>JAWDJE010000018.1:5122500-10122500 GCA_035047345.1 Bradypodion ventrale | reverse complement strand
TGTGAGTGAGAGAGAGAGAGAAACAGAAGATGTGAGTGAGAGAGAGAGTAAGAGAAGCTGTGAGTGAGAGAGAGAGAGAAAGAGAAGCTGTGAGTGAGCGAGAGATAGAAAGAGAAGCTGTGGGTGAGAGAGATAGAGAAAGAGAAGCTGTGAGTGATAGAGAGAGAGAGAAATAGAAGCTGTGAGTGAGAGAGAGAGAGAAAGAGAAGCTGTGAGTGAGAGAGTGGGAGAAAAAGGGAAGCTGTGAGTGAGAGAGAGAAAGAGAAACTGTGAGTGAGAGAGAGAGAGAAAGAGAAGCTGTGAGTGAGTGAGAGATAGAGAAGCTGTGAGTGAGTGAGAGAGAGAGAGAGAAAGAGAAGCTGTGAGTGAGAGTGAGAGAAAGAGAAGCTGTGAGTGAGAGAGAGAGATAAAGACAAGCTGTGAGAGAGAGACAGAGAAAGAGAAGCTGAGTGAGAGAGAGAGAAAGAGAAGCTGTGAGTGAGAGAGAGAGAGAAAGAGAAGCTGTGAGTGAGAGAGAGAGAAAGAGAGAAAGAGAAGCTGTGAGTGAGAGAGAGAGCTGTGAGTGAGAGAGAAAGAGAAGCTGTGAGAGAGAGAGAGAAAGAGAAGCTATGAGTGAGAGAGAAAAAGAAAGAGAAGTTGTGAGTGAGTGAGAGAGAGAGAAGCTGTGAGTGAGAGAAAGAGAAGCTGTGAGAGAGAGAGAGAGAGAGAGAGAAAAGCTGTGAGTGTGTGTGAGAGAGAGAAGCTGTTGGTGAGAAAGAGAGAGAGGGAAGATGTGAGTGAGAGAGTGAGAAAGAAGCTGTGAGTGAGAGAGATAAAGAGAAGCTGTGAGTTAGATAGAGACAGAGAAAGAGAAGCTGTGAGTGAGAGAGAGAGAGAGAGAAAGAGAAAAGCTGTGTGAGAGAGAGAGAAGCTGTGAGTGAGAGAGAGATAAAGAGAAGCTGTGAGTTAGAGAGAGACAGAGAAAGAGAAGCTGTGAGTGAGGGAGAGAGAGAGGAAGAGAAGCTGTGAGTGAGAGAGATAAAGAGAAGCTGTGAGTTAGAGAGAGACAGAGAAAGAGAAGCTGTGATTGAGAGAGAGAGAGAAAGAGAAGCTGTGAGTGAGAGAGAGAGAGAGAAATAGAAGCTGTGAGTGAGAGAGAGAGAGAGAGAAAGAGAAGCTTTGAGTGAGAGAGAGAGATAGAAAGAGAAGCTGTGAGTGAGAGAAATATATAGTCAAGCAGTGAGAGAGAGACAGAGAAAGAGACACTGTGAGTGAGAGAGAGAAAGAAAGAGATGCTGAGAGAGAGAAAAGCTTTGAGTGAGTGAGAGAGAGAGAAGCTGTGAGTGAGTGAGAGAGAGATGTGAGTGAGTGAGAGAAAGAGAAAGAGAAAGAGAAGCAGTGAGTGAGAGAGAGAGAGAAAGAAAAGCTGTGAGTGAGAGAGAGAGAGAAAGAGAAAAGCTGTGAGTGAGAGAGAGAGAAGCTGTGAGTGAGAGAGAGATAAAGAGAAGCTGTGAGTTAGAGAGAGACAGAGAAAGAGAAGCTGTGAGTGAGAGAGAGAGAGAGAGAGAGAGAAAAGCTGTGAGTGAGAGAGAGAGAAGCTGTGAGTGAGAGAGAGATAAAGAGAAGCTGTGAGTTAGAGAGAGACAGAGAAAGAGAAGCTGTGAGTGAGAGAGAGAGAGAAAGAGATGTTGTGAGTGAGTGAGTGAGTGAGAGAGAGAGAAAAGCTGTGAGTGAGAGAGAGAGAGAAGCTGTGAGTCAGAGAGAGATAAAGAGAAGCTGTGAGTTCGAAAGAGACAGAGAAAGAGAAGCTGTGAGTGAGAGAGAGAGAAAGAGAAGCTGTGAGTGAGAGAGAGAAGCTGTGAGTGAGAGAGAGAGAGAAGCTGTGAGAGAAAGTGAGAGAGAGAGAGAGAGAAGCTGTGAGTGAGAGAGAGAGAGAGAGAAGCTGTGTGTGTGAGAGAGAGAAAAGCTGTGAGTGAGAGAGAGAGAGAAGCTGTGAGTGAGAGAGAAAGAGTAGCTGTGAGTGAGAGAGAGAGAGAAAGATAAGCTGAGTGAGAGAAAGAGTGAAAGAGAAGCTGTGAGTGAGAGAGAGAGAAGCTGTGTGAGAGAGAAAGAAACTCTTTGAGAGGGAGTGAGAGAGAGAGAGAGAGAAAGAGAAGCTGTGTGTGCGAGAGAAAGAAAGAGTAGCTGTGAGTAAGAGAGAGAGAAAGAGAAGCTGTGAGTGAGAGAGAGAGAGAGAAAGAGCTGTGAGTGAGAGAGAGAGAGAAGCTGTGAGTGAGTGAGAGAGAGAGAGAGAAAGAAAGAGAAGCTGTGAGTGAGAGAGAGAGAGAGAGAGAGAGAAGCTGTGAGTGAGAGAGAGAGAAAGACCAGCTGTGAGAGAGAGACAGAGAAAGAGAAGCTGAGTGAGAGGTAGAGAGAAAGAGAAGCTGTGAGTGAGAGAGAGAGAGAAAGAGAAGGTGTGAGTGAGAGAGAGAGAAAGAGAAGCTGTGAGTGTGAGAGAGAGAAAGATATAGAAGCTGTGAGTGAGATAGAGAGAGAGAGAGAAGCTGTGAGTGAGTGATAGAAAGAGAGAGAAGATGTGAGTGAGAGAGAGAGAAAGAGAAGCTGTGAGTGAGAGAGAGAGAAAAAGGGAAGCTGTGAGTGAGAGAGAGAGAAAAAGAGAAGCTGTGAGTGAGAGAGAGAGAAGCTGTGAGTGAGAGAGAGAGAGAAACAGAAGATGTGAGTGAGAGAGAGAGTAAGAGAAGCTGTGAGTGAGAGAGAGAGAGAAAGAGAAGCTGTGAGTGAGCGAGAGATATAAAGAGAAGCTGTGAGTGATAGAGATAGAGAAAGAGAAGCTGTGAGTGATAGAGAGAGAGAGAAATAGAAGCTGTGAGTGAGAGAGAGAGAGAAAGAGAAGCTGTGAGTGAGAGAGTGGGAGAAAAAGGGAAGCTGTGAGTGAGAGAGAGAAAGAGAATCTGTGAGTGAGAGAGAGAGAGAAAGAGAAGCTGTGAGTGAGTGAGAGATAGAGAAGCTGTGAGTGAGAGAGAGAGAGAGAGAGAAAGAGAAGCTGTGAGTGAGAGTGAGAGAAAGAGAAGCTGTGAGTGAGAGAGAGAGATAAAGACAAGCTGTGCGAGAGAGACAGAGAAAGAGAAGCTGAGTGAGAGAGAGAGAAAGAGAAGCTGTGAGTGAGAGAGAGAGAAAGAGAAGATGTGAGTGAGAGAGAGAGAAAGAGAGAAAGAGAAGCTGTGAGTGAGAGAGAGAGCTGTGAGTGAGAGAGAAAGAGAAGCTGTGAGAGAGAGAGAGAGAGAAAGAGAAGCTATGAGTGAGAGAGAAAAAGAAAGAGAAGTTGTGAGTGAGTGAGAGAGAGCGAAGCTGTGAGTGAGAGAGAGAGAAAGAGAAGCTGTGAGAGAGAGTGAGAGAGAGAGAGAGAAAAGCTGTGAGTGTGTGAGAGAGAGAGAAGCTGTTGGTGAGAAAGAGAGAGAGGGAAGATGTGAGTGAGAGAGTGAGAAAGAAGCTGTGAGTGAGAGAGATAAAGAGAAGCTGTGAGTTAGATAGAGACAGAGAAAGAGAAGCTGTGAGTGAGAGAGAGAGAGAGAGAAAGAGAAAAGCTGTGAGTGAGAGAGAGAGAAGCTGTGAGTGAGAGAGAGATAAAGAGAAGCTGTGAGTTAGAGAGAGACAGAGAAAGAGAAGCTGTGAGTGAGGGAGAGAGAGAGGAATAGAAGCTGTGAGTGAGAGAGATAAAGAGAAGCTGTGAGTTAGAGAGAGACAGAGAAAGAGAAGCTGTGATTGAGAGAGAGAGAGAAAGAGAAGCTGTGAGTGAGAGAGAGAGAGAGAGAAATAGAAGCTGTGAGTGAGAGAGAGAGAGAGAGAAAGAGAAGCTTTGAGTGAGAGAGAGAGATAGAAAGAGAAGCTGTGAGTGAGAGAAATATATAGTCAAGCTGTGAGAGAGAGACAGAGAAAGAGACAATGTGAGTGAGAGAGAGAAAGAAAGAGATGCTGAGAGAGAGAGAAGCTTTGAGTGAGTGAGAGAGAGAGAAGCTGTGAGTGAGTGAGAGAGAGATGTGAGTGAGTGAGAGAAAGAGAAAGAGAAAGAGAAGCAGTGAGTGAGAGAGAGAGAGAAAGAAAAGCTGTGAGTGAGAGAGAGAGAGAGAGAAAGAGAAGCAGTGAGAGAGGGAGAGAGAGAAAGAGAAGCTGTTAGTGAGAGAGAGAGAGAAAGAGAAGCTGTGAGAGAGAGTGTGAGAGAGAGAAAAGCTGTGAGTGAGAGAGAGAGAGAAGGTGTGAGTGAGAAAGAGAGAGAGAAGATGTGAGTGAGAGAGAGAGAAGCTGTGAGAGAGAGAGAGAGAAAGAGAAGTTGTGAGTGAGTGAGAGAGAGAGAAAGAGAAGCTGTGAGTGAGAGAGAGAGAAAGAGAAGCTGAGTGAGAAAGAGAGAGAGAAAGAGAAGCTGTGAGTGAGAGAGAGAGAAAGAGAAGCTGTGAGAGAGAGAGAGAAGAGAAGCTGAGTGAGAGAGAGAGAGAGAAAGCGAAGCTGTGTGTGTGAGAGAGAGAAGCTGTGAGTGAGTGAGAGAGAGAGAGAGAAAGAGATGGTGTGTGTGTGAGAGAGAGAGAAGCTGTGAGTGAGAGAGAGAGAGAAGCTGTGAGCGAGAGAGAGAGAGATGTGAGTGAGAGAGAGAAAGAGAAAGAGAAGCTGTGAGTGAGAGAGAGAGAGAAAGAGAAGTAGTGAGAGAGGGAGAGAGAGAGAGAAGCTGTGAGTGAGAGAGATAGAGATAAAGAGAAGTTGTGAGTGAGAGAGAGAGAGAAGCTTTCAGTGAGAGAGAGAGAGAGAAAGAGAAGCTGTGAGTGAGAGAAATATATAGTCAAGCTGTGAGAGAGAGACAGAGAAAGAGACACTGTGAGTGAGAGAGAGAGAGAAAGAGATGCTGAGAGAGAGAGAAGCTTTGAGTGAGTGAGAGAGAGAGAAGCTGTGAGTGAGTGAGAGAGAGATGTGAGTGAGTGAGAGAAAGAGAAAGAGAAGCAGTGAGTGAGAGAGAGAGAAAGAGAAGCTGTGAGTGAGAGAGAGAGAGAAAGAGAAGCAGTGAGAGAGGGAGAGAGAGAAAGAGCTGTTAGTGAGAGAGAGAGAGAAAGAGAAGCTGTGAGAGAGTGTGAGAGAGAGAAGATGTGAGTGAGAGAGAGAGAGAAGCTGTGAGAGAGAGAGAGAAAGAGAAGTTGTGAGTGAGTGAGAGAGAGAGAAGCTGTGAGTGAGAGAGAGAGAAAGAGAAGCTGTGAGAGAGAGTGTGAGAGAGAGAGAGAAAAGCTGTGAGTGTGTGAGAGAGAGAGAAGCTGTAGGTGAGAAAGAGAGAGAGGGAAGATGTGAGTGAGAGAGTGAGAGAGAAGCTGTGAGTGAGAGAGAGATATAGAAGCTGTGAGTGAGAGAGAGATAAAGAGAAGCTGTGAGTTAGATAGAGACAGAGAAAGAGAAGCTGTGAGTGAGAGAGAGAGAGAGAGAAAGAGAGAAGCTGTGAGTGAGAGAGAGAGAGAGAGAAGCTGTGAGTGAGAGAGAGATAAAGAGAAGCTGTGAGTTAGAGAGAGACAGTGAAAGAGAAGCTGTGAGTGAGGGAGAGAGAGAAAGAGAAGCTGTGAGTGAGAGAGATAAAGAGAAGCTGTGAGTTAGAGAGAGACAGAGAAAGAGAAGCTGTGAGTGAGAGAGAGAGAGAAAGAGAAGCTGTGAGTGAGTGAGAGAGAGAGAGAAATAGAAGCTGTGAGAGAGAGAGAGAGAGAGAGAAAGAGAAGCTTTGAGTGAGAGAGAGAGATAGAAAGAGAAGCTGTGAGTGAGATAGAGAGAGAGAAACTGTGAGTGAGTGAGAGAGAGAAGCTGTGAGTGAGTGAGAGAGAGAGAGAGAGAGAGAGAAGCTGTGTGTGTGTGAGAGAGAAAGAGAAGCTGTAAGTGAGAGAGAGAGAAATAGAACCTGAGAGTGAGAGAGAGATAAAGGGAAGCTGTGAGTTAGAGAGAGACAAAGAGAAGCTGTGAGTGAGAGAGAGAGAGAGAAATAGAAAGAGAGGCTGTGTGTGTGTGAGAGAGAGAGAAGCTGTGAGTGAGTGAGAGAGAGAGGGAGAAATAGAAGCTGTGAGGGAGAGAGAAAGAGAAGCTGTGAGTGAGAGAGATATATAGTCAAGCTGTGAGAGAGAGACAGAGAAAGAGACACTGTGAATGAGAGAGAGAGATAAAGAGATGCTGTGAGAGAGAGAGAAGCTGTGAGTGAGAGAGAGAGAAGCTGTGAGTGAGAGAGAGAGAGATGTGAGTGAGAGAGAGAGAGATAAAGAGAAGCTGTGAGTGAGAGAGAGAGAGAAAGAGAAGCTGTGAGTGAGAGAGAGAGAGAGAAAGAGAAGCAGTGAGAGAGGGAGAGAGAGAAAGAGAAAGTGTGAGTGAGAGAGAGAGAGAAAGAGAAGTTGTGAGTGAGAGAGAGAGAGAGAAGCTGTGAGTGAGAGAGAGAGAGAGAAAGAGATGTTGTGAGTGAGAGAGAGAGAAAAAGAGAAGCTGTGTGTGTGAGAGAGAGAGAGAAGCTGTGAGAGAGTGAGAGAGAGAGAGAGAGAAAAGCTGTGAGTGAGAGAGAGAGAGAAGCTGTGAGTGAGAAAGAGAGAGAGAGAAGATGTGAGTGAGAGAGAGAGAGAAGCTGTGAATGAGAGAGAGAGAAGCTGTGAGTGAGAGAGAGATAAAGAGAAGCTGTGGGTTAGAGAGAGACAGAGAAAGAGAAGCTGTGAGTGAGAGAGAGAGAGAGAGAAAGAGAAAAGCTGTGAGTGAGAGAGAGAGAAGCTGTGAGTGAGAGAGAGATAAAGAGAAGCTGTGAGTTAGAGAGAGACAGAGAAAGAGAAGCTGTGAGTGAGAGAGAGAGAGAAAGAGATGTTGTGAGTGAGTGAGTGAGAGAGAGAGAAAAGCTGTGAGTGAGAGAGAGAGAGAGAAGCTGTGAGTCAGAGAGAGATAAAGAGAAGCTGTGAGTTCGAAAGAGACAGAGAAAGAGAAGCTGTGAGTGAGAGAGAGAGAAAGAGAAGCTGTGAGTGAGAGAGAGAGTAGCTGTGAGTGAGAGAGAGAGAGAAGCTGTGAGAGAAAGTGAGAGAGAGAGAGAGAGAAGCTGTGAGTGAGAGAGAGAGAGAGAGAGAAGCTGTGTGTGTGTGAGAGAGAAAAGCTGTGAGTGAGAGAGAGAGAGAAGCTGTGAGTGAGAGAGAAAGAGTAGTTGTGAGTGAGAGAGAGAGAGAGAAAGATAAGCTGAGTGAGAGAAAGAGAGAAAGAGAAGCTGTGAGTGAGAGAGAGAGAAGCTGTGTGAGAGAGAAAGAAACTCTTTGAGAGGGAGTGAGAGAGAGAGAGAGAAAGAGAAGCTGTGTGTGCGAGAGAAAGAAAGAGTAGCTGTGAGTAAGAGAGAGAGAAAGAGAAGCTGTGAGTGAGAGAGAGAGAGAAAGAGCTGTGAGTGAGAGAGAGAGAGAAGCTGTGAGTGAGTGAGAGAGAGAGAGAGAAAGAAAGAGAAGCTGTGAGTGAGAGAGAGAGAGAGAAGCTGTGAGTGAGAGAGAGAGAAAGACCAGCTGTGAGAGAGAGACAGAGAAAGAGAAGCTGAGTGAGAGATAGAGAGAATGAGAAGCTGTGAGTGAGAGAGAGAGAGAAAGAGAAGGTGTGAGTGAGAGAGAGAGAAAGAGAAGCTGTGAGTGTGAGAGAGAGAAAGATATAGAAGCTGCGAGTGAGATAGAGAGAGAGAAAGAGAAGCTGTGAGTGAGAGAGAGAGAAGCTGTGAGTGAGTGATAGAAAGAGAGAGAAGATGTGAGTGAGAGAGAGAGAAAGAGAAGCTGTGAGTGAGAGAGAGAGAAAAAGAGAAGCTGTGAGTGAGAGAGAGAGAGAAAGAGAAGCTGTGAGTGAGAGAGAGAGAAGCTGTGAGTGAGAGAGAGAGAGAAACAGAAGATGTGAGTGAGAGAGAGAGTAAGAGAAGCTGTGAGTGAGAGAGAGAGAGAAAGAGAAGCTGTGAGTGAGCGAGAGATAGAAAGAGAAGCTGTGGGTGAGAGAGATAGAGAAAGAGAAGCTGTGAGTGATAGAGAGAGAGAGAAATAGAAGCTGTGAGTGAGAGAGAGAGAGAAAGAGAAGCTGTGAGTGAGAGAGTGGGAGAAAAAGGGAAGCTGTGAGTGAGAGAGAGAAAGAGAAAGAGAAGCTGTGAGTGAGAGAGAGAGAGAAAGAGAAGCTGTGAGTGAGTGAGAGAGAGAGAGAAATAGAAGCTGTGAGAGAGAGAGAGAGAGAGAAAGAGAAGCTTTGAGTGAGAGAGAGAGATAGAAAGAGAAGCTGTGAGTGAGATAGAGAGAGAGAAACTGTGAGTGAGTGAGAGAGAGAAGCTGTGAGTGAGTGAGAGAGAGAGAGAGAGAGAGAGAGAAGCTGTGTGTGTGTGAGAGAGAAAGAGAAGCTGTAAGTGAGAGAGAGAGAAATAGAACCTGAGAGTGAGAGAGAGATAAAGGGAAGCTGTGAGTTAGAGAGAGACAAAGAGAAGCTGTGAGTGAGAGAGAGAGAGAGAAATAGAAAGAGAGGCTGTGTGTGTGTGTGTGAGAGAGAAGCTGTGAGTGAGTGAGAGAGGGAGGGAGAAATAGAAGCTGTGAGGGAGAGAGAAAGAGAAGCTGTGAGTGAGAGAGATATATAGTCAAGCTGTGAGAGAGAGACAGAGAAAGAGACACTGTGAATGAGAGAGAGAGATAAAGAGATGCTGTGAGAGAGAGAGAAGCTGTGAGTGAGAGAGAGAGAAGCTGTGAGTGAGAGAGAGAGAGATGTGAGTGAGAGAGAGAGAGATAAAGAGAAGCTGTGAGTGAGAGAGAGAGAGAAAGAGAAGCTGTGAGTGAGAGAGAGAGAGAGAAAGAGAAGCAGTGAGAGAGGGAGAGAGAGAAAGAGAAAGTGTGAGTGAGAGAGAGAGAGAAAGAGAAGTTGTGAGTGAGAGAGAGAGAAGCTGTGAGTGAGAGAGAGAGAGAGAAAGAGATGTTGTGAGTGAGAGAGAGAGAAAAAGAGAAGCTGTGTGTGTGTGAGAGAGAGAGAAGCTGTGAGAGAGTGAGAGAGAGAGAGAGAGAAAAGCTGTGAGTGAGAGAGAGAGAGAAGCTGTGAGTGAGAAAGAGAGAGAGAGAAGATGTGAGTGAGAGAGAGAGAGAAGCTGTGAATGAGAGAGAGAGAAGCTGTGAGTGAGAGAGAGATAAAGAGAAGCTGTGGGTTAGGGAGAGACAGAGAAAGAGAAGCTGTGAGTGAGAGAGAGAGAGAGAGAAAGAGAAAAGCTGTGAGTGAGAGAGAGAGAAGCTGTGAGTGAGAGAGAGATAAAGAGAAGCTGTGAGTTAGAGAGAGACAGAGAAAGAGAAGCTGTGAGTGAGAGAGAGAGAGAAAGAGATGTTGTGAGTGAGTGAGTGAGAGAGAGAGAAAAGCTGTGAGTGAGAGAGAGAGAGAAGCTGTGAGTCAGAGAGAGATAAAGAGAAGCTGTGAGTTCGAAAGAGACAGAGAAAGAGAAGCTGTGAGTGAGAGAGAGAGAGAGAGAAGCTGTGAGTGAGAGAGAGAGAAGCTGTGAGTGAGAGAGAGAGAGAAGCTGTGAGAGAAAGTGAGAGAGAGAGAGAGAGAAGCTGTGAGTGAGAGAGAGAGAGAGAGAAGCTGTGTGTGTGTGAGAGAGAAAAGCTGTGAGTGAGAGAGAGAGAGAAGCTGTGAGTGAGAGAGAAAGAGTAGTTGTGAGTGAGAGAGAGAGAGAGAAAGATAAGCTGAGTGAGAGAAAGAGAGAAAGAGAAGCTGTGAGTGAGAGAGAGAGAAGCTGTGTGAGAGAGAAAGAAACTCTTTGAGAGGGAGTGAGAGAGAGAGAGAGAAAGAGAAGCTGTGTGTGCGAGAGAAAGAAAGAGTAGCTGTGAGTAAGAGAGAGAGAAAGAGAAGCTGTGAGTGAGAGAGAGAGAGAGAAAGAGCTGTGAGTGAGAGAGAGAGAGAAGCTGTGAGTGAGTGAGAGAGAGAGAGAGAAAGAAAGAGAAGCTGTGAGTGAGAGAGAGAGAGAGAAGCTGTGAGTGAGAGAGAGAGAAAGACCAGCTGTGAGAGAGAGACAGAGAAAGAGAAGCTGAGTGAGAGATAGAGAGAATGAGAAGCTGTGAGTGAGAGAGAGAGAGAAAGAGAAGGTGTGAGTGAGAGAGAGAGAAAGAGAAGCTGTGAGTGTGTGAGAGAGAAAGATATAGAAGCTGCGAGTGAGATAGAGAGAGAGAAAGAGAAGCTGTGAGTGAGAGAGAGAGAAGCTGTGAGTGAGTGATAGAAAGAGAGAGAAGATGTGAGTGAGAGAGAGAGAAAGAGAAGCTGTGAGTGAGAGAGAGAGAAAAAGAGAAGCTGTGAGTGAGAGAGAGAGAGAAAGAGAAGCTGTGAGTGAGAGAGAGAGAAGCTGTGAGTGAGAGAGAGAGAGAAACAGAAGATGTGAGTGAGAGAGAGAGTAAGAGAAGCTGTGAGTGAGAGAGAGAGAGAAAGAGAAGCTGTGAGTGAGCGAGAGATAGAAAGAGAAGCTGTGGGTGAGAGAGATAGAGAAAGAGAAGCTGTGAGTGATAGAGAGAGAGAGAAATAGAAGCTGTGAGTGAGAGAGAGAGAGAAAGAGAAGCTGTGAGTGAGAGAGTGGGAGAAAAAGGGAAGCTGTGAGTGAGAGAGAGAAAGAGAAACTGTGAGTGAGAGAGAGAGAGAAAGAGAAGCTGTGAGTGAGTGAGAGATAGAGAAGCTGTGAGTGAGTGAGAGAGAGAGAGAGAAAGAGAAGCTGTGAGTGAGAGTGAGAGAAAGAGAAGCTGTGAGTGAGAGAGAGAGATAAAGACAAGCTGTGAGAGAGAGACAGAGAAAGAGAAGCTGAGTGAGAGAGAGAGAAAGAGAAGCTGTGAGTGAGAGAGAGAGAGAGAAAGAGAAGCTGTGAGTGAGAGAGAGAGAAAGAGAGAAAGAGAAGCTGTGAGTGAGAGAGAGAGCTGTGAGTGAGAGAGAAAGAGAAGCTGTGAGAGAGAGAGAGAAAGAGAAGCTATGAGTGAGAGAGAAAAAGAAAGAGAAGTTGTGAGTGAGTGAGAGAGAGAGAAGCTGTGAGTGAGAGAAAGAGAAGCTGTGAGAGAGAGAGAGAGAGAGAGAAAAGCTGTGAGTGTGTGTGAGAGAGAGAAGCTGTTGGTGAGAAAGAGAGAGAGGGAAGATGTGAGTGAGAGAGTGAGAAAGAAGCTGTGAGTGAGAGAGATAAAGAGAAGCTGTGAGTTAGATAGAGACAGAGAAAGAGAAGCTGTGAGTGAGAGAGAGAGAGAGAGAAAGAGAAAAGCTGTGAGTGAGAGAGAGATAAAGAGAAGCTGTGAGTTAGAGAGAGACAGAGAAAGAGAAGCTGTGAGTGAGGGAGAGAGAGAGGAAGAGAAGCTGTGAGTGAGAGAGATAAAGAGAAGCTGTGAGTTAGAGAGAGACAGAGAAAGAGAAGCTGTGATTGAGAGAGAGAGAGAAAGAGAAGCTGTGAGTGAGAGAGAGAGAGAGAGAAATAGAAGCTGTGAGTGAGAGAGAGAGAGAGAGAAAGAGAAGCTGTGAGTGAGAGAGAGAGATAGAAAGAGAAGCTGTGAGTGAGAGAAATATATAGTCAAGCAGTGAGAGAGAGACAGAGAAAGAGACACTGTGAGTGAGAGAGAGAAAGAAAGAGATGCTGAGAGAGAGAAAAGCTTTGAGTGAGTGAGAGAGAGAGAAGCTGTGAGTGAGTGAGAGAGAGATGTGAGTGAGTGAGAGAAAGAGAAAGAGAAAGAGAAGCAGTGAGTGAGAGAGAGAGAGAAAGAAAAGCTGTGAGTGAGAGAGAGAGAGAGAGAAAGAGAAGCAGTGAGAGAGGGAGAGAGAGAAAGAGAAGCTGTTAGTGAGAGAGAGAGAGAAAGAGAAGCTGTGAGAGAGAGTGTGAGAGAGAGAAAAGCTGTGAGTGAGAGAGAGAGAGAAGGTGTGAGTGAGAAAGAGAGAGAGAAGATGTGAGTGAGAGAGAGAGAGAAGCTGTGAGAGAGAGAGAGAGAGAGAAGTTGTGAGTGAGTGAGAGAGAGAGAAAGAGAAGCTGTGAGTGAGAGAGAGAGAAAGAGAAGCTGAGTGAGAAAGAGAGAGAGAAAGAGAAGCTGTGAGTGAGAGAGAGAGAAAGAGAAGCTGTGAGTGAGAGAGAGAGAGCGAAAGAGACGCTGAGAGTGCGAGAGAGAAAGAGTAGCTGTGAGTGAGAGAGAGAGAAAGAGAAGCTGAGAAAGAGAGATAGAAAGAGAAGCTGTGAGTGAGAGAGAGAGAGAGAAAGATAAGCTGAGTGAGAGAGAGAAGAGAAGCTGAGTGAGAGAGAGAGAGAGAAAGCGAAGCTGTGTGTGTGAGAGAGAGAAGCTGTGAGTGAGTGAGAGAGAGAGGGAGAAAGAGAAGCTGTGAGTGAGAGAGAGAGAGAGGAAGAGACACTGTGAGTCAGAGAGAGAGAGAAAGAGAAGTAGTGAGAGAGGGAGAGAGAGAGAGAAGCTGTGAGTGAGAGAGATAGAGATAAAGAGAAGTTGTGAGTGAGAGAGAGAGAGAAGCTGTCAGTGAGAGAGAGAGAGAGAAAGAGAAGCTGTGAGTGAGAGAAATATATAGTCAAGCTGTGAGAGAGAGACAGGGAAAGAGACACTGTGAGTGAGAGAGAGAAAGAAAGAGATGCTGAGAGAGAGAGAGAGAAGCTTTGAGTGAGTGAGAGAGAGAGAAGCTGTGAGTGAGTGAGAGAGAGATGTGAGTGAGTGAGAGAAAGAGAAAGAGAAAGAGAAGCAGTGAGTGAGAGAGAGAGAAAGAGAAGCTGTGAGTGAGAGAGAGAGAGAGAGAAAGAGAAGCAGTGAGAGAGGGAGAGAGAGAAAGAGAAGCTGTTAGTGAGAGAGAGAGAGAAAGAGAAGCTGTGAGAGAGTGTGAGAGAGAGAAAAGCTGTGAGTGAGAGAGAGAGAGAAGGTGTGAGTGAGAAAGAGAGAGAGAAGATGGATGTGAGAGAGAGAGAGGAAGAGAAGCTGTGAGAGAGAGAGAAAGAGAAGTTGTGAGTGAGAGAGAGAGAGAGAGAGAGAAGCTGTGAGTGAGAGAGAGAGAGAAAGAGCTGTGAGTGAGAGAGAGAGATAAAGACAAGCTGTGAGAGAGAGACAGAGAAAGAGAAGCTGAGTGAGAGAGAGAGAGAAAGAGAAGCTGTGAGTGAGAGAGAGAGAAAGAGAAGCTGTGAGAGAGAGAGAGAGAAAGAGAAGCTGTGAGTGAGAGAGAAAAAGAAAGAGAAGCTGTGAGTGAGAGAGAGAGAAAGAGAAGCTGTGAGTGAGAGAGAGAGAAAGAAAGAGAAGCTGAGTGAGATAGAGAGAGAGAAAGAGAAGCTGTGAGTGAGAGAGAAAGAAGCTGTGAGTGAGTGATAGAGAGAGAGAGAAGATGTGAGTGAGAGAGAGGGAAAGAGAATCTGTGAGTGAGAGAGAGAGAGAAAGAGAAGCTGTGAGTGAGTGAGAGAGAGATAAATAGAAGCTGTGAGTTAGAGAGAGAAAGAGAAGCTGTGAGTGAGAGAGAGAGAAAAAGAAGCTGTGAGTGAGAGAGAGAGAAGCTGTGAGTGAGAGAGAGAGAGAGAAAGAGAAGATGTGAGTGAGAGAGAGAGAAAGAGAAGCTGTGTGAGAGAGAGACAAAGAGATTCTGTGAGTGTGAGAGGGAGAGTAAGAGAAGCTGTGAGTGAGAGAGAGAGAGAGAGAGAAGCTGTGTGCGAGAGAGAGAGAGAAGCTGTGTGTGTGTTAGAGAGAAAGAGAAGCTGTGAGTGAGAGTGAGTGAAAGAGAGAGTGAGAAGCTGTGACAGTGATAGAGAGAGAGCAAGAGAAGCTGTGAGTGAGAGAGAGAGAGAAAGAGAAGCTGTGAGTGAGAGAGAGAGAAAGAGAAGCTGTGAGTGAGAGAGAGAGAAAGAGAAGCTGAGTGAGAAAGAGAGAGAGAAAGAGAAGCTGTGAGTGAGAGAGAGAGAGCGAAAGACGCTGAGAGTGCGAGAGAGAAAGAGTAGCTGTGAGTGAGAGAGAGAGAAAGAGAAGCTGAGAAAGAGAGATAGAAAGAGAAGCTGTGAGTGAGAGAGAGAGAGAGAAAGATAAGCTGAGTGAGAGAGAGAGAAGAGAAGCTGAGTGAATGAGAGAGAGAAAAAGGGAAGCTGTGTGTGTGAGAGAGAGAAGATGTGAGTGAGTGAGAGAGAGAGGGAGAAAGAGAAGCTGTGAGTGAGAGAGAGAAAGAGAAAGAGACACTGTGAGTGAGAGAGAGAGAGAAAGAGATGGTGTGTGTGTGTGAGAGAGAGAAGCTGTGAGTGAGAGAGAGAGAGAAGCTGTGAGCGAGAGAGAGAGAGATGTGAGTGAGAGAGAGAAAGAGAAAGAGAAGCTGTGAGTGAGAGAGAGAGAGAAAGAGAAGTAGTGAGAGAGGGAGAGAGAGAAAGAGAAGCTGTTAGTGAGAGAGAGAGAGAAAGAGAAGCTGTGAGAGAGAGTGAGAGAGAGAGAAAAGCTGTGAGTGAGAGAGAGAGAGAAGGTGTGAGTGAGAGAGATAAAGAGAAGCTGTGAGTTAGAGAGAGACAGAGAAAGAGAAGCTGTGAGTGAGAGAGAGAGAGAAAGAGAAGCTGTGAGTGAGTGAGAGAGAGAGAGAAATAGAAG
Organism: Bradypodion ventrale; assembly: GCA_035047345.1. Classification (NCBI taxonomy): domain Eukaryota; kingdom Metazoa; phylum Chordata; class Lepidosauria; order Squamata; family Chamaeleonidae; genus Bradypodion; species Bradypodion ventrale. The sequence goes on along the minus strand of JAWDJE010000018.1, from coordinate 10,107,957 downwards.
CTGTGAGAGAGAGAGAGAGAAAGAGAAGCTTTGAGTGAGAGAGAGAGATAGAAAGAGAAGCTGTGAGTGAGATAGAGAGAGAGAAACTGTGAGTGAGTGAGAGAGAGAGAGAGAAAGAGAAGCTGTGAGTGAGAGAGAGAGAGAGAGAAGCTGTGTGTGTGTGAGAGAGAAAGAGAAGCTGTAAGTGAGAGAGAGAGAAATAGAACCTGAGAGTGAGAGAGAGATAAAGGGAAGCTGTGAGTTAGAGAGAGACAAAGAGAAGCTGTGAGTGAGAGAGAGAGAGAGAAATAGAAAGAGAGGCTGTGTGTCTGTGTGAGAGAGAAGCTGTGAGTGAGTGAGAGAGAGAGGGAGAAATAGAAGCTGTGAGGGAGAGAGAAAGAGAAGCTGTGAGTGAGAGAGATATATAGTCAAGCTGTGAGAGAGAGACAGAGAAAGAGACACTGTGAATGAGAGAGATATATAAAGAGATGCTGTGAGAGAGAGAGAAGCTGTGAGTGAGAGAGAGAGAGAAGCTGTGAGTGAGAGAGAGAGATGTGAGTGAGAGAGAGAGAGATAAAGAGAAGCTGTGAGTGAGAGAGAGAGAGAAAGAGAAGCTGTGAGTGAGAGAGAGAGAGAAAGAGAAGCAGTGAGAGAGGGAGAGAGAGAAAGAGAAAGTGTGAGTGAGAGAGAGAGAGAGAAAGAGAAGTTGTGAGTGAGAGAGAGAGAGAGAAGCTGTGAGTGAGAGAGAGAGAGAGAAAGAGATGTTGTGAGTGAGAGAGAGAGAGAAGCTGTCAGTGAGAGAGAGTGAGAGAAAGAGAAGCTGTGAGTGAGAGAGAGAGGGAGAAAGAGAATCTGTGAGTGAGAGAGAGAGAGAAATAGAATTTGTGAGTGAGAGAGAGAGAGAGTAGCTGTGTGAGAGAGAGAGAGAGAAGCTGTGAGAGAGTGAGAGAGAGAGAGAGAGAAAAGCTGTGAGTGAGAGAGAGAGAGAAGCTGTGAGCGAGAAAGAGAGAGAGAGAAGATGTGAGTGAGAGAGAGAGAGAAGCTGTGAATGAGAGAGAGAGAAGCTGTGAGTGAGAGAGAGATAAAGAGGAGCTGTGGGTTAGAGAGAGACAGAGAAAGAGAAGCTGTGAGTGAGAGAGAGAGAGAGAGAAAGAGAAAAGCTGTGAGTGAGAGAGAGAGAAGCTGTGAGTGAGAGAGAGATAAAGAGAAGCTATGAGTTAGAGAGAGACAGAGAAAGAGAAGCTGTGAGTGAGAGAGAGAGAGAAAGAGATGTTGTGAGTGAGTGAGTGAGAGAGAGAGAAAAGCTGTGAGTGAGAGAGAGAGAGAAGCTGTGAGTCAGAGAGAGATAAAGAGAAGCTGTGAGTTCGAAAGAGACAGAGAAAGAGAAGCTGTGAGTGAGAGAGAGAGAAAGAGAAGCTGTGAGTGAGAGAGAGAAGCTGTGAGTGAGAGAGAGAGAGAAGCTGTGAGAGAAAGTGAGAGAGAGAGAGAGAGAGAAGCTGTGAGTGAGAGAGAGAGAGAGAGAAGCTGTGTGTGTGAGAGAGAGAAAAGCTGTGAGTGAGAGAGAGAGAGAAGCTGTGAGTGAGAGAGAAAGAGTAGCTGTGAGTGAGAGAGAGAGAGAGAAAGATAAGCTGAGTGAGAGAAAGAGAGAAAGAGAAGCTGTGAGTGAGAGAGAGAGAAGCTGTGTGAGAGAGAAAGAAACTCTTTGAGAGGGAGTGAGAGAGAGAGAGAAAGAGAAGCTGTGTGTGCGAGAGAAAGAAAGAGTAGCTGTGAGTAAGAGAGAGAGAAAGAGAAGCTGTGAGTGAGAGAGAGAGAGAAAGAGCTGTGAGTGAGAGAGAGAAGCTGTGAGTGAGTGAGAGAGAGAGAGAAAGAGAAGCTGTGAGTGAGAGAGAGAGAGAGAGAGAAGCTGTGAGTGAGAGAGAGAGAAAGACCAGCTGTGAGAGAGAGACAGAGAAAGAGAAGCTGAGTGAGATATATAGAGAAAGAGAAGCTGTGAGTGAGAGAGAGAGAGAAAGAGAAGGTGTGAGTGAGAGAGAGAGAAAGAGAAGCTGTGAGTGTGAGAGAGAGAAAGATATAGAAGCTGTGAGTGAGATAGAGAGAGAGAAAGAGAAGCTGTGAGTGAGAGAGAGAGAGAGAAACTGTGAGTGAGTGATAGAAAGAGAGAGAAGATGTGAGTGAGAGAGAGAGAAAGAGAAGCTGTGAGTGAGAGAGAGAGAAAAAGAGAAGCTGTGAATGAGAGAGAGAGAGAAAGAGAAGCTGTGAGTGAGAGAGAGAGAAGCTGTGAGAGAGAGAGAGAGAAACAGAAGATGTGAGTGAGAGAGAGAGTAAGAGAAGCTGTGAGTGAGAGAGAGAGAGAAAGAGAAGCTGTCAGTGAGCGAGAGATATAAAGAGAAGCTGTGAGTGAGAGAGATAGAGAAAGAGAAGCTGTGAGTGATAGAGAGAGAGAGAAATAGAAGCTGTGAGTGAGAGAGAGAGAGAAAGAGAAGCTGTGAGTGAGAGAGTGGGAGAAAAAGGGAAGCTGTGAGTGAGAGAGAGAAAGAGAAACTGTGAGTGAGTGATAGAAAGAGAGAGAAGATGTGAGTGAGAGAGAGAGAAAGAGAAGCTGTGAGTGAGAGAGAGAGAAAAAGAGAAGCTGTGAATGAGAGAGAGAGAGAAAGAGAAGCTGTGAGTGAGAGAGAGAGAAGCTGTGAGAGAGAGAGAGAGAAACAGAAGATGTGAGTGAGAGAGAGAGTAAGAGAAGCTGTGAGTGAGAGAGAGAGAGAAAGAGAAGCTGTCAGTGAGCGAGAGATATAAAGAGAAGCTGTGAGTGAGAGAGATAGAGAAAGAGAAGCTGTGAGTGATAGAGAGAGAGAGAAATAGAAGCTGTGAGTGAGAGAGAGAGAGAAAGAGAAGCTGTGAGTGAGAGAGTGGGAGAAAAAGGGAAGCTGTGAGTGAGAGAGAGAAAGAGAAACTGTGAGTGAGAGAGAGAGAGAAAGAGAAGCTGTAAGTGAGTGAGAGATAGAGAAGCTGTGAGTGAGTGAGAGAGAGAAAGAGAAGCTGTGAGTGAGAGTGAGAGAAAGAGAAGCTGTGAGTGAGAGAGAGAGATAAAGACAAGCTGTGAGAGAGAAAAAGAGAAGCTGAGTGAGAGAGAGAGAAAGAGAAGCTGTGAGTGAGAGAGAGAGAGAAAGAGAAGCTGTGAGTGAGAGAGAGAGAAAGAGAGAAAGAGAAGCTGTGAGTGAGAGAGAGAGCTGTGAGTGAGAGAGAAAGAGAAGCTGTGAGAGAGAGAGAGAGAAAGAGAAGCTATGAGTGAGAGAGAAAAAGAAAGAGAAGTTGTGAGTGAGAAAGAGAGAGAGAAGCTGTGAGTGAGAGAGAGAGAAAGAGAAGCTGTGAGAGAGAGTGAGAGAGAGAGAGAGAAAAGCTGTGAGTGTGTGAGAGAGAGAGAAGCTGTTGGTGAGAAAGAGAGAGAGGGAAGATGTGAGTGAGAGAGTGAGAGAGAAGCTGTGAGTGAGAGAGATAAAGAGAAGCTGTGAGTTAGATAGAGACAGAGAAAGAGAAGCTGTGAGTGAGAGAGAGAGAGAGAGAAAGAGAAAAGCTGTGAGTGAGAGAGAGAGAAGCTGTGAGTGAGAGAGAGATAAAGAGAAGCTGTGAGTTAGAGAGAGACAGAGAAAGAGAAGCTGTGAGTGAGGGAGAGAGAGAGGAAGAGAAGCTGTGAGTGAGAGAGATAAAGAGAAGCTGTGAGTTAGAGAGAGACAGAGAAAGAGAAGCTGTGATTGAGAGAGAGAGAGAAAGAGAAGCTGTGAGTGAGAGAGAGAGAGAGAAATAGAAGCTGTGAGTGAGAGAGAGAGAGAAAGAAAGAGAAGCTTTGAGTGAGAGAGAGAGATAGAAAGAGAAGCTGTGAGTGAGATAGAGAGAGAGAAACTGTGAGTGAGTGAGAGAGAGAAGCTGTGAGTGAGTGAGAGAGAGAGAGATAGAAGCTGTGTGTGTGTGAGAGAGAAAGAGAAGCTGTAAGTGAGAGAGAGAGAAATAGAACCTGAGAGTGAGAGAGAGATAAAGGGAAGCTGTGAGTTAGAGAGAGACAAAGAGAACCTGTGAGTGAGAGAGAGAGAGAGAAATAGAAAGAGAGGCTGTGTGTGTGTGTGAGAGAGAAGCTGTGAGTGAGTGAGAGAGAGAGGGAGAAATAGAAGCTGTGAGAGAGAGAGAGAGAGAGAAGCTGTGAGTGAGTGAGAGAGAGAGAAGCTGTGAGTGAGTGAGAGAGAGAGAGAAAGAGAAGCTGTGAGTGAGAGTGAGAGAAAGAGAAGCTGTGAGTGAGAGAGAGAGATAAAGACAAGCTGTGAGAGAGAGACAGAGAAAGAGAAGCTGAGTGAGAGAGAGAGAAAGAGAAGCTGTGAGTGAGAGAGAGAGAGAAAGAGAAGCTGTGAGTGAGAGAGAGAAAGAGAGAAAGAGAAGCTGTGAGTGAGAGAGAGAGCTGTGAGTGAGAGAGAAAGAGAAGCTGTGAGAGAGAGAGAGAGAAAGAGAAGCTATGAGTGAGAGAGAAAAAGAAAGAGAAGCTGTGAGTGAGAGAGAGAGAAAGAGAAGCTGTGAGTGAGAGAGAGAGAAAGAAAGAGAAGCTGAGTGAGATAGAGAGAGAGAAAGAGAAGCTGTGAGTGAGAGAGAGAGAAGCTGTGAGTGAGTGATAGAGAGAGAGAGAAGATGTGAGTGAGTGAGAGAGAGAGAAGCTGTGAGTGAGTGAGAGAGAGAGAGAGAAAGAGAAGTTGTGAGTGAGAGTGAGAGAAAGAGAAGCTGTGAGTGAGAGAGAGATAAAGACAAGCTGTGAGAGAGACAGAGAAAGAGAAGCTGAGTGAGAGAGAGAGAAAGAGAAGCTGTGAGTGAGAGAGAGAGAGAGAGAGAAGCTGTGAGTGAGAGAGATAAAGAGAAGCTGTGAGTTAGATAGAGACAGAGAAAGAGAAGCTGTGAGTGAGAGAGAGAGAGAGAGAAAGAGAAAAGCTGTGAGTGAGAGAGAGAGAAGCTGTGAGTGAGAGAGAGATAAAGAGAAGCTGTGAGTTAGAGAGAGACAGAGAAAGAGAAGCTGTGAGTGAGGGAGAGAGAGAGGAAGAGAAGCTGTGAGTGAGAGAGATAAAGAGAAGCTGTGAGTTAGAGAGAGACAGAGAAAGAGAAGCTGTGATTGAGAGAGAGAGAGAAAGAGAAGCTGTGAGTGAGAGAGAGAGAGAAATAGAAGCTGTGAGTGAGAGAGAGAGAGAAAGAAAGAGAAGCTTTGAGTGAGAGAGAGAGATAGAAAGAGAAGCTGTGAGTGAGATAGAGAGAGAGAAACTGTGAGTGAGTGAGAGAGAGAAGCTGTGAGTGAGTGAGAGAGAGAGAGAGAGAAGCTGTGTGTGTGTGAGAGAGAAAGAGAAGCTGTAAGTGAGAGAGAGAGAAATAGAACCTGAGAGTGAGAGAGAGATAAAGGGAAGCTGTGAGTTAGAGAGAGACAAAGAGAACCTGTGAGTGAGAGAGAGAGAGAGAAATAGAAAGAGAGGCTGTGTGTGTGTGTGAGAGAGAAGCTGTGAGTGAGTGAGAGAGAGAGGGAGAAATAGAAGCTGTGAGAGAGAGAGAGAGAGAGAAGCTGTGAGTGAGTGAGAGAGAGAGAAGCTGTGAGTGAGTGAGAGAGTGAGAGAAAGAGAAGCTGTGAGTGAGAGAGAGAGATAAAGACAAGCTGTGAGAGAGAGACAGAGAAAGAGAAGCTGAGTGAGAGAGAGAGAAAGAGAAGCTGTGAGTGAGAGAGAGAGAGAAAGAGAAGCTGTGAGTGAGAGAGAGAAAGAGAGAAAGAGAAGCTGTGAGTGAGAGAGAGAGCTGTGAGTGAGAGAGAAAGAGAAGCTGTGAGAGAGAGAGAGAGAAAGAGAAGCTATGAGTGAGAGAGAAAAAGAAAGAGAAGCTGTGAGTGAGAGAGAGAGAAAGAGAAGCTGTGAGTGAGAGAGAGAGAAAGAAAGAGAAGCTGAGTGAGATAGAGAGAGAGAAAGAGAAGCTGTGAGTGAGAGAGAGAGAAGCTGTGAGTGAGTGATAGAGAGAGAGAGAAGATGTGAGTGAGTGAGAGAGAGAGAAGCTGTGAGTGAGTGAGAGAGAGAGAGAGAAAGAGAAGTTGTGAGTGAGAGTGAGAGAAAGAGAAGCTGTGAGTGAGAGAGAGATAAAGACAAGCTGTGAGAGAGAGACAGAGAAAGAGAAGCTGAGTGAGAGAGAGAGAAAGAGAAGCTGTGAGTGAGAGAGAGAGAGAAAGAGAAGCTGTGAGTGAGAGAGAGAGAAAGAGAGAAAGAGAAGCTGTGAGTGAGAGAGAGAGCTGTGAGTGAGAGAGAAAGAGAAGCTATGAGAGAGAGAGAGAAAAAGAGAAGTTATGAGTGAGAGAGAAAAAGAAAGAGAAGCTGTGAGTGAGAGAGAGAGAAAGAGAAGCTGTGAGTGAGAGAGAGAGAAAGAAAGAGAAACTGAGTGAGATAGAGAGAGAGAAAGAGAAGCTGTGAGTGAGAGAGAGGGAAAGAGAATGTGAGTGAGAGAGAGAGAGAAAGAGAAGCTGTGAGTGAGAGAGAGAGAGATAAAAAGAAGCTGTGAGTTAGAGAGAGAAAGAGAAGCTGTGAGTGAGAGAGAGAGAAAGAGAAGCTGTGAGTGAGAGAGAGAGAGAAGCTGTGAGTGAGAGAGAGAGAGAGAAAGAGAAGATGTGAGTGAGAGAGAGGGAAAGAGAATCTGTGAGTGAGTGAGAGAGAGAGAGAGAAGCTGTGAGTGAGAGAGAGAGAGAAGCTGTGAGTGAGAGAGAGAGAGAGAAAGAGAAGATGTGAGTGAGAGAGAGAGAAAGAGAAGCTGTGAGAGAGAGAGACAAAGAGAAGCTGTGAGTGTGAGAGAGAGAGTAAGAGAAGCTGTGAGTGAGAGAGAGAGAGAGAAGCTGTGTGTGAGAGAGAGAAAGAGAAGCTGTGAGTGAGAGTGAGTGAAAGAGAGAGAGAGCTGTGACAGTGATAGAGAGAGAGTAAAAGAGAAGCTGTGAGTGAGAGAGAGAGAGAAAGAGAAGCTGTGAGTGAGAAAGAGAGAAAGAGAAGCTGTGAGTGAGAGAGAGAGAAAGAGAAGCTGAGTGAGAAAGAGAGAGAGAAAGAGAAGCTGTGAGTGAGAGAGAGAGAAAGAGAAGCTGTGAGTGAGAGAGAGAGAGAGAAAGAGACGCTGAGAGTGTGAGAGAGAAAGAGTAGCTGTGAGTGAGAGAGAGAGAAAGAGAAGCTGAGAAAGAGAGATAGAAAGAGAAGCTGTGAGTGAGAGAGAGAGAGAAAGATAAGCTGAGTGAGAGAGAGAGAAAGAGAAGCTGAGTGAGAGAGAGAGAGAGAGAAAGGGAAGCTGTGTGTGAGAGAGAGAGAAGCTGTGAGTGAGTGAGAGAGAGAGGGAGAAAGAGAAGCTGTGAGTGAGAGAGAGAAAGAGAAAGAGACACTGTGAGTGAGAGAGAGAGAGAAAGAGATGCTGTGTGTGTGAGAGAGAGAGAAGCTGTGAGTGTGAGAGAGAGAAGCTGTGAGTGAGAGAGAGAGAGAGATGTGAGTGAGAGAGAGAAAGAGAAGCTGTGAGTGAGAGAGAGAGAGAAAGAGAAGCTGTGAGAGAGAGAGAGAGAGAAAGAGTACCTGTGAGTGAGAGAGAGAGAAAGAGAAGCTGAGAAAGAGAGATAGAAAGAGAAGCTGTGAGTGAGAGAGAGAGAGAGAAAGATAAGCTGAGTGAGAGAGAGAGAAAGAGAAGCTGAGTGAGAGAGAGAGAGAAAGGGAAGCTGTGTGTGTGAGAGAGAGAAGCTGTGAGTGAGTGAGAGAGAGAAGCTGTGAGTGAGTGAGAGAGAGAGGGAGAAAGAGAAGCTGTGAGTGAGAGAGAGAAAGAGAAAGAGACACTGAGTGAGAGAGAGAGAGAAAGAGATGGTGTGTGTGTGAGAGAGAGAGAAGCTGTGAGTGAGAGAGAGAGAGAAGCTGTGAGTGAGAGAGAGAGAGAGATGTGAGTGAGAGAGAGAAAGAGAAAGAGAAGCTGTGAGTGAGAGAGAGAGAGAAAGAGAAGTAGTGAGAGAGGGAGAGAGAGAGAGAAGCTGTGAGTGAGAGAGAGAGAGATAAAGAGAAGTTGTGAGTGAGAGAGAGAGAGAAGCTGTCAGTGAGAGAGAGAGAGAGAAAGAGAAGCTGTGAGTGAGAGAAATATATAGTCAAGCTGTGAGAGACAGAGAAAGAGACACTGTGAGTGAGAGAGAGAAAGAAAGAGATGCTGAGAGAGAGAGAGAGAAGCTTTGAGTGAGTGAGAGAGAGAGAAGCTGTGAGTGAGTGAGAGAGAGATGTGAGTGAGTGAGAGAAAGAGAAAGAGAAAGAGAAGCAGTGAGTGAGAGAGAGAGAAAGAGAAGCTGTGAGTGAGAGCGAGAGAGAGAAAGAGAAGCAGTGAGAGAGGGAGAGAGAGAAAGAGAAGCTGTTAGTGAGAGAGAGAGAGAAAGAGAAGCTGTGAGAGAGAGTGAGAGAGAGAGAAAAGCTGTGAGTGAGAGAGAGAGAGAAGGTGTGAGTGAGAAAGAGAGAGAGATGTGAGTGAGAGAGAGAGAGAAGCTGTGAGAGAGAGAGAGAGAAAGAGAAGTTGTGAGTGAGTGAGAGAGAGAGAAGCTGTGAGTGAGAGAGAGAGAAAGAGAAGCTGTGAGAGAGAGTGAGAGAGAGAGAGAGAAAAGCTGTGAGTGTGTGAGAGAGAGAGAAGCTGTAGGTGAGAAAGAGAGAGAGGGAAGATGTGAGTGAGAGAGTGAGAGAGAAGCTGTGAGTGAGAGAGATAAAGAGAAGCTGTGAGTTAGATAGAGACAGAGAAAGAGAAGCTGTGAGAGAGAGAGAGAGAGAAAGAGAAAAGCTGTGAGTGAGAGAGAGAGAAGCTGTGAGTGAGAGAGAGATAAAGAGAACCTGTGAGTTTGAGAGAGACAGAGAAAGAGAAGCTGTGAGTGAGGGAGAGAGAGAAAGAGAAGCTATGAGAGAGTGAGAGAGAGAAAGAGAAGCTGTGAGTGAGAGAGAGAGAGAAAGAGTAGCTGTGAGTGAGAGAGAGAGAAAGAGAAGCTGAGAAAGAGAGATAGAAAGAGAAGCTGTGAGTGAGAGAGAGAGAGAGAAAGATAAGCTGTGAGAGAGAGAGAAAGAGAAGCTGAGTGAGAGAGAGAGAGAAAGGGAAGCTGTGTGTGTGAGAGAGAGAGAAGCTGTGAGTGAGTGAGAGAGAGAGGGAGAAAGAGAAGCTGTGAGTGAGAGAGAGAAAGAGAAAGAGACACTGTGAGTGAGAGAGAGGGAAAGAGATGGTGTGTGTGTGTGTGTGAGAGAGAGAAGCTGTGAGTGAGAGAGAGAGAGAAGCTGTGAGTGAGAGAGAGAGAGAGATGTGAGTGAGAGAGTGAAAGAGAAAGAGAAGCTGTGAGTGAGAGAGAGAGAGAAAGAGAAGTAGTGAGAGAGGGAGAGAGAGAGAGAAGCTGTGAGTGAGAGAGATAGAGATAAAGAGAAGTTGTGAGTGAGAGAGAGAGAGAAGCTGTCAGTGAGAGAGAGAGAGAGAAAGAGAAGCTGTGAGTGAGAGAAATATATAGTCAAGCTGTGAGAGAGAGACAGAGAAAGAGAAGTTGTGAGTGAGTGAGAGAGAGAGAAGCTGTGAGTGAGAGAGAGAGAAAGAGAAGCTGTGAGAGAGAGTGAGAGAGAGAGAGAAAAGCTGTGAGTGTGTGAGAGAGAGAGAAGCTGTGAGTGAGTGAGAGAGAGATGTGAGTGAGTGAGAGAAAGAGAAAGAGAAAGAGAAAGAGAAGCAGTGAGTGAGAGAGAGAGAGAAAGAGAAGCTGTGAGTGAGAGAGAGAGAGAGAGAGAGAGAAAGAGAAGCAGTGAGAGAGGGAGAGAGAGAAAGAGAAGCTGTTAGTGAGAGAGAGAGAGAAAGAGAAGCTGTGAGAGAGAGTGTGAGAGAGAGAAAAGCTGTGAGTGAGAAAGAGAGAGAAGGTGTGAGTGAGAGAGAGAGAGAAGATGTGAGTGAGAGAGAGACAGAGAAGCTGTGAGAGAGAGAGAGAGAAAGAGAAGTTGTGAGTGAGTGAGAGAGAGAGAAGCTGTAGGTGAGAAAGAGAGAGAGGGAAGATGTGAGTGAGAGAGTGAGAGAGAAGCTGTGAGTGAGAGAGATAAAGAGAAGCTGTGAGTTAGATAGAGACAGAGAAAGAGAAGCTGTGAGTGAGAGAGAGAGAGAGAGAAAGAGAAAAGCTGTGAGTGAGAGAGAGAGAAGCTGTGTGAGAGAGAGATAAAGAGAAGCTGTGAGTTAGAGAGAGACAGAGAAAGAGAAGCTGTGAGTGAGGGAGAGAGAGAAAGAGAAGCTGTGAGTGAGAGAGATAAAGAGAAGCTGTGAGTTAGAGAGAGACAGAGAAAGAGAAGCTGTGATTGAGAGAGAGAGAGAAAGAGAAGCTGTGAGTGAGAGAGAGAGAGAGAAAAATAGAAGCTCTGAGTGAGAGAGAGAGAGAGAAAGAGAAGCTTTGAGTGAGAGAGAGAGATAGAAAGAGAAGCTGTGAGTGAGATAGAGAGAGAGAAACTGTGAGTGAGTGAGAGAGAGAAGCTGTGAGTGAGTGAGAGAGAGAGAGAGAAGCTGTGTGTGTGTGAGAGAGAAAGAGAAGCTGTAAGTGAGAGAGAGAGAAATAGAACCTGAGAGTGAGAGAGAGATAAAGGGAAGATGTGAGTTAGAGAGAGACAAAGAGAAGCTGTGAGTGAGAGAGAGAGAGAGAAATAGAAAGAGAGGCTGTGTGTGTGTGAGAGAGAAGCTGTGAGTGAGTGAGAGAGAGAGAGAGGGAGAAATACAAGCTGTGAGAGAGAGAGAGAGAGAAAGAGAAGCTGTGAGTGAGTGAGAGAGAGAGAAGCTGTGAGTGAGTGAGAGAGAGAGAGAGAGAAAGAGAAGCTGTGAGTGAGAGTGAGAGAAAGAGAAGCTGTGAGTGAGAGAGAGAGATAAAGACAAGCTGTGAGAGAGAGACAGAGAAAGAGAAGCTGAGTGAGAGAGAGAAAGAGAAGCTGTGAGTGAGAGAGAGAGAGAAAGAGAAGCTGTGAGTGAGAGAGAGAGAAAGAGAGAAAGAGAAGCTGTGAGTGAGAGAGAGAGCTGTGAGTGAGAGAGAAAGAGAAGCTGTGAGAGAGAGAGAGAGAAAGAGAAGCTATGAGTGAGAGAGAAAAAGAAAGAGAAGCTGTGAGTGAGAGAGAGAGAAAGAGAAGCTGTGAGTGAGAGAGAGAGAAAGAAAGAGAAGCTGAGTGAGATAGAGAGAGAGAAAGAGAAGCTGTGAGTGAGAGAGAGAGAGAAGCTGTGAGTGAGTGATAGAGAGAGAGAGAAGATGTGAGTGAGTGAGAGAGAGAGAAGCTGTGAGTGAGTGAGAGAGAGAGAGAGAAAGAAAGAGAAGCTGAGTGAGATAGAGAGAGAGAAAGAGAAGCTGTGAGTGAGAGAGAGAGAGAAGCTGTGAGTGAGTGATAGAGAGAGAGAGAAGATGTGAGTGAGAGAGAGGGAAAGAGAATCTGTGAGTGAGAGAGAGAGAGAAAGAGAAGCTGTGAGTGAGAGAGAGAGAGATAAATAGAAGCTGTGTTAGAGAGAGAAAGAGAAGCTGTGAGTGAGAGAGAGAGAAAGAGAAGCTGTGAGTGAGAGAGAGAGAAGCTGTGAGTGAGAGAGAGAGATAGAAAGAGAAGATGTGAGTGAGAGAGAGAGAAAGAGAAGCTGTGAGAGAGAGAGACAAAGAGAAGCTGTGAGTGTGAGAGAGAGAGTAAGAGAAGCTGTGAGTGAGAGAGAGAGAGAAGCTGTGTGTTAGAGAAAGAGAAGCTGTGAGTGAGAGTGAGTGAAAGAGAGAGAGAGAAGCTGTGACAGTGATAGAGAGAGAGTAAAAGAGAAGCTGTGAGTGAGAGAGAGAGAGAAAGAGAAGCTGTGAGTGAGAAAGAGAGAAAGAGAAGCTGTGAGTGAGAGAGAGAGAAAGAGAAGCTGAGTGAGAAAGAGAGAGAGAAAGAGAAGCTGTGAGTGAGAGAGAGAGAAAGAGAAGCTGTGAGTGAGAGAGAGAGAGCAAAAGAGATGCTGAGAGTGCAAGAGAGAAAGAGTAGCTGTGAGTGAGAGAGAGAGAAAGAGAAGCTGAGAAAGAGAAATAGAAAGAGAAGCTGTGAGTGAGTGAGAGAGAGAAAGATAAGCTGAGTGAGAGAGAGAGAAAGAGAAGCTGAGTGAGAGAGAGAGAGAGAAATGGAAGCTGTGTGTGAGAGAGAGAAGCTGTGAGTGAGTGAGAGAGAGAGGGAGAAAGAGAAGCTGTGAGTGAGAGAGAGAAAGAGAAAGAGACACTGTGAGTGAGAGAGAGAGAGAGAAAGAGATGCTGTGTGTGTGTGAGAGAGAGAAGCTGTGAGTGAGAGAGAGAGAAGCTGTGAGTGAGAGAGAGAGAGATGTGAGTGAGAGAGAGAAAGAGAAAGAGAAGCTGTGAGTGAGAGAGAGAGAGAAAGAGAAGCTGTGAGTGAGAGAGAGAGAGAAAGAGTAGCTGTGAGTGAGAGAGAGAGAAAGAGAAGCTGAGAAAGAGAGATAGAAAGAGAAGCTGTGAGTGAGAGAGAGAGAGAAAGAGAAGCTGTGAGTGAGAGAGAGAGAAAGAGAGAAAGAGAAGCTGTGAGTGAGAGAGAGAGCTGTGAGTGAGAGAGAAAGAGAAGCTATGAGAGAGAGAGAGAGAGAAAGAGAAGCTATGAGTGAGAGAGAAAAAGAAAGAGAAGCTGTGAGTGAGAGAGAGAGAAAGAGAAGCTGTGAGTGAGAGAGAGAGAAAGAAAGAGAAGCTGAGTGAGATAGAGAGAGAGAAAGAGAAGCTGTGAGTGAGAGAGAGAGAAGCTGTGAGTGAGTGATAGAGAGAGAGAGAAGATGTGAGTGAGAGAGAGGGAAAGAGAATCTGTGAGTGAGAGAGAGAGAGAAAGAGAAGCTGTGAGTGAGAGAGAGAGAGATAAATAGAAGCTGTGAGTTAGAGAGAGAAAGAGAAGCTGTGAGTGAGAGAGAGAGAATGAGAAGCTGTGAGTGAGAGAGAGAGAGAAGCTGTGAGTGAGAGAGAGAGATAGAAAGAGAAGATGTGAGTGAGAGAGAGAAAGAGAAGCTGTGAGAGAGAGAGAGAGAGAGAAGCTGTGTGTGAGAGAGAGAAAGAGAAGCTGTGAGTGAGAGTGAGTGAAAGAGAGAGAGAGAAGCTGTGACAGTGATAGAGAGAGAGTAAAAGAGAAGCTGTGAGTGAGAGAGAGAGAGAAAGAGAAGCTGTGAGTGAGAAAGAGAGAAAGAGAAGCTGTGAGTGAGAGAGAGAGAAAGAGAAGCTGAGTGAGAAAGAGAGAGAGAAAGAGAAGCTGTGAGTGAGAGAGAGAGAAAGAGAAGCTGTGAGTGAGAGAGAGAGAGCGAAAGAGACGCTGAGAGTGCGAGAGAGAAAGAGTAGCTGTGAGTGAGAGAGAGAGAAAGAGAAGCTGAGAAAGAGAGATAGAAAGAGAAGCTGTGAGTGAGAGAGAGAGAGAAAGATAAGCTGAGTGAGAGAGAGAGAAAGAGAAGCTGAGTGAGAGAGAGAGAGAGAAATGGAAGCTGTGTGTGTGAGAGAGAGAAGCTGTGAGTGAGTGAGAGAGAGAGGGAGAAAGAGAAGCTGTGAGTGAGAGAGAGAAAGAGAAAGAGACACTGTGAGTGAGAGAGAGAGAGAAAGAGATGCTGTGTGTGTGAGAGAGAGAGAAGCTGTGAGTGAGAGAGAGAGAAGCTGTGAGTGAGAGAGAGAGAGATGTGAGTGAGAGAGAGAAAGAGAAAGAGAAGCTGTGAGTGAGAGAGAGAGAGAAAGAGAAGCTGTGAGTGAGAGAGAGAGAGAAAGAGTAGCTGTGAGTGAGAGAGAGAGAAAGAGAAGCTGAGAAAGAGAGATAGAAAGAGAAGCTGTGAGTGAGAGAGAGAGAGAGAAAGAGAAGCTGAGTGAGAGAGAGAGAAAGAGAAGCTGAGTGAGAGAGAGAGAGAAAGGGAAGCTGTGTTTGAGAGAGAGAGAAGCTGTGAGTGAGTGAGAGAGAGAGGGAGAAAGAGAAGCTGTGAGTGAGAGAGAGAAAGAGAAAGAGACACTGTGAGTGAGAGAGAGAGAGAAAGAGATGGTGTGTGTGTGAGAGAGAGAGAAGCTGTGAGTGAGAGAGAGAGAGAGAGATGTGAGTGAGAGAGAGAAAGAGAAAGAGAAGCTGTGAGTGAGAGAGAGAGAGAAAGAGAAGTAGTGAGAGAGGGAGAGAGAGAGAGAGAAGCTGTGAGTGAGAGAGATAGAGATAAAGAGAAGTTGTGAGTGAGTGAGAGAGAGAAGCTGTCAGTGAGAGAGAGAGAGAGAAAGAGAAGCTGTGAGTGAGAGAAATATATAGTCAAGATGTGAGAGAGAGACAGAGAAAGAGACACTGTGAGTGAGAGAGAGAAAGAAAGAGATGCAGAGAGAGAGAAGCTTTGAGTGAGTGAGAGAGAGAGAAGCTGTGAGTGAGTGAGAGAGAGATGTGAGTGAGTGAGAGAAAGAGAAAGAGAAAGAGAAGCAGTGAGTGAGAGAGAGAGAGAAAGAGAAGCTGTGAGTGAGAGAGAGAGAGAGAAAGAGAAGCAGTGAGAGAGGGAGAGAGAGAAAGAGAAGCTGTTAGTGAGAGAGCGAGAGAAAGAGAAGCTGTGAGAGAGAGTGTGAGAGAGAGAAAAGCTGTGAGTGAGAGAGAGAGAGAAGGTGTGAGTGAGAAAGAGAGAGAGAAGATGTGAGTGAGAGAGAGAGAGAGAAGCTGTGAGAGAGAGAGAGAGAAAGAGAAGTTGTGAGTGAGTGAGAGAGAGAGAAGCTGTGAGTGAGAGAGAGAGAAAGAGAAGCTGTGAGAGAGAGTGAGAGAGAGAGAGAAAAGCTGTGAGTGTGTGAGAGAGAGAGAAGCTGTAGGTGAGAAAGAGAGAGAGGGAAGATGTGAGTGAGAGAGTGAGAGAGAAGCTGTGAGTGAGAGAGAGATAGAGAAGCTGTGAGTGAGAGAGATAAAGAGAAGCTGTGAGTTAGATAGAGACAGAGAAAGAGAAGCTGTGAGTGAGAGAGAGAGAGAGAGAAAGAGAAAAGCTGTGAGTGAGAGAGAGAGAAGCTGTGAGTGAGAGAGAGATAAAGAGAAGCTGTGAGTTAGAGAGACAAAGAAAGAGAAGCTGTGAGTGAGGGAGAGAGAGAGAAAGAGAAGCTGTGAGTGAGAGAGATAAAGAGAAGCTGTGAGTTAGAGAGAGACAGAGAAAGAGAAGCTGTGATTGAGAGAGAGAGAGAAAGAGAAGCTGTGAGTGAGAGATAGAGATAGAAAGAGAAGCTGTGAGTGAGATAGAGAGAGAGAAACTGTGAGTGAGTGAGAGAGAGAAGCTGTGAGTGAGTGAGAGAGAGAGAGAGAGAAGCTGTGTGTGTGTGAGAGAGAAAGAGAAGCTGTAAGTGAGAGAGAGAGAAATAGAACCAGAGAGTGAGAGAGAGATAAAGGGAAGCTGTGAGTTAGAGAGAGACAAAGAGAAGCTGTGAGTGAGAGAGAGAGAGAGAAATAGAAAGAGAGGCTGTGTGTGTGTGAGAGAGAAGCTGTGAGTGAGTGAGAGAGAGAGAGAGGGAGAAATAGAAGCTGTGAGAGAGAGAGAGAGAAAGAGAAGCTGTGAGTGAGTGAGAGAGAGAGAAGCTGTGAGTGAGTGAGAGAGAGAGAGAGAAAGAGAAGCTGTGAGTGAGAGTGAGAGAAAGAGAAGCTGTGAGTGAGAGAGAGAGATAAAGACAAGCTGTGAGAGAGAGACAGAGAAAGAGAAGCTGAGTGAGAGAGAGAGAAAGAGAAGCTGTGAGTGAGAGAGAGAGAAAAAGAGAAGCTGTGAGTGAGAGAGAGAAAGAGAGAAAGAGAAGCTGTGAGTGAGAGAGAGAGCTGTGAGTGAGAGAGAAAGAGAAGCTGTGAGAGAGAGAGAGAGAGAGAGAAGCTATGAGTGAGAGAGAAAAAGAAAGAGAAGCTGTGAGTGAGAGAGAGAGAAAGAGAAGCTGTAAGTGAGAGAGAGAGAAAGAAAGAGAAGCTGAGTGAGATAGAGAGAGAGAAAGAGAAGCTGTGAGTGAGAGAGAGAGAGAAGCTGTGAGTGAGTGATAGAGAGAGAGAGAAGATGTGAGTGAGTGAGAGAGAGAGAAGCTGTGAGTGAGTGAGAGAGAGAGAGAGAAAGAGAAGCTGTGAGTGAGAGTGAGAGAAAGAGAAGCTGTGAGTGAGAGAGAGAGATAAAGACAAGTTGTGAGAGAGAGACAGAGAAAGAGAAGCTGAGTGAGAGAGAGAGAAAGAGAAGCTGTGAGTGAGAGAGAGAGAGAAAGAGAAGCTGTGAGTGAGAGAGAGAGAAAGAGAGAAAGAGAAGCTGTGAGTGAGAGAGAGAGCTGTGAGTGAGAGAGAAAGAGAAGCTATGAGAGAGAGAGAGAGAAAGAGAAGCTATGAGTGAGAGAGAAAAAGAAAGAGAAGCTGTGAGTGAGAGAGAGAGAAAGAGAAGCTGTGAGTGAGAGAGAGAGAAAGAAAGAGAAGCTGAGTGAGATAGAGAGAGAGAAAGAGAAGCTGTGAGTGAGAGAGAGAGAAGCTGTGAGTGAGTGATAGAGAGAGAGAGAAGATGTGAGTGAGAGAGAGGGAAAGAGAATCTGTGAGTGAGAGAGAGAGAGAAATAGAAGCTGTGAGTGAGAGAGAGAGAGATAAATAGAAGCTGTGAGTTAGAGAGAGAAAGAGAAGCTGTGCGTGAGAGAGAGAGAAAGAGAAACTGTGAGTGAGAGAGAGAGAGAAGCTGTGAGTGAGAGAGAGAGATAGAAAGAGAAGATGTGAGTGAGAGAGAGAGAAAGAGAAGCTGTGAGAGAGAGAGACAAAGAGAAGCTGTGCGTGTGAGAGAGAGAGTAAGAGAAGCTGTGAGTGAGAGAGAGAGAGAGAGAAGCTGTGTGTGAGAGAAAGAGAAGCTGTGAGTGAGAGTGAGTGAAAGAGAGAGAGAGAAGCTGTGACAGTGATAGAGAGAGAGTAAAAGAGAAGATAAGCTGAGTGAGAGAGAGAGAAAGAGAAGCTGAGTGAGAGAGAGAGAGAAATGGAAGCTGTGTGTGTGTGAGAGAGAAGCTGTGAGTGAGTGAGAGAGAGAGGGAGAAAGAGAAGCTGTGAGTGAGAGAGAGAAAGAGAAAGAGACACTGTGAGTGAGAGAGAGAGAGAAAGAGATGCTGTGTGTGTGTGAGAGAGAGAAGCTGTGAGTGAGAGAGAGAGAAGCTGTGAGTGAGAGAGAGAGAGAGATGTGAGTGAGAGAGAGAAAGAGAAAGAGATGCTGTGAGTGAGAGAGAGAGAGAAAGAGAAGCTGTGAGTGAGAGAGAGAGAGAAAGAGTAGCTGTGAGTGAGAGAGAGAGAAAGAGAAGCTGAGAAAGAGAGATAGAAAGAGAAGCTGTGAGTGAGAGAGAGAGAAAGAGAAGCTGTGAGTGAGAGAGAGAGAAAGAGAGAAAGAGAAGCTGTGAGTGAGAGAGAGAGCTGTGAGTGAGAGAAAGAGAAGCTATGAGAGAGAGAGAGAGAAAGAGAAGCTATGAGTGAGAGAGAAAAAGAAAGAGAAGCTGTGAGTGAGAGTGAGAGAAAGAGAAGCTGTGAGTGAGAGAGAGAGAAAGAAAGAGAAGCTGAGTGAGATAGAGAGAGAGAAAGAGAAGCTGTGAGTGAGAGAGAGAGAAGCTGTGAGTGAGTGATAGAGAGAGAGAGAAGATGTGAGTGAGAGAGAGGGAAAGAGAATCTGTGAGTGAGAGAGAGAAAGAAAGAGAAGCTGTGAGTGAGAGAGAGAGAGATAAATAGAAGCTGTGAGTTAGAGAGAGAAAGAGAAGCTGTGAGTGAGAGAGAGAGAAAGAGAAGCTGTGAGTGAGAGAGAGAGAGAAGCTGTGACTGAGAGAGAGAGATAGAAAGAGAAGATGTGAGTGAGAGAGAGAGAAAGAGAAGCTGTGAGAGAGAGAGACAAAGAGAAGCTGTGAGTGTGAGAGAGAGAGTAAGAGAAGCTGTGAGTGAGAGAGAGAGAGAGAGAAGCTGTGTGTGAGAGAGAGAAAGAGAAGCTGTGAGTGAGAGTGAGTGAAAGAGAGAGAGAGAAGCTGTGACAGTGATAGAGAGAGAGTAAAAGAGAAGCTGTGAGAGAGAGAGAGAGAGAGAGAAGCTGTGAGTGAGAAGGAGAGAAAGAGAAGCTGTGAGTGAGAGAGAGAGAGAAAGAGAAGCTGAGTGAGAAAGAGAGAGAGAAAGAGAAGCTGTGAGTGAGAGAGAGAGAAAGAGAAGCTGTGAGTGAGAGAGAGAGCGAAAGAGACGCTGAGAGTGCGAGAGAGAAAGAGTAGCTGTGAGTGAGAGAGAGAGAAAGAGAAGCTGAGAAAGAGAGATAGAAAGAGAAGCTGTGAGTGAGAGAGAGAGAGAAAGATAAGCTGAGTGAGAGAGAGAGAAAGAGAAGCTGAGTGAGAGAGAGAGAGAGAAATGGAAGCTGTGTGTGTGAGAGAGAGAAGCTGTGAGTGAGTGAGAGAGAGAGGGAGAAAGAGAAGCTGTGAGTGAGAGAGAGAAAGAGAAAGAGACACTGTGAGTGAGAGAGAGAGAGAAAGAGATGCTGTGTGTGTGAGAGAGAGAGAAGCTGTGAGTGAGAGAGAGAGAAGCTGTGAGTGAGAGAGAGAGAGAGATGTGAGTGAGAGAGAGAAAGAGAAAGAGAAGCTGTGAGTGAGAGAGAGAGAGAAAGAGAAGCTGTGAGTGAGAGAGAGAGAGAAAGAGTAGCTGTGAGTGAGAGAGAGAGAAAGAGAAGCTGAGAAAGAGAGATAGAAAGAGAAGCTGTGAGTGAGAGAGAGAGAGAGAAAGATAAGCTGAGTGAGAGAGAGAGAGAAAGAGAAGCTGAGTGAGAGAGAGAGAGAAAGGGAAGCTGTGTGTGTGAGAGAGAGAAGCTGTGAGTGAGTGAGAGAGAGAGGGAGAAAGAGAAGCTGTGAGTGAGAGAGAGAAAGAGAAAGAGACACTGTGAGTGAGAGAGAGAGAGAAAGAGATGGTGTGTGTGTGAGAGAGAGAGAAGCTGTGAGTGAGTGAGAGAGAGAAAGATAAGCTGAGTGAGAGAGAGAGAAAGAGAAGCTGAGTGAGAGAGAGAGAGAGAAATGGAAGCTGTGTGTGTGAGAGAGAGAAGCTGTGAGTGAGTGAGAGAGAGAGGGAGAAAGAGAAGCTGTTGGTGAGAGAGAGAAAGAGAAAGAGAAACTGTGAGTGAGAGAGAGAGAGAAAGAGATGCTGTGTGTGTGAGAGAGAGAGAAGCTGTGAGTGAGAGAGAGAGAAGCTGTGAGTGAGAGAGAGAGAGAGATGTGAGTGAGAGAGAGAAAGAGAAAGAGAAGCTGTGAGTGAGAGAGAGAGAGAAAGAGAAGCTGTGAGTGAGAGAGAGAGAGAAAGAGTAGCTGTGAGTGAGAGAGAGAGAAAGAGAAGCTGAGAAAGAGAGATAGAAAGAGAAGCTGTGAGTGAGAGAGAGAGAGAGAAAGATAAGCTGAGTGAGAGAGAGAGAGAAAGAGAAGCTGAGTGAGAGAGAGAGAGAAAGGGAAGCTGTGTGTGTGAGAGAGAGAAGCTGTGAGTGAGTGAGAGAGAGAGGGAGAAAGAGAAGCTGTGAGTGAGAGAGAGAAAGAGAAAGAGACACTGTGAGTGAGAGAGAGAGAGAAAGAGATGGTGTGTGTGTGAGAGAGAGAGAAGCTGTGAGTGAGAGAGAGAGAGAAGCTGTGAGTGAGAGAGAGAGAGAGAGATGTGAGTGAGAGAGAGAAAGAGAAAGAGAAGCTGTGAGTGAGAGAGAGAGAGAAAGAGAAGTAGTGAGAGAGGGAGAGAGAGAGAGAGAAGCTGTGAGTGAGAGAGATAGAGATAAAGAGAAGTTGTGAGTGAGTGAGAGAGAGAAGCTGTCAGTGAGAGAGAGAGAGAGAAAGAGAAGCTGTGAGTGAGAGAAATATATAGTCAAGCTGTGAGAGAGAGACAGAGAAAGAGACACTGTGAGTGAGAGAGAGAAAGAAAGAGATGCAGAGAGAGAGAGAGAAGCTTTGAGTGAGTGAGAGAGAGAGAAGCTGTGAGTGAGTGAGAGAGAGATGTGAGTGAGTGAGAGAAAGAGAAAGAGAAAGAGAAGCAGTGAGTGAGAGAGGGAGAGAGAGAAAGAGAAGCTGTTAGTGAGAGAGAGAGAGAAAGAGAAGCTGTGAGAGAGAGTGTGAGAGAGAGAAAAGCTGTGAGTGAGAGAGAGAGAGAAGGTGTGAGTGAGAAAGAGAGAGAGAAGATGTGAGTGAGAGAGAGAGAGAGAGAAGCTGTGAGAGAGAGAGAGAGAAAGAGAAGTTGTGAGTGAGTGAGAGAGAGAGAAGCTGTGAGTGAGAGAGAGAGAAAGAGAAGCTGTGAGAGAGAGTGAGAGAGAGAGAGAAAAGCTGTGAGTGTGTGAGAGAGAGAGAAGCTGTAGGTGAGAAAGAGAGAGAGGGAAGATGTGAGTGAGAGTGAGAGAGAAGCTGTGAGTGAGAGAGAGATAGAGAAGCTGTGAGTGAGAGAGAGATAAAGAGAAGCTGTGAGTTAGATAGAGACAGAGAAAGAGAAGCTGTGAGTGAGAGAGAGAGAGAGAGAAAGAGAAAAGCTGTGAGTGAGAGAGAGAGAAGCTGTGAGTGAGAGAGAGATAAAGAGAAGCTGTGAGTTAGAGAGAGACAGAGAAAGAGAAGCTGTGAGTGAGGGAGAGAGAGAGAAAGAGAAGCTGTGAGTGAGAGAGATAAAGAGAAGCTGTGAGTTAGAGAGAGACAGAGAAAGAGAAGCTGTGATTGAGAGAGAGAGAGAAAGAGAAGCTGTGAGTGAGAGAGAGAGAGAGAAATAGAAGCTGTGAGTGAGAGAGAAAGAGAGAGAAAGAGAAGCTTTGAGTGAGAGAGAGAGATAGAAAGAGAAGCTGTGAGTGAGATAGAGAGAGAGAAACTATGAGTGAGTGAGAGAGAGAAGCTGTGAGTGAGTGAGAGAGAGAGAGAAGCTGTGTGTGTGTGAGAGAGAAAGAGAAGCTGTAAGTGAGAGAGAGAGAAATAGAACCTGAGAGTGAGAGAGAGATAAAGGGAAGCTGTGAGTTAGAGAGAGACAAAGAGAAGCTATGAGTGAGAGAGAGAGAGAGAAATAGAAAGAGAGGCTGTGTGTGTGTGAGAGAGAAGCTGTGAGTGAGTGAGAGAGAGAGGGAGAAATAGAAGCTGTGAGAGAGAGAGAGAGAGAAGCTGTGAGTGAGAGAGAGAGAAAGAGAAGCTGTGAGTGAGAGAGAGAGAAAGAGAAGCTGAGTGAGAAAGAGAGAGAGAAAGAGAAGCTGTGAGTGAGAGAGAGATAAAGAGAAGCTGTGAGTGAGAGAGAGAGAGAAAGAGAAGCTGTGAGTGAGTGAGAGAGAGAGAAAGAGAAGCTGTGTGTGAGAGAGAGCGAAGCTGTGAGTGAGAGAGAAAGAAAGAAAGAAATAGAAAGCTGTGAGTGAGTGAGTGAGAGAGAGAAGTTGTGAGTTAGAGAGAGAGGGAGAAAGAGAAGCTGTGAGTGAGAGAGAGAGAAAGAGAAGCTGTGAGTGAGAGAGAGAGAGAAAGAGCTGTGAGTGAGAGTGAGAGAGAAGCTGTGAGTGAGTGAGAGAGAGAGAGAGAAAGAGAAGCTGAGAGTGCGAGAGAGAGACAGAGTAGCTGTGAGTAAGTGAGAGAGAGAAGCTTTGAGTGAGAGAGAGAGAGAAGCTGTGAGAGAGAGAGAAAGAAACTGTGAGAGAGAGTGAGAGAGAGAAATAGAGAAGCTGTGTGTGTGAGAGAGAAAAAGAGTAGCTGTGAGTTAGAGAAAGAGAAAGAGAAGTTGTGAGTGAGAGAGAGAGAGAAAGAGAAGCTGTGAGTGAGAGAGAGAGAGAGAAGCTGTGAGTGAGTGAGAGAGAGAGAAAGAGAAGCTGTGAGTGAGAGAGAGAGAGAAAGAGCTGTGAGTGAGAGAGAGAGATAAAGACAAGCTGTGAGAGAGAGACAGAGAAAGAGAAGCTGAGTGAGAGAGAGAGAAAGAGAAGCTGTGAGTGAGAGAGAGAGAAAGAGAAGCTGTGAGAGAGAGAGAGAGAAAGAGAAGCTGTGAGTGAGAGAGAAAAAGAAAGAGAAGCTGTGAGTGAGAGAGAGAGAAAGAGAAGCTGTGAGTGAGAGAGAGAGAAAGAAAGAGAAGCTGAGTGAGATAGAGAGAGAGAAAGAGAAGCTGTGAGTGAGAGAGAGAGAAGCTGTGAGTGAGTGATAGAGAGAGAGAGAAGATGTGAGTGAGAGAGAGGGAAAGAGAATCTGTGAGTGAGAGAGAGAGAGAAAGAGAAGCTGTGAGTGAGTGAGAGAGAGATAAATAGAAGCTGTGAGTTAGAGAGAGAAAGAGAAGCTGTGAGTGAGAGAGAGAAAGAGAAAGAGACACTGTGAGTGAGAGAGAGAGAGAAAGAGATGGTGTGTGTGTGTGAGAGAGAGAAGCTGTGAGTGAGAGAGAGAGAGAAGCTGTGAGCGAGAGAGAGAGAGAGATGTGAGTGAGAGAGAGAAAGAGAAGCTGTGAGTGAATTAGAGAGAGAAAGAGAAGTAGTGAGAGAGGGAGAGAGAGAGAGAGAAGCTGTGAGTGAGAGAGATAGAGATAAAGAGAAGTTGTGAGTGAGAGAGAGAGAGAAGCTGTCAGTGAGAGAGAGTGAGAGAGAGAGAGAGAAAAGCTGTGAATGTGTGAGAGAGAGAGAAGCTGTTGGTGAGAAAGAGAGAGAGGGAAGATGTGAGTGAGAGAGTGAGAAAGAAGCTGTGAGTGAGAGAGATAAAGAGAAGCTGTGAGTTAGATAGAGACAGAGAAAGAGAAGCTGTGAGTGAGAGAGAGAGAGAGAGAAAGAGAAAAGCTGTGAGTGAGAGAGAGAGAAGCTGTGAGTGAGAGAGAGATAAAGAGAAGCTGTGAGTTAGAGAGAGACAGAGAAAGAGAAGCTGTGAGTGAGGGAGAGAGAGAGGAATAGAAGCTGTGAGTGAGAGAGATAAAGAGAAGCTGTGAGTTAGAGAGAGACAGAGAAAGAGAAGCTGTGATTGAGAGAGAGAGAGAAAGAGAAGCTGTGAGTGAGAGAGAGAGAGAGAGAAATAGAAGCTGTGAGTGAGAGAGAGAGAGAGAGAAAGAGAAGCTTTGAGTGAGAGAGAGAGATAGAAAGAGAAGCTGTGAGTGAGAGAAATATATAGTCAAGCTGTGAGAGAGAGACAGAGAAAGAGACACTGTGAGTGAGAGAGAGAAAGAAAGAGATGCTGAGAGAGAGAGAAGCTTTGAGTGAGTGAGAGAGAGAGAAGCTGTGAGTGAGTGAGAGAGAGATGTGAGTGAGTGAGAGAAAGAGAAAGAGAAAGAGAAGCAGTGAGTGAGAGAGAGAGAGAAAGAAAAGCTGTGAGTGAGAGAGAGAGAGAGAGAAAGAGAAGCAGTGAGAGAGGGAGAGAGAGAAAGAGAAGCTGTTAGTGAGAGAGAGAGAGAAAGAGAAGCTGTGAGAGAGAGTGTGAGAGAGAGAAAAGCTGTGAGTGAGAGAGAGAGAGAAGGTGTGAGTGAGAAAGAGAGAGAGAAGATGTGAGTGAGAGAGAGAGAAGCTGTGAGAGAGAGAGAGAGAAAGAGAAGTTGTGAGTGAGTGAGAGAGAGAGAAAGAGAAGCTGTGAGTGAGAGAGAGAGAAAGAGAAGCTGAGTGAGAAAGAGAGAGAGAAAGAGAAGCTGTGAGTGAGAGAGAGAGAAAGAGAAGCTGTGAGTGAGAGAGAGAGAGCGAAAGAGACGCTGAGAGTGCGAGAGAGAAAGAGTAGCTGTGAGTGAGAGAGAGAAAGAGAAGCTGAGAAAGAGAGATAGAAAGAGAAGCTGTGAGTGACAGAGAGAGAGAGAAAGATAAGCTGAGTGAGAGAGAGAGAAGAGAAGCTGAGTGAGAGAGAGAGAGAGAAAGCGAAGCTGTGTGTGTGAGAGAGAGAAGCTGTGAGTGAGTGAGAGAGAGAGAGAGAAAGAGATGGTGTGTGTGTGAGAGAGAGAGAAGCTGTGAGTGAGAGAGAGAGAGAAGCTGTGAGCGAGAGAGAGAGAGATGTGAGTGAGAGAGAGAAAGAGAAAGAGAAGCTGTGAGTGAGAGAGAGAGAGAAAGAGAAGTAGTGAGAGAGGGAGAGAGAGAGAGAAGCTGTGAGTGAGAGAGATAGAGATAAAGAGAAGTTGTGAGTGAGAGAGAGAGAGAAGCTTTCAGTGAGAGAGAGAGAGAGAAAGAGAAGCTGTGAGTGAGAGAAATATATAGTCAAGCTGTGAGAGAGAGACAGAGAAAGAGACACTGTGAGTGAGAGAGAGAGAGAAAGAGATGCTGAGAGAGAGAGAAGCTTTGAGTGAGTGAGAGAGAGAGAAGCTGTGAGTGAGTGAGAGAGAGATGTGAGTGAGTGAGAGAAAGAGAAAGAGAAAGAGAAGCAGTGAGTGAGAGAGAGAGAGAAAGAGAAGCTGTGAGTGAGAGAGAGAGAGAGAAAGAGAAGCAGTGAGAGAGGGAGAGAGAGAAAGAGCTGTTAGTGAGAGAGAGAGAGAAAGAGAAGCTGTGAGAGAGTGTGAGAGAGAGAAAAGCTGTGAGTGAGAGAGAGAGAGAGAAGGTGTGAGTGAGAAAGAGAGAGAGAAGATGTGAGTGAGAGAGAGAGAGAAGCTGTGAGAGAGAGAGAGAAAGAGAAGTTGTGAGTGAGTGAGAGAGAGAGAAGCTGTGAGTGAGAGAGAGAGAAAGAGAAGCTGTGAGAGAGAGTGAGAGAGAGAGAGAGAAAAGCTGTGAGTGTGTGAGAGAGAGAGAAGCTGTAGGTGAGAAAGAGAGAGAGGGAAGATGTGAGTGAGAGAGTGAGAGAGAAGCTGTGAGTGAGAGAGAGATATAGAAGCTGTGAGTGAGAGAGAGATAAAGAGAAGCTGTGAGTTAGATAGAGACAGAGAAAGAGAAGCTGTGAGTGAGAGAGAGAGAGAGAGAAAGAGAGAAGCTGTGAGTGAGAGACAGAGAGAGAGGGAAGCTGTGAGTGAGAGAGAGATAAAGAGAAGCTGTGAGTTAGAGAGAGACAGTGAAAGAGAAGCTGTGAGTGAGGGAGAGAGAGAAAGAGAAGCTGAGTGAGAGAGATAAAGAGAAGCTGTGAGTTAGAGAGAGACAGAGAAAGAGAAGCTGTGAGTGAGAGAGAGAGAGAAAGAGAAGCTGTGAGTGAGTGAGAGAGAGAGAGAAATAGAAGCTGTGAGAGAGAGAGAGAGAGAGAAAGAGAAGCTTTGAGTGAGAGAGAGAGATAGAAAGAGAAGCTGTGAGTGAGATAGAGAGAGAGAAACTGTGAGTGAGTGAGAGAGAGAAGCTGTGAGTGAGTGAGAGAGAGAGAGAGAGAGAAGCTGTGTGTGTGTGAGAGAGAAAGAGAAGCTGTAAGTGAGAGAGAGAGAAATAGAACCTGAGAGTGAGAGAGAGATAAAGGGAAGCTGTGAGTTAGAGAGAGACAAAGAGAAGCTGTGAGTGAGAGAGAGAGAGAGAAATAGAAAGAGAGGCTGTGTGTGTGTGTGTGAGAGAGAAGCTGTGAGTGAGTGAGAGAGAGAGGGAGAAATAGAAGCTGTGAGGGAGAGAGAAAGAGAAGCTGTGAGTGAGAGAGATATATAGTCAAGCTGTGAGAGAGAGACAGAGAAAGAGACACTGTGAATGAGAGAGAGAGATAAAGAGATGCTGTGAGAGAGAGAGAAGCTGTGAGTGAGAGAGAGAGAAGCTGTGAGTGAGAGAGAGAGAGATGTGAGTGAGAGAGAGAGAGATAAAGAGAAGCTGTGAGTGAGAGAGAGAGAGAAAGAGAAGCTGTGAGTGAGAGAGAGAGAGAGAAAGAGAAGCAGTGAGAGAGGGAGAGAGAGAAAGAGAAAGTGTGAGTGAGAGAGAGAGAGAAAGAGAAGTTGTGAGTGAGAGAGAGAGAGAGAAGCTGTGAGTGAGAGAGAGAGAGAGAAAGAGATGTTGTGAGTGAGAGAGAGAGAAAAAGAGAAGCTGTGTGTGTGAGAGAGAGAGAGAAGCTGTGAGAGAGTGAGAGAGAGAGAGAGAGAAAAGCTGTGAGTGAGAGAGAGAGAGAAGCTGTGAGTGAGAAAGAGAGAGAGAGAAGATGTGAGTGAGAGAGAGAGAGAAGCTGTGAATGAGAGAGAGAGAAGCTGTGAGTGAGAGAGAGATAAAGAGAAGCTGTGGGTTAGAGAGAGACAGAGAAAGAGAAGCTGTGAGTGAGAGAGAGAGAGAGAGAAAGAGAAAAGCTGTGAGTGAGAGAGAGAGAAGCTGTGAGTGAGAGAGAGATAAAGAGAAGCTGTGAGTTAGAGAGAGACAGAGAAAGAGAAGCTGTGAGTGAGAGAGAGAGAGAAAGAGATGTTGTGAGTGAGTGAGTGAGAGAGAGAGAAAAGCTGTGAGTGAGAGAGAGAGAGAGAAGCTGTGAGTCAGAGAGAGATAAAGAGAAGCTGTGAGTTCGAAAGAGACAGAGAAAGAGAAGCTGTGAGTGAGAGAGAGAGAAAGAGAAGCTGTGAGTGTGAGAGAGAGA
Source organism: Bradypodion ventrale (assembly GCA_035047345.1). Taxonomy (NCBI): domain Eukaryota; kingdom Metazoa; phylum Chordata; class Lepidosauria; order Squamata; family Chamaeleonidae; genus Bradypodion; species Bradypodion ventrale. The sequence continues at coordinate 10,081,625 of JAWDJE010000018.1, read as the reverse complement.
AGCTGTGAGTGAGAGAGAGAGAGAAGCTGTGAGAGAAAGTGAGAGAGAGAGAGAGAGAAGCTGTGAGTGAGAGAGAGAGAGAGAGAAGCTGTGTGTGTGAGAGAGAGAAAAGCTGTGAGTGAGAGAGAGAGAGAAGCTGTGAGTGAGAGAGAAAGAGTAGTTGTGAGTGAGAGAGAGAGAGAGAAAGATAAGCTGAGTGAGAGAAAGAGAGAAAGAGAAGCTGTGTGTGAGAGAGAGAGAAGCTGTGTGAGAGAGAAAGAAACTCTTTGAGAGGGAGTGAGAGAGAGAGAGAGAAAGAGAAGCTGTGTGTGCGAGAGAAAGAAAGAGTAGCTGTGAGTAAGAGAGAGAGAAAGAGAAGCTGTGAGTGAGAGAGAGAGAGAGAAAGAGCTGTGAGTGAGAGAGAGAGAGAAGCTGTGAGTGAGTGAGAGAGAGAGAAAGAAAGAAAGAGAAGCTGTGAGTGAGAGAGAGAGAGAGAAGCTGTGAGTGAGAGAGAGAGAAAGACCAGCTGTGAGAGAGAGACAGAGAAAGAGAAGCTGAGTGAGAGATAGAGAGAATGAGAAGCTGTGAGTGAGAGAGAGAGAGAAAGAGAAGGTGTGAGTGAGAGAGAGAGAAAGAGAAGCTGTGAGTGTGAGAGAGAGAAAGATATAGAAGCTGCGAGTGAGATAGAGAGAGAGAAAGAGAAGCTGTGAGTGAGAGAGAGAGAAGCTGTGAGTGAGTGATAGAAAGAGAGAGAAGATGTGAGTGAGAGAGAGAGAAAGAGAAGCTGTGAGTGAGAGAGAGAGAAAAAGAGAAGCTGTGAGTGAGAGAGAGAGAGAAAGAGAAGCTGTGAGTGAGAGAGAGAGAAGCTGTGAGTGAGAGAGAGAGAGAAACAGAAGATGTGAGTGAGAGAGAGAGTAAGAGAAGCTGTGAGTGAGAGAGAGAGAGAAAGAGAAGCTGTGAATGAGCGAGAGATAGAAAGAGAAGCTGTGGGTGAGAGAGATAGAGAAAGAGAAGCTGTGAGTGATAGAGAGAGAGAGAAATAGAAGCTGTGAGTGAGAGAGAGAGAGAAAGAGAAGCTGTGAGTGAGAGAGTGGGAGAAAAAGGGAAGCTGTGAGTGAGAGAGAGAAAGAGAAAGAGAAGCTGTGAGTGAGAGAGAGAGAGAAAGAGAAGCTGTGAGTGAGTGAGAGAGAGAGAGAAATAGAAGCTGTGAGAGAGAGAGAGAGAGAGAAAGAGAAGCTTTGAGTGAGAGAGAGAGATAGAAAGAGAAGCTGTGAGTGAGATAGAGAGAGAGAAACTGTGAGTGAGTGAGAGAGAGAAGCTGTGAGTGAGTGAGTGAGAGAGAGAGAGAGAGAGAGAAGCTGTGTGTGTGTGAGAGAGAAAGAGAAGCTGTAAGTGAGAGAGAGAGAAATAGAACCTGAGAGTGAGAGAGAGATAAAGGGAAGCTGTGAGTTAGAGAGAGACAAAGAGAAGCTGTGAGTGAGAGAGAGAGAGAGAAATAGAAAGAGAGGCTGTGTGTGTGTGTGTGAGAGAGAAGCTGTGAGTGAGTGAGAGAGAGAGGGAGAAATAGAAGCTGTGAGGGAGAGAGAAAGAGAAGCTGTGAGTGAGAGAGATATATAGTCAAGCTGTGAGAGAGAGACAGAGAAAGAGACACTGTGAATGAGAGAGAGAGATAAAGAGATGCTGTGAGAGAGAGAGAAGCTGTGAGTGAGAGAGAGAGAAGCTGTGAGTGAGAGAGAGAGAGATGTGAGTGAGAGAGAGAGAGATAAAGAGAAGCTGTGAGTGAGAGAGAGAGAGAAAGAGAAGCTGTGAGTGAGAGAGAGAGAGAGAAAGAGAAGCAGTGAGAGAGGGAGAGAGAGAAAGAGAAAGTGTGAGTGAGAGAGAGAGAGAAAGAGAAGTTGTGAGTGAGAGAGAGAGAAGCTGTGAGTGAGAGAGAGAGAGAGAAAGAGATGTTGTGAGTGAGAGAGAGAGAAAAAGAGAAGCTGTGTGTGTGTGAGAGAGAGAGAAGCTGTGAGAGAGTGAGAGAGAGAGAGAGAGAAAAGCTGTGAGTGAGAGAGAGAGAGAAGCTGTGAGTGAGAAAGAGAGAGAGAGAAGATGTGAGTGAGAGAGAGAGAGAAGCTGTGAATGAGAGAGAGAGAAGCTGTGAGTGAGAGAGAGATAAAGAGAAGCTGTGGGTTAGGGAGAGACAGAGAAAGAGAAGCTGTGAGTGAGAGAGAGAGAGAGAGAAAGAGAAAAGCTGTGAGTGAGAGAGAGAGAAGCTGTGAGTGAGAGAGAGATAAAGAGAAGCTGTGAGTTAGAGAGAGACAGAGAAAGAGAAGCTGTGAGTGAGAGAGAGAGAGAAAGAGATGTTGTGAGTGAGTGAGTGAGAGAGAGAGAAAAGCTGTGAGTGAGAGAGAGAGAGAGAAGCTGTGAGTCAGAGAGAGATAAAGAGAAGCTGTGAGTTCGAAAGAGACAGAGAAAGAGAAGCTGTGAGTGAGAGAGAGAGAGAGAGAAGCTGTGAGTGAGAGAGAGAGAAGCTGTGAGTGAGAGAGAGAGAGAAGCTGTGAGAGAAAGTGAGAGAGAGAGAGAGAGAAGCTGTGAGTGAGAGAGAGAGAGAGAGAAGCTGTGTGTGTGTGAGAGAGAAAAGCTGTGAGTGAGAGAGAGAGAGAAGCTGTGAGTGAGAGAGAAAGAGTAGTTGTGAGTGAGAGAGAGAGAGAGAAAGATAAGCTGAGTGAGAGAAAGAGAGAAAGAGAAGCTGTGAGTGAGAGAGAGAGAAGCTGTGTGAGAGAGAAAGAAACTCTTTGAGAGGGAGTGAGAGAGAGAGAGAGAAAGAGAAGCTGTGTGTGCGAGAGAAAGAAAGAGTAGCTGTGAGTAAGAGAGAGAGAAAGAGAAGCTGTGAGTGAGAGAGAGAGAGAGAAAGAGCTGTGAGTGAGAGAGAGAGAGAAGCTGTGAGTGAGTGAGAGAGAGAGAGAGAAAGAAAGAGAAGCTGTGAGTGAGAGAGAGAGAGAGAAGCTGTGAGTGAGAGAGAGAGAAAGACCAGCTGTGAGAGAGAGACAGAGAAAGAGAAGCTGAGTGAGAGATAGAGAGAATGAGAAGCTGTGAGTGAGAGAGAGAGAGAAAGAGAAGGTGTGAGTGAGAGAGAGAGAAAGAGAAGCTGTGAGTGTGTGAGAGAGAAAGATATAGAAGCTGCGAGTGAGATAGAGAGAGAGAAAGAGAAGCTGTGAGTGAGAGAGAGAGAAGCTGTGAGTGAGTGATAGAAAGAGAGAGAAGATGTGAGTGAGAGAGAGAGAAAGAGAAGCTGTGAGTGAGAGAGAGAGAAAAAGAGAAGCTGTGAGTGAGAGAGAGAGAGAAAGAGAAGCTGTGAGTGAGAGAGAGAGAAGCTGTGAGTGAGAGAGAGAGAGAAACAGAAGATGTGAGTGAGAGAGAGAGTAAGAGAAGCTGTGAGTGAGAGAGAGAGAGAAAGAGAAGCTGTGAGTGAGCGAGAGATAGAAAGAGAAGCTGTGGGTGAGAGAGATAGAGAAAGAGAAGCTGTGAGTGATAGAGAGAGAGAGAAATAGAAGCTGTGAGTGAGAGAGAGAGAGAAAGAGAAGCTGTGAGTGAGAGAGTGGGAGAAAAAGGGAAGCTGTGAGTGAGAGAGAGAAAGAGAAACTGTGAGTGAGAGAGAGAGAGAAAGAGAAGCTGTGAGTGAGTGAGAGATAGAGAAGCTGTGAGTGAGTGAGAGAGAGAGAGAGAAAGAGAAGCTGTGAGTGAGAGTGAGAGAAAGAGAAGCTGTGAGTGAGAGAGAGAGATAAAGACAAGCTGTGAGAGAGAGACAGAGAAAGAGAAGCTGAGTGAGAGAGAGAGAAAGAGAAGCTGTGAGTGAGAGAGAGAGAGAGAAAGAGAAGCTGTGAGTGAGAGAGAGAGAAAGAGAGAAAGAGAAGCTGTGAGTGAGAGAGAGAGCTGTGAGTGAGAGAGAAAGAGAAGCTGTGAGAGAGAGAGAGAAAGAGAAGCTATGAGTGAGAGAGAAAAAGAAAGAGAAGTTGTGAGTGAGTGAGAGAGAGAGAAGCTGTGAGTGAGAGAAAGAGAAGCTGTGAGAGAGAGAGAGAGAGAGAGAGAAAAGCTGTGAGTGTGTGTGAGAGAGAGAAGCTGTTGGTGAGAAAGAGAGAGAGGGAAGATGTGAGTGAGAGAGTGAGAAAGAAGCTGTGAGTGAGAGAGATAAAGAGAAGCTGTGAGTTAGATAGAGACAGAGAAAGAGAAGCTGTGAGTGAGAGAGAGAGAGAGAGAAAGAGAAAAGCTGTGAGTGAGAGAGAGAGAAGCTGTGAGTGAGAGAGAGATAAAGAGAAGCTGTGAGTTAGAGAGAGACAGAGAAAGAGAAGCTGTGAGTGAGGGAGAGAGAGAGGAAGAGAAGCTGTGAGTGAGAGAGATAAAGAGAAGCTGTGAGTTAGAGAGAGACAGAGAAAGAGAAGCTGTGATTGAGAGAGAGAGAGAAAGAGAAGCTGTGAGTGAGAGAGAGAGAGAGAGAGAAATAGAAGCTGTGAGTGAGAGAGAGAGAGAGAGAAAGAGAAGCTTTGAGTGAGAGAGAGAGATAGAAAGAGAAGCTGTGAGTGAGAGAAATATATAGTCAAGCAGTGAGAGAGAGACAGAGAAAGAGACACTGTGAGTGAGAGAGAGAAAGAAAGAGATGCTGAGAGAGAGAAAAGCTTTGAGTGAGTGAGAGAGAGAGAAGCTGTGAGTGAGTGAGAGAGAGATGTGAGTGAGTGAGAGAAAGAGAAAGAGAAAGAGAAGCAGTGAGTGAGAGAGAGAGAGAAAGAAAAGCTGTTTGTGAGAGAGAGAGAGAGAGAAAGAGAAGCAGTGAGAGAGGGAGAGAGAGAAAGAGAAGCTGTTAGTGAGAGAGAGAGAGAAAGAGAAGCTGTGAGAGAGAGTGTGAGAGAGAGAAAAGCTGTGAGTGAGAGAGAGAGAGAAGGTGTGAGTGAGAAAGAGAGAGAGAAGATGTGAGTGAGAGAGAGAGAGAAGCTGTGTGAGAGAGAGAGAGAGAGAAGTTGTGAGTGAGTGAGAGAGAGAGAAAGAGAAGCTGTGAGTGAGAGAGAGAGAAAGAGAAGCTGAGTGAGAAAGAGAGAGAGAAAGAGAAGCTGTGAGTGAGAGAGAGAGAAAGAGAAGCTGTGAGTGAGAGAGAGAGAGCGAAAGAGACGCTGAGAGTGCGAGAGAGAAAGAGTAGCTGTGAGTGAGAGAGAGAGAAAGAGAAGCTGAGAAAGAGAGATAGAAAGAGAAGCTGTGAGTGAGAGAGAGAGAGAGAAAGATAAGCTGAGTGAGAGAGAGAAGAGAAGCTGAGTGAGAGAGAGAGAGAGAAAGCGAAGCTGTGTGTGTGAGAGAGAGAAGCTGTGAGTGAGTGAGAGAGAGAGGGAGAAAGAGAAGCTGTGAGTGAGAGAGAGAGAGAGGAAGAGACACTGTGAGTGAGAGAGAGAGAGAAAGAGAAGTAGTGAGAGAGGGAGAGAGAGAGAGAAGCTGTGAGTGAGAGAGATAGAGATAAAGAGAAGTTGTGAGTGAGAGAGAGAGAGAAGCTGTCAGTGAGAGAGAGAGAGAGAAAGAGAAGCTGTGAGTGAGAGAAATATATAGTCAAGCTGTGAGAGAGAGACAGGGAAAGAGACACTGTGAGTGAGAGAGAGAAAGAAAGAGATGCTGAGAGAGAGAGAGAGAAGCTTTGAGTGAGTGAGAGAGAGAGAAGCTGTGAGTGAGTGAGAGAGAGATGTGAGTGAGTGAGAGAAAGAGAAAGAGAAAGAGAAGCAGTGAGTGAGAGAGAGAGAAAGAGAAGCTGTGAGTGAGAGAGAGAGAGAGAGAAAGAGAAGCAGTGAGAGAGGGAGAGAGAGAAAGAGAAGCTGTTAGTGAGAGAGAGAGAGAAAGAGAAGCTGTGAGAGAGTGTGAGAGAGAGAAAAGCTGTGAGTGAGAGAGAGAGAGAAGGTGTGAGTGAGAAAGAGAGAGAGAAGATGGATGTGAGAGAGAGAGAGGAAGAGAAGCTGTGAGAGAGAGAGAAAGAGAAGTTGTGAGTGAGAGAGAGAGAGAGAGAGAGAAGCTGTGAGTGAGAGAGAGAGAGAAAGAGCTGTGAGTGAGAGAGAGAGATAAAGACAAGCTGTGAGAGAGAGACAGAGAAAGAGAAGCTGAGTGAGAGAGAGAGAGAAAGAGAAGCTGTGAGTGAGAGAGAGAGAAAGAGAAGCTGTGAGAGAGAGAGAGAGAAAGAGAAGCTGTGAGTGAGAGAGAAAAAGAAAGAGAAGCTGTGAGTGAGAGAGAGAGAAAGAGAAGCTGTGAGTGAGAGAGAGAGAAAGAAAGAGAAGCTGAGTGAGATAGAGAGAGAGAAAGAGAAGCTGTGAGTGAGAGAGAAAGAAGCTGTGAGTGAGTGATAGAGAGAGAGAGAAGATGTGAGTGAGAGAGAGGGAAAGAGAATCTGTGAGTGAGAGAGAGAGAGAAAGAGAAGCTGTGAGTGAGTGAGAGAGAGATAAATAGAAGCTGTGAGTTAGAGAGAGAAAGAGAAGCTGTGAGTGAGAGAGAGAGAAAAAGAAGCTGTGAGTGAGAGAGAGAGAAGCTGTGAGTGAGAGAGAGAGAGAGAAAGAGAAGATGTGAGTGAGAGAGAGAGAAAGAGAAGCTGTGTGAGAGAGAGACAAAGAGATTCTGTGAGTGTGAGAGGGAGAGTAAGAGAAGCTGTGAGTGAGAGAGAGAGAGAGAGAGAAGCTGTGTGTGAGAGAGAGAGAGAAGCTGTGTGTGTGTTAGAGAGAAAGAGAAGCTGTGAGTGAGAGTGAGTGAAAGAGAGAGTGAGAAGCTGTGACAGTGATAGAGAGAGAGCAAGAGAAGCTGTGAGTGAGAGAGAGAGAGAAAGAGAAGCTGTGAGTGAGAGAGAGAGAAAGAGAAGCTGTGAGTGAGAGAGAGAGAAAGAGAAGCTGAGTGAGAAAGAGAGAGAGAAAGAGAAGCTGTGAGTGAGAGAGAGAGAGCGAAAGACGCTGAGAGTGCGAGAGAGAAAGAGTAGCTGTGAGTGAGAGAGAGAGAAAGAGAAGCTGAGAAAGAGAGATAGAAAGAGAAGCTGTGAGTGAGAGAGAGAGAGAGAAAGATAAGCTGAGTGAGAGAGAGAGAAGAGAAGCTGAGTGAATGAGAGAGAGAAAAAGGGAAGCTGTGTGTGTGAGAGAGAGAAGATGTGAGTGAGTGAGAGAGAGAGGGAGAAAGAGAAGCTGTGAGTGAGAGAGAGAAAGAGAAAGAGACACTGTGAGTGAGAGAGAGAGAGAAAGAGATGGTGTGTGTGTGTGAGAGAGAGAAGCTGTGAGTGAGAGAGAGAGAGAAGCTGTGAGCGAGAGAGAGAGAGATGTGAGTGAGAGAGAGAAAGAGAAAGAGAAGCTGTGAGTGAGAGAGAGAGAGAAAGAGAAGTAGTGAGAGAGGGAGAGAGAGAAAGAGAAGCTGTTAGTGAGAGAGAGAGAGAAAGAGAAGCTGTGAGAGAGAGTGAGAGAGAGAGAAAAGCTGTGAGTGAGAGAGAGAGAGAAGGTGTGAGTGAGAGAGATAAAGAGAAGCTGTGAGTTAGAGAGAGACAGAGAAAGAGAAGCTGTGAGTGAGAGAGAGAGAGAAAGAGAAGCTGTGAGTGAGTGAGAGAGAGAGAGAAATAGAAGCTGTGAGAGAGAGAGAGAGAAAGAGAAGCTTTGAGTGAGAGAGAGAGATAGAAAGAGAAGCTGTGAGTGAGATAGAGAGAGAGAAACTGTGAGTGAGTGAGAGAGAGAGAGAGAAAGAGAAGCTGTGAGTGAGAGAGAGAGAGAGAGAAGCTGTGTGTGTGTGAGAGAGAAAGAGAAGCTGTAAGTGAGAGAGAGAGAAATAGAACCTGAGAGTGAGAGAGAGATAAAGGGAAGCTGTGAGTTAGAGAGAGACAAAGAGAAGCTGTGAGTGAGAGAGAGAGAGAGAAATAGAAAGAGAGGCTGTGTGTCTGTGTGAGAGAGAAGCTGTGAGTGAGTGAGAGAGAGAGGGAGAAATAGAAGCTGTGAGGGAGAGAGAAAGAGAAGCTGTGAGTGAGAGAGATATATAGTCAAGCTGTGAGAGAGAGACAGAGAAAGAGACACTGTGAATGAGAGAGATATATAAAGAGATGCTGTGAGAGAGAGAGAAGCTGTGAGTGAGAGAGAGAGAGAAGCTGTGAGTGAGAGAGAGAGATGTGAGTGAGAGAGAGAGAGATAAAGAGAAGCTGTGAGTGAGAGAGAGAGAGAAAGAGAAGCTGTGAGTGAGAGAGAGAGAGAAAGAGAAGCAGTGAGAGAGGGAGAGAGAAAGAGAAAGTGTGAGTGAGAGAGAGAGAGAGAAAGAGAAGTTGTGAGTGAGAGAGAGAGAGAGAAGCTGTGAGTGAGAGAGAGAGAGAGAAAGAGATGTTGTGAGTGAGAGAGAGAGAGAAGCTGTCAGTGAGAGAGAGTGAGAGAAAGAGAAGCTGTGAGTGAGAGAGAGAGGGAGAAAGAGAATCTGTGAGTGAGAGAGAGAGAGAAATAGAATTTGTGAGTGAGAGAGAGAGAGAGTAGCTGTGTGAGAGAGAGAGAGAGAAGCTGTGAGAGAGTGAGAGAGAGAGAGAGAGAAAAGCTGTGAGTGAGAGAGAGAGAGAAGCTGTGAGCGAGAAAGAGAGAGAGAGAAGATGTGAGTGAGAGAGAGAGAGAAGCTGTGAATGAGAGAGAGAGAAGCTGTGAGTGAGAGAGATAAAGAGGAGCTGTGGGTTAGAGAGAGACAGAGAAAGAGAAGCTGTGAGTGAGAGAGAGAGAGAGAGAAAGAGAAAAGCTGTGAGTGAGAGAGAGAGAAGCTGTGAGTGAGAGAGAGATAAAGAGAAGCTGTGAGTTAGAGAGAGACAGAGAAAGAGAAGCTGTGAGTGAGAGAGAGAGAGAAAGAGATGTTGTGAGTGAGTGAGTGAGAGAGAGAGAAAAGCTGTGAGTGAGAGAGAGAGAGAAGCTGTGAGTCAGAGAGAGATAAAGAGAAGCTGTGAGTTCGAAAGAGACAGAGAAAGAGAAGCTGTGAGTGAGAGAGAGAGAAAGAGAAGCTGTGAGTGAGAGAGAGAAGCTGTGAGTGAGAGAGAGAGAGAAGCTGTGAGAGAAAGTGAGAGAGAGAGAGAGAGAGAAGCTGTGAGTGAGAGAGAGAGAGAGAGAAGCTGTGTGTGTGAGAGAGAGAAAAGCTGTGAGTGAGAGAGAGAGAGAAGCTGTGAGTGAGAGAGAAAGAGTAGCTGTGAGTGAGAGAGAGAGAGAGAAAGATAAGCTGAGTGAGAGAAAGAGAGAAAGAGAAGCTGTGAGTGAGAGAGAGAGAAGCTGTGTGAGAGAGAAAGAAACTCTTTGAGAGGGAGAGAGAGAGAGAGAAAGAGAAGCTGTGTGTGCGAGAGAAAGAAAGAGTAGCTGTGAGTAAGAGAGAGAGAAAGAGAAGCTGTGAGTGAGAGAGAGAGAGAAAGAGCTGTGAGTGAGAGAGAGAAGCTGTGAGTGAGTGAGAGAGAGAGAGAAAGAGAAGCTGTGAGTGAGAGAGAGAGAGAGAGAGAAGCTGTGAGTGAGAGAGAGAGAAAGACCAGCTGTGAGAGAGAGACAGAGAAAGAGAAGCTGAGTGAGATATATAGAGAAAGAGAAGCTGTGAGTGAGAGAGAGAGAGAAAGAGAAGGTGTGAGTGAGAGAGAGAGAAAGAGAAGCTGTGAGTGTGAGAGAGAGAAAGATATAGAAGCTGTGAGTGAGATAGAGAGAGAGAAAGAGAAGCTGTGAGTGAGAGAGAGAGAGAGAAACTGTGAGTGAGTGATAGAAAGAGAGAGAAGATGTGAGTGAGAGAGAGAGAAAGAGAAGCTGTGAGTGAGAGAGAGAGAAAAAGAGAAGCTGTGAATGAGAGAGAGAGAGAAAGAGAAGCTGTGAGTGAGAGAGAGAGAAGCTGTGAGAGAGAGAGAGAGAAACAGAAGATGTGAGTGAGAGAGAGAGTAAGAGAAGCTGTGAGTGAGAGAGAGAGAGAAAGAGAAGCTGTCAGTGAGCGAGAGATATAAAGAGAAGCTGTGAGTGAGAGAGATAGAGAAAGAGAAGCTGTGAGTGATAGAGAGAGAGAGAAATAGAAGCTGTGAGTGAGAGAGAGAGAGAAAGAGAAGCTGTGAGTGAGAGAGTGGGAGAAAAAGGGAAGCTGTGAGTGAGAGAGAGAAAGAGAAACTGTGAGTGAGTGATAGAAAGAGAGAGAAGATGTGAGTGAGAGAGAGAGAAAGAGAAGCTGTGAGTGAGAGAGAGAGAAAAAGAGAAGCTGTGAATGAGAGAGAGAGAGAAAGAGAAGCTGTGAGTGAGAGAGAGAGAAGCTGTGAGAGAGAGAGAGAGAAACAGAAGATGTGAGTGAGAGAGAGAGTAAGAGAAGCTGTGAGTGAGAGAGAGAGAGAAAGAGAAGCTGTCAGTGAGCGAGAGATATAAAGAGAAGCTGTGAGTGAGAGAGATAGAGAAAGAGAAGCTGTGAGTGATAGAGAGAGAGAGAAATAGAAGCTGTGAGTGAGAGAGAGAGAGAAAGAGAAGCTGTGAGTGAGAGAGTGGGAGAAAAAGGGAAGCTGTGAGTGAGAGAGAGAAAGAGAAACTGTGAGTGAGAGAGAGAGAGAAAGAGAAGCTGTAAGTGAGTGAGAGATAGAGAAGCTGTGAGTGAGTGAGAGAGAGAAAGAGAAGCTGTGAGTGAGAGTGAGAGAAAGAGAAGCTGTGAGTGAGAGAGAGAGATAAAGACAAGCTGTGAGAGAGAAAAAGAGAAGCTGAGTGAGAGAGAGAGAAAGAGAAGCTGTGAGTGAGAGAGAGAGAGAAAGAGAAGCTGTGAGTGAGAGAGAGAGAAAGAGAGAAAGAGAAGCTGTGAGTGAGAGAGAGAGCTGTGAGTGAGAGAGAAAGAGAAGCTGTGAGAGAGAGAGAGAGAAAGAGAAGCTATGAGTGAGAGAGAAAAAGAAAGAGAAGTTGTGAGTGAGAAAGAGAGAGAGAAGCTGTGAGTGAGAGAGAGAGAAAGAGAAGCTGTGAGAGAGAGTGAGAGAGAGAGAGAGAAAAGCTGTGAGTGTGTGTGAGAGAGAGAAGCTGTTGGTGAGAAAGAGAGAGAGGGAAGATGTGAGTGAGAGAGTGAGAGAGAAGCTGTGAGTGAGAGAGATAAAGAGAAGCTGTGAGTTAGATAGAGACAGAGAAAGAGAAGCTGTGAGTGAGAGAGAGAGAGAGAGAAAGAGAAAAGCTGTGAGTGAGAGAGAGAGAAGCTGTGAGTGAGAGAGAGATAAAGAGAAGCTGTGAGTTAGAGAGAGACAGAGAAAGAGAAGCTGTGAGTGAGGGAGAGAGAGAGGAAGAGAAGCTGTGAGTGAGAGAGATAAAGAGAAGCTGTGAGTTAGAGAGAGACAGAGAAAGAGAAGCTGTGATTGAGAGAGAGAGAGAAAGAGAAGCTGTGAGTGAGAGAGAGAGAGAGAAATAGAAGCTGTGAGTGAGAGAGAGAGAGAAAGAAAGAGAAGCTTTGAGTGAGAGAGAGAGATAGAAAGAGAAGCTGTGAGTGAGATAGAGAGAGAGAAACTGTGAGTGAGTGAGAGAGAGAAGCTGTGAGTGAGTGAGAGAGAGAGAGAGAGAAGCTGTGTGTGTGTGAGAGAGAAAGAGAAGCTGTAAGTGAGAGAGAGAGAAATAGAACCTGAGAGTGAGAGAGAGATAAAGGGAAGCTGTGAGTTAGAGAGAGACAAAGAGAACCTGTGAGTGAGAGAGAGAGAGAGAAATAGAAAGAGAGGCTGTGTGTGTGTGTGAGAGAGAAGCTGTGAGTGAGTGAGAGAGAGAGGGAGAAATAGAAGCTGTGAGAGAGAGAGAGAGAGAGAAGCTGTGAGTGAGTGAGAGAGAGAGAAGCTGTGAGTGAGTGAGAGAGAGAGAGAAAGAGAAGCTGTGAGTGAGAGTGAGAGAAAGAGAAGCTGTGAGTGAGAGAGAGAGATAAAGACAAGCTGTGAGAGAGAGACAGAGAAAGAGAAGCTGAGTGAGAGAGAGAGAAAGAGAAGCTGTGAGTGAGAGAGAGAGAGAAAGAGAAGCTGTGAGTGAGAGAGAGAAAGAGAGAAAGAGAAGCTGTGAGTGAGAGAGAGAGCTGTGAGTGAGAGAGAAAGAGAAGCTGTGAGAGAGAGAGAGAGAAAGAGAAGCTATGAGTGAGAGAGAAAAAGAAAGAGAAGCTGTGAGTGAGAGAGAGAGAAAGAGAAGCTGTGAGTGAGAGAGAGAGAAAGAAAGAGAAGCTGAGTGAGATAGAGAGAGAGAAAGAGAAGCTGTGAGTGAGAGAGAGAGAAGCTGTGAGTGAGTGATAGAGAGAGAGAGAAGATGTGAGTGAGTGAGAGAGAGAGAAGCTGTGAGTGAGTGAGAGAGAGAGAGAGAAAGAGAAGTTGTGAGTGAGAGTGAGAGAAAGAGAAGCTGTGAGTGAGAGAGAGATAAAGACAAGCTGTGAGAGAGAGACAGAGAAAGAGAAGCTGAGTGAGAGAGAGAGAAAGAGAAGCTGTGAGTGAGAGAGAGAGAGAGAGAGAAGCTGTGAGTGAGAGAGATAAAGAGAAGCTGTGAGTTAGATAGAGACAGAGAAAGAGAAGCTGTGAGTGAGAGAGAGAGAGAGAGAAAGAGAAAAGCTGTGAGTGAGAGAGAGAGAAGCTGTGAGTGAGAGAGAGATAAAGAGAAGCTGTGAGTTAGAGAGAGACAGAGAAAGAGAAGCTGTGAGTGAGGGAGAGAGAGAGGAAGAGAAGCTGTGAGTGAGAGAGATAAAGAGAAGCTGTGAGTTAGAGAGAGACAGAGAAAGAGAAGCTGTGATTGAGAGAGAGAGAGAAAGAGAAGCTGTGAGTGAGAGAGAGAGAGAGAAATAGAAGCTGTGAGTGAGAGAGAGAGAGAAAGAAAGAGAAGCTTTGAGTGAGAGAGAGAGATAGAAAGAGAAGCTGTGAGTGAGATAGAGAGAGAGAAACTGTGAGTGAGTGAGAGAGAGAAGCTGTGAGTGAGTGAGAGAGAGAGAGAGAGAAGCTGTGTGTGTGTGAGAGAGAAAGAGAAGCTGTAAGTGAGAGAGAGAGAAATAGAACCTGAGAGTGAGAGAGAGATAAAGGGAAGCTGTGAGTTAGAGAGAGACAAAGAGAACCTGTGAGTGAGAGAGAGAGAGAGAAATAGAAAGAGAGGCTGTGTGTGTGTGTGAGAGAGAAGCTGTGAGTGAGTGAGAGAGAGAGGGAGAAATAGAAGCTGTGAGAGAGAGAGAGAGAGAGAAGCTGTGAGTGAGTGAGAGAGAGAGAAGCTGTGAGTGAGTGAGAGAGTGAGAGAAAGAGAAGCTGTGAGTGAGAGAGAGAGATAAAGACAAGCTGTGAGAGAGAGACAGAGAAAGAGAAGCTGAGTGAGAGAGAGAGAAAGAGAAGCTGTGAGTGAGAGAGAGAGAGAAAGAGAAGCTGTGAGTGAGAGAGAGAAAGAGAGAAAGAGAAGCTGTGAGTGAGAGAGAGAGCTGTGAGTGAGAGAGAAAGAGAAGCTGTGAGAGAGAGAGAGAGAAAGAGAAGCTATGAGTGAGAGAGAAAAAGAAAGAGAAGCTGTGAGTGAGAGAGAGAGAAAGAGAAGCTGTGAGTGAGAGAGAGAGAAAGAAAGAGAAGCTGAGTGAGATAGAGAGAGAGAAAGAGAAGCTGTGAGTGAGAGAGAGAGAAGCTGTGAGTGAGTGATAGAGAGAGAGAGAAGATGTGAGTGAGTGAGAGAGAGAGAAGCTGTGAGTGAGTGAGAGAGAGAGAGAGAAAGAGAAGTTGTGAGTGAGAGTGAGAGAAAGAGAAGCTGTGAGTGAGAGAGAGATAAAGACAAGCTGTGAGAGAGAGACAGAGAAAGAGAAGCTGAGTGAGAGAGAGAGAAAGAGAAGCTGTGAGTGAGAGAGAGAGAGAAGGAGAAGCTGTGAGTGAGAGAGAGAGAAAGAGAGAAAGAGAAGCTGTGAGTGAGAGAGAGAGCTGTGAGTGAGAGAGAAAGAGAAGCTATGAGAGAGAGAGAGAAAAAGAGAAGCTATGAGTGAGAGAGAAAAAGAAAGAGAAGCTGTGAGTGAGAGAGAGAGAAAGAGAAGCTGTGAGTGAGAGAGAGAGAAAGAAAGAGAAACTGAGTGAGATAGAGAGAGAGAAAGAGAAGCTGTGAGTGAGAGAGAGGGAAAGAGAATGTGAGTGAGAGAGAGAGAGAAAGAGAAGCTGTGAGTGAGAGAGAGAGAGATAAATAGAAGCTGTGAGTTAGAGAGAGAAAGAGAAGCTGTGAGTGAGAGAGAGAGAAAGAGAAGCTGTGAGTGAGAGAGAGAGAGAAGCTGTGAGTGAGAGAGAGAGAGAGAAAGAGAAGATGTGAGTGAGAGAGAGGGAAAGAGAATCTGTGAGTGAGTGAGAGAGAGAGAGAGAAGCTGTGAGTGAGAGAGAGAGAGAAGCTGTGAGTGAGAGAGAGAGAGAGAAAGAGAAGATGTGAGTGAGAGAGAGAGAAAGAGAAGCTGTGAGAGAGAGAGACAAAGAGAAGCTGTGAGTGTGAGAGAGAGAGTAAGAGAAGCTGTGAGTGAGAGAGAGAGAGAGAAGCTGTGTGTGTGAGAGAGAAAGAGAAGCTGTGAGTGAGAGTGAGTGAAAGAGAGAGAGAGCTGTGACAGTGATAGAGAGAGAGTAAAAGAGAAGCTGTGAGTGAGAGAGAGAGAGAAAGAGAAGCTGTGAGTGAGAAAGAGAGAAAGAGAAGCTGTGAGTGAGAGAGAGAGAAAGAGAAGCTGAGTGAGAAAGAGAGAGAGAAAGAGAAGCTGTGAGTGAGAGAGAGAGAAAGAGAAGCTGTGAGTGAGAGAGAGAGAGAGAAAGAGACGCTGAGAGTGTGAGAGAGAAAGAGTAGCTGTGAGTGAGAGAGAGAGAAAGAGAAGCTGAGAAAGAGAGATAGAAAGAGAAGCTGTGAGTGAGAGAGAGAGAGAAAGATAAGCTGAGTGAGAGAGAGAGAAAGAGAAGCTGAGTGAGAGAGAGAGAGAGAGAAAGGGAAGCTGTGTGTGAGAGAGAGAGAAGCTGTGAGTGAGTGAGAGAGAGAGGGAGAAAGAGAAGCTGTGAGTGAGAGAGAGAAAGAGAAAGAGACACTGTGAGTGAGAGAGAGAGAGAAAGAGATGCTGTGTGTGTGAGAGAGAGAGAAGCTGTGAGTGTGAGAGAGAGAAGCTGTGAGTGAGAGAGAGAGAGAGATGTGAGTGAGAGAGAGAAAGAGAAGCTGTGAGTGAGAGAGAGAGAGAAAGAGAAGCTGTGAGTGAGAGAGAGAGAGAAAGAGTACCTGTGAGTGAGAGAGAGAGAAAGAGAAGCTGAGAAAGAGAGATAGAAAGAGAAGCTGTGAGTGAGAGAGAGAGAGAGAAAGATAAGCTGAGTGAGAGAGAGAGAAAGAGAAGCTGAGTGAGAGAGAGAGAGAAAGGGAAGCTGTGTGTGTGAGAGAGAGAAGCTGTGAGTGAGTGAGAGAGAGAAGCTGTGAGTGAGTGAGAGAGAGAGGGAGAAAGAGAAGCTGTGAGTGAGAGAGAGAAAGAGAAAGAGACACTGAGTGAGAGAGAGAGAGAAAGAGATGGTGTGTGTGTGTGAGAGAGAGAAGCTGTGAGTGAGAGAGAGAGAGAAGCTGTGAGTGAGAGAGAGAGAGAGATGTGAGTGAGAGAGAGAAAGAGAAAGAGAAGCTGTGAGTGAGAGAGAGAGAGAAAGAGAAGTAGTGAGAGAGGGAGAGAGAGAGAAGCTGTGAGTGAGAGAGAGAGAGATAAAGAGAAGTTGTGAGTGAGAGAGAGAGAGAAGCTGTCAGTGAGAGAGAGAGACAGAAAGAGAAGCTGTGAGTGAGAGAAATATATAGTCAAGCTGTGAGAGACAGAGAAAGAGACACTGTGAGTGAGAGAGAGAAAGAAAGAGATGCTGAGAGAGAGAGAGAGAAGCTTTGAGTGAGTGAGAGAGAGAGAAGCTGTGAGTGAGTGAGAGAGAGATGTGAGTGAGTGAGAGAAAGAGAAAGAGAAAGAGAAGCAGTGAGTGAGAGAGAGAGAAAGAGAAGCTGTGAGTGAGAGCGAGAGAGAGAAAGAGAAGCAGTGAGAGAGGGAGAGAGAGAAAGAGAAGCTGTTAGTGAGAGAGAGAGAGAAAGAGAAGCTGTGAGAGAGAGTGAGAGAGAGAAAAGCTGTGAGTGAGAGAGAGAGAGAAGGTGTGAGTGAGAAAGAGAGAGAGATGTGAGTGAGAGAGAGAGAGAAGCTGTGAGAGAGAGAGAGAGAAAGAGAAGTTGTGAGTGAGTGAGAGAGAGAGAAGCTGTGAGTGAGAGAGAGAGAAAGAGAAGCTGTGAGAGAGAGTGAGAGAGAGAGAGAGAAAAGCTGTGAGTGTGTGAGAGAGAGAGAAGCTGTAGGTGAGAAAGAGAGAGAGGGAAGATGTGAGTGAGAGAGTGAGAGAGAAGCTGTGAGTGAGAGAGATAAAGAGAAGCTGTGAGTTAGATAGAGACAGAGAAAGAGAAGCTGTGAGAGAGAGAGAGAGAGAAAGAGAAAAGCTGTGAGTGAGAGAGAGAGAAGCTGTGAGTGAGAGAGAGATAAAGAGAACCTGTGAGTTTGAGAGAGACAGAGAAAGAGAAGCTGTGAGTGAGGGAGAGAGAGAAAGAGAAGCTATGAGTGAGTGAGAGAGAGAAAGAGAAGCTGTGAGTGAGAGAGAGAGAGAAAGAGTAGCTGTGAGTGAGAGAGAGAGAAAGAGAAGCTGAGAAAGAGAGATAGAAAGAGAAGCTGTGAGTGAGAGAGAGAGAGAGAAAGATAAGCTGTGAGAGAGAGAGAAAGAGAAGCTGAGTGAGAGAGAGAGAGAAAGGGAAGCTGTGTGTGTGAGAGAGAGAGAAGCTGTGAGTGAGTGAGAGAGAGAGGGAGAAAGAGAAGCTGTGAGTGAGAGAGAGAAAGAGAAAGAGACACTGTGAGTGAGAGAGAGGGAAAGAGATGGTGTGTGTGTGTGTGTGAGAGAGAGAAGCTGTGAGTGAGAGAGAGAGAGAAGCTGTGAGTGAGAGAGAGAGAGAGATGTGAGTGAGAGAGTGAAAGAGAAAGAGAAGCTGTGAGTGAGAGAGAGAGAGAAAGAGAAGTAGTGAGAGAGGGAGAGAGAGAGAGAAGCTGTGAGTGAGAGAGATAGAGATAAAGAGAAGTTGTGAGTGAGAGAGAGAGAGAAGCTGTCAGTGAGAGAGAGAGAGAGAAAGAGAAGCTGTGAGTGAGAGAAATATATAGTCAAGCTGTGAGAGAGAGACAGAGAAAGAGAAGTTGTGAGTGAGTGAGAGAGAGAGAAGCTGTGAGTGAGAGAGAGAGAAAGAGAAGCTGTGAGAGAGAGTGAGAGAGAGAGAGAAAAGCTGTGAGTGTGTGAGAGAGAGAGAAGCTGTGAGTGAGTGAGAGAGAGATGTGAGTGAGTGAGAGAAAGAGAAAGAGAAAGAGAAAGAGAAGCAGTGAGTGAGAGAGAGAGAGAAAGAGAAGCTGTGAGTGAGAGAGAGAGAGAGAGAGAGAAAGAGAAGCAGTGAGAGAGGGAGAGAGAGAAAGAGAAGCTGTTAGTGAGAGAGAGTGAGAAAGAGAAGCTGTGAGAGAGAGTGTGAGAGAGAGAAAAGCTGTGAGTGAGAAAGAGAGAGAAGGTGTGAGTGAGAGAGAGAGAGAAGATGTGAGTGAGAGAGAGAGAGAGAAGCTGTGAGAGAGAGAGAGAGAAAGAGAAGTTGTGAGTGAGTGAGAGAGAGAGAAGCTGTAGGTGAGAAAGAGAGAGAGGGAAGATGTGAGTGAGAGAGTGAGAGAGAAGCTGTGAGTGAGAGAGATAAAGAGAAGCTGTGAGTTAGATAGAGACAGAGAAAGAGAAGCTGTGAGTGAGAGAGAGAGAGAGAGAAAGAGAAAAGCTGTGAGTGAGAGAGAGAGAAGCTGTGTGAGAGAGAGATAAAGAGTAGCTGTGAGTTAGAGAGAGACAGAGAAAGAGAAGCTGTGAGTGAGGGAGAGAGAGAAAGAGAAGCTGTGAGTGAGAGAGATAAAGAGAAGCTGTGAGTTAGAGAGAGACAGAGAAAGAGAAGCTGTGATTGAGAGAGAGAGAGAAAGAGAAGCTGTGAGTGAGAGAGAGAGAGAGAAAATTAGAAGCTCTGAGTGAGAGAGAGAGAGAGAAAGAGAAGCTTTGAGTGAGAGAGAGAGATAGAAAGAGAAGCTGTGAGTGAGATAGAGAGAGAGAAACTGTGAGTGAGTGAGAGAGAGAAGCTGTGAGTGAGTGAGAGAGAGAGAGAGAAGCTGTGTGTGTGTGAGAGAGAAAGAGAAGCTGTAAGTGAGAGAGAGAGAAATAGAACCTGAGAGTGAGAGAGAGATAAAGGGAAGATGTGAGTTAGAGAGAGACAAAGAGAAGCTGTGAGTGAGAGAGAGAGAGAGAAATAGAAAGAGAGGCTGTGTGTGTGTGAGAGAGAAGCTGTGAGTGAGTGAGAGAGAGGGAGAAATACAAGCTGTGAGAGAGAGAGAGAGAGAAAGAGAAGCTGTGAGTGAGTGAGAGAGAGAGAAGCTGTGAGTGAGTGAGAGAGAGAGAGAGAGAAAGAGAAGCTGTGAGTGAGAGTGAGAGAAAGAGAAGCTGTGAGTGAGAGAGAGAGATAAAGACAAGCTGTGAGAGAGAGACAGAGAAAGAGAAGCTGAGTGAGAGAGAGAAAGAGAAGCTGTGAGTGAGAGAGAGAGAGAAAGAGAAGCTGTGAGTGAGAGAGAGAGAAAGAGAGAAAGAGAAGCTGTGAGTGAGAGAGAGAGCTGTGAGTGAGAGAGAAAGAGAAGCTGTGAGAGAGAGAGAGAGAAAGAGAAGCTATGAGTGAGAGAGAAAAAGAAAGAGAAGCTGTGAGTGAGAGAGAGAGAAAGAGAAGCTGTGAGTGAGAGAGAGAGAAAGAAAGAGAAGCTGAGTGAGATAGAGAGAGAGAAAGAGAAGCTGTGAGTGAGAGAGAGAGAGAAGCTGTGAGTGAGTGATAGAGAGAGAGAGAAGATGTGAGTGAGTGAGAGAGAGAGAAGCTGTGAGTGAGTGAGAGAGAGAGAGAGAAAGAAAGAGAAGCTGAGTGAGATAGAGAGAGAGAAAGAGAAGCTGTGAGTGAGAGAGAGAGAGAAGCTGTGAGTGAGTGATAGAGAGAGAGAGAAGATGTGAGTGAGAGAGAGGGAAAGAGAATCTGTGAGTGAGAGAGAGAGAGAAAGAGAAGCTGTGAGTGAGAGAGAGAGAGATAAATAGAAGCTGTGTTAGAGAGAGAAAGAGAAGCTGTGAGTGAGAGAGAGAGAAAGAGAAGCTGTGAGTGAGAGAGAGAGAAGCTGTGAGTGAGAGAGAGAGATAGAAAGAGAAGATGTGAGTGAGAGAGAGAGAAAGAGAAGCTGTGTGAGAGAGAGACAAAGAGAAGCTGTGAGTGTGAGAGAGAGAGTAAGAGAAGCTGTGAGTGAGAGAGAGAGAGAGAAGCTGTGTGTTAGAGAAAGAGAAGCTGTGAGTGAGAGTGAGTGAAAGAGAGAGAGAGAAGCTGTGACAGTGATAGAGAGAGAGTAAAAGAGAAGCTGTGAGTGAGAGAGAGAGAGAAAGAGAAGCTGTGAGTGAGAAAGAGAGAAAGAGAAGCTGTGAGTGAGAGAGAGAGAAAGAGAAGCTGAGTGAGAAAGAGAGAGAGAAAGAGAAGCTGTGAGTGAGAGAGAGAGAAAGAGAAGCTGTGAGTGAGAGAGAGAGAGCAAAAGAGATGCTGAGAGTGCAAGAGAGAAAGAGTAGCTGTGAGTGAGAGAGAGAGAAAGAGAAGCTGAGAAAGAGAAATAGAAAGAGAAGCTGTGAGTGAGTGAGAGAGAGAAAGATAAGCTGAGTGAGAGAGAGAGAAAGAGAAGCTGAGTGAGAGAGAGAGAGAGAAATGGAAGCTGTGTGTGAGAGAGAGAAGCTGTGAGTGAGTGAGAGAGAGAGGGAGAAAGAGAAGCTGTGAGTGAGAGAGAGAAAGAGAAAGAGACACTGTGAGTGAGAGAGAGAGAGAGAAAGAGATGCTGTGTGTGTGTGAGAGAGAGAAGCTGTGAGTGAGAGAGAGAGAAGCTGTGAGTGAGAGAGAGAGAGATGTGAGTGAGAGAGAGAAAGAGAAAGAGAAGCTGTGAGTGAGAGAGAGAGAGAAAGAGAAGCTGTGAGTGAGAGAGAGAGAGAAAGAGTAGCTGTGAGTGAGAGAGAGAGAAAGAGAAGCTGAGAAAGAGAGATAGAAAGAGAAGCTGTGAGTGAGAGAGAGAGAGAAAGAGAAGCTGTGAGTGAGAGAGAGAGAAAGAGAGAAAGAGAAGCTGTGAGTGAGAGAGAGAGCTGTGAGTGAGAGAGAAAGAGAAGCTATGAGAGAGAGAGAGAGAGAAAGAGAAGCTATGAGTGAGAGAGAAAAAGAAAGAGAAGCTGTGAGTGAGAGAGAGAGAAAGAGAAGCTGTGAGTGAGAGAGAGAGAAAGAAAGAGAAGCTGAGTGAGATAGAGAGAGAGAAAGAGAAGCTGTGAGTGAGAGAGAGAGAAGCTGTGAGTGAGTGATAGAGAGAGAGAGAAGATGTGAGTGAGAGAGAGGGAAAGAGAATCTGTGAGTGAGAGAGAGAGAGAAAGAGAAGCTGTGAGTGAGAGAGAGAGAGATAAATAGAAGCTGTGAGTTAGAGAGAGAAAGAGAAGCTGTGAGTGAGAGAGAGAGAATGAGAAGCTGTGAGTGAGAGAGAGAGAGAAGCTGTGAGTGAGAGAGAGAGATAGAAAGAGAAGATGTGAGTGAGAGAGAGAAAGAGAAGCTGTGAGAGAGAGAGAGAGAGAGAAGCTGTGTGTGAGAGAGAGAAAGAGAAGCTGTGAGTGAGAGTGAGTGAAAGAGAGAGAGAGAAGCTGTGACAGTGATAGAGAGAGAGTAAAAGAGAAGCTGTGAGTGAGAGAGAGAGAGAAAGAGAAGCTGTGAGTGAGAAAGAGAGAAAGAGAAGCTGTGAGTGAGAGAGAGAGAAAGAGAAGCTGAGTGAGAAAGAGAGAGAGAAAGAGAAGCTGTGAGTGAGAGAGAGAGAAAGAGAAGCTGTGAGTGAGAGAGAGAGAGCGAAAGAGACGCTGAGAGTGCGAGAGAGAAAGAGTAGCTGTGAGTGAGAGAGAGAGAAAGAGAAGCTGAGAAAGAGAGATAGAAAGAGAAGCTGTGAGTGAGAGAGAGAGAGAAAGATAAGCTGAGTGAGAGAGAGAGAAAGAGAAGCTGAGTGAGAGAGAGAGAGAGAAATGGAAGCTGTGTGTGTGAGAGAGAGAAGCTGTGAGTGAGTGAGAGAGAGAGGGAGAAAGAGAAGCTGTGAGTGAGAGAGAGAAAGAGAAAGAGACACTGTGAGTGAGAGAGAGAGAGAAAGAGATGCTGTGTGTGTGAGAGAGAGAGAAGCTGTGAGTGAGAGAGAGAGAAGCTGTGAGTGAGAGAGAGAGAGAGATGTGAGTGAGAGAGAGAAAGAGAAAGAGAAGCTGTGAGTGAGAGAGAGAGAGAAAGAGAAGCTGTGAGTGAGAGAGAGAGAGAAAGAGTAGCTGTGAGTGAGAGAGAGAGAAAGAGAAGCTGAGAAAGAGAGATAGAAAGAGAAGCTGTGAGTGAGAGAGAGAGAGAGAAAGAGAAGCTGAGTGAGAGAGAGAGAAAGAGAAGCTGAGTGAGAGAGAGAGAGAAAGGGAAGCTGTGTGTGAGAGAGAGAGAAGCTGTGAGTGAGTGAGAGAGAGAGGGAGAAAGAGAAGCTGTGAGTGAGAGAGAGAAAGAGAAAGAGACACTGTGAGTGAGAGAGAGAGAGAAAGAGATGGTGTGTGTGTGAGAGAGAGAGAAGCTGTGAGTGAGAGAGAGAGAGAGAGATGTGAGTGAGAGAGAGAAAGAGAAAGAGAAGCTGTGAGTGAGAGAGAGAGAGAAAGAGAAGTAGTGAGAGAGGGAGAGAGAGAGAGAGAAGCTGTGAGTGAGAGAGATAGAGATAAAGAGAAGTTGTGAGTGAGTGAGAGAGAGAAGCTGTCAGTGAGAGAGAGAGAGAGAAAGAGAAGCTGTGAGTGAGAGAAATATATAGTCAAGATGTGAGAGAGAGACAGAGAAAGAGACACTGTGAGTGAGAGAGAGAAAGAAAGAGATGCAGAGAGAGAGAGAAGCTTTGAGTGAGTGAGAGAGAGAGAAGCTGTGAGTGAGTGAGAGAGAGATGTGAGTGAGTGAGAGAAAGAGAAAGAGAAAGAGAAGCAGTGAGTGAGAGAGAGAGAGAAAGAGAAGCTGTGAGTGAGAGAGAGAGAGAGAAAGAGAAGCAGTGAGAGAGGGAGAGAGAGAAAGAGAAGCTGTTAGTGAGAGAGCGAGAGAAAGAGAAGCTGTGAGAGAGAGTGTGAGAGAGAGAAAAGCTGTGAGTGAGAGAGAGAGAGAAGGTGTGAGTGAGAAAGAGAGAGAGAAGATGTGAGTGAGAGAGAGAGAGAGAAGCTGTGAGAGAGAGAGAGAGAAAGAGAAGTTGTGAGTGAGTGAGAGAGAGAGAAGCTGTGAGTGAGAGAGAGAGAAAGAGAAGCTGTGAGAGAGAGTGAGAGAGAGAGAGAAAAGCTGTGAGTGTGTGAGAGAGAGAGAAGCTGTAGGTGAGAAAGAGAGAGAGGGAAGATGTGAGTGAGAGAGTGAGAGAGAAGCTGTGAGTGAGAGAGAGATAGAGAAGCTGTGAGTGAGAGAGAGATAAAGAGAAGCTGTGAGTTAGATAGAGACAGAGAAAGAGAAGCTGTGAGTGAGAGAGAGAGAGAGAGAAAGAGAAAAGCTGTGAGTGAGAGAGAGAGAAGCTGTGAGTGAGAGAGAGATAAAGAGAAGCTGTGAGTTAGAGAGACAAAGAAAGAGAAGCTGTGAGTGAGGGAGAGAGAGAGAAAGAGAAGCTGTGAGTGAGAGAGATAAAGAGAAGCTGTGAGTTAGAGAGAGACAGAGAAAGAGAAGCTGTGATTGAGAGAGAGAGAGAAAGAGAAGCTGTGAGTGAGAGAGAGAGATAGAAAGAGAAGCTGTGAGTGAGATAGAGAGAGAGAAACTGTGAGTGAGTGAGAGAGAGAAGCTGTGAGTGAGTGAGAGAGAGAGAGAGAGAAGCTGTGTGTGTGTGAGAGAGAAAGAGAAGCTGTAAGTGAGAGAGAGAGAAATAGAACCAGAGAGTGAGAGAGAGATAAAGGGAAGCTGTGAGTTAGAGAGAGACAAAGAGAAGCTGTGAGTGAGAGAGAGAGAGAGAAATAGAAAGAGAGGCTGTGTGTGTGTGAGAGAGAAGCTGTGAGTGAGTGAGAGAGAGAGAGAGGGAGAAATAGAAGCTGTGAGAGAGAGAGAGAGAAAGAGAAGCTGTGAGTGAGTGAGAGAGAGAGAAGCTGTGAGTGAGTGAGAGAGAGAGAGAGAAAGAGAAGCTGTGAGTGAGAGTGAGAGAAAGAGAAGCTGTGAGTGAGAGAGAGAGATAAAGACAAGCTGTGAGAGAGAGACAGAGAAAGAGAAGCTGAGTGAGAGAGAGAGAAAGAGAAGCTGTGAGTGAGAGAGAGAGAAAAAGAGAAGCTGTGAGTGAGAGAGAGAAAGAGAGAAAGAGAAGCTGTGAGTGAGAGAGAGAGCTGTGAGTGAGAGAGAAAGAGAAGCTGTGAGAGAGAGAGAGAGAGAGAGAGAAGCTATGAGTGAGAGAGAAAAAGAAAGAGAAGCTGTGAGTGAGAGAGAGAGAAAGAGAAGCTGTAAGTGAGAGAGAGAGAAAGAAAGAGAAGCTGAGTGAGATAGAGAGAGAGAAAGAGAAGCTGTGAGTGAGATAGAGAGAGAAGCTGTGAGTGAGTGATAGAGAGAGAGAGAAGATGTGAGTGAGTGAGAGAGAGAGAAGCTGTGAGTGAGTGAGAGAGAGAGAGAGAAAGAGAAGCTGTGAGTGAGAGTGAGAGAAAGAGAAGCTGTGAGTGAGAGAGAGAGATAAAGACAAGTTGTGAGAGAGAGACAGAGAAAGAGAAGCTGAGTGAGAGAGAGAGAAAGAGAAGCTGTGAGTGAGAGAGAGAGAGAAAGAGAAGCTGTGAGTGAGAGAGAGAGAAAGAGAGAAAGAGAAGCTGTGAGTGAGAGAGAGAGCTGTGAGTGAGAGAGAAAGAGAAGCTATGAGAGAGAGAGAGAGAAAGAGAAGCTATGAGTGAGAGAGAAAAAGAAAGAGAAGCTGTGAGTGAGAGAGAGAGAAAGAGAAGCTGTGAGTGAGAGAGAGAGAAAGAAAGAGAAGCTGAGTGAGATAGAGAGAGAGAAAGAGAAGCTGTGAGTGAGAGAGAGAGAAGCTGTGAGTGAGTGATAGAGAGAGAGAGAAGATGTGAGTGAGAGAGAGGGAAAGAGAATCTGTGAGTGAGAGAGAGAGAGAAATAGAAGCTGTGAGTGAGAGAGAGAGAGATAAATAGAAGCTGTGAGTTAGAGAGAGAAAGAGAAGCTGTGCGTGAGAGAGAGAGAAAGAGAAACTGTGAGTGAGAGAGAGAGAGAAGCTGTGAGTGAGAGAGAGAGATAGAAAGAGAAGATGTGAGTGAGAGAGAGAGAAAGAGAAGCTGTGAGAGAGAGAGACAAAGAGAAGCTGTGCGTGTGAGAGAGAGAGTAAGAGAAGCTGTGAGTGAGAGAGAGAGAGAGAGAAGCTGTGTGTGAGAGAAAGAGAAGCTGTGAGTGAGAGTGAGTGAAAGAGAGAGAGAGAAGCTGTGACAGTGATAGAGAGAGAGTAAAAGAGAAGATAAGCTGAGTGAGAGAGAGAGAAAGAGAAGCTGAGTGAGAGAGAGAGAGAAATGGAAGCTGTGTGTGTGAGAGAGAGAAGCTGTGAGTGAGTGAGAGAGAGAGGGAGAAAGAGAAGCTGTGAGTGAGAGAGAGAAAGAGAAAGAGACACTGTGAGTGAGAGAGAGAGAGAAAGAGATGCTGTGTGTGTGTGAGAGAGAGAAGCTGTGAGTGAGAGAGAGAGAAGCTGTGAGTGAGAGAGAGAGAGAGATGTGAGTGAGAGAGAGAAAGAGAAAGAGATGCTGTGAGTGAGAGAGAGAGAGAAAGAGAAGCTGTGAGTGAGAGAGAGAGAGAAAGAGTAGCTGTGAGTGAGAGAGAGAGAAAGAGAAGCTGAGAAAGAGAGATAGAAAGAGAAGCTGTGAGTGAGAGAGAGAGAAAGAGAAGCTGTGAGTGAGAGAGAGAGAAAGAGAGAAAGAGAAGCTGTGAGTGAGAGAGAGAGCTGTGAGTGAGAGAGAAAGAGAAGCTATGAGAGAGAGAGAGAGAAAGAGAAGCTATGAGTGAGAGAGAAAAAGAAAGAGAAGCTGTGAGTGAGAGAGAGAGAAAGAGAAGCTGTGAGTGAGAGAGAGAGAAAGAAAGAGAAGCTGAGTGAGATAGAGAGAGAGAAAGAGAAGCTGTGAGTGAGAGAGAGAGAAGCTGTGAGTGAGTGATAGAGAGAGAGAGAAGATGTGAGTGAGAGAGAGGGAAAGAGAATCTGTGAGTGAGAGAGAGAAAGAAAGAGAAGCTGTGAGTGAGAGAGAGAGAGATAAATAGAAGCTGTGAGTTAGAGAGAGAAAGAGAAGCTGTGAGTGAGAGAGAGAGAAAGAGAAGCTGTGAGTGAGAGAGAGAGAGAAGCTGTGACTGAGAGAGAGAGATAGAAAGAGAAGATGTGAGTGAGAGAGAGAGAAAGAGAAGCTGTGAGAGAGAGAGACAAAGAGAAGCTGTGAGTGTGAGAGAGAGAGTAAGAGAAGCTGTGAGTGAGAGAGAGAGAGAGAAGCTGTGTGTGTGAGAGAGAAAGAGAAGCTGTGAGTGAGAGTGAGTGAAAGAGAGAGAGAGAAGCTGTGACAGTGATAGAGAGAGAGTAAAAGAGAAGCTGTGAGAGAGAGAGAGAGAAAGAGAAGCTGTGAATGAGAAGGAGAGAAAGAGAAGCTGTGAGTGAGAGAGAGAGAGAAAGAGAAGCTGAGTGAGAAAGAGAGAGAGAAAGAGAAGCTGTGAGTGAGAGAGAGAGAAAGAGAAGCTGTGAGTGAGAGAGAGAGCGAAAGAGACGCTGAGAGTGCGAGAGAGAAAGAGTAGCTGTGAGTGAGAGAGAGAGAAAGAGAAGCTGAGAAAGAGAGATAGAAAGAGAAGCTGTGAGTGAGAGAGAGAGAGAAAGATAAGCTGAGTGAGAGAGAGAGAAAGAGAAGCTGAGTGAGAGAGAGAGAGAGAAATGGAAGCTGTGTGTGTGAGAGAGAGAAGCTGTGAGTGAGTGAGAGAGAGAGGGAGAAAGAGAAGCTGTGAGTGAGAGAGAGAAAGAGAAAGAGACACTGTGAGTGAGAGAGAGAGAGAAAGAGATGCTGTGTGTGTGAGAGAGAGAGAAGCTGTGAGTGAGAGAGAGAGAAGCTGTGAGTGAGAGAGAGAGAGAGATGTGAGTGAGAGAGAGAAAGAGAAAGAGAAGCTGTGAGTGAGTGAGAGAGAGAAAGAGAAGCTGTGAGTGAGAGAGAGAGAGAAAGAGTAGCTGTGAGTGAGAGAGAGAGAAAGAGAAGCTGAGAAAGAGAGATAGAAAGAGAAGCTGTGAGTGAGAGAGAGAGAGAGAAAGATAAGCTGAGTGAGAGAGAGAGAGAAAGAGAAGCTGAGTGAGAGAGAGAGAGAAAGGGAAGCTGTGTGTGTGAGAGAGAGAAGCTGTGAGTGAGTGAGAGAGAGAGGGAGAAAGAGAAGCTGTGAGTGAGAGAGAGAAAGAGAAAGAGACACTGTGAGTGAGAGAGAGAGAGAAAGAGATGGTGTGTGTGTGAGAGAGAGAGAAGCTGTGAGTGAGAGAGAGAGAGAAAGATAAGCTGAGTGAGAGAGAGAGAAAGAGAAGCTGAGTGAGAGAGAGAGAGAGAAATGGAAGCTGTGTGTGTGAGAGAGAGAAGCTGTGAGTGAGTGAGAGAGAGAGGGAGAAAGAGAAGCTGTTGGTGAGAGAGAGAAAGAGAAAGAGAAACTGTGAGTGAGAGAGAGAGAGAAAGAGATGCTGTGTGTGTGAGAGAGAGAGAAGCTGTGAGTGAGAGAGAGAGAAGCTGTGAGTGAGAGAGAGAGAGAGATGTGAGTGAGAGAGAGAAAGAGAAAGAGAAGCTGTGAGTGAGAGAGAGAGAGAAAGAGAAGCTGTGAGTGAGAGAGAGAGAGAAAGAGTAGCTGTGAGTGAGAGAGAGAGAAAGAGAAGCTGAGAAAGAGAGATAGAAAGAGAAGCTGTGAGTGAGAGAGAGAGAGAGAAAGATAAGCTGAGTGAGAGAGAGAGAGAAAGAGAAGCTGAGTGAGAGAGAGAGAAAGGGAAGCTGTGTGTGTGAGAGAGAGAAGCTGTGAGTGAGTGAGAGAGAGAGGGAGAAAGAGAAGCTGTGAGTGAGAGAGAGAAAGAGAAAGAGACACTGTGAGTGAGAGAGAGAGAGAAAGAGATGGTGTGTGTGTGAGAGAGAGAGAAGCTGTGAGTGAGAGAGAGAGAGAAGCTGTGAGTGAGAGAGAGAGAGAGAGATGTGAGTGAGAGAGAGAAAGAGAAAGAGAAGCTGTGAGTGAGAGAGAGAGAGAAAGAGAAGTAGTGAGAGAGGGAGAGAGAGAGAGAGAAGCTGTGAGTGAGAGAGATAGAGATAAAGAGAAGTTGTGAGTGAGTGAGAGAGAGAAGCTGTCAGTGAGAGAGAGAGAGAGAAAGAGAAGCTGTGAGTGAGAGAAATATATAGTCAAGCTGTGAGAGAGAGACAGAGAAAGAGACACTGTGAGTGAGAGAGAGAAAGAAAGAGATGCAGAGAGAGAGAGAGAAGCTTTGAGTGAGTGAGAGAGAGAGAAGCTGTGAGTGAGTGAGAGAGAGATGTGAGTGAGTGAGAGAAAGAGAAAGAGAAAGAGAAGCAGTGAGTGAGAGAGGGAGAGAGAGAAAGAGAAGCTGTTAGTGAGAGAGAGAGAGAAAGAGAAGCTGTGAGAGAGAGTGTGAGAGAGAGAAAAGCTGTGAGTGAGAGAGAGAGAGAAGGTGTGAGTGAGAAAGAGAGAGAGAAGATGTGAGTGAGAGAGAGAGAGAGAGAAGCTGTGAGAGAGAGAGAGAGAAAGAGAAGTTGTGAGTGAGTGAGAGAGAGAGAAGCTGTGAGTGAGAGAGAGAGAAAGAGAAGCTGTGAGAGAGAGTGAGAGAGAGAGAGAAAAGCTGTGAATGTGAGAGAGAGAGAGAAGCTGTAGGTGAGAAAGAGAGAGAGGGAAGATGTGAGTGAGAGTGAGAGAGAAGCTGTGAGTGAGAGAGAGATAGAGAAGCTGTGAGTGAGAGAGAGATAAAGAGAAGCTGTGAGTTAGATAGAGACAGAGAAAGAGAAGCTGTGAGTGAGAGAGAGAGAGAGAGAAAGAGAAAAGCTGTGAGTGAGAGAGAGAGAAGCTGTGAGTGAGAGAGAGATAAAGAGAAGCTGTGAGTTAGAGAGAGACAGAGAAAGAGAAGCTGTGAGTGAGGGAGAGAGAGAGAAAGAGAAGCTGTGAGTGAGAGAGATAAAGAGAAGCTGTGAGTTAGAGAGAGACAGAGAAAGAGAAGCTGTGATTGAGAGAGAGAGAGAAAGAGAAGCTGTGAGTGAGAGAGAGAGAGAGAAATAGAAGCTGTGAGTGAGAGAGAAAGAGAGAGAAAGAGAAGCTTTGAGTGAGAGAGAGAGATAGAAAGAGAAGCTGTGAGTGAGATAGAGAGAGA
Source organism: Bradypodion ventrale (assembly GCA_035047345.1). NCBI lineage: Eukaryota > Metazoa > Chordata > Lepidosauria > Squamata > Chamaeleonidae > Bradypodion > Bradypodion ventrale. The sequence continues at coordinate 10,053,275 of JAWDJE010000018.1, read as the reverse complement.
GAAACTATGAGTGAGTGAGAGAGAGAAGCTGTGAGTGAGTGAGAGAGAGAGAGAAGCTGTGTGTGTGTGAGAGAGAAAGAGAAGCTGTAAGTGAGAGAGAGAGAAATAGAACCTGAGAGTGAGAGAGAGATAAAGGGAAGCTGTGAGTTAGAGAGAGACAAAGAGAAGCTATGAGTGAGAGAGAGAGAGAGAAATAGAAAGAGAGGCTGTGTGTGTGTGAGAGAGAAGCTGTGAGTGAGTGAGAGAGAGAGGGAGAAATAGAAGCTGTGAGAGAGAGAGAGAGAGAAGCTGTGAGTGAGAGAGAGAGAAAGAGAAGCTGTGAGTGAGAGAGAGAGAAAGAGAAGCTGAGTGAGAAAGAGAGAGAGAAAGAGAAGCTGTGAGTGAGAGAGAGATAAAGAGAAGCTGTGAGTGAGAGAGAGAGAGAAAGAGAAGCTGTGAGTGAGTGAGAGAGAGAGAAAGAGAAGCTGTGTGTGAGAGAGAGCGAAGCTGTGAGTGAGAGAGAAAGAAAGAAAGAAATAGAAGCTGTGAGTGAGTGAGTGAGAGAGAGAAGTTGTGAGTTAGAGAGAGAGGGAGAAAGAGAAGCTGTGAGTGAGAGAGAGAGAAAGAGAAGCTGTGAGTGAGAGAGAGAGAGAAAGAGCTGTGAGTGAGAGTGAGAGAGAAGCTGTGAGTGAGTGAGAGAGAGAGAGAAAGAGAAGCTGAGAGTGCGAGAGAGAGACAGAGTAGCTGTGAGTAAGAGAGAGAGAGAAGCTTTGAGTGAGAGAGAGAGAGAGAAGCTGTGAGAGAGAGAGAAAGAAACTGTGAGAGAGAGTGAGAGAGAGAAATAGAGAAGCTGTGTGTGTGAGAGAGAAAAAGAGTAGCTGTGAGTTAGAGAAAGAGAAAGAGAAGTTGTGAGTGAGAGAGAGAGAGAAAGAGAAGCTGTGAGTGAGAGAGAGAGAGAGAAGCTGTGAGTGAGTGAGAGAGAGAGAAAGAGAAGCTGTGAGTGAGAGAGAGAGAGAAAGAGCTGTGAGTGAGAGAGAGAGATAAAGACAAGCTGTGAGAGAGAGACAGAGAAAGAGAAGCTGAGTGAGAGAGAGAGAAAGAGAAGCTGTGAGAGAGAGAGAGAGAAAGAGAAGCTGTGAGTGAGAGAGAGAGAAAGAGAAGCTGTGAGTGAGAGAGAAAAAGAAAGAGAAGCTGTGAGTGAGAGAGAGAGAAAGAGAAGTTGTGAGTGAGAGAGAGAGAAAGAAAGAGAAGCTGAGTGAGATAGAGAGAGAGAAAGAGAAGCTGTGAGTGAGAGAGAGAGAAGCTGTGAGTGAGTGATAGAGAGAGAGAGAAGATGTGAGTGAGAGAGAGGGAAAGAGAATCTGTGAGTGAGAGAGAGAGAAAGAGAAGCTGTGAGTGAGTGAGAGAGAGATAAATAGAAGCTGTGAGTTAGAGAGAGAAAGAGAAGCTGTGAGTGAGAGAGAGAGAAAAAGAAGCTGTGAGTGAGAGAGAGAGAGAAGAGAGAAGCTGTGTGTGAGAGAGAGAGAGAAGCTGTGTGTGTGAGAGAGAGAAAGAGAAGCTGTGAGTGAGAGTGAGTGAAAGAGAGAGTGAGAAGCTGTGACAGTGATAGAGAGAGAGCAAGAGAAGCTGTGAGTGAGAGAGAGAGAGAAAGAGAAGCTGTGAGTGAGAGAGAGAGAAAGAGAAGCTGTGAGTGAGAGAGAGAGAAAGAGAAGCTGAGTGAGAAAGAGAGAGAGAAAGAGAAGCTGTGAGTGAGAGAGAGAGAAAGAGAAGCTGTGAGTGAGAGAGAGAGAGCGAAAGAGACGCTGAGAGTGCGAGAGAGAAAGAGTAGCTGTGAGTGAGAGAGAGAGAAAGAGAAGCTGAGAAAGAGAGATAGAAAGAGAAGCTGTGAGTGAGAGAGAGAGAGAGAAAGATAAGCTGAGTGAGAGAGAGAAGAGAAGCTGAGTGAGAGAGAGAGAGAGAAAGGGAAGCTGTGTGTGTGAGAGAGAGAAGCTATGAGTGAGTGAGAGAGAGAGGGAGAAAGAGAAGCTGTGAGTGAGAGAGAGAAAGAGAAAGAGACACTGTGAGTGAGAGAGAGAGAGAAAGAGATGGTGTGTGTGTGTGAGAGAGAGAAGCTGTGAGTGAGAGAGAGAGAGAAGCTGTGAGCGAGAGAGAGAGAGAGATGTGAGTGAGAGAGAGAAAGAGAAGCTGTGAGTGAGTTAGAGAGAGAAAGAGAAGTAGTGAGAGAGGGAGAGAGAGAGAGAGAAGCTGTGAGTGAGAGAGATAGAGATAAAGAGAAGTTGTGAGTGAGAGAGAGAGAGAAGCTGTCAGTGAGAGAGAGATATAGAAAGAGAAGCTGTGAGTGAGAGAAATATATAGTCAAGCTGTGAGAGAGAGACAGAGAAAGAGACACTGTGAGTGAGAGAGAGAGAGAAAGAGATGCTGAGAGAGAGAGAGAAGCTTTGAGTGAGTAAGAGAGAGAGAAGCTGTGAGTGAGTGAGAGAGAGATGTGAGTGAGTGAGAGAAAGAGAAAGAGAAAGAGAAGCAGTGAGTGAGAGAGAGAGAGAAAGAGAAGCTGTGAGTGAGAGAGAGAGAGAGAAAGAGAAGCAGTGAGAGAGGGAGAGAGAGAAAGAGAAGCTGTTAGTGAGAGAGAGAGAGAAAGAGAAGCTGTGAGAGAGAGTGTCAGAGAGAGAAACCTGTGAGTGAGAGAGAGAGAAAAGCTGTGAGTGAGAGAGAGAGAGAAGCTGTGAGTGAGAGAGAAAGAGTAGTTGTGAGTGAGAGAGAGAGAGAGAAAGATAAGCTGAGTGAGAGAAAGAGAGAAAGAGAAGCTGTGAGTGAGAGAGAGAGAAGCTGTGTGAGAGAGAAAGAAACTCTTTGAGACGGAGTGAGAGAGAGAGAGAGAAAGAGAAGCTGTGTGTGCGAGAGAAAGAAAGAGTAGCTGTGAGTAAGAGAGAGAGAAAGAGAAGCTGTGAGTGAGAGAGAGAGAGAGAAAGAGCTGTGAGTGAGAGAGAGAGAGAAGCTGTGAGTGAGTGAGAGAGAGAGAGAGAAAGAAAGAGAAGCTGTGAGTGAGAGAGAGAGAGAGAAGCTGTGAGTGAGAGAGAGAGAAAGACCAGCTGTGAGAGAGAGACAGAGAAAGAGAAGCTGAGTGAGAGATAGAGAGAATGAGAAGCTGTGAGTGAGAGAGAGAGAGAAAGAGAAGGTGTGAGTGAGAGAGAGAGAAAGAGAAGCTGTGAGTGTGAGAGAGAGAAAGATATAGAAGCTGTGAGTGAGATAGAGAGAGAGAAAGAGAAGCTGTGAGTGAGAGAGAGAGAAGCTGTGAGTGAGTGATAGAAAGAGAGAGAAGATGTGAGTGAGAGAGAGAGAAAGAGAAGCTGTGAGTGAGAGAGAGAGAAAAAGAGAAGCTGTGAGTGAGAGAGAGAGAGAAAGAGAAGCTGTGAGTGAGAGAGAGAGAAGCTGTGAGTGAGAGAGAGAGAGAAACAGAAGATGTGAGTGAGAGAGAGAGTAAGAGAAGCTGTGAGTGAGAGAGAGAGAGAAAGAGAAGCTGTGAGTGAGCGAGAGATAGAAAGAGAAGCTGTGGGTGAGAGAGATAGAGAAAGAGAAGCTGTGAGTGATAGAGAGAGAGAGAAATAGAAGCTGTGAGTGAGAGAGAGAGAGAAAGAGAAGCTGTGAGTGAGAGAGTGGGAGAAAAAGGGAAGCTGTGAGTGAGAGAGAGAAAGAGAAACTGTGAGTGAGAGAGAGAGAGAAAGAGAAGCTGTGAGTGAGTGAGAGATAGAGAAGCTGTGAGTGAGTGAGAGAGAGAGAGAGAAAGAGAAGCTGTGAGTGAGAGTGAGAGAAAGAGAAGCTGTGAGTGAGAGAGAGAGATAAAGACAAGCTGTGAGAGAGACAGAGAAAGAGAAGCTGAGTGAGAGAGAGAGAAAGAGAAGCTGTGAGTGAGAGAGAGAGAGAGAAAGAGAAGCTGTGAGTGAGAGAGAGAGAAAGAGAGAAAGAGAAGCTGTGAGTGAGAGAGAGAGCTGTGAGTGAGAGAGAAAGAGAAGCTGTGAGAGAGAGAGAGAAAGAGAAGCTATGAGTGAGAGAGAAAAAGAAAGAGAAGTTGTGAGTGAGTGAGAGAGAGAGAAGCTGTGAGTGAGAGAAAGAGAAGCTGTGTGAGAGAGAGAGAGAGAGAGAGAGAGAGAGAGAAAAGCTGTGAGTGTGTGTGAGAGAGAGAAGCTGTTGGTGAGAAAGAGAGAGAGGGAAGATGTGAGTGAGAGAGTGAGAAAGAAGCTGTGAGTGAGAGAGATAAAGAGAAGCTGTGAGTGAGATAGAGACAGAGAAAGAGAAGCTGTGAGTGAGAGAGAGAGAGAGAGAAAGAGAAAAGCTGTGAGTGAGAGAGAGAGAAGCTGTGAGTGAGAGAGAGATAAAGAGAAGCTGTGAGTTAGAGAGAGACAGAGAAAGAGAAGCTGTGAGTGAGGGAGAGAGAGAGGAAGAGAAGCTGTGAGTGAGAGAGATAAAGAGAAGCTGTGAGTTAGAGAGAGACAGAGAAAGAGAAGCTGTGATTGAGAGAGAGAGAGAAAGAGAAGCTGTGAGTGAGAGAGAGAGAGAGAAATAGAAGCTGTGAGTGAGAGAGAGAGAGAGAGAAAGAGAAGCTTTGAGTGAGAGAGAGAGATAGAAAGAGAAGCTGTGAGTGAGAGAAATATATAGTCAAGCAGTGAGAGAGAGACAGAGAAAGAGACACTGTGAGTGAGAGAGAGAAAGAAAGAGATGCTGAGAGAGAGAAAAGCTTTGAGTGAGTGAGAGAGAGAGAAGCTGTGAGTGAGTGAGAGAGAGATGTGAGTGAGTGAGAGAAAGAGAAAGAGAAAGAGAAGCAGTGAGTGAGAGAGAGAGAGAAAGAAAAGCTGTGAGTGAGAGAGAGAGAGAGAGAAAGAGAAAAGCTGTGAGTGAGAGAGAGAGAAGCTGTGAGTGAGAGAGAGATAAAGAGAAGCTGTGAGTTAGAGAGAGACAGAGAAAGAGAAGCTGTGAGTGAGAGAGAGAGAGAGAGAAAGAGAAAAGCTGTGAGTGAGAGAGAGAGAAGCTGTGAGTGAGAGAGAGATAAAGAGAAGCTGTGAGTTAGAGAGAGACAGAGAAAGAGAAGCTGTGAGTGAGAGAGAGAGAGAAAGAGATGTTGTGAGTGAGTGAGTGAGAGAGAGAGAAAAGCTGTGAGTGAGAGAGAGAGAGAAGCTGTGAGTCAGAGAGAGATAAAGAGAAGCTGTGAGTTCGAAAGAGACAGAGAAAGAGAAGCTGTGAGTGAGAGAGAGAGAAAGAGAAGCTGTGAGTGAGAGAGAGAAGCTGTGAGAGAGAGAGAGAGAGAAGCTGTGAGTGAGAGAGAGAGAGAGAAGCTGTGTGTGTGAGAGAGAGAAAAGCTGTGAGTGAGAGAGAGAGAGAAGCTGTGAGTGAGAGAGAAAGAGTAGCTGTGAGTGAGAGAGAGAGAGAAAGATAAGCTGAGTGAGAGAAAGAGAGAAAGAGAAGCTGTGAGTGAGAGAGAGAGAAGCTGTGTGAGAGAGAAAGAAACTCTTTGAGAGGGAGTGAGAGAGAGAGAGAGAAAGAGAAGCTGTGTGTGCGAGAGAAAGAAAGAGTAGCTGTGAGTAAGAGAGAGAGAAAGAGAAGCTGTGAGTGAGAGAGAGAGAGAGAAAGAGCTGTGAGTGAGAGAGAGAGAGAAGCTGTGAGTGAGTGAGAGAGAGAGAGAGAAAGAAAGAGAAGCTGTGAGTGAGAGAGAGAGAGAGAGAGAGAGAAGCTGTGAGTGAGAGAGAGAGAAAGACCAGCTGTGAGAGAGAGACAGAGAAAGAGAAGCTGAGTGAGAGATAGAGAGAAAGAGAAGCTGTGAGTGAGAGCGAGAGAGAAAGAGAAGGTGTGAGTGAGAGAGAGAGAAAGAGAAGCTGTGAGTGTGAGAGAGAGAAAGATATAGAAGCTGTGAGTGAGATAGAGAGAGAGAAAGAGAAGCTGTGAGTGAGAGAGAGAGAGAGAAGCTGTGAGTGAGTGATAGAAAGAGAGAGAAGATGTGAGTGAGAGAGAGAGAAAGAGAAGCTGTGAGTGAGAGAGAGAGAAAAAGGGAAGCTGTGAGTGAGAGAGAGAGAAAAAGAGAAGCTGTGAGTGAGAGAGAGAGAAGCTGTGAGTGAGAGAGAGAGAGAAACAGAAGATGTGAGTGAGAGAGAGAGTAAGAGAAGCTGTGAGTGAGAGAGAGAGAGAAAGAGAAGCTGTGAGTGAGCGAGAGATATAAAGAGAAGCTGTGAGTGATAGAGATAGAGAAAGAGAAGCTGTGAGTGATAGAGAGAGAGAGAAATAGAAGCTGTGAGTGAGAGAGAGAGAGAAAGAGAAGCTGTGAGTGAGAGAGTGGGAGAAAAAGGGAAGCTGTGAGTGAGAGAGAGAAAGAGAATCTGTGAGTGAGAGAGAGAGAGAAAGAGAAGCTGTGAGTGAGTGAGAGATAGAGAAGCTGTGAGTGAGTGAGAGAGAGAGAGAGAAAGAGAAGCTGTGAGTGAGAGTGAGAGAAAGAGAAGCTGTGAGTGAGAGAGAGAGATAAAGACAAGCTGTGCGAGAGAGACAGAGAAAGAGAAGCTGAGTGAGAGAGAGAGAAAGAGAAGCTGTGAGTGAGAGAGAGAGAAAGAGAAGATGTGAGTGAGAGAGAGAGAAAGAGAGAAAGAGAAGCTGTGAGTGAGAGAGAGAGCTGTGAGTGAGAGAGAAAGAGAAGCTGTGAGAGAGAGAGAGAGAGAAAGAGAAGCTATGAGTGAGAGAGAAAAAGAAAGAGAAGTTGTGAGTGAGTGAGAGAGAGAGAAGCTGTGAGTGAGAGAGAGAGAAAGAGAAGCTGTGAGAGAGAGTGAGAGAGAGAGAGAGAAAAGCTGTGAATGTGTGAGAGAGAGAGAAGCTGTTGGTGAGAAAGAGAGAGAGGGAAGATGTGAGTGAGAGAGTGAGAAAGAAGCTGTGAGTGAGAGAGATAAAGAGAAGCTGTGAGTTAGATAGAGACAGAGAAAGAGAAGCTGTGAGTGAGAGAGAGAGAGAGAGAAAGAGAAAAGCTGTGAGTGAGAGAGAGAGAAGCTGTGAGTGAGAGAGAGATAAAGAGAAGCTGTGAGTTAGAGAGAGACAGAGAAAGAGAAGCTGTGAGTGAGGGAGAGAGAGAGGAATAGAAGCTGTGAGTGAGAGAGATAAAGAGAAGCTGTGAGTTAGAGAGAGACAGAGAAAGAGAAGCTGTGATTGAGAGAGAGAGAGAAAGAGAAGCTGTGAGTGAGAGAGAGAGAGAGAGAAATAGAAGCTGTGAGTGAGAGAGAGAGAGAGAGAAAGAGAAGCTTTGAGTGAGAGAGAGAGATAGAAAGAGAAGCTGTGAGTGAGAGAAATATATAGTCAAGCTGTGAGAGAGAGACAGAGAAAGAGACACTGTGAGTGAGAGAGAGAAAGAAAGAGATGCTGAGAGAGAGAGAAGCTTTGAGTGAGTGAGAGAGAGAGAAGCTGTGAGTGAGTGAGAGAGAGATGTGAGTGAGTGAGAGAAAGAGAAAGAGAAAGAGAAGCAGTGAGTGAGAGAGAGAGAGAAAGAAAAGCTGTGAGTGAGAGAGAGAGAGAGAGAAAGAGAAGCAGTGAGAGAGGGAGAGAGAGAAAGAGAAGCTGTTAGTGAGAGAGAGAGAGAAAGAGAAGCTGTGAGAGAGTGTGTGTGAGAGAGAAAAGCTGTGAGTGAGAGAGAGAGAGAAGGTGTGAGTGAGAAAGAGAGAGAGAAGATGTGAGTGAGAGAGAGAGAAGCTGTGAGAGAGAGAGAGAGAAAGAGAAGTTGTGAGTGAGTGAGAGAGAGAGAAAGAGAAGCTGTGAGTGAGAGAGAGAGAAAGAGAAGCTGAGTGAGAAAGAGAGAGAGAAAGAGAAGCTGTGAGTGAGAGAGAGAGAAAGAGAAGCTGTGAGTGAGAGAGAGAGAGCGAAAGAGACGCTGAGAGTGCGAGAGAGAAAGAGTAGCTGTGAGTGAGAGAGAGAAAGAGAAGCTGAGAAAGAGAGATAGAAAGAGAAGCTGTGAGTGACAGAGAGAGAGAGAAAGATAAGCTGAGTGAGAGAGAGAGAAGAGAAGCTGAGTGAGAGAGAGAGAGAGAAAGCGAAGCTGTGTGTGTGAGAGAGAGAAGCTGTGAGTGAGTGAGAGAGAGAGAGAGAAAGAGATGGTGTGTGTGTGAGAGAGAGAGAAGCTGTGAGTGAGAGAGAGAGAGAAGCTGTGAGCGAGAGAGAGAGAGATGTGAGTGAGAGAGAGAAAGAGAAAGAGAAGCTGTGAGTGAGAGAGAGAGAGAAAGAGAAGTAGTGAGAGAGGGAGAGAGAGAGAGAAGCTGTGAGTGAGAGAGATAGAGATAAAGAGAAGTTGTGAGTGAGAGAGAGAGAGAAGCTTTCAGTGAGAGAGAGAGAGAGAAAGAGAAGCTGTGAGTGAGAGAAATATATAGTCAAGCTGTGAGAGAGAGACAGAGAAAGAGACACTGTGAGTGAGAGAGAGAGAGAAAGAGATGCTGAGAGAGAGAGAAGCTTTGAGTGAGTGAGAGAGAGAGAAGCTGTGAGTGAGTGAGAGAGAGATGTGAGTGAGTGAGAGAAAGAGAAAGAGAAAGAGAAGCAGTGAGTGAGAGAGAGAGAGAAAGAGAAGCTGTGAGTGAGAGAGAGAGAGAGAAAGAGAAGCAGTGAGAGAGGGAGAGAGAGAAAGAGCTGTTAGTGAGAGAGAGAGAGAAAGAGAAGCTGTGAGAGAGTGTGAGAGAGAGAAAAGCTGTGAGTGAGAGAGAGAGAGAAGGTGTGAGTGAGAAAGAGAGAGAGAAGATGTGAGTGAGAGAGAGAGAGAAGCTGTGAGAGAGAGAGAGAAAGAGAAGTTGTGAGTGAGTGAGAGAGAGAGAAGCTGTGAGTGAGAGAGAGAGAAAGAGAAGCTGTGAGAGAGAGTGAGAGAGAGAGAGAGAAAAGCTGTGAGTGTGTGAGAGAGAGAGAAGCTGTAGGTGAGAAAGAGAGAGAGGGAAGATGTGAGTGAGAGAGTGAGAGAGAAGCTGTGAGTGAGAGAGAGATATAGAAGCTGTGAGTGAGAGAGAGATAAAGAGAAGCTGTGAGTTAGATAGAGACAGAGAAAGAGAAGCTGTGAGTGAGAGAGAGAGAGAGAGAAAGAGAGAAGCTGTGAGTGAGAGAGAGAGAGAGAGAGAAGCTGTGAGTGAGAGAGAGATAAAGAGAAGCTGTGAGTTAGAGAGAGACAGTGAAAGAGAAGCTGTGAGTGAGGGAGAGAGAGAAAGAGAAGCTGTGAGTGAGAGAGATAAAGAGAAGCTGTGAGTTAGAGAGAGACAGAGAAAGAGAAGCTGTGAGTGAGAGAGAGAGAGAAAGAGAAGCTGTGAGTGAGTGAGAGAGAGAGAGAAATAGAAGCTGTGAGAGAGAGAGAGAGAGAAAGAGAAGCTTTGAGTGAGAGAGAGAGATAGAAAGAGAAGCTGTGAGTGAGATAGAGAGAGAGAAACTGTGAGTGAGTGAGAGAGAGAAGCTGTGAGTGAGTGAGAGAGAGAGAGAGAGAAGCTGTGTGTGTGTGAGAGAGAAAGAGAAGCTGTAAGTGAGAGAGAGAGAAATAGAACCTGAGAGTGAGAGAGAGATAAAGGGAAGCTGTGAGTTAGAGAGAGACAAAGAGAAGCTGTGAGTGAGAGAGAGAGAGAGAAATAGAAAGAGAGGCTGTGTGTGTGTGTGTGAGAGAGAAGCTGTGAGTGAGTGAGAGAGAGAGGGAGAAATAGAAGCTGTGAGGGAGAGAGAAAGAGAAGCTGTGAGTGAGAGAGATATATAGTCAAGCTGTGAGAGAGAGACAGAGAAAGAGACACTGTGAATGAGAGAGAGAGATAAAGAGATGCTGTGAGAGAGAGAGAAGCTGTGAGTGAGAGAGAGAGAAGCTGTGAGTGAGAGAGAGAGAGATGTGAGTGAGAGAGAGAGAGATAAAGAGAAGCTGTGAGTGAGAGAGAGAGAGAAAGAGAAGCTGTGAGTGAGAGAGAGAGAGAGAAAGAGAAGCAGTGAGAGAGGGAGAGAGAGAAAGAGAAAGTGTGAGTGAGAGAGAGAGAGAAAGAGAAGTTGTGAGTGAGAGAGAGAGAGAGAAGCTGTGAGTGAGAGAGAGAGAGAGAAAGAGATGTTGTGAGTGAGAGAGAGAGAAAAAGAGAAGCTGTGTGTGTGAGAGAGAGAGAGAAGCTGTGAGAGAGTGAGAGAGAGAGAGAGAGAAAAGCTGTGAGTGAGAGAGAGAGAGAAGCTGTGAGTGAGAAAGAGAGAGAGAGAAGATGTGAGTGAGAGAGAGAGAGAAGCTGTGAATGAGAGAGAGAGAAGCTGTGAGTGAGAGAGAGATAAAGAGAAGCTGTGGGTTAGAGAGAGACAGAGAAAGAGAAGCTGTGAGTGAGAGAGAGAGAGAGAGAAAGAGAAAAGCTGTGAGTGAGAGAGAGAGAAGCTGTGAGTGAGAGAGAGATAAAGAGAAGCTGTGAGTTAGAGAGAGACAGAGAAAGAGAAGCTGTGAGTGAGAGAGAGAGAGAAAGAGATGTTGTGAGTGAGTGAGTGAGAGAGAGAGAAAAGCTGTGAGTGAGAGAGAGAGAGAGAAGCTGTGAGTCAGAGAGAGATAAAGAGAAGCTGTGAGTTCGAAAGAGACAGAGAAAGAGAAGCTGTGAGTGAGAGAGAGAGAAAGAGAAGCTGTGAGTGAGAGAGAGAGAAGCTGTGAGTGAGAGAGAGAGAGAAGCTGTGAGAGAAAGTGAGAGAGAGAGAGAGAGAAGCTGTGAGTGAGAGAGAGAGAGAGAGAAGCTGTGTGTGTGAGAGAGAGAAAAGCTGTGAGTGAGAGAGAGAGAGAAGCTGTGAGTGAGAGAGAAAGAGTAGTTGTGAGTGAGAGAGAGAGAGAGAAAGATAAGCTGAGTGAGAGAAAGAGAGAAAGAGAAGCTGTGTGTGAGAGAGAGAGAAGCTGTGTGAGAGAGAAAGAAACTCTTTGAGAGGGAGTGAGAGAGAGAGAGAGAAAGAGAAGCTGTGTGTGCGAGAGAAAGAAAGAGTAGCTGTGAGTAAGAGAGAGAGAAAGAGAAGCTGTGAGTGAGAGAGAGAGAGAGAAAGAGCTGTGAGTGAGAGAGAGAGAGAAGCTGTGAGTGAGTGAGAGAGAGAGAAAGAAAGAAAGAGAAGCTGTGAGTGAGAGAGAGAGAGAGAAGCTGTGAGTGAGAGAGAGAGAAAGACCAGCTGTGAGAGAGAGACAGAGAAAGAGAAGCTGAGTGAGAGATAGAGAGAATGAGAAGCTGTGAGTGAGAGAGAGAGAGAAAGAGAAGGTGTGAGTGAGAGAGAGAGAAAGAGAAGCTGTGAGTGTGAGAGAGAGAAAGATATAGAAGCTGCGAGTGAGATAGAGAGAGAGAAAGAGAAGCTGTGAGTGAGAGAGAGAGAAGCTGTGAGTGAGTGATAGAAAGAGAGAGAAGATGTGAGTGAGAGAGAGAGAAAGAGAAGCTGTGAGTGAGAGAGAGAGAAAAAGAGAAGCTGTGAGTGAGAGAGAGAGAGAAAGAGAAGCTGTGAGTGAGAGAGAGAGAAGCTGTGAGTGAGAGAGAGAGAGAAACAGAAGATGTGAGTGAGAGAGAGAGTAAGAGAAGCTGTGAGTGAGAGAGAGAGAGAAAGAGAAGCTGTGAGTGATCGAGAGATAGAAAGAGAAGCTGTGGGTGAGAGAGATAGAGAAAGAGAAGCTGTGAGTGATAGAGAGAGAAATAGAAGCTGTGAGTGAGAGAGAGAGAGAAAGAGAAGCTGTGAGTGAGAGAGTGGGAGAAAAAGGGAAGCTGTGAGTGAGAGAGAGAAAGAGAAACTGTGAGTGAGAGAGAGAGAGAAAGAGAAGCTGTGAGTGAGTGAGAGATAGAGAAGCTGTGAGTGAGTGAGAGAGAGAGAGAGAAAGAGAAGCTGTGAGTGAGAGAGAGAGATAAAGACAAGCTGTGAGAGAGAGACAGAGAAAGAGAAGCTGAGTGAGAGAGAGAGAAAGAGAAGCTGTGAGTGAGAGAGAGAGAGAGAAAGAGAAGCTGTGAGTGAGAGAGAGAGAAAGAGAGAAAGAGAAGCTGTGAGTGAGAGAGAGAGCTGTGAGTGAGAGAGAAAGAGAAGCTGTGAGAGAGAGAGAGAAAGAGAAGCTATGAGTGAGAGAGAAAAAGAAAGAGAAGTTGTGAGTGAGTGAGAGAGAGAGAAGCTGTGAGTGAGAGAAAGAGAAGCTGTGAGAGAGAGAGAGAGAGAGAGAGAAAAGCTGTGAGTGTGTGTGAGAGAGAGAAGCTGTTGGTGAGAAAGAGAGAGAGGGAAGATGTGAGTGAGAGAGTGAGAAAGAAGCTGTGAGTGAGAGAGATAAAGAGAAGCTGTGAGTTAGATAGAGACAGAGAAAGAGAAGCTGTGAGTGAGAGAGAGAGAGAGAGAAAGAGAAAAGCTGTGAGTGAGAGAGAGAGAAGCTGTGAGTGAGAGAGAGATAAAGAGAAGCTGTGAGTTAGATAGAGACAGAGAAAGAGAAGCTGTGAGTGAGAGAGAGAGAGAGAGAAAGAGAAAAGCTGTGAGTGAGAGAGAGAGAAGCTGTGAGTGAGAGAGAGATAAAGAGAAGCTGTGAGTTAGAGAGAGACAGAGAAAGAGAAGCTGTGAGTGAGGGAGAGAGAGAGGAAGAGAAGCTGTGAGTGAGAGAGATAAAGAGAAGCTGTGAGTTAGAGAGAGACAGAGAAAGAGAAGCTGTGATTGAGAGAGAGAGAGAAAGAGAAGCTGTGAGTGAGAGAGAGAGAGAGAGAGAAATAGAAGCTGTGAGTGAGAGAGAGAGAGAGAGAAAGAGAAGCTTTGAGTGAGAGAGAGAGATAGAAAGAGAAGCTGTGAGTGAGAGAAATATATAGTCAAGCAGTGAGAGAGAGACAGAGAAAGAGACACTGTGAGTGAGAGAGAGAAAGAAAGAGATGCTGAGAGAGAGAAAAGCTTTGAGTGAGTGAGAGAGAGAGAAGCTGTGAGTGAGTGAGAGAGAGAGATGTGAGTGAGTGAGAGAAAGAGAAAGAGAAAGAGAAGCAGTGAGTGAGAGAGAGAGAGAAAGAAAAGCTGTGAGTGAGAGAGAGAGAGAGAGAAAGAGAAGCAGTGAGAGAGGGAGAGAGAGAAAGAGAAGCTGTTAGTGAGAGAGAGAGAGAAAGAGAAGCTGTGAGAGAGAGTGTGAGAGAGAGAAAAGCTGTGAGTGAGAGAGAGAGAGAAGGTGTGAGTGAGAAAGAGAGAGAGAAGATGTGAGTGAGAGAGAGAGAGAGAAGCTGTGAGAGAGAGAGAGAGAGAGAAGTTGTGAGTGAGTGAGAGAGAGAAAAAGAGAAGCTGTGAGTGAGAGAGAGAGAAAGAGAAGCTGAGTGAGAAAGAGAGAGAGAAAGAGAAGCTGTGAGTGAGAGAGAGAGAAAGAGAAGCTGTGAGTGAGAGAGAGAGAGCGAAAGAGACGCTGAGAGTGCGAGAGAGAAAGAGTAGCTGTGAGTGAGAGAGAGAGAAAGAGAAGCTGAGAAAGAGAGATAGAAAGAGAAGCTGTGAGTGAGAGAGAGAGAGAGAAAGATAAGCTGAGTGAGAGAGAGAGAAGAGAAGCTGAGTGAGAGAGAGAGAGAGAAAGCGAAGCTGTGTGTGTGAGAGAGAGAAGCTGTGAGTGAGTGAGAGAGAGAGGGAGAAAGAGAAGCTGTGAGTGAGAGAGAGAGAGAGGAAGAGACACTGTGAGTGAGAGAGAGAGAGAAAGAGAAGTAGTGAGAGAGGGAGAGAGAGAGAGAAGCTGTGAGTGAGAGAGATAGAGATAAAGAGAAGTTGTGAGTGAGAGAGAGAGAGAAGCTGTCAGTGAGAGAGAGAGAGAGAAAGAGAAGCTGTGAGTGAGAGAAATATATAGTCAAGCTGTGAGAGAGAGACAGGGAAAGAGACACTGTGAGTGAGAGAGAGAAAGAAAGAGATGCTGAGAGAGAGAGAGAGAAGCTTTGAGTGAGTGAGAGAGAGAGAAGCTGTGATTGAGTGAGAGAGAGATGTGAGTGAGTGAGAGAAAGAGAAAGAGAAAGAGAAGCAGTGAGTGAGAGAGAGAGAAAGAGAAGCTGTGAGTGAGAGAGAGAGAGAGAAAGAGAAGCAGTGAGAGAGGGAGAGAGAGAAAGAGAAGCTGTTAGTGAGAGAGAGAGAGAGAAAGAGAAGCTGTGAGAGAGTGTGAGAGAGAGAAAAGCTGTGAGTGAGAGAGAGAGAGAAGGTGTGAGTGAGAAAGAGAGAGAGAAGATGGATGTGAGAGAGAGAGAGGAAGAGAAGCTGTGAGAGAGAGAGAAAGAGAAGTTGTGAGTGAGAGAGAGAGAGAGAAAGAGAAGCTGTGAGTGAGAGAGAGAGAGAAAGAGCTGTGAGTGAGAGAGAGAGATAAAGACAAGCTGTGAGAGAGAGACAGAGAAAGAGAAGCTGAGTGAGAGAGAGAGAGAAAGAGAAGCTGTGAGTGAGAGAGAGAGAAAGAGAAGCTGTGAGAGAGAGAGAGAGAAAGAGAAGCTGTGAGTGAGAGAGAAAAAGAAAGAGAAGCTGTGAGTGAGAGAGAGAGAAAGAGAAGCTGTGAGTGAGAGAGAGAGAAAGAAAGAGAAGCTGAGTGAGATAGAGAGAGAGAAAGAGAAGCTGTGAGTGAGAGAGAAAGAAGCTGTGAGTGAGTGATAGAGAGAGAGAGAAGATGTGAGTGAGAGAGAGGGAAAGAGAATCTGTGAGTGAGAGAGAGAGAGAAAGAGAAGCTGTGAGTGAGTGAGAGAGAGATAAATAGAAGCTGTGAGTTAGAGAGAGAAAGAGAAGCTGTGAGTGAGAGAGAGAGAAAAAGAAGCTGTGAGTGAGAGAGAGAGAAGCTGTGAGTGAGAGAGAGAGAGAGAAAGAGAAGATGTGAGTGAGAGAGAGAGAAAGAGAAGCTGTGTGAGAGAGAGACAAAGAGATTCTGTGAGTGTGAGAGGGAGAGTAAGAGAAGCTGTGAGTGAGAGAGAGAGAGAGAGAGAAGCTGTGTGTGAGAGAGAGAGAGAAGCTGTGTGTGTGTTAGAGAGAAAGAGAAGCTGTGAGTGAGAGTGAGTGAAAGAGAGAGTGAGAAGCTGTGACAGTGATAGAGAGAGAGCAAGAGAAGCTGTGAGTGAGAGAGAGAGAGAAAGAGAAGCTGTGAGTGAGAGAGAGAGAAAGAGAAGCTGTGAGTGAGAGAGAGAGAAAGAGAAGCTGAGTGAGAAAGAGAGAGAGAAAGAGAAGCTGTGAGTGAGAGAGAGAGAGCGAAAGACGCTGAGAGTGCGAGAGAGAAAGAGTAGCTGTGAGTGAGAGAGAGAGAAAGAGAAGCTGAGAAAGAGAGATAGAAAGAGAAGCTGTGAGTGAGAGAGAGAGAGAAAGATAAGCTGAGTGAGAGAGAGAGAAGAGAAGCTGAGTGAATGAGAGAGAGAAAAAGGGAAGCTGTGTGTGAGAGAGAGAAGATGTGAGTGAGTGAGAGAGAGAGGGAGAAAGAGAAGCTGTGAGTGAGAGAGAGAAAGAGAAAGAGACACTGTGAGTGAGAGAGAGAGAGAAAGAGATGGTGTGTGTGTGTGAGAGAGAGAAGCTGTGAGTGAGAGAGAGAGAGAAGCTGTGAGCGAGAGAGAGAGAGATGTGAGTGAGAGAGAGAAAGAGAAAGAGAAGCTGTGAGTGAGAGAGAGAGAGAAAGAGAAGTAGTGAGAGAGGGAGAGAGAGAGAGAGAGAAGCTGTGAGTGAGAGAGATAGAGATAAAGAGAAGTTGTGAGTGAGAGAGAGAGAAGCTTTCAGTGAGAGAGAGAGAGAGAAAGAGAAGCTGTGAGTGAGAGAAATATATAGTCAAGCTGTGAGAGAGAGACAGAGAAAGAGACACTGTGAGTGAGAGAGAGAGAGAAAGAGATGCTGAGAGAGAGAGAGAAGCTTTGAGTGAGTGAGAGAGAGAGAAGCTGTGAGTGAGTGAGAGAGAGATGTGAGTGAGTGAGAGAAAGAGAAAGAGAAAGAGAAGCAGTGAGTGAGAGAGAGAGAGAAAGAGAAGCTGTGAGTGAGAGAGAGAGAGAGAAAGAGAAGCAGTGAGAGAGGGAGAGAGAGAAAGAGAAGCTGTTAGTGAGAGAGAGAGAGAAAGAGAAGCTGTGAGAGAGAGTGAGAGAGAGAGAAAAGCTGTGAGTGAGAGAGAGAGAGAAGGTGTGAGTGAGAAAGAGAGAGAGAAGATGTGAGTGAGAGAGAGAGAAGCTGTGAGAGAGAGAGAGAAAGAGAAGTTGTGAGTGAGTGAGAGAGAGAGAAGCTGTGAGTGAGAGAGAGAGAAAGAGAAGCTGTGAGAGAGAGTGAGAGAGAGAGAGAGAAAAGCTGTGAGTGTGTGAGAGAGAGAGAAGCTGTAGGTGAGAAAGAGAGAGAGAGAGAAGGAAGATGTGAGTGAGAGAGTGAGAGAGAAGCTGTGAGTGAGAGAGAGATATAGAAGCTGTGAGTGAGAGAGAGATAAAGAGAAGCTGTGAGTTAGATAGAGACAGAGAAAGAGAAGCTGTGAGTGAGAGAGAGAGAGAAAGAGAGAAGCTGTGAGTGAGAGAGAGAGAGAGAGAAGCTGTGAGTGAGAGAGAGATAAAGAGAAGCTGTGAGTTAGAGAGAGACAGAGAAAGATAAGCTGTGAGTGAGGGAGAGAGAGAGAAAGAGAAGCTGTGAGTGAGAGAGATAAAGAGAAGCTGTGAGTTAGAGAGAGACAGAGAAAGAGAAGCTGTGAGTGAGAGAGAGAGAGAATGAGAAGCTGTGAGTGAGTGAGAGAGAGAGAGAAATAGAAGCTGTGAGAGAGAGAGAGAGAAAGAGAAGCTTTGAGTGAGAGAGAGAGATAGAAAGAGAAGCTGTGAGTGAGATAGAGAGAGAGAAACTGTGAGTGAGTGAGAGAGAGAGAGAGAAAGAGAAGCTGTGAGTGAGAGAGAGAGAGAGAGAAGCTGTGTGTGTGTGAGAGAGAAAGAGAAGCTGTAAGTGAGAGAGAGAGAAATAGAACCTGAGAGTGAGAGAGAGATAAAGGGAAGCTGTGAGTTAGAGAGAGACAAAGAGAAGCTGTGAGTGAGAGAGAGAGAGAGAAATAGAAAGAGAGGCTGTGTGTCTGTGTGAGAGAGAAGCTGTGAGTGAGTGAGAGAGAGAGGGAGAAATAGAAGCTGTGAGGGAGAGAGAAAGAGAAGCTGTGAGTGAGAGAGATATATAGTCAAGCTGTGAGAGAGAGACAGAGAAAGAGACACTGTGAATGAGAGAGAGATATAAAGAGATGCTGTGAGAGAGAGAGAAGCTGTAAGTGAGAGAGAGAGAGAAGCTGTGAGTGAGAGAGAGAGATGTGAGTGAGAGAGAGAGAGATAAAGAGAAGCTGTGAGTGAGAGAGAGAGAGAAAGAGAAGCTGTGAGTGAGAGAGAGAGAGAAAGAGAAGCAGTGAGAGAGGGAGAGAGAGAAAGAGAAAGTGTGAGTGAGAGAGAGAGAGAGAAAGAGAAGTTGTGAGTGAGAGAGAGAGAGAGAAGCTGTGAGTGAGAGAGAGAGAGAGAAAGAGATGTTGTGAGTGAGAGAGAGAGAGAAGCTGTCAGTGAGAGAGAGTGAGAGAAAGAGAAGCTGTGAGTGAGAGAGAGAGGGAGAAAGAGAATCTGTGAGTGAGAGAGAGAGAGAAATAGAATTTGTGAGTGAGAGAGAGAGAGAGTAGCTGTGTGAGAGAGAGAGAGAGAAGCTGTGAGAGAGTGAGAGAGAGAGAGAGAGAAAAGCTGTGAGTGAGAGAGAGAGAGAAGCTGTGAGTGAGAAAGAGAGAGAGAGAAGATGTGAGTGAGAGAGAGAGAGAAGCTGTGAATGAGAGAGAGAGAAGCTGTGAGTGAGAGAGAGATAAAGAGGAGCTGTGGGTTAGAGAGAGACAGAGAAAGAGAAGCTGTGAGTGAGAGAGAGAGAGAGAGAAAGAGAAAAGCTGTGAGTGAGAGAGAGAGAAGCTGTGAGTGAGAGAGAGATAAAGAGAAGCTGTGAGTTAGAGAGAGACAGAGAAAGAGAAGCTGTGAGTGAGAGAGAGAGAGAAAGAGATGTTGTGAGTGAGTGAGTGAGAGAGAGAGAAAAGCTGTGAGTGAGAGAGAGAGAGAAGCTGTGAGTCAGAGAGAGATAAAGAGAAGCTGTGAGTTCGAAAGAGACAGAGAAAGAGAAGCTGTGAGTGAGAGAGAGAGAAAGAGAAGCTGTGAGTGAGAGAGAGAAGCTGTGAGTGAGAGAGAGAGAGAAGCTGTGAGAGAAAGTGAGAGAGAGAGAGAGAGAGAAGCTGTGAGTGAGAGAGAGAGAGAGAGAAGCTGTGTGTGTGAGAGAGAGAAAAGCTGTGAGTGAGAGAGAGAGAGAAGCTGTGAGTGAGAGAGAAAGAGTAGCTGTGAGTGAGAGAGAGAGAGAGAAAGATAAGCTGAGTGAGAGAAAGAGAGAAAGAGAAGCTGTGAGTGAGAGAGAGAGAAGCTGTGTGAGAGAGAAAGAAACTCTTTGAGAGGGAGTGAGAGAGAGAGAGAGAAAGAGAAGCTGTGTGTGCGAGAGAAAGAAAGAGTAGCTGTGAGTAAGAGAGAGAGAAAGAGAAGCTGTGAGTGAGAGAGAGAGAGAAAGAGCTGTGAGTGAGAGAGAGAAGCTGTGAGTGTGTGAGAGAGAGAGAGAAAGAGAAGCTGTGAGTGAGAGAGAGAGAGAGAGAGAAGCTGTGAGTGAGAGAGAGAGAAAGACCAGCTGTGAGAGAGAGACAGAGAAAGAGAAGCTGAGTGAGATATATAGAGAAAGAGAAGCTGTGAGTGAGAGAGAGAGAGAAAGAGGTGTGAGTGAGAGAAAGAGAAAGAGAAGCTGTGAGTGAGGGAGAGAGAGAGGAATAGAAGCTGTGAGTGAGAGAGATAAAGAGAAGCTGTGAGTTAGAGAGAGACAGAGAAAGAGAAGCTGTGATTGAGAGAGAGAGAGAAAGAGAAGCTGTGAGTGAGAGAGAGAGAGAGAGAAATAGAAGCTGTGAGTGAGAGAGAGAGAGAGAGAAAGAGAAGCTTTGAGTGAGAGAGAGAGATAGAAAGAGAAGCTGTGAGTGAGAGAAATATATAGTCAAGCTGTGAGAGAGAGACAGAGAAAGAGACACTGTGAGTGAGAGAGAGAAAGAAAGAGATGCTGAGAGAGAGAGAAGCTTTGAGTGAGTGAGAGAGAGAGAAGCTGTGAGTGAGTGAGAGAGAGATGTGAGTGAGTGAGAGAAAGAGAAAGATAAAGAGAAGCAGTGAGTGAGAGAGAGAGAGAAAGAAAAGCTGTGAGTGAGAGAGAGAGAGAGAGAAAGAGAAGCAGTGAGAGAGGGAGAGAGAGAAAGAGAAGCTGTTAGTGAGAGAGAGAGAGAAAGAGAAGCTGTGAGAGAGAGTGTGAGAGAGAGAAAAGCTGTGAGTGAGAGAGAGAGAGAAGGTGTGAGTGAGAAAGAGAGAGAGAAGATGTGAGTGAGAGAGAGAGAAGCTGTGAGAGAGAGAGAGAGAAAGAGAAGTTGTGAGTGAGTGAGAGAGAGAGAAAGAGAAGCTGTGAGTGAGAGAGAGAGAAAGAGAAGCTGAGTGAGAAAGAGAGAGAGAAAGAGAAGCTGTGAGTGAGAGAGAGAGAAAGAGAAGCTGTGAGTGAGAGAGAGAGAGCGAAAGAGACGCTGAGAGTGCGAGAGAGAAAGAGTAGCTGTGAGTGAGAGAGAGAAAGAGAAGCTGAGAAAGAGAGATAGAAAGAGAAGCTGTGAGTGACAGAGAGAGAGAGAAAGATAAGCTGAGTGAGAGAGAGAGAAGAGAAGCTGAGTGAGAGAGAGAGAGAGAAAGCGAAGCTGTGTGTGTGAGAGAGAGAAGCTGTGAGTGAGTGAGAGAGAGAGAGAGAAAGAGATGGTGTGTGTGTGAGAGAGAGAGAAGCTGTGAGTGAGAGAGAGAGAGAAGCTGTGAGCGAGAGAGAGAGAGATGTGAGTGAGAGAGAGAAAGAGAAAGAGAAGCTGTGAGTGAGAGAGAGAGAGAAAGAGAAGTAGTGAGAGAGGGAGAGAGAGAGAGAAGCTGTGAGTGAGAGAGATAGAGATAAAGAGAAGTTGTGAGTGAGAGAGAGAGAGAAGCTTTCAGTGAGAGAGAGAGAGAGAAAGAGAAGCTGTGAGTGAGAGAAATATATAGTCAAGCTGTGAGAGAGAGACAGAGAAAGAGACACTGTGAGTGAGAGAGAGAGAGAAAGAGATGCTGAGAGAGAGAGAAGCTTTGAGTGAGTGAGAGAGAGAGAAGCTGTGAGTGAGTGAGAGAGAGATGTGAGTGAGTGAGAGAAAGAGAAAGAGAAAGAGAAGCAGTGAGTGAGAGAGAGAGAGAAAGAGAAGCTGTGAGTGAGAGAGAGAGAGAGAAAGAGAAGCAGTGAGAGAGGGAGAGAGAGAAAGAGCTGTTAGTGAGAGAGAGAGAGAAAGAGAAGCTGTGAGAGAGTGTGAGAGAGAGAAAAGCTGTGAGTGAGAGAGAGAGAGAAGGTGTGAGTGAGAAAGAGAGAGAGAAGATGTGAGTGAGAGAGAGAGAGAAGCTGTGAGAGAGAGAGAGAAAGAGAAGTTGTGAGTGAGTGAGAGAGAGAGAAGCTGTGAGTGAGAGAGAGAGAAAGAGAAGCTGTGAGAGAGAGTGAGAGAGAGAGAGAGAAAAGCTGTGAGTGTGTGAGAGAGAGAGAAGCTGTAGGTGAGAAAGAGAGAGAGGGAAGATGTGAGTGAGAGAGTGAGAGAGAAGCTGTGAGTGAGAGAGAGATATAGAAGCTGTGAGTGAGAGAGAGATAAAGAGAAGCTGTGAGTTAGATAGAGACAGAGAAAGAGAAGCTGTGAGTGAGAGAGAGAGAGAGAGAAAGAGAGAAGCTGTGAGTGAGAGAGAGAGAGAGAGAGAAGCTGTGAGTGAGAGAGAGATAAAGAGAAGCTGTGAGTTAGAGAGAGACAGTGAAAGAGAAGCTGTGAGTGAGGGAGAGAGAGAAAGAGAAGCTGTGAGTGAGAGAGATAAAGAGAAGCTGTGAGTTAGAGAGAGACAGAGAAAGAGAAGCTGTGAGTGAGAGAGAGAGAGAAAGAGAAGCTGTGAGTGAGTGAGAGAGAGAGAGAAATAGAAGCTGTGAGAGAGAGAGAGAGAGAGAAAGAGAAGCTTTGAGTGAGAGAGAGAGATAGAAAGAGAAGCTGTGAGTGAGATAGAGAGAGAGAAACTGTGAGTGAGTGAGAGAGAGAAGCTGTGAGTGAGTGAGAGAGAGAGAGAGAGAGAAGCTGTGTGTGTGTGAGAGAGAAAGAGAAGCTGTAAGTGAGAGAGAGAGAAATAGAACCTGAGAGTGAGAGAGAGATAAAGGGAAGCTGTGAGTTAGAGAGAGACAAAGAGAAGCTGTGAGTGAGAGAGAGAGAGAGAAATAGAAAGAGAGGCTGTGTGTGTGTGTGTGAGAGAGAAGCTGTGAGTGAGTGAGAGAGAGAGGGAGAAATAGAAGCTGTGAGGGAGAGAGAAAGAGAAGCTGTGAGTGAGAGAGATATATAGTCAAGCTGTGAGAGAGAGACAGAGAAAGAGACACTGTGAATGAGAGAGAGAGATAAAGAGATGCTGTGAGAGAGAGAGAAGCTGTGAGTGAGAGAGAGAGAAGCTGTGAGTGAGAGAGAGAGAGATGTGAGTGAGAGAGAGAGAGAGAAAGAGAAGCAGTGAGAGAGGGAGAGAGAGAAAGAGAAAGTGTGAGTGAGAGAGAGAGAGAAAGAGAAGTTGTGAGTGAGAGAGAGAGAGAGAAGCTGTGAGTGAGAGAGAGAGAGAGAAAGAGATGTTGTGAGTGAGAGAGAGAGAAAAAGAGAAGCTGTGTGTGTGAGAGAGAG
Organism: Bradypodion ventrale; assembly: GCA_035047345.1. NCBI lineage: Eukaryota > Metazoa > Chordata > Lepidosauria > Squamata > Chamaeleonidae > Bradypodion > Bradypodion ventrale. Next base: position 10,031,644 of record JAWDJE010000018.1, on the reverse strand, counting down.
AGAGAAGCTGTGAGAGAGTGAGAGAGAGAGAGAGAGAAAAGCTGTGAGTGAGAGAGAGAGAGAAGCTGTGAGTGAGAAAGAGAGAGAGAGAAGATGTGAGTGAGAGAGAGAGAGAAGCTGTGAATGAGAGAGAGAGAAGCTGTGAGTGAGAGAGAGATAAAGAGAAGCTGTGGGTTAGAGAGAGACAGAGAAAGAGAAGCTGTGAGTGAGAGAGAGAGAGAGAGAAAGAGAAAAGCTGTGAGTGAGAGAGAGAGAAGCTGTGAGTGAGAGAGAGATAAAGAGAAGCTGTGAGTTAGAGAGAGACAGAGAAAGAGAAGCTGTGAGTGAGAGAGAGAGAGAAAGAGATGTTGTGAGTGAGTGAGTGAGAGAGAGAGAAAAGCTGTGAGTGAGAGAGAGAGAGAGAAGCTGTGAGTCAGAGAGAGATAAAGAGAAGCTGTGAGTTCGAAAGAGACAGAGAAAGAGAAGCTGTGAGTGAGAGAGAGAGAAAGAGAAGCTGTGAGTGAGAGAGAGAGAAGCTGTGAGTGAGAGAGAGAGAGAAGCTGTGAGAGAAAGTGAGAGAGAGAGAGAGAGAAGCTGTGAGTGAGAGAGAGAGAGAGAGAAGCTGTGTGTGTGAGAGAGAGAAAAGCTGTGAGTGAGAGAGAGAGAGAAGCTGTGAGTGAGAGAGAAAGAGTAGTTGTGAGTGAGAGAGAGAGAGAGAAAGATAAGCTGAGTGAGAGAAAGAGAGAAAGAGAAGCTGTGTGTGAGAGAGAGAGAAGCTGTGTGAGAGAGAAAGAAACTCTTTGAGAGGGAGTGAGAGAGAGAGAGAGAAAGAGAAGCTGTGTGTGCGAGAGAAAGAAAGAGTAGCTGTGAGTAAGAGAGAGAGAAAGAGAAGCTGTGAGTGAGAGAGAGAGAGAGAAAGAGCTGTGAGTGAGAGAGAGAGAGAAGCTGTGAGTGAGTGAGAGAGAGAGAAAGAAAGAAAGAGAAGCTGTGAGTGAGAGAGAGAGAGAGAAGCTGTGAGTGAGAGAGAGAGAAAGACCAGCTGTGAGAGAGAGACAGAGAAAGAGAAGTTGAGTGAGAGATAGAGAGAATGAGAAGCTGTGAGTGAGAGAGAGAGAGAAAGAGAAGGTGTGAGTGAGAGAGAGAGAAAGAGAAGCTGTGAGTGTGAGAGAGAGAAAGATATAGAAGCTGCGAGTGAGATAGAGAGAGAGAAAGAGAAGCTGTGAGTGAGAGAGAGAGAAGCTGTGAGTGAGTGATAGAAAGAGAGAGAAGATGTGAGTGAGAGAGAGAGAAAGAGAAGCTGTGAGTGAGAGAGAGAGAAAAAGAGAAGCTGTGAGTGAGAGAGAGAGAGAAAGAGAAGCTGTGAGTGAGAGAGAGAGAAGCTGTGAGTGAGAGAGAGAGAGAAACAGAAGATGTGAGTGAGAGAGAGAGTAAGAGAAGCTGTGAGTGAGAGAGAGAGAGAAAGAGAAGCTGTGAGTGAGCGAGAGATAGAAAGAGAAGCTGTGGGTGAGAGAGATAGAGAAAGAGAAGCTGTGAGTGATAGAGAGAGAGAGAAATAGAAGCTGTGAGTGAGAGAGAGAGAGAAAGAGAAGCTGTGAGTGAGAGAGTGGGAGAAAAAGGGAAGCTGTGAGTGAGAGAGAGAAAGAGAAACTGTGAGTGAGAGAGAGAGAGAAAGAGAAGCTGTGAGTGAGTGAGAGATAGAGAAGCTGTGAGTGAGTGAGAGAGAGAGAGAGAAAGAGAAGCTGTGAGTGAGAGAGAGAGATAAAGACAAGCTGTGAGAGAGAGACAGAGAAAGAGAAGCTGAGTGAGAGAGAGAGAAAGAGAAGCTGTGAGTGAGAGAGAGAGAGAGAAAGAGAAGCTGTGAGTGAGAGAGAGAGAAAGAGAAGCTGTGAGTGAGAGAGAGAGCTGTGAGTGAGAGAGAAAGAGAAGCTGTGAGAGAGAGAGAGAAAGAGAAGCTATGAGTGAGAGAGAAAAAGAAAGAGAAGTTGTGAGTGAGTGAGAGAGAGAGAAGCTGTGAGTGAGAGAAAGAGAAGCTGTGAGAGAGAGAGAGAGAGAGAGAGAGAAAAGCTGTGAGTGTGTGTGAGAGAGAGAAGCTGTTGGTGAGAAAGAGAGAGAGGGAAGATGTGAGTGAGAGAGTGAGAAAGAAGCTGTGAGTGAGAGAGATAAAGAGAAGCTGTGAGTTAGATAGAGACAGAGAAAGAGAAGCTGTGAGTGAGAGAGAGAGAGAGAGAAAGAGAAAAGCTGTGAGTGAGAGAGAGAGAAGCTGTGAGTGAGAGAGAGATAAAGAGAAGCTGTGAGTTAGATAGAGACAGAGAAAGAGAAGCTGTGAGTGAGAGAGAGAGAGAGAGAAAGAGAAAAGCTGTGAGTGAGAGAGAGAGAAGCTGTGAGTGAGAGAGAGATAAAGAGAAGCTGTGAGTTAGAGAGAGACAGAGAAAGAGAAGCTGTGAGTGAGGGAGAGAGAGAGGAAGAGAAGCTGTGAGTGAGAGAGATAAAGAGAAGCTGTGAGTTAGAGAGAGACAGAGAAAGAGAAGCTGTGATTGAGAGAGAGAGAGAAAGAGAAGCTGTGAGTGAGAGAGAGAGAGAGAGAAATAGAAGCTGTGAGTGAGAGAGAGAGAGAGAGAAAGAGAAGCTTTGAGTGAGAGAGAGAGATAGAAAGAGAAGCTGTGAGTGAGAGAAATATATAGTCAAGCAGTGAGAGAGAGACAGAGAAAGAGACACTGTGAGTGAGAGAGAGAAAGAAAGAGATGCTGAGAGAGAGAAAAGCTTTGAGTGTGTGAGAGAGAGAGAAGCTGTGAGTGAGTGAGAGAGAGAGATGTGAGTGAGTGAGAGAAAGAGAAAGAGAAAGAGAAGCAGTGAGTGAGAGAGAGAGAGAAAGAAAAGCTGTGAGTGAGAGAGAGAGAGAGAGAAAGAGAAGCAGTGAGAGAGGGAGAGAGAGAAAGAGAAGCTGTTAGTGAGAGAGAGAGAGAAAGAGAAGCTGTGAGAGAGAGTGTGAGAGAGAGAAAAGCTGTGAGTGAGAGAGAGAGAGAAGGTGTGAGTGAGAAAGAGAGAGAGAAGATGTGAGTGAGAGAGAGAGAGAGAAGCTGTGAGAGAGAGAGAGAGAGAGAAGTTGTGAGTGAGTGAGAGAGAGAGAAAGAGAAGCTGTGAGTGAGAGAGAGAGAAAGAGAAGCTGAGTGAGAAAGAGAGAGAGAAAGAGAAGCTGTGAGTGAGAGAGAGAGAAAGAGAAGCTGTGAGTGAGAGAGAGAGAGCGAAAGAGACGCTGAGAGTGCGAGAGAGAAAGAGTAGCTGTGAGTGAGAGAGAGAGAAAGAGAAGCTGAGAAAGAGAGATAGAAAGAGAAGCTGTGAGTGAGAGAGAGAGAGAGAAAGATAAGCTGAGTGAGAGAGAGAGAAGAGAAGCTGAGTGAGAGAGAGAGAGAGAAAGCGAAGCTGTGTGTGTGAGAGAGAGAAGCTGTGAGTGAGTGAGAGAGAGAGGGAGAAAGAGAAGCTGTGAGTGAGAGAGAGAGAGAGGAAGAGACACTGTGAGTGAGAGAGAGAGAGAAAGAGAAGTAGTGAGAGAGGGAGAGAGAGAGAGAAGCTGTGAGTGAGAGAGATAGAGATAAAGAGAAGTTGTGAGTGAGAGAGAGAGAGAAGCTGTCAGTGAGAGAGAGAGAGAGAAAGAGAAGCTGTGAGTGAGAGAAATATATAGTCAAGCTGTGAGAGAGAGACAGGGAAAGAGACACTGTGAGTGAGAGAGAGAAAGAAAGAGATGCTGAGAGAGAGAGAGAGAAGCTTTGAGTGAGTGAGAGAGAGAGAAGCTGTGAGTGAGTGAGAGAGAGATGTGAGTGAGTGAGAGAAAGAGAAAGAGAAAGAGAAGCAGTGAGTGAGAGAGAGAGAAAGAGAAGCTGTGAGTGAGAGAGAGAGAGAGAGAAAGAGAAGCAGTGAGAGAGGGAGAGAGAGAAAGAGAAGCTGTTAGTGAGAGAGAGAGAGAAAGAGAAGCTGTGAGAGAGTGTGAGAGAGAGAAAAGCTGTGAGTGAGAGAGAGAGAGAAGGTGTGAGTGAGAAAGAGAGAGAGAAGATGGATGTGAGAGAGAGAGAGGAAGAGAAGCTGTGAGAGAGAGAGAAAGAGAAGTTGTGAGTGAGAGAGAGAGAGAGAAAGAGAAGCTGTGAGTGAGAGAGAGAGAGAAAGAGCTGTGAGTGAGAGAGAGAGATAAAGACAAGCTGTGAGAGAGAGACAGAGAAAGAGAAGCTGAGTGAGAGAGAGAGAGAAAGAGAAGCTGTGAGTGAGAGAGAGAGAAAGAGAAGCTGTGAGAGAGAGAGAGAGAAAGAGAAGCTGTGAGTTTGAGAGAAAAAGAAAGAGAAGCTGTGAGTGAGAGAGAGAGAAAGAGAAGCTGTGAGTGAGAGAGAGAGAAAGAAAGAGAAGCTGAGTGAGATAGAGAGAGAGAAAGAGAAGCTGTGAGTGAGAGAGAAAGAAGCTGTGAGTGAGTGATAGAGAGAGAGAGAAGATGTGAGTGAGAGAGAGGGAAAGAGAATCTGTGAGTGAGAGAGAGAGAGAAAGAGAAGCTGTGAGTGAGTGAGAGAGAGATAAATAGAAGCTGTGAGTTAGAGAGAGAAAGAGAAGCTGTGAGTGAGAGAGAGAAAAAGAAGCTGTGAGTGAGAGAGAGAGAAGCTGTGAGTGAGAGAGAGAGAGAGAAAGAGAAGATGTGAGTGAGAGAGAGAGAAAGAGAAGCTGTGTGAGAGAGAGACAAAGAGATTCTGTGAGTGTGAGAGGGAGAGTAAGAGAAGCTGTGAGTGAGAGAGAGAGAGAGAGAGAAGCTGTGTGTGAGAGAGAGAGAGAAGCTGTGTGTGTGTTAGAGAGAAAGAGAAGCTGTGAGTGAGAGTGAGTGAAAGAGAGAGTGAGAAGCTGTGACAGTGATAGAGAGAGAGCAAGAGAAGCTGTGAGTGAGAGAGAGAGAGAAAGAGAAGCTGTGAGTGAGAGAGAGAGAAAGAGAAGCTGTGAGTGAGAGAGAGAGAAAGAGAAGCTGAGTGAGAAAGAGAGAGAGAAAGAGAAGCTGTGAGTGAGAGAGAGAGAGCGAAAGACGCTGAGAGTGCGAGAGAGAAAGAGTAGCTGTGAGTGAGAGAGAGAGAAAGAGAAGCTGAGAAAGAGAGATAGAAAGAGAAGCTGTGAGTGAGAGAGAGAGAGAAAGATAAGCTGAGTGAGAGAGAGAGAAGAGAAGCTGAGTGAATGAGAGAGAGAAAAAGGGAAGCTGTGTGTGAGAGAGAGAAGATGTGAGTGAGTGAGAGAGAGAGGGAGAAAGAGAAGCTGTGAGTGAGAGAGAGAAAGAGAAAGAGACTCTGTGAGTGAGAGAGAGAGAGAAAGAGATGGTGTGTGTGTGTGAGAGAGAGAAGCTGTGAGTGAGAGAGAGAGAGAAGCTGTGAGCGAGAGAGAGAGAGATGTGAGTGAGAGAGAGAAAGAGAAAGAGAAGCTGTGAGTGAGAGAGAGAGAGAAAGAGAAGTAGTGAGAGAGGGAGAGAGAGAGAGAGAGAGAAGCTGTGAGTGAGAGAGATAGAGATAAAGAGAAGTTGTGAGTGAGAGAGAGAGAAGCTTTCAGTGAGAGAGAGAGAGAGAAAGAGAAGCTGTGAGTGAGAGAAATATATAGTCAAGCTGTGAGAGAGAGACAGAGAAAGAGACACTGTGAGTGAGAGAGAGAGAGAAAGAGATGCTGAGAGAGAGAGAGAAGCTTTGAGTGAGTGAGAGAGAGAGAAGCTGTGAGTGAGTGAGAGAGAGATGTGAGTGAGTGAGAGAAAGAGAAAGAGAAAGAGAAGCAGTGAGTGAGAGAGAGAGAGAAAGAGAAGCTGTGAGTGAGAGAGAGAGAGAGAAAGAGAAGCAGTGAGAGAGGGAGAGAGAGAAAGAGAAGCTGTTAGTGAGAGAGAGAGAGAAAGAGAAGCTGTGAGAGAGAGTGAGAGAGAGAGAAAAGCTGTGAGTGAGAGAGAGAGAGAAGGTGTGAGTGAGAAAGAGAGAGAGAAGATGTGAGTGAGAGAGAGAGAAGCTGTGAGAGAGAGAGAGAGAAAGAGAAGTTGTGAGTGAGTGAGAGAGAGAGAAGCTGTGAGTGAGAGAGAGAGAAAGAGAAGCTGTGAGAGAGAGTGAGAGAGAGAGAGAGAAAAGCTGTGAGTGTGTGAGAGAGAGAGAAGCTGTAGGTGAGAAAGAGAGAGAGAGAGAAGGAAGATGTGAGTGAGAGAGTGAGAGAGAAGCTGTGAGTGAGAGAGAGATATAGAAGCTGTGAGTGAGAGAGAGATAAAGAGAAGCTGTGAGTTAGATAGAGACAGAGAAAGAGAAGCTGTGAGTGAGAGAGAGAGAGAAAGAGAGAAGCTGTGAGTGAGAGAGAGAGAGAGAGAAGCTGTGAGTGAGAGAGAGATAAAGAGAAGCTGTGAGTTAGAGAGAGACAGAGAAAGATAAGCTGTGAGTGAGGGAGAGAGAGAGAAAGAGAAGCTGTGAGTGAGAGAGATAAAGAGAAGCTGTGAGTTAGAGAGAGACAGAGAAAGAGAAGCTGTGAGTGAGAGAGAGAGAGAATGAGAAGCTGTGAGTGAGTGAGAGAGAGAGAGAAATAGAAGCTGTGAGAGAGAGAGAGAGAAAGAGAAGCTTTGAGTGAGAGAGAGAGATAGAAAGAGAAGCTGTGAGTGAGATAGAGAGAGAGAAACTGTGAGTGAGTGAGAGAGAGAGAGAGAAAGAGAAGCTGTGAGTGAGAGAGAGAGAGAGAGAAGCTGTGTGTGTGTGAGAGAGAAAGAGAAGCTGTAAGTGAGAGAGAGAGAAATAGAACCTGAGAGTGAGAGAGAGATAAAGGGAAGCTGTGAGTTAGAGAGAGACAAAGAGAAGCTGTGAGTGAGAGAGAGAGAGAGAAATAGAAAGAGAGGCTGTGTGTCTGTGTGAGAGAGAAGCTGTGAGTGAGTGAGAGAGAGAGGGAGAAATAGAAGCTGTGAGGGAGAGAGAAAGAGAAGCTGTGAGTGAGAGAGATATATAGTCAAGCTGTGAGAGAGAGACAGAGAAAGAGACACTGTGAATGAGAGAGAGATATAAAGAGATGCTGTGAGAGAGAGAGAAGCTGTAAGTGAGAGAGAGAGAGAAGCTGTGAGTGAGAGAGAGAGATGTGAGTGAGAGAGAGAGAGATAAAGAGAAGCTGTGAGTGAGAGAGAGAGAGAAAGAGAAGCTGTGAGTGAGAGAGAGAGAGAAAGAGAAGCAGTGAGAGAGGGAGAGAGAGAAAGAGAAAGTGTGAGTGAGAGAGAGAGAGAGAAAGAGAAGTTGTGAGTGAGAGAGAGAGAGAGAAGCTGTGAGTGAGAGAGAGAGAGAGAAAGAGATGTTGTGAGTGAGAGAGAGAGAGAAGCTGTCAGTGAGAGAGAGTGAGAGAAAGAGAAGCTGTGAGTGAGAGAGAGAGGGAGAAAGAGAATCTGTGAGTGAGAGAGAGAGAGAAATAGAATTTGTGAGTGAGAGAGAGAGAGAGTAGCTGTGTGAGAGAGAGAGAGAGAAGCTGTGAGAGAGTGAGAGAGAGAGAGAGAGAAAAGCTGTGAGTGAGAGAGAGAGAGAAGCTGTGAGTGAGAAAGAGAGAGAGAGAAGATGTGAGTGAGAGAGAGAGAGAAGCTGTGAATGAGAGAGAGAGAAGCTGTGAGTGAGAGAGAGATAAAGAGGAGCTGTGGGTTAGAGAGAGACAGAGAAAGAGAAGCTGTGAGTGAGAGAGAGAGAGAGAGAAAGAGAAAAGCTGTGAGTGAGAGAGAGAGAAGCTGTGAGTGAGAGAGAGATAAAGAGAAGCTGTGAGTTAGAGAGAGACAGAGAAAGAGAAGCTGTGAGTGAGTGAGAGAGAGAAAGAGATGTTGTGAGTGAGTGAGTGAGAGAGAGAGAAAAGCTGTGAGTGAGAGAGAGAGAGAAGCTGTGAGTCAGAGAGAGATAAAGAGAAGCTGTGAGTTCGAAAGAGACAGAGAAAGAGAAGCTGTGAGTGAGAGAGAGAGAAAGAGAAGCTGTGAGTGAGAGAGAGAAGCTGTGAGTGAGAGAGAGAGAGAAGCTGTGAGAGAAAGTGAGAGAGAGAGAGAGAGAGAGAAGCTGTGAGTGAGAGAGAGAGAGAGAAGCTGTGTGTGTGAGAGAGAGAAAAGCTGTGAGTGAGAGAGAGAGAGAAGCTGTGAGTGAGAGAGAAAGAGTAGCTGTGAGTGAGAGAGAGAGAGAGAAAGATAAGCTGAGTGAGAGAAAGAGAGAAAGAGAAGCTGTGAGTGAGAGAGAGAGAAGCTGTGTGAGAGAGAAAGAAACTCTTTGAGAGGGAGTGAGAGAGAGAGAGAGAAAGAGAAGCTGTGTGTGCGAGAGAAAGAAAGAGTAGCTGTGAGTAAGAGAGAGAGAAAGAGAAGCTGTGAGTGAGAGAGAGAGAGAAAGAGCTGTGAGTGAGAGAGAGAAGCTGTGAGTGTGTGAGAGAGAGAGAGAAAGAGAAGCTGTGAGTGAGAGAGAGAGAGAGAGAGAAGCTGTGAGTGAGAGAGAGAGAAAGACCAGCTGTGAGAGAGAGACAGAGAAAGAGAAGCTGAGTGAGATATATAGAGAAAGAGAAGCTGTGAGTGAGAGAGAGAGAGAAAGAGGTGTGAGTGAGAGAGAGAGAAAGAGAAGCTGTGAGTGTGAGAGAGAGAAAGATATAGAAGCTGTGAGTGAGATAGAGAGAGAGAAAGAGAAGCTGTGAGTGAGAGAGAGAGAGAGAAACTGTGAGTGAGTGATAGAAAGAGAGAGAAGATGTGAGTGAGAGAGAGAGAAAGAGAAGCTGTGAGTGAGAGAGAGAGAAAAAGAGAAGCTGTGAATGAGAGAGAGAGAGAAAGAGAAGCTGTGAGTGAGAGAGAGAGAAGCTGTGAGAGAGAGAGAGAGAAACAGAAGATGTGAGTGAGAGAGAGAGTAAGAGAAGCTGTGAGTGAGAGAGAGAGAGAAAGAGAAGCTGTGAGTGAGCGAGAGATATAAAGAGAAGCTGTGAGTGAGAGAGATAGAGAAAGAGAAGCTGTGAGTGATAGAGAGAGAGAGAAATAGAAGCTGTGAGTGAGAGAGAGAGAGAAAGAGAAGCTGTGAGTGAGAGAGTGGGAGAAAAAGGGAAGCTGTGAGTGAGAGAGAGAAAGAGAAACTGTGAGTGAGAGAGAGAGAGAAAGAGAAGCTGTGAGTGAGTGAGAGATAGAGAAGCTGTGAGTGAGTGAGAGAGAGAAAGAGAAGCTGTGAGTGAGAGTGAGAGAAAGAGAAGCTGTGAGTGAGAGAGAGAGATAAAGACAAGCTGTGAGAGAGAGAAAGAGAAGCTGAGTGAGAGAGAGAGAAAGAGAAGCTGTGAGTGAGAGAGAGAGAGAAAGAGCTGTGAGTGAGAGAGAGAGAAAGAGAGAAAGAGAAGCTGTGAGTGAGAGAGAGAGCTGTGAGTGAGAGAGAAAGAGAAGCTGTGAGAGAGAGAGAGAGAAAGAGAAGCTATGAGTGAGAGAGAAAAAGAAAGAGAAGTTGTGAGTGAGAAAGAGAGAGAGAAGCTGTGAGTGAGAGAGAGAGAAAGAGAAGCTGTGAGAGAGAGTGAGAGAGAGAGAGAGAAAAGCTGTGAGTGTGTGAGAGAGAGAGAAGCTGTTGGTGAGAAAGAGAGAGAGGGAAGATGTGAGTGAGAGAGTGAGAGAGAAGCTGTGAGTGAGAGAGATAAAGAGAAGCTGTGAGTTAGATAGAGACAGAGAAAGAGAAGCTGTGAGTGAGAGAGAGAGAGAGAGAGAAAGAGAAAAGCTGTGAGTGAGAGAGAGAGAAGCTGTGAGTGAGAGAGAGATAAAGAGAAGCTGTGAGTTAGAGAGAGACAGAGAAAGAGAAGCTGTGAGTGAGGGAGAGAGAGAGGAAGAGAAGCTGTGAGTGAGAGAGATAAAGAGAAGCTGTGAGTTAGAGAGAGACAGAGAAAGAGAAGCTGTGATTGAGAGAGAGAGAGAAAGAGAAGCTGTGAGTGAGAGAGAGAGAGAGAAATAGAAGCTGTGAGTGAGAGAGAGAGAGAAAGAAAGAGAAGCTTTGAGTGAGAGAGAGAGATAGAAAGAGAAGCTGTGAGTGAGATAGAGAGAGAGAAACTGTGAGTGAGTGAGAGAGAGAAGCTGTGAGTGAGTGAGAGAGAGAGAGAGAGAAGCTGTGTGTGTGTGAGAGAGAAAGAGAAGCTGTAAGTGAGAGAGAGAGAAATAGAACCTGAGAGTGAGAGAGAGATAAAGGGAAGCTGTGAGTTAGAGAGAGACAAAGAGAACCTGTGAGTGAGAGAGAGAGAGAGAAATAGAAAGAGAGGCTGTGTGTGTGTGTGAGAGAGAAGCTGTGAGTGAGTGAGAGAGAGAGGGAGAAATAGAAGCTGTGAGAGAGAGAGAGAGAGAGAAGCTGTGAGTGAGTGAGAGAGAGAGAAGCTGTGAGTGAGTGAGAGAGAGAGAGAAAGAGAAGCTGTGAGTGAGAGTGAGAGAAAGAGAAGCTGTGAGTGAGAGAGAGAGATAAAGACAAGCTGTGAGAGAGAGACAGAGAAAGAGAAGCTGAGTGAGAGAGAGAGAAAGAGAAGCTGTGAGTGAGAGAGAGAGAGAAAGAGAAGCTGTGAGTGAGAGAGAGAAAGAGAGAAAGAGAAGCTGTGAGTGAGAGAGAGAGCTGTGAGTGAGAGAGAAAGAGAAGCTGTGAGAGAGAGAGAGAGAAAGAGAAGCTATGAGTGAGAGAGAAAAAGAAAGAGAAGCTGTGAGTGAGAGAGAGAGAAAGAGAAGCTGTGAGTGAGAGAGAGAGAAAGAAAGAGAAGCTGAGTGAGATAGAGAGAGAGAAAGAGAAGCTGTGAGTGAGAGAGAGAGAAGCTGTGAGTGAGTGATAGAGAGAGAGAGAAGATGTGAGTGAGTGAGAGAGAGAGAAGCTGTGAGTGAGTGAGAGAGAGAGAGAGAAAGAGAAGTTGTGAGTGAGAGTGAGAGAAAGAGAAGCTGTGAGTGAGAGAGAGATAAAGACAAGCTGTGAGAGAGAGACAGAGAAAGAGAAGCTGAGTGAGAGAGAGAGAAAGAGAAGCTGTGAGTGAGAGAGAGAGAAAGAGAAGCTGTTAGTGAGAGAGAGAGAGAAAGAGAAGCTGTGAGAGAGAGTGAGAGAGAGAGAAAAGCTGTGAGAGAGAGAGAGAAAGAGATGCTGAGAGAGAGAGAGAAGCTTTGAGTGAGTGAGAGAGAGAGAAGCTGTGAGTGAGTGAGAGAGAGATGTGAGTGAGTGAGAGAAAGAGAAAGAGAAAGAGAAGCAGTGAGTGAGAGAGAGAGAGAAAGAGAAGCTGTGAGTGAGAGAGAGAGAGAGAAAGAGAAGCAGTGAGAGAGGGAGAGAGAGAAAGAGAAGCTGTTAGTGAGAGAGAGAGAGAAAGAGAAGCTGTGAGAGAGAGTGAGAGAGAGAGAAAAGCTGTGAGTGAGAGAGAGAGAGAAGGTGTGAGTGAGAAAGAGAGAGAGAAGATGTGAGTGAGAGAGAGAGAAGCTGTGAGAGAGAGAGAGAAAGAGAAGTTGTGAGTGAGTGAGAGAGAGAGAAGCTGTGAGTGAGAGAGAGAGAAAGAGAAGCTGTGAGAGAGAGTGAGAGAGAGAGAGAGAAAAGCTGTGAGTGTGTGAGAGAGAGAGAAGCTGTAGGTGAGAAAGAGAGAGAGAGAGAGAAGGAAGATGTGAGTGAGAGAGTGAGAGAGAGAAAGAGAAGCTGTGAGTGAGAGAGAGAGCTGTGAGTGAGAGAGAAAGAGAAGCTGTGAGAGAGAGAGAGAGAAAGAGAAGCTATGAGTGAGAGAGAAAAAGAAAGAGAAGCTGTGAGTGAGAGAGAGAAAGAGAAGCTGTGAGTGAGAGAGAGAGAAAGAAAGAGAAGCTGAGTGAGATAGAGAGAGAGAAAGAGAAGCTGTGAGTGAGAGAGAGAGAAGCTGTGAGTGAGTGATAGAGAGAGAGAGAAGATGTGAGTGAGTGAGAGAGAGAGAAGCTGTGAGTGAGTGAGAGAGAGAGAGAGAAAGAGAAGTTGTGAGTGAGAGTGAGAGAAAGAGAAGCTGTGAGTGAGAGAGAGATAAAGACAAGCTGTGAGAGAGAGACAGAGAAAGAGAAGCTGAGTGAGAGAGAGAGAAAGAGAAGCTGTGAGTGAGAGAGAGAGAGAGAGAAGCTGTGAGTGAGAGAGATAAAGAGAAGCTGTGAGTTAGATAGAGACAGAGAAAGAGAAGCTGTGAGTGAGAGAGAGAGAGAGAGAAAGAGAAAAGCTGTGAGTGAGAGAGAGAGAAGCTGTGAGTGAGAGAGAGATAAAGAGAAGCTGTGAGTTAGAGAGAGACAGAGAAAGAGAAGCTGTGAGTGAGGGAGAGAGAGAGGAAGAGAAGCTGTGAGTGAGAGAGATAAAGAGAAGCTGTGAGTTAGAGAGAGACAGAGAAAGAGAAGCTGTGATTGAGAGAGAGAGAGAGAAAGAGAAGCTGTGAGTGAGAGAGAGAGAGAGAAATAGAAGCTGTGAGTGAGAGAGAGAGAGAAAGAAAGAGAAGCTTTGAGTGAGAGAGAGAGATAGAAAGAGAAGCTGTGAGTGAGATAGAGAGAGAGAAACTGTGAGTGAGTGAGAGAGAGAAGCTGTGAGTGAGTGAGAGAGAGAGAGAGAAGCTGTGTGTGTGTGAGAGAGAAAGAGAAGCTGTAAGTGAGAGAGAGAGAAATAGAACCTGAGAGTGAGAGAGAGATAAAGGGAAGCTGTGAGTTAGAGAGAGACAAAGAGAACCTGTGAGTGAGAGAGAGAGAGAGAAATAGAAAGAGAGGCTGTGTGTGTGTGTGAGAGAGAAGCTGTGAGTGAGTGAGAGAGAGAGGGAGAAATAGAAGCTGTGAGAGAGAGAGAGAGAGAGAAGCTGTGAGTGAGTGAGAGAGAGAGAAGCTGTGAGTGAGTGAGAGAGAGAGAGAAAGAGAAGCTGTGAGTGAGAGTGAGAGAAAGAGAAGCTGTGAGTGAGAGAGAGAGATAAAGACAATCTGTGAGAGAGAGACAGAGAAAGAGAAGCTGAGTGAGAGAGAGAGAAAGAGAAGCTGTGAGTGAGAGAGAGAGAGAAAGAGAAGCTGTGAGTGAGAGAGAGAAAGAGAGAAAGAGAAGCTGTGAGTGAGAGAGAGAGCTGTGAGTGAGAGAGAAAGAGAAGCTGTGAGAGAGAGAGAGAGAAAGAGAAGCTATGAGTGAGAGAGAAAAAGAAAGAGAAGCTGTGAGTGAGAGAGAGAGAAAGAGAAGCTGTGAGTGAGAGAGAGAGAAAGAAAGAGAAGCTGAGTGAGATAGAGAGAGAGAAAGAGAAGCTGTGAGTGAGAGAGAGAGAAGCTGTGAGTGAGTGATAGAGAGAGAGAGAAGATGTGAGTGAGTGAGAGAGAGAGAAGCTGTGAGTGAGTGAGAGAGAGAGAGAGAAAGAGAAGTTGTGAGTGAGAGTGAGAGAAAGAGAAGCTGTGAGTGAGAGAGAGATAAAGACAAGCTGTGAGAGAGAGACAGAGAAAGAGAAGCTGAGTGAGAGAGAGAGAAAGAGAAGCTGTGAGTGAGAGAGAGAGAGAAAGAGAAGCTGTGAGTGAGAGAGAGAGAAAGAGAGAAAGAGAAGCTGTGAGTGAGAGAGAGAGCTGTGAGTGAGAGAGAAAGAGAAGCTATGAGAGAGAGAGAGAAAAAGAGAAGCTATGAGTGAGAGAGAAAAAGAAAGAGAAGCTGTGAGTGAGAGAGAGAGAAAGAGAAGCTGTGAGTGAGAGAGAGAGAAAGAAAGAGAAACTGAGTGAGATAGAGAGAGAGAAAGAGAAGCTGTGAGTGAGAGAGAGGGAAAGAGAATGTGAGTGAGAGAGAGAGAGAAAGAGAAGCTGTGAGTGAGAGAGAGAGAGATAAATAGAAGCTGTGAGTTAGAGAGAGAAAGAGAAGCTGTGAGTGAGAGAGAGAGAAAGAGAAGCTGTGAGTGAGAGAGAGAGAGAAGCTGTGAGTGAGAGAGAGAGAGAGAAAGAGAAGATGTGAGTGAGAGAGAGGGAAAGAGAATCTGTGAGTGAGTGAGAGAGAGAAAGAGAAGCTGTGAGTGAGAGAGAGAGAGATAAATAGAAGCTGTGAGTTAGAGAGAGAAAGAGAAGCTGTGAGTGAGAGAGAGAGAGAAGCTGTGAGTGAGAGAGAGAGAGAGAAAGAGAAGATGTGAGTGAGAGAGAGAGAAAGAGAAGCTGTGAGAGAGAGAGACAAAGAGAAGCTGTGAGTGTGAGAGAGAGAGTAAGAGAAGCTGTGAGTGAGAGAGAGAGAGAGAAGCTGTGTGTGAGAGAGAGAAAGAGAAGCTGTGAGTGAGAGTGAGTGAAAGAGAGAGAGAGCTGTGACAGTGATAGAGAGAGAGTAAAAGAGAAGCTGTGAGTGAGAGAGAGAGAGAAAGAGAAGCTGTGAGTGAGAAAGAGAGAAAGAGAAGCTGTGAGTGAGAGAGAGAGAAAGAGAAGCTGAGTGAGAAAGAGAGAGAGAAAGAGAAGCTGTGAGTGAGAGAGAGAAAGAGAAGCTGTGAGTGAGAGAGAGAGAGAGAAAGAGACGCTGAGAGTGTGAGAGAGAAAGAGTAGCTGTGAGTGAGAGAAAGAAAGAAAGAGAAGCTGAGAAAGAGAGATAGAAAGAGAAGCTGTGAGTGAGAGAGAGAGAGAAAGATAAGCTGAGTGAGAGAGAGAGAAAGAGAAGCTGAGTGAGAGAGAGAGAGAGAGAAAGGGAAGCTGTGTGTGAGAGAGAGAGAAGCTGTGAGTGAGTGAGAGAGAGAGGGAGAAAGAGAAGCTGTGAGTGAGAGAGAGAAAGAGAAAGAGACACTGTGAGTGAGAGAGAGAGAGAAAGAGATGCTGTGTGTGTGAGAGAGAGAGAAGCTGTGAGTGTGAGAGAGAGAAGCTGTGAGTGAGAGAGAGAGAGAGATGTGAGTGAGAGAGAGAAAGAGAAGCTGTGAGTGAGAGAGAGAGAGAAAGAGAAGCTGTGAGTGAGAGAGAGAGAGAAAGAGTACCTGTGAGTGAGAGAGAGAGAAAGAGAATCTGAGAAAGAGAGATAGAAAGAGAAGCTGTGAGTGAGAGAGAGAGAGAGAAAGATAAGCTGAGTGAGAGAGAGAGAAAGAGAAGCTGAGTGAGAGAGAGAGAGAAAGGGAAGCTGTGTGTGTGAGAGAGAGAAGCTGTGAGTGAGTGAGAGAGAGAAGCTGTGAGTGAGTGAGAGAGAGAGGGAGAAAGAGAAGCTGTGAGTGAGAGAGAGAAAGAGAAAGAGACACTGAGTGAGAGAGAGAGAGAAAGAGATGGTGTGTGTGTGAGAGAGAGAGAAGCTGTGAGTGAGAGAGAGAGAGAAGCTGTGAGTGAGAGAGAGAGAGAGATGTGAGTGAGAGAGAGAAAGAGAAAGAGAAGCTGTGAGTGAGAGAGAGAGAGAAAGAGAAGTAGTGAGAGAGGGAGAGAGAGAGAGAAGCTTTGAGTGAGAGAGAGAGAGATAAAGAGAAGTTGTGAGTGAGAGAGAGAGAGAAGCTGTCAGTGAGAGAGAGAGAGAGAGAAAGAGAAGCTGTGAGTGAGAGAAATATATAGTCAAGCTGTGAGAGACAGAGAAAGAGACACTGTGAGTGAGAGAGAGAAAGAAAGAGATGCTGAGAGAGAGAGAGAAGCTTTGAGTGAGTGAGAGAGAGAGAAGCTGTGAGTGAGTGAGAGAGAGATGTGAGTGAGTGAGAGAAAGAGAAAGAGAAAGAGAAGCAGTGAGTGAGAGAGAGAGAAAGAGAAGCTGTGAGTGAGAGCGAGAGAGAGAAAGAGAAGCAGTGAGAGAGGGAGAGAGAGAAAGAGAAGCTGTTAGTGAGAGAGAGAGAGAAAGAGAAGCTGTGAGAGAGAGTGAGAGAGAGAGAAAAGCTGTGAGTGAGAGAGAGAGAGAAGGTGTGAGTGAGAAAGAGAGAGAGATGTGAGTGAGAGAGAGAGAGAAGCTGTGAGAGAGAGAGAGAGAAAGAGAAGTTGTGAGTGAGTGAGAGAGAGAGAAGCTGTGAGTGAGAGAGAGAGAAAGAGAAGCTGTGAGAGAGAGTGAGAGAGAGAGAGAGAAAAGCTGTGAGTGTGTGAGAGAGAGAGAAGCTGTAGGTGAGAAAGAGAGAGGGGGAAGATGTGAGTGAGAGAGTGAGAGAGAAGCTGTGAGTGAGAGAGATAAAGAGAAGCTGTGAGTTAGATAGAGACAGAGAAAGAGAAGCTGTGAGAGAGAGAGAGAGAGAAAGAGAAAAGCTGTGAGTGAGAGAGAGAGAAGCTGTGAGTGAGAGAGAGATAAAGAGAACCTGTGAGTTTGAGAGAGACAGAGAAAGAGAAGCTGTGAGTGAGGGAGAGAGAGAAAGAGAAGCTATGAGAGAGTGAGAGAGAGAAAGAGAAGCTGTGAGTGAGAGAGAGAGAGAAAGAGTAGCTGTGAGTGAGAGAGAGAGAAAGAGAAGCTGAGAAAGAGAGATAGAAAGAGAAGCTGTGAGTGAGAGAGAGAGAGAGAAAGATAAGCTGTGAGAGAGAGAGAAAGAGAAGCTGAGTGAGAGAGAGAGAGAAAGGGAAGCTGTGTGTGTGAGAGAGAGAGAAGCTGTGAGTGAGTGAGAGAGAGAGGGAGAAAGAGAAGCTGTGAGTGAGAGAGAGAAAGAGAAAGAGACACTGTGAGTGAGAGAGAGGGAAAGAGATGGTGTGTGTGTGTGTGAGAGAGAGAGAAGCTGTGAGTGAGAGAGAGAGAGAAGCTGTGAGTGAGAGAGAGAGAGAGATGTGAGTGAGAGAGTGAAAGAGAAAGAGAAGCTGTGAGTGAGAGAGAGAGAGAAAGAGAAGTAGTGAGAGAGGGAGAGAGAGAGAGAAGCTGTGAGTGAGAGAGATAGAGATAAAGAGAAGTTGTGAGTGAGAGAGAGAGAGAAGCTGTCAGTGAGAGAGAGAGAGAGAAAGAGAAGCTGTGAGTGAGAGAAATATATAGTCAAGCTGTGAGAGAGAGACAGAGAAAGAGAAGTTGTGAGTGAGTGAGAGAGAGAGAAGCTGTGAGTGAGAGAGAGAGAAAGAGAAGCTGTGAGAGAGAGTGAGAGAGAGAGAGAAAAGCTGTGAGTGTGTAAGAGAGAGAGAAGCTGTGAGTGAGTGAGAGAGAGATGTGAGTGAGTGAGAGAAAGAGAAAGAGAAAGAGAAAGAGAAGCAGTGAGTGAGAGAGAGAGAGAAAGAGAAGCTGTGAGTGAGAGAGAGAGAGAGAGAGAGAGAAAGAGAAGCAGTGAGAGAGGGAGAGAGAGAAAGAGAAGCTGTTAGTGAGAGAGAGAGAGAAAGAGAAGCTGTGAGAGAGAGTGTGAGAGAGAGAAAAGCTGTGAGTGAGAAAGAGAGAGAAGGTGTGAGTGAGAGAGAGAGAGAAGATGTGAGTGAGAGAGAGAGAGAGAAGCTGTGAGAGAGAGAGAGAGAAAGAGAAGTTGTGAGTGAGTGAGAGAGAGAGAAGCTGTAGGTGAGAAAGAGAGAGAGGGAAGATGTGAGTGAGAGAGTGAGAGAGAAGCTGTGAGTGAGAGAGATAAAGAGAAGCTGTGAGTTAGATAGAGACAGAGAAAGAGAAGCTGTGAGTGAGAGAGAGAGAGAGAGAAAGAGAAAAGCTGTGAGTGAGAGAGAGAGAAGCTGTGTGAGAGAGAGATAAAGAGAAGCTGTGAGTTAGAGAGAGACAGAGAAAGAGAAGCTGTGAGTGAGGGAGAGAGAGAAAGAGAAGCTGTGAGTGAGAGAGATAAAGAGAAGCTGTGAGTTAGAGAGAGACAGAGAAAGAGAAGCTGTGATTGAGAGAGAGAGAGAAAGAGAAGCTGTGAGTGAGAGAGAGAGAGAGAAAAATAGAAGCTGTGAGTGAGAGAGAGAGAGAGAAAGAGAAGCTTTGAGTGAGAGAGAGATAGAAAGAGAAGCTGTGAGTGAGATAGAGAGAGAGAAACTGTGAGTGAGTGAGAGAGAGAAGCTGTGAGTGAGTGAGAGAGAGAGAGAGAAGCTGTGTGTGTGTGAGAGAGAAAGAGAAGCTGTAAGTGAGAGAGAGAGAAATAGAACCTGAGAGTGAGAGAGAGATAAAGGGAAGATGTGAGTTAGAGAGAGACAAAGAGAAGCTGTGAGTGAGAGAGAGAGAGAGAAATAGAAAGAGAGGCTGTGTGTGTGTGAGAGAGAAGCTGTGAGTGAGTGAGAGAGAGAGAGAGGGAGAAATAGAAGCTGTGAGAGAGAGAGAGAGAGAAAGAGAAGCTGTGAGTGAGTGAGAGAGAGAGAAGCTGTGAGTGAGTGAGAGAGAGAGAGAGAGAAAGAGAAGCTGTGAGTGAGAGTGAGAGAAAGAGAAGCTGTGAGTGAGAGAGAGAGATAAAGACAAGCTGTGAGAGAGAGACAGAGAAAGAGAAGATGAGTGAGAGAGAGAGAAAGAGAAGCTGTGAGTGAGAGAGAGAGAGAAAGAGAAGCTGTGAGTGAGAGAGAGAGAAAGAGAGAAAGAGAAGCTGTGAGTGAGAGAGAGAGCTGTGAGTGAGAGAGAAAGAGAAGCTGTGAGAGAGAGAGAGAGAAAGAGAAGCTATGAGTGAGAGAGAAAAAGAAAGAGAAGCTGTGAGTGAGAGAGAGAGAAAGAGAAGCTGTGAGTGAGAGAGAGAGAAAGAAAGAGAAGCTGAGTGAGATAGAGAGAGAGAAAGAGAAGCTGTGAGTGAGAGAGAGAGAGAAGCTGTGAGTGAGTGATAGAGAGAGAGAGAAGATGTGAGTGAGTGAGAGAGAGAGAAGCTGTGAGTGAGTGAGAGAGAGAGAGAGAAAGAAAGAGAAGCTGAGTGAGATAGAGAGAGAGAAAGAGAAGCTGTGAGTGAGAGAGAGAGAGAAGCTGTGAGTGAGTGATAGAGAGAGAGAGAAGATGTGAGTGAGAGAGAGGGAAAGAGAATCTGTGAGTGAGAGAGAGAGAGAAAGAGAAGCTGTGAGTGAGAGAGAGAGAGATAAATAGAAGCTGTGTTAGAGAGAGAAAGAGAAGCTGTGAGTGAGAGAGAGAGAAAGAGAAGCTGTGAGTGAGAGAGAGAGAAGCTGTGAGTGAGAGAGAGAGATAGAAAGAGAAGATGTGAGTGAGAGAGAGAGAAAGAGAAGCTGTGAGAGAGAGAGACAAAGAGAAGCTGTGAGTGTGAGAGAGAGAGTAAGAGAAGCTGTGAGTGAGAGAGAGAGAGAGAGAAGCTGTGTGTTAGAGAAAGAGAAGCTGTGAGTGAGAGTGAGTGAAAGAGAGAGAGAGAAGCTGTGACAGTGATAGAGAGAGAGTAAAAGAGAAGCCGTGAGTGAGAGAGAGAGAGAAAGAGAAGCTGTGAGTGAGAAAGAGAGAAAGAGAAGCTGTGAGTGAGAGAGAGAGAAAGAGAAGCTGAGTGAGAAAGAGAGAGAGAAAGAGAAGCTGTGAGTGAGAGAGAGAGAAAGAGAAGCTGTCAGTGAGAGAGAGAGAGCAAAAGAGATGCTGAGAGTGCAAGAGAGAAAGAGTAGCTGTGAGTGAGAGAGAGAGAGAAAGAGAAGCTGAGAAAGAGAGATAGAAAGAGAAGCTGTGAGTGAGTGAGAGAGAGAAAGATAAGCTGAGTGAGAGAGAGAGAAAGAGAAGCTGAGTGAGAGAGAGAGAGAGAAATGGAAGCTGTGTGTGAGAGAGAGAAGCTGTGAGTGAGTGAGAGAGAGAGGGAGAAAGAGAAGCTGTGAGTGAGAGAGAGAAAGAGAAAGAGACACTGTGAGTGAGAGAGAGAGAGAGAAAGAGATGCTGTGTGTGTGAGAGAGAGAGAAGCTGTGAGTGAGAGAGAGAGAAGCTGTGAGTGAGAGAGAGAGAGATGTGAGTGAGAGAGAGAAAGAGAAAGAGAAGCTGTGAGTGAGAGAGAGAGAGAAAGAGAAGCTGTGAGTGAGAGAGAGAGAGAAAGAGTAGCTGTGAGTGAGAGAGAGAGAAAGAGAAGCTGAGAAAGAGAGATAGAAAGAGAAGCTGTGAGTGAGAGAGAGAGAGAAAGAGAAGCTGTGAGTGAGAGAGAGAGAAAGAGAGAAAGAGAAGCTGTGAGTGAGAGAGAGAGCTGTGAGTGAGAGAGAAAGAGAAGCTATGAGAGAGAGAGAGAGAGAAAGAGAAGCTATGAGTGAGAGAGAAAAAGAAAGAGAAGCTGTGAGTGAGAGAGAGAGAAAGAGAAGCTGTGAGTGAGAGAGAGAGAAAGAAAGAGAAGCTGAGTGAGATAGGGAGAGAGAAAGAGAAGCTGTGAGTGAGAGAGAGAGAAGCTGTGAGTGAGTGATAGAGAGAGAGAGAAGATGTGAGTGAGAGAGAGGGAAAGAGAATCTGTGAGTGAGAGAGAGAGAGAAAGAGAAGCTGTGAGTGAGAGAGAGAGAGATAAATAGAAGCTGTGAGTTAGAGAGAGAAAGAGAAGCTGTGAGTGAGAGAGAGAGAATGAGAAGCTGTGAGTGAGAGAGAGAGAGAAGCTGTGAGTGAGAGAGAGAGATAGAAAGAGAAGATGTGAGTGAGAGAGAGAAAGAGAAGCTGTGAGAGAGAGAGAGAGAGAGAGAAGCTGTGTGTGAGAGAGAGAAAGAGAAGCTGTGAGTGAGAGTGAGTGAAAGAGAGAGAGAGAAGCTGTGACAGTGATAGAGAGAGAGTAAAAGAGAAGCTGTGAGTGAGAGAGAGAGAGAAAGAGAAGCTGTGAGTGAGAAAGAGAGAAAGAGAAGCTGTGAGTGAGAGAGAGAGAAAGAGAAGCTGAGTGAGAAAGAGAGAGAGAAAGAGAAGCTGTGAGTGAGAGAGAGAGAAAGAGAAGCTGTGAGTGAGAGAGAGAGAGCGAAAGAGACGCTGAGAGTGCGAGAGAGAAAGAGTAGCTGTGAGTGAGAGAGAGAGAAAGAGAAGCTGAGAAAGAGAGATAGAAAGAGAAGCTGTGAGTGAGAGAGAGAGAGAAAGATAAGCTGAGTGAGAGAGAGAGAAAGAGAAGCTGAGTGAGAGAGAGAGAGAGAAATGGAAGCTGTGTGTGTGAGAGAGAGAAGCTGTGAGTGAGTGAGAGAGGGAGAAAGAGAAGCTGTGAGTGAGAGAGAGAAAGAGAAAGAGACACTGTGAGTGAAAGAGAGAGAGAAAGAGATGCTGTGTGTGTGAGAGAGAGAGAAGCTGTGAGTGAGAGAGAGAGAAGCTGTGAGTGAGAGAGAGAGAGAGATGTGAGTGAGAGAGAGAAAGAGAAAGAGAAGCTGTGAGTGAGAGAGAGAGAGAAAGAGAAGCTGTGAGTGAGAGAGAGAGAGAAAGAGTAGCTGTGAGTGAGAGAGAGAGAAAGAGAAGCTGAGAAAGAGAGATAGAAAGAGAAGCTGTGAGTGAGAGAGAGAGAGAGAAAGAGAAGCTGAGTGAGAGAGAGAGAAAGAGAAGCTGAGTGAGAGAGAGAGAGAAAGGGAAGCTGTGTGTGTGAGAGAGAGAAGCTGTGAGTGAGTGAGAGAGAGAGGGAGAAAGAGAAGCTGTGAGTGAGAGAGAGAAAGAGAAAGAGACACTGTGAGTGAGAGAGAGAGAGAAAGAGATGGTGTGTGTGTGAGAGAGAGAGAAGCTGTGAGTGAGAGAGAGAGAGAGAGATGTGAGTGAGAGAGAGAAAGAGAAAGAGAAGCTGTGAGTGAGAGAGAGAGAGAAAGAGAAGTAGTGAGAGAGGGAGAGAGAGAGAGAGAAGCTGTGAGTGAGAGAGATAGAGATAAAGAGAAGTTGTGAGTGAGTGAGAGAGAGAAGCTGTCAGTGAGAGAGAGAGAGAGAAAGAGAAGCTGTGAGTGAGAGAAATATATAGTCAAGATGTGAGAGAGAGACAGAGAAAGAGACACTGTGAGTGAGAGAGAGAAAGAAAGAGATGCAGAGAGAGAGAGAGAAGCTTTGAGTGAGTGAGAGAGAGAGAAGCTGTGAGTGAGTGAGAGAGAGATGTGAGTGAGTGAGAGAAAGAGAAAGAGAAAGAGAAGCAGTGAGTGAGAGAGAGAGAGAAAGAGAAGCTGTGAGTGAGAGAGAGAGAGAGAAAGAGAAGCAGTGAGAGAGGGAGAGAGAGAAAGAGAAGCTGTTAGTGAGAGAGCGAGAGAAAGAGAAGCTGTGAGAGAGAGTGTGAGAGAGAGAAAAGCTGTGAGTGAGAGAGAGAGAGAAGGTGTGAGTGAGAAAGAGAGAGAGAAGATGTGAGTGAGAGAGAGAGAGAGAAGCTGTGAGAGAGAGAGAGAGAAAGAGAAGTTGTGAGTGAGTGAGAGAGAGAGAAGCTGTGAGTGAGAGAGAGAGAAAGAGAAGCTGTGAGAGAGAGTGAGAGAGAGAGAGAAAAGCTGTGAGTGTGTGAGAGAGAGAGAAGCTGTAGGTGAGAAAGAGAGAGAGGGAAGATGTGAGTGAGAGAGTGAGAGAGAAGCTGTGAGTGAGAGAGAGATAGAGAAGCTGTGAGTGAGAGAGAGATAAAGAGAAGCTGTGAGTTAGATAGAGACAGAGAAAGAGAAGCTGTGAGTGAGAGAGAGAGAGAGAGAAAGAGAAAAGCTGTGAGTGAGAGAGAGAGAAGCTGTGAGTGAGAGAGAGATAAAGAGAAGCTGTGAGTTAGAGAGAGACAAAGAAAGAGAAGCTGTGAGTGAGGGAGAAAGAGAGAAAGAGAAGCTGTGAGTGAGAGAGATAAAGAGAAGCTGTGAGTTAGAGAGAGACAGAGAAAGAGAAGCTGTGATTGAGAGAGAGAGAGAAAGAGAAGCTGTGAGTGAGAGAGAGAGATAGAAAGAGAAGCTGTGAGTGAGATAGAGAGAGAGAAACTGTGAGTGAGTGAGAGAGAGAAGCTGTGAGTGAGTGAGAGAGAGAGAGAGAGAAGCTGTGTGTGTGTGAGAGAGAAAGAGAAGCTGTAAGTGAGAGAGAGAGAAATAGAACCAGAGAGTGAGAGAGAGATAAAGGGAAGCTGTGAGTTAGAGAGAGACAAAGAGAAGCTGTGAGTGAGAGAGAGAGAGAGAAATAGAAAGAGAGGCTGTGTGTGTGTGAGAGAGAAGCTGTGAGTGAGTGAGAGAGAGAGAGAGGGAGAAATAGAAGCTGTGAGAGAGAGAGAGAGAAAGAGAAGCTGTGAGTGAGTGAGAGAGAGAGAAGCTGTGAGTGAGTGAGAGAGAGAGAGAGAAAGAGAAGCTGTGAGTGAGAGTGAGAGAAAGAGAAGCTGTGAGTGAGAGAGAGAGATAAAGACAAGCTGTGAGAGAGAGACAGAGAAAGAGAAGCTGAGTGAGAGAGAGAGAAAGAGAAGCTGTGAGTGAGAGAGAGAGAAAAAGAGAAGCTGTGAGTGAGAGAGAGAAAGAGAGAAAGAGAAGCTGTGAGTGAGAGAGAGAGCTGTGAGTGAGAGAGAAAGAGAAGCTGTGAGAGAGAGAGAGAGAGAGAGAGAAGCTATGAGTGAGAGAGAAAAAGAAAGAGAAGCTGTGAGTGAGAGAGAGAGAAAGAGAAGCTGTAAGTGAGAGAGAGAGAAAGAAAGAGAAGCTGAGTGAGATAGAGAGAGAGAAAGAGAAGCTGTGAGTGAGAGAGAGAGAGAAGCTGTGAGTGAGTGATAGAGAGAGAGAAGATGTGAGTGAGTGAGAGAGAGAGAAGCTGTGAGTGAGTGAGAGAGAGTGAGAGAAAGAGAAGCTGTGAGTGAGAGTGAGAGAAAGAGAAGCTGTGAGTGAGAGAGAGAGATAAAGACAAGTTGTGAGAGAGAGACAGAGAAAGAGAAGCTGAGTGAGAGAGAGAGAAAGAGAAGCTGTGAGTGAGAGAGAGAGAGAAAGAGAAGCTGTGAGTGAGAGAGAGAGAAAGAGAGAAAGAGAAGCTGTGAGTGAGAGAGAGAGCTGTGAGTGAGAGAGAAAGAGAAGCTATGAGAGAGAGAGAGAGAGAAAGAGAAGCTATGAGTGAGAGAGAAAAAGAAAGAGAAGCTGTGAGTGAGAGAGAGAGAAAGAGAAGCTGTGAGTGAGAGAGAGAGAAAGAAAGAGAAGCTGAGTGAGATAGAGAGAGAGAAAGAGAAGCTGTGAGTGAGAGAGAGAGAAGCTGTGAGTGAGTGATAGAGAGAGAGAGAAGATGTGAGTGAGAGAGAGGGAAAGAGAATCTGTGAGTGAGAGAGAGAGAGAAATAGAAGCTGTGAGTGAGAGAGAGAGAGATAAATAGAAGCTGTGAGTTAGAGAGAGAAAGAGAAGCTGTGCGTGAGAGAGAGAGAAAGAGAAACTGTGAGTGAGAGAGAGAGAGAAGCTGTGAGTGAGAGAGAGAGATAGAAAGAGAAGATGTGAGTGAGAGAGAGAGAAAGAGAAGCTGTGAGAGAGAGAGACAAAGAGAAGCTGTGCGTGTGAGAGAGAGAGTAAGAGAAGCTGTGAGTGAGAGAGAGAGAGAGAGAAGCTGTGTGTGAGAGAAAGAGAAGCTGTGAGTGAGAGTGAGTGAAAGAGAGAGAGAGAAGCTGTGACAGTGATAGAGAGAGAGTAAAAGAGAAGATAAGCTGAGTGAGAGAGAGAGAAAGAGAAGCTGAGTGAGAGAGAGAGAGAAATGGAAGCTGTGTGTGTGTGAGAGAGAAGCTGTGAGTGAGTGAGAGAGAGAGGGAGAAAGAGAAGCTGTGAGTGAGAGAGAGAAAGAGAAAGAGACACTGTGAGTGAGAGAGAGAGAGAAAGAGATGCTGTGTGTGTGAGAGAGAGAGAAGCTGTGAGTGAGAGAGAGAGAAGCTGTGAGTGAGAGAGAGAGAGAGAGATGTGAGTGAGAGAGAGAAAGAGAAAGAGATGCTGTGAGTGAGAGAGAGAGAGAAAGAGAAGCTGTGAGTGAGAGAGAGAGAGAAAGAGTAGCTGTGAGTGAGAGAGAGAGAAAGAGAAGCTGAGAAAGAGAGATAGAAAGAGAAGCTGTGAGTGAGAGAGAGAGAAAGAGAAGCTGTGAGTGAGAGAGAGAGAAAGAGAGAAAGAGAAGCTGTGAGTGAGAGAGAGAGCTGTGAGTGAGAGAGAAAGAGAAGCTATGAGAGAGAGAGAGAGAAAGAGAAGCTATGAGTGAGAGAGAAAAAGAAAGAGAAGCTGTGAGTGAGAGAGAGAGAAAGAGAAGCTGTGAGTGAGAGAGAGAGAAAGAAAGAGAAGCTGAGTGAGATAGAGAGAGAGAAAGAGAAGTTGTGAGTGAGAGAGAGAGAAGCTGTGAGTGAGTGATAGAGAGAGAGAGAAGATGTGAGTGAGAGAGAGGGAAAGAGAATCTGTGAGTGAGAGAGAGAAAGAAAGAGAAGCTGTGAGTGAGAGAGAGAGAGATAAATAGAAGCTGTGAGTTAGAGAGAGAAAGAGAAGCTGTGAGTGAGAGAGAGAGAAAGAGAAGCTGTGAGTGAGAGAGAGAGAGAAGCTGTGACTGAGAGAGAGAGATAGAAAGAGAAGATGTGAGTGAGAGAGAGAGAAAGAGAAGCTGTGAGAGAGAGAGACAAAGAGAAGCTGTGAGTGTGAGAGAGAGAATAAGAGAAGCTGTGAGTGAGAGAGAGAGAGAGAGAAGCTGTGTGTGAGAGAGAGAAAGAGAAGCTGTGAGTGAGAGTGAGTGAAAGAGAGAGAGAGAAGCTGTGACAGTGATAGAGAGAGAGTAAAAGAGAAGCTGTGAGAGAGAGAGAGAGAAAGAGAAGCTGTGAGTGAGAAGGAGAGAAAGAGAAGCTGTGAGTGAGAGAGAGAGAGAAAGAGAAGCTGAGTGAGAAAGAGAGAGAGAAAGAGAAGCTGTGAGTGAGAGAGAGAGAAAGAGAAGCTGTGAGTGAGAGAGAGAGAGCGAAAGAGACGCTGAGAGTGCGAGAGAGAAAGAGTAGCTGTGAGTGAGAGAGAGAGAAAGAGAAGCTGAGAAAGAGAGATAGAAAGAGAAGCTGTGAGTGAGAGAGAGAGAGAAAGATAAGCTGAGTGAGAGAGAGAGAAAGAGAAGCTGAGTGAGAGAGAGAGAGAGAAATGGAAGCTGTGTGTGTGAGAGAGAGAAGCTGTGAGTGAGTGAGAGAGAGAGGGAGAAAGACAAGCTGTGAGTGAGAGAGAGAAAGAGAAAGAGACACTGTGAGTGAGAGAGAGAGAAAGAGATGCTGTGTGTGTGAGAGAGAGAGAAGCTGTGAGTGAGAGAGAGAGAAGCTGTGAGTGAGAGAGAGAGAGAGATGTGAGTGAGAGAGAGAAAGAGAAAGAGAAGCTGTGAGTGAGAGAGAGAGAGAAAGAGAAGCTGTGAGTGAGAGAGAGAGAGAAAGAGTAGCTGTGAGTGAGAGAGAGAGAAAGAGAAGCTGAGAAAGAGAGATAGAAAGAGAAGCTGTGAGTGAGAGAGAGAGAGAGAAAGATAAGCTGAGTGAGAGAGAGAGAGAAAGAGAAGCTGAGTGAGAGAGAGAGAGAAAGGGAAGCTGTGTGTGTGTGAGAGAGAAGCTGTGAGTGAGTGAGAGAGAGAGGGAGAAAGAGAAGCTGTGAGTGAGAGAGAGAAAGAGAAAGAGACACTGTGA
This sequence comes from Bradypodion ventrale, assembly GCA_035047345.1. Classification (NCBI taxonomy): domain Eukaryota; kingdom Metazoa; phylum Chordata; class Lepidosauria; order Squamata; family Chamaeleonidae; genus Bradypodion; species Bradypodion ventrale. The sequence goes on along the minus strand of JAWDJE010000018.1, from coordinate 10,005,487 downwards.
GTGAGAGAGAGAGAGAAAGAGATGGTGTGTGTGTGAGAGAGAGAGAAGCTGTGAGTGAGAGAGAGAGAGAAAGATAAGCTGAGTGAGAGAGAGAGAAAGAGAAGCTGAGTGAGAGAGAGAGAGAGAAATGGAAGCTGTGTGTGTGAGAGAGAGAAGCTGTGAGTGAGTGAGAGAGAGAGGGAGAAAGAGAAGCTGTTGGTGAGAGAGAGAAAGAGAAAGAGAAACTGTGAGTGAGAGAGAGAGAGAAAGAGATGCTGTGTGTGAGAGAGAGAGAGAAGCTGTGAGTGAGAGAGAGAGAAGCTGTGAGTGAGAGAGAGAGAGAGATGTGAGTGAGAGAGAGAAAGAGAAAGAGAAGCTGTGAGTGAGAGAGAGAGAGAAAGAGAAGCTGTGAGTGAGAGAGAGAGAGAAAGAGTAGCTGTGAGTGAGAGAGAGAGAAAGAGAAGCTGAGAAAGAGAGATAGAAAGAGAAGCTGTGAGTGAGAGAGAGAGAGAGAAAGATAAGCTGAATGAGAGAGAGAGAGAAAGAGAAGCTGAGTGAGAGAGAGAGAGAAAGGGAAGCTGTGTGTGTGAGAGAGAGAAGCTGTGAGTGAGTGAGAGAGAGAGGGAGAAAGAGAAGCTGTGAGTGAGAGAGAGAAAGAGAAAGAGACACTGTGAGTGAGAGAGAGAGAGAAAGAGATGGTGTGTGTGTGAGAGAGAGAGAAGCTGTGAGTGAGAGAGAGAGAGAAGCTGTGAGTGAGAGAGAGAGAGAGAGATGTGAGTGAGAGAGAGAAAGAGAAAGAGAAGCTGTGAGTGAGAGAGAGAGAGAAAGAGAAGTAGTGAGAGAGGGAGAGAGAGAGAGAGAAGCTGTGAGTGAGAGAGATAGAGATAAAGAGAAGTTGTGAGTGAGTGAGAGAGAGAAGCTGTCAGTGAGAGAGAGAGAGAGAAAGAGAAGCTGTGAGTGAGAGAAATATATAGTCAAGCTGTGAGAGAGAGACAGAGAAAGAGACACTGTGAGTGAGAGAGAGAAAGAAAGAGATGCACAGAGAGAGAGAGAAGCTTTGAGTGAGTGAGAGAGAGAGAAGCTGTGAGTGAGTGAGAGAGAGATGTGAGTGAGTGAGAGAAAGAGAAAGAGAAAGAGAAGCAGTGAGTGAGAGAGAGAGAGAGAAAGAGAAGCTGTGAGTGAGAGAGAGAGAGAGAAAGAGAAGCAGTGAGAGAGGGAGAGAGAGAAAGAGAAGCTGTTAGTGAGAGAGAGAGAAAGAGAAGCTGTGAGAGAGAGTGTGAGAGAGAGAAAAGCTGTGATTGAGAGAGAGAGAGAAGGTGTGAGTGAGAAAGAGAGAGAGAAGATGTGAGTGAGAGAGAGAGAGAGAGAAGCTGTGTGAGAGAGAGAGAGAAAGAGAAGTTGTGAGTGAGTGAGAGAGAGAGAAGCTGTGAGTGAGAGAGAGAGAAAGAGAAGCTGTGAGAGAGAGTGAGAGAGAGAGAGAAAAGCTGTGAGTGTGAGAGAGAGAGAGAGAAGCTGTAGGTGAGAAAGAGAGAGAGGGAAGATGTGAGTGAGAGAGTGAGAGAGAAGCTGTGAGTGAGAGAGAGATAGAGAAGCTGTGAGTGAGAGAGAGATAAAGAGAAGCTGTGAGTTAGATAGAGACAGAGAAAGAGAAGCTGTGAGTGAGAGAGAGAGAGAGAGAAAGAGAAAAGCTGTGAGTGAGAGAGAGAGAAGCTGTGAGTGAGAGAGAGATAAAGAGAAGCTGTGAGTTAGAGAGAGACAGAGAAAGAGAAGCTGTGAGTGAGGGAGAGAGAGAGAAAGAGAAGCTGTGAGTGAGAGAGATAAAGAGAAGCTGTGAGTTAGAGAGAGACAGAGAAAGAGAAGCTGTGATTGAGAGAGAGAGAGAAAGAGAAGCTGTGAGTGAGAGAGAGAGAGAGAAATAGAAGCTGTGAGTGAGAGAGAAAGAGAGAGAAAGAGAAGCTTTGAGTGAGAGAGAGAGATAGAAAGAGAAGCTGTGAGTGAGATAGAGAGAGAGAAACTATGAGTGAGTGAGAGAGAGAAGCTGTGAGTGAGTGAGAGAGAGAGAGAAGCTGTGTGTGTGTGAGAGAGAAAGAGAAGCTGTAAGTGAGAGAGAGAGAAATAGAACCTGAGAGTGAGAGAGAGATAAAGGGAAGCTGTGAGTTAGAGAGAGACAAAGAGAAGCTATGAGTGAGAGAGAGAGAGAGAAATAGAAAGAGAGGCTGTGTGTGTGAGAGAGAGAAGCTGTGAGTGAGTGAGAGAGAGAGGGAGAAATAGAAGCTGTGAGAGAGAGAGAGAGAGAAGCTGTGAGTGAGAGAGAGAGAAAGAGAAGCTGTGAGTGAGAGAGAGAGAAAGAGAAGCTGAGTGAGAAAGAGAGAGAGAAAGAGAAGCTGTGAGTGAGAGAGAGATAAAGAGAAGCTGTGAGTGAGAGAGAGAGAGAAAGAGAAGCTGTGAGTGAGTGAGAGAGAGAGAAAGAGAAGCTGTGTGTGAGAGAGAGCGAAGCTGTGAGTGAGAGAGAAAGAAAGAAAGAAATAGAAGCTGTGAGTGAGTGAGTGAGAGAGAGAAGTTGTGAGTTAGAGAGAGAGGGAGAAAGAGAAGCTGTGAGTGAGAGAGAGAGAAAGAGAAGCTGTGAGTGAGAGAGAGAGAGAAAGAGCTGTGAGTGAGAGTGAGAGAGAAGCTGTGAGTGAGTGAGAGAGAGAGAGAGAAAGAGAAGCTGAGAGTGCGAGAGAGAGACAGAGTAGCTGTGAGTAAGAGAGAGAGAGAAGCTTTGAGTGAGAGAGAGAGAGAGAAGCTGTGAGAGAGAGAGAAAGAAACTGTGAGAGAGAGTGAGAGAGAGAAATAGAGAAGCTGTGTGTGTGAGAGAGAAAAAGAGTAGCTGTGAGTTAGAGAAAGAGAAAGAGAAGTTGTGAGTGAGAGAGAGAGAGAAAGAGAAGCTGTGAGTGAGAGAGAGAGAGAGAAGCTGTGAGTGAGTGAGAGAGAGAGAAAGAGAAGCTGTGAGTGAGAGAGAGAGAGAAAGAGCTGTGAGTGAGAGAGAGAGATAAAGACAAGCTGTGAGAGAGAGACAGAGAAAGAGAAGCTGAGTGAGAGAGAGAGAAAGAGAAGCTGTGAGTGAGAGAGAGAGAAAGAGAAGCTGTGAGAGAGAGAGAGAGAAAGAGAAGCTGTGAGTGAGAGAGAAAAAGAAAGAGAAGCTGTGAGTGAGAGAGAGAGAAAGAGAAGCTGTGAGTGAGAGAGAGAGAAAGAAAGAGAAGCTGAGTGAGATAGAGAGAGAGAAAGAGAAGCTGTGAGTGAGAGAGAGAGAAGCTGTGAGTGAGTGATAGAGAGAGAGAAGATGTGAGTGAGAGAGAGGGAAAGAGAATCTGTGAGTGAGAGAGAGAGAGAAAGAGAAGCTGTGAGTGAGTGAGAGAGAGATAAATAGAAGCTGTGAGTTAGAGAGAGAAAGAGAAGCTGTGAGTGAGAGAGAGAGAAAAAGAAGCTGTGAGTGAGAGAGAGAGAGAAGAGAGAAGCTGTGTGTGAGAGAGAGAGAGAAGCTGTGTGTGTGTGAGAGAGAAAGAGAAGCTGTGAGTGAGAGTGAGTGAAAGAGAGAGTGAGAAGCTGTGACAGTGATAGAGAGAGAGCAAGAGAAGCTGTGAGTGAGAGAGAGAGAGAAAGAGAAGCTGTGAGTGAGAGAGAGAGAAAGAGAAGCTGTGAGTGAGAGAGAGAGAAAGAGAAGCTGAGTGAGAAAGAGAGAGAGAAAGAGAAGCTGTGAGTGAGAGAGAGAGAAAGAGAAGCTGTGAGTGAGAGAGAGAGAGCGAAAGAGACGCTGAGAGTGCGAGAGAGAAAGAGTAGCTGTGAGTGAGAGAGAGAGAAAGAGAAGCTGAGAAAGAGAGATAGAAAGAGAAGCTGTGAGTGAGAGAGAGAGAGAGAAAGATAAGCTGAGTGAGAGAGAGAAGAGAAGCTGAGTGAGAGAGAGAGAGAGAAAGGGAAGCTGTGTGTGTGAGAGAGAGAAGCTATGAGTGAGTGAGAGAGAGAGGGAGAAAGAGAAGCTGTGAGTGAGAGAGAGAAAGAGAAAGAGACACTGTGAGTGAGAGAGAGAGAGAAAGAGATGGTGTGTGTGTGTGTGAGAGAGAAGCTGTGAGTGAGAGAGAGAGAGAAGCTGTGAGCGAGAGAGAGAGAGAGATGTGAGTGAGAGAGAGAAAGAGAAAGAGAAGCTGTGAGTGAGTTAGAGAGAGAAAGAGAAGTAGTGAGAGAGGGAGAGAGAGAGAGAGAAGCTGTGAGTGAGAGAGATAGAGATAAAGAGAAGTTGTGAGTGAGAGAGAGAGAGAAGCTGTCAGTGAGAGAGAGATATAGAAAGAGAAGCTGTGAGTGAGAGAAATATATAGTCAAGCTGTGAGAGAGAGACAGAGAAAGAGACACTGTGAGTGAGAGAGAGAGAGAAAGAGATGCTGAGAGAGAGAGAGAAGCTTTGAGTGAGTAAGAGAGAGAGAAGCTGTGAGTGAGTGAGAGAGAGATGTGAGTGAGTGAGAGAAAGAGAAAGAGAAAGAGAAGCAGTGAGTGAGAGAGAGAGAGAAAGAGAAGCTGTGAGTGAGAGAGAGAGAGAGAAAGAGAAGCAGTGAGAGAGGGAGAGAGAGAAAGAGAAGCTGTTAGTGAGAGAGAGAGAGAAAGAGAAGCTGTGAGAGAGAGTGTCAGAGAGAGAAACCTGTGAGTGAGAGAGAGAGAGAAGGTGTGAGTGAGAAAGAGAGAGAGAAGATGTGAGTGAGAGAGAGAGAGAGAAGCTGTGAGAGAGAGCGAGAGAAAGAGGAGTTGTGAGTGAGTGAGAGAGAGAGAAGCTGTGAGTGAGAGAGAGAGAAAGAGAAGCTGTGAGAGAGAGTGAGAGAGAGAGAGAGAAAAGCTGTGAGTGTGAGAGAGAGAGAGAAGCTGTAGGTGAGAAAGAGAGAGAGGGAAGATGTGAGTGAGAGAGTGAGAGAGAAGCTGTGAGTGAGAGAGAGATAGAGAAGCTGTGAGTGAGAGAGAGATAAAGAGAAGCTGTGTTAGATAGAGACAGAGAAAGAGAAGCTGTGAGTGAGAGAGAGAGAGAGAGAAAGAGAAAAGCTGTGAGTGAGAGAGAGAGAGAGAGAAGCTGTGAGTGAGAGAGAGATAAAGAGAAGCTGTGAGTTAGAGAGAGACAGAGAAAGAGAAGCTGTGAGTGAGGGAGAGAGAGAGAAAGAGAAGCTGTGAGTGAGAGAGATAAAGAGAAGCTTTGAGTTAGAGAGAGACAGAGAAAGAGAAGCTGTGAGTGAGAGAGAGAGAGAAAGAGAAGCTGTGATTGAGAGAGAGAGAGAGAAAGAGAAGCTGTGAGTGAGTGAGAGAGAGAGAGAGAAATAGAAGCTGTGAGTGAGAGAGAGAGAGAGAAAGAGAAGCTTTGAGTGAGAGTGTCAGAGAGAGAAACCTGTGAGTGAGAGAGAGAGAAGGTGTGATTGAGAAAGAGAGAGAGAAGATGTGAGTGAGTGAGAGAGAGAGAAGCTGTGAGAGAGAGCGAGAGAAAGAGAAGCTGTGAGTGAGATAGAGAGAGAGAAACTGTGAGTGAGTGAGAGAGAGAAGCTGTGAGTGAGTGAGTGAGGGAGAGAGAGAGAGAAGCTGTGTGTGTGAGAGAGAGAAAGAGAAGCTGTAAGTGAGAGAGAGAGAAATAGAACCTGAGAGTGAGAGAGAGATAAAGGGAAGCTGTGAGTTAGAGAGAGACAAAGAGAAGCTGTGAGTGAGAGAGAGAGAGAGAAATAGAAAGAGAGGCTGTGTGTGTGTGTGAGAGAGAAGCTGTGAGTGAGTGAGAGAGAGAGGGAGAAATAGAAGCTGTGAGGGAGAGAGAAAGAGAAGCTGTGAGTGAGAGAGATATATAGTCAAGCTGTGAGAGAGAGACAGAGAAAGAGACACTGTGAATGAGAGAGAGAGATAAAGAGATGCTGTGAGAGAGAGAGAAGCTGTGAGTGAGAGAGAGAGAAGCTGTGAGTGAGAGAGAGAGAGATGTGAGTGAGAGAGAGAAAGAGAAAGAGAAGCTGTGAGTGAGAGAGAGAGAGATAAAGAGAAGCTGTGAGTGAGAGAGAGAGAGAAAGAGAAGCTGTGAGTGAGACAGAGAGAGAAAGAGAAGCAGTGAGAGAGGGAGAGAGAGAAAGAGAAAGTGTGAGTGAGAGAGAGAGAGAAAGAGAAGTTGTGAGTGAGAGAGAGAGAAGCTGTGAGTGAGAGAGAGTGAGAGAAAGAGATGTTGTGAGTGAGAGAGAGAGAAGCTGTCAGTGGGAGAGAGCGAGAGAAAGAGAAGCTGTGAGTGAGAGAGAGAGGGAGAAAGAGAATCTGTGAGTGAGAGAGAGAGAGAAATAGAAGCTGTGAGTGAGAGAGAGAGAGAAATAGAAGCTGTGAGTGAGAGAGAGAGAGAGAGAGTAGCTGTGTGTGTGAGAGAGAGAGAAGCTGTGAGAGAGTGAGAGAGAGAGAGAAAAGCTGTGAGTGAGAGAGAGAGAGAAGCTGTGAGTGAGAAAGAGAGAGAGAGAAGATGTGAGTGAGAGAGAGAGAGAAGCTGTGAATGAGAGAGAGAGAAGCTGTGAGTGAGAGAGAGATAAAGAGAAGCTGTGGGATAGAGAGAGACAGAGAAAGAGAAGCTGTGAGTGAGAGAGAGAGAGAGAGAAAGAGAAAAGCTGTGAGTGAGAGAGAGAGAAGCTGTGAGTGAGAGAGAGATAAAGAGAAGCTGTGAGTTAGAGAGAGACAGAGAAAGAGAAGCTGTGAGTGAGAGAGAGAGAGAGAGAGACGCTGTGAGTGAGTGAGTGAGAGAGAGAGAAAAACTGTGAGTGAGAGAGAGAGAGAAGCTGTGAGTTCGAAAGAGACAGAGAAAGAGAAGCTGTGAGTGAGAGAGAAAGAGAAGCTGTGAGTGAGAGAGAGAGAAGCTGTGAGTGAGAGAGAGAGAGAAGCTGTGAGAGAAAGTGAGAGAGAGAGAGAGAGAAGCTGTGAGTGAGAGAGAGAGAGAGAGAGAAGCTGTGTGTGTGTGAGAGAGAAAAGCTGTGAGTGAGAGAGAGAGAGAAGCTGTGAGTGAGAGAGAAAGAGTAGCTGTGAGTGAGAGAGAGAGAGAGAAAGATAAGCTGAGTGAGAGAAAGAGAGAAAGAGAAGCTGTGAGTGAGAGAGAGAGAGAAAGAGAAGCTGTGAGTGAGAGAGAGAGAAGCTGTGTGAGAGAGAAAGAAACTCTTTGAGAGGGAGTGAGAGAGAGAGAGAGAAAGAGAAGCTGTGTGTGTGAGAGAAAGAAAGAGTAGCTTTGAGTAAGAGAGAGAGAGAGAAGCTGTGAGTGAGAGAGAGAGAGAGAAAGAGCTGTGAGTGAGAGAGAGATAGAAGCTGTGAGTGAGTGAGAGAGAGAGAGAAAGAGAAGCTGTGAGTGAGAGAGAGAGAAAGAGAAGCTGTGAGTGTGTGTGAGAGAGAGAAAGAGCTGTGAGTGAGAGAGAGAGAGAAGCTGTGAGTGAGAGAGAGAGAGAGAGAGAAGCTGTGAGTGAGAGAGAGAGAAAGACCAGCTGTGAGAGAGAGACAGAGAAAGAGAAGCTGAGTGAGAGATAGAGAGATAGTGAAGCTGTGAGTGAGAGAGAGAGAGAAAGAGAAGCTGTGAGTGAGAGAGAGAAAGAGAAGCTGTGAGTGTGAGAGAGAGAAAGATATAGAAGCTGTGAGTGAGATAGAGAGAGAGAAAGAGAAGCTGTGAGTGAGAGAGAGAGAGAGAAGCTGTGAGTGAGTGATAGAAAGAGAGAGAAGATGTGAGTGAGAGAGAGAGAAAGAGAAGCTGTGAGTGAGAGAGAGAGAAAAAGAGAAGCTGTGAGTGAGAGAGAGAGAGAGAAAGAGAAGCTGTGAGTGAGAGAGAGAGAAGCTGTGAGTGAGAGAGAGAGAGAAACAGAAGATGTGAGTGAGAGAGAGAGTAAGAGAAGCTGTGAGTGAGAGAGAGAGAGAAAGAGAAGCTGTGAGTGTGCGAGAGATATAAAGAGAAGCTGTGAGTGAGAGAGATAGAGACAGAGAAGCTGTGAGTGATAGAGAGAGAGAGAAATAGAAGCTGTGAGTGAGAGAGAGAGAGAAAGAGAAGCTGTGAGTGAGAGAGTGGGAGAAAAAGGGAAGCTGTGAGTGAGAGAGAGAAAGAGAAGCTGTGAGTGAGAGAGGGAGAGAAAGACAAGCTGTGAGAGAGAGACAGAGAAAGAGAAGCTGAGTGAGAGAGAGAAAGAGAAGCTGTGAGTGAGAGAGAGAGAGAGAGAGAAGTTGTGAGTGAGAGAGAGAGAAAGAGAGAAAGAGAAGCTGTGAGTGTGAGAGAGAGCTGTGAGTGAGAGAGAGAGAAAGAGAAGCTATGAGTGAGAGAGAAAAAGAAAGAGAAGCTGTGAGTGAGAGAGAGAGAAAGAGAAGCTGTGAGTAAGAGACAGAGAAAGAAAGAGAAGCTGAATGAGATAGAGAGAGAGAAAGAGAAGCTGTGAGTGAGAGAGAGAGAAGCTGTGAGTGAGTGATAGAGAGAGAAGATGTGAGTGAGTGAGAGAGAGAGAAGCTGTGAGTGAGTGAGAGAGAGAGAGAGAAAGAGAAGCTGTGAGTGAGAGTGAGAGAAAGAGAAGCTGTGAGTGAGAGAGAGAGATAAAGACAAGCTGTGAGAGAGAGACAGAGAAAGAGAAGCTGAGTGAGAGAGAGAGAAAGAGAAGCTGTGAGTGAGAGAGAGAGAGAAAGAGAAGCTGTGAGTGAGAGAGAGAGAAAGAGAGAAAGAGAAGCTGTGAGTGAGAGAGAGAGCTGTGAGTGAGAGAGAAAGAGAAGCTATGAGAGAGAGAGAAAGAGAAGATATGAGTGAGAGAGAAAAAGAAAGAGAAGCTGTGAGTGAGAGAGAGAGAAAGAGAAGCTGTGAGTGAGAGAGAGAGAAAGAAAGAGAAGCTGAGTGAGATAGAGAGAGAGAAAGAGAAGCTGTGAGTGAGAGAGAGAGAGAAGCTGTGAGTGAGTGATAGAGAGAGAGAAGATGTGAGTGAGAGAGAGGGAAAGAGAATCTGTGAGTGAGAGAGAGAGAGAAAGAGAAGCTGTGAGTGAGAGAGAGAGATAAATAGAAGCTGTGTTAGAGAGAGAAAGAGAAGCTGTGAGTGAGAGAGAGAGAAAGAGAAGCTGTGAGTGAGAGAGAGAGAAGCTGTGAGTGAGAGAGAGAGAGAGAAAGAGAAGATGTGTGTGAGAGAGAGAGAAAGAGAAGCTGTGTGAGAGAGAGACAAAGAGAAGCTGTGAGTGTGAGAGAGAGAGTAAGAGAAGCTGTGAGTGAGAGAGAGAGAGAGAGGGAAGCTGTGTGTGAGAGAGAGAAAGAGAAGCTGTGAGTGAGAGTGAGTGAAAGAGAGAGAGAGAACCTGTGACAGTGATAGAGAGAGAGTAAAAGAGAAGCTGTGAGTGAGAGAGAGAGAGAAAGAGAAGCTGTGAGTGAGAAAGAGAGAAAGAGAAGCTGTGAGTGAGAGAGAGAGAGAAAGAGAAGCTGAGTGAGAAAGAGAGAGAGAAAGAGAAGCTGTGAGTGAGAGAGAGAGAAAGAGAAGCTGTGAGTGAGAGAGAGAGAGCGAAAGAGACGCTGAGAGTGCGAGAGAGAAAGAGTAGCTGTGAGTGAGAGAGAGAGAAAGAGAAGCTGAGAAAGAGAGATAGAAAGAGAAGCTGTGAGTGAGAGAGAGAGAAAGATAAGCTGAGTGAGAGAGAGAGAAAGAGAAGCTGAGTGAGAGAGAGAGAGAGAAAGGGAAGCTGTGTGTGAGAGAGAGAGAAGCTGTGAGTGAGTGAGAGAGAGAGGGAGAAAGAGAAGCTGTGAGTGAGAGAGAGAAAGAGAAAGAGACACTGTGAGTGAGAGAGAGAGAGAGAGAAAGAGATGCTGTGTGTGTGAGAGAGAGAGAAGCTGTGAGTGAGAGAGAGAGAGAGATGTGAGTGAGAGAGAGAAAGAGAAAGAGAAGCTGTGAGTGAGAGAGAGAGAGAAAGAGAAGTAGTGAGAGAGGGAGAGAGAGAGAGAGAAGCTGTGAGTGAGAGAGAGAGAGAAAGAGAAGCTGTGAGTGAGAGAAATATATAGTCAAGCTGTGAGAGAGAGACAGAGAAAGAGACACTGTGAGTGAGAGAGAGAGAGAAAGAGATGCTGAGAGAGAGAGAAGCTTTGAGTGAGTGAGAGAGAGAGAAGCTGTGAGTGGGTGAGAGAGAGATGTGAGTGAGTGAGAGAAAGAGAAAGAGAAGCAGTGAGTGAGAGAGAGAGAGAAAGAGAAGCTGTGAGTGAGAGAGAGAGAGAAGCTGTCAGTGAGAGAGAGAGAGAAAGAGAAGCTGTGAGTGAGAGAAATATATAGTCAAGCTGTGAGAGAGAGACAGAGAAAGAGACACTGTGAGTGAGAGAGAGAGAGAAAGAGATGCTGAGAGAGAGAGAAGCTTTGAGTGAGTGAGAGAGAGAGAAGCTGTGAGTGGGTGAGAGAGAGATGTGAGTGAGTGAGAGAAAGAGAAAGAGAAGCAGTGAGTGAGAGAGAGAGAGAAAGAGAAGCTGTGAGTGAGAGAGAGAGAGAGAGAAAGAGAAGCAGTGAGAGAGGGAGAGAGAGAAAGAGAAGCTGTTAGTGAGAGAGAGAGAGAAAGAGAAGCTGTGAGAGAGAGTGTGTGAGAGAGAAAAGCTGTGAGTGAGAGAGAGAGAAGGTGTGAGTGAGAAAGAGAGAGAGAGAAGATGTGAGTGAGAGAGAGAGAGAAGCTGTGAGTGAGAGAGAGAGAGAAAGAGAAGTTGTGAGTGAGTGAGAGAGAGAGAAGCTGTGAGTGAGAGAGAGAGAAAGAGAAGCTGTGAGAGAGAGAGAGAGAAAGATAAGCTGAGTGAGAGAAAGAGAGAAAGAGAAGCTGTGAGTGAGAGAGAGAGAGAAAGAGAAGCTGTGAGTGAAAGAGAGAGAAGCTGTGTGAGAGAGAAAGAAACTCTTTGAGAGGGAGTGAGAGAGAGAGAGAGAAAGAGAAGCTGTGTGTGCGAGAGAAAGAAAGAGTAGCTGTGAGTAAGAGAGAGAGAAAGAGAAGCTGTGAGTGAGAGAGAGAGAGAGAAAGAGCTGTGAGTGAGAGAGAGAGAGAAGCTGTGAGTGAGTGAGAGAGAGAGAGAGAAAGAGAAGCTGTGAGTGAGAGAGAGAGAGAGAGAGAGAAGCTGTGAGTGAGAGAGAGAGAAAGACCAGCTGTGAGAGAGAGACAGAGAAAGAGAAGCTGAGTGAGAGATAGAGAGAAAGAGAAGCTGTGAGTGAGAGAGAGAGAGAAAGAGAAGCTGTGAGTGAGAGAGAGAGAGAAAGAGAAGCTGTGAGTGTGAGAGAGAGAAAGATATAGAAGCTGTGAGTGAGATAGAGAGAGAGAAAGAGAAGCTGTGAGTGAGAGAGAAAAAGAAAGAGAAGCTGTGAGTGAGAGAGAGAGAAAGAGAAGCTGTGAGTGAGAGAGAGAGAAAGAAAGAGAAGCTGAGTGAGATAGAGAGAGAGAAAGAGAAGCTGTGAGTGAGAGAGAGAGAGAAGCTGTGAGTGAGTGATAGAGAGAGAGAGAAGATGTGAGTGAGAGAGAGGGAAAGAGAATCTGTGAGTGAGAGAGAGAGAGAAAGAGAAGTTGTGAGTGAGAGAGAGAGAGATACATAGAAGCTGTGAGTTAGAGAGAGAAAGAGAAGCTGTGAGTGAGAGAGAGAGAAAGAGAAGCTGTGAGTGAGAGAGAGAGAGAAGCTGTGAGTGAGAGAGAGAGAGAGAAAGAGAAGATGTGAGTGAGAGAGAGAGAAAGAGAAGCTGTGAGAGAGAGAGACAAAGAGAAGCTGTGAGTGTGAGAGAGAGAGTAAGAGAAGCTGTGAGTGAGAGAGAGAGAGAGAGAAGCTGTGTGTGTGAGAGAGAAAGAGAAGCTGTGAGTGAGTGAGGGAAAGAGAGAGAGAGAAGCTGTGACAGTGATAGAGAGAGAGCAAAAGAGAAGCTGTGAGTGAGAGAGAGAGAGAAAGAGAAGCTGTGTGAGAGAGAGAGAAAGAGAAGCTGTGAGTGAGAGAGAGAGAAAGAGAAGCTGTGAGAAAGAGAGAGAGAAAGAGAAGCTGTGAGTGAGAGAGAGAGAAAGAGAAGCTGTGAGTGAGAGAGAGCAAGCGAAAGAGATGCTGAGAGTGCGAGAGAGAAAGAGTAGCTGTGAGTGAGAGAGAGAAAGAGAAGCTGAGAAAGAGAGATAGAAAGAGAAGCTGTGAGTGAGAGAGAAAGAGAAAGATAAGCTGAGTGAGTGAGAGAGAAAGAGAAGCTGAGTGAGAGAGAGAGAGAGAAAGGGAAGCTGTGTGTGAGAGAGAGAGAACCTGTGAGTGAGTGAGAGAGAGATGGAGAAAGAGAAGCTGTGAGTGAGAGAGAGAAAGAGAAAGAGACACTGTGAGTGAGAGAGAGAGAGAGAGAAAGAGATGCTGTGTGTGTGAGAGAGAGAGAAGCTGTGAGTGAGAGAGATAGAGATAAAGAGAAGTTGTGAGTGAGAAAGAGAGAGAAGCTGTCAGTGAGAGAGAGAGAGAGAAAGAAAGAGAAGCTGTGAGTGACAGAAATATATAGTCAAGCTGTGAGAGAGAGACAGAGAAAGAGACACTGTGAGTGAGAGAGAGAGAGAAAGAGATGCTGAGAGAGAGAGAAGCTTTGAGTGAGTGAGAGAGAGAGAAGCTGTGAGTGAGTGAGAGAGAGATGTGAGTGAGTGAGAGAAAGAGAAAGAGAAGCAGTGAGTGAGAGAGAGGGAGAAAGAGAAGCTGTGAGTGAGAGAGAGAGAGAGAAAGAGAAGCAGTTAGAGAGGGAGAGAGAGAAAGAGAAGCTGTTAGTGAGAGAGAGAGAGAAAGAGAAGCTGTGAGAGAGAGTGTGTGAGAGAGAAAAGCTGTGAGTGAGAGAGAGAGAAGGTGTGAATGAGAAAGAGAGAGAGAAGATGTGAGTGAGAGAGAGAGAGAAGCTGTGAGTGAGAGAGAGAGAGAAAGAGAAGTTGTGAGTGAGTGAGAGAGAGAGAAGCTGTGAGTGAGAGAGAGAGAAAGAGAAGCTGTGAGAGAGAGTGAGAGAGAGAGAGAAAAGCTGTGAGTGTGAGAGAGAGAGAGAAGCTGTAGGTGAGAAAGAGAGAGAGGGAAGATGTGAGTGAGAGAGTGAGAGAGAAGCTGTGAGTGAGAGAGAGAGAGAGAAGCTGTGAGTGAGAGAGAGAGAGAAAGAGAAGCTTTGAGTGAGAGAGAGAGAGAGAAAGAGAAGCTGTGAGTGAGATAGAGAGAGAGAAACTGTGAGTGAGTGAGAGAGAGAAGCTGTGAGTGAGTGAGAGAGAGAGAGTGAGAGAAGCTGTGTGTGAGAGAGAGAGAAAGAGAAGCTGTAAGTGAGAGAGAGAGAAATAGAACCTGAGAGTGAGAGAGAGATAAAGGGAAGCTGTGAGTTAGAGAGAGTCAAAGAGAAGCTGTGAGTGAGAGAGAGAGAGAGAAAGAGAAAGAAAGGCTGTGTGTGTTTGAGAGAGAGAAGCTGTGAGTGAGTGAGAGAGAGAGGGAGAAATAGAAGCTCTGAGAGAGAGAAAGAGAAGCTGTGAGTGAGAGAGAAGCTGTGAGTGAGAGAGAGAGAGAAGCTGTGAGTGAGAGAGAGAGAGAGATGTGAGTGAGAGAAAGAGAAAGAGAAGCTGTGAGTGAGAGAGAGAGAGATAAAGAGAACCTGTGAGTGAGAGAGAGAGAGAAAGAGAAGCTGTGAGTGAGAGAGAGAGAGAAAGAGAAGCAGTGAGAGAGGGAGAGAGAGAAAGAGAAAGTGTGAGTGAGAGAGAGAGAAAGAGAAGTTGTGAGTGAGAGAGAGAGAAGCTGTGAGTGAGAGAGAGAGAGAAAGAGAAGCTGTGAGAGAGTGAGAGAGAGAGAGAGAAAAGCTGTGAGTGAGAGAGAGGGAGAGAAGCTGTGAGTGAGAAAGAGAGAGAGAGAAGATGTGAGTGAGAGAGAGAGAGAAGCTGTGAATGAGAGAGAGAGAAGCTGTGAGTGAGAGAAAGATAAAGAGAAGCTGTGGGTTAGAGAGAGATAGAGAAAGAGAAGCTGTGAGTGAGAGAGAGAGAGAGAAAGAGAAAAGCTGTGAGTGTGAGAGAGAGAGAAGCTGTGAGTGAGAGAGAGATAAAGAGAAGCTGTGAGTGAGTGACAGAGAGAAAGAGAAGCTGTGAGTGTGAGAGAGAGATAAAGACAAGCTGTGAGAGAGATACAGAGAAAGAGAAGCTGAGTGAGAGAGAGAGAGAAAGAGAAGCTGTGAGTGAGAGAGAGAGAAAGAGAAGCTGTGAGAGAGAGAGAGAAAGAGAAGCTGTGAGTGAGAGAGAAAAAGAAAGAGAAGCTGTGAGTGAGAGAGAGAGAAAGAGAAGCTGTGAGTGAGAGAGATAGAAAGAAAGAGAAGCTGAGTGAGATAGAGAGAGAGAAAGAGAAGCTGTGAGTGAGAGAGAGAGAGAAGCTGTGAGTGAGTGATAGAGAGAGAGAGAAGATGTGAGTGAGAGAGAGGGAAAGAGAATCTGTGAGTGAGAGAGAGTAAGAGAAGCTGTGAGTGAGAGAGAGAGAGAAGCTATGTGAGAGAGAGAGAGAAGCTGTGTGTGTGAGAGAGAGAAAGAGAAGCTGTGAGTGAGAGTGAGTGAAAGAGAGAGAGAGAAGCTGTGACAGTGATAGAGAGAGAGCAAAAGAGAAGCTGTGAGTGAGAGAGAGAGAGAAAGAGAAACTGTGAGTGAGAGAGAGAGCTGTGAGTGAGAGAGAAAGAGAGGCTGTGAGTGAGAGAGAGAGAAGCTGTGAGTGAGAGAGAGAGAGAGAGAAGCTGTGAGTGAGAGAGAGAAAGAAAGAGAAGCTGTGAGTGAGAGAGAGAGAAAGAGAAGCTGTGAGTGAGAGAGAGAGAAAGAGAAGCTGTGAGTGAGATAGAGAGAAAGAGATGCTGTGAGTGAGAGAGAGAGAGAGAAGCTGTGAGTGAGTGATAGAGAGAGAGTGAGAGAAGATGTGAGTGAGAGAGAGAGAAAGAGAAGCTGTGTGTGAGAGAGAGAAAGAGAAGCTGTGAGTGAGAGAGAGAGATAAATAGAAGCTGTGAGTTACAGAGAGAAAGAGGAAGAGAAGCTGTGAGTGAGAGAGAGAGAGAAAGTGAAGCTGTGAGTGAGGTAGAGAGAGAGAAAGAGAAGCGGTGAGTGAGAGAGAGAGAGAATCTGTGAGTGAGTGATAGAGAGAGAGAGAGAGAAGATGTGAGTGAGAGAGAGAGAAGCTGTGAGTGAGAGAGAGAGAGAGAAGATTTGAGTGAGAGAGGGAAAGAAAGAGAAGCTGTGAGTGAGAGAGAGAAAGAAAGAAAGAGAAGCTATGAGTGTGAGAGAGAAGCTGTGAGTGAGAGAGAAGCTGTGAGTGAGAGAGAGAGGGAAAGAGAAGCTGTGAGTGAGAGAGAGACAGAGAAAGAGAAGCTGTGAGTGAGAGAGAGAGCTAGAAGCTGTGAGTGAGAGAGAGAAAGAGAAGCTGTGAGTGAGAGAGAGAGAAAGAGAAGCTGTGAGTGAGAGAGAGATAAGAGAAGCTGTGAGTTAGAGAGAGAGAGAGAAAAAGAGAAGCTGTGAGTGAGAGAGAGAGAGAAAAAGAGAAGCTGTGAGTGAGAGAGAGAGAGAAGCTGTGGGTGAGAGAGAGAGAGAGAAGCTGTGAGTGAGAGAGAGAGAGAGAAAGAGAAGGTGTGAGTGAGAGAGTGAGAGAAAGAGATGCTGTGAGTGAGAGAGAGAGAAAGTAAGAGAAGCTGTGAGTGAGAGAGAGATAAAGAGAAGTTGTGAGTTAGAGAGAGAGAGAGAAAGAGAAGCTGTGAGAGAGAGAGAGAGAAAGAAAGAGTATCTGTGAGTGAGAGAGAGAGAGAAGCTGTGAGTGAGAGAGAGAGAGAGAAAGAGAAGCTGTGAGTGAGAGCCAGAGAGAGATAAAAGCTGTGTGAGAGAGAGAAAGAGAAGCTGTGAGTGAGAGGGAGAGAAAGAAAGAGAAGCTGTGAGTGAGAGAGAGAGAAAGTAAGAGAAGCTGTGAGTGAGAGAGAGATAAAGAGAAGTTGTGAGTTAGAGAGAGAGAGAGAAAGAGAAGCTGTGAGTGAGAGAGAGAGAGAGAGAAAAAGAGTATCTGTGAGTGAGAGAGAGAGAGAAGCTGTGAGTGAGAGAGAGAGAGAAGCTATGAGTGAGAGAGAGAGAGAAAGAGAAGCTGTGAGTGAGAGAGAGAGAGAGAGAAAAGCTGTGAGAGAGAGAGTGAGAGAAAGAGAAGCTGTGAGTGAGAGAGAGAGAAAGAAAGAGACGCTGTGAGTGAGTGAGAGAGAGAGAGAAAAAGAAGCTGTGAGTGAGAGTGAGAGAGAAAGAGAAGGTGTGAGTGAGAGAGTGAGAGAAAGAGAAGCTGTGAGTGAGTGAGAGAGAGAGGGAGAAATAGAAGCTGTGAGAGAGAGAGAGAGAGAAGCTGTGAGTGAGAGAGAGAGAAAGAGAAGCTGTGAGTGAGAGAGAGAGAAAGAGAAGCTGAGTGAGAAAGAGAGAGAGAAAGAGAAGCTGTGAGTGAGAGAGAGAGAAAGAGAAGCTGTGAGTGAGAGAGAGAGAGAAAGAGAAGCTGTGAGTGAGTGAGAGAGAGAGAAAGAGAAGCTGTGTGTGAGAGAGAGCGAAGCTGTGAGTGAGAGAGTAAGAAAGAAATAGAAGCTGTGAGTGAGTGAGTGAGAGAGAGAAGTTGTGAGTTAGAGAGAGGGAGAAAGAGAAGCTGTGAGTGAGAGAGAGAGAGAGATGCTGTGAGTGAGAGAGAGAGAAAGAGAAGCTGTGAGTGAGAGAGAGAGAGAAAGAGCTGTGAGTGAGAGTGAGAGAGAAGCTGTGAGTGAGTGAGAGAGAGAGAGAGAAAGAGAAGCTGAGAGTGCGAGAGAGAGACAGAGTAGCTGTGAGTAAGAGAGAGAGAAGCTTTGAGTGAGAGAGAGAGAGAGAAGCTGTGAGAGAGAGAGAAAGAAACTCTGTGAGAGAGAGTGAGAGAGAGAAATAGAGAAGCTGTGTGTGTGAGAGAGAAAAAGAGTAGCTGTGAGTTAGTGAAAGAGAAAGAGAAGTTGTGAGTGAGAGAGAGAGAGAAAGAGAAGCTGTGAGTGAGAGAGAGAGAGAAGATGTGAGTGAGTGAGAGAGAGAGAAAGAGAAGCTGTGAGAGAGAGAGAGAGAGAAAGAGCTGTGAGTGAGAGAGAGAGATAAAGACAAGCTGTGAGAGAGAGAGAGAGAAAGAGAAGCTGTGAGTGAGAGAGAGAGAGAGAAGCTGTGAGTGAGAGAGAGAGATAAAGTCAAGCTGTGAGAGAGAGACAGAGAAAGAGAAGCTGAGTGAGAGAGAGAGAGAAAGAGAAGCTGTGAGTGAGAGAGAGAGAGAAAGAGTAGCTGTGAGTGAGAGAGAGAGAAAGAGAAGCTGAGAAAGAGAGATAGAAAGAGAAGCTGTGAGAGAGAGAGAGAGAGAAAGAGAAGCTGAGTGAGAGAGAGAGAAAGAGAAGCTGAGTGAGAGAGAGAGAGAAAGGGAAGCTGTGTGTGTGAGAGAGAGAAGCTGTGAGTGAGTGAGAGAGAGAGGGAGAAAGAGAAGCTGTGAGTGAGAGAGAGAAAGAGAAAGAGACACTGTGAGTGAGAGAGAGAGAGAAAGAGATGGTGTGTGTGAGAGAGAGAGAGAAGCTGTGAGTGAGAGAGAGAGAGAAGCTGTGAGTGAGAGAGAGAGAGAGAGAGAGATGTGAGTGAGAGAGAGAAAGAGAAAGAGAAGCTGTGAGTGAGAGAGAGAGAGAAAGAGAAGTAGTGAGAGAGGGAGAGAGGGAGAGAGAAGCTGTGAGTGAGAGAGATAGAGATAAAGAGAAGTTGTGAGTGAGAGAGAGAGAAGCTGTCAGTGAGAGAGAGAGAGAGAAAGAGAAGCTGTGAGTGAGAGAAATATATAGTCAAGCTGTGAGAGAGAGACAGAGAAAGAGACACTGTGAGTGAGAGAGAGAAAGAAAGAGATGCTGAGAGAGAGAGAGAGAAGCTTTGAGTGAGTGAGAGAGAGAGAAGCTGTGAGTGAGTGAGAGAGAGATGTGAGTGAGTGAAAGAAAGAGAAAGAGAAAGAGAAGCAGTGAGTGAGAGAGAGAGAGAAAGAGAAGCTGTGAGTGAGAGAGAGAGAGAGAGAAAGAGAAGCAGTGAGAGAGGGAGAGAGAGAAAGAGAAGCTGTTAGTGAGAGAGAGAGAAAGAGAAGCTGTGAGAGAGAGTGTGAGAGAGAGAAAAGCTGTGAGTGAGAGAGAGAGAGAAGGTGTGAGTGAGAAAGAGAGAGAGAAGATGTGAGTGAGAGAGAGAGAGAGAAGCTGTGAGAGAGAGAGAGAGAAAGAGAAGTTGTGAGTGAGTGAGAGAGAGAGAAGCTGTGAGTGAGAGAGAGAGAAAGAGAAGTTGTGAGAGAGAGTGAGAGAGAGAGAGAGAAAAGCTGTGAGTGTGTGAGAGAGAGAGAAGCTGTAGGTGAGAAAGAGAGAGAGGGAAGATGTGAGTGAGAGAGTGAGAGAGAAGCTGTCAGTGAGAGAGAGAGAGAAGCTGTGAGTGAGAGAGAGATAAAGAGAAGCTGTGAGTTAGATAGAGAAAGAGAAAGAGAAGCTGTGAGTGAGAGAGAGAGAGAGAGAGAGAGAAAAGCTGTGAGAGAGAGAGAGAGAAGCTGTAAGTGAGAGAGAGATAAAGAGAAGCTGTGAGTTAGAGAGAGACAGAGAAAGAGAAGCTGTGAGTGAGGGAGAGAGAGAGAAAGAGAAGCTGTGAGTGAGAGAGATAAAGAGAAGCTGTGAGTTAGAGAGAGACAGAGAAAGAGAAGCTGTGATTGAGAGAGAGAGAGAAAGAGAAGCTGTGAGTGAGAGAGAAAGAGAGAAAAATAGAAGCTGTGAGTGAGAGAGAGAGAGAGAGAAAGAGAAGCTTTGAGTGAGAGAGAGAGATAGAAAGAGAAGATGTGAGTGAGATAGAGAGAGAGAAACTGTGAGTGAGTGAGAGAGAGAAGCTGTGAGTGAGTGAGAGAGAGCGAGAGAGAAGCTGTGTGTGAGAGAGAGAGAAAGAGAAGCTGTAAGTGAGAGAGAGAGAAATAGAACCTGAGAGTGAGAGAGAGATAAAGGGAAGCTGTGAGTTAGAGAGAGACAAAGAGAAGCTGTGAGTGAGAGAGAGAGAGAGAAATAGAAAGAGAGGCTGTGTGTGTGTGTTAGAGAGAAGCTGTGAGTGAGTGAGAGAGAGAGGGAGAAATAGAAGCTGTGAGAGAGAGAGAGAGAGAAGCTGTGAGTGAGAGAGAGAGAAAGAGAAGCTGTGAGTGAGAGAGAGAGAGAAAGAGAAGCTGAGTGAGAAAGAGAGAGAGAAAGAGAAGCTGTGAGCGAGAGAGAGAGAAAGAGAAGCTGTGAGTGAGAGAGAGAGAGAAAGAGAAGCTGTGAGTGAGTGAGAGAGAGAGAAAGAGAAGCTGTGTGTGAGAGAGAGCGAAGCTGTGAGTGAGAGAGTAAGAAAGAAATAGAAGCTGTGAGTGAGTGAGTGAGAGAGAGAAGTTGTGAGTTAGAGAGAGAGGGAGAAAGAGAAGCTGTGAGAAAGAGAGACAAAGAGATTCTGTGAGTGTGAGAGGGAGAGTAAGAGAAGCTGTGAGTGAGAGAGAGAGCGAGAGAGAAGCTGTGTATGTGAGAGAGAGAAGCTGTGTGTGTGTGAGAGAGAAAGAGAAGCTGTGAGTGAGAGTGAGTGAAAGAGAGAGTGAGAAGCTGTGACAGTGATAGAGAGAGAGCAAGAGAAGCTGTGAGTGAGAGAGAGAGAGAAAGAGAAGCTGTGAGTGAGTGAGAGAGAAAGAGAAGCTGTGAGTGAGAGGGAGAGAAAGAGAAGCTGAGTGAGAAAGAGAGAGAGAAAGAGAAGCTGTGAGTGAGAGAGAGAGAAAGAGAAGCTCTGAGTGAGAGAGAGAGAGCGAAAGAGATGCTGAGAGTGCGAGAGAGAAAGAGTAGCTGTGAGTGAGAGAGAGAGAAAGAGAAGCTGAGAAAGAGAGATAGAAAGAGAAGCTGTGAGTGAGAGAGAGAGAGAGAAAGATAAGCTGAGTGAGAGAGAGAGAAGAGAAGCTGAGTGAGAGAGAGAGAGAGAAAGGGAAGCTGTGTGTGTGTGAGAGAGAAGCTGTGAGTGAATGAGAGAGAGAGGGAGAATGAGAAGCTGTGAGTGAGAGAGAGAGAGAAAGAGATGGTGTGTGTGTGAGAGAGAGAGAAGCTGTGAGTGAGAGAGAGAGAGAAGCTGTGAGCGAGAGAGAGAGATGTGAGTGAGAGAGAGAAAGAGAAAGAGAAGCTGTGAGTGAGAGAGAGAGAGAAAGAGAAGTAGTGAGAGAGGGAGAGAGAGAGAGAGAAGCTGTGAGTGAGAGAGATAGAGAAGCTGTCAGTGAGAGAGAGAGAGAAAGATAAGCTGTGAGTGAGAGAAATATATAGTCAAGCTGTGAGAGAGAGACAGAGAAAGAGACACTGTGAGTGAGAGAGAGAAAGAAAGAGATGCTGAGAGAGAGAGAGAAGCTTTGAGTGAGTGAGAGAGAGAGAAGCTGTGAGTGAGTGAGAGAGAGATGTGAGTGAGTGAGAGAAAGAGAAAGAGAAAGAGAAGCAGTGAGTGAGAGAGAGAGAGAGAGAGAAGCTGTGAGTGAGAGAGAGAGAGAGAAGCAGTGAGAGAGGGAGAGAGAGAAAGAGAAGCTGTTAGTGAGTGAGAGAGAGAAAGAGAAGCTGTGAGAGAGAGTGTGAGAGAGAGAAAAGCTGTGAGTGAGAGAGAGAGAGAAGGTGTGAGTGAGAAAGAGAGAGAGAAGATGTGAGTGAGAGAGAGAGAGAGAAGCTGTGAGAGAGAGAGAAAGAAAGAGAAGTTGTGAGTGAGTGAGAGAGAGAGAAAGAGAAGCTGTGAATGAGAGAGAGAGAAAGAGAAGCTGAGTGAGAAAGAGAGAGAGAAAGAGAAGCTGTGAGTGAGAGAGAGAGAAAGAGAAGCTGTGAGTGAGAGAGAGAGCGAAAGAGACGCTGAGAGTGCGAGAGAGAAAGAGTAGCTGTGAGTGAGAGAGAGAGAAAGAGAAGCTGAGAAAGAGAGATAGAAAGAGAAGCTGTGAGTGAGAGAGAGAGAGAGAAAGATAAGCTGAGTGAGAGAGAGAGAAGAGAAGCTGAGTGAGAGAGAGAGAGAAAGCGAAGCTGTGTGTGTGTGAGAGAGAAGCTGTGAGTGAGTGAGAGAGAGAGGGAGAAAGAGAAGCTGTGAGTGAGAGAGAGAAAGAGAAAGAGACACTGTGAGTGAGAGAGAGAGAGAAAGAGATGGTGTGTGTGTGTGAGAGAGAGAAGCTGTGAGTGAGAGAGAGAGAAGCTGTGAGCGAGAGAGAGAGAGAGAGATGTGTGAGAGAGAGAAAGAGAAAGAGAAGCTGTGAGTGAGTGAGAGAGAGAAAGAGAAGTAGTGAGAGAGGGAGAGAGGGAGAGAGAAGCTGTGAGTGAGAGAGATAGAGGTAAAGAGAAGCTGTGAGTGAGAGAAATATATAGTCAAGCTGTGAGAGAGAGACAGAGAAAGAGACACTGTGAGTGAGAGAGAGAAAGAAAGAGATGCTGAGAGAGAGAGAGAGAAGGTTTGAGTGAGTGAGAGAGAGAGAAGCTGAGTGAGAAAGAGAGAGAGAAAGAGAAGCTGTGAGTGAGAGAGAGAGAAAGAGAAGCTGTGAGTGAGAGAGAGAGAGAAAGAGAAGCTGTGAGTGAGAGAGAGAGAAAGAGAAGATGTGAGTGAGAGAGAGAGAAAGAGAAGCTGTGAGAGAGAGAGAAAGAGAAGCTGTGAGTGAGAGAGAGAGAGAAAGAGAAGCTGTGAGTGAGTGAGAGAGAGAGAAAGAGAAGCTGTGTGTGAGAGAGAGCGAAGCTGTGAGTGAGAGAGAAAGAAAGAAATAGAAGCTGTGAGTGAGTGAGTGAGAGAAAGAAGTTGTGAGTTAGAGAGAGAGGGAGAAAGAGAAGCTGTGAGTGAGAGAGAGAGAGAGAAGCTGTGAGTGAGAGAAAGAGAAAGAGAAGCTGTGAGTGAGAGAGAGAGAGAAAGAGCTGTGAGTGAGAGTGAGAGAGAAGCTGTGAGTGAGTGAGAGAGAGAGAGAAAGAGAAGCTGAGAGTGCGAGAGAGAGACAGAGTAGCTGTGAGTAAGAGAGAGAGAAGCTTTGGGTGAGAGAGAGAGAGAGAAGCTGTGAGAGAGAGAGATAGAAACTCTGTGAGAGAGAGTGAGAGAGAGAAATAGAGAAGCTGTGTGTGTGAGAGAGAAAAAGAGTAGCTGTGAGTTAGAGAAAGAGAAAGAGAAGTTGTGGTGAGAGAGAGAGAGAAAGAGAAGCTGTGAGTGAGAGAGAGAGAGAGAAGCTGTGAGTGAGTGAGAGAGAGAGAAAGAGAAGCTGTGAGTGAGAGAGAGAGAGAAAGAGCTGTGAGTGAGAGAGAGAGAGATAAAGACAAGCTGTGAGAGAGAGACAGAGAAAGAGAAGCTGAGTGAGAGAGAGAGAGAAAGAGAAGCTGTGAGTGAGAGAGAGAGAAAGAGAAGCTGTGAGTGAGAGAGAGAGAGCAAAAGAGACGCTGAGAGTGCGAGAGAGAAAGAGTAGCTGTGAGTGAGAGAGAGAGAAAGAGAAGCTGAGAAAGAGAGATAGAAAGAGAAGCTGTGAGTGAGAGAGAGAGAGAGAAAGATAAGCTGAGTGAGAGAGAGAGAAGAGAACAGAAGCTGAGTGAGAGAGAGAGAGAGAAAGGGAAGCTGTGTGTGTGAGAGAGAGAAGCTGTGAGTGAGTGAGAGAGAGAGGGAGAAAGAGAAGCCTTGAGTGAGAGAGAGAAAGAGAAAGAGACACTGTGAGTGAGAGAGAGAGAGAAAGAGATGGTGTGTGTGTGAGAGAGAGAGAAGCTGTGAGTGAGAGAGAGTGAGAAGCTGTGAGCGAGAGAGAGAGAGAGATGTGAGTGAGAGAGAGAAAGAGAAAGAGAAGCTGTGAGTGAGAGAGAGAGAGAAAGAGAAGTAGTGAGAGAGGGAGAGAGAGAGAGAAGCTGTGAGTGAGAGAGATAGAGATAAAGAGAAGTTGTGAGTGAGAGAGAGAGAGAAGCTGTCAGTGAGAGAGAGAGAGAGAAAGAGAAGCTGTGAGTGAGAGAAATATATAGTCAAGCTGTGAGAGAGAGACAGAGAAAGAGACACTGTGAGTGAGAGAGAGAGAGAAAGAGATGCTGAGAGAGAGAGAAGCTTTGAGTGAGTGAATGAGAGAGAAGGTGTGAGTGAGTGAGAGAGAGATGTGAGTGAGTGAGAGAAAGAGAAAGAGAAAGAGAAGCAGTGAGTGAGAGAGAGAGAGAAAGAGAAGCTGTGAGTGAGAGAGAGAGAGAGAAAGAGAAGCAGTGAGAGAGGGAGAGAGAGAAAGAGAAGCTGTTAGTGAGAGAGAGAGAGAAAGAGAAGCTGTGAGAGAGAGTGTGAGAGAGAGAAAAGCTGTGAGTGAGAGAGAGAGAGAAGGTGTGAGTGAGAAAGAGAGAGAGAAGATGTGAGTGAGAGAGAGAGAGAAGCTGTGAGAGAGAGAGAGAAAGAGAAGTTGTGAGTGAGTGAGAGAGAGAGAAGCTTTGAGTGAGAGAGAGAGAAAGAGAAGCTGTGAGAGAGAGTGAGAGAGAGAGAGAAAAGCTGTGAGTGTGTGTGAGAGAGAGAAGCTGTAGGTGAGAAAGAGAGAGAGGGAAGATGTGAGTGAGAGAGTGAGAGAGAAGCTGTGAGTGAGAGAGAGATAGAGAAGCTGTGAGTGAGAGAGAGATAAAGAAAAGCTGTGAGTTAGATAGACACAGAGAAAGAGAAGCTGTGAGTGAGAGAGAGAGAGAGAGAAAGAGAAAAGCTGTGAGTGAGAGAGAGAGAGAAGCTGTGAGTGAGAGAGAGATAAAGAGAAGCTGTGAGTTAGAGAGAGACAGAGAAAGAGAAGCTGTGAGTGAGGGAGAGAGAGAGAAAGAGAAGCTGTGAGTGAGAGAGATAAAGAGAAGCTGTGAGTTAGATAGAGACAGAGAAAGAGAAGCTGTGAGTGAGAGAGAGAGAGAAAGAGAAGCTGTGAGTGAGTGAGAGAGAGAGAGAAATAGAAGCTGTGAGTGAGAGAGAGAGAGAGAGAAAGAGAAGCTTTGAGTGAGAGAGAGAGATAGAAAGAGAAGCTGTGAGTGAGATAGAGAGAGAGAAACTGTGAGTGAGTGAGAGAGAGAAGCTGTGAGTGAGTGAGAGAGAGAGAGAGAGAGAGAAGCTGTGTGTGTGTGAGAGAGAAAGAGAAGCTGTAAGTGAGAGAGAGAGAAATAGAACCTGAGAGTGAGAGAGAGATAAAGGGAAGCTGTGAGTTAGAGAGAGACAAAGAGAAGCTGTGAGTGAGAGAGAGAGAGAGAAATAGAAAGAGAGGCTGTGTGTGTGTGAGAGAGAGAAGCTGTGAGTGAGTGAGAGAGAGAGGGAGAAATAGAAGCTGTGAGGGAGAGAGAAAGAGAAGCTGTGAGTGAGAGAGATATATAGTCAAGCTGTGAGAGAGAGACAGAGAAAGAGACACTGTGAATGAGAGAGAGAGATAAAGAGATGCTGTGAGAGAGAGAGAAGCTGTGAGTGAGAGAGAGAGAGAAGCTGTGAGTGAGAGAGAGAGAGATGTGAGTGAGAGAGAGAAAGAGAAAGAGAAGCTGTGAGTGAGAGAGAGAGAGATAAAGAGAAGCTGTGAGTGAGAGAGAGAAAAAGAGTAGCTGTGAGTTAGAGAAAGAGAAAGAGAAGTTGTGAGTGAGAGAGAGAGAGAAAGAGAAGCTGTGAGTGAGAGAGAGAGAGAGAAGCTGTGAGTGAGTGAGAGAGAGAGAAAGAAGCTGTGAGTGAGAGAGAAAGAGAAAGAGCTGTGAGTGAGAGAGAGAGATAAAGACAAGCTGTGAGAGAGAGACAGAGAAAGAGAAGCTGAGTGAGAGAGAGAGAGAAAGAGAAGCTGTGAGTGAGAGAGAGAAAGAGAAGCTGTGTGAGAGAGAGAGAAAGAGAAGCTGTGAGTGAGAGAGAAAAAGAAAGAGAAGCTGTGAGTGAGAGAGAGAGAAAGAGAAGCTGTGAGTGAGAGAGAGAGAAAGTAAGAGAAGCTGAGTGAGATAGAGAGAGAGAAAGAGAAGCTGTGAGTGAGAGAGAGAGAAGCTGTGAGTGAGTGATAGAGAGAGAGAGAAGATGTGAGTGAGAGAGAGGGAAAGAGAATCTGTGAGTGAGAGAGAGAGAGAAAGAAGCTGTGAGTGAGTGAGAGAGAGATAAATAGAAGCTGTGAGTTAGAGAGAGAAAGAGAAGCTGTGAGTGAGAGAGAGAGAAAAAGAAGCTGTGAGTGAGAGAGAGAGAAGCTGTGAGTGAGAGAGAGAGAGAGAAAGAGAAGCTGTGAGAGAGAGAGACAAAGAGATTCTGTGAGTGTGAGAGGGAGAGTAAGAGAAGCTGTGAGTGAGAGAGAGAGAGAGAGAAGCTGTGTGTGTGTGAGAGAGAGAAGCTGTGTGTGTGTGAGAGAGAAAGAGAAGCTGTGAGTGAGAGTGAGTGAAAGAGAGAGTGAGAAGCTGTGACAGTGATAGAGAGAGAGCAAGAGAAGCTGTGAGTGAGAGAGAGAGAAAGAGAAGCTGTGAGTGAGAGAGAGAGAAAGAGAAGCTGTGAGTGAGAGGGAGAGAAAGAGAAGCTGAGTGAGAAAGAGAGAGAGAAAGAGAAGCTGTGAGTGAGAGAGAGAGAAAGAGAAGCTGTGAGTGAGAGAGAGAGAGCGAAAGAGTTGCTGAGAGTGCGAGAGAGAAAGAGTAGCTGTGAGTGAGAGAGAGAGAAAGAGAAGCTGAGAAAGAGAGATAGAAA
Source organism: Bradypodion ventrale (assembly GCA_035047345.1). Classification (NCBI taxonomy): domain Eukaryota; kingdom Metazoa; phylum Chordata; class Lepidosauria; order Squamata; family Chamaeleonidae; genus Bradypodion; species Bradypodion ventrale. The sequence continues at coordinate 9,979,891 of JAWDJE010000018.1, read as the reverse complement.
GAGAAGCTGTGAGTGAGAGAGAGAGAGAGAAAGATAAGCTGAGTGAGAGAGAGAGAAGAGAAGCTGAGTGAGAGAGAGAGAGAGAAAGGGAAGCTGTGTGTGTGAGAGAGAGAAGCTGTGAGTGAGTGAGAGAGAGAGGGAGAAAGAGAAGCTGTGAGTGAGAGAGAGAGAGAAAGAGATGGTGTGTGTGTGAGAGAGAGAGAAGCTGTGAGTGAGAGAGAGAGAGAAGCTGTGAGCGAGAGAGAGAGAGATGTGAGTGAGAGAGAGAAAGAGAAGCTGTGAGTGAGAGAGAGAGAGAAAGAGAAGTAGTGAGAGAGGGAGAGAGAGAGAGAGAAGCTGTGAGTGAGAGAGATAGAGATAAAGAGAAGTTGTGAGTGAGAGAGAGAGAGAAGCTGTCAGTGAGAGAGAGAGAGAGAAAGAGAAGCTGTGAGTGAGAGAAATATATAGTCAAGCTGTGAGAGAGAGACAGAGAAAGAGACACTGTGAGTGAGAGAGAGAAAGAAAGAGATGCTGAAGGAGAGAGAGAGAAGCTTTGAGTGAGTGAGAGAGAGAGAACCTGTGAGTGAGTGAGAGAGAGATGTGAGTGAGTGAGAGAAAGAGAAAGAGAAAGAGAAGCAGTGAGAGAGAGAGAGAGAGAGAGAAGCTGTGAGTGAGAGAGAGAGAGAGAGAAAGAGAAGCAGTGAGAGAAGGAGAGAGAGAGAGAAAAGCTGTGAGTGAGAGAGAGAGAGAAGGTGTGAGTGAGAAAGAGAGAGAGAAGATGTGAGTGAGAGAGAGAGAGAGAAGCTGTGAGAGAGAGAGAGAGAAAGAGAAGTTGTGAGTGAGTGAGAGAGAGAGAAAGAGAAGCTGTGAGTGAGAGAGAGAGAAAGAGAAGCTGAGTGAGAAAGAGAGAGAGAAAGAGAAGCTGTGAGTGAGAGAGAGAGAAAGAGAAGCTGTGAGTGAGAGAGAGAGCGAAAGAGACGCTGAGAGTGCGAGAGAGAAAGAGTAGCTGTGAGTGAGAGAGAGAGAAAGAGAAGCTGAGAAAGAGAGATAGAAAGAGAAGCTGTGAGTGAGAGAGAGAGAGAAAGATAAGCTGAGTGAGAGAGAGAGAAGAGAAGCTGAGTGAGAGAGAGAGAGAGAAAGCGAAGCTGTGTGTGTGTGAGAGAGAAGCTGTGAGTGAGTGAGAGAGAGAGGGAGAAAGAGAAGCTGTGAGTGAGAGAGAGAAAGAGAAAGAGACACTGTGAGTGAGAGAGAGAGAGAAAGAGATGGTGTGTGTGTGAGAGAGAGAGAAGCTGTGAGTGAGAGAGAGAGAGAAGCTGTGAGCGAGAGAGAGAGAGAGATGTGAGTGAGAGAGAGAAAGAGAACAAGAAGCTGTGAGTGAGAGAGAGAGAGAAAGAGAAGTAGTGAGAGAGGGAGAGAGGGAGAGAGAAGCTGTGAGTGAGAGAGATAGAGATAAAGAGAAGCTGTGAGTGAGAGAAATATATAGTCAAGCTGTGAGAGAGAGACAGAGAAAGAGACACTGTGAGTGAGAGAGAGAAAGAAAGAGATGCTGAGAGAGAGAGAGAGAAGCTTTGAGTGAGTGAGAGAGAGAGAAGCTGAGTGAGAAAGAGAGAGAGAAAGAGAAGCTGTGAGTGAGAGAGAGAGAAAGAGAAGCTGTGAGTGAGAGAGAGAGAGAAAGAGAAGCTGTGAGTGAGAGAGAGAGAGAGAAAGAGAAGATGTGAGTGAGAGAGAGAGAAAGAGAAGCTGTGAGAGAGAGAGAAAGAGAAGCTGTGAGTGAGAGAGAGAGAGAAAGAGAAGCTGTGAGTGAGTGAGAGAGAGAGAAAGAGAAGCTGTGAGTGAGAGAGACAGAGAGAAGCTGTGAGTGAGAGAAAGAGAAAGAGAAGCTGTGAGTGAGAGAGAGAGAGAAAGAGCTGTGAGTGAGAGTGAGAGAGAAGCTGTGAGTGAGTGAGAGAGAGAGAGAGAAAGAGAAGCTGAGAGTGCGAGAGAGAGACAGAGTAGCTGTGAGTAAGAGAGAGAGAGAAGCTTTGGGTGAGAGAGAGAGAGAGAAGCTGTGAGAGAGAGAGATAGAAACTCTGTGAGAGAGAGTGAGAGAGAGAAATAGAGAAGCTGTGTGTGTGTGAGAGAAAAAGAGTAGCTGTGAGTTAGAGAAAGAGAAAGAGAAGTTGTGAGTGAGAGAGAGAGAGAAAGAGAAGCTGTGAGTGAGAGAGAGAGAGAAGCTGTGAGTGAGTGAGAGAGAGAGAAAGAGAAGCTGTGAGTGAGAGAGAGAGAGAAAGAGCTGTGAGTGAGAGAGAGAGAGATAAAGACAAGCTGTGAGAGAGAGACAGAGAAAGAGAAGCTGAGTGAGAGAGAGAGAGAAAGAGAAGCTGTGAGTGAGAGAGAGAGAAAGAGAAGCTGTGAGTGAGAGAGAGAGAGCGAAAGACGCTGAGAGTGCGAGAGAGAAAGAGTAGCTGTGAGTGAGAGAGAGAGAAAGAGAAGCTGAGAAAGAGAGATAGAAAGAGAAGCTGTGAGTGAGAGAGAGAGAGAGAAAGATAAGCTGAGTGAGAGAGAGAGAAGAGAAGCTGAGTGAGAGAGAGAGAGAAGCTGTGAGTGAGTGAGAGAGAGAGGGAGAAAGAGAAGCTGTGATTGAGAGAGAGAAAGAGAAAGAGACACTGTGAGTGAGAGAGAGAGAGAAAGAGATGGTGTGTGTGTGAGAGAGAGAGAAGCTGTGAGTGAGAGAGAGTGAGAAGCTGTGAGCGAGAGAGCGAAAGACGCTGAGAGTGCGAGAGAGAAAGAGTAGCTGTGAGTGAGAGAGAGAGAAAGAGAAGCTGAGAAAGAGAGATAGAAAGAGAAGCTGTGAGTGAGAGAGAGAGAGAGAAAGATAAGCTGAGTGAGAGAGAGAGAAGAGAAGCTGAGTGAGAGAGAGAGAGAAAGCGAAGCTGTGTGTGTGAGAGAGAGAAGCTGTGAGTGAGTGAGAGAGAGAGGGAGAAAGAGAAGCTGTGATTGAGAGAGAGAAAGAGAAAGAGACACTGTGAGTGAGAGAGAGAGAGAAAGAGATGGTGTGTGTGTGAGAGAGAGAGAAGCTGTGAGTGAGAGAGAGTGAGAAGCTGTGAGAGAGAGAGAGATGTGAGTGAGAGAGAGAAAGAGAAAGAGAAGCTGTGAGTGAGAGAGAGAGAGAAAGAGAAGTAGTGAGAGAGGGAGAGAGAGAGAGAAGCTGTGAGTGAGAGAGATAGAGATAAAGAGAAGTTGTGAGTGAGAGAGAGAGAGAAGCTGTCAGTGAGAGAGAGAGAGAGAAAGAGAAGCTGTGAGTGAGAGAAATATATAGTCAAGCTGTGAGAGAGAGACAGAGAAAGAGACACTGTGAGTGAGAGAGAGAGAGAAAGAGATGCTGAGAGAGAGAGAGAAGCTTTGAGTGAGTGAGAGAGAGAGAAGGTGTGAGTGAGTGAGAGAGAGATGTGAGTGAGTGAGAGAAAGAGAAAGAGAAAGAGAAGCAGTGAGTGAGAGAGAGAGAGAAAGAGAAGCTGTGAGTGAGAGAGAGAGAGAGAAAGAGAAGCAGTGAGAGAGGGAGAGAGAGAAAGAGAAGCTGTTAGTGAGAGAGAGAGAGAAAGAGAAGCTGTGAGAGAGAGTGTGAGAGAGAGAAAAGCTGTGAGTGAGAGAGAGAGAGAAGGTGTGAGTGAGAAAGAGAGAGAGAAGATATGAGTGAGAGAGAGAGAGAAGCTGTGAGAGAGAGAGAGAAAGAGTTGTGAGTGAGTGAGAGAGAGAGAAGCTGTGAGTGAGAGAGAGAGAAAGAGAAGCTGTGAGAGAGAGTGAGAGAGAGAGAGAAAAGCTGTGAGTGTGAGAGAGAGAGAGAAGCTGTAGGTGAGAAAGAGAGAGAGGGAAGATGTGAGTGAGAGAGTGAGAGAGAAGCTGTGAGTGAGAGAGAGATAGAGAAGCTGTGAGTGAGAGAGAGATAAAGAGAAGCTGTGAGTTAGATAGAGACAGAGAAAGAGAAGCTGTGAGTGAGAGAGAGAGAGAGAGAAAGAGAAAAGCTGTGAGTGAGAGAGAGAGAGGGAGAAGCTGTGAGTGAGAGAGAGAGAAAGAGAAGCTGTGAGTGAGAGAGATAAAGAGAAGCTGTGAGTTAGAGAGAGACAGAGAAAGAGAAGCTGTGAGTGAGAGAGAGAGAGAAAGAGAAGCTGTGAGTGAGTGAGAGAGAGAGAGAAATAGAAGCTGTGAGTGAGAGAGAGAGAGAGAGAGAAAGAGAAGCTTTGAGTGAGAGTGAGAGATAGAAAGAGAAGCTGTGAGTGAGATAGAGAGAGAGAAACTGTGAGTGAGTGAGAGAGAGAAGCTGTGAGTGAGTGAGAGAGAGAGAGAAGCTGTGTGTGTGTGAGAGAGAAAGAGAAGCTGTAAGTGAGAGAGAGAGAAATAGAACCTGAGAGTGAGAGAGAGATAAAGGGAAGCTGTGAGTTAGAGAGAGACAAAGAGAAGCTGTGAGTGAGAGAGAGAGAGAGAGAAATAGAAAGAGAGGCTGTGTGTGTGTGAGAGAGAGAAGCTGTGAGTGAGTGAGAGAGAGAGGGAGAAATAGAAGCTGTGAGGGAGAGAGAAAGAGAAGCTGTGAGTGAGAGAGATATATAGTCAAGCTGTGAGAGAGAGACAGAGAAAGAGACACTGTGAATGAGAGAGAGAGATAAAGAGATGCTGTGAGAGAGAGAGAAGCTGTGAGTGAGAGAGAGAGAGAAGCTGTGAGTGAGAGAGAGAGATGTGAGTGAGAGAGAGAAAGAGAAAGAGAAGCTGTGAGTGAGAGAGAGAGAGATAAAGAGAAGCTGTGAGTGAGAGAGAGAGAGAAAGAGAAGCTGTGAGTGAGAGAGAGAGAGAAAGAGAAGCAGTGAGAGAGGGAGAGAGAGAAAGAGAAAGTGTGAGTGAGAGAGAGAGAGAAAGAGAAAGAGAAGTTGTGAGTGAGAGAGAGAGAGAGAAGCTGTGAGTGAGAGAGAGAGAGAGAAAGAGATGTTGTCAGTGAGAGAGAGAGAGAAGCTGTCAGTGAGAGAGAGCGAGTGAAAGAGAAGCTGTGAGTGAGAGAGAGAGGGAGAAAGAGAATCTGTGAGTGAGAGAGAGAGAGAAATAGAAGCTGTGAGTGAGAGAGAGAGAGAGAGAGTAGCTGTGTGTGAGAGAGAGAGAGAAGCTGTGAGAGAGTGAGAGAGAGAGAGAGAGAAAAGCTGTGAGTGAGAGAGAGAGAGAAGCTGTGAGTGAGAAAGAGAGAGAGAGAAGATGTGAGTGAGAGAGAGAGAGAAGCTGTGAATGAGAGAGAGAAGCTGTGAGTGAGAGAGAGATAAAGAGAAGCTGTGGGTTCGAGAGAGACAGAGAAAGAGAAGCTGTGAGTGAGAGAGAGAGAGAGAGAAAGAGAAAAGCTGTGAGTGAGAGAGAGAGAAGCTGTGAGTGAGAGAGAGATAAAGAGAAGCTGTGAGTTAGAGAGAGACAGAGAAAGAGAAGCTGTGAGTGAGAGAGAGAGAAAGAGACGCTGTGAGTGAGTGAGTGAGAGAGAGAAAAAAGCTGTGAGTGAGAGAGAGAGAGAGAAGCTGTGAGTCAGAGAGAGATAAAGAGAAGCTGTGAGTTCAAAAGAGACAGAGAAAGAGAAGCTGTGAGTGAGTGAGAGAGAAAGAGAAGCTGTGAGTGAGAGAGAGAGAAGCTGTGAGTGAGAGAGAGAGAGAAGCTGTGAGAGAAAGTGAGAGAGAGAGAGAAGCTGTGAGTGAGAGAGAGAGAGAGAGAAGCTGTGTGTGTGAGAGAGAGAAAAGCTGTGAGTGAGAGAGAGAGAGAAGCTGTGAGTGAGAGAGAAAGGGTAGCTGTGAGTGAGAGAGAGAGAGAGAAAGATAAGCTGAGTGTGAGAAAGAGAGAAAGAGAAGCTGTGAGTGAGAGAGAGAGAAGCTGTGTGAGAGAGAAAGAAACTCTTTGAGAGGGAGTGAGAGAGAGAGAAAGAGAAGCTGTGTGTGCGAGAGAAAGAAAGAGTAGCTATGAGTAAGAGAGAGAGAAAGAGAAGCTGTGAGTGAGAGAGAGAGAGAGAAAGAGCTGTGAGTGAGAGAGAGAGAGAAGCTGTGAGTGAGTGAGAGAGAGAGAGAGAAAGAGAAGCTGTGAGTGAGAGAGAGATAGAGAAGCTGTGAGTGAGTGAGAGAGAGAGAAAGAGAAGCTGTGAGTGAGAGAGAGAGAGAAAGAGCTGTGAGTGAGAGAGAGAGAGATAAAGACAAGCTGTGAGAGAGAGACAGAGAAAGAGAAGCTGAGTGAGAGAGAGAGAGAAAGAGAAGCTGTGAGTGAGAGAGAGAGAAAGAGAAGCTGTGAGTGAGAGAGAGAGAGCGAAAGACGCTGAGAGTGCGAGAGAGAAAGAGTAGCTGTGAGTGAGAGAGAGAGAAAGAGAAGCTGAGAAAGAGAGATAGAAAGAGAAGCTGTGAGTGAGAGAGAGAGAGAGAAAGATAAGCTGAGTGAGAGAGAGAGAAGAGAAGCTGAGTGAGAGAGAGAGAGAGAGAAAGGGAAGCTGTGTGTGTGAGAGAGAGAAGCTGTGAGTGAGTGAGAGAGAGAGGGAGAAAGAGAAGCTGTGATTGAGAGAGAGAAAGAGAAAGAGACACTGTGAGTGAGAGAGAGAGAGAAAGAGATGGTGTGTGTGTGAGAGAGAGAGAAGCTGTGAGTGAGAGAGAGTGAGAAGCTGTGAGCGAGAGAGAGAGAGAGATGTGAGTGAGAGAGAGAAAGAGAAAGAGAAGCTGTGAGTGAGAGAGAGAGAGAAAGAGAAGTAGTGAGAGAGGGAGAGGGAGAGAGAGAAGCTGTGAGTGAGAGAGATAGAGATAAAGAGAAGTTGTGAGTGAGAGAGAGAGAGAAGCTGTCAGTGAGAGAGAGAGAGAGAAAGAGAAGCTGTGAGTGAGAGAAATATATAGTGAAGCTGTGAGAGAGAGACAGAGAAAGAGACACTGTGAGTGAGAGAGAGAGAGAAAGAGATGCTGAGAGAGAGAGAAGCTTTGAGTGAGTGAGAGAGAGAGAAGGTGTGAGTGAGTGAGAGAGAGATGTGAGTGAGTGAGAGAAAGAGAAAGAGAAAGAGAAGCAGTGAGTGAGAGAGAGAGAGAAAGAGAAGCTGTGAGTGAGAGAGAGAGAGAGAAAGAGAAGCAGTGAGAGAGGGAGAGAGAGAAAGAGAAGCTGTTAGTGAGAGAGAGAGAAAGAGAAGCTGTGAGAGAGAGAGTGTGAGAGAGAGAAAAGCTGTGAGTGAGAGAGAGAGAGAAGGTGTGAGTGAGAAAGAGAGAGAGAAGATGTGAGTGAGAGAGAGAGAGAAGCTGTGTGTGAGAGAGAGAAAGAGAAGTTGTGAGTGAGAGAGAGAGAGAGAAGCTGTGAGTGAGAGAGAGAGAAAGAGAAGCTGTGAGAAAGAGTGAGAGAGAGAGAGAAAAGCTGTGAGTGTGAGAGAGAGAGAGAAGCTGTAGGTGAGAAATAGAGAGAGGGAAGATGTGAGTGAGAGAGTGAGAGAGAAGCTGTGAGTGAGAGAGAGATAGAGAAGCTGTGAGTGAGAGAGAGATAAAGAGAAGCTGTGAGTTAGATAGAGACAGAGAAAGAGAAGCTGTGAGTGAGAGAGAGAGAGAGAGAAAGAGAAAAGCTGTGAGTGAGTGAGAGAGAGAGAGAAGCTGTGAGTGAGAGAGAGATAAAGAGAAGCTGTGAGTTAGAGAGAGACAGAGAAAGAGAAGCTGTGAGTGAGGGAGAGAGAGAGAAAGAGAAGCTGTGAGTGAGAGAGATAAAGAGAAGCTGTGAGTTAGAGAGAGACAGAGAAAGAGAAGCTGTGAGTGAGAGAGAGAGAGAAAGAGAAGCTGTGAGTGAGAGAGAGAGAGAGAGAAATAGAAGCTGTGAGTGAGAGAGAGAGAGAGAGAGAAAGAGAAGCTTTGAGTGAGAGAGAGAGAGAGAAAGAGAAGCTGTGAGTGAGATAGAGAGAGAGAAACTGTGAGTGAGTGAGAGAGAGAAGCTGTGAGTGAGTGAGAGAGAGAGAGAGAGAGAGAAGCTGTGTGTGTGTGAGAGAGAAAGAGAAGCTGTAAGTGAGAGAGAGAGAAATAGAACCTGAGAGTGAGAGAGAGATAAAGGGAAGCTGTGAGTTAGAGAGAGACAAAGAGAAGCTGTGAGTGAGAGAGAGAGAGAGAAATAGAAAGAGAGGCTGTGTGTGTGTGTGAGAGAGAAGCTGTGAGTGAGTGAGAGAGAGAGGGAGAAATAGAAGCTGTGAGGGAGAGAGAAAGAGAAGCTGTGAGTGAGAGATATATATAGTCAAGCTGTGAGAGAGAGACAGAGAAAGAGACACTGTGAATGAGAGAGAGAGATAAAGAGATGCTGTGAGAGAGAGAGAAGCTGTGAGTGAGAGAGAGAGAGAAGCTGTGAGTGAGAGAGAGAGATGTGAGTGAGAGAGAGAAAGAGAAAGAGAAGCTGTGAGTGAGAGAGAGAGAGATAAAGAGAAGCTGTGAGTGAGAGAGAGAGAGAGAAAGAGAAGCTGTGAGTGAGAGAGAGAGAGAAAGAGAAGCAGTGAGAGAGGGAGAGAGAGAAAGAGAAAGTGTGAGAGAGAGAGAGAGAGAAAGAGAAGTTGTGAGTGAGAGAGAGAGAGAGAAGCTGTGAGTGAGAGAGAGAGAGAGAAAGAGATGTTGTGAGTGAGAGAGAGAGAAGCTGTCAGTGAGAGAGAGCGAGAGAAAGAGAAGCTGTGAGTGAGAGAGAGAGGGAGAAAGAGAATCTGTGAGTGAGAGAGAGAGAGAAATAGAAGCTGTGAGTGAGAGAGAGAGAGAGAGAGAGTAGCTGTGTGTGTGTGAGAGAGAGAAGCTGTGAGAGAGTGAGAGAGAGAGAGAGAGAGAAAAGCTGTGAGTGAGAGAGAGAGAGAAGCTGTGAGTGAGAAAGAGAGAGAGAGAAGATGTGAGTGAGAGAGAGAGAGAAGCTGTGAATGAGAGAGAGAAGCTGTGAGTGAGAGATAAAGAGAAGCTGTGGGTTCGAGAGAGAGAGAGAAAGAGAAGCTGTGAGTGAGAGAGAGAGAGAGAAAGAGAAAAGCTGTGAGTGAGAGAGAGAGAAGCTGTGAGTGAGAGAGAGATAAAGAGAAGCTGTGAGTTAGAGAGAGACAGAGAAAGAGAAGCTGTGAGTGAGAGAGAGAAAGAGACGCTGTGAGTGAGTGAGTGAGAGAGAGAGAAAAGCTGTGAGTGAGTGAGAGAGAGAGAAGCTGTGAGTCAGAGAGAGATAAAGAGAAGCTGTGAGTTCGAAAGAGACAGAGAAAGAGAAGCTGTGAGTGAGAGAGAGAGAAAGAGAAGCTGTGAGTGAGAGAGAGAGAAGCTGTGAGTGAGAGAGAGAGAGAAGCTGTGAGAGAAAGTGAAAGAGAGAGAGAGAGAAGCTGTGAGAGAGAGAGAGAGAGAGAGAGAGAGAAGCTGTGTGTGTGTGAGAGAGAAAAGCTGTGAGTGAGAGAGAGAGAGAAGCTGTGAGTGAGAGAGAAAGGGTAGCTGTGAGTGAGAGAGAGAGAGAGAAAGATAAGCTGAGTGAGAGAAAGAGAGAAAGAGAAGCTGTGAGTGAGAGAGAGAGAAGCTGTGTGAGAGAGAAAGAAACTCTTTGAGAGGGAGTGAGAGAGAGAGAGAAAGAGAAGCTGTGTGTGCGAGAGAAAGAAAGAGTAGCTGTGAGTAAGAGAGAGAGAAAGAGAAGCTGTGAGTGAGAGAGAGAGAGAGAAAGAGCTGTGAGTGAGAGAGAGAGAGAAGCTGTGAGTGAGTGAGAGAGAGAGAGAGAAAGAGAAGCTGTGAGTGAGAGAGAGAGAGAGAGAGAGAAGCTGTGAGTGAGAGAGAGAGAAAGACCAGCTGTGAGAGAGAGACAGAGAAAGAGAAGCTGAGTGAGAGATAGAGAGAAAGAGAAGCTGTGAGTGAGAGAGAGAGAGAAAGAGAAGGTGTGAGTGAGAGAGAGAGAAAGAGAAGCTGTGAGTGTGAGAGAGAGAAAGATATAGAAGCTGTGAGTGAGATAGAGAGAGAGAAAGAGAAGCTGTGAGTGAGAGAGAGAGAGAGAAGCTGTGAGTGAGTGATAGAAAGAGAGAGAAGATGTGAGTGAGAGAGAGAGAGAAAGAGAAGCTGTGAGTGAGAGAGAGAGAAAAAGAGAAGCTGTGAGTGAGAGAGAGAGAGAAAGAGAAGCTGTGAGTGAGAGAGAGAGAAGCTGTGAGTGAGAGAGAGAGAAACAGAAGATGTGATTGAGAGAGAGAGTAAGAGAAGCTGTGAGTGAGAGAGAGAGAGAAAGAGAAGCTGTGAGTGAGCGAGAGATATAAAGAGAAGCTGTGAGTGAGAGAGATAGAGAAAGAGAAGCTGTGAGTGATAGAGAGAGAGAGAAAAAGAAGCTGTGAGTGAGAGAGAGAGAGAAAGAGAAGCTGTGAGTGAGAGAGTGGGAGAAAAAGGGAAGCTGTGAGTGAGAGAGAGAAAGAGAAGCTGTGAGTGAGAGAGAGAGTGAAAGAGAAGCTGTGAGTGAGTGAGAGATAGAGAAGCTGTGAGTGAGAGAGAGAGAGAGAGAGAAAGAGAAGCTGTGAGTGAGAGTGAGAGAAAGAGAAGCTGTGAGTGAGAGAGAGAGATAAAGACAAGCTGTGAGAGAGAGACAGAGAAAGAGAAGCTGAGTGAGAGAGAGAGAAAGAGAAGCTGTGAGTGAGAGAGAGAGAGAAAGAGAAGCTGTGAGTGAGAGAGAGAGAAAGAGAGAAAGAGAAGCTGTGAGTGAGAGAGAGAGCTGTGAGTGAGAGAGAAATAGAAGCTGTGAGAGAGAGAGAGAAAGAGAAGCTATGAGTGAGAGAGAAAAAGAAAGAGAAGTTGTGAGTGAGTGAGAGAGAGAGAAGCTGTGAGTGAGAGAGAGAGAAAGAGAAGCTGTGAGAGAGAGTGAGAGAGAGAGAGAGAAAAGCTGTGAGTGTGTGTGAGAGAGAGAAGCTGTTGGTGAGAAAGAGAGAGAGGGAAGATGTGAGTGAGAGAGTGAGAGAGAAGCTGTGAGTGAGAGAGATAAAGAGAAGCTGTGAGTTAGATAGAGACAGAGAAAGAGAAGCTGTGAGTGAGAGAGAGAGAGAGAGAAAGAGAAACGCTGTGAGTGAGAGAGAGAGAAGCTGTGAGTGAGAGAGAGATAAAGAGAAGCTGTGAGTTAGAGAGAGACAGAGAAAGAGAAGCTGTGAGTGAGGGAGAGAGAGAGAAAGAGAAGCTGTGAGTGAGAGAGATAAAGAGAAGCTGTGAGTTAGAGAGAGACAGAGAAAGAGAAGCTGTGATTGAGAGAGAGAGAGAAAGAGAAGCTGTGAGTGAGAGAGAGAGAGAGAGAAATAGAAGCTGTGAGTGAGAGAGAGAGAGAGAGAAAGAGAAGCTTTGAGTGAGAGAGAGAGATAGAAAGAGAAGCTGTGAGTGAGATAGAGAGAGAGATACTGTGAGTGAGTGAGAGAGAGAAGCTGTGAGTGAGTGAGAGAGAGAGAGAGAGAGAGAAGCTGTGTGTGTGTGAGAGAGAAAGAGAAGCTGTAAGTGAGATAGAGAGAAATAGAACCTGAGAGTGAGAGAGAGATAAAGGGAAGCTGTGAGTTAGAGAGAGACAAAGAGAAGCTGTGAGTGAGAGAGAGAGAGAGAAATAGAAAGAGAGGCTGTGTGTGTGTGTGAGAGAGAAGATGTGAGTGAGTGAGAGAGAGAGTGAGAAATAGAAGCTGTGAGAGAGAGAGAGAGAGAAAGAGAAGCTGTGAGTGAGTGAGAGAGAGAGAAGCTGTGAGTGAGTGAGAGAGAGAGAGAGAAAGAGAAGCTGTGAGTGAGAGTGAGAGAAAGAGAAGCTGTGAGTGAGAGAGAGAGATAAAGACAAGCTGTGAGAGAGAGACAGAGAAAGAGAAGCTGAGTGAGAGAGAGAGAAAGAGAAGCTGTGAGTGAGAGAGAGAGAAAAAGAGAAGCTGTGAGTGAGAGAGAGAGAAAGAGAGAAAGAGAAGCTGTGAGTGAGAGAGAGAGCTGTGAGTGAGAGAGAAAGAGAAGCTGTGTGTGAGAGAGAGAGAAAGAGAAGCTATGAGTGAGAGAGAAAAAGAAAGAGAAGCTGTGAGTGAGAGAGAGAGAAAGAGAAGCTGTGAGTGAGAGAGAGAGAAAGAAAGAGAAGCTGAGTGAGATAGAGAGAGAGAAAGAGAAGCTGTGAGTGAGAGAGAGAGAGAAGCTGTGAGTAAGTGATAGAGAGAGAGAGAAGATGTGAGTGAGTGAGAGAGAGAGAAGCTGTGAGTGAGTGAGAGAGAGAGAGAGAAAGAGAAGCTGTGAGTGAGAGTGAGAGAAAGAGAAGCTGTGAGTGAGAGAGAGAGATAAAGACAAGCTGTGAGAGAGAGACAGAGAAAGAGAAGCTGAGTGAGAGAGAGAGAAAGAGAAGCTGTGAGTGAGAGAGAGAGAGAAAGAGAAGCTGTGAGTGAGAGAGAGAGAAAGAGAGAAAGAGAAGCTGTGAGTGAGAGAGAGAGAGCTGTGAGTGAGAGAGAAAGAGAAGCTATGAGAGAGAGAGAGAGAAAGAGAAGCTATGAGTGAGAGAGAAAAAGAAAGAGAAGCTGTGAGTGAGAGAGAGAGAAAGAGAAGCTGTGAGTGAGAGAGAGAGAAAGAAAGAGAAGCTGAGTGAGATAGAGAGAGAGAAAGAGAAGCTGTGAGTGAGAGAGAGAGAGAGAGAAATAGAAGCTGTGAGTGAGAGAGAGAGAGAGAGAGAAAGAGAAGCTTTGAGTGAGAGAGAGAGAGAGAGAGAAAGAGAAGCTGTGAGTGAGATAGAGAGAGAGAAACTGTGAGTGAGTGAGAGAGAGAAGCTGTGAGTGAGTGAGAGAGAGAGAGAGAGAGAAGCTGTGTGTGTGTGAGAGAGAAAGAGAAGCTGTAAGTGAGAGAGAGAGAAATAGAACCTGAGAGTGAGAGAGAGATAAAGGGAAGCTGTGAGTTAGAGAGAGACAAAGAGAAGCTGTGAGTGAGAGAGAGAGAGAGAAATAGAAAGAGAGGCTGTGTGTGTGTGAGAGAGAGAAGCTGTGAGTGAGTGAGAGAGAGAGGGAGAAATAGAAGCTGTGAGGGAGAGAGAAAGAGAAGCTGTGAGTGAGAGATATATATAGTCAAGCTGTGAGAGAGAGAGAGAGAAAGAGACACTGTGAATGAGAGAGAGATAAAGAGATGCTGTGAGAGAGAGAGAAGCTGTGAGTGAGAGAGAGAGAGAAGCTGTGAGTGAGAGAGAGAGATGTGAGTGAGAGAGAGAAAGAGAAAGAGAAGCTGTGAGTGAGAGAGAGAGAGATAAAGAGAAGCTGTGAGTGAGAGAGAGAGAGAAAGAGAAGCTGTGAGTGAGAGAGAGAGAGAAAGAGAAGCAGTGAGAGAGGGAGAGAGAGAAAGAGAAAGTGTGAGTGAGAGAGAGAGAGAAAGAGAAGTTGTGAGTGAGAGAGAGAGAGAGAAGCTGTGAGTGAGAGAGAGAGAGAGAAAGAGATGTTGTGAGTGAGAGAGAGAGAGAAGCTGTCAGTGAGAGAGAGCGAGAGAAAGAGAAGCTGTGAGTGAGAGAGAGAGGGAGAAAGAGAATCTGTGAGTGAGAGAGAGAGAGAAATAGAAGCTGTGAGAGAGAGAGAGAGAGAGAGAGTAGCTGTGTGTGTGAGAGAGAGAGAAGCTGTGAGAGAGTGAGAGAGAGAGAGAGAGAAAAGCTGTGAGTGAGAGAGAGAGAGAAGCTGTGAGTGAGAAAGAGAGAGAGAGAAGCTGTGAGTGAGAGATAAAGAGAAGCTGTGGGTTCGAGAGAGAGAGAGAAAGAGAAGCTGTGAGTGAGAGAGAGAGAGAGAGAAAGAGAAAAGCTGTGAGTGAGAGAGAGAGAAGCTGTGAGTGAGAGAGAGATAAAGAGAAGCTGTGAGTTAGAGAGAGACAGAGAAAGAGAAGCTGTGAGTGAGAGAGAGAGAAAGAGACGCTGTGAGTGAGTGAGTGAGAGAGAGAGAAAAGCTGTGAGTGAGTGAGAGAGAGAGAAGCTGTGAGTCAGAGAGAGATAAAGAGAAGCTGTGAGTTCGAAAGAGACAGAGAAAGAGAAGCTGTGAGTGAGAGAGAGAGAAAGAGAAGCTGTGAGTGAGAGAGAGAGAAGCTGTGAGTGAGAGAGAGAGAAGCTGTGAGAGAAAGTGAGAGAGAGAGAGAGAGAAGCTGTGAGTGAGAGAGAGAGAGAGAGAGAGAAGCTGTGTGTGTGTGAGAGAGAAAAGCTGTGAGTGAGAGAGAGAGAGAAGCTGTGAGTGAGAGAGAAAGGGTAGCTGTGAGTGAGAGAGAGAGAGAGAAAGATAAGCTGAGTGAGAGAAAGAGAGAAAGAGAAGCTGTGAGTGAGAGAGAGAGAAGCTGTGTGAGAGAGAAAGAAACTCTTTGAGAGGGAGTGAGAGAGAGAGAGAAAGAGAAGCTGTGTGTGCGAGAGAAAGAAAGAGTAGCTGTGAGTAAGAGAGAGAGAAAGAGAAGCTGTGAGTGAGAGAGAGAGAGAGAAAGAGCTGTGAGTGAGAGAGAGAGAGAAGCTGTGAGTGAGTGAGAGAGAGAGAGAGAAAGAGAAGCTGTGAGTGAGAGAGAGAGAGAGAGAGAGAAGCTGTGAGTGAGAGAGAGAGAAAGACCAGCTGTGAGAGAGAGACAGAGAAAGAGAAGCTGAGTGAGAGATAGAGAGAAAGAGAAGCTGTGAGTGAGAGAGAGAGAGAAAGAGAAGGTGTGAGTGAGAGAGAGAGAAAGAGAAGCTGTGAGTGTGAGAGAGAGAAAGATATAGAAGCTGTGAGTGAGATAGAGAGAGAGAAAGAGAAGCTGTGAGTGAGAGAGAGAGAGAGAAGCTGTGAGTGAGTGATAGAAAGAGAGAGAAGATGTGAGTGAGAGAGAGAGAGAAAGAGAAGCTGTGAGTGAGAGAGAGAGAAAAAGAGAAGCTGTGAGTGAGAGAGAGAGAGAAAGAGAAGCTGTGAGTGAGAGAGAGAGAAGCTGTGAGTGAGAGAGAGAGAAACAGAAGATGTGATTGAGAGAGAGAGTAAGAGAAGCTGTGAGTGAGAGAGAGAGAGAAAGAGAAGCTGTGAGTGAGCGAGAGATATAAAGAGAAGCTGTGAGTGAGAGAGATAGAGAAAGAGAAGCTGTGAGTGATAGAGAGAGAGAGAAAAAGAAGCTGTGAGTGAGAGAGAGAGAGAAAGAGAAGCTGTGAGTGAGAGAGTGGGAGAAAAAGGGAAGCTGTGAGTGAGAGAGAGAAAGAGAAGCTGTGAGTGAGAGAGAGAGTGAAAGAGAAGCTGTGAGTGAGTGAGAGATAGAGAAGCTGTGAGTGAGAGAGAGAGAGAGAGAGAAAGAGAAGCTGTGAGTGAGAGTGAGAGAAAGAGAAGCTGTGAGTGAGAGAGAGAGATAAAGACAAGCTGTGAGAGAGAGACAGAGAAAGAGAAGCTGAGTGAGAGAGAGAGAAAGAGAAGCTGTGAGTGAGAGAGAGAGAGAAAGAGAAGCTGTGAGTGAGAGAGAGAGAAAGAGAGAAAGAGAAGCTGTGAGTGAGAGAGAGCTGTGAGTGAGAGAGAAAGAGAAGCTGTGAGAGAGAGAGAGAAAGAGAAGCTATGAGTGAGAGAGAAAAAGAAAGAGAAGTTGTGAGTGAGTGAGAGAGAGAGAAGCTGTGAGTGAGAGAGAGAGAAAGAGAAGCTGTGAGAGAGAGTGAGAGAGAGAGAGAGAAAAGCTGTGAGTGTGTGAGAGAGAGAGAAGCTGTTGGTGAGAAAGAGAGAGAGGGAAGATGTGAGTGAGAGAGTGAGAGAGAAGCTGTGAGTGAGAGAGATAAAGAGAAGCTGTGAGTTAGATAGAGACAGAGAAAGAGAAGCTGTGAGTGAGAGAGAGAGAGAGAGAAAGAGAAACGCTGTGAGTGAGAGAGAGAGAAGCTGTGAGTGAGAGAGAGATAAAGAGAAGCTGTGAGTTAGAGAGAGACAGAGAAAGAGAAGCTGTGAGTGAGGGAGAGAGAGAGAAAGAGAAGCTGTGAGTGAGAGAGATAAAGAGAAGCTGTGAGTTAGAGAGAGACAGAGAAAGAGAAGCTGTGATTGAGAGAGAGAGAGAAAGAGAAGCTGTGAGTGAGAGAGAGAGAGAGAGAAATAGAAGCTGTGAGTGAGAGAGAGAGAGAGAGAAAGAGAAGCTTTGAGTGAGAGAGAGAGATAGAAAGAGAAGCTGTGAGTGAGATAGAGAGAGAGATACTGTGAGTGAGTGAGAGAGAGAAGCTGTGAGTGAGTGAGAGAGAGAGAGAGAGAGAAGCTGTGTGTGTGTGTGAGAGAAAGAGAAGCTGTAAGTGAGATAGAGAGAAATAGAACCTGAGAGTGAGAGAGAGATAAAGGGAAGCTGTGAGTTAGAGAGAGACAAAGAGAAGCTGTGAGTGAGAGAGAGAGAGAGAAATAGAAAGAGAGGCTGTGTGTGTGTGTGAGAGAGAAGATGTGAGTGAGTGAGAGAGAGAGTGAGAAATAGAAGCTGTGAGAGAGAGAGAGAGAGAAAGAGAAGCTGTGAGTGAGTGAGAGAGAGAGAAGCTGTGAGTGAGTGAGAGAGAGAGAGAGAAAGAGAAGCTGTGAGTGAGAGTGAGAGAAAGAGAAGCTGTGAGTGAGAGAGAGAGATAAAGACAAGCTGTGAGAGAGAGACAGAGAAAGAGAAGCTGAGTGAGAGAGAGAGAAAGAGAAGCTGTGAGTGAGAGAGAGAGAAAAAGAGAAGCTGTGAGTGAGAGAGAGAGAAAGAGAGAAAGAGAAGCTGTGAGTGAGAGAGAGAGCTGTGAGTGAGAGAGAAAGAGAAGCTGTGTGTGAGAGAGAGAGAAAGAGAAGCTATGAGTGAGAGAGAAAAAGAAAGAGAAGCTGTGAGTGAGAGAGAGAGAAAGAGAAGCTGTGAGTGAGAGAGAGAGAAAGAAAGAGAAGCTGAGTGAGATAGAGAGAGAGAAAGAGAAGCTGTGAGTGAGAGAGAGAGAGAAGCTGTGAGTAAGTGATAGAGAGAGAGAGAAGATGTGAGTGAGTGAGAGAGAGAGAAGCTGTGAGTGAGAGAGAGAGAGAGAAAGAGAAGCTGTGAGTGAGAGTGAGAGAAAGAGAAGCTGTGAGTGAGAGAGAGAGATAAAGACAAGCTGTGAGAGAGAGACAGAGAAAGAGAAGCTGAGTGAGAGAGAGAGAAAGAGAAGCTGTGAGTGAGAGAGAGAGAGAAAGAGAAGCTGTGAGTGAGAGAGAGAGAAAGAGAGAAAGAGAAGCTGTGAGTGAGAGAGAGAGAGCTGTGAGTGAGAGAGAAAGTGAAGCTATGAGAGAGAGAGAGAGAAAGAGAAGCTATGAGTGAGAGAGAAAAAGAAAGAGAAGCTGTGAGTGAGAGAGAGAGAAAGAGAAGCTGTGAGTGAGAGAGAGAGAAAGAAAGAGAAGCTGAGTGAGATAGAGAGAGAGAAAGAGAAGCTGTGAGTGAGAGAGAGAGAGAGAAAAATAGAAGCTGTGAGTGAGAGAGAGAGAGAGAGAGAAAGAGAAGCTTTGAGTGAGAGAGAGAGAGAGAAAGAGAAGCTGTGAGTGAGATAGAGAGAGAGAAACTGTGAGTGAGTGAGAGAGAGAAGCTGTGAGTGAGTGAGAGAGAGAGAGAGAGAGAAGCTGTGTGTGTGTGAGAGAGAAAGAGAAGCTGTAAGTGAGAGAGAGAGAAATAGAACCTGAGAGTGAGAGAGAGATAAAGGGAAGCTGTGAGTTAGAGAGAGACAAAGAGAAGCTGTGAGTGAGAGAGAGAGAGAGAAATAGAAAGAGAGGCTGTGTGTGTGTGAGAGAGAGAAGCTGTGAGTGAGTGAGAGAGAGAGGGAGAAATAGAAGCTGTGAGGGAGAGAGAAAGAGAAGCTGTGAGTGAGAGATATATATAGTCAAGCTGTGAGAGAGAGAGAGAGAAAGAGACACTGTGAATGAGAGAGAGAGATAAAGAGATGCTGTGAGAGAGAGAGAAGCTGTGAGTGAGAGAGAGAGAGAAGCTGTGAGTGAGAGAGAGAGATGTGAGTGAGAGAGAGAAAGAGAAAGAGAAGCTGTGAGTGAGAGAGAGAGAGATAAAGAGAAGCTGTGAGTGAGAGAGAGAGAGAAAGAGAAGCTGTGAGTGAGAGAGAGAGAGAAAGAGAAGCAGTGAGAGAGGGAGAGAGAGAAAGAGAAAGTGTGAGTGAGAGAGAGAGAGAAAGAGAAGTTGTGAGTGAGAGAGAGAGAGAGAAGCTGTGAGTGAGAGAGAGAGAGAGAAAGAGATGTTGTGAGTGAGAGAGAGAGAGAAGCTGTCAGTGAGAGAGAGCGAGAGAAAGAGAAGCTGTGAGTGAGAGAGAGAGGGAGAAAGAGAATCTGTGAGTGAGAGAGAGAGAGAAATAGAAGCTGTGAGAGAGAGAGAGAGAGAGAGAGTAGCTGTGTGTGTGAGAGAGAGAGAAGCTGTGAGAGAGTGAGAGAGAGAGAGAGAGAGAAAAGCTGTGAGTGAGAGAGAGAGAGAAGCTGTGAGTGAGAAAGAGAGAGAGAGAAGCTGTGAGTGAGAGATAAAGAGAAGCTGTGGGTTCGAGAGAGAGAGAGAAAGAGAAGCTGTGAGTGAGAGAGAGAGAGAGAGAAAGAGAAAAGCTGTGAGTGAGAGAGAGAGAGAAGCTGTGAGTGAGAGAGAGATAAAGAGAAGCTGTGAGTTAGAGAGAGACAGAGAAAGAGAAGCTGTGAGTGAGAGAGAGAGAGATAAAGAGAAGCTGTGAGTGAGAGAGAGAGAGAAAGAGAAGCTGTGAGTGAGAGAGAGAGAGAAAGAGAAGCAGTGAGAGAGGGAGAGAGAGAAAGAGAAAGTGTGAGTGAGAGAGAGAGAGAAAGAGAAGTTGTGAGTGAGAGAGAGAGAGAGAAGCTGTGAGTGAGAGAGAGAGAGAGAAAGAGATGTTGTGAGTGAGAGAGAGAGAGAAGCTGTCAGTGAGAGAGAGCGAGAGAAAGAGAAGCTGTGAGTGAGAGAGAGAGGGAGAAAGAGAATCTGTGAGTGAGAGAGAGAGAGAAATAGAAGCTGTGAGAGAGAGAGAGAGAGAGAGAGTAGCTGTGTGTGTGAGAGAGAGAGAAGCTGTGAGAGAGTGAGAGAGAGAGAGAGAGAGAAAAGCTGTGAGTGAGAGAGAGAGAGAAGCTGTGAGTGAGAAAGAGAGAGAGAGAAGCTGTGAGTGAGAGATAAAGAGAAGCTGTGGGTTCGAGAGAGAGAGAGAAAGAGAAGCTGTGAGTGAGAGAGAGAGAGAGAGAAAGAGAAAAGCTGTGAGTGAGAGAGAGAGAGAAGCTGTGAGTGAGAGAGAGATAAAGAGAAGCTGTGAGTTAGAGAGAGACAGAGAAAGAGAAGCTGTGAGTGAGAGAGAGAGAAAGAGACGCTGTGAGTGAGTGAGTGAGAGAGAGAGAAAAGCTGTGAGTGAGTGAGAGAGAGAGAAGCTGTGAGTCAGAGAGAGATAAAGAGAAGCTGTGAGTTCGAAAGAGACAGAGAAAGAGAAGCTGTGAGTGAGAGAGAGAGAAAGAGAAGCTGTGAGTGAGAGAGAGAGAAGCTGTGAGTGAGAGAGAGAGAGAAGCTGTGAGAGAAAGTGAGAGAGAGAGAGAGAGAAGCTGTGAGTGAGAGAGAGAGAGAGAGAGAGAGAAGCTGTGTGTGTGAGAGAGAGAAAAGCTGTGAGTGAGAGAGAGAGAGAAGCTGTGAGTGAGAGAGAAAGGGTAGCTGTGAGTGAGAGAGAGAGAGAGAAAGATAAGCTGAGTGAGAGAAAGAGAGAAAGAGAAGCTGTGAGTGAGAGAGAGAGAAGCTGTGTGAGAGAGAAAGAAACTCTTTGAGAGGGAGTGAGAGAGAGAGAGAAAGAGAAGCTGTGTGTGCGAGAGAAAGAAAGAGTAGCTGTGAGTAAGAGAGAGAGAAAGAGAAGCTGTGAGTGAGAGAGAGAGAGAGAAAGAGCTGTGAGTGAGAGAGAGAGAGAAGCTGTGAGTGAGTGAGAGAGAGAGAGAGAAAGAGAAGCTGTGAGTGAGAGAGAGAGAGAGAGAGAGAAGCTGTGAGTGAGAGAGAGAGAAAGACCAGCTGTGAGAGAGAGACAGAGAAAGAGAAGCTGAGTGAGAGATAGAGAGAAAGAGAAGCTGTGAGTGAGAGAGAGAGAGAAAGAGAAGGTGTGAGTGAGAGAGAGAGAAAGAGAAGCTGTGAGTGTGAGAGAGAGAAAGATATAGAAGCTGTGAGTGAGATAGAGAGAGAGAAAGAGAAGCTGTGAGTGAGAGAGAGAGAGAGAAGCTGTGAGTGAGTGATAGAAAGAGAGAGAAGATGTGAGTGAGAGAGAGAGAAACAGAAGATGTGATTGAGAGAGAGAGTAAGAGAAGCTGTGAGTGAGAGAGAGAGAGAAAGAGAAGCTGTGAGTGAGCGAGAGATATAAAGAGAAGCTGTGAGTGAGAGAGATAGAGAAAGAGGTGAGTGATAGAGAGAGAGAGAAAAAGAAGCTGTGAGTGAGAGAGAGAGAGAAAGAGAAGCTGTGAGTGAGAGAGTGGGAGAAAAAGGGAAGCTGTGAGTGAGAGAGAAAAAGAGAAGCTGTGAGTGAGAGAGATAAAGAGAAGCTGTGAGTTAGAGAGAGACAGAGAAAGAGAAGCTGTGAGTGAGAGAGAGAGAGAAAGAGAAGCTGTGAGTGAGAGAGAGAGAGAGAGAAATAGAAGCTGTGAGTGAGAGAGAGAGAGAGAGAGAAAGAGAAGCTTTGAGTGAGAGAGAGAGAGAGAAAGAGAAGCTGTGAGTGAGATAGAGAGAGAGAAACTGTGAGTGAGTGAGAGAGAGAAGCTGTGAGTGAGTGAGAGAGAGAGAGAGAGAGAGAAGCTGTGTGTGTGTGAGAGAGAAAGAGAAGCTGTAAGTGAGAGAGAGAGAAATAGAACCTGAGAGTGAGAGAGAGATAAAGGGAAGCTGTGAGTTAGAGAGAGACAAAGAGAAGCTGTGAGTGAGAGAGAGAGAGAGAAATAGAAAGAGAGGCTGTGTGTGTGTGAGAGAGAGAAGCTGTGAGTGAGTGAGAGAGAGAGGGAGAAATAGAAGCTGTGAGGGAGAGAGAAAGAGAAGCTGTGAGTGAGAGATATATATAGTCAAGCTGTGAGAGAGAGACAGAGAAAGAGACACTGTGAATGAGAGAGAGAGATAAAGAGATGCTGTGAGAGAGAGAGAAGCTGTGAGTGAGAGAGAGAGAGAAGCTGTGAATGAGAGAGAGAGATGTGAGTGAGAGAGAGAAAGAGAAGCTGTGAGTGAGAGAGAGAGAGATAAAGAGAAGCTGTGAGTGAGAGAGAGAGAGAGAAAGAGAAGCTGTGAGTGAGAGAGAGAGAGAAAGAGAAGCAGTGAGAGAGGGAGAGAGAGAAAGAGAAAGTGTGAGTGAGAGAGAGAGAGAAAGAGAAGTTGTGAGTGAGAGAGAGAGAGAGAGAAGCTGTGAGTGAGAGAGAGAGAGAGAAAGAGATGTTGTGAGTGAGAGAGAGAGAAGCTGTCAGTGAGAGAGAGCGAGAGAAAGAGAAGCTGTGAGTGAGAGAGAGAGGGAGAAAGAGAATCTGTGAGTGAGAGAGAGAGAGAAATAGAAGCTGTGAGTGAGAGAGAGAGAGAGAGAGTAGCTGTGTGTGTGAGAGAGAGAGAAGCTGTGAGAGAGTGAGAGAGAGAGAGAGAGAGAAAAGCTGTGAGTGAGAGAGAGAGAGAAGCTGTGAGTGAGAAAGAGAGAGAGAGAAGATGTGAGTGAGAGAGAGAGAGAAGCTGTGAATGAGAGAGAGAAGCTGTGAGTGAGAGATAAAGAGAAGCTGTGGGTTCGAGAGAGAGAGAGAAAGAGAAGCTGTGAGTGAGAGAGAGAGAGAGAAAGAGAAAAGCTGTGAGTGAGAGAGAGAGAAGCTGTGAGTGAGAGAGAGATAAAGAGAAGCTGTGAGTTAGAGAGAGACAGAGAAAGAGAAGCTGTGAGTGAGAGAGAGAAAGAGACGCTGTGAGTGAGTGAGTGAGAGAGAGAGAAAAGCTGTGAGTGAGTGAGAGAGAGAGAAGCTGTGAGTCAGAGAGAGATAAAGAGAAGCTGTGAGTTCGAAAGAGACAGAGAAAGAGAAGCTGTGAGTGAGAGAGAGAGAAAGAGAAGCTGTGAGTGAGAGAGAGAGAAGCTGTGAGTGAGAGAGAGAGAGAAGCTGTGAGAGAAAGTGAGAGAGAGAGAGAGAAGCTGTGAGTGAGAGAGAGAGAGAGAGAGAGAGAGAGAAGCTGTGAGTGAGAGAGAGAGAAAGACCAGCTGTGAGAGAGAGACAGAGAAAGAGAAGCTGAGTGAGAGATAGAGAGAAAGAGAAGCTGTGAGTGAGAGAGAGAGAGAAAGAGAAGGTGTGAGTGAGAGAGAGAGAAGCTGTGTGAGAGAGAAAGAAACTCTTTGAGAGGGAGTGAGAGAGAGAGAGAAAGAGAAGCTGTGTGTGCGAGAGAAAGAAAGAGTAGCTGTGAGTAAGAGAGAGAGAAAGAGAAGCTGTGAGTGAGAGAGAGAGAGAGAAAGAGCTGTGAGTGAGAGAGAGAGAGAAGCTGTGAGTGAGTGAGAGAGAGAGAGAGAAAGAGAAGCTGTGAGTGAGAGAGAGAGAGAGAGAGAGAAGCTGTGAGTGAGAGAGAGAGAAAGACCAGCTGTGAGAGAGAGACAGAGAAAGAGAAGCTGAGTGAGAGATAGAGAGAAAGAGAAGCTGTGAGTGAGAGAGAGAGAGAAAGAGAAGGTGTGAGTGAGAGAGAGAGAAAGAGAAGCTGTGAGTGTGAGAGAGAGAAAGATATAGAAGCTGTGAGTGAGATAGAGAGAGAGAAAGAGAAGCTGTGAGTGAGAGAGAGAGAGAGAAGCTGTGAGTGAGTGATAGAAAGAGAGAGAAGATGTGAGTGAGAGAGAGAGAGAAAGAGAAGCTGTGAGTGAGAGAGAGAGAAAAAGAGAAGCTGTGAGTGAGAGAGAGAGAGAAAGAGAAGCTGTGAGTGAGAGAGAGAGAAGCTGTGAGTGAGAGAGAGAGAAACAGAAGATGTGATTGAGAGAGAGAGTAAGAGAAGCTGTGAGTGAGAGAGAGAGAGAAAGAGAAGCTGTGAGTGAGCGAGAGATATAAAGAGAAGCTGTGAGTGAGAGAGATAGAGAAAGAGAAGCTGTGAGTGATAGAGAGAGAGAGAAAAAGAAGCTGTGAGTGAGAGAGAGAGAGAAAGAGAAGCTGTGAGTGAGAGAGTGGGAGAAAAAGGGAAGCTGTGAGTGAGAGAGAGAAAGAGAAGCTGTGAGTGAGAGAGAGAGTGAAAGAGAAGCTGTGAGTGAGTGAGAGATAGAGAAGCTGTGAGTGAGAGAGAGAGAGAGAGAGAAAGAGAAGCTGTGAGTGAGAGTGAGAGAAAGAGAAGCTGTGAGTGAGAGAGAGAGATAAAGACAAGCTGTGAGAGAGAGACAGAGAAAGAGAAGCTGAGTGAGAGAGAGAGAAAGAGAAGCTGTGAGTGAGAGAGAGAGAGAAAGAGAAGCTGTGAGTGAGAGAGAGAGAAAGAGAGAAAGAGAAGCTGTGAGTGAGAGAGAGGTGTGAGTGAGAGAGAAAGAGAAGCTGTGAGAGAGAGAGAGAAAGAGAAGCTATGAGTGAGAGAGAAAAAGAAAGAGAAGTTGTGAGTGAGTGAGAGAGAGAGAAGCTGTGAGTGAGAGAGAGAGAAAGAGAAGCTGTGAGAGAGAGTGAGAGAGAGAGAGAGAAAAGCTGTGAGTGTGTGAGAGAGAGAGAAGCTGTTGGTGAGAAAGAGAGAGAGGGAAGATGTGAGTGAGAGAGTGAGAGAGAAGCTGTGAGTGAGAGAGATAAAGAGAAGCTGTGAGTTAGATAGAGACAGAGAAAGAGAAGCTGTGAGTGAGAGAGAGAGAGAGAGAAAGAGAAACGCTGTGAGTGAGAGAGAGAGAAGCTGTGAGTGAGAGAGAGATAAAGAGAAGCTGTGAGTTAGAGAGAGACAGAGAAAGAGAAGCTGTGAGTGAGGGAGAGAGAGAGAAAGAGAAGCTGTGAGTGAGAGAGATAAAGAGAAGCTGTGAGAGAGAGACAGAGAAAGAGAAGCTGTGATTGAGAGAGAGAGAGAGAAAGAGAAGCTGTGAGTGAGAGAGAGAGAGAGAGAAATAGAAGCTGTGAGTGAGAGAGAGAGAGAGAGAAAGAGAAGCTTTGAGTGAGAGAGAGAGATAGAAAGAGAAGCTGTGAGTGAGATAGAGAGAGAGATACTGTGAGTGAGTGAGAGAGAGAAGCTGTGAGTGAGTGAGAGAGAGAGAGAGAGAGAGAAGCTGTGTGTGTGTGTGAGAGAAAGAGAAGCTGTAAGTGAGATAGAGAGAAATAGAACCTGAGAGTGAGAGAGAGATAAAGGGAAGCTGTGAGTTAGAGAGAGACAAAGAGAAGCTGTGAGTGAGAGAGAGAGAGAGAAATAGAAAGAGAGGCTGTGTGTGTGTGTGAGAGAGAAGATGTGAGTGAGTGAGAGAGAGAGTGAGAAATAGAAGCTGTGAGAGAGAGAGAGAGAGAAAGAGAAGCTGTGAGTGAGTGAGAGAGAGAGAAGCTGTGAGTGAGTGAGAGAGAGAGAGAGAAAGAGAAGCTGTGAGTGAGAGTGAGAGAAAGAGAAGCTGTGAGTGAGAGAGAGAGATAAAGACAAGCTGTGAGAGAGAGACAGAGAAAGAGAAGCTGAGTGAGAGAGAGAGAAAGAGAAGCTGTGAGTGAGAGAGAGAGAAAAAGAGAAGCTGTGAGTGAGAGAGAGAGAAAGAGAGAAAGAGAAGCTGTGAGTGAGAGAGAGAGCTGTGAGTGAGAGAGAAAGAGAAGCTGTGTGTGAGAGAGAGAGAAAGAGAAGCTATGAGTGAGAGAGAAAAAGAAAGAGAAGCTGTGAGTGAGAGAGAGAGAAAGAGAAGCTGTGAGTGAGAGAGAGAGAAAGAAAGAGAAGCTGAGTGAGATAGAGAGAGAGAAAGAGAAGCTGTGAGTGAGAGAGAGAGAGAAGCTGTGAGTAAGTGATAGAGAGAGAGAGAAGATGTGAGTGAGTGAGAGAGAGAGAAGCTGTGAGTGAGTGAGAGAGAGAGAGAGAAAGAGAAGCTGTGAGTGAGAGTGAGAGAAAGAGAAGCTGTGAGTGAGAGAGAGAGATAAAGACAAGCTGTGAGAGAGAGACAGAGAAAGAGAAGCTGAGTGAGAGAGAGAGAAAGAGAAGCTGTGAGTGAGAGAGAGAGAGAAAGAGAAGCTGTGAGTGAGAGAGAGAGAAAGAGAGAAAGAGAAGCTGTGAGTGAGAGAGAGAGAGCTGTGAGTGAGAGAGAAAGAGAAGCTATGAGAGAGAGAGAGAGAAAGAGAAGCTATGAGTGAGAGAGAAAAAGAAAGAGAAGCTGTGAGTGAGAGAGAGAGAAAGAGAAGCTGTGAGTGAGAGAGAGAGAAAGAAAGAGAAGCTGAGTGAGATAGAGAGAGAGAAAGAGAAGCTGTGAGTGAGAGAGAGAGAGAGAAAAATAGAAGCTGTGAGTGAGAGAGAGAGAGAGAGAGAAAGAGAAGCTTTGAGTGAGAGAGAGAGAGAGAAAGAGAAGCTGTGAGTGAGATAGAGAGAGAGAAACTGTGAGTGAGTGAGAGAGAGAAGCTGTGAGTGAGTGAGAGAGAGAGAGAGAGAGAAGCTGTGTGTGTGTGAGAGAGAAAGAGAAGCTGTAAGTGAGAGAGAGAGAAATAGAACCTGAGAGTGAGAGAGAGATAAAGGGAAGCTGTGAGTTAGAGAGAGACAAAGAGAAGCTGTGAGTGAGAGAGAGAGAGAGAAATAGAAAGAGAGGCTGTGTGTGTGTGAGAGAGAGAAGCTGTGAGTGAGTGAGAGAGAGAGGGAGAAATAGAAGCTGTGAGGGAGAGAGAAAGAGAAGCTGTGAGTGAGAGATATATATAGTCAAGCTGTGAGAGAGAGACAGAGAAAGAGACACTGTGAATGAGAGAGAGAGATAAAGAGATGCTGTGAGAGAGAGAGAAGCTGTGAGTGAGAGAGAGAGAGAAGCTGTGAGTGAGAGAGAGAGATGTGAGTGAGAGAGAGAAAGAGAAAGAGAAGCTGTGAGTGAGAGAGAGAGAGATAAAGAGAAGCTGTGAGTGAGAGAGAGAGAGAAAGAGAAGCTGTGAGTGAGAGAGAGAGAGAAAGAGAAGCAGTGAGAGAGGGAGAGAGAGAAAGAGAAAGTGTGAGTGAGAGAGAGAGAGAAAGAGAAGTTGTGAGTGAGAGAGAGAGAGAGAAGCTGTGAGTGAGAGAGAGAGAGAGAAAGAGATGTTGTGAGTGAGAGAGAGAGAGAAGCTGTCAGTGAGAGAGAGCGAGAGAAAGAGAAGCTGTGAGTGAGAGAGAGAGGGAGAAAGAGAATCTGTGAGTGAGAGAGAGAGAGAAATAGAAGCTGTGAGAGAGAGAGAGAGAGAGAGTAGCTGTGTGTG
Source organism: Bradypodion ventrale (assembly GCA_035047345.1). Classification (NCBI taxonomy): domain Eukaryota; kingdom Metazoa; phylum Chordata; class Lepidosauria; order Squamata; family Chamaeleonidae; genus Bradypodion; species Bradypodion ventrale. The sequence goes on along the minus strand of JAWDJE010000018.1, from coordinate 9,953,733 downwards.
TGAGAGAGAGAGAAGCTGTGAGAGAGTGAGAGAGAGAGAGAGAGAGAAAAGCTGTGAGTGAGAGAGAGAGAGAAGCTGTGAGTGAGAAAGAGAGAGAGAGAAGATGTGAGTGAGAGAGAGAGAGAAGCTGTGAATGAGAGAGAGAAGCTGTGAGTGAGAGATAAAGAGAAGCTGTGGGTTCGAGAGAGAGAGAGAAAGAGAAGCTGTGAGTGAGAGAGAGAGAGAGAGAAAGAGAAAAGCTGTGAGTGAGAGAGAGAGAAGCTGTGAGTGAGAGAGAGATAAAGAGAAGCTGTGAGTTAGAGAGAGACAGAGAAAGAGAAGCTGTGAGTGAGAGAGAGAGAAAGAGACGCTGTGAGTGAGTGAGTGAGAGAGAGAGAAAAGCTGTGAGTGAGTGAGAGAGAGAGAAGCTGTGAGTCAGAGAGAGATAAAGAGAAGCTGTGAGTTCGAAAGAGACAGAGAAAGAGAAGCTGTGAGTGAGAGAGAGAGAAAGAGAAGCTGTGAGTGAGAGAGAGAGAAGCTGTGAGTGAGAGAGAGAGAGAAGCTGTGAGAGAAAGTGAGAGAGAGAGAGAGAGAAGCTGTGAGTGAGACAGAGAGAGAGAGAGAGAGAAGCTGTGTGTGTGTGAGAGAGAAAAGCTGTGAGTGAGAGAGAGAGAGAAGCTGTGAGGGAGAGAGAAAGGGTAGCTGTGAGTGAGAGAGAGAGAGAGAAAGATAAGCTGAGTGAGAGAAAGAGAGAAAGAGAAGCTGTGAGTGAGAGAGAGAGAAGCTGTGTGAGAGAGAAAGAAACTCTTTGAGAGGGAGTGAGAGAGAGAGAGAAAGAGAAGCTGTGTGTGCGAGAGAAAGAAAGAGTAGCTGTGAGTAAGAGAGAGAGAAAGAGAAGCTGTGAGTGAGAGAGAGAGAGAGAAAGAGCTGTGAGTGAGAGAGAGAGAGAAGCTGTGAGTGAGTGAGAGAGAGAGAGAGAAAGAGAAGCTGTGAGTGAGAGAGAGAGAGAGAGAGAGAAGCTGTGAGTGAGAGAGAGAGAAAGACCAGCTGTGAGAGAGAGACAGAGAAAGAGAAGCTGAGTGAGAGATAGAGAGAAAGAGAAGCTGTGAGTGAGAGAGAGAGAGAAAGAGAAGGTGTGAGTGAGAGAGAGAGAAAGAGAAGCTGTGAGTGTGAGAGAGAGAAAGATATAGAAGCTGTGAGTGAGATAGAGAGAGAGAAAGAGAAGCTGTGAGTGAGAGAGAGAGAGAGAAGCTGTGAGTGAGTGATAGAAAGAGAGAGAAGATGTGAGTGAGAGAGAGAGAGAAAGAGAAGCTGTGAGTGAGAGAGAGAGAAAAAGAGAAGCTGTGAGTGAGAGAGAGAGAGAAAGAGAAGCTGTGAGTGAGAGAGAGAGAAGCTGTGAGTGAGAGAGAGAGAAACAGAAGATGTGATTGAGAGAGAGAGTAAGAGAAGCTGTGAGTGAGAGAGAGAGAGAAAGAGAAGCTGTGAGTGAGCGAGAGATATAAAGAGAAGCTGTGAGTGAGAGAGATAGAGAAAGAGAAGCTGTGAGTGATAGAGAGAGAGAGAAAAAGAAGCTGTGAGTGAGAGAGAGAGAGAAAGAGAAGCTGTGAGTGAGAGAGTGGGAGAAAAAGGGAAGCTGTGAGTGAGAGAGAGAAAGAGAAGCTGTGAGTGAGAGAGAGAGAGAAAGAGAAGCTGTGAGTGAGTGAGTGATAGAGAAGCTGTGAGTGAGAGAGAGAGAGAGAGAGAAAGAGAAGCTGTGAGTGAGAGTGAGAGAAAGAGAAGCTGTGAGTGAGAGAGAGAGATAAAGACAAGCTGTGAGAGAGAGACAGAGAAAGAGAAGCTGAGTGAGAGAGAGAGAAAGAGAAGCTGTGAGTGAGAGAGAGAGAGAAAGAGAAGCTGTGAGTGAGAGAGAGAGAAAGAGAGAAAGAGAAGCTGTGAGTGAGAGAGAGAGCTGTGAGTGAGAGAGAAAGAGAAGCTGTGAGAGAGAGAGAGAAAGAGAAGCTATGAGTGAGAGAGAAAAAGAAAGAGAAGTTGTGAGTGAGTGAGAGAGAGAGAAGCTGTGAGTGAGAGAGAGAGAAAGAGAAGCTGTGAGAGAGAGTGAGAGAGAGAGAGAGAAAAGCTGTGAGTGTGTGTGAGAGAGAGAAGCTGTTGGTGAGAAAGAGAGAGAGGGAAGATGTGAGTGAGAGAGTGAGAGAGAAGCTGTGAGTGAGAGAGATAAAGAGAAGCTGTGAGTTAGATAGAGACAGAGAAAGAGAAGCTGTGAGTGAGAGAGAGAGAGAGAGAAAGAGAAACGCTGTGAGTGAGAGAGAGAGAAGCTGTGAGTGAGAGAGAGATAAAGAGAAGCTGTGAGTTAGAGAGAGACAGAGAAAGAGAAGCTGTGAGTGAGGGAGAGAGAGAGAAAGAGAAGCTGTGAGTGAGAGAGATAAAGAGAAGCTGTGAGTTAGAGAGAGACAGAGAAAGAGAAGCTGTGATTGAGAGAGAGAGAGAAAGAGAAGCTGTGAGTGAGAGAGAGAGAGAGAGAAATAGAAGCTGTGAGTGAGAGAGAGAGAGAGAGAAAGAGAAGCTTTGAGTGAGAGAGAGAGATAGAAAGAGAAGCTGTGAGTGAGATAGAGAGAGAGATACTGTGAGTGAGTGAGAGAGAGAAGCTGTGAGTGAGTGAGAGAGAGAGAGAGAGAGAGAAGCTGTGTGTGTGTGTGAGAGAAAGAGAAGCTGTAAGTGAGAGAGAGAGAAATAGAACCTGAGAGTGAGAGAGAGATAAAGGGAAGCTGTGAGTTAGAGAGAGACAAAGAGAAGCTGTGAGTGAGAGAGAGAGAGAGAAATAGAAAGAGAGGCTGTGTGTGTGTGTGAGAGAGAAGCTGTGAGTGAGTGAGAGAGAGATGGAGAAATAGAAGCTGTGAGAGAGAGAGAGAGAGAAAGAGAAGCTGTGAGTGAGTGAGAGAGAGAGAAGCTGTGAGTGAGTGAGAGAGAGAGAGAGAAAGAGAAGCTGTGAGTGAGAGTGAGAGAAAGAGAAGCTGTGAGTGAGAGAGAGAGATAAAGACAAGCTGTGAGAGAGAGACAGAGAAAGAGAAGCTGAGTGAGAGAGAGAGAAAGAGAAGCTGTGAGTGAGAGAGAGAGAAAAAGAGAAGCTGTGAGTGAGAGAGAGAGAAAGAGAGAAAGAGAAGCTGTGAGTGAGAGAGAGAGCTGTGAGTGAGAGAGAAAGAGAAGCTGTGTGTGAGAGAGAGAGAAAGAGAAGCTATGAGTGAGAGAGAAAAAGAAAGAGAAGCTGTGAGTGAGAGAGAGAGAAAGAGAAGCTGTGAGTGAGAGAGAGAGAAAGAAAGAGAAGCTGAGTGAGATAGAGAGAGAGAAAGAGAAGCTGTGAGTGAGAGAGAGAGAGAAGCTGTGAGTGAGTGATAGAGAGAGAGAGAAGATGTGAGTGAGTGAGAGAGAGAGAAGCTGTGAGTGAGTGAGAGAGAGAGAGAGAAAGAGAAGCTGTGAGTGAGAGTGAGAGAAAGAGAAGCTGTGAGTGAGAGAGAGAGATAAAGACAAGCTGTGAGAGAGAGACAGAGAAAGAGAAGCTGAGTGAGAGAGAGAGAAAGAGAAGCTGTGAGTGAGAGAGAGAGAGAAAGAGAAGCTGTGAGTGAGAGAGAGAGAAAGAGAGAAAGAGAAGCTGTGAGTGAGAGAGAGAGAGCTGTGAGTGAGAGAGAAAGAGAAGCTATGAGAGAGAGAGAGAGAGAAAGAGAAGCTATGAGTGAGAGAGAAAAAGAAAGAGAAGCTGTGAGTGAGAGAGAGAGAAAGAGAAGCTGTGAGTGAGAGAGAGAGAAAGAAAGAGAAGCTGAGTGAGATAGAGAGAGAGAAAGAGAAGCTGTGAGTGAGAGAGAGAGAAGCTGTGAGTGAGTGATAGAGAGAGAGAGAAGATGTGAGTGAGAGAGAGGGAAAGAGAATCTGTGAGTGAGAGAGAGAGAGAAAGAGAAGCTGTGAGTGAGAGAGAGAGAGATAAATAGAAGCTGTGAGTTAGAGAGAGAAAGAGAAGCTGTGAGTGAGAGAGAGAGAAAGAGAAGCTGTGAGTGAGAGAGAGAGAGAAGCTGTGAGTGAGAGAGAGAGAGAGAAAGAGAAGATGTGAGTGAGAGAGAGAGAAAGAGAAGCTGTGAGAGAGAGAGACAAAGAGAAGCTGTGAGTGTGAGAGAGAGAGTAAGAGAAGCTGTGAGTGAGTGAGAGAGAGAGAAGCTGTGTGTGAGAGAGAGAAAGAGAAGCTGTGAGTGAGAGTGAGTGAAAGAGAGAGAGAGAAGCTGTGACAGTGATAGAGAGAGAGTAAAAGAGAAGCTGTGAGTGAGAGAGAGAGAGAAAGAAAAGCTTTGAGTGAGAAAGAGAGAAAGAGAAGCTGTGAGTGAGAGAGAGAGAAAGAGAAGCTGAGTGAGAAAGAGAGAGAGAAAGAGAAGCTGTGAGTGAGAGAGAGAGAAAGAGAAGCTGTGAGTGAGAGAGAGAGAGCGAAAGAGACGCTGAGAGTGCGAGAGAGAAAGAGTAGCTGTGAGTGAGAGAGAGAGAAAGAGAAGCTGAGAAAGAGAGATAGAAAGAGAAGCTGTGAGTGAGAGAGAGAGAGAAAGATAAGCTGAGTGAGAGAGAGAGAAAGAGAAGCTGAGTGAGAGAGAGAGAGAGAAAGGGAAGCTGTGTGTGAGAGAGAGAGAAGCTGTGAGTGAGTGAGAGAGAGAGGGAGAAAGAGAAGCTGTGAGTGAGAGAGAGAAAGAGAAAGAGACACTGTGAGTGAGAGAGAGAGAGAGAAAGAGATGCTGTGTGTGTGAGAGAGAGAGAAGCTGTGAGTGAGAGAGAGAGAAGCTGTGAGTGAGAGAGAGAGAGATGTGAGTGAGAGAGAGAAAGAGAAAGAGAAGCTGTGAGTGAGAGAGAGAGAGAAAGAGAAGCTGTGAGTGAGAGAGAGAGAGAGAAAGAGTAGCTGTGAGTGAGAGAGAGAGAAAGAGAAGCTGAGAAAGAGAGATAGAAAGAGAAGCTGTGAGTGAGAGAGAGAGAGAAAGATAAGCTGAGTGAGAGAGAGAGAAAGAGAAGCTGAGTGAGAGAGAGAGAGAAAGGGAAGCTGTGTGTGTGTGAGAGAGAAGCTGTGAGTGAGTGACAGAGAGAGGGAGAAAGAGAAGCTGTGAGTGAGAGATAGAAAGAGAAAGAGACACTGTGAGTGAGAGAGAGAGAGAAAGAGATGGTGTGTGTGTGAGAGAGAGAGAAGCTGTGAGTGAGAGAGAGAGAGAATCTGTGAGTGAGAGAGAGAGAGAGTGAGTGAGAGAGAGAAAGAGAAAGAGAAGTTGTGAGTGAGAGAGAGAGAGAAAGAGAAGTAGTGAGAGAGGGAGAGGGAGAGAGAAGCTGTGAGTGAGAGAGAGATAGAGAAAAAGAGAAGTTGTGAGTGAGAGAGAGAGAGAAGCTGTCAGTGAGAGAGAGAGAGAGAAAGAGAAGCTGTGAGAGAAATATATTGTCAAGCTGTGAGAGAGAGACAGAGAAAGAGACACTGTGAGTGAGAGAGAGAAAGAAAGAGATGCTGAGAGAGAGAGAAGCTTTGAGTGAGTGAGAGTGAGAGAAGCTGTGAGTGAGTGAGAGAGAGATGTGAGTGAGTGAGAGAAAGAGAAAGAGAAAGAGAAGCAGTGAGTGAGAGAGAGAGGGAGAGAAGTTGTGAGTGAGAGAGAGAGAGAGAAAGAGAAAGAGAAGCAGTGAGAGAGGGAGAGAGAGAAAGAGAAGCTGTTAGTGAGAGAGAGAGAGAAAGAGAAGCTGTGAGAGAGAGTGTGAGAGAGAGAAAAGCTGTGAGTGAGAGAGAGAGAAGGTGTGAGTGAGAAAGAGAGAGAGAAGATGTGAGTGAGAGAGAGAGAGAAGCTGTGAGAAAGAGAGAGAGAAAGAGAAGTTGTGAGTGAGTGAGAGAGAGAGAAGCTGTGAGTGAGAGAGAGAGAAAGAGAAGCTGTGAGAGAGTGAGAGAGAGAGAGAGAAAAGCTGTGAGTGTGTGTGAGAGAGAGAATCTGTAGGTGAGAAAGAGAGAGAGGGAAGATGTGAGTGAGAGAGTGAGAGAGAAGCTGTGAGTGAGAGAGATAAAGAGAAGCTGTGAGTTAGATAGAGACAGAGAAAGAGAAGCTGTGAGTGAGAGAGAGAGAGAGAGAAAGAGAAAAGCTGTGAGTGAGAGAGAGAGAAGCTGTGAGTGAGAGAGAGATAAAGAGAAGCTGTGAGTTAGAGAGAGACAGAGAAAGAGAAGCTGTGAGTGAGGGAGAGAGAGAGAAAGAGAAGCTGTGAGTGAGAGAGATATAGAGAAGCTGTGAGTTAGAGAGAGACAGAGAAAGAGAAGCTGTGAGTGAGAGAGAGAGAGAGAAATAGAAGCTGTGAGTGAGAGAGAGAGAGAGAGAAAGAGAAGCTTTGAGTGAGAGAGAGAGATAGAAAGAGAAGCTGTGAGTGAGATAGAGAGAGAGAAACTGTGAGTGAGTGAGAGAGAGAAGCTGTGAGTGAGTGAGAGAGAGAGAGAGAGAAGCTGTGTGTGTGTGAGAGAGAAAGAGAAGCTGTAAGTGAGAGAGAGAGAAATAGAACCTGAGAGTGAGAGAGAGATAAAGGGAAGCTGTGAGTTAGAGAGAGACAAAGAGAAGCTGTGAGTGAGAGAGAGAGAGAGAGAAATAGAAAGAGAGGCTGTGTGTGTGTGTGTGAGAGAGAAGCTGTGAGTGAGTGAGAGAGAGAGGGAGAAAGAGAAGCTGTGTGTGTGAGAGATAGAAAGAGAAAGAGACACTGTGAGTGAGAGAGAGAGAGAAAGAGATGGTGTGTGTGTGAGAGAGAGAGAAGCTGTGAGTGAGAGAGAGAGAGAAGCTGTGAGTGTGAGAGAGAGAGATGTGAGTGAGAGAGAGAAAGAGAAAGAGAAGCTGTGAGTGAGAGAGAGAGAGAAAGAGAAGTAGTGAGAGAGGGAGAGAGAGAGAGAAGCTGTGAGTGAGAGAGATAGAGAAAAAGAGAAGTTGTGAGTGAGAGAGAGAGAGAAGCTGTCAGTGAGAGAGAGAGAGAGAAAGAGAAGCTGTGAGTGAGAGAAATATATTGTCAAGCTGTGAGAGAGAGACAGAGAAAGAGACACTGTGAGTGAGAGAGAGAAAGAAAGAGATGCTGAGAGAGAGAGAGAAGCTTTGAGTGATTGAGAGAGAGAGAAGCTGTGAGTGAGTGAGAGAGAGATGTGAGTGAGTGAGAGAAAGAGAAAGAGAAAGAGAAGCAGTGAGTGAGAGAGAGAGAGAGAGAAGCTGTGAGTGAGTGAGAGAGAGAGAGAGAGAAAGAGAAGCAGTGAGAGAGGGAGAGAGAGAAAGAGAAGCTGTTAGTGAGAGAGAGAGAGAAAGAGAAGCTGTGAGAGAGAGTGTGAGAGAGAGAAAAGCTGTGAGTGAGAGAGAGAGAAGGTGTGAGTGAGAAAGAGAGAGAGAAGATGTGAGTGAGAGAGAGAGAGAGAAGCTGTGAGAGAGAGAGAGAGAAAGAGAAGTTGTGAGTGAGTGAGAGAGAGAGAAGCTGTGAGTGAGAGAGAGAGAAAGAGAAGCTGTGAGAGAGTGAGAGAGAGAGAGAAAAGCTGTGAGTGTGTGTGAGAGAGAGAAGCTGTAGGTGAGAGAGATAAAGAGAAGCTGTGAGTTAGATAGAGACAGAGAAAGAGAAGCTGTGAGTGAGAGAGAGAGAGAGAGAAAGAGAAAAGCTGTGAGTGAGAGAGAGAGAAGCTGTGAGTGAGAGAGAGATAAAGAGAAGCTGTGAGTTAGAGAGAGACAGAGAAAGAGAAGCTGTGAGTGAGGGAGAGAGAGAGAAAGAGAAGCTGTGAGTGAGAGAGATAAAGAGAAGCTGTGAGTTAGAGAGAGACAGAGAAAGAGAAGCTGTGAGTGAGAGAGAGAGAGAAATAGAAGCTGTGAGTGAGAGAGAGAGAGAGAGAGAAAGAGAAGCTTTGAGTGAGAGAGAGAGATAGAAAGAGAAGCTGTGAGAGAGATAGAGAGAGAGAAACTGTGAGTGAGTGAGAGAGAGAAGCTGTGAGTGAGTGAGAGAGAGAGAGAGAGAAGCTGTGTGTGTGTGAGAGAGAAAGAGAAGCTGTAAGTGAGAGAGAGAGAAATAGAACCTGAGAGTGAGAGAGAGATAAAGGGAAGCTGTGAGTTAGAGAGAGACAAAGAGAAGCTGTGAGTGAGAGAGAGAGAGAGAGAAATAGAAAGAGAGGCTGTGTGTGTGTGAGAGAGAGAAGCTGTGAGTGAGTGAGAGAGAGAGGGAGAAATAGAAGCTGTGAGAGAGAGAGAGAGACAAAGAGAAGCTGTGAGTGAGTGAGAGAGAGAGAAGCTGTGAGTGAGAGAGAGAGAGAGAGAGAGAAAGAGAAGCTGTGAGTGAGAGTGAGAGAGAGATAAAGACAAGCTGTGAGAGAGAGACAGAGAAAGAGAAGCTGAGTGAGAGAGAGAGAAAGAGAAGCTGTGAGTGAGAGAGAGAGAGAAAGAGAAGCTGTGAGTGAGAGAGAGAGAAAGAGAGAAAGAGAAGCTGTGAGTGAGAGAGAGAGCTGTGAGTGAGAGAGAAAGAGAAGCTGTGAGAGAGAGAGAGAGAAAGAGAAGCTATGAGTGAGAGAGAAAAAGAAAGAGAAGCTGTGAGTGAGAGAGAGAGAAAGAGAAGCTGTGAGTGAGAGAGAGAGAAAGAAAGAGAAGCTGAGTGAGATAGAGAGAGAGAAAGAGAAGCTGTGAGTGAGAGAGAGAGAGAAGCTGTGAGTGAGTGATAGAGAGAGAGAGAAGATGTGAGTGAGTGAGAGAGAGAGAAGCTGTGAGTGAGTGAGAGAGAGAGAGAGAAAGAGAAGCTGTGAGTGAGAGTGAGAGAAAGAGAAGCTGTGAGTGAGAGAGAGAGAGAAAGACAAGCTGTGAGAGAAAGACAGAGAAAGAGAAGCTGAGAGAGAGAGAAAGAGAAGCTGTGAGTGAGAGAGAGAGAGAAAGAGAAGCTGTGAGTGAGAGAGAGAGAAAGAGAAAGAGAAGCTGTGAGTGAGAGAGAGAGCTGTGAGTGAGAGAGAAAGAGAAGCTATGAGAGAGAGAGAGAGAAAGAGAAGCTATGAGTGAGAGAGAAAAAGAAAGAGAAGCTGTGAGTGAGAGAGAGAGAAAGAGAAGCTGTGAGTGAGAGAGAGAGAAAGAAAGAGAAGCTGAGTGAGATAGAGAGAAAGAGAAGCTGTGAGTGAGAGAGAGAGAGAAGCTGTGAGTGAGTGATAGAGAGAGAGAGAAGATGTGAGTGAGAGAGAGGGAAAGAGAATCTGTGAGTGAGAGAGAGAGAGAAAGAGAAGCTGTGAGTGAGAGAGAGAGAGATAAATAGAAGCTGTGAGTTAGAGAGAGAAAGAGAAGCTGTGAGTGAGAGAGAGAGAAAGAGAAGCTGTGAGTGAGAGAGAGAAGCTGTGAGTGAGAGAGAGAGAGAGAAAGAGAAGATGTGAGTGAGAGAGAGAGAAAGAGAAGCTGTGAGAGAGAGAGACAAAGAGAAGCTGTGAGTGTGAGAGAGAGAGTAAGAGAAGCTGTGAGTGAGAGAGAGAGAGAAGCTGTGTGTGTGAGAGAGAAAGAGAAGCTGTGAGTGAGAGTGAGTGAAAGAGAGAGAGAGAAGCTGTGACAGTGATAGAGAGAGAGTAAAAGAGAAGCTGTGAGTGAGAGAGAGAGAGAAAGAGAAGCTGTGAGTGAGAAAGAGAGAAAGAGAAGCTGTGAGTGAGAGAGAGAGAAAGAGAAGCTGTGAGTGAGAGAGAGAGAAAGAGAAGCTGTGAGTGAGAGAGAGAGAAAGAGAAGCTGTGAGTGAGAGAGAGAGAGAGCGAAAAAGACGCTGAGAGTGCGAGAGAGAAAGAGTAGCTGTGAGTGAGAGAGAGAGAAAGAGAAGCTGAGAAAGAGAGATAGAAAGAGAAGCTGTGAGTGAGAGAGAGAGAGAAAGAGAAGCTGAGTGAGAGAGAGAGAGAGAAAGGGAAGCTGTGTGTGAGAGAGAGAGAAGCTGTGAGTGAGTGAGAGAGAGAGGGAGAAAGAGAAGCTGTGAGTGAGAGAGAGAAAGAGAAAGAGACACTGTGAGTGAGAGAGAGAGAGAGAAAGAGATGCTGTGTGTGTGAGAGAGAGAGAAGCTGTGAGTGAGAGAGAGAGAAGCTGTGAGTGAGAGAGAGAGAGATGTGAGTGAGAGAGAGAAAGAGAATCTGTGAGTGAGAGAGAGAGAGAAAGAGAAGCTGTGAGTGAGAGAGAGAGAGAAAGAGTAGCTGTGAGTGAGAGAGAGAGAAAGAGAAGCTGAGAAAGAGAGAGAAAGAGAAGCTGTGAGTGAGAGAGAGAGAGAGAAAGATAAGCTGAGTGAGAGAGAGAGAAAGAGAAGCTGAGTGAGAGAGAGAGAGAAAGGGAAGCTGTGTGTGTGAGAGAGAGAAGCTGTGAGTGAGTGAGAGAGAGAGGGAGAAAGAGAAGCTGTGAGTGAGAGAGAGAAAGAGAAAGAGACACTGTGAGTGAGAGAGAGAGAGAAAGAGATGGTGTGTGTGTGAGAGAGAGAGAAGCTGTGAGTGAGAGAGAGAGAGAAGCTGTGAGTGAGAGAGAGAGAGATGTGAGTGAGAGAGAGAAAGAGAAAGAGAAGCTGTGAGTGAGAGAGAGAGAGAAAGAGAAGTAGTGAGAGAGGGAGAGAGAGAGAGAGAAGCTGTGAGTGAGAGAGATAGAGATAAAGAGAAGTTGTGAGTGAGAGAGAGAGAGAAGCTGTCAGTGAGAGAGAGAGAGAGAAAGAGAAGCTGTGAGTGAGAGAAATATATAGTCAAGCTGTGAGAGAGAGACAGAGAAAGAGACACTGTGAGTGAGAGAGAGAAATAAAGAGATGCTGAGAGAGAGAGAGAGAAGCTTTGAGTGAGTGAGAGAGAGGGAAGCTGTGAGTGAGTGAGAGAGAGATGTGAGTGAGTGAGAGAAACTGAAAGAGAAAGAGAAGCAGTGAGAGAGAGAGAGAAAGAGAAGCTGTGAGTGAGAGAGAGAGAGAGAAAGAGAAGCAGTGAGAGAGGGAGAGAGAGAAAGAGAAGCTGTTAGTGAGAGAGAGAGAGAAAGAGAAGCTGTGAGAGAGAGTGTGAGAGAGAGAAAAGCTGTGAGAGAGAGAGAAGGTGTGAGTGAGAAAGAGAGAGAGAAGATGTGAGTGAGAGAGAGAGAGAGAAGCTGTGAGAGAGAGAGAGAGAAGTTGTGAGTGAGTGAGAGAGAGAAGCTGTGAGTGAGAGAGAGAGAAAGAGAAGCTGTGAGAGAGAGTGAGAGAGAGAGAGAGAAAAGCTGTGAGTGTGTGTGAGAGAGAGAAGCTGTAGGTGAGAAAGAGAGAGAGGGAAGATGTGAGTGAGAGAGTGAGAGAGAAGCTGTGAGTGAGAGCGAGATAGAGAAGCTGTGAGTGAGAGAGAGATAAAGAGAAGCTGTGAGTTAGATAGAGACAGAGAAAGAGAAGCTGTGAGTGAGAGAGAGAGAGAGAGAAAGAGAAAAGCTGTGAGTGAGAGAGAGAGAAGCTGTGAGTGAGAGAGAGATAAAGAGAAGCTGTGAGTTAGAGAGAGACAGAGAAAGAGAAGCTGTGAGTGAGGGAGAGAGAGAGAAAGAGAAGCTGTAAGTGAGAGAGATAAAGAGAAGCTGTGAGTTAGAGAGAGACAGAGAAAGAGAAGCTGTGATTGAGAGAGAGAGAAAGAGAAGCTGTGAGTGAGAGAGAGAGAGAGAAATAGAAGCTGTGAGTGAGAGAGAGAGAGAGAGAAAGAGAAAGAGAAGCTTTGAGTGAGAGAGAGATAGAAAGAGAAGCTGTGAGTGAGATAGAGAGAGAGAAACTGTGAGTGAGTGAGAGAGAGAAGCTGTGAGTGAGTGAGAGAGAGAGAGAGAGAAGCTGTGTGTGTGTGAGAGAGAAAGAGAAGCTGTAAGTGAGAGAGAGAGAAATAGAACCTGAGAGTGAGAGAGAGATAAAGGGAAGCTGTGAGTTAGAGAGAGACAATGAGAAGCTGTGAGTGAGAGAGAGAGAGAGAAATAGAAAGAGAGGCTGTGTGTGTGTGTGAGAGAGAAGCTGTGAGTGAGTGAGAGAGAGAGGGAGAAATAGAAGCTGTGAGAGAGAGAGAGAGAGAAGCTGAGAGTGAGAGAGAGAGAAAGAGAAGCTGTGAGTGAGAGAGAGAAAGAGAAGCTGAGTGAGAAAGAGAGAGAGAAAGAGAAGCTGTGAGTGAGAGAGAGAGAAAGAGAAGCTGTGAGTGAGAGAGAGAGAGAAAGAGAAGCTGTGAGTGAGTGAGAGAGAGAGAAAGAGAAGCTGTGTGTGAGAGAGAGTGAAGCTGTGAGTGAGAGAGAAAGAAAGAAATAGAAGCTGTGAGTGAGTGAGTGAGAGAGAGAAGTTGTGAGTTAGAGAGAGAGGGAGAAAGAGAAGCTGTGAGTGAGAGAGAGAGAGAGAAGCTGTGAGTGAGAGAGAGAGAAAGAGAAGCTGTGAGTGAGAGAGAGAGAGAAAGAGCTGTGAGTGAGAGTGAGAGAGAAGCTGTGAGTGAGTGAGAGAGAGAGAGAGAAAGAGAAGCTGAGAGTGCGAGAGAGAGACAGAGTAGCTGTGAGTAAGAGAGAGAGAAGCTTTGAGTGAGAGAGAGAGAGAGAACCTGTGAGAGAGAGAGAAAGAAACTCTGTGAGAGAGAGTGAGAGAGAGAAATAGAGAAGCTGTGTGTGTGAGAGAGAAAAAGAGTAGCTGTGAGTTAGAGAAAGAGAAAGAGAAGTTGTGAGTGAGAGAGAGAGAGAAAGAGAAGCTGTGAGTGAGAGAGAGAGAGAGAAGCTGTGAGTGAGTGAGAGAGAGAGAAAGAGAAGCTGTGAGTGAGAGAGAGAGAGAAAGAGCTGTGAGTGAGAGAGAGAGATAAAGACAAGCTGTGAGAGAGAGACAGAGAAAGAGAAGCTGAGTGAGAGAGAGAGAGAAAGAGAAGCTGTGAGTGAGAGAGAGAGAAAGAGAAGCTGTGAGAGAGAGAGAGAGAAAGAGAAGCTGTGAGTGAGAGAGAAAAAGAAAGAGAAGCTGTGAGTGAGAGAGAGAGAAAGAGAAGCTGTGAGTGAGAGAGAGAGAAAGAAAGAGAAGCTGAGTGAGATAGAGAGAGAGAAAGAGAAGCTGTGAGTGAGAGAGAGAGAAGCTGTGAGTGAGTGATAGAGAGAGAGAGAAGATGTGAGTGAGAGAGAGGGAAAGAGAATCTGTGAGTGAGAGAGAGAGAGAAAGAGAAGCTGTGAGTGAGTGAGAGAGAGATAAATAGAAGCTGTGAGTTAGAGAGAGAAAGAGAAGCTGTGAGTGAGAGAGAGAGAAAAAGAAGCTGTGAGTGAGAGAGAGAGAAGCTGTGAGAGAGAGAGAGAGAAAGAGAAGATGTGAGTGAGAGAGAGAGAATGAGAAGCTGTGAGAGAGAGAGTCAAAGAGATTCTGTGAGTGTGAGAGGGAGAGTAAGAGAAGCTGTGAGTGAGAGAGAGAGAGAGAGAAGCTGTGTGTGTGTGAGAGAGAGAAGCTGTGTGTGTGTGAGAGAGAAAGAGAAGCTGTGAGTGAGAGTGAGTGAAAGAGAGAGTGAGAAGCTGTGACAGTGATAGAGAGAGAGCAAGAGAAGCTGTGAGTGAGAGAGAGAGAGAAAGAGAAGCTGTGAGTGAGAGAGAGAGAAAGAGAAGCTGTGAGTGAGAGAGAGAGAAAGAGAAGCTGAGTGAGAAAGAGAGAGAGAAAGAGAAGCTGTGAGTGAGAGAGAGAGAAAGAGAAGCTGTGAGTGAGAGAGAGAGAGCGAAAGAGACGCTGAGAGTGCGAGAGAGAAAGAGTAGCTGTGAGTGAGAGAGAGAGAAAGAGAAGCTGAGAAAGAGAGATAGAAAGAGAAGCTGTGAGTGAGAGAGAGAGAGAGAAAGATAAGCTGAGTGAGAGAGAGAGAAGAGAAGCTGAGTGAGAGAGAGAGAGAGAAAGGGAAGCTGTGTGTGTGAGAGAGAGAAGCTGTGAGTGAGTGAGAGAGACAGGGAGAAAGAGAAGCTGTGAGTGAGAGAGAGAAAGAGAAAGAGACACTGTGAGTGAGAGAGAGAGAGAAAGAGATGGTGTGTGTGTGTGTGAGAGAGAAACTGTGAGTGAGAGAGAGAGAGAAGCTGTGAGCGAGAGAGAGAGAGATGTGAGTGAGAGAGAGAGAAAGAGAAGTAGTGAGAGAGGGAGGGAGAGAGAGAGAAGCTGTGAGTGAGAGAGATAGAGATAAAGAGAAGTTGTGAGTGAGAGAGAGAGAGAAGCTGTCAGTGAGAGAGAGAGAGAAAGTGAAGCTGTGAGTGAGAGAGAGAAAGAGAAAGAGACACTGTGAGTGAGAGAGAGAGAGAGAAAGAGATGCTGTGTGTGTGAGAGAGAGAGAAGCTGTGAGTGAGAGAGAGAGAAGCTGTGAGTGAGAGAGAGAGAGAGATGTGAGTGAGAGAGAGAAAGAGAAAGAGAAGCTGTGAGTGAGAGAGAGAGAGAAAGAGAAGTAGTGAGAGAGGGAGAGAGAGAGAGAAGCTGTGAGTGAGAGAGATAGAGATAAAGAGAAGTTGTGAGTGAGAGAGAGAGAGAAGCTGTCAGTGAGAGAGAGAGAGAGAAAGAGAAGCTGTGAGTGAGAGAAATATATAGTCAAGCTGTGAGAGAGAGACTGAGAAAGAGACACTGTGAGTGAGAGAGAGAGAGAAAGAGATGCTGAGAGAGAGAAGCTTTGAGTGAGTGAGAGAGAGAGAAGCTGTGAGTGGGTGAGAGAGAGATGTGAGTGAGTGATAGAAAGAGAAAGAGAAGCAGTGAGTGAGAGAGAGAGAGAAAGAGAAGCTGTGAGTGAGAGAGAGAGAGAGAATGAGAAGCAGTGAGAGAGGGAGAGAGAGAAAGAGAAGCTGTTAGTGAGAGAGAGAGAGAAAGAGAAGCTGTGAGAGAGAGTGTGAGAGAGAGAAAAGCTGTGAGTGAGAGAGAGAGAGAAGGTGTGAGTGAGAAGGAGAGAGAGAGAAGATGTGAGTGAGAGAGAGAGAAGCTGTGAGTGAGAGAGAGAGAGAAAGAGAAGTTGTGAGTGAGTGAGAGAGAGAGAAGCTGTGAGTGAGACAGAGAGAAAGAGAAGCTGTGTGAGAGAGAGAGAGAAAGATAAGCTGAGTGAGAGAAAGAGAGAAAGAGAAGCTGTGAGTGAGAGAGAGAGAGAAAGAGAAGCTGTGAGTGAAAGAGAGAGAAGCTGTGTGAGAGAGAAAGAAACTCTTTGAGAGGGAGTGAGAGAGAGAGAGAGAAAGAGAAGCTGTGTGTGCGAGAGAAAGAAAGAGTAGCTGTGAGTAAGAGAGAGAGAAAGAGAAGCTGTGAGTGAGAGAGAGAGAGAGAAAGAGCTGTGAGTGAGAGAGAGAGAGAAGCTGTGAGTGAGTGAGAGAGAGAGAGAAAGAGAAGCTGTGAGTGAGTGAGAGAGAGAGAGAGAGAGAGAAGCTGTGAGTGAGAGAGAGAGAAAGACCAGCTGTGAGAGAGAGACAGAGAAAGAGAAGCTGAGTGAGAGATAGAGAGAAAGAGAAGCTGTGAGTGAGAGAGAGAGAGAAAGAGAAGCTGTGAGTGAGAGAGAGAGAGAAAGAGAAGCTGTGAGTGTGTGAGAGAGAAAGATATAGAAGCTGTGAGTGAGATAGAGAGAGAGAAAGAGAAGCTGTGAGTGAGAGAGAAAAAGAAAGAGAAGCTGTGAGTGAGAGAGAGAGAGAAAGAGAAGCTGTGAGTGAGAGAGAGATAAATAGAAGCTGTGAGTTAGAGAGAGAAAGAGAAGCTGTGAGTGAGAGAGAGAGAAAGAGAAGCTGTGAGTGAGAGAGAGAGAGAAGCTGTGAGTGAGAGAGAGAGAGAAAGAGAAGATGTGAGTGAGAGAGAGAGAAAGAGAAGCTGTGAGAGAGAGAGACAAAGAGAAGCTGTGAGTGTGAGAGAGAGAGTAAGAGAAGCTGTGAGTGAGAGAGAGAGAGAGAGAAGCTGTGTGTGAGAGAGAGAAAGAGAAGCTGTGAGTGAGAGTGAGTGAAAGAGAGAGAGAGAAGCTGTGACAGTGATAGAGAGAGAGTAAAAGAGAAGCTGTGAGTGAGAGAGAGAGAGAAAGAGAAGCTGTGAGTGAGAAAGAGAGAAAGAGAAGCTGTGAGTGAGAGAGAGAGAAAGAGAAGCTGAGTGAGAAAGAGAGAGAGAAAGAGAAGCTGTGAGTGAGAGAGAGAGAAAGAGAAGCTGTGAGTGAGAGAGAGAGAGCGAAAGAGACGCTGAGAGTGTGAGAGAGAAAGAGTAGCTGTGAGTGAGAGAGAGAGAAAGAGAAGCTGAGAAAGAGAGATAGAAAGAGAAGCTGTGAGTGAGAGAGAGAGAGAAAGATAAGCTGAGAGAGAGAGAGAAAGAGAAGCTGAGTGAGAGAGAGAGAGAGAAAGGGAAGCTGTGTGTGAGAGAGAGAGAAGCTGTGAGTGAGTGAGAGAGAGAGGGAGAAAGAGAAGCTGTGAGTGAGAGAGAGAAAGAGAAAGAGACGCTGTGAGTGAGAGAGAGAGAGAGAAAGAGATGCTGTGTGTGTGTGTGAGAGAGAAGCTGTGAGTGAGAGAGAGAGAAGCTGTGAGTGAGAGAGAGAGAGAGATGTGAGTGAGAGAGAGAAAGAGAAAGAGAAGCTGTGAGTGAGAGAGAGAGAGAGAGAAAGAGAAGTAGTGAGAGAGGGAGAGAGAGAGAGAAGCTGTGAGTGAGAGAGATAGAGATAAAGAGAAGTTGTGAGTGAGAGAGAGAGAGAAGCTGTCAGTGAGAGAGAGAGAGAGAAAGAGAAGCTGTGAGTGAGAGAAATATATAGTCAAGCTGTGAGAGAGAGACAGAGAAAGAGACACTGTGAGTGAGAGAGAGAGAGAAAGAGATGCTGAGAGAGAGAAGCTTTGAGTGAGTGAGAGAGAGAGAAGCTGTGAGTGGGTGAGAGAGAGATGTGAGTGAGTGAGAGAAAGAGAAAGTGAAGCAGTGAGTGAGAGAGAGAGAGAAAGAGAAGCTGTGAGTGAGAGAGAGAGAGAGAAAGAGAAGCAGTGAGAGAGGGAGAGAGAGAAAGAGAAGCTGTTAGTGAGAGAGAGAGAGAAAGAGAAGCTGTGAGAGAGAGTGTGAGAGAGAGAAAAGCTGTGAGTGAGAGAGAGAGAAGGTGTGAGTGAGAAAGAGAGAGAAGATGTGAGTGAGAGAGAGAGAGAAGCTGTGAGTGAGAGAGAGAGAGAAAGAGGTTGTGAGTGAGTGAGAGAGAGAGAAGCTGTGAGTGAGAGAGAGAGAAAGAGAAGCTGTGTGAGAGAGAGAGAGAAAGATAAGCTGTGAGAGAAAGAGAGAAAGAGAAGCTGTGAGTGAGAGAGAGAGAGAAAGAGAAGCTGTGAGTGAAAGAGAGAGAAGCTGTGTGAGAGAGAAAGAAACTCTTTGAGAGGGAGTGAGAGAGAGAGAGAGAAAGAGAAGCTGTGTGTGCGAGAGAAAGAAAGAGTAGCTGTGAGTAAGAGAGAGAGAAAGAGAAGCTGTGAGTGAGAGAGAGAGAGAGAAAGAGCTGTGAGTGAGAGAGAGAGAGAAGCTGTGAGTGAGTGAGAGAGAGAGAGAAAGAGAAGCTGTGAGTGAGAGAGAGAGAGAGAGAAGCTGTGAGTGAGAGAGAGAGAAAGACCAGCTGTGAGAGAGAGACAGAGAAAGAGAAGCTGAGTGAGAGATAGAGAGAAAGAGAAGCTGTGAGTGAGAGAGAGAGAGAAAGAGAAGCTGTGAGTGAGAGAGAGAGAGAAAGAGAAGCTGTGAGTGTGTGAGAGAGAAAGATATAGAAGCTGTGAGTGAGATAGAGAGAGAGAAAGAGAAGCTGTGAGTGAGAGAGAAAAAGAAAGAGAATCTGTGAGTGAGAGAGAGAGAAAGAGAAGCTGTGAGTGAGAGAGAGAGAAAGAAAGAGAAGCTGAGTGAGATAGAGAGATAAATAGAAGCTGTGAGTGAGAGAGAGAGAGAAGCTGTGAGTGAGTGATAGAGAGAGAGAGAAGATGTGAGTGAGAGAGAGGGAAAGAGAATCTGTGAGTGAGAGAGAGAGAGAAAGAGAAGCTGTGAGTGAGAGAGAGATAAATAGAAGCTGTGAGTTAGAGAGAGAAAGAGAAGCTGTGAGTGAGAGAGAGAGAGAGAGAGAAAGAGAAGCTGTGAGTGAGAGAGAGAGAGAAGCTGTGAGTGAGAGAGAGAGAGAATGAGAAGATGTGAGTGAGAGAGAGAGAAAGAGAAGCTGTGAGAGAGAGAGACAAAGAGAAGCTGTGAGTGAGAGAGAGAGTAAGAGAAGCTGTGAGTGAGAGAGAGAGAGAGAGAAGCTGTGTGTGTGAGAGAGAAAGAGAAGCTGTGAGTGAGAGTGAGGGAAAGAGAGAGAGAGAAGCTGTGACAGTGATAGAGAGAGAGCAAAAGAGAAGCTGTGAGTGAGAGAGAGAGAGAAAGAGAAGCTGTGAGTGAGAGAGAGAGAAAGAGAAGCTGTGAGTGAGAGAGAGAGAAAGAGAAGCTGAGTGAGAAAGAGAGAGAGAAAGAGAAGCTGTGAGTGAGAGAGAGAGAAAGAGAAGCTGTGAGTGAGAGAGAGCAAGCGAAAGAGACGCTGAGAGTGCGAGAGAGAAAGAGTAGCTGTGAGTGAGAGAGAGAAAGAGAAGCTGAGAAAGAGAGATAGAAAGAGAAGCTGTGAGTGAGAGAGAAAGAGAAAGATAAGCTGAGTGAGAGAGAGAGAAAGAGAAGCTGAGTGAGAGAGAGAGAGAGAAAGGGAAGCTGTGTGTGAGAGAGAGAGAAGCTGTGAGTGAGTGAGAGAGAGAGGGAGAAAGAGAAGCTGTGAGTGAGAGAGAGAAAGAGAAAGAGACACTGTGAGTGAGAGAGAGAGAGAGAAAGAGATGCTGTGTGTGTGAGAGAGAGAGAAGCTGTGAGTGAGAGAGAGAGAGAAGCTGTGAGTGAGAGAGAGAGAGATGTGAGTGAGAGAGAGAAAGAGAAAGAGAAGCTGTGAGTGTGAGAGAGAGAGAAAGAGAAGTAGTGAGAGAGGGAGAGAGGGAGAGAGAAGCTGTGAGTGAGAGAGATAGAGATAAAGAGAAGTTGTGAGTGAGAAAGAGAGAGAAGCTGTCAGTGAGAGAGAGAGAGAGAAAGAGAAGCTGTGAGTGACAGAAATATATAGTCAAGCTGTGAGAGAGAGACAGAGAAAGAGACACTGTGAGTGAGAGAGAGAGAGAAAGAGATGCTGAGAGAGAGAGAGAAGCTTTGAGTGAGTGAGAGAGAGAGAAGCTGTGAGTGAGTGAGAGAGAGATGTGAGTGAGTGAGAGAAAGAGAAAGAGAAGCAGTGAGTGAGAGAGAGGGAGAAAGAGAAGCTGTGAGTGAGAGAGAGAGAGAGAGAAAGAGAAGCAGTGAGAGAGGGAGAGAGAGAAAGAGAAGCTGTTAGTGAGAGAGAGAGAGAGAAAGAGAAGCTGTGAGAGAGAGTGTGAGAGAGAGAAAAGCTGTGAGTGAGAGAGAGAGAGAAGGTGTGAGTGAGAAAGAGAGAGAGAAGATGTGAGTGAGAGAGAGAGAGAAGCTGTGAGTGAGAGAGAGAGAGAAAGAGAAGTTGTGAGTGAGTGAGAGAGAGAGAAGCTGTGAGTGAGAGAGAGAGAAAGAGAAGCTGTGAGAGAGAGTGAGAGAGAGAGAGAGAGAAAAGCTGTGAGTGTGTGAGAGAGAGAGAAGCTGTAGGTGAGAAAGAGAGAGAGGGAAGATGTGAGTGAGAGAGTGAGAGAGAAGCTGTGAGTGAGAGAGAGATAGAGAAGCTGTGAGTGAGAGAGAGAGAGAGAGAAATAGAAGCTGTGAGTGAGAGAGAGAGAGAGAAAGAGAAGCTTTGAGTGAGAGAGAGAGAGAGAAAGAGAAGCTGTGAGTGAGATAGAGAGAGAGAAACTGTGAGTGAGTGAGAGAGAGAAGCTGTGAGTGAGTGGGAGAGAGAGAGAGAGAGAAGCTGTGTGTGTGAGAGAGAGAAAGAGAAGCTGTAAGTGAGAGAGAGAGAAATAGAACCTGAGAGTGAGAGAGAGATAAAGGGAAGCTGTGAGTTAGAGAGAGACAATGAGAAGCTGTGAGTGAGAGAGAGAGAGAGAAATAGAAAGAGAGGCTGTGTGTGTGTGTGAGAGAGAAGCTGTGAGTGAGTGAGAGAGAGAGGGAGAAATAGAAGCTGTGAGAGAGAGAGAGAGAGAAGCTGAGAGTGAGAGAGAGAGAAAGAGAAGCTGTGAGTGAGAGAGAGAGAGAGAGAAAGAGAAAGAGAAGCTTTGAGTGAGAGAGAGATAGAAAGAGAAGCTGTGAGTGAGATAGAGAGAGAGAAACTGTGAGTGAGTGAGAGAGAGAAGCTGTGAGTGAGTGAGAGAGAGAGAGAGAGAAGCTGTGTGTGTGTGAGAGAGAAAGAGAAGCTGTAAGTGAGAGAGAGAGAAATAGAACCTGAGAGTGAGAGAGAGATAAAGGGAAGCTGTGAGTTAGAGAGAGACAATGAGAAGCTGTGAGTGAGAGAGAGAGAGAGAAATAGAAAGAGAGGGTGTGTGTGTGTGTGAGAGAGAAGCTGTGAGTGAGTGAGAGAGAGAGGGAGAAATAGAAGCTGTGAGAGAGAGAGAGAGAGAAGCTGAGAGTGAGAGAGAGAGAAAGAGAAGCTGTGAGTGAGAGAGAGAAAGAGAAGCTGAGTGAGAAAGAGAGAGAGAA
The DNA here is from genome assembly GCA_035047345.1 of Bradypodion ventrale. Taxonomy (NCBI): domain Eukaryota; kingdom Metazoa; phylum Chordata; class Lepidosauria; order Squamata; family Chamaeleonidae; genus Bradypodion; species Bradypodion ventrale. The sequence continues at coordinate 9,933,246 of JAWDJE010000018.1, read as the reverse complement.
AGAGAAGCTGTGAGTGAGAGAGAGAGAAAGAGAAGCTGTGAGTGAGAGAGAGAGAGAAAGAGAAGCTGTGAGTGAGTGAGAGAGAGAGAAAGAGAAGCTGTGTGTGAGAGAGAGTGAAGCTGTGAGTGAGAGAGAAAGAAAGAAATAGAAGCTGTGAGTGAGTGAGTGAGAGAGAGAAGTTGTGAGTTAGAGAGAGAGGGAGAAAGAGAAGCTGTGAGTGAGAGAGAGAGAGAGAAGCTGTGAGTGAGAGAGAGAGAAAGAGAAGCTGTGAGTGAGAGAGAGAGAGAAAGAGCTGTGAGTGAGAGTGAGAGAGAAGCTGTGAGTGAGTGAGAGAGAGAGAGAGAAAGAGAAGCTGAGAGTGCGAGAGAGAGACAGAGTAGCTGTGAGTAAGAGAGAGAGAAGCTTTGAGTGAGAGAGAGAGAGAGAACCTGTGAGAGAGAGAGAAAGAAACTCTGTGAGAGAGAGTGAGAGAGAGAAATAGAGAAGCTGTGTGTGTGAGAGAGAAAAAGAGTAGCTGTGAGTTAGAGAAAGAGAAAGAGAAGTTGTGAGTGAGAGAGAGAGAGAAAGAGAAGCTGTGAGTGAGAGAGAGAGAGAGAGAGAAGCTGTGAGTGAGTGAGAGAGAGAGAAAGAGAAGCTGTGAGTGAGAGAGAGAGAGAAAGAGCTGTGAGTGAGAGAGAGAGATAAAGACAAGCTGTGAGAGAGAGACAGAGAAAGAGAAGCTGAGTGAGAGAGAGAGAGAAAGAGAAGCTGTGAGTGAGAGAGAGAGAAAGAGAAGCTGTGAGAGAGAGAGAGAGAAAGAGAAGCTGTGAGTGAGAGAGAAAAAGAAAGAGAAGCTGTGAGTGAGAGAGAGAGAAAGAGAAGCTGTGAGTGAGAGAGAGAGAAAGAAAGAGAAGCTGAGTGAGATAGAGAGAGAGAAAGAGAAGCTGTGAGTGAGAGAGAGAGAAGCTGTGAGTGAGTGATAGAGAGAGAGAGAAGATGTGAGTGAGAGAGAGGGAAAGAGAATCTGTGAGTGAGAGAGAGAGAGAAAGAGAAGCTGTGAGTGAGTGAGAGAGAGATAAATAGAAGCTGTGAGTTAGAGAGAGAAAGAGAAGCTGTGAGTGAGAGAGAGAGAAAAAGAAGCTGTGAGTGAGAGAGAGAGAAGCTGTGAGTGAGAGAGAGAGAGAGAAAGAGAAGATGTGAGTGAGAGAGAGAGAATGAGAAGCTGTGAGAGAGAGAGTCAAAGAGATTCTGTGAGTGTGAGAGGGAGAGAAAGAGAAGCTGTGAGTGAGAGAGAGAGAGAGAGAAGCTGTGTGTGTGTGAGAGAGAGAAGCTGTGTGTGTGTGAGAGAGAAAGAGAAGCTGTGAGTGAGAGTGAGTGAAAGAGAGAGTGAGAAGCTGTGACAGTGATAGAGAGAGAGCAAGAGAAGCTGTGAGTGAGAGAGAGAGAGAAAGAGAAGCTGTGAGTGAGAGAGAGAGAAAGAGAAGCTGTGAGTGAGAGAGAGAGAAAGAGAAGCTGAGTGAGAAAGAGAGAGAGAAAGAGAAGCTGTGAGTGAGAGAGAGAGAAAGAGAAGCTGTGAGTGAGAGAGAGAGAGCGAAAGAGACGCTGAGAGTGCGAGAGAGAAAGAGTAGCTGTGAGTGAGAGAGAGAAAGAGAAGCTGAGAAAGAGAGATAGAAAGAGAAGCTGTGAGTGAGAGAGAGAGAGAGAAAGATAAGCTGAGTGAGAGAGAGAGAAGAGAAGCTGAGTGAGAGAGAGAGAGAGAAAGGGAAGCTGTGTGTGTGAGAGAGAGAAGCTGTGAGTGAGTGAGAGAGACAGGGAGAAAGAGAAGCTGTGAGTGAGAGAGAGAAAGAGAAAGAGACACTGTGAGTGAGAGAGAGAGAGAAAGAGATGGTGTGTGTGTGTGAGAGAGAGAAACTGTGAGTGAGAGAGAGAGAGAAGCTGTGAGCGAGAGAGAGAGAGATGTGAGTGAGAGAGAGAGAAAGAGAAGTAGTGAGAGAGGGAGGGAGAGAGAGAGAAGCTGTGAGTGAGAGAGATAGAGATAAAGAGAAGTTGTGAGTGAGAGAGAGAGAGAAGCTGTCAGTGAGAGAGAGAGAGAAAGTGAAGCTGTGAGTGAGAGAGAGAAAGAGAAAGAGACACTGTGAGTGAGAGAGAGAGAGAGAAAGAGATGCTGTGTGTGTGAGAGAGAGAGAAGCTGTGAGTGAGAGAGAGAGAAGCTGTGAGTGAGAGAGAGAGAGAGATGTGAGTGAGAGAGAGAAAGAGAAAGAGAAGCTGTGAGTGAGAGAGAGAGAGAAAGAGAAGTAGTGAGAGAGGGAGAGAGAGAGAGAAGCTGTGAGTGAGAGAGATAGAGATAAAGAGAAGTTGTGAGTGAGAGAGAGAGAGAAGCTGTCAGTGAGAGAGAGAGAGAGAAAGAGAAGCTGTGAGTGAGAGAAATATATAGTCAAGCTGTGAGAGAGAGACTGAGAAAGAGACACTGTGAGTGAGAGAGAGAGAGAAAGAGATGCTGAGAGAGAGAAGCTTTGAGTGAGTGAGAGAGAGAGAAGCTGTGAGTGGGTGAGAGAGAGATGTGAGTGAGTGATAGAAAGAGAAAGAGAAGCAGTGAGTGAGAGAGAGAGAGAAAGAGAAGCTGTGAGTGAGAGAGAGAGAGAGAATGAGAAGCAGTGAGAGAGGGAGAGAGAGAAAGAGAAGCTGTTAGTGAGAGAGAGAGAGAAAGAGAAGCTGTGAGAGAGAGTGTGAGAGAGAGAAAAGCTGTGAGTGAGAGAGAGAGAGAAGGTGTGAGTGAGAAGGAGAGAGAGAGAAGATGTGAGTGAGAGAGAGAGAAGCTGTGAGTGAGAGAGAGAGAGAAAGAGAAGTTGTGAGTGAGTGAGAGAGAGAGAAGCTGTGAGTGAGACAGAGAGAAAGAGAAGCTGTGTGAGAGAGAGAGAGAAAGATAAGCTGAGTGAGAGAAAGAGAGAAAGAGAAGCTGTGAGTGAGAGAGAGAGAGAAAGAGAAGCTGTGAGTGAAAGAGAGAGAAGCTGTGTGAGAGAGAAAGAAACTCTTTGAGAGGGAGTGAGAGAGAGAGAGAGAAAGAGAAGCTGTGTGTGCGAGAGAAAGAAAGAGTAGCTGTGAGTAAGAGAGAGAGAAAGAGAAGCTGTGAGTGAGAGAGAGAGAGAGAAAGAGCTGTGAGTGAGAGAGAGAGAGAAGCTGTGAGTGAGTGAGAGAGAGAGAGAAAGAGAAGCTGTGAGTGAGTGAGAGAGAGAGAGAGAGAGAAGCTGTGAGTGAGAGAGAGAGAAAGACCAGCTGTGAGAGAGAGACAGAGAAAGAGAAGCTGAGTGAGAGATAGAGAGAAAGAGAAGCTGTGAGTGAGAGAGAGAGAGAAAGAGAAGCTGTGAGTGAGAGAGAGAGAGAAAGAGAAGCTGTGAGTGTGTGAGAGAGAAAGATATAGAAGCTGTGAGTGAGATAGAGAGAGAGAAAGAGAAGCTGTGAGTGAGAGAGAAAAAGAAAGAGAAGCTGTGAGTGAGAGAGAGAGAGAAAGAGAAGCTGTGAGTGAGAGAGAGATAAATAGAAGCTGTGAGTTAGAGAGAGAAAGAGAAGCTGTGAGTGAGAGAGAGAGAAAGAGAAGCTGTGAGTGAGAGAGAGAGAGAAGCTGTGAGTGAGAGAGAGAGAGAAAGAGAAGATGTGAGTGAGAGAGAGAGAAAGAGAAGCTGTGAGAGAGAGAGACAAAGAGAAGCTGTGAGTGTGAGAGAGAGAGTAAGAGAAGCTGTGAGTGAGAGAGAGAGAGAGAGAAGCTGTGTGTGAGAGAGAGAAAGAGAAGCTGTGAGTGAGAGTGAGTGAAAGAGAGAGAGAGAAGCTGTGACAGTGATAGAGAGAGAGTAAAAGAGAAGCTGTGAGTGAGAGAGAGAGAGAAAGAGAAGCTGTGAGTGAGAAAGAGAGAAAGAGAAGCTGTGAGTGAGAGAGAGAGAAAGAGAAGCTGAGTGAGAAAGAGAGAGAGAAAGAGAAGCTGTGAGTGAGAGAGAGAGAAAGAGAAGCTGTGAGTGAGAGAGAGAGAGCGAAAGAGACGCTGAGAGTGTGAGAGAGAAAGAGTAGCTGTGAGTGAGAGAGAGAGAAAGAGAAGCTGAGAAAGAGAGATAGAAAGAGAAGCTGTGAGTGAGAGAGAGAGAGAAAGATAAGCTGAGAGAGAGAGAGAGAAAGAGAAGCTGAGTGAGAGAGAGAGAGAGAAAGGGAAGCTGTGTGTGAGAGAGAGAGAAGCTGTGAGTGAGTGAGAGAGAGAGGGAGAAAGAGAAGCTGTGAGTGAGAGAGAGAAAGAGAAAGAGACGCTGTGAGTGAGAGAGAGAGAGAGAAAGAGATGCTGTGTGTGTGTGTGAGAGAGAAGCTGTGAGTGAGAGAGAGAGAAGCTGTGAGTGAGAGAGAGAGAGAGATGTGAGTGAGAGAGAGAAAGAGAAAGAGAAGCTGTGAGTGAGAGAGAGAGAGAGAGAAAGAGAAGTAGTGAGAGAGGGAGAGAGAGAGAGAAGCTGTGAGTGAGAGAGATAGAGATAAAGAGAAGTTGTGAGTGAGAGAGAGAGAGAAGCTGTCAGTGAGAGAGAGAGAGAGAAAGAGAAGCTGTGAGTGAGAGAAATATATAGTCAAGCTGTGAGAGAGAGACAGAGAAAGAGACACTGTGAGTGAGAGAGAGAGAGAAAGAGATGCTGAGAGAGAGAAGCTTTGAGTGAGTGAGAGAGAGAGAAGCTGTGAGTGGGTGAGAGAGAGATGTGAGTGAGTGAGAGAAAGAGAAAGTGAAGCAGTGAGTGAGAGAGAGAGAGAAAGAGAAGCTGTGAGTGAGAGAGAGAGAGAGAAAGAGAAGCAGTGAGAGAGGGAGAGAGAGAAAGAGAAGCTGTTAGTGAGAGAGAGAGAGAAAGAGAAGCTGTGAGAGAGAGTGTGAGAGAGAGAAAAGCTGTGAGTGAGAGAGAGAGAAGGTGTGAGTGAGAAAGAGAGAGAAGATGTGAGTGAGAGAGAGAGAGAAGCTGTGAGTGAGAGAGAGAGAGAAAGAGGTTGTGAGTGAGTGAGAGAGAGAGAAGCTGTGAGTGAGAGAGAGAGAAAGAGAAGCTGTGTGAGAGAGAGAGAGAAAGATAAGCTGTGAGAGAAAGAGAGAAAGAGAAGCTGTGAGTGAGAGAGAGAGAGAAAGAGAAGCTGTGAGTGAAAGAGAGAGAAGCTGTGTGAGAGAGAAAGAAACTCTTTGAGAGGGAGTGAGAGAGAGAGAGAGAAAGAGAAGCTGTGTGTGCGAGAGAAAGAAAGAGTAGCTGTGAGTAAGAGAGAGAGAAAGAGAAGCTGTGAGTGAGAGAGAGAGAGAGAAAGAGCTGTGAGTGAGAGAGAGAGAGAAGCTGTGAGTGAGTGAGAGAGAGAGAGAAAGAGAAGCTGTGAGTGAGAGAGAGAGAGAGAGAGAGAGAGAAGCTGTGAGTGAGAGAGAGAGAAAGACCAGCTGTGAGAGAGAGACAGAGAAAGAGAAGCTGAGTGAGAGATAGAGAGAAAGAGAAGCTGTGAGTGAGAGAGAGAGAGAAAGAGAAGCTGTGAGTGAGAGAGAGAGAGAAAGAGAAGCTGTGAGTGTGTGAGAGAGAAAGATATAGAAGCTGTGAGTGAGATAGAGAGAGAGAAAGAGAAGCTGTGAGTGAGAGAGAAAAAGAAAGAGAATCTGTGAGTGAGAGAGAGAGAAAGAGAAGCTGTGAGTGAGAGAGAGAGAAAGAAAGAGAAGCTGAGTGAGATAGAGAGAGAGAAAGAGAAGCTGTGAGTGAGAGAGAGAGAGAAGCTGTGAGTGAGTGATAGAGAGAGAGAGAAGATGTGAGTGAGAGAGAGGGAAAGAGAATCTGTGAGTGAGAGAGAGAGAGAAATAGAAGCTGTGAGTGAGAGAGAGAGATAAATAGAAGCTGTGAGTTAGAGAGAGAAAGAGAAGCTGTGAGTGAGAGAGAGAGAGAGAGAGAAAGAGAAGCTGTGAGTGAGAGAGAGAGAGAAGCTGTGAGTGAGAGAGAGAGAGAATGAGAAGATGTGAGTGAGAGAGAGAGAAAGAGAAGCTGTGAGAGAGAGAGACAAAGAGAAGCTGTGAGTGAGAGAGAGAGTAAGAGAAGCTGTGAGTGAGAGAGAGAGAGAGAGAAGCTGTGTGTGTGAGAGAGAAAGAGAAGCTGTGAGTGAGAGTGAGGGAAAGAGAGAGAGAGAAGCTGTGACAGTGATAGAGAGAGAGCAATAGAGAAGCTGTGAGTGAGAGAGAGAGAGAAAGAGAAGCTGTGAGTGAGAGAGAGAGAAAGAGAAGCTGTGAGTGAGAGAGAGAGAAAGAGAAGCTGAGTGAGAAAGAGAGAGAGAAAGAGAAGCTGTGAGTGAGAGAGAGAGAAAGAGAAGCTGTGAGTGAGAGAGAGCAAGCGAAAGAGACGCTGAGAGTGCGAGAGAGAAAGAGTAGCTGTGAGTGAGAGAGAGAAAGAGAAGCTGAGAAAGAGAGATAGAAAGAGAAGCTGTGAGTGAGAGAGAAAGAGAAAGATAAGCTGAGTGAGAGAGAGAGAAAGAGAAGCTGAGTGAGAGAGAGAGAGAGAAAGGGAAGCTGTGTGTGAGAGAGAGAGAAGCTGTGAGTGAGTGAGAGAGAGAGGGAGAAAGAGAAGCTGTGAGTGAGAGAGAGAAAGAGAAAGAGACACTGTGAGTGAGAGAGAGAGAGAGAAAGAGATGCTGTGTGTGTGAGAGAGAGAGAAGCTGTGAGTGAGAGAGAGAGAGAAGCTGTGAGTGAGAGAGAGAGAGATGTGAGTGAGAGAGAGAAAGAGAAAGAAAAGCTGTGAGTGTGAGAGAGAGAGAAAGAGAAGTAGTGAGAGAGGGAGAGAGGGAGAGAGAAGCTGTGAGTGAGAGAGATAGAGATAAAGAGAAGTTGTGAGTGAGAAAGAGAGAGAAGCTGTCAGTGAGAGAGAGAGAGAGAAAGAGAAGCTGTGAGTGACAGAAATATATAGTCAAGCTGTGAGAGAGAGACAGAGAAAGAGACACTGTGAGTGAGAGAGAGAGAGAAAGAGATGCTGAGAGAGAGAGAGAAGCTTTGAGTGAGTGAGAGAGAGAGAAGCTGTGAGTGAGTGAGAGAGAGATGTGAGTGAGTGAGAGAAAGAGAAAGAGAAGCAGTGAGTGAGAGAGAGGGAGAAAGAGAAGCTGTGAGTGAGAGAGAGAGAGAGAGAAAGAGAAGCAGTGAGAGAGGGAGAGAGAGAAAGAGAAGCTGTTAGTGAGAGAGAGAGAGAGAAAGAGAAGCTGTGAGAGAGAGTGTGAGAGAGAGAAAAGCTGTGAGTGAGAGAGAGAGAGAAGGTGTGAGTGAGAAAGAGAGAGAGAAGATGTGAGTGAGAGAGAGAGAGAAGCTGTGAGTGAGAGAGAGAGAGAAAGAGAAGTTGTGAGTGAGTGAGAGAGAGAAGCTGTGAGTGAGAGAGAGAGAAAGAGAAGCTGTGAGAGAGAGTGAGAGAGAGAGAGAGAGAAAAGCTGTGAGTGTGTGAGAGAGAGAGAAGCTGTAGGTGAGAAAGAGAGAGAGGGAAGATGTGAGTGAGAGAGTGAGAGAGAAGCTGTGAGTGAGAGAGAGATAGAGAAGCTGTGAGTGAGAGAGAGAGAGAGAGAAATAGAAGCTGTGAGTGAGAGAGAGAGAGAAAGAGAAGCTTTGAGTGAGAGAGAGAGAGAGAAAGAGAAGCTGTGAGTGAGATAGAGAGAGAGAAACTGTGAGTGAGTGAGAGAGAGAAGCTGTGAGTGAGTGGGAGAGAGAGAGAGAGAGAAGCTGTGTGTGTGAGAGAGAGAAAGAGAAGCTGTAAGTGAGAGAGAGAGAAATAGAACCTGAGAGTGAGAGAGAGATAAAGGGAAGCTGTGAGTTAGAGAGAGACAAAGAGAAGCTGTGAGTGAGAGAGAGAGAAGCTGTGAGTGAGAGAGAAGCTGTGAGTGAGAGAGAGAGAAGCTGTGAGTGAGAGAGAGAGAGAGATGTGAGTGAGAGAAAGAGAAAGAGAAGCTGTGAGTGAGAGAGAGAGAGATAAAGAGAACCTGTGAGTGAGAGAGAGAGAGAAAGAGAAGCTGTGAGTGAGAGAGAGAGAGAAAGAGAAGCAGTGAGAGAGGGAGAGAGAGAAAGAGAAAGTGTGAGTGAGAGAGAGAGAGAAAGAGAAGTTGTGAGTGAGAGAGAGAGAGAAGCTGTGAGTGAGAGAGAGAGAGAAAGAGAAGCTGTGAGAGAGTGAGAGAGAGAGAGAGAAAAGCTGTGAGTGAGAGAGAGGGAGAGAAGCTGTGAGTGAGAAAGAGAGAGAGAGAAGATGTGAGTGAGAGAGAGAGAGAAGCTGTGAATGAGAGAGAGAGAAGCTGTGAGTGAGAGAAAGATAAAGAGAAGCTGTGGGTTAGAGAGAGACAGAGAAAGAGAAGCTGTGAGTGAGAGAGAGAGAGAGAAAGAGAAAAGCTGTGAGTGTGAGAGAGAGAGAAGCTGTGAGTGAGAGAGATAAAGAGAAGCTGTGAGTTAGAGAGAGACAGAGATAGAGAAGCTGTGAGTGAGAGAGAGAGAGAAAGAGACGCTGTGAGTGAGTGAGTGAGAGAGAGAGAAAAGGTGTGAGTGAGAGAGAGAGAGAGAAGCTGTGAGTCAGAGAGAGATAAAGAGAAGCTGTGAGTTCGAAAGAGACAGAGAAAGAGAAGCTGTGAGTGAGAGAGAGAGAGAGAAAGAGAAGCTGTGAGTGAGAGAGAGAGAGAAGCTGTGAGTGAGAGAGAGAGAAGCTGTGAGAGAGAGTGAGAGAGAGAGAGAGAAGCTGTGAGTGAGTGAGAGAGAGAGAAGCTGTGTGTGTGAGAGAGAGAAAAGCTGTGAGTGAGAGAGAGAGAGAAGCTGTGAGTGAGAGAGAAAGAGTAGCTGTGAGTGAGAGAGAGAGAGAGATAAGCTGAGTGAGAGAAAGAGAGAAAGAGAAGCTGCGAGTGAGAGATAGAGAGAAAGAGAGGCTGTGAGTGAGAGAGAGAGAAGCTGTGTGAGAGAGAAAGAAACTCTTTGAGAGGGAGTGAGAGAGAGAGAGAGAAAGAGAAACTGTGTGTGCGAGAGAAAGAAAGAGTAGCTGTGAGTAAGAGAGAGAGAAAGAGAAGCTGTGAGTGAGTGAGAGAGAGAGAAAGAGCTGTGAGTGAGAGAGAGAGAGAAGCTGTGAGTGAGTGAGAGAGAGAGAGAGAAAGAGAAGGTGTGAGTGAGAGAGAGAGAGAGAGAAACTGTGAGTGAGAGAGAGAGAAAGACCAGCTGTGAGAGAGAGACAGAGAAAGAGAAGCTGAGTGAGAGATAGAGAGAAAGAGAAGCTGTGAGTGAGAGAGAGAGAAAGAGAAGCTGTGAGTGAGAGAGAGAGAAAGAGAAGCTGTGAGTGTGAGAGAGAGAAAGATATAGAAGCTGTGAGTGAGATAGAGAGAGAGAAAGAGAAGCTGTGAGTGAGAGAGAGAGAGAGAAGCTGTGAGTGAGTGATAGAAAGAGAGAGAGAGAGAAGCTGTGAGTGAGAGAGAGAGAAAGAGAAGCTGTGAGTGAGAGAGAGAGAAAAAGAGAAGCTGTGAGTGAGAGAGTGAGAGAAAGAGAAGCTGTGAGTGTGAGAGAGAGAAGCTGTGAGTGAGAGAGAGAGAGAAAGAGAAGATGTGAGTGAGAGAGAGAGTAAGAGAAGCTGTGAGTGAGAGAGATAGAGAGAGAGAAGCTGTGAGTGAGTGATAGAAAGAGAGAGAGAGAGAAGCTGTGAGTGAGAGAGAGAGAAAGAGAAGCTGTGAGTGAGAGAGATAGAGAGAGAGAAGCTGTGAGTGAGTGATAGAAAGAGAGAGAGAGAGAAGCTGTGAGTGAGAGAGAGAGAAAGAGAAGCTGTGAGTGAGAGAGAGAGAAAAAGAGAAGCTGTGACTGAGAGAGAGAGAGAGAAAAAGAAGGTGTGAGTGAGAGAGAGAGAAGCTGTGAGTGAGAGAGAGAGAGAAAGAGAAGATGTGAGTGAGAGAGATAGTAAGAGAAGCTGTGAGTGAGAGAGAGAGAGAAGGAGAAGCTGTGAGTGAGCGAGAGAGAGAAAGAGAAGCTGTGAGTGAGAGAGATAGAGAAAGAGAAGCTGTGAGTGATAGAGAGAGAGAGAAAGAGAAGCTGTGAGTGAGAGAGAGAGAGAAAGAGATGCTGTGAGTGAGATAGAGAGAAAAAGAGAAGCTGTGAGAGAGAAAGAGAGCTGTGAGTGAGAGAGAGAGAAAGAGAAAGAGAAGCTGTGAGTGAGAGAGAGAGCTGTGAGTGAGAGAGAAAGAGAAGCTGTGAGTGAGAGAGAGAGAAGCTGTGAGTGAGAGAGAGAGAAGCTGTGAGTGAGAGAGAGAGAGAGAAAGATAAGCTGTGAGTGAGAGAGAGAGAAAGAAAAGCTGTGAGTGAGAGAGAGAGAGAAAGAGAAGCTGTGAGTGAGAGAGAGAGAAAGAGATGCTGTGAGTGAGAGAGAGAGAGAGAAGCTGTGAGTGAGTTATAGAGAGAGAGTGAGAGAAGATGTGTGAGAGAGAGAGAGAATGAGAAGCTGTGTGTGAGAGAGAGAAAGAGAAGCTGTGAGTGAGAGAGAGAGATAAATAGAAGCTGTGAGTTACAGAGAGAAAGAGGAAGAGAAGCTGTGAGTGAGGTAGAGAGAGAGAAAGAGAAGCGGTGAGTGAGAGAGAGAGAGAAGCTGTGAGTGAGTGATAGAGAGAGAGAGAAAGAGAAGCTGTGAGTGAGAGTGAGAGAAAGAGAAGCTGTGAGTGAGAGAGAGAGATAAAGACAAGGTGTGAGAGAGAGACAGAGAAAGAGAAGCTGAGTGAGAGAGAGAGAAAGAGAAGCTGTGAGTGAGAGAGAGAGAGAAAGAGAAGCTGTGAGTGAGAGAGAGAGAAAGAGAGAAAGAGAAGCTGTGAGTGAGAGAGAGAGCTGTGAGTGAGAGAGAAAGAGAAGCTGTGAGTGAGAGAGAGAGAAGCTGTGAGTGAGAGAGAGAGAGAAGCTGTGTGAGAGAGAGAAAGAAAGAGAAGCTGTGAGTGAGTGAGAGAGAAAGAGATGCTGTGAGTGAGAGAGAGAGAGAAGCTGTGAGTGAGTGAGAGAGAGAGAGTGAGAGAAGATGTGAGTGAGAGAGAGAGAAAGAGAAGCTGTATGTGTGAGAGAGAAAGAGAAGCTGTGAGTGAGAGAGAGAGATAAATAGAAGCTGTGAGTTACAGAGAGAAAGAGGAAGAGAAGCTGTGAGTGAGAGAGATAGAGAAAGAGAAGCTGTGAGTGAGGTAGAGAGAGAGAAAGAGAAGCGGTGAGTGAGAGAGAGAGAGAAGCTGTGAGTGAGAGTGAGAGAAAGAGAAGCTGTGAGTGAGAGAGAGAGATAAAGACAAGGTGTGAGAGAGAGACAGAGAAAGAGAAGCTGAGTGAGAGAGAGAGAAAGAGAAGCTGTGAGTGAGAGAGAGAGAGAAAGAGAAGCTGTGAGTGAGAGAGAGAGAGAGAGAAGCTGTGAGTGAGTGATAGAGAGAGAGAGAAAGAGAAGCGGTGAGTGAGAGAGAGAGAAGCTGTGAGTGAGTGATAGAGAGAGAGAGAAAGAGAAGCTGTGAGTGAGAGAGAGAGATAAAGACAAGCTGTGAGAGAGAGACAGAGAAAGAGAAGCTGAGTGAGAGAGAGAGAAAGAGAAGCTGTGAGTGAGAGAGAGAGAGAAAGAGAAGCTGTGAGTGAGAGAGAGAGAAAGAGAGAAAGAGAAGCTGTGAGAGAGAGAGAGAGCTGTGAGTGAGAGAGAAAGAGAAGCTGTGAGTGAGAGAGAGAGAAGCTGTGAGTGAGAGAGAGAGAGAAGCTGTGAGTGAGAGAGAGAAACAAAGAGAAGCTGTGAGTGAGAGAGAGAGAAAGAGAAGCTGTGAGTGAGAGAGAGAGAGAAAGAGAAGCTGTGAGTGAGATAGAGAGAAAGAGATGCTGTGAGTGAGAGAGAGAGAGAGAAGCTGTGAGTGAGTGATAGAGAGAGAGTGAGAGAAGATGTGAGTGAGAGAGAGAAAGAGAAGCTGTAAGTGAGAGAGAGAAAGAGAAGCTGTGAGTGAGAGAGAGATAAATAGAAGCTGTGAGTTACAGAGAGAAAGAGGAAGAGAAGCTGTGAGTGAGAGAGAGAGAGAAAGAGAAGCTGTGAGTGAGGTACAGAGAGAGAAAGAGAAGTGGTGAGTGAGAGAGAGAGAGAAGCTGTGAGTGAGTGATAGAGAGAGAGAGAAAGAGAAGGTGTGAGTGAGAGAGAGAGAAAGAGAAGCAGTGAGTGAGAGAGATAGATAAAGACAAGGTGTGAGAGAGAGACAGAGAAAGAGAAGCTGAGTGAGAGAGAGAGAGAAAGAGAAGCTGTGTGAGAGAAAGAGAGAGAAAGAGAAGCTGCGAGTGAGAGAGAGAGAAAGAGAGAAAGAGATGCTGTGAGTGAGAGAGAGTGAGAGAAGATGTGAGTGAGAGAGAGAGAGAGAAAGAGAAGTTGTGAGTGAGAGAGAGAGAGAAAGAGATGCTGTGAGTGAGATAGAGAGAGACAGAGAAGCTGTGAGTGAGAGAGTGGGAGAAAAAGGGAAGCTGTGAGTGAGAGAGAGAGAAAGAGAAGCTGTGAGTGAGAGAGAGAGAGAAAGAGAAGCTGTGAGTGAGTGAGAGAGAGAAGCTGTGAGTGAGAGAGAGAGAAGCTGTGAGTGAGTGAGAGAGAGAGAGAAAGAGAAGCTGTGAGTGAGAGTGAGAGAAAGAGAAGCTGTGATTGAGAGAGAGAGATAAAGACAAGCTGTGAGAGAGAGACAGAGAAAGAGAAGCTGAGTGAGAGAGAGAGAAAGAGAAGCTGTGAGTGAGAGAGAGAGAGAGAAAGAGAAGCTGTGAGTGAGAGAGAGAGAAAGAGAAGCTGTGAGTGAGAGAGAGAAAGAAAGAGAAGCTGTGAGTGAGAGAGAGAGAGAGAAGCTGTGAGTGAGTGATAGAAAGAGAGAGAGAGAAGCTGTGAGTGAGAGAGAGAGAAAGAGAAGCTGTGAGTGAGAGAGAGAGAAAAAGAGAAGCTGTGAGTGAGAGAGTGAGAGAAAGAGAAGCTGTGAGTGTGAGAGAGAGAAGCTGTGAGTGAGAGAGAGAGAGAAAGAGAAGATGTGAGTGAGAGAGAGAGTAAGAGAAGCTGTGAGTGAGAGAGATAGAGAGAGAGAAGCTGTGAGTGAGTGATAGAAAGAGAGAGAGAGAGAAGCTGTGAGTGAGAGAGAGAGAAAGAGAAGCTGTGAGTGAGAGAGATAGAGAGAGAGAAGCTGTGAGTGAGTGATAGAAAGAGAGAGAGAGAGAAGCTGTGAGTGAGAGAGAGAGAAAGAGAAGCTGTGAGTGAGAGAGAGAGAAAAAGAGAAGCTGTGACTGAGAGAGAGAGAGAGAAAAAGAAGGTGTGAGTGAGAGAGAGAGAAGCTGTGAGTGAGAGAGAGAGAGAAAGAGAAGATGTGAGTGAGAGAGATAGTAAGAGAAGCTGTGAGTGAGAGAGAGAGAGAAGGAGAAGCTGTGAGTGAGCGAGAGAGAGAAAGAGAAGCTGTGAGTGAGAGAGATAGAGAAAGAGAAGCTGTGAGTGATAGAGAGAGAGAGAAAGAGAAGCTGTGAGTGAGAGAGAGAGAGAAAGAGATGCTGTGAGTGAGATAGAGAGAAAAAGAGAAGCTGTGAGAGAGAAAGAGAGCTGTGAGTGAGAGAGAGAGAAAGAGAAAGAGAAGCTGTGAGTGAGAGAGAGAGCTGTGAGTGAGAGAGAAAGAGAAGCTGTGAGTGAGAGAGAGAGAAGCTGTGAGTGAGAGAGAGAAGCTGTGAGTGAGAGAGAGAGAGAGAAAGAGAAGCTGTGAGTGAGAGAGAGAGAAAGAAAAGCTGTGAGTGAGAGAGAGAGAGAAAGAGAAGCTGTGAGTGAGAGAGAGAGAAAGAGATGCTGTGAGTGAGAGAGAGAGAGAGAAGCTGTGAGTGAGTTATAGAGAGAGAGTGAGAGAAGATGTGTGAGAGAGAGAGAGAATGAGAAGCTGTGTGTGTGAGAGAGAAAGAGAAGCTGTGAGTGAGAGAGAGAGATAAATAGAAGCTGTGAGTTACAGAGAGAAAGAGGAAGAGAAGCTGTGAGTGAGGTAGAGAGAGAGAAAGAGAAGCGGTGAGTGAGAGAGAGAGAGAAGCTGTGAGTGAGTGATAGAGAGAGAGAGAGAAAGAGAAGCTGTGAGTGAGAGTGAGAGAAAGAGAAGCTGTGAGTGAGAGAGAGAGATAAAGACAAGGTGTGAGAGAGAGACAGAGAAAGAGAAGCTGAGTGAGAGAGAGAGAAAGAGAAGCTGTGAGTGAGAGAGAGAGAGAAAGAGAAGCTGTGAGTGAGAGAGAGAGAAAGAGAGAAAGAGAAGCTGTGAGTGAGAGAGAGAGCTGTGAGTGAGAGAGAAAGAGAAGCTGTGAGTGAGAGAGAGAGAAGCTGTGAGTGAGAGAGAGAGAGAAGCTGTGTGAGAGAGAGAAAGAAAGAGAAGCTGTGAGTGAGTGAGAGAGAAAGAGATGCTGTGAGTGAGAGAGAGAGAGAAGCTGTGAGTGAGTGAGAGAGAGAGAGTGAGAGAAGATGTGAGTGAGAGAGAGAGAAAGAGAAGCTGTATGTGTGAGAGAGAAAGAGAAGCTGTGAGTGAGAGAGAGAGATAAATAGAAGCTGTGAGTTACAGAGAGAAAGAGGAAGAGAAGCTGTGAGTGAGAGAGATAGAGAAAGAGAAGCTGTGAGTGAGGTAGAGAGAGAGAAAGAGAAGCGGTGAGTGAGAGAGAGAGAGAAGCTGTGAGTGAGAGTGAGAGAAAGAGAAGCTGTGAGTGAGAGAGAGAGATAAAGACAAGGTGTGAGAGAGAGACAGAGAAAGAGAAGCTGAGTGAGAGAGAGAGAAAGAGAAGCTGTGAGTGAGAGAGAGAGAGAAAGAGAAGCTGTGAGTGAGAGAGAGAGAGAGAGAAGCTGTGAGTGAGTGATAGAGAGAGAGAGAAAGAGAAGCGGTGAGTGAGAGAGAGAGAAGCTGTGAGTGAGTGATAGAGAGAGAGAGAAAGAGAAGCTGTGAGTGAGAGAGAGAGATAAAGACAAGCTGTGAGAGAGAGACAGAGAAAGAGAAGCTGAGTGAGAGAGAGAGAAAGAGAAGCTGTGAGTGAGAGAGAGAGAGAAAGAGAAGCTGTGAGTGAGAGAGAGAGAAAGAGAGAAAGAGAAGCTGTGAGAGAGAGAGAGAGCTGTGAGTGAGAGAGAAAGAGAAGCTGTGAGTGAGAGAGAGAGAAGCTGTGAGTGAGAGAGAGAGAGAAGCTGTGAGTGAGAGAGAGAAACAAAGAGAAGCTGTGAGTGAGAGAGAGAGAAAGAGAAGCTGTGAGTGAGAGAGAGAGAGAAAGAGAAGCTGTGAGTGAGATAGAGAGAAAGAGATGCTGTGAGTGAGAGAGAGAGAGAGAAGCTGTGAGTGAGTGATAGAGAGAGAGTGAGAGAAGATGTGAGTGAGAGAGAGAAAGAGAAGCTGTAAGTGAGAGAGAGAAAGAGAAGCTGTGAGTGAGAGAGAGATAAATAGAAGCTGTGAGTTACAGAGAGAAAGAGGAAGAGAAGCTGTGAGTGAGAGAGAGAGAGAAAGAGAAGCTGTGAGTGAGGTACAGAGAGAGAAAGAGAAGCGGTGAGTGAGAGAGAGAGAGAAGCTGTGAGTGAGTGATAGAGAGAGAGAGAAAGAGAAGGTGTGAGTGAGAGTGAGAGAAAGAGAAGCAGTGAGTGAGAGAGAGAGATAAAGACAAGGTGTGAGAGAGAGACAGAGAAAGAGAAGCTGAGTGAGAGAGAGAGAGAAAGAGAAGCTGTGTGAGAGAAAGAGAGAGAAAGAGAAGCTGCGAGTGAGAGAGAGAGAAAGAGAGAAAGAGATGCTGTGAGTGAGAGAGAGTGAGAGAAGATGTGAGTGAGAGAGAGAGAGAGAAAGAGAAGTTGTGAGTGAGAGAGAGAGAGAAAGAGATGCTGTGAGTGAGATAGAGAGAGACAGAGAAGCTGTGAGTGAGAGAGTGGGAGAAAAAGGGAAGCTGTGAGTGAGAGAGAGAGAAAGAGAAGCTGTGAGTGAGAGAGAGAGAGAAAGAGAAGCTGTGAGTGAGTGAGAGAGAGAAGCTGTGAGTGAGAGAGAGAGAAGCTGTCAGTGAGTGAGAGAGAGAGAGAAAGAGAAGCTGTGAGTGAGAGTGAGAGAAAGAGAAGCTGTGATTGAGAGAGAGAGATAAAGACAAGCTGTGAGAGAGAGACAGAGAAAGAGAAGCTGAGTGAGAGAGAGAGAAAGAGAAGCTGTGAGTGAGAGAGAGAGAGAGAAAGAGAAGCTGTGAGTGAGAGAGAGAGAAAGAGAAGCTGTGAGTGAGAGAGAGAAAGAAAGAGAAGCTGTGAGTGAGAGAGAGAGAAGTTGTGAGTGAGAGAGAGAGAGAAAGAGAAGCTGTGAGTGAGAGAGAAAAAGAAGCTGTGAGTGAGAGAGAGAGAGAAAGAGAAGCTGTGAGTGAGAGAGAGAGAGAAAGAGAAGCTGTGAGTAAGAGAGAGAGAAAGAGAAGCTGAGAGTGAGAAAGAGAGAGAAAGAGAAGCTGTGAGTGAGATAGAGAGAGAGAAAGAGAAGCTGTGAGTGAGAGAGAGAGAAAAAGAGAAGCTGTGAGTGAGAGATAGTGAGTGAAGCTGTATGTGTGTGAGAGAGAGAGACGCTGTGAGTGAGAGAGAGAGAAGCTGTGAGTGAGAGAGAGAAAGAGAAGCTGTGTGAGGGAGAGATAAAGAGAAGCTGTGAGTTAGAGAGAGACAGAGAAAGAGAAGCTGTGAGTGAGAGAGAGAGGGAAGCTGTGAGTGAGAGAGAGAAAGAGAAGATGTGATTGAGAGAGAGAAAGAGACGGTGTGAGGGAGAGAGAAAGAGAAGCTGTGACTGAGAGAGAGAGATAAAGACAAGCTGTGAGTTAGAGAGAGACAGAGAAAGAGAAGCTGTGAGTGAGTGAGAGAGAAAGAGAAGCTGTGAGTGTGAGAGAGAGATAAATAGAAGCTGTGAGTTAGAGAGAGAAAGAGACGCTGTGAGTGAGAGAGAGAAAGAGAAGCTGTGAGTGAGAGAGAGAGAGAAACTGTGAGTGAGAGAGAGAGAAAAAAAGAAGATGTGAGTGAGAGAGAGAGAAAGAGAAGCTGTGAGAGAGACAAAGAGAAGCTGTGAGTGAGAGAGAGAGAGTAAGAGAGGCTGTGAGTGAGAGAGAGAGAAGCTGTGAGAGAGAGAGAAGCTGTGTGTGTGTGAGAGAGAAAGAGAAGCTGTGAGTGAGAGTGAGTGAAAATGTGTGAGAGAGAAGCTGTGACAGAGAGAGAGCAAAAGAGAAGCTGTGAGAGAGAGAGAAAGAAAGAGAAGGTGTGAGTGAGAGAGAGAGAAAGAGAAGCTGTGAGTGAGAGAGAGAGAAAGAGAAGCTGAGTAAGAAAGAGAGAGAGAAAGAGAAGCTGTGAGTGAGAGAGAGAGAAAGAGAAGCTGTGAGTGATAGAGAGAGAGAGCGAAAGAGACGCTGAGAGTGCGAGAGAGAAAGAGTAGCTGTGAGTGAGAGAGAGAGAAAGAGAAGCTGTGAGAAAGAGAGAGAGAAAGAGAAGCTGTGAGTGAGAGAGAGAGAGAAAGATAAGCTGAGTGAGAGAGAGAGAGAAAGGGAAGCTGTGTGTGAGAGAGAGAGAAGCTGTGAGTGAGTGAGAGAGAGAGAGAGAGAAAGAGAAGCTGTGAGTGAGAGAGAGACAGAGAAAGAGACACTGTGAGTGAGAGGGAGAAAGAGATGCTGTGTGAGAGAGAGAGAGAAGCTGTGAGTGAGAGAGAGAGAAAAGCTGTGAGTGAGAGAGAGAGAGATGTGAGTGAGAGAGAGAAAGAGAAGCTGTGAGTGAGAGAGAGAGAGAAAGAGAAGCAGTGAGAGAGGGAGAGAGAGAAAGAGAAGCTGTGAGTGAGAGAGAGAGAAAGAAAGAGAAGTTGTGAGTGAGAGAGAGAGAGAAGCTGTGAGTGAGAGAGAGAGAGAAAGAGAATCTGTGAGTGAGAGATATATATAGTCAAGCTGTGAGAGAGAGACAGAGAAAGAGACACTGTGAGTGAGAGAGATAGAAAGAGATGCTGAGAGAGAGAAAGAGAGAAGCTTTGAGTGAGAGAGAGAGAGAAGCTGTGAGTGAGTGAGAGAGAGATGTGAGTGAGTGAGAGAAAGAGACAGAGAAGCAGTGAGTGAGAGAGAGAGAGAAAGAGAAGCTGTGAGTGAGAGAGAGAGAAAGAGAAGCTGTTAGTGAGAGAGAGAGAGAAAGAGAAGCTGTGAGAGAGAGTGAGAGAGAGAGAGAAAAGCTGTGAGTGAGAGAGAGAGAGAGAAGGTGTGAGTGAGAAAGAGAGAGAGAGAAGATGTGAGTGAGAGAGAGAGAGAAGCTGTGAGTGAGAGAGAGAGAGAGAGAAGTTGTGAGTGAGTGAGAGAGAGAGAAGCTGTGAGTGAGAGAGAGAGAGAAAGAGAAACTGTGAGAGAGAGTGAGAGACAGAGAGATAAGCTGTGAGTGAGAGAGAGAGAAGCTGTAGGTGAGAAAGAGAGAGAATGAAGATGTGAGTGAGAGAGAAGCTGTGAGTGAGAGAGAGATAGAGAAGCTGTGAGTGAGAGAGAGATAAAGAGAAGCTGTGAGTTAGATAGAGACAGAGAAATTGAAGCTGTGAGTGAGAGAGAGAGAGAGAAAGAGAAAAGCTGTGAGTGAGAGAGAGAGAGAGAAGCTGTGAGTGAGAGAGAGATAAAGAGAAGCTGTGAGTTAGAGAGAGACAGAGAAAGAGAAGCTGTGAGAGAGAGAGAGAAAGAGAAGCTGTGAGTGAGAGAGAGATAAAGAGAAGCTGTGAGTTAGAGAGAGACAGAGAAGCTGTGAGTGAGAGAGAGAGAAAGAGAAGCTGTGATTGAGAGAGAGAGAGAAAGAGAAGCTGTGAGTGAGAGAGAGAGAGAGAAAGAGAAGCTGTGAGTGAGAGAGAGAGAGAAAGAGAAGCTGTGAGTGAGAGAGAAAGAGAGAGAAGCTGTGAGTGAGAGAGAGAGAGAGAAAGAGAAGCTGTGAGTGAGATAGAGAGAGAGAAACTGTGAGTGAGTGAGAGAGAGAAGATGTGAGTGAGTGAGAGAGAGAAGCTGTGAGTGAGTGAGAGAGAGAGAGATAGAAGATGTGTGTGAGAGAGAGAGAAAGAGAAGCTGTAAGTGAGAGAGAGAAATAGAACCTGAGAGTGTGAGGGAGAGATAAAGGGAAGCTGTGAGTTAGAGAGAGACAAAGAGAAGCTGTGAGTGAGAGAGAGAGAGAGAAAGAGAAAGAGAGGGTGTGTGAGAGAGAGAGAAGCTGTGAGTGAATGAGAGAGAGAGGGAAAAATAGAAGCTGTGAGAGAGAGAAATTGAAGCTGTGAGTGAGAGAGATATATAGTCAAGGTGTGAGAGAGAGACAGAGAAAGAGACACTGTGAGTGAGAGAGAGAGATAAAGAGATGCTGTGAGAGAGAGAGAAGCTGTGAGTGAGAGAGAGAGAGAAGCTCTGAGTGATAGAGAGAGAGAGATGTGAGTGAGAAAGAGAGAGAAAGAGAATCTGTGAGTGAGAAATATATATAGTCAAGCTGTGAGAGAGAGACAGAGAAAGAGAAAGAGACACTGTGAGTGAGAGAGATAGAAAGAGATGCTGAGAGAGAGAAAGAGAGAAGCTTTGAGTGAGAGAGAGAGAAGCTGTGAGTGAGTGAGAGAGAGAGATGTGAGTGAGTGAGAGAAAGAGACAGAGAAGCAGTGAGTGACAGAGAGAGAAAGAGAAGCTGTGAGTGAGAGAGAGAGAAAGAGAAGCAGTGAGAGAGGGAGAGAGAGAAAGAGAAGCTGTTAGTGAGAGAGAGAGAGAAAGAGAAGCTGTGAGAGAGAGTGAGAGAGAGAGAGAAAAGCTGTGAGTGAGAGAGAGAGAGAAGGTGTGAGTGAGAAAGAGAGAGAGAGAAGATGTGAGTGAGAGAGAGAGAGAGAAGCTGTGAGTGAGAGAGAGAGAGAGAAGCTGTGAGTGAGAGAGAGAGAGAGAGAAGTTGTGAGTGAGTGAGAGAGAGAGAAGCTGTGAGTGAGAGAGAGAGAGAAAGAGAAACTGTGAGAGAGAGTGAGAGACAGAGAGATAAGCTGTGAGTGAGAGAGAGAGAAGCTGTAGGTGAGAAAGAGTGAGAATGAAGATGTGAGTGAGAGAGTGAGAGAGAAGCTGTGAGTGAGAGAGAGATAGAGAAGCTGTGAGTGAGAGAGAGATAAAGAGAAGCTGTGAGTTAGATAGAGACAGAGAAAGAGAAGCTGTGAGTGAGAGAGAGAGAAAGAGAAAAGCTGTGAGTGAGAGAGAGAGAGAGAAGCTGTGAGTGAGAGAGAGATAAAGAGAAGCTGTGAGTTAGAGAGAGACAGAGAAAGAGAAGCTGTGAGAGAGAGAGAGAGAGAGAAAGAGAAGTTGTGAGTGAGAGAGAGATAAAGAGAAGCTGTGAGTTAGAGAGAGACAGAGAAAGAGAAGCTGTGAGTGAGAGAGAGAGAAAGAGAAGCTGTGATTGAGAGAGAGAGAGAAAGAGAAGCTGTGAGTGAGAGAGAGAGAGAAAGAGAAGCTGTGAGTGAGAGAGAGAGAGAAAGAGAGAGAAGCTGTGAGAGAGAGAGAGAGAGAAAGAGAAGCTGTGAGTGAGATAGAGAGAGAGAAACTGTGAGTGAGTGAGAGAGAGAAGATGTGAGTGAGTGAGAGAGAGAAGCTGTGAGTGAGTGAGAGAGAGAGAGAAGATGTGTGTGAGAGAGAGAGAAAGAGAAGCTGTAAGTGAGAGAGAGAAATAGAAAGAGAGATAAAGGGAAGCTGTGAGTTAGAGAGAGACAAAGAGAAGCTGTGAGTGAGAGAGAGAGAGAGAAAGAGAAAGAGAGGGTGTGTGTGTGTGAGAGAGAGAAGCTGTGAGTGAATGAGAGAGAGAGGGAAAAATAGAAGCTGTGAGAGAGAGAAATTGAAGCTGTGAGTGAGAGAGATATATAGTCAAGGTGTGAGAGAGAGACAGAGAAAGAGACACTGTGAGTGAGAGAGAGAGATAAAGAGATGCTGTGAGAGAGAGAGAAGCTGTGAGTGAGAGAGAGAGAGAGAAGCTGTGAGTGAGAGAGAGAGAGATGTGAGTGAGAGAGAGAAAGAGAAAGAGAAGCTGTGAGTGACAGAGAGAGATAAAGAGAAGCTGTGAGTGAGAGAGAGAGAGAAAGAGAAGCTGTGAGTGAGAGAGAGAGAGAAAGAGAAGCAGTGAGAGAGGGAGAGAGAGAAAGAGAAGGTGTGAGTGAGAGAGAGAGAGAAAGAGAAGTTGTGAGTGAGAGAGAGAGAGAGAAGCTGTGAGTGAGTGATAGAAAGAGAGAGAGAGAAAAGCTGTGAGTGAGAGAGAGAGAGAAGCTGTGAGTGAGGGAGAAAGAGTAGCTGTGAGTGAGAGAGAGAGAAAGATAAGCTGAGTGAGAGAAAGAGAGAAAGAGAAGCTGTGAGTGAGAGAGAGAGAGAAAGAGAAGCTGTGACTGAGAGAGAGAGAAGCTGTGTGAGAGTGAAAGAAACTCTTTGAGAGGGAGTGAGAGAGAGAGAGAAAGAGAAGCTGTGTGTGCGAGAGAAAGAAAGAGTAGCTGTGAGTAAGAGAGAGAGAATGAGAAGCTGTGAGTGAGAGAGAAAGAAAGAAATAGAAGCTGTGAGTGAGTGAGAGAGAGAGAGAAGTTGTGAGTTAGAGAGAGAGGGAGAAAGAGAAGCTGTGAGTGAGAGAGAGAGAGAGAAGCTGTGAGTGAGAGAGAGAGAAAGAGAAGCTGTGAGTGAGAGAGAGAGAAAGAGCTGTGAGTGAGAGAGAGAGAAGCTGTGAGTGAGAGAGAGAGAGAGAGTAGCTGTAAGAGAGAGAGAGAAGCTGTGAGTGAGAGAGAGAGAAAGAGAAGCTGTGAGTGAGAGAGAGAGAAGCTGTGAGTGAGAGAGAGAGAGAGAAAGAGAAGATGTGAGTGAGAGAGAGAGAAAGAGAAGCTGTGAGAGAGAGACAAAGAGAAGCTGTGAGTGTGAGAGAGAGAGTAAGAGAAGCTGTGACTGGGAGAGAGAGAGAGAGAGAAGCTGTGAGAGAGAGAGAGAAGCTGTGAGTGAGAGAGAGAGAGAGAAGCTGTGAGTGAGAGAGAGAGAAAGAGAAGCTGTGAGTGAGTGAGAGAGAAAGAGAAGCTGAGTGAGAAAGAGAGAGAAAGAGAAGCTGTGAGTGAGAGAGAGAGAGCGAAAGAGACGCTGAGAGTGCGAGAGAGAAAGAGTAGCTGTGAGTGAGAGAGAGAAAGAGAAGCTGAGAAAGAGAGATAGAAAGAGAAGCTGTGAGTGAGAGAGAGAGAGAGAAAGATAAGCTGAGTGAGAGAGAGAGAAAGAGAAGCTGAGTGAGAGAGAGAGAGAGAAAGGAAAGCTGTGAGTGAGTGAGAGAGAGAGGGAGAAAGAGAAGCTGTGAGTGAGAGAGAGACAGAGAAAGAGACACTGTGAGTGAGAGAGAGAGAGAAAGAGATGCTGTGTGTGTGTGAGAGAGAGAAGCTGTGAGTGAGAGAGAGAGAGAAGCTGTGAGTGAGAGAGAGAGAGAGAGAGATGTGAGTGAGAGAGAGAAAGAGAAAGAGAAGCTGTGAGTGAGAGAGAGAGAGAAAGAGAAGTAGTGAGATAGGGAGGGAGAGAAAGAGAAGCTGTGAGTGAGAGAGAACGAGAAAGAGAAGTTGTGAGTGAGAGAGAGAGAGAAGCTGTCAGTGAGAGAGAGAGAGAGAAAGAGAAGCTGTGAGTGAGAGAGATATATAGTCAAGCCGTGAGAGAGAGACAGAGAAAGAGACACTGTGAGTGAGAGAGAGAGAGAAAGAGATGCTGAGAGAGAGAGAGAAGCTTTGAGTGAGAGAGAGAGAGAGAAGCTGTGAGTGAGTGAGAGAGAGATGTGAGTGAGTGAGAGAAAGAGAAAGAGAAGCAGTGAGAGAGGGAGAGAGAGAAAGAGAAGCTGTGAGAGAGAGTGAGAGTGAGAGAGAAAAGCTGTGAGTGAGAGAGAGAGAGAAGGTGTGAGTGAGAAAGAGAGAGAGAGAAGATGTGAGTGAGAGAGAGAGAGAAAGAGAAGTTATGAGAGAGAGAGAGAGAGAAAGAGAAGCTGTGAGTGAGAGAGAGAGAGAAAGAGAAGCTTTGAGTGAGAGAGAGAGAAAGAGAAGCTGTGAGTGAGAGAGAGAGAGAAAGAGAAGCTGTGAGTGTGAGAGAGAGAAAGATAGAGAAGCTGTGAGTGAGATAGAAAGAGAGAAAGAGAAGTTGTGAGAGAGAGTGAGAGAGAGAGAGAGAAAAGCTGTGAGTGTGAGAGAGGGAGAGAAGCTGTAGGTGAGAAAGAGAGAGAGGGAAGATGTGAGTGAGAGAGTGAGAGAGAAGCTGTGAGTGAGAGAGAGATAGAGAAGCTGTGAGTGAGAGAGAGATAAAGAGAAGTTGTGAGTTAGATAGAGACAGAGAAAGAGAAGCTGTGAGTGAGAGAGAGAGAGAGAGAAAGAGAAAAGCTGTGAGTGAGAGAGAGAGAGAGAAGCTGTGAGTGAGAGAGAGATAAAGAGCTGTGAGTTAGAGAGAGACAGAGAAAGAGAAGCTGTGAGTGAGAGAGAGAGA
The DNA here is from genome assembly GCA_035047345.1 of Bradypodion ventrale. Classification (NCBI taxonomy): domain Eukaryota; kingdom Metazoa; phylum Chordata; class Lepidosauria; order Squamata; family Chamaeleonidae; genus Bradypodion; species Bradypodion ventrale. The sequence continues at coordinate 9,909,842 of JAWDJE010000018.1, read as the reverse complement.
GAGAAAGAAGCTGTGAGTGAGAGAGAGATAAAGAGAAGCTGTGAGTTAGAGAGAGACAGAGAAAGAGAAGCTGTGAGTGAGAGAGAGAGAGAGAGAAAGAGAAGCTGTGATTGAGAGAGAGAGAGAAAGAGAAGCTGTGAGTGAGAGAGAGAGAGAGAGAAAGAGAAGCTGTGAGTGAGAGAGAGAGAGAGAAAGAGAAGCTTTGAGTGAGAGAGAGAGAAAGAGAAGCTGTGAGTGAGATAGAGAGAGAGAAACTGTGAGTGAGTGAGAGAGAGACGCTGTGAGTGAGTGAGCGAGAGAGAGAGAGAGAAGCTGTGTGTGTGAGAGAGAGAAAGAGAAGCTGTAAGTGAGAGAGAGAGAAATAGAACCTGAGAGTGAGAGAGAGATAAAGGGAAGCTGTGAGTTAGAGAGAGACAAAGAGAAGCTGTGAGTGAGAGAGAGAGAGAAAGAGAAAGAGAGGCTGTGTGTGTATGTGAGAGAGAAGCTGTGAGTGAGTGAGAGAGAGAGGGAGAAATAGAAGCTGTGAGAGAAAGAGAAAGAGAAGCTGTGAGTGAGAGAGATATATAGTCATGCTGTGAGAGAGAGACAGAGAAAGAGACACTGTGAATGAGAGAGAGAGATAAAGAGATGCTGTGAGAGAGAGAGAAGCTGTGAGTGAGTGAGAGAGAGAAGCTGTGAGTGAGAGAGAGAGAGATGTGAGTGAGAGAGAGAAAGAGAAAGAGAAGCTGTGAGTGAGAGAGAGAGAGAAAGAGAAGTTGTGAGTGAGAGAGAGAGAGAAGCTGTCAGTGAGAGAGAGAGAGAAAGAGAAGCTGTGAGTGAGAGAGATATATAGTCAAGCTGTGAGAGAGAGACAGAGAAAGAGACACTGTGAGTGAGAGAGAGAGAGAAAGAGATGCTGAGAGAGAGAGAAGCTTTGAGTGAGAGAGAGAGAGAGAGAAGCTGTGAGTGAGTGAGAGAGAGATGTGAGTGAGTGAGAGAAAGAGAAAGAGAAGCAGTGAGTGAGAGAGAGAGAGAAAGAGAAGCTGTGAGTGAGAGAGAGAGAGAGAGAAAGAGAAGCAGTGAGAGAGGGAGAGAGAGAAAGAGAAGCTGTTAGTGAGAGAGAGAGAGAAAGAGAAGCTGTGAGAGAGAGTGAGAGAGAGAGAGAGAGAATAGCTGTGAGTGAGAGAGAGGTGTGAGTGAGAAAGAGAGAGAGAAGATGTGAGTGAGAGAGAGAGAGAGAAGCTGTGAGTGAGAGAGAGAGAGAAAGAGAAGTTGTGAGTGAGTGAGAGAGAGAGAAGCTGTGAGTGAGAGAGAGAGAAAGAGAAGCTGTGAGAGAGAGTGAGAGAGAGAGAGAGAAAAGCTGTGAGTGTGAGAGAGAGTGAGAAGCTGTAGGTGAGAAAGAGAGAGAGGGAAGATGTGAGTGAGAGAGTGAGAGAGAAGCTGTGAGTGAGAGAGAGATAGAGAAGTTGTGAGTGAGAGAGAGATAAAGAGAAGCTGTGAGTTAGATAGAGACAGAGAAAGAGAAGCTGGGAGTGAGAGAGAGAGAGAGAGAGAAAGAGAAAAGCTGTGAGTGAGAGAGAGAGAGAAGCTGTGAGTGAGAGAGAGATAAAGAGAAGCTGTGAGTTAGAGAGAGACAGAGAAAGAGAAGCTGTGAGTGAGAGAGAGAGAGAGAAAGAGAAGCTGTGAGTGAGAGAGAGATAAAGAGAAGCTGTGAGTTAGAGAGAGACAGAGAAAGAGAAGCTGTGTGTGAGGGAGAGAGAAAGAGAAGCTGTGATTGAGAGAGAGAGAGAAAGAGAAGCTGTGAGTGAGAGAGAGAGAGAGAAAGAGAAGCTGTGAGTGAGAGAGAGAGAGAGAAAGAGAAGCTTTGAGTGAGAGAGAGAGAGAGAGAGAAAAGCTGTGAGTGAGATAGAGAGAGAGAAACTGTGAGTGAGTGAGAGAGAGAAGCTGTGAGTGAGTGAGAGAGAGAGAGAGAGAGAGAAGCTGTGTGTGAGAGAGAGAAAGAGAAGCTGTAAGTGAGAGAGAGAGAAATAGAACCTGAGAGTGAGAGAGAGATAAAGGGAAGCTGTGAGTTAGAGAGAGACAAAGAGAAGCTGTGAGTGAGAGAGAGAGAGAGAGGGAGAAAGAGAAGCAGTGAGAGAGGGAGAGAGAGAAAGAGAAGCTGTTAGTGAGAGAGAGAGAGAAAGAGAAGCTGTGAGAGAGAGTGAGAGAGAGAGAGAGAAAAGCTGTGAGTGAGAGAGAGAGAAGGTGTGAGTGAGAAAGAGAGAGAAAGAGAAGTTGTGAGTGAGTGAGAGAGAGAGAAGCTGTGAGTGAGAGAGAGAGAAAGAGAAGCTGTGAGAGAGAGTGAGAGAGAGAGAGAGAAAAGCTGTGAGTGTGTGAGAGAGAGAGAAGCTGTAGGTGAGAAAGAGAGAGAGGGAAAATGTGAGTGAGAGAGTGAGAGAGAAGCTGTGAGTGAGAGATAGATAGAGAAGTTGTGAGTGAGAGAGAGATAAAGAGAAGCTGTGAGTTAGATAGAGACAGAGAAAGAGAAGCTGTGAGTGAGAGAGAGAGAGAGAAAGAGAAAAGCTATGAGTGAGAGAGAGAGAGAAGCTGTGAGTGAGAGAGAGATAAAGAGAAGCTGTGAGTTAGAGAGAGACAGAGAAAGAGAAGCTGTGAGTGAGAGAGAGAGAGAGAAAGAGAAGCTGTGAGTGAGAGAGATAAAGAGAAGCTGTGAGTTAGAGAGAGACAGAGAAAGAGAAGCTGTGAGTGAGAGAGAGAGAGAAAGAGAAGCTGTGATTGAGAGAGAGAGAGAGAGAAGGTGTGAGTGAGAGAGAGAGAGAGAAAGAGAAGCTGTGAGAGAGAGTGAGAGAGAGAGAGAGAAAAGCTGTGAGTGTGTGAGAGAGAGAGAAGCTGTAGGTGAGAAAGAGAGAGAGGGAAGATGTGAGTGAGAGAGTGAGAGAGAAGCTGTGAGTGAGAGATAGATAGAGAAGTTGTGAGTGAGAGAGAGATAAAGAGAAGCTGTGAGTTAGATAGAGACAGAGAAAGAGAAGCTTTGAGTGAGAGAGAGAGAGAGAGAAAGAGAAAAGCTATGAGTGAGAGAGAGAGAGAAGCTGTGAGTGAGAGAGAGATAAAGAGAAGCTGTGAGTTAGAGAGAGACAGAGAAAGAGAAGCTGTGAGTGAGAGAGAGAGAGAAAGAGAAGCTGTGAGTGAGAGAGATAAAGAGAAGCTGTGAGTTAGAGAGAGACAGAGAAAGAGAAGCTGTGAGTGAGAGAGAGAGAGAAAGAGAAGCTGTGATTGAGAGAGAGAGAGAGAGAAGGTGTGAGTGAGAGAGAGAGAGAGAAAGAAAAGCTGTGAGTGAGAGAGAGAGAGAAAGAGAAGCTTTGAGTGAGAGAGAGAGAGAAAAAGAGAAGCTCTGAGTGAGATAGAGAGAAGAGAAACTGTGAGTGAGTGAGAGAGAGAAGCTGTGAGTGAGTGAGAGAGAGAGAGAGAGAGAGAAGCTGTGTGTGTGAGAGAGAAAGAGAAGCTGTAAGTGAGAGAGAGAGAAATAGAACCTGAGAGTGAGAGAGAGATAAAGGGAAGCTGTGAGTTAGAGAGAGACAAAGAGAAGCTGTGAGTGAGAGAGAGAGAGAGAAAGAGAAAGAGAGGCTGTGTGTGTGTGAGAGAGAGAAGCTGTGAGTGAGTGAGAGAGAGAGGGAGAAATAGAAGCTGTGAGAGAGAGAGAAAGAGAAGCTGTGAGTGAGAGAGATATATAGTCAAGCTGTGGGAGAGAGACAGAGAAAGAGACACTGTGAATGAGAGAGAGAGATAAAGAGATGCTGTGTGAGAGAGAGAAGCTGTGAGTGAGAGAGAGAGAAGCTGTGAGTGAGAGAGAGAGAGATGTGAGTGAGAGAGAGAAAGAGAAAGAGAAGCTGTGAGTGAGAGATAGAGAGATAAAGAGAAGCTGTGAGTGAGAGAGAGAGAGAAAGAGAAGCTGTGAGTGAGACAGAGAGAGAAAAAGAAGCAGTGAGAGAGGGAGAGAGAGAAAGAGAAAGTGTGAGTGAGAGAGAGAGAGAAAGAGAAGTTGTGAGAGAGAGAGAGAGAAGCTGTGAGTGAGAGAGAGAGAGAAAGAGAAGCTGTGAGAGAGTGAGAGAGAGGGAGAAAAGCTGTGTGTGTGAGAGAGAGAGAAGCTGTGAGTGAGAAAGAGAGAGAGAGAAGATGTGAGTGAGAGAGAGAGAGAAGCTGTGAATGAGAGAGAGAGAAGCTGTGAGTGAGAGAGAGATAAAGATAAGCTGTGGGTTAGAGAGAGACAGAGAAAGAGAAGCTGTGAGTGAGAGAGAGAGAGAGAGAGAAAAGCTGTGAGTGAGAGAGAGAGAGAAGCTGTGTGTGAGAGAGAGATAAAGAGAAGCTGTGAGTTAGAGAGAGAGAGAGAAAGAGAAGCTGTGAGTGAGAGAGAGAGAGAAAGAGACGCTGTGAGTGAGTGAGTGAGAGAGAGAGAACAGCTGTGAGTGAGAGAGAGAGAGAAGCTGTGAGTCAGAGAGAGATAAAGAGAAGCTGTGAGTTAGAGAGAGAGAGAGAAAGAGAAGCTGTGAGTTAGAGAGAGAGAGAGAAAGAGAAGCTGTGAGTGAGAGAGAGAGAGAAGCTGTGAGTGAGAGAGAGAGAGAGAAGCTGTGAGTGAGAGAGAGGGAGAAGCTGTGTGTGAGAGAGAGAAAAGCTGTGAGTGAGAGAGAGAGAGAAGCTGTGAGTGAGAGAGAAAGAGTAGCTGTGAGTGAGAGAGAGAGAGAAAGATAAGCTGAGTGAGAGAAAGAGAGAAAGAGAAGCTGTGAGTCAGAGAGAGAGAAAGAGAAGCTGTGAGTGAGAGAGAGAGAAGCTGTGTGAGAGAGAAAGAAACTCTTTGAGAGGGAGTGAGAGAGAGAGAGAAAGAGAAGCTGTGTGTGCAAGAGAAAGAAAGAGTAGCTGTGAGTAAGAGAGAGAGAAAGAAGAAGCTGTGAGTGAGTGAGAGAGAGAGAAAGAGCTGTGAGTGAGAGAGAGAGAAGCTGTGAGTGAGTGAGAGAGAGAGAGAAAGAGAAGCTGTGAGTGAGAGAGAGAGAGAGAGAGAGAGAGAAGCTGTGAGTGAGAGAGAGAAAGACCACCTGTGAGAGAGAGACAGAGATAGAGAAGCTGAGTGAGTGATAGAGAGAAAGAGAAGTTGTGAGTGAGAGAGAGAGTGAAAGAGAAGGTGTGAGTGAGAGAGAGAGAAAGAGAAGCTGTGAGTGTGAGAGAGAGAAAGATAGAGAAGCTGTGAGTGAGATAGAGAGAGAGAAAGAGAAGCTGTGAGTGAGAGAGAGAGAGAGAAGCTGTGAGTGAGTGATAGAGAGAGAGAGATGTGAGTGCTAGAGAGAGAAAGAGAAGCTGTGAGTGAGAGAGAGAGAAAAAGAGAAGCTGTGAGTGAGAGAGAGAGAGAAAGAGAAGCTGTGAGAGAGAGAGAGAAGCTGTGAGTGAGAGTGAGAGAGAAAGAGAAAGAGAAGATGTGAGTGAGAGAGAGAGTAAGAGAAGCTGTGAGTGAGAGAGAGAGAGAAAGAGAAGCTGTGAGTGAGCGAGAGAGAGAAAGAGAAGCTATGAGTGAGAGAGATAGAGAAAGAGAAGCTGTGAGTGAGAGAGAGAGAAAGAGAAGCTGTGAGTGAGAGAGAGAGAAGTTGTGAGTGAGAGAGAGAGAGAAAGAGAAGCTGTGAGTGAGAGAGAAAGAGAAGGTGTGAGTGAGAGAGAGAGAGAAAGAGAAGGTGTGAGTGAGAGAGAGAGAGAGAAAGAGAAGCTGTGAGTGAGAGAGAGAGAAAGAGAAGCTGTGAGTGAGATAGAGAGAGAAAAACAGAAGCTGTGAGTGAGAGAGTGTGTGAAGCTGTGTGTGTGTGTGTGAGAGAGAGACGCTGTGAGTGAGAGAGAGAGAAGCTGTGAGTGAGAGAGAGAGAAAGAGAAGCTGTGTGAGGGAGAGATAAAGAGAAGCTGTGAGTTAGAGAGAGACAGAGAAAGAGAAGCTGTGAGTGAGAGAGAGAGAGAAGCTGTGAGTGAGAGAGAGAAAGAGAAGATGTGATTGAGAGAGAGAAAGAGAAGCTGTGAGTGTGAGAGAGAGAAAGATAGAGAAGCTGTGAGTGAGAGAGAGAGAGAAAGAGAAGCTGTGAGTGAGTGAGAGAGAAAGAGAAGCTGTGTGAGAGAGAAGCTGTGAGTGAGAGAGAGAGAGAGAAAGAGAAGCTGTGAGTGAGAGAGAGAGAAAGAGAAGCTGTGAGTGAGAGAAAGAGAGAGAGAAGGAGAAGCTGTGAGTGAGATAGATAGAAAGAGAAGCTGTGAGTGAGAGAGAGAGAGAAAAAGAGAAGCTGTGAGTGAGAGAGAGTGAGTGAAGCTGTGTGTGTGTGTGAGAGAGAGAGACACTGTGAGTGAGAGAGAGAGAAGCTGTGAGTGAGAGAGAGAGAAAGAGCAGCTGTGTGAGGGAGAGATAAAGAGAAGCTGTGAGTTAGAGAGAGACAGAGAAAGAGAAGCTGTGAGTGAGAGAGAGAGAGATGCTGTGAGTGAGAGAGAGAAAGAGAAGATGTGATTGAGAGAGAGAAAGAGACGGTGTAAGGGAGAGAGAAAGAGAAGCTGTGACTGAGAGAGAGAGATAAAAACAAGCTGTGAGTTAGAGAGAGACAGAGAAAGAGAAGCTGTGTGTGAGAGAGAGAGAAAGAGAAGCTGTGAGTGAGAGAAAGAGAGAGATAAATAGAAGCTGTGAGTTAGATAGAGAAAGAGAAGCTGTGAGTTAGAGAGAGAGAAAGAGAAGCTGTGAGTGAGAGAGAGAGAGAAGCTGTGAGTGAGAGAGAGAGAGAGAAAAAGAAGATGTGAGTGAGAGAGAGAGAAAGAGAAGGTGTGAGAGAGAGAGACAAAGAGAAGCTGTGAGTGAGAGAGAGAGTAAGAGAAGCTGTGAGTGAGAGAGAGAGAGAGAAGCTGTGTGTGTGTGAGAGAGAGGCTATGTGTGTGTGAGAGAGAAAGAGAAGCTGTGAGTGAGAGTGAGTGAAAGAGAGAGAGAGAAGCTGTGACAGTGATAGAGAGAGAGCAAAAGAGAAGCTGTGAGTGAGAGAGAGAGAGAAAGAGAAGCTGTGAGTGAGAGAGAGAGAAACAGAAGCTGTGAGTGAGAGAGAGAGAAACAGAAGCTGTGAGTGAGAGAGAGAGAAAGAGAAGCTGAATAAGAAAGAGAGAGAGAAAGAGAAGCTGTGAGTGAGAGAGAGAGAAAGAGAAGCTGTGAGTGAGAGAGAGAGAGAGTGAAAGAGACGCTGAGAGTGTGAGAGAGAAAGAGTAGCTGTGAGTGAGAGAGAGAGAAAGAGAAGCTGTGAGAAAGAGAGAGAGAAAGAGAAGCTGTGAGTGAGAGAGAGAGAAAGATAAGCTGAGAGAGAGAGAGAAAGAGAAGCTGAGTGAGAGAGAGAGAGAGAAAGGGAAGCTGTGTGTGTGAGAGAGAGAAGCTGTGAGTGAGTGAGAGAGAGAGAGAGAAAGAAAGAGAAGCTGTGAGTGAGAGAGAGACAAAGAGACACTGTGAGTGAGAGAGAGAGCGAGAAAGAGATGCTGTGTGAGAGAGAGAGAGAAGCTGTGAGTGAGAGAGAGAAAAAGAAGATGTGAGTGTGAGAGAGAGAAAGAGAAGCTGTGAGAGAGAGAGACAAAGAGAAGCTGTGAGTGAGAGAGAGAGTAAGAGAAGCTGTGAGTGAGAGAGAGAGAGAGAGAAGCTGTGTGTGTGTGAGAGAGAGGCTATGTGTGTGTGAGAGAGAAAGAGAAGCTGTGAGTGAGAGTGAGTGAAAGAGAGAGAGAAAAGCTGTGACAGTGATAGAGAGAGAGCAAAAGAGAAGCTGTGAGTGAGAGAGAGAGAGAAACAGAAGCTGTGAGTGAGAGAGAGAGAAACAGAAGCTGTGAGTGAGAGAGAGAGAAAGAGAAGCTGAATAAGAAAGAGAGAGAGAAAGAGAAGCTGTGAGAGAGAGAGAAAGAGAAGCTGTGAGTGAGAGAGAGAGAGAGCAAAAGAGACGCTGAGAGTGCGAGAGAGAAAGAGTAGCTGTGAGTGAGAGAGAGAGAAAGAGAAGCTGTGAGAAAGAGAGAGAGAAAGAGAAGCTGTGAGTGAGAGAGAGGGAAAGATAAGCTGAGAGAGAGAGAGAAACAGAAGCTGAGTGAGAGAGAGAGAGAAAGGGAAGCTGTGTGTGTGAGAGAGAAGCTGTGAGTGAGTGAGAGAGAGAGAGAGAAAGAAAGAGAAGCTGTGAGTGAGAGAGAGACAGAGAAAGAGACACTGTGAGTGAGAGAGAGAGCGAGAAAGAGATGCTGTGTGAGAGAGAGAGAGAAGATGTGAGTGAGAGAGAGAGAGAAGCTGTGAGTGAGAGAGAGAGATGTGAGTGAGAGAGAGAAAGAGAAAGAGAAGCTGTGAGTGAGAGAGAGAGAGAAAGAGATGCTGTGAGTGAGTGAGTGAGAGAGAGAGAACAGATGTGAGTGAGAGAGAGAGAGAAGCTGTGAGTCAGAGAGAGATAAAGAGAAGCTGTGAGTTAGAGAGAGAGAGAGAAAGGGAAGCTGTGAGTTAGAGAGAGAGAGAGAAAGAGAAGCTGTGAGTGAGAGAGAGAGAGAGAAGCTGTGAGTGAGAGAGAGAGAGAGAAGCTGTGAGTGAGAGAGAGGGAGAAGCTGTGTGTGAGAGAGAGAAAAGCTGTGAGTGAGAGAGAGAGAGAAGCTGTGAGTGAGAGAGAAAGAGTAGCTGTGAGTGAGAGAGAGAGAGAAAGATAAGCTGAGTGAGAGAAAGAGAGAAAGAGAAGCTGTGAGTGAGAGAGAGAGAAAGAGAAGCTGTGAGTGAGAGAGAGAGAAGCTGTGTGAGAGAGAAAGAAACTCTTTGAGAGGGAGTGAGAGAGAGAGAGAAAGAGAAGCTGTGTGTGCGAGAGAAAGAAAGAGTAGCTGTGAGTAAGAGAGAGAGAAAGAGAAGCTGTGAGTGAGAGAGAGAGAGAGAAAGAGCTGTGAGTGTGAGAGAGAGAAGCTGTGAGTGAGTGAGTGAGAGAGAGAAAGAGAAGCTGTGAATGAGAGAGAGAGAGAGAGAGAGAAGCTGTGAGTGAGAGAGAGAGAAAGACCACCTGTGAGAGAGAGACAGAGATAGAGAAGCTGAGTGAGTGATAGAGAGAAAGAGAAGCTGTGAGTGAGAGAGAGAGTGAAAGAGAAGGTGTGAGTGAGAGAGAGAGAAAGAGAAGCTGTGAGTGTGAGAGAGAGAAAGATAGAGAAGCTGTGAGTGAGATAGAGAGAGAGAAAGAGAAGCTGTGAGTGAGAGAGAGAGAGAGAAGCTGTGAGTGAGTGCTAGAGAGAGAGAGATGTGAGTGCTAGAGAGAGAAAGAGAAGCTGTGAGTGAGAGAGAGAGAAAAAGAGAAGCTGTGAGTGAGAGAGAGAGAGAAAGAGAAGCTGTGAGAGAGAGAGAGAAGCTGTGAGTGAGAGAGAGAGAGAAAGAGAAGATGTGAGTGAGAGAGAGAGTAAGAGAAGCTGTGAGTGAGAGAGAGAGAGAAAGAGAAGCTGTGAGTGAGCGAGAGAGAGAAAGAGAAGCTATGAGTGAGAGAGATAGAGAAAGAGAAGCTGTGAGTGAGAGAGAGAGAAAGAGAAGCTGTGAGTGAGAGAGAGAGAAGTTGTGAGTGAGAGAGAGAGAAAGAGAAGCTGTGAGTGAGAGAGAAAGAGAAGGTGTGAGTGAGAGAGAGAGAGAAAGAGAAGGTGTGAGTGAGAGAGAGAGAGAGAAAGAGAAGCTGTGAGTGAGAGAGAGAGAAAGAGAAGCTGTGAGTGAGATAGAGAGAGAAAAAGAGAAGCTGTGAGTGAGAGAGTGTGTGAAGCTGTGTGTGTGTGTGAGAGAGAGAGACGCTGTGAGTGAGAGAGAGAGAAGCTGTGAGTGAGAGAGAGAGAAAGAGAAGCTGTGTGAGGGAGAGATAAAGAGAAGCTGTGAGTTAGAGAGAGACAGAGAAAGAGAAGCTGTGAGTGAGAGAGAGAGAGAGAAGCTGTGAGTGAGAGAGAGAAAGAGAAGATGTGATTGAGAGAGAGAAAGAGAAGCTGTGAGTGTGAGAGAGAGAAAGATAGAGAAGCTGTGAGTGAGATAGAGAGAGAGAAAGAGAAGCTGTGAGTGAGTGAGAGAGAGAGAAGCTGTGAGTGAGAGAGAAAGAGAAGGTGTGAGTGAGAGAGTGAGAAAAAGAGAAGCTGTGAGTGAGAGAGAGAGAGAGAAAGAGAAGCTGTGTGAGAGAGAAGCTGTGAGTGAGAGAGAGAGAGAGAAAGAGAAGATGTGAGTGAGAGAGAGAGTAAGAGAAGCTGTGAGTGAGAGAGAGAGAAAAAGAGAAGCTGTGAGTGAGAGAGAGAGAAAAAGAGAAGCTGTGAGTGAGAGAGAGAGAGAGAAAGAGAAGCTGTGTGAGAGAGAAGCTGTGAGTGAGAGAGAGAGAGAGAGAGAGAAGATGTGAGTGAGAGAGAGAGTAAGAGAAGCTGTGAGTGAGAGAGAAAGAGAAAGAGAAGCTGTGAGTGAGCGAGAGAGAGAAAAAGAAGCTGTGAGTGAGAGAGATAGAGAAAGAGAAGCTGTGAGTGATAGAGAGAGAGAAAGAGAAGCTATGAGTGATAGAGAGAGAGAAAGAGATGCTGTGAGTGAGATAGAGAGAGAAAGAGAAGCTGTGAGTGAGAGAGTGGGAGAAAAAGGGAAGCTGTGAGTGAGAGAGCGAGAAAGAGAAGCTGTGAGTGTGTGTGTGAGAGAGAGAAGCTGTGAGTGAGTGAGAGAGAGAGAAGCTATGAGTGAGTGAGAGAGAGAGAAAGAGAAGCTGTGAGTGAGAGTGAGAGAAAGAGAAGCTGTGAGTGAGAGAGAGAGATAAAGACAAGTTGTGAGAGAGAGACAGAGAAAGAGAAGCTGAGTGAGAGAGAGAGAAAGAGAAGCTGTGAGTGAGAGAGAGAGAGAAAGAGAAGCTGTGAGAGAGAGAGAGAGAAAGAGAAGCTGTGAGTGAGAGAGAGAGAGAAAGAGAAGCTGTGAGTGAGAGAGAGAAAGAGAAGTTGTGAGTGAGAGAGAAAGAAAGAAAGAGAAGCTGTGAGTGAGATAGAGAGAGAGAAAGAGAAGCTGTGAGTGAGAGAGAGAAAGAGAAGCTGTGAGTGAGAGAGAGAGAAGTTGTGAGTGAGAGAGAGAGAGAAAGAGAAGCTGTGAGTGAGAGAGAAAGAGAAGGTGTGAGTGAGAGAGAGAAAGAGAAGGTGTGAGTGAGCGAGAGAGAGAAAGAGAAGCTGTGAGTGAGAGAGAGAGAAAGAGAAGCTGTGAGTGAGAGAAAGAGAGAGAGAAGGAGAAGCTGTGAGTGAGATAGAGAGAGAGAAAGAGAAGCTGTGAGTGAGAGAGAGAGAGAAAAAGAGAAGCTGTGAGTGAGAGAGAGTGAGTGAAGCTGTGTGTGTGTGTGAGAGAGAGAGAGATGCTGTGAGTGAGAGAGAGAAGCTGTGAGTGAGAGAGAGAGAAAGAGCAGCTGTGTGAGGGAGAGATAAAGAGAAGCTGTGAGTTAGAGAGAGATAGAGAAAGAGAAGCTGTGAGTGAGAGAGAGAGAGAAGCTGTGAGTGAGAGAGAGAGAGAAAGAGAAGCTGTGAGAGAGAGTGAGTGAGAGAGAGAGAAAAGCTGTGAGTGAGAGAGAGAGAGAAGCTGTAGGTGAGAAAGAGAGAGAGAGAAGATGTGAGTGAGAGAGTGAGAGAGAAGCTGTGAGTGAGAGAGAGATAGAGAAGCTGTGAGTGAGAGAGAGATAAAGAGAAGCTGTGAGTTAGATAGAGACAGAGAAAGAGAAGCTGTGAGTGAGAGAGAGAGAAAGAGAAAAGCTGTGAGTGAGAGAGAGAGAGAAGCTGTGAGTGAGAGAGAGATAAAGAGAAGCTGTGAGTTAGAGAGAGACAGAGAAAGAGAAGCTGTGAGTGAGAGAGAGAGAGAAGCTGTGAGTGAGAGAGAGATAAAGAGAAGCTGTGAGTTAGAGAGAGACAGAGAAAGAGAAGCTGTGAGTGAGAGAGAGAGAGAAAGAGAAGCTGTGAGTGAGAGAGAGAGAGAAAGAGAAGCTGTGAGTGAGATAGAGAGAGAGAAAGAGAAGCTGTGAGTGAGAGAGAGAGAAAGAGAAGCTGTGAGTGAGAGAGAGAGAAGTTGTGAGTGAGAGAGAGAGAGAAAGAGAAGCTGTGAGTGAGAGAGAAAGAGAAGGTGTGAGTGAGTGAGAGAGAAAGAGAAGGTGTGAGAGAGAGAGAGAGAGAAAGAGAAGCTGTGAGTGAGAGAGAGAGAAAGAGAAGCTGTGAGTGAGAGAAAGAGAGAGAGAAGGAGAAGCTGTGAGTGAGATAGATAGAGAGAAAGAGAAGCTGTGAGTGAGAGAGAGAGAGAAAAAGAGAAGCTGTGAGTGAGAGAGAGTGAGTGAAGCTGTGTGTGTGTGAGAGAGAGAGAGACACTGTGAGTGAGAGAGAGAGAAGCTGTGAGTGAGAGAGAGAGAAAGAGCAGCTGTGTGAGGGAGAGATAAAGAGAAGCTGTGAGTTAGAGAGAGACAGAGAAAGAGAAGCTGTGAGTGAGAGAGAGAGAGATGCTGTGAGTGAGAGAGAGAAAGAGAAGATGTGATTGAGAGAGAGAAAGAGATGGTGTAAGGGAGAGAGAAAGAGAAGCTGTGACTGAGAGAGAGAGATAAAAACAAGCTGTGAGTTAGAGAGAGAAAGAGAAGCTGTGTGTGAGAGAGAGAGAAAGAGAAGCTGTGAGTGAGAGAAAGAGAGAGATAAATAGAAGCTGTGAGTTAGATAGAGAAAGAGAAGCTGTGAGTTAGAGAGAGAGAAAGAGAAGCTGTGAGTGAGAGAGAGAGAGAAGCTGTGAGTGAGAGAGAGAGAGAGAAAAAGAAGATGTGAGTGAGAGAGAGAGAAAGAGAAGGTGTGAGAGAGAGAGACAAAGAGAAGCTGTGAGTGAGAGAGAGAGTAAGAGAAGCTGTGAGTGAGAGAGAGAGAGAGAAGCTGTGTGTGTGTGAGAGAGAGGCTATGTGTGTGTGAGAGAGAAAGAGAAGCTGTGAGTGAGAGTGAGTGAAAGAGAGAGAGAGAAGTTGTGACAGTGATAGAGAGAGAGCAAAAGAGAAGCTGTGAGTGAGAGAGAGAGAGAAAGAGAAGCTGTGAGTGAGAGAGTGAGAAACAGAAGCTGTGAGTGAGAGAGAGAGAAAGAGAAGCTGAATAAGAAAGAGAGAGAGAAAGAGAAGCTGTGAGTGAGAGAGAGAGAAAGAGAAGCTGTGAGTGAGAGAGAGAGAGAGTGAAAGAGACGCTGAGAGTGTGAGAGAGAAAGAGTAGCTGTGAGTGAGAGAGAGAGAAAGAGAAGCTGTGAGAAAGAGAGAGAGAAAGAGAAGCTGTGAGTGAGAGAGAGAGAAAGATAAGCTGAGAGAGAGAGAGAAAGAGAAGCTGAGTGAGAGAGAGAGAGAGAAAGGGAAGCTGTGTGTGAGAGAGAGAGAAGCTGTGAGTGAGTGAGAGAGAGAGAGAGAAAGAAAGAGAAGCTTTGAGTGAGAGAGAGACAGAGAAAGAGACACTGTGAGTGAGAGAGAGAGCGAGAAAGAGATGCTGTGTGAGAGAGAGAGAGAAGCTGTGAGTGAGAGAGAGAAAAAGAAGATGTGAGTGTGAGAGAGAGAAAGAGAAGCTGTGAGAGAGAGAGACAAAGAGAAGCTGTGAGTGAGAGAGAGAGTAAGAGAAGCTGTGAGTGAGAGAGAGAGAGAGAAGCTGTGTGTGTGTGAGAGAGAGGCTATGTGTGTGTGAGAGAGAAAGAGAAGCTGTGAGTGAGAGTGAGTGAAAGAGAGAGAGAGAAGCTGTGACAGTGATAGAGAGAGAGCAAAAGAGAAGCTGTGAGTGAGAGAGAGAGAGAAAGAGAAGCTGTGAGTGAGAGAGAGAGAAACAGAAGCTGTGAGTGAGAGAGAGAGAAAGAGAAGCTGAATAAGAAAGAGAGAGAGAAAGAGAAGCTGTGAGTGAGAGAGAGAGAAAGAGAAGCTGTGAGTGAGAGATTGAGAGAGCAAAAGAGACGCTGAGAGTGCGAGAGAGAAAGAGTAGCTGTGAGTGAGAGAGAGAGAAAGAGAAGCTGTGAGAAAGAGAGAGAGAAAGAGAAGCTGTGAGTGAGAGAGAGGGAAAGATAAGCTGAGAGAGAGAGAAACAGAAGCTGAGTGAGAGAGAGAGAGAAAGGGAAGCTGTGTGTGTGAGAGAGAAGCTGTGAGTGAGTGAGAGAGAGAGAGAAAGAAAGAGAAGCTGTGAGTGAGAGAGAGACAGAGAAAGAGACACTGTGAGTGAGAGAGAGAGCGAGAAAGAGATGCTGTGTGAGAGAGAGAGAGAAGATGTGAGTGAGAGAGAGAGAGAAGCTGTGAGTGAGAGAGAGAGATGTGAGTGAGAGAGAGAAAGAGAAAGAGAAGCTGTGAGTGAGAGAGAGAGAGAAAGAGAAGCAGTGAGAGAGGGAGTGAGAGAAAGAGAAGCTGTGAGTGAGAGAGAGAGAGAGAGAAAGAGAAGTTGTGAGTGAGAGAGAGAGAGAAGCTGTGAGTGAGAGAGAGAGAGAAAGAGAAGCTGTGAGTGAGAGATATATATAGTCAAGCTGTGAGAGAGAGACAGAAAGAGACACTGTGAGTGAGAGAGAGAGAGAGAGAAAGAGATGTTGAGAGAGAGAAAGAGAGAAGCTTTGAGTGAGAGAGAGAGAGAAGCTGTGAGTGAGTGCGAGAGAGAGATGAGAGTGAGTGAGAGAAAGTGAAAGAGAAGTAGTGAGTGAGAGAGAGAGAGAAAGAGAAGCTGTGAGTGAGAGAGAGAGAGAGAGAAAGAGAAGCAGTGAGAGAGGGAGAGAGAGAGAGAAAGAGAAGCAGTTAGTGAGAGAGAGAGAGAAAGAGAAGCTGTGAGAGAGTGAGAGAGAGAGAAAAGCTGTGAGTGAAAGAGAGAGAGAAGGTGTGAGTGAGAAAGAGAGAGAGAGAAGATGTGAGTGAGAGAGTGAGAGAGAAGCTGTGAGTGAGAGAGAGAGAAAGAGAAGCTGTGAGAGAGAGTGAGTGAGAGAGAGAGAAAAGCTGTGAGTGAGAGAGAGAGAGAGAAGCTGTAGGTGAGAAAGAGAGAGAGAGAAGATGTGAGCGAGAGAGTGAGAGAGAAGCTGTGAGTGAGAGAGAGATAGAGAAGCTGTGAGTGAGAGAGAGATAAAGAGAAGCTGTGAGTTAGATAGAGACAGAGAAAGAGAAGCTGTGAGTGAGAGAGAGAGAAAGAGAAAAGCTGTCAGTGAGAGAGAGAGAGAAGTTGTGAGTTAGAGAGAGACAGAGAAAGAGAAGCTGTGAGTGAGAGAGAGAGAGAGAGAAGCTGTGAGTGAGAGAGAGATAAAGAGAAGCTGTGAGTTAGAGAGAGACAGAGAAAGAGAAGCTGTGAGTGAGAGAGAGAAAGAGAAGCTGTGATTGAGAGAGAGAGAGAAAGAGAAGCTGTGAGAGAGAGAGAGAGAGAAAGAGATGCTGTGAGTGAGAGAGAGAGAAAAAGAGAAGCTGTGAGTGAGAGAGAAAGAGAGAGAAGCTGTGAGTGAGTGAGAGAGAGAGAACGAGAAGCTGTGAGTGAGAGAGAGAGAAAAACTGTGAGTGAGTGAGAGAGAGAAGCTGTGAGTGAGTGAGAGAGAGAGAGAAGCTGTGAGAGAGAGAGAGAGAGAAGCTGTAAGTGAGAGAGAGAGAAATAGAACCTGAGAGTGAGAGAGAGATAAAGGGAAGCTGTGAGTTAGAGAGAGACAAAGAGAAGCTGTGAGTGAGAGAGAGAGAGAGAAAGAGAAAGAGAGGCTGTGTGTGTGAGAGAGAGAGAAGCTGTGAGTGAGTGAGAGAGAGAGAGGGAGAAATAGAAGCTGTGAGAGAGAGAGAAAGAGAAGCTGTGAGTGAGAGAGATATATAGTTCAGCTGTGAGAGAGAGACAGAGAAAGAGACACTGTGAGTGAGAGAGAGATAAAGAGATGCTGTGAGAGAGAGAGAAGCTATGAGTGAGAGAGAGAGAGAAGCTGTGAGAGAGTGAGAGAGAGATGTGAGTGAGAGAGAGAAAGAGAAAGAGAAGCTGTGAGTGAGAGAGAGAGATAAAGAGAAGCTGTGAGTGAGAGAGAGAGAAAGAGAAGCTGTGAGTGTGAGAGAGAGAAAGATAGAGAAGCTGTGAGTGAGATAGAGAGAGAGAAAGAGAAGCTGTGAGTGAGAGAGAGAGAGAGAAGCTGTGAGTGAGTGATAGAAAGAGAGAGAGAGAGAAGATGTGAGTGAGAGAGAGAGAAAGAGAAGCTGTGAGTGAGAGAGAGAGAAAAAGAGAAGCTGTGAGTGAGAGAGAGAGAGAAAGAGAAGCTGTGAGTGAGAGAGAGAAAAGCTGTGAATGAGAGAGAGAGAGAAAGAGAAGATGTGAGTGAAAGAGAGAGTAAGAGAAGCTGTGAGTGAGAGAGAGAGAGAAAGAGAAGCTGTGAGTGAGCGAGATAGAGAAAGAGAAGCTGTGAGTGAGCGAGATAGAGAAAGAGAAGCTGTGAGTGATAGAGAGAGAGAGAGAGAAGCTGTGAGTGAGAGAGAGAGAGAGAAAGAAAGAGATGCTGTGAGTGAGATAGAGAGAGAAAGAGAAGCTGTGAGTGAGAGAGTGGGAGAAAAAGGGAAGCTGTGAGTGAGAGAGAGAGAAAGAGAAGCTGTGAGTGAGAGAGAGAGAGAAAGAGAAGCTGTGAGTGAGTGAGAGAGAGAGAAGCTGTGAGTGAGTGAGAGAGAGAGAGAGAAAGAGAAGCTGTGAGTGAGAGAGAGAGAAAGAGAAGCTGTGAGTGAGAGAGAGATAAAGACAAGCTGTGAGAGAGAGACAGAGAAAGAGAAGCTGAGTGAGAGAGAGAGAAGGAGAAGCTGTGAGTGAGAGAGACAGAGAAAGAGAAGCTATGAGTGAGAGAGAGAAAGAAAGAGAAGCTGTGAGTGAGAGAAAGAGAGAGAAAGAGAAGCTTTGAGTGCGAGAGAGAGAGAAAGAGAAGCTGTGAGTGAGAGAGAGAGAAAGAGAAGCTGTGAGTGTGAGAGAGAAAGATAGAGAAGCTGTGAGTGAGATAGAGAGAGAGAAAGAGAAGTTGTGAGAGAGAGTGAGAGAGAGAGAGAGAAGCTGTGAGTGAGAGAGAGAGAGAAAGAGAAGTTATGAGAGAGAGAGAGAAAGAGAAGCTGTGAGTGAGAGAGAGAGAGAGAAAGAGAAGCTTTGAGTGAGAGAGAGAGAGAAAGAGAAGCTGTGAGTGAGAGAGAGAAAGAGAAGCTGTGAGTGTGAGAGAGAGAAAGATAGAGAAGCTGTGAGTGAGATAGAGAGAGAGAAAGAGAAGTTGTGAGAGAGAGTGAGAGAGAGAGAGAGAAAAGCTGTGAGTGTGAGAGAGGGAGAGAAGCTGTAGGTGAGAAAGAGAGAGAGGGAAGATGTGAGTGAGAGAGTGAGAGAGAAGCTGTGAGTGAGAGAGAGATAGAGAAGCTGTGAGTGAGAGAGAGATAAAGAGAAGCTGTGAGTTAGATAGAGACAGAGAAAGAGAAGCTGTGAGTGAGAGAGAGAGAGAGAGAGAAAGAGAAAAGCTGTGAGTGAGAGAGAGAGAGAAGCTGTGAGTGAGAGAGAGATGAAGAGCTGTGAGTTAGAGAGAGACAGAGAAAGAGAAGCTGTGAGTGAGAGAGAGAGAGAGAAAGAAGCTGTGAGTGAGAGAGAGATAAAGAGAAGCTGTGAGTTAGAGAGAGACAGAGAAAGAGAAGCTGTGAGTGAGAGAGAGAGAGAGAGAGAAGCTGTGATTGAGAGAGAGAGAGAAAGAGAAGCTGTGAGTGAGAGAGAGAGAGAGAAAGAGAAGCTGTGAGTGAGAGAGAGAGAGAGAAAGAGAAGCTTTGAGTGAGAGAGAGAGAGAAATAGAAGCTGTGAGTGAGATAGAGAGAGAGAAACTGTGAGTGAGTGAGAGAGAGATGCTGTGAGTGAGTGAGCGAGAGAGAGAGAGAGAGAAGCTGTGTGTGTGTGAGAGAAAGAGAAGCTGTAAGTGAGAGAGAGAGAAATAGAACCTGAGAGTGAGAGAGAGATAAAGGGAAGCTGTGAGTTAGAGAGAGACAAAGAGAAGCTGTGAGTGAGAGAGAGAGAGAAAGAGAAAGAGAGGCTGTGTGTGTATGTGAGAGAGAAGCTGTGAGTGAGTGAGAGAGAGAGGGAGAAATAGAAGCTGTGAGAGAGAGAGAAAGAGAAGCTGTGAGTGAGAGAGATATATAGTCATGCTGTGAGAGAGAGACAGAGAAAGAGACACTGTGAATGAGAGAGAGAGATAAAGAGATGCTGTGAGAGAGAGAGAAGTTGTGAGTGAGTGAGAGAGAGAAGCTGTGAGTGAGAGAGAGAGATGTGAGTGAGAGAGAGAAAGAGAAAGAGAAGCTGTGAGTGAGAGAGAGAGAGAAAGAAAAGTTGTGAGTGAGAGAGAGAGAAGCTGTCAGTGAGAGAGAGAGAGAAAGAGAAGCTGTGAGTGAGAGAGATATATAGTCAAGCTGTGAGAGAGAGACAGAGAAAGAGACACTGTGAGTGAGAGAGAGAGAAAGAGATGCTGAGAGAGAGAGAGAAGCTTTGAGTGAGAGAGAGAGAGAAGCTGTGAGTGAGTGAGAGAGAGATGTGAGTGAGTGAGAGAAAGAGAAAGAGAAGCAGTGAGTGAGAGAGAGAGAGAAAGAGAAGCTGTGAGTGAGAGAGAGAGAGAGAGAGAAAGAGAAGCAGTGAGAGAGTGAGAGAGAGAAAGAGAAGCTGTTAGTGAGAGAGAGAGAGAAAGAGAAGCTGTGAGAGAGAGAGAGAGAATAGCTGTGAGTGAGAGAGAGAGAAAGAGAAGCTGTGAGAGAGAGTGAGAGAGAGAGAGAGAAAAGCTGTGAGTGTGTGAGAGAGAGAGAAGCTGTAGGTGAGAAAGAGAGAAATAGAACCTGAGAGTGAGAGAGAGATAAAGGGAAGCTGTGAGTTAGAGAGAGACAAAGAGAAGCTGTGAGAGAGAGAGAGAGAGTGAAAGAGAAGCAGTGAGAGAGGGAGAGAGAGAAAGAGAAGCTGTTAGTGAGAGAGAGAGAGAGAAAGAGAAGCTGTGAGAGAGAGTGAGAGAGAGAGAGAAAAGCTGTGAGTGAGAGAGAGAAGGTGTGAGTGAGAAAGAGAGAGAAAGAGAAGTTGTGAGTGAGTGAGAGAGAGAGAAGCTGTGAGTGAGAGAGAGAGAAAGAGAAGCTGTGAGAGAGAGTGAGAGAGAGAGAGAGAAAAGCTGTGAGTGTGTGAGAGAGAGAAAAGCTGTAGGTGAGAAAGAGAGAGAGGGAAGATGTGAGTGAGAGATAGATAGAGAAGTTGTGAGTGAGAGAGAGATAAAGAGAAGCTGTGAGTTAGATAGAGACAGAGAAAGAGAAGCTGTGA
This sequence comes from Bradypodion ventrale, assembly GCA_035047345.1. Classification (NCBI taxonomy): domain Eukaryota; kingdom Metazoa; phylum Chordata; class Lepidosauria; order Squamata; family Chamaeleonidae; genus Bradypodion; species Bradypodion ventrale. The sequence goes on along the minus strand of JAWDJE010000018.1, from coordinate 9,890,603 downwards.
GTGAGAGAGAGAGAGAGAGAAAGAGATAAGCTGTGAGTGAGAGAGAGAGAGAAGCTGTGAGTGAGAGAGGGATAAAGAGAAGCTGTGAGTTAGAGAGAGACAGAGAAAGAGAAGCTGTGAGTGAGAGAGAGAGAGAAAAAGAGAAGCTGTGAGTGAGAGAGAGATAAAGAGAAGCTGTGAGTTAGAGAGAGACAGAGAAAGAGAAGCTGTGAGTGAGAGAGAGAGAGAAAGAGAAGCTGTGATTGAGAGAGCGAGAGAGAGAGAAGCTGTGAGTGAGAGAGAGAGAGAGAGAAAGAGAAGCTTTGAGTGAGTGAGAGAGAGAGAAACTGTGAGTGAGTGAGAGAGAGAAGCTGTGAGTGAGTGAGAGAGAGAGAGAGAGAGAAGCTGTGTGTGAGAGAGAGAAAGAGAAGCTGTAAGTGAGAGAGAGAGAAATAGAACCTGAGAGTGAGAGAGAGATAGGGAAGCTGTGAGTTAGAGAGAGACAAAGAGAAGCTGTGAGTGAGAGAGAGAGAGAGAAAGAGAAAGAGAGGCTGTGTGTGTGTGAGAGAGAGAAGCTGTGAGTGAGTGAGAGAGAGAGGGAGAAATAGAAGCTGTGAGAGAGAGAGAAAGAGAAGCTGTGAGTGAGAGAGATATATAGTCAAGCTGTGAGAGAGAGACAGAGAAAGAGACTGTGAATGAGAGAGAGAGATAAAGAGATGCTGAGTGAGAGAGAGAAGCTGTGAGTGAGAGAGAGAGAGAAAGAGAAGCTCTGAGTGAGATAGAGAGAGAGAAACTGTGAGTGAGTGAGAGAGAGAAGCTGTGAGTGAGTGAGTGAGAGAGAGAGAGAGAAGCTGTGAGAGAGAGAGAAAGAGAAGCTGTAAGTGAGAGAGAGAGAAATAGAACCTGAGAGTGAGAGAGAGATAAAGGGAAGCTGTGAATTAGAGAGAGACAAAGAGAAGCTGTGAGTGAGAGAGAGAGAGAGAAAGAGAGGCTGTGTGTGTGTGAGAGAGAGAAGCTGTGAGTGAGTGAGAGAGAGAGGGAGAAATAGAAGCTGTGAGAGAGAGAGAAAGAGAAGCTGTGAGTGAGAGAGATATATAGTCAAGCTGTGAGAGAGAGACAGAGAAAGAGACACTGTGAATGAGAGAGAGAGATAAAGAGATGCTGTGTGAGAGAGAGAAGCTGTGAGTGAGAGAGAGAGAATCTGTGAGTGAGAGAGAGATGTGAGTGAGAGAGAGAAAGAGAAAGAGAAGCTGTGAGTGAGAGAGAGAGAGATAAAGAGAAGCTGTGAGTGAGAGAGAGAGAGAAAGAGAAGCTGTGAGTGAGAGAGAGAGAGAAAGAGAAGCAGTGAGAGAGGGAGAGAGAGAAAGAGAAAGTGTGAGTGAGAGAGAGAGAGAAAGAGAAGTTGTGAGTGAGAGAGAGAGAGAGAAGCTGTGAGTGAGAGAGAGAGAGAAAGAGAAGCTGTGAGAGAGGGAGAGAGAGAGAGAAAAGCTGTGTGTGTGAGAGAGAGAGAGAAGCTGTGAGTGAGAAAGAGAGAGAGATAAGATGTGAGTGAGAGAGAGAGAGAGAAGCTGTGAATGAGAGAGAGATAAGCTGTGAGTGAGAGAGAGATAAAGAGAAGCTGTGGGTTAGAGAGAGACAGAGAAAGAGAAGCTGTGAGTGAGAGAGAGAGAGAGAGAGAAATGCTGTGAGTGAGAGAGAGAGAGAAGCTGTGAGTGAGAGAGAGATAAAGAGAAGCTGTGGGTTAGAGAGAGAGAGAGAAAGAGAAGCTGTGAGTGAGAGAGAGAGAGAAAGAGACGCTGTGAGTGAGTGAGAGAGAGAGAACAGCTGTGAGTGAGAGAGAGAGAGAGAAGCTGTGTCAGAGAGAGATAAAGAGAAGCTGTGAGTTCGAAAGAGACTGAGAAAGAGAAGCTGTGAGTTAGAGAGAGAGAGAGAAAGAGAAGCTGTGAGTGAGAGAGAGAGAGAGAAGCTGTGAGTGAGAGAGAGAGAGAAGCTGTGAGTGAGAGAGAGAGAAGCTGTGAGTGAGAGAGAAAGAGTAGCTGTGAGTGAGAGAGAGAGAGAAAGATAAGCTGAGTGAGAGAAAGAGAGAAAGAGAAGCTGTGAGTGAGAGAGAGAGAAAGAGAAGCTGTGAGTGAGAGAGAGAGAAGCTGTGTGAGAGAGAAAGAAACTCTTTGAGAGGGAGTGAGAGAGAGAGAGAAAGAGAAAGAGAAGCTGTGTGTGCGAGAGAAAGAAAGAGTAGCTGTGAGTAAGAGAGAGAGAAAGAGAAGCTGTGAGTGAGAGAGAGAGAGAGAAAGAGCTGTGAGTGAGAGAGAGAGAAGCTGTGAGTGAGTGAGAGAGAGAGAGAAAGAGAAGCTGTGAGTGAGAGAGAGAGAGAGAGAAGCTGTGAGTGAGAGAGAGAGAAAGACCAGCTGTGAGAGAGAGACAGAGATAGAGAAGCTGAGTGAGAGATAGAGAGAAAGAGAAGCTGTGAGTGAGAGAGAGAGTGAAAGAGAAGGTGTGAGTGAGAGAGAGAGAAAGAGAAGCTGTGAGTGTGAGAGAGAGAAAGATAGAGAAGCTGTGAGTGAGATAGAGAGAGAGAAAGAGAAGCTGTGAGTGAGAGAGAGAGAGAAGCTGTGAGGGAGTGATAGAAAGAGAGAGAGAGAGAAGATGTGAGTGCTATAGAGAGAAAGAGAAGCTGTGAGTGAGAGAGAGAAAAAAAGAGAAGCTGTGAGTGAGAGAGAGAAAGAGAAGCTGTGAGAGAGAGAGAGAAGCTGTGAGTGAGAGAGAGAGAGAAAGAGAAGCTGTGAGTGAGAGAGAGTAAGAGAAGCTGTGAGTGAGAGAGAGAGAGAAAGAGAAGCTGTGAGTGAGTGAGAGAGAGAAAGAGAAGCTGTGAGTGAGAGAGATAAAGAGAAGCTGTGAGTGAGAGAGAGAGAAAGAGAAGCTGTGAGTGAGAGAGAGAGAAGTTGTGAGTGAGAGAGAGAGAGAAAGAGAAGCTGTGAGTGAGAGAGAAAGAGAAGGTGTGAGTGAGAGAGAGAGAGAAAGAGAAGGTGTGAGTGAGATAGAGAGAGAGAAAGAGAAGCTGTGAGTGAGAGAGAGAGAAAAAGAGAAGCTGTGAGTGAGAGAGTGTGTGAAGCTGTGTTTGTGTGTGAGAGAGAGAGCCGCTGTGAGTGAGAGAGAGAGAAGCTGTGAGTGAGAGAGAGAGAAAGAGAAGCTGTGTGAGGGAGAGATAAAGAGAAGCTGTGAGTTAGAGAGAGACAGAGAAAGAGAAGCTGTGAGTGAGAGAGAGAGAAGCTGTGAGTGAGAGAGAGAAAGAGAAGATGTGATTGAGAGAGAGAAAGAGAAGCTGTGAGTGTGAGAGAGAGAAAGATAGAGAAGCTGTGAGTGAGATAGAGAGAGAGAAAGAGAAGCTGTGAGTGAGTGAGAGAGAGAGAAGCTGTGAGTGAGAGAGAAAGAGAAGGTGTGAGTGAGAGAGTGAGAAAAAGAGAAGCTGTGAGTGAGAGAGAGAGAGAGAAAGAGAAGCTGTGTGAGAGAGAAGCTGTGAGTGAGAGAGAGAGAGAGAAAGAGAAGATGTGAGTGAGAGAGAGAGTAAGAGAAGCTGTGAGTGAGAGAGAGAGAAAAAGAGAAGCTGTGAGTGAGAGAGAGAGAAAAAGAGAAGCTGTGAGTGAGAGAGAGAGAGAGAAAGAGAAGCTGAGTGAGAGAGAAGCTGTGAGTGAGAGAGAGAGAGAAGATGTGAGTGAGAGAGAGAGTAAGAGAAGCTGTGAGTGAGAGAGAGAGAGAAAGAGAAGCTGTGAGTGAGCGAGAGAGAGAAAGAGAAGCTGTGAGTGAGAGAGATAGAGAAAGAGAAGCTGTGAGTGATAGAGAGAGAGAAAGAGAAGCTATGAGTGATAGAGAGAGAGAAAGAGATGCTGTGAGTGAGATAGAGAGAGAAAGAGAAGCTGTGAGTGAGAGAGTGGGAGAAAAAGGGAAGCTGTGAGTGAGAGAGCGAGAAAGAGAAGCTGTGAGTGTGTGAGAGAGAGAGAGAAGCTGTGAGTGAGTGAGAGAGAGAGAAGCTATGAGTGAGTGAGAGAGAGAGAAAGAGAAGCTGTGAGTGAGAGTGAGAGAAAGAGAAGCTGTGAGTGAGAGAGAGAGATAAAGACAAGTTGTGAGAGAGAGACAGAGAAAGAGAAGCTGAGTGAGAGAGAGAGAAAGAGAAGCTGTGAGTGAGAGAGAGAGAGAAAGAGAAGCTGTGAGAGAGAGAGAGAGAGAAAGAGAAGCTGTGAGTGAGAGAGAGAGAGAGAAAGAGAAGCTGTGAGTGAGAGAGAGAAAGAGAAGTTGTGAGTGAGAGAGAAAGAAAGAAAGAGAAGCTGTGAGTGAGATAGAGAGAGAGAAAGAGAAGCTGTGAGTGAGAGAGAGAAAGAGAAGCTGTGAGTGAGAGAGAGAGAAGTTGTGAGTGAGAGAGAGAGAAAGAGAAGCTGTGAGTGAGAGAGAAAGAGAAGGTGTGAGTGAGAGAGAGAAAGAGAAGGTGTGAGTGAGCGAGAGAGAGAAAGAGAAGCTGTGAGTGAGAGAGAGAGAAAGAGAAGCTGTGAGTGAGAGAAAGAGAGAGAGAAGGAGAAGCTGTGAGTGAGATAGAGAGAGAGAAAGAGAAGCTGTGAGTGAGAGAGAGAGAGAAAAAGAGAAGCTGTGAGTGAGAGAGAGTGAGTGAAGCTGTGTGTGTGTGAGAGAGAGAGAGAGATGCTGTGAGTGAGAGAGAGAAGCTGTGAGTGAGAGAGAGAGAAAGAGCAGCTGTGTGAGGGAGAGATAAAGAGAAGCTGTGAGTTAGAGAGAGATAGAGAAAGAGAAGCTGTGAGTGAGAGAGAGAGAGAAGCTGTGAGTGAGAGAGAGAGAGAAAGAGAAGCTGTGAGAGAGAGTGAGTGAGAGAGAGAGAAAAGCTGTGAGTGAGAGAGAGAGAGAAGCTGTAGGTGAGAAAGAGAGAGAGAGAAGATGTGAGTGAGAGAGTGAGAGAGAAGCTGTGAGTGAGAGAGAGAGAGAAAGAGAAGCTGTGAGTGAGATAGAGAGAGAGAAAGAGAAGCTGTGAGTGAGAGAGAGAGAGAAAGAGAAGCTGTGAGTGAGAGAAAGAGAGAAAGAGAAGCTGTGAGTGAGATAGAGAGAGAGAAAGAGAAGCTGTGAGTGAGAGAGAGAGAAAGAGAAGCTGTGAGTGAGAGAGAGAGAAGTTGTGAGTGAGAGAGAGAGAAAGAGAAGCTGTGAGTGAGAGAGAAAGAGAAGGTGTGAGTGAGAGAGAGAGAAAGAGAAGGTGTGAGAGAGAGAGAGAGAGAACGAGAAGCTGTGAGTGAGAGAGAGAGAAAGAGAAGCTGTGAGTGAGAGAAAGAGAGAGAGAAGGAGAAGCTGTGAGTGAGATAGATAGAGAGAAAGAGAAGCTGTGAGTGAGAGAGAGAGAGAAAAAGAGAAGCTGTGAGTGAGAGAGAGTGAGTGAAGCTGTGTGTGTGTGTGAGAGAGAGAGACACTGTGAGTGAGAGAGAGAGAAGCTGTGAGTGAGAGAGAGAGAAAGAGCAGCTGTGTGAGGGAGAGATAAAGAGAAGCTGTGAGTTAGAGAGAGACAGAGAAAGAGAAGCTGTGAGTGAGAGAGAGAGAGATGCTGTGAGTGAGAGAGAGAAAGAGAAGATGTGATTGAGAGAGAGAAAGAGATGGTGTAAGGGAGAGAGAAAGAGAAGCTGTGACTGAGAGAGAGAGATAAAAACAAGCTGTGAGTTAGAGAGAGACAGAGAAAGAGAAGCTGTGTGTGAGAGAGAGAGAAAGAGAAGCTGTGAGTGAGAGAAAGAGAGAGATAAATAGAAGCTGTGAGTTAGATAGAGAAAGAGAAGCTGTGAGTTAGAGAGAGAGAAAGAGAAGCTGTGAGTGAGAGAGAGAGAAGCTGTGAGTGAGAGAGAGAGAGAGAAAAAGAAGATGTGAGTGAGAGAGAGAGAAAGAGAAGGTGTGAGAGAGAGAGACAAAGAGAAGCTGTGAGTGAGAGAGAGAGTAAGAGAAGCTGTGAGTGAGAGAGAGAGAGAGAAGCTGTGTGTGTGTGAGAGAGAGGCTATGTGTGTGTGAGAGAGAAAGAGAAGCTGTGAGTGAGAGTGAGTGAAAGAGAGAGAGAGAAGTTGTGACAGTGGTAGAGAGAGAGCAAAAGAGAAGCTGTGAGTGAGAGAGAGAGAGAAAGAGAAGCTGTGAGTGAGAGAGAGAGAAACAGAAGCTGTGAGTGAGAGAGAGAGAAAGAGAAGCTGAATAAGAAAGAGAGAGAGAAAGAGAAGCTGTGAGTGAGAGAGAGAGAAAGAGAAGCTGTGAGTGAGAGAGAGAGAGAGTGAAAGAGACGCTGAGAGTGTGAGAGAGAAAGAGTAGCTGTGAGTGAGAGAGAGAGAAAGAGAAGCTGTGAGAAAGAGAGAGAGAAAGAGAAGCTGTGAGTGAGAGAGAGAGAAAGATAAGCTGAGAGAGAGAGAGAAAGAGAAGCTGAGTGAGAGAGAGAGAGAGAAAGGGAAGCTGTGTGTGAGAGAGAGAGAAGCTGTGAGTGAGTGAGAGAGAGAGAGAGAAAGAAAGAGAAGCTTTGAGTGAGAGAGAGACAGAGAAAGAGACACTGTGAGTGAGAGAGAGAGCGAGAAAGAGATGCTGTGTGAGAGAGAGAGAGAAGCTGTGAGTGAGAGAGAGAAAAAGAAGATGTGAGTGTGAGAGAGAGAAAGAGAAGCTGTGAGAGAGAGAGACAAAGAGAAGCTGTGAGTGAGAGAGAGAGTAAGAGAAGCTGTGAGTGAGAGAGAGAGAGAGAGAAGCTGTGTGTGTGTGAGAGAGAGGCTATGTGTGTGTGAGAGAGAAAGAGAAGCTGTGAGTGAGAGTGAGTGAAAGAGAGAGAGAGAAGCTGTGACAGTGATAGAGAGAGAGCAAAAGAGAAGCTGTGAGTGAGAGAGAGAGAGAAAGAGAAGCTGTGAGTGAGAGAGAGAGAAACAGAAGCTGTGAGTGAGAGAGAGAGAAAGAGAAGCTGAATAAGAAAGAGAGAGAGAAAGAGAAGCTGTGAGTGAGAGAGAGAGAAAGAGAAGCTGTGAGTGAGAGATTGAGAGAGCAAAAGAGACGCTGAGAGTGCGAGAGAGAAAGAGTAGCTGTGAGTGAGAGAGAGAGAAAGAGAAGCTGTGAGAAAGAGAGAGAGAAAGAGAAGCTGTGAGTGAGAGAGAGGGAAAGATAAGCTGAGAGAGAGAGAAACAGAAGCTGAGTGAGAGAGAGAGAGAAAGGGAAGCTGTGTGTGTGAGAGAGAAGCTGTGAGTGAGTGAGAGAGAGAGAGAGAAAGAAAGAGAAGCTGTGAGTGAGAGAGAGACAGAGAAAGAGACACTGTGAGTGAGAGAGAGAGCGAGAAAGAGATGCTGTGTGAGAGAGAGAGAGAAGATGTGAGTGAGAGAGAGAGAGAAGCTGTGAGTGAGAGAGAGAGATGTGAGTGAGAGAGAGAAAGAGAAAGAGAAGCTGTGAGTGAGAGAGAGAGAGAAAGAGAAGCAGTGAGAAAGGGAGTGAGAGAAAGAGAAGCTGTGAGTGAGAGAGAGAGAGAGAGAAAGAGAAGTTGTGAGTGAGAGAGAGAGAGAAGCTGTGAGTGAGAGAGAGAGAGAAAGAGAAGCTGTGAGTGAGAGATATATATAGTCAAGCTGTGAGAGAGAGACAGAAAGAGACACTGTGAGTGAGAGAGAGAGAGAAAGAGATGTTGAGAGAGAGAAAGAGAGAAGCTTTGAGTGAGAGAGAGAGAGAAGCTGTGAGTGAGTGCGAGAGAGAGATGAGAGTGAGTGAGAGAAAGTGAAAGAGAAGCAGTGAGTGAGAGAGAGAGAGAAAGAGAAGCTGTGAGTGAGAGAGAGAGAGAGAGAAAGAGAAGCAGTGAGAGAGGGAGAGAGAGAGAGAAAGAGAAGCAGTTAGTGAGAGAGAGAGAGAAAGAGAAGCTGTGAGAGAGAGTGAGAGAGAGAGAAAAGCTGTGAGTGAAAGAGAGAGAGAAGGTGTGAGTGAGAAAGAGAGAGAGAGAAGATGTGAGTGAGAGAGTGAGAGAGAAGCTGTGAGTGAGAGAGAGAGAAAGAGAAGCTGTGAGAGAGAGTGAGTGAGAGAGAGAGAAAAGCTGTGAGTGAGAGAGAGAGAGAGAAGCTGTAGGTGAGAAAGAGAGAGAGAGAAGATGTGAGCGAGAGAGTGAGAGAGAAGCTGTGAGTGAGAGAGAGATAGAGAAGCTGTGAGTGAGAGAGAGATAAAGAGAAGCTGTGAGTTAGATAGAGACAGAGAAAGAGAAGCTGTGAGTGAGAGAGAGAGAAAGAGAAAAGCTGTCAGTGAGAGAGAGAGAGAAGCTGTGAGTTAGAGAGAGACAGAGAAAGAGAAGCTGTGAGTGAGAGAGAGAGAGAGAGAAGCTGTGAGTGAGAGAGAGATAAAGAGAAGCTGTGAGTTAGAGAGAGACAGAGAAAGAGAAGCTGTGAGTGAGAGAGAGAAAGAGAAGCTGTGATTGAGAGAGAGAGAGAAAGAGAAGCTGTGAGAGAGAGAGAGAGAGAAAGAGATGCTGTGAGTGAGAGAGAGAGAAAAAGAGAAGCTGTGAGTGAGAGAGAAAGAGAGAGAAGCTGTGAGTGAGTGAGAGAGAGAGAACGAGAAGCTGTGAGTGAGAGAGAGAGAAAAACTGTGAGTGAGTGAGAGAGAGAAGCTGTGAGTGAGTGAGAGAGAGAGAGAAGCTGTGAGAGAGAGAGAGAGAGAAGCTGTAAGTGAGAGAGAGAGAAATAGAACCTGAGAGTGAGAGAGAGATAAAGGGAAGCTGTGAGTTAGAGAGAGACAAAGAGAAGCTGTGAGTGAGAGAGAGAGAGAAAGAGAAAGAGAGGCTGTGTGTGTGAGAGAGAGAGAAGCTGTGAGTGAGTGAGAGAGAGAGAGGGAGAAATAGAAGCTGTGAGAGAGAGAGAAAGAGAAGCTGTGAGTGAGAGAGATATATAGTTAAGCTGTGAGAGAGAGACAGAGAAAGAGACACTGTGAGTGAGAGAGAGATAAAGAGATGCTGTGAGAGAGAGAGAAGCTGTGAGTGAGAGAGAGAGAGAAGCTGTGAGAGAGTGAGAGAGAGATGTGAGTGAGAGAGAGAAAGAGAAAGAGAAGCTGTGAGTGAGAGAGAGAGATAAAGAGAAGCTGTGAGTGAGAGAGAGAGAAAGAGAAGCTGTGAGTGTGAGAGAGAGAAAGATAGAGAAGCTGTGAGTGAGATAGAGAGAGAGAAAGAGAAGCTGTGAGTGAGAGAGAGAGAGAGAAGCTGTGAGTGAGTGATAGAAAGAGAGAGAGAGAGAAGATGTGAGTGAGAGAGAGAGAAAGAGAAGCTGTGAGTGAGAGAGAGAGAAAAAGAGAAGCTGTGAGTGAGAGAGAGAGAGAAAGAGAAGCTGTGAGTGAGAGAGAGAGAAGCTGTGAATGAGAGAGAGAGAGAAAGAGAAGATGTGAGTGAAAGAGAGAGTAAGAGAAGCTGTGAGTGAGAGAGAGAGAGAAAGAGAAGCTGTGAGTGAGCGAGATAGAGAAAGAGAAGCTGTGAGTGAGCGAGATAGAGAAAGAGAAGCTGTGAGTGATAGAGAGAGAGAGAGAGAAGCTGTGAGTGAGAGAGAGAGAGAGAAAGAAAGAGATGCTGTGAGTGAGATAGAGAGAGAAAGAGAAGCTGTGAGTGAGAGAGTTGGAGAAAAAGGGAAGCTGTGAGTGAGAGAGAGAGAAAGAGAAGCTGTGAGTGAGAGAGAGAGAGAAAGAGAAGCTGTGAGTGAGTGAGAGAGAGAGAAGCTGTGAGTGAGTGAGAGAGAGAGAGAGAAAGAGAAGCTGTGAGTGAGAGAGAGAGAAAGAGAAGCTGTGAGTGAGAGAGAGATAAAGACAAGCTGTGAGAGAGAGACAGAGAAAGAGAAGCTGAGTGAGAGAGAGAGAAGGAGAAGCTGTGAGTGAGAGAGACAGAGAAAGAGAAGCTATGAGTGAGAGAGAGAAAGAAAGAGAAGCTGTGAGTGAGAGAAAGAGAGAGAAAGAGAAGCTTTGAGTGAGAGAGAGAGAGAAAGAGAAGCTGTGAGTGAGAGAGAGAGAAAGAGAAGCTGTGAGTGTGAGAGAGAAAGATAGAGAAGCTGTGAGTGAGATAGAGAGAGAGAAAGAGAAGTTGTGAGAGAGAGTGAGAGAGAGAGAGAGAAGCTGTGAGTGAGAGAGAGAGAGAAAGAGAAGTTATGAGAGAGAGAGAGAAAGAGAAGCTGTGAGTGAGAGAGAGAGAGAGAAAGAGAAGCTTTGAGTGAGAGAGAGAGAGAAAGAGAAGCTGTGAGTGAGAGAGAGAAAGAGAAGCTGTGAGTGTGAGAGAGAGAAAGATAAAGCTGTGAGTGAGATAGAGAGAGAGAAAGAGAAGTTGTGAGAGAGAGTGAGAGAGAGAGAGAGAAAAGCTATGAGTGTGAGAGAGGGAGAGAAGCTGTAGGTGAGAAAGAGAGAGAGGGAAGATGTGAGTGAGAGAGTGAGAGAGAAGCTGTGAGTGAGAGAGAGATAGAGAAGCTGTGAGTGAGAGAGAGATAAAGAGAAGCTGTGAGTTAGATAGAGACAGAGAAAGAGAAGCTGTGAGTGAGAGAGAGAGAGAGAGAAAGAGAAAAGCTGTGAGTGAGAGAGAGAGAGAAGCTGTGAGTGAGAGAGAGATGAAGAGCTGTGAGTTAGAGAGAGACAGAGAAAGAGAAGCTGTGAGTGAGAGAGAGAGAGAGAAAGAAGCTGTGAGTGAGAGAGAGATAAAGAGAAGCTGTGAGTTAGAGAGAGACAGAGAAAGAGAAGCTGTGAGTGAGAGAGAGAGAGAGAGAGAAGCTGTGATTGAGAGAGAGAGAGAAAGAGAAGCTGTGAGTGAGAGAGAGAGAGAGAGAAAGAGAAGCTGTGAGTGAGAGAGAGAGAGAGAAAGAGAAGCTTTGAGTGAGAGAGAGAGAGAAATAGAAGTTGTGAGTGAGATAGAGAGAGAGAAACTGTGAGTGAGAGAGAGATGCTGTGAGTGAGTGAGCGAGAGAGAGAGAGAGAGAAGCTGTGTGTGTGTGAGAGAGAAAGAGAAGCTGTAAGTGAGAGAGAGAGAAATAGAACCTGAGAGTGTGAGAGAGATAAAGGGAAGCTGTGAGTTAGAGAGAGACAAAGAGAAGCTGTGAGTGAGAGAGAGAGAGAAAGAGAAAGAGAGGCTGTGTGTGTATGTGAGAGAGAAGCTGTGAGTGAGTGAGAGAGAGAGGGAGAAATAGAAGCTGTGAGAGAGAGAGAAAGAGAAGCTGTGAGTGAGAGAGATATATAGTCATGCTGTGAGAGAGAGACAGAGAAAGAGACACTGTGAATGAGAGAGAGAGATAAAGAGATGCTGTGAGAGAGAGAGAAGTTGTGAGTGAGTGAGAGAGAGAAGCTGTGAGTGAGAGAGAGAGAGAGATGTGAGTGAGAGAGAGAAAGAGAAAGAGAAGCTGTGAGTGAGAGAGAGAGAGAAAGAGAAGTTGTGAGTGAGAGAGAGAGAAGCTGTCAGTGAGAGAGAGAGAGAAAGAGAAGCTGTGAGTGAGAGAGATATATAGTCAAGCTGTGAGAGAGAGACAGAGAAAGAGACACTGTGAGTGAGAGAGAGAGAAAGAGATGCTGAGAGAGAGAGAGAAGCTTTGTGAGAGAGAGAGAGAAGCTGTGAGTGAGTGAGAGAGAGATGTGAGTGAGTGAGAGAAAGAGAAAGAGAAGCAGTGAGTGAGAGAGAGAGAGAAAGAGAAGCTGTGAGTGAGAGAGAGAGAGAGAGAGAAAGAGAAGCAGTGAGAGAGTGAGAGAGAGAAAGAGAAGCTGTTAGTGAGAGAGAGAGAGAAAGAGAAGCTGTGAGAGAGAGAGAGAGAGAGAATAGCTGTGAGTGAGAGAGAGAGAAAGAGAAGCTGTGAGAGAGAGTGAGAGAGAGAGAGAGAAAAGCTGTGAGTGTGAGAGAGAGAGAGAAGCTGTAGGTGAGAAAGAGAGAAATAGAACCTGAGAGTGAGAGAGAGATAAAGGGAAGCTGTGAGTTAGAGAGAGACAAAGAGAAGCTGTGAGTGAGAGAGAGAGAGAGAGTGAAAGAGAAGCAGTGAGAGAGGGAGAGAGAGAAAGAGAAGCTGTTAGTGAGAGAGAGAGAGAGAAAGAGAAGCTGTGAGAGAGAGTGAGAGAGAGAGAGAAAAGCTGTGAGTGAGAGAGAGAGAAGGTGTGAGTGAGAAAGAGAGAGAAAGAGAAGTTGTGAGTGAGTGAGAGAGAGAGAAGCTGTGAGTGAGAGAGAGAGAAAGAGAAGCTGTGAGAGAGAGTGAGAGAGAGAGAGAGAAAAGCTGTGAGTGTGTGAGAGAGAGAAAAGCTGTAGGTGAGAAAGAGAGAGAGGGAAGATGTGAGTGAGAGATAGATAGAGAAGTTGTGAGTGAGAGAGAGATAAAGAGAAGCTGTGAGTTAGATAGAGACAGAGAAAGAGAAGCTGTGAGTGAGAGAGAGAGAGAGAAAGAGATAAGCTGTGAGTGAGAGAGAGAGAGAAGCTGTGAGTGAGAGAGGGATAAAGAGAAGCTGTGAGTTAGAGAGAGACAGAGAAAGAGAAGCTGTGAGTGAGAGAGAGAGAGAAAAAGAGAAGCTGTGAGTGAGAGAGAGATAAAGAGAAGCTGTGAGATAGAGAGAGACAGAGAAAGAGAAGCTGTGAGTGAGAGAGAGAGAGAAAGAGAAGCTGTGATTGAGAGAGAGAGAGAGAGAGAAGCTGTGAGTGAGAGAGAGAGAGAGAGAAAGAGAAGCTTTGAGTGAGTGAGAGAGAGAGAAACTGTGAGTGAGTGAGAGAGAGAAGCTGTGAGTGAGTGAGAGAGAGAGAGAGAGAGAAGCTGTGTGTGAGAGAGAGAAAGAGAAGCTGTAAGTGAGAGAGAGAGAAATAGAACCTGAGAGTGAGAGAGAGATAGGGAAGCTGTGAGTTAGAGAGAGACAAAGAGAAGCTGTGAGTGAGAGAGAGAGAGAGAAAGAGAAAGAGAGGCTGTGTGTGTGTGAGAGAGAGAAGCTGTGAGTGAGTGAGAGAGAGAGGGAGAAATAGAAGCTGTGAGAGAGAGAGAAAGAGAAGCTGTGAGTGAGAGAGATATATAGTCAAGCTGTGAGAGAGAGACAGAGAAAGAGACTGTGAATGAGAGAGAGAGATAAAGAGATGCTGAGTGAGAGAGAGAAGCTGTGAGTGAGAGAGAGAGAGAGAAAGAGAAGCTCTGAGTGAGATAGAGAGAGAGAAACTGTGAGTGAGTGAGAGAGAGAAGCTGTGAGTGAGTGAGTGAGAGAGAGAGAGAGAAGCTGTGAGAGAGAGAGAAAGAGAAGCTGTAAGTGAGAGAGAGAGAAATAGAACCTGAGAGTGAGAGAGAGATAAAGGGAAGCTGTGAATTAGAGAGAGACAAAGAGAAGCTGTGAGTGAGAGAGAGAGAGAGAAAGAGAAAGAGAGGCTGTGTGTGTGTGAGAGAGAGAAGCTGTGAGTGAGTGAGAGAGAGAGGGAGAAATAGAAGCTGTGAGAGAGAGAGAAAGAGAAGCTGTGAGTGAGAGAGATATATAGTCAAGCTGTGAGAGAGAGACAGAGAAAGAGACACTGTGAATGAGAGAGAGAGATAAAGAGATGCTGTGTGAGAGAGAGAAGCTGTGAGTGAGAGAGAGAGAGAATCTGTGAGTGAGAGAGAGATGTGAGTGAGAGAGAGAAAGAGAAAGAGAAGCTGTGAGTGAGAGAGAGAGATAAAGAGAAGCTGTGAGTGAGAGAGAGAGAGAAAGAGAAGCTGTGAGTGAGAGAGAGAGAGAAAGAGAAGCAGTGAGAGAGGGAGAGAGAGAAAGAGAAAGTGTGAGTGAGAGAGAGAGAGAAAGAGAAGTTGTGAGTGAGAGAGAGAGAGAAGCTGTGAGTGAGAGAGAGAGAGAAAGAGAAGCTGTGAGAGAGTGAGAGAGAGAGAGAAAAGCTGTGTGTGTGAGAGAGAGAGAAGCTGTGAGTGAGAAAGAGAGAGAGAGAAGATGTGAGTGAGAGAGAGAGAGAGAAGCTGTGAATGAGAGAGAGATAAGCTGTGAGTGAGAGAGAGATAAAGAGAAGCCGTGGGTTAGAGAGAGACAGAGAAAGAGAAGCTGTGAGTGAGAGAGAGAGAGAGAGAGAAATGCTGTGAGTGAGAGAGAGAGAGAAGCTGTGAGTGAGAGAGAGATAAAGAGAAGCTGTGGGTTAGAGAGAGAGAGAGAAAGAGAAGCTGTGAGTGAGAGAGAGAGAGAAAGAGACGCTGTGAGTGAGTGAGAGAGAGAGAACAGCTGTGAGTGAGAGAGAGAGAGAGAAGCTGTGTCAGAGAGAGGTAAAGAGAAGCTGTGAGTTCGAAAGAGACTGAGAAACAGAAGCTGTGAGTTAGAGAGAGAGAGAGAAAGAGAAGCTGTGAGTGAGAGAGAGAGAGAAGCTGTGAGTGAGAGAGAGAGAGAGAAGCTGTGAGTGAGAGAGAGAGAGAAGCTGTGAGTGAGAGAGAGAGAAGCTGTGAGTGAGAGAGAAAGAGTAGCTGTGAGTGAGAGAGAGAGAGAAAGATAAGCTGAGTGAGAGAAAGAGAGAAAGAGAAGCTGTGAGTGAGAGAGAGAGAAAGAGAAGCTGTGAGTGAGAGAGAGAGAAGCTGTGTGAGAGAGAAAGAAACTCTTTGAGAGGGAGTGAGAGAGAGAGAGAAAGAGAAAGAGAAGCTGTGTGTGCGAGAGAAAGAAAGAGTAGCTGTGAGTAAGAGAGAGAGAAAGAGAAGCTGTGAGTGAGAGAGAGAGAGAAAGAGCTGTGAGTGAGAGAGAGAGAGAAGCTGTGAGTGAGTGAGAGAGAGAGAGAAAGAGAAGCTGTGAGAGAGAGAGAGAGAGAGAGAAGCTGTGAGTGAGAGAGAGAGAAAGACCAGCTGTGAGAGAGAGACAGAGATAGAGAAGCTGAGTGAGAGATAGAGAGAAAGAGAAGCTGTGAGTGAGAGAGAGAGTGAAAGAGAAGGTGTGAGTGAGAGAGAGAGAAAGAGAAGCTGTGAGTGTGAGAGAGAGAAAGATAGAGAAGCTGTGAGTGAGATAGAGAGAGAGAAAGAGAAGCTGTGAGTGAGAGAGAGAGAGAAGCTGTGAGGGAGTGATAGAAAGAGAGAGAGAGAGAAGATGTGAGTGCTATAGAGAGAAAGAGAAGCTGTGAGTGAGAGAGAGAGAAAAAGAGAAGCTGTGAGTGAGAGAGAGAGAGAAAGAGAAGCTGTGAGAGAGAGAGAGAAGCTGTGAGTGAGAGAGAGAGAGAAAGAGAAGCTGTGAGTGAGAGAGAGTAAGAGAAGCTGTGAGTGAGAGAGAGAGAGAAAGAGAAGCTGTGAGTGAGTGAGAGAGAGAAAGAGAAGCTGTGAGTGAGAGAGATAAAGAGAAGCTGTGAGTGAGAGAGAGAGAAAGAGAAGCTGTGAGTGAGAGAGAGAGAAGTTGTGAGTGAGAGAGAGAGAGAAAGAGAAGCTGTGAGTGAGAGAGAAAGAGAAGGTGTGAGTGAGAGAGAGAGAGAAAGAGAAGGTGTGAGTGAGATAGAGAGAGAGAAAGAGAAGCTGTGAGTGAGAGAGAGAGAAAAAGAGAAGCTGTGAGTGAGAGAGTGTGTGAAGCTGTGTGTGTGTGTGAGAGAGAGAGCCGCTGTGAGTGAGAGAGAGAGAAGCTGTGAGTGAGAGAGAGAGAAAGAGAAGCTGTGTGAGGGAGAGATAAAGAGAAGCTGTGAGTTAGAGAGAGACAGAGAAAGAGAAGCTGTGAGTGAGAGAGAGAGAAGCTGTGAGTGAGAGAGAGAAAGAGAAGATGTGATTGAGAGAGAGAAAGAGAAGCTGTGAGTGTGAGAGAGAGAAAGATAGAGAAGCTGTGAGTGAGATAGAGAGAGAGAAAGAGAAGCTGTGAGTGAGTGAGAGAGAAAGAAGCTGTGAGTGAGTGATAGAAAGAGAGAGAGAGAAGATGTGAGTGAGAGAGAGAGAAAGAGAAGCTGTGAGTGAGAGAGAGAGAAAAAGAGAAGCTGTGAGTGAGAGAGAGAGAGAGAAAGAGAAGCTGTGAGTGTGAGAGAGAAGCTGTGAGTGAGAGAGAGAGAGAGAGAAAGAGAAGATGTGAGTGAGAGAGAGAGTAAGAGAAGCTGTGAGTGAGAGAGAGAGAAAGAGAAGCTGTGAGTGAGCGAGAGAGAGAAAGAGAAGCTGTGAGTGAGAGAGATAGAGAAAGAGAAGCTGTGAGTGATAGAGAGAGAGAAAGAGAAGCTATGAGTGAGAGAGAGAGAGAAAGAGATGCTGTGAGTGAGATAGAGAGAGAAAGAGAAGCTGTGAGTGAGAGAGTGGGAGAAAAAGGGAAGCTGTGAGTGAGAGAGAGAGAAAGAGAAGCTGTGAGTGAGAGAGAGAGAGAGAGAAGCTGTGAGTGAGTGAGTGAGAGAGAAGCTGTGAGTGAGTGAGAGAGAGAGAAAGAGAAGCTGTGAGTGAGAGTGAGAGAAAGAGAAGCTGTGAGTGAGAGAGAGAGATAAAGACAACCTGTGAGAGAGAGACAGAGAAAGAGAAGCTGAGTGAGAGAGAGAGAAAGAGAAGCTGTGAGTGAGAGAGAGAGAGAAAGAGAAGCTGTGAGTGAGAGAGAGAGAAAGAGAAGCTGTGAGTGAGAGAGAGAGAGAAAGAGAAGCTGTGAGTGAGAGAGAGAGAGAAGCTGTAGGTGAGAAAGAGAGAGAGAGAAGATGTGAGCGAGAGAGTGAGAGAGAAGCTGTGAGTGAGAGAGAGATAGAGAAGCTGTGAGTGAGAGAGAGATAAAGAGAAGCTGTGAGTTAGATAGAGACAGAGAAAGAGAAGCTGTGAGTGAGAGAGAGAGAAAGAGAAAAGCTGTGAGTGAGAGAGAGAGAGAAGCTGTGAGTTAGAGAGAGACAGAGAAAGAGAAGCTGTGAGTGAGAGAGAGAGAGAGAAGCTGTGAGTGAGAGAGAGATAAAGAGAAGCTGTGAGTTAGAGAGAGACAGAGAAAGAGAAGCTGTGAGTGAGAGAGAGAAAGAGAAGCTGTGATTGAGAGAGAGAGAGAAAGAGAAGCTGTGAGAGAGAGAGAGAGAGAAAGAGATGCTGTGAGTGAGAGAGAGAGAAAAAGAGAAGCTGTGAGTGAGAGAGAAAGAGAGAGAAGCTGTGAGTGAGTGAGAGAGAGAGAACGAGAAGCTGTGAGTGAGAGAGAGAGAAAAACTGTGAGTGAGTGAGAGAGAGAAGCTGTGAGTGAGTGAGAGAGAGAGAGAAGCTGTGAGAGAGAGAGAGAGAGAAGCTGTAAGTGAGAGAGAGAGAAATAGAACCTGAGAGTGAGAGAGAGATAAAGGGAAGCTGTGAGTTAGAGAGAGACAAAGAGAAGCTGTGAGTGAGAGAGAGAGAGAGAAAAAGAAAGAGAGGCTGTGTGTGTGTGTGAGAGAGAAGCTGTGAGTGAGTGAGAGAGAGAGAGGGAGAAATAGAAGCTGTGAGAGAGAGAGAAAGAGAAGCTGTGAGTGAGAGAGATATATAGTTAAGCTGTGAGAGAGAGACAGAGAAAGAGACACTGTGAGTGAGAGAGAGATAAAGAGATGCTGTGAGAGAGAGAGAAGCTGTGAGTGAGAGAGAGAGAGAAGCTGTGAGAGAGTGAGAGAGAGATGTGAGTGAGAGAGAGAAAGAGAAAGAGAAGCTGTGAGTGAGAGAGAGAGATAAAGAGAAGCTGTGAGTGAGAGAGAGAGAAAGAGAAGCTGTGAGTGTGAGAGAGAGAAAGATAGAGAAGCTGTGAGTGAGATAGAGAGAGAGAAAGAGAAGCTGTGAGTGAGAGAGAGAGAGAGAAGCTGTGAGTGAGTGATAGAAAGAGAGAGAGAGAGAAGATGTGAGTGAGAGAGAGAGAAAGAGAAGCTGTGAGTGAGAGAGAGAGAAAAAGAGAAGCTGTGAGTGAGAGAGAGAGAGAAAGAGAAGCTGTGAGTGAGAGAGAGAGAAGCTGTGAATGAGAGAGAGAGAGAAAGAGAAGATGTGAGTGAAAGAGAGAGTAAGAGAAGCTGTGAGTGAGAGAGAGAGAGAAAGAGAAGCTGTGAGTGAGCGAAATAGAGAAAGAGAAGCTGTGAGTGAGCGAGATAAAGAAAGAGAAGCTGTGAGTGATAGAGAGAGAGAGAGAGAAGCTGTGAGTGAGAGAGAGAGAGAGAAAGAAAGAGATGCTGTGAATGTGATAGAGAGAGAAAGAGAAGCTGTGAGTGAGAGAGTGGGAGAAAAAGGGAAGCTGAGAGAGAGAGAAAGAGAAGCTGTGAGTGAGAGAGAGAGAGAAAGAGAAGCTGTGAGTGAGTGAGAGAGAGAGAAGCTGTGAGTGAGTGAGAGAGAGAGAGAGAAAGAGAAGCTGTGAGTGAGAGAGAGAGAAAGAGAAGCTGTGAGTGAGAGAGAGATAAAGACAAGCTGTGAGAGAGAGACAGAGAAAGAGAAGCTGAGTGAGAGAGAGAGAAGGAGAAGCTGTGAGTGAGAGAGACAGAGAAAGAGAAGCTGTGAGTGAGAGAGAGAAAGAAAGAGAAGCTGTGAGTGAGAGAAAGAGAGAGAAAGAGAAGCTTTGTGTGAGAGAGAGAGAGAAAGAGAAGCTGTGAGTGAGAGAGAGAGAAAGAGAAGCTGTGAGTGTGAGAGAGAAAGATAGAGAAGCTGTGAGTGAGATAGAGAGAGAGAAAGAGAAGTTGTGAGAGAGAGTGAGAGAGAGAGAGAGAAGCTGTGAGTGAGAGAGAGAGAGAAAGAGAAGTTATGAGAGAGAGAGAGAAAGAGAAGCTGTGAGTGAGAGAGAGAGAGAGAAAGAGAAGCTTTGAGTGAGAGAGAGAGAGAAAGAGAAGCTGTGAGTGAGAGAGAGAAAGAGAAGCTGTGAGTGTGAGAGAGAGAAAGATAGAGAAGCTGTGAGTGAGATAGAGAGAGAGAAAGAGAAGTTGTGAGAGAGAGTGAGAGAGAGAGAGAGAAAAGCTGTGAGTGTGAGAGAGGGAGAGAAGCTGTAGGTGAGAAAGAGAGAGAGGGAAGATGTGAGTGAGAGAGTGAGAGAGAAGCTGTGAGTGAGAGAGAGATAGAGAAGCTGTGAGTGAGAGAGAGATAAAGAGAAGCTGTGAGTTAGATAGAGACAGAGAAAGAGAAGCTGTGAGTGAGAGAGAGAGAGAGAGAGAGAGAAAAGCTGTGAGTGAGAGAGAGAGAGAAGCTGTGAGTGAGAGAGAGATGAAGAGCTGTGAGTTAGAGAGAGACAGAGAAAGAGAAGCTGTGAGTGAGAGAGAGAGAGAGAAAGAAGCTGTGTGTGAGAGAGAGATAAAGAGAAGCTGTGAGTTAGAGAGAGACAGAGAAAGAGAAGCTGTGAGTGAGAGAGAGAGAGAGAAAGAGAAGCTGTGATTGAGAGAGAGAGAGAAAGAGAAGCTGTGAGAGAGAGAGAGAGAGAGAAAGAGAAGCTGTGAGTGAGAGAGAGAGAGAGAAAGAGAAGCTTTGAGTGAGAGAGAGAGAGAAAGAGAAGCTGTGAGTGAGATAGAGAGAGAGAAACTGTGAGTGAGTGAGAGAGAGATGCTGTGAGTGAGTGAGCGAGAGAGAGAGAGAGAGAAGCTGTGTGTTTGTGTGAGAGAGAAAGAGAAGCTGTAAGTGAGAGAGAGAGAAATAGAACCTGAGAGTGAGAGAGAGATAAAGGGAAGCTGTGAGTTAGAGAGAGACAAAGAGAAGCTGTGAGTGAGAGAGAGAGAGAAAGAGAAAGAGAGGCTGTGTGTGTATGTGAGAGAGAAGCTGTGAGTGAGTGAGAGAGAGAGGGAGAAATAGAAGCTGTGAGAGAGAGAGAAAGAGAAGCTGTGAGTGAGAGAGATATATAGTCATGCTGTGAGAGAGAGACAGAGAAAGAGACACTGTGAATGAGAGAGAGAGATAAAGAGATGCTGTGAGAGAGAGAGAAGTTGTGAGTGAGTGAGAGAGAGAAGCTGTGAGTGAGAGAGAGAGAGATGTGAGTGAGAGAGAGAAAGAGAAAGAGAAGCTGTGAGTGAGAGAGAGAGAGAAAGAGAAGTTGTGAGTGAGAGAGAGAGAGAAGCTGTCAGTGAGAGAGAGAGAGAAAGAGAAGCTGTGAGTGAGAGAGATATATAGTCAAGCTGTGAGAGAGAGACAGAGAAAGAGACACTGTGAGTGAGAGAGAGAGAAAGAGATGCTGAGAGAGAGAGAGAAGCTTTGAGTGAGAGAGAGAGAGAGAAGCTGTGAGTGAGTGAGAGAGAGATGTGAGTGAGTGAGAGAAAGAGAAAGAGAAGCAGTGAGTGAGAGAGAGAGAGAAAGAGAAGCTGTGAGTGAGAGAGAGAGAGAGAGAGAGAGAAAGAGAAGCAGTGAGAGAGTGAGAGAGAGAAAGAGAAGCTGTTAGTGAGAGAGAGAGAGAAAGAGAAGCTGTGAGAGAGAGAGAGAGAGAGAATAGCTGTGAGTGAGAGAGAGAGAAAGAGAAGCTGTGAGAGAGAGTGTGAGAGAGAGAGAGAAAAGCTGTGAGTGTGAGAGAGAGAGAGAAGCTGTAGGTGAGAAAGAGAGAAATAGAACCTGAGAGTGAGAGAGAGATAAAGGGAAGCTGTGAGTTAGAGAGAGACAAAGAGAAGCTGTGAGTGAGAGAGAGAGAGAGAGTGAAAGAGAAGCAGTGAGAGAGGGAGAGAGAGAAAGAGAAGCTGTTAGTGAGAGAGAGAGAGAGAAAGAGAAGCTGTGAGAGAGAGTGAGAGAGAGAGAGAAAAGCTGTGAGTGAGAGAGAGAGAAGGTGTGAGTGAGAAAGAGAGAGAAAGAGAAGTTGTGAGTGAGTGAGAGAGAGAGAAGCTGTGAGTGAGAGAGAGAGAAAGAGAAGCTGTGAGAGAGAGTGAGAGAGAGAGAGAGAAAAGCTGTGAGTGTGTGAGAGAGAGAAAAGCTGTAGGTGAGAAAGAGAGAGAGGGAAGATGTGAGTGAGAGATAGATAGAGAAGTTGTGAGTGAGAGAGAGATAAAGAGAAGCTGTGAGTTAGATAGAGACAGAGAAAGAGAAGCTGTGAGTGAGAGAGAGAGAGAGAGAAAGAGATAAGCTGTGAGTGAGAGAGAGAGAGAAGCTGTGAGTGAGAGAGGGATAAAGAGAAGCTGTGAGTTAGAGAGAGACAGAGAAAGAGAAGCTGTGAGTGAGAGAGAGAGAGAAAAAGAGAAGCTGTGAGTGAGAGAGAGATAAAGAGAAGCTGTGAGTTAGAGAGAGACAGAGAAAGAGAAGCTGTGAGTGAGAGAGAGAGAGAAAGAGAAGCTGTGATTGAGAGAGCGAGAGAGAGAGAAGCTGTGAGTGAGAGAGAGAGAGAGAGAAAGAGAAGCTTTGAGTGAGAGAGAGAGAGAGAAACTGTGAGTGAGTGAGAGAGAGAAGCTGTGAGTGAGAGAGAGAGAGAGAGAGAGAGAAGCTGTGTGTGAGAGAGAGAAAGAGAAGCTGTAAGTGAGAGAGAGAGAAATAGAACCTGAGAGTGAGAGAGAGATAGGGAAGCTGTGAGTTAGAGAGAGACAAAGAGAAGCTGTGAGTGAGAGAGAGAGAGAGAAAGAGAAAGAGAGGCTGTGTGTGTGTGTGAGAGAGAAGCTGTGAGTGAGTGAGAGAGAGAGGGAGAAATAGAAGCAGTGAGAGAGAGAGAAAGAGAAGCTGTGAGTGAGAGAGATATATAGTCAAGCTGTGAGAGAGAGACAGAGAAAGAGACACTGTGAATGAGAGAGAGAGATAAAGAGATGCTGAGTGAGAGAGAGAAGCTGTGAGTGAGAGAGAGAGAGAGAAAGAGAAGCTCTGAGTGAGATAGAGAGAGAGAAACTGTGAGTGAGTGAGAGAGAGAAGCTGTGAGTGAGTGAGTGAGAGAGAGAGAGAGAGAAGCTGTGAGAGAGAGAGAAAGAGAAGCTGTAAGTGAGAGAGAGAGAAATAGAACCTGAGAGTGAGAGAGAGATAAAGGGAAGCTGTGAATTAGAGAGAGACAAAGAGAAGCTGTGAGTGAGAGAGAGAGAAAGAGAAAGAGAGGCTGTGTGTGTGTGTGAGAGAGAAGCTGTGAGTGAGTGAGAGAGAGAGGGAGAAATAGAAGCTGTGAGAGAGAGAGAAAGAGAAGCTGTGAGTGAGAGAGATATATAGTCAAGCTGTGAGAGAGAGACAGAGAAAGAGACACTGTGAATGAGAGAGAGAGATAAAGAGATGCTGTGTGAGAGAGAGAAGCTGTGAGTGAGAGAGAGAGAGAATCTGTGAGTGAGAGAGAGATGTGAGTGAGAGAGAGAAAGAGAAAGAGAAGCTGTGAGTGAGAGAGAGAGAGATAAAGAGAAGCTGTGAGTGAGAGAGAGAGAGAAAGAGAAGCTGTGAGTGAGAGAGAGAGAGAAAGAGAAGCAGTGAGAGAGGGAGAGAGAGAAAGAGAAAGTGTGAGTGAGAGAGAGAGAGAAAGAGAAGTTGTGAGTGAGAGAGAGAGAGAGAAGCTGTGAGTGAGAGAGAGAGAGAAAGAGAAGCTGTGAGAGAATGAGAGAGAGAGAGAAAAGCTGTGTGTGAGAGAGAGAGAGAGAAGCTGTGAGTGAGAAAGAGAGAGAGAGAAGATGTGAGTGAGAGAGAGAGAGAGAAGCTGTGAATGAGAGAGAGATAAGCTGTGAGTGAGAGAGAGATAAAGAGAAGCTGTGGGTTAGAGAGAGACAGAGAAAGAGAAGCTGTGAGTGAGAGAGAGAGAGAGAGAGAAATGCTGTGAGTGAGAGAGAGAGAGAAGCTGTGAGTGAGAGAGAGATAAAGAGAAGCTGTGGGTTAGAGAGAGAGAGAGAAAGAGAAGCTGTGAGTGAGAGAGAGAGAGAAAGAGACGCTGTGAGTGAGTGAGAGAGAGAGAACAGCTGTGAGTGAGAGAGAGAGAGAGAAGCTGTGTCAGAGAGAGATAAAGAGAAGCTGTGAGTTCGAAAGAGACTGAGAAAGAGAAGCTGTGAGTTAGAGAGAGAGAGAGAAAGAGAAGCTGTGAGTGAGAGAGAGAGAGAAGCTGTGAGTGAGAGAGAGAGAGAGAAGCTGTGAGTGAGAGAGAGAGAGAAGCTGTGAGTGAGAGAGAGAGAGAGAAGCTGTGAGTGAGAGAGAGAGAGAAGCTGTGAGTGAGAGAGAGAGAGAAGCTGTGAGTGAGAGAGAAAGAGTAGCTGTGAGTGAGAGAGAGAGAAAGAGAAGCTGTGAGTGAGAGAGAGAGAAGCTGTGTGAGAGAGAAAGAAACTCTTTGAGAGGGAGTGAGAGAGAGAGAGAAAGAGAAGCTGTGTGTGCGAGAGAAAGAAAGAGTAGCTGTGAGTAAGAGAGAGAGAAAGAGAAGCTGTGAGTGAGAGAGAGAGAGAGAAAGAGCTGTGAGTGAGAGAGAGAGAGAAGCTGTGAGTGAGTGAGAGAGAGAGAGAAAGAGAAGCTGTGAGTGAGAGAGAGAGAGAGAGAAGCTGTGAGTGAGAGAGAGAGAAAGACCAGCTGTGAGAGAGAGACAGAGATAGAGAAGCTGAGTGAGAGATAGAGAGAAAGAGAAGCTGTGAGTGAGAGAGAGAGTGAAAGAGAAGGTGTGAGTGAGAGAGAGAGAAAGAGAAGCTGTGAGTGTGAGAGAGAGAAAGATAGAGAAGCTGTGAGTGAGATAGAGAGAGAGAAAGAGAAGCTGTGAGTGAGAGAGAGAGAGAGAAGCTGTGAGGGAGTGATAGAAAGAGAGAGAGAGAGAAGATGTGAGTGCTATAGAGAGAAAGAGAAGCTGTGAGTGAGAGAGAGAGAAAAAGAGAAGCTGTGAGTGAGAGAGAGAGAGAAAGAGAAGCTGTGAGAGAGAGAGAGAAGCTGTGAGTGAGAGAGAGAGAAAGAGAAGCTGTGAGTGAGAGAGAGTAAGAGAAGCTGTGAGTGAGAGAGAGAGAGAAAGAGAAGCTGTGAGTGAGTGAGAGAGAGAAAGAGAAGCTGTGAGTGAGAGAGATAAAGAGAAGCTGTGAGTGAGAGAGAGAGAAAGAGAAGCTGTGAGTGAGAGAGAGAGAAGTTGTGAGTGAGAGAGAGAGAGAAAGAGAAGCTGTGAGTGAGAGAGAAAGAGAAGGTGTGAGTGAGAGAGAGAGAGAAAGAGAAGGTGTGAGTGAGATAGAGAGAGAGAAAGAGAAGCTGTGAGTGAGAGAGTGAGAAAAAGAGAAGCTGTGAGTGAGAGAGTGTGTGAAGCTGTGTGTGTGTGTGAGAGAGAGAGCCGCTGTGAGTGAGAGAGAGAGAAGCTGTGAGTGAGAGAGAGAGAAAGAGAAGCTGTGTGAGGGAGAGATAAAGAGAAGCTGTGAGTTAGAGAGAGACAGAGAAAGAGAAGCTGTGAGTGAGAGAGAGAGAGAGAAGCTGTGAGTGAGAGAGAGAAAGAGAAGATGTGATTGAGAGAGAGAAAGAGAAGCTGTGAGTGTGAGAGAGAGAAAGATAGAGAAGCTGTGAGTGAGATAGAGAGATAGAAAGAGAAGCTGTGAGTGAGTGAGAGAGAAAGAAGCTGTGAGTGAGTGATAGAAAGAGAGAGAGAGAAGATGTGAGTGAGAGAGAGAGAAAGAGAAGCTGTGAGTGAGAGAGAGAGAGAAAGAGAAGCTGTGAGTGTGAGAGAGAGAGAGAAAGAGAAGCTGTGAGTGTGAGAGAGAAGCTGTGAGTGAGAGAGAGAGAGAGAAAGAGAAGATGTGAGTGAGAGAGAGAGTAAGAGAAGCTGTGAGTGAGAGAGAGAGAAAGAGAAGCTGTGAGTGAGTGAGAGAGAGAAAGAGAAGCTGTGAGTGAGAGAGATAGAGAAAGAGAAGCTGTGAGTGATAGAGAGAGAGAAAGAGAAGCTATGAGTGAGAGAGAGAGAGAAAGAGATGCTGTGAGTGAGATAGAGAGAGAAAGAGAAGCTGTGAGTGAGAGAGTGGGAGAAAAAGGGAAGCTGTGAGTGAGAGAGAGAGAAAGAGAAGCTGTGAGTGAGAGAGAGAGAGAGAGAAGCTGTGAGTGAGTGAGTGAGAGAGAAGCTGTGAGTGAGTGAGAGAGAGAGAAAGAGAAGCTGTGAGTGAGAGTGAGAGAAAGAGAAGCTGTGAGTGAGAGAGAGAGATAAAGACAACCTGTGAGAGAGAGACAGAGAAAGAGAAGCTGAGTGAGAGAGAGAGAAAGAGAAGCTGTGAGTGAGAGAGAGAGAGAAAGAGAAGCTGTGAGTGAGAGAGAGAGAAAGAGAAGCTGTGAGTGAGAGAGAGAGAGAAAGAGAAGCTGTGAGTGAGAGAGAGAAAGAGAAGTTGTGAGTGAGAGAGAAAGAAAGAAAGAGAAGCTGTGAGTGAGATAGAGAGAGAGAAAGAGAAGCTGTGAGTGAGAGAGAGAAAGAGAAGCTGTGAGTGAGTGAGTGAGAGAGAGAGAACAGCTGTGAGTGAGAGAGAGAGAGAGAAGCTGTGAGTCAGAGAGAGATAAAGAGAAGCTGTGAGTTCGAAAGAGACTGAGAAAGAGAAGCTGTGAGTTAGAGAGAGAGAGAGAAAGAGAAGCTGTGAGTGAGAGAGAGAGAGAAAGAGATGCTGTGAGTGAGATAGAGAGAGAAAGAGAAGCTGTGAGTGAGAGAGTGGGAGAAAAAGGGAAGCTGTGAGTGAGAGAGAGAGAAAGAGAAGCTGTGAGTGAGAGAGAGAGAGAGAAGCTGTGAGTGAGTGAGTGAGAGAGAAGCTGTGAGTGAGTGAGAGAGAGAGAAAGAGAAGCTGTGAGTGAGAGTGAGAGAAAGAGAAGCTGTGAGTGAGAGAGAGAGATAAAGACAACCTGTGAGAGAGAGACAGAGAAAGAGAAGCTGAGTGAGAGAGAGAGAAAGAGAAGCTGTGAGTGAGAGAGAGAGAGAAAGAGAAGCTGTGAGTGAGAGAGAGAGAAAGAGAAGCTGTGAGTGAGAGAGAGAGAGAAAGAGAAGCTGTGAGTGAGAGAGAGAAAGAGAAGTTGTGAGTGAGAGAGAAAGAAAGAAAGAGAAGCTGTGAGTGAGATAGAGAGAGAGAAAGAGAAGCTGTGAGTGAGAGAGAGAAAGAGAAGCTGTGAGTGAGTGAGTGAGAGAGAGAGAACAGCTGTGAGTGAGAGAGAGAGAGAGAAGCTGTGAGTCAGAGAGAGATAAAGAGAAGCTGTGAGTTCGAAAGAGACTGAGAAAGAGAAGCTGTGAGTTAGAGAGAGAGAGAGAAAGAGAAGCTGTGAGTGAGAGAGAGAGAGAGAAGCTGTGAGTGAGAGAGAGAGAGAAGCTGTGAGTGAGTGAGAGAGAGAAGCTGTGAGTGAGAGAGAGAAGCTGTGTGTGTGAGAGAGAAGCTGTGTGTGAGAGAGAGAAAAGCTGTGAGTGAGAGAGAGAAGCTGTGAGAGAGAGAGAAAGATAAGCTGAGTGAGAGAAAGAGAGAAAGAGAAGCTGTGAGTGAGAGAGAGAGAAAGAGAAGCTGTGAGTGAGAGAGAGAGAAGCTGTGTGAGAGAGAAAGAAACTCTTTGAGAGGGAGTGAGAGAGAGAGAGAAAGAGAAGCTGTGTGTGCGAGAGAAAGAAAGAGTAGCTGTGAGTAAGAGAGAGAGAAAGAGAAGCTGTGAGTGAGAGAGAGAGAGAGAGAAAGAGCTGTGAGTGAGAGAGAGAGAGAAGCTGTGAGTGAGTGAGAGAGAGAGAGAGAAAGAGAAGCTGTGAGTGAGAGAGAGAGAGAGAGAGAAGCTGTGAGTGAGAGAGAGAGAAAGACCAGCTGTGAGAGAGAGACAGAGATAGAGAAGCTGAGTGAGAGATAGAGAGAAAGAGAAGCTGTGAGTGAGAGAGAGAGTGAAAGAGAAGGTGTGAGTGAGAGAGAGAGAAAGAGAAGCTGTGAGTGTGAGAGAGAGAAAGATAGAGAAGCTGTGAGTGAGATAGAGAGAAAGAGAAGCTGTGAGTGAGAGAGAGAAGCTGTGAGTGAGTGATAGAAAGAGAGAGAGAGAAGATGTGAGTGCTAGAGAGAGAAAGAGAAGCTGTGAGTGAGAGAGAGAGAAAAAGAGAAGCTGTGAGTGAGAGAGAGAGAGAAAGAGAAGCTGTGAGAGAGAGAGAGAAGCTGTGAGTGAGTGAGAGAGAGAAAGAGAAGATGTGAGTGAGAGAGAGTAAGAGAAGCTGTGAGTGAGAGAGAGAGAGAAAGAGAAGATGTGAGTGAGCGAGAGAGAGAAAGAGAAGCTGTGAGTGAGAGAGATAGAGAAAGAGAAGCTGTGAGTGAGAGAGAGAAAGAGAAGCTGTGAGTGAGAGAGAGAGAAGTTGAGAGTGAGAGAGAGAGAGAAAGAGAAGCTGTGAGTGAGAGAGAAAGAGAAGGTGTGAGTGAGAGAGAGAGAGAAAGAGAAGCTGTGAGTGAGAGAGAGAGAAAGAGAAGCTGTGAGTGAGATAGAGAGAGAGAAAGAGAAGCTGTGAGTGAGAGAGAGAGAAAAAGAGAAGCTGTGAGTGAGAGAGTGTGTGAAGCTGTGTGTGTGTGAGAGAGAGAGCCGCTGTGAGTGAGAGAGAGAGAAGCTGTGAGTGAGAGAGAGAGAAAGAGAAGCTGTGTGAGGGAGAGATAAAGAGAAGCTGTGAGTTAGAGAGAGACAGAGAAAGAGAAGCTGTGAGTGAGTGAGAGAGAGAGAAGCTGTGAGTGAGAGAGAGAAAGAGAAGATGTGATTGAGAGAGAAAGAGAAGCTGTGAGTGTGAGAGAGAGAAAGATAGAGAAGCTGTGAGTGAGATAGAGAGAGAGAAAGAGAAGCTGTGAGTGAGTGAGAGAGAGAGAAGCTGTGAGTGAGTGATAGAAAGAGAGAGAGAGAAGATGTGAGTGAGAGAGAGAGAAAGAGAAGCTGTGAGTGAGAGAGAGAGAAAAAGAGAAGCTGTGAGTGAGAGAGAGAGAAAGAGAAGCTGTGAGTGTGAGAGAGAAGCTGTGAGTGAGAGAGAGAGAGAGAAAGAGAAGATGTGAGTGAGAGAGAGAGTAAGAGAAGCTGTGAGTGAGAGAGAGAGAGAAAGAGAAGCTGTGAGTGAGCGAGAGAGAGAAAGAGAAGCTGTGAGTGAGAGAGTTAGAGAAAGAGAAGCTGTGAGTGATAGAGAGAGAGAAAGAGAAGCTATGAGTGAGAGAGAGAGAGGAAGAGATGCTGTGAGTGAGATAGAGAGAGAAAGAGAAGCTGTGAGTGAGAGAGTGGGAGAAAAAGTGAAGCTGTGAGTGAGAGAGAGAGAAAGAGAAGCTGTGAGTGAGAGAGAGAGAGAGAGAAGCTGTGAGTGAGAGAGAGAGAGAAGCTGTGAGTGAGTGAGAGAGAAAGAAAGAGAAGCTGTGAGTGAGAGTGAGAGAAAGAGAAGCTGTGAGTGAGAGAGAGAGATAAAGACAAGCTGTGAGAGAGAGACAGAGAAAGAGAAGCTGAGTGAGAGAGAGAGAAAGAGAAGCTGTGAGTGAGAGAGAGAGAGAAAGAGAAGCTGTGAGTGAGAGAGAGAGAAAGAGAAGCTGTGAGTGAGAGAGAGAGAGAAAGAGAAGCTGTGAGTGAGAGAGAGAAAGAGAAGTTGTGAGTGAGAGAGAAAGAAAGAAAGAGAAGCTGTGAGTGAGATAGAGAGAGAGAAAGAGAAGCTGTGAGTGAGAGAGAGAAAGAGAAGCTGTGAGTGAGAGAGAGAAGTTGTGAGTGAGAGAGAGAGAGAAAGAGAAGCTGTGAGTGAGAGAGAAAGAGAAGGTGTGAGTGAGAGAGAGAGAAAGAGAAGATGTGAGTAAGAGAGAGAGAGAAAGAGAAGCTGTGAGTGAGAGAGAGAGAAAGAGAAGCTGTGAGTGAGAGAAAGAGAGAAAAAGAGAAGCTGTGAGTGAGAGAGAGTGAGTGAAGCTGTGTGTGTGTGTGAGAGAGAGAGAGACGCTGTGAGTGAGAGAGAGAGAAGCTGTGAGTGAGAGAGAGAGAAAGAGCAGCTGTGTGAGGGAGAGAAAAAGAGAAGCTGTGAGAGAGTGAGAGAGAGAGAGAAAAGCTGTGTGTGAGAGAGAGAGAGAGAAGCTGTGAGTGAGAAAGAGAGAGAGAGAAGATGTGAGTGAGTGA
Source organism: Bradypodion ventrale (assembly GCA_035047345.1). Lineage (NCBI taxonomy): Eukaryota > Metazoa > Chordata > Lepidosauria > Squamata > Chamaeleonidae > Bradypodion > Bradypodion ventrale. Next base: position 9,861,891 of record JAWDJE010000018.1, on the reverse strand, counting down.
GAGAGAGAGAAGCTGTGAATGAGAGAGAGATAAGCTGTGAGTGAGAGAGAGATAAAGAGAAGCTGTGGGTTAGAGAGAGACAGAGAAAGAGAAGCTGTGAGTGAGAGAGAGAGAGAGAGAAATGCTGTGAGTGAGAGAGAGAGAGAAGCTGTGAGTGAGAGAGAGATAAAGAGAAGCTGTGGGTTAGAGAGAGAGAGAGAAAGAGAAGCTGTGAGTGAGAGAGAGAGAGAAAGAGACGCTGTGAGTGAGTGAGAGAGAGAGAACAGCTGTGAGTGAGTGAGAGAGAGAGAAGCTGTGTCAGAGAGAGATAAAGAGAAGCTGTGAGTTCGAAAGAGACTGAGAAAGAGAAGCTGTGAGTTAGAGAGAGAGAGAGAAAGAGAAGCTGTGAGTGAGAGAGAGAGAGAAGCTGTGAGTGAGAGAGAGAGAGAGAAGCTGTGAGTGAGAGAGAGAGAGAAGCTGTGAGTGAGAGAGAGAGAGAAGCTGTGAGTGAGAGAGAGAGAGAGAAGCTGTGAGTGAGAGAGAGAGAGAAGCTGTGAGTGAGAGAGAGAGAGAAGCTGTGAGTGAGAGAGAAAGAGTAGCTGTGAGTGAGAGAGAGAGAAAGAGAAGCTGTGAGTGAGAGAGAGAGAAGCTGTGTGAGAGAGAAAGAAACTCTTTGAGAGGGAGTGAGAGAGAGAGAGAAAGAGAAGCTGTGTGTGCGAGAGAAAGAAAGAGTAGCTGTGAGTAAGAGAGAGAGAAAGAGAAGCTGTGAGTGAGAGAGAGAGAGAGAAAGAGCTGTGAGTGAGAGAGAGAGAGAAGCTGTGAGTGAGTGAGAGAGAGAGAGAAAGAGAAGCTGTGAGTGAGAGAGAGAGAGAGAGAAGCTGTGAGTGAGAGAGAGAGAAAGACCAGCTGTGAGAGAGAGACAGAGATAGAGAAGCTGAGTGAGAGATAGAGAGAAAGAGAAGCTGTGAGTGAGAGAGAGAGTGAAAGAGAAGGTGTGAGTGAGAGAGAGAGAAAGAGAAGCTGTGAGTGTGAGAGAGAGAAAGATAGAGAAGCTGTGAGTGAGATAGAGAGAGAGAAAGAGAAGCTGTGAGTGAGAGAGAGAGAGAGAAGCTGTGAGGGAGTGATAGAAAGAGAGAGAGAGAGAAGATGTGAGTGCTATAGAGAGAAAGAGAAGCTGTGAGTGAGAGAGAGAGAAAAAGAGAAGCTGTGAGTGAGAGAGAGAGAGAAAGAGAAGCTGTGAGAGAGAGAGAGAAGCTGTGAGTGAGAGAGAGAGAGAAAGAGAAGCTGTGAGTGAGAGAGAGTAAGAGAAGCTGTGAGTGAGAGAGAGAGAGAAAGAGAAGCTGTGAGTGAGTGAGAGAGAGAAAGAGAAGCTGTGAGTGAGAGAGATAAAGAGAAGCTGTGAGTGAGAGAGAGAGAAAGAGAAGCTGTGAGTGAGAGAGAGAGAAGTTGTGAGTGAGAGAGAGAGAGAAAGAGAAGCTGTGAGTGAGAGAGAAAGAGAAGGTGTGAGTGAGAGAGAGAGAGAGAAAGAGAAGCTGTGAGTGAGAGAGAGAGAAAAAGAGAAGCTGTGAGTGAGAGAGTGTGTGAAGCTGTGTGTGTGTGTGAGAGAGAGAGCCGCTGTGAGTGAGAGAGAGAGAAGCTGTGAGTGAGAGAGAGAGAAAGAGAAGCTGTGTGAGGGAGAGATAAAGAGAAGCTGTGAGTTAGAGAGAGACAGAGAAAGAGAAGCTGTGAGTGAGAGAGAGAGAGAGAAGCTGTGAGTGAGAGAGAGAAAGAGAAGATGTGGTTGAGAGAGAGAAAGAGAAGCTGTGAGTGTGAGAGAGAGAAAGATAGAGAAGCTGTGAGTGAGATAGAGAGAGAGAAAGAGAAGCTGTGAGTGAGTGAGAGAGAAAGAAGCTGTGAGTGAGTGATAGAAAGAGAGAGAGAGAAGATGTGAGTGAGAGAGAGAGAAAGAGAAGCTGTGAGTGAGAGAGAGAGAAAAAGAGAAGCTGTGAGTGAGAGAGAGAGAGAGAAAGAGAAGCTGTGAGTGTGAGAGAGAAGCTGTGAGTGAGAGAGAGAGAGAGAAAGAGAAGATGTGAGTGAGAGAGAGAGTAAGAGAAGCTGTGAGTGAGAGAGAGAGAAAGAGAAGCTGTGAGTGAGCGAGAGAGAGAAAGAGAAGCTGTGAGTGAGAGAGATAGAGAAAGAGAAGCTGTGAGTGATAGAGAGAGAGAAAGAGAAGCTATGAGTGAGTGAGAGAGAGAGAGAAAGAGATGCTGTGAGTGAGATAGAGAGAGAAAGAGAAGCTGTGAGTGAGAGAGTGGGAGAAAATGGGAAGCTGTGAGTGAGAGAGAGAGAAAGAGAAGCTGTGAGTGAGAGAGAGAGAGAGAGAAGCTGTGAGTGAGTGAGTGAGAGAGAAGCTGTGAGTGAGTGAGAGAGAGAGAAAGAGAAGCTGTGAGTGAGAGTGAGAGAAAGAGAAGCTGTGAGTGAGAGAGAGAGATAAAGACAACCTGTGAGAGAGAGACAGAGAAAGAGAAGCTGAGTGAGAGAGAGAGAAAGAGAAGCTGTGAGTGAGAGAGAGAGAGAAAGAGAAGCTGTGAGTGAGAGAGAGAGAAAGAGAAGCTGTGAGTGAGAGAGAGAGAGAAAGAGAAGCTGTGAGTGAGAGAGAGAAAGAGAAGTTGTGAGTGAGAGAGAAAGAAAGAAAGAGAAGCTGTGAGTGAGATAGAGAGAGAGAAAGAGAAGCTGTGAGAGAGAGAGAGAAAGAGAAGCTGTGAGTGAGTGAGTGAGAGAGAGAGAACAGCTGTGAGTGAGAGAGAGAGAGAGAAGCTGTGAGTCAGAGAGAGATAAAGAGAAGCTGTGAGTTCGAAAGAGACTGAGAAAGAGAAGCTGTGAGTTAGAGAGAGAGAGAGAAAGAGAAGCTGTGAGTGAGAGAGAGAGAGAAAGAGATGCTGTGAGTGAGATAGAGAGAGAAAGAGAAGCTGTGAGTGAGAGAGTGGGAGAAAAAGGGAAGCTGTGAGTGAGAGAGAGAGAAAGAGAAGCTGTGAGTGAGAGAGAGAGAGAGAGAAGCTGTGAGTGAGTGAGTGAGAGAGAAGCTGTGAGTGAGTGAGAGAGAGAGAAAGAGAAGCTGTGAGTGAGAGTGAGAGAAAGAGAAGCTGTGAGTGAGAGAGAGAGATAAAGACAACCTGTGAGAGAGAGACAGAGAAAGAGAAGCTGAGTGAGAGAGAGAGAAAGAGAAGCTGTGAGTGAGAGAGAGAGAGAAAGAGAAGCTGTGAGTGAGAGAGAGAGAAAGAGAAGCTGTGAGTGAGAGAGAGAGAGAAAGAGAAGCTGTGAGTGAGAGAGAGAAAGAGAAGTTGTGAGTGAGAGAGAAAGAAAGAAAGAGAAGCTGTGAGTGAGATAGAGAGAGAGAAAGAGAAGCTGTGAGTGAGAGAGAGAAAGAGAAGCTGTGAGTGAGTGAGTGAGAGAGAGAGAACAGCTGTGAGTGAGAGAGAGAGAGAGAAGCTGTGAGTCAGAGAGAGATAAAGAGAAGCTGTGAGTTCGAAAGAGACTGAGAAAGAGAAGCTGTGAGTTAGAGAGAGAGAGAGAAAGAGAAGCTGTGAGTGAGAGAGAGAGAGAGAAGCTGTGAGTGAGAGAGAGAGAGAGAAGCTGTGAGTGAGTGAGAGAGAGAAGCTGTGAGTGAGAGAGAGAAGCTGTGTGTGTGAGAGAGAAGCTGTGTGTGAGAGAGAGAAAAGCTGTGAGTGAGAGAGAGAGAAGCTGTGAGAGAGAGAGAAAGATAAGCTGAGTGAGAGAAAGAGAGAAAGAGAAGCTGTGAGTGAGAGAGAGAGAAAGAGAAGCTGTGAGTGAGAGAGAGAGAAGCTGTGTGAGAGAGAAAGAAACTCTTTGAGAGGGAGTGAGAGAGAGAGAGAGAAAGAGAAGCTGTGTGTGCGAGAGAAAGAAAGAGTAGCTGTGAGTAAGAGAGAGAGAAAGAGAAGCTGTGAGTGAGAGAGAGAGAGAGAGAAAGAGCTGTGAGTGAGAGAGAGAGAGAAGCTGTGAGTGAGTGAGAGAGAGAGAGAGAAAGAGAAGCTGTGAGTGAGAGAGAGAGAGAGAGAGAGAAGCTGTGAGTGAGAGAGAGAGAAAGACCAGCTGTGAGAGAGAGACAGAGATAGAGAAGCTGAGTGAGAGATAGAGAGAAAGAGAAGCTGTGAGTGAGAGAGAGAGTGAAAGAGAAGGTGTGAGTGAGAGAGAGAGAAAGAGAAGCTGTGAGTGTGAGAGAGAGAAAGATAGAGAAGCTGTGAGTGAGATAGAGAGAGAGAAAGAGAAGCTGTGAGTGAGAGAGAGAAGCTGTGAGTGAGTGATAGAAAGAGAGAGAGAGAAGATGTGAGTGCTAGAGAGAGAAAGAGAAGCTGTGAGTGAGAGAGAGAGAAAAAGAGAAGCTGTGAGTGAGAGAGAGAGAGAAAGAGAAGCTGTGAGAGAGAGAGAGAAGCTGTGAGTGAGTGAGAGAGAGAAAGAGAAGATGTGAGTGAGAGAGAGTAAGAGAAGCTGTGAGTGAGAGAGAGAGAGAAAGAGAAGATGTGAGTGAGCGAGAGAGAGAAAGAGAAGCTGTGAGTGAGAGAGATAGAGAAAGAGAAGCTGTGAGTGAGAGAGGGAAAGAGAAGCTGTGAGTGAGAGAGAGAGAAGTTGAGAGTGAGAGAGAGAGAGAAAGAGAAGCTGTGAGTGAGAGAGAAAGAGAAGGTGTGAGTGAGAGAGAGAGAGAAAGAGAAGGTGTGAGTGAGAGAGAGAGAAAGAGAAGCTGTGAGTGAGAGAGAGAGAAAGAGAAGCTGTGAGTGAGATAGAGAGAGAGAAAGAGAAGCTGTGAGTGAGAGAGAGAGAAAAAGAGAAGCTGTGAGTGAGAGAGTGTGTGAAGCTGTGTGTGTGTGAGAGAGAGAGCCGCTGTGAGTGAGAGAGAGAGAAGCTGTGAGTGAGAGAGAGAGAAAGAGAAGCTGTGTGAGGGAGAGATAAAGAGAAGCTGTGAGTTAGAGAGAGACAGAGAAAGAGAAGCTGTGAGTGAGTGAGAGAGAGAGAAGCTGTGAGTGAGAGAGAGAAAGAGAAGATGTGATTGAGAGAGAGAAAGAGAAGCTGTGAGTGTGAGAGAGAGAAAGATAGAGAAGCTGTGAGTGAGATAGAGAGAGAGAAAGAGAAGCTGTGAGTGAGTGAGAGAGAGAGAAGCTGTGAGTGAGTGATAGAAAGAGAGAGAGAGAAGATGTGAGTGAGAGAGAGAGAAAGAGAAGCTGTGAGTGAGAGAGAGAGAAAAAGAGAAGCTGTGAGTGAGAGAGAGAGAGAAAGAGAAGCTGTGAGTGTGAGAGAGAAGCTGTGAGTGAGAGAGAGAGAGAGAAAGAGAAGATGTGAGTGAGAGAGAGAGTAAGAGAAGCTGTGAGTGAGAGAGAGAGAGAAAGAGAAGCTGTGAGTGAGCGAGAGAGAGAAAGAGAAGCTGTGAGTGAGAGAGATAGAGAAAGAGAAGCTGTGAGTGATAGAGACAGAGAAAGAGAAGCTATGAGTGAGAGAGAGAGAGGAAGAGATGCTGTGAGTGAGATAGAGAGAGAAAGAGAAGCTGTGAGTGAGAGAGTGGGAGAAAAAGTGAAGCTGTGAGTGAGAGAGAGAGAAAGAGAAGCTGTGAGTGAGAGAGAGAGAGAGAGAAGCTGTGAGTGAATGAGAGAGAGAGAAGCTGTGAGTGAGTGAGAGAGAAAGAAAGAGAAGCTGTGAGTGAGAGTGAGAGAAAGAGAAGCTGTGAGTGAGAGAGAGAGATAAAGACAAGCTGTGAGAGAGAGACAGAGAAAGAGAAGCTGAGTGAGAGAGAGAGAAAGAGAAGCTGTGAGTGAGAGAGAGAGAGAAAGAGAAGCTGTGAGTGAGAGAGAGAGAAAGAGAAGCTGTGAGTGAGAGAGAGAGAAAGAGAAGCTGTGAGTGAGAGAGAGAAAGAGAAGTTGTGAGTGAGAGAGAAAGAAAGAAAGAGAAGCTGTGAGTGAGATAGAGAGAGAGAAAGAGAAGCTGTGAGTGAGAGAGAGAAAGAGAAGCTGTGAGTGAGAGAGAGAGAAGTTGTGAGTGAGAGAGAGAGAGAAAGAGAAGCTGTGAGTGAGAGAGAAAGAGAAGGTGTGAGTGAGAGAGAGAGAAAGAGAAGATGTGAGTAAGAGAGAGAGAGAAAGAGAAGCTGTGAGTGAGAGAAAGAGAAAGAGAAGCTGTGAGTGAGAGAAAGAGAGAAAAAGAGAAGCTGTGAGTGAGAGAGAGTGAGTGAAGCTGTGTGTGTGTGTGAGAGAGAGAGAGACGCTGTGAGTGAGAGAGAGAGAAGCTGTGAGTGAGAGAGAGAGAAAGAGCAGCTGTGTGAGGGAGAGAAAAAGAGAAGCTGTGAGTTAGAGAGAGAGAGAAAAAGAGAAGCTGTGAGTGAGAGAGAGAGAAAGAGAAAAGCTGTGAGTGAGAGAGAGAGAGAAGCTGTGAGTGAGAGAGAGATAAAGAGAAGCTGTGAGTTAGAGAGAGACAGAGAAAGAGAAGCTGTGAGTGAGAGAGAGAGAGAGAAGCTGTGAGTGAGAGAGAGATAAAGAGAAGCTGTGAGTTAGAGAGAGACAGAGAAAGAGAAGCTGTGAGTGAGAGTGAGAGAGAAAGAGAAGCTGTGAGTGAGAGAGAGAGAGAAAGAGAAGTTGTGAGTGAGAGAGAGAAAGAGAAGTTGTGAGTGAGAGAGAAAGAAAGAAAGAGAAGCTGTGAGTGAGATAGAGAGAGAGAAAGAGAAGCTGTGAGTGAGAGAGAGAAAGAGAAAGTGTGAGTGAGAGAGAGAGAGAAGTTGTGAGTGAGAGAGAGAGAGAAAGAGAAGCTGTGAGTGAGAGAGAAAGAGAAGGTGTGAGTGAGAGAGAGAGAAAGAGAAGGTGTGAGTGAGAGAGAGAGAAAGAGAAGCTGTGAGTGAGAGAGAGAGAAAGAGAAGCTGTGAGTGAGAGAAAGAGAGAGAGAAGGAGAAGCTGTGAGTGAGATAGATAGAGAGAAAGAGAAGCTGTGAGTGAGAGAGAGACAGAGAAAGAGAAGCTGTGAGTGAGTGAGAGAGAGAGAAGCTGTGAGTGAGAGAGAGAGAAAGAGCAGCTGTGTGAGGGAGAGATAAAGAGAAGCTGTGAGTTAGAGAGAGACAGAGAAAGAGAAGATGTGAGTGAGAGAGAGAGAGAAGCTGTGAGTGAGAGAGAGAAAGAGAAGATGTGATTGAGAGAGAGAAAGAGACGGTGTGAGGGAGAGAGAAAGAGAAGCTGTGACTGAGAGAGAGAGATAAAAACAAGCTGTGAGTTAGAGAGAGACAGAGAAAGAGAAGCTGTGAGTGAGAGAGAGAGAAAGAGAAGCTGTGAGTAAGAGAAAGATAGAGATAAATAGAAGCTGTGAGTTAGATAGAGAAAGAGAAGCTGTGAGTGAGAGACTGAGAGAAGCTGTGAGTGAGAGAGAGAGAGAGAAAAAGAAGATGTGAGTGAGAGAGAGAGAAAGAGAAGCTGTGAGAGAGAGAGACAAAGAGAAGCTGTGAGTGAGAGAGAGAGTAAGAGAAGCTGTGAGTGAGAGAGAGAGAGAGAGAAGCTGTGTGTGTGTGAGAGAGAGGCTATGTGTGTGTGAGAGAGAAAGAGAAGCTGTGAGTGAGAGTGAGTGAAAGAGAGAGAGAGAAGCTGTGACAGTGATAGAGAGAGAGCAAAAGAGAAGCTGTGAGTGAGAGAGAGAGAGAAAGAGAAGCTGTGAGTGAGACAGAGAGAAACAGAAGCTGTGAGTGAGAGAGAGAGAAAGAGAAGCTGAATAATAAAGAGAGAGAGAAAGAGAAGCTGTGAGTGAGAGAGAGAGAGAGCGAAAGAGACGCTGAGAGTGCAAGAGAGAAAAAGTAGCTGTGAGTGAGAGAGAGAGAAAGAGAAGCTGTGAGAAAGAGAGAGAGAAAGAGAAGCTGTTAGTGAGAGAGAGAGAAAGATAAGCTGAGAGAGAGAGAGAAAGAGAAGCTGAGTGAGAGAGAGAGAGAAAGGGAAGCTGTGTGTGAGAGAGAGAGAAGCTGTGAGTGAGTGAGAGAGAGAGAGAGAAAGAAAGAGAAGCTGTGAGTGAGAGAGAGACAGAGAAAGAGACACTGTGAGTGAGAGAGAGAGCGAGAAACAGATGCTGTGTGTGAGAGAGAGAGAAGATGTGAGTGAGAGAGAGAGAGAGAGAAGCTGTGAGTGAGAGAGAGAGAGATGTGAGTGAGAGAGAGAAAGAGAAAGTGAAGCTGTGAGTGAGAGAGAGAGAGAAAGAGAAGCAGTGAGAGAGGGAGAGAGAGAAAGAGAAGCTGTGAGTGAGAGAGAGAGAGAGAAAGAGAAGTTGTGAGTGAGAGAGAGAGAGAAGCTGTGAGTGAGAGAGAGAGAGAAAGAGAAGCTGTGAGTGAGAGATATATATAGTCAAGCTGTGAGAGAGAGACAGAAAGAGACACTGTGAGTGAGAGAGAGAGAGAAAGAGATGCTGAGAGAGAGAAAGAGAGAAGCTTTGAGTGAGAGAGAGAGAGTGAAGCTGTGAGTGAGTGCGAGAGAGAGATGAGAGTGAGTGAGAGAAAGTGAAAGAGAAGCAGTGAGTGAGAGAGAGAGAGAAAGAGAAGCTGTGAGTGAGAGAGAGAGAGAGAGAAAGAGAAGCAGTGAGAGAGGGAGAGAGAGAGAGAAAGAGAAGCAGTTAGTGAGAGAGAGAGAGAAAGAGAAGCTGTGAGAGAGAGTGAGAGAGAGAGAAAAGCTGTGAGTGAGAGAGAGAGAGAAGGTGTGAGTGAGAAAGAGAGAGAGAGAAGATGTGAGTGAGAGAGTGAGAGAGAAGCTGTGAGTGAGAGAGAGAGAAAGAGAAGCTGTGAGAGAGAGTGAGTGAGAGAGAGAGAAAAGCTGTGAGTGAGAGAGAGAGAGAGAAGCTGTGAGTGAGAGAGAGATAGAGAAGCTGTGAGTGAGAGAGAGATAAAGAGAAGCTGTGAGTTAGATAGAGACAGAGAAAGAGAAGCTGTGAGTGAGAGAGAGAGAAAGAGAAAAGCTGTGAGTGAGAGAGAGAGAGAAGCTGTGAGTGAGAGAGAGAGATAAAGAGAAGCTGTGAGTTAGAGAGAGACAGAGAAAGAGAAGCTGTGAGTGAGAGAGAGAGAGAGAGAAGCTGTGAGTGAGAGAGAGATAAAGAGAAGCTGTGAGTTAGAGAGAGACAGAGAAAGAGAAGCTGCGAGTGAGAGAGAGAGAGAAAGAGAAGCTGTGATTGAGAGAGAGAGAGAAAGAGAAGCTGTGAGTGAGAGAGAGAGAGAGAAAGAGAAGCTGTGAGTGAGAGAGAGAGAGAAAGAGAAGCTGTGAGTGAGAGAGAAAGAGAGAGAAGCTGTGAGTGAGAGAGAGAGAGAGAACGAGAAGCTGTGAGTGAGAGAGAGAGAGAAACTGTGAGTGAGTGAGAGAGAGAAGCTGTGAGTGAGTGAGAGAGAGAGAGAAGCTGTGAGAGAGAGAGAGAGAAAGAGAAGCTGTGTGTGTGTGAGAGAGAGGCTATGTGTGTGTGAGAGAGAAAGAGAAGCTGTGAGTGAGAGAGAGATAAAGAGAAGCTGTGGGTTAGAGAGAGAGAGAGAAAGAGAAGCTGTGAGTGAGAGAGAGAGAGAAAGAGACGCTGTGAGTGAGTGAGAGAGAGAGAACAGCTGTGAGTGAGAGAGAGAGAGAAGCTGTGTCAGAGAGAGATAAAGAGAAGCTGTGAGTTCGAAAGAGACTGAGAAAGAGAAGCTGTGAGTTAGAGAGAGAGAGAGAAAGAGAAGCTGTGAGTGAGAGAGAGAGAAGCTGTGAGTGAGAGAGAGAGAGACAAGCTGTGAGTGAGAGAGAGAGAGAAGCTGTGAATGAGAGAGAGAGAGAAGCTGTGAGTGAGAGAGAAAGAGTAGCTGTGAGTGAGAGAGAGAGAGAAAGATAAGCTGAGTGAGAGAAAGAGAGAAAGAGAAGCTGTGAGTGAGAGAGAGAGAAAGAGAAGCTGTGAGTGAGAGAGAGAGAAGCTGTGTGAGAGAGAAAGAAACTCTTTGAGAGGGAGTGAGAGAGAGAGAGAAAGAGAAGCTGTGTGTGCGAGAGAAAGAAAGAGTAGCTGTGAGTAAGAGAGAGAGAAAGAGAAGCTGTGAGTGAGAGAGAGAGAGAGAAAGAGCTGTGAGTGAGAGAGAGAGAGAAGCTGTGAGTGAGTGAGAGAGAGAGAGAAAGAGAAGCTGTGAGTGAGAGAGAGAGAGAGAGAGAGAAGCTGTGAGTGAGAGAGAGAGAAAGACCAGCTGTGAGAGAGAGACAGAGATAGAGAAGCTGAGTGAGAGATAGAGAGAAAGAGAAGCTGTGAGTGAGAGAGAGAGAGAAAGAGAAGCTGTGAGTGTGTGAGAGAGAAAGATAGAGAAGCTGTGAGTGAGATAGAGAGAGAGAAAGAGAAGCTGTGAGTGAGAGAGAGAGAAGCTGTGAGGGAGTGATAGAAAGAGAGAGAGAGAGAAGATGTGAGTGCTATGGAGAGAAAGAGAAGCTGTGAGTGAGAGAGAGAGAAAAAGAGAAGCTGTGAGTGAGAGAGAGAGAGAAAGAGAAGCTGTGAGAGAGAGAAGCTGTGAGTGAGAGAGAGAGAGAGAGAAAGAGAAGATGTGAGTGAGAGAGAGTAAGAGAAGCTGTGAGTGAGAGAGAGAGAGAAAGAGAAGCTGTGAGTGAGTGAGAGAGAGAAAGAGAAGCTGTGAGTGAGAGAGATAGAGAAAGAGAAGCTGTGAGTGAGTGAGAGAGAGAATGAGAAGCTGTGAGTGAGAGAGAGAGAAAGAGAAAAGCTGTGAGTGAGAGAGAGAGAAGCTGTGAGTGAGAGAGAGAGATAAAGAGAAGCTGTGAGTTAGAGAGAGACAGAGAAAGAGAAGCTGTGAGTGAGAGAGAGAGAGAGAGAAGCTGTGAGTGAGAGAGAGATAAAGAGAAGCTGTGAGTTAGAGAGAGACAGAGAAAGAGAAGCTGCGAGTGAGAGAGAGAGAGAAAGAGAAGCTGTGATTGAGAGAGAGAGAGAAAGAGAAGCTGTGAGTGAGAGAGAGAGAGAGAAAGAGAAGCTGTGAGTGAGAGAGAGAGAGAAAGAGAAGCTGTGAGTGAGAGAGAAAGAGAGAGAATCTGTGAGTGAGAGAGAGAGAGAGAACGAGAAGCTGTGAGTGAGAGAGAGACAGAAACTGTGAGTGAGTGAGAGAGAGAAGCTGTGAGTGAGTGAGAGAGAGAGAGAAGCTGTGAGAGAGAGAGAGAAAGAGAAGCTGTGTGTGTGTGAGAGAGAGGCTATGTGTGTGTGAGAGAGAAAGAGAAGCTGTGAGTGAGAGAGAGATAAAGAGAAGCTGTGGGTTAGAGAGAGAGAGAGAAAGAGAAGCTGTGAGTGAGAGAGAGAGAGAAAGAGACGCTGTGAGTGAGTGAGAGAGAGAGAACAGCTGTGAGTGAGAGAGAGAGAGAAGCTGTGTCAGAGAGAGATAAAGAGAAGCTGTGAGTTCGAAAGAGACTGAGAAAGAGAAGCTGTGAGTTAGAGAGAGAGAGAGAAAGAGAAGCTGTGAGTGAGAGAGAGAGAAGCTGTGAGTGAGAGAGAGAGAGACAAGCTGTGAGTGAGAGAGAGAGAGAAGCTGTGAATGAGAGAGAGAGAGAAGCTGTGAGTGAGAGAGAAAGAGTAGCTGTGAGTGAGAGAGAGAGAGAAAGATAAGCTGAGTGAGAGAAAGAGAGAAAGAGAAGCTGTGAGTGAGAGAGAGAGAAAGAGAAGCTGTGAGTGAGAGAGAGAGAAGCTGTGTGAGAGAGAAAGAAACTCTTTGAGAGGGAGTGAGAGAGAGAGAGAAAGAGAAGATGTGTGTGCGAGAGAAAGAAAGAGTAGCTGTGAGTAAGAGAGAGAGAAAGAGAAGCTGTGAGTGAGAGAGAGAGAGAGAAAGAGCTGTGAGTGAGAGAGAGAGAGAAGCTGTGAGTGAGTGAGAGAGAGAGAGAAAGAGAAGCTGTGAGTGAGAGAGAGAGAGAGAAGCTGTGAGTGAGAGAGAGAGAAAGACCAGCTGTGAGAGAGAGACAGAGATAGAGAAGCTGAGTGAGAGATAGAGAGAAAGAGAAGCTGTGAGTGAGAGAGAGAGTGAAAGAGAAGGTGTGAGTGAGTGAGAGAGAAAGAGAAGCTGTGAGTGTGAGAGAGAGAAAGATAGAGAAGCTGTGAGTGAGATAGAGAGAGAGAAAGAGAAGCTGTGAGTGAGAGAGAGAGAAGCTGTGAGGGAGTGATAGAAAGAGAGAGAGAGAGAAGATGTGAGTGCTATGGAGAGAAAGAGAAGCTGTGAGTGAGAGAGAGAGAAAAAGAGAAGCTGTGAGTGAGAGAGAGAGAGAAAGAGAAGCTGTGAGAGAGAGAAGCTGTGAGTGAGAGAGAGAGAGAGAGAAAGAGAAGATGTGAGTGAGAGAGAGTAAGAGAAGCTGTGAGTGAGAGAGAGAGAGAAAGAGAAGCTGTGAGTGAGTGAGAGAGAGAAAGAGAAGCTGTGAGTGAGAGAGATAGAGAAAGAGAAGCTGTGAGTGAGAGAGAGAGAAAGAGAAGCTGTGAGTGAGAGAGAGAGAAGTTGTGAGTGAGAGAGAGAGAGAAAGAGAAGCTGTGAGTGAGAGAGAAAGAGAAGGTGTGAGTGAGAGAGAGAGAGAGAGAAAGAGAAGGTGTGAGTGAGATAGAGAGAGAGAAAGAGAAGCTGTGAGTGAGAGAGAGAGAAAAAGAGAAGCTGTGAGTGAGAGAGTGTGTGAAGCTGTGTGTGTGTGTGAGAGAGAGAGCCGCTGTGAGTGAGAGAGAGAGAAGCTGTGAGTGAGAGAGAGAGAAAGAGAAGCTGTGTGAGGGAGAGATAAAGAGAAGCTGTGAGTTAGAGAGAGACAGAGAAAGAGAAGCTGTGAGTGAGAGAGAGAGAGAGAAGCTGTGAGTGAGAGAGAGAAAGAGAAGATGTGATTGAGAGAGAGAAAGAGAAGCTGTGTGAGAGAGAGAAAGATAGAGAAGCTGTGAGTGAGATAGAGAGAGAGAAAGAGAAGCTGTGAGTGAGTGAGAGAGAAAGAAGCTGTGAGTGAGTGATAGAAAGAGAGAGAGAGAAGATGTGAGTGAGAGAGAGAGAAAGAGAAGCTGTGAGTGAGAGAGAGAGAAAAAGAGAAGCTGTGAGTGAGAGAGAGAGAGAGAGAAAGAGAAGCTGTGAGTGTGAGAGAGAAGCTGTGAGTGAGAGAGAGAGAGAGAAAGAGAAGATGAGAGTGAGAGAGAGAGTAAGAGAAGCTGTGAGTGAGAGAGAGAGAAAGAGAAGCTGTGAGTGAGCGAGAGAGAGAAAGAGAAGCTGTGAGTGAGAGAGATAGAGAAAGAGAAGCTGTGAGTGATAGAGAGAGAGAAAGAGAAGCTATGAGTGAGAGAGAGAGAAAGAGATGCTGTGAGTGAGATAGAGAGAGAAAGAGAAGCTGTGAGTGAGAGAGTGGGAGAAAAAGGGAAGCTGTGAGTGAGAGAGAGAGAAAGAGAAGCTGTGAGTGAGAGAGAGAGAGAGAGAAGCTGTGAGTGAGTGAGTGAGAGAGAAGCTGTGAGTGAGTGAGAGAGAGAGAAAGAGAAGCTGTGAGTGAGAGTGAGAGAAAGAGAAGCTGTGAGTGAGAGAGAGAGATAAAGACAACCTGTGGGAGAGAGACAGAGAAAGAGAAGCTGAGTGAGAGAGAGAGAAAGAGAAGCTGTGAGTGAGAGAGAGAGAGAAAGAGAAGCTGTGAGTGAGAGAGAGAGAAAGAGAAGCTGTGAGTGAGAGAGAGAGAGAAAGAGAAGCTGTGAGTGAGAGAGAGAAAGAGAAGTTGTGAGTGAGAGAGAAAGAAAGAAAGAGAAGCTGTGAGTGAGATAGAGAGAGAGAAAGAGAAGCTGTGAGTGAGAGAGAGAAAGAGAAGCTGTGAGTGAGTGAGTGAGAGAGAGAGAACAGCTGTGAGTGAGAGAGAGAGAGAGAGAAGCTGTGAGTCAGAGAGAGATAAAGAGAAGCTGTGAGTTCGAAAGAGACTGAGAAAGAGAAGCTGTGAGTTAGAGAGAGAGAGAGAAAGAGAAGCTGTGAGTGAGAGAGAGAGAGAGAAGCTGTGAGTGAGAGAGAGAGAGAAGCTGTGAGTGAGTGAGAGAGAGAAGCTGTGTGTGAGAGAGAGAAAAGCTGTGAGTGAGAGAGAGAGAGAAGCTGTGAGTGAGAGAGAAAGAGTAGCTGTGAGTGAGAGAGAGAGAAAGATAAGCTGAGTGAGAGAAAGAGAGAAAGAGAAGCTGTGAGTGAGAGAGAGAGAAAGAGAAGCTGTGAGTGAGAGAGAGAGAAGCTGTGTGAGAGAGAAAGAAACTCTTTGAGAGGGAGTGAGAGAGAGAGAGAAAGAGAAGCTGTGTGTGCGAGAGAAAGAAAGAGAAGCTGTGAGTAAGAGAGAGAGAAAGAGAAGCTGTGAGTGAGAGAGAGAGAGAGAAAGAGCTGTGAGTGAGAGAGAGAGAGAAGCTGTGAGTGAGTGAGAGAGAGAGAGAGAGAGAAAGAGAAGCTGTGAGTGAGAGAGAGAGAGAGAGAAGCTGTGAGTGAGAGAGAGAGAAAGACCAGCTGTGAGAGAGAGACAGAGATAGAGAAGCTGAGTGAGAGATAGAGAGAAAGAGAAGCTGTGTGTGAGAGAGAGAGTGAAAGAGAAGGTGTGAGTGAGAGAGAGAAAGAGAAGCTGTGAGTGTGAGAGAGAGAAAGATAGAGAAGCTGTGAGTGAGATAGAGAGAGAGAAAGAGAAGCTGTGAGTGAGAGAGAGAGAAGCTGTGAGTGAGTGATAGAAAGAGAGAGAGAGAAGATGTGAGTGCTAGAGAGAGAAAGAGAAGCTGTGAGTGAGAGAGAGAGAAAAAGAGAAGCTGTGAGTGAGAGAGAGAGAGAAAGAGAAGCTGTGAGAGAGAGAGCTGTGAGTGAGTGAGAGAGAGAAAGAGAAGATGTGAGTGAGAGAGAGTAAGAGAAGCTGTGAGTGAGAGAGAGAGAGAAAGAGAAGATGTGAGTGAGCGAGAGAGAGAAAGAGAAGCTGTGAGTGAGAGAGATAGAGAAAGAGAAGCTGTGAGTGAGAGAGAGAGAAAGAGAAGCTGTGAGTGAGAGAGAGAGAAGTTGAGAGTGAGAGAGAGAGAGAAAGAGAAGCTGTGAGTGAGAGAGAAAGAGAAGGTGTGAGTGAGAGAGAGAGAGAAAGAGAAGGTGTGAGTGAGAGAGAGAGAGAAAGAGAAGCTGTGAGTGAGAGAGAGAGAAAGAGAAGCTGTGAGTAAGATAGAGAGAGAGAAAGAGAAGCTGTGAGTGAGAGAGAGAGAAAAAGAGAAGCTGTGAGTGAGAGAGTGTGTGAAGCTGTGTGTGTGTGAGAGAGAGAGAGCCGCTGTGAGTGAGAGAGAGAGAAGCTGTGAGTGAGAGAGAGAGAAAGAGAAGCTGTGTGAGGGAGAGATAAAGAGAAGCTGTGAGTTAGAGAGAGACAGAGAAAGAGAAGCTGTGAGTGAGTGAGAGAGAGAGAAGCTGTGAGTGAGAGAGAGAAAGAGAAGATGTGATTGAGAGAGAGAAAGAGAAGCTGTGAGTGTGAGAGAGAGAAAGATAGAGAAGCTGTGAGTGAGAGAGAGAGAAAAAGAGAAGCTGTGAGTGAGAGAGAGAGAGAAAGAGAAGCTGTGAGTGTGAGAGAGAAGCTGTGAGTGAGAGAGAGAGAGAGAAAGAGAAGATGTGAGTGAGAGAGAGAGTAAGAGAAGCTGTGAGTGAGAGAGAGAGAGAAAGAGAAGCTGTGAGTGAGCGAGAGAGAGAAAGAGAAGCTGTGAGTGAGAGAGATAGAGAAAGAGAAGCTGTGAGTGATAGAGAGAGAGAAAGAGAAGCTATGAGTGAGTGAGAGAGAGAAAGAGATGCTGTGAGTGAGATAGAGAGAGAAAGAAAAGCTGTGAGTGAGAGAGTGGGAGAAAAAGTGAAGCTGTGAGTGAGAGAGAGAGAAAGAGAAGCTGTGAGTGAGAGAGAGAGAGAGAGAAGCTGTGAGTGAGTGAGAGAGAGAGAAGCTGTGAGTGAGTGAGAGAGAAAGAAAGAGAAGCTGTGAGTGAGAGTGAGAGAAAGAGAAGCTATGAGTGAGAGAGAGAGATAAAGACAAGCTGTGAGAGAGAGACAGAGAAAGAGAAGCTGAGTGAGAGAGAGAGAAAGAGAAGCTGTGAGTGAGAGAGAGAGAGAAAGAGAAGCTGTGAGTGAGAGAGACAGAAAGAGAAGCTGTGAGTGAGAGAGAGAGAAAGAGAAGCTGTGAGTGAGAGAGAGAAAGAGAAGTTGTGAGTGAGAGAGAAAGAAAGAAAGAGAAGCTGTGAGTGAGATAGAGAGAGAGAAAGAGAAGCTGTGAGTGAGAGAGAGAAAGAGAAGCTGTGAGTGAGAGAGAGAGAAGTTGTGAGTGAGAGAGAGAGAGAAAGAGAAGCTGTGAGTGAGAGAGAAAGAGAAGGTGTGAGTGAGAGAGAGAGAAAGAGAAGGTGTGAGTGAGAGAGAGAGAGAAAGAGAAGCTGTGAGTGAGAGAGAGAGAAAGAGAAGCTGTGAGTGAGAGAAAGAGAGAAAAAGAGAAGCTGTGAGTGAGAGAGAGTGAGTGAAGCTGTGTGTGTGTGAGAGAGAGAGAGAGACGCTGTGAGTGAGAGAGAGAGAAGCTGTGAGTGAGAGAGAGAGAAAGAGCAGCTGTGTGAGGGAGAGATAAAGAGAAGCTGTCAGTTAGAGAGAGAGAGAAAAAGAGAAGCTGTGAGTGAGAGAGAGAGAAAGAGAAAAGCTGTGAGTGAGAGAGAGAGAAGCTGTGAGTGAGAGAGAGATAAAGAGAAGCTGTGAGTTAGAGAGAGACAGAGAAAGAGAAGCTGTGAGTGAGAGAGATAGAGAGAAGCTGTGAGTGAGAGAGAGATAAAGAGAAGCTGTGAGTTAGAGAGAGACAGAGAAAGAGAAGCTGTGAGTGAGAGTGAGAGAGAAAGAGAAGCTGTGAGTGAGAGAGAGAGAGAAAGAGAAGTTGTGAGTGAGAGAGAGAAAGAGAAGTTGTGAGTGAGAGAGAGAAAGAGAAGTTGTGAGTGAGAGAGAAAGAAAGAAAGAGAAGCTGTGAGTGAGATAGAGAGAGAGAAAGAGAAGCTGTGAGTGAGAGAGAGAAAGAGAAGGTGTGAGTGAGAGAGAGAGAAGTTGTGAGTGAGAGAGAGAGAGAAAGAGAAGCTGTGAGTGAGAGAGAAAGAGAAGGTGTGAGTGAGAGAGAGAGAAAGAGAAGGTGTGAGTGAGAGAGAGAGAAAGAGAAGCTGTGAGTGAGAGAAAGAGATAGAGAAGGAGAAGCTGTGAGTGAGATAGATAGAGAGAAAGAGAAGCTGTGAGTGAGAGAGAGACAGAGAAAGAGAAGCTGTGAGTGAGTGAGAGAGAGAGAAGCTGTGAGTGAGAGAGAGAGAAAGAG
Organism: Bradypodion ventrale; assembly: GCA_035047345.1. NCBI lineage: Eukaryota > Metazoa > Chordata > Lepidosauria > Squamata > Chamaeleonidae > Bradypodion > Bradypodion ventrale. The sequence goes on along the minus strand of JAWDJE010000018.1, from coordinate 9,844,642 downwards.
CAGCTGTGTGAGGGAGAGATAAAGAGAAGCTATGAGTTAGAGAGAGACAGAGAAAGAGAAGATGTGAGTGAGAGAGAGAGAGAAGCTGTGAGTGAGAGAGAGAAAGAGAAGATGTGATTGAGAGAGAGAAAGAGACGGTGTGAGGGAGAGAGAAAGAGAAGCTGTGACTGAGAGAGAGAGATAAAAACAAGCTGTGAGTTAGAGAGAGACAGAGAAAGAGAAGCTGTGAGTGAGAGAGAGAGAAAGAGAAGCTGTGAGTAAGAGAAAGAGAGAGATAAATAGAAGCTGTGAGTTAGATAGAGAAAGAGAAGCTGTGAGTGAGAGACAGAGAGAAGCTGTGAGTGAGAGAGAGAGAGAGAAAAAGAAGATGTGAGTGAGAGAGAGAGAAAGAGAAGCTGTGTGAGAGAGAGACAAAGAGAAGCTGTGAGTGAGAGAGAGAGTAAGAGAAGCTGTGAGTGAGAGAGAGAGAGAGAGAAGCTGTGTGTGTGAGAGAGAGAGGCTATGTGTGTGTGAGAGAGAAAGAGAAGCTGTGAGTGAGAGTGAGTGAAAGAGAGAGAGAGAAGCTGTGACAGTGATAGAGAGAGAGCAAAAGAGAAGCTGTGAGTGAGAGAGATAGAGAAAGAGAAGCTGTGAGTGAGAGAGAGAGAAACAGAAGCTGTGAGTGAGAGAGAGAGAAAGAGAAGCTGAATAAGAAAGAGAGAGAGAAAGAGAAGCTGTGAGTGAGAGAGAGAGAAAGAGAAGCTGTGAGTGAGAGAGAGAGAGCGAAAGAGACGCTGAGAGTGCAAGAGAGAAAAAGTAGCTGTGAGTGAGAGAGAGAGAAAGAGAAGCTGTGAGAAAGAGAGAGAGAAACAGAAGCTGTGAGTGAGAGAGAGAGAAAGATAAGATGAGAGAGAGAGAGAAAGAGAAGCTGAGTGAGAGAGAGAGAGAGAAAGGGAAGCTTTGTGTGAGAGAGAGAGAAGCTGTGAGTGAGTGAGAGAGAGAGAGAGAAAGAAAGAGAAGCTGTGAGTGAGAGAGAGACAGAGAAAGAGACACTGTGAGTGAGAGAGAGAGCGAGAAAGAGATGCTGTGTGAGAGAGAGAGAGAAGATGTGAGTGAGAGAGAGAGAGAGAAGCTGTGAGTGAGAGAGAGAGAGATGTGAGTGAGAGAGAGAAAGAGAAAGAGAAGCTGTGAGTGAGAGAGAGAGAGAAAGAGAAGCCGTGAGAGAGGGAGAGAGAAAGAGAAGCTGTGAGTGAGAGAGAGAGAGAGAAAGAGAAGTTGTGAGTGAGAGAGAGAGAAGCTGTGAGTGAGAGAGAGAGAGAAAGAGAAGCTGTGAGTGAGAGATATATATAGTCAAGCTGTGAGAGAGAGACAGAAAGAGACACTGTGAGTGAGAGAGAGAGAGAAAGAGATGCTGAGAGAGAGAAAGAGAGAAGCTTTGAGTGAGAGAGAGAGAGTGAAGCTGTGAGTGAGTGCGAGAGAGAGATGAGAGTGAGTGAGAGAAAGTGAAAGAGAAGCAGTGAGTGAGAGAGAGAGAGAAAGAGAAGCTGTGAGTGAGAGAGAGAGAGAGAGAAAGAGAAGCAGTGAGAGAGGGAGAGAGAGAGAGAAAGAGAAGCAGTTAGTGAGAGAGAGAGAGAGAGAAGCTGTGAGAGAGAGTGAGAGAGAGAGAAAAGCTGTGAGTGAGAGAGAGAGAGAAGGTGTGAGTGAGAAAGAGAGAGAGAGAAGATGTGAGTGAGAGAGTGAGAGAGAAGCTGTGAGTGAGAGAGAGAGAAAGAGAAGCTGTGAGAGAGAGTGAGTGAGAGAGAGAGAAAAGCTGTGAGTGAGAGAGAGAGAGAGAAGCTGTGAGTGAGAGAGAGATAGAGAAGCTGTGAGTAAGAGAGAGATAAAGAGAAGCTGTGAGTTAGATAGAGACAGAGAAAGAGAAGCTGTGAGTGAGAGAGAGAGAAAGAGAAAAGCTGTGAGTGAGAGAGAGAGAGAAGCTGTGAGTGAGAGAGAGAGATAAAGAGAAGCTGTGAGTTAGAGAGAGACAGAGAAAGAGAAGCTGTGAGTGAGAGAGAGAGAGAGAAGCTGTGAGTGAGAGAGAGATAAAGAGAAGCTGTGAGTTAGAGAGAGACAGAGAAAGAGAAGCTGTGAGTGAGAGAGAGAGAGAAAGAGAAGCTGTGATTGAGAGAGAGAGAGAAAGAGAAGCTGTGAGTGAGAGAGAGAGAGAGAGAGAAAGAGAAGCTGTGAGTGAGAGAGAGAGAGAAAGAGAAGCTGTGAGTGAGAGAGAAAGAGAGAGAAGCTGTGAGTGAGAGAGAGAGAGAGAACGAGAAGCTGTGAGTGAGAGAGAGAGAGAAACTGTGAGTGAGTGAGAGAGAGAAGCTGTGAGTGAGTGAGAGAGAGAGAGAGAAGCTGTGAGAGAGAGAGAGAGAAAGAGAAGCTGTGTGTGTGTGAGAGAGAGGCTATGTGTGTGTGAGAGAGAAAGAGAAGCTGTGAGTGAGAGTGAGTGAAAGAGAGAGAGAGAAGCTGTGACAGTGATAGAGAGAGAGCAAAAGAGAAGCTGTGAGTGAGAGAGAGAGAGAAAGAGAAGCTGTGAGTGAGAGAGAGAGAAACAGAAGCTGTGAGTGAGAGAGAGAGAAAGAGAAGCTGAATAAGAAAGAGAGAGAGAAAGAGAAGCTGTGAGTGAGAGAGAGAGAAAGAGAAGCTGTGAGTGAGAGAGAGAGAGAGCGAAAGAGACGCTGAGAGTGCAAGAGAGAAAGAGTAGCTGTGAGTGAGAGAGAGAGAAAGAGAAGCTGTGAGAAAGAGAGAGAGAAAGAGAAGCTGTGAGTGAGAGAGAGAGAAAGATAAGCTGAGAGAGAGAGAGAAAGAGAAGCTGAGTGAGAGAGAGAGAGAGAAAGGGAAGCTGTGTGTGAGAGAGAGAGAAGCTGTGAGTGAGTGAGAGAGAGAGAGAGAAAGAAAGAGAAGCTGTGAGTGAGAGAGAGACAGAGAAAGAGACACTGTGAGTGAGAGCGAGAGCGAGAAAGAGATGCTGTGTGAGAGAGAGAGAGAAGATGTGAGTGAGAGAGAGAGAGAGAAGCTGTGAGTGAGAGAGAGAGAGATGTGAGTGAGAGAGAGAAAGAGAAAGAGAAGCTGTGGGTGAGAGAGAGAGAGAAAGAGAAGCAGTGAGAGAGGGAGAGAGAGAAAGAGAAGCTGTGAGTGAGAGAGAGAGAGAGAGAAAGAGAAGTTGTGAGTGAGAGAGAGAGAGAAGCTGTGAGTGAGAGAGAGAGAGAAAGAGAAGCTGTGAGTGAGAGATATATATAGTCAAGCTGTGAGAGAGAGACAGAAAGAGACACTGTGAGTGAGAGAGAGAGAGAAAGAGATGCTGAGAGAGAGAAAGAGAGAAGCTTTGAGTGAGAGAGAGAGAGTGAAGCTGTGAGTGAGTGCGAGAGAGAGATGAGAGTGAGTGAGAGAAAGTGAAAGAGAAGCAGTGAGTGAGAGAGAGAGAGAAAGAGAAGCTGTGAGTGAGAGAGAGAGAGAGAGAAAGAGAAGCAGTGAGAGAGGGAGAGAGAGAGAGAAAGAGAAGCAGTTAGTGAGAGAGAGAGAGAAAGAGAAGCTGTGAGAGAGAGTGAGAGAGAGAGAAAAGCTGTGAGTGAGAGAGAGAGAGAAGGTGTGAGTGAGAAAGAGAGAGAGAGAAGATGTGAGTGAGAGAGTGAGAGAGAAGCTGTGAGTGAGAGAGAGAGAAAGAGAAGCTGTGAGAGAGAGTGAGTGAGAGAGAGAGAAAAGCTGTGAGTGAGAGAGAGAGAGAAGCTGTGAGTGAGAGAGAGATAGAGAAGCTGTGAGTGAGAGAGAGATAAAGAGAAGCTGTGAGTTAGATAGAGACAGAGAAAGAGAAGCTGTGAGTGAGAGAGAGAGAAAGAGAAAAGCTGTGAGTGAGAGAGAGAGAGAAGCTGTGAGTGAGAGAGAGAGATAAAGAGAAGCTGTGAGTTAGAGAGAGACAGAGAAAGAGAAGCTGTGAGTGAGAGAGAGAGAGAGAAGCTGTGAGTGAGAGAGAGATAAAGAGAAGCTGTGAGTTAGAGAGAGACAGAGAAAGAGAAGCTGCGAGTGAGAGAGAGAGAGAAAGAGAAGCTGTGATTGAGAGAGAGAGAGAAAGAGAAGCTGTGAGTGAGAGAGAGAGAGAGAGAAAGAGAAGCTGTGAGTGAGAGAGAGAGAGAAAGAGAAGCTGTGAGTGAGAGAGAAAGAGAGAGAAGCTGTGAGTGAGAGAGAGAGAGAGAACGAGAAGCTGTGAGTGAGAGAGAGAGAGAAACTGTGAGTGAGTGAGAGAGAGAAGCTGTGAGTGAGTGAGTGAGAGAGAGAGAGAATCTGTGAGAGAGAGAGAGAGAAAGAGAAGCTGTAAGTGAGAGAGAGAGAAATAGAACCTGAGAGTGAGAGAGAGATAAAGGGAAGCTGAGAGTTAGAGAGAGACAAAGAGAAGCCGTGAGTGAGAGAGAGAGAGAGAAAGAGAAAGAGAGGCTGTGTGTGTGAGAGAGAGAGAAGCTGTGAGTGAGTGAGAGAGAGAGAGGGAGAAATAGAAGCTGTGAGAGAGAGAGAAAGAGAAGCTGTGAGTGAGAGAGATATATAGTTAAGCTGTGAGAGAGAGACAGAGAAAGAGACACTGTGAGTGAGAGAGAGAAGCTGTGAGTGAGAGAGAGAGAGAAGCTGTGAGTGAGAGTGAGAGAGAGATGTGAGTGAGAGAGAGAAAGAGAAAGAGAAGCTGTGAGTGAGAGAGAGAGATAAAGAGAAGCTGTGAGTGAGAGAGAGAGAAAGAGAAGCTGTGAGTGTGAGAGAGAGAAAGATAGAGAAGCTGTGAGTGAGATAGAGAGAGAAAGAGAAGCTGTGAGTGAGAGAAAGAGAGAGAGAAGGAGAAGCTGTGAGTGAGATAGATAGAGAGAAAGAGAAGCTGTGAGTGAGAGAGAGACAGAGAAAGAGAAGCTGTGAGTGAGTGAGAGAGAGAGAAGCTGTGAGTGAGAGAGAGAGAAAGAGCAGCTGTGTGATGGAGAGATAAAGAGAAGCTGTGAGTTAGAAAGAGACAGAGAAAGAGAAGCTGTGAGTGAGAGAGAGAGAGAAGCTGTGAGTGAGAGAGAGAAAGAGAAGATGTGATTGAGAGAGAGAAAGAGACGGTGTGAGGGAGAGAGAAAGAGAAGCTGTGACTGAGAGAGAGAGATAAAAACAAGCTGTGAGTTAGAGAGAGACAGAGAAAGAGAAGCTGTGAGTGAGAGAGAGGGAAAGAGAAGCTGTGAGTAAGAGAAAGAGAGAGATAAATAGAAGCTGTGAGTTAGATAGAGAAAGAGAAGCTGTGAGTGAGAGACAGAGAGAAGCTGTGAGTGAGAGAGAGAGAGAAAAAAAGAAGATGTGAGTGAGAGAGAGAGAAAGAGAAGCTGTGAGAGAGAGAGACAAAGAGAAGCTGTGAGTGAGAGAGAGAGTAAGAGAAGCTGTGAGTGAGAGAGAGAGAGAGAAGCTGTGTGTGTGTGAGAGAGAGGCTATGTGTGTGTGAGAGAGAAAGAGAAGCTGTGAGTGAGAGTGAGTGAAAGAGAGAGAGAGAAGCTGTGACAGTGATAGAGAGAGAGCAAAAGAGAAGCTGTGAGTGAGAGAGAGAAAGAGAAGCTGTGAGAGAGAGAGAAAGAGAAGCTGAGTGAGAGAGAGAGAGAGAAAGGGAAGCTGTGTGTGAGAGAGAGAGAAGCTGTGAGTGAGTGAGAGAGAGAGAGAGAAAGAAAGAGAAGCTGTGAGTGAGAGAGAGACAGAGAAAGAGACACTGTGAGTGAGAGCGAGAGCGAGAAAGAGATGCTGTGTGAGAGAGAGAGAGAAGATGTGAGTGAGAGAGAGAGAGAGAAGCTGTGAGTGAGAGAGAGAGAGATGTGAGTGAGAGAGAGAAAGAGAAAGAGAAGCTGTGGGTGAGAGAGAGAGAGAAAGAGAAGCAGTGAGAGAGGGAGAGAGAGAAAGAGAAGCTGTGAGTGAGAGAGAGAGAGAGAGAAAGAGAAGTTGTGAGTGAGAGAGAGAGAGAAGCTGTGAGTGAGAGAGAGAGAGAAAGAGAAGCTGTGAGTGAGAGATATATATAGTCAAGCTGTGAGAGAGAGACAGAAAGAGACACTGTGAGTGAGAGAGAGAGAGAAAGAGATGCTGAGAGAGAGAAAGAGAGAAGCTTTGAGTGAGAGAGAGAGAGTGAAGCTGTGAGTGAGTGCGAGAGAGAGATGAGAGTGAGTGAGAGAAAGTGAAAGAGAAGCAGTGAGTGAGAGAGAGAGAGAAAGAGAAGCTGTGAGTGAGAGAGAGAGAGAGAGAAAGAGAAGCAGTGAGAGAGGGAGAGAGAGAGAGAAAGAGAAGCAGTTAGTGAGAGAGAGAGAGAAAGAGAAGCTGTGAGAGAGAGTGAGAGAGAGAGAAAAGCTGTGAGTGAGAGAGAGAGAGAAGGTGTGAGTGAGAAAGAGAGAGAGAGAAGATGTGAGTGAGAGAGTGAGAGAGAAGCTGTGAGTGAGAGAGAGAGAAAGAGAAGCTGTGAGAGAGAGTGAGTGAGAGAGAGAGAAAAGCTGTGAGTGAGAGAGAGAGAGAAGCTGTGAGTGAGAGAGAGATAGAGAAGCTGTGAGTGAGAGAGAGATAAAGAGAAGCTGTGAGTTAGATAGAGACAGAGAAAGAGAAGCTGTGAGTGAGAGAGAGAGAAAGAGAAAAGCTGTGAGTGAGAGAGAGAGAGAAGCTGTGAGTGAGAGAGAGAGATAAAGAGAAGCTGTGAGTTAGAGAGAGACAGAGAAAGAGAAGCTGTGAGTGAGAGAGAGAGAGAGAAGCTGTGAGTGAGAGAGAGATAAAGAGAAGCTGTGAGTTAGAGAGAGACAGAGAAAGAGAAGCTGCGAGTGAGAGAGAGAGAGAAAGAGAAGCTGTGATTGAGAGAGAGAGAGAAAGAGAAGCTGTGAGTGAGAGAGAGAGAGAGAGAAAGAGAAGCTGTGAGTGAGAGAGAGAGAGAAAGAGAAGCTGTGAGTGAGAGAGAAAGAGAGAGAAGCTGTGAGTGAGAGAGAGAGAGAGAACGAGAAGCTGTGAGTGAGAGAGAGAGAGAAACTGTGAGTGAGTGAGAGAGAGAAGCTGTGAGTGAGTGAGAGAGAGAGAGAGAGAATCTGTGAGAGAGAGAGAGAGAAAGAGAAGCTGTAAGTGAGAGAGAGAGAAATAGAACCTGAGAGTGAGAGAGAGATAAAGGGAAGCTGTGAGTTAGAGAGAGACAAAGAGAAGCCGTGAGTGAGAGAGAGAGAGAGAAAGAGAAAGAGAGGCTGTGTGTGTGAGAGAGAGAGAAGCTGTGAGTGAGTGAGAGAGAGAGAGGGAGAAATAGAAGCTGTGAGAGAGAGAGAAAGAGAAGCTGTGAGTGAGAGAGATATATAGTTAAGCTGTGAGAGAGAGACAGAGAAAGAGACACTGTGAGTGAGAGAGAGAAGCTGTGAGTGAGAGAGAGAGAGAAGCTGTGAGTGAGAGTGAGAGAGAGATGTGAGTGAGAGAGAGAAAGAGAAAGAGAAGCTGTGAGTGAGAGAGAGAGATAAAGAGAAGCTGTGAGTGAGAGAGAGAGAAAGAGAAGCTGTGAGTGTGAGAGAGAGAAAGATAGAGAAGCTGTGAGTGAGATAGAGAGAGAAAGAGAAGCTGTGAGTGAGAGAAAGAGAGAGAGAAGGAGAAGCTGTGAGTGAGATAGATAGAGAGAAAGAGAAGCTGTGAGTGAGAGAGAGACAGAGAAAGAGAAGCTGTGAGTGAGTGAGAGAGAGAGAAGCTGTGAGTGAGAGAGAGAGAAAGAGCAGCTGTGTGAGGGAGAGATAAAGAGAAGCTGTGAGTTAGAAAGAGACAGAGAAAGAGAAGCTGTGAGTGAGAGAGAGAGAGAAGCTGTGAGTGAGAGAGAGAAAGAGAAGATGTGATTGAGAGAGAGAAAGAGACGGTGTGAGGGAGAGAGAAAGAGAAGCTGTGACTGAGAGAGAGAGATAAAAACAAGCTGTGAGTTAGAGAGAGACAGAGAAAGAGAAGCTGTGAGTGAGAGAGAGGGAAAGAGAAGCTGTGAGTAAGAGAAAGAGAGAGATAAATAGAAGCTGTGAGTTAGATAGAGAAAGAGAAGCTGTGAGTGAGAGACAGAGAGAAGCTGTGAGTGAGAGAGAGAGAGAAAAAAAGAAGATGTGAGTGAGAGAGAGAGAAAGAGAAGCTGTGAGAGAGAGAGACAAAGAGAAGCTGTGAGTGAGAGAGAGAGTAAGAGAAGCTGTGAGTGAGAGAGAGAGAGAGAAGCTGTGTGTGTGTGAGAGAGAGGCTATGTGTGTGTGAGAGAGAAAGAGAAGCTGTGAGTGAGAGTGAGTGAAAGAGAGAGAGAGAAGCTGTGACAGTGATAGAGAGAGAGCAAAAGAGAAGCTGTGAGTGAGAGAGAGAAAGAGAAGCTGTGAGAGAGAGAGAAAGAGAAGCTGAGTGAGAGAGAGAGAGAGAAAGGGAAGCTGTGTGTGAGAGAGAGAGAAGCTGTGAGTGAGTGAGAGAGAGAGAGAGAAAGAAAGAGAAGCTGTGAGTGAGAGAGAGACAGAGAAAGAGACACTGTGAGTGAGAGCGAGAGCGAGAAAGAGATGCTGTGTGAGAGAGAGAGAGAAGATGTGAGTGAGAGAGAGAGAGAGAAGCTGTGAGTGAGAGAGAGAGAGATGTGAGTGAGAGAGAGAAAGAGAAAGAGAAGCTGTGGGTGAGAGAGAGAGAGAAAGAGAAGCAGTGAGAGAGGGAGAGAGAGAAAGAGAAGCTGTGAGTGAGAGAGAGAGAGAGAGAAAGAGAAGTTGTGAGTGAGAGAGAGAGAGAAGCTGTGAGTGAGAGAGAGAGAGAAAGAGAAGCTGTGAGTGAGAGATATATATAGTCAAGCTGTGAGAGAGAGACAGAAAGAGACACTGTGAGTGAGAGAGAGAGAGAAAGAGATGCTGAGAGAGAGAAAGAGAGAAGCTTTGAGTGAGAGAGAGAGAGTGAAGCTGTGAGTGAGTGCGAGAGAGAGATGAGAGTGAGTGAGAGAAAGTGAAAGAGAAGCAGTGAGTGAGAGAGAGAGAGAAAGAGAAGCTGTGAGTGAGAGAGAGAGAGAGAGAAAGAGAAGCAGTGAGAGAGGGAGAGAGAGAGAGAAAGAGAAGCAGTTAGTGAGAGAGAGAGAGAAAGAGAAGCTGTGAGAGAGAGTGAGAGAGAGAGAAAAGCTGTGAGTGAGAGAGAGAGAGAAGGTGTGAGTGAGAAAGAGAGAGAGAGAAGATGTGAGTGAGAGAGTGAGAGAGAAGCTGTGAGTGAGAGAGAGAGAAAGAGAAGCTGTGAGAGAGAGTGAGTGAGAGAGAGAGAAAAGCTGTGAGTGAGAGAGAGAGAGAAGCTGTGAGTGAGAGAGAGATAGAGAAGCTGTGAGTGAGAGAGAGATAAAGAGAAGCTGTGAGTTAGATAGAGACAGAGAAAGAGAAGCTGTGAGTGAGAGAGAGAGAAAGAGAAAAGCTGTGAGTGAGAGAGAGAGAGAAGCTGTGAGTGAGAGAGAGAGATAAAGAGAAGCTGTGAGTTAGAGAGAGACAGAGAAAGAGAAGCTGTGAGTGAGAGAGAGAGAGAGAAGCTGTGAGTGAGAGAGAGATAAAGAGAAGCTGTGAGTTAGAGAGAGACAGAGAAAGAGAAGCTGCGAGTGAGAGAGAGAGAGAAAGAGAAGCTGTGATTGAGAGAGAGAGAGAAAGAGAAGCTGTGAGTGAGAGAGAGAGAGAGAGAAAGAGAAGCTGTGAGTGAGAGAGAGAGAGAAAGAGAAGCTGTGAGTGAGAGAGAAAGAGAGAGAAGCTGTGAGTGAGAGAGAGAGAGAGAACGAGAAGCTGTGAGTGAGAGAGAGAGAGAAACTGTGAGTGAGTGAGAGAGAGAAGCTGTGAGTGAGTGAGAGAGAGAGAGAGAGAATCTGTGAGAGAGAGAGAGAGAAAGAGAAGCTGTAAGTGAGAGAGAGAGAAATAGAACCTGAGAGTGAGAGAGAGATAAAGGGAAGCTGTGAGTTAGAGAGAGACAAAGAGAAGCCGTGAGTGAGAGAGAGAGAGAGAAAGAGAAAGAGAGGCTGTGTGTGTGAGAGAGAGAGAAGCTGTGAGTGAGTGAGAGAGAGAGAGGGAGAAATAGAAGCTGTGAGAGAGAGAGAAAGAGAAGCTGTGAGTGAGAGAGATATATAGTTAAGCTGTGAGAGAGAGACAGAGAAAGAGACACTGTGAGTGAGAGAGAGAAGCTGTGAGTGAGAGAGAGAGAGAAGCTGTGAGTGAGAGTGAGAGAGAGATGTGAGTGAGAGAGAGAAAGAGAAAGAGAAGCTGTGAGTGAGAGAGAGAGATAAAGAGAAGCTGTGAGTGAGAGAGAGAGAAAGAGAAGCTGTGAGTGTGAGAGAGAGAAAGATAGAGAAGCTGTGAGTGAGATAGAGAGAGAAAGAGAAGCTGTGAGTGAGAGAAAGAGAGAGAGAAGGAGAAGCTGTGAGTGAGATAGATAGAGAGAAAGAGAAGCTGTGAGTGAGAGAGAGACAGAGAAAGAGAAGCTGTGAGTGAGTGAGAGAGAGAGAAGCTGTGAGTGAGAGAGAGAGAAAGAGCAGCTGTGTGAGGGAGAGATAAAGAGAAGCTGTGAGTTAGAAAGAGACAGAGAAAGAGAAGCTGTGAGTGAGAGAGAGAGAGAAGCTGTGAGTGAGAGAGAGAAAGAGAAGATGTGATTGAGAGAGAGAAAGAGACGGTGTGAGGGAGAGAGAAAGAGAAGCTGTGACTGAGAGAGAGAGATAAAAACAAGCTGTGAGTTAGAGAGAGACAGAGAAAGAGAAGCTGTGAGTGAGAGAGAGGGAAAGAGAAGCTGTGAGTAAGAGAAAGAGAGAGATAAATAGAAGCTGTGAGTTAGATAGAGAAAGAGAAGCTGTGAGTGAGAGACAGAGAGAAGCTGTGAGTGAGAGAGAGAGAGAAAAAAAGAAGATGTGAGTGAGAGAGAGAGAAAGAGAAGCTGTGAGAGAGAGAGACAAAGAGAAGCTGTGAGTGAGAGAGAGAGTAAGAGAAGCTGTGAGTGAGAGAGAGAGAGAGAAGCTGTGTGTGTGTGAGAGAGAGGCTATGTGTGTGTGAGAGAGAAAGAGAAGCTGTGAGTGAGAGTGAGTGAAAGAGAGAGAGAGAAGCTGTGACAGTGATAGAGAGAGAGCAAAAGAGAAGCTGTGAGTGAGAGAGAGAAAGAGAAGCTGTGAGTGAGAGAGAGAGAAACAGAAGCTGTGAGTGAGAGAGAGAGAAAGAGAAGCTGAATAAGAAAGAGAGAGAGAAAGAGAAGCTGTGAGTGAGAGAGAGAAAGAGAAGCTGTGAGTGAGAGAGAGAGAGAGCGAAAAAGACGCTGAGAGTGCGAGAGAGAAAGAGTAGCTGTGAGTGAGAGAGAGAGAAAGAGAAGCTGTGAGAAAGAGAGAGAGAAAGAGAAGCTGTGAGTGAGAGAGAGAGAGAGAGAAAGGGAAGCTGTGTGTGAGAGAGAGAGAAGCTGTGAGTGAGTGAGAGAGAGAGAGAAAGAAAGAGAAGCTGTGAGTGAGAGAGAGACAGAGAAAGAGACACTGGGAGTGAGAGAGAGAGCGAGAAAGAGATGCTGTGTGTGAGAGAGAGTAGATGTGAGTGAGAGAGAGAGAGAGAAGCTGTGAGTGAGAGAGAGAGAGATGTGAGTGAGAGAGAGAAAGAGAAAGAGAAGCTGTGAGTGAGAGAGAGAGAGAAAGAGAAGCAGTGAGAGAGGGAGAGAGAGAAAGAGAAGCTGTGAGTGAGAGAGAGAGAGAGAGAAAGAGAAGTTGTGAGTGAGAGAGAGAGAGAAGCTGTGAGTGAGAGAGAGAGAGAAAGAGAAGCTGTGAGTGAGAGATATATATAGTCAAGCTGTGAGAGAGAGACAGAAAGAGACACTGTGAGTGAGAGAGAGAGAGAAAGAGTTTCTGAGAGAGAGAAAGAGAGAAGCTTTGAGTGAGAGAGAGAGAGTGAAGCTGTGAGTGAGTGCGAGAGAGAGATGAGAGTGAGTGAGAGAAAGTGAAAGAGAAGCAGTGAGTGAGAGAGAGAGAGAAAGAGAAGCTGTGAGTGAGAGAGAGAGAGAGAGAAAGAGAAGCAGTGAGAGAGGGAGAGAGAGAGAGAAAGAGAAGCAGTTAGTGAGAGAGAGAGAGAAAGAGAAGCTGTGAGAGAGAGTGAGAGAGAGAGAAAAGCTGTGAGTGAGAGAGAGAGAGAGAAGGTGTGAGTGAGAAAGAGAGAGAGAGAAGCTGTGAGTGAGAGAGTGAGAGAGAAGCTGTGAGTGAGAGAGAGATAGAGAAGCTGTGAGTGAGAGAGAGATAAAGAGAAGCTGTGAGTTAGAGAGAGACAGAGAAAGAGAAGCTGTGAGTGAGAGAGAGAGAGAGAGAAGCTGTGAGTGAGAGAGAGATAAAGAGAAGCTGTGAGTTAGAGAGAGACAGAGAAAGAGAAGCTGTGAGTGAGAGAGAGAGAGAAAGAGAAGCTGTGATTGAGAGAGAGAGAGAAAGAGAAGCTCTGAGTGAGAGAGAGAGAGAGAGAAAGAGAAGCTGTGAGTGAGAGAGAGAGAGAAAGAGAAGCTGTGAGTGAGAGAGAAAGAGAGAGAAGCTGTGAGTGAGAGAGAGAGAGAGAACGAGAAGCTGTGAGTGAGAGAGAGAGAGAAACTGTGAGTGAGTGAGAGAGAGAAGCTGTGAGTGAGTGAGTGAGTGAGAGAGAGAGAGAAGCTGTGAGAGAGAGAGAGAGAAAGAGAAGCTGTAAGTGAGAGAGAGAGAAATAGAACCTGAGAGTGAGAGAGAGATAAAGGGAAGCTGTGAGTTAGAGAGAGACAAAGAGAAGCTGTGAGTGAGAGAGAGAGAGAGAAAGAGAAAGAGAGGCTGTGTGTGTGAGAGAGAGATGCTGTGAGTGAGAGAGAGAGAGAGAGGGAGAAATAGAAGCTGTGAGAGAGAGAGAAAGAGAAGCTGTGAGTGAGAGAGATATATAGTTAAGCTGTGAGAGAGAGACAGAGAAAGAGACACTGTGAGTGAGAGAGAGATAAAGAGATGCTGTGAGAGAGAGAGAAGCTGTGAGTGAGAGAGAGAGAGAAGCTGTGAGTGAGAGTGAGAGAGAGATGTGAGTGAGAGAGAGAAAGAGAAAGAGAAGCTGTGAGTGAGAGAGAGAGATAAAGAGAAGCTGTGAGTGAGAGAGAGAGAAAGAGAAGCTGTGAGTGTGAGAGAGAGAAAGATAGAGAAGCTGTGAGTGAGATAGAGAGAGAGAAAGAGAAGCTGTGAGTGAGAGAGAGAGAGAAGCTGTGAGTGAGTGATAGAAAGAGAGAGAGAGAGAAGTTGTGAGTGAGAGTGAGAGAAAGAGAAGCTGTGAGTGAGAGAGAGAGAAAGAGAAGCTGTGAGTGAGAGAGAGAGAGAGAAAGAAAGAGATGCTGTGAGTGAGATAGAGAGAGAAAGAGAAGCTGTGAGTGAGAGAGTGGGAGAAAAAGGGAAGCTGTGAGTGAGAGAGAGAGAAAGAGAAGCTGTGAGTGAGAGAGAGAGAGAAAGAGAAGCTGTGAGTGAGTGAGAGAGAGAGAAGCTGTGAGTGAGTGAGAGAGAGAGAGAGAAAGAGAAGCTGTGAGTGAGAGAGAGAGAAAGAGAAGCTGTGAGTGAGAGAGAGATAAAGACAAGCTGTGAGAGAGAGACAGAGAAAGAGAAGCTGAGTGAGAGAGAGAGAAGGAGAAGCTGTGAGTGAGAGAGACAGAGAAAGAGAAGCTGTGAGTGAGAGAGAGAAAGAAAGAGAAGCTGTGTGTGTGAGAGAGAAAGAGAAGTTGTGAGTGAGAGAGAGATAAAGAGAAGCTGTGAGTTAGAGAGAGACAGAGAAAGAGAAGTTGTGAGTGAGAGAGAGAGAGAATCTGTGAGTGAGAGAGAGATAAAGAGAAGCTGTGAGTTAGAGAGAGACAGAGAAAGAGAAGCTGTGAGTGAGAGAGAGAGAAAGAGAAGCTGTGATTGAGAGAGAGAGAGAAAGAGAAGCTGTGAGTGAGAGAGAGAGAGAGAGAAAGAGAAGCTGTGAGTGAGAGAGAGAGAGAGAAAGAGAAGCTGTGAGTGAGAGAGAAAGAGAGAGAAGCTGTGAGTGAGAGAGAGAGAGAACGAGAAGCTGTGAGTGAGATAGAGAGAGAGAAACTGTGAGTGAGTGAGAGAGAGAAGCTGTGAGTGAGTGAGAGAGAGAGAGAAGCTGTGAGAGAGAGAGAGAGAAAGAGAAGCTGTAAGTGAGAGAGAGAGAAATAGAACCTGAGAGTGAGAGAGAGATAAAGGGAAGCTGTGAGTTAGAGAGAGACAAAGAGAAGCTGTGAGTGAGAGAGAGAGAGAGAGAAAGAGAAAGAGAGGCTGTGTGTGTGAGAGAGAGAGAAGCTGTGAGTGAGTGAGAGAGAGAGAGGGAAAAATAGAAGCTGTGAGAGAGAGAGAAAGAGAAGCTGGGAGTGAGAGATATATATAGTTAAGCTGTGAGAGAGACAGAGAAAGAGACACTGTGAGTGAGAGAGAGATAAAGAGATGCTGTGAGAGAGTGAGAAGCTGTGAGTGAGAGAGAGAGAGAAGCTGTGAGTGAGAGAGAGAGAGAGATGTGAGTGAGAGAGAGAAAGAGAAGCTGTGAGTGAGAGAGAGAGAGAAAGAGAAGCTGTGAGTGAGAGAGAGAGAAAGAGAAGCTGTGAGTGTGAGAGAGAGAAAGATAGAGAAGCTGTGAGTGAGATAGAGAGAGAGAAAGAGAAGCTGTGAGTGAGAGAGAGAGAGAAGCTGTGAGTGAGTGATAGAAAGAGAGAGAGAGAGAAGATGTGAGTGAGAGAGAGAGAAAGAGAAGCTGTGAGTGAGAGAGAGAGAGAAAGAGAAGCTGTGAGTGAGTTGGAGAGAAGCTGTGAGTGAGTGAGAGAGAGAAAGAGAAGATGTGAGTGAGAGAGAGAGTAAGAGAAGCTGTGAGTGAGAGAGAGAGAGAAAGAGAAGCTGTGAGTGAGCGAGATAGAGAAAGAGAAGCTGTGAGTGAGAGAGATAGAGAAAGAGAAGCTGTGAGTGATAGAGAGAGAGAGAGAAGCTGTGAGTGAGAGAGAGAGAGAGAAAGAAAGAGATGCTGTGAGTGAGATAGAGAGAGAAAGAGAAGCTGTGAGTGAGAGAGTGGGAGAAAAAGGGAAGCTGTGAGTGAGAGAGAGAGAAAGAGAAGCTGTGAGTGAGAGAGAGAGAGAGAAAGAGAAGCTGTGAGTGAGTGAGAGAGAGAGAAGCTGTGAGTGAGTGAGAGAGAGAGAGAAAGAGAAGCTGTGAATGAGTGAGAGAGAGAGAAGCTGTGAGTGAGTGAGAGATAGACAGAGAAAGAGAAGCTGAGTGAGAGAGAGAGAAGGAGAAGCTGTGAGTGAGAGAGACAGAGAAAGAGAAGCTGTGAGTGAGAGAGAGAAAGAAAGAGAAGCTGTGAGTGAGAGAGAGAAAGAGAAGTTGTGAGTGAGAGAGAAAGAAAGAAAGAGAAGCTGTGAGTGTGATAGAGAGAGAGAAAGAGAAGCTGTGAGTGAGAGAGAGAGAAAGAGAAGCTGTGAGTGAGAGAGAGAGAAGTTGTGAGTGAGAGAGAGAGAGAAAGAGAAGCTGTGAGTGTGAGAGAGAGAGAAGGTGTGAGTGAGAGAGAGAGAGAAAGAGAAGGTGTGAGTGAGAGAGAGAGATAGAAGCTGTGAGTGAGAAGAGAGAGAGAGAAAGAGAAGCTGTGAGTGAGATAGAGAGAGAAAGAGAAGCTGTGAGTGAGAGAGAGAGAGAAAAAGAGAAGCTGTGAGTGAGAGAGAGTGTGTGAAGCTGTGTGTATGTGTGAGAGAGAGAGATGCTGTGAGTGAGAGAGAGATAGAGAAGCTGTGAGTGAGAGAGATAGAGAGAGAATCTGTGAGAGAGAGTGAGAGAGAGAGAGAGAAGCTGTGAGTGAGAGAGAGAGAAGCTGTGTGTGTGAGAGAGAGAAAAGCTGTGAGTGAGAGAGAGAGAAGCTGTGAGTGAGAGAGAAAGAGTAGCTGTGAGTGAGAGAGAGAGAGAAAGATAAGCTGAGTGAGAGAAAGAGAGAAAGGGAAGATGTGAGTGAGAGAGAGAGAGAAAGAGAATCTGTGAGTGAGAGAGAGAGAAGCTGTGTGAGAGAGAAAGAAACTCTTTGAGAGGGAGTAAGAGAGAGAGAAAGAGAAACTGTGAGTGAGAGAGAGAGAGAGAAAGAGCTGTGAGTATGAGAGAGAGAAGCTGTGAGTGAGTGAGAGAGAGAGAGAGAAAGAGAAGCTGTGAGTGAGAGAGAGAGAGAGAGAAGCTGTGAGTGAGAGAGAGAAAGACCAACTGTGAGAGAGAGACAGAGAAAGAGAAGCTGAGTGAGAGATAGAGAGAAAGAGAAGCTGTGAGTGAGAGAGACAGAGAAAGAGAAGCTGTGAGTGAGAGATAGAGATAGAGAAGTTTTGAGTGTGAGAGAGAGAAAGATAGAGAAGCTGTGAGTGAGATAGAGAGAGAGAAAGAGAAGCTGTGAGTGAGAGAGAGAGAGAAGCTGTGAGTGAGAGAGAGAGAAAGAGAAGCTGTGAGTGAGAGAGAGAAGCTGTGAGTGAGAGAGAGAGAGAAAGAGAAGATGTGAGTGAGAGAGAGAGTAAGAGAAGCTGTGAGTGAGAGTGAGAGAGAAAGAGAAGCTGTGAGTGAGCGAGAGAGAGAAAGAGAAGCTGTGAGTGAGAGAGATAGAGAAAGAGAAGCTGTGAGTGATAGAGAGAGAGAGAAAGAGAAGCTGTGAGTGAGAGAGAGAGAGAAAGAGATGCTGTGGGTGAGATAGAGAGAGAAAGAGAAGCTGTGAGTGAGAGAGTGGGAGAAAAAGGGAAGCTGTGAGTGAGAGAGAGAGAAAGAGAAGCTCTGAGTGAGAGAGAGAGAGAAAGAGAAGCTGTGAGTGAGTGAGAGAGAGAGAAGCTGTGAGTGAGTGAGTGAGAGAGAGAGAAAGAGAAGCTGTGAGTGAGAGAGAGAGAGAAAGGGAAGCTGTGAGTGAGAGAGAGAGAGAAAGAGAAGCTGTGAGTGAGAGAGAGAGAAGCTGTGTGAGAGAGAAAGAAACGCTTTGAGAGGGAGTGTGAGAGAGAGAGATAAAGAGAAGCTGTGTTTGCGAGAGAAAGAAAGAGTACCTGTGAGTAAGAGAGAGAGAAAGACCAACTGTGAGAGAGAGACAGAGAAAGAGAAGCTGAGTGAGAGAGAGAGAGAGAGAGAGAAGCTGTGAGTGAGAGAGAAAGAGAAGCTGTGAGTGAGAGAGAGAGAGAGAGAAGCTGTGAGTGAGAGCGAGAGAAAGACCAACTGTGAGAGAGAGACAGAGAAAGAGAAGCTGAGTGAGAGAGAGAGAAAGAGAAGCTGTGAGTGAGAGAGAGAGAAAGAGAAGCTGTGAGTGTGAGAGAGAGAAAGATAGAGAAGCTGTGAATGAGATAGAGAGAGAGAAAGAGAAGCTGTGAGTGAGAGAGAGAGAGAAGCTGTGAGTGAGAGAGAGAGAAAGAGAAGCTGTGAGTGAGAGAGAGAAGCTGTGAGTGAGAGAGAGAAAGAGAAGATGTGAGTGAGAGAGAGAGTAAGAGAAGCTGTGAGTGAGAGAGAGAGAGAAAGAGAAGCTGTGAGTGAGCGAGAGAGAGAAAGAGAAGCTGTGAGTGAGAGAGATAGAGAAAGAGAAGCTGTGAGTGAGATAGAGAGAGAAAGAGAAGCTGTGAGTGAGAGAGTGGGAGAAAAAGGGAAGCTGTGAGTGAGAGTGAGAGAAAGAGAATCTGTGAGTGAGAGAGAGAAAGAAAGAGAAGCTGTGAGTGAGTGAGAGAGAGAGAAGCTGTGAGTGAGTGAGAGAGAGAGAGAGAAAGAGAAGCTGTGAGTGAGAGTGAGAGAAAGAGAAGCTGTGAGTGAGAGAGAGAGATAAAGACAAGCTGTGAGAGAGAGACAGAGAAAGAGAAGCTGAGTGAGAGAGAGAGAAAGAGAAGCTGTGAGTGAGAGAGAGAGAGAAAGAGAAGCTGTGAGTGAGAGAGAGAGAAAGAGAAGCTGTGAGTGAGAGAGAGAAAGAAAGAGAAGCTGTGAGTGAGTGAGAGAGAGAGAAGCTGTGAGTGAGTGAGAGAGAGAGAGAAAGAGAAGCTGTGAGTGAGAGTGAGAGAAAGAGAAGCTGTGAGTGAGAGAGAGAGATAAAGACAAGCTGTGAGAGAGAGACAGAGAAAGAGAAGCTGAGTGAGAGAGAGAGAAAGAGAAGCTGTGAGTGAGAGAGAGAGAAAGAGAGAAAGAGAAGCTGTGAGAGAGAGAGAGCTGTGAGTGAGAGAGAAAGAGAAGCTGTGAGTGAGAGAGAGAGGAGCTGTGAGAGAGAGAGAGGCTGTGAGTGAGAGAGAGAAAGAAAGAGAAGCTGTGAGTGAGAGAGAGAGAAAGAGAAGCTGTGAGTGAGAGAGAGAGAAAGAGAAGCTGTGAGTGAGATAGAGAGAAAGAGATGCTGTGAGTGAGAGAGAGAGAGAGATGCTGTGAGTGAGTGATAGAGAGAGAGTGAGAGAAGATGTGAGTGAGAGAGAGAGAAAGAGAAGCTGTGTGTGTGAGAGAGAAAGAGAAGCTGTGAGTGAGAGAGAGAGATAAATAAAAGCTGTGAGTTACAGAGAGAAAGAGGAAGAGAAGCTGTGAGTGAGAGAGAGAGAAAGAGAAGCTGTGAGTGAAGTAGAGAGAGAGAAAGAGAAGCGGTGAGTGAGAGAGAGAGAAGCTGTGAGTGAGTGATAGAGAGAGAGAGAAAGAGAAGCTGTGAGTGAGAATGAGAGAAAGAGAAGCTGTGAGTGAGAGAGAGAGATAAAGACAAGCTGTGAGAGAGAGACAGAGAAAGAGAAGCTGAGTGAGAGAGAGAGAAAGAGAAGCTGTGAGTGAGAGAGAGAGAGAAAGAGAAGCTGCGAGTGAGAGAGAGAGAAAGAGAGAAAGAGATGCTGTGAGTGAGAGAGAGTGAGAGAAGATGTGAGTGAGAGAGAGAGAAAGAGAAGCTGTGAGTGATAGAGAGAGAGAGAAAGAGAAGTTGTGAGTGAGAGAGAGAGAGAAAGAGATGCTGTGAGTGAGATAGAGAGAGAAAGAGAAGCTGTGAGTGAGAGAGTGGGAGAAAAAGGGAAGCTGTGAGTGAGAGAGAAAGAGAAGCTGTGAGTGAGAGAGAAGGAGAGAAAGAGAAGTTGTGATTGAGTGAGTGAGAGAGAAGCTGTGAGTGAGTGAGAGAGAGAGAGAGAAAGTGAAGCTGTGAGTGAGAGTGAGAGAAAGAGAAGCTGTGAGTGAGAGAGAGAGATAAAGACAAGCTGTGAGAGAGAGACAGAGAAAGAGAAGCTGAGTGAGAGAGAGAAAGAGAAGCTGTGAGTGAGAGAGAGAGAGAAAGAGAAGCTGTGAGTGAGAGAGAGAGAAAGAGAAGCTGTGAGTGAGAGAGAAAGAAAGAGAAGCTGTGAGTGAGAGAGAGAAAGAGAAGTTGTGAGTGAGAGAGAAAGAAAGAAAGAGAAGCTGTGAGTGAGATAGAGAGAGAGAAAGAGAAGCTGTGAGTGAGAGAGAGAGAAAGAGAAGCTGTGAGTGAGAGAGAGAGAAGTTGTGAGTGAGAGAGAGAGAGAAAGAGAAGCTGTGAGTGAGAGAGAAAAAAAAGCTGTGAGTGAGAGAGAGAGAGAAAGAGAAGGCGTGAGTGAGAGAGAGAGAGAAAGAGAAGCTGTGAGTGAGAGAGAGAGAAAGAGAAGCTGTGAGTGAGAGAGAGAGGGAGAGAAAGAGAAGCTGTGAGTGAGATAGAGAGAGAGAAAGAGAAGCTGTGAATGAGAGAGAGAGAGAAAAAGAGAAGCTGTCAGTGAGAGAGAGTGAGTGAAGCTGTGTGTGTGTGTGAGAGAGAGACGCTGTGAGTGAGAGAGAGAGAAGCTGTGAGTGAGAGAGAGAGAAAGAGAAGCTGTGTGAGGGAGAGATAGAGAAGCTGTGAGTGAGAGAGAGAGAGAAAGAGAAGCTGTGAGTGAGCGAGAGAGAGAAAGAGAAGCTGTGAGTGAGAGAGATAGAGAAAGAGAAGCTGTGAGTGATAGAGAGAGAGAGAGAAAGAGAAGCTGTGAGTGAGAGAGAGAGAGAAAGAGATGCTGTGGGTGAGATAGAGAGAGAAAGAGAAGCTGTGAGTGAGAGAGTGGGAGAAAAAGGGAAGCTGTGAGTGAGAGAGAGAGAAAGAGAAGCTGTGAGTGAGAGAGAGAGAGAAAGAGAAGCTGTGAGTGAGTGAGAGAGAGAGAAGCTGTGAGTGAGTGAGAGAGAGAGAGAGAAAGAGAAGCTGTGAGTGAGAGAGAGAGAGAAAGGGAAGCTGTGAGTGAGAGAGAGAGAGAGAAAGAGAAGCTGTGAGTGAGAGAGAGAGAAGCTGTGTGAGAGAGAAAGAAACGCTTTGAGAGGGAGTGAGAGAGAGAGAGATAAAGAGAAGCTGTGTTTGCGAGAGAAAGAAAGAGTACCTGTGAGTAAGAGAGAGAGAAAGACCAACTGTGAGAGAGAGACAGAGAAAGAGAAGCTGAGTGAGAGAGAGAGAGAGAGAAGCTGTGAGTGAGAGAGAAAGAGAAGCTGTGAGTGAGAGAGAGAGAGAGAGAAGCTGTGAGTGAGAGCGAGAGAAAGACCAACTGTGAGAGAGAGACAGAGAAAGAGAAGCTGAGTGAGAGAGAGAGAAAGAGAAGCTGTGAGTGAGAGAGAGAGAAAGAGAAGCTGTGAGTGTGAGAGTGAGAAAGATAGAGAAGCTGTGAATGAGATAGAGAGAGAGAAAGAGAAGCTGTGAGTGAGAGAGAGAGAGAAGCTGTGAGTGAGAGAGAGAGAAAGAGAAGCTGTGAGTGAGAGAGAGAAGCTGTGAGTGAGAGAGAGAGAGAAAGAGAAGATGTGAGTGAGAGAGAGAGTAAGAGAAGCTGTGAGTGAGAGAGAGAGAGAAAGAGAAGCTGTGAGTGAGCGAGAGAGAGAAAGAGAAGCTGTGAGTGAGAGAGATAGAGAAAGAGAAGCTGTGAGTGAGATAGAGAGAGAAAGAGAAGCTGTGAGTGAGAGAGTGGGAGAAAAAGGGAAGCTGTGAGTGAGAGTGAGAGAAAGAGAATCTGTGAGTGAGAGAGAGAAAGAAAGAGAAGCTGTGAGTGAGAGAGAGAGAAAGAGAAGCTGTGAGTGAGAGAGAGAAAGAAAGAGAAGCTGTGAGTGAGTGAGAGAGAGAGAAGCTGTGAGTGAGCGAGAGAGAGAAAGAGAAGCTGTGAGTGAGAGAGATAGAGAAAGAGAAGCTGTGAGTGAGATAGAGAGAGAAAGAGAAGCTGTGAGTGAGAGAGTGGGAGAAAAAGGGAAGCTGTGAGTGAGAGAGAGAGAAAGAGAAGCTGTGAGTGAGAGAGAGAGAGAAAGAGAAGCTGTGAGTGAGAGAGAGAGAAAGAGAAGCTGTGAGTGAGAGAGAGAAAGAAAGAGAAGCTGTGAGTGAGTGAGAGAGAGAGAAGCTGTGAGTGAGTGAGAGAGAGAGAGAAAGAGAAGCTGTGAGTGAGAGTGAGAGAAAGAGAAGCTGTGAGTGAGAGAGAGAGATAAAGACAAGCTGTGAGAGAGAGACAGAGAAAGAGAAGCTGAGTGAGAGAGAGAGAAAGAGAAGCTGTGAGTGAGAGAGAGAGAGAAAGAGAAGCTGTGAGTGAGAGAGAGAGAAAGAGAGAAAGAGAAGCTGTGAGTGAGAGAGAGAGCTGTGTGAGAGAGAAAGAGAAGCTGTGAGTGAGAGAGAGAGAAGCTGTGAGAGAGAGAGAGAGAGAAGCTGTGAGTGAGAGAGAGAAAGAAAGAGAAGCTGTGAGTGAGAGAGAGAGAAAGAGAAGCTGTGAGTGAGAGAGAGAGAAAGAGAAGCTGTGAGTGAGATAGAGAGAAAGAGATGCTGTGAGTGAGAGAGAGAGAGATGCTGTGAGTGAGTGATAGAGAGAGAGTGAGAGAAGATGTGAGTGAGAGAGAGAGAAAGAGAAGCTGTGTGTGAGAGAGAAAGAGAAGCTGTGAGTGAGAGAGAGAGATAAATAAAAGCTGTGAGTTACAGAGAGAAAGAGGAAGAGAAGCTGTGAGTGAGAGAGAGAGAAAGAGAAGCTGTGAGTGAAGTAGAGAGAGAGAAAGAGAAGCGGTGAGTGAGAGAGAGAGAAAGAGAAGCTGTGAGTGAGAGAGAGAGATAAAGACAAGCTGTGAGAGAGAGACAGAGAAAGAGAAGCTGAGTGAGAGAGAGAGAAAGAGAAGCTGTGAGTGAGAGAGAGAGAGAAAGAGAAGCTGCGAGTGAGAGAGAGAGAAAGAGAGAAAGAGATGCTGTGAGTGAGAGAGAGTGAGGGAAGATGTGAGTGAGAGAGAGAGAAAGAGAAGCTGTGAGTGATAGAGAGAGAGAGAAAGAGAAGTTGTGAGTGAGAGAGAGAGAGAAAGAGATGCTGTGAGTGAGATAGAGAGAGAAAGAGAAGCTGTGAGTGAGAGAGTGGGAGAAAAAGGGAAGCTGTGAGTGAGAGAGAGAGAAAGAGAAGCTGTGAGTGAGAGAGAGAGAGAAAGAGAAGCTGTGAGTGAGAGAGAGAGAAAGAGAAGCTGTGAGTGAGAGAGAGTAAGAAAGAGAAGCTGTGAGTGAGAGAGAGAAAGAGAAGTTGTGAGTGAGAGAGAAAGAAAGAAAGAGAAGCTGTGAGTGAGATAGAGAGAGAGAAAGAGAAGCTGTGAGTGAGAGAGAGAGAAAGAGAAGCTGTGAGTGAGAGAGAGAGAAGTTGTGAGTGAGAGAGAGAGAGAGAAGCTGTGAGTGAGTGAGAGAGAGAGAAGCTGTGAGTGAGTGAGAGAGAGAGAGAGAAAGTGAAGCTGTGAGTGAGAGTGAGAGAAAGAGAAGTTGTGATTGAGTGAGTGAGAGAGAAGCTGTGAGTGAGTGAGAGAGAGAGAGAGAAAGTGAAGCTGTGAGTGAGAGTGAGAGAAAGAGAAGCTGTGAGTGAGAGAGAGAGATAAAGACAAGCTGTGAGAGAGAGTCAGAGAAAGAGAAGCTGAGTGAGAGAGAGAAAGAGAAGCTGTGAGTGAGAGAGAGAGAGAAAGAGAAGCTGTGAGTGAGAGAGAGAGAAAGAGAAGCTGTGAGTTAGAGAGATAAAGAAAAAGAAGCTGTGAGTGAGAGAGAGAAAGAGAAGTTGTGAGTGAGAGAGAAAGAAAGAAAGAGAAGCTGTGAGTGTGATAGAGAGAGAGAAAAAGAAGCTGTGAGTGAGAGAGAGAGAAAGAGAAGCTGTGAGTGAGAGAGAGAGAAGTTGTGAGTGAGAGAGAGAGAGAGAGAAGCTGTGAGTGAGTGAGAGAGAGAGAAGCTGTGAGTGAGTGAGAGAGAAAGAAAGAGAAGCTGTGAGTGAGAGTGAGAGAAAGAGAAGCTGTGAGTGAGAGAGAGAGATAAAGACAAGCTGTGAGAGAGAGACAGAGAAAGAGAAGCTAAGTGAGAGAGAGAGAAAGAGAAGCTGTGAGTGAGAGAGAGAGAGAAAGAGAAGCTGTGAGTGAGAGAGAGAGAAAGAGAAGCTGTGAGTGAGAGAGAGAGAAAGAGAAGCTGTGAGTGAGAGAGAGAAAGAGAAGTTGTGAGTGAGAGAGAAAGAAAGAAAGAGAAGCTGTGAGTGAGATAGAGAGAGAGAAAGAGAAGCTGTGAGTGAGAGAGAGAAAGAGAAGCTGTGAGTGAGAGAGAGAGAAGTTGTGAGTGAGAGAGAGAGAGAAAGAGAAGCTGTGAGTGAGAGAGAAAGTGAAGGTGTGAGTGAGAGAGAGAGAAAGAGAAGGTGTGAGTGAGAGAGAGAGAGAAAGAGAAGCTGTGAGTGAGAGAGAGAGAAAGAGAAGCTGTGAGTGAGAGAAAGAGAGAAAAAGAGAAGCTGTGAGTGAGAGAGAGTGAGTGAAGCTGTGTGTGTGTGAGAGAGAGAGAGACGCTGTGAGTGAGAGAGAGAGAAGCTGTGAGTGAGAGAGAGAGAAAGAGCAGCTGTGTGAGGGAGAGATAAAGAGAAGCTGTGAGTTAGAGAGAGAGAGAAAAAGAGAAGCTGTGAGTGAGAGAGAGAGAAAGAGAAAAGCTGTGAGTGAGAGAGAGAGAGAAGCTGTGAGTGAGAGAGAGATAAAGAGAAGCTGTGAGTTAGAGAGAGACAGAGAAAAAGAAGCTGTGAGTGAGAGAGAGAGAGAAGCTGTGAGTGAGAGAGAGATAAAGAGAAGCTGTGAGTTAGAGAGAGACAGAGAAAGAGAAGCTGTGAGTGAGAGTGAGAGAGAAAGAGAAGCTGTGAGTGAGAGAGAGAGAAAGAGAAGTTGTGAGTGAGAGAGAGAAAGAGAAGTTGTGAGTGAGAGAGAAAGAAAGAAAGAGAAGCTGTGAGTGAGATAGAGAGAGAGAAAGAGAAGCTGTGAGTGAGAGAGAGAAAGAGAAGGTGTGAGTGAGAGAGAGAGAAGTTGTGAGTGAGAGAGAGAGAGAAAGAGAAGCTGTGAGTGAGAGAGAAAGAGAAGGTGTGAGTGAGAGAGAGAGAAAGAGAAGGTGTGAGTGAGAGAGAGAGAAAGAGAAGCTGTGAGTGAGAGAGAGAGAAAGAGAAGCTGTGAGTGAGAGAAAGAGAGAGAGAAGGAGAAGCTGTGAGTGAGATAGATAGAGAGAAAGAGAAGCTGTGAGTGAGAGAGAGACAGAGAAAGAGAAGCTGTGAGTGAGTGAGAGAGAGAGAAGCTGTGAGTGAGAGAGAGAGAAAGAGCAGCTGTGTGAGGGAGAGATAAAGAGAAGCTGTGAGTTAGAGAGAGACAGAGAAAGAGAAGATGTGAGTGAGAGAGAGAGAAGCTGTGAGTGAGAGAGAGAAAGAGAAGATGTGATTGAGAGAGAGAAAGAGACGGTGTGAGGGAGAGAGAAAGAGAAGCTGTGACTGAGAGAGAGAGATAAAAACAAGCTGTGAGTTAGAGAGAGACAGAGAAAGAGAAGCTGTGAGTGAGAGAGAGAGAAAGAGAAGCTGTGAGTAAGAGAAAGAGAGAGATAAATAGAAGCTGTGAGTTAGATAGAGAAAGAGAAGCTGTGAGTGAGAGACAGAGAGAAGCTGTGAGTGAGAGAGAGAGAGAGAAAAAGAAGATGTGAGTGAGAGAGAGAGAAAGAGAAGCTGTGAGAGAGAGAGAGAAAGAGAAGCTGTGAGTGAGAGAGAGAGTAAGAGAAGCTGTGAGTGAGAGAGAGAGAGAGAGAAGCTGTGTGTGTGAGAGAGAGAGGCTATGTGTGTGTGAGAGAGAAAGAGAAGCTGTGAGTGAGAGTGAGTGAAAGAGAGAGAGAGAAGCTGTGACAGTGATAGAGAGAGAGCAAAAGAGAAGCTGTGAGTGAGAGAGAGAGAGAAAGAGAAGCTGTGAGTGAGAGAGAGAGAAACAGAAGCTGTGAGTGAGAGAGAGAGAAAGAGAAGCTGAATAAGAAAGAGAGAGAGAAAGAGAAGCTGTGAGTGAGAGAGAGAGAAAGAGAAGCTGTGAGTTAGAGAGAGAGAGAGCGAAAGAGACGCTGAGAGTGCAAGAGAGAAAAAGTAGCTGTGAGTGAGAGAGAGAGAAAGAGAAGCTGTGAGAAAGAGAGAGAGAAAGAGAAGCTGTGAGTGAGAGAGAGAGAAAGATAAGCTGAGAGAGAGAGAGAAAGAGAAGCTGAGTGAGAGAGAGAGAGAGAAAGGGAAGCTTTGTGTGAGAGAGAGAGAAGCTGTGAGTGAGTGAGAGAGAGAGAGAGAAAGAAAGAGAAGCTGTGAGTGAGAGAGAGACAGAGAAAGAGACACTGTGAGTGAGAGAGAGAGCGAGAAAGAGATGCTGTGTGAGAGAGAGAGAGAAGATGTGAGTGAGAGAGAGAGAGAGAAGCTGTGAGTGAGAGAGAGAGAGATGTGAGTGAGAGAGAGAAAGAGAAAGAGAAGCTGTGAGTGAGAGAGAGAGAGAAAGAGAAGCAGTGAGAGAGGGAGAGAGAGAAAGAGAAGCTGTGAGTGAGAGAGAGAGAGAAAGAGAAGTTGTGCGTGAGAGAGAGAGAAGCTGTGAGTGAGAGAGAGAGAGAAAGAGAAGCTGTGAGTGAGAGATATATATAGTCAAGCTGTGAGAGAGAGACAGAAAGAGACACTGTGAGTGAGTGAGAGAGAGAGAGAAAGAGATGCTGAGAGAGAGAAAGAGAGAAGCTTTGAGTGAGAGAGAGAGAGTGAAGCTGTGAGTGAGTGCGAGAGAGAGATGAGAGTGAGTGAGAGAAAGTGAAAGAGAAGCAGTGAGTGAGAGAGAGAGAGAAAGAGAAGCTGTGAGTGAGAGAGAGAGAGAGAAAGAGAAGCAGTGAGAGAGGGAGAGAGAGAGAGAAAGAGAAGCAGTTAGTGAGAGAGAGAGAGAAAGAGAAGCTGTGAGAGAGAGTGAGAGAGAGAGAAAAGCTGTGAGTGAGAGAGAGAGAGAAGGTGTGAGTGAGAAAGAGAGAGAGAGAAGATGTGAGTGAGAGAGTGAGAGAGAAGCTGTGAGTGAGAGAGAGAGAAAGAGAAGCTGTGAGAGAGAGTGAGTGAGAGAGAGAGAAAAGCTGTGAGTGAGAGAGAGAGAGAGAAGCTGTGAGTGAGAGAGAGATAGAGAAGCTGTGAGTGAGAGAGAGATAAAGAGAAGCTGTGAGTTAGATAGAGACAGAGAAAGAGAAGCTGTGAGTGAGAGAGAGAGAAAGAGAAAAGCTGTGAGTGAGAGAGAGAGAGAAGCTGTGAGTGAGAGAGAGAGATAAAGAGAAGCTGTGAGTTAGAGAGAGACAGAGAAAGAGAAGCTGTGAGTGAGAGAGAGAGAGAGAAGCTGTGAGTGAGAGAGAGAGAGAAGCTGTGAGTGAGAGAGAGATAGAGAAGCTGTGAGTGAGAGAGAGATAAAGAGAAGCTGTGAGTTAGATAGAGACAGAGAAAGAGAAGCTGTGAGTGAGAGAGAGAGAAAGAGAAAAGCTGTGAGTGAGAGAGAGAGAGAAGCTGTGAGTGAGAGAGAGAGATAAAGAGAAGCTGTGAGTTAGAGAGAGACAGAGAAAGAGAAGCTGTGAGTGAGAGAGAGAGAGAGAGAAGCTGTGAGTGAGAGAGAGATAAAGAGAAGCTGTGAGTTAGAGAGAGACAGAGAAAGAGAAGCTGTGAGTGAGAGAGAGAGAGAGAAGCTGTGAGTGAGAGAGAGATAAAGAGAAGCTGTGAGTTAGAGAGAGACAGAGAAAGAGAAGCTGCGAGTGAGAGAGAGAGAGAAAGAGAAGCTGTGATTGAGAGAGAGAGAAAGAGAAGCTGTGAGTGAGAGAGAGAGAGAGAAAGAGAAGCTGTGAGTGAGAGAGAGAGAGAAAGAGAAGCTTTGAGTGAGAGAGAGAGAGTGAAGCTGTGAGTGAGTGCGAGAGAGAGATGAGAGTGAGTGAGAGAAAGTGAAAGAGAAGCAGTGAGTGAGAGAGAGAGAGAAAGAGAAGCTGTGAGTGAGAGAGAGAGAGAGAGAGAAAGAGAAGCAGTGAGAGAGGGAGAGAGAGAGAGAAAGAGAAGCAGTTAGTGAGAGAGAGAGAGAAAGAGAAGCTGTGAGAGAGAGTGAGAGAGAGAGAAAAGCTGTGAGTGAGAGAGAGAGAGAACGTGTGAGTGAGAAAGAGAGAGAGAGAAGATGTGAGTGAGAGAGTGAGAGAGAAGCTGTGAGTGAGAGAGAGAGAAAGAGAAGCTGTGAGAGAGAGTGAGTGAGAGAGAGAGAAAAGCTGTGAGTGAGAGAGAGAGAGAAGCTGTGAGTGAGAGAGAGATAGAGAAGCTGTGAGTGAGAGAGAGATAAAGAGAAGCTGTGAGTTAGAGACAGAGAAAGAGAAGCTGTGAGTGAGAGAGAGAGAAAGAGAAAAGCTGTGAGTGAGAGAGAGAGAGAAGCTGTGAGTGAGAGAGAGAGATAAAGAGAAGCTGTGAGTTAGAGAGAGACAGAGAAAGAGAAGCTGTGAGTGAGAGAGAGAGAGAGAAGCTGTGAGTGAGAGAGAGATAAAGAGAAGCTGTGAGTTAGAGAGAGACAGAGAAAGAGAAGCTGCGAGTGAGAGAGAGAGAGAAAGAGAAGCTGTGATTGAGAGAGAGAGAAAGAGAAGCTGTGAGTGAGAGAGAGAGAGAGAAAGAGAAGCTGTGAGTGAGAGAGAGAGAGAAAGAGAAGCTGTGAGTGAGAGAGAAAGAGAGAGAAGCTGTGAGTGAGAGAGAGAGAGAGAACGAGAAGCTGTGATTGAGAGAGAGAGAGAAACTGTGAGTGAGTGAGAGAGAGAAGCTGTGAGTGAGTGAGAGAGAGAGAGAGAGAAGCTGTGAGAGAGAGAGAGAGAAAGAGAAGCTGTAAGTGAGAGAGAGAGAAATAGAACCTGAGAGTGAGAGAGAGATAAAGGGAAGCTGTGAGTTAGAGAGAGACAAAGAGAAGCCGTGAGTGAGAGAGAGAGAGAGAAAGAGAAAGAGAGGCTGTGTGAGAGAGAGAGAGAGAAGCTGTGAGTGAGTGAGAGAGAGAGAGGGAGAAATAGAAGCTGTGAGAGAGAGAGAAAGAAAAGCTGTGAGTGAGAGAGATATATAGTTAAGCTGTGAGAGAGAGACAGAGAAAGAGACACTGTGAGTGAGAGAGAGAGAGAGATGTGAGTGAGAGAGAGAAAGAGAAAGAGAAGCTGTGAGTGAGAGAGAGAGATAAAGAGAAGCTGTGAGTGAGAGAGAGAGAAAGAGAAGCTGTGAGTGTGAGAGAGAGAAAGATAGAGAAGCTGTGAGTGAGAGAGAGAGAAAGAGAAGCTGTGAGAGAGAGTGAGTGAGAGAGAGAGAAAAGCTGTGAGTGAGAGAGAGAGAGAGATAAGCTGTAGGTGAGAAAGAGAGAGAGAGAAGCTGTGAGTGAGAGAGTGAGAGAGAAGCTGTGAGTGAGAGAGAGATAGAGAAGCTGTGAGTGAGAGAGAGATAAAGAGAAGCTGTGAGTTAGAGAGAGACAGAGAAAGAGAAGCTGTGAGTGAGAGAGAGAGAGAGAGAGAAGCTGTGAGTGAGAGAGAGATAAAGAGAAGCTGTGAGTTAGAGAGAGACAGAGAAAGAGAAGCTGTGAGTGAGAGAGAGAGAGAAAGAGAAGCTGTGATTGAGAGAGAGAGAGAAAGAAAAGCTCTGAGTGAGAGAGAGAGAGAGAGAAAGAGAAGCTGTGAGTGAGAGAGAGAGAGAAAGAGAAGCTGTGAGTGAGAGAGAAAGAGAGAGAAGCTGTGAGTGAGAGAGAGAGAGAGAACGAGAAGCTGTGAGTGAGAGAGAGAGAGAAACTGTGAGTGAGTGAGAGAGAGAAGCTGTGAGTGAGTGAGTGAGTGAGAGAGAGAGAGAAGCTGTGATAGAGAGAGAGAGAAAGAGAAGCTGTAAGTGAGAGAGAGAGAGAAATAGAACCTGAGAGTGATAGAGAGATAAAGGTAAGCTGTGAGTTAGAGAGAGACAAAGAGAAGCTGTGAGTGAGAGAGAGAGAGAGAAAGAGAAAGAGAGGCTGTGTGTGTGAGAGAGAGATGCTGTGAGTGAGAGAGAGAGAGAGAGGGAGAAATAGAAGCTGTGTGAGAGAGAGAAAGAGAAGCTGTGAGTGAGAGAGATATATAGTTAAGCTGTGAGAGAGAGACAGAGAAAGAGACACTGTGAGTGAGAGAGAGATAAAGAGATGCTGTGAGAGAGAGAGAAGCTGTGAGTGAGAGAGAGAGAGAAGCTGTGAGTGAGAGTGAGAGAGAGATGTGAGTGAGAGAGAGAAAGAGAAAGAGAAGCTGTGAGTGAGAGAGAGAGATAAAGAGAAGCTGTGAGTGGGAGAGAGAGAAAGAGAAGCTGTGAGTGTGAGAGAGAGAAAGATAGAGAAGCTGTGAGTGAGATAGAGAGAGAGAAAGAGAAGCTGTGAGTGAGAGAGAGAGAGAAGCTGTGAGTGAGTGATAGAAAGAGAGAGAGAGAGAAGTTGTGAGTGAGAGAGAGAGAAAGAGAAGCTGTGAGTGAGAGAGAGAGAAAAAGAGAAGCTGTGAGTGAGAGAGAGAGAGAAAGAGAAGCTGTGAGTGAGAGAGAGAGAAGCTGTGAGTGAGAGAGAGAGAGAAAGAGAAGATGTGAGTGAGAGAGAGAGTAAGAGAAGCTGTGAGTGAGAGAGAGAGAGAAAGAGAAGCTGTGAGTGAGCGAGATAGAGAAAGAGAAGCTGTGAGTGAGAGAGATAGAGAAAGAGAAGCTGTGAGTGATAGAGAGAGAGAGAGAAGCTGTGAGTGAGAGAGAGAGAGAGAAAGAAAGAGATGCTGTGAGTGAGATAGAGAGAGAAAGAGAAGCTGTGAGTGAGAGAGTGGGAGAAAAAGGGAAGCTGTGAGTGAGAGAGAGAGAAAGAGAAGCTGTGAGTGAGAGAGAGAGAGAAAGAGAAGCTGTGAGTGAGTGAGAGAGAGAGAAGCTGTGAGTGAGTGAGAGAGAGAGAGAGAAAGAGAAGCTGTGAGTGAGAGAGAGAGAAAGAGAAGCTGTGAGTGAGAGAGAGATAAAGACAAGCTGTGAGAGAGAGACAGAGAAAGAGAAGCTGAGTGAGAGAGAGAGAAGGAGAAGCTGTGAGTGAGAGAGACAGAGAAAGAGAAGCTGTGAGTGAGAGAGAGAAAGAAAGAGAAGCTGTGTGTGTGAGAGAGAAAGAGAAGTTGTGAGTGAGAGAGAGATAAAGAGAAGCTGTGAGTTAGAGAGAGACAGAGAAAGAGAAGCTGTGAGTGAGAGAGAGAGAGAGAATCTGTGAGTGCAAGAGAGATAAAGAGAAGCTGTGAGTTAGAGAGAGACAGAGAAAGAGAAGCTGTGAGTGAGAGAGAGAGAAAGAGAAGCTGTGATTGAGAGAGAGAGAGAAAGAGAAGCTGTGAGTGAGAGAGAGAGAGAGAGAAAGAGAAGCTGTGAGTGAGAGAGAGAGAGAGAAAGAGAAGCTGTGAGTGAGAGAGAAAGAGAGAGAAGCTGTGAGTGAGAGAGAGAGAGAACGAGAAGCTGTGAGTGAGATAGAGAGAGAGAAACTGTGAGTGAGTGAGAGAGAGAAGCTGTGAGTGAGTGAGAGAGAGAGAGAAGCTGTGAGAGAGAGAGAGAGAAAGAGAAGCTGTAAGTGAGAGAGAGAGAAATAGAACCTGAGAGTGAGAGATATATATAGTTAAGCTGTGAGAGAGACAGAGAAAGAGACACTGTGAGTGAGAGAGAGATAAAGAGATGCTGTGAGAGAGTGAGAAGCTGTGAGTGAGAGAGAGAGAGAAGCTGTGAGTGAGAGAGAGAGAGATGTGAGTGAGAGAGAGAAAGAGAAGCTGTGAGTGAGAGAGAGAGAGAAAGAGAAGCTGTGAGTGAGAGAGAGAGAAAGAGAAGCTGTGAGTGTGAGAGAGAGAAAGATAGAGAAGCTGTGAGTGAGATAGAGAGAGAGAAAGAGAAGCTGTGAGTGAGAGAGAGAGAGAAGCTGTGAGTGAGTAATAGAAAGAGAGAGAGAGAGAAGATGTGAGTGAGAGAGAGAGAAAGAGAAGCTGTGAGTGAGTGAGAGAGAGAAAGAGAAGCTGTGAGTGAGTTGGAGAGAAGCTGTGAGTGAGTGAGAGAGAGAAAGAGAAGATGTGAGTGAGAGAGAAAGAGAAGCTGTGAGTGAGAGAGAGAGAGAAAGAGAAGCTGTGAGTGAGCGAGATAGAGAAAGAGAAGCTGTGAGTGAGAGAGATAGAGAAAGAGAAGCTGTGAGTGATAGAGAGAGAGAGAGAGAAGCTGTGAGTGAGAGAGAGAGAGAGAAAGAAAGAGATGCTGTGAGTGAGATAGAGAGAGAGAGAAAGAGAAGCTGTGAGTGAGAGAGTGGGAGAAAAAGGGAAGCTGTGAGTGAGAGAGAGAGAAAGAGAAGCTGTGAGTGAGTGAGAGAGAGAGAAAGAGAAGCTGTGAGTGAGTGAGAGAGAGAGAAGCTGTGAGTGAGTGAGAGAGAGAGAGAAAGAGAAGCTGTGAGTGAGTGAGAGAGAGAGAAGCTGTGAGTGAGTGAGAGATAGACAGAGAAAGAGAAGCTGAGTGAGAGAGAGAGAAGGAGAAGCTGTGAGTGAGAGAGACAGAGAAAGAGAAGCTGTGAGTGAGAGAGAGAAAGAAAGAGAAGCTGTGAGTGAGAGAGAGAAAGAGAAGTTGTGAGTGAGAGAGAAAGAAAGAAAGAGAAGGTGTGAGTGAGATAGAGAGAGAGAAAGAGAAGCTGTGAGTGAGAGAGAGAGAAAGAGAAGCTGTGAGTGAGAGAGAGAGAAGTTGTGAGTGAGAGAGAGAGAGAAAGAGAAGCTGTGAGTGTGAGAGAGAGAGAAGGTGTGAGTGAGAGAGAGAGAGAAAGAGAAGGTGTGAGTGAGAGAGAGAGATAGAAGCTGTGAGTGAGAAGAGAGAGAGAGAAAGAGAAGCTGTGAGTGAGATAGAGAGAGAAAGAGAAGCTGTGAGTGAGAGAGAGAGAGAAAAAGAGAAGCTGTGAGTGAGAGAGAGTGTGTGAAGCTGTGTGTATGTGTGAGAGAGAGAGATGCTGTGAGTGAGAGAGAGATAGAGAAGCTGTGAGTGAGAGAGATAGAGAGAGAATCTGTGAGAGAGAGTGAGAGAGAGAGAGAGAAGCTGTGAGTGAGAGAGAGAGAAGCTGTGTGTGTGAGAGAGAGAAAAGCTGTGAGTGAGAGAGAGAGAGAAGCTGTGAGTGAGAGAGAAAGAGTAGCTGTGAGTGAGTGAGAGAGAGAAAGATAAGCTGAGTGAGAGAAAGAGAGAAAGGGAAGATGTGAGTGAGAGAGAGAGAAGCTGTGTGAGAGAGAAAGAAACTCTTTGAGAGGGAGTAAGAGAGAGAGAAAGAGAAGCTGTGAGTGAGAGAGAGAGAGAGAAAGAGCTGTGAGTGAGAGAGAGAGAAGCTGTGAGTGAGTGAGAGAGAGAGAGAGAAAGAGAAGCTGTGAGTGAGAGAGAGAGAGAGAGAGAGAGAAGCTGTGAGTGAGAGAGAGAGAAAGACCAACTGTGAGAGAGAGACAGAGAAAGAGAAGCTGAGTGAGAGATAGAGAGAAAGAGAAGCTGTGTGAGAGAGACAGAGAAAGAGAAGCTGTGAGTGAGAGAGAGAGATAGAGAAGCTTTGAGTGTGAGAGAGAGAAAGATAGAGAAGCTGTGAGTGAGATAGAGAGAGAGAAAGAGAAGCTGTGAGTGAGAGAGAGAGAAGCTGTGAGTGAGAGAGAGAGAAAGAGAAGCTGTGAGTGAGAGAGAGAAGCTGTGAGAGAGAGAGAGAGAGAAAGAGAAGATGTGAGTGAGAGAGAGAGTAAGAGAAGCTGTGAGTGAGAGTGAGAGAGAAAGAGAAGCTGTGAGTGAGCGAGAGAGAGAAAGAGAAGCTGTGAGTGAGAGAGATAGAGAAAGAGAAGCTGTGAGTGATAGAGAGAGAGAGAGAAAGAGAAGCTGTGAGTGAGAGAGAGAGAGAAAGAGATGCTGTGGGTGAGATAGAGAGAGAAAGAGAAGCTGTGAGTGAGAGAGTAGGAGAAAAAGGGAAGCTGTGAGTGAGAGAGAGAGAAAGAGAAGCTGTGAGTGAGAGAGAGAGAGAAAGAGAAGCTGTGAGTGAGTGAGAGAGAGAGAAGCTGTGAGTGAGTGAGAGAGAGAGAGAGAAAGAGAAGCTGTGAGTGAGAGAGAGAGAGAAAGGGAAGCTGTGAGTGAGAGAGAGAGAGAAAGAGAAGCTGTGAGTGAGAGAGAGAGAAGCTGTGTGAGAGAGAAAGAAACGCTTTGAGAGGGAGTGAGAGAGAGAGAGATAAAGAGAAGCTGTGTTTGCGAGAGAAACAAAGAGTACCTGTGAGTAAGAGAGAGAGAAAGACCAACTGTGAGAGAGAGACAGAGAAAGAGAAGCTGAGTGAGAGAGAGAGAGAGAGAGAAGCTGTGAGTGAGAGAGAAAGAGACGCTGTGAGTGAGAGAGAGAGAGAGAGAAGCTGTGAGTGAGAGAGAGAGAAGCTGTGTGTGTGAGAGAGAGAAAAGCTGTGAGTGAGAGAGAGAGAGAAGCTGTGAGTGAGAGAGAAAGAGTAGCTGTGAGTGAGTGAGAGAGAGAAAGATAAGCTGAGTGAGAGAAAGAGAGAAAGGGAAGATGTGAGTGAGAGAGAGAGAGAAAGAGAATCTGTGAGTGAGAGAGAGAGAAGCTGTGTGAGAGAGAAAGAAACTCTTTGAGAGGGAGTAAGAGAGAGAGAAAGAGAAGCTGTGAGTGAGAGAGAGAGAGAGAAAGAGCTGTGAGTGAGAGAGAGAGAAGCTGTGAGTGAGTGAGAGAGAGAGAGAGAAAGAGAAGCTGTGAGTGAGAGAGAGAGAGAGAGAAGCTGTGAGTGAGAGAGAGAGAAAGACCAACTGTGAGAGAGAGACAGAGAAAGAGAAGCTGAGTGAGAGATAGAGAGAAAGAGAAGCTGTGAGTGAGAGAGACAGAGAAAGAGAAGCTGTGAGTGAGAGAGAGAGATAGAGAAGCTTTGAGTGTGAGAGAGAGAAAGATAGAGAAGCTGTGAGTGAGATAGAGAGAGAGAAAGAGAAGCTGTGAGTGAGAGAGAGAGAAGCTGTGAGTGAGAGAGAGAGAAAGAGAAGCTGTGAGTGAGAGAGAGAAGCTGTGAGTGAGAGAGAGAGAGAAAGAGAAGATGTGAGTGAGAGAGAGAGTAAGAGAAGCTGTGAGTGAGAGTGAGAGAGAAAGAGAAGCTGTGAGTGAGCGAGAGAGAGAAAGAGAAGCTGTGAGTGAGAGAGATAGAGAAAGAGAAGCTGTGAGTGATAGAGAGAGAGAGAGAAAGAGAAGCTGTGAGTGAGAGAGAGAGAGAAAGAGATGCTGTGGGTGAGATAGAGAGAGAAAGAGAAGCTGTGAGTGAGAGAGTGGGAGAAAAAGGGAAGCTGTGAGTGAGAGAGAGAGAAAGAGAAGCTGTGAGTGAGAGAGAGAGAGAAAGAGAAGCTGTGAGTGAGTGAGAGAGAGAGAAGCTGTGAGTGAGTGAGAGAGAGAGAGAGAAAGAGAAGCTGTGAGTGAGAGAGAGAGAGAAAGGGAAGCTGTGAGTGAGAGAGAGAGAGAAAGAGAAGCTGTGAGTGAGAGAGAGAGAAGCTGTGTGAGAGAGAAAGAAACGCTTTGAGAGGGAGTGAGAGAGAGAGAGATAAAGAGAAGCTGTGTTTGCGAGAGAAAGAAAGAGTACCTGTGAGTAAGAGAGAGAGAAAGACCAACTGTGAGAGAGAGACAGAGAAAGAGAAGCTGAGTGAGAGAGAGAGAGAGAGAGAAGCTGTGAGTGAGAGAGAAAGAGACGCTGTGAGTGAGAGAGAGAGAGAGAGAAGCTGTGAGTGAGAGAGAGAGAAGCTGTGTGTGTGAGAGAGAGAAAAGCTGTGAGTGAGAGAGAGAGAGAAGCTGTGAGTGAGAGAGAAAGAGTAGCTGTGAGTGAGTGAGAGAGAGAAAGATAAGCTGAGTGAGAGAAAGAGAGAAAGGGAAGATGTGAGTGAGAGAGAGAGAGAAAGAGAATCTGTGAGTGAGAGAGAGAGAAGCTGTGTGAGAGAGAAAGAAACTCTTTGAGAGGGAGTAAGAGAGAGAGAAAGAGAAGCTGTGAGTGAGAGAGAGAGAGAGAAAGAGCTGTGAGTGAGAGAGAGAGAAGCTGTGAGTGAGTGAGAGAGAGAGAGAGAAAGAGAAGCTGTGAGTGAGAGAGAGAGAGAGAGAGAGAGAAGCTGTGAGTGAGAGAGAGAGAAAGACCAACTGTGAGAGAGAGACAGAGAAACAGAAGCTGAGTGAGAGATAGAGAGAAAGAGAAGCTGTGAGTGAGAGAGACAGAGAAAGAGAAGCTGTGAGTGAGAGAGAGAGATAGAGAAGCTTTGAGTGTGAGAGAGAGAAAGATAGAGAAGCTGTGAGTGAGATAGAGAGAGAGAAAGAGAAGCTGTGAGTGAGAGAGAGAGAAGCTGTGAGTGAGAGAGAGAGAAAGAGAAGCTGTGAGTGAGAGAGAGAAGCTGTGAGTGAGAGAGAGAGAGAAAGAGAAGATGTGAGTGAGAGAGAGAGTAAGAGAAGCTGTGAGTGAGAGTGAGAGAGAAAGAGAAGCTGTGAGTGAGCGAGAGAGAGAAAGAGAAGCTGTGAGTGAGAGAGATAGAGAAAGAGAAGCTGTGAGTGATAGAGAGAGAGAGAGAAAGAGAAGCTGTGAGTGAGAGAGAGAGAGAAAGAGATGCTGTGGGTGAGATAGAGAGAGAAAGAGAAGCTGTGAGTGAGAGAGTGGGAGAAAAAGGGAAGCTGTGAGTGAGAGAGAGAGAAAGAGAAGCTGTGAGTGAGAGAGAGAGAGAAAGAGAAGCTGTGAGTGAGTGAGAGAGAGAGAAGCTGTGAGTGAGTGAGAGAGAGAGAGAGAAAGAGAAGCTGTGAGTGAGAGAGAGAGAGAAAGGGAAGCTGTGAGTGAGAGAGAGAGAGAAAGAGAAGCTGTGAGTGAGAGAGAGAGAAGCTGTGTGAGAGAGAAAGAAACGCTTTGAGAGGGAGTGAGAGAGAGAGAGATAAAGAGAAGCTGTGTTTGCGAGAGAAAGAAAGAGTACCTGTGAGTAAGAGAGAGAGAAAGACCAACTGTGAGAGAGAGACAGAGAAAGAGAAGCTGAGTGAGAGAGAGAGAGAGAGAAGCTGTGAGTGAGAGAGAAAGAGACGCTGTGAGTGAGAGAGAGAGAGAGAGAAGCTGTGAGTGAGAGCGAGAGAAAGACCAACTGTGAGAGAGAGACAGAGAAAGAGAAGCTGAGTGAGAGAGAGAGAAAGAGAAGCTGTGAGTGAGAGAGAGAGAAAGAGAAGCTGTGAGTGTGAGAGAGAGAAAGATAGAGAAGCTGTGAATGAGATAGAGAGAGAGAAAGAGAAGCTGTGAGTGAGAGAGAGAGAGAAGCTGTGAGTGAGAGAGAGAGAAAGAGAAGCTGTGAGTGAGAGAGAGAAGCTGTGAGTGAGAGAGAGAGAGAAAGAGAAGATGTGAGTGAGAGAGAGTAAGAGAAGCTGTGAGTGAGAGAGAGAGAGAAAGAGAAGCTGTGAGTGAGCGAGAGAGAGAAAGAGAAGCTGTGAGTGAGAGAGATAGAGAAAGAGAAGCTGTGAGTGAGATAGAGAGAGAAAGAGAAGCTGTGAGTGAGAGAGTGGGAGAAAAAGGGAAGCTGTGAGTGAGAGTGAGAGAAAGAGAATCTGTGAGTGAGAGAGAGAAAGAAAGAGAAGCTGTGAGTGAGTGAGAGAGAGAGAAGCTGTGAGTGAGTGAGTGAGAGAGAGAGAAAGAGAAGCTGTGAGTGAGAGAGTGAAAGAAAGAGAAGCTGTGAGTGAGAGAGAGATAAAGAGAAGCTGTGAGTGAGAGAGAGAGAGAAAGAGAAGCTGTGAGTGAGATAGAGAGAAAGAGATGCTGTGAGTGAGAGAGAGAGAGATGCTGTGAGTGAGTGATAGAGAGAGAGTGAGAGAAGATGTGAGTGAGAGAGAGAGAAAGAGAAGCTGTGTGTGTGAGAGAGAAAGAGAAGCTGTGAGTGAGAGAGAGAGATAAATAGAAGCTGTGAGTTACAGAGAGAAAGAGGAAGAGAAGCTGTGAGTGAGAGAGAGAGAAAGAGAAGCTGTGAGTGAAGTAGAGAGAGAGAAAGAGAAGCGGTGAGTGAGAGAGAGAGAAGCTGTGAGTGAGTGATAGAGAGAGAGAGAAAGAGAAGCTGTGAGTGAGAATGAGAGAAAGAGAAGCTGTGAGTGTGAGAGAGAGATAAAGACAAGCTGTGAGAGAGAGACAGAGAAAGAGAAGCTGAGAGAGAGAAAGAGAAGCTGTGAGTAAGAGAGAGAGAGAAAGAGAAGCTGCGAGTGAGAGAGAGAGAAAGAGAGAAAGAGATGCTGTGAGTTGGAGAGAGTGAGAGAAGATGTGAGTGAGAGAGAGAGAAAGAGAAGCTGTGAGTGATAGAGAGAGAGAGAAAGAGAAGTTGTGAGTGAGAGAGAGAGAGAAAGAGATGCTGTGAGTGAGATAGAGAGAGAAAGAGAAGCTGTGAGTGAGACAGTGGGAGAAAAAGGGAAGCTGTGAGTGAGAGAGAGAGAAAGAGAAGCTGTGAGTGAGAGAGAAGGAGAGAAAGAGAAGTTGTGATTGAGTGAGTGAGAGAGAAGCTGTGAGTGAGTGAGAGAGAGAGAGAGAAAGTGAAGCTGTGAGTGAGAGTGAGAGAAAGAGAAGCTGTGAGTGAGAGAGAGAGATAAAGACAAGCTGTGAGAGAGAGATAGAGAAAGAGAAGCTGAGTTAGAGAGAGAAAGAGAAGCTGTGAGTGAGAGAGAGAGAGAAAGAGAAGCTGTGAGTGAGAGAGAGAGAAAGAGAAGCTGTGAGTGAGAGAGAGAAAGAAAGAGAAGCTGTGAGTGAGAGAGAGAAAGAGAAGTTGTGAGTGAGAGAGAAAGAAAGAAAGAGAAGCTGTGAGTGAGATAGAGAGAGAGAGAAAGAGAAGCTGTGAGTGAGAGAGAGAGAAAGAGAAGCTGTGAGTGTGAGAGAGAAGTTGTGAGTGAGAGAGAGAGAGAAAGAGAAGCTGTTCGTGAGAGAGAAAGAGAAGGTGTGAGTGAGAGAGAGAGAGAGAAAGAGAAGGCATGAGTGAGAGAGAGAGAGAAAGAGAAGCTGTGAGTGAGAGAGAGAGGGAGAGAAAGAGAAGCTGTGAGTGAGATAGAGAGAGAGAAAGAGAAGCTGTGAGTGAGAGAGAGATAGAAAAAGAGAAGCTGTCAGTGAGAGAGAGTGAGTGAAGCTGTGTGTGTGTGAGAGAGAGAGACGCTGTGAGTGAGAGAGAGAGAAGCTGTGAGTGAGAGAGAGAGAAAGAGAAGCTGTGTGAGGGAGAGATAAAGAGAAGCTGTGAGTTAGAGAGAGACAGAGAAAGAGAAGCTGTGAGTGAGAGAGAGAGGGAAGCTGTGAGTGAGAGAGAGAAAGAGAAGATGTGATTGAGAGAGAGAAAGAGACGGTGTGAGGGAGAGAGAAAGAGAAGCTGTGACTGAGAGAGAGAGATAAAGACAAGCTGTGAGTTAGAGAGAGACAGAGAAAAAGAAGCTGTGAGTGAGTGAGAGAGAAAGAGAAGCTGTGAGTGAGAGAGAGAGAGATAAATAGAAGCTGTGAGTTAGAGAGAGAAAGAGAAGCTGTGAGTGAGAGAGAGAGTAAGAGAATCTGTGAGTGAGAGAGAGAGAAGCTGTAAGAGAGAGAGAAGCTGTATGTGTGTGAGAGAGAAAGAGAAGCTGTGAGTGAGAGTGAGTGAAAGAGAGAGAGAGAAGCTGTGACAGTGATATAGAGGGAGCAAAAGAGAAGCTGTGAGTGAGAGAGAGAGAGAAAGAGAAGCTGTGAGTGAGAAAGAGAGAAAGAGAAGCTGTGAGTGAGAGAGAGAGAAAGAGAAGCTGAGTAGGAAAGAGAGAGAGAAAGAGAAGCTGTGAGTGAGAGAGAGAGAAAGAGAAGCTGTGAGTGAGAGAGAGAGAGAGTGAAAGAGACGCTGAGAGTGCGAGAGAGAAAGAGTAGCTGTGAGAGAGAGAGAGAGAGAAAGAGAAGCTGTGAGAAAGAGAGAGAGAAAGAGAAGCTGTGAGTGAGAGAGAGAGAGAGAGAAAGATAAGCTGAGTGAGAGAGAGAGAAAGAGAAGCTGAGTGAGAGAGAGAGAGAAAGGGAAGCTGTGTGTGTGAGAGAGAGAAGCTGTGAGTGAGTGAGAGAGAGAGAGAGAAAGAGAAGCTGTGAATGAGAGAGAGACAGAGAAAGAGACACTGTGAGTGAGAGAGAGAGAGAGAGAAAGAGATGCTGTAAGAGAGGGAGAGAGAAGCTGTGAGTGAGAGAGAGAGAGAGACAAGCTGTGAGTGAGGGAGAGAGAGGGATGTGAGTGAGAGAGAGAAAGAGAAAGAGAAGCTGTGAGTGAGAGAGAGAGAGAAAGAGAAGCAGTGAGAGAGGGAGAGAGAGAACGAGAAGCTGTGAGTGAGAGAGAGAGAGAGAGAAAGAGAAGTTGTGAGTGAGAGAGAGAGAGAAGCTGTGAGTGAGAGAGAGAGAGAAAGAGAATCTGTGAGTGAGAGATGTATAGTCAAGCTGTGAGAGAGGGACACAGAAAGAGACTGTGAGTGAGAGAGATAGAAAGAGATGCTGAGAGAGAGAAAGAGAGAAGCTTTGAGTGAGAGAGAGAGAGAGAAGCTGTGAGTGAGTGAGAGAGAGATGTGAGTGAGTGAGAGAAAGAGACAGAGAAGCAGTGAGTGAGAGAGAGAGAAAGAGAAGCTGTGAGTGAGAGAGAGAGAAAAAAAGAGAAGCAGTGAGAGAGGGAGAGAGAGAAAGAGAAGCTGTTAGTGAGAGAGAGAGAGAAAGAGAAGCTGTGAGAGAGAGAGAGAGAGAGAGAGAAAATCTGTGAGTGAGAGAGAGAGAAGGTGTGAGTGAGAACGAGAGAGAGAGAAGATGTGAGTGAGAGAGAGAGAGAAGCTGTGAGTGAGAGAGAGAGAAGTTGTGAGTGAGTGAGAGAGAGAGAAGCTGTGAGTGAGAGAGAGAGAGAAAGAGAAGCTGTGAGAGAGAGTGAGAGAGAGAGAGAGAAAAGCTGTGCGTGAGAGAGAGAGAGACGCTGTAGGTGAGAAAGTGAGAGAGAGAAGATGTGAGTGAGAGAGTGAGAGAGAAGCTGTGAGTGAGAGAGAGATAGAGAAGCTGTGAGTGAGAGAGAGATAAAGAGAAGCTGTGAGTTAGATAGAGACAGAGAAAGAGAAGCTGTGAGTGAGAGAGAGAGAGAGAAAGAGAAAAGCTGTGAGTGAGAGAGAGAGAGAGAGAAGATGTGAGTGAGAGAGAGATAAAGAGAAGCTGTGAGTTAGAGAGAGACAGAGAAAGAGAAGCTGTGAGTGAGAGAGAGAGAGAAAGAGATGCTGAGAGAGAGAAAGAGAGAAGCTTTGAGTGAGAGAGAGAGAGTGAAGCTGTGAGTGAGTGCGAGAGAGAGATGAGAGTGAGTGAGAGAAAGTGAAAGAGAAGCAGTGAGTGAGAGAGAGAGAGAAAGAGAAGCTGTGAGTGAGAGAGAGAGAGAGAGAGAAAGAGAAGCAGTGAGAGAGGGAGAGA
This sequence comes from Bradypodion ventrale, assembly GCA_035047345.1. Lineage (NCBI taxonomy): Eukaryota > Metazoa > Chordata > Lepidosauria > Squamata > Chamaeleonidae > Bradypodion > Bradypodion ventrale. The sequence goes on along the minus strand of JAWDJE010000018.1, from coordinate 9,804,023 downwards.
GAGAGAGAAAGAGAAGCAGTTAGTGAGAGAGAGAGAGAAAGAGAAGCTGTGAGAGAGAGTGAGAGAGAGAGAAAAGCTGTGAGTGAGAGAGAGAGAGAACGTGTGAGTGAGAAAGAGAGAGAGAGAAGATGTGAGTGAGAGAGTGAGAGAGAAGCTGTGAGTGAGAGAGAGAGAAAGAGAAGCTGTGAGAGAGAGTGAGTGAGAGAGAGAGAAAAGCTGTGAGTGAGAGAGAGAGAGAAGCTGTGAGTGAGAGAGAGATAGAGAAGCTGTGAGTGAGAGAGAGATAAAGAGAAGCTGTGAGTTAGAGACAGAGAAAGAGAAGCTGTGAGTGAGAGAGAGAGAAAGAGAAAAGCTGTGAGTGAGAGAGAGAGAGAAGCTGTGAGTGAGAGAGAGAGATAAAGAGAAGCTGTGAGTTAGAGAGAGACAGAGAAAGAGAAGCTGTGAGTGAGAGAGAGAGAGAGAAGCTGTGAGTGAGAGAGAGATAAAGAGAAGCTGTGAGTTAGAGAGAGACAGAGAAAGAGAAGCTGCGAGTGAGAGAGAGAGAGAAAGAGAAGCTGTGATTGAGAGAGAGAGAAAGAGAAGCTGTGAGTGAGAGAGAGAGAGAGAAAGAGAAGCTGTGAGTGAGAGAGAGAGAGAAAGAGAAGCTGTGAGTGAGAGAGAAAGAGAGAGAAGCTGTGAGTGAGAGAGAGAGAGAGAACGAGAAGCTGTGATTGAGAGAGAGAGAGAAACTGTGAGTGAGTGAGAGAGAGAAGCTGTGAGTGAGTGAGAGAGAGAGAGAGAGAAGCTGTGAGAGAGAGAGAGAGAAAGAGAAGCTGTAAGTGAGAGAGAGAGAAATAGAACCTGAGAGTGAGAGAGAGATAAAGGGAAGCTGTGAGTTAGAGAGAGACAAAGAGAAGCCGTGAGTGAGAGAGAGAGAGAGAAAGAGAAAGAGAGGCTGTGTGAGAGAGAGAGAGAGAAGCTGTGAGTGAGTGAGAGAGAGAGAGGGAGAAATAGAAGCTGTGAGAGAGAGAGAAAGAAAAGCTGTGAGTGAGAGAGATATATAGTTAAGCTGTGAGAGAGAGACAGAGAAAGAGACACTGTGAGTGAGAGAGAGAGAGAGATGTGAGTGAGAGAGAGAAAGAGAAAGAGAAGCTGTGAGTGAGAGAGAGAGATAAAGAGAAGCTGTGAGTGAGAGAGAGAGAAAGAGAAGCTGTGAGTGTGAGAGAGAGAAAGATAGAGAAGCTGTGAGTGAGAGAGAGAGAAAGAGAAGCTGTGAGAGAGAGTGAGTGAGAGAGAGAGAAAAGCTGTGAGTGAGAGAGAGAGAGAGATAAGCTGTAGGTGAGAAAGAGAGAGAGAGAAGCTGTGAGTGAGAGAGTGAGAGAGAAGCTGTGAGTGAGAGAGAGATAGAGAAGCTGTGAGTGAGAGAGAGATAAAGAGAAGCTGTGAGTTAGAGAGAGACAGAGAAAGAGAAGCTGTGAGTGAGAGAGAGAGAGAGAGAGAAGCTGTGAGTGAGAGAGAGATAAAGAGAAGCTGTGAGTTAGAGAGAGACAGAGAAAGAGAAGCTGTGAGTGAGAGAGAGAGAGAAAGAGAAGCTGTGATTGAGAGAGAGAGAGAAAGAAAAGCTCTGAGTGAGAGAGAGAGAGAGAGAAAGAGAAGCTGTGAGTGAGAGAGAGAGAGAAAGAGAAGCTGTGAGTGAGAGAGAAAGAGAGAGAAGCTGTGAGTGAGAGAGAGAGAGAGAACGAGAAGCTGTGAGTGAGAGAGAGAGAGAAACTGTGAGTGAGTGAGAGAGAGAAGCTGTGAGTGAGTGAGTGAGTGAGAGAGAGAGAGAAGCTGTGATAGAGAGAGAGAGAAAGAGAAGCTGTAAGTGAGAGAGAGAGAAATAGAACCTGAGAGTGATAGAGAGATAAAGGGAAGCTGTGAGTTAGAGAGAGACAAAGAGAAGCTGTGAGTGAGAGAGAGAGAGAGAAAGAGAAAGAGAGGCTGTGTGTGTGAGAGAGAGATGCTGTGAGTGAGAGAGAGAGAGAGAGGGAGAAATAGAAGCTGTGTGAGAGAGAGAAAGAGAAGCTGTGAGTGAGAGAGATATATAGTTAAGCTGTGAGAGAGAGACAGAGAAAGAGACACTGTGAGTGAGAGAGAGATAAAGAGATGCTGTGAGAGAGAGAGAAGCTGTGAGTGAGAGAGAGAGAGAAGCTGTGAGTGAGAGTGAGAGAGAGATGTGAGTGAGAGAGAGAAAGAGAAAGAGAAGCTGTGAGTGAGAGAGAGAGATAAAGAGAAGCTGTGAGTGGGAGAGAGAGAAAGAGAAGCTGTGAGTGTGAGAGAGAGAAAGATAGAGAAGCTGTGAGTGAGATAGAGAGAGAGAAAGAGAAGCTGTGAGTGAGAGAGAGAGAGAAGCTGTGAGTGAGTGATAGAAAGAGAGAGAGAGAGAAGTTGTGAGTGAGAGAGAGAGAAAGAGAAGCTGTGAGTGAGAGAGAGAGAAAAAGAGAAGCTGTGAGTGAGAGAGAGAGAGATAGAGAAGCTGTGAGTGAGAGAGAGAGAAGCTGTGAGTGAGAGAGAGAGAGAAAGAGAAGATGTGAGTGAGAGAGAGAGTAAGAGAAGCTGTGAGTGAGAGAGAGAGAGAAAGAGAAGCTGTGAGTGAGCGAGATAGAGAAAGAGAAGCTGTGAGTGAGAGAGATAGAGAAAGAGAAGCTGTGAGTGATAGAGAGAGAGAGAGAAGCTGTGAGTGAGAGAGAGAGAGAGAAAGAAAGAGATGCTGTGAGTGAGATAGAGAGAGAAAGAGAAGCTGTGAGTGAGAGAGTGGGAGAAAAAGGGAAGCTGTGAGTGAGAGAGAGAGAAAGAGAAGCTGTGAGTGAGAGAGAGAGAGAAAGAGAAGCTGTGAGTGAGTGAGAGAGAGAGAAGCTGTGAGTGAGTGAGAGAGAGAGAGAGAAAGAGAAGCTGTGAGTGAGAGAGAGAGAAAGAGAAGCTGTGAGTGAGAGAGAGATAAAGACAAGCTGTGAGAGAGAGACAGAGAAAGAGAAGCTGAGTGAGAGAGAGAGAAGGAGAAGCTGTGAGTGAGAGAGACAGAGAAAGAGAAGCTGTGAGTGAGAGAGAGAAAGAAAGAGAAGCTGTGTGTGTGAGAGAGAAAGAGAAGTTGTGAGTGAGAGAGAGATAAAGAGAAGCTGTGAGTTAGAGAGAGACAGAGAAAGAGAAGCTGTGAGTGAGAGAGAGAGAGAGAATCTGTGAGTGCAAGAGAGATAAAGAGAAGCTGTGAGTTAGAGAGAGACAGAGAAAGAGAAGCTGTGAGTGAGAGAGAGAGAAAGAGAAGCTGTGATTGAGAGAGAGAGAGAAAGAGAAGCTGTGAGTGAGAGAGAGAGAGAGAGAAAGAGAAGCTGTGAGTGAGAGAGAGAGAGAGAAAGAGAAGCTGTGAGTGAGAGAGAAAGAGAGAGAAGCTGTGAGTGAGAGAGAGAGAGAACGAGAAGCTGTGAGTGAGATAGAGAGAGAGAAACTGTGAGTGAGTGAGAGAGAGAAGCTGTGAGTGAGTGAGAGAGAGAGAGAAGCTGTGAGAGAGAGAGAGAGAAAGAGAAGCTGTAAGTGAGAGAGAGAGAAATAGAACCTGAGAGTGAGAGATATATATAGTTAAGCTGTGAGAGAGACAGAGAAAGAGACACTGTGAGTGAGAGAGAGATAAAGAGATGCTGTGAGAGAGTGAGAAGCTGTGAGTGAGAGAGAGAGAGAAGCTGTGAGTGAGAGAGAGAGAGAGATGTGAGTGAGAGAGAGAAAGAGAAGCTGTGAGTGAGAGAGAGAGAGAAAGAGAAGCTGTGAGTGAGAGAGAGAGAAAGAGAAGCTGTGAGTGTGAGAGAGAGAAAGATAGAGAAGCTGTGAGTGAGATAGAGAGAGAGAGAAAGAGAAGCTGTGAGTGAGAGAGAGAGAGAAGCTGTGAGTGAGTAATAGAAAGAGAGAGAGAGAGAAGATGTGAGTGAGAGAGAGAGAAAGAGAAGCTGTGAGTGAGTGAGAGAGAGAAAGAGAAGCTGTGAGTGAGTTGGAGAGAAGCTGTGAGTGAGTGAGAGAGAGAAAGAGAAGATGTGAGTGAGAGAGAAAGAGAAGCTGTGAGTGAGAGAGAGAGAGAAAGAGAAGCTGTGAGTGAGCGAGATAGAGAAAGAGAAGCTGTGAGTGAGAGAGATAGAGAAAGAGAAGCTGTGAGTGATAGAGAGAGAGAGAGAAGCTGTGAGTGAGAGAGAGAGAGAGAAAGAAAGAGATGCTGTGAGTGAGATAGAGAGAGAGAGAAAGAGAAGCTGTGAGTGAGAGAGTGGGAGAAAAAGGGAAGCTGTGAGTGAGAGAGAGAGAAAGAGAAGCTGTGAGTGAGTGAGAGAGAGAGAAAGAGAAGCTGTGAGTGAGTGAGAGAGAGAGAAGCTGTGAGTGAGTGAGAGAGAGAGAGAAAGAGAAGCTGTGAGTGAGTGAGAGAGAGAGAAGCTGTGAGTGAGTGAGAGATAGACAGAGAAAGAGAAGCTGAGTGAGAGAGAGAGAAGGAGAAGCTGTGAGTGAGAGAGACAGAGAAAGAGAAGCTGTGAGTGAGAGAGAGAAAGAAAGAGAAGCTGTGAGTGAGAGAGAGAAAGAGAAGTTGTGAGTGAGAGAGAAAGAAAGAAAGAGAAGGTGTGAGTGAGATAGAGAGAGAGAAAGAGAAGCTGTGAGTGAGAGAGAGAGAAAGAGAAGCTGTGAGTGAGAGAGAGAGAAGTTGTGAGTGAGAGAGAGAGAGAAAGAGAAGCTGTGAGTGTGAGAGAGAGAGAAGGTGTGAGTGAGAGAGAGAGAGAAAGAGAAGGTGTGAGTGAGAGAGAGAGATAGAAGCTGTGAGTGAGAAGAGAGAGAGAGAAAGAGAAGCTGTGAGTGAGATAGAGAGAGAAAGAGAAGCTGTGAGTGAGAGAGAGAGAGAAAAAGAGAAGCTGTGAGTGAGAGAGAGTGTGTGAAGCTGTGTGTATGTGTGAGAGAGAGAGATGCTGTGAGTGAGAGAGAGATAGAGAAGCTGTGAGTGAGAGAGATAGAGAGAGAATCTGTGAGAGAGAGTGAGAGAGAGAGAGAGAAGCTGTGAGTGAGAGAGAGAGAAGCTGTGTGTGTGAGAGAGAGAAAAGCTGTGAGTGAGAGAGAGAGAGAAGCTGTGAGTGAGAGAGAAAGAGTAGCTGTGAGTGAGTGAGAGAGAGAAAGATAAGCTGAGTGAGAGAAAGAGAGAAAGGGAAGATGTGAGTGAGAGAGAGAGAAGCTGTGTGAGAGAGAAAGAAACTCTTTGAGAGGGAGTAAGAGAGAGAGAAAGAGAAGCTGTGAGTGAGAGAGAGAGAGAGAAAGAGCTGTGAGTGAGAGAGAGAGAAGCTGTGAGTGAGTGAGAGAGAGAGAGAGAAAGAGAAGCTGTGAGTGAGAGAGAGAGAGAGAGAGAGAGAAGCTGTGAGTGAGAGAGAGAGAAAGACCAACTGTGAGAGAGAGACAGAGAAAGAGAAGCTGAGTGAGAGATAGAGAGAAAGAGAAGCTGTGTGAGAGAGACAGAGAAAGAGAAGCTGTGAGTGAGAGAGAGAGATAGAGAAGCTTTGAGTGTGAGAGAGAGAAAGATAGAGAAGCTGTGAGTGAGATAGAGAGAGAGAAATAGAAGCTGTGAGTGAGAGAGAGAGAAGCTGTGAGTGAGAGAGAGAGAAAGAGAAGCTGTGAGTGAGAGAGAGAAGCTGTGAGAGAGAGAGAGAGAGAAAGAGAAGATGTGAGTGAGAGAGAGAGTAAGAGAAGCTGTGAGTGAGAGTGAGAGAGAAAGAGAAGCTGTGAGTGAGCGAGAGAGAGAAAGAGAAGCTGTGAGTGAGAGAGATAGAGAAAGAGAAGCTGTGAGTGATAGAGAGAGAGAGAGAAAGAGAAGCTGTGAGTGAGAGAGAGAGAGAAAGAGATGCTGTGGGTGAGATAGAGAGAGAAAGAGAAGCTGTGAGTGAGAGAGTAGGAGAAAAAGGGAAGCTGTGAGTGAGAGAGAGAGAAAGAGAAGCTGTGAGTGAGAGAGAGAGAGAAAGAGAAGCTGTGAGTGAGTGAGAGAGAGAGAAGCTGTGAGTGAGTGAGAGAGAGAGAGAGAAAGAGAAGCTGTGAGTGAGAGAGAGAGAGAAAGGGAAGCTGTGAGTGAGAGAGAGAGAGAAAGAGAAGCTGTGAGTGAGAGAGAGAGAAGCTGTGTGAGAGAGAAAGAAACGCTTTGAGAGGGAGTGAGAGAGAGAGAGATAAAGAGAAGCTGTGTTTGCGAGAGAAAGAAAGAGTACCTGTGAGTAAGAGAGAGAGAAAGACCAACTGTGAGAGAGAGACAGAGAAAGAGAAGCTGAGTGAGAGAGAGAGAGAGAGAGAAGCTGTGAGTGAGAGAGAAAGAGACGCTGTGAGTGAGAGAGAGAGAGAGAGAAGCTGTGAGTGAGAGAGAGAGAAGCTGTGTGTGTGAGAGAGAGAAAAGCTGTGAGTGAGAGAGAGAGAGAAGCTGTGAGTGAGAGAGAAAGAGTAGCTGTGAGTGAGTGAGAGAGAGAAAGATAAGCTGAGTGAGAGAAAGAGAGAAAGGGAAGATGTGAGTGAGAGAGAGAGAGAAAGAGAATCTGTGAGTGAGAGAGAGAGAAGCTGTGTGAGAGAGAAAGAAACTCTTTGAGAGGGAGTAAGAGAGAGAGAAAGAGAAGCTGTGAGTGAGAGAGAGAGAGAGAAAGAGCTGTGAGTGAGAGAGAGAGAAGCTGTGAGTGAGTGAGAGAGAGAGAGAGAAAGAGAAGCTGTGAGTGAGAGAGAGAGAGAGAGAAGCTGTGAGTGAGAGAGAGAGAAAGACCAACTGTGAGAGAGAGACAGAGAAAGAGAAGCTGAGTGAGAGATAGAGAGAAAGAGAAGCTGTGAGTGAGAGAGACAGAGAAAGAGAAGCTGTGAGTGAGAGAGAGAGATAGAGAAGCTTTGAGTGTGAGAGAGAGAAAGATAGAGAAGCTGTGAGTGAGATAGAGAGAGAGAAAGAGAAGCTGTGAGTGAGAGAGAGAGAAGCTGTGAGTGAGAGAGAGAGAAAGAGAAGCTGTGAGTGAGAGAGAGAAGCTGTGAGTGAGAGAGAGAGAGAAAGAGAAGATGTGAGTGAGAGAGAGAGTAAGAGAAGCTGTGAGTGAGAGTGAGAGAGAAAGAGAAGCTGTGAGTGAGCGAGAGAGAGAAAGAGAAGCTGTGAGTGAGAGAGATAGAGAAAGAGAAGCTGTGAGTGATAGAGAGAGAGAGAGAAAGAGAAGCTGTGAGTGAGAGAGAGAGAGAAAGAGATGCTGTGGGTGAGATAGAGAGAGAAAGAGAAGCTGTGAGTGAGAGAGTGGGAGAAAAAGGGAAGCTGTGAGTGAGAGAGAGAGAAAGAGAAGCTGTGAGTGAGAGAGAGAGAGAAAGAGAAGCTGTGAGTGAGTGAGAGAGAGAGAAGCTGTGAGTGAGTGAGAGAGAGAGAGAGAAAGAGAAGCTGTGAGTGAGAGAGAGAGAGAAAGGGAAGCTGTGAGTGAGAGAGAGAGAGAAAGAGAAGCTGTGAGTGAGAGAGAGAGAAGCTGTGTGAGAGAGAAAGAAACGCTTTGAGAGGGAGTGAGAGAGAGAGAGATAAAGAGAAGCTGTGTTTGCGAGAGAAAGAAAGAGTACCTGTGAGTAAGAGAGAGAGAAAGACCAACTGTGAGAGAGAGACAGAGAAAGAGAAGCTGAGTGAGAGAGAGAGAGAGAGAGAAGCTGTGAGTGAGAGAGAAAGAGACGCTGTGAGTGAGAGAGAGAGAGAGAGAAGCTGTGAGTGAGAGAGAGAGAAGCTGTGTGTGTGAGAGAGAGAAAAGCTGTGAGTGAGAGAGAGAGAGAAGCTGTGAGTGAGAGAGAAAGAGTAGCTGTGAGTGAGTGAGAGAGAGAAAGATAAGCTGAGTGAGAGAAAGAGAGAAAGGGAAGATGTGAGTGAGAGAGAGAGAGAAAGAGAATCTGTGAGTGAGAGAGAGAGAAGCTGTGTGAGAGAGAAAGAAACTCTTTGAGAGGGAGTAAGAGAGAGAGAAAGAGAAGCTGTGAGTGAGAGAGAGAGAGAGAAAGAGCTGTGAGTGAGAGAGAGAGAAGCTGTGAGTGAGTGAGAGAGAGAGAGAGAAAGAGAAGCTGTGAGTGAGAGAGAGAGAGAGAGAGAGAGAAGCTGTGAGTGAGAGAGAGAGAAAGACCAACTGTGAGAGAGAGACAGAGAAACAGAAGCTGAGTGAGAGATAGAGAGAAAGAGAAGCTGTGAGTGAGAGAGACAGAGAAAGAGAAGCTGTGAGTGAGAGAGAGAGATAGAGAAGCTTTGAGTGTGAGAGAGAGAAAGATAGAGAAGCTGTGAGTGAGATAGAGAGAGAGAAAGAGAAGCTGTGAGTGAGAGAGAGAGAAGCTGTGAGTGAGAGAGAGAGAAAGAGAAGCTGTGAGTGAGAGAGAGAAGCTGTGAGTGAGAGAGAGAGAGAAAGAGAAGATGTGAGTGAGAGAGAGAGTAAGAGAAGCTGTGAGTGAGAGTGAGAGAGAAAGAGAAGCTGTGAGTGAGCGAGAGAGAGAAAGAGAAGCTGTGAGTGAGAGAGATAGAGAAAGAGAAGCTGTGAGTGATAGAGAGAGAGAGAGAAAGAGAAGCTGTGAGTGAGAGAGAGAGAGAAAGAGATGCTGTGGGTGAGATAGAGAGAGAAAGAGAAGCTGTGAGTGAGAGAGTTGGAGAAAAAGGGAAGCTGTGAGTGAGAGAGAGAGAAAGAGAAGCTGTGAGTGAGAGAGAGAGAGAAAGAGAAGCTGTGAGTGAGTGAGAGAGAGAGAAGCTGTGAGTGAGTGAGAGAGAGAGAGAGAAAGAGAAGCTGTGAGTGAGAGAGAGAGAGAAAGGGAAGCTGTGAGTGAGAGAGAGAGAGAAAGAGAAGCTGTGAGTGAGAGAGAGAGAAGCTGTGTGAGAGAGAAAGAAACGCTTTGAGAGGGAGTGAGAGAGAGAGAGATAAAGAGAAGCTGTGTTTGCGAGAGAAAGAAAGAGTACCTGTGAGTAAGAGAGAGAGAAAGACCAACTGTGAGAGAGAGACAGAGAAAGAGAAGCTGAGTGAGAGAGAGAGAGAGAGAGAAGCTGTGAGTGAGAGAGAAAGAGACGCTGTGAGTGAGAGAGAGAGAGAGAGAAGCTGTGAGTGAGAGCGAGAGAAAGACCAACTGTGAGAGAGAGACAGAGAAAGAGAAGCTGAGTGAGAGAGAGAGAAAGAGAAGCTGTGAGTGAGAGAGAGAGAAAGAGAAGCTGTGAGTGTGAGAGAGAGAAAGATAGAGAAGCTGTGAATGAGATAGAGAGAGAGAAAGAGAAGCTGTGAGTGAGAGAGAGAGAGAAGCTGTGAGTGAGAGAGAGAGAAAGAGAAGCTGTGAGTGAGAGAGAGAAGCTGTGAGTGAGAGAGAGAGAGAAAGAGAAGATGTGAGTGAGAGAGAGTAAGAGAAGCTGTGAGTGAGAGAGAGAGAGAAAGAGAAGCTGTGAGTGAGCGAGAGAGAGAAAGAGAAGCTGTGAGTGAGAGAGATAGAGAAAGAGAAGCTGTGAGTGAGATAGAGAGAGAAAGAGAAGCTGTGAGTGAGAGAGTGGGAGAAAAAGGGAAGCTGTGAGTGAGAGTGAGAGAAAGAGAATCTGTGAGTGAGAGAGAGAAAGAAAGAGAAGCTGTGAGTGAGTGAGAGAGAGAGAAGCTGTGAGTGAGTGAGTGAGAGAGAGAGAAAGAGAAGCTGTGAGTGAGAGAGTGAAAGAAAGAGAAGCTGTGAGTGAGAGAGAGATAAAGAGAAGCTGTGAGTGAGAGAGAGAGAGAAAGAGAAGCTGTGAGTGAGATAGAGAGAAAGAGATGCTGTGAGTGAGAGAGAGAGAGATGCTGTGAGTGAGTGATAGAGAGAGAGTGAGAGAAGATGTGAGTGAGAGAGAGAGAAAGAGAAGCTGTGTGTGTGAGAGAGAAAGAGAAGCTGTGAGTGAGAGAGAGAGATAAATAGAAGCTGTGAGTTACAGAGAGAAAGAGGAAGAGAAGCTGTGAGTGAGAGAGAGAGAAAGAGAAGCTGTGAGTGAAGTAGAGAGAGAGAAAGAGAAGCGGTGAGTGAGAGAGAGAGAAGCTGTGAGTGAGTGATAGAGAGAGAGAGAAAGAGAAGCTGTGAGTGAGAATGAGAGAAAGAGAAGCTGTGAGTGTGAGAGAGAGATAAAGACAAGCTGTGAGAGAGAGACAGAGAAAGAGAAGCTGAGAGAGAGAAAGAGAAGCTGTGAGTAAGAGAGAGAGAGAAAGAGAAGCTGCGAGTGAGAGAGAGAGAAAGAGAGAAAGAGATGCTGTGAGTTGGAGAGAGTGAGAGAAGATGTGAGTGAGAGAGAGAGAAAGAGAAGCTGTGAGTGATAGAGAGAGAGAGAAAGAGAAGTTGTGAGTGAGAGAGAGAGAGAAAGAGATGCTGTGAGTGAGATAGAGAGAGAAAGAGAAGCTGTGAGTGAGACAGTGGGAGAAAAAGGGAAGCTGTGAGTGAGAGAGAGAGAAAGAGAAGCTGTGAGTGAGAGAGAGAGAGAAAGAGAAGCTGTGAGTGAGTGAGAGAGAGAGAAGCTGTGAGTGAGTGAGAGAGAGAGAGAGAAAGAGAAGCTGTGAGTGAGAGAGAGAGAAAGAGAAGCTGTGAGTGAGAGAGAGATAAAGACAAGCTGTGAGAGAGAGACAGAGAAAGAGAAGCTGAGTGAGAGAGAGAGAAGGAGAAGCTGTGAGTGAGAGAGACAGAGAAAGAGAAGCTGTGAGTGAGAGAGAGAAAGAAAGAGAAGCTGTGTGTGTGAGAGAGAAAGAGAAGTTGTGAGTGAGAGAGAGATAAAGAGAAGCTGTGAGTTAGAGAGAGACAGAGAAAGAGAAGCTGTGAGTGAGAGAGAGAGAGAGAATCTGTGAGTGCAAGAGAGATAAAGAGAAGCTGTGAGTTAGAGAGAGACAGAGAAAGAGAAGCTGTGAGTGAGAGAGAGAGAAAGAGAAGCTGTGATTGAGAGAGAGAGAGAAAGAGAAGCTGTGAGTGAGAGAGAGAGAGAGAGAAAGAGAAGCTGTGAGTGAGAGAGAGAGAGAGAAAGAGAAGCTGTGAGTGAGAGAGAAAGAGAGAGAAGCTGTGAGTGAGAGAGAGAGAGAACGAGAAGCTGTGAGTGAGATAGAGAGAGAGAAACTGTGAGTGAGTGAGAGAGAGAAGCTGTGAGTGAGTGAGAGAGAGAGAGAAGCTGTGAGAGAGAGAGAGAGAAAGAGAAGCTGTAAGTGAGAGAGAGAGAAATAGAACCTGAGAGTGAGAGATATATATAGTTAAGCTGTGAGAGAGACAGAGAAAGAGACACTGTGAGTGAGAGAGAGATAAAGAGATGCTGTGAGAGAGTGAGAAGCTGTGAGTGAGAGAGAGAGAGAAGCTGTGAGTGAGAGAGAGAGAGATGTGAGTGAGAGAGAGAAAGAGAAGCTGTGAGTGAGAGAGAGAGAGAAAGAGAAGCTGTGAGTGAGAGAGAGAGAAAGAGAAGCTGTGAGTGTGAGAGAGAGAAAGATAGAGAAGCTGTGAGTGAGATAGAGAGAGAGAAAGAGAAGCTGTGAGTGAGAGAGAGAGAGAAGCTGTGAGTGAGTAATAGAAAGAGAGAGAGAGAGAAGATGTGAGTGAGAGAGAGAGAAAGAGAAGCTGTGAGTGAGTGAGAGAGAGAAAGAGAAGCTGTGAGTGAGTTGGAGAGAAGCTGTGAGTGAGTGAGAGAGAGAAAGAGAAGATGTGAGTGAGAGAGAAAGAGAAGCTGTGAGTGAGAGAGAGAGAGAAAGAGAAGCTGTGAGTGAGCGAGATAGAGAAAGAGAAGCTGTGAGTGAGAGAGATAGAGAAAGAGAAGCTGTGAGTGATAGAGAGAGAGAGAGAGAAGCTGTGAGTGAGAGAGAGAGAGAGAAAGAAAGAGATGCTGTGAGTGAGATAGAGAGAGAGAGAAAGAGAAGCTGTGAGTGAGAGAGTGGGAGAAAAAGGGAAGCTGTGAGTGAGAGAGAGAGAAAGAGAAGCTGTGAGTGAGTGAGAGAGAGAGAAAGAGAAGCTGTGAGTGAGTGAGAGAGAGAGAAGCTGTGAGTGAGTGAGAGAGAGAGAGAAAGAGAAGCTGTGAGTGAGTGAGAGAGAGAGAAGCTGTGAGTGAGTGAGAGATAGACAGAGAAAGAGAAGCTGAGTGAGAGAGAGAGAAGGAGAAGCTGTGAGTGAGAGAGACAGAGAAAGAGAAGCTGTGAGTGAGAGAGAGAAAGAAAGAGAAGCTGTGAGTGAGAGAGAGAAAGAGAAGTTGTGAGTGAGAGAGAAAGAAAGAAAGAGAAGGTGTGAGTGAGATAGAGAGAGAGAAAGAGAAGCTGTGAGTGAGAGAGAGAGAAAGAGAAGCTGTGAGTGAGAGAGAGAGAAGTTGTGAGTGAGAGAGAGAGAGAAAGAGAAGCTGTGAGTGTGAGAGAGAGAGAAGGTGTGAGTGAGAGAGAGAGAGAAAGAGAAGGTGTGAGTGAGAGAGAGAGATAGAAGCTGTGAGTGAGAAGAGAGAGAGAGAAAGAGAAGCTGTGAGTGAGATAGAGAGAGAAAGAGAAGCTGTGAGTGAGAGAGAGAGAGAAAAAGAGAAGCTGTGAGTGAGAGAGAGTGTGTGAAGCTGTGTGTATGTGTGAGAGAGAGAGATGCTGTGAGTGAGAGAGAGATAGAGAAGCTGTGAGTGAGAGAGATAGAGAGAGAATCTGTGAGAGAGAGTGAGAGAGAGAGAGAGAAGCTGTGAGTGAGAGAGAGAGAAGCTGTGTGTGTGAGAGAGAGAAAAGCTGTGAGTGAGAGAGAGAGAGAAGCTGTGAGTGAGAGAGAAAGAGTAGCTGTGAGTGAGTGAGAGAGAGAAAGATAAGCTGAGTGAGAGAAAGAGAGAAAGGGAAGATGTGAGTGAGAGAGAGAGAAGCTGTGTGAGAGAGAAAGAAACTCTTTGAGAGGGAGTAAGAGAGAGAGAAAGAGAAGCTGTGAGTGAGAGAGAGAGAGAGAAAGAGCTGTGAGTGAGAGAGAGAGAAGCTGTGAGTGAGTGAGAGAGAGAGAGAGAAAGAGAAGCTGTGAGTGAGAGAGAGAGAGAGAGAGAGAGAAGCTGTGAGTGAGAGAGAGAGAAAGACCAACTGTGAGAGAGAGACAGAGAAAGAGAAGCTGAGTGAGAGATAGAGAGAAAGAGAAGCTGTGTGAGAGAGACAGAGAAAGAGAAGCTGTGAGTGAGAGAGAGAGATAGAGAAGCTTTGAGTGTGAGAGAGAGAAAGATAGAGAAGCTGTGAGTGAGATAGAGAGAGAGAAAGAGAAGCTGTGAGTGAGAGAGAGAGAAGCTGTGAGTGAGAGAGAGAGAAAGAGAAGCTGTGAGTGAGAGAGAGAAGCTGTGAGAGAGAGAGAGAGAGAAAGAGAAGATGTGAGTGAGAGAGAGAGTAAGAGAAGCTGTGAGTGAGAGTGAGAGAGAAAGAGAAGCTGTGAGTGAGCGAGAGAGAGAAAGAGAAGCTGTGAGTGAGAGAGATAGAGAAAGAGAAGCTGTGAGTGATAGAGAGAGAGAGAGAAAGAGAAGCTGTGAGTGAGAGAGAGAGAGAAAGAGATGCTGTGGGTGAGATAGAGAGAGAAAGAGAAGCTGTGAGTGAGAGAGTAGGAGAAAAAGGGAAGCTGTGAGTGAGAGAGAGAGAAAGAGAAGCTGTGAGTGAGAGAGAGAGAGAAAGAGAAGCTGTGAGTGAGTGAGAGAGAGAGAAGCTGTGAGTGAGTGAGAGAGAGAGAGAGAAAGAGAAGCTGTGAGTGAGAGAGAGAGAGAAAGGGAAGCTGTGAGTGAGAGAGAGAGAGAAAGAGAAGCTGTGAGTGAGAGAGAGAGAAGCTGTGTGAGAGAGAAAGAAACGCTTTGAGAGGGAGTGAGAGAGAGAGAGATAAAGAGAAGCTGTGTTTGCGAGAGAAACAAAGAGTACCTGTGAGTAAGAGAGAGAGAAAGACCAACTGTGAGAGAGAGACAGAGAAAGAGAAGCTGAGTGAGAGAGAGAGAGAGAGAGAAGCTGTGAGTGAGAGAGAAAGAGACGCTGTGAGTGAGAGAGAGAGAGAGAGAAGCTGTGAGTGAGAGAGAGAGAAGCTGTGTGTGTGAGAGAGAGAAAAGCTGTGAGTGAGAGAGAGAGAGAAGCTGTGAGTGAGAGAGAAAGAGTAGCTGTGAGTGAGTGAGAGAGAGAAAGATAAGCTGAGTGAGAGAAAGAGAGAAAGGGAAGATGTGAGTGAGAGAGAGAGAGAAAGAGAATCTGTGAGTGAGAGAGAGAGAAGCTGTGTGAGAGAGAAAGAAACTCTTTGAGAGGGAGTAAGAGAGAGAGAAAGAGAAGCTGTGAGTGAGAGAGAGAGAGAGAAAGAGCTGTGAGTGAGAGAGAGAGAAGCTGTGAGTGAGTGAGAGAGAGAGAGAGAAAGAGAAGCTGTGAGTGAGAGAGAGAGAGAGAGAAGCTGTGAGTGAGAGAGAGAGAAAGACCAACTGTGAGAGAGAGACAGAGAAAGAGAAGCTGAGTGAGAGATAGAGAGAAAGAGAAGCTGTGAGTGAGAGAGACAGAGAAAGAGAAGCTGTGAGTGAGAGAGAGAGATAGAGAAGCTTTGAGTGTGAGAGAGAGAAAGATAGAGAAGCTGTGAGTGAGATAGAGAGAGAGAAAGAGAAGCTGTGAGTGAGAGAGAGAGAAGCTGTGAGTGAGAGAGAGAGAAAGAGAAGCTGTGAGTGAGAGAGAGAAGCTGTGAGTGAGAGAGAGAGAGAAAGAGAAGATGTGAGTGAGAGAGAGAGTAAGAGAAGCTGTGAGTGAGAGTGAGAGAGAAAGAGAAGCTGTGAGTGAGCGAGAGAGAGAAAGAGAAGCTGTGAGTGAGAGAGATAGAGAAAGAGAAGCTGTGAGTGATAGAGAGAGAGAGAGAAAGAGAAGCTGTGAGTGAGAGAGAGAGAGAAAGAGATGCTGTGGGTGAGATAGAGAGAGAAAGAGAAGCTGTGAGTGAGAGAGTGGGAGAAAAAGGGAAGCTGTGAGTGAGAGAGAGAGAAAGAGAAGCTGTGAGTGAGAGAGAGAGAGAAAGAGAAGCTGTGAGTGAGTGAGAGAGAGAGAAGCTGTGAGTGAGTGAGAGAGAGAGAGAGAAAGAGAAGCTGTGAGTGAGAGAGAGAGAGAAAGGGAAGCTGTGAGTGAGAGAGAGAGAGAAAGAGAAGCTGTGAGTGAGAGAGAGAGAAGCTGTGTGAGAGAGAAAGAAACGCTTTGAGAGGGAGTGAGAGAGAGAGAGATAAAGAGAAGCTGTGTTTGCGAGAGAAAGAAAGAGTACCTGTGAGTAAGAGAGAGAGAAAGACCAACTGTGAGAGAGAGACAGAGAAAGAGAAGCTGAGTGAGAGAGAGAGAGAGAGAGAAGCTGTGAGTGAGAGAGAAAGAGACGCTGTGAGTGAGAGAGAGAGAGAGAGAAGCTGTGAGTGAGAGAGAGAGAAGCTGTGTGTGTGAGAGAGAGAAAAGCTGTGAGTGAGAGAGAGAGAGAAGCTGTGAGTGAGAGAGAAAGAGTAGCTGTGAGTGAGTGAGAGAGAGAAAGATAAGCTGAGTGAGAGAAAGAGAGAAAGGGAAGATGTGAGTGAGAGAGAGAGAGAAAGAGAATCTGTGAGTGAGAGAGAGAGAAGCTGTGTGAGAGAGAAAGAAACTCTTTGAGAGGGAGTAAGAGAGAGAGAAAGAGAAGCTGTGAGTGAGAGAGAGAGAGAGAAAGAGCTGTGAGTGAGAGAGAGAGAAGCTGTGAGTGAGTGAGAGAGAGAGAGAGAAAG
This sequence comes from Bradypodion ventrale, assembly GCA_035047345.1. Classification (NCBI taxonomy): domain Eukaryota; kingdom Metazoa; phylum Chordata; class Lepidosauria; order Squamata; family Chamaeleonidae; genus Bradypodion; species Bradypodion ventrale. The sequence goes on along the minus strand of JAWDJE010000018.1, from coordinate 9,788,368 downwards.
AGAAGCTGTGAGTGAGAGAGAGAGAGAGAGAGAGAGAAGCTGTGAGTGAGAGAGAGAGAAAGACCAACTGTGAGAGAGAGACAGAGAAACAGAAGCTGAGTGAGAGATAGAGAGAAAGAGAAGCTGTGAGTGAGAGAGACAGAGAAAGAGAAGCTGTGAGTGAGAGAGAGAGATAGAGAAGCTTTGAGTGTGAGAGAGAGAAAGATAGAGAAGCTGTGAGTGAGATAGAGAGAGAGAAAGAGAAGCTGTGAGTGAGAGAGAGAGAAGCTGTGAGTGAGAGAGAGAGAAAGAGAAGCTGTGAGTGAGAGAGAGAAGCTGTGAGTGAGAGAGAGAGAGAAAGAGAAGATGTGAGTGAGAGAGAGAGTAAGAGAAGCTGTGAGTGAGAGTGAGAGAGAAAGAGAAGCTGTGAGTGAGCGAGAGAGAGAAAGAGAAGCTGTGAGTGAGAGAGATAGAGAAAGAGAAGCTGTGAGTGATAGAGAGAGAGAGAGAAAGAGAAGCTGTGAGTGAGAGAGAGAGAGAAAGAGATGCTGTGGGTGAGATAGAGAGAGAAAGAGAAGCTGTGAGTGAGAGAGTGGGAGAAAAAGGGAAGCTGTGAGTGAGAGAGAGAGAAAGAGAAGCTGTGAGTGAGAGAGAGAGAGAAAGAGAAGCTGTGAGTGAGTGAGAGAGAGAGAAGCTGTGAGTGAGTGAGAGAGAGAGAGAGAAAGAGAAGCTGTGAGTGAGAGAGAGAGAGAAAGGGAAGCTGTGAGTGAGAGAGAGAGAGAAAGAGAAGCTGTGAGTGAGAGAGAGAGAAGCTGTGTGAGAGAGAAAGAAACGCTTTGAGAGGGAGTGAGAGAGAGAGAGATAAAGAGAAGCTGTGTTTGCGAGAGAAAGAAAGAGTACCTGTGAGTAAGAGAGAGAGAAAGACCAACTGTGAGAGAGAGACAGAGAAAGAGAAGCTGAGTGAGAGAGAGAGAGAGAGAAGCTGTGAGTGAGAGAGAAAGAGACGCTGTGAGTGAGAGAGAGAGAGAGAGAAGCTGTGAGTGAGAGCGAGAGAAAGACCAACTGTGAGAGAGAGACAGAGAAAGAGAAGCTGAGTGAGAGAGAGAGAAAGAGAAGCTGTGAGTGAGAGAGAGAGAAAGAGAAGCTGTGAGTGTGAGAGAGAGAAAGATAGAGAAGCTGTGAATGAGATAGAGAGAGAGAAAGAGAAGCTGTGAGTGAGAGAGAGAGAGAAGCTGTGAGTGAGAGAGAGAGAAAGAGAAGCTGTGAGTGAGAGAGAGAAGCTGTGAGTGAGAGAGAGAGAGAAAGAGAAGATGTGAGTGAGAGAGAGTAAGAGAAGCTGTGAGTGAGAGAGAGAGAGAAAGAGAAGCTGTGAGTGAGCGAGAGAGAGAAAGAGAAGCTGTGAGTGAGAGAGATAGAGAAAGAGAAGCTGTGAGTGAGATAGAGAGAGAAAGAGAAGCTGTGAGTGAGAGAGTGGGAGAAAAAGGGAAGCTGTGAGTGAGAGTGAGAGAAAGAGAATCTGTGAGTGAGAGAGAGAAAGAAAGAGAAGCTGTGAGTGAGTGAGAGAGAGAGAAGCTGTGAGTGAGTGAGTGAGAGAGAGAGAAAGAGAAGCTGTGAGTGAGAGAGTGAAAGAAAGAGAAGCTGTGAGTGAGAGAGAGATAAAGAGAAGCTGTGAGTGAGAGAGAGAGAGAAAGAGAAGCTGTGAGTGAGATAGAGAGAAAGAGATGCTGTGAGTGAGAGAGAGAGAGATGCTGTGAGTGAGTGATAGAGAGAGAGTGAGAGAAGATGTGAGTGAGAGAGAGAGAAAGAGAAGCTGTGTGTGTGAGAGAGAAAGAGAAGCTGTGAGTGAGAGAGAGAGATAAATAGAAGCTGTGAGTTACAGAGAGAAAGAGGAAGAGAAGCTGTGAGTGAGAGAGAGAGAAAGAGAAGCTGTGAGTGAAGTAGAGAGAGAGAAAGAGAAGCGGTGAGTGAGAGAGAGAGAAGCTGTGAGTGAGTGATAGAGAGAGAGAGAAAGAGAAGCTGTGAGTGAGAATGAGAGAAAGAGAAGCTGTGAGTGTGAGAGAGAGATAAAGACAAGCTGTGAGAGAGAGACAGAGAAAGAGAAGCTGAGAGAGAGAAAGAGAAGCTGTGAGTAAGAGAGAGAGAGAAAGAGAAGCTGCGAGTGAGAGAGAGAGAAAGAGAGAAAGAGATGCTGTGAGTTGGAGAGAGTGAGAGAAGATGTGAGTGAGAGAGAGAGAAAGAGAAGCTGTGAGTGATAGAGAGAGAGAGAAAGAGAAGTTGTGAGTGAGAGAGAGAGAGAAAGAGATGCTGTGAGTGAGATAGAGAGAGAAAGAGAAGCTGTGAGTGAGACAGTGGGAGAAAAAGGGAAGCTGTGAGTGAGAGAGAGAGAAAGAGAAGCTGTGAGTGAGAGAGAAGGAGAGAAAGAGAAGTTGTGATTGAGTGAGTGAGAGAGAAGCTGTGAGTGAGTGAGAGAGAGAGAGAGAAAGTGAAGCTGTGAGTGAGAGTGAGAGAAAGAGAAGCTGTGAGTGAGAGAGAGAGATAAAGACAAGCTGTGAGAGAGAGATAGAGAAAGAGAAGCTGAGTTAGAGAGAGAAAGAGAAGCTGTGAGTGAGAGAGAGAGAGAAAGAGAAGCTGTGAGTGAGAGAGAGAGAAAGAGAAGCTGTGAGTGAGAGAGAGAAAGAAAGAGAAGCTGTGAGTGAGAGAGAGAAAGAGAAGTTGTGAGTGAGAGAGAAAGAAAGAAAGAGAAGCTGTGAGTGAGATAGAGAGAGAGAGAAAGAGAAGCTGTGAGTGAGAGAGAGAGAAAGAGAAGCTGTGAGTGTGAGAGAGAAGTTGTGAGTGAGAGAGAGAGAGAAAGAGAAGCTGTTCGTGAGAGAGAAAGAGAAGGTGTGAGTGAGAGAGAGAGAGAGAAAGAGAAGGCATGAGTGAGAGAGAGAGAGAAAGAGAAGCTGTGAGTGAGAGAGAGAGGGAGAGAAAGAGAAGCTGTGAGTGAGATAGAGAGAGAGAAAGAGAAGCTGTGAGTGAGAGAGAGATAGAAAAAGAGAAGCTGTCAGTGAGAGAGAGTGAGTGAAGCTGTGTGTGTGTGAGAGAGAGAGACGCTGTGAGTGAGAGAGAGAGAAGCTGTGAGTGAGAGAGAGAGAAAGAGAAGCTGTGTGAGGGAGAGATAAAGAGAAGCTGTGAGTTAGAGAGAGACAGAGAAAGAGAAGCTGTGAGTGAGAGAGAGAGGGAAGCTGTGAGTGAGAGAGAGAAAGAGAAGATGTGATTGAGAGAGAGAAAGAGACGGTGTGAGGGAGAGAGAAAGAGAAGCTGTGACTGAGAGAGAGAGATAAAGACAAGCTGTGAGTTAGAGAGAGACAGAGAAAAAGAAGCTGTGAGTGAGTGAGAGAGAAAGAGAAGCTGTGAGTGAGAGAGAGAGAGATAAATAGAAGCTGTGAGTTAGAGAGAGAAAGAGAAGCTGTGAGTGAGAGAGAGAGTAAGAGAATCTGTGAGTGAGAGAGAGAGAAGCTGTAAGAGAGAGAGAAGCTGTATGTGTGTGAGAGAGAAAGAGAAGCTGTGAGTGAGAGTGAGTGAAAGAGAGAGAGAGAAGCTGTGACAGTGATATAGAGGGAGCAAAAGAGAAGCTGTGAGTGAGAGAGAGAGAGAAAGAGAAGCTGTGAGTGAGAAAGAGAGAAAGAGAAGCTGTGAGTGAGAGAGAGAGAAAGAGAAGCTGAGTAGGAAAGAGAGAGAGAAAGAGAAGCTGTGAGTGAGAGAGAGAGAAAGAGAAGCTGTGAGTGAGAGAGAGAGAGAGTGAAAGAGACGCTGAGAGTGCGAGAGAGAAAGAGTAGCTGTGAGAGAGAGAGAGAGAGAAAGAGAAGCTGTGAGAAAGAGAGAGAGAAAGAGAAGCTGTGAGTGAGAGAGAGAGAGAGAGAAAGATAAGCTGAGTGAGAGAGAGAGAAAGAGAAGCTGAGTGAGAGAGAGAGAGAAAGGGAAGCTGTGTGTGTGAGAGAGAGAAGCTGTGAGTGAGTGAGAGAGAGAGAGAGAAAGAGAAGCTGTGAATGAGAGAGAGACAGAGAAAGAGACACTGTGAGTGAGAGAGAGAGAGAGAGAAAGAGATGCTGTAAGAGAGGGAGAGAGAAGCTGTGAGTGAGAGAGAGAGAGAGACAAGCTGTGAGTGAGGGAGAGAGAGGGATGTGAGTGAGAGAGAGAAAGAGAAAGAGAAGCTGTGAGTGAGAGAGAGAGAGAAAGAGAAGCAGTGAGAGAGGGAGAGAGAGAACGAGAAGCTGTGAGTGAGAGAGAGAGAGAGAGAAAGAGAAGTTGTGAGTGAGAGAGAGAGAGAAGCTGTGAGTGAGAGAGAGAGAGAAAGAGAATCTGTGAGTGAGAGATGTATAGTCAAGCTGTGAGAGAGGGACACAGAAAGAGACTGTGAGTGAGAGAGATAGAAAGAGATGCTGAGAGAGAGAAAGAGAGAAGCTTTGAGTGAGAGAGAGAGAGAGAAGCTGTGAGTGAGTGAGAGAGAGATGTGAGTGAGTGAGAGAAAGAGACAGAGAAGCAGTGAGTGAGAGAGAGAGAAAGAGAAGCTGTGAGTGAGAGAGAGAGAAAAAAAGAGAAGCAGTGAGAGAGGGAGAGAGAGAAAGAGAAGCTGTTAGTGAGAGAGAGAGAGAAAGAGAAGCTGTGAGAGAGAGAGAGAGAGAGAGAGAAAATCTGTGAGTGAGAGAGAGAGAAGGTGTGAGTGAGAACGAGAGAGAGAGAAGATGTGAGTGAGAGAGAGAGAGAAGCTGTGAGTGAGAGAGAGAGAAGTTGTGAGTGAGTGAGAGAGAGAGAAGCTGTGAGTGAGAGAGAGAGAGAAAGAGAAGCTGTGAGAGAGAGTGAGAGAGAGAGAGAGAAAAGCTGTGCGTGAGAGAGAGAGAGACGCTGTAGGTGAGAAAGTGAGAGAGAGAAGATGTGAGTGAGAGAGTGAGAGAGAAGCTGTGAGTGAGAGAGAGATAGAGAAGCTGTGAGTGAGAGAGAGATAAAGAGAAGCTGTGAGTTAGATAGAGACAGAGAAAGAGAAGCTGTGAGTGAGAGAGAGAGAGAGAAAGAGAAAAGCTGTGAGTGAGAGAGAGAGAGAGAGAAGATGTGAGTGAGAGAGAGATAAAGAGAAGCTGTGAGTTAGAGAGAGACAGAGAAAGAGAAGCTGTGAGTGAGAGAGAGAGAGAAAGAGATGCTGAGAGAGAGAAAGAGAGAAGCTTTGAGTGAGAGAGAGAGAGTGAAGCTGTGAGTGAGTGCGAGAGAGAGATGAGAGTGAGTGAGAGAAAGTGAAAGAGAAGCAGTGAGTGAGAGAGAGAGAGAAAGAGAAGCTGTGAGTGAGAGAGAGAGAGAGAGAGAAAGAGAAGCAGTGAGAGAGGGAGAGAGAGAGAGAAAGAGAAGCAGTTAGTGAGAGAGAGAGAGAAAGAGAAGCTGTGAGAGAGAGTGAGAGAGAGAGAAAAGCTGTGAGTGAGAGAGAGAGAGAACGTGTGAGTGAGAAAGAGAGAGAGAGAAGATGTGAGTGAGAGAGTGAGAGAGAAGCTGTGAGTGAGAGAGAGAGAAAGAGAAGCTGTGAGAGAGAGTGAGTGAGAGAGAGAGAAAAGCTGTGAGTGAGAGAGAGAGAGAAGCTGTGAGTGAGAGAGAGATAGAGAAGCTGTGAGTGAGAGAGAGATAAAGAGAAGCTGTGAGTTAGAGACAGAGAAAGAGAAGCTGTGAGTGAGAGAGAGAGAAAGAGAAAAGCTGTGAGTGAGAGAGAGAGAGAAGCTGTGAGTGAGAGAGAGAGATAAAGAGAAGCTGTGAGTTAGAGAGAGACAGAGAAAGAGAAGCTGTGAGTGAGAGAGAGAGAGAGAAGCTGTGAGTGAGAGAGAGATAAAGAGAAGCTGTGAGTTAGAGAGAGACAGAGAAAGAGAAGCTGCGAGTGAGAGAGAGAGAGAAAGAGAAGCTGTGATTGAGAGAGAGAGAAAGAGAAGCTGTGAGTGAGAGAGAGAGAGAGAAAGAGAAGCTGTGAGTGAGAGAGAGAGAGAAAGAGAAGCTGTGAGTGAGAGAGAAAGAGAGAGAAGCTGTGAGTGAGAGAGAGAGAGAGAACGAGAAGCTGTGATTGAGAGAGAGAGAGAAACTGTGAGTGAGTGAGAGAGAGAAGCTGTGAGTGAGTGAGAGAGAGAGAGAGAGAAGCTGTGAGAGAGAGAGAGAGAAAGAGAAGCTGTAAGTGAGAGAGAGAGAAATAGAACCTGAGAGTGAGAGAGAGATAAAGGGAAGCTGTGAGTTAGAGAGAGACAAAGAGAAGCCGTGAGTGAGAGAGAGAGAGAGAAAGAGAAAGAGAGGCTGTGTGAGAGAGAGAGAGAGAAGCTGTGAGTGAGTGAGAGAGAGAGAGGGAGAAATAGAAGCTGTGAGAGAGAGAGAAAGAAAAGCTGTGAGTGAGAGAGATATATAGTTAAGCTGTGAGAGAGAGACAGAGAAAGAGACACTGTGAGTGAGAGAGAGAGAGAGATGTGAGTGAGAGAGAGAAAGAGAAAGAGAAGCTGTGAGTGAGAGAGAGAGATAAAGAGAAGCTGTGAGTGAGAGAGAGAGAAAGAGAAGCTGTGAGTGTGAGAGAGAGAAAGATAGAGAAGCTGTGAGTGAGAGAGAGAGAAAGAGAAGCTGTGAGAGAGAGTGAGTGAGAGAGAGAGAAAAGCTGTGAGTGAGAGAGAGAGAGAGATAAGCTGTAGGTGAGAAAGAGAGAGAGAGAAGCTGTGAGTGAGAGAGTGAGAGAGAAGCTGTGAGTGAGAGAGAGATAGAGAAGCTGTGAGTGAGAGAGAGATAAAGAGAAGCTGTGAGTTAGAGAGAGACAGAGAAAGAGAAGCTGTGAGTGAGAGAGAGAGAGAGAGAGAAGCTGTGAGTGAGAGAGAGATAAAGAGAAGCTGTGAGTTAGAGAGAGACAGAGAAAGAGAAGCTGTGAGTGAGAGAGAGAGAGAAAGAGAAGCTGTGATTGAGAGAGAGAGAGAAAGAAAAGCTCTGAGTGAGAGAGAGAGAGAGAGAAAGAGAAGCTGTGAGTGAGAGAGAGAGAGAAAGAGAAGCTGTGAGTGAGAGAGAAAGAGAGAGAAGCTGTGAGTGAGAGAGAGAGAGAGAACGAGAAGCTGTGAGTGAGAGAGAGAGAGAAACTGTGAGTGAGTGAGAGAGAGAAGCTGTGAGTGAGTGAGTGAGTGAGAGAGAGAGAGAAGCTGTGATAGAGAGAGAGAGAAAGAGAAGCTGTAAGTGAGAGAGAGAGAAATAGAACCTGAGAGTGATAGAGAGATAAAGGGAAGCTGTGAGTTAGAGAGAGACAAAGAGAAGCTGTGAGTGAGAGAGAGAGAGAGAAAGAGAAAGAGAGGCTGTGTGTGTGAGAGAGAGATGCTGTGAGTGAGAGAGAGAGAGAGAGGGAGAAATAGAAGCTGTGTGAGAGAGAGAAAGAGAAGCTGTGAGTGAGAGAGATATATAGTTAAGCTGTGAGAGAGAGACAGAGAAAGAGACACTGTGAGTGAGAGAGAGATAAAGAGATGCTGTGAGAGAGAGAGAAGCTGTGAGTGAGAGAGAGAGAGAAGCTGTGAGTGAGAGTGAGAGAGAGATGTGAGTGAGAGAGAGAAAGAGAAAGAGAAGCTGTGAGTGAGAGAGAGAGATAAAGAGAAGCTGTGAGTGGGAGAGAGAGAAAGAGAAGCTGTGAGTGTGAGAGAGAGAAAGATAGAGAAGCTGTGAGTGAGATAGAGAGAGAGAAAGAGAAGCTGTGAGTGAGAGAGAGAGAGAAGCTGTGAGTGAGTGATAGAAAGAGAGAGAGAGAGAAGTTGTGAGTGAGAGAGAGAGAAAGAGAAGCTGTGAGTGAGAGAGAGAGAAAAAGAGAAGCTGTGAGTGAGAGAGAGAGAGATAGAGAAGCTGTGAGTGAGAGAGAGAGAAGCTGTGAGTGAGAGAGAGAGAGAAAGAGAAGATGTGAGTGAGAGAGAGAGTAAGAGAAGCTGTGAGTGAGAGAGAGAGAGAAAGAGAAGCTGTGAGTGAGCGAGATAGAGAAAGAGAAGCTGTGAGTGAGAGAGATAGAGAAAGAGAAGCTGTGAGTGATAGAGAGAGAGAGAGAAGCTGTGAGTGAGAGAGAGAGAGAGAAAGAAAGAGATGCTGTGAGTGAGATAGAGAGAGAAAGAGAAGCTGTGAGTGAGAGAGTGGGAGAAAAAGGGAAGCTGTGAGTGAGAGAGAGAGAAAGAGAAGCTGTGAGTGAGAGAGAGAGAGAAAGAGAAGCTGTGAGTGAGTGAGAGAGAGAGAAGCTGTGAGTGAGTGAGAGAGAGAGAGAGAAAGAGAAGCTGTGAGTGAGAGAGAGAGAAAGAGAAGCTGTGAGTGAGAGAGAGATAAAGACAAGCTGTGAGAGAGAGACAGAGAAAGAGAAGCTGAGTGAGAGAGAGAGAAGGAGAAGCTGTGAGTGAGAGAGACAGAGAAAGAGAAGCTGTGAGTGAGAGAGAGAAAGAAAGAGAAGCTGTGTGTGTGAGAGAGAAAGAGAAGTTGTGAGTGAGAGAGAGATAAAGAGAAGCTGTGAGTTAGAGAGAGACAGAGAAAGAGAAGCTGTGAGTGAGAGAGAGAGAGAGAATCTGTGAGTGCAAGAGAGATAAAGAGAAGCTGTGAGTTAGAGAGAGACAGAGAAAGAGAAGCTGTGAGTGAGAGAGAGAGAAAGAGAAGCTGTGATTGAGAGAGAGAGAGAAAGAGAAGCTGTGAGTGAGAGAGAGAGAGAGAGAAAGAGAAGCTGTGAGTGAGAGAGAGAGAGAGAAAGAGAAGCTGTGAGTGAGAGAGAAAGAGAGAGAAGCTGTGAGTGAGAGAGAGAGAGAACGAGAAGCTGTGAGTGAGATAGAGAGAGAGAAACTGTGAGTGAGTGAGAGAGAGAAGCTGTGAGTGAGTGAGAGAGAGAGAGAAGCTGTGAGAGAGAGAGAGAGAAAGAGAAGCTGTAAGTGAGAGAGAGAGAAATAGAACCTGAGAGTGAGAGATATATATAGTTAAGCTGTGAGAGAGACAGAGAAAGAGACACTGTGAGTGAGAGAGAGATAAAGAGATGCTGTGAGAGAGTGAGAAGCTGTGAGTGAGAGAGAGAGAGAAGCTGTGAGTGAGAGAGAGAGAGAGATGTGAGTGAGAGAGAGAAAGAGAAGCTGTGAGTGAGAGAGAGAGAGAAAGAGAAGCTGTGAGTGAGAGAGAGAGAAAGAGAAGCTGTGAGTGTGAGAGAGAGAAAGATAGAGAAGCTGTGAGTGAGATAGAGAGAGAGAGAAAGAGAAGCTGTGAGTGAGAGAGAGAGAGAAGCTGTGAGTGAGTAATAGAAAGAGAGAGAGAGAGAAGATGTGAGTGAGAGAGAGAGAAAGAGAAGCTGTGAGTGAGTGAGAGAGAGAAAGAGAAGCTGTGAGTGAGTTGGAGAGAAGCTGTGAGTGAGTGAGAGAGAGAAAGAGAAGATGTGAGTGAGAGAGAAAGAGAAGCTGTGAGTGAGAGAGAGAGAGAAAGAGAAGCTGTGAGTGAGCGAGATAGAGAAAGAGAAGCTGTGAGTGAGAGAGATAGAGAAAGAGAAGCTGTGAGTGATAGAGAGAGAGAGAGAAGCTGTGAGTGAGAGAGAGAGAGAGAAAGAAAGAGATGCTGTGAGTGAGATAGAGAGAGAGAGAAAGAGAAGCTGTGAGTGAGAGAGTGGGAGAAAAAGGGAAGCTGTGAGTGAGAGAGAGAGAAAGAGAAGCTGTGAGTGAGTGAGAGAGAGAGAAAGAGAAGCTGTGAGTGAGTGAGAGAGAGAGAAGCTGTGAGTGAGTGAGAGAGAGAGAGAAAGAGAAGCTGTGAGTGAGTGAGAGAGAGAGAAGCTGTGAGTGAGTGAGAGATAGACAGAGAAAGAGAAGCTGAGTGAGAGAGAGAGAAGGAGAAGCTGTGAGTGAGAGAGACAGAGAAAGAGAAGCTGTGAGTGAGAGAGAGAAAGAAAGAGAAGCTGTGAGTGAGAGAGAGAAAGAGAAGTTGTGAGTGAGAGAGAAAGAAAGAAAGAGAAGGTGTGAGTGAGATAGAGAGAGAGAAAGAGAAGCTGTGAGTGAGAGAGAGAGAAAGAGAAGCTGTGAGTGAGAGAGAGAGAAGTTGTGAGTGAGAGAGAGAGAGAAAGAGAAGCTGTGAGTGTGAGAGAGAGAGAAGGTGTGAGTGAGAGAGAGAGAGAAAGAGAAGGTGTGAGTGAGAGAGAGAGATAGAAGCTGTGAGTGAGAAGAGAGAGAGAGAAAGAGAAGCTGTGAGTGAGATAGAGAGAGAAAGAGAAGCTGTGAGTGAGAGAGAGAGAGAAAAAGAGAAGCTGTGAGTGAGAGAGAGTGTGTGAAGCTGTGTGTATGTGTGAGAGAGAGAGATGCTGTGAGTGAGAGAGAGATAGAGAAGCTGTGAGTGAGAGAGATAGAGAGAGAATCTGTGAGAGAGAGTGAGAGAGAGAGAGAGAAGCTGTGAGTGAGAGAGAGAGAAGCTGTGTGTGTGAGAGAGAGAAAAGCTGTGAGTGAGAGAGAGAGAGAAGCTGTGAGTGAGAGAGAAAGAGTAGCTGTGAGTGAGTGAGAGAGAGAAAGATAAGCTGAGTGAGAGAAAGAGAGAAAGGGAAGATGTGAGTGAGAGAGAGAGAAGCTGTGTGAGAGAGAAAGAAACTCTTTGAGAGGGAGTAAGAGAGAGAGAAAGAGAAGCTGTGAGTGAGAGAGAGAGAGAGAAAGAGCTGTGAGTGAGAGAGTGAGAAGCTGTGAGTGAGTGAGAGAGAGAGAGAGAAAGAGAAGCTGTGAGTGAGAGAGAGAGAGAGAGAGAGAGAAGCTGTGAGTGAGAGAGAGAGAAAGACCAACTGTGAGAGAGAGACAGAGAAAGAGAAGCTGAGTGAGAGATAGAGAGAAAGAGAAGCTGTGTGAGAGAGACAGAGAAAGAGAAGCTGTGAGTGAGAGAGAGAGATAGAGAAGCTTTGAGTGTGAGAGAGAGAAAGATAGAGAAGCTGTGAGTGAGATAGAGAGAGAGAAATAGAAGCTGTGAGTGAGAGAGAGAGAAGCTGTGAGTGAGAGAGAGAGAAAGAGAAGCTGTGAGTGAGAGAGAGAAGCTGTGAGAGAGAGAGAGAGAGAAAGAGAAGATGTGAGTGAGAGAGAGAGTAAGAGAAGCTGTGAGTGAGAGTGAGAGAGAAAGAGAAGCTGTGAGTGAGCGAGAGAGAGAAAGAGAAGCTGTGAGTGAGAGAGATAGAGAAAGAGAAGCTGTGAGTGATAGAGAGAGAGAGAGAAAGAGAAGCTGTGAGTGAGAGAGAGAGAGAAAGAGATGCTGTGGGTGAGATAGAGAGAGAAAGAGAAGCTGTGAGTGAGAGAGTAGGAGAAAAAGGGAAGCTGTGAGTGAGAGAGAGAGAAAGAGAAGCTGTGAGTGAGAGAGAGAGAGAAAGAGAAGCTGTGAGTGAGTGAGAGAGAGAGAAGCTGTGAGTGAGTGAGAGAGAGAGAGAGAAAGAGAAGCTGTGAGTGAGAGAGAGAGAGAAAGGGAAGCTGTGAGTGAGAGAGAGAGAGAAAGAGAAGCTGTGAGTGAGAGAGAGAGAAGCTGTGTGAGAGAGAAAGAAACGCTTTGAGAGGGAGTGAGAGAGAGAGAGATAAAGAGAAGCTGTGTTTGCGAGAGAAAGAAAGAGTACCTGTGAGTAAGAGAGAGAGAAAGACCAACTGTGAGAGAGAGACAGAGAAAGAGAAGCTGAGTGAGAGAGAGAGAGAGAGAGAAGCTGTGAGTGAGAGAGAAAGAGACGCTGTGAGTGAGAGAGAGAGAGAGAGAAGCTGTGAGTGAGAGAGAGAGAAGCTGTGTGTGTGAGAGAGAGAAAAGCTGTGAGTGAGAGAGAGAGAGAAGCTGTGAGTGAGAGAGAAAGAGTAGCTGTGAGTGAGTGAGAGAGAGAAAGATAAGCTGAGTGAGAGAAAGAGAGAAAGGGAAGATGTGAGTGAGAGAGAGAGAGAAAGAGAATCTGTGAGTGAGAGAGAGAGAAGCTGTGTGAGAGAGAAAGAAACTCTTTGAGAGGGAGTAAGAGAGAGAGAAAGAGAAGCTGTGAGTGAGAGAGAGAGAGAGAAAGAGCTGTGAGTGAGAGAGAGAGAAGCTGTGAGTGAGTGAGAGAGAGAGAGAGAAAGAGAAGCTGTGAGTGAGAGAGAGAGAGAGAGAAGCTGTGAGTGAGAGAGAGAGAAAGACCAACTGTGAGAGAGAGACAGAGAAAGAGAAGCTGAGTGAGAGATAGAGAGAAAGAGAAGCTGTGAGTGAGAGAGACAGAGAAAGAGAAGCTGTGAGTGAGAGAGAGAGATAGAGAAGCTTTGAGTGTGAGAGAGAGAAAGATAGAGAAGCTGTGAGTGAGATAGAGAGAGAGAAAGAGAAGCTGTGAGTGAGAGAGAGAGAAGCTGTGAGTGAGAGAGAGAGAAAGAGAAGCTGTGAGTGAGAGAGAGAAGCTGTGAGTGAGAGAGAGAGAAAGAGAAGATGTGAGTGAGAGAGAGAGTAAGAGAAGCTGTGAGTGAGAGTGAGAGAGAAAGAGAAGCTGTGAGTGAGCGAGAGAGAGAAAGAGAAGCTGTGAGTGAGAGAGATAGAGAAAGAGAAGCTGTGAGTGATAGAGAGAGAGAGAGAAAGAGAAGCTGTGAGTGAGAGAGAGAGAGAAAGAGATGCTGTGGGTGAGATAGAGAGAGAAAGAGAAGCTGTGAGTGAGAGAGTGGGAGAAAAAGGGAAGCTGTGAGTGAGAGAGAGAGAAAGAGAAGCTGTGAGTGAGAGAGAGAGAGAAAGAGAAGCTGTGAGTGAGTGAGAGAGAGAGAAGCTGTGAGTGAGTGAGAGAGAGAGAGAGAAAGAGAAGCTGTGAGTGAGAGAGAGAGAGAAAGGGAAGCTGTGAGTGAGAGAGAGAGAGAAAGAGAAGCTGTGAGTGAGAGAGAGAGAAGCTGTGTGAGAGAGAAAGAAACGCTTTGAGAGGGAGTGAGAGAGAGAGAGATAAAGAGAAGCTGTGTTTGCGAGAGAAAGAAAGAGTACCTGTGAGTAAGAGAGAGAGAAAGACCAACTGTGAGAGAGAGACAGAGAAAGAGAAGCTGAGTGAGAGAGAGAGAGAGAGAGAAGCTGTGAGTGAGAGAGAAAGAGACGCTGTGAGTGAGAGAGAGAGAGAGAGAAGCTGTGAGTGAGAGAGAGAGAAGCTGTGTGTGTGAGAGAGAGAAAAGCTGTGAGTGAGAGAGAGAGAGAAGCTGTGAGTGAGAGAGAAAGAGTAGCTGTGAGTGAGTGAGAGAGAGAAAGATAAGCTGAGTGAGAGAAAGAGAGAAAGGGAAGATGTGAGTGAGAGAGAGAGAGAAAGAGAATCTGTGAGTGAGAGAGAGAGAAGCTGTGTGAGAGAGAAAGAAACTCTTTGAGAGGGAGTAAGAGAGAGAGAAAGAGAAGCTGTGAGTGAGAGAGAGAGAGAGAAAGAGCTGTGAGTGAGAGAGAGAGAAGCTGTGAGTGAGTGAGAGAGAGAGAGAGAAAGAGAAGCTGTGAGTGAGAGAGAGAGAGAGAGAGAGAGAAGCTGTGAGTGAGAGAGAGAGAAAGACCAACTGTGAGAGAGAGACAGAGAAACAGAAGCTGAGTGAGAGATAGAGAGAAAGAGAAGCTGTGAGTGAGAGAGACAGAGAAAGAGAAGCTGTGAGTGAGAGAGAGAGATAGAGAAGCTTTGAGTGTGAGAGAGAGAAAGATAGAGAAGCTGTGAGTGAGATAGAGAGAGAGAAAGAGAAGCTGTGAGTGAGAGAGAGAGAAGCTGTGAGTGAGAGAGAGAGAAAGAGAAGCTGTGAGTGAGAGAGAGAAGCTGTGAGTGAGAGAGAGAGAGAAAGAGAAGATGTGAGTGAGAGAGAGAGTAAGAGAAGCTGTGAGTGAGAGTGAGAGAGAAAGAGAAGCTGTGAGTGAGCGAGAGAGAGAAAGAGAAGCTGTGAGTGAGAGAGATAGAGAAAGAGAAGCTGTGAGTGATAGAGAGAGAGAGAGAAAGAGAAGCTGTGAGTGAGAGAGAGAGAGAAAGAGATGCTGTGGGTGAGATAGAGAGAGAAAGAGAAGCTGTGAGTGAGAGAGTTGGAGAAAAAGGGAAGCTGTGAGTGAGAGAGAGAGAAAGAGAAGCTGTGAGTGAGAGAGAGAGAGAAAGAGAAGCTGTGAGTGAGTGAGAGAGAGAGAAGCTGTGAGTGAGTGAGAGAGAGAGAGAGAAAGAGAAGCTGTGAGTGAGAGAGAGAGAGAAAGGGAAGCTGTGAGTGAGAGAGAGAGAGAAAGAGAAGCTGTGAGTGAGAGAGAGAGAAGCTGTGTGAGAGAGAAAGAAACGCTTTGAGAGGGAGTGAGAGAGAGAGAGATAAAGAGAAGCTGTGTTTGCGAGAGAAAGAAAGAGTACCTGTGAGTAAGAGAGAGAGAAAGACCAACTGTGAGAGAGAGACAGAGAAAGAGAAGCTGAGTGAGAGAGAGAGAGAGAGAGAAGCTGTGAGTGAGAGAGAAAGAGACGCTGTGAGTGAGAGAGAGAGAGAGAGAAGCTGTGAGTGAGAGCGAGAGAAAGACCAACTGTGAGAGAGAGACAGAGAAAGAGAAGCTGAGTGAGAGAGAGAGAAAGAGAAGCTGTGAGTGAGAGAGAGAGAAAGAGAAGCTGTGAGTGTGAGAGAGAGAAAGATAGAGAAGCTGTGAATGAGATAGAGAGAGAGAAAGAGAAGCTGTGAGTGAGAGAGAGAGAGAAGCTGTGAGTGAGAGAGAGAGAAAGAGAAGCTGTGAGTGAGAGAGAGAAGCTGTGAGTGAGAGAGAGAGAGAAAGAGAAGATGTGAGTGAGAGAGAGTAAGAGAAGCTGTGAGTGAGAGAGAGAGAGAAAGAGAAGCTGTGAGTGAGCGAGAGAGAGAAAGAGAAGCTGTGAGTGAGAGAGATAGAGAAAGAGAAGCTGTGAGTGAGATAGAGAGAGAAAGAGAAGCTGTGAGTGAGAGAGTGGGAGAAAAAGGGAAGCTGTGAGTGAGAGTGAGAGAAAGAGAATCTGTGAGTGAGAGAGAGAAAGAAAGAGAAGCTGTGAGTGAGTGAGAGAGAGAGAAGCTGTGAGTGAGTGAGTGAGAGAGAGAGAAAGAGAAGCTGTGAGTGAGAGAGTGAAAGAAAGAGAAGCTGTGAGTGAGAGAGAGATAAAGAGAAGCTGTGAGTGAGAGAGAGAGAGAAAGAGAAGCTGTGAGTGAGATAGAGAGAAAGAGATGCTGTGAGTGAGAGAGAGAGAGATGCTGTGAGTGAGTGATAGAGAGAGAGTGAGAGAAGATGTGAGTGAGAGAGAGAGAAAGAGAAGCTGTGTGTGTGAGAGAGAAAGAGAAGCTGTGAGTGAGAGAGAGAGATAAATAGAAGCTGTGAGTTACAGAGAGAAAGAGGAAGAGAAGCTGTGAGTGAGAGAGAGAGAAAGAGAAGCTGTGAGTGAAGTAGAGAGAGAGAAAGAGAAGCGGTGAGTGAGAGAGAGAGAAGCTGTGAGTGAGTGATAGAGAGAGAGAGAAAGAGAAGCTGTGAGTGAGAATGAGAGAAAGAGAAGCTGTGAGTGTGAGAGAGAGATAAAGACAAGCTGTGAGAGAGAGACAGAGAAAGAGAAGCTGAGAGAGAGAAAGAGAAGCTGTGAGTAAGAGAGAGAGAGAAAGAGAAGCTGCGAGTGAGAGAGAGAGAAAGAGAGAAAGAGATGCTGTGAGTTGGAGAGAGTGAGAGAAGATGTGAGTGAGAGAGAGAGAAAGAGAAGCTGTGAGTGATAGAGAGAGAGAGAAAGAGAAGTTGTGAGTGAGAGAGAGAGAGAAAGAGATGCTGTGAGTGAGATAGAGAGAGAAAGAGAAGCTGTGAGTGAGACAGTGGGAGAAAAAGGGAAGCTGTGAGTGAGAGAGAGAGAAAGAGAAGCTGTGAGTGAGAGAGAAGGAGAGAAAGAGAAGTTGTGATTGAGTGAGTGAGAGAGAAGCTGTGAGTGAGTGAGAGAGAGAGAGAGAAAGTGAAGCTGTGAGTGAGAGTGAGAGAAAGAGAAGCTGTGAGTGAGAGAGAGAGATAAAGACAAGCTGTGAGAGAGAGATAGAGAAAGAGAAGCTGAGTTAGAGAGAGAAAGAGAAGCTGTGAGTGAGAGAGAGAGAGAAAGAGAAGCTGTGAGTGAGAGAGAGAGAAAGAGAAGCTGTGAGTGAGAGAGAGAAAGAAAGAGAAGCTGTGAGTGAGAGAGAGAAAGAGAAGTTGTGAGTGAGAGAGAAAGAAAGAAAGAGAAGCTGTGAGTGAGATAGAGAGAGAGAGAAAGAGAAGCTGTGAGTGAGAGAGAGAGAAAGAGAAGCTGTGAGTGTGAGAGAGAAGTTGTGAGTGAGAGAGAGAGAGAAAGAGAAGCTGTTCGTGAGAGAGAAAGAGAAGGTGTGAGTGAGAGAGAGAGAGAGAAAGAGAAGGCATGAGTGAGAGAGAGAGAGAAAGAGAAGCTGTGAGTGAGAGAGAGAGGGAGAGAAAGAGAAGCTGTGAGTGAGATAGAGAGAGAGAAAGAGAAGCTGTGAGTGAGAGAGAGATAGAAAAAGAGAAGCTGTCAGTGAGAGAGAGTGAGTGAAGCTGTGTGTGTGTGAGAGAGAGAGACGCTGTGAGTGAGAGAGAGAGAAGCTGTGAGTGAGAGAGAGAGAAAGAGAAGCTGTGTGAGGGAGAGATAAAGAGAAGCTGTGAGTTAGAGAGAGACAGAGAAAGAGAAGCTGTGAGTGAGAGAGAGGGAAGCTGTGAGTGAGAGAGAGAAAGAGAAGATGTGATTGAGAGAGAGAAAGAGACGGTGTGAGGGAGAGAGAAAGAGAAGCTGTGACTGAGAGAGAGAGATAAAGACAAGCTGTGAGTTAGAGAGAGACAGAGAAAAAGAAGCTGTGAGTGAGTGAGAGAGAAAGAGAAGCTGTGAGTGAGAGAGAGAGAGATAAATAGAAGCTGTGAGTTAGAGAGAGAAAGAGAAGCTGTGAGTGAGAGAGAGAGTAAGAGAATCTGTGAGTGAGAGAGAGAGAAGCTGTGAGAGAGAGAGAAGCTGTATGTGTGTGAGAGAGAAAGAGAAGCTGTGAGTGAGAGTGAGTGAAAGAGAGAGAGAGAAGCTGTGACAGTGATATAGAGGGAGCAAAAGAGAAGCTGTGAGTGAGAGAGAGAGAGAAAGAGAAGCTGTGAGTGAGAAAGAGAGAAAGAGAAGCTGTGAGTGAGAGAGAGAGAAAGAGAAGCTGAGTAGGAAAGAGAGAGAGAAAGAGAAGCTGTGAGTGAGAGAGAGAGAAAGAGAAGCTGTGAGTGAGAGAGAGAGAGAGTGAAAGAGACGCTGAGAGTGCGAGAGAGAAAGAGTAGCTGTGAGAGAGAGAGAGAGAGAAAGAGAAGCTGTGAGAAAGAGAGAGAGAAAGAGAAGCTGTGAGTGAGAGAGAGAGAGAGAGAAAGATAAGCTGAGTGAGAGAGAGAGAAAGAGAAGCTGAGTGAGAGAGAGAGAGAAAGGGAAGCTGTGTGTGTGAGAGAGAGAAGCTGTGAGTGAGTGAGAGAGAGAGAGAGAAAGAGAAGCTGTGAATGAGAGAGAGACAGAGAAAGAGACACTGTGAGTGAGAGAGAGAGAGAGAAAGAGATGCTGTAAGAGAGGGAGAGAGAAGCTGTGAGTGAGAGAGAGAGAGAGACAAGCTGTGAGTGAGGGAGAGAGAGGGATGTGAGTGAGAGAGAGAAAGAGAAAGAGAAGCTGTGAGTGAGAGAGAGAGAGAAAGAGAAGCAGTGAGAGAGGGAGAGAGAGAAAGAGAAGCTGTGAGTGAGAGAGAGAGAGAGAGAAAGAGAAGTTGTGAGTGAGAGAGAGAGAGAAGCTGTGAGTGAGAGAGAGAGAGAAAGAGAATCTGTGAGTGAGAGATGTATAGTCAAGCTGTGAGAGAGGGACACAGAAAGAGACTGTGAGTGAGAGAGATAGAAAGAGATGCTGAGAGAGAGAAAGAGAGAAGCTTTGAGTGAGAGAGAGAGAGAGAAGCTGTGAGTGAGTGAGAGAGAGATGTGAGTGAGTGAGAGAAAGAGACAGAGAAGCAGTGAGTGAGAGAGAGAGAAAGAGAAGCTGTGAGTGAGAGAGAGAGAGAAAAAGAGAAGCAGTGAGAGAGGGAGAGAGAGAAAGAGAAGCTGTTAGTGAGAGAGAGAGAGAAAGAGAAGCTGTGAGAGAGAGAGAGAGAGAGAGAGAAAATCTGTGAGTGAGAGAGAGAGAAGGTGTGAGTGAGAACGAGAGAGAGAGAAGATGTGAGTGAGAGAGAGAGAGAAGCTGTGAGTGAGAGAGAGAGAAGTTGTGAGTGAGTGAGAGAGAGAGAAGCTGTGAGTGAGAGAGAGAGAGAAAGAGAAGCTGTGAGAGAGAGTGAGAGAGAGAGAGAGAAAAGCTGTGCGTGAGAGAGAGAGAGACGCTGTAGGTGAGAAAGTGAGAGAGAGAAGATGTGAGTGAGAGAGTGAGAGAGAAGCTGTGAGTGAGAGAGAGATAGAGAAGCTGTGAGTGAGAGAGAGATAAAGAGAAGCTGTGAGTTAGATAGAGACAGAGAAAGAGAAGCTGTGAGTGAGAGAGAGAGAGAGAAAGAGAAAAGCTGTGAGTGAGAGAGAGAGAGAGAGAAGCTGTGAGTGAGAGAGAGATAAAGAGAAGCTGTGAGTTAGAGAGAGACAGAGAAAGAGAAGCTGTGAGTGAGAGAGAGAGAGAGAAAGAGAAGCTGTGAGTGAGAGAGAGATAAAGAGAAGCTGTGAGTTAGAGAGAGACAGAGAAAGAGAAGCTGTGAGTGATAGAGAGAAAAGAGAAGCTGTGATGGAGAGAGAGAGAGAAAAAGAAGCTGTGAGTAAGTGAGAGAGAGAGAGAAGCTGTGAGTGAGAGAGAGAGAGAGAGAAAGAGAAGCTGTGAGTGAGAGAGAAAGAGAGAGAAGCTGTGAGTGAGAGAGAGAGAGAAAGAGAAGCTGTGAGTGAGATAGAGAGAGAGAAACTGTGAGTGAGTGAGAGAGAGAAGATGTGAGTGAGTGAGAGAGAGAAGCTGTGAGTGAGTGAGAGAGAGAGAGACAGAGAAGCTGTGTGAGAGAGAGAGAGAGAAAGAGAAGCTGTAAGTGAGAGAGAGAGAAATAGAACCTGAGACTGAGAGAGAGAGAGAGAAAGAGAAAGAGAGGCTGTGTGTGTGAGAGAGAGAGAAGCTGTGAGTGAATGAGAGAGAGAGGGAGAAATAGAAGCTGTGAGAGAGAGAGAAATAGAAGCTGTGAGTGAGAGAGATATATAGTCAAGCTGTGAGAGAGAGACAGAGAAAGAGACACAGTGAGTGAGAGAGAGAGATAAAGAGATGCTGTGAGAGAGGGAGAAGCTGTGAGTGAGAGAGAGAGAGAAGCTGTGAGTGAGAGAGAGATGTGAGTGAGAGAGAGAAAGAGAAAGAGAAGCTGTGAGTGAGTGAGAGAGAGATAAAGAGAAGCTGTGAGTGAGTGAGAGAGAGAAAGAGAAGCTGTGAGTGAGAGAGAGAGAGAAAGAGAAGCAGTGAGAGAGGGAGAGAGAGAATGAGAAGGTGTGAGTGAGAGAGAGAGAGAAAGAGAAGTTGTGAGTGAGAGAGAGAGAGAAGCTGTGAGTGAGAGAGAGATAAAGAGAAGCTGTGAGTTAGAGAGTGACAGAGAAAGAGAAGCTGTGAGTGAGAGAGAGAGAGAAAGAGAAAAGCTGTGAGTGAGAGAGAGAGAAGCTGTGAGTGAGAGAGAGATAAAGAGAAGCTGTGAGTTCGAAAGAGAGAGAGAAAGAGAAGCTGTGAGTGAGAGAGAGAGAAAGAGAAGCTGTGAGTGAGAGAGAGAGAGAGAAGCTGTGAGTGAGAGAGAGAGAGAGAAGCTGTGAGAGAGAGTGAGAGAGAGAGAGAAAAGCTGTGAGTGAGAGAGAGAGAGAGAGAAGCTGTGTGTGTGAGAGAGAAAAGCTGTGAGTGAGAGAGAGAGAGAAGCTGTGAGTGAGAGAGAAAGAGTAGCTGTGAGTGAGAGAGAGAGAGAAAGATAAGCTGAGTGAGAGAAAGAGAGAAAGAGAAGCTGTGAGTGAGAGAGAGAGAGAAAGAGAAGTTGTGAGTGAGAGAGAGAAGCTGTGTGAGAGAGAAAGAAACTCTTTGAGAGGGAGTGAGAGAGAGAGAGAAAAAGAGAAGCTGTGTGTGCGAGAGAAAGAATGAGTAGCTGTGAGTAAGAGAGAGAGAAAGAGAAGCTGTGAGTGAGAGTGAGAAAGAGCTGTGAGTGAGAGAGTGGGAGAAGCTGTGAGTGAGTGAGAGAGAGAGAGAGAAAGAGAAGCTGTGAGCGAGAGAGAGAGAGAGAGAGAAGCTATGAGTGAGAGAGAGAGAAAGACCAGCTGTGAGAGAGAGACAGAGAAAGAGAAGCTGTGAGAGATAGAGAGAAAGAGAAGCTGTGAGTGAGAGAGAGAGAAAGAGAAGCTGTGAGTGAGAGAGAGAAAGAGAAGCTGTGAGTGTGAGAGAGAGAAAGATAGAGAAGCTGTGAGTGAGATAGAGAGAGAGAGAAAGAGAAGCTGTGAGTGAGAGAGAGAGAGAGAGAGAAGCTGTGAGTGAGTGATAGAAAGAGAGAGAGAAGATGTGAGTGAGAGAGAGAGAAAGAGAAGCTGTGAGTGAGAGAGAGAGAAGCTGTGAGTGAGAGAGAGAGAAAGAGAAGATGTGAGGGAGAGAGTGAGTAAGAGAAGCTGTGAGTGAGAGAGAGAGAGAAAGAGAAGCTGTGAGTGAGCGAGAGAGAGAAAGAGAAGCTGTGAGTGAAAGAGATAGAGAAAGAGAAGCTGTGAGTGAGTGAGAGAGAGAAAGAGAAGCTGTGAGTGAGAGAGAGAGAGAAAGAGAAGCAGTGAGTGAGAGAGAGATAAAGAGAAGCTGTGAGTTAGAGAGAGAGAGAAAGAGAAGTTGTGAGTGAGAGAGAGAGAGAGAAGCTGTGAGTGAGAGAGAGAGAAAGAGAAGCTGTGAGAGAGTGAGAGAGAGAGAGAAAAGCTGTGTGAGTGAGTGAGAGAGAAGCTGTGAGTGAGACAGAGATAAAGAGAAGCTGTGAGTTAGAGAGAGACAGAGAAAGAGAAGCTGTGAGTGAGAGAGAGAGAAAGAGAAAAGCTGTGAGTGAGAGAGAGAGAAGCTGTGAGTGAGAGAGAGATAAAGAGAAGCTGTGAGTTCGAAAGAGAGAGAGAAAGAGAAGCTGTGAGTGAGAGAGAGAGAAAGAGAAGCTGTGAGTGAGAGAGAGAGAGAGAAGCTGTGAGTGAGAGAGAGAGAGAGAAGCTGTGAGAGAGAGTGAGAGAGAGAGAGAAAAGCTGTGAGTGAGAGAGAGAGAGAGAGAAGCTGTGTGTGAGAGAGAGAAAAGCTGTGAGTGAGAGAGAGAGAGAAGCTGTGAGTGAGAGAGAAAGAGTAGCTGTGAGTGAGAGAGAGAGAGAAAGATAAGCTGAATGAGAGAAAGAGAGAAAGAGAAGCTGTGAGTGAGAGAGAGAGAGAAAGAGAAGTTGTGAGTGAGAGAGAGAGAAGCTGTGTGAGAGAGAAAGAAACTCTTTGAGAGGGAGTGAGAGAGAGAGAGAAAAAGAGAAGCTGTGTGTGCGAGAGAAAGAATGAGTAGCTGTGAGTAAGAGAGAGAGAAAGAGAAGCTGTGAGTGAGAGAGAGAAAGAGCTGTGTGAGAGAGTGGGAGAAGCTGTGAGTGAGTGAGAGAGAGAGAGAGAGAAAGAGAAGCTGTGAGCGAGAGAGAGAGAGAGAAGCTATGAGTGAGAGAGAGAGAAAGACCAGCTGTGAGAGACAGACAGAGAAAGAGAAGCTGTGAGAGATAGAGAGAAAGAGAAGCTGTGAGTGAGAGAGAGAGAAAGAGAAGCTGTGAGTGAGAGAGAGAAAGAGAAGCAGTGAGTGTGAGAGAGAGAAAGATAGAGAAGCTGTGAGTGAGATAGAGAGAGAGAGAAAGAGAAGCTGTGAGTGAGAGAGAGAGAGAGAGAGAAGCTGTGAGTGAGTGATAGAAAGAGAGAGAGAAGATGTGAGTGAGAGAGAGAGAAAGAGAAGCTGTGAGTGAGAGAGAGAGAAGCTGTGAGTGAGAGAGAGAGAAAGAGAAGATGTGAGGGAGAGAGTGAGTAAGAGAAGCTGTGAGTGAGAGAGAGAGAGAAAGAGAAGCTGTGAGTGAGCGAGAGAGAGAAAGAGAAGCTGTGAGTGAAAGAGATAGAGAAAGAGAAGCTGTGAGTGATAGAGAGAGAGAGAAGGAGAAGCTGTGAGTGAGAGAGAGAGAAAGAAAGAGATGCTGTGAGTGAGAGAGAGAGAAAGAGAAGCTGTGAGTGAGAGAGTGGGAGAAAAAGGGAAGCTGTGAGTGAGAGAGAGAGAAAGAGAAGCTGTGAGTGAGAGAGAGAGAGAGAAAGAGAAGCTATGAGTGAGTGAGAGAGAGAGAAGCTGTGAGTGAGTGAGAGAGAGAGAGAGAAAGAGAAGCTGTGAGTGAGAGAGACAGAAAGAGAAGCTTTGAGTGAGAGAGAGAGATAAAGACAAGCTGTGAGAGAGAGACAGAGAAAGAGAAGCTGAGTGAGAGAGAAAGAAAGAGAAGCTGTGAGTGAGAGAGAGAGAAGTTGTGAGTGAGAGAGAGAGAGAAAGAGAAGGTGTGAGTGAGAGAGAAAGAGAAGGTGTGAGTGAGAGAAAGAGAGAAAGAGAAGGTGTGAGTGAGAGAGAAAGAGAAGGTGTGAGTGAGTGAGAGAGAGAAAGAGAAGTTGTGAGTGAGAGAGAAAGAAAGAAAGAAAGAGAAGCTGTGAGTGAGATAGAGAGAGAGAAAGAGAAGCTGTGAGTGAGAGAGAGAGAAAGAGAAGCTGTGAGTGAGAGAGAGAGAAGTTGTGAGTGAGAGAGAGAGAGAAAGAGAAGTTGTGAGTGAGAGAGAAAGAGAAGGTGTGAGTGAGAGAGAGAGAGAAAGAGAAGGTGTGAGTGAGAGAGAGAGAGAAAGAGAAGCTGTGAGTGAGAGAGAGAGAAAGAGAAGCTGTGAGTGAGATAGAGAGACAAAGAGAAGCTGTGAGTGAGAGAGTGTGTGAAGCTGTGTGTGTGTGAGAGAGAGAGACGCTGTGAGTGTGAGAGAGAGAAGCTGTGAGTGAGAGAGAGAGAAAGAGAAGCTGTGTGAGGGAGAGATAAAGAGAAGCTGTGAGTTAGAGAGAGACAGAGAAAGAGAAGCTGTGAGTGAGAGAGAGAGAGAGAAGCTGTGAGTGAGAGAGAGAAAGAGAAGATGTGATTGAGAAAGAGAAAGAGACGGTGTGAGGGAGAGAGAAAGAGAAGCTGTGACTGAGAGAGCGAGATAAAGACAAGCTGTGAGTTAGAGAGAGACAGAGAAAGAGAAGCTGTGAGTGAGGGAGAGAGAAAGAGAAGCTGTGAGTGAGAGAGAGAGAGATAAATAGAAGCTGTGAGTTAGAGAGAGAAAGAGAAGCTGTGAGTGAGAGAGAGAGAAAGAGAAGTTGTGAGTGAGAGAGAGAGAGAAGCTGTGAGTGAGAGAGAGAGAGAAAGAGAAGATGTGAGTGAGTGAGAGAGAGAGAGAAGCTGTGTGAGAGAGAGACAAAGAGAAGCTGTGAGTGAGAGAGAGAGCGTAAGAGAAGCTGTGTGTGTGTGAGAGAGAAAGAGAAGCTGTGAGTGAGAGAGAGTGAAAGAGAGAGAGAGAAACTGTGACAGTGATAGAGAGAGAGCAAAAGAGAAGCTGTGAGTGAGAGAGAGACATAAAGAGAAACTGTGAGTGAGAGAGAGAGAAAGAGAAGCTGTGAGTGAGAGAGAGAGAAAAAGAAGCTGAGTAAGAAAGAGAGAGAGAAAGAGAAGCTGTGAGTGAGAGAGAGAGAAAGAGAAGCTGTGAGTGAGAGAGAGAGAGAGCGAAAGAGACGCTGAGAGTGCAAGAGAGAAAGAGTAGCTGTGAGTGAGAGAGAGAGAAAGTGTAGCTGTGAGTAAGAGAGAGAGAAAGAGAAGCTGTGAGTGAGAGAGAGAGAGAAGCTGTGAGTGAGTGAGAGAGAGAAAGACCAGCTGTGAGAGAGAGACAGAGAAAAAGAAGCTGAGTGAGAGATAGAGAGAAAGAGAAGCTGTGAGTGAGAGAGAGAGAGAGAAGCAGTGAGTGAGAGAGAGAGAAAGAGAAGCTGTGAGTGTGAGAGAGAGAAAGATAGAGAAGCTGTGAGTGAGAGAGAGAGAGAAAGAGAAGCTGTGAGTGAGAGAGAGAGAGAAGCTGTGAGTGAGTGATAGAAAGAGAGAGAGAGAACATGTGTGTGTGAGAGAGAGAAAGAGAAGCTGTGAGTGAGAGAGAGAGAAAAAGAGAAGCTGTGAGTGAGTGAGAGAGAGAGAGAGAAGCTGTGAGTGAGAGAGAGAAAGAGAAGATGTGATTGAGAAAGAGAAAGAGGCGGTGTGAGGGAGAGAGAAAGAGAAGCTGTGACTGAGAGAGAGAGATAAAGACAACTTGTGAGTTAGAGAGAGAGAGAGAAAGAGAAGCTGTGAGTGAGAGAGAGAGAAAGAGAAGCTGTGAGTGAGAGAGAGAGAGATAAATAGAAGCTGTGAGTTAGAGAGAGAAAGTGAAACTGTGAGTGAGAGAGAGAGAAAGAGAAGTTGTGAGTGAGAGAGAGAGAGAAGCTGTGAGTGAGAGAGAGAGAGAAAGAGAAGATGTGAGTGAGAGAGAGAGAGAAGCTGTGTGAGAGAGAGACAAAGAGAAGCTGTGAGTGAGAGAGAGAGAGTAAGAGAAGCTGTGTGTGTGTGAGAGAGAAAGAGAAGCTGTGAGTGAGAGTGAGTGAAAGAGAGAGAGAGAAGCTGTGACAGTGATAGAGAGAGAGCAAAAGAGAAGCTGTGAGTGAGAGAGAGACATAAAGAGAAGCTGTGAGTGAGAGAGAGAGAAAGAGAAGCTGTGAGTGAGAGAGAGAGAAAAAGAAGCTGAGTAAGAAAGAGAGAGAGAAAGAGAAGCTGTGAGTGAGAGAGAGAGAAAGAGAAGCTGTGAGTGAGAGAGAGAGAGAGCGAAAGATACGCTGAGAGTGCAAGAGAGAAAGAGTAGCTGTGAGTGAGAGAGAGAGAGAAAGTGTAGCTGTGAGTAAGAGAGAGAGAAAGAGAAGCTGTGTGAGAGAGAGAGAGAAAGAGCTGTGAGTGAGAGAGAGAGAGAAGCTGTGAGTGAGTGAGTGAGAGAGAGAAAGAGAAGCTGTGAGTGAGAGAGAGAGAGAGAAGCTGTAAGTGAGAGAGAGAGAGAAAGACCAGCTGTGAGAGAGAGACAGAGAAAAAGAAGCTGAGTGAGAGATAGAGAGAATGAGAAGCTGTGAGTGAGAGAGAGAGAGAAAGAGAAGCTGTGAGTGAGAGAGAGAGAAAGAGAAGCTGTGAGTGTGAGAGAGAGAAAGATAGAGAAGCTGTGAGTGAGATAGAGAGAGAGAGAGAGAAGCTGTGAGTGAGAGAGAGAGAGAGAAGCTGTGAGTGAGTGATAGAAAGTATGAGAGAGAACATGTGTGTGTGAGAGAGAGAAAGAGAAGCTGTGAGTGAGACAGAGAGAAAAAGAGAAGCTGTGAGTGAGAGAGAGAGAGAGAAAGAGAAGCTGTGAGTGAGAGAGAGAGAAGCTGTGAGTGAGAGAGAGAGAGAGAAAGAGAAGATGTGAGTGAGAGAGAGAGTAACAGAAGCTGTGAGTGAGAGAGAGAGAGAAAGAGAAGCTGTGAGTGAGCGAGAGAGAGAGAAGCTGTGAGTGAGCGAGAGAGAGAGAGAGAAGCTGTGAGTGAGAGAGATAGAGAAAGAGAATCTGTGAGTGATAGAGAGAGAGAAAGAGAAGCTGTGAGTGAGAGAGAGAGAGAAAGAGAAGCTGTGAGTGAGACAGAGAGAAAGAGAAGATGTGTGTGTGAGAGAGAGAGAAGCTGAGAGTGAGAGAGAGAGAGAAAGAGAAGCTGTGAGTGAGAGAGAAAGCTGTGTGAGAGAGAAAGAGAAAGAGAAGCTGTGAGTGTGTGAGAGAGAGAAGCTGTGAGTGAGTGAGAGAAAAAAAACTGTGAGTGAGATAGAGAGAGAAGCTGTGAGTGAGTGAGTGAGAGAGATAAGCTGTGAGTGAGAGAGAGAAATAAAGAGAAGCTGTGAGTTAGAGAGAGAGAGAAAGAGAAGCTGTGAGTGAGAGAGAAAGAGAAGATGTGTGTGTGAGAGAGAGAGAAAGAGAAGCTGTGAGTGAGAGAAAAATCTGTGAGTGAGAGAGAAAGAGAACGAGAAGCTGTGAGTGAGAGAGAGAGAGAAGCTGTGAGTGAGAGAGAGAGGGAAAAACTGTGAGTGAGATAGAGAGAAGCTGTGAGTGAGTGAGTGAGAGAGAGAGAAGCTGTGAGTGAGAGAGAGAAATAAAGAGAAGCTGTGAGTTAGACGGAACAGAGAAAGAGAAGCTGTGAGTTAGAGAGAGACAGAGAAAGAGAAGCTGTGAGTGAGAGAGTGAGAGAGAAAGAGAAGCTGTGAGTGAGAGAGAGAGAAAGAGAAGCTGTGAGTGAGAGAGTGAGAGAGAAAGAGAAGCTGTGAGTGAGAGAGAGAGAAAGAGAAGCTGTGAGTGAGTGAGAGAGAGAGAGAGAAAGAGAAGCTGTGAGAGAGAGTGAGAGAAAGAGCTGTGAGTGAGAGAGAGAGAGAAGCTGTGAGTGTGAGAGAGAGAGAAGATGTGAGTGAGAGAGAGAAAGAGAAAGAGATGCAGTGAGTGAGTGAGAGAGAGAGATAAAGAGAAGCTGTGAGTGATAGAGAGAGATAAAGAGAAGCTGTGAGTGAGAGAGAGAAAGAGAAGCTGGGAGTGAGCAAGAGAGAGAAAGAGAAGCTTTGAGTGAGAGAGAGAGAGAGAGAAGCTGTGAGTGAGAGAGAGAGAGAGAAGCTGTGAGTGAGAGAGAAAGAAAGAAAGAGAAGCTGTGAGTGAGTGAGAAAGAGAGAGAGAGAGAAGCTGTGAGTGAGAGAGAGAGAGAGAAAGAGAAGCAGTGAGTGAGAGAGAGAGAGCTAGAAGCTGTGAGTGAGAGAGAGATAAAGAGAAGCTGTGAGTTAGAGAGAGAGAGAGAAAGAGAAGCTGTGAGTGAGAGAGAGAGAAAGAGAAGCTGTGAGTGAGAGAGAGATAAAGAGAAGCTGTGAGTGAGAGAGAGGAAGAGAAGCTGTGAGTGAGAGAGAGAGAGAAAGAGAAGCTGTGAGTGAGAGAGAGATAAAGAGAAGCTGTGAGTTAGAGAGAGAAAGAGAAGCTGTGAGTGAGAGAGAGAGAGAAAGAGAAGCTGTGTGTGTGTGTGAGAGAGAAGCTGTGAGTGAGAGAGAGAAAGAAAGAAAGAGAAGATGTAAGTGAGAGAGTGAGAGAGAGAAAGAGAAGCTGTGAGTGAGAGAGAGAGAAGCTGTGAGTGAGAGAGAGAGAGAGAAAGAGAAGGTGTGTGAGAGAGAGAGAAAGAGAAGCTGTGAGTGAGAGATAGAGAGAAGCTGTGAGTGTGTGTGTAAGAGAAGATGTGAGTGAGAGAGATAAAGAGAAGCAGTGAGTGAGTGAGAGAGGGAGAAAGAGAAGCTGTGAGTGAGAGAGAGAAAGAGAAGCTGTGAGTGAGAGAGAAAGAGAAGCTGTGAGTGAGAGAGAGACAGAAAGAGAAGCTGTGAGTGAGAGAGAGAGAGAAAGAGAAGCTGTGAGTGAGAGAGAGAGAAAGAGAAGCTGTGTGTGAGAGAGAGAAGCTGTGAGTGAGAGAGAAAGAAAGAAATAGAAGCTGTGAGTGAGTGAGAGAGAGAGAAGTGAGTTAGAGAGAAAGGGAGAAAGATAAGCAGTGAGTGAGAGAGAGAGAGAAGCTGTGAGTGAGAGATAAAAGAAAGAAATAGAAGCTGTGAGTGAGTGAGAGAGAGAGAAGTTGTGAGTTAGAGAGAGAGGGAGAAAGAGAAGTTGTGAGTGAGAGAGAGAGAGAAGCTGTGAGTGAGAGAGAAAGGGAAAGAGAGGCTGTGAGTGAGAGAGAGAGAGAAGCTGTTAGTGAGAGAGAAAGAGAGAGAAAGAGAAGCTGTGAGTGAGAGAGAGAGAGAAGCTGTGAGTGAGAGAGAAAGAAAGAGAAAGAGAGGCTGTGAGTGAGAGAGAGAGAAGCTGTGAGTGAGAGAGAGAAAAAGAGAAGCTGTGAGTTAGAGAGAGAGAGAAAGAGAAGCTGTGAGTGAGACAGAGAGAAAGAGAAGATGTGTGTGTGTGAGAGAGAGAAGCTGAGAGTGAGAGAGAGAGAGAAAGAGAAGCTGTGAGTGAGAGAGAAAGCTGTGAGTGAGAGAGAAAGAGAAAGAGAAGCTGTGAGTTAGAGAGAGAGAGAGAAGCTGTGAGTGAGTGAGAGAAAAAAACTGTGAGTGAGATAGAGAGAGAAGCTGTGAGTGAGTGAGTGAGAGAGATAAGCTGTGAGTGAGAGAGAGAAATAAAGAGAAGCTGTGAGTTAGAGAGAGAGAGAAAGAGAAGCTGTGAGTGAAACAGAGAGAAAGAGAAGATGTGTGTGTGTGTGAGAGAGAAAGAGAAGCTGTGAGTGAGAGAGAAAGCTGTGAGTGAGAGAGAAAGAGAAAGAGAAGCTGTGAGTGAGAGAGAGAGAGAGAAGCTGTGACAGTGGGAGAGAGAGAAAGAGAAGCTGTGAGTGAGTGAGAGAGAAAGAAAGAGAAGCTATGAGTGAGAGAGAGAGAAGCTGTGTGAGAGAGAGAGGGAGAAAGAGAAGCTGTGTGAGAGAGAGAGCAAGTGAAGCTGTGAGTGAGAGAGACAGACAGAAAGAGAAGCTGTGAGTGAGAGAGAGAGAGCTAGAAGCTGTGAGTGAGTGAGAGAGACAGAAGCTGTGAGTGAGAGAGAGAAAGAGAAGCTGTGAGTGAGAGAGAGAGAGAGAGAAGCTGTGAGTGAGAGAGAGATAAAGAGAAGCTGTGAGTTAGAGAGAGAGAGAGAAAAGAGAAGCTATGAGTGAGAGAGAGAGAGAAGCTGTGAGTGAGAGAGAGAGGGAGAAAGTGAAGCGGTGAGTGAGAGAGAGAGAGAAAGATAAGCTGTGAGTGAGAGAGAGAGAGAGAAAGAGAATCTGTGAGTGAGAGAGAGAGAAGCTGTGAGTGTGAGAGAGAGAGAGAAGCTGTGAGTGAGAGAGAGAAAGAGAAGCTGTGAGTGAGAGAGATAGAAAGAGAAGCTGTGAGTGAGAGAGATAAAGAGAAGCTGTGAATTAGAGAAAGACAGAGAAAGAGAAGCTGTGAGTGAGAGAGAGAGAGAAAGAGAAACTGTGTGTGTGAGAGAGAGAAGCTGTGAGTGAGAGAGAGAGATAAAGAGAAGATGTTAGTGAGAGAGTGAGAGAGAGAAAGAGAAGCTGTGAGTGAGAGAGAGAGAGAGAAGATGTGAGTGAGAGAGAGAAAGAGAAAGAGAAGCAGTGAGTGAGTGAGAGAGAGAGATAAAGAGAAGCTGTGAGTGAGAGAGAGAGAGAGAAGCTGTGAGTAAGAGAGAGAGAAAGAAAGAGAAGCTGTGAGTGAGTGAGAGAGAGAGAGAAAAGCTGTGAGTGAGAGAGAGAGAGAAAGAGAAGCTGTGAGTGTGAGAGAGAGAGCTAGAAGCTGTGAGTGAGTGAGAGAGAGGAAGAGAAGCTGTGAGTGAGAGAGAGAGAGAAGGAGAAGCTGTGAGTGAGAGAGAGATAAAGAGAAGCTGTGAGTAAGAGAGAGAGAGAAAGAGAAGCTGTGAGTGAGAGAGAGAGAAAAAGAGAATCTGTGAGTGAGGGAGAGAGCGAAGCTGTGAGTGAGAGAGAGAGAGAAGCTGTGAGTGAGAGAGAGAGAGAGAAAGAGAAGCTGTGAGTGAGAGAGTGAGAGAAAGAGAAGCTGTGAGTGAGAGAGAGAGAAAGTAAGAGAAGCTGTGAGTGAGAGAGAGAGGGTGAAAGAGAAGCTGTGATTGTTAGAGAGAGGGAGAAAAAGGGAAGCTGTGAGTGAGCGTGAGAGAGAGAGAGAAGCTGTGACAGTGGGAGAGAGAGAAAGAGAAGCTGTGAGTGAGAGAGAGAGAAAGAAAGAGAAGCTATGAGTGAGAGAGAGAAGCTGTGAGTGAGAGAGAGAGGGAGAAAGAGAAGCTGTGAGTGAGAGAGAGAGAGAAAGAGAAGCTGTGAGAGAGAGAGAGAAAGAGAAGCTGTGAGAGAGAGAGAGAAGCTGTGAGTGAGAGAGAGAGAGAAGCTGTGAGTGAGAGAGAGAGAGAGTAGCTGTGAGTGAGAGAGAGAGAGAATGAGAAGCTGTGAGTGAGATAGAGAGAGAGAAAGAGAAGCTGTGAGTGAGAGAGAAAGAGAAGCTGTGAGTGAGAGAGAAAGAGAAGCTGTGTCAGAGAGAGAGAGAGAAAGAGAAAGAGAAGCAGTGAGTGAGTGTGAGAGAGAGATAAAGAGAAGCTGTGAGTGATAGAGAGATAAAGAGAAGCTGTGAGTGAGAGAGAGAAAGAGAAGCTGGGAGTGAGTAAGAGAGAAAAAGAGTAGCTGTGTGAGAGAGAGAGAGAGAGAGAAGCTGTGAGTGAGAGAGAGAGAGAGAGAGAAGCTGTGAGTGAGAGAGAAAAAAAGAAAGAGAAGCTGTGAGTGAGTGAGAGAGAGAGAGAGAAGCTGTGAGTGAGAGAGAGAGAGCTAGAAGCTGTGAGTGAGTGAGAGAGAGGAAGAGAAGCTGTGAGTGAGAGAGAGAGAAGGAGAAGCTGTGAGTGAGAGAGAGATAAAGAGAAGCTGTGAGTTAGAGAGAGAGAGAGAAAGAGAAGCTGTGAGTGAGTGAGAGAGAGAAAAAGAGAATCTGTGAGTGAGAGAGAGAGAGAAGCTGTGAGTGAGAGAGAGAGAGAGAAGCTGTGTGTGTGTGAGAGAGAGAAAGAGAAGCTGTGAGTGAGAGAGAGAGATAAAGAGAAGCTGTGAGTGAGAGAGGGAGAAAAAGGGAAGCTGTGAGTGAGCGTGAGAGAGAGAGAGAAGCTGTGACAGTGGGAGAGAGAGAAAGAGAAGCTGTGAGTGAGAGA
The DNA here is from genome assembly GCA_035047345.1 of Bradypodion ventrale. Lineage (NCBI taxonomy): Eukaryota > Metazoa > Chordata > Lepidosauria > Squamata > Chamaeleonidae > Bradypodion > Bradypodion ventrale. The sequence continues at coordinate 9,757,684 of JAWDJE010000018.1, read as the reverse complement.
GAGAGAAAGAAAGAGAAGCTATGAGTGAGAGAGAGAAGCTGTGAGTGAGAGAGAGAGGGAGAAAGAGAAGCTATGAGTGAGAGAGAGAGAAAGAGAAGCTGTGAGTGAGAGAGAGAGAGAAAGAGAAGCTGTGTGAGAGAGAGAGAAGCAGTAAGTGAGAGAGAGAGAGAAGCTGTGAGTGAGAGAGAGAGAGAAGCTGTGAGTGTGTGAGAGAGAGAATGAGAAGCTGTGAGTGAGAGAGAAAGAGAAGCTGTGAGAGAGAGAGAGAAGCTGTGAGTGAGAGAGAGAGAAAGAGAAGCTGTGAGTGTGAGAGAGAGAAAGAGAAGCTGTGAGTGAGAGAGTGAGATAAAGAGAAGCTGTGAGTTAGAGAGAGAGAGAGAAAGAGAAGCTGTGAGTGAGAGAGAGAGAGAAAAAGAAGCTGTGAGTGAGAGAGAGAGAGAAGCTGTGAGTGAGAGTGAGAGAGAAAGAGAAGCTGTGAGTGAGAGAGTGAGAGAAAGAGAAGCTGTGAGTGAGAGAGAGAGAGAGAGAAAGAGAAGCTGTGAGTGAGAGAGAGAGAAAGAGAAGCTGTGAGTGTGAGAGAGAGTGAGAAAAAGGGAAGCTGTGAGTGAGAGTGAGAGAGAGAGAAGCTGTGACAGTGGGAGAGAGAAAGAGAGAAAGAGAAGCTGTGAGTGAGAGAGAAAGAAAGAAATAGAAGCTATGAGTGAGAGAGAGAGAAGCTGTGAGTGAGAGAGAGAGTGAGAAAGAGAATCTGTGAGTGAGAGAGAGAGAAAGAGAAGCAGTGAGTGAGAGAGAGAGATAGTAGCTGTGAGTGAGAGAGAGAGAGAAGCTGTGAGTGAGAGAGAGAGATATGCTGTGAGTGACAGAGAGAAAGAGAAGCTGTGAGTGAGAGAGAGAGGGAGAAAGAGAAAGAGAAGCAGTGAGTGAGAGAGAGATAAAGAGAAGCTGTGAGTTAGAGAGAGAGAGAGAGAGAGAGAAGCTGTGAGTGAGAGAGAGAGAGAAAGAGAAGCTGTGTGTGAGAGAGAGAATCTGTGAGTGAGAGAGAGAGAGAGAAAGAAAGAGAAGATGTCACTGAGAGAGGGAGAAAGAGAGAGAAGCTGTGAGTGAGTGAGAGAGAGAAAGATAAGCTGTGTGAGAGAAGGAGAGAAAGAGAAGCTGTGAGTGAGTGAGAGAGAGAATGAGAAGCTGTGAGTGAGATAGAGAGAGAGAAAGAGAAGCTGTGAGTGAGTGAGAGAGAGAAGCTGTGAGTGAGTGAGAGAGAGAAGCTGTGAGTGAGAGAGAAAGAGAAGCTGTGTGAGAGAGAGAGAGAGAAGCTGTGAGTGAGAGAGAGAGAAAGAGAAGCTGTGAGTGTGAGAGAGAGAAAGAGAAGCTGTGAGTGAGAGAGTGAGATAAGGAGAAGCTGTGAGTTAGAGAGAGACAGAGAAAGAGAAGCTGTGAGTGAGAGAGAGAGAGAAAAAGAAGCTGTGAGTGAGAGAGAGAGAGAGAAAGAGAAGCTGTGAGTGAGAGAGAGAGAGAGAAGCTGTGAGTGAGAGTGAGAGAGAAAGAGAAGCTGTGAGTGAGAGAGAGAGAGAGAAGCTGTGAGTGAGTGATAGAAAGAGAGAGAGAGAGAACATGTGTGTGTGTGAGAGAGAAAGAGAAGCTGTGAGTGAGAGAGAGAGAAAAAGAGAAGCTGTGAGTGAGAGAGAGAGAGAGAAGCTGTGAGTGAGAGAGAGAAAGAGAAGATGTGATTGAGAAAGAGAAAGAGATGGTGTGAGGGAGAGAGAAAGAGAAGCTGTGACTGAGAGAGAGAGAGATAAAGACAACTTGTGAGTTAGAGAGAGACAGAGAAAGAGAAGCTGTGAGTGAGAGAGAGAGAAAGAGAAGCTGTGAGTGAGAGAGAGAGATAAATAGAAGCTGTGAGTTAGAGAGAGAAAGTGAAACTGTGAGTGAGAGAGAGAGAAAGAGAAGTTGTGAGTGAGAGAGAGAGAGAAGCTGTGAGTGAGAGAGAGAGAGAAAGAGAAGATGTGAGTGAGAGAGAGAGAGAAGCTGTGTGAGAGAGAGACAAAGAGAAGCTGTGAGTGAGAGAGAGAGAGTAAGAGAAGCTGTGTGTGTGTGAGAGAGAAAGAGAAGCTGTGAGTGAGAGTGAGTGAAAGAGAGAGAGAGAAGCTGTGACAGTGATAGAGAGAGAGCAAAAGAGAAGCTGTGAGTGAGAGAGAGACATAAAGAGAAGCTGTGAGTGAGAGAGAGAGAAAGAGAAGCTGTGAGTGAGAGAGAGAGAAAAAGAAGCTGAGTAAGAAAGAGAGAGAGAAAGAGAAGCTGTGAGTGAGAGAGAGAGAAAGAGAAGCTTTGAGTGAGAGAGAGAGAGAGCGAAAGATACGCTGAGAGTGCAAGAGAGAAAGAGTAGCTGTGAGTGAGAGAGAGAGAAAGTGTAGCTGTGAGAAAGAGAGAGAGAAAGAGAAGCTGTGAGAGAGAGAGAGAGAGAAAGAGCTGTGAGTGAGAGAGAGAGAGAAGCTGTGAGTGAGTGAGTGAGAGAGAGAGAGAAAGAGAAGCTGTGAGTGAGAGAGAGAGAGAGAAGCTGTGAGTGAGAGAGAGAGAAAGACCAGCTGTGAGAGAGAGACAGAGAAAAAGAAGCTGAGTGAGAGATAGAGAGAATGAGAAGCTGTGAGTGAGAGAGAGAGAGAAAGAGAAGCTGTGAGTGAGAGAGAGAGAAAGAGAAGCTGTGAGTGTGAGAGAGAGAAAGATAGAGAAGCTGTGAGTGAGATAGAGAGAGAGAAAGAGAAGCTGTGAGTGAGAGAGAGAGAGAGAAGCTGTGAGTGAGTGATAGAAAGTGTGAGAGAGAACATGTGTGTGTGTGAGAGAGAAAGAGAAGCTGTGAGTGAGAGAGAGAGAAAAAGAGAAGCTGTGAGTGAGAGAGAGAGAGAGAAAGAGAAGCTGTGAGTGAGAGAGAGAGAAGCTGTGAGTGAGAGAGAGAGAGAGAAAGAGAAGATGTGAGTGAGAGAGAGAGTAACAGAAGCTGTGAGTGAGAGAGAGAGAGAAAGAGAAGCTGTGAGTGAGCGAGAGAGAGAGAGAGAAGCTGTGAGTGAGAGAGAGAGAGAGAGAGAAGCTGTGAGTGAGAGAGATAGAGGAAGAGAATCTGTGAGTGATAGAGAGAGAGAGAAAGAGAAGCTGTGAGTGAGAGAGAGAAATAAAGAGAAGCTGTGAGTTAGAGAGAGAGAGAAAGAGAAGCTGTGAGTGAGAGAGAAAGAGAAGATGTGTATGTGAGAGAGAGAGAAAGAGAAGCTGTGAGTGAGAGAAAAAGCTGTGAGTGAGAGAGAAAGAGAAAGAGAAGCTGTGAGTGAGTGAGAGAGAGAGAAGCTGTGAGTGAGAGAGAGAGGGAAAAACTGTGAGTGAGATGGAGAGAAGCTGTGAGTGAGTGAGTGAGAGAGAGAGAAGCTGTGAGTGAGAGAGAGAAATAAAGAGAAGCTGTGAGTTAGAGGGAACAGAGAAAGAGAAGCTGTGAGTGAGAGAGAGAGAGAAAGAGCTGTGAGTGTGGGAGAGAGATAAAGAGAAGCTGTGAGTAAGAGAGAGACAGAGAAAGAGAAGCTGTGAGTGAGAGAGTGAGAGAGAAAGAGAAGCTGTGAGTGAGAGAGAGAGAAAGAGAAGCTGTGAGTGAGTGAGAGAGAGAGAGAGAAGCTGTGATTGAGAGAGAGAGAGAGAGAAGCTGTGAGAGAGAGTGAGAGAAAGAGCTGTGAGTGAGAGAGAGAGAGAAGCTGTGAGAGTGAGAGAGAGAGAAGATGTGAGTGAGAGAGAGAAAGAGAAAGAGATGCAGTGAGTGAGTGAGAGAGAGAGATAAAGAGAAGCTGTGAGTGATAGAGAGAGATAAAGAGAAGCTGTGAGTGAGAGAGAGAAAGAGAAGCTGGGAGTGAGTAAGAGAGAGAAAGAGAAGCTTTGAGTGTGAGAGAGAGAGAGAGAAGCTGTGAGTGAGAGAGAGAGAGAGAAGCTGTGAGTGAGAGAGAAAGAAAGAAAGAGAAGCTGTGAGTGAGTGAGAAAGATAGAGAGAGAGAAGCTGTGAGTGAGAGAGAGAGAGAGAGAAAGAGAAGCAGTGAGTGAGAGAGAGAGAGCTAGAAGCTGTGAGTGAGAGAGAGATAAAGAGAAGGTGTGAGTTAGAGAGAGAGAGAAAGAGAAGCTGTGAGTGAGTGAGAGAGAGAAAGAGAAGCTGTGAGTGAGAGAGAGATAAAGAGAAGCTGTGAGTGAGAGAGAGGAAGAGAAGCTGTGAGTGAGAGAGAGAGAGAAAGAGAAGCTGTGAGTGAGAGAGAGATAAAGAGAAGCTGTGAGTTAGAGAGAGACAGAGAAAGAGAAGCTGTGAGTGAGAGAGAGAGAGAAAGAGAAGCTGTGTGTGTGTGAGAGAGAGAAGCTGTGAGTGAGAGAGAGAAAGAAAGAAAGAGAAGATGTTAGTGAGAGAGTGAGAGAGAGAAAGAGAAGCTGTGAGTGAGAGAGAGAGAAGCTGTGAGTGAGAGAGAGAGAGAGAAAGAGAAGGTGTAAGAGAGAGAGAGAAAGAGAAGCTGTGAGTGAGAGATAGAGAGAAGCTGTGAGTGTGTGAGAGAGAGAAGATGTGAGTGAGAGAGATAAAGAGAAGCAGTGAGTGAGTGAGAGAGGGAGAAAGAGAAGCTGTGAGTGAGAGAGAGAAAGAGAAGCTGTGAGTGAGAGAGAAAGAGAAGCTGTGAGTGAGAGAGAGACAGAAAGAGAACCTGTGAGTGAGAGAGAGAGAGAAAGAGAAGCTGTGAGTGAGAGAGAGAGAAAGAGAAGCTGTGTGAGAGAGAGAGAAGCTGTGAGTGAGAGAGAAAGAAAGAAATAAAAGCTGTGAGTGAGTGAGAGAGAGAGAAGTGAGTTAGAGAGAAAGGGAGAAAGATAAGCAGTGAGTGAGAGAGAGAGAGAAGCTGTGAGTGAGAGATAAAAGAAAGAAATAGAAGCTGTGAGTGAGTGAGAGAGAGAGAAGTTGTGAGTTAGAGAGAGAGGGAGAAAGAGAAGTTGTGAGTGAGAGAGAGAGAGAAGCTGTGAGTGAGAGAGAAAGGGAAAGAGAGGCTGTGAGTGAGAGAGAGAGAGAAGCTGTTAGTGAGAGAGAAAGAGAGAGAAAGAGAAGCTGTGAGTGAGAGAGAGAGAGAGAAGCTGTGAATGAGAGAGAAAGAAAGAGAAAGAGAGGCTGTGAGTGAGAGAGAGAGAAGCTGTGAGTGAGAGAGAGATAAAGAGAAGCTGTGAGTTAGAGAGAGAGAGAAAGAGAAGCTGTGAGTGAGAGAGAGAGAGAGAAGCTGTGAGTGAGTGAGAGAAAAAAACTGTGAGTGAGATAGAGAGAGAAGCTGTGAGTGAGTGAGTGAGAGAGATAAGCTGTGAGTGTGAGAGAGAAATAAAGAGAAGCTGTGAGTTAGAGAGAGAGAGAAAGAGAAGCTGTGAGTGAAACAGAGAGAAAGAGAAGATGTGTGTGTGTGTGAGAGAGAAAGAGAAGCTGTGAGTGAGAGAGAAAGCTGTGAGTGAGAGAGAAAGAGAAAGAGAAGCTGTGAGTGAGAGAGAGAGAGAGAAGCTGTGAGTGAGAGAGAGAGGGAAAAACTGTGAGTGAGATAGAGAGAAGCTGTGAGTGAGTGAGTGAGAGAGAGAGAAGCTGTGAGTGAGAGAGAGAAATAAAGAGAAGCTGTGAGTTAGAGAGAAACAGAGAAAGAGAAGCTGTGAGTGAGAGAGAGAGAGAGAGAGCTGTGAGTGTGGGAGAGAGATAAAGAGAAGCTGTGAGTTAGAGAGAGACAGAGAAAGAGAAGCTGTGAGTGAGAGAGTGAGAGAGAAAGTGAAGCTGTGAGTGAGAGAGAGAGAGAAAGAGCAGCTGTGAGTGAGTGAGAGAGAGAGAAGCTGTGATTGAGAGAGAGAGAGAGAAAGAGAAGCTGTGAGAGAGAGTGAGAGAAAGAGCTGTGAGTGAGAGAAAGAGAAAGAAAGAGAAGCTGTGAGTGAGAGAGAGAGGGTGAAAGAGAAGCTGTGATTGTGAGAGAGAGGGAGAAAAAGGGAATCTGTGAGTGAGCGTGAGAGAGAGAGAGAAGCTGTGACAGTGGGAGAGAGAGAAAGAGAAGCTGTGAGTGAGTGAGAGAGAATGAAAGAGAAGCTATGAGTGAGAGAGAGAGAAGCTGTGTGAGAGAGAGAGGGAGAAAGAGAAGCTGTGTGAGAGAGAGAACAAGAGAAGCTGTGAGTGAGAGAGACAGACAGAAAGAGAAGCTGTGAGTTAGAGAGAGAAAGTGAAACTGTGAGTGAGAGAGAGAGAAAGAGAAGTTGTGAGTGAGAGAGAGAGAGAAGCTGTGAGTGAGAGAGAGAGAGAAAGAGAAGATGTGAGTGAGAGAGAGAGAGAAGCTGTGTGAGAGAGAGACAAAGAGAAGCTGTGAGTGAGAGAGAGAGAGTAAGAGAAGCTGTGTGTGTGTGAGAGAGAAAGAGAAGCTGTGAGTGAGAGTGAGTGAAAGAGAGAGAGAGAAGCTGTGACAGTGATAGAGAGAGAGCAAAAGAGAAGCTGTGAGTGAGAGAGAGACATAAAGAGAAGCTGTGAGTGAGAGAGAGAGAAAGAGAAGCTGTGAGTGAGAGAGAGAGAAAAAGAAGCTGAGTAAGAAAGAGAGAGAGAAAGAGAAGCTGTGAGTGAGAGAGAGAGAAAGAGAAGCTTTGAGTGAGAGAGAGAGAGAGCGAAAGATACGCTGAGAGTGCAAGAGAGAAAGAGTAGCTGTGAGTGAGAGAGAGAGAAAGTGTAGCTGTGAGAAAGAGAGAGAGAAAGAGAAGCTGTGAGAGAGAGAGAGAGAGAAAGAGCTGTGAGTGAGAGAGAGAGAGAAGCTGTGAGTGAGTGAGTGAGAGAGAGAGAGAAAGAGAAGCTGTGAGTGAGAGAGAGAGAGAGAAGCTGTGAGTGAGAGAGAGAGAAAGACCAGCTGTGAGAGAGAGACAGAGAAAAAGAAGCTGAGTGAGAGATAGAGAGAATGAGAAGCTGTGAGTGAGAGAGAGAGAGAAAGAGAAGCTGTGAGTGAGAGAGAGAGAAAGAGAAGCTGTGAGTGTGAGAGAGAGAAAGATAGAGAAGCTGTGAGTGAGATAGAGAGAGAGAAAGAGAAGCTGTGAGTGAGAGAGAGAGAGAGAAGCTGTGAGTGAGTGATAGAAAGTGTGAGAGAGAACATGTGTGTGTGTGAGAGAGAAAGAGAAGCTGTGAGTGAGAGAGAGAGAAAAAGAGAAGCTGTGAGTGAGAGAGAGAGAGAGAAAGAGAAGCTGTGAGTGAGAGAGAGAGAAGCTGTGAGTGAGAGAGAGAGAGAGAAAGAGAAGATGTGAGTGAGAGAGAGAGTAACAGAAGCTGTGAGTGAGAGAGAGAGAGAAAGAGAAGCTGTGAGTGAGCGAGAGAGAGAGAGAGAAGCTGTGAGTGAGAGAGATAGAGGAAGAGAATCTGTGAGTGATAGAGAGAGAGAGAAAGAGAAGCTGTGAGTGAGAGAGAGAAATAAAGAGAAGCTGTGAGTTAGAGAGAGAGAGAAAGAGAAGCTGTGAGTGAGAGAGAAAGAGAAGATGTGTATGTGAGAGAGAGAGAAAGAGAAGCTGTGAGTGAGAGAAAAAGCTGTGAGTGAGAGAGAAAGAGAAAGAGAAGCTGTGAGTGAGTGAGAGAGAGAGAAGCTGTGAGTGAGAGAGAGAGGGAAAAACTGTGAGTGAGATGGAGAGAAGCTGTGAGTGAGTGAGTGAGAGAGAGAGAAGCTGTGAGTGAGAGAGAGAAATAAAGAGAAGCTGTGAGTTAGAGGGAACAGAGAAAGAGAAGCTGTGAGTGAGAGAGAGAGAGAAAGAGCTGTGAGTGTGGGAGAGAGATAAAGAGAAGCTGTGAGTAAGAGAGAGACAGAGAAAGAGAAGCTGTGAGTGAGAGAGTGAGAGAGAAAGAGAAGCTGTGAGTGAGAGAGAGAGAAAGAGAAGCTGTGAGTGAGTGAGAGAGAGAGAGAGAAGCTGTGATTGAGAGAGAGAGAGAGAGAAGCTGTGAGAGAGAGTGAGAGAAAGAGCTGTGAGTGAGAGAGAGAGAAGCTGTGAGAGTGAGAGAGAGAGAAGATGTGAGTGAGAGAGAGAAAGAGAAAGAGATGCAGTGAGTGAGTGAGAGAGAGATATAAAGAGAAGCTGTGAGTGATAGAGAGAGATAAAGAGAAGCTGTGAGTGAGAGAGAGAAAGAGAAGCTGGGAGTGAGTAAGAGAGAGAAAGAGAAGCTTTGAGTGTGAGAGAGAGAGAGAGAAGCTGTGAGTGAGAGAGAGAGAGAGAAGCTGTGAGTGAGAGAGAAAGAAAGAAAGAGAAGCTGTGAGTGAGTGAGAAAGATAGAGAGAGAGAAGCTGTGAGTGAGAGAGAGAGAGAGAGAAAGAGAAGCAGTGAGTGAGAGAGAGAGAGCTAGAAGCTGTGAGTGAGAGAGAGATAAAGAGAAGGTGTGAGTTAGAGAGAGAGAGAAAGAGAAGCTGTGAGTGAGTGAGAGAGAGAAAGAGAAGCTGTGAGTGAGAGAGAGATAAAGAGAAGCTGTGAGTGAGAGAGAGGAAGAGAAGCTGTGAGTGAGAGAGAGAGAGAAAGAGAAGCTGTGAGTGAGAGAGAGATAAAGAGAAGCTGTGAGTTAGAGAGAGACAGAGAAAGAGAAGCTGTGAGTGAGAGAGAGAGAGAAAGAGAAGCTGTGTGTGTGTGAGAGAGAGAAGCTGTGAGTGAGAGAGAGAAAGAAAGAAAGAGAAGATGTTAGTGAGAGAGTGAGAGAGAGAAAGAGAAGCTGTGAGTGAGAGAGAGAGAAGCTGTGAGTGAGAGAGAGAGAGAGAAAGAGAAGGTGTAAGAGAGAGAGAGAAAGAGAAGCTGTGAGTGAGAGATAGAGAGAAGCTGTGAGTGTGTGAGAGAGAGAAGATGTGAGTGAGAGAGATAAAGAGAAGCAGTGAGTGAGTGAGAGAGGGAGAAAGAGAAGCTGTGAGTGAGAGAGAGAAAGAGAAGCTGTGAGTGAGAGAGAAAGAGAAGCTGTGAGTGAGAGAGAGACAGAAAGAGAACCTGTGAGTGAGAGAGAGAGAGAAAGAGAAGCTGTGAGTGAGAGAGAGAGAAAGAGAAGCTGTGTGAGAGAGAGAGAAGCTGTGAGTGAGAGAGAAAGAAAGAAAGAAAAGCTGTGAGTGAGTGAGAGAGAGAGAAGTGAGTTAGAGAGAAAGGGAGAAAGATAAGCAGTGAGTGAGAGAGAGAGAGAAGCTGTGAGTGAGAGATAAAAGAAAGAAATAGAAGCTGTGAGTGAGTGAGAGAGAGAGGTTGTGAGTTAGAGAGAGAGGGAGAAAGAGAAGTTGTGAGTGAGAGAGAGAGAGAAGCTGTGAGTGAGAGAGAAAGGGAAAGAGAGGCTGTGAGTGAGAGAGAGAGAGAAGCTGTTAGTGAGAGAGAAAGAGAGAGAAAGAGAAGCTGTGAGTGAGAGAGAGAGAGAGAAGCTGTGAATGAGAGAGAAAGAAAGAGAAAGAGAGGCTGTGAGTGAGAGAGAGAGAAGCTGTGAGTGAGAGAGAGATAAAGAGAAGCTGTGAGTTAGAGAGAGAGAGAAAGAGAAGCTGTGAGTGAGAGAGAGAGAGAGAAGCTGTGAGTGAGTGAGAGAAAAAAACTGTGAGTGAGATAGAGAGAGAAGCTGTGAGTGAGTGAGTGAGAGAGATAAGCTGTGAGTGTGAGAGAGAAATAAAGAGAAGCTGTGAGTTAGAGAGAGAGAGAAAGAGAAGCTGTGAGTGAAACAGAGAGAAAGAGAAGATGTGTGTGTGTGTGAGAGAGAAAGAGAAGCTGTGAGTGAGAGAGAAAGCTGTGAGTGAGAGAGAAAGAGAAAGAGAAGCTGTGAGTGAGAGAGAGAGAGAGAAGCTGTGAGTGAGAGAGAGAGGGAAAAACTGTGAGTGAGATAGAGAGAAGCTGTGAGTGAGTGAGTGAGAGAGAGAGAAGCTGTGAGTGAGAGAGAGAAATAAAGAGAAGCTGTGAGTTAGAGAGAAACAGAGAAAGAGAAGCTGTGAGTGAGAGAGAGAGAGAGAGAGCTGTGAGTGTGGGAGAGAGATAAAGAGAAGCTGTGAGTTAGAGAGAGACAGAGAAAGAGAAACTGTGAGTGAGAGAGTGAGAGAGAAAGTGAAGCTGTGAGTGAGAGAGAGAGAGAAAGAGCAGCTGTGAGTGAGTGAGAGAGAGAGAAGCTGTGATTGAGAGAGAGAGAGAGAAAGAGAAGCTGTGAGAGAGAGTGAGAGAAAGAGCTGTGAGTGAGAGAAAGAGAAAGAAAGAGAAGCTGTGAGTGAGAGAGAGAGGGTGAAAGAGAAGCTGTGATTGTGAGAGAGAGGGAGAAAAAGGGAATCTGTGAGTGAGCGTGAGAGAGAGAGAGAAGCTGTGACAGTGGGAGAGAGAGAAAGAGAAGCTGTGAGTGAGTGAGAGAGAATGAAAGAGAAGCTATGAGTGAGAGAGAGAGAAGCTGTGTGAGAGAGAGAGGGAGAAAGAGAAGCTGTGTGAGAGAGAGAACAAGAGAAGCTGTGAGTGAGAGAGACAGACAGAAAGAGAAGCTGTGAGTGAGAGAGAGAGAGCTAGAAGCTGTGAGTGAGTGAGAGAGACAGAAGCTGTGAGTGAGAGAGAGAAAGAGAAGCTGTGAGTGAGAGAGAGAGAGAGAGAAGCTGTGAGTGAGAGAGAGATAAAGAGAAGCTGTGAGTTAGAGAGAGAGAAAAAAAGAGAAGCTATGAGTGAGAGAGAGAGAGAAGCTGTGAGTGAGAGAGAGAGGGAGAAAGTGAAGCGGTGAGTGAGAGAGAGAGAGAAAGATAAGCTGTGAGTGAGAGAGAGAGAGAGAAAGAGAATCTGTGAGTGAGAGAGAGAGAAGCTGTGAGTGTGAGAGAGAGAGAAGCTGTGAGTGAGAGAGAGAAAGAGAAGCTGTGAGTGAGAGAGATAGAAAGAGAAGCTGTGAGTGAGAGAGATAAAGAGAAGCTGTGAGTTAGAGAGACACAGAGAAAGAGAAGCTGTGAGTGAGAGAGAGAGAGAAAGAGAAGCTGTGTGTGTGAGAGAGAGAAGCTGTGAGTGAGAGAGAGAGATAAAGAGAAGATGTTAGTGAGAGAGTGAGAGAGAGAAAGAGAAGCTGTGAGTGAGAGAGAGAGAGAGAAGATGTGAGTGAGAGAGAGAAAGAGAAAGAGAAGCAGTGAGTGAGTGAGAGAGAGAGATAAAGAGAAGCTGTGAGTGAGAGAGAGAGAGAGAGAAGCTGTGAGTAAGAGAGAGAGAAAGAAAGAGAAGCTGTGAGTGAGTGAGAGCGAGAGAGAAAAGCTGTGAGTGAGAGAGAGAGAGAAAGAGAAGCTGTGAGTGAGAGAGAGAGCTAGAAGCTGTGAGTGAGTGAGAGAGAGGAAGAGAAGCTGTGAGTGAGAGAGAGAGAGAAGGAGAAGCTGTGAGTGAGAGAGAGATAAAGAGAAGCTGTGAGTAAGAGAGAGAGAGAAAGAGAAGCTGTGAGTGAGAGAGAGAGAAAAAGAGAATCTGTGAGTGAGGGAGAGAGAGAAGCTGTGAGTGAGAGAGAGAGAGAGAAGCTGTGAGTGAGAGAGAGAGAGAGAAAGAGAAGCTCTGAGTGAGAGAGTGAGAGAAAGAGAAGCTGTGAGTGAGAGAGAGAGAAAGTAAGAGAAGCTGTGAGTGAGAGAGAGAGGGTGAAAGAGAAGCTGTGATTGTTAGAGAGAGGGAGAAAAAGGGAAGCTGTGAGTGAGCGTGAGAGAGAGAGAGAAGCTGTGACAGTGGGAGAGAGAGAAAGAGAAGCTGTGAGTGAGAGAGAGAGAAAGAAAGAGAAGCTATGAGTGAGAGAGAGAAGCTGTGATTGAGAGAGAGAGGGAGAAAGAGAAGCTGTGAGTGAGAGAGAGAGAGAAAGAGAAGCTGTGAGAGAGAGAGAGAAAGAGAAGCTGTGTGTGAGAGAGAGAAGCTGTGAGTGAGAGAGAGAGAGAGAGAAGCTGTGTGAGAGAGAGAGAGAGAGTAGCTGTGAGTGAGAGAGAGAGAGAATGAGAAGCTGTGAGTGAGATAGAGAGAGAGAAAGAGAAGCTGTGAGTGAGAGAGAAAGAGAAGCTGTGAGTGAGAGAGAAAGAGAAGCTGTGTCAGAGAGAGAGAGAGAAAGAGAAAGAGAAGCAGTGAGTGAGTGAGAGAGAGAGATAAAGAGAAGCTGTGAGTGATAGAGAGATAAAGAGAAGCTGTGAGTGAGAGAGAGAAAGAGAAGCTGGGAGTGAGTAAGAGAGAGAAAGAGTAGCTGTGTGAGAGAGAGAGAGAGAAGCTGTGAGTGAGAGAGAGAGAGAGAGAAGCTGTGAGTGAGAGAGAAACAAAGAAAGAGAAGCTGTGAGTGAGTGAGAGAGAGAGAGAAGCTGTGAGTGAGAGAGAGAGAGCTAGAAGCTGTGAGTGAGTGAGAGAGAGGAAGAGAAGCTGTGAGTGAGAGAGAGAGAAGGAGAAGCTGTGAGTGAGAGAGAGATAAAGAGAAGCTGTGAGTTAGAGAGAGAGAGAGAAAGAGAAGCTGTGAGTGAGTGAGAGAGAGAAAAAGAGAATCTGTGAGTGAGAGAGAGAGAGAAGCTGTGAGTGAGAGAGAGAGAGAGAAGCTGTGTGTGTGTGAGAGAGAGAAAGAGAAGCTGTGAGTGAGAGAGTGAGAGAAAGAGAAGCTGTGAGTGAGAGAGGGAGAAAAAGGGAAGCTGTGAGTGAGCGTGAGAGAGAGAGAGAAGCTGTGACAGTGGGAGAGAGAGAAAGAGAAGCTGTGAGTGAGAGAGAGAGAAAGAAAGAGAAGCTATGAGTGAGAGAGAGAAGCTGTGACTGAGAGAGAGAGGGAGAAAGAGAAGCTATGAGTGAGAGAGAGAGAGAAAGAGAAGCTGTGAGTGAGAGAGAGAGAGAAAGAGAAGCTGTGAGAGAGAGAGAGAGAAGCAGTAAGTGAGAGAGAGAGAGAAGCTGTGAGTGAGAGAGAGAGAGAAGCTGTGAGTGTGTGAGAGAGAGAATGAGAAGCTGTGAGTGAGATAGAGAGAGAGAAAGAGAAGCTGTGAGTGAGAGAGAGAGAGAAGCTGTGAGTGAGATAGAAAGAGAAGCTGTGAGTGAGAGAGAAAGAGAAGCTGTGTGAGAGAGAGAGAGAGAAGCTGTGAGTGAGAGAGAGAAAGAGAAGCTGTGAGTGTGTGAGAGAGAAAGAGAAGCTGTGAGTGAGAGAGTGAGATAAAGAGAAGCTGTGAGTTAGAGAGAGACAGAGAAAGAGAAGCTGTGAGTGAGAGAGAGAGAGAAAAAGAAGCTGTGAGTGAGAGAGAGAGAGAGAAAGAGAAGCTGTGAGTGAGAGAGAGAGAGAAGCTGTGAGTGAGAGTGAGTCAGAAAGAGAAGCTGTGAGTGAGAGAGTGAGAGAAAGAGAAGCTGTGAGTGAGAGAGAGAGAGAGAAAGAGAAGCTGTGAGTGAGAGAGAGAGAAAGAGAAGCTGTGAGTGTGAGAGAGAGTGAGAAAAAGGGAAGCTGTGAGTGAGAGTGAGAGAGAGAGAAGCTGTGACAGTGGGAGAGAGAAAGAGAGAAGGAGAAGCTGTGAGTGAGAGAGAGAGAAAGAAAGAGAAGCTATGAGTGAGAGAGAGAGAAGCTGTGAGTGAGAGAGAGAGTGAGAAAGAGAATCTGTGAGTGAGAGAGAGAGAAAGAGAAGCAGTGAGTGAGAGAGAGAGAGAGTAGCTGTGAGTGAGAGAGAGAGAGAAGCTGTGAGTGAGAGAGAGAGATATGCTGTGAGTGACAGAGAGAAAGAGAAGCTGTGAGTGAGAGAGAGAGGGAGAAAGAGAAAGAGAAGCAGTGAGTGAGAGAGAGATAAAGAGAAGCTGTGAGTTAGAGAGAGAGAGAGAGAGAGAAGCTGTGAGTGAGAGAGAGAGAAAGAGAAGCTGTGTGAGAGAGAGAATCTGTGAGTGAGAGAGAGAGAGAAAGAAAGAGAAGATGTCAGTGAGAGAGGGAGAAAGAGAGAGAAGCTGTGAGTGAGTGAGAGAGAGAAAGAGAAGCTGTGTGAGAGAGGGAGAGAAAGAGAAGCTGTGAGTGAGTGAGAGAGAGAATGAGAAGCTGTGAGTGAGATAGAGAGAGAGAAAGAGAAGCTGTGAGTGAGAGAGAGAGAAAAGCTGTGAGTGAGAGAGAAAGAGAAGCTGTGAGTGAGAGAGAAAGAGAAGCTGTGAGAGAGAGAGAGAGAGAAGCTGTGAGTGAGAGAGAGAGAAAGAGAAGCTGTGAGTGTGAGAGAGAGAAAGAGAAGCTGTGAGTGAGAGAGTGAGATAAGGAGAAGCTGTGAGTTAGAGAGAGACAGAGAAAGAGAAGCTGTGAGTGAGAGAGAGAGAGAAAAAGAAGCTGTGAGTGAGAGAGAGAGAGAAAGAGAAGCTGTGAGTGAGAGAGAGAGAAGGAGAAGCTGTGAGTGTGAGAGAGAGTGAGAAAAAGGGAAGCTGTGAGTGAGAGTGAGAGAGAGAGAAGCTGTGACAGTGGGAGAGAGAAAGAGAGAAAGAGAAGCTGTGAGTGAGAGAGAGAAAGAAAGAGAAGCTATGAGTGAGAGAGAGAGAAGCTGTGAGTGAGAGAGAGAGTGAGAAAGAGAATCTGTGAGTGAGAGAGAGAGAAAGAGAAGCAGTGAGTGAGAGAGAGATAAAGAGAAGCTGTGAGTTAGAGAGAGACAGAGAAAGAGAAGCTGTGAGTGAGAGAGAGAGAGAAAGAGAAGCTGTGTGTGTGAGAGAGAGAGAAGCTGTGAGTGAGAGAGAGAAAGAAAGAAAGAGAAGATGTTAGTGAGAGAGTGAGAGAGAGAAAGAGAAGCTGTGAGTGAGAGAGAGAGAAGCTGTGAGTGAGAGAGAGAGAGAGAAAGAGAAGGTGTGTGAGAGAGAGAGAAAGAGAAGCTGTGAGTGAGAGATAGAGAGAAGCTGTGAGTGTGTGAGAGAGAGAAGATGTGAGTGAGAGAGATAAAGAGAAGCAGTGAGTGAGTGAGAGAGGGAGAAAGAGAAGCTGTGAGTGAGAGAGAGAAAGAGAAGCTGTGAGTGAGAGAGAAAGAGAAGCTGTGAGTGAGAGAGAGAGAGAAAGAGAAGCTGTGAGTGAGAGAGAGAGAGAGAGAGAAGCTGTGAGTGAGAGAGAGAGAAAGAGAAGCTGTGTGAGAGAGAGAGAAGCTGTGAGTGAGAGAGAAAGAAAGAAATAGAAGCTGTGAGTGAGTGAGTGAGAGAGAAGTGAGTTAGAGAGAAAGGGAGAAAGATAAGCAGTGAGTGAGAGAGAGAGAGAAGCTGTGAGTGAGAGATAAAAGAAAGAAATAGAAGCTGTGAGTGAGTGAGAGAGAGAGAAGTTGTGAGTTAGAGAGAGAGGGAGAAAGAGAAGTTGTGAGTGAGAGAGAGAGAGAAGCTGTGAGTGAGAGAGAAAGGGAAAGAGAGGCTGTGAGTGAGAGAGAGAGAGAGAGAAGCTGTTAGTGAGAGAGAAAGAGAGAGAAAGAGAAGCTGTGAGTGAGAGAGAGAGAGAGAAGCTGTGAGTGAGAGAGAAAGAAAGAGAAAGAGAGGCTGTGAGTGAGAGAGAGAGAAGCTGTGAGTGAGAGAGAGATAAAGAGAAGCTGTGAGTTAGAGAGAGAGAGAAAGAGAAGCTGTGAGTGAGAGAGAGAGAGAGAAGCTGTGAGTGAGTGAGAGAAAAAAAACTGTGAGTGAGATAGAGAGAGAAGCTGTGAGTGAGTGAGTGAGAGAGATAAGCTGTGAGTGAGAGAGAGAAATAAAGAGAAGCTGTGAGTTAGAGAGAGAGAGAAAGAGAAGCTGTGAGTGAAACAGAGAGAAAGAGAAGATGTGTGTGTGTGTGAGAGAGAAAGAGAAGCTGTGAGTGAGAGAGAAAGCTGTGAGTGAGAGAGAAAGAGAAAGAGAAGCTGTGAGTGAGAGAGAGAGAGAGAAGCTGTGAGTGAGAGAGAGAGGGAAAAACTGTGAGTGAGATAGAGAGAAGCTGTGAGTGAGTGAGTGAGAGAGAGAGAAGCTGTGAGTGAGAGAGTGAAATAAAGAGAAGCTGTGAGTTAGAGAGAAACAGAGAAAGAGAAGCTGTGAGTGAGAGAGAGAGAGAGAGCTGTGTGTGGGAGAGAGATAAAGAGAAGCTGTGAGTTAGAGAGAGACAGAGAAAGAGAAGCTGTGAGTGAGAGAGTGAGAGAGAAAGAGAAGCTGTGAGTGAGAGAGAGAGAGAAAGAGCAGCTGTGAGTGAGTGAGAGAGAGAGAAGCTGTGATTGAGAGAGAGAGAGGGAAAGAGAAGCTGTGAGAGAGAGTGAGAGAAAGAGCTGTGAGTGAGAGAGAGAGAAAGAAAGAGAAGCTGTGAGTGAGAGAGAGAGGGTGAAAGAGAAGCTGTGATTGTGAGAGAGAGGGAGAAAAAGGGAATCTGTGAGTGAGCGTGAGAGAGAGAGAGAAGCTGTGACAGTGGGAGAGAGAGAAAGAGAAGCTGTGAGTGAGTGAGAGAGAAAGAAAGAGAAGCTATGAGTGAGAGAGAGAGAAGCTGTGTGAGAGAGAGAGGGAGAAAGAGAAGCTGTGTGAGAGAGAGAGCAAGAGAAGCTGTGAGTGAGAGAGACAGACAGAAAGAGAAGCTGTGAGTGAGAGAGAGAGAGCTAGAAGCTGTGAGTGAGTGAGAGAGACAGAAGCTGTGAGTGAGAGAGAGAAAGAGAATCTGTGAGTGAGAGAGAGAGAGAGAAGCTGTGAGTGAGAGAGAGATAAAGAGAAGCTGTGAGTTAGAGAGAGAGAAAAAAAGAGAAGCTATGAGTGAGAGAGAGAGAGAAGCTGTGAGTGAGAGAGAGAGGGAGAAAGTGAAGCGGTGAGTGAGAGAGAGAGAGAAAGATAAGCTGTGAGTGAGAGAGAGAGAGAGAGAAAGAGAATCTGTGAGTGAGAGAGAGAGAAGCTGTGAGTGTGTGAGAGAGAGAGAAGCTGTGAGTGAGAGAGAGAAAGAGAAGCTGTGAGTGAGAGAGATAGAAAGAGAAGCTGTGAGTGAGAGAGATTAAGAGAAGCTGTGAGTTAGAGAGAGACAGAGAAAGAGAAGCTGTGAGTGAGAGAGAGAGAGAAAGAGAAGCTGTGTGTGTGAGAGAGAGAAGCTGTGAGTGAGAGAGAGAGATAAAGAGAAGATGTTAGTGAGAGAGTGAGAGAGAGAAAGAGAAGCTGTGAGTGAGAGAGAGAGAGAGAAGTTGTGAGTGAGAGAGAGAAAGAGAAAGAGAAGCAGTGAGTGAGTGAGAGAGAGAGATAAAGAGAAGCTGTGAGTGAGAGAGAGAGAGAGAAACTGTGAGTAAGAGAGAGAGAAAGAAAGAGAGGCTGTGAGTGAGTGAGAGAGAGAGAGAAAAGCTGTGTGTGTGTGAGAGAGAGAAGCTGTGAGTGAGTGAGAGAGAGAGAAGCTGTGAGTGAGAGAGAAAGCTGTGAGTGAGAGAGAAAGAGAAAGAGAAGCTGTGAGTAAGAGAGAGGAAGAGAAGCTGTAAGTGAGAGAGAGAGAGAAAGAGAAGCTGTGAGTGAGAGAGAGAGAAAAAGAGAATCTGTGAGTGAGGGAGAGAGAGAAGCTGTGAGTGAGAGAGAGAGAGAAGCTGTGAGTGAGAGAGAGAGAGAGAAAGAGAAGCTCTGAGTGAGAGAGTGAGAGAAAGAGAAGCTGTGAGTGAGAGAGAGAGAAAGTAAGAGAAGCTGTGAGTGAGAGAGAGAGGGTGAAAGAGAAGCTGTGATTGTTAGAGAGAGGGAGAAAAAGGGAAGCTGTGAGTGAGCGTGAGAGAGAGAGAGAAGCTGTGACAGTGGGAGAGAGAGAAAGAGAAGCTGTGAGTGAGAGAGAGAGAAAGAAAGAGAAGCTATGAGTGAGAGAGAGAAGCTGTGAGTGAGAGAGAGAGGGAGAAAGAGAAGCTGTGAGTGAGTGAGAGAGAGAAAGAGAAGCTGTGAGAGAGAGAGAGAAAGAGAAGCTGTGTGAGAGAGAGAGAAGCTGTGAGTGAGAGAGAGAGAGAGAGAAGCTGTGAGTGAGAGAGAGAGAGTAGCTGTGAGTGAGAGAGAGAGAGAATGAGAAGCTGTGAGTGAGATAGAGAGAGAGAAAGAGAAGCTGTGAGTGAGAGAGAAAGAGAAGCTGTGAGTGAGAGAGAAAGAGAAGCTGTGTCAGAGAGAGAGAGAGAAAGAGAAAGAGAAGCAGTGAGTGAGTGAGAGAGAGAGATAAAGAGAAGCTGTGAGTGATAGAGAGATAAAGAGAAGCTGTGAGTGAGAGAGAGAAAGAGAAGCTGGGAGTGAGTAAGAGAGAGAAAGAGTAGCTGTGTGTGAGAGAGAGAGAGAAGCTGTGAGTGAGAGAGAGAGAGAGAGAGAAGCTGTGAGTGAGAGAGAAAAAAAGAAAGAGAAGCTGTGAGTGAGTGAGAGAGAGAGAGAGAAGCTGTGAGTGAGAGAGAGAGAGCTAGAAGCTGTGAGTGAGTGAGAGAGAGGAAGAGAAGCTGTGAGTGAGAGAGAGAGAAGGAGAAGCTGTGAGTGAGAGAGAGATAAAGAAGCTGTGAGTTAGAGAGAGAGAGAGAAAGAGAAGCTGTGAGTGAGTGAGAGAGAGAAAAAGAGAATCTGTGAGTGAGAGAGAGAGAAGCTGTGAGTGAGAGAGAGAGAGAGAAGCTGTGTGTGTGTGAGAGAGAGAAAGAGAAGCTGTGAGTGAGAGAGTGAGAGAAAGAGAAGCTGTGAGTGAGAGAGGGAGAAAAAGAGAAACTGTGAGTGAGCGTGAGAGAGAGAGAGAAGCTGTGACAGTGGGAGAGAGAGAAAGAGAAGCTGTGAGTGAGAGAGAGAGAAAGAAAGAGAAGCTATGAGTGAGAGAGAGAAGCTGTGAGTGAGAGAGAGAGGGAGAAAGAGAAGCTATGAGTGAGAGAGAGAGAGAAAGAGAAGCTGTGAGTGAGAGAGAGAGAGAAAGAGAAGCTGTGTGAGAGAGAGAGAAGCAGTAAGTGAGAGAGAGAGAGAAGCTGTGAGTGAGAGAGAGAGAGAAGCTGTGAGTGTGTGAGAGAGAGAATGAGAAGCTGTGAGTGAGATAGAGAGAGAGAAAGAGAAGCTGTGAGTGAGAGAGAGAGAAGCTGTGAGTGAGAGAGAAAGAGAAGCTGTGAGTGAGAGAGAAAGAGAAGCTGTGAGAGAGAGAGAGAGAAGCTGTGAGTGAGAGAGAGAAAGAGAAGCTGTGAGTGTGTGAGAGAGAAAGAGAAGCTGTGAGTGAGAGAGTGAGAGAAAGAGAAGCTGTGAGTGAGAGAGAGAGAGAGAAAGAGAAGCTGTGAGTGAGAGAGAGAGAAAGAGAAGCTGTGAGTGTGAGAGAGAGTGAGAAAAAGGGAAGCTGTGAGTGAGAGTGAGAGAGAGAGAAGCTGTGACAGTGGGAGAGAGAAAGAGAGAAAGAGAAGCTGTGAGTGAGAGAGAGAAAGAAAGAGAAGCTATGAGTGAGAGAGAGAGAAGCTGTGAGTGAGAGAGAGAGTGAGAAAGAGAATCTGTGAGTGAGAGAGAGAGAAAGAGAAGCAGTGAGTGAGAGAGAGAGAGTAGCTGTGAGTGAGAGAGAGAGAGAAGCTGTGAGTGAGAGAGAGAGATATGCTGTGAGTGACAGAGAGAAAGAGAAGCTGTGAGTGAGAGAGAGAGGGAGAAAGAGAAAGAGAAGCAGTGAGTGAGAGAGAGATAAAGAGAAGCTGTGAGTTAGAGAGAGAGAGAGAGAAGCTGTGAGTGAGAGAGAGAGAAAGAGAAGCTGTGTGTGTGAGAGAGAATCTGTGAGTGAGAGAGAGAGAGAGAAAGAAAGAGAAGATGTCAGTGAGAGAGGGAGAAAGAGAGAGAAGCTGTGAGTGAGAGAGAGAGAGAAAGATAAGCTGTGTGAGAGAGGGAGAGAAAGAGAAGCTGTGAGTGAGTGAGAGAGAGAATGAGAAGCTGTGAGTGAGATAGAGAGAGAGAAAGAGAAGCTGTGAGTGAGAGAGAGAGAGAAGCTGTGAGTGAGAGAGAAAGAGAAGCTGTGAGTGAGAGAGAAAGAGAAGCTGTGAGAGAGAGAGAGAGAAGCTGTGAGTGAGAGAGAGAGAAAGAGAAGCTGTGAGTGTGAGAGAGAGAAAGAGAAGCTGTGAGTGAGAGAGTGAGATAAGGAGAAGCTGTGAGTTAGAGAGAGACAGAGAAAGAGAAGCTGTGAGTGAGAGAGAGAGAAAAAGAAGCTGTGAGTGAGAGAGAGAGAGAGAAAGAGAAGCTGTGAGTGAGAGAGAGAGAGAGAAGCTGTGAGTGAGAGTGAGAGAGAAAGAGAAGCTGTGAGTGAGAGAGTGAGAGAAAGAGAAGCTGTGAGTGAGAGAGAGAGAAGGAGAAGCTGTGAGTGTGAGAGAGAGTGAGAAAAAGGGAAGCTGTGAGTGAGAGTGAGAGAGAGAGAAGCTGTGACAGTGGGAGAGAGAAAGAGAGAAAGAGAAGCTGTGAGTGAGAGAGAGAGAAAGAAAGAGAAGCTTTGAGTGAGAGAGAGAGAAGCTGTGAGTGAGAGAGAGAGTGAGAAAGAGAATCTGTGAGTGAGAGAGAGAGAAAGAGAAGCAGTGAGTGAGAGAGAGAGATAGTAGCTGTGAGTGAGAGAGAGAGAAGCTGTGAGTGAGAGAGAGAGATGCTGTGAGTGAAAGAGAGAAAGAGAAGCTGTGAGTGAGAGAGAGAGGGAGAAAGAGAAAGAGAAGCAGTGAGTGAGAGAGAGATAAAGAGAAGCTGTGAGTTAGAGAGAGAGAGAAAGAGAAGCTGTGAGTGAGAGAGAGAGAAAGAGAAGCTGTGTGTGAGAGAGAATCTGTGAGTGAGAGAGAGAGAGAGAAAGAAAGAGAAGATGTCAGTGAGAGAGGGAGAAAGAGAGAGAAGCTGTGAGTGAGAGAGAGAGAAAGATAAGCTGTGTGAGAGAGGGAGAGAAAGAGAAGCTGTGAGTGAGTGAGAGAGAGAGTGAGAAGCTGTGAGTGAGAGAGAGAGAAGCTGTGAGTGAGAGAGAGAGAGAAAGAGAAGCTATGAGTGAGAGAGAGAGAAAGAGAAGCTGTGAGTGAGAGAGAAAGAGAAGCTGTGAGTGAGAGAGAGAGAGAGAGAGAAAGAGAACCAGTGAGTGAGACAGAGAGAAAGAGAAGCTGTGTGTGTGTGTGAGAGAGAAGCTGTGAGTGAGAGAGAGAGAGAGAAAGAGAAGCTGTGAGTGAGAGAGAGAGAGAAAGAGAAGCTGTGAGAGAGAGAGAGAAGCTGTGTGTGAGAGAGAAAGAAAGAAATAGAAGCAGTGAGTGAGTGAGAGAGAGAGAAGTTGTGAGTTAGAGAGAGGGAGAAAGAGAAGCTGTGAGTGAGAGAGAAAGAGAAGCTGTGAGTGAGAGAGAAAGAGAAGCTGTGTGAGAGAGAGAGAAAGAGAAAGAGAAGCAGTGAGTGAGTGAGAGAGAGAGAGAAAGAGAAGCTGTGAGTGAGAGAGAAAGAGAAGCTGGGTGAGAGAGAGAGAGAAGCTGTGAGTGAGAGAGAGAGAAAGAGAAGCTGTGAGTGTGAGAGAGAGAAAGAGAAGCTGTGAGTGAGAGAGTGAGATAAAGAGAAGCTGTGAGTTAGAGAGAGACAGAGAAAGAGAAGCTGTGAGTGAGAGAGAGAGAGAAAATGAAGCTGTGAGTGAGAGAGAGAGAGAGAAAAAGAAGCTGTGAGTGAGAGAGAGAGAGAGAAGCTGTGAGTGAGAGTGAGAGAGAAAGAGAAGCTGTGAGTGAGAGAATGAGAGAAAGAGAAGCTATGAGTGAGAGAGAGAGAGAGTGAAAGAGAAGCTGTGAGTGAGAGAGAGAGAAAGAGAAGCTGTGAGTGTGAGAGAGAGTGAGAAAAAGGGAAGCTGTGAGTGAGAGTGAGAGAGAGAGAAGCTGTGACAGTGGGAGAGAGAAAGAGAGAAAGAGAAGCTGTGAGTGAGAGAGAGAGAAAGAAAGAGAAGCTATGAGTGAGAGAGAGAGAAGCTGTGAGAGAGAGAGAGTGAGAAAGAGAATCTGTGAGTGAGAGAGAGAGAAAGAGAAGCAGTGAGTGAGAGAGAGAGATAGTAGCTGTGAGTGAGAGAGAGAGAGAAGCTGTGAGTGAGAGAGAGAGAGATGCTGTGAGTGAGAGAGAGAAAGAGAAGCTGTGAGTGAGAGAGAGAGGGAGAAAGAGAAAGAGAAGCAGTGAGTGAGAGAGAGATAAAGAGAAGCTGTGAGTTAGAGAGAGAGAAAGAGAAGCTGTGAGTGAGAGACAGAGAAAGAGAAGCTGTGAGTGAGAGAGAGAATGTGAGTGAGAGAGAGAGAGAGAAAGAAAGAGAAGATGTCAGTGAGAGAGGGAGAAAGAGAGAGAAGCTTTGAGTGAGAGAGAGAGAGAAAGATAAGCTGTGTGAGAGAGGGAGAGAAAGAGAAGCTGTGAGTGAGTGAGAGAGAGAGTGAGAAGCTGTGAGTGAGAGAGAGAGAAGCTGTGAGTGAGAGAGAGAGAGAGAAAGAGAAGCTATGAGTGAGAGAGAGAGAAAGAGAAGCTGTGAGTGAGAGAGAAAGAGAAGCTGTGAGTGAGAGAGAGAGAGAGAGAGAAAGAGAACCAGTGAGTGAGACAGAGAGAAAGAGAAGCTGTGTGTGTGTGTGAGAGAGAAGCTGTGAGTGAGAGAGAGAGAGAAAGAGAAGCTGTGAGTGAGAGAGAGAGAGAAAGAGAAGCTGTGAGAGAGAGAGAGAAGCTGTGAGTGAGAGAGAAAGAAAGAAATAGAAGCTGTGAGTGAGTGAGAGAGAGAGAAGTTGTGAGAGAGAGGGAGAAAGAGAAGCTGTGAGTGAGAGAGAAAGAGAAGCTGTGAGTGAGAGAGAAAGAGAAGCTGTGTGAGAGAGAGAGAAAGAGAAAGAGAAGCAGTGAGTGAGTGAGAGAGAGAGATAAAGAGAAGCTGTGAGTGATAGAGAGAGATAAAGAGAAGCTGTGAGTGTGAGAGAGAAAGAGAAGCTGGGAGTGAGTAAGAGAGAGAAAGAGAAGCTGTGAGAGAGAGAGAGAGAGAAGCTGTGAGTGAGAGAGAGAGAGAGAGAAGCTGTGAGTGAGAGAGAAAGAAAGAAAGAAAGAGAAGCTGTGAGTGAGTGAGAGAGAGAGAGAGAGAAGCTGTGAGTGAGAGGACAGAGAGAGAGAAAGAGAAGCTGTGAGTGAGAGAGAGAGAGCTAGAAACTGTGAGTGAGTGAGAGAGAGGAAGAGAAGCTGTGAGTGAGAGAGAGAGATAAAGAGAAGCTGTGAGTTAGAGAGAGAGAGAGAAAAAGAAGCTGTGAGTGAGAGAGAGAGAAAGTAAGAGAAGCTGTGACAGTGAGAGAGAGAGAATGAGAAGCTGTGAGTGAGAGTGAGAGAGAAAGAGAATCTGTGAGTGAGAGAGAAAGAGAAGCTGTGTGTGTGAGAGAGAGAGAGAAGCTGTGAGTGAGAGAGAGAGAAAGAGAAGCTGTGAGTGAGAGAGAAAGAGAAGCTGTGAGTGAGAGAGAGAGAGAAAAAGAAGCTGTGAGTGAGAGAGAGAGAGAGAGAGAGAGAGAGAGAGAGAAGCTGTGAGTGAGAGAGAGAGAGAGAAGCTGTGAGTGAGAGTGAGAGAGAAAGAGAATCTGTGAGTGAGAGAGTGAGAGAAAGAGAAGCTGTGAGTGAGAGAGAGAGAAAGAAAGAGAAGCTGTGAGTGAGAGAGATAGAGAAAGAGAAGCTGTGAGTGAGAGAGAGAGAAAGAGAAGCTGTGAGTGTGAGAGAGAGTGAGAAAAAATGAAGCTGTGAGTGAGAGTGAGAGAGAGAGAAGCTGTGACAGTGGGAGAGAGAAAGAGAGAAAGAGAAGCTGTGAGTGAGAGAGAGAGAACGAAAGAGAATCTATGAGTGAGAGAGAGAGAAGCTGTGAGTGAGAGAGTGAGAAAGAGAATCTGTGAGTGAGAGAGAGAGAAAGAGAAGCATTGAGTGAGAGAGAGAGAGAGTAGTTGTGAGTGAGAGAGAGAGAGAAGCTGTGAGTGAGAGAGAGAGAGAGAAGCTGTGAGTGAGAGAGAAGGAGAAGCTGTGAGTGAGAGTGAGAGGGAGAAAGAGAAAGAGAAGCTGTGAGTGAGAGAGAAATAAAGAGAAGCTGTGAGTTAGAGAGAGAGAGAAAGAGAAGCTGTGAGTGAGTGAGAGAGAAAGAGAAGCTGTGTGTGTGAGAGAGAGAATCTGTGAGTGAGAGAGAGAGAGAGAGAGAGAAAGAGAAGATGTCAGTGAGAGAGGGAGAAAGAGAGAGAAGCAGTGAGTGAGACAGAGAGAAAGAGAAGCTGTGTGTGTGTGAGAGAGAGAAGCTGTGAGTGAGAGAGAGAGAGAGAAGCTGTGAGTGAGAGAGAAAGCTGTGAGTGAGAGAGAAAGAGAAAGAGAAGCTGTGAGTAAGAGAGAGGAAGAGAAGCTGTAAGTGAGAGAGAGAGAGAAAGAGAAGCTGTGAGTGAGAGAGAGATAAAGAGAAGCTGTGAGTTAGAGAGAGAGAGAGAAAGAGAAGCTGTGAGTGAGAGAGAGAGAGAAAGAGAATCTGTGAGTGAGAGAGAGAGAGAAGCTGTGAGTGAGAGAGTGAGAGAAAGAGAAGCTGTGAGTGAGAGAGAGAGAAAGTAAGAGAAGCTGTGTGTGAGAGAGAGAGGGTGAAAGAGAAGCTGGGATTGTGAGAGAGAGGGAGAAAAAGGGAAGCTGTGAGTGAGAGAGAGAGAGAAGCTTTGAGTGAGAGAGTGAGAGAAAGAGAAGCTGTGAGTGAGAGAGAGAGAAAGTAAGAGAAGCTGTGAGTGAGAGAGAGAGAGTGAGAGAGAAGCTGTGAGTGAGAGAGAGAGGGAGAAAGAGAAGCTGTGAGTGAGAGAGTGAGAGAAAGAGAAGCTGTGAGTGAGAGAGAGAGAAAGTAAGAGAAGCTGTGAGTGAGAGAGAGAGGGTGAAAGAGAAGCTGTGATTGTGAGAGAGAGGGAGAAAAAGGGAAGCTGTGAGTGAGCGTGAGAGAGAGAGAAGCTGTGACAGTGGGATAGAGAGAAAGATAAGCTGTGAGTGAGTGAGAGAGAACGAAACAGAAGCTATGAGTGAGAGAGAGAGAAGCTATGAGTGAGAGAGAGAGGGAGAAAGAGAAGTTGTGAGTGAGAGAGAGAGAGAAAGAGAAGCTGTGAATGAGAGAGAGAGAGGGAGAAGCTGTGAGAGAGAGAGAGAGAGATAGAAGCTGTGAGTGAGTGACAGAGAGAGAAGCTGTGTGAGAGAGAGAGAGAGAAGCTGTGAGTGAGAGAGAGAGAGAAGGAGAAGCTGTGAGTGAGATAGACAAAGAGAAGCTGTGAGTGAGAGAGAGAGAGAAAGAGAAGGTGTGAGAGAGAGAGAAGCTGTGAGTGAGAGAGAAAGAAAGAAATAGAAGCTGTGAGTGAGTGAGAGAGAGAGAAGTTGTGAGTTAGAGAGAGGGAGAAAGAGAAGCTGTGAGTGAGAGAGAGAGAGAAGCTGTGAGTGAGAGAGAAAGGAAAGAGAGGCTGTGAGTGAGAGAGAGAGAGAAGCTGTGAGTGAGAGAGAGAGAGAAAGAGAAGCTGTGAGTGAGAGAGAGAGAAGCTGTGAGTGAGAGAGAAAGAGAAAGAGAGGCTGTGAGTGAAAGAGAGAGAGAGAAGCTGAGTGAGAGAGAGATAAAGAGAAGCTGTGAGTTAGAGAGAGAGAGAGAAAGAGAAGCAGTGAGTGAGACAGAGAGAAAGAGAAGCTGTGTGTGTGTGAGAGAGAAGCTGTGAGTGAGAGAGAGAGAGAAGCTGTGAGTGAGAGAGAAAGCTGTGAGTGAGAGAGAAAGAGAAAGAGAAGCTGTGAGTAAGAGAGAGGAAGAGAAGCTGTAAGTGAGAGAGAGAGAGAAAGAGAAGCTGTGAGTGAGAGAGTGATAAAGAGAAGCTGTGAGTTAGAGAGAGAGAGAAAGAGAAGCTGTGAGTGAGAGAGAGAGAGAGAAAGAGAATCTGTGAGTGAGAGAGAGAGAGAAGCTGTGAGTGAGTGAGAGAGAGTGAGCGAGAAGCTGTGAGTGAGAGAGAGAGGGAGAAAGAGAAGCTGTGAGTGAGAGAGTGAGAGAAAGAGAAGCTGTGAGTGAGAGAGAGAGAAAGTAAGAGAAGCTGTGAGTGAGAGAGAGAGGGTGAAAGAGAAGCTGTGATTGTGAGAGAGAGGGAGAAAAAGGGAAGCTGTGAGTGCGCGTGAGAGAGAGAGAAGCTGTGACAGTGGGATAGAGAGAAAGATAAGCTGTGAGTGAGAGAGAGAGAAAGAAACAGAAGCTATGAGTGAGAGAGAGAGAAGCTATGAGTGAGAGAGAGACGGAGAAAGAGAAGTTGTGAGTGAGAGAGAGAGAGAAAGAGAAGCTGTGAGTGAGAGAGAGAGAGGGAGAAGCTGTGTGAGAGAGAGAGATAGAAGCTGTGAGTGAGTGAGAGAGAGAGAAGCTGTGTGTGAGAGAGAGAGAGAGAAGCTGTGAGTGAGAGAGAGAGAGAAGGAGAAGCTGTGAGTGAGATAGAGAGAGACAAAGAAAAGCTGTGAGTGAGAGAGAGAGAGAAGCTGTGAGTGAGAGAGAAAGAGAAGATGTGAGAGAGAGAAAGAGAAGTTATTAGTTAGAGAGAAAGAGTGAAAGCGAAGCTGGGAGTGAGAGAAGAGAGAATAAGAAGTTGTGAGATAGAGAGAGAAAGAGAAGCTGTGAGTGAGAGAGAGAGAGAAGCTGTGAGTGAGATAGAAAGAGAAGCTGTGAGTGAGAGAGAAAGAGAAGCTGTGTGTGTGTGAGAGAGAGAGAAGCTGTGAGTGAGAGAGAGAGAAAGAGAAGCTGTGAGTGAGAGAGAGAGAGAAAGAGAAGCTGTGAGTTAGAGAGTGAGATAAAGAGAAGCTGTGAGTTAGAGAGAGACAGAGAAAGAGAAGCTGTGAGTGAGTGAGAGAGAGAAAAAGGATCTGTGAGTGAGAGAGAGAGAGAGAGAAAGAGAAGCTGTGAGTGAGAGAGAGAGAGAAGCTGTGAGTGAGAGTGAGAGAGAAAGAGAATCTGTGAGTGAGAGAGTGAGAGAAAGAGAAGCTGTGAGTGAGAGAGAGAGAAAGAGAAGCTGTGAGTGAGAGAGAGAGGGAGAAAGATAATCTATGAGTGAGTGAGAGAGAGAGAGAGAGTAGCTGTGAGTGAGAGAGAGAGAGAGAAGCTGTGAGTGAGTGAGTGAGAGAGAGAGAAGCTGTGAGTGAGAGAGAGAAAGAGAAGCTATGAGTGAGAGAGAGAGAGAGAAAGAGAAGCTGTGAGTGAGAGAGAGATAAAGAGAAGCTGTGAGTTAGAGAGAGAGAGAAAGAGAAGCTGTGAGTGAGAGAGAGAGAGAAAGAGAAGCTGTGTGTGAGAGAGAGAATCTGTGAGTGAGAGAGAGAGAGAAAGAGAAGATGTCAGGGAGAGAGGGAGAGAGAGAGAGAGAATCTGTGAGTGAGAGAGAGAGAAAGATAAGCTGTGTGAGAGAGGGAGAGAAAGAGAAGCTGTGTGTGTGTGTGAGAGAGAGAGTGAGAAGCTGTGAGTGAGAGAGAGAGAGAAGCTGTGAGTGAGAGAGAGAGAGAAAGAGAAGCTATGAGTGAGAGAGAGAGAAAGAAAAGCTGTGAGTGAGAGAGAAAGAGAAGCTGTGAGTGAGAGAGAGAGAGAAAGAGAAGGTGTGAGTGAGAGAGAGAGAGAAAGAGAAGCTGTGAGTGAGAGAGAGAGAGAAAGAGAAGCTGTGAGTGAGTGAGAGAGAGAGAAGCTGTGAGTGAGTGAGAGAGAGAGAAGCTGTGAGTGAGAGAGAAAGGGAAAGAGAGGCTGTGAGTGAGAGAGAGAGAGAGAAGCTGTGAGTGAGAGAGATAGAGAAGCTGTGAGTGAGAGAGAAAGAGATGCTGTGAGTGAGAGAGAGAGAGAAGCTGAGTGAGAGAGAGATAAAGAGAAGCTGTGAGTTAGAGAGAGAGAGAGAGAAAGAGAAGCTGTGAGTGAGACAGAGAGAAAGAGAAGCTGTGTGTGTGTGAGAGAGAGAGAAGCTGTGAGTGAGAGAGAGAGAGAAAGAGAAGCTGTGAGTGAGCGAGAAAGCTGTGAGTGAGAGAGAAAGAGAAAGAGAAGCTGTGAGTGAGAGAGAGAGAAGCTGTGAGTGAGAGAGAGTGAGAAGCTGTGAGTGAGAGAGAGAGAGAAGCTGTGAGTGAGAGAGAGAGAGAAAGAGAAGCTATGAGTGAGAGAGAGAGAAAGAAAAGCTGTGAGTGAGAGAGAAAGAGAAGCTGTGAGTGAGAGAGAGAGAGGGAGAAGCTGTGTGAGAGAGAGAGATAGAAGCTGTGAGTGAGTGAGAGAGAGAGAAGCTGTGTGTGAGAGAGAGAGAGAAGCTGTGAGTGAGAGAGAGAGAGAAGGAGAAGCTGTGAGTGAGATAGAGAGAGACAAAGAGAAGCTATGAGTGAGAGAGAGAGAGAAGCTGTGAGTGAGAGAGAAAGAGAAGCTGTGAGAGAGAGAAAGAGAAGTTATTAGTTAGAGAGAAAGAGTGAAAGAGAAGCTGGGAGTGAGAGAAGAGAGAATAAGAAGCTGTGAGATAGAGAGAGAAAGAGAAGCTGTGAGTGAGAGAGAGAGAAGCTGTGAGTGAGATAGAAAGAGAAGCTGTGAGTGAGAGAGAAAGAGAAGCTGTGTGTGTGAGAGAGAGAGAGAAGCTGTGAGTGAGAGAGAGAGAGAAAGAGAAGCTGTGAGTGAGAGAGAGAGAGAAAGAGAAGGTGTGTGAGAGAGAGAGAAGCTGTGAGTGAGAGAGAAAGAAAGAAATAGAAGCTATGAGTGAGTGAGAGAGAGAGAAGTTGTGAGTTAGAGAGAGGGAGAAAGAGAAGCTGTGAGTGTGAGAGAGAGAAGCTGTGAGTGAGAGAGAAAGAGAAAGAGAGGCTGTGAGTGAAAGAGAGAGAGAGAAGCTGAGTGAGAGAGAGATAAAGAGAGGCTGTGAGTGAGAGAGAGAGAGAGAGAAAGAGAAGCTGTGAGTGAGAGAGAGAGAAGCTGTGAGTGAGAGAGAAAGAGAAAGAGAGGCTGTGAGTGAAAGAGAGAGAGAAGCTGAGTGAGAGAGAGAAAGAGAAGCTGTGAGTTAGAGAGAGAGAGAGAAAGAGAAGCAGTGAGTGAGACAGAGAGAAAGAGAAGCTGTGTGTGTGTGAGAGAGAGAAGCTGTGAGTGAGTGAGAGAGAGAGAAGCTGTGAGTGAGAGAGAAAGCTGTGAGTGAGAGAGAAAGAGAAAAAGAAGCTGTGAGTAAGAGAGAGGAAGAGAAGCTGTAAGTGAGAGAGAGAGAGAAAGAGAAGCTGTGAGTGAGAGAGAGATAAAGAGAAGCTGTGAGTTAGAGAGAGAGAGAAAGAGAAGCTGTGAGTGAGAGAGAGAGAAAAAAAGAGAATCTGTGAGTGAGAGAGAGAGAGAAGCTGTGAGTGAGAGAGTGAGAGAAAGAGAAGCTGTGAGTGAGAGAGAGAGAAAGTAAGAGAAGCTGTGTGTGAGAGAGAGAGGGTGAAAGAGAAGCTGGGATTGTGAGAGAGAGGGAGAAAAAGGGAAGCTGTGAGTGAGAGAGAGAGAGAAGCTTTGAGTGAGAGAGTGAGAGAAAGAGAAGCTGTGAGTGAGAGAGAGAGAAAGTAAGAGAAGCTGTGAGTGAGAGAGAGAGAGTGAGAGAGAAGCTGTGAGTGAGAGAGAGAGGGAGAAAGAGAAGCTGTGAGTGAGAGAGTGAGAGAAAGAGAAGCTGTGAGTGAGAGAGAGAGAAAGTAAGAGAAGCTGTGAGTGAGAGAGAGAGGGTGAAAGAGAAGCTGTGATTGTGAGAGAGAGGGAGAAAAAGGGAAGCTGTGAGTGAGCGTGAGAGAGAGAGAAGCTGTGACAGTGGGATAGAGAGAAAGATAAGCTGTGAGTGAGTGAGAGAGAACGAAACAGAAGCTATGAGTGAGAGAGAGAGAAGCTATGAGTGAGAGAGAGAGGGAGAAAGAGAAGTTGTGAGTGAGAGAGAGAGAGAAAGAGAAGCTGTGAGTGAGAGAGAGAGAGAAGGAGAAGCTGTGAGTGAGATAGACAAAGAGAAGCTGTGAGTGAGAGAGAGAGAGAAAGAGAAGGTGTGAGAGAGAGAGAAGCTGTGAGTGAGAGAGAAAGAAAGAAATAGAAGCTGTGAGTGAGTGAGAGAGAGAGAAGTTGTGAGTTAGAGAGAGGGAGAAAGAGAAGCTGTGAGTGAGAGAGAGAGAGAGAAGCTGTGAGTGAGAGAGAAAGGAAAGAGAGGCTGTGAGTGAGAGAGAGAGAGAAGCTGTGAGTGAGAGAGAGAGAGAAAGAGAAGCTGTGAGTGAGAGAGAGAGAGAAGCTGTGAGTGAGAGAGAAAGAGAAAGAGAGGCTGTGAGTGAAAGAGAGAGAGAGAAGCTGAGTGAGTGAGAGATAAAGAGAAGCTGTGAGTTAGAGAGAGAGAGAGAAAGAGAAGCAGTGAGTGAGACAGAGAGAAAGAGAAGCTGTGTGTGTGTGAGAGAGAAGCTGTGAGTGAGAGAGAGAGAGAAGCTGTGAGTGAGAGAGAAAGCTGTGAGTGAGAGAGAAAGAGAAAGAGAAGCTGTGAGTAAGAGAGAGGAAGAGAAGCTGTAAGTGAGAGAGAGAGAGAAAGAGAAGCTGTGAGTGAGAGAGTGATAAAGAGAAGCTGTGAGTTAGAGAGAGAGAGAAAGAGAAGCTGTGAGTGAGAGAGAGAGAGAGAAAGAGAATCTGTGAGTGAGAGAGAGAGAGAAGCTGTGAGTGAGTGAGAGAGAGTGAGAGAGAAGCTGTGAGTGAGAGAGAGAGGGAGAAAGAGAAGCTGTGAGTGAGAGAGTGAGAGAAAGAGAAGCTGTGAGTGAGAGAGAGAGAAAGTAAGAGAAGCTGTGAGTGAGAGAGAGAGGGTGAAAGAGAAGCTGTGATTGTGAGAGAGAGGGAGAAAAAGGGAAGCTGTGAGTGAGCGTGAGAGAGAGAGAAGCTGTGACAGTGGGATAGAGAGAAAGATAAGCTGTGAGTGAGTGAGAGAGAACGAAACAGAAGCTATGAGTGAGAGAGAGAGAAGCTATGAGTGAGAGAGAGAGGGAGAAAGAGAAGTTGTGAGTGAGAGAGAGAGAGAAAGAGAAGCTGTGAATGAGAGAGAGAGAGGGAGAAGCTGTGAGAGAGAGAGAGAGAGATAGAAGCTGTGAGTGAGTGAGAGAGAGAGAAGCTGTGTGAGAGAGAGAGAGAGAAGCTGTGAGTGAGAGAGAGAGAGAAGGAGAAGCTGTGAGTGAGATAGACAAAGAGAAGCTGTGAGTGAGAGAGAGAGAGAAAGAGAAGGTGTGAGAGAGAGAGAAGCTGTGAGTGAGAGAGAAAGAAAGAAATAGAAGCTGTGAGTGAGTGAGAGAGAGAGAAGTTGTGAGTTAGAGAGAGGGAGAAAGGGAAGCTGTGAGTGAGAGAGAGAGAGAAGCTGTGAGTGAGAGAGAAAGGAAAGAGAGGCTGTGAGTGAGAGAGAGAGAAGCTGTGAGTGAGAGAGAGAGAGAAAGAGAAGCTGTGAGTGAGAGAGAGAGAGAAGCTGTGAGTGAGAGAGAAAGAGAAAGAGAGGCTGTGAGTGAAAGAGAGAGAGAGAAGCTGAGTGAGTGAGAGATAAAGAGAAGCTGTGAGTTAGAGAGAGAGAGAGAAAGAGAAGCAGTGAGTGAGACAGAGAGAAAGAGAAGCTGTGTGTGTGTGAGAGAGAAGCTGTGAGTGAGAGAGAGAGAAGCTGTGAGTGAGAGAGAAAGCTGTGAGTGAGAGAGAAAGAGAAAGAGAAGCTGTGAGTAAGAGAGAGGAAGAGAAGCTGTAAGTGAGAGAGAGAGAGAAAGAGAAGCTGTGAGTGAGAGAGTGATAAAGAGAAGCTGTGAGTTAGAGAGAGAGAGAAAGAGAAGCTGTGAGTGAGAGAGAGAGAGAGAAAGAGAATCTGTGAGTGAGAGAGAGAGAGAAGCTGTGAGTGAGTGAGAGAGAGTGAGAGAGAAGCTGTGAGTGAGAGAGAGAGGGAGAAAGAGAAGCTGTGAGTGAGAGAGTGAGAGAAAGAGAAGCTGTGAGTGAGAGAGAGAGAAAGTAAGAGAAGCTGTGAGTGAGAGAGAGAGGGTGAAAGAGAAGCTGTGATTGTGAGAGAGAGGGAGAAAAAGGGAAGCTGTGAGTGCGCGTGAGAGAGAGAGAAGCTGTGACAGTGGGATAGAGAGAAAGATAAGCTGTGAGTGAGAGAGAGAGAAAGAAACAGAAGCTATGAGTGAGAGAGAGAGAAGCTATGAGTGAGAGAGAGAGGGAGAAAGAGAAGCTGTGAGTGAGAGAGAGAGAGAAAGAGAAGCTGTGAGTGAGAGAGAGAGAGAAAGAGAAGCTGTGAGAGAGAGAGAGAAGCTGTGAGTGAGAGAGAAAGAAAGAAATAGAAGCTGTGAGTGAGTGAGAGAGAGAGAAGTTGTGAGAGAGAGGGAGAAAGAGAAGCTGTGAGTGAGAGAGAAAGAGAAGCTGTGAGTGAGAGAGAAAGAGAAGCTGTGTGAGAGAGAGAGAAAGAGAAAGAGAAGCAGTGAGTGAGTGAGAGAGAGAGATAAAGAGAAGCTGTGAGTGATAGAGAGAGATAAAGAGAAGCTGTGAGTGTGAGAGAGAAAGAGAAGCTGGGAGTGAGTAAGAGAGAGAAAGAGAAGCTGTGAGAGAGAGAGAGAGAGAAGCTGTGAGTGAGAGAGAGAGAGAGAGAAGCTGTGAGTGAGAGAGAAAGAAAGAAAGAAAGAGAAGCTGTGAGTGAGTGAGAGAGAGAGAGAGAGAAGCTGTGAGTGAGAGGACAGAGAGAGAGAAAGAGAAGCTGTGAGTGAGAGAGAGAGAGCTAGAAACTGTGAGTGAGTGAGAGAGAGGAAGAGAAGCTGTGAGTGAGAGAGAGAGATAAAGAGAAGCTGTGAGTTAGAGAGAGAGAGAGAAAAAGAAGCTGTGAGTGAGAGAGAGAGAAAGTAAGAGAAGCTGTGACAGTGAGAGAGAGAGAATGAGAAGCTGTGAGTGAGAGTGAGAGAGAAAGAGAATCTGTGAGTGAGAGAGAAAGAGAAGCTGTGTGTGTGAGAGAGAGAGAGAAGCTGTGAGTGAGAGAGAGAGAAAGAGAAGCTGTGAGTGAGAGAGAAAGAGAAGCTGTGAGTGAGAGAGAGAGAGAAAAAGAAGCTGTGAGTGAGAGAGAGAGAGAGAGAGAGAGAGAAAGAGAAGCTGTGAGTGAGAGAGAGAGAGAGAAGCTGTGAGTGAGAGTGAGAGAGAAAGAGAATCTGTGAGTGAGAGAGTGAGAGAAAGAGAAGCTGTGAGTGAGAGAGAGAGAAAGAAAGAGAAGCTGTGAGTGAGAGAGATAGAGAAAGAGAAGCTGTGAGTGAGAGAGAGAGAAAGAGAAGCTGTGAGTGTGAGAGAGAGTGAGAAAAAATGAAGCTGTGAGTGAGAGTGAGAGAGAGAGAAGCTGTGACAGTGGGAGAGAGAAAGAGAGAAAGAGAAGCTGTGAGTGAGAGAGAGAGAACGAAAGAGAATCTATGAGTGAGAGAGAGAGAAGCTGTGAGTGAGAGAGTGAGAAAGAGAATCTGTGAGTGAGAGAGAGAGAAAGAGAAGCATTGAGTGAGAGAGAGAGAGAGTAGTTGTGAGTGAGAGAGAGAGAGAAGCTGTGAGTGAGTGAGAGAGAGAGAAGCTGTGAGTGAGAGAGAAGGAGAAGCTGTGAGTGAGAGTGAGAGGGAGAAAGAGAAAGAGAAGCTGTGAGTGAGAGAGAAATAAAGAGAAGCTGTGAGTTAGAGAGAGAGAGAAAGAGAAGCTGTGAGTGAGTGAGAGAGAAAGAGAAGCTGTGTGTGTGAGAGAGAGAATCTGTGAGTGAGAGAGAGAGAGAGAGAGAGAAAGAGAAGATGTCAGTGAGAGAGGGAGAAAGAGAGAGAAGCAGTGAGTGAGACAGAGAGAAAGAGAAGCTGTGTGTGTGTGAGAGAGAGAAGCTGTGAGTGAGAGAGAGAGAGAGAAGCTGTGAGTGAGAGAGAAAGCTGTGAGTGAGAGAGAAAGAGAAAGAGAAGCTGTGAGTAAGAGAGAGGAAGAGAAGCTGTAAGTGAGAGAGAGAGAGAAAGAGAAGCTGTGAGTGAGAGAGAGATAAAGAGAAGCTGTGAGTTAGAGAGAGAGAGAGAAAGAGAAGCTGTGAGTGAGAGAGAGAGAGAGAAAGAGAATCTGTGAGTGAGAGAGAGAGAGAAGCTGTGAGTGAGAGAGTGAGAGAAAGAGAAGCTGTGAGTGAGAGAGAGAGAAAGTAAGAGAAGCTGTGTGTGAGAGAGAGAGGGTGAAAGAGAAGCTGGGATTGTGAGAGAGAGGGAGAAAAAGGGAAGCTGTGAGTGAGAGAGAGAGAGAAGCTTTGAGTGAGAGAGTGAGAGAAAGAGAAGCTGTGAGTGAGAGAGAGAGAAAGTAAGAGAAGCTGTGAGTGAGAGAGAGAGAGTGAGAGAGAAGCTGTGAGTGAGAGAGAGAGGGAGAAAGAGAAGCTGTGAGTGAGAGAGTGAGAGAAAGAGAAGCTGTGAGTGAGAGAGAGAGAAAGTAAGAGAAGCTGTGAGTGAGAGAGAGAGGGTGAAAGAGAAGCTGTGATTGTGAGAGAGAGGGAGAAAAAGGGAAGCTGTGAGTGAGCGTGAGAGAGAGAGAAGCTGTGACAGTGGGATAGAGAGAAAGATAAGCTGTGAGTGAGTGAGAGAGAACGAAACAGAAGCTATGAGTGAGAGAGAGAGAAGCTATGAGTGAGAGAGAGAGGGAGAAAGAGAAGTTGTGAGTGAGAGAGAGAGAGAAAGAGAAGCTGTGAATGAGAGAGAGAGAGGGAGAAGCTGTGAGAGAGAGAGAGAGAGATAGAAGCTGTGAGTGAGTGACAGAGAGAGAAGCTGTGTGTGAGAGAGAGAGAGAAGCTGTGAGTGAGAGAGAGAGAGAAGGAGAAGCTGTGAGTGAGATAGACAAAGAGAAGCTGTGAGTGAGAGAGAGAGAGAAAGAGAAGGTGTGAGAGAGAGAGAAGCTGTGAGTGAGAGAGAAAGAAAGAAATAGAAGCTGTGAGTGAGTGAGAGAGAGAGAAGTTGTGAGTTAGAGAGAGGGAGAAAGAGAAGCTGTGAGTGAGAGAGAGAGAGAAGCTGTGAGTGAGAGAGAAAGGAAAGAGAGGCTGTGAGTGAGAGAGAGAGAGAAGCTGTGAGTGAGAGAGAGAGAGAAAGAGAAGCTGTGAGTGAGAGAGAGAGAAGCTGTGAGTGAGAGAGAAAGAGAAAGAGAGGCTGTGAGTGAAAGAGAGAGAGAGAAGCTGAGTGAGAGAGAGATAAAGAGAAGCTGTGAGTTAGAGAGAGAGAGAGAAAGAGAAGCAGTGAGTGAGACAGAGAGAAAGAGAAGCTGTGTGTGTGTGAGAGAGAAGCTGTGAGTGAGAGAGAGAGAGAAGCTGTGAGTGAGAGAGAAAGCTGTGAGTGAGAGAGAAAGAGAAAGAGAAGCTGTGAGTAAGAGAGAGGAAGAGAAGCTGTAAGTGAGAGAGAGAGAGAAAGAGAAGCTGTGAGTGAGAGAGTGATAAAGAGAAGCTGTGAGTTAGAGAGAGAGAGAAAGAGAAGCTGTGAGTGAGAGAGAGAGAGAGAAAGAGAATCTGTGAGTGAGAGAGAGAGAGAAGCTGTGAGTGAGTGAGAGAGAGTGAGCGAGAAGCTGTGAGTGAGAGAGAGAGGGAGAAAGAGAAGCTGTGAGTGAGAGAGTGAGAGAAAGAGAAGCTGTGAGTGAGAGAGAGAGAAAGTAAGAGAAGCTGTGAGTGAGAGAGAGAGGGTGAAAGAGAAGCTGTGATTGTGAGAGAGAGGGAGAAAAAGGGAAGCTGTGAGTGCGCGTGAGAGAGAGAGAAGCTGTGACAGTGGGATAGAGAGAAAGATAAGCTGTGAGTGAGAGAGAGAGAAAGAAACAGAAGCTATGAGTGAGAGAGAGAGAAGCTATGAGTGAGAGAGAGACGGAGAAAGAGAAGTTGTGAGTGAGAGAGAGAGAGAAAGAGAAGCTGTGAGTGAGAGAGAGAGAGGGAGAAGCTGTGTGAGAGAGAGAGATAGAAGCTGTGAGTGAGTGAGAGAGAGAGAAGCTGTGTGTGAGAGAGAGAGAGAAGCTGTGAGTGAGAGAGAGAGAGAAGGAGAAGCTGTGAGTGAGATAGAGAGAGACAAAGAGAAGCTGTGAGTGAGAGAGAGAGAGAAGCTGTGAGTGAGAGAGAAAGAGAAGATGTGAGAGAGAGAAAGAGAAGTTATTAGTTAGAGAGAAAGAGTGAAAGCGAAGCTGGGAGTGAGAGAAGAGAGAATAAGAAGTTGTGAGATAGAGAGAGAAAGAGAAGCTGTGAGTGAGAGAGAGAGAGAGAAGCTGTGAGTGAGATAGAAAGAGAAGCTGTGAGTGAGAGAGAAAGAGAAGCTGTGTGTGTGTGTGAGAGAGAGAAGCTGTGAGTGAGAGAGAGAGAAAGAGAAGCTGTGAGTGAGAGAGAGAGAGAAAGAGAAGCTGTGAGTTAGAGAGTGAGATAAAGAGAAGCTGTGAGTTAGAGAGAGACAGAGAAAGAGAAGCTGTGAGTGAGTGAGAGAGAGAAAAAGGATCTGTGAGTGAGAGAGAGAGAGAGAGAAAGAGAAGCTGTGAGTGAGAGAGAGAGAGAAGCTGTGAGTGAGAGTGAGAGAGAAAGAGAATCTGTGAGTGAGAGAGTGAGAGAAAGAGAAGCTGTGAGTGAGAGAGAGAGAAAGAGAAGCTGTGAGTGAGAGAGAGAGGGAGAAAGATAATCTATGAGTGAGTGAGAGAGAGAGAGAGAGTAGCTGTGAGTGAGAGAGAGAGAGAGAAGCTGTGAGTGAGTGAGTGAGAGAGAGAGAAGCTGTGAGTGAGAGAGAGAAAGAGAAGCTATGAGTGAGAGAGAGAGAGAGAAAGAGAAGCTGTGAGTGAGAGAGAGATAAAGAGAAGCTGTGAGTTAGAGAGAGAGAGAAAGAGAAGCTGTGAGTGAGAGAGAGAGAGAAAGAGAAGCTGTGTGTGAGAGAGAGAATCTGTGAGTGAGAGAGAGAGAGAAAGAGAAGATGTCAGGGAGAGAGGGAGAGAGAGAGAGAGAATCTGTGAGTGAGAGAGAGAGAAAGATAAGCTGTGTGAGAGAGGGAGAGAAAGAGAAGCTGTGTGTGTGTGTGAGAGAGAGAGTGAGAAGCTGTGAGTGAGAGAGAGAGAGAAGCTGTGAGTGAGAGAGAGAGAGAAAGAGAAGCTATGAGTGAGAGAGAGAGAAAGAAAAGCTGTGAGTGAGAGAGAAAGAGAAGCTGTGAGTGAGAGAGAGAGAGAAAGAGAAGGTGTGAGTGAGAGAGAGAGAGAAAGAGAAGCTGTGAGTGAGAGAGAGAGAGAAAGAGAAGCTGTGAGTGAGTGAGAGAGAGAGAAGCTGTGAGTGAGTGAGAGAGAGAGAAGCTGTGAGTGAGAGAGAAAGGGAAAGAGAGGCTGTGAGTGAGAGAGAGAGAGAGAAGCTGTGAGTGAGAGAGATAGAGAAGCTGTGAGTGAGAGAGAAAGAGATGCTGTGAGTGAGAGAGAGAGAGAAGCTGAGTGAGAGAGAGATAAAGAGAAGCTGTGAGTTAGAGAGAGAGAGAGAGAAAGAGAAGCTGTGAGTGAGACAGAGAGAAAGAGAAGCTGTGTGTGTGTGAGAGAGAGAGAAGCTGTGAGTGAGAGAGAGAGAGAGAAAGAGAAGCTGTGAGTGAGCGAGAAAGCTGTGAGTGAGAGAGAAAGAGAAAGAGAAGCTGTGAGTGAGAGAGAGAGAAGCTGTGAGTGAGAGAGAGTGAGAAGCTGTGAGTGAGAGAGAGAGAGAAGCTGTGAGTGAGAGAGAGAGAGAAAGAGAAGCTATGAGTGAGAGAGAGAGAAAGAAAAGCTGTGAGTGAGAGAGAAAGAGAAGCTGTGAGTGAGAGAGAGAGAGGGAGAAGCTGTGTGAGAGAGAGAGATAGAAGCTGTGAGTGAGTGAGAGAGAGAGAAGCTGTGTGTGAGAGAGAGAGAGAAGCTGTGAGTGAGAGAGAGAGAGAAGGAGAAGCTGTGAGTGAGATAGAGAGAGACAAAGAGAAGCTATGAGTGAGAGAGAGAGAGAAGCTGTGAGTGAGAGAGAAAGAGAAGCTGTGAGAGAGAGAAAGAGAAGTTATTAGTTAGAGAGAAAGAGTGAAAGAGAAGCTGGGAGTGAGAGAAGAGAGAATAAGAAGCTGTGAGATAGAGAGAGAAAGAGAAGCTGTGAGTGAGAGAGAGAGAAGCTGTGAGTGAGATAGAAAGAGAAGCTGTGAGTGAGAGAGAAAGAGAAGCTGTGTGTGTGAGAGAGAGAGAGAAGCTGTGAGTGAGAGAGAGAGAGAAAGAGAAGCTGTGAGTGAGAGAGAGAGAGAAAGAGAAGGTGTGTGAGAGAGAGAGAAGCTGTGAGTGAGAGAGAAAGAAAGAAATAGAAGCTATGAGTGAGTGAGAGAGAGAGAAGTTGTGAGTTAGAGAGAGGGAGAAAGAGAAGCTGTGAGTGTGAGAGAGAGAAGCTGTGAGTGAGAGAGAAAGAGAAAGAGAGGCTGTGAGTGAAAGAGAGAGAGAGAAGCTGAGTGAGAGAGAGATAAAGAGAGGCTGTGAGTGAGAGAGAGAGAGAGAGAAAGAGAAGCTGTGAGTGAGAGAGAGAGAAGCTGTGAGTGAGAGAGAAAGAGAAAGAGAGGCTGTGAGTGAAAGAGAGAGAGAAGCTGAGTGAGAGAGAGAAAGAGAAGCTGTGAGTTAGAGAGAGAGAGAGAAAGAGAAGCAGTGAGTGAGACAGAGAGAAAGAGAAGCTGTGTGTGTGTGAGAGAGAGAAGCTGTGAGTGAGTGAGAGAGAGAGAAGCTGTGAGTGAGAGAGAAAGCTGTGAGTGAGAGAGAAAGAGAAAGAGAAGCTGTGAGTAAGAGAGAGGAAGAGAAGCTGTAAGTGAGAGAGAGAGAGAAAGAGAAGCTGTGAGTGAGAGAGAGATAAAGAGAAGCTGTGAGTTAGAGAGAGAGAGAAAGAGAAGCTGTGAGTGAGAGAGAGAGAAAAAAAGAGAATCTGTTAGTGAGAGAGAGAGAGAAGCTGTGAGTGAGAGAGTGAGAGAAAGAGAAGCTGTGAGTGAGAGAGAGAGAAAGTAAGAGAAGCTGTGTGTGAGAGAGAGAGGGTGAAAGAGAAGCTGGGATTGTGAGAGAGAGGGAGAAAAAGGGAAGCTGTGAGTGAGAGAGAGAGAGAAGCTTTGAGTGAGAGAGTGAGAGAAAGAGAAGCTGTGAGTGAGAGAGAGAGAAAGTAAGAGAAGCTGTGAGTGAGAGAGAGAGTGAGAGAGAAGCTGTGAGTGAGAGAGAGAGGGAGAAAGAGAAGCTGTGAGTGAGAGAGTGAGAGAAAGAGAAGCTGTGAGTGAGAGAGAGAGAAAGTAAGAGAAGCTGTGAGTGAGAGAGAGAGGGTGAAAGAGAAGCTGTGATTGTGAGAGAGAGGGAGAAAAAGGGAAGCTGTGAGTGAGCGTGAGAGAGAGAGAAGCTGTGACAGTGGGATAGAGAGAAAGATAAGCTGTGAGTGAGTGAGAGAGAACGAAACAGAAGCTATGAGTGAGAGAGAGAGAAGCTATGAGTGAGAGAGAGAGGGAGAAAGAGAAGTTGTGAGTGAGAGAGAAAGAGAAAGAGAAGCTGTGAGTGAGAGAGAGAGAGAAGGAGAAGCTGTGAGTGAGATAGACAAAGAGAAGCTGTGAGTGAGAGAGAGAGAGAAAGAGAAGGTGTGAGAGAGAGAGAAGCTGTGAGTGAGAGAGAAAGAAAGAAATAGAAGCTGTGAGTGAGTGAGAGAGAGAGAAGTTGTGAGTTAGAGAGAGGGAGAAAGAGAAGCTGTGAGTGAGAGAGAGAGAGAGAAGCTGTGAGTGAGAGAGAAAGGAAAGAGAGGCTGTGAGTGAGAGAGAGAGAGAAGCTGTGAGTGAGAGAGAGAGAGAAAGAGAAGCTGTGAGTGAGAGAGAGAGAGAAGCTGTGAGTGAGAGAGAAAGAGAAAGAGAGGCTGTGAGTGAAAGAGAGAGAGAGAAGCTGAGTGAGTGAGAGATAAAGAGAAGCTGTGAGTTAGAGAGAGAGAGAGAAAGAGAAGCAGTGAGTGAGACAGAGAGAAAGAGAAGCTGTGTGTGTGTGAGAGAGAAGCTGTGAGTGAGAGAGAGAGAGAAGCTGTGAGTGAGAGAGAAAGCTGTGAGTGAGAGAGAAAGAGAAAGAGAAGCTGTGAGTAAGAGAGAGGAAGAGAAGCTGTAAGTGAGAGAGAGAGAGAAAGAGAAGCTGTGAGTGAGAGAGTGATAAAGAGAAGCTGTGAGTTAGAGAGAGAGAGAAAGAGAAGCTGTGAGTGAGAGAGAGAGAGAGAAAGAGAATCTGTGAGTGAGAGAGAGAGAGAAGCTGTGAGTGAGTGAGAGAGAGTGAGAGAGAAGCTGTGAGTGAGAGAGAGAGGGAGAAAGAGAAGCTGTGAGTGAGAGAGTGAGAGAAAGAGAAGCTGTGAGTGAGAGAGAGAGAAAGTAAGAGAAGCTGTGAGTGAGAGAGAGAGGGTGAAAGAGAAGCTGTGATTGTGAGAGAGAGGGAGAAAAAGGGAAGCTGTGAGTGAGCGTGAGAGAGAGAGAAGCTGTGACAGTGGGATAGAGAGAAAGATAAGCTGTGAGTGAGTGAGAGAGAACGAAACAGAAGCTATGAGTGAGAGAGAGAGAAGCTATGAGTGAGAGAGAGAGGGAGAAAGAGAAGTTGTGAGTGAGAGAGAGAGAGAAAGAGAAGCTGTGAATGAGAGAGAGAGAGGGAGAAGCTGTGAGAGAGAGAGAGAGAGATAGAAGCTGTGAGTGAGTGAGAGAGAGAGAAGATGTGTGAGAGAGAGAGAGAGAAGCTGTGAGTGAGAGAGAGAGAAGGAGAAGCTGTGAGTGAGATAGACAAAGAGAAGCTGTGAGTGAGAGAGAGAGAGAAAGAGAAGGTGTGAGAGAGAGAGAAGCTGTGAGTGAGAGAGAAAGAAAGAAATAGAAGCTGTGAGTGAGTGAGAGAGAGAAAAGTTGTGAGTTAGAGAGAGGGAGAAAGGGAAGCTGTGAGTGAGAGAGAGAGAGAAGCTGTGAGTGAGAGAGAAAGGAAAGAGAGGCTGTGAGTGAGAGAGAGAGAAGCTGTGAGTGAGAGAGAGAGAGAAAGAGAAGCTGTGAGTGAGAGAGAGAGAGAAGCTGTGAGTGAGAGAGAAAGAGAAAGAGAGGCTGTGAGTGAAAGAGAGAGAGAGAAGCTGAGTGAGTGAGAGATAAAGAGAAGCTGTGAGTTAGAGAGAGAGAGAGAAAGAGAAGCAGTGAGTGAGACAGAGAGAAAGAGAAGCTGTGTGTGTGTGAGAGAGAAGCTGTGAGTGAGAGAGAGAGAGAAGCTGTGAGTGAGAGAGAAAGCTGTGAGTGAGAGAGAAAGAGAAAGAGAAGCTGTGAGTAAGAGAGAGGAAGAGAAGCTGTAAGTGAGAGAGAGAGAGAAAGAGAAGCTGTGAGTGAGAGAGTGATAAAGAGAAGCTGTGAGTTAGAGAGAGAGAGAAAGAGAAGCTGTGAGTGAGAGAGAGAGAGAGAAAGAGAATCTGTGAGTGAGAGAGAGAGAGAAGCTGTGAGTGAGTGAGAGAGAGTGAGAGAGAAGCTGTGAGTGAGAGAGAGAGGGAGAAAGAGAAGCTGTGAGTGAGAGAGTGAGAGAAAGAGAAGCTGTGAGTGAGAGAGAGAGAAAGTAAGAGAAGCTGTGAGTGAGAGAGAGAGGGTGAAAGAGAAGCTGTGATTGTGAGAGAGAGGGAGAAGCTGTGACAGTGGGATA
Source organism: Bradypodion ventrale (assembly GCA_035047345.1). Lineage (NCBI taxonomy): Eukaryota > Metazoa > Chordata > Lepidosauria > Squamata > Chamaeleonidae > Bradypodion > Bradypodion ventrale. The sequence goes on along the minus strand of JAWDJE010000018.1, from coordinate 9,716,289 downwards.
GAGAGAAAGATAAGCTGTGAGTGAGAGAGAGAGAAAGAAACAGAAGCTATGAGTGAGAGAGAGAGAAGCTATGAGTGAGAGAGAGAGGGAGAAAGAGAAGTTGTGAGTGAGAGAGACAGAGAAAGAGAAGCTGTGAGTGAGAGAGAGAGAGGGAGAAGCTGTGTGAGAGAGAGAGATAGAAGCTGTGAGTGAGTGAGAGAGAGAGAAGCTGTGTGTGTGAGAGAGAGAGAAGCTGTGAGTGAGAGAGAGAGAGAAGGAGAAGCTGTGAGTGAGATAGAGAGAGACAAAGAGAAGCTGTGAGTGAGAGAGAGAGAGAAGCTGTGAGTGAGAGAGAAAGAGAAGCTGTGAGAGAGAGAAAGAGAAGTTATTAGTTAGAGAGAAAGAGTGAAAGAGAAGCTGGGAGTGAGAGAAGAGAGAATAAGAAGTTGTGAGATAGAGAGAGAAAGAGAAGCTGTGAGTGAGAGAGAGAGAGAGAAGCTGTGAGTGAGATAGAAAGAGAAGCTGTGAGTGAGAGAGAAAGAGAAGCTGTGTGTGTGTGAGAGAGAGAGAAGCTGTGAGTGAGAGAGAGAAAGAGAAGCTGTGAGTGAGAGAGAGAGAGAAAGAGAAGCTGTGAGTTAGAGAGTGAGATAAAGAGAAGCTGTGAGTTAGAGAGAGACAGAGAAAGAGAAGCTGTGAGTGAGTGAGAGAGAGAAAAAGGATCTGTGAGTGAGAGAGAGAGAGAGAGAAAGAGAAGCTGTGAGTGAGAGAGAGAGAGAGAAGCTGTGAGTGAGAGTGAGAGAGAAAGAGAATCTGTGAGTGAGAGAGTGAGAGAAAGAGAAGCTGTGAGTGAGAGAGAGAGAAAGAGAAGCTGTGAGTGAGAGAGAGAGGGAGAAAGATAATCTGTGAGTGAGTGAGAGAGAGAGATAGAGTAGCTGTGAGTGATAGAGAGAGAGAAGCTGTGAGTGAGTGAGTGAGAGAGAGAGAAGCTGTGAGTGAGAGAGAGAAAGAGAAGCTGTGAGTGAGAGAGAGAGAGAGAAAGAGAAGCTGTGAGTGAGAGAGAGATAAAGAGAAGCTGTGAGTTAGAGAGAGAGAGAAAGAGAAGCTGTGAGTGAGAGAGAGAGAGAAAGAGAAGCTGTGTGTGTGAGAGAGAATCTGTGAGTGAGAGAGAGAGAGAAAGAGAAGATGTCAGGGAGAGAGGGAGAGAGAGAGAGAGAATCTGTGAGTGAGAGAGAGAGAAAGATAAGCTGTGTGAGAGAGGGAGAGAAAGAGAAGCTGTGTGTGTGAGAGAGAGAGAGAGTGAGAAGCTGTGAGTGAGAGAGAGAGAGAAGCTGTGAGTGAGAGAGAGAGAGAAAGAGAAGCTATGAGTGAGAGAGAGAGAAAGAAAAGCTGTGAGTGAGAGAGAAAGAGAAGCTGTGAGTGAGAGAGAGAGAGAAAGAGAAGGTGTGAGTGAGAGAGAGAGAGAAAGAGAAGCTGTGAGTGAGAGAGAGAGAAAGAGAAGCTGTGAGTGAGTGAGAGAGAGAGAAGCTGTGAGTGAGTGAGAGAGAGAGAAGCTGTGAGTGAGAGAGAAAGGGAAAGAGAGGCTGTGAGTGAGAGAGAGAGAGAGAAGCTGTGAGTGAGAGAGATAGAGAAGCTGTGAGTGAGAGAGAAAGAGATGCTGTGAGTGAGAGAGAGAGAGAAGCTGAGTGAGAGAGAAAGAGAAGCTGTGTGTGTGTGAGAGAGAGAGAAGCTGTGAGTGAGAGAGAGAGAGAAAGAGAAGCTGTGAGTGAGTGAGAAAGCTGTGAGTGAGAGAGAAAGAGAAAGAGAAGCTGTGAGTGAGAGAGAGAGAGAAGCTGTGAGTGAGAGAGAGTGAGAAGCTGTGAGTGAGAGAGAGAGAGAAGCTGTGAGTGAGAGAGAGAGAGAAAGAGAAGCTATGAGTGAGAGAGAGAGAAAGAAAAGCTGTGAGTGAGAGAGAAAGAGAAGCTGTGAGTGAGAGAGAGAGAGGGAGAAGCTGTGTGAGAGAGAGAGATAGAAGCTGTGAGTGAGTGAGAGAGAGAGAAGCTGTGTGTGAGAGAGAGAGAGAAGCTGTGAGTGAGAGAGAGAGAGAAGGAGAAGCTGTGAGTGAGATAGAGAGAGAAGCTGTGAGAGAGAGAAAGAGAAGTTATTAGTTAGAGAGAAAGAGTGAAAGAGAAGCTGGGAGTGAGAGAAGAGAGAATAAGAAGCTGTGAGATAGAGAGAGAAAGAGAAGCTGTGAGTGAGAGAGAGAGAAGCTGTGAGTGAGATAGAAAGAGAAGCTGTGAGTGAGAGAGAAAGAGAAGCTGTGTGTGTGTGAGAGAGAGAGAAGCTGTGAGTGAGAGAGAGAGAAAGAGAAGCTGTGAGTGAGAGAGAGAGAGAAAGAGAAGCTGTGAGTGAGAGAGTGGGATAAAGAGAAGCTGTGAGTTAGAGAGAGACAGAGAAAGAGAAGCTGTGAGTGAGTGAGAGAGAGAAAAAGGATCTGTGAGTGAAGAGAGAGAGAGAGAGAAAGAGAAGCTGTGAGTGAGAGAGAGAGAGAGAAGCTGTGAGTGAGAGTGAGAGAGAAAGAGAATCTGTGAGTGAGAGAGTGAGAGAAAGAGAAGCTGTGAGTGAGAGAGAGAGAAAGAGAAGCTGTGAGTGAGAGAGAGAGGGAGAAAGATAATCTGTGAGTGAGTGAGAGAGAGAGATAGAGTAGCTGTGAGTGAGAGAGAGAGAGAAGCTGTGAGTGAGTGAGTGAGAGAGAGAGAAGCTGTGAGTGAGAGAGAGAAAGAGAAGCTGTGAGTGAGAGAGAGAGCGAGAAAGAGAAGCTGTGAGTGAGAGAGAGATAAAGAGAAGCTGTGAGTTAGAGAGAGAGAGAAAGAGAAGCTGTGAGTGAGAGAGAGAGAGAAAGAGAAGCTGTGTGTGAGAGAGAGAATCTGTGAGTGAGAGAGAGAGAGAGAGAAAGAGAAGATGTCAGGGAGAGAGGGAGAGAGAGAGAGAGAATCTGTGAGTGAGAGAGAGAGAAAAATAAGCTGTGTGAGAGAGGGAGAGAAAGAGAAGCTGTGTGTGAGAGAGAGAGAGAGAGTGAGAAGCTGTGAGTGAGAGAGAGAGAGAAGCTGTGAGTGAGAGAGAGAGAGAAAGAGAAGCTATGAGTGAGAGAGAGAGAAAGAAAAGCTGTGAGTGAGAGAGAAAGAGAAGCTGTGAGTGAGAGAGAGAGAGAAAGAGAAGGTGTGAGTGAGAGAGAGAGAGAAAGAGAAGCTGTGAGTGAGAGAGAGAGAGAAAGAGAAGCTGTGAGTGAGTGAGAGAGAGAGAAGCTGTGAGTGAGTGAGAGAGAGATAAGCTGTGAGTGAGATAGAAAGGGAAAGAGAGGCTGTGAGTGAGAGAGAGAGAGAGAAGCTGTGAGTGAGAGAGATAGAGAAGCTGTGAGTGAGAGAGAAAGAGATGCTGTGAGTGAGAGAGAGAGAGAAGCTGAGTGAGAGAGATAAAGAGAAGCTGTTAGTTAGAGAGAGAGAGAGAGAAAGAGAAGCTGTGAGTGAGACAGAGAGAAAGAGAAGCTGTGTGTGTGTGAGAGAGAGAGAAGCTGTGAGTGAGAGAGAGAGAGAAAGAGAAGCTGTGAGTGAGCGAGAAAGCTGTGAGTGAGAGAGAAAGAGAAAGAGAAGCTGTGAGTGAGAGAGAGAGAGAAGCTGTGAGTGAGAGAGAGAGAGAAACTGTGAGTGAGAGAGAGAGATAAGCTGTGAGTGAGAGAGAGATAAAGAGAAGCTGTGATTGTGAGAGAGAGGGAGAGAAAGGGAAGCTGTGAGTGAGCGTGAGAGAGAGAGAGAAGCTGTGACAGTGGGAGAGAGAGAAAGAGAAGCTGTGAGTGAGTGAGAGAGAAAGAAAGGGAAGCTATGAGTGAGAGAGAGAGAAGCTGTAATTGAGAGAGAGAGGGAGAAAGAGAAGCTGTGTGTGTGAGAGAGAAAGAGAGGCTGTGAGTGAGAGAGACAGACAGAGAAAGAGAAGCTGTGAGAGAGAGAGAGAGAGCTAGAAGCTGTGAGTGAGTGAGGGAGAGAGAAGCTTTGAGTGAGAGAGAGAAAGAGAAGCTGTGAGTGAGAGAGAGAAAGAGAAGCTGTGAGTGAGAGAGAGAGGAAAAAAAATCTGTATGTGAGAGAGAGACAAGCTGTGAGTGAGAGAGAGAGAGAGAAGCTGTGAGTGAGAGAGAGAAAGAGAAGCTATGAGTGAGAGAGAGAGAGAGAAAGAGAAGCTGTGAGTGAGAGAGAGATAAAGAGAAGCTGTGAGTTAGAGAGAGACAGAGAAAGAGAAGCTGTGAGTGAGAGAGAGAGAGAAAGAGAAGCTGTGTGTGTGAGAGAGAGAGAAGGTGTGAGTGAGAGAGAGAGAGAAGGAGAAGATGTTAGTGAGAGAGTGAGAGAGAGAAAGAGAAGCTGTGTGTGAGAGAGAGAATCTGTGAGTGAGAGAGAGAGAGAGAGAAAGAGAACATGTCAGGGAGAGAGGGAGAGAGAGAGAGAGAATCTGTGAGTGAGAGAGAGAGAAAGATAAGCTGTGTGAGAGAGGGAGAGAAAGAGAAGCTGTGTGTGTGAGAGAGAGAGAGAGTGAGAAGCTGTGAGTGAGAGAGAGAGAGAAGCTGTGAGTGAGAGAGAGAGAGAAAGAGAAGCTATGAGTGAGAGAGAGAGAAAGAAAAGCTGTGAGTGAGAGAGAAAGAGAAGCTGTGAGTGAGAGAGAGAGAGAAAGAGAAGGTGTGAGTGAGAGAGAGAGAGAAAGAGAAGCTGTGAGTGAGAGAGAGAGAGAAAGAGAAGCTGTGAGTGAGTGAGAGAGAGAGAAGCTGTGAGTGAGTGAGAGAGAGAGAAGCTGTGAGTGAGAGAGAAAGGGAAAGAGAGGCTGTGAGTGAGAGAGAGAGAGAAGCTGTGAGTGAGAGAGATAGAGAAGCTGTGAGTGAGAGAGAAAGAGATGCTGTGAGTGAGAGAGAGAGAGAAGCTGAGTGAGAGAGAGATAAAGAGAAGCTGTGATTGTGAGAGAGAGGGAGAGAAAGGGAAGCTGTGAGTGAGCATGGGAGAGAGAGAGAAGCTGTGACAGTGGGAGAGAGAGAAAGAGAAGCTGTGAGTGAGTGAGAGAGAAAGAAAGGGAAGCTATGAGTGAGAGAGAGAGAAGCTGTAATTGAGAAAGAGAGGGAGAAAGAGAAGCTGTGTGTGTGAGAGAGAAAGAGAGGCTGTGAGTGAGAGAGACAGACAGAGAAAGAGAAGCTGTGAGTGAGAGAGAGAGAGCTAGAAGCTGTGAGTGAGTGAGGGAGAGAGAAGCTTTGAGTGAGAGAGAGAAAGAGAAGCTGTGAGTGAGAGAGAGAAAGAGAAGCTGTGAGTGAGAGAGAGAGAAAAAAAATCTGTGTGTGACAGAGAGACAAGCTGTGAGTGAGAGAGAGAGAGAGAAGCTGTGAGTGAGAGAGAGAAAGAGAAGCTATGAATGAGAGAGAATGAGAGAAAGAGAAGCTGTGAGTGAGAGAGAGATAAAGAGAAGCTGTGAGTTAGAGAGAGACAGAGAAAGAGAAGCTGTGAGTGAGAGAGAGAGAGAGAAAGAGAAGCTGTGTGTGTGAGAGAGAGAGAAGGTGTGAGTGAGAGAGAGAGAGAAGGAGAAGATGTTAGTGAGAGAGTGAGAGAGAGAAAGAGAAGCTGTGAGTGAGAGAGAGAAGCTGTGAGTGAGAGAGAGAGAGAGAAAGAGAAGGTGTGTGTGAGAGAGAGAGAAGCTGTGAGTGAGAGAGAGAGAAGCTGTGAGTGAGAGAGAGAGAGAGAGAAGATGTGAGTGAGAGAGAGAAAGAGAAAGAGATGCTGTGAGTGAGTGAGAGAGAGAGATAAAGAGAAGCTGGAAGTGATAGAGAGAGATAAAGAAAAGCTGTGAGTGAGAGAGAGAAAGAGAAGCTGGGAGTGAGTAAGAGAGAAAGAGAAGCTGTGAGTGTGTGAGAGAGAGAGAAGCTGTGAGTGAGAGAGAGAGAAAGAAAGAGAAGCTGTGAGTGAGTGAGAGAGAGAGAGAGAGAAACTGTGAGTGAGAGAGAGAGAGAGAGAAAGAGAAGCTGTGAGTGAGAGAGAGAGAGAAAGAAAGAGAAACTGTGAGTGAGAGAGAGAGAGAGAAAGAGAAGCTGTGAGTGAGAGAGAGAGAGAAAGAAAGAGAAGCTGTGAGTGAGAGAGAGAGAAGCTGTGAGTGAGAGAGAGAGGGAGAAAGAGAAGCTGTGAGTGAGAGAGAGAGAGAAAGAGAAGCTGTGAGTGAGAGAGAGAGAGAGAGAAAGAGAAGCTGAGAGAGAGAGAGAGAGAGAAGCTGTGAGTGAGTGAGAGAGAGAGAAGCTGTGTGTGTGAGAGAGAGAAGCTGTGAGTGAGAGAGAGAGAGAAGCTGTGAGTGAGAGAGAAAGAGAAGCTGTGAGTGAGAGAGAAAGAGAAGCTGTGTGTGTGTGAGAGAGAGAAGCTGTGAGTGAGAGAGAGAGAAAGAGAAGCTGTGAATGAGAGAGTGAGAAAGAGAAGCTGTGTGTGTGTGAGAGAGAGAAAGAGAAGCTGTGAGTGAGAGAGAGAGAAAGATAAGCTGTGTGAGAGGGAGAGAATCTGTGAGTGAGAGAGAGAGAGAAAGAAAGAGAAGATGTCAGTGAGAGAGGGAGAGAGAGAGAGAAGCTGTGAGTGAGAGAGAGAGAGAAAGATAAGCTGTGTGAGAGAGGGAGAGAAAGAGAAGCTGTGAGAGAGGGAGAGAAAGAGAAGCTGTGAGTGAGAGAGAGAGAGAGAAGCTGTGAGTGAGAGAGAGAGAGAGAAAGAGAAGCTATGAGTGAGAGAGAGAGAGAGAAAGAAATAGAAGCTGTGAGTGAGAGAGAGAAGCTGTGAGTGAGAGACAGAGAGAGAGAGAAGCTGTGAGTGAGAGAGAGACAAAGAAAGAGAAGCTGTGAGTGAGAGAGAGAAGCTGTGAGTGAGAGAGAGAGAGAAAGAGAAGCTGTGAGTGAGAGAGAGAGAAAGAGAAACTGTGAGTGTGAGAGTGAGAAAAAGGGAAGCTGTGAGTGAGAGTGAGAGAGATAGAAGCTGTGACAGTGGGAGAGAGAAAGAGAGAAAGAGAAGCTGTGAGTGAGAGAGAGAGGGAGAAAGAGAATCTGTGAGTGAGAGAGAGAGATAGAGTAGCTGTGAGTGAGAGAGAGAGAGAAGCTGTGAGTGTGTGAGTGAGAGAGAGAGAGAAGCTGTGAGTGAGAGAGAGAAAGAGAAGCTGTGAGTGAGAGAGAGAAAGAGAAGCTGTGAGTGAGAGAGAGATAAAGAGAAGCTGTGAGTTAGAGAGAGAGGGAGAAAGAGAATCTGTGAGTGAGAGAGAGAGATAGAGTAGCTGTGAGTGAGAGAGAGAGAGAAGCTGTGAGTGAGTGAGTGAGAGAGAGAGAGAAGCTGTGAGTGAGAGAGAGAAAGAGAAGCTGTGAGTGAGAGAGAGAAAGAGAAGCTGTGAGTGAGAGAGAGATAAAGCGAAGCTGTGAGTTAGAGAGAGAGAGAAAGAGAAGCTGTGAGTGAGAGAGAGAGAGAAAGAGAAGCTGTGTGAGAGAGAGAATCTGTGAGTGAGAGAGAGAGCGAGAAAGAGAAGATGTCAGTGAGAGAGGGAGAGAGAGAGAGAAGCTGTGAGTGAGAGAAAGAGAGAAAGATAAGCTGTGTGAGAGAGGGAGAGAAAGAGATGCTGTGAGTGAGAGAGAGAGAGTGAGAAGCTGTGAGTGAGAGAGAGAGAGAGAAACTGTGAGTGAGAGAGAGAGAGAAAGAGAAGCTATGAGTGAGAGAGAGAGAAAGAGAAGCTGTGAGTGAGAGAGAAAGAGAAGCTGTGAGTGAGAGAGAGAGAAAGAGAAGCTGTGAGTGAGAGAGAGAGAGAGAAAGAGAAGCTGTGAGTGAGAGAGTGAAAGAGAAAGAGAAGCTGTGTGAGAGAGAGAGAAGCTGTGAGTGAGAGAGAAATAAAAAATAGAAGCTGTGAGTGAGTGAGAGAGAAAGGGAAAGAGAGGCTGTGAGTGAGAGAGAGAGAGAGAAGCTGTGAGTGAGAGAGAGAAGCTGTGAGTGAGAGAGAAAGAGAGGTTGTGAGTGAGAGAGAGAGAAGCTGAGTGAAAGAGAGATAAAGAGAAGCTGTGAGTTAGAGAGAGAGAAAGAGAAGCTGTGTGTGTGTGAGAGAGAGAGAAGCTGTGAGTGAGAGAAGATAAAGAGAAGCTGTGAGTTAGAGAGAGACAGAGAAAGAGAAGCTGTGAGTGAGAGAGAAAGAGAAAGAGAAAGAGAAGCTGTGTGTGTGAGAGAGAGAAGCTGTGAGTGAGAGAGAGAGAGAAAGAGAAGATGTTAGTGAGAGATTGAGAGAGAGAAAGAGAAGCTGTGAGTGAGAGAGAGAGAAGCTGTGAGTGAGAGAGAGAGAGAGAAAGAGAAGGTGTGAGTGAGAGAGAGAAAGAAAGAGAAGCTGTGAGTGAGAGAGAGAGAGAAGCTGTGAGTGAGAGAGAGAGAGAAGATGTGATTGAGAGAGAGAAAGAGAAAGAGAAGCTGTGAGTGAGTGAGAGAGATAAAGAGAAGCTGTGAGTGATAGAGAGAGATAAAGAGAAGCTGTGAGTGATAGAGAGAGATAAAGAAAAGCTGTGAGTGAGAGAGAGAAAGAGAAGCTGTGAGTGAGTAAGAGAGAGAAAGAGAAGCTGTGAGTGTGTGTGAGAGAGAGAAGCTGTGAGTGAGAGAGAGAGAGAGAAGCTGTGAGTGAGAGAGAGAGAAAGAAAGAGAAGTTGTGAGTGAGAGAGAGAGAGAGAAAAACTGTGAGTGAGAGAGAGAGAGAGAGAAAGAGAAGATGTGAGAGAGAGAGAAAGAAAGAGAAGCTGTGAGTGAGAGAGAAGCTGTGAGTGAGAGAGAGAAGGAGAAAGAGAAGCTGTGAGTGAGAGAGAGAGAGAGAAAGAGAAGCTGTGAGTGAGAGAGAGAGAGAGAAAGAGAAGCTGTGTGTGAGAGAGAGAGAAGCTGTGAGTGAGAGTGAGAGAGAAAGAGAAAGAGAAGCTGTGAGTGAGAGAGAGAGAAGCTGTGAGTGAGAGTGAGAGAGAAAGAGAAGCTGTGAGTGAGAGGAAGAGAAGCTGTGAGTGAGAGAGAGAGAAAGAAAGAGAAGCTGTGAGTGAGAGAGAGAAGCTGTGAGTGAGAGAGAGAGAGAAAGAGAAGCTGTGAGTGAGAGAGAGATAAAGAGAAGCTGTGAGTTAGAGAGAGACAGAGAAAGAGAAGCTGTGAGTGAGAGAGAAAGAGAAAGAGAAATTGTGAGTGAGAGAGAGAAAGAGAAGCTGTGAGTGAGAGAGAGAGAGAAGCTGTGAGTGAGAGAGAGAGAGAGAGAGAGAGAGAAGATGTGTGAGAGAGAGAAAGAGAAAGAGAAGCTGTGAGTGAGTGAGAGAGATAAAGAGAAGCTGTGAGTGATAGAGAGAGATAAAGAAAAGCTGTGAGTGAGAGAGAGAAAGAGAAGCTGGCAGTGAGTAAGAGAGAGAAAGAGAAGCTGTGAGTGTGTGTGAGAGAGAGAAGCTGTGAGTGAAAGAGAGAGAAGCTGTGAGTGAGAGAGAAAGAAAGAAAGAGAAGTTGTGAGTGAGAGAGAGAGAGAAACTGTGAGTGAGAGAGAGAGAGAAAGAGAAGGTGTGAGTGAGAGAGAGAGAGAAAGAACGAGAAGCTGTGAGTGAGAGAGAAGCTGTGAGTGAGAGAGAGGGAGAAAGAGAAGCTGTGAGTGAGAGAGAGAGAGAAAGAGAAGCTGTGAGTGAGTGAGAGAGAGAGAGAGAGAGAAAGAGAAGCTGTGTGTGAGAGAGAGTGAGAAGCTGTGAGTGAGAGAGAGAAGGAGAAGCTGTGAGTGAGATAGAGAGAGAGAAAGAGAAGCTGTGAGTGAGAGAGAGAGAGAAGCTGAGAGTGAGAGAGAAAGAGAAGCTGTGAGTGAGAGAGAAAGAGAAGCTATGAGTTAGAGAGAGAGAGTGAAAGAGAAGCTGTGAGTGAGAGAGAGAGAGAGAATGAGAAGCTGTGAGATAGCGAGAGAAAGAGAAGCTGTGAGTGAGTGAGAGAGAGAGAAGATGTGAGTGAGAGAGAAAGAGAAGCTGTGAGTGAGAGAGAAAGAGAAGCTGTTTGAGTGTGAGAGAGAGAGAAGCTGTGAGTGAGAGAGAGAGAAAGAGAAGCTGTGAGTGAGAGAAAGAGAGAAAGTGAAGCTGTGAGTGAGAGAGTGAGATAAAGAGAAGCTGTGAGTTAGAGAGAGACAGAGAAAGAGAAGGTGTGAGTGAGAGAGAGAGAGAAGAAGAAGCTGTGAGTGAGAGAGAGAGAGAGAAAGAGAAGCTGTGAGTGAGAGAGAGAGAGAAGCTGTGAGTGAGAGTGAGAGAGAAAGAGAAGCTGTGAGTGAGAGAGTGAGAGAAAGAGAAGCTGTGAGTGAGAGAGAGAGAAAGAAAGAGAAGCTGTGAGTGAGAGAGAGAAGGTGTGAGTGAGAGAGAGAGAGAAAGAGAAGCTGTGAGTGAGAGAGAGAGAAAGAGAAGCTGTGAGTGAGAGATAAAGAGAAGCTATGAGTTAGAGAGAGAGAATGAAAGAGAATCTGTGAGTGAGAGAGAGAGAATGAGAAGCTGTGAGATAGCGAGAGAAAGAGAAGCTGTGAGTTTGAGAGAGAGAGAGAAGCTGTGAGTGAGAGTGAAAGAGAAGCTGTGAGTGAGAGAGAGATAAAGAGAAGCTGTGAGTTAGAGAGAGAGAGAAAGAGAAGCTGTGAGTGTGTGAGAGAGAAGCTGTGAGTGAGAGAGAGAGGGAGAATGTGAAGCAGTGAGTGAGAGAGAGAGAGAGAAAGAGAAGCTGTGAGAGAGAGAGAGAGAGAAAAAAAGAATCTGTGAGTGAGAGAGAGAGAGAGAGAGAAGGTGTGAGTGAGAGAGAGAGAGAAAGAGAAGCTGTGACTGAGAGAGAGAGATAAAGACAAGCTGTGAGATAGAGAGAGACAGAGTAAGAGAAGCTGTGAGTGAGAGAGAGAGAGATGTGAGTGAGAGAGAGAAAGAGAAACTGTGAGTGAGAGAGAGAGAGAGAAAGAAAGACAAGCTGTGAGTGAGAGAGAGATAAAGAGAAGCTGTGAGTTAGAGAGAGACAGAGAAAGAGAAGCTGTGAGTGAGAGAGAGAGAGAGAAGCTGTGAGTGTGAGAGAGATAGAGATAGAGAAGCTGTGAGTGAGAGAGAGAGAGAGAAAGAGAAGCTGTGAGTGAGAGAGTGAGAGAAAGAGAAACTGTGAGTGAGAGAGAGAGGGTGAAATAGAAACTGTGTGTGAGAGAGAGGGAGAAAAAGGGAAGCTGTGAGTGAGCATGAGAGAGAGAGAGAGAGAAGGTGTGACAGTGGGAGAGAGAGAGAGAAAGAGAAGCTGTGAGTGAGAGAGAGAGAAAGAAAGAAAGAGAAGCTGTGAGTGAGAGAGAGAGAGAAGCTGTGAGTGAGAGAGAGATGGAGAAAGAGAAGCTGTGTGAGAGAGAGAAAGAAAGAGAAGCTGTGAGTGAGAGAGAGATGGAGAAAGAGAAGCTGTGTGAGAGAGAGAAAGAAAGAGAAGCTGTGAGTGAGAGAGAGAGGGAGAAAGAGAAGCTGTGAGTGAGAGAGAGAGGGAAAGAGAAGCTGTGAGTGTGAGAGAGAGACAGAGAAAGAGAAGCTGTGAGTGAGAGAGAGAGAGCTAGAAGCTGTGAGTGAGAGAGAGAGAGAAGCTGTGAGTGAGTGAGAGAAAGAGAAGCTGTGAGTGAGAGAGAGAGAGAAAGAGAAGCTGTGAGTGAGAGAGAGATAAAGAGAAGCTATGAGTTAGAGAGAGATAGAGAAAGAGAAGCTGTGAGTGATAGAGAGAGAGAGAAAAAGAGAATCTGTGAGTGTGAGAGAGAGAGAGAAGCTGTGAGTGAGAGAGAGAAAGAGAGAAGCTGTGAGTGAGAGAGAGAAAGAGAAGCTGTGAGTGAGAGAGAGAGAGAGAAAGAGAAGCTGTGAGTGAGAGAGATAAAGAGAAGCTGTGAGTTAGAGAGAGACAGAGAAACAGAAGCTGTGAGTGAGAGAGAGAGAGAGAGAGAAGCTGTGTGTGTGTGAGAGGGAAGCTGTGAGTGAGAGAGAGAGAAAGAGAATATGTTAGTGAGAGAGTGGGAGAGAGAAAGAGAAGCTGTGAGTGAGGGAGAGAGAGAAAGAGAAGCTGTGACTGAGACAGAGAGTGAGAGAGTAGCTGTGAGTGAGAAAGAGAGAGAAGCTGTGAGTGAGAGAGAGAGAAAGAGATGTGAGTGAGAGAGAGAAAGAGAAACTGTGAGTGAGAGAGAGAGAGAGAAAGAAAGAGAAGCTGTGAGTGAGAGAGAGAGAAAGAGAAGCTGTGAGTGTGAGAGAGAGAGAGATTGAGAAGCTGTGAGTGAGAGAGAGAGAGAGAGAAAAGCTGTGAGTGAGGGAGTGAGAGAAAGAGAAGCTGTGAGTATGAGACTGAGAAAGAGAGAGAAGTTGTGAGTGAGAGAGAGAGGGTGAAAGAGAAGCTGTGATTGTGAGAGAGAGGAAGAAAAAGGGAAGCTGTGAGTGAGCGTGAGAGAGAGAGAGAAGCTGTGACTGTGGGAGAGAGAGAAAGAGAAAGAGAAGCTGTGAGTGAGAGAGAGAGAAAGAAAGAGAAGCTATGAGCGAGAGAGAGAGAGAGAGAAGCTGTGAGTGAGAGAGAGAGGGAGAAAGGGAAGCTGTGAGTGAGAATAGAGGGAAAGAGAAGCTGTGAGTGAGAAAGAGAGACAGAGAAAGAGAAGCTGTGAATGAGAGAGAGAGAGCTAGAAGCTGTGAGTGAGTGAGAGAGAGAAAGAGAAGCTGTGAGTGCGAGAGAGAGAGAAAGAGAAGCTGTGAGTGAGAGAGAGATAAAGAGAAGCTGTGAGTTAGAGAGAGAGAGAGAAAGAGAAGCTGTGAGTGAGAGAGAGAGAGAAAAAGAGAATCTCTGAGTGAGAGAGAGAGAGAAGCTGTGAGTAAGAGAGAGAAAGAGAAGCTGTGAGTGAGAGAGAGAGAGAGAGAGAAAGAGATGCTGTGAGTGAAAGAGAGAGAGAGAGAAAGAGAAGCTGTGAATGAGAGAGAGATAAAGAGAAGCTGTGAGTTAGAGAGAGACAGAGAAAGAGCTGTGAGTGAGAGAGAGAGAGAAAGAGAAGCTGTGAGAGAGAGAGAAGCTGTGAGTGAGAGAGAGAGAAAGAGAAGATGTTAGTGAGAGAGTGAGAGAGAGAAAGAGAAGCTGTGAGTGAGAGAGAGAGAAAGAGAAGTTGTGAGAGAGACAGAGAGAAAGAGAAGCTGTGAGTGAGAGAGAGAGGGAAGCTGTGAGTGAGAGAGAGAGAAGATGTGAGTGTGAGATTGAGAGAGAGAAAGAGAAGCTGTGAGTGAGAGAGAGAAGCTGTGAGTGAGAGAGAGAGAGAGAAAGAGAGGCTGTGAGTGAGAGAGAGAGAGAAGCTGTGAGTGAGAGAGAGAGAGAGAAGATGTGAGTGAGAGAGAGAAATAGAAGCTGTGAGTGAGAGAGAGAGAGAAAGAGAAGCTGTGAGTGAGAGAGAGATAAAGAGAAGCTGTGAGTTAGAGAGAGAGAGAGAAAGAGAAGCTGTGAGTGAGAGAGAGATAAAGAGAAGCTGTGAGTGAGAGAGAGAGAGAGAAAGAGAAGCTGTGAGTTAGAGAGAGAGAGAGAAAGAGAAGCTGTGAGTGTGAGAGAGAGAGAAGCTGTGAGTGAGAGAGAGAGAGAAGATGTGAGTGAGAGAGAGAAAGAGAAAGAGAAACTGTGAGTGAGTGAGAGAGAGAGATAACGAGAAGCTGTGAATGATAGAGAGAGATAAAGAAAAGATGTGAGTGAGAGAGAGAAAGAGAAGCTGTGAGTGAGAGAGAGAAAGAGAAGTTGGGAGTGAGTAAGAGAGAGAAAGAGAAGCTGTGACTGTGTGTGTGAGTGAGAAGCTGTGAGTGAGAGAGAGAGAGAGAAGCTGTGAGTGCGAGAGAAAGAAAGAAAGAGAAGCTGTGATGAGTGAGAGAGAGAGAGAAACTGTGAGAGTGAGAGAGAGAGAGAGAAAGAGAAGCTGTGAGTGAGAGAGAGAGAGAAAGAAAGAGAAGCTGTGAGTGAGAGAGAGAAGCTGTGAGTGAGAGAGAGAGGGAGAAAGAGAAGCTGTGAGTGAGAGAGAGAGAAAGAGAAGCTGTGAGCCAGAGAGAGAGAGAGAGAGAGAAAGAGAAGCTGTGTGAGAGAGAGAAGTTGTGAGTGAGAGAGAGAGAGAGAAGCTGTGAGAGAGAGAGAGGGAGAAGCTGTGAGTGTGAGAGAGAGAGAGAAGGAGAAGCTGTGAGTGAGATAGAGAGAGAGAAAGAGAAGCTGTGAGTGAGAGAGAGAGAGAAGCTGTGAGTGAGAGAGAAAGAGAAGCTATGAGTTAGAGAGTGAGAGTGAAAGAGAAGCTGTGAGTGAGAGAGAGAGAGTGAGGAGCTGTGAGATAGAGAGAGAAAGAGAAGCTGTGAGTGAGTGAGAGAGAGAGAAACTGTGAGTGAGAGAGAAAGAGAAGCTGTGAGTGAGAGAGAAATAGAAGCTGTGTGTGTGTGTGTGAGAGAGAAGCTGTGAGTGAGAGAGAGAGAAAGAGAAGCTGTGAGTGAGAGAGAGAGAGAAAGAGAAGCTGTGAGTGAGAGAGTGAGATAAAGAGAAGCTGTGAGTTAGAGAGAGACAGAGAAAGAGAAGCTGTGAGTGAGAGAGAGAGAAAAAGAAGCTGTGAGTGAGAGAGAGAGAGAGAGAAAGAGAAGCTGTGAGTGAGAGAGAGAGAGAAGCTGTGAGTGAGAGTGAGAGAGAAAGAGAAGCTGTGAGTGAGAGAGTGAGAGAAAGAGAAGCTCTGAGTGAGTGAGAGAGAAAGAGAAGCTGTGAGTGAGAGAGAGAAGCTGTGAGTGAGAGAGAGAGAAAGAGATGCTCTGAGTGAGAGAGAGAGAAAGAGAAGCTGTGAGTGTGAGAGAGAGTGAGAAAAAGGGAAGCTGTGAGTGAGCGTGAGAGAGAGAGAAGCTGACAGTGGGAGAGAGAAAGAGAGAAAGAGAAGCTGTGAGTGAGAGAGAGAGAAAGAAAGAGAAGCTATGAGTGTGAGAGAGAGAAGCTATGAGTGAGAGAGAGAAGGAGAAAGAGAATCTGTGAGTGAGAGAGAGATAGAGATAGAGTAGCTGTGAGTGAGAGAGAGAGAGAAGCTGTGAGTGAGTGAGAGAGAGAGAGAAGCTGTGAGTGAGAGAGAGAAAGAGAAGCTGTGAGTGAGAGAAAGAGAGAGAGAAAGAGAAGCTGTGAGTGAGAGAGAGATATAGAGAAGCTGTGAGTTAGAGAGAGAGAGAAAGAGAAGCTGTGAGTGAGAGAGAGAGAGAAAGAGAAGCTGTGTGAGAGAGAGAATCTGTGAGTGAGAGAGAGGGAGAGAAAGAAAGAGAAGATGTCAGTGAGTGAGGGAGAGAGAGAGAGAAGCTGTGAGTGAGAGAGAGAGAGAAAGATAAGCTGTGTGAGAGAGGGAGAGAAAGAGAAGCTGTGAGTGAGAGAGAGAGAGAGAAAGAGAAGCTGTGAGTGAGAGAGAGAGAGAGAAAGAGAAGCTGTGTGTGTGAGAGAGAGAAGCTGTTAGTGAGAGAGAAAGAAAGAAATAGAAGCTGTGAGTGAGTGAGAGAGAGAGAAGCTGTGAGTGAGAGAGAGAGAAGCTGTGAGTGAGAGAGAGGGAGAGAAAGAGAAGGTGTGAGTGAGAGAGAGAGAGAGAAAGAGAAGCTGTGAGAGAGAGAAAGAGAAGCTGTGAGTGAGAGAGAAAGAGAAGCTGTGAGTGAGAGAGAGAAAAAGAGAAGCTGTGAGTGAGAGAGAGAGAAAGAGAAGCTGTGAGTGAGAGAGAGAGAGAAAGAGAAGCTGTGTGAGAGAGAGAATCTGTGAGTGAGAGAGAGAGAGAAAGAAAGAGAAGATGTCAGTGAGAGAGGGAGGGAGAGAGAGAAGCTGTGAGTGAGAGAGAGAGAGAAAGATAAGCTGTGTGAGAGAGGGAATGAAAGAGAAGCTGTGAGTGAGAGAGAGAGAGATAGTGAGAAGCTGTGAGTGAGAGAGAGAGAGAGAAGATGTGAGTGTGAGAGTTAGAGAGAGAAAGAGGTGTGAGTGAGAGAGAGAGAGAGAGAGAAAGAGAAGCTGTGAGTGAGAGAGAGAGAGAGAAAGAGAAGCTGTGAGAGAGAGAGAGAGAAGCTGTGAGTGAGAGAGAAAGAAAGAAATAGAAGCTGTGAGTGAGTGAGAGAGAGAGAAGCTGTGAGTGAGAGAGAGAGAGAAGCTGTGAGTGAGAGAGAGAGAGAGAAGCTGTGAGTGAGAGAGAGAGAGAGAGAGAAAGAGAAGCTGTGAGAGAGAGAAAGAGAAGCTGTGAGTGAGAGAGAAAGAGAAGCTGTGAGTGAGAGAGAGAGAGAAAGTGAAGCTGTGAGTGAGAGAGAGAGAAAGAGAAGCTGTGAGTGAGTGAGAGAGAAAGAGAAGCTGTGAGAGAGAGAGAGAGAAGCTGTGAGTGAGAGAGAAAGAAAGAAATAGAAGCTGTGAGTGAGTGAGAGAGAGAGAAGCTGTGAGTGAGTGAGAGAGAGAGAAGCTGTGAGTGAGAGAGAAAGGGAAAGAGAGGCTGTGAGTGAGAGAGAGAGAGAGAGAAAGAGAAGGTGTGAGTGAGAGAAAGAGAGAGAAAGAGAAGCTGAGAGAGAGAGAGAGAAGCTGTGAGTGAGAGAGAAAGAAAGAAATAGAAGCTGTGAGTGAGTGAGAGAGAGAGAAGCTGTGAGTGAGAGAGAGAGAGAAGCTGTGAGTGAGAGAGAGAGAGAAAGAGAAGCTGTGAGTGAGAGAGAGAGAGAAAGAGAAGTTGTGAGAGAGAGAAAGAGAAGCTGTGAGTGAGAGAGAAAGAGAAGCTGTGAGTGAGAGAGAGAGAGAAAGAGAAGCTGTGAGTGAGAGAGAGAGAGAGAGAAAGAGAAGCTGTGAGTGAGAGAGAGAGAGAAAGAAAGAGAAGCTGTGAGTGAGAGAGAGAGAAGCTGTGAGTGAGAGAGAGAGGGAGAAAGAGAAGCTGTGAGTGAGAGAGAGAGAAAGAGAAGCTGTGAGTGAGAGAGAGAGAGAAAGAGAAGCTGTGAGAGAGAGAAGTTGTGAGTGAGTGAGAGAGAGAGAAGCTGTGTGTGTGAGAGAGAGAGAGAAGCTGTGAGTGAGAGAGAGAGAGAGAAGGAGAAGCTGTGAGTGAGATAGAGAGAGAGAAAGAGAAGCTGTGAGTGAGAGAGAAAGAGAAGCTGTGAGTGAGTGAGAGAGAGAGAAACTGTGAGTGAGAGAGAAAGAGAAGCTGTGAGTGAGAGAGAAATAGAAGCTGTGTGTGTGTGTGTGAGAGAGAAGCTGTGAGTGAGAGAGAGAGAAAGAGAAGCTGTGAGTGAGAGAGAGAGAGAAAGAGAAGCTGTGAGTGAGAGAGTGAGATAAAGAGAAGCTGTGAGTTAGAGAGAGACAGAGAAAGAGAAGCTGTGAGTGAGAGAGAGAGAAAAAGAAGCTGTGAGTGAGAGAGAGAGAGAGAGAAAGAGAAGCTGTGAGTGAGAGAGAGAGAGAAGCTGTGAGTGAGAGTGAGAGAGAAAGAGAAGCTGTGAGTGAGAGAGTGAGAGAAAGAGAAGCTCTGAGTGAGTGAGAGAGAAAGAGAAGCTGTGAGTGAGAGAGAGAAGCTGTGAGTGAGAGAGAGAGAGAAAGAGATGCTCTGAGTGAGAGAGAGAGAAAGAGAAGCTGTGAGTGTGAGAGAGAGTGAGAAAAAGGGAAGCTGTGAGTGAGCGTGAGAGAGAGAGAAGCTGTGACAGTGGGAGAGAGAAAGAGAGAAAGAGAAGCTGTGAGTGAGAGAGAGAGAAAGAAAGAGAAGCTATGAGTGTGAGAGAGAGAAGCTATGAGTGAGAGAGAGAAGGAGAAAGAGAATCTGTGAGTGAGAGAGAGATAGAGATAGAGTAGCTGTGAGTGAGAGAGAGAGAGAGAAGCTGTGAGTGAGTGAGAGAGAGAGAGAAGCTGTGAGTGAGAGAGAGAAAGAGAAGCTGTGAGTGAGAGAAAGAGAGAGAGAAAGAGAAGCTGTGAGTGAGAGAGAGATATAGAGAAGCTGTGAGTTAGAGAGAGAGAGAAAGAGAAGCTGTGAGTGAGAGAGAGAGAGAAAGAGAAGCTGTGTGAGAGAGAGAATCTGTGAGTGAGAGAGAGGGAGAGAAAGAAAGAGAAGATGTCAGTGAGTGAGGGAGAGAGAGAGAGAAGCTGTGAGTGAGAGAGAGAGAGAAAGATAAGCTGTGTGAGAGAGGGAGAGAAAGAGAAGCTGTGAGTGAGAGAGAGAGAGAGAAAGAGAAGCTGTGAGTGAGAGAGAGAGAGAGAAAGAGAAGCTGTGTGTGTGAGAGAGAGAAGCTGTTAGTGAGAGAGAAAGAAAGAAATAGAAGCTGTGAGTGAGTGAGAGAGAGAGAAGCTGTGAGTGAGAGAGAGAGAAGCTGTGAGTGAGAGAGAGAGAGAGAAAGAGAAGGTGTGAGTGAGAGAGAGAGAGAGAAAGAGAAGCTGTGAGAGAGAGAAAGAGAAGCTGTGAGTGAGAGAGAAAGAGAAGCTATGAGTGAGAGAGAGAAAAAGAGAAGCTGTGAGTGAGAGAGAGAGAAAGAGAAGCTGTGAGTGAGAGAGAGAGAGAAAGAGAAGCTGTGTGAGAGAGAGAATCTGTGAGTGAGAGAGAGAGAGAAAGAAAGAGAAGATGTCAGTGAGAGAGGGAGGGAGAGAGAGAAGCTGTGAGTGAGAGAGAGAGAGAAAGATAAGCTGTGTGAGAGAGGGAGAGAAAGAGAAGCTGTGAGTGAGAGAGAGAGAGATAGTGAGAAGCTGTGAGTGAGAGAGAGAGAGAGAAGATGTGAGTGTGAGAGTTAGAGAGAGAAAGAGGTGTGAGTGAGAGAGAGAGAGAGAGAGAAAGAGAAGCTGTGAGTGAGAGAGAGAGAGAGAAAGAGAAGCTGTGAGAGAGAGAGAGAGAAGCTGTGAGTGAGAGAGAAAGAAAGAAATAGAAGCTGTGAGTGAGTGAGAGAGAGAGAAGCTGTGAGTGAGAGAGAGAGAGAAGCTGTGAGTGAGAGAGAGAGAGAGAAGCTGTGAGTGAGAGAGAGAGAGAGAGAGAAAGAGAAGCTGTGAGAGAGAGAAAGAGAAGCTGTGAGTGAGAGAGAAAGAGAAGCTGTGAGTGAGAGAGAGAGAGAAAGTGAAGCTGTGAGTGAGAGAGAGAGAAAGAGAAGCTGTGAGTGAGTGAGAGAGAAAGAGAAGCTGTGAGAGAGAGAGAGAGAAGCTGTGAGTGAGAGAGAAAGAAAGAAATAGAAGCTGTGAGTGAGTGAGAGAGAGAGAAGCTGTGAGTGAGTGAGAGAGAGAGAAGCTGTGAGTGAGAGAGAAAGGGAAAGAGAGGCTGTGAGTGAGAGAGAGAGAGAGAGAAAGAGAAGGTGTGAGTGAGAGAAAGAGAGAGAAAGAGAAGCTGAGAGAGAGAGAGAGAAGCTGTGAGTGAGAGAGAAAGAAAGAAATAGAAGCTGTGAGTGAGTGAGAGAGAGAGAAGCTGTGAGTGAGAGAGAGAGAGAAGCTGTGAGTGAGAGAGAGAGAGAAAGAGAAGCTGTGAGTGAGAGAGAGAGAGAAAGAGAAGTTGTGAGAGAGAGAAAGAGAAGCTGTGAGTGAGAGAGAAAGAGAAGCTGTGAGTGAGAGAGAGAGAGAAAGAGAAGCTGTGAGTGAGAGAGAGAGAGAGAGAAAGAGAAGCTGTGAGTGAGAGAGAGAGAGAAAGAAAGAGAAGCTGTGAGTGAGAGAGAGAGAAGCTGTGAGTGAGAGAGAGAGGGAGAAAGAGAAGCTGTGAGTGAGAGAGAGAGAAAGAGAAGCTGTGAGTGAGAGAGAGAGAGAAAGAGAAGCTGTGAGAGAGAGAGAAGTTGTGAGTGAGTGAGAGAGAGAGAAGCTGTGTGTGTGTGAGAGAGAGAGAAGCTGTGAGTGAGAGAGAGAGAGAAGCTGTGAGTGAGAGAGAAAGAGAGGTTGTGAGTGAGAGAGAAAGAGACGCTGTGTTTGTGTGTGAGAGAGAAGCTGTGAGTGAGAGAGAGAGAAAGAGAAGCTGTGAGTGAGAGAGAGAGAGAAAGAGAAGCTGTGAGTGAGAGAGTGAGATAAAGAGAAGCTGTGAGTTAGAGAGAGACAGAGAAAGAGAAGCTGTGAGTGAGAGAGAGAGAAAAAAAGAAGCTGTGAGTGAGAGAGAGAGAGAGAAAGAGAAGCTGTGTGTGTGTGAGAGAGAAGCTGTGAGTGAGAGAGAGAGAAAGAGAAGCTGTGAGTGAGAGAGAGAGAGAAAGAGAAGCTGTGAGAGAGAGAGAAAGAAAGAGAAGCTGTGAGTGAGAGAGAGAAGCTGTGAGTGAGAGAGAGAGAAAGAGAAGCTCTGAGTGAGAGAGAGAGAAAGAGAAGCTGTGAGTGTGAGAGAGAGTGAGAAAAAGGGAAGCTGTGAGTGAGCATGAGAGAGAGAAGCTGTGACAGTGGGAGAGAGAAAGAGAGAAAGAGAAGCTGTGAGTGAGAGAGAGAGAAAGAAAGAGAAGTTATGAGTGAGAGAGAGAGAAGCTGTGAGTGAGAGTGAGAAGTAGAAAGAGAATCTGTGAGTGAGAGAGAGAGAGAGTAGCTGTGAGTGAGAGAGAGAGAGAAGCTGTGAGTGAGTGAGTGAGAGAGAGAAGCTGTGAGTGAGAGAGAGAAAGAGAAGCTGTGAGTGAGAGAAAGAGAGAGAGAGAAAGAGAAGCTGTGAGTGAGAGAGATAAAGAGAAGCTGTGAGTTAGAGAGAGAGAGAAAGAGAAGCTGTGAGTGAGAGAGAGAGAGAAAGAGAAGCTGTGTGTGAGAGAGAATCTGTAAGTGAGAGAGAGAGAGAAAGAAAGAGAAGATGTCAGTGAGAGAGAGAGAGAGAGAAGCTGTGAGTGAGAGAGAGAGAGAAAGATAAGCTGTGTGAGAGAGGGAGAGAAAGAGAAGCTGTGAGTGAGAGAGAGAGAGAGTGAGAAGCTATGAGTGAGAGAGAGAGAGAAGCTGTGAGTAAGAGAGAGAGAGAGAGAAAGAGAAGCTGTGAGTGTGAGAGAGAGAGAAAGAGAAGCTGTGTGAGAGAGAGAGAAGCTGTGAGTGAGAGAGAGAGAAAGAAATAGAAGCTGTGAGTGAGTGAGAGAGAGAGAAGCTGTGAGTGAGAGAGAGAGAGAAGCTGTGAGTGAGAGAGAGAGAGAGAGAGAGAAAGAGAAGCTGTGAGTGAGAGAGAGAGAGAAAGAGAAGCTGTGAGAGAGAGAAAGAGAAGCTGTGAGTGAGAGAGAAAGAGAAGCTGTGAGTGAGAGAGTGAAAGAAAGAGAAGCTGTGAGTGAGAGAGAGAGAGAGAAAGAGAAGGTGTGAGAGAGAGAGAGAAGCTGTGAGTGAGAGAGAAAGAAAGAAATAGAAGCTGTGAGTGAGTGAGAGAGAGAGAAGCTGTGAGTGAGAGAGAGAGAGAGAAGCTGTGAGAGAGAGAAAGGGAAAGAGAGGCTGTGAGTGAGAGAGAGAGAGAGAGAGAGAGAAAGAGAAGGTGTGAGTGAGAGAGAGAGAGAAAGAGAAGCTATGAGAGAGAGAGAAGCTGTGAGTGAGAGAGAAAGAAAGAAATAGAAGCTGTGCATGAGTGAGAGAGAGAGAAGCTGTGAGTGAGAGAGAGAGAGAAGCTGTGAGTGAGAGAGAGAGAGAGAGAAAGAGAAGCTGTGAGTGAGAGAGAGAAAGAGAAGTTGTGAGAGAGAGAAAGGGAAGCTGTGAGTGAGAGAGAAAGAGAAGCTGTGAGTGAGAGAGAGAGAAAGAGAAGCTGTGTGAGAGAGAGAGAGACAGAAGCTGTGAGTGAGAGAGAGAGAGAGAAAGAGAAGCTGTGAGAGAGAGAGAAGCTGTGAGTGTGAGAGAAAGAGAGGCTGTGAGTGAGAGAGAGAGAGAAGCTGAGTGAGGGAGAGATAAAGAGAAGCTGTGAGAGAGAGAGAGAGAAAGAGAAGCTGTGAGTGAGACAGAGAGAAAGAGAAGCTGTGTGTGTGTGTGAGAGAGAGAAGCTGTGAGTGAGAGAGAGAGAAAGAGAAGCTGTGAGTGAGAGAGAAAGCTGGGAGTGAGAGAGAAAGAGAAAGAGAAGCTGTGAGAGAGAGAGAGAGAGAAGCTGTGAGTGAGAGAGAGAGAGAAACTGTGAGTGAGAGAGAGAGAGAGAAGCTGTGAGTGAGTGAGTGAGAGAGAGAGAAGCTGTGAGTGAGAGAGAGAGAGAAAGAGAAGCTGTGAGTGAGTGAGTGAGAGACAAGGTGTGAGTGAGAGAGAGAGAGAGAAGCTGTGAGTGAGAGAGAAAGAAAGATAGAGAAGCTGTGAGAGAGAGAGAGAGAGAAAGAGAAGCTGTGAGTGAGAGAGAGAGAGAGAAAGAGAAGCTGTGAGTGAGAGAGAGAAAGAAAGAAAGAGAAGCTGTGAGTGAGAGAGAGAGAGAAAGTGAAGATGTGAGTGAGAGAGAGAAAGAGGTGTGAGTGAGAGAGAGAGAAAAAGAGAAGCTGTGAGAGAGAGAGAGAGAAAGAGAAGCTGTGACTGAGAGAGAGATAAAGACAAGTTGTGAGTTAGAGAGAGACAGAGAGAGAGAGAGAGTAGCTGTGAGTGAGAAAGAGAGAGAAGCTGTGAGTGAGAGAGAGAGAGAGAAAGAGATGTGAGTGAGAGAGAGAAAGAGAAACTGTGAGTGAGAGAGAGAGAGAGAAAGAAAGAGAAGCTGTGAGTGAGAGAGAGATAAAGAGAAGCTGTGAGTTAGAGAGAGACAGAGAAAGAGAAGCTGTGAGTGAGAGAGAGAGAAGCTGTGAGTGACAGAGAGAGAGAAAGAGAAGCTGTGAGTGTGAGAGAGAGAGAGATAGAGAAGCTGTGAGTGAGAGAGAGAGAGAAAGAAAAGCTGTGAGTGAGGGAGTGAGAGAAAGAGAAGCTGTGAGTATGAGAGTGAGAAAGAAAGAGAAGCTGTGTGTGAGAGAGAGGGTGAAAGAGAAGCTGTGATTGTGAGAGAGAGGGAGAAAAAGGGAAGCTGTGAGTGAGCGTGAGAGAGAGAGAGAGAAGCTGTGACAGTGGGAGAGAGAGAGAGAGAAAGAGAAGCTGTGAGTGAGAGAGAAAGAAAGAAAGAGAAGCTATGAGCGAGAGAGAGAGAGAGAGAAGCTGTGAGTTAGAGAGAGAGTGAGACGGAAAGAGAAGCTGTGAGTGAGAGAGAGATAAAGAGAAGCTGTGAGTTAGAGAGAGACAGAGAAAGAGAAGCTGTGAGTGAGAGAGAGAGAAGCTGTGAGTGACAGAGAGAGAGAAAGAGAAGCTGTGAGTGTGAGAGAGAGAGAGATAGAGAAGCTGTGAGTGAGTGAGAGAGAGAAAGAAAAGCTGTGAGTGAGGGAGTGAGAGAAAGAGAAGCTGTGAGTATGAGAGTGAGAAAGAAAGAGAAGCTGTGAGTGAGAGAGAGGGTGAAAGAGAAGCTGTGATTGTGAGAGAGAGGGAGAAAAAGGGAAGCTGTGAGTGAGCGTGAGAGAGAGAGAGAGAGAGAAGCTGTGACAGTGGGAGAGAGAGAGAGAGAAAGAGAAGCTGTGAGTGAGAGAGAGAGAAAGAAAGAGAAGCTATGAGCGAGAGAGAGAGAGAAGCTGTGAGTTAGAGAGAGAGAGAGAGGGAAAGAGAAGCTGTGAGTGAGAAAGAGAGACAGAGAAAGAGAAGCTGTGAGTGAGAGAGAGAGAGCTAGAAGCTGTGAGTGAGTGAGAGAGAGAAAGAGAAGCTGTAAGTGCGAGAGAGAGAAAGAGAAGCAGTGAGTGAGAGAGAGATAGAGAAGCTGTGAGTTAGAGAGAGAGAGAGAAAGAGAAGCTGTGAGTGAGAGAGAGAGAGAGAAAAAGAGAATCTGTGAGTGAGAGAGAGAGAGAGAAGCTGTGAGTAAGAGAGAGAAAGAGAAGCTGTGAGTGAGACAGAGAGAGAGAAAGAGAAGCTGTGAGTGAAAGAGAGAGAGAGAAAGAGAAGCTGTGAGTGAGAGAGAGATAAAGAGAAGCTGTGAGTTAGAGAGAGACAGAGAAAGAGCTGTGAGTGAGAGAGAGAGAGAAAGAGAAGCTGTGAGAGAGAGAGAAGCTGTGAGTGAGAGAGAGAGAAAGAGAAGCTGTGAGTGAGAGAGAGAAAGAGAAGTTGTGAGAGAGAGAGAAAGAGAAGCTGTGAGTGAGAGAGAGAGAAGCTGTGAGTGAGAGAGAGAGAGAGAGAGAAGATGTGAGTGTGAGATTGTGAGAGAGAAAGAGAAGCTGTGAGTGAGAGAGAGAAGCTGTGAGTGACAGAGAGAGAGATAGAGAAAGTGTCAGTGAGAGAGAGAGAGAAAGAGAAGCTGTGAGTGAGAGAGAGACAAAGAGAAGCTGTGAGTGAGAGAGAGAGAGAAAGAGAAGCTGTGAGTTAGAGAGAGAGAGACAAAGAGAAGCTGTGAGTGAGAGAGAGAGAGAAAGAGAAGCTGTGTGTGTGTGTGAGAGAGAAGCTGTGAGTGAGAGAGACAGAAAGAGAAGATGTTAGTGAGATTGAGAGAGAGAAAGAGAAGCTGTGAGTGAGAGAGAGAGAAGCTGTGAGTGAGAGGGAGAGAGAGAAAGAGAAGGTGTGAGTGAGAGAGAGAAAGAGAAGGTGTGAGTGAGAGAGAGAGAGAAGCTGTGAGTGAGAGAGAGGGAGAGAAGATGTGAGTGAGAGAGAGAAAGAGAAAGAGAAACTGTGAGTGAGAGAGAGAGAAAGAGAAGGTGTGAGAGAGAGAGAAGCTGTGAGTGAGAGAGAAAGAAAGAAATAGAAGCTGTGAGTGAGTGAGAGAGAGAGAAGCTGTGAGTGAGAGAGAAAGAGAAGCTGTGAGTGAGAGAGTGAAAGAAAGAGAAGCTGTGAGTGAGAGAGAGAGAGAGAAAGAGAAGGTGTGAGAGAGAGAGAGAAGCTGTGAGTGAGAGAGAAAGAAAGAAATAGAAGCTGTGAGTGAGTGAGAGAGAGAGAAGCTGTGAGTGAGAGAGAGAGAGAGAAGCTGTGAGAGAGAGAAAGGGAAAGAGAGGCTGTGAGTGAGAGAGAGAGAGAGAGAGAGAGAAAGAGAAGGTGTGAGTGAGAGAGAGAGAGAAAGAGAAGCTATGAGAGAGAGAGAGAAGCTGTGAGTGAGAGAGAAAGAAAGAAATAGAAGCTGTGCATGAGTGAGAGAGAGAGAAGCTGTGAGTGAGAGAGAGAGAAGCTGTGAGTGAGAGAGAGAGAGAGAGAAAGAGAAGCTGTGAGTGAGAGAGAGAAAGAGAAGTTGTGAGAGAGAGAAAGGGAAGCTGTGAGTGAGAGAGAAAGAGAAGCTGTGAGTGAGAGAGAGAGAAAGAGAAGCTGTGAGAGAGAGAGAGAGACAGAAGCTGTGAGTGAGAGAGAGAGAGAGAAAGAGAAGCTGTGAGAGAGAGAGAAGCTGTGAGTGTGAGAGAAAGAGAGGCAGTGAGTGAGAGAGAGAGAGAGAAGCTGAGTGAGGGAGAGATAAAGAGAAGCTGTGAGAGAGAGAGAGAGAGAAAGAGAAGCTGTGAGTGAGACAGAGAGAAAGAGAAGCTGTGTGTGTGTGTGAGAGAGAGAAGCTGTGAGTGAGAGAGAGAGAAAGAGAAGCTGTGAGTGAGAGAGAAAGCTGGGAGTGAGAGAGAAAGAGAAAGAGAAGCTGTGAGAGAGAGAGAGAGAGAAGCTGTGAGTGAGAGAGAGAGAGAAACTGTGAGTGAGAGAGAGAGAGAGAGAAGCTGTGAGTGAGTGAGTGAGAGAGAGAGAAGCTGTGAGTGAGAGAGAGAGAGAAAGAGAAGCTGTGAGTGAGTGAGTGAGAGACAAGGTGTGAGTGAGAGAGAGAGAGAGAAGCTGTGAGTGAGAGAGAAAGAAAGATAGAGAAGCTGTGAGAGAGAGAGAGAGAGAAAGAGAAGCTGTGAGTGAGAGAGAGAGAGAGAAAGAGAAGCTGTGAGTGAGATAGAGAAAGAAAGAAAGAGAAGCTGTGAGTGAGAGAGAGAGAGAAAGTGAAGATGTGAGTGAGAGAGAGAAAGAGGTGTGAGTGAGAGAGAGAGAAAAAGAGAAGCTGTGAGAGAGAGAGAGAGAAAGAGAAGCTGTGACTGAGAGAGAGATAAAGACAAGTTGTGAGTTAGAGAGAGACAGAGAGAGAGAGAGTAGCTGTGAGTGAGAAAGAGAGAGAAGCTGTGAGTGAGAGAGAGAGAGAGAAAGAGATGTGAGTGAGAGAGAGAAAGAGAAACTGTGAGTGAGAGAGAGAGAGAGAAAGAAAGAGAAGCTGTGAGTGAGAGAGAGATAAAGAGAAGCTGTGAGTTAGAGAGAGACAGAGAAAGAGAAGCTGTGAGTGAGAGAGAGAGAAGCTGTGAGTGACAGAGAGAGAGAAAGAGAAGCTGTGAGTGTGAGAGAGAGAGAGATAGAGAAGCTGTGAGTGAGAGAGAGAGAGAAAGAAAAGCTGTGAGTGAGGGAGTGAGAGAAAGAGAAGCTGTGAGTATGAGAGTGAGAAAGAAAGAGAAGCTGTGAGTGAGAGAGAGGGTGAAAGAGAAGCTGTGATTGTGAGAGAGAGGGAGAAAAAGGGAAGCTGTGAGTGAGCGTGAGAGAGAGAGAGAGAAGCTGTGACAGTGGGAGAGAGAGAGAGAGAAAGAGAAGCTGTGAGTGAGAGAGAAAGAAAGAAAGAGAAGCTATGAGCGAGAGAGAGAGAGAGAGAAGCTGTGAGTTAGAGAGAGAGTGAGACGGAAAGAGAAGCTGTGAGTGAGAGAGAGATAAAGAGAAGCTGTGAGTTAGAGAGAGACAGAGAAAGAGAAGCTGTGAGTGAGAGAGAGAGAAGCTGTGAGTGACAGAGAGAGAGAAAGAGAAGCTGTGAGTGTGAGAGAGAGAGAGATAGAGAAGCTGTGAGTGAGTGAGAGAGAGAAAGAAAAGCTGTGAGTGAGGGAGTGAGAGAAAGAGAAGCTGTGAGTATGAGAGTGAGAAAGAAAGAGAAGCTGTGAGTGAGAGAGAGGGTGAAAGAGAAGCTGTGATTGTGAGAGAGAGGGAGAAAAAGGGAAGCTGTGAGTGAGCGTGAGAGAGAGAGAGAGAGAAGCTGTGACAGTGGGAGAGAGAGAGAGAGAAAGAGAAGCTGTGAGTGAGAGAGAGAGAAAGAAAGAGAAGCTATGAGCGAGAGAGAGAGAAGCTGTGAGATAGAGAGAGAGAGAGAGGGAAAGAGAAGCTGTGAGTGAGAAAGAGAGACAGAGAAAGAGAAGCTGTGAGTGAGAGAGAGAGAGCTAGAAGCTGTGAGTGAGTGAGAGAGAGAAAGAGAAGCTGTAAGTGCGAGAGAGAGAAAGAGAAGCAGTGAGTGAGAGAGAGATAGAGAAGCTGTGAGTTAGAGAGAGAGAGAGAAAGAGAAGCTGTGAGTGAGAGAGAGAGAGAGAAAAAGAGAATCTGTGAGTGAGAGAGAGAGAGAAGCTGTGAGTAAGAGAGAGAAAGAGAAGCTGTGAGTGAGACAGAGAGAGAGAAAGAGAAGCTGTGAGTGAAAGAGAGAGAGAGAAAGAGAAGCTGTGAGTGAGAGAGAGATAAAGAGAAGCTGTGAGTTAGAGAGAGACAGAGAAAGAGCTGTGAGTGAGAGAGAGAGAGAAAGAGAAGCTGTGAGAGAGAGAGAAGCTGTGAGTGAGAGAGAGAGAAAGAGAAGCTGTGAGTGAGAGAGAGAGAGAAAGAGAAGTTGTGAGAGAGAGAGAAAGAGAAGCTGTGAGTGAGAGAGAGAGAAGCTGTGAGTGAGAGAGAGAGAGAGAGAGAAGATGTGAGTGTGAGATTGTGAGAGAGAAAGAGAAGCTGTGAGTGAGAGAGAGAAGCTGTGAGTGACAGAGAGAGAGATAGAGAAAGTGTCAGTGAGAGAGAGAGAGAAAGAGAAGCTGTGAGTGAGAGAGAGACAAAGAGAAGCTGTGAGTGAGAGAGAGAGAGAAAGAGAAGCTGTGAGTTAGAGAGAGAGAGACAAAGAGAAGCTGTGAGTGAGAGAGAGAGAGAAAGAGAAGCTGTGTGTGTGTGAGAGAGAGAAGCTGTGAGTGAGAGAGACAGAAAGAGAAGATGTTAGTGAGATTGAGAGAGAGAAAGAGAAGCTGTGAGTGAGAGAGAGAGAAGCTGTGAGTTAGAGAGAGAGTGAGACGGAAAGAGAAGCTGTGAGTGAGAGAGAGATAAAGAGAAGCTGTGAGTTAGAGAGAGACAGAGAAAGAGAAGCTGTGAGTGAGAGAGAGAGAAGCTGTGAGTGACAGAGAGAGAGAAAGAGAAGCTGTGAGTGTGAGAGAGAGAGAGATAGAGAAGCTGTGAGTGAGTGAGAGAGAGAAAGAAAAGCTGTGAGTGAGGGAGTGAGAGAAAGAGAAGCTGTGAGTATGAGAGTGAGAAAGAAAGAGAAGCTGTGAGTGAGAGAGAGGGTGAAAGAGAAGCTGTGATTGTGAGAGAGAGGGAGAAAAAGGGAAGCTGTGAGTGAGCGTGAGAGAGAGAGAGAGAGAAGCTGTGACAGTGGGAGAGAGAGAGAGAGAAAGAGAAGCTGTGAGTGAGAGAGAGAGAAAGAAAGAGAAGCTATGAGCGAGAGAGAGAGAGAAGCTGTGAGTTAGAGAGAGAGAGAGAGGGAAAGAGAAGCTGTGAGTGAGAAAGAGAGACAGAGAAAGAGAAGCTGTGAGTGAGAGAGAGAGAGCTAGAAGCTGTGAGTGAGTGAGAGAGAGAAAGAGAAGCTGTAAGTGCGAGAGAGAGAAAGAGAAGCAGTGAGTGAGAGAGAGATAGAGAAGCTGTGAGTTAGAGAGAGAGAGAGAAAGAGAAGCTGTGAGTGAGAGAGAGAGAGAGAAAAAGAGAATCTGTGAGTGAGAGAGAGAGAGAAGCTGTGAGTAAGAGAGAGAAAGAGAAGCTGTGAGTGAGACAGAGAGAGAGAAAGAGAAGCTGTGAGTGAAAGAGAGAGAGAGAAAGAGAAGCTGTGAGTGAGAGAGAGATAAAGAGAAGCTGTGAGTTAGAGAGAGACAGAGAAAGAGCTGTGAGTGAGAGAGAGAGAGAAAGAGAAGCTGTGAGAGAGAGAGAAGCTGTGAGTGAGAGAGAGAGAAAGAGAAGCTGTGAGTGAGAGTGAGAGAGAAAGAGAAGTTGTGAGAGAGAGAGAAAGAGAAGCTGTGAGTGAGAGAGAGAGAAGCTGTGAGTGAGAGAGAGAGAGAGAGAGAGAAGATGTGAGTGTGAGATTGTGAGAGAGAAAGAGAAGCTGTGAGTGAGAGAGAGAAGCTGTGAGTGACAGAGAGAGAGATAGAGAAAGTGTCAGTGAGAGAGAGAGAGAAAGAGAAGCTGTGAGTGAGAGAGAGACAAAGAGAAGCTGTGAGTGAGAGAGAGAGAGAAAGAGAAGCTGTGAGTTAGAGAGAGAGAGACAAAGAGAAGCTGTGAGTGAGAGAGAGAGAGAAAGAGAAGCTGTGTGTGTGTGAGAGAGAGAAGCTGTGAGTGAGAGAGACAGAAAGAGAAGATGTTAGTGAGATTGAGAGAGAGAAAGAGAAGCTGTGAGTGAGAGAGAGAGAAGCTGTGAGTGAGAGGGAGAGAGAGAAAGAGAAGGTGTGAGTGAGAGAGAGAAAGAGAAGGTGTGAGTGAGAGAGAGAGAGAAGCTGTGAGTGAGAGAGAGGGAGAGAAGATGTGAGTGAGAGAGAGAAAGAGAAAGAGAAACTGTGAGTGAGTGAGAGAGAGAGATAAAGAGAAGCTGTGAGTGAGAGAGGGAGATAAAGAAAAGCTGTGAGTGAGAGAGAGAAAGAGAAGCTGGGAGTGAGTAAAAGAGAGAGAGAGAAGCTGTGAGTGAGAGAGAAAGAAAGAAAGA
This sequence comes from Bradypodion ventrale, assembly GCA_035047345.1. Lineage (NCBI taxonomy): Eukaryota > Metazoa > Chordata > Lepidosauria > Squamata > Chamaeleonidae > Bradypodion > Bradypodion ventrale. Next base: position 9,686,709 of record JAWDJE010000018.1, on the reverse strand, counting down.
GAAGCTGTGAGTGAGTGAGAGAGAGAGAGAGAAACTGTGAGTGAGAGAGAGAGAGAGAAAGAGAAGCTGTGAGTGAGAGAGAGAGAGAAAGAAAGAGAAGCTGTGAGTGTGAGAGAGAGAGAAGGAGAAGCTGTGAGTGAGATAGAGAGAGAGAAAGAGAAGCTGTGAGTGAGAGAGAGAGAGAAGCTGTGTGTGAGAGAGAAAGAGAAGCTGTGAGTGAGAGAGAAAGAGAAGCTATGAGTTAGAGAGAGAGTGAAAGAGAAGCTGTGAGTGAGAGAGAGAGAGTGAGGAGCTGTGAGATAGAGAGAGAAAGAGAAGCTGTGAGTGAGAGAGAGAGAGAAGCTGTGAGTGAGAGAGAAAGAGAAGCTGTGAGTGAGAGGGAAAGAGAAGCTGTGTGTGTGTGAGAGAGAGAAGCTGTGAGTGAGAGAGAGAGAAAGAGAAGCTGTGAGAGAGAGAGAGAAAGAGAAGCTGTGAGTGAGAGAGTGAGATAAAGAGAAGCTGTGAGTTAGAGAGAGAGAGAAAGAGAATCTGTGAGTGAGAGAGAGAGAAAAAAAGAAGCTGTGAGTGAGAGAGAGAGAGAGAGAAAGAGAAGATGTGAGTGAGAGAGAGAGAGCTAGAAGCTGTGAGTGAGTGAGAGAGAGAAAGAGAAGCTGTAAGTGCGAGAGAGAGAAAGAGAAGCAGTGAGTGAGAGAGAGATAGAGAAGCTGTGAGTTAGAGAGAGAGAGAGAAAGAGAAGCTGTGAGTGAGAGAGAGAGAGAGAAAAAGAGAATCTGTGAGTGAGAGAGAGAGAGAGAAGCTGTGAGTAAGAGAGAGAAAGAGAAGCTGTGAGTGAGACAGAGAGAGAGAAAGAGAAGCTGTGAGTGAAAGAGAGAGAGAGAAAGAGAAGCTGTGAGTGAGAGAGAGATAAAGAGAAGCTGTGAGTTAGAGAGAGACAGAGAAAGAGCTGTGAGTGAGAGAGAGAGAGAAAGAGAAGCTGTGAGAGAGAGAGAAGCTGTGAGTGAGAGAGAGAGAAAGAGAAGCTGTGAGTGAGAGAGAGAGAGAAAGAGAAGTTGTGAGAGAGAGAGAAAGAGAAGCTGTGAGTGAGAGAGAGAGAAGCTGTGAGTGAGAGAGAGAGAGAGAGAGAAGATGTGAGTGTGAGATTGTGAGAGAGAAAGAGAAGCTGTGAGTGAGAGAGAGAAGCTGTGAGTGACAGAGAGAGAGATAGAGAAAGTGTCAGTGAGAGAGAGAGAGAAAGAGAAGCTGTGAGTGAGAGAGAGACAAAGAGAAGCTGTGAGTGAGAGAGAGAGAGAAAGAGAAGCTGTGAGTTAGAGAGAGAGAGACAAAGAGAAGCTGTGAGTGAGAGAGAGAGAGAAAGAGAAGCTGTGTGTGTGTGAGAGAGAGAAGCTGTGAGTGAGAGAGACAGAAAGAGAAGATGTTAGTGAGATTGAGAGAGAGAAAGAGAAGCTGTGAGTGAGAGAGAGAGAAGCTGTGAGTGAGAGGGAGAGAGAGAAATAGAAGGTGTGAGTGAGAGAGAGAAAGAGAAGGTGTGAGTGAGAGAGAGAGAGAAGCTGTGAGTGAGAGAGAGGGAGAGAAGATGTGAGTGAGAGAGAGAAAGAGAAAGAGAAACTGTGAGTGAGTGAGAGAGAGAGAAAGAGAAGGTGTGAGAGAGAGAGAGAAGCTGTGAGTGAGAGAGAAAGAAAGAAATAGAAGCTGTGAGTGAGTGAGAGAGAGAGAAGCTGTGAGTGAGAGAGAAAGAGAAGCTGTGAGTGAGAGAGTGAAAGAAAGAGAAGCTGTGAGTGAGAGAGAGAGAGAGAAAGAGAAGGTGTGTGAGAGAGATAGAAGCTGTGAGTGAGAGAGAAAGAAAGAAATAGAAGCTGTGAGTGAGTGAGAGAGAGAGAAGCTGTGAGTGTGAGAGAGAGAGAGAGAAGCTGTGAGAGAGAGAAAGGGAAAGAGAGGCTGTGAGTGAGAGAGAGAGAGAGAGAGAGAGAAAGAGAAGGTGTGAGTGAGAGAGAGAGAGAAAGAGAAGCTATGAGAGAGAGAGAGAAGCTGTGAGTGAGAGAGAAAGAAAGAAATAGAAGCTGTGCATGAGTGAGAGAGAGAGAAGCTGTGAGTGAGAGAGAGAGAGAAGCTGTGAGTGAGAGAGAGAGAGAGAGAAAGAGAAGCTGTGAGTGAGAGAGAGAAAGAGAAGTTGTGAGAGAGAGAAAGGGAAGCTGTGAGTGAGAGAGAAAGAGAAGCTGTGAGTGAGAGAGAGAGAAAGAGAAGCTGTGAGAGAGAGAGAGAGACAGAAGCTGTGAGTGAGAGAGAGAGAGAGAAAGAGAAGCTGTGAGAGAGAGAGAAGCTGTGAGTGTGAGAGAAAGAGAGGCAGTGAGTGAGAGAGAGAGAGAGAAGCTGAGTGAGGGAGAGATAAAGAGAAGCTGTGAGAGAGAGAGAGAGAGAAAGAGAAGCTGTGAGTGAGACAGAGAGAAAGAGAAGCTGTGTGTGTGTGAGAGAGAGAGAAGCTGTGAGTGAGAGAGAGATAAAGAGAAGCTGTGAGTGAGAGAGAAAGCTGGGAGTGAGAGAGAAAGAGAAAGAGAAGCTGTGAGAGAGAGAGAGAGAGAAGCTGTGAGTGAGAGAGAGAGAGAAACTGTGAGTGAGAGAGAGAGAGAGAAGCTGTGAGTGAGTGAGTGAGAGAGAGAGAAGCTGTGAGTGAGAGAGAGAGAGAAAGAGAAGCTGTGAGTGAGTGAGTGAGAGACAAGGTGTGAGTGAGAGAGAGAGAGAGAAGCTGTGAGTGAGAGAGAAAGAAAGATAGAGAAGCTGTGAGAGAGAGAGAGAGAGAAAGAGAAGCTGTGAGTGAGAGAGAGAGAGAGAAAGAGAAGCTGTGAGTGAGAGAGAGAAAGAAAGAAAGAGAAGCTGTGAGTGAGAGAGAGAGAGAAAGTGAAGATGTGAGTGAGAGAGAGAAAGAGGTGTGAGTGAGAGAGAGAGAAAAAGAGAAGCTGTGAGAGAGAGAGAGAGAAAGAGAAGCTGTGACTGAGAGAGAGATAAAGACAAGTTGTGAGTTAGAGAGAGACAGAGAGAGAGAGAGAGTAGCTGTGAGTGAGAAAGAGAGAGAAGCTGTGAGTGAGAGAGAGAGAGAGAAAGAGATGTGAGTGAGAGAGAGAAAGAGAAACTGTGAGTGAGAGAGAGAGAGAGAAAGAAAGAGAAGCTGTGAGTGAGAGAGAGATAAAGAGAAGCTGTGAGTTAGAGAGAGACAGAGAAAGAGAAGCTGTGAGTGAGAGAGAGAGAAGCTGTGAGTGACAGAGAGAGAGAAAGAGAAGCTGTGAGTGTGAGAGAGAGAGAGATAGAGAAGCTGTGAGTGAGAGAGAGAGAGAAAGAAAAGCTGTGAGTGAGGGAGTGAGAGAAAGAGAAGCTGTGAGTATGAGAGTGAGAAAGAAAGAGAAGCTGTGAGTGAGAGAGAGGGTGAAAGAGAAGCTGTGATTGTGAGAGAGAGGGAGAAAAAGGGAAGCTGTGAGTGAGCGTGAGAGAGAGAGAGAGAAGCTGTGACAGTGGGAGAGAGAGAGAGAGAAAGAGAAGCTGTGAGTGAGAGAGAAAGAAAGAAAGAGAAGCTATGAGCGAGAGAGAGAGAGAGAGAAGCTGTGAGTTAGAGAGAGAGTGAGACGGAAAGAGAAGCTGTGAGTGAGAGAGAGATAAAGAGAAGCTGTGAGTTAGAGAGAGACAGAGAAAGAGAAGCTGTGAGTGAGAGAGAGAGAAGCTGTGAGTGACAGAGAGAGAAAGAGAAGCTGTGAGTGTGAGAGAGAGAGAGATAGAGAAGCTGTGAGTGAGTGAGAGAGAGAAAGAAAAGCTGTGAGTGAGGGAGTGAGAGAAAGAGAAGCTGTGAGTATGAGAGTGAGAAAGAAAGAGAAGCTGTGAGTGAGAGAGAGGGTGAAAGAGAAGCTGTGATTGTGAGAGAGAGGGAGAAAAAGGGAAGCTGTGAGTGAGCGTGAGAGAGAGAGAGAGAGAAGCTGTGACAGTGGGAGAGAGAGAGAGAGAAAGAGAAGCTGTGAGTGAGAGAGAGAGAAAGAAAGAGAAGCTATGAGCGAGAGAGAGAGAGAAGCTGTGAGTTAGAGAGAGAGAGAGAGGGAAAGAGAAGCTGTGAGTGAGAAAGAGAGACAGAGAAAGAGAAGCTGTGAGTGAGAGAGAGAGAGCTAGAAGCTGTGAGTGAGTGAGAGAGAGAAAGAGAAGCTGTAAGTGCGAGAGAGAGAAAGAGAAGCAGTGAGTGAGAGAGAGATAGAGAAGCTGTGAGTTAGAGAGAGAGAGAGAAAGAGAAGCTGTGAGTGAGAGAGAGAGAGAAAAAGAGAATCTGTGAGTGAGAGAGAGAGAGAAGCTGTGAGTAAGAGAGAGAAAGAGAAGCTGTGAGTGAGACAGAGAGAGAGAAAGAGAAGCTGTGAGTGAAAGAGAGAGAAAGAAAGAGAAGCTGTGAGTGAGAGAGAGATAAAGAGAAGCTGTGAGTTAGAGAGAGACAGAGAAAGAGCTGTGAGTGAGAGAGAGAGAGAAAGAGAAGCTGTGAGAGAGAGAGAAGCTGTGAGTGAGAGAGAGAGAAAGAGAAGCTGTGAGTGAGAGAGAGAGAGAAAGAGAAGTTGTGAGAGAGAGAGAAAGAGAAGCTGTGAGTGAGAGAGAGAGAAGCTGTGAGTGAGAGAGAGAGAGAGAGAGAGAAGATGTGAGTGTGAGATTGTGAGAGAGAAAGAGAAGCTGTGAGTGAGAGAGAGAAGCTGTGAGTGACAGAGAGAGAGATAGAGAAAGTGTCAGTGAGAGAGAGAGAGAAAGAGAAGCTGTGAGTGAGAGAGAGACAAAGAGAAGCTGTGAGTGAGAGAGAGAGAGAAAGAGAAGCTGTGAGTTAGAGAGAGAGAGACAAAGAGAAGCTGTGAGTGAGAGAGAGAGAGAAAGAGAAGCTGTGTGTGTGTGAGAGAGAGAAGCTGTGAGTGAGAGAGACAGAAAGAGAAGATGTTAGTGAGATTGAGAGAGAGAAAGAGAAGCTGTGAGTGAGAGAGAGAGAAGCTGTGAGTTAGAGAGAGAGTGAGACGGAAAGAGAAGCTGTGAGTGAGAGAGAGATAAAGAGAAGCTGTGAGTTAGAGAGAGACAGAGAAAGAGAAGCTGTGAGTGAGAGAGAGAGAAGCTGTGAGTGACAGAGAGAGAGAAAGAGAAGCTGTGAGTGTGAGAGAGAGAGAGATAGAGAAGCTGTGAGTGAGTGAGAGAGAGAAAGAAAAGCTGTGAGTGAGGGAGTGAGAGAAAGAGAAGCTGTGAGTATGAGGGTGAGAAAGAAAGAGAAGCTGTGAGTGAGAGAGAGGGTGAAAGAGAAGCTGTGATTGTGAGAGAGAGGGAGAAAAAGGGAAGCTGTGAGTGAGCGTGAGAGAGAGAGAGAGAGAAGCTGTGACAGTGGGAGAGAGAGAGAGAGAAAGAGAAGCTGTGAGTGAGAGAGAGAGAAAGAAAGAGAAGCTATGAGCGAGAGAGAGAGAGAAGCTGTGAGTTAGAGAGAGAGAGAGAGGGAAAGAGAAGCTGTGAGTGAGAAAGAGAGACAGAGAAAGAGAAGCTGTGAGTGAGAGAGAGAGAGCTAGAAGCTGTGAGTGAGTGAGAGAGAGAAAGAGAAGCTGTAAGTGCGAGAGAGAGAAAGAGAAGCAGTGAGTGAGAGAGAGATAGAGAAGCTGTGAGTTAGAGAGAGAGAGAGAAAGAGAAGCTGTGAGTGAGAGAGAGAGAGAGAAAAAGAGAATCTGTGAGTGAGAGAGAGAGAGAAGCTGTGAGTAAGAGAGAGAAAGAGAAGCTGTGAGTGAGACAGAGAGAGAGAAAGAGAAGCTGTGAGTGAAAGAGAGAGAGAGAAAGAGAAGCTGTGAGTGAGAGAGAGATAAAGAGAAGCTGTGAGTTAGAGAGAGACAGAGAAAGAGCTGTGAGTGAGAGAGAGAGAGAAAGAGAAGCTGTGAGAGAGAGAGAAGCTGTGAGTGAGAGAGAGAGAAAGAGAAGCTGTGAGTGAGAGAGAGAGAGAAAGAGAAGTTGTGAGAGAGAGAGAAAGAGAAGCTGTGAGTGAGAGAGAGAGAAGCTGTGAGTGAGAGAGAGAGAGAGAGAGAAGATGTGAGTGTGAGATTGTGAGAGAGAAAGAGAAGCTGTGAGTGAGAGAGAGAAGCTGTGAGTGACAGAGAGAGAGATAGAGAAAGTGTCAGTGAGAGAGAGAGAGAAAGAGAAGCTGTGAGTGAGAGAGAGACAAAGAGAAGCTGTGAGTGAGAGAGAGAGAGAAAGAGAAGCTGTGAGTTAGAGAGAGAGAGACAAAGAGAAGCTGTGAGTGAGAGAGAGAGAGAAAGAGAAGCTGTGTGTGTGAGAGAGAGAGAAGCTGTGAGTGAGAGAGACAGAAAGAGAAGATGTTAGTGAGATTGAGAGAGAGAAAGAGAAGCTGTGAGTGAGAGAGAGAGAAGCTGTGAGTGAGAGGGAGAGAGAGAAAGAGAAGGTGTGAGTGAGAGAGAGAAAGAGAAGGTGTGAGTGAGAGAGAGAGAGAAGCTGTGAGTGAGAGAGAGGGAGAGAAGATGTGAGTGAGAGAGAGAAAGAGAAAGAGAAACTGTGAGTGAGTGAGAGAGAGAGATAAAGAGAAGCTGTGAGTGAGAGAGGGAGATAAAGAAAAGCTGTGAGTGAGAGAGAGAAAGAGAAGCTGGGAGTGAGTAAAAGAGAGAGAGAGAAGCTGTGAGTGAGAGAGAAAGAAAGAAAGAGAAGCTGTGAGTGAGTGAGAGAGAGAGAGAGAGAGAAACTGTGAGTGAGAGAGAGAGAGAGAAAGAGAAGCTGTGAGTGAGAGAGAGAGAGAAAGAAAGAGAAGCTGTGAGTGTGAGAGAGAGAGAAGGAGAAGCTGTGAGTGAGATAGAGAGAGAGAAAGAGAAGCTGTGAGTGAGAGAGAGAGAGAAGCTGTGTGTGAGAGAGAAAGAGAAGCTGTGAGTGAGAGAGAAAGAGAAGCTATGAGTTAGAGAGAGAGTGAAAGAGAAGCTGTGAGTGAGAGAGAGAGAGTGAGGAGCTGTGAGATAGAGAGAGAAAGAGAAGCTGTGAGTGAGAGAGAGAGAGAAGCTGTGAGTGAGAGAGAAAGAGAAGCTGTGAGTGAGAGGGAAAGAGAAGCTGTGTGTGTGTGAGAGAGAGAAGCTGTGAGTGAGAGAGAGAGAAAGAGAAGCTGTGAGAGAGAGAGAGAAAGAGAAGCTGTGAGTGAGAGAGTGAGATAAAGAGAAGCTGTGAGTTAGAGAGAGAGAGAAAGAGAATCTGTGAGTGAGAGAGAGAGAAAAAAAGAAGCTGTGAGTGAGAGAGAGAGAGAGAGAAAGAGAAGATGTGAGTGAGAGAGAGAGAAGCTGTGAGTGAGGGTGAGAGAGAAAGAGAAGCTGTGAGTGAGAGAGTGAGAGAAGGAGAAGCTGTGAGTGAGAGAGAGAAAGAAAGAGAAGCTGTGAGTGAGAGAGAGAAGCTGTGAGTGAGAGAGAGAGAGAGAGAAGCTCTGAGAGAGAGAGAGAGAAAGAGAAGCTGTGAGTGTGAGAGAGAGTGAGAAAAAGGGAAGCTGTGAGTGAGCGTGAGAGAGAGAAGCTGTGACAGTGGGAGAGAGAAAGAGAGAAAGAGAAGCTGTGAGTGAGAGAGAGAGAAAGAAAGAGAAGCTATGAGTGAGAGAGAGAGAAGCTGTGAATGAGAGAGAGAAGGAGAAAGAGAATATGTGAGAGAGAGAGAGAGAGAGAGAGAGAGTAGCTGTGAGTGAGAGAGAGAGAGAAGCTGTGAGTGAGTGAGAGAGAGAGTGAAGCTGTTTGTGAGAGAGAGAGAGAGAAGCTGTGAGTGAGAGAGAGAGAGAAAGAGAAGGTGTGAGTGAGAGAGAGAAAGAGGTGTGAGTGAGAGAGAGAGAGAAAGAGAAGCTGTGAGAGAGAGAGAGAGAAAGAGAAGCTGTGACTGAGAGAGAGATAAAGACAAGTTGTGAGTTAGAGAGAGACAGAGAGAGAGAGAGTAGCTGTGAGTGAGAAAGAGAGAGAAGCTGTGAGTGAGAGAGAGAGAGAGAAAGAGATGTGAGTGAGAGAGAGAAAGAGAAACTGTGAGTGAGAGAGAGAGAGAGAAAGAGAAGCTGTGAGTGAGAGAGAGATAAAGAGAAGCTGTGAGTTAGAGAGAGACACAGAAAGAGAAGCTGTGAGTGAGAGAGAGAGAAGCTGTGAGTGACAGAGAGAGAGAAAGAGAAGCTGTGAGTGTGTGTGTGAGAGAGAGAGATAGAGAAGCTGTGAGTGAGAGAGAGAGAGAGAAAGAAAAGCTGTGAGTGAGGGAGTGAGAGAGAGAGAAGCTGTGAGTTAGAGAGAGGGAGAAAGAGAAGCTGTGAGTGAGAGAGAGAGGGAAAGAGAAGCTGTGAGTGAGAAAGAGAGACAGAGAAAGAGAAGCTGTGAGTGAGAGAGAGAGCTAGAAGCTGTGAGTGAGTGAGAGAGAGAAAGAGAAGGTGTAAGTGCGAGAGAGAGAGAAAGAGAAGCTGTGAGTGAGAGAGAGATAGAGAAGCTGTGAGTTAGAGAGAGAGTGAGACGGAAAGAGAAGCTGTGAGTGAGAGAGAGATAAAGAGAAGCTGTGAGTTAGAGAGAGACAGAGAAAGAGAAGCTGTGAGTGAGAGAGAGAGAAGCTGTGAGTGACAGAGAGAGAGAAAGAGAAGCTGTGAGTGTGAGAGAGAGAGAGATAGAGAAGCTGTGAGTGAGTGAGAGAGAGAAAGAAAAGCTGTGAGTGAGGGAGTGAGAGAAAGAGAAGCTGTGAGTATGAGAGTGAGAAAGAAAGAGAAGCTGTGAGTGAGAGAGAGGGTGAAAGAGAAGCTGTGATTGTGAGAGAGAGGGAGAAAAAGGGAAGCTGTGAGTGAGCGTGAGAGAGAGAGAGAGAGAAGCTGTGACAGTGGGAGAGAGAGAGAGAGAAAGAGAAGCTGTGAGTGAGAGAGAGAGAAAGAAAGAGAAGCTATGAGCGAGAGAGAGAGAGAAGCTGTGAGTTAGAGAGAGAGAGAGAGGGAAAGAGAAGCTGTGAGTGAGAAAGAGAGACAGAGAAAGAGAAGCTGTGAGTGAGAGAGAGAGAGCTAGAAGCTGTGAGTGAGTGAGAGAGAGAAAGAGAAGCTGTAAGTGCGAGAGAGAGAAAGAGAAGCAGTGAGTGAGAGAGAGATAGAGAAGCTGTGAGTTAGAGAGAGAGAGAGAAAGAGAAGCTGTGAGTGAGAGAGAGAGAGAGAAAAAGAGAATCTGTGAGTGAGAGAGAGAGAGAAGCTGTGAGTAAGAGAGAGAAAGAGAAGCTGTGAGTGAGACAGAGAGAGAGAAAGAGAAGCTGTGAGTGAAAGAGAGAGAGAGAAAGAGAAGCTGTGAGTGAGAGAGAGATAAAGAGAAGCTGTGAGTTAGAGAGAGACAGAGAAAGAGCTGTGAGTGAGAGAGAGAGAGAAAGAGAAGCTGTGAGAGAGAGAGAAGCTGTGAGTGAGAGAGAGAGAAAGAGAAGCTGTGAGTGAGAGAGAGAGAGAAAGAGAAGTTGTGAGAGAGAGAGAAAGAGAAGCTGTGAGTGAGAGAGAGAGAAGCTGTGAGTGAGAGAGAGAGAGAGAGAGAGAAGATGTGAGTGTGAGATTGTGAGAGAGAAAGAGAAGCTGTGAGTGAGAGAGAGAAGCTGTGAGTGACAGAGAGAGAGATAGAGAAAGTGTCAGTGAGAGAGAGAGAGAAAGAGAAGCTGTGAGTGAGAGAGAGACAAAGAGAAGCTGTGAGTGAGAGAGAGAGAGAAAGAGAAGCTGTGAGTTAGAGAGAGAGAGACAAAGAGAAGCTGTGAGTGAGAGAGAGAGAGAAAGAGAAGCTGTGTGTGTGTGAGAGAGAGAAGCTGTGAGTGAGAGAGACAGAAAGAGAAGATGTTAGTGAGATTGAGAGAGAGAAAGAGAAGCTGTGAGTGAGAGAGAGAGAAGCTGTGAGTGAGAGGGAGAGAGAGAAAGAGAAGGTGTGAGTGAGAGAGAGAAAGAGAAGGTGTGAGTGAGAGAGAGAGAGAAGCTGTGAGTGAGAGAGAGGGAGAGAAGATGTGAGTGAGAGAGAGAAAGAGAAAGAGAAACTGTGAGTGAGTGAGAGAGAGAGATAAAGAGAAGCTGTGAGTGAGAGAGGGAGATAAAGAAAAGCTGTGAGTGAGAGAGAGAAAGAGAAGCTGGGAGTGAGTAAAAGAGAGAGAGAGAAGCTGTGAGTGTGTGAGAGAGAGAAGGAGAAGCTGTGAGTGAGATAGAGAGAGAGAAAGAGAAGCTGTGAGTGAGAGAGAGAGAGAAGCTGTGTGTGAGAGAGAAAGAGAAGCTGTGAGTGAGAGAGAAAGAGAAGCTATGAGTTAGAGAGAGAGTGAAAGAGAAGCTGTGAGTGAGAGAGAGAGAGTGAGGAGCTGTGAGATAGAGAGAGAAAGAGAAGCTGTGAGTGAGAGAGAGAGAGAAGCTGTGAGTGAGAGAGAAAGAGAAGCTGTGAGTGAGAGGGAAAGAGAAGCTGTGTGTGTGTGAGAGAGAGAAGCTGTGAGTGAGAGAGAGAGAAAGAGAAGCTGTGAGAGAGAGAGAGAAAGAGAAGCTGTGAGTGAGAGAGTGAGATAAAGAGAAGCTGTGAGTTAGAGAGAGAGAGAAAGAGAATCTGTGAGTGAGAGAGAGAGAAAAAAAGAAGCTGTGAGTGAGAGAGAGAGAGAGAGAAAGAGAAGATGTGAGTGAGAGAGAGAGAAGCTGTGAGTGAGGGTGAGAGAGAAAGAGAAGCTGTGAGTGAGAGAGTGAGAGAAGGAGAAGCTGTGAGTGAGAGAGAGAAAGAAAGAGAAGCTGTGAGTGAGAGAGAGAAGCTGTGAGTGAGAGAGAGAGAGAGAGAAGCTCTGAGAGAGAGAGAGAGAAAGAGAAGCTGTGAGTGTGAGAGAGAGTGAGAAAAAGGGAAGCTGTGAGTGAGCGTGAGAGAGAGAAGCTGTGACAGTGGGAGAGAGAAAGAGAGAAAGAGAAGCTGTGAGTGAGAGAGAGAGAAAGAAAGAGAAGCTATGAGTGAGAGAGAGAGAAGCTGTGAATGAGAGAGAGAAGGAGAAAGAGAATATGTGAGAGAGAGAGAGAGAGAGAGAGAGTAGCTGTGAGTGAGAGAGAGAGAGAAGCTGTGAGTGAGTGAGAGAGAGAGTGAAGCTGTTTGTGAGAGAGAGAAAGAGAAGCTGTGAGTGAGAGAGAGAGAGAAAGAGAAGGTGTGAGTGAGAGAGAGAAAGAGGTGTGAGTGAGAGAGAGAGAGAAAGAGAAGCTGTGAGAGAGAGAGAGAGAAAGAGAAGCTGTGACTGAGAGAGAGATAAAGGCAAGTTGTGAGTTAGAGAGAGACAGAGAGAGAGAGAGTAGCTGTGAGTGAGAAAGAGAGAGAAGCTGTGAGTGAGAGAGAGAGAGAGAGAGATGTGAGTGAGAGAGAGAAAGAGAAACTGTGAGTGAGAGAGAGAGAGAGAAAGAGAAGCTGTGAGTGAGAGAGAGATAAAGAGAAGCTGTGAGTTAGAGAGAGACACAGAAAGAGAAGCTGTGAGTGAGAGAGAGAGAAGCTGTGAGTGACAGAGAGAGAGAAAGAGAAGCTGTGAGTGTGTGTGAGAGAGAGAGAGATAGAGAAGCTGTGAGTGAGAGAGAGAGAGAGAAAGAAAAGCTGTGAGTGAGGGAGTGAGAGAGAGAGAAGCTGTGAGTTAGAGAGAGAGGGAGAAAGAGAAGCTGTGAGTGAGAGAGAGAGGGAAAGAGAAGCTGTGAGTGAGAAAGAGAGACAGAGAAAGAGAAGCTGTGAGTGAGAGAGAGAGCTAGAAGCTGTGAGTGAGTGAGAGAGAGAAAGAGAAGCTGTAAGTGCGAGAGAGAGAGAAAGAGAAGCTGTGAGTGAGAGAGAGATAGAGAAGCTGTGAGTTAGAGAGAGAGAGAGAGAAAGAGAAGCTGTGAGTGAAAGAGAGAGAGAGAAAGAGAAGCTGTGAGTGAGAGAGAGATAAAGAGAAGCTGTGAGGTAGAGAGAGACAGAGAAAGAGCTGTGAGTGAGAGAGAGAGAGAAAGAGAAGCTGTGAGAGAGAGAGAGAGAAGCTGTGAGTGAGAGAGAGAGAAAGAGAAGCTGTGAGTGAGAGAGAGAGAGAAAGAGAAGTTGTGAGAGAGAGAGAAAGAGAAGCTGTGAGTGAGAGAGAGAGAAGCTGTGAGTGAGAGAGAGAAAGAGAGAAGATGTGAGTGTGAGATTGTGAGAGAGAAAGAGAAGCTGTGAGTGAGAGAGAGAAGCTGTGAGTGAGAGAAAGAGAGATAGAGAAAGTGTCAGTGAGAGAGAGAAAGAGAAGCTGTGAGTGAGAGAGAGATAAAGAGAAGCTGTGAGTGAGAGAGAGAGAGAGAGAGAAAGAGAAGCTGTGAGTTAGAGAGAGAGAGAGAAAGAGAAGCTGTGAGTGAGAGAGAGAGAGAAAGAGAAGCTGTGTGTGTGTGAGAGAGAGAAGCTGTGAGTGAGAGAGAGAGAAAGAGAAGATGTTAGTGAGATTGAGAGAGAGAAAGAGAAGCTGTGAGTGAGAGAGAGAGAAGCTGTGAGTGAGAGGGAGAGAGAGAAAGAGAAGGTGTGAGTGAGAGAGAGAAAGAGAAGCTGTGAGTGAGAGAGAGAGAGAAGCTGTGAGTGAGAGAGAGGGAGAGAAGATGTGAGTGAGAGAGAGAAAGAGAGAGAGAAACTGTGAGTGAGTGAGAGAGAGATAAAGAGAAGCTGTGAGTGATAGAGAGAGATAAAGAAAAGCTGTGAGTGAGAGAGAGAAAGAGAAGCTGGGAGTGAGTAAAAGAGAGAGAGAGAAGCTGTGAGTGAGAAAGAAAGAAAGAGAAGCTGTGAGTGCATGAGAGAGAGAGAGAGAAACTGTGAGTGAGAGAGAGAGAGAGAGAGAAAGAGAAGCTGTGAGCGAGAGAGAGAGAGAAAGAAAGAGAAGCTGTGAGTGAGAGAGAGAGAAGCTGTGAGTGAGAGAGAGAGGGAGAAAGAGAAGCTGTGAGTGAGAGAGAGAGAAAGAGAAGCTGTGAGTGAGAGAGAGAGAGAGAGAAAGAGAAGCCGTGAGAGAGAGAGAGATAAGTTGTGAGTGAGTGAGAGAGAGAAGCTGTGAGAGAGAGAGAAGCTGTGAGTGAGAGAGAGAGAGAAGGAGAAGCTGTGAGTGAGATAGAGAGAGAGAAAGAGAAGCTGTGAGTGAGTGAGAGAGAGAGAGAAGCTGTGTGTGAGAGAGAAAGAGAAGCTGTGAGTGAGAGAGAAAGAGAAGCTATGAGTTAGAGAGAGAGTGAAAGAGAAGCTGTGAGTGAGAGAGAGAGAGTGAGGAGCTGTGAGATAGAGAGAGAAAGAGAAGCTGTGAGTGAGAGAGAGAGAGAAGCTGTGAGTGAGAGAGAAAGAGAAGCTGTGAGTGAGAGAGAAAGAGAAGCTGTGTGTGTGTGAGAGAGAGAGAAGCCGTGAGTGAGAGAGAGAGAAAGAGAAGCTGTGAGTGAGAGAGAGAGAGAAAGAGAAGCTGTGAGTGAGAGAGTGAGATAAAGAGAAGCTGTGAGTTAGAGAGAGAGAAAGAGAATCTATGGGTGAGAGAGAGAGAAAAAAAGAAGCTGTGAGTGAGAGAGAGAGAGAAAGAGAAGCTGTGAGTGAGAGAGAGAGAGATGCTGTGAGTGAGGGTGAGAGAGAAAGAGAAGCTGTGAGTGAGAGAGTGAGAGAAAGAGAAGCTGTGAGTGAGAGAGAGAGAAAGAAAGAGAAGCTGTGAGTGAGAGAGAGAAGCTGTGAGTGAGAGAGAGAGAAAGAGAAGCTCTGAGAGAGAGAGAGAGAAAGAGAAGCTGTGAGTGTGAGAGAGAGTGAGAAAAAGGGAAGCTGTGAGTGAGCATGAGAGAGAGAGAAGCTGTGACAGTGGGAGAGAGAAAGAGAGAAAGAGAAGCTGTGAGTAAGAGAGAGAGAAAGAAAGAGAAGCTATGAGTGAGAGAGAGAGAAGCTGTGAGTGAGAGAGGGAGAAGCTGTGAGTGAGAGAGAGAAGGAGAAAGAGAATATGTGAGTGAGAGAGAGAGAGAGTAGCTGTGAGTGAGAGAGAGAGAAGCTGTGAGTGAGTGAGAGAGAGAGTGAAGCTGGAGTGAGAGAGAGAAAGAGAAGCTGTGAGTGAGAGAGAGAGAGAAAGAAAGAGAAGGTATGAGTGAGAGAGAGAGAAGCTGTGAGTGAGAGAGAGAGGGAGAAAGAGAAGCTGTGAGAGAGAGAGAAAGAGAAGCTGTGAGTGAGAGAGAGAGAGAAAGAGAAGCTGAGAGAGAGAGAGAGAAGTTGTGAGTGAGTGAGAGAGAGAGAGAAGCTGTGAGAGAGAGAGAGAGAAGCTGTGAGTGAGAGAGAGAGAGAAGGAGAAGCTGTGAGTGAGATAGAGAGAGAGAAAGAGAAGCTGTGAGTGAGAGAGAGAGAAGCTGTGAGTGAGAGAGAAAGAGAAGCTGTGAGTGACAGAGAGAGAGAAGCTGTGAGTGAGAGAGAAAGAGAAGCTGTGAGTGAGAGAGAAAGAGAAGCTGTGTGTGTGTGAGAGAGAGAGAAGCTGTGAGTGAGTGAGAGAGAAAGAGAAGCTGTGAGTGAGAGAGAGAGAGAAAGAGAAGCTGTGAGTGAGAGAGTGAGATAAAGAGAAGCTGTGAGTTAGAGAGAGACAGAGAAAGAGAATCTGTGAGTGAGAGAGAGAGAAAAAAAGAAGCTGTGAGTGAGAGAAAGGGAGAGAGAAAGAGAAGCTGTGAGTGAGTGAGAGAGAGAGAAGCTGTGAGTGAGGGTGAGAGAGAAAGAGAAGCTGTGAGTGAGAGAGTGAGAGAAAGAGAAGCTGTGAGTGAGAGAGAGAGAAAGAAAGAGAAGCTGTGAGTGAGAGAGAGAAGCTGTGAGTGAGAGAGAGAGAGAAAGAGAAGCTCTGAGAGAGAGAGAGAAAGAGAAGCTGTGAGTATGAGAGAGAGTGAGAAAAAGGGAAGCTGTGAGTGAGCGTGAGAGAGAGAGAAGCTGTGACAGTGGGAGAGAGAAAGAGAGAAAGAGAAGCTGTGAGTGAGAGAGAGAGAAAGAAAGAGAAGCTATGAGTGAGAGAGAGAGAAGCTGTGAGTGAGAGAGAGAAGGAGAAAGAGAATCTGTGAGTGAGTGAGAGAGAGAGAGAAGCTGTGAGAGAGAGAGAGAGAGAAGCTGTGAGTGAGTGAGAGAGAGAGAGAAGCTGTGAGTGAGAGAGAGAAAGAGAAGCTGTGAGTGAGAGAGAGAGAAAGAAAGAGAAGCTGTGAGTGAGTGAGAGAGAGAGAAAGAGAAGCTGTGAGTGAGAGAGAGAGAGAAAGAAAGAGAAGCTGTGAGTGAGAGAGAGAGAAGCTGTGAGTGAGAGAGAGAGGGAGAAAGAGAAGCTGTGAGTGAGAGAGAGAGAGAGAAGCTGTGAGTGAGAGAGAGAGAGAAAGAGAAGCTGTGTGAGAGAGAGAAGTTGTGAGTGAGTGAGTGAGAGAGAAGCTGTGTGAGAGAGAGAGAGAGAGAAGCTGTGAGTGAGAGAGAGAGAGAGAAGGAGAAGCTGTGAGTGAGATAGAGAGAGAAGAGAAGCTGTGAGTGAGAGAGAGAGAGAAGCTGTGAGTGAGAGAGAAAGAGAAGTTGTGAGTGAGAGAGAAAGAGAAGCTGTGTGTGTGTGAGAGAGAGAGAAGCTGTGAGTGATAGAGAGAGAAAGAGAAGCTGTGAGTGAGAGAGAGAGAGAAAGAGAAGCTGTGAGTGAGAGAGTGAGATAAAGAGAAGCTGTGAGTTAGAGAGAGACAGAGAAAGAGAAGCTGTGAGTGAGAGAGAGAGAAAAAAAGAAGCTGTGAGTGAGAGAGAGAGAGAGAGAAAGAGAAGCTGTGTGTGTGTGAGAGAGAGAAGCTGTGAGTGAGAGAGAGAGAAAGAAGCTGTGAGTGAGAGAGAGAGAGAAAGAGAAGCTGTGTGAGAGAGTGAGATAAAGAGAAGCTGTGAGTTAGAGAGAGACAGAGAAAGAGAAGCTGTGAGTGAGAGAGAGAGAAAAAAAGAAGCTGTGAGTGAGAGAGAGAGAGAAAGAGAAGCTGTGAGTGAGAGAGAGAAGCTGTGAGTGAGAGTGAGAGAGAAAGAGAAGCTGTGAGTGAGAGAGTGAGAGAAAGAGAAGCTGTGAGTGAGAGAGAGAGAAAGAAAGAGAAGCTGTGAGTGAGAGAGAGAGAAAGAAAGAGAAGCTGTGAGTGAGAGAGAGAAGCTGTGAGTGAGAGAGAGAGAAAGAGAAGCTCTGAGTAAGAGAGAGAGAAAGAGAAGCTGTGAGTGTGAGAGAGAGTGAGAAAAAGGGAAGCTGTGAGTGAGCGTGAGAGAGAGAAGCTGTGAGAGTGGGAGAGAGAAAGAGAGAAAGAGAAGCTGTGAGTGAGAGAGAGAGAAAGAAAGAGAAGTTATGAGTGAGAGAGAGAGAAGCTGTGAGTGAGAGTGAGAAGTAGAAAGAGAATCTGTGAGTGAGAGAGAGAGAGAGAGTAGCTGTGAGTGAGAGAGAGAGAAAGAGAAGCTGTGAGTGAGTGAGAGAGAAAGAGAAGCTGTGAGAGAGAGAGAGAGAAGCTGTGAGTGAGAGAGAAAGAAAGAAATAGAAGCTGTGAGTGAGTGAGAGAGAGAGAAGCTATGAGTGAGAGAGAGAGAGAGAAGCTGTGAGTGAGAGAGAAAGGGAAAGAGAGGCTGTGAGTGAGAGAGAGAGAGAGAGAAAGAGAAGGTGTGAGTGAGAGAAAGAGAGAGAAAGAGAAGCTGAGAGAGAGAGAGAGAAGCTGTGAGTGAGAGAGAAAGAAAGAAATAGAAGCTGTGAGTGAGTGAGAGAGAGAGAAGCTGTGAGTGAGAGAGAGAGAAGCTGTGAGTGAGAGAGAGAGAGAAAGAGAAGCTGTGAGTGAGAGAGAGAGAGAAAGAGAAGCTGTGAGAGAGAGAAAGAGAAGCTGTGAGTGAGAGAGAAAGAGAAGCTGTGAGTGAGAGAGAGAGAGAAAGAGAAGCTGTGAGTGAGAGAGAGAGAGAGAGAAAGAGAAGCTGTGAGTGAGAGAGAGAGAGAAAGAAAGAGAAGCTGTGAGTGAGAGAGAGAGAAGCTGTGAGTGAGAGAGAGAGGGAGAAAGAGAAGCTGTGAGTGAGAGAGAGAGAAAGAGAAGCTGTGAGTGAGAGAGAGAGAAAGAGAAGCTGTGAGAGAGAGAGAAGTTGTGAGTGAGCGAGAGAGAGAGAAGCTGTGTGTGTGTGAGAGAGAGAGAAGCTGTGAGTGAGAGAGAGAGAGAGAAGGAGAAGCTGTGAGTGAGATAGAGAGAGAGAAAGAGAAGCTGTGAGTGAGAGAGAGAGAAGCTGTGAGTGAGAGAGAGAGAGAAAGAGAAGCTGTGAGTGAGAGAGTGAGATAAAGAGAAGCTGTGAGTTAGAGAGAGACAGAGAAAGAGAAGCTGTGAGTGAGAGAGAGAGAAAAAAAGAAGCTGTGAGTGAGAGAGAGAGAGAGAAAGAGAAGCTGTGTGTGTGTGTGAGAGAGAAGCTGTGAGTGAGAGAGAGAGAAAGAAGCTGTGAGTGAGAGAGAGAGAAAGAGAAGCTGTGAGTGAGAGAGTGAGATAAAGAGAAGCTGTGAGTTAGAGAGAGACAGAGAAAGAGAAGCTGTGAGTGAGAGAGAGAGAAAAAAAGAAGCTGTGAGTGAGAGAGAGAGAGAAAGAGAAGCTGTGTGTGTGTGAGAGAGAGAGAAGCTGTGAGTGAGAGAGAGAGAAAGAAGCTGTGAGTGAGAGAGAGAGAGAAAGAGAAGCTGTGAGTGAGAGAGTGAGATAAAGAGAAGCTGTGAGTTAGAGAGAGACAGAGAAAGAGAAGCTGTGAGTGAGAGAGAGAGAAAAAAAGAAGCTGTGAGTGAGAGAGAGAGAGAGAGAGAGAAGCTGTGAGTGAGAGAGAGAGAGAGAAGCTGTGAGTGAGAGTGAGAGAGAAAGAGAAGCTGTGAGTGAGAGAGTGAGAGAAAGAGAAGCTGTGAGTGAGAGAGAGAAAGAAAGAGAAGCTGTGAGTGAGAGAGAGAAGCTGTGAGTGAGAGAGAGAGAAAGAGAAGCTCTGAGTGAGAGAGAGAGAGAAAGAGAAGCTGTGAGTGTGAGAGAGAGTGAGAAAAAGGGAAGCTGTGAGTGAGCGTGAGAGAGAGAAGCTGTGACAGTGGGAGAGAGAATGAGAGAAAGAGAAGCTGTGAGTGAGAGAGAGAGAAAGAAAGAGAAGTTATGAGTGAGAGAGAGAGAAGCTGTGAGTGAGAGTGAGAAGAAGAAAGAGAATCTGTGAGTGAGAGAGAGAGAGTAGCTGTGAGTGAGAGAGAGAGAGAAGCTGTGAGTGAGTGAGTGAGAGAGAGAAGCTGTGAGTGAGAGAGAGAAAGAGAAGCTGTGAGTGAGAGAAAGAGAGAGAGAGAGAAGCTGTGAGTGAGAGAGAGATAAAGAGAAGCTGTGAGTTAGAGAGAGAGAGAAAGAGAAGCTGTGAGTGAGAGAGAGAGAGAAAGAGAAGCTGTGTGTGAGAGAGAATCTGTGAGTGAGAGAGAGAGAGAGAAAGAAAGAGAAGATGTCAGTGAGAGAGGGAGAGAGAGAGAGAAAAGCTGTGAGTAAGAGAGAGAGAGAAAGATAAGCTGTGTGAGAGAGGGAGAGAAAGAGAAGCTGTGAGTGAGAGAGAGAGTGTGAGAAGCTGTGAGTGAGAGAGAGAGAGAAAGAGAAGCTGTGAGTGAGAGAGAGAGAGAAGCTGTGAGTGAGAGAGAGAGAGAAGCTGTGAGAGAGAGTGAGAGAGAGAGAGAAAAGCTGTGAGTGAGAGAGAGAGAGAGAAGCTGTGTGTGTGAGAGAGAAAAGCTGTGAGTGAGAGAGAGAGAGAAGCTGTGAGTGAGAGTTAAAGAGTAGCTGTGAGTGAGAGAGAGAGAGAAAGATAAGCTGAGTGAGAGAAAGAGAGAAAGAGAAGCTGTGAGTGAGAGAGAGAGAGAAAGAGAAGTTATGAGTGAGAGAGAGAGAAGCTGTGAGTGAGAGTGAGAAGTAGAAAGAGAATCTGTGAGTGAGAGAGAGAGAGAGTAGCTGTGAGTGAGAGAGAGAGAGAGAAAGAGAAGCTGTGAGTGAGAGAGAGAGAGAGAAGCTGTGAGTGAGAGTGAGAGAGAAAGAGAAGCTGTGAGTGAGAGAGTGAGAGAAAGAGAAGCTGTGAGTGAGAGAGAGAAAGAAAGAGAAGCTGTGAGTGAGAGAGAGAAGCTGTGAGTGAGAGAGAGAGAAAGAGAAGCTCTGAGTGAGAGAGAGAGAGAGAAAGAGAAGCTGTGAGTGTGAGAGAGAGTGAGAAAAAGGGAAGCTGTGAGTGAGCGTGTGAGAGAGAAGCTGTGACAGTGGGAGAGAGAATGAGAGAAAGAGAAGCTGTGAGTGAGAGAGAGAGAAAGAAAGAGAAGTTATGAGTGAGAGAGAGAGAAGCTGTGAGTGAGAGTGAGAAGTAGAAAGAGAATCTGTGAGTGAGAGAGAGAGAGAGTAGCTGAGAGTGAGAGAGAGAGAGAAGCTGTGAGTGAGTGAGTGAGAGAGAGAAGCTGTGAGTGAGAGAGAGAAAGAGAAGCTGTGAGTGAGAGAAAGAGAGAGAGAGAAAGAGAAGCTGTGAGTGAGAGAGAGATAAAGAGAAGCTGTGAGTTAGAGAGAGAGAGAAAGAGAAGCTGTGAGTGAGAGAGAGAGAGAAAGAGAAGCTGTGTGAGAGAGAGAATCTGTGAGTGAGAGAGAGAGAGAAAGAAAGAGAAGATGTCAGTGAGAGAGGGAGAGAGAGAGAGAGAAGCTGTGAGTAAGAGAGAGAGAGAAAGATAAGCTGTGTGAGAGAGGGAGAGAAAGAGAAGCTGTGAGTGAGAGAGAGAGAGTGAGAAGCTGTGAGTGAGAGAGAGAGAAGCTGTGAGTGAGAGAGAGAGAGAGAAAGAGAAGCTGTGAGTGTGTGAGAGAGAGAAAGAGAAGCTGTGTGAGAGAGAGAGAAGCTGTGAGTGAGAGAGAAAGAAAGAAATAGAAGCTGTGAGTGAGTGAGAGAGAGAGAAGCTGTGAGTGAGAGAGAGAGAGAAGCTGTGAGTGAGAGAGAGAGAGAAAGAGAAGCTGTGAGTGAGAGAGAGAGAGAAAGAGAAGCTGTGAGAGAGAGAAAGAGAAGCTGTGAGTGAGAGAGAAAGAGAAGCTGTGAGAGAGAGAAAGAGAAGCTGTGAGTGAGAGAGAGAAAAAGAAGCTGTGAGTGAGATAGAGAGAGAGAAAGAGAAGCTGTGAGAGAGAGAGAGAAGCTGTGAGTGAGAGAGAAAGAAAGAAATGGAAGCTGTGAGTGAGTGAGAGAGAGAGAAGCTGTGAGTGAGAGAGAGAGAGAAGCTGTGAGTGAGAGAGAGAGAGAGAGAAAGAGAAGCTGTGAGTGAGAGAGAGAAAGAGAAGTTGTGAGAGAGAGAAAGGGAAGCTGTGAGTGAGAGAGAAAGAGAAGGTGTGAGTGAGAGAGAGAGAAAGAGAAGCTGTGAGAGAGAGAGAGAGACAGAAGCTGTGAGTGAGAGAGAGAGAGAGAGAGAAAGAGAAGCTGTGTGAGAGAGAGAAGCTGTGAGTGTGAGAGAAAGAGAGGCTGTGAGTGAGAGAGAGAGAGAGAAGCTGAGTGAGAGAGATAAAGAGAAGCTGTGAGTTAGAGAGAGAGAGAGAAAGAGAAGCTGTGAGTGAGACAGAGAGAAAGAGAAGCTGTGTGTGAGAGAGAGAGAGAGAAGCTGTGAGTGAGAGAGAGAGAAAGAGAAGCTGTGAGTGAGAGAGAAAGCTGGGAGTGAGAGAGAAAGAGAAAGAGAAGCTGTGAGTGAGAGAGAGAGAGAAGCTGTGAGTGAGAGAGAGAGAGAAACTGTGAGTGAGAGAGAGAGAGAGAAGCTGTGAGTGAGTGAGTGAGAGAGAGAGAAGCTGTGAGTGAGAGAGAGAGAGAAAGAGAAGCTGTGAGTGAGTGAGTGAGAGACAAGGTGTGAGTGAGAGAGAGAGAGAAGCTGTGAGTGAGAGAGAAAGAAAGATAGAGAAGCTGTGAGTGAGAGAGAGAGAAAGAGAAGCTGTGAGTGAGAGAGAGAGAGAGAAAGAGAAGCTGTGAGTGAGAGAGAGAAAGAAAGAAAGAGAAGCTGTGAGTGAGAGAGAGAGAGAAAGTGAAGATGTGAGTGAGAGAGAGAAAGAGGTGTGAGTGAGTGAGAGAGAGAAAGAGAAGCTGTGAGAGAGAGAGAGAGAAAGAGAAGCTGTGACTGAGAGAGAGATAAAGACAAGTTGTGAGTTAGAGAGAGACAGAGAGAGAGAGAGAGTAGCTGTGAGTGAGAAAGAGAGAAGCTGTGAGTGAGAGAGAGAAAGAGATGTGAGTGAGAGAGAGAAAGAGAAACTGTGAGTGAGAGAGAGAGAGAGAAAGAAAGAGAAGCTGTGAGTGAGAGAGAGAGAAAGAGAAGCTGTGAGTTAGAGAGAGACAGAGAAAGAGAAGCTGTGAGTGAGAGAGAGAGAAGCTGTGAGTGACAGAGAGAGAGAAAGAGAAGCTGTGAGTGTGAGAGAGAGAGAGATAGAGAAGCTGTGAGTGAGAGAGAGAGAAAGAAAAGCTGTGAGTGAGGGAGTGAGAGAAAGAGAAGCTGTGAGTATGAGAGTGAGAAAGAAAGAGAAGCTGTGAGTGAGAGAGAGGGTGAAAGAGAAGCTGTGATTGTGAGAGAGAGGGAGAAAAAGGGAAGCTGTGAGTGAGCGTGAGAGAGAGAGAGAGAAGCTGTGACAGTGGGAGAGAGAGAGAGAAAGAGAAGCTGTGAGTGAGAGAGAGAGAAAGAAAGAGAAGCTATGAGCGAGAGAGAGAGAGAGAAGCTGTGAGTTAGAGAGAGAGAGAGAGGGAAAGAGGAGCTGTGAGTGAGAAAGAGAGACAGAGAAAGAGAAGCTGTGAGTGAGAGAGAGAGAGCTAGAAGCTGTGAGTGAGTGAGAGAGAGAAAGAGAAGCTGTAAGTGCGAGAGAGAGAAAGAGAAGCTGTGAGTGAGAGAGAGAGATAGAGAAGCTGTGAGTTAGAGAGAGAGAGAGAAAGAGAAGCTGTGAGTGAGAGAGAGAGAGAAAAAGAGAATCTGTGAGTGAGAGAGAGAGAGAGAAGCTGTGAGTAAGAGAGAGAAAGAGAAGCTGTGAGTGAGACAGAGAGAGAGAAAGAGAAGCTGTGAGTGAAAGAGAGAGAGAGAAAGAGAAGCTGTGAGTGAGAGAGATAAAGAGAAGCTGTGAGTTAGAGAGAGACAGAGAAAGAGCTGTGAGTGAGAGAGAGAGAGAAAGAGAAGCTGTGAGAGAGAGAGAGAAGCTGTGAGTGAGAGAGAGAAAGAGAAGCTGTGAGTGAGAGAGAGAGAGAGAGAAGATGTGAGTGTGAGATTGTGAGAGAGAAAGAGAAGCTGTGAGTGAGAGAGAGAAGCTGTGAGTGACAGAGAGAGAGATAGAGAAAGTGTGAGTGTGAGAGAGAGAGAGAAAGAGAAGCTGTGAGTGAGAGAGAGATAAAGAGAAGCTGTGAGTGAGAGAGAGAGAGAAAGAGAACCTGTGAGATAGAGAGAGAGAGACAAAGAGAAGCTGTGAGTGAGAGAGAGAGAGAAAGAGAAGCTGTGTGTGTGTGTGAGAGAGAAGCTGTGAGTGTGAGAGAGAGAAAGAGAAGATGTTAGTGAGATTGAGAGAGAGAAAGAGAAGCTGTGAGTGAGAGAGAGAGAAGCTGTGAGTGAGAGGGAGAGAGAGAAAGAGAAGGTGTGAGTGAGAGAGAGAAAGAGAAGTTGTGAGTGAGAGAGAGGGAGAAGCTGTGAGTGAGAGAGAGGGAGAGAAGATGTGAGTGAGAGAGAGAAAGAGAAAGATTAACTGTGAGTGAGTGAGAGAGAGAGATAAAGAGAAGCTGTGAGTGAGAGAGGGAGATAAAGAAAAGCTGTGAGTGAGAGAGAGAAAGAGAAGCTGGGAGTGAGTAAAAGAGAGAGAGAAGCTGTGAGTGAGAGAGAAAGAAAGAAAGAGAAGCTGTGAGTGAGTGAGAGAGAGAGAGAGAAACTGTGAGTGAGAGAGAGAGAGAAAGAGAACCTGTGAGTTAGAGAGAGAGAGACAAAGAGAAGCTGTGAGTGAGAGAGAGAGAGAAAGAGAAGCTGTGTGTGTGTGAGAGAGAGAAGCTGTGAGTGTGAGAGAGAGAAAGAGAAGATGTTAGTGAGATTGAGAGAGAGAAAGAGAAGCTGTGAGTGAGAGAGAGAGAAGCTGTGAGTGAGAGGGAGAGAGAGAAAGAGAAGGTGTGAGTGAGAGAGAGAAAGAGAAGTTGTGAGTGAGAGAGAGGGAGAAGCTGTGAGTGAGAGAGAGGGAGAGAAGATGTGAGTGAGAGAGAGAAAGAGAAAGAGAAACTGTGAGTGAGTGAGAGAGAGAGATAAAGAGAAGCTGTGAGTGAGAGAGGGAGATAAAGAAAAGCTGTGAGTGAGAGAGAGAAAGAGAAGCTGGGAGTGAGTAAAAGAGAGAGAGAAGCTGTGAGTGAGAGAGAAAGAAAGAAAGAGAAGCTGTGAGTGAGTGAGAGAGAGAGAGAAACTGTGAGTGAGAGAGAGAGAGAGAAAGAGAAGCTGTGAGTGAGAGAGAGAGAGAAAGAAAGAGAAGCTGTGAGTGAGAGAGAGAGAAGCTGTGAGTGAGAGAGAGAGGGAGAAAGAGAAGCTGTGAGTGAGAGAGAGAGAGAGAGAAGCTGTGAGTGAGAGAGAGAGAGAAAGAGAAGCTGTGAGAGAGAGAGAGAGAAGTTGTGAGTGAGTGAGAGAGAGAGAAGCTGTGAGAGAGAGAGAAGCTGTGAGTGAGAGAGAGAGAGAAGGAGAAGCTGTGAGTGAGATAGAGAGAGAGAAAGAGAAGCTGTGAGTGAGAGAGAGAGAGAAGCTGTGTGTGAGAGAGAAAGAGAAGCTGTGAGTGAGAGAGAAAGAGAAGCTATGAGTTAGAGAGAGAGTGAAAGAGAAGCTGTGAGTGAGAGAGAGAGAGTGAGGAGCTGTGAGATAGAGAGAGAAAGAGAAGCTGTGAGTGAGAGAGAGAGAAGCTGTGAGTGAGAGAGAAAGAGAAGCTGTGTGAGAGAGAGAAAGAGAAGCTGTGAGTGAGAGAGTGAGATAAAGAGAAGCTGTGAGTTAGAGTGAGAGAGAAAGAGAATCTGTGAGTGAGAGAGAGAGAAAAAAAGAAGCTGTGAGTGAGAGAGAGAGAGAGAGAAAGAGAAGCTGTGAGTGAGAGAGAGAGAGAGAAGCTGTGAGTGAGGGTGAGAGAGAAAGAGAAGCTGTGAGTGAGAGAGTGAGAGAAAGAGAAGCTGTGAGTGAGAGAGAGAGAAAGAAAGAGAAGCTGTGAGTGAGAGAGAGAAGCTGTGAGTGAGTGAGAGAGAGAGAGAAGCTCTGAGAGAGAGAGAGAGAAAGAGAAGCTGTTTGTGTGAGAGAGAGTGAGAAAAAGGGAAGCTGTGAGTGAGCGTGAGAGAGAGAGAAGCTGTGACAGTGGGAGAGAGAAAGAGAGAAAGAGAAGCTGTGAGTGAGAGAGAGAAAGAAAGAGAAGCTATGAGTGAGAGAGAGAGAAGCTGTGAGTGAGAGAGAGAAGGAGAAAGAGAATCTGTGTGAGAGAGAGAGAGAGAGTAGCTGTGAGTGAGAGAGAGAGAGAAGCTGTGAGTGAGTGAGAGAGAGAGTGAAGCTATGAGTGAGAGAGAGAAAGAGAAGCTGTGAGTGAGAGAGAGAGAGAAAGAAAGAGAAGGTGTGAGTGTGAGAGAGAAAGAGGTGTGAGTGAGAGAGAGAGAGAAAGAGAAGCTGTGAGAGAGAGAGAGAGAAAGAGAAGCTGTGACTGAGAGAGAGATAAAGACAAGTTGTGAATTAGAGAGAGACAGAGAGAGAGAGTAGCTGTGAGTGAGAAAGAGAGAGAAGCTGTGAGTGAGAGAGAGAGAGAGAAAGAGATGTGAGTGAGAGAGAGAAAGAGAAACTGTGAGTGAGAGAGAGAGAGAGAGAAAGAGAAGCTGTGAGTGAGAGAGAGATAAAGAGAAGCTGTGAGTTAGAGAGAGACAGAGAAAGAGAAGCTGTGAGTGAGAGAGAGAGAAGCTGAGAGTGACAGAGAGAGAGAAAGAGAAGCTGTGAGTGTGAGAGAGAGAGAGAGAGATAGAGAAGCTGTGAGTGAGAGAGAGAGAGAGAAAGAAAAGCTGTGAGTGAGGGAGTGAGAGAAAGAGAAGCTGTGAGTATGAGAGTGAGAAAGAAAGAGAAGCTGTGAGTGAGAGAGAGAGGGTGAAAGAGAAGCTGTGATTGTGAGAGAGAGGGAGAAAAAGGGAAGCTGTGAGTGAGTGTGAGAGAGAGAGAGAGAAGCTGTGACAGTGGGAGAGAGAGAGAGAAAGAGAAGCTGTGAGTGAGAGAGAGAGAAAGAAAGAGAAGCTATGAGCGAGAGAGAGAGAGAGAAGCTGTGAGTTAGAGAGAGAGGGAGAAAGAGAAGCTGTGAGTGAGAGAGAGAGGGAAAGAGAAGCTGTGAGTGAGAAAGAGAGACAGAGAAAGAGAAGCTGTGAGTGAGAGAGAGAGAGCTAGAAGCTGTGAGTGAGTGAGAGAGAGAAAGAGAAGCTGTAAGTGCGAGAGAGAGAGAAAGAGAAGCTGTGAGTGAGAGAGAGATAGAGAAGCTGTGAGTTAGAGAGAGAGAGAGAAAGAAAAGCTGTGAGTGAGGGAGTGAGAGAAAGAGAAGCTGTGAGTATGAGAGTGAGAAAGAAAGAGAAGCTGTGAGTGAGAGAGAGAGGGTGAAAGAGAAGCTGTGATTGTGAGAGAGAGGGAGAAAAAGGGAAGCTGTGAGTGAGTGTGAGAGAGAGAGAGAGAAGCTGTGACAGTGGGAGAGAGAGAGAGAAAGAGAAGCTGTGAGTGAGAGAGAGAGAAAGAAAGAGAAGCTATGAGCGAGAGAGAGAGAGAGAAGCTGTGAGTTAGAGAGAGAGGGAGAAAGAGAAGCTGTGAGTGAGAGAGAGAGGGAAAGAGAAGCTGTGAGTGAGAAAGAGAGACAGAGAAAGAGAAGCTGTGAGTGAGAGAGAGAGAGCTAGAAGCTGTGAGTGAGTGAGAGAGAGAAAGAGAAGCTGTAAGTGCGAGAGAGAGAGAAAGAGAAGCTGTGAGTGAGAGAGAGATAGAGAAGCTGTGAGTTAGAGAGAGAGAGAGAAAGAGAAGCTGTGAGTGAGAGAGAGAGAGAAAAAGAGAATCTGTGAGTGAGAGAGAGAGAGAGAAGCTGTGAGTAAGAGAGAGAAAGAGAAGCTGTGAGTGAGAGAGAGAGAGAGAAAGAGAAGCTGTGAGTGAAAGAGAGAGAGAGAAAGAGAAGCTGTGAGTGAGAGAGAGATAAAGAGAAGCTGTGAGTTAGAGAGAGACAGAGAAAGAGCTGTGAGTGAGAGAGAGAGAGAAAGAGAAGCTGTGTGTTGGAGAGAGAGAAGCTGTGAGTGAGAGAGAGAGAAAGAGAAGCTGTGAGTGAGAGAGAGAGAGAAAGAGAAGTTGTGTGTGAGAGAGAAAGAGAAGCTGTGAGTGAGAGAGAGAGAAGCTGTGAGTGAGAGAGAGAAAGAGAGAAGATGTGAGTGTGAGATTGTGAGAGAGAAAGAGAAGCTGTGAGTGAGAGAGAGAAGCTGTGAGTGAGAGAGAGAGAGATAGAGAAAGTGTCAGTGAGAGAGAGAAAGAGAAGCTGTGAGTGAGAGAGAGAGAGAAAGAGAAGCTGTGAGTGAGAGAGAGATAAAGAGAAGCTGTGAGTGAGAGAGAGAGAGAAAGAGAAGCTGTGAGTTAGAGAGAGAGAGAGAAAGAGAAACTGTGAGTGAGAGAGAGAGAGAAAGAGAAGCTGTGTGTGTGTGAGAGAGAGAAGCTGTGAGTGAGAGAGAGAGAAAGAGAAGATGTTAGTGAGATTGAGAGAGAGAAAGAGAAGCTGTGAGTGAGAGAGAGAGAAGCTGTGAGTGAGAGGGAGAGAGAGAAAGAGAAGGTGTGAGTGAGAGAGAGAAAGAGAAGCTGTGAGTGAGAGAGAGAGAAGCTGTGAGTGAGAGAGTGGGAGAGAAGATGTGAGTGAGAGAGAGAAAGAGAAAGAGAAACTGTGAGTGAGTGAGAGAGAGAGATAAAGAGAAGCTGTGAGTGACAGAGAGAGATAAAGAAAAGCTGTGAGTGAGAGAGAGAAAGAGAAGCTGGGAGTGAGTAAAAGAGAGAGAGAGAAGCTGTGAGTGAGAGAGAAAGAAAGAAAGAGAAGCTGTGAGTGAGTGAGAGAGAGAGAGAGAAACTGTGAGTGAGAGAGAGAGAGAGAGAAAGAGAAGCTGTGAGTGAGAGAGAGAGAGAAAGAAAGAGAAGCTGTTAGTGAGAGAGAGAGAAGCTGTGAGTGAGAGAGAGAGGGAGAAAGAGAAGCTGTGAGTGAGTGAGAGAGAAAGAGAAGCTGTGAGTGAGAGAGAGAGAGAAAGAGAAGCTGTGAGACAGAGAGAGAGAAGTTGTGAGTGAGTGAGAGAGAGAGAAGCTGTGAGAGAGAGAGAAGCTGTGAGTGAGAGAGAGAAGGAGAAGCTGTGAGTGAGATAGAGAGAGAGAAAGAGAAGCTGTGAGTGAGTGAGAGAGAGAGAGAAGCTGTGTGTGAGAGAGAAAGAGAAGCTGTGAGTGAGAGAGAAAGAGAAACTATGAGTAAGAGAGAGAGTGAAAGAGAAGCTGTGAGTGAGAGAGAGAGTGAGGAGCTGTGAGATAGAGAGAGAAAGAGAAGCTGTGAGTGAGAGAGAGAGAGAAGCTGTGAGTGAGAGAGAAAGAGAAGGTGTGAGTGAGAGAGAAAGAGAAGCTGTGTGTGTGTGTGAGAGAGAGAAAGAGAAGCTGTGAGTGAGAGAGTGGGATAAAGAGAAGCTGTGAGTTAGAGAGAGAGAGAAAGAGAAGCTGTGAGTGAGAGAGAGAGAAAAAAAGAAGCTGTGAGTGAGAGAGAGAGAGAGAGAAAGAGAAGCTGTGAGTGAGAGAGAGAGAGAAGGTGTGAGTGACGGTGAGAGAGAAAGAGAAGCTGTGAGTGAGAGAGTGAGAGAAAGAGAAGCTGTGAGTGAGAGAGAGAGAAAGAAAGAGAAGATGTGAGTGAGAGAGAGAAGCTGTGAGAGAGAGAGAAAGAGAAGCTCTGAGAGAGAGAGAGAGAAAGAGAAGCTGTGAGTGTGAGAGAGAGTGAGAAAAAGGGAAGCTGTGAGTGAGCATGAGAGAGAGAGAAGCTGTGACAGTGGGAGAGAGAAAGAGAGAAAGAGAAGCTGTGAGTGAGAGAGAGAGAAAGAAAGAGAAGCTATGAGTGAGAGAGAGAGAAGCTGTGAGTGAGAGAGAGAAGGAGAAAGAGAATCTGTGAGTGAGAGAGAAAGAGTAGCTGTGAGTGAGAGAGAGAGAGAAGCTGTGAGTGAGTGAGAGAGAGAGTGAAGCTGTGAGTGAGAGAGAGAAAGAGAAGCTGTGAGTGAGAGAGAGAGAGAAAGAAAGAGAAGGTGTGAGGGAGAGAGAGAAGCTGTGAGTGAGAGAGAGAGGGAGAAAGAGAAGCTGTGAGAGAGAGAGAAAGAGAAGCTGTGAGTGAGAGAGAGAGAGAAAGAGAAGCTGTGTGAGAGAGAGAGAAGTTGTGAGTGAGTGAGAGAGAGAGAAGCTGTGAGAGAGAGAGAGAGAAGCTGTGAGTGAGAGAGAGAGAAGGAGAAGCTGTGAGTGAGATAGAGAGAGAGAAAGAGAATCTGTGAGTGAGAGAGAGAGAAGCTGTGAGTGAGAGAGAAAGAGAAGCTGTGAGTGACAGAGAGAGAGAAGCTGTGAGTGAGAGAGAAAGAGAAGCTGTGAGTGAGAGAGAAAGAGAAGCTGTGTGTGTGTGTGAGAGAGAGAAGCTGTGAGTGAGTGAGAGAGAAAGAGATGCTGTGAGTGAGAGAGAGAGAAAGAGAAGCTGTGAGTGAGAGAGTGAGATAAAGAGAATCTGTGAGTGAGAGAGAGAGAGTAGCTGTGAGTGAGAGAGAGAGAGAAGCTGTGAGTGAGTGAGAGAGAGAGTGAAGCTGTGAGTGAGAGAGAGAAAGAGAAGCTGTGAGTGAGAGAGAGAGAAAGAAAGAGAAGGTGTGAATGAGAGAGAGAAGCTGTGAGTGAGAGAGAGAGGGAGAAAGAGAAGCTGTGAGAGAGAGAGAAAGAGAAGCTGTGAGTGAGAGAGAGAGAGAAAGAGAAGCTGTGAGAGAGAGAGAGAAGTTGTGAGTGAGTGAGAGAGAGAGAAGCTGTGAGAGAGAGAGAGAGAAGCTGTGAGTGAGAGAGAGAGAGAAGGAGAAGCTGTGAGTGAGATAGAGAGAGAGAAAGAGAAGCTGTGAGTGAGAGAGAGAGAAGCTGTGAGTGAGAGAGAAAGAGAAGCTGTGAGTGACAGAGAGAGAGAAGCTGTGAGTGAGAGAGAAAGAGAAGCTGTGAGTGAGAGAGAAAGAGAAGCTGTGTGTGTGTGTGAGAGAGAGAAGCTGTGAGTGAGTGAGAGAGAAAGAGAAGCTGTGAGTGAGAGAGAGAGAGAAAGAGAATCTGTGAGTGAGAGAGAGAAAAAAAGAAGCTGTGAGTGAGAGAAAGGGAGAGAGAAAGAGAAGCTGTGAGTGAGTGAGAGAGAGAGAGAAGCTGTGAGTGAGGGTGTGAGAGAAATTGAAGCTGTGAGTGAGAGAGTGAGAGAAAGAGAAGCTATGAGTGAGAGAGAGAGAAAGAAAGAGAAGCTGTGAGTGAGAGAGAGAAGCTGTGAGTGAGAGAGAGAGAGAAAGAGAAGCTCTGAGAGAGAGAGAGAAAGAGAAGCTGTGAGTGTGAGAGAGAGTGAGAAAAAGGGAAGCTGTGAGTGAGCGTGAGAGAGAGAGAAGCTGTGACAGTGGGAGAGAGAGAGAGAGAAAGAGAAGCTGTGAGTGAGAGAGAGAGAAAGAAAGAGAAGCTATGAGTGAGAGAGAGAGAAGCTGTGAGTGAGAGAGAGAAGGAGAAAGAGAATCTGTGAGTGAGAGAGAGAGAGAGAGAGAGAGAGAAGCTGTGAGTGAGAGAGAGAGAGAAGCTGTGAGTGAGTGAGAGAGAGAGAGAAGCTGTGAGTGAGAGAGAGAAAGAGAAGCTGTGAGTGAGAGAGAGAGAGAAAGAAAGAGAAGCTGTGAGTGAGAGAGAGAAGCTGTGAGTGAGAGAGAGAGGGAGAAAGAGAAGCTGTGAGTGAGAGAGAGAGAAAGAGAAGCTGTGAGTGAGAGAGAGAGAGAAAGTGAAGCTGTGAGAGAGAGAGAAGTTGTGAGTAAGTGAGAGAGAGAGAAGCTGTGTGAGAGAGAGAGAGAAGCTGTGAGTGAGAGAGAGAGATGGAGAAGCTGTGAGTGAGATAGAGAGAGAGAAAGATAAGCTGTGAGTGAGAGAGAGAGAAGCTGTGAGTGAGAGAGAAAGAGAAGCTATGAGTTAGAGAGAGAGAGTGAAAGAGAAGCTGTGAGTGAGAGAGATAGAGAGTGAGGAGCTGTGAGATAGAGAGCGAAAGAGAAGCTGTGAGTGAGAGAGAGAGAGAAGCTGTGTGAGAGAGAAAGAGAAGCTGTGAGTGAGAGAGAAAGAGAAGCTGTGTGTGTGTGTGAGAGAGAGAAGCTGTGAGTGAGAGAGAGAGAAAGAGAAGCTGTGAGTGAGAGAAAGAGAGAAAGAGAAGCTGTGAGTGAGAGAGTGAGATAAAGAGAAGCTGTGAGTTAGAGAGAGACAGAGAAAGAGAAGCTGTGAGTGAGAGAGAGTGAGAAGCTGTGAGTGAGAGTGAGAGAGAAAGAGAAGCTGTGAGTGAGAGAGAGAGAGAGAGTAGCTGTGAGTGAGAAAGAGAGAGAGAAGCTGTGAGTGAGTGAGAGAGAGAGTGAAGCTGTGAGTGAGAGAGAGAAAGAGAAGCTGTGAGTGAGAGAGAGAGAGAGAAAGAAAGAGAAGGTGTGAGTGAGAGAGTGAGAAGCTGTGAGTGAGAGAGAGAGGGAGAAAGAGAAGCTGTGAGTGAGAGAGAGAGAAAGAGAAGCTGTGAGTGAGAGAGAGAGAGAGAAAGAGAAGCTGTGTGAGAGAGAGAGAAGTTGTGAGTGAGTGAGTGAGAGAGAAGCTGTGTGAGAGAGAGAGAGAAGCTGTGAGAGAGAGAAAGAGAAGGAGAAGCTGTGAGTGAGATAGAGAGAGAGAAAGAGAAGCTGTGAGTGAGAGAGAAAGAGAAGCTGTGAGTGAGAGAGAGAGAAGCTGTGAGTGAGAGAGAAAGAGAAGCTGTGAGTGAGAGAGAAAGAGACGCTGTGTGTGTGTGTGAGAGAGAGAAGCTGTGAGTGAGAGAGAGAGAAAGAGAAGCTGTGAGAGAGAGAGAGAGAAAGAGAAGCTGTGAGTGAGAGAGTGAGATAAAGAGAAGCTGTGAGTTAGAGAGAGTCAGAGAAAGAGAATCTGTGAGTGAGAGAGAGAGAAAAAAGAAGCTGTGAGTGAGAGAAAGAGAGAGAGAAAGAGAAGCTGTGAGTGAGTGAGAGAGAGAGAAGCTGTGAGTGAGGGTGAGAGAGAAAGAGAAGCTGTGATTGAGAGAGTGAGAGAAAGAGAAGCTGTGAGTGAGAGAGAGAGAGAAAGTGAAGCTGTGAGAGAGAGAGAAGTTGTGAGTAAGTGAGAGAGAGAGAAGCTGTGTGAGAGAGAGAGAGAAGCTGTGAGTGAGAGAGAGAGATGGAGAAGCTGTGAGTGAGATAGAGAGAGAGAAAGATAAGCTGTGAGTGAGAGAGAGAGAAGCTGTGAGTGAGAGAGAAAGAGAAGCTATGAGTTAGAGAGAGAGAGTGAAAGAGAAGCTGTGAGTGAGAGAGATAGAGAGTGAGGAGCTGTGAGATAGAGAGCGAAAGAGAAGCTGTGAGTGAGAGAGAGAGAGAAGCTGTGTGAGAGAGAAAGAGAAGCTGTGAGTGAGAGAGAAAGAGAAGCTGTGTGTGTGTGTGAGAGAGAGAAGCTGTGAGTGAGAGAGAGAGAAAGAGAAGCTGTGAGTGAGAGAAAGAGAGAAAGAGAAGCTGTGAGTGAGAGAGTGAGATAAAGAGAAGCTGTGAGTTAGAG
This sequence comes from Bradypodion ventrale, assembly GCA_035047345.1. NCBI lineage: Eukaryota > Metazoa > Chordata > Lepidosauria > Squamata > Chamaeleonidae > Bradypodion > Bradypodion ventrale. The sequence goes on along the minus strand of JAWDJE010000018.1, from coordinate 9,654,984 downwards.
AGAGACAGAGAAAGAGAAGCTGTGAGTGAGAGAGAGAGAGAAGCTGTGAGTGAGAGTGAGAGAGAAAGAGAAGCTGTGAGTGAGAGAGAGAGAGAGTAGCTGTGAGTGAGAAAGAGAGAGAGAAGCTGTGAGTGAGTGAGAGAGAGAGTGAAGCTGTGAGTGAGAGAGAGAAAGAGAAGCTGTGAGTGAGAGAGAAAGAGAGAAAGAAAGAGAAGGTGTGAGTGAGAGAGTGAGAAGCTGTGAGTGAGAGAGAGAGGGAGAAAGAGAAGCTGTGAGTGAGAGAGAGAGAAAGAGAAGCTGTGAGTGAGAGAGAGAAAGAGAAAGAGAAGCTGTGAGAGAGAGAGAGAAGTTGTGAGTGAGTGAGTGAGAGAGAAGCTGTGTGAGAGAGAGAGAAGCTGTGAGAGAGAGAAAGAGAAGGAGAAGCTGTGAGTGAGATAGAGAGAGAGAAAGAGAAGCTGTGAGTGAGAGAGAAAGAGAAGCTGTGAGTGAGAGAGAGAGAAGCTGTGAGTGAGAGAGAAAGAGAAGCTGTGAGTGAGAGAGAAAGAGAAGCTGTGTGTGTGTGTGAGAGAGAGAAGCTGTGAGTGAGAGAGAGAGAAAGAGAAGCTGTGAGAGAGAGAGAGAGAAAGAGAAGCTGTGAGTGAGAGAGTGAGATAAAGAGAAGCTGTGAGATAGAGAGAGTCAGAGAAAGAGAATCTGTGAGTGAGAGAGAGAGAAAAAAGAAGCTGTGAGTGAGAGAAAGAGAGAGAGAAAGAAAAGCTGTGAGTGAGTGAGAGAGAGAGAAGCTGTGAGTGAGGGTGAGAGAGAAAGAGAAGCTGTGATTGAGAGAGTGAGAGAAAGAGAAGCTGTGAGTGAGAGAGAGAGAAAGAAAGAGAAGTTGTGAGTGAGAGAGAGAAGCTGTGAGTGAGAGAGAGAGAGAAAGAGAAGCTCTGAGAGAGAGAGAGAGAAAGAGAAGCTGTGAGTGTGAGAGAGAGTGAGAAAAAGGGAAGCTGTGAGTGAGCGTGAGAGAGAGAGAAGCTGTGACAGTGGGAGAGAGAAAGAGAGAAAGAGAAGCTGTGAGTGAGAGAGAGAGAAAGAAAGAGAAGCTATGAGTGAGAGAGAGAGAAGCTGTGAGTGAGAGAGAGAAGGAGAAAGAGAATCTGTGAGTGAGAGAGAGAGAGAGAAGCTGTGAGTGAGTGAGAGAGAGAGAGAAGCTGTGAGTGAGAGAGAGAAAGAGAAGCTGTGAGTGAGAGAGAGAGAGAAAGAAAGAGAATTTGTGAGTGAGAGAGAGAGAAGCTGTGAGTGAGAGAGAGGGAGAAAGAGAAGCTGTGAGTGAGAGAGAGAGAAAGAGAAGCTGTGAGTGAGAGAGAGAGAGAAAGTGAAGCTGTGTGAGAGAGAGAAGTTGTGAGTAAGTGAGAGAGAGAGAAGCTGTGAGAGAGAGAGAGAGAAGCTGTGAGTGAGAGAGAGAGAGAAGGAGAAGCTGTGAGTGAGATAGAGAGAGAGAAAGAGAAGCTGTGAGTGAGAGAGAGAGAGAAGCTGTGAGTGAGAGAGAAAGAGAAGCTGTGAGTGAGAGAGAAAGAGAAGCTATGAGTTAGAGAGAGAGAGTGAAAGAGAAGCTGTGAGTGAGAGAGATAGAGAGTGAGGAGCTGTGAGATAGAGAGCGAAAGAGAAGCTGTGAGTGAGAGAGAGAGAAGCTGTGTGAGAGAGAAAGAGAAGCTGTGAGTGAGAGAGAAAGAGAAGCTGTGTGTGAGAGAGAGAGAGAAGCTGTGAGTGAGAGAGAGAGAAAGAGAAGCTGTGAGTGAGAGAGAGAGAGAAAGAGAAGCTGTGAGTGAGAGAGAGTGAGATAAAGAGAAGGTGTGAGTTAGAGAGAGACAGAGAAAGAGAAGCTGTGAGTGAGAGAGAGAGAGAGAGAGAGAAAGAGAAGCTGTGAGTGAGAGAGAGAGAGAAGTTGTGAGTGAGAGTGAGAGAGAAAGAGAAGCTGTGAGAGAGAGAGAGAGAGAGTAGCTGTGAGAGAGAGAGAGAGAAGCTGTGAGTGAGTGAGAGAGAGTGAAGCTGTGAGTGAGAGAGAGAAAGAGAAGCTGTGAGGGAGAGAGAGAGAGAAATAAAGAGAAGGTGTGAGTGAGAGAGAGAGAAGCTGTGAGTGAGAGAGAGAGGGAGAAAGAGAAGCTGTGAGTGAGAGAGAGAGAAAGAGAAGCTGTGAGTGAGAGAGAGAAAGAAAGAGAAGCTGTGAGAGAGAGAGAAGTTGTGAGTGAGTGAGAGAGAGAGAAGCTGTGAGAGAGAGAGAGAAGCTGTGAGTGAGAGAGAGAGAGAAGGAGAAGCTGTGAGTGAGAGAGAGAGAGAAAGAGAAGCTGTGAGTGAGAGAGAGAGAGAAGCTGTGAGTGAGAGAGAAAGAGAAGCTGTGAGTGAGAGAGAGAGAAGCTGTGAGTGAGAGAGAAAGAGAAGCTGTGAGTGAGAGAGAAAGAGAAGCTGTGTGTGTGTGAGAGAGAGAGAAGCTGTGAGTGAGAGAGAGAGAAAGAGAAGCTGTGAGTGAGAGAGAGAGAGAAAGAGAAGCTGTGAGTGAGAGAGTGAGATAAAGAGAAGCTGTGAGTTAGAGAGAGACAGAGAAAGAGAATCTGTGAGTGAGAGAGAGAGAAAAAAGAAGCTGTGAGTGAGAGAAAGAGAGAGAGAAAGAGAAGCTGTGAGTGAGTGAGAGAGAGAGAAGCTGTGAGTGAGGGTGAGAGAGAAAGAGAAGCTGTGAGTGAGAGAGTGAGAGAAAGAGAAGCTGTGAGTGAGAGAGAGAGAAAGAAAGAGAAGCTGTGAGTGAGAGAGAGAAGCTGTGAGTGAGAGAGAGAGAAAGAGAAGCTCTGAGAGAGAGAGAAAGAGAAGCTGTGAGTGTGAGAGAGAGTGAGAAAAAGGGAAGCTGTGAGTGTGCGTGAGAGAGAGAGAAGCTGTGACAGTGGGAGAGAGAAAGAGAGAAAGAGAAGCTGTGAGTGAGAGAGAGAGAAAGAAAGAGAAGCTATGAGTGAGAGCGAGAGAAGCTGTGAGTGAGAGAGAGAAGGAGAAAGAGAAAGAGAATCTGTGAGTGAGAGAGAGAGAGAAAGTGAAGCTGTGAGAGAGAGAGAAGTTGTGAGTAAGTGAGAGAGAGAGAAGCTGTGAGAGAGAGAGAGAGAAGCTGTGAGTGAGAGAGAGAGAGAAGGAGAAGCTGTGAGTGAGATAGAGAGGGAGAAAGAGAAGCTGTGAGTGAGAGAGTGAGAGAGAAGCTGTGAGTGAGAGAGAAAGAGAAGCTGTGAGTGAGAGAGAAAGAGAAGCTATGAGTTAGAGAGAGAGAGTGAAAGAGTAGCTGTGAGTGAGAGAGATAGAGAGTGAGGAGCTGTGAGATAGAGAGCGAAAGAGAAGCTGTGAGTGAGAGAGAGAGAGAAGCTGTGTGTGTGAGAGAGATAGAAGCTGTGAGTGAGAGAGAGAGAAAGAGAAGCTGTGAGTGAGAGAGAGAGAGAAAGAGAAGCTGTGAGTGAGAGAGTGAGATAAAGAGAAGCTGTGAGTTAGAGAGAGACAGAGAAAGAGAAGCTGTGAGTGAGAGAGAGAGAGAGAGAAAGAGAAGCTGTGAGTGAGAGAGAGAGAGAAGTTGTGAGTGAGAGTGAGAGAGAAAGAGAAGCTGTGAGAGAGAGAGAGAGAGTAGCTGTGAGAGAGAGAGAGAGAGAAGCTGTGAGTGAGTGAGAGAGAGTGAAGCTGTGAGTGAGAGAGAGAAAGAGAAGCTGTGAGGGAGAGAGAGAGAGAAATAAAGAGAAGGTGTGAGTGAGAGAGAGAGAAGCTGTGAGTGAGAGAGAGAGGGAGAAAGAGAAGCTGTGAGTGAGAGAGAGAGAAAGAGAAGCTGTGAGTGAGAGAGAGAAAGAAAGAGAAGCTGTGAGAGAGAGAGAAGTTGTGAGTGAGTGAGAGAGAGAGAAGCTGTGAGAGAGAGAGAGAAGCTGTGAGTGAGAGAGAGAGAGAAGGAGAAGCTGTGAGTGAGAGAGAGAGAGAAAGAGAAGCTGTGAGTGAGAGAGAGAGAGAAGCTGTGAGTGAGAGAGAAAGAGAAGCTGTGAGTGAGAGAGAGAGAAGCTGTGAGTGAGAGAGAAAGAGAAGCTGTGAGTGAGAGAGAAAGAGAAGCTGTGTGTGTGAGAGAGAGAGAGAAGCTGTGAGTGAGAGAGAGAGAAAGAGAAGCTGTGAGTGAGAGAGAGAGAGAAAGAGAAGCTGTGAGTGAGAGAGTGAGATAAAGAGAAGCTGTGAGTTAGAGAGAGACAGAGAAAGAGAATCTGTGAGTGAGAGAGAGAAAAAAAAAGAAGCTGTGAGTGAGAGAAAGAGAGAGAGAAAGAGAAGCTGTGAGTGAGTGAGAGAGAGAGAAGCTGTGAGTGAGGGTGAGAGAGAAAGAGAAGCTGTGAGTGAGAGAGTGAGAGAAAGAGAAGCTGTGAGTGAGAGAGAGAGAAAGAAAGAGAAGCTGTGAGTGAGAGAGAGAAGCTGTGAGTGAGAGAGAGAGAGAAAGAGAAGCTCTGAGAGAGAGAGAAAGAGAAGCTGTGAGTGTGAGAGAGAGTGAGAAAAAGGGAAGCTGTGAGTGTGCGTGAGAGAGAGAGAAGCTGTGACAGTGGGAGAGAGAAAGAGAGAAAGAGAAGCTGTGAGTGAGAGAGAGAGAAAGAAAGAGAAGCTATGAGTGAGAGCGAGAGAAGCTGTGAGTGAGAGAGAGAAGGAGAAAGAGAAAGAGAATCTGTGAGTGAGAGAGAGAGAGAAAGTGAAGCTGTGAGAGAGAGAGAAGTTGTGAGTAAGTGAGAGAGAGAGAAGCTGTGAGAGAGAGAGAGAGAAGCTGTGAGTGAGAGAGAGAGAGAAGGAGAAGCTGTGAGTGAGATAGAGAGGGAGAAAGAGAAGCTGTGAGTGAGAGAGTGAGAGAGAAGCTGTGAGTGAGAGAGAAAGAGAAGCTGTGAGTGAGAGAGAAAGAGAAGCTATGAGTTAGAGAGAGAGAGTGAAAGAGTAGCTGTGAGTGAGAGAGATAGAGAGTGAGGAGCTGTGAGATAGAGAGCGAAAGAGAAGCTGTGAGTGAGAGAGAGAGAGAAGCTGTGTGTGTGAGAGAGATAGAAGCTGTGAGTGAGAGAGAGAGAAAGAGAAGCTGTGAGTGAGAGAGAGAGAGAAAGAGAAGCTATGAGTGAGAGAGTGAGATAAAGAGAAGCTGTGAGTTAGAGAGAGACAGAGAAAGAGAAGCTGTGAGTGAGAGAGAGAGAGAGAGAAAGAGAAGCTGTGAGTGAGAGAGAGAGAGAGAAGCTGTGAGTGAGAGTGAGAGAGAAAGAGAAGCTGTGAGTGAGAGAGTGAGAGAAAGAGAAGCTGTGAGTGAGAGAGAGAGAAAGAAAGAGAAGCTGTGAGTGAGAGAGAAAGCTGTGAGTGAGTGAGAGAGAGAGAAGCTGTGAGTGAGAGAGAGAAAGAGAAGCTGTGAGTGAGAGAAAGAGAGAGAGAGAAAGAGAAGCTGTGAGTGAGAGAGAGATAAAGAGAAGCTGTGAGTTAGAGAGAGAGAAAGAGAAGGTGTGAGTGAGAGAGAGAGAGAAAGAGAAGCTGTGTGAGAGAGAGAATCTGTGAGTGAGAGAGAGAGAGAGAGAGAAAGAGAAGATGTCAGTGAGAGAGGGAAAGAGAGAGAGAGAAGCTGTGAGTGAGAGAGAGAGAGAAAGATAAGCTGTGTGAGAGAGGGAGAGAAAGAGAAGCTGTGAGTGAGAGAGAGAGAGAGAGTGAGAAGCTGTGAGTGAGAGAGAAAGAGAGAGAAGCTGTGAGAGAGAGAGAGAGAGAGAGAAAGAGAAGCTGTGAGTGAGAGAGAGAGAGAAAGAGAAGCTGTGAGAGAGAGAGAAGCTGTGAGTGAGAGAGAAAGAAAGAAATAGAAGCTATGAGTGAGTGAGAGAGAAGCTGTGAGTGAGAGAGAGAGAGAAGCTGTGAGTGAGAGAGACAGAGAGAAAGAGAAGCTGTGAGTGAGAGAGAGAGAGAAAGAGAAGCTGTGAGTGAGATAGAAAGAGAAGCTGTGAGTGAGAGAGAAAGAGAAGCTGTGAGTGAGAGATATAGAGAAAGAGAAGCTGTGAGTGAGAGAGAGAGAAAGAGAAGCTGTGAGTGAGAGAGAGAGAGAGAAGCTGTGAGTGAGAGAGAAAGGGAAAGAGAGGCTGTGAGTGAGAGAGAGAGAGAGAAAGTGAAGCTGTGAGTGAGAGAGAGAAAGAGAAGATGTGTGTGTGAGAGAGAGAAGCTGTGAGTGAGAGAGAAAGAAAGAAATAGAAGTTGTGAGTGAGTGAGAGAGAGAGAAGCTGTGAGTGAGAGAGAGAGAGAAGCTGTGAGTGTGAGAGAGAGAGAAGCTGTGAGTGAGAGAGAGAGAGAGAGAAAGAGAAGCTGTGAGTGAGAGAGAGAGAGAGAAAGAGAAGCTGTGAGAGAGAGAAAGAGAAGCTGTGAGTGAGAGAGAAAGAGAAGCTGTGAGTGAGAGAGAGAGAGAAAGAGAAGCTGTGAGTGAGAGAGAGAGAGAGAAGCTGTGAGTGAGAGAGAGAGAGAAAGAGAAGCTGTGAGAGAGAGAGAGAGAAGCTGTGAGTGAGAGAGAAAGAAAGAAATAGAAGCTGTGAGTGAGTGAGAGAGAGAGAAGTTGTGAGTGAGAGAGAGAGAGAGAAGCTCTGAGTGAGAGAGAAAGGGAAAGAGAGGCTGAGTGAAAGAGAGAGAGAGAAGCTGTGAGTGAGAGAGAGAGAGAAGCTGTGAGTGAGAGAGAAAGAGAGGCTGTGAGTGAGAGAGAGAGAGAAGCTGAGTGAGAGAGAGATAAAGAGAAGCTGTGAGTTAGAGAGAGAGAGAGAAAGAGAAGCTGTGAGTGAGACAGAGAGAAAGAGAAACTGTGTGTGTGTGAGAGAGAGAGAATCTGTGAGTGAGAGAGAGAGAGAAAGAGAAGCTGTGAGTGAGAGAGAAAGCTGTGAGTGAGAGAGAAAGAGAAAGAGAAGCTGTGAGTGAGAGAGAGAGAAGCTGTGAGTGAGAGAGAGAGAGAGAAACTGTGAGTGAGAGAGAGAGAGAAGCTGTGAGTGAGTGAGTGAGAGAGAGAGAAGCTGTGAGTGAGAGAGAGAAATAAAGAGAAGCTGTGAGTGAGTGAGAGAGATAGAGAAAGAGAAGCTGTGAGTGAGAGAGAGAGAGAGAAAGAGAAGCTGTGAGTGTGAGAGAGAGATAAAGAGAAGCTGTGAGTTTGAGAGAGACAGATAAAGAGAAGCTGTGAGTGAGAGAGTGAGAGAGAAAGAGAAGCTATGAGTGAGAGAGAGAGAGAAAGAGAAGCTGTGAGTGAGAGAGAGAGAAAGAAAGAGATGCTGTGAGTGAGAGAGAGTGGGTGAAAGAGAAGCTGTGATTGTGAGAGAGAGGGAGAAAAAGGGAAGCTGTCAGTGAGCGTGAGAGAGAGAGAGAAGCTGTGACAGTGGGAGAGAGAGAAAGAGAAGCTGTGAGTGAGTGAGAGAGAAAGAAAGAGAAGCTATGAGTGAGAGAGAGAGAAGCTGTAAGGGAGAGAGAGAGGGAGAAGGAGAAGCTGTGAGAGAGAGAGAGAAAGAGAAGCTGTGAGTGAGAGAGACAGACAGAGAAAGTGAAGCTGTGAGTGAGAGAGAGAGAGCTAGAAGCTGTGAGTGAGTGAGAGAGAGAGAGAAGCTGTGAGTGAGAGAGAGAAAGAGAAGCTGTGAGTGAGAGAGAGAGAAAGAGAAGCTGTGAGTGAGAGAGAGAGAGAATGAGAAGCTGTGAGATAGCGAGAGAAAGAGAAGCTGTGAGTGAGAGAGAGAGAGAGAAGCTGTGAGTGAGAGAGAAAGAGAAGCTGTGAGTGAGAGAGAAAGAGAAGCTGTGTGTGTGTGAGAGAGAGAAGCTGTGAGTGAGAGAGAGAGAAAGAGAAGCTGTGAGTGTGTGTGAGAGAGAGAAGCTGTGAGTGAGTGAGAGAGAGAAGCTGTGAGTGAGAGAGAAAGAATTGAAAGAGAAGTTGTGAGTGAGAGAGAGAGAGAGAGAAACTGTGAGTGAGAGAGAGAGAGAAAGAGAAGCTGTGAGTGAGAGAGAGAGAGAAAGAAAGAGAAGCTGTGAGTGAGAGAGAAGCTGTGAGTGAGAGAGAGAGGGAGAAAGAGAAGCTGTGAGTGAGAGAGAGAGAGAAAGAGAAGCTGTGAGTGAGAGAGAGAGAGAGAGAGAAAGAGAAGCTGTGTGTGTGAGAGAGAGAGAAGCTGTGAGTGAGAGAGAGAGAAGGAGAAGCTGTGAGTGAGTTAGAGAGAGAGAAAGAGAAGCTGTGAGTGAGAGAGAGAGAAGCTGTGAGTGAGAGAGAAAGAGAAGCTGTGAGTGAGAGAGAAAGAGAAGCTATGAGTTAGAGAGAGAGAGTGAAAGAGAAGCTGTGAGTGAGAGAGAGAGAGAATGAGAAGCTGTGAGATAGCGAGAGAAAGAGAAGCTTTGAGTGAGAGAGAGAGAGAGAAGCTGTGAGTGAGAGAGAAAGAGAAGCTGTGAGTGAGAGAGAAAGAGAAGCTGTGTGTGTGAGAGAGAGAGAAGCTGTGAGTGAGAGGGAGAGAAAGAGAAGTTGTGAGTGAGAGAGAGAGAGAAAGTGAAGCTGTGAGTGAGAGAGTGAGATAAAGAGAAGCTGTGAGTTAGAGAGAGACAGAGAAAGAGAAGCTATGAGTGAGAGAGAGAGAGATGAAGAAGCTGTGAGTGAGAGAGAGAGAGAGAGAAGCTGTGAGTGAGAGTGAGAGAGAAAGGGAAGCTGTGAGTGAGAGAGTGAGAGAAAGAGAAGCTGTGAGTGAGAGAGAGAGAAAGAAAGAGAAGCTGTGAGTGAGAGAGAGAAGGTGTGAGTGAGAGAGAGAGAGAAAGAGAAGCTGTGATTGAGAGAGAGAGAGAGAAGCTGTGAGTGAGAGAGAAAGAGAAGCTATGAGTTAGAGAGAGAGAATGAAAGAGAATCTGTGAGTGAGAGAGAGAGAGAATGAGAAGCTGTGAGACAGCGAGAGAAAGAGAAGCTGTGAGTGAGAGAGAGAGAGAGAAGCTGTGAGTGAGAGAGAAAGAGAAGCTGTGAGTGAGAGAGAGAAAGAGCAGCTGTGAGTGAGAGACAGAGAAAGAGAAGCTGTGAGTGAGAGAGTGAGATAAAGAGAAGCTGTGAGTTAGAGAGAGACAGAGAAAGAGGCTGTGAGTGAGAGAGAGAGAGAAGAAGTAGCTGTGAGAGAGAGAGAGAGAGAGAAGCTGTGAGTGAGAGAGAGAGAAAGAAAGACAAGATGTCAGTGAGAGAGGGAGAGAGAGAGAGAAGCTGTGAGTGAGAGAAAGAGAGAAAGATATCCTGTGTGAGAGAGGGAGAGAAAGAGAAGCTGTGAGTGAGAGAGACAGACAGAGAAAGAGAAGCTGTGAGTGAGAGAGAGATAGCTAGAAGCTGTGAGTGAGTGAGAGAGAGAGAAGCTGTGAGTGAGAGAGAGAAAGAGCAGCTGTGAGTGAGAGAGAGAGAAAGAGAAGCTGTGAGTGAGAGAGAGAAGCTGTGAGTGAGAGAGAGAAAGAGCAGCTGTGAGTGAGAGAGAGAGAAAGAGAAGCTGTGAGTGAGAGAGAGATAAAGAGAAGCTGTGAGTGAGAGAGAGAGATAAAGAGAAGCTGTGAGTGTGTGAGAGAGAAGCTGTGAGTGAGAGAGAGAGGGAGAAAGTGAAGCGGTGAGTGAGAGAGAGAGAGAAAGAGAAGCTGTGAGAGAGAGAGAGAAAAAAAGAATCTGTGAGTGAGAGAGAGAGAGTGAAGCTGTGAGTGAGAGAGTGAGATAAAGAGAAGCTGTGAGTTAGAGAGAGACAGAGAAAGAGAAGCTGTGAGTGAGAGAGAGAGAGAAGAAGAAGCTGTGAGTGAGAGAGAGAGAGAGAGAAAGAGAAGCTGTGAGTGAGAGAGAGCGAGAGAAGCTGTGAGTAGTGTGAGAGAGAAAGAGAGGCTGTGAGTGAGAGAAAGAGAAGCTGTGAGTGAGAGAGAGAGAAAGAAAGAGAAGCTTTGAGAGAGAGAGAGAAGCTGTGAGAGAGAGAGAGAGAAAGAGGAGCTGTGAGTGAGAGAGAGAGAAAGAGAAGCTGTGAGTGAGAGAGAGAGAAAGAGAAGCTGTGTGTGTGAGAGAGAATCTGTGAGTGAGAGAGAGAGAGAGAAAGAAAGACAAGATGTCAGTGAGATAGGGAGAGAGAGAGAGAAGCTGTGAGTGAGAGAGAGAGAGAAAGATATGCTGTGTGAGAGAGGGAGAGAAAGAGAAGCTGTGAGTGAGAGAGACAGACAGAGAAAGAGAAGCTGTGAGTGAGAGAGAGAGAGCTAGAAGCTGTGAGTGAGTGAGAGAGAGAGAAGCTGTGAGTGAGAGAGAGAAAGAGCAGCTGTGAGTGAGAGAGAGAGAAAGAGAAGCTGTGAGTGAGAGAGAGATAAAGAGAAGCTGTGAGTTAGAGAGAGAGAGAAAGAGAAGCTGTGAGTGTGTGAGAGAGAAGCTGTGAGTGAGAGAGAGAGGGAGAAAGTGAAGCGGTGAGTGAGAGAGAGAGAGAAAGAGAAGCTGTGAGAGAGAGAGAGAGAGAAAAAGAATCTGTGAGTGAGAGAGAGAGAGAGAAGCTGTGAGTGAGAGAGAGATAAAGAGAAGCTGTGAGTTAGAGAGAGACAGAGAAAGAGAAGCTGTGAGTGAGAGAGAGAGAGAAAGAGAAGCTGTGTGTGTGAGAGAGAGAGAAGCTGTGAGTGAGTGAGAGAGAAAGAGAAGATGTTAGTGAGAGAGTGAGAGAGAGAAAGAGAAGCTGTGAGTGAGAGAGAGAGAAGCTGTGAGTGAGAGAGAGAGAGAGAAAGAGAAGCTGTGAGTGAGTGAGAGAGAGTGATAAAGAGAAGCTGTGAGTGATAGAGAGAGATAAAGAAAAGCTGTGAGTGAGAGAGAGAAAGAGAAGCTGGGAGTGAGTAAGAGAGAGAAAGAGAAGCTGTGAGTGAGAGAGAGAGAGAGAAGCTGTGAGTGAGAGAGAGAGAGAAGCTGTGAGTGAGAGAGAGAGAAAGAAAGAGAAGCTGTGAGAGAGAGAGAGAGAAAGTGAAGATGTGGGAGAGAGAAAGAGGTGTGAGTGAGTGAGAGAGAGAGAGAAGCTGTGAGTGAGAGAGAGAGAGAAAGAGAAGCTGTGACTGAGAGAGAGAGATAAAGACAAGCTGTGAGTTAGAGAGAGACAGAGAAAGAGAAGCTGTGAGTGAGAGAGAGAAAGAGATGTGAGTGAGAGAGAGAAAGAGAAACTGTGAGTGAGAGAGAGAGAGAAAGAAAGACAAGCTGTGAGTGAGAGAGAGATAAAGAGAAGCTGTGAGTTAGAGAGAGACAGAGAAAGAGAAGCTGTGAGTGAGAGAGAGAGAGAAAGAGAAGCTGTGTGTGTGTGAGAGAGAGAAGCTGTGAGTGAGTGAGAGAGAGAGAGAAAGAGAAGCTGTGAGTGAGAGAGAGAGAAGCTGTGAGTGAGAGAGAGAGAGAAAGAGAAGGTGTGTGTGTGAGAGAGAAAGAGAAGCTGTGAGTGAGAGAGAGAGAAGATGTGAGTGAGAGAGAGAGAGAAGATGTGAGTGAGAGAGAGAAAGAGAAAGAGAAGCTGTGAGTGAGTGAGAGAGAGTGATAAAGAGAAGCTGTGAGTGATAGAGAGAGATAAAGAAAAGCTGTGAGTGAGAGAGAGAAAGAGAAGCTGGGAGTGAGTAAGAGAGAGAAAGAGAAGCTGTGAGAGAGAGAGAGAGAGAAGCTGTGAGTGAGAGAGAGAGAGAAGCTGTGAGTGAGAGAGAGAGAAAGAAAGAGAAGCTGTGAGTGAGAGAGAGAGAGAAAGTGAAGATGTGGGAGAGAGAAAGAGGTGTGAGTGAGTGAGAGAGAGAGAGAAGCTGTGAGTGAGAGAGAGAGAGAAAGAGAAGCTGTGACTGAGAGAGAGAGATAAAGACAAGCTGTGAGTTAGAGAGAGACAGAGAAAGAGAAGCTGTGAGTGAGAGAGAGAAAGAGATGTGAGTGAGAGAGAGAAAGAGAAACTGTGAGTGAGAGAGAGAGAGAAAGAAAGACAAGCTGTGAGTGAGAGAGAGATAAAGAGAAGCTGTGAGTGTGAGAGAGATAGAGATAGAGAAGCTGTGAGTGAGAGAGAGAGAGAAAGAGAAACTGTGAGTGAGTGAGAGAGAGAAACTGTGAGTGAGAGAGAGAGAGAGAGAAAGAGAAGCTGTGAGTGAGAGAGAAAGAAAGAGAAGCTGTGAGTGAGAGAGAGAGAAGCTGTGAGTGAGAGAGAGATGGAGAAAGAGAAGCTGTGTGAGAGAGAGAAAGAAAGAGAAGCTGTGAGTGAGAGAGAGAGAGAAAGTGAAGATGTGGGAGAGAGAAAGAGGTGTGAGTGAGTGAGAGAGAGAGAGAAGCTGTGAGTGAGAGAGAGAGAAAGAGAAGCTGTGACTGAGAGAGAGAGATAAAGACAAGCTGTGAGTTAGAGAGAGACAGAGAAAGAGAAGCTGTGAGTGAGAGACAGAAAGAGATGTGAGTGAGAGAGAGAAAGAGAAACTGTGAGTGAGAGAGAGAGAGAGAAAGAAAGACAAGCTGTGAGTGAGAGAGAGATAAAGAGAAGCTGTGAGTTAGAGAGAGACAGAGAAAGAGAAGCTGTGAGTGAGAGAGAGAGAGAGAAGCTGTGAGTGTGAGAGAGATAGAGATAGAGAAGCTGTGAGTGAGAGAGAGAGAGAGAAAGAAGCTGTGAGTGAGAGAGTGAGAGAAAGAGAAACTGTGAGTGAGAGAGAGAGGGTGAAAGAGAAACTGTGTGTGAGAGAGAGGGAGAAAAATGGAAGCTGTGAGTGAGCGTGAGAGAGAGAGAGAAGGTGTGACAGTGGGAGAGAGAGAGAGAAAGAGAAGCTGTGAGTGAGAGAGAGAGAAAGAAAGAAAGAGAAGCTGTGAGTGAGAGAGAGAGAAGCTGTGAGTGAGAGAGAGATGGAGAAAGAGAAGCTGTGTGAGAGAGAGAAAGAAAGAGAAGCTGTGAGTGAGAGAGAGATGGAGAAAGAGGAGCTGTGTGAGAGAGAGAAAGAAAGAGAAGCTGTGAGTGAGAGAGAGAGAGAAGCTGTGAGTGAGAGAGAGATGGAGAAAGAGAAGCTGTGAGTGAGAGAGAGAGGGAAAGAGAAGCTGTGAGTGTGAGAGAGAGACAGAGAAAGAGAAGCTGTGAGTGAGAGAGAGAGAGCTAGAAGCTGTGAGTGAGAGAGAGAGAAGCTGTGAGTGAGTGAGAGAAAGAGAAGCTGTGAGTGAGAGAGAGAGAAAGAGAAGCTGTGAGAGAGAGAGAAGCTGTGAGTGAGAGAGAAAGAAAGAAATAGAAGCTGTGAGTGTGAGAGAGAGAGAAGCTGTGACTGAGAGAGAGAGAAGCTGTGAGTGAGATAGAGAGAGAGAGAAAGAGAAGCTGTGAGTGAGAGAGAGAGAGAGAAAGAGAAGCTGTGAGAGAGAGAAAGAGAAGCTGTGAGTGAGAGAGAAAGAGAAGCTGAGAGTGAGAGAGAGAGAGAAAGAGAAGCTGTGAGTGAGAGAGAGAGAGAAAGAGAAGCTGTGAGTGAGAGAGAGAGAGAAAGAAAGAGAAGCTGTGAGTGAGAGAGAGAGAAGCTGTGAGTGAGAGAGAGAGGGAGAAAGAGAAGCTGTGAGTGAGAGAGAGAGAAAGAGAAGCTGTGAGTGAGAGAGAGAGAGAAAGAGAAGCTGTGAGAGAGAAAGAAGTTGTGAGTGAGTGAGAGAGAGAGAAGCTGTGAGAGAGAGAGAGAAGCTGTGAGTGAGAGAGAAAGAGAGAGAAGGAGAAGCTGTGAGTGAGATAGAGAGAGAGAAAGAGAAGCTGTGAGTGAGAGAGAGAGAGAAGCTATGAGTTAGAGAGAGAGAGTGAAAGAGAAGCTGTGAGTGAGAGAGAGAGAGAGTGAGGAGCTGTGAGATAGAGAGAGAAAGAGAAGCTGTGAGTGAGAGAGAGAGAGAAACTGTGAGTGAGAGAGAAAGAGAAGCTGTGAGTGAGAGAGAAAGAGAAGCTGTGCGTGTGTGTGAGAGAGAGAAGCTGTGAGTGTGAGAGAGAGAAAGAGAAGCTGTGAGTGTGTGAGAGAGAGAAAGAGAAGCTGTGAGTGAGAGAGTGAGATAAAGAGAAGCTGTGAGTTAGAGAGAGACAGAGAAAGAGAAGCTGTGAGTGAGAGAGAGAGAAAAAAAGAAGCTGTGAGTGAGAGAGAGAGAGAGAGAAAGATAAGCTGTGAGTGAGAGAGAGAGAGAGAAGCTGTGAGTGAGAGTGAGAGAGAAAGAGAAGCTGTGAGTGAGAGAGTGAGAGAAAGAGAAGCTGTGAGTGAGAGAGAGAGAGAAAGAAAGAGAAGCTGTGAGTGAGAGAGAGAAGCTGTGAGTGAGAGAGAGAGAAAGAGAAGCTCTGAGTGAGAGAGAGAGAAAGAGAAGCTGTGAGTGTGAGAGAGAGTGAGAAAAAGTGAAGCTGTGAGTGAGCGTGAGAGAGAGAAGCTGTGACAGTGGGAGAGAGAAAGAGAGAAAGAGAAGCTGTGAGTGAGAGAGAGAGAAAGAAAGAGAAGTTATGAGTGAGAGAGAGAGAAGCTGTGAGTGAGAGAGAGAAGGAGAAAGAGAATCTGTGAGTGAGAGAGAGAGAGAGAGAGTAGCTGTGAGTGAGAGAGAGAGAGAGAAGCTGTGAGTGAGTGAGAGAGAGAGAGAAGCTGTGAGTGAGAGAGAGAAAGAGAAGCTGTGAGTGAGAGAAAGAGAGAGAAAGAGAAGCTGTGAGTGAGAGAGAGATAAAGAGAAGCTGTGAGTTAGAGAGAGATAAAGAGAAGCTGTGAGTGAGAGAGAGAGAAAGAGAAGCTGTGAGTGTGTGAGAGAGAGAGAGAAGCTGTGAGTGAGAGAGAGAGAGAGAGAAAAGCTGTGAGTGAGGGAGTGAGAGAAAGAGAAGCTGTGAGTATGAGAGTGAGAAAGAGAGAGAAGCTGTGAGTGAGAGAGAGAGGGTGAAAGAGAAGCTGTGATTGTGAGAGAGAGGAAGAAGAAGGGAAGCTGTGAGTGAGCGTGAGAGAGAGAGAGAGAAGCTGTGACAGTGGGAGAGAGAGAGAGAGAAAGAGAAGCTGTGAGTGAGAGAGAGAGAAAGAAAGAGAAGCTATGAGCGAGAGAGAGAGAGAGAGAAGCTGTGAGTGAGAGAGAGAGGGAGAAAGAGAAGCTGTGAGTGAGAAGAGAGGGAAAGAGAAGCTGTGAGTGAGAAAGAGAGACAGAGAAAGAGAAGCTCAGTGAGAGAGAGAGAGAGCTAGAAGTTGTGAGTGAGTGAGAGAGAGAAAGAGAAGCTGTGAGTGCGAGAGAGAGAGAAAGAGAAGCTGTGAGTGAGAGAGAGATAATGAGAAGCTGTGAGTTAGAGAGAGAGAGAAAGAGAAGCTGTGAGTGAGAGAGAGAGAGAAAAAGAGAATCTCTGAGTGAGAGAGAGAGAAGCTGTGAGTAAGAGAGAGAAAGTGAAGCTGTGAGTGAGAGAGAGAGAGAGAAAGAGATGCTGTGAGTGAAAGAGAGAGAGAGAGAAAGAGAAGCTGTGAGTGAGAGAGAGATAAAGAGAAGCTGTGAGTTAGAGAGAGACAGAGAAAGAGCTGTGAGTGAGAGAGAGAGAGAAAGAGAAGCTGTGAGAGAGAGAGAGAAGCTGTGAGTGAGAGAGAGAGAAAGAATAGATGTTAGTGAGAGAGTGAGAGAGAGAAAGAGAAGCTGTGAGTGAGAGAGAGAGAGAGAAAGAGAAGTTGTGACTGAGAGAGAGAGATAAAGACAAGCTGTGAGTTAGAGAGAGACAGAGAAAGAGAAGCTGTGAGTGAGAGATAGAAAGAGATGTGAGTGAGAGAGAGAAAGAGAAAATGTGAGTGAGAGAGAGAGAGAAAGAAAGACAAGCTGTGAGTGAGAGAGAGATAAAGAGAAGCTGTGAGTTAGAGAGAGACAGAGAAAGAGAAGCTGTGAGTGAGAGAGAGAGAGAGAAGCTGTGAGTGTGAGAGAGATAGAGATAGAGAAGCTGTGAGTGAGAGAGAGAAAGAAAGAGAACCTGTGAGTGAGAGAGAGAGAGAAGCTGTGAGTGAGAGAGAGACGGAGAAAGAGAAGCTGTGAGTGAGAGAGAGAGGGAAAGAGAAGCTGTGAGTGTGAGAGAGAGACAGAGAAAGAGAAGCTGTGAGTGAGAGAGAGAGAGCTAGAAGCTGTGAGTGAGAGAGAGAGAGAAGCTGTGAGTGAGTGAGAGAAAGAGAAGCTGTGAGTGAGAGAGAGAGAGAGAAAGAGAAGCTGTGAGAGAGAGAGAGAAGCTGTGAGTGAGAGAGAAAGAAAGAACTAGAAGCTGTGAGTGAGTGAGAGAGAGAGAAGCTGTGAGTGAGAGAGAGAGAGAAGCTGTGAGTGAGAGAGAGAGAGAGAGAGAAGCTGTGAGTGAGAGAGAGAGAGAAAGAGAAGCTGTGAGAGAGAGAAAGAGAAGCTGTGAGTGAGAGAGAAAGAGAAGCTGAGAGTGAGAGAGAGAGAAAGAGAAGCTGTGAGTGAGAGAGTGAGAGAGAAAGAGAAGCTGTGAGTGAGAGAGAGAGAGAAAGAAAGAGAAGCTGTGAGTGAGAGAGAGAGAAGCTGTGAGTGAGAGAGAGAGGGAGAAAGAGAAGCTGTGAGTGAGAGAGAGAGAAAGAGAAGCTGTGAGTGAGAGAGAGAGAGAGAAAGAGAAGCTGTGAGAGAGAAAGAAGTTGTGAGTGAGTGAGAGAGAGAGAAGCTGTGAGAGAGAGAGAGAGAAGCTGTGAGTGAGAGAGAAAGAGAGAGAAGGAGAAGCTGTGAGTGAGATAGAGAGAGAGAAAGAGAAGCTGTGAGTGAGAGAGAGAAGCTGTGAGTGAGAGAGAAAGAGAAGTTTTGAGTGAGAGAGAAAGAGAAGCTATGAGTTAGAGAGAGAGAGTGAAAGAGAAGCTGTGAGTGAGAGAGAGAGAGAGTGAGGAGCTGTGAGATAGAGAGAGAAAGAGAAGCTGTGAGTGAGAGAGAGAGAGAAACTGTGAGTGAGAGAGAAAGAGAAGCTGTGAGTGAGAGAGAAAGAGAAGCTGTGTGTGTGTGTGAGAGAGAGAAGCTGTGAGTGAGAGAGAGAGAAAGAGAAGCTGTGAGTGAGAGAGAGAGAGAAAGAGAAGCTGTGAGTGAGAGAGTGAGATAAAGAGAAGCTGTGAGTTAGAGAGAGACAGAGAAAGAGAAGCTGTGAATGAGAGAGAGAGAAAAAAAGAAGCTGTGAGTGAGAGAGAGAGAGAGAGAGAAAGATAAGCTGTGAGTGAGAGAGAGAGAGAAGCTGTGAGTGAGAGTGAGAGAGAAAGAGAAGCTGTGAGTGAGAGAGTGAGAGAAAGAGAAGCTGTGAGTGAGAGAGAGAGAAAGAAAGAGAAGCTGTGAGTGAGAGAGAGAAGCTGTGAGTGAGAGAGAGAGAAAGAGAAGCTCTGAGTGAGAGAGAGAGAAAGAGAAGCTGTGAGTGTGAGAGAGAGTGAGAAAAAGTGAAGCTGTGAGTGAGCGTGAGAGAGAGAAGCTGTGACAGAGGGAGAGAGAAAGAGAGAAAGAGAAGCTGTGAGTGAGAGAGAGAGAAAGAAAGAGAAGTTATGAGTGAGAGAGAGAGAAGCTGTGAGTGAGAGAGAGAAGGAGAAAGAGAATCTGTGAGTGAGAGAGAGAGAGAGAGAGAAGCTGTGAGTGAGTGAGAGAGAGAGAGAAGCTGTGAGTGAGAGAGAGAAAGAGAAGCTGTGAGTGAGAGAAAGAGAGAGAGAGAAAGAGAAGCTGTGAGTGAGAGAGAGATAAAGAGAAGCTGTGAGTTAGAGAGAGAGAGAAAGAGAAGCTGTGAGTGAGTGAGAGAGAGAAAGAGAAGCTGTGTGAGAGAGAGAATCTGTGAGTGAGAGAGAGAGAGAAAGAAAGAGAAGATGTCAGTGAGAGAGGGAGAGAGAGAGAGAGAAGCTGTGAGTGAGAGAGAGAGAGAAAGATAAGCTGTGTGAGAGAGGGAGAGAAAGAGAAGCTGTGAGTGAGAGAGAGAGAGAGAGTGAGAAGCTGTGAGTGAGAGAGAGAGAGAGAGAAGCTGTGAGTGAGAGAAAGAGAGAGAGAAAGAGAAGGTGTGAGTGAGAGAGAGAGAGAAAGAGAAGCTGTGAGAGAGAGAGAGAGAGAAGCTGTGAGTGAGAGAGAAAGAAAGAAATAGAAGCTGTGAGTGAGTGAGAGAGAGAGAAGCTGTGAGTGAGAGAGAGAGAAGCTGTGAGTGAGAGAGAGAGAGAGAAAGAGAAGCTGTGAGTGAGAGAGAGAGAGAAAGAGAAGCTGTGAGAGAGAGAGAGAGAAGCTGTGAATGAGAGAGAAAGAGAAGCTGTGAGTGAGAGAGAGAGAAAGAGAAGCTGTGAGTGAGAGAGAGAAAGAGAAGCTGTGAGTGAGAGAGAGAGAGAGAGAAGCTGTGAGTGAGAGAGAAAGAAAGAAATAGAAGCTGTGAGTGAGTGAGAGAGAGAGAAGCTGTGAGTGAGTGAGAGAGAGAGAAGCTGTGAGTGAGAAAGAAAGGGAAAGTGAGGCTGTGAGTGAGAGAGAGAGAGAAAAAGAGAAGGTGTGAGTGAGATAGAGAGAGAGAAAGAGAAGCTGTGAGAGAGAGAGAGAAGCTGTGAGTGAGAGAGAAAGAAAGAAATAGAAGCTGTGAGTGAGTGAGAGAGAGAGAAGCTGTGAGTGAGAGAGAGAGAGAAGCTGTGAGTGAGAGAGAGACTGAGAGAGAGAAAGAGAAGCTGTGAGTGAGAGAGAGAAAGAGAAGCTGTGTGAGAGAGAGAAAGAAAGAGAAGCTGTGAGTGAGAGAGAGAGAGAAAGTGAAGATGTGGGAGAGAGAAAGAGGTGTGAGTGAGTGAGAGAGAGAGAGAAGCTGTGAGTGAGAGAGAGAGAGAAAGAGAAGCTGTGACTGAGAGAGAGAGATAAAGACAAGCTGTGAGTTAGAGAGAGACAGAGAAAAAGAAGCTGTGAGTGAGAGAGAGAAAGAGATGTGAGTGAGAGAGAGAAAGAGAAACTGTGAGTGAGAGAGAGAGAGAGAAAGAAAGACAAGCTGTGAGTGAGAGAGAGATAAAGAGAAGCTGTGAGTTAGAGAGAGATAGAAAAAGAGAAGCTGTGAGTGAGAGAGAGAGAAAGAGAAGATGTGAGTGAGAGAGAGAGAGAAAGAGAAGCTGTGAGTGAGAGAGAGAGAAAGAGAAGCTGTGAGTGAGAGAGTGAGATAAAGAGAAGCTGTGAGTTAGAGAGAGACAGAGAAAGAGAAGCTGTGAGTGAGAGAGAGAGAAAAAAAGAAGCTGTGAGTGAGAGAGAGAGAGAGAGAAAGATAAGCTGTGAGTGAGAGAGAGAGAGAGAAGCTGTGAGTGAGAGTGAGAGAGAAAGAGAAGCTGTGAGTGAGAGTGAGAGAGAAAGAGAAGCTGTGAGTGAGAGAGAGAGAGAGAGTAGCTGTGAGTGAGAAAGAGAGAGAGAAGCTGTGAGTGAGTGAGAGAGAGAGTGAAGCTGTGAGTGAGAGAGAGAAAGAGAAGCTGTGAGTGAGAGAGAAAGAGAGAAAGAAAGAGAAGGTGTGAGTGAGAGAGTGAGAAGCTGTGAGTGAGAGAGAGAGGGAGAAAGAGAAGCTGTGAGTGAGAGAGAGAGAAAGAGAAGCTGTGAGTGAGAGAGAGAAAGAGAAAGAGAAGCTGTGAGAGAGAGAGAGAGAAGCTGTGAGTGAGAGAGAAAGAGAAGCTGTGAGTGAGAGAGAAAGAGAAGCTGTGTGTGTGTGTGAGAGAGAGAAGCTGTGAGTGAGAGAGAGAGAAAGAGAAGCTGTGAGAGAGAGAGAGAGAAAGAGAAGCTGTGAGTGAGAGAGTGAGATAAAGAGAAGCTGTGAGTTAGAGAGAGTCAGAGAAAGAGAATCTGTGAGTGAGAGAGAGAGAAAAAAGAAGCTGTGAGTGAGAGAAAGAGAGAGAGAAAGAGAAGCTGTGAGTGAGTGAGAGAGAGAGAAGCTGTGAGTGAGGGTGAGAGAGAAAGAGAAGCTGTGATTGAGAGAGTGAGAGAAAGAGAAGCTGTGAGTGAGAGAGAGAGAAAGAAAGAGAAGTTGTGAGTGAGAGAGAGAAGCTGTGAGTGAGAGAGAGAGAGAAAGAGAAGCTCTGAGAGAGAGAGAGAGAAAGAGAAGCTGTGAGTGTGAGAGAGAGTGAGAAAAAGGGAAGCTGTGAGTGAGCGTGAGAGAGAGAGAAGCTGTGACAGTGGGAGAGAGAAAGAGAGAAAGAGAAGCTGTGAGTGAGAGAGAGAGAAAGAAAGAGAAGCTATGAGTGAGAGAGAGAGAAGCTGTGAGTGAGAGAGAGAAGGAGAAAGAGAATCTGTGAGTGAGAGAGAGAGAGAGAAGCTGTGAGTGAGTGAGAGAGAGAGAGAAGCTGTGAGTGAGAGAGAGAAAGAGAAGCTGTGAGTGAGAGAGAGAGAGAAAGAAAGAGAATTTGTGAGTGAGAGAGAGAGAAGCTGTGAGTGAGAGAGAGGGAGAAAGAGAAGCTGTGAGTGAGAGAGAGAGAAAGAGAAGCTGTGAGTGAGAGAGAGAGAGAAAGTGAAGCTGTGTGAGAGAGAGAAGTTGTGAGTAAGTGAGAGAGAGAGAAGCTGTGAGAGAGAGAGAGAGAAGCTGTGAGTGAGAGAGAGAGAGAAGGAGAAGCTGTGAGTGAGATAGAGAGAGAGAAAGAGAAGCTGTGAGTGAGAGAGAGAGAGAAGCTGTGAGTGAGAGAGAAAGAGAAGCTGTGAGTGAGAGAGAAAGAGAAGCTATGAGTTAGAGAGAGAGAGTGAAAGAGAAGCTGTGAGTGAGAGAGATAGAGAGTGAGGAGCTGTGAGATAGAGAGCGAAAGAGAAGCTGTGAGTGAGAGAGAGAGAAGCTGTGTGAGAGAGAAAGAGAAGCTGTGAGTGAGAGAGAAAGAGAAGCTGTGTGTGAGAGAGAGAGAGAAGCTGTGAGTGAGAGAGAGAGAAAGAGAAGCTGTGAGTGAGAGAGAGAGAAAGAGAAGCTGTGAGTGAGAGAGAGTGAGATAAAGAGAAGGTGTGAGTTAGAGAGAGACAGAGAAAGAGAAGCTGTGAGTGAGAGAGAGAGAGAGAGAGAGAAAGAGAAGCTGTGAGTGAGAGAGAGAGAGAAGTTGTGAGTGAGAGTGAGAGAGAAAGAGAAGCTGTGAGAGAGAGAGAGAGAGAGTAGCTGTGAGAGAGAGAGAGAGAAGCTGTGAGTGAGTGAGAGAGAGTGAAGCTGTGAGTGAGAGAGAGAAAGAGAAGCTGTGAGGGAGAGAGAGAGAGAAATAAAGAGAAGGTGTGAGTGAGAGAGAGAGAAGCTGTGAGTGAGAGAGAGAGGGAGAAAGAGAAGCTGTGAGTGAGAGAGAGAGAAAGAGAAGCTGTGAGTGAGAGAGAGAAAGAAAGAGAAGCTGTGAGAGAGAGAGAAGTTGTGAGTGAGTGAGAGAGAGATAAGCTGTGAGAGAGAGAGAGAAGCTGTGAGTGAGAGAGAGAGAGAAGGAGAAGCTGTGAGTGAGAGAGAGAGAGAAAGAGAAGCTGTGAGTGAGAGAGAGAGAGAAGCTATGAGTGAGAGAGAAAGAGAAGCTGTGAGTGAGAGAGAGAGAAGCTGTGAGTGAGAGAGAAAGAGAAGCTGTGAGTGAGAGAGAAAGAGAAGCTGTGTGTGTGAGAGAGAGAGAGAAGCTGTGAGTGAGAGAGAGAGAAAGAGAAGCTGTGAGTGAGAGAGAGAGAGAAAGAGAAGCTGTGAGTGAGAGAGTGAGATAAAGAGAAGCTGTGAGTTAGAGAGAGACAGAGAAAGAGAATCTGTGAGTGAGAGAGAGAGAAAAAAGAAGCTGTGAGTGAGAGAAAGAGAGAGAGAAAGAGAAGCTGTGAGTGAGTGAGAGAGAGAGAAGCTGTGAGTGAGGGTGAGAGAGAAAGAGAAGCTGTGAGTGAGAGAGTGAGAGAAAGAGAAGCTGTGAGTGAGAGAGAGAGAAAGAAAGAGAAGCTGTGAGTGAGAGAGAGAAGCTGTGAGTGAGAGAGAGAGAGAAAGAGAAGCTCTGAGAGAGAGAGAAAGAGAAGCTGTGAGTGTGAGAGAGAGTGAGAAAAAGGGAAGCTGTGAGTGTGCGTGAGAGAGAGAGAAGCTGTGACAGTGGGAGAGAGAAAGAGAGAAAGAGAAGCTGTGAGTGAGAGAGAGAGAAAGAAAGAGAAGCTATGAGTGAGAGCGAGAGAAGCTGTGAGTGAGAGAGAGAAGGAGAAAGAGAAAGAGAATCTGTGAGTGAGAGAGAGAGAGAAAGTGAAGCTGTGAGAGAGAGAGAAGTTGTGAGTAAGTGAGAGAGAGAGAAGCTGTGAGAGAGAGAGAGAGAAGCTGTGAGTGAGAGAGAGAGAGAAGGAGAAGCTGTGAGTGAGATAGAGAGGGAGAAAGAGAAGCTGTGAGTGAGAGAGTGAGAGAGAAGCTGTGAGTGAGAGAGAAAGAGAAGCTGTGAGTGAGAGAGAAAGAGAAGCTATGAGTTAGAGAGAGAGAGTGAAAGAGTAGCTGTGAGTGAGAGAGATAGAGAGTGAGGAGCTGTGAGATAGAGAGCGAAAGAGAAGCTGTGAGTGAGAGAGAGAGAGAAGCTGTGTGTGTGAGAGAGATAGAAGCTGTGAGTGAGAGAGAGAGAAAGAGAAGCTGTGAGTGAGAGAGAGAGAGAAAGAGAAGCTGTGAGTGAGAGAGTGAGATAAAGAGAAGCTGTGAGTTAGAGAGAGACAGAGAAAGAGAAGCTGTGAGTGAGAGAGAGAGAGAGAGAAAGAGAAGCTGTGAGTGAGAGAGAGAGAGAAGTTGTGAGTGAGAGTGAGAGAGAAAGAGAAGCTGTGAGAGAGAGAGAGAGAGAGTAGCTGTGTGAGAGAGAGAGAGAGAAGCTGTGAGTGAGTGAGAGAGAGTGAAGCTGTGAGTGAGAGAGAGAAAGAGAAGCTGTGAGGGAGAGAGAGAGAGAAATAAAGAGAAGGTGTGAGTGAGAGAGAGAGAAGCTGTGAGTGAGAGAGAGAGGGAGAAAGAGAAGCTGTGAGTGAGAGAGAGAGAAAGAGAAGCTGTGAGTGAGAGAGAGAAAGAAAGAGAAGCTGTGAGAGAGAGAGAAGTTGTGAGTGAGTGAGAGAGAGAGAAGCTGTGAGAGAGAGAGAGAAGCTGTGAGTGAGAGAGAGAGAGAAGGAGAAGCTGTGAGTGAGAGAGAGAGAGAAAGAGAAGCTGTGAGTGAGAGAGAGAGAGAAGCTGTGAGTGAGAGAGAAAGAGAAGCTGTGAGTGAGAGAGAGAGAAGCTGTGAGTGAGAGAGAAAGAGAAGCTGTGAGTGAGAGAGAAAGAGAAGCTGTGTGTGTGTGAGAGAGAGAGAAGCTGTGAGTGAGAGAGAGAGAAAGAGAAGCTGTGAGTGAGAGAGAGAGAGAAAGAGAAGCTGTGAGTGAGAGAGTGAGATAAAGAGAAGCTGTGAGTTAGAGAGAGACAGAGAAAGAGAATCTGTGAGTGAGAGAGAGAGAAAAAAAGAAGCTGTGAGTGAGAGAAAGAGAGAGAGAAAGAGAAGCTGTGAGTGAGTGAGAGAGAGAGAAGCTGTGAGTGAGGGTGAGAGAGAAAGAGAAGCTGTGAGTGAGAGAGTGAGAGAAAGAGAAGCTGTGAGTGAGAGAGAGAGAAAGAAAGAGAAGCTGTGAGTGAGAGAGAGAAGCTGTGAGTGAGAGAGAGAGAGAAAGAGAAGCTCTGAGAGAGAGAGAAAGAGAAGCTGTGAGTGTGAGAGAGAGTGAGAAAAAGGGAAGCTGTGAGTGTGCGTGAGAGAGAGAGAAGCTGTGACAGTGGGAGAGAGAAAGAGAGAAAGAGAAGCTGTGAGTGAGAGAGAGAGAAAGAAAGAGAAGCTATGAGTGAGAGCGAGAGAAGCTGTGAGTGAGAGAGAGAAGGAGAAAGAGAAAGAGAATCTGTGAGTGAGAGAGAGAGAAAGTGAAGCTGTGAGAGAGAGAGAAGTTGTGAGTAAGTGAGAGAGAGAGAAGCTGTGAGAGAGAGAGAGAGAAGCTGTGAGTGAGAGAGAGAGAGAAGGAGAAGCTGTGAGTGAGATAGAGAGGGAGAAAGAGAAGCTGTGAGTGAGAGAGTGAGAGAGAAGCTGTGAGTGAGAGAGAAAGAGAAGCTGTGAGTGAGAGAGAAAGAGAAGCTATGAGTTAGAGAGAGAGAGTGAAAGAGTAGCTGTGAGTGAGAGAGATAGAGAGTGAGGAGCTGTGAGATAGAGAGCGAAAGAGAAGCTGTGAGTGAGAGAGAGAGAGAAGCTGTGTGTGTGAGAGAGATAGAAGCTGTGAGTGAGAGAGAGAGAAAGAGAAGCTGTGAGTGAGAGAGAGAGAGAAAGAGAAGCTGTGAGTGAGAGAGTGAGATAAAGAGAAGCTGTGAGTTAGAGAGAGACAGAGAAAGAGAAGCTGTGAGTGAGAGAGAGAGAGAGAGAAAGAGAAGCTGTGAGTGAGAGAGAGAGAGAGAAGCTGTGAGTGAGAGTGAGAGAGAAAGAGAAGCTGTGAGTGAGAGAGTGAGAGAAAGAGAAGCTGTGAGTGAGAGAGAGAGAAAGAAAGAGAAGCTGTGAGTGAGAGAGAAAGCTGTGAGTGAGTGAGAGAGAGAGAAGCTGTGAGTGAGAGAGAGAAAGAGAAGCTGTGAGTGAGAGAAAGAGAGAGAGAAAGAGAAGCTGTGAGTGAGAGAGAGATAAAGAGAAGCTGTGAGTTAGAGAGAGAGAAAGAGAAGGTGTGAGTGAGAGAGAGAGAAAGAGAAGCTGTGTGAGAGAGAGAATCTGTGAGTGAGAGAGAGAGAGAGAGAGAAAGAGAAGATGTCAGTGAGAGAGGGAAAGAGAGAGAGAGAAGCTGTGAGTGAGAGAGAGAGAGAAAGATAAGCTGTGTGAGAGAGGGAGAGAAA
This sequence comes from Bradypodion ventrale, assembly GCA_035047345.1. Classification (NCBI taxonomy): domain Eukaryota; kingdom Metazoa; phylum Chordata; class Lepidosauria; order Squamata; family Chamaeleonidae; genus Bradypodion; species Bradypodion ventrale. The sequence goes on along the minus strand of JAWDJE010000018.1, from coordinate 9,630,307 downwards.
GAGAAGCTGTGAGTGAGAGAGAGAGAGAGAGTGAGAAGCTGTGAGTGAGAGAGAAAGAGAGAGAAGCTGTGAGAGAGAGAGAGAGAGAGAGAAAGAGAAGCTGTGAGTGAGAGAGAGAGAGAAAGAGAAGCTGTGAGAGAGAGAGAAGCTGTGAGTGAGAGAGAAAGAAAGAAATAGAAGCTATGAGTGAGTGAGAGAGAAGCTGTGAGTGAGAGAGAGAGAGAAGCTGTGAGTGAGAGAGACAGAGAGAAAGAGAAGCTGTGAGTGAGAGAGAGAGAGAAAGAGAAGCTGTGAGTGAGATAGAAAGAGAAGCTGTGAGTGAGAGAGAAAGAGAAGCTGTGAGTGAGAGATATAGAGAAAGAGAAGCTGTGAGTGAGAGAGAGAGAAAGAGAAGCTGTGAGTGAGAGAGAGAGAGAGAAGCTGTGAGTGAGAGAGAAAGGGAAAGAGAGGCTGTGAGTGAGAGAGAGAGAGAGAAAGTGAAGCTGTGAGTGAGAGAGAGAAAGAGAAGATGTGTGTGTGAGAGAGAGAAGCTGTGAGTGAGAGAGAAAGAAAGAAATAGAAGTTGTGAGTGAGTGAGAGAGAGAGAAGCTGTGAGTGAGAGAGAGAGAGAAGCTGTGAGTGTGAGAGAGAGAGAAGCTGTGAGTGAGAGAGAGAGAGAGAGAAAGAGAAGCTGTGAGTGAGAGAGAGAGAGAGAAAGAGAAGCTGTGAGAGAGAGAAAGAGAAGCTGTGAGTGAGAGAGAAAGAGAAGCTGTGAGTGAGAGAGAGAGAGAAAGAGAAGCTGTGAGTGAGAGAGAGAGAGAGAAGCTGTGAGTGAGAGAGAGAGAGAAAGAGAAGCTGTGAGAGAGAGAGAGAGAAGCTGTGAGTGAGAGAGAAAGAAAGAAATAGAAGCTGTGAGTGAGTGAGAGAGAGAGAAGTTGTGAGTGAGAGAGAGAGAGAGAAGCTCTGAGTGAGAGAGAAAGGGAAAGAGAGGCTGAGTGAAAGAGAGAGAGAGAAGCTGTGAGTGAGAGAGAGAGAGAAGCTGTGAGTGAGAGAGAAAGAGAGGCTGTGAGTGAGAGAGAGAGAGAAGCTGAGTGAGAGAGAGATAAAGAGAAGCTGTGAGTTAGAGAGAGAGAGAGAAAGAGAAGCTGTGAGTGAGACAGAGAGAAAGAGAAACTGTGTGTGTGTGAGAGAGAGAGAATCTGTGAGTGAGAGAGAGAGAGAAAGAGAAGCTGTGAGTGAGAGAGAAAGCTGTGAGTGAGAGAGAAAGAGAAAGAGAAGCTGTGAGTGAGAGAGAGAGAAGCTGTGAGTGAGAGAGAGAGAGAGAAACTGTGAGTGAGAGAGAGAGAGAAGCTGTGAGTGAGTGAGTGAGAGAGAGAGAAGCTGTGAGTGAGAGAGAGAAATAAAGAGAAGCTGTGAGTGAGTGAGAGAGATAGAGAAAGAGAAGCTGTGAGTGAGAGAGAGAGAGAGAAAGAGAAGCTGTGAGTGTGAGAGAGAGATAAAGAGAAGCTGTGAGTTTGAGAGAGACAGATAAAGAGAAGCTGTGAGTGAGAGAGTGAGAGAGAAAGAGAAGCTATGAGTGAGAGAGAGAGAGAAAGAGAAGCTGTGAGTGAGAGAGAGAGAAAGAAAGAGATGCTGTGAGTGAGAGAGAGTGGGTGAAAGAGAAGCTGTGATTGTGAGAGAGAGGGAGAAAAAGGGAAGCTGTCAGTGAGCGTGAGAGAGAGAGAGAAGCTGTGACAGTGGGAGAGAGAGAAAGAGAAGCTGTGAGTGAGTGAGAGAGAAAGAAAGAGAAGCTATGAGTGAGAGAGAGAGAAGCTGTAAGGGAGAGAGAGAGGGAGAAGGAGAAGCTGTGAGAGAGAGAGAGAAAGAGAAGCTGTGAGTGAGAGAGACAGACAGAGAAAGAGAAGCTGTGAGTGAGAGAGAGAGAGCTAGAAGCTGTGAGTGAGTGTGAGAGAGAGAGAAGCTGTGAGTGAGAGAGAGAAAGAGAAGCTGTGAGTGAGAGAGAGAGAAAGAGAAGCTGTGAGTGAGAGAGAGAGAGAATGAGAAGCTGTGAGATAGCGAGAGAAAGAGAAGCTGTGAGTGAGAGAGAGAGAGAGAAGCTGTGAGTGAGAGAGAAAGAGAAGCTGTGAGTGAGAGAGAAAGAGAAGCTGTGTGTGTGAGAGAGAGAGAAGCTGTGAGTGAGAGAGAGAGAAAGAGAAGCTGTGAGTGTGTGTGAGAGAGAGAAGCTGTGAGTGAGTGAGAGAGAGAAGCTGTGAGTGAGAGAGAAAGAATTGAAAGAGAAGTTGTGAATGAGAGAGAGAGAGAGAGAAACTGTGAGTGAGAGAGAGAGAAAGAGAAGCTGTGAGTGAGAGAGAGAGAGAAAGAAAGAGAAGCTGTGAGTGAGAGAGAAGCTGTGAGTGAGAGAGAGAGGGAGAAAGAGAAGCTGTGAGTGAGAGAGAGAGAGAAAGAGAAGCTGTGAGTGAGAGAGAGAGAGAGAGAGAAAGAGAAGCTGTGTGTGTGAGAGAGAGAGAAGCTGTGAGTGAGATAGAGAGAGAGAAGGAGAAGCTGTGAGTGAGTTAGAGAGAGAGAAAGAGAAGCTGTGAGTGAGAGAGAGAGAAGCTGTGAGTGAGAGAGAAAGAGAAGCTGTGAGTGAGAGAGAAAGAGAAGCTATGAGTTAGAGAGAGAGAGTGAAAGAGAAGCTGTGAGTGAGAGAGAGAGAGAATGAGAAGCTGTGAGATAGCGAGAGAAAGAGAAGCTTTGAGTGAGAGAGAGAGAGAGAAGCTGTGAGTGAGAGAGAAAGAGAAGCTGTGAGTGAGAGAGAAAGAGAAGCTGTGTGTGTGTGAGAGAGAGAAGCTGTGAGTGAGAGGGAGAGAAAGAGAAGTTGTGAGTGAGAGAGAGAGAGAAAGTGAAGCTGTGAGTGAGAGAGTGAGATAAAGAGAAGCTGTGAGTTAGAGAGAGACAGAGAAAGAGAAGCTATGAGTGAGAGAGAGAGAGATGAAGAAGCTGTGAGTGAGAGAGAGAGAGAGAGAAGCTGTGAGTGAGAGTGAGAGAGAAAGGGAAGCTGTGAGTGAGAGAGTGAGAGAAAGAGAAGCTGTGAGTGAGAGAGAGAGAAAGAAAGAGAAGCTGTGAGTGAGAGAGAGAAGGTGTGAGTGAGAGAGAGAGAGAAAGAGAAGCTGTGATTGAGAGAGAGAGAGAGAAGCTGTGAGTGAGAGAGAAAGAGAAGCTATGAGTTAGAGAGAGAGAATGAAAGAGAATCTGTGAGTGAGAGAGAGAGAGAATGAGAAGCTGTGAGACAGCGAGAGAAAGAGAAGCTGTGAGTGAGAGAGAGAGAGAGAAGCTGTGAGTGAGAGAGAAAGAGAAGCTGTGAGTGAGAGAGAGAAAGAGCAGCTGTGAGTGAGAGACAGAGAAAGAGAAGCTGTGAGTGAGAGAGTGAGATAAAGAGAAGCTGTGAGTTAGAGAGAGACAGAGAAAGAGGCTGTGAGTGAGAGAGAGAGAGAAGAAGTAGCTGTGAGAGAGAGAGAAGCTGTGAGTGAGAGAGAGAGAAAGAAAGACAAGATGTCAGTGAGAGAGGGAGAGAGAGAGAGAAGCTGTGAGTGAGAGAAAGAGAGAAAGATATCCTGTGTGAGAGAGGGAGAGAAAGAGAAGCTGTGAGTGAGAGAGACAGACAGAGAAAGAGAAGCTGTGAGTGAGAGAGAGATAGCTAGAAGCTGTGAGTGAGTGAGAGAGAGAGAAGCTGTGAGTGAGAGAGAGAAAGAGCAGCTGTGAGTGAGAGAGAGAGAAAGAGAAGCTGTGAGTGAGAGAGAGAAGCTGTGAGTGAGAGAGAGAAAGAGCAGCTGTGAGTGAGAGAGAGAGAAAGAGAAGCTGTGAGTGAGAGAGAGATAAAGAGAAGCTGTGAGTGAGAGAGAGAGATAAAGAGAAGCTGTGAGTGTGTGAGAGAGAAGCTGTGAGTGAGAGAGAGAGGGAGAAAGTGAAGCGGTGAGTGAGAGAGAGAGAGAAAGAGAAGCTGTGAGAGAGAGAGAAAAAAAAAGAATCTGTGAGTGAGAGAGAGAGTGAAGCTGTGAGTGAGAGAGTGAGATAAAGAGAAGCTGTGAGTTAGAGAGAGACAGAGAAAGAGAAGCTGTGAGTGAGAGAGAGAGAGAAGAAGAAGCTGTGAGTGAGAGAGAGAGAGAGAGAAAGAGAAGCTGTGAGTGAGAGAGAGCGAGAGAAGCTGTGAGTAGTGTGAGAGAGAAAGAGAGGCTGTGAGTGAGAGAAAGAGAAGCTGTGAGTGAGAGAGAGAGAAAGAAAGAGAAGCTTTGAGAGAGAGAGAGAAGCTGTGAGAGAGAGAGAGAGAAAGAGGAGCTGTGAGTGAGAGAGAGAGAAAGAGAAGCTGTGAGTGAGAGAGAGAGAAAGAGAAGCTGTGTGTGAGAGAGAGAATCTGTGAGTGAGAGAGAGAGAGAGAAAGAAAGACAAGATGTCAGTGAGAGAGGGAGAGAGAGAGAGAAGCTGTGAGTGAGAGAGAGAGAGAAAGATATGCTGTGTGAGAGAGGGAGAGAAAGAGAAGCTGTGAGTGAGAGAGACAGACAGAGAAAGAGAAGCTGTGAGTGAGAGAGAGAGAGCTAGAAGCTGTGAGTGAGTGAGAGAGAGAGAAGCTGTGAGTGAGAGAGAGAAAGAGCAGCTGTGAGTGAGAGAGAGAGAAAGAGAAGCTGTGAGTGAGAGAGAGATAAAGAGAAGCTGTGAGTTAGAGAGAGAGAGAAAGAGAAGCTGTGAGTGTGTGAGAGAGAAGCTGTGAGTGAGAGAGAGAGGGAGAAAGTGAAGCGGTGAGTGAGAGAGAGAGAGAAAGAGAAGCTGTGAGAGAGAGAGAGAGAGAAAAAGAATCTGTGAGTGAGAGAGAGAGAGAGAAGCTGTGAGTGAGAGAGAGATAAAGAGAAGCTGTGAGTTAGAGAGAGACAGAGAAAGAGAAGCTGTGAGTGAGAGAGAGAGAGAAAGAGAAGCTGTGTGTGTGAGAGAGAGAGAAGCTGTGAGTGAGTGAGAGAGAAAGAGAAGATGTTAGTGAGAGAGTGAGAGAGAGAAAGAGAAGCTGTGAGTGAGAGAGAGAGAAGCTGTGAGTGAGAGAGAGAGAGAGAAAGAGAAGCTGTGAGTGAGTGAGAGAGAGTGATAAAGAGAAGCTGTGAGTGATAGAGAGAGATAAAGAAAAGCTGTGAGTGAGAGAGAGAAAGAGAAGCTGGGAGTGAGTAAGAGAGAGAAAGAGAAGCTGTGAGTGAGAGAGAGAGAGAGAAGCTGTGAGTGAGAGAGAGAGAGAAGCTGTGAGTGAGAGAGAGAGAAAGAAAGAGAAGCTGTGAGAGAGAGAGAGAGAAAGTGAAGATGTGGGAGAGAGAAAGAGGTGTGAGTGAGTGAGAGAGAGAGAGAAGCTGTGAGTGAGAGAGAGAGAAAGAGAAGCTGTGACTGAGAGAGAGAGATAAAGACAAGCTGTGAGTTAGAGAGAGACAGAGAAAGAGAAGCTGTGAGTGAGAGAGAGAAAGAGATGTGAGTGAGAGAGAGAAAGAGAAACTGTGAGTGAGAGAGAGAGAGAAAGAAAGACAAGCTGTGAGTGAGAGAGAGATAAAGAGAAGCTGTGAGTTAGAGAGAGACAGAGAAAGAGAAGCTGTGAGTGAGAGAGAGAGAGAAAGAGAAGCTGTGTGTGTGAGAGAGAGAGAAGCTGTGAGTGAGTGAGAGAGAGAGAGAAAGAGAAGCTGTGAGTGAGAGAGAGAGAAGCTGTGAGTGAGAGAGAGAGAGAAAGAGAAGGTGTGTGTGTGTGAGAGAGAAAGAGAAGCTGTGAGTGAGAGAGAGAGAAGATGTGAGTGAGAGAGAGAGAGAAGATGTGAGTGAGAGAGAGAAAGAGAAAGAGAAGCTGTGAGTGAGTGAGAGAGAGTGATAAAGAGAAGCTGTGAGTGATAGAGAGAGATATAGAAAAGCTGTGAGTGAGAGAGAGAAAGAGAAGCTGGGAGTGAGTAAGAGAGAGAAAGAGAAGCTGTGAGTGAGAGAGAGAGAGAAGCTGTGAGTGAGAGAGAGAGAGAAGCTGTGAGTGAGAGAGAGAGAAAGAAAGAGAAGCTGTGAGTGAGAGAGAGAGAGAAAGTGAAGATGTGGGAGAGAGAAAGAGGTGTGAGTGAGTGAGAGAGAGAGAGAAGCTGTGAGTGAGAGAGAGAGAGAAAGAGAAGCTGTGACTGAGAGAGAGAGATAAAGACAAGCTGTGAGTTAGAGAGAGACAGAGAAAGAGAAGCTGTGAGTGAGAGAGAGAAAGAGATGTGAGTGAGAGAGAGAAAGAGAAACTGTGAGTGAGAGAGAGAGAGAAAGAAAGACAAGCTGTGAGTGAGAGAGAGATAAAGAGAAGCTGTGAGTGTGAGAGAGATAGAGATAGAGAAGCTGTGAGTGAGAGAGAGAGAGAAAGAGAAACTGTGAGTGAGTGAGAGAGAGAAACTGTGAGTGAGAGAGAGAGAGAGAGAAAGAGAAGCTGTGAGTGAGAGAGAAAGAAAGAGAAGCTGTGAGTGAGAGAGAGAGAAGCTGTGAGTGAGAGAGAGATGGAGAAAGAGAAGCTGTGTGAGAGAGAGAAAGAAAGAGAAGCTGTGAGTGAGAGAGAGAGAGAAAGTGAAGATGTGGGAGAGAGAAAGAGGTGTGAGTGAGTGAGAGAGAGAGAGAAGCTGTGAGTGAGAGAGAGAGAAAGAGAAGCTGTGACTGAGAGAGAGAGATAAAGACAAGCTGTGAGTTAGAGAGAGACAGAGAAAGAGAAGCTGTGAGTGAGAGACAGAAAGAGATGTGAGTGAGAGAGAGAAAGAGAAACTGTGAGTGAGAGAGAGAGAGAGAAAGAAAGACAAGCTGTGAGTGAGAGAGAGATAAAGAGAAGCTGTGAGTTAGAGAGAGACAGAGAAAGAGAAGCTGTGAGTGAGAGAGAGAGAGAGAAGCTGTGAGTGTGAGAGAGATAGAGATAGAGAAGCTGTGAGTGAGAGAGAGAGAGAGAAAGAAGCTGTGAGTGAGAGAGTGAGAGAAAGAGAAACTGTGAGTGAGAGAGAGAGGGTGAAAGAGAAACTGTGTGTGAGAGAGAGGGAGAAAAATGGAAGCTGTGAGTGAGCGTGAGAGAGAGAGAGAAGGTGTGACAGTGGGAGAGAGAGAGAGAAAGAGAAGCTGTGAGTGAGAGAGAGAGAAAGAAAGAAAGAGAAGCTGTGAGTGAGAGAGAGAGAAGCTGTGAGTGAGAGAGAGATGGAGAAAGAGAAGCTGTGTGAGAGAGAGAAAGAAAGAGAAGCTGTGAGTGAGAGAGAGATGGAGAAAGAGGAGCTGTGTGAGAGAGAGAAAGAAAGAGAAGCTGTGAGTGAGAGAGAGAGAGAAGCTGTGAGTGAGAGAGAGATGGAGAAAGAGAAGCTGTGAGTGAGAGAGAGAGGGAAAGAGAAGCTGTGAGTGTGAGAGAGAGACAGAGAAAGAGAAGCTGTGAGTGAGAGAGAGAGAGCTAGAAGCTGTGAGTGAGAGAGAGAGAAGCTGTGAGTGAGTGAGAGAAAGAGAAGCTGTGAGTGAGAGAGAGAGAAAGAGAAGCTGTGAGAGAGAGAGAAGCTGTGAGTGAGAGAGAAAGAAAGAAATAGAAGCTGTGAGTGTGAGAGAGAGAGAAGCTGTGACTGAGAGAGAGAGAAGCTGTGAGTGAGATAGAGAGAGAGAGAAAGAGAAGCTGTGAGTGAGAGAGAGAGAGAGAAAGAGAAGCTGTGAGAGAGAGAAAGAGAAGCTGTGAGTGAGAGAGAGAGGGAGAAAGAGAAGCTGTGAGTGAGAGAGAGAGAAAGAGAAGCTGTGAGTGAGAGAGAGAGAGAAAGAGAAGCTGTGAGAGAGAAAGAAGTTGTGAGTGAGTGAGAGAGAGAGAAGCTGTGAGAGAGAGAGAGAAGCTGTGAGTGAGAGAGAGAAAGTGAAGCTGTGAGTGAGAGAGAGAGAGAGAAAGAGATGCTGTGAGTGAAAGAGAGAGAGAGAGAAAGAGAAGCTGTGAGTGAGAGAGAGATAAAGAGAAGCTGTGAGTTAGAGAGAGACAGAGAAAGAGCTGTGAGTGAGAGAGAGAGAGAAAGAGAAGCTGTGAGAGAGAGAGAGAAGCTGTGAGTGAGAGAGAGAGAAAGAATAGATGTTAGTGAGAGAGTGAGAGAGAGAAAGAGAAGCTGTGAGTGAGAGAGAGAGAGAGAAAGAGAAGTTGTGACTGAGAGAGAGAGATAAAGACAAGCTGTGAGTTAGAGAGAGACAGAGAAAGAGAAGCTGTGAGTGAGAGATAGAAAGAGATGTGAGTGAGAGAGAGAAAGAGAAAATGTGAGTGAGAGAGAGAGAGAGAAAGAAAGACAAGCTGTGAGTGAGAGAGAGATAAAGAGAAGCTGTGAGTTAGAGAGAGACAGAGAAAGAGAAGCTGTGAGTGAGAGAGAGAGAGAGAAGCTGTGAGTGTGAGAGAGATAGAGATAGAGAAGCTGTGAGTGAGAGAGAGAAAGAAAGAGAACCTGTGAGTGAGAGAGAGAGAGAAGCTGTGAGTGAGAGAGAGACGGAGAAAGAGAAGCTGTGAGTGAGAGAGAGAGGGAAAGAGAAGCTGTGAGTGTGAGAGAGAGACAGAGAAAGAGAAGCTGTGAGTGAGAGAGAGAGAGCTAGAAGCTGTGAGTGAGAGAGAGAGAGAAGCTGTGAGTGAGTGAGAGAAAGAGAAGCTGTGAGTGAGAGAGAGAGAGAAAGAGAAGCTGTGAGAGAGAGAGAGAAGCTGTGAGTGAGAGAGAAAGAAAGAACTAGAAGCTGTGAGTGAGTGAGAGAGAGAGAAGCTGTGAGTGAGAGAGAGAGAGAAGCTGTGAGTGAGAGAGAGAGAGAGAGAGAGAAGCTGTGAGTGAGAGAGAGAGAGAAAGAGAAGCTGTGAGAGAGAGAAAGAGAAGCTGTGAGTGAGAGAGAAAGAGAAGCTGAGAGTGAGAGAGAGAGAAAGAGAAGCTGTGAGTGAGAGAGTGAGAGAGAAAGAGAAGCTGTGAGTGAGAGAGAGAGAGAAAGAAAGAGAAGCTGTGAGTGAGAGAGAGAGAAGCTGTGAGTGAGAGAGAGAGGGAGAAAGAGAAGCTGTGAGTGAGAGAGAGAGAAAGAGAAGCTGTGAGTGAGAGAGAGAGAGAGAAAGAGAAGCTGTGAGAGAGAAAGAAGTTGTGAGTGAGTGAGAGAGAGAGAAGCTGTGAGAGAGAGAGAGAGAAGCTGTGAGTGAGAGAGAAAGAGAGAGAAGGAGAAGCTGTGAGTGAGATAGAGAGAGAGAAAGAGAAGCTGTGAGTGAGAGAGAGAAGCTGTGAGTGAGAGAGAAAGAGAAGTTTTGAGTGAGAGAGAAAGAGAAGCTATGAGTTAGAGAGAGAGAGTGAAAGAGAAGCTGTGAGTGAGAGAGAGAGAGAGTGAGGAGCTGTGAGATAGAGAGAGAAAGAGAAGCTGTGAGTGAGAGAGAGAGAGAAACTGTGAGTGAGAGAGAAAGAGAAGCTGTGAGTGAGAGAGAAAGAGAAGCTGTGTGTGTGTGAGAGAGAGAGAAGCTGTGAGTGAGAGAGAGAGAAAGAGAAGCTGTGAGTGAGAGAGAGAGAGAAAGAGAAGCTGTGAGTGAGAGAGTGAGATAAAGAGAAGCTGTGAGTTAGAGAGAGACAGAGAAAGAGAAGCTGTGAATGAGAGAGAGAGAAAAAAAGAAGCTGTGAGTGAGAGAGAGAGAGAGAGAGAAAGATAAGCTGTGAGTGAGAGAGAGAGAGAAGCTGTGAGTGAGAGTGAGAGAGAAAGAGAAGCTGTGAGTGAGAGAGTGAGAGAAAGAGAAGCTGTGAGTGAGAGAGAGAGAAAGAAAGAAAGAGAAGCTGTGAGTGAGAGAGAGAAGCTGTGAGTGAGAGAGAGAGAAAGAGAAGCTCTGAGTGAGAGAGAGAGAAAGAGAAGCTGTGAGTGTGAGAGAGAGTGAGAAAAAGTGAAGCTGTGAGTGAGCGTGAGAGAGAGAAGCTGTGACAGTGGGAGAGAGAAAGAGAGAAAGAGAAGCTGTGAGTGAGAGAGAGAGAAAGAAAGAGAAGTTATGAGTGAGAGAGAGAGAAGCTGTGAGTGAGAGAGAGAAGGAGAAAGAGAATCTGTGAGTGAGAGAGAGAGAGAGAGAGTAGCTGTGAGTGAGAGAGAGAGAGAGAAGCTGTGAGTGAGTGAGAGAGAGAGAGAAGCTGTGAGTGAGAGAGAGAAAGAGAAGCTGTGAGTGAGAGAAAGAGAGAGAGAGAAAGAGAAGCTGTGAGTGAGAGAGAGATAAAGAGAAGCTGTGAGTTAGAGAGAGAGAGAAAGAGAAGCTGTGAGTGAGTGAGAGAGAGAAAGAGAAGCTGTGTGAGAGAGGGAGAGAAAGAGAAGCTGTGAGTGAGAGAGAGAGAGAGAGTGAGAAGCTGTGAGTGAGAGAGAGAGAGAGAGAAGCTGTGAGTGAGAGAAAGAGAGAGAGAAAGAGAAGGTGTGAGTGAGAGAGAGAGAGAAAGAGAAGCTGTGAGAGAGAGAGAGAGAGAGAAGCTGTGAGTGAGAGAGAAAGAAAGAAATAGAAGCTGTGAGTGAGTGAGAGAGAGAGAAGCTGTGAGTGAGAGAGAGAGAAGCTGTGAGTGAGAGAGAGAGAGAGAAAGAGAAGCTGTGAGTGAGAGAGAGAGAGAAAGAGAAGCTGTGAGAGAGAGAGAGAGAAGCTGTGAATGAGAGAGAAAGAGAAGCTGTGAGTGAGAGAGAGAGAAAGAGAAGCTGTGAGTGAGAGAGAGAAAGAGAAGCTGTGAGTGAGAGAGAGAGAGAGAGAAGCTGTGAGTGAGAGAGAAAGAAAGAAATAGAAGCTGTGAGTGAGTGAGAGAGAGAGAAGCTGTGAGTGAGTGAGAGAGAGAGAAGCTGTGAGTGAGAAAGAAAGGGAAAGAGAGGCTGTGAGTGAGAGAGAGAGAGAAAAAGAGAAGGTGTGAGTGAGATAGAGAGAGAGAAAGAGAAGCTGTGAGAGAGAGAGAGAAGCTGTGAGTGAGAGAGAAAGAAAGAAATAGAAGCTGTGAGTGAGTGAGAGAGAGAGAAGCTGTGAGTGAGAGAGAGAGAGAGAAGCTGTGAGTGAGAGAGAGACTGAGAGAGAGAAAGAGAAGCTGTGAGTGAGAGAGAGAAAGAGAAGCTGTGTGAGAGAGAGAAAGAAAGAGAAGCTGTGAGTGAGAGAGAGAGAGAAAGTGAAGATGTGGGAGAGAGAAAGAGGTGTGAGTGAGTGAGAGAGAGAGAGAAGCTGTGAGTGAGAGAGAGAGAGAAAGAGAAGCTGTGACTGAGAGAGAGAGATAAAGACAAGCTTTGAGTTAGAGAGGGACAGAGAAAAAGAAGCTGTGAGTGAGAGAGAGAAAGAGATGTGAGTGAGAGAGAGAAAGAGAAACTGTGAGTGAGAGAGAGAGAGAGAAAGAAAGACAAGCTGTGAGTGAGAGAGAGATAAAGAGAAGCTGTGAGTTAGAGAGAGATAGAAAAAGAGAAGCTGTGAGTGAGAGAGAGAGAAAGAGAAGATGTGAGTGAGAGAGAGAGAGAAAGAGAAGCTGTGAGTGAGAGAGAGAGAAAGAGAAGCTGTGAGTGAGAGAGAGAGAAGCTGTGAGTGTGAGAGAGAGAAGCTGTGAGTGAGAGAGAGAGAGAAAGAAAGAGAAGCTGTGAGTGAGAGAGAGAGAAGCTGTGAGTGAGAGAGAGAGGGAGAAAGAGAAGCTGTGAGTGAGAGAGAGAGAAAGAGAAGCTGTGAGTGAGAGAGAGAGAGAAAGAGAAGCTGTGAGAGAGAAAGAAGTTGTGAGTGAGAGAGAGAGAAGCTGTGAGAGAGAGAGAGAGAGAAGCTGTGAGTGAGAGAGAAAGAGAGAGAAGGAGAAGCTGTGAGTGAGATAGAGAGAGAAAGAGAAGCTGTGAGTGAGAGAGAGAGAGAGAAGCTGTGAGTGAGAGTGAAAGAGAAGTTGTGAGTGAGAGAGAAAGAGAAGCTATGAGTTAGAGAGAGAGAGTGAAAGAGAAGCTGTGAGTGAGAGAGAGAGAGTGAGGAGCTGTGAGATAGAGAGAGAAAGAGAAGCTGTGAGTGAGAGAGAGAGAGAGAAACTGTGAGTGAGAGAGAAAGAGAAGCTGTGAGTGAGAGAGAAAGAGAAGCTGTGTGTGTGTGAGAGAGAGAGAAGCTGTGAGTGTGAGAGAGAGAAAGAGAAGCTGTGAGTGTGTGAGAGAGAGAAAGAGAAGCTGTGAGTGAGAGAGTGAGATAAAGGGAAGCTGTGAGTTAGAGAGAGACAGAGAAAGAGAAGCTTTGAGTGAGAGAGAGAGAAAAAAAGAAGCTGTGAGTGAGAGAGAGAGAGAGAGAAAGAGAAGCTGTGAGTGAGAGAGAGAGAGAGAAGCTGTGAGTGAGAGTGAGAGAGAAAGAGAAGCTGTGAGTGAGAGAGTGAGAGAAAGAGAAGCTGTGAGTGAGAGAGAGAGAAAGAAAGAGAAGCTGTGAGTGAGAGAGAGAAGCTGTGAGTGAGAGAGAGAGAAAGAGAAGCTCTGAGTGAGAGAGAGAGAAAGAGAAGCTGTGAGTGTGAGAGAGAGTGAGAAAAAGGGAAGCTGTGAGTGAGCGTGAGAGAGAGAAGCTGTGACAGTGGGAGAGAGAAAGAGAGAAAGAGAAGCTGTGAGTGAGTGAGTGAGAGACAAGGTGTGAGTGAGAGAGAGAGAGAGAGAAGCTGTGAGTGAGAGAGAAAGAAAGATAGAGAAGCTGTGAGTGAGAGAGAGAGTAAGAGAAGCTGTGAGTGAGAGAGAGAGAGAAAGAGAAGCTGTGAGTGAGAGAGAGAAAGAAAGAGAAGCTGTGAGTGAGAGAGATAAAGAGAAGCTGTGAGTTAGAGAGAGACAGAGAAACAGAAGCTGTGAGTGAGAGACAGAGAGAAAGAGAAGCTGTGTGTGTGAGAGAGAGAAGCTGTGAGTGAGTGAGAGAGAGAAAGAGAATATGTTAGTGAGAGAGTGAGAGAGAGAAAGAGAAGCTGTGAGTGAAAGAGAGAGAGAAAGAGAAGCTGTGACTGAGAGAGAGATAAAGACAAGCTGTGAGTTAGAGAGAGACAGAGAGAGAGAGAGTAGCTGTGAGTGAGAAAGAGAGAGAAGCTGTGAGTGGGAGAGAGAGAAAGAGATGTGAGTGAGAGAGAGAAAGAGAATCTGTGAGTGAGAGAGAGAGAGAGAAAGAAAGAGAAGCTGTGAGTGAGAGAGAGATAAAGAGAAGCTGTGAGTTAGAGAGAGATAAAGAGAAGCTGTGAGTGAGAGAGAGAGAAAGAGAAGCTGTTAGTGTGTGAGAGAGAGAGAGAAGCTGTGAGTGAGAGAGAGAGAGAAAAGCTGTGAGTGAGGGAGTGAGAGAAAGAGAAGCTGTGAGTATGAGAGTGAGAAAGAGAGAGAAGCTGTGAATGAGAGAGAGAGGGTGAAAGAGAAGCTGTGATTGTGAGAGAGAGGAAGAAGAAGGGAAGCTGTGAGTGAGCGTGAGAGAGAGAGAGAGAAGCTGTGACAGTGGGAGAGAGAGAGAGAAAGAGAAGCTGTGAGTGAGAGAGAGAGAAAGAAAGAGAAGCTATGAGCGAGAGAGAGAGAGAGAAGCTGTGAGTGAGAGAGAGAGAGAGAAGCTGTGAGTGAGAGAGAGAGAGAGAGAAGCTGTGAGTGAGAGAGAGAAAGAGAAGCTGTGAGTGAGAGAAAGAGAGAGAGAGAAAGAGAAGCTGTGAGTGAGAGAGAGATAAAGAGAAGCTGTGAGTTAGAGAGAGAGAGAAAGAGAAGCTGTGAGTGAGAGAGAGAGAGAAAGAGAAGCTGTGTGAGAGAGAGAATCTGTGAGTGAGAGAGAGAGAGAGAAAGAAAGAGAAGATGTCAGTGAGAGAGGGAGAGAGAGAGAGAGAAGCTGTGAGTGAGAGAGAGAGAGAAAGATAAGCTGTGTGAGAGAGGGAGAGAAAGAGAAGCTGTGAGTGAGAGAGAGAGAGAGAGTGAGAAGCTGTGAGTGAGAGAGAGAGAGAGAGAAGCTGTGAGTGGGAGAAAGAGAGAGAAAGAGAAGCTGTGAGTGAGAGAGAGAGAGAAAGAGAAGCTGTGAGAGAGAGAGAGAAGCTGTGAGTGAGAGAGAAAGAAAGAAATAGAAGCTGTGAGTGAGTGAGAGAGAGAGAAGCTGTGAGTGAGAGAGAGAGAGAAGCTGTGAGTGAGAGAGAGAGAGAAAGAGAAGTTATGAGTAAGAGAGAGAGAGAAAGAGAAGCTGTGAGAGAGAGAAAGAGAAGCTGTGAGTGAGAGAGAAAGAGAAGCTGTGAGTGAGAGAGAGAGAAAGAGAAGCTGTGAGTGAGAGAGAGAAAGAGAAGCTGTGAGTGTGAGAGAGAGAGAGAGAGAAGCTGTGAGTGAGAGAGAAAGAAAGAAATAGAAGCTGTGAGTGAGTGAGAGAGAGAGAAGCTGTGAGTGAGAGAGAGAGAGAAGCTGTGAGTGAGAGAGAAAGGGAAAAAGAGGCTGTGAGTGAGAGAGAGAGAGAGAAAGAGAAGGTGTGAGTGAGAGAGAGAGAGAAAGAGAAGCTGTGAGAGAGAGAGAGAAGCTGTGAGTGAGAGAGAAAGAAAGAAATAGAAGCTGTGAGTGAGTGAGAGAGAGAGAAGCTGTGAGTGAGAGAGAGAGAAACTGTGAGTGAGAGAGAGAGAGAGAAATAGAAGCTGTGAGTGAGAGAGAGAAAGAGAAGTTGTGAGAGAGAGAAAGGGAAGATGTGAGTGAGAGAGAAAGAGAAGCTGTGAGTGAGAGAGAGAGAAAGAGAAGCTGTGAGAGAGAATGAGAGAGAGAAGCTGTGAGTGAGAGAGAGAGAGAGAAAGAGAAGCTGTGAGAGAGAGAGAAGCTGTGAGTGAGAGAGAAAGAAAGAAATAGAAGCTGTGAGTGAGTGAGAGAGAGAGAAGCTGTGAGTGAGTGAGAGAGAGAGAAACTGTGAGTGAGAGAGAAAGGGAAAGAGAGGCTGTGAGTGAAAGAGAGAGAGAGAGAAGCTGTGAGTAAGAGAGAGAGAGAAGCTGTGAGTGTGAGAGAAAGAGAGGCTGTGAGTGAGAGAGAGAGAGAAGCTGAGTGAGAGAGAGATAAAGAGAAGCTGTGAGTTAGAGAGAGAGAGAGAAAGAGAAGCTGTGAGTGAGACAGAGAGAAAGCGAAGCTGTGTGTGTGTGAGAGAGAGAAGCTGTGAGTGAGAGAGAGAGAAAGAGAAGCTGTGAGTGAGAGAGAAAGCTGTGAGTGAGGGAGTGAGAGAAAGAGAAGCTGTGAGTATGAGAGAAAGAGAGAGAAGCTGTGAGTGAGAGAGAGAGGGTGAAAGAGAAGCTGTGATTGTGAGAGAGAGGAAGAAAAAGGGAAGGTGTGAGTGAGCGTGAGAGAGAGAGAGAGAAGCTGTGACAGTGGGAGAGAGAGAGAGAAAGAGAAGCTGTGAGTGAGAGAGAGAGAAAGAAAGAGAAGCTATGAGCGAGAGAGAGAGAGAGAGAAGCTGTGAGTGAGAGAGAGAGGGAGAAAGAGAAGCTGTGAGTGAGAAGAGAGGGAAAGAGAAGCTGTGAGTGAGAAAGAGAGACAGAGAAAGAGAAGCTGTGAGAGAGAGAGAGAGCTAGAAGCTGTGAGTGAGTGAGAGAGAGAAACAGAAGCTGTGAGTGAGAGAGAGAGAGAAAGAGAAGCTGTGTGTGTGAGAGAGAGAAGCTGTGAGTGAGTGAGAGAGAGAAAGAGAATATGTTAGTGAGAGAGTGAGAGAGAGAAAGAGAAGCTGTGAGTGAGAGAGAGAGAGAAAGAGAAGCTGTGACTGAGAGAGCGATAAAGACAAGCTGTGAGTTAGAGAGAGACAGAGAGAGATAGAGAGAGTAGCTGTGAGTGAGAAAGAGAGAAAAAAAGAGAATCTCTGAGTGAGAGAGAGAGAGAAGCTGTGAGTAAGAGTGAGAAAGAGAATCTGTGAGTGAGAGAGAGAGAGAGAAAGAAAGAGAAGCTGTGAGTGAGAGAGAGATAAAGAGAAGCTGTGAGTTAGAGAGAGATAAAGAGAAGCTGTGAGTGAGAGAGAGAGAGAAAGAGAAGCTGTGAGTGTGTGTGAGAGAGAGAGAGAAGCTGTGAGTGAGAGAGAGAGAGAGAGAAAAGCTGTGAGTGAGGGTGAGAGAAAGAGAAGCTGTGAGTATGAGAGAAAGAGAGAGAAGCTGTGAGTGAGAGAGAGAGGGTGAAAGAGAAGCTGTGATTGTGAGAGAGAGGAAGAAAAAGGGAAGGTGTGAGTGAGCGTGAGAGAGAGAGAGAGAAGCTGTGACAGTGGGAGAGAGAGAGAGAGAAAGAGAAGCTGTGAGTGAGAGAGAGAGAAAGAAAGAGAAGGTATGAGCGAGAGAGAGAGAGAGAGAAGCTGTGAGTGAGAGAGAGAGGGAGAAAGAGAAGCTGTGAGTGAGAAGAGAGGGAAAGAGAAGCTGTGAGTGAGAAAGAGAGACAGAGAAAGAGAAGCTGTGAGTGAGAGAGAGAGAGCTAGAAGCTGTGAGTGAGTGAGAGAGAGAAAGAGAAGCTGTGAGTGCGAGAGAGAGAGAAAGAGAAGGTATGAGTGAGAGAGAGATAAAGAGAAGCTGTGAGTTAGAGAGAGAGAGAGAGAGAAGCTGTGAGTGAGAGAGAGAGAGAAAAAGAGAATCTCTGAGTGAGAGAGAGAAGCTGTGAGTAAGAGAGAGAAAGAGAAGCTGTGAGTGAGAGAGAGAGAGAGAGAAAGAGATGCTGTGAGTGAAAGAGAGAGATAAAGAGAAGCTGTGAGTGAGAGAGAGATAAAGAGAAGCTGTGAGTTAGAGAGAGACAGAGAAAGAGCTGTGAGTGAGAGAGAGAGAGAGAAAGAGAAGCTGTGAGTGAGAGAGAGAGAAAGAGAAGCTGTGTGAGAGAGAGAATCTGTGAGTGAGAGAGAGAGAGAGAGAAAGAAAGAGAAGATGTCAGTGAGTGAGGGAGAGAGAGAGAGAAGCTGTGAGTTAGAGAGAGAGAGAGAAAGAGAAGCTGTGAGTGAGACAGAGAGAAAGAGAAGCTGTGTGTGTGAGAGAGAGAGAGACGCTGTGAGTGAGAGAGAGAGAAAGAGAAGCTGTGAGTGAGAGAGAAAGCTGTGAGTGAGAGAGAAAGAGAAAGAGAAGCTGTGAGTGAGAGAGAGAGAAGCTGTGAGTGAGTGAGAGAGAGAAACTGTGAGTGAGAGAGAGAGAGAGAAGCTGTGAGTGAGTGAGTGAGAGAGAGAGAAGCTGTGAGTGAGAGAGAGAGAGAAAGAGAAGCTGTGAGTGAGTGAGTGAGAGACAAGGTGTGAGTGAGAGAGAGAGAGAGAAGCTGTGAGTGAGAGAGAAAGAAAGATAGAGAAGCTGTGAGTGAGAGAGAGAGAGAAAGAGAAGCTGTGAGTGAGAGAGAGAGAGAAAGAGAAGCTGTGAGTGAGAGAGAGAGAAAGAAAGAGAAGCTGTGAGTGAGAGAGATAAAGAGAAGCTGTGAGTTAGAGAGAGACAGAGAAACAGAAGCTGTGAGTGAAAGAGAGAGAGAAAGAGAAGCTGTGTGTGTGAGAGAGAGAAGCTGTGAGTGAGTGAGAGAGAGAAAGAGAATATGTTAGTGAGAGAGTGAGAGAGAGAAAGAGAAGCTGTGAGTGAGAGAGAGAGAGAAAGAGAAGCTGTGACTGAGAGAGAGATAAAGACAAGCTGTGAGATAGAGAGAGACAGAGAGAGAGAGAGAGTAGCTGTGAGTGAGAAAGAGAGAGAAGCTGTGAGTGAGAGAGAGAGAAAGAGATGTGAGTGAGAGAGAGAAAGAGAATCTGTGAGTGAGAGAGAGAGAGAGAGAGAAAGAGAAGCTGTGAGTGAGAGAGAGATAAAGAGAAGCTGTGAGTGAGAGAGAGAGAGAAAGTGAAGCTGTGAGTGTGTGTGAGAGAGAGAGAAGCTGTGAGTGAGAGAGAGAGAGAGAGAAAAGCTGTGAGTGAGGGAGTGAGAGAAAGAGAAGCTGTGAGTATGAGAGAAAGAGAGAGAAGCTGTGAGTGAGAGAGAGAGGGTGAAAGAGAAGCTGTGATTGTGAGAGAGAGGAAGAAAAAGGGAAGGTGTGAGTGAGCGTGAGAGAGAGAGAGAGAGAAGCTGTGACAGTGGGAGAGAGAGAGAGAAAGAGAAGCTGTGAGTGAGAGAGAGAGAAAGAAAGAGAAGCTATGAGCGAGAGAGAGAGAGAGAGAAGCTGTGAGTGAGAGAGAGAGGGAGAAAGAGAAGCTGTGAGTGAGAAGAGAGGGAAAGAGAAGCTGTGAGAGAGAAAGAGAGACAGAGAAAGAGAAGCTGTGAGTGAGAGAGAGAGAGCTAGAAGCTGTGAGTGAGTGAGAGAGAGAAAGAGAAGCTGTGAGTGCGAGAGAGAAAGAGAAGCTGTGAGTGAGAGAGAGATAAAGAGAAGCTGTGAGTTAGAGAGAGAGAGAGAAAGAGAAGCTGTGAGTGAGAGAGAGAGAAAAAGAGAATCTCTGAGTGAGAGAGAGAGAAGCTGTGAGTAAGAGAGAGAAAGAGAAGCTGTGAGTGAGAGAGAGAGAGAGAGAAAGAGATGCTGTGAGTGAAAGAGAGAGAGAGAGAAAGAGAAGCTGTGAGTGAGAGAGAGATAAAGAGAAGCTGTGAGTTAGAGAGAGACAGAGAAAGAGCTGTGAGTGAGAGAGAGTGAGAGAGAGAAAGAGAAGCTGTGAGTGAGAGAGAGATATAGAGAAGCTGTGAGTTAGAGAGAGAGAAAGAGAAGCTGTGAGTGTGAGAGAGAGAAAGAGAAGCTGTGTGAGAGAGAGAATCTGTGAGTGAGAGAGAGAGAGAAAGAAAGAGAAGATGTCAGTGAGTGAGGGAGAGAGAGAGAGAAGCTGTGAGTGAGAGAGAGAGAGAAAGATAAGCTGTGTGAGAGAGGGAGAGAAAGAGAAGCTGTGAGTGAGAGAGAGAGAGAGAGAGTGTGAGAATCTGTGAGTGAGAGAGAGAGAAGCTGTGAGTGAGAGAGAGAGAGAGAGAGAAAGAGAAGCTGTGAGTGAGATAGAGAGAGAGAAAGAGAAGCTGTGTGAGAGAGACAGAGAAGCTGTTAGTGAGAGAGAAAGAAAGAAATAGAAGCTGTGAGTGAGTGAGAGAGAGAGAAGCTGTGAGTGAGAGAGAAAGAAAGATAGAGAAGCTGTGTGAGAGAGAGAGAGAAAGGGAAGCTGTGAGTGAGAGAGAGAGAGAAAGAGAAGCTGTGAGTGAGAGAGAGAGAAAGAAAGAGAAGCTGTGAGTGAGAGAGATAAAGAGAAGCTGTGAGTTAGAGAGAGACAGAGAAACAGAAGCTGTGAGTGAAAGAGAGAGAGAAAGAGAAGCTGTGTGTGTGAGAGAGAGAAGCTGTGAGTGAGTGAGAGAGAGAAAGAGAATATGTTAGTGAGAGAGTGAGAGAGAGAAAGAGAAGCTGTGAGTGAGAGAGAGAGAGAAAGAGAAGCTGTGACTGAGAGAGAGATAAAGACAAGCTGTGAGATAGAGAGAGACAGAGAGAGAGAGAGTAGCTGTGAGTGAGAAAGAGAGAGAAGCTGTGAGTGAGAGAGAGAGAAAGAGATGTGAGTGAGAGAGAGAAAGAGAATCTGTGAGTGAGAGAGAGAGAGAGAAAGAAAGAGAAGCTGTGAGTGAGAGAGAGATAAAGAGAAGCTGTGAGTGAGAGAGAGAGAGAAAGTGAAGCTGTGAGTGTGTGTGAGAGAGAGAGAAGCTGTGAGTGAGAGAGAGAGAGAGAGAGAAAAGCTGTGAGTGAGGGAGTGAGAGAAAGAGAAGCTGTGAGTATGAGAGAAAGAGAGAGAAGCTGTGAGTGAGAGAGAGAGGGTGAAAGAGAAGCTGTGATTGTGAGAGAGAGGAAGAAAAAGGGAAGGTGTGAGTGAGCGTGAGAGAGAGAGAGAGAAGCTGTGACAGTGGGAGAGAGAGAGAGAAAGAGAAGCTGTGAGTGAGAGAGAGAGAAAGAAAGAGAAGCTATGAGCGAGAGAGAGAGAGAGAGAAGCTGTGAGTGAGAGAGAGAGGGAGAAAGAGAAGCTGTGAGTGAGAAGAGAGGGAAAGAGAAGCTGTGAGTGAGAAAGAGAGACAGAGAAAGAGAAGCTGTGAGTGAGAGAGAGAGAGCTAGAAGCTGTGAGTGAGTGAGAGAGAGAAAGAGAAGCTGTGAGTGCGAGAGAGAGAGAGAAAGAGAAGCTGTGAGTGAGAGAGAGATAAAGAGAAGCTGTGAGTTAGAGAGAGAGAGAGAAAGAGAAGCTGTGAGTGAGAGAGAGAGAGAAAAAGAGAATCTCTGAGTGAGAGAGAGAGAAGCTGTGAGTAAGAGAGAGAAAGAGAAGCTGTGAGTGAGAGAGAGAGAGAGAGAAAGAGATGCTGTGAGTGAAAGAGAGAGAGAGAGAGAGAGAAAGAGAAGCTGTGAGTGAGAGAGAGATAAAGAGAAGCTGTGAGTTAGAGAGAGACAGAGAAAGAGCTGTGAGTGAGAGAGAGAGAGAGAGAGAAAGAGAAGCTGTGAGTGAGAGAGAGATATAGAGAAGCTGTGAGTTAGAGAGAGAGAAAGAGAAGCTGTGAGTGTGAGAGAGAGAAAGAGAAGCTGTGTGAGAGAGAGAATCTGTGAGTGTGAGAGAGAGAGAGAAAGAAAGAGAAGATGTCAGTGAGTGAGGGAGAGAGAGAGAGAAGCTGTGAGTGAGAGAGAGAGAGAAAGATAAGCTGTGTGAGAGAGGGAGAGAAAGAGAAGCTGTGAGTGAGAGAGAGAGAGAGAGTGTGAGAATCTGTGAGTGAGAGAGAGAGAAGCTGTGAGTGAGAGAGAGAGAGAGAGAGAGAAAGAGAAGCTGTGAGTGAGATAGAGAGAGAGAAAGAGAAGCTGTGTGAGAGAGACAGAGAAGCTGTTAGTGAGAGAGAAAGAAAGAAATAGAAGCTGTGAGTGAGTGAGAGAGAGAGAAGCTGTGAGTGAGAGAGAGAGAGAAGCTGTGAGTGAGAGAGAGAGAGAAAGAGAAGGTGTGAGTGAGAGAGAGAGAGAGAAAGAGAAGCTGTGAGAGAGAGAAAGAGAAGCTGTGAGTGAGAGAGAAAGAGAAGCTGTGAGTGAGAGAGAGAGAGAAAGAGAAGCTGTCAGTGAGAGAGAGAGAGAGAAAGAGAAGCTGTGAGTGAGAGAGAGAGAGAAAGAAAGAGAAGCTGTGAGTGAGAGAGAGAGAAGCTGTGAGTGAGAGAGAGAGAGAGAAAGAGAAGGTGTGAGTGAGAGAGAGAGAGAGGAAGAGAAGCTGTGAGAGAGAGAGAGAAGCTGTGAGTGAGAGAGATAGAAAGAAATAGAAGCTGTGAGTGAGTGAGAGAGAGAGAAGCTGTGAGTGAGAGAGAGAGAAGCTGTGAGTGAGAGAGAGAGAAAGAGAAGCTGTGAGTGAGAGAGAGAGAGAGAAAGAGAAGCTGTGAGAGAGAGAAAGAGAAGCTGTGAGTGAGAGAGAAAGAGAAGCTGTGAGTGAGAGAGAGAGAGAAAGAGAAGCTGTGAGTGAGAGAGAGAGAGAGAAAGAGAAGCTGTGAGTGAGAGAGAGAGAGAAAGAAAGAGAAGCTGTGAGTGAGAGAGAGAGAAGCTGTGAGTGAGAGGGAGAGGGAGAAAGAGAAGCTGTGAGAGAGAGAGAGAGAAAGAGAAGCTGTGAGTGAGAGAGAGAAAGAGAAGCTGTGAGAGAGAGAGAAGTTGTGAGTGAGTGAGAGAGAGAGAAGCTGTGAGAGAAGCTGTGAGTGAGAGAGAAAGAGAGAGAAGGAGCAGCTGTGAGTGAGATAGAGAGAGAAAGAGAAGCTGTGAGTGAGAGAGAGAGAGAAGCTGTGAGTGAGAGAGAAAGAGAAGTTGTGAGTGAGAGAGAAAGAGAAGCTATGAGTTAGAGAGAGAGTGAAAGAGAAGCTGTGAGTGAGAGAGAGAGAGAGTGAGGAGCTGTGAGATAGAGAGAGAAAGAGAAGCTGTGAGTGAGAGAGAGAGAGAGAAACTGTGAGTGAGAGAGAAAGAGAAGCTGTGAGTGAGAGAGGAAGAGAAGCTGTGTGTGTGTGTGAGAGAGAGAAGCTGTGAGTGAGAGAGAGAGAAAGAGAAGCTGTGAGTGAGAGAGAGAGAGAAAGAGAAGCTGTGAGTTAGAGAGAGACAGAGAAAGAGAAGCTGTGAGTGAGAGAGAGAGAAAAAAAGAAGCTGTGAGTGAGAGAGAGAGAGAGAAAGAGAAGCTGTGAGTGAGAGAGAGAGAAAGAGAAGCTGTGAGTGACAGAGAGAGATAAAGAGAAGCTGTGAGTTAGAGAGAGACAGAGAAAGAGAAGCTGTGAGTGAGAGAGAGAGAAAAAAAGAAGCTGTGAGTGAGAGAGAGAGAGAGAAAGAGAAGCTGTGAGTGAGAGAGAGAGAAGCTGTGAGTGAGAGTGAGAGAGAAAGAGAAGCTGTGAGTGAGAGAGTGAGAGAAAGAGAAGCTGTGAGTGAGAGAGAGAGAAAGAAAGAGAAGCTGTGAGTGAGAGAGAGAAGCTGTGAGTGAGAGAGAGAGAAAGAGAAGCTCTGAGTGAGAGAGAGAGAAAGAGAAGCTGTGAGTGTGAGAGAGAGTGAGAAAAAGGGAAGCTGTGAGTGAGCGTGAGAGAGAGAAGCTGTGACAGTGGGAGAGAGAAAGAGAGAAAGAGAAGCTGTGAGTGAGAGAGAGAGAAAGAAAGAGAAGTTATGAGTGAGAGAGAGAGAAGCTGTGAGTGAGAGTGAGAAGGAGAAAGAGAATCTGTGAGTGAGAGAGAGAGAGAGAGTAGCTGTGAGTGAGTGAGAGAGAGAGAAGCTGTGAGTGAGAGAGAGAGAGAAGCTGTGAGTGAGAGAGAGAAAGAGAAGCTGTGAGTGCGAGAGAGAGAAAGAGAAGCTGTGAGTGAGAGAGAGATAAAGAGAATCTGTGAGTTAGAGAGAGAGAGAGAAAGAGAAGCTGTGAGTGAGAGAGAGAGAAAAAAAGAGAATCTCTGAGTGAGAGAGAGAGAGAAGCTGTGAGTAAGAGTGAGAAAGAGAAGCTGTGAGTGAGAGAGAGAGAGAGAGAAAGAGATGCTGTGAGTGAAAGAGAGAGAGAGAGAAAGAGAAGCTGTGAGAGAGAGATAATGAGAAGCTGTGAGTTAGAGATAATGAGAAGCTGTGAGTTAGAGAGAGACAGATAAAGAGCTGTGAGTGAGAGAGAGAGAGAGAGAAAGAGAAGCTGTGAGTGAGAGAGAGATATAGAGAAGCTGTGAGTTAGAGAGAGAGAGAAAGAGAAGCTGTGAGTGAGAGAGAGAGAAAGAGAAGCTGTGTGAGAGAGAGAATCTGTGAGTGAGAGAGAGAGAGAGAGAGAAAGAGAAGATGTCAGTGAGTGAGGGAGAGAGAGAGAGAGAAGCTGTGAGTGAGAGAGAGAGAGAAAGATAAGCTGTGTGAGAGAGGGAGAGAAAGAGAAGCTGTGAGTGAGAGAGAGAGAGAGTGTGAGAATCTGTGAGTGAGAGAGAGAGAAGCTGTGAGTGAGAGAGAGAGAGAGAGAAAGAGAAGCTTTGAGTGAGAGAGAGAGAGAGAAAGAGAAGCTGTGTGTGAGAGAGAGAGAAGCTGTTAGTGAGAGAGAAAGAAAGAAATAGAAGCTGTGAGTGAGTGAGAGAGAGAGAAGCTGTGAGTGAGAGAGAGAGAGAAGCTGTGAGTGAGAGAGAGAGAGAAAGAGAAGGTGTGAGTGAGAGAGAGAGAGAGAAAGAGAAGCTGTGAGAGAGAGAAAGAGAAGCTGTGAGTGAGAGAGAAAGAGAAGCTGTGAGTGAGAGAGAGAAAGAGAAGCTGTGAGTGAGAGAGAGAGAAAGAGAAGCTGTGAGTGAGAGAGAGAGAAAGAGAAGCTGTGTGAGAGAGAGAATCTGTGAGTGAGAGAGAGAGAGAAAGAAAGAGAAGATGTCAGTGAGAGAGGGAGAGAGAGAGAGAGAAGCTGTGAGTGAGAGAGAGAGAGAAAGATAAGCTGTGTGAGAGAGGGAGAGAAAGAGAAGTTGTGAGTTAGAGAGAGAGAGAGAAAGAGAAGCTGTGAGTGAGAGAGAGAGAGAAAGAGAAGCTGTGTGAGAGAGAGAATCTGTGATTGAGAGAGAGAGAGAGAAAGAAAGAGAAGATGTCAATGAGAGAGAGAGAGAGAGAGAGAAGCTGTGAGTGAGAGAGAGAGAGAAAGATAAGCTGTGTGAGAGAGGGAGAGAAAGAGAAGCTGTGAGTGAGAGAGAGAGAGAGAGTGAGAAGCTGTGAGTGAGAGAGAGAGAGAAAGAAGCTGTGAGTGAGAGAGAGAGAGAGAAAGAGAAGCTGTGAGTGAGAGAGAGAGAGAAAGAGAAGCTGTGAGGGAGAGAGAGAAGCTGTGAGTGAGAGAGAAAGAAAGAAATAGAAGCTGTGAGTGAGTGAGAGAGAGAGAAGCTGTGAGTGAGAGAGAGAGAAGCTGTGAGTGAGAGAGAGAGAGAGAGAAAAAGAAGCTGTGAGTGAGAGAGAGAGAGAAAGAGAAGCTGTGAGAGAGAGAAAGAGAAGCTGTGAGTGAGAGAGAAAGAGAAGCTGTGAGTGAGAGAGAGAGAAAGAGAAGCTGTGAGTGAGAGAGAGAAAGAGAAGCTGTGAGTGAGAGAGAGAGAGAGAAAGAGAAGCTGTGAGTGAGAGAGAAAGAAAGAAATAGAAGCTGTGAGTGAGTGAGAGAGAGAGAAGCTGTGAGTGAGAGAGAGAGAGAGAAGCTGTGAGTGAGAGAGAAAGGGAAAGAGATGCTGTGAGTGAGAGAGAGAGAGAGAAGCTGTGAGTGAGAGAGAGAGAGAGAAAGAGAAGCTGTGAGTGAGAGAGAGAGAAGCTGTGAGTGAGAGAGAGAGGGAGAAAGAGAAACTGTGAGTGAGAGAGAGAGAAAGAGAAGCTGTGAGTGAGAGAGAGAAAGAGAAGCTGTGATAGAGAGAGAAGTTGTGAGTGAGTGAGAGAGAGAGAAGCTGTGAGAGAAGCTGTGAGTGAGAGAGAAAGAGAGAGAAGGAGCAGCTGTGAGTGAGATAGAGAGAGAGAAAGAGAAGCTGTGAGTGAGAGAGAGAGAAGCTGTGAGTGAGAGAGAAAGAGAAGTTGTGAGTGAGAGAGAAAGAGAAGCTATGAGTTAGAGAGAGAGAGTGAAAGAGAAGCTGTGAGTGAGAGAGAGAGAGAGAAAGAGAAGCTGTGAGAGAGAGAAAGAGAAGCTGTGAGTGAGAGAGAAAGAGAAGCTGTGAGTGAGAGAGAGAGAGAAAGAGAAGCTGTCAGTGAGAGAGAGAGAGAGAAAGAGAAGCTGTGAGTGAGAGAGAGAGAGAAAGAAAGAGAAGCTGTGAGTGAGAGAGAGAGAAGCTGTGAGTGAGAGGGAGAGGGAGAAAGAGAAGGTGTGAGTGAGAGAGAGAGAGAGGAAGAGAAGCTGTGAGAGAGAGAGAGAAGCTGTGAGTGAGAGAGATAGAAAGAAATAGAAGCTGTGAGTGAGTGAGAGAGAGAGAAGCTGTGAGTGAGAGAGAGAGAAGCTGTGAGTGAGAGAGAGAGAAAGAGAAGCTGTGAGTGAGAGAGAGAGAGAGAAAGAGAAGCTGTGAGAGAGAGAAAGAGAAGCTGTGAGTGAGAGAGAAAGAGAAGCTGTGAGTGAGAGAGAGAGAGAAAGAGAAGCTGTGAGTGAGAGAGAGAGAGAGAAAGAGAAGCTGTGAGTGAGAGAGAGAGAGAAAGAAAGAGAAGCTGTGAGTGAGAGAGAGAGAAGCTGTGAGTGAGAGGGAGAGGGAGAAAGAGAAGCTGTGAGAGAGAGAGAGAAAGAGAAGCTGTGAGTGAGAGAGAGAAAGAGAAGTTGTGAGAGAGAGAGAAGTTGTGAGTGAGTGAGAGAGAGAGAAGCTGTGAGAGAAGCTGTGAGTGAGAGAGAAAGAGAGAGAAGGAGCAGCTGTGAGTGAGATAGAGAGAGAGAAAGAGAAGCTGTGAGTGAGAGAGAGAGAGAAACTGTGAGTGAGAGAGAAAGAGAAGTTGTGAGTGAGAGAGAAAGAGAAGCTATGAGTTAGAGAGAGTGTGAAAGAGAAGCTGTGAGTGAGAGAGAGAGAGAGTGAGGAGCTGTGAGATAGAGAGAGAAAGAGAAGCTGTGAGTGAGAGAGAGAGAGAGAAACTGTGAGTGAGAGAGAAAGAGAAGCTGTGAGTGAGAGAGGAAGAGAAGCTGTGTGTGTGTGAGAGAGAGAGAAGCTGTGAGTGAGAGAGAGAGAAAGAGAAGCTGTGAGTGAGAGAGAGAGAGAAAGAGAAGCTGTGAGTTAGAGAGAGACAGAGAAAGAGAAGCTGTGAGTGAGAGAGAGAGAAAAAAAGAAGCTGTGAGTGAGAGAGAGAGAGAAAGAGAAGCTGTGAGTGAGAGAGAGAGAAAGAGAAGCTGTGAGTGACAGAGTGAGATAAAGAGAAGCTGTGAGTTAGAGAGAGACAGAGAAAGAGAAGCTGTGAGTGAGAGAGAGAGAAAAAAAGAAGCTGTGAGTGAGAGAGAGAGAGAGAAAGAGAAGCTGTGAGTGAGAGAGAGAGAAGCTGTGAGTGAGAGTGAGAGAGAAAGAGAAGCTGTGAGTGAGAGAGTGAGAGAAAGAGAAGCTGTGAGTGAGAGAGAGAGAAAGAAAGAGAAGCTGTGAGTGAGAGAGAGAAGCTGTGAGTGAGAGAGAGAGAAAGAGAAGCTCTGAGTGAGAGAGAGAGAAAGAGAAGCTGTGAGTGTGAGAGAGAGTGAGAAAAAGGGAAGCTGTGAGTGAGCGTGAGAGAGAGAAGCTGTGACAGTGGGAGAGAGAAAGAGAGAAAGAGAAGCTGTGAGTGAGAGAGAGAGAAAGAAAGAGAAGTTATGAGTGAGAGAGAGAGAAGCTGTGAGTGAGAGTGAGAAGGAGAAAGAGAATCTGTGAGTGAGAGAGAGAGAGAGTAGCTGTGAGTGAGTGAGAGAGAGAGAAGCTGTGAGTGAGAGAGAGAGAGAAGCTGTGAGTGAGAGAGAGAAAGAGAAGCTGTGAGTGCGAGAGAGAGAGAAAGAGAAGCTGTGAGTGAGAGAGAGATAAAGAGAATCTGTGAGTTAGAGAGAGAGAGAGAAAGAGAAGCTGTGAGTGAGAGAGAGAGAAAAAAAGAGAATCTCTGAGTGAGAGAGAGAGAGAAGCTGTGAGTAAGAGTGAGAAAGAGAAGCTGTGAGTGAGAGAGAGAGAGAGAGAAAGAGATGCTGTGAGTGAAAGAGAGAGAGAGAGAAAGAGAAGCTGTGAGAGAGAGATAATGAGAAGCTGTGAGTTAGAGAGAGACAGATAAAGAGCTGTGAGTGAGAGAGAGAGAGAGAGAAAGAGAAGCTGTGAGTGAGAGAGAGAGATAGAGAAGCTGTGAGTTAGAGAGAGAGAGAAAGAGAAGCTGTGAGTGAGAGAGAGAGAAAGAGAAGCTGTGTGAGAGAGAGAATCTGTGAGTGAGAGAGAGAGAGAGAGAAAGAGAAGATGTCAGTGAGTGAGGGAGAGAGAGAGAGAGAAGCTGTGAGTGAGTGAGAGAGAGAAGGTAAGCTGTGTGAGAGAGGGAGAGAAAGAGAAGCTGTGAGTGAGAGAGAGAGAGAGAGTGTGAGAATCTGTGAGTGAGAGAGAGAGAAGCTGTGAGTGAGAGAGAAAGAGAGAGAAAGAGAAGCTTTGAGTGAGAGAGAGAGAGAGAAAGAGAAGCTGTGTGTGAGAGAGAGAGAAGCTGTTAGTGAGAGAGAAAGAAAGAAATAGAAGCTGTGAGTGAGTGAGAGAGAGAGAAGCTGTGAGTGAGAGAGAGAGAGAAGCTGTGAGGGAGAGAGAGAGAGAAAGAGAAGGTGTGAGTGAGAGAGAGAGAGAGAAAGAGAAGCTGTGAGAGAGAGAAAGAGAAGCTGTGAGTGAGAGAGAAAGAGAAGCTGTGAGTGAGAGAGAGAAAGAGAAGCTGTGAGTGAGAGAGAGAGAAAGAGAAGCTGTGAGTGAGAGAGAGAGAAAGAAAAGCTGTGTGAGAGAGAGAATCTGTGAGTGAGAGAGAGAGAGAAAGAAAGAGAAGATGTCAGTGAGAGAGGGAGAGAGAGAGAGAGAAGCTGTGAGTGAGAGAGAGAGAGAAAGATAAGCTGTGTGAGAGAGGGAGAGAAAGAGAAGTTCTGAGTTAGAGAGAGAGAGAGAAAGAGAAGCTGTGAGTGAGAGAGAGAGAGAAAGAGAAGCTGTGTGAGAGAGAGAATCTGTGATTGAGAGAGAGAGAGAGAAAGAAAGAGAAGATGTCAATGAGAGAGAGAGAGAGAGAGAAGCTGTGAGTGAGAGAGAGAGAGAAAGATAAGCTGTGTGAGAGAGGGAGAGAAAGAGAAGCTGTGAGTGAGAGAGAGAGAGAGTGAGAAGCTGTGAGTGAGAGAGAGAGAGAGAGAAGCTGTGAGTGGGAGAGAGAGAGAGAAAGAGAAGCTGTGAGTGAGAGAGAGAGAGAAAGAGAAGCTGTGAGGGAGAGAGAGAAGCTGTGAGTGAGAGAGAAAGAAAGAAATAGAAGCTGTGAGTGAGTGAGAGAGAGAGAAGCTGTGAGTGAGAGAGAGAGAAGCTGTGAGTGAGAGAGAGAGAGAGAGAGAAAAAGAAGCTGTGAGTGAGAGAGAGAGAGAAAGAGAAGCTGTGAGAGAGAGAAAGAGAAGCTGTGAGTGAGAGAGAAAGAGAAGCTGTGAGTGAGAGAGAGAGAAAGAGAAGCTGTGAGTGAGAGAGAGAAAGAGAAGCTGTGAGTGAGAGAGAGAGAGAGAAAGAGAAGCTGTGTGAGAGAGAGAGAAGCTGTGAGTGAGAGAGAAAGAAAGAAATAGAAGCTGTGAGTGAGTGAGAGAGAGAGAAGCTGTGAGTGAGAGAGAGAGAGAGAAGCTGTGAGTGAGAGAGAAAGGGAAAGAGATGCTGTGAGTGAGAGAGAGAGAGAGAAGCTGTGAGTGAGAGAGAGAGAGAGAAAGAGAAGCTGTGAGTGAGAGAGAGAGAAGCTGTGAGTGAGAGAGAGAGAGAGAGAGAGAAACTGTGAGTGAGAGAGAAAGAGAAGCTGTGAGTGAGAGAGGAACAGAAGCTGTGTGTGTGTGTGAGAGAGAGAAGCTGTGAGTGAGAGAGAGAGAAAGAGAAGCTGTGAGTTAGAGAGAGACAGAGAAAGAGAAGCTGAGTGAGAGAGAGAGAAAAAAAGAAGCTGTGAGTGAGAGAGAGAGAGAGAAAGAGAAGCTGTGAGTGAGAGAGAGAGAAAGAGAAGCTGTGAGTGACAGAGTGAGATAAAGAGAAGCTGTGAGTTAGAGAGAGACAGAGAAAGAGAAGCTGTGAGTGAGAGAGAGAGAAAAAAAGAAGCTGTGAGTGAGAGAGAGAGAGAGAAAGAGAAGCTGTGAGTGAGAGAGAGAGAAGCTGTGAGTGAGAGTGAGAGAGAAAGAGAAGCTGTGAGTGAGAGAGTGAGAGAAAGAGAAGCTGTGAGTGAGAGAGAGAGAAAGAAAGAGAAGCTGTGAGTGAGAGAGAGAAGCTGTGAGTGAGAGAGAGAGAAAGAGAAGCTCTGAGTGAGAGAGAGAGAAAGAGAAGCTGTGAGTGTGAGAGAGAGTGAGAAAAAGGGAAGCTGTGAGTGAGCGTGAGAGAGAGAAGCTGTGACAGTGGGAGAGAGAAAGAGAGAAAGAGAAGCTGTGAGTGAGAGAGAGAGAAAGAAAGAGAAGTTATGAGTGAGAGAGAGAGAAGCTGTGAGTGAGAGTGAGAAGGAGAAAGAGAATCTGTGAGTGAGAGAGAGAGAGTAGCTGTGAGTGAGTGAGAGAGAGAGAAGCTGTGAGTGAGAGAGAGAGAGAAGCTGTGAGTGAGAGAGAGAAAGAGAAGCTGTGAGTGCGAGAGAGAGAGAAAGAGAAGCTGTGAGTGAGAGAGAGATAAAGAGAATCTGTGAGTTAGAGAGAGAGAGAGAAAGAGAAGCTGTGAGTGAGAGAGAGAGAAAAAAAGAGAATCTCTGAGTGAGAGAGAGAGAGAAGCTGTGAGTAAGAGTGAGAAAGAGAAGCTGTGAGTGAGAGAGAGAGAGAGAGAAAGAGATGCTGTGAGTGAAAGAGAGAGAGAGAGAAAGAGAAGCTGTGAGAGAGAGATAATGAGAAGCTGTGAGTTAGAGAGAGACAGATAAAGAGCTGTGAGTGAGAGAGAGAGAGAGAGAAAGAGAAGCTGTGAGTGAGAGAGAGATATAGAGAAGCTGTGAGTTAGAGAGAGAGAGAAAGAGAAGCTGTGAGTGAGAGAGAGAGAAAGAGAAGCTGTGTGAGAGAGAGAATCTGTGAGTGAGAGAGAGAGAGTGAGAGAAAGAGAAGATGTCAGTGAGTGAGGGAGAGAGAGAGAGAGAAGCTGTGAGTGAGAGAGAGAGAGAAAGATAAGCTGTGTGAGAGAGGGAGAGAAAGAGAAGCTGTGAGTGAGAGAGAGAGAGAGAGTGTGAGAATCTGTGAGTGAGAGAGAGAGAAGCTGTGAGTGAGAGAGAAAGAGAGAGAAAGAGAAGCTTTGAGTGAGAGAGAGAGAGAGAAAGAGAAGCTGTGTGAGAGAGAGAGAGAAGCTGTTAGTGAGAGAGAAAGAAAGAAATAGAAGCTGTGAGTGAGTGAGAGAGAGAGAAGCTGTGAGTGAGAGAGAGAGAGAAGCTGTGAGTGAGAGAGAGAGAGAAAGAGAAGGTGTGAGTGAGAGAGAGAGAGAGAAAGAGAAGCTGTGAGAGAGAGAAAGAGAAGCTGTGAGTGAGAGAGAAAGAGAAGCTGTGAGTGAGAGAGAGAAAGAGAAGCTGTGAGTGAGAGAGAGAGAAAGAGAAGCTGTGAGTGAGAGAGAGAGAAAGAGAAGCTGTGTGAGAGAGAGAATCTGTGAGTGAGAGAGAGAGAGAAAGAAAGAGAAGATGTCAGTGAGAGAGGGAGAGAGAGAGAGAGAAGCTGTGAGTGAAAGAGAGAGAGAAAGATAAGCTGTGTGAGAGAGGGAGAGAAAGAGAAGTTGTGAGTTAGAGAGAGAGAGAGAAAGAGAAGCTGTGAGTGAGAGAGAGAGAGAAAGAGAAGCTGTGTGAGAGAGAGAATCTGTGATTGAGAGAGAGAGAGAGAAAGAAAGAGAAGATGTCAATGAGAGAGAGAGAGAGAGAGAAGCTGTGAGTGAGAGAGAGAGAGAAAGATAAGCTGTGTCAGAGAGGGAGAGAAAGAGAAGCTGTGAGTGAGAGAGAGAGAGAGTGAGAAGCTGTGAGTGAGAGAGAGAGAGAGAAGCTGTGAGTGGGAGAGAGAGAGAGAAAGAGAAGCTGTGAGTGAGAGAGAGAGAGAAAGAGAAGCTGTGAGGGAGAGAGAGAAGCTGTGAGTGAGAGAGAAAGAAAGAAATAGAAGCTGTGAGTGAGTGAGAGAGAGAGAAGCTGTGAGTGAGAGAGAGAGAAGCTGTGAGTGAGAGAGAGAGAGAGAGAAAAAGAAGCTGTGAGTGAGAGAGAGAGAGAAAGAGAAGCTGTGAGAGAGAGAAAGAGAAGCTGTGAGTGAGAGAGAAAGAGAAGCTGTGAGTGAGAGAGAGAGAAAGAGAAGCTGTGAGTGAGAGAGAGAAAGAGAAGCTGTGAGTGAGAGAGAGAGAGAGAAAGAGAAGCTGTGTGAGAGAGAGAGAAGGTGTGAGTGAGAGAGAAAGAAAGAAATAGAAGCTGTGAGTGAGTGAGAGAGAGAGAAGCTGTGAG
Source organism: Bradypodion ventrale (assembly GCA_035047345.1). Taxonomy (NCBI): domain Eukaryota; kingdom Metazoa; phylum Chordata; class Lepidosauria; order Squamata; family Chamaeleonidae; genus Bradypodion; species Bradypodion ventrale. Next base: position 9,598,987 of record JAWDJE010000018.1, on the reverse strand, counting down.
TGAGAGAGAGAGAGAGAAGCTGTGAGTGAGAGAGAAAGGGAAAGAGATGCTGTGAGTGAGAGAGAGAGAGAGAAGCTGTGAGTGAGAGAGAGAGAGAGAAAGAGAAGCTGTGAGTGAGAGAGAGAGAAGCTGTGAGTGAGAGAGAGAGGGAGAAAGAGAAACTGTGAGTGAGAGAGAGAGAAAGAGAAGCTGTGAGTGAGAGAGAGAAAGAGAAGCTGTGATAGAGAGAGAAGTTGTGAGTGAGTGAGAGAGAGAAGCTGTGAGAGAAGCTGTGAGTGAGAGAGAAAGAGAGAGAAGGAGCAGCTGTGAGTGAGATAGAGAGAGAGAAAGAGAAGCTGTGAGTGAGAGAGAGAGAAGCTGTGAGTGAGAGAGAAAGAGAAGTTGTGAGTGAGAGAGAAAGAGAAGCTATGAGTTAGAGAGAGAGAGTGAAAGAGAAGCTGTGAGAGAGAGAGAGAGAGAGTGAGGAGCTGTGAGATAGAGAGAGAAAGAGAAGCTGTGAGTGAGTGAGAGAGAGAGAAACTGTGAGTGAGAGAAAGAGAAGCTGTGAGTGAGAGAGAAAGAGAAGCTGTGTGTGAGAGAGAGAGAGAGAAGCTGTGAGTGAGAGAGAGAGAAAGAGAAGCTGTGAGTGAGAGAGAGAGAGAAAGAGAAGCTGTGAGTTAGAGAGAGACAGAGAAAGAGAAGCTGTGAGTGAGAGAGAGAGAAAAAAAGAAGCTGTGAGTGAGAGAGAGAGAGAGAAAGAGAAGCTGTGAGTGAGAGAGAGAGAAAGAGAAGCTGTGAGTGACAGAGTGAGATAAAGAGAAGCTGTGAATTAGAGAGAGACAGAGAAAGAGAAGCTGTGAGAGAGAGAGAAAAAAAGAAGCTGTGAGTGAGAGAGAGAGAGAGAAAGAGAAGCTGTGAGTGAGAGAGAGAGAGAGAAGCTGTGAGTGAGACTGAGAGAGAAAGAGAAGCTGTGAGTGAGAGAGTGAGAGAAAGAGAAGCTGTGAGTGAGAGAGAGAGAAAGAAAGAGAAGCTGTGAGTGAGAACGAGAAGATGTGAGTGAGAGAGAGAGAAAGAGAAGCTCTGAGTGAGAGAGAGAGAAAGAGAAGCTGTGAGTGTGAGAGAGAGTGAGAAAAAGGGAAGCTGTGAGTGAGCGTGAGAGAGAGAAGCTGTGACAGTGGGAGAGAGAAAGAGAGAAAGAGAAGCTGTGAGTGAGAGAGAGAGAAAGAAAGAGAAGTTATGAGTGAGAGAGAGAGAAGCTGTGAGTGAGAGAGAGAAGGAGAAAGAGAATCTGTGAGTGAGAGAGAGAGAGAGTAGCTGTGAGTGAGAGAGAGAGAGAGAAGCTGTGAGTGAGTGAGTGAGAGAGAGAAAGAAGCTGTGAGTGAGAGAGAGAAAGAGAAGCTGTGAGTGCGAGAGAGAGAGAGAAAGAGAAGCTGTGAGTGAGAGAGAGATAAAGAGAAGCAGTGAGGTAGAGAGAGAGAGAGAGAGAAGCTGTGAGTGAGAGAGAGAGAGAAAAAGAGAATCTCTGAGTGAGAGAGAGAGAAGCTGTGAGTAAGAGAGAGAAAGAGAAGCTGTGAGTGAGAGAGAGAGAGAGAGAAAGAGATGCTGTGAGTGAAAGAGAGAGAGAGAGAAAGAGAAGCTGTGAGTGAGAGAGAGATAAAGAGAAGCTGTGAGTGAGAGAGAGATATAGAGAAGCTGTGAGTTAGAGAGAGAGAGAAAGAGAAGCTGTGAGTGAGAGAGAGAGAAAGAGAAGCTGTGTGAGAGAGAGAAGCTGTGAGTGAGAGAGAGAGAGAAAGAAAGAAAGAGAAGATGTCAGTGAGTGAGGGAGAGAGAGAGAGAAGCTGTGAGTGAGAGAGAGAGAGAAAGATAAGCTGTGTGAGAGAGGGAGAGAAAGAGAAGCTGTGAGTGAGAGAGAGAGAGAGAGTGTGAGAATCTGTGAGTGAGAGAGAGAGAAGCTGTGAGTGAGAGAGAGAGAGAGAGAGAAAGAGAAGCTGTGAGTGAGAGAGAGAGAGAGAAAGAGAAGCTGTGTGTGAGAGAGAGAGAAGCTGTCAGTGAGAGAGAAAGAAAGAAATAGAAGCTGTGAGTGAGTGAGAGAGAGAGAAGCTGTGAGTGAGAGAGAGAGAGAAGCTGTGAGTGAGAGAGAGAAAGAAAGAGAAGGTGTGAGTGAGAGAGAGAGAGAAAGAGAAGCTGTGAGAGAGAGAAAGAGAAGCTGTGAGTGAGAGAGAAAGAGAAGCTGTGAGTGAGAGAGAGAAAGAGAAGCTGTGAGTGAGAGAGAGAGAAAGAGAAGCTGTGAGTGAGAGAGAGAGAGAAAGAGAAGCTGTGTGAGAAAGAGAATCTGTGAGTGAGAGAGAGAGAGAAAGAAAGAGAAGATGTCAGTGAGAGAGGGAGAGAGAGAGAGAGAAGCTGTGAGTGAGAGAGAGAGAAAGATAAGCTGTGTGAGAGAGGGAGAGAAAGAGAAGCTGTGAGTTAGAGAGAGAGAGAAAGAGAAGCTGTGAGTGAGAGAGAGAGAGAAAGAGAAGCTGTGTGAGAGAGAGAATCTGTGAGTGAGAGAGAGAGAGAGAGAAAGAAAGAGAAGATGTCAGTGAGAGAGGGAGAGAGAGAGAGAAGCTGTGAGTGAGAGAGAGAGAGAAAGATAAGCTGTGTGAGTGAGGGAGAGAAAGAGAAGCTGTGAGTGAGAGAGAGAGAGTGAGAAGCTGTGAGTGAGAGAGAGAGAGAGAAGCTGTGAGTGAGAGAGAGAGAAAGAGAAGCTGTGAGTGAGAGAGAGAGAGAAAGAGAAGCTGTGAGAGAGAGAGAGAGAAGCTGTGAGTGAGAGAGAAAGAAAGAAATAGAAGCTGTGAGTGAGTGAGAGAGAGAGAAGCTGTGAGTGAGAGAGAGAGAGAGAGAAAGAGAAGCTGTGAGTTAGAGAGAGAGAGAAAGAGAAGCTGTGAGAGAGAGAAAGAGAAGCTGTGAGTGAGAGAGAAAGAGAAGCTGTGAGTGAGAGAGAGTGAAAGAGAAGCTGTGAGTTAGAGAGAGAGAGAGAGAAGCTGTGAGTGAGAGAGAGAGAGAAAAAGAGAATCTCTGAGTGAGAGAGAGAGAAGCTGTGAGTAAGAGAGAGAAAGAGAAGCTGTGAGTGAGAGAGAGAGAGAGAGAGAGAGAAAGAGATGCTGTGAGTGAAAGAGAGAGAGAGAGAAAGAGAAGCTGTGAGTGAGAGAGAGATAATGAGAAGCTGTGAGTTAGAGAGAGACAGAGAAAGAGCTGTGAGTGAGAGAGAGAGAGAGAGAGAAAGAGAAGCTGTGAGTGAGAGAGAGATATAGAGAAGCTGTGAGTTAGAGAGAGAGAGAAAGAGAAGCTGTGAGTGAGAGAGAGAGAAAGAGAAGCTGTGTGAGAGAGAGAATCTGTGAGAGAGAGAGAGAGAGAAAGAAAGAGAAGATGTCAGTGAGTGAGGGAGAGAGAGAGAGAAGCTGTGAGTGAGAGAGAGAGAGAAAGATAAGCTGTGTGAGAGAGGGAGAGAAAGAGAAGCTGTGAGTGAGAGAGAGAGAGAGAGTGTGAGAATCTGTGAGTGAGAGAGAGAGAAGCTGTGAGTGAGAGAGAGAGCGAGAGAAAGAGAAGCTGTGAGTGAGAGAGAGAGAGAGAAAGAGAAGCTGTGTGTGTGAGAGAGAGAAGCTGTCAGTGAGAGAGAAAGAAAGAAATAGAAGCTGTGAGTGAGTGAGAGAGAGAGAAGCTGTGAGTGAGAGAGAGAGAGAAGCTGTGAGTGAGAGAGAGAAAGAAAGAGAAGGTGTGAGTGAGAGAGAGAGAGAAAGAGAAGCTGTGAGAGAGAGAAAGAGAAGCTGTGAGTGAGAGAGAAAGAGAAGCTGTGAGTGAGAGAGAGAAAGAGAAGCTGTGAGTGAGAGAGAGAGAAAGAGAAGCTGTGAGTGAGAGAGAGAGAGAAAGAGAAGCTGTGTGAGAAAGAGAATCTGTGAGTGAGAGAGAGAGAGAAAGAAAGAGAAGATGTCAGTGAGAGAGGGAGAGAGAGAGAAGCTGTGAGTGAGAGAGAGAGAAAGATAAGCTGTGTGAGAGAGGGAGAGAAAGAGAAGCTGTGAGTTAGTGAGAGAGAGAAAGAGAAGCTGTGAGTGAGAGAGAGAGAGAAAGAGAAGCTGTGTGAGAGAGAGAATCTGTGAGTGAGAGAGAGAGAGAGAGAAAGAAAGAGAAGATGTCAGTGAGAGAGGGAGAGAGAGAGAGAAGCTGTGAGTGAGAGAGAGAGAGAAAGATAAGCTGTGTGAGTGAGGGAGAGAAAGAGAAGCTGTGAGTGAGAGAGAGAGAGTGAGAAGCTGTGAGTGAGAGAGAGAGAGAGAAGCTGTGAGTAAGAGAGAGAGAGAGAAAGAGAAGCTGTGAGTGAGAGAGAGAGAGAAAGAGAAGCTGTGAGAGAGAGAGAGAGAAGCTGTGAGTGAGAGAGAAAGAAAGAAATAGAAGCTGTGAGTGAGTGAGAGAGAGAGAAGCTGTGAGTGAGAGAGAGAGAGAGAGAAAGAGAAGCTGTGAGTGAGAGAGAGAGAGAGAAAGAGAAGCTGTGAGAGAGAGAAAGAGAAGCTGTGAGTGAGAGAGAAAGAGAAGCTGTGAGTGAGAGAGAGAGAAAGAGAAGCGGTGAGTGAGAGAGAGAAAGAGAAGCTGTGAGTGAGAGAGAGAGAGAAAGAGAAGCTGTGAGAGAGAGAGAGAAGCTGTGAGTGAGAGAGAAAGAAAGAAATAGAAGCTGTGAGTTAGTGAGAGAGAGAGAAGCTGTGAGTGAGAGAGAGAGAGAGAAGCTGTGAGTGAGAGAGAAAGGGAAAGAGAGTCTGTGAGTGAGAGAGAGAGAGAGAGAAAGAGAAGCTGTGTGAGAGAGAGAGAAGCTGTGAGTGAGAGAGAAAGAAAGAAATAGAAGCTGTGAGTGAGTGAGAGGGAGAGAAGCTGTGAGTGAGAGAGAGAGAGAGAAGCTGTGAGAGAGAGAGAGAGAAAGAGAAGCTTTGAGTGAGAGAGAGAAAGAGAAGTTGTGAGAGAGAGAAAGGGAAGCTGTGAGTGAGAGAGAAAGAGAAGCTGTGAGTGAGAGAGAGAGAAAGAGAAGCTGTGAGAGAGAAAGAGAAGCTGTGAGTGAGAGAGAGAGATTGAAGAGAAGCTGTGAGAGAGAGAGAAGCTGTGAGTGAGAGAGAAAGAAAGAAATAGAAGCTGTGAGTGTGTGAGAGAGAGAGAAGCTGTGAGTGAGTGAGAGAGAGAAGCTGTGAGTGAGAGAGAAAGGGAAAGAGTGGCTGTTAGTGAAAGAGAGAGAGAGAAGCTGTGAGTAAGAGAGAGAGAGAAGCTGTGAGTGTGAGAGAAAGAGAGGCTGTGAGTGAGAGAGAGAGAGAAGCTGAGTGAGAGAGAGATAAAGAGAAGCTGTGAGTTAGAGAGAGAGAGAGAAAGAGAAGCTGTGAGTGAGACAGAGAGAAAGAGAAGCTGTGTGTGTGAGAGAGAGAAGCTGTGAGTGAGAGAGAGAGAAAGAGTAGCTGTGAGTGAGAGAGAAAGCTGTGAGTGAGAGAGAAAGAGAAAGAGAAGCTGTGAGTGAGAGAGAGAGAGAAGCTGTGAGTGAGAGAGAGAGAGAGAAGCTGTGAGTGAGTGAGTGAGAGAGAGAGAAGCTGTGAGTGAGAGAGAGAGAAAGAAAGAGAAGTTATGAGTGAGAGAGAGAGAAGCTGTAAGTGAGAGAGAGAGAGGGAGAAAGAGAAGCTGTGAGAGAGAGAGAGAAAGAGAAGCTGTGAGTGAGAGGGACAGACAGAGAAAGAGAAGCTGTGAGTGAGAAAGAGAGAGCTAGAAGCTGTGAGTGAGTGAGAGAGAGAGAAGCTGTGAGTGAGAGAGAGAAAGAGAAGCTGTGAGTGAGAGAGAGAGAGAGAGAAAGAGAAGCTGTGAGTGAGAGAGAGAGAGAAGCTGTGAGTGAGAGTGAGAGAGAAAGAGAAGCTGTGAGTGAGAGAGTGAGAGAAAGAGAAGCTGTGAGTGAGAGAGAGAGAAAGAAAGAGAAGCTGTGAGTGAGAGAGAGAAGCTGTGAGTGAGAGAGAGAGAAAGAGAAGCTCTGAGTGAGAGAGAGAGAAAGAGAAGCTGTGAGTGTGAGAGAGAATGAGAAAAAGGGAAGCTGTGAGTGAGCGTGTGAGAGAGAAGCTGTGACAGTGGGAGAGAGAAAGAGAGAAAGAGAAGCTGTGAGTGAGAGAGAGAGAAAGAAAGAGAAGTTATGAGTGAGAGAGAGAGAAGCTGTGAGTGAGAGAGAGAAGGAGAAAGAGAATCTGTGAGTGAGAGAGAGAGAGAGAGTAGCTGTGAGTGAGAGAGAGAGAGAAGCTGTGAGTGAGTGAGAGAGAGAGAAGCTGTGAGTGAGAGAGAGAAAGAGAAGCTGTGAGTGCGAGAGAGAGAGAGAAAGAGAAGCTGTGAGTGAGAGAGAGATAAAGAGAAGCTGTGAGTTAGAGAGAGAGAGAAAGAGAAGCTGTGAGTGAGAGAGAGAGAGAAAAAGAGAATCTCTGAGTGAGAGAGAGAGAGAAGCTGTGAGTAAGAGAGAGAAAGAGAAGCTGTGAGTGAGAGAGAGAGAGAGAAAGAGAAGCTGTGAGTGAGAGAGAGATAAAGAGAAGCTGTGAGTTAGAGGGAGACAGAGAAAGAGCTGTGAGTGAGAGAGAGAGAGAGAGAAAGAGAAGCTGTGAGTGAGAGAGAGATATAGAGAAGCTGTGAGTTAGAGAGAGAGAAAAAGAGAAGCTGTGAGTGAGAAAGAGAGAAAGAGAAGCTTTGTGAGAGAGAGAATCTGTGAGTGAGAGAGAGAGAGAAAGAAAGAGAAGATGTCAGTGAGTGAGGGAGAGAGAGAGAAGCTGTGAGTGAGAGAGAGAGAGAAAGATAAGCTGTGTGAGAGAGGGAGAGAAAGAGAAGCTGTGAGTGAGAGAGAGAGAGAGTGTGTGAGAATCTGTGAGTGAGAGAGAGAGAAGCTGTGAGTGAGAGAGAGAGAGAGAAAGAGAAGCTGTGAGTGAGAGAGAGAGAGAGAAAGAGAAGCTGTGTGTGTGAGAGAGAGAAGCTGTTAGTGAGAGAGAAAGAAAGAAATAGAAGCTGTGAGTGAGTGAGAGAGAGAGAAGCTGTGAGTGAGAGAGAGAGAGAAGCTGTGAGTGAGAGAGAGAGAGAAAGAGAAGGTGTGAGTGAGAGAGAGAGAGAGAAAGAGAAGCTGTGTGTGAGAGAAAGAGAAGCTGTGAGTGAGAGAGAAAGAGAAGCTGTGAGTGAGAGAGAGAAAGAGAAGCTGTGAGTGAGAGAGAGAGAAAGAGAAGCTGTGAGTGAGAGAGAGAGAGAAAGAGAAGCTGTGTGAGAGAGAGAATCTGTGAGTGAGAGAGAGAGAGAAAGAAAGAGAAGATGTCAGTGAGAGAGGGAGAGAGAGAGAGAAGCTGTGAGTGAGAGAGAGAGAGAAAGATTAGCTGTGTGAGAGAGGGAGAGAAAGAGAAGCTGTGAGTGAGAGAGAGAGTGAGAAGCTGTGAGTGAGAGAGAGAGAGAGAGAAGATGTGAGTGAGAGAGTGAGAGAGAGAAAGAGGTGTGAGTGAGAGAGAGAGAGAGAGAGAGAAAGAGATGCTGTGAGTGAGAGAGAGAGAGAGAAAGAGAAAGAGAAGCTGTGTGAGAGAGAGAGAAGCTGTGAGTGAGAGAGAAAGAAAGAAATAGAAGATGTGAGTGAGTGAGTGAGTGAGAGAAGCTGTGAGTGAGAGAGAGAGAAAGAGAAGCTCTGAGTGAGAGAGAGAGAAAGAGAAGCTGTGAGTGTGAGAGAGAATGAGAAAAAGGGAAGCTGTGAGTGAGCGTGAGAGAGAGAAGCTGTGACAGTGGGAGAGAGAAAGAGAGAAAGAGAAGCTGTGAGTGAGAGAGAGAGAAAGAAAGAGAAGTTATGAGTGAGAGAGAGAGAAGCTGTGAGTGAGAGAGAGAAGGAGAAAGAGAATCTGTGAGTGAGAGAGAGAGAGAGAGTAGCTGTGAGTGAGAGAGAGAGGGAGAAGCTGTGAGTGAGAGAGAGAGAAGCTGTGAGTGAGAGAGAGAAAGAGAAGCTGTGAGTGCGAGAGAGAGAGAGAAAGAGAAGCTGTGAGTGAGAGAGAGATAAAGAGAAGCTGTGAGTTAGAGAGAGAGAGAAAGAGAAGCTGTGAGTGAGAGAGAGAGAGAAAAAGAGAATCTCTGAGTGAGAGAGAGAGAGAAGCTGTGAGTAAGAGAGAGAAAGAGAAGCTGTGAGTGAGAGAGAGAGAGAGAAAGAGAAGCTGTGAGTGAGAGAGAGATAAAGAGAAGCTGTGAGTTAGAGGGAGACAGAGAAAGAGCTGTGAGTGAGAGAGAGAGAGAGAGAAAGAGAAGCTGTGAGTGAGAGAGAGATATAGAGAAGCTGTGAGTTAGAGAGAGAGAAAAAGAGAAGCTGTGAGTGAGAAAGAGAGAAAGAGAAGCTGTGTGAGAGAGAGAATCTGTGAGTGAGAGAGAGAGAGAAAGAAAGAGAAGATGTCAGTGAGTGAGGGAGAGAGAGAGAAGCTGTGAGTGAGAGAGAGAGAGAAAGATAAGCTGTGTGAGAGAGGGAGAGAAAGAGAAGCTGTGAGTGAGAGAGAGAGAGAGTGTGTGAGAATCTGTGAGTGAGAGAGAGAGAAGCTGTGAGTGAGAGAGAGAGAGAGAAAGAGAAGCTGTGAGTGAGAGAGAGAGAGAGAGAGAAAGAGAAGCTGTGTGTGTGTGAGAGAGAAGCTGTTAGTGAGAGAGAAAGAAAGAAATAGAAGCTGTGAGTGAGTGAGAGAGAGAGAAGCTGTGAGTGAGAGAGAGAGAGAAGCTGTGAGTGAGAGAGAGAGAGAAAGAGAAGGTGTGAGTGAGAGAGAGAGAGAGAGAAAGAGAAGCTGTGAGAGAGAGAAAGAGAAGCTGTGAGTGAGAGAGAAAGAGAAGCTGTGAGTGAGAGAGAGAAAGAGAAGCTGTGAGTGAGAGAGAGAGAAAGAGAAGCTGTGAGTGAGAGAGAGAGAGAAAGAGAAGCTGTGTGAGAGAGAATCTGTGAGTGAGAGAGAGAGAGAAAGAAAGAGAAGATGTCAGTGAGAGAGGGAGAGAGAGAGAAGCTGTGAGTGAGAGAGAGAGAGAAAGATTAGCTGTGTGAGAGAGGGAGAGAAAGAGAAGCTGTGAGTGAGAGAGAGAGTGAGAAGCTGTGAGTGAGAGAGAGAGAGAGAGAGAGAAGATGTGAGTGAGAGAGTGAGAGAGAGAAAGAGGTGTGAGTGAGAGAGAGAGAGAGAGAGAAAGAGATACTGTGAGTGAGAGAGAGAGAGAGAAAGAGAAAGAGAAGCTGTGTGTGAGAGAGAGAGAAGCTGTGAGTGAGAGAGAAAGAAAGAAATAGAAGATGTGAGTGAGTGAGTGAGAGAGAAGCTGTGTGTGTGAGGGAGAGAGAAGCTGTGAGTGAGAGAGAGAGAGAGAGAAGCTGTGAGTGAGAGAGAGAGAGAGAAAGAGAAGCTGTGAGAGAGAGAAAGAGAAGCTGTGAGTGAGAGAGAGAGAGAGAAGCTGTGAGAGAAGCTGTGAGTGAGAGAGAAAGAGAGAGAAGGAGAAGCTGTGAGTGAGATAGAGAGAGAGAAAGAGAAGCTGTGAGTGAGAGAGAGAGAGAAGCTGTGAGTGAGAGAGAAAGAGAAGTTGTGAGAGAGAGAGAGAGAGAAGCTGTGAGTGAGAGAGAAAGAAAGAAATAGAAGCTGTGAGTGAGTGAGAGAGAGGGAAGCTGTGAGTGAGAGAGAGAGAAGCTGTGAGTGAGAGAGAAAGGGAAAGAGAAGCTGTGAGTGAGAGAGAGAGAGAGAAAGAGAAGGTGTGAGTGAGAGAGAGAGAGAGGAAGAGAAGCTGTGAGAGAGAGAGAGAAGCTGTGAGTGAGAGAGAGAGAGAAGCTGTGAGTGATTGAGAGAGAGAGAAAGAGAAGCTGTGAGTGAGAGAGAGAGAGAGAAAGAGAAGCTGTGAGAGAGAGAAAGAGAAGCTGTGAGTGAGAGAGAAAGAGAAGCTGTGAGTGAGAGAGAGAGAGAAAGAGAAGCTGTGAGTGAGAGAGAGAGAGAGAAAGAGAAGCTGTGAGTGAGAGAGAGAGAGAAAGAGAAGCTGTGAGTGAGAGAGAGAGAAGCTGTGAGTGAGAGAGAGAGGGTGAAAGAGAAGCTGTGAGTGAGAGAGAGAGAAAGAGAAGCTGTGAGTGAGAGAGAGAAAGAGAAGCTGTGAGAGAGAGAGAAGTGGTGAGTGAGTGAGAGAGAGAGAAGCTGTGAGAGAAGCTGTGAGTGAGAGAGAAAGAGAGAGAAGGAGAAGCTGTGAGTGAGATAGAGAGAGAGAAAGAGAAGCTGTGAGTGAGTGAGAGAGAGAGAAGCTGTGAGTGAGAGAGAAAGAGAAGTTGTGAGTGAGAGAGAAAGAGAAGCTATGAGTTAGAGAGAGAGAGTGAAAGAGAAGCTGTGAGTGAGAGAGAGAGAGAGTGAGGAGCTGTGAGATAGAGAGAGAAAGAGAAGCTCTGAGTGAGAGAGAGAGAGAGGAACTGTGAGTGAGAGAGAAAGAGAAGCTGTGTGTGTGTGTGAGAGTGAGAAGCTGTGAGTGAGAGAGAGAGAAAGAAAAGCTGTGAGTGAGAGAGAGAGAGAAAGTGAAGCTGTGAGTTAGAGAGAGACAGAGAAAGAGAAGCTGTGAATGAGAGCGAGAGAAAAAAAGAAGCTGTGAGTGAGAGAGTGAGAGAGAGAGAAAGAGAAGCTGTGAGTGAGAGAGAGAGAAAGAGAAGCTGTGAGTGAGAGAGTGAGAGAAAGAGAAGCTGTGAGTGAGAGAGAGAGAAAGAAAGAGAAGCTGTGAGTTAGAGAGAGAAGCTGTGAGTGAGAGAGAGAGAAAGAGAAGCTCTGAGTGAGAGAGAGAGAAAGAGAAGCTGTGAGTGTGAGAGAGAGTGAGAAAAAGGGAAGCTGTGAGTGAGCGTGAGAGAGAGAAGCTGTGACAGTGGGAGAGAGAAAGAGAGAAAGAGAAGCTGTGAGTGAGAGAGAGAGAAAGAAAGAGAAGTTATGAGTGAGAGAGAGAGAAGCTGTGAGTGAGAGAGAGAAGGAGAAAGAGAATCTGTGAGTGAGAGAGAGAGAGAGAGTAGCTGTGAGTGAGAGAGAGAGAGAAGCTGTGAGTGAGTGAGAGAGAGAGAGAAGCTGTGAGTGAGAGAGAGAAAGATAAGCTGTGAGTGAGAGAAAGAGAGAGAGAGAAAGAGAAGCTGTGAGTGAGAGAGAGATAAAGAGAAGCTGTGAGTTAGAGAGAGAGAGAAAGAGAAGCTGTGAGAGAGAGAGAGAGAAAGAGAAGCTGTGTGAGAGAGAGAATCTGTGAGTGAGAGAGAGAGAGAAAGAAAGAGAAGATGTCAGTGAGAGAGGGAGAGAGAGAGAGAAGCTGTGAGTGAGAGAGAGAGAGAAAGATAAGCTGTGTGAGAGAGGGAGAGAAAGAGAAGCTGTGAGTGAGAGAGAGAGAGTGAGAAGCTGTGAGTGAGAGAGAGAGAGAGAAGCTGTGAGTGAGAGAGAGAGAGAGAAAGAGAAGCTGTGAGTGAGAGAGAGAGAGAAAGAGAAGCTGTGAGAGAGAGAGAAGCTGTGAGTGAGAGAGAAAGAAAGAAATAGAAGCTGTGAGTGAGTGAGAGAGAGAGAAGCTGTGAGTGAGAGAGAGAGAGAAGCTGTGAGTGAGAGAGAGAGAGAGAGAGAAAGAGAAGCTGTGAGTGAGAGAGAGAGAGAAAGAGAAGCTGTGAGAGAGAGAAAGAGGAGCTGTGAGTGAGAGAGAAAGAGAAGCTGTGAGTGAGAGAGAGAGAAAGAGAAGCTGTGAGTGAGAGAGAGAAAGAGAAGCTCTGAGTGAGAGAGAGAGAGAGAAACTGTGAGTGAGAGAGAAAGAGAAGCTGTGTGTGTGTGTGAGAGTGAGAAGCTGTGAGTGAGAGAGAGAGAAAGAGAAGCTGTGAGTGAGAGAGAGAGAGAAAGTGAAGCTGTGAGTTAGAGAGAGACAGAGAAAGAGAAGCTGTGAATGAGAGCGAGAGAAAAAAAGAAGCTGTGAGTGAGAGAGAGAGAGAGAGAAAGAGAAGCTGTGAGTGAGAGAGAGAGAAAGAGAAGCTGTGAGTGACAGAGTGAGATAAAGAGAAGCTGTGAGTTAGAGAGAGACAGAGAAAGACAAGCTGTGAGAGAGAGAGAGAGAGAAAGAGAAGCTGTGAGTGAGAGAGAGAGAGAGAAGCTGTGAGTGAGAGTGAGAGAGAAAGAGAAGCTGTGAGTGAGAGAGTGAGAGAAAGAGAAGCTGTGAGTGAGAGAGAGAGAAAGAAAGAGAAGCTGTGAGTTAGAGAGAGAAGCTGTGAGTGAGAGAGAGAGAAAGAGAAGCTCTGAGTGAGAGAGAGAGAAAGAGAAGCTGTGAGTGTGAGAGAGAGTGAGAAAAAGGGAAGCTGTGAGTGAGCGTGAGAGAGAGAAGCTGTGACAGTGGGAGAGAGAAAGAGAGAAAGAGAAGCTGTGAGTGAGAGAGAGAGAAAGAAAGAGAAGTTATGAGTGAGAGAGAGAGAAGCTGTGAGTGAGAGAGAGAAGGAGAAAGAGAATCTGTGAGTGAGAGAGAGAGAGAGAGTAGCTGTGAGTGAGAGAGAGAGAGAAGCTGTGAGTGAGTGAGAGAGAGAGAGAAGCTGTGAGTGAGAGAGAGAAAGATAAGCTGTGAGTGAGAGAAAGAGAGAGAGAGAAAGATCAGCTGTGAGTGAGAGAGAGATAAAGAGAAGCTGTGAGTTAGAGAGAGAGAGAAAGAGAAGCTGTGAGAGAGAGAGAGAGAAAGAGAAGCTGTGTGAGAGAGAGAATCTGTGAGTGAGAGAGAGAGAGAAAGAAAGAGAAGATGTCAGTGAGAGAGGGAGAGAGAGAGAGAGAAGCTGTGAGTGAGAGAGAGAGAGAAAGATAAGCTGTGTGAGAGAGGGAGAGAAAGAGAAGCTGTGAGTGAGAGAGAGAGAGTGAGAAGCTGTGAGTGAGAGAGAGAGAGAAGCTGTGAGAGAGAGAGAGAGAGAGAAAGAGAAGCTGTGAGTGAGAGAGAGAGAGAAAGAGAAGCTGTGAGAGAGAGAGAAGCTGTGAGTGAGAGAGAAAGAAAGAAATAGAAGCTGTGAGTGAGTGAGAGAGAGAGAAGCTGTGAGTGAGAGAGAGAGAAGCTGTGAGTGAGAGAGAGAGAGAGAGAAAGAGAAGCTGTGAGTGAGAGAGTGAGAGAAAGAGAAGCTGTGAGAGAGAGAAAGAGGAGCTGTGAGTGAGAGAGAAAGAGAAGCTGTGAGTGAGAGAGAGAGAAAGAGAAGCTGTGAATGAGAGAGAGAAAGAGAAGCTGTGAGTGAGAGAGAGAGAGAAAGAGAAGCTGTGAGTGAGTGAGAGAGAGAGAAGCTGTGAGTGAGAGAGAGATAGAGAAGCTGTGAGTGAGAGAGAAAGGGAAAGAGAGGCTGTGAGTGAGAGAGAGAGAGAGAAAGAGAAGTTGTGAGTGAGAGAGAGAGAAAGAGAAGCTGTGAGAGAGAGAGAGAAGCTGTGAGTGAGAGAGAAAGAAAGAAATAGAAGCTGTGAGTGAGTGAGTGAGAGAGAAGCTGTGAGTGAGAGAGAGAGAGAAGCTGTGAGTGAGAGAGAGAGAGAGAGAAAGAGAAGCTGTGAGTGAGAGAGAGAAAGAGAAGTTGTGAGAGAGAGAAAGGGATGCTGTGAGTGAGAGAGAAAGAGAAGCTGTGAGTGAGAGAGAGAGAAAGAGAAGCTGTGTGTGAGAGAGAGAGAAAGAAAGAGAAGTTATGAGTGAGAGAGAGAGAAGCTGTGAGTGAGAGAGAGAAGGAGAAAGAGAATCTGTGAGTGAGAGAGAGAGAGAGAGAGTAGCTGTGAGTGAGAGAGAGAGAGAGAAGCTGTGACAGTGGGAGAGAGAAAGAGAGAAAGAGAAGCTGTGAGTGAGAGAGAGAGAAAGAAAGAGAAGTTATGAGTGAGAGAGAGAGAAGCTGTGAGTGAGAGAGAGAAGGAGAAAGAGAATCTGTGAGTGAGAGAGAGAGAGAGAGAGTAGCTGTGAGTGAGAGAGAGAGAGAGAAGCTGTGAGTGAGAGAGAGAGAAGCTGTGAGTGAGAGAGAGAAAGAGAAGCTGTGAGTGCGAGAGAGAGAGAGAAAGAGAAGCTGTGAGTGAGAGAGAGATAAAGAGAAGCTGTGAGTTAGAGAGAGAGAGAAAGAGAAGCTGTGAGTGAGAGAGAGAGAGAAAAAGAGAATCTCTGAGTGAGAGAGAGAGAGAAGCTGTGAGTAAGAGAGAGAAAGAGAAGCTGTGAGTGAGAGAGAGAGAGAGAAAGAGAAGCTGTGAGTGAGAGAGAGATAAAGAGAAGCTGTGAGTTAGAGGGAGACAGAGAAAGAGCTGTGAGTGAGAGAGAGAGAGAGAGAAAGAGAAGCTGTGAGTGAGAGAGAGATATAGAGAAGCTGTGAGTTAGAGAGAGAGAAAAAGAGAAGCTGTGAGTGAGAAAGAGAGAAAGAGAAGCTGTGTGAGAGAGAGAATCTGTGAGTGAGAGAGAGAGAGAAAGAAAGAGAAGATGTCAGTGAGTGAGGGAGAGAGAGAGAAGCTGTGAGTGAGAGAGAGAGAGAAAGATAAGCTGTGTGAGAGAGGGAGAGAAAGAGAAGCTGTGAGTGAGAGAGAGAGAGAGTGTGTGAGAATCTGTGAGTGAGAGAGAGAGAAGCTGTGAGTGAGAGAGAGAGAGAGAAAGAGAAGCTGTGAGTGAGAGAGAGAGAGAGAGAGAAAGAGAAGCTGTGTGTGTGTGAGAGAGAAGCTGTTAGTGAGAGAGAAAGAAAGAAATAGAAGCTGTGAGTGAGTGAGAGAGAGAGAAGCTGTGAGTGAGAGAGAGAGAGAAGCTGTGAGTGAGAGAGAGAGAGAAAGAGAAGGTGTGAGTGAGAGAGAGAGAGAGAGAAAGAGAAGCTGTGAGAGAGAGAAAGAGAAGCTGTGAGTGAGAGAGAAAGAGAAGCTGTGAGTGAGAGAGAGAAAGAGAAGCTGTGAGTGAGAGAGAGAGAAAGAGAAGCTGTGAGTGAGAGAGAGAGAGAAAGAGAAGCTGTGTGAGAGAGAATCTGTGAGTGAGAGAGAGAGAGAAAGAAAGAGAAGATGTCAGTGAGAGAGGGAGAGAGAGAGAAGCTGTGAGTGAGAGAGAGAGAGAAAGATTAGCTGTGTGAGAGAGGGAGAGAAAGAGAAGCTGTGAGTGAGAGAGAGAGTGAGAAGCTGTGAGTGAGAGAGAGAGAGAGAGAGAAGATGTGAGTGAGAGAGTGAGAGAGAGAAAGAGGTGTGAGTGAGAGAGAGAGAGAGAGAGAAAGAGATACTGTGAGTGAGAGAGAGAGAGAGAAAGAGAAAGAGAAGCTGTGTGTGAGAGAGAGAGAAGCTGTGAGTGAGAGAGAAAGAAAGAAATAGAAGATGTGAGTGAGTGAGTGAGAGAGAAGCTGTGTGTGTGAGGGAGAGAGAAGCTGTGAGTGAGAGAGAGAGAGAGAGAAGCTGTGAGTGAGAGAGAGAGAGAGAAAGAGAAGCTGTGAGAGAGAGAAAGAGAAGCTGTGAGTGAGAGAGAGAGAGAGAAGCTGTGAGAGAAGCTGTGAGTGAGAGAGAAAGAGAGAGAAGGAGAAGCTGTGAGTGAGATAGAGAGAGAGAAAGAGAAGCTGTGAGTGAGAGAGAGAGAGAAGCTGTGAGTGAGAGAGAAAGAGAAGTTGTGAGAGAGAGAGAGAGAGAAGCTGTGAGTGAGAGAGAAAGAAAGAAATAGAAGCTGTGAGTGAGTGAGAGAGAGGGAAGCTGTGAGTGAGAGAGAGAGAAGCTGTGAGTGAGAGAGAAAGGGAAAGAGAAGCTGTGAGTGAGAGAGAGAGAGAGAAAGAGAAGGTGTGAGTGAGAGAGAGAGAGAGGAAGAGAAGCTGTGAGAGAGAGAGAGAAGCTGTGAGTGAGAGAGAGAGAGAAGCTGTGAGTGATTGAGAGAGAGAGAAAGAGAAGCTGTGAGTGAGAGAGAGAGAGAGAAAGAGAAGCTGTGAGAGAGAGAAAGAGAAGCTGTGAGTGAGAGAGAAAGAGAAGCTGTGAGTGAGAGAGAGAGAGAAAGAGAAGCTGTGAGTGAGAGAGAGAGAGAGAAAGAGAAGCTGTGAGTGAGAGAGAGAGAGAAAGAGAAGCTGTGAGTGAGAGAGAGAGAAGCTGTGAGTGAGAGAGAGAGGGTGAAAGAGAAGCTGTGAGTGAGAGAGAGAGAAAGAGAAGCTGTGAGTGAGAGAGAGAAAGAGAAGCTGTGAGAGAGAGAGAAGTGGTGAGTGAGTGAGAGAGAGAGAAGCTGTGAGAGAAGCTGTGAGTGAGAGAGAAAGAGAGAGAAGGAGAAGCTGTGAGTGAGATAGAGAGAGAGAAAGAGAAGCTGTGAGTGAGTGAGAGAGAGAGAAGCTGTGAGTGAGAGAGAAAGAGAAGTTGTGAGTGAGAGAGAAAGAGAAGCTATGAGTTAGAGAGAGAGAGTGAAAGAGAAGCTGTGAGTGAGAGAGTGAGAGAGTGAGGAGTTGTGAGATAGAGAGAGAAAGAGAAGCTCTGAGTGAGAGAGAGAGAGAGGAACTGTGAGTGAGAGAGAAAGAGAAGCTGTGTGTGTGTGTGAGAGTGAGAAGCTGTGAGTGAGAGAGAGAGAAAGAAAAGCTGTGAGTGAGAGAGAGAGAGAAAGTGAAGCTGTGAGTTAGAGAGAGACAGAGAAAGAGAAGCTGTGAATGAGAGCGAGAGAAAAAAAGAAGCTGTGAGTGAGAGAGTGAGAGAGAGAGAAAGAGAAGCTGTGAGTGAGAGAGAGAGAAAGAGAAGCTGTGAGTGAGAGAGTGAGAGAAAGAGAAGCTGTGAGTGAGAGAGAGAGAAAGAAAGAGAAGCTGTGAGTTAGAGAGAGAAGCTGTGAGTGAGAGAGAGAGAAAGAGAAGCTCTGAGTGAGAGAGAGAGAAAGAGAAGCTGTGAGTGTGAGAGAGAGTGAGAAAAAGGGAAGCTGTGAGTGAGCGTGAGAGAGAGAAGCTGTGACAGTGGGAGAGAGAAAGAGAGAAAGAGAAGCTGTGAGTGAGAGAGAGAGAAAGAAAGAGAAGTTATGAGTGAGAGAGAGAGAAGCTGTGAGTGAGAGAGAGAAGGAGAAAGAGAATCTGTGAGTGAGAGAGAGAGAGAGAGTAGCTGTGAGTGAGAGAGAGAGAGAAGCTGTGAGTGAGTGAGAGAGAGAGAGAAGCTGTGAGTGAGAGAGAGAAAGATAAGCTGTGAGTGAGAGAAAGAGAGAGAGAGAAAGAGAAGCTGTGAGTGAGAGAGAGATAAAGAGAAGCTGTGAGTTAGAGAGAGAGAGAAAGAGAAGCTGTGAGAGAGAGAGAGAGAAAGAGAAGCTGTGTGAGAGAGAGAATCTGTGAGTGAGAGAGAGAGAGAAAGAAAGAGAAGATGTCAGTGAGAGAGGGAGAGAGAGAGAGAGAAGCTGTGAGTGAGAGAGAGAGAGAAAGATAAGCTGTGTGAGAGAGGGAGAGAAAGAGAAGCTGTGAGTGAGAGAGAGAGAGTGAGAAGCTGTGAGTGAGAGAGAGAGAGAGAAGCTGTGAGTGAGAGAGAGAGAGAGAAAGAGAAGCTGTGAGTGAGAGAGAGAGAGAAAGAGAAGCTGTGAGAGAGAGAGAAGCTGTGAGTGAGAGAGAAAGAAAGAAATAGAAGCTGTGAGTGAGTGAGAGAGAGAGAAGCTGTGAGTGAGAGAGAGAGAGAAGCTGTGAGTGAGAGAGAGAGAGAGAGAGAAAGAGAAGCTGTGAGTGAGAGAGAGAGAGAAAGAGAAGCTGTGAGAGAGAGAAAGAGGAGCTGTGAGTGAGAGAGAAAGAGAAGCTGTGAGTGAGAGAGAGAGAAAGAGAAGCTGTGAGTGAGAGAGAGAAAGAGAAGCTCTGAGTGAGAGAGAGAGAGAGAAACTGTGAGTGAGAGAGAAAGAGAAGCTGTGTGTGTGTGTGAGAGTGAGAAGCTGTGAGTGAGAGAGAGAGAAAGAGAAGCTGTGAGTGAGAGAGAGAGAGAAAGTGAAGCTGTGAGTTAGAGAGAGACAGAGAAAGAGAAGCTGTGAATGAGAGCGAGAGAAAAAAAGAAGCTGTGAGTGAGAGAGAGAGAGAGAGAAAGAGAAGCTGTGAGTGAGAGAGAGAGAAAGAGAAGCTGTGAGTGACAGAGTGAGATAAAGAGAAGCTGTGAGTTAGAGAGAGACAGAGAAAGACAAGCTGTGAGAGAGAGAGAGAGAGAAAGAGAAGCTGTGAGTGAGAGAGAGAGAGAGAAGCTGTGAGTGAGAGTGAGAGAGAAAGAGAAGCTGTGAGTGAGAGAGTGAGAGAAAGAGAAGCTGTGAGTGAGAGAGAGAGAAAGAAAGAGAAGCTGTGAGTTAGAGAGAGAAGCTGTGAGTGAGAGAGAGAGAAAGAGAAGCTCTGAGTGAGAGAGAGAGAAAGAGAAGCTGTGAGTGTGAGAGAGAGTGAGAAAAAGGGAAGCTGTGAGTGAGCGTGAGAGAGAGAAGCTGTGACAGTGGGAGAGAGAAAGAGAGAAAGAGAAGCTGTGAGTGAGAGAGAGAGAAAGAAAGAGAAGTTATGAGTGAGAGAGAGAGAAGCTGTGAGTGAGAGAGAGAAGGAGAAAGAGAATCTGTGAGTGAGAGAGAGAGAGAGAGTAGCTGTGAGTGAGAGAGAGAGAGAAGCTGTGAGTGAGTGAGAGAGAGAGAGAAGCTGTGAGTGAGAGAGAGAAAGATAAGCTGTGAGTGAGAGAAAGAGAGAGAGAGAAAGATCAGCTGTGAGTGAGAGAGAGATAAAGAGAAGCTGTGAGTTAGAGAGAGAGAGAAAGAGAAGCTGTGAGAGAGAGAGAGAGAAAGAGAAGCTGTGTGAGAGAGAGAATCTGTGAGTGAGAGAGAGAGAGAAAGAAAGAGAAGATGTCAGTGAGAGAGGGAGAGAGAGAGAGAGAAGCTGTGAGTGAGAGAGAGAGAGAAAGATAAGCTGTGTGAGAGAGGGAGAGAAAGAGAAGCTGTGAGTGAGAGAGAGAGAGTGAGAAGCTGTGAGTGAGAGAGAGAGAGAAGCTGTGAGAGAGAGAGAGAGAGAGAAAGAGAAGCTGTGAGTGAGAGAGAGAGAGAAAGAGAAGCTGTGAGAGAGAGAGAAGCTGTGAGTGAGAGAGAAAGAAAGAAATAGAAGCTGTGAGTGAGTGAGAGAGAGAGAAGCTGTGAGTGAGAGAGAGAGAAGCTGTGAGTGAGAGAGAGAGAGAGAGAAAGAGAAGCTGTGAGTGAGAGAGTGAGAGAAAGAGAAGCTGTGAGAGAGAGAAAGAGGAGCTGTGAGTGAGAGAGAAAGAGAAGCTGTGAGTGAGAGAGAGAGAAAGAGAAGCTGTGAATGAGAGAGAGAAAGAGAAGCTGTGAGTGAGAGAGAGAGAGAAAGAGAAGCTGTGAGTGAGTGAGAGAGAGAGAAGCTGTGAGTGAGAGAGAGATAGAGAAGCTGTGAGTGAGAGAGAAAGGGAAAGAGAGGCTGTGAGTGAGAGAGAGAGAGAGAAAGAGAAGTTGTGAGTGAGAGAGAGAGAAAGAGAAGCTGTGAGAGAGAGAGAGAAGCTGTGAGTGAGAGAGAAAGAAAGAAATAGAAGCTGTGAGTGAGTGAGTGAGAGAGAAGCTGTGAGTGAGAGAGAGAGAGAAGCTGTGAGTGAGAGAGAGAGAGAGAGAAAGAGAAGCTGTGAGTGAGAGAGAGAAAGAGAAGTTGTGAGAGAGAGAAAGGGATGCTGTGAGTGAGAGAGAAAGAGAAGCTGTGAGTGAGAGAGAGAGAAAGAGAAGCTGTGTGTGAGAGAGAGAGAGAAGCTGTGAGTGAGAGAGAGAGAGAAAGAGAAGCTGTGAGAGAGAGAGAAGCTGTGAGTGAGAGAGAAAGAAAGAAATAGAAGCTGTGAGTGAGTGAGAGAGAGAGAAGCTGTGAGTGAGTGAGAGAGAGAAGCTGTGAGTGAGAGAGAAAGGGAAAGAGAGGCTGTGAGTGAAAGAGAGAGAGAAGCTGTGAGTAAGAGAGAGAGAGAAGCTGTGAGTGTGAGAGAAAGAGAGGCTGTGAGTGAGAGAGAGAGAGAAGCTGAGTGAGAGAGAGATAAAGAGAAGCTGTGAGTTAGAGAGAGAGAGAGAAAGAGAAGCTGTGAGTGAGACAGAGAGAAAGAGAAGCTGTGTGTGTGTGTGAGAGAGAGAAGCTGTGAGTGAGAGAGAGAGAAAGAGAAGCTGTGAGTGAGAGAGAAAGCTGTGAGTGAGAGAGAAAGAGAAAGAGAAGCTGTGAGTGAGAGAGAGAGAGAAGCTGTGAATGAGAGAGAGAGAGAAACAGTGAGTGAGAGAGAGAGAGAGAAGCTGTGAGTGAGTGAGTGAGAGAGAGAGAAGCTGTGAGTGAGAGAGAGAGAAAGAAAGAGAAGTTATGAGTGAGAGAGAGAGAAGCTGTAAGTGAGAGAGAGAGGGAGAAAGAGAAGCTGTGAGAGAGAGAGAGAAAGAGAAGCTGTGAGTGAGAGGGACAGACAGAGAAAGAGAAGCTGTGAGTGAGAGAGAGAGAGCTAGAAGCTGTGAGTGAGTGAGAGAGAGAGAAGCTGTGAGTGAGAGAGAGAAAGAGAAGCTGTGAGTGAGAGAGAGAGAAAGAGAAGCTGTGAGTGAGAGAGAGATAAAGAGAAGCTGTGAGTTAGAGAGAGAGAAAGAGAAGCTGTGAGTGAGAGAGAAGCTGTGAGTGAGAGAGAGAGGGAGAAAGTGAAGCGGTGAGTGAGAGAGAGAGAGAGAGAGAATCTGTGAGTGAGAGAGAGAGAGAAAAAAAGAATCTGTGAGTGAGAGAGAGAGAGAGAGAATCTGTGAGTGAGTGAGAGAGAGAGAAGCTGTGAGTGAGAGAGAGAGAGAAAGAGAAGCTGTGAGTGAGAGAAAGATAAAGAGTAGCTGTGAGTTAGAGAGAGACAGAGAACGAGAAGCTGTGAGAGAGAGAGAGAAAGAGAAGCTGTGAGTGAGAGGGACAGACAGAGAAAGAGAAGCTGTGAGTGAGAAAGAGAGAGCTAGAAGCTGTGAGTGAGTGAGAGAGAGAGAAGCTGTGAGTGAGAGAGAGAAAGAGAAGCTGTGAGTGAGAGAGAGAGAGAGAGAAAGAGAAGCTGTGAGTGAGAGAGAGAGAAGCTGTGAGTGAGAGTGAGAGAGAAAGAGAAGCTGTGAGTGAGAGAGTGAGAGAAAGAGAAGCTGTGAGTGAGAGAGAGAGAAAGAAAGAGAAGCTGTGAGTGAGAGAGAGAAGCTGTGAGTGAGAGAGAGAGAAAGAGAAGCTCTGAGTGAGAGAGAGAGAAAGAGAAGCTGTGAGTGTGAGAGAGAATGAGAAAAAGGGAAGCTGTGAGTGAGCGTGAGAGAGAGAAGCTGTGACAGTGGGAGAGAGAAAGAGAGAAAGAGAAGCTGTGAGTGAGAGAGAGAGAAAGAAAGAGAAGTTATGAGTGAGAGAGAGAGAAGCTGTGAGTGAGAGAGAGAAGGAGAAAGAGAATCTGTGAGTGAGAGAGAGAGAGAGAGAGAGTAGCTGTGAGTGAGAGAGAGAGAGAGAAGCTGTGAGTGAGTGAGAGAGAGAGAAGCTGTGAGTGAGAGAGAGAAAGAGAAGCTGTGAGTGCGAGAGAGAGAGAGAAAGAGAAGCTGTGAGTGAGAGAGAGATAAAGAGAAGCTGTGA
Organism: Bradypodion ventrale; assembly: GCA_035047345.1. Lineage (NCBI taxonomy): Eukaryota > Metazoa > Chordata > Lepidosauria > Squamata > Chamaeleonidae > Bradypodion > Bradypodion ventrale. The sequence continues at coordinate 9,577,524 of JAWDJE010000018.1, read as the reverse complement.
GTTAGAGAGAGAGAGAAAGAGAAGCTGTGAGTGAGAGAGAGAGAGAAAAAGAGAATCTCTGAGTGAGAGAGAGAGAGAGAAGCTGTGAGTAAGAGAGAGAAAGAGAAGCTGTGAGTGAGAGAGAGAGAGAGAAAGAGAAGCTGTGAGTGAGAGAGAGATAAAGAGAAGCTGTGAGTTAGAGGGAGACAGAGAAAGAGCTGTGAGTGAGAGAGAGAGAGAGAGAAAGAGAAGCTGTGAGTGAGAGAGAGATATAGAGAAGCTGTGAGTTAGAGAGAGAGAAAAAGAGAAGCTGTGAGTGAGAAAGAGAGAAAGAGAAGCTGTGTGAGAGAGAGAATCTGTGAGTGAGAGAGAGAGAGAAAGAAAGAGAAGATGTCAGTGAGTGAGGGAGAGAGAGAGAAGCTGTGAGTGAGAGAGAGAGAGAAAGATAAGCTGTGTGAGAGAGGGAGAGAAAGAGAAGCTGTGAGTGAGAGAGAGAGAGTGTGTGTGAGAATCTGTGAGTGAGAGAGAGAGAAGCTGTGAGTGAGAGAGAGAGAGAAAAAGAGAAGCTGTGAGTGAGAGAGAGAGAGAGAAAGAGAAGCTGTGTGTGTGTGAGAGAGAAGCTGTTAGTGAGAGAGAAAGAAAGAAATAGAAGCTGTGAGTGAGTGAGAGAGAGAGAAGCTGTGAGTGAGAGAGAGAGAGAAGCTGTGAGTGAGAGAGAGAGAGAAAGAGAAGGTGTGAGTGAAAGAGAGAGAGAGAAAGAGAAGCTGTGAGAGAGAGAAAGAGAAGCTGTGAGTGAGAGAGAAAGAGAAGCTGTGAGTGAGAGAGAGAAAGAGAAGCTGTGAGTGAGAGAGAGAGAAAGAGAAGCTGTGAGTGAGAGAGAGAGAGAAAGAGAAGCTGTGTGAGAGAGAGAATCTGTGAGTGAGAGAGAGAGAGAAAGAAAGAGAAGATGTCAGTGAGAGAGGGAGAGAGAGAGTGAAGCTGTGAGTGAGAGAGAGAGAGAAAGATTAGCTGTGTGAGAGAGGGAGAGAAAGAGAAGCTGTGAGTGAGAGAGAGAGTGAGAAGCTGTGAGTGAGAGAGAGAGAGAGAGAAGATGTGAGTGAGAGAGTGAGAGAGAGAAAGAGGTGTGAGTGAGAGAGAGAGAGAGAGAGAGAAAGAGATGCTGTGAGTGAGAGAGAGAGAGAGAAAGAGAAAGAGAAGCTGTGTGAGAGAGAGAGAGAAGCTGTGAGTGAGAGAGAAAGAAAGAAATAGAAGATGTGAGTGAGTGAGTGAGAGAGAAGCTGTGTGTGTGAGGGAGAGAGAAGCTGTGAGTGAGAGAGAGAGAGAGAAGCTGTGAGTGAGAGAGAGAGAGAGAAAGAGAAGCTGCGAGAGAGAGAAAGAGAAGCTGTGAGTGAGAGAGAGAGAGAAAGAGAAGCTGTGAGTGAGAGAGAGAGAAAGAGAAGCTGTGAGTGAGAGAGAGAGAAAGAGAAGCTGTGAGAGAGAGAGAGAGAGAAGCTGTGAGTGAGAGAGAAAGAAAGAAATAGAAGCTGTGAGTGAGTGAGAGAGAGAGAAGCTGTGAGTGAGAGAGAGAGAAGCTGTGAGTGAGAGAGAAAGGGAAAGAGAAGCTGTGAGTGAGAGAGAGAGAGAGAAAGAGAAGCTGTGAGTGAGAGAGAGAGAGAAAGAGAAGCTGTGAGTGAGAGAGAGAGAAGCTGTGAGTGAGAGAGAGAGGGAGAAAGAGAAGCTGTGAGTGAGAGAGAGAGAAAGAGAAGCTGTGAGTGAGAGAGAGAAAGAGAAGCTGTGAGAGAGAGAGAAGTTGTGAGTGAGTGAGAGAGAGAGAAGCTGTGAGAGAAGCTGTGAGTGAGAGAGAAAGAGAGAGAAGGAGAAGCTGTGAGTGAGATAGAGAGAGAGAAAGAGAAGCTGTGAGTGAGAGAGAGAGAGAGAAGCTGTGAGTGAGAGAGAAAGAGAAGTTGTGAGTGAGAGAGAAAGAGAAGCTATGAGTTAGAGAGAGAGAGTGAAAGAGAAGCTGTGAGTGAGAGAGAGAGAGAGTGAGGAGCTGTGAGATAGAGAGAGAAAGAGAAGCTCTGAGTGAGAGAGAGAGAGAAACTGTGAGTGAGAGAGAAAGAGAAGCTGTGTGTGTGTGTGAGAGTGAGAAGCTGTGAGTGAGAGAGAGAGAAAGAGAAGCTGTGAGAGAGAGAAAGAGAAGCTGTGAGTGAGAGAGAAAGAGAAGCTGTGAGTGAGTGAGAGAGAGAAAGAGAAGCTGTGAGTGAGAGAGAGAGAGAGAAAGAGAAGCTGTGAGTGAGAGAGAGAGAGAAAGAGAAGCTGTGAGTGAGAGAGAGAGAAGCTGTGAGTGAGAGAGAGAGGGAGAAAGAGAAGCTGTGAGTGAGTGAGAGAGAAAGAGAAGCTGTGAGTGAGAGAGAGAAAGAGAAGCTGTGAGAGAGAGAGAAGTTGTGAGTGAGTGAGAGAGAGAGAAGCTGTGAGAGAAGCTGTGAGTGAGAGAGAAAGAGAGAGAAGGAGAAGCTGTGAGTGAGATAGAGAGAGAGAAAGAGAAGCTGTGAGTGAGAGAGAGAGAGAGAAGCTGTGAGTGAGAGAGAAAGAGAAGTTGTGAGTGAGAGAGAAAGAGAAGCTATGAGTTAGAGAGAGAGAGTGAAAGAGAAGCTGTGAGTGAGAGAGAGAGAGAGTGAGGAGCTGTGAGATAGAGAGAGAAAGAGAAGCTCTGAGTGAGAGAGAGAGAGAAACTGTGAGTGAGAGAGAAAGAGAAGCTGTGTGTGTGTGTGAGAGTGAGAAGCTGTGAGTGAGAGAGAGAGAAAGAGAAGCTGTGAGTGAGAGAGAGAGAGAAAGTGAAGCTGTGAGTTAGAGAGAGACAGAGAAAGAGAAGCTGTGAATGAGAGCGAGAGAAAAAAAGAAGCTGTGAGTGAGAGAGAGAGAGAGAGAAAGAGAAGCTGTGAGTGAGAGAGAGAGAAAGAGAAGCTGTGAGTGACAGAGTGAGATAAAGAGAAGCTGTGAGTTAGAGAGAGACAGAGAAAGACAAGCTGTGAGAGAGAGAGAGAGAGAAAGAGAAGCTGTGAGTGAGAGAGAGAGAGAGAAGCTGTGAGTGAGAGTGACAGAGAAAGAGAAGCTGTGAGTGAGAGAGTGAGAGAAAGAGAAGCTGTGAGTGAGAGAGAGAGAAAGAAAGAGAAGCTGTGAGTGAGAGAGAGAAGCTGTGAGTGAGAGAGAGAGAAAGAGAAGCTCTGAGTGAGAGAGAGAGAAAGAGAAGCTGTGAGTGTGAGAGAGAGTGAGAAAAAGGGAAGCTGTGAGTGAGCGTGAGAGAGAGAAGCTGTGACAGTGGGAGAGAGAAAGAGAGAAAGAGAAGCTGTGAGTGAGAGAGAGAGAAAGAAAGAGAAGTTATGAGTGAGAGAGAGAGAAGCTGTGAGTGAGAGAGAGAAGGAGAAAGAGAATCTGTGAGTGAGAGAGAGAGAGAGTAGCTGTGAGTGAGAGAGAGAGAGAAGCTGTGAGTGAGTGAGAGAGAGAGAGAAGCTGTGAGTGAGAGAGAGAAAGAGAAGCTGTGAGTGAGAGAAAGAGAGAGAGAGAAAGAGAAGCTGTGAGTGAGAGAGAGATAAAGAGAAGCTGTGAGTTAGAGAGAGAGAGAAAGAGAAGCTGTGAGAGAGAGAGAGAAAGAGAAGCTGTGTGAGAGAGAGAATCTGTGAGTGAGAGAGAGAGAGAAAGAAAGAGAAGATGTCAGTGAGAGAGGGAGAGAGAGAGAGAAGCTGTGAGTGAGAGAGAGAGAGAAAGATAAGCTGTGTGAGAGAGGGAGAGAAAGAGAAGCTGTGAGTGAGAGAGAGAGAGTGAGAAGCTGTGAGTGAGAGAGAGAGAGAGAAGCTGTGAGTGAGAGAGAGAGAGAGAAAGAGAAGCTGTGAGTGAGAGAGAGAGAGAAAGAGAAGCTGTGAGAGAGAGAGAAGCTGTGAGTGAGAGAGAAAGAAAGAAATAGAAGCTGTGAGTGAGTGAGAGAGAGAGAAGCTGTGAGTGAGAGAGAGAGAGAAGCTGTGAGTGAGAGAGAGAGAGAGAGAAAGAGAAGCTGTGAGTGAGAAAGAGAGAGAAAGAGAAGCTGTGAGAGAGAGAAAGAGGAGCTGTGAGTGAGAGAGAAAGAGAAGCTGTGAGTGAGAGAGAGAGAAAGAGAAGCTGTGAGTGAGAGAGAGAAAGAGAAGCTGTGAGTGAGAGAGAGAGAGAAAGAGAAGCTGTGAGAGAGAGAGAGAAGCTGTGAGTGAGAGAGAAAGAAAGAAATAGAAGCTGTGAGTGAGTGAGAGAGAGAGAAGCTGTGAGTGAGAGAGAGATAGAGAAGCTGTGAGTGAGAGAGAAAGGGAAAGAGAGGCTGTGAGTGAGAGAGAGAGAGAGAAAGAGAAGTTGTGAGTGAGAGAGAGAGAGAGAAAGAGAAGCTGTGAGAGAGAGAAAGAAGCTGTGAGTGAGAGAGAAAGAAAGAAATAGAAGCTGTGAGTGAGTGAGAGAGAGAGAAGCTGTGAGTGAGAGAGAGAGAGAAGCTGTGAGTGAGAGAGAGAGAGAGAGAGAAAGAGAAGCTGTGAGTGAGAGAGAGAAAGAGAAGTTGTGAGAGAGAGAAAGGGATGCTGTGAGTGAGAGAGAAAGAGAAGCTGTGAGTGAGAGAGAGAGAAAGAGAAGCTGTGTGAGAGAGAGAGAGAAGCTGTGAGTGAGAGAGAGAGAGAGAAAGAGAAGCTGTGAGAGAGAGAGAAGCTGTGAGTGAGAGAGAAAGAAAGAAATAGAAGCTGTGAGTGAGTGAGAGAGAGAGAAGCTGTGAGTGAGTGAGAGAGAGAAGCTGTGAGTGAGAGAGAAAGGGAAAGAGAGGCTGTGAGTGAAAGAGAGAGAGAAGCTGTGAGTAAGAGAGAGAGAGAAGCTGTGAGTGTGAGAGAAAGAGAATCTGTGAGTGAGAGAGAGAGAGAAGCTGAGTGAGAGAGAGATAAAGAGAAGCTGTGAGTTAGAGAGAGAGAGAGAAAGAGAAGCTGTGAGTGAGACAGAGAGAAAGAGAAGCTGTGTGTGTGTGTGAGAGAGAGAAGCTGTGAGTGAGAGAGAGAGAAAGAGAAGCTGTGAGTGAGAGAGAAAGCTGTGAGTGAGAGAGAAAGAGAAAGAGAAGCTGTGAGTGAGAGAGAGAGAGAAGCTGTGAATGAGAGAGAGAGAGAAACAGTGAGTGAGAGAGAGAGAGAAGCTGTGTGAGTGAGTGAGAGAGAGAGAAGCTGTGAGTGAGAGAGAGAGAAAGAAAGAGAAGTTATGAGTGAGAGAGAGAGAAGCTGTAAGTGAGAGAGAGAGGGAGAAAGAGAAGCTGTGAGAGAGAGAGAGAAAGAGAAGCTGTGAGTGAGAGGGACAGACAGAGAAAGAGAAGCTGTGAGTGAGAGAGAGATAGCTAGAAGCTGTGAGTGAGTGAGAGAGAGAAGCTGTGAGTGAGAGAGAGAAAGAGAAGCTGTGAGTGAGAGAGAGAGAAAGAGAAGCTGTGAGTGAGAGAGAGATAAAGAGAAGCTGTGAGTTAGAGAGAGAGAAAGAGAAGCTGTGAGTGAGAGAGAAGCTGTGAGTGAGAGAGAGAGGGAGAAAGTGAAGCGGTGAGTGAGAGAGAGAGAGAGAGAGAAGCTGTGAGTGAGAGAGAGAGAGAAAAAAAGAATCTGTGAGTGAGAGAGAGAGAGAGAGAATCTGTGAGTGAGAGAGAGAGAGAGAAGCTGTGAGTGAGAGAGAGAGAGAAAGAGAAGCTGTGAGTGAGAGAAAGATAAAGAGTAGCTGTGAGTTAGAGAGAGACAGAGAAAGAGAAGCTGTGAGTGAGAGAGAGAGAGAGAGAAAGAGAAGCTGTGTGTTTGTGAGAGAGAGAAGCTGTGAGTGAGAGAGAGAGAGAAAGAGAAGATGTTAGTGAGAGAGTGAGAGAGAGAAAGAGAAGTTGTGAGTGAGAGAAGCTGTGAGTGAGAGAGAGAGAGAAAAAGAGAAGGTGTGTGTGTGTGAGAGAGAGAAGCTGTGAGTGAGAGAGAGAGAGAAGATGTGAGTGAGAGAGAGAGAGAAGATGTGAGTGAGAGAGAGAGAGAAGATGTGAGTGAGAGAAAGAGAAAGAGAAGCTGTGAGTGAGTGAGAGAGAGAGATAAAGAGAAGCTGTGAGTGATAGAGAGAGATAAAGAAAAGCTGTGAGTGAGAGAGAGAAAGAGAAGCTGGGAGTGAGTAAGAGAGAGAAAGAGAAGCTGTGAGTGAGTGAGAGAGAGAGAAAGAGAAGCTGTGAGAGAGAGAAAGAGAAGCTGTGAGTGAGAGAGAAAGAGAAGCTGTGAGTGAGAGAGAGAGAGAAAGAGAAGCTGTGAGTGAGAGAGAGAGAAAGAGAAGCTGTGAGTGAGAGAGAGAGAAAGAGAAGCTGTGAGAGAGAGAGAGAGAGAGAAGCTGTGAGTGAGAGAGAGAGAGAGAAAGAGAAGCTGTGAGAGAGAGAGAAGCTGTGAGTGAGAGAGAAAGAAAGAAATAGAAGTTGTGAGTGAGTGAGAGAGAGAAGCTGTGAGTGAGAGAGAAAGGGAAAGAGAGGCTGTGAGTGAAAGAGAGAGAGAGAGAAGCTGTGAGTAAGAGAGAGAGAGAAGCTGTGAGTGTGAGAGAAAGAGAGGCTGTGAGTGAGAGAGAGAGAAGCTGAGTGAGAGAGAGATAAAGAGAAGCTGTGAGTTAGAGAGAGAGAGAAAGAGAAGCTGTGAGTGAGACAGAGAGAAAGAGAAGCTGTGTGTGTGTGTGAGAGAGAGAAGCTGTGAGTGAGAGAGAGAGAAAGAGAAGCTGTGAGTGAGAGAGAAAGCTGTGAGTGAGAGAGAAAGAGAAAGAGAAGCTGTGAGTGAGAGAGAGAGAGAAGCTGTGAGTGAGAGAGAGAGAGAAACTGTGAGTGAGAGAGAGAGAGAGAAGCTGTTAGTGAGTGAGTGAGAGAGAGAGAAGCTGTGAGTGAGAGAGAGAGAAAGAAAGAGAAGTTATGAGTGAGAGAGAGAGAGCTAGAAGCTGTGAGTGAGAGAGAGAGAAGCTGTGAGAGAGAGAGAGAAATAGAAGCTGTGAGTGAGAGGGACAGACAGAGAAAGAGAAGCTGTGAGTGAGAGAGAGAGAGCTAGAAGCTGTGAGTGAGTGAGAGAGAGAGAAACTGTGAGTGAGAGAGAGAGAGAGAAGCTGTTAGTGAGTGAGTGAGAGAGAGAGAAGCTGTGAGTGAGAGGGACAGACAGAGAAAGAGAAGCTGTGAGTGAGAGAGAGAGAGCTAGAAGCTGTGAGTGAGTGAGAGAGAGAGAAGCTGTGAGTGAGAGAGAGAAAGAGAAGCTGTGAGTGAGAGAGAGAGAGAAAGAGAAGCTGTGAGTGAGAGAGAGATAAAGAGAAGCTGTGAGTTAGAGAGAGAGAAAGAGAAGCTGTGAGTGAGAGAGAGAGAAGCTGTGAGTGAGAGAGAGAGGGAGAAAGTGAAGCGGTGAGTGAGAGAGAGAGAGAGAAGCTGTGAGTGAGAGAGAGAGAGAGAAAAAGAATCTGTGAGTGAGAGAGAGAGAGAGAGAATCTGTGAGTGAGAGAGAGAGAGAGAGAAGCTGTGAGTGAGAGAGAGAGAGAAAGAGAAGCTGTGAGTGCAAGAAAGATAAAGAGTAGCTGTGAGTTAGAGAGAGACAGAGAAAGAGAAGCTGTGAGTGAGAGAGAGAGAGAGAGAAAGAGAAGCTGTGTGTTTGAGAGAGAGAGAAGCTGTGAGTGAGAGAGAGAGAGAAAGAGAAGATGTTAGTGAGAGAGTGAGAGAGAGAAAGAGAAGTTGTGAGTGAGAGAAGCTGTGAGTGAGAGAGAGAGAGAAAGAGAAGGTGTGTGTGTGAGAGAGAAAGAGAAGCTGTGAGTGAGAGAGAGAGAGAAGATGTGAGTGAGAGAGAGAGAGAAGATGTGAGTGAGAGAGAGAGAGAAGATGTGAGTGAGAGAAAGAGAAAGAGAAGCTGTGAGTGAGTGAGAGAGAGAGATAAAGAGAAGCTGTGAGTGATAGAGAGAGATAAAGAAAAGCTGTGAGTGAGAGAGAGAAAGAGAAGCTGGGAGTGAGTAAGAGAGAGAAAGAGAAGCTGTGAGTGAGTGAGAGAGAGAGAAGCTGTGAGTGAGAGAGTGGGAGAAGCTGTGAGTGAGAGAGAAAGAAAGAAAGAGAAGCTGTGAGTGAGTGAGAGAGTGTGAGAGAGAGAAACTGTGAGTGAGAGAGAGAGAGAAAGAGAAGCTGTGAGTGAGAGAGAGAGAGAGAAAGAGAAGCTGTGAGAGAGAGAAAGAGAAGCTGTGAGTGAGAGAGAAAGAGAAGCTGTGAGTGAGAGAGAGAGAGAAAGAGAAGCTGTGAGTGAGAGAGAGAGAAAGAGAAGCTGTGAGTGAGAGAGAGAGAGAGAAAGAGAAGCTGTGAGAGAGAGAGAGCAGCTGTGAGTGAGAGAGAAAGAAAGAAATAGAAGCTGTGAGTGAGTGAGAGCGAGAGAAGCTGTGAGTGAGAGAGAGAGAGAGAAGCTGTGAGTGAGAGAGAAAGGGAAAGAGAGGCTGTGAGTGAGAGAGAGAGAGAGAGAGAGAGAAGCTGTGAGGGAGAGAGAGAGAGAAAGAGAAGCTGTGTGAGAGAGAGAGAGAAGCTGTGAGTGAGAGAGAAAGAGAAGCTGTGAGTGAGAGAGAGAAAAAAAGAGAAGCTGTGAGTGAGAGAGAGAGAGAAGCTGTGAGTGAGAGAGAGAAAGAGAAGCTGTGAGAGAGAGAGAGAAGCTGTGAGTGAGAGAGAAAGAAAGAAATAGAAGCTGTGAGTGAGTGTGAGAGAGAGAAGCTGTGAGTGAGAGAGAGAGAGAAGCTGTGAGTGAGAGAGAAAGGGAAAGAGAGGCTGTGAGTGACAGCGAGAGAGAGAGAAGCTGTGAGTGAGAGAGAGAGAGAAGCTGTGAGTGAGAGAGAAAGAGAGGCTGTGAGTGAGAGAGAGAGAGAGAAGCTGAGTGAGAGAGAGATAAAGAGAAGCTGTGAGTTAGAGAGAGAGAGAAAGAGAAGCTGTGAGTGAAACAGAGAGAAAGATAAGCTGTGTGTGTGTGTGAGAGAGAGAAGCTGTGAGTGAGAGAGAGAGAAAGAGAAGCTGTGAGTGAGAGAGAGAGAGAAAGAGAAGCTGTGAGAGAGAGAGAAGCTGTGAGTGAGAGAGAAAGAAAGAAATAGAAGCTGTGAGTGAGTGAGAGAGAGAGAAGCTGTGAGTGAGAGAGAGAGAGAAGCTGTGAGTGAGAGAGAGAGAGAGAAAGAGAAGCTGTGAGTGAGAGAGAGAGAGAAAGAGAAGCTGTGAGAGAGAGAAAGAGGAGCTGTGAGTGAGAGAGAAAGAGAAGCTGTGAGTGAGAGAGAGAGAAAGAGAAGCTGTGAGTGAGAGAGAGAAAGAGAAACTGTGAGTGAGAGAGAGAGAGAAAGAGAAGCTGTGAGAGAGAGAGAAGCTGTGAGTGAGAGAGAAAGAAAGAAATAGAAGCTGTGAGAGTGAGAGAGAGAAGCTGTGAGTGAGAGAGAGATAGAGAAGCTGTGAGTGAGAGAGAAAGGGAAAGAGAGGCTGTGAGTGAGAGAGAGAGAGAAAGAGAAGTTGTGAGTGAGAGAGAGAGAGAGAAAGAGAAGCTGTGAGAGAGAGAGAGAAGCTGTGAGTGAGAGAGAAAGAAAGAAATAGAAGCTGTGAGTGAGTGAGTGAGAGAGAAGCTGTGAGTGAGAGAGAGAGAGAAGCTGTGAGTGAGAGAGAGAGAGAGAGAAAGAGAAGCTGTGAGTGAGAGAGAGAAAGAGAAGTTGTGTGAGAGAGAAAGGGATGCTGTGAGTGAGAGAGAAAGAGAAGCTGTGAGTGAGAGAGAGAGAAAGAGAAGCTGTGTGTGTGTGAGAGAGAGAAGCTGTGAGTGAGAGAGAGAGAGAGAAAGAGAAGCTGTGAGAGAGAGAGAGAGAAAGAGAAGCTGTGTGAGAGAGAGAATCTGTGAGTGAGAGAGAGAGAGAAAGAAAGAGAAGCTGTGAGTGAGAGAGGGAGAGAGAGAGAGAGAAGCTGTGAGTGAGTGAGAGAGAGAAAGATAAGCTGTGTGAGAGAGGGAGAGAAAGAGAAGCTGTGAGTGAGAGAGAGAGAGTGAGAAGCTGTGAGTGAGAGAGAGAGAGAGAAGCTGTGAGTGAGAGAGAGAGAGAGAAAGAGAAGCTGTGAGTGAGAGAGAGAGAGAAAGAGAAGCTGTGAGAGAGAGAGAAGCTGTGAGTGAGAGAGAAAGAAAGAAATAGAAGCTGTGAGTGAGTGAGAGAGAGAGAAGCTGTGAGTGAGAGAGAGAGAGAAGCTGTGAGTGAGAGAGAGAGAGAGAAAGAGAAGCTGTGAGTGAGAGAGAGAGAGAAAGAGAAGCTGTGAGAGAGAGAAAGAGGAGCTGTGAGTGAGAGAGAAAGAGAAGCTGTGAGTGAGAGAGAGAGAAAGAGAAGCTGTGAGTGAGAGAGAGAAAGAGAAGCTGTGAGTGAGAGAGAGAGAGAAAGAGAAGCTGTGAGAGAGAGAGAGAAGCTGTGAGTGAGAGAGAAAGAAAGAAATAGAAGCTGTGAGTGAGTGAGAGAGAGAAGCTGTGAGTGAGAGAGAGATAGAGAAGCTGTGAGTGAGAGAGAAAGGGAAAGAGAGGCTGTGAGTGAGAGAGAGAGAGAGAAAGAGAAGTTGTGAGTGAGAGAGAGAGAGAAAGAGAAGCTGTGAGAGAGAGAGAGAAGCTGTGAGTGAGAGAGAAAGAAAGAAATAGAAGCTGTGAGTGAGTGAGTGAGAGAGAAGCTGTGAGTGAGAGAGAGAGAGAAGCTGTGAGTGAGTGAGAGAGAGAGAGAGAGAAAGAGAAGCTGTGAGTGAGAGAGAGAAAGAGAAGTTGTGAGAGAGAGAAAGGGATGCTGTGAGTGAGAGAGAAAGAGAAGCTGTGAGTGAGAGAGAGAGAGAAGCTGTGAATGAGAGAGAGAGAGAAACAGTGAGTGAGAGAGAGAGAGAAGCTGTGAGTGAGTGAGAGAGAGAGAGAGAAGCTGTGAGTGAGAGAGAGAGAAAGAAAGAGAAGTTATGAGTGAGAGAGAGAGAAGCTGTAAGTGAGAGAGAGAGGGAGAAAGAGAAGCTGTGAGAGAGAGAGAGAAAGAGAAGCTGTGAGTGAGAGGGACAGACAGAGAAAGAGAAGCTGTGAGTGAGAGAGAGAGAGCTAGAAGCTGTGAGTGAGTGAGAGAGAGAGAAGCTGTGAGTGAGAGAGAGAAAGAGAAGCTGTGAGTGAGAGAGAGAGAAAGAGAAGCTGTGAGTGAGAGAGAGATAAAGAGAAGCTGTGAGTTAGAGAGAGAGAAAGAGAAGCTGTGAGTGAGAGAGAAGCTGTGAGTGAGAGAGAGAGGGAGAAAGTGAAGCGGTGAGTGAGAGAGAGAGAGAGAGAGAAGCTGTGAGTGAGAGAGAGAGAGAAAAAAGAATCTGTGAGTGAGAGAGAGAGAGAGAGAATCTGTGAGTGAGAGAGAGAGAGAAGCTGTGAGTGAGAGAGAGAGAGAAAGAGAAGCTGTGAGTGAGAGAAAGATAAAGAGTAGCTGTGAGTTAGAGAGAGACAGAGAAAGAGAAGCTGTGAGTGAGAGAGAGAGACAGAGAAAGAGAAGCTGTGTGTTTGTGAGAGAGAGAAGCTGTGAGTGAGAGAGAGAGAGAAAGAGAAGATGTTAGTGAGAGAGTGAGAGAGAGAAAGAGAAGTTGTGAGTGAGAGAAGCTGTGAGTGAGAGAGAGAGAGAGAAAGAGAAGGTGTGTGTGTGAGAGAGAGAGAGAAGCTGTGAGTGAGAGAGAGAGAGAAGATGTGAGTGAGAGAGAGAGAGAAGATGTGAGTGAGAGAGAGAGAGAAGATGTGAGTGAGAGAAAGAGAAAGAGAAGCTGTGAGTGAGTGAGAGAGAGAGATAAAGAGAAGCTGTGAGTGATAGAGAGAGATAAAGAAAAGCTGTGAGTGAGAGAGAGAAAGAGAAGCTGGGAGTGAGTAAGAGAGAGAAAGAGAAGCTGTGAGTGAGTGAGAGAGAGAGAAGCTGTGAGTGAGAGAGAGGGAGAAGCTGTGAGTGAGAGAGAAAGAAAGAAAGAGAAGCTGTGAGTGAGTGAGAGAGTGAGAGAGAGAGAAACTGTGAGTGAGAGAGAGAGAGAAAGAGAAGCTGTGAGAGAGAGAGAGAGAAAGAGAAGCTGTGAGTGAGAGAGAGAGAGAGAAAGAGAAGCTGTGAGAGAGAGAGAGAGCAGCTGTGAGTGAGAGAGAAAGAAAGAAATAGAAGCTGTGAGTGAGTGAGAGCGAGAGAAGCTGTGAGTGAGAGAGAGAGAGAGAAGCTGTGAGTGAGAGAGAAAGGGAAAGAGAGGCTGTGAGTGAGAGAGAGAGAGAGAGAGAAGCTGTGAGGGAGAGAGAGAGAGAAAGAGAAGCTGTGAGAGAGAGAGAGAGAAGCTGTGAGTGAGATAGAAAGAAAGAAATAGAAGCTGTGAGTGAGTGAGAGAGAGAGAAGCTGTGAGTGAGAGAGAGAGAAGCTGTGAGTGAGAGAGAGAGAGAGAGAAGCTGTGAGTGAGAGAGAGAGAGAAAGAGAAGCTGTGAGAGAGAGAGAGAAGCTGTGAGTGAGAGAGAAAGAGAAGCTGTGAGTGAGAGAGAGAGAAAAAAGAGAAGCTGTGAGTGAGAGAGAGAGAGAGAAGCTGTGAGTGAGAGAGAGAGAAAGAGAAGCTGTGAGAGAGAGAGAGAAGCTGTGAGTGAGAGAGAAAGAAAGAAATAGAAGCTGTGAGTGAGTGAGAGAGAGAAGCTGTGAGTGAGAGAGAGAGAGAGAAGCTGTGAGTGAGAGAGAAAGGGAAAGAGAGGCTGTGAGTGACAGCGAGAGAGAGAGAAGCTGTGAGTGAGAGAGAGAGAGAAGCTGTGAGTGAGAGAGAAAGAGAGGCTGTGAGTGAGAGAGAGATAAAGAGAAGCTGAGTGAGAGAGAGATAAAGAGAAGCTGTGAGTTAGAGAGAGAGAGAAAGAGAAGCTGTGAGTGAGACAGAGAGAAAGAGAAGCTGTGTGTGTGTGTGAGAGAGAGAAGCTGTGAGTGAGAGAGAGAGAAAAAGAGAAGCTGTGATTGAGAGAGAGAGCGAGAAGCTGTGAGTGAGAGAGAGAGAGAGAAACTGTGAGTGAGAGAGAGAGAGAGAGAAAGAGAAGCTGTGAGTGAGAGAGAGAGAGAGAAGCTGTGAGTGAGAGTGAGAGAGAAAGAGAAGCTGTGAGTGAGAGAGAGAGAAAGAAAGAGAAGCTGTGAGTGAGAGAGAGAAGCTGTGAGTGAGAGAGAGAGAAAGATAAGCTCTGAGTGAGAGAGAGAGAAAACGAAGCTGTGAGTGTGAGAGAGAGTGAGAAAAAGGGAAGCTGTGAGTGAGCATGAGAGAGAGAAGCTGTGACAGTGGGAGAGAGAAAGAGAGAAAGAGAAGCTGTGAGTGAGAGAGAGAGAAAGAAAGAGAAGTTATGAGTGAGAGAGAGAGAAGCTGTGAGTGAGAGAGAGAAGGAGAAAAAGAATCTGTGAGTGAGAGAGAGAGAGAGAGTAGCTGTGAGTGAGAGAGAGAGAGAGAAGCTGTGAGTGAGAGAGAGAAAGAGAAGCTGTGAGTGAGAGAAAGAGAGAGAGAGAAAGAGAAGCTGTGAGTGAGAGAGAGATAAAGAGAAGCTGTGAGTTAGAGAGAGAGAGAAAGAGAAGCTGTGAGTGAGAGAGAGAGAGAGAAAGAGAAGCTGTGTGAGAGAGAGAATCTGTGAGTGAGAGAGAGAGAGAGAAAGAAAGAGAAGATGTCAGTGAGAGAGGGAGAGAGAGAGAGAGAAGCTGTGAGTGAGAGAGAGAGAGAAAGATAAGCTGTGTGAGAGAAAGAGAGAGAGAGAAAGAGAAGCTGTGAGTGAGAGAGAGATAAAGAGAAGCTGTGAGTTAGAGAGAGAGAGAAAGAGAAGCTGTGAGTGAGAGAGAGAGAGAAAGAGAAGCTGTGTGAGAGAGAGAATCTGTGAGTGAGAGAGAGAGAGAGAGAAAGAAAGAGAAGCTGTGAGTGAGAGAGAGAGAGAGTGAGAAGCTGTGAGTGAGAGAGAGAGAGAGAAGCTGTGAGTGAGAGAGAGAGAGAGAGAAAGAGAAGCTGTGAGTGAGAGAGAGAAAGAAAGAGAAGCTGTGTGTGAGAGAGAAGCTGTCAGTGAGAGAGAAAGAAAGAAATAGAAGCTGTGAGTGAGTGAGAGAGAGAGAAGCTGTGAGTGAGAGAGAGAGAGAAGCTGTGAGTGAGAGAGAGAGAGAGAGAAAGAGAAGCTGTGAGTGAGAGAGAGAGAGAAAGAGAAGCTGTGAGTGAGAGAAAGAGAAGCTGTGAGTGAGAGAGAAAGAGAAGCTGTGAGTGAGAGAGAGAGAAAGAGAAGCTGTGAGTGAGAGAGAGAAAGAGAAGCTGTGAGAGAGAGAGAGAGAAAGAGAAGCTGTGAGAGAGAGAGAAGCTGTGAGTGAGAGAGAAAGGGAAAGAGAGGCTGTGAGTGAGAGAGAGAGAGAGAAAGAGAAGTTGTGAGTGAGAGAGAGAGAGAGAGAGAGAAGCTGTGAGAGAGAGAGAGAAGCTGTGAGTGAGAGAGAAAGAAAGAAATAGAAGCTGTGAGTGAGTGAGAGAGAGAGAAGCTGTGAGTGAGAGAGAGAGAAGCTGTGAGTGAGAGAGAGAGAGAGAAAGAGAAGCTGTGAGTGAGAGAGAGAAAGAGAAGTTGTGAGAAAGAGAAAGGGAAGCTGTGAGTGAGAGAGAAATAGAAGCTGTGAGTGAGAGAGAGAGAAAGAGAAGCTGTGTGTGTGTGAGAGAGAGAGAAGCTGTGAGTGAGAGAGAGAGAGAGAGAGAAAGAGAAGCTGTGAGAGAGAGAGAAGCTGTGAGTGAGAGAGAAAGAAAGAAATAGAAGCTGTGAGTGAGTGAGAGAGAGAGAAGCTGTGAGTGAGTGAGAGAGAGAAGCTGTGAGTGAGAGAGAAAGGGAAAGAGAGGCTGTGAGTGAATGAGAGAGAGAGAGAAGCTGTGAGTAAGAGAGAAAGAGAAGCAGTGAGTGAGACAGAGAGAAAGAGAAGCTGTGTGTGTGTGTGAGAGAGAGAAGCTGTGACTGAGAGAGAGAGAAAGAGAAGCTGTGAGTGAGAGAGAAAGCTGTGAGTGAGAGAGAAAGAGAAAGGGAAGCTGTGAGTGAGAGAGAGAGAGAAGCTGTGAGTGAGAGAGAGAGAGAGAAACTGTGAGTGAGTGAGAGAGAGAGAAGCTGTGAGTGAGTGAGAGAGAGAGAGAAGCTGTGAGTGAGAGAGAGAGAAAGAAAGAGAAGTTATGAGTGAGAGAGAGAGAAGCTGTAAGTTAGAGAGAGAGGGAGAAAGAGAAGCTGTGAGAGAGAGAGAGAAAGAGAAGCTGTGAGTGAGAGAGACATACAGAGAAAGAGAAGCTGTGAGTGAGAGAGAGAGAGCTAGAAGCTGTGAGTGAGTGAGAGAGAGCGAAGCTGTGAGTGAGAGAGAGAAAGAGAAGCTGTGAGTGAGAGAGAGAGAAAGAGAAGCTGTGAGTGAGAGAGAGATAAAGAGAAGCTGTGAGTTAGAGAGAGAGAAAGAGAAGCTGTGAGTGAGAGAGAGAGAAGCTGTGAGTGAGAGAGTGAGGGAGAAAGTGAAGCGGTGAGAGAGAGAGAGAAGCTGTGAGTGAGAGAGAGAGAGAGAAAAAAAGAATCTGTGAGTGAGAGAGAGAGAGAGAGAATCTGTGAGTGAGAGAGAGAGAGAGAAGCTGTGAGTGAGAGAGAGAAAGAGAAGCTGTGAGTGAGAGAGAGAGAGAAAGAGAAGCTGTGAGTGAGAGAAAGATAAAGAGAAGTTGTGAGTTAGAGAGAGACAGAGAAAGAGAAGCTGTGAGTGAGAGAGTGAGAGAGAAAGAGAAGCTGTGTGTTTGAGAGAGAGAGAAGCTGTGAGTGAGAGAGAGAGAGAAAGAGAAGCTGTGAGAGAGAGAGAAAGAAAGAAAGAGAAGCTGTGAGTGAGTGAGAGAGTGAGAGAGAGAGAAACTGTGAGTGAGAGAGAGAGAGAAAGAGAAGCTGTGAGTGAGAGAGAGAGAAAGAGAAGCTGTGAGTGAGAGAGAGAGAGAGAAAGAGAAGCTGTGAGAGAGAGAGAGAGAGCAGCTGTGAGTGAGAGAGAAAGAAAGAAATAGAAGCTGTGAGTGAGTGAGAGTGAGAGAAGCTGTGAGTGAGAGAGAGAGAGAGAAGCTGTGAGTGAGAGAGAAAGGGAAAGAGAGGCTGTGAGTGAGAGAGAGAGAGAGAGAGAGAAGCTGTGAGGGAGAGAGAGAGAGAAAGAGAAGCTGTGAGAGAGAGAGAGAGAAGCTGTGAGTGAGATAGAAAGAAAGAAATAGAAGCTGTGAGTGAGTGAGAGAGAGAGAAGCTGTGAGTGAGAGAGAGAGAAGCTGTGAGTGAGAGAGAGAGAGAGAGAAGCTGTGAGTGAGAGAGAGAGAGAGAAAGAGAAGCTGTGAGAGAGAGAGAGAAGCTGTGAGTGAGAGAGAAAGAGAAGCTGTGAGTGAGAGAGAGAGAAAAAAGAGAAGCTGTGAGTGAGAGAGAGAGAGAAGCTGTGAGTGAGAGAGAGAGAAAGAGAAGCTGTGAGAGAGAGAGAGAAGCTGTGAGTGAGAGAGAAAGAAAGAAATAGAAGCTGTGAGTGAGTGAGAGAGAGAGAAGCTGTGAGTGAGAGAGAGAGAGAGAAGCTGTGAGTGAGAGAGAAAGGGAAAGAGAGGCTGTGAGTGACAGCGAGAGAGAGAGAAGCTGTGAGTGAGAGAGAGAGAGAAGCTGTGAGTGAGAGAGAAAGAGAGGCTGTGAGTGAGAGAGAGAGAGAGAAGCTGAGTGAGAGAGAGATAAAGAGAAGCTGTGAGTTAGAGAGAGAGAGAAAGAGAAGCTGTGAGTGAGACAGAGAGAAAGAGAAGCTGTGTGTGTGTGTGTGAGAGAGAAGCTGTGAGTGAGAGAGAGAGAAAAAGAGAAGCTGTGATTGAGAGAGAGAGCGAGAAGCTGTGAGTGAGAGAGAGAGAGAGAAACTGTGAGTGAGAGAGAGAGAGAGAGAAAGAGAAGCTGTGAGTGAGAGAGAGAGAGAGAAGCTGTGAGTGAGAGTGAGAGAGAAAGAGAAGCTGTGAGTGAGAGAGAGAGAAAGAAAGAGAAGCTGTGAGTGAGAGAGAGAAGCTGTGAGTGAGAGAGAGAGAAAGATAAGCTCTGAGTGAGAGAGAGAGAAAACGAAGCTGTGAGTGTGAGAGAGAGTGAGAAAAAGGGAAGCTGTGAGTGAGCATGAGAGAGAGAAGCTGTGACAGTGGGAGAGAGAAAGAGAGAAAGAGAAGCTGTGAGTGAGAGAGAGAGAAAGAAAGAGAAGTTATGAGTGAGAGAGAGAGAAGCTGTGAGTGAGAGAGAGAAGGAGAAAAAGAATCTGTGAGTGAGAGAGAGAGAGAGTAGCTGTGAGTGAGAGAGAGAGAGAGAGAGAAGCTGTGAGTGAGAGAGAGAAAGAGAAGCTGTGAGTGAGAGAAAGAGAGAGAGAGAAAGAGAAGCTGTGAGTGAGAGAGAGATAAAGAGAAGCTGTGAGTTAGAGAGAGAGAGAAAGAGAAGCTGTGAGTGAGAGAAAGATAAAGAGAAGTTGTGAGTTAGAGAGAGACAGAGAAAGAGAAGCTGTGAGTGAGAGAGTGAGAGAGAAAGAGAAGCTGTGAGTGAGTGAGAGAGAGAGAAGCTGTGAGTGAGAGAGAGGGAGAAGCTGTGAGTGAGAGAGAAAGAAAGAAAGAGAAGCTGTGAGTGAGTGAGAGAGTGAGAGAGAGAGAAACTGTGAGTGAGAGAGAGAGAGAAAGAGAAGCTGTGAGTGAGAGAGAGAGAAAGAGAAGCTGTGAGTGAGAGAGAGAGAGAGAAAGAGAAGCTGTGTGAGAGAGAGAAAGCAGCTGTGAGTGAGAGAGAAAGAAAGAAATAGAAGCTGTGAGTGAGTGAGAGCGAGAGAAGCTGTGAGTGAGAGAGAGAGAGAAGCTGTGAGTGAGAGAGAAAGGGAAAGAGAGGCTGTGAGTGAGAGAGAGAGAGAGAGAGAAGCTGTGAGGGAGAGAGAGAGAGAAAGAGAAGCTGTGAGAGAGAGAGAGAGAAGCTGTGAGTGAGATAGAAAGAAAGAAATAGAAGCTGTGAGTGAGTGAGAGAGAGAGAAGCTGTGAGTGAGAGAGAGAGAAGCTGTGAGTGAGAGAGAGAGAGAAGCTGTGAGTGAGAGAGAGAGAGAGAAAGAGAAGCTGTGAGAGAGAGAGAGAAGCTGTGAGTGAGAGAGAAAGAGAAGCTGTGAGTGAGAGAGAGAGAAAAAAGAGAAGCTGTGAGTGAGAGAGAGAGAGAGAAGCTGTGAGTGAGAGAGAGAGAAAGAGAAGCTGTGAGAGAGAGAGAAGCTGTGAGTGAGAGAGAAAGAAAGAAATAGAAGCTGTGAGTGAGTGAGAGAGAGAGAAGCTGTGAGTGAGAGAGAGAGAGAGAAGCTGTGAGTGAGAGAGAAAGGGAAAGAGAGGCTGTGAGTGACAGCGAGAGAGAGAGAAGCTGTGAGTGAGAGAGAGAGAGAAGCTGTGAGTGAGAGAGAAAGAGAGGCTGTGAGTGAGAGAGAGAGAGAGAAGCTGAGTGAGAGAGAGATAAAGAGAAGCTGTGAGTTAGAGAGAGAGAGAAAGAGAAGCTGTGAGTGAGACAGAGAGAAAGAGAAGCTGTGTGTGTGTGTGTGAGAGAGAAGCTGTGAGTGAGAGAGAGAGAAAAAGAGAAGCTGTGATTGAGAGAGAGAGCGAGAAGCTGTGAGTGAGAGAGAGAGAGAGAAACTGTGAGTGAGAGAGAGAGAGAGAGAAAGAGAAGCTGTGAGTGAGAGAGAGAGAGAGAAGCTGTGAGTGAGAGTGAGAGAGAAAGAGAAGCTGTGAGTGAGAGAGAGAGAAAGAAAGAGAAGCTGTGAGTGAGAGAGAGAAGCTGTGAGTGAGAGAGAGAGAAAGATAAGCTCTGAGTGAGAGAGAGAGAAAACGAAGCTGTGAGTGTGAGAGAGAGTGAGAAAAAGGGAAGCTGTGAGTGAGCATGAGAGAGAGAAGCTGTGACAGTGGGAGAGAGAAAGAGAGAAAGAGAAGCTGTGAGTGAGAGAGAGAGAAAGAAAGAGAAGTTATGAGTGAGAGAGAGAGAAGCTGTGAGTGAGAGAGAGAAGGAGAAAAAGAATCTGTGAGAGAGAGAGAGAGAGAGAGTAGCTGTGAGTGAGAGAGAGAGAGAAGCTGTGAGTGAGAGAGAGAAAGAGAAGCTGTGAGTGAGAGAGAGAGAGAGAGAGAAAGAGAAGCTGTGAGTGAGAGAGAGATAAAGAGAAGCTGTGAGTTAGAGAGAGAGAGAAAGAGAAGCTGTGAGTGAGAGAGAGAGAGAAAGAGAAGCTGTGTGAGAGAGAGAATCTGTGAGTGAGAGAGAGAGAGAGAAAGAAAGAGAAGATGTCAGTGAGAGAGGGAGAGAGAGAGAGAGAAGCTGTGAGTGAGAGAGAGAGAGAAAGATAAGCTGTGTGAGAGAGGGAGAGAAAGAGAAGCTGTGAGTGAGAGAGAGAGAGAGTGAGAAGCTGTGAGAGAGAGAGAGAGAAGCTGTGAGTGAGAGAGAGAGAGAGAGAAAGAAAGAGAAGTTATGAGTGAGAGAGAGAGAAGCTGTGAGTGAGAGAGAGAGAGAGTGAGAAGCTGTGAGAGAGAGAGAGAGAAGCTGTGAGTGAGAGAGAGAGAGAGAAAGAGAAGCTGTGAGTGAGAGAGAGAAAGAAAGAGAAGCTGTGAGAGAGTGAGAGAGAGAGAAGCTGTGAGTGAGAGAGAGAGAGAAGCTGTGAGTGAGAGAGAGAGAGAGAAAGAGAAGCTGTGAGTGAGAGAGAGAGAGAAAGAGAAGCTGTGAGAGAGAGAAAGAGAACCTGTGAGTGAGAGAGAAAGAGAAGCTGTGAGTGAGAGAGAGAGAAAGAGAAGCTGTGAGTGAGAGAGAGAAAGAGAAGCTGTGAGTGAGAGAGAGAGAAAGAGAAGCTGTGAGAGAGAGAGAAGCTGTGAGTGAGAGAGAAAGGGAAAGAGAGGCTGTGAGTGAGAGAGAGAGAGAGAAAGAGAAGTTGTGAGTGAGAGAGAGAGAGAGAAAGAGAAGCTGAGAGAGAGAGAGAGAAGCTGTGAGTGAGAGAGAGAGAAAGAAATAGAAGCTGTGAGTGAGTGAGAGAGAGAGAAGCTGTGAGTGAGAGAGAGAGAGAAGCTGTGAGTGAGAGAGAGAGAGAGAAAGAGAAGCTGTGAGTGAGAGAGAGAAAGAGAAGTTGTGAGAAAGAGAAAGGGAAGCTGTGAGTGAGAGAGAAAGAGAAGCTGTGAGTGAGAGAGAGAGAAAGAGAAGCTGTGTGTGTGTGTGAGAGAGAGAAGCTGTGAGTGAGAGAGAGAGAGAGAAAGAGAAGCTGTGAGAGAGAGAGAAGCTGTTAGTGAGAGAGAAAGAAAGAAATAGAAGCTGTGAGTGAGTGAGAGAGAGAGAAGCTGTGAGTGAGTGAGAGAGAGAAGCTGTGAGTGAGAGAGAAAGGGAAAGAGAGGCTGTGAGTGAAAGAGAGAGAGAGAGAAGCTGTGAGTAAGAGAGAAAGAGACGCAGTGAGTGAGACAGAGAGAAAGAGAAGCTGTGTGTGTGTGAGAGAGAGAGAAGCTGTGAGTGAGAGAGAGAGAAAGAGAAGCTGTGAGTGAGAGAGAAAGCTGTGAGTGAGAGAGAAAGAGAAAGAGAAGCTGTGAGTGAGAGAGAGAGAAGCTGTGAGTGAGAGAGAGAGAGAGAAACTGTGAGTGAGTGAGAGAGAGAGAAGCTGTGAGTGAGTGAGAGAGAGAGAAGCTGTGAGTGAGAGAGAGAGAAAGAAAGAGAAGTTATGAGTGAGAGAGAGAGAAGCTGTAAGTTAGAGAGAGAGGGAGAAAGAGAAGCTGTGAGAGAGAGAGAGAAAGAGAAGCTGTGAGTGAGAGAGACAGACAGAGAAAGAGAAGTTGTGAGTGAGAGAGAGAGAGCTAGAAGCTGTGAGTGAGTGAGAGAGAGCGAAGCTGTGAGTGAGAGAGAGAAAGAGAAGCTGTGAGTGAGAGAGAGAGAAAGAGAAGCTGTGAGTGAGAGAGAGATAAAGAGAAGCTGTGAGTTAGAGAGAGAGAAAGAGAAGCTGTGAGTGAGAGAGAGAGAAGCTGTGAGTGAGAGAGTGAGGGAGAAAGTGAAGCGGTGAGTGAGAGAGAGAGAGAAGCTGTGAGTGAGAGAGAGAGAGAGAAAAAAAGATTCTGTGAGTGAGAGAGAGAGAGAGAGAATCTGTGAGTGAGAGAGAGAGAAGCTGTGAGTGAGAGAGAGAAAGAGAAGCTGTGAGTGAGAGAGAGAGAGAAAGAGAAGCTGTGAGTGAGAGAAAGATAAAGAGAAGTTGTGAGTTAGAGAGAGACAGAGAAAGAGAAGCTGTGAGTGAGAGAGTGAGAGAGAAAGAGAAGCTGTGTGTTTGAGAGAGAGAGAAGCTGTGAGTGAGAGAGAGAGAGAAAGAGAAGATGTTAGTGAGAGAGTGAGAGAGAGAAAGAGAAGTTGTGAGTGAGAGAGAGAGAAGCTGTGAGTGAGAGAGAGAGAGAAAGAGAAGGTGTGTGTGAGAGAGAGAAAGAGAAGCTGTGAGTGAGAGAGAGAAGATGTGAGTGAGAGAGAGAGAGAAGATGTGAGTGAGAGAAAGAGAAAGAAAAGCTGTGAGTGAGTGAGAGAGAGAGATAAAGAGAAGCTGTGAGTGATAGAGAGAGATAAAGAAAAGCTGTGAGTGAGAGAGAGAAAGAGAAGCTGGGAGTGAGTAAGAGAGAGAAAGAGAAGCTGTGAGTGAGTGAGAGAGAGAGAAGCTGTGAGTGAGAGAGAGAGAGAAGCTGTGAGTGAGAGAGAAAGAAAGAAAGAGAAGCTGTGAGTGAGTGAGAGAGTGACAGAGAGAGAAACTGTGAGTGAGGGAGAGAGAGAAAGAGAAGCTGTGAGTGAGAGAGAGAGAGAGAAAGAGAAGCTGTGAGAGAGAGAAAGAGAAGCTGTGAGTGAGAGAGAAAGAGAAGGTGTGAGTGAGAGAGAGAGAGAAAGAGAAGCTGTGAGTGAGAGAGAGAGAAAGAGAAGCTGTGAGTGAGAGAGAGAGAGAAAGAGAAGCTGTGAGAGAGAGAGAGAGCAGCTGTGCGTGAGAGAGAAAGAAAGAAATAGAAGCTGTGAGTGAGTGAGAGCGAGAGAAGCTGTGAGTGAAAGAGAGAGAAGCTGTGAGTGAGAGAGAAAGGGAAAGAGATGCTGTGAGTGAGAGAGAGAGAGAAAGAGAAGCTGTGAGTGAGAGAGAGAGAGAGAAAGAGAAGCTGTGAGAGAGAGAGAGAAGCTGTGAGTGAGATAGAAAGAAAGAAATAGAAGCTGTGAGTGAGTGAGAGAGAGAGAAGCTGTGAGTGAGAGAGAGAGAGAAGCTGTGAGTGAGAGAGAGAGAGAGAAGCTGTGAGTGAGAGAGAGAGAGAGAAAGAGAAGCTGTGAGAGAGAGAGAAGCTGTGAGTGAGAGAGAAAGAGAAGCTGTGAGTGTGAGAGAGAGAGAGAAGCTGTGAGTGAGAGAGAGAGAAAGAGAAGCTGTGTGAGAGAGAGAGAAGCTGTGAGTGAGAGAGAAAGAAAGAAATAGAAGCTGTGAGTGAGTGAGAGAGAGAGAAGCTATGAGTGTGTGAGAGAGAGAGAGAAGCTGTGAGTGAGAGAGAAAGGGAAAGAGAGGCTGTGAGTGACAGAGAGAGAGAGAAGCTGTGAGTGAGTGAGAGAGAGAAGCTGTGAGTGAGAGAGAAAGAGAGGCTGTGAGTGAGAGAGAGAGAGAGAAGCTGAGTGAGAGAGATATAAAGAGAAGCTGTGAGTTAGAGAGAGAGAGAGAAAGAGAAGCTGTGAGTGAGACAGAGAGAAAGAGAAGCTGTGTGTGTGTGTGTGTGAGAGAAGCTGTGAGTGAGAGAGAGAGAAAAAGAGAAGCTGTGAGTGAGAGAGCGAGAAGCTGTGAGTGAGAGAGAGAGAAACTGTGAGTGCGAGAGAGAGAGAAGCTGTGAGTGAGTGAGAGAGAGAGAGAGAAGCTGTGTGAGAGAGAGAGAAATAAAGAGAAGCTGTGAGTTAGAGAGAAACAGAGAAAGAGAAGCTGTGAGTGAGAGAGAGAGAAAGAGAAGCTGTGAGTGTGAGAGAGAGATAAAGAGAAGGTGAGTTAGAGAGAGACAGAGAAAGAGAAGCTGTGAGTGAGAGAGTGAGAGAGAAAGAGAAGCTGTGAGTGAGAGAGAGAGAGAGAGAGAAGCTGTGAGAGAGAGAGAAAGAAAGAGATGCTGTGAGTGAGAGAGAGAGGGTGAAAGAGAAGCTGTGATTGTGAGAGAGAGGGAGAAAAAGCTGTCAGTGAGCGTGAGAGAGAGAGAGAAGCTGTGACAGTGGGAGAGAGAGAAAGAGAAGCTGTGAGTGAGTGAGAGAGAAAGAAAGAGAAGCTATGAGTGAGAGAGAGAGAAGCTGTAAGTGAGAGAGAGAGGGAGAAAGAGAAGCTGTGAGAGAGAGAGAGTAATAGAAGCTGTGAGTGAGTTAGAGAGAGAGAAGCTGTGAGTGAGAGAGAGAGAGAAGCTGTGAGTGAGAGAGAGAGAGAGAAAGAGAAGCTGTGAGTGAGAGAGAGAAAGAGAAGTTGTGTGAGAGAGAAAGGGATGCTGTGAGTGAGAGAGAAAGAGAAGCTGTGAGTGAGAGAGAGAGAAAGAGAAGCTGTGAGAGAGAGAGAGAGAGAAGCTGTGAGTGAGAGAGAGAGAGAGAAAGAGAAGCTGTGAGAGAGAGAGAAGCTGTGAGTGAGAGAGAAAGAAAGAAATAGAAGCTGTGAGTGAGTGAGAGAGAGAGAAGCTGTGAGTGAGTGAGAGAGAGAAGCTGTGAGTGAGAGAGAAAGGGAAAGAGAGGCTGTGAGTGAAAGAGAGAGAGAGAAGCTGTGAGTAAGAGAGAGAGAGAAGCTGTGAGTGTGAGAGAAAGAGAGGCTGTGAGTGAGAGATAGAGAAGCTGAGTGAGAGAGAGATAAAGAGAAGCTGTGAGTTAGAGAGAGAGAGAGAAAGAGAATCTGTGAGTGAGACAGAGAGAAAGAGAAGCTGTGTGTGTGTGAGAGAGAGAAGCTGTGAGTGAGAGAGAGAGAAAGAGAAGCTGTGAGTGAGAGAGAAAGCTGTGAGTGAGAGAGAAAGAGAAAGAGAAGCTGTGAGTGAGAGAGAGAGAAGCTGTGAGTGAGAGAGAGAGAGAAACAGTGAGTGAGAGAGAGAGAGAGAAGCTGTGAGTGAGTGAGTGAGAGAGAGAGAAGCTGTGAGTGAGAGAGAGAGAAAGAAAGAGAAGTTATGAGTGAGAGAGAGAGAAGCTGTAAGTGAGAGAGAGAGGGAGAAAGAGAAGCTGTGAGAGAGAGAGAGAAAGAGAAGCTGTGAGTGAGAGGGACAGACAGAGAAAGAGAAGCTGTGAGTGAGAGAGAGAGAGCTAGAAGCTGTGAGTGAGTGAGAGAGAGAGAAGCTGTGAGTGAGAGAGAGAAAGAGAAGCTGTGAGTGAGAGAGAGAGAAAGAGAAGCTGTGAGTGAGAGAGAGATAAAGAGAAGCTGTGAGTTAGAGAGAGAGAAAGAGAAGCTGTGAGTGAGAGAGAAGCTGTGAGTGAGAGAGAGAGGGAGAAAGTGAAGCGGTGAGTGAGAGAGAGAGAGAGAAGCTGTGAGTGAGAGAGAGAAAGAAAAAAAGAATCTGTGAGTGAGAGAGAGAGAGAGAATCTGTGAGTGAGAGAGAGAGAGAGAGAAGCTGTGAGTGAGAGAGAGAGAGAGAAAGAGAAGCTGTGAGTGAGAGAAAGATAAAGAGTAGCTGTGAGTTAGAGAGAGACAGAGAAAGAGAAGCTGTGTGTGTGAGAGAGAGAGAGAGAAAGAGAAGCTGTGTGTTTGTGAGAGAGAGAAGCTGTGAGTGAGTGAGAGAGAGAAAGAGAAGATGTTAGTGAGAGAGTGAGAGAGAGAAAGAGAAGCTGTGAGTGAGAGAGAAAGGGAAAGAGATGCTGTGAGTGAGAGAGAGAGAGAAAGAGAAGCTGTGAGTGAGAGAGAGAGAGAGAAAGAGAAGCTGTGAGAGAGAGAGAGAAGCTGTGAGTGAGATAGAAAGAAAGAAATAGAAGCTGTGAGTGAGTGAGAGAGAGAGAAGCTGTGAGTGAGAGAGAGAGAGAAGCTGTGAGTGAGAGAGAGAGAGAGAAGCTGTGAGTGAGAGAGAGAGAGAGAAAGAGAAGCTGTGAGAGAGAGAGAAGCTGTGAGTGAGAGAGAAAGAGAAGCTGTGAGTGTGAGAGAGAGAGAGAAGCTGTGAGTGAGAGAGAGAGAAAGAGAAGCTGTGTGAGAGAGAGAGAAGCTGTGAGTGAGAGAGAAAGAAAGAAATAGAAGCTGTGAGTGAGTGAGAGAGAGAGAAGCTATGAGTGTGTGAGAGAGAGAGAGAAGCTGTGAGTGAGAGAGAAAGGGAAAGAGAGGCTGTGAGTGACAGAGAGAGAGAGAAGCTGTGAGTGAGTGAGAGAGAGAAGCTGTGAGTGAGAGAGAAAGAGAGGCTGTGAGTGAGAGAGAGAGAGAGAAGCTGAGTGAGAGAGATATAAAGAGAAGCTGTGAGTTAGAGAGAGAGAGAGAAAGAGAAGCTGTGAGTGAGACAGAGAGAAAGAGAAGCTGTGTGTGTGTGTGTGTGAGAGAAGCTGTGAGTGAGAGAGAGAGAAAAAGAGAAGCTGTGAGTGAGAGAGCGAGAAGCTGTGAGTGAGAGAGAGAGAAACTGTGAGTGCGAGAGAGAGAGAAGCTGTGAGTGAGTGAGAGAGAGAGAGAGAAGCTGTGTGAGAGAGAGAGAAATAAAGAGAAGCTGTGAGTTAGAGAGAAACAGAGAAAGAGAAGCTGTGAGTGAGAGAGAGAGAAAGAGAAGCTGTGAGTGTGAGAGAGAGATAAAGAGAAGGTGAGTTAGAGAGAGACAGAGAAAGAGAAGCTGTGAGTGAGAGAGTGAGAGAGAAAGAGAAGCTGTGAGTGAGAGAGAGAGAGAGAGAGAAGCTGTGAGAGAGAGAGAAAGAAAGAGATGCTGTGAGTGAGAGAGAGAGGGTGAAAGAGAAGCTGTGATTGTGAGAGAGAGGGAGAAAAAGCTGTCAGTGAGCGTGAGAGAGAGAGAGAAGCTGTGACAGTGGGAGAGAGAGAAAGAGAAGCTGTGAGTGAGTGAGAGAGAAAGAAAGAGAAGCTATGAGTGAGAGAGAGAGAAGCTGTAAGTGAGAGAGAGAGGGAGAAAGAGAAGCTGTGAGAGAGAGAGAGTAATAGAAGCTGTGAGTGAGTTAGAGAGAGAGAAGCTGTGAGTGAGAGAGAGAGAGAAGCTGTGAGTGAGAGAGAGAGAGAGAGAAAGAGAAGCTGTGAGTGAGAGAGAGAAAGAGAAGTTGTGTGAGAGAGAAAGG
The DNA here is from genome assembly GCA_035047345.1 of Bradypodion ventrale. Lineage (NCBI taxonomy): Eukaryota > Metazoa > Chordata > Lepidosauria > Squamata > Chamaeleonidae > Bradypodion > Bradypodion ventrale. Next base: position 9,551,347 of record JAWDJE010000018.1, on the reverse strand, counting down.
GATGCTGTGAGTGAGAGAGAAAGAGAAGCTGTGAGTGAGAGAGAGAGAAAGAGAAGCTGTGAGAGAGAGAGAGAGAGAAGCTGTGAGTGAGAGAGAGACAGAGAAAGAGAAGCTGTGTGTGTGAGAGAGAGAGAGAGAAAGAGAAGCTGTGTGTTTGTGAGAGAGAGAAGCTGTGAGTGAGTGAGAGAGAGAAAGAGAAGATGTTAGTGAGAGAGTGAGAGAGAGAAAGAGAAGTTGTGAGTGAGAGAAGCTGTGAGTGAGAGAGAGAGAGAGAAAGAGAAGGTGTGTGTGTGTGTGAGAGAGAGAAGCTGTGAGTGAGAGAGAGAGAGAAGATGTGAGTGAGAGAGAGAGAGAAGATGTGAGTGAGAGAGAGAGAGAAGATGTGAGTGAGAGAAAGAGAAAGAGAAGCTGTGAGTGAGTGAGAGAGAGAGATAAAGAGAAGCTGTGAGTGATAGAGAGAGATAAAGAAAAGCTGTGAGTGAGAGAGAGAAAGAGAAGCTGGGAGTGAGTAAGAGAGAGAAAGAGAAGCTGTGAGTGAGTGAGAGAGAGAGAAGCTGTGAGTGAGAGAGAGGGAGAAGCTGTGAGTGAGAGAGAAAGAAAGAAAGAGAAGCTGTGAGTGAGTGAGAGAGTGAGAGAGAGAGAAACTGTGAGTGAGAGAGAGAGAGAAAGAGAAGCTGTGAGTGAGAGAGAGAGAGAGAAAGAGAAGCTGTGAGAGAGAGAAAGAGAAGCTGTGAGTGAGAGAGAAAGAGAAGCTGTGAGTGAGAGAGAGAGAGAAAGAGAAGCTGTGAGTGTGAGAGAGAGAAAGAGAAGCTGTGAGTGAGAGAGAGAGAAAGAGAAGCTGTGAGAGAGAGAGAGAGAAGCTGTGAGTGAGAGAGAGAGAGAGAAAGAGAAGCTGTGAGAGAGAGAGAAGCTGTGAGTGAGAGAGAAAGAAAGAAATAGAAGCTGTGAGTGAGTGAGAGAGAAGCTGTGAGTGAGAGAGAAAGGGAAAGAGAGGCTGTGAGTGAAAGAGAGAGAGAGAGAAGCTGTGAGTAAGAGAGAGAGAGAAGCTGTGAGTGTGAGAGAAAGAGAGGCTGTGAGTGAGAGAGAGAGAAGCTGAGTGAGAGAGAGATAAAGAGAAGCTGTGAGTTAGAGAGAGAGAGAAAGAGAAGCTGTGAGTGAGACAGAGAGAATGAGAAGCTGTGTGTGTGTGAGAGAGAGAGACGCTGTGAGTGAGAGAGAGAGAAAGAGAAGCTGTGAGTGAGAGAGAAAGCTGTGAGTGAGAGAGAAAGAGAAAGAGAAGCTGTGAGTGAGAGAGAGAGAGAAGCTGTGAGTGAGAGAGAGAGAGAAACTGTGAGTGAGAGAGAGAGAGAAGCTGTTAGTGAGTGAGTGAGAGAGAGAGAAGCTGTGAGTGAGAGAGAGAGAAAGAAAGAGAAGTTATGAGTGAGAGAGAGAGAAGCTGTAAGTGAGAGAGAGAGGGAGAAAGAGAAGCTGTGAGAGAGAGAGAGAAAGAGAAGCTGTGAGTGAGAGGGACAGACAGAGAAAGAGAAGCTGTGAGTGAGAGAGAGAGAGCTAGAAGCTGTGAGTGAGAGAGAGAGAGAAGCTGTGAGTGAGAGAGAGAAAGAGAAGCTGTGAGTGAGAGAGAGAGAGAAAGAGAAGCTGTGAGTGAGAGAGAGATAAAGAGAAGCTGTGAGTTAGAGAGAGAAAGAGAAGCTGTGAGTGAGAGAGAGAGAAGCTGTGAGTGAGAGAGAGAGGGAGAAAGTGAAGCGGTGAGTGAGAGAGAGAGAGAGAAGCTGTGAGTGAGAGAGAGAGAGAAAAAAAGAATCTGTGAGTGAGAGAGAGAGAGAGAGAATCTGTGAATGAGAGAGAGAGAGAGAAGCTGTGAGTGAGAGAGAGAGAGAAAGAGAAGCTGTGAGTGCGAGAAAGATAAAGAGTAGCTGTGAGTTAGAGAGAGACAGAGAAAGAGAAGCTGTGAGTGAGAGAGAGAGAGAGAGAAAGAGAAGCTGTGTGTTTGAGAGAAAGAGAAGCTGTGAGTGAGAGAGAGAGAGAAAGAGAAGATGTTAGTGAGAGAGTGAGAGAGAGAAAGAGAAGTTGTGAGTGAGAGAAGCTGTGAGTGAGAGAGAGAGAGAAAGAGAAGGTGTGTGTGTGAGAGAGAAAGAGAAGCTGTGAGTGAGAGAGAGAGAGAAGATGTGAGTGAGAGAGAGAGAGAAGATGTGAGTGAGAGAGAGAGAGAAGATGTGAGTGAGAGAAAGAGAAAGAAAGAGAAGTTATGAGTGAGAGAGAGAGAAGCTGTAAGTGAGAGAGAGAGGGAGAAAGAGAAGCTGTGAGAGAGAGAGAGAAAGAGAAGCTGTGAGTGAGAGGGACAGACAGAGAAAGAGAAGCTGTGAGTGAGAGAGAGAGAGCTAGAAGCTGTGAGTGAGAGAGAGAGAGAAACTGTGAGTGAGAGAGAGAGAGAGAAGCTGTTAGTGAGTGAGTGAGAGAGAGAAGCTGTGAGTGAGAGAGAGAGAAAGAAAGAGAAGTTATGAGTGAGAGAGAGAGAAGCTGTAAGTGAGAGAGAGAGGGAGAAAGAGAAGCTGTGAGAGAGAGAGAGAAAGAGAAGCTGTGAGTGAGAGGGACAGACAGAGAAAGAGAAGCTGTGAGTGAGAGAGAGAGAGCTAGAAGCTGTGAGTGAGAGAGAGAGAGAAGCTGTGAGTGAGAGAGAGAAAGAGAAGCTGTGAGTGAGAGAGAGAGAGAAAGAGAAGCTGTGAGTGAGAGAGAGATAAAGAGAAGCTGTGAGTTAGAGAGAGAAAGAGAAGCTGTGAGTGAGAGAGAGAGAAGCTGTGAGTGAGAGAGAGAGGGAGAAAGTGAAGCGGTGAGTGAGAGAGAGAGAGAGAAGCTGTGAGTGAGAGAGAGAGAGAAAAAAAGAATCTGTGAGTGAGAGAGAGAGAGAGAGAATCTGTGAGTGAGAGAGAGAGAGAGAGAAGCTGTGAGTGAGAGAGAGAGAGAAAGAGAAGCTGTGAGTGCGAGAAAGATAAAGAGTAGCTGTGAGTTAGAGACAGACAGAGAAAGAGAAGCTGTGAGTGAGAGAGAGAGAGAGAGAAAGAGAAGCTGTGTGTTTGAGAGAGAGAGAAGCTGTGAGTGAGAGAGAGAGAAAGAGAAGATGTTAGTGAGAGAGTGAGAGAGAGAAAGAGAAGTTGTGAGTGAGAGAAGCTGTGAGTGAGAGAGAGAGAGAAAGAGAAGGTGTGTGTGTGAGAGAGAAAGAGAAGCTGTGAGTGAGAGAGAGAGAGAAGATGTGAGTGAGAGAGAGAGAGAAGATGTGAGTGAGAGAGAGAGAGAAGATGTGAGTGAGAGAAAGAGAAAGAGAAGCTGTGAGTGAGTGAGAGAGAGAGATAAAGAGAAGCTGTGAGTGATAGAGAGAGATAAAGAAAAGCTGTGAGTGAGAGAGAGAAAGAGAAGCTGGGAGTGAGTAAGAGAGAGAAAGAGAAGCTGTGAGTGTGAGAGAGAGAAAGAGAAGCTGTGAGTGAGAGAGAGAGAAAGAGAAGCTGTGAGAGAGAGAGAGAGAAGCTGTGAGTGAGAGAGAGAGAGAGAAAGAGAAGCTGTGAGAGAGAGAGAAGCTGTGAGTGAGAGAGAAAGAAAGAAATAGAAGCTGTGAGTGAGTGAGAGAGAGAAGCTGTGAGTGAGAGAGAAAGGGAAAGAGAGGCTGTGAGTGAAAGAGAGAGAGAGAGAAGCTGTGAGTAAGAGAGAGAGAGAAGCTGTGAGTGTGAGAGAAAGAGAGGCTGTGAGTGAGAGAGAGAGAAGCTGAGTGAGAGAGAGATAAAGAGAAGCTGTGAGTTAGAGAGAGAGAGAAAGAGAAGCTGTGAGTGAGACAGAGAGAATGAGAAGCTGTGTGTGTGTGAGAGAGAGAGACGCTGTGAGTGAGAGAGAGAGAAAGAGAAGCTGTGAGTGAGAGAGAAAGCTGTGAGTGAGAGAGAAAGAGAAAGAGAAGCTGTGAGTGAGAGAGAGAGAGAAGCTGTGAGTGAGAGAGAGAGAGAAACTGTGAGTGAGAGAGAGAGAGAGAAGCTGTTAGTGAGTGAGTGAGAGAGAGAGAAGCTGTGAGTGAGAGAGAGAGAAAGAAAGAGAAGTTATGAGTGAGAGAGAGAGAAGCTGTAAGTGAGAGAGAGAGGGAGAAAGAGAAGCTGTGAGAGAGAGAGAGAAAGAGAAGCTGTGAGTGAGAGGGACAGACAGAGAAAGAGAAGCTGTGAGTGAGAGAGAGAGAGCTAGAAGCTGTGAGTGAGAGAGAGAGAGAAGCTGTGAGTGAGAGAGAGAAAGAGAAGCTGTGAGTGAGAGAGAGAGAGAAAGAGAAGCTGTGAGTGAGAGAGAGATAAAGAGAAGCTGTGAGTTAGAGAGAGAAAGAGAAGCTGTGAGTGAGAGAGAGAGAAGCTGTGAGTGAGAGAGAGAGGGAGAAAGTGAAGCGGTGAGTGAGAGAGAGAGAGAGAAGCTGTGAGTGAGAGAGAGAGAGAAAAAAAGAATCTGTGAGTGAGAGAGAGAGAGAGAGAATCTGTGAGTGAGAGAGAGAGAGAGAAGCTGTGAGTGAGAGAGAGAGAGAAAGAGAAGCTGTGAGTGCGAGAAAGATAAAGAGTAGCTGTGAGTTAGAGAGAGACAGAGAAAGAGAAGCTGTGAGTGAGAGAGAGAGAGAGAGAGAAAGAGAAGCTGTGTGTTTGAGAGAGAGAGAAGTTGTGAGTGAGAGAGAGAGAGAAAGAGAAGATGTTAGTGAGAGAGTGAGAGAGAGAAAGAGAAGTTGTGAGTGAGAGAAGCTGTGAGTGAGAGAGAGAGAGAAAGAGAAGGTGTGTGTGTGAGAGAGAAAGAGAAGCTGTGAGTGAGAGAGAGAGAGAAGATGTGAGTGAGAGAGAGAGAGAAGATGTGAGTGAGAGAGAGAGAGAAGATGTGAGTGAGAGAAAGAGAAAGAAAGAGAAGTTATGAGTGAGAGAGAGAGAAGCTGTAAGTGAGAGAGAGAGGGAGAAAGAGAAGCTGTGAGAGAGAGAGAGAAAGAGAAGCTGTGAGTGAGAGGGACAGACAGAGAAAGAGAAGCTGTGAGTGAGAGAGAGAGAGCTAGAAGCTGTGAGTGAGAGAGAGAGAGAAACTGTGAGTGAGAGAGAGAGAGAGAAGCTGTTAGTGAGTGAGTGAGAGAGAGAAGCTGTGAGTGAGAGAGAGAGAAAGAAAGAGAAGTTATGAGTGAGAGAGAGAGAAGCTGTAAGTGAGAGAGAGAGGGAGAAAGAGAAGCTGTGAGAGAGAGAGAGAAAGAGAAGCTGTGAGTGAGAGGGACAGACAGAGAAAGAGAAGCTGTGAGTGAGAGAGAGAGAGCTAGAAGCTGTGAGTGAGAGAGAGAGAGAAGCTGTGAGTGAGAGAGAGAAAGAGAAGCTGTGAGTGAGAGAGAGAGAGAAAGAGAAGCTGTGAGTGAGAGAGAGATAAAGAGAAGCTGTGAGTTAGAGAGAGAAAGAGAAGCTGTGAGTGAGAGAGAGAGAAGCTGTGAGTGAGAGAGAGAGGGAGAAAGTGAAGCGGTGAGTGAGAGAGAGAGAGAGAAGCTGTGAGTGAGAGAGAGAGAGAAAAAAAGAATCTGTGAGTGAGAGAGAGAGAGAGAGAATCTGTGAGTGAGAGAGAGAGAGAGAGAAGCTGTGAGTGAGAGAGAGAGAGAAAGAGAAGCTGTGAGTGCGAGAAAGATAAAGAGTAGCTGTGAGTTAGAGAGAGACAGAGAAAGAGAAGCTGTGAGTGAGAGAGAGAGAGAGAGAAAGAGAAGCTGTGTGTTTGAGAGAGAGAGAAGCTGTGAGTGAGAGAGAGAGAAAGAGAAGATGTTAGTGAGAGAGTGAGAGAGAGAAAGAGAAGTTGTGAGTGAGAGAAGCTGTGAGTGAGAGAGAGAGAGAAAGAGAAGGTGTGTGTGTGAGAGAGAAAGAGAAGCTGTGAGTGAGAGAGAGAGAGAAGATGTGAGTGAGAGAGAGAGAGAAGATGTGAGTGAGAGAGAGAGAGAAGATGTGAGTGAGAGAAAGAGAAAGAGAAGCTGTGAGTGAGTGAGAGAGAGAGATAAAGAGAAGCTGTGAGTGATAGAGAGAGATAAAGAAAAGCTGTGAGTGAGAGAGAGAAAGAGAAGCTGGGAGTGAGTAAGAGAGAGAAAGAGAAGCTGTGAGTGAGAGAGAGAGAGAAGATGTGAGTGAGAGAGAGAGAGAAGATGTGAGTGAGAGAGAGAGAGAAGATGTGAGTGAGAGAAAGAGAAAGAAAGAGAAGTTATGAGTGAGAGAGAGAGAAGCTGTAAGTGAGAGAGAGAGGGAGAAAGAGAAGCTGTGAGAGAGAGAGAGAAAGAGAAGCTGTGAGTGAGAGGGACAGACAGAGAAAGAGAAGCTGTGAGTGAGAGAGAGAGAGCTAGAAGCTGTGAGTGAGAGAGAGAGAGAAACTGTGAGTGAGAGAGAGAGAGAGAAGCTGTTAGTGAGTGAGTGAGAGAGAGAAGCTGTGAGTGAGAGAGAGAGAAAGAAAGAGAAGTTATGAGTGAGAGAGAGAGAAGCTGTAAGTGAGAGAGAGAGGGAGAAAGAGAAGCTGTGAGAGAGAGAGAGAAAGAGAAGCTGTGAGTGAGAGGGACAGACAGAGAAAGAGAAGCTGTGAGTGAGAGAGAGAGAGCTAGAAGCTGTGAGTGAGAGAGAGAGAGAAGCTGTGAGTGAGAGAGAGAAAGAGAAGCTGTGAGTGAGAGAGAGAGAGAAAGAGAAGCTGTGAGTGAGAGAGAGATAAAGAGAAGCTGTGAGTTAGAGAGAGAAAGAGAAGCTGTGAGTGAGAGAGAGAGAAGCTGTGAGTGAGAGAGAGAGGGAGAAAGTGAAGCGGTGAGTGAGAGAGAGAGAGAGAAGCTGTGAGTGAGAGAGAGAGAGAAAAAAAGAATCTGTGAGTGAGAGAGAGAGAGAGAGAATCTGTGAGTGAGAGAGAGAGAGAGAGAAGCTGTGAGTGAGAGAGAGAGAGAAAGAGAAGCTGTGAGTGCGAGAAAGATAAAGAGTAGCTGTGAGTTAGAGACAGACAGAGAAAGAGAAGCTGTGAGTGAGAGAGAGAGAGAGAGAAAGAGAAGCTGTGTGTTTGAGAGAGAGAGAAGCTGTGAGTGAGAGAGAGAGAAAGAGAAGATGTTAGTGAGAGAGTGAGAGAGAGAAAGAGAAGTTGTGAGTGAGAGAAGCTGTGAGTGAGAGAGAGAGAGAAAGAGAAGGTGTGTGTGTGAGAGAGAAAGAGAAGCTGTGAGTGAGAGAGAGAGAGAAGATGTGAGTGAGAGAGAGAGAGAAGATGTGAGTGAGAGAGAGAGAGAAGATGTGAGTGAGAGAAAGAGAAAGAGAAGCTGTGAGTGAGTGAGAGAGAGAGATAAAGAGAAGCTGTGAGTGATAGAGAGAGATAAAGAAAAGCTGTGAGTGAGAGAGAGAAAGAGAAGCTGGGAGTGAGTAAGAGAGAGAAAGAGAAGCTGTGAGTGTGAGAGAGAGAAAGAGAAGCTGTGAGTGAGAGAGAGAGAAAGAGAAGCTGTGAGAGAGAGAGAGAGAAGCTGTGAGTGAGAGAGAGAGAGAGAAAGAGAAGCTGTGAGAGAGAGAGAAGCTGTGAGTGAGAGAGAAAGAAAGAAATAGAAGCTGTGAGTGAGTGAGAGAGAGAAGCTGTGAGTGAGAGAGAAAGGGAAAGAGAGGCTGTGAGTGAAAGAGAGAGAGAGAGAAGCTGTGAGTAAGAGAGAGAGAGAAGCTGTGAGTGTGAGAGAAAGAGAGGCTGTGAGTGAGAGAGAGAGAAGCTGAGTGAGAGAGAGATAAAGAGAAGCTGTGAGTTAGAGAGAGAGAGAAAGAGAAGCTGTGAGTGAGACAGAGAGAATGAGAAGCTGTGTGTGTGTGAGAGAGAGAGACGCTGTGAGTGAGAGAGAGAGAAAGAGAAGCTGTGAGTGAGAGAGAAAGCTGTGAGTGAGAGAGAAAGAGAAAGAGAAGCTGTGAGTGAGAGAGAGAGAGAAGCTGTGAGTGAGAGAGAGAGAGAAACTGTGAGTGAGAGAGAGAGAGAGAAGCTGTTAGTGAGTGAGTGAGAGAGAGAGAAGCTGTGAGTGAGAGAGAGAGAAAGAAAGAGAAGTTATGAGTGAGAGAGAGAGAAGCTGTAAGTGAGAGAGAGAGGGAGAAAGAGAAGCTGTGAGAGAGAGAGAGAAAGAGAAGCTGTGAGTGAGAGGGACAGACAGAGAAAGAGAAGCTGTGAGTGAGAGAGAGAGAGCTAGAAGCTGTGAGTGAGAGAGAGAGAGAAGCTGTGAGTGAGAGAGAGAAAGAGAAGCTGTGAGTGAGAGAGAGAGAGAAAGAGAAGCTGTGAGTGAGAGAGAGATAAAGAGAAGCTGTGAGTTAGAGAGAGAAAGAGAAGCTGTGAGTGAGAGAGAGAGAAGCTGTGAGTGAGAGAGAGAGGGAGAAAGTGAAGCGGTGAGTGAGAGAGAGAGAGAGAAGCTGTGAGTGAGAGAGAGAGAGAAAAAAAGAATCTGTGAGTGAGAGAGAGAGAGAGAGAATCTGTGAGTGAGAGAGAGAGAGAGAAGCTGTGTGAGAGAGAGAGAGAAAGAGAAGCTGTGAGTGCGAGAAAGATAAAGAGTAGCTGTGAGTTAGAGAGAGACAGAGAAAGAGAAGCTGTGAGTGAGAGAGAGAGAGAGAGAGAAAGAGAAGCTGTGTGTTTGAGAGAGAGAGAAGTTGTGAGTGAGAGAGAGAGAGAAAGAGAAGATGTTAGTGAGAGAGTGAGAGAGAGAAAGAGAAGTTGTGAGTGAGAGAAGCTGTGAGTGAGAGAGAGAGAGAAAGAGAAGGTGTGTGTGTGAGAGAGAAAGAGAAGCTGTGAGTGAGAGAGAGAGAGAAGATGTGAGTGAGAGAGAGAGAGAAGATGTGAGTGAGAGAGAGAGAGAAGATGTGAGTGAGAGAAAGAGAAAGAAAGAGAAGTTATGAGTGAGAGAGAGAGAAGCTGTAAGTGAGAGAGAGAGGGAGAAAGAGAAGCTGTGAGAGAGAGAGAGAAAGAGAAGCTGTGAGTGAGAGGGACAGACAGAGAAAGAGAAGCTGTGAGTGAGAGAGAGAGAGCTAGAAGCTGTGAGTGAGAGAGAGAGAGAAACTGTGAGTGAGAGAGAGAGAGAGAAGCTGTTAGTGAGTGAGTGAGAGAGAGAAGCTGTGAGTGAGAGAGAGAGAAAGAAAGAGAAGTTATGAGTGAGAGAGAGAGAAGCTGTAAGTGAGAGAGAGAGGGAGAAAGAGAAGCTGTGAGAGAGAGAGAGAAAGAGAAGCTGTGAGTGAGAGGGACAGACAGAGAAAGAGAAGCTGTGAGTGAGAGAGAGAGCTAGAAGCTGTGAGTGAGAGAGAGAGAGAAGCTGTGAGTGAGAGAGAGAAAGAGAAGCTGTGAGTGAGAGAGAGAGAGAAAGAGAAGCTGTGAGTGAGAGAGAGATAAAGAGAAGCTGTGAGTTAGAGAGAGAAAGAGAAGCTGTGAGTGAGAGAGAGAGAAGCTGTGAGTGAGAGAGAGAGGGAGAAAGTGAAGCGGTGAGTGAGAGAGAGAGAGAGAAGCTGTGAGTGAGAGAGAGAGAGAAAAAAAGAATCTGTGAGTGAGAGAGAGAGAGAGAATCTGTGAGTGAGAGAGAGAGAGAGAGAAGCTGTGAGTGAGAGAGAGAGAGAAAGAGAAGCTGTGAGTGCGAGAAAGATAAAGAGTAGCTGTGAGTTAGAGAGAGACAGAGAAAGAGAAGCTGTGAGTGAGAGAGAGAGAGAGAGAAAGAGAAGCTGTGTGTTTGAGAGAGAGAGAAGCTGTGAGTGAGAGAGAGAGAAAGAGAAGATGTTAGTGAGAGAGTGAGAGAGAGAAAGAGAAGTTGTGAGTGAGAGAAGCTGTGAGTGAGAGAGAGAGAGAAAGAGAAGGTGTGTGTGTGAGAGAGAAAGAGAAGCTGTGAGTGAGAGAGAGAGAGAAGATGTGAGTGAGAGAGAGAGAGAAGATGTGAGTGAGAGAGAGAGAGAAGATGTGAGTGAGAGAAAGAGAAAGAGAAGCTGTGAGTGAGTGAGAGAGAGAGATAAAGAGAAGCTGTGAGTGATAGAGAGAGATAAAGAAAAGCTGTGAGTGAGAGAGAGAAAGAGAAGCTGGGAGTGAGTAAGAGAGAGAAAGAGAAGCTGTGAGTGAGTGAGAGAGAGAGAAGCTGTGAGTGAGAGAGTGGGAGAAGGTGTGAGTGAGAGAGAAAGAAAGAAAGAGAAGCTGTGAGTGAGTGAGAGAGTGAGAGAGAGAGAAACTGTGAGTGAGAGAGAGAGAGAAAGAGAAGCTGTGAGTGAGAGAGAGAGAGAGAAAGAGAAGCTGTGAGAGAGAGAAAGAGAAGCTGTGAGTGAGAGAGAAAGAGAAGCTGTGAGTGAGAGAGAGAGAGAAAGTGAAGCTGTGAGTGAGAGAGAGAGAAAGAGAAGCTGTGAGTGAGAGAGAGAGAGAAAGAGAAGCTGTGAGAGAGAGAGAGAGCAGCTGTGAGTGAGAGAGAAAGAAAGAAATAGAAGCTGTGAGTGAGTGAGAGCGAGAGAAGCTGTGAGTGTGAGAGAGAGAGAGAAGCTGTGAGTGAGAGAGAAAGGGAAAGAGAGGCTGTGAGTGAGAGAGAGAGAGAGAAAGAGAAGCTGTGAGGGAGAGAGAGAGAGAGAAAGAGAAGCTGTGAGAGAGAGAGAGAAGCTGTGAGTGAGATAGAAAGAAAGAAATAGAAGCTGTGAGTGAGTGAGAGAGAGAGAAGCTGTGAGTGAGAGAGAGAGAAGCTGTGAGTGAGAGAGAGAGAGAGAGAAGCTGTGAGTGAGAGAGAGAGAGAGAAAGAGAAGCTGTGAGAGAGAGAGAGAAGCTGTGAGTGAGAGAGAAAGAGAAGCTGTGAGTGAGAGAGAGAGAAAAAAGAGAAGCTGTGAGTGAGAGAGAGAGAGAGAAGCTGTGAGAGAGAGAGAGAGAAAGCTGTGAGAGAGAGAGAGAAGCTGTGAGTGAGAGAGAAAGAAAGAAATAGAAGCTGTGAGTGAGTGAGAGAGAGAAGCTGTGAGTGAGAGAGAGAGAGAGAAGCTGTGAGTGAGAGAGAAAGGGAAAGAGAGGCTGTGAGTGACAGCGAGAGAGAGAGAAGCTGTGAGTGAGAGAGAGAGAGAAGCTGTGAGTGAGAGAGAAAGAGAGGCTGTGAGTGAGAGAGAGAGAGAGAAGCTGAGTGAGAGAGAGATAAAGAGAAGCTGTGAGTTAGAGAGAGAGAGAAAGAGAAGCTGTGAGTGAGACAGAGAGAAAGAGAAGCTGTGTGTGTGTGTGTGAGAGAGAAGCTGTGAGTGAGAGAGAGAGAAAAAGAGAAGCTGTGATTGAGAGAGAGAGCGAGAAGCTGTGAGTGAGAGAGAGAGAGAGAAACTGTGAGTGAGAGAGAGAGAGAGAAAGAGAAGCTGTGAGTGAGAGAGAGAGAGAGAAGCTGTGAGTGAGAGTGAGAGAGAAAGAGAAGCTGTGAGTGAGAGAGAGAGAAAGAAAGAGAAGCTGTGAGTGAGAGAGAGAAGCTGTGAGTGAGAGAGAGAGAGAAAGATAAGCTCTGAGTGAGAGAGAGAGAAAACGAAGCTGTGAGTGTGAGAGAGAGTGAGAAAAAGGGAAGCTGTGAGTGAGCATGAGAGAGAGAAGCTGTGACAGTGGGAGAGAGAAAGAGAGAAAGAGAAGCTGTGAGTGAGAGAGAGAGAAAGAAAGAGAAGTTATGAGTGAGAGAGAGAGAAGCTGTGAGTGAGAGAGAGAAGGAGAAAGAGAATCTGTGAGTGAGAGAGAGAGAGAGAGAGTAGCTGTGAGTGAGAGAGAGAGAGAGAAGCTCTGAGTGAGAGAGAGAAAGAGAAGCTGTGAGTGAGAGAAAGAGAGAGAGAGAAAGAGAAGCTGTGAGAGAGAGAGAGATAAAGATAAGCTGTGAGTTAGAGAGAGAGAGAAAGAGAAGCTGTGAGTGAGAGAGAGAGAAAGAGAAGCTGTGTGTGAGAGAGAATCTGTGAGTGAGAGAGAGAGAGAGAGAAAGAAAGAGAAGATGTCAGTGAGAGAGAGGGAGAGAGAGAGAGAAGCTGTGAGTGAGAGAGAGAGAGAAAGATAAGCTGTGTGAGAGAGGGAGAGAAAGAGAAGCTGTGAGTGAGAGAGAGAGAGAGTGAGAAGCTGTGAGTGAGAGAGAGAGAGAGAAGCTGTGAGTGAGAGAGAGAGAGAGAGAAAGAGAAGCTGTGAGTGAGAGAGAGAAAGAAAGAGAAGCTGTGAGAGAGAGAGAGAAGCTGTCAGTGAGAGAGAAAGAAAGAAATAGAAGCTGTGAGTGAGTGAGAGAGAGAGAAGCTGTGAGTGAGAGAGAGAGAGAAGCTGTGAGTGAGAGAGAGAGAGAGAGAAAGAGAAGCTGTGAGTGAGAGAGAGAGAGAAAGAGAAGTTGTGAGAGAGAGAAAGAGAAGCTGTGAGTGAGAGAGAGAGAGAAAGAGAAGCTGTGAGAGAGAGAGAAGCTGTGAGTGAGAGGGAAAGGGAAAGAGAGGCTGTGAGTGAGAGAGAGAGAAAAAAAGAGAAGTTGTGAGTGAGAGAGAGAGAGAGAAAGAGAAGCTGTGAGAGAGAGAGAGAAGCTGTGAGTGAGAGAGAAAGAAAGAAATAGAAGCTGTGAGTGAGTGAGAGAGAGAGAAGCTGTGAGTGAGAGAGAGAGAGAAGCTGTGAGTGAGAGAGAGAGAGAGAAAGAGAAGCTGTGAGTGAGAGAGAGAAAGAGAAGTTGTGAGAGAGAGAAAGGGAAGCTGTGAGTGAGAGAGAAAGAGAAGCTGTGAGTGAGAGAGAGAGAAAGAGAAGCTGTGTGTGTGTGAGAGAGAGAGAAGCTGTGAGTGAGAGAGAGAGAGAGAGAGAAAGAGAAGCTGTGAGAGAGAGAGAAGCTGTGAGTGAGAGAGAAAGAAAGAAATAGAAGCTGTGAGTGAGTGAGAGAGAGAGAAGCTGTGAGTGAGTGAGAGAGAGAAGCTGTGAGTGAGAGAGAAAGGGAAAGAGAGGCTGTGAGTGAAAGAGAGAGAGAGAAGCTGTGAGTAAGAGAGAGAGAGAAGCTGTGAGTGTGAGAGAAAGAGAGGCTGTGAGTGAGAGAGAGAGAGAAGCTGAGTGAGAGAGAGATAAAGAGAAGCTGTGAGTTAGAGAGAGAGAGAGAAAGAGAATCTGTGAGTGAGAGAGAGAGAAAGAGAAGCTGTGTGTGTGTGAGAGAGAGAAGCTGTGAGTGAGAGAGAGAGAAAGAGAAGCTGTGAGTGAGAGAGAAAGCTGTGAGTGAGAGAGAAAGAGAAAGAGAAGCTGTGAGTGAGAGAGAGAGAAGCTGTGAGTGAGAGAGAGAGAGAAACAGTGAGTGAGAGAGAGAGAGAGAAGCTGTGAGAGAGAGAGAAAGAAAGAGATGCTGTGAGTGAGAGAGAGAGGGTGAAAGAGAAGCTGTGATTGTGAGAGAGAGGGAGAAAAAGCTGTCAGTGAGCGTGAGAGAGAGAGAGAAGCTGTGACAGTGGGAGAGAGAGAAAGAGAAGCTGTGAGTGAGTGAGAGAGAAAGAAAGAGAAGCTATGAGTGAGAGAGAGAGAAGCTGTAAGTGAGAGAGAGAGGGAGAAAGAGAAGCTGTGAGAGAGAGAGAGTAATAGAAGCTGTGAGTGAGTGAGAGAGAGAGAAGCTGTGAGTGAGAGAGAGAGAGAAGCTGTGAGTGAGAGAGAGAGAGAGAAAGAGAAGCTGTGAGTGAGAGAGAGAAAGAGAAGTTGTGAGAGAGAGAAAGGGATGCTGTGAGTGAGAGAGAAAGAGAAGCTGTGAGTGAGAGAGAGAGAAAGAGAAGCTGTGAGAGAGAGAGAGAGAGAAGCTGTGAGTGAGAGAGAGAGAGAAAGAGAAGCTGTGAGAGAGAGAGAAGCTGTGAGTGAGAGAGAAAGAAAGAAATAGAAGCTGTGAGTGAGTGAGAGAGAGAGAAGCTGTGAGTGAGTGAGAGAGAGAAGCTGTGAGTGAGAGAGAAAGGGAAAGAGAGGCTGTGAGTGAAAGAGAGAGAGAGAGAAGCTGTGAGTAAGAGAGAGAGAGAAGCTGTGAGTGTGAGAGAAAGAGAGGCTGTGAGTGAGAGAGAGAGAAGCTGAGTGAGAGAGAGATAAAGAGAAGCTGTGAGTTAGAGAGAGAGAGAAAAAGCTGTGAGTGAGACAGAGAGAATGAGAAGCTGTGTGTGTGTGAGAGAGAGAGAAGCTGTGAGTGAGAGAAAGAGAAAGAGAAGCTGTGAGTGAGAGAGAAAGCTGTGAGTGAGAGAGAAAGAGAAAGAGAAGCTGTGAGTGAGAGAGAGAGAGAAGCTGTGAGTGAGAGAGAGAGAGAAACTGTGAGTGAGAGAGAGAGAGAGAAGCTGTTAGTGAGTGAGTGAGAGAGAGAGAAGCTGTGAGTGAGAGAGAGAGAAAGAAAGAGAAGTTATGAGTGAGAGAGAGAGAAGCTGTAAGTGAGAGAGAGAGGGAGAAAGAGAAGCTGTGAGAGATAGAGAGAAAGAGAAGCTGTGAGTGAGAGGGACAGACAGAGAAAGAGAAGCTGTGAGTGAGAGAGAGAGAGCTAGAAGCTGTGAGTGAGAGAGAGAGAGAAGCTGTGAGTGAGAGAGAGAAAGAGAAGCTGTGAGTGAGAGAGAGAGAGAAAGAGAAGCTGTGAGTGAGAGAGAGATAAAGAGAAGCTGTGAGTTAGAGAGAGAAAGAGAAGCTGTGAGTGAGAGAGAGAGAAGCTGTGAGTGAGAAAGAGAGGGAGAAAGTGAAGCGGTGAGTGAGAGAGAGAGAGAGAAGCTGTGAGTGAGAGAGAGAGAGAAAAAAGAATCTGTGAGTGAGAGAGAGAGAGAGAGAATCTGTGAGTGAGAGAGAGAGAGAGAGAAGCTGTGAGTGAGAGAGAGAGAGAAAGAGAAGCTGTGAGTGCGAGAAAGATAAAGAGTAGCTGTGAGTTAGAGAGAGACAGAGAAAGAGAAGCTGTGAGTGAGAGAGAAAGAGAGAGAAAGAGAAGCTGTGTGTTTGAGAGAGAGAGAAGCTGTGAGTGAGAGAGAGAGAGAAAGAGAAGATGTTAGTGAGAGAGTGAGAGAGAGAAAGAGAAGTTGTGAGTGAGAGAAGCTGTGAGTGAGAGAGAGAGAGAAAGAGAAGGTGTGTGTGTGAGAGAGAAAGAGAAGCTGTGAGTGAGAGAGAGAGAGAAGATGTGAGTGAGAGAGAGAGAGAAGATGTGAGTGAGAGAGAGAGAGAAGATGTGAGTGAGAGAAAGAGAAAGAAAGAGAAGTTATGAGTGAGAGAGAGAGAAGCTGTAAGTGAGAGAGAGAGGGAGAAAGAGAAGCTGTGAGAGAGAGAGAGAAAGAGAAGCTGTGAGTGAGAGGGACAGACAGAGAAAGAGAAGCTGTGAGTGAGAGAGAGAGAGCTAGAAGCTGTGAGTGAGAGAGAGAGAGAAGCTGTGAGTGAGAGAGAGAAAGAGAAGCTGTGAGTGAGAGAGAGAGAGAAAGAGAAGCTGTGAGTGAGAGAGAGATAAAGAGAAGCTGTGAGTTAGAGAGAGAAAGAGAAGCTGTGAGTGAGAGAGAGAGAAGCTGTGAGTGAGAGAGAGAGGGAGAAAGTGAAGCGGTGAGTGAGAGAGAGAGAGAGAAGCTGTGAGTGAGAGAGAGAGAGAAAAAAAGAATCTGTGAGTGAGAGAGAGAGAGAGAATCTGTGAGTGAGAGAGAGAGAGAGATAAGCTGTGAGTGAGAGAGAGAGAGAAAGAGAAGCTGTGAGTGCGAGAAAGATAAAGAGTAGCTGTGAGTTAGAGAGAGACAGAGAAAGAGAAGCTGTGAGTGAGAGAGAGAGAGAGAAAGAGAAGCTGTGTGTTTGAGAGAGAGAGAAGCTGTGAGTGAGAGAGAGAGAAAGAGAAGATGTTAGTGAGAGAGTGAGAGAGAGAAAGAGAAGTGTGAGTGAGTGAGAGAGAGAGATAAAGAGAAGCTGTGAGTGATAGAGAGAGATAAAGAAAAGCTGTGAGTGAGAGAGAGAAAGAGAAGCTGGGAGTGAGTAAGAGAGAGAAAGAGAAGCTGTGAGTGAGTGAGAGAGAGAGAAGCTGTGAGTGAGAGAGAGGGAGAAGCTGTGAGTGAGAGAGAAAGAAAGAAAGAGAAGCTGTGAGTGAGAGAGAGAGAGAAAGAGAAGCTGTGAGTGAGAGAGAGAGAGAGAAAGAGAAGCTGTGAGAGAGAGAAAGAGAAGCTGTGAGTGAGAGAGAAAGAGAAGCTGTGAGTGAGAGAGAGAGAGAAAGAGAAGCTGTGAGTGAGAGAGAGAGAAAGAGAAGCTGTGAGTGAGAGAGAGAGAAAGAGAAGCTGTGAGAGAGAGAGAGAGAAGCTGTGAGTGAGAGAGAGAGAGAGAAAGAGAAGCTGTGAGAGAGAGAAAGAGAAGCTGTGAGTGAGAGAGAAAGAGAAGCTGTGAGTGAGAGAGAGAGAGAAAGTGAAGCTGTGAGTGAGAGAGAGAGAAAGAGAAGCTGTGAGTGAGAGAGAGAGAGAGAAAGAGAAGCTGTGAGAGAGAGAGAGAGCAGCTGTGAGTGAGAGAGAAAGAAAGAAATAGAAGCTGTGAGTGAGTGAGAGCGAGAGAAGCTGTGAGTGAGAGAGAGAGAGAGAAGCTGTGAGTGAGAGAGAAAGGGAAAGAGAGGCTGTGAGTGAGAGAGAGAGAGAGAGAAAGAGAAGCTGTGAGGGAGAGAGAGAGAAAGAGAAGCTGTGAGAGAGAGAGAGAGAAGCTGTGAGTGAGATAGAAAGAAAGAAATAGAAGCTGTGAGTGAGTGAGAGAGAGAGAAGCTGTGAGTGAGAGAGAGAGAAGCTGTGAGTGAGAGAGAGAGAGAGAGAAGCTGTGAGTGAGAGAGAGAGAGAGAAAGAGAAGCTGTGAGAGAGAGAGAGAAGCTGTGAGTGAGAGAGAAAGAGAAGCTGTGAGTGAGAGAGAGAGAAAAAAGAGAAGCTGTGAGTGAGAGAGAGAGAGAGAAGCTGTGAGTGAGAGAGAGAGAAAGAGAAGCTGTGAGAGAGAGAGAGAAGCTGTGAGTGAGAGAGAAAGAAAGAAATAGAAGCTGTGAGTGAGTGAGATAGAGAGAAGCTGTGAGTGAGAGAGAGAGAAGCTGTGAGTGAGAGAGAAAGGGAAAGAGAGGCTGTGAGTGACAGCGAGAGAGAGAGAAGCTGTGAGTGAGAGAGAGAGAGAAGCTGTGAGTGAGAGAGAAAGAGAGGCTGTGAGTGAGAGAGAGAGAGAGAAGCTGAGTGAGAGAGAGATAAAGAGAAGCTGTGAGTTAGAGAGAGAGAGAAAGAGAAGCTGTGAGTGAGACAGAGAGAAAGAGAAGCTGTGTGTGTGTGTGTGAGAGAGAAGCTGTGAGTGAGAGAGAGAGAAAAAGAGAAGCTGTGATTGAGAGAGAGAAAGAGAAGCTGTGAGTGAGAGAGAGAGAGAGAAGCTGTGAGTGAGAGTGAGAGAGAAAGAGAAGCTGTGAGTGAGAGAGAGAGAAAGAAAGAGAAGCTGTGAGTGAGAGAGAGAAGCTGTGAGTGAGAGAGAGAGAAAGATAAGCTCTGAGTGAGAGAGAGAGAAAACGAAGCTGTGAGTGTGAGAGAGAGTGAGAAAAAGGGAAGCTGTGTGTGAGCATGAGAGAGAGAAGCTGTGACAGTGGGAGAGAGAAAGAGAGAAAGAGAAGCTGTGAGTGAGAGAGAGAGAAAGAAAGAGAAGCTGTGAGTGAGAGAGAGAAGGAGAAAGAGAATCTGTGAGTGAGAGAGAGAGAGAGAGAGTAGCTGTGAGTGAGTGAGAGAGAGAGAAGCTGTGAGTGAGAGAGAGAAAGAGAAGCTGTGAGTGAGAGAAAGAGAGAGAGAGAAAGAGAAGCTGTGAGTGAGAGAGAGATAAAGATAAGCTGTGAGTTAGAGAGAGAGAGAAAGAGAAGCTGTGAGTGAGAGAGAGAGAGAAAGAGAAGCTGTGTGAGAGAGAGAATCTGTGAGTGAGAGAGAGAGAGAGAGAAAGAAAGAGAAGATGTCAGTGAGAGAGGGAGAGAGAGAGAGAGAAGCTGTGAGAGAGAGAGAGAGAGAAAGATAAGCTGTGTGAGAGAGGGAGAGAAAGAGAAGCTGTGAGTGAGAGAGAGAGAGAGAGTGAGAAGCTGTGAGTGAGAGAGAGAGAGAGAAGCTGTGAGTGAGAGAGAGAGAGAGAAAGAGAAGCTGTGAGTGAGAGAGAGAAAGAAAGAGAAGCTGTGAGAGAGCGAGAGAAGCTGTCAGTGAGAGAGAAAGAAAGAAATAGAAGCTGTGAGTGAGTGAGAGAGAGAGAAGCTGTGAGTGAGAGAGAGAGAGAAGCTGTGAGTGAGAGAGAGAGAGAGAGAAAGAGAAGCTGTGAGTGAGAGAGAGAGAGAAAGAGAAGTTGTGAGAGAGAGAAAGAGAAGCTGTGAGTGAGAGAGAAAGAGAAGCTGTGAGTGAGAGAGAGAGAAAGAGAACCTGTGAGTGAGAGAGAGAAAGAGAAGCCGTGAGTGAGAGAGAGAGAGAAAGAGAAGCTGTGAGAGAGAGAGAAGCTGTGAGTGAGAGAGAAAGGGAAAGAGAGGCTGTGAGTGAGAGAGAGAGAGAAAAAGAGAAGTTGTTAGTGAGAGAGAGAGAGAGAAAGAGAAGCTGTGAGAGAGAGAGAGAAGCTGTGAGTGAGAGAGAAAGAAAGAAATAGAAGCTGTGAGTGAGTGAGAGAGAGAGAAGCTGTGAGTGAGAGAGAGAGAGAAGCTGTGAGTGAGAGAGAGAGAGAGAAAGAGAAGCTGTGAGTGAGAGAGAGAAAGAGAAGTTGTGAGAGAGAGAAAGGGAAGCTGTGAGTGAGAGAGAAAGAGAAGCTGTGAGTGAGAGAGAGAGAAAGAGAAGCTGTGTGTGTGTGAGAGAGAGAGAAGCTGTGAGTGAGAGAGAGAGAGAGAGAAAGAGAAGCTGTGAGAGAGAGAGAAGCTGTGAGTGAGAGAGAAAGAAAGAAATAGAAGCTGTGAGTGAGTGAGTGAGAGAGAAGCTGTGAGTGAGTGAGAGAGAGAAGCTGTGAGTGAGAGAGAAAGGGAAAGAGAGGCTGTGAGTGAAAGAGAGAGAGAGAGAAGCTGTGAGTAAGAGAGAAAGAGAAGCAGTGAGTGAGACAGAGAGAAAGAGAAGCTGTGTGTGTGTGAGAGAGAGAGAAGCTGTGAGTGAGAGAGAGAGAAAGAGAAGCTGTGAGTGAGAGAGAAAGCTGTGAGTGAGAGAGAAAGAGAAAGAGAAGCTGTGAGTGAGAGAGAGAGAGAAGCTGTGAGTGAGAGAGAGAGAGAGAAACTGTGAGTGAGTGAGAGAGAGAGAAGCTGTGAGTGAGTGAGAGAGAGAGAGAGAAGCTGTGAGTGAGAGAGAGAGAAAGAAAGAGAAGTTATGAGTGAGAGAGAGAGAAGCTGTAAGTGAGAGAGAGAGGGAGAAAGAGAAGCTGTGAGAGAGAGAGAGAAAGAGAAGCTGTGAGTGAGAGAGACAGACAGAGAAAGAGAAGCTGTGAGTGAGAGAGAGAGAGCTAGAAGCTGTGAGTGAGTGAGAGAGAGCGAAGCTGTGAGTGAGAGAGAGAAAGAGAAGCTGTGAGTGAGAGAGAGAGAAAGAGA
Organism: Bradypodion ventrale; assembly: GCA_035047345.1. Taxonomy (NCBI): domain Eukaryota; kingdom Metazoa; phylum Chordata; class Lepidosauria; order Squamata; family Chamaeleonidae; genus Bradypodion; species Bradypodion ventrale. Next base: position 9,531,924 of record JAWDJE010000018.1, on the reverse strand, counting down.
AGCTGTGAGTGAGAGAGAGATAAAGAGAAGCTGTGAGTTAGAGAGAGAGAAAGAGAAGCTGTGAGTGAGAGAGAGAGAAGCTGTGAGTGAGAGAGTGAGGGAGAAAGTGAAGCGGTGAGTGAGAGAGAGAGAGAAGCTGTGAGTGAGTGAGAGAGAGAGAAAAAAAAAGAATCTGTGAGTGAGAGAGAGAGAGAGAGAATCTGTGAGTGAGAGAGAGAGAGAGAGAAGCTGTGAGTGAGAGAGAGAAAGAGAAGCTGTGAGTGAGAGAGAGAGAGAAAGAGAAGCTGTGAGTGAGAGAAAGATAAAGAGAAGTTGTGAGTTAGAGAGAGACAGAGAAAGAGAAGCTGTGAGTGAGAGAGAGATAGAGAAAGAGAAGCTGTGTGTTTGAGAGAGAGAGAAGCTGTGAGTGAGAGAGAGAGAGAAAGAGAAGATGTTAGTGAGAGAGTGAGAGAGAGAAAGAGAAGTTGTGAGTGAGAGAGAGAGAAGCTGTGAGTGAGAGAGAGAGAGAGAAAGAGGAGGTGTGTGTGAGAGAGAGAAAGAGAAGCTGTGAGTGAGGGAGAGAAGATGTGAGTGAGAGAGAGAGAAGATGTGAGTGAGAGAAAGAGAAAGAGAAGCTGTGAGTGAGTGAGAGAGAGAGATAAAGAGAAGCTGTGAGTGATAGAGAGAGATAAAGAAAAGCTGTGAGAGAGTGACAGAGAGAGAAGCTGTGAGTGAGGGAGAGAGAGAAAGAGAAGCTGTGAGTGAGAGTGAGAGAGAAAGAGAAGCTGTGAGAGAGAGAAAGAGAAGCTGTGAGTGAGAGAGAAAGAGAAGGTGTGAGTGAGAGAGAGAGAGAAAGAGAAGCTGTGAGTGAGAGAGAGAGAAAGAGAAGCTGTGAGTGAGAGAGAGAGAGAAAGAGAAGCTGTGAGAGAGAGAGAGCAGCTGTGAGTGAGAGAGAAAGAAAGAAATAGAAGCTGTGAGTGAGTGAGAGCGAGAGAAGCTGTGAGTGAGAGAGAGAGAAGCTGTGAGTGAGAGAGAAAGGGAAAGAGAGGCTGTGAGTGAGAGAGAGAGAGAGAGAGAGAAAGAGAAGCTGTGAGTGAGAGAGAGAGAGAGAAAGAGAAGCTGTGAGAGTGAGAGAGAAGCTGTGAGTGAGATAGAAAGAAAGAAATAGAAGCTGTGAGTGAGTGAGAGAGAGAGAAGCTGTGAGTGAGTGAGAGAGAGAAGCTGTGAGTGAGAGAGAGAGAGAGAGAAGCTGTGAGTGAGAGAGAGAGAGAGAAAGAGAAGCTGTGAGAGAGAGAGAGAAGCTGTGAGTGAGAGAGAAAGAGAAGCTGTGAGTGAGACAGAGAGAGAGAGAAGCTGTGAGTGAGAGAGAGAGAAAGAGAAGCTGTGAGAGAGAGAGAAGCTGTGAGTGAGAGAGAAAGAAAGAAATAGAAGCTGTGAGTGAGTGAGAGAGAGAGAAGCTATGAGTGTGAGAGAGAGAGAGAGAAGCTGTGAGTGAGAGAGAAAGGGAAAGAGAGGCTGTGAGTGACAGAGAGAGAGAGAAGCTGTGAGTGAGTGAGAGAGAGAAGCTGTGAGTGAGAGAGAAAGAGAGGCTGTGAGTGAGAGAGAGAGAGAAGCTGAGTGAGAGAGAGATAAAGAGAAGCTGTGAGTTAGAGAGAGAGAGAGAAAGAGAAGCTGTGAGTGAGACAGAGAGAAAGAGAAGCTGTGTGTGTGTGTGTGTGAGAGAAGCTGTGAGTGAGAGAGAGAGAAAAAGAGAAGCTGTGAGTGAGAGAGAGAGCGAGAAGCTGTGAGTGAGAGAGAGAGAAACTGTGAGTGCGAGAGAGAGAGAAGCTGTGAGTGAGTGAGAGAGAGAGAGAGAAGCTGTGTGAGAGAGAGAGAAAGAGAAGCTGTGAGTGTGAGAGAGAGATAAAGAGAAGCTGTGAGTTAGAGAGAGACAGAGAAAGAGAAGCTGTGAGTGAGAGAGTGAGAGAGAAAGAGAAGCTGTGAGTGAGAGAGAGAGAGAGAGAAGCTGTGAGAGAGAGAGAAAGAAAGAGATGCTGTGAGTGAGAGAGAGGGTGAAAGAGAAGCTGTGATTGTGAGAGAGAGGGAGAAAAAGCTGTCAGTGAGCGTGAGAGAGAGAGAGAAGCTGTGACAGTGGGAGAGAGAGAAAGAGAAGCTGTGAGTGAGTGAGAGAGAAAGAAAGAGAAGCTATGAGTGAGAGAGAGAGAAGCTGTAAGTGAGAGAGAGAGGGAGAAAGAGAAGCTGTGAGAGAGAGAGAGAAAGAGAAGCTGTGAGTGAGAGAGACAGATAGAGAAAGAGAAGCTGTGAGTGAGAGAGAGAGAGAGAGCTAGAAGCTGTGAGTGAGTGAGAGAGAGAGAAGCTGTGAGTGAGAGAGAGAAAGAGAAGCTGTGAGTGAGAGAGAGAGAAAGAGAAGCTGTGAGTGAGAGAGAGATAAAGAGAAGCTGTGAGTTAGAGAGAGAGAGAAAGAGAAGCTGTGAGTGAGAGAGAGAGAAGCTGTGAGTGAGAGAGAGTGGGAGAAAGTGAAGCGGTGAGTGAGAGAGAGAGAGACAGAGAAGCTGCGAGTGAGAGAGAGAGCAAGAAAAAAAGATTCTGTGAGTGAGAGAGAGAGAGAGAGAAGCTGTGAGTGAGAGAGAGAGAGAGAAGCTGTGAGTGAGAGAGAGAAAGAGAAGCTGTGAGTGAGAGAGAGAGAGAAAGAGAAGCTGTGAGTGAAAGAGAGATAAAGAGAAGCTGCGAGTTAGAGAGAGACAGAGAAAGAGAAGCTGTGAGTGAGAGAGAGAGAGAGAGAGAAGCTGTGAGTGAGAGAGAGAGAGAAGCTGTGAGTGAGAGAGAAAGAGAGGCTGTGAGTGAGAGAGAGAGAGAAGCTGAGTGAGAGAGAGATAAAGAGAAGCTGTGAGTTAGAGAGAGAGAAAGAGAAGCTGTGAGTGAGACAGAGAGAAAGAGAAGCTGTGTGTGTGTCAGAGAGAGAGAATCTGTGAGTGAGAGAGAGAGAGAAAGAGAAGCTGTGAGTGAGAGAGAAAGCTGTGAGTGAGAGAGAAAGAGAAAGAGAAGCTGTGAGTGAGAGAGAGAGAAGCTGAGAGTGAGAGAGAGAGAGAGAAACTGTGAGTGAGAGAGAGAGAAGCTGTGAGTGAGTGAGTGAGAGAGAGAGAAGCTGTGAGTGAGAGAGAGAAATAAAGAGAAGCTGTGAGTGAGTGAGAGAGATAGAGAGAAGCTGTGAGTGAGAGAGAGAAATAAAGAGAAGCTGTGAGTTAGAGAGAAACAGAGAAAGAGAAGCTGTGAGTGAGAGAGAGAGAGAAAGAGAAGCTGTGAGTGTGAGAGAGATAAAGAGAAGCTGTGAGTTAGAGAGAGACAAAGAAAGAGAAGCTGTGAGTGAGAGTGAGAGAGAAAGAGAAGCTGTGAGTGAGAGAGAGAGAGAAAGAGAAGCTGTGAGTGAGAGAGAGAGAAAGAAAGAGATGCTGTGAGTGAGAGAGAGAGGGTGAAAGAGAAGCTGTGATTGTGAGAGAGAGGGAGAAAAAGGGAAGCTGTCAGTGAGCGTGAGAGAGAGAGAGAAGCTGTGACAGTAGGAGAGAGAGAAAGAGAAGCTGTGAGTGAGTGAGAGAGAAAGAAAGAGAAGCTATGAGTGAGAGAGAGAGAAGCTGTAAGTGAGAGAGAGAGGGAGAAAAAGAAGCTGTGAGAGAGATAGAGAAAGAGAAGCTGTGAGTGAGAGAGAGAGACAGAGAAAGAGAACCTGTGAGTGAGAGAGAGAGAGCTAGAAGTTGTGAGTGAGTGAGGGAGAGAGAAGCTGTGAGTGAGAGAGAGAAAGAGAAGCTGTGAGTGAGAGAGAGAGAGAAAGAGAAGCTGTGAGTGAGAGAGAGATAAAGAGAAGCTGTGAGTTAGAGAGAGAGAAAGAGAAGCTGTGAGTGAGAGAGAGAGAAGCTGTGAGTGAGAGAGAGAGGGAGAAAGTGAAGCGGTGAGTGAGAGAGAGAGAGAGAGAGAGAAGCTGTGAGTGAGAGAGAGAGAGAAGCTGTGAGTGAGAAAAAAAGAAAGAAAGAGAAGCTGTGAGTGAGTGAGAGAGAGAGAGAAACTGTGAGTGAGAGAAAGAGAGAGAGAGAAAGAGAAGGTGTGAGTGAGATAGAGAGAGAGAGAAAGAGAAGCTGTGAGAGAGAGAAAGAGAAGCTGTGAGTGAGAGAGAAAGAGAAGCTGTGAGTGAGAGAGAGAGAAAGAGAAGCTGTGAGTGAGAGAGAGAAAAAGAGAAGCTGTGAGTGAGAGAGAAAGAGAAGCTGTGAGTGAGAGAGAGAGAAAGAGAAGCTGTGAGTGAGAGAGAGAAAAAGAGAAGCTGTGAGTGAGAGAGAAAGGGAAAGAGAGGCTGTGAGTGAGAGAGAGAGAGAGAGAAAGAGAAGCTGTGAGTGAGCGAGAGAGAGAGAGAAAGAGAAGCTGTGTGAGAGAGAGAGAGAGAAGCTGTGAGTGAGATAGAAAGAAAGAAATAGAAGCTGTGAGTGAGTGAGAGAGAGAGAAGCTGTGAGTGAGAGAGAAAGAGAAGCTGTGAGTGAGAGAGAGAGAGAGAAGCTGTGAGTGAGAGAGAGAGAAGCTGTGAGTGAGAGAGAAAGAAAGAAATAGAAGCTGTGAGTGAGTGAGAGAGAGAGAAGCTGTCAGTGAGAGAGAGAGAGAGAAGCTGTGAGTGAGAGAGAAAGGGAAAGAGAGGCTGTGAGTGACAGAGAGAGAGAGAAGCTGTGAGTGAGAGAGAGAGAAGCTGTGAGTGAGAGAGAAAGAGAGGCTGTGAGTGAGAAAGAGAGAGAGAAGCTGAGTGAGAGAGAGATAAAGAGAAGCTGCGAGTTAGAGAGAGAGGGAGAAAGAGAAGCTGTGAGTGAGACAGAGAGAAAGAGAAGCTGTGTGTGTGTGTGTGAGAGAGAAGCTTTGAGTGAGAGAGAGAGAGAAAAAGAGAAGCTGTGAGTGAGAGAGAGAGCGAGAAGCTGTGAGTGAGAGAGAGAGAGAGAGAAACTGTGAGTGAGAGAGAGAGAGAAGCTGTGAGTGAGTGAGTGAGAGAGAGAGAAGCTGTGTGAGAGAGAGAGAAATAAAGAGAAGCTGTGAGTTAGAGAGAAACAGAGAATGAGAAGCTGTGAGTGAGAGAGAGAGAAAGAGAAGCTGTGAGTGTGTGAGAGAGATAAAGAGAAGCTGTGAGTTAGAGAGAGACAGAGAAAGAGAAGCTGTGAGTGAGAGAGTGAGAGAGAAAGAGAAGCTGTGAGTGAGAGAGAGAGAGAAAGAGAAGCTGTGAGTGAGAGAGAGAGAAAGAAAGAGATGCTGTGAGTGAGAGAGAGAGGGTGAAAGAGAAGCTGTGATTGTGAGAGAGAGGGAGAAAAAGCTGTCAGTGAGCGTGAGAGAGAGCGAGAAGCTGTGACAGTGGGAGAGAGAGAATGAGAAGCTGTGAGTGAGTGAGAAGAAAGAAAGAGAAGCTATGAGTGAGAGAGAGAGAAGCTGTAAATGTGAGAGAGAGGGAGAAAGAGAAGCTGTGAGAGAGAGAGGGAAAGTGAAGCTGTGAGTGAGAGAGACAGACAGAGAAAGAGAAGCTGTGAGTGAGAGAGAGAGAGCTAGAAGCTGTGAGTGAGTGAGAGAGAGAAGCTGTAAGTGAGAGAGAGAAAGAGAAGCTGTGAGTGAGAGAGAGAGAGAAAGAGAAGCTGTGAGTGAGAGAGAGATAAAGAGAAGCTGTGAGTGAGAGAGAGAGAAAGAAAGAGATGCTGTGAGTGAGAGAGTGAGGGTGAAAGAGAAGCTGTGATTGTGAGAGAGAGGGAGAAAAAGCTGTCAGTGAGCGTGAGAGAGAGCGAGAAGCTGTGACAGTGGGAGAGAGAGAAAGAGAAGCTGTGAGTGAGTGAGAAGAAAGAAAGAGAAGCTAAGAGTGAGAGAGAGAGAGAAGCTGTAAATGTGAGAGAGAGGGAGAAAGAGAAGCTGTGAGAGAGAGAGGGAAAGAGAAGCTGTGAGTGAGAGAGACAGACAGAGAAAGAGAAGCTGTGAGTGAGAGAGAGAGAGCTAGAAGCTGTGAGTGAGTGAGAGAGAGAGAAGCTGTGAGTGAGAGAGAGAAAGAGAAGCTGTGAGTGAGAGAGAAAGAGAAGCTGTGAGTGAGAGAGAGATAAAGAGAAGCTGTGAGTAAGAGAGAGAGAGAAAGAGAAGCTGTGAGTGAGAGAGAGAGAAGCTGTGAGTGAGAGAGAGAGGGAGAAAGTGAAGCGGTGAGTGAGAGAGAGAGAGACAGAGAAGCTGTGAGTGAGAGAGAGAGCAAGAAAAAAGAATCTGTGAGTGAGAGAGAGAAGCTGTGAGTGAGAGAGAGAGAGAAGCTGTGAGTGAGAGAGAGAAAGAGAAGCTGTGAGTGAGAGAGAGAGAGAAAGAGAAGCTGTGAGTGAGAGAGAGATAAAGAGAAGCTGTGAGTTAGAGAGAGACAGAGAAAGAGAAGCTGTGAGTGAGAGAGAGAGAGAGAGAAGCTGTGAGTGAGAGAGAGAGAGAGAAGCTGTGAGTGAGAGAGAAAGAGAGGCTGTGAGTGAGTGAGAGAGAGAGAAGCTGAGTGAGAGAGAGATAAAGAGAAGCTGTGAGTTAGAGAGAGAGAGAGAGAAGCTGTGAGTGAGACAGAGAGAAAGAGAAGCTGTGTGTGTGTCAGAGAGAGAGAATCTGTGAGTGAGAGAGAGAGAGAGAAAGAGAAGCTGTGAGTGAGAGAGAAAGCTGTGAGTGAGAGAGAAAGAGAAAGAGAAGCTGTGAGTGAGAGAGAGAGAAGCTGTGAGTGAGTGAGAGAGAGAGAAACTGTGAGTGAGTGAGTGAGTGAGAGAGAAGCTGTGAGTGAGAGAGAGAAATAAAAAGAAGCTGTGAGTGAGTGAGAGAGATAGAGAGAAGCTGTGAGTGAGAGAGAGAAATAAAGAGAAGCTGTGAGTCAGAGAGAAACAGAGAAAGAGAAGCTGTGAGTGAGAGAGAGAGAGAAAGAGAAGCTGTGAGTGTGAGAGAGAGATAAAGAGAAGCTGTGAGTTAGAGAGAGACAAAGAAAGAGAAGCTGTGAGTGAGAGAGTGAGAAAGAAAGAGAAGCTGTGAGTGAGAGAGAGAGAGAAAGAGAAGCTGTGAGTGAGAGAGAGAGAAAGAAAGAGATGCTGTAAGTGAGAGAGAGAGGGTGAAAGAGAAGCTGTGATTGTGAGAGAGAGGGAGAAAAAGGGAAGCTGTCAGTGAGCGTGAGAGAGAGAGAGAAGCTGTGACAGTGGTAGAGAGAGAAAGAGTAGCTGTGAGTGAGTGAGAGAGAAAGAAAGAGAAGCTATGAGTGAGAGAGAGAGAAGCTGTAAGTGACAGAGAGAGGGAGAAAGAGAAGCTGTGAGAGAGAGAGAGAAAGAGAAGCTGTGAGTGAGAGAGAGAGAGAAAGAGAAGCTGTGTGAGAGAGAGAATCTGTGAGTGAGAGAGAGAGAGAGAGAAAGAAAGAGAAGATGTCAGTGAGAGAGGGAGAGAGAGAGAGAGAAGCTGTGAGTGAGAGAGAGAGAGAAAGATAAGCTGTGTGAGAGAGGGAGAGAAAGAGAAGCTGTGAGTGAGAGAGAGAGAGAGTGAGAAGCTGTGAGTGAGAGAGAGAGAGAGAAGCTGTGAGTGAGAGAGAGAGAGAGAAAGAGAAGCTGTGAGTGAGAGAGAGAGAGAAAGAGAAGCTGTGAGAGAGAGAGAGAAGCTGTCAGTGAGAGAGAAAGAAAGAAATAGAAGCTGTGAGTGAGTGAGAGAGAGAGAAGCTGTGAGTGAGAGAGAGAGAGAAGCTGTGAGTGAGAGAGAGAGAGAGAGAAAGAGAAGCTGTGAGTGAGAGAGAGAGAGAAAGTGAAGCTGTGAGTTAGAGAGAGACAGAGAAAGAGAAGCTGTGAATGAGAGCGAGAGAAAAAAAGAAGCTGTGAGTGAGAGAAAGAGAGAGAGAAAGAGAAGCTGTGAGTGAGAGAGAGAGAAAGAGAAGCTGTGAGTGACAGAGTGAGATAAAGAGAAGCTGTGAGTTAGAGAGAGACAGAGAAAGACAAGCTGTGAGAGAGAGAGAGAGAAAAAAAGAAGCTGTGAGTGAGAGAGAGAGAGAAAGAGAAGCTGTGAGTGAGAGAGAGAGAGAGAGAAGCTGTGAGTGAGAGTGAGAGAGAAAGAGAAGCTGTGAGTGAGAGAGTGAGAGAAAGAGAAGCTGTGAGTGAGAGAGAGAGAAAGAAAGAGAAGCTGTGAGTGAGAGAGAGAAGCTGTGAGTGAGAGAGAGAGAAAGAGAATCTCTGAGTGAGAGAGAGAGAAAGAGAAGCTGTGAGTGTGAGAGAGAGTGAGAAAAAGGGAAGCTGTGAGTGAGCGTGAGAGAGAGAAGCTGTGACAGTGGGAGAGAGAAAGAGAGAAAGAGAAGCTGTGAGTGAGAGAGAGAGAAAGAAAGAGAAGTTATGAGTGAGAGAGAGAGAAGCTGTGAGTGAGAGAGAGAAGGAGAAAGAGAATCTGTGAGTGAGAGAGAGAGAGAGTAGCTGTGAGTGAGAGAGAGAGAAGCTGTGAGTGAGTGAGAGAGAGAGAGAAGCTGTGAGTGAGAGAGAGAAAGAGAAGCTGTGAGTGAGAGAAAGAGAGAGAGAGAAAGAGAAGCTGTGAGTGAGGGAGAGATAAAGAGAAGCTGTGAGTTAGAGAGAGAGAGAAAGAGAAGCTGTGAGAGAGAGAGAGAAAGAGAAGCTGTGTGAGAGAGAGAATCTGTGAGTGAGAGAGAGAGAGAAAGAAAGAGAAGATGTCAGTGAGAGAGGGAGAGAGAGAGAGAGAAGCTGTGAGTGAGAGAGAGAGAGAAAGATAAGCTGTGTGAGAGAGGGAGAGAAAGAGAAGCTGTGAGTGAGAGAGAGAGAGTGAGAAGCTCTGAGTGAGAGAGAGAGAGAAGCTGTGAGTGAGAGAGAGAGAGAAAGAGAAGCTGTGAGTGAGAGAGAGAGAGAAAGAGAAGCTGTGAGAGAGAGAGAAGCTGTGAGTGAGAGAGAAAGAAAGAAATAGAAGCTGTGAGTGAGTGAGAGAGAGAGAAGCTGTGAGTGAGAGAGAGAGAGAAGCTGTGAGTGAGAGAGAGAGAAAGAGAAGCTGTGAGTGAGAGAGAGAGAGAAAGAGAAGCTGTGAGAGAGAGAAAGAGGAGCTGTGAGTGAGAGAGAAAGAGAAGCTGTGAGTGAGAGAGAGAGAAAGAGAAGCTGTGAGTGAGAGAGAGAAAGAGAAGCTGTGAGTGAGAGAGAGAGAGAAAGAGAAGCTGTGAGAGAGAGAGAGAAGCTGTGAGTGAGAGAGAAAGAAAGAAATAGAAGCTGTGAGTGAGTGAGAGAGAGAGAAGCTGTGAGTGAGAGAGAGATAGAGAAGCTGTGAGTGAGAGAGAAAGGGAAAGAGAGGCTGTGAGTGAGAGAGAGAGAGAGAAAGAGAAGTTGTGAGTGAGAGAGAGAGAGAGTAAGAGAAGCTGTGAGAGAGAGAGAGAAGCTGTGAGTGAGAGAGAAAGAAAGAAATAGAAGCTGTGAGTGAGTGAGAGAGAGAGAAGCTGTGAGTGAGAGAGAGAGAGAAGCTGTGAGTGAGAGAGAGAGAGAGAGAAAGAGAAGCTGTGAGTGAGAGAGAGAAAGAGAAGTTGTGAGAGAGAGAAAGGGATGCTGTGAGTGAGAGAGAAAGAGAAGCTGTGAGTGAGAGAGAGAGAAAGAGAAGCTGTGAGAGAGAGAGAGAGAGAAGCTGTGAGTGAGAGAGAGAGAGAGAAAGAGAAGCTGTGAGAGAGAGAGAAGCTGTGAGTGAGAGAGAAAGAAAGAAATAGAAGCTGTGAGTGAGTGAGAGAGAGAGAAGCTGTGAGTGAGTGAGAGAGAGAAGCTGTGAGTGAGAGAGAAAGGGAAAGAGAGGCTGTGAGTGAAAGAGAGCGAGAGAAGCTGTGAGTAAGAGAGAGAGAGAAGCTGTGAGTGTGAGAGAAAGAGAGGCTGTGAGTGAGAGAGAGAGAGAAGCTGAGTGAGAGAGAGATAAAGAGAAGCTGTGAGTTAGAGAGAGAGAGAAAGAGAAGCTGTGAGTGAGACAGAGAGAAAGAGAAGCTGTGTGTGTGTGTGTGAGAGAGAGAAGCTGTGAGAGAGAGAGAGAGAAAGAGAAGCTGTGAGTGAGAGAGAAAGCTGTGAGTGAGAGAGAAAGAGAAAGAGAAGCTGTGAGTGAGAGAGATAGAAGCTGTGAGTGAGAGAGAGAGAGAAAGAGTGAGTGAGAGAGAGAGAGAAGCTGTGAGTGAGTGAGTGAGAGAGAGAGAAGCTGTGAGTGAGAGAGAGAGAAAGAAAGAGAAGTTATGAGTGAGAGAGAGAGAAGCTGTAAGTGAGAGAGAGAGGGAGAAAGAGAAGCTGTGAGAGAGAGAGAGAAAGAGAAGCTGTGAGTGAGAGGGACAGACAGAGAAAGAGAAGCTGTGAGTGAGAGAGAGAGAGCTAGAAGCTGTGAGTGAGAGAGAGAGAGAGAAGCTGTGAGTGAGAGAGAGAAAGAGAAGCTGTGAGTGAGAGAGAGAGAAAGAGAAGCTGTGAGTGAGAGAGAGATAAAGAGAAGCTGTGAGTTAGAGAGAGAGAAAGAGAAGCTGTGAGTGAGAGAGAAGCTGTGAGTGAGAGAGAGAGGGAGAAAGTGAAGCAGTGAGTGAGAGAGAGAGAGAGAAGCTGTGAGTGAGAGAGAGAGAGAAAAAAAGAATCTGTGAGTGAGAGAGAGAGAGAGAGAGAATCTGTGAGTGAGAGAGAGAGAGAGAGAGAAGCTGTGAGTGAGAGAGAGAGAGAAAGAGAAGCTGTGAGTGAGAGAAAGATAAAGAGTAGCTGTGAGTTAGAGAGAGACAGAGAAAGAGAAGCTGTGTGTGAGAGAGAGAGAGAAAGAGAAGCTGTGTGTTTGTGAGAGAGAGAAGCTGTGAGTGAGAGAGAGAGAGAAAGAGAAGATGTTAGTGAGAGAGTGAGAGAGAGAAAGAGAAGTTGTGAGTGAGAGAAGCTGTGAGTGAGAGAGAGAGAGAGAAAGAGAAGGTGTGTGTGTGTGAGAGAGAGAGAAGCTGTGTGAGAGAGAGAGAGAAGATGTGAGTGAGAGAGAGAGAGAAGATGTGAGTGAGAGAGAGAGAGAGAAGATGTGAGTGAGAGAAAGAGAAAGAGAAGCTGTGAGTGAGTGAGAGAGAGAGATAAAGAGAAGCTGTGAGTGATAGAGAGAGATAAAGAAAAGCTGTGAGTGAGAGAGAGAAAGAGATTCTGGGAGTGAGTAAGAGAGAGAAAGAGAAGCTGTGAGTGAGTGAGAGAGAGAGAAGCTGTGAGTGAGAGAGAGGGAGAAGCTGTGAGTGAGAGAGAAAGAAAGAAAGAGAAGCTGTGAGTGAGTGAGAGAGTGAGAGAGAGAGAAACTGTGAGTGAGAGAGAGAGAGAAAGAGAAGCTGTGAGTGAGAGAGAGAGAGAGAAAGAGAAGCTGTGAGAGAGAGAAAGAGAAGCTGTGAGTGAGAGAGAAAGAGAAGCTGTGAGTGAGAGAGAGAGAGAAAGAGAAGCTGTGAGTGAGAGAGAGAGAAAGAGAAGCTGTGAGTGAGAGAGAGAGAAAGAGAAGCTGTGAGAGAGAGAGAGAGAAGCTGTGAGTGAGAGAGAGAGAGAGAAAGAGAAGCTGTGAGAGAGAGAGAAGCTGTGAGTGAGAGAGAAAGAAAGAAATAGAAGCTGTGAGTGAGTGAGAGAGAGAAGCTGTGAGTGAGAGAGAAAGGGAAAGAGAGGCTGTGAGTGAAAGAGAGAGAGAGAGAAGCTGTGAGTAAGAGAGAGAGAGAAGCTGTGAGTGTGAGAGAAAGAGAGGCTGTGAGTGAGAGAGAGAGAAGCTGAGTGAGAGAGAGATAAAGAGAAGCTGTGAGTTAGAGAGAGAGAGAAAGAGAAGCTGTGAGTGAGACAGAGAGAAAGAGAAGCTGTGTGTGTGTGTGAGAGAGAGAAGCTGTGAGTGAGAGAGAGAGAAAGAGAAGCTGTGAGTGAGAGAGAAAGCTGTGAGTGAGAGAGAAAGAGAAAGAGAAGCTGTGAGTGAGAGAGAGAGAGAAGCTGTGAGTGAGAGAGAGAGAAACTGTGAGTGAGAGAGAGAGAGAGAAGCTGTTAGTGAGTGAGTGAGAGAGAGAGAAGCTGTGAGTGAGAGAGAGAGAAAGAAAGAGAAGTTATGAGTGAGAGAGAGAGAAGCTGTAAGTGAGAGAGAGAGGGAGAAAGAGAAGCTGTGAGAGAGAGAGAGAAAGAGAAGCTGTGAGTGAGAGGGACAGACAGAGAAAGAGAAGCTGTGAGTGAGAGAGAGAGAGCTAGAAGCTGTGAGTGAGTGAGAGAGAGAGAAGCTGTGAGTGAGAGAGAGAAAGAGAAGCTGTGAGTGAGAGAGAGAGAGAAAGAGAAGCTGTGAGTGAGAGAGAGATAAAGAGAAGCTGTGAGTTAAAGAGAGAAAGAGAAGCTGTGAGTGAGAGAGAGAGAAGCTGTGAGTGAGAGAGAGAGGGAGAAAGTGAAGCGGTGAGTGAGAGAGAGAGAGAGAAGCTGTGAGTGAGAGAGAGAGAGAAAAAAAGAATCTGTGAGTGAGAGAGAGAGAGAGAGAATCTGTGAGTGAGAGAGAGAGAGAGAGAAGCTGTGAGTGAGAGAGAGAGAGAAAGAGAAGCTGTGAGTGCGAGAAAGATAAAGAGTAGCTGTGAGTTAGAGAGAGACAGAGAAAGAGAAGCTGTGAGTGAGAGAGAGAGAGAGAGAAAGAGAAGCTGTGTGTTTGAGAGAGAGAGAAGCTGTGAGTGAGAGAGAGAGAGAAAGAGAAGATGTTAGTGAGAGAGTGAGAAAGAGAAAGAGAAGTTGTGAGTGAGAGAAGCTGTGAGTGAGAGAGAGAGAGAAAGAGAAGGTGTGTGTGTGAGAGAGAAAGAGAAGCTGTGAGTGAGAGAGAGAGAGAAGATGTGAGTGAGAGAGAGAGAGAAGATGTGAGTGAGAGAGAGAGAGAAGATGTGAGTGAGAGAAAGAGAAAGAGAAGCTGTGAGTGAGTGAGAGAGAGAGATAAAGAGAAGCTGTGAGTGATAGAGAGAGATAAAGAAAAGCTGTGAGTGAGAGAGAGAAAGAGAAGCTGTGAGTGAGAGAGTGAGAGAAAGAGAAGCTGTGAGTGAGTGAGAGAGAGAGAAGCTGTGAGTGAGAGAGTGGGAGAAGCTGTGAGTGAGAGAGAAAGAAAGAAAGAAAGAGAAGCTGTGAGTGAGAGAGAGAGGGAGAAAGAGAAGCTGTGAGAGAGAGAGAGAAAGAGAAGCTGTGAGTGAGAGGGAGAGACAGAGAAAGAGAAGCTGTGAGTGAGAGAGAGAGAGCTAGAAGCTGTGAGTGAGAGAGAGAGAGAGAAGCTGTGAGTGAGAGAGAGAAAGAGAAGCTGTGAGTGAGAGAGAGAGAAAGAGAAGCTGTGAGTGAGAGAGAGATAAAGAGAAGCTGTGAGTTAGAGAGAGAGAAAGAGAAGCTGTGAGTGAGAGAGAAGCTGTGAGTGAGAGAGAGAGGGAGAAAGTGAAGCAGTGAGTGAGAGAGAGAGAGAGAAGCTGTGAGTGAGAGAGAGAGAGAAAAAAAGAATCTGTGAGTGAGAGAGAGAGAGAGAGAATCTGTGAGTGAGAGAGAGAGAGAGAGAAGCTGTGAGTGAGAGAGAGAGAGAAAGAGAAGCTGTGAGTGAGAGAAAGATAAAGAGTAGCTGTGAGTTAGAGAGAGACAGAGAAAGAGAAGCTGTGTGTGAGAGAGAGAGAGAGAGAAAGAGAAGCTGTGTGTTTGTGAGAGAGAGAAGCTGTGAGTGAGAGAGAGAGAGAAAGAGAAGATGTTAGTGAGAGAGTGAGAGAGAGAAAGAGAAGTTGTGAGTGAGAGAAGCTGTGAGTGAGAGAGAGAGAGAGAAAGAGAAGGTGTGTGTGTGTGAGAGAGAGAGAAGCTGTGAGTGAGAGAGAGAGAGAAGATGTGAGTGAGAGAGAGAGAGAAGATGTGAGTGAGAGAGAGAGAGAGAAGATGTGAGTGAGAGAAAGAGAAAGAGAAGCTGTGAGTGAGTGAGAGAGAGAGATAAAGAGAAGCTGTGAGTGATAGAGAGAGATAAAGAAAAGCTGTGAGTGAGAGAGAGAAAGAGATTCTGGGAGTGAGTAAGAGAGAGAAAGAGAAGCTGTGAGTGAGTGAGAGAGAGAGAAGCTGTGAGTGAGAGAGAGGGAGAAGCTGTGAGTGAGAGAGAAAGAAAGAAAGAGAAGCTGTGAGTGAGTGAGAGAGTGAGAGAGAGAGAAACTGTGAGTGAGAGAGAGAGAGAAAGAGAAGCTGTGAGTGAGAGAGAGAGAGAGAAAGAGAAGCTGTGAGAGAGAGAAAGAGAAGCTGTGAGTGAGAGAGAAAGAGAAGCTGTGAGTGAGAGAGAGAGAGAAAGAGAAGCTGTGAGTGAGAGAGAGAGAAAGAGAAGCTGTGAGAGAGAGAGAGAGAAGCTGTGAGTGAGAGAGAGAGAGAGAAAGAGAAGCTGTGAGAGAGAGAGAAGCTGTGAGTGAGAGAGAAAGAAAGAAATAGAAGCTGTGAGTGAGTGAGAGAGAGAAGCTGTGAGTGAGAGAGAAAGGGAAAGAGAGGCTGTGAGTGAAAGAGAGAGAGAGAGAAGCTGTGAGTAAGAGAGAGAGAGAAGCTGTGAGTGTGAGAGAAAGAGAGGCTGTGAGTGAGAGAGAGAGAAGCTGAGTGAGAGAGAGATAAAGAGAAGCTGTGAGTTAGAGAGAGAGAGAAAGAGAAGCTGTGAGTGAGACAGAGAGAAAGAGAAGCTGTGTGTGTGTGAGAGAGAGAGAAGCTGTGAGTGAGAGAGAGAGAAAGAGAAGCTGTGAGTGAGAGAGAAAGCTGTGAGTGAGAGAGAAAGAGAAAGAGAAGCTGTGAGTGAGAGAGAGAGAGAAGCTGTGAGTGAGAGAGAGAGAAACTGTGAGTGAGAGAGAGAGAGAGAAGCTGTTAGTGAGTGAGTGAGAGAGAGAGAAGCTGTGAGTGAGAGAGAGAGAAAGAAAGAGAAGTTATGAGTGAGAGAGAGAGAAGCTGTAAGTGAGAGAGAGAGGGAGAAAGAGAAGCTGTGAGAGAGAGAGAGAAAGAGAAGCTGTGAGTGAGAGGGACAGACAGAGAAAGAGAAGCTGTGAGTGAGAGAGAGAGAGCTAGAAGCTGTGAGTGAGTGAGAGAGAGAGAAGCTGTGAGTGAGAGAGAGAAAGAGAAGCTGTGAGTGAGAGAGAGAGAGAAAGAGAAGCTGTGAGTGAGAGAGAGATAAAGAGAAGCTGTGAGTTAAAGAGAGAAAGAGAAGCTGTGAGTGAGAGAGAGAGAAGCTGTGAGTGAGAGAGAGAGGGAGAAAGTGAAGCGGTGAGTGAGAGAGAGAGAGAGAAGCTGTGAGTGAGAGAGAGAGAGAAAAAAAGAATCTGTGAGTGAGAGAGAGAGAGAGAGAATCTGTGAGTGAGAGAGAGAGAGAGAGAAGCTGTGAGTGAGAGAGAGAGAGAAAGAGAAGCTGTGAGTGCGAGAAAGATAAAGAGTAGCTGTGAGTTAGAGAGAGACAGAGAAAGAGAAGCTGTGAGTGAGAGAGAGAGAGAGAGAAAGAGAAGCTGTGTGTTTGAGAGAGAGAGAAGCTGTGAGTGAGAGAGAGAGAGAAAGAGAAGATGTTAGTGAGAGAGTGAGAAAGAGAAAGAGAAGTTGTGAGTGAGAGAAGCTGTGAGTGAGAGAGAGAGAGAAAGAGAAGGTGTGTGTGTGAGAGAGAAAGAGAAGCTGTGAGTGAGAGAGAGAGAGAAGATGTGAGTGAGAGAGAGAGAGAAGATGTGAGTGAGAGAGAGAGAGAAGATGTGAGTGAGAGAAAGAGAAAGAGAAGCTGTGAGTGAGTGAGAGAGAGAGATAAAGAGAAGCTGTGAGTGATAGAGAGAGATAAAGAAAAGCTGTGAGTGAGAGAGAGAAAGAGAAGCTGTGAGTGAGAGAGTGAGAGAAAGAGAAGCTGTGAGTGAGTGAGAGAGAGAGAAGCTGTGAGTGAGAGAGTGGGAGAAGCTGTGAGTGAGAGAGAAAGAAAGAAAGAAAGAGAAGCTGTGAGTGAGTGAGAGAGAGAGAGAAAGAGAAGCTGTGAGTGAGAGAGAGAGAGAGAAAGAGAAGCTGTGAGAGAGAGAAAGAGAAGCTGTGAGTGAGAGAGAAAGAGAAGCTGTGAGTGAGAGAGAGAGAGAAAGTGAAGCTGTGAGTGAGAGAGAGAGAAAGAGAAGCTGTGAGTGAGAGAGAGAGAGAGAAAGAGAAGCTGTGAGAGAGAGAGAGAGCAGCTGTGAGTGAGAGAGAAAGAAAGAAATAGAAGCTGTGAGTGAGTGAGAGCGAGAGAAGCTGTGAGTGAGAGAGAGAGAGAGAAGCTGTGAGTGAGAGAGAAAGGGAAAGAGAGGCTGTGAGTGAGAGAGAGAGAGAGAAAGAGAAGCTGTGAGGGAGAGAGAGAGAGAAAGAGAAGCTGTGAGAGAGAGAGAGAGAAGCTGTGAGTGAGATAGAAAGAAAGAAATAGAAGCTGTGAGTGAGTGAGAGAGAGAGAAGCTGTGAGTGAGAGAGAGAGAAGCTGTGAGTGAGAGAGAGAGAGAGAAGCTGTGAGTGAGAGAGAGAGAGAGAAAGAGAAGCTGTGAGAGAGAGAGAAGCTGTGAGTGAGAGAGAAAGAGAAGCTGTGAGTGAGAGAGAGAGAAAAAAGAGAAGCTGTGAGTGAGAGAGAGAGAGAGAAGCTGTGAGTGAGAGAGAGAGAAAGAGAAGCTGTGAGAGAGAGAGAGAAGCTGTGAGTGAGAGAGAAAGAAAGAAATAGAAGCTGTGAGTGAGTGAGAGAGAGAGAAGCTGTGAGTGAGAGAGAGAGAGAGAAGCTGTGAGTGAGAGAGAAAGGGAAAGAGAGGCTGTGAGTGACAGCGAGAGAGAGAGAAGCTGTGAGTGAGAGAGAGAGAGAAGCTGTGAGTGAGAGAGAAAGAGAGGCTGTGAGTGAGAGAGAGAGAGAGAAGCTGAGTGAGAGAGAGATAAAGAGAAGCTGTGAGTTAGAGAGAGAGAGAAAGAGAAGCTGTGAGTGAGACAGAGAGAAAGAGAAGCTGTGTGTGTGTGTGTGTGAGAGAAGCTGTGAGTGAGAGAGAGAGAAAAAGAGAAGCTGTGATTGAGAGAGAGAGCGAGAAGCTGTGAGTGAGAGAGAGAGAGAGAAACTGTGAGTGAGAGAGAGAGAGAGAGAAAGAGAAGCTGTGAATGAGAGAGAGAGAGAGAAGCTGTGAGTGAGAGTGAGAGAGAAAGAGAAGCTGTGAGTGAGAGAGAGAGAAAGAAAGAGAAGCTGTGAGTGAGAGAGAGAAGCTGTGAGTGAGAGAGAGAGAAAGAGAAGCTCTGAGAGAGAGAGAGAAAACGAAGCTGTGAGTGAGAGAAAGATAAAGAGAAGTTGTGAGTTAGAGAGAGACAGAGAAAGAGAAGCTGTGAGTGAGAGAGAGAGAAAGAAAGAGAAGTTATGAGTGAGAGAGAGAGAAGCTGTGAGTGAGAGAGAGAAGGAGAAAGAGAATCTGTGAGTGAGAGAGAGAGAGAGAGAGTAGCTGTGAGTGAGAGAGAGAGAGAGAAGCTGTGAGTGAGAGAGAGAAAGAGAAGCTGTGAGTGAGAGAAAGAGAGAGAGAGAGAGAAAGAGAAGCTGTGAGTGAGAGAGAGATAATTGAAGCTGTGAGTTAGAGAGAGAGAGAAAGAGAAGCTGTGAGTGAGAGAGAGAGAGAAAGAGAAGCTGTGTGAGAGAGAGAATCTGTGAGTGAGAGAGAGAGAGAGAGAAAGAAAGAGAAGATGTCAGTGAGAGAGGGAGAGAGAGAGAGAAGCTGTGAGTGAGAGAGAGAGAGAAAGATAAGCTGTGTGAGAGAGGGAGAGAAAGAGAAGCTGTGAGTGAGAGAGAGAGAGAGTGAGAAGCTGTGAGTGAGAGAGAGAGAGAGAAGCTGTGAGTGAGAGAGAGAGAGAGAGAAAGAGAAGCTGTGAGTGAGAGAGAGAAAGAAAGAGAAGCTGTGAGAGAGAGAGAGAAGCTGTCAGTGAGAGAGAAAGAAAGAAATAGAAGCTGTGAGTGAGTGAGAGAGAGAGAAGCTGTGAGTGAGAGAGAGAGAAGCTGTGAGTGAGTGAGAGAGAGAGAAGCTGTCAGTGAGAGAGAGAGAGAGAAGCTGTGAGTGAGAGAGAAAGGGAAAGAGAGGCTGTGAGTGACAGAGAGAGAGAGAAGCTGTGAGTGAGAGAGAGAGAAGCTGTGAGTGAGAGAGAAAGAGAGGCTGTGAGTGAGAAAGAGAGAGAGAAGCTGAGTGAGAGAGAGATAAAGAGAAGCTGCGAGTTAGAGAGAGAGGGAGAAAGAGAAGCTGTGAGTGAGACAGAGAGAAAGAGAAGCTGTGTGTGTGTGTGTGAGAGAGAAGCTTTGAGTGAGAGAGAGAGAGAAAAAGAGAAGCTGTGAGTGAGAGAGAGAGCGAGAAGCTGTGAGTGAGAGAGAGAGAGAGAGAAACTGTGAGTGAGAGAGAGAGAGAAGCTGTGAGTGAGTGAGTGAGAGAGAAGCTGTGTGAGAGAGAGAGAAATAAAGAGAAGCTGTGAGTTAGAGAGAAACAGAGAATGAGAAGCTGTGAGTGAGAGAGAGAGAAAGAGAAGCTGTGAGTGTGAGAGAGAGATAAAGAGAAGCTGTGAGTTAGAGAGAGACAGAGAAAGAGAAGCTGTGAGTGAGAGAGTGAGAGAGAAAGAGAAGCTGTGAGTGAGAGAGAGAGAGAAAGAGAAGCTGTGAGTGAGAGAGAGAGAAAGAAAGAGATGCTGTGAGTGAGAGAGAGAGGGTGAAAGAGAAGCTGTGATTGTGAGAGAGAGGGAGAAAAAGCTGTCAGTGAGCGTGAGAGAGAGCGAGAAGCTGTGACAGTGGGAGAGAGAGAATGAGAAGCTGTGAGTGAGTGAGAAGAAAGAAAGAGAAGCTATGAGTGAGAGAGAGAGAAGCTGTAAATGTGAGAGAGAGGGAGAAAGAGAAGCTGTGAGAGAGAGAGGGAAAGTGAAGCTGTGAGTGAGAGAGACAGACAGAGAAAGAGAAGCTGTGAGTGAGAGAGAGAGAGCTAGAAGCTGTGAGTGAGTGAGAGAGAGAGAAGCTGTAAGTGAGAGAGAGAAAGAGAAGCTGTGAGTGAGAGAGAGAGAGAAAGAGAAGCTGTGAGTGAGAGAGAGATAAAGAGAAGCTGTGAGTGAGAGAGAGAGAAAGAAAGAGATGCTGTGAGTGAGAGAGAGAGGGTGAAAGAGAAGCTGTGATTGTGAGAGAGAGGGAGAAAAAGCTGTCAGTGAGCGTGAGAGAGAGCGAGAAGCTGTGACAGTGGGAGAGAGAGAAAGAGAAGCTGTGAGTGAGTGAGAAGAAAGAAAGAGAAGCTAAGAGTGAGAGAGAGAGAGAAGCTGTAAATGTGAGAGAGAGGGAGAAAGAGAAGCTGTGAGAGAGAGAGGGAAAGAGAAGCTGTGAGTGAGAGAGACAGAGAAAGAGAAGCTGTGAGTGAGAGAGAGAGAGCTAGAAGCTGTGAGTGAGTGAGAGAGAGAGAAGCTGTGAGTGAGAGAGAGAAAGAGAAGCTGTGAGTGAGAGAGAAAGAGAAGCTGTGAGTGAGAGAGAGATAAAGAGAAGCTGTGAGTAAGAGAGAGAGAGAAAGAGAAGCTGTGAGTGAGAGAGAGAGAAGCTGTGAGTGAGAGAGAGAGGGAGAAAGTGAAGCGGTGAGTGAGAGAGAGAGAGACAGAGAAGCTGTGAGTGAGAGAGAGAGCAAGAAAAAAGAATCTGTGAGTGAGAGAGAGAAGCTGTGAGTGAGAGAGAGAGAGAAGCTGTGAGTGAGAGAGAGAAAGAGAAGCTGTGAGTGAGAGAGAGAGAGAAAGAGAAGCTGTGAGTGAGAGAGAGATAAAGAGAAGCTGTGAGTTAGAGAGAGACAGAGAAAGAGAAGCTGTGAGTGAGAGAGAGAGAGAGAGAAGCTGTGAGTGAGAGAGAGAGAGAGAAGCTGTGAGTGAGAGAGAAAGAGAGGCTGTGAGTGAGAGAGAGAGAGAGAAGCTGAGTGAGAGAGAGATAAAGAGAAGCTGTGAGTTAGAGAGAGAGAGAGAGAAGCTGTGAGTGAGACAGAGAGAAAGAGAAGCTGTGTGTGTGTCAGAGAGAGAGAATCTGTGAGTGAGAGAGAGAGAGAGAAAGAGAAGCTGTGAGTGAGAGAGAAAGCTGTGAGTGAGAGAGAAAGAGAAAGAGAAGCTGTGAGTGAGAGAGAGAGAAGCTGTGAGTGAGTGAGAGAGAGAGAAACTGTGAGTGAGTGAGTGAGTGAGAGAGAAGCTGTGAGTGAGAGAGAGAAATAAAAAGAAGCTGTGAGTGAGTGAGAGAGATAGAGAGAAGCTGTGAGTGAGAGAGAGAAATAAAGAGAAGCTGTGAGTCAGAGAGAAACAGAGAAAGAGAAGCTGTGAGTGAGAGAGAGAGAGAAAGAGAAGCTGTGAGTGTGAGAGAGAGATAAAGAGAAGCTGTGAGTTAGAGAGAGACAAAGAAAGAGAAGCTGTGAGTGAGAGAGTGAGAAAGAAAGAGAAGCTGTGAGTGAGAGAGAGAGAGAAAGAGAAGCTGTGAGTGAGAGAGAGAGAAAGAAAGAGATGCTGTAAGTGAGAGAGAGAGGGTGAAAGAGAAGCTGTGATTGTGAGAGAGAGGGAGAAAAAGGGAAGCTGTCAGTGAGCGTGAGAGAGAGAGAGAAGCTGTGACAGTGGGAGAGAGAGAAAGAGTAGCTGTGAGTGAGTGAGAGAGAAAGAAAGAGAAGCTATGAGTGAGAGAGAGAGAAGCTGTAAGTGACAGAGAGAGGGAGAAAGAGAAGCTGTGAGAGAGAGAGAGAAAGAGAAGCTGTGAGTGAGAGAGAGAGAGAAAGAGAAGCTGTGTGAGAGAGAGAATCTGTGAGTGAGAGAGAGAGAGAGAGAAAGAAAGAGAAGATGTCAGTGAGAGAGGGAGAGAGAGAGAGAGAAGCTGTGAGTGAGAGAGAGAGAGAAAGATAAGCTGTGTGAGAGAGGGAGAGAAAGAGAAGCTGTGAGTGAGAGAGAGAGAGAGTGAGAAGCTGTGAGTGAGAGAGAGAGAGAGAAGCTGTGAGTGAGAGAGAGAGAGAGAAAGAGAAGCTGTGAGTGAGAGAGAGAGAGAAAGAGAAGCTGTAAGAGAGAGAGAGAAGCTGTCAGTGAGAGAGAAAGAAAGAAATAGAAGCTGTGAGTGAGTGAGAGAGAGAGAAGCTGTGAGTGAGAGAGAGAGAGAAGCTGTGAGTGAGAGAGAGAGAGAGAGAAAGAGAAGCTGTGAGTGAGAGAGAGAGAGAAAGTGAAGCTGTGAGTTAGAGAGAGACAGAGAAAGAGAAGCTGTGAATGAGAGCGAGAGAAAAAAAGAAGCTGTGAGTGAGAGAAAGAGAGAGAGAAAGAGAAGCTGTGAGTGAGAGAGAGAGAAAGAGAAGCTGTGAGTGACAGAGTGAGATAAAGAGAAGCTGTGAGTTAGAGAGAGACAGAGAAAGACAAGCTGAGAGAGAGAGAAAAAAAGAAGCTGTGAGTGAGAGAGAGAGAGAAAGAGATGCTGTGAGTGAGAGAGAGAGGGTGAAAGAGAAGCTGTGATTGTGAGAGAGAGGGAGAAAAAGCTGTCAGTGAGCGTGAGAGAGAGCGAGAAGCTGTGACAGTGGGAGAGAGAGAATGAGAAGCTGTGAGTGAGTGAGAAGAAAGAAAGAGAAGCTATGAGTGAGAGAGAGAGAAGCTGTAAATGTGAGAGAGAGGGAGAAAGAGAAGCTGTGAGAGAGAGAGGGAAAGTGAAGCTGTGAGTGAGAGAGACAGACAGAGAAAGAGAAGCTGTGAGTGAGAGAGAGAGAGCTAGAAGCTGTGAGTGAGTGAGAGAGAGAGAAGCTGTAAGTGAGAGAGAGAAAGAGAAGCTGTGAGTGAGAGAGAGAGAGAAAGAGAAGCTGTGAGTGAGAGAGAGATAAAGAGAAGCTGTGAGTGAGAGAGAGAGAAAGAAAGAGATGCTGTGAGTGAGAGAGAGAGGGTGAAAGAGAAGCTGTGATTGTGAGAGAGAGGGAGAAAAAGCTGTCAGTGAGCGTGAGAGAGAGCGAGAAGCTGTGACAGTGGGAGAGAGAGAAAGAGAAGCTGTGAGTGAGTGAGAAGAAAGAAAGAGAAGCTAAGAGTGAGAGAGAGAGAGAAGCTGTAAATGTGAGAGAGAGGGAGAAAGAGAAGCTGTGAGAGAGAGAGGGAAAGAGAAGCTGTGAGTGAGAGAGACAGAGAAAGAGAAGCTGTGAGTGAGAGAGAGAGAGCTAGAAGCTGTGAGTGAGTGAGAGAGAGAGAAGCTGTGAGTGAGAGAGAGAAAGAGAAGCTGTGAGTGAGAGAGAAAGAGAAGCTGTGAGTGAGAGAGAGATAAAGAGAAGCTGTGAGTAAGAGAGAGAGAGAAAGAGAAGCTGTGAGTGAGAGAGAGAGAAGCTGTGAGTGAGAGAGAGAGGGAGAAAGTGAAGCGGTGAGTGAGAGAGAGAGAGACAGAGAAGCTGTGAGTGAGAGAGAGAGCAAGAAAAAAGAATCTGTGAGTGAGAGAGAGAAGCTGTGAGTGAGAGAGAGAGAGAAGCTGTGAGTGAGAGAGAGAAAGAGAAGCTGTGAGTGAGAGAGAGAGAGAAAGAGAAGCTGTGAGTGAGAGAGAGATAAAGAGAAGCTGTGAGTTAGAGAGAGACAGAGAAAGAGAAGCTGTGAGTGAGAGAGAGAGAGAGAGAAGCTGTGAGTGAGAGAGAGAGAGAGAAGCTGTGAGTGAGAGAGAAAGAGAGGCTGTGAGTGAGAGAGAGAGAGAGAAGCTGAGTGAGAGAGAGATAAAGAGAAGCTGTGAGTTAGAGAGAGAGAGAGAGAAGCTGTGAGTGAGACAGAGAGAAAGAGAAGCTGTGTGTGTGTCAGAGAGAGAGAATCTGTGAGTGAGAGAGAGAGAGAGAAAGAGAAGCTGTGAGTGAGAGAGAAAGCTGTGAGTGAGAGAGAAAGAGAAAGAGAAGCTGTGAGTGAGAGAGAGAGAAGCTGTGAGTGAGTGAGAGAGAGAGAAACTGTGAGTGAGTGAGTGAGTGAGAGAGAAGCTGTGAGTGAGAGAGAGAAATAAAAAGAAGCTGTGAGTGAGTGAGAGAGATAGAGAGAAGCTGTGAGTGAGAGAGAGAAATAAAGAGAAGCTGTGAGTCAGAGAGAAACAGAGAAAGAGAAGCTGTGAGTGAGAGAGAGAGAGAAAGAGAAGCTGTGAGTGTGAGAGAGAGATAAAGAGAAGCTGTGAGTTAGAGAGAGACAAAGAAAGAGAAGCTGTGAGTGAGAGAGTGAGAAAGAAAGAGAAGCTGTGAGTGAGAGAGAGAGAGAAAGAGAAGCTGTGAGTGAGAGAGAGAGAAAGAAAGAGATGCTGTAAGTGAGAGAGAGAGGGTGAAAGAGAAGCTGTGATTGTGAGAGAGAGGGAGAAAAAGGGAAGCTGTCAGTGAGCGTGAGAGAGAGAGAGAAGCTGTGACAGTGGGAGAGAGAGAAAGAGTAGCTGTGAGTGAGTGAGAGAGAAAGAAAGAGAAGCTATGAGTGAGAGAGAGAGAAGCTGTAAGTGACAGAGAGAGGGAGAAAGAGAAGCTGTGAGAGAGAGAGAGAAAGAGAAGCTGTGAGTGAGAGAGAGAGAGAAAGAGAAGCTGTGTGAGAGAGAGAATCTGTGAGTGAGAGAGAGAGAGAGAGAAAGAAAGAGAAGATGTCAGTGAGAGAGGGAGAGAGAGAGAGAGAAGCTGTGAGTGAGAGAGAGAGAGAAAGATAAGCTGTGTGAGAGAGGGAGAGAAAGAGAAGCTGTGAGTGAGAGAGAGAGAGAGTGAGAAGCTGTGAGTGAGAGAGAGAGAGAGAAGCTGTGAGTGAGAGAGAGAGAGAGAAAGAGAAGCTGTGAGTGAGAGAGAGAGAGAAAGAGAAGCTGTGAGAGAGAGAGAGAAGCTGTCAGTGAGAGAGAAAGAAAGAAATAGAAGCTGTGAGTGAGTGAGAGAGAGAGAAGCTGTGAGTGAGAGAGAGAGAGAAGCTGTGAGTGAGAGAGAGAGAGAGAAAGAGAAGCTGTGAGTGAGAGAGAGAGAGAAAGTGAAGCTGTGAGTTAGAGAGAGACAGAGAAAGAGAAGCTGTGAATGAGAGCGAGAGAAAAAAAGAAGCTGTGAGTGAGAGAAAGAGAGAGAGAAAGAGAAGCTGTGAGTGAGAGAGAGAGAAAGAGAAGCTGTGAGTGACAGAGTGAGATAAAGAGAAGCTGTGAGTTAGAGAGAGACAGAGAAAGACAAGCTGAGAGAGAGAGAAAAAAAGAAGCTGTGAGTGAGAGAGAGAGAGAAAGAGAAGCTGTGAGTGAGAGAGAGAGAGAGAGAAGCTGTGAGTGAGAGTGAGAGAGAAAGAGAAGCTGTGAGTGAGAGAGTGAGAGAAAGAGAAGCTGTGAGTGAGAGAGAGAGAAAGAAAGAGAAGCTGTGAGTGAGAGAGAGAAGCTGTGAGTGAGAGAGAGAGAAAGAGAATCTCTGAGTGAGAGAGAGAGAAAGAGAAGCTGTGAGTGTGAGAGAGAGTGAGAAAAAGGGAAGCTGTGAGTGAGCGTGAGAGAGAGAAGCTGTGACAGTGGGAGAGAGAAAGAGAGAAAGAGAAGCTGTGAGTGAGAGAGAGAGAAAGAAAGAGAAGTTATGAGTGAGAGAGAGAGAAGCTGTGAGTGAGAGAGAGAAGGAGAAAGAGAATCTGTGAGTGAGAGAGAGAGAGAGTAGCTGTGAGTGAGAGAGAGAGAAGCTGTGAGTGAGTGAGAGAGAGAGAGAAGCTGTGAGTGAGAGAGAGAAAGAGAAGCTGTGAGTGAGAGAAAGAGAGAGAGAGAAAGAGAAGCTGTGAGTGAGGGAGAGATAAAGAGAAGCTGTGAGTTAGAGAGAGAGAGAAAGAGAAGCTGTGAGAGAGAGAGAGAAAGAGAAGCTGTGTGAGAGAGAGAATCTGTGAGTGAGAGAGAGAGAGAAAGAAAGAGAAGATGTCAGTGAGAGAGGGAGAGAGAGAGAGAGAAGCTGTGAGTGAGAGAGAGAGAGAAAGATAAGCTGTGTGAGAGAGGGAGAGAAAGAGAAGCTGTGAGTGAGAGAGAGAGAGTGAGAAGCTCTGAGTGAGAGAGAGAGAGAGAGAAGCTGTGAGTGAGAGAGAGAGAGAAAGAGAAGCTGTGAGTGAGAGAGAGAGAGAAAGAGAAGCTGTGAGAGAGAGAGAAGCTGTGAGTGAGAGAGAAAGAAAGAAATAGAAGCTGTGAGTGAGTGAGAGAGAGAGAAGCTGTGAGTGAGAGAGAGAGAGAAGCTGTGAGTGAGAGAGAGAGAAAGAGAAGCTGTGAGTGAGAGAGAGAGAGAAAGAGAAGCTGTGAGAGAGAGAAAGAGAAGCTGTGAGTGAGAGAGAAAGAGAAGCTGTGAGTGAGAGAGAGAGAAAGAGAAGCTGTGAGTGAGAGAGAGAAAGAGAAGCTGTGAGTGAGAGAGAGAGAGAAAGAGAAGCTGTGAGAGAGAGAGAAGCTGTGAGTGAGAGAGAAAGAAAGAAATAGAAGCTGTGAGTGAGTGAGAGAGAGAGAAGCTGTGAGTGAGAGAGAGATACAGAAGCTGTGAGTGAGAGAGAAAGGGAAAGAGAGGCTGTGAGTGAGAGAGAGAGAGAGAAAGAGAAGTTGTGAGTGAGAGAGAGAGAGAGTAAGAGAAGCTGTGAGAGAGAGAGAGAAGCTGTGAGTGAGAGAGAAAGAAAGAAATAGAAGCTGTGAGTGAGTGAGAGAGAGAGAAGCTGTGAGTGAGAGAGAGAGAGAAGCTGTGAGTGAGAGAGAGAGAGAGAGAAAGAGAAGCTGTGAGTGAGAGAGAGAAAGAGAAGTTGTGAGAGAGAGAAAGGGATGCTGTGAGTGAGAGAGAAAGAGAAGCTGTGAGTGAGAGAGAGAGAAAGAGAAGCTGTGAGAGAGAGAGAGAGAGAAGCTGTGAGTGAGAGAGAGAGAGAGAAAGAGAAGCTGTGAGAGAGAGAGAAGCTGTGAGTGAGAGAGAAAGAAAGAAATAGAAGCTGTGAGTGAGTGAGAGAGAGAGAAGCTGTGAGTGAGTGAGAGAGAGAAGCTGTGAGTGAGAGAGAAAGGGAAAGAGAGGCTGTGAGTGAAAGAGAGCGAGAGAAGCTGTGAGTAAGAGAGAGAGAGAAGCTGTGAGTGTGAGAGAAAGAGAGGCTGTGAGTGAGAGAGAGAGAGAAGCTGAGTGAGAGAGAGATAAAGAGAAGCTGTGAGTTAGAGAGAGAGAGAAAGAGAAGCTGTGAGTGAGACAGAGAGAAAGAGAAGCTGTGTGTGTGTGTGTGAGAGAGAGAAGCTGTGAGAGAGAGAGAGAGAAAGAGAAGCTGTGAGTGAGAGAGAAAGCTGTGAGTGAGAGAGAAAGAGAAAGAGAAGCTGTGAGTGAGAGAGATAGAAGCTGTGAGTGAGAGAGAGAGAGAAAGAGTGAGTGAGAGAGAGAGAGAAGCTGTGAGTGAGTGAGTGAGAGAGAGAGAAGCTGTGAGTGAGAGAGAGAGAAAGAAAGAGAAGTTATGAGTGAGAGAGAGAGAAGCTGTAAGTGAGAGAGAGAGGGAGAAAGAGAAGCTGTGAGAGAGAGAGAGAAAGAGAAGCTGTGAGTGAGAGGGACAGACAGAGAAAGAGAAGCTGTGAGTGAGAGAGAGAGAGCTAGAAGCTGTGAGTGAGAGAGAGAGAGAGAAGCTGTGAGTGAGAGAGAGAAAGAGAAGCTGTGAGTGAGAGAGAGAGAAAGAGAAGCTGTGAGTGAGAGAGAGATAAAGAGAAGCTGTGAGTTAGAGAGAGAGAAAGAGAAGCTGTGAGTGAGAGAGAAGCTGTGAGTGAGAGAGAGAGGGAGAAAGTGAAGCAGTGAGTGAGAGAGAGAGAGAGAAGCTGTGAGTGAGAGAGAGAGAGAAAAAAAGAATCTGTGAGTGAGAGAGAGAGAGAGAGAGAGAGAATCTGTGAGTGAGAGAAAGATAAAGAGTAGCTGTGAGTTAGAGAGAGACAGAGAAAGAGAAGCTGTGTGTGAGAGAGAGAGAGAGAGAAAGAGAAGCTGTGTGTTTGTGAGAGAGAGAAGCTGTGAGTGAGAGAGAGAGAGAAAGAGAAGATGTTAGTGAGAGAGTGAGAGAGAGAAAGAGAAGTTGTGAGTGAGAGAAGCTGTGAGTGAGAGAGAGAGAGAGAAAGAGAAGGTGTGTGTGTGTGAGAGAGAGAGAAGCTGTGAGTGAGAGAGAGAGAGAAGATGTGAGTGAGAGAGAGAGAGAAGATGTGAGTGAGAGAGAGAGAGAGAAGATGTGAGTGAGAGAAAGAGAAAGAGAAGCTGTGAGTGAGTGAGAGAGAGAGATAAAGAGAAGCTGTGAGTGATAGAGAGAGATAAAGAAAAGCTGTGAGTGAGAGAGAGAAAGAGATTCTGGGAGTGAGTAAGAGAGAGAAAGAGAAGCTGTGAGTGAGTGAGAGAGAGAGAAGCTGTGAGTGAGAGAGAGGGAGAAGCTGTGAGTGAGAGAGAAAGAAAGAAAGAGAAGCTGTGAGTGAGTGAGAGAGTGAGAGAGAGAGAAACTGTGAGTGAGAGAGAGAGAGAAAGAGAAGCTGTGAGTGAGAGAGAGAGAGAGAAAGAGAAGCTGTGAGAGAGAGAAAGAGAAGCTGTGAGTGAGAGAGAAAGAGAAGCTGTGAGTGAGAGAGAGAGAGAAAGAGAAGCTGTGAGTGAGAGAGAGAGAAAGAGAAGCTGTGAGTGAGAGAGAGAGAAAGAGAAGCTGTGAGAGAGAGAGAGAGAAGCTGTGAGTGAGAGAGAGAGAGAGAAAGAGAAGCTGTGAGAGAGAGAGAAGCTGTGAGTGAGAGAGAAAGAAAGAAATAGAAGCTGTGAGTGAGTGAGAGAGAGAAGCTGTGAGTGAGAGAGAAAGGGAAAGAGAGGCTGTGAGTGAAAGAGAGAGAGAGAGAAGCTGTGAGTAAGAGAGAGAGAGAAGCTGTGAGTGTGAGAGAAAGAGAGGCTGTGAGTGAGAGAGAGAGAAGCTGAGTGAGAGAGAGATAAAGAGAAGCTGTGAGTTAGAGAGAGAGAGAAAGAGAAGCTGTGAGTGAGACAGAGAGAAAGAGAAGCTGTGTGTGTGTGAGAGAGAGAGAAGCTGTGAGTGAGAGAGAGAGAAAGAGAAGCTGTGAGTGAGAGAGAAAGCTGTGAGTGAGAGAGAAAGAGAAAGAGAAGCTGTGAGTGAGAGAGAGAGAGAAGCTGTGAGTGAGAGAGAGAGAGAAACTGTGAGTGAGAGAGAGAGAGAGAAGCTGTTAGTGAGTGAGTGAGAGAGAGAGAAGCTGTGAGTGAGAGAGAGAGAAAGAAAGAGAAGTTATGAGTGAGAGAGAGAGAAGCTGTAAGTGAGAGAGAGAGGGAGAAAGAGAAGCTGTGAGAGAGAGAGAGAAAGAGAAGCTGTGAGTGAGAGGGACAGACAGAGAAAGAGAAGCTGTGAGTGAGAGAGAGAGAGCTAGAAGCTGTGAGTGAGTGAGAGAGAGAGAAGCTGTGAGTGAGAGAGAGAAAGAGAAGCTGTGAGTGAGAGAGAGAGAGAAAGAGAAGCTGTGAGTGAGAGAGAGATAAAGGGAAGCTGTGAGTTAAAGAGAGAAAGAGAAGCTGTGAGTGAGAGAGAGAGAAGCTGTGAGTGAGAGAGAGAGGGAGAAAGTGAAGCGGTGAGTGAGAGAGAGAGAGAGAAGCTGTGAGTGAGAGAGAGAGAGAAAAAAAGAATCTGTGAGTGAGAGAGAGAGAGAGAGAATCTGTGAGTGAGAGAGAGAGAGAGAGAAGCTGTGAGTGAGAGAGAGAGAGAAAGAGAAGCTGTGAGTGCGAGAAAGATAAAGAGTAGCTGTGAGTTAGAGAGACAGAGAAAGAGAAGCTGTGAGTGAGAGAGAGAGAGAGAGAAAGAGAAGCTGTGTGTTTGAGAGAGAGAGAAGCTGTGAGTGAGAGAGAGAGAGAAAGAGAAGATGTTAGTGAGAGAGTGAGAAAGAGAAAGAGAAGTTGTGAGTGAGAGAAGCTGTGAGTGAGAGAGAGAGAGAAAGAGAAGGTGTGTGTGTGAGAGAGAAAGAGAAGCTGTGAGTGAGAGAGAGAGAGAAGATGTGAGTGAGAGAGAGAGAGAAGATGTGAGTGAGAGAGAGAGAGAAGATGTGAGTGAGAGAAAGAGAAAGAGAAGCTGTGAGTGAGTGAGAGAGAGAGATAAAGAGAAGCTGTGAGTGATAGAGAGAGATAAAGAAAAGCTGTGAGTGAGAGAGAGAAAGAGAAGCTGTGAGTGAGAGAGTGAGAGAAAGAGAAGCTGTGAGTGAGTGAGAGAGAGAGAAGCTGTGAGTGAGAGAGTGGGAGAAGCTGTGAGTGAGAGAGAAAGAAAGAAAGAAAGAGAAGCTGTGAGTGAGTGAGAGAGAGAGAGAAAGAGAAGCTGTGAGTGAGAGAGAGAGAGAGAAAGAGAAGCTGTGAGAGAGAGAAAGAGAAGCTGTGAGTGAGAGAGAAAGAGAAGCTGTGAGTGAGAGAGAGAGAGAAAGTGAAGCTGTGAGTGAGAGAGAGAGAAAGAGAAGCTGTGAGTGAGAGAGAGAGAGAGAAAGAGAAGCTGTGAGAGAGAGAGAGAGCAGCTGTGAGTGAGAGAGAAAGAAAGAAATAGAAGCTGTGAGTGAGTGAGAGCGAGAGAAGCTGTGAGTGAGAGAGAGAGAGAGAAGCTGTGAGTGAGAGAGAAAGGGAAAGAGAGGCTGTGAGTGAGAGAGAGAGAGAGAGAAAGAGAAGCTGTGAGGGAGAGAGAGAGAGAAAGAGAAGCTGTGAGAGAGAGAGAGAGAAGCTGTGAGTGAGATAGAAAGAAAGAAATAGAAGCTGTGAGTGAGTGAGAGAGAGAGAAGCTGTGAGTGAGAGAGAGAGAAGCTGTGAGTGAGAGAGAGAGAGAGAAGCTGTGAGTGAGAGAGAGAGAGAGAAAGAGAAGCTGTGAGAGAGAGAGAAGCTGTGAGTGAGAGAGAAAGAGAAGCTGTGAGTGAGAGAGAGAGAAAAAAGAGAAGCTGTGAGTGAGAGAGAGAGAGAGAAGCTGTGAGTGAGAGAGAGAGAAAGAGAAGCTGTGAGAGAGAGAGAGAAGCTGTGAGTGAGAGAGAAAGAAAGAAATAGAAGCTGTGAGTGAGTGAGAGAGAGAGAAGCTGTGAGTGAGAGAGAGAGAGAGAAGCTGTGAGTGAAAGAGAAAGGGAAAGAGAGGCTGTGAGTGACAGCGAGAGAGAGAGAAGCTGTGAGTGAGAGAGAGAGAGAAGCTGTGAGTGAGAGAGAAAGAGAGGCTGTGAGTGAGAGAGAGAGAGAAGCTGAGTGAGAGAGAGATAAAGAGAAGCTGTGAGTTAGAGAGAGAGAGAAAGAGAAGCTGTGAGTGAGACAGAGAGAAAGAGAAGCTGTGTGTGTGTGTGTGTGAGAGAAGCTGTGAGTGAGAGAGAGAGAAAAAGAGAAGCTGTGATTGAGAGAGAGAGCGAGAAGCTGTGAGTGAGAGAGAGAGAGAGAAACTGTGAGTGAGAGAGAGAGAGAGAGAAAGAGAAGCTGTGAATGAGAGAGAGAGAGAGAGAAGCTGTGAGTGAGAGTGAGAGAGAAAGAGAAGCTGTGAGTGAGAGAGAGAGAAAGAAAGAGAAGCTGTGAGTGAGAGAGAGAAGCTGTGAGTGAGAGAGAGAAAGAGAAGCTCTGAGAGAGAGAGAGAAAACGAAGCTGTGAGTGAGAGAAAGATAAAGAGAAGTTGTGAGTTAGAGAGAGACAGAGAAAGAGAAGCTGTGAGTGAGAGAGAGAGAAAGAAAGAGAAGTTATGAGTGAGAGAGAGAGAAGCTGTGAGTGAGAGAGAGAAGGAGAAAGAGAATCTGTGAGTGAGAGAGAGAGAGAGAGAGTAGCTGTGAGTGAGAGAGAGAGAGAGAAGCTGTGAGTGAGAGAGAGAAAGAGAAGCTGTGAGTGAGAGAAAGAGAGAGAGAGAGAAAGAGAAGCTGTGAGTGAGAGAGAGATAATTGAAGCTGTGAGTTAGAGAGAGAGAGAAAGAGAAGCTGTGAGTGAGAGAGAGAGAGAAAGAGAAGCTGTGTGAGAGAGAGAATCTGTGAGTGAGAGAGAGAGAGAGAGAAAGAAAGAGAAGATGTCAGTGAGAGAGGGAGAGAGAGAGAGAGAAGCTGTGAGTGAGAGAGAGAGAGAAAGATAAGCTGTGTGAGAGAGGGAGAGAAAGAGAAGCTGTGAGTGAGAGAGAGAGAGAGTGAGAAGCTGTGAGTGAGAGAGAGAGAGAGAAGCTGTGAGTGAGAGAGAGAGAGAGAGAAAGAGAAGCTGTGAGTGAGAGAGAGAAAGAAAGAGAAGCTGTGAGAGAGAGAGAGAAGCTGTCAGTGAGAGAGAAAGAAAGAAATAGAAGCTGTGAGTGAGTGAGAGAGAGAGAAGCTGTGAGTGAGAGAGAGAGAAGCTGTGAGTGAGAGAGAGATAGAGAGAAAGAGAAGCTGTGAGTGAGAGAGAGAGAGAGAAAGAGAAGCTGTGAGTGAGAGAGAGAGAAAGAGAAGCTGTGAGTGAGAGAGAAAGAGAAGCTGTGAGTGAGAGAGAGAGAAAGAGAAGCTGTGAGTGAGAGAGAGAAAGAGAAGCTGTGAGTGAGAGAGAGAGAGAAAGAGAAGCTGTGAGAGAGAGAGAAGCTGTGAGTGAGAGAGAAAGGGAAAGAGAGGCTGTGAGTGAGAGAGAGAGAGAGAAAGAGAAGTTGTGAGTGAGAGAGAGAGAGAGAAAGAGAAGCTGTGAGAGAGAGAGAGAAGCTGTGAGTGAGAGAAAGAAAGAAATAGAAGCTGTGAGTGAGTGAGAGAGAGAGAAGCTGTGAGTGAGAGAGAGAGAGAAGCTGTGAGTGAGAGAGAGAGAGAGAAAGAGAAGCTGTGAGTGAGAGAGAGAAAGAGAAGTTGTGAGAGAGAGAAAGGGAAGCTGTGAGTGAGAGAGAAAGAGAAGCTGTGAGTGAGAGAGAGAGAAAGAGAAGCTGTGTGTGAGAGAGAGAGAGAAGCTGTGAGTGAGAGAGAGAGAGAGAAAGAGAAGCTGTGAGAGAGAGAGAAGCTGTGAGTGAGAGAGAAAGAAAGAAATAGAAGCTGTGAGTGAGTGAGAGAGAGAGAAGCTGTGAGTGAGTGAGAGAGAGAAGCTGTGAGTGAGAGAGAAAGGGAAAGAGAGGCTGTGAGTGAAAGAGAGAGAGAGAGAAGCTGTGAGTAAGAGAGAAAGAGAAGCAGTGAGTGAGACAGAGAGAAAGAGAAGCTGTGTGTGTGTGAGAGAGAGAGAAGCTGTGAGTGAGAGAGAGAGAAAGAGAAGCTGTGAGTGAGAGAGAAAGCTGTGAGTGAGAGAGAAAGAGAAAGAGAAGCTGTGAGTGAGAGAGAGAGAGAAGCTGTGAGTGAGAGAGAGAGAGAGAAACTGTGAGTGAGTGAGAGAGAGAGAGAAGCTGTGAGTGAGTGAGAGAGAGAGAGAGAAGCTGTGAGTGAGAGAGAGAGAAAGAAAGAGAAGTTATGAGTGAGAGAGAGAGAAGCTGTAAGTGAGAGAGAGAGGGAGAAAGAGAAGCTGTGAGAGAGAGAGAGAAAGAGAAGCTGTGAGTGAGAGAGACAGACAGAGAAAGAGAAGCTGTGAGTGAGAGAGAGAGAGCTAGAAGCTGTGAGTGAGTGAGAGAGAGCGAAGCTGTGAGTGAGAGAGAGAAAGAGAAGCTGTGAGTGAGAGAGAGAGAAAGAGAAGCTGTGAGTGAGAGAGAGATAAAGAGAAGCTGTGAGTTAGAGAGAGAGAAAGAGAAGCTGTGAGTGAGAGAGAGAGAAGCTGTGAGTGAGAGAGTGAGGGAGAAAGTGAAGCGGTGAGTGAGAGAGAGAGAGAAGCTGTGAGTGAGAGAGAGAGAGAGAAAAAAAGAATCTGTGAGTGAGAGAGAGAGAGAGAGAATCTGTGAGTGAGAGAGAGAGAGAGAGAAGCTGTGAGTGAGAGAGAGAAAGAGAAGCTGTGAGTGAGAGAGAGAGAGAAAGAGAAGCTGTGAGTGAGAGAAAGATAAAGAGAAGTTGTGAGTTAGAGAGAGACAGAGAAAGAGAAGCTGTGAGTGAGAGAGAGAGAGAAAGAGAAGCTGTGTGTTTGAGAGAGAGAGAAGCTGTGAGTGAGAGAGAGAGAGAAAGAGAAGATGTCAGTGAGAGAGTGAGAGAGAGAAAGAGAAGTTGTGAGTGAGAGAGAGAGAAGCTGTGAGTGAGAGAGAGAGAGAGAAAGAGAAGGTGTGTGTGAGAGAGAGAAAGAGAAGCTGTGAGTGAGAGAGAGAAGATGTGAGTGAGAGAGAGAGAGAAGATGTGAGTGAGAGAAAGAGAAAGAGAAGCTGTGAGTGAGTGAGAGAGAGATAAAGAGAAGCTGTGAGTGATAGAGAGAGATAAAGAAAAGCTGTGAGTGAGAGAGAGAAAGAGAAGCTGGGAGTGAGTAAAAGAGAGAAAGAGAAGCTGTGAGTGAGTGAGAGAGAGAGAAGCTGTGAGTGAGAGAGAGAGAGAAGCTGTGAGTGAGAGAGAAAGAAAGAAAGAGAAGCTGTGAGTGAGTGAGAGAGTGACAGAGAGAGAAACTGTGAGTGAGGGAGAGAGAGAAAGAGAAGCTGTGAGTGAGAGAGAGAGAGAGAAAGAGAAGCTGTGAGAGAGAGAAAGAGAAGCTGTGAGTGAGAGAGAAAGAGAAGGTGTGAGTGAGAGAGAGAGAGAAAGAGAAGCTGTGAGT
Source organism: Bradypodion ventrale (assembly GCA_035047345.1). Taxonomy (NCBI): domain Eukaryota; kingdom Metazoa; phylum Chordata; class Lepidosauria; order Squamata; family Chamaeleonidae; genus Bradypodion; species Bradypodion ventrale. The sequence goes on along the minus strand of JAWDJE010000018.1, from coordinate 9,498,506 downwards.
GAGAGAGAGAGAAAGAGAAGCTGTGAGTGAGAGAGAGAGAGAAAGAGAAGCTGTGAGAGAGAGAGAGAGCAGCTGTGAGTGAGAGAGAAAGAAAGAAATAGAAGCTGTGAGTGAGTGAGAGCGAGAGAAGCTGTGAGTGAGAGAGAGAGAAGCTGTGAGTGAGAGAGAAAGGGAAAGAGAGGCTGTGAGTGAGAGAGAGAGAGAGAGAGAGAGAAAGAGAAGCTGTGAGTGAGAGAGAGAGAGAAAGAGAAGCTGTGAGAGAGAGAGAGAAGCTGTGAGATAGAAAGAAAGAAATAGAAGCTGTGAGTGAGTGAGAGAGAGAGAAGCTGTGAGTGAGAGAGAGAGAGAAGCTGTGAGTGAGAGAGAGAGAGAGAAGCTGTGAGTGAGAGAGAGAGAGAGAAAGAGAAGCTGTGAGAGAGAGAGAGAAGCTGTGAGTGAGAGAGAAAGAGAAGCTGTGAGTGAGAGAGAGAGAGAAGCTGTGAGTGAGAGAGAGAGAAAGAGAAGCTGTGAGAGAGAGAGAGAAGCTGTGAGTGAGAGAGAAAGAAAGAAATAGAAGCTGTGAGTGAGTGAGAGAGAGAGAAGCTATGAGTGTGAGAGAGAGAGAGAGAAGCTGTGAGTGAGAGAGAAAGGGAAAGAGAGGCTGTGAGTGACAGAGAGAGAGAAGCTGTGAGTGAGTGAGAGAGAGAAGCTGTGAGTTAGAGAGAAAGAGAGGCTGTGAGTGAGAGAGAGAGAGAGAAGCTGAGTGAGAGAGAGATAAAGAGAAGCTGTGAGTTAGAGAGAGAGAGAGAAAGAGAAGCTGTGAGTGAGACAGAGAGAAAGAGAAGCTGTGTGTGTGTGTGTGTGTGAGAGAGAGAAGCTGTGAGTGAGAGAGAGAGAAAAAGAGAAGCTGTGAGTGAGAGAGAGAGCGAGAAGCTGTGAGTGAGAGAGAGAGAAACTGTGAGTGCGAGAGAGAGAGAAGCTGTGAGTGAGTGAGAGAGAGAGAGAGAAGCTGTGTGAGAGAGAGAGAAATAAAGAGAAGCTGTGAGTTAGAGAGAAACAGAGAAAGAGAAGCTGTGAGTGAGAGAGAGAGAAAGAGAAGCTGTGAGTGTGAGAGAGAGATAAAGAGAAGCTGTGAGTTAGAGAGAGACAGAGAAAGAGAAGCTGTGAGTGAGAGAGTGAGAGAGAAAGAGAAGCTGTGAGTGAGAGAGAGAGAGAGAGAGAAGCTGTGAGAGAGAGAGAAAGAAAGAGATGCTGTGAGTGAGAGAGAGAGGGTGAAAGAGAAGCTGTGATTGTGAGAGAGAGGGAGAAAAAGCTGTCAGTGAGCGTGAGAGAGAGAGAGAAGCTGTGACAGTGGGAGAGAGAGAAAGAGAAGCTGTGAGTGAGTGAGAGAGAAAGAAAGAGAAGCTATGAGTGAGAGAGAGAGAAGCTGTAAGTGAGAGAGAGAGGGAGAAAGAGAAGCTGTGAGAGAGAGAGAGAAAGAGAAGCTGTGAGTGAGAGAGACAGATAGAGAAAGAGAAGCTGTGAGTGAGAGAGAGAGAGCTAGAAGCTGTGAGTGAGTGAGAGAGAGAGAAGCTGTGAGTGAGAGAGAGAAAGAGAAGCTGTGAGTGAGAGAGAGAGAAAGAGAAGCTGTGAGTGAGAGAGAGATAAAGAGAAGCTGTGAGTTAGAGAGAGAGAGAAAGAGAAGCTGTGAGTGAGAGAGAGAGAAGCTGTGAGTGAGAGAGAGTGGGAGAAAGTGAAGCGGTGAGTGAGAGAGAGACAGAGAAGCTGCGAGTGAGAGAGAGAGCGAGAAAAAAAGATTCTGTGAGTGAGAGAGAGAGAGAGAGAAGCTGTGAGTGAGAGAGAGAGAGAGAAGCTGTGAGTGAGAGAGAGAAAGAGAAGCTGTGAGTGAGAGAGAGAGAGAAAGAGAAGCTGTGAGTGAGAGAGAGATAAAGAGAAGCTGCGAGTTAGAGAGAGACAGAGAAAGAGAAGCTGTGAGTGAGAGAGAGAGAGAGAGAAGCTGTGAGTGAGAGAGAGAGAGAGAAGCTGTGAGTGAGAGAGAAAGAGAGGCTGTGAGTGAGAGAGAGAGAGAAGCTGAGTGAGAGAGAGATAAAGAGAAGCTGTGAGTTAGAGAGAGAGAAAGAGAAGCTGTGAGTGAGACAGAGAGAAAGAGAAGCTGTGTGTGTGTCAGAGAGAGAGAATCTGTGAGTGAGAGAGAGAGAAAGAGAAGCTGTGAGTGAGAGAGAAAGCTGTGAGTGAGAGAGAAAGAGAAAGAGAAGCTGTGAGTGAGAGAGAGAGAAGCTGAGAGTGAGAGAGAGAGAGAGAAACTGTGAGTGAGAGAGAGAGAAGCTGTGAGTGAGTGAGTGAGTGAGAGAGAGAGAAGCTGTGAGTGAGAGAGAGAAATAAAGAGAAGCTGTGAGTGAGTGAGAGAGATAGAGAGAAGCTGTGAGTGAGAGAGAGAAATAAAGAGAAGCTGTGAGTTAGAGAGAAACAGAGAAAGAGAAGCTGTGAGTGAGAGAGAGAGAGAAAGAGAAGCTGTGAGTGTGAGAGAGAGATAAAGAGAAGCTGTGAGTTAGAGAGAGACAAAGAAAGAGAAGCTGTGAGTGAGAGTGAGAGAGAAAGAGAAGCTGTGAGTGAGAGAGAGAGAGAAAGAAAAGCTGTGAGTGAGAGAGAGAGAAAGAAAGAGATGCTGTGAGTGAGAGAGAGAGGGTGAAAGAGAAGCTGTGATTGTTTGAGAGAGGGAGAAAAAGGGAAGCTGTCAGTGAGCGTGAGAGAGAGAGAGAAGCTGTGACAGTAGGAGAGAGAGAAAGAGAAGCTGTGAGTGAGTGAGAGAGAAAGAAAGAGAAGCTATGAGTGAGAGAGAGAGAAGCTGTAAGTGAGAGAGAGAGGGAGAAAAAGAAGCTGTGAGAGAGATAGAGAAAGAGAAGCTGTGAGTGAGAGAGAGAGACAGAGAAAGAGAACCTGTGAGTGAGAGAGAGAGAGCTAGAAGTTGTGAGTGAGTGAGGGAGAGAGAAGCTGTGAGTGAGAGAGAGAAAGAGAAGCTGTGAGTGAGAGAGAGAGAGAAAGAGAAGCTGTGAGTGAGAGAGAGATAAAGAGAAGCTGTGAGTTAGAGAGAGAGAGAAAGAGAAGCTGTGAGTGAGAGAGAGAGAAGCTGTGAGTGAGAGAGAGAGGGAGAAAGTGAAGCGGTGAGTGAGAGAGAGAGAGAAGCTGTGAGTGAGTGAGAGAGAGAAGCTGTGAGTGAGAAAAAAAGAAAGAAAGAGAAGCTGTGAGTGAGTGAGAGAGAGAGAGAAACTGTGAGTGAGAGAAAGAGAGAGAGAGAAAGAGAAGCTGTGAGTGAGAGAGAGAGAGAGAAAGAGAAGCTGTGTGAGAGAGAAAGAGAAGCTGTGAGTGAGAGAGAAAGAGAAGCTGTGAGTGAGAGAGAGAGAAAGAGAAGCTGTGAGTGAGAGAGAGAAAAAGAGAAGCTGTGAGTGAGAGAGAGAGAGAAAGAGAAGCTGTGAGAGAGAGAAAGAGAAGCAGTGAGTGAGAGAGAAAGAGAAGCTGTGAGTGAGAGAGAGATAAAGAGAAGCTGTGAGTGAGAGAGAGAAAAAGAGAAGCTGTGAGTGAGAGAGAAAGGGAAAGAGAGGCTGTGAGTGAGAGAGAGAGAGAGAGAAAGAGAAGCTGTGAGTGAGAGAGAGAGAGAGAAAGAGAAGCTGTGAGAAAGAGAGAGAGAGAAGCTGTGAGTGAGATAGAAAGAAAGAAATAGAAGCTGTGAGTGAGTGAGAGAGAGAGAAGCTGTGAGTGAGAGAGAAAGAGAAGCTGTGAGTGAGAGAGAGAGAGAGAGAAGCTGTGAGTGAGAGAGAGAAGCTGTGAGTGAGAGAGAAAGAAAGAAATAGAAGCTGTGAGTGAGTGAGAGAGAGAGAAGCTGTCAGTGAGAGAGAGAGAGAGAAGCTGTGAGTGAGAGAGAAAGGGAAAGAGAGGCTGTGAGTGACAGAGAGAGAGAGAAGCTGTGAGTGAGAGAGAGAGAGAAGCTGTGAGTGAGAGAGAAAGAGAGGCTGTGAGTGAGAAAGAGAGAGAGAAGCTGAGTGAGAGAGAGATAAAGAGAAGCTGTGAGTTAGAGAGAGAGGGAGAAAGAGAAGCTGTGAGTGAGACAGAGAGAAAGAGAAGCTGTGTGTGTGTGTGAGAGAGAAGCTTTGAGTGAGAGAGAGAGAGAAAAAGAGAAGCTGTGAGTGAGAGAGAGAGTGAGAAGCTGTGAGTGAGAGAGAGAGAGAGAGAAACTGTGAGTGAGAGAGAGAGAGAAGCTGTGAGTGAGTGAGTGAGAGAGAGAGAAGCTGTGAGTGAGAGAGAGAAATAAAGAGAAGCTGTGAGTGAGTGAGAGAGATAGAGAGAAGCTGTGAGTGAGAGAGAGAAATAAAGAGAAGCTGTGAGTTAGAGAGAAACAGAGAAAGAGAAGGTGTGAGTGAGAGAGAGAGAGAAAGAGAAGCTGTGAGTGTGAGAGAGAGATAAAGAGAAGCTGTGAGTTAGAGAGAGACAAAGAAAGAGAAGCTGTGAGTGAGAGTGAGAGAGAAATAGAAGCTGTGAGTGAGAGAGAGAGAGAAAGAAAAGCTGTGAGTGAGAGAGAGAGAAAGAAAGAGATGCTGTGAGTGAGAGAGAGAGGGTGAAAGAGAAGCTGTGATTGTGAGAGAGAGGGAGAAAAAGGGAAGCTGTCAGTGAGCGTGAGAGAGAGAGAGAAGCTGTGACAGTAGGAGAGAGAGAAAGAGAAGCTGTGAGTGAGTGAGAGAGAAAGAAAGAGAAGCTATGAGTGAGAGAGAGAGAAGCTGTAAGTGAGAGAGAGGGAGAAAAAGAAGCTGTGAGAGAGATAGAGAAAGAGAAGCTGTGAGTGAGAGAGAGAGACAGAGAAAGAGAACATGTGAGTGAGAGAGAGAGAGCTAGAAGTTGTGAGTGAGTGAGGGAGAGAGAAGCTGTGAGTGAGAGAGAGAAAGAGAAGCTGTGAGTGAGAGAGAGAGAGAAAGAGAAGCTGTGAGTGAGAGAGAGATAAAGAGAAGCTGTGAGTTAGAGAGAGAGAGAAAGAGAAGCTGTGAGTGAGAGAGAGAGAAGCTGTGAGTGAGAGAGAGAGGGAGAAAGTGAAGCGGTGAGTGAGAGAGAGAGAGAGAAGCTGTGAGTGAGAGAGAGAGAAGCTGTGAGTGAGAAAAAAAGAAAGAAAGAGAAGCTGTGAGTGAGTGAGAGAGAGAGAAACTGTGAGTGAGAGAAAGAGAGAGAGAGAAAGAGAAGCTGTGAGTGAGAGAGAGAGAGAGAGAGAGAAAGAGAAGCTGTGAGAGAAAGAAAGAGAAGCTGTGAGTGAGAGAGAAAGAGAAGCTGTGAGTGAGAGAGAGAGAAAGAGAAGCTGTGAGTGAGTGAGAGAGAGAAGCTGTGAGTGAGAGAGAAAGAGAGGCTGTGAGTGAGAAAGAGAGAGAGAAGCTGAGTGAGAGAGAGATAAAGAGAAGCTGTGAGTTAGAGAGAGAGGGAGAAAGAGAAGCTGTGAGTGAGACAGAGAGAAAGAGAAGCTGTGTGTGTGTGTGAGAGAGAGAAGCTTTGAGTGAGAGAGAGAGAGAAAAAGAGAAGCTGTGAGTGAGAGAGAGAGCGAGAAGCTGTGAGTGAGAGAGAGAGAGAAACTGTGAGTGAGTGAGTGAGAGAGAGAGAAGCTGTGAGTGTGAGAGAGAAATAAAGAGAAGCTGTGAGTGAGTGAGAGAGATAGAGAGAAGCTGTGAGTGAGAGAGAGAAATAAAGAGAAGCTGTGAGTTAGAGAGAAACAGAGAAAGAGAAGCTGTGAGTGAGAGAGAGAGAGAAAGAGAAGCTGTGAGTGTGAGAGAGAGATAAAGAGAAGCTGTGAGTTAGAGAGAGACAAAGAAAGAGAAGCTGTGAGTGAGAGTGAGAGAGAAAGAGAAGCTGTGAGTGAGAGAGAGAGAGAAAGAAAAGCTGTGAGTGAGAGAGAGAGAAAGAAAGAGATGCTGTGAGTGAGAGAGAGAGGGTGAAAGAGAAGCTGTGATTGTGAGAGAGAGGGAGAAAAAGGGAAGCTGTCAGTGAGCGTGAGAGAGAGAGAGAAGCTGTGACAGTAGGAGAGAGAGAAAGAGAAGCTGTGAGTGAGTGAGAGAGAAAGAAAGAGAAGCTATGAGTGAGAGAGAGAGAAGCTGTAAGTGAGAGAGAGAGGGAGAAAAAGAAGCTGTGAGAGAGATAGAGAAAGAGAAGCTGTGAGTGAGAGAGAGAGACAGAGAAAGAGAACCTGTGAGTGAGAGAGAGAGAGCTAGAAGTTGTGAGTGAGTGAGGGAGAGAGAAGCTGTGAGTGAGAGAGAGAAAGAGAAGCTGTGAGTGAGAGAGAGAGAAAGAGAAGCTGTGAGTGAGAGAGAGATAAAGAGAAGCTGTGAGTTAGAGAGAGAGAGAAAGAGAAGCTGTGAGTGAGAGAGAGAGAAGCTGTGAGTGAGAGAGAGAGGGAGAAAGTGAAGCGGTGAGTGAGAGAGAGAGAGAAGCTGTGAGTGAGAGAGAGGGAGAAGCTGTGAGTGAGAAAAAAGAAAGAAAGAGAAGCTGTGAGTGAGTGAGAGAGAGAGAGAAACTGTGAGTGAGAGAAAGAGAGAGAGAGAAAGAGAAGCTGTGAGTGAGAGAGAGAGAGAGAGAAAGAGAAGCTGTGAGTGAGAGAGAAAGAAAAGCTGTGAGTGAGAGAGAGAGAAAGAGAAGCTGTGAGTGAGAGAGAGAAAAAGAGAAGCTGTGAGTGAGAGAGAGAGAGAAAGAGAAGCTGTGTGAGAGAGAAAGAGAATCAGTGAGTGAGAGAGAAAGAGAAGCTGTGAGTGAGAGAGAGAGAAAGAGAAGCTGTGAGTGAGAGAGAGAGAAAGAGAAGCTGTGAGTGAGAGAGAGAAAAAGAGAAGCTGTGAGTGAGAGAGAGAGAGAGAAAGAGAAGCTGTGAGAAAGAGAGAGAGAGAAGCTGTGAGTGAGATAGAAAGAAAGAAATAGAAGCTGTGAGTGAGAGAGAGAGAGAGAAAGAGAAGCTGTGAGAAAGAGAGAGAGAGAAGCTGTGAGTGAGATAGAAAGAAAGAAATAGAAGCTGTGAGTGAGTGAGAGAGAGAGAAGCTGTGAGTGAGAGAGAAAGAGAAGCTGTGAGTGAGAGAGAGAGAGAGAGAAGCTGCGAGTGAGAGAGAGAGAAGCTGTGAGTGAGAGAGAAAGAAAGAAATAGAAGCTGTGAGTGAGTGAGAGAGAGAGAAGCTGTCAGTGAGAGAGAGAGAGAGAAGCTGTGAGTGAGAGAGAAAGGGAAAGAGAGGCTGTGAGTGACAGAGAGAGAGAAGCTGTGAGTGAGAGAGAGAGAGAAGCTGTGAGTGAGAGAGAAAGAGAGGTTGTGAGTGAGAAAGAGAGAGAGAAGCTGAGTGAGAGAGAGATAAAGAGAAGCTGTGAGTTAGAGAGAGAGGGAGAAAGAGAAGCTGTGAGTGAGACAGAGAGAAAGAGAAGCTGTGTGTGTGTGTGAGAGAGAGAAGCTTTGAGAGAGAGAGAGAGAAAAAGAGAAGCTGTGAGTGAGAGAGAGAGCGAGAAGCTGTGAGTGAGAGAGAGAGAGAGAGAAACTGTGAGTGAGAGAGAGAGAGAAGCTGTGAGTGAGTGAGTGAGAGAGAGAGAAGCTGTGTGAGAGAGAGAGAAATAAAGAGAAGCTGTGAGTTAGAGAGAAACAGAAAATGAGAAGCTGTGAGTGAGAGAGAGAGAAAGAGAAGCTGTGAGTGTGAGAGAGAGATAAAGAGAAGCTGTGAGTTAGAGAGAGACAGAGAAAGAGAAGCTGTGAGTGAGAGAGTGAGAGAGAAAGAGAAGCTGTGAGTGAGAGAGAGAGAGAAAGAGAAGCTGTGAGTGAGAGAGAGAGAAAGAAAGAGATGCTGTGAGTGAGAGAGAGAGGGTGAAAGAGAAGCTGTGATTGTGAGAGAGAGGGAGAAAAAGCTGTCAGTGAGCGTGAGAGAGAGCGAGAAGCTGTGACAGTGGGAGAGAGAGAATGAGAAGCTGTGAGTGAGTGAGAAGAAAGAAAGAGAAGCTATGAGTGAGAGAGAGAGAAGCTGTAAATGTGAGAGAGAGGGAGAAAGAGAAGCTGTGAGAGAGAGAGGGAAAGAGAAGCTGTGAGTGAGAGAGACAGACAGAGAAAGAGAAGCTGTGAGTGAGAGAGAGAGAGCTAGAAGCTGTGAGTGAGTGAGAGAGAGAGAAGCTGTGAGTGAGAGAGAGAAAGAGAAGCTGTGAGTGAGAGAGAGAGAGAAAGAGAAGCTGTGAGTGAGAGAGAGATAAAGAGAAGCTGTGAGTGAGAGAGAGAGAAAGAAAGAGATGCTGTGAGTGAGAGAGAGAGGGTGAAAGAGAAGCTGTGATTGTGAGAGAGAGGGAGAAAAAGCTGTCAGTGAACGTGAGAGAGAGCGAGAAGCTGTGACAGTGGGAGAGAGAGAAAGAGAAGCTGTGAGTGAGTGAGAAGAAAGAAAGAGAAGCTATGAGTGAGAGAGAGAGAAGCTGTAAATGTGAGAGAGAGGGAGAAAGGGAAGCTGTGAGAGAGAGAGGGAAAGAGAAGCTGTGAGTGAGAGAGACAGACAGAGAAAGAGAAGCTGTGAGTGAGAGAGAGAGAGCTAGAAGCTGTGAGTGAGTGAGAGAGAGAGAAGCTGTGAGTGAGAGAGAGAAAGAGAAGCTGTGAGTGAGAGAGAGAGAGAAAGAGAAGCTGTGAGTGAGAGAGAGATAAAGAGAAGCTGTGAGTAAGAGAGAGAGAGAAAGAGAAGCTGTGAGTGAGAGAGAGAGAAGCTGTGAGTGAGAGAGAGAGGGAGAAAGTGAAGCGGTGAGTGAGAGAGAGAGAGACAGAGAAGCTGTGAGTGAGAGAGAGAGCAAGAAAAAAAGAATCTGTGAGTGAGAGAGAGAAGCTGTGAGTGAGAGAGAGAGAGAAGCTGTGAGTGAGAGAGAGAAAGAGAAGCTGTGAGTGAGAGAGAGAGAGAAAGAGAAGCTGTGAGTGAGAGAGAGATAAAGAGAAGCTGTGAGTTAGAGAGAGACAGAGAAAGAGAAGCTGTGAGTGAGAGAGAGAGAGAGAAGCTGTGAGTGAGAGAGAAAGAGAGGCTGTGAGTGAGAGAGAGAGAGAAGCTGAGTGAGAGAGAGATAAAGAGAAGCTGTCAGTTAGAGAGAGAGAGAGAGAAGCTGTGAGTGAGACAGAGAGAAAGAGAAGCTGTGTGTGTGTCAGAGAGAGAGAATCTGTGAGTGAGAGAGAGAGAGAAAGAGAAGCTGTGAGTGAGAGAGAAAGCTGTGAGTGAGAGAGAAAGAGAAAGAGAAGCTGTGAGTGAGAGAGAGAGAAGCTGTGAGTGAGTGAGAGAGAGAGAAACTGTGAGTGAGTGAGTGAGTGAGAGAGAAGCTGTGAGTGAGAGAGAGAAATAAAAAGAAGCTGTGAGTGAGTGAGAGAGATAGAGAGAAGCTGTGAGTGAGAGAGAGAAATAAAGAGAAGCTGTGAGTCAGAGAGAAACAGAGAAAGAGAAGCTGTGAGTGAGAGAGAGAGAGAAAGAGAAGCTGTGAGTGTGAGAGAGAGATAAAGAGAAGCTGTGAGTTAGAAAGAGACAGAGAAAGAGAAGCTGTGAGTGAGAGAGTGAGAGAGAAAGAGAAGCTGTGAGTGAGAGAGAGAGAGAAAGAGAAGCTGTGAGTGAGAGAGAGAGAAAGAAAGAGATGCTGTAAGTGAGAGAGAGAGGGTGAAAGAGAATCTGTGATTGTGAGAGAGAGGGAGAAAAAGGGAAGCTGTCAGTGAGCGTGAGAGAGAGAGAGAAGCTGTGACAGTGGGAGAGAGAGAAAGAGTAGCTGTGAGTGAGTGAGAGAGAAAGAAAGAGAAGCTATGAGTGAGAGAGAGAGAAGCTGTAAGTGACAGAGGGAGAAAGAGAAGCTGTGAGAGAGATAGAGAAAGAGAAGCTGTGAGTGAGAGAGAGAGACAGAGAAAGAGAATCTGTGAGTGAGAGAGAGCTAGAAGTTGTGAGTGAGTGAGGGAGAGAGAAGCTGTGAGTGAGAGAGAGAAAGAGAAGCTGTGAGTGTGTGAGAGAGAAAGAAAGAGAAGCTATGAGTGAGAGAGAGAAGCTGTAAGTGAGAGAGAGGGAGAAAGAGAAGCTGTGAGAGAGAGAGAGAAAGAGAAGCTGTGAGTGAGAGAGACAGACAGAGAAAGAGAAGCTGTGAGTGAGAGAGAGAGAGCTAGAAGCTGTGAGTGAGTGAGAGAGAGAGAAGCTGTGAGTGGGAGAGAGAAAGAGAAGCTGTGAGTGAGAGAGAGAGAGAAAGAGAAGCTGTGAGTGAGAGAGAGATAAAGAGAAGCTGTGAGTTAGAGAGAGAGAAAGAGAAGCTGTGAGTGAGAGAGAGAGAAGCTGTGAGTGAGAGAGAGAGGGAGAAAGTGAAGCGGTGAGTGAGAGAGAGATAAAGAGAAGCTGTGAGTTAGAGAGAGACAGAGAAAGAGAAGCTGTGAGTGAGAGAGAGAGAGAGAAAGAGAAGCTGTGTGTGACAGAGAGAAGCTGTGAGTGAGAGAGAGAGAGAAAGAGAAGATGTTAGTGAGAGAGTGAGAGAGAGAAAGAGAAGCTGTGAGTGAGAGAGAGAGAGAAAGAGAAGGTGTGTGTGAGAGAGAAAGAGAAGCTGTGAGTGAGAGAGAGAGAGAAGATGTGAGTGAGTGAGAGAGAGAAGATGTGAGTGAGAGAAGGAGAAAGAGAAGCTGTGAGTGAGTGAGAGAGAGAGATAAAGAGAAGCTGTGAGTGTTAGAGAGAGATAAAGAAAAGCTGTGAGTGAGAGAGAGAAAGAGAAGCTGGGAGTGAGTAAGAGAGAGAAAGAGAAGCTGTGAGTGAGAGAGAGAGAGAAGCTGTGAGTGAGAGAGAGAGAGAGAAGCTGTGAGTGAGAGAGAAAGAAAGAAAGAGAAGCTGTGAGTGAGTGAGAGAGAGAGAGATAAACTGTGAGTGAGAGAGAGAGAGAGAGAAAGAGAAGCTGTGAGTGAGAGAGAGAGAAAGAAAGAGAAGCTGTGAGTGAGAGAGAGAGAGAAGCTGTGAGTGAGAGAGATATGGAGAAAGAGAAGCCATGTGAGAGAGAGAAAGAAAGAGAAGCTGTGGGTGAGAGAGAGAGAGAAAGTGAAGATGTGAGAGAGAGAAAGAGGTGTGAGTGAGAGAGAGAGAGAGAAGCTGTGAGTGAGAGAGAGAGAGAAAGAGAAGCTGTGACTGAAAGAGAGAGATAAAGACAAGCTGTGAGTGAGAGAGAGAAAGAGAAGCTGGGAGTGAGTAAGAGAGAGAAAGAGAAGCTGTGAATGAGAGAGAGAGAGAAGCTGTGAGTGAGAGAGAGAGAGAAAGAGATGTGAGTGAGAGAGAGAAAGAGAAACTGTGAGTGAGAGAGAGAGAGAAAGAAAGACAAGCTGTGAGTGAGAGAGAGATAAAGAGAAGCTGTGAGTTAGAGAGAGACAGAGAAAGAGAAGCTGTGAGTGAGAGAGAGAGAGAAGCTGTGAGTGTGAGAGAGATAGAGATAGAGAAGCTGTGAGTGAGAGAGTGAGAGAAAGAGAAGCTGTGAGTGAGAGGGAGAGGGTGAAAGAGAAACTGTGTGTGAGAGAGAGGGAGAAAAAGGGAAGCTGTGAGTGAGCGTGAGAGAGAGTGAGAGAGAGAAGGTGTGACAGTGGGAGAGAGAGAGAGAGAGAAAGAAAGAAAGAGAAGCTATGAGTGAGAGAGAGAAGCTGTGAGTGAGAGAGAGAGGGAGAAAGAGAAGCTATGAGTGAGAGAGAGAGGGAAAGAGAAGCTGTGAGTGTGAGAGTGAGACAGAGAAAGAGAAGCTGTGAGTGAGAGAGAGAGCGCTAGAAGCTGTGAGTGAGTGAGAGAGAGAGAAGCTGTGAGTGAGTGAGAGAAAGAGAAGTTGTGAGTGAGAGAGAGAGAGAAAGAGAAGTTGTGAGTGAGAGAGAGATAAAGAGAAGCTGTGAGTTAGAGAGAGAGAGAGAAAGAGAAGCTGTGAGTTAGAGAGAGACAGAGAAAGAGAAGCTGTGAGTGAGAGAGAGAGAGAAGCTGTGAGTGAGAGAGAGAGAGAAAGAGATGTGAGTGAGAGAGAGAAAGAGAAACTGTGAGTGAGAGAGAGAGAAAGAAAGACAAGCTGTGAGTGAGAGAGAGATAAAGAGAAGCTGTGAGTTAGAGAGAGACAGAGAAAGAGAAGCTGTGAGTGAGAGAGAGAGAGAAGCTGTGAGTGTGAGAGAGATAGAGATAGAGAAGCTGTGAGTGAGAGAGAGAGAAAGAGAAGCTGTGAGTGAGAGAGTGAGAGAAAGAGAAGCTGTGAGTGAGAGGGAGAGGGTGAAAGAGAAACTGTGTGTGAGAGAGAGGGAGAAAAAGGGAAGCTGTGAGTGAGCGTGAGAGAGAGTGAGAGAGAGAAGGTGTGACAGTGGGAGAGAGAGAGAGAGAGAAAGAAAGAAAGAGAAGCTATGAGTGAGAGAGAGAAGCTGTGAGTGAGAGAGAGAGGGAGAAAGAGAAGCTATGAGTGAGAGAGAGAGGGAAAGAGAAGCTGTGAGTGTGAGAGAGAGACAGAGAAAGAGAAGCTGTGAGTGAGAGAGAGAGAGCTAGAAGCTATGAGTGAGTGAGAGAAAGAGAAGTTGTGAGTGAGTGAGAGAGAGAAAGAGAAGTTGTGAGTGAGAGAGAGATAAAGAGAAGCTGTGAGTTAGAGAGAGAGAGAGAAAGAGAAGCTGTGAGTGAGAGAGAGAGAGAGAGAAAAAGAGAATCTGTGAGTGAGAGAGAGAAAGAGAGAAGCTGTGAGTGAGAGAGAGAAAGAGAAGCTGTGAGTGAGAGAGAGAGAAAGAGAAGCTGTGAGTGAGAGAGACATAAAGAAGCTGTGAGTTAGAGAGAGACAGAGAAAGAGAAGATGTTAGTGAGAGAGTGAGAGAGAGAAAGAGAAGGTGTGTGTGTGAGAGAGAAAGAGAAGCTGTGTGTGAGAGAGAGAAGATGTGAGTGAGTGAGAGAGAGAGAAGATGTGAGTGAGAGAAAGAGAAAGAGAAGCTGTGAGTGAGTGAGAGAGAGAGATAAAGAGAAGCTGTGAGTGATAGAGAGAGATAAAGAAAAGCTGTGAGTGAGAGAGAGAAAGAGAAGCTGGGAGTGAGTAAGAGAGAGAAAGAGAGGCTGTGAGTGAGAGAGAGAGAGAGAAAAGCTGTGAGTGAGAGAGAAAGAAAGAAAGAGAAGCTGTGAGTGAGTGAGAGAGAGAGAGAGAAACTGTGAGTGAGAGAGAAAGAGAAAGTGTGAGTGAGAGAGAGCGAAGATGTGAGTGAGAGAAAGAGAAAGAGAAGCTGTGAGTGAGTGAGAGAGATAAAGAAAAGCTGTGAGTGATAGAGAGAGATAAAGAAAAGCTGTGAGTGAGAGAGAGAAAGAAAAGCTGGGAGTGAGTAAGAGAGAGAAAGAGAAGCTGTGAGTGAGTGAGAGAGAGAGAAGCTGTGAGTGAGAGAGAGAGAGAGAGAAGCTGTGAGTGAGAGAGAAAGAAAGAAAGAGAAGCTGTGAGTGTGTGAGAGAGAGAGAGAGAAACTGTGAGTGAGTGAGAGAGAGAGAAAGAGAAGCTGTGAGTGAGAGAGAGAGAGAAAGAAAGAGAAGCTGTGAGTGAGAGAGAGAGAGAAGCTGTGAGTGAGAGAGAGATGGAGAAAGAGAAGCTGTGTGAGAGAGAGAAAGAAAGAGAATCTGTGAGTGAGAGAGAGAGAAAGAGAAGCTGTGACTGAGAGAGAGATAAAGACAAGCTGTGAGTTAGAGAGAGACAGAGAAAGAGAAGCTGTGAGTGAGAGAGAAAGAGAATGAGATGTGAGTGAGAGAGAGAAAGAGAAACTGTGAGTGAGAGAGAGAGAGAAAGAAAGACAAGCTGTGAGTGAGAGAGAGATAAAGAGAAGCTGTGAGTTAGAGAGAGACAGAGAAAGAGAAGCTTGAGTGAGAGAGTGAGAGAAAGAGAAGCTGTGAGTGAGAGAGAGAGGGTGAAAGAGAAACTGTGTGTGAGAGAGAGGGAGAAAAAGGGAAGCTGTGAGTGAGCATGAGAGAGAGAGAGAGAAGGTGTGACAGTGGGAGAGAGAGAGAGAGAGAGAAGCTGTGAGTGAGAGAGAGAGAAAGAAAGAAAGAAAGAGAAGCTATGAGTGAGAGAGAGAAGCTGTGAGAGAGAGAGGGAGAAAGAGAAGCTGTGAGTGAGAGAGAGAGGGAAAGAGAAGCTGTGAGTGAGAGAGAGATAAAGAGAAGCTGTGAGTTAGAGAGAGAGAGAAAGAGAAGCTGTGAGTGAGAGAGAGAGAGAGAAAAAGAGAATTTGTGAGTGAGAGAGAGAGTGATGCTGTGAGTGAGAGAGAGAAAGAGAGAAGCTGTGTGAGAGAGAAAAAGAGAAGCTGTGAGTGAGAGAGAGAGAGAGAAAGAGAAGCTGTGAGTGAGAGAGAGATAAAGAAGCTGTGAGTTAGAGAGAGACAGAGAAAGAGAAGCTGTGAGTGAGAGAGAGAGAAAGAGAAGCTGTGTGTGTGAGAGAGAGAAGCTGTGAGTGAGAGAGAGAGAAAGAGAAGATGTTAGTGAGAGAGTGAGAGAGAGAAAGAGAAGCTGTGTGTGAGAGTGAGAGATAAGCTATGAGTGACAGAGAGAGAGAGAAAGAGAAGTTGTGTGTGTGAGAGAGAGAGAAGCTGTGAGTGAGAGAGAGAGAGAGAGAAGATGTGAGTGTGAGAGAGAAAGAGAAAGATAAGCTGTGAGTGAGTGAGAGAGAGAGAGAGATAAAGAGAAGCTGTGAGTGATACAGAGAGATAAAGAGAAGCTGTGAGAGAGAGAGAGAGAGAGAGAAGCTGTGAGTGAGAGAGAGAGAGAAAGAGAAGCTGTGAGTGAGTGAGTGAGTGAGAAGGTGTGAGTGAGAGAGAGAGAGAGAAGCTGTGAGTGAGAGAGAAAGAAAGAGAGAGAAGCTGTGAGTGAGAGAGAGAGAGAGTAAGAGAAGCTGTGAGTGAGAGAGAGAGAGAAAGAGAAGCTGTGAGTGAGAGAGAGAGAGAAAGAGAAGCTGTGACTGAGAGAGAGAGATAAAGACAAGCTGTGAGTTAGAGAGAGACAGAGAGAGAGAGATAGCTGTGAGTGAGAAAGAGAGAGAAGCTGTGAGTGAGAGAGAGAGAGAAAGAGATGTGAGTGAGAGAGAGAAAGAGAAACTGTGAGTGAGAGAGAGAGAGAGAAAGCAAGAGAAGCTGTGAGTGAGAGAGAGATAAAGAGAAGCTGTGAGTTAGAGAGAGACAGAGAAAGAGAAGCTGTTAGTGAGAGAGAGAGAGAAAGAGAAGCTGTGAGTGAGAGAGAGAGAGAAAGAGAAGCTGTGAGTGTGTGAGAGAGAGAGATAGAGAAGCTGTGAGTGAGAGAGAGTGAGAGAAAGAAAAGCTGTGAGTGAGGGAGTGAGAGAAAGAGAAGCTGTGAGTGAGAGAGAGAGAAAGAAAGAGAAGCTGTGAGTGAGAGAGAGAGGGTGAAAGAGAAGCTGTGATTGTGAGAGAGAAGGAGAAAAAGGGAAGCTGTGAGTGAGCGTGAGAGAGAGAGAAGCTGTGACAGTGGGAGAGAGAGAGAGAGAAAGAGAAGCTGTGAGTGAGAGAGAGAGAAAGAAAGAGAAGCTATGAGCGAGAGAGAGAGAGAGAGAGAGAAGCTGTGAGTGAGAGAGAGAGGGAAAGAGAAGCTGTGAGTGAGAGAGAGAGACAGAGAAAGAGAAACTGTGAGTGAGAGAGAGAGAGCTAGAAGCTGTGAGTGAGTGAGAGAGAGAAAGAGAAGCTGTGCGTGTGTGAGAGAGAGAAAGAGATGCTGTGAGTGAGAGAGAGAGAGAGAAAGAGAAGCTGTGAGTGAGAGAGAGAGAAGCTTTGAGTGAGAGAGAGGGAGAAAGAGAATCTGTGAGTAAGAGAGAGAGAGAGAAGCTGTGAATGAGAGAGAGAGAGAAAGAGAAGATAGTGAGAGAGTGAGAGAGAAAGAGAAGCTGTGAGTGATAGAGAGAGAGAAGCTGTGAGTGAGAGAGCGAGAGAGAAAGATAAGCAGTGAGTTAGAGAGAAACAGAGAAAGAGAAGCTGTGAGTGAGAGAGAGAGAGAAAGAGAAGCTGTGTGTGTGTGAGAGAGAGAAGCTGTGTGTGTGTGAGAGAGAGAAGCTGTGAGTGAGAGAGAGAGAAAGAGATGTTAGTGAGAGAGAGAGAAAGAGAAGCTGTGAGTGAGAGAGAGAGAAAGAGAAGCTGTGAGTGAGAGAGAGAGAAAGAAAGAGAAGCTGTGAGTGAGAGAGAGAGAAGCCTTGAGTGAGAGAGAGAGAGGGAGAAAGTGAAGCGGTGAGTGAGAGAGAGAGAAAAAGAGAAGCTGTGAGTGCGAGAGAGAGAGAGAGAGAAAGAGAATCTGTGAGTAAGAGAGAGAGAAGCTGTGAGTGAGAGAGAGAGATAGAAGCTGTGAGTGAGAGAGAGAAAGAGAAGCTGTGAGTGAGAGAGAGAGAGCGAAAGAGAAGCTGTGAGTGAGAAAGAGAGAAAGAGCTGTGAGTGAGAGAGAGAGAAGCTGTGAGTGAGAGAGAGAGAAAGAGAAGATGTGAGTGAGAGAGAGAGAGAAAGAAAGAAAGAGAAGCTGTGAGTGAGAGAAAAGCTTTGAGTGAGAGAGAGAGAGGGAGAAAGTGAAGCGGTGAGTGAGAGAGAGAGAAAAAGAGAAGCTGTGAGTGTGAGAGAGTGAGAGAAAGAGAAGCTGTGAGTGAGAGAGAGAGAGAAAGAGAAGCTGTGAGTGAGAGAGAGAGAGAGAAAGAGAAGCTGTGAGTGAGAGAGAGAGAGAAAGAGAAGCTGTGTTTGTGTGAGAGAGAGAAGCTGTGAGTGAGAGAGAGAGAGAGAAAGAGAAGATGTTAGTGAGAGAGTGAGAGAGAGAAAGAGAACCTGTGAGTGAGAGAGAGAGAATCTGTGAGTGAGAGAGAGAGAAGGTGTGAGGAGAGAGAGAGAGAAGATGTGAGTGTGAGAGAGAATGAGAAAGAGAAGCTGTGAGTGAGTGAGAGATAGAGATAGATAAAGAGAAGCTGTGAGTGATAGAGAGAGATAAAGAGATGCTGTGAGTGAGAGAGAGAGAAGCTGTGAGTGAGAGAGAGAGAGAAAGAGAAGCTGTGAGTGTGAGAGAGAGAGAAGCTGTGTGAGAGAGAGAGAGATAGAAGCTGTGAGTGAGAGAGAAAGAAAGAAAGAAAGAGATGTGAGTGAGAGAGAGAGAGAAAGAGAAGATGTGTGTGAGAGAGAGAAAGAGAAGCTGTGAGTGAGAGAGAGAGATAGAAAGAGAAGCTGTGAGTGTGTGAGAGAGAGAGAAGCTGTGAGTGAGAGAGAGAGAGAGAAGCTGTGAGTGAGAGAGAGAGAGAAAGAGAAGCTGTGAGAGAGAGAGAGAGAGAAGCTGTCAGAGAGAGAGAGTGAAAGAAAGAGATGCTGTGAGTGAGTGAGAGAGAGAAGCTGTGAGAGAGAGAGGGAGCAAGAGAAGCTGTGAGAGAGAGAGAGAAAGAGAAGCTGTGAGTGAGAGAGAGAGAGAGAAAGAGTAGATGTGAGTGAGAGAGAGAGAGAAGCTGTGAGTGAGAGAGAGAGAGAGAGCGAAGCTGTGAGAGAGATAGAGAAAGAGAAGCTGTGAGTGAGAGAGAGAGAAAGAGAAGCTGTGAGTGAGAGAGAGATAAAGAGAAGCTGTGAGTTAGAGAGAAACAGTGAAAGAGAAGCTGTGAGTGAGAGAGAGAGAGAGAGAAAGAGAAGATGTGAGTGAGAGAGAGAGAGAGAAGCTGTGAGTGAGAGAGAGAGAGAAAGAGAAGATAGTGAGAGAGTGAGAGAGAGAAAGAGAAGCTGTGAGTGAGAGAGAGAGAGAAGCTGTGAGTGAGTGAGTGAGAGAGAGAGAGAGAAACTGTGAGTGAGAGAGAGAGAGAGAAAGAGAAAGAGAAGCTGTGAGTGAGAGAGAGAGAAAGAAAGAGAAGCTGTGAGTGAGAGAGAGAGAGAAAGAAAGAGAAGCTGTGAGTGAGAGAGTGAGAGAAAGGGAAGCTGTGAGTGAGAGAGAGAGGGTGAAAGAGAAACTGTGAGTGAGAGAGAGAGAAAGTAAGAGAAGCTGTGAGTGAGAGAGAGAGGGTGAAAGAGAAGCTGTGATTGTGAGAGAGAGGGAGAAAAAGGGAAGCTGTGAGTGAGCGTGAGAGAGAGAGAAGCTGTGACAGTGGGATAGAGAGAAAGATAAGCTGTGAGTGAGAGAGAGAAAGAAACAGAAGCTATGAGTGAGAGAGAGAGAAGCTATGAGTGAGAGAGAGAGGGAGAAAGAGAAGTTGTGAGTGAGAGAGAGAGAGAAAGAGAAGCTGTGAGTGAGAGAGAGAGAGAGGGAGAAGCTGTGAGAGAGAGAGAGATAGAAGCTGTGAGTGAGTGAGAGAGAGTGAAGCAGTGAGAGAGAGAGAGAGAGAGAAGCTGTGAGTGAGAGAGAGAGAGAAGGAGAAGCTGTGAGTGAGATAGAGAGAGACAAAGAGAAGCTGTGAGTGAGAGAGAGAGAGAAGTTGTGAGTGAGAGAGAAAGAGAAGCTGTGAGTGAGAGAGAAAGAAAGAGAAGCTATGAGTTAGAGAGAGTGAAAGAGAAGCTGGGAGTGAGAGAGAGAGAGAATAAGAAGCTGTGAAATAGAGAGAGAAAGAGAAGCTGTGAGTGAGAGAGAGAGTGAGAAGCTGTGAGTGAGAGAGAAAGAGAAGCTGTGAGTGAGAGAGAAAGAGAAGCTGTGTGTGTGTGTGAGAGAGAGAAGCTGTGAGTGAGAGAGAGAGAAAGAGAAGCGGTGAGTGAGAGAGAGAGAGAAAGAGAAGCTGTGAGTGAGAGAGTGAGATAAAGAGAAGCTGTGAGTTAGAGAGAGACAGAGAAAGAGAAGCTGTGAGAGAGAGAGAGAGAGAAAAAGGATCTGTGAGTGAGAGAGAGAGAGAGAAAGAGAAGCTGTGAGTGAGAGAGAGAGAGAGAAGCTGTGAGTGAGAGTGAGAGAGAAAGAGAAGCTGTGAGTGAGAGAGTGAGAGAACGAGAAGCTGTGAGTGAGAGAGAGAAAGAGAAGCTGTGAGTGAGAGAGAGAGGGAGAAAGATAATCTGTGAGTGAGTGAGAGAGAGAGAGAGAGTAGCTGTGAGTGAGAGAGAGAGAGAAGCTGTGAGTGAGTGAGTGAGAGAGAGAGAAGCTGTGAGTGAGAGAGAGAAAGAGAAGCTGTGAGTGAGAGAGAGAGAAAGAGAAGCTGTGAGTGAGAGAGAGATAAAGAGAAGCTGTGAGTTAGAGAGAGAGAGAAAGAGAAGCTGTGAGTGAGAGAGAGAGAGAAAGAGCTGTGTTAGAGAGAGAGAATCTGTGAGTGAGAGAGAGAGAGAGAGAGAAAGAGAAGATGTCAGTAAGAGAGGGAGAGAGAGAGAATCTGTGAGTGAGAGAGAGAGAAAGATAAGCTGTGTGAGAGAGGGAGAGAAAGAGAAGCTGTGAGAGAGAGACAGAGAGAGAGTGAAGCTGTGAGTGAGAGAGAGAGAGAGAAGCTGTGAGTGAGAGAGAGAGAGAAAGAGAAGCTATTGGTGAGAGAGAGAAAGAAAAGCTGGGAGTGAGAGAGAAAGAGAAGCTGTGAGTGAGAGAGAGAGAGAAAGAGAAGCTGTGAGTGAGAGAGAAAGAGAGAAAGAGAAGCTGTGAGTGAGAGAGAGAAAGAGAAGCTGTGAGTGAGAGAGAGAGAAAGAGAAGCTGTGAGTGAGAGAGACATAAAGAAGCTGTGAGTTAGAGAGAGACAGAGAAAGAGAAGATAGTGAGAGTGAGAGAGAGAAAGAGAAGGTGTGTGTGTGAGAGAGAAAGAGAAGCTGTGAGAGAGAGAGAGAAGATGTGAGTGAGTGAGAGAGAGAGAAGATGTGAGTGAGAGAAAGAGAAAGAGAAGCTGTGAGTGAGTGAGAGAGAGAGATAAAGAGAAGCTGTGAGTGATAGAGAGAGATAAAGAAAAGCTGTGAGTGAGAGAGAGAAAGAGAAGCTGGGAGTGAGTAAGAGAGAGAAAGAGAGGCTGTGAGTGAGAGAGAGAGAGAGAGAAAAGCTGTGAGTGAGAGAGAAAGAAAGAAAGAGAAGCTGTGAGTGAGTGAGAGAGAGAGAGAGAAACTGTGAGTGAGAGAGAGAGAGAAAGAGAAACTGTGAGTGAGAGAGAGCGAAGATGTGAGTGAGAGAAAGAGAAAGAGAAGCTGTGAGTGAGTGAGAGAGATAAAGAAAAGCTGTGAGTGATAGAGAGAGATAAAGAAAAGCTGTGAGTGAGAGAGAGAAAGAAAAGCTGGGGGTGAGTAAGAGAGAGAAAGAGAAGCTGTGAGTGAGTGAGAGAGAGAGAAGCTGTGAGTGAGAGAGAGAAAGAGAGAAGCTGTGAATGAGAGAGAAAGAAAGAAAGAGAAGCTGTGAGTGAGTGAGAGAGAGAGAGAAACTGTGAGTGAGTGAGAGAGAGAGAAAGAGAAGCTGTGAGTGAGAGAGAGAGAGAAAGAAAGAGAAGCTGTGAGTGAGAGAGAGAGAGAAGCTGTGAGTGATTGAGAGATGGAGAAAGAGAAGCTGTGTGAGAGAGAGAGAGAAAGAGAATCTGTGAGTGAGAGAGAGAGAAAGAGAAGCTGTGACTGAGAGAGAGATAAAGACAAGCTGTGAGTTAGAGAGAGACAGAAAGAGAAGCTGTGAGTGAGAGAGAGAGAGAATGAGATGTGAGTGAGAGAGAGAAAGAGAAACTGTGAGTGAGAGAGAGAGAGAAAGAAAGACAAGCTGCGAGTGAGAGAGAGATAAAGAGAAGCTGAGAGTTAGAGAGAGACAGAGAAAGAGAAGCTTGAGTGAGAGAGTGAGAGAAATAGAAGCTGTGTGAGAGAGAGAGAGGGTGAAAGAGAAACTGTGTGTGAGAGAGAGGGAGAAAAAGGGAAGCTGTGAGTGAGCGTGAGAGAGAGAGAGAGAAGGTGTGACAGTGGGAGAGAGAGAGAGAAAGAGAAGCTGTGAGTGAGAGAGAGAGAAAGAAAGAAAGAAAGAGAAGCTATGAGTGAGAGAGAGAAGCTGTGAGTGAGAGAGAGAGGGAGAAAGAGAAGCTGTGAGTGAGAGAGAGAGGGAAAGAGAAGCTGTGAGTGTGAGAGAGAGACAGAGAAAGAGAAGCTGTGAGTGAGAGAGAGAGAGCTAGAAGCTGTGTGTGAGTGAGAGAGAGAGAAGCTGTGAGTGAGTGAGAGAAAGAGAAGCTGTGAGTGAGAGAGAGAGAGAGAGAAGCTGTGAGTGAGAGAGAGATAAAGAGAAGCTGTGAGTTAGAGAGAGAGAAAGAGAAGCTGTGAGTGAGAGAGAGAGAGAGAAAAAGAGAATTTGTGAGTGCTAGAGAGAGAGAGATGCTGTGAGTGAGAGAGAGAAAGAGAAGCTGTGTGAGAGAGAAAAAGAGAAGCTGTGAGTGAGAGAGAGAGAGAGAAAGAGAAGCTGTGAGTGAGAGAGAGATAAAGAAGCTGTGAGTTAGAGAGAGACAGAGAAAGAGAAGCTTTGAGTGAGAGAGAGAGAAAGAGAAGCTGTGTGTGTGAGAGAGAGAAGCTGTGAGTGAGAGAGAGAGAGAAAGAGAAGATGTTAGTGAGAGAGTGAGAGAGAGAAAGAGAAGCTGTGTGTGAGAGTGAGAGATAAGCTGTGAGTGACAGAGAGAGAGAGAAAGAAAGAGAAGTTGTGTGTGTGAGAGAGAGAGAAGCTGTGAGTGAGAGAGAGAGAGAGAAGCTGTCAATGAGAGAGAGAGAGAGAGAAGATGTGAGTGTGAGAGAGAAAGAGAAAGAGAAGCTGTGAGTGAGTGAGAGAGAGAGAGAGATAAAGAGAAGCTGTGAGTGATAAAGAGAGATAAAGAGAAGCTGTGTGTGAGAGAGAGAGAGAGAAGCTGTGAGTGAGAGAGAGAGAGAAAGAGAAGCTGTGAGTGAGTGAGTGAGAGAGAAGGTGTGAGTGAGAGAGAGAGAGAGAAACTGTGAGTGAGAGAGAAAGAAAGAAAGAGAGAGAAGCTGTGAGTGAGAGAGAGAGAGTAAGAGAAGCTGTGAGTGAGAGAGAGAGAGAGAAAGAGAAGCTGTGAGTGAGAGAGAGAGAGAAAGAAAGAGAAGCTGTGAGTGAGAGAGAGAGTGAAAGTGAAGATGTGAGTGAGAGAGAGAAAGAGGTGTGTGAGAGAGAGAGAGAGAAAGAGAAGCTGTGAGTGAGAGAGAGAGAGAAAGAGAAGCTGTGACTGAGAGAGAGAGATAAAGACAAGCTGTGAGTTAGAGAGAGACAGAGAGAGAGAGATAGCTGTGAGTGAGAAAGAGAGAGAAGCTGTGAGTGAGAGAGAGAGAGAAAGAGATGTGAGTGAGAGAGAGAAAGAGAAACTGTGAGTGAGAGAGAGAGAGAGAAAGCAAGAGAAGCTGTGAGTGAGAGAGAGATAAAGAGAAGCTGTGAGTTAGAGAGAGACAGAGAAAGAGAAGCTGTTAGTGAGAGAGAGAGAGAAAGAGAAGCTGTGAGTGAGAGAGAGAGAGAAAGAGAAGCTGTGAGTGTGTGAGAGAGAGAGATAGAGAAGCTGTGAGTGAGAGAGAGTGAGAGAAAGAAAAGCTGTGAGTGAGGGAGTGAGAGAAAGAGAAGCTGTGAGTGAGAGAGAGAGAAAGAAAGAGAAGCTGTGAGTGAGAGAGAGAGGGTGAAAGAGAAGCTGTGATTGTGAGAGAGAAGGAGAAAAAGGGAAGCTGTGAGTGAGCGTGAGAGAGAGAGAAGCTGTGACAGTGGGAGAGAGAGAGAGAGAAAGAGAAGCTGTGAGTGAGAGAGAGAGAAAGAAAGAGAAGCTATGAGCGAGAGAGAGAGAGAGAGAGAAGCTGTGAGTGAGAGAGAGAGGGAAAGAGAAGCTGTGAGTGTGAGAGAGAGACAGAGAAAGAGAAACTGTGAGTGAGAGAGAGAGAGCTAGAAGCTGTGAGTGAGTGAGAGAGAGAAAGAGAAGCTGTGCGTGTGTGAGAGAGAGAAAGAGATGCTGTGAGTGAGAGAGAGAGAAAGAAAGAGAAGCTGTGAGTGAGAGAGAGAGAAGCTTTGCGTGAGAGAGAGAGGGAGAAAGAGAATCTGTGAGTAAGAGAGAGAGAGAGAGAGAGAAGCTGTGAATGAGAGAGAGAGAGAAAGGGAAGATGTTAGTGAGAGAGTGAGAGAGAGAAAGAGAAGCTGTGTGTGAGAGTGAGAGATAAGCTGTGAGTGACAGAGAGAGAGAGAAAGAGAAGTTGTGTGTGTGAGAGAGAGAGAAGCTGTGAGTGAGAGAGAGAGAGAGAAGCTGTCAATGAGAGAGAGAGAGAGAAGATGTGAGTGTGAGAGAGAAAGAGAAAGAGAAGCTGTGAGTGAGTGAGAGAGAGAGAGAGATAAAGAGAAGCTGTGAGTGATAAAGAGAGATAAAGAGAAGCTGTGTGTGAGAGAGAGAGAGAGAAGCTGTGAGTGAGAGAGAGAGAGAAAGAGAAGCTGTGAGTGAGTGAGTGAGAGAGAAGGTGTGAGTGAGAGAGAGAGAGAAACTGTGAGTGAGAGAGAAAGAAAGAAAGAGAGAGAAGCTGTGAGTGAGAGAGAGAGAGTAAGAGAGGCTGTGAGTGAGAGAGAGAGAGAGAAAGAGAAGCTGTGAGTGAGAGAGAGAGAGAAAGAAAGAGAAGCTGTGAGTGAGAGAGAGAGTGAAAGTGAAGATGTGAGTGAGAGAGAGAAAGAGGTGTGAGAGAGAGAGAGAGAGAAAGAGAAGCTGTGAGTGAGAGAGAGAGAGAAAGAGAAGCTGTGACTGAGAGAGAGAGATAAAGACAAGCTGTGAGTTAGAGAGAGACAGAGAGAGAGAGATAGCTGTGAGTGAGAAAGAGAGAGAAGCTGTGAGTGAGAGAGAGAGAGAAAGAGATGTGAGTGAGAGAGAGAAAGAGAAACTGTGAGTGAGAGAGAGAGAGAGAAAGCAAGAGAAGCTGTGAGTGAGAGAGAGATAAAGAGAAGCTGTGAGTTAGAGAGAGACAGAGAAAGAGAAGCTGTTAGTGAGAGAGAGAGAGAAAGAGAAGCTGTGAGTGAGAGAGAGAGAGAAAGAGAAGCTGTGAGTGTGTGAGAGAGAGAGATAGAGAAGCTGTGAGTGAGAGAGAGTGAGAGAAAGAAAAGCTGTGAGTGAGGGAGTGAGAGAAAGAGAAGCTGTGAGTGAGAGAGAGAGAAAGAAAGAGAAGCTGTGAGTGAGAGAGAGAGGGTGAAAGAGAAGCTGTGATTGTGAGAGAGAAGGAGAAAAAGGGAAGCTGTGAGTGAGCGTGAGAGAGAGAGAAGCTGTGACAGTGGGAGAGAGAGAGAGAGAAAGAGAAGCTGTGAGTGAGAGAGAGAGAAAGAAAGAGAAGCTATGAGCGAGAGAGAGAGAGAGAGAGAAGCTGTGAGTGAGAGAGAGAGGGAAAGAGAAGCTGTGAGTGTGAGAGAGAGACAGAGAAAGAGAAACTGTGAGTGAGAGAGAGAGAGCTAGAAGCTGTGAGTGAGTGAGAGAGAGAAAGAGAAGCTGTGCGTGTGAGAGAGAGAAAGAGATGCTGTGAGTGAGAGAGAGAGAAAGAAAGAGAAGCTGTGAGTGAGAGAGTGAGAAGCTTTGAGTGAGAGAGAGAGGGAGAAAGAGAATCTGTGAGTAAGAGAGAGAGAGAGAGAGAAGCTGTGAATGAGAGAGAGAGAGAAAGAGAAGATAGTGAGAGAGTGAGAGAGAAAGAGAAGCTGTGAGTGATAGAGAGAGAGAAGCTGTGAGTGAGAGAGCGAGAGAGAAAGATAAGCTGTGAGTTAGAGAGAAACAGAGAAAGACAAGCTGTGAGTGAGAGAGAGAGAGAAAGAGAAGCTGTGTGTGTGTGAGAGAGAGAAGCTGTGTGTGTGTGAGAGAGAGAAGCTGTGAGTGAGAGAGAGAGAAAGAGATGTTAGTGAGAGAGAGAGAAAGAGAAGCTGTGAGTGAGAGAGAGAGAAAGAGAAGCTGTGAGTGAGAGAGAGAGAAAGAAAGAGAAGCTGTGAGTGAGAGAGAGAGAAGCCTTGAGTGAGAGAGAGAGCGAGAAAGTGAAGCGGTGAGTGAGAGAGAGAGAAAAAGAGAAGCTGTGAGTGCGAGAGAGAGAGAGAGAAAGAGAATCTGTGAGTAAGAGAGAGAGAGAAGCTGTGAGTGAGAGAGAGAGAGATAGAAGCTGTGAGTGAGAGAGAGAGAGCGAAAGAGAAGCTGTGAGTGAGAAAGAGAGAAAGAGCTGTGAGTGAGAGAGAGAGAAGCTGTGAGTGAGAGAGAGAGAAAGAGAAGATGTGAGTGAGAGAGAGAGAGAGAGAAAGAAATAAAGAGAAGCTGTGAGTGAGAGAGAAGCTTTGAGTGAGAGAGAGAGAGGGAGAAAGTGAAGCGGTGAGTGAGAGAGAGAGAAAAAGAGAAGCTGTGAGTGTGAGAGTGAGAGAAAGAGAATCTGTGAGTAAGAGAGAGAGAGAAGCTGTGAGTTAGAGAGAGAGATAAAAGCTGCGAGTGAGAGAGAGAAAGAGAAGCTGTGAGTGAGAGAGAGAGAGAAAGAGAAGCTGTGAGTGAGAGAGAGAGAGAGAAAGAGAAGCTGTGAGTGAGAGAGAGAGAGAAAGAGAAGCTGTGTGTGTGTGAGAGAGAGAAGCTGTGAGTGAGAGAGAGAGAGAGAAAGAGAAGATGTTAGTGAGAGAGTGAGAGAGAGAAAGAGAACCTGTGAGTGAGAGAGAGAATCTGTGAGTGAGAGAGAGAGAAGGTGTGAGGAGAGAGAGAGAGAAGATGTGAGTGTGAGAGAGAATGAGAAAGAGAAGCTGTGAGTGAGTGAGAGAGAGAGATAGATAAAGAGAAGCTGTGAGTGATAGAGAGAGATAAAGAGATGCTGTGAGTGAGAGAGAGAGAAGCTGTGAGAGAGAGAGAGAGAGAAAGAGAAGCTGTGAGTGAGAGAGAGAGAAGCTGTGTGTGAGAGAGAGAGATAGAAGCTGTGAGTGAGAGAGAAAGAAAGAAAGAAAGAGATGTGAGTGAGAGAGAGAGAGAAAGAGAAGATGTGTGTGTGAGAGAGAAAGAGAAGCTGTGAGTGAGAGAGAGAGAAAGAAAGAGAAGCTGTGAGTGAGAGAGAGAGAGAGAAGCTGTGAGTGAGAGAGAGAGAGAGAAGCTGTGAGTGAGAGAGAGAGAGAAAGAGAAGCTGTGAGAGAGAGAGAGAGAGAGAAGCTGTCAGAGAGAGAGAGAGAAAGAAAGAGATGCTGTGAGTGAGTGAGAGAGAGAAGCTATGAGAGAGAGAGGGAGCAAGAGAAGCCGTGAGAGAGATAGAGAGAGAAAGAGAAGCTGTGAGTGAGAGAGAGAGAGAGAAAGAGAAGATGTGAGTGAGAGAGAGAGAGAGAAGCTGTGAGTGAGAGAGAGAGAGAGAGCGAAGCTGTGAGAGAGATAGAGAAAGAGAAGCTGTGAGTGAGAGAGAGAGAAAGAGAAGCTGTGAGTGAGAGAGAGATAAAGAGAAGCTGTGAGTTAGAGAGAAACAGTGAAAGAGAAGCTATGAGTGATAGAGAGAGAGAAAGAGAAGCTGTGTGTGTGTGAGAGAGAGAAGCTGTGAGTGAGAGAGAGAGAAAGAGAAGATAGTGAGAGAGTGAGAGAGAGAAAGAGAAGCTGTGAGTGAGAGAGAGAGAGAAGCTGTGAGTGAGAGAGCGAGAGAGAAAGAGAAGCTGTGAGTGAGTGAGTGAGAGAGAGAGAGAGAAACTGTGAGTGAGAGAGAGAAAGAGAAAGAGAAGCTGTGAGTGAGAGAGAGAGAGAAAGAAAGAGAAGCTGTGAGTGAGAGAGAGAGAGAGAAAGAGAAGCTGTGAGTGAGAGAGTGAGAGAAAGGGAAGCTGTGAGTGAGAGAGAGAGGGTGAAAGAGAAACTGTGAGTGAGAGAGAGAGAAAGAAAGAGAAGCTGTGAGTGAGAGAGAGAGGGTGAAAGAGAAGCTGTGATTGTGAGAGAGAGGGAGAAAAAGGGAAGCTGTGAGTGAGCGTGAGAGAGAGAGAAGCTGTGACAGTGGGATAGAGAGAAAGATAAGCTGTGAGTGAGAGAGAGAGAAAGAAACAGAAGCTATGAGTGAGAGAGAGAGAAGCTATGAGTGAGAGAGAGAGGGAGAAAGAGAAGTTGTGAGTGAGAGAGAGAGAGAAAGAGAAGCTGTGAGTGAGAGAGAGAGAGAGGGAGAAGCTGTGAGAGAGAGAGAGATAGAAGCTGTGAGTGAGTGAGAGAGAGTGAAGCTGTGAGAGAGAGAGAGAGAAGCTGTGAGTGAGAGAGAGAGAGAAGGAGAAGCTGTGAGTGAGATAGAGAGAGACAAAGAGAAGCTGTGAGTGAGAGAGAGAGAGAAGTTGGGAGTGAGAGAGAAAGAGAAGCTGTGAGTGAGAGAGAAAGAGAAGCTATGAGTTAGAGAGAGTGAAAGAGAAGCTGGGAGTGAGAGAGAGAGAGAATAAGAAGCTGTGAAATAGAAAGAGAAGCTGTGAGTGAGAGAGAGAGTGAGAAGCTGTGAGTGAGAGAGAAAGAGAAGCTGTTAGTGAGAGAGAAAGAGAAGCTGTGTGTGTGTGAGAGAGAGAGAAGCTCTGAGTGAGAGAGAGAGAAAGAGAAGCTGTGAGTGAGAGAGAGAGAGAAAGAGAAACTGTGAGTGAGAGAGTGAGATAAAGAGAAGCTGTGAGTTAGAGAGAGACAGAGAAAGAGAAGCTGTGAGTGAGAGAGAGAGAGAAAAAGGATCTGTGAGTGAGAGAGAGAGAGAAAGAGAAGCTGTGAGTGAGAGAGAGAGAGAGAAGCTGTGAGTGAGAGTGAGAGAGAAAGAGAAGCTGTGAGTGAGAGAGTGAGAGAACGAGAAGCTGTGAGTGAGAGAGAGAAAGAGAAGCTGTGAGTGAGAGAGAGAGGGAGAAAGATAATCTGTGAGTGAGTGAGAGAGAGAGAGAGAGTAGCTGTGAGTGAGAGAGAGAAGCTGTGAGTGAGTGAGTGAGAGAGAGAGAAGCTGAGAGTGAGAGAGAGAAAGAGAAGCTGTGAGTGAGAGAGAGAAAGAAAGAGAAGCTGTGAGTGAGAGAGAGATAAAGAGAAGCTGTGAGTTAGAGAGAGAGAGAAAGAGAAGCTGTGAGTGAGAGAGAGAGAGAAAGAGAAGCTGTGTGAGAGAGAGAGAATCTGTGAGTGAGAGAGAAAGAAAGAAATAGAAGCTGTGAGTGAGTGAGAGAGAGAGAAGCTGTGAGTGAGAGAGAAAGGGATAGAGAGGCTGTGAGTGAGAGAGAGAGAGAAGCTGTGAGTGCGAGAGAGAGAGAAGCTGTGAGTGAGAGAGAAAGAGATGCTGTGAGTGAGAGAGAGAGAGAGAAGCTGAGTGAGAGAGAGATAAAGAGAAGCTGTGAGTTAGAGAGAGAGAGAAAGAGAAGCTGTGAGTGAGACAGAGAGAAAGAGAAGCTGTGTGTGTGTGTGAGAGAGAGAAGCTGTGAGTGAGAGAGAGAGAGAAAGAGAAGCTGTGAGTGAGAGAGAGAGAAGCTGTGAGTTTGAGAGAGAGAAACTGTGAGTGAGAGAGAGAAAGAGAAGCTGTGAGTGAGAGAGAGATAAAGAGAAGCTGTGATTGTGAGAGAGAGGGAGAGAAAGGGAAGCTGTGAGTGAGCGTGAGAGAGAGAGAGAAGCTGTGACAGTGGGAGAGAGAGAAAGAGAAGCAGTGAGTGAGAGAGAAAGAAAGAAAGGGAAGCTATGAGTGAGAGAGAGAGAAGCTGTAATTGAGAGAGAGAGGGAGAAAGAGAAGCTGTGTGAGAGAGAGAGAAAGAGAGGCTGTGAGTGAGAGAGACAGACAGAGAAAGAGAAGCTGTGAGTGAGAGAGAGAGAGCTAGAAGCTGTGAGTGAGTGAGTGAGGGAGAGAGAAGCTTTGAGTGAGAGAGAGAAAGAGAAGCTGTGAGTGAGAGAGAGAGAAAGAGAAGCTGTGAGTTAGAGAGAAACAGTGAAAGAGAAGCTATGAGTGAGAGAGAGAGAGAAAGAGAAGCTGTGTGTGTGTGAGAGAGAGAAGCTGTGAGTGAGAGAGAGAGAGAAAGAGAAGATAGTGAGAGAGTGAGAGAGAGAAAGAGAAGCTGTGAGTGAGAGAGAGAGAGAAGCTGTGAGTGAGAGAGCGAGAGTGAAAGAGAAGCTGTGAGTGAGTGAGTGAGAGAGAGAGAGAGAAACTGTGAGTGAGAGAGAGAGAGAGAAAGAGAAAGAGAAGCTGTGAGTGAGAGAGAGAGAGAAGGAAAGAGAAGCTATGAGTGAGAGAGAGAGAAGCTGTGAGTGAGAGAGAGATGGAGAAAGAGAAGCTGTGTGAGAGAGAGAAAGAAAGAGAAGCTGTGAGTGAGAGAGAGAGAGAAAGTGAAGATGTGAGAGAGAGAAAGAGGTGTGAGTGAGAGAGAGAGAGAGAGAGAAGCTGTGAGTGAGAGAGAGAGAAAGAGAAGCTGTGACTGAGAGAGAGAGATAAAGACAAGCTGTGAGTTAGAGAGAGACAGAGAAAGAGAAGCTGTGAGTGAGAGTGAGAGAGAAAGAGATGTGAGTGAGAGAGAGAAAGAGAAACTGTGAGTGAGAGAGAGAGAGAGAAAGAAAGACAAGCTGTGAGTGAGAGAGAGATAAAGAGAAGCTGTGAGTTAGAGAGAGACAGAGAAAGAGAAGCTTGAGTGAGAGAGAGAGAGAGAAGCTGTGAGTGTGAGAGAGATAGAGATAGAGACGCTGTGAGTGAGAGAGAGAGAGAGAAAGAGAAGCTGTGAGTGAGAGAGTGAGAGAAAGGGAAGCTGTGAGTGAGAGAGAGAGGGTGAAAGAGAAACTGTGAGTGAGAGAGAGAGAAAGTAAGAGAAGCTGTGATTGTGAGAGAGAGGGAGAAAAAGGGAAGCTGTGAGTGAGCGTGAGAGAGAGATAAGCTGTGACAGTGGGATAGAGAGAAAGATAAGCTGTGAGTGAGAGAGAGAGAAAGAAACAGAAGCTATGAGTGAGAGAGAGAGAAGCTATGAGTGAGAGAGAGAGGGAGAAGGAGAAGTTGTGAGTGAGAGAGAGAGAGAAAGAGAAGCTGTGAGTGAGAGAGAGAGAGAGGGAGAAGCTGTGAGAGAGAGAGTGATAGAAGCTGTGAGTGAGTGAGAGAGAGAGAAGCTGTGTGTGTGAGAGAGAGAAGATGTGAGTGAGAGAGAGAGAAGGAGAAGCTGTGAGTGAGATAGAGAGAGACAAAGAGAAGCTGTGAGTGAGAGAGAGAGAAGCTGTGAGTGAGAGAGAAAGAGAAGCTGTGAGTGAGAGAGAAAGAGAAGCTATGAGTTAGAGAGAGAGAGTGAAAGAGAAGCTGGGAGTGAGAGAGAGAGAGAATAAGAAGCTGTGAAATAGAGAGAGAAAGAGAAGCTGTGATTGAGAGAGAGAGTGAGAAGCTGTGAGTGAGAGAGAAAGAGAAGCTGTGAGTGAGAGAGAAAGAGAAGCTGTGTGTGTGTGTGAGAGAGAAGCTGTGAGTGAGTGAGAGAGAAAGAGAAGCTGTGAGTGAGAGAGAGAGAGAAAGAGAAGCTGTGAGTGAGAGAGTGAGATAAAGAGAAGCTGTGAGTTAGAGAGAGACAGAGAAAGAGAAGCTGTGAGTGAGAGAGAGAGAGAAAAAGGATCTGTGAGTGAGAGAGAGAGAGAGAAAGAGAAGCTGTGAGTGAGAGAGAGAGAGAGAAGCTGTGAGTGAGAGTGAGAGAGAAAGAGAAGCTGTGAGTGAGAGAGTGAGAGAAAGAGAAGCTGTGAGTGAGAGAGAGAGAAAGAGAAGCTGTGAGTGAGAGAGAGAGGGAGAAAGATAATCTGTGAGTGAGTTAGAGAGAGAGAGATAGAGTAGCTGTGAGTGAGTGAGAGAGAGAAGCTGTGAGTGAGTGAGTGAGAGAGAGAGAAGCTGTGAGTGAGAGAGAGAAAGAGAAGCTGTGAGTGAGAGAGAGAGAGAGAAAGAGAAGCTGTGAGTGAGAGAGAGATAAAGAGAAGCTGTGAGTTAGAGAGAGAGAGAAAGAGAAGCTGTGAGTGAGAGAGAGAGAGAAAGAGAAGCTGTGTGAGAGAGAGAGAATCTGTGAGTGAGAGAGAGAGAGAGAGAAAGAGAAGATGTCAGTGAGAGAGGGAGAGAGAGAGAGAGAATCTGTGAGTGAGAGAGAGAGAAAGATAAGCTGTGTGAGAGAGGGAGAGAAAGAGAAGCTGTGAGAGAGAGACAGAGAGAGAGTGAGAAGCTGTGAGTGAGTGAGAGAGAGAGAAGCTGTGAGTGAGAGAGAGAGAGAAAGAGAAGCTATGAGTGAGAGAGAGAGAAAGAAAAGCTGTGAGTGAGAGAGAAAGAGAAGCTGTGAGTGAGAGAGAGAGAGAAAGAGAAGGTGTGAGTGAGAGAGAGAGAGAAAGAGAAGCTGTGAGTGAGAGAGAGAGAGAGAAAGAGAAGCTGTGAGAGAGAGAGAAGCTGTGAGTGAGAGAGAAAGAAAGAAATAGAAGCTGTGAGTGAGTGAGAGAGAGAGAAGCTGTGAGTGAGTGAGAGAGAGAGAAGCTGTGAGTGAGAGAGAAAGAGAAGCTGTGAGTGAGAGAGAGAGAGAAAGAGAAGCTGTGAGTGAGAGAGAAAGAGAGAAAGAGAAGCTGTGAGTGAGAGAGAGAAAGAGAAGCTGTGAGTGAGAGAGAGAGAAAGAGAAGCTGTGAGTGAGAGAGACATAAAGAAGCTGTGAGTTAGAGAGAGACAGAGAAAGAGAAGATGTTAGTGAGAGTGAGAGAGAGAAAGAGAAGGTGTGTGTGTGAGAGAGAAAGAGAAGCTGTGAGAGAGAGAGAGAAGATGTGAGTGAGTGAGAGAGAGAGAAGATGTGAGTGAGAGAAAGAGAAAGAGAAGCTGTGAGTGAGTGAGAGAGAGAGATAAAGAGAAGCTGTGAGTGATAGAGAGAGATAAAGAAAAGCTGTGAGTGAGAGAGAGAAAGAGAAGCTGGGAGTGAGTAAGAGAGAGAAAGAGAGGCTGTGAGTGAGAGAGAGAGAGAGAGAAAAGCTGTGAGTGAGAGAGAAAGAAAGAAAGAGAAGCTGTGAGTGAGTGAGAGAGAGAGAGAGAAACTGTGAGTGAGAGAGAGAGAGAAAGAGAAACTGTGAGTGAGAGAGAGCGAAGATGTGAGTGAGAGAAAGAGAAAGAGAAGCTGTGAGTGAGTGAGAGAGATAAAGAAAAGCTGTGAGTGATAGAGAGAGATAAAGAAAAGCTGTGAGTGAGAGAGAGAAAGAAAAGCTGGGAGTGAGTAAGAGAGAGAAAGAGAAGCTGTGAGTGAGTGAGAGAGAGAGAAGCTGTGAGTGAGAGAGAGAGAGAGAAGCTGTGAATGAGAGAGAAAGAAAGAAAGAGAAGCTGTGAGTGAGTGAGAGAGAGAGAGAAACTGTGAGTGAGTGAGAGAGAGAGAAAGAGAAGCTGTGAGTGAGAGAGAGAGAGAAAGAAAGAGAAGCTGTGAGTGAGAGAGAGAGAGAAGCTGTGAGTGATTGAGAGATGGAGAAAGAGAAGCTGTGTGAGAGAGAGAGAGAAAGAGAATCTGTGAGTGAGAGAGAGAGAAAGAGAAGCTGTGACTGAGAGAGAGATAAAGACAAGCTGTGAGTTAGAGAGAGACAGAAAGAGAAGCTGTGAGTGAGAGAGAGAGAGAATGAGATGTGAGTGAGAGAGAGAAAGAGAAACTGTGAGTGAGAGAGAGAGAGAAAGAAAGACAAGCTGCGAGTGAGAGAGAGATAAAGAGAAGCTGAGAGTTAGAGAGAGACAGAGAAAGAGAAGCTTGAGTGAGAGAGTGAGAGAAATAGAAGCTGTGTGAGAGAGAGAGAGGGTGAAAGAGAAACTGTGTGTGAGAGATAGGGAGAAAAAGGGAAGCTGTGAGTGAGCGTGAGAGAGAGAGAGAGAAGGTGTGACAGTGGGAGAGAGAGAGAGAAAGAGAAGCTGTGAGTGAGAGAGAGAGAAAGAAAGAAAGAAAGAGAAGCTATGAGTGAGAGAGAGAAGCTGTGAGTGAGAGAGAGAGGGAGAAAGAGAAGCTGTGAGTGAGAGAGAGAGGGAAAGAGAAGCTGTG
The DNA here is from genome assembly GCA_035047345.1 of Bradypodion ventrale. Taxonomy (NCBI): domain Eukaryota; kingdom Metazoa; phylum Chordata; class Lepidosauria; order Squamata; family Chamaeleonidae; genus Bradypodion; species Bradypodion ventrale. Next base: position 9,465,756 of record JAWDJE010000018.1, on the reverse strand, counting down.
AGTGTGAGAGAGAGACAGAGAAAGAGAAGCTGTGAGTGAGAGAGAGAGAGCTAGAAGCTGTGTGTGAGTGAGAGAGAGAGAAGCTGTGAGTGAGTGAGAGAAAGAGAAGCTGTGAGTGAGAGAGAGAGAGAGAGAAGCTGTGAGTGAGAGAGAGATAAAGAGAAGCTGTGAGTTAGAGAGAGAGAAAGAGAAGCTGTGAGTGAGAGAGAGAGAGAGAAAAAGAGAATTTGTGAGTGCTAGAGAGAGAGAGATGCTGTGAGTGAGAGAGAGAAAGAGAAGCTGTGTGAGAGAGAAAAAGAGAAGCTGTGAGTGAGAGAGAGAGAGAGAAAGAGAAGCTGTGAGTGAGAGAGAGATAAAGAAGCTGTGAGTTAGAGAGAGACAGAGAAAGAGAAGCTTTGAGTGAGAGAGAGAGAAAGAGAAGCTGTGTGTGAGAGAGAGAGAAGCTGTGAGTGAGAGAGAGAGAGAAAGAGAAGATGTTAGTGAGAGAGTGAGAGAGAGAAAGAGAAGCTGTGTGTGAGAGTGAGAGATAAGCTGTGAGTGACAGAGAGAGAGAGAAAGAGAAGTTGTGTGTGTGAGAGAGAGAGAAGCTGTGAGTGAGAGAGAGAGAGAGAAGCTGTCAATGAGAGAGAGAGAGAAGATGTGAGTGTGAGAGAGAAAGAGAAAGAGAAGCTGTGAGTGAGTGAGAGAGAGAGAGAGATAAAGAGAAGCTGTGAGTGATAAAGAGAGATAAAGAGAAGCTGTGTGTGAGAGAGAGAGAGAGAAGCTGTGAGTGAGAGAGAGAGAGAAAGAGAAGCTGTGAGTGAGTGAGTGAGAGAGAAGGTGTGAGTGAGAGAGAGAGAGAAAAACTGTGAGTGAGAGAGAAAGAAAGAAAGAGAGAGAAGCTGTGAGTGAGAGAGAGAGAGTAAGAGAAGCTGTGAGTGAGAGAGAGAGAGAGAAAGAGAAGCTGTGAGTGAGAGAGAGAGAGAAAGAAAGAGAAGCTGTGTGTGAGAGAGAGAGTGAAAGTGAAGATGTGAGTGAGAGAGAGAAAGAGGTGTGTGAGAGAGAGAGAGAGAAAGAGAAGCTGTGAGTGAGAGAGAGAGAGAAAGAGAAGCTGTGACTGAGAGAGAGAGATAAAGACAAGCTGTGAGTTAGAGAGAGACAGAGAGAGAGAGATAGCTGTGAGTGAGAAAGAGAGAGAAGCTGTGAGTGAGAGAGAGAGAGAAAGAGATGTGAGTGAGAGAGAGAAAGAGAAACTGTGAGTGAGAGAGAGAGAGAGAAAGCAAGAGAAGCTGTGAGTGAGAGAGAGATAAAGAGAAGCTGTGAGTTAGAGAGAGACAGAGAAAGAGAAGCTGTTAGTGAGAGAGAGAGAGAAAGAGAAGCTGTGAGTGAGAGAGAGAGAGAAAGAGAAGCTGTGAGTGTGTGAGAGAGAGAGATAGAGAAGCTGTGAGTGAGAGAGAGTGAGAGAAAGAAAAGCTGTGAGTGAGGGAGTGAGAGAAAGAGAAGCTGTGAGTGAGAGAGAGAGAAAGAAAGAGAAGCTGTGAGTGAGAGAGAGAGGGTGAAAGAGAAGCTGTGATTGTGAGAGAGAAGGAGAAAAAGGGAAGCTGTGAGTGAGGGTGAGAGAGAGAGAAGCTGTGACAGTGGGAGAGAGAGAGAGAGAAAGAGAAGCTGTGAGTGAGAGAGAGAGAAAGAAAGAGAAGCTATGAGCGAGAGAGAGAGAGAGAGAGAAGCTGTGAGTGAGAGAGAGAGGGAAAGAGAAGCTGTGAGTGTGAGAGAGAGACAGAGAAAGAGAAGATGTTAGTGAGAGAGTGAGAGAGAGAAAGAGAAGCTGTGTGTGAGAGTGAGAGATAAGCTGTGAGTGACAGAGAGAGAGAGAAAGAGAAGTTGTGTGTGTGAGAGAGAGAGAAGCTGTGAGTGAGAGAGAGAGAGAGAAGCTGTCAATGAGAGAGAGAGAGAGAAGATGTGAGTGTGAGAGAGAAAGAGAAAGAGAAGCTGTGAGTGAGTGAGAGAGAGAGAGAGATAAAGAGAAGCTGTGTGTGAGAGTGAGAGATAAGCTGTGAGTGACAGAGAGAGAGAGAAAGAGAAGTTGTGTGTGTGAGAGAGAGAGAAGCTGTGAGTGAGAGAGAGAGAGAGAAGCTGTCAATGAGAGAGAGAGAGAGAAGATGTGAGTGTGAGAGAGAAAGAGAAAGAGAAGCTGTGAGTGAGTGAGAGAGAGAGAGAGATAAAGAGAAGCTGTGAGTGATAAAGAGAGATAAAGAGAAGCTGTGTGTGTGAGAGAGAGAGAGAAGCTGTGAGTGAGAGAGAGAGAGAAAGAGAAGCTGTGAGTGAGTGAGTGAGAGAGAAGGTGTGAGTGAGAGAGAGAGAGAAACTGTGAGTGAGAGAGAAAGAAAGAAAGAGAGAGAAGCTGTGAGTGAGAGAGAGAGAGTAAGAGAGGCTGTGAGTGAGAGAGAGAGAGAGAAAGAGAAGCTGTGAGTGAGAGAGAGAGAGAAAGAAAGAGAAGCTGTGAGTGAGAGAGAGAGTGAAAGTGAAGATGTGAGTGAGAGAGAGAAAGAGGTGTGAGAGAGAGAGAGAGAAAGAGAAGCTGTGAGTGAGAGAGAGAGAGAAAGAGAAGCTGTGACTGAGAGAGAGAGATAAAGACAAGCTGTGAGTTAGAGAGAGACAGAGAGAGAGAGATAGCTGTGAGTGAGAAAGAGAGAGAAGCTGTGAGTGAGAGAGAGAGAGAAAGAGATGTGAGTGAGAGAGAGAAAGAGAAACTGTGAGTGAGAGAGAGAGAGAGAAAGCAAGAGAAGCTGTGAGTGAGAGAGAGATAAAGAGAAGCTGTGAGTTAGAGAGAGACAGAGAAAGAGAAGCTGTTAGTGAGAGAGAGAGAGAAAGAGAAGCTGTGAGTGAGAGAGAGAGAGAAAGAGAAGCTGTGAGTGTGTGAGAGAGAGAGATAGAGAAGCTGTGAGTGAGAGAGAGTGAGAGAAAGAAAAGCTGTGAGTGAGGGAGTGAGAGAAAGAGAAGCTGTGAGTGAGAGAGAGAGAAAGAAAGAGAAGCTGTGAGTGAGAGAGAGAGGGTGAAAGAGAAGCTGTGATTGTGAGAGAGAAGGAGAAAAAGGGAAGCTGTGAGTGAGCGTGAGAGAGAGAGAAGCTGTGACAGTGGGAGAGAGAGAGAGAGAAAGAGAAGCTGTGAGTGAGAGAGAGAGAAAGAAAGAGAAGCTATGAGCGAGAGAGAGAGAGAGAGAAGCTGTGAGTGAGAGAGAGAGGGAAAGAGAAGCTGTGAGTGTGAGAGAGAGACAGAGAAAGAGAAACTGTGAGTGAGAGAGAGAGAGCTAGAAGCTGTGAGTGAGTGAGAGAGAGAAAGAGAAGCTGTGCGTGTGAGAGAGAGAAAGAGATGCTGTGAGTGAGAGAGAGAGAAAGAAAGAGAAGCTGTGAGTGAGAGAGTGAGAAGCTTTGAGTGAGAGAGAGAGGGAGAAAGAGAATCTGTGAGTAAGAGAGAGAGAGAGAGAGAAGCTGTGAATGAGAGAGAGAGAGAAAGAGAAGATAGTGAGAGAGTGAGAGAGAAAGAGAAGCTGTGAGTGATAGAGAGAGAGAAGCTGTGAGTGAGAGAGCGAGAGAGAAAGATAAGCTGTGAGTTAGAGAGAAACAGAGAAAGACAAGCTGTGAGTGAGAGAGAGAGAGAAAGAGAAGCTGTGTGTGTGTGAGAGAGAGAAGCTGTGTGTGTGTGAGAGAGAGAAGCTGTGAGTGAGAGAGAGAGAAAGAGATGTTAGTGAGAGAGAGAGAAAGAGAAGCTGTGAGTGAGAGAGAGAGAAAGAGAAGCTGTGAGTGAGAGAGAGAGAAAGAAAGAGAAGCTGTGAGTGAGAGAGAGAGAAGCCTTGAGTGAGAGAGAGAGCGAGAAAGTGAAGCGGTGAGTGAGAGAGAGAGAAAAAGAGAAGCTGTGAGTGCGAGAGAGAGAGAGAGAAAGAGAATCTGTGAGTAAGAGAGAGAGAGAAGCTGTGAGTGAGAGAGAGAGAGATAGAAGCTGTGAGTGAGAGAGAGAGAGCGAAAGAGAAGCTGTGAGTGAGAAAGAGAGAAAGAGCTGTGAGTGAGAGAGAGAGAAGCTGTGAGTGAGAGAGAGAGAAAGAGAAGATGTGAGTGAGAGAGAGAGAGAGAGAAAGAAATAAAGAGAAGCTGTGAGTGAGAGAGAAGCTTTGAGTGAGAGAGAGAGAGGGAGAAAGTGAAGCGGTGAGTGAGAGAGAGAGAAAAAGAGAAGCTGTGAGTGTGAGAGTGAGAGAAAGAGAATCTGTGAGTAAGAGAGAGAGAGAAGCTGTGAGTTAGAGAGAGAGATAAAAGCTGCGAGTGAGAGAGAGAAAGAGAAGCTGTGAGTGAGAGAGAGAGAGAGAAAGAGAAGCTGTGAGTGAGAGAGAGAGAGAGAAAGAGAAGCTGTGAGTGAGAGAGAGAGAGAAAGAGAAGCTGTGTGTGTGTGAGAGAGAGAAGCTGTGAGTGAGAGAGAGAGAGAGAAAGAGAAGATGTTAGTGAGAGAGTGAGAGAGAGAAAGAGAACCTGTGAGTGAGAGAGAGAATCTGTGAGTGAGAGAGAGAGAAGGTGTGAGGAGAGAGAGAGAGAAGATGTGAGTGTGAGAGAGAATGAGAAAGAGAAGCTGTGAGTGAGTGAGAGAGAGAGATAGATAAAGAGAAGCTGTGAGTGATAGAGAGAGATAAAGAGATGCTGTGAGTGAGAGAGAGAGAAGCTGTGAGAGAGAGAGAGAGAGAAAGAGAAGCTGTGAGTGAGAGAGAGAGAAGCTGTGTGAGAGAGAGAGAGATAGAAGCTGTGAGTGAAAGAGAAAGAAAGAAAGAAAGAGATGTGAGTGAGAGAGAGAGAGAAAGAGAAGATGTGTGTGTGAGAGAGAAAGAGAAGCTGTGAGTGAGAGAGAGAGAAAGAAAGAGAAGCTGTGAGTGAGAGAGAGAGAGAGAAGCTGTGAGTGAGAGAGAGAGAGAGAAGCTGTGAGTGAGAGAGAGAGAGAAAGAGAAGCTGTGAGAGAGAGAGAGAGAGAGAAGCTGTCAGAGAGAGAGAGAAAGAAAGAGATGCTGTGAGTGAGTGAGAGAGAGAAGCTATGAGAGAGAGAGGGAGCAAGAGAAGCCGTGAGAGAGATAGAGAGAGAAAGAGAAGCTGTGAGTGAGAGAGAGAGAGAGAAAGAGAAGATGTGAGTGAGAGAGAGAGAGAGAAGCTGTGAGTGAGAGAGAGAGAGAGAGCGAAGCTGTGAGAGAGATAGAGAAAGAGAAGCTGTGAGTGAGAGAGAGAGAAAGAGAAGCTGTGAGTGAGAGAGAGATAAAGAGAAGCTGTGAGTTAGAGAGAAACAGTGAAAGAGAAGCTATGAGTGATAGAGAGAGAGAAAGAGAAGCTGTGTGTGTGTGAGAGAGAGAAGCTGTGAGTGAGAGAGAGAGAAAGAGAAGATAGTGAGAGAGTGAGAGAGAGAAAGAGAAGCTGTGAGTGAGAGAGAGAGAGAAGCTGTGAGTGAGAGAGCGAGAGAGAAAGAGAAGCTGTGAGTGAGTGAGTGAGAGAGAGAGAGAGAAACTGTGAGTGAGAGAGAGAAAGAGAAAGAGAAGCTGTGAGTGAGAGAGAGAGAGAAAGAAAGAGAAGCTGTGAGTGAGAGAGAGAGAGAGAAAGAGAAGCTGTGAGTGAGAGAGTGAGAGAAAGGGAAGCTGTGAGTGAGAGAGAGAGGGTGAAAGAGAAACTGTGAGTGAGAGAGAGAGAAAGAAAGAGAAGCTGTGAGTGAGAGAGAGAGGGTGAAAGAGAAGCTGTGATTGTGAGAGAGAGGGAGAAAAAGGGAAGCTGTGAGTGAGCGTGAGAGAGAGAGAAGCTGTGACAGTGGGATAGAGAGAAAGAGAAGCTGTGAGTGAGAGAGAGAGAAAGAAACAGAAGCTATGAGTGAGAGAGAGAGAAGCTATGAGTGAGAGAGAGAGGGAGAAAGAGAAGTTGTGAGTGAGAGAGAGAGAGAAAGAGAAGCTGTGAGTGAGAGAGAGAGAGAGGGAGAAGCTGTGAGAGAGAGAGAGATAGAAGCTGTGAGTGAGTGAGAGAGAGTGAAGCTGTGAGAGAGAGAGAGAGAGAAGCTGTGAGTGAGAGAGAGAGAGAAGGAGAAGCTGTGAGTGAGATAGAGAGAGACAAAGAGAAGCTGTGAGTGAGAGAGAGAGAGAAGTTGGGAGTGAGAGAGAAAGAGAAGCTGTGAGTGAGAGAGAAAGAGAAGCTATGAGTTAGAGAGAGTGAAAGAGAAGCTGGGAGTGAGAGAGAGAGAGAATAAGAAGCTGTGAAATAGAAAGAGAAGCTGTGAGTGAGAGAGAGAGTGAGAAGCTGTGAGTGAGAGAGAAAGAGAAGCTGTTAGTGAGAGAGAAAGAGAAGCTGTGTGTGTGTGAGAGAGAGAGAAGCTCTGAGTGAGAGAGAGAGAAAGAGAAGCTGTGAGTGAGAGAGAGAGAGAAAGAGAAGCTGTGAGTGAGAGAGTGAGATAAAGAGAAGCTGTGAGTTAGAGAGAGACAGAGAAAGAGAAGCTGTGAGTGAGAGAGAGAGAGAAAAAGGATCTGTGAGTGAGAGAGAGAGAGAAAGAGAAGCTGTGAGTGAGAGAGAGAGAGAGAAGCTGTGAGTGAGAGTGAGAGAGAAAGAGAAGCTGTGAGTGAGAGAGTGAGAGAACGAGAAGCTGTGAGTGAGAGAGAGAAAGAGAAGCTGTGAGTGAGAGAGAGAGGGAGAAAGATAATCTGTGAGTGAGTGAGAGAGAGAGAGAGAGTAGCTGTGAGTGAGAGAGAGAAGCTGTGAGTGAGTGAGTGAGAGAGAGAGAAGCTGAGAGTGAGAGAGAGAAAGAGAAGCTGTGAGTGAGAGAGAGAGAGAAAGAGAAGCTGTGAGTGAGAGAGAGATAAAGAGAAGCTGTGAGTTAGAGAGAGAGAGAAAGAGAAGCTGTGAGTGAGAGAGAGAGAGAAAGAGAAGCTGTGTGAGAGAGAGAGAATCTGTGAGTGAGAGAGAAAGAAAGAAATAGAAGCTGTGAGTGAGTGAGAGAGAGAGAAGCTGTGAGTGAGAGAGAAAGGGATAGAGAGGCTGTGAGTGAGAGAGAGAGAGAAGCTGTGAGTGCGAGAGAGAGAGAAGCTGTGAGTGAGAGAGAAAGAGATGCTGTGAGTGAGAGAGAGAGAGAGAAGCTGAGTGAGAGAGAGATAAAGAGAAGCTGTGAGTTAGAGAGAGAGAGAAAGAGAAGCTGTGAGTGAGACAGAGAGAAAGAGAAGCTGTGTGTGTGTGAGAGAGAGAAGCTGTGAGTGAGAGAGAGAGAGAAAGAGAAGCTGTGAGTGTGCGAGAAAGCTGTGAGTGAGAGAGAAAGAGAAAGAGAAGCTGTGAGTGAGAGAGAGAGAAGCTGTGAGTTTGAGAGAGAGAAACTGTGAGTGAGAGAGAGAAAGAGAAGCTGTGAGTGAGAGAGAGATAAAGAGAAGCTGTGATTGTGAGAGAGAGGGAGAGAAAGGGAAGCTGTGAGTGAGCGTGAGAGAGAGAGAGAAGCTGTGACAGTGGGAGAGAGAGAAAGAGAAGCAGTGAGTGAGAGAGAAAGAAAGAAAGGGAAGCTATGAGTGAGAGAGAGAGAAGCTGTAATTGAGAGAGAGAGGGAGAAAGAGAAGCTGTGTGAGAGAGAGAGAAAGAGAGGCTGTGAGTGAGAGAGACAGACAGAGAAAGAGAAGCTGTGAGTGAGAGAGAGAGAGCTAGAAGCTGTGAGTGAGTGAGTGAGGGAGAGAGAAGCTTTGAGTGAGAGAGAGAAAGAGAAGCTGTGAGTGAGAGAGAGAGAAAGAGAAGCTGTGAGTTAGAGAGAAACAGTGAAAGAGAAGCTATGAGTGAGAGAGAGAGAGAAAGAGAAGCTGTGTGTGTGTGAGAGAGAGAAGCTGTGAGTGAGAGAGAGAGAGAAAGAGAAGATAGTGAGAGAGTGAGAGAGAGAAAGAGAAGCTGTGAGTGAGAGAGAGAGAGAAGCTGTGAGTGAGAGAGCGAGAGAGAAAGAGAAGCTGTGAGTGAGTGAGTGAGAGAGAGAGAGAGAAACTGTGAGTGAGAGAGAGAGAGAGAAAGAGAAAGAGAAGCTGTGAGTGAGAGAGAGAGAGAAGGAAAGAGAAGCTATGAGTGAGAGAGAGAGAAGCTGTGAGTGAGAGAGAGATGGAGAAAGAGAAGCTGTGTGAGAGAGAGAAAGAAAGAGAAGCTGTGAGTGAGAGAGAGAGAGAAAGTGAAGATGTGAGAGAGAGAAAGAGGTGTGAGTGAGAGAGAGAGAGAGAGAGAAGCTGTGAGTGAGAGAGAGAGAAAGAGAAGCTGTGACTGAGAGAGAGAGATAAAGACAAGCTGTGAGTTAGAGAGAGACAGAGAAAGAGAAGCTGTGAGTGAGAGTGAGAGAGAAAGAGATGTGTGAGAGAGAGAAAGAGAAACTGTGAGTGAGAGAGAGAGAGAGAAAGAAAGACAAGCTGTGAGTGAGAGAGAGATAAAGAGAAGCTGTGAGTTAGAGAGAGACAGAGAAAGAGAAGCTTGAGTGAGAGAGAGAGAGAGAAGCTGTGAGTGTGAGAGAGATAGAGATAGAGACGCTGTGAGTGAGAGAGAGAGAGAGAAAGAGAAGCTGTGAGTGAGAGAGTGAGAGAAAGGGAAGCTGTGAGTGAGAGAGAGAGGGTGAAAGAGAAACTGTGAGTGAGAGAGAGAGAAAGTAAGAGAAGCTGTGATTGTGAGAGAGAGGGAGAAAAAGGGAAGCTGTGAGTGAGCGTGAGAGAGAGATAAGCTGTGACAGTGGGATAGAGAGAAAGATAAGCTGTGAGTGAGAGAGAGAGAAAGAAACAGAAGCTATGAGTGAGAGAGAGAGAAGCTATGAGTGAGAGAGAGAGGGAGAAGGAGAAGTTGTGAGTGAGAGAGAGAGAGAAAGAGAAGCTGTGAGTGAGAGAGAGAGAGGGAGAAGCTGTGAGAGAGAGAGTGATAGAAGCTGTGAGTGAGTGAGAGAGAGAGAAGCTGTGTGTGTGAGAGAGAGAAGATGTGAGTGAGAGAGAGAGAAGGAGAAGCTGTGAGTGAGATAGAGAGAGACAAAGAGAAGCTGTGAGTGAGAGAGAGAGAAGCTGTGAGTGAGAGAGAAAGAGAAGCTGTGAGTGAGAGAGAAAGAGAAGCTATGAGTTAGAGAGAGAGAGTGAAAGAGAAGCTGGGAGTGAGAGAGAGAGAGAATAAGAAGCTGTGAAATAGAGAGAGAAAGAGAAGCTATGATTGAGAGAGAGAGTGAGAAGCTGTGAGTGAGAGAGAAAGAGAAGCTGTGAGTGAGAGAGAAAGAGAAGCTGTGTGTGTGTGTGAGAGAGAAGCTGTGAGTGAGTGAGAGAGAAAGAGAAGCTGTGAGTGAGAGAGAGAGAGAAAGAGAAGCTGTGAGTGAGAGAGTGAGATAAAGAGAAGCTGTGAGTTAGAGAGAGACAGAGAAAGAGAAGCTGTGAGTGAGAGAGAGAGAAAAAGGATCTGTGAGTGAGAGAGAGAGAGAGAAAGAGAAGCTGTGAGTGAGAGAGAGAGAGAGAAGCTGTGAGTGAGAGTGAGAGAGAAGCTGTGAGTGAGAGAGTGAGAGAAAGAGAAGCTGTGAGTGAGAGAGAGAGAAAGAGAAGCTGTGAGTGAGAGAGAGAGGGAGAAAGATTATCTGTGAGTGAGTTAGAGAGAGAGAGATAGAGTAGCTGTGAGTGAGTGAGAGAGAGAAGCTGTGAGTGAGTGAGTGAGAGAGAGAGAAGCTGTGAGTGAGAGAGAGAAAGAGAAGCTGTGAGTGAGAGAGAGAGAGAGAAAGAGAAGCTGTGAGTGAGAGAGAGATAAAGAGAAGCTGTGAGTTAGAGAGAGAGAGAAAGAGAAGCTGTGAGTGAGAGAGAGAGAGAAAGAGAAGCTGTGTGAGAGAGAGAGAATCTGTGAGTGAGAGAGAGAGAGAGAGAGAAAGAGAAGATGTCAGTGAGAGAGGGAGAGAGAGAGAGAGAATCTGTGAGTGAGAGAGAGAGAAAGATAAGCTGTGTGAGAGAGGGAGAGAAAGAGAAGCTGTGAGAGAGAGACAGAGAGAGAGTGAGAAGCTGTGAGTGAGTGAGAGAGAGAGAAGCTGTGAGTGAGAGAGAGAGAGAAAGAGAAGCTATGAGTGAGAGAGAGAGAAAGAAAAGCTGTGAGTGAGAGAGAAAGAGAAGCTGTGAGTGAGAGAGAGAGAGAAAGAGAAGGTGTGAGTGAGAGAGAGAGAGAAAGAGAAGCTGTGAGTGAGAGAGAGAGAGAGAAAGAGAAGCTGTGAGAGAGAGAGAAGCTGTGAGTGAGAGAGAAAGAAAGAAATAGAAGCTGTGAGTGAGTGAGAGAGAGAGAAGCTGTGAGTGAGTGAGAGAGAGAGAAGCTGTGAGTGAGAGAGAAAGGGAAAGAGAGGCTGTGAGTGAGAGAGAGAGAGAAGCTGTGAGTGAGAGAGAGAGAGAAGCTGTGAGTGAGAGAGAAAGAGTTGCTGTGAGTGAGAGAGAGAGAGAGAAGCTGAGAGAGAGATAAAGAGAAGCTGTGAGTTAGAGAGAGAGAGAGAGAGAAGCTGTGAGTGAGACAGAGAGAAAGAGAAGCTGTGTGTGTGAGAGAGAGAGAGAAGCTGTGAGTGAGAGAGAGAGAGAAAGAGAAGCTGTGAGTGAGAGAGAAAGCTGTGAGTGAGATAGAAATAGAAAGAGAAGCTGTGAGTGAGAGAGAGAGAGAGAAGCTGTGAGTGAGAGAGAGAGAGAAACTGTGAGTGAGAGAGAGAAAGAGAAGCTGTGAGTGAGAGAGAGATAAAGAGAAGCTGTGATTGTGAGAGAGAGGGAGAGAAAGGGAAGCTGTGAGTGAGCATGAGAGAGAGAGAGAAGCTGTGACAGTGGGAGAGAGAGAAAGAGAAGCAGTGAGTGAGAGAGAAAGAAAGAAAGAAAGAAAGGGAAGCTATGAGTGAGAGAGAGAGAAGCTGTAATTGAGAGAGAGAGGGAGAAAGAGAAGCTGTGTGTGTGAGAGAGAAAGAGAGGCTGTGAGTGAGAGAGACAGACAGAGAAAGAGAAGCTGTGAGTGAGAGAGAGAGCTAGAAGCTGTGAGTGAGTGAGGGAGAGAGAAGCTTTGAGTGAGAGAGAGAAAGAGAAGCTGTGAGTGAGAGAGAGAGAAAGAGAAGCTGTGAGTGAGAGAGAGATAAAGAGAAGCTGTGAGTTAGAGAGAGAGAGAAAGAGAAGCTGTGAGTGAGAGAGAGAGAGAATGTGAGTGAGAGAGAGAGGGAGAAATGGAAGCAGTGAGTGAGAGAGAGAAAGAAAGAGAAGCTGTGAGTGAGAGAGAGAGAGAAAAAAAATCTGTGTGTGAGAGAGAGAGAAGCTGTGAGTGAGAGAGAGAAGCTGTGAGTGAGAGAGAGAAAGAGAAGCTGTGAGTGAGAGAGAGAGAGAGAAAAAGAAGCTGTGAGTGAGAGAGAGATAAAGAGAAGCTGTGAGAGAGAGAGACAGAGAAAGAGAAGCTGTGAGTGAGAGAGAGAGAGAGAAAGACAAGCTGTGTGTGTGTGAGAGAGAGAAGGTGTGAGTGAGAGAGAGAGAGAAGGAGAAGATGTTAGTGAGAGAGTGAGAGAGAGAAAGAGAAGCTGTGAGTGAGAGAGAGAGAAGCTGTGTGAGAGAGAGAGAGAAAGAGAAGGTGTGAGAGAGAGAGAGAAAGCTGTGAGTGAGAGAGAGAGAAGCTGTGAGTGAGAGAGAGAGAGAAGATGTGAGTGAGAGAGAGAAAGAGAAAGAGAAGCTGTGAGTGAGTGAGAGAGAGAGATAAAGAGAAGCTGTGAGTGATAGAGAGAGATAAAGAAAAGCTGTGAGTGAGAGAGAGAAAGAGAAGCTGGGAGTGAGTAAGAGAGAAAGAGAAGCTGTGAGTGTGTGAGAGAGAGAGAAGCTGTGAGTGAGAGAGAGAGGGAGAAAGAGAAGCTGTGAGTGAGAGAGAGAGAGAAAGAGAAGCTGTGTGAGAGAGGGAGAGAAAGAGATGCTGTGAGTGAGAGAGAGTGAGTGAGAAGCTGTGAGTGAGAGAGAGAGAGAGAAGCTGTGAGAGAGAGAGAGAGAGAGAAAGAGAAGCTATGAGTGAGAGAGAGAGAAAGAGAAGCTGTGAGTGAGAGAGAGAAGCTGTGAGTGAGAGAGAGAGAGAAAGAGAAGCTGTGAGTGAGAGAGAGAGAAAGAGAAGCTGTGAATGTGAGAGTGAGAAAAAGGGAAGCTGTGAGTGAGAGTGAGAGAGATAGAAGCTGTGACAGTGGGAGAGAGAAAGAGAGAAAGAGAAGCTGTGAGTGAGAGAGAGGGGGAGAAAGAGAATCTGTGAGTGTGAGAGAGAGAGAGATAGAGTAGCTGTGAGTGAGAGAGAGAGAGAAGCTGTGAGTGAGTGAGTGAGAGAGAGAGAGAGAATCTGTGAGTGAGAGAGAGAAAGAGAAGCTGTGAGTGAGAGAGAGAAAGAGAAGCTGTGAGTGAGAGAGAGATAAAGAGAAGCTGTGAGTTAGAGAGAGAGGGAGAAAGAGAATCTGTGAGTGAGAGAGAGAGATAGAGTAGCTGTGAGTGAGAGAGAGAGAGAAGCTGTGAGTGAGTGAGTGAGAGAGAGAGAGAAGCTGTGAGGGAGAGAGAGAAAGAGAAGCTGTGAGTGAGAGAGAGAAAGAGAAGCTGTGAGTGAGAGAGAGATAAAGAGAAGCTGTGAGTTAGAGAGAGAGAGAAAGAGAAGCTGTGAGTGAGAGAGAGAGAGAAAGAGAAGCTGTGTGAGAGAGAGAATCTCTGAGTGAGAGAGAGAGTGAGAAAGAGAAGATGTCAGTGAGAGAGGGAGAGAGAGAGAGAATCTGTGAGTGAGAGAAAGAGAGAAAGATAAGCTGTGTGAGAGAGGGAGAGAAAGAGATGCTGTGAGTGAGAGAGAGAGAGAGTGAGAAGCTGTGAGTGAGAGAGAGAGAGAGAGAAGCTGTGAGTGAGAGAGAGAGAGAGAAAGAGAAGCTATGAGTGAGAGAGAGAGAAAGAGAAGCTGTGAGTTAGAGAGAAAGAGAAGCTGTGAGTGAGAGAGAGAGAGAAAGAGAAGCTGTGAGTGAGAGAGAGAGAGAGAAAGAGAAGCTGTGAGTGAGAGAGTGAAAGAGAAAGAGAAGCTGTGAGAGAGAAGCTGTGAGTGAGAGAGAAATAAAGAAATAGAAGCTGTGAGTGAGTGAGAGAGAGAGAAGCTGTGAGAGAGAGAGAGAAGCTGTGAGTGTTTGAGAGAGAAAAAGAAGCTGTGAGTGAGAGAGAGAGAGAAAGTGAAGCTGTGAGTGAGAGAGTGAGATAAAGAGAAGCTGTGAGTTAGAGAGAGAGAGAGTGAGAAGCTGTGAGTTAGAGAGAGAGAGAAAGAGAAGCTGTGAGTGAGAGAGAGAGAGAATGTGAGTGAGAGAGAGAGGGAGAAATGGAAGCAGTGAGTGAGAGAGAGAAAGAAAGAGAAGCTGTGAGTGAGAGAGAGAGAGAAAAAAAATCTGTGTGTGAGAGAGAGAGAAGCTGTGAGTGAGAGAGAGAAGCTGTGAGTGAGAGAGAGAAAGAGAAGCTGTGAGTGAGAGAGAGAGAGAGAAAAAGAAGCTGTGAGTGAGAGAGAGATAAAGAGAAGCTGTGAGAGAGAGAGACAGAGAAAGAGAAGCTGTGAGTGAGAGAGAGAGAGAGAAAGACAAGCTGTGTGTGTGTGAGAGAGAGAAGGTGTGAGTGAGAGAGAGAGAGAAGGAGAAGATGTTAGTGAGAGAGTGAGAGAGAGAAAGAGAAGCTGTGAGTGAGAGAGAGAGAAGCTGTGTGAGAGAGAGAGAGAAAGAGAAGGTGTGAGAGAGAGAGAGAAAGCTGTGAGTGAGAGAGAGAGAAGCTGTGAGTGAGAGAGAGAGAGAAGATGTGAGTGAGAGAGAGAAAGAGAAAGAGAAGCTGTGAGTGAGTGAGAGAGAGAGATAAAGAGAAGCTGTGAGTGATAGAGAGAGATAAAGAAAAGCTGTGAGTGAGAGAGAGAAAGAGAAGCTGGGAGTGAGTAAGAGAGAAAGAGAAGCTGTGAGTGTGTGAGAGAGAGAGAAGCTGTGAGTGAGAGAGAGAGGGAGAAAGAGAAGCTGTGAGTGAGAGAGAGAGAGAAAGAGAAGCTGTGTGAGAGAGGGAGAGAAAGAGATGCTGTGAGTGAGAGAGAGTGAGTGAGAAGCTGTGAGTGAGAGAGAGAGAGAGAAGCTGTGAGAGAGAGAGAGAGAGAGAAAGAGAAGCTATGAGTGAGAGAGAGAGAAAGAGAAGCTGTGAGTGAGAGAGAGAAGCTGTGAGTGAGAGAGAGAGAGAAAGAGAAGCTGTGAGTGAGAGAGAGAGAAAGAGAAGCTGTGAATGTGAGAGTGAGAAAAAGGGAAGCTGTGAGTGAGAGTGAGAGAGATAGAAGCTGTGACAGTGGGAGAGAGAAAGAGAGAAAGAGAAGCTGTGAGTGAGAGAGAGGGGGAGAAAGAGAATCTGTGAGTGTGAGAGAGAGAGAGATAGAGTAGCTGTGAGTGAGAGAGAGAGAGAAGCTGTGAGTGAGTGAGTGAGAGAGAGAGAGAGAATCTGTGAGTGAGAGAGAGAAAGAGAAGCTGTGAGTGAGAGAGAGAAAGAGAAGCTGTGAGTGAGAGAGAGATAAAGAGAAGCTGTGAGTTAGAGAGAGAGGGAGAAAGAGAATCTGTGAGTGAGAGAGAGAGATAGAGTAGCTGTGAGTGAGAGAGAGAGAGAAGCTGTGAGTGAGTGAGTGAGAGAGAGAGAGAAGCTGTGAGGGAGAGAGAGAAAGAGAAGCTGTGAGTGAGAGAGAGAAAGAGAAGCTGTGAGTGAGAGAGAGATAAAGAGAAGCTGTGAGTTAGAGAGAGAGAGAAAGAGAAGCTGTGAGTGAGAGAGAGAGAGAAAGAGAAGCTGTGTGAGAGAGAGAATCTCTGAGTGAGAGAGAGAGTGAGAAAGAGAAGATGTCAGTGAGAGAGGGAGAGAGAGAGAATCTGTGAGTGAGAGAAAGAGAGAAAGATAAGCTGTGTGAGAGAGGGAGAGAAAGAGATGCTGTGAGTGAGAGAGAGAGAGAGTGAGAAGCTGTGAGTGAGAGAGAGAGAGAGAGAAGCTGTGAGTGAGAGAGAGAGAGAGAAAGAGAAGCTATGAGTGAGAGAGAGAGAAAGAGAAGCTGTGAGTTAGAGAGAAAGAGAAGCTGTGAGTGAGAGAGAGAGAGAAAGAGAAGCTGTGAGTGAGAGAGAGAGAGAGAAAGAGAAGCTGTGAGTGAGAGAGTGAAAGAGAAAGAGAAGCTGTGAGAGAGAAGCTGTGAGTGAGAGAGAAATAAAGAAATAGAAGCTGTGAGTGAGTGAGAGAGAGAGAAGCTGTGAGAGAGAGAGAGAAGCTGTGAGTGAGAGAGAAAGGGAAAGAGAGGCTGTGAGTGAGAGAGAGAGAGAGAAGCTGTGAGTGAGAGAGAGAGAGAAGCTGTGAGTGAGAGAGAAAGAGAGGCTGTGAGTGAGAGAGAGAGAAGCTGAGTGAGAGAGAGATAAAGAGAAGCTGTGAGTTAGAGAGAGAGAAAGAGAAGCTGTGTGTGTGTGAGAGAGAGAGAAGCTGTGAGTGAGAGAGAGAGAGAGAAAGAGAAGCTGTGAGTGAGAGAGAAAGCTGTGAGTGAGAGAGAAAGAGAAAGATAAGCTGTGAGTGACAGAGAGAGAGAGAAGCTGTGAGTGAGAGAGAGAGAAACTGTGAGTGAGTGAGAGAGAGAGAAGCTGTGAGTGAGTGAGAGAGAGAGAAGCTGAGAGTGAGAGAGAGAAATAAAGAGAAGGTGTGAGTGAGTGAGAGAGATAGAGAGAAGCTGTGAGTGAGAGAGAGAAATAAAGAGAAGCTGTGAGATAGAGAGAAACAGAGAAAGAGAAGCTGTGAGTGAGAGAGAGAGAGAGAAAGAGAAGCTGTGAGTGTGTGTGAGAGAGAAAGAGAAGCTGTGAGTTTGAGAGAGACAGAGAAAGAGAAGCTGTGAGTGAGAGAGTGAGAGAGAAAGAGAAGCTGTGAGTGAGAGAGAGAGAGAAAGAGAAGCTGTGAGTGAGAGAGAGAGAAAGAAAGAGAAGCTGTGAGTGAGAGAGAGAGGGAGAAAGAGAATCTGTGAGTGAGTGAGTGAGAGAGAGAGAAGCTGTGAGTGAGAGAGAGAAAGAGAAGCTGTGTGTGAGAGAGAGAGAGAGAGTAGCTGTGAGGGAGAGAGAGAGAGAAGCTGTGAGTGAGAGAGAGAGAGAGAAGCTGTGAGTGAGAGAGAGAAAGAGAAGATGTGAGTGAGAGAGAGAGAGAAAGAGAAGCTGTGAGTGAGAGAGAGATAAAGAGAAGCTGTGAGTTAGAGAGAGAGAGAGAAAGAGAAGCTGTGAGTGAGAGAGAGAGAGAAAGAGAAGCTGTGTGAGAGAGAGAGAATCTGTGAGTGAGAGAGAGAGAGAAAGAGAAGATGTCAGTGAGAGAGGGAGAGAGAGAGAACCTGTGAGAGAGAGAGAGAGAGAAAGATAAGCTGTGTGAGAGAGGGAGAGAAAGAGAAGCTGTGAGAGAGAGAGAGAGAGAGTGAGAAGCTATGTGTGTGTGTGAGAGAGAGAGAAGCTGAGTGAGAGTGAGAGAGAGAAAGAGAAGCTATGAGTAAGAGAGAGAGACAGAGAAGCTGTGAGTGAGAGAGTGAAAGAGAAAGAGAAGCTGTGTGTGTGAGAGAGAAGCTGTGAGTGAGAGAGAAAGAAAGAAATAGAAGCTGTGAGTGAGTGAGAGAGAAAGAGAAGCTGTGAGTGAGAGAGAGAGAAAGAGAAGCTGTGAGTGAGAGAGAGAGAGAAAGAGAAGCTGTGAGTGAGAGAGTGAAAGAGAAAGCGAAGCTGTGTGAGAGAGAGACTAGCTGTGAGTGAGAAGGAAAGAAAGAAATAGAAGCTGTGAGTGAGTGAGAGAGAGAGAAGCTGTGAGTGAGAGAGAGAGAGAAGCTGT
This sequence comes from Bradypodion ventrale, assembly GCA_035047345.1. Lineage (NCBI taxonomy): Eukaryota > Metazoa > Chordata > Lepidosauria > Squamata > Chamaeleonidae > Bradypodion > Bradypodion ventrale. Next base: position 9,448,940 of record JAWDJE010000018.1, on the reverse strand, counting down.
GAGTGAGAGAGAAAGGGAAAGAGAGGCTGTGAGTGAGAGAGAGAGGGAGAAGCTGTGAGTGAGAGAGAGAGAGAAGCTGTGTGAGAGAGAGAAAGAGAGGCTGTGAGTGAGAGAGAGAGAGAAGCTGAGTGAGAGAGAGATAAAGAGAAGCTGTGAGTTAGAGAGAGAGAAAGAGAAGCTGTGAGTGAGACAGAGAGAAAGAGAAGCTGTGTGTGTGTGAGAGAGAGAGAAGCTGTGAGTGAGAGAGAGAGAGAAAGAGAAGTGAGTGAGAGAGAAAGCTGTGAGTGAGAGAGAAAGAGAAAGATAAGCTGTGAGAGAGAGAGAGAGAGAAGCTGTGAGAGAGAGAGAGAGAAACTGTGAGTGAGAGAGAGAGAGAGAAGCTGTGAGTGAGTGAGAGAGAGAGAAGCTGTAAGTGAGAGAGAGAAATAAAGAGAATCTGTGAGTTAGAGAGAAACAGAGAAAGAGAAGCTGTGAGTGAGAGAGTGAGAGAGAAAGAGAAGCTGTGAGTGAGAGAGAGAGAGAAAGAGAAGCTGTGAGAGAGAGAGAAGCTGTGAGTGAGAGAGAAAGAAAGAAATAGAAGCTGTGAGTGAGTGAGAGAGAGAGAAGCTGTGAGTGATTGAGAGAGAGAGAAGCTGTGAGTGAGAGAGAAAGGGAAATTGAGGCTGTGAGTGAGAGAGAGAGAGAAGCTGTGAGTGAGAGAGAGAGAGAAGCTGTGAGTGAGAGAGAAAGAGATGCTGTGAGTGAGAGAGAAAGAGAGAAGCTGAGTGAGAGAGAGATAAAGAGAAGCTGTGAGTTAGAGAGAGAGAGAGAGAGAGAAGCTGTGAGTGAGACAGAGAGAAAGAGAAGCTGTGTGTGTGTGAGAGAGAGAGAAGCTGTGAGTGAGAGAGAGAGAGAAAGAGAAGCTGTGAGTGAGCGAGAAAGCTGTGAGTGAGAGAGAAAGAGAAAGAGAAGCTGTGAGTGAGAGAGAGAGAAGCTGTGAGTGTGAGAGAGAGAGAAACTGTGAGTGAGAGAGAGAAAGAGAAGCTGTGAGTGAGAGAAAGATAAAGAGAAGCTGTGATTGTGAGAGAGAGGGAGAGAAAGGGAAGCTGTGAGTGAGCGTGAGAGAGAGAGAAGCTGTGACAGTGGGAGAGAGAGAAAGAGAAGCAGTGAGTGAGAGAGAAAGAAAGAAAGGGAAGCTATGAGTGAGAGAGAGAGAAGCTGTAATTGAGACAGAGAGGGAGAAAGAGAAGCTGTGTGTGAGAGAGAGAAAGAGAGGCTGTGAGTGAGAGAGACAGACAGAGAAAGAGAAGCTGTGAGTGAGAGAGAGAGAGCTAGAAGCTGTGAGGGAGAGAGAAGCTTTGAGTGAGAGAGAGAAAGAGAAGCTGTGAGTGAGAGAGAGAAAGAGAAGCTGTGAGTGAGAGAGAGATAAAGAGAAGCTGTGAGTTAGAGAGAGAGAGAAAGAGAAGCTGTGAGTGAGAGAGAGAGAGAAGCTGTGAGTGAGAGAGAGAGGGAGAAATGGAAGCAGTGAGTGAGAGAGAGAGAGAAAGAGAAGCTGTGAGTGAGAGAGAGAGAGAAAAAAAATCTGTGTGTGTGAGAGAGAGAAGCTGTGAGTGAGAGAGAGAAGCTGTGAGTGAGAGAGAGAAAGAGAAGCTGTGAGTGAGAGAGAGAGAGAGAAAGAGAAGCTGTGAGTGAGAGAGAGATAAAGAGAAGCTGTGAGAGAGAGAGACAGAGAAAGAGAAGCTGTGAGTGAGAGAGAGAGAGAAAGACAAGCTGTGTGTGTGTGAGAGAGAGAGAGAAGGTGTGAGTGAGTGAGAGAGAGAAGGAGAAGATGTTAGTGAGAGAGTGAGAGAGAGAAAGAGAAGCTGTGAGTGAGAGAGAGAGAGAGAAAGAGAAGCTGTGAGTGAGAGAGAGATAAAGAGAAGCTGTGAGAGAGAGAGACAGAGAAAGAGAAGCTGTGAGTGAGAGAGAGAGAGAGAAAGACAAGCTGTGTGTGTGTGAGAGAGAGAAGGTGTGAGTGAGTGAGAGAGAGAAGGAGAAGATGTTAGTGAGAGAGTGAGAGAAAGAGAAGCTGTGAGTGAGAGAGAGAGAAGCTGTGTGAGAGAGAGAGAGAAAGAGAAGGTGTGTGTGAGAGAGAGAAAGCTGTGAGTGAGAGAGAGAGAAGCTGTGAGTGAGAGAGAGAGAGAAGATGTGAGTGAGAGAGAGAAAGAGAAAGAGAAGCTGTGAGTGAGTGAGAGAGAGAGATAAAGAGAAGCTGTTAGTGATAGAGAGAGATAAAGAAAAGCTGTGAGTGAGAGAGAGAAAGAGAAGCTGGGAGTGAGTAAGAGAGAAAGAGAAGCTGTGAGTGTGTGTGAGAGAGAGAAGCTGTGAGTGAGAGAGAGAGGGAGAAAGAGAAGCTGTGAGTGAGAGAGAGAGAGAAAGAGAAGCTGTGTGAGAGAGGGAGAGAAAGAGATGCTGTGAGTGAGAGAGAGTGAGTGAGAAGCTGTGAGTGAGAGAGAGAGAGAGAAGCTGTGAGTGAGAGAGAGAGAGAGAGAAGCTGTGAGAGAGAGAGAGAGAGAAAGAGAAGCTATGAGTGAGAGAGAGAGAAAGAGAAGCTGTGAGTGTGAGAGAGAAGCTGTGAGTGAGAGAGAGAGAGAAAGAGAAGCTGTGAGTGAGAGAGAGAGAAAGAGAAGCTGTGAATGTGAGAGTGAGAAAAAGGGAAGCTGTGAGTGAGAGTGAGAGAGATAGAAGCTGTGACAGTGGGAGAGAGAAAGAGAGAAAGAGAAGCTGTGAGTGAGAGAGAGAGGGAGAAAGAGAATCTGTGAGTGTGAGAGAGAGAGAGATAGAGTAGCTGTGAGTGAGAGAGAGAGAGAAGCTGTGAGTGAGTGAGTGAGAGAGAGAGAGAGAAGCTGTGAGTGAGAGAGAGAAAGAGAAGCTGTGAGTGAGAGAGAGAAAGAGAAGCTGTGAGTGAGAGAGAGATAAAGAGAAGGTGTGAGTTAGAGAGAGAGGGAGAAAGAGAATCTGTGAGTGAGAGAGAGAGTTAGAGTAGCTGTGAGTGAGAGAGAGAGAGAAGCTGTGAGTGAGTGAGTGAGAGAGAGAGAGAAGCTGTGAGTGAGAGAGAGAAAGAGAAGCTGTGAGTGAGAGAGAGAAAGAGAAGCTGTGAGTGAGAGAGAGAGAGAGAAAGAGAAGCTGTGAGTGAGAGAGAGATAAAGAGAAGCTGTGAGAGAGAGAGACAGAGAAAGAGAAGCTGTGAGTGAGAGAGAGAGAGAAAGACAAGCTGTGTGTGTGAGAGAGAGAGAGAGAAGGTGTGAGTGAGTGAGAGAGAGAAGGAGAAGATGTTAGTGAGAGAGTGAGAGAGAGAAAGAGAAGCTGTGAGTGAGAGAGAGAGAGAGAAAGAGAAGCTGTGAGTGAGAGAGAGATAAAGAGAAGCTGTGAGAGAGAGAGACAGAGAAAGAGAAGCTGTGAGTGAGAGAGAGAGAGAGAAAGACAAGCTGTGTGTGTGTGAGAGAGAGAAGGTGTGAGTGAGTGAGAGAGAGAAGGAGAAGATGTTAGTGAGAGAGTGAGAGAAAGAGAAGCTGTGAGTGAGAGAGAGAGAAGCTGTGTGAGAGAGAGAGAGAAAGAGAAGGTGTGTGTGAGAGAGAGAAAGCTGTGAGTGAGAGAGAGAGAAGCTGTGAGTGAGAGAGAGAGAGAAGATGTGAGTGAGAGAGAGAAAGAGAAAGAGAAGCTGTGAGTGAGTGAGAGAGAGAGATAAAGAGAAGCTGTTAGTGATAGAGAGAGATAAAGAAAAGCTGTGAGTGAGAGAGAGAAAGAGAAGCTGGGAGTGAGTAAGAGAGAAAGAGAAGCTGTGAGTGTGTGTGAGAGAGAGAAGCTGTGAGTGAGAGAGGGAGGGAGAAAGAGAAGCTGTGAGTGAGAGAGAGAGAGAAAGAGAAGCTGTGTGAGAGAGGGAGAGAAAGAGATGCTGTGAGTGAGAGAGAGTGAGTGAGAAGCTGTGAGTGAGAGAGAGAGAGAGAAGCTGTGAGTGAGAGAGAGAGAGAGAGAAGCTGTGAGAGAGAGAGAGAGAGAGAAAGAGAAGCTATGAGTGAGAGAGAGAGAAAGAGAAGCTGTGAGTGAGAGAGAGAAGCTGTGAGTGAGAGAGAGAGAGAAAGAGAAGCTGTGAGTGAGAGAGAGAGAAAGAGAAGCTGTGAATGTGAGAGTGAGAAAAAGGGAAGCTGTGAGTGAGAGTGAGAGAGATAGAAGCTGTGACAGTGGGAGAGAGAAAGAGAGAAAGAGAAGCTGTGAGTGAGAGAGAGAGGGAGAAAGAGAATCTGTGAGTGTGAGAGAGAGAGAGATAGAGTAGCTGTGAGTGAGAGAGAGAGAGAAGCTGTGAGTGAGTGAGTGAGAGAGAGAGAGAGAAGCTGTGAGTGAGAGAGAGAAAGAGAAGCTGTGAGTGAGAGAGAGAAAGAGAAGCTGTGAGTGAGAGAGAGATAAAGAGAAGGTGTGAGTTAGAGAGAGAGGGAGAAAGAGAATCTGTGAGTGAGAGAGAGAGATAGAGTAGCTGTGAGTGAGAGAGAGAGAGAAGCTGTGAGTGAGTGAGTGAGAGAGAGAGAGAAGCTGTGAGTGAGAGAGAGAAAGAGAAGCTGTGAGTGAGAGAGAGAAAGAGAAGCTGTGAGTGAGAGAGAGATAAAGAGAAGCTGTGAGTTAGAGAGAGAGAGAAAGAGAAGCTGTGAGTGAGAGAGAGAGAGAAAGAGAAGCTGTGTGAGAGAGAGAATCTGTGAGTGAGAGAGAGAGCGAGAAAGAGAAGATGTCAGTGAGAGAGGGAGAGAAAGAGAGAAGCTGTGAGTGAGAGAAAGACAGAAAGATAAGCTGTGTGAGAGAGGGAGAGAAAGAGATGCTGTGAGTGAGAGAGAGAGAGTGAGAAGCTGTGAGTGAGAGAGAGAGAGAGAGAGAGAAGCTGTGAGTGAGAGAGAGAGAGAGAAAGAGAAGCTATGAGTGAGAGAGAGAGAAAGAGAAGCTGTGAGTGAGAGAGAAAGAGAAGCTGTGAGTGAGAGAGAGAGAGAAAGAGAAGCTGTGAGTGAGAGAGAGAGAGAGAAAGAGAAGCTGTGAGTGAGAGTGAGAGAGAAAGAGAAGCTGTGAGAGAGAAGCTGTGAGTGAGAGAGAAATAAAGAAATAGAAGCTGTGAGTGAGTGAGAGAGAGAGAAGCTGTGAGTGAGAGAGAGAGAGAGAGAAGCTGTGAGTGAGAGAGAAAGGGAAAGAGAGGCTGTGAGTGAGAGAGAGAGAGAGAAGCTGTGAGTGAGAGAGAGAGAGAAGCTGTGAGTGAGAGAGAAAGAGAGGCTGTGAGTGAGAGAGAGAGAAGCTGAGTGAGAGAGAGATAAAGAGAAGCTGTGAGTTAGAGAGAGAGAAAGAGAAGCTGTGTGTGTGTGAGAGAGAGAGAAGCTGTGAGTGAGAGAGAGAGAGAGAGAAAGAGAAGCTGTGAGTGAGAGAGAAAGCTGTGAGAGAGAGAAAGAGAAAGATAAGCTGTGAGTGAGAGAGAGAGAGAGAAGCTGTGAGTGAGAGAGAGAGAAACTGTGAGTGAGTGAGAGAGAGAGAAGCTGTGAGTGAGTGAGAGAGAGAGAAGCTGTGAGTGAGAGAGAGAAATAAAGAGAAGGTGTGAGTGAGTGAGAGAGATAGAGAGAAGCTGTGAGTGAGAGAGAGAAATAAAGAGAAGCTGTGAGATAGAGAGAAACAGAGAAAGAGAAGCTGTGAGTGAGAGAGAGAGAGAGAAAGAGAAGCTGTGAGTGTGTGTGAGAGAGAAAGAGAAGCTGTGAGTGTGAGAGAGACAGAGAAAGAGAAGCTGTGAGTGAGAGAGTGAGAGAGAAAGAGAAGCTGTGAGTGAGAGAGAGAGAGAGAAAGAGAAGCTGTGAGTGAGAGAGAGAGAAAGAAAGAGAAGCTGTGAGTGAGAGAGAGAGGGAGAAAGAGAATCTGTGAGTGAGTGAGTGAGAGAGAGAGAAGCTGTGAGTGAGAGAGAGAGAGATAGAGTAGCTGTGAGTGAGAGAGAGAGTGAAGCTGTGAGTGAGTGAGAGAGAGAGAAGCTGTGAGTGAGAGAGAAAGAGAAGATGTGAGTGAGAGAGAGAGAGAAAGAGAAGCTGTGAGTGAGAGAGAGATAAAGAGAAGCTGTGAGTTAGAGAGAGAGAAAGAGAAGCTGTGAGTGAGAGAGAGAGAAAGAGAAGCTGTGTGAGAGAGAGAGAATCTGTGAGTGAGAGAGAGAGAGAAAGAGAAGATGTCAGTGAGAGAGGGAGAGAGAGAGAGAACCTGTGAGAGAGAGAGAGAGAGAAAGATAAGCTGTGTGAGAGAGGGAGAGAAAGAGAAGCTATGAGTGAGAGAGAGAGAGAGAGAGTGAGAAGCTGTGTGTGTGTGTGAGAGAGAGAGAAGCTGAGTGAGAGTGAGAGAGAGAAAGAGAAGCTATGAGTAAGAGAGAGAGAAAGAGAAGCTGTGAGTGAGAGTGAAAGAGAAGCTGTGAGTGAGAGACAGAGAGAAAGAGAAGCTGTGAGTGAGAGAGAGACAGAGAAAGAGAAGCTGTGAGTGAGAGTGTGAAAGAGAAAGAGAAGCTGTGTGTGTGAGAGAGAAGCTGTGAGTGAGAGAGAAAGAAAGAAATAGAAGCTGTGAGTGAGTGAGAGAGAAAGAGAAGCTGTGAGTGAGAGAGAGAAAGAGAAGCTGTGAGTGAGAGAGAGAGAGAGAAAGAGAAGCTGTGAGTGAGAGAGTGAAAGAGAAAGCGAAGCTGTGTGAGAGAGAGACTAGCTGTGAGTGAGAAGGAAAGAAAGAAATAGAAGCTGTGAGTGAGTGAGAGAGAGAGAAGCTGTGAGTGAGAGAGAGAGAGAAGCTGTGAGTGAGAGAGAAAGGGAAAGAGAGGCTGTGAGTGAGAGAGAGAGGGAGAAGCTGTGAGTGAGAGAGAGAGAGAAGCTGTGTGAGAGAGAGAAAGAGAGGCTGTGAGTGAGAGAGAGAGAGAGAAGCTGAGTGAGAGAGAGATAAAGAGAAGCTGTGAGTTAGAGAGAGAGAAAGAGAAGCTGTGAGTGAGACAGAGAGAAAGAGAAGCTGTGTGTGTGTGTGAGAGAGAGAAGCTGTGAGTGAGAGAGAGAGAGAAAGAGAAGTTGTGAGTGAGAGAGAAAGCTGTGAGTGAGAGAGAAAGAGAAAGATAAGGTGTGAGTGAGAGAGAGAGAAGCTGTGAGAGAGAGAGAGAGAAACTGTGAGTGAGAGAGAGAGAGAAGCTGTGAGTGAGTGAGAGAGAGAGAAGCTGTGAGTGAGAGAGAGAAATAAAGAGAAGGTGTGAGTGAGTGAGACAGATAGAGAGAAGCTGTAAGTGAGAGAGAGAAATAAAGAGAATCTGTGAGTTAGAGAGCAACAGAGAAAGAGAAGCTGTGAGTGAGAGAGTCAGACAGAGAAAGAGAAGCTGTGAGTGAGAGAGAGAGAGCTAGAAGCTGTGAGTGAGTGAGAGAGAGAGAAGCTGTGAGTGAGAGAGAGTAAGAGAAGCTGTGAGTGAGAGAGAGATAAAGAGAAGCTGTGATTTAGAGAGAGAGAGAAAGAGAATCTGTGTGTGAGAGAGAGAAGCTGTGAGTGAGAGAGGGAGGGAGAAAGTGAAGCGGTGAGTGAGAGAGAGAGAGAAAGAGAAGCTGTGAGTGAGAGAGAGAGAGACAAAAAAGAATCTGTGAGTGAGAGAGAGAAAAGCTGTGAGTGAGAGAGAGAAAGAGAAGCTGTGAGTGAGAGAGAGAGAGAGAAAGAGAACCTGTGAGTGAGAGAGAGATAAAGAGAAGCTGTGAGTTAGAGAGAGACAGAGAAAGAGAAGCTGTGTGTGTGTGAGAGAGAAAGAGAAGCTGTGTGTGTGTGTGAGAGAGAGAAGCTGTGAGTGAGAGAGAGAGAGAAATAGAAGATGTTAGTGAGAGATTGAGAGAGAGAAAGAGAAGCTGTGAGTGAGAGAGAGAGAAGCTGTGAGTGAGTGAGAGAGAGAGAAAGAGAAGGTGTGAGTGAGAGAGAGAAAGAGAAGCTGTGAGTGAGAGAGAGAGAAGCTGTGCGTGAGAGAGAGAGAGAAGATGTGAGTGAGAGAGAGAAAGAGAAAGAGAAGCTGTGAGTGAGTGAGAGAGATAAAGAGAATCTGTGAGTGAGAGAGAGAGATAAAGAAAAGCTGTGAGTGAGAGAGAGAAAGAGAAGCTGGGAGTGAGTAAGAGAGAGAAAGAGAAGCTGTGAGTGAGAGAGAAAGAAAGAAAGAGAAGTTGTGAGTGAGAGAGAGAGAAACTGTGAGTGAGAGAGAGAGAGAGAGAGAGAGAGAAGCTGTGAGTGAGAGAGAGAGAAGCTGTGAGTGAGAGAGAGAGGGAGAAAGAGAAGCTGTGAGTGAGAGAGAGAGAAAGAGAAGTTGTGAGTGAGTGAGAGAGAGAGAGAGAGAAGCTGTGAGAGAGAGAGAGAAGCTGTGAGTGAGTGAGAGAGAGAGAAGCTGTGAGAGAGAGAGAGAGAAGCTGTGAGTGAGAGAGAGAGAGAAGGAGAAGCTGTGAGTGAGATAGAGAGAGAGAAAGAGAAGCTGTGAGTGAGTGAGAGAGAGAGAGAAGCTGTGAGTGAGAGAGAAAGAGAAGCTGTGAGTGAGAGAGAAAGAGAAGCTATGAGTTAGAGAGAGAGAGTGAAAGAGAAGCTGTGAGTGAGAGAGAGAATGAGAAGCTGTGAGATAGCGAGAGAAAGAGAAGCTGTGAGTGAGAAAGAGAGAGAAAAGCTGTGAGTGAGAGAGAAAGAGAACCTGTGAGTGAGAGAGAAAGAGAAGCTGTGTGTGTGAGAGAGAGAGACGCTGTGAGTGTGAGAGAGAGAAAAAGAAGCTGTGAGTGAGAGAGAGAGAGAAAGTGAAGCTGTGAGTGAGAGAGTGAGATAAAGAGAAGCTGTGAGTTAGAGAGAGGCAGAGAAAGAGAAGCTGTGAGTGAGAGAGCAAGAGAAGAAGAAGCTGTGAGTGAGAGAGAGAGAGAGAAAGAGAAGCTGTGAGTGAGAGAGAGAGAGAAGCTGTGAGTGAGAGAGTGAGAGAAAGAGAAGCTGTGAGTGAGAGAGAGAGAGAAAGAGAAGCTGTGAGTGAGAGAGAGAGAAAGAGAAGCTGTGAGTGAGAGAGAAAGAGAAGCTATGAGTTAGAGAGAGAGAGTGAAAGAGAAGCTGTGAGTGAGAGAGAGAGAATGAGAAGCTGTGATATAGCGAGAGAAAGAGAAGCTGTGAGTGAGAGAGAGAGAGAGAAGCTGTGAGTGAGAGAGAAAGAGAAGCTGTGAGTGAGAGAGAAAGAGAAGCTGTGTGTGTGAGAGAGAGAGAAGCTGTGAGTGAGAGAGAGAGAAAGAGAAGCTGTGAGTGAGATAGAGAGAGAGAAAGAGAAGCTGTGAGTGAGTGAGAGAGAGAGAGACGCTGTGAGTGAGAGAGAAAGAGAAGCTGTGAGTGAGAGAGGAAGAGAAGCTATGAGTTAGAGAGAGAGAGTGAAAGAGAAGCTGTGAGTGAGAGAGAGAGAATGAGAAGCTGTGAGATAGCGAGAGAAAGAGAAGCTGTGAGTGAGAAAGAGAGAGAAAAGCTGTGAGTGAGAGAGAAAGAGAACCTGTGAGTGTGAGAGAAAGAGAAGCTGTGTGTGTGTGTGAGAGAGAGAAGCTGTGAGTGTTTGAGAGAGAAAAAGAAGCTGTGAGTGAGAGAGAGAGAGAAAGTGAAGCTGTGAGTGAGAGAGTGAGATAAAGAGAAGCTGTGAGTTAGAGAGAGACAGAGAAAGAGAAGCTGTGAGTGAGAGAGCGAGAGAAGAAGAAGCTGTGAGTGAGAGAGAGAGAGAAAGAGAAGCTGTGAGTGAGAGAGAGAGTGAAGCTGTGAGTGAGAGAGTGAGAGAACGAGAAGCTGTGAGTGAGAGAGAGAGAAAGAAAGAGAAGCTGTGAGTGAGAGAGAGAAGCTGTGAGTGAGAGAGAGAGAAAGAGAAGCTGTGAGTGAGAGAGAGAGAGAAAGTGAAGCTGTGAGTGAGAGAGTGAGATAAAGAGAAGCTGTGGGTTAGAGAGAGACAGAGAAAGAGAAGCTGTGAGTGAGAGAGAGAGAGAGAAGCTGTGAGTGAGAGTGAGAGAGAGAGAGTGAGAAGCTGTGAGTGAGAGTGAGAGAGAAAGAGAAGCTGTGAGTGAGAGAAAGAGAAGCTGTGAGTGAGAGAGAGAAGCTGTGAGTGAGAGAGAGAGAGAAAGAGAAGCTGTGAGTGAGAGAGAGATAAAGAGAAGCTGTGAGTTAGAGAGAGACAGAGAAAGAGAATCTGTGAGTGAGAGAGAAAGTGAAAGAGAAGCTGTGTGTGTGTGAGAGAGAAGCTGTGAGTGAGAGAGAGAGAGAAAGAGAAGCTGTTAGTGAGAGATTGAGAGAGAGAAAGAGAAGCTGTGAGTGAGAGAGAGAGAAGCTGTGAGTGAGAGAAAGAGAGAAAGAGAAGGTGTGAGTGAGAGAGAGAAAGAGAAGCTGTGAGTGAGAGAAAGAGAGAAGCTGTGAGTGAGAGAGAGAGAGAGAAGATGTGAGTGAGAGAGAGAAAGAGAAAGAGAAGCTGTGAGTGAGTGAGAGAGATAAAGAGAAGATGTGAGTGATAGAGAGAGATAAAGAAAAGCTGTGAGTGAGAGAGAGAAAGAGAAGCTGGGAGTGAGTAAGAGAGAGAAAGAGAAGCTGTGAGTGTGTGAGAGAGAGAGAAGCTGTGAGTGAGAGATAGAGAGAGAGAAGCTGTGAGTGAGAGAGAGAGAAAGAAAGAGAAGTTGTGAGTGAGAGAGAGAGAGAGAGAAACTGTGAGTGAGAGAGAGAGAGAGAAAGAGAAGCTGTGAGAGAGAGAGAAAGAAAGAGAAGCTGTGAGTGAGAGAGAAGCTGTGAGTGAGAGAGAGAAGGAGAAAGAGAAGCTGTGAGTGAGAGAGAGAGAGAAGCTGTGAGTGAGAGAGTGAGAGAAAGAGAAGCTGTGAGTGAGAGAGAGAGAGAAAGAGAAGCTGTGAGTGAGAGAGAGAGAAAGAGAAGCTGTGAGTGAGAGAGAAAGAGAAGCTATGAGTTAGAGAGAGAGAGTGAAAGAGAAGCTGTGAGTGAGAGAGAGAGAATGAGAAGCTGTGATATAGCGAGAGAAAGAGAAGCTGTGAGTGAGAGAGAGAGAGAGAAGCTGTGAGTGAGAGAGAAAGAGAAGCTGTGAGTGAGAGAGAAAGAGAAGCTGTGTGTGTGTGTGAGAGAGAGAGAAGCTGTGAGTGAGAGAGAGAGAAAGAGAAGCTGTGAGTGAGATAGAGAGAGAGAAAGAGAAGCTGTGAGTGAGTGAGAGAGAGAGAGACGCTGTGAGTGAGAGAGAAAGAGAAGCTGTGAGTGAGAGAGAAAGAGAAGCTATGAGTTAGAGAGAGAGAGTGAAAGAGAAGCTGTGAGTGAGAGAGAGAGAATGAGAAGCTGTGAGATAGCGAGAGAAAGAGAAGCTGTGAGTGAGAAAGAGAGAGAAAAGCTGTGAGTGAGAGAGAAAGAGAACCTGTGAGTGTGAGAGAAAGAGAAGCTGTGTGTGTTTGAGAGAGAGAGAAGCTGTGAGTGTTTGAGAGAGAAAAAGAAGCTGTGAGTGAGAGAGAGAGAGAAAGTGAAGCTGTGAGTGAGAGAGTGAGATAAAGAGAAGCTGTGAGTTAGAGAGAGACAGAGAAAGAGAAGCTGTGAGTGAGAGAGCGAGAGAAGAAGAAGCTGTGAGTGAGTGAGAGAGAGAAAGAGAAGCTGTGAGTGAGAGAGTGAGAGAACGAGAAGCTGTGAGTGTGTGTGAGAGAGAGAAGCTGTGAGTGAGAGATAGAGAGAGAGAGAAGCTGTGAGTGAGAGAGAGAGAGATAGAGTAGCTGTGAGTGAGAGAGAGAGTGAAGCTGTGAGTGAGTGAGTGAGAGAGAAGCTGTGAGTGAGAGAGAAAGAGAAGATGTGAGTGAGAGAGAGAGAGAAAGAGAAGCTGTGAGTGAGAGAGAGATAAAGAGAAGCTGTGAGTTAGAGAGAGAGAGAAAGAGAAGCTGTGAGTGAGAGAGAGAGAGAAAGAGAAGCTGTGTGAGAGAGAGAGAATCTGTGAGTGAGAGAGAGAGAGAAAGAGAAGATGTCAGTGAGAGAGGGAGAGAGAGAGAGAACCTGTGAGAGAGAGAGAGAGAGAAAGATAAGCTGTGTGAGAGAGGGAGAGAAAGAGAAGCTGTGAGTGAGAGAGAGAGAGAGTGAGAAGCTGTGTGTGTGTGTGAGAGAGAGAGAAGCTGAGTGAGAGTGAGAGAGAGAAAGAGAAGCTATGAGTAAGAGAGAGAGAAAGAGAAGCTGTGAGTGAGAGAGAAAGAGAAGCTGTGAGTGAGAGAGAGAGAGAAAGAGAAGCTGTGAGTGAGAGAGAGAGAGAGAAAGAGAAGTTGTGAGTGAGAGTGTGAAAGAGAAAGAGAAGCTGTGTGTGTGAGAGAGAAGCTGTGAGAGAGAAAGAAAGAAATAGAAGCTGTGAGTGAGTGAGAGAGAAAGAGAAGCTGTGAGTGAGAGAGAGAGAAAGAGAAGCTGTGAGTGAGAGAGAGAGAGAGAAAGAGAAGCTGTGAGTGAGAGAGTGAAAGAGAAAGCGAAGCTGTGTGAGAGAGAGACTAGCTGTGAGTGAGAAGGAAAGAAAGAAATAGAAGCTGTGAGTGAGTGAGAGAGAGAGAAGCTGTGAGTGAGAGAGAGAGAGAAGCTGTGAGTGAGAGAGAAAGGGAAAGAGAGGCTGTGAGTGAGAGAGAGAGGGAGAAGCTGTGAGTGAGAGAGAGAGAGAAGCTGTGTGAGAGAGAGAAAGAGAGGCTGTGAGTGAGAGAGAGAGAGAGAAGCTGAGTGAGAGAGAGATAAAGAGAAGCTGTGAGTTAGAGAGAGAGAAAGAGAAGCTGTGAGTGAGACAGAGAGAAAGAGAAGCTGTGTGTGTGTGAGAGAGAGAGAAGCTGTGAGTGAGAGAGAGAGAGAAAGAGAAGTTGTGAGTGAGAGAGAAAGCTGTGAGTGAGAGAGAAAGAGAAAGATAAGCTGTGAGTGAGAGAGAGAGAAGCTGTGAGAGAGAGAGAGAGAAACTGTGAGTGAGAGAGAGAGAGAAGCTGTGAGTGAGTGAGTGAGAGAGAAGCTGTGAGTGAGAGAGAGAAACAAAGAGAAGGTGTGAGTGAGTGAGACAGATAGAGAGAAGCTGTAAGTGAGAGAGAGAAATAAAGAGAATCTGTGAGTTAGAGAGCAACAGAGAAAGAGAAGCTGTGAGTGAGAGAGTCAGACAGAGAAAGAGAAGCTGTGAGTGAGAGAGAGAGAGCTAGAAGCTGTGAGTGAGTGAGAGAGAGAGAAGCTGTGAGTGAGAGAGAGTAAGAGAAGCTGTGAGTGAGAGAGAGAGAAAGAGAAGCTGTGAGTGAGAGAGAGATAAAGAGAAGCTGTGATTTCGAGAGAGAGAGAAAGAGAATCTGTGTGTGAGAGAGAGAAGCTGTGAGTGAGAGAGGGAGGGAGAAAGTGAAGCGGTGAGTGAGAGAGAGAGAGAAAGAGAAGCTGTGAGTGAGAGAGAGAGAGACAAAAAAGAATCTGTGAGTGAGAGAGAGAAAAGCTGTGAGTGAGAGAGAGAAAGAGAAGCTGTGAGTGAGAGAGAGAGAGAAAGAGAACCTGTGAGTGAGAGAGAGATAAAGAGAAGCTGTGAGTTAGAGAGAGACAGAGAAAGAGAAGCTGTGTGTGTGAGAGAGAGAAAGAGAAGCTGTGTGTGTGTGAGAGAGAGAGAAGCTGTGAGTGAGAGAGAGAGAGAAATAGAAGATGTTAGTGAGAGATTGAGAGAGAGAAAGAGAAGCTGTGAGTGAGAGAGAGAGAAGCTGTGAGTGAGTGAGAGAAAGAGAAAGAGAAGGTGTGAGTGAGAGAGAGAAAGAGAAGCTGTGAGTGAGAGAGAGAGAAGCTGTGAGTGAGAGAGAGAGAGAGAAGATGTGAGTGAGAGAGAGAAAGAGAAAGAGAAGCTGTGAGTGAGTGAGAGAGATAAAGAGAAGCTGTGAGTGAGAGAGAGAGATAAAGAAAAGCTGTGAGTGAGAGAGAGAAAGAGAAGCTGGGAGTGAGTAAGAGAGAGAAAGAGAAGCTGTGAGTGTGTGTGAGAGAGAAGCTGTGAGTGAGAGAGAGAGACAGAGAAGCTGTGAGTGAGAGAGAAAGAAAGAAAGAGAAGTTGTGAGCGAGAGAGAGAGAGAGAGAGAAACTGTGAGTGAGAGAGAGAGAGAGAGAAAGAGAAGCTGTGAGTGAGAGAGAGAGAAGCTGTGAGTGAGAGAGAGAGGGAGAAAGAGAAGCTGTGAGTGAGAGAGAGAGAAAGAGAAGTTGTGAGTGAGTGAGAGAGAGAGAGAGAGAGAGAGAGAGAAGCTGTGTGAGAGAGAGAGAAGCTGTGAGTGAGTGAGAGAGAGAGAAGCTGTGAGAGAGAGAGAGAGAAGCTGTGAGTGAGAGAGAGAGAGAAGGAGAAGCTGTGAGTGAGATAGAGAGAGAGAAAGAGAAGCTGTGAGTGAGTGAGAGAGAGAGAGAAGCTGTGAGTGAGAGAGAAAGAGAAGCTGTGAGTGAGAGAGAAAGAGAAGCTATGAGTTAGAGAGAGAGAGTGAAAGAGAAGCTGTGAGTGAGAGAGAGAATGAGAAGCTGTGAGATAGCGAGAGAAAGAGAAGCTGTGAGTGAGAAAGAGAGAGAAAAGCTGTGAGTGAGAGAGAAAGAGAACCTGTGAGTGAGAGAGAAAGAGAAGCTGTGTGTGTGAGAGAGAGAGAAGCTGTGAGTGTGAGAGAGAGAAAAAGAAGCTGTGAGTGAGAGAGAGAGAGAGAAAGTGAAGCTGTGAGTGAGAGAGTGAGATAAAGAGAAGCTGTGAGTTAGAGAGAGGCAGAGAAAGAGAAGCTGTGAGTGAGAGAGCGAGAGAAGAAGAAGCTGTGAGTGAGAGAGAGAGAGAGAAAGAGAAGCTGTGAGTGAGAGAGAGAGAGAAGCTGTGAGTGAGAGAGTGAGAGAAAGAGAAGCTGTGAGTGAGAGAGAGAGAGAAAGAGAAGCTGTGAGTGAGAGAGAGAGAAAGAGAAGCTGTGAGTGAGAGAGAAACAGAAGCTATGAGTTAGAGAGAGAGAGTGAAAGAGAAGCTGTGAGTGAGAGAGAGAGAATGAGAAGCTGTGATATAGCGAGAGAAAGAGAAGCTGTGAGTGAGTGAGAGAGAGAGAAGCTGTGAGTGAGAGAGAAAGAGAAGCTGTGAGTGAGAGAGAAAGAGAAGCTGTGTGTGAGAGAGAGAAGCTGTGAGTGAGAGAGAGAGAAAGAGAAGCTGTGAGTGAGATAGAGAGAGAGAAAGAGAAGCTGTGAGTGAGTGAGAGAGAGAGAGATGCTGTGAGTGAGAGAGAAAGAGAAGCTGTGAGTGAGAGAGAAAGAGAAGCTATGAGTTAGAGAGAGAGAGTGAAAGAGAAGCTGTGAGTGAGAGAGAGAGAATGAGAAGCTGTGAGATAGCGAGAGAAAGAGAAGCTGTGAGTGAGAAAGAGAGAGAAAAGCTGTGAGTGAGAGAGAAAGAGAACCTGTGAGTGTGAGAGAAAGAGAAGCTGTGTGTGTGTGAGATAGAGAGAAGCTGTGAGTGTTTGAGAGAGAAAAAGAAGCTGTGAGTGAGAGAGAGAGAGAAAGTGAAGCTGTGAGTGAGAGAGTGAGATAAAGAGAAGCTGTGAGTTAGAGAGAGACAGAGAAAGAGAAGCTGTGAGTGAGAGAGCGAGAGAAGAAGAAGCTGTGAGTGAGAGAGAGAGAGAAAGAGAAGCTGTGAGTGAGAGAGAGAGTTAAGCTGTGAGTGAGAGAGTGAGAGAACGAGAAGCTGTGAGTGAGAGTGAGAGAAAGAAAGAGAAGCTGTGAGTGAGAGAGAGAAGCTGTGAGTGAGAGAGAGAGAAAGAGAAGCTGTGAGTGAGAGAGAGAGAGAAAGTGAAGCTGTGAGTGTGAGAGTGAGATAAAGAGAAGCTGTGGGTTAGAGAGAGACAGAGAAAGAGAAGCTGTGAGTGAGAGAGAGAGAGAAGCTGTGAGTGAGAGTGAGAGAGAGAGAGTGAGAAGCTGTGAGTGAGAGTGAGAGAGAAAGAGAAGCTGTGAGTGAGAGAAAGAGAAGCTGTGAGTGAGAGAGAGAAGCTGTGAGTGAGAGAGAGAGAGAAAGAGAAGCTGTGAGTGAGAGAGAGATAAAGAGAAGCTGTGAGTTAGAGAGAGACAGAGAAAGAGAATCTGTGAGTGAGAGAGAAAGTGAAAGAGAAGCTGTGTGTGTGTGTGAGAGAGAAGCTGTGAGTGAGAGAGAGAGAGAAAGAGAAGCTGTTAGTGAGAGATTGAGAGAGAGAAAGAGAAGCTGTGAGTGAGAGAGAGAGAAGCTGTGAGTGAGAGAAAGAGAGAAAGAGAAGGTGTGAGTGAGAGAGAGAAAGAGAAGCTGTGAGTGAGCGAAAGAGAGAAGCTGTGAGTGAGAGAGAGAGAGAGAAGATGTGAGTGAGACAGAGAAAGAGAAAGAGAAGCTGTGAGTGAGTGAGAGAGATAAAGAGAAGATGTGAGTGATAGAGAGAGATAAAGAAAAGCTGTGAGTGAGAGAGAGAAAGAGAAGCTGGGAGTGAGTAAGAGAGAGAAAGAGAAGCTGTGAGTGTGTGAGAGAGAGAGAAGCTGTGAGTGAGAGATAGAGAGAGAGAAGCTGTGAGTGAGAGAGAGAGAAAGAAAGAGAAGTTGTGAGTGAGAGAGAGAGAGAGAGAAACTGTGAGTGAGAGAGAGAGAGAGAAAGAGAAGCTGTGAGAGAGAGAGAAAGAAAGAGAAGCTGTGAGTGAGAGAGAAGCTGTGAGTGAGAGAGAGAAGGAGAAAGAGAAGCTGTGAGTGAGAGAGAGAGAGAAAGAGAAGCTGTGAGTGAGAGAGAGAGAGAGAAAGAGAAGCTGTGTGTGTGAGAGAGAGAAGCTGTGAGTGAGAGTGAGAGAGAAAGAGAAAGAGAAGCTGTGAGTGAGAGAGAGAGAAGCTGTGAGTGAGAGTGAGAGAGAAAGAGAAGCTGTGAGTGAGAGAAAGTGAAGCTGTGAGTGAGAGAGAGAGAAAGAAAGAGAAGCTGTGAGTGAGAGAGAGAAGCTGTGAGTGAGAGAGAGAGAAAGAGAAGCTGTGAGTGAGAGAGAGATAAAGAGAAGCTGTGAGTTAGAGAGAGACAGAGAAAGAGAACCTGTGAGTGAGAGAGAAAGAGAAAGAGAAGCTGTGTGTTTGAGAGAGAGAAGCTGTGAGTGAGAGAGAGAGAGAAAGAGAAGATGTTAGTGAGAGATTGAGAGAGAGAAAGGGAAGCTGTGATTGAGAGAGAGAAAAGCTGTGAGTGAGAGAGAGAGAGAGAAAGAGAAGGTGTGAGTGAGAGAGAGAAAGAGAAGCTGTGAGTGAGAGAGAGAGAGAAGCTGTGAGTGAGAGAGAGATAAAGAGAAGCTGTGAGTTAGAGAGAGAGAGAAAGAGAAGCTGTGAGTGAGAGAGAGAGAGAAAGAGAAGCTGTGTGAGAGAGAGAATCTGTGAGTGAGAGAGAGAGCGAGAAAGAGAAGATGTCAGTGAGAGAGGGAGAGAAAGAGAGAAGCTGTGAGTGAGAGAAAGAGAGAAAGATAAGCTGTGTGAGAGAGGGAGAGAAAGAGATGCTGTGAGTGAGAGAGAGAGAGTGAGAAGCTGTGAGTGAGTGAGAGAGAGAGAGAAGCTGTGAGTGAGAGAGAGAGAGAAAGAGAAGCTATGAGTGAGAGAGAGAGAAAGAGAAGCTGTGAGTGAGAGAGAAAGAGAAGCTGTGAGTGAGAGAGAGAGAGAAAGAGAAGCTGTGAGTGAGAGAGAGAGAGAAAGAGAAGCTGTGAGTGAGAGTGAAAGAGAAAGAGAAGCTGTGAGAGAGAAGCTGTGAGTGAGAGAGAAATAAAGAAATAGAAGCTGTGAGTGAGTGAGAGAGAGAGAAGCTGTGAGTGAGAGAGAGAGAGAGAGAGAGAAGCTGTGAGTGAGAGAGAAAGGGAAAGAGAGGCTGTGAGTGAGAGAGAGAGAGAGAAGCTGTGAGTGAGAGAGAGAGAGAAGCTGTGAGTGAGAGAGAAAGAGAGGCTGTGAGTGAGAGAGAGAGAAGCTGAGTGAGAGAGAGATAAAGAGAAGCTGTGAGTTAGAGAGAGAGAAAGAGAAGCTGTGTGTGTGTGAGAGAGAGAAGCTGTGAGTGAGAGAGAGAGAGAGAGAAAGAGAAGCTGTGAGTGAGAGAGAAAGCTGTGAGTGAGAGAGAAAGAGAAAGATAAGCTGTGAGTGAGAGAGAGAGAGAGAAGCTGTGAGTGAGAGAGAGAGAAACTGTGAGTGAGTGAGAGAGAGAGAAGCTGTGAGTGAGTGAGAGAGAGAGAAGCTGTGAGTGAGAGAGAGAAATAAAGAGAAGGTGTGAGTGAGTGAGAGAGATAGAGAGAAGCTGTGAGTGAGAGAGAGAAATAAAGAGAAGCTGTGAGATAGAGAGAAACAGAGAAAGAGAAGCTGTGAGTGAGAGAGAGAGAGAGAAAGAGAAGCTGTGAGTGTGTGTGAGAGAGAAAGAGAAGCTGTGAGTTTGAGAGAGTGAGAGAACGAGAAGCTGTGAGTGTGTGTGAGAGAGAGAAGCTGTGAGTGAGAGATAGAGAGAGAGAGAAGCTGTGAGTGAGAGAGAGAGAGATAGAGTAGCTGTGAGTGAGAGAGAGAGTGAAGCTGTGAGTGAGTGAGTGAGAGAGAAGCTGTGAGTGAGAGAGAAAGAGAAGATGTGAGTGAGAGAGAGAGAGAAAGAGAAGCTGTGAGTGAGAGAGAGATAAAGAGAAGCTGTGAGTTAGAGAGAGAGAGAAAGAGAAGCTGTGAGTGAGAGAGAGAGAGAAAGAGAAGCTGTGTGAGAGAGAGAGAATCTGTGAGTGAGAGAGAGAGAGAAAGAGAAGATGTCAGTGAGAGAGGGAGAGAGAGAGAGAACCTGAGAGAGAGAGAGAGAGAGAAAGATAAGCTGTGTGAGAGAGGGAGAGAAAGAGAAGCTGTGAGTGAGAGAGAGAGAGAGTGAGAAGCTGTGTGTGTGTGTGAGAGAGAGAGAAGCTGAGTGAGAGTGAGAGAGAGAAAGAGAAGCTATGAGTAAGAGAGAGAGAAAGAGAAGCTGTGAGTGAGAGAGAAAGAGAAGCTGTGAGTGAGAGAGAGAGAGAAAGAGAAGCTGTGAGTGAGAGAGAGAGAGAGAAAGAGAAGTTGTGAGTGAGAGTGTGAAAGAGAAAGAGAAGCTGTGTGTGTGAGAGAGAAGCTGTGAGAGAGAAAGAAAGAAATAGAAGCTGTGAGTGAGTGAGAGAGAAAGAGAAG
Organism: Bradypodion ventrale; assembly: GCA_035047345.1. Lineage (NCBI taxonomy): Eukaryota > Metazoa > Chordata > Lepidosauria > Squamata > Chamaeleonidae > Bradypodion > Bradypodion ventrale. The sequence goes on along the minus strand of JAWDJE010000018.1, from coordinate 9,429,809 downwards.
CTGTGAGTGAGAGAGAGAGAAAGAGAAGCTGTGAGTGAGAGAGAGAGAGAGAAAGAGAAGCTGTGAGTGAGAGAGTGAAAGAGAAAGCGAAGCTGTGTGAGAGAGAGACTAGCTGTGAGTGAGAAGGAAAGAAAGAAATAGAAGCTGTGAGTGAGTGAGAGAGAGAGAAGCTGTGAGTGAGAGAGAGAGAGAAGCTGTGAGTGAGAGAGAAAGGGAAAGAGAGGCTGTGAGTGAGAGAGAGAGGGAGAAGCTGTGAGTGAGAGAGAGAGAGAAGCTGTGTGAGAGAGAGAAAGAGAGGCTGTGAGTGAGAGAGAGAGAGAGAAGCTGAGTGAGAGAGAGATAAAGAGAAGCTGTGAGTTAGAGAGAGAGAAAGAGAAGCTGTGAGTGAGACAGAGAGAAAGAGAAGCTGTGTGTGTGTGAGAGAGAGAGAAGCTGTGAGTGAGAGAGAGAGAGAAAGAGAAGTTGTGAGTGAGAGAGAAAGCTGTGAGTGAGAGAGAAAGAGAAAGATAAGCTGTGAGTGAGAGAGAGAGAAGCTGTGAGAGAGAGAGAGAGAAACTGTGAGTGAGAGAGAGAGAGAAGCTGTGAGTGAGTGAGTGAGAGAGAAGCTGTGAGTGAGAGAGAGAAACAAAGAGAAGGTGTGAGTGAGTGAGACAGATAGAGAGAAGCTGTAAGTGAGAGAGAGAAATAAAGAGAATCTGTGAGTTAGAGAGCAACAGAGAAAGAGAAGCTGTGAGTGAGAGAGTCAGACAGAGAAAGAGAAGCTGTGAGTGAGAGAGAGAGAGCTAGAAGCTGTGAGTGAGTGAGAGAGAGAGAAGCTGTGAGTGAGAGAGAGTAAGAGAAGCTGTGAGTGAGAGAGAGAGAAAGAGAAGCTGTGAGTGAGAGAGAGATAAAGAGAAGCTGTGATTTCGAGAGAGAGAGAAAGAGAATCTGTGTGTGAGAGAGAGAAGCTGTGAGTGAGAGAGGGAGGGAGAAAGTGAAGCGGTGAGTGAGAGAGAGAGAGAAAGAGAAGCTGTGAGTGAGAGAGAGAGAGACAAAAAAGAATCTGTGAGTGAGAGAGAGAAAAGCTGTGAGTGAGAGAGAGAAAGAGAAGCTGTGAGTGAGAGAGAGAGAGAAAGAGAACCTGTGAGTGAGAGAGAGATAAAGAGAAGCTGTGAGTTAGAGAGAGACAGAGAAAGAGAAGCTGTGTGTGTGAGAGAGAGAAAGAGAAGCTGTGTGTGTGTGAGAGAGAGAGAAGCTGTGAGTGAGAGAGAGAGAGAAATAGAAGATGTTAGTGAGAGATTGAGAGAGAGAAAGAGAAGCTGTGAGTGAGAGAGAGAGAAGCTGTGAGTGAGTGAGAGAAAGAGAAAGAGAAGGTGTGAGTGAGAGAGAGAAAGAGAAGCTGTGAGTGAGAGAGAGAGAAGCTGTGAGTGAGAGAGAGAGAGAGAAGATGTGAGTGAGAGAGAGAAAGAGAAAGAGAAGCTGTGAGTGAGTGAGAGAGATAAAGAGAAGCTGTGAGTGAGAGAGAGAGATAAAGAAAAGCTGTGAGTGAGAGAGAGAAAGAGAAGCTGGGAGTGAGTAAGAGAGAGAAAGAGAAGCTGTGAGTGTGTGTGAGAGAGAAGCTGTGAGTGAGAGAGAGAGACAGAGAAGCTGTGAGTGAGAGAGAAAGAAAGAAAGAGAAGTTGTGAGCGAGAGAGAGAGAGAGAGAGAAACTGTGAGTGAGAGAGAGAGAGAGAGAAAGAGAAGCTGTGAGTGAGAGAGAGAGAAGCTGTGAGTGAGAGAGAGAGGGAGAAAGAGAAGCTGTGAGTGAGAGAGAGAGAAAGAGAAGTTGTGAGTGAGTGAGAGAGAGAGAGAGAGAGAGAGAGAGAAGCTGTGTGAGAGAGAGAGAAGCTGTGAGTGAGTGAGAGAGAGAGAAGCTGTGAGAGAGAGAGAGAGAAGCTGTGAGTGAGAGAGAGAGAGAAGGAGAAGCTGTGAGTGAGATAGAGAGAGAGAAAGAGAAGCTGTGAGTGAGTGAGAGAGAGAGAGAAGCTGTGAGTGAGAGAGAAAGAGAAGCTGTGAGTGAGAGAGAAAGAGAAGCTATGAGTTAGAGAGAGAGAGTGAAAGAGAAGCTGTGAGTGAGAGAGAGAATGAGAAGCTGTGAGATAGCGAGAGAAAGAGAAGCTGTGAGTGAGAAAGAGAGAGAAAAGCTGTGAGTGAGAGAGAAAGAGAACCTGTGAGTGAGAGAGAAAGAGAAGCTGTGTGTGTGAGAGAGAGAGAAGCTGTGAGTGTGAGAGAGAGAAAAAGAAGCTGTGAGTGAGAGAGAGAGAGAGAAAGTGAAGCTGTGAGTGAGAGAGTGAGATAAAGAGAAGCTGTGAGTTAGAGAGAGGCAGAGAAAGAGAAGCTGTGAGTGAGAGAGCGAGAGAAGAAGAAGCTGTGAGTGAGAGAGAGAGAGAGAAAGAGAAGCTGTGAGTGAGAGAGAGAGAGAAGCTGTGAGTGAGAGAGTGAGAGAAAGAGAAGCTGTGAGTGAGAGAGAGAGAGAAAGAGAAGCTGTGAGTGAGAGAGAGAGAAAGAGAAGCTGTGAGTGAGAGAGAAACAGAAGCTATGAGTTAGAGAGAGAGAGTGAAAGAGAAGCTGTGAGTGAGAGAGAGAGAATGAGAAGCTGTGATATAGCGAGAGAAAGAGAAGCTGTGAGTGAGTGAGAGAGAGAGAAGCTGTGAGTGAGAGAGAAAGAGAAGCTGTGAGTGAGAGAGAAAGAGAAGCTGTGTGTGAGAGAGAGAAGCTGTGAGTGAGAGAGAGAGAAAGAGAAGCTGTGAGTGAGATAGAGAGAGAGAAAGAGAAGCTGTGAGTGAGTGAGAGAGAGAGAGATGCTGTGAGTGAGAGAGAAAGAGAAGCTGTGAGTGAGAGAGAAAGAGAAGCTATGAGTTAGAGAGAGAGAGTGAAAGAGAAGCTGTGAGTGAGAGAGAGAGAATGAGAAGCTGTGAGATAGCGAGAGAAAGAGAAGCTGTGAGTGAGAAAGAGAGAGAAAAGCTGTGAGTGAGAGAGAAAGAGAACCTGTGAGTGTGAGAGAAAGAGAAGCTGTGTGTGTGTGAGATAGAGAGAAGCTGTGAGTGTTTGAGAGAGAAAAAGAAGCTGTGAGTGAGAGAGAGAGAGAAAGTGAAGCTGTGAGTGAGAGAGTGAGATAAAGAGAAGCTGTGAGTTAGAGAGAGACAGAGAAAGAGAAGCTGTGAGTGAGAGAGCGAGAGAAGAAGAAGCTGTGAGTGAGAGAGAGAGAGAAAGAGAAGCTGTGAGTGAGAGAGAGAGTTAAGCTGTGAGTGAGAGAGTGAGAGAACGAGAAGCTGTGAGTGAGAGTGAGAGAAAGAAAGAGAAGCTGTGAGTGAGAGAGAGAAGCTGTGAGTGAGAGAGAGAGAAAGAGAAGCTGTGAGTGAGAGAGAGAGAGAAAGTGAAGCTGTGAGTGTGAGAGTGAGATAAAGAGAAGCTGTGGGTTAGAGAGAGACAGAGAAAGAGAAGCTGTGAGTGAGAGAGAGAGAGAAGCTGTGAGTGAGAGTGAGAGAGAGAGAGTGAGAAGCTGTGAGTGAGAGTGAGAGAGAAAGAGAAGCTGTGAGTGAGAGAAAGAGAAGCTGTGAGTGAGAGAGAGAAGCTGTGAGTGAGAGAGAGAGAGAAAGAGAAGCTGTGAGTGAGAGAGAGATAAAGAGAAGCTGTGAGTTAGAGAGAGACAGAGAAAGAGAATCTGTGAGTGAGAGAGAAAGTGAAAGAGAAGCTGTGTGTGTGTGTGAGAGAGAAGCTGTGAGTGAGAGAGAGAGAGAAAGAGAAGCTGTTAGTGAGAGATTGAGAGAGAGAAAGAGAAGCTGTGAGTGAGAGAGAGAGAAGCTGTGAGTGAGAGAAAGAGAGAAAGAGAAGGTGTGAGTGAGAGAGAGAAAGAGAAGCTGTGAGTGAGCGAAAGAGAGAAGCTGTGAGTGAGAGAGAGAGAGAGAAGATGTGAGTGAGACAGAGAAAGAGAAAGAGAAGCTGTGAGTGAGTGAGAGAGATAAAGAGAAGATGTGAGTGATAGAGAGAGATAAAGAAAAGCTGTGAGTGAGAGAGAGAAAGAGAAGCTGGGAGTGAGTAAGAGAGAGAAAGAGAAGCTGTGAGTGTGTGAGAGAGAGAGAAGCTGTGAGTGAGAGATAGAGAGAGAGAAGCTGTGAGTGAGAGAGAGAGAAAGAAAGAGAAGTTGTGAGTGAGAGAGAGAGAGAGAGAAACTGTGAGTGAGAGAGAGAGAGAGAAAGAGAAGCTGTGAGAGAGAGAGAAAGAAAGAGAAGCTGTGAGTGAGAGAGAAGCTGTGAGTGAGAGAGAGAAGGAGAAAGAGAAGCTGTGAGTGAGAGAGAGAGAGAAAGAGAAGCTGTGAGTGAGAGAGAGAGAGAGAAAGAGAAGCTGTGTGTGTGAGAGAGAGAAGCTGTGAGTGAGAGTGAGAGAGAAAGAGAAAGAGAAGCTGTGAGTGAGAGAGAGAGAAGCTGTGAGTGAGAGTGAGAGAGAAAGAGAAGCTGTGAGTGAGAGAAAGTGAAGCTGTGAGTGAGAGAGAGAGAAAGAAAGAGAAGCTGTGAGTGAGAGAGAGAAGCTGTGAGTGAGAGAGAGAGAAAGAGAAGCTGTGAGTGAGAGAGAGATAAAGAGAAGCTGTGAGTTAGAGAGAGACAGAGAAAGAGAACCTGTGAGTGAGAGAGAAAGAGAAAGAGAAGCTGTGTGTTTGAGAGAGAGAAGCTGTGAGTGAGAGAGAGAGAGAAAGAGAAGATGTTAGTGAGAGATTGAGAGAGAGAAAGGGAAGCTGTGATTGAGAGAGAGAAAAGCTGTGAGTGAGAGAGAGAGAGAGAAAGAGAAGGTGTGAGTGAGAGAGAGAAAGAGAAGCTGTGAGTGAGAGAGAGAGAGAAGCTGTGAGTGAGAGAGAGATAAAGAGAAGCTGTGAGTTAGAGAGAGAGAGAAAGAGAAGCTGTGAGTGAGAGAGAGAGAGAAAGAGAAGCTGTGTGAGAGAGAGAATCTGTGAGTGAGAGAGAGAGCGAGAAAGAGAAGATGTCAGTGAGAGAGGGAGAGAAAGAGAGAAGCTGTGAGTGAGAGAAAGAGAGAAAGATAAGCTGTGTGAGAGAGGGAGAGAAAGAGATGCTGTGAGTGAGAGAGAGAGAGTGAGAAGCTGTGAGTGAGTGAGAGAGAGAGAGAAGCTGTGAGTGAGAGAGAGAGAGAAAGAGAAGCTATGAGTGAGAGAGAGAGAAAGAGAAGCTGTGAGTGAGAGAGAAAGAGAAGCTGTGAGTGAGAGAGAGAGAGAAAGAGAAGCTGTGAGTGAGAGAGAGAGAGAAAGAGAAGCTGTGAGTGAGAGTGAAAGAGAAAGAGAAGCTGTGAGAGAGAAGCTGTGAGTGAGAGAGAAATAAAGAAATAGAAGCTGTGAGTGAGTGAGAGAGAGAGAAGCTGTGAGTGAGAGAGAGAGAGAGAGAGAGAAGCTGTGAGTGAGAGAGAAAGGGAAAGAGAGGCTGTGAGTGAGAGAGAGAGAGAGAAGCTGTGAGTGAGAGAGAGAGAGAAGCTGTGAGTGAGAGAGAAAGAGAGGCTGTGAGTGAGAGAGAGAGAAGCTGAGTGAGAGAGAGATAAAGAGAAGCTGTGAGTTAGAGAGAGAGAAAGAGAAGCTGTGTGTGTGTGAGAGAGAGAAGCTGTGAGTGAGAGAGAGAGAGAGAGAAAGAGAAGCTGTGAGTGAGAGAGAAAGCTGTGAGTGAGAGAGAAAGAGAAAGATAAGCTGTGAGTGAGAGAGAGAGAGAGAAGCTGTGAGTGAGAGAGAGAGAAACTGTGAGTGAGTGAGAGAGAGAGAAGCTGTGAGTGAGTGAGAGAGAGAGAAGCTGTGAGTGAGAGAGAGAAATAAAGAGAAGGTGTGAGTGAGTGAGAGAGATAGAGAGAAGCTGTGAGTGAGAGAGAGAAATAAAGAGAAGCTGTGAGATAGAGAGAAACAGAGAAAGAGAAGCTGTGAGTGAGAGAGAGAGAGAGAAAGAGAAGCTGTGAGTGTGTGTGAGAGAGAAAGAGAAGCTGTGAGTTTGAGAGAGACAGAGAAAGAGAAGCTGTGAGTGAGAGAGTGAGAGAGAAAGAGAAGCTGTGAGTGAGAGAGAGAGAGAGAAAGAGAAGCTGTGAGTGAGAGAGAAAGAAAGAAAGAGAAGCTGTGAGTGAGAGAGAGAGGGAGAAAGAGAATCTGTGAGTGAGTGAGTGAGAGAGAGAGAAGCTGTGAGTGAGAGAGAGAGAGAGAGTAGCTGTGAGTGAGAGAGAGAGTGAAGCTGTGAGTGAGTGAGAGAGAGAGAAGCTGTGAGTGAGAGAGAAAGAGAAGATGTGAGTGAGAGAGAGAGAGAAAGAGAAGCTGTGAGTGAGAGAGAGATAAAGAGAAGCTGTGAGTTAGAGAGAGAGAGAAAGAGAAGCTGTGAGTGAGAGAGAGAGAGAAAGACAAGCTGTGTGTGTGAGAGAGAGAGAAGGTGTGAGTGAGTGAGAGAGAGAAGGAGAAGATGTTAGTGAGAGAGTGAGAGAGAGAAAGAGAAGCTGTGAGTGAGAGAGAGAGAGAGAAAGAGAAGCTGTGAGTGAGAGAGAGATAAAGAGAAGCTGTGAGAGAGAGAGACAGAGAAAGAGAAGCTGTGAGTGAGAGAGAGAGAGAGAAAGACAAGCTGTGTGTGTGTGAGAGAGAGAAGGTGTGAGTGAGTGAGAGAGAGAAGGAGAAGATGTTAGTGAGAGAGTGAGAGAAAGAGAAGCTGTGAGTGAGAGAGAGAGAAGCTGTGTGAGAGAGAGAGAGAAAGAGAAGGTGTGTGTGAGAGAGAGAAAGCTGTGAGTGAGAGAGAGAAGCTGTGAGTGAGAGAGAGAGAGAAGATGTGAGTGAGAGAGAGAAAGAGAAAGAGAAGCTGTGAGTGAGTGAGAGAGAGAGATAAAGAGAAGCTGTTAGTGATAGAGAGAGATAAAGAAAAGCTGTGAGTGAGAGAGAGAAAGAGAAGCTGGGAGTGAGTAAGAGAGAAAGAGAAGCTGTGAGTGTGTGTGAGAGAGAGAAGCTGTGAGTGAGAGAGAGAGGGAGAAAGAGAAGCTGTGAGTGAGAGAGAGAGAGAAAGAGAAGCTGTGTGAGAGAGGGAGAGAAAGAGATGCTGTGAGTGAGAGAGAGTGAGTGAGAAGCTGTGAGTGAGAGAGAGAGAGAGAAGCTGTGAGTGAGAGAGAGAGAGAAGCTGTGAGAGAGAGAGAGAGAGAGAAAGAGAAGCTATGAGTGAGAGAGAGAGAAAGAGAAGCTGTGAGTGAGAGAGAGAAGCTGTGAGTGAGAGAGAGAGAGAAAGAGAAGCTGTGAGTGAGAGAGAGAGAAAGAGAAGCTGTGAATGTGAGAGTGAGAAAAAGGGAAGCTGTGAGTGAGAGTGAGAGAGATAGAAGCTGTGACAGTGGGAGAGAGAAAGAGAGAAAGAGAAGCTGTGAGTGAGAGAGAGAGGGAGAAAGAGAATCTGTGAGTGTGAGAGAGAGAGAGATAGAGTAGCTGTGAGTGAGAGAGAGAGAGAAGCTGTGAGTGAGTGAGAGAGAGAGAAGCTGTGAGTGAGAGAGAGAAATAAAGAGAAGGTGTGAGTGAGTGAGAGAGATAGAGAGAAGCTGTGAGTGAGAGAGAGAAATAAAGAGAAGCTGTGAGATAGAGAGAAACAGAGAAAGAGAAGCTGTGAGTGAGAGAGAGAGAGAGAAAGAGAAGCTGTGAGTGTGTGTGAGAGAGAAAGAGAAGCTGTGAGTTTGAGAGAGACAGAGAAAGAGAAGCTGTGAGTGAGAGAGTGAGAGAGAAAGAGAAGCTGTGAGTGAGAGAGAGAGAGAGAAAGAGAAGCTGTGAGTGAGAGAGAAAGAAAGAAAGAGAAGCTGTGAGTGAGAGAGAGAGGGAGAAAGAGAATCTGTGAGTGAGTGAGTGAGAGAGAGAGAAGCTGTGAGTGAGAGAGAGAGAGAGAGTAGCTGTGAGTGAGAGAGAGAGTGAAGCTGTGAGTGAGTGAGAGAGAGAGAAGCTGTGAGTGAGAGAGAAAGAGAAGATGTGAGTGAGAGAGAGAGAGAAAGAGAAGCTGTGAGTGAGAGAGAGATAAAGAGAAGCTGTGAGTTAGAGAGAGAGAGAAAGAGAAGCTGTGAGTGAGAGAGAGAGAGAAAGACAAGCTGTGTGTGTGAGAGAGAGAGAAGGTGTGAGTGAGTGAGAGAGAGAAGGAGAAGATGTTAGTGAGAGAGTGAGAGAGAGAAAGAGAAGCTGTGAGTGAGAGAGAGAGAGAGAAAGAGAAGCTGTGAGTGAGAGAGAGATAAAGAGAAGCTGTGAGAGAGAGAGACAGAGAAAGAGAAGCTGTGAGTGAGAGAGAGAGAGAGAAAGACAAGCTGTGTGTGTGTGTGAGAGAGAAGGTGTGAGTGAGTGAGAGAGAGAAGGAGAAGATGTTAGTGAGAGAGTGAGAGAAAGAGAAGCTGTGAGTGAGAGAGAGAGAAGCTGTGTGAGAGAGAGAGAGAAAGAGAAGGTGTGTGTGAGAGAGAGAAAGCTGTGAGTGAGAGAGAGAAGCTGTGAGTGAGAGAGAGAGAGAAGATGTGAGTGAGAGAGAGAAAGAGAAAGAGAAGCTGTGAGTGAGTGAGAGAGAGAGATAAAGAGAAGCTGTTAGTGATAGAGAGAGATAAAGAAAAGCTGTGAGTGAGAGAGAGAAAGAGAAGCTGGGAGTGAGTAAGAGAGAAAGAGAAGCTGTGAGTGTGTGTGAGAGAGAGAAGCTGTGAGTGAGAGAGAGAGGGAGAAAGAGAAGCTGTGAGTGAGAGAGAGAGAGAAAGAGAAGCTGTGTGAGAGAGGGAGAGAAAGAGATGCTGTGAGTGAGAGAGAGTGAGTGAGAAGCTGTGAGTGAGAGAGAGAGAGAGAAGCTGTGAGTGAGAGAGAGAGAGAAGCTGTGAGAGAGAGAGAGAGAGAGAAAGAGAAGCTATGAGTGAGAGAGAGAGAAAGAGAAGCTGTGAGTGAGAGAGAGAAGCTGTGAGTGAGAGAGAGAGAGAAAGAGAAGCTGTGAGTGAGAGAGAGAGAAAGAGAAGCTGTGAATGTGAGAGTGAGAAAAAGGGAAGCTGTGAGTGAGAGTGAGAGAGATAGAAGCTGTGACAGTGGGAGAGAGAAAGAGAGAAAGAGAAGCTGTGAGTGAGAGAGAGAGGGAGAAAGAGAATCTGTGAGTGTGAGAGAGAGAGAGATAGAGTAGCTGTGAGTGAGAGAGAGAGAGAAGCTGTGAGTGAGTGAGTGAGAGAGAGAGAGAGAAGCTGTGAGTGAGAGAGAGAAAGAGAAGCTGTGAGTGAGAGAGAGAAAGAGAAGCTGTGAGTGAGAGAGAGATAAAGAGAAGGTGTGAGTTAGAGAGAGAGGGAGAAAGAGAATCTGTGAGTGAGAGAGAGAGATAGAGTAGCTGTGAGTGAGAGAGAGAGAGAAGCTGTGAGTGAGTGAGTGAGAGAGAGAGAGAAGCTGTGAGTGAGAGAGAGAAAGAGAAGCTGTGAGTGAGAGAGAGAAAGAGAAGCTGTGAGTGAGAGAGAGATAAAGAGAAGCTGTGAGTTAGAGAGAGAGAGAAAGAGAAGCTGTGAGTGAGAGAGAGAGAGAAAGAGAAGCTGTGTGAGAGAGAGAATCTGTGAGTGAGAGAGAGAGCGAGAAAGAGAAGATGTCAGTGAGAGAGGGAGAGAAAGAGAGAAGCTGTGAGTGAGAGAAAGACAGAAAGATAAGCTGTGTGAGAGAGGGAGAGAAAGAGATGCTGTGAGTGAGAGAGAGAGAGTGAGAAGCTGTGAGTGAGAGAGAGAGAGAGAGAGAGAAGCTGTGAGTGAGAGAGAGAGAGAAAGAGAAGCTGTGAGTGAGAGAGAGAGAGAGAAAGAGAAGCTGTGAGTGAGAGTGAGAGAGAAAGAGAAGCTGTGAGAGAGAAGCTGTGAGTGAGAGAGAAATAAAGAAATAGAAGCTGTGAGTGAGTGAGAGAGAGAGAAGCTGTGAGTGAGAGAGAGAGAGAGAGAAGCTGTGAGTGAGAGAGAAAGGGAAAGAGAGGCTGTGAGTGAGAGAGAGAGAGAGAAGCTGTGAGTGAGAGAGAGAGAGAAGCTGTGAGTGAGAGAGAAAGAGAGGCTGTGAGTGAGAGAGAGAGAAGCTGAGTGAGAGAGAGATAAAGAGAAGCTGTGAGTTAGAGAGAGAGAAAGAGAAGCTGTGTGTGTGTGAGAGAGAGAGAAGCTGTGAGTGAGAGAGAGAGAGAGAGAAAGAGAAGCTGTGAGTGAGAGAGAAAGCTGTGAGAGAGAGAAAGAGAAAGATAAGCTGTGAGTGAGAGAGAGAGAGAGAAGCTGTGAGTGAGAGAGAGAGAAACTGTGAGTGAGTGAGAGAGAGAGAAGCTGTGAGTGAGTGAGAGAGAGAGAAGCTGTGAGTGAGAGAGAGAAATAAAGAGAAGGTGTGAGTGAGTGAGAGAGATAGAGAGAAGCTGTGAGTGAGAGAGAGAAATAAAGAGAAGCTGTGAGATAGAGAGAAACAGAGAAAGAAAAGCTGTGAGTGAGAGAGAGAGAGAGAAAGAGAAGCTGTGAGTGTGTGTGAGAGAGAAAGAGAAGCTGTGAGTGTGTGAGAGACAGAGAAAGAGAAGCTGTGAGTGAGAGAGTGAGAGAGAAAGAGAAGCTGTGAGTGAGAGAGAGAGAGAGAAAGAGAAGCTGTGAGTGAGAGAGAGAGAAAGAAAGAGAAGCTGTGAGTGAGAGAGAGAGGGAGAAAGAGAATCTGTGAGTGAGTGAGTGAGAGAGAGAGAAGCTGTGAGTGAGAGAGAGAGATAGAGTAGCTGTGAGTGAGAGAGAGAGTGAAGCTGTGAGTGAGTGAGAGAGAGAGAAGCTGTGAGTGAGAGAGAAAGAGAAGATGTGAGTGAGAGAGAGAGAGAAAGAGAAGCTGTGAGTGAGAGAGAGATAAAGAGAAGCTGTGAGTTAGAGAGAGAGAGAAAGAGAAGCTGTGAGTGAGAGAGAGAGAAAGAGAAGCTGTGTGAGAGAGAGAGAATCTGTGAGTGAGAGAGAGAGAGAAAGAGAAGATGTCAGTGAGAGAGGGAGAGAGAGAGAGAACCTGTGAGAGAGAGAGAGAGAGAAAGATAAGCTGTGTGAGAGAGGGAGAGAAAGAGAAGCTGTGAGTGAGAGAGAGAGAGAGTGAGAAGCTGTGTGTGTGTGTGAGAGAGAGAGAAGCTGAGTGAGAGTGAGAGAGAGAAAGAGAAGCTATGAGTAAGAGAGAGAGAAAGAGAAGCTGTGAGTGAGAGTGAAAGAGAAGCTGTGAGTGAGAGACAGAGAGAAAGAGAAGCTGTGAGTGAGAGAGAGAGAGAGAAAGAGAAGCTGTGAGTGAGAGTGTGAAAGAGAAAGAGAAGCTGTGTGTGTGAGAGAGAAGCTGTGAGTGAGAGAGAAAGAAAGAAATAGAAGCTGTGAGTGAGTGAGAGAGAAAGAGAAGATGTGAGTGAGAGAGAGAAAGAGAAGCTGTGAGTGAGAGAGAGAGAGAGAAAGAGAAGCTGTGAGTGAGAGAGTGAAAGAGAAAGCGAAGCTGTGTGAGAGAGAGACTAGCTGTGAGTGAGAAGGAAAGAAAGAAATAGAAGCTGTGAGTGAGTGAGAGAGAGAGAAGCTGTGAGTGAGAGAGAGAGAGAAGCTGTGAGTGAGAGAGAAAGGGAAAGAGAGGCTGTGAGTGAGAGAGAGAGGGAGAAGCTGTGAGTGAGAGAGAGAGAGAAGCTGTGTGAGAGAGAGAAAGAGAGGCTGTGAGTGAGAGAGAGAGAGAGAAGCTGAGTGAGAGAGAGATAAAGAGAAGCTGTGAGTTAGAGAGAGAGAAAGAGAAGCTGTGAGTGAGACAGAGAGAAAGAGAAGCTGTGTGTGTGTGTGAGAGAGAGAAGCTGTGAGTGAGAGAGAGAGAGAAAGAGAAGTTGTGAGTGAGAGAGAAAGCTGTGAGTGAGAGAGAAAGAGAAAGATAAGGTGTGAGTGAGAGAGAGAGAAGCTGTGAGAGAGAGAGAGAGAAACTGTGAGTGAGAGAGAGAGAGAAGCTGTGAGTGAGTGAGAGAGAGAGAAGCTGTGAGTGAGAGAGAGAAATAAAGAGAAGGTGTGAGTGAGTGAGACAGATAGAGAGAAGCTGTAAGTGAGAGAGAGAAATAAAGAGAATCTGTGAGTTAGAGAGCAACAGAGAAAGAGAAGCTGTGAGTGAGAGAGTCAGACAGAGAAAGAGAAGCTGTGAGTGAGAGAGAGAGAGCTAGAAGCTGTGAGTGAGTGAGAGAGAGAGAAGCTGTGAGTGAGAGAGAGTAAGAGAAGCTGTGAGTGAGAGAGAGATAAAGAGAAGCTGTGATTTAGAGAGAGAGAGAAAGAGAATCTGTGTGTGAGAGAGAGAAGCTGTGAGTGAGAGAGGGAGGGAGAAAGTGAAGCGGTGAGTGAGAGAGAGAGAGAAAGAGAAGCTGTGAGTGAGAGAGAGAGAGAGACAAAAAAGAATCTGTGAGTGAGAGAGAGAAAAGCTGTGAGTGAGAGAGAGAAAGAGAAGCTGTGAGTGAGAGAGAGAGAGAGAAAGAGAACCTGTGAGTGAGAGAGAGATAAAGAGAAGCTGTGAGTTAGAGAGAGACAGAGAAAGAGAAGCTGTGTGTGTGTGAGAGAGAAAGAGAAGCTGTGTGTGTGTGTGAGAGAGAGAAGCTGTGAGTGAGAGAGAGAGAGAAATAGAAGATGTTAGTGAGAGATTGAGAGAGAGAAAGAGAAGCTGTGAGTGAGAGAGAGAGAAGCTGTGAGTGAGTGAGAGAGAGAGAAAGAGAAGGTGTGAGTGAGAGAGAGAAAGAGAAGCTGTGAGTGAGAGAGAGAGAAGCTGTGCGTGAGAGAGAGAGAGAGAAGATGTGAGTGAGAGAGAGAAAGAGAAAGAGAAGCTGTGAGTGAGTGAGAGAGATAAAGAGAATCTGTGAGTGAGAGAGAGAGATAAAGAAAAGCTGTGAGTGAGAGAGAGAAAGAGAAGCTGGGAGTGAGTAAGAGAGAGAAAGAGAAGCTGTGAGTGTGTGTGAGAGAGAAGCTGTGAGTGAGAGAGAGAGACAGAGAAGCTGTGAGTGAGAGAGAAAGAAAGAAAGAGAAGTTGTGAGTGAGAGAGAGAGAAACTGTGAGTGAGAGAGAGAGAGAGAGAGAGAAAGAGAAGCTGTGAGTGAGAGAGAGAGAAGCTGTGAGTGAGAGAGAGAGGGAGAAAGAGAAGCTGTGAGTGAGAGAGAGAGAAAGAGAAGTTGTGAGTGAGTGAGAGAGAGAGAGAGAGAGAAGCTGTGAGAGAGAGAGAGAAGCTGTGAGTGAGTGAGAGAGAGAGAAGCTGTGAGAGAGAGAGAGAGAAGCTGTGAGTGAGAGAGAGAGAGAAGGAGAAGCTGTGAGTGAGATAGAGAGAGAGAAAGAGAAGCTGTGAGTGAGTGAGAGAGAGAGAGAAGCTGTGAGTGAGAGAGAAAGAGAAGCTGTGAGTGAGAGAGAAAGAGAAGCTATGAGTTAGAGAGAGAGAGTGAAAGAGAAGCTGTGAGTGAGAGAGAGAATGAGAAGCTGTGAGATAGCAAGAGAAAGAGAAGCTGTGAGTGAGAAAGAGAGAGAAAAGCTGTGAGTGAGAGAGAAAGAGAACCTGTGAGTGAGAGAGAAAGAGAAGCTGTGTGTGTGAGAGAGAGAGAAGCTGTGAGTGTGAGAGAGAGAAAAAGAAGCTGTGAGTGAGAGAGAGAGAGAAAGTGAAGCTGTGAGTGAGAGAGTGAGATAAAGAGAAGCTGTGAGTTAGAGAGAGGCAGAGAAAGAGAAGCTGTGAGTGAGAGAGCAAGAGAAGAAGAAGCTGTGAGTGAGAGAGAGAGAGAGAAAGAGAAGCTGTGAGTGAGAGAGAGAGAGAAGCTGTGAGTGAGAGAGTGAGAGAAAGAGAAGCTGTGAGTGAGAGAGAGAGAGAAAGAGAAGCTGTGAGTGAGAGAGAGAGAAAGAGAAGCTGTGAGTGAGAGAGAAAGAGAAGCTATGAGTTAGAGAGAGAGAGTGAAAGAGAAGCTGTGAGTGAGAGAGAGAGAATGAGAAGCTGTGATATAGCGAGAGAAATAGAAGCTGTGAGTGAGAGAGAGAGAGAGAAGCTGTGAGTGAGAGAGAAAGAGAAGCTGTGAGTGAGAGAGAAAGAGAAGCTGTGTGTGTGAGAGAGAGAGAAGCTGTGAGTGAGAGAGAGAGAAAGAGAAGCTGTGAGTGAGATAGAGAGAGAGAAAGAGAAGCTGTGAGTGAGTGAGAGAGAGAGAGACGCTGTGAGTGAGAGAGAAAGAGAAGCTGTGAGTGAGAGAGGAAGAGAAGCTATGAGTTAGAGAGAGAGAGTGAAAGAGAAGCTGTGAGTGAGAGAGAGAGAATGAGAAGCTGTGAGATAGCGAGAGAAAGAGAAGCTGTGAGTGAGAAAGAGAGAGAAAAGCTGTGAGTGAGAGAGAAAGAGAACCTGTGAGTGTGAGAGAAAGAGAAGCTGTGTGTGTGTGTGAGAGAGAGAAGCTGTGAGTGTTTGAGAGAGAAAAAGAAGCTGTGAGTGAGAGAGAGAGAGAAAGTGAAGCTGTGAGTGAGAGAGTGAGATAAAGAGAAGCTGTGAGTTAGAGAGAGACAGAGAAAGAGAAGCTGTGAGTGAGAGAGCGAGAGAAGAAGAAGCTGTGAGTGAGAGAGAGAGAGAAAGAGAAGCTGTGAGTGAGAGAGAGAGTGAAGCTGTGAGTGAGAGAGTGAGAGAACGAGAAGCTGTGAGTGAGAGAGAGAGAAAGAAAGAGAAGCTGTGAGTGAGAGAGAGAAGCTGTGAGTGAGAGAGAGAGAAAGAGAAGCTGTGAGTGAGAGAGAGAGAGAAAGTGAAGCTGTGAGTGAGAGAGTGAGATAAAGAGAAGCTGTGGGTTAGAGAGAGACAGAGAAAGAGAAGCTGTGAGTGAGAGAGAGAGAGAGAAGCTGTGAGTGAGAGTGAGAGAGAGAGAGTGAGAAGCTGTGAGTGAGAGTGAGAGAGAAAGAGAAGCTGTGAGTGAGAGAAAGAGAAGCTGTGAGTGAGAGAGAGAAGCTGTGAGTGAGAGAGAGAGAGAAAGAGAAGCTGTGAGTGAGAGAGAGATAAAGAGAAGCTGTGAGTTAGAGAGAGACAGAGAAAGAGAATCTGTGAGTGAGAGAGAAAGTGAAAGAGAAGCTGTGTGTGTGTGAGAGAGAAGCTGTGAGTGAGAGAGAGAGAGAAAGAGAAGGTGTGAGTGAGAGAGAGAAAGAGAAGCTGTGAGTGAGAGAAAGAGAGAAGCTGTGAGTGAGAGAGTGAGAGAGAAGATGTGAGTGAGAGAGAGAAAGAGAAAGAGAAGCTGTGAGTGAGTGAGAGAGATAAAGAGAAGATGTGAGTGATAGAGAGAGATAAAGAAAAGCTGTGAGTGAGAGAGAGAAAGAGAAGCTGGGAGTGAGTAAGAGAGAGAAAGAGAAGCTGTGAGTGTGTGAGAGAGAGAGAAGCTGTGAGTGAGAGATAGAGAGAGAGAAGCTGTGAGTGAGAGAGAGAGAAAGAAAGAGAAGTTGTGAGTGAGAGAGAGAGAGAGAGAAACTGTGAGTGAGAGAGAGAGAGAGAAAGAGAAGCTGTGAGAGAGAGAGAAAGAAAGAGAAGCTGTGAGTGAGAGAGAAGCTGTGAGTGAGAGAGAGAAGGAGAAAGAGAAGCTGTGAGTGAGAGAGAGAGAGAAGCTGTGAGTGAGAGAGTGAGAGAAAGAGAAGCTGTGAGTGAGAGAGAGAGAGAAAGAGAAGCTGTGAGTGAGAGAGAGAGAAAGAGAAGCTGTGAGTGAGAGAGAAAGAGAAGCTATGAGTTAGAGAGAGAGAGTGAAAGAGAAGCTGTGAGTGAGAGAGAGAGAATGAGAAGCTGTGATATAGCGAGAGAAAGAGAAGCTGTGAGTGAGAGAGAGAGAGAGAAGCTGTGAGTGAGAGAGAAAGAGAAGCTGTGAGTGAGAGAGAAAGAGAAGCTGTGTGTGTGTGTGAGAGAGAGAGAAGCTGTGAGTGAGAGAGAGAGAAAGAGAAGCTGTGAGTGAGATAGAGAGAGAGAAAGAGAAGCTGTGAGTGAGTGAGAGAGAGAGAGACGCTGTGAGTGAGAGAGAAAGAGAAGCTGTGAGTGAGAGAGAAAGAGAAGCTATGAGTTAGAGAGAGAGAGTGAAAGAGAAGCTGTGAGTGAGAGAGAGAGAATGAGAAGCTGTGAGATAGCGAGAGAAAGAGAAGCTGTGAGTGAGAAAGAGAGAGAAAAGCTGTGAGTGAGAGAGAAAGAGAACCTGTGAGTGTGAGAGAAAGAGAAGCTGTGTGTGTTTGAGAGAGAGAGAAGCTGTGAGTGTTTGAGAGAGAAAAAGAAGCTGTGAGTGAGAGAGAGAGAGAAAGTGAAGCTGTGAGTGAGAGAGTGAGATAAAGAGAAGCTGTGAGTTAGAGAGAGACAGAGAAAGAGAAGCTGTGAGTGAGAGAGCGAGAGAAGAAGAAGCTGTGAGTGAGAGAGAGAGAAAGAGAAGCTGTGAGTGAGAGAGTGAGAGAACGAGAAGCTGTGAGTGTGTGTGAGAGAGAGAAGCTGTGAGTGAGAGATAGAGAGAGAGAGAAGCTGTGAGTGAGAGAGAGAGAGATAGAGTAGCTGTGAGTGAGAGAGAGAGTGAAGCTGTGAGTGAGTGAGTGAGAGAGAAGCTGTGAGTGAGAGAGAAAGAGAAGATGTGAGTGAGAGAGAGAGAGAAAGAGAAGCTGTGAGTGAGAGAGAGATAAAGAGAAGCTGTGAGTTAGAGAGAGAGAGAAAGAGAAGCTGTGAGTGAGAGAGAGAGAGAAAGAGAAGCTGTGTGAGAGAGAGAGAATCTGTGAGTGAGAGAGAGAGAGAAAGAGAAGATGTCAGTGAGAGAGGGAGAGAGAGAGAGAACCTGTGAGAGAGAGAGAGAGAGAAAGATAAGCTGTGTGAGAGAGGGAGAGAAAGAGAAGCTGTGAGTGAGAGAGAGAGAGAGTGAGAAGCTGTGTGTGTGTGAGAGAGAGAGAGAAGCTGAGTGAGAGTGAGAGAGAGAAAGAGAAGCTATGAGTAAGAGAGAGAGAAAGAGAAGCTGTGAGTGAGAGAGAAAGAGAAGCTGTGAGTGAGAGAGAGAGAGAAAGAGAAGCTGTGAGTGAGAGAGAGAGAGAGAAAGAGAAGCTGTGAGTGAGAGTGTGAAAGAGAAAGAGAAGCTGTGTGTGTGAGAGAGAAGCTGTGAGTGAGAGAGAAAGAAAGAAATAGAAGCTGTGAGTGAGTGAGAGAGAAAGAGAAGCTGTGAGTGAGAGAGAGAGAAAGAGAAGCTGTGAGTGAGAGAGAGAGAGAGAAAGAGAAGCTGTGAGTGAGAGAGTGAAAGAGAAAGCGAAGCTGTGTGAGAGAGAGACTAGCTGTGAGTGAGAAGGAAAGAAAGAAATAGAAGCTGTGAGTGAGTGAGAGAGAGAGAAGCTGTGAGTGAGAGAGAGAGAGAAGCTGTGAGTGAGAGAGAAAGGGAAAGAGAGGCTGTGAGTGAGAGAGAGAGGGAGAAGCTGTGAGTGAGAGAGAGAGAGAAGCTGTGTGAGAGAGAGAAAGAGAGGCTGTGAGTGAGAGAGAGAGAGAGAAGCTGAGTGAGAGAGAGATAAAGAGAAGCTGTGAGTTAGAGAGAGAGAAAGAGAAGCTGTGAGTGAGACAGAGAGAAAGAGAAGCTGTGTGTGTGTGAGAGAGAGAGAAGCTGTGAGTGAGAGAGAGAGAGAAAGAGAAGTTGTGAGTGAGAGAGAAAGCTGTGAGTGAGAGAGAAAGAGAAAGATAAGCTGTGAGTGAGAGAGAGAGAAGCTGTGAGAGAGAGAGAGAGAAACTGTGAGTGAGAGAGAGAGAGAAGCTGTGAGTGAGTGAGAGAGAGAGAAGCTGTGAGTGAGAGAGAGAAATAAAGAGAAGGTGTGAGTGAGTGAGACAGATAGAGAGAAGCTGTAAGTGAGAGAGAGAAATAAAGAGAATCTGTGAGTTAGAGAGCAACAGAGAAAGAGAAGCTGTGAGTGAGAGAGTCAGACAGAGAAAGAGAAGCTGTGAGTGAGAGAGAGAGCTAGAAGCTGTGAGTGAGTGAGAGAGAGAGAAGCTGTGAGTGAGAGAGAGTAAGAGAAGCTGTGAGTGAGAGAGAGAGAAAGAGAAGCTGTGAGTGAGAGAGAGATAAAGAGAAGCTGTGATTTCGAGAGAGAGAGAAAGAGAATCTGTGTGTGAGAGAGAGAAGCTGTGAGTGAGAGAGGGAGGGAGAAAGTGAAGCGGTGAGTGAGAGAGAGAGAGAAAGAGAAGCTGTGAGTGAGAGAGAGAGAGACAAAAAAGAATCTGTGAGTGAGAGAGAGAAAAGCTGTGAGTGAGAGAGAGAAAGAGAAGCTGTGAGTGAGAGAGAGAGAGAAAGAGAACCTGTGAGTGAGAGAGAGATAAAGAGAAGCTGTGAGTTAGAGAGAGACAGAGAAAGAGAAGCTGTGTGTGTGAGAGAGAGAAAGAGAAGCTGTGTGTGTGTGTGAGAGAGAGAAGCTGTGAGTGAGAGAGAGAGAGAAATAGAAGATGTTAGTGAGAGATTGAGAGAGAGAAAGAGAAGCTGTGAGTGAGAGAGAGAGAAGCTGTGAGTGAGTGAGAGAGAGAGAAAGAGAAGGTGTGAGTGAGAGAGAGAAAGAGAAGCTGTGAGTGAGAGAGAGAGAAGCTGTGAGTGAGAGAGAGAGAGAGAAGATGTGAGTGAGAGAGAGAAAGAGAAAGAGAAGCTGTGAGTGAGTGAGAGAGATAAAGAGAAGCTGTGAGTGAGAGAGAGAGATAAAGAAAAGCTGTGAGTGAGAGAGAGAAAGAGAAGCTGGGAGTGAGTAAGAGAGAGAAAGAGAAGCTGTGAGTGTGTGTGAGAGAGAAGCTGTGAGTGAGAGAGAGAGACAGAGAAGCTGTGAGTGAGAGAGAAAGAAAGAAAGAGAAGTTGTGAGCGAGAGAGAGAGAGAGAGAGAAACTGTGAGTGAGAGAGAGAGAGAGAGAAAGAGAAGCTGTGAGTGAGAGAGAGAGAAGCTGTGAGTGAGAGAGAGAGGGAGAAAGAGAAGCTGTGAGTGAGAGAGAGAGAAAGAGAAGTTGTGAGTGAGTGAGAGAGAGAGAGAGAGAGAAGCTGTGTGAGAGAGAGAGAAGCTGTGAGTGAGTGAGAGAGAGAGAAGCTGTGAGAGAGAGAGAGAGAAGCTGTGAGTGAGAGAGAGAGAGAAGGAGAAGCTGTGAGTGAGATAGAGAGAGAGAAAGAGAAGC
The DNA here is from genome assembly GCA_035047345.1 of Bradypodion ventrale. Taxonomy (NCBI): domain Eukaryota; kingdom Metazoa; phylum Chordata; class Lepidosauria; order Squamata; family Chamaeleonidae; genus Bradypodion; species Bradypodion ventrale. Next base: position 9,410,722 of record JAWDJE010000018.1, on the reverse strand, counting down.
TGTGAGTGAGTGAGAGAGAGAGAGAAGCTGTGAGTGAGAGAGAAAGAGAAGCTGTGAGTGAGAGAGAAAGAGAAGCTATGAGTTAGAGAGAGAGAGTGAAAGAGAAGCTGTGAGTGAGAGAGAGAATGAGAAGCTGTGAGATAGCGAGAGAAAGAGAAGCTGTGAGTGAGAAAGAGAGAGAAAAGCTGTGAGTGAGAGAGAAAGAGAACCTGTGAGTGAGAGAGAAAGAGAAGCTGTGTGTGTGTGAGAGAGAGAAGCTGTGAGTGTGAGAGAGAGAAAAAGAAGCTGTGAGTGAGAGAGAGAGAGAGAAAGTGAAGCTGTGAGTGAGAGGGTGAGATAAAGAGAAGCTGTGAGTTAGAGAGAGGCAGAGAAAGAGAAGCTGTGAGTGAGAGAGCGAGAGAAGAAGAAGCTGTGAGTGAGAGAGAGAGAGAGAAAGAGAAGCTGTGAGTGAGAGAGAGAGAGAAGCTGTGAGTGAGAGAGTGAGAGAAAGAGAAGCTGTGAGTGAGAGAGAGAGAGAAAGAGAAGCTGTGAGTGAGAGAGAGAGAAAGAGAAGCTGTGAGTGAGAGAGAAAGAGAAGCTATGAGTTAGAGAGAGAGAGTGAAAGAGAAGCTGTGAGTGAGAGAGAGAGAATGAGAAGCTGTGATATAGCGAGAGAAAGAGAAGCTGTGAGTGAGAGAGAGAGAGAGAAGCTGTGAGTGAGAGAGAAAGAGAAGCTGTGAGTGAGAGAGAAAGAGAAGCTGTGTGTGAGAGAGAGAAGCTGTGAGTGAGAGAGAGAGAAAGAGAAGCTGTGAGTGAGATAGAGAGAGAGAAAGAGAAGCTGTGAGTGAGTGAGAGAGAGAGAGATGCTGTGAGTGAGAGAGAAAGAGAAGCTGTGAGTGAGAGAGAAAGAGAAGCTATGAGTTAGAGAGAGAGAGTGAAAGAGAAGCTGTGAGTGAGAGAGAGAGAATGAGAAGCTGTGAGATAGCGAGAGAAAGAGAAGCTGTGAGTGAGAAAGAGAGAGAAAAGCTGTGAGTGAGAGAGAAAGAGAACCTGTGAGTGTGAGAGAAAGAGAAGCTGTGTGTGTGTGAGATAGAGAGAAGCTGTGAGTGTTTGAGAGAGAAAAAGAAGCTGTGAGTGAGAGAGAGAGAGAAAGTGAAGCTGTGAGTGAGAGAGTGAGATAAAGAGAAGCTGTGAGTTAGAGAGAGACAGAGAAAGAGAAGCTGTGAGTGAGAGAGCGAGAGAAGAAGAAGCTGTGAGTGAGAGAGAGAGAGAAAGAGAAGCTGTGAGTGAGAGAGAGAGTGAAGCTGTGAGTGAGAGAGTGAGAGAACGAGAAGCTGTGAGTGAGAGTGAGAGAAAGAAAGAGAAGCTGTGAGTGAGAGAGAGAAGCTGTGAGTGAGAGAGAGAGAAAGAGAAGCTGTGAGTGAGAGAGAGAGAGAAAGTGAAGCTGTGAGTGAGAGAGTGAGATAAAGAGAAGCTGTGGGTTAGAGAGAGACAGAGAAAGAGAAGCTGTGAGTGAGAGAGAGAGAGAAGCTGTGAGTGAGAGTGAGAGAGAGAGAGTGAGAAGCTGTGAGTGAGAGTGAGAGAGAAAGAGAAGCTGTGAGTGAGAGAAAGAGAAGCTGTGAGTGAGAGAGAGAAGCTGTGAGTGAGAGAGAGAGAGAAAGAGAAGCTGTGAGTGAGAGAGAGATAAAGAGAAGCTGTGAGTTAGAGAGAGACAGAGAAAGAGAATCTGTGAGTGAGAGAGAAAGTGAAAGAGAAGCTGTGTGTGTGTGTGAGAGAGAAGCTGTGAGTGAGAGAGAGAGAGAAAGAGAAGCTGTTAGTGAGAGATTGAGAGAGAGAAAGAGAAGCTGTGAGTGAGAGAGAGAGAAGCTGTGAGTGAGAGAAAGAGAGAAAGAGAAGGTGTGAGTGAGAGAGAGAAAGAGAAGCTGTGAGTGAGCGAAAGAGAGAAGCTGTGAGTGAGAGAGAGAGAGAGAAGATGTGAGTGAGACAGAGAAAGAGAAAGAGAAGCTGTGAGTGAGTGAGAGAGATAAAGAGAAGATGTGAGTGATAGAGAGAGATAAAGAAAAGCTGTGAGTGAGAGAGAGAAAGAGAAGCTGGGAGTGAGTAAGAGAGAGAAAGAGAAGCTGTGAGTGTGTGAGAGAGAGAGAAGCTGTGAGTGAGAGATAGAGAGAGAGAAGCTGTGAGTGAGAGAGAGAGAAAGAAAGAGAAGTTGTGAGTGAGAGAGAGAGAGAGAGAAACTGTGAGTGAGAGAGAGAGAGAGAAAGAGAAGCTGTGAGAGAGAGAGAAAGAAAGAGAAGCTGTGAGTGAGAGAGAAGCTGTGAGTGAGAGAGAGAAGGAGAAAGAGAAGCTGTGAGTGAGAGAGAGAGAGAAAGAGAAGCTGTGAGTGAGAGAGAGAGAGAGAAAGAGAAGCTGTGTGTGTGAGAGAGAGAAGCTGTGAGTGAGAGTGAGAGAGAAAGAGAAAGAGAAGCTGTGAGTGAGAGAGAGAGAAGCTGTGAGTGAGAGTGAGAGAGAAAGAGAAGCTGTGAGTGAGAGAAAGTGAAGCTGTGAGTGAGAGAGAGAGAAAGAAAGAGAAGCTGTGAGTGAGAGAGAGAAGCTGTGAGTGAGAGAGAGAGAAAGAGAAGCTGTGAGTGAGAGAGAGATAAAGAGAAGCTGTGAGTTAGAGAGAGACAGAGAAAGAGAACCTGTGAGTGAGAGAGAAAGAGAAAGAGAAGCTGTGTGTTTGAGAGAGAGAAGCTGTGAGTGAGAGAGAGAGAGAAAGAGAAGATGTTAGTGAGAGATTGAGAGAGAGAAAGGGAAGCTGTGATTGAGAGAGAGAAAAGCTGTGAGTGAGAGAGAGAGAGAGAAATAGAAGGTGTGAGTGAGAGAGAGAAAGAGAAGCTGTGAGTGAGAGAGAGAGAGAAGCTGTGAGTGAGAGAGAGATAAAGAGAAGCTGTGAGTTAGAGAGAGAGAGAAAGAGAAGCTGTGAGTGAGAGAGAGAGAGAAAGAGAAGCTGTGTGAGAGAGAGAATCTGTGAGTGAGAGAGAGAGCGAGAAAGAGAAGATGTCAGTGAGAGAGGGAGAGAAAGAGAGAAGCTGTGAGTGAGAGAAAGAGAGAAAGATAAGCTGTGTGAGAGAGGGAGAGAAAGAGATGCTGTGAGTGAGAGAGAGAGAGTGAGAAGCTGTGAGTGAGTGAGAGAGAGAGAGAAGCTGTGAGTGAGAGAGAGAGAGAAAGAGAAGCTATGAGTGAGAGAGAGAGAAAGAGAAGCTGTGAGTGAGAGAGAAAGAGAAGCTGTGAGTGAGAGAGTGAGAGAAAGAGAAGCTGTGAGTGAGAGAGAGAGAGAAAGAGAAGCTGTGAGTGAGAGTGAAAGAGAAAGAGAAGCTGTGAGAGAGAAGCTGTGAGTGAGAGAGAAATAAAGAAATAGAAGCTGTGAGTGAGTGAGAGAGAGAGAAGCTGTGAGTGAGAGAGAGAGAGAGAGAGAGAAGCTGTGAGTGAGAGAGAAAGGGAAAGAGAGGCTGTGAGTGAGAGAGAGAGAGAGAAGCTGTGAGTGAGAGAGAGAGAGAAGCTGTGAGTGAGAGAGAAAGAGAGGCTGTGAGTGAGAGAGAGAGAAGCTGAGTGAGAGAGAGATAAAGAGAAGCTGTGAGTTAGAGAGAGAGAAAGAGAAGCTGTGTGTGTGTGAGAGAGAGAAGCTGTGAGTGAGAGAGAGAGAGAGAGAAAGAGAAGCTGTGAGTGAGAGAGAAAGCTGTGAGTGAGAGAGAAAGAGAAAGATAAGCTGTGAGTGAGAGAGAGAGAGAGAAGCTGTGAGTGAGAGAGAGAGAAACTGTGAGTGAGTGAGAGAGAGAGAAGCTGTGAGTGAGTGAGAGAGAGAGAAGCTGTGAGTGAGAGAGAGAAATAAAGAGAAGGTGTGAGTGAGTGAGAGAGATAGAGAGAAGCTGTGAGTGAGAGAGAGAAATAAAGAGAAGCTGTGAGATAGAGAGAAACAGAGAAAGAGAAGCTGTGAGTGAGAGAGAGAGAGAGAGAAAGAGAAGCTGTGAGTGTGTGTGAGAGAGAAAGAGAAGCTGTGAGTTTGAGAGAGACAGAGAAAGAGAAGCTGTGAGTGAGAGAGTGAGAGAGAAAGAGAAGCTGTGAGTGAGAGAGAGAGAGAGAAAGAGAAGCTGTGAGTGAGAGAGAGAGAAAGAAAGAGAAGCTGTGAGTGAGAGAAAGAGGGAGAAAGAGAATCTGTGAGTGAGTGAGAGAGAGAGAGAGAAGCTGTGAGTGAGAGAGAGAGAGAGTAGCTGTGAGTGAGAGAGAGAGTGAAGCTGTGAGTGAGTGAGAGAGAGAGAAGCTGTGAGTGAGAGAGAAAGAGAAGATGTGAGTGAGAGAGAGAGAGAAAGAGAAGCTGTGAGTGAGAGAGAGATAAAGAGAAGCTGTGAGTTAGAGAGAGAGAGAAAGAGAAGCTGTGAGTGAGAGAGAGAGAGAAAGAGAAGCTGTGTGAGAGAGAGAATCTGTGAGTGAGAGAGAGAGAGAAAGAGAAGATGTCAGTGAGAGAGGGAGAGAGAGAGAGAACCTGTGAGAGAGAGAGAAAGATAAGCTGTGTGAGAGAGGGAGAGAAAGAGAAGCTGTGAGTGAGAGAGAGAGAGAGTGAGAAGCTGTGTGTGTGTGTGTGAGAGAGAGAAGCTGAGTGAGAGTGAGAGAGAGAAAGAGAAGTTATGAGTAAGAGAGAGAGAAAGAGAAGCTGTGAGTGAGAGAGAAAGAGAAGCTGTGAGTGAGAGAGAGAGAGAAAGAGAAGCTGTGAGTGAGAGAGAGAGAGAGAAAGAGAAGCTGTGAGTGAGAGAGTGAAAGAGAAAGAGAAGCTGTGTGGTGAGAGAGAAGCTGTGAGTGAGAGAGAAAGAAAGAAATAGAAGCTGTGAGTGAGTGAGAGAGAAAGAGAAGCTGTGAGTGAGAGAGAGAGAAAGAGAAGCTGTGAGTGAGAGAGAGAGAGAGAGAGAGAAGCTGTGAGTGAGAGAGTGAAAGAGAAAGTGAAGCTGTGTGAGAGAGAGACTAGCTGTGAGTGAGAAGGAAAGAAAGAAATAGAAGCTGTGAGTGAGTGAGAGAGAGAGAAGCTGTGAGTGAGAGAGAGAGAGAAGCTGTGAGTGAGAGAGAAAGGGAAAGAGAGGCTGTGAGTGAGAGAGAGAGGGAGAAGCTGTGAGTGAGAGAGAGAGAGAAGCTGTGTGTGAGAGAGAAAGAGAGGCTGTGAGTGAGAGAGAGAGAGAAGCTGAGTGAGAGAGAGATAAAGAGAAGCTGTGAGTTAGAGAGAGAGAAAGAGAAGCTGTCAGTGAGACAGAGAGAAAGAGAAGCTGTGTGTGTGTGTGAGAGAGAGAAGCTGTGAGTGAGAGAGAGAGAGAAAGAGAAGTTGTGAGTGAGAGAGAAAGCTGTGAGTGAGAGAGAAAGAGAAAGATAAGCTGTGAGTGAGAGAGAGAGAAGCTGTGAGAGAGAGAGAGAGAAACTGTGAGTGAGAGAGAGAGAGAAGCTGTGAGTGAGTGAGAGAGAGAGAAGCTGTGAGTGAGAGAGAGAAATAAAGAGAAGGTGTGAGTGAGTGAGACAGATAGAGAGAAGCTGTGAGTGAGAGAGAGAGAGAGAAAGAGAAGCTGTGAGTGAGAGAGAGAGAGAAAGAGAAGCTGTGAGTGAGAGAGAGAGAAAGAAAGAGAAGCTGTGAGTGAGAGAGAGAGGGTGAAATAGAAGCTGTGATTGTGAGAGAGAGGGAGAAAAAGGGAAGCTGTGAGTTAGTGAGAGAGAAAGAAAGAGAAGCTATGAGAGAGAGAGAAGCTGTAAGTGAGAGAGAGAGGGAGAAAGAGAAGCTGTGAGAGAGAGAGAGAAAGAGAAGCTGTGAGTGAGAGAGTCAGACAGAGAAAGAGAAGCTGTCAGTGAGAGAGAGAGAGCTAGAAGCTGTGAGTGAGTGAGAGAGAGAGAAGCTGTGAGTGAGAGAGAGTGAGAGAAGCTGTGAGTGAGAGAGAGAGAAAGAGAAGCTGTGAGTGAGAGAGAGATAAAGAGAAGCTGTGATTTAGAGAGAGAGAGAAAGAGAATCTGTGTGTGAGAGAGAGAAGCTGTGAGTGAGAGAGGGAGGGAGAAAGTGAAGCGGTGAGTGAGAGAGAGAGAGAAAGAGAAGCTGTGAGTGAGAGAGAGAGAGACAAAAAAGAATCTGTGAGTGAGAGAGAGAAAAGCTGTGAGTGAGAGAGAGAAAGAGAAGCTGTGAGTGAGAGAGAGAGAGAGAAAGAGAACCTGTGAGTGAGAGAGAGATAAAGAGAAGCTGTGAGTTAGAGAGAGACAGAGAAAGAGAAGCTGTGTGTGTGTGAGAGAGAAAGAGAAGCTGTGTGTGTGTGAGAGAGAGAAGCTGTGAGTGAGAGAGAGAGAGAAATAGAAGATGTTAGTGAGAGATTGAGAGAGAAAGAGAAGCTGTGAGTGAGAGAGAGAGAAGCTGTGAGTGAGTGAGAGAGAGAGAAAGAGAAGGTGTGAGTGAGAGAGAGAAAGAGAAGCTGTGAGTGAGAGAGAGAGAAGCTGTGAGTGAGAGAGAGAGAGAGAAGATGTGAGTGAGAGAGAGAAAGAGAAAGAGAAGCTGTGAGTGAGTGAGAGAGATAAAGAGAAGCTGTGAGTGAGAGAGAGAGATAAAGAAAAGCTGTGAGTGAGAGAGAGAAAGAGAAGCTGGGAGTGAGTAAGAGAGAGAAAGAGAAGCTGTGAGTGTGTGTGAGAGAGAAGCTGTGAGTGAGAGAGAGAGACAGAGAAGCTGTGAGTGAGAGAGAAAGAAAGAAAGAGAAGTTGTGAGTGAGTGAGAGAGAGAGAGAAACTGTGAGTGAGAGAGAGAGAGAAAGAGAAGCTGTGAGTGAGAGAGAGAGAAGCTGTGAGTGAGAGAGAGAGGGAGAAAGAGAAGCTGTGAGTGAGAGAGAGAGAAAGAGAAGTTGTGAGTGAGTGAGAGAGAGAGAGAGAAGCTGTGAGAGAGAGAGAGAAGCTGTGAGTGAGTGAGAGAGAGAGAAGCTGTGAGAGAGAGAGAGAGAAGCTGTGAGTGAGAGAGAGAGAGAAGGAGAAGCTGTGAGTGAGATAGAGAGAGAGAAAGAGAAGCTGTGAGTGAGAGAGAGAGAGAGAGAAGCTGTGAGTGAGAGAGAAAGAGAAGCTGTGAGTGAGAGAGAAAGAGAAGCTATGAGTTAGAGAGAGAGAGTGAAAGAGAAGCTGTGAGTGAGAGAGAGAATGAGAAGCTGTGAGATAGCGAGAGAAAGAGAAGCTGTGAGTGAGAAAGAGAGAGAAAAGCTGTGAGTGAGAGAGAAAGAGAACCTGTGAGTGAGAGAGAAAGAGAAGCTGTGTGTGTGAGAGAGAGAGAAGCTGTGAGTGTGAGAGAGAGAAAAAGAAGCTGTGAGTGAGAGAGAGATAGAAAGTGAAGCTGTGAGTGAGAGAGTGAGATAAAGAGAAGCTGTGAGTTAGAGAGAGGCAGAGAAAGAGAAGCTGTGAGTGAGAGAGCGAGAGAAGAAGAAGCTGTGAGTGAGAGAGAGAGAGAGAAAGAGAAGCTGTGAGTGAGAGAGAGAGAGAAGCTGTGAGTGAGAGAGTGAGAGAAAGAGAAGCTGTGAGTGAGAGAGAGAGAGAAAGAGAAGCTGTGAGTGAGAGAGAGAGAAAGAGAAGCTGTGAGTGAGAGAGAGAGAATGAGAAGCTGTGATATAGCGAGAGAAAGAGAAGCTGTGAGTGAGAGAGAGAGAGAGAAGCTGTGAGTGAGAGAGAAAGAGAAGCTGTGAGTGAGAGAGAAAGAGAAGCTGTGTGTGTGAGAGAGAGAGAAGCTGTGAGTGAGAGAGAGAGAAAGAAAGAGAAGCTGTGAGTGAGATAGAGAGAGAGAAAGAGAAGCTGTGAGTGAGTGAGAGAGAGAGAGACGCTGTGAGTGAGAGAGAAAGAGAAGCTGTGAGTGAGAGAGAAAGAGAAGCTATGAGTTAGAGAGAGAGAGTGAAAGAGAAGCTGTGAGTGAGAGAGAGAGAGAAAGAGAAGCTGTGAGTGAGAGAGAGTGAAAGAGAAGCTGTGAGTGAGAGAGAGAGAATGAGAAGCTGTGATATAGCGAGAGAAAGAGAAGCTGTGAGTGAGAGAGAGAGAGAAGCTGTGAGTGAGAGAGAAAGAGAAGCTGTGAGTGAGAGAGAAAGAGAAGCTGTGTGTGTGAGAGTGAGAGAAGCTGTGAGTGAGAGAGAGAGAAAGAGAAGCTGTGAGTGAGATAGAGAGAGAGAAAGAGAAGCTGTGAGTGAGAGAGAGAGAGAAAGAGAAGCTGTGAGTGAGAGAGATAGAGAGAATGAGAGGCTGTGATATAGCGAGAGAAAGAGAAGCTGTGAGTGAGAGAGAGAGAGAGAAGCTGTGAGTGAGAGAGAAAGAGAAGCTGTGAGTGAGAGAGAAAGAGAAGCTGTGTGTGTGAGAGAGAGAGAAGCTGTGAGTGAGAGAGAGAGAAAGAGAAGCTGTGAGTGAGATAGAGAGAGAGAAAGAGAAGCTGTGAGTGAGTGAGAGAGAGAGAGACGCTGTGAGTGAGAGAGAAAGAGAAGCTGTGAGTGAGAGAGAAAGAGAAGCTATGAGTTAGAGAGAGAGAGTGAAAGAGAAGCTGTGAGTGAGAGAGAGAGAATGAGAAGCTGTGAGATAGCGAGAGAAAGAGAAGCTGTGAGTGAGAAAGAGAGAGAAAAGCTGTGAGTGAGAGAGAAAGAGAACCTGTGAGTGTGAGAGAAAGAGAAGCTGTGTGTGTGTGAGAGAGAGAAAAGCTGTGAGTGTTTGAGAGAGAAAAAGAAGCTGTGAGTGAGAGAGAGAGAGAAAGTGAAGCTGTGAGTGAGAGAGTGAGATAAAGAGAAGCTGTGAGTTAGAGAGAGACAGAGAAAGAGAAGCTGTGAGTGAGAGAGCGAGAGAAGAAGAAGCTGAGAGTGAGAGAAAGAGAGAGAAAGAGAAGCTGTGAGTGAGAGAGAGAGTGAAGCTGTGAGTGAGAGTGAGAGAACGAGAAGCTGTGAGTGAGAGAGAGAAAGAAAGAGAAGCTGTGAGTGAGAGAGAGAAGCTGTGAGTGAGAGAGAGAGAAAGAGAAGCTGTGAGTGAGAGAGAGAGAGAAAGTGAAGCTGTGAGTGAGAGAGTGAGATAAAGAGAAGCTGTGAGTTAGAGAGAGACAGAGAAAGAGAAGCTGTGAGTGAGAGAGAGAGAGAGAAGCTGTGAGTGAGAGTGAGAGAGAGAGAGTGAGAAGCTGTGAGTGAGAGTGAGAGAGAAAGAGAAGCTGTGAGTGAGAGAAAGAGAAGCTGTGAGTGAGAGAGAGAAGCTGTCAGTGAGAGAGAGAGAGAAAGAGAAGCTGTGAGTGAGAGAGAGATAAAGAGAAGCTGTGAGTTAGAGAGAGACAGAGAAAGAGAAGCTGTGAGTGAGAGAGAAAGTGAAAGAGAAGCTGTGTGTGTGTGTGAGAGAAGCTGTGAGTGAGAGAGAGAGAGAAAGAGAAGATGTTAGTGAGAGATTGAGAGAGAGAAAGAGAAGCTGTGAGTGAGAGAGAGAGAAGCTGTGAGTGAGAGAAAGAGAGAAAGAGAAGGTGTGAGTGAGAGAGAGAAAGAGAAGCTGTGAGTGAGAGAAAGAGAGAAGCTGTGAGTGAGAGAGAGAGAGAAGATGTGAGTGAGAGAGAGAAAGAGAAAGAGAAGCTGTGAGTGAGTGAGAGAGATAAAGAGAAGATGTGAGTGATAGAGAGAGATAAAGAAAAGCTGTGAGTGAGAGAGAGAAAGAGAAGCTGGGAGTGAGTAAGAGAGAGAAAGAGAAGCTGTGAGTGTGTGAGAGAGAGAGAAGCTGTGAGTGAGAGATAGAGAGAGAGAAGCTGTGAGTGAGAGAGAGAGAAAGAAAGAGAAGTTGTGAGTGAGAGAGAGAGAGAGAAACTGTGAGTGAGAGAGAGAGAGAGAAAGAGAAAGAGAAGCTGTGAGAGAGAGAGAAAGTAAGAGAAGCTGTGAGTGAGAGAGAAGCTGTGAGTGAGAGAGAGAAGGAGAAAGAGAAGCTGTGAGTGAGAGAGAGAGAGAAAGAGAAGCTGTGAGTGAGTGAGAGAGAGAGAGAGAGAAAGAGAAGCTGTGTGTGTGAGAGAGAGAAGCTGTGAGTGAGAGTGAGAGAGAAAGAGAAAGAGAAGCTGTGAGTGAGAGAGAAGCTGTGAGTGAGAGTGAGAGAGAAAGAGAAGCTGTGAGTGAGAGAAAGTGAAGCTGTGAGTGAGAGAGAGAGAAAGAAAGAGAAGCTGTGAGTGAGAGAGAGAAGCTGTGAGTGAGAGAGAGAAAGAGAAGCTGTGAGTGATAGAGAGATAAAGAGAAGCTGTGAGTTAGAGAGAGACAGAGAAAAAGAACCTGTGAGTGAGAGAGAAAGAGAAAGAGAAGCTGTGTGTGTGAGAGAGAGAAGCTGTGAGTGAGAGAGAGAGAGAAAGAGAAGATGTTAGTGAGAGATTGAGAGAGAGAAAGGGAAGCTGTGATTGAGAGAGAGAAAAGCTGTGAGTGAGAGAGAGAGAGAGAAAGAGAAGGTGTGAGTGAGAGAGAGAAAGAGAAGCTGTGAGTGAGAGAGAGAGAGAAGCTGTGAGTGAGAGAGAGAGAGAAGATGTGAGTGAGAGAGAAAGAGAAAGAGAAGCTGTGAGTGAGTGAGAGAGATAAAGAGAAGCTGTGAGTGATAGAGAGAGATAAAGAAAAGCTGTGAGTAAGAGAGAGAAAGAGAAGCTGTGAGTGTGTGTGAGAGAGAGAAGCTGTGAGTGAGAGAGAGAGAAGCTGTGAGTGAGAGAGAAAGAAAGAAAGAGAAGTTGTGAGTGAGAGAGAGAGAGAGAGAGAAACTGTGAGTTAGAGAGAGAGAGAGAGAAAGAGAAGCTGTGAGTGAGAGAGAGAGAGAAAGAAAGAGAAGCTGTGAGTGAGAGAGAGAGGGAGAAAGAGAAGCTGTGAGTGAGAGAGAGAGAGAAAGAGAAGCTGTGAGTGAGTGAGAGAGAGAGAGAGAAAGAGAAGCTGTGTGTGTGAGAGAGAGAGAAGCTGTGAGTGAGAGAGAGAGAAGGAGAAGCTGTGAGTGAGATAGAGAGAGAGAAAGAGAAGCTGTGAGTGAAAGAGAGAGAGAAGCTGTGAGTGAGAGAGAAAGAGAAGCTGTGAGTGAGAGAGAAAGAGAAGCTATGAGTTAGAGAGAGAGAGTGAAAGAGAAGCTGTGAGTGAGAGAGAGAGAGAATGAGAAGCTGTGAGATAGCGAGAGAAAGAGAAGCTGTGAGTGAGAGAGAGAGAGAGAAGCTGTGAGTGAGAGAGAAAGAGAAGCTGTGAGTGAGAGAGAAAGAGAAGCTGTGTGTGTGTGAGAGAGAGAGAAGCTGTGAGTGAGAGAGAGAAAGAGAAGCTGTGAGTGAGAGAGAGAGAGAAAGTGAAGCTGTGAGTGAGAGAGTGAGATAAAGAGAAGCTGTGAGTTAGAGAGAGACAGAGAAAGAGAAGCTGTGAGTGAGAGAGAGAGAAGAAGAAGCTGTGAATGAGAGAGAGAGAGAGAAAGAGAAGCTGTGAGTGAGAGAGAGAGAGAAGCTGTGAGTGAGCGTGAGAGAGAAAGAGAAGCTGTGAGTGAGAGAGTGAGAGAAAGAGAAGCTGTGAGTGAGAGAGAGAGAAAGAAAGAGAAGCTGTGAGTGAGAGAGAGAAGGTGTGAGTGAGAGAGAGAGAGAAAGAGAAGCTGTGAGTGAGAGAGAGAGAAAGAGAAGCTGTGAGTGAGAGAGAAAGAGAAGCTATGAGTTAGAGAGAGAGAATGAAAGAGAATCTATGAGTGAAAGAGAGAGAGAATGAGAAGCTGTGAGATAGCGAGAGAAAGAGAAGCTGTGAGTGAGAGAGAGAGAGAAAGAGAAGCTGTGAGTGAGAGAGAGATAAAGAGAAGCTGTGAGTTAGAGAGAGACAGAGAAAGAGAAGCTGTGAGTGAGAGAGAAAGTGAAAGAGAAGCTGTGTGTGTGTGAGAGAGAAGCTGTGAGTGAGAGAGAGAGAGAAAGAGAAGATGTTAGTGAGAGATTGAGAGAGAGAAAGAGAAGCTATGAGTTAGAGAGAGAGAATGAAAGAGAATCTATAAGTGAAAGAGAGAGAGAATGAGAAGCTGTGAGATAGCGAGAGAAAGAGAAGCTGTGAGTGAGAGAGAGAGAGAAGCTGTGAGTGAGAGAGAAAGAGAAGCTGTGAGTGAGAGAGAAAGAGAAGCTGTGTGTGTGTGAGAGAGAGAGAAGCTGTGAGTGAGAGAGAGAGAAAGAGAAGTTGTGAGTGAGAGAGATAGAGAAAGTGAAGCTGTGAATGAGAGAGTGAGATAAAGAGAAGCTGTGAGTTAGAGAGAGACAGAGAAAGAGAAGCTGTGAGTGAGAGAGAGAGAGAGAAGAAGAAGCTGTGAGTGAGAGAGAGAGAGAGAAAGAGAAGCTGTGAGTGAGAGAGAGAGAGAGAAGCTGTGAGTGAGAGAGAGAGAATGAGAAGCTGTGAGATAGCGAGAGAAAGAGAAGCTGTGAGTGAGAAAGAGAGAGAAAAGCTGTGAGTGAGAGAGAAAGAGAACCTGTGAGTGTGAGAGAAAGAGAAGCTGTGTGTGTGTGAGAGAGAGAAAAGCTGTGAGTGTTTGAGAGAGAAAAAGAAGCTGTGAGTGAGAGAGAGAGAGAAAGTGAAGCTGTGAGTGAGAGAGTGAGATAAAGAGAAGCTGTGAGTTAGAGAGAGACAGAGAAAGAGAAGCTGTGAGTGAGAGAGCGAGAGAAGAAGAAGCTGTGAGTGAGAGAGAGAGAGAGAAAGAGAAGCTGTGAGTGAGAGAGAGAGTGAAGCTGTGAGTGAGAGAGTGAGAGAACGAGAAGCTGTGAGTGAGAGAGAGAAAGAAAGAGAAGCTGTGAGTGAGAGAGAGAAGCTGTGAGTGAGAGAGAGAGAAAGAGAAGCTGTGAGTGAGAGAGAGAGAGAAAGTGAAGCTGTGAGTGAGAGAGTGAGATAAAGAGAAGCTGTGAGTTAGAGAGAGACAGAGAAAGAGAAGCTGTGAGTGAGAGAGAGAGAGAGAAGCTGTGAGTGAGAGTGAGAGAGAGAGAGTGAGAAGCTGTGAGTGAGAGTGAGAGAGAAAGAGAAGCTGTGAGTGAGAGAAAGAGAAGCTGTGAGTGAGAGAGAGAAGCTGTCAGTGAGAGAGAGAGAGAAAGAGAAGCTGTGAGTGAGAGAGAGAGAAGCTGTGAGTGAGAGAGAAAGAAAGAAAGAGAAGTTGTGAGTGAGAGAGAGAGAGAGTGAGAAGCTGTGAGTGAGAGTGAGAGAGAAAGAGAAGCTGTGAGTGAGAGAAAGAGAAGCTGTGAGTGAGAGAGAGAAGCTGTCAGTGAGAGAGAGAGAGAAAGAGAAGCTGTGAGTGAGAGAGAGATAAAGAGAAGCTGTGAGTTAGAGAGAGACAGAGAAAGAGAAGCTGTGAGTGAGAGAGAAAGTGAAAGAGAAGCTGTGTGTGTGTGAGAGAGAAGCTGTGAGTGAGAGAGAGAGAGAAAGAGAAGATGTTAGTGAGAGATTGAGAGAGAGAAAGAGAAGCTGTGAGTGAGAGAGAGAGAAGCTGTGAGTGAGAGAAAGAGAGAAAGAGAATGTGTGAGTGAGAGAGAGAAAGAGAAGCTGTGAGTGAGAGAAAGAGAGAAGCTGTGAGTGAGAGAGAGAGAGAAGATGTGAGTGAGAGAGAGAAAGAGAAAGAGAAGCTGTGAGTGAGTGAGAGAGATAAAGAGAAGATGTGAGTGATAGAGAGAGATAAAGAAAAGCTGTGAGTGAGAGAGAGAAAGAGAAGCTGGGAGTGAGTAAGAGAGAGAAAGAGAAGCTGTGAGTGTGTGAGAGAGAGAGAAGCTGTGAGTGAGAGATAGAGAGAGAGAAGCTGTGAGTGAGAGAGAGAGAAAGAAAGAGAAGTTGTGAGTGAGAGAGAGAGAGAGAGAAACTGTGAGTGAGAGAGAGAGAGAGAAAGAGAAAGAGAAGCTGTGAGAGAGAGAGAAAGAAAGAGAAGCTGTGAGTGAGAGAGAAGCTGTGAGTGAGAGAGAGAAGGAGAAAGAGAAGCTGTGAGTGAGAGAGAGAGAGAAAGAGAAGCTGTGAGTGAGTGAGAGAGAGAGAGAGAGAAAGAGAAGCTGTGTGTGTGAGAGAGAGAAGCTGTGAGTGAGAGTGAGAGAGAAAGAGAAAGAGAAGCTGTGAGTGAGAGAGAGAGAAGCTGTGAGTGAGAGTGAGAGAGAAAGAGAAGCTGTGAGTGAGAGAAAGTGAAGCTGTGAGTGAGAGAGAGAGAAAGAAAGAGAAGCTGTGAGTGAGAGAGAGAAGCTGTGAGTGAGAGAGAGAAAGAGAAGCTGTGAGTGATAGAGAGATAAAGAGAAGCTGTGAGTTAGAGAGAGACAGAGAAAAAGAACCTGTGAGTGAGAGAGAAAGAGAAAGAGAAGCTGTGTGTGTGAGAGAGAGAAGCTGTGAGTGAGAGAGAGAGAGAAAGAGAAGATGTTAGTGAGAGATTGAGAGAGAGAAAGGGAAGCTGTGATTGAGAGAGAGAAAAGCTGTGAGTGAGAGAGAGAGAGAGAAAGAGAAGGTGTGAGTGAGAGAGAGAAAGAGAAGCTGTGAGTGAGAGAGAGAGAGAAGCTGTGAGTGAGAGAGAGAGAGAGAAGATGTGAGTGAGAGAGAAAGAGAAAGAGAAGCTGTGAGTGAGTGAGAGAGATAAAGAGAAGCTGTGAGTGATAGAGAGAGATAAAGAAAAGCTGTGAGTAAGAGAGAGAAAGAGAAGCTGTGAGTGTGTGTGAGAGAGAGAAGCTGTGAGTGAGAGAGAGAGAAGCTGTGAGTGAGAGAGAAAGAAAGAAAGAGAAGTTGTGAGTGAGAGAGAGAGAGAGAGAGAAACTGTGAGTTAGAGAGAGAGAGAGAAAGAGAAGCTGTGAGTGAGAGAGAGAGAGAAAGAAAGAGAAGCTGTGAGTGAGAGAGAGAGGGAGAAAGAGAAGCTGTGAGTGAGAGAGAGAGAGAAAGAGAAGCTGTGAGTGAGTGAGAGAGAGAGAGAGAAAGAGAAGATGTGTGTGTGAGAGAGAGAGAAGCTGTGAGTGAGAGAGAGAGAAGGAGAAGCTGTGAGTGAGATAGAGAGAGAGAAAGAGAAGCTGTGAGTGAAAGAGAGAGAGAAGCTGTGAGTGAGAGAGAAAGAGAAGCTGTGAGTGAGAGAGAAAGAGAAGCTATGAGTTAGAGAGAGAGAGTGAAAGAGAAGCTGTGAGTGAGAGAGAGAGAGAATGAGAAGCTGTGAGATAGCGAGAGAAAGAGAAGCTGTGAGTGAGAGAGAGAGAGAGAGAAGCTGTGAGTGAGAGAGAAAGAGAAGCTGTGAGTGAGAGAGAAAGAGAAGCTGTGTGTGTGTGTGAGAGAGAGAAGCTGTGAGTGAGAGAGAGAGAAAGAGAAGCTGTGAGTGAGAGAGAGAGAGAAAGTGAAGCTGTGAGTGAGAGAGTGAGATAAAGAGAAGCTGTGAGTTAGAGAGAGACAGAGAAAGAGAAGCTGTGAGTGAGAGAGAGAGAAGAAGAAGCTGTGAATGAGAGAGAGAGAGAGAAAGAGAAGCTGTGAGTGAGAGAGAGAGAGAAGCTGTGAGTGAGCGTGAGAGAGAAAGAGAAGCTGTGAGTGAGAGAGTGAGAGAAAGAGAAGCTGTGAGTGAGAGAGAGAGAAAGAAAGAGAAGCTGTGAGTGAGAGAGAGAAGGTGTGAGTGAGAGAGAGAGAGAAAGAGAAGCTGTGAGTGAGAGAGAGAGAAAGAGAAGCTGTGAGTGAGAGAGAAAGAGAAGCTATGAGTTAGAGAGAGAGAATGAAAGAGAATCTATGAGTGAAAGAGAGAGAGAATGAGAAGCTGTGAGATAGCGAGAGAAAGAGAAGCTGTGAGTGAGAGAGAGAGAGAAAGAGAAGCTGTGAGTGAGAGAGAGATAAAGAGAAGCTGTGAGTTAGAGAGAGACAGAGAAAGAGAAGCTGTGAGTGAGAGAGAAAGTGAAAGAGAAGCTGTGTGTGTGTGAGAGAGAAGCTGTGAGTGAGAGAGAGAGAGAAAGAGAAGATGTTAGTGAGAGATTGAGAGAGAGAAAGAGAAGCTATGAGTTAGAGAGAGAGAATGAGAAGCTGTGAGATAGCGAGAGAAAGAGAAGCTGTGAGTGAGAGAGAGAGAGAAGCTGTGAGTGAGAGAGAAAGAGAAGCTGTGAGTGAGAGAGAAAGAGAAGCTGTGTGTGTGTGAGAGAGAGAGAAGCTGTGAGTGAGAGAGAGAGAAAGAGAAGTTGTGAGTGAGAGAGATAGAGAAAGTGAAGCTGTGAATGAGAGAGTGAGATAAAGAGAAGCTGTGAGTTAGAGAGAGACAGAGAAAGAGAAGCTGTGAGTGAGAGAGAGAGAGAGAAGAAGAAGCTGTGAGTGAGAGAGAGAGAGAGAGAAAGAGAAGCTGTGAGTGAGAGAGAGAGAGAGAAGCTGTGAGTGAGAGAGAGAGAATGAGAAGCTGTGAGATAGCGAGAGAAAGAGAAGCTGTGAGTGAGAAAGAGAGAGAAAAGCTGTGAGTGAGAGAGAAAGAGAACCTGTGAGTGTGAGAGAAAGAGAAGCTGTGTGTGTGTGAGAGAGAGAAAAGCTGTGAGTGTTTGAGAGAGAAAAAGAAGCTGTGAGTGAGAGAGAGAGAGAAAGTGAAGCTGTGAGTGAGAGAGTGAGATAAAGAGAAGCTGTGAGTTAGAGAGAGACAGAGAAAGAGAAGCTGTGAGTGAGAGAGCGAGAGAAGAAGAAGCTGTGAGTGAGAGAGAGAGAGAGAAAGAGAAGCTGTGAGTGAGAGAGAGAGTGAAGCTGTGAGTGAGAGAGTGAGAGAACGAGAAGCTGTGAGTGAGAGAGAGAAAGAAAGAGAAGCTGTGAGTGAGAGAGAGAAGCTGTGAGTGAGAGAGAGAGAAAGAGAAGCTGTGAGTGAGAGAGAGAGAGAAAGTGAAGCTGTGAGTGAGAGAGTGAGATAAAGAGAAGCTGTGAGTTAGAGAGAGACAGAGAAAGAGAAGCTGTGAGTGAGAGAGAGAGAGAGAAGCTGTGAGTGAGAGTGAGAGAGAGAGAGTGAGAAGCTGTGAGTGAGAGTGAGAGAGAAAGAGAAGCTGTGAGTGAGAGAAAGAGAAGCTGTGAGTGAGAGAGAGAAGCTGTCAGTGAGAGAGAGAGAGAAAGAGAAGCTGTGAGTGAGAGAGAGATAAAGAGAAGCTGTGAGTTAGAGAGAGACAGAGAAAGAGAAGCTGTGAGTGAGAGAGAAAGTGAAAGAGAAGCTGTGTGTGTGTGAGAGAGAAGCTGTGAGTGAGAGAGAGAGAGAAAGAGAAGATGTTAGTGAGAGATTGAGAGAGAGAAAGAGAAGCTGTGAGTGAGAGAGAGAAGCTGTGAGTGAGAGAAAGAGAGAAAGAGAAGGTGTGAGTGAGAGAGAGAAAGAGAAGCTGTGAGTGAGAGAAAGAGAGAAGCTGTGAGTGAGAGAGAGAGAGAGAAGATGTGAGTGAGAGAGAGAAAGAGAAAGAGAAGCTGTGAGTGAGTGAGAGAGATAAAGAGAAGATGTGAGTGATAGAGAGAGATAAAGAAAAGCTGTGAGTGAGAGAGAGAAAGAGAAGCTGGGAGTGAGTAAGAGAGAGAAAGAGAAGCTGTGAGTGTGTGAGAGAGAGAGAAGCTGTGAGTGAGAGATAGAGAGAGAGAAGCTGTGAGTGAGAGAGAGAGAAAGAAAGAGAAGTTGTGAGTGAGAGAGAGAGAGAGAGAAACTGTGAGTGAGAGAGAGAGAGAGAAAGAGAAGCTGTGAGAGAGAGAAAGAAAGAGAAGCTGTGAGTGAGAGAGAAGCTGTGAGTGAGAGAGAGAAGGAGAAAGAGAAGCTGTGAGTGAGAGAGAGAGAGAAAGAGAAGCTGTGAGTGAGAGAGAGAGAGAGAGAGAGAAAGAGAAGCTGTGTGTGTGAGAGAGAGAAGCTGTGAGTGAGAGTGAGAGAGAAAGAGAAGCTGTGAGTGAGAGAGAGAGAAGCTGTGAGTGAGAGTGAGAGAGAAAGAGAAGCTGTGAGTGAGAGAAAGTGAAGCTGTGAGTGAGAGAGAGAGAAAGAAAGAGAAGCTGTGAGTGAGAGAGAGAAGCTGTGAGTGAGAGAGAGAGAGAAAGAGAAGCTGTGAGTGATAGAGAGATAAAGAGAAGCTGTGAGTTAGAGAGAGACAGAGAAAGAGAACCTGTGAGTGAGAGAGAAAGAGAAAGAGAAGCTGTGTGTGTGAGAGAGAGAGAAAGAGAAGCTGTGAGTGAGTAAGAGAGAGAAAGAGAAGCTGTGAGTGTGTGAGAGAGAGAGAAGCTGTGAGTGAGAGATAGAGAGAGAGAAGCTGTGAGTGAGAGAGAGAGAAAGAAAGAGAAGTTGTGAGTGAGAGAGAGAGAGAGAGAAACTGTGAGTGAGAGAGAGAGAGAAAGAGAAGCTGTGAGAGAGAGAGAAAGAAAGAGAAGCTGTGAGTGAGAGAGAAGCTGTGAGTGAGAGAGAGAAGGAGAAAGAGAAGCTGTGAGTGAGAGAGAGAGAGAAAGAGAAGCTGTGAGTGAGAGAGAGAGAGAGAGAGAGAACCTGTGAGTGAGAGAGAAAGAGAAAGAGAAGCTGTGTGTGTGAGAGAGAGAAGCTGTGAGTGAGAGAGAGAGAGAAAGAGAAGATGTTAGTGAGAGATTGAGAGAGAGAAAGGGAAGCTGTGATTGAGAGAGAGAAAAGCTGTGAGTGAGAGAGAGAGAGAGAAAGAGAAGGTGTGAGTGAGAGAGAGAAAGAGAAGCTGTGAGTGAGAGAGAGAGAAGCTGTGAGTGAGAGAGAGAGAGAGAAGATGTGAGTGAGAGAGAAAGAGAAAGAGAAGCTGTGAGTGAGTGAGAGAGATAAAGAGAAGCTGTGAGTGATAGAGAGAGATAAAGAAAAGCTGTGAGTAAGAGAGAGAAAGAGAAGCTGTGAGTGTGTGTGAGAGAGAGAAGCTGTGAGTGAGAGAGAGAGAAGCTGTGAGTGAGAGAGAAAGAAAGAAAGAGAAGTTGTGAGTGAGAGAGAGAGAGAGAGAAACTGTGAGTTAGAGAGAGAGAGAGAGAAAGAGAAGCTGTGAGTGAGAGAGAGAGAGAAAGAAAGAGAAGCTGTGAGTGAGAGAGAGAGGGAGAAAGAGAAGCTGTGAGTGAGAGAGAGAGAGAAAGAGAAGCTGTGAGTGAGTGAGAGAGAGAGAGAAAGAGAAGCTGTGTGTTAGAGAGAGAGAGAAGCTGTGAGTGAGAGAGAGAGAAGGAGAAGCTGTGAGTGAGATAGAGAGAGAGAAAGAGAAGCTGTGAGTGAAAGAGAGAGAGAAGCTGTGAGTGAGAGAGAAAGAGAAGCTGTGAGTGAGAGAGAAAGAGAAGAGATGAGTTAGAGAGAGAGAGTGAAAGAGAAGCTGTGAGTGAGAGAGAGAGAGAATGAGAAGCTGTGAGATAGCGAGAGAAAGAGAAGCTGTGAGTGAGAGAGAGAGAGAGAAGCTGTGAGTGAGAGAGAAAGAGAAGCTGTGAGTGAGAGAGAAAGAGAAGCTGTGTGTGTGTGAGAGAGAGAGAAGCTGTGAGTGAGAGAGAGAGAAAGAGAAGCTGTGAGTGAGAGAGAGAGAGAAGCTGTGAGTGAGAGAGAGAGAGAGAAGATGTGAGTGAGAGAGAGAAAGAGAAAGAGAAGCTGTGAGTGAGTGAGAGAGATAAAGAGAAGATGTGAGTGATAGAGAGAGATAAAGAAAAGCTGTGAGTGAGAGAGAGAAAGAGAAGCTGTGAGTGAGTGAGAGAGATAAAGAGAAGATGTGAGTGATAGAGAGAGAGAAAGAGAAGCTGTGAGTGAGAGAAAGAGAGAAGCTGTGAGTGAGAGAGAGAGAGAGAAGATGTGAGTGAGAGAGAGAAAGAGAAAGAGAAGCTGTGAGTGAGTGAGAGAGATAAAGAGAAGATGTGAGTGATAGAGAGAGATAAAGAAAAGCTGTGAGTGAGAGAGAGAAAGAGAAGCTGGGAGTGAGTAAGAGAGAGAAAGAGAAGCTGTGAGTGTGTGAGAGAGAGAGAAGCTGTGAGTGAGAGATAGAGAGAGAGAAGCTGTGAGTGAGAGAGAGAGAAAGAAAGAGAAGTTGTGAGTGAGAGAGAGAGAGAGAAAAACTGTGAGTGAGAGAGAGAGAGAGAAAGAGAAGCTGTGAGAGAGAGAGAAAGAAAGAGAAGCTGTGAGTGAGAGAGAAGCTGTGAGTGAGAGAGAGAAGGAGAAAGAGAAGCTGTGAGTGAGAGAGAGAGAGAAAGAGAAGCTGTGTGTGTGAGAGAGAGAAGCTGTGAGTGAGAGAGAGAGAGAAAGAGAAGCTGTGAGTGAGAGAGAGAGAAGCTGTGAGTGAGAGTGAGAGAGAAAGAGAAGCTGTGAGTGAGAGAAAGTGAAGCTGTGAGTGAGAGAGAGAGAAAGAAAGAGAAGCTGTGAGTGAGAGAGAGAAGCTGTGAGTGAGAGAGAGAGAGAAAGAGAAGCTGTGAGTGATAGAGAGATAAAGAGAAGCTGTGAGTTAGAGAGAGACAGAGAAAGAGAACCTGTGAGTGAGAGAGAAAGAGAAAGAGAAGCTGTGTGTGTGAGAGAGAGAAGCTGTGAGTGAGAGAGAGAGAGAGAAAGAGAAGATGTTAGTGAGAGATTGAGAGAGAGAAAGGGAAGCTGTGATTGAGAGAGAGAAAAGCTGTGAGTGAGAGAGAGAGAGAGAGAGAAGGTGTGAGTGAGAGAGAGAAAGAGAAGCTGTGAGTGAGAGAGAGAGAGAAGCTGTGAGTGAGAGAGAGAGAGAGAAGATGTGAGTGAGAGAGAAAGAGAAAGAGAAGCTGTGAGTGAGTGAGAGAGATAAAGAGAAGCTGTGAGTGATAGAGAGAGATAAAGAAAAGCTGTGAGTAAGAGAGAGAAAGAGAAGCTGTGAGTGTGTGTGAGAGAGAGAAGCTGTGAGTGAGAGAGAGAGAAGCTGTGAGTGAGAGAGAAAGAAAGAAAGAGAAGTTGTGAGTGAGAGAGAGAGAGAGAGAGAAACTGTGAGTTAGAGAGAGAGAGAGAGAAAGAGAAGCTGTGAGTGAGAGAGAGAGAGAAAGAAAGAGAAGCTGTGAGTGAGAGAGAGAGGGAGAAAGAGAAGCTGTGAGTGAGAGAGAGAGAGAAAGAGAAGCTGTGAGTGAGTGAGAGAGAGAGAGAGAAAGAGAAGCTGTGTGTGAGAGAGAGAGAGAAGCTGTGAGTGAGAGAGAGAGAAGGAGAAGCTGTGAGTGAGATAGAGAGAGAGAAAGAGAAGCTGTGAGTGAAAGAGAGAGAGAAGCTGTGAGTGAGAGAGAAAGAGAAGCTGTGAGTGAGAGAGAAAGAGAAGCTATGAGTTAGAGAGAGAGTGAAAGAGAAGCTGTGAGTGAGAGAGAGAGAGAATGAGAAGCTGTGAGATAGTGAGAGAAAGAGAAGCTGTGAGTGAGAGAGAGAGAGAGAAGCTGTGAGTGAGAGAGAAAGAGAAGCTGTGAGTGAGAGAGAAAGAGAAGCTGTGTGTGTGTGTGAGAGAGAGAAGCTGTGAGTGAGAGAGAGAGAAAGAGAAGCTGTGAGTGAGAGAGAGAGAGAAAGTGAAGCTGTGAGTGAGAGAGTGAGATAAAGAGAAGCTGTGAGTTAGAGAGAGACAGAGAAAGAGAAGCTGTGAGTGAGAGAGAGAGAAGAAGAAGCTGTGAATGAGAGAGAGAGAGAGAGAAAGAGAAGCTGTGAGTGAGAGAGAGAGAGAAGCTGTGAGTGAGCGTGAGAGAGAAAGAGAAGCTGTGAGTGAGAGAGAGAGAGAAAGAGAAGCTGTGAGTGAGAGAGAGAGAAAGAAAGAGAAGCTGTGAGTGAGAGAGAGAGAAAGAGAAGCTGTGAGTGAGAGAGAAAGAGAAGCTATGAGTTAGAGAGAGAGAATGAAAGAGAATCTATGAGTGAAAGAGAGAGAGAATGAGAAGCTGTGAGATAGCGAGAGAAAGAGAAGCTGTGAGTGAGAGAGAGAGAGAAAGAGAAGCTGTGAGTGAGAGAGAGATAAAGAGAAGCTGTGAGTTAGAGAGAGACAGAGAAAGAGAAGCTGTGAGTGAGAGAGAAAGTGAAAGAGAAGCTGTGTGTGTGTGAGAGAGAAGCTGTGAGTGAGAGAGAGAGAGAAAGAGAAGATGTTAGTGAGAGATTGAGAGAGAGAAAGAGAAGCTGTGAGTGAGAGAGAGAGAAGCTGTGAGTGAGAGAAAGAGAGAAAGAGAAGGTGTGAGTGAGAGAGAGAAAGAGAAGCTGTGAGTGAGAGAAAGAGAGAAGCTGTGAGTGAGAGAGAGAGAGAGAAGATGTGAGTGAGAGAGAGAAAGAGAAAGAGAAGCTGTGAGTGAGTGAGAGAGATAAAGAGAAGATGTGAGTGATAGAGAGAGATAAAGAAAAGCTGTGAGTGAGAGAGAGAAAGAGAAGCTGGGAGTGAGTAAGAGAGAGAAAGAGAAGCTGTGAGTGTGTGAGAGAGAGAGAAGCTGTGAGTGAGAGATAGAGAGAGAAGCTGTGAGTGAGAGAGAGAGAAAGAAAGAGAAGTTGTGAGTGAGAGAGAGAGAGAGAGAAACTGTGAGTGAGAGAGAGAGAGAGAAAGAGAAGCTGTGAGAGAGAGAGAAAGAAAGAGAAGCTGTGAGTGAGAGAGACGCTGTGAGTGAGAGAGAGAAGGAGAAAGAGAAGCTGTGGGTGAGAGAGAGAGAGAAAGAGAAGCTGTGAGTGAGAGAGAGAGAGAGAGAAAGAGAAGCTGTGTGTGTGAGAGAGAGAAGCTGTGAGTGAGAGTGAGAGAGAAAGAGAGAGAGAAGCTGTGAGTGAGAGAGAGAGAAGCTGTGAGTGAGAGTGAGAGAGAAAGAGAAGCTGTGAGTGAGAGAAAGTGAAGCTGTGAGTAAGAGAGAGAGAAAGAAAGAGAAGCTGTGAGTGAGAGAGAGAAGCTGTGAGTGAGAGAGAGAGAGAAAGAGAAGCTGTGAGTGATAGAGAGATAAAGAGAAGCTGTGAGTTAGAGAGAGACAGAGAAAGAGAACCTGTGAGTGAGAGAGAAAGAGAAAGAGAAGCTGTGTGTGTGAGAGAGAGAAGCTGTGAGTGAGAGAGAGAGAGAAAGAGAAGATGTTAGTGAGAGATTGAGAGAGAGAAAGGGAAGCTGTGATTGAGAGAGAGAAAAGCTGTGAGTGAGAGAGAGAGAGAGAGAAAGAGAAGGTGTGAGTGAGAGAGAGAAAGAGAAGCTGTGAGTGAGAGAGAGAGAGAGAAGATGTGAGTGAGAGAGAAAGAGAAAGAGAAGCTGTGAGTGAGTGAGAGAGATAAAGAGAAGCTGTGAGTGATAGAGAGAGATAAAGAAAAGCTGTGAGTGAGAGAGAAAGAGAAAGAGAAGCTGTGTGTGTGAGAGAGAGAAGCTGTGAGTGAGAGAGAGAGAGAAAGAGAAGATGTTAGTGAGAGATTGAGAGAGAGAAAGGGAAGCTGTGATTGAGAGAGAGAAAAGCTGTGAGTGAGAGAGAGAGAGAGAGAAAGAGAAGGTGTGAGTGAGAGAGAGAAAGAGAAGCTGTGAGTGAGAGAGAGAGAGAGAAGATGTGAGTGAGAGAGAAAGAGAAAGAGAAGCTGTGAGTGAGAGAGAGAAGCTGTGAGTGAGAGAGAGAGAGAAAGAGAAGCTGTGAGTGATAGAGAGATAAAGAGAAGCTGTGAGTTAGAGAGAGACAGAGAAAGAGAACCTGTGAGTGAGAGAGAAAGAGAAAGAGAAGCTGTGTGTGTGAGAGAGAGAAGCTGTGAGTGAGAGAGAGAGAGAAAGAGAAGATGTTAGTGAGAGATTGAGAGAGAGAAAGGGAAGCTGTGATTGAGAGAGAGAAAAGCTGTGAGTGAGAGAGAGAGAGAGAGAAAGAGAAGGTGTGAGTGAGAGAGAGAAAGAGAAGCTGTGAGTGAGAGAGAGAGAAGATGTGAGTGAGAGAGAAAGAGAAAGAGAAGCTGTGAGTGAGTGAGAGAGATAAAGAGAAGCTGTGAGTGATAGAGAGAGATAAAGAAAAGCTGTGAGTAAGAGAGAGAAAGAGAAGCTGTGAGTGTGTGTGAGAGAGAGAAGCTGTGAGTGAGAGAGAGAGAAGCTGTGAGTGAGAGAGAAAGAAAGAAAGAGAAGTTGTGAGTGAGAGAGAGAGAGAGAGAGAAACTGTGAGTTAGACAGAGAGAGAGAGAAAGAGAAGCTGTGAGTGAGAGAGAGAGAGAAAGAAAGAGAAGCTGTGAGTGAGAGAGAGAGGGAGAAAGAGAAGCTGTGAGTGAGAGAGAGAGAGAAAGAGAAGCTGTGAGTGAGTGAGAGAGAGAGAGAGAAAGAGAAGCTGTGTGTGAGAGAGAGAGAGAAGCTGTGAGTGAGAGAGAGAGAAGGAGAAGCTGTGAGTGAGATAGAGAGAGAGAAAGAGAAGCTGTGAGTGAAAGAGAGAGAGAAGCTGTGAGTGAGAGAGAAAGAGAAGCTGTGAGTGAGAGAGAAAGAGAAGAGATGAGTTAGAGAGAGAGAGTGAAAGAGAAGCTGTGAGTGAGAGAGAGAGAGAATGAGAAGCTGTGAGATAGCGAGAGAAAGAGAAGCTGTGAGTGAGAGAGAGAGAGAGAAGCTGTGAGTGAGAGAGAAAGAGAAGCTGTGAGTGAGAGAGAAAGAGAAGCTGTGTGTGTGAGAGAGAGAGAGAAGCTGTGAGTGAGAGAGAGAGAAAGAGAAGCTGTGAGTGAGAGAGAGAGAGAAAGTGAAGCTGTGAGTGAGAGAGTGAGATAAAGAGAAGCTGTGAGTTAGAGAGAGACAGAGAAAGAGAAGCTGTGAGTGAGTGAGAGAGAAGAAGAAGCTGTGAATGAGAGAGAGAGAGAGAGAAAGAGAAGCTGTGAGTGAGAGAGAGAGAGAAGCTGTGAGTGAGCGTGAGAGAGAAAGAGAAGCTGTGAGTGAGAGAAAGAGAAGCTGTGAGTGAGAGAGAGAGAAAGAAAGAGAAGTTGTGAGAGAGAGAGAGAAGCTGTGAGTGAGAGAGAGAGAAAGAGGAGCTGTGAGTGAGAGAGAGAGAAAGAGAAGCTGTGAGTGAGAGAGAGAGAGAAAGAGAAGCTGTGTGAGAGAGAGAGAATCTGTGAGTGAGAGAGAGAGAAAGAAAGAAAGACAAGATGTCAGTGAGAGAGGGAGAGAGAGATAGAAGCTGTGAGTGAGAGAGAGAGAGAAAGATATGCTGTCTGAGAGAGGGAGAGAAAGAGAAGCTGTGAGTGAGAGAGACAGACAGAGAAAGAGAAGCTGTGAGTGAGAGAGAGAGAGCTAGAAGCTGTGAGTGAGTGAGAGAGAGAGAAGCTGTGAGTGAGAGAGAGAAAGAGCAGCTGTGAGTGAGAGAGAGAAAAAGAGAAGCTGTGAGTGAGAGAGAGAGAAAGAGAAGCTGTGAGTTAGAGAGAGAGAGAAAGAGAAGCTGTGAGTGTGTGAGAGAGAAGCTGTGAGTGAGTGAGAGAGGGAGAAAGAGAAGCGGTGAGTAAGAGAGAGAGAGAAAGAGAAGTTGTGAGAGAGAGAGAGAGGAAAAAAAGAATCTGTGAGTGAGTGAGAGAGAGAGAGAAGCTGTGAGTGAGAGAGAGATAAAGAGAAGCTGTGAGTTAGAGAGAGACAGAGAAAGAGAAGCTGTGAGTGAGAGAGAGAGAGAAAGAGAAGCTGTGTGTGTGTGAGAGAGAGACGCTGTGAGTGAGAGAGAGAGAGAAAGAGAAGATGTTAGTGAGAGAGTGAGAGAGAGAAAGAGAAGCTGTGAGTGAGAGAGAGAAGCTGTGAGTGAGAGAGAGAGAGAGAGAGAAGGTGTGTGTGAGAGAGAGAAAGAGAAGCTGTGAGAGAGAGAGAAGATGTGAGTGAGAAAGAGAGAGAAGATGTGAGTGAGAGAGAGAAAGAGAAAGAGAAGCTGTGAGTGAGTGAGAGAGAGTGATAAAGAGAAGCTGTGAGTGATAGAGAGAGATAAAGAAAAGCTGTGAGTGAGAGAGAGAAAGAGAAGCTGGGAGTGAGTAAGAGAGAGAAAGAGAAGCTGTGAGTGAGTGAGAGAGAGAGAAGCTGTGAGTGAGAGAGAGAGAAAGTGAAGCTGTGAGTGAGAGAGTGAGATAAAGAGAAGCTGTGAGTTAGAGAGAGACAGAGAAAGAGAAGCTGTGAGTGAGAGAGAGAGAGAAGCTGTGAGTGAGAGTGAGAGAGAGAAGCTGCGAGTGAGAGTGAGAGAGAAAGAGAAGCTGTGAGTGAGAGAAAGAGAAGCTGTGAGTGAGAGAGAAAGAAAGAGAAGCTGTGAGTGAGAGAGAGAAGCTGTGAATGAGAGAGAGAGAAAGAGAAGCTGTGAGTGAGAGAGACAAAGAGAAGCTGTGAGTTAGAGAGAGAGAGAAAGAGAAGCTGTGAGTGAGAGAGAAAGAGAAAGAGAAGCTGTGTGTGTGAGAGAGAGAAGCTGTGAGTGAGAGAGAGAGAGAGAAGATGTTAGTGAGAGATTGAGAGAGAGAAAGAGAAGCTGTGAGTGAGAGAGAGAGAAGCTGTGAGTGAGAGAGAGAGAGAGAAAGAGAGGGTGTGAGTGAGAGAGAGAAAGAGAAGCTGTGAGTGAGAGAGAGAGAAGCTGTGAGTGAGAGAGAGAGAGAGAAGATGTGAGTGAGAGAGAGAAAGAGAAAGAGAAGCTGTGAGTGAGTGAGAGAGATAAAGAGAAGCTGTGAGTGATCAAGAGAGATAAAGAAAAGCTGTGAGTGAGAGAGAGAGAGAGAAGCTGGGAGTGAGTAACAGAGAGAAAGAGAAGCTGTGAGTGTGTGTGAGAGAGAGAAGCTGTGAGTGAGTGAGAGAGAGAGAAGCTGTGAGTAAGAGAGAGAGAAAGAAAGAGAAGTTGTGAGTGAGAGAGAGAGAGAGAGAAACTGTGAGTGAGAGAGAGAGAGAGAGAAAGAGAAGCTGTGAGAGAGAGAGAAAGAAAGAGAAGCTGTGAGTGAGAGAGAGAGAGAGAAAGAGAAGCTGTGAGTGAGAGAGAGAGAGAGAGAGAAAGAGAAGCTGTGTGTGTGAGAGAGAGAATCTGTGAGTGAGTGTGAGAGAGAAAGAGAAAGAGAAGCTGTGAGTGAGAGAGAGAGAAGCTGTGAGTGAGAGTGAGAGAGAAAGAGAAGCTGTGAATGAGAGAAAGAGAAGCTGTGAGTGAGAGAGAGAGAAAGAAAGAGAAGCTGTGAGAGAGAGAGAGAAGCTGTGAGTGAGAGAGAGAGAGAAAGAGAAGCTGTGAGTGAGAGAGAGATAAAGAGAAGCTGTGAGTTAGAGAGAGACAGAGAAAGAGAAGCTGTGAGTGAGAGAGAAAGAGAGGCTGTGTGTGTGAGAGAGAGAAGCTGTGAGTGAGAGAGAGAGAGAAAGAGAAGATGTTAGTGAGAGATTGAGAGAGAGAAAGAGAAGCTGTGAGTGAGAGAGAAAGAGAAGCTATGAGTTAGAGAGAGAGAATGAAAGAGAATCTATGAGTGAAAGAGAGAGAGAATGAGAAGCTGTGAGATAGCGAGAGAAAGAGAAGCTGTGAGTGAGAGAGAGAGAGAAAGAGAAGCTGTGAGTGAGAGAGAGATAAAGAGAAGCTGTGAGTTAGAGAGAGACAGAGAAAGAGAAGCTGTGAGTGAGAGAGAAAGTGAAAGAGAAGCTGTGTGTGTGTGAGAGAGAAGCTGTGAGTGAGAGAGAGAGAGAAAGAGAAGATGTTAGTGAGAGAGAGAGAGAGAGAGAAAAAGAAGCTGTGAGTGAGAGAGAGAGAAGCTGTGAGTGAGAGAAAGAGAGAAAGAGAAGGTGTGAGTGAGAGAGAGAAAGAGAAGCTGTGAGTGAGAGAAAGAGAGAAGCTGTGAGTGAGAGAGAGAGAGAGAAGATGTGAGTGAGAGAGAGAAAGAGAAAGAGAAGCTGTGAGTGAGTGAGAGAGATAAAGAGAAGATGTGAGTGATAGAGAGAGATAAAGAAAAGCTGTGAGTGAGAGAGAGAAAGAGAAGCTGGGAGTGAGTAAGAGAGAGAAAGAGAAGCTGTGAGTGTGTGAGAGAGAGAGAAGCTGTGAGTGAGAGATAGAGAGAGAGAAGCTGTGAGGGAGAGAGAGAGAAAGAAAGAGAAGTTGTGAGTGAGAGAGTGAGAGAGAGAGAAACTGTGAGTGAGAGAGAGAGAGAGAAAGAGAAGCTGTGAGAGAGAGAGAAAGAAAGAGAAGCTGTGAGTGAGAGAGAAGCTGTGAGTGAGAGAGAGAAGGAGAAAGAGAAGCTGTGAGTGAGAGAGAGAGAAAGAGAAGCTGTGAGTGAGAGAGAGAGAGAGAGAGAGAAAGAGAAGCTGTGTGTGTGAGAGAGAGAAGCTGTGAGTGAGAGTGAGAGAGAAAGAGAAAGAGAAGCTGTGAGTGAGAGAGAGAAGCTGTGAGTGAGAGTGAGAGAGAAAGAGAAGCTGTGAGTGAGAGAAAGTGAAGCTGTGAGTGAGAGAGAGAGAAAGAAAGAGAAGCTGTGAGTGAGAGAGAGAAGCTGTGAGTGAGAGAGAGAGAGAAAGAGAAGCTGTGAGTGATAGAGAGATAAAGAGAAGCTGTGAGTTAGAGAGAGACAGAGAAAGAGAACCTGTGAGTGAGAGAGAAAGAGAAAGAGAAGCTGTGTGTGTGAGAGAGAGAAGCTGTGAGTGAGAGAGAGAGAGAACGAGAAGATGTTAGTGAGAGATTGAGAGAGAGAAAGGGAAGCTGTGATTGAGAGAGAGAAAAGCTGTGAGTGAGAGAGAGAGAGAGAAAGAGAAGGTGTGAGTGAGAGAGAGAAAGAGAAGCTGTGAGTGAGAGAGAGAGAGAAGCTGTGAGTGAGAGAGAGAGAGAGAAGATGTGAGTGAGAGAGAAAGAGAAAGAGAAGCTGTGAGTGAGTGAGAGAGATAAAGAGAAGCTGTGAGTGATAGAGAGAGATAAAGAAAAGCTGTGAGTAAGAGAGAGAAAGAGAAGCTGTGAGTGTGTGTGAGAGAGAGAAGCTGTGAGTGAGAGAGAGAGAAGCTGTGAGTGAGAGAGAAAGAAAGAAAGAAAAGTTGTGAGTGAGAGAGAGAGAGAGAGAAACTGTGAGTTAGAGAGAGAGAGAGAGAAAGAGAAGCTGTGAGTGAGAGAGAGAGAAAGAAAGAGAAGCTGTGAGTGAGAGAGAGAGGGAGAAAGAGAAGCTGTGAGTGAGTGAGAGAGAGAGAGAGAAAGAGAAGCTGTGTGTGTGAGAGAGAGAGAAGCTGTGAGTGAGAGAGAGAGAAGGAGAAGCTGTGAGTGAGATAGAGAGAGAGAAAGAGAAGCTGTGAGTGAAAGAGAGAGAGAAGCTGTGAGTGAGAGAGAAAGAGAAGCTGTGAGTGAGAGAGAAAGAGAAGCTATGAGTTAGAGAGAGAGAGTGAAAGAGAAGCTGTGAGTGAGAGAGAGAGAGAATGAGAAGCTGTGAGATAGCGAGAGAAAGAGAAGCTGTGAGTGAGAGAGAGAGAGAGAAGCTGTGAGTGAGAGAGAAAGAGAAGCTGTGAGTGAGAGAGAAAGAGAAGTTGTGTGTGTGTGTGAGAGAGAGAAGCTGTGAGTGAGAGAGAGAGAAAGAGAAGCTGTGAGTGAGAGAGAGAGAGAAAGTGAAGCTGTGAGTGAGAGAGTGAGATAAAGAGAAGCTGTGAGTTAGAGAGAGACAGAGAAAGAGAAGCTGTGAGTGAGAGAGAGAGAAGAAGAAGCTGTGAATGAGAGAGAGAGAGAGAGAAAGAGAAGTTGTGAGTGAGAGAGAGAGAGAAAGTGAAGCTGTGAGTGAGAGAGAGAGAAAGAAAGAGAAGCTGTGAGTGAGAGAGAGAAGGTGTGAGTGAGAGAGAGAGAGAAAGAGAAGCTGTGAGTGAGAGAGAGAGAAAGAGAAGCTGTGAGTGAGAGAGAAAGAGAAGCTATGAGTTAGAGAGAGAGAATGAAAGAGAATCTATGAGTGAAAGAGAGAGAGAATGAGAAGCTGTGAGATAGCGAGAGAAAGAGAAGCTGTGAGTGAGAGAGAGAGAGAAGCTGTGAGTGATAGAGAAAGAGAAGCTGTGAGTGAGAGAGAAAGAGAAGCTGTGTGTGTGTGAGAGAGAGAGAAGCTGTGAGTGAGAGAGAGAGAAAGAGAAGTTGTGAGTGAGAGAGAGAGAGAGAAGCTGTGAGTGAGAGTGAGAGAGAAAGAGAGGCTGTGAGTGAGAGAAAGAGAAGCTGTGAGTGAGAGAGAGAGAAAGAAAGAGAAGTTGTGAGAGAGAGAGAGAAGCTGTGAGTGAGAGAGAGAGAAAGAGGAGCTGTGAGTGAGAGAGAGAGAAAGAGAAGCTGTGAGTGAGAGAGAGAGAGAAAGAGAAGCTGTGTGAGAGAGAGAGAATCTGTGAGTGAGAGAGAGAGAAAGAAAGAAAGACAAGATGTCAGTGAGAGAGGGAGAGAGAGATAGAAGCTGTGAGTGAGAGAGAGAGAGAAAGATATGCTGTCTGAGAGAGGGAGAGAAAGAGAAGCTGTGAGTGAGAGAGACAGACAGAGAAAGAGAAGCTGTGAGTGAGAGAGAGAGAGCTAGAAGCTGTGAGTGAGTGAGTGAGAGAGAAGCTGTGAGTGAGAGAGAGAAAGAGCAGCTGTGAGTGAGAGAGAGAAAAAGAGAAGCTGTGAGTGAGAGAGAGAGAAAGAGAAGCTGTGAGTTAGAGAGAGAGAGAAAGAGAAGCTGTGAGTGTGTGAGAGAGAAGCTGTGAGTGAGTGAGAGAGGGAGAAAGAGAAGCGGTGAGTGAGAGAGAGAGAGAAAGAGAAGTTGTGAGAGAGAGAGAGAGGAAAAAAAGAATCTGTGAGTGAGTGAGAGAGAGAGAGAAGCTGTGAGTGAGAGAGAGATAAAGAGAAGCTGTGAGTTAGAGAGAGACAGAGAAAGAGAAGCTGTGAGTGAGAGAGAGAGAGAAAGAGAAGCTGTGTGTGTGTGAGAGAGAGACGCTGTGAGTGAGAGAGAGAGAGAAAGAGAAGATGTTAGTGAGAGAGTGAGAGAGAGAAAGAGAAGCTGTGAGTGAGAGAGAGAGAAGCTGTGAGTGAGAGAGAGAGTGAGAGAGAGAAGGTGTGTGTGAGAGAGAGAAAGAGAAGCTGTGAGAGAGAGAGAGAAGATGTGAGTGAGAAAGAGAGAGAAGATGTGAGTGAGAGAGAGAAAGAGAAAGAGAAGCTGTGAGTGAGTGAGAGAGAGTGATAAAGAGAAGCTGTGAGTGATAGAGAGAGATAAAGAAAAGCTGTGAGTGAGAGAGAGAAAGAGAAGCTGGGAGTGAGTAAGAGAGAGAAAGAGAAGCTGTGAGTGAGTGAGAGAGAGAGAAGCTGTGAGTGAGAGAGAGAGAAAGTGAAGCTGTGAGTGAGAGAGTGAGATAAAGAGAAGCTGTGAGTTAGAGAGAGACAGAGAAAGAGAAGCTGTGAGTGAGAGAGAGAGAGAAGCTGTGAGTGAGAGTGAGAGAGAGAAGCTGTGAGTGAGAGTGAGAGAGAAAGAGAAGCTGTGAGTGAGAGAAAGAGAAGCTGTGAGTGAGAGAGAAAGAAAGAGAAGCTGTGAGTGAGAGAGAGAAGCTGTGAATGAGAGAGAGAGAAAGAGAAGCTGTGAGTGAGAGAGATAAAGAGAAGCTGTGAGTTAGAGAGAGAGAGAGAAAGAGAAGCTGTGAGTGAGAGAGAAAGAGAAAGAGAAGCTGTGTGTGAGAGAGAGAGAAGCTGTGAGTGAGAGAGAGAGAGAGAGAAGATGTTAGTGAGAGATTGAGAGAGAGAAAGAGAAGCTGTGAGTGAGAGAGAGAGAAGCTGTGAGTGAGAGAGAGAGAGAGAAAGAGAGGGTGTGAGTGAGAGAGAGAAAGAGAAGCTGTGAGTGAGAGAGAGAGAGAAGCTGTGAGTGAGAGAGAGAGAGAGAAGATGTGAGTGAGAGAGAGAAAGAGAAAGAGAAGCTGTGAGTGAGTGAGAGAGATAAAGAGAAGCTGTGAGTGATCGAGAGAGATAAAGAAAAGCTGTGAGTGAGAGAGAGAGAGAGAAGCTGGGAGTGAGTAAGAGAGAGAAAGAGAAGCTGTGAGTGTGTGAGAGAGAGAGAAGCTGTGAGTGAGTGAGAGAGAGAGAAGCTGTGAGTAAGAGAGAGAGAAAGAAAGAGAAGTTGTGAGTGAGAGAGAGAGAGAGAGAAACTGTGAGTGAGAGAGAGAGAGAGAAAGAGAAGCTGTGAGAGAGAGAGAAAGAAAGAGAAGCTGTGAGTGAGAGAGAAGCTGTGAGTGAGAGAGAGAAGGAGAAAGAGAAGCTGTGAGTGAGAGAGAGAGAGAGAAAGAGAAGCTGTGAGTGAGAGAGAGAGAGAGAGAGAGAGAGAAGCTGTGTGTGAGAGAGAGAGAATCTGTGAGTGAGTGTGAGAGAGAAAGAGAAAGAGAAGCTGTGAGTGAGAGAGAGAGAAGCTGTGAGTGAGAGTGAGAGAGAAAGAGAAGCTGTGAGTGAGAGAAAGAGAAGCTGTGAGTGAGAGAGAGAGAAAGAAAGAGAAGCTGTGAGAGAGAGAGAGAGAAGCTGTGAGTGAGAGAGAGAGAGAAAGAGAAGCTGTGAGTGAGAGAGAGATAAAGAGAAGCTGTGAGTTAGAGAGAGACAGAGAAAGAGAAGCTGTGAGTGAGAGAGAAAGAGAGGCTGTGTGTGTGAGAGAGAGAAGCTGTGAGTGAGAGAGAGAGAAAGAGAAGATGTTAGTGAGAGATTGAGAGAGAGAAAGGGAAGCTGTGACTGAGAGAGAGAGAAGCTGTGAGTGAGAGAGAGAGAGAGAAAGAGAAGGTGTGAGTGAGAGAGAGAAAGAGAAGCTGTGAGTGAGAGAGAGGGAAGCTGTGAGTGAGAGAGAGAGAGAGAAGATGTGAGTGAGAGAGAGAAAGAGAAAGAGAAGCTGTGAGTGAGTGAGAGAGATAAAGAGAAGTTGTGAGTGATAGAGAGAGATAAAGAAAAGCTGTGAGTGAGAGAGAGAAAGAGAAGCTGGGAGTGAGTAAGAGAGAGAAAGAGAAGCTGTGAGTGTGTGTGAGAGAGAGAGAAGCTGTGAGTGAGAGAGAAAGAAAGAAAGAGAAGTTGTGAGTGAGAGAGAGAGAAACTGTGAGTGAGAGAGAGAGAGAGAGAAGCTGTGAGTGAGAGAGAGAGAGAAAGAAAGAGAAGCTGTGAGTGAGAGAGAGAAGCTGTGAGTGAGAGAGAGAGGGAGAAAGAGAAGCTGTGAGTGAGTGAGAGAGAGAAAGAGAAGCTGTGAGTGAGAGAGAGAGAGAGAGAGAGAGAAGCTGTGTGTGTGAGAGAGAGAGAAGCTGTGAGT
The DNA here is from genome assembly GCA_035047345.1 of Bradypodion ventrale. Lineage (NCBI taxonomy): Eukaryota > Metazoa > Chordata > Lepidosauria > Squamata > Chamaeleonidae > Bradypodion > Bradypodion ventrale. Next base: position 9,377,779 of record JAWDJE010000018.1, on the reverse strand, counting down.
GAGAGAGAGAGAGAAGGAGAAGCTGTGAGTGACATAGAGAGAGAGAAAGAGAAGCTGTGAGTGAGAGAGAGAGAAGCTGTGAGTGAGAGAGAAAGAGAAGCTGTGAGTGAGAGAGAAAGAGAAGCTATGAGTTAGAGAGAGAGAGTGAAAGAGAAGCTGTGAGTGAGAGAGAGAGAGAATGAGAAGCTGTGAGATAGCGAGCGAATGAGAAGCTGTGAGTGAGAGAGAGAGAGAGAAGCTGTGAGTGAGAGAGAAAGAGAAGCTGTGAGTGAGTGAGAAAGAGAAGCTGTGTGTGTGTGAGAGAGAGAAGCTGTGAGTGAGAGAGAGAGAAAGAGAAGCTGTGAGTGAGAGAGAGAGAAAGTGAAGCTGTGAGTGAGAGAGTGAGATAAAGAGAAGCTGTGAGTTAGAGAGAGACAGAGAAAGAGAAGCTGTGAGTGAGAGAGAGAGAAGAAGAAGCTGTGAGTGAGAGAGAGAGAAAGAAAGAGAAGCTGTGAGTGAGAGAGAGAAGGTGTGAGTGAGAGAGAGAGAGAAAGAGAAGCTGTGAGTGAGAGAGAGAGAAAGAGAAGCTGTGAGTGAGAGAGAAAGAGAAGCTATGAGTTAGAGAGAGAGAATGAAAGAGAATCTGTGAGTGAGAGAGAGAGAGAATGAGAAGCTGTGAGATAGCGAGAGAAAGAGAAGCTGTGAGTGAGAGAGAGAGAGAGAAGCTGTGAGTGAGAGAGAAAGAGAAGCTGTGAGTGAGAGAGAAAGAGAAGCTGTGTGTGTGAGAGAGAGAGAAGCTGTGAGTGAGAGAGAGAGAAAGAGAAGCTGTGAGTGAGAGAGATAGAGAAAGTGAAGCTGTGAGTGAGAGAGTGAGATAAAGAGAAACTGTGAGTTAGAGAGAGACAGAGAAAGAGAAGCTGTGAGTGAGAGAGAGAGAGAAGAAGAAGCTGTGTGAGAGAGAGAGAGAGAGAAAGAGAAGCTGTGAGTGAGTGAGAGAGAGAGAAGCTGTGAGTGAGAGTGAGAGAGAAAGAGAGGCTGTGAGTGAGAGAAAGAGAAGCTGTGAGTGAGAGAGAGAGAAAGAAAGAGAAGCTGTGAGAGAGAGAGAGAAGCTGTGAGTGAGAGAGAGAGAGAAAGAGGAGCTGTGTGAGAGAGAGAGAAAGAGAAGCTGTGAGTGAGAGAGAGAGAAAAAGAAGCTGTGTGTGAGAGAGAGAATCTGTGAGTGAGAGAGAGAGAGAGAAAGAAAGACAAGATGTCAGTGAGAGAGGGAGAGAGAGAGAAGCTGTGAGTGAGAGGGAGAGAGAAAGATATGCTGTGTGAGAGAGGGAGAGAAAGAGAAGCTGTGAGTGAGAGAGACAGACAGAGAAAGAGAAGCTGTGAGTGAGAGAGAGAGAGCTAGAAGCTGTGAGTGAGTGAGAGAGAGAGCAGCTGTGAGTGAGAGAGAGAAAGAGCAGCTGTGAGTGAGAGAGAGAGAAAGAGAAGCTGTGAGTGAGAGAGAGATAAAGAGAAGCTGTGAGTTAGAGAGAGAGAGAAAGAGAAGCTGTGAGTGTGTGAGAGAGAAGCTGTGAGTGAGAGAGAGAGAGAAAGAGAAGCTGTGAGAGAGAGAGAGAGAAAAAAGAATCTGTGAGTGAGAGAGAGAGATGCTGTGAGTGAGAGAGAGATAAAGAGAAGCTGTGAGTTAGAGAGAGACAGAGAAATAGAATCTGTGAGTGAGAGAGAGAATCTGTGTGAGAGAGAGAGAGAGAGAAAGACAAGATGTCAGTGAGAGAGGGAGAGAGAGAGTGAAGCTGTGAGTGAGAGAGAGAGAGAAAGATATGCTGTGTGAGAGAGGGAGAGAAAGAGAAGCTGTGAGTGAGAGAGAGAGAGAGAAGCTGTGAGTGAGATAGAAAGAAAGAAAGAGAAACTGTGAGTGAGTGAGAGAGAGAAACTGTGAGTGAGAGAGAGAGAGAGAAAGAGAAGCTGTGAGTGAGAGAGAGAAAGAAAGAGAAGCTGTGAGTGAGAGAGAGAGAGAAGCTGTGAGTGGGAGAGAGATGGAGAAAGAGAAGCTGTGTGAGAGAGAGAAAGAAAGAGAAGCTGTGAGTGAGAGAGAGAGAGAAAGTGAAGATGTGTGAGAGAGAAAGAGGTGTGAGTGAGTGAGAGAGAGAGAGAAGCTGTGAGAGAGAGAGAGAGAGAAAGAGAAGCTGTGACTGAGAGAGAGAGATAAAGACAAGCTGTGAGTTAGAGAGAGACAGAGAAAGAGAAGCTGTGAGTGAGAGAGAGAAAGAGATGTGAGTGAGAGAGAGAAAGAGAATCTGTGAGTGAGAGTGAGAGAGAGAGAGAAAGAAAGACAAGCTGTGAGTGAGAGAGAGATAAAGAGAAGCTGTGAGTTAGAGAGAGACAGTGAAAGAGAAGCTGTGAGTGAGAGAGAGAGAGAAGCTGTGAGTGTGAGAGAGATAGAGATAGAGAAGCTGTGAGTGAGAGAGAGAGAGAGAGAGAGAAGCTGTGAGTGAGAGAGAGAGGGTGAAAGAGAAACTGTGTGTGAGAGAGAGGGAGAAAAAGGGAAGCTGTGAGTGAGCGTGAGAGAGAGAGAGAAGGTGTGACAGTGGGAGAGAGAGAGAGAAAGAGAAGCTGTGAGTGAGAGAGAGAGAAAGAAAGAAAGAGAAGCTGTGAGAGAGAGAGAGAGAGAAGCTGTGAGTGAGAGAGAGATGGAGAAAGAGAAGCTGTGTGAGAGAGAGAAAGAAAGAGAAGCTGTGAGTGAGAGAGAGATGGAGAAAGAGAAGCTGTGTGAGAGAGAGAAAGAAAGAGAAGCTGTGAGTGAGAGAGAGAGGGAGAAAGAGAAGCTGTGAGTGAGAGAGAGAGGGAAAGAGAAGCTGTGAGTGTGAGAGAGAGACAGAGAAAGAGAAGGTGTGAGTGAGAGAGAGAGAGCTAGAAGCTGTGAGTGAGGGAGAGAGAGAGAAGCTGGGAGTGAGTAAGAGAGAGAAAGAGAAGCTGTGAGTGTGTGAGAGAGAGATAAGCTGTGAGTGAGAGAGAGAGAGAGAAGCTGTGAGTGCGAGAGAAAGGGAAAGAGAGGCTGTGAGTGAAAGAGAGAGAGAGAAGCTGTGAGTAAGAGAGAGAGAGAAGCTGTGAGTGTGAGAGAAAGAGAGGCTGTGAGTGAGAGAGAGAGAGAAGCTGAGTGAGAGAGAGATAAAGAGAAGCTGTGAGTTAGAGAGAGAGAGAGAAAGAGAAGCTGTGAGTGAGACAGAGAGAAAGAGAAGCTGTGTGTGTGTGTGAGAGAGAGAAGCTGTGAGTGAGAGAGAGAGAAAGAGAAGCTGTGAGTGAGAGAGAAAGCTGTGAGTGAGAGAGAAAGAGAAAGAGAAGCTGTGAGTGAGAGAGAGAGAAGCTGTGAGTGAGAGAGAGAGAGAAACAGTGAGTGAGAGAGAGAGAGAGAAGCTGTGAGTGAGTGAGTGAGAGAGAGAGAAGCTGTGAGTGAGAGAGAGAGAAAGAAAGAGAAGTTATGAGTGAGAGAGAGAGAAGCTGTAAGTGAGAGAGAGAGGGAGAAAGAGAAGCTGTGAGAGAGAGAGAGAAAGAGAAGCTGTGAGTGAGAGGGACAGACAGAGAAAGAGAAGCTGTGAGTGAGAGAGAGAGAGCTAGAAGCTGTGAGTGAGTGAGAGAGAGAGAAGCTGTGAGTGAGAGAGAGAAAGAGAAGCTGTGAGTGAGAGAGAGAGAAAGAGAAGCTGTGAGTGAGAGAGAGATAAAGAGAAGCTGTGAGTTAGAGAGAGAGAAAGAGAAGCTGTGAGTGAGAGAGAAGCTGTGAGTGAGAGAGAGAGGGAGAAAGTGAAGTGGTGAGTGAGAGAGAGAGATCGAAGCTGTGAGTGAGAGAGAGAGAGAGAAAAAAAGAATCTGTGAGTGAGAGAGAGAGAGAGAGAATCTGTGAGTGAGAGAGAGAGAGAGAGAGAAGCTGTGAGTGAGAGAGAGAGAGAAAGAGAAGCTGTGAGTGAGAGAAAGATAAAGAGTAGCTGTGAGTTAGAGAGAGACAGAGAAAGAGAAGCTGTGTGTGAGAGAGAGAGAGAGAGAAAGAGAAGCTGTGTGTTTGTGAGAGAGAGAAGCTGTGAGTGAGAGAGAGAGAGAAAGAGAAGATGTTAGTGAGAGAGTGAGAGAGAGAAAGAGAAGTTGTGAGTGAGAGAAGCTGTGAGTGAGAGAGAGAGAGAGAAAGAGAAGGTGTGTGTGTGTGTGTGAGAGAGAGAAGCTGTGAGTGAGAGAGAGAGAGAAGATGTGAGTGAGAGAGAGAGAAGATGTGAGTGAGTGAGAGAGAGAGAAGATGTGAGTGAGAGAAAGAGAAAGAGAAGCTGTGAGTGAGTGAGAGAGAGATAAAGAGAAGCTGTGAGTGATAGAGAGAGATAAAGAAAAGCTGTGAGTGAGAGAGAGAAAGAGAAGCTGGGAGTGAGTAAGAGAGAGAAAGAGAAGCTGTGAGTGAGTGAGAGAGAGAGAAGCTGTGAGTGAGAGAGAGGGAGAAGCTGTGAGTGAGAGAGAAAGAAAGAAAGAGAAGCTGTGAGTGAGTGAGAGAGTGAGAGAGAGAGAAACTGTGAGTGAGAGAGAGAGAGAAAGAGAAGCTGTGAGTGAGAGAGAGAGAGAGAAAGAGAAGCTGTGAGAGAGAGAAAGAGAAGCTGTGAGTGAGAGAGAAAGAGAAGCTGTGAGTGAGAGAGAGAGAGAAAGAGAAGCTGTGAGTGAGAGAGAGAGAAAGAGAAGCTGTGAGTGAGAGAGAGAGAAAGAGAAGCTGTGAGAGAGAGAGAGAGAGAAGCTGTGAGTGAGAGAGAGAGAGAGAGAAAGAGAAGCTGTGAGAGAGAGAGAAGCTGTGAGTGAGAGAGAAAGAAAGAAATAGAAGCTGTGAGTGAGTGAGAGAGAGAAGCTGTGAGTGAGAGAGAAAGGGAAAGAGAGGCTGTGAGTGAAAGAGAGAGAGAGAGAAGCTGTGAGTAAGAGAGAGAGAGAAGCTGTGAGTGTGAGAGAAAGAGAGGCTGTGAGTGAGAGAGAGAGAAGCTGAGTGAGAGAGAGATAAAGAGAAGCTGTGAGTTAGAGAGAGAGAGAAAGAGAAGCTGTGAGTGAGACAGAGAGAAAGAGAAGCTGTGTGTGTGTGAGAGAGAGAGAAGCTGTGAGTGAGAGAGAGAGAAAGAGAAGCTGTGAGTGAGAGAGAAAGCTGTGAGTGAGAGAGAAAGAGAAAGAGAAGCTGTGAGTGAGAGAGGGAGAGAAGCTGTGAGTGAGAGAGAGAGAGAAACTGTGAGTGAGAGAGAGAAAGAGAAGCTGTTAGTGAGTGAGTGAGAGAGAGAGAAGCTGTGAGAGAGAGAAAGAAAGAGAAGTTATGAGTGAGAGAGAGAGAAGCTGTAAGTGAGAGAGAGAGGGAGAAAGAGAAGCTGTGAGAGAGAGAGAGAGAAAGAGAAGCTGTGAGTGAGAGGGACAGACAGAGAAAGAGAAGCTGTGAGTGAGAGAGAGAGAGCTAGAAGCTGTGAGTGAGTGAGAGAGAGAGAAGCTGTGAGTGAGAGAGAGAAAGAGAAGCTGTGAGTGAGAGAGAGAGAGAAAGAGAAGCTGTGAGTGAGAGAGAGATAAAGAGAAGCTGTGAGTTAGAGAGAGAAAGAGAAGCTGTGAGTGAGAGAGAGAGAAGCTGTGAGTGAGAGAGAGAGGGAGAAAGTGAAGCGGTGAGTGAGAGAGAGAGAGAGAAGCTGTGAGTGAGAGAGAGAGAGAAAAAAAGAATCTGTGAGTGAGAGAGAGAGAGAGAGAGAATCTGTGAGTGAGAGAGAGAGAGAGAGAAGCTGTGAGTGAGAGAGAGAGAGAAAGAGAAGCTGTGAGTGCGAGAAAGATAAAGAGTAGCTGTGAGTTAGAGAGAGACAGAGAAAGAGAAGCTGTGAGTGAGAGAGAGAGAGAGAGAAAGAGAAGCTGTGTGTTTGAGAGAGAGAGAAGCTGTGAGTGAGAGAGAGAGAGAAAGAGAAGATGTTAGTGAGAGAGTGAGAGAGAGAAAGAGAAGGTGTGTGTGTGAGAGAGAAAGAGAAGCTGTGAGTGAGAGAGAGAGAGAAGCTGTGAGTGAGAGAGAGAGAGAAGATGTGAGTGAGAGAGAGAGAGAAGATGTGAGTGAGAGAAAGAGAAAGAAAAGCTGTGAGTGAGTGAGAGAGAGAGATAAAGAGAAGCTGTGAGTGATAGAGAGAGATAAAGAAAAGCTGTGAGTGAGAGAGAGAAAGAGAAGCTGGGAGTGAGTAAGAGAGAGAAAGAGAAGCTGTGAGTGAGTGAGAGAGAGAGAAGCTGTGAGTGAGAGAGTGGGAGAAGCTGTGAGTGAGAGAGAAAGAAAGAAAGAGAAGCTGTGAGTGAGTGAGAGAGTGAGAGAGAGAGAAACTGTGAGTGAGAGAGAGAGAGAAAGAGAAGCTGTGAGTGAGAGAGAGAGAGAAAGAGAAGCTGTGAGAGAGAGAAAGAGAAGCTGTGAGTGAGAGAGAAAGAGAAGCTGTGAGTGAGAGAGAGAGAGAAAGTGAAGCTGTGAGTGAGAGAGAGAGAAAGAGAAGCTGTGAGTGAGAGAGAGAGAGAGAAAGAGAAGCTGTGTGAGAGAGAGAGAGCAGCTGTGAGTGAGAGAGAAAGAAAGAAATAGAAGCTGTGAGTGAGTGAGAGCGAGAGAAGCTGTGAGTGAGAGAGAGAGAGAGAAGCTGTGAGTGAGAGAGAAAGGGAAAGAGAGGCTGTGAGTGAGAGAGAGAGAGAGAAAGAGAAGCTGTGAGGGAGAGAGAGAGAGAAAGAGAAGCTGTGAGAGAGAGAGAGAAGCTGTGAGTGAGATAGAAAGAAAGAAATAGAAGCTGTGAGTGAGTGAGAGAGAGAGAAGCTGTGAGTGAGAGAGAGAGAAGCTGTGAGTGAGAGAGAGAGAGAAGCTGTGAGTGAGAGAGAGAGAGAGAAAGAGAAGCTGTGAGAGAGAGAGAGAAGCTGTGAGTGAGAGAGAAAGAGAAGCTGTGAGTGAGAGAGAGAGAAAAAAGAGAAGCTGTGAGTGAGAGAGAGAGAGAGAAGCTGTGAGTGAGAGAGAGAGAAAGAGAAGCTGTGAGAGAGAGAGAGAAGCTGTGAGTGAGAGAGAAAGAAAGAAATAGAAGCTGTGAGTGAGTGAGAGAGAGAGAAGCTGTGAGTGAGAGAGAGAGAGAGAAGCTGTGAGTGAGAGAGAAAGGGAAAGAGAGGCTGTGAGTGACAGCGAGAGAGAGAGAAGCTGTGAGTGAGAGAGAGAGAGAAGCTGTGAGTGAGAGAGAAAGAGAGGCTGTGAGTGAGAGAGAGAGAGAGAAGCTGAGTGAGAGAGAGATAAAGAGAAGCTGTGAGTTAGAGAGAGAGAAAGAGAAGCTGTGAGTGAGACAGAGAGAAAGAGAAGCTGTGTGTGTGTGAGAGAGAGAGAAGCTGTGAGTGAGAGAGAGAGAAAAAGAGAAGCTGTGATTGAGAGAGAGAGCGAGAAGCTGTGAGTGAGAGAGAGAGAGAGAAACTGTGAGTGAGAGAGAGAGAGAGAAAGAGAAGCTGTGAGTGAGAGAGAGAGAGAGAAGCTGTGAGTGAGAGTGAGAGAGAAAGAGAAGCTGTGAGTGAGAGAGAGAGAAAGAAAGAGAAGCTGTGAGTGAGAGAGAGAAGCTGTGAGTGAGAGAGAGAGAAAGATAAGCTCTGAGTGAGAGAGAGAGAAAACGAAGCTGTGAGTGTGAGAGAGAGTGAGAAAAAGGGAAGCTGTGAGTGAGCATGAGAGAGAGAAGCTGTGACAGTGGGAGAGAGAAAGAGAGAAAGAGAAGCTGTGAGTGAGAGAGAGAGAAAGAAAGAGAAGTTATGAGTGAGAGAGAGAGAAGCTGTGAGTGAGAGAGAGAAGGAGAAAGAGAATCTGTGAGTGAGAGAGAGAGAGAGAGTAGCTGTGAGTGAGAGAGAGAGAGAAGCTGTGAGTGAGAGAGAGAAAGAGAAGCTGTGAGTGAGAGAAAGAGAGAGAGAGAAAGAGAAGCTGTGAGTGAGAGAGAGATAAAGAGAAGCTGTGAGTTAGAGAGAGAGAGAAAGAGAAGCTGTGAGTGAGAGAGAGAGAGAAAGAGAAGCTGTGTGAGAGAGAATCTGTGAGTGAGAGAGAGAGAGAGAAAGAGAAGCTGTGAGAGAGAGAGAAGCTGTGAGTGAGAGAGAAAGAAAGAAATAGAAGCTGTGAGTGAGTGAGAGAGAGAGAAGCTGTGAGTGAGTGAGAGAGAGAAGCTGTGAGTGAGAGAGAAAGGGAAAGAGAGGCTGTGAGTGAAAGAGAGAGAGAGAAGCTGTGAGTAAGAGAGAGAGAGAAGCTGTGAGTGTGAGAGAAAGAGAGGCTGTGAGTGAGAGAGAGAGAGAAGCTGAGTGAGAGAGAGATAAAGAGAAGCTGTGAGTTAGAGAGAGAGAGAGAAAGAGAAGCTGTGAGTGAGACAGAGAGAAAGAGAAGCTGTGTGAGAGAGGGAGAGAAAGAGAAGCTGTGAGTGAGAGAGAGAGTGAGAAGCTGTGAGTGAGAGAGAGAGAGAGAAGCTGTGAGTGAGAGAGAGAGAGAGAGAAAGAGAAGCTGTGAGTGAGAGAGAGAAAGAAAGAGAAGCTGTGAGAGAGAGAGAGAAGCTGTCAGTGAGAGAGAAAGATAGAAATAGAAGCTGTGAGTGAGTGAGAGAGAGAAGCTGTGAGTGAGAGAGAGAGAGAAGCTGTGAGTGAGAGAGAGAGAGAGAGAAAGAGAAGCTGTGAGTGAGAGAGAGAGAGAAAGAGAAGCTGTGAGAGAGAGAAAGATAAGCTGTGAGTGAGAGAGAAAGAGAAGCTGTGAGTGAGAGAGAGAGAAAGAGAAGCTGTGAGTGAGAGAGAGAAAGAGAAGCTGTGAGTGAGAGAGAGAGAGAAAGAGAAGCTGTGAGAGAGAGAGAAGCTGTGAGTGAGAGAGAAAGGGAAAGAGAGGCTGTGAGTGAGAGAGAGAGAGAAAGAGAAGTTGTGAGTGAGAGAGAGAGAGAGAAAGAGAAGCTGTGAGAGAGAGAGAGAAGCTGTGAGTGAGAGAGAAAGAAAGAAATAGAAGCTGTGAGTGAGTGAGAGAGAGAGAAGCTGTGAGTGAGAGAGAGAGAGAAGCTGTGAGTGAGAGAGAGAGAGAGAAAGAGAAGCTGTGAGTGAGAGAGAGACAGAGAAGTTGTGAGAGAGAGAAAGGGAAGCTGTGAGTGAGAGAGAAAGAGAAGCTGTGAGTGAGAGAGAGAGAAAGAGAAGCTGTGTGTGTGAGAGAGAGAGAGAAGCTGTGAGTGAGAGAGAGAGAGAGAGAAAGAGAAGCTGTGAGAGAGAGAGAATCTGTGAGTGAGAGAGAAAGAAAGAAATAGAAGCTGTGAGTGAGTGAGAGAGAGAGAAGCTGTGAGTGAGTGAGAGAGAGAAGCTGTGAGTGAGAGAGAAAGGGAAAGAGAGGCTGTGAGTGAAAGAGAGAGAGAGAGAAGCTGTGAGTAAGAGAGAAAGAGAAGCAGTGAGTGAGACAGAGAGAAAGAGAAGCTGTGTGTGTGTGAGAGAGAGAGAAGCTGTGAGTGAGAGAGAGAGAAAGAGAAGCTGTGAGTGAGAGAGAAAGCTGTGAGTGAGAGAGAAAGAGAAAGAGAAGCTGTGAGTGAGAGAGAGAGAGAAGCTGTGAGTGAGAGAGAGAGAGAGAAACTGTGAGTGAGTGAGAGAGAGAGAAGCTGTGAGTGAGTGAGAGAGAGAAAGAGAAGCTGTGAGTGAGAGAGAGAGAAAGAGAAGCTGTGAGTGAGAGAGAGATAAAGAGAAGCTGTGAGTTAGAGAGAGAGAAAGAGAAGCTGTGAGTGAGAGAGAGAGAAGCTGTGAGTGAGAGAGTGAGGGAGAAAGTGAAGCGGTGAGTGAGAGAGAGAGAGAGAAAAAAAGAATCTGTGAGTGAGAGAGAGAGAGAGAGAATCTGTGAGTGAGAGAGAGAGAGAGAGAAGCTGTGAGTGAGAGAGAGAAAGAGAAGCTGTGAGTGAGAGAGAGAGAGAAAGAGAAGCTGTGAGTGAGAGAAAGATAAAGAGAAGTTGTGAGTTAGAGAGAGACAGAGAAAGAGAAGCTGTGAGTGAGAGAGAGAGAGAGAAAGAGAAGCTGTGTGTTTGAGAGAGAGAGAAGCTGTGAGTCAGAGAGAGAGAGAAAGAGAAGATGTTAGTGAGAGAGTGAGAGAGAGAAAGAGAAGTTGTGAGTGAGAGAGAGAGAAGCTGTGAGTGAGAGAGAGAGAGAGAAAGAGTAGGTGTGTGTGTGAGAGAGAAAGAGAAGCTGTGAGTGAGAGAGAGAAGATGTGAGTGAGAGAGAGAGAGAAGATGTGAGTGAGAGAAAGAGAAAGAGAAGCTGTGAGTGAGGGAGAGAGAGAGATAAAGAGAAGCTGTGAGTGATAGAGAGAGATAAAGAAAAGCTGTGAGTGAGAGAGAGAGAAAGAGAAGCTGGGAGTGAGTAAGAGAGAGAAAGAGAAGCTGTGAGTGAGTGAGAGAGAGAGAAGCTGTGAGTGAGAGAGAGAGAGAAGCTGTGAGTGAGAGAGAAAGAAAGAAAGAGAAGCTGTGAGTGAGTGAGAGAGTGACAGAGAGAGAAACTGTGTGTGAGGGAGAGAGAGAAAGAGAAGCTGTGAGTGAGAGAGAGAGAGAGAGAAAGAGAAGCTGTGAGAGAGAGAAAGAGAAGCTGTGAGTGAGAGAGAAAGAGAAGGTGTGAGTGAGAGAGAGAGAGAAAGAGAAGCTGTGAGTGAGAGAGAGAGAAAGAGAAGCTGTGAGTGAGAGAGAGAGAGAAAGAGAAGCTGTGAGAGAGAGAGAGAGCAGCTGTGAGTGAGAGAGAAAGAAAGAAATAGAAGCTGTGAGTGAGTGAGAGCGAGAGAAGCTGTGAGTGAGAGAGAGAGAAGCTGTGAGTGAGAGAGAAAGGGAAAGAGAGGCTGTGAGTGAGAGAGAGAGAGAGAGAGAGAAAGAGAAGCTGTGAGTGAGATAGAGTGAGAAAGAGAAGCTGTGAGAGAGAGAGAGAAGCTGTGAGTGAGATAGAAAGAAAGAAATAGAAGCTGTGAGTGAGTGAGAGAGAGAGAAGCTGTGAGTGAGAGAGAGAGAGAAGCTGTGAGTGAGAGAGAGAGAGAGAGAGAAGCTGTGAGTGAGTGAGAGAGAGAGAGAGAGAAGCTGTGAGTGAGAGAGAAAGAGAAGCTGTGAGTGAGAGAGAGAGAGAGAAGCTGTGAGTGAGAGAGAGAGAAAGAGAAGCTGTGTGTGAGAGAGAGAAGCTGTGAGTGAGAGAGAAAGAAAGAAATAGAAGCTGTGAGTGAGTGAGAGAGAGAGAAGCTATGAGTGTGAGAGAGAGAGAGAGAAGCTGTGAGTGAGAGAGAAAGGGAAAGATAGGCTGTGAGTGACAGAGAGAGAGAGAAGCTGTGAGTGAGTGAGAGAGAGAAGCTGTGAGTGAGAGAGAAAGAGAGGCTGTGAGTGAGAGAGAGAGAGAGAAGCTGAGTGAGAGAGAGATAAAGAGAAGCTGTGAGTTAGAGAGAGAGAGAGAAAGAGAAGCTGTGAGTGAGACAGAGAGAAAGAGAAGCTGTGTGTGTGTGTGTGAGAGAAGCTGTGAGTGAGAGAGAGAGAAACTGTGAGTGCGAGAGAGAGAGAAGCTGTGAGTGAGTGAGAGAGAGAGAGAGAAGCTGTGTGAGAGAGAGAGAAATAAAGAGAAGCTGTGAGTTAGAGAGAAACAGAGAAAGAGAAGCTGTGAGTGAGAGAGAGAGAAAGAGAAGCTGTGAGTGTGAGAGAGAGATAAAGAGAAGCTGTGAGTTAGAGAGAGACAGAGAAAGAGAAGCTGTGAGTGAGAGAGTGAGAGAGAAAGAGAAGCTGTGAGTGAGAGAGAGAGAGAGAGAGAGAATCTGTGAGAAAGAGAGAAAGAAAGAGATGCTGTGAGTGAGAGAGAGAGGGTGAGAGAAGCTGTGATTGTGAGAGAGAGGGAGAAAAAGCTGTCAGTGAGCGTGAGAGAGAGAGAGAAGCTGTGACAGTGGGAGAGAGAGAAAGAGAAGCTGTGAGTGAGTGAGAGAGAAAGAAAGAGAAGCTATGAGTGAGAGAGAGAGAAGCTGTAAGTGAGAGAGAGAGGGAGAAAAAGAAGCTGTGAGAGAGAGAGAGAAAGAGAAGCTGTGAGTGAGAGAGACAGATAGAGAAAGAGAAGCTGTGAGTGAGAGAGAGAGAGCTAGAAGCTGTGAGTGAGTGAGAGAGAGAGAAGCTGTGAGTGAGAGAGAGAAAGAGAAGCTGTGAGTGAGAGAGAGAGAAAGAGAAGCTGTGAGTGAGAGAGAGATAAAGAGAAGCTGTGAGTTAGAGAGAGAGAGAAAGAGAAGCTGTGAGTGAGAGAGAGAGAAGCTGTGAGTGAGAGAGAGTGGGAGAAAGTGAAGCGGTGAGTGAGAGAGAGAGAGACAGAGAAGCTGCGAGTGAGAGAGAGAGCGAGAAAAAAAGATTCTGTGAGTGAGAGAGAGAGAGAGAGAAGCTGTGAGTGAGAGAGAGAGAGAGAAGCTGTGAGTGAGAGAGAGAAAGAGAAGCTGTGAGTGAGAGAGAGAGAGAAAGAGAAGCTGTGAGTGAGAGAGAGATAAAGAGAAGCTGCGAGTTAGAGAGAGACAGAGAAAGAGAAGCTGTGAGTGAGAGAGAGAGAGAGAGAGAAGCTGTGAGTGAGAGAGAGAGAGAGAAGCTGTGAGTGAGAGAGAAAGAGAGGCTGTGAGTGAGAGAGAGAGAAGCTGAGTGAGAGAGAGATAAAGAGAAGCTGTGAGTTAGAGAGAGAGAAAGAGAAGCTGTGAGTGAGACAGAGAGAAAGAGAAGCTGTGTGTGTGTCAGAGAGAGAGAATCTGTGAGTGAGAGAGAGAGAGAAAGAGAAGCTGTGAGTGAGAGAGAAAGCTGTGAGTGAGAGAGAAAGAGAAAGAGAAGCTGTGAGTGAGAGAGAGAGAAGCTGAGAGTGAGAGAGAGAGAGAGAAACTGTGAGTGAGAGAGAGAGAAGCTGTGAGTGAGTGAGTGAGAGAGAGAGAAGCTGTGAGTGAGAGAGAGAAATAAAGAGAAGCTGTGAGTGAGTGAGAGAGATAGAGAGAAGCTGTGAGTGAGAGAGAGAAATAAAGAGAAGCTGTGAGTTAGAGAGAAACAGAGAAAGAGAAGCTGTGAGTGAGAGAGAGAGAGAACGAGAAGCTGTGAGTGTGAGAGAGAGATAAAGAGAAGCTGTGAGTTAGAGAGAGACAAAGAAAGAGAAGCTGTGAGTGAGAGTGAGAGAGAAAGAGAAGCTGTGAGTGAGAGAGAGAGAGAAAGAGAAGCTGTGAGTGAGAGAGAGAGAAAGAAAGAGATGCTGTGAGTGAGAGAGAGAGGGTGAAAGAGAAGCTGTGATTGTGAGAAAGAGGGAGAAAAAGGGAAGCTGTCAGTGAGCGTGAGAGAGAGAGAGAAGCTGTGACAGTAGGAGAGAGAGAAAGAGAAGCTGTGAGTGAGTGAGAGAGAAAGAAAGAGAAGCTATGAGTGAGAGAGAGAGAAGCTGTAAGTGAGAGAGAGAGGGAGAAAAAGAAGCTGTGAGAGAGATAGAGAAAGAGAAGCTGTGAGTGAGAGAGAGAGACAGAGAAAGAGAACCTGTGAGTGAGAGAGAGAGAGCTAGAAGTTGTGAGTGAGTGAGGGAGAGAGAAGCTGTGAGTGAGAGAGAGAAAGAGAAGCTGTGAGTGAGAGAGAGAGAGAAAGAGAAGCTGTGAGTGAGAGAGAAATAAAGAGAAGCTGTGAGTTAGAGAGAGAGAGAAAGAGAAGCTGTGAGTGAGAGAGAGAAAGAGAAGGTGTAAGTGAGAGAGAGAGAAATAGAACCTGAGAGTGAGAGAGAGATAAAGGGAAGCTGTGAGTTAGAGAGAGACAAAGAGAAGCTGTGAGTGAGAGAGAGAGAGAAGCTGTGAGTGAGAGAGAAAGAGAGGCTGTGAGTGAGAAAGAGAGAGAGAAGCTGAGTGAGAGAGAGATAAAGAGAAGCTGTGAGTTAGAGAGAGAGGGAGAAAGAGAAGCTGTGAGTGAGACAGAGAGAAAGAGAAGCTGTGTGTGTGTGTGAGAGAGAGAAGCTTTGAGTGAGAGAGAGAGAGAAAAAGAGAAGCTGTGAGTGAGAGAGAGAGCGAGAAGCTGTGAGTGAGAGAGAGAGAGAGAAACTGTGAGTGAGAGAGAGAGAGAAGCTGTGAGTGAGTGAGTGAGAGAGAGAGAAGCTGTGTGTGAGAGAGAGAAATAAAGAGAAGCTGTGAGTTAGAGAGAAACAGAGAATGAGAAGCTGTGAGTGAGAGAGAGAGAAAGAGAAGCTGTGAGTGTGAGAGAGAGATAAAGAGAAGCTGTGAGTTAGAGAGAGACAGAGAAAGAGAAGCTGTGAGTGAGAGAGTGAGAGAGAAAGAGAAGCTGTGAGTGAGAGAGAGAGAGAAAGAGAAGCTGTGAGTGAGAGAGAGAGAAAGAAAGAGATGCTGTGAGTGAGAGAGAGAGGGTGAAAGAGAAGCTATGATTGTGAGAGAGAGGGAGAAAAAGCTGTCAGTGAGCGTGAGAGAGAGCGAGAAGCTGTGACAGTGGGAGAGAGAGAATGAGAAGCTGTGAGTGAGTGAGAAGAAAGAAAGAGAAGCTATGAGTGAGAGAGAGAGAAGCTGTAAATGTGAGAGAGAGGGAGAAAGAGAAGCTGTGAGAGAGAGAGGGAAAGAGAAGCTGTGAGTGAGAGAGACAGACAGAGAAAGAGAAGCTGTGAGTGAGAGAGAGAGAGCTAGAAGCTGTGAGTGAGTGAGAGAGAGAGAAGCTGTGAGTGAGAGAGAGAAAGAGAAGCTGTGAGTGAGAGAGAGAGAGAAAGAGAAGCTGTGAGTGAGAGAGAGATAAAGAGAAGCTGTGAGTGAGAGAGAGAGAAAGAAAGAGATGCTGTGAGTGAGAGAGAGAGGATGAAAGAGAAGCTGTGATTGTGAGAGAGAGGGAGAAAAAGCTGTCAGTGAGCGTGAGAGAGAGTGAGAAGCTGTGACAGTGGGAGAGAGAGAAAGAGAAGCTGTGAGTGAGTGAGAAGAAAGAAAGAGAAGCTATGAGTGAGAGAGAGAGAAGCTGTAAATGTGAGAGAGAGGGAGAAAGAGAAGCTGTGAGAGAGAGAGGGAAAGAGAAGCTGTGAGTGAGAGAGACAGACAGAGAAAGAGAAGCTGTGAGTGAGAGAGAGAGAGCTAGAAGCTGTGAGTGAGTGAGAGAGAGAGAAGCTGTGAGTGAGAGAGAGAAAGAGAAGCTGTGAGTGAGAGACAGAGAGAAAGAGAAGCTGTGAGTGAGAGAGAGATAAAGAGAAGCTGTGAGTAAGAGAGAGAGAGAAAGAGAAGCTGTGAGTGAGAGAGAGAGAAGCTGTGAGTGAGAGAGAGAGGGAGAAAGTGAAGCGGTGAGTGAGAGAGAGAGAGACAGAGAAGCTGTGAGTGAGAGAGAGAGCAAGAAAAAAAGAATCTGTGTGTGAGAGAGAGAAGCTGTGAGTGAGAGAGAGAGAGAAGCTGTGAGTGAGAGAGAGAAAGAGAAGCTGTGAGTGAGAGAGAGAGAGAAAGAGAAGCTGTGAGTGAGAGAGAGATAAAGAGAAGCTGTGAGTTAGAGAGAGACAGAGAAAGAGAAGCTGTGAGTGAGAGAGAGAGAGAGAGAGAAGCTGTGATTGAGAGAGAGAGAGAGAAGCTGTGAGTGAGAGAGAAAGAGAGGCTGTGAGTGAGAGAGAGAGAGAAGCTGAGTGAGAGAGAGATAAAGAGAAGCTGTGAGTTAGAGAGAGAGAGAGAGAAGCTGTGAGTGAGACAGAGAGAAAGAGAAGCTGTGTGTGTGTCAGAGAGAGAGAATCTGTGAGTGAGAGAGAGAGAGAGAAAGAGAAGCTGTGAGTGAGAGAGAAAGCTGTGAGTGAGAGAGAAAGAGAAAGAGAAGCTGTGAGTGAGAGAGAGAGAAGCTGTGAGTGAGTGAGAGAGAGAGAAACTGTGAGTGAGTGAGTGAGTGAGAGAGAAGCTGTGAGTGAGAGAGAGAAATAAAAAGAGGCTGTGAGTGAGTGAGAGAGATAGAGAGAAGCTGTGAGTGAGAGAGAGAAATAAAGAGAAGCTGTGAGTCAGAGAGAAACAGAGAAAGAGAAGCTGTGAGTGAGAGAGAGAGAGAAAGAGAAGCTGTGAGTGTGAGAGAGAGATAAAGAGAAGCTGTGAGTTAGAGAGAGACAGAGAAAGAGAAGCTGTGAGTGAGAGAGTGAGAGAGAAAGAGAAGCTGTGAGTGAGAGAGAGAGAGAAAGAGAAGCTGTGAGTGAGAGAGAGAGAAAGAAAGAGATGCTGTAAGTGAGAGAGAGAGGGTGAAAGAGAAGCTGTGATTGTGAGAGAGAGGGAGAAAAAGGGAAGCTGTCAGTGAGCGTGAGAGAGAGAGAGAAGCTGTGACAGTGGGAGAGAGAGAAAGAGTAGCTGTGAGTGAGTGAGAGAGAAAGAAAGAGAAGCTATGAGTGAGAGAGAGAGAAGCTGTAAGTGACAGAGAGAGGGAGAAAGAGAAGCTGTGAGAGAGATAGAGAAAGAGAAGCTGTGAGTGAGAGAGAGAGACAGAGAAAGAGAATCTGTGAGTGAGAGAGAGCTAGAAGTTGTGAGTGAGTGAGGGAGAGAGAAGCTGTGAGTGAGAGAGAGAAAGAGAAGCTGTGAGTGTGTGAGAGAGAAAGAAAGAGAAGCTATGAGTGAGAGAGAGAAGCTGTAAGTGAGAGAGAGAGGGAGAAAGAGAAGCTGTGAGAGAGAGAGAGAAAGAGAAGTTGTGAGTGAGAGAGACAGACAGAGAAAGAGAAGCTGTGATTGAGAGAGAGAGAGCTAGAAGCTGTGAGTGAGTGAGAGAGAGAAGCTGTGAGTGGGAGAGAGAAAGAGAAGCTGTGAGTGAGAGAGAGAGAGAAAGAGAAGCTGTGAGTGAGAGAGAGATAAAGAGAAGCTGTGAGTTAGAGAGAGAGAGAAAGAGAAGCTGTGAGTGAGAGAGAGAGAAGCTGTGAGTGAGAGAGAGAGGGAGAAAGTGAAGCGGTGAGTGAGAGAGAGATAAAGAGAAGCTGTGAGTTAGAGAGAGACAGAGAAAGAGAAGCTGTGAGTGAGAGAGAGAGAGAGAAAGAGAAGCTGTGTGTGACAGAGAGAAGCTGTGAGTGAGAGAGAGAGAGAAAGAGAAGATGTTAGTGAGAGAGTGAGAGAGAGAAAGAGAAGCTGTGAGTGAGAGAGAGAGAGAGAAAGAGAAGGTGTGTGTGAGAGAGAAAGAGAAGCTGTGAGTGAGAGAGAGAGAGAAGATGTGAGTGAGTGAGAGAGAGAAGATGTGAGTGAGAGAAGGAGAAAGAGAAGCTGTGAGTGAGTGAGAGAGAGAGATAAAGAGAAGCTGTGAGTGTTAGAGAGAGATAAAGAAAAGCTGTGAGTGAGAGAGAGAAAGAGAAGCTGGGAGTGAGTAAGAGAGAGAAAGAGAAGCTGTGAGTGAGAGAGAGAGAGAAGCTGTGAGTGAGAGAGAGAGAGAGAGAGAAGCTGTGAGTGAGAGAGAAAGAAAGAAAGAGAAGCTGTGAGTGAGTGAGAGAGAGAGAGATAAACTGTGAGTGAGAGAGAGAGAGAGAAAGAGAAGCTGTGAGTGAGAGAGAGAGAAAGAAAGAGAAGCTGTGAGTGAGAGAGAGAGAAGCTGTGAGTGAGAGAGAGATGGAGAAAGAGAAGCCATGTGAGAGAGAGAAAGAAAGAGAAGCTGTGGGTGAGAGAGAGAGAGAAAGTGAAGATGTGAGAGAGAGAAAGAGGTGTGAGTGAGAGAGAGAGAGAGAAGCTGTGAGTGAGAGAGAGAGAGAAAGAGAAGCTGTGACTGAGAGAGAGAGATAAAGACAAGCTGTGAGTGAGAGAGAGAAAGAGAAGCTGGGAGTGAGTAAGAGAGAGAAAGAGAAGCTGTGAGTGAGAGAGAGAGAGAAGCTGTGAGTGAGAGAGAGAGAGAAAGAGATGTGAGTGAGAGAGAGAAAGAGAAACTGTGAGTGAGAGAGAGAGAGAAAGAAAGACAAGCTGTGAGTGAGAGAGAGATAAAGAGAAGCTGTGAGTTAGAGAGAGACAGAGAAAGAGAAGCTGTGAGTGAGAGAGAGAGAGAAGCTGTGAGTGTGAGAGAGATAGAGATAGAGAAGCTGTGAGTGAGAGAGAGAGAAAGAGAAGCTGTGAGTGAGAGAGTGAGAGAAAGAGAAGCTGTGAGTGAGAGGGAGAGGGTGAAAGAGTAACTGTGTGTGAGAGAGAGGGAGAAAAAGGGAAGCTGTGAGTGAGCATGAGAGAGAGAGAGAGAGAAGGTGTGACAGTGGGAGAGAGAGAGAGAGAGAAAGAAAGAAAGAGAAGCTATGAGTGAGAGAGAGAAGCTGTGAGTGAGAGAGAGGGAGAAAGAGAAGCTATGAGTGAGAGAGAGAGGGAAAGAGAAGCTGTGAGTGTGAGAGAGAGACAGAGAAAGAGAAGCTGTGAGTGAGAGAGAGAGAGCTAGAAGCTGTGAGTGAGTGAGAGAGAGAGAAGCTGTGAGTGAGTGAGAGGAAGAGAAGTTGTGAGTGAGAGAGAGAGAGAAAGAGAAGTTGTGAGTGAGAGAGAGATAAAGAGAAGCTGTGAGTTAGAGAGAGAGAAAGAGAAGCTGTGAGTGAGAGAGAGAGAGAGAAAAAGAGAATCTGTGAGTGAGAGAGAGAAAGAGAGAAGCTGTGAGTGAGAGAGAGATAGAGAAGCTGTGAGTGAGAGAGAGAGAAAGAGAAGCTGTGAGTGAGAGAGACATAAAGAAGCTGTGAGTTAGAGAGAGACAGAGAAAGAGAAGATGTTAGTGAGAGAGTGAGAGAGAGAAAGAGAAGGTGTGTGTGTGAGAGAGAAAGAGAAGCTGTGTGAGAGAGAGAGAAGATGTGAGTGAGAGAGAGAGAGAAGATGTGAGTGAGAGAAAGAGAAAGAGAAGCTGTGAGTGAGTGAGAGAGAGAGATAAAGAGAAGCTGTGAGTGATAGAGAGAGATAAAGAAAAGCTGTGAGTGAGAGAGAGAAAGAGAAGCTGGGAGTGAGTAAGAGAGAGAAAGAGAGGCTGTGAGTGAGAGAGAGAGAGAGAAAAGCTGTGAGTGAGAGAGAAAGAAAGAAAGAGAAGCTGTGAGTGAGTGAGAGAGAGAGAGAGAAACTGTGAGTGAGAGAGAAAGAGAAAGTGTGAGTGAGAGAGAGCGAAGATGTGAGTGAGAGAAAGAGAAAGAGAAGCTGTGAGTGAGTGAGAGAGATAAAGAAAAGCTGTGAGTGATAGAGAGAGATAAAGAAAAGCTGTGAGTGAGAGAGAGAAAGAGAAGCTGGGAGTGAGTAAGAGAGAGAAAGAGAAGCTGTGAGTGAGTGAGAGAGAGAGAAGCTGTGAGTGAGAGAGAGAGAAGGTGTGAGTGAGAGAGAAAGAAAGAAAGAGAAGCTGTGAGTGAGTGAGAGAGTGACAGAGAGAGAAACTGTGTGTGAGGGAGAGAGAGAAAGAGAAGCTGTGAGTGAGAGAGAGAGAGAGAAAGAGAAGCTGTGAGAGAGAGAAAGAGAAGCTGTGAGTGAGAGAGAAAGAGAATGTGTGAGTGAGAGAGAGAGAGAAAGAGAAGCTGTGAGTGAGAGAGAGAGAAAGAGAAGCTGTGAGTGAGAGAGAGAGAGAAAGAGAAGCTGTGAGTGAGAGAGAAAGAAAGAAATAGAAGCTGTGAGTGAGTGAGAGCGAGAGAAGCTGTGAGTGAGAGAGAGAGAAGCTGTGAGTGAGAGAGAAAGGGAAAGAGAGGCTGTGAGTGAGAGAGAGAGAGAGAGAGAGAAAGAGAAGCTGTGAGTGAGAGAGAGAGAGAGAAAGAGAAGCTGTGAGAGAGAGAGAGAAGCTGTGAGTGAGATAGAAAGAAAGAAATAGAAGCTGTGAGTGAGTGAGAGAGAGAGAAGCTTTGAGTGAGAGAGAGAGAGAAGCTGTGAGTGAGAGAGAGAGAGAGAGAGAGAAGCTGTGAGTGAGAGAGAGAGAGAGAAAGAGAAGCTGTGAGAGAGAGAGAGAAGCTGTGAGTGAGAGAGAAAGAGAAGCTGTGAGTGAGAGAGAGAGAGAGAAGCTGTGAGTGAGAGAGAGAGAAAGAGAAGCTGTGAGAGAGAGAGAGAAGATGTGAGTGAGAGAGAAAGAAAGAAATAGAAGCTGTGAGTGAGTGAGAGAGAGAGAAGCTATGAGTGTGAGAGAGAGAGAGAGAAGCTGTGAGTGAGAGAGAAAGGGAAAGATAGGCTGTGAGTGACACAGAGAGAGAGAAGCTGTGAGTGAGTGAGAGAGAGAAGCTGTGAGTGAGAGAGAAAGAGAGGCTGTGAGTGAGAGAGAGAGAGAGAAGCTGAGTGAGAGAGAGATAAAGAGAAGCTGTGAGTTAGAGAGAGAGAGAGAAAGAGAAGCTGTGAGTGAGACAGAGAGAAAGAGAAGCTGTGTGTGTGTGTGTGTGAGAGAAGCTGTGAGTGAGAGAGAGAGAAAAAGAGAAGCTGTGAGTGAGAGAGAGAGCGAGAAGCTGTGAGTGAGAGAGAGAGAAACTGTGAGTGCGAGAGAGAGAGAAGCTGTGAGTGAGTGAGAGAGAGAGAGAGAAGCTGTGTGAGAGAGAGAGAAATAAAGAGAAGCTGTGAGTTAGAGAGAAACAGAGAAAGAGAAGCTGTGAGTGAGAGAGAGAGAAAGAGAAGCTGTGACTGTGAGAGAGAGATAAAGAGAAGCTGTGAGTTAGAGAGAGACAGAGAAAGAGAAGCTGTGAGTGAGAGAGTGAGAGAGAAAGAGAAGCTGTGAGTGAGAGAGAGAGAGAGAGAAGCTGTGAGAGAGAGAGAAAGAAAGAGATGCTGTGAGTGAGAGAGAGAGGGTGAAAGAGAAGCTGTGATTGTGAGAGAGAGGGAGAAAAAGCTGTCAGTGAGCGTGAGAGAGAGAGAGAAGCTGTGACAGTGGGAGAGAGAGAAAGAGAAGCTGTGAGTGAGTGAGAGAGAAAGAAAGAGAAGCTATGAGTGAGAGAGAGAGAAGCTGTAAGTGAGAGAGAGAGGGAGAAAGAGAAGCTGTGAGAGAGAGAGAGAAAGAGAAGCTGTGTGTGAGAGAGACAGATAGAGAAAGAGAAGCTGTGAGTGAGAGAGAGAGAGCTAGAAGCTGTGAGTGAGTGAGAGAGAGAGAAGCTGTGAGTGAGAGAGAGAAAGAGAAGCTGTGAGTGAGAGAGAGAGAAAGAGAAGCTGTGAGTGAGAGAGAGATAAAGAGAAGCTGTGAGTTAGAGAGAGAGAGAAAGAGAAGCTGTGAGTGAGAGAGAGAGAAGCTGTGACTGAGAGAGAGTGGGAGAAAGTGAAGCGGTGAGTGAGAGAGAGAGAGACAGAGAAGCTGCGAGTGAGAGAGAGAGCGAGAAAAAAAGATTCTGTGAGTGAGAGAGAGAGAGAGAAGCTGTGAGTAAGAGAGAGAGAGAGAAGCTGTGAGTGAGAGAGAGAAAGAGAAGCTGTGAGTGAGAGAGAGAGAGAAAGAGAAGCTGTGAGTGAGAGAGAGATAAAGAGAAGCTGCGAGTTAGAGAGAGACAGAGAAAGAGAAGCTGTGAGTGAGAGAGAGAGAGAGAGAGAGAAGCTGTGTGTGTGTGAGAGAGAGAGAAGCTGTGAGTGAGAGAGAAAGAGAGGCTGTGAGTGAGAGAGAGAGAGAAGCTGTGTGAGAGAGAGATAAAGAGAAGCTGTGAGTTAGAGAGAGAGAAAGAGAAGCTGTGAGTGAGACAGAGAGAAAGAGAAGCTGTGTGTGTGTCAGAGAGAGAGAATCTGTGAGTGAGAGAGAGAGAGAAAGAGAAGCTGTGAGTGAGAGAGAAAGCTGTGAGTGAGAGAGAAAGAGAAAGAGAAGCTGTGAGTGAGAGAGAGAGTAGCTGAGAGTGAGAGAGAGAGAGAGAGAAACTGTGAGTGAGAGAGAGAGAAGCTGTGAGTGAGTGAGTGAGAGAGAGAGAAGCTGTGAGTGAGAGAGAGAAATAAAGAGAAGCTGTGAGTGAGTGAGAGAGATAGAGAGAAGCTGTGAGTGAGAGAGAGAAATTAAGAGAAGCTGTGAGTTAGAGAGAAACAGAGAAAGAGAAGCTGTGAGTGAGAGAGAGAGAGAAAGAGAAGCTGTGAGTGAGAGAGAGAGATAAAGAGAAGCTGTGAGTTAGAGAGAGACAAAGAAAGAGAAGCTGTGAGTGAGCGTGAGAGAGAAAGAGAAGCTGTGAGTGAGAGAGAGAGAGAAAGAGAAGCTGTGAGTGAGAGAGAGAGAAAGAAAGAGATGCTGTGAGTGAGAGAGAGAGGGTGAAAGAGAAGCTGTGATTGTGAGAGAGAGGGAGAAAAAGGGAAGCTGTCAGTGAGCGTGAGAGAGAGAGAGAAGCTGTGACAGTAGGAGAGAGAAAGAGAAGCTGTGAGTGAGTGAGAGAGAAAGAAAGAGAAGCTATGAGTGAGAGAGAGAGAAGCTGTAAGTGAGAGAGAGAGGGAGAAAAAGAAGCTGTGAGAGAGATAGAGAAAGAGAAGCTGTGAGTGAGAGAGAGAGAGACAGAGAAAGAGAACCTGTGAGTGAGAGAGAGAGAGCTAGAAGTTGTGAGTGAGTGAGGGAGAGAGAAGCTGTGAGTGAGAGAGAGAAAGAGAAGCTGTGAGTGAGAGAGAGAGAGAAAGAGAAGCTGTGAGTGAGAGAGAAATAAAGAGAAGCTGTGAGTTAGAGAGAGAGAGAAAGAGAAGCTGTGAGTGAGAGAGAGAGAAGCTGTGAGTGAGAGAGAGAGGGAGAAAGTGAAGCAGTGAGTGAGAGAGAGAGAGAGAGAGAGAGAGAAGCTGTGAGTGAGAGAGAGAGAGAAGCTGTGAGTGAGAAAAAAAGAAAGAAAGAGAAGCTGTGAGTGAGTGAGAGAGAGAGAGAAACTGTGAGTGAGAGAAAGAGAGAGAGAGAAAGAGAAGCTGTGAGTGAGAGAGAGAGAGAGAGAAAGAGAAGCTGTGAGAGAGAGAAAGAGAAGCTGTGAGTGAGAGAGAAAGAGAAGCTGTGAGTGAGAGAGAGAGAAAGAGAAGCTGTGAGTGAGAGAGAGAAAAAGAGAAGCTGTGAGTGAGAGAGAGAGAGAAAGAGAAGCTGTGAGAGAGAGAAAGAGAAGCAGTGAGTGAGAGAGAAAGAGAAGCTGTGAGTGAGAGAGAGAGAAAGAGAAGCTGTGAGTGAGAGAGAGAAAAAGAGAAGCTGTGAGTGAGAGAGAAAGGGAAAGAGAGGCTGTGAGTGAGAGAGAGAGAGAAAGAGAAGCTGTGAGTGAGAGAGAGAGAGAGAAAGAGAAGCTGTGAGAGAGAGAGAGAAGCTGTGAGTGAGATAGAAAGAAAGAAATAGAAGCTGTGAGTGAGTGAGAGAGAGAGAAGCTGTGAGTGAGAGAGAAAGAGAAGCTGTGAGTGAGAGAGAGAGAGAGAGAAGCTGTGAGTGAGAGAGAGAGAGAAGCTGTGAGTGAGAGAGAAAGAAAGAAATAGAAGCTGTGAGTGAGTGAGAGAGAGAGAAGCTGTCAGTGAGAGAGAGAGAGAGAAGCTGTGAGTGAGAGAGAATGGGAAAGAGAGGCTGTGAGTGACAGAGAGAGAGAGAAGCTGTGAGTGAGAGAGAGAGAGAAGCTGTGAGTGAGAGAGAAAGAGAGGCTGTGAGTGAGAAAGAGAGAGAGAAGCTGAGTGAGAGAGAGATAAAGAGAAGCTGTGAGTTAGAGAGAGAGGGAGAAAGAGAAGCTGTGAGTGAGACAGAGAGAAAGAGAAGCTGTGTGTGTGTGTGAGAGAGAGAAGCTTTGAGTGAGAGAGAGAGAGAAAAAGAGAAGCTGTGAGTGAGAGAGAGAGCGAGAAGGTGTGAGTGAGAGAGAGAGAGAGAGAAACTGTGAGTGAGAGAGAGAGAAGCTGTGAGTGAGTGAGTGAGAGAGAGAGAAGCTGTGTGAGAGAGAGAGAAATAAAGAGAAGCTGTGAGTTAGAGAGAAACAGAGAATGAGAAGCTGTGAGTGAGAGAGAGAGAAAGAGAAGCTGTGAGTGTGAGAGAGAGATAAAGAGAAGCTGTGAGTTAGAGAGAGACAGAGAAAGAGAAGCTGTGAGTGAGAGAGTGAGAGAGAAAGAGAAGCAGTGAGTGAGAGAGAGAGAGAAAGAGAAGCTGTGAGTGAGAGAGAGAGAAAGAAAGAGATGCTGTGAGTGAGAGAGAGAGGGTGAAAGAGAAGCTGTGATTGTGAGAGAGAGGGAGAAAAAGCTGTCAGTGAGCGTGAGAGAGAGCGAGAAGCTGTGACAGTGGGAGAGAGAGAATGAGAAGCTGTGAGTGAGTGAGAAGAAAGAAAGAGAAGCTATGAGTGAGAGAGAGAGAAGCTGTAAATGTGAGAGAGAGGGAGAAAGAGAAGCTGTGAGAGAGAGAGGGAAAGAGAAGCTGTGAGTGAGAGAGACAGACAGAGAAAGAGAAGCTGTGAGTGAGAGAGAGAGAGCTAGAAGCTGTGAGTGAGTGAGAGAGAGAGAAGCTGTGAGTGAGAGAGAGAAAGAGAAGCTGTGAGTGAGAGAGAGAGAGAAAGAGAAGCTGTGAGTGAGAGAGAGATAAAGAGAAGCTGTGAGTGAGAGAGAGAGAAAGAAAGAGATGCTGTGAGTGAGAGAGAGAGGATGAAAGAGAAGCTGTGATTGTGAGAGAGAGGGAGAAAAAGCTGTCAGTGAGCGTGAGAGAGAGTGAGAAGCTGTGACAGTGGGAGAGAGAGAAAGAGAAGCTGTGAGTGAGTGAGAAGAAAGAAAGAGAAGCTATGAGTGAGAGAGAGAGAAGCTGTAAATGTGAGAGAGAGGGAGAAAGAGAAGCTGTGAGAGAGAGAGGGAAAGAGAAGCTGTGAGTGAGAGAGACAGACAGAGAAAGAGAAGCTGTGAGTGAGAGAGAGAGAGCTAGAAGCTGTGAGTGAGTGAGAGAGAGAGAAGCTGTGAGTGAGAGAGAGAAAGAGAAGCTGTGAGTGAGAGAGAGAGAGAGAAAGAGAAGCTGTGAGTGAGAGAGAGATAAAGAGAAGCTGTGAGTAAGAGAGAGAGAGAAAGAGAAGCTGTGAGTGAGAGAGAGAGAAGCTGTGAGTGAGAGAGAGAGGGAGAAAGTGAAGCGGTGAGTGAGAGAGAGAGAGACAGAGAAGCTGTGAGTGAGAGAGAGAGCAAGAAAAAAAGAATCTGTGAGTGAGAGAGAGAAGCTGTGAGTGAGAGAGAGAGAGAAGCTGTGAGTGAGAGAGAGAAAGAGAAGCTGTGAGTGAGAGAGAGAGAGAAAGAGAAGCTGTGAGTGAGAGAGAGATAAAGAGAAGCTGTGAGTTAGAGAGAGACAGAGAAAGAGAAGCTGTGAGTGAGAGAGAGAGAAGCTGTGAGTGAGAGAGAGAGAGAGAAGCTGTGAGTGAGAGAGAAAGAGAGGCTGTGAGTGAGAGAGAGAGAGAGAAGCTGAGTGAGAGAGAGATAAAGAGAAGCTGTGAGTTAGAGAGAGAGAGAGAGAAGCTGTGAGTGAGACAGAGAGAAAGAGAAGCTGTGTGTGTGTCAGAGAGAGAGAATCTGTGAGTGAGAGAGAGAGAGAGAGAAAGAGAAGCTGTGAGTGAGAGAGAAAGCTGTGAGTGAGAGAGAAAGAGAAAGAGAAGCTGTGAGTGAGAGAGAGAGAAGCTGTGAGTGAGTGAGAGAGAGAGAAACTGTGAGTGAGTGAGTGAGTGAGAGAGAAGCTGTGAGTGAGAGAGAGAAATAAAAAGAAGCTGTGAGTGAGTGAGAGAGATAGAGAGAAGCTGTGAGTGAGAGAGAGAAATAAAGAGAAGCTGTGAGTCAGAGAGAAACAGAGAAAGAGAAGCTTTGAGTGAGAGAGAGAGAGAAAGAGAAGCTGTGAGTGTGAGAGAGAGATAAAGAGAAGCTGTGAGTTAGAGAGAGACAGAGAAAGAGAAGCTGTGAGTGAGAGAGTGAGAGAGAAAGAGAAGCTGTGAGTGAGAGAGAGAGAAAGAAAGAGATGCTGTAAGTGAGAGAGAGAGGGTGAAAGAGAAGCTGTGATTGTGAGAGAGAGGGAGAAAAAGGGAAGCTGTCAGTGAGCGTGAGAGAGAGAGAGAAGCTGTGACAGTGGGAGAGAGAGAAAGAGTAGCTGTGAGTGAGTGAGAGAGAAAGAAAGAGAAGCTATGAGTGAGAGAGAGAGAAGCTGTAAGTGACAGAGAGAGGGAGAAAGAGAAGCTGTGAGAGAGATAGAGAAAGAGAAGCTGTGAGTGAGAGAGAGAGACAGAGAAAGAGAATCTGTGAGTGAGAGAGAGCTAGAAGTTGTGAGTGAGTGAGGGAGAGAGAAGCTGTGAGTGAGAGAGAGAAAGAGAAGCTGTGAGTGTGTGAGAGAGAAAGAAAGAGAAGCTATGAGTGAGAGAGAAGCTGTAAGTGAGAGAGAGAGGGAGAAAGAGAAGCTGTGAGAGAGAGAGAGAAAGAGAAGCTGTGAGTGAGAGAGACAGACAGAGAAAGAGAAGCTGTGATTGAGAGAGAGAGAGCTAGAAGCTGTGAGTGAGTGAGAGAGAGAGAAGCTGTGAGTGGGAGAGAGAAAGAGAAGCTGTGAGTGAGAGAGAGAGAGAAAGAGAAGCTGTGAGTGAGAGAGAGATAAAGAGAAGCTGTGAGTTAGAGAGAGAGAGAAAGAGAAGCTGTGAGTGAGAGAGAGAGAAGCTGTGAGTGAGAGAGAGAGTGAGAAAGTGAAGCGGTGAGTGAGAGAGAGATAAAGAGAAGCTGTGAGTTAGAGAGAGACAGAGAAAGAGAAGCTGTGAGTGAGAGAGAGAGAGAGAAAGAGAAGCTGTGTGTGACAGAGAGAAGCTGTGAGTGAGAGAGAGAGAGAAAGAGAAGATGTTAGTGAGAGAGTGAGAGAGAGAAAGAGAAGCTGTGAGTGAGAGAGAGAGAGAGAAAGAGAAGGTGTGTGTGAGAGAGAAAGAGAAGCTGTGAGTGAGAGAGAGAGAGAAGATGTGAGTGAGTGAGAGAGAGAAGATGTGAGTGAGAGAAAGAGAAAGAGAAGCTGTGAGTGAGTGAGAGAGAGAGATAAAGAGAAGCTGTGAGTGATAGAGAGAGATAAAGAAAAGCTGTGAGTGAGAGAGAGAAAGAGAAGCTGGGAGTGAGTAAGAGAGAGAAAGAGAGGCTGGGAGTGAGAGAGAGAGAGAGAAAAGCTGTGAGTGAGAGAGAAAGAAAGAAAGAGAAGCTGTGAGTGAGTGAGAGAGAGAGAGAGAAACTGTGAGTGAGAGAGAAAGAGAAAGTGTGAGTGAGAGAGAGCGAAGATGTGAGTGAGAGAAAGAGAAAGAGAAGCTGTGAGTGAGTGAGAGAGATAAAGAAAAGCTGTGAGTGATAGAGAGAGATAAAGAAAAGCTGTGAGTGAGAGAGAGAAAGAAAAGCTGGGAGTGAGTAAGAGAGAGAAAGAGAAGCTGTGAGTGAGTGAGAGAGAGAGAAGCCGTGAGTGAGAGAGAGAGAGAGAAGCTGTGAGTGAGAGAGAGAGAGAGAAGCTGTGAGTGAGAGAGAAAGAAAGAAAGAGAAGCTGTGAGTGAGTGAGAGAGAGAGAGAGAAACTGTGAGTGAGTGAGAGAGAGAGAAAGAGAAGCTGTGAGTGAGAGAGAGAGAGAAGCTGTGAGTGAGAGAGAGATGGAGAAAGAGAAGCTGTGTGAGAGAGAGAAAGAAAGAGAATCTGTGAGTGAGAGAGAGAGAAAGAGAAGCTGTGACTGAGAGAGAGATAAAGACAAGCTGTGAGTTAGAGAGAGACAGAGAAAGTGAAGCTGTGAGTGAGAGAGAGAGAGAATGAGATGTGAGTGAGAGAGAGAAAGAGAAACTGTGAGTGAGAGAGAGAGAGAAAGAAAGACAAGCTGCGAGTGAGAGAGAGATAAAGAGAAGCTGTGAGTTAGAGAGAGACAGAGAAAGAGAAGCTTGAGTGAGAGAGTGAGAGAAAGAGAAGCTGTGAGTGAGAGAGAGAGGGTGAAAGAGAAACTGTGTGTGAGAGAGAGGGAGAAAAAGGGAAGCTGTGAGTGAGCATGAGAGAGAGAGAGAGAAGGTGTGACAGTGGGAGAGAGAGAGAGAAAGAGAAGCTGTGAGTGAGAGAGAGAGAAAGAAAGAAAGAAAGAGAAGCTATGAGTGAGAGAGAGAAGCTGTGAGAGAGAGAGGGAGAAAGAGAAGCTGTGAGTGAGAGAGAGAGGGAAAGAGAAGCTGTGAGTGAGAGAGAGATAAAGAGAAGCTGTGAGTTAGAGAGAGAGAGAAAGAGAAGCTGTGAGTGAGAGAGAGAGAGAGAAAAAGAGAATTTGTGAGTGAGAGAGAGAGAGATGCTGTGAGTGAGAGAGAGAAAGAGAGAAGCTGTGTGAGAGAGAAAAAGAGAAGCTGTGAGTGAGAGAGAGAGAGAGAAAGAGAAGCTGTGAGTGAGAGAGAGATAAAGAAGCTGTGAGTTAGAGAGAGACAGAGAAAGAGAAGCTGTGAGTGAGAGAGAGAGAAAGAGAAGCTGTGTGTGTGAGAGAGAGAAGCTGTGAGTGAGAGAGAGAGAAAGAGAAGATGTTAGTGAGAGAGTGAGAGAGAGAGAGAGAAGCTGTGTGTGAGAGTGAGAGATAAGCTATGAGTGACAGAGAGAGAGAGAAAGAGAAGTTGTGTGTGTGAGAGAGAGAGAGAAGCTGTGAGTGAGAGAGAGAGAGAGAAGCTGTCAATGAGAGAGAGAGAGAAGATGTGAGTGTGAGAGAGAAAGAGAAAGAGAAGCTGTGAGTGAGTGAGAGAGAGAGAGAGAGATAAAGAGAAGCTGTGAGTGATACAGAGAGATAAAGAGAAGCTGTGAGAGAGAGAGAGAGAGAAGCTGTGAGTGAGAGAGAGAGAGAAAGAGAAGCTGTGAGTGAGTGAGTGAGAGAGAAGGTGTGAGTGAGAGAGAGAGAGAGAAGCTGTGAGTGAGAGAGAAAGAAAGAGAGAGAAGCTGTGAGTGAGAGAGAGAGAGAGTAAGAGAAGCTGTGAGTGAGAGAGAGAGAGAGAAAGAGAAGCTGTGAGTGAGAGAGAGAGAGAAAGAAAGAGAAGCTGTGAGTGAGAGAGAGAGAGAAAGTGAAGATGTGAGTGAGAGAGAGAAAGAGGTGTGAGAGAGAGAGAGAGAAAGAGAAGCTGTGAGTGAGAGAGAGAGAGAAAGAGAAGCTGTGAGTGATAGAGAGAGAGATAAAGACAAGCTGTGAGTTAGAGAGAGACAGAGAGAGAGAGATAGCTGTGAGTGAGAAAGAGAGAGAAGCTGTGAGTGAGAGAGAGAGAGAGAAAGAGATGTGAGTGAGAGAGAGAAAGAGAAAGTGTGAGTGAGAGAGAGAGAGAGAAAGCAAGAGAAGCTGTGAGTGAGAGAGAGATAAAGAGAAGCTGTGAGTTAGAGAGAGAGAGAGAAAGAGAAGCTGTTAGTGAGAGAGAGAGAGAAAGAGAAGCTGTGAGTGAGAGAGAGAGAGAAAGAGAAGCTGTGAGTGTGTGAGAGAGAGAGATAGAGAAGCTGTGAGTGAGAGAGAGTGAGAGAAAGAAAAGCTGTGAGTGAGGGAGTGAGAGAAAGAGAAGCTGTGAGTGAGAGAGAGAGAAAGAAAGAGAAGCTGTGAGTGAGAGAGAGAGGGTGAAAGAGAAGCTGTGATTGTGAGAGAGAAGGAGAAAAAGGGAAGCTGTGAGTGAGCGTGAGAGAGAGAGAAAGAGAAGCTGTGAGAGAGAGAGAAGCTGTGAGTGAGAGAGAAAGAAAGAAATAGAAGCTGTGAGTGAGTGAGAGAGAGAGAAGCTGTGAGTGAGTGAGAGAGAGAAGCTGTGAGTGAGAGAGAAAGGGAAAGAGAGGATGTGAGTGAAAGAGAGAGAGAGAAGCTGTGAGTAAGAGAGAGAGAGAAGCTGTGAGTGTGAGAGAAAGAGAGGCTGTGAGTGAGAGAGAGAGAGAAGCTGAGTGAGAGAGAGATAAAGAGAAGCTGTGAGTTAGAGAGAGAGAGAGAAAGAGAAGCTGTGAGTGAGACAGAGAGAAAGAGAAGCTGTGTGAGAGAGGGAGAGAAAGAGAAGCTGTGAGTGAGAGAGAGAGAGAGTGAGAAGCTGTGAGTGAGAGAGAGAGAGAGAAGCTGTGAGTGAGAGAGAGAGAGAGAGAAAGAGAAGCTGTGAGTGAGAGAGAGAAAGAAAGAGAAGCTGTGAGAGAGAGAGAGAAGCTGTCAGTGAGAGAGAAAGATAGAAATAGAAGCTGTGAGTGAGTGAGAGAGAGAAGCTGTGAGTGAGAGAGAGAGAGAAGCTGTGAGTGAGAGAGAGAGAGAGAAAGAGAAGCTGTGAGTGAGAGAGAGAGAGAAAGAGAAGCTGTGAGAGAGAGAAAGATAAGCTGTGAGTGAGAGAGAAAGAGAAGCTGTGAGTGAGAGAGAGAGAAAGAGAAGCTGTGAGTGAGAGAGAGAAAGAGAAGCTGTGAGTGAGAGAGAGAGAGAAAGAGAAGCTGTGAGAGAGAGAGAAGCTGTGAGTGAGAGAGAAAGGGAAAGAGAGGCTGTGAGTGAGAGAGAGAGAGAAAGAGAAGTTGTGAGTGAGAGAGAGAGAGAGAAAGAGAAGCTGTGAGAGAGAGAGAGAAGCTGTGAGTGAGAGAGAAAGAAAGAAATAGAAGCTGTGAGTGAGTGAGAGAGAGAGAAGCTGTGAGTGAGAGAGAGAGAAGCTGTGAGTGAGAGAGAGAGAGAGAAAGAGAAGCTGTGAGTGAGAGAGAGAAAGAGAAGTTGTGAGAGAGAGAAAGGGAAGCTGTGAGTGAGAGAGAAAGAGAAGCTGTGAGTGAGAGAGAGAGAAAGAGAAGCTGTGTGTGTGTGAGAGAGAGAGAAGCTGTGAGTGAGAGAGAGAGAGAGAGAGAGAAAGAGAAGCTGTGAGAGAGAGAGAAGCTGTGAGTGAGAGAGAAAGAAAGAAATAGAAGCTGTGAGTGAGTGAGAGAGAGAGAAGCTGTGAGTGAGTGAGAGAGAGAAGCTGTGAGTGAGAGAGAAAGGGAAAGAGAGGCTGTGAGTGAAAGAGAGAGAGAGAGAAGCTGTGAGTAAGAGAGAAAGAGAAGCAGTGAGTGAGACAGAGAGAAAGAGAAGCTGTGTGTGTGTGAGAGAGAGAGAAGCTGTGAGTGAGAGAGAGAGAAAGAGAAGCTGTGAGTGAGAGAGAAAGCTGTGAGTGAGAGAGAAAGAGAAAGAGAAGCTGTGAGTGAGAGAGAGAGAGAAGCTGTGAGTGAGAGAGAGAGAGAGAAACTGTGAGTGAGTGAGAGAGAGAGAAGCTGTGAGTGAGTGAGAGAGAGAGAGAGAAGCTGTGAGTGAGAGAGAGAGAAAGAAAGAGAAGTTATGAGTGAGAGAGAGAGAAGCTGTAAGTGAGAGAGAGAGGGAGAAAGAGAAGCTGTGAGAGAGAGAGAGAAAGAGAAGCTGTGAGTGAGAGAGACAGACAGAGAAAGAGAAGCTGTGAGTGAGAGAGAGAGAGCTAGAAGCTGTGAGTGAGTGAGAGAGAGCGAAGCTATGAGTGAGAGAGAGAAAGAGAAGCTGTGAGTGAGAGAGAGAGAAAGAGAAGCTGTGAGTGAGAGAGAGATAAATAGAAGCTGTGAGTTAGAGAGAGAGAATGAGAAGCTGTGAGTGAGAGAGAGAGAAGCTGTGAGTGAGAGAGTGAGGGAGAAAGTGAAGCGGTGAGTGAGAGAGAGAGAGAAGCTGTGAGTGAGAGAGAGAGAGAGAAAAAAAGAATCTGTGAGTGAGAGAGAGAGAGAGAATCTGTGAGTGAGAGAGAGAGAGAAGCTGTGAGTGAGAGAGAGAAAGAGAAGCTGTGAGTGAGAGAGAGAGAGAAAGAGAAGCTGTGAGTGAGAGAAAGATAAAGAGAAGTTGTGAGTTAGAGAGAGACAGAGAAAGAGAAGCTGTGAGTGAGAGAGAGAGAGAGAAAGAGAAGCTGTGTGTTTCAGAGAGAGAGAAGCTGTGAGTGAGAGAGAGAGAGAGAGAAGATGTTAGTGAGAGTGAGAGAGAGAAAGAGAAGTTGTGAGTGAGAGAGAGAGAAGCTGTGAGAGAGAGAGAGAGAGAGAAAGAGAAGGTGTGTGTGAGAGAGAGAAAGAGAAGCTGTGAGTGAGAGAGAGAAGATGTGAGTGAGAGAGAGAGAGAAGATGTGAGTGAGAGAAAGAGAAAGAGAAGCTGTGAGTGAGTGAGAGAGAGAGATAAAGAGAAGCTGTGAGTGATAGAGAGATAAAGAAAAGCTGTGAGTGAGAGAGAGAAAGAGAAGCTGGGAGTGAGTAAGAGAGAGAAAGAGAAGCTGTGAGTGAGTGAGAGAGAGAGAAGCTGTGAGTGAGAGAGAGAGAAGCTGAGAGTGAGAGAGAAAGAAAGAAAGAGAAGCTGT
Source organism: Bradypodion ventrale (assembly GCA_035047345.1). Taxonomy (NCBI): domain Eukaryota; kingdom Metazoa; phylum Chordata; class Lepidosauria; order Squamata; family Chamaeleonidae; genus Bradypodion; species Bradypodion ventrale. Next base: position 9,345,766 of record JAWDJE010000018.1, on the reverse strand, counting down.
GAGTGAGTGAGAGAGTGACAGAGAGAGAAACTGTGTGTGAGGGAGAGAGAGAAAGAGAAGCTGTGAGTGAGAGAGAGAGAGAGAAAGAGAAGCTGTGAGAGAGAGAAAGAGAAGCTGTGAGTGAGAGAGAAAGAGAATGTGTGAGTGAGAGAGAGAGAGAAAGAGAAGCTGTGAGTGAGAGAGAGAGAAAGAGAAGCTGTGAGTGAGAGAGAGAGAGAAAGAGAAGCTGTGAGAGAGAGAGAGAGCAGCTGTGAGTGAGAGAGAAAGAAAGAAATAGAAGCTGTGAGTGAGTGAGAGCGAGAGAAGCTGTGAGTGAGAGAGAGAGAAGCTGTGAGTGAGAGAGAAAGGGAAAGAGAGGCTGTGAGTGAGAGAGAGAGAGAGAGAGAGAAAGAGAAGCTGTGAGTGAGAGAGAGAGAGAGAAAGAGAAGCTGTGAGAGAGAGAGAGAAGCTGTGAGTGAGATAGAAAGAAAGAAATAGAAGCTGTGAGTGAGTGAGAGAGAGAGAAGCTGTGAGTGAGAGAGAGAGAGAAGCTGTGAGTGAGAGAGAGAGAGAGAGAGAGAAGCTGTGAGTGAGAGAGAGAGAGAGAAAGAGAAGCTGTGAGAGAGAGAGAGAAGCTGTGAGTGAGAGAGAAAGAGAAGCTGTGAGTGAGAGAGAGAGAGAGAAGCTGTGAGTGAGAGAGAGAGAAAGAGAAGCTGTGAGAGAGAGAGAGAAGCTGTGAGTGAGAGAGAAAGAAAGAAATAGAAGCTGTGAGTGAGTGAGAGAGAGAGAAGCTATGAGTGTGAGAGAGAGAGAGAGAAGCTGTGAGTGAGAGAGAAAGGGAAAGATAGGCTGTGAGTGACAGAGAGAGAGAGAAGCTGTGAGTGAGTGAGAGAGAGAAGCTGTGAGTGAGAGAGAAAGAGAGGCTGTGAGTGAGAGAGAGAGAGAGAAGCTGAGTGAGAGAGAGATAAAGAGAAGCTGTGAGTTAGAGAGAGAGAGAGAAAGAGAAGCTGTGAGTGAGACAGAGAGAAAGAGAAGCTGTGTGTGTGTGTGTGAGAGAGAAGCTGTGAGTGAGAGAGAGAGAAAAAGAGAAGCTGTGAGTGAGAGAGAGAGAGAGAAGCTGTGAGTGAGAGAGAGAGAAACTGTGAGTGCGAGAGAGAGAGAAGCTGTGAGTGAGTGAGAGAGAGAGAGAGAAGCTGTGTGAGAGAGAGAGAAATAAAGAGAAGCTGTGAGTTAGAGAGAAACAGAGAAAGAGAAGCTGTGAGTGAGAGAGAGAGAAAGAGAAGCTGTGACTGTGAGAGAGAGATAAAGTGAAGCTGTGAGTTAGAGAGAGACAGAGAAAGAGAAGCTGAGAGTGAGAGAGTGAGAGAGAAAGAGAAGCTGTGAGTGAGAGAGAGAGAGAGAAGCTGTGAGAGAGAGAGAAAGAAAGAGATGCTGTGAGTGAGAGAGAGAGGGTGAAAGAGAAGCTGTGATTGTGAGAGAGAGGGAGAAAAAGCTGTCAGTGAGCGTGAGAGAGAGAGAGAAGCTGTGACAGTGGGAGAGAGAGAAAGAGAAGCTGTGAGTGAGTGAGAGAGAAAGAAAGAGAAGCTATGAGTGAGAGAGAGAGAAGCTGTAAGTGAGAGAGAGAGGGAGAAAGAGAAGCTGTGAGAGAGAGAGAGAAAGAGAAGCTGTGTGTGAGAGAGACAGATAGAGAAAGAGAAGCTGTGAGTGAGAGAGAGAGAGCTAGAAGCTGTGAGTGAGTGAGAGAGAGAGAAGCTGTGAGTGAGAGAGAGAAAGAGAAGCTGTGAGTGAGAGAGAGAGAAAGAGAAGCTGTGAGTGAGAGAGAGATAAAGAGAAGCTGTGAGTTAGAGAGAGAGAGAAAGAGAAGCTGTGAGTGAGAGAGAGAGAAGCTGTGACTGAGAGAGAGTGGGAGAAAGTGAAGCGGTGAGTGAGAGAGAGAGAGACAGAGAAGCTGCGAGTGAGAGAGAGAGAGAGAAAAAAAGATTCTGTGAGTGAGAGAGAGAGAGAGAGAAGCTGTGTGTGTGAGAGAGAGAGAGAAGCTGTGAGTGAGAGAGAGAAAGAGAAGCTGTGAGTGAGAGAGAGAGAGAAAGAGAAGCTGTGAGTGAGAGAGAGATAAAGAGAAGCTGCGAGTTAGAGAGAGACAGAGAAAGAGAAGCTGTGAGTGAGAGAGAGAGAGAGAGAGAGAAGCTGTGTGTGTGTGTGAGAGAGAGAAGCTGTGAGTGAGAGAGAAAGAGAGGCTGTGAGTGAGAGAGAGAGAGAAGCTGAGTGAGAGAGAGATAAAGAGAAGCTGTGAGTTAGAGAGAGAGAAAGAGAAGCTGTGAGTGAGACAGAGAGAAAGAGAAGCTGTGTGTGTGTCAGAGAGAGAGAATCTGTGAGTGAGAGAGAGAGAGAAAGAGAAGCTGTGAGTGAGAGAGAAAGCTGTGAGTGAGAGAGAAAGAGAAAGAGAAGCTGTGAGTGAGAGAGAGAGAAGCTGAGAGTGAGAGAGAGAGAGAGAAACTGTGAGTGAGAGAGAGAGAAGCTGTGAGTGAGTGAGTGAGAGAGAGAGAAGCTGTGAGTGAGAGAGAGAAATAAAGAGAAGCTGTGAGTGAGTGAGAGAGATAGAGAGAAGCTGTGAGTGAGAGAGAGAAATAAAGAGAAGCTGTGAGTTAGAGAGAAACAGAGAAAGAGAAGCTGTGAGTGAGAGAGAGAGAGAAAGAGAAGCTGTGAGTGTGAGAGAGAGATAAAGAGAAGCTGTGAGTTAGAGAGAGACAAAGAAAGAGAAGCTGTGAGTGAGCGTGAGAGAGAAAGAGAAGCTGTGAGTGAGAGAGAGAGAGAAAGAGAAGCTGTGAGTGAGAGAGAGAGAAAGAAAGAGATGCTGTGAGTGAGAGAGAGAGGGTGAAAGAGAAGCTGTGATTGTGAGAGAGAGGGAGAAAAAGGGAAGCTGTCAGTGAGCGTGAGAGAGAGAGAGAAGCTGTGACAGTAGGAGAGAGAAAGAGAAGCTGTGAGTGAGTGAGAGAGAAAGAAAGAGAAGCTATGAGTGAGAGAGAGAGAAGCTGTAAGTGAGAGAGAGAGGGAGAAAAAGAAGCTGTGAGAGAGATAGAGAAAGAGAAGCTGTGAGTGAGAGAGAGAGACAGAGAAAGAGAACCTGTGAGTAAGAGAGAGAGAGCTAGAAGTTGTGAGTGAGTGAGGGAGAGAGAAGCTGTGAGTGAGAGAGAGAAAGAGAAGCTGTGAGTGAGAGAGAGAGAGAAAGAGAAGCTGTGAGTGAGAGAGAAATAAAGAGAAGCTGTGAGTTAGAGAGAGAGAGAAAGAGAAGCTGTGAGTGAGAGAGAGAGAAGCTGTGAGTGAGAGAGAGAGGGAGAAAGTGAAGCAGTGAGTGAGAGAGAGAGAGAAGCTGTGAGTGAGAAAAAAAGAAAGAAAGAGAAGCTGTGAGTGAGTGAGAGAGAGAGAGAAACTGTGAGTGAGAGAAAGAGAGAGAGAGAAAGAGAAGCTGTGAGTGAGAGAGAGAGAGAGAGAAAGAGAAGCTGTGAGAGAGAGAAAGAGAAGCTGTGAGTGAGAGAGAAAGAGAAGCTGTGAGTGAGAGAGAGAGAAAGAGAAGCTGTGAGTGAGAGAGAGAAAAAGAGAAGCTGTGAGTGAGAGAGAGAGAGAAAGAGAAGCTGTGAGAGAGAGAAAGAGAAGCAGTGAGTGAGAGAGAAAGAGAAGCTGTGAGTGAGAGAGAGAGAAAGAGAAGCTGTGAGTGAGAGAGAGAAAAAGAGAAGCTGTGAGTGAGAGAGAAAGGGAAAGAGAGGCTGTGAGTGTGAGAGAGAGAGAGAGAAAGAGAAGCTGTGAGTGAGAGAGAGAGAGAGAAAGAGAAGCTGTGAGAGAGAGAGAGAGAAGCTGTGAGTGAGATAGAAAGAAAGAAATAGAAGCTGTGAGTGAGTGAGAGAGAGAGAAGCTGTGAGTGAGAGAGAAAGAGAAGCTGTGAGTGAGAGAGAGAGAGAGAAGCTGTGAGTGAGAGAGAGAGAAGCTGTGAGTGAGAGAGAAAGAAAGAAATAGAAGCTGTGAGTGAGTGAGAGAGAGAGAAGCTGTCAGTGAGAGAGAGAGAGAGAAGCTGTGAGTGAGAGAGAAAGGGAAAGAGAGGCTGTGAGTGACAGAGAGAGAGAGAAGCTGTGAGTGAGAGAGAGAGAGAAGCTGTGAGTGAGAGAGAAAGAGAGGCTGTGAGTGAGAAAGAGAGAGAGAAGCTGAGTGAGAGAGAGATAAAGAGAAGCTGTGAGTTAGAGAGAGAGGGAGAAAGAGAAGCTGTGAGTGAGACAGAGAGAAAGAGAAGCTGTGTGTGTGTGAGAGAGAGAGAAGCTTTGAGTGAGAGAGAGAGAGAAAAAGAGAAGCTGTGAGTGAGAGCGAGAGCGAGAAGGTGTGAGTGAGAGAGAGAGAGAGAGAAACTGTGAGTGAGAGAGAGAGAGAAGCTGTGAGTGAGTGAGTGAGAGAGAGAGAAGCTGTGTGAGAGAGAGAGAAATAAAGAGAAGCTGTGAGTTAGAGAGAAACAGAGAATGAGAAGCTGTGAGTGAGAGAGAGAGAAAGAGAAGCTGTGAGTGTGAGAGAGAGATAAAGAGAAGCTGTGAGTTAGAGAGAGACAGAGAAAGAGAAGCTGTGAGTGAGAGAGTGAGAGAGAAAGAGAAGCAGTGAGTGAGAGAGAGAGAGAAAGAGAAGCTGTGAGTGAGAGAGAGAGAAAGAAAGAGATGCTGTGAGTGAGAGAGAGAGGGTGAAAGAGAAGCTGTGATTGTGAGAGAGAGGGAGAAAAAGCTGTCAGTGAGCGTGAGAGAGAGCGAGAAGCTGTGACAGTGGGAGAGAGAGAATGAGAAGCTGTGAGTGAGTGAGAAGAAAGAAAGAGAAGCTATGAGTGAGAGAGAGAGAAGCTGTAAATGTGAGAGAGAGGGAGAAAGAGAAGCTGTGAGAGAGAGAGGGAAAGAGAAGCTGTGAGTGAGAGAGACAGACAGAGAAAGAGAAGCTGTGAGTGAGAGAGAGAGAGCTAGAAGCTGTGAGTGAGTGAGAGAGAGAGAAGCTGTGAGTGAGAGAGAGAAAGAGAAGCTGTGAGTGAGAGAGAGAGAGAAAGAGAAGCTGTGAGTGAGAGAGAGATAAAGAGAAGCTGTGAGTGAGAGAGAGAGAAAGAAAGAGATGCTGTGAGTGAGAGAGAGAGGATGAAAGAGAAGCTGTGATTGTGAGAGAGAGGGAGAAAAAGCTGTCAGTGAGCGTGAGAGAGAGTGAGAAGCTGTGACAGTGGGAGAGAGAGAAAGAGAAGCTGTGAGTGAGTGAGAAGAAAGAAAGAGAAGCTATGAGTGAGAGAGAGAGAAGCTGTAAATGTGAGAGAGAGGGAGAAAGAGAAGCTGTGAGAGAGAGAGGGAAAGAGAAGCTGTGAGTGAGAGAGACAGACAGAGAAAGAGAAGCTGTGAGTGAGAGAGAGAGAGCTAGAAGCTGTGAGTGAGTGAGAGAGAGAGAAGCTGTGAGTGAGAGAGAGAAAGAGAAGCTGTGAGTGAGAGAGAGAGAGAAAGAGAAGCTGTGAGTGAGAGAGAGATAAAGAGAAGCTGTGAGTAAGAGAGAGAGAGAAAGAGAAGCTGTGAGTGAGAGAGAGAGAAGCTGTGAGTGAGAGAGAGAGGGAGAAAGTGAAGCGGTGAGTGAGAGAGAGAGAGACAGAGAAGCTGTGAGTGAGAGAGAGAGCAAGAAAAAAAGAATCTGTGAGTGAGAGAGAGAAGCTGTGAGTGAGAGAGAGAGAGAGAAGCTGTGAGTGAGAGAGAGAAAGAGAAGCTGTGAGTGAGAGAGAGAGAGAAAGAGAAGCTGTGAGTGAGAGAGAGATAAAGAGAAGCTGTGAGTTAGAGAGAGACAGAGAAAGAGAAGCTGTGAGTGAGAGAGAGAGAGAGAGAAGCTGTGAGTGAGAGAGAGAGAGAGAAGCTGTGAGTGAGAGAGAAAGAGAGGCTGTGAGTGAGAGAGAGAGAGAGAAGCTGAGTGAGAGAGAGATAAAGAGAAGCTGTGAGTTAGAGAGAGAGAGAGAGAAGCTGTGAGTGAGACAGAGAGAAAGAGAAGCTGTGTGTGTGTCAGAGAGAGAGAATCTGTGAGTGAGAGAGAGAGAGAGAGAAATAGAAGCTGTGAGTGAGAGAGAAAGCTGTGAGTGAGAGAGAAAGAGAAAGAGAAGCTGTGAGTGAGAGAGAGAGAAGCTGTGAGTGAGTGAGAGAGAGAGAAACTGTGAGTGAGTGAGTGAGTGAGAGAGAAGCTGTGATTGAGAGAAAGAAATAAAAAGAAGCTGTGAGTGAGTGAGAGAGATAGAGAGAAGCTGTGAGTGAGAGAGAGAAATAAAGAGAAGCTGTGAGTCAGAGAGAAACAGAGAAAGAGAAGCTTTGAGTGAGAGAGAGAGAGAAAGAGAAGCTGTGAGTGTGAGAGAGAGATAAAGAGAAGCTGTGAGTTAGAGAGAGACAGAGAAAGAGAAGCTGTGAGTGAGAGAGTGAGAGAGAAAGAGAAGCTGTGAGTGAGAGAGAGAGAGAAAGAGAAGCTGTGAGTGAGAGAGAGAGAAAGAAAGAGATGCTGTAAGTGAGAGAGAGAGGGTGAAAGAGAAGCTGTGATTGTGAGAGAGAGGGAGAAAAAGGGAAGCTGTCAGTGAGCGTGAGAGAGAGAGAGAAGCTGTGACAGTGGGAGAGAGAGAAAGAGTAGCTGTGAGTGAGTGAGAGAGAAAGAAAGAGAAGCTATGAGTGAGAGAGAGAGAAGCTGTAAGTGACAGAGAGAGGGAGAAAGAGAAGCTGTGAGAGATAGAGAAAGAGAAGCTGTGAGTGAGAGAGAGAGACAGAGAAAGAGAATCTGTGAGTGAGAGAGAGCTAGAAGTTGTGAGTGAGTGAGGGAGAGAGAAGCTGTGAGTGAGAGAGAGAAAGAGAAGCTGTGAGTGTGTGAGAGATAAAGAAAGAGAAGCTATGAGTGAGAGAGAGAAGCTGTAAGTGAGAGAGAGAGGGAGAAAGAGAAGCTGTGAGAGAGAGAGAGAAAGAGAAGCTGTGAGTGAGAGAGACAGACAGAGAAAGAGAAGCTGTGATTGAGAGAGAGAGAGCTAGAAGCTGTGAGTGAGTGAGAGAGAGAGAAGCTGTGAGTGGGAGAGAGAAAGAGAAGCTGTGAGTGAGAGAGAGAGAGAAAGAGAAGCTGTGAGTGAGAGAGAGATAAAGAGAAGCTGTGAGTTAGAGAGAGAGAGAAAGAGAAGCTGTGAGTGAGAGAGAGAGAAGCTGTGAGTGAGAGAGAGAGTGAGAAAGTGAAGCGGTGAGTGAGAGAGAGATAAAGAGAAGCTGTGAGTTAGAGAGAGACAGAGAAAGAGAAGCTGTGAGTGAGAGAGAGAGAGAGAAAGAGAAGCTGTGTGTGACAGAGAGAAGCTGTGAGTGAGAGAGAGAGAGAAAGAGAAGATGTTAGTGAGAGAGTGAGAGAGAGAAAGAGAAGCTGTGAGTGAGAGAGAGAGAGAGAAAGAGAAGGTGTGTGTGAGAGAGAAAGAGAAGCTGTGAGTGAGAGAGAGAGAGAAGATGTGAGTGAGTGAGAGAGAGAAGATGTGAGTGAGAGAAGGAGAAAGAGAAGCTGTGAGTGAGTGAGAGAGAGAGATAAAGAGAAGCTGTGAGTGTTAGAGAGAGATAAAGAAAAGCTGTGAGTGAGAGAGAGAAAGAGAAGCTGGGAGTGAGTAAGAGAGAGAAAGAGAAGCTGTGAGTGAGAGAGAGAGAGAAGCTGTGAGTGAGAGAGAGAGAGAGAGAAGCTGTGAGTGAGAGAGAAAGAAAGAAAGAGAAGCTGTGAGTGAGTGAGAGAGAGAGAGAGAGATAAACTGTGAGTGAGAGAGAGAGAGAGAGAAAGAGAAGCTGTGAGTGAGAGAGAGAGAAAGAAAGAGAAGCTGTGAGTGAGAGAGAGAGAGAAGCTGTGAGTGAGAGAGAGATGGAGAAAGAGAAGCCATGTGAGAGAGAGAAAGAAAGAGAAGCTGTGGGTGAGAGAGAGAGAGAAAGTGAAGATGTGAGAGAGAGAAAGAGGTGTGAGTGAGAGAGAGAGAGAGAAGCTGTGAGTGATAGAGAGAGAGAAAGAGAAGCTGTGACTGAGAGAGAGAGATAAAGACAAGCTGTGAGTGAGAGAGAGAAAGAGAAGCTGGGAGTGAGTAAGAGAGAGAAAGAGAAGCTGGGAGTGAGAGAGAGAGAGAAGCTGTGAGTGAGAGAGAGAGAGAAAGAGATGTGAGTGAGAGAGAGAAAGAGAAACTGTGAGTGAGAGAGAGAGAGAAAGAAAGACAAGCTGTGAGTGAGAGAGAGATAAAGAGAAGCTGTGAGTTAGAGAGTGACAGAGAAAGAGAAGCTGTGAGTGAGAGAGAGAGAGAAGCTGTGAGTGTGAGAGAGATAGAGATAGAGAAGCTGTGAGTGAGAGAGAGAGAAAGAGAAGCTGTGAGTGAGAGAGTGAGAGAAAGAGAAGCTGTGAGTGAGAGGGAGAGGGTGAAAGAGAAACTGTGTGTGAGAGAGAGGGAGAAAAAGGGAAGCTGTGAGTGAGCGTGTGAGAGAGAGAGAGAGAAGGTGTGACAGTGGGAGAGAGAGAGAGAGAGAAAGAAAGAAAGAGAAGCTATGAGTGAGAGAGAGAGAGAAAGAGAAGCTGTGACTGAGAGAGAGAGATAAAGACAAGCTGTGAGTGAGAGAGAGAAAGAGAAGCTGGGAGTGAGTAAGAGAGAGAAAGAGAAGCTGGGAGTGAGAGAGAGAGAGAAGCTGTGAGTGAGTGAGAGAGAGAAAGAGAAACTGTGAGTGAGAGAGAGAGAGAAAGAAAGACAAGCTGTGAGTGAGAGAGAGATAAAGAGAAGCTGTGAGTTAGAGAGTGACAGAGAAAGAGAAGCTGTGAGTGAGAGAGAGAGAGAAGCTGTGAGTGTGAGAGAGATAGAGATAGAGAAGCTGTGAGTGAGAGAGAGAGAAAGAGAAGCTGTGAGTGAGAGAGTGAGAGAAAGAGAAGCTGTGAGTGAGAGGGAGAGGGTGAAAGAGAAACTGTGTGTGAGAGAGAGGGAGAAAAAGGGAAGCTGTGAGTGAGCGTGTGAGAGAGAGAGAGAGAAGGTGTGACAGTGGGAGAGAGAGAGAGAGAGAAAGAAAGAAAGAGAAGCTATGAGTGAGAGAGAGAAGCTGTGAGTGAGAGAGAGAGGGAGAAAGAGAAGCTATGAGTGAGAGAGAGAGGGAAAGAGAAGCTGTGAGTGTGAGAGAGAGACAGAGAAAGAGAAGCTGTGATTGAGAGAGAGAGAGCTAGAAGCTGTGAGTGAGTGAGAGAGAGAGAAGCTGTGAGTGAGTGAGAGAAAGAGAAGTTGTGAGTGAGAGAGAGAGAGAAAGAGAAGTTGTGAGTGAGAGAGAGATAAAGAGAAGCTGTGAGTTAGAGAGAGAGAAAGAGAAGCTGTGAGTGAGAGAGAGAGAGAGAGAGAAAGAGAATATGTGAGTGAGAGAGAGAAAGAGAGAAGCTGTGAGTGAGAGAGAGATAGAGAAGCTGTGAGTGAGAGAGAGAGAAAGAGAAGCTGTGAGTGAGAGAGACATAAAGAAGCTGTGAGTTAGAGAGAGACAGAGAAAGAGAAGATGTTAGTGAGAGAGTGAGAGAGAGAAAGAGAAGGTGTGTGTGAGAGAGAGAAAGAGAAGCTGTGAGAGAGAGAGAGAGAAGATGTGAGTGAGTGAGAGAGAGAGAAGATGTGAGTGAGAGAAAGAGAAAGAGAAGCTGTGAGTGAGTGAGAGAGAGAGATAAAGAGAAGCTGTGAGTGAGAGAGAGAGATAAAGAAAAGCTGTGAGTGAGAGAGAGAAAGAGAAGCTGGGAGTGAGTAAGAGAGAGAAAGAGAGGCTGTGAGTGAGAGAGAGAGAGAGAAAAGCTGTGAGTGAGAGAGAAAGAAAGAGAGAGAAGCTGTGAGTGAGAGAGAGAGAGAGTAAGAGAAGCTGTGAGTGAGAGAGAGAGAGAGAAAGAGAAGCTGTGAGTGAGAGAGAGAGAGAAATAAAGAGAAGCTGTGAGTGAGAGAGAGAGAGAAAGTGAAGATGTGAGTGAGAGAGAGAAAGAGGTGTGAGAGAGAGAGAGAAAGAGAAGCTGTGAGTGAGAGAGAGAGAGAAAGAGAAGCTGTGAGTGATAGAGATAGAGATAAAGACAAGCTGTGAGTTAGAGAGAGACAGAGAGAGAGAGATAGCTGTGAGTGAGAAAGAGAGAGAAGCTGTGAGTGAGAGAGAGAGAGAAAGAGATGTGAGTGAGAGAGAGAAAGAGAAACTGTGAGTGAGAGAGAGAGAGAGAAAGCAAGAGAAGCTGTGAGTGAGAGAGAGATAAAGAGAAGCTGTGAGTTAGAGAGAGACAGAGAAAGAGAAGCTGTTAGTGAGAGAGAGAGAAAGAGAAGCTGTGAGTGAGAGAGAGAGAAAGAGAAGCTGTGAGTGTGTGAGAGAGAGATAGAGAAGCTGTGAGTGAGAGAGAGTGAGAGAAAGAAAAGCTGTGAGTGAGGGAGTGAGAGAAAGAGAAGCTGTGAGTGAGAGAGAGAGAAAGAAAGAGAAGCTGTGAGTGAGAGAGAGAGGGTGAAAGAGAAGCTGTGATTGTGAGAGAGAAGGAGAAAAAGGGAAGCTGTGAGTGAGCGTGAGAGAGAGAGAAGCTGTGACAGTGGGAGAGAGAGAGAGAGAAAGAGAAGCTGTGAGTGAGAGAGAGAGAAAGAAAGAGAAGCTATGAGCAAGAGAGAGAGAGAGAGAAGCTGTGAGTGAGAGAGAGAGGGAAAGAGAAGCTGTGAGTGAGAGTGAGAGACAGAGAAAGAGAAACTGTGAGTGAGAGAGAGAGAGCTAGAAGCTGTGAGTGAGTGAGAGAGAGAAAGAGAAGCTGTGCGTGTGTGTGAGAGAGAAAGAGATGCTGTGAGTGAGAGAGAGAGAAAGAAAGAGAAGCTGTGAGTGAGAGAGAGAGAAGCTTTGAGTGAGAGAGAGGGAGAAAGAGAATCTGTGAGTAAGAGAGAGAGAGAGAGAAGCTGTGAATGAGAGAGAGAGAGAAAGAGAAGATAGTGAGAGAGTGAGAGAGAAAGAGAAGCTGTGAGTGATAGAGAGAGAGAAGCTGTGAGTGAGAGAGCGAGAGAGAAAGATAAGCAGTGAGTTAGAGAGAAACAGAGAAAGAGAAGCTGTGAGTGAGAGAGAGAGAGAAAGAGAAGCTGTGTGTGTGTGAGAGAGAGAAGCTGTGTGTGTGTGAGAGAGAGAAGCTGTGAGTGAGAGAGAGAGAAAGAGATGTTAGTGAGAGAGAGAAAGAGAAGCTGTGAGTGAGAGAGAGAGAAAGAGAAGCTGTGAGTGAGAGAGAGAGAAAGAAAGAGAAGCTGTGAGTGAGAGAGAGAGAAGCCTTGAGTGAGAGAGAGAGGGAGAAAGTGAAGCGGTGAGTGAGAGAGAGAGAAAAAGAGAAGCTGTGAGTGTGAGAGAGAGAGAGAGAGAGAAAGAGAATCTGTGAGTAAGAGAGAGAGAAGCTGTGAGTGAGAGAGAGAGATAGAAGCTGTGAGTGAGAGAGAGAAAGAGAAGCTGTGAGTGAGAGAGAGAGAGCAAAAGAGAAGTTGTGAGTGAGAAAGAGAGAAAGAGCTGTGAGTGAGAGAGAGAGAAGCTGTGAGTGAGAGAGAGAGAAAGAGAAGATGTGAGTGAGAGAGAGAGAGAAAGAAAGAAAGAGAAGCTGTGAGTGAGAGAGAAGCTTTGAGTGAGAGAGAGAGAGGGAGAAAGTGAAGCGGTGAGTGAGAGAGAGAGAAAAAGAGAAGCTGTGAGTGTGAGAGAGTGAGAGAAAGAGAATCTGTGAGTAAGAGAGAGAGAGAAGCTGTGAGTTAGAGAGAGAGATAAAAGCTGCGAGTGAGAGAGAGAAAGAGAAGCTGTGAGTGAGAGAGAGAGAGAAAGAGAAGCTGTGAGTGAGAGAGAGAGAGAGAAAGAGAAGCTGTGAGTGAGAGAGAGAGAGAAAGAGAAGCTGTGTGTGTGTGAGAGAGAGAAGCTGTGAGTGAGAGAGAGAGAGAGAAAGAGAAGATGTTAGTGAGAGAGTGAGAGAGAGAAAGAGAACCTGTGAGTGAGAGAGAGAGAATCTGTGAGTGAGAGAGAGAGAAGGTGTGAGGAGAGAGAGAGAGAAGATGTGAGTGTGAGAGAGAATGAGAAAGAGAAGCTGTGAGTGAGTGAGAGATAGAGATAGATAAAGAGAAGCTGTGAGTGATCGAGAGAGATAAAGAGATGCTGTGAGTGAGAGAGAGAGAAGCTGTGAGTGAGAGAGAGAGAGAAAGAGAAGCTGTGAGTGAGAGAGAGAGAAGCTGTGTGAGAGAGAGAGAGATAGAAGCTGTGAGTGAGAGAGAAAGAAAGAAAGAAAGAGATGTGAGTGAGAGAGAGAGAGAAAGAGAAGATGTGTGTGTGAGAGAGAAAGAGAAGCTGTGAGTGAGAGAGAGAGATAGAAAGAGAAGCTGTGAGTGTGTGAGAGAGAGAGAAGCTGTGAGTGAGAGAGAGAGAGAGAGAAGCTGTGAGTGAGAGAGAGAGAGAAAGAGAAGCTGTGAGAGAGAGAGAGAGAGAAGCTGTCAGAGAGAGAGAGAAAGAAAGAGATGCTGTGAGTGAGTGAGAGAGAGAAGCTGTGACAGAGAGAGGGAGCAAGAGAAGCTGTGAGAGAGAGAGAGAAAGAGAAGCTGTGAGTGAGAGAGAGAGAGAGAAAGAGAAGATGTGAGTGAGAGAGAGAGAGAGAAGCTGTGAGTGAGAGAGAGAGAGAGAGCGAAGCTGTGAGAGAGATAGAGAAAGAGAAGCTGTGAGTGAGAGAGAGAGAAAGAGAAGCTGTGAGTGAGAGAGAGATAAAGAGAAGCTGTGAGTTAGAGAGAAACAGTGAAAGAGAAGCTATGAGTGAGAGAGAGAGAGAAAGAGAAGCTGTGTGTGAGAGAGAGAGAAGATGTGAGTGAGAGAGAGAGAGAAAGAGAAGATAGTGAGAGAGTGAGAGAGAGAAAGAGAAGCTGTGAGTGAGAGAGAGAGAGAAGCTGTGAGTGAGTGAGTGAGAGAGAGAGAGAGAAACTGTGAGTGAGAGAGAGAGAGAGAAAGAGAAAGAGAAGCTGTGAGTGAGAGAGAGAGAGAAAGAAAGAGAAGCTGTGAGTGAGTGAGAGAGAGAGAGAGAGAAGCTGTGAGTGAGAGAGTGAGAGAAAGGGAAGCTGTGAGTGAGAGAGAGAGGGTGAAAGAGAAACTGTGAGTGAGAGAGAGAGAAAGTAAGAGAAGCTGTGAGTGAGAGAGAGAGGGTGAAAGAGAAGCTGTGATTGTGAGAGAGAGGGAGAAAAAGGGAAGCTGTGAGTGAGCGTGAGAGAGAGAGAAGCTGTGACAGTGGGATAGAGAGAAAGATAAGCTGTGAGTGAGAGAGAGAAAGAAACAGAAGCTATGAGTGAGAGAGAGAGAAGCTATGAGTGAGAGAGAGAGGGAGAAAGAGAAGTTGTGAGTGAGAGAGAGAGAGAAAGAGAAGCTGTGAGTGAGAGAGAGAGAGGGAGAAGCTGTGAGAGAGAGAGAGATAGAAGCTGTGAGTGAGTGAGAGAGAGTGAAGCAGTGAGAGAGAGAGAGAGAAGCTGTGAGTGAGAGAGAGAGAGAGAGCGAAGCTGTGAGAGAGATAGAGAAAGAGAAGCTGTGAGTGAGAGAGAGAGAAAGAGAAGCTGTGAGTGAGAGAGAGATAAAGAGAAGCTGTGAGTTAGAGAGAAACAGTGAAAGAGAAGCTATGAGTGAGAGAGAGAGAGAAAGAGAAGCTGTGTGTGAGAGAGAGAGAAGATGTGAGTGAGAGAGAGAGAGAAAGAGAAGATAGTGAGAGAGTGAGAGAGAGAAAGAGAAGCTGTGAGTGAGAGAGAGAGAGAGAAAGAGAAGCTGTGAGTGAGAGAGAGAGAGAGAAGCTGTGAGTGAGAGAGAGAGAGAGAAAAAGAGAATTTGTGAGTGAGAGAGAGAGAGAGATGCTGTGAGTGAGAGAGAGAAAGAGAGAAGCTGTGTGAGAGAGAAAAAGAGAAGCTGTGAGTGAGAGAGAGAGAGAGAAAGAGAAGCTGTGAGTGAGAGAGAGATAAAGAAGCTGTGAGTTAGAGAGAGACAGAGAAAGAGAAGCTTTGAGTGAGAGAGAGAGAAAGAGAAGCTGTGTGTGTGAGAGAGAGAAGCTGTGAGTGAAAGAGAGAGAGAAAGAGAAGATGTTAGTGAGAGAGTGAGAGAGAGAAAGAGAAGCTGTGTGTGAGAGTGAGAGATAAGCTGTGAGTGACAGAGAGAGAGAGAAAGAGAAGTTGTGTGTGTGAGAGAGAGAGAAGCTGTGAGTGAGAGAGAGAGAGAGAAGCTGTCAATGAGAGAGAGAGAGAGAAGATGTGAGTGTGAGAGAGAAAGAGAAAGAGAAGCTGTGAGTGAGTGAGAGAGAGAGAGAGATAAAGAGAAGCTGTGAGTGATAAAGAGAGATAAAGAGAAGCTGTGTGTGAGAGAGAGAGAGAAGCTGTGAGTGAGAGAGAGAGAGAAAGAGAAGCTGTGAGTGAGTGAGTGAGAGAGAAGGTGTGAGTGAGAGAGAGAGAGAGAAACTGTGAGTGAGAGAGAAAGAAAGAAAGAGAGAGAAGCTGTGAGTGAGAGAGAGAGAGTAAGAGAAGCTGTGAGTGAGAGAGAGAGAGAGAAAGAGAAGCTGTGAGTGAGAGAGAGAGAGAAAGAAAGAGAAGCTGTGAGTGAGAGAGAGAGTGAAAGTGAAGATGTGAGTGAGAGAGAGAAAGAGGTGTGAGAGAGAGAGAGAGAGAAAGAGAAGCTGTGAGTGAGAGAGAGAGAGAAAGAGAAGCTGTGACTGAGAGAGAGAGATAAAGACAAGCTGTGAGTTAGATAGAGACAGAGAGAGAGAGGTAGTTGTGAGTGAGAAAGAGAGAGAAGCTGTGAGTGAGAGAGAGAGAGAAAGAGATGTGAGTGAGAGAGAAAGAGAAACTGTGAGTGAGAGAGAGAGAGAAAGCAAGAGAAGCTGTGAGTGAGAGAGAGATAAAGAGAAGCTGTGAGTTAGAGAGAGACAGAGAAAGAGAAGCTGTTAGTGAGAGAGAGAGAGAAAGAGAAGCTGTGAGTGAGAGAGAGAGAGAAAGAGAAGCTGTGAGTGTGTGAGAGAGATAGATAGAGAAGCTGTGAGTGAGAGAGAGTGAGAGAAAGAAAAGCTGTGAGTGAGGGAGTGAGAGAAAGAGAAGCTGTGAGTGAGAGAGAGAGAAAGAAAGAGAAGCTGTGAGTGAGAGAGAGAGGGTGAAAGAGAAGCTGTGATTGTGAGAGAGAAGGAGAAAAAGGGAAGCTGTGAGTGAGCGTGAGAGAGAGAGAAGCTGTGACAGTGGGAGAGAGAGAGAGAGAAAGAGAAGCTGTGAGTGAGAGAGAGAGAAAGAAAGAGAAGCTATGAGCGAGAGAGAGAGAGAGAGAGAAGCTGTGAGTGAGAGAGAGAGGGAAAGAGAAGCTGTGAGTGTGAGAGAGAGACAGAGAAAGAGAAACTGTGAGTGAGAGAGAGAGCTAGAAGCTGTGAGTGAGTGAGAGAGAGAAAGAGAAGCTGTGCGTGTGTGTGAGAGAGAAAGAGATGCTGTGAGTGAGAGAGAGAGAAAGAAAGAGAAGCTGTGAGTGAGAGAGAGAGAAGCTTTGAGTGAGAGAGAGAGGGAGAAAGAGAATCTGTGAGTAAGAGAGAGAGAGAGAGAAGCTGTGAATGAGAGAGAGAGAGAAAGAGAAGATAGTGAGAGAGTGAGAGAGAAAGAGAAGCTGTGAGTGATAGAGAGAGAGAAGCTGTGAGTGAGAGAGCGAGAGAGAAAGATAAGCTGTGAGTTAGAGAGAAACAGAGAAAGAGAAGCTGTGAGTGAGAGAGAGAGAGAAAGAGAAGCTGTGTGTGTGTGTGAGAGAGAAGCTGTGTGTGTGTGAGAGAGAGAAGCTGTGAGTGAGAGAGAGAGAAAGAGATGTTAGTGAGAGAGAGAGAAAGAGAAGCTGTGAGTGAGAGAGAGAGAAAGAGAAGCTGTGAGTGAGAGAGAGAGAAAGAAAGAGAAGCTGTGAGTGAGAGAGAGAGAAGCCTTGAGTGAGAGAGAGAGGGAGAGAGAGAAGCTGTGAGAGAGAGAGAAAGAAAGAGATGCTGTGAGTGAGAGAGAGAGGGTGAAAGAGAAGCTGTGATTGTGAGAGAGAGGGAGAAAAAGCTGTCAGTGAGCGTGAGAGAGAGAGAGAAGCTCTGACAGTGGGAGAGAGAGAAAGAGAAGCTGTGACTGAGTGAGAGAGAAAGAAAGAGAAGCTATGAGTGAGAGAGAGAGAAGCTGTAAGTGAGAGAGAGAGGGAGAAAGAGAAGCTGTGAGAGAGAGAGAGAAAGAGAAGCTGTGAGTGAGAGAGACAGATAGAGAAAGAGAAGCTGTGAGTGAGAGAGAGAGAGCTAGAAGCTGTGAGTGAGTGAGAGAGAGAGAAGCTGTGAGTGAGAGAGAGAAAGAGAAGCTGTGAGTGAGAGAGAGAGAAAGAGAAGCTGTGAGTGAGAGAGAGATAAAGAGAAGCTGTGAGTTAGAGAGAGAGAGAAAGAGAAGCTGTGAGTGAGAGAGAGAGAAGCTGTGAGTGAGAGAGAGTGGGAGAAAGTGAAGCGGTGAGTGAGAGAGAGAGAGACAGAGAAGCTGCGAGTGAGAGAGAGAGCGAGAAAAAAAGATTCTGTGAGTGAGAGAGAGAGAGAGAGAAGCTGTGAGTGAGAGAGAGAGAGAGAAGCTGTGAGTGAGAGAGAGAAAGAGAAGCTGTTAGTGAGAGAGAGAGAGAAAGAGAAGCTGTGAGTGAGAGAGAGATAGAGAAGCTGCGAGTTAGAGAGAGACAGAGAAAGAGAAGCTGTGAGTGAGAGAGAGAGAGAGAGAAGCTGTGAGTGAGAGAGAGAGAGAGAAGCTGTGAGTGAGAGAGAAAGAGAGGCTGTGAGTGAGAGAGAGAGAGAAGCTGTGAGAGAGAGATAAAGAGAAGCTGTGAGTTAGAGAGAGAGAAAGAGAAGCTGTGAGTGAGACAGAGAGAAAGAGAAGCTGTGTGTGTGTCAGAGAGAGAGAATCTGTGAGTGAGAGAGAGAGAGAAAGAGAAGCTGTGAGTGAGAGAGAAAGCTGTGAGTGAGAGAGAAAGAGAAAGAGAAGCTGTGAGTGAGAGAGAGAGAAGCTGAGAGTGAGAGAGAGAGAGAAAAACTGTGAGTGAGAGAGAGAGAAGCTGTGAGTGAGTGAGTGAGAGAGAGAGAAGCTGTGAGTGAGAGAGAGAAATAAAGAGAAGCTGTGAGTGAGTGAGAGAGATAGAGAGAAGCTGTGAGTGAGAGAGAGAAATAAAGAGAAGCTGTGAGTTAGAGAGAAACAGAGAAAGAGAAGCTGTGAGTGAGAGAGAGAGAGAAAGAGAAGCTGTGAGTGTGAGAGAGAGATAAAGAGAAGCTGTGAGTTAGAGAGAGACAAAGAAAGAGAAGCTGTGAGTGAGAGTGAGAGAGAAAGAGAAGCTGTGAGTGAGAGAGAGAGAGAAAGAGAAGCTGTGAGTGAGAGAGAGAGAAAGAAAGAGATGCTGTGAGTGAGAGAGAGAGGGTGAAAGAGAAGCTGTGATTGTGAGAAAGAGGGAGAAAAAGGGAAGCTGTCAGTGAGCGTGAGAGAGAGAGAGAAGCTGTGACAGTAGGAGAGAGAGAAAGAGAAGCTGTGAGTGAGTGAGAGAGAAAGAAAGAGAAGCTATGAGTGAGAGAGAGAGAAGCTGTAAGTGAGAGAGAGAGGGAGAAAAAGAAGCTGTGAGAGAGATAGAGAAAGAGAAGCTGTGAGTGAGAGAGAGAGACAGAGAAAAAGAACCTGTGAGTGAGAGAGAGAGAGCTAGAAGTTGTGAGTGAGTGAGGGAGAGAGAAGCTGTGAGTGAGAGAGAGAAAGAGAAGCTGTGAGTGAGAGAGAGAGAGAAAGAGAAGCTGTGAGTGAGAGAGAAATAAAGAGAAGCTGTGAGTTAGAGAGAGAGAGAAAGAGAAGCTGTGAGTGAGAGAGAGAGAAGCTGTGAGTGAGAGAGAGAGGGAGAAAGTGAAGCGGTGAGTGAGAGAGAGAGAGAGAGAGAGAAGCTGTGAGTGAGAGAGAGAGAGAAGCTGTGAGTGAGAAAAAAAGAAAGAAAGAGACGCTGTGAGTGAGTGAGAGAGAGAGAGAAACTGTGAGTGAGAGAAAGAGAGAGAGAGAAAGAGAAGCTGTGAGTGAGAGAGAGAGAGAGAGAAAGAGAAGCTGTGAGAGAGAGAAAGAGAAGCTGTGAGTGAGAGAGAAAGAGAAGCTGTGAGTGAGAGAGAGAGAGAAAGAGAAGCTGTGAGAGAGAGAAAGAGAAGCAGTGAGTGAGAGAGAAAGAGAAGCTGTGAGTGAGAGAGAGAGAAAGAGAAGCTGTGAGTGAGAGAGAGAAAAAGAGAAGCTGTGAGTGAGAGAGAAAGGGAAAGAGAGGCTGTGAGTGAGAGAGAGAGAGAGAAAGAGAAGCTGTGAGTGAGAGAGAGAGAGAGAAAGAGAAGCTGTGAGAGAGAGAGAGAGAAGCTGTGAGTGAGATAGAAAGAAAGAAATAGAAGCTGTGAGTGAGTGAGAGAGAGAGAAGCTGTGAGTGAGAGAGAAAGAGAAGCTGTGAGTGAGAGAGAGAGAGAGAGAAGCTGTGAGTGAGAGAGAGAGAGAAGCTGTGAGTGAGAGAGAGAGAAAGAAATAGAAGCTGTGAGTGAGTGAGAGAGAGAGAAGCTGTCAGTGAGAGAGAGAAAGAGAAGCTGTGAGTGAGAGAGAAAGGGAAAGAGAGGCTGTGAGTGACAGAGAGAGAGAGAAGCTGTGAGTGAGAGAGAGAGAGAAGCTGTGAGTGAGAGAGAAAGAGAGGCTGTGAGTGAGAAAGAGAGAGAGAAGCTGAGTGAGAGAGAGATAAAGAGAAGCTGTGAGTTAGAGAGAGAGGGAGAAAGAGAAGCTGTGAGTGAGACAGAGAGAAAGAGAAGCTGTGTGTGTGTGTGAGAGAGAGAAGCTTTGAGTGAGAGAGAGAGAGAAAAAGAGAAGCTGTGAGTGAGAGAGAGAGAGAGAAGCTGTGAGTGAGAGAGAGAGAGAGAAACTGTGAGTGAGAGAGAGAGAGAAGCTGTGAGTGAGTGAGTGAGAGAGAGAGAAGCTGTGTGAGAGAGAGAGAAATAAAGAGAAGCTGTGAGTTAGAGAGAAACAGAGAATGAGAAGCTGTGAGTGAGAGAGAGAGAAAGAGAAGCTGTGAGTGTGAGAGAGAGATAAAGAGAAGCTGTGAGTTAGAGAGAGACAGAGAAAGAGAAGCTGTGAGTGAGAGAGTGAGAGAGAAAGAGAAGCTGTGAGTGAGAGAGAGAGAGAAAGAGAAGCTGTGAGTGAGAGAGAGAGAAAGAAAGAGATGCTGTGAGTGAGAGAGAGAGGGTGAAAGAGAAGCTATGATTGTGAGAGAGAGGGAGAAAAAGCTGTCAGTGAGCGTGAGAGAGAGCGAGAAGCTGTGACAGTGGGAGAGAGAGAATGAGAAGCTGTGAGTGAGTGAGAAGAAAGAAAGAGAAGCTATGAGTGAGAGAGAGAGAAGCTGTAAATGTGAGAGAGAGGGAGAAAGAGAAGCTGTGAGAGAGAGAGGGAAAGAGAAGCTGTGAGTGAGAGAGACAGACAGAGAAAGAGAAGCTGTGAGTGAGAGAGAGAGAGCTAGAAGCTGTGAGTGAGTGAGAGAGAGAGAAGCTGTGAGTGAGAGAGAGAAAGAGAAGCTGTGAGTGAGAGAGAGAGAGAAAGAGAAGCTGTGAGTGAGAGAGAGATAAAGAGAAGCTGTGAGTGAGAGAGAGAGAAAGAAAGAGATGCTGTGAGTGAGAGAGAGAGGATGAAAGAGAAGCTGTGATTGTGAGAGAGAGGGAGAAAAAGCTGTCAGTGAGCGTGAGAGAGAGTGAGAAGCTGTGACAGTGGGAGAGAGAGAAAGAGAAGCTGTGAGTGAGTGAGAAGAAAGAAAGAGAAGCTATGAGTGAGAGAGAGAGAAGCTGTAAATGTGAGAGAGAGGGAGAAAGAGAAGCTGTGAGAGAGAGAGGGAAAGAGAAGCTGTGAGTGAGAGAGACAGACAGAGAAAGAGAAGCTGTGAGTGAGAGAGAGAGAGCTAGAAGCTGTGAGTGAGTGAGAGAGAGAGAAGCTGTGAGTGAGAGAGAGAAAGAGAAGCTGTGAGTGAGAGACAGAGAGAAAGAGAAGCTGTGAGTGAGAGAGAGATAAAGAGAAGCAGTGAGTAAGAGAGAGAGAGAAAGAGAAGCTGTGAGTGAGAGAGAGAGAAGCTGTGAGTGAGAGAGAGAGGGAGAAAGTGAAGCGGTGAGTGAGAGAGAGAGAGACAGAGAAGCTGTGAGTGAGAGAGAGAGCAAGAAAAAAAGAATCTGTGTGTGAGAGAGAGAAGCTGTGAGTGAGAGAGAGAGAGAAGCTGTGAGTGAGAGAGAGAAAGAGAAGCTGTGAGTGAGAGAGAGAGAGAGAAAGAGAAGCTGTGAGTGAGAGAGAGATAAAGAGAAGCTGTGAGTTAGAGAGAGACAGAGAAAGAGAAGCTGTGAGTGAGAGAGAGAGAGAGAGAGAAGCTGTGATTGAGAGAGAGAGAGAGAAGCTGTGAGTGAGAGAGAAAGAGAGGCTGTGAGTGAGAGAGAGAGAGAGAAGCTGAGTGAGAGAGAGATAAAGAGAAGCTGTGAGTTAGAGAGAGAGAGAGAGAAGCTGTGAGTGAGACAGAGAGAAAGAGAAGCTGTGTGTGTGTCAGAGAGAGAGAATCTGTGAGTGAGAGAGAGAGAGAGAGAAAGAGAAGCTGTGAGTGAGAGAGAAAGCTATGAGTGAGAGAGAAAGAGAAAGAGAAGCTGTGAGTGAGAGAGAGAGAAGCTGTGAGTGAGTGAGAGAGAGAGAAACTGTGAGTGAGTGAGTGAGTGAGAGAGAAGCTGTGAGTGAGAGAGAGAAATAAAAAGAGGCTGTGAGTGAGTGAGAGAGATAGAGAGAAGCTGTGAGTGAGAGAGAGAAATAAAGAGAAGCTGTGAGTCAGAGAGAAACAGAGAAAGAGAAGCTGTGAGTGAGAGAGAGAGAGAAAGAGAAGCTGTGAGTGTGAGAGAGAGATAAAGAGAAGCTGTGAGTTAGAGAGAGACAGAGAAAGAGAAGCTGTGAGTGAGAGAGTGAGAGAGAAAGAGAAGCTGTGAGTGAGAGAGAGAGAGAAAGAGAAGCTGTGAGTGAGAGAGAGAGAAAGAAAGAGATGCTGTAAGTGAGAGAGAGAGGGTGAAAGAGAAGCTGTGATTGTGAGAGAGAGGGAGAAAAAGGGAAGCTGTCAGTGAGCGTGAGAGAGAGAGAGAAGCTGTGACAGTGGGAGAGAGAGAAAGAGTAGCTGTGAGTGAGTGAGAGAGAAAGAAAGAGAAGCTATGAGTGAGAGAGAGAGAAGCTGTAAGTGACAGAGAGAGGGAGAAAGAGAAGCTGTGAGAGAGATAGAGAAAGAGAAGCTGTGAGTGAGAGAGAGAGACAGAGAAAGAGAATCTGTGAGTGAGAGAGAGCTAGAAGTTGTGAGTGAGTGAGGGAGAGAGAAGCTGTGAGTGAGAGAGAGAAAGAGAAGCTGTGAGTGTGTGAGAGAGAAAGAAAGAGAAGCTATGAGTGAGAGAGAGAAGCTGTAAGTGAGAGAGAGAGGGAGAAAGAGAAGCTGTGAGAGAGAGAGAGAAAGAGAAGTTGTGAGTGAGAGAGACAGACAGAGAAAGAGAAGCTGTGATTGAGAGAGAGAGAGCTAGAAGCTGTGAGTGAGTGAGAGAGAGAAGCTGTGAGTGGGAGAGAGAAAGAGAAGCTGTGAGTGAGAGAGAGAGAGAAAGAGAAGCTGTGAGTGAGAGAGAGATAAAGAGAAGCTGTGAGTTAGAGAGAGAGAGAAAGAGAAGCTGTGAGTGAGAGAGAGAGAAGCTGTGAGTGAGAGAGAGAGGGAGAAAGTGAAGCGGTGAGTGAGAGAGAGATAAAGAGAAGCTGTGAGTTAGAGAGAGACAGAGAAAGAGAAGCTGTGAGTGAGAGAGAGAGAGAGAAAGAGAAGCTGTGTGTGACAGAGAGAAGCTGTGAGTGAGAGAGAGAGAGAAAGAGAAGATGTTAGTGAGAGAGTGAGAGAGAGAAAGAGAAGCTGTGAGTGAGAGAGAGAGAGAAAGAGAAGGTGTGTGTGAGAGAGAAAGAGAAGCTGTGAGTGAGAGAGAGAGAGAAGATGTGAGTGAGTGAGAGAGAGAAGATGTGAGTGAGAGAAGGAGAAAGAGAAGCTGTGAGTGAGTGAGAGAGAGAGATAAAGAGAAGCTGTGAGTGTTAGAGAGAGATAAAGAAAAGCTGTGAGTGAGAGAGAGAAAGAGAAGCTGGGAGTGCGTAAGAGAGAGAAAGAGAAGTTGTGAGTGAGAGAGAGAGAAGCTGTGAGTGAGAGAGAGAGAGAGAGAAGCTGTGAGTGAGAGAGAAAGAAAGAAAGAGAAGCTGTGAGTGAGTGAGAGAGAGAGAGATAAACTGTGAGTGAGAGAGAGAGAGAGAGAAAGAGAAGCTGTGAGTGAGAGAGAGAGAAAGAAAGAGAAGCTGTGAGTGAGAGAGAGAGAGAAGCTGTGAGTGAGAGAGAGATGGAGAAAGAGAAGCCATGTGAGAGAGAGAAAGAAAGAGAAGCTGTGGGTGAGAGAGAGAGAGAAAGTGAAGATGTGAGAGAGAGAAAGAGGTGTGAGTGAGAGAGAGAGAGAGAAGCTGTGAGTGAGAGAGAGAGAGAAAGAGAAGCTGTGACTGAGAGAGAGAGATAAAGACAAGCTGTGAGTGAGAGAGAGAAAGAGAAGCTGGGAGTGAGTAAGAGAGAGAAAGAGAAGCTGTGAGTGAGAGAGAGAGAAGCTGTGAGTGAGAGAGAGAGAGAAAGAGATGTGAGTGAGAGAGAGAAAGAGAAACTGTGAGTGAGAGAGAGAGAGAAAGAAAGACAAGATGTGAGTGAGAGAGAGATAAAGAGAAGCTGTGAGTTAGAGAGAGACAGAGAAAGAGAAGCTGTGAGTGAGAGAGAGAGAGAAGCTGTGAGTGTGAGAGAGATAGAGATAGAGAAGCTGTGAGTGAGAGAGAGAGAAAGAGAAGCTGTGAGTGAGAGAGTGAGAGAAAGAGAAGCTGTGAGTGAGAGGGAGAGGGTGAAAGAGAAACTGTGTGAGAGAGAGGGAGAAAAAGGGAAGCTGTGAGTGAGCGTGAGAGAGAGAGAGAGAGAAGGTGTGACAGTGGGAGAGAGAGAGAGAGAGAAAGAAAGAAAGAGAAGCTATGAGTGAGAGAGAGAAGCTGTGAGTGAGAGAGAGAGGGAGAAAGAGAAGCTATGAGTGAGAGAGAGAGGGAAAGAGAAGCTGTGAGTGTGAGAGAGAGACAGAGAAAGAGAAGCTGTGAGTGAGAGAGAGAGCTAGAAGCTGTGAGTGAGTGAGAGAGAGAGAAGCTGTGAGTGAGTGAGAGGAAGAGAAGTTGTGAGTGAGAGAGAGAGAGAAAGAGAAGTTGTGAGTGAGAGAGAGATAAAGAGAAGCTGTGAGTTAGAGAGAGAGAAAGAGAAGCTGTGAGTGAGAGAGAGAGAGAGAGAAAAAGAGAATCTGTGAGTGAGAGAGAGAAAGAGAGAAGCTGTGAGTGAGAGAGAGATAGAGAAGCTGTGAATGAGAGAGAGAGAAAGAGAAGCTGTGAGTGAGAGAGACATAAAGAAGCTGTGAGTTAGAGAGAGACAGAGAAAGAGAAGATGTTAGTGAGAGAGTGAGAGAGAGAAAGAGAAGGTGTGTGTGTGAGAGAGAAAGAGAAGCTGTGTGAGAGAGAGAGAAGATGTGAGTGAGTGAGAGAGAGAGAAGATGTGAGTGAGAGAAAGAGAAAGAGAAGCTGTGAGTGAGTGAGAGAGAGAGATAAAGAGAAGCTGTGAGTGATAGAGAGAGATAAAGAAAAGCTGTGAGTGAGAGAGAGAAAGAGAAGCTGGGAGTGAGTAAGAGAGAGAAAGAGAGGCTGTGAGTGAGAGAGAGAGAGAGAAAAGCTGTGAGTGAGAGAGAAAGAAAGAAAGAGAAGCTGTGAGTGAGTGAGAGAGAGAGAGAGAAACTGTGAGTGAGAGAGAAAGAGAAAGTGTGAGTGAGAGAGAGCGAAGATGTGAGTGAGAGAAAGAGAAAGAGAAGCTGTGAGTGAGTGAGAGAGATAAAGAAAAGCTGTGAGTGATAGAGAGAGATAAAGAAAAGCTGTGAGTGAGAGAGAGAAAGAAAAGCTGGGAGTGAGTAAGAGAGAGAAAGAGAAGCTGTGAGTGAGTGAGAGAGAGAGAAGCCGTGAGTGAGAGAGAGAGAGAGAAGCTGTGAGTGAGAGAGAGAGAGAGAAGCTGTGAGTGAGAGAGAAAGAAAGAAAGAGAAGCTGTGAGTGAGTGAGAGAGAGAGAGAGAAACTGTGAGTGAGTGAGAGAGAGAGAAAGAGAAGCTGTGAGTGAGAGAGAGAGAAGCTGTGAGTGAGAGAGAGATGGAGAAAGAGAAGCTGTGTGAGAGAGAGAAAGAAAGAGAATCTGTGAGTGAGAGAGAGAGAAAGAGAAGCTGTGACTGAGAGAGAGATAAAGACAAGCTGTGAGTTAGAGAGAGACAGAGAAAGAGAAGCTGTGAGTGAGAGAGAGAGAGAATGAGATGTGAGTGAGAGAGAGAAAGAGAAACTGTGAGTGAGAGAGAGAGAGAAAGAAAGACAAGCTGCGAGTGAGAGAGAGATAAAGAGAAGCTGTGAGTTAGAGAGACAGAGAAAGAGAAGCTTGAGTGAGAGAGTGAGAGAAAGAGAAGCTGTGAGTGAGAGAGAGAGGGTGAAAGAGAAACTGTGTGTGAGAGAGAGGGAGAAAAAGGGAAGCTGTGAGTGAGCATGAGAGAGAGAGAGAGAAGGTGTGACAGTGGGAGAGAGAGAGAGAAAGAGAAGCTGTGAGTGAGAGAGAGAGAAAGAAAGAAAGAAAGAGAAGCTATGAGTGAGAGAGAGAAGCTGTGAGAGAGAGAGGGAGAAAGAGAAGCTGTGAGTGAGAGAGAGAGGGAAAGAGAAGCTGTGAGTGAGAGAGAGATAAAGAGAAGCTGTGAGTTAGAGAGAGAGAGAAAGAGAAGCTGTGAGTGAGAGAGAGAGAGAGAAAAAGAGAATTTGTGAGTGAGAGAGAGAGAGATGCTGTGAGTGAGAGAGAGAAAGAGAGAAGCTGTGTGAGAGAGAAAAAGAGAAGCTGTGAGTGAGAGAGAGAGAGAGAAAGAGAAGCTGTGAGTGAGAGAGAGATAAAGAAGCTGTGAGTTAGAGAGAGACAGAGAAAGAGAAGCTGTGAGTGAGAGAGAGAGAAAGAGAAGCTGTGTGTGTGAGAGAGAGAAGCTGTGAGTGAGAGAGAGAGAAAGAGAAGATGTTAGTGAGAGAGTGAGAGAGAGAGAGAGAAGCTGTGTGTGAGAGTGAGAGATAAGCTATGAGTGACAGAGAGAGAGAGAAAGAGAAGTTGTGTGTGTGAGAGAGAGAGAAGCTGTGAGTGAGAGAGAGAGAGAGAAGCTGTCAATGAGAGAGAGAGAGAGAAGATGTGAGTGTGAGAGAGAAAGAGAAAGAGAAGCTGTTGGTGAGTGAGAGAGAGAGAGAGATAAAGAGAAGCTGTGAGTGATACAGAGAGATAAAGAGAAGCTGTGAGAGAGAGAGAGAGAGAAGCTGTGAGTGAGAGAGAGAGAGAAAGAGAAGGTGTGAGTGAGTGAGTGAGAGAGAAGGTGTGAGTGAGAGAGAGAGAGAGAAGCTGTGAGTGAGAGAGAAAGAAAGAGAGAGAAGCTGTGAGTGAGAGAGAGAGAGAGTAAGAGAAGCTGTGAGTGAGAGAGAGAGAGAGAGAAAGAGAAGCTGTGAGTGAGAGAGAGAGAGAAAGAAAGAGAAGCTGTGAGTGAGAGAGAGAGAGAAAGTGAAGATGTGAGTGAGAGAGAGAAAGAGGTGTGAGAGAGAGAGAGAGAAAGAGAAGCTGTGAGTGAGAGAGAGAGAAAGAGAAGCTGTGAGTGATAGAGAGAGAGATAAAGACAAGCTGTGAGTTAGAGAGAGACAGAGAGAGAGAGATAGCTGTGAGTGAGAAAGAGAGAGAAGCTGTGAGTGAGAGAGAGAGAGAAAGAGATGTGAGTGAGAGAGAGAAAGAGAAACTGTGAGTGAGAGAGAGAGAGAGAAAGCAAGAGAAGCTGTGAGTGAGAGAGAGATAAAGAGAAGCTGTGAGTTAGAGAGAGACAGAGAAAGAGAAGCTGTTAGTGAGAGAGAGAGAGAAAGAGAAGCTGTGAGTGAGAGAGAGAGAAAGAGAAGCTGTGAGTGTGTGAGAGAGAGAGATAGAGAAGCTGTGAGTGAGAGAGAGTGAGAGAAAGAAAAGCTGTGAGTGAGGGAGTGAGAGAAAGAGAAGCTGTGAGTGAGAGAGAGAGAAAGAAAGAGAAGCTGTGAGTGAGAGAGAGAGGGTGAAAGAGAAGCTGTGATTGTGAGAGAGAAGGAGAAAAAGGGAAGCTGTGAGTGAGCGTGAGAGAGAGAGAAGCTGTGACAGTGGGAGAGAGAGAGAGAGAAAGAGAAGCTGTGAGTGAGAGAGAGAGAAAGAAAGAGAAGCTATGAGCGAGAGAGAGAGAGAGAAGCTGTGAGTGAGAGAGAGAGGGAAAGAGAAGCTGTGAGTGAGAGAGAGAGACAGAGAAAGAGAAACTGTGAGTGAGAGAGAGAGAGCTAGAAGCTGTGAGTGAGTGAGAGAGAGAAAGAGAAGCTGTGCGTGTGTGTGAGAGAGAAAGAGATGCTGTGAGTGAGAGAGAGAGAAAGAAAGAGAATCTGTGAGTGAGAGAGAGAGAAGCTTTGAGTGAGAGAGAGGGAGAAAGAGAATCTGTGAGTAAGAGAGAGAGAGAGAGAAGCTGTGAATGAGAGAGAGAGAGAAAGAGAAGATAGTGAGAGAGTGAGAGAGAAAGAGAAGCTGTGAGTGATAGAGAGAGAGAAGCTGTGAGTGAGAGAGCGAGAGAGAAAGATAAGCAGTGAGTTAGAGAGAAACAGAGAAAGAGAAGCTGTGAGTGAGAGAGAGAGAGAAAGAGAAGCTGTGTGTGTGTGAGAGAGAGAAGCTGTGTGTGTGTGAGAGAGAGAAGCTGTGAGTGAGAGAGAGAGAAAGAGATGTTAGTGAGAGAGAGAAAGAGAAGCTGTGAGTGAGAGAGAGAGAAAGAGAAGCTGTGAGTGAGAGAGAGAGAAAGAAAGAGAAGCTGTGAGTGAGAGAGAGAGAAGCCTTGAGTGAGAGAGAGAGGGAGAAAGTGAAGCGGTGAGTGAGAGAGAGAGAAAAAGAGAAGCTGTGAGTGTGAGAGAGAGAGAGAGAGAGAAAGAGAATCTGTGAGTAAGAGAGAGAGAAGCTGTGAGTGAGAGAGAGAGATAGAAGCTGTGAGTGAGAGAGAGAAAGAGAAGCTGTGAGTGAGAGAGAGAGAGCGAAAGAGAAGTTGTGAGTGAGAAAGAGAGAAAGAGCTGTGAGTGAGAGAGAGAGAAGCTGTGAGTGAGAGAGAGAGAAAGAGAAGATGTGAGTGAGAGAGAGAGAGAAAGAAAGAAAGAGAAGCTGTGAGTGAGAGAGAAGCTTTGAGTGAGAGAGAGAGAGGGAGAAAGTGAAGCGGTGAGTGAGAGAGAGAGAAAAAGAGAAGCTGTGAGTGTGAGAGAGTGAGAGAAAGAGAATCTGTGAGTAAGAGAGAGAGAGAAGCTGTGAGTTAGAGAGAGAGATAAAAGCTGCGAGTGAGAGAGAGAAAGAGAAGCTGTGAGTGAGAGAGAGAGAGAAAGAGAAGCTGTGAGTGAGAGAGAGAGAGAGAAAGAGAAGCTGTGAGTGAGAGAGAGAGAGAAAGAGAAGCTGTGTGTGTGTGAGAGAGAGAAGCTGTGAGTGAGAGAGAGAGAGAGAAAGAGAAGATGTTAGTGAGAGAGTGAGAGAGAGAAAGAGAACCTGTGAGTGAGAGAGAGAGAATCTGTGAGTGAGAGAGAGAGAAGGTGTGAGGAGAGAGAGAGAGAAGATGTGAGTGTGAGAGAGAATGAGAAAGAGAAGCTGTGAGTGAGTGAGAGATAGAGATAGATAAAGAGAAGCTGTGAGTGATCGAGAGAGATAAAGAGATGCTGTGAGTGAGAGAGAGAGAAGCTGTGAGTGAGAGAGAGAGAGAAAGAGAAGCTGTGAGTGAGAGAGAGAGAAGCTGTGTGAGAGAGAGAGAGATAGAAGCTGTGAGTGAGAGAGAAAGAAAGAAAGAAAGAGATGTGAGTGAGAGAGAGAGAGAAAGAGAAGATGTGTGTGTGTGAGAGAAAGAGAAGCTGTGAGTGAGAGAGAGAGATAGAAAGAGAAGCTGTGAGTGTGTGAGAGAGAGAGAAGCTGTGAGTGAGAGAGAGAGAGAGAAGCTGTGAGTGAGAGAGAGAGAGAAAGAGAAGCTGTGAGAGAGAGAGAGAGAGAAGCTGTCAGAGAGAGAGAGAGAAAGAAAGAGATGCTGTGAGTGAGTGAGAGAGAGAAGCTGTGAGAGAGAGAGGGAGCAAGAGAAGCTGTGAGAGAGAGAGAGAAAGAGAAGCTGTGAGTGAGAGAGAGAGAGAGAAAGAGAAGATGTGAGTGAGAGAGAGAGAGAGAAGCTGTGAGTGAGAGAGAGAGAGAGAGCGAAGCTGTGAGAGAGATAGAGAAAGAGAAGCTGTGAGTGAGAGAGAGAGAAAGAGAAGCTGTGAGTGAGAGAGAGATAAAGAGAAGCTGTGAGTTAGAGAGAAACAGTGAAAGAGAAGCTATGAGTGAGAGAGAGAGAGAAAGAGAAGCTGTGTGTGAGAGAGAGAGAAGCTGTGAGTGAGAGAGAGAGAGAAAGAGAAGATAGTGAGAGAGTGAGAGAGAGAAAGAGAAGCTGTGAGTGAGAGAGAGAGAGAAGCTGTGAGTGAGTGAGTGAGAGAGAGAGAGAGAAACTGTGAGTGAGAGAGAGAGAGAGAAAGAGAAAGAGAAGCTGTGAGTGAGAGAGAGAGAGAAAGAAAGAGAAGCTGTGAGTGAGAGAGAGAGAGAGAGAGAGAAGCTGTGAGTGAGAGAGTGAGAGAAAGGGAAGCTGTGAGTGAGAGAGAGAGGGTGAAAGAGAAACTGTGAGTGAGAGAGAGAGAAAGTAAGAGAAGCTGTGAGTGAGAGAGAGAGGGTGAAAGAGAAGCTGTGATTGTGAGAGAGAGGGAGAAAAAGGGAAGCTGTGAGTGAGCGTGAGAGAGAGAGAGAAGCTGTGACAGTGGGATAGAGAGAAAGATAAGCTGTGAGTGAGAGAGAGAAAGAAACAGAAGCTATGAGTGAGAGAGAGAGAAGCTATGAGTGAGAGAGAGAGGGAGAAAGAGAAGTTGTGAGTGAGAGAGAGAGAGAAAGAGAAGCTGTGAGTGAGAGAGAGAGAGAGGGAGAAGCTGTGAGAGAGAGAGAGATAGAAGCTGTGAGTGAGTGAGAGAGAGTGAAGCAGTGAGAGAGAGAGAGAGAAGCTGTGAGTGAGAGAGAGAGAGAAGGAGAAGCTGTGAGTGAGATAGAGAGAGACAAAGAGAAGCTGTGAGTGAGAGAGAGAGAGAAGTTGTGAGTGAGAGAGAAAGAGAAGCTGTGAGTGAGAGAGAAAGAGAAGCTATGAGTTAGAGAGAGTGAAAGAGAAGCTGGGAGTGAGAGAGAGAGAGAATAAGAAGCTGTGAAATAGAGAGAGAAAGAGAAGCTGTGAGTGAGAGAGAGAGTGAGAAGCTGTGAGTGAGAGAGAAAGAGAAGCTGTGAGTGAGAGAGAAAGAGAAGCTGTGTGTGTGTGAGAGAGAGAGAAGCTGTGAGTGAGAGAGAGAGAAAGAGAAGCTGTGAGTGAGAGAGAGAGAGAAAGAGAAGCTGTGAGTGAGAGAGTGAGATAAAGAGAAGCTGTGAGTTAGAGAGAGACAGAGAAAGAGAAGCTGTGAGTGAGAGAGAAGCTGTGAGTGAGAGAGAGAGGGAGAAAGTGAAGCAGTGAGTGAGAGAGAGAGAGAGAAGCTGTGAGTGAGAGAGAGAGAGAGAAGCTGTGAGTGAGAGTGAGAGAGAAAGAGAAGCTGTGAGTGAGAGAGTGAGAGAACGAGAAGCGCTGAGTGAGAGAGAGAAAGAGAAGCTGTGAGTGAGAGAGAGAGGGAGAAAGATAATCTGTGAGTGAGTGAGAGAGAGAGAGAGAGTAGCTGTGAGTGAGAGAGAGAGAGAAGCTGTGAGTGAGTGAGTGAGAGAGAGAGAAGCTGTGAGTGAGAGAGAGAAAGAGAAGCTGTGAGTGAGAGAGAGAGAAAGAGAAGCTGTGAGTGAGAGAGAGATAAAGAGAAGCTGTGAGTTAGAGAGAGAGAGAAAGAGAAGCTGTGAGTGAGAGAGAGAGAGAAAGAGAAGCTGTGTGAGAGAGAGAGAATCTGTGAGTGAGAGAGAGAGAGAGAGAGAGAAAGAGAAGATGTCAGTAAGAGAGGGAGAGAGAGAGAATCTGTGAGTGAGAGAGAGAGAAAGATAAGCTGTGTGAGAGAGGGAGAGAAAGAGAAGCTGTGAGAGAGAGACAGAGAGAGAGTGAAGCTGTGAGTGAGAGAGAGAGAGAGAAGCTGTGAGTGAGAGAGAGAGAGAAAGAGAAGCTATGAGTGAGAGAGAAAGAAAGAAAAGCTGTGAGTGAGAGAGAAAGAGAAGCTGTGAGTGAGAGAGAGAGAGAAAGAGAAGCTGTGAGTGAGAGAGAAAGAGAGAAAGAGAAGCTGTGAGTGAGAGAGAGAAAGAGAAGCTGTGAGTGAGAGAGAGAGAAAGAGAAGCTGTGAGTGAGAGAGACATAAAGAAGCTGTGAGTTAGAGAGAGACAGAGAAAGAGAAGATGTTAGTGAGAGAGTGAGAGAGAGAAAGAGAAGGTGTGTGTGTGAGAGAGAAAGAGAAGCTGTGTGAGAGAGAGAGAAGATGTGAGTGAGTGAGAGAGAGAGAAGATGTGAGTGAGAGAAAGAGAAAGAGAAGCTGTGAGTGAGTGAGAGAGAGAGATAAAGAGAAGCTGTGAGTGATAGAGAGAGATAAAGAAAAGCTGTGAGTGAGAGAGAGAAAGAGAAGCTGGGAGTGAGTAAGAGAGAGAAAGAGAGGCTGTGAGTGAGAGAGAGAGAGAGAGAAAAGCTGTGAGTGAGAGAGAAAGAAAGAAAGAGAAGCTGTGAGTGAGTGAGAGAGAGAGAGAAAAACTGTGAGTGAGAGAGAGAAAGAAAGAGAAACTGTGAGTGAGAGAGAGCGAAGATGTGAGTGAGAGAAAGAGAAAGAGAAGCTGTGAGTGAGTGAGAGAGATAAAGAAAAGCTGTGAGTGATAGAGAGAGATAAAGAAAAGCTGTGAGTGAGAGAGAGAAAGAACAGCTGGGAGTGAGTAAGAGAGAGAAAGAGAAGCTGTGAGTGAGTGAGAGAGAGAGAAGCTGTGAGTGAGAGAGAGAGAGAGAGAAGCTGTGAGTGAGAGAGAAAGAAAGAAAGAGAAGCTGTGAGTGAGTGAGAGAGAGAGAGAAACTGTGAGTGAGTGAGAGAGAGAAAGAGAAGCTGTGAGTGAGAGAGAGAGAGAAAGAAAGAGAAGCTGTGAGTGAGAGAGAGAGAGAAGCTGTGAGTGATTGAGAGATGGAGAAAGAGAAGCTGTGTGAGAGAGAGAAAGAAAGAGAATCTGTGAGTGAGAGAGAGAGAAAGAGAAGCTGTGACTGAGAGAGAGATAATGACAAGCTGTGAGTTAGAGAGAGACAGAGAAAGAGAAGCTGTGAGTGAGAGAGAGAGAGAATGAGATGTGAGTGAGAGAGAGAAAGAGAAACTGTGAGTGAGAGAGAGAGAGAAAGAAAGACAAGCTGCGAGTGAGAGAGAGATAAAGAGAATCTGTGAGTTAGAGAGAGACAGAGAAAGAGAAGCTTGAGTGAGAGAGTGAGAGAAAGAGAAGCTGTGTGAGAGAGAGAGAGGGTGAAAGAGAAACTGTGTGTGAGAGAGAGGGAGAAAAAGGGAAGCTGTGAGTGAGCGTGAGAGAGAGAGAGAGAAGGTGTGACAGTGGGAGAGAGAGAGAGAAAGAGAAGCTGTGAGTGAGAGAGAGAGAAAGAAAGAAAGAAAGAGAAGCTATGAGTGAGAGAGAGAAGCTGTGAGTGAGAGAGAGAGGGAGAAAGAGAAGCTGTGAGTGAGAGAGAGAGGGAAAGAGAAGCTGTGAGTGTGAGAGAGAGACAGAGAAAGAGAAGCTGTGTGTGAGTGAGAGAGAGAGAAGCTGTGAGTGAGTGAGAGAAAGAGAAGCTGTGAGTGAGAGAGAGAGAGAGAGAAGCTGTGAGTGAGAGAGAGATAAAGAGAAGCTGTG
Organism: Bradypodion ventrale; assembly: GCA_035047345.1. Taxonomy (NCBI): domain Eukaryota; kingdom Metazoa; phylum Chordata; class Lepidosauria; order Squamata; family Chamaeleonidae; genus Bradypodion; species Bradypodion ventrale. The sequence goes on along the minus strand of JAWDJE010000018.1, from coordinate 9,313,755 downwards.
AGTTAGAGAGAGAGAGAAAGAGAAGCTGTGAGTGAGAGAGAGAGAGAGAAAAAGAGAATTTGTGAGTGAGAGAGAGAGAGAGATGCTGTGAGTGAGAGAGAGAAAGAGAGAAGCTGTGTGAGAGAGAAAAAGAGAAGCTGTGAGTGAGAGAGAGAGAGAGAAAGAGAAGCTGTGAGTGAGAGAGAGATAAAGAAGCTGTGAGTTAGAGAGAGACAGAGAAAGAGAAGCTTTGAGTGAGAGAGAGAGAAAGAGAAGCTGTGTGTGTGAGAGAGAGAAGCTGTGAGTGAAAGAGAGAGAGAAAGAGAAGATGTTAGTGAGAGAGTGAGAGAGAGAAAGAGAAGCTGTGTGTGAGAGTGAGAGATAAGCTGTGAGTGACAGAGAGAGAGAGAAAGAGAAGTTGTGTGTGTGAGAGAGAGAGAAGCTGTGAGTGAGAGAGAGAGAGAGAAGCTGTCAATGAGAGAGAGAGAGAGAAGATGTGAGTGTGAGAGAGAAAGAGAAAGAGAAGCTGTGAGTGAGTGAGTGAGAGAGAGAGATAAAGAGAAGCTGTGAGTGATAAAGAGAGATAAAGAGAAGCTGTGTGTGTGAGAGAGAGAGAAGCTGTGAGTGAGAGAGAGAGAGAAAGAGAAGCTGTGAGTGAGTGAGTGAGAGAGAAGGTGTGAGTGAGAGAGAGAGAGAGAAACTGTGAGTGAGAGAGAAAGAAAGAAAGAGAGAGAAGCTGTGAGTGAGAGAGAGAGAGTAAGAGAAGCTGTGAGTGAGAGAGAGAGAGAGAAAGAGAAGCTGTGAGTGAGAGAGAGAGAGAAAGAAAGAGAAGCTGTGAGTGAGAGAGAGAGTGAAAGTGAAGATGTGAGTGAGAGAGAGAAAGAGGTGTGAGAGAGAGAGAGAGAAAGAGAAGCTGTGAGTGAGAGAGAGAGAGAAAGAGAAGCTGTGACTGAGAGAGAGAGATAAAGACAAGCTGTGAGTTAGAGAGAGACAGAGAGAGAGAGATAGTTGTGAGTGAGAAAGAGAGAGAAGCTGTGAGTGAGAGAGAGAGAGAAAGAGATGTGAGTGAGAGAGAGAAAGAGAAACTGTGAGTGAGAGAGAGAGAGAAAGCAAGAGAAGCTGTGAGTGAGAGAGAGATAAAGAGAAGCTGTGAGTTAGAGAGAGACAGAGAAAGAGAAGCTGTTAGTGAGAGAGAGAGAGAAAGAGAAGCTGTGAGTGAGAGAGAGAGAGAAAGAGAAGCTGTGAGTGTGTGTGAGAGAGAGATAGAGAAGCTGTGAGTGAGAGAGAGTGAGAGAAAGAAAAGCTGTGAGTGAGGGAGTGAGAGAAAGAGAAGCTGTGAGTGAGAGAGAGAGAAAGAAAGAGAAGCTGTGAGTGAGAGAGAGAGGGTGAAAGAGAAGCTGTGATTGTGAGAGAGAAGGAGAAAAAGGGAAGCTGTGAGTGAGCGTGAGAGAGAGAGAAGCTGTGACAGTGGGAGAGAGAGAGAGAGAAAGAGAAGCTGTGAGTGAGAGAGAGAGAAAGAAAGAGAAGCTATGAGCGAGAGAGAGAGAGAGAGAAGCTGTGAGTGAGAGAGAGAGGGAAAGAGAAGCTGTGAGTGTGAGAGAGAGACAGAGAAAGAGAAACTGTGAGTGAGAGAGAGAGAGCTAGAAGCTGTGAGTGAGTGAGAGAGAGAAAGAGAAGCTGTGCGTGTGTGAGAGAGAGAAAGAGATGCTGTGAGTGAGAGAGAGAGAAAGAAAGAGAAGCTGTGAGTGAGAGAGAGAAGCTTTGAGTGAGAGAGAGAGGGAGAAAGAGAATCTGTGAGTAAGAGAGAGAGAGAGAGAAGCTGTGAATGAGAGAGAGAGAGAAAGAGAAGATAGTGAGAGAGTGAGAGAGAAAGAGAAGCTGTGAGTGATAGAGAGAGAGAAGCTGTGAGTGAGAGAGCGAGAGAGAAAGATAAGCTGTGAGTTAGAGAGAAACAGAGAAAGAGAAGCTGTGAGTGAGAGAGAGAGAGAAAGAGAAGCTGTGTGTGTGTGAGAGAGAGAAGCTGTGTGTGTGTGAGAGAGAGAAGCTGTGAGTGAGAGAGAGAGAAAGAGATGTTAGTGAGAGAGAGAGAAAGAGAAGCTGTGAGTGAGAGAGAAAGAGAAGCTGTGAGTGAGAGAGAGAGAAAGAAAGAGAAGCTGTGAGTGAGAGAGAGAGAAGCCTTGAGTGAGAGAGAGAGGGAGAAAGTGAAGCGGTGAGTGAGAGAGAGAGAAAAAGAGAAGCTGTGAGTGCGAGAGAGAGAGAGAGAAAGAGAATCTGTGAGTAAGAGAGAGAGAGAAGCTGTGAGTGAGAGAGAGAGAGATAGAAGCTGTGAGTGAGAGAGAGAAAGAGAAGCTGTGAGTGAGAGAGAGAGAGCGAAAGAGAAGCTGTGAGTGAGAAAGAGAGAAAGAGCTGTGAGTGAGAGAGAGAGAAGCTGTGAGTGAGAGAGAGAGAAAGAGAAGATGTGAGTGAGAGAGAGAGAGAGAAAGAAATAAAGAGAAGGTGTGAGTGAGAGAGAAGCTTTGAGTGAGAGAGAGAGAGGGAGAAAGTGAAGCGGTGAGTGAGAGAGAGAGAAAAAGAGAAGCTGTGAGTGTGAGAGTGAGAGAAAGAGAATCTGTGAGTAAGAGAGAGAGAGAAGCTGTGAGTTAGAGAGAGAGATAAAAGCTGCGAGTGAGAGAGAGAAAGAGAAGCTGTGAGTGAGAGAGAGAGAGAGAAAGAGAAGCTGTGAGTGAGAGAGAGAGAGAGAAAGAGAAGCTGTGAGTGAGAGAGAGAGAAAGAGAAGCTGTGAGTGAGAGAGAGAGAAAGAGAAGAGAAGCTGTGAGTGAGAGAGAGAGAGAGAAAGAGAAGATGTTAGTGAGAGAGTGAGAGAGAGAAAGAGAATCTGTGAGTGAGAGAGAGAGAAGGTGTGAGGAGAGAGAGAGAGAAGATGTGAGTGTGAGAGAGAATGAGAAAGAGAAGCTGTGAGTGAGTGAGAGAGAGAGATAGATAAATAGAAGCTGTGAGTGATAGAGAGAGATAAAGAGATGCTGTGAGTGAGAGAGAGAGAAGCTGTGAGTGAGAGAGAGAGAGAAAGAGAAGCTGTGAGTGAGAGAGAGAGAAGCTGTGTGAGAGAGAGAGAGATAGAAGCTGTGAGTGAGAGAGAAAGAAAGAAAGAAAGAGATGTGAGTGAGAGAGAGAGAGAAAGAGAAAATGTGTGTGTGAGAGAGAAAGAGAAGCTGTGAGTGAGAGAGAGAGAAAGAAAGAGAAGCTGTGAGTGAGAGAGAGAGAGAGAAGCTGTGAGTGAGAGAGAGAGAGAAGCTGTGAGTGAGAGAGAGAGAGAGAAAGAGAAGCTGTGAGAGAGAGAGAGAGAGAGAGAAGCTGTCAGAGAGAGAGAGAGAAAGAAAGAGATGCTGTGAGTGAGTGAGAGAGAGAAGCTGTGAGAGAGAGAGGGAGCAAGAGAAGCCGTGAGAGAGAGAGAGAGAGAAAGAGAAGCTGTGAGTGAGAGAGAGAGAGAGAAAGAGAAGATGTGAGTGAGAGAGAGAGAGAGAAGCTGTGAGTGAGAGAGAGAGAGAGAGCGAAGCTGTGAGAGAGATAGAGAAAGAGAAGCTGTGAGTGAGAGAGAGAGAAAGAGAAGCTGTGAGTGAGAGAGAGATAAAGAGAAGCTGTGAGTTAGAGAGAAACAGTGAAAGAGAAGCTATGAGTGATAGAGAGAGAGAAAGAGAAGCTGTGTGTGTGTGTGAGAGAGAAGCTGTGAGTGAGAGAGAGAGAAAGAGAAAATAGTGAGAGAGTGAGAGAGAGAAAGAGAAGCTGTGAGTGAGAGAGAGAGAGAAGCTGTGAGTGAGAGAGCGAGAGAGAAAGAGAAGCTGTGAGTGAGTGAGTGAGAGAGAGAGAGAGAAACTGTGAGTGAGAGAGAGAGAGAAAAAGAGAAAGAGAAGCTGTGAGTGAGAGAGAGAGAGAAAGAAAGAGAAGCTGTGAGTGAGAGAGAGAGAGAGAAAGAGAAGCTGTGAGTGAGAGAGTGAGAGAAAGGGAAGCTGTGAGTGAGAGAGAGAGGGTGAAAGAGAAACTGTGAGTGAGAGAGAGAGAAAGTAAGAGAAGCTGTGAGTGAGAGAGAGAGGGTGAAAGAGAAGCTGTGATTGTGAGAGAGAGGGAGAAAAAGGGAAGCTGTGAGTGAGCGTGAGAGAGAGAGAAGCTGTGACAGTGGGATAGAGAGAAAGATAAGCTGTGAGTGAGAGAGAGAGAGAGAAAGAAACAGAAGCTACGAGTGAGAGAGAGAGAAGCTATGAGTGAGAGAGAGAGGGAGAAAGAGAAGTTGTGAGTGAGAGAGAGAGAGAAAGAGAAGCTGTGAGTGAGAGAGAGAGAGAGGGAGAAGCTGTGAGAGAGAGAGAGATGGAAGCTGTGAGTGAGTGAGAGAGAGTGAAGCTGTGAGAGAGAGAGAGAGAGAAGCTATGAGTTAGAGAGAGTGAAAGAGAAGCTGGGAGTGAGAGAGAGAGAGACAAAGAGAAGCTGTGAGTGAGAGAGAGAGAGAAGTTGTGAGTGAGAGAGAAAGAGAAGCTGTGAGTGAGAGAGAAAGAGAAGCTATGAGTTAGAGAGAAAGAGAAGCTATGAGTTAGAGAGAGTGAAAGAGAAGCTGGGAGTGAGAGAGAGAGAGAATAAGAAGCTGTGAAATAGAGAGAGAAAGAGAAGCTGTGAGTGAGAGAGAGAGTGAGAAGCTGTGAGTGAGAGAGAAAGAGAAGCTGTTAGTGAGAGAGAAAGAGAAGCTGTGTGTGTGAGAGAGAGAAGCTGTGAGTGAGAGAGAGAGAAAGAGAAGCTGTGAGTGAGAGAGAGAGAGAAAGAGAAGCTGTGAGTGAGAGAGATAAAGAGAAGCTGTGAGTTAGAGAGAGACAGAGAAAGAGAAGCTGTGAGTGAGAGAGAGAGAGAAAAAGGATCTGTGAGTGAGAGAGAGAGAGAAAGAGAAGCTGTGAGTGAGTGAGAGAGAGAGAAGCTGTGAGTGAGAGTGAGAGAGAAAGAGAAGCTGTGAGTGAGAGAGTGAGAGAACGAGAAGCTGTGAGTGAGAGAGAGAAAGAGAAGCTGTGAGTGAGAGAGAGAGGGAGAAAGATAATCTGTGAGTGAGTGAGAGAGAGAGAGAGAGTAGCTGTGAGTGAGAGAGAGAAGCTGTGAGTGAGTGAGTGAGAGAGAGAGAAGCTGTGAGTGAGAGAGAGAAAGAGAAGCTGTGAGTGAGAGAGAGAGAGAGAAAGAGAAGCTGTGAGTGAGAGAGAGATAAAGAGAAGCTGTGAGTTAGAGAGAGAGAGAGAGAGAAGCTGTGAGTGAGAGAGAGAGAGAAAGAGAAGCTGTGTGAGAGAGAGAGAGAATCTGTGAGTGAGAGAGAAAGAAAGAAATAGAAGCTGTGAGTGAATGAGAGAGAGAGAAGCTGTGAGTGAGAGAGAAAGGGAAAGAGAGGCTGTGAGTGAGAGAGAGAGAGAAGCTGTGAGTGAGAGAGAGAGAGAAGCTGTGAGTGAGAGAGAAAGAGATGCTGTGAGTGAGAGAGAGAGAGAGAAGCTGAGTGAGAGAGAGATAAAGAGAAGCTGTGAGTTAGAGAGAGAGAGAAAGAGAAGCTGTGAGTGAGACAGAGAGAAAGAGAAGCTGTGTGTGTGTGAGAGAGAGAGAAGCTGTGAGTGAGAGAGAGAGAGAAAGAGAAGCTGTGAGTGAGCGAGAAAGCTGTGAGTGAGAGAGAAAGAGAAAGAGAAGCTGTGAGTGAGAGAGAGAGAGAAGCTGTGAGTGAGAGAGAGAGAAACTGTGAGTGAGAGAGAGAGAAAGAGAAGATGTGAGAGAGAGAGAGAGAGAAAGAAAGAAAGAGAAGCTGTGAGTGAGAGAGAAGCTTTGAGTGAGAGAGAGAGAGGGAGAAAGTGAAGCGGTGAGTGAGAGAGAGAGAAAAAGAGAAGCTGTGAGTGTGAGAGAGTGAGAGAAAGAGAATCTGTGAGTAAGAGAGAGAGAGAAGCTGTGAGTTAGAGAGAGAGATAAAAGCTGCGAGTGAGAGAGAGAAAAGAGAAGCTGTGAGTGAGAGAGAGAGAGAAAGAGAAGCTGTGAGTGAGAGAGAGAGAGCGAAAGAGAAGCTGTGAGTGAGAGAGAGAGAGAAAGAGAAGCTGTGTGTGTGTGAGAGAGAGAAGCTGTGAGTGAGAGAGAGAGAGAGAGAGAGAAGATGTTAGTGAGAGAGTGAGAGAGAGAAAGAGAACCTGTGAGTGAGAGAGAGAGAATCTGTGAGTGAGAGAGAGAGAAGGTGTGAGGAGAGAGAGAGAGAAGATGTGAGTGTGAGAGAGAATGAGAAAGAGAAGCTGTGAGTGAGTGAGAGATAGAGATAGATAAAGAGAAGCTGTGAGTGATCGAGAGAGATAAAGAGATGCTGTGAGTGAGAGAGAGAGAAGCTGTGAGTGAGAGAGAGAGAGAAAGAGACTCTGTGAGTGAGAGAGAGAGATAGAAAGAGAAGCTGTGAGTGTGAGAGAGAGAGAGAAGCTGTGAGTGAGAGAGAGAGAGAGAAGCTGTGAGTGAGAGAGAGAGAGAAAGAGAAGCTGTGTGTGAGAGAGAGAGAGAAGCTGTCAGAGAGAGAGAGAGAAAGAAAGAGATGCTGTGAGTGAGTGAGAGAGAAGCTGTGAGAGAGAGAGGGAGCAAGAGAAGCTGTGAGAGAGAGAGAGAAAGAGAAGCTGTGAGTGAGAGAGAGAGAGAGAAAGAGAAGATGTGAGTGAGAGAGAGAGAGAGAAGCTGTGAGTGAGAGAGAGAGAGAGAGCGAAGCTGTGAGAGAGATAGAGAAAGAGAAGCTGTGAGTGAGAGAGAGAAAAAGAGAAGCTGTGAGTGAGAGAGAGATAAATAGAAGCTGTGAGTTAGAGAGAAACAGTGAAAGAGAAGCTATGAGTGAGAGAGAGAGAGAGAAAGAGAAGCTGTGTGTGAGAGAGAGAGAAGCTGTGAGTGAGAGAGAGAGAGAAAGAGAAGATAGTGAGAGAGTGAGAGAGAGAAAGAGAAGCTGTGAGTGAGAGAGAGAGAGAAGCTGTGAGTGAGTGAGTGAGAAAGAGAGAGAGAAACTGTGAGTGAGAGAGAGAGAGAGAAAGAGAAAGAGAAGCTGTGAGTGAGAGAGAGAGAGAAAGAAAGAGAAGCTGTGAGTGAGAGAGAGAGAGAGAGAGAGAAGCTGTGAGTGAGAGAGTGAGAGAAAGGGAAGCTGTGAGTGAGAGAGAGAGGGTGAAAGAGAAACTGTGAGTGAGAGAGAGAGAAAGTAAGAGAAGCTGTGAGTGAGAGAGAGAGGGTGAAAGAGAAGCTGTGATTGTGAGAGAGAGGGAGAAAAAGGGAAGCTGTGAGTGAGCGTGAGAGAGAGAGAAGCTGTGACAGTGGGATAGAGAGAAAGATAAGCTGTGAGTGAGAGAGAGAAAGAAACAGAAGCTATGAGTGAGAGAGAGAGAAGCTATGAGTGAGAGAGAGAGGGAGAAAGAGAAGTTGTGAGTGAGAGAGAGAGAGAAAGAGAAGCTGTGAGTGAGAGAGAGAGAGAGGGAGAAGCTGTGAGAGAGAGAGAGATAGAAGCTGTGAGTGAGTGAGAGAGAGTGAAGCAGTGAGAGAGAGAGAGAGAGAAGCTGTGAGTGAGAGAGAGAGAGAAGGAGAAGCTGTGAGTGAGATAGAGAGAGACAAAGAGAAGCTGTGAGTGAGAGAGAGAGAGAAGTTGTGAGTGAGAGAGAAAGAGAAGCTGTGAGTGAGAGAGAAAGAGAAGCTATGAGTTAGAGAGAGTGAAAGAGAAGCTGGGAGTGAGAGAGAGAGAGAATAAGAAGCTGTGAAATAGAGAGAGAAAGAGAAGCTGTGAGTGAGAGAGAGAGTGAGAAGCTGTGAGTGAGAGAGAAAGAGAAGCTGTGAGTGAGAGAGAAAGAGAAGCTGTGTGTGTGAGAGAGAGAGAGAAGCTGTGAGTGAGAGAGAGAGAAAGAGAAGCTGTGAGTGAGAGAGAGAGAAAGAGAAGCTGTGAGTGAGAGAGTGAGATAAAGAGAAGCTGTGAGTTAGAGAGAGACAGAGAAAGAGAAGCTGTGAGTGAGAGAGAGAAGTTGTGAGTGAGTGAGAGAGAGAGAAGCTGTGAGAGAGAGAAGCTGTGAGTGAGAGAGAGAGAGAAGGAGAAGCTGTGAGTGAGATAGAGAGAGAGAAAGAGAAGCTGTGAGTGAGAGAGAGAGAGAGAAGCTATGAGTGAGAGAGAAAGAGAAGCTGTGAGTGAGAGAGAGAGAGAACCTGTGAGTGAGAGAGAAAGAGAAGCTGTGAGTGAGAGAGAAAGAGAAGCTGTGTGTGTGTGAGAGAGAGAGAAGCTGTGAGTGAGAGAGAGAGAAAGAGAAGCTGTGAGTGAGAGAGAGAGAGAAAGAGAAGCTGTGAGTGAGAGAGTGAGATAAAGAGAAGCTGTGAGTTAGAGAGAGACAGAGAAAGAGAAGCTGTGAGTGAGAGAGAGAGAGAAAAAGGATCTGTGAGTGAGAGAGAGAGAGAGAAAGAGAAGCTGTGAGTGAGAGAGAGAGAGAGAAGCTGTGAGTGAGAGTGAGAGAGAAAGAGAAGCTGTGAGTGAGAGAGTGAGAGAACGAGAAGCTGTGAGTGAGAGAGAGAAAGAGAAGCTGTGAGTGAGAGAGAGAGGGAGAAAGATAATCTGTGAGTGAGTGAGAGAGAGAGAGAGAGTAGCTGTGAGTGAGAGAGAGAGAAGCTGTGAGTGAGTGAGTGAGAGAGAGAGAAGCTGTGAGTGAGAGAGAGAAAGAGAAGCTGTGAGTGAGAGAGAGAGAAAGAGAAGCTGTGAGTGAGAGAGAGATAAAGAGAAGCTGTGAGTTAGAGAGAGAGAGAAAGAGAAGCTGTGAGTGAGAGAGAGAGAGAAAGAGAAGCTGTGTGAGAGAGAGAGAATCTGTGAGTGAGAGAGAGAGAGAGAGAGAGAAAGAGAAGATGTCAGTAAGAGAGGGAGAGAGAGAGAATCTGTGAGTGAGAGAGAGAGAAAGATAAGCTGTGTGAGAGAGGGAGAGAAAGAGAAGCTGTGAGAGAGAGACAGAGAGAGAGTGAAGCTGTGAGTGAGAGAGAGAGAGAGAAGCTGTGAGTGAGAGAGAGAGAGAAAAAGAAGCTATGAGTGAGAGAGAAAGAAAGAAAAGCTGTGAGTGAGAGAGAAAGAGAAGCTGTGAGTGAGAGAGAGAGAGAAAGAGAAGCTGTGAGTGAGAGAGAAAGAGAGAAAGAGAAGCTGTGAGTGAGAGAGAGAAAGAGAAGCTGTGAGTGAGAGAGAGAGAAAGAGAAGCTGTGAGTGAGAGAGACATAAAGAAGCTGTGAGTTAGAGAGAGACAGAGAAAGAGAAGATGTTAGTGAGAGAGTGAGAGAGAGAAAGAGAAGGTGTGTGTGTGAGAGAGAAAGAGAAGCTGTGTGAGAGAGAGAGAAGATGTGAGTGAGTGAGAGAGAGAGAAGATGTGTGAGAGAAAGAGAAAGAGAAGCTGTGAGTGAGTGAGAGAGAGATATAAAGAGAAGCTGTGAGTGATAGAGAGAGATAAAGAAAAGCTGTGAGTGAGAGAGAGAAAGAGAAGCTGGGAGTGAGTAAGAGAGAGAAAGAGAGGCTGTGAGTGAGAGAGAGAGAGAGAGAAAAGCTGTGAGTGAGAGAGAAAGAAAGAAAGAGAAGCTGTGAGTGAGTGAGAGAGAGAGAGAAACTGTGAGTGAGAGAGAGAAAGAAAGAGAAACTGTGAGTGAGAGAGAGCGAAGATGTGAGTGAGAGAAAGAGAAAGAGAAGCTGTGAGTGAGTGAGAGAGATAAAGAAAAGCTGTGAGTGATAGAGAGAGATAAAGAAAAGCTGTGAGTGAGAGAGAGAAAGAAAAGCTGGGAGTGAGTAAGAGAGAGAAAGAGAAGCTGTGAGTGAGTGAGAGAGAGAGAAGCTGTGAGTGAGAGAGAGAGAGAGAGAAGCTGTGAGTGAGAGAGAAAGAAAGAAAGAGAAGCTGTGAGTGAGTGAGAGAGAGAGAGAAACTGTGAGTGAGTGAGAGAGAGAAAGAGAAGCTGTGAGTGAGAGAGAGAGAGAAAGAAAGAGAAGCTGTGAGTGAGAGAGAGAGAGAAGCTGTGAGTGATTGAGAGATGGAGAAAGAGAAGCTGTGTGCGAGAGAGAAAGAAAGAGAATCTGTGAGTGAGAGAGAGAGAAAGAGAAGCTGTGACTGAGAGAGAGATAAAGACAAGCTGTGAGTTAGAGAGAGACAGAGAAAGAGAATCTGTGAGTGAGAGAGAGAGAGAATGAGATGTGAGTGAGAGAGAGAAAGAGAAACTGTGAGTGAGAGAGAGAGAGAAAGAAAGACAAGCTGCGAGTGAGAGAGAGATAAAGAGAAGCTGTGAGTTAGAGAGAGACAGAGAAAGAGAAGCTTGAGTGAGAGAGTGAGAGAAAGAGAAGCTGTGTGTGAGAGAGAGAGGGTGAAAGAGAAACTGTGTGTGAGAGAGAGGGAGAAAAAGGGAAGCTGTGAGTGAGCGTGAGAGAGAGAGAGAGAAGGTGTGACAGTGGGAGAGAGAGAGAGAAAGAGAAGCTGTGAGTGAGAGAGAGAGAAAGAAAGAAAGAAAGAGAAGCTGTGAGTGAGAGAGAGAAGCTGTGAGTGAGAGAGAGAGGGAGAAAGAGAAGCTGTGAGTGAGAGAGAGAGGGAAAGAGAAGCTGTGAGTGTGAGAGAGAGACAGAGAAAGAGAAGCTGTGAGTGAGAGAGAGAGAGCTAGAAGCTGTGTGTGAGTGAGAGAGAGAGAAGCTGTGAGTGAGTGAGAGAAAGAGAAGCTGTGAGTGAGAGAGAGAGAGAGAGAAGCTGTGAGTGAGAGAGAGATAAAGAGAAGCTGTGAGTTAGAGAGAGAGAGAAAGAGAAGCTGTGAGTGAGAGAGAGAGAGAGAAAAAGAGAATTTGTGAGTGAGAGAGAGAGAGAGAGATGCTGTGAGTGAGAGAGAGAAAGAGAGAAGCTGTGTGAGAGAGAAAAAGAGAAGCTGTGAGTGAGAGAGAGAGAGAGAAAGAGAAGCTGTGAGTGAGAGAGAGATAAAGAAGCTGTGAGTTAGAGAGAGACAGAGAAAGAGAAGCTTTGAGTGAGAGAGAGAGAAAGAGAAGCTGTGTGTGTGAGAGAGAGAAGCTGTGAGTGAAAGAGAGAGAGAAAGAGAAGATGTTAGTGAGAGAGTGAGAGAGAGAAAGAGAAGCTGTGTGTGAGAGTGAGAGATAAGCTGTGAGTGACAGAGAGAGAGAGAAAGAGAAGTTGTGTGTGTGTGAGAGAGAGAAGCTGTGAGTGAGAGAGAGAGAGAGAAGCTGTCAATGAGAGAGAGAGAGAGAAGATGTGAGTGTGAGAGAGAAAGAGAAAGAGAAGCTGTGAGTGAGTGAGAGAGAGAGAGAGATAAAGAGAAGCTGTGAGTGATAAAGAGAGATAAAGAGAAGCTGTGTGTGTGAGAGAGAGAGAAGCTGTGAGTGAGAGAGAGAGAGAAAGAGAAGCTGTGAGTGAGTGAGTGAGAGAGAAGGTGTGAGTGAGAGAGAGAGAGAGAAACTGTGAGTGAGAGAGAAAGAAAGAAAGAGAGAGAAGCTGTGAGTGAGAGAGAGAGAGTAAGAGAAGCTGTGAGTGAGAGAGAGAGAGAGAAAGAGAAGCTGTGAGTGAGAGAGAGAGAGAAAGAAAGAGAAGCTGTGAGTGAGAGAGAGAGTGAAAGTGAAGATGTGAGTGAGAGAGATAAAGAGAAGCTGTGAGTTAGAGAGAGATAGAGAAAGAGAAGCTGTGAGTGAGAGAGAGAGAGAAAGAGAAGCTGTGACTGAGAGAGAGAGATAAAGACAAGCTGTGAGTTAGAGAGAGACAGAGAGAGAGAGATAGTTGTGAGTGAGAAAGAGAGAGAAGCTGTGAGTGAGAGAGAGAGAGAAAGAGATGTGAGTGAGAGAGAGAAAGAGAAACTGTGAGTGAGAGAGAGAGAGAAAGCAAGAGAAGCTGTGAGTGAGAGAGAGATAAAGAGAAGCTGTGAGTTAGAGAGAGACAGAGAAAGAGAAGCTGTGTGTGAGTGAGAGAGAGAGAAGCTGTGAGTGAGTGAGAGAAAGAGAAGCTGTGAGTGAGAGAGAGAGAGAGAGAAGCTGTGAGTGAGAGAGAGATAAAGAGAAGCTGTGAGTTAGAGAGAGAGAGAAAGAGAAGCTGTGAGTGAGAGAGAGAGAGAGAAAAAGAGAATTTGTGAGTGAGAGAGAGAGAGATGCTGTGAGTGAGAGAGAGAAAGAGAGAAGCTGTGTGAGAGAGAAAAAGAGAAGCTGTGAGTGAGAGAGAGAGAGAGAAAGAGAAGCTGTGAGTGAGAGAGAGATAAAGAAGCTGTGAGTTAGAGAGAGACAGAGAAAGAGAAGCTTTGAGTGAGAGAGAGAGAAAGAGAAGCTGTGTGTGTGAGAGAGAGAAGCTGTGAGTGAAAGAGAGAGAGAAAGAGAAGATGTTAGTGAGAGAGTGAGAGAGAGAAAGAGAAGCTGTGTGTGAGAGTGAGAGATAAGCTGTGAGTGACAGAGAGAGAGAGAAAGAGAAGTTGTGTGTGTGAGAGAGAGAGAAGCTGTGAGTGAGAGAGAGAGAGAGAAGCTGTCAATGAGAGAGAGAGAGAGAAGATGTGAGTGTGAGAGAGAAAGAGAAAGAGAAGCTGTGAGTGAGTGAGAGAGAGAGAGATAAAGAGAAGCTGTGAGTGATAAAGAGAGATAAAGAGAAGCTGTGTGTGTGAGAGAGAGAGAAGCTGTGAGTGAGAGAGAGAGAGAAAGAGAAGCTGTGAGTGAGTGAGTGAGAGAGAAGGTGTGAGTGAGAGAGAGAGAGAGAAACTGTGAGTGAGAGAGAAAGAAAGAAAGAGAGAGAAGCTGTGAGTGAGAGAGAGAGAGTAAGAGAAGCTGTGAGTGAGAGAGAGAGAGAGAAAGAGAAGCTGTGAGTGAGAGAGAGAGAGAAAGAAAGAGAAGCTGTGAGTGAGAGAGAGAGTGAAAGTGAAGATGTGAGTGAGAGAGAGAAAGAGGTGTGAGAGAGAGAGAGAGAAAGAGAAGCTGTGAGTGAGAGAGAGAGAGAAAGAGAAGCTGTGACTGAGAGAGAGAGATAAAGACAAGCTGTGAGTTAGAGAGAGACAGAGAGAGAGAGATAGTTGTGAGTGAGAAAGAGAGAGAAGCTGTGAGTGAGAGAGAGAGAGAAAGAGATGTGAGTGAGAGAGAGAAAGAGAAACTGTGAGTGAGAGAGAGAGAGAAAGCAAGAGAAGCTGTGAGTGAGAGAGAGATAAAGAGAAGCTGTGAGTTAGAGAGAGACAGAGAAAGAGAAGCTGTTAGTGAGAGAGAGAGAGAAAGAGAAGCTGTGAGTGAGAGAGAGAGAGAAAGAGAAGCTGTGAGTGTGTGTGAGAGAGAGATAGAGAAGCTGTGAGTGAGAGAGAGTGAGAGAAAGAAAAGCTGTGAGTGAGGGAGTGAGAGAAAGAGAAGCTGTGAGTGAGAGAGAGAGAAAGAAAGAGAAGCTGTGAGTGAGAGAGAGAGGGTGAAAGAGAAGCTGTGATTGTGAGAGAGAAGGAGAAAAAGGGAAGCTGTGAGTGAGCGTGAGAGAGAGAGAAGCTGTGACAGTGGGAGAGAGAGAGAGAGAAAGAGAAGCTGTGAGTGAGAGAGAGAGAAAGAAAGAGAAGCTATGAGCGAGAGAGAGAGAGAGAGAAGCTGTGAGTGAGAGAGAGAGGGAAAGAGAAGCTGTGAGTGTGAGAGAGAGACAGAGAAAGAGAAACTGTGAGTGAGAGAGAGAGAGCTAGAAGCTGTGAGTGAGTGAGAGAGAGAAAGAGAAGCTGTGCGTGTGTGAGAGAGAGAAAGAGATGCTGTGAGTGAGAGAGAGAGAAAGAAAGAGAAGCTGTGAGTGAGAGAGAGAGAAGCTTTGAGTGAGAGAGAGAGGGAGAAAGAGAATCTGTGAGTAAGAGAGAGAGAGAGAGAAGCTGTGAATGAGAGAGAGAGAGAAAGAGAAGATAGTGAGAGAGTGAGAGAGAAAGAGAAGCTGTGAGTGATAGAGAGAGAGAAGCTGTGAGTGAGAGAGCGAGAGAGAAAGATAAGCTGTGAGTTAGAGAGAAACAGAGAAAGAGAAGCTGTGAGTGAGAGAGAGAGAGAAAGAGAAGCTGTGTGTGTGTGAGAGAGAGAAGCTGTGTGTGTGTGAGAGAGAGAAGCTGTGAGTGAGAGAGAGAGAAAGAGATGTTAGTGAGAGAGAGAGAAAGAGAAGCTGTGAGTGAGAGAGAAAGAGAAGCTGTGAGTGAGAGAGAGAGAAAGAAAGAGAAGCTGTGAGTGAGAGAGAGAGAAGCCTTGAGTGAGAGAGAGAGGGAGAAAGTGAAGCGGTGAGTGAGAGAGAGAGAAAAAGAGAAGCTGTGAGTGCGAGAGAGAGAGAGAGAAAGAGAATCTGTGAGTAAGAGAGAGAGAGAAGCTGTGAGTGAGAGAGAGAGAGATAGAAGCTGTGAGTGAGAGAGAGAAAGAGAAGCTGTGAGTGAGAGAGAGAGAGCGAAAGAGAAGCTGTGAGTGAGAAAGAGAGAAAGAGCTGTGAGTGAGAGAGAGAGAAGCTGTGAGTGAGAGAGAGAGAAAGAGAAGATGTGAGTGAGAGAGAGAGAGAGAAAGAAATAAAGAGAAGGTGTGAGTGAGAGAGAAGCTTTGAGTGAGAGAGAGAGAGGGAGAAAGTGAAGCGGTGAGTGAGAGAGAGAGAAAAAGAGAAGCTGTGAGTGTGAGAGTGAGAGAAAGAGAATCTGTGAGTAAGAGAGAGAGAGAAGCTGTGAGTTAGAGAGAGAGATAAAAGCTGCGAGTGAGAGAGAGAAAGAGAAGCTGTGAGTGAGAGAGAGAGAGAGAAAGAGAAGCTGTGAGTGAGAGAGAGAGAGAGAAAGAGAAGCTGTGAGTGAGAGAGAGAGAAAGAGAAACTGTGAGTGAGAGAGAGAGAAAGAGAAGAGAAGCTGTGAGTGAGAGAGAGAGAGAGAAAGAGAAGATGTTAGTGAGAGAGTGAGAGAGAGAAAGAGAATCTGTGAGTGAGAGAGAGAGAAGGTGTGAGGAGAGAGAGAGAAGATGTGAGTGTGAGAGAGAATGAGAAAGAGAAGCTGTGAGTGAGTGAGAGAGAGAGATAGATAAATAGAAGCTGTGAGTGATAGAGAGAGATAAAGAGATGCTGTGAGTGAGAGAGAGAGAAGCTGTGAGTGAGAGAGAGAGAGAAAGAGAAGCTGTGAGTGAGAGAGAGAGAAGCTGTGTGAGAGAGAGAGAGATAGAAGCTGTGAGTGAGAGAGAAAGAAAGAAAGAAAGAGATGTGAGTGAGAGAGAGAGAGAAAGAGAAGATGTGTGTGTGAGAGAGAAAGAGAAGCTGTGAGTGAGAGAGAGAGAAAGAAAGAGAAGCTGTGAGTGAGAGAGAGAGAGAGAAGCTGTGAGTGAGAGAGAGAGAGAAGCTGTGAGTGAGAGAGAGAGAGAGAAAGAGAAGCTGTGAGAGAGAGAGAGAGAGAGAAGCTGTCAGAGAGAGAGAGAGAAAGAAAGAGATGCTGTGAGTGAGTGAGAGAGAGAAGCTGTGAGAGAGAGAGGGAGCAAGAGAAGCCGTGAGAGAGAGAGAGAGAGAGAAAGAGAAGCTGTGAGTGAGAGAGAGAGAGAGAAAGAGAAGATGTGAGTGAGAGAGAGAGAGAGAAGCTGTGAGTGAGAGAGAGAGAGAGAGCGAAGCTGTGAGAGAGATAGAGAAAGAGAAGCTGTGAGTGAGAGAGAGAGAAAGAGAAGCTGTGAGTGAGAGAGAGATAAAGAGAAGCTGTGAGTTAGAGAGAAACAGTGAAAGAGAAGCTATGAGTGATAGAGAGAGAGAAAGAGAAGCTGTGTGTGTGTGTGAGAGAGAAGCTGTGAGTGAGAGAGAGAGAAAGAGAAGATAGTGAGAGAGTGAGAGAGAGAAAGAGAAGCTGTGAGTGAGAGAGAGAGAGAAGCTGTGAGTGAGAGAGCGAGAGAGAAAGAGAAGCTGTGAGTGAGTGAGTGAGAGAGAGAGAGAGAAACTGTGAGTGAGAGAGAGAGAGAAAAAGAGAAAGAGAAGCTGTGAGTGAGAGAGAGAGAGAAAGAAAGAGAAGCTGTGAGTGAGAGAGAGAGAGAGAAAGAGAAGCTGTGAGTGAGAGAGTGAGAGAAAGGGAAGCTGTGAGTGAGAGAGAGAGGGTGAAAGAGAAACTGTGAGTGAGAGAGAGAGAAAGTAAGAGAAGCTGTGAGTGAGAGAGAGAGGGTGAAAGAGAAGCTGTGATTGTGAGAGAGAGGGAGAAAAAGGGAAGCTGTGAGTGAGCGTGAGAGAGAGAGAAGCTGTGACAGTGGGATAGAGAGAAAGATAAGCTGTGAGTGAGAGAGAGAGAGAGAAAGAAACAGAAGCTACGAGTGAGAGAGAGAGAAGCTATGAGTGAGAGAGAGAGGGAGAAAGAGAAGTTGTGAGTGAGAGAGAGAGAGAAAGAGAAGCTGTGAGTGAGAGAGAGAGAGAGGGAGAAGCTGTGAGAGAGAGAGAGATGGAAGCTGTGAGTGAGTGAGAGAGAGTGAAGCTGTGAGAGAGAGAGAGAGAGAAGCTATGAGTTAGAGAGAGTGAAAGAGAAGCTGGGAGTGAGAGAGAGAGAGACAAAGAGAAGCTGTGAGTGAGAGAGAGAGAGAAAGAGAAGCTGTGTGTGTGTGAGAGAGAGAAGCTGTGTGTGTGTGAGAGAGAGAAGCTGTGAGTGAGAGAGAGAGAAAGAGATGTTAGTGAGAGAGAGAGAAAGAGAAGCTGTGAGTGAGAGAGAAAGAGAAGCTGTGAGTGAGAGAGAGAGAAAGAAAGAGAAGCTGTGAGTGAGAGAGAGAGAAGCCTTGAGTGAGAGAGAGAGGGAGAAAGTGAAGCGGTGAGTGAGAGAGAGAGAAAAAGAGAAGCTGTGAGTGCGAGAGAGAGAGAGAGAAAGAGAATCTGTGAGTAAGAGAGAGAGAGAAGCTGTGAGTGAGAGAGAGAGAGATAGAAGCTGTGAGTGAGAGAGAGAAAGAGAAGCTGTGAGTGAGAGAGAGAGAGCGAAAGAGAAGCTGTGAGTGAGAAAGAGAGAAAGAGCTGTGAGTGAGAGAGAGAGAAGCTGTGAGTGAGAGAGAGAGAAAGAGAAGATGTGAGTGAGAGAGAGAGAGAGAAAGAAATAAAGAGAAGGTGTGAGTGAGAGAGAAGCTTTGAGTGAGAGAGAGAGAGGGAGAAAGTGAAGCGGTGAGTGAGAGAGAGAGAAAAAGAGAAGCTGTGAGTGTGAGAGTGAGAGAAAGAGAATCTGTGAGTAAGAGAGAGAGAGAAGCTGTGAGTTAGAGAGAGAGATAAAAGCTGCGAGTGAGAGAGAGAAAGAGAAGCTGTGAGTGAGAGAGAGAGAGAGAAAGAGAAGCTGTGAGTGAGAGAGAGAGAGAGAAAGAGAAGCTGTGAGTGAGAGAGAGAGAAAGAGAAGCTGTGAGTGAGAGAGAGAGAAAGAGAAGAGAAGCTGTGAGTGAGAGAGAGAGAGAGAAAGAGAAGATGTTAGTGAGAGAGTGAGAGAGAGAAAGAGAATCTGTGAGTGAGAGAGAGAGAAGGTGTGAGGAGAGAGAGAGAAGATGTGAGTGTGAGAGAGAATGAGAAAGAGAAGCTGTGAGTGAGTGAGAGAGAGAGATAGATAAATAGAAGCTGTGAGTGATAGAGAGAGATAAAGAGATGCTGTGAGTGAGAGAGAGAGAAGCTGTGAGTGAGAGAGAGAGAGAAAGAGAAGCTGTGAGTGAGAGAGAGAGAAGCTGTGTGAGAGAGAGAGAGATAGAAGCTGTGAGTGAGAGAGAAAGAAAGAAAGAAAGAGATGTGAGTGAGAGAGAGAGAGAAAGAGAAGATGTGTGTGTGAGAGAGAAAGAGAAGCTGTGAGTGAGAGAGAGAGAAAGAAAGAGAAGCTGTGAGTGAGAGAGAGAGAGAGAAGCTGTGAGTGAGAGAGAGAGAGAAGCTGTGAGTGAGAGAGAGAGAGAGAAAGAGAAGCTGTGAGAGAGAGAGAGAGAGAGAGAAGCTGTCAGAGAGAGAGAGAGAAAGAAAGAGATGCTGTGAGTGAGTGAGAGAGAGAAGCTGTGAGAGAGAGAGGGAGCAAGAGAAGCCGTGAGAGAGAGAGAGAGAGAGAAAGAGAAGCTGTGAGTGAGAGAGAGAGAGAGAAAGAGAAGATGTGAGTGAGAGAGAGAGAGAGAAGCTGTGAGTGAGAGAGAGAGAGAGAGCGAAGCTGTGAGAGAGATAGAGAAAGAGAAGCTGTGAGTGAGAGAGAGAGAAAGAGAAGCTGTGAGTGAGAGAGAGATAAAGAGAAGCTGTGAGTTAGAGAGAAACAGTGAAAGAGAAGCTATGAGTGATAGAGAGAGAGAAAGAGAAGCTGTGTGTGTGTGTGAGAGAGAAGCTGTGAGTGAGAGAGAGAGAAAGAGAAGATAGTGAGAGAGTGAGAGAGAGAAAGAGAAGCTGTGAGTGAGAGAGAGAGAGAAGCTGTGAGTGAGAGAGCGAGAGAGAAAGAGAAGCTGTGAGTGAGTGAGTGAGAGAGAGAGAGAGAAACTGTGAGTGAGAGAGAGAGAGAAAAAGAGAAAGAGAAGCTGTGAGTGAGAGAGAGAGAGAAAGAAAGAGAAGCTGTGAGTGAGAGAGAGAGAGAGAAAGAGAAGCTGTGAGTGAGAGAGTGAGAGAAAGGGAAGCTGTGAGTGAGAGAGAGAGGGTGAAAGAGAAACTGTGAGTGAGAGAGAGAGAAAGTAAGAGAAGCTGTGAGTGAGAGAGAGAGGGTGAAAGAGAAGCTGTGATTGTGAGAGAGAGGGAGAAAAAGGGAAGCTGTGAGTGAGCGTGAGAGAGAGAGAAGCTGTGACAGTGGGATAGAGAGAAAGATAAGCTGTGAGTGAGAGAGAGAGAGAGAAAGAAACAGAAGCTACGAGTGAGAGAGAGAGAAGCTATGAGTGAGAGAGAGAGGGAGAAAGAGAAGTTGTGAGTGAGAGAGAGAGAGAAAGAGAAGCTGTGAGTGAGAGAGAGAGAGAGGGAGAAGCTGTGAGAGAGAGAGAGATGGAAGCTGTGAGTGAGTGAGAGAGAGTGAAGCTGTGAGAGAGAGAGAGAGAGAAGCTATGAGTTAGAGAGAGTGAAAGAGAAGCTGGGAGTGAGAGAGAGAGAGACAAAGAGAAGCTGTGAGTGAGAGAGAGAGAGAAGTTGTGAGTGAGAGAGAAAGAGAAGCTGTGAGTGAGAGAGAAAGAGAAGCTATGAGTTAGAGAGAAAGAGAAGCTATGAGTTAGAGAGAGTGAAAGAGAAGCTGGGAGTGAGAGAGAGAGAGAATAAGAAGCTGTGAAATAGAGAGAGAAAGAGAAGCTGTGAGTGAGAGAGAGAGTGAGAAGCTGTGAGTGAGAGAGAAAGAGAAGCTGTTAGTGAGAGAGAAAGAGAAGCTGTGTGTGTGAGAGAGAGAAGCTGTGAGTGAGAGAGAGAGAAAGAGAAGCTGTGAGTGAGAGAGAGAGAGAAAGAGAAGCTGTGAGTGAGAGAGATAAAGAGAAGCTGTGAGTTAGAGAGAGACAGAGAAAGAGAAGCTGTGAGTGAGAGAGAGAGAGAAAAAGGATCTGTGAGTGAGAGAGAGAGAGAAAGAGAAGCTGTGAGTGAGTGAGAGAGAGAGAAGCTGTGAGTGAGAGTGAGAGAGAAAGAGAAGCTGTGAGTGAGAGAGTGAGAGAACGAGAAGCTGTGAGTGAGAGAGAGAAAGAGAAGCTGTGAGTGAGAGAGAGAGGGAGAAAGATAATCTGTGAGTGAGTGAGAGAGAGAGAGAGAGAGTAGCTGTGAGTGAGAGAGAGAAGCTGTGAGTGAGTGAGTGAGAGAGAGAGAAGCTGTGAGTGAGAGAGAGAAAGAGAAGCTGTGAGTGAGAGAGAGAGAGAGAAAGAGAAGCTGTGAGTGAGAGAGAGATAAAGAGAAGCTGTGAGTTAGAGAGAGAGAGAGAGAGAAGCTGTGAGTGAGAGAGAGAGAGAAAGAGAAGCTGTGTGAGAGAGAGAGAGAATCTGTGAGTGAGAGAGAAAGAAAGAAATAGAAGCTGTGAGTGAATGAGAGAGAGAGAAGCTGTGAGTGAGAGAGAAAGGGAAAGAGAGGCTGTGAGTGAGAGAGAGAGAGAAGCTGTGAGTGAGAGAGAGAGAGAAGCTGTGAGTGAGAGAGAAAGAGATGCTGTGAGTGAGAGAGAGAGAGAGAAGCTGAGTGAGAGAGAGATAAAGAGAAGCTGTGAGTTAGAGAGAGAGAGAAAGAGAAGCTGTGAGTGAGACAGAGAGAAAGAGAAGCTGTGTGTGTGTGAGAGAGAGAGAAGCTGTGAGTGAGAGAGAGAGAGAAAGAGAAGCTGTGAGTGAGCGAGAAAGCTGTGAGTGAGAGAGAAAGAGAAAGAGAAGCTGTGAGTGAGAGAGAGAGAGAAGCTGTGAGTGAGAGAGAGAGAAACTGTGAGTGAGAGAGAGAGAAAGAGAAGATGTGAGTGAGAGAGAGAGAGAAAGAAAGAAAGAGAAGCTGTGAGTGAGAGAGAAGCTTTGAGTGAGAGAGAGAGAGGGAGAAAGTGAAGCGGTGAGTGAGAGAGAGAGAAAAAGAGAAGCTGTGAGTGTGAGAGAGTGAGAGAAAGAGAATCTGTGAGTAAGAGAGAGAGAGAAGCTGTGAGTTAGAGAGAGAGATAAAAGCTGCGAGTGAGAGAGAGAAAAGAGAAGCTGTGAGTGAGAGAGAGAGAGAAAGAGAAGCTGTGAGTGAGAGAGAGAGAGCGAAAGAGAAGCTGTGAGTGAGAGAGAGAGAGAAAGAGAAGCTGTGTGTGTGTGAGAGAGAGAAGCTGTGAGTGAGAGAGAGAGAGAGAGAGAGAAGATGTTAGTGAGAGAGTGAGAGAGAGAAAGAGAACCTGTGAGTGAGAGAGAGAGAATCTGTGAGTGAGAGAGAGAGAAGGTGTGAGGAGAGAGAGAGAGAAGATGTGAGTGTGAGAGAGAATGAGAAAGAGAAGCTGTGAGTGAGTGAGAGATAGAGATAGATAAAGAGAAGCTGTGAGTGATCGAGAGAGATAAAGAGATGCTGTGAATGAGAGAGAGAGAAGCTGTGAGTGAGAGAGAGAGAGAAAGAGAAGCTGTGAGTGAGAGAGAGAGATAGAAAGAGAAGCTGTGAGTGTGAGAGAGAGAGAGAAGCTGTGAGTGAGAGAGAGAGAGAGAGAAGCTGTGAGTGAGAGAGAGAGAGAAAGAGAAGCTGTGTGAGAGAGAGAGAAGCTGTCAGAGAGAGAGAGAGAAAGAAAGAGATGCTGTGAGTGAGTGAGAGAGAAGCTGTGAGAGAGAGAGGGAGCAAGAGAAGCTGTGAGAGAGAGAGAGAAAGAGAAGCTGTGAGTGAGAGAGAGAGAGAGAAAGAGAAGATGTGAGTGAGAGAGAGAGAGAGAAGCTGTGAGTGAGAGAGAGAGAGAGAGCGAAGCTGTGAGAGAGATAGAGAAAGAGAAGCTGTGAGTGAGAGAGAGAAAAAGAGAAGCTGTGAGTGAGAGAGAGATAAAGAGAAGTTGTGAGTTAGAGAGAAACAGTGAAAGAGAAGCTATGAGTGAGAGAGAGAGAGAGAAAGAGAAGCTGTGTGTGAGAGAGAGAGAAGCTGTGAGTGAGAGAGAGAGAGAAAGAGAAGATAGTGAGAGAGTGAGAGAGAGAAAGAGAAGCTGTGAGTGAGAGAGAGAGAGAAGCTGTGAGTGAGTGAGTGAGAGAGAGAGAGAGAAACTGTGAGTGAGAGAGAGAGAGAGAAAGAGAAAGAGAAGCTGTGAGTGAGAGAGAGAGAGAAAGAAAGAGAAGCTGTGAGTGAGAGAGAGAGAGAGAGAGAAGCTGTGAGTGAGAGAGTGAGAGAAAGGGAAGCTGTGAGTGAGAGAGAGAGGGTGAAAGAGAAACTGTGAGTGAGAGAGAGAGAAAGTAAGAGAAGCTGTGAGTGAGAGAGAGAGGGTGAAAGAGAAGCTGTGATTGTGAGAGAGAGGGAGAAAAAGGGAAGCTGTGAGTGAGCGTGAGAGAGAGAGAAGCTGTGACAGTGGGATAGAGAGAAAGATAAGCTGTGAGTGAGAGAGAGAAAGAAACAGAAGCTATGAGTGAGAGAGAGAGAAGCTATGAGTGAGAGAGAGAGGGAGAAAGAGAAGTTGTGAGTGAGAGAGAGAGAGAAAGAGAAGCTGTGAGTGAGAGAGAGAGAGAGGGAGAAGCTGTGAGAGAGAGAGAGATAGAAGCTGTGAGTGAGTGAGAGAGAGTGAAGCAGTGAGAGAGAGAGAGAGAGAAGCTGTGAGTGAGAGAGAGAGAGAAGGAGAAGCTGTGAGTGAGATAGAGAGAGACAAAGAGAAGCTGTGAGTGAGAGAGAGAGAGAAGTTGTGAGTGAGAGAGAAAGAGAAGCTGTGAGTGAGAGAGAAAGAGAAGCTATGAGTTAGAGAGAGTGAAAGAGAAGCTGGGAGTGAGAGAGAGAGAGAATAAGAAGCTGTGAAATAGAGAGAGAAAGAGAAGCTGTGAGTGAGAGAGAGAGTGAGAAGCTGTGAGTGAGAGAGAAAGAGAAGCTGTGAGTGAGAGAGAAAGAGAAGCTGTGTGTGTGTGAGAGAGAGAGAAGCTGTGAGTGAGAGAGAGAGAAAGAGAAGCTGTGAGTGAGAGAGAGAGAGAAAGAGAAGCTGTGAGTGAGAGAGTGAGATAAAGAGAAGCTGTGAGTTAGAGAGAGACAGAGAAAGAGAAGCTGTGAGTGAGAGAGAGAAGTTGTGAGTGAGTGAGAGAGAGAGAAGCTGTGAGAGAGAGAAGCTGTGAGTGAGAGAGAGAGAGAAGGAGAAGCTGTGAGTGAGATAGAGAGAGAGAAAGAGAAGCTGTGAGTGAGAGAGAGAGAGAGAAGCTATGAGTGAGAGAGAAAGAGAAGCTGTGAGTGAGAGAGAGAGAGAACCTGTGAGTGAGAGAGAAAGAGAAGCTGTGAGTGAGAGAGAAAGAGAAGCTGTGTGTGTGTGAGAGAGAGAGAAGCTGTGAGTGAGAGAGAGAGAAAGAGAAGCTGTGAGTGAGAGAGAGAGAGAAAGAGAAGCTGTGAGTGAGAGAGTGAGATAAAGAGAAGCTGTGAGTTAGAGAGAGACAGAGAAAGAGAAGCTGTGAGTGAGAGAGAGAGAGAAAAAGGATCTGTGAGTGAGAGAGAGAGAGAGAAAGAGAAGCTGTGAGTGAGAGAGAGAGAGAGAAGCTGTGAGTGAGAGTGAGAGAGAAAGAGAAGCTGTGAGTGAGAGAGTGAGAGAACGAGAAGCTGTGAGTGAGAGAGAGAAAGAGAAGCTGTGAGTGAGAGAGAGAGGGAGAAAGATAATCTGTGAGTGAGTGAGAGAGAGAGAGAGAGTAGCTGTGAGTGAGAGAGAGAGAAGTTGTGAGTGAGTGAGTGAGAGAGAGAGAAGCTGTGAGTGAGAGAGAGAAAGAGAAGCTGTGAGTGAGAGAGAGAGAAAGAGAAGCTGTGAGTGAGAGAGAGATAAAGAGAAGCTGTGAGTTAGAGAGAGAGAGAAAGAGAAGCTGTGAGTGAGAGAGAGAGAGAAAGAGAAGCTGTGTGAGAGAGAGAGAATCTGTGAGTGAGAGAGAGAGAGAGAGAGAGAAAGAGAAGATGTCAGTAAGAGAGGGAGAGAGAGAGAATCTGTGAGTGAGAGAGAGAGAAAGATAAGCTGTGTGAGAGAGGGAGAGAAAGAGAAGCTGTGAGAGAGAGACAGAGAGAGAGTGAAGCTGTGAGTGAGAGAGAGAGAGAGAAGCTGTGAGTGAGAGAGAGAGAGAAAGAGAAGCTATGAGTGAGAGAGAAAGAAAGAAAAGCTGTGAGTGAGAGAGAAAGAGAAGCTGTGAGTGAGAGAGAGAGAGAAAGAGAAGCTGTGAGTGAGAGAGAAAGAGAGAAAGAGAAGCTGTGAGTGAGAGAGAGAAAGAGAAGCTGTGAGTGAGAGAGAGAGAAAGAGAAGCTGTGAGTGAGAGAGACATAAAGAAGCTGTGAGTTAGAGAGAGACAGAGAAAGAGAAGATGTTAGTGAGAGAGTGAGAGAGAGAAAGAGAAGGTGTGTGTGTGAGAGAGAAAGAGAAGCTGTGTGAGAGAGAGAGAAGATGTGAGTGAGTGAGAGAGAGAGAAGATGTGTGAGAGAAAGAGAAAGAGAAGCTGTGAGTGAGTGAGAGAGAGATATAAAGAGAAGCTGTGAGTGATAGAGAGAGATAAAGAAAAGCTGTGAGTGAGAGAGAGAAAGAGAAGCTGGGAGTGAGTAAGAGAGAGAAAGAGAGGCTGTGAGTGAGAGAGAGAGAGAGAGAAAAGCTGTGAGTGAGAGAGAAAGAAAGAAAGAGAAGCTGTGAGTGAGTGAGAGAGAGAGAGAAACTGTGAGTGAGAGAGAGAAAGAAAGAGAAACTGTGAGTGAGAGAGAGCGAAGATGTGAGTGAGAGAAAGAGAAAGAGAAGCTGTGAGTGAGTGAGAGAGATAAAGAAAAGCTGTGAGTGATAGAGAGAGATAAAGAAAAGCTGTGAGTGAGAGAGAGAAAGAAAAGCTGGGAGTGAGTAAGAGAGAGAAAGAGAAGCTGTGAGTGAGTGAGAGAGAGAGAAGCTGTGAGTGAGAGAGAGAGAGAGAGAAGCTGTGAGTGAGAGAGAAAGAAAGAAAGAGAAGCTGTGAGTGAGTGAGAGAGAGAGAGAAACTGTGAGTGAGTGAGAGAGAGAAAGAGAAGCTGTGAGTGAGAGAGAGAGAGAAAGAAAGAGAAGCTGTGAGTGAGAGAGAGAGAGAAGCTGTGAGTGATTGAGAGATGGAGAAAGAGAAGCTGTGTGCGAGAGAGAAAGAAAGAGAATCTGTGAGTGAGAGAGAGAGAAAGAGAAGCTGTGACTGAGAGAGAGATAAAGACAAGCTGTGAGTTAGAGAGAGACAGAGAAAGAGAATCTGTGAGTGAGAGAGAGAGAGAATGAGATGTGAGTGAGAGAGAGAAAGAGAAACTGTGAGTGAGAGAGAGAGAGAAAGAAAGACAAGCTGCGAGTGAGAGAGAGATAAAGAGAAGCTGTGAGTTAGAGAGAGACAGAGAAAGAGAAGCTTGAGTGAGAGAGTGAGAGAAAGAGAAGCTGTGTGTGAGAGAGAGAGGGTGAAAGAGAAACTGTGTGTGAGAGAGAGGGAGAAAAAGGGAAGCTGTGAGTGAGCGTGAGAGAGAGAGAGAGAAGGTGTGACAGTGGGAGAGAGAGAGAGAAAGAGAAGCTGTGAGTGAGAGAGAGAGAAAGAAAGAAAGAAAGAGAAGCTATGAGTGAGAGAGAGAAGCTGTGAGTGAGAGAGAGAGGGAGAAAGAGAAGCTGTGAGTGAGAGAGAGAGGGAAAGAGAAGCTGTGAGTGTGAGAGAGAGACAGAGAAAGAGAAGCTGTGAGTGAGAGAGAGAGAGCTAGAAGCTGTGTGTGAGTGAGAGAGAGAGAAGCTGTGAGTGAGTGAGAGAAAGAGAAGCTGTGAGTGAGAGAGAGAGAGAGAGAAGCTGTGAGTGAGAGAGAGATAAAGAGAAGCTGTGAGTTAGAGAGAGAGAGAAAGAGAAGCTGTGAGTGAGAGAGAGAGAGAGAAAAAGAGAATTTGTGAGTGAGAGAGAGAGAGAGAGATGCTGTGAGTGAGAGAGAGAAAGAAAGAAGCTGTGTGAGAGAGAAAAAGAGAAGCTGTGAGTGAGAGAGAGAGAGAGAAAGAGAAGCTGTGAGTGAGAGAGAGATAAAGAAGCTGTGAGTTAGAGAGAGACAGAGAAAGAGAAGCTTTGAGTGAGAGAGAGAGAAAGAGAAGCTGTGTGTGTGAGAGAGAGAAGCTGTGAGTGAAAGAGAGAGAGAAAGAGAAGATGTTAGTGAGAGAGTGAGAGAGAGAAAGAGAAGCTGTGTGTGAGAGTGAGAGATAAGCTGTGAGTGACAGAGAGAGAGAGAAAGAGAAGTTGTGTGTGTGTGAGAGAGAGAAGCTGTGAGTGAGAGAGAGAGAGAGAAGCTGTCAATGAGAGAGAGAGAGAGAAGATGTGAGTGTGAGAGAGAAAGAGAAAGAGAAGCTGTGAGTGAGTGAGAGAGAGAGAGATAAAGAGAAGCTGTGAGTGATAAAGAGAGATAAAGAGAAGCTGTGTGTGTGAGAGAGAGAGAAGCTGTGAGTGAGAGAGAGAGAGAAAGAGAAGCTGTGAGTGAGTGAGTGAGAGAGAAGGTGTGAGTGAGAGAGAGAGAGAGAAACTGTGAGTGAGAGAGAAAGAAAGAAAGAGAGAGAAGCTGTGAGTGAGAGAGAGAGAGTAAGAGAAGCTGTGAGTGAGAGAGAGAGAGAGAAAGAGAAGCTGTGAGTGAGAGAGAGAGAGAAAGAAAGAGAAGCTGTGAGTGAGAGAGAGAGTGAAAGTGAAGATGTGAGTGAGAGAGATAAAGAGAAGCTGTGAGTTAGAGAGAGATAGAGAAAGAGAAGCTGTGAGTGAGAGAGAGAGAGAAAGAGAAGCTGTGACTGAGAGAGAGAGATAAAGACAAGCTGTGAGTTAGAGAGAGACAGAGAGAGAGAGATAGTTGTGAGTGAGAAAGAGAGAGAAGCTGTGAGTGAGAGAGAGAGAGAAAGAGATGTGAGTGAGAGAGAGACAGAGAAAGAGAAGCTGTTAGTGAGAGAGAGAGAGAAAGAGAAGCTGTGAGTGAGAGAGAGAGAGAAAGAGAAGCTGTGAGTGTGTGAGAGAGAGAGATAGAGAAGCTGTGAGTGAGAGAGAGTGAGAGAAAGAAAAGCTGTGAGTGAGGGAGTGAGAGAAAGAGAAGCTGTGAGTGAGAGAGAGAGAAAGCAAGAGAAGCTGTGAGTGAGAGAGAGATAAAGAGAAGCTGTGAGTTAGAGAGAGACAGAGAAAGAGAAGCTGTTAGTGAGAGAGAGAGAGAAAGAGAAGCTGTGAGTGAGAGAGAGAGAGAAAGAGAAGCTGTGAGTGTGTGAGAGAGAGAGATAGAGAAGCTGTGAGTGAGAGAGAGTGAGAGAAAGAAAAGCTGTGAGTGAGGGAGTGAGAGAAAGAGAAGCTGTGAGTGAGAGAGAGAGAAAGAAAGAGAAGCTGTGAGTGAGAGAGAGAGGGTGAAAGAGAAGCTGTGATTGTGAGAGAGAAGGAGAAAAAGGGAAGCTGTGAGTGAGCGTGAGAGAGAGAGAAGCTGTGACAGTGGGAGAGAGAGAGAGAGAAAGAGAAGCTGTGAGTGAGAGAGAGAGAAAGAAAGAGAAGCTATGAGCGAGAGAGAGAGAGAGAGAAGCTGTGAGTGAGAGAGAGAGGGAAAGAGAAGCTGTGAGTGTGAGAGAGAGACAGAGAAAGAGAAACTGTGAGTGAGAGAGAGAGAGCTAGAAGCTGTGAGTGAGTGAGAGAGAGAAAGAGAAGCTGTGCGTGTGTGAGAGAGAGAAAGAGATGCTGTGAGTGAGAGAGAGAGAAAGAAAGAGAAGCTGTGAGTGAGAGAGAGAGAAGCTTTGAGTGAGAGAGAGAGGGAGAAAGAGAATCTGTGAGTAAGAGAGAGAGAGAGAGAGAAGCTGTGAATGAGAGAGAGAGAGAAAGAGAAGATAGTGAGAGAGTGAGAGAGAAAGAGAAGCTGTGAGTGATAGAGAGAGAGAAGCTGTGAGTGAGAGAGCGAGAGAGAAAGATAAGCTGTGAGTTAGAGAGAAACAGAGAAAGAGAAGCTGTGAGTGAGAGAGAGAGAGAAAGAGAAGCTGTGTGTGTGTGAGAGAGAGAAGCTGTGTGTGTGTGAGAGAGAGAAGCTGTGAGTGAGAGAGAGAGAGAGATGTTAGTGAGAGAGAGAGAAAGAGAAGCTGTGAGTGAGAGAGAGAGAAAGAGAAGCTATGAGTGAGAGAGAGAGAAAGAAAGAGAAGCTGTGAGTGAGAGAGAGAGAAGCCTTGAGTGAGAGAGAGAGGGAGAAAGTGAAGCGGTGAGTGAGAGAGAGAGAAAAAGAGAAGCTGTGAGTGCGAGAGAGAGAGAGAGAAAGAGAATCTGTGAGTAAGAGAGAGAGAGAAGCTGTGAGTGAGAGAGAGAGAGATAGAAGCTGTGAGTGAGAGAGAGAAAGAGAAGCTGTGAGTGAGAGAGAGAGAGCAAAAGAGAAGCTGTGAGTGAGAAAGAGAGAAAGAGCTGTGAGTGAGAGAGAGAGAAGCTGTGAGTGAGAGAGAGAGAAAGAGAAGATGTGAGTGAGAGAGAGAGAGAAAGAAATAAAGAGAAGCTGTGAGTGAGAGAGAAGCTTTGAGTGAGAGAGAGAGAGGGAGAAAGTGAAGCGGTGAGTGAGAGAGAGAGAAAAAGAGAAGCTGTGAGTGTGAGAGTGAGAGAAAGAGAATCTGTGAGTAAGAGAGAGAGAGAAGCTGTGAGTTAGAGAGAGAGATAAAAGCTGCGAGTGAGAGAGAGAAAGAGAAGCTGTGAGTGAGAGAGAGAGAGAAAGAGAAGCTGTGAGTGAGAGAGAGAGAGAGAAAGAAAAGTGTGTGAGAGAGAGAGAGAGAAAGAGAAGAGAAGCTGTGAGTGAGAGAGAGAGAGAGAAAGAGAAGATGTTAGTGAGAGAGTGAGGGAGAGAAAGAGAACCTGTGAGTGAGAGAGAGAATCTGTGAGTGAGAGAGAGAGAAGGTGTGAGGAGAGAGAGAGAGAAGATGTGAGTGTGAGAGAGAATGAGAAAGAGAAGCTGTGAGTGAGTGAGAGAGAGAGATAGATAAAGAGAAGCTGTGAGTGATAGAGAGATAAAGAGATGCTGTGAGTCAGAGAGAGAGAAGCTGTTAGTGAGAGAGAGAGAAAGAGAAGCTGTGAGTGAGAGAGAGAGAAGCTGTGTGAGAGAGAGAGAGATAGAAGCTGTGAGTGAGAGAGAAAGAAAGAAAGAAAGAGATGTGAGTGAGAGAGAGAGAGAAAGAGAAGATGTGTGTGTGAGAGAGAAAGAGAAGCTGTGAGTGAGAGAGAGAGAAAGAAAGAGAAGCTGTGAGTGAGAGAGAGAGAGAGAAGCTGTGAGTGAGAGAGAGAGAGAAGCTGTGAGTGAGAGAGAGAGAGAAAGAGAAGCTGTGTGTGAGAGAGAGAGAGAGAAGCTGTCAGAGAGAGAGAGAGAAAGAAAGAGATGCTGTGAGTGAGTGAGAGAGAGAAGCTGTGAGAGAGAGAGGGAGCAAGAGAAGCCGTGAGAGAGAGAGAGAAAGAGAAGCTGTGAGTGAGAGAGAAAGAGAGAAAGAGAAGATGTGAGTGAGAGAGAGAGAGAGAAGCTGTGAGTGAGAGAGAGAGAGAGAGCGAAGCT
Organism: Bradypodion ventrale; assembly: GCA_035047345.1. Classification (NCBI taxonomy): domain Eukaryota; kingdom Metazoa; phylum Chordata; class Lepidosauria; order Squamata; family Chamaeleonidae; genus Bradypodion; species Bradypodion ventrale. Next base: position 9,284,791 of record JAWDJE010000018.1, on the reverse strand, counting down.
GTGAGCGAGATAGAGAAAGAGAAGCTGTGAGTGAGAGAGAGAGAAAGAGAAGCTGTGAGTGAGAGAGAGATAAAGAGAAGCTGTGAGTTAGAGAGAAACAGTGAAAGAGAAGCTATGAGTGATAGAGAGAGAGAAAGAGAAGCTGTGTGTGTGTGTGAGAGAGAAGCTGTGAGTGAGAGAGAGAGAAAGAGAAGATAGTGAGAGAGTGAGAGAGAGAAAGAGAAGCTGTGAGTGAGAGAGAGAGAGAAGCTGTGAGTGAGAGAGCGAGAGAGAAAGAGAAGCTGTGAGTGAGTGAGTGAGAGAGAGAGAGAGAAACTGTGAGTGAGAGAGAGAGAGAGAAAGAGAAAGAGAAGCTGTGAGTGAGAGAGAGAGAGAAAGAAAGAGAAGCTGTGAGTGAGAGAGAGAGAGAGAAAGAGAAGCTGTGAGTGAGAGAGTGAGAGAAAGGGAAGCTGTGAGTGAGAGAGAGAGGGTGAAAGAGAAACTGTGAGTGAGAGAGAGAGAAAGTAAGAGAAGCTGTGAGTGAGAGAGAGAGGGTGAAAGAGAAGCTGTGATTGTGAGAGAGAGGGAGAAAAAGGGAAGCTGTGAGTGAGCGTGAGAGAGAGAGAAGCTGTGACAGTGGGATAGAGAGAAAGATAAGCTGTGAGTGAGAGAGAGAGAAAGAAACAGAAGCTATGAGTGAGAGAGAGAGAAGCTATGAGTGAGAGAGAGAGGGAGAAAGAGAAGTTGTGAGTGAGAGAGAGAGAGAAAGAGAAGCTGTGAGTGAGAGAGAGAGAGAGGGAGAAGCTGTGAGAGAGAGAGAGATGGAAGCTGTGAGTGAGTGAGAGAGAGTGAAGCTGTGAGAGAGAGAGAGAGAAGCTGTGAGTGAGAGAGAGAGAGAAGGAGAAGCTGTGAGTGAGATAGAGAGAGACAAAGAGAAGCTGTGAGTGAGAGAGAGAGAGAAGTTGTGAGTGAGAGAGAAAGAGAAGCTGTGAGTGAGAGAGAAAGAGAAGCTATGAGTTAGAGAGAGTGAAAGAGAAGCTGGGAGTGAGAGAGAGAGAGAATAAGAAGCTGTGAAATAGAGAGAGAAAGAGAAGCTGTGAGTGAGAGAGAGAGTGAGAAGCTGTGAGTGAGAGAGAAAGAGAAGCTGTTAGTGAGAGAGAAAGAGAAGCTGTGTGTGTGTGAGAGAGAGAAGTTGTGAGTGAGAGAGAGAGAAAGAGAAGCTGTGAGTGAGAGAGAGAAAGAAAGAGAAGCTGTGAGTGAGAGAGTGAGATAAAGAGAAGCTGTGAGTTAGAGAGAGACAGAGAAAGAGAAGCTGTGAGTGAGAGAGAGAGAGAGAAAGGATCTGTGAGTGAGAGAGAGAGAAAGAGAAGCTGTGAGTGAGAGAGAGAGAGAGAAGCTGTGAGTGAGAGTGAGAGAGAAAGAGAAGCTGTGAGTGAGAGAGTGAGAGAACGAGAAGGTGTGAGTGAGAGAGAGAAAGAGAAGCTGTGAGTGAGAGAGAGAGGGAGAAAGATAATCTGTGAGTGAGTGAGAGAGAGAGAGAGAGTAGCTGTGAGTGAGAGAGAGAAGCTGTGAGTGAGTGAGTGAGAGAGAGAGAAGCTGTGAGTGAGAGAGAGAAAGAGAAGCTGTGAGTGAGAGAGAGAGAGAGAAAGAGAAGCTGTGAGTGAGAGAGAGATAAAGAGAAGCTGTGAGTTAGAGAGAGAGAGAAAGAGAAGCTGTGAGTGAGAGAGAGAGAGAAAGAGAAGCTGTGTGAGAGAGAGAGAATCTGTGAGTGAGAGAGAAAGAAAGAAATAGAAGCTGTGAGTGAGTGAGAGAGAGAGAAGCTGTGAGTGAGAGAGAAAGGGAAAGAGAGGCTGTGAGTGAGAGAGAGAGAGAAGCTGTGAGTGAGAGAGAGAGAGAGAAGCTGTGAGTGAGAGAGAAAGAGATGCTGTGAGTGAGAGAGAGAGAGAGAAGCTGAGTGAGAGAGAGATAAAGAGAAGCTGTGAGTTAGAGAGAGAGAGAAAGAGAAGCTGTGAGTGAGACAGAGAGAAAGAGAAGCTGTGTGTGTGTGAGAGAGAGAGTAGCTGTGAGTGAGAGAGAGAGAGAAAGAGAAGCTGTGAGTGAGCGAGAAAGCTGTGAGTGAGAGAGAAAGAGAAAGAGAAGCTGTGAGTGAGAGAGAGAGAAGCTGTGAGTGAGAGAGAGAGAAACTGTGAGTGAGAGAGAGAAAGAGAAGCTGTGAGTGAGAGAGAGATAAAGAGAAGCTATGATTGTGAGAGAGAGGGAGAGAAAGGGAAGCTGTGAATGAGCGTGAGAGAGAGAGAAGCTGTGACAGTGGGAGAGAGAGAAAGAGAAGCAGTGAGTGAGAGAGAAAGAAAGAAAGGGAAGCTATGAGTGAGAGAGAGAGAAGCTGTAATTGAGAGAGAGAGGGAGAAAGAGAAGCTGTGTGAGAGAGAGAGAAAGAGAGGCTGTGAGTGAGAGAGACAGACAGAGAAAGAGAAGCTGTGAGTGAGAGAGAGAGAGCTAGAAGCTGTGAGTGAGTGAGTGAGGGAGAGAGAAGCTTTGAGTGAGAGAGAGAAAGAGAAGCTGTGAGTGAGAGAGAGAGAAAGAGAAGCTGTGAGTTAGAGAGAAACAGTGAAAGAGAAGCTATGAGTGAGAGAGAGAGAGAAAGAGAAGCTGTGTGTGTGTGAGAGAGAGAAGCTGTGAGTGAGAGAGAGAGAGAAAGAGAAGATAGTGAGAGAGTGAGAGAGAGAAAGAGAAGCTGTGAGTGAGAGAGAGAGAAGCTGTGAGTGAGAGAGCGAGAGAGAAAGAGAAGCTGTGAGTGAGTGAGTGAGAGAGAGAGAGAGAAACTGTGAGTGAGAGAGAGAGAGAGAAAGAGAAAGAGAAGCTGTGAGTGAGAGAGAGAGAGAAAGAAAGAGAAGCTATGAGTGAGAGAGAGAGAGAAGCTGTGAGTGAGAGAGAGATGGAGAAAGAGAAGCTGTGTGAGAGAGAGAAAGAAAGAGAAGCTATGAGTGAGAGAGAGAGAGAAAGTGAAGATGTGAGAGAGAGAAAGAGGTGTGTGAGAGAGAGAGAGAGAGAAGCTGTGAGTGAGAGAGAGAGAAAGAGAAGCTGTGACTGAGAGAGAGAGATAAAGACAAGCTGTGAGTTAGAGAGAGACAGAGAAAGAGAAGCTGTGAGTGAGAGTGAGAGAGAAAGAGATGTGAGTGAGAGAGAGAAATAGAAACTGTGAGTGAGAGAGAGAGAGAGAAAGAAAGACAAGCTGTGAGTGAGAGAGAGATAAAGAGAAGCTGTGAGTTAGAGAGAGACAGAGAAAGAGAAGCTTGAGTGAGAGAGAGAGAGAGAAGCTGTGAGTGTGAGAGAGATAGAGATAGAGACGCTGTGAGTGAGAGAGAGAGAGAGAAAGAGAAGCTGTGAGTGAGAGAGTGAGAGAAAGGGAAGCTGTGAGTGAGAGAGAGAGGGTGAAAGAGAAACTGTGAGTGAGAGAGAGAGAAAGTAAGAGAAGCTGTGAGTGAGAGAGAGAGGGTGAAAGAGAAGCTGTGATTGTGAGAGAGAGGGAGAAAAAGGGAAGCTGTGAGTGAGCGTGAGAGAGAGAGAAGCTGTGACAGTGGGATAGAGAGAAAGATAAGCTGTGAGTGAGAGAGAGAGAAAGAAACAGAAGCTATGAGTGAGAGAGAGAGAAGCTATGAGTGAGAGAGAGAGGGAGAAAGAGAAGTTGTGAGTGAGAGAGAGAGAGAAAGAGAAGCTGTGAGTGAGAGAGAGAGAGAGGGAGAAGCTGTGAGAGAGAGAGAGATAGAAGCTGTGAGTGAGTGAGAGAGAGAGAAGCTGTGTGTGTGAGAGAGAGAGAAGCTGTGAGTGAGAGAGAGAGAAGGAGAAGCTGTGAGTGAGATAGAGAGAGACAAAGAGAAGCTGTGAGTGAGAGAGAGAGAAGCTGTGAGTGAGAGAGAAAGAGAAGCTGTGAGTGAGAGAGAAAGAGAAGCTATGAGTTAGAGAGAGAGAGTGAAAGAGAAGCTGGGAGTGAGAGAGAGAGAGAATAAGAAGCTGTGAAATAGAGAGAGAAAGAGAAGCTGTGATTGAGAGAGAGAGTGAGAAGCTGTGAGTGAGAGAGAAAGAGAAGCTGTGAGTGAGAGAGAAAGAGAAGCTGTGTGTGTGTGTGAGAGAGAGAAGCTGTGAGTGAGTGAGAGAGAAAGAGAAGCTGTGAGTGAGAGAGAGAGAGAAAGAGAAGCTGTGAGTGAGAGAGTGAGATAAAGAGAAGCTGTGAGTTAGAGAGAGACAGAGAAAGAGAAGCTGTGAGTGAGAGAGAGAGAGAGAAAAAGGATCTGTGAGTGAGAGAGAGAGAGAGAAAGAGAAGCTGTGAGTGAGAGAGAGAGAGAGAAGCTGTGAGTGAGAGTGAGAGAGAAAGAGAAGCTGTGAGTGAGAGTGAGAGAAAGAGAAGCTGTGAGTGAGAGAGAGAGAAAGAGAAGCTGTGAGTGAGAGAGAGAGGGAGAAAGATAATCTGTGAGTGAGTTAGAGAGAGAGAGATAGAGTAGCTGTGAGTGAGAGAGAGAGAGAAGCTGTGAGTGAGTGAGTGAGAGAGAGAGAAGCTGTGAGTGAGAGAGAGAAAGAGAAGCTGTGAGTGAGAGAGAGAGAGAGAAAGAGAAGCTGTGAGTGAGAGAGAGATAAAGAGAAGCTGTGAGTTAGAGAGAGAGAGAAAGAGAAGCTGTGAGTGAGAGAGAGAGAGAAAGAGAAGCTGTGTGAGAGAGAGAGAATCTGTGAGTGAGAGAGAGAGAGAGAGAGAAAGAGAAGATGTCAGTGAGAGAGGGAGAGAGAGAGAGAGAATCTGTGAGTGAGAGAGAGAGAAAGATAAGCTGTGTGAGAGAGGGAGAGAAAGAGAAGCTGTGAGAGAGAGACAGAGAGAGAGTGAGAAGCTGTGAGTGAGTGAGAGAGAGAGAAGCTGTGAGTGAGAGAGAGAGAGAAAGAGAAGCTATGAGTGAGAGAGAGAGAAAGAAAAGCTGTGAGTGAGAGAGAAAGAGAAGCTGTGAGTGAGAGAGAGAGAGAAAGAGAAGGTGTGAGTGAGAGAGAGAGAGAAAGAGAAGCTGTGAGTGAGAGAGAGAGAGAGAAAGAGAAGCTGTGAGAGAGAGAGAAGCTGTGAGTGAGAGAGAAAGAAAGAAATAGAAGCTGTGAGTGAGTGAGAGAGAGAGAAGCTGTGAGTGAGTGAGAGAGAGAGAAGCTGTGAGTGAGAGAGAAAGGGAAAGAGAGGCTGTGAGTGAGAGAGAGAGAAGCTGTGAGTGAGAGAGAGAGAGAAGCTGTGAGTGAGAGAGAAAGAGATGCTGTGAGTGAGAGAGAGAGAGAGAAGCTGAGAGAGAGATAAAGAGAAGCTGTGAGTTAGAGAGAGAGAGAGAGAGAAGCTGTGAGTGAGACAGAGAGAAAGAGAAGCTGTGTGTGTGTGAGAGAGAGAGAAGCTGTGAGTGAGAGAGAGAGAGAAAGAGAAGCTGTGAGTGAGAGAGAAAGCTGTGAGTGAGAGAGAAAGAGAAAGAGAAGCTGTGAGTGAGAGAGAGAGAGAGAAGCTGTGAGTGAGAGAGAGAGAGAAACTGTGAGTGAGAGAGAGAAAGAGAAGCTGTGAGTGAGAGAGAGATAAAGAGAAGCTGTGATTGTGAGAGAGAGGGAGAGAAAGGGAAGCTGTGAGTGAGCGTGAGAGAGAGAGAGAAGCTGTGACAGTGGGAGAGAGAGAAAGAGAAGCAGTGAGTGAGAGAGAAAGAAAGAAAGGGAAGCTATGAGTGAGAGAGAGAGAAGCTGTAATTGAGAGAGAGAGGGAGAAAGAGAAGCTGTGTGTGAGAGAGAGAAAGAGAGGCTGTGAGTGAGAGAGACAGACAGAGAAAGAGAAGCTGTGAGTGAGAGAGAGAGAGCTAGAAGCTGTGAGTGAGTGAGGGAGAGAGAAGCTTTGAGTGAGAGAGAGAAAGAGAAGCTGTGAGTGAGAGAGAGAGAAAGAGAAGCTGTGAGTGAGAGAGAGATAAAGAGAAGCTGTGAGTTAGAGAGAGAGAGAAAGAGAAGCTGTGAGTGAGAGAGAGAGAGAATGTGAGTGAGAGAGAGAGGGAGAAATGGAAGCAGTGAGTGAGAGAGAGAGAGAAAGAGAAGCTGTGAGTGAGAGAGAGAGTGAAAAAAAAATCTGTGTGTGAGAGAGAGAGAAGCTGTGAGTGAGAGAGAGAAGCTTTGAGTGAGAGAGAGAAAGAGAAGCTGTGAGTGAGAGAGAGAGAGAGAAAGAGAAGCTGTGAGTGAGAGAGAGATAAAGAGAAGCTGTGAGAGAGAGAGACAGAGAAAGAGAAGCTGTGAGTGAGAGAGAGAGAGAGAAAGACAAGCTGTGTGTGTGTGTGAGAGAGAAGGTGTGAGTGAGAGAGAGAGAGAAGGAGAAGATGTTAGTGAGAGAGAGAAAGAGAAGCTGTGAGTGAGAGAGAGAGAAGCTGTGTGAGAGAGAGAGAGAAAGAGAAGGTGTGAGAGAGAGAGAGAAAGCTGTGAGTGAGAGAGAGAGAAGCTTTGAGTGAGAGAGAGAGAGAAGATGTGAGTGAGAGAGAGAAAGAGAAGCTGTGAGTGAGTGAGAGAGAGAGATAAAGAGAAGCTGTGAGTGATAGAGAGAGATAAAGAAAAGCTGTGAGTGAGAGAGAGAAAGAGAAGCTGGGAGTGAGTAAGAGAGAAAGAGAAGCTGTGAGTGTGTGAGAGAGAGAGAAGCTGTGAGTGAGAGAGAGAGGGAGAAAGAGAAGCTGTGAGTGAGAGAGAGAGAGAAAGAGAAGCTGTGTGAGAGAGGGAGAGAAAGAGATGCTGTGAGTGAGAGAGAGTGAGTGAGAAGCTGTGAGTGAGAGAGAGAGAGAGAGAAGCTGTGAGAGAGAGAGAGAGAGAGAAAGAGAAGCTATGAGTGAGAGAGAGAGAGAAAGAGAAGCTGTGAGTGAGAGAGAGAAGCTGTGAGTGAGAGAGAGAGAGAAAGAGAAGCTGTGAGTGAGAGAGAGAGAAAGAGAAGCTGTGAATGTGAGAGTGAGAAAAAGGGAAGCTGTGAGTGAGAGTGAGAGAGATAGAAGCTGTGACAGTGGGAGAGAGAAAGAGAGAAAGAGAAGCTGTGAGTGAGAGAGAGAGGGAGAAAGAGAATCTGTGAGTGTGAGAGAGAGAGAGATAGAGTAGCTGTGAGTGAGAGAGAGAGAGAAGCTGTGAGTGAGTGAGTGAGAGAGAGAGAGAGAAGCTGTGAGTGAGAGAGAGAAAGAGAAGCTGTGAGTGAGAGAGAGAAAGAGAAGCTGTGAGTGAGAGAGAGATAAAGAGAAGCTGTGAGTTAGAGAGAGAGGGAGAAAGAGAATCTGTGAGTGAGAGAGAGAGAGATAGAGTATCTGTGAGTGAGAGAGAGAGAGAAGCTGTGAGTGAGTGAGTGAGAGAGAGAGAGAAGCTGTGAGTGAGAGAGAGAAAGAGAAGCTGTGAGTGAGAGAGAGAAAGAGAAGCTGTGAGTGAGAGAGAGATAAAGAGAAGCTGTGAGTTAGAGAGAGAGAGAAAGAGAAGCTGTGAGTGAGAGAGAGAGAGAAAGAGAAGCTGTGTGTGAGAGAGAATCTGTGAGTGAGAGAGAGAGCGAGAAAGAGAAGATGTCAGTGAGAGAGGGAGAGGGAGAGAGAATCTGTGAGTGAGAGAAAGAGAGAAAGATAAGCTGTGTGAGAGAGGGAGAGAAAGAGATGCTGTGAGTGAGAGAGAGAGTGAGAAGCTGTGAGTGAGAGAGAGAGAGAGATGCTGTGAGTGAGAGAGAGAGAGAGAAAGAGAAGCTATGAGTGAGAGAGAGAGAAAGAGAAGCTGTGAGTGAGAGAGAAAGAGAAGCTGTGAGTGAGAGAGAGAGAGAAAGAGAAGCTGTGAGTGAGAGAGAGAGAGAGAAAGAGAAGCTGTGAGTGAGAGAGTGAAAGAGAAAGAGATGCTGTGAGAGAGAAGCTGTGAGTGAGAGAGAAATAAAGAAATAGAAGCTGTGAGTGAGTGAGAGAGAGAGAAGCTGTGAGTGAGAGAGAGAGAGAGAAGCTGTGAGTGAGAGAGAAAGGGAAAGAGAGGCTGTGAGTGAGAGAGAGAGAGAGAAGCTGTGAGTGAGAGAGAGAGAGAAGCTGTGAGTGAGAGAGAAAGAGAGGCTGTGAGTGAGAGAGAGAGAAGCTGAGTGAGAGAGAGATAAAGAGAAGCTGTGAGTTAGAGAGAGAGAAAGAGAAGCTGTGTGTGTGTGAGAGAGAGAGAAGCTGTGAGTGAGAGAGAGAGAGAGAGAAAGAGAAGCTGTGAGTGAGAGAGAAAGCTGTGAGTGAGAGAGAAAGAGAAAGATAAGCTGTGAGTGACAGAGAGAGAGAGAAGCTGTGAGTGAGAGAGAGAGAAACTGTGAGTGAGTGAGAAAGAGAGAAGCTGTGAGTGAGACAGAGAGAAAGAGAAGCTGTGTGTGTGTGAGAGAGAGAGAAGCTGTGAGTGAGAGAGAGAGAGAAAGAGAAGTTGTGAGTGAGAGAGAAAGCTGTGAGTGAGAGAGAAAGAGAAAGATAAGCTGTGAGTGAGAGAGAGAGAGAAGCTGTGAGAGAGAGAGAAACTGTGAGTGAGAGAGAGAAATAAAGAGAATCTGTGAGTTAGAGAGAAACAGAGAAAGAGAAGCTGTGAGTGAGAGAGTGAGAGAGAAAGAGAAGCTGTGAGTGAGAGAGAGAGAGAAAGAGAAGCTGTGAGAGAGAGAGAAGCTGTGAGTGAGAGAGAAAGAAAGAAATAGAAGCTGTGAGTGAGTGAGAGAGAGAGAAGCTGTGAGTGATTGAGAGAGAGAGAAGCTGTGAGTGAGAGAGAAAGGGAAATTGAGGCTGTGAGTGAGAGAGAGAGAGAAGCTGTGAGTGAGAGAGAGAGAGAAGCTGTGAGTGAGAGAGAAAGAGATGCTGTGAGTGAGAGAGAGAGAGAGAAGCTGAGTGAGAGAGAGATAAAGAGAAGCTGTGAGTTAGAGAGAGAGAGAGAGAGAAGCTGTGAGTGAGACAGAGAGAAAGAGAAGCTGTGTGTGTGTGAGAGAGAGAGAAGCTGTGAGTGAGAGAGAGAGAAAGAGAAGCTGTGAGTGAGCGAGAAAGATGTGAGTGAGAGAGAAAGAGAAAGAGAAGCTGTGAGTGAGAGAGAGAGAGAGAGAAGCTGTGAGTGAGAGAGAGAGAGAAGCTGTGAGTGAGAGAGAGAAAGAGAAGCTGTGAGTGAGAGAGAGATAAAGAGAAGCTGTGATTGTGAGAGAGAGGGAGAGAAAGGGAAGCTGTGAGTGAGCGTGAGAGAGAGAGAGAAGCTGTGACAGTGGGAGAGAGAGAAAGAGAAGCAGTGAGTGAGAGAGAAAGAAAGAAAGGGAAGCTATGAGTGAGAGAGAGAGAAGCTGTAATTGAGAGAGAGAGGGAGAAAGAGAAGCTGTGTGTGAGAGAGAGAAAGAGAGGCTGTGAGTGAGAGAGACAGAAAGAGAAAGAGAAGCTGTGAGTGAGAGAGAGAGAGCTAGAAGCTGTGAGTGAGTGAGGGAGAGAGAAGCTTTGAGTGAGAGAGAGAAAGAGAAGCTGTGAGTGAGAGAGAGAGAAAGAGAAGCTGTGAGTGAGAGAGAGATAAAGAGAAGCTGTGAGTTAGAGAGAGAGAGAAAGAGAAGCTGTGAGTGAGAGAGAGAGAGAAGCTGTGAGTGAGAGAGAGAGGGAGAAATGGAAGCAGTGAGTGAGAGAGAGAGAGAAAGAGAAGCTGTGAGTGAGTGAGAGAGAGAAAAAAAATCTGTGTGTGTGAGAGAGAGAAGCTGTGAGTGAGAGAGAGAAGCTGTGAGTGAGAGAGAGAAAGAGAAGCTGTGAGTGAGAGAGAGAGAGAGAAAGAGAAGCTGTGAGTGAGAGAGAGATAAAGAGAAGCTGTGAGAGAGAGAGACAGAGAAAGAGAAGCTGTGAGTGAGAGAGAGAGAGAGAAAGACAAGCTGTGTGTGTGTGAGAGAGAGAAGGTGTGAGTGAGTGAGAGAGAGAAGGAGAAGATGTTAGTGAGAGAGTGAGAGAGAGAAAGAGAAGCTGTGAGTGAGAGAGAGAGAAGCTGTGTGAGAGAGAGAGAGAAAGAGAAGGTGTGTGTGAGAGAGAGAAAGCTGTGAGTGAGAGAGAGAGAAGCTGTGAGTGAGAGAGAGAGAGAAGATGTGAGTGAGAGAGAGAAAGAGAAAGAGAAGCTGTGAGTGAGTGAGAGAGAGAGATAAAGAGAAGCTGTTAGTGATAGAGAGAGATAAAGAAAAGCTGTGAGTGAGAGAGAGAAAGAGAAGCTGGGAGTGAGTAAGAGAGAAAGAGAAGCTGTGAGTGTGTGTGAGAGAGAGAAGCTGTGAGTGAGAGAGAGAGGGAGAAAGAGAAGCTGTGAGTGAGAGAGAGAGAGAAAGAGAAGCTGTGTGAGAGAGGGAGAGAAAGAGATGCTGTGAGTGAGAGAGAGTGAGTGAGAAGCTGTGAGTGAGAGAGAGAGAGAAGCTGTGAGAGAGAGAGAGAGAGAGAAAGAGAAGCTATGAGTGAGAGAGAGAGAAAGAGAAGCTGTGAGTGAGAGAGAGAAGCTGTGAGTGAGAGAGAGAGAGAAAGAGAAGCTGTGAGTGAGAGAGAGAGAAAGAGAAGCTGTGCATGTGAGAGTGAGAAAAAGGGAAGCTGTGAGTGAGAGTGAGAGAGATAGAAGCTGTGACAGTGGGAGAGAGAAAGAGAGAAAGAGAAGCTGTGAGTGAGAGAGAGAGGGAGAAAGAGAATCTGTGAGTGTGAGAGAGAGAGAGATAGAGTAGCTGTGAGTGAGAGAGAGAGAGAAGCTGTGAGTGAGTGAGTGAGAGAGAGAGAGAGAGAGAGAAGCTGTGAGTGAGAGAGAGAAAGAGAAGCTGTGAGTGAGAGAGAGAAAGAGAAGCTGTGAGTGAGAGAGAGATAAAGAGAAGCTGTGAGTTAGAGAGAGAGGGAGAAAGAGAATCTGTGAGTGAGAGAGATACATAGAGTAGCTGTGAGTGAGAGAGAGAGAGAAGCTGTGAGTGAGTGAGTGAGAGAGAGAGAGAAGCTGTGAGTGAGAGAGAGAAAGAGAAGCTGTGAGTGAGAGAGAGAAAGAGAAGCTGTGAGTGAGAGAGAGATAAAGAGAAGCTGTGAGTTAGAGAGAGAGAGAAAGAGAAGCTGTGAGTGAGAGAGAGAGAGAAAGAGAAGCTGTGTGAGAGAGAGAATCTGTGAGTGAGAGAGAGAGCGAGAAAGAGAAGATGTCAGTGAGAGAGGGAGAGAAAGAGAGAAGCTGTGAGTGAGAGAAAGAGAGAAAGATAAGCTGTGTGAGAGAGGGAGAGAAAGAGATGCTGTGAGTGAGAGAGAGAGAGTGAGAAGCTGTGAGTGAGAGAGAGAGAGAGAGAAGCTGTGAGTGAGAGAGAGAGAGAGAAAGAGAAGCTATGTGTGAGAGAGAGAGAAAGAGAAGCTGTGAGTGAGAGAGAAAGAGAAGCTGTGAGTGAGAGAGAGAGAGAAAGAGAAGCTGTGAGTGAGAGAGAGAGAGAGAAAGAGAAGCTGTGAGTGAGATTGAAAGAGAAAGAGAAGCTGTGAGAGAGAAGCTGTGAGTGAGAGAGAAATAAAGAAATAGAAGCTGTGAGTGAGTGAGAGAGAGAGAAGCTGTGAGTGAGAGAGAGAGAGAGAGAAGCTGTGAGTGAGAGAGAAAGGGAAAGAGAGGCTGTGAGTGAGAGAGAGAGAGAGAAGCTGTGAGTGAGAGAGAGAGAGAAGCTGTGAGTGAGAGAGAAAGAGAGGCTGTGAGTGAGAGAGAGAGAAGCTGAGAGAGAGATAAAGAGAAGCTGTGAGTTAGAGAGAGAGAAAGAGAAGCTGTGTGTGTGTGAGAGAGAGAAGCTGTGAGTGAGAGAGAGAGAGAGAGAAAGAGAAGCTGTGAGTGAGAGAGAAAGCTGTGAGTGAGAGAGAAAGAGAAAGATAAGCTGTGAGTGAGAGAGAGAGAGAGAAGCTGTGAGTGAGAGAGAGAGAAACTGTGAGTGAGTGAGAGAGAGAGAAGCTGTGAGTGAGTGAGAGAGAGAGAAGCTGTGAGTGAGAGAGAGAAATAAAGAGAAGGTGTGAGTGAGTGAGAGAGATAGAGAGAAGCTGTGAGTGAGAGAGAGAAATAAAGAGAAGCTGTGAGATAGAGAGAAACAGAGAAAGAGAAGCTGTGAGTGAGAGAGAGAGAGAGAAAGAGAAGCTGTGAGTGTGTGTGAGAGAGAAAGAGAAGCTGTGAGTTTGAGAGAAACAGAGAACGAGAAGCTGTGAGTGAGAGAGTGAGAGAGAAAGAGAAGCTGTGAGTGAGAGAGAGAGAGAGAAAGAGAAGCTGTGAGTGAGAGAGAGAGAAAGAAAGAGAAGCTGTGAGTGAGAGAGAGAGGGAGAAAGAGAATCTGTGAGTGAGTGAGTGAGAGAGAGAGAAGCTGTGAGTGAGAGAGAGAGAGATAGAGTAGCTGTGAGTGAGAGAGAGAGTGAAGCTGTGAGTGAGTGAGAGAGAGAGAAGCTGTGAGTGAGAGAGAAAGAGAAGATGTGAGTGAGAGAGAGAGAGAAAGAGAAGCTGTGAGTGAGAGAGAGATAAAGAGAAGCTGTGAGTTAGAGAGAGAGAGAAAGAGAAGCTGTGAGTGAGAGAGAGAGAGAAAGAGAAGCTGTGTGAGAGAGAGAGAATCTGTGAGTGAGAGAGAGAGAGAGAAAGAGAAGATGTCAGTGAGAGAGGGAGAGAGAGAGAGAACCTGTGAGAGAGAGAGAGAGAGAAAGATAAGCTGTGTGAGAGAGGGAGAGAAAGAGAAGCTGTGAGTGAGAGAGAGAGAGAGTGAGAAGCTGTGTGTGTGTGTGAGAGAGAGAGAAGCTGAGTGAGAGTGAGAGAGAGAAAGAGAAGCTATGAGTAAGAGAGAGAAAAAGAGAAGCTGTGAGTGAGAGAGAAAGAGAAGCTGTGAGTGAGAGAGAGAGAGAAAGAGAAGCTGTGAGTGAGAGAGAGAGAGAGAAAGAGAAGCTGTGAGTGAGAGAGTGAAAGAGAAAGAGAAGCTGTGTGTGTGAGAGAGAAGCTGTGAGTGAGAGAGAAAGAAAGAAATAGAAGCTGTGAGTGAGTGAGAGAGAAAGAGAAGCTGTGAGTGAGAGAGAGAGAAAGAGAAGCTGTGAGTGAGAGAGAGAGAGAAAGAGAAGCTGTGAGTGAGAGAGTGAAAGAGAAAGCGAAGCTGTGTGAGAGAGAGACTAGCTGTGAGTGAGAAGGAAAGAAAGAAATAGAAGCTGTGAGTGAGTGAGAGAGAGAGAAGCTGTGAGTGAGAGAGAGAGAAGCTGTGAGTGAGTGAGAGAGAGAGAAAGAGAAGGTGTGAGTGAGAGAGAGAAAGAGAAGCTGTGAGTGAGAGAGAGAGAAGCTGTGAGTGAGAGAGAGAGAGAGAAGATGTGAGTGAGAGAGAGAAAGAGAAAGAGAAGCTGTGAGTGAGTGAGAGAGATAAAGAGAAGCTGTGAGTGAGAGAGAGAGATAAAGAAAAGCTGTGAGTGAGAGAGAGAAAGAGAAGCTGGGAGTGAGTAAGAGAGAGAAAGAGAAGCTGGGAGTGAGTAAGAGAGAGAAAGAGAAGCTGTGAGTGTGTGTGAGAGAGAAGCTGTGAGTGAGAGAGAGAGACAGAGAAGCTGTGAGTGAGAGAGAAAGAAAGAAAGAGAAGTTGTGAGTGAGTGAGAGAGAGAGAGAAACTGTGAGTGAGAGAGAGAGAGAGAGAAAGAGAAGCTGTGAGTGAGTGAGAGAGAGAGAGAGAGAAGCTGTGAGAGAGAGAGAAGCTGTGAGTGAGTGAGAGAGAGAGAAGCTGTGAGAGAGAGAGAGAGAAGCTGTGAGTGAGAGAGAGAGAGAAGGAGAAGCTGTGAGTGAGATAGAGAGAGAGAAAGAGAAGCTGTGAGTGAGTGAGAGAGAGAGAGAAGCTGTGAGTGAGAGAGAAAGAGAAGCTGTGAGTGAGAGAGAAAGAGAAGCTATGAGTTAGAGAGAGAGAGTGAAAGAGAAGCTGTGAGTGAGAGAGAGAGAAGAAGAAGCTGTGAGTGAGAGAGAGAGAGAGAGAAAGAGAAGCTGTGAGTGAGAGAGAGAGAGAAGCTGTGAGTGAGCGTGAGAGAGAAAGAGAAGCTGTGAGTGAGAGAGTGAGAGAAAGAGAAGCTGTGAGTGAGAGAGAGAGAAAGAAAGAGAAGCTGTGAGTGAGAGAGAGAGTGAAGCTATGAGTGAGAGAGTGAGAGATCGAGAAGCTGTGAGTGTTTGAGAGAGAAAAAGAAGCTGTGAGTGAGAGAGAGAGAGAAAGTGAAGCTGTGAGTGAGAGAGTGAGATAAAGAGAAGCTGTGAGTTAGAGAGAGACAGAGAAAGAGAAGCTGTGAGTGAGAGAGCGAGAGAAGAAGAAGCTGAGAGAGAGAGAGAGAGAGAGAAAGAGAAGCTGTGAGTGAGAGAGAGAGTGAAGCTATGAGTGAGAGAGTGAGAGAACGAGAAGCTGTGAGTGAGAGAGAGAGAAAGAAAGAGAAGCTGTGAGTGAGAGAGAGAAGCTGTGAGTGAGAGAGAGAGAAAGAGAAGCTGTGAGTGAGAGAGAGAGAGAAAGTGAAGCTGTGAGTGAGAGAGTGAGATAAAGAGAAGCTGTGAGTTAGAGAGAGACAGAGAAAGAGAAGCTGTGAGTGAGAGAGAGAGAGAGAGAAGCTGTGAGTGAGAGTGAGAGAGAGAGAGTGAGAAGCTGTGAGTGAGAGTGAGAGAGAAAGAGAAGCTGTGAGTGAGAGAAAGAGAAGCTGTGAGTGAGAGAGAGAAGCTGTGAGTGAGAGAGAGAGAGAAAGAGAAGCTGTGAGTGAGAGAGAGATAAAGAGAAGCTGTGAGTTAGAGAGAGACAGAGAAAGAGAAGCTGTGAGTGAGAGAGAAAGTGAAAGAGAAGCTGTGTGTGTGTGAGAGAGAAGCTGTGAGTGAGAGAGAGAGAGAAAGAGAAGATGTTAGTGAGAGATTGAGAGAGAGAAAGAGAAGCTGTGAGTGAGAGAGAGAGAAGCTGTGAGTGAGAGAAAGAGAGAAAGAGAAGGTGTGAGTGAGAGAGAGAAAGAGAAGCTGTGAGTGAGAGAGAGAGAGAAGCTGTGAGTGAGAGAGAGAGAGAGAGAGAAGATGTGAGTGAGAGAGAGAAAGAGAAAGAGAAGCTGTGAGTGAGTGAGAGAGATAAAGAGAAGATGTGAGTGATAGAGAGAGATAAAGAAAAGCTGTGAGTGAGAGAGAGAAAGAGAAGCTGGGAGTGAGTAAGAGAGAGAAAGAGAAGCTGTGAGTGTGTGAGAGAGAGAGAAGCTGTGAGTGAGAGATAGAGAGAGAGAAGCTGTGAGTGAGAGAGAGAGAAAGAAAGAGAAGTTGTGAGTGAGAGAGAGAGAGAGAGAAACTGTGAGTGAGAGAGAGAGAGAGAGAAAGAGAAGCTGTGAGAGAGAGAGAGAGAAGCTGTGAGTGAGAGAGAGAAGGAGAAAGAGAAGCTGTGAGTGAGAGAGAGAGAGAAAGAGAAGCTGTGAGTGAGAGAGATACATAGAGTAGCTGTGAGTGAGAGAGAGAGAGAAGCTGTGAGTGAGTGAGTGAGAGAGAGAGAGAAGCTGTGAGTGAGAGAGAGAAAGAGAAGCTGTGAGTGAGAGAGAGAAAGAGAAGCTGTGAGTGAGAGAGAGATAAAGAGAAGCTGTGAGTTAGAGAGAGAGAGAAAGAGAAGCTGTGAGTGAGAGAGAGAGAGAAAGAGAAGCTGTGTGAGAGAGAGAATCTGTGAGTGAGAGAGAGAGCGAGAAAGAGAAGATGTCAGTGAGAGAGGGAGAGAAAGAGAGAAGCTGTGAGTGAGAGAAAGAGAGAAAGATAAGCTGTGTGAGAGAGGGAGAGAAAGAGATGCTGTGAGTGAGAGAGAGAGAGTGAGAAGCTGTGAGTGAGAGAGAGAGAGAGAGAAGCTGTGAGTGAGAGAGAGAGAGAGAAAGAGAAGCTATGAGTGAGAGAGAGAGAAAGAGAAGCTGTGAGTGAGAGAGAAAGAGAAGCTGTGAGTGAGAGAGAGAGAGAAAGAGAAGCTGTGAGTGAGAGAGAGAGAGAGAAAGAGAAGCTGTGACTGAGATTGAAAGAGAAAGAGAAGCTGTGAGAGAGAAGCTGTGAGTGAGAGAGAAATAAAGAAATAGAAGCTGTGAGTGAGTGAGAGAGAGAGAAGCTGTGAGTGAGAGAGAGAGAGAGAGAAGCTGTGAGTGAGAGAGAAAGGGAAAGAGAGGCTGTGAGTGAGAGAGAGAGAGAGAAGCTGTGAGTGAGAGAGAGAGAGAAGCTGTGAGTGAGAGAGAAAGAGAGGCTGTGAGTGAGAGAGAGAGAAGCTGAGAGAGAGATAAAGAGAAGCTGTGAGTTAGAGAGAGAGAAAGAGAAGCTGTGTGTGTGTGAGAGAGAGAAGCTGTGAGTGAGAGAGAGAGAGAGAGAAAGAGAAGCTGTGAGTGAGAGAGAAAGCTGTGAGTGAGAGAGAAAGAGAAAGATAAGCTGTGAGTGAGAGAGAGAGAGAGAAGCTGTGAGTGAGAGAGAGAGAAACTGTGAGTGAGTGAGAGAGAGAGAAGCTGTGAGTGAGTGAGAGAGAGAGAAGCTGTGAGTGAGAGAGAGAAATAAAGAGAAGGTGTGAGTGAGTGAGAGAGATAGAGAGAAGCTGTGAGTGAGAGAGAGAAATAAAGAGAAGCTGTGAGATAGAGAGAAACAGAGAAAGAGAAGCTGTGAGTGAGAGAGAGAGAGAGAAAGAGAAGCTGTGAGTGTGTGTGAGAGAGAAAGAGAAGCTGTGAGTTTGAGAGAAACAGAGAACGAGAAGCTGTGAGTGAGAGAGTGAGAGAGAAAGAGAAGCTGTGAGTGAGAGAGAGAGAGAGAAAGAGAAGCTGTGAGTGAGAGAGAGAGAAAGAAAGAGAAGCTGTGAGTGAGAGAGAGAGGGAGAAAGAGAATCTGTGAGTGAGTGAGTGAGAGAGAGAGAAGCTGTGAGTGAGAGAGAGAGAGATAGAGTAGCTGTGAGTGAGAGAGAGAGTGAAGCTGTGAGTGAGTGAGAGAGAGAGAAGCTGTGAGTGAGAGAGAAAGAGAAGATGTGAGTGAGAGAGAGAGAGAAAGAGAAGCTGTGAGTGAGAGAGAGATAAAGAGAAGCTGTGAGTTAGAGAGAGAGAGAAAGAGAAGCTGTGAGTGAGAGAGAGAGAGAAAGAGAAGCTGTGTGAGAGAGAGAGAATCTGTGAGTGAGAGAGAGAGAGAGAAAGAGAAGATGTCAGTGAGAGAGGGAGAGAGAGAGAGAACCTGTGAGAGAGAGAGAGAGAGAAAGATAAGCTGTGTGAGAGAGGGAGAGAAAGAGAAGCTGTGAGTGAGAGAGAGAGAGAGTGAGAAGCTGTGTGTGTGTGTGTGAGAGAGAGAAGCTGAGTGAGAGTGAGAGAGAGAAAGAGAAGCTATGAGTAAGAGAGAGAAAAAGAGAAGCTGTGAGTGAGAGAGAAAGAGAAGCTGTGAGTGAGAGAGAGAGAGAAAGAGAAGCTGTGAGTGAGAGAGAGAGAGAGAAAGAGAAGCTGTGAGTGAGAGAGTGAAAGAGAAAGAGAAGCTGTGTGTGTGAGAGAGAAGCTGTGAGTGAGAGAGAAAGAAAGAAATAGAAGCTGTGAGTGAGTGAGAGAGAAAGAGAAGCTGTGAGTGAGAGAGAGAGAAAGAGAAGCTGTGAGTGAGAGAGAGAGAGAAAGAGAAGCTGTGAGTGAGAGAGTGAAAGAGAAAGCGAAGCTGTGTGAGAGAGAGACTAGCTGTGAGTGAGAAGGAAAGAAAGAAATAGAAGCTGTGAGTGAGTGAGAGAGAGAGAAGCTGTGAGTGAGAGAGAGAGAAGCTGTGAGTGAGTGAGAGAGAGAGAAAGAGAAGGTGTGAGTGAGAGAGAGAAAGAGAAGCTGTGAGTGAGAGAGAGAGAAGCTGTGAGTGAGAGAGAGAGAGAGAAGATGTGAGTGAGAGAGAGAAAGAGAAAGAGAAGCTGTGAGTGAGTGAGAGAGATAAAGAGAAGCTGTGAGTGAGAGAGAGAGATAAAGAAAAGCTGTGAGTGAGAGAGAGAAAGAGAAGCTGGGAGTGAGTAAGAGAGAGAAAGAGAAGCTGGGAGTGAGTAAGAGAGAGAAAGAGAAGCTGTGAGTGTGTGTGAGAGAGAAGCTGTGAGTGAGAGAGAGAGACAGAGAAGCTGTGAGTGAGAGAGAAAGAAAGAAAGAGAAGTTGTGAGTGAGTGAGAGAGAGAGAGAAACTGTGAGTGAGAGAGAGAGAGAGAGAAAGAGAAGCTGTGAGTGAGTGAGAGAGAGAGAGAGAGAAGCTGTGAGAGAGAGAGAAGCTGTGAGTGAGTGAGAGAGAGAGAAGCTGTGAGAGAGAGAGAGAGAAGCTGTGAGTGAGAGAGAGAGAGAAGGAGAAGCTGTGAGTGAGATAGAGAGAGAGAAAGAGAAGCTGTGAGTGAGTGAGAGAGAGAGAGAAGCTGTGAGTGAGAGAGAAAGAGAAGCTGTGAGTGAGAGAGAAAGAGAAGCTATGAGTTAGAGAGAGAGAGTGAAAGAGAAGCTGTGAGTGAGAGAGAGAGAAGAAGAAGCTGTGAGTGAGAGAGAGAGAGAGAGAAAGAGAAGCTGTGAGTGAGAGAGAGAGAGAAGCTGTGAGTGAGCGTGAGAGAGAAAGAGAAGCTGTGAGTGAGAGAGTGAGAGAAAGAGAAGCTGTGAGTGAGAGAGAGAGAAAGAAAGAGAAGCTGTGAGTGAGAGAGAGAGTGAAGCTATGAGTGAGAGAGTGAGAGAACGAGAAGCTGTGAGTGTTTGAGAGAGAAAAAGAAGCTGTGAGTGAGAGAGAGAGAGAAAGTGAAGCTGTGAGTGAGAGAGTGAGATAAAGAGAAGCTGTGAGTTAGAGAGAGACAGAGAAAGAGAAGCTGTGAGTGAGAGAGCGAGAGAAGAAGAAGCTGAGAGAGAGAGAGAGAGAGAGAAAGAGAAGCTGTGAGTGAGAGAGAGAGTGAAGCTATGAGTGAGAGAGTGAGAGAACGAGAAGCTGTGAGTGAGAGAGAGAGAAAGAAAGAGAAGCTGTGAGTGAGAGAGAGAAGCTGTGAGTGAGAGAGAGAGAAAGAGAAGCTGTGAGTGAGAGAGAGAGAGAAAGTGAAGCTGTGAGTGAGAGAGTGAGATAAAGAGAAGCTGTGAGTTAGAGAGAGACAGAGAAAGAGAAGCTGTGAGTGAGAGAGAGAGAGAGAGAAGCTGTGAGTGAGAGTGAGAGAGAGAGAGTGAGAAGCTGTGAGTGAGAGTGAGAGAGAAAGAGAAGCTGTGAGTGAGAGAAAGAGAAGCTGTGAGTGAGAGAGAGAAGCTGTGAGTGAGAGAGAGAGAGAAAGAGAAGCTGTGAGTGAGAGAGAGATAAAGAGAAGCTGTGAGTTAGAGAGAGACAGAGAAAGAGAAGCTGTGAGTGAGAGAGAAAGTGAAAGAGAAGCTGTGTGTGTGTGAGAGAGAAGCTGTGAGTGAGAGAGAGAGAGAAAGAGAAGATGTTAGTGAGAGATTGAGAGAGAGAAAGAGAAGCTGTGAGTGAGAGAGAGAGAAGCTGTGAGTGAGAGAAAGAGAGAAAGAGAAGGTGTGAGTGAGAGAGAGAAAGAGAAGCTGTGAGTGAGAGAGAGAGAGAAGCTGTGAGTGAGAGAGAGAGAGAGAGAGAAGATGTGAGTGAGAGAGAGAAAGAGAAAGAGAAGCTGTGAGTGAGTGAGAGAGATAAAGAGAAGATGTGAGTGATAGAGAGAGATAAAGAAAAGCTGTGAGTGAGAGAGAGAAAGAGAAGCTGGGAGTGAGTAAGAGAGAGAAAGAGAAGCTGTGAGTGTGTGAGAGAGAGAGAAGCTGTGAGTGAGAGATAGAGAGAGAGAAGCTGTGAGTGAGAGAGAGAAAGAAAGAGAAGTTGTGAGTGAGAGAGAGAGAGAGAGAAACTGTGAGTGAGAGAGAGAGAGAGAGAAAGAGAAGCTGTGAGAGAGAGAGAGAGAAGCTGTGAGTGAGAGAGAGAAGGAGAAAGAGAAGCTGTGAGTGAGAGAGAGAGAGAAAGAGAAGCTGTGAGTGAGAGAGAGAGATAAAGAAAAGCTGTGAGTAAGAGAGAGAAAGAGAAGCTGTGAGTGTGTGTGAGAGAGAGAAGCTGTGAGTGAGAGAGAGAGAAGCTGTGAGTGAGAGAGAAAGAAAGAAAGAGAAGTTGTGAGTGAGAGAGAGAGAGAGAGAGAAACTGTGAGTTAGAGAGAGAGAGAGAGAGAGAAAGAGAAGCTGTGAGTGAGAGAGAGAGAGAAAGAAAGAGAAGCTGTGAGTGAGAGAGAAGCTGTGAGTGAGAGAGAGAGGGAGAAAGAGAAGCTGTGAGTGAGAGAGAGAGAGAAAGAGAAGCTGTGAGTGAGTGAGAGAGAGAGAGAGAAAGAGAAGCTGTGTGTGTGAGAGAGAGAGAAGCTGTGAGTGAGAGAGAGAGAAGGAGAAGCTGTGAGTGAGATAGAGAGAGAGAAAGAGAAGCTGTGAGTGAAAGAGAGAGAGAAGCTGTGAGTGAGAGAGAAAGAGAAGCTGTGAGTGAGAGAGAAAGAGAAGCTATGAGTTAGAGAGAGAGAGTGAAAGAGAAGCTGTGAGTGAGAGAGAGAGAGAATGAGAAGCTGTGAGATAGCGAGAGAAAGAGAAGCTGTGAGTGAGAGAGAGAGAGAGAGAAGCTGTGAGTGAGAGAGAAAGAGAAGCTGTGAGTGAGAGAGAAAGAGAAGCTGTGTGTGTGTGAGAGAGAGAGAAGCTGTGAGTGAGAGAGAGAGAAAGAGAAGCTGTGAGTGAGAGAGAGAAAGTGAAGCTGTGAGTGAGAGAGTGAGATAAAGAGAAGCTGTGAGTTAGAGAGAGACAGAGAAAGAGAAGCTGTGAGTGAGAGAGAGAGAAGAAGAAGCTGTGAGTGAGAGAGAGAGAGAGAGAAAGAGAAGCTGTGAGTGAGAGAGAGAGAAGCTGTGAGTGAGCGTGAGAGAGAAAGAGAAGCTGTGAGTGAGAGAGTGAGAGAAAGAGAAGCTGTGAGTGAGAGAGAGAGAAAGAAAGAGAAGCTGTGAGTGAGAGAGAGAAGGTGTGAGTGAGAGAGAGAGAGAAAGAGAAGCTGTGAGTGAGAGAGAGAGAAAGAGAAGCTGTGAGTGAGAGAGAAAGAGAAGCTATGAGTTAGAGAGAGATAATGAAAGAGAATCTATGAGTGAAAGAGAGAGAGAATGAGAAGCTGTGAGATAGCGAGAGAAAGAGAAGCTGTGAGTGAGAGAGAGAGAGAAGCTGTGAGTGAGAGAGAAAGAGAAGCTGTGAGTGAGAGAGAAAGAGAAGCTGTGTGTGTGTGAGAGAGAGAGAAGCTGTGAGTGAGAGAGAGAGAAAGAGAAGTTGTGAGTGAGAGAGATAGAGAAAGTGAAGCTGTGAGTGAGAGAGTGAGATAAAGAGAAGCTGTGAGTTAGAGAGAGACAGAGAAAGAGAAGCTGTGAGTGAGAGAGAGAGAGAGAAGAAGCTGTGAGTGAGAGAGAGAGAGAGAAAGAGAAGCTGTGAGTGAGAGAGAGAGAGAGAAGCTGTGAGTGAGAGTGAGAGAGAAAGAGAGGCTGTGAGTGAGAGAAAGAGAAGCTGTGAGTGAGAGAGAGAGAAAGAAAGAGAAGTTGTGAGAGAGAGAGAGAAGCTGTGAGTGAGAGAGAGAGAGAAAGAGGAGCTGTGAGTGAGAGAGAGAGAAAGAGAAGCTGTGAGTGAGAGAGAGAGAGAAAGAGAAGCTGTGTGAGAGAGAGAGAATCTGTGAGTGAGAGAGAGAGAGAAAGAAAGACAAGATGTCAGTGAGAGAGGGAGAGAGAGAGAGAAGCTGTGAGTGAGAGAGAGAGAGAAAGATATGCTGTCTGAGAGAGGGAGAGAAAGAGAAGCTGTGAGTGAGAGAGACAGACAGAGAAAGAGAAGCTGTGAGTGAGAGAGAGAGAGCTAGAAGCTGTGAGTGAGTGAGTGAGAGAGAAGCTGTGAGTGAGAGAGAGAAAGAGCAGCTGTGAGTGAGAGAGAGAAAAAGAGAAGCTGTGAGTGAGAGAGAGAGAAAGAGAAGCTGTGAGTTAGAGAGAGAGAGAAAGAGAAGCTGTGAGTGTGTGAGAGAGAAGCTGTGAGTGAGTGAGAGAGGGAGAAAGTGAAGCGGTGAGTGAGAGAGAGAGAGAAAGAGATGTTGTGAGAGAGAGAGAGAGGAAAAAAGAATCTGTGAGTGAGTGAGAGAGAGAGAGAAGCTGTGAGTGAGAGAGAGATAAAGAGAAGCTGTGAGTTAGAGAGAGACAGACAAAGAGAAGCTGTGAGTGAGAGAGAGAGAGAAAGAGAAGCTGTGTGTGTGTGAGAGAGAGACGCTGTGAGTGAGAGAGAGAGAGAAAGAGAAGATGTTAGTGAGAGAGTGAGAGAGAGAAAGAGAAGCTATGAGTGAGAGAGAGAGAAGCTGTGAGTGAGAGAGAGAGAGAGAGAGAGAAGGTGTGTGTGTGTGAGAGAGAAAGAGAAGCTGTGAGTGAGAGAGAGAGAGAAGATGTGAGTGAGAAAGAGAGAGAAGATGTGAGTGAGAGAGAGAAAGAGAAAGAGAAGCTGTGAGTGAGTGAGAGAGAGTGATAAAGAGAAGCTGTGAGTGATAGAGAGAGATAAAGAAAAGCTGTGAGTGAGAGAGAGAAAGAGAAGCTGGGAGTGAGTAAGAGAGAGAAAGAGAAGCTGTGAGTGAGTGAGAGAGAGAGAAGCTGTGAGTGAGAGAGAGAGAGAAAGTGAAGCTGTGAGTGAGAGAGTGAGATAAAGAGAAGCTGTGAGTTAGAGAGAGACAGAGAAAGAGAAGCTGTGAGTGAGAGAGAGAGAGAGAAGCTGTGAGTGAGAGTGAGAGAGAGAAGCTGTGAGTGAGAGTGAGAGAGAAAGAGAAGCTGTGAGTGAGAGAAAGAGAAGCTGTGAGTGAGAGAGAAAGAAAGAGAAGCTGTGAGTGAGAGAGAGAAGCTGTGAATGAGAGAGAGAGAAAGAGAAGCTGTGAGTGAGAGAGATAAAGAGAAGCTGTGAGTTAGAGAGAGAGAGAGAAAGAGAAGCTGTGAGTGAAAGAGAGAGAGAAGCTGTGAGTGAGAGAGAAAGAGAAGCTGTGAGTGAGAGAGAAAGAGAAGCTATGAGTTAGAGAGAGAGAGTGAAAGAGAAGCTGTGAGTGAGAGAGAGAGAGAATGAGAAGCTGTGAGATAGCGAGAGAAAGAGAAGCTGTGAGTGAGAGAGAGAGAGAGAAGCTGTGAGTGAGAGAGAAAGAGAAGCTGTGAGTGAGAGAGAAAGAGAAGCTGTGTGTGTGTGAGAGAGAGAGAAGCTGTGAGTGAGAGAGAGAGAAAGAGAAGCTGTGAGTGAGAGAGAGAAAGTGAAGCTGTGAGTGAGAGAGTGAGATAAAGAGAAGCTGTGAGTTAGAGAGAGACAGAGAAAGAGAAGCTGTGAGTGAGAGAGAGAGAAGAAGAAGCTGTGAGTGAGAGAGAGAGAGAGAGAAAGAGAAGCTGTGAGTGAGAGAGAGAGAAGCTGTGAGTGAGCGTGAGAGAGAAAGAGAAGCTGTGAGTGAGAGAGTGAGAGAAAGAGAAGCTGTGAGTGAGAGAGAGAGAAAGAAAGAGAAGCTGTGAGTGAGAGAGAGAAGGTGTGAGTGAGAGAGAGAGAGAAAGAGAAGCTGTGAGTGAGAGAGAGAGAAAGAGAAGCTGTGAGTGAGAGAGAAAGAGAAGCTATGAGTTAGAGAGAGATAATGAAAGAGAATCTATGAGTGAAAGAGAGAGAGAATGAGAAGCTGTGAGATAGCGAGAGAAAGAGAAGCTGTGAGTGAGAGAGAGAGAGAAGCTGTGAGTGAGAGAGAAAGAGAAGCTGTGAGTGAGAGAGAAAGAGAAGCTGTGTGTGTGTGAGAGAGAGAGAAGCTGTGAGTGAGAGAGAGAGAAAGAGAAGTTGTGAGTGAGAGAGATAGAGAAAGTGAAGCTGTGAGTGAGAGAGTGAGATAAAGAGAAGCTGTGAGTTAGAGAGAGACAGAGAAAGAGAAGCTGTGAGTGAGAGAGAGAGAGAGAAGAAGAAGCTGTGAGTGAGAGAGAGAGAGAGAAAGAGGAGCTGTGAGTGAGAGAGAGAGAGAGAAGCTGTGAGTGAGAGTGAGAGAGAAAGAGAGGCTGTGAGTGAGAGAAAGAGAAGCTGTGAGTGAGAGAGAAAGAAAGAGAAGTTGTGAGAGAGAGAGAGAAGCTGTGAGTGAGAGAGAGAGAGAAAGAGGAGCTGTGAGTGAGAGAGAGAGAAAGAGAAGCTGTGAGTGAGAGAGAGAGAGAAAGAGAAGCTGTGTGAGAGAGAGAGAATCTGTGAGTGAGAGAGAGAGAGAAAGAAAGACAAGATGTCAGTGAGAGAGGGAGAGAGAGAGAGAAGCTGTGAGTGAGAGAGAGAGAAAGATATGCTGTCTGAGAGAGGGAGAGAAAGAGAAGCTGTGAGTGAGAGAGACAGACAGAGAAAGAGAAGCTGTGAGTGAGAGAGAGAGAGCTAGAAGCTGTGAGTGAGTGAGTGAGAGAGAAGCTGTGAGTGAGAGAGAGAAAGAGCAGCTGTGAGTGAGAGAGAGAAAAAGAGAAGCTGTGAGTGAGAGAGAGAAAGAGAAGCTGTGAGAGAGAGAGAGAGAAAGAGAAGCTGTGAGTGTGTGAGAGAGAAGCTGTGAGTGAGTGAGAGAGGGAGAAAGTGAAGCGGTGAGTGAGAGAGAGAGAGAAAGAGAAGTTGTGAGAGAGAGAGAGAGGAAAAAAGAATCTGTGAGTGAGTGAGAGAGAGAGAGAAGCTGTGAGTGAGAGAGAGATAAAGAGAAGCTGTGAGTTAGAGAGAGACAGAGAAAGAGAAGCTGTGAGTGAGAGAGAGAGAAAGAGAAGCTGTGTGTGTGAGAGAGAGAGACGCTGTGAGTGAGAGAGAGAGAGAAAGAGAAGATGTTAGTGAGAGAGAGAGAAGCTGTGAGTGAGAGAGAGAGAGAGAGAGAGAAGGTGTGTGTGAGAGAGAGAAAGAGAAGCTGTGAGTGAGAGAGAGAGAGAAGATGTGAGTGAGAAAGAGAGAGAAGATGTGAGTGAGAGAGAGAAAGAGAAAGAGAAGCTGTGAGTGAGAGAGAGAGAAGCTGTGAGTGAGAGAGAGAGAGAGAGAGAGAAGGTGTGTGTGAGAGAGAGAAAGAGAAGCTGTGAGTGAGAGAGAGAGAGAAGATGTGAGTGAGAAAGAGAGAGAAGATGTGAGTGAGAGAGAGAAAGAGAAAGAGAAGCTGTGAGTGAGTGAGAGAGAGTGATAAAGAGAAGCTGTGAGTGATAGAGAGAGATAAAGAAAAGCTGTGAGTGAGAGAGAGAAAGAGAAGCTGGGAGTGAGTAAGAGAGAGAAAGAGAAGCTGTGAGTGAGTGAGAGAGAGAGAAGCTGTGAGTGAGAGAGAGAGAGAAAGTGAAGCTGTGAGTGAGAGAGTGAGATAAAGAGAAGCTGTGAGTTAGAGAGAGACAGAGAAAGAGAAGCTGTGAGTGAGAGAGAGAGAGAGAAGCTGTGAGTGAGAGTGAGAGAGAGAAGCTGTGAGTGAGAGTGAGAGAGAAAGAGAAGCTGTGAGTGAGAGAAAGAGAAGCTGTGAGTGAGAGAGAAAGAAAGAGAAGCTGTGAGTGAGAGAGAGAAGCTGTGAATGAGAGAGAGAGAAAGAGAAGCTGTGAGTGAGAGAGATAAAGAGAAGCTGTGAGTTAGAGAGAGAGAGAGAAAGAGAAGCTGTGAGTGAGAGAGAAAGAGAAAGAGAAGCTGTGTGTGTGAGAGAGAGAAGCTGTGAGTGAGAGAGAGAGAGAGAGAAGATGTTAGTGAGAGATTGAGAGAGAGAAAGAGAAGCTGTGAGTGAGAGAGAGAGAAGCTGTGAGTGAGAGAGAGAGAGAGAAAGAGAAGGTGTGAGTGAGAGAGAGAAAGAGAAGCTGTGAGTGAGAGAGAGAGAGAAGCTGTGAGTGAGAGAGAGAGAGAGAAGATGTGAGTGAGAGAGAGAAAGAGAAAGAGAAGCTGTGAGTGAGTGAGAGAGATAAAGAGAAGCTGTGAGTGATCGAGAGAGATAAAGAAAAGCTGTGAGTGAGAGAGAGAGAGAAGCTGGGAGTGAGTAAGAGAGAGAAAGAGAAGCTGTGAGTGTGTGAGAGAGAGAGAAGCTGTGAGTGAGTGAGAGAGAGAGAAGCTGTGAGTAAGAGAGAGAGAAAGAAAGAGAAGTTGTGAGTGAGAGAGAGAGAGAGAAACTGTGAGTGAGAGAGAGAGAGAGAGAAAGAGAAGCTGTGAGAGAGAGAGAAAGAAAGAGAAGCTGTGAGTGAGAGAGAAGCTGTGAGTGAGAGAGAGAAGGAGAAAGAGAAGCTGTGAGTGAGAGAGAGAGAGAGAAAGAGAAGCTGTGAGTGAGAGAGAGAGAGAGAGAGAGAAAGAGAAGCTGTGTGTGTGAGAGAGAGAATCTGTGAGTGAGAGTGAGAGAGAAAGAGAAAGAGAAGCTGTGAGTGAGAGAGAGAGAAGCTGTGAGTGAGAGTGAGAGAGAAAGAGAAGCTGTGAGTGAGAGAAAGAGAAGCTGTGAGTGAGAGAGAGAGAAAGAAAGAGAAGCTGTGAGAGAGAGAGAGAGAAGCTGTGAGTGAGAGAGAGAGAGAAAGAGAAGCTGTGAGTGAGAGAGAGATAAAGAGAAGCTGTGAGTTAGAGAGAGACAGAGAAAGAGAAGCTGTGAGTGAGAGAGAAAGAGAGGCTGTGTGTGTGAGAGAGAGAAGCTGTGAGTGAGAGAGAGAGAGAAAGAGAAGATGTTAGTGAGAGATTGAGAGAGAGAAAGGGAAGCTGTGACTGAGAGAGAGAGAAGCTGTGAGTGAGAGAGAGAGAGAGAAAGAGAAGGTGTGAGTGAGAGAGAGAAAGAGAAGCTGTGAGTGAGAGAGAGAGAAGCTGTGAGTGAGAGAGAGAGAGAGAAGATGTGAGTGAGAGAGAGAAAGAGAAAGAGAAGCTGTGAGTGAGTGAGAGAGATAAAGAGAAGTTGTGAGTGATAGAGAGAGATAAAGAAAAGCTGTGAGTGAGAGAGAGAAAGAGAAGCTGGGAGTGAGTAAGAGAGAGAAAGAGAAGCTGTGAGTGTGTGTGTGAGAGAGAGAAGCTGTGAGTGAGAGAGAAAGAAAGAAAGAAAGAGAAGTTGTGAGTGAGAGAGAGAGAAACTGTGAGTGAGAGAGAGAGAGAGAAGCTGTGAGTGAGAGAGAGAGAGAAAGAAAGAGAAGCTGTGAGTGAGAGAGAGAAGCTGTGAGTGAGAGAGAGAGGGAGAAAGAGAAGCTGTGAGTGAGTGAGAGAGAGAAAGAGAAGCTGTGAGTGAGAGAGAGAGAGAGAGAGAGAAGCTGTGTGTGTGAGAGAGAGAGAAGCTGTGAGTGAGAGAGAGAGAGAAGGAGAAGCTGTGAGTGACATAGAGAGAGAGAAAGAGAAGCTGTGAGTGAGAGAGAGAGAGAAGCTGTGAGTGAGAGAGAAAGAGAAGCTGTGAGTGAGAGAGAAAGAGAAGCTATGAGTTAGAGAGAGAGAGTGAAAGAGAAGCTGTGAGTGAGAGAGAGAGAGAATGAGAACCTGTGAGATAGCGAGCGAATGAGAAGCTGTGAGTGAGAGAGAGAGAGAGAAACTGTGAGTGAGAGAGAAAGAGAAGCTGTGAGTGAGTGAGAAAGAGAAGCTGTGTGTGTGTGAGAGAGAGAGAAGCTGTGAGTGAGAGAGAGAGAAAGAGAAGCTGTGAGTGAGAGAGAGAGAGAAAGTGAAGCTGTGAGTGAGAGAGTGAGATAAAGAGAAGCTGTGAGTTAGAGAGAGACAGAGAAAGAGAAGCTGTGAGTGAGAGAGAGAGAAGAAGAAGCTGTGAGTGAGAGAGAGAGAAAGAAAGAGAAGCTGTGAGTGAGAGAGAGAAGGTGTGTGTGAGAGAGAGAGAGAAAGAGAAGCTGTGAGTGAGAGAGAGAGAAAGAGAAGCTGTGAGTGAGAGAGAAAGAGAAGCTATGAGTTAGAGAGAGAGAATGAAAGAGAATCTGTGAGTGAGAGAGAGAGAGAATGAGAAGCTGTGAGATAGCGAGAGAAAGAGAAGCTGGTGAGTGAGAGAGAGAGAGAGAAGCTGTGAGTGAGAGAGAAAGAGAAGCTGTGAGTGAGAGAGAAAGAGAAGCTGTGTGTGTGAGAGAGAGAGAAGCTGTGTGAGAGAGAGAGAAAGAGAAGCTGTGAGTGAGAGAGATAGAGAAAGTGAAGCTGTGAGTGAGAGAGTGAGAT
Source organism: Bradypodion ventrale (assembly GCA_035047345.1). Taxonomy (NCBI): domain Eukaryota; kingdom Metazoa; phylum Chordata; class Lepidosauria; order Squamata; family Chamaeleonidae; genus Bradypodion; species Bradypodion ventrale. Next base: position 9,256,787 of record JAWDJE010000018.1, on the reverse strand, counting down.
AAAGAGAAGCTGTGAGTTAGAGAGAGACAGAGAAAGAGAAGCTGTGAGTGAGAGAGAGAGAGAAGAAGAAGCTGTGTGAGAGAGAGAGAGAGAGAAAGAGAAGCTGTGAGTGAGTGAGAGAGAGAGAAGCTGTGAGTGAGAGTGAGAGAGAAAGAGAGGCTGTGAGTGAGAGAAAGAGAAGCTGTGAGTGAGAGAGAGAGAAAGAAAGAGAAGCTGTGAGAGAGAGAGAGAAGCTGTGAGTGAGAGAGAGAGAGAAAGAGGAGCTGTGAGAGAGAGAGAGAGAAAGAGAAACTGTGAGTGAGAGAGAGAGAGAAAAAGAAGCTGTGTGTGAGAGAGAGAATCTGTGAGTGAGAGAGAGAGAGAGAAAGAAAGACAAGATGTCAGTGAGAGAGGGAGAGAGAGAGAGAAGCTGTGAGTGAGAGAGAGAGAGAAAGATATGCTGTGTGAGAGAGGGAGAGAAAGAGAAGCTGTGAGTGAGAGAGACAGACAGAGAAAGAGAAGCTGTGAGTGAGAGAGAGAGAGCTAGAAGCTGTGAGTGAGTGAGAGAGAGAGCAGCTGTGAGTGAGAGAGAGAAAGAGCAGCTGTGAGTGAGAGAGAGAGAAAGAGAAGCTGTGAGTGAGAGAGAGATAAAGAGAAGCTGTGAGTTAGAGAGAGAGAGAAAGAGAAGCTGTGAGTGTGTGAGAGAGAAGCTGTGAGTGAGAGAGAGAGAGAAAGAGAAGCTGTGAGAGAGAGAGAGAAAAAAAAAGAATCTGTGAGTGAGAGAGAGAGATGCTGTGAGTGAGAGAGAGATAAAGAGAAGCTGTGAGTTAGAGAGAGACAGAGAAAGAGAAGCTGTGAGTGAGAGAGAGAATCTGTGAGAGAGAGAGAGAGAGAAAGACAAGATGTCAGTGAGAGAGGGAGAGAGAGAGAAGCTGTGAGTGAGAGAGAGAGAGAAAGATATGCTGTGTGAGAGAGGGAGAGAAAGAGAAGCTGTGAGTGAGAGAGACAGACAGAGAAAGAGAAGCTGTGAGTGAGAGAGAGAGAGAAGCTGTGAGTGAGAGAGAGAGAGAGAAGCTGTGAGTGAGAGAGAAAGAAAGAAAGAGAAACTGTGAGTGAGTGAGAGAGAGAAACTGTGAGTGAGAGAGAGAGAGAGAAAGAGAAGCTGTGAGTGAGAGAGAGAAAGAAAGAGAAGCTGTGAGTGAGAGAGAGAAAGAAGCTGTGAGTGGGAGAGAGATGGAGAAAGAGAAGCTGTGTGAGAGAGAGAAAGAAAGAGAAGCTGTGAGTGAGAGAGAGAGAGAAAGTGAAGATGTGTGAGAGAGAAAGAGGTGTGAGTGAGTGAGAGAGAGAGAGAAGCTGTGAGTGAGAGAGAGAGAGAGAAAGAGAAGCTGTGACTGAGAGAGAGAGATAAAGACAAGCTGTGAGTTAGAGAGAGACAGAGAAAGAGAAGCTGTGAGTGAGAGAGAGAAAGAGATGTGAGTGAGAGAGAGAAAGAGAATCTGTGAGTGAGAGTGAGAGAGAGAGAGAAAGAAAGACAAGCTGTGAGTGAGAGAGAGATAAAGAAAAGCTGTGAGTTAGAGAGAGACAGAGAAAGAGAAGCTGTGAGTGAGAGAGAGAGAGAAGCTGTGAGTGTGAGAGAGATAGAGATAGAGAAGCTGTGAGTGAGAGAGAGAGAGAAAGAGAAGCTGTGAGTGAGAGAGTGAGAGAAAGAGAAACTGTGAGTGAGAGAGAGAGGGTGAAAGAGAAACTGTGTGTGAGAGAGAGGGAGAAAAAGGGAAGCTGTGAGTGAGCGTGAGAGAGAGAGAGAAGGTGTGACAGTGGGAGAGAGAGAGAGAAAGAGAAGCTGTGAGTGAGAGAGAGAGAAAGAAAGAAAGAGAAGCTGTGAGAGAGAGAGAAGCTGTGAGTGAGAGAGAGATGGAGAAAGAGAAGCTGTGTGAGAGAGAGAAAGAAAGAGAAGCTGTGAGTGAGAGAGAGATGGAGAAAGAGAAGCTGTGTGAGAGAGAGAAAGAAAGAGAAACTGTGAGTGAGAGAGAGAGGGAGAAAGAGAAGCTGTGAGTGAGAGAGAGAGGGAAAGAGAAGCTGTGAGTGTGAGAGAGAGACAGAGAAAGAGAAGCTGTGAGTGAGAGAGAGAGAGCTAGAAGCTGTGAGTGAGGGAGAGAGAGAGAAGCTGGGAGTGAGTAAGAGAGAGAAAGAGAAGCTGTGAGTGTGTGAGAGAGAGAGAAGCTGTGAGTGAGAGAGAGAGAGAAGCTGTGAGTGCGAGAGAAAGAAAGAAAGAGAAGGTGTGATGAGTGAGAGAGAGAGAGAGAGAAACTGTGAGTGAGAGAGAGAGAGAGAAAGAGAAGCTGTGAGTGAGAGAGAGAGAGAAAGAAAGAGAAGCTGTGAGTGAGAGACAGAGAAGCTGTGAGTGAGAGAGAGAGGGAGAAAGATAAGCTGTGAGTGAGAGAGAGAGAAAGAGAAGCTGTGAGTGAGAGAGAGAGAGAGAAAGAGAAGCTGTGTGAGAGAGAGAAGTTGTGAGTGAGTGAGAGAGAGAGAAGTTGTGTGAGAGAGAGAGAGGGAGAAGCTGTGAGTGAGAGAGAGAGAGAGAAGGAGAAGCTGTGAGTGAGATAGAGAGAGAGAAAGAGAAGCTGTGAGTGAGAGAGAGAGAGAGAGAAGCTGTGAGTGAGAGAGAGAGAGAAGCTGTGAGTGAGAGAGAAAGAGAAGCTATGAGTTAGAAAGAGAGAGTGAAAGAGTTGCTGTGAGTGAGAGAGAGAGAGTGAGGAGCTGTGAGAAAGAGAGAGAAAGAGAAGCTGTGAGTGAGAGAGAGAGAGAGAAACTGTGAGTGAGAGAGAAAGAGAAGCTGTGAGTGAGAGAGAAATAGAAGCTGTGTGTGTGTGAGAGAGAGAAGCTGTGAGTGAGAGAGAGAGAAAGAGAAGCTGTGAGTGAGAGAGAGAGAGAAAGAGAAGCTGTGAGTGAGAGAGTGAGATAAAGAGAAGCTGTGAGTTAGAGAGAGACAGAGAAAGAGAAGCTGTGAGTGAGAGAGAGAGAAAAAAGAAGCTTGAGTGAGAGAGAGAGAGAGAAAGAGAAGCTGTGAGTGAGAGAGAGAGAGAGAGAAGCTGTGAGTGAGAGTGAGAGAGAAAGAGAAGCTGTGAGTGAGAGAGAGAGAGAGGAAGAGAAGCTGTGAGAGAGAGAAAGAGAACCTGTGAGTGAGAGAGAAAGAGAAGCTGTGAGTGAGAGAGAGAGAAAGAGAAGCTGTGAGTGAGAGAGAGAGAGAGAGAAAGAGAAGCTGTGAGTGAGAGAGAGAGAGAAAGAAAGAGAAGCTGTGAGTGAGAGAGAGAGAAGCTGTGAGTGAGAGAGAGAGGGAGAAAGAGAAGCTGTGAGTGAGAGAGAGAAAGAGAAGCTGTGAGTGAGAGAGAGAGAGAGAAAGAGAAGCTGTGAGAGAGAGAGAAGTTGTGAGTGAGTGAGAGAGAGAGAAGCTGTGTGTGAGAGAGAGAAGCTGTGAGTGAGAGAGAGAGAGAGAAGGAGAAGCTGTGAGTGAGATAGAGAGAGAGAAAGAGAAGCTGTGAGTGAGAGAGAGAGAGAAGCTGTGAGTGAGAGAGAAAGAGAAGTTGTGAGTGAGAGAGAAAGAGAAGGTATGAGTTACAGAGAGAGAGTGAAAGAGAAGCTGTGAGTGAGAGAGAGAGAGAGTGAGGAGCTGTGAGATAGAGAGAGAGAGAGAAAGAGAAGCTGTGAGTGAGAGAGAGAGAGAAGCTGTGAGTGAGAGAGAAAGAGAAGTTGTGAGTGAGAGAGAAAGAGAAGGTATGAGTTACAGAGAGAGAGAGAAAGAGAAGCTGTGTGTGTGAGAGAGAGAGAGAAGCTGTGAGTGAGAGAGAGAGAAAGAGAAGCTGTGAGTGAGAGAGAGAGAGAAAGAGAATCTGTGAGTGAGAGAGTGAGATAAAGAGAAGCTGTGAGTTAGAGAGAGAGAGAAAGAGAAGCTGTGAGTGTGTGAGAGAGAAGCTGTGAGTGAGAGAGAGAGAGAGAAAGAGAAGCTGTGAGAGAGAGAGAGAGAAAAAAAGAATCTGTGAGTGAGAGAGAGAGAGAGAGAAGCTGTGAGTGAGAGAGAGATAAAGAGAAGCTGTGAGTTAGAGAGAGACAGAGAAAGAGAAGCTGTGAGTGAGAGAGAGAGAGAAAGAGAAGCTGTGTGTGTGTGAGAGAGAGAAGCTGTGAGTGAGAGAGAGAGAGAAAGAGAAGATGTTAGTGAGAGAGTGAGAGAGAGAAAGAGAAGCTGTGAGTGAGAGAGAGAGAAGCTGTGAGTGAGAGAGAGAGAAAGAGAAGGTGTGTGTGTGTGAGAGAGAGAGAAGCTGTGAGTGAGAGAGAGAGAGAAGATGTGAGTGAGAGAGAGAGAAGATGTGAGTGAGAGAGAGAAAGAGAAAGAGAAGCTGTGAGTGAGTGAGAGAGAGTGATAAAGAGAAGCTGCGAGTGATAGAGAGAGATAAAGAAACGCTGTGAGTGAGAGAGAGAATGAGAAGCTGGGAGTGAGTAAGAGAGAGAAAGAGAAGCTGTGAGTGAGTGAGAGAGAGAGAAGCTGTGAGTGAGAGAGAGAGAGAGAAGCTGTGAGTGAGAGAGAAAGTAAGAAAGAGAAACTGTGAGTGAGTGAGAGAGAGAAACTGTGAGTGAGAGAGAGAGAGAAAGATAAGTTGTGAGTGAGAGAGAGAAAGAAAGAGAAGCTGTGAGTGAGAGAGAGAGAGAAGCTGTGAGTGAGAGAAAGATGGAGAAAGAGAAGCTGTGTGAGAGAGAGAAAGAAAGAGAAGCTGTGAGTGAGAGAGGGAGAAAGTGAAGATGTGAGAGAGAGAAAGAGGTGTGAGTGAGTGAGAGAGAGAGAGAAGCTGTGAGTGAGAGAGAGAGAGAGAAAGAGAAGCTGTGACTGAGAGAGAGAAGCTGTGAGTGAGAGAGAGAGAGAAAGAGAAGCTCTGAGTGAGAGAGTGAGAAAGAGAAGCTGTGAGTGTGAGAGAGAGTGAGAAAAAGGGAAGCTGTGAGTGAGTGTGAGAGAGAGAGAAGCTGTGACAGTGGGAGAGAGAAAGAGAGAAAGAGAAGCTGTGAGTGAGAGAGAGAGAAAGAAAGTGAAGCTATGAGTGAGAGAGAGAGAAGCTGTGAGTGAGTGAGAGAGAAAGAAGCTGTGAGTGAGAGAGAGAAAGAGAAGCTGTGAGTGAGAGAAAGAGAGAGAGAGAAAGAGAAGCTGTGAGTGAGAGAGATATATAGAGAAGCTGTGAGTTAGAGAGAGAGAGAAAGAGAAGCTGTGAGTGAGAGAGAGAAAGAGAAGCTGTGTGAGAGAGAGAATCTGTGAGTGAGAGAGAGAGAGAGAAAGAAAGAGAAGATGTCAGTGAGTGAGGGAGAGAGAGAGAGAGATGCTGTGAGTGAGAGAGAGAGAGAAAGATAAGCTGTGTGAGAGAGGGAGAGAAAGAGAAGCTGTGAGTGAGAGAGAGAGAGAGTGAGAAGCTGTGAGTGAGAGAGAGAGAGAAGCTGTGAGTGAGAGAGAGAGAGAAAGAGAAGCTGTGAGTGTGTGAGAGAGAGAAAGAGAAGCTGTGAGAGAGAGAGAAGCTGTGAGTGAGAGAGAAAGAAAGAAATAGAAGCTGTGAGTGAGTGAGAGAGAGAGAAGCTGTGAGTGAGAGAGAGAGAAGCTGTGAGTGAGAGAGAGAGAGAGAAAGAGAAGCTGTGAGTGAGAGAGAGAGAGAAAGAGAAGCTGTGAGAGAGAGAAAGAGAAGCTGTGAGTGAGAGAGAAAGAGAAGCTGTGAGTGAGAGAGAGAGAGAAAGAGAAGCTGTGAGTGAGAGAGAGAGAAAGAGAAGCTGTGAGTGAGAGAGAGAGAGAGAAAGAGAAGCTGTGTGAGAGAGAGAAGCTGTGAGAGAGAGAAAGAAAGAAATAGAAGCTGTGAGTGAGTGAGAGAGAGAGAAGCCGTGAGTGAGTGAGAGAGAGAGAAGCTGTGAGTGAGAGAGAAAGGGAAAGAGAGGCTGTGAGTGAGAGAGAGAGAGAGAGAAAGAGAAGGTGTGAGTGAGAGAGAGAGAGAAAGAGAAGCTGTGAGAGAGAGAGAGAAGCTGTGAGTGAGAGAGAAAGAAAGAAATAGAAGCTGTGAGTGAGAGAGAGAGAGAAGCTGTGAGTGCGAGAGAGAGAGAGAGAGAAAGAGAAGCTGTGAGTGAGAGAGCGAAAGAGAAGTTGTGAGAGAGAGAAAGGGAAGCTGTGAGTGAGAGAGAAAGAGAAGCTGTGTGAGAGAGAGAGAGAGAAGCTGTGAGTGAGAGAGAGAGAGAGAAAGAGAAGCTGTGTGAGAGAGAGAAGGTGTGAGTGAGAGAGAAAGAAAGAAATAGAAGCTGTGAGTGAGTAAGAGAGAGAGAAGCTGTGAGTGAGTGAGAGAGAGAGAAGCTGTGAGTGAGAGAGAAAGGTAAAGAGAGGCTGTGAGTGAAAGAGAGAGAGAAGCTGTGAGTAAGAGAGAGAGAGAAGCTGTGAGTGTGAGAGAAAGAGAGGCTGTGAGTGAGAGAGAGAGAGAGAAGCTGAGTGAGAGAGAGATAAAGAGAAGCTGTGAGTTAGAGAGAGAGAGAGAAAGAGAAGCTGTGAGTGAGAGAGGGAGAAAGTGAAGATGTGAGAGAGAGAAAGAGTTGTGAGTGAGTGAGAGAGAGAGAGAAGCTGTGAGTGAGAGAGAGAGAGAGAAAGAGAAGTTGTGACTGAGAGAGAGAAGCTGTGAGTGAGAGAGAGAGAGAAAGAGAAGCTCTGAGTGAGAGAGTGAGAAAGAGAAGCTGTGAGTGTGAGAGAGAGTGAGAAAAAGGGAAGCTGTGAGTGAGTGTGAGAGAGAGAGAAGCTGTGACAGTGGGAGAGAGAAAGAGAGAAAGAGAAGCTGTGAGTGAGAGAGAGAGAAAGAAAGAGAAGCTATGAGTGAGAGAGAGAGAAGCTGTGAGTGAGTGAGAGAGAAAGAAGCTGTGAGTGAGAGAGAGAAAGAGAAGCTGTGAGTGAGAGAAAGAGAGAGAGAGAAAGAGAAGCTGTGAGTGAGAGATATATATAGAGAAGCTGTGAGTTAGAGAGAGAGAGAAAGAGAAGCTGTGAGTGAGAGAGAGAAAGAGAAGCTGTGTGAGAGAGAGAATCTGTGAGTGAGAGAGAGAGAGAGAAAGAAAGAGAAGATGTCAGTGAGTGAGGGAGAGAGAGAGAGAGATGCTGTGAGTGAGAGAGAGAGAGAAAGATAAGCTGTGTGAGAGAGGGAGAGAAAGAGAAGCTGTGAGTGAGAGAGAGAGAGAGTGAGAAGCTGTGAGTGAGAGAGAGAGAGAAGCTGTGAGTGAGAGAGAGAGAGAGAAAGAGAAGCTGTGAGTGTGTGAGAGAGAGAAAGAGAAGCTGTGAGAGAGAGAGAAGCTGTGAGTGAGAGAGAAAGAAAGAAATAGAAGCTGTGAGTGAGTGAGAGAGAGAGAAGCTGTGAGTGAGAGAGAGAGAAGCTGTGAGTGAGAGAGAGAGAGAGAAAGAGAAGCTGTGAGTGAGAGAGAGAGAGAAAGAGAAGCTGTGAGAGAGAGAAAGAGAAGCTGTGAGTGAGAGAGAAAGAGAAGCTGTGAGTGAGAGAGAGAGAGAAAGAGAAGCTGTGAGTGAGAGAGAGAGAAAGAGAAGCTGTGAGTGAGAGAGAGAGAGAGAAAGAGAAGCTGTGAGAGAGAGAGAAGCTGTGAGAGAGAGAAAGAAAGAAATAGAAGCTGTGAGTGAGTGAGAGAGAGAGAAGCCGTGAGTGAGTGAGAGAGAGAGAAGCTGTGAGTGAGAGAGAAAGGGAAAGAGAGGCTGTGAGTGAGAGAGAGAGAGAGAGAAAGAGAAGGTGTGAGTGAGAGAGAGAGAGAAAAAGAAGCTGTGAGAGAGAGAGAGAAGCTGTGAGTGAGAGAGAAAGAAAGAAATAGAAGCTGTGAGTGAGAGAGAGAGAGAAGCTGTGAGTGCGAGAGAGAGAGAGAGAAAGAGAAGCTGTGTGAGAGAGAGAAGGTGTGAGTGAGAGAGCGAAAGCGAAGTTGTGAGAGAGAGAAAGGGAAGCTGTGAGTGAGAGAGAAAGAGAAGCTGTGTGTGAGAGAGAGAGAGAAGCTGTGAGTGAGAGAGAGAGAGAGAAAGAGAAGCTGTGTGAGAGAGAGAAGGTGTGAGTGAGAGAGAAAGAAAGAAATAGAAGCTGTGAGTGAGTAAGAGAGAGAGAAGCTGTGAGTGAGTGAGAGAGAGAGAAGCTGTGAGTGAGAGAGAAAGGTAAAGAGAGGCTGTGAGTGAAAGAGAGAGAGAAGCTGTGAGTAAGAGAGAGAGAGAAGCTGTGAGTGTGAGAGAAAGAGAGGCTGTGAGTGAGAGAGAGAGAGAAGCTGAGTGAGAGAGAGATAAAGAGAAGCTGTGAGTTAGAGAGAGAGAGAGAAAGAGAAGCTGTGAGTGAGACAGAGAGAAAGAGAAGCTGTGTGTGTGTGAGAGAGAGAGAAGCTGTGAGTGAGAGAGAGAGAAAGAGAAGCTGTGAGTGAGAGAGAGAGAGAAGCTGTGAGTGAGAGAGAGAGAGAAACTGTGAGTGAGTGAGTGAGAGAGAGAGAAGCTGTGAGTGAGAGAGAGAGAGAAAGAGAAGCTGTGAGTGAGTGAGTGAGAGACAAGGTGTGAGTGAGAGAGAGAGAGAAGCTGTGAGTGAGAGAGAAAGAAAGATAGAGAAGCTGTGAGTGAGAGAGAGAGAGAAACAGAAGCTGTGATTGAGAGAGAGAGAGAGAGAAAGAGAAGCTGTGAGTGAGAGAGAGAGAGAAAGAAAGAGAAGCTGTGAGTGAGAGAGAGAGAGAAAGTGAAGATGTGAGTGAGAGAGAGAAAGAGGTGTGAGTGAGAGAGAGAGAAAGAGAAGCTGTGAGAGAGAGAGAGAGAGAGAAGCTGTGACTGAGAGAGAGATAAAGACAAGTTGTGAGTTAGAGAGAGACAGAGAGAAAGAGAGAGAGTAGCTGTGAGTGAGAAAGAGAGAGAAGCTGTGAGTGAGAGAGAGAGAAAGAGATGTGAGTGAGAGAGAGAAAGAGAAACTGTGAGTTAGAGAGAGAGAGAAAGAAAGAGAAGCTGTGAGTGAGAGAGAGATAAAGAGAAGCTGTGAGTTAGAGAGAGACAGAGAAAGAGAAGCTGTGAGTGAGAGAGAGAGAAGCTGTGAGTGAGAGAGAGAGAGAGAGAGAGAAGCTGTGAGTGAGAGAGAGAGAGAGAAAGAAAAGCTGTAAGTGAGGGAGTGAGAGAAAGAGAAGCTGTGAGTATGAGAGTGAGAAAGAAAGAGAAGCTGTGAGTGAGAGAGAGAGGGTGAAAGAGAAGCTGTGATTGTGAGAGAGAGGGAGAAAAAGGGAAGCTGTGAGTGAGCGTGAGAGAGAGAGAGAGAATCTGTGACAGTGGGAGAGAGAGAGAGAAAGAGAAGCTGTGAGTGAGAGAGAGAGAAAGAAAGAGAAGCTATGAGCGAGAGAGAGAGAGAGAAGCTGTGAGTTAGAGAGAGAGGGAGAAAGAGAAGCTGTGAGTGAGAGAGAGAGGGAAAGAGAAGCTGTGAGAGAGAAAGAGAGACAGAGAAAGAGAAGCTGTGAGTGAGAGAGAGAGAGCTAGAAGCTGTGAGTGAGTGAGAGAGAGAAAGAGAAGGTGTAAGTGCGAGAGAGAGAGAAAGAGGAGCTGTGAGTGAGAGAGAGATAGAGAAGCTGTGAGTTAGAGAGAGAGAGAAAGAGAAGCTGTGAGTGAGAGAGAGAGAGAAAAAGAGAATCTGTGAGTGAGAGAGAGAGAGAGAAGCTGTGAGTAAGAGAGAGAAAGAGAAGCTGTGAGTGAGAGAGAGAGAGAGAAAGAGAAGCTGTGAGTGAAAGAGAGAGAGAGAAAGAGGAGCTGTGAGTGAGAGAGAGATAGAGAAGCTGTGAGTTAGAGAGAGAGAGAAAGAGAAGCTGTGAGTTAGAGAGAGAGAGAGAAAGAGAAGCTGTGAGTGAGAGAGAGAGAGAAAAAGAGAATCTGTGAGTGAGAGAGAGAAAGAGAAGCTGTGAGAGAGAGAGAGAGAAGCTGTGAGTGAGAGAGAGAGAAAGAGAAGCTGTGAGAGAGAGAGAGAGAAAGAGAAGTTGTGAGAGAGAGAGAAAGAGAAGCTGTGAGTGAGAGAGAGAGAGAAGCTGTGAGTGAGAGAGAGAGAGAGAAGATGTGAGTGTGAGATTGTGAGAGAGAAAGAGAAGCTGTGAGTGAGAGAGAGAAGCTGTGAGTGAGAGAGAGAGAGAAAGAGAAGCTGTGAGTGAGAGAGAGAAAGAGAAGCTGTGAGTGAGAGAGAGAGAGAAAGAGAAGCTGTGAGTGAGAGAGAGATAAAGAGAAGCTGTGAGTGAGAGAGAGAGAGAAAGAGAAGCTGTGAGTTAGAGAGAGAGAGAGAAAGAGAAGCTGTGAGTGAGAGAGAGAGAGAAAGAGAAGCTGTGTGTGTGTGAGAGAGAGAAGCTGTGAGTGAGAGAGAGAGAAAGAGAAGATGTTAGTGAGATTGAGAGAGAGAAAGAGAAGCTGTGAGTGAGAGAGAGAGAACCTGTGAGTGAGAGGGAGAGAAAGAGAAGGTGTGAGTGAGAGAGAGAAAGAGAAGCTGTGAGTGAGAGAGAGAGAGAAGCTGTGAGTGAGAGAGAGGGAGAGAAGATGTGAGTGAGAGAGAGAAAGAGAAAGAGAAACTGTGAATGAGTGAGAGAGAGAGATAAAGAGAAGCTGTGAGTGATAGAGAGAGATAAAGAAAAGCTGTGAGTGAGAGAGAGAAATAGAAGCTGGGAGTGAGTAAGAGAGAGAGAGAGAAGCTGTGAGTGAGAGAGAAAGAAAGAAAGAAAGAGAAGCTGTGAGTGAGTGAGAGAGAGAGAGAGAAACTGTGAGTGAGAGAGAGAGAGAAAGAGAAGCTGTGAGTGAGAGAGAGAGAGAAAGAAAGAGAAGCTGTGAGTGAGAGAGAGAGAAGCTGTGAGTGAGAAAGAGAGGGAGAAAGAGAAGCTGTGAGTGAGAGAGAGAGAAAGAGAAGCTGTGAGTGAGAGAGAGAGAGAGAAAGATAAGCTGTGAAAGAGAGAGAGAGAAGTTGTGAGTGAGTGAGAGAGAGAGAAGCTGTGAGAGAGAGAAGCTGTGAGTGAGAGAGAGAGAGAAGGAGAAGCTGTGAGTGAGATAGAGAGAGAGAAAGAGAAGCTGTGAGTGAGAGAGAGAGAGAGAAGCTGTGTGTGAGAGAGAAAGAGAAGCTGTGAGTGAGAGAGAAAGAGAAGCTATGAGTTAGAGAGAGAGTGAAAGAGAAGCTGTGAGTGAGAGAGAGAGAGAAGCTGTGTGTGTGTGAGAGAGGGAGAAGCTGTGAGTGAGAGAGAGAGAAAGAGTAGCTGTGAGTGAGAGAGAGAGAGAAAGAGAAGCTGTGAGTGAGAGAGTGAGATAAAGAGAAGCTGTGAGTTAGAGAGAGAGAGAAAGAGAATCTGTGAGTGAGAGAAAGAGAAAAAAAGAAGCTGTGAGTGAGAGAGAGAGAGAGAAAGAGAAGCTGTGAGTGAGAGAGAGAGAGAAGCTGTGAGTGAGGGTGAGAGAGAAAGAGAAGCTGTGAGTGAGAGAGTGAGAGAAAGAGAAGCTGTGAGTGAGAGAGAGAGAAAGAAAGAGAAGCTGTGAGTGAGAGAGAGAAGCTGTGAGTGAGAGAGAGAGAAAGAGAAGCTCTGAGAGAGAGAGAGAAAGAGAAGCTGTGAGTGTGAGAGAGAGTGAGAAAAAAGGAAGCTGTGAGTGAGCGTGAGAGAGAGAAAACCTGTGACAGTGGGAGAGAGAAAGAGAGAAAGAGAAGCTGTGAGTGAGAGAGAGAGAAAAAAAGAGAAGCTATGAGTGAGAGAGAGAGAAGCTGTGAGTGAGAGAGAGAAGGAGAAAGAGAATCTGTGAGTGAGAGAGAGAAAGAGAGTAGCTGTGAGTGAGAGAGAGAGAGAAGCTGTGAGTGAGTGAGAGAGAGAGTGAAGCTGTGAGTGAGAGAGAGAAAGAGAAGCTGTGAGTGAGAGAGAGAGAGAAAGAGAAGCTGTGAGTGAGAGAGAGAGAAGCTGTGAGTGAGAGAGAGAGGGAGAAAGAGAAGCTGTGAGTGAGAGAGAGAGAAAGAGAAGCTGTGAGTGAGAGAGAGAGAGAAGTTGTGAGTGAGAGAGAGAGAAGCTGTGAGAGAGAGAGAGAGAAGCTGTGAGTGAGAGAGAGAGAGAAGGAGAAGCTGTGAGTGAGATAGAGAGAGAGAAAGAGAAGCTGTGAGTGAGAGAGAGAGAGAAGCTGTGAGTGAGAGAGAAAGAGAAGCTGTGAGTGTGAGAGAGAGAGAACCTGTGAGTGAGAGAGAATGAGAAGCTGTGAGTGAGAGAGAAAGAGAAGCTGTGTGTGTGTGAGAGAGAGATTGAAGCTGTGTGTGTGAGAGAGAAAGAGAAGCTGTGAGTGAGAGAGAGAGAGAAAGAGAAGCTGTGAGTGAGAGAGTGAGATAAAGAGAAGCTGTGAGTTAGAGAGAGACAGAGAAAGAGAATCTGTGAGTGAGAGAGAGAGAAAAAAAGAAGCTGTGAGTGAGAGAAAGAGAGAGAGAAAGAGAAGCTGTGAGTGAGTGAGAGAGAGAGAAGCTGTGAGTGAGGGTGAGAGAGAAAGAGAAGCTGTGAGTGAGAGAGTGAGAGAAAGAGAAGCTGTGAGTGAGAGAGAGAGAAAGAAAGAGAAGCTGTGAGTGAGAGAGAGAAGCTGTGAGTGAGAGAGAAAGAGAAGCTGTGAGTGAGAGAGAAAGAGAACCTATGTGTTAGAGAGAGAGAGTGAAAGAGAAGCTGTGAGTGACAGAGATAGAGAGTGAGGAGCTGTGAGATAGAGAGCGAAAGAGAAGTTGTGAATGAGAGAGAGAGAGAAGCTGTGAGTGAGAGAGAAAGAGAAGCTGTGAGTGAGAGAGAAAGAGAAGCTGTGTGTGTGTGTGAGAGAGAGAAGCTGTGAGTAAGAGAGAGAGAAAGAGAAGCTGTGAGTGAGAGAGAGAGAGAAAGAGAAGCTGTGAGTGAGAGAGTGAGATAAAGAGAAGCTGTGAGTTAGAGAGAGATGGAGAAAGAGAAGCTGTGAGTGAGAGAGAGAGAGAGAAAGAGAAGCTGTGAGTGAGAGAGAGAGAGAAGCTGTGAGTGAGAGAGAGAGAGAAGCTGTGAGTGAGAGAGAAAGATAAGCTGTGAGTGAGAGAGAAAGAGAAGCTGTGTGTGTGTGAGAGAGAGAGAAGCTGTGAGTGAGAGAGAGAGAAAGAGAAGCTGTGAGTGAGAGAGAGAGAGAAAGAGAAGCTGTGAGTGAGAGAGTGAGATAAAGAGAAGCTGTGAGTTAGAGAGAGAGAGAAAGAGAATCTGTGAGTGAGAGAGAGAGAAAAAAAGAAGCTGTGAGTGAGAGAGAGAGAGAGAAAGAGAAGCTGTGAGTGTGAGAGAGAGAGAAAGAGAAGCTGTGAGTGAGAGAGAGAGAAAGAAAGAGAAGCTGTGAGTGAGAGAGAGAAGCTGTGAGTGAGAGAGAAAGAAAGAGAAGCTCTGAGAGAGAGAGAGAAAGAGAAGCTATGAGTGTGAGAGAGAGTGAGAAAAAGGGAAGCTGTGAGTGAGTGAGAGAGAGAAAGAGAAGGTGTAAGTGCGAGAGAGAGAGAAAGAGGAGCTGTGAGTGAGAGAGAGATAGAGAAGCTGTGAGTTAGAGAGAGAGAGAAAGAGAAGCTGTGAGTGAGAGAGAGAGAGAAAAAGAAAATCTGTGAGTGAGAGAGAGAGAGAGAAGCTGTGAGTAAGAGAGAGAAAGAGAAGCTGTGAGTGAGAGAGAGAGAGAGAAAGAGAAGCTGTGAGTGAAAGAGAGAGAGAGAAAGAGGAGCTGTGAGTGAGAGAGAGATAGAGAAGCTGTGAGTTAGAGAGAGAGAGAAAGAGAAGCTGTGAGTGAGAGAGAGAGAGAAAAAGAGAATCTGTGAGTGAGAGAGAGAAAGAGAAGCTGTGAGAGAGAGAGAGAAGCTGTGAGTGAGAGAGAGAGAAAGAGAAGCTGTGAGAGAGAGAGAGAGAGAAAGAGAAGTTGTGAGAGAGAGAGAAAGAGAAGCTGTGAGTGAGAGAGAGAGAGAAGCTGTGAGTGAGAGAGAGAGAGAGAAGATGTGAGTGTGAGATTGTGAGAGAGAAAGAGAAGCTGTGAGTGAGAGAGAGAAGCTGTGAGTGAGAGAGAGAGAGAAAGAGAAGCTGTGAGTGAGAGAGAGAAAGAGAAGCTGTGAGTGAGAGAGAGAGAGAAAGAGAAGCTGTGAGTGAGAGAGAGATAAAGAGAAACTGTGAGTGAGAGAGAGAGAGAAAGAGAAGCTGTGAGTTAGAGAGAGAGAGAGAAAGAGAAGCTGTGAGTGAGAGAGAGAGAGAGAAAGAGAAGCTGTGTGTGTGAGAGAGAGAAGCTGTGAGTGAGAGAGAGAGAAAGAGAAGATGTTAGTGAGATTGAGAGAGAGAAAGAGAAGCTGTGAGTGAGAGAGAGAGAACCTGTGAGTGAGAGGGAGAGAGAGAAAGAGAAGGTGTGAGTGAGAGAGAGAAAGAGAAGCTGTGAGTGAGAGAGAGAGAGAAGCTGTGAGTGAGAGAGAGGGAGAGAAGATGTGAGTGAGAGAGAGAAAGAGAAAGAGAAACTGTGAGTGAGTGAGAGAGAGAGATAAAGAGAAGCTGTGAGTGATAGAGAGAGATAAAGAAAAGCTGTGAGTTAGAGAGAGAAAGAGAAGCTGGGAGTGAGTAAGAGAGAGAGAGAGAAGCTGTGAGTGAGAGAGAAAGAAAGAAAGAAAGAGAAGCTGTGAGTGAGTGAGAGAGAGAGAGAGAAACTGTGAGTGAGAGAGAGAGAGAAAGAGAAGCTGTGAGTGAGAGAGAGAGAAAGAAAGAGAAGCTGTGAGTGAGAGAGAGAGACGCTGTGAGTGAGAAAGAGAGGGAGAAAGAGAAGCTGTGAGTGAGAGAGAGAGAAAGAGAAGCTGTGAGTGAGAGAGAGAGAGAGAAAGAGAAGCTGTGAAAGAGAGAGAGAGAAGTTGTGAGTGAGTGAGAGAGAGAGAAGCTGTGAGAGAGAGAAGCTGTGAGTGAGAGAGAGAGAGAAGGAGAAGCTGTGAGTGAGATAGAGAGAGAGAAAGAGAAGTGGTGAGTGAGAGAGAGAGAGAGAAGCTGTGTGTGAGAGAGAAAGAGAAGCTGTGAGTGAGAGAGAAAGAGAAGATATGAGTTAGAGAGAGAGTGAAAGAGAAGCTGTGAGTGAGAGAGAGAGAGAGTGAGGAGCTGTGAGATAGAGAGAGAAAGAGAAGCTGTGAGTGAGAGAGAGAGAGAAGCTGTGAGTGAGAGAGAAAGATAAGCTGTGAGTGAGAGAGAAAGAGAAGCTGTGTGTGTGTGAGAGAGAGAGAAGCTGTGAGTGAGAGAGAGAGAAAGAGAAGCTGTGAGTGAGAGAGAGAGAGAAAGAGAAGCTGTGAGTGAGAGAGTGAGATAAAGAGAAGCTGTGAGTTAGAGAGAGAGAGAAAGAGAATCTGTGAGTGAGAGAGAGAGAAAAAAAGAAGCTGTGAGTGAGAGAGAGAGAGAGAAGCTGTGAGTGAGGGTGAGAGAGAAAGAGAAGCTGTGAGTGAGAGAGTGAGAGAAAGAGAAGCTGTGAGTGAGAGAGAGAGAAAGAAAGAGAAGCTGTGAGTGAGAGAGAGAAGCTGTGAGTGAGAGAGAGAGAAAGAGAAGCTCTGAGAGAGAGAGAGAAAGAGAAGCTGTGAGTGTGAGAGAGAGTGAGAAAAAAGGAAGCTGTGAGTGAGCGTGAGAGAGAGAAAAGCTGTGACAGTGGGAGAGAGAAAGAGAGAAAGAGAAGCTGTGAGTGAGAGAGAGAAAAAAAGAGAAGCTATGAGTGAGAGAGAGAGAAGCTGTGAGTGAGAGAGAGAAGGAGAAAGAGAATCTGTGAGTGAGAGAGAGAAAGAGAGAGTAGCTGTGAGTGAGAGAGAGAGAGAAGCTGTGAGTGAGTGAGAGAGAGAGTGAAGCTGTGAGTGAGAGAGAGAAAGAGAAGCTGTGAGTGAGAGAGAGAGAGAAAGAGAAGCTGTGAGTGAGAGAGAGAGAAGCTGTGAGTGAGAGAGAGAGGGAGAAAGAGAAGCTGTGAGTGAGAGAGAGAGAAAGAGAAGCTGTGAGTGAGAGAGAGAGAGAGAAAGAGAAGCTGTGTGAGAGAGAAGTTGTGAGTGAGAGAGAGAGAAGCTGTGAGAGAGAGAGAGAGAAGCTGTGAGTGAGAGAGAGAGAGAAGGAGAAGCTGTGAGTGAGATAGAGAGAGAGAAAGAGAAGCTGTGAGTGAGAGAGAGAGAGAAGCTGTGAGTGAGAGAGAAAGAGAAGCTGTGAGCGTGAGAGAGAGAGAACCTGTGAGTGAGAGAGAAAGAGAAGCTGTGAGTGAGAGAGAAAGAGAAGCTGTGTGTGTGTGAGAGAGAGATTGAAGCTGTGTGTGTGAGAGAGAAAGAGAAGCTGTGAGTGAGAGAGAGAGAGAAAGAGAAGCTGTGAGTGAGAGAGTGAGATAAAGAGAAGCTGTGAGTTAGAGAGAGACAGAGAAAGAGAATCTGTGAGTGAGAGAGAGAGAAAAAAAGAAGCTGTGAGTGAGAGAAAGAGAGAGAGAAAGAGAAGCTGTGAGTGAGTGAGAGAGAGAGAAGCTGTGAGTGAGGGTGAGAGAGAAAGAGAAGCTGTGAGTGAGAGAGTGAGAGAAAGAGAAGCTGTGAGTGAGAGAGAGAGAAAGAAAGAGAAGCTGTGAGTGAGAGAGAGAAGCTGTGAGTGAGAGAGAAAGAGAAGCTGTGAGTGAGAGAGAAAGAGAACCTATGTGTTAGAGAGAGAGAGTGAAAGAGAAGCTGTGAGTGACAGAGATAGAGAGTGAGGAGCTGTGAGATAGAGAGCGAAAGAGAAGTTGTGAGTGAGAGAGAGAGAGAAGCTGTGAGTGAGAGAGAAAGAGAAGCTGTGAGTGAGAGAGAGAGAGAGAGAAAGAGAAGCTGTGAGTGAGAGAGAGAGAGAAGCTGTGAGTGAGAGTGAGAGAGAAAGAGAAGCTGTGAGTGAGAGAGTGAGAGAAAGAGAAGCTGTGAGTGAGAGAGAGAAAGAAAGAGAAGCTGTGAGTGAGTGAGAGAAGCTGTGAGTGAGAGAGAGAGAGAAAGAGAAGCTCTGAGTGAGAGAGAGAGAAAGAGAAGCTGTGAGTGTGAGAGAGAGTGAGAAAAAGGGAAGTTGTGAGTGAGCGTGAGAGAGAGAGAAGCTGTGACAGTGGGAGAGAGAAAGATAGAAAGAGAAGCTGTGAGTGAGAGAGAGAGAAAGAAAGAGAAGCTATGAGTTAGAGAGAGAGAGTGAAAGAGAAGCTGTGAGTGACAGAGATAGAGAGTGAGGAGCTGTGAGATAGAGAGCGAAAGAGAAGTTGTGAGTGAGAGAGAGAGAGAAGCTGTGAGTGAGAGAGAAAGTGAAGCTGTGAGTGAGAGAGAAAGAGAAGCTGTGTGTGTGTGTGAGAGAGAGAAGCTGTGAGTGAGAGAGAGAGAAAGAGAAGCTGTGAGTGAGAGAGAGAGAGAAAGAGAAGCTGTGAGTGAGAGAGTGAGATAAAGAGAAGCTGTGAGTTAGAGAGAGACAGAGAAAGAGAAGCTGTGAGTGAGAGAGAGAGAGAGAGAAAGAGAAGCTGTGAGTGAGAGAGAGAGAGAAGCTGTGAGTGAGAGTGAGAGAGAAAGAGAAGCTGTGAGTGAGAGAGTGAGAGAAAGAGAAGCTGTGAGTGAGCGAGAGAGAAAGAAGGAGAAGCTGTGAGTGAGAGAGAGAAGCTGTGAGTGAGAGAGAGAGAGAAAGAGAAGCTCTGAGTGAGAGAGAGAGAAAGAGAAGCTGTGAGTGTGAGAGAGAGTGAGAAAAAGGGAAGTTGTGAGTGAGCGTGAGAGAGAGAGAAGCTGTGATAGTGGGAGAGAGAAAGATAGAAAGAGAAGCTGTGAGTGAGAGAGAGAGAAAGAAAGAGAAGCTATGAGTGAGAGAGAGAGAAGCTGTGAGTGAGAGAGAGAAGGAGAAAGAGAATCTGTGAGTGAGAGAGAGAGAGATAGAGTAGCTGTGAGTGAGAGAGAAAGCTGTGAGTGAGTGAGAGAGAGAGAGAAGCTGTGAGTGAGAGAGAGAAAGAGAAGCTGTGAGTGAGAGAAAGAGAGAGAGAGAAAGAGAAGCTGTGAGTGAGAGAGAGATAAAGAGAAGCTGTGAGTTAGAGAGAGAGAGAAAGAGAAGCTGTGAGTGAGAGAGGGAGAGAAAGAGAAGCTGTGTGAGAGAGAGAATCTGTGAGTGAGAGAGAGAGAGAGAGAGAAAGAGAAGATATCAGTGAGAGAGGGAGAGAGAGAGAGTGAAGCTGTGAGAGAGAGAGAGAGAGAGAGATAAGCTGTGTGAGAGAGGGAGAGAAAGAGAAGCTGTGAGTGAGAGAGAGAGAGAGTGAGAAGCTGTGAGTGACAGAGAAAGAGAGAGAAGCTGTGAGTGAGAGAGAGAGAGAGAGAAAGAGAAGCTGTGAGAGAGAGAGAGAAGCTGTGAGTGAGAGAGAAAGAAAGAAATAGAAGCTGTGAGTGAGTGAGAGAGAATCTGTGAGTGTGAGAGAGAGAGAAGATGTGAGAGAGAGAGAGAGAGAGAGAAAGAGAAGCTGTGAGTGAGAGAGAGAGAGAAAGAGAAGCTGTGAGAGAGAGAAAGAGAAGCTGTGAGTGAGAGAGAAAGAGAAGCTGTGAGTGAGAGAGATAGAGAAAGAGAAGCTGTGAATGAGAGAGAGAGAAAGAGAAGTTGTGAGTGAGAGAGAGAGAGAGAAAGAGAAGCTGTGAGAGAGAGAGAAGCTGGGAGTGAGAGAGAAAGAAAGAAATAGAAGCTGTGAGTGAGTGAGAGAGAGTGAAGCTGTGAGTGAGAGAGAGAGAGAGAGAAGCTGTGAGTGAGAGAGAAAGGGAAAGAGAGGCTGTGAGTGAGAGAGAGAGAGAAAGTGAAGCTGTGAGTGAGAGAGAGAGAGAAAGCGAAGATGTGTGTGAGAGAGAGAAGCTGTGAGTCAGAGAGAAAGAAAGAAATAGAAGCTGTGAGTGAGTGAGAGAGAGAGAAGCTGTGAGTGAGAGAGAGAGAGAAGCTGTGAGTGAGAGAGAGAGAGAAAGAGAAGCTGTGAGTGAGTGAGAGAGAGAAAGAGAAGCTGTGAGAGAGAGAAAGAGAAGCTGTGAGTGAGGGAGAAAGAGAAGCTGTGAGTGAGAGAGAGAGAGAAAGAGAAGCTGTGAGTGAGAGAGAGAGAGAAGCTGTGAGTGAGAGAGAGAGAGAAAGAGAAGCTGTGAGAGAGAGAGAGAGAGAAGCTGTGAGTGAGAGAGAAAGAAAGAAATAGAAGCTGTGAGTGAGTGAGAGAGAGAGAAGCTGTGAGTGAGAGAGAGAGAGAAGCTGTGAGTGAGAGAGAAAGGGAAAGAGAGGCTGAGTGAAAGAGAGAGAGAGAGAAGCTGTGAGTGAGAGAGAGAGAGAAGCTGTGAGTGAGAGAGAAAGAGAGGCTGTGAGTGAGAGAGAGAGAGAGAAGCTGAGTGAGAGAGAGATAAAGAGCAGCTGTGAGTTAGAGAGAGAGAGAGAGAAAGAGAAGCTGTGAGTGAGACAGAGAGAAAGAGAAGCTGTGTGTGTGTGTGTGAGAGAGAATCTGTGAGTGAGAGAGAGAGAGAGAAAGAGAAGCTGTGAGTGAGAGAGAAAGCTGTGAGTGAGAGAGAAAGAGAAAGAGAAGCTGTGAGTGAGAGAGAGAGAAGCTGTGAGTGAGAGAGAGAGAGAGAGAGAGAGAAACTGTGAGTGAGAGAGAGAGGGAAGCTGTGAGTGAGTGAGTGAGAGAGAGAGAAGCTGTGAGTGAGAGAGAGAAATAAAGAGAAGCTGTGAGTGAGTGAGAGAGATAGAGAAAGAGAAGCTGTGAGTGAGAGAGAGAGAGAGAAAGAGAAGCTGTGAGTGTGAGAGAGAGATAAAGAGAAGCTGTGAGTTAGAGAGAGACAGAGAAAGAGAAGCTGTGAGTGAGAGAGTGAGAGAGAAAGAGAAGCTGTGAGTGAGAGAGAGAGAGAAAGAGAAGCTGTGAGTGAGAGAGAGAGAAAGAAAGAGATGCTGTGAGTGAGAGAGAGAGGGTGAAAAAGAAGCTGTGATTGTGAGAGAGAGGGAGAAAAAGGGAAGCTGTCAGTGAGCGTGTGAGAGAGAGAAGCTGTGACAGTGGGAGAGAGAGAAAGAGAAGCTGTGAGTGAGTGAGAAAGAAAGAAAGAGAAGCTATGAGTGAGAGAGAGAGAAGCTGTAAGTGAGAGAGAGAGGGAGAAAGAGAAGCTGTGAGAGAGAGAGAGAAAGAGAAGCTGTGAGTGAGAGAGACAGACAGAGAAAGAGAAGCTGTGAGTGTGAGAGAGAGCTAGAAGCTGTGAGTGAGTGAGAGAGAGAGAAGCTGTGAGTGAGAGAGAAAGAGAAGCTGTGAGTGAGAGAGAGAGAGAAAGAGAAGCTGTGAGTGAGAGAGAGATAAAGAGAAGCTGTGAGTGAGAGAGAGAGAAAGAGAAGCTGTGAGTGAGAGAGAGAGAAGCTGTGAGTGAGAGAGAGAGGGAGAAAGTGAAGCGGTGAGTGAGAGAGAGAGAGCGAAGCTGTGAGTGAGAGAGAGAGAGAGAGAAAAAGAATCTGTGAGTGAGAGAGAGAGAGAGAAGCTGTGAGTGAGAGAGAGAGAGAGAAGCTGTGAGTGAGAGAGAGAAAGAGAAGCTGTGAGTGAGAGAGAGAGAGAAAGAGAAGCTGTGAGTGAGAGAAAGATAAAGAGAAGCTGTGAGTTAGAGAGAGACAGAGAAAGAGAAGCTGTGAGTGAGAGAGAGAGAGAGAAAGAGAAGCTGTGTGTTTGAGAGAGAGAGAAGCTGTGAGTGAGAGAGAGAGAGAAAGAGAAGATGTTAGTGAGAGAGTGAGAGAGAGAAAGAGAAGTTGTGAGTGAGAGAGAGAGAAGCTGTGAGTGAGAGAGAGAGAAAGAGAAGGTGTGTGTGAGAGAGAGAAAGAGAAGCTGTGAGTGAGAGAGAGAGAGAGAAGATGTGAGTGAGAGAGAGAGAGAAGATGTGAGTGAGAGAAAGAGAAAGAGAAGCTGTGAGTGAGAGAGAGAGAGATAAAGAGAAGCTGTGAGTGATAGAGAGAGATAAAGAAAAGCTGTGAGTGAGAGAGAGAGAGAGAAGCTGGGAGTGAGTAAGAGAGAGAAAGAGAAGCTGTTAGTGAGAGAGAGAGAAGCTGTGAGTGAGAGAGAGAGGGAGAAAGAAAAGCTGTGAGTGAGAGAGAGAGAAAGAGAAGCTGTGAGTGAGAGAGAGAGAGAGAAAGAGAAGATGTGAGAGAGAGAAAAGTTGTGAGTGAGTGAGAGAGAGAGAAGCTGTGTGTGAGAGAGAGAGAGAAGCTGTGAGTGAGAGAGAGAGAGAGAAGGAGAAGCTGTGAGTGAGATAGAGAGAGAGAAAGAGAAGCTGTGAGTGAGAGAGAGAGAAGCTGTGAGTGAGAGAGAAAGAGAAGTTGTGAGTGAGAGAGAAAGAGAAGCTATGAGTTAGAGAGAGAGAGTGAAAGAGAAGCTGTGAGTGAGAGAGAGAGAGTGAGGAGCTGTGAGATAGAGAGAGAAAGAGAAGCTGTGAGTGAGAGAGAGAGAGAAACTGTGAGTGAGAGAGAAAGAGAAGCTGTGAGTGAAAAAGAAGGAGAAGCTGTGTGTGTGAGAGAGAGAAGCTGTGAGTGAGAGAGAGAGAAAGAGAAGCTGTGAGTGAGAGAGAGAGAAAGAGAAGCTGTGAGTGAGAGAGTGAGATAAAGAGAAGCTGTGAGTTAGAGAGAGACAGAGAAAGAGAAGCTGTGAGTGAGAGAGAGAGAAAAAAAGAAGCTGTGAGTGAGAGAGAAAAAGAGAGAGAAAGAGAAGCTGTGAGTGAGAGAGAGAGAGAAGCTGTGAGTGAGAGTGAGAGAGAAAGAGAAGCTGTGAGTGAGAGAGTGAGAGGAAGAGAAGCTGTGAGTGAGAGAGAAAGAAAGAAAGAGAAGCTGTGAGTGAGAGAGAGAAGCTGTGAGTGAGAGAGAGAGAAAGAGAAGCTCTGAGTGAGAGAGAGAGAAAGAGAAGCTGTGAGTGTGAGAGAGAGTGAGAAAAAGGGAAGCTGTGAGTGAGCGTGAGAGAGAGAAGCTGTGACAGTGGGAGAGAGAAAGAGAGAAAGAGAAGCTGTGAGTGAGAGAGAGAGAAAGAAAGAAAGAGAAGTTATGAGTGAGAGAGAGAGAAGATGTGAGTGAGAGAGAGAAGGAGAAAGAGAATCTGTGAGTGAGAGAGAGAGAGAGTAGCTGTGAGTGAGAGAGAGAGAGAGAAGCTATGAGTGAGTGAGAGAGAGATAGAAGCTGTGAGTGAGAGAGAGAAAGAGAAGCTGTGAGTGAGAGAAAGAGAGAGAGAGAAAGAGAAGCTGTGAGTGAGAGAGAGATAAAGAGAAGCTGTGAGTTAGAGAGAGAGAGAAAGAGAAGCTGTGAGTGAGAGAGAGAGAGAAAGAGAAGCTGTGTGAGAGAGAGAATCTGTGAGTGAGAGAGAGAGAGGGAAAGAAAGAGAAGATGTCAGTGAGAGAGGGAGAGAGAGAGAGAAGCTGTGAGTGAGAGAGAGAGAGAAAGATAAGTTGTGTGAGAGAGGGAGAGAAAGAGAAGCTGTGAGTGAGAGAGAGAGAGAGTGAGAAGCTGTGAGTGAGTGAGAGAGAGAGAGAGAAGCTGTGAGTGAGTGAGAGAGAGAGAAAGAGAAGTTGTGAGTGAGAGAGAGAGAGAGAAGCTGTGAGAGAGAGAGAGAGAAGCTGTGAGTGAGAGAGAAAGAAAGAAATAGAAGCTGTGAGTGAGTGAGAGAGAGAGAAGCTGTGAGTGAGAGAGAGAGAAGCTGTGAGTGAGAGAGAGAGAGAGAAAGAGAAGCTGTGAGTGAGAGAGAGAGAGAAAGAAAGAGAAGCTGTGAGAGAGAGAAAGAGAAGCTGTGAGTGAGAGAGAAAGAGAAGCTGTGAGTCAGAGAGAGAGAGAGAAAGAGAAGCTGTGAGAGAGAGAGAGAAGCTGTGAGTGAGACAGAAAGAAAGAAATAGAAGCTGTGTGAGAGAGAGAGAGAAGCCATGAGTGAGAGAGAGAGAGAGAAGCTGTGAGTGAGAGAGAAAGGGAAAGAGAGGCTGTGAGTGAGAGAGAGAGAGAGAGAAAGAGAAGGTGTGAGTGAGAGAGAGAGAGAAAGAGAAGCTGTGAGAGAGAGAGAGAAGCTGTGAGTGAGAGAGAAAGAAAGAAATAGAAGCTGTGAGTGAGTGAGAGAGAGAAGCTGTGAGTGAGAGAGAGAGAGAAGCTGTGAGTGAGAGAGAGAGAGAGAGAAAGAGAAGCTGTGAGTGAGAGAGAGAAAGAGAAGTTGTGAGAGAGAGAAAGGGAAGCTGTGAGTGAGAGAGAAAGAGAAGCTGTGAGTGAGGGAGAGAGAAAGAGAAGCTGTGAGAGAGAGAGAGAGAAGCTGTGAGTGAGAGAGAGAGAGAAAGAGAAGCTGTGTGAGAGAGAGAAGCTGTGAGTGAGAGAGAAAGAAAGAAATAGAAGCTGTGAGTGAGTGAGAGAGAGAGAAGCTGTGAGTGAGTGAGAGAGAGAGAAGCTGTGAGTGAGAGAGAAAGGGAAAGAGAAGCTGTGAGTGAGAGAGAGAGAAAGAGAAGCTGTGAGTGTGAGAGAGAGTGAGAAAAAGGGAAGCTGTGAGTGAGCGTGAGAGAGAGAAGCTGTGACAGTGGGAGAGAGAAAGAGAGAAAGAGAAGCTGTGAGTGAGAGAGAGAGAAAGAAAGAAAGAGAAGTTATGAGTGAGAGAGAGAGAAGCTGTGAGTGAGAGAGAGAAGGAGAAAGAGAATCTGTGAGTGAGAGAGAGAGAGAGTAGCTGTGAGTGAGAGAGAGAGAGAGAAGCTATGAGTGAGTGAGAGAGAGAGAGAAGCTGTGAGTGAGAGAGAGAAAGAGAAGCTGTGAGTGAGAGAAAGAGAGAGAGAGAAAGAGAAGCTGTGAGTGAGAGAGAGATAAAGAGAAGCTGTGTGAGAGAGAGAGAGAGAAAGAGAAGCTGTGAGTGAGAGAGGGAGAGAAAGAGAAGCTGTGTGAGAGAGAGAATCTGTGAGTGAGAGAGAGAGAGGGAAAGAAAGAGAAGATGTCAGTGAGAGAGGGAGAGAGAGAGAGAAGCTGTGAGTGAGAGAGAGAGAGAGAAGCCATGAGTGAGTGAGAGAGAAGCTGTGAGTGAGAGAGAAAGGGAAAGAGAGGCTGTGAGTGAGAGAGAGAGAGAGAAAGAGAAGGTGTGAGTGAGAGAGAGAGAGAAAGAGAAGCTGTGAGAGAGAGAGAGAAGCTGTGAGTGAGAGAGAAAGAAAGAAATAGAAGCTGTGAGTGAGTGAGAGAGAGAAGCTGTGAGTGAGAGAGAGAGAGAAGCTGTGAGTGAGAGAGAGAGAGAGAGAAAGAGAAGCTGTGAGTGAGAGAGAGAAAGAGAAGTTGTTAGAGAGAGAAAGGGAAGCTGTGAGTGAGAGAGAAAGAGAAGCTGTGAGTGAGGGAGAGAGAAAGAGAAGCTGTGTGAGAGAGAGAGAGAAGCTGTGAGTGAGAGAGAGAGAGAGAGAAAGAGAAGCTGTGTGAGAGAGAGAAGCTGTGAGTGAGAGAGAAAGAAAGAAATAGAAGCTGTGAGTGAGTGAGAGAGAGAGAAGCTGTGAGTGAGTGAGAGAGAGAGAAGCTGTGAGTGAGAGAGAAAGGGAAAGAGAGGCTGTGAGTGAAAAAGAGAGAGAGAGAAGCTGTGAGTAAGAGAGAGAGAGAAGCTGTGAGTGTGAGAGAAAGAGAGGCTGTGAGTGAGAGAGAGAGAGAGAAGCTGAGTGAGAGAGAGATAAAGAGGAGCTGTGAGTTAGAGGGAGAGAGAGAAAGAGAAGCTGTGAGTGAGACAGAGAGAAAGAGAAGCTGTGTGTGTGTGTGTGAGAGAGAAGCTGTGAGTGAGAGAGAGAGAAAGAGAAGCTGTGAGTGAGAGAGAAAGCTGTGAGTGAGAGAGAAAGAGAAAGAGAAGCTGTGAGTGAGAGAGAGAGAGAAGCTGTGAGAGAGAGAGAGAGAAACTGTGAGTGAGAGAGAGAGAGAGAAGCTGTGAGTGAGTGAGTGAGAGAGAGAGAAGCTGTGAGTGAGAGAGAGAGAGAAAGAGAAGCTGTGAGTGAGTGAGTGAGAGACAAGGTGTGAGTGAGAGAGAGAGAGAGAAGCTGTGAGTGAGAGCGAAAGAAAGATAGAGAAGCTGTGAGTGAGAGAGAGAGAGAGAGAAAGAGAAGCTGTGAGTGAGAGAGAGAGAGAGAGAAAGAGAAGCTGTGAGTGAGAGAGAGAGAGAAAGAAAGAGAAGCTGTGAGTGAGAGAGAGAGAAAGTGAAGATGTGAGTGAGAGAGAGAAAGAGGTGTGAGTGAGAGAGAGAGAAAGAGAAGCTGTGAGAGAGAGAGAGAGAAAGAGAAGCTGTGACTGAGAGACAGATAAAGACAAGTTGTGAGTTAGAGAGAGACAGAGAGAGAGAGAGAGAGTAGCTGTGAGTGAGAAAGAGAGAGAAGCTGTGAGTGAGAGAGAGAGAGAAAGAGATGTGAGTGAGAGAGAGAAAGAGAAACTGTGAGTGAGAGAGAGAGAGAGAAAGAAAGAGAAGCTGTGAGTGAGAGAGAGATAAAGAGAAGCTGTGAGTTAGAGAGAGACAGAGAAAGAGAAGCTGTGAGTGAGAGAGAGAGAGAGAAGCTGTGAGTGAGAGAGAGAGAGAAAGAGAAGCTGTGAGTGTGAGAGAGAGAGAGATAGAGAAGCTGTGAGTGAGAGAGAGAGAGAAAGAAAGAGAAGCTGTGAGTGAGAGAGAGAGAAGCTGTGAGTTAGAGAGAGAGGGAGAAAGAGAAGCTGTGAGTTAGAGAGAGAGGGAAAGAGAATCTGTGAGTGAGAAAGAGAGACAGAGAAAGAGAAGCTGTGAGTGAGAGAGAGAGAGCTAGAAGCTGTGAGTGAGTGAGAGAGAGAAAGAGAAGGTGTAATTGCGAGAGAGAGAGAAAGAGGAGCTGTGAGTGAGAGAGAGATAGAGAAGCTGTGAGTTAGAGAGAGAGAGAGAAAGAGAAGCTGTGAGTGAGAGAGAGAGAGAAAAAGAGAATCTGTGAGTGAGAGAGAGAGAGAGAGAAGCTGTGGGTAAGAGAGAGAAAGAGAAGCTGTGAGTGAGAGAGAGAGAGAAAGAGAAGCTGTGAGTGAAAGAGAGAGAGAAAGAGAAGCTGTGAGTGAGAGAGAGATAGATAAAGAGAAGCTGTGAGTTAGAGAGAGACAGAGAAAGAGCTGTGAGTGAGAGAGAGAGAGAAAGAAAGAGAAGCTGTGAGTGAGAGAGAGAGAGAGAAGATGTGAGTTAGAGAGAGAGGGAGAAAGAGAAGCTGTGAGTTAGAGAGAGAGGGAAAGAGAATCTGTGAGTGAGAAAGAGAGACAGAGAAAGAGAAGCTGTGAGTGAGAGAGAGAGAGCTAGAAGCTGTGAGTGAGTGAGAGAGAGAAAGAGAAGGTGTAATTGCGAGAGAGAGAGAAAGAGGAGCTGTGAGTGAGAGAGAGATAGAGAAGCTGTGAGTTAGAGAGAGAGAGAGAGAAAGAGAAGCTGTGAGTGAGAGAGAGAGAGAAAAAGAGAATCTGTGAGTGAGAGAGAGAGAGAGAGAAGCTGTGAGTAAGAGAGAGAAAGAGAAGCTGTGAGTGAGAGAGAGAGAGAGAAAGAGAAGCTGTGAGTGAAAGAGAGAGAGAAAGAGAAGCTGTGAGTGAGAGAGAGATAGATAAAGAGAAGCTGTGAGTTAGAGAGAGACAGAGAAAGAGCTGTGAGTGAGAGAGAGAGAGAAAGAAAGAGAAGCTGTGAGTGAGAGAGAGAGAGAGAAGATGTGAGTGTGAGATTGTGAGAGAGAAAGAGAAGCTGTGAGTGAGAGAGAGAAGCTGTGAGTGAGAGAGAGAGAGAAAGAGAAGCTGTGAGTGAGAGAGAGAAAGAGAAGCTGTGAGTGAGAGAGAGAGAGAAAGAGAAGCTGTGAGTGAGAGAGAGATAAAGAGAAGCTGTGAGTGAGAGAGAGAGAGAAAGAGAAGCTGTGAGTTAGAGAGAGAGAGAGAAAGAGAAGCTGTGAGTGAGAGAGAGAGAGAAAGAGAAGCTGTGTGTGTGAGAGAGAGAGAAGCTGTGAGTGAGAGAGAGAGAAAGAGAAGATGTTAGTGAGATTGAGAGAGAGAGAGAGAAGCTGTGAGTGAGAGAGAGAGAACCTGTGAGTGAGAGGGAGAGAGAGAAAGAGAAGGTGTGTGAGAGAGAGAAAGAGAAGCTGTGAGTGAGAGAGAGAGAGAAGCTGTGAGTGAGAGAGAGGGAGAGAAGATGTGAGTGAGAGAGAGAAAGAGAAAGAGAAACTGTGAGTGAGTGAGAGAGAGAGATAAAGAGAAGCTGTGAGTGATAGAGAGAGATAAAGAAAAGCTGTGAGTGAGAGAGAGAAAGAGAAGCTGGGAGTGAGTAAGAGAGAGAGAGAGAAGCTGTGAGTGAGAGAGAAAGAAAGAAAGAAAGAAAGAAAGAGAAGCTGTGAGTGAGTGAGAGAGAGAGAGAGAGAGAAACTGTGAGTGAGAGAGAGAGAGAGAGAAAGAGAAGCTGTGAGTGAGAGAGAGAGAGAAAGAAAGAGAAGCTGTGAGTGAGAGAGACAGAAGCTGTGAGTGAGAGAGAGAGGGAGAAAGAGAAGCTATGAGTGAGAGAAAGAGAGAGACAAAGAGAAGCTGTGAGAGAGAGAGAGAAGTTGTGAGTGAGTGAGAGAGAGAGAAGCTGTGAGAGAGAGAAGCTGTGAGTGAGAGAGAGAGAGAAGGAGAAGCTGTGAGTGAGATAGAGAGAGAGAAAGAGAAGCTGTGAGTGAGAGAGAGAGAGAAGCTATGAGTGAGAGAGAAAGAGAAGCTGTGAGTGAGAGAGAGAGAGAACCTGTGAGTGAGAGAGAAAGAGAAGCTGTGAGTGAGAGAGAAAGAGAAGCTGTGTGTGTGTGAGAGAGAGAGAAGCTGTGTGTGTGAGAGAGAGAAAGAGAAGCTGTGAGTGAGAGAGAGAGAGAAAGAGAAGCTGTGAGTGAGAGAGTGAGATAAAGAGAAGCTGTGAGTTAGAGAGAGACAGAGAAAGAGAATCTGTGAGTGAGAGAGAGAGAAAAAAAGAAGCTGTGAGTGAGAGAAAGAGAGAGAGAAAGAGAAGCTGTGAGTGAGTGAGAGAGAGAGAAGCTGTGAGTGAGGGTGAGAGAGAAAGAGAAGCTGTGAGTGAGAGAGTGAGAGAAAGAGAATCTGTGAGTGAGAGAGAAAGAAAGAAAGAGAAGCTGTGAGTGAGAGAGAGAAGCTGTGAGTGAGAGAGAAAGAGAATCTGTGAGTGAGAGAGAGAGAGAAGCTGTGAGTGAGAGAGAAAGAGAAGCTGTGAGTGAGAGAGAAAGAGAAGCTGTGTGTGTGTGAGAGAGAGAAGCTGTGAGTGAGAGAGAGAGAAAGAGAAGCTGTGAGTGAGAGAGAGAGAGAAAGAGAAGCTGTGAGTGAGAGAGTGAGATAAAGAGAAGCTGTGAGTTAGAGAGAGACAGAGAAAGAGAAGCTGTGAGTGAGAGAGAGAGAGAGAGAAAGAGAAGCTGTGAGTGAGAGAGAGAGAGAAGCTGTGAGTGAGAGTGAGAGAGAAAGAGAAGCTGTGAGTGAGAGAGTGAGAGAAAGAGAAGCTGTGAGTGAGAGAGAAAGAAAGAAAGAGAAGCTGTGAGTGAGAGAGAGAAGCTGTGAGTGAGTGAGAGAGAGAAAGAGATGCTCTGAGTGAGAGAGAGAGAAAGAGAAGCTGTGAGTGTGAGAGAGAGTGAGAAAAAGGGAAGTTGTGAGTGAGCGTGTGTGAGAGAGAAGCTGTGACAGTGGGAGAGAGAAAGAGAGAAAGAGAAGCTGTGAGTGAGAGAGAGAGAAAGAAAGAGAAGCTATGAGTGAGAGAGAGAGAGAAGCTGTGAGTGAGAGAGAGAAGGAGAAAGAGAATCTGTGAGTGAGAGAGAGAGAGAGATAGAGTAGCTGTGAGTGAGAGAGAAAGCTGTGAGTGAGTGAGAGAGAGAGAGAAGCTGTGAGTGAGAGAGAGAAAGAGAAGCTGTGAGTGAGAGAAAGAGAGAGAGAGAAAGAGAAGCTGTGAGTGAGAGAGAGATAAAGAGAAGCTGTGAGTTAGAGAGAGAGAGAAAGAGAAGTTGTGAGTGAGAGAGGGAGAGAAAGAGAAGCTGTGTGAGAGAGAGAATCTGTGAGTGAGAGAGAGAGAGAAAGAGAAGATATCAGTGAGAGAGGGAGAGAGAGAGAGAGAAGATGTGAGAGAGAGAGAGAGAAAGATAAGCTGTGTGAGAGAGGGAGAGAAAGAGAAGCTGTGAGTGAGAGAGAGAGAGAGTGAGAAGCTGTGAGTGAGAGAGAAAGAGAGAGAAGCTGTGAGTGAGAGAGAGAGAGAGAGAGAGAGAGAGAAAGAGAAGCTGTGAGTGAGAGAGAGAGAGAAAGAGAAGCTGTGTGAGAGAGAGAGAAGCTGTGAGTGAGAGAGAAAGAAAGAAATAGAAGCTGTGAGTGAGTGAGAGAGAAGCTGTGAGTGTGTGTGAGAGAGAAGATGTGAGTGAGAGAGAGAGAGAAAGAGAAGCTGTGAGTGAGAGAGAGAGAGAGAAAGAGAAGCTGTGAGAGAGAGAAAGAGAAGCTGTGAGTGAGAGAGAAAGAGAAGCTGTGAGTGAGAGAGAAAGAGAAGCTGTATGTGTGTGAGAGAGAGAGAAGCTGTGTGTGTGAGAGAGAGAAAGAGAAGCTGTGAGTGAGAGAGAGAGAGAAAGAGAAGCTGTGAGTGAGAGAGTGAGATAAAGAGAAGCTGTGAGTTAGAGAGAGACAGAGAAAGAGAAGCTGTGAGTGAGAGAGAGAGAAAAAAAGAAGCTGTGAGTGAGAGAAAGAGAGAGAGAAAGAGAAGCTGTGAGTGAGTGAGAGAGAGAGAAGCTGTGAGTGAGGGTGAGAGAGAAAGAGAAGCTGTGAGTGAGAGAGTGAGAGAAAGAGAAGCTGTGAGTGAGAGAGAAAGAAAGAAAGAGAAGCTGTGAGTGAGAGAGAGAAGCTGTGAGTGAGAGAGAAAGAGAATCTGTGAGTGAGAGAGAGAGAGAAGCTGTGAGTGAGAGAGAAAGAGAAGCTGTGAGTGAGAGAGAAAGAGAAGCTGTGTGTGTGAGAGAGAGAAGCTGTGAGTGAGAGAGAGAGAAAGAGAAGCTGTGAGTGAGAGAGAGAGAGAAAGAGAAGCTGTGAGTGAGAGAGTGAGATAAAGAGAAGCTGTGAGTTAGAGAGAGACAGAGAAAGAGAAGCTGTGAGTGAGAGAGAGAGAGAGAAAGAGAAGCTGTGAGTGAGAGAGAGAGAGAAGCTGTGAGTGAGAGTGAGAGAGAAAGAGAAGCTGTGAGTGAGAGAGTGAGAGAAAGAGAAGCTGTGAGTGAGAGAGAAAGAAAGAAAGAGAAGCTGTGAGTGAGAGAGAGAAGCTGTGAGTGAGTGAGAGAGAGAAAGAGATGCTCTGAGTGAGAGAGAGAGAAAGAGAAGCTGTGAGTGTGAGAGAGAGTGAGAAAAAGGGAAGTTGTGAGTGAGCGTGTGAGAGAGAGAAGCTGTGACAGTGGGAGAGAGAAAGAGAGAAAGAGAAGCTGTGAGTGAGAGAGAGAGAAAGAAAGAGAAGCTATGAGTGAGAGAGAGAGAGAATCTGTGAGTGAGAGAGAGAAGGAGAAAGAGAATCTGTGAGTGAGAGAGAGAGAGAGATAGAGTAGCTGTGAGTGAGAGAGAAAGCTGTGAGTGAGTGAGAGAGAGAGAGAAGCTGTGAGTGAGAGAGAGAAAGAGAAGTTGTGAGTGAGAGAAAGAGAGAGAGAGAAAGAGAAGCTGTGAGTGAGAGAGAGATAAAGAGAAGCTGTGAGTTAGAGAGAGAGAGAAAGAGAAGTTGTGAGTGAGAGAGGGAGAGAAAGAGAAGCTGTGTGAGAGAGAGAATCTGTGAGTGAGAGAGAGAGAGAAAGAGAAGATATCAGTGAGAGAGGGAGAGAGAGAGAGAGAAGATGTGAGAGAGAGAGAGAGAGAAAGATAAGCTGTGTGAGAGAGGGAGAGAAAGAGAAGCTGTGAGTGAGAGAGAGAGAGAGTGAGAAGCTGTGAGTGAGAGAGAAAGAGAGAGAAGCTGTGAGTGAGAGAGAGAGAGAGAGAAAGAGAAGCTGTGAGTGAGAGAGAGAGAGAGAAAGAGAAGCTGTGAGAGAGAGAGAGAAGCTGTGAGTGAGAGAGAAAGAAAGAAATAGAAGCTGTGAGTGAGTGAGAGAGAAGCTGTGAGTGTGTGTGAGAGAGAAGATGTGAGTGAGAGAGAGAGAGAAAGAGAAGCTGTGAGTGAGAGAGAGAGAGAGAAAGAGAAGCTGTGAGAGAGAGAAAGAGAAGCTGTGAGTGAGAGAGAAAGAGAAGCTGTGAGTGAGAGAGATAGAGAAAGAGAAGCTGTGAGTGAGAGAGAGAGAAAGAGAAGCTGTGAGTGAGACAGAGAGAGGAAGAGAAGCTGTGAGAGAGAGAGAGAAGCTGTGAGTGAGAGAGAAAGAAAGAAATAGAAGCTGTGAGTGAGTGAGAGAGAGAGAAGCTGTGAGTGAGAGAGAGAGAGAGAAGCTGTGAGTGAGAGAGAAAGGGAAAGAGAGGCTGTGAGAGAGGGAAAGAGAAGCTGAGAGTGAAGCTGTGAGTGAGTGAGAGAGAGAAAGCGAAGATGTGAGAGAGAGAGAGAGAAGCTGTGAGTGAGAGAGAAAGAAAGAAATAGAAGCTGTGAGTGAGTGAGAGAGAGAGAAGCTGTGAGTGAGAGAGAGAGAGAAGCTGTGAGTGAGAGAGAGAAAGAGAAGCTGTGAGTGAGAGAGAGAGAGAAAGAGAAGCTGTGAGTGAGAGAGAGATAAAGAGAAGCTTTGAGTTAGAGAGAGAGAGAAAGAGAAGCTGTGAGTGAGAGAGAGAGAAGCTGTGAGTGAGGCAGAGAGGGAGAAAGTGAAGCGGTGAGTGAGAGAGAGAGAGATAGAGAAGCTGTGAGTGAGAGAGAGAGCGAGAAAAAAAGAATCTGTGAGTGAGTGAGAGAGAGAGAAGCTGTGAGTGAGAGAGAGAGAGAGAAGCTGTGAGTGAGAGAGAGAAAGAGAATCTGTGAGTGAGAGAGAGAGAGAAAGAGAAGCTGTGAGTGAGAGAGAGATAAAGAGAAGCTGTGAGTTAGAGAGAGACAGAGAAAGAGAAGGTGTGAGTGAGAGAGAGAGAGAGAAGCTGTGAGTGAGAGAGAGAGAGAGAAGCTGTGAGTGAGAGAGAAAGAGAGGCTGTGAGTGAGAGAGAGAGGGTGAAAGAGAAGCTGAGATTGTGAGAGATAGGGAGAAAAAGGGAAGCTGTCAGTGAGCGTGAGAGAGAGAGAGAGAAGCTGTGACAGTGGGAGAGAGAGAAAGAGAAGCTGTGAGTGAGTGAGAGAGAAAGAAAGAGAAGCTATGAGTGTGAGAGAGAGAAGCTGTAAGTGAGAGAGAGAGGGAGAAAGAGAAGCTGTGAGAGAGATAGAGAAAGAGAAGCTGTGAGTGAGAGAGAGAGACAGAGAAGGAGAACCTGTGAGAGAGAGAGAGAGAGCTAGAAGTTGTGAGTGAGTGAGGGAGAGACAAGCTGTGAGTGAGAGAGAGAAAGAGAAGCTGTGAGTGAGAGAGAGAGAGAAAGAGAAGCTGTGAGTGAGAGAGAGATAAAGAGAAGCTGTGAGTTAGAGAGAAGAGAGAAAGAGAAGCTGTGAGTGAGAGAGAGAGAAGCTGTGAGTGAGAGAGAGAGGGAGAAAGTGAAGCGGTGAGTGAGAGAGAGAGAGAGAGAAGCTGTGAGTGAGAGAGAGCGAGAAAAAAGAATCTGTGAGTGAGAGAGAGAGAAGCTGTGAGTGACAGAGAGAGAGAGAAGCTGTGAGTGTGAGAGAGAAAGAGAAGCTGTGAGTGAGTGAGAGAGAGAGAAGTTGTGAGTGAGAGAGAGAGTAAGAGAAGCTGTGTGTGTGAGAGAGAGAGAAGCTGTGAGTGAGAGAGAGAGAGAAAGAGAAGATGTTAGTGAGAGAGTGAGAGAGAGAAAGAGAAGTTGTGAGTGAGAGAGAGAGAAGCTGTGAGTGAGAGAGAGAGAGAGAAAGAGAAGGTGTGTGTGTGAGAGAGAAAGAGAAGCTGTGAGTGAGAGAGAGAGAGAAGATGTGAGTGTGAGAGAGAAGATGTGAGTGAGAGAAAGAGAAAGAGAAGCTGTGAGTGAGTGTGAGAGAGAGATAAAGAGAAGCTGTGAGTGATAGAGAGAGATAAAGAAAAGCTGTGAGTGAGAGAGAGAAAGAGAAGCTGGGAGTGAGTAAGAGAGAGAAAGAGAAGCTGTGAGTGAGAGAGAGAGAGAGAAGCTGTGAGTGAGAGAGAGAGAGAAGCTGTGAGTGAGAAAGAAAGAAAGAAAGACAAGCTGTGAGTGAGTGAGAGAGAGAGAGAAAGAAAGAGAAGCTGTGAGTGAGAGAGAGAGAAGCTGTGAGTGAGAGAGAGAGGGAGAAAGAGAAGCTGTGAGTGAGAGAGAGAGAGACAAAGAGAAGCTGTGAGAGAGAGAGAGAAGTTGTGAGTGAGTGAGAGAGAGAGAAGCTGTGAGAGAGAGAAGCAGTGAGTGAGAGAGAGAGAGAAGGAGAAGCTGTGAGTGAGATAGAGAGAGAGAAAGAGAAGCTGTGAGTGAGAGAGAGAGAGAGAAGCTATGAGTGAGAGAGAAAGAGAAGCTGTGAGTGAGAGAGAGAGAGAACCTGTGAGTGAGAGAGAAAGAGAAGCTGTGAGTGAGAGAGAAAGAGAAGCTGTGTGTGTGTGTGAGAGAGAGAAGCTGTGTGTGTGAGAGAGAGAAAGAGAAGCTGTGAGTGAGAGAGAGAGAGAAAGAGAAGCTGTGAGTGAGAGAGTGAGATAAAGAGAAGCTGTGAGTTAGAGAGAGACAGAGAAAGAGAATCTGTGAGTGAGAGAGAGAGAAAAAAAGAAGCTGTGAGTGAGAGAAAGAGAGAGAGAAAGAGAAGCTGTGAGTGAGTGAGAGAGAGAGAAGCTGTGAGTGAGGGTGAGAGAGAAAGAGAAGCTGTGAGTGAGAGAGTGAGAGAAAGAGAAGCTGTGAGTGAGAGAGAAAGAAAGAAAGAGAAGCTGTGAGTGAGAGAGAGAAGCTGTGAGTGAGAGAGAAAGAGAATCTGTGAGTGAGAGAGAGAGAGAAGCTGTGAGTGAGAGAGAAAGAGAAGCTGTGAGTGAGAGAGAAAGAGAAGCTGTGTGTGTGAGAGAGAGAGAAGCTGTGAGTGAGAGAGAAAGAGAAGCTGTGAGTGAGAGAGAGAGAGAAAGAGAAGCTGTGAGTGAGAGAGTGAGATAAAGAGAAGCTGTGAGTTAGAGAGAGACAGAGAAAGAGAAGCTGTGAGTGAGAGAGAGAGAGAGAGAAAGAGAAGCTGTGAGTGAGAGAGAGAGAGAAAAGCTGTGAGTGAGAGTGAGAGAGAAAGAGAAGCTGTGAGTGAGAGAGTGAGAGAAAGAGAAGCTGTGAGTGAGAGAGAAAGAAAGAAAGAGAAGCTGTGAGTGAGAGAGAGAAGCTGTGAGTGAGTGAGAGAGAGAAAGAGATGCTCTGAGTGAGAGAGAGAGAAAGAGAAGCTGTGAGTGTGAGAGAGAGTGAGAAAAAGGGAAGTTGTGAGTGAGCGTGTGAGAGAGAGAAGCTGTGACAGTGGGAGAGAGAAAGAGAGAAAGAGAAGCTGTGAGTGAGAGAGAGAGAAAGAAAGAGAAGCTATGAGTGAGAGAGAGAGAGAAGCTGTGAGTGAGAGAGAGAAGGAGAAAGAGAATCTGTGAGTGAGAGAGAGAGAGAGATAGAGTAGCTGTGAGTGAGAGAGAAAGCTGTGAGTGAGTGAGAGAGAGAGAGAAGCTGTGAGTGAGAGAGAGAAAGAGAAGCTGTGAGTGAGAGAAAGAGAGAGAGAGAAAGAGAAGCTGTGAGTGAGAGAGAGATAAAGAGAAGCTGTGAGTTAGAGAGAGAGAGAAAGAGAAGTTGTGAGTGAGAGAGGGAGAGAAAGAGAAGCTGTGTGAGAGAGAGAATCTGTGAGTGAGAGAGAGAGAGAAAGAGAAGATATCAGTGAGAGAGGGAGAGAGAGAGAGAGAAGATGTGAGAGAGAGAGAGAGAGAAAGATAAGCTGTGTGAGAGAGGGAGAGAAAGAGAAGCTGTGAGTGAGAGAGAGAGAGAGTGAGAAGCTGTGAGTGAGAGAGAAAGAGAGAGAAGCTGTGAGTGAGAGAGAGAGAGAAAGAAAGAGAAGCTGTGAGTGAGAGAGAGAGAGAGAAAGAGAAGCTGTGAGAGAGAGAGAGAAGCTGTGAGTGAGAGAGAAAGAAAGAAATAGAAGCTGTGAGTGAGTGAGAGAGAAGCTGTGAGTGTGTGTGAGAGAGAAGATGTGAGTGAGAGAGAGAGAGAAAGAGAAGCTGTGAGTGAGAGAGAGAGAGAGAAAGAGAAGCTGTGACAGAGAGAAAGAGAAGCTGTGAGTGAGAGAGAAAGAGAAGCTGTGAGTGAGAGAGATAGAGAAAGAGAAGCTGTGAGTGAGAGAGAGAGAAAGAGAAGCTGTGAGTGAGACAGAGAGAGGAAGAGAAGCTGTGAGAGAGAGAGAGAAGCTGTGAGTGAGAGAGAAAGAAAGAAATAGAAGCTGTGAGTGAGTGAGAGAGAGAGAAGCTGTGAGTGAGAGAGAGAGAGAAGCTGTGAGTGAGAGAGAAAGGGAAAGAGAGGCTGTGAGAGAGGGAAAGAGAAGCTGAGAGTGAAGCTGTGAGTGAGTGAGAGAGAGAAAGCGAAGATGTGAGAGAGAGAGAGAGAAGCTGTGAGTGAGAGAGAAAGAAAGAAATAGAAGCTGTGAGTGAGTGAGAGAGAGAGAAGCTGTGAGTGAGAGAGAGAGAGAAGCTGTGAGTGAGAGAGAGAAAGAGAAGCTGTGAGTGAGAGAGAGAGAGAAAGAGAAGCTGTGAGTGAGAGAGAGATAAAGAGAAGCTTTGAGTTAGAGAGAGAGAGAAAGAGAAGCTGTGAGTGAGAGAGAGAGAAGCTGTGAGTGAGAGAGAGAGGGAGAAAGTGAAGCGGTGAGTGAGAGAGAGAGAGATAGAGAAGCTGTGAGTGAGAGAGAGAGCGAGAAAAAAAGAATCTGTGAGTGAGAGAGAGAGAGAGAAGCTGTGAGTGAGAGAGAGAGAGAGAAGCTGTGAGTGAGAGAGAGAAAGAGAAGCTGTGAGTGAGAGAGAGAGAGAAAGAGAAGCTGTGAGTGAGAGAGAGATAAAGAGAAGCTGTGAGTTAGAGAGAGACAGAGAAAGAGAAGGTGTGAGTGAGAGAGAGAGAGAGAAGCTGTGAGTGAGAGAGAGAGAGAGAAGCTGTGAGTGAGAGAGAAAGAGAGGCTGTGAGTGAGAGAGAGAGGGTGAAAGAGAAGCTGAGATTGTGAGAGAGAGGGAGAAAAAGGGAAGCTGTCAGTGAGCGTGAGAGAGAGAGAGAGAAGCTGTGACAGTGGGAGAGAGAGAAAGAGAAGCTGTGAGTGAGTGAGAGAGAAAGAAAGAGAAGCTATGAGTGTGAGAGAGAGAAGCTGTAAGTGAGAGAGAGAGGGAGAAAGAGAAGCTGTGAGAGAGATAGAGAAAGAGAAGCTGTGAGTGAGAGAGAGAGACAGAGAAGGAGAACCTGTGAGTGAGAGAGAGAGAGCTAGAAGTTGTGAGTGAGTGAGGGAGAGACAAGCTGTGAGTGAGAGAGAGAAAGAGAAGCTGTGAGTGAGAGAGAGAGAAAGAGAAGCTGTGAGTGAGAGAGAGATAAAGAGAAGCTGTGAGTTAGAGAGAGAGAGAAAGAGAAGCTGTGAGTGAGAGAGAGAGAAGCTGTGAGTGAGAGAGAGAGGGAGAAAGTGAAGCGGTGAGAGAGAGAGAGAGAGAAGCTGTGAGTGAGAGAGAGCGAGAAAAAAGAATCTGTGAGTGAGAGAGAGAGAAGCTGTGAGTGAGAGAGAGAGAGAGAAGCTGTGAGTGTGAGAGAGAAAGAGAAGCTGTGAGTGAGTGAGAGAGAGAGAAGTTGTGAGTGAGAGAGAGAAAGAGAAGCTGTGAGTTTGTGTGAGAGAGAAAGAGAAGCTGTGAGAGAGAGAGTAAGAGAAGCTGTGTGTGTGAGAGAGAGAGAAGCTGTGAGTGAGAGAGAGAGAGAAAGAGAAGATGTTAGTGAGAGAGTGAGAGAGAGAAAGAGAAGTTGTGAGTGAGAGAGAGAGAAGCTGTGAGTGAGAGAGAGAGAGAGAAAGAGAAGGTGTGTGTGTGAGAGAGAAAGAGAAGCTGTGAGTGAGAGAGAGAGAGAAGATGTGAGTGTGAGAGAGAAGATGTGAGTGAGAGAAAGAGAAAGAGAAGCTGTGAGTGAGTGTGAGAGAGAGATAAAGAGAAGCTGTGAGTGATAGAGAGAGATAAAGAAAAGCTGTGAGTGAGAGAGAGAAAGAGAAGCTGGGAGTGAGTAAGAGAGAGAAAGAGAAGCTGTGAGTGAGAGAGAGAGAGAGAAGCTGTGAGTGAGAGAGAGAGAGAAGCTGTGAGTGAGAAAGAAAGAAAGAAAGACAAGCTGTGAGTGAGTGAGAGAGAGAGAGAAAGAAAGAGAAGCTGTGAGTGAGAGAGAGAGAAGCTGTGAGTGAGAGAGAGAGGGAGAAAGAGAAGCTGTGAGTGAGAGAGAGAGAGAGACAAAGAGAAGCTGTGAGAGAGAGAGAGAAGTTGTGAGTGAGTGAGAGAGAGAGAAGCTGTGAGAGAGAGAAGCAGTGAGTGAGAGAGAAAGAGAAGGAGAAGCTGTGAGTGAGATAGAGAGAGAGAATGAGAAGCTGTGAGTGAGAGAGAGAGAGAGAAGCTATGAGTGAGAGAGAAAGAGAAGCTGTGAGTGAGAGAGAGAGAGAACCTGTGAGTGAGAGAGAAAGAGAAGCTGTGAGTGAGAGAGAAAGAGAAGCTGTGTGTGTGTGAGAGAGAGAGAAGCTCTGTGTGTGAGAGAGAGAAAGAGAAGCTGTGAGTGAGAGAGAGAGAGAAAGAGAAGCTGTGAGTGAGAGAGTGAGATAAAGAGAAGCTGTGAGTTAGAGAGAGACAGAGAAAGAGAATCTGTGAGTGAGAGAGAGAGAAAAAAAGAAGCTGTGAGTGAGAGAAAGAGAGAGAGAAAGAGAAGCTGTGAGTGAGTGAGAGAGAGAGAAGCTGTGAGTGAGGGTGAGAGAGAAAGAGAAGCTGTGATTGAGAGAGTGAGAGAAAGAGAAGCTGTGAGTGAGAGAGAAAGAAAGAAAGAGAAGCTGTGAGTGAGAGAGAGAAGCTGTGAGTGAGAGAGAAAGAGAATCTGTGAGTGAGAGAGAGAGAGAAGCTGTGAGTGAGAGAGAAAGAGAAGCTGTGAGTGAGAGAGAAAGAGAAGCTGTGTGTGTGTGTGAGAGAGAGAAGCTGTGAGTGAGAGAGAGAGAAAGAGAAGCTGTGAGTGAGAGAGAGAGAGAAAGAGAAGCTGTGAGTGAGAGAGTGAGATAAAGAGAAGCTGTGAGTTAGAGAGAGACAGAGAAAGAGAAGCTGTGAGTGAGAGAGAGAGAGAGAGAGAGAGAAGCTGTGAGTGAGAGAGAGAGAGAAGCTGTGAGTGAGAGTGAGAGAGAAAGAGAAGCTGTGAGTGAGAGAGTGAGAGAAAGAGAAGCTGTGAGTGAGAGAGAAAGAAAGAAAGAGAAGCTGTGAGTGAGAGAGAGAAGCTGTGAGTGAGTGAGAGAGAGAAAGAGATGCTCTGAGTGAGAGAGAGAGAAAGAGAAGCTGTGAGTGTGAGAGAGAGTGAGAAAAAGGGAAGTTGTGAGTGAGCGTGTGAGAGAGAGAAGCTGTGACAGTGGGAGAGAGAAAGAGAGAAAGAGAAGCTGTGAGTGAGAGAGAGAGAAAGAAAGAGAAGCTATGAGTGAGAGAGAGAGAAGCTGTGAGTGAGAGAGAGAAGGAGAAAGAGAATCTGTGAGTGAGAGAGAGAGAGAGATAGAGTAGCTGTGAGTGAGAGAGAAAGCTGTGAGTGAGTGAGAGAGAGAGAGAAGCTGTGAGTGAGAGAGAGAAAGAGAAGCTGTGAGTGAGAGAAAGAGAGAGAGAGAAAGAGAAGCTGTGAGTGAGTGAGAGAGAGAGAAGTTGTGAGTGAGAGAGAGAAAGAGAAGCTGTGAGTTTGTGTGAGAGAGAAAGAGAAGCTGTGAGAGAGAGAGTAAGAGAAGCTGTGTGTGTGAGAGAGAGAGAAGCTGTGAGTGAGAGAGAGAGAGAAAGAGAAGATGTTAGTGAGAGAGTGAGAGAGAGAAAGAGAAGTTGTGAGTGAGAGAGAGAGAAGCTGTGAGTGAGAGAGAGAGAGAGAAAGAGAAGGTGTGTGTGTGAGAGAGAAAGAGAAGCTGTGAGTGAGAGAGAGAGAGAAGATGTGAGTGTGAGAGAGAAGATGTGAGTGAGAGAAAGAGAAAGAGAAGCTGTGAGTGAGTGTGAGAGAGAGATAAAGAGAAGCTGTGAGTGATAGAGAGAGATAAAGAAAAGCTGTGAGTGAGAGAGAGAAAGAGAAGCTGGGAGTGAGTAAGAGAGAGAAAGAGAAGCTGTGAGTGAGAGAGAGAGAGAGAAGCTGTGAGTGAGAGAGAGAGAGAAGCTGTGAGTGAGAAAGAAAGAAAGAAAGACAAGCTGTGAGTGAGTGAGAGAGAGAGAGAAAGAAAGAGAAGCTGTGAGTGAGAGAGAGAGAAGCTGTGAGTGAGAGAGAGAGGGAGAAAGAGAAGCTGTGAGTGAGAGAGAGAGAGAGACAAAGAGAAGCTGTGAGAGAGAGAGAGAAGTTGTGAGTGAGTGAGAGAGAGAGAAGCTGTGAGAGAGAGAAGCAGTGAGTGAGAGAGAAAGAGAAGGAGAAGCTGTGAGTGAGATAGAGAGAGAGAATGAGAAGCTGTGAGTGAGAGAGAGAGAGAGAAGCTATGAGTGAGAGAGAAAGAGAAGCTGTGAGTGAGAGAGAGAGAGAACCTGTGAGTGAGAGAGAAAGAGAAGCTGTGAGTGAGAGAGAAAGAGAAGCTGTGTGTGTGTGAGAGAGAGAGAAGCTGTGTGTGTGAGAGAGAGAAAGAGAAGCTGTGAGTGAGAGAGAGAGAGAAAGAGAAGCTGTGAGTGAGAGAGTGAGATAAAGAGAAGCTGTGAGTTAGAGAGAGACAGAGAAAGAGAATCTGTGAGTGAGAGAGAGAGAAAAAAAGAAGCTGTGAGTGAGAGAAAGAGAGAGAGAAAGAGAAGCTGTGAGTGAGTGAGAGAGAGAGAAGCTGTGAGTGAGGGTGAGAGAGAAAGAGAAGCTGTGAGTGAGAGAGTGAGAGAAAGAGAAGCTGTGAGTGAGAGAGAAAGAAAGAAAGAGAAGCTGTGAGTGAGAGAGAGAAGCTGTGAGTGAGAGAGAAAGAGAATCTGTGAGTGAGAGAGAGAGAGAAGCTGTGAGTGAGAGAGAAAGAGAAGCTGTGAGTGAGAGAGAAAGAGAAGCTGTGTGTGTGTGAGAGAGAGAAGCTGTGAGTGAGAGAGAGAGAAAGAGAAGCTGTGAGTGAGAGAGAGAGAGAAAGAGAAGCTGTGAGTGAGAGAGTGAGATAAAGAGAAGCTGTGAGTTAGAGAGAGACAGAGAAAGAGAAGCTGTGAGTGAGAGAGAGAGAGAGAGAGAGAAGCTGTGAGTGAGAGAGAGAGAGAAGCTGTGAGTGAGAGTGAGAGAGAAAGAGAAGCTGTGAGTGAGAGAGTGAGAGAAAGAGAAGCTGTGAGTGAGAGAGAAAGAAAGAAAGAGAAGCTGTGAGTGAGAGAGAGAAGCTGTGAGTGAGTGAGAGAGAGAAAGAGATGCTCTGAGTGAGAGAGAGAGAAAGAGAAGCTGTGAGTGTGAGAGAGAGTGAGAAAAAGGGAAGTTGTGAGTGAGCGTGTGAGAGAGAGAAGCTGTGACAGTGGGAGAGAGAAAGAGAGAAAGAGAAGCTGTGAGTGAGAGAGAGAGAAAGAAAGAGAAGCTATGAGTGAGAGAGAGAGAGAAGCTGTGAGTGAGAGAGAGAAGGAGAAAGAGAATCTGTGAGTGAGAGAGAGAGAGAGATAGAGTAGCTGTGAGTGAGAGAGAAAGCTGTGAGTGAGTGAGAGAGAGAGAGAAGCTGTGAGTGAGAGAGAGAAAGAGAAGCTGTGAGTGAGAGAAAGAGAGAGAGAGAAAGAGAAGCTGTGAGTGAGAGAGAGATAAAGAGAAGCTGTGAGTTAGAGAGAGAGAGAAAGAGAAGTTGTGAGTGAGAGAGGGAGAGAAAGAGAAGCTGTGTGAGAGAGAGAATCTGTGAGTGAGTGAGAGAGAGAAAGAGAAGATATCAGTGAGAGAGGGAGAGAGAGAGAGAGAAGATGTGAGAGAGAGAGAGAGAGAAAGATAAGCTGTGTGAGAGAGGGAGAGAAAGAGAAGCTGTGAGTGAGAGAGAGAGAGAGTGAGAAGCTGTGAGTGAGAGAGAAAGAGAGAGAAGCTGTGAGTGAGAGAGAGAGAGAAAGAAAGAGAAGCTGTGAGTGAGAGAGAGAGAGAGAAAGAGAAGCTATGAGAGAGAGAGAGAAGCTGTGAGTGAGAGAGAAAGAAAGAAATAGAAGCTGTGAGTGAGTGAGAGAGAAGCTGTGAGTGTGTGTGAGAGAGAAGATGTGAGTGAGAGAGAGAGAGAGAAAGAGAAGCTGTGAGTGAGAGAGAGAGAGAGAAAGAGAAGCTGTGAGAGAGAGAAAGAGAAGCTGTGAGTGAGAGAGAAAGAGAAGCTGTGAGTGAGAGAGATAGAGAAAGAGAAGCTGTGAGTGAGAGAGAGAGAAAGAGAAGCTGTGAGTGAGACAGAGAGAGTAAGAGAAGCTGTGAGAGAGAGAGAGAAGCTGTGAGTGAGAGAGAAAGAAAGAAATAGAAGCTGTGAGTGAGTGAGAGAGAGAGAAGCTGTGAGTGAGAGAGAGAGAGAGAAGCTGTGAGTGAGAGAGAAAGGGAAAGAGAGGCTGTGAGAGAGGGAAAGAGAAGCTGAGAGTGAAGCTGTGAGTGAGTGAGAGAGAGAAAGCGAAGATGTGAGAGAGAGAGAGAGAAGCTGTGAGTGAGAGAGAAAGAAAGAAATAGAAGCTGTGAGTGAGTGAGAGAGAGAGAAGCTGTGAGTGAGAGAGAGAGAGAAGCTGTGAGTGAGAGAGATAAAGAGAAGCTGTGAGTGAGAGAGAGAGAGAAAGAGAAGCTGTGAGTGAGAGAGAGATAAAGAGAAGCTTTGAGTTAGAGAGAGAGAGAAAGAGAAGCTGTGAGTGAGAGAGAGAGAAGCTGTGAGTGAGAGAGAGAGGGAGAAAGTGAAGCGGTGAGTGAGAGAGAGAGAGATAGAGAAGCTGTGAGTGAGAGAGAGAGCGAGAAAAAAAGAATCTGTGAGTGAGAGAGAGAGAGAGAAGCTGTGAGTGAGAGAGAGAGAGAAGCTGTGAGTGAGAGAGAGAAAGAGAAGCTGTGAGTGAGAGAGAGAGAGAAAGAGAAGCTGTGAGTGAGAGAGAGATAAAGAGAAGCTGTGAGTTAGAGAGAGACAGAGAAAGAGAAGCTGTGAGTGAGAGAGAGAGAAAGAAGCTGTGAGTGAGAGAGAGAGAGAGAAGCTGTGAGTGAGAGAGAAAGAGAGGCTGTGAATGAGAGAGAGAGGGTGAAAGAGAAGCTGAGATTGTGAGAGAGAGGGAGAAAAAGGGAAGCTGTCAGTGAGCGTGAGAGAGAGAGAGAGAAGCTGTGACAGTGGGAGAGAGAGAAAGAGAAGCTGTGAGTGAGTGAGAGAGAAAGAAAGAGAAGCTATGAGTGTGAGAGAGAGAAGCTGTAAGTGAGAGAGAGAGGGAGAAAGAGAAGCTGTGAGAGAGATAGAGAAAGAGAAGCTGTGAGTGAGAGAGAGAGAGACAGAGAAGGAGAAACTGTGAGTGAGAGAGAGAGAGCTAGAAGTTGTGAGTGAGTGAGGGAGAGACAAGCTGTGAGTGAGAGAGAGAAAGAGAAGCTGTGAGTGAGAGAGAGAGAAAGAGAAGCTGTGAGTGAGAGAGAGATAAAGAGAAGCTGTGAGTTAGAGAGAGAGAGAAAGAGAAGCTGTGAGTGAGAGAGAGAGAAGCTGTGAGTGAGAGAGAGAGGGAGAATGTGAAGCGGTGAGTGAGAGAGAGAGAGAGAGAAGCTGTGAGTGAGAGAGAGCGAGAAAAAAGAATCTGTGAGTGAGAGAGAGAGAAGCTGTGAGTGAGAGAGAGAGAGAGAAGCTGTGAGTGTGAGAGAGAAAGAGAAGCTGTGAGTGAGTGAGAGAGAGAGAAGTTGTGAGTGAGAGAGGGAAAGAGAAGCTGTGAGTTTGTGTGAGAGAGAAAGAGAAGCTGTGAGTGAGAGAGAGAGTAAGAGAAGCTGTGTGTGTGAGAGAGAGAGAAGCTGTGAGTGAGAGAGAGAGAGAAAGAGAAGATGTTAGTGAGAGAGTGAGAGAGAGAAAGAGAAGTTGTGAGTGAGAGAGAGAGAAGCTGTGAGTGAGAGAGAGAGAGAGAAAGAGAAGGTGTGTGTGTGAGAGAGAAAGAGAAGCTGTGAGTGAGAGAGAGAGAGAAGATGTGAGTGTGAGAGAGAAGATGTGAGTGAGAGAAAGAGAAAGAGAAGCTGTGAGTGAGTGTGAGAGAGAGATAAAGAGAAGCTGTGAGTGATAGAGAGAGATAAAGAAAAGCTGTGAGTGAGAGAGAGAAAGAGAAGCTGGGAGTGAGTAAGAGAGAGAAAGAGAAGCTGTGAGTGAGAGAGAGAGAGAGAAGCTGTGAGTGTGAGAGAGAG
This sequence comes from Bradypodion ventrale, assembly GCA_035047345.1. Lineage (NCBI taxonomy): Eukaryota > Metazoa > Chordata > Lepidosauria > Squamata > Chamaeleonidae > Bradypodion > Bradypodion ventrale. The sequence goes on along the minus strand of JAWDJE010000018.1, from coordinate 9,213,398 downwards.
AGAAGCTGTGAGTGAGAAAGAAAGAAAGAAAGAGAAGCTGTGAGTGAGTGAGAGAGAGAGAGAAACTGTGAGTGAGAGAGAAAGAGAAGCTGTGAGTGAGAGAGAGAGAAAGAGAAGCTGTGAGTGAGAGAGAAAAAAAGAGAAGCTGTGAGTGAGAGAGAGAGAGAGAGAGAGAAAGAGAAGCTGTGAGAGAGAGAGAGGAGCTGTGAGTGAGAGAGAGAGAAAGAAATAGAAGCTGTGAGTGAGTGAGAGCGAGAGCTGTGAGTGAGAGAGAGAGATAGAAGCTGTGAGTGAGAGAGAAAGGGAAAGAGAGGCTGTGAGTGAGAGAGAGAGAGAGAAAGAGAAGCTGTGAGTGAGAGAGAGAGAGAGAAAGAGAAGCTGTGTGAGAGAGAGAGAGAAGCTGTGAGTGAGATAGAAAGAAAGAAATAGAAGCTGTGAGTGAGTGAGAGAGAGAGCAGCTGTGAGTGAGAGAGAGAGAAGCTGTGAGTGAGAGAGAGAGAGAGAGAAAGAGAAGCTGTGAGTGAGAGAGAGAGAGAGAAAGAGAAGCTGTGAGAGAGAGAAAGAGAAGCTGTGAGTGACAGAGAAAGAGAAGCTGTGAGTGAGAGAGAGAGAGAAAGAGAAGCTGTGAGTGAGAGAGAGAGAGAGAGAAGCTGTGAGTAAGAGAGAGAGAAAGAGAAGCTGTATGAGAGAGAGAGAGAAGCTGTGAGTGAGAGGGAAAGCAAGAAATAGAAGCTGTGAGTGAGTGAGAGAGAGAGAAGCTGTGAGTGAGAGAGAGAGAGAGAAGCTGTGAGTGAGAGAGAAAGGGAAAGAGAGGCTGTGAGTGAGAGAGAGAGAGAGAGAAGCTGTGAGTGAGTGAGAGAGAGAAGCTGTGAGTGAGAGAGAAAGAGAGGCTGTGAGTGAGAGAGAGAGAAAAGCTGAGTGAGAGAGATATAAAGAGAAGCTGTGAGAGAGAGAGAGAGAAAGAGAAGCTGTGAGTGAGAAAGAGAGAAAGAGAAGCTGTGTGTGTGTGAGAGAGAGAGAAGCTGTGAGTGAGAGAGAGAGAGAGAGAAGCTGTGAGTGAGAGAGAAAGCTGTGAGTGAGAGAGAAAGAGAAAGAGAAGCTGTGAGTGAGAGAGAGAGAGAAGCTGTGAGTGTGTGTGAGAGAGAGAGAAACTGTGAGTGAGAGCGAGAGAGAAGGTGTGAGTGAGTGAGTGAGAGAGAGAGAAGCTGTGAGTGAGAGAGAGAAATAAAGAGAAGCTGTGAGTGAGTGAGAGAGATAGAGAAAGAGAAGCTGTGAGTGAGAGAGAGAGAGAGAGAAAGAGAAGCTGTGAGTGTGAGAGAGAGATAAAGAGAAGCTGTGAGTTAGAGAGAGACAGAGAAAGAGAAGCTGTGAGTGAGAGAGTGAGAGAGAAAGAGAAGCTGTGAGTGAGAGAGAGAGAGAAAGAGAAGCTGTGAGTGAGAGAGAGAGAAAGAAAGAGATGCTGTGAGTGAGAGAGAGAGGGTGAAAAAGAAGCTGTGATTGTGAGAGAGAGGGAGAAAAAGGGAAGCTGTCAGTGAGCGTGTGAGAGAGAGAGAAGCTGTGACAGTGGGAGAGAGAGAAAGAGAAGCTGTGAGTGAGTGAGAAAGAAAGAAAGAGAAGCTATGAGTGAGAGAGAGAGAAGCTGTAAGTGAGAGAGAGAGGGAGAAAGAGAAGCTGTGAGAGAGAGAGAGAAAGAGAAGCTGTGAGTGAGAGAGACAGACAGAGAAAGAGAAGCTGTGCGTGTGAGAGAGAGCTAGAAGCTGTGAGTGAGTGAGAGAGAGAGAAGCTGTGAGTGAGAGAGAGAAAGAGAAGCTGTGAGTGAGAGAGAGAGAGAAAGAGAAGCTGTGAGTGAGAGAGAGATAAAGAGAAGCTGTGAGTGAGAGAGAGAGAAAGAGAAGCTGTGAGTGAGAGAGAGAGAAGCTGTGAGTGAGAGAGAGAGTGAGAAAGTGAAGCAGTGAGTGAGAGAGAGAGAGAGAAGCTGTGAGTGAGAGAGAGAGAAAAAAAGAATCTGTGAGTGAGAGAGAGAGAGAGAGAAGCTGTGAGTGAGAGAGAGAGAGAAGCTGTGAGTGAGAGAGAGAAAGAGAAGCTGTGAGTGAGAGAGAGAGAGAAAGAGAAGCTGTGAGTGAGAGAAAGATAAAGAGAAGCTGTGAGTTAGAGAGAGACAGAGAAAGAGAAGCTGTGAGAGAGAGAGAGAAAGAGAAGCTGTGTGTTTGAGAGAGAGAGAAGCTGTGAGTGAGAGAGAGAGAGAAAGAGAAGATGTTAGTGAGAGAGTGAGAGAGAGAAAGAGAAGTTGTGAGTGAGAGAGAGAGAAGATGTGAGTGAGAGAGAGAGAGAGAAGATGTGAGTGAGAGAAAGAGAAAGAGAAGCTGTGAGTGAGAGAGAGAGAGATAAAGAGAAGCTGTGAGTGATAGAGAGAGATAAAGAAAAGCTGTGAGTGAGAGAGAGAAAGAGAAGCTGGGAGTGAGTAAGAGAGAGAAAGAGAAGCTGTGAGTGACAGAGAGAGAAGCTGTGAGTGAGAGAGAGAGGGAGAAACAAAGGTGTGAGTGAGAGAGAGAGAAAGAGAAGCTGTGAGTGAGAGAGAGAGAGAAAGAGAAGATGTGAGAGAGAGAGAAGTTGTGAGTGAGTGAGAGAGAGAGAAGCTGTGAGAGAGAGAGAGAGAAGCTGTGAGTGAGAGAGAGAGAGAGAAGGAGAAGCTGTGAGTGAGATAGAGAGAGAGAAAGAGAAGCTGTGAGTGAGAGAGAGAGAAGCTGTGAGTGAGAGAGAAAGAGAAGTTGTGAGTGAGAGAGAAAGAGAAGCTATGAGTTAGAGAGAGAGAGTGAAAGAGAAGCTGTGAGTGAGAGAGAGAGAGATTGAGGAGCTGTGAGATAGAGAGAGAAAGAGAAGCTGTGAGTGAGAGAGAGAGAGAAACTGTGAGTGAGAGAGAAAGAGAAGCTGTGAGTGAGAGAGAAAGAGAAGCTGTGTGTGTGTGAGAGAGAGAGAAGCTGTGAGTGAGAGAGAGAGAAAGAGAAGCTGTGAGTGAGAGAGAGAGAAAGAGAAGCTGTGAGTGAGAGAGTGAGATAAAGAGAAGCTGTGAGTTAGAGAGAGACAGAGAAAGAGAAGCTGTGAGTGAGAGAGAGAGAAAAAAAGAAGCTGTGAGTGAGAGAGAGAAAGAGAGAGAAAGAGAAGCTGTGAGTGAGAGAGAGAGAGAGAAGCTGTGAGTGAGAGTGAGAGAGAAAGAGAAGCTGTGAGTGAGAGAGTGAGAGAAAGAGAAGCTGTGAGTGAGAGAGAGAGAAAGAAAGAGAAGCTGTGTGTGAGAGAGAAGCTGTGAGTGTGAGAGAGAGAAAGAGAAGCTCTGAGTGAGAGAGAGAGAAAGAGAAGCTGTGAGTGTGAGAGAGAGTGAGAAAAAGGGAAGCTGTGAGTGAGCGTGAGAGAGAGAAGCTGTGACAGTGGGAGAGAGAAAGAGAGAAAGAGAAGCTGTGAGTGAGAGAGAGAGAAAGAAAGAAAGAGAAGTTATGAGTGAGAGAGAGAGAAGCTGTGAGTGAGAGAGAGAAGGAGAAGCTGTGAGTGAGAGAAAGAGAGAGAGAGAGAGAGAAGCTGTGAGTGAGAGAGAGATAAAGAGAAGCTGTGAGTTAGAGAGAGAGAGAAAGAGAAGCTGTGAGTGAGAGAGAGAGAGAAAGAGAAGCTGTGTGAGAGAGAGAATCTGTGAGTGAGAGAGAGAGAGGGAAAGAAAGAGAAGATGTCAGTGAGAGAGGGAGAGAGAGAGAGAAGCTGTGAGTGAGAGAGAGAGAGAAAGATAAGTTATGTGAGAGAGGGAGAGAAAGAGAAGCTGTGAGTGAGAGAGAGAGAGTGAGAAGCTGTGAGTGAGAGAGAGAGAGAGAGAGCAGCTGTGAGTGAGAGAGAGAGAGAGAAAGAGAAGCTGTGAGTGAGAGAGAGAGAGAAAGAGAAGCTGTGAGAGAGAGAGAGAGAAGCTGTGAGTGAGAGAGAAAGAAAGAAATAGAAGCTGTGAGTGAGTGAGAGAGAGAGAAGCTGTGAGTGAGAGAGAGAGAGAAGCTGTGAGTGAGAGAGAGAGAGAGAAAGAGAAGCTGTGAGTGAGAGAGAGAGAGAAAGAGAAGCTGTGAGAGAGAGAAAGAGAAGCTGTGAGTGAGAGAGAAAGAGAAGCTGTGAGTGAGAGAGAGAAAGAGAAGCTGTGAGTGAGAGAGAGAGAAAGAGAAGCTGTGTGTGTGAGAGAGAGAGAAAGAGAAGCTGTGAGAGAGAGAGAGAAGCTGTGAGTGAGAGAGAAAGAAAGAAATAGAAGCTGTGAGTGAGTGAGAGAGAGAGAAGCCATGAGTGAGAGAGAGAGAGAGAAGCTGTGAGTGAGAGAGAAAGGGAAAGAGATTCTGTGAGTGAGAGAGAGAGAGAGAGAGAGAAGGTGTGAGTGAGAGAGAGAGAGAAAGAGAAGCTGTGAGAGAGAGAGAGAAGCTGTGAGTGAGAGAGAAAGAAAGAAATAGAAGCTGTGAGTGAGTGAGAGAGAGAGAAGCTGTGAGTGAGAGAGAGAGAGAAGCTGTGAGTGAGAGAGAGAGAGAGAGAAAGAGAAGCTGTGAGTGAGAGAGAGAAAGAGAAGTTGTGAGAGAGAGAAAGGGAAGCTGTGAGTGAGAGAGAAAGAGAAGCTGTGAGTGAGGTAGAGAGAAAGAGAAGCTGTGAGAGAGAGAGAGAGAAGCTGTGAGTGAGAGAGAGAGAGAGAAAGAGAAGCTGTGTGAGAGAGAGAAGCTGTGAGTGAGAGAGAAAGAAAGAAATAGAAGCTGTGAGTGAGTGAGAGAGAGAGAAGCTGTGAGTGAGTGAGAGAGAAGCTGTGAGTGAGAGAGAAAGGGAAAGAGAGGCTGTGAGTGAAAGAGAGAGAGAGAGAAGCTGTGAGTAAGAGAGAGAGAGAAGCTGTGAGTGTGAGAGAAAGAGAGGCTGTGAGTGAGAGAGAGAGAGAGAAGCTGAGTGAGAGAGAGATAAAGAGAAGCTGTGAGTTAGAGAGAGAGAGAGAAAGAGAAGCTGTGAGTGAGACAGAGAGAAAGAGAAGCTGTGTGTGTGTGAGAGAGAGAGAAGCTGTGAGTGAGAGAGAGAGAAAGAGAAGCTGTGAGTGAGAGAGAAAGCTGTGAGTGAGAGAGAAAGAGAAAGAGAAGCTGTGAGTGAGAGAGAGAGAGAAGCTGTGAGTGAGAGAGAGAGAGAAACTGTGAGTGAGAGGGAGAGAGAGAAGCTTGAGTGTGTGAGTGAGAGAGAGAGAAGCTGTGAGTGAGAGAGAGAGAGAAAGAGAAGCTGTGAGTGAGTGAGTGAGAGACAAGGTGTGAGTGAGAGAGAGAGAGAAGCTGTGAGTGAGAGGGAAAGAAAGATAGAGAAGCTGTGAGTGAGAGAGAGAGAGAAAGAGAAGCTGTGAGTGAGAGAGAGAGAGAGAAAGAGAAGCTGTGAGTGAGAGAGAGAGAGAAAGAAAGAGAAGCTGTGAGTGAGAGAGAGAGAAAGTGAAGATGTGAGTGAGAGAGAGAAAGAGGTGTGAGTGAGAGAGAGAGAAAGAGAAGCTGTGAGAGAGAGAGAGAGAAAGAGAAGCTGTCTGAGAGACAGATAAAGACAAGTTGTGAGTTAGAGAGAGACAGAGAGAGAGAGAGAGAGAGAGTAGCTGTGAGTGAGAAAGAGAGAGAAGCTGTGAGTGAGAGAGAGAGAGAGAAAGAGATGTGAGTGAGAGAGAGAAAGAGAAACTGTGAGTGAGAGAGAGAGGGAGAAAGAAAGAGAAGCTGTGAGTGAGAGAGAGATAAAGAGAAGCTGTGAGTTAGAGAGAGACAGAGAAAGAGAAGCTGTGAGTGAGAGAGAGAGAGAGAAGCTGTGAGTGAGAGAGAGAGAGAAAGAGAAGCTGTGAGTGTGAGAGAGAGAGAGATAGAGAAGCTGTGAGTGAGAGAGAGAAAGAAAGAAAAGCTGTGAGTGAGGGAGTGAGAGAAAGAGAAGCTGTGAGTATGAGAGTGAGAAAGAAAGAGAAGCTGTGAGTGAGAGAGAGAGGGTGAAAGAGAAGCTGTGATTGTGAGAGAGAGGGAGAAAAAGGGAAGCTGTGAGTGAGCGTGAGAGAGAGAGAGAAGCTGTGACAGTGGGAGAGAGAGAGAGAAAGAGAAGTTGTGAGTGAGAGAGAGAGAAAGAAAGAGAAGCTATGAGCGAGAGAGAGAGAGAGAAGCTGTGAGTTAGAGAGAGAGGGAGAAAGAGAAGCTGTTAGTGAGAGAGAGAGGGAAAGAGAATCTGTGAGTGAGAAAGAGAGACAGAGAAAGAGAAGCTGTGAGTGAGAGAGAGAGAGCTAGAAGCTGTGAGTGAGTGAGAGAGAGAAAGAGAAGGTGTAATTGCGAGAGAGAGAGAAAGAGGAGCTGTGAGTGAGAGAGAGATAGAGAAGCTGTGAGTTAGAGAGAGAGATAGAGAAAGAGAAGCTGTGAGTGAGAGAGAGAGAGAGAAAAAGAGAATTTGTGAGTGAGAGAGAGAGAGAAGCTGTGATTAAGAGAGAGAAAGAGAAGCTGTGAGTGAGAGAGAGAGAGAGAAAGAGAAGCTGTGAGTGAAAGAGAGAGAGAGAAAGAGAAGCTGTGAGTGAGAGAGAGATAGATAAAGAGAAGCTGTGAGTTAGAGAGAGACAGAGAAAGAGCTGTGAGTGAGAGAGAGAGAGAAAGAAAGAGAAGCTGTGAGTGAGAGAGAGAGAGAGAAGATGTGAGTGTGAGATTGTGAGAGAGAAAGAGAAGCTGTGAGTGAGAGAGAGAAGCTGTGAGTGAGAGAGAGAGAGAAAGAGAAGCTGTGAGTGAGAGAGAGAAAGAGAAGCTGTGAGTGAGAGAGAGAGAGAAAGAGAAGCTGTGAGTGAGAGAGAGATAAAGAGAAGCTGTGAGTGAGAGAGAGAGAGAAAGAGAAGCTGTGAGTTAGAGAGAGAGAGAGAAAGAGAAGCTGTGAGTGAGAGAGAGAGAGAAAGAGAAGCTGTGTGTGTGTGAGAGAGAGAAGCTGTGAGTGAGAGAGAGAGAAAGAGAAGATGTTAGTGAGATTGAGAGAGAGAGAGAGAAGCTGTGAGTGAGAGAGAGAGAACCTGTGAGTGAGAGGGAGAGAGAGAAAGAGAAGGTGTGTGAGAGAGAGAAAGAGAAGCTGTGAGTGAGAGAGAGAGAGAAGCTGTGAGTGAGAGAGAGGGAGAGAAGATGTGAGTGAGAGAGAGAAAGAGAAAGAGAAACTGTGAGTGAGTGAGAGAGAGAGATAAAGAGAAGCTGTGAGTGATAGAGAGAGATAAAGAAAAGCTGTGAGTGAGAGAGAGAAAGAGAAGCTGGGAGTGAGTAAGAGAGAGAGAGAGAAGCTGTGAGTGAGAGAGAAAGAAAGAAAGAAAGAGAAGCTGTGAGTGAGTGAGAGAGAGAGAGAAACTGTGAGTGAGAGAGAGAGAGAGAGAGAGAAGCTGTGAGTGAGAGAGAGAGAGAAAGAAAGAGAAGCTGTGAGAGAGAGAGAGAGAAGCTGTGAGTGAGAGAGAGAGGGAGAAAGAGAAGCTGTGAGTGAGAGAGAGAGAAAGAGAAGCTGTGAAAGAGAGAGAGAGAAGTTGTGAGTGAGTGAGAGAGAGAGAGAGAAGCTGTGAGAGAGAGAAGCTGTGAGTGAGAGAGAGAGAGAAGGAGAAGCTGTGAGTGAGATAGAGAGAGAGAAAGAGAAGCTGTGAGTGAGAGAGAGAGAGAGAAGCTGTGTGTGAGAGAGAAAGAGAAGCTGTGAGTGAGAGAGAAAGAGAAGCTATGAGTTAGAGAGAGAGTGAAAGAGAAGCTGTGAGTGAGAGAGAGTGAGGAGCTGTGAGATAGAGAGAGAAAGAGAAGCTGTGAGTGAAAAAGAGAGAGAAGGTGTGAGTGAGAGAGAAAGAGAAGCTGTGAGTGAGAGAGAAAGAGAAGCTGTGTGTGTGAGAGAGAGAGAGAAGCTGTGAGAGAGAGAGAGAGAAAGAGAAGCTGTGAGTGAGAGAGAGAGAGAAAGAGAAGCTGTGAGTGAGAGAGTGAGATAAAGAGAAGCTGTGAGTTAGAGAGAGAGAGAAAGAGAATCTGTGAGTGAGAGAGAGAGAAAAAAAGAAGCTGTGAGTGAGAGAGAGAGAGAGAAAGAGAAGCTGTGAGTGAGAGAGAGAGAGAAGCTGTGAGTGAGGGTGAGAGAGAAAGAGAAGCTGTGAGTGAGAGAGAGAGAAAGAAAGAGAAGCTGTGAGTGAGAGAGAGAAGCTGTGAGTGAGAGAGAGAGAAAGAGAAGCTCTGAGAGAGAGAGAGAAAGAGAAGCTGTTAGTGTGAGAGAGAGTGAGAAAAAGGGAAGTTGTGAGTGAGCGTGAGAGAGAGAGAAGCTGTTACAGTGGGAGAGAGAAAGAGAGAAAGAGAAGCTGTGAGTGAGAGAGAGAGAAAGAAAGAGAAGCTATGAGTGAGAGAGAGAGAAGCTGTGAGTGAGAGAGAGAAGGAGAAAGAGAATCTGTGAGTGAGAGAGAGAGAGAGTAGCTGTGAGTGAGTGAGTGAGAGAGAAGCTGTGAGTGAGTGAGAGAGAGAGTGAAGCTGTGAGTGAGAGAGAGAAAGAGAAGCTGTGAGTGAGAGAGAGAGAGAAAGAAAGAGAAGCTGTGAGTGAGAGAGAGAGAAGCTGTGAGTGAGAGAGAGAGGGAGAAAGAGAAGCTGTGAGAGAGAGAGAGAAGCTGTGAGTGAGACAGAAAGAAAGAAATAGAAGCTGTGAGTGAGAGAGAGAGAGAGAAGCCATGAGTGAGAGAGAGAGAGAGAAGCTGTGAGTGAGAGAGAAAGGGAAAGAGAGGCTGTGAGTGAGAGAGAGAGAGAGAGAGAAAGAGAAGGTGTGAGTGAGAGAGAGAGAGAAAGAGAAGCTGTGAGAGAGAGAGAGAGAAGCTGTGAGTGAGAGAGAAAGAAAGAAATAGAAGCTGTGAGTGAGTGAGAGAGAGAAGCTGTGAGTGAGAGAGAGAGAAGCTGTGAGTGAGAGAGAGAGAGAGAGAAAGAGAAGCTGTGAGTGAGAGAGAGAAAGAGAAGTTGTGAGAGAGAGAAAGGGAAGCTGTGAGTGAGAGAGAAAGAGAAGCTGTGAGTGAGGGAGAGAGAAAGAGAAGCTGTGAGAGAGAGAGAGAGAAGCTGTGAGTGAGAGAGAGAGAGAGAAAGAGAAGCTGTGTGAGAGAGAGAAGCTGTGAGTGAGAGAGAAAGAAAGAAATAGAAGCTGTGAGTGAGTGAGAGAGAGAGAAGCTGTGAGTGAGTGAGAGAGAGAGAAGCTGTGAGTGAGAGAGAAAGGGAAAGAGAGGCTGTGAGTGAAAAAGAGAGAGAGAGAAGCTGTGAGTAAGAGAGAGAGAGAAGCTGTGAGTGTGAGAGAAAGAGAGGCTGTGAGTGAGAGAGAGAGAGAGAAAGAGAAGCTGTGTGAGAGAGAGAAGCTGTGAGTTAGAGGGAGAGAGAGAAAGAGAAGCTGTGAGTGAGACAGAGAGAAAGAGAAGCTGTGTGTGTGTGAGAGAGAGAGAAGCTGTGAGTGAGAGAGAGAGAAAGAGAAGCTGTGAGTGAGAGAGAAAGCTGTGAGTGAGAGAGAAAGAGAAAGAGAAGCTGTGAGTGAGAGAGAGAGAAAGAGAAGCTGTGTGAGAGAGAGAGAAGCTGTGAGTGAGAGAGAAAGAAAGAAATAGAAGCTGTGAGTGAGTGAGAGAGAGAAGCTGTGAGTGAGAGAGAGAGAAGCTGTGAGTGAGAGAGAGAGAGAGAAAGAGAAGCTGTGAGTGAGAGAGAGAAAGAGAAGTTGTGAGAGAGAGAAAGGGAAGCTGTGAGTGAGAGAGAAAGAGAAGCTGTGAGTGAGGGAGAAAGAAAGAGAAGCTGTGTGAGAGAGAGAGAGAAGCTGTGAGTGAGAGAGAGAGAGAGAAAGAGAAGCTGTGTGAGAGAGAGAAGCTGTGAGTGAGAGAGAAAGAAAGAAATAGAAGCTGTGAGTGAGTGAGAGAGAGAGAAGCTGTGAGTGAGTGAGAGAGAGAGAAGCTGTGAGTGAGAGAGAAAGGCAAAGAGAGGCTGTGAGTGAAAAAGAGAGAGAGAGAAGCTGTGAGTAAGAGAGAGAGAGAAGCTGTGAGTGTGAGAGAAAGAGAGGCTGTGAGTGAGAGAGAGAGAGAGAAGCTGAGTGAGAGAGAGATAAAGAGAAGCTGTGAGTTAGAGGGAGAGAGAGAAAGAGAAGCTGTGAGTGAGACAGAGAGAAAGAGAAGCTGTGTGTGTGTGTGAGAGAGAGAAGCTGTGAGTGAGAGAGAGAGAAAGAGAAGCTGTGAGTGAGAGAGAAAGCTGTGAGTGAGAGAGAAAGAGAAAGAGCTGTGAGTGAGAGAGAGAGAGAAGCTGTGAGAGAGAGAGAGAGAGAAACTGTGAGTGAGAGAGAGAGAGAGAGAAGCTGTGAGTGAGTGAGTGAGAGAGAGAGAAGCTGTGAGTGAGAGAGAGAAAGAGAAGCTGTGAGTGAGTGAGTGAGAGACAAGGTGTGAGTGAGAGAGAGAGAGAGAAGCTGTGAGTGAGAGCGAAAGAAAGATAGAGAAGCTGTGAGTGAGAGAGAGAGAGAGAGAAAGAGAAGCTGTGAGTGAGAGAGAGAGAGAGAGAAAGAGAAGCTGTGAGTGAGAGAGAGAGAGAAAGAAAGAGAAGCTGTGAGTGAGATAGAGAGAAAGTGAAGATGTGAGTGAGAGAGAGAAAGAGGTGTGAGTGAGAGAGAGAGAAAGAGAAGCTGTGAGAGAGAGAGAGAGAAAGAGAAGCTGTGACTGAGAGACAGATAAAGACAAGTTGTGAGTTAGAGAGAGAGAGAGAGAGAGAGTAGCTGTGAGTGAGAAAGAGAGAGAAGCTGTGAGTGAGTGAGAGAGAGAGAAAGAGATGTGAGTGAGAGAGAGAAAGAGAAACTGTGAGTGAGAGAGAGAGAGAGAAAGAAAGAGAAGCTGTGAGTGAGAGAGAGATAAAGAGAAGCTGTGAGTTAGAGAGAGACAGAGAAAGAGAAGCTGTGAGTGAGAGAGAGAGAGAGAAGCTGTGAGTGAGAGAGAGAGAGAAAGAGAAGCTGTGAGTGTGAGAGAGAGAGAGATAGAGAAGCTGTGAGTGAGAGAGAGAGAGAGAAAGAAAAGCTGTGAGTGAGGGAGTGAGAGAAAGAGAAGCTGTGAGTATGAGAGTGAGAAAGAAAGAGAAGCTGTGAGTGAGAGAGAGAGGGTGAAAGAGAAGCTGTGATTGTGAGAGAGAGGGAGAAAAAGGGAAGCTGTGAGTGAGCGTGAGAGAGAGAGAGAAGCTGTGACAGTGGGAGAGAGAGAGAAAGAGAAGTTGTGAGTGAGAGAGAGAGAAAGAAAGAGAAGCTATGAGCGAGAGAGAGAGAGAGAAGCTGTGAGTTAGAGAGAGAGGGAGAAAGAGAAGCTGTGAGTTAGAGAGAGAGGGAAAGAGAATCTGTGAGTGAGAAAGAGAGACAGAGAAAGAGAAGCTGTGAGTGAGAGAGAGAGAGCTAGAAGCTGTGAGTGAGTGAGAGAGAGAAAGAGAAGGTGTAATTGCGAGAGAGAGAGAAAGAGGAGCTGTGAGTGAGAGAGAGATAGAGAAGCTGTGAGTTAGAGAGAGAGAGAGAGAAAGAGAAGCTGTGAGTGAGAGAGAGAGAGAAAAAGAGAATCTGTGAGTGAGTGAGAGAGAGAGAGAAGCTGTGAGTAAGAGAGAGAAAGAGAAGCTGTGAGTGAGAGAGAGAGAGAGAAAGAGAAGCTGTGAGTGAAAGAGAGAGAGAAAGAGAAGCTGTGAGTGAGAGAGAGATAGATAAAGAGAAGCTGTGAGTTAGAGAGAGACAGAGAAAGAGCTGTGAGTGAGAGAGAGAGAGAAAGAAAGAGAAGCTGTGAGTGAGAGAGAGAGAGAGAAGATGTGAGTGTGAGATTGTGAGAGAGAAATAGAAGCTGTGAGTGAGAGAGAGAAGCTGTGAGTGAGAGAGAGAGAGAAAGAGAAGCTGTGAGTGAGAGAGAGAGAGAAAGAGAAGCTGTGAGTGAGAGAGAGATAAAGAGAAGCTGTGAGTGAGAGAGAGAGAGAAAGAGAAGCTGTGAGTTAGAGAGAGAGAGAGAAAGAGAAGCTGTGAGTGAGAGAGAGAGAGAAAGAGAAGCTGTGTGTGTGTGTGAGAGAGAAGCTGTGAGTGAGAGAGAGAGAAAGAGAAGATGTTAGTGAGATTGAGAGAGAGAGAGAGAAGCTGTGAGTGAGAGAGAGAACCTGTGAGTGAGAGGGAGAGAGAGAAAGAGAAGGTGTGTGAGAGAGAGAAAGAGAAGCTGTGAGTGAGAGAGAGAGAGAAGCTGTGAGTGAGAGAGAGGGAGAGAAGATGTGAGTGAGAGAGAGAAAGAGAAAGAGAAACTGTGAGTGAGTGAGAGAGAGAGATAAAGAGAAGCTGTGAGTGAGAGAGAGAAAGAGAAGCTGGGAGTGAGTAAGTGAGAGAGAGAGAAGCTGTGAGTGAGAGAGAAAGAAAGAAAGAAAGAAAGAGAAGCTGTGAGTGAGTGGGAGAGAGAGAGAGAAACTGTGAGTGAGAGAGAGAGAGAGAGAAAGAGAAGCTGTGAGTGAGAGAGAGAGAGAAAGAAAGAGAAGCTGTGAGAGAGAGTGAGAAGCTGTGTGAGAGAGAGAGGTAGAAAGAGAAGCTGTGAGTGAGAGAGAGAGAAAGAGAAGCTGTGAAAGAGAGTGAGAGAAGTTGTGTGAGTGAGAGAGAGAGAAGCTGTGAGAGAGAGAAGCTGTGAGTGAGAGAGAGAGAAAAGGAGAAGCTGTGAGTGAGATAGAGAGAGAGAAAGAGAAGCTGTGAGTGAGAGAGAGAGAGAAGCTATGAGTTAGAGAGAGAGTGAAAGAGAAGCTGTGAGTGAGAGAGAGAGAGTGAGGAGCTGTGAGATAGAGAGAGAAAGAGAAGCTGTGAGTGAGAGAGAGAGAGAAGGTGTGAGTGAGAGAGAAAGAGAAGCTGTGAGTGAGAGAGAAAGAGAAGCTGTGTGTGTGTGAGAGAGAGAGAAGCTGTGAGAGAGAGAGAGAGAGAAAGAGAAGCTGTGAGTGAGAGAGAGAGAGAAAGAGAAGCTGTGAGTGAGAGAGTGAGATAAAGAGAAGCTGTGAGTTAGAGAGAGAGAGAAAGAGAATCTGTGATTGAGAGAGAGAAAAAAAAGAAGCTGTGAGTGAGAGAGAGAGAGAGAGAAAGAGAAGCTGTGTGTGTGTGAGAGAGAGAAGCTGTGAGTGAGAGAGAGAGAAAGAGAAGATGTTAGTGAGATTGAGAGAGAGAGAGAGAAGCTGTGAGTGAGAGAGAGAACCTGTGAGTGAGAGGGAGAGAGAGAAAGAGAAGGTGTGTGAGAGAGAGAAAGAGAAGCTGTGAGTGAGAGAGAGAGAGAAGCTGTGAGTGAGAGAGAGGGAGAGAAGATGTGAGTGAGAGAGAGAAAGAGAAAGAGAAACTGTGAGTGAGTGAGAGAGAGAGATAAAGAGAAGCTGTGAGTGAGAGAGAGAAAGAGAAGCTGGGAGTGAGTAAGAGAGAGAGAGAGAAGCTGTGAGTGAGAGAGAAAGAAAGAAAGAAAGAAAGAGAAGCTGTGAGTGAGTGGGAGAGAGAGAGAGAAACTGTGAGTGAGAGAGAGAGAGAGAGAGAGAAAGAGAAGCTGTGAGTGAGAGAGAGAGAGAGAAAGAAAGAGAAGCTGTGAGAGAGAGTGAGAAGCTGTGTGAGAGAGAGAGGGAGAAAGAGAAGCTGTGAGTGAGAGAGAGAGAAAGAGAAGCTGTGAAAGAGAGTGAGAGAAGTTGTGAGTGAGTGAGAGAGATAGAAGCTGTGAGAGAGAGAAGCTGTGAGTGAGAGAGAGAGAAAAGGAGAAGCTGTGAGTGAGATAGAGAGAGAGAAAGAGAAGCTGTGAGTGAGAGAGAGAGAGAGAAGCTGTGTGTGAGAGAGAAAGAGAAGCTGTGAGTGAGAGAGAAAGAGAAGCTATGAGTTAGAGAGAGAGTGAAAGAGAAGCTGTGAGTGAGAGAGAGAGAGTGAGGAGCTGTGAGATAGAGAGAGAAAGAGAAGCTGTGAGTGAGAGAGAGAGAGAAGGTGTGAGTGAGAGAGAAAGAGAAGCTGTGAGTGAGAGAGAAAGAGAAGCTGTGTGTGTGTGAGAGAGAGAAGCTGTGAGAGAGAGAGAGAGAGAAAGAGAAGCTGTGAGTGAGAGAGAGAGAGAAAGAGAAGCTGTGAGTGAGAGAGTGAGATAAAGAGAAGCTGTGAGTTAGAGAGAGAGAGAAAGAGAATCTGTGATTGAGAGAGAGAAAAAAAAGAAGCTGTGAGTGAGAGAGAGAGAGAGAGAGAAAGAGAAGCTGTGAGTGAGAGAGAGAGAGAGAAGCTGTGAGTGAGGGTGAGAGAGAAAGAGAAGCTGTGAGTGAGAGAGTGAGAGAAAGAGAAGCTGTGAGTGAGAGAGAGAGAAAGAAAGAGAAGCTGTGAGTGAGAGATAGAAGCTGTGAGTGAGAGAGAGAGAAAGAGAAGCTCTGAGAGAGAGAGAGAGACAGAAGCTGTTAGTGTGAGAGAGAGTGAGAAAAAGGGAAGCTGTGAGTGAGCGTGAGAGAGAGAGAAGCTGTTACAGTGGGAGAGAGAAAGAGAGAAAGAGAAGCTGTGAGTGAGAGAGAGAGAAAGAAAGAGAAGCTATGAGTGAGAGAGAGAGAAGCTGTGAGTGAGAGAGAGAAGGAGAAAGAGAATCTGTGAGTGAGAGAGAGAGAGAGAGAGTAGCTGTGAGTGAGAGAGAGAGAGAGAAGCTGTGAGTGAGTGAGAGAGAGAGTGAAGCTGTGAGTGAGAGAGAGAAAGAGAAGCTGTGAGTGAGAGAGAGAGAAAGAAAGAGAAGCTGTGAGTGAGAGAGAGAGAAGCTGTGAGTGAGAGAGAGAGGGAGAAAGAGAAGCTGTGAGTGAGAGAGAGAGAGAGAGAAAGAGAAGCTGTGAGAGAGAGAGAGAAGTTGTGAGTGAGTGAGAGAGAGAGAAGCTGTGTGAGAGAGAAGCTGTGAGTGAGAGAGAGAGAGAAGGAGAAGCTGTGAGTGAGATAGAGAGAGAGAAAGAGAAGCTGTGAGTGAGAGAGAGAGAGAGAAGCTATGAGTGAGAGAGAAAGAGAAGCTGTGAGTGAGAGAGAGAGAGAACCTGTGAATGAGAGAGAAAGAGAAGCTGTGAGTGAGAGAGAAAGAGAAGCTGTGTGTGTGTGTGAGAGAGAGAAGCTGTGTGTGTGAGTGAGAGAAAGAGAAGCTGTGAGTGAGAGAGAGAGAGAAAGAGAAGCTGTGAGTGAGAGAGTGAGATAAAGAGAAGCTGTGAGTTAGAGAGAGACAGAGAAAGAGAATCTGTGAGTGAGAGAGAGAGAAAAAAAGAAGCTGTGAGTGAGAGAAAGAGAGAGAGAAAGAGAAGCTGTGAGTGAGTGAGAGAGAGAGAAGCTGTGAGTGAGGGTGAGAGAGAAAGAGAAGCTGTGAGTGAGAGAGTGAGAGAAAGAGAAGCTGTGAGTGAGAGAGAAAGAAAGAAAGAGAAGCTGTGAGTGAGAGAGAGAAGCTATGAGTGAGAGAGAAAGAGAATCTGTGAGTGAGAGAGAGAGAGAAGCTGTGAGTGAGAGAGAAAGAGAAGCTGTGAGTGAGAGAGAAAGAGAAGCTGTGTGTGTGTGTGAGAGAGAAGCTGTGAGTGAGAGAGAGAGAAAGAGAAGCTGTGAGTGAGAGAGAGAGAGAAAGAGAAGCTGTGAGTGAGAGAGTGAGATAAAGAGAAGCTGTGAGTTAGAGAGAGACAGAGAAGCTGTGAGTGAGAGAGAGAGAGAGAGAAAGAGAATCTGTGAGTGAGAGAGAGAGAGAAGCTGTGAGTGAGAGTGAGAGAGAAAGAGAAGCTGTGAGTGAGAGAGTGAGAGAAAGAGAAGCTGTGAGTGAGAGAGAAAGAAAGAAAGAGAAGCTGTGAGTGAGAGAGAGAAGCTGTGAGTGAGTGAGAGAGAGAAAGAGATGCTCTGAGTGAGAGAGAGAGAAAGAGAAGCTGTGAGTGTGAGAGAGAGTGAGAAAAAGGGAAGTTATGAGTGAGCGTGTGAGAGAGAGAAGCTGTGACAGTGGGAGAGAGAAAGAGAGAAAGAGAAGCTGTGAGTGAGAGAGAGAGAAAGAAAGAGAAGCTATGAGTGAGAGAGAGAGAGAAGCTGTGAGTGAGAGAGAGAAGGAGAAAGAGAATCTGTGAGTGAGAGAGAGAGAGAGATAGAGTAGCTGTGAGTGAGAGAGAAAGCTGTGAGTGAGTGAGAGAGAGAGAGAAGCTGTGAGTGAGAGAGAGAAAGAGAAGCTGTGAGTGAGAGAAAGAGAGAGAGAGAAAGAGAAGCTGTGAGTGAGAGAGAGATAAAGAGAAGCTGTGAGTTAGAGAGAGAGAGAAAGAGAAGTTGTGAGTGAGAGAGGGAGAGAAAGAGAAGCTGTGTGAGAGAGAGAATCTGTGAGTGAGAGAGAGAGAGAAAGAGAAGATATCAGTGAGAGAGGGAGAGAGAGAGAGAGAAGATGTGAGAGAGAGAGAGAGAGAAATATAAGCTGTGTGAGAGAGGGAGAGAAAGAGAAGCTGTGAGTGAGAGAGAGTGAGAAGCTGTGAGTGAGAGAGAAAGAGAGAGAAGCTGTGAGTGAGAGAGAGAGAGAGAAAGAGAAGCTGTGAGTGAGAGAGAGAGAGAGAAAGAGAAGCTGTGTGAGAGAGAGAGAAGCTGTGAGTGAGAGAGAAAGAAAGAAATAGAAGCTGTGAGTGAGTGAGAGAGAAGCTGTGAGTGTGTGTGAGAGAGAAGATGTGAGTGAGAGAGAGAGAGAAAGAGAAGCTGTGAGTGAGAGAGAGAGAGAGAAAGAGAAGCTGTGAGAGAGAGAAAGAGAAGCTGTGAGTGAGAGAGAAAGAGAAGCTGTGAGTGAGAGAGATAGAGAAAGAGAAGCTGTGAGTGAGAGAGAGAGAAAGAGAAGCTGTGAGTGAGACAGAGAGAGTAAGAGAAGCTGTGAGAGAGAGAGAGAAGCTGTGAGTGAGAGAGAAAGAAAGAAATAGAAGCTGTGAGTGAGTGAGAGAGAGAGAAGCTGTGAGTGAGAGAGAGAGAGAGAAGCTGTGAGTGAGAGAGAAAGGGAAAGAGAGGCTGTGAGAGAGGGAAAGAGAAGCTGAGAGTGAAGCTGTGAGTGAGTGAGAGAGAGAAAGCGAAGATGTGAGAGAGAGAGAGAGAAGCTGTGAGTGAGAGAGAAAGAAAGAAATAGAAGCTGTGAGTGAGTGAGAGAGAGAGAAGCTGTGAGTGAGTGAGAGAGAGAAGCTGTGAGTGAGAGAGAGAAAGAGAAGCTGTGAGTGAGAGAGAGAGAGAAAGAGAAGCTGTGAGTGAGAGAGAGATAAAGAGAAGCTTTGAGTTAGAGAGAGAGAGAAAGAGAAGCTGTGAGTGAGAGAGAGAGAAGCTGTGAGTGAGAGAGAGAGGGAGAAAGTGAAGCGGTGAGTGAGAGAGAGAGAGATAGAGAAGCTGTGAGTGAGAGAGAGAGCGAGAAAAAAAGAATCTGTGAGTGAGAGAGAGAGAGAAGCTGTGAGTGAGAGAGAGAGAGAAGCTGTGAGTGAGAGAGAGAAAGAGAAGCTGTGAGTGAGAGAGAGAGAGAAAGAGAAGCTGTGAGTGAGAGAGAGATAAAGAGAAGCTGTGAGTTAGAGAGAGACAGAGAAAGAGAAGCTGTGAGTGAGAGAGAGAGAGAGAAGCTGTGAGTGAGAGAGAGAGAGAGAAGCTGTGAGTGAGAGAGAGAGAGAGAACCTGTGAGTGAGAGAGAGAAAGAGAAGCTGTGAGTGAGAGAGAGAGAGAGAAGCTGTGAGTGAGAGAGAGAGAGAAGCTGTGAGTGAGAGAGAAAGAGAGGCTGTGAGTGAGAGAGAGAGGGTGAAAGAGAAGCTGAGATTGTGAGAGAGAGGGAGAAAAAGGGAAGCTGTCAGTGAGCGTGAGAGAGAGAGAGAAGCTGTGACAGTGGGAGAGAGAGAAAGAGAAGCTGTGAGTGAGTGAGAGAGAAAGAAAGAGAAGCTATGAGTGTGAGAGAGAGAAGCTGTAAGTGAGAGAGAGAGGGAGAAAGAGAAGCTGTGAGAGAGATAGAGAAAGAGAAGCTGTGAGTGAGAGAGAGAGACAGAGAAGGAGAACCTGTGAGTGAGAGAGAGAGAGCTAGAAGTTGTGAGTGAGTGAGGGAGAGACAAGCTGTGAGTGAGAGAGAGAAAGAGAAGCTGTGAGTGAGAGAGAGAGAAAGAGAAGCTGTGAGTGAGAGAGAGATAAAGAGAAGCTGTGAGTTAGAGAGAGAGAGAAAGAGAAGCTGTGAGTGAGAGAGAGAGAAGCTGTGAGTGAGAGAGAGAGGGAGAAAGTGAAGCGGTGAGTGAGAGAGAGAGAGAGAGAAGCTGTGAGTGAGAGAGAGCGAGAAAAAAGAATCTGTGAGTGAGAGAGAGAGAAGCTGTGAGTGAGAGAGAGAGAGAGAAGCTGTGAGTGTGAGAGAGAAAGAGAAGCTGTGAGTGAGTGAGAGAGAGAGAAGTTGTGAGTGAGAGAGAGAAAGAGAAGCTGTGAGTTTGTGTGAGAGAGAAAGAGAAGCTGTGAGTGAGAGAGAGAGAAAGAGAAGCTGTGTGTGTGTGAGAGAGAGAAGCTGTGAGTGAGAGAGAGAGAGAAAGAGAAGATGTTAGTGAGAGAGTGAGAGAGAGAAAGAGAAGTTGTGAGTGAGAGAGAGAGAAGCTGTGAGTGAGAGAGAGAGAGAGAAAGAGAAGGTGTGTGTGAGAGAGAGAAAGAGAAGCTGTGAGTGAGAGAGAGAGAGAAGATGTGAGTGTGAGAGAGAAGATGTGTGAGAGAAAGAGAAAGAGAAGCTGTGAGTGAGTGTGAGAGAGAGATAAAGAGAAGCTGTGAGTGATAGAGAGAGATAAAGAAAAGCTGTGAGTGAGAGAGAGAAAGAGAAGCTGGGAGTGAGTAAGAGAGAGAAAGAGAAGCTGTGAGTGAGAGAGAGAGAGAGAAGCTGTGAGTGAGAGAGAGAGAGAAGCTGTGAGTGAGAAAGAAAGAAAGAAAGAGAAGCTGTGAGTGAGTGAGAGAGAGAGAGAAACTGTGAGTGAGAGAGAAAGAGAAGCTGTGAGTGAGAGAGAGAGAAAGAGAAGCTGTGAGTGAGAAAGAGAAAAAGAGAAGCTGTAAGTGAGAGAGAGAGAGAGAGAAAGAGAAGCTGTGAGAGAGAGAGAGAGGAGCTGTGAGTGAGAGAGAGAGAAAGAAATAGAAGCTGTGAGTGAGTGAGAGCGAGAGCTGTGAGTGAGAGAGAGAGAGATAGAAGCTGTGAGTGAGAGAGAAAGGGAAAGAGAGGCTGTGAGTGAGAGAGAGAGAGAGAAAGAGAAGCTGTGAGTGAGAGAGAGAGAGAGAAAGAGAAGCTGTGTGTGAGAGAGAGAGAAGCTGTGAGTGAGATAGAAAGAAAGAAATAGAAGCTGTGAGTGAGTGAGAGAGAGAGCAGCTGTGAGTGAGAGAGAGAGAAGCTGTGAGTGAGAGAGAGAGAGAGAGAGAAAGAGAAGCTGTGAGTTAGAGAGAGAGAGAAAGAGAAGCTGTGAGAGAGAGAAAGAGAAGCAGTGAGTGACAGAGAAAGAGAAGCTGTGAGTGAGAGAGAGAGAGAAAGAGAAGCTGTGAGTGACAGAGAGAGAGAGAAGCTGTGAGTAAGAGAGAGAGAGAAAGAGAAGCTGTATGAGAGAGAGAGAGAAGCTGTGAGTGAGAGGGAAAGAAAGAAATAGAAGCTGTGAGTGAGTGAGAGAGAGAGAAGCTGTGAGTGAGAGAGAGAGAGAAGCTGTGAGTGAGAGAGAAAGGGAAAGAGAGGCTGTGAGTGAGAGAGAGAGAGAGAGAAGCTGTGAGTGAGTGAGAGAGAGAAGCTGTGAGTGAGAGAGAAAGAGAGGCTGTGAGTGAGAGAGAGAGAGAAGCTGAGTGAGAGAGATATAAAGAGAAGCTGTGAGTTAGAGAGAGAGAGAAAGAGAAGCTGTGAGTGAGAAAGAGAGAAAGAGAAGCTGTGTGTGTGTGTGAGAGAGAGAAGCTGTGAGTGAGTGAGAGAGAGAGAAGCTGTGAGTGAGAGAGAAAGCTGTGAGTGAGAGAGAAAGAGAAAGAGAAGCTGTGAGTGAGAGAGAGAGAGAGAAGCTGTGAGTGTGTGAGAGAGAGAGAGAAACTGTGAGTGAGAGCGAGAGAGAAGGTGTGAGTGAGTGAGTGAGAGAGAGAGAAGCTGTGAGTGAGAGAGAGAAATAAAGAGAAGCTGTGAGTGAGTGAGAGAGATAGAGAAAGAGAAGCTGTGTGTGAGAGAGAGAGAGAGAAAGAGAAGCTGTGAGTGTGAGAGAGAGATAAAGAGAAGCTGTGAGTTAGAGAGAGACAGAGAAAGAGAAGCTGTGAGTGAGAGAGTGAGAGAGAAAGAGAAGCTGTGAGTGAGAGAGAGAGAGAAAGAGAAGCTGTGAGTGAGAGAGAGAGAAAGAAAGAGATGCTGTGAGTGAGAGAGAGAGGGTGAAAAAGAAGCTGTGATTGTGAGAGAGAGGGAGAAAAAGGGAAGCTGTCAGTGAGCATGTGAGAGAGAGAGAAGCTGTGACAGTGGGAGAGAGAGAAAGAGAAGCTGTGAGTGAGTGAGAAAGAAAGAAAGAGAAGCTATGAGTGAGAGAGAGAGAAGCTGTAAGTGAGAGAGAGATGGAGAAAGAGAAGCTGTGAGAGAGAGAGAGAAAGAGAAGCTGTGAGTGAGAGAGACAGACAGAGAAAGAGAAGCTGTGAGTGTGAGAGAGAGCTAGAAGCTGTGAGTGAGTGAGAGAGAGAGAAGCTGTGAGTGAGAGAGAGAAAGAGAAGCTGTGAGTGAGAGAGAGAGAGAAAGAGAAGCTGTGAGTGAGAGAGAGAGAAAGAGAAGCTGTGAGTGAGAGAGAGAGAAGCTGTGAGTGAGAGAGAGAGGGAGAAAGTGAAGCAGTGAGTGAGAGAGAGAGAGAGAAGCTGTGAGTGAGAGAGAGAGAGAGAAAAAAAGAATCTGTGAGTGAGAGAGAGAGAGAGAAGCTGTGAGTGAGAGAGAGAGAAGCTGTGAGTGAGAGAGAGAAAGAGAAGCTGTGAGTGAGAGAGAGAGAGAAAGAGAAGCTGTGAGTGAGAGAAAGATAAAGAGAAGCTGTGAGTTAGTGAGAGACAGAGAAAGAGAAGCTGTGAGTGAGAGAGAGAGAGAGAAAGAGAAGCTGTGTGTTTGAGAGAGAGAGAAGCTGTGAGTGAGAGAGAGAGAGAGAAAGAGAAGATGTTAGTGAGAGAGAGAAAGAGTAGTTGTGAGTGAGAGAGAGAGAAGCTGTGAGTGAGAGAGAGAGAAAGAGAAGGTGTGTGTGAGAGAGAGAAAGAGAAGCTGTGAGTGAGAGAGAGAGAGAGAAGATGTGAGTGAGAGAGAGAGAGAGAAGATGTGAGTGAGAGAAAGAGAAAGAGAAGCTGTGAGTGAGAGAGAGAGAGATAAAGAGAAGCTGTGAGTGATAGAGAGAGATAAAGAAAAGCTGTGAGTGAGAGAGAGAAAGAAAGAGAAGCTGTGAGTGAGAGAGAGAGGGAGAAAGAAAAGCTGTGAGTGAGAGAGAGAGAAAGAGAAGCTGTGAGTGAGAGAGAGAGAGAGAAAGAGAAGATGTGAGAGAGAGAGAAGTTGTGAGTGAGTGAGAGAGAGAGAAGCTGTGAGAGAGAGAGAGAGAAGCTGTGAGTGAGAGAGAGAGAGAGAAGGAGAAGCTGTGAGTGAGATAGAGAGAGAGAAAGAGAAGCTGTGAGTGAGAGAGAGAGAAGCTGTGAGTGAGAGAGAAAGAGAAGTTGTGAGTGAGAGAGAAAGAGAAGCTATGAGTTAGAGAGAGAGAGTGAAAGAGAAGCTGTGAGTGAGAGAGAGAGAGATTGAGGAGCTGTGAGATAGAGAGAGAAAGAGAAGCTGTGAGTAAGAGAGAGAGAGAAACTGTGAGTGAGAGAGAAAGCGAAGCTGTGAGTGAGAGAGAAAGAGAAGCTGTGTGTGTGTGAGAGAGAGAGAAGCTGTGAGTGAGAGAGAGAGAAAGAGAAGCTGTGAGTGAGAGAGAGAGAAAGAGAAGCTGTGAGTGAGAGAGTGAGATAAAGAGAAGCTGTGAGTTAGAGAGAGACAGAGAAAGAGAAGCTGTGAGTGAGAGAGAGAGAAAAAAAGAAGCTGTGAGTGAGAGAGAGAAAGACAGAGAAAGAGAAGCTGTGAGTGAGAGAGAGAGAGAGAAGTTGTGAGTGAGAGTGAGAGAGAAAGAGAAGCTGTGAGTGAGAGAGTGAGAGAAAGAGAAGCTGTGAGTGAGAGAGAGAGAGAGAAAGAGAAGCTGTGTGAGAGAGAGAAGCTGTAAGTGAGAGAGAGAGAAAGAGAAGCTCTGAGTGAGAGAGAGAGAAAGAGAAGCTGTGAGTGTGAGAGAGAGTGAGAAAAAGGGAAGCTGTGAGTGAGCGTGAGAGAGAGAAGCTGTGACAGTGGGAGAGAGAAAGAGAGAAAGAGAAGCTGTGAGTGAGAGAGAGAGAAAGAAAGAAAGAGAAGTTATGAGTGAGAGAGAGAGAAGCTGTGAGTGAGAGAGAGAAGGAGAAAGAGAATCTGTGAGTGAGAGAGAGAGAGAGTAGCTGTGAGTGAGAGAGAGAAAGAGAAGCTGTGAGTGAGAGAAAGAGAGAGAGAGAAAGAGAAGCTGTGAGTGAGAGAGAGATAAAGAGAAGCTGTGAGTTAGAGAGAGAGAGAAAGAGAAGCTGTGTGAGAGAGAGAATCTGTGAGTGAGAGAGAGAGAGGGAAAGAAAGAGAAGATGTCAGTGAGAGAGGGAGAGAGAGAGAGAAGCTGTGAGTGAGAGAGAGAGAGAAAGATAAGTTGTGTGAGAGAGGGAGAGAAAGAGAAGCTGTGAGTGAGAGAGAGAGAGAGTGAGAAGCTGTGAGTGAGAGAGAGAGAGAGAGCAGCTGTGAGTGAGAGAGAGAGAGAGAAAGAGAAGCTGTGAGTGAGAGAGAGAGAAAGAGAAGCTGTGAGAGAGAGAGAGAAGCTGTGAGTGAGAGAGAAAGAAAGAAATAGAAGCTGTGAGTGAGTGAGAGAGAGAGAAGCTGTGAGTGAGAGAGAGAGAGAAGCTGTGAGTGAGAGTGAGAGAGAGAAAGAGAAGCTGTGAGTGAGAGAGAGAGAGAAAGAGAAGCTGTGAGAGAGAGAAAGAGAAGCTGTGAGTGAGAGAGAAAGAGAAGCTGTGAGTGAGAGAGAGAGAAAGAGAAGCTGTGAGTGAGAGAGAGAGAAAGAGAAGCTGTGAGTGAGAGAGAGAGAGAGAAAGAGAAGCTGTGAGAGAGAGAGAGAAGCTGTGAGTGAGAGAGAAAGAAAGAAATAGAAGCTGTGAGTGAGTGAGAGAGAGAGAAGCCATGAGTGAGAGAGAGAGAGAGAGAAGCTGTGAGTGAGAGAGAAAGGGAAAGAGAGGCTGTGAGTGAGAGAGAGAGAGAGAGAAGGTGTGAGTGAGAGAGAGAGAGAAAGAGAAGCTGTGAGAGAGAGAGAGAAGCTGTGAGTGAGAGAGAAAGAAAGAAATAGAAGCTGTGAGTGAGTGAGAGAGAGAGAAGCTGTGAGTGAGAGAGAGAGAGAAGCTGTGAGTGAGAGAGAGAGAGAGAGAAAGAGAAGCTGTGAGTGAGAGAGAGAAAGAGAAGTTGTGAGAGAGAGAAAGGGAAGCTGTGAGTGAGAGAGAAAGAGAAGCTGTGAGTGAGGGAGAGAGAAAGAGAAGCTGTGAGAGAGAGAGAGAGAAGCTGTGAGAGAGAGAGAGAGAGAGAAAGAGAAGCTGTGTGAGAGAGAGAAGCTGTGAGTGAGAGAGAAAGAAAGAAATAGAAGCTGTGAGTGAGTGAGAGAGAGAGAAGCTGTGAGTGAGTGAGAGAGAGAGAAGCTGTGAGTGAGAGAGAAAGGGAAAGAGAGGCTGTGAGTGAAAGAGAGAGAGAGAGAAGCTGTGAGTAAGAGAGAGAGAGAAGCTGTGAGTGTGAGAGAAAGAGAGGCTGTGAGTGAGAGAGAGAGAGAGAAGCTGAGTGAGAGAGAGATAAAGAGAAGCTGTGAGTTAGAGAGAGAGAGAAAGAGAAGCTGTGAGTGAGACAGAGAGAAAGAGAAGCTGTGTGTGTGTGTGAGAGAGAGAGAAGCTGTGAGTGAGAGAGAGAGAAAGAGAAACTGTGAGTGAGAGAGAAAGCTGTGAGTGAGAGAGAAAGAGAAAGAGAAGCTGTGAGTGAGAGAGAGAGAGAAGCTGTGAGTGAGAGAGAGAGAGAAACTGTGAGTGAGAGAGAGAGAGAGAAGCTGTGAGTGAGTGAGTGAGAGAGAGAGAAGCTGTGAGTGAGAGAGAGAGAGAAAGAGAAGCTGTGAGTGAGTGAGTGAGAGACAAGGTGTGAGTGAGAGAGAGAGAGAAGCTGTGAGTGAGAGGGAAAGAAAGATAGAGAAGCTGTGAGTGAGAGAGAGAGAGAAAGAGAAGCTGTGAGTGAGAGAGAGAGAGAAAGAGAAGCTGTGAGTGAGAGAGAGAGAAGCTGTGAGTGAGAGAGAGAGGGAGAAAGTGAAGCGGTGAGTGAGAGAGAGAGAGAGAGAAGCTGTGAGTGAGAGAGAGCGAGAAAAAAGAATCTGTGAGTGAGAGAGAGAGAAGCTGTGAGTGAGAGAGAGAGAGAGAAGCTGTGAGTGTGAGAGAGAAAGAGAAGCTGTGAGTGAGTGAGAGAGAGAGAAGTTGTGAGTGAGAGAGAGAAAGAGAAGCTGTGAGTTTGTGTGAGAGAGAAAGAGAAGCTGTGAGTGAGAGAGAGAGAAAGAGAAGCTGTGTGTGTGTGAGAGAGAGAAGCTGTGAGTGAGAGAGAGAGAGAAAGAGAAGATGTTAGTGAGAGAGTGAGAGAGAGAAAGAGAAGTTGTGAGTGAGAGAGAGAGAAGCTGTGAGTGAGAGAGAGAGAGAGAAAGAGAAGGTGTGTGTGTGAGAGAGAAAGAGAAGCTGTGAGTGAGAGAGAGAGAAGATGTGAGTGTGAGAGAGAAGATGTGTGAGAGAAAGAGAAAGAGAAGCTGTGAGTGAGTGTGAGAGAGAGATAAAGAGAAGCTGTGAGTGATAGAGAGAGATAAAGAAAAGCTGTGAGTGAGAGAGAGAAAGAGAAGCTGGGAGTGAGTAAGAGAGAGAAAGAGAAGCTGTGAGTGAGAGAGAGAGAGAGAAGCTGTGAGTGAGAGAGAGAGAGAGAAGCTGTGAGTGAGAAAGAAAGAAAGAAAGAGAAGCTGTGAGTGAGTGAGAGAGAGAGAAACTGTGAGTGAGAGAGAAAGAGAAGCTGTGAGTGAGAGAGAGAGAAAGAGAAGCTGTGAGTGAGAAAGAGAAAAAGAGAAGCTGTAAGTGAGAGAGAGAGAGAGAGAAAGAGAAGCTGTGAGAGAGAGAGAGAGGAGCTGTGAGTGAGAGAGAGAGAAAGAAATAGAAGCTGTGAGTGAGTGAGAGCGAGAGCTGTGAGTGAGAGAGAGAGAGACATAGAAGCTGTGAGTGAGAGAGAAAGGGAAAGAGAGGCTGTGAGTGAGAGAGAGAGAGAGAAAGAGAAGCTGTGAGTGAGAGAGAGAGAGAGAAAGAGAAGCTGTGTGTGAGAGAGAGAGAAGCTGTGAGTGAGATAGAAAGAAAGAAATAGAAGCTGTGAGTGAGTGAGAGAGAGAGCAGCTGTGAGTGAGAGAGAGAGAAGCTGTGAGTGAGAGAGAGAGAGAGAGAGAAAGAGAAGCTGTGAGTGAGAGAGAGAGAGAGAAAGAGAAGCTGTGAGAGAGAGAAAGAGAAGCTGTGAGTGACAGAGAAAGAGAAGCTGTGAGTGAGAGAGAGAGAGAAAGAGAAGCTGTGAGTGACAGAGAGAGAGAGAAGCTGTGAGTAAGAGAGAGAGAGAAAGAGAAGCTGTATGAGAGAGAGAGAGAAGCTGTGAGTGAGAGGGAAAGAAAGAAATAGAAGCTGTGAGTGAGTGAGAGAGAGAGAAGCTGTGAGTGAGAGAGAGAGAGAAGCTGTGAGTGAGAGAGAAAGGGAAAGAGAGGCTGTGAGTGAGAGAGAGAGAGAGAGAAGCTGTGAGTGAGTGAGAGAGAGAAGCTGTGAGTGAGAGAGAAAGAGAGGCTGTGAGTGAGAGAGAGAGAGAAGCTGAGTGAGAGAGATATAAAGAGAAGCTGTGAGTTAGAGAGAGAGAGAGAGAAGCTGTGAGTGAGAAAGAGAGAAAGAGAAGCTGTGTGTGTGTGAGAGAGAGAGAAGCTGTGAGTGAGAGAGAGAGAGAGAAGCTGTGAGTGAGAGAGAAAGCTGTGAGTGAGAGAGAAAGAGAAAGAGAAGCTGTGAGTGAGAGAGAGAGAGAGAAGCTGTGAGTGTGTGTGAGAGAGAGAGAAACTGTGAGTGAGAGCGAGAGAGAAGGTGTGAGTGAGTGAGTGAGAGAGAGAGAAGCTGTGAGTGAGAGAGAGAAATAAAGAGAAGCTGTGAGTGAGTGAGAGAGATAGAGAAAGAGAAGCTGTGTGTGAGAGAGAGAGAGAGAAAGAGAAGCTGTGAGTGTGAGAGAGAGATAAAGAGAAGCTGTGAGTTAGAGAGAGACAGAGAAAGAGAAGCTGTGAGTGAGAGAGTGAGAGAGAAAGAGAAGCTGTGAGTGAGAGAGAGAGAGAAAGAGAAGCTGTGAGTGAGAGAGAGAGAAAGAAAGAGATGCTGTGAGTGAGAGAGAGAGGGTGAAAAAGAAGCTGTGATTGTGAGAGAGAGGGAGAAAAAGGGAAGCTGTCAGTGAGCATGTGAGAGAGAGAGAAGCTGTGACAGTGGGAGAGAGAGAAAGAGAAGCTGTGAGTGAGTGAGAAAGAAAGAAAGAGAAGCTATGAGTGAGAGAGAGAGAAGCTGTAAGTGAGAGAGAGAGGGAGAAAGAGAAGCTGTGAGAGAGAGAGAGAAAGAGAAGCTGTGAGTGAGAGAGACAGACAGAGAAAGAGAAGCTGTGAGTGTGAGAGAGAGCTAGAAGCTGTGAGTGAGTGAGAGAGAGAGAAGCTGTGAGTGAGAGAGAGAAAGAGAAGCTGTGAGTGAGAGAGAGAGAGAAAGAGAAGCTGTGAGTGAGAGAGAGAGAAAGAGAAGCTGTGAGTGAGAGAGAGAGAAGCTGTGAGTGAGAGAGAGAGGGAGAAAGTGAAGCAGTGAGTGAGAGAGAGAGAGAGAAGCTGTGAGTGAGAGAGAGAGAGAGAAAAAAAGAATCTGTGAGTGAGAGAGAGAGAGAGAAGCTGTGAGTGAGAGAGAGAGAGAAGCTGTGAGTGAGAGAGAGAAAGAGAAGCTGTGAGTGAGAGAGAGAGAGAAAGAGAAGCTGTGAGTGAGAGAAAGATAAAGAGAAGCTGTGAGTTAGAGAGAGACAGAGAAAGAGAAGCTGTGAGTGAGAGAGAGAGAGAGAAAGAGAAGCTGTGTGTTTGAGAGAGAGAGAAGCTGTGAGTGAGAGAGAGAGAGAAAGAGAAGATGTTAGTGAGAGAGTGAGAGAGAGAAAGAGAAGTTGTGAGTGAGAGAGAGAGAAGCTGTGAGTGAGAGAGAGAGAAAGAGAAGGTGTGTGTGAGAGAGAGAAAGAGAAGCTGTGAGTGAGAGAGAGAGAGAGAAGATGTGAGTGAGAGAGAGAGAGAGAAGATGTGAGTGAGAGAAAGAGAAAGAGAAGCTGTGAGTGAGAGAGAGAGAGATAAAGAGAAGCTGTGAGTGATAGAGAGAGATAAAGAAAAGCTGTGAGTGAGAGAGAGAAAGAAAGAGAAGCTGTGAGTGAGAGAGAGAGGGAGAAAGAAAAGCTGTGAGTGAGAGAGAGAGAAAGAGAAGCTGTGAGTGAGAGAGAGAGAGAGAAAGAGAAGATGTGAGAGAGAGAGAAGTTGTGAGTGAGTGAGAGAGAGAGAAGCTGTGAGAGAGAGAGAGAGAAGCTGTGAGTGAGAGAGAGAGAGAGAAGGAGAAGCTGTGAGTGAGATAGAGAGAGAGAAAGAGAAGCTGTGAGTGAGAGAGAGAGAAGCTGTGAGTGAGAGAGAAAGAGAAGTTGTGAGTGAGAGAGAAAGAGAAGCTATGAGTTAGAGAGAGAGAGTGAAAGAGAAGCTGTGAGTGAGAGAGAGAGAGATTGAGGAGCTGTGAGATAGAGAGAGAAAGAGAAGCTGTGAGTAAGAGAGAGAGAGAAACTGTGAGTGAGAGAGAAAGCGAAGCTGTGAGTGAGAAAGAGAAGCTGTGTGTGTGTGAGAGAGAGAGAAGCTGTGAGTGAGAGAGAGAGAAAGAGAAGCTGTGAGTGAGAGAGAGAGAAAGAGAAGCTGTGAGTGAGAGAGTGAGATAAAGAGAAGCTGTGAGTTAGAGAGAGACAGAGAAAGAGAAGCTGTGAGTGAGAGAGAGAGAAAAAAAGAAGCTGTGAGTGAGAGAGAGAGAGAAAGAGAAGCTGTGAGTGAGAGAGAGAGAGAGAGAAGTTGTGAGTGAGAGTGAGAGAGAAAGAGAAGCTGTGAGTGAGAGAGTGAGAGAAAGAGAAGCTGTGAGTGAGAGAGAGAGAAAGAAAGAGAAGCTGTGTGAGAGAGAGAAGCTGTAAGTGAGAGAGAGAGAAAGAGAAGCTCTGAGTGAGAGAGAGAGAAAGAGAAGCTGTGAGTGTGAGAGAGAGTGAGAAAAAGGGAAGCTGTGAGTGAGCGTGAGAGAGAGAAGCTGTGACAGTGGGAGAGAGAAAGAGAGAAAGAGAAGCTGTGAGTGAGAGAGAGAGAAAGAAAGAAAGAGAAGTTATGAGTGAGAGAGAGAGAAGCTGTGAGTGAGAGAGAGAAGGAGAAAGAGAATCTGTGAGTGAGAGAGAGAGAGCGTAGCTGTGAGTGAGAGAGAGAAAGAGAAGCTGTGAGTGAGAGAAAGAGAGAGAGAGAAAGAGAAGCTGTGAGTGAGAGAGAGATAAAGAGAAGCTGTGAGTTAGAGAGAGAGAGAAAGAGAAGCTGTGAGTGAGAGAGAGAGAGAAAGAGAAGCTGTGTGAGAGAGAGAATCTGTGAGTGAGAGAGAGAGAGGGAAAGAAAGAGAAGATGTCAGTGAGAGAGGGAGAGAGAGAGAGAAGCTGTGAGTGAGAGAGAGAGAGAAAGATAAGTTGTGTGAGAGAGGGAGAGAAAGAGAAGCTGTGAGTGAGAGAGAGAGAGAGTGAGAAGCTGTGAGTGAGAGAGAGAGAGAGCAGCTGTGAGTGAGAGAGAGAGAGAGAAAGAGAAGCTGTGAGTGAGAGAGAGAGAGAAAGAGAAGCTGTGAGAGAGAGAGAAGCTGTGAGTGAGAGAGAAAGAAAGAAATAGAAGCTGTGAGTGAGTGAGAGAGAGAGAAGCTGTGAGTGAGAGAGAGAGAGAAGCTGTGAGTGAGAGAGAGAGAGAGAAAGAGAAGCTGTGAGTGAGAGAGAGAGAGAAAGAGAAGCTGTGAGAGAGAGAAAGAGAAGCTGTGAGTGAGAGAGAAAGAGAAGCTGTGAGTGAGAGAGAGAGAAAGAGAAGCTGTGAGTGAGAGAGAGAGAAAGAGAAGCTGTGAGTGAGAGAGAGAGAGAGAAAGAGAAGCTGTGAGAGAGAGAGAGAAGCTGTGAGTGAGAGAGAAAGAAAGAAATAGAAGCTGTGAGTGAGTGAGAGAGAGAGAAGCCATGAGTGAGAGAGAGAGAGAGAAGCTGTGAGTGAGAGAGAAAGGGAAAGAGAGGCTGTGAGTGAGAGAGAGAGAGAGAGAAGGTGTGAGTGAGAGAGAGAGAGAAAGAGAAGCTGTGAGTGAGAGAGAGAGAAAGAGAAGCTGTGAAAGAGAGAGAGAGAAGTTGTGAGTGAGTGAGAGACAGAAGCTGTGAGAGAGAGAAGCTGTGAGTGAGAGAGAGAGAGAAGGAGAAGCTGTGAGTGAGATAGAGAGAGAGAAAGAGAAGCTGTGAGTGAGAGAGAGAGAGAGAAGCTGTGTGTGAGAGAGAAAGAGAAGCTGTGAGTGAGAGAGAAAGAGAAGCTATGAGTTAGAGAGAGAGTGAAAGAGAAGCTGTGAGTGAGAGAGAGAGAGAGTGAGGAGCTGTGAGATAGAGAGAGAAAGAGAAGCTGTGAGTGAGAGAGAGAGAGAAGGTGTGAGTGAGAGAGAAAGAGAAGCTGTGAGTGAGAGAGAAAGAGAAGCTGTGTGTGTGTGAGAGAGAGAGAAGCTGTGAGAGGTAGAGAGAGAAAGAGAAGCTGTGAGTGAGAGAGAGAGAGAAAGAGAAGCTGTGAGTGAGAGAGTGAGATAAAGAGAAGCTGTGAGTTAGAGAGAGAGAGAAAGAGAATCTGTGAGTGAGAGAGAGAGAAAAAAAGAAGCTGTGAGTGAGAGAGAGAGAGAGAGAAAGAGAAGCTGTGAGTGAGAGAGAGAGAGAAAGAGAAGCTGTGAGTGAGAGAGAGAGAGAAAGAAAGAGAAGCTGTGAGTGAGAGAGAGAGAAGCTGTGAGTGAGAGAGAGAGGGAGAAAGAGAAGCTGTGAGTGAGAGAGAGAGAGAGAGAAAGAGAAGAGAGAGAAGTTGTGAGTGAGTGAGAGAGAGAGAAGCTGTGTGAGAGAGAGAAGCTGTGAGTGAGAGAGAGAGAGAAGGAGAAGCTGTGAGTGAGATAGAGAGAGAGAAAGAGAAGCTGTGAGTGAGAGAGAGAGAGAGAAGCTATGAGTGAGAGAGAAAGAGAAGCTGTGAGTGAGAGAGAGAGAGAACCTGTGAGTGAGAGAGAAAGAGAAGCTGTGAGTGAGAGAGAAAGAGAAGCTGTGTGTGTGAGAGAGAGAGAAGCTGTGTGTGTGAGAGAGAGAAAGAGAAGCTGTGAGTGAGAGAGAGAGAGAAAGAGAAGCTGTGAGTGAGAGAGTGAGATAAAGAGAAGCTGTGAGTTAGAGAGAGACAGAGAAAGAGAATCTGTGAGTGAGAGAGAGAGAAAAAAAGAAGCTGTGAGTGAGAGAAAGAGAGAGAGAAAGAGAAGCTGTGAGTGAGTGAGAGAGAGAGAAAGAGAAGCTGTGAGTGAGAGAGTGAGAGAAAGAGAAGCTGTGAGTGAGAAAGAAAGAGAAGCTGTGAGTGAGAGAGAGAAGCTGTGAGTGAGAGAGAAAGAGAATCTGTGAGTGAGAGAGAGAGAGAAGCTGTGAGTGAGAGAGAAAGACAAGCTGTGAGTGAGAGAGAAAGAGAAGCTGTGTGTGTGTGAGAGAGAGAAGCTGTGAGTGTGAGAGAGAGAGAGATAGAGTAGCTGTGAGTGAGAGAGAAAGCTGTGAGTGAGTGAGAGAGAGAGAGAAGCTGTGTGAGAGAGAGAAAGAGAAGCTGTGAGTGAGAGAAAGAGAGAGAGAGAAAGAGAAGCTGTGAGTGAGAGAGAGATAAAGAGAAGCTGTGAGTTAGAGAGGGAGAGAAAGAGAAGTGAGTGAGAGAGGGAGAGAAAGAGAAGCTGTGTGAGAGAGAGAATCTGTGAGTGAGAGAGAGAGAGAAAGAGATGATATCAGTGAGAGAGGGAGAGAGAGAGAGAAGCTGAGAGAGAGAGAGAGAGAGAAAGATAAGCTGTGTGAGAGAGGGAGAGAAAGAGAAGGTGTGTGTGAGAGAGAGAGAGAGTGAGAAGCTGTGAGTGAGAGAGAAAGAGAGAGAAGCTGTGATTGAGAGAGAGAGAGAGAAAAAGAAAGAGAAGCTGTGAGTGAGAGAGAGAGAGAGAAAGAGAAGCTGTGAGAGAGAGAGAGAAGCTGTGAGTGAGAGAGAAAGAAAGAAATAGAAGCTGTGAGTGAGTGAGAGAGAAGCTGTGAGTGTGTGAGAGAGAAGATGTGAGTGAGAGAGAGAGAGAGAAAGAGAAGCTGTGAGTGAGAGAGAGAGAGAAAGAGAAGCTGTGAGAGAGAGAAAGAGAAGCTGTGAGTGAGAGAGAAAGAGAAGCTGTGAGTGAGAGAGATAGAGAAAGAGAAGCTGTGAGTGAGAGAGAGAGAAAGAGAAGCTGTGAGTGAGACAGAGAGAGGAAGAGAAGCTGTGAGAGAGAGAGAAGCTGTGAGTGAGAGAGAAAGAAAGAAATAGAAGCTGTGAGTGAGTGAGAGAGAGAGAAGCTGTGAGTGAGAGAGAGAGAGAGAAGCTGTGAGTGAGAGAGAAAGGGAAAGAGAGGCTGTGAGTGAGAGAGAGAGAGAGAGTGAAGCTGTGAGTGAGAGAGAGAGAGAAAGCGAAGATGTGAGAGAGAGAGAGAAGCTGTGAGTGAGAGAGAAAGAAAGAAATAGAAGCTGTGAGTGAGTGAGAGAGAAGCTGTGAGTGAGAGAGAGAGAGAAGCTGTGAGTGAGAGAGAGAAAGAGAAGCTGTGAGTGAGAGAGAGAGAGAAAGAGAAGCTGTGAGTGAGAGAGAGATAAAGAGAAGCTTTGAGTTAGAGAGAGAGAGAAAGAGAAGCTGTGAGTGAGAGAGAGAGAAGCTGTGAGTGAGAGAGAGGGGAGAAAGTGAAGCAGTGAGTGAGAGAGAGAGAGATAGAGAAGCTGTGAGTGAGAGAGAGAGCGAGAAAAAAAGAATCTGTGAGTGAGAGAGAGAGAGAGAAGCTGTGAGTGAGAGAGAGAGAGAGAAGCTGTGAGTGAGAGAGAGAAAGAGAAGCTGTGAGTGAGAGAGAGAGAGAAAGAGAAGCTGTGAGTGAGAGAGAGATAAAGAGAAGCTGTGAGTTAGAGAGAGACAGAGAAAGAGAAGCTGTGAGTGAGAGAGAGAGAGAGAAGCGGTGAGTGAGAGAGAGAGAGAGAAGCTGTGAGTGAGAGAGAAAGAGAGGCTGTGAGTGAGAGAGAGAGGGTGAAAGAGAAGCTGAGATTGTGAGAGAGAGGGAGAAAAAGGGAAGCTGTCAGTGAGCGTGAGAGAGAGAGAAGCTGTGACAGTGGGAGAGAGAGAAAAAGAAGCTGTGAGTGAGTGAGAGAGAAAGAAAGAGAAGCTATGAGTGTGAGAGAGAGAAGCTGTAAGTGAGAGAGAGAGGGAGAAAGAGAAGCTGTGAGAGAGATAGAGAATGAGAAGCTGTGAGTGAGAGAGAGAGAGACAGAGAAAGAGAACCTGTGAGTGAGAGAGAGAGAGCTAGAAGTTGTGAGTGAGTGAGGGAGAGACAAGCTGTGAGTGAGAGAGAGAGAGAGAAGCTGTGAGTGAGAGAGAGAGAAAGAGAAGCTGTGAGTGAGAGAGAGATAAAGAGAAGCTGTGAGTTAGAGAGAGAGAGAAAGAGAAGCTGTGAGTGAGAGAGAGAGAAGCTGTGAGTGAGAGAGAGAGGGAGAAAGTGAAGCGGTGAGTGAGAGAGAGAGAGAGAGAAGCTGTGAGTGAGAGAGCGAGCGAGAAAAAAGAATCTGTGAGTGAGAGAGAGAGAAGCTGTGAGTGAGAGAGAGAGAGAGAAGCTGTGAGTGTGAGAGAGAAAGAGAAGCTGTGAGTGAGTGAGAGAGAGAGAAGTTGTGAGTGAGAGAGTGAGATAAAGAGAAGCTGTGAGTTAGAGAGAGACAGAGAAAGAGAATCTGTGAGTGAGAGAGAGAGAAAAA
The DNA here is from genome assembly GCA_035047345.1 of Bradypodion ventrale. Taxonomy (NCBI): domain Eukaryota; kingdom Metazoa; phylum Chordata; class Lepidosauria; order Squamata; family Chamaeleonidae; genus Bradypodion; species Bradypodion ventrale. The sequence continues at coordinate 9,180,250 of JAWDJE010000018.1, read as the reverse complement.
AAGAAGCTGTGAGTGAGAGAAAGAGAGAGAGAAAGAGAAGCTGTGAGTGAGTGAGAGATAGAGAAGCTGTGAGTGAGGGTGAGAGAGAAAGAGAAGCTGTGAGTGAGAGAGTGAGAGAAAGAGAAGCTGTGAGTGAGAAAGAAAGAGAAGCTGTGAGTGAGAGAGAGAAGCTGTGAGTGAGAGAGAAAGAGAATCTGTGAGTGAGAGAGAGAGAGAAGCTGTGAGTGAGAGAGAAAGACAAGCTGTGAGTGAGAGAGAAAGAGAAGCTGTGTGTGTGAGAGAGAGAGAAGCTGTGAGTGAGAGAGAGAAGCTGTGAGTGAGAGAGAGAGAGAAAGAGATGCTCTGAGTGAGAGAGAGAGAAAGAGAAGCTGTGAGTGTGAGAGAGAGTGAGAAAAAGGGAAGTTGTGAGTGAGCGTGTGAGAGAGAGAAGCTGTGACAGTGGGAGACAGAAAGAGAGAAAGAGAAGCTGTGAGTGAGAGAGAGAGAAAGAAAGAGAAGCTATGAGTGAGAGAGAGAGAAGCTGTGAGTGAGAGAGAGAAGGAGAAAGAGAATCTGTGAGTGAGAGAGAGAGAGAGATAGAGTAGCTGTGAGTGAGAGAGAAAGCTGTGAGTGAGTGAGAGAGAGAGAGAAGCTGTGAGTGAGAGAGAGAAAGAGAAGCTGTGAGTGAGAGAAAGAGAGAGAGAGAAAGAGAAGCTGTGAGTGAGAGAGAGATAAAGAGAAGCTGTGAGTTAGAGAGAGAGAGAAAGAGAAGTGAGTGAGAGAGGGAGAGAAAGAGAAGCTGTGTGAGAGAGAGAATCTGTGAGTGAGAGAGAGAGAAAAAGAGAAGATATCAGTGAGAGAGGGAGAGAGAGAGAGAAGCTGTGAGAGAGAGAGAGAGAGAAAGATAAGCTGTGTGAGAGAGGGAGAGAAAGAGAAGGTGTGTGTGAGAGAGAGAGAGAGTGAGAAGCTGTGAGTGAGAGAGAAAGAGAGAGAAGCTGTGATTGAGAGAGAGAGAGAGAAAAAGAAAGAGAAGCTGTGAGTGAGAGAGAGAGAGAGAAAGAGAAGCTGTGAGAGAGAGAGAGAAGCTGTGAGTGAGAGAGAAAGAAAGAAATAGAAGCTGTGAGTGAGTGAGAGAGAAGCTGTGAGTGTGTGAGAGAGAAGATGTGAGTGAGAGAGAGAGAGAAATAGAAGCTGTGAGAGAGAGAGAGAGAGAAAGAGAAGCTGTGAGAGAGAGAAAGAGAAGCTGTGAGTGAGAGAGAAAGAGAAGCTGTGAGTGAGAGAGATAGAGAAAGAGAAGCTGTGAGTGAGAGAGAGAGAAAGAGAAGCTGTGAGTGAGACAGAGAGAGGAAGAGAAGCTGTGAGAGAGAGAGAAGCTGTGAGTGAGAGAGAAAGAAAGAAATAGAAGCTGTGAGTGAGTGAGAGAGAGAGAAGCTGTGAGTGAGAGAGAGAGAGAAGCTGTGAGTGAGAGAGAAAGGGAAAGAGAGGCTGTGAGTGAGAGAGAGAGAGAGTGAAGCTGTGAGTGAGAGAGAGAGAAAGCGAAGATGTGAGAGAGAGAGAGAAGCTGTGAGTGAGAGAGAAAGAAAGAAATAGAAGCTGTGAGTGAGTGAGAGAGAGAGAAGCTGTGAGTGAGAGAGAGAGAGAAGCTGTGAGTGAGAGAGAGAAAGAGAAGCTGTGAGTGAGAGAGAGAGAGAAAGAGAAGCTGTGAGTGAGAGAGAGATAAAGAGAAGCTTTGAGTTAGAGAGAGAGAGAAAGAGAAGCTGTGAGTGAGAGAGAGAGAAGCTGTGAGTGAGAGAGAGGGGAGAAAGTGAAGCAGTGAGTGAGAGAGAGAGAGATAGAGAAGCTGTGAGTGAGAGAGAGAGCGAGAAAAAAAGAATCTGTGAGTGAGAGAGAGAGAGAGAAGCTGTGAGTGAGAGAGAGAGAGAGAAGCTGTGAGTGAGAGAGAGAAAGAGAAGCTGTGAGTGAGAGAGAGAGAGAAAGAGAAGCTGTGAGTGAGAGAGAGATAAAGAGAAGCTGTGAGTTAGAGAGAGACAGAGAAAGAGAAGCTGTGAGTGAGAGAGAGAGAGAGAAGCGGTGAGTGAGAGAGAGAGAGAGAAGCTGTGAGTGAGAGAGAAAGAGAGGCTGTGAGTGAGAGAGAGAGGGTGAAAGAGAAGCTGAGATTGTGAGAGAGAGGGAGAAAAAGGGAAGCTGTCAGTGAGCGTGAGAGAGAGAGAGAAGCTGTGACAGTGGGAGAGAGAGAAAAAGAAGCTGTGAGTGAGTGAGAGAGAAAGAAAGAGAAGCTATGAGTGTGAGAGAGAGAAGCTGTAAGTGAGAGAGAGAGGGAGAAAGAGAAGCTGTGAGAGAGATAGAGAAAGAGAAGCTGTGAGTGCGAGAGAGAGAGAGACAGAGAAAGAGAACCTGTGAGTGAGAGAGAGAGAGCTAGAAGTTGTGAGTGAGTGAGGGAGAGACAAGCTGTGAGTGAGAGAGAGAGAGAGAAGCTGTGAGTGAGAGAGAGAAAAAGAGAAGCTGTGAGTGAGAGAGAGATAAAGAGAAGCTGTGAGTTAGAGAGAGAGAGAAAGAGAAGCTGTGAGTGAGAGAGAGAGAAGCTGTGAGTGAGAGAGAGAGAGGGAGAAAGTGAAGCGGTGAGTGAGAGAGAGAGAGAAGGTGTGAGTGAGAGAGCGAGCAAGAAAAAAGAATCTGTGAGTGAGAGAGAGAGAAGCTGTGAGTGAGAGAGAGAGAGAGAAGCTGTGAGTGTGAGAGAGAAAGAGAAGCTGTGAGTGAGTGAGAGAGAGAGAAGTTGTGAGTGAGAGAGAGAAAGAGAAGCTGTGAGTTTGTGTGAGAGAGAAAGAGAAGCTGTGAGTGAGAGAGAGAGAGAAAGAGAAGATGTTAGTGAGAGAGTGAGAGAGAGAAAGAGAAGTTGTGAGTGAGAGAGAGAGAAGCTGTGAGTGAGAGAGAGAGAGAAAGAGAAGGTGTGTGTGTGAGAGAGAAAGAGAAGCTGTGAGTGAGAGAGAGAGAGAAGATGTGAGTGTGAGAGAGAAGATGTGAGTGAGAGAAAGAGAAAGAGAAGCTGTGAGTGAGTGTGAGAGAGAGATAAAGAGAAGCTGTGAGTGATAGAGAGAGATAAAGAAAAGCTGTGAGTGAGAGAGAGAAAGAGAAGCTGGGAGTGAGTAAGAGAGAGAAAGAGAAGCTGTGAGTGAGTGAGAGAGAGAAGCTGTGAGTGAGAGAGAGAGAGAAGCTGTGAGTGAGAAAGAAAGAAAGAGAAGCTGTGAGTGAGTGAGTGAGAGAGAAACTGTGAGTGAGAGAGAAAGAGAAGCTGTGAGTGAGAGAGAGAGAAAGAGAAGCTGTGAGTGAGAGAGAGAAAAAGAGAAGCTGTGAGTGAGAGAGAGAGAGAGAGAAAGAGAAGCTGTGAGAGAGAGAGAGAGGAGCTGTGAGTGAGAGAGAGAGAAAGAAATAGAAGCTGTGAGTGAGTGAGAGCGAGAGCTGTGAGTGAGAGAGAGAGATAGAAGCTGTGAGTGAGAGAGAAAGGGAAAGAGAGGCTGTGAGTGAGAGAGAGAGAGAGAAAGAGAAGCTGTGAGTGAGAGAGAGAGAGAGAGAAAGAGAAGCTGTGTGTGAGAGAGAGAGAAGCTGTGAGTGAGATAGAAAGAAAGAAATAGAACCTGTGAGTGAGTGAGAGAGAGAGAAGCTGTGAGTGAGAGAGAGAGAAGCTGTGAGTGAGAGAGAGAGAGAAGCTGTGAGTGAGAGAGAAAGGGAAAGAGAGGCTGTGAGTGAGAGAGAGAGAGAGAAGCTGTGAGTGAGAGAGAGAGAGAAGCTGTGAGTGAGAGAGAAAGAGAGGCTGTGAGTGAGAGAGAGAGAGAAGCTGAGTGAGAGAGATATAAAGAGAAGCTGTGAGTTAGAGAGAGAGAGAAAGAGAAGCTGTGAGTGAGAAAGAGAGAAAGAGAAGCTGTGTGTGTGTGTGAGAGAGAGAAGCTGTGAGTGAGTGAGAGAGAGAGAGAAGCTGTGAGTGAGAGAGAAAGCTGTGAGTGAGAGAGAAAGAGAAAGAGAAGCTGTGAGTGAGAGAGAGAGAGAGAAGCTGTGAGTGTGTGTGAGAGAGAGAGAAACTGTGAGTGAGAGCGAGAGAGAAGGTGTGAGTGAGTGAGTGAGAGAGATAGAAGCTGTGAGTGAGAGAGAGAAATAAAGAGAAGCTGTGAGTGAGTGAGAGAGATAGAGAGAAGCTGTGAGTGAGAGAGAGAAATAAAGAGAAGCTGTGAGTTAGAGAGAAACAGAGAAAGAGAAGCTGTGAGTGAGAGAGAGAGAAAGAAAGAGAAGCTGTGAGTGTGAGAGAGAGATAAAGAGAAGCTGTGAGTTAGAGAGAGACAGAGAAAGAGAAGCTGTGAGTGAGAGAGTGAGAGAGAAAGAGAAGCTGTGTGAGAGAGAGAGAAAGAGAAGCTGTGAGTGAGAGAGAGAGAAAGAAAGAGATGCTGTGAGTGAGAGAGAGAGGGTGAAAGAGAAGCTGTGATTGTGAGAGAGAGGGAGAAAAAGCTGTCAGTGAGCGTGAGAGAGAGAGAGAAGCTGTGACAGTGGGAGAGAGAGAAAGAGAAGCTGTGAGTGAGTGAGAGAGAAAGAAAGAGAAGCAATGAGTGAGAGAGAGAAGCTGTAAGTGAGAGAGAGAGGGAGAAAGAGAAGCTGTGTGTGAGAGAGAGAAAGAGAAGCTGTGAGTGAGAGAGACAGACAGAGAAAGAGAAGCTGTGAGTGAGAGAGAGAGAGCTAGAAGCTGTGAGTGAGTGAGAGAGAGAAGCTGTGAGTGAGAGAGAGAAAGAGAAGCTCTGAGTGAGAGAGAGAAAAAGAGAAGCTGTGAGGTAGAGAGAGAGAGAAAGAGAAGCTGTGAGTGAGAGAGAGAGAAGCTGTGAGTGAGAGAGAGGGAGAAAGTGAAGAGGTGAGTGAGAGAGAGAGAGAAAGCGAAGCTGTGAGTGACAGAGAGAGCGAGAAAAAAGAATCTGTGAGTGAGAGAGAGAGAGAGAGAAGCTGTGAGTGAGTGAGAGAGAGAGAGAAGCTGTGAGAGAGAGAGAGATAGAAAAGCTGTGAGTGAGAGAGAGAGAGAGAAAGAGAAGCTGTGAGTGAGAGAGATATAAAGAGAAGCTGTGAGTTAGAGAGAGACAGAGAAAGAGAAGCTGTGAGTGAGAGAGAGAGAGAAAGAGAAAGTGTGTGTGTGTGAGAGAGAAAGAGAAGCTGTGAGTGAGAGAGAGAGAAGATGTGAGTGTGAGAGAGAGAAGATGTGAGTGAGAGAAAGGGAAAGTGAAGCTGTGAGTGAGTGAGAGAGAGATAAAGAGAAGCTGTGAGTGTGAGAGAGAGATAAAGAGAAGCTGTGAGTTAGAGAGAGACAGAGAAAGAGAAGCTGTGAGTGAGAGAGTGAGAGAGAAAGAGAAGCTGTGAGTGAGAGAGAGAGAGAAAGAGAAGCTGTGAGTGAGAGAGAGAGAAAGAAAGAGATGCTGTGAGTGAGAGAGAGAGATAAAGACAAGCTGTGAGTTAGAGAGAGACAGAGAAAGATAAGTTGTGAGTGAGATAGAGAGAGAGTAGCTGTGAGTGAGAAAGAGAGAGAAGCTGTGAGTGGGAGAGAGAGAGAGAGAAAGAGAAGATGTGAGTGAGAGAGAGAAAGAGAAACTGTGAGTGAGAGAGAGAGAGAACGAAAGAGAAGCTTTGAGTGAGAGAGAGATAAAGAGAAGCTGTGAGTTAGAGAGAGACAGAGAAAGAGAAGCTGTGAGTGAGAGAGAGAGAGAGAAAGAGAAGCTGTGAGTGAGAGAGAGAGAGAGAGAGAAAGAGAAGCTGTGAGTGAGAGAGAGAGAGAAAGAGAAGCTGTCAGAGAGAGAGAGAGAAAGAGAGAGATGCTGTGAGTGAGTGAGAGAGAGAAGCTGTGAGTGAGAGAGAGAGAGAAGATGTGAGTGAGAGAGAGAAAGAGAACCTTTGAGTGAGAGAGAGAGAGAGAAAGAAAGAGAAGCTGTGAGTGAGAGAGAGATAAAGAGAAGCTGTGAGTGAGAGAGAGAGAGAGAGAAAGAGAAGATGTGAGTGAGAGAGAGAAAGAGAAACTGTGAGTGAGAGAGAGAGAGAAAGAAAGAGAAGCTGTGAGTGAGAGAGAGATAGAAAGAGAAACTGTGACTGAGTGAGAGAGATAAAGACAAGCTGCGAGATAGAGAGAGACAGAGAAAGAGAAGCTGTGAGTGAGAGAGAGAGAGAGAGAGAAGCTGTGAGTGAGAAAGAGAGAGAAGCTGTGAGTGAGAGAGAGAGAAAGAGAAGATGTGAGTGAGAGAGAGAAAGAGAACCTTTGAGTGAGAGAGAGAGAGAGAGAGAAAGAGAAGCTGTGAGTGAGAGAGAGAGATAAAGAGAAGCTGTGAGAGAGAGACAGAGAAAGAGAAGCTGTGAGTGAGAGAGAGAGAAAGAGAAGCTGTGAGAGAGAGAGAGATAAAGAGAAGCTGTGAGTGAGAGAGAGAGAAAGAGAAGCTGTGAGTGAGAGAGAGAGAGAGAAAGGAAGAGAAGCTGTGAGTGAGAGAGAGAGAAGCTTTGAGTGAGTGAGAGAGGGAGAAAGTGAAGCGGTGAGTGAGAGAGAGAGAATAAGAGAAGCTGTGAGTGCGAGAGAGAGAGAGAAAAAAGAGAATCTGTCAGTAAGAGAGAGAGAGAAGCTGTGAGTGAGAGAGAGAGAGATAGAAGCTGAGAGTGAGAGAGAGAGAGATAGAAGCTGTGAGTGAGTGAGAGAGAGAGAAGCTGTGAGTGAGAGAGAGAGAGAAAAAGAGAAGCTGTGAGTGAGAGAGAGGCAGAGAAAGAGAAGCTGTGAGTGAGAGAGAGAGAGAGAGAAAGAGAAGCTGTGTGTGTGTGAGAGAGAGAAAAGCTGTGAGTGTGAGAGAGAGATAGAAAGAGAAGATGTTAGTAAGAGAGTGAAAGAGAGAGAAAGATAACCTGTGAGTGAGAAAGAGAGAGAGAAGCTGTGAGTGAGAGAGAGAGAAGTTGTGAGGAGAGAGAGAGAGAGAAGATGTGAGTGTGAGAGAGAAAGAGAAAGAGAAGCTTTGTGAGTGAGAGAGAAAGATAAAGAGAAGCTGTGAGTGATAGAGAGAGATAAAGAGAAGCTGTGAGTGAGAGAGAGAGAGAAGCTGTGAGTGAGAGAGAGAGAAAGAGAAGCTGTGAGTGAGAGAGAGAAGCTGTGAGTGAGAGAGAAAGAGAAGATGTGAGTGAGAGAGACAGAGAGAAAGAGAAGCTGTGAGTGAGAGAGAGAGAAAGAAAGAGAAGCTGTGAGTGAGAGAGAGAGAAGCTGTGAGTGAGAGAGAGAGGGAGAAAGAGAAGCTGTGAGTGAGAGAGAGAGAGAGAGAGAAAGAGAAGCTGTGAGTGAGAGAGAGAGAAGATGTGAGTGAGAGAGTGAGAGAGAGAAAGAGGTGTGAGTGAGAGAGAAAGAAAGAAAGAGAAGCTGTGAGTGAGAGAGAGAATGAAAGAGAAGCTGTGACTGAGAGAGAGATAAAGACAAGCTGTGAGTTAGAGAGAGACAGAGAAAGATAAGTTGTGAGTGAGATAGAGAGAGAGTAGCTGTGAGTGAGAAAGAGAGAGAAGCTGTGAGTGAGAGAGAGAGAGGGAAAGAGAAGATGTGAGTGAGAGAGAGAAAGAGAAACTGTGAGTGAGAGAGAGAGAGAAAGAAAGAGAAGCTGTGAGTGAGAGAGAGATAAAGAGAAGCTGTGAGTTAGAGAGAGACAGAGAAAGAGAAGCTGTGAGTGAGAGAGAGAGAGAGAAAGAGAAGCTGTGAGTGAGAGAGAGAGAGATAAAGAGAAGCTGTGAGTGAGAGAGAGAGAGAAAGAAAAGCTGTCAGAGAGCGAGAGAAAGAGAGAGATGCTGTGAGTGAGTGAGAGAGAGAAGCTGTGAGTGAGAGTGAGAGGGAGCAAGAGAAGCGGTGAGTGAGAGAGAGAAAGAGAAGCTGTGAGTAAGAGAGAGAGAGAGAAAAAGAGAAGATGTGAGTGAGAGAGAGAGAGAGAGAAGCTGTGAGTGAGAGAGAGAGAGAGCGAAGCTGTGAGAGAGATAGAGAAAGAGAAGCTGTGAGTGAGAGAGAGAGAAAGAGAAGCTGTGAGTGAGAGAGAGATAAAGAGAAGCTGTGAGTTAGAGAGAAACAGTGAAAGAGAAGCTATGAGTGAGAGAGAGAGAGAAAGAGAAGCTGTGTGTGTGTGAGAGAGAGAAGCTGTGAGTGAGAGAGAGAGAGAGAAAGAGAAGATAGTGAGAGAGTGAGAGAGAGAAAGAGAAGCTGTGAGTGAGAGAGAGAGAAGCTGTGAGTGAGAGAGCGAGAGAGAAAGAGAAGCTGTGAGTTAGAGAGAAACAGAGAAAGTGAAGCTGTGAGTGAGAGAGAGAGAAAGAGAAGCTGTGAGTGAGAGAGAGAGAAAGAGAAGCTGTGAGTGAGAGAGAGAAAGAAAGAGAAGCTGTGAGTGAGAGAGACAGAAGCTGTGAGTGAGAGAGAGAGAGAAGCTGTGAGTGAGAGAGTGAAAGAGAGGCTGTGAGTGATAGAGAGAGAGAGAGAAAGAGAATCTGTGATTGAGAGAGAGATAAAGAGAAGCTGTGAGTTAGAGAGAGACAGAGAAAGAGAAGCTTTGAGTGAGAGAGAGAGAGAAAGAGAAGCTGTGAGTGAGAGAGAGAGTTAGAGAAGCTGTGAGTGAGAGAGAGACAGAAGCTGTGAGTGAGAGAGTGAGGGAGTAAGAGAAGCTGTGAGTGAGAGAGAGAGAGAAAGAGAAGCTGTGAGTGAGAGAGAGAGAGAGAAAGGAAGAGAAGCTGTGAGTGAGAGAGAGAGAAGCTTTGAGTGAGTGAGAGAGGGAGAAAGTGAAGCGGTGAGTGAGAGAGAGAGAATAAGAGAAGCTGTGAGTGCGAGAGAGAGAGAGAAAAAAGAGAATCTGTCAGTAAGAGAGAGAGAGAAGCTGTGAGTGAGAGAGAGAGAGATAGAAGCTGAGAGTGAGAGAGAGAGTGATAGAAGCTGTGAGTGAGAGAGAGAGAGAAGCTGTGAGTGAGAGAGAGAGAGAAAAAGAGAAGCTGTGAGTGAGAGAGAGGCAGAGAAAGAGAAGCTGTGAGTGAGAGAGAGAGAGAGAGAAAGAGAAGCTGTGTGTGTGTGAGAGAGAGAAAAGCTGTGAGTGTGAGAGAGAGATAGAAAGAGAAGATGTTAGTAAGAGAGTGAAAGAGAGAGAAAGATAACCTGTGAGTGAGAAAGAGAGAAGCTGTGAGGGAGAGAGAGAGAAGTTGTGAGGAGAGAGAGAGAGAGAAGATGTGAGTGTGAGAGAGAAAGAGAAAGAGAAGCTTTGTGAGTGAGAGAGAAAGATAAAGAGAAGCTGTGAGTGATAGAGAGAGATAAAGAGAAGCTGTGAGTGAGAGAGAGAGAGAAGCTGTGAGTGAGAGAGAGAGAAAGAGAAGCTGTGAGTGAGAGAGAGAAGCTGTGAGTGAGAGAGAAAGAGAAGATGTGAGTGAGAGAGACAGAGAGAAAGAGAAGCTGTGAGTGAGAGAGAGAGAAAGAAAGAGAAGCTGTGAGTGAGAGAGAGAGAGAAGCTGTGAGTGAGAGAGAGAGGGAGAAAGAGAAGCTGTGAGTGAGAGAGAGAGAGAGAGAAAGAGAAGCTGTGAGTGAGAGAGAGAGAGAAGATGTGAGTGAGAGAGTGAGAGAGAGAAAGAGGTGTGAGTGAGAGAGAAAGAAAGAAAGAGAAGCTGTGAGTGAGAGAGAGAATGAAAGAGAAGCTGTGACTGAGAGAGAGATAAAGACAAGCTGTGAGTTAGAGAGAGACAGAGAAAGATAAGTTGTGAGTGAGATAGAGAGAGAGTAGCTGTGAGTGAGAAAGAGAGAGAAGCTGTGAGTGAGAGAGAGAGAGGGAAAGAGAAGATGTGAGTGAGAGAGAGAAAGAGAAACTGTGAGTGAGAGAGAGAGAGAAAGAAAGAGAAGCTGTGAGTGAGAGAGAGATAAAGAGAAGCTGTGAGTTAGAGAGAGACAGAGAAAGAGAAGCTGTGAGTGAGAGAGAGAGAGAAAGAGAAGCTGTGAGTGAGAGAGAGAGAGAAAGAGAAGCTGTCAGAGAGCGAGAGAAAGAGAGAGATGCTGTGAGTGACTGAGAGAGAGAAGCTGTGAGTGAGAGTGAGAGGGAGCAAGAGAAGCGGTGAGTGAGAGAGAGAAAGAGAGGCTGTGAGTAAGAGAGAGAGAGAGAAAAAGAGAAGATGTGAGTGAGAGAGAGAGAGAGAGAAGCTGTGAGTGAGAGAGAGAGAGAGCGAAGCTGTGAGAGAGATAGAGAAAGAGAAGCTGTGAGTGAGAGAGAGAGAAAGAGAAGCTGTGAGTGAGAGAGAGATAAAGAGAAGCTGTGAGTTAGAGAGAAACAGTGAAAGAGAAGCTATGAGTGAGAGAGAGAGAGAAAGAGAAGCTGTGTGTGTGTGAGAGAGAGAAGCTGTGAGTGAGAGAGAGAGAGAGAAAGAGAAGATAGTGAGAGAGTGAGAGAGAGAAAGAGAAGCTGTGAGTGAGAGAGAGAGAAGCTGTGAGTGAGAGAGCGAGAGAGAAAGAGAAGCTGTGAGTTAGAGAGAAACAGAGAAAGTGAAGCTGTGAGTGAGAGAGAGAGAAAGAGAAGCTGTGAGTGAGAGAGAGAGAAAGAGAAGCTGTGAGTGAGAGAGAGAAAGAAAGAGAAGCTGTGAGTGAGAGAGACAGAAGCTGTGAGTGAGAGAGAGAGAAGCTGTGAGTGAGAGAGTGAAAGAGAGGCTGTGAGTGATAGAGAGAGAGAGAGAAAGAGAATCTGTGATTGAGAGAGAGATAAAGAGAAGCTGTGAGTTAGAGAGAGACAGAGAAAGAGAAGCTTTGAGTGAGAGAGAGAGAGAAAGAGAAGCTGTGAGTGAGAGAGAGAGTTAGAGAAGCTGTGAGTGAGAGAGAGAAGAAGCTGTGAGTGAGAGAGTGAGGGAGTAAGAGAAGCTGTGAGTGAGAGAGAGAGAAAGAAAAGCTGTGAGTGAGTGAGAGAAGCTGTGAGTGAGAGAGAGAGAAAGAGAAGCTGTGAGTGAGAGAGAGAGAGAAAGAAAGAGAACCTGTGTGTGTGTGTGAGAAAGAGAAGCTGTGAGAGAGAGAGAGAGAAAGAGAAGATGTTAGTAAGAGAGTGAGAGAGAGAAAGAGAACCTGTGAGTGAGAAAGAGAACCTGTGTGTGTGTGTGAGAAAGAGAAGCTGTGAGAGAGAGAGAGAGAAAGAGAAGATGTTAGTAAGAGAGTGAGAGAGAGAAAGAGAACCTGTGAGTGAGAAAGAGAGAGAGAAGCTGTGAGTGAGAGAGAGAGAAGGTGTGAGGAGAGAGAGAGAGAAGATGTGAGTGTGAGAGAGAAAGAGAAAGAGAAGCTTTGAGTGAGTGAGAGAGAGATATAAAGAGAAGCTGTGAGTGATAGAGAGAGATAAAGAGAAGCTGTGAGTGAGAGAGAGATAGAAGATGTGAGTGAGAGAGAGAGAGAAAGAGAAGCTGTGAGTGAGAGAGAGAAGCTGTGAGTGAGAGAGAGATAGAAGCTGTGAGTGAGAGAGAAAGAAAGAAAGAGAAGATGTGAGAGAGAAAGAGAAGATGTGAGTGAGAGAGACAGAGAGAAAGAGAAGCTGTGAGTGAGAGAGAGAGAGAAAGAAAGAGAAGCTGTGAGTGAGAGAGAGAGAGAAGCTGTGAGTGAGAGAGAGGGAGAAAGAGAAGCTGTGAGTGAGAGAGAGAGAGAGAAAGAGAAGCTGTGAGTGAGAGAGAGAGAGAGAAGATGTGAGTGAGAGAGTGAGAGAGAGAAAGAGGTGTGAGTGAGAGAGAGAGAGAAAGAGAAGCTGTGAGTGAGAGAGAGAATGAAAGAGAAGCTGTGACTGAGAGTGAGAGATAAAGACAAGCTGTGATTAGAGAGAGACAGAGAAAGATAAGTTGTGAGTGAGATAGAGAGAGAGTAGCTATGAGTGAGAAAGAGAGAGAAGCTGTGAGCGAGAGAGAGAGATAGAAAGAGAAGATGTGAGTGAGAGAGAGAAAGAGAAACTGTGAGTGAGAGAGAGAGAGAACGAAAGAGAAGCTGTGAGTGAGAGAGAGATAAAGAGAAGCTGTAAGTTAGAGAGAGACAGAGAAAGAGAAGCTGTGAGTGAGAAAGAGAGAGAAGCTGTGAGTGAGAGAGAGAGAGAAAGCTGTGAGTGTTAGAGAGAAAGACATGCTGTGAGTGAGAGAGAGAGAGAGACAGAGAAGCTGTGAGTGAGAGAGAGAAAAAGAGAAGCTGTGAGTTAGAGAGAGACAGAGGAAGATATGCTGTGAGTGAGAGAGAGAGAGAGAGAAAGAGAACCTGTGAATGAGAGAGAGAAGCTGTGAGTGAGAGAGAGAGAGAAAGAGAAGCTGTGAGTGAGAGAGAGAGAAAGAGAAGCTGTGAGTGAGAGAGAGAGAGGCTGTGAGTGCGAGAGTGGGAGAAGCTGTGTGTGTGTGATAGAGAGAGAGAAGCTGTGAGTGAGAGAGAGAGAAAGAAAGAGAAGCTGTGAGTGTGAGAGAGAAGCTGTGAGTGAGAGAGAGAGAAAGAGAAGCTGTGAGTGAGTGAGAGAGAAAGAGAAGCTGTGAGTGAGAGAGAGAGAGAAAGAGAAGCTGTGAGTGAGAGAGAGAGAAGCTGTGAGTGAGTGAGAGAGAAAGAGAAGCTGTGAGAGAGAGAGAAGCTGTGAGTGAGAGAGAGAGATAAATAGAAGCTGTGAGTTAGAGAGAGACAGAGAAAGAGAAGCTGTGAGTGAGAGAGAGAGAGAGAGCTGTGAGTGAGAAAGAGAGAGAAGCTGTGAGTGAGAGAGAGAGAAAGAGAAGATGTGAGTGAGAGAGAAAGAGAAGCTGTGAGTGAGAGAGAAAGACAGAAAGAAAGAGAAGCTGTGACTTAGAGAGAGAGAAAGACTAGCGGTGAGTTAGAGAGAGACAGAGAAAGAGAAGCTGTGAGTGAGAGAGAGAGAGCGAGAAGCTGTGAGAGAGAAAGAGAGAGAAGCTGTGAGTGAGAGAGAGAGAGAGAAAGAGAAGATGTGAGTGAGAGAGAGAGAAAGAAAAACTGTGAGTGAGAGAGAGAGAGAAAGAAAGAGAAGCTGTAAGTGAGGGAGAGAAATAAAGAGAAGCTGTGAGTTAGAGAGAGACAGAGAAAGAGAAGCTGTGCGTGAGAGAGAGAGAGAGAAAGAGAAGCTGTGAGTGAGAGAGAGAGAAAGAGAAGCTGTGAGTGAGAGAGAGAGAGAGAGAAGCTGTGAGTGAGAGAGAAAGACACGCTGTGAGTGAGAGAGAGAGAGAAAGAGAAGCTGTGAGTGAGAGAGAGAAAAACAGAAGCTGTGAGTTAGAGAGAGACAGAGAAAGAGAAGCTGTGAGTGAGAGAAGAGAGAGAGAAAGAGAAGCTGTGAGTGAGAGACAGAAAGGGAAAGAGAAGCTGTGAGTGAGAGAGAGAGAGAAAGAGAAGCTGTGAGTGAGAGAGAGAGAGAAAGAGAAGCTGTGAGTGAGAGAGAGAAAGAGAAGCTGTGAGTGAGAGAGAGAGGGAAAGAAAGAGAAGCTGTGAGTGAGAGAGAAAGAGAAGCTGTGAGTGAGAGAGAGACAGAAACAGAAGCTGTGAGTGAGAGAGAGAGATATGCTGTCAGTGAGAGAGAGAGAGAAAGAGAGAAGCTGTGAGTGAGATAGAGAGAGAGAAAGAGAAGCTGTGAGTAAGAGAGAGAGACAGAATCTGTGAGTGCGTGAGAGAGAGTGAGAGAGAAGCTGTGAGTGAGAGAGAGTGAAAGAGAAGCTGTGAGTGAGAGAGAGAGAGAGAGAAAGAGAAGCTGTGAGTGAGGGAGAGATAAAGAGAAGCTGTGAGTTAGAGAGAGACAGAGAAAGAGAAGCTGTGAGTGAAAGAGAGAGAGAGAAAGAGAAGCTGTGAGTGAGGGAGAGATAAAGAGAAGCTGTGAGTTAGAGAGAGACAGAGGAAGATATGCTGTGTGTGATGGAGAGAGAGAGAAAGAGAACCTGTGAATGAGAGAGAGAAGCTGTGAGTGAGAGAGAGAGAAAGAGAAGATGTGAGTGAGAGAGAGAGAGAAAGAGAAGATGTGAGTGAGAGAGAGAGAGAAAGAGAAGCTGTGAGTGAGAGAGAGAGAGAGAGAAGCTGTGTGAGAGAGAGAGATATGCTGTGAGGGAGAGAGAGAGAAGCTGTGAGTGAGAGAGAGAGAGAAAGACAAACTGTGTGTGAGAGAGAGAAAGAGAAGCTGTGAGTGAGTGAGAGAGAGAGAAGATGTGAGTGAGAGAGAGAAGCTGTGAGTGTGAGAGAGAGAGAGATAAAGAGAAGTTGTGAGTGAGAGAGAGAGAGAAAGAGAAGCTGGGAGTGAGAGAGTGAGAAAGAGAAGGTGTGTGAGAAAGAGAGAGAAGCTGTGAGAGAGAGAGAGAAGCTGTGAGTGAGAGAGACAGAAAGAAAGAGAAGCTGTGAGTGAGAGAGAGAGAAAGCGAAGCTGTGTGAGAGGGAGAGAGAAAGAGAAGCTGTGAGTGAGAGAGAGAGAAAGAGAAGCTGTGAGTTAGAGAGAGACAGAGAAAGAGAAGCTGTGAGTGAGAAAGAGAGAGAAGCTGTGAGTGAGAGAGAGAGAGAGAAAGAGAAGCTGTGAGTGAGATAGAGAGAATGAGAAGCTGTGAGTGAGAGAGAGAGGCTGTGAGTGAGAGAGTGGGAGAAGCTGTGTGTGTGATAGAGAGAGAGAAGCTGTGAGTGAGAGAGAGAGAGAAAGAAAGAGAAGCTGTGAGTGTGAGAGAGAAGCTGTGAGTGAGAGAGAGAGAGAGAGAAGCTGTGAGTGAGAGAGAGAGAAAGAGAAGCTCTCATGAGAGAGAGAGAGGCTGTCAGTGAGAGAGTGGGAGAAGCTGAGTGTGTGTGATAGAGAGAGAGAAGCTGTGAGTGAGAGAGAGAGAAAGAAAGAGAAGCTGTGAGTGTGAGAGAGAAGCTGTGAGTGAGAGAGAGAGAAAGAGAAGCTGTGAGTGAGTGAGAGAGAAAGAGAAGCTGTGAGTGAGAGAGAGAGAGAAAGAGAAGCTGTGAGTGAGAGAGAGAAGCTGTGAGTGAGAGAGAGAGATAGAAGCTGTGAGTGAGAGAGAAAGAAAGAAAGAGAAGATGTGAGTGAGAGAGAAAGAGAAGATGTGAGTGAGGGAGAGATAAAGAGAAGCTGTGAGTTAGAGAGAGACAGAGAAAGAGAAGCTGTGAGTGAAAGAGAGAGAGAGAAATAGAAGCTGTGAGTGAGTGAGTGAGTGAGAGAGAAGCTGTGAGTGAGTGAGAGAGAGAAAGAGAATCTGTGAGAGAGAGAGAAAGAGAGAGAGAAGCTGTGAGTGAGTGAGAGAGAGAAGATGTGAGTGAGAGAGAGAAAGTGAAGCTGTGAGTGCGAGAGAGAGAGAAAGAGAAGATGTGTGTGTGAGAGAGAGAAAGAGAAGCTGTGAGTGAGAGAGAGAGAAGCTGTGAGAGAGATAGAGAGAAGCTGTGAGTGAGAGAGAGAGAAAGAAAGAGAAGCTGTGAGTGAGAGAGAGAAAAAGAAAGAGATCTGTGAGTGAGTGAGAGAGAAGCTGTGAGTGAGAGGGAGAGAGAGAGAGAGAAGCTGTGAGTGACAGAGAGAGAAAGAGAAGCTGTGAGTGAGAGAGAGAGAGAGAAAGAGAAGCTGTGAGTATGAGAGAGAGAGAGATGCTGTGTGTGAGAGAGAGAGAAGTTGTGAGAGAGAGAAAGAGACTGAGAGAGAATGAGAGAGAGAGAAAGAGAAGCTGTGAGTGTGAGAGAGAGAAAGAGAAGCTGTGAGTGAGAGTGAGAGAGAGAGAGAGAAGCTGTGACAGAGAGAGAGAGAGAGAGTAAAAGAGAGGCTGTGAGTGAGAGAGAGAGTAAGAAAGAAGAAGCTGTGAGTGAGAGATAGAGAGAAAGAGAAGCTGTGGGAGAGAGAAAAAGAAGCTGTGAGTGAGAGAGAGAGAAAGAGAAGCAGTGAGTAAGAGAGAGAGAGAGAGAGAAGCTGTGAGTGGGAGAGAGAGAGAGAAAGAGAAGCTGAGTGAGAGAGAGAGAAAGAGAAGCTGTGGGTGAGAGAGAGAGAGAGAGAGAAAGAGTAGCTGTGAGTGAGTGAGAGAGAGAGAAGGTGTGAGTGAGAGAGAGAAAGAGAAGCTGTGAGTGTGTGTGAGAGAGAAAGAGAAGCTGTGAGTGAGAGGGAGATAGAGAGAAGCTGTGAATGAGAGAGAGAGAAAGAGCAGCTGTGAGTGAGAGAGAGAAAGAGAAGCTGTGAGTGAGAGAGAGAGAGAAAGAGAAGCTGTGAGAGAGAGAGAGAAAGAGAAGCTGTGAGTGAGAGAGGGCGAGAGAGAGAGAGAATCTTTGAGTGAGAGAGAGAGAGAAAGAGAAGCTGTGAGTGAGAGAGAGAGAGAAAGAGAAGCTGTGAGTGAGAGAGGGAGAGAAAGAGAAGTTGTGAGTGGGAGAGAGAGAGAGAAAGAGAAGCTGTGAGTGAGAGAGAGAAAGAGAAGCTGTGAGTGAGAGAGAGAGAGAGAAGCTGTGAGAGAGAGAAAAAGAAGCTGTGAGTGAGAGAGAGAGAAAGAGAAGCTGTGAGTGAGAGAGAGAGAAATAGAAGCTGTGAGTGGGAGAGAGAGAGAGAAAGAGAAGCTGTGAGTGAGAGAGAGAAAGAGAAGCTGTGAGTGAGAGAGAGTGGGAGAAAGAAAAGCTGTGAGTGAGAGAGAGAGAGAGAAGCTGTGAGTGAGAGAGTGAGAGAGAGTGAGTATGAGAAGCTGTGAGTGAGAGAGAGAGAGAAAGAGAAGCTGTGAGTTAGAGAGAGACAGAGAAAGAGAAGCTGTGAGTCAGAGAGAAGCTGTGAGTGAGAGAGAGAGAGAGAGAAAGAGAAGATGTGAGTGAGAGAGAGAGAAGCTGTGAGTGAGAGAGAGAGAGAAAGAGAAGCTGTGAGTTAGAGAGAGACAGAGAAAGAGAAGCTGTGAGTCAGAGAGAAGCTGTGAGTGAGAGAGAGAGAAAGAGAAGCTGTGAGTGAGAGAGAGAGAAATAGAAGCTGTGAGTGGGAGAGAGAGAAAGAGAAGCTGTGAGTGAGAGAGAGAAAGAGAAGCTGTGAGTGAGAGAGAGTGGGAGAAAGAAAAGCTGTGAGTGAGAGAGAGAGAGAGAAGCTGTGAGTGAGAGAGTGAGAGAGAGTGAGTATGAGAAGCTGTGAGTGAGAGAGAGAGAGAAAGAGAAGCTGTGAGTTAGAGAGAGACAGAGAAAGAGAAGCTGTGAGTCAGAGAGAAGCTGTGAGTGAGAGAGAGAGAGAGAGAAAGAGAAGTGGTGAGTGAGAGAGAGAGAAGCTGTGAGTGAGAGAGAGAGAGAAAGAGAAGCTGTGAGTTAGAGAGAGACAGAGAAAGAGAAGCTGTGAGTCAGAGAGAAGCTGTGAGTGAGAGAGAGAGAGAGAGAAAGAGAAGATGTGAGTGAGAGAGAGAGAAGCTGTTAGTGAGAGAGAGAAAGAGAAAGAGAAGCTGTGAGTGAGAGAGAGAGACAGAGAAGCTATAAGTGAGAGAGAGAGAAAGAAGCTGAGAGAGAGAGAGTGAAGCTGTGAGTGAGAGAGAGAGAGAGAGAAAGAGAAGCTGTTAGTGAGAGAGAGAGAAAGAAAGAGAAGCTGTGAGTGAGAGAGAGAGAAGCTGTGAGTGAGAGAGAGAGAAAGAGAAGCTGTGAGTGAGAGAGAGAGGGAGAAAGAGAAGCAGTGAGTGAGAGAGAGAGAGAAAGAAAGAGAAGCTGTGAGTGAGAGAGAGAGAAGCTGTGAGTGAGAGAGAGAGAGAAAGAGAAGCTGTGAGTGAGAGAGAGGGAGAGAAAAAGAGAAGCTGCGAGTGAGAGAGAGAGAGAGAGAGAAGCTGTGAGAGAGAGAGAGAGAGAGAGAAGCTGTGAGAGAGAGAGAGAGAGAGAGAAGCTGTGAGTGAGAGAGAGAAAGAGAAGCTGTGAGTGAGAGAGAGTGGGAGAAAGAAAAGCTGTGAGTGAGAGAGAGAGAGAGAAGCTGTGAGTGAGAGAGTGAGAGAGAGTGAGTATGAGAAGCTGTGAGTGAGAGAGAGAGAGAGAGAAAGAGAAGTGGTGAGTGAGAGAGAGAGAAGCTGTGAGTGAGAGAGAGAGAGAAAGAGAAGCTGTGAGTTAGAGAGAGACAGAGAAAGAGAAGCTGTGAGTCAGAGAGAAGCTGTGAGTGAGAGAGAGAGAGAGAAAGAGAAGATGTGAGTGAGAGAGAGAGAAGCTGTTAGTGAGAGAGAGAAAGAGAAAGAGAAGCTGTGAGTGAGAGAGAGAGACAGAGAAGCTATAAGTGAGAGAGAGAGAGAAAGAAGCTGAGAGAGAGAGAGTGAAGCTGTGAGTGAGAGAGAGAGAGAGAGAGAAAGAGAAGCTGTTAGTGAGAGAGAGAGAAAGAAAGAGAAGCTGTGAGTGAGAGAGAGAGAAGCTGTGAGTGAGAGAGAGAGAAAGAGAAGCTGTGAGTGAGAGAGAGAGGGAGAAAGAGAAGCAGTGAGTGAGAGAGAGAGAGAAAGAAAGAGAAGCTGTGAGTGAGAGAGAGAGAAGCTGTGAGTGAGAGAGAGAGAGAAAGAGAAGCTGTGAGTGAGAGAGAGGGAGAGAAAAAGAGAAGCTGCGAGTGAGAGAGAGAGAGAGAGAGAAGCTGTGAGAGAGAGAGAGAGAGAAAGAGAAGCTGTGAGTGAGAGAGAGAGAAAGAGAAGCTGTGAGTGAGAGAGAGAGAGGAAGAGAAACTGTGAGTGAGAGAGAGAGATAAAGAGAAGCAGTGAGTTAGAGAGAGACAGAGAAAGAGAAGCTGTGAGTGAGAGAGAGAGAGAAGCTGTGAGTGACAGAGAGAAAGAGGAGCTGTGAGTGAGAGAGAGAGAAAAAGAGAAGCTGTGAGTGAGAGAGAGAGAGAGAAGCTGTGAGTGAGAGAGAGAAAACGAAAGAAAAGCTGTGAGTGAGAGAGAGAGAAGCTGTGAGTGAGAGAGAGAGGATGAAAGAGAAGCTGTGAGTGAGAGAGAGAGAAAGAGAAGCTGCGAGTGAGAGGGAGAGAGAGAGAGAAGCTGTGAGTGACAGAGAGAAAAAGAGAAGCTGTGAGTGACAGAGAGAGAGAGAAAGAGAAGCTGTAAGTGTGAGAGAGAGAGAGAGAAAGAGAAGCTGTGAGTGGGAGAGAGAGAGAGAAAGAGAAGCTGTGAGTGAGAGAGATAGAAAGAGAAGCTGTGGGTGAGAGAGAGAGAGAGAAAGAAAGAGAAGCTGTGAGTGAGTGAGGGAGAGAGAAGTTGTGAGTGAGAGAGAGAAAGAGAAGCTGTGAGTGTGTGTGTGAGAGAAAGAGAAGCTGTGAGTGAGAGGGAGAGAGAGAGAGAAGCTGTGAATGAGAGAGAGAGAAAGAGCAGCTGTGAGTGAGAGAGAGAAAGAGAAGCTGTGAGTGAGAGAGAGAGAAAGAGAAGCTGTGAGAGAGAGAGAGAGAGAAAGAGAAGCTGTGAGTGAGAGAGGGAGAGAGAGAGAAAGAGAAGCTTTGAGTGAGAGAAAGAGAGAGAAAGAAAGAGAAGCTGTGAGTAAGAGAGAGAAAGAGAAGCTGTGAGTGAGAGAGAGAGAAAGAGAAGCTGTGAGTGAGAGAGAGAGAGAGAAAGAGAAGTTGTGAGTGAGAGAGAGAGAGAGAAGCTGTGTGAGAGAGAGAGAAGCTGTGAGAGAGAGAAAAAGAAGCTGTGAGTGAGAGAGAGAGAAAGAGAAGCTGTGAGTGAGAGAGAGAGAAAGAGAAGCTGTGAGTGAGAGAGGGAGAGAAAGAGAAGTTGTGAGTGGGAGAGAGAGAGAGAAAGAGAAGCTGTGAGTGAGAGAGAGAAAGAGAAGCTGTGAGTGAGAGAGAGAGAGAGAAGCTGTGAGAGAGAGAAAAAGAAGCTGTGAGTGAGAGAGAGAGAAAGAGAAGCTGTGAGTGAGAGAGAGAAATAGAAGCTGTGAGTGGGAGAGAGAGAGAGAAAGAGAAGCTGTGAGTGAGAGAGAGAAAGAGAAGCTGTGAGTGAGAGAGAGTGGGAGAAAGAAAAGCTGTGAGTGAGAGAGAGAGAGAGAAGCTGTGAGTGAGAGAGTGAGAGAGAGTGAGTATGAGAAGCTGTGAGTGAGAGAGAGAGAGAAAGAGAAGCTGTGAGTTAGAGAGAGACAGAGAAAGAGAAGCTGTGAGTCAGAGAGAAGCTGTGAGTGAGAGAGAGAGAGAGAGAAAGAGAAGATGTGAGTGAGAGAGAGAGAAGCTGTGAGTGAGAGAGAGAGAGAAAGAGAAGCTGTGAGTTAGAGAGAGACAGAGAAAGAGAAGCTGTGAGTCAGAGAGAAGCTGTGAGTGAGAGAGAGAGAAAGAGAAGCTGTGAGTGAGAGAGAGAAATAGAAGCTGTGAGTGGGAGAGAGAGAAAGAGAAGCTGTGAGTGAGAGAGAGAAAGAGAAGCTGTGAGTGAGAGAGAGTGGGAGAAAGAAAAGCTGTGAGTGAGAGAGAGAGAAGCTGTGAGTGAGAGAGTGAGAGAGAGTGAGTATGAGAAGCTGTGAGTGAGAGAGAGAGAGAAAGAGAAGCTGTGAGTTAGAGAGAGACAGAGAAAGAGAAGCTGTGAGTCAGAGAGAAGCTGTGAGTGAGAGAGAGAGAGAGATAAAGAGAAGTGGTGAGTGAGAGAGAGAGAAGCTGTGAGTGAGAGAGAGAGAGAAAGAGAAGCTGTGAGTTAGAGAGAGACAGAGAAAGAGAAGCTGTGAGTCAGAGAGAAGCTGTGAGTGAGAGAGAGAGAGAGAGAAAGAGAAGATGTGAGTGAGAGAGAGAGAAGCTGTTAGTGAGAGAGAGAAAGAGAAAGAGAAGCTGTGAGTGAGAGAGAGAGACAGAGAAGCTATAAGTGAGAGAGAGAAAGAAAGAAGCTGAGAGAGAGAGAGTGAAGCTGTGAGTGAGAGAGAGAGAGAGAGAAAGAGAAGCTGTTAGTGAGAGAGAGAGAAAGAAAGAGAAGCTGTGAGTGAGAGAGAGAGAAGCTGTGAGTGAGAGAGAGAGAAAGAGAAGCTGTGAGTGAGAGAGAGAGGGAGAAAGAGAAGCAGTGAGTGAGAGAGAGAGAGAGAGAAAGAGAAGCTGTGAGTGAGAGAGAGAGAAGCTGTGAGTGAGAGAGAGAGAGAAAGAGAAGCTGTGAGTGAGAGAGAGGGAGAGAAAAAGAGAAGCTGCGAGTGAGAGAGAGAGAGAGAAGCTGTGAGAGAGAGAGAGAGAGAGAGAAGCTGTGAGAGAGAGAGAGAGAGAAAGAGAAGCTGTGAGTGAGAGAGAGAAAGAGAAGCTGTGAGTGAGAGAGAGTGGGAGAAAGAAAAGCTGTGAGTGAGAGAGAGAGAGAGAAGCTGTGAGTGAGAGAGTGAGAGAGAGTGAGTATGAGAAGCTGTGAGTGAGAGAGAGAGAGAGAGAGAAAGAGAAGTGGTGAGTGAGAGAGAGAGAAGCTGTGAGTGAGAGAGAGAGAGAGAAAGAGAAGCTGTGAGTTAGAGAGAGACAGAGAAAGAGAAGCTGTGAGTCAGAGAGAAGCTGTGAGTGAGAGAGAGAGAGAGAGAAAGAGAAGATGTGAGTGAGAGAGAGAGAAGCTGTTAGTGAGAGAGAGAAAGAGAAAGAGAAGCTGTGAGTGAGAGAGAGAGACAGAGAAGCTATAAGTGAGAGAGAGAGAGAAAGAAGCTGAGAGAGAGAGAGTGAAGCTGTGAGTGAGAGAGAGAGAGAGAGAAAGAGAAGCTGTTAGTGAGAGAGAGAGAAAGAAAGAGAAGCTGTGAGTGAGAGAGAGAGAAGCTGTGAGTGAGAGAGAGAGAAAGAGAAGCTGTGAGTGAGAGAGAGAGGGAGAAAGAGAAGCAGTGAGTGAGAGAGAGAGAGAAAGAAAGAGAAGCTGTGAGTGAGAGAGAGAGAAGCTGTGAGTGAGAGAGAGAGAGAAAGAGAAGCTGTGAGTGAGAGAGAGGGAGAGAAAAAGAGAAGCTGCGAGTGAGAGAGAGAGAGAGAGAGAAGCTGTGAGAGAGAGAGAGAGAGAAAGAGAAGCTGTGAGTGAGAGAGAGAGAAAGAGAAGCTGTGAGTGAGAGAGAGAGAGGAAGAGAAACTGTGAGTGAGAGAGAGAGATAAAGAGAAGCAGTGAGTTAGAGAGAGACAGAGAAAGAGAAGCTGTGAGTGAGAGAGAGAGAGAAGCTGTGAGTGACAGAGAGAAAGAGGAGCTGTGCGTGAGAGAGAGAGAAAAAGAGAAGCTGTGAGTGAGAGAGAGAGAGAGAAGTTGTGAGTGAGAGAGAGAAAACGAAAGAAAAGCTGTGAGTGAGAGAGAGAGAAGCTGTGAGTGAGAGAGAGAGGATGAAAGAGAAGCTGTGAGTGAGAGAGAGAGAAAGAGAAGCTGCGAGTGAGAGGGAGAGAGAGAGAGAAGCTGTGAGTGACAGAGAGAAAAAGAGAAGCTGTGAGTGACAGAGAGAGAGAGAAAGAGAAGCTGTAAGTGAGAGAGAGAGAGAGAGAAAGAGAAGCTGTGAGTGGGAGAGAGAGAGAGAAAGAGAAGCTGTGAGTGAGAGAGATAGAAAGAGAAGCTGTGGGTGAGAGAGAGAGAGAGAAAGAAAGAGAAGCTGTGAGTGAGTGAGGGAGAGAGAAGTTGTGAGTGAGAGAGAGAAAGAGAAGCTGTGAGTGTGTGTGTGAGAGAAAGAGAAGCTGTGAGTGAGAGGGAGAGAGAGAGAGAAGCTGTGAATGAGAGAGAGAGAAAGAGCAGCTGTGAGTGAGAGAGAGAAAGAGAAGCTGTGAGTGAGAGAGAGAGAAAGAGAAGCTGTGAGAGAGAGAGAGAGAGAAAGAGAAGCTGTGAGTGAGAGAGGGAGAGAGAGAGAAAGAGAAGCTTTGAGTGAGAGAAAGAGAGAGAAAGAAAGAGAAGCTGTGAGTAAGAGAGAGAAAGAGAAGCTGTGAGTGAGAGAGAGAGAAAGAGAAGCTGTGAGTGAGAGAGAGAGAGAGAAAGAGAAGTTGTGAGTGAGAGAGAGAGAGAGAAGCTGTGTGAGAGAGAGAGAAGCTGTGAGAGAGAGAAAAAGAAGCTGTGAGTGAGAGAGAGAGAAAGAGAAGCTGTGAGTGAGAGAGAGAGAAAGAGAAGCTGTGAGTGGGAGAGAGAGAGAGAAAGAGAAGCTGTGAGTGAGAGAGAGAAAGAGAAGCTGTGAGTGAGAGAAAGAGAGAGAAGCTGTGAGTGAGAGAGTGAGAGATAGTGAGTATGAGAAGCTGTGAATGAGAGAGAGAGAGAGAAAGAGAAGCTGTGAGTGAGAGAGAGAGAGAGAAAGAGAAGCGGTGAGTGAGAGAGAGAAGCTGTGAGTGAGAGAGATAGAGATAAAGAGAAGCTGTGAGTTAGAGAGAGACAGAGAAAGAGAAGCTGTGAGTCAGAGAGAGAGAAGCTGTGAGTGAGAGAGATAGAGAGAGAAAGAGAAGATGTGAGTGAGAGAGAGAGAAGCTGTTAGTGAGAGAGAGAGAGAGAGAAAGAGAAGCTGTGAGTGAGAGAGAGAGACAGAGAAAGAGAAGCTATAAGTGAGAGAGAGAGAAGCTGTGAGAGAGAGAGAGAAAGAGAAGCTGTGAGTGAGAGAGAGAGAGAAAGAGAAGATGTGAGTGCGAGAGAGAGAGAAAGAGAAGCTGTGAGTATGAGAGAGAGAGAGATGCTGTGTGTGTGTGAGAGAGAAGCTGTGTGAGAGAGAAAGAGACTGAGAGAGAATGAGAGATAGAGAAAGTGAAGCTGTGAGTGAGAGAGAGAAAAAGAGAAGCTGTGAGTGTGTGTGTGTGAGAGAGAGAAGCTGTGACAGTGAGAGAGAGAGTAAAAGAGAGGCTGTGAGTGAGAGAGAGAGAAAGAAAGAAGAAGCTGTGAGTGAGAGAGAGAGAGAAAGAGAAGCAGTGAGAGAGAGAAAAAGAAGCTGTGAGTGAGAGAGAGAGAAAGAGAAGCTGTGAGTGAGAGAGAGAGAGAGAGAAAGAGAAGCTGTGAGTGGGAGAGAGAGAGAGAAAGAGAAGCTGTGAGTGAGAGAGAGAGAAGCTGTGAGTTAGAGAGAGACAGAGAAAGAGAAGCTGTGAGTCAGAGAGAAGCTGTGAGTGAGAGAGAGAGAGAGAGAAAGAGAAGATGTGAGTGAGAGAGAGAGAAGCTGTTAGTGAGAGAGAGAAAGAGAAAGAGAAGCTGTGAGTGAGAGAGAGAGACAGAGAAGCTATAAGTGAGAGAGAGAAAGAAAGAAGCTGAGAGAGAGAGAGTGAAGCTGTGAGTGAGAGAGAGAGAGAGAGAAAGAGAAGCTGTTAGTGAGAGAGAGAGAAAGAAAGAGAAGCTGTGAGTGAGAGAGAGAGAAGCTGTGAGTGAGAGAGAGAGAAAG
Organism: Bradypodion ventrale; assembly: GCA_035047345.1. NCBI lineage: Eukaryota > Metazoa > Chordata > Lepidosauria > Squamata > Chamaeleonidae > Bradypodion > Bradypodion ventrale. The sequence goes on along the minus strand of JAWDJE010000018.1, from coordinate 9,156,102 downwards.
AGAAGCTGTGAGTGAGAGAGAGAGGGAGAAAGAGAAGCAGTGAGTGAGAGAGAGAGAGAGAGAAAGAGAAGCTGTGAGTGAGAGAGAGAGAAGCTGTGAGTGAGAGAGAGAGAGAAAGAGAAGCTGTGAGTGAGAGAGAGGGAGAGAAAAAGAGAAGCTGCGAGTGAGAGAGAGAGAGAGAAGCTGTGAGAGAGAGAGAGAGAGAGAGAAGCTGTGAGAGAGAGAGAGAGAGAAAGAGAAGCTGTGAGTGAGAGAGAGAAAGAGAAGCTGTGAGTGAGAGAGAGTGGGAGAAAGAAAAGCTGTGAGTGAGAGAGAGAGAGAGAAGCTGTGAGTGAGAGAGTGAGAGAGAGTGAGTATGAGAAGCTGTGAGTGAGAGAGAGAGAGAGAGAGAAAGAGAAGTGGTGAGTGAGAGAGAGAGAAGCTGTGAGTGAGAGAGAGAGAGAGAAAGAGAAGCTGTGAGTTAGAGAGAGACAGAGAAAGAGAAGCTGTGAGTCAGAGAGAAGCTGTGAGTGAGAGAGAGAGAGAGAGAAAGAGAAGATGTGAGTGAGAGAGAGAGAAGCTGTTAGTGAGAGAGAGAAAGAGAAAGAGAAGCTGTGAGTGAGAGAGAGAGACAGAGAAGCTATAAGTGAGAGAGAGAGAGAAAGAAGCTGAGAGAGAGAGAGTGAAGCTGTGAGTGAGAGAGAGAGAGAGAGAAAGAGAAGCTGTTAGTGAGAGAGAGAGAAAGAAAGAGAAGCTGTGAGTGAGAGAGAGAGAAGCTGTGAGTGAGAGAGAGAGAAAGAGAAGCTGTGAGTGAGAGAGAGAGGGAGAAAGAGAAGCAGTGAGTGAGAGAGAGAGAGAAAGAAAGAGAAGCTGTGAGTGAGAGAGAGAGAAGCTGTGAGTGAGAGAGAGAGAGAAAGAGAAGCTGTGAGTGAGAGAGAGGGAGAGAAAAAGAGAAGCTGCGAGTGAGAGAGAGAGAGAGAGAGAAGCTGTGAGAGAGAGAGAGAGAGAAAGAGAAGCTGTGAGTGAGAGAGAGAGAAAGAGAAGCTGTGAGTGAGAGAGAGAGAGGAAGAGAAACTGTGAGTGAGAGAGAGAGATAAAGAGAAGCAGTGAGTTAGAGAGAGACAGAGAAAGAGAAGCTGTGAGTGAGAGAGAGAGAGAAGCTGTGAGTGACAGAGAGAAAGAGGAGCTGTGCGTGAGAGAGAGAGAAAAAGAGAAGCTGTGAGTGAGAGAGAGAGAGAGAAGTTGTGAGTGAGAGAGAGAAAACGAAAGAAAAGCTGTGAGTGAGAGAGAGAGAAGCTGTGAGTGAGAGAGAGAGGATGAAAGAGAAGCTGTGAGTGAGAGAGAGAGAAAGAGAAGCTGCGAGTGAGAGGGAGAGAGAGAGAGAAGCTGTGAGTGACAGAGAGAAAAAGAGAAGCTGTGAGTGACAGAGAGAGAGAGAAAGAGAAGCTGTAAGTGAGAGAGAGAGAGAGAGAAAGAGAAGCTGTGAGTGGGAGAGAGAGAGAGAAAGAGAAGCTGTGAGTGAGAGAGATAGAAAGAGAAGCTGTGGGTGAGAGAGAGAGAGAGAAAGAAAGAGAAGCTGTGAGTGAGTGAGGGAGAGAGAAGTTGTGAGTGAGAGAGAGAAAGAGAAGCTGTGAGTGTGTGTGTGAGAGAAAGAGAAGCTGTGAGTGAGAGGGAGAGAGAGAGAGAAGCTGTGAATGAGAGAGAGAGAAAGAGCAGCTGTGAGTGAGAGAGAGAAAGAGAAGCTGTGAGTGAGAGAGAGAGAAAGAGAAGCTGTGAGAGAGAGAGAGAGAGAAAGAGAAGCTGTGAGTGAGAGAGGGAGAGAGAGAGAAAGAGAAGCTTTGAGTGAGAGAAAGAGAGAGAAAGAAAGAGAAGCTGTGAGTAAGAGAGAGAAAGAGAAGCTGTGAGTGAGAGAGAGAGAAAGAGAAGCTGTGAGTGAGAGAGAGAGAGAGAAAGAGAAGTTGTGAGTGAGAGAGAGAGAGAGAAGCTGTGTGAGAGAGAGAGAAGCTGTGAGAGAGAGAAAAAGAAGCTGTGAGTGAGAGAGAGAGAAAGAGAAGCTGTGAGTGAGAGAGAGAGAAAGAGAAGCTGTGAGTGGGAGAGAGAGAGAGAAAGAGAAGCTGTGAGTGAGAGAGAGAAAGAGAAGCTGTGAGTGAGAGAAAGAGAGAGAAGCTGTGAGTGAGAGAGTGAGAGATAGTGAGTATGAGAAGCTGTGAATGAGAGAGAGAGAGAGAAAGAGAAGCTGTGAGTGAGAGAGAGAGAGAGAAAGAGAAGCGGTGAGTGAGAGAGAGAAGCTGTGAGTGAGAGAGATAGAGATAAAGAGAAGCTGTGAGTTAGAGAGAGACAGAGAAAGAGAAGCTGTGAGTCAGAGAGAGAGAAGCTGTGAGTGAGAGAGATAGAGAGAGAAAGAGAAGATGTGAGTGAGAGAGAGAGAAGCTGTTAGTGAGAGAGAGAGAGAGAGAAAGAGAAGCTGTGAGTGAGAGAGAGAGACAGAGAAAGAGAAGCTATAAGTGAGAGAGAGAGAAGCTGTGAGAGAGAGAGAGAAAGAGAAGCTGTGAGTGAGAGAGAGAGAGAAAGAGAAGATGTGAGTGCGAGAGAGAGAGAAAGAGAAGCTGTGAGTATGAGAGAGAGAGAGATGCTGTGTGTGTGTGAGAGAGAAGCTGTGTGAGAGAGAAAGAGACTGAGAGAGAATGAGAGATAGAGAAAGTGAAGCTGTGAGTGAGAGAGAGAAAAAGAGAAGCTGTGAGTGTGTGTGTGTGAGAGAGAGAAGCTGTGACAGTGAGAGAGAGAGTAAAAGAGAGGCTGTGAGTGAGAGAGAGAGAAAGAAAGAAGAAGCTGTGAGTGAGAGAGAGAGAGAAAGAGAAGCAGTGAGAGAGAGAAAAAGAAGCTGTGAGTGAGAGAGAGAGAAAGAGAAGCTGTGAGTGAGAGAGAGAGAGAGAGAAAGAGAAGCTGTGAGTGGGAGAGAGAGAGAGAAAGAGAAGCTGTGAGTGAGAGAGAGAGAAAGAGAAGCTGTGGGTGAGAGAGAGAGAGAGAAAGAGAAGCTGTGAGTGAGTGAGAGAGAGAGAAGTTGTGAGTGAGAGAGAGAAAGAGAAGCTGTGAGTGTGTGTGAGAGAGAAAGAGAAGCTGTGAGTGAGAGGGAGAGAGAGAGAAGCTGTGAATGAGAGAGAGAGAAAGAGCAGCTGTGAGTGAGAGAGAGAAAGAGAAGCTGTGAGTGAGAGAGAGAGAAAGAGAAACTGTGTGAGAGAGAAAGAGAAGCTGGGAGTGAGAGAGGGAGAGAGAGAAAGAGAAGCTTTGAGTGAGAGAGAGAGAGAAAGAGAAGCTGTGAGTGAGAGAGAGAAAGAGAAGCTGTGAGTGAGTGAGAGAGAGAAAGAGAAGCTGTGAGTGAGAGAGAGAGAGAAAGAGAAGTTGTGAGTGAGAGAGAGAGAGAGAAGCTGTGTGAGAGAGAGAGAAGCTGTGTGAGAGAGAAAAAGAAGCTGTGAGTGAGAGAGAGAGAAAGAAAGAGAAGCTGTGAGTGAGAGAGAGAGAAAGAGAAGCTGTGAGTGGGAGAGAGAGAGAGAAAGAGAAGCTGTGAGTGAGAGAGAGAAAGAGAAGCTGTGAGTGAGAGAGAGAGGGAGAAAGAGAAGCTGTGAGTGAGAGAAAGAGAGAGAAGCTGTGAGTGAGAGAGAGAGAGAGTGAGTATGAGAAGCTGTGAGTGTGAGAGAGAGAGAGAGAGAGAGAAGCGGTGAGAGAGAGAGAGAGAAGCTGTGAGTGAGAGAGAGAGATAAAGAGAAGCTGTGAGTTAGAGAGAGACAGAGAAAGAGAAGCTGTGAGTCAGAGAGAGAGAAGCTGTGAGTGAGAGAGAGATAGAGAGAGAAAGAGAAGATGTGAGTGAGTGAGAGAGAAGCTGTTAGTGAGAGAGAGAGAGAGAGAAAGAGTAGCTGTGAGTGAGAGAGAGACAGAGAAAGAGAAGCTATAAGTGAGAGAGAGAAAGAAGCTGAGATAGAGTGAAGCTGTGAGTGAGAGAGAGACAGAGAAAGAGAAGATGTGAGTGTGAGAGAGAGAGAGAAGCTGTGAGTGAGAGAGAGAGAAGCTGTGAGTCAGAGAGAGAGAAAAAGAAAAGCTGTGAGTAAGAGAGAGTGATAAAGCAATGCTGTGAGGGAGAGAGACAGAGAAAGAGAAGCTGTGAGTGAGAGAGAGAGAGAATGAGAAGCTGTGAGTGAGAGAGAGAGAGAAAGAGATGCTGTGAGTGTGAGTGTGAGAGTGAGAGAAAGAGAAGCTGTGAGTGAGTGATAGAGAGAGATACAGAAGGTGTGAGTGAGAGAGAGAGAGAAAGAGAAGTTGTGAGTGAGAGAGAGAAAAAGAAAGAAAAGCTGTGAGTGAGAGAGAGAGAAGCTGTGAGTGAGAGAGAGGGAGAAAAAGAGAAGCTGTGAGTGAGAGAGAGAGAGATAGAAGCTGTGAGTGAGTGAGAGAGAGAAGCTGTGAGTGAGAGAGAAAGAGAAGCTGTGAGTGAGAGAAAGAGAGAGAAGCTGTGAGTGAGAGAGTGAGAGATAGTGAGTATGAGAAGCTGTGAATGAGAGAGAGAGAGAAAGAGAAGCGGTGAGTGAGAGAGAGAGAGAGAAAGAGAAGCGGTGAGTGAGAGAGAGAGAAGCTGTGAGTGAGAGAGATAGAGATAAAGAGAAGCTGTGAGTTAGAGAGTGACAGAGAAAGAGAAGCTGTGAGTCAGAGAGAGAGAAGCTGTGAGTGAGAGAGAGAGAGAGAAAGAGAAGATGTGAGTGAGAGAGAGAGAAGCTGTTAGTGAGCGAGAGAGAGAGAAAGAGAAGCTGTGAGTGAGAGAGAGAGACAGATAAAGAGAAGCTATACGTGAGAGAGAGAGAAGCTGTGAGAGAGAGAGAGAAAGAGAAGCTGTGAGTGAGAGAGAGAGAGAAAGAGAAGATGTGAGTGCGAGAGAGAGAGAAAGAGAAGCTGTGAGTATGAGAGAGAGAGAGATGCTGTGTGTGTGAGAGAGAGAAGCTGTGAGAGAGAGAAAGAGACTGAGAGAGAATGAGAGATAGAGAAAGTGAAGCTGTGAGTGAGAGAGAGAAAAAGAGAAGCTGTGAGTGTGTGTGAGAGAGAGAAGCTGTGACAGTGAGAGAGAGAGTAAAAGAGAGGCTGTGAGTGAGAGAGAGAGAAAGAAAGAAGAAGCTGTGAGTGAGAGAGAGAGAGAAAGAGAAGCTGTGTGAGAGAGAAAAAGAAGCTGTGAGTGAGAGAGAGAGAAAGAGAAGCTGTGAGTGAGAGAGAGAGAGAGAAAGAGAAGCTGTGAGTGGGAGAGAGAGAGAGAAAGAGAAGCTGTGAGTGGGAGAGAGAGAGAGAAAGAGAAGCTGTGGGTGAGAGAGAGAGAGAAAGAGAAGCTGTGAGTGAGTGAGAGAGAGAGAAGTTGTGAGTGAGAGAGAAAGAGAAGCTGTGAATGTGTGTGAGAGAGAAAGTGAAGCTTTGAGTGAGAGGGAGAGAGAGAGAGAAGCTGTGAATGAGAGAGAGAGAAAGATCAGCTGTGAGTGAGAGAGAGAAAGAGAAGCTGTGAGTGAGAGAGAGAGAAAGAGAAACTGTGAGAGAGAGAAAGAGAAGCTGTGAGTGAGAGAGGGAGAGAGAGAAAGAGAAGCTTTGAGTGAGAGAGAGAGAAAGAGAAGCTGTGAGTGAGAGAGAGAAAGAGAAGCTGTGAGTGAGTGAGAGAGAGAAAGAGAAGCTGTGAGTGAGAGAGAGAGAGAGAAAGAGAAGTTGTGTGAGAGAGAGAGAGAAGCTGTGTGAGAGAGAGAGAAGCTGTGTGAGAGAGAAAAAGAAGCTGTGAGTGAGAGAGAGAGAAAGAGAAGCTGTGAGTGAGAGAGAGAGAAAGAGAAGCTGTGAGTGGGAGAGAGAGAGAGAAAGAGAAGCTGTGAGTGAGAGAGAGAAAGAGAAGCTGTGAGTGAGAGAGAGAGGGAGAAAGAGAAGCTGTGAGTGAGAGAAAGAGAGAGAAGCTGTGAGTGAGAGAGAGAGAGAGAGTGAGTATGAGAAGCTGTGAGTGAGAGAGAGAGAGAAAAAGAGAAGCGGTGAGAGAGAGAGAGAGAAGCTGTGAGTGAGAGAGAGAGAAAGAGAAACTGTGAGAGAGAGAAAGAGAAGCTGTGAGTGAGAGAGGGAGAGAGAGAAAGAGAAGCTTTGAGTGAGAGAGAGAGAGAAAGAGAAGCTGTGAGTGAGAGAGAGAAAGAGAAGCTGTGAGTGAGTGAGAGAGAGAAAGAGAAGCTGTGAGTGAGAGAGAGAGAGAAAGAGAAGTTGTGAGTGAGAGAGAGAGAGAAGCTGTGTGAGAGAGAGAAGCTGTGTGAGAGAGAAAAAGAAGCTGTGAGTGAGAGAGAGAGAAAGAGAAGCTGTGAGTGAGAGAGAGAGAAAGAGAAGCTGTGAGTGGGAGAGAGAGAGAGAAAGAGAAGCTGTGAGTGAGAGAGAGAAAGAGAAGCTGTGAGTGAGAGAGAGAGGGAGAAAGAGAAGCTGTGAGTGAGAGAAAGAGAGAGAAGCTGTGAGTGAGAGAGAGAGAGAGTGAGTATGAGAAGCTGTGAGTGAGAGAGAGAGAGAGAAAGAGAAGCGGTGAGAGAGAAAGAGAGAAGCTGTGAGTGAGAGAGAGAGATAAAGAGAAGCTGTGAGTTAGAGAGAGACAGAGAAAGAGAAGCTGTGAGTCAGAGAGAGAGAAGCTGTGAGTGAGAGAGAGATAGAGAGAGAAAGAGAAGATGTGAGTGAGAGAGAGAGAAGCTGTTAGTGAGAGAGAGAGAGAGAGAGAGTAGCTGTGAGTGAGAGAGAGAGACAGAGAAAGAGAAGCTATAAGTGAGAGAGAGAGAAAGAAGTTGAGATAGAGAGAGAGAAGCTGTGAGTGAGAGAGAGACAGAGAAAGAGAAGATGTGAGTGTGGGAGAGAGAGAGAAGCTGTGAGTGAGAGAGAGAGAAGCTGTGAGTCAGAGAGAGAGAAAAAGAAAAGCTGTGAGTAAGAGAGAGTGATAAAGCAATGCTGTGAGGGAGAGAGACAGAGAAAGAGAAGCTGTGAGTGAGAGAGAGAGAGAAAGAGAAGCTGTGGGTGAGAGAGAGAGAGAGAAAGAGAAGCTGTGAGTGAGTGAGAGAGAGAGAAGTTGTGAGTGAGAGAGAGAAAGAGAAGCTGTGAGTGTGTGTGAGAGAGAAAGTGAAGCTGTGAGTGAGAGGGAGAGAGAGAGAGAAGCTGTGAATGAGAGAGAGAGAAAGAGAAGCTGTGAGTGAGAGAGAGAGAGAAAGAGAAGTTGTGAGTGAGAGAGAGAGAGAGAAGCTGTGTGTGAGAGAGAAGCTGTGTGAGAGAGAAAAAGAAGCTGTGAGTGAGAGAGAGAGAAAGAGAAGCTGTGAGTGAGAGAGAGAGAAAGAGAAGCTGTGAGTGGGAGAGAGAGAGAGAAAGAGAAGTTGTGAGTGAGAGAGAGAAAGAGAAGCTGTGAGTGAGAGAGAGAGGGAGAAAGAGAAGCTGTGAGTGAGAGAAAGAGAGAGAAGCTGTGAGTGAGAGAGAGAGAGAGAGTGAGTATGAGAAGCTGTGAGTGAGAGAGAGAGAGAGAAAGATCATCTGTGAGTGAGAGAGAGAAAGAGAAGCTGTGAGTGAGAGAGAGAGAAAGAGAAACTGTGAGAGAGCGAAAGAGAAGCTGTGAGTGAGAGAGGGAGAGAGAGAAAGAGAAGCTGTGAGTGTGTGTGAGAGAGAAAGTGAAGCTGTGAGTGAGAGGGAGAGAGAGAGAGAAGCTGTGAATGAGAGAGAGAGAAAGAGAAGCTGTGAGTGAGAGAGAGAGAGAAAGAGAAGTTGTGAGTGAGAGAGAGAGAGAGAAGCTGTGTGTGAGAGAGAAGCTGTGTGAGAGAGAAAAAGAAGCTGTGAGTGAGAGAGAGAGAAAGAGAAGCTGTGAGTGAGAGAGAGAGAAAGAGAAGCTGTGAGTGGGAGAGAGAGAGAGAAAGAGAAGTTGTGAGTGAGAGAGAGAAAGAGAAGCTGTGAGTGAGAGAGAGAGGGAGAAAGAGAAGCTGTGAGTGAGAGAAAGAGAGAGAAGCTGTGAGTGAGAGAGAGAGAGAGAGTGAGTATGAGAAGCTGTGAGTGAGAGAGAGAGAGAGAAAGATCATCTGTGAGTGAGAGAGAGAAAGAGAAGCTGTGAGTGAGAGAGAGAGAAAGAGAAACTGTGAGAGAGCGAAAGAGAAGCTGTGAGTGAGAGAGGGAGAGAGAGAAAGAGAAGCTTTGAGTGGGAGAGAGAGAGAAAGAGAAGCTGTGAGTGAGAGAGAGAAAGAGAAGCTGTGAGTGAGTGAGAGAGAGAAAGAGAAGCTGTGAGTGAGAGAGAGAGAGAAAGAGAAGTTGTGAGTGAGAGAGAGAGAGAGAAGCTGTGTGAGAGAGAGAGAAGCTGTGTGAGAGAGAAAAAGAAGCTGTGAGTGAGAGAGAGAGAAAGAGAAGCTGTGAGTGAGAGAGAGAGAAAGAGAAGCTGTGAGTGGGAGAGAGAGAGAGAAAGAGAAGCTGTGAGTGAGAGAGAGAAAGAGAAGCTGTGAGTGAGAGAGAGAGGGAGAAAGAGAAGCTGTGAGTGAGAGAAAGAGAGAGAAGCTGTGAGTGAGAGAGAGAGAGAGAGTGAGTATGAGAAGCTGTGAGTGGGAGAGAGAGAGAGAAAGAGAAGCGGTGAGAGAGAGAGAGAGAAGCTGTGAGTGAGAGAGAGATAAAGAGAAGCTGTGAGTTAGAGAGAGACAGAGAAAGAGAAGCTGTGAGTCAGAGAGAGAGAAGCTGTGAGTGAGAGAGAGATAGAGAGAGAAAGAGAAGATGTGAGTGAGAGAGAGAGAAGCTGTTAGTGAGAGAGAGAGAGAAAGAGTAGCTGTGAGTGAGAGAGAGAGACAGAGAAAGAGAAGCTATAAGTGAGAGAGAGAGAGAAAGAAGCTGAGATAGAGAGAGTGAAGCTGTGAGTGAGAGAGAGACAGAGAAAGAGAAGATGTGAGTGTGTGTGAGAGAGAGAAGCTGTGAGTGAGAGAGAGAGAAGCTGTGAGTCAGAGAGAGAGAAAAAGAAAAGCTGTGAGTAAGAGAGAGTGATAAAGCAATGCTGTGAGGGAGAGAGACAGAGAAAGAGAAGCTGTGAGTGAGAGAGAGAGAGAATGAGAAGCTGTGAGTGAGAGAGAGAGAGAGAGAGATGCTGTGACTGTGAGTGTGAGAGTGAGAGAAAGAGAAGCTGTGAGTGAGTGATAGAGAGAGATACAGAAGGTGTGAGTGAGAGAGAGAGAGAGAAAGAGAAGTTGTGAGTGAGAGAGAGAAAAAGAAAGAAAAGCTGTGAGTGAGAGAGAGAGAAGCTGTGAGTGAGAGAGAGAGAGAAAAAGAGAAGCTGTGAGTGAGAGAGAGAGATAGAAGCTGTGAGTGAGTGAGAGAGAGAAGCTGTGAGTGAGAGAGAAAGAGAAGCTGTGAGTGAGAGAGAAAGAGAACCTGTGAGTAAGAGAGAGAGATAAAGAGAAGATGTGAGTTAGAGAGAGACAGAGAAAGAGAAGCTGTGAGTGAGAGAGAGAGAAAGAGAAGCTGTGAGTGAGAGAGAGAAGCTGTGAGTGAGGGGAGAGAGAGAGAAGCTGTGAGTGAGAGAGAGAGAAGCTGTGAGAGAGAGAGAGAGAAAGAGAAGATGCGAGTGAGAGAGAGAGAGAGAGAAGCTGTGAGTGAGAGAGAGAGAAGCTGTGAGTGAGAGAGAGAGAGAGAAAGAGAAGTTGTGAGTGAGAGAGAGAGATAAAGCAAAGCTGTGAGTTAGAGAGAGACAGAGAAAGAGAAGCTGTGAGTGACAGAGAGAAAGAGAAGCTGTGAGTGAGAGAGAGAGAGAGAGAAGCTGTGAGTGACAGAGAGAAAGAGGAGCTGTGAGTGAGAGAGAGAAAAAGAGATGCTGTGAGTGAGAGAGAGAGAGAGAAAGAGAAGCTGTGAGTGAGAAAGAGAGAAAGAGAAGCTGTGAGTGAGAGAGAGAAAATGAAAGAAAAGCTGTGAGTGAGAGAGAGAGAAGCTGTGAGTGAGAGAGAGAGAGAAAGAGAAGCTGTGAGTGAGAGAGAGAGAGAGAGAAAGAGAATCTGTGTGTGTGAGAGAGAAAGAGAAGCTGTGAGAGAGAGAGAAAGAGAAGCTGTGTGTGAGAGAGAGAGAGAAAGAGAAGATGTGAGTGCGAGAGAGAGAGAAAGAGAAGCTGTGAGTATGAGAGAGAGAGAGATGCTGTGTGTGTGAGAGAGAGAGGAGCTGTGAGAGAGAGAAAGAGACTGAGAGAGAATGAGAGAGAGAGAAAGAGAAGCTGTGAGTGAGAGAGAGAGAAATAGAAGCTGTGAGAGAGAGAGAGAGAGAATCTGTGACAGTGAGAGAGAGAGAGCAAAAGAGAAGCTGTGAGTGAGAGAGAGAGAAAGAAAGAAGAAGCTGTGAGTGAGAGAGAGAAAGAGAAGCAGTGAGAGAGAGAAAAAGAAGCTGTGAGTGAGAGAGAGAGAAAGAGAAGCTGTGAGTGAGAGAGAGAGAGAGAGAAGCTGTGAGTGGGAGAGAGAGAGAGAAAGAGAAGCTGTGAGTGAGAGTTAGAAAGAGAAGCTGTGGGTGAGAGAGAGAAAGAGAAGGTGTGAGTGAGTGAGAGAGAGAGAGAAGGTGTCAGTGAGAGAGAGAAAGAGAAGCTGTTAGTGTGTGAGAGAGAGAAAGAGAAGCTGTGAGTGAGAGGGAGAGAGAGAGAGAAGCTGTGAATGAGAGAGAGAGAAAGAGCAGCTGTGAGTGAGAGAGAGAAAGAGAAGCTGTGAGTGAGAGAGAGAGAGAAAGAGAAGCTGTGAGAGAGAGAGAGAGAAAGAGAAGCTGTGAGTGAGAGAGGGAGAGAGAGAGAAAGAGAAGCTTTGAGTGAGAGAGAGAGAGAAAGAGAAGCTGTGAGTGAGAGAGAGAGAGAAAGAGAAGCTGTGAGTGAGAGAGAGAGAGAAAGAGAAGCTGTGAGTGAGAGAGAGAGAAGCTGTGAGAGATTGAAAAAGAAGCTGTGAGTGAGAGAGAGAGAAAGAGAAGCTGTGAGTGAGAGAGAGAGAAAGAGAAGCTGTGAGTGGGAGAAAGAGAGAGGAAGAGAAGCTGTGAGTGAGAGAGAGAAAGTGAAGCTGTGAGTGAGAGAGAGAGGGAGAAAGAGAAGCTGTGAGTGAGAGAGAGAGAAGCTGTGAGTGAGAGAGTGAGAGAGAGTGAGTATGAGAATCTGTGAGTGAGAGAGAGAGAGAGAAAGAGAAGAGGTGAGTGAGAGAGAGAGAGAGAGAGAGAGAGAAGCTGTGAGTGAGAGAGAGAGAGAGAAAGAAGCTGAGAGAGAGAGAGAGTGAAGCAGTGAGTTAGAGAAAGAGAAAGAGAAGATGTGAGTGAGTGAGAGAGAGAGAAGCTGTGAGTGAGAGAGAGAGAGAAGCTGTGAGTCAGAGAGAGAGAAAAAGAAAAGCTGTGAGTAAGAGAGAGTCATAAAGCAATGCTGTGAGAGAGAGAGACAGAAAAAGAGAAGCTGTGAGTGAGAGAGAGAGAGAATGAGAAGCTGTGAGTGAGAGAGAGAGAGATGCTGTGAGTGTGAGAGTGAGAGAAAGAGAAGCTGTGAGTGAGTGATAGAGAGAGATACAGAAGGTGTGAGTGAGAGAGAGAGAGAAAGAGAAGCTGTGAGTGAGAGAGAGAGAAGCTGTGAGTGAGAGAAAGAGGGAGAAAGAGAAGCTGTGAGTGAGAGAGAGAGAGAAAGAGAAGCTGTGAGTAGGAGGGAGAGAGAGAGAGAAGCTGTGAGTGACAGAGGGAGAAAGAGAAGCTGTGAGTGACAGAGAGAGAGAAAAAGAGAAGAAGTGAGTGAGAGAGAGAGAGAAAGAGAAGCTGTGAGAGATAGAGAGAAAGAGAAGCTGTGAGTGAGAGAGAGAGAGAAAGAGAAGCTGTGAGTGCGAGAGAGAGAGAGAAAGTGAAGCTGTGTGTAAGAGACAGAGAGAGAATCTGTGAGTGAGACAGAGAGAGAGAAGCTGAGAGAGAGAAAGAGACTCTGTGAGAATGAGAGAGAGAAAGAGAAGCTGTGAGTGAGAGAGAGAGAAAGAGAAGCTGTGAGTGAGAGAGAGAGAGAAAGAGAAGCTGTTAGTGAGAGAGAGAGTGAAATAAGCTGTCCGTGAGAGAGAGAGAGAAAGAGAAGCTGTGAGTGAGAGAGAGAGACAGAGAAAGAGAAGCTATGAGTGAGAGAGAGAGAGAGAAAGAGAAGCTGAGTGAGAGAGAGAGAGTGAAGCTGTGAGTGAGAGAAAGAGAAAGAGAATCTGTGAGTAAGAGAGAGAGATAAAGCGATGCTGTGCGAGAGAGAGACAGAGAAAGAGAAGCTGTGAGTGACAGAGAGAGAGAAAAAGAGAAGAAGTGAGTGAGAGAGAGAGAGAGAGAGAAGCTGTGTGAGAGAGAGAAAGAGAAGCTGTGAGTGAGAGAGAGAGAGAAAGAGAAGCTGTGAGTGCGAGAGAGAGAGAGAGAGAAAGTGAAGCTGTGAGTAAGAGACAGAGAGAGAATCTGTGAGTGAGAGAGAGAGAGAGTAGCTGTGAGAGAGAAAGAGACTCTGTGAGAATGAGAGAGAGAAAGAGAAGCTGTGAGTGAGAGAGAGAGAGAAAGAGAAGCTGTGAGTGAGAGAGAGAGAGAAAGAGAAGCTGTTAGTGAGAGAGAGAGTGAAATAAGCTGTCCGTGAGAGAGAGAGAGAAAGAGAATCTGTGAGTGAGAGAGAGAGACAGAGAAAGAGAAGCTATCAGTGAGAGAGAGAGAGAGAAAGAGAAGCTGAGTGAGAGAGAGAGAGTGAATCTGTGAGTGAGAGAAAGAGAAAGAGAATCTGTGAGTAAGAGAGAGAGATAAAGCGATGCTGTGCGAGAGAGAGACAGAGAAAGAGAAGCTGTGAGTGACAGAGAGAGAGAAAAAGAGAAGAAGTGAGTGAGAGAGAGAGAGAGAAGCTGTGAGAGAGAGAGAAAGAGAAGCTGTGAGTGAGAGAGAGAGAGAAAGAGAAGCTGTGAGTGCGAGAGAGAGAGAGAGAGAGAGAAAGTGAAGCTGTGAGTAAGAGACAGAGAGAGAATCTGTGAGTGAGAGAGAGAGAGAGAAGCTGTGAGAGAGAGAAAGAGACTCTGTGAGAATGAGAGAGAGAAAGAGAAGCTGTGAGTGAGAGAGAGAGATAGAGAAGCTGTGAGTGAGAGAGAGAGAGAAAGAGAAGCTGTTAGTGAGAGAGAGAGTGAAATAAGCTGTCCGTGAGAGAGAGAGAGAGAAAGAGAATCTGTGAGTGAGAGAGAGAGACAGAGAAAGAGAAGCTATGAGTGAGAGAGAGAGAGAGAAAGAGAAGCTGAGTGAGAGAGAGAGTGAAGCTGTGAGTGAGAGAGAGAGAAAGAGAAAGAGAATCTGTGAGTAAGAGAGAGAGATAAAGCGATGCTGTGCGAGAGAGAGACAGAGAAAGAGAAGCTGTGAGTGAGAGAGAGAGAGAGAGAAGCTGTGAGTGAGAGAGAGAGAGAAAGAGAAGCTGTGAGTGAGAGAGAGAGAAAGAGAAGCTGTGAGTGAGAGAGAGAAATAGAAAGAGATCTGTGAGTGAGAGAGAGAGAAGCTGTGAGTGAGAGAGAGAGATAAAGAGAAACTGTGAGTGAGAGGGAGAGAGAGAGAGAAGCTGTGAGTGACAGAGAGAGAAAGAGAAGCTGTGAGTGAGAGAGAGAGAGAAAGATAAGCTGTGTGAGAGAGAGAGAAAGAGAAGCTGGGAGTGAGAGAGAGAGTAAGATAAGCTGTGCGTGCGAGAGAGAGAGAGAGAGAGAGAAAGAGAAGCTGTGAGTAAGACAGAGAGAGAAGCTGGGAGTGAGAGAGAGAGATAAAGAGAAACTGTGAGTGAGAGGGAGAGAGAGAGAGAAGCTGTGAGTGACAGAGAGAGAAAGAGAAGCTGTGAGTGAGAGAGAGAGAGAAAGAGAAGCTGTGTGAGTGAGAGAGAAAGAGAAGCTGTGAGTGAGAGAGAGAGTGAAAGAAGCTGTGAGTGAGAGAGAGAGAGAGAAAGAGAAGCTGTGAGTGAGAGTGTGAGAAAGCAAGCTGTGAGTGAGAGAGCAAGAGAAAGAGAAGCTGTGAGTGGGAGAGAGAGTGAGAGAAAGAGAAGCTGTGAGTGAGAGTGAGAGAGAGAGAAAGAGAAGCTGTTACAGTGAGTGAGAGAGAGAGCGAAAGAGAATCTGTGAGTGAGAGAGAGAGAGAGAATCTGTGAGTGAGAGAGAGAGAGAAGCTGTGAGAGAGAGAAAGAGACTGTGAGAGAGAATGAGAGAGAGAAAGAGAAGCTGTGAGTGAGTGAGAGAGAGAGAGAAAGAGAATCTGTGTGTGAGAGAGAGAGAGAAAGAGAAGCTGTGAGTGCGAGAGAGAGAGAGAAAGTGAAGCTGTGTGTAAGAGACAGAGAGAGAATCTGTGAGTGAGACAGAGAGAGAGAAGCTGAGAGAGAGAAAGAGACTCTGTGAGAATGAGAGAGAGAAAGAGAAGCTGTGAGTGAGAGAGAGAGAGAAAGAGAAGCTGTGAGTGAGAGAGAGAGAGAAAGAGAAGCTGTTAGTGAGAGAGAGAGTGAAATAAGCTGTCCGTGAGAGAGAGAGAGAAAGAGAAGCTGTGAGTGAGAGAGAGAGACAGAGAAAGAGAAGCTATGAGTGAGAGAGAGAGAGAGAAAGAGAAGCTGAGTGAGAGAGAGAGTGTGAAGCTGTGAGTGAGAGAAAGAGAAAGAGAATCTGTGAGTAAGAGAGAGAGATAAAGCGATGCTGTGCGAGAGAGAGACAGAGAAAGAGAAGCTGTGAGTGACAGAGAGAGAGAAAAAGAGAAGAAGTGAGTGAGAGAGAGAGAGAGAGAAGCTGTGAGAGAGAGAGAAAGAGAAGCTGTGAGTGAGAGAGAGAGAAAGAGAAGCTGTGAGTGTGAGAGAGAGAGAGAGAGAAAGTGAAGCTGTGAGTAAGAGACAGAGAGAGAATCTGTGAGTGAGAGAGAGAGAGAGAAGCTGTGAGAGAGAGAAAGAGACTCTGTGAGAATGAGAGAGAGAAAGAGAAGCTGTGAGTGAGAGAGAGAGAGAAAGAGAAGCTGTGAGTGAGAGAGAGAGAGAAAGAGAAGCTGTTAGTGAGAGAGAGAGTGAAATAAGCTGTCCGTGAGAGAGAGAGAGAAAGAGAATCTGTGAGTGAGAGAGAGAGACAGAGAAAGAGAAGCTATCAGTGAGAGAGAGAGAGAGAAAGAGAAGCTGAGTGAGAGAGAGAGAGTGAATCTGTGAGTGAGAGAAAGAGAAAGAGAATCTGTGAGTAAGAGAGAGAGATAAAGCGATGCTGTGCGAGAGAGAGACAGAGAAAGAGAAGCTGTGAGTGACAGAGAGAGAGAAAAAGAGAAGAAGTGAGTGAGAGAGAGAGAGAGAAGCTGTGAGAGAGAGAGAAAGAGAAGCTGTGAGTGAGAGAGAGAGAGAAAGAGAAGCTGTGAGTGCGAGAGAGAGAGAGAGAGAGAGAAAGTGAAGCTGTGAGTAAGAGACAGAGAGAGAATCTGTGAGTGAGAGAGAGAGAGAGAAGCTGTGAGAGAGAGAAAGAGACTCTGTGAGAATGAGAGAGAGAAAGAGAAGCTGTGAGTGAGAGAGAGAGATAGAGAAGCTGTGAGTGAGAGAGAGAGAGAAAGAGAAGCTGTTAGTGAGAGAGAGAGTGAAATAAGCTGTCCGTGAGAGAGAGAGAGAGAAAGAGAATCTGTGAGTGAGAGAGAGAGACAGAGAAAGAGAAGCTATGAGTGAGAGAGAGAGAGAGAAAGAGAAGCTGAGTGAGAGAGAGAGAGTGAAGCTGTGAGTGAGAGAGAGAGAAAGAGAAAGAGAATCTGTGAGTAAGAGAGAGAGATAAAGCAATGCTGTGCGAGAGAGAGACAGAGAAAGAGAAGCTGTGAGTGAGAGAGAGAGAGAGAGAAGCTGTGAGTGAGAGAGAGAGAGAAAGAGAAGCTGTGAGTGAGAGAGAGAGAAAGAGAAGCTGTGAGTGAGAGAGAGAAATAGAAAGAGATCTGTGAGTGAGAGAGAGAGAAGCTGTGAGTGAGAGAGAGAGATAAAGAGAAACTGTGAGTGAGAGGGAGAGAGAGAGAGAAGCTGTGAGTGACAGAGAGAGAAAGAGAAGCTGTGAGTGAGAGAGAGAGAGAAAGAGAAGCTGTGTGTGAGAGAGAGAAAGAGAAGCTGGGAGTGAGAGAGAGAGAGTAAGATAAGCTGTGCGTGCGAGAGAGAGAGAGAGAGAGAGAAAGAGAAGCTGTGAGTAAGACAGAGAGAGAAGCTGGGAGTGAGAGAGAGAGATAAAGAGAAACTGTGAGTGAGAGGGAGAGAGAGAGAGAAGCTGTGAGTGACAGAGAGAGAAAGAGAAGCTGTGAGTGAGAGAGAGAGAGAAAGAGAAGCTGTGTGAGTGAGAGAGAAAGAGAAGCTGTGAGTGAGAGAGAGAGTGAAAGAAGCTGTGAGTGAGAGAGAGAGAGAGAAAGAGAAGCTGTGAGTGAGAGTGTGAGAAAGCAAGCTGTGAGTGAGAGAGCAAGAGAAAGAGAAGCTGTGAGTGGGAGAGAGAGTGAGAGAAAGAGAAGCTGTGAGTGAGAGTGAGAGAGAGAGAAAGAGAAGCTGTTACAGTGAGTGAGAGAGAGAGCGAAAGAGAATCTGTGAGTGAGAGAGAGAGAGAGAGAATCTGTGAGTGAGAGAGAGAGAGAAGCTGTGAGAGAGAGAAAGAGACTGTGAGAGAGAATGAGAGAGAGAAAGAGAAGCTGTGAGTGAGTGAGAGAGAGAGAGAAAGAGAATCTGTGTGTGAGAGAGAGAGAAAGAGAAGCTGTGAGTGCGAGAGAGAGAGAGAAAGTGAAGCTGTGTGTAAGAGACAGAGAGAGAATCTGTGAGTGAGACAGAGAGAGAGAAGCTGAGAGAGAGAAAGAGACTCTGTGAGAATGAGAGAGAGAAAGAGAAGCTGTGAGTGAGAGAGAGAGAGAAAGAGAAGCTGTGAGTGAGAGAGAGAGAGAAAGAGAAGCTGTTAGTGAGAGAGAGAGTGAAATAAGCTGTCCGTGAGAGAGAGAGAGAAAGAGAAGCTGTGAGTGAGAGAGAGAGACAGAGAAAGAGAAGCTATGAGTGAGAGAGAGAGAGAAAGAGAAGCTGAGTGAGAGAGAGAGAGTGAAGCTGTGAGTGAGAGAAAGAGAAAGAGAATCTGTGAGTAAGAGAGAGAGATAAAGCGATGCTGTGCGAGAGAGAGACAGAGAAAGAGAAGCTGTGAGTGACAGAGAGAGAGAAAAAGAGAAGAAGTGAGTGAGAGAGAGAGAGAGAGAGAAGCTGTGAGAGAGAGAGAAAGAGAAGCTGTGAGTGAGAGAGAGAGAGAAAGAGAAGCTGTGAGTGCGAGAGAGAGAGAGAGAGAAAGTGAAGCTGTGAGTAAGAGACAGAGAGAGAATCTGTGAGTGAGAGAGAGAGAGAGAAGCTGTGAGAGAGAGAAAGAGACTCTGTGAGAATGAGAGAGAGAAAGAGAAGCTGTGAGTGAGAGAGAGAGAGAAAGAGAAGCTGTGAGTGAGAGAGAGAGAGAAAGAGAAGCTGTTAGTGAGAGAGAGAGTGAAATAAGCTGTCCGTGAGAGAGAGAGAGAAAGAGAATCTGTGAGTGAGAGAGAGAGACAGAGAAAGAGAAGCTATCAGTGAGAGAGAGAGAGAGAAAGAGAAGCTGAGTGAGAGAGAGAGAGTGAATCTGTGAGTGAGAGAAAGAGAAAGAGAATCTGTGAGTAAGAGAGAGAGATAAAGCGATGCTGTGCGAGAGAGAGACAGAGAAAGAGAAGCTGTGAGTGACAGAGAGAGAGAAAAAGAGAAGAAGTGAGAGAGAGAGAGAGAGAGAAGCTGTGAGAGAGAGAGAAAGAGAAGCTGTGAGTGAGAGAGAGAGAGAAAGAGAAGCTGTGAGTGCGAGAGAGAGAGAGAGAGAGAAAGTGAAGCTGTGAGTAAGAGACAGAGAGAGAATCTGTGAGTGAGAGAGAGAGAGAGAAGCTGTGAGAGAGAGAAAGAGACTCTGTGAGAATGAGAGAGAGAAAGAGAAGCTGTGAGTGAGAGAGAGAGAGATAGAGAAGCTGTGAGTGAGAGAGAGAGAGAAAGAGAAGCTGTTAGTGAGAGAGAGAGTGAAATAAGCTGTCCGTGAGAGAGAGAGAGAGAAAGAGAATCTGTGAGTGAGAGAGAGAGACAGAGAAAGAGAAGCTATGAGTGAGAGAGAGAGAGAGAAAGAGAAGCTGAGTGAGAGAGAGAGAGTGAAGCTGTGAGTGAGAGAGAGAGAAAGAGAAAGAGAATCTGTGAGTAAGAGAGAGAGATAAAGCGATGCTGTGCGAGAGAGAGACAGAGAAAGAGAAGCTGTGAGTGAGAGAGAGAGAGAGAGAAGCTGTGAGTGAGAGAGAGAGAGAAAGAGAAGCTGTGAGTGAGAGAGAGAGAAAGAGAAGCTGTGAGTGAGAGAGAGAAATAGAAAGAGATCTGTGAGTGAGAGAGAGAGAAGCTGTGAGTGAGAGAGAGAGATAAAGAGAAACTGTGAGTGAGAGGGAGAGAGAGAGAGAAGCTGTGAGTGACAGAGAGAGAAAGAGAAGCTGTGAGTGAGAGAGAGAGAGAAAGAGAAGCTGTGTGAGAGAGAGAGAAAGAGAAGCTGGGAGTGAGAGAGAGAGTAAGATAAGCTGTGCGTGCGAGAGAGAGAGAGAGAGAGAAAGAGAAGCTGTGAGTAAGACAGAGAGAGAAGCTGGGAGTGAGAGAGAGAGCGAAGGTGTGAGTGAGAGAGAAAGAGAAGCTGTGAGTGAGAGAGAGAGTGAAAGAAGCTGTGAGTGAGAGAGAGAGAGAGAAAGAGAAGCTGTGAGTGAGAGTGTGAGAAAGCAAGCTGTGAGTGAGAGAGCAAGAGAAAGAGAAGCTGTGAGTGGGAGAGAGAGTGAGAGAAAGAGAAGCTGTGAGTGAGAGTGAGAGAGAGAGAAAGAGAAGCTGTTACAGTGAGTGACAGAGAGAGCGAAAGAGAATCTGTGAGTGAGAGAGAGAGAGAGAATCTGTGAGTGAGAGAGAGAGAGAAGCTGTGAGAGAGAGAAAGAGACTGTGAGAGAGAATGAGAGAGAGAAAGAGAAGCTGTGAGTGAGTGAGAGAGAGAAAAAGAAGCTGTGAGTGAGAGAGAGAGAGAAAGAGAAGCTGTTAGTGAGAGAGAGAGTGAAAGAAGCTGTCAGTGAGAGAGAGAGAGAAAGAGAAGCTGTGAGTGATAGAGAGAGACAGAGAAAGAGAAGCTATGAGTGAGAGAGAGAGAGAGAAAGAGAAGCTGAGTGAGAGAGAGAGTGAAGCTATGAGTGAGAGAGGGAGAGAGAAAGAGAAGCTGTGAGTGAGAGAGAGAGAGAAGCTGTGAGTGAGTGAGAGAGAGAAGCTGTGAGTGACAGAGAGAGAGAAAGAGAATCTGTGAGTAAGAGATAGAGATAAAGCGATGCTGTGCGAGAGAGAGACAAAGAGAAGCTGTGAGTGAGTGAGAGAGAGAGAGAGAGACGCTGTGAGTGAGTGAGAGAGAGAAAGAGAAGCTGTGAGTGAGAGAGAGAGAGAAGCTGTGAGTGAGAGAGAGAGGGAGAAAGAAGCTGTGAGTGAAAGAGAGAAAAAGAAATAGATCTGTGAGTGAGTGAGAGAGAAGCTGTGAGTGAGAGGGAGAGGGAGAAGCTGTGAGTGACAGAGAGAAAGAGAAGCTGTGAGTGAGAGAGAGAGAGAGAAAGAGAGGCTGTGAGAGAGAGAGAGAAAGAGAAGCTGAGTGTGAGAGAGAGAAAGAGAAGCTGTGAGTGCGAGAGAGAGAGAGAGAGAGAGAAAGAGAAGCTGTGAGTAAGAGACAGAGAGAGAAGCTGTGAGTGAGAGAGAGAAGCTGTGAGAGAGAGAAAGAGTGTGAGAGAGAATTAGAGAGAGAAAGAGAAGCTGTGAGAGAGAGAGAGAAAGAGAAGCTGTGAGTGAAAGAGAAAGAGAAGCTGTGAGTGAGAGAGAGACAGAGAAAGAGAAGCTATGAGTGAGAGAGAGAGAGTGAAGCTGTGAGTGAGAGAGAGAGAGAGAAAGAGAAGATGTAAGTGAGAGAGAGAGAGAAGCTGTGAGTGAGAGAGAGAGAGAAGCTGTGAGTGACAGAGAGAGACAAAGAGAATCTGTGAGTAAGAGATAGAGATAAAGCGATGCTGTGCGAGAGAGAGACAGAGAAAGAGAAGCTGTGAGTGAGAGAGAGAGAGAAAAAGAGAAGCTGAGAGTGAGAGAGAGAAAAAGAAAGAGATCTGTGAGTGAGAGAGAGAGAAGCTGTGAGTGAGAGAGAGAGAGAGAAAGAGAAGCTGTGAGTGAGAGTGTGAGAAAGCAAGCTGTGAGTGAGAGAGCAAGAGAAAGAGAAGCTGTGAGTGGGAGAGAGAGTGAGAGAAAGAGAAGCTGTGAGTGAGAGTGAGAGAGAGAGAAAGAGAAGCTGTTACAGTGAGTGAGAGAGAGAGCGAAAGAGAATCTGTGAGTGAGAGAGAGAGAGAGAATCTGTGAGTGAGAGAGAGAGAGAAGCTGTGAGAGAGAGAAAGAGACTGTGAGAGAGAATGAGAGAGAGAAAGAGAAGCTGTGAGTGAGTGAGAGAGAGAAAGAGAAGCTGTGAGTGAGAGAGAGAGAGAAAGAGAAGCTGTTAGTGAGAGAGAGAGTGAAAGAAGCTGTCAGTGAGAGAGAGAGAGAAAGAGAAGCTGTGAGTGATAGAGAGAGACAGAGAAAGAGAAGCTATGAGTGAGAGAGAGAGAGAGAAAGAGAAGCTGAGTGAGAGAGAGAGTGAAGCTATGAGTGAGAGAGGGAGAGAGAAAGAGAAGCTGTGAGTGAGAGAGAGAGAGAAGCTGTGAGTGAGTGAGAGAGAGAAGCTGTGAGTGACAGAGAGAGAGAAAGAGAATCTGTGAGTAAGAGATAGAGATAAAGCGATGCTGTGCGAGAGAGAGACAAAGAGAAGCTGTGAGTGAGTGAGAGAGAGAGAGAGAGACGCTGTGAGTGAGTGAGAGAGAGAAAGAGAAGCTGTGAGTGAGAGAGAGAGAGAAGCTGTGAGTGAGAGAGAGAGGGAGAAAGAAGCTGTGAGTGAAAGAGAGAAAAAGAAATAGATCTGTGAGTGAGTGAGAGAGAAGCTGTGAGTGAGAGGGAGAGGGAGAAGCTGTGAGTGACAGAGAGAAAGAGAAGCTGTGAGTGAGAGAGAGAGAGAGAAAGAGAGGCTGTGAGAGAGAGAGAGAAAGAGAAGCTGAGTGTGAGAGAGAGAAAGAGAAGCTGTGAGTGCGAGAGAGAGAGAGAGAGAGAAAGAGAAGCTGTGAGTAAGAGACAGAGAGAGAAGCTGTGAGTGAGAGAGAGAAGCTGTGAGAGAGAGAAAGAGTGTGAGAGAGAATTAGAGAGAGAAAGAGAAGCTGTGAGAGAGAGAGAGAAAGAGAAGCTGTGAGTGAAAGAGAAAGAGAAGCTGTGAGTGAGAGAGAGACAGAGAAAGAGAAGCTATGAGTGAGAGAGAGAGAGTGAAGCTGTGAGTGAGAGAGAGAGAGAGAAAGAGAAGATGTAAGTGAGAGAGAGAGAGAAGCTGTGAGTGAGAGAGAGAGAGAAGCTGTGAGTGACAGAGAGAGACAAAGAGAATCTGTGAGTAAGAGATAGAGATAAAGCGATGCTGTGCGAGAGAGAGACAGAGAAAGAGAAGCTGTGAGTGAGAGAGAGAGAGAAAAAGAGAAGCTGAGAGTGAGAGAGAGAAAAAGAAAGAGATCTGTGAGTGAGAGAGAGAGAAGCTGTGAGTGAGAGAGAGAGGGAGAATGAGAAGCTGTGAGTGAGAGAGAGAGAGAAAGAGAAGCTGTGAGAGGGAGAGAGAGAGAGAAACTGTGAGTGCCAGAGAGAGAAAGAGAAGCTGTGAGTGAGAGAGTGAGAGAAAGAGAAGCTGTGAGAGAGAGAGAGAAAGAGAAGCTGAGAGTGAGAGAGAGAAAGATAAGCTGTGAGTGCGAGAGAGAGAGAAAGAGAAGATGTGAGAGAGAGAGAGAGAAAGAGAAGCTGTGAGTGAGAGAGAGAGAGAAGCTGTGAGTGAGAGAGTGAGAGAGAAGATGTGAGTGTGAGAGAGAAAGAGAAAGAGAAGCTGTGAGTGAGTGAGAGAGAGATAAAGAGAAGCTGTGAGGGATAGAGAGAGATAAAGAGAAGCTGTGAGAGAGAGAAAGAGAAGATGTGAGTGAGAGAGAGAAAGAGAAAGAGAAGCTGTGAGTGAGTGAGTGAGAGAAGCTGTGAGTGAGAGAGAGAGAGAAGCTGTGAGTGAGAGAGAAAGAAAGAAAGAGAAGCTATGAGTGAGAGAGAGAGAGAGACAGAGAGACAGAGAGACAGAGAGAAAGAGAAGCTGTGAGTGAGAGAGAGAAAGAAAGAGAAACTGTGAGTGAGAGAGAGAGAAGCTGTGAGTGAGAGAGAGAGAGAAGATGTGAGTGAGAGAGTGAGAGAGAGAAAGAGGTGTGAGTGAGAGAGAGAGAGAAAGAGAAGCTGTGAGCGAGAGAGAGAATGAAAGAGAAGCTGTGACTGAGAGAGAGAGAAAAAGACAAGCTGTGAGTTAGAGAGAGACAGAGAAAGATAAGTTGTGAGTGAGATAGAGAGAGAGTAGCTGTGAGTGAGAAAGAGAGAGAAGCTGTGAGTGGGAGAGAGAGAGAGAGAAAGAGAAGATGTGAGTGAGAGAGAGAAAGAGAAACTGTGAGTGAGAGAGAGAGAGAAAGAAAGAGAAGCTGTGAGTGAGAGAGAGATAAAGAGAAGCTGTGAGTTAGAGAGAGACAGAGAAAGAGAAGCTGTGAGTGAGAGAGAGAGAGAGAAAGAGAAGCTGTGAGTGAGAGAGAGAGAGAAAGAGAAGCTGTGAGTGAGAGAGAGAGAGAAAGAGAAGCTGTCAGAGAGAGAAAGAAAGAGAGAGATGCTGTGAGTGAGTGAGAGAGAGAAGCTGTGAGTGAGAGAGAGAGAAGATGTGAGTGAGAGAGAGAAAGAGAACCTTTGAGTGAGAGAGAGAGAGAGAAAGAAAGAGAAGCTGTGAGTGAGAGAGAGATAAAGAGAAGCTGTGAGTGAGAGAGAGAGAGAGAAAGAGAAGATGTGAGTGAGAGAGAGAAAGAGAAACTGTGAGTGAGAGAGAGAGAGAAAGAAAGAGAAGCTGTGAGTGAGAGAGAGATAGAAAGAGAAACTGTGACTGAGTGAGAGAGATAAAGACAAGCTGCGAGTTAGAGAGAGACAGAGAAAGAGAAGCTGTGAGTGAGAGAGAGAGAGAGAGAGAGAAGCTGTGAGTGAGAGAGAGAGAAGCTGTGAGTGAGAGAGAGAGAGAGAAAGAGAAGATGTGAGTGAGAGAGAGAAAGAGAACCTTTGAGTGAGAGAGAGAGAGAGAGAGAAAGAGAAGCTGTGAGTGAGAGAGAGAGATAAAGAGAAGCTGTGAGAGAGAGACAGAGAAAGAGAAGCTGTGAGTGAGAGAGAGAGAAAGAGAAGCTGTGAGAGAGAGAGAGATAAAGAGAAGCTGTGAGTGAGAGAGAGAGAAAGAGAAGCTGTGAGTGAGAGAGGGAGAGAGAAAGGAAGAGAAGCTGTGAGTGAGAGAGAGAGAAGCTTTGAGTGAGTGAGAGAGGGAGAAAGTGAAGCGGTGAGTGAGAGAGAGAGAATAAGAGAAGCTGTGAGTGCGAGAGAGAGAGAGAAAAAAAGAGAATCTGTCAGTAAGAGAGAGAGAAGCTGTGAGTGAGAGAGAGAGAGATAGAAGCTGAGAGTGAGTGAGAGAGAGATAGAAGCTGTGAGTGAGAGAGAGAGAGAAGCTGTGAGTGAGAGAGAGAGAGAAAAAGAGAAGCTGTGAGTGAGAGAGAGGCAGAGAAAGAGAAGCTGTGAGTGAGAGAGAGAGAGAGAGAAAGAGAAGCTGTGTGTGTGTGAGAGAGAGAGAAGCTGTGAGTGTGAGAGAGAGATAGAAAGAGAAGATGTTAGTAAGAGAGTGAAAGAGAGAGAAAGATAACCTGTGAGTGAGAAAGAGAGAGAGAAGCTGTGAGTGAGAGAGAGAGAAGTTGTGAGGAGAGAGAGAGAGAAGATGTGAGTGTGAGAGAGAAAGAGAAAGAGAAGCTTTGAGTGAGTGAGAGAGAGATAAAGAGAAGCTGTGAGTGATAGAGAGAGATAAAGAGAAGCTGTGAGTGAGAGAGAGAGAAGCTGTGAGTGAGAGAGAGAGAAAGAGAAGCTGTGAGTGAGAGAGAGAAGCTGTGAGTGAGAGAGAAAGAGAAGATGTGAGTGAGAGAGACAGAGAGAAAGAGAAGCTGTGAGTGAGAGAGAGAGAAAGAAAGAGAAGCTGTGAGTGAGAGAGAGAGAGAAGCTGTGAGTGAGAGAGAGAGGGAGAAAGAGAAGCTGTGAGTGAGAGAGAGAGAGAGAGAAAGAGAAGCTGTGAGTGAGAGAGAGAGAGAAGATGTGAGTGAGAGAGTGAGAGAGAGAAAGAGGTGTGAGTGAGAGAGAAAGAAAGAAAGAGAAGCTGTGAGTGAGAGAGAGAATGAAAGAGAAGCTGTGACTGAGAGAGAGATAAAGACAAGCTGTGAGTTAGAGAGAGACAGAGAAAGATAAGTTGTGAGTGAGATAGAGAGAGAGTAGCTGTGAGTGAGAAAGAGAGAGAAGCTGTGAGTGAGAGAGAGAGAGGGAAAGAGAAGATGTGAGTGAGAGAGAGAAAGAGAAACTGTGAGTGAGAGAGAGAGAGAAAGAAAGAGAAGATGTGAGTGAGAGAGAGATAAAGAGAAGCTGTGAGTTAGAGAGAGACAGAGAAAGAGAAGCTGTGAGTGAGAGAGAGAGAGAGAAAGAGAAGCTGTGAGTGAGAGAGAGAGAGATAAAGAGAAGCTGTGAGTGAGAGAGAGAGAGAAAGAGAAGCTGTCAGAGAGCGAGAGAAAGAGAGAGATGCTGTGAGTGAGTGAGAGAGAGAAGCTGTGAGTGAGAGTGAGAGGGAGCAAGAGAAGCGGTGAGTGAGAGAGAGAAAGAGAAGCTGTGAGTAAGAGAGAGAGAGAGAGAAAGAAAAGATGTGAGTGAGAGAGAGAGAGAGAGAAGCTGTGAGTGAGAGAGAGAGAGAGCGAAGCTGTGAGAGAGATAGAGAAAGAGAAGCTGTGAGTGAGAGAGACAAAGAGAAGCTGTGAGTGAGAGAGAGATAAAGAGAAGCTGTGAGTTAGAGAGAAACAGTGAAAGAGAAGCTATGAGTGAGAGAGAGAGAGAAAGAGAAGCTGTGTGTGTGTGAGAGAGAGAAGCTGTGAGTGAGAGAGAGAGAGAGAAAGAGAAGATAGTGAGAGAGTGAGAGAGAGAAAGAGAAGCTGTGAGTGAGAGAGAGAGAAGCTGTGAGTGAGAGAGTGAGAGAGAAAGAGAAGCTGTGAGTTAGAGAGAAACAGAGAAAGTGAAGCTGTGAGTGAGAGAGAGAGAAAGAGAAGCTGTGAGTGAGAGAGAGAGAAAGAGAAGCTGTGAGTGAGAGAGAGAAAGAAAGAGAAGCTGTGAGTGAGAGAGAGAAGCTGTGAGTGAGAGAGAGAGAGAAGCTGTGAGTGAGAGAGTGAAAGAGAGGCTGTGAGTGATAGAGAGAGAGAGAAAGAGAATCTGTGATTGAGAGAGAGATAAAGAGAAGCTGTGAGTTAGAGAGAGACAGAGAAAGAGAAGCTTTGAGTGAGAGAGAGAGAGAAAGAGAAACTGTGAGTGAGAGAGAGAGTAAGAGAAGCTGTGAGTGAGAGAGAGACAGAATCTGTTAGTGAGAGAGTGAGGGAGTAAGAGAAGCTGTGAGTGAGAGAGAGAGAGAAAGAAAAGCTGTGAGTGAGTGAGAGAAGCTGTGAGTGAGAGAGAGAGAAAGAGAAGCTGTGAGTGAGAGAGAGACAGAAAGAAAGAGAAGCTGTGTGTGTGTGTGAGAAAGAGAAGCTGTGAGAGAGAGAGAGAGAGAAAGAGAAGATGTTAGTAAGAGAGTGAGAAAGAGAAAGAGAACCTGTGAGTGAGAAAGAGAGAGAGAAGCTGTGAGTGAGAGAGAGAGAAGGTGTGAGGAGAGAGAGAGAGAAGATGTGAGTGTGAGAGAGAAAGAGAAAGAGAAGCTTTGAGTGAGTGAGAGAGAGATATAAAGAGAAGCTGTGAGTGATAGAGAGAGATAAAGAGAAGCTGTGAGTGAGAGAGAGAGAGAAGCTGTGAGTGAGAGAGAGAGAGAAAGAGAAGCTGTGAGTGAGAGAGAGAAGCTGTGAGTGAGAGAGAGATAGAAGCTGTGAGTGAGAGAGAAAGAAAGAAAGAGAAGATGTGAGAGAGAAAGAGAAGATGTGAGTGAGAGAGAGAGAGTAAGAAAGAGAAGCTGTGAGTGAGAGAGAGAGAGAAGCTGTGGGTGAGAGAGAGGGAGAAAGAGAAGCTGTGAGTGAGAGAGAGAGAGAGAAAGAGAAGCTGTGAGTGAGAGAGAGAGAGAGAAGATGTGAGTGAGAGAGTGAGAGAGAGAAAGAGGTGTGAGTGAGAGAGAGAGAGAAAGAGAAGCTGTGAGTGAGAGAGAGAATGAAAGAGAAGCTGTGACTGAGAGTGAGAGATAAAGACAAGCTGTGAGTTAGAGAGAGACAGAGAAAGATAAGTTGTGAGTGAGATAGAGAGAGAGTAGCTATGAGTGAGAAAGAGAGAGAAGCTGTGAGTGAGAGAGAGAGATAGAAAGAGAAGATGTGAGTGAGAGAGAGAAAGAGAAACTGTGAGTGAGAGAGAGAGAGAACGAAAGAGAAGCTGTGAGTGAGAGAGAGAGATAAAGAGAAGCTGTAAGTTAGAGAGAGACAGAGAAAGAGAAGCTGTGAGTGAGAAAGAGAGAGAAGCTGTGAGTGAGAGAGAGAGAGAAAGCTGTGAGTGTTAGAGAGAAAGACATGCTGTGAGTGAGAGAGAGAGAGAGACAGAGAAGCTGTGAGTGAGAGAGAGAAAAAGAGAAGCTGTGAGTTAGAGAGAGACAGAGGAAGATATGCTGTGAGTGAGAGAGAGAGAGAGAGAAAGAGAACCTGTGAGTGAGAGAGAGAGAGAAAGAGAAGATGTGAGTGAGAGAGAGAGAGAAAGAGAAGATGTGAGTGAGAGAGAGAGAGAGAAAGAGAAGCTGTGAGTGAGAGAGAGAGAGAGAAGCTGTGAGAGAGAGAGATATATGCTGTGAGGGAGAGAGAGAGAAGCTGTGTGTGTGAGAGAGAAAGAGAAGCTGTGAGTGAGTGAGAGAGAGAGAAGATGTGAGTGAGAGAGAGAAGCTGTGAGTGTGAGAGAGAGAGAGATAAAGAGAAGCTGTGAGTGAGAGAGAGAGAGAAAGAGAAGCTGGGAGTGAGAGAGAGAGAAAGAGAAGGTGTGTGAGAAAGAGAGAGAAGCTGTGAGAGAGAGAGAGAAGCTGTGTGTGAGAGAGACAGAAAGAGAAGCTGTGAGTGAGAGAGAGATAAAGAGAAGCTGTAAGTTAGAGAGAGACAGAGAAAGAGAAGCTGTGAGTGAGAAAGAGAGAGAAGCTGTGAGTGAGAGAGAGAGAGAAAGCTGTGAGTGTTAGAGGGAAAGACATGCTGTGAGTGAGAGAGAGAGAGAGAGACAGAGAAGCTGTGAGTGAGAGAGAGAAAAAGAGAAGCTGTGAGTTAGAGAGAGACAGAGGAAGATATGCTGTGTGTGATAGAGAGAGAGAGAAAGAGAACCTGTGAATGAGAGAGAGAAGCTGTGAGTGAGAGAGAGAGAGAAAAAGAAGATGTGAGTGAGAGAGAGAGAGAAAGAGAGGATGTGAGAGAGAGAGAGAGAGAAAGAGAAGCTGTGAGTGTGAGAGAGAGAGAGAAGCTGTGAGAGAGAGAGAGATATGCTGTGAGGGAGAGAGAGAAGCTGTGAGTGAGAGAGAGAGAGAAAGACAAGCTGTGTGTGTGAGAGAGAAAGAGAAGCTGTGAGTGAGTGAGAGAGAGAGAAGATGTGAGTGAGAGAGAGAAGCTGTGAGTATGAGAGAGAGAGAGATAAAGATAAGCTGTGAGTGAGGGAGAGAGAGAAAGAGAAGCTGGGCGTGAGAGAGAGAGAAAGACAAGGTGTGTGAGAAAGAGAGAGAAGCTGTGAGAGAGAGAGAGAAGCTGTGAGTGAGAGAGACAGAAAGAAAGAGAAGCTGTGAGTGAGAGAGAGAGAAAGAGAAGCTGTGTGAGAGGGAGAGAGAAAGAGAAGCTGTGAGTGAGAGAGAGAGAGAAAGAGAAGCTGTGAGTTAGAGAGAGACAGAGAAAGAGAAGCTGTGAATGAGAAAGAGAGAGAAGCTGTGAGTGAGAGAGAGAGAAAGAGAAGCTGTGAGTGAGAGAGAGAGAAAGAGAAGCTGTGAGTGAGAGAGAGAGAGGCTGTGAGTGAGAGAGTGGGAGAAGCTGTGTGTGTGATAGAGAGAGAGAAGCTGTGAGTGAGAGAGAGAGAGAAAGAAAGAGAAGCTGTGAGTGTGAGAGAGAAGCTGTGAGAGAGAGAGAGAGAGAGAGAAAGAGAAGCTGTGAGTGAGAGAGAGAGAAAGAGAAGCTGTGAGTGAGAGAGAGAGGGGCTGTGAGTGAGAGAGTGGGAGAAGATGTGTGTGTGTGATAGAGAGAGAGAAGCTGTGAGTGAGAGAGAGAGAAAGAAAGAGAAGCTGTGAGTGTGAGAGAGAAGCTGTGAGTGAGAGAGAGAGAAAGAGAAGCTGTGAGTGAGTGAGAGAGAAAGAGAAGCTGTGAGTGAGAGAGAGAGAGAAAGAGAAGCTGTGAGTGAGAGAGAGAGAAGCTGTGAGTGATTGAGAGAGAAAGAGAAGCTGTGAGAGAGAGAGAAGCTGTGAGTGAGAGAGAGAGATAAATAGAAGCTGTGAGTTAGAGAGAGACAGAGAAAGAGAAGCTGTGAGTGAGAGAGAGAGAGAGAGCTGTGAGTGAGAAAGAGAGAGAAGCTGTGAGTGAGAGAGAGAGAAAGAGAAGATGTGAGTGAGAGAGAAAGAGAAGCTGTGAGTGAGAGAGAGAGACAGAAAGAAAGAGAAGCTGTGACTTAGAGAGAGATAAAGACTAGCGGTGAGTTAGAGAGAGACAGAGAAGCTGTGAGTGAGAGAGAGAGAGCGACAAGCTGTGAGAGAGAAAGAGAGAGAAGCTGTGAGTGAGAGAGAGAGAGAGAAAGAGAATATGTGAGTGAGAGAGAGAGAAAGAAAAACTGTGAGTGAGAGAGAGAGAGAAAGAAAGAGAAGCTGTAAGTGAGGGAGAGAAATAAAGAGAAGCTGTGAGTTAGAGAGAGACAGAGAACGAGAAGCTGTGAGTGAGAGAGAGAGAGAGAAAGAGAAGCTGTGAGTGAGAGAGAGAGAAAGAGAAGCTGTGAGTGAGAGAGAGAGAGAAGCTGTGAGTGAGAGAGAAAGACATGCTGTGAGTGAGAGAGAGAGAGAAAGAGAAGCTGTGAGTTAGAGAGAGACAGAGGAAGATATGCTGTGTGTGATAGAGAGAGAGAGAGAAAGAGAACCTGTGAATGAGAGAGAAGCTGTGAGTGAGAGAGAGAGAGAAAGAGAAGATGTGAGTGAGAGAGAGAGAGAAAGAGAAGATGTGAGTGAGAGAGAGAGAGAGAAAGAGAAGCTGTGAGTGAGAGAGAGAGAGAAGCTGTGAGAGAGAGAGATATGCTGTGAGGGAGAGAGAGAAGCTGTGAGTGAGAGAGAGAGAGAAAGACAAGCTGTGTGTGTGAGAGAGAAAGAGAAGCTGTGAGTGAGTGAGAGAGAGAGAAGATGTGAGTGAGAGAGAGAAGCTGTGAGTGTGAGAGAGAGAGAGATAAAGATAAGCTGTGAGTGAGAGAGAG
The DNA here is from genome assembly GCA_035047345.1 of Bradypodion ventrale. Lineage (NCBI taxonomy): Eukaryota > Metazoa > Chordata > Lepidosauria > Squamata > Chamaeleonidae > Bradypodion > Bradypodion ventrale. The sequence continues at coordinate 9,126,542 of JAWDJE010000018.1, read as the reverse complement.
AGAGAAAGAGAAGCTGGGAGTGAGAGAGAGAGAAAGAGAAGGTGTGTGAGAAAGAGAGAGAAGCTGTGAGAGAGAGAGAGAAGCTGTGAGTGAGAGAGACAGAAAGAAAGAGAAGCTGTGAGTGAGAGAGAGAGAAAGAGAAGCTGTGTGAGAGGGAGAGAGAAAGAGAAGCTGTGAGTGAGAGAGAGAGAGAAAGAGAAGCTGTGAGTTAGAGAGAGACAGAGAAAGAGAAGCTGTGAGTGAGAAAGAGAGAGAAGCTGTGAGTGAGAGAGAGAGAGAGAAAGAGAAGCTGTGAGTGAGAGAGAGAGAAAGAGAAGCTGTGAGTGAGAGAGAGAGAGGCTGTGAGTGAGAGAGTGGGAGAAGCTGTGTGTGTGTGATAGAGAGAGAGAAGCTGTGAGTGAGTGAGAGAGAGAAAGAAAGAGAAGCTGTGAGTGTGAGAGAGAAGCTGTGAGAGAGAGAGAGAGAGAGAAAGAGAAGCTGTTTGTGAGAGAGAGAGAAAGAGAAGCTGTGAGTGAGAGAGAGAGAGGCTGTGAGTGAGAGAGTGGGAGAAGCTGTGTGTGTGTGATAGAGAGAGAGAAGCTGTGAGTGAGAGAGAGAGAAAGAAAGAGAAGCTGTGAGTGTGAGAGAGAAGCTGTGAGTGAGAGAGAGAGAAAGAGAAGCTGTGAGTGAGTGAGAGAGAAAGAGAAGCTGTGAGTGAGAGAGAGAGAGAGAAAGAGAAGCTGTGAGTGAGAGAGAGAGAAGCTGTGAGTGAGTGAGAGAGAAAGAGAAGCTGTGAGAGAGAGAGAAGCTGTGAGTGAGAGAGAGAGATAAATAGAAGCTGTGAGTTAGAGAGAGACAGAGAAAGAGAAGCTGTGAGTGAGAGAGAGAGAGCTGTGAGTGAGAAAGAGAGAGAAGCTGTGAGTGAGAGAGAGAGAAAGAGAAGATGTGAGTGAGAGAGAAAGAGAAGCTGTGAGTGAGAGAGAGAGACAGAAAGAAAGAGAAGCTGTGACTTAGAGAGAGATAAAGACTAGCGGTGAGTTAGAGAGAGACAGAGAAAGAGAAGCTGTGAGTGAGAGAGAGAGAGCGAGAAGCTGTGAGAGAGAAAGAGAGAGAAGCTGTGAGTGAGAGAGAGAGAGAGAAAGAGAAGATGTGAGTGAGAGAGAGAGAAAGAAAAACTGTGAGTGAGAGAGAGAGAGAAAGAAAGAGAAGCTGTAAGTGAGGGAGAGAAATAAAGAGAAGCTGTGAGTTAGAGAGAGACAGAGAAAGAGAAGCTGTGAGTGAGAGAGAGAGAGAGAAAGAGAAGCTGTGAGTGAGAGAGAGAGAAAGAGAAGCTGTGAGTGAGAGAGAGAGAGAGAGAAGCTGTGAGTGAGAGAGAAAGACACGCTGTGAGTGAGAGAGAGAGAGAAAGAGAAGCTGTGAGTGAGAGAGAGAAAAACAGAAGCTGTGAGTTAGAGAGAGACAGAGAAAGAGAAGCTGTGAGTGAGAGAAGAGAGAGAGAAAGAGAAGCTGTGAGTGAGAGAGAGAAAGGGAAAGAGAAGCTGTGAGTGAGAGAGAGAGAGAAAGAGAAGCTGTGAGTGAGAGAGAAAGAAATAGAAGCTGTGAGTGAGTGAGAGAGAAGCTGTGAGTGTGAGAGAGAGAGAAGATGTGAGTGAGAGAGAGAGAGAGAAAGAGAAGCTGTGAGTGAGAGAGAGAGAGAGAAAGAGAAGCTGTGAGAGAGAGAAAGAGAAGCTGTGAGTGAGAGAGAAAGAGAAGCTGTGAGTGAGAGAGATAGAGAAAGAGAAGCTGTGAGTGAGAGAGAGAGAAAGAGAAGCTGTGAGTGAGAGAGAGAGAGAAAGAGAAGCTGTGAGAGAGAGAGAGAAGCTGTGAGTGAGAGAGAAAGAAAGAAATAGAAGCTGTGAGTGAGTGAGAGAGAGAGAAGCTGTGAGTGAGAGAGAGAGAGAAGCTCTGAGTGAGAGAGAAAGGGAAAGAGAGGCTGTGAGTGAGAGAGAGAGAAAGTGAAGCTGTGAGTGAGAGAGAGAGAGAAAGCGAAGATGTGTGTGAGAGAGAGAGAAGCTGTGAGTGAGAGAGAAAGAAAGAAATAGAAGCTGTGAGTGAGTGAGAGAGAGAGAAGCTGTGAGTGAGAGAGAGAGAGAAGCTGTGAGTGAGAGAGAGAAAGAGAAGCTGTGAGTGAGAGAGAGAGAGAAAGAGAAGCTGTGAGTGAGAGAGAGATAAAGAGAAGCTTTGAGTTAGAGAGAAAGAGAAAGAGAAGCTGTGAGTGAGAGAGAGAGAAGCTGTGAGTGAGAGAGAGAGGGAGAAAGTGAAGCGGTGAGTGAGAGAGAGATATAGAGAAGCTGTGAGTGAGAGAGAGAGCGAGAAGAAAAGAATCTGTGAGTGAGAGAGAGAGAGAGAAGCTGTGAGTGAGAGAGAGAGAGAGAGAAGCTGTGAGTGAGAGAGACAAAGAGAAGCTGTGTGAGAGAGAGAGAGAAAGAGAAGCTGTGAGTGAGAGAGAGATAAAGAGAAGCTGTGAGTTAGAGAGAGACAGAGAAAGAGAAGCTGTGAGTGAGAGAGAGAGAGAGAAGCTGTGAGTGAGAGAGAAAGAGAGGCTGTGAGTGAGAGAGAGAGGGTGAAAGAGAAGCTGTGATTGTGAGAGAGAGGGAGAAAAAGGGATGCTGTCAGTGAGCGTGAGAGAGAGAGAAGCTGTGACAGTGGAAGAGAGAGAAAGAGAAGCTGTGAGTGAGTGAGAGAGAAAGAAAGAGAAGCTATGAGTGAGAGAGAGAGAAGCTGTAAGTGAGAGAGAGAGGGAGAAAGAGAAGCTGTGAGAGAGATAGAGAGAGAGAGCTGTGAGTGAGAAAGAGAGAGAAGCTGTGAGTGAGAGAGAGAGAAAGAGAAGATGTGAGTGAGAGAGAAAGAGAAGCTGTGAGTGAGAGAGAGAGACAGAAAGAAAGAGAAGCTGTGACTTAGAGAGAGATAAAGACTAGCGGTGAGTTAGAGAGAGACAGAGAAAGAGAAGCTGTGAGTGAGAGAGAGAGAGAGAGAAGCTGTGAGAGAGAAAGAGAGAGAAGCTGTGAGTGAGAGAGAGAGAGAGAAAGAGAAGATGTGAGTGAGAGAGAGAGAAAGAAAAACTGTGAGTGAGAGAGAGAGAGAAAGAAAGAGAAGCTGTAAGTGAGGGAGAGAAATAAAGAGAAGCTGTGAGTTAGAGAGAGACAGAGAAAGAGAAGCTGTGAGTGAGAGAGAGAGAGAAAGAGAAGCTGTGAGTGAGAGAGAGAGAAAGAGAAGCTGTGAGTGAGAGAGAGAGAGAGAGAAGCTGTGAGTGAGAGAGAAAGACACGCTGTGAGTGAGAGAGAGAGAGAAAGAGAAGCTGTGAGTGAGAGAGAGAAAAACAGAAGCTGTGAGTTAGAGAGAGACAGAGAAAGAGAAGCTGTGAGTGAGAGAAGAGAGAGAGAAAGAGAAGCTGTGAGTGAGAGAGAGAAAGGGAAAGAGAAGCTGTGAGTGAGAGAGAGAGAGAAAGAGAAGCTGTGAGTGAGAGAGAAAGAAATAGAAGCTGTGAGTGAGTGAGAGAGAAGCTGTGAGTGTGAGAGAGAGAGAAGATGTGAGTGAGAGAGAGAGAGAGAAAGAGAAGCTGTGAGTGAGAGAGAGAGAGAGAAAGAGAAGCTGTGAGAGAGAGAAAGAGAAGCTGTGAGTGAGAGAGAAAGAGAAGCTGTGAGTGAGAGAGATAGAGAAAGAGAAGCTGTGAGTGAGAGAGAGAGAAAGAGAAGCTGTGAGTGAGAGAGAGAGAGAAAGAGAAGCTGTGAGAGAGAGAGAGAAGCTGTGAGTGAGAGAGAAAGAAAGAAATAGAAGCTGTGAGTGAGTGAGAGAGAGAGAAGCTGTGAGTGAGAGAGAGAGAGAAGCTCTGAGTGAGAGAGAAAGGGAAAGAGAGGCTGTGAGTGAGAGAGAGAGAAAGTGAAGCTGTGAGTGAGAGAGAGAGAGAAAGCGAAGATGTGTGTGAGAGAGAGAGAAGCTGTGAGTGAGAGAGAAAGAAAGAAATAGAAGCTGTGAGTGAGTGAGAGAGAGAGAAGCTGTGAGTGAGAGAGAGAGAGAAGCTGTGAGTGAGAGAGAGAAAGAGAAGCTGTGAGTGAGAGAGAGAGAGAAAGAGAAGCTGTGAGTGAGAGAGAGATAAAGAGAAGCTTTGAGTTAGAGAGAAAGAGAAAGAGAAGCTGTGAGTGAGTGAGAGAGAAGCTGTGAGTGAGAGAGAGAGGGAGAAAGTGAAGCGGTGAGTGAGAGAGAGAGATAGAGAAGCTGTGAGTGAGAGAGAGAGCGAGAAGAAAAGAATCTGTGAGTGAGAGAGAGAGAGAGAAGCTGTGAGTGAGAGAGAGAGAGAGAGAAGCTGTGAGTGAGAGAGACAAAGAGAAGCTGTGTGAGAGAGAGAGAGAAAGAGAAGCTGTGAGTGAGAGAGAGATAAAGAGAAGCTGTGAGTTAGAGAGAGACAGAGAAAGAGAAGCTGTGAGTGAGAGAGAGAGAGAGAAGCTGTGAGTGAGAGAGAGAGAGAAGCTGTGAGTGAGAGAGAAAGAGAGGCTGTGAGTGAGAGAGAGAGGGTGAAAGAGAAGCTGTGATTGTGAGAGAGAGGGAGAAAAAGGGATGCTGTCAGTGAGCGTGAGAGAGAGAGAGAAGCTGTGACAGTGGAAGAGAGAGAAAGAGAAGCTGTGAGTGAGTGAGAGAGAAAGAAAGAGAAGCTATGAGTGAGAGAGAGAGAAGCTGTAAGTGAGAGAGAGAGGGAGAAAGAGAAGCTGTGAGAGAGATAGAGAAAAAGAAGCTGTGAGTGAGAGAGAGAGACAGAGAAAGAGAACCTGTGAGTGAGAGAGAGAGAGCTAGAAGTTGTGAGTGAGTGAGGGAGAGACAAGCTGTGAGTGAGAGAGAGAAAGAGAAGCTGTGAGTGAGAGAGAGAGAGAAAGAGAAGCTGTGAGTGAGAGAGAGATAAAGAGAAGCTGTGAGTTAGAGAGAGAGAGAAAGAGAAGCTGTGAGTGAGAGAGAGAGAAGCTGTGAGTGAGAGAGAGAGGGAGAAAGTGAAGCAGTGAGTGAGAGAGAGAGAGAGAGAAGCTGTTAGTGAGAGAGAGAGAGAGAAAAAAAGAATCTGTGAGTGAGAGAGAGAGAGAAGCTGTGAGTGAGAGAGAGAGAGAGAAGCTGTGAGTGTGAGAGAGAAAGAGAAGCTGTGAGTGAGTGAGAGAGAGAGAAGTTGTGAGTGAGAGAGAAAGGGAAAGAGAGGCTGTGAGTGAGAGAGAGAGAAAGTGAAGCTGTGAGTGAGAGAGAGAGAGAAAGCGAAGATGTGAGAGAGAGAGAGAGAAGCTGTGAGTGAGAGAGAAAGAAAGAAATAGAAGCTGTGAGTGAGTGAGAGAGAGAGAAGCTGTGAGTGAGAGAGAGAGAGAAGCTGTGAGTGAGAGAGAGAAAGAGAAGCTGTGAGTGTGTGAGAGAGAGAAAGAGAAGCTGTGAGTGAGAGAGAGATAAAGAGAAGCTTTGAGTTAGAGAGAAAGAGAAAGAGAAGCTGTGAGTGAGAGAGAGAAAGAGAAGCTGTGAGTGAGAGAGAGAGAGAAAGAGAAGCTGTGAGTGAGAGAGAGATAAAGAGAAGCTTTGAGTTAGAGAGAAAGAGAAAGAGAAGCTGTGAGTGAGAGAGAGAGAAGCTGTGAGTGAGAGAGAGAGGGAGAAAGTGAAGCGGTGAGTGAGAGAGAGAGATAGAGAAGCTGTGAGTGAGAGAGAGAGCGAGAAGAAAAGAATCTGTGAGTGAGAGAGAGAGAGAGAAGCTGTGAGTGAGAGAGAGAGAGAGAGAAGCTGTGAGTGAGAGAGACAAAGAGAAGCTGTGAGTGAGAGAGAGAGAGAAAGAGAAGCTGTGAGTGAGAGAGAGATAAAGAGAAGCTGTGAGTTAGAGAGAGACAGAGAAAGAGAACCTGTGAGTGAGAGAGAGAGAGAGAAGCTGTGAGTGAGAGAGAGAGAGAGAAGCTGTGAGTGAGAGAGAAAGAGAGGCTGTGAGTGAGAGAGAGAGGGTGAAAGAGAAGCTGTGATTGTGAGAGAGAGGGAGAAAAAGGGATGCTGTCAGTGAGCGTGAGAGAGAGAGAGAGAAGCTGTGACAGTGGAAGAGAGAGAAAGAGAAGCTGTGAGTGAGTGAGAGAGAAAGAAAGAGAAGCTATGAGTGAGAGAGAGAGAAGCTGTAAGTGAGAGAGAGAGGGAGAAAGAGAAGCTGTGAGAGAGATAGAGAAAGAGAAGCTGTGAGTGAGAGAGAGAGACAGAGAAAGAGAACCTGTGAGTGAGAGAGAGAGAGCTAGAAGTTGTGAGTGAGTGAGGGAGAGACAAGCTGTGAGTGAGAGAGAGAAAGAGAAGCTGTGAGTGAGAGAGAGAGAGAAAGAGAAGCTGTGAGTGAGAGAGAGATAAAGAGAAGCTGTGAGTTAGAGAGAGAGAGAAAGAGAAGCTGTGAGTGAGAGAGAGAGAAGCTGTGAGTGAGAGAGAGAGGGAGAAAGTGAAGCGGTGAGTGAGAGAGAGAGAGAGAGAAGCTGTTAGTGAGAGAGAGAGAGAAAAAATAGAATCTGTGAGTGAGAGAGAGAGAGAGAAGCTGTGAGTGAGAGAGAGAGAGAGAAGCTGTGAGTGTGAGAGAGAAAGAGAAGCTGTGAGTGAGTGAGAGAGAGAGAAGTTGTGAGTGAGAGAGAGAAAGAGAAGCTGTGAGTTTGTGTGAGAGAGAAAGAGAAGCTGTGAGTGAGAGAGAGAGAGAAAGAGAAGCTGTGTGTGTGAGAGAGAGAGAAGCTGTGAGTGAGAGAGAGAGAGAAAGAGAAGATGTTAGTGAGAGAGTGAGAGAGAGAAAGGGAAGTTGTGAGTGAGAGAGAGAGAAGCTGTGAGTGAGAGAGAGAGAGAGAGAGAAAGAGAAGGTGTGTGTGTGAGAGAGAAAGAGAAGCTGTGAGTGAGAGAGAGAGAGAAGATGTGAGTGTGAGAGAGAAGATGTGAGTGAGAGAAAGAGAAAGAGAAGCTGTGAGTGAGTGTGAGAGATATAAAGAGAAGCTGTGAGTGATAGAGAGAGATAAAGAAAAGCTGTGAGTGAGAGAGAGAAAGAGAAGCTGGGAGTGAGTAAGAGAGAGAAAGAGAAGCTGTGAGTGAGAGAGAGAGAGAGAAGCTGTGCGTGAGAGAGAGAGAGAAGCTGTGAGTGAGAAAGAAAGAAAGAAAGAGAAGCTGTGAGTGAGTGAGAGAGAGAGAGAAACTGTGAGTGAGAGAGAAAGAGAAGCTGTGAGTGAGAGAGAGAGAAAGAGAAGCTGTGAGTGAGAGAGAGAAAAAGAGAAGCTGTGAGTGAGAGAGAGAGAGAGAAAGAGAAGCTGTGAGAGAGAGAGAGAGGAGCTGTGAGTGAGAGAGAGAGAAAGAAATAGAAGCTGTGAGTGAGTGAGAGCGAGAGCTGTGAGTGAGAGAGAGAGATAGAAGCTGTGAGTGAGAGAGAAAGGGAAAGAGAGGCTGTGAGTGAGAGAGAGAGAGAGAGAGAAAGAGAAGCTGTGAGTGAGAGAGAGAGAGAAGCTGTGAGTGAGAGAGTGAAAGAGAGGCTGTGAGTGATAGAGAGAGAGAGAGAGAAAGAGAATCTGTGATTGAGAGAGAGATAAAGAGAAGCTGTGAGTTAGAGAGAGACAGAGAAAGAGAAGCTTTGAGTGAGAGAGAGAGAGAAAGAGAAACTGTGAGTGAGAGAGAGAGTAAGAGAAGCTGTGAGTGAGAGAGAGACAGAATCTGTTAGTGAGAGAGTGAGGGAGTAAGAGAAGCTGTGAGTGAGAGAGAGAGAGAAAGAAAAGCTGTGAGTGAGTGAGAGAAGCTGTGAGTGAGAGAGAGAGAAAGAGAAGCTGTGAGTGAGAGAGAGACAGAAAGAAAGAGAAGCTGTGTGTGTGTGTGAGAAAGAGAAGCTGTGAGAGAGAGAGAGAGAGAGAAAGAGAAGATGTTAGTAAGAGAGTGAGAGAGAGAAAGAGAACCTGTGAGTGAGAAAGAGAGAGAGAAGCTGTGAGTGAGAGAGAGAGAAGGTGTGAGGAGAGAGAGAGAGAAGATGTGAGTGTGAGAGAGAAAGAGAAAGAGAAGCTTTGAGTGAGTGAGAGAGAGATATAAAGAGAAGCTGTGAGTGATAGAGAGAGATAAAGAGAAGCTGTGAGTGAGAGAGAGAGAGAAGCTGTGAGTGAGAGAGAGAGAGAGAAAGAGAAGCTGTGAGTGAGAGAGAGAAGCTGTGAGTGAGAGAGAGATAGAAGCTGTGAGTGAGAGAGAAAGAAAGAAAGAGAAGATGTGAGAGAGAAAGAGAAGATGTGAGTGAGAGAGAGAAAGAAAGAAAGAGAAGCTGTGAGTGAGAGAGAGAGAGAAGCTGTGAGTGAGAGAGAGGGAGAAAGAGAAGCTGTGAGTGAGAGAGAGAGAGAGAAAGAGAAGCTGTGAGTGAGAGAGAGAGAGAGAAGATGTGAGTGAGAGAGTGAGAGAGAGAAAGAGGTGTGAGTGAGAGAGAGAGAGAAAGAGAAGCTGTGAGTGAGAGAGAGAATGAAAGAGAAGCTGTGACTGAGAGTGAGAGATAAAGACAAGCTGTGAGTTAGAGAGAGACAGAGAAAGATAAGTTGTGAGTGAGATAGAGAGAGTGTAGCTATGAGTGAGAAAGAGAGAGAAGCTGTGAGTGAGAGAGAGAGATAGAAAGAGAAGATGTGAGTGAGAGAGAGAAAGAGAAACTGTGAGTGAGAGAGAGAGAGAACGAAAGAGAAGCTGTGAGTGAGAGAGAGATAAAGAGAAGCTGTAAGTTAGAGAGAGACAGAGAAAGAGAAGCTGTGAGTGAGAAAGAGAGAGAAGCTGTGAGTGAGAGAGAGAGAGAAAGCTGTGAGTGTTAGAGAGAAAGACATGCTGTGAGTGAGAGAGAGAGAGAGACAGAGAAGCTGTGAGTGAGAGAGAGAAAAAGAGAAGCTGTGAGTTAGAGAGAGACAGAGGAAGATATGCTGTGAGTGAGAGAGAGAGAGAGAGAAAGAGAACCTGTGAGTGAGAGAGAGAGAGAAAGAGAAGATGTGAGTGAGAGAGAGAGAGAAAGAGAAGATGTGAGTGAGAGAGAGAGAGAAAGAGAAGCTGTGAGTGAGAGAGAGAGAAGCTGTGAGAGAGAGAGAGATATGCTGTGAGGGAGAGAGAGAGAAGCTGTGAGTGAGAGAGAGAGAGAAAGACAAGCTGTGTGTGTGAGAGAGAAAGAGAAGCTGTGAGTGAGTGAGAGAGAGAGAAGATGTGAGTGAGAGAGAGAAGCTGTGAGTGTGAGAGAGAGAGAGATAAAGAGAAGCTGTGAGTGAGAGAGAGAGAGAAAGAGAAGCTGTGAGTGAGAGAGAGAGAGAGAAAGAGAAGCTGTGAGAGAGAGAGAGAAGTTGTGAGTGAGTGAGAGAGAGAGAAGCTGTGAGAGAGAGAGAGAAGCTGTGAGTGAGAGAGAGAGAGAAGGAGAAGCTGTGAGTGAGATAGAGAGAGAGAAAGAGAAGCTGTGAGTGAGAGAGAGAGAGAAGCTATGAGTGAGAGAGAAAGAGAAGCTGTGAGTGAGAGAGAAAGAGAAGCTGTGTGTGTGAGAGAGAGAGAGAAGCTGTGTGTGTGAGAGAGAGAAAGAGAACCTGTGAGTGAGAGAGAAAGAGAAGCTGTGAGTGAGAGAGAAAGAGAAGCTGTGTGTGTGAGAGAGAGAGAGAAGCTGTGTGTGTGAGAGAGAGAAAGAGAAGCTGTGAGTGAGAGAGAGAAAGAGAAGCTGTGAGTGAGAGAGAGAGGGAAAGAAAGAGAAGCTGTGAGTGAGAGAGAAAGAGAAGCTGTGAGTGAGAGAGAGACAGAAACAGAAGCTGTGAGTGAGAGAGAGAGATATGCTGTCAGTGAGAGAGAGAGAGAAAGAGAGAAGCTGTGAGTGAGATAGAGAGAGAGAAAGAGAAGCTGTGAGTAAGAGAGAGAGACAGAATCTGTCAGTGCGTGAGAGAGAGTGAGAGAGAAGCTGTGAGTGAGAGAGAGTGAAAGAGAAGCTGTGAGTGAGAGAGAGAGAGAGAGAAAGAGAAGCTGTGAGTGAGGGAGAGATAAAGAGAAGCTGTGAGTTAGAGAGAGACAGAGAAAGAGAAGCTGTGAGTGAAAGAGAGAGAGAGAAAGAGAAGCTGTGAGTGAGGGAGAGATAAAGAGAAGCTGTGAGTTAGAGAGAGACAGAGGAAGATATGCTGTGTGTGATAGAGAGAGAGAGAAAGAGAACCTGTGAATGAGAGAGAGAAGCTGTGAGTGAGAGAGAGAGAGAAAGAGAAGCTGGGAGTGAGAGAGTGAGAAAGAGATGGTGTGTGAGAAAGAGAGAGAAGCTGTGAGAGAGAGAGAGAAGCTGTGAGTGAGAGAGACAGAAAGAAAGAGAAGTGTGAGTGAGAGAGAGAGAAAGCGAAGCTGTGTGAGAGGGAGAGAGAAAGAGAAGCTGTGAGTGAGAGAGAGAGAGAAAGAGAAGCTGTGAGTTAGAGAGAGAGAAAGAGAAGCTGTGAGTGAGAGAGAGAGAGGCTGTGAGTGAGAGAGTGGGAGAAGCTGTGTGTGTGTGATAGAGAGAGAGAAGCTGTGAGTGAGAGAGAGAGAGAAAGAAAGAGAAGCTGTGAGTGTGAGATAGAAGCTGTGAGTGAGAGAGAGAGAGAGAGAGAGAGAAGCTGTGAGTGAGAGAGAGAGAAAGAGAAGCTGTGAGTGAGAGAGAGAGAGGCTGTCAGTGAGAGAGTGGGAGAAGCTGTGTGTGTGATAGAGAGAGAGAAGCTGTGAGTGAGAGAGAGAGAAAGAAAGAGAAGCTGTGAGTGTGAGAGAGAAGCTGTGAGTGAGAGAGAGAAAGAAAAGCTGTGAGTGAGTGAGAGAGAAAGAGAAGCTGTGAGTGAGAGAGAGAGAAAGAGAAGCTGTGAGTGAGAGAGAGAAGCAGTGAGTGAGAGAGAGATAGAAGCTGTGAGTGAGAGAGAAAGAAAGAAAGAGAAGATGTGAGTGAGAGAGAAAGAGAAGATGTGAATGAGAGAGAGAGAAAGAGAAGCTGTGAGTGAGAGAGAGAGAAAGAAAGAGAAGCTGTGAGTGAGAGAGAGAGAAGCTTTGAGTGAGAGAGAGAGGGAGAAAGAGAAGCTGTGAGTGAGAGAGAGAGAGAGAGAGAGGTGTGAGTGAGAGAGAGAGAGAGAAAGAGAAGCTGTGAGTGAGAGAGAGAATGAAAGAGAAGCTGTGACTGAGAGAGAGATAAAGACAAGCTGTGAGTTAGAGAGAGACAGAGAAAGATAAGTTATGAGTGAGATAGAGAGAGAGTAGCTGTGAGTGAGAAAGAGAGAGAAGCTGTGAGTGAGAGAGAGAGAGGGAAAGAGAAGATGTGAGTGAGAGAGAGAAAGAGAAACTGTGAGTGAGAGAGAGAGAGAAAGAAAGAGAAGCTGTGAGTGAGAGAGAGAGAAAGAGAAGCTGTGAGTTAGAGAGAGACAGAGAAAGAGAAGCTGTGAGTGAGAGAGAGAGAGAGAAAGAGAAGCTGTGAGTGAGAGTGAGAGAGAGAAAGAGAAGCTGTGAGTGAGAGAGAGAGAGAAAGAGAAGCTGTCAGAGAGAGAGAGAAAGAGAGAGATGCTGTAAGTGAGTGAGAGAGAGAAGCTGTGAGTGAGAGTGAGAGGGAGCAAGAGAAGCTGTGAGTAAGAGAGAGAGAGAAAAAAAGAGAAAGTGTGAGTGAGAGAGAGAGAGAGAAGCTGTGAGTGAGAGAGAGAGAGAGCGAAGCTGTGAGAGAGATAGAGAAAGAGAAGCTGTGAGTGAGAGAGAGAGAAAGAGAAGCTGTGAGTGAGAGAGAGATAAAGAGAAGCTTTGAGTTAGAGAGAAACAGTGAAAGAGAAGCTATGAGTGAGAGAGAGAGAGAAAGAGAAGCTGTGTGTGTGTGAGAGAGAGAAGCTGTGAGTGAGAGAGAGAGAAAGAGAAGATAGTGAGAGAGTGAGAGAGAGAAAGAGAAGCTGTGAGTGAGAGAGAGAGAAGCTGTGAGTGAGAGAGCGAGAGAGAAAGAGAAGCTGTGAGTTAGAGAGAAACAGAGAAAATGAAGCTGTGAGTGAGAGAGAGAGAGAGAAATAGAAGCTGTGTGTGTGAGAGAGAGAGAAGCTGTGAGTGAGAGAGACAGAAAGAGAAGATGTTAGTGAGAGAGAGAGAAAGAGAAGCTGTGAGTGAGAGAGAGAGAAAGAGAAGCTGTGAGTGAGAGAGAGAGAGAAAGAAAGAGAAGCTGTGAGTGAGAGAGAGAGAAGCTGTGAGTGAGAGAGAGAGAGAAGCTGTGAGTGAGAGAGAGAAAGAGAGGCTGTGAGTGATAGTGAGAGAGAGAGAAAGAGAATCTGTGATTGAGAGAGAGATAAAGAGAAGCTGTGAGTTAGAGAGAGACAGAGAAAGAGAAGCTTTGAGTGAGAGAGAGAGAGAAAGAGAAGCTGTGAGTGAGAGAGAGAGTAAGAGAAGCTGTGAGTGAGAGAGAGACAGAAGCTGTGAGTGAGAGAGTGAGGGAGTAAGAGAAGCTGTGAGTGAGAGAGAGAGAGAAAGAAAAGCTGTGAGTGAGTGAGAGAAGCTGTGAGTGAGAGAGAGAGAAAGAGAAGCTGTGAGTGAGAGAGAGAGAGAAAGAAAGAGAAGCTGTGTGTGTGTGAGAGAGAGAAGCTGTGAGAGAGAGAGAGAGAGAGAAAGAGAAGATGTTAGTAAGAGAGTGAGAGAGAGAAAGAGAACCTGTGAGTGAGAAAGAGAGAGAGAAGCTGTGAGTGAGAGAGAGAGAAGGTGTGAGGAGAGAGAGAGAGAAGATGTGAGTGTGAGAGAGAAAGAGAAAGAGAAGCTTTGATTGAGTGAGAGAGAGAGATAAAGAGAAGCTGTGAGTGATAGAGAGAGATAAAGAGAAGCTGTGAGTGAGAGAGAGAGAGAAGCTGTGAGTGAGAGAGAGAGAGAAAGAGAAGCTGTGAGTGAGAGAGTGAAGCTGTGAGTGAGAGAGAGATAGAAGCTGTGAGTGAGAGAGAAAGAAAGAAAGAGAAGATGTGAGTGAGACAGAAAGAGAAGATGTGAGTGAGAGAGACAGAGAGAAAGAGAAGCTGTGAGTGAGAGAGAGAGAGAAAGAAAGAGAAGCTGTGAGTGAGAGAGAGAGAAGCTGTGAGTGAGAGAGAGAGGGAGAAACAGAAGCTGTGAGTGAGAGAGAGAGAGAGAAAGAGAAGCTGTGAGTGAGAGAGAGAGAGAGAAGATGTGAGTGAGAGAGAGAAAGAGGTGTGAGTGAGAGAGAGAGAAAGAGAAGCTGTGAGTGAGAGAGAGAATGAAAGAGAAGCTGTGACTGAGAGTGAGAGATAAAGACAAGCTGTGAGTTAGAGAGAGACAGAGAAAGATAAGTTGTGAGTGAGATAGAGAGAGAGTAGCTATGAGTGAGAAAGAGAGAGAAGCTGTGAGTGAGAGAGAGATAGAAAGAGAAGATGTGAGTGAGAGAGAGAAAGAGAAACTGTGAGTGAGAGAGAGAGAGAAAGAAAGAGAAGCTGTGAGTGAGAGAGAGATAAAGAGAAGCTGTAAGTTAGAGAGAGACAGAGAAAGAGAAGCTGTGAGTGAGAAAGAGAGAGAAGCTGTGAGTGAGAGAGAGAGAGAAAGCTGTGAGTGTTAGAGAGAAAGACATGCTGTGAGTGAGAGAGAGAGAGAGACAGAGAAGCTGTGAGTGAGAGAGAGAAAAAGAGAAGCTGTGAGTTAGAGAGAGACAGAGGAAGATATGCTGTGAGTGAGAGAGAGAGAGAAAGAGAACCTGTGAATGAGAGAGAGAAGCTGTGAGTGAGAGAGAGAGAGAAAGAGAAGATGTGAGTGAGAGAGAGAGAGAAAGAGAAGATGTGAGTGAGAGAGAGAGAGCGAAAGAGAAGCTGTGAGTGAGAGAGAGAGAGAGAGAAGCTGTGAGAGAGAGAGAGATATGCTGTGAGGGAGAGAGAGAGAAGCTGTGAGTGAGAGAGAGAGAGAAAGACAAGCTGTGTGTGTGAGAGAGAAAGAGAAGCTGTGAGTGAGTGAGAGAGAGAGAAGATGTGAGTGAGAGAGAGAAGCTGTGAGTGTGAGAGAGAGAGATAAAGAGAAGCTGTGAGTGAGAGAGAGAGAGAAAGAGAAGCTGGGAGTGAGAGAGAGAGAAAGAGAAGGTGTGTGAGAAAGAGAGAGAAGCTGTGTGTGAGAGAGTGATAAAGAGAAGCTGTAAGTTAGAGAGAGACAGAGAAAGAGAAGCTTTGAGTGAGACAGAGAGAGAAGCTGTGAGTGAGAGAGAGAGAGAAAGCTGTGAGTGTTAGAGAGAAAGACATGCTGTGAGTGAGAGAGAGAGAGAGACAGAGAAGCTGTGAGTGAGAGAGAGAAAAAGAGAAGCTGTGAGTTAGAGAGAGACAGAGGAAGATATGCTGTGTGTGATAGAGAGAGAGAGAAAGAGAACCTGTGAATGAGAGAGAGAAGCTGTGAGTGAGAGAGAGAGAGAAAGAGAAGATGTGAGTGAGAGAGAGAGAGAAAGAGAAGATGTGAGAGAGAGAGAGAGAGAGAGAGAGAAAGAGAAGCTGTGAGTGAGAGAGAGAGAGAAGCTGTGAGAGAGAGAGAGATATGCTGTGAGGGAGAGAGAGAGAAGCTGTGAGTGAGAGAGAGAGAGAAAGACAAGCTGTGTGTGAGAGAGAGAAAGAGAAGCTGTGAGTGAGTGAGAGAGAGAAGATGTGAGTGAGAGAGAGAAGCTGTGAGTGTGAGAGAGAGAGAAAGAGAAGCTGGGAGTGAGAGAGAGAGAAAGAGAAGGTGTGTGAGAAAGAGAGAGAAGCTGTGAGAGAGAGAGAGAAGCTGTGAGTGAGAGAGACAGAAAGAAAGAGAAGCTGCGAGTGAGAGAGAGAAAGAGAAGCTGTGTGAGAGGGAGAGAGAAAGAGAAGCTGTGAGTGAGAGAGAGAGAGAGAGAAAGAAAAGCTGTGAGTTAGAGAGAGGGAGGGAAGGCGGCAGGGGTGTCAAAAGACAGGGGGAGGAAGGAGAAACCACCCCAATGAACAATAAACTATCACAAATACTGGATATATTTAATAAGTGAAAGTGCAAGTCAAAACGCAAGTAAAAAGATAGTAAAGAACCGAACGAACAATATAACACAGTCGAAATGTAAAAAGCCACACAGTAACAATGAATTAAACGGAGAAACACCCTAGGTAGCCCACGAAACGGGGGAACAAACTGAGCCCGTCAATAGTCCGAAATGGCTCTAAGTAAGCGTGGAGAGACCTTTGCAGGGGTGAAGGTGTCCGTAGAAATCTAATCAGACGAAACTGTGGCAATACTGGGATTCCGTAGTAGTCCGTATTTGAAAAAGTTGGTGATGTCAGCGAAATGGGCTGTATCAGCAAGTCGGGTATACTGTAAGGTGCTCATAAGGAGCTCAAACCGAAATCCAGGGGAAGTCTGTAAGTCCGGTTCAAAACTACATGAAGTAATGGCTAAGAATATGTCACAAACAGGTACGGAGAAGAGTAGTACAGGTCAATATTCCTCCGGTAGAGAATATTTCGAAAATCTTTGTCAAGATCTGTAAAACATACAACCCGAAGTGACAATAAACATCCATGTAATGGTACGTGTGAATACTAATAAGCATATATAATAAAGTACAAAAACAGCACTCAGAATACAAAGCTATTAAAACATATCAGACAAAAATAGTACCTGTAATAACGCGCAAACAACACCTCTATGTAATATGATGAAGGGTGGAAGCGTTAAGTAAACTGAACAAGTACAAGCTATATATAGTTCTTAGGTAGGGACATGTGAAAAGGATTCCGATGATTAACAAAAGCATACAAGAGTAAAACTGTCTTAAAGGACTATGACAGGGAGAGACTAGAACCAATGAGAATATCAACTTAAAGAAAAGCGGCATAGTCCTGTTCCGTATTCAAACCGTGGGGGTGCAATGTAGAAAAGCGATGAATGTAAAAAGCTTCCCGTTGCAAGAGGAAACGTTCTTTATTGATAGAGTGAAATTTGCGAGGTGAAAATAATTCCAACACAGCAACCTTAATATCTGTTGGAGCATGCTGCTTGTCTAGATAGTGGGAGACAAGAGGTGCTGTGAGGACCTTATTTCGTATGCGTGAAATATGTTCTCCGAGTCTGGTTTTGAGTGGTCTGGAGGATTGTCCGATATAAGGTAAGCCACAGGGGCAGATTAGAATATATACGATATCGCGGGAATTGCAATTAGAAAACTGTGAGAGATGATGTATGTAATTAGAAGTAGAAATGGAGATGGTGTCGGTTCTCAACATATAGGAACAAAACTTGCAATGGCCGCAAGGGAAATGCCCAGTAGGAAAAGCCGAGAGACGAGAGACAGGAGACAGACAATCTGTTTTAGATAGGATACCGGCAATAGTTCTAGTTTTCCTAAATCCTATGGTGGGTTTGTCTTTACAGGCAGAAATGGAATCTAAGATGTGCCAATGGCGAAATATAGTTTTCTTTATTTGTTGTGCAAGGGGAGTGAAATCAATAGACCAAAAAATATTGTTATTATGGGGATTTTTGGATTTGCGTTGAAACATCGACTGTCTGGATCTACTGGTGACTTTGTGATAAGCATGGTCAATGACATGAATGGGATACCCTCTAAGGAGAAGAGACTGTCGGATCTTAATAGCGGAAGATTGGAAGTCAGAGTTGAGTGTTGAATTTCTTTTTGCTCGAAGGAATAAACTATACGGTATATTGTTTTTTAAGGAAAGCGGATGATAAGAGTGGAATTGTAAATAGGCATTCCTGTCCGTAGGTTAGTTAAACAGGCGCATGTTGAGCTGATTATTAGCAATGAAGATTTCTAAATCGAGAAATGAGACTGAAACAGGACTGGAGGTATAAGTGAATTTGAGATTAGTATGTAAGGAATTAATCCAAGTGTAGAAGCGAGATAAAGAACCCGGGTTAGAAAAAACGAAAAACAAATCGTCAATGTAACGTTTATAAACCAAAATGTCAAAGAAAAAAGGATTAACAGTCGAATTCAGGATGAAAGTAAGATCAAAATTATTCATAAAGATATTTGCAACTGAAGGAGCGAAATTTGAACCCATAGCGACACCATGTGTTTGCAAATAAAAAGAATCCAGGAAACGAAAAAAATTGTGCTCAAATGCTATATCTAAAAGATCCATGAGAAAATGTGTGGGAGGGTCCGGATTGGTACGTAAGGATAACAAGTGTTCAACCAAAACCCTAGCCTCTGACAGAGGGATATTTGTATACAGGGAAGCCACATCCATGGTGACTAATATACAGTCATCAGGCACAGAGGTATGTTCCAAAAGTTGGATTAAATGGGAAGAATCTTTGACATAGGAGGGGGTATCTGTAACGAAAGGACATATAAAATGGTCAATGTAAATAGAAATGGGTTCTAGAAGGCCCTCGTTGGCAGCTATGATGGGTCTGCACGGTACCAGATTGGAACCGGATTTGAGCTTATGAATTTTCGGTAATAAATGAAAGATGGGTACACGTGGATGGGATTTGTAAAGAAAACGAAAAGTAGATTCTGTGATGAAACCCAGGGAAAGACCTTCTTGTAAAACGACTTTGATGATATTGGAAACATGTGGTGTAGGGTCTTTAGATAATATACTGTAAAAGAGAGGATTAGAGAGTTGTCGATGTGCTTCATCTAAATAATTAGTCCTATCCATAATCACTACCCCACCCCCCTTGTCAGCTGCTTTAATAATGATGTCAGGGTCATTACCCAAATTGTCAAGGAGATGCATGTCGTTAAGGGAAATGTTATACGAGACATGGAACCGTTCTTCTAAAGCAGAGATATCTCTAAGAACCACTCTGCGAAAGACATCAATAGCAGGATTATCAATAGCAGGTGTAAAGGTAGAGCGGGGGGAGAAAGGATTGGGGCTGCCAGAAGAATCTTTAAAGAAACAGCGTAATTTAAGTAGACGGATGAGTTTGTAAATATCAACGCGTGTTTTAAATGAGGAATATTTTGGAGTGGGTACAAACCCTAAACCAAGATCTAGGAGTTCTTTTTCCCTTACCGTCAGGACTCGCTGCGAGAGGTTGAACACTAAGGATGGTCTTATTTCTTTTTGTTCTTGCGCATGTTGCGCTGCCCTAAAAAATCGTTGGAGGGGTTATGTTTATAGGTGGACTGTTTGTTCCGATGGAACCTGGTGTTATAAGGTGTTCGAATCCTCTCATCGGCAGAAGAATCAGCGATGTCTGAATCAGTGGTCTCGAAGTCGGTGTCTTCCAAGGGTCGGCGCCAGGTAACCTGTTTATATGTGGTAGGACGGGCAAACTGCCATTTATAAATTCTAGAGCTTTTGTAATCATTACGGTCACGGTTAAGTTTTTTGTTCTTGAAAGATAGTAGTCCGTCTTTAAATTCTTTGATTTTGTTGGTCAATAAATCCATTTTACTGTCAGAAGAGGGAATACTGGAGGAAGAAATCGCATCTTTGATCTTCTCAATTTCAGTACTGATATTATCAGCTTCATGATTGCATTGATCTATAACCAAAAGAATAAGATCAAAAGAACATCTGTCCAAAAAGAGGGTCCATTTGTCCAAAAACTGTTTATTGTGTGCAAAAAGAGTAGGACCTATAGGCATGCGTAACCCACGTGGGATTATGGAGGACTTGTAATATTCGGACAGGAAAGAAGAATGTAAATTCATTCTGATGCGTCTTTTCTCCAAGGCTTCCAGGTTATTAAAGGTGTCGTCATCATTGGAGTCCCCAGGCGAGAAAATGGAATTGGTGCTGTTAAGAATGCGATCCCGTTCGAGGGGTCGAAAAAGCGAAACCCTTATCGGTCATGCCGAAAAGTCAGAAAGGGAGGGAAGGCGGCAGGGGTGTCAAAAGACAGGGGGAGGAAGGAGAAACCACCCCAATGAACAATAAACTGTCACAAATACTGGATATATTTAATAAGTGAAAGTGCAAGTCAAAACGCAAGTAAAAAGATAGTAAAGAACCGAACGAACAATATAACACAGTCGAAATGTAAAAAGCCACACAGTAACAATGATATAAACGGAGAAACACCCTAGGTAGCCCACGAAACGGGGGAACAAACTGAGCCCGTCAATAGTCCGAAATGGCTCTAAGTAAGCGTGGAGAGACCTTTGGAGGGGTGAAGGTGTCCGTAGAAAACTAATCAGACGAAACTGTGGCAATACTGGGATTCCGTAGTAGTCCGTATTTGAAAAAGTTGGTGATGTCAGCGAAATGGGCTGTATCAGCAAGTCGGGTATACTGTAAGGTGCTCATAAGGAGCTCAAACCGAAATCCAGGGGAAGTCTGTAAGTCCGGTTCAAAACTACATGAAGTAATGGCTAAGAATATGTCACAAACAGGTACGGAGAAGAGTAGTACAGGTCAATATTCCTCCGGTAGAGAATATTTCGAAAATCTTTGTCAAGATCTGTAAAACATACAACCCGAAGTGACAATAAACATCCATGTAATGGTACGTGTGAATACTAATAAGCATATATAATAAAGT
Source organism: Bradypodion ventrale (assembly GCA_035047345.1). Taxonomy (NCBI): domain Eukaryota; kingdom Metazoa; phylum Chordata; class Lepidosauria; order Squamata; family Chamaeleonidae; genus Bradypodion; species Bradypodion ventrale. Next base: position 9,107,132 of record JAWDJE010000018.1, on the reverse strand, counting down.
ACAAAAACAGCACTCAGAATACAAAGCTATTAAAACATATCAGACAAAAATAGTACCTGTAATAACGCGCAAACAACACCTCTATGTAATATGATGAAGGGTGGAAGCGTTAAGTAAACTGAACAAGTACAAGCTATATATAGTTCTTAGGTAGGGACATGTGAAAAGGATACCGATGATTAACAAAAGCATACAAGAGTAAAACTGTCTTAAAGGACTACGACAGGGAGAGACTAGAACCAATGAGAATATCAACTTAAAGAAAAGCGGCATAGTCCTGTTCCGTATACAAACCGTGGGGGTGCAATGTAGAAAAGCGATGAATGTAAAAAGCTTCCCGTTGCAAGAGGAAACGTTCTTTATTGATAGAGTGAAATTTGCGAGGTGAAAATAATTCCAACACAGCAACCTTAATATCTGTTGGAGCATGCTGCTTGTCTAGATAGTGGGAGACAAGAGGTGCTGTGAGGACCTTATTTCGTATGCGTGAAATATGTTCTCCGAGTCTGGTTTTGAGTGGTCTGGAGGATTGTCCGATATAAGGTAAGCCACAGGGGCAGATTAGAATATATACGATATCGCGGGAATTGCAATTAGAAAACTGTGAGAGATGATGTATGTAATTAGAAGTAGAAATGGAGATGGTGTCGGTTCTTAACATATAGGAACAAAACTTGCAATGGCCGCAAGGGAAATGCCCAGTAGGAAAAGCCGAGAGACGAGAGACAGGAGACAGACAATCTGTTTTAGATAGGATACCGGCAATAGTTCTAGTTTTCCTAAATCCTATGGTGGGTTTGTCTTTACAGGCAGAAATGGAATCTAAGATGTGCCAATGGCGAAATATAGTTTTCTTTATTTGTTGTGCAAGGGGAGTGAAATAAATAGACCAAAAAATATTGTTATTATGGGGATTTTTGGATTTGCGTTGAAACATCGACTGTCTGGATCTACTGGTGACTTTGTGATAAGCATGGTCAATGACATGAATGGGATACCCTCTAAGGAGAAGAGACTGTCGGATCTTAATAGCGGAAGATTGGAAGTCAGAGTTGAGTGTTGAATTTCTTTTTGCTCGAAGGAATAAACTATACGGTATATTGTTTTTTAAGGAAAGCGGATGATAAGAGTGGAATTGTAAATAGGCATTCCTGTCGGTAGAGAAAGAGAAGCTGTGAGTGAGAGAGAGAGAAAGAGAAGCTGTGAGTGAGAGAGAGAAGCTGTGAGTGAGAGAGAGATAGAAGCTGTGAGTGAGAGAGAAAGAAAGAAAGAGAAGCTGTGAGTGAGAGAGAGAAAGAGAAGCTGTGAGTGAGAGAGAGAGAAAGAGAAGCTGTGAGTGAGAGAGAGAGAGAGAAAGAGAAGCTGTGAGTGAGAGAGAGAGAGAAAGAGAAGCTGTGAGTGAGAGAGAGGGAAAGAAGGAGAAGCTGTGAGTGAGAGAGAGAGGGAGAAAGAGAAGCTGTGAGTGAGAGAGAGAGAAAGAGAACCTGTGAATGAGAACCTGTGAACCTGTGAATGAGAGAGAGAAGCTGTGAGTGAGAGAGAGAGAGAAAGAGAAGATGTGAGTGAGAGAGAGAGAGAAAGAGAAGATGTGAGTGAGAGAGAGAGAGAAAGAGAAGCTGTGTGAGAGAGAGAGAAGCTGTGAGAGAGAGAGATATGCTGTGAGGGAGAGAGAGAGAAGCTGTGAGTGAGAGAGAGAGAGAAAGACAAGCTGTGTGTGTGAGAGAGAAAGAGAAGCTGTGAGTGAGTGAGAGAGAGAGAAGATGTGAGTGTGAGAGAGAAGCTGTTAGTGAGAGAGAGGGAGAAAGAGAAGCTGTGAGTGAGAGAGAGAAAGAGAAGCTGTGTGTGTGTGTGAGAGAGAGAAAGTGAAGCTGTGTGTGAGAGAGAGAAGCTGTGAGTGAGTGAGAGAGAAAGAGAAGCTGTGAGAGAGAGAAGCTGTGAGTGAGAGAGAGAGAGAGATAAATAGAAGCTGTGAGTTAGAGAGAGACAGAGAAAGAGAAGCTGTGAGTGAGAGAGAGAGGGAGAGCTGTGAGTGAGAAAGAGAGAAGCTGTGAGTGAGAGAGAGAGAAAGTGAAGATGTGAGTGAGAGAGAAAGAGAAGCTGTGAGTGAGAGAGAGAGACAGAAAGAAAGAGAAGCTGTGACTTAGAGAGAGATAAAGACTAGCGGTGAGTTAGAGAGAGACAGAGAAAGAGAAGCTGTGAGTGAGAGAGAGAGGGAGAAAGAGAAGCTGTGAGTGAGAGAGAGAGAAAGAGAACCTGTGAATGAGAACCTGTGAACCTGTGAATGAGAGAGAGAAGCTGTGAGTGAGAGAGAGAGAGAAAGAGAAGATGTGAGTGAGAGAGAGAGAGAAAGAGAAGATGTGAGTGAGAGAGAGAGAGAAAGAGAAGCTGTGAGAGAGAGAGAGAGAGAAGCTGTGAGAGAGAGAGATATGCTGTGAGGGAGAGAGAGAGAAGCTGTGAGTGAGAGAGAGAGAGAAAGACAAGCTGTGTGTGTGAGAGAGAAAGAGAAGCTGTGAGTGAGTGAGAGAGAGAGAAGATGTGAGTGAGAGAGAGAAGCTGTGAGTGTGAGAGAGAGAGATAAAGAGAAGCTGTGAGTGAGAGAGAGAGAGAAAGAGAAGCTGGGAGTGTGAGAGAGAGAAAGAGAAGCTGTGTGAGAAAGAGAGAGAAGCTGTGAGAGAGAGAGAGAAGCTGTGAGTGAGAGAGACAGAAAGAAAGAGAAGCTGTGAGTGAGAGAGAGAGAGCAAGAGAAGCTGTGAGTTAGAGAGAGACAGAGAAAGAGAAGCTGTGAGTGAGAAAAAGAGAGAAGCTGTGAGTGAGAGAGAGAGAGAGAAAGAGAAGATGTGAGTGAGAGAGAGAAAGAGAAACTGCGAGTAAGAGAGAGAGAGAGAAAGAGAAGCTGTGAGTGAGAGAGAGAGTGAGAAAGAGAAGCTGTGAGAGAGAGAGAGAAGCTGTGAGTGAGAGAGAGAGAGAGAAGGAGAAGCTGTGAGTGAGAGAGAGAAAAAGAGAAGCTGTGAGTGAGAGAGAGAGAGGCTGTGAGTGAGAGAGTGGGAGAAGCTGTGTGTTTGTGATAGAGAGAGAGAAGCTGTGAGTGAGAGAGAGAGAAAGAAAGAGAAGCTGTGAGTGTGAGAGAGAGAAAGAGAAGCTGTGTGAGAAAGAGAGAGAAGCTGTGAGAGAGAGAGAGAAGCTGTGAGTAAGAGAGACAGAAAGAAAGAGAAGCTGTGAGTGAGAGAGAGAGAGCAAGAGAAGCTGTGAGTTAGAGAAAGACAGAGAAAGAGAAGCTGTGAGTGAGAAAAAGAGAGAAGCTGTGAGTGAGAGAGAGAGAGAGAAAGAGAAGATGTGAGTGAGAGAGAGAAAGAGAAACTGCGAGTAAGAGAGAGAGAGAAAGAGAAGCTGTGAGTGAGAGAGAGAGTGAGAAAGAGAAGCTGTGAGAGAGAGAGAGAGAAGCTGTGAGTGAGAGAGGGAGAGAGAAAGAGAAGCTGTGAGTGAGAGAGAGAGAAAGAGAAGCTGTGAGTGAGAGAGAGAGAGGCTGTGAGTGAGAGAGTGGGAGAAGCTGTGTGTGTGTGATAGAGAGAGAGAAGCTGTGAGTGAGAGAGAGAGAAAGAAAGAGAAGCTGTGAGTGTGAGAGAGAAGCTGTGAGTGAGAGAGAGGGAGAAAGAGAAGCTGTGAGTGAGAGAGAGAAAGAGAAGCTGTGTGTGTGTGAGAGAGAGAGAAAGTGAAGCTGTGAGTGAGAGAGAGAAGCTGTGAGTGAGTGAGAGAGAAAGAGAAGCTGTGAGAGAGAGAAGCTGTGAGTGAGAGAGAGAGAGAGATAAATAGAAGCTGTGAGTTAGAGAGAGACAGAGAAAGAGAAGCTGTGAGTGAGAGAGAGAGGGAGAGCTGTGAGTGAGAAAGAGAGAAGCTGTGAGTGAGAGAGAGAGAAAGAGAAGATGTGAGTGAGAGAGAAAGAGAAGCTGTGAGTGAGAGAGAGAGACAGAAAGAAAGAGAAGCTGTGACTTAGAGAGAGATAAAGACTAGCGGTGAGTTAGAGAGAGACAGAGAAAGAGAAGCTGTGAGTGAGAGAGAGCAAGAAGCTGTGAGAGAGAAAGAGAGAGAAGCTGTGAGTGTGAGAGAGAGAGAGAAAGAGAAGATGTGAGTGAGAGAGAGAGAAAGAAAAACTGAGTGAGAGAGAGAGAGAGAAAGAAAGAGAAGCTGTAAGTGAGGGAGAGAGATAAAGAGAAGCTGTGAGTTCGAGAGAGACAGAGAAAGAGAAGCTGTGAGTGAGAGAGAGAGAGAGAAAGAGAAGCTGTGAGTGAGAGAGAGAGAAAGAGAAGCTGTGAGTGTGTGTGTGAGAGAGAGAAGCTGTGAGTGAGAGAGAAAGACACGCTGTGAGTGAGAGAGAGAGAGAGAAAGAGAAGCTGTGAGTGAGAGAGAGAAAAACAGAAGCTGTGAGTTAGAGAGAGACAGAGAAAGTGAAGCTGTGAGTGAGAGAAGAGAGAGAGAAAGAGAAGCTGTGAGTGAGAGAGAGAAAGGGAAAGAGAAGCTGTGAGTGAGAGAGAGAGAGAAAGAGAAGCTGTGAGTGAGAGAGAGAGAGAAAGAGAAGCTGTGAGTGAGAGAGAGAGAAAGAGAAGCTGTGAGTGAGAGAGAGAGGGAAAGAAAGAGAAGCTGTGAGTGAGAGAGAAAGAGAAGCTGTGAGTGAGAGAGAGAGAGAAACAGAAGCTGTGAGTGAGAGAGAGATATGCTGTGAGTGAGAGAGAGAGAGAGAGAGAAGCTGTGAGTGAGATAGAGAGAGAGAAAGAGAAGCTATGAGTAAGAGAGAGAGAGAATCTGTGAGTGTGTGAGAGAGAGTGAGAGAGAAGCTGTGAGTGAGAGAGAGTGAAAGAGAAGCTGTGAGTGAGAGAGAGAGAGAGAAAGAGAAGCTGTGAGTGAGGGAGAGATAAAGAGAAGCTGTGAGTTAGAGAGAGACAGAGAAAGAGAAGCTGTGAGTGAAAGAGAGAGAGAGAAAGAGAAGCTGTGAGTGAGTGTGTGAGAGAGAGAGAAGCTGTGAGTGAGAGAGAGAGAGAAAGAGAAGCTGTGAGAGAGAGAAAGAGAGAGAGAAGCTGTGAGTGAGACAGAGAGAGAGAAGATGTGAGTGCGAGAGAGAAAGTGATGCTGTGAGTGAGAGAGAGAGAGAGAAAGAGAAGCTGTGAGTGAGAGAGAGAGAGATAAAGAGAAGATGTGAGTGAGAGAGAGAGAAAGAGAAGATGTGAGTGAGAGAGAAGGAGAAAGAGAAGCTGTGAGTGTGTGGGAGAGAGAAAGAGAATCTGTCAGTGAAAGAGAGAGAAGCTGTGAGTGAATGTGATAAAGAGAGAGAGAAGCTGTGAGTGAGAGAGAGAGAAAGAGAAGCTGTGAGTGAGAGAGAGAATGAAAGAGAAGCTGTGACTGAGAGTGAGAGATAAAGACAAGCTGTGAGTTAGAGAGAGACAGAGAAAGATAAGTTGTGAGTGAGATAGAGAGAGAGTAGCTATGAGTGAGAAAGAGAGAAGCTGTGAGTGTGAGAGAGAGAGAGAAAGAGAAGATGTGAGTGAGAGAGAGAGAAAGAAAAACTGAGTGAGAGAGAGAGAGAGAAAGAAAGAGAAGCTATAAGTGAGGGAGAGAGATAAAGAGAAGCTGTGAGTTCGAGAGAGACAGAGAAAGAGAAGCTGTGAGTGAGAGAGAGAGAGAGAAAGAGAAGCTGTGAGTGAGAGAGAGAGAAAGAGAAGCTGTGAGTGTGTGTGTGAGAGAGAGAAGCTGTGAGTGAGAGAGAAAGACACGCTGTGAGTGAGAGAGAGAGAGAGAAAGAGAAGCTGTGAGTGAGAGAGAGAAAAACAGAAGCTGTGAGTTAGAGAGAGACAGAGAAAGTGAAGCTGTGAGTGAGAGAAGAGAGAGAGAAAGAGAAGCTGTGAGTGAGAGAGAGAAAGGGAAAGAGAAGCTGTGAGTGAGAGAGAGAGAGAAAGAGAAGCTGTGAGTGAGAGAGAGAGAGAAAGAGAAGCTGTGAGTGAGAGAGAGAGAAAGAGAAGCTGTGAGTGAGAGAGAGAGGGAAAGAAAGAGAAGCTGTGAGTGAGAGAGAAAGAGAAGCTGTGAGTGAGAGAGAGAGAGAAACAGAAGCTGTGAGTGAGAGAGAGATATGCTGTGAGTGAGAGAGAGAGAGAGAGAAGCTGTGAGTGAGATAGAGAGAGAGAAAGAGAAGCTATGAGTAAGAGAGAGAGAGAGAATCTGTGAGTGTGTGAGAGAGAGTGAGAGAGAAGCTGTGAGTGAGAGAGAGTGAAAGAGAAGCTGTGAGTGAGAGAGAGAGAGAAAGAGAAGCTGTGAGTGAGGGAGAGATAAAGAGAAGCTGTGAGTTAGAGAGAGACAGAGAAAGAGAAGCTGTGAGTGAAAGAGAGAGAGAGAAAGAGAAGCTGTGAGTGAGTGTGTGAGAGAGAGAGAAGCTGTGAGTGAGAGAGAGAGAGAAAGAGAAGCTGTGAGAGAGAGAAAGAGAGAGAGAAGCTGTGAGTGAGACAGAGAGAGAGAAGATGTGAGTGCGAGAGAGAAAGTGAAGCTGTGAGTGAGAGAGAGAGAGAGAAAGAGAAGCTGTGAGTGAGAGAGAGAGAGATAAAGAGAAGATGTGAGTGAGAGAGAGAGAAAGAGAAGATGTGAGTGAGAGAGAAGGAGAAAGAGAAGCTGTGAGTGTGTGGGAGAGAGAAAGAGAATCTGTCAGTGAAAGAGAGAGAAGCTGTGAGTGAATGTGATAAAGAGAGAGAGAAGCTGTGAGTGAGAGAGAGAGAAAGAGAAGCTGTGAGAGAGAGAGAGAGAAAGAGAAGCTGTGAGTGACAGAGAGAGAGATAAAGAGAAGCTGTGAGTTAGAGAGACAGAGAAAGAGAAGCTGTGAGTGAGAAAGGGAGAGAAGCTGTGAGTGAGAGAGAGAGAGAGAAAGAGAAGATGTGAGTGAGAGAGAGAGAAAGAAAAACTGTGAGTGAGAGAGAGAGAGAAAGAAAGAGAAGCTGTAAGTGAGGGAGAGAAATAAAGAGAAGCTGTGAGTTAGAGAGAGACAGAGAAAGAGAAGCTGTGAGTGAGAGAGAGAGAGAGAAAGAGAAGCTGTGAGTGAGAGAGAGAGAAAGAGAAGCTGTGAGTGAGAGAGAGAGAGAGAGAAGCTGTGAGTGAGAGAGAAAGACACGCTGTGAGTGAGAGAGAGAGAGAAAGAGAAGCTGTGAGTGAGAGAGAGAAAAACAGAAGCTGTGAGTTACAGAGAGACAGAGAAAGAGAAGCTGTGAGTGAGAGAAGAGAGAGAGAAAGAGAAGCTGTGAGTGAGAGAGAGAAAGGGAAAGAGAAGCTGTGAGTGAGAGAGAGAGAGAAAGAGAAGCTGTGAGTGAGAGAGAGAGAGAAAGAGAAGCTGTGAGTGAGAGAGAGAAAGAGAAGCTGTGAGTGAGAGAGAAAGAGAAGCTGTGAGTGAGAGAGAGACAGAAACAGAAGCTGTGAGTGAGAGAGAGAGATATGCTGTCAGTGAGAGAGAGAGAGAAAGAGAGAAGCTGTGAGTGAGATAGAGAGAGAGAAAGAGAAGCTGTGAGTAAGAGAGAGAGACAGAATCTGTGAGTGCGTGAGAGAGAGTGAGAGAGAAGCTGTGAGTGAGAGACAGTGAAAGAGAAGCTGTGAGTGAGAGAGAGAGAGAGAGAAAGAGAAGCTGTGAGTGAGGGAGAGATAAAGAGAAGCTGTGAGTTAGAGAGAGACATTGGAAGATATGCTGTGTGTGATAGAGAGAGAGAGAAAGAGAACCTGTGAATGAGAGAGAGAAGCTGTGAGAGAGAGAGAGATATGCTGTGAGGGAGAGAGAGAGAAGCTGTGAGTGAGAGAGAGAGAAAGACAAGCTGTGTGTGTGAGAGAGAAAGAGAAGCTGTGAGTGAGTGAGAGAGAGAGAAGATGTGAGTGAGAGAGAGAAGCTGTGAGTGTGAGAGAGAGAGAGATAAAGAGAAGCTGTGAGTGAGAGAGAGAGAGAAAGAGTAGCTGGGAGTGAGAGAGTGAGAAAGAGAAGGTGTGTGAGAAAGAGAGAGAAGCTGTGAGAGAGAGAGAGAAGCTGTGAGTGAGAGAGACAGAAAGAAAGAGAAGCTGTGAGTGAGAGAGAGAGAAAGCGAAGCTGTGTGAGAGGGAGAGAGAAAGAGAAGCTGTGAGTGAGAGAGAGAGAGAAAGAGAAGCTGTGAGTTAGAGAGAGACAGAGAAAGAGAAGCTGTGAGTGAGGAGAGAGAAGCTGTGAGTGAGAGAGAGAGAGAAAGAGAAGCTGTGAGTGAGAGAGAGAGAAAGAGAAGCTGTGAGTGAGAGAGAGAGAGGCTGTGAGTGAGAGAGTGGGAGAAGCTGTGTGTGTGTGATAGAGAGAGAGAAGCTGTGAGTGAGAGAGAGAGAGAAAGAAAGAAAGAGAAGCTGTGAGTGTGAGAGAGAAGCTGTGAGTGAGAGAGAAAGAGAGAGAGAGAAGCTGTGAGTGAGAGAGAGAGAAAGAGAAGCTGTCAGTGAGAGAGAGAGGCTGTCAGTGAGAGAGTGGGAGAAGCTGTGTGTGTGTGATAGAGAGAGAGAAGCTGTGAGTGAGAGAGAGAGAAAGAAAGAGAAGCTGTGAGTGTGAGAGAGAAGCTGTGAGTGAGAGAGAAAGAGAAGCTGTGAGTGAGTGAGAGAGAAAGAGAAGCTGTGAGTGAGAGAGAGAGAAAGAGAAGCTGTTAGTGAGAGAGAGAAGCTGTGAGTGAGAGAGAGATAGAAGCTGTGAGTGAGAGAGAAAGAAAGAAAGAGAAGATGTGAGTGAGAGAGAAAGAGAAGATGTGAGTGAGAGAGACAGAGAGAAAGAGAAGCTGTGAGTGAGAGAGAGAGAGAAAGAAAGAGAAGCTGTGAGTGAGAGAGAGAGAGAAGCTTTGAGTGAGAGAGAGAGGGAGAAAGAGAAGCTGTGAGTGAGAGAGAGAGAGAGAAAGAGAAGCTGTGAGTGAGAGAGAGAGAGAGAAGATGTGAGTGAGAGAGTGAGAGAGAGAAAGAGGTGTGAGTGAGAGAGAGAGAGAAAGAGAAGCTGTGAGTGAGAGAGAGAATGAAAGAGAAGCTGTGACTGAGAGAGAGATAAAGACAAGCTGTGAGTTAGAGAGAGACAGAGAAAGATAAGTTGTGAGTGAGATAGAGAGAGAGTAGCTGTGAGTGAGAAAGAGAGAGAAGCTGTGAGTGAGAGAGAGAGAGGGAAAGAGAAGATGTGAGTGAGAGAGAGAAAGAGAAACTGTGAGTGAGAGAGAGAGAGAAAGAAAGAGAAGCTGTCAGTGAGAGAGAGATAAAGAGAAGCTGTGAGTTAGAGAGAGACAGAGAAAGAGAAGCTGTGAGTGAGAGAGAGAGAGAGAAAGAGAAGCTGTGAGTGAGAGAGAGAGAGAGAAAGAGAAGCTGTGAGTGAGAGAGAGAGAGAAAGAGAAGCTGTCAGAGAGAGAGAGAAAGAGAGAGATGCTGTGAGTGTGAGAGAGAGAAGCTGTGAGTGAGAGTGAGAGGGAGCAAGAGAAGCGGTGAGTGAGAGAGAGAAAGAGAAGCTGTGAGTAAGAGAGAGAGAGAAAAAAGAGAAGATGTGAGTGAGAGAGAGAAGCTGTGAGTGAGAGAGAGAGAGAGCGAAGCTGTGAGAGAGATAGAGAAAGAGAAGCTGTGAGTGAGAGAGAGAGAAAGAGAAGCTGTGAGTGAGAGAGAGATAAAGAGAAGCTGTGAGTTAGAGAGAAACAGTGAAAGAGAAGCTATGAGTGAGAGAGAGAGAGAAAGAGAAGCTGTGTGTGTGTGAGAGAAAGAAGCTGTGAGTGAGAGAGAGAGAGAAAGAGAAGCTGTGAGTTAGAGAGAGACAGAGAAAGAGAAGCTGTGAGTGAGGAGAGAGAAGCTGTGAGTGAGAGAGAGAGAGAGAAAGAGAAGCTGTGAGTGAGAGAGAGAGAAAGAGAAGCTGTGAGTGAGAGAGAGAGAGGCTGTGAGTGAGAGAGTGGGAGAAGCTGTGTGTGTGTGATAGAGAGAGAGAAGCTGTGAGTGAGAGAGAGAGAGAAAGAAAGAAAGAGAAGCTGTGAGTGTGAGAGAGAAGCTGTGAGTGAGAGAGAAAGAGAGAGAGAGAAGCTGTGAGTGAGAGAGAGAGAAAGAGAAGCTGTCAGTGAGAGAGAGAGGCTGTCAGTGAGAGAGTGGGAGAAGCTGTGTGTGTGTGATAGAGAGAGAGAAGCTGTGAGTGAGAGAGAGAGAAAGAAAGAGAAGCTGTGAGTGTGAGAGAGAAGCTGTGAGTGAGAGAGAAAGAGAAGCTGTGAGTGAGTGAGAGAGAAAGAGAAGCTGTGAGTGAGAGAGAGAGAAAGAGAAGCTGTTAGTGAGAGAGAGAAGCTGTGAGTGAGAGAGAGATAGAAGCTGTGAGTGAGAGAGAAAGAAAGAAAGAGAAGATGTGAGTGAGAGAGAAAGAGAAGATGTGAGTGAGAGAGACAGAGAGAAAGAGAAGCTGTGAGTGAGAGAGAGAGAGAAAGAAAGAGAAGCTGTGAGTGAGAGAGAGAGAGAAGCTTTGAGTGAGAGAGAGAGGGAGAAAGAGAAGCTGTGAGTGAGAGAGAGAGAGAGAAAGAGAAGCTGTGAGTGAGAGAGAGAGAGAGAAGATGTGAGTGAGAGAGTGAGAGAGAGAAAGAGGTGTGAGTGAGAGAGAGAGAGAAAGAGAAGCTGTGAGTGAGAGAGAGAATGAAAGAGAAGCTGTGACTGAGAGAGAGATAAAGACAAGCTGTGAGTTAGAGAGAGACAGAGAAAGATAAGTTGTGAGTGAGATAGAGAGAGAGTAGCTGTGAGTGAGAAAGAGAGAGAAGCTGTGAGTGAGAGAGAGAGAGGGAAAGAGAAGATGTGAGTGAGAGAGAGAAAGAGAAACTGTGAGTGAGAGAGAGAGAGAAAGAAAGAGAAGCTGTCAGTGAGAGAGAGATAAAGAGAAGCTGTGAGTTAGAGAGAGACAGAGAAAGAGAAGCTGTGAGTGAGAGAGAGAGAGAGAAAGAGAAGCTGTGAGTGAGAGAGAGAGAGAGAGAAAGAGAAGCTGTGAGTGAGAGAGAGAGAGAAAGAGAAGCTGTCAGAGAGAGAGAGAAAGAGAGAGATGCTGTGAGTGTGAGAGAGAGAAGCTGTGAGTGAGAGTGAGAGGGAGCAAGAGAAGCGGTGAGTGAGAGAGAGAAAGAGAAGCTGTGAGTAAGAGAGAGAGAGAAAAAAGAGAAGATGTGAGTGAGAGAGAGAAGCTGTGAGTGAGAGAGAGAGAGAGCGAAGCTGTGAGAGAGATAGAGAAAGAGAAGCTGTGAGTGAGAGAGAGAGAAAGAGAAGCTGTGAGTGAGAGAGAGATAAAGAGAAGCTGTGAGTTAGAGAGAAACAGTGAAAGAGAAGCTATGAGTGAGAGAGAGAGAGAAAGAGAAGCTGTGTGTGTGTGAGAGAAAGAAGCTGTGAGTGAGAGAGAGAGAAAGAGAAGATAGTGAGAGAGTGAGAGAGAGAAAGAGAAGCTGTGAGTGAGAGAGAGAGAAGCTGTGAGTGAGAGAGCGAGAGAGAAAGAGAAGCTGTGAGTTAGAGAGAAACAGAGAAAATGAAGCTGTGAATGAGAGAGAGAGAGAGAAATAGAAGCTGTGTGTGTGAGAGAGAGAGAAGCTGTGAGTGAGAGAGACAGAAAGAGAAGATGTTAGTGAGAGAGAGAGAAAGAGAAGCTGTGAGTGAGAGAGAGAGAAAGAGAAGCTGTGAGTGAGAGAGAGAGAGAGAGAAAGAGAAGCTGTGAGTGAGAGAGAGAGAAGCTGTGAGTGAGAGAGAGAGAGAAGCTGTGAGTGAGAGAGAGAAAGAGAGGCTGTGAGTGATAGTGAGAGAGAGAGAAAGAGAATCTGTGATTGAGAGAGAGATAAAGAGAAGCTGTGAGTTAGAGAGAGACAGAGAAAGAGAAGCTTTGAGTGAGAGAGAGAGAGAAAGAGAAGCTGTGAGTGAGAGAGAGAGTAAGAGAAGCTGTGAGTGAGAGAGAGACAGAAGCTGTGAGTGAGAGAGTGAGGGAGTAAGAGAAGCTGTGAGTGAGAGAGAGAGAGAAAGAAAAGCTGTGAGTGAGTGAGAGAAGCTGTGAGTGAGAGAGAGACAAAGAGAAGCTGTGAGTGAGAGAGAGAGAGAAAGAAAGAGAAGCTGTGTGTGTGTGTGAGAGAGAAGCTGTGAGAGAGAGAGAGAGAGAGAAAGAGAAGATGTTAGTAAGAGAGTGAGAGAGAGAAAGAGAACCTGTGAGTGAGAAAGAGAGAGAGAAGCTGTGAGTGAGAGAGAGAGAAGGTGTGAGGAGAGAGAGAGAAGATGTGAGTGTGAGAGAGAAAGAGAAAGAGAAGCTTTGAGTGAGTGAGAGAGAGAGATAAAGAGAAGCTGTGAGTGATAGAGAGAGATAAAGAGAAGCTGTGAGTGAGAGAGAGAGAGAAGCTGTGAGTGAGAGAGAGAGAGAAAGAGAAGCTGTGAGTGAGAGAGAGAAGCTGTGAGTGAGAGAGAGGGAGAAAAAGAAGCTGTGATTGAGAGAGAGAGAGAGAAAGAGAAGCTGTGAGTGAGAGAGAGAGAGAAGATGTGAGTGAGAGAGTGAGAGAGAGAAAGAGGTGTGAGTGAGAGAGAGAGAGAGAAAGAGAAGCTGTGAGTGAGAGAGAGAGAAAGAAAGAAAGAGAAGATGTGAGTGAGACAGAAAGAGAAGATGTGAGTGAGAGAGACAGAGAGAAAGAGAAGCTGTGAGTGAGAGAGAGAGAAGCTGTGAGTGAGAGAGAGAGGGAGAAAAAGAAGCTGTGAGTGAGAGAGAGAGAGAGAAAGAGAAGCTGTGAGTGAGAGAGAGAGAGAGAAGATGTGAGTGAGAGAGTGAGAGAGAGAAAGAGGTGTGAGTGAGAGAGAGAGAGAGAGAGAGAAAGAGAAGCTGTGAGTGAGAGAGAGAATGAAAGAGAAGCTGTGACTGAGAGTGAGAGATAAAGACAAGCTGTGAGTTAGAGAGAGACAGAGAAAGATAAGTTGTGAGTGAGATAGAGAGAGAGTAGCTATGAGTGAGAAAGAGAGAAGCTGTGAGTGAGAGAGAGAGATAGAAAGAGAAGATGTGAGTGAGAGAGAGAAAGAGAAACTGTGAGTGAGAGAGAGAGAGAAAGAAAGAGAAGCTGTGAGTGAGAGAGAGATAAAGAGAAGCTGTAAGTTAGAGAGAGACAGAGAAAGAGAAGCTGTGAGTGAGAAAGAGAGAGAAGCTGTGAGTGAGATAGAGAGAGAGTAGCTGTGAGTGAGAAAGAGAGAGAAGCTGTGAGTGAGAGAGAGAGAGGGAAAGAGAAGATGTGAGTGAGAGAGAGAAAGAGAAACTGTGAGTGAGAGAGAGAGAGAAAGAAAGAGAAGCTGTGAGTGAGAGAGAGATAAAGAGAAGCTGTGAGTTAGAGAGAGACAGCGAAAGAGAAGCTGTGAGTGAGAGAGAGAGAGAGAAAGAGAAGCTGTGAGTGAGAGAGAGAGAGAAAGAGAAGCTGTGAGTGAGAGAGAGAGAGAAAGAGAAGCTGTCAGAGAGAGAGAGAAAGAGAGAGATGCTGTGAGTGAGTGAGAGAGAGAAGCTGTGAGTGAGAGTGAGAGGGAGCAAGAGAAGCGGTGAGTGAGAGAGAGAAAGAGAAGCTGTGAGTAAGAGAGAGAGAGAAAAAAGAGAAGATGTGAGTGAGAGAGAGAGAAGCTGTGAGTGAGAGAGAGAGAGAGCGAAGCTGTGAGAGAGATAGAGAAAGAGAAGCTGTGAGTGAGAGAGAGAGAAAGAGAAGCTGTGAGTGAGAGAGAGATAAAAAGAAGCTGTGAGTTAGAGAGAAACAGTGAAAGAGAAGCTATGAGTGAGAGAGAGAGAGAAAGAGAAGCTGTGTGTGTGTGAGAGAAAGAAGCTGTGAGTGAGAGAGAGAGAAAGAGAAGATAGTGAGAGAGTGAGAGAGAGAAAGAGAAGCTGTGAGTGAGAGAGAGAGAAGCTGTGAGTGAGAGAGCGAGAGAGAAAGAGAAGCTGTGAGTTAGAGAGAAACAGAGAAAATGAAGCTGTGAGTGAGAGAGAGAGAGAGAAATAGAAGCTGTGTGTGTGAGTGAGAGAGAAGCTGTGAGTGAGAGAGACAGAAAGAGAAGATGTTAGTGAGAGAGAGAGAAAGAGAAGCTGTGAGTGAGAGAGAGAGAAAGAGAAGCTGTGAGTGAGAGAGAGAGAGAGAGAAAGAGAAGCTGTGAGTGAGAGAGAGAGAAGCTGTGAGTGAGAGAGAGAGAAGCTGTGAGTGAGAGAGAGAAAGAGAGGCTGTGAGTGATAGTGAGAGAGAGAGAAAGAGAATCTGTGATTGAGAGAGAGATAAAGAGAAGCTGTGAGTTAGAGAGAGACAGAGAAAGAGAAGCTTTGAGTGAGAGAGAGAGAGAAAGAAAAGCTGTGAGTGAGTGAGAGAAGCTGTGAGTGAGAGAGAGAGAAAGAGAAGCTGTGAGAGAGAGAGAGAGAGAAAGAAAGAGAAGCTGTGTGTGTGTGTGAGAGAGAAGCTGTGTGTGAGAGAGAGAGAGAGAAAGAGAAGTTGTTAGTAAGAGAGTGAGAGAGAGAAAGAGAACCTGTGAGTGAGAAAGAGAGAGAGAAGCTGTGAGTGAGAGAGAGAGAAGGTGTGAGGAGAGAGAGAGAGAAGATGTGAGTGTGAGAGAGAAAGAGAAAGAGAAGCTTTGAGTGAGTGAGAGAGAGAGATAAAGAGAAGCTGTGAGTGATAGAGAGAGATAAAGAGAAGCTGTGAGTGAGAGAGAGAGAGAAGCTGTGAGTGAGAGAGAGAGAGAAAGAGAAGCTGTGAGTGAGAGAGAGAAGCTGTGAGTGAGAGAGAGATAGAAGCTGTGAGTGAGAGAGAAAGAAAGAAAGAGAAGATGTGAGTGAGACAGAAAGAGAAGATGTGAGTGAGAGAGACAGAGAGAAAGAGAAGCTGTGAGTGAGAGAGAGAGAAGCTGTGAGTGAGAGAGAGAGGGAGAAAAAGAAGCTGTGAGTGAGAGAGAGAGAGAGAAAGAGAAGCTGTGAGTGAGAGAGAGAGAGAGAAGATGTGAGTGAGAGAGTGAGAGAGAGAAAGAGGTGTGAGTGAGAGAGAGAGAGAGAAAGAGAAGCTGTGAGTGAGAGAGAGAATGAAAGAGAAGCTGTGACTGAGAGTGAGAGATAAAGACAAGCTGTGAGTTAGAGAGAGACAGAGAAAGATAAGTTGTGAGTGAGATAGAGAGAGAGTAGCTATGTGTGAAAAAGAGAGAAGCTGTGAGTGAGAGAGAGAGATAGAAAGAGAAGATGTGAGTGAGAGAGAAAGAGAAACTGTGAGTGAGAGAGAGAGAAAGAAAGAGAAGCTGTGAGTGAGTGAGAGATAAAGAGAAGCTGTAAGTTAGAGAGAGACAGAGAAAGAGAAGCTGTGAGTGAGAAAGAGAGAGAAGCTGTGAGTGAGAGAGAGAGAGAAAGCTGTGAGTGTTAGAGAGAAAGACATGCTGTGAGTGAGAGAGAGAGAGAGAGACAGAGAAGCTGTGAGTGAGAGAGAGAAAAAGAGAAGCTGTGAGTTAGAGAGAGACAGAGGAAGATATGCTGTGAGTGAGAGAGAGAGAGAAAGAGAACCTGTGAATGAGAGAGAGAAGCTGTGAGTGAGAGAGAGAGAGAAAGAGAAGATGTGAGTGAGAGAGAGAGAGAAAGAGAAGCTGTGAGTGAGAGAGAGAGAGAGAGAAGCTGTGTGAGAGAGAGAGATATGCTGTGAGGGAGAGAGAGAGAAGCTGTGAGTGAGAGAGAGAGAGAAAGACAAGCTGTGTGTGTGAGAGAGAAAGAGAAGCTGTGAGTGTGTGAGAGAGAGAGAAGATGTGAGTGAGAGAGAGAAGCTGTGAGTGTGTGAGAGAGAGAGATAAAGAGAAGCTGTGAGTGAGAGAGAGAGAGAAAGAGAAGCTGGGAGTGAGAGAGAGAGAAAGAGAAGGTGTGTGAGAAAGAGAGAGAAGCTGTGTGAGAGAGAGAGAAGCTGTGAGTGAGAGAGACAGAAAGAAAGAGAAGCTGTGAGTGAGAGAGTGATAAAGAGAAGCTGTAAGTTAGAGAGAGACAGAGAAAGAGAAGCTTTGAGTGAGAAAGAGAGAGAAGCTGTGAGTGAGAGAGAGAGAGAAAGCTGTGAGTGTTAGAGAGAAAGACATGCTGTGAGTGAGAGAGAGAGAGAGAGAGAGAGACAGAGAAGCTATGAGTGAGAGAGAAAAAAAGAGAAGCTGTGAGTTAGAGAGAGACAGACGAAGATATGCTGTGTGTGATAGAGAGAGAGAGAAAGAGAACCTGTGAATGAGAGAGAGAAGCTGTGAGTGAGAGAGAGAGAGAAAGAGAAGATGTGAGTGAGAGAGAGAGAGAAAGAGAAGATGTGAGTGAGAGAGAGAGAGAGAAAGAGAAGCTGTGAGTGAGAGAGAGAGAGAGAAGCTGTGTGTGAGAGAGAGATATGCTGTGAGGGAGAGAGAGAGAAGCTGTGAGTGAGAGAGAGAGAGAAAGACAAGCTGTGTGTGAGAGAGAGAAAGAGAAGCTGTGAGTGAGTGAGAGAGAGAAGATGTGAGTGAGAGAGAGAAGCTGTGAGTGTGAGAGAGAGAGAAAGAGAAGCTGGGAGTGAGAGAGAGAGAAAGAGAAGGTGTGTGAGAAAGAGAGAGAAGCTGTGTGTGAGAGAGAGAAGCTGTGAGTGAGAGAGACAGAAAGAAAGAGAAGCTGCGAGTGAGAGAGAGAGAAAGAGAAGCTGTGTGAGAGGGAGAGAGAAAGAGAAGCTGTGAGTGAGAGAGAGAGAGAAAGAAAAGCTGTGAGTTAGAGAGAGACAGAGAAAGAGAAGCTGTGAGTGAGAAAGAGAGAGAAGCTGTGAGTGAGAGAGAGAGAGAAAGAGAAGCTGTGAGTGAGAGAGAGAGAAAGAGAAGCTGTGAGTGAGAGAGAGAGAGGCTGTGAGTGAGAGAGTGGGAGAAGCTGTGTGTGTGATAGAGAGAGAGAAGCTGTGAGTGAGAGAGAGAGAGAAAGAAAGAGAAGCTGTGAGTGTGAGAGAGAAGCTGTGAGTGAGAGAGAGAGAGAAAGAGAAGCTGTGAGTGAGAGAGAGAGAAAGAGAAGCTGTGAGTGAGAGAGATAGAGGCTGTGAGTGAGAGAGTGGGAGAAGCTGTGTGTGTGTGATAGAGAGAGAGAAGCTGTGAGTGAGAGAGAGAGAAAGAAAGAGAAGCTGTGAGTGTGAGAGAGAAGCTGTGTGAGAGAGAGAAGCTGTGAGTGAGAGAGAGAGATAAATAGAAGCTGTGAGTTAGAGAGAGACAGAGAAAGAGAAGCTGTGAGTGAGAGAGAGAGAGCTGTGAGTGAGAAAGAGAGAGAAGCTGTGAGTGAGAGAGAGAGAAAGAGAAGATGTGAGTGAGAGAGAAAGAGAAGCTGTGAGTGAGAGAGAGAGACAGAAAGAAAGAGAAGCTGTGACTTAGAGAGAGATAAAGACTAGCAGTGAGTTAGAGAGAGACAGAGAAAGAGAAGCTGTGAGTGAGAGAGAGAGAGAGAGAGAAGCTGTGAGAGAGAAAGAGAGAGAAGCTGTGAGTGAGAGAGAGAGAGAAAGAGAAGATGTGAGTGAGAGAGAGAGAAAGAAAAACTGTGAGTGAGAGAGAGAGAGAAAGAAAGAGAAGCTGTAAGTGAGGGAGAGAAATAAAGAGAAGCTGTGAGTTAGAGAGAGACAGAGAAAGAGAAGCTGTGAGTGAGAGAGAGAGAGAGAAAGGGAAGCTGTGAGTGAGAGAGAGAGAAAGAGAAGCTGTGAGAGAGAGAGAGAGAGAAGCTGTGAGTGAGAGAGAAAGACACGCTGTGAGTGAGAGAGGGAGAGAAAGAGAAGCTGTGAGTGAGAGAGAGAAAAACAGAAGCTGTGAGTTAGAGAGAGACAGAGAAAGAGAAGCTGTGAGTGAGAGAAAAGAGAGAGAAAGAGAAGCTGTGAGTGAGAGAGAGAAAGGGAAAGAGAAGCTGTGAGTGAGAGAGAGAGAGAAAGAGAAGCTGTGAGTGAGAGAGAGAGAGAAAGAGAAGCTGTGAGTGAGAGAGAGAGAAAGAGAAGCTGTGAGTGAGAGAGAGAGGGAAAGAAAGAGAAGCTGTGAGTGAGAGAGAAAGAGAAGCTGTGAGTGAGAGAGAGAGAGAAACAGAAGCTGTGAGTGAGAGAGAGATATGCTGTGAGTGAGAGAGAGAGAGAAAGAGAGAAGCTGTGAGTGAGATAGAGAGAGAGAAAGAGAAGCTGTGAGTAAGAGAGAGAGAGAATCTGTGAGTGAGAGAGAGAGAAGGTGTGAGGAGAGAGAGAGAGAAGATGTTAGTAAGAGAGTGAGAGAGAGAAAGAGAACCTGTGAGTGAGAAAGAGAGAGAAGCTGTGAGTGAGAGAGAGAGAAGGTGTGAGGAGAGAGAGAGAGAAGATGTGAGTGTGAGAGAGAAAGAGAAAGAGAAGCTTTGAGTGAGTGAGAGAGAGAGATAAAGAGAAGCTGTGAGTGATAGAGAGAGATAAAGAGAAGCTGTGAGTGAGAGAGAGAGAGAAGCTTTGAGTGAGAGAGAGAGAAAGAGAAGCTGTGAGTGAGAGAGAGAAGCTGTGAGTGAGAGAGAGATAGAAGCTGTGAGTGAGAGAGAAAGAAAGAAAGAGAAGATGTGAGTGAGACAGAAAGAGAAGATGTGAGTGAGAGAGACAGAGAGAAAGAGAAGCTGTGAGTGAGAGAGAGAGAAGCTGTGAGTGAGAGAGAGAGGGAGAAAAAGAAGCTGTGAGTGAGAGAGAGAGAGAAAGAGAAGCTGTGAGTGAGAGAGAGAGAGAGAGAAGATGTGAGTGAGAGAGTGAGAGAGAGAAAGAGGTGTGAGTGAGAGAGAGAGAGAGAAAGAGAAGCTGTGAGTGAGAGAGAGAATGAAAGAGAAGCTGTGACTGAGAGTGAGAGATAAAGACAAGCTGTGAGTTAGAGAGAGGCAGAGAAAGATAAGTTGTGAGTGAGACAGAGAGAGAGTAGCTATGAGTGAGAAAGAGAGAAGCTGTGAGTGAGAGAGAGAGATAGAAAGAGAAGATGTGAGTGAGAGAGAGAAAGAGAAACTGTGAGTGAGAGAGAGAGAAAGAAAGAGAAGCTGTGAGTGAGAGAGAGATAAAGAGAAGCTGTAAGTTAGAGAGAGACAGAGAAAGAGAAGCTGTGAGTGAGAAAGAGAGAGAAGCTGTGAGTGAGAGAGAGAGAGAAAGCTGTGAGTGTTAGAGAGAAAGACATGCTGTGATTGAGAGAGAGAGAGAGAGAGACAGAGAAGCTGTGAGTGAGAGAGAGAAAAAGAGAAGCTGTGAGTTAGAGAGAGACAGAGGAAGATATGCTGTGAGTGAGAGAGAGAGAGAAAGAGAACCTGTGAATGAGAGAGAGAAGCTGTGAGTGAGAGAGAGAGAGAAAGAGAAGATGTGAGTGAGAGAGAGACAGAGAAAGAGAAGCTGTGAGTGAGAGAGAGAGAGAGAGAAGCTGTGAGAGAGAGAGAGATATGCTGTGAGGGAGAGAGAGAGAAGCTGTGAGTGAGAGAGAGAGAGAAAGACAAGCTGTGTGTGTGAGAGAGAAAGAGAAGCTGTGAGTGTGTGAGAGAGAGAGAAGATGTGAGTGAGAGAGAGAAGCTGTGAGTGTGAGAGAGAGAGAGATAAAGAGAAGCTGTGAGTGAGAGAGAGAGAGAAAGAGAAGCTGGGAGTGAGAGAGAGAGAAAGAGAAGGTGTGTGAGAAAGAGAGAGAAGCTGTGTGAGAGAGAGAGAAGCTGTGAGTGAGAGAGACAGAAAGAAAGAGAAGCTGTGAGTGAGAGAGTGATAAAGAGAAGCTGTAAGTTAGAGAGAGACAGAGAAAGAGAAGCTTTGAGTGAGAAAGAGAGAGAAGCTGTGAGTGAGTGAGAGAGAGAAAGCTGTGAGTGTTAGAGAGAAAGACATGCTGTGAGTGAGAGAGAGAGAGAGAGAGAGACAGAGAAGCTATGAGTGAGAGAGAGAAAAAGAGAAGCTGTGAGTTAGAGAGAAACAGAGGAAGATATGCTGTGTGTGATAGAGAGAGAGAGAAAGAGAACCTGTGAATGAGAGAGAGAAGCTGTGAGTGAGAGAGAGAGAGAAAGAGAAGATGTGAGTGAGAGAGAGAGAGAAAGAGAAGATGTGAGTGAGAGAGAGAGAAAGAGAAGCTGTGAGTGAGAGAGAGAGAGAAGCTGTGTGAGAGAGAGAGATATGCTGTGAGGGAGAGAGAGAGAAGCTGTGAGTGAGTGAGAGAGAGAAAGACAAGCTGTGTGTGAGAGAGAGAAAGAGAAGCTGTGAGTGAGTGAGAGAGAGAAGATGTGAGTGAGAGAGAGAAGCTGTGAGTGTGAGAGAGAGAGAAAGAGAAGCTGGGAGTGAGAGAGAGAGAAAGAGAAGGTGTGTGAGAAAGAGAGAGAAGCTGTGTGAGAGAGAGAGAAGCTGTGAGTGAGAGAGACAGAAAGAAAGAGAAGCTGCGAGTGAGAGAGAGAGAAAGAGAAGCTGTGTGAGAGGGAGAGAGAAAGAGAAGCTGTGAGTGAGAGAGAGAGAGAAAGAAAAGCTGTGAGTTAGAGAGAGACAGAGAAAGAGAAGCTGTGAGTGAGAAAGAGAGAGAAGCTGTGAGTGAGAGAGAGAGAGAAAGAGAAGCTGTGAGTGAGAGAGAGAGAAAGAGAAGCTGTGAGTGAGAGAGAGAGAGGCTGTGAGTGAGAGAGTGGGAGAAGCTGTGTGTGTGATAGAGAGAGAGAAGCTGTGAGTGAGAGAGAGAGAGAAAGAAAGAGAAGCTGTGAGTGTGAGAGAGAAGCTGTGAGTGAGAGAGAGAGAGAAAGAGAAGCTGTGAGTGAGAGAGAGAGAAAGAGAAGCTGTGAGTGAGAGAGATAGAGGCTGTGAGTGAGAGAGTGGGAGAAGCTGTGTGTGTGTGATAGAGAGAGAGAAGCTGTGAGTGAGAGAGAGAGAAAGAAAGAGAAGCTGTGAGTGTGAGAGAGAAGCTGTGAGAGAGAGAGAAGCTGTGAGTGAGAGAGAGAGATAAATAGAAGCTGTGAGTTAGAGAGAGACAGAGAAAGAGAAGCTGTGAGTGAGAGAGAGAGAGAGAGCTGTGAGTGAGAAAGAGAGAGAAGCTGTGAGTGAGAGAGAGAGAAAGAGAAGATGTGAGTGAGAGAGAAAGAGAAGCTGTGAGTGAGAGAGAGAGACAGAAAGAAAGAGAAGCTGTGACTTAGAGAGAGATAAAGACTAGCAGTGAGTTAGAGAGAGACAGAGAAAGAGAAGCTGTGAGTGAGTGAGAGAGAGCGAGAAGCTGTGAGAGAGAAAGAGAGAGAAGCTGTGAGTGTGAGAGAGAGAGAGAAAGAGAAGATGTGAGTGAGAGAGAGAGAAAGAAAAACTGAGTGAGAGAGAGAGAGAAAGATAGAGAAGCTGTAAGTGAGGGAGAGAGATAAAGAGAAGCTGTGAGTTCGAGAGAGACAGAGAAAGAGAAGCTGTGAGTGAGAGAGAGAGAGAGAAAGAGAAGCTGTGAGTGAGAGAGAGAGAAAGAGAAGCTGTGAGTGTGTGTGTGAGAGAGAGAAGCTGTGAGTGAGAGAGAGTGAAAGAGAAGCTGTGAGTGAGAGAGAGAGAGAGAAAGAGAAGCTGTGAGTGAGGGAGAGATAAAGAGAAGCTGTGAGTTAGAGAGAGACAGAGAAAGAGAAGCTGTGAGTGAAAGAGAGAGAGAGAAAGAGAAGCTGTGAGTGAGTGAGTGAGAGAGAGAGAAGCTGTGAGTGAGAGAGAGAGAGAAAGAGAAGATGTGAGTGAGAGAGAGAAAGTGAAGCTGTGAGTGAGAGAGAGAGAGAAAGAGAAGCTGTGAGTGTGTGAGAGAGAAAGAGAATCTGTGAGTGAAAGAGAGAGAAGCTGTGAGTGAGTGAGATAAAGAGAGAGAGAAGCTGTGAGTGAGAGAGAGAGAAAGAGAAGCTGTGAGAGAGAGAGAGAGAAAGAGAAGCTGTGAGTGACAGAGAGAGATAAAGAGAAGCTGTGAGTTAGAGAGAGACAGAGAAAGAGAAGCTGTGAGTGAGAAAGAGAGAGAAGCTGTGAGTGAGAGAGAGAGAAGATTTGAGTGAGAGAGAGAAAGAGAGACTGTGAGTGAGAGAGAGAGAGAAAGAGAAGCTGTGAGTTAGAGAGAGACAGAGAAAGAGAAGCTGTGAGTGAGAGAAGAGAGAGAGAAAGAGAAGCTGTGAGTGAGAGAGAGAAAGAGAAGCTGTGAGTGAGAGTGTGAGTGAGAGAGAGAGAAAGAGAAGCTGTGAGAGAGAGAGAGAGAAAGAGAAGCTGTGAGTGAGAGAGAGAGAGAAAGAGAAGCTGTGAGTGAGAGAGAGGGAAAGAAGGAGAAGCTGTGTGAGAGAGAGAGGGAGAAAGAGAAGCTGTGAGTGAGAGAGAGAGAAAGAGAAGCTGTGAGTGAGAGAGAGAGATATGCTGTGAGTGAGAGAGAGAGAGAGAAGCTGTGAGTGAGATAGAGAGAGAGGAAGAGAAGCTGTGAGTAAGAGAGAGAGAGAAAGAAAGAGAAGCTGTGAGTGAGAGAGAGAGAGAAGCTGTGAGTGAGAGAGAGAGGGAGAAAAAGAAGCTGTGAGTGAGAGAGAGAGAGAGAAGATGTGAGTGAGAGAGTGAGAGAGAGAAAGAGGTGTGAGTGAGAGAGAGAGAGAGAGAGAGAAGCTGTGAGTGAGAGAGAGAATGAAAGAGAAGCTGTGACTGAGAGTGAGAGATAAAGACAAGCTGTGAGTTAGAGAGAGACAGAGAAAGATAAGTTGTGAGTGAGATAGAGAGAGAGTAGCTATGAGTGAGAAAGAGAGAGAAGCTGTGAGTGAGAGAGAGATAGAAAGAGAAGATGTGAGTGAGAGAGAGAAAGAGAAACTGTGAGTGAGAGAGAGAGAGAAAGAAAGAGAAGCTGTGAGTGAGAGAGAGATAAAGAGAAGCTGTAAGTTAGAGAGAGACAGAGAAAGAGAAGCTGTGAGTGAGAAAGAGAGAGAAGCTGTGAGTGAGAGAGAGAGAAAGCTGTGAGTGTTAGAGAGAAAGACATGCTGTGAGTGAGAGAGAGAGAGAGAGACAGAGAAGCTGTGAGTGAGAGAGAGAAAAAGAGAAGCTGTGAGTTAGAGAGAGACAGAGGAAGATATGCTGTGAGTGAGAGAGAGAGAGAAAGAGAACCTGTGAATGAGAGAGAGAGAAGCTGTGAGTGAGAGAGAGAGAGAAAGAGAAGATGTGAGTGAGAGAGAGAGAGAAAGAGAAGCTGTGAGTGAGTGTGTGAGAGAGAGAGAAGCTGTGAGTGAGAGAGAGAGAGAAAGAGAAGCTGTGAGAGAGAGAAAGAGAGAGAGAAGCTGTGAGTGAGACAGAGAGAGAGAAGATGTGAGTGCGAGAGAGAAAGTGAAGCTGTGAGTGAGAGAGAGAGAGAGAAAGAGAAGCTGTGAGTGAGAGAGAGAGAGATAAAGAGAAGATGTGAGTGAGAGAGAGAGAAAGAGAAGATGTGAGTGAGAGAGAAGGAGAAAGAGAAGCTGTGAGTGTGTGGGAGAGAGAAAGAGAATCTGTCAGTGAAAGAGAGAGAAGCTGTGAGTGAATGTGATAAAGAGAGAGAGAAGCTGTGAGTGAGAGAGAGAGAAAGAGAAGCTGTGAGAGAGAGAGAGAGAAAGAGAAGCTGTGAGTGACAGAGAGAGAGATAAAGAGAAGCTGTGAGTTAGAGAGACAGAGAAAGAGAAGCTGTGAGTGAGAAAGGGAGAGAAGCTGTGAGTGAGAGAGAGAGAGAGAAAGAGAAGATGTGAGTGAGAGAGAGAGAAAGAAAAACTGTGAGTGAGAGAGAGAGAGAAAGAAAGAGAAGCTGTAAGTGAGGGAGAGAAATAAAGAGAAGCTGTGAGTTAGAGAGAGACAGAGAAAGAGAAGCTGTGAGTGAGAGAGAGAGAGAGAAAGAGAAGCTGTGAGTGAGAGAGAGAGAAAGAGAAGCTGTGAGTGAGAGAGAGAGAGAGAGAAGCTGTGAGTGAGAGAGAAAGACACGCTGTGAGTGAGAGAGAGAGAGAAAGAGAAGCTGTGAGTGAGAGAGAGAAAAACAGAAGCTGTGAGTTACAGAGAGACAGAGAAAGAGAAGCTGTGAGTGAGAGAAGAGAGAGAGAAAGAGAAGCTGTGAGTGAGAGAGAGAAAGGGAAAGAGAAGCTGTGAGTGAGAGAGAGAGAGAAAGAGAAGCTGTGAGTGAGAGAGAGAGAGAAAGAGAAGCTGTGAGTGAGAGAGAGAAAGAGAAGCTGTGAGTGAGAGAGAAAGAGAAGCTGTGAGTGAGAGAGAGACAGAAACAGAAGCTGTGAGTGAGAGAGAGAGATATGCTGTCAGTGAGAGAGAGAGAGAAAGAGAGAAGCTGTGAGTGAGATAGAGAGAGAGAAAGAGAAGCTGTGAGTAAGAGAGAGAGACAGAATCTGTGAGTGCGTGAGAGAGAGTGAGAGAGAAGCTGTGAGTGAGAGACAGTGAAAGAGAAGCTGTGAGTGAGAGAGAGAGAGAGAGAAAGAGAAGCTGTGAGTGAGGGAGAGATAAAGAGAAGCTGTGAGTTAGAGAGAGACATTGGAAGATATGCTGTGTGTGATAGAGAGAGAGAGAAAGAGAACCTGTGAATGAGAGAGAGAAGCTGTGAGAGAGAGAGAGATATGCTGTGAGGGAGAGAGAGAGAAGCTGTGAGTGAGAGAGGGAGAAAGACAAGCTGTGTGTGTGAGAGAGAAAGAGAAGCTGTGAGTGAGTGAGAGAGAGAGAAGATGTGAGTGAGAGAGAGAAGCTGTGAGTGTGAGAGAGAGAGAGATAAAGAGAAGCTGTGAGTGAGAGAGAGAGAGAAAGAGTAGCTGGGAGTGAGAGAGTGAGAAAGAGAAGGTGTGTGAGAAAGAGAGAGAAGCTGTGAGAGAGAGAGAGAAGCTGTGAGTGAGAGAGACAGAAAGAAAGAGAAGCTGTGAGTGAGAGAGAGAGAAAGCGAAGCTGTGTGAGAGGGAGAGAGAAAGAGAAGCTGTGAGTGAGAGAGAGAGAGAAAGAGAAGCTGTGAGTTAGAGAGAGACAGAGAAAGAGAAGCTGTGAGTGAGGAGAGAGAAGCTGTGAGTGAGAGAGAGAGAGAGAAAGAGAAGCTGTGAGTGAGAGAGAGAGAAAGAGAAGCTGTGAGTGAGAGAGAGAGAGGCTGTGAGTGAGAGAGTGGGAGAAGCTGTGTGTGTGTGATAGAGAGAGAGAAGCTGTGAGTGAGAGAGAGAGAGAAAGAAAGAAAGAGAAGCTGTGAGTGTGAGAGAGAAGCTGTGAGTGAGAGAGAAAGAGAGAGAGAGAAGCTGTGAGTGAGAGAGAGAGAAAGAGAAGCTGTCAGTGAGAGAGAGAGGCTGTCAGTGAGAGAGTGGGAGAAGCTGTGTGTGTGTGATAGAGAGAGAGAAGCTGTGAGTGAGAGAGAGAGAAAGAAAGAGAAGCTGTGAGTGTGAGAGAGAAGCTGTGAGTGAGAGAGAAAGAGAAGCTGTGAGTGAGTGAGAGAGAAAGAGAAGCTGTGAGTGAGAGAGAGAGAAAGAGAAGCTGTTAGTGAGAGAGAGAAGCTGTGAGTGAGAGAGAGATAGAAGCTGTGAGTGAGAGAGAAAGAAAGAAAGAGAAGATGTGAGTGAGAGAGAAAGAGAAGATGTGAGTGAGAGAGACAGAGAGAAAGAGAAGCTGTGAGTGAGAGAGAGAGAGAAAGAAAGAGAAGCTGTGAGTGAGAGAGAGAGAGAAGCTTTGAGTGAGAGAGAGAGGGAGAAAGAGAAGCTGTGAGTGAGAGAGAGAGAGAGAAAGAGAAGCTGTGAGTGAGAGAGAGAGAGAGAAGATGTGAGTGAGAGAGTGAGAGAGAGAAAGAGGTGTGAGTGAGAGAGAGAGAGAAAGAGAAGCTGTGAGTGAGAGAGAGAATGAAAGAGAAGCTGTGACTGAGAGAGAGATAAAGACAAGCTGTGAGTTAGAGAGAGACAGAGAAAGATAAGTTGTGAGTGAGATAGAGAGAGAGTAGCTGTGAGTGAGAAAGAGAGAGAAGCTGTGAGTGAGAGAGAGAGAGGGAAAGAGAAGATGTGAGTGAGAGAGAGAAAGAGAAACTGTGAGTGAGAGAGAGAGAGAAAGAAAGAGAAGCTGTCAGTGAGAGAGAGATAAAGAGAAGCTGTGAGTTAGAGAGAGACAGAGAAAGAGAAGCTGTGAGTGAGAGAGAGAGAGAGAAAGAGAAGCTGTGAGTGAGAGAGAGAGAGAGAAAGAGAAGCTGTGAGTGAGAGAGAGAGAGAAAGAGAAGCTGTCAGAGAGAGAGAGAAAGAGAGAGATGCTGTGAGTGTGAGAGAGAGAAGCTGTGAGTGAGAGTGAGAGGGAGCAAGAGAAGCGGTGAGTGAGAGAGAGAAAGAGAAGCTGTGAGTAAGAGAGAGAGAGAAAAAAGAGAAGATGTGAGTGAGAGAGAGAAGCTGTGAGTGAGAGAGAGAGAGAGCGAAGCTGTGAGAGAGATAGAGAAAGAGAAGCTGTGAGTGAGAGAGAGAGAAAGAGAAGCTGTGAGTGAGAGAGAGATAAAGAGAAGCTGTGAGTTAGAGAGAAACAGTGAAAGAGAAGCTATGAGTGAGAGAGAGAGAGAAAGAGAAGCTGTGTGTGTGTGAGAGAAAGAAGCTGTGAGTGAGAGAGAGAGAAAGAGAAGATAGTGAGAGAGTGAGAGAGAGAAAGAGAAGCTGTGAGTGAGAGAGAGAGAAGCTGTGAGTGAGAGAGCGAGAGAGAAAGAGAAGCTGTGAGTTAGAGAGAAACAGAGAAAATGAAGCTGTGAATGAGAGAGAGAGAGAAATAGAAGCTGTGTGTGTGAGAGAGAGAGAAGCTGTGAGTGAGAGAGACAGAAAGAGAAGATGTTAGTGAGAGAGAGAGAAAGAGAAGCTGTGAGTGAGAGAGAGAGAAAGAGAAGCTGTGAGTGAGAGAGAGAGAGAGAGAAAGAGAAGCTGTGAGTGAGAGAGAGAGAAGCTGTGAGTGAGAGAGAGAGAGAAGCTGTGAGTGAGAGAGAGAAAGAGAGGCTGTGAGTGATAGTGAGAGAGAGAGAAAGAGAATCTGTGATTGAGAGAGAGATAAAGAGAAGCTGTGAGTTAGAGAGAGACAGAGAAAGAGAAGCTTTGAGTGAGAGAGAGAGAGAAAGAGAAGCTGTGAGTGAGAGAGAGAGTAAGAGAAGCTGTGAGTGAGAGAGAGACAGAAGCTGTGAGTGAGAGAGTGAGGGAGTAAGAGAAGCTGTGAGTGAGAGAGAGAGAGAAAGAAAAGCTGTGAGTGAGTGAGAGAAGCTGTGAGTGAGAGAGAGACAAAGAGAAGCTGTGAGTGAGAGAGAGAGAGAAAGAAAGAGAAGCTGTGTGTGTGTGTGAGAGAGAAGCTGTGAGAGAGAGAGAGAGAGAAAGAGAAGATGTTAGTAAGAGAGTGAGAGAGAGAAAGAGAACCTGTGAGTGAGAAAGAGAGAGAGAAGCTGTGAGTGAGAGAGAGAGAAGGTGTGAGGAGAGAGAGAGAAGATGTGAGTGTGAGAGAGAAAGAGAAAGAGAAGCTTTGAGTGAGTGAGAGAGAGAGATAAAGAGAAGCTGTGAGTGATAGAGAGAGATAAAGAGAAGCTGTGAGTGAGAGAGAGAGAGAAGCTGTGAGTGAGAGAGAGAGAGAAAGAGAAGCTGTGAGTGAGAGAGAGAAGCTGTGAGTGAGAGAGAGGGAGAAAAAGAAGCTGTGATTGAGAGAGAGAGAGAGAAAGAGAAGCTGTGAGTGAGAGAGAGAGAGAAGATGTGAGTGAGAGAGTGAGAGAGAGAAAGAGGTGTGAGTGAGAGAGAGAGAGAGAAAGAGAAGCTGTGAGTGAGAGAGAGAGAAAGAAAGAAAGAGAAGATGTGAGTGAGACAGAAAGAGAAGATGTGAGTGAGAGAGACAGAGAGAAAGAGAAGCTGTGAGTGAGAGAGAGAGAAGCTGTGAGTGAGAGAGAGAGGGAGAAAAAGAAGCTGTGAGTGAGAGAGAGAGAGAGAAAGAGAAGCTGTGAGTGAGAGAGAGAGAGAGAAGATGTGAGTGAGAGAGTGAGAGAGAGAAAGAGGTGTGAGTGAGAGAGAGAGAGAGAGAGAGAAAGAGAAGCTGTGAGTGAGAGAGAGAATGAAAGAGAAGCTGTGACTGAGAGTGAGAGATAAAGACAAGCTGTGAGTTAGAGAGAGACAGAGAAAGATAAGTTGTGAGTGAGATAGAGAGAGAGTAGCTATGAGTGAGAAAGAGAGAAGCTGTGAGTGAGAGAGAGAGATAGAAAGAGAAGATGTGAGTGAGAGAGAGAAAGAGAAACTGTGAGTGAGAGAGAGAGAGAAAGAAAGAGAAGCTGTGAGTGAGAGAGAGATAAAGAGAAGCTGTAAGTTAGAGAGAGACAGAGAAAGAGAAGCTGTGAGTGAGAAAGAGAGAGAAGCTGTGAGTGAGATAGAGAGAGAGTAGCTGTGAGTGAGAAAGAGAGAGAAGCTGTGAGTGAGAGAGAGAGAGGGAAAGAGAAGATGTGAGTGAGAGAGAGAAAGAGAAACTGTGAGTGAGAGAGAGAGAGAAAGAAAGAGAAGCTGTGAGTGAGAGAGAGATAAAGAGAAGCTGTGAGTTAGAGAGAGACAGCGAAAGAGAAGCTGTGAGTGAGAGAGAGAGAGAGAAAGAGAAGCTGTGAGTGAGAGAGAGAGAGAAAGAGAAGCTGTGAGTGAGAGAGAGAGAGAAAGAGAAGCTGTCAGAGAGAGAGAGAAAGAGAGAGATGCTGTGAGTGAGTGAGAGAGAGAAGCTGTGAGTGAGAGTGAGAGGGAGCAAGAGAAGCGGTGAGTGAGAGAGAGAAAGAGAAGCTGTGAGTAAGAGAGAGAGAGAAAAAAGAGAAGATGTGAGTGAGAGAGAGAGAAGCTGTGAGTGAGAGAGAGAGAGAGCGAAGCTGTGAGAGAGATAGAGAAAGAGAAGCTGTGAGTGAGAGAGAGAGAAAGAGAAGCTGTGAGTGAGAGAGAGATAAAAAGAAGCTGTGAGTTAGAGAGAAACAGTGAAAGAGAAGCTATGAGTGAGAGAGAGAGAGAAAGAGAAGCTGTGTGTGTGTGAGAGAAAGAAGCTGTGAGTGAGAGAGAGAGAAAGAGAAGATAGTGAGAGAGTGAGAGAGAGAAAGAGAAGCTGTGAGTGAGAGAGAGAGAAGCTGTGAGTGAGAGAGCGAGAGAGAAAGAGAAGCTGTGAGTTAGAGAGAAACAGAGAAAATGAAGCTGTGAGTGAGAGAGAGAGAGAGAAATAGAAGCTGTGTGTGTGAGTGAGAGAGAAGCTGTGAGTGAGAGAGACAGAAAGAGAAGATGTTAGTGAGAGAGAGAGAAAGAGAAGCTGTGAGTGAGAGAGAGAGAAAGAGAAGCTGTGAGTGAGAGAGAGAGAGAGAGAAAGAGAAGCTGTGAGTGAGAGAGAGAGAAGCTGTGAGTGAGAGAGAGAGAAGCTGTGAGTGAGAGAGAGAAAGAGAGGCTGTGAGTGATAGTGAGAGAGAGAGAAAGAGAATCTGTGATTGAGAGAGAGATAAAGAGAAGCTGTGAGTTAGAGAGAGACAGAGAAAGAGAAGCTTTGAGTGAGAGAGAGAGAGAAAGAAAAGCTGTGAGTGAGTGAGAGAAGCTGTGAGTGAGAGAGAGAGAAAGAGAAGCTGTGAGAGAGAGAGAGAGAGAAAGAAAGAGAAGCTGTGTGTGTGTGAGAGAGAGAAGCTGTGTGTGAGAGAGAGAGAGAGAAAGAGAAGATGTTAGTAAGAGAGTGAGAGAGAGAAAGAGAACCTGTGAGTGAGAAAGAGAGAGAGAAGCTGTGAGTGAGAGAGAGAGAAGGTGTGAGGAGAGAGAGAGAGAAGATGTGAGTGTGAGAGAGAAAGAGAAAGAGAAGCTTTGAGTGAGTGAGAGAGAGAGATAAAGAGAAGCTGTGAGTGATAGAGAGAGATAAAGAGAAGCTGTGAGTGAGAGAGAGAGAGAAGCTGTGAGTGAGAGAGAGAGAGAAAGAGAAGCTGTGAGTGAGAGAGAGAAGCTGTGAGTGAGAGAGAGATAGAAGCTGTGAGTGAGAGAGAAAGAAAGAAAGAGAAGATGTGAGTGAGACAGAAAGAGAAGATGTGAGTGAGAGAGACAGAGAGAAAGAGAAGCTGTGAGTGAGAGAGAGAGAAGCTGTGAGTGAGAGAGAGAGGGAGAAAAAGAAGCTGTGAGTGAGAGAGAGAGAGAGAAAGAGAAGCTGTGAGTGAGAGAGAGAGAGAGAAGATGTGAGTGAGAGAGTGAGAGAGAGAAAGAGGTGTGAGTGAGAGAGAGAGAGAGAAAGAGAAGCTGTGAGTGAGAGAGAGAATGAAAGAGAAGCTGTGACTGAGAGTGAGAGATAAAGACAAGCTGTGAGTTAGAGAGAGACAGAGAAAGATAAGTTGTGAGTGAGATAGAGAGAGAGTAGCTATGAGTGAAAAAGAGAGAAGCTGTGAGTGAGAGAGAGAGATAGAAAGAGAAGATGTGAGTGAGAGAGAAAGAGAAACTGTGAGTGAGAGAGAGAGAAAGAAAGAGAAGCTGTGAGTGAGTGAGAGATAAAGAGAAGCTGTAAGTTAGAGAGAGACAGAGAAAGAGAAGCTGTGAGTGAGAAAGAGAGAGAAGCTGTGAGTGAGAGAGAGAGAGAAAGCTGTGAGTGTTAGAGAGAAAGACATGCTGTGAGTGAGAGAGAGAGAGAGAGACAGAGAAGCTGTGAGTGAGAGAGAGAAAAAGAGAAGCTGTGAGTTAGAGAGAGACAGAGGAAGATATGCTGTGAGTGAGAGAGAGAGAGAAAGAGAACCTGTGAATGAGAGAGAGAAGCTGTGAGTGAGAGAGAGAGAGAAAGAGAAGATGTGAGTGAGAGAGAGAGAGAAAGAGAAGCTGTGAGTGAGAGAGAGAGAGAGAGAAGCTGTGTGAGAGAGAGAGATATGCTGTGAGGGAGAGAGAGAGAAGCTGTGAGTGAGAGAGAGAGAGAAAGACAAGCTGTGTGTGTGAGAGAGAAAGAGA
Organism: Bradypodion ventrale; assembly: GCA_035047345.1. Taxonomy (NCBI): domain Eukaryota; kingdom Metazoa; phylum Chordata; class Lepidosauria; order Squamata; family Chamaeleonidae; genus Bradypodion; species Bradypodion ventrale. The sequence continues at coordinate 9,076,333 of JAWDJE010000018.1, read as the reverse complement.
AGCTGTGAGTGTGTGAGAGAGAGAGAAGATGTGAGTGAGAGAGAGAAGCTGTGAGTGTGTGAGAGAGAGAGATAAAGAGAAGCTGTGAGTGAGAGAGAGAGAGAAAGAGAAGCTGGGAGTGAGAGAGAGAGAAAGAGAAGGTGTGTGAGAAAGAGAGAGAAGCTGTGTGAGAGAGAGAGAAGCTGTGAGTGAGAGAGACAGAAAGAAAGAGAAGCTGTGAGTGAGAGAGTGATAAAGAGAAGCTGTAAGTTAGAGAGAGACAGAGAAAGAGAAGCTTTGAGTGAGAAAGAGAGAGAAGCTGTGAGTGAGAGAGAGAGAGAAAGCTGTGAGTGTTAGAGAGAAAGACATGCTGTGAGTGAGAGAGAGAGAGAGAGAGAGAGAGACAGAGAAGCTATGAGTGAGAGAGAAAAAAAGAGAAGCTGTGAGTTAGAGAGAGACAGACGAAGATATGCTGTGTGTGATAGAGAGAGAGAGAAAGAGAACCTGTGAATGAGAGAGAGAAGCTGTGAGTGAGAGAGAGAGAGAAAGAGAAGATGTGAGTGAGAGAGAGAGAGAAAGAGAAGATGTGAGTGAGAGAGAGAGAGAGAAAGAGAAGCTGTGAGTGAGAGAGAGAGAGAGAAGCTGTGTGTGAGAGAGAGATATGCTGTGAGGGAGAGAGAGAGAAGCTGTGAGTGAGAGAGAGAGAGAAAGACAAGCTGTGTGTGAGAGAGAGAAAGAGAAGCTGTGAGTGAGTGAGAGAGAGAAGATGTGAGTGAGAGAGAGAAGCTGTGAGTGTGAGAGAGAGAGAAAGAGAAGCTGGGAGTGAGAGAGAGAGAAAGAGAAGGTGTGTGAGAAAGAGAGAGAAGCTGTGTGTGAGAGAGAGAAGCTGTGAGTGAGAGAGACAGAAAGAAAGAGAAGCTGCGAGTGAGAGAGAGAGAAAGAGAAGCTGTGTGAGAGGGAGAGAGAAAGAGAAGCTGTGAGTGAGAGAGAGAGAGAAAGAAAAGCTGTGAGTTAGAGAGAGACAGAGAAAGAGAAGCTGTGAGTGAGAAAGAGAGAGAAGCTGTGAGTGAGAGAGAGAGAGAAAGAGAAGCTGTGAGTGAGAGAGAGAGAAAGAGAAGCTGTGAGTGAGAGAGAGAGAGGCTGTGAGTGAGAGAGTGGGAGAAGCTGTGTGTGTGATAGAGAGAGAGAAGCTGTGAGTGAGAGAGAGAGAGAAAGAAAGAGAAGCTGTGAGTGTGAGAGAGAAGCTGTGAGTGAGAGAGAGAGAGAAAGAGAAGCTGTGAGTGAGAGAGAGAGAAAGAGAAGCTGTGAGTGAGAGAGATAGAGGCTGTGAGTGAGAGAGTGGGAGAAGCTGTGTGTGTGTGATAGAGAGAGAGAAGCTGTGAGTGAGAGAGAGAGAAAGAAAGAGAAGCTGTGAGTGTGAGAGAGAAGCTGTGTGAGAGAGAGAAGCTGTGAGTGAGAGAGAGAGATAAATAGAAGCTGTGAGTTAGAGAGAGACAGAGAAAGAGAAGCTGTGAGTGAGAGAGAGAGAGCTGTGAGTGAGAAAGAGAGAGAAGCTGTGAGTGAGAGAGAGAGAAAGAGAAGATGTGAGTGAGAGAGAAAGAGAAGCTGTGAGTGAGAGAGAGAGACAGAAAGAAAGAGAAGCTGTGACTTAGAGAGAGATAAAGACTAGCAGTGAGTTAGAGAGAGACAGAGAAAGAGAAGCTGTGAGTGAGAGAGAGAGAGAGAGAGAAGCTGTGAGAGAGAAAGAGAGAGAAGCTGTGAGTGAGAGAGAGAGAGAAAGAGAAGATGTGAGTGAGAGAGAGAGAAAGAAAAACTGTGAGTGAGAGAGAGAGAGAAAGAAAGAGAAGCTGTAAGTGAGGGAGAGAAATAAAGAGAAGCTGTGAGTTAGAGAGAGACAGAGAAAGAGAAGCTGTGAGTGAGAGAGAGAGAGAGAAAGGGAAGCTGTGAGTGAGAGAGAGAGAAAGAGAAGCTGTGAGAGAGAGAGAGAGAGAAGCTGTGAGTGAGAGAGAAAGACACGCTGTGAGTGAGAGAGGGAGAGAAAGAGAAGCTGTGAGTGAGAGAGAGAAAAACAGAAGCTGTGAGTTAGAGAGAGACAGAGAAAGAGAAGCTGTGAGTGAGAGAAAAGAGAGAGAAAGAGAAGCTGTGAGTGAGAGAGAGAAAGGGAAAGAGAAGCTGTGAGTGAGAGAGAGAGAGAAAGAGAAGCTGTGAGTGAGAGAGAGAGAGAAAGAGAAGCTGTGAGTGAGAGAGAGAGAAAGAGAAGCTGTGAGTGAGAGAGAGAGGGAAAGAAAGAGAAGCTGTGAGTGAGAGAGAAAGAGAAGCTGTGAGTGAGAGAGAGAGAGAAACAGAAGCTGTGAGTGAGAGAGAGATATGCTGTGAGTGAGAGAGAGAGAGAAAGAGAGAAGCTGTGAGTGAGATAGAGAGAGAGAAAGAGAAGCTGTGAGTAAGAGAGAGAGAGAATCTGTGAGTGAGAGAGAGAGAAGGTGTGAGGAGAGAGAGAGAGAAGATGTTAGTAAGAGAGTGAGAGAGAGAAAGAGAACCTGTGAGTGAGAAAGAGAGAGAAGCTGTGAGTGAGAGAGAGAGAAGGTGTGAGGAGAGAGAGAGAGAAGATGTGAGTGTGAGAGAGAAAGAGAAAGAGAAGCTTTGAGTGAGTGAGAGAGAGAGATAAAGAGAAGCTGTGAGTGATAGAGAGAGATAAAGAGAAGCTGTGAGTGAGAGAGAGAGAGAAGCTTTGAGTGAGAGAGAGAGAAAGAGAAGCTGTGAGTGAGAGAGAGAAGCTGTGAGTGAGAGAGAGATAGAAGCTGTGAGTGAGAGAGAAAGAAAGAAAGAGAAGATGTGAGTGAGACAGAAAGAGAAGATGTGAGTGAGAGAGACAGAGAGAAAGAGAAGCTGTGAGTGAGAGAGAGAGAAGCTGTGAGTGAGAGAGAGAGGGAGAAAAAGAAGCTGTGAGTGAGAGAGAGAGAGAAAGAGAAGCTGTGAGTGAGAGAGAGAGAGAGAGAAGATGTGAGTGAGAGAGTGAGAGAGAGAAAGAGGTGTGAGTGAGAGAGAGAGAGAGAAAGAGAAGCTGTGAGTGAGAGAGAGAATGAAAGAGAAGCTGTGACTGAGAGTGAGAGATAAAGACAAGCTGTGAGTTAGAGAGAGGCAGAGAAAGATAAGTTGTGAGTGAGACAGAGAGAGAGTAGCTATGAGTGAGAAAGAGAGAAGCTGTGAGTGAGAGAGAGAGATAGAAAGAGAAGATGTGAGTGAGAGAGAGAAAGAGAAACTGTGAGTGAGAGAGAGAGAAAGAAAGAGAAGCTGTGAGTGAGAGAGAGATAAAGAGAAGCTGTAAGTTAGAGAGAGACAGAGAAAGAGAAGCTGTGAGTGAGAAAGAGAGAGAAGCTGTGAGTGAGAGAGAGAGAGAAAGCTGTGAGTGTTAGAGAGAAAGACATGCTGTGATTGAGAGAGAGAGAGAGAGAGACAGAGAAGCTGTGAGTGAGAGAGAGAAAAAGAGAAGCTGTGAGTTAGAGAGAGACAGAGGAAGATATGCTGTGAGTGAGAGAGAGAGAGAAAGAGAACCTGTGAATGAGAGAGAGAAGCTGTGAGTGAGAGAGAGAGAGAAAGAGAAGATGTGAGTGAGAGAGAGACAGAGAAAGAGAAGCTGTGAGTGAGAGAGAGAGAGAGAGAAGCTGTGAGAGAGAGAGAGATATGCTGTGAGGGAGAGAGAGAGAAGCTGTGAGTGAGAGAGAGAGAGAAAGACAAGCTGTGTGTGTGAGAGAGAAAGAGAAGCTGTGAGTGTGTGAGAGAGAGAGAAGATGTGAGTGAGAGAGAGAAGCTGTGAGTGTGAGAGAGAGAGAGATAAAGAGAAGCTGTGAGTGAGAGAGAGAGAGAAAGAGAACCTGGGAGTGAGAGAGAGAGAAAGAGAAGGTGTGTGAGAAAGAGAGAGAAGCTGTGTGAGAGAGAGAGAAGCTGTGAGTGAGAGAGACAGAAAGAAAGAGAAGCTGTGAGTGAGAGAGTGATAAAGAGAAGCTGTAAGTTAGAGAGAGACAGAGAAAGAGAAGCTTTGAGTGAGAAAGAGAGAGAAGCTGTGAGTGAGTGAGAGAGAGAAAGCTGTGAGTGTTAGAGAGAAAGACATGCTGTGAGTGAGAGAGAGAGAGAGAGAGAGACAGAGAAGCTATGAGTGAGAGAGAGAAAAAGAGAAGCTGTGAGTTAGAGAGAAACAGAGGAAGATATGCTGTGTGTGATAGAGAGAGAGAGAAAGAGAACCTGTGAATGAGAGAGAGAAGCTGTGAGTGAGAGAGAGAGAGAAAGAGAAGATGTGAGTGAGAGAGAGAGAGAAAGAGAAGATGTGAGTGAGAGAGAGAGAGAGAAAGAGAAGCTGTGAGTGAGAGAGAGAGAGAAGCTGTGTGAGAGAGAGAGATATGCTGTGAGGGAGAGAGAGAGAAGCTGTGAGTGAGAGAGAGAGAGAAAGACAAGCTGTGTGTGAGAGAGAGAAAGAGAAGCTGTGAGTGAGTGAGAGAGAGAAGATGTGAGTGAGAGAGAGAAGCTGTGAGTGTGAGAGAGAGAGAAAGAGAAGCTGGGAGTGAGAGAGAGAGAAAGAGAAGGTGTGTGAGAAAGAGAGAGAAGCTGTGTGAGAGAGAGAGAAGCTGTGAGTGAGAGAGACAGAAAGAAAGAGAAGCTGCGAGTGAGAGAGAGAGAAAGAGAAGCTGTGTGAGAGGGAGAGAGAAAGAGAAGCTGTGAGTGAGAGAGAGAGAGAAAGAAAAGCTGTGAGTTAGAGAGAGACAGAGAAAGAGAAGCTGTGAGTGAGAAAGAGAGAGAAGCTGTGAGTGAGAGAGAGAGAGAAAGAGAAGCTGTGAGTGAGAGAGAGAGAAAGAGAAGCTGTGAGTGAGAGAGAGAGAGGCTGTGAGTGAGAGAGTGGGAGAAGCTGTGTGTGTGATAGAGAGAGAGAAGCTGTGAGTGAGAGAGAGAGAGAAAGAAAGAGAAGCTGTGAGTGTGAGAGAGAAGCTGTGAGTGAGAGAGAGAGAGAAAGAGAAGCTGTGAGTGAGAGAGAGAGAAAGAGAAGCTGTGAGTGAGAGAGATAGAGGCTGTGAGTGAGAGAGTGGGAGAAGCTGTGTGTGTGTGATAGAGAGAGAGAAGCTGTGAGTGAGAGAGAGAGAAAGAAAGAGAAGCTGTGAGTGTGAGAGAGAAGCTGTGAGAGAGAGAGAAGCTGTGAGTGAGAGAGAGAGATAAATAGAAGCTGTGAGTTAGAGAGAGACAGAGAAAGAGAAGCTGTGAGTGAGAGAGAGAGAGAGAGCTGTGAGTGAGAAAGAGAGAGAAGCTGTGAGTGAGAGAGAGAGAAAGAGAAGATGTGAGTGAGAGAGAAAGAGAAGCTGTGAGTGAGAGAGAGAGACAGAAAGAAAGAGAAGCTGTGACTTAGAGAGAGATAAAGACTAGCAGTGAGTTAGAGAGAGACAGAGAAAGAGAAGCTGTGAGTGAGTGAGAGAGAGCGAGAAGCTGTGAGAGAGAAAGAGAGAGAAGCTGTGAGTGTGAGAGAGAGAGAGAAAGAGAAGATGTGAGTGAGAGAGAGAGAAAGAAAAACTGAGTGAGAGAGAGAGAGAAAGATAGAGAAGCTGTAAGTGAGGGAGAGAGATAAAGAGAAGCTGTGAGTTCGAGAGAGACAGAGAAAGAGAAGCTGTGAGTGAGAGAGAGAGAGAGAAAGAGAAGCTGTGAGTGAGAGAGAGAGAAAGAGAAGCTGTGAGTGTGTGTGTGAGAGAGAGAAGCTGTGAGTGAGAGAGAGTGAAAGAGAAGCTGTGAGTGAGAGAGAGAGAGAGAAAGAGAAGCTGTGAGTGAGGGAGAGATAAAGAGAAGCTGTGAGTTAGAGAGAGACAGAGAAAGAGAAGCTGTGAGTGAAAGAGAGAGAGAGAAAGAGAAGCTGTGAGTGAGTGAGTGAGAGAGAGAGAAGCTGTGAGTGAGAGAGAGAGAGAAAGAGAAGATGTGAGTGAGAGAGAGAAAGTGAAGCTGTGAGTGAGAGAGAGAGAGAAAGAGAAGCTGTGAGTGTGTGAGAGAGAAAGAGAATCTGTGAGTGAAAGAGAGAGAAGCTGTGAGTGAGTGAGATAAAGAGAGAGAGAAGCTGTGAGTGAGAGAGAGAGAAAGAGAAGCTGTGAGAGAGAGAGAGAGAAAGAGAAGCTGTGAGTGACAGAGAGAGATAAAGAGAAGCTGTGAGTTAGAGAGAGACAGAGAAAGAGAAGCTGTGAGTGAGAAAGAGAGAGAAGCTGTGAGTGAGAGAGAGAGAAGATTTGAGTGAGAGAGAGAAAGAGAGACTGTGAGTGAGAGAGAGAGAGAAAGAGAAGCTGTGAGTTAGAGAGAGACAGAGAAAGAGAAGCTGTGAGTGAGAGAAGAGAGAGAGAAAGAGAAGCTGTGAGTGAGAGAGAGAAAGAGAAGCTGTGAGTGAGAGTGTGAGTGAGAGAGAGAGAAAGAGAAGCTGTGAGAGAGAGAGAGAGAAAGAGAAGCTGTGAGTGAGAGAGAGAGAGAAAGAGAAGCTGTGAGTGAGAGAGAGGGAAAGAAGGAGAAGCTGTGTGAGAGAGAGAGGGAGAAAGAGAAGCTGTGAGTGAGAGAGAGAGAAAGAGAAGCTGTGAGTGAGAGAGAGAGATATGCTGTGAGTGAGAGAGAGAGAGAGAAGCTGTGAGTGAGATAGAGAGAGAGGAAGAGAAGCTGTGAGTAAGAGAGAGAGAGAAAGAAAGAGAAGCTGTGAGTGAGAGAGAGAGAGAAGCTGTGAGTGAGAGAGAGAGGGAGAAAAAGAAGCTGTGAGTGAGAGAGAGAGAGAGAAGATGTGAGTGAGAGAGTGAGAGAGAGAAAGAGGTGTGAGTGAGAGAGAGAGAGAGAGAGAAGCTGTGAGTGAGAGAGAGAATGAAAGAGAAGCTGTGACTGAGAGTGAGAGATAAAGACAAGCTGTGAGTTAGAGAGAGACAGAGAAAGATAAGTTGTGAGTGAGATAGAGAGAGAGTAGCTATGAGTGAGAAAGAGAGAGAAGCTGTGAGTGAGAGAGAGATAGAAAGAGAAGATGTGAGTGAGAGAGAGAAAGAGAAACTGTGAGTGAGAGAGAGAGAGAAAGAAAGAGAAGCTGTGAGTGAGAGAGAGATAAAGAGAAGCTGTAAGTTAGAGAGAGACAGAGAAAGAGAAGCTGTGAGTGAGAAAGAGAGAGAAGCTGTGAGTGAGAGAGAGAGAAAGCTGTGAGTGTTAGAGAGAAAGACATGCTGTGAGTGAGAGAGAGAGAGAGAGACAGAGAAGCTGTGAGTGAGAGAGAGAAAAAGAGAAGCTGTGAGTTAGAGAGAGACAGAGGAAGATATGCTGTGAGTGAGAGAGAGAGAGAAAGAGAACCTGTGAATGAGAGAGAGAGAAGCTGTGAGTGAGAGAGAGAGAGAAAGAGAAGATGTGAGTGAGAGAGAGAGAGAAAGAGAAGATGTGAGTGAGAGAGAGAGAGAAAGAGAAGCTGTGAGAGAGAGAGAGAGAAGCTGTGAGAGAGAGATATGCTGTGAGGGAGAGAGAGAGAAGCTGTGAGTGAGAGAGAGAGAGAAAGACAAGCTGTGTGTGTGAGAGAGAAAGAGAAGCTGTGAGTGAGTGAGTGAGTGAGAGAGAGAGAAGATGTGAGTGAGAGAGAAGCTGTGAGTGTGAGAGAGAGAGATAAAGAGAAGCTGTGAGTGAGAGAGAGAGAAAGAGAAGCTGGGAGTGTGAGAGAGAGAAAGAGAAGCTGTGTGAGAAAGAGAGAGAAGCTGTGAGAGAGAGAGAGAAGCTGTGAGTGAGAGAGACAGAAAGAAAGAGAAGCTGTGAGTGAGAGAGAGAGAGCAAGAGAAGCTGTGAGTTAGAGAGAGACAGAGAAAGAGAAGCTGTGAGTGAGAAAAAGAGAGAAGCTGTGAGTGAGAGAGAGAGAGAGAAAGAGAAGATGTGAGTGAGAGAGAGAAAGAGAAACTGCGAGTAAAAGAGAGAGAGAGAAAGAGAAGATGTGAGTGAGAGAGAGAGTGAGAAAGAGAAGCTGTGTGAGAGAGAGAGAAGCTGTGAGTGAGAGAGAGAGAGAGAAGGAGAAGCTGTGAGTGAGAGAGAGAAAAAGAGAAGCTGTGAGTGAGAGAGAGAGAGGCTGTGAGTGAGAGAGTGGGAGAAGCTGTGTGTGTGTGATAGAGAGAGAGAAGCTGTGAGTGAGAGAGAGAGAAAGAAAGAGAAGCTGTGAGTGTGAGAGAGAGAAAGAGAAGCTGTGTGAGAAAGAGAGAGAAGCTGTGAGAGAGAGAGAGAAGCTGTGAGTGAGAGAGACAGAAAGAAAGAGAAGCTGTGAGTGAGAGAGAGAGAGCAAGAGAAGCTGTGAGTTAGAGAGAGACAGAGAAAGAGAAGCTGTGAGTGAGAAAAAGAGAGAAGCTGTGAGTGTGAGAGAGAAGCTGTGAGTGAGAGAGAGGGAGAAAGAGAAGCTGTGAGTGAGAGAGAGAAAGAGAAGCTGTGTGAGAGAGAGAGAGAGAGAAAGAGAAGCTGTGAGTGAGAGAGAGAAGCTGTGAGTGAGTGAGAGAGAAAGAGAAGCTGTGAGAGAGAGAAGCTGTGAGTGAGAGAGAGAGAGAGATAAAAAGAAGCTGTGAGTTAGAGAGAGACAGAGAAAGAGAAGCTGTGAGTGAGAGAGAGAGAGAGAAAGAGAAGCTGTGAGTGAGAGAGAGAGAAAGAGAAGCTGTGAGTGTGTGTGTGAGAGAGAGAAGCTGTGAGTGAGAGAGAAAGACATGCTGTGAGTGAGAGAGAGAGAAAGAGAAGCTGTGAGTGAGAGAGAGAAAAACAGAAGCTGTGAGTTAGAGAGAGACAGAGAAAGTGAAGCTGTGAGTGAGAGAAGAGAGAGAGAAAGAGAAGCTGTGAGTGAGAGAGAGAAAGGGAAAGAGAAGTTGTGAGTGAGAGAGAGAGAAAGAGAAGCTGTGAGTGAGAGAGAGAGAGAATGAGAAGCTGTGAGTGAGAGAGAGAGAAAGAGAAGCTGTGAGTGAGAGAGAGAGGGAAAGAAAGAGAAGCTGTGAGTGAGAGAGAAAGAGAAGCTGTGAGTGAGAGAGAGAGAGAAACAGAAGCTGTGAGTGAGAGAGAGATATGCTGTGAGTGAGTGAGAGAGAGAGAAGCTGTGAGTGAGATAGAGAGAGAGAAAGAGAAGCTGTGAGTAAGAGAGAGAGAGAGAATCTGTGAGTGTGTGAGAGAGAGTGAGAGAGAAGCTGTGAGTGAGAGAGAGTGAAAGAGAAGCTGTGAGTGAGAGAGAGAGAGAGAAAGAGAAGCTGTGAGTGAGGGAGAGATAAAGAGAAGCTGTGAGTTAGAGAGAGACAGAGAAAGAGAAGCTGTGAGTGAAAGAGAGAGAGAGAAAGAGAAGCTGTGAGTGAGTGAGTGAGTGAGAGAGAAGCTGTGAGTGAGAGAGAGAGAAAGAGAAGATGTGAGTGAGAGAGAGAAAGTGAAGCTGTGAGTGAGAGAGAGAGAGAAAGAGAAGCTGTGAGTGAGAGAGAGAGAAAGAGAAGATGTGAGTGAGAGAGAAAGAGAAGCTGTGAGTGAGAGAGAGAGACAGAAAGAAAGAGAAGCTGTGACTTAGAGAGAGATAAAGACTAGCAGTGAGTTAGAGAGAGACAGAGAAAGAGAAGCTGTGAGTGAGTGAGAGAGAGCGAGAAGCTGTGAGAGAGAAAGAGAGAGAAGCTGTGAGTGTGAGAGAGAGAGAGAAAGAGAAGATGTGAGTGAGAGAGAGAGAAAGAAAAACTGAGTGAGAGAGAGAGAGAAAGATAGAGAAGCTGTAAGTGAGGGAGAGAGATAAAGAGAAGCTGTGAGTTCGAGAGAGACAGAGAAAGAGAAGCTGTGAGTGAGAGAGAGAGAGAGAAAGAGAAGCTGTGAGTGAGAGAGAGAGAAAGAGAAGCTGTGAGTGTGTGTGTGAGAGAGAGAAGCTGTGAGTGAGAGAGAGTGAAAGAGAAGCTGTGAGTGAGAGAGAGAGAGAGAAAGAGAAGCTGTGAGTGAGGGAGAGATAAAGAGAAGCTGTGAGTTAGAGAGAGACAGAGAAAGAGAAGCTGTGAGTGAAAGAGAGAGAGAGAAAGAGAAGCTGTGAGTGAGTGAGTGAGAGAGAGAGAAGCTGTGAGTGAGAGAGAGAGAGAAAGAGAAGATGTGAGTGAGAGAGAGAAAGTGAAGCTGTGAGTGAGAGAGAGAGAGAAAGAGAAGCTGTGAGTGTGTGAGAGAGAAAGAGAATCTGTGAGTGAAAGAGAGAGAAGCTGTGAGTGAGTGAGATAAAGAGAGAGAGAAGCTGTGAGTGAGAGAGAGAGAAAGAGAAGCTGTGAGAGAGAGAGAGAGAAAGAGAAGCTGTGAGTGACAGAGAGAGATAAAGAGAAGCTGTGAGTTAGAGAGAGACAGAGAAAGAGAAGCTGTGAGTGAGAAAGAGAGAGAAGCTGTGAGTGAGAGAGAGAGAAGATTTGAGTGAGAGAGAGAAAGAGAGACTGTGAGTGAGAGAGAGAGAGAAAGAGAAGCTGTGAGTTAGAGAGAGACAGAGAAAGAGAAGCTGTGAGTGAGAGAAGAGAGAGAGAAAGAGAAGCTGTGAGTGAGAGAGAGAAAGAGAAGCTGTGAGTGAGAGTGTGAGTGAGAGAGAGAGAAAGAGAAGCTGTGAGAGAGAGAGAGAGAAAGAGAAGCTGTGAGTGAGAGAGAGAGAGAAAGAGAAGCTGTGAGTGAGAGAGAGGGAAAGAAGGAGAAGCTGTGTGAGAGAGAGAGGGAGAAAGAGAAGCTGTGAGTGAGAGAGAGAGAAAGAGAAGCTGTGAGTGAGAGAGAGAGATATGCTGTGAGTGAGAGAGAGAGAGAGAAGCTGTGAGTGAGATAGAGAGAGAGGAAGAGAAGCTGTGAGTAAGAGAGAGAGAGAAAGAAAGAGAAGCTGTGAGTGAGAGAGAGAGAGAAGCTGTGAGTGAGAGAGAGAGGGAGAAAAAGAAGCTGTGAGTGAGAGAGAGAGAGAGAAGATGTGAGTGAGAGAGTGAGAGAGAGAAAGAGGTGTGAGTGAGAGAGAGAGAGAGAGAGAGAAGCTGTGAGTGAGAGAGAGAATGAAAGAGAAGCTGTGACTGAGAGTGAGAGATAAAGACAAGCTGTGAGTTAGAGAGAGACAGAGAAAGATAAGTTGTGAGTGAGATAGAGAGAGAGTAGCTATGAGTGAGAAAGAGAGAGAAGCTGTGAGTGAGAGAGAGATAGAAAGAGAAGATGTGAGTGAGAGAGAGAAAGAGAAACTGTGAGTGAGAGAGAGAGAGAAAGAAAGAGAAGCTGTGAGTGAGAGAGAGATAAAGAGAAGCTGTAAGTTAGAGAGAGACAGAGAAAGAGAAGCTGTGAGTGAGAAAGAGAGAGAAGCTGTGAGTGAGAGAGAGAGAAAGCTGTGAGTGTTAGAGAGAAAGACATGCTGTGAGTGAGAGAGAGAGAGAGAGACAGAGAAGCTGTGAGTGAGAGAGAGAAAAAGAGAAGCTGTGAGTTAGAGAGAGACAGAGGAAGATATGCTGTGAGTGAGAGAGAGAGAGAAAGAGAACCTGTGAATGAGAGAGAGAGAAGCTGTGAGTGAGAGAGAGAGAGAAAGAGAAGATGTGAGTGAGAGAGAGAGAGAAAGAGAAGATGTGAGTGAGAGAGAGAGAGAAAGAGAAGCTGTGAGAGAGAGAGAGAGAAGCTGTGAGAGAGAGATATGCTGTGAGGGAGAGAGAGAGAAGCTGTGAGTGAGAGAGAGAGAGAAAGACAAGCTGTGTGTGTGAGAGAGAAAGAGAAGCTGTGAGTGAGTGAGTGAGTGAGAGAGAGAGAAGATGTGAGTGAGAGAGAAGCTGTGAGTGTGAGAGAGAGAGATAAAGAGAAGCTGTGAGTGAGAGAGAGAGAAAGAGAAGCTGGGAGTGTGAGAGAGAGAAAGAGAAGCTGTGTGAGAAAGAGAGAGAAGCTGTGTGAGAGAGAGAGAAGCTGTGAGTGAGAGAGACAGAAAGAAAGAGAAGCTGTGAGTGAGAGAGAGAGAGCAAGAGAAGCTGTGAGTTAGAGAGAGACAGAGAAAGAGAAGCTGTGAGTGAGAAAAAGAGAGAAGCTGTGAGTGAGAGAGAGAGAGAGAAAGAGAAGATGTGAGTGAGAGAGAGAAAGAGAAACTGCGAGTAAGAGAGAGAGAGAGAAAGAGAAGCTGTGAGTGAGAGAGAGAGTGAGAAAGAGAAGCTGTGTGAGAGAGAGAGAAGCTGTGAGTGAGAGAGAGAGAGAGAAGGAGAAGCTGTGAGTGAGAGAGAGAAAAAGAGAAGCTGTGAGTGAGAGAGAGAGAGGCTGTGAGTGAGAGAGTGGGAGAAGCTGTGTGTGTGTGATAGAGAGAGAGAAGCTGTGAGTGAGAGAGAGAGAAAGAAAGAGAAGCTGTGAGTGTGAGAGAGAGAAAGAGAAGCTGTGTGAGAAAGAGAGAGAAGCTGTGAGAGAGAGAGAGAAGCTGTGAGTGAGAGAGACAGAAAGAAAGAGAAGCTGTGAGTGAGAGAGAGAGAGCAAGAGAAGCTGTGAGTTAGAGAGAGACAGAGAAAGAGAAGCTGTGAGTGAGAAAAAGAGAGAAGCTGTGAGTGTGAGAGAGAAGCTGTGAGTGAGAGAGAGGGAGAAAGAGAAGCTGTGAGTGAGAGAGAGAAAGAGAAGCTGTGTGAGAGAGAGAGAGAGAGAAAGAGAAGCTGTGAGTGAGAGAGAGAAGCTGTGAGTGAGTGAGAGAGAAAGAGAAGCTGTGAGAGAGAGAAGCTGTGAGTGAGAGAGAGAGAGAGATAAAAAGAAGCTGTGAGTTAGAGAGAGACAGAGAAAGAGAAGCTGTGAGTGAGAGAGAGAGAGAGAAAGAGAAGCTGTGAGTGAGAGAGAGAGAAAGAGAAGCTGTGAGTGTGTGTGTGAGAGAGAGAAGCTGTGAGTGAGAGAGAAAGACATGCTGTGAGTGAGAGAGAGAGAGAGAAAGAGAAGCTGTGAGTGAGAGAGAGAAAAACAGAAGCTGTGAGTTAGAGAGAGACAGAGAAAGTGAAGCTGTGAGTGAGAGAAGAGAGAGAGAAAGAGAAGCTGTGAGTGAGAGAGAGAAAGGGAAAGAGAAGTTGTGAGTGAGAGAGAGAGAAAGAGAAGCTGTGAGTGAGAGAGAGAGAGAATGAGAAGCTGTGAGTGAGAGAGAGAGAAAGAGAAGCTGTGAGTGAGAGAGAGAGGGAAAGAAAGAGAAGCTGTGAGTGAGAGAGAAAGAGAAGCTGTGAGTGAGAGAGAGAGAGAAACAGAAGCTGTGAGTGAGAGAGAGATATGCTGTGAGTGAGTGAGAGAGAGAGAAGCTGTGAGTGAGATAGAGAGAGAGAAAGAGAAGCTGTGAGTAAGAGAGAGAGAGAGAATCTGTGAGTGTGTGAGAGAGAGTGAGAGAGAAGCTGTGAGTGAGAGAGAGTGAAAGAGAAGCTGTGAGTGAGAGAGAGAGAGAGAAAGAGAAGCTGTGAGTGAGGGAGAGATAAAGAGAAGCTGTGAGTTAGAGAGAGACAGAGAAAGAGAAGCTGTGAGTGAAAGAGAGAGAGAGAAAGAGAAGCTGTGAGTGAGTGAGTGAGTGAGAGAGAAGCTGTGAGTGAGAGAGAGAGAAAGAGAAGATGTGAGTGAGAGAGAGAAAGTGAAGCTGTGAGTGAGAGAGAGAGAGAAAGAGAAGCTGTGAGTGAGAGAGAGAGAGAGATAAAGAGAAGATGTGAGTGAGAGAGAGAGAAAGAGAAGATGTGAGTGAGAGAGAGGGAGAAAGAGAAGCTGTGAGTGTGTGTGAGAGAAAGAGAATCTGTGAGTGAAAGAGAGAGAAGCTGTGAGTGAGTGAGATAAAGAGAGAGAGAAGCTGTGAGTGAGAGAGAGAGAAAGAGAAGCTGTGAGAGAGAGAGAAAGAGAAGCTGTGAGTGACAGAGAGAGATAAAGAGAAGCTGTGAGTTAGAGAGAGACAGAGAAAGAGAAGCTGTGAGTGAGAAAGAGAGAGAAGCTATGAGTGAGAGAGAGAGAACATTTGAGTGAGAGAGAGAAAGAGAAACTGTGAGTGAGAGAGAGAGAGAAAGAGAAGCTGTGAGTTAGAGAGAGACAGAGAAAGAGAAGCTGTGAGTGAGAGAAGAGAGAGAGAAAGAGAAGCTGTGAGTGAGAGAGAGAAAGAGAAGCTGTGAGTGAGAGTGTGAGTGAGAGAGAGAGAAAGAGAAGCTGTGAGAGAGAGAGAGAGAAAGAGAAGCTGTGAGTGAGAGAGAGAGAAAGAGAAGCTGTGAGTGAGAGAGAGGGAAAGAAGGAGAAGCTGTGAGTGAGAGAGAGAGGGAGAAAGAGAAGCTGTGAGTGAGAGAGAGAGAAAGAGAAGCTGTGAGTGAGAGAGAGAGATATGCTGTGAGTGAGAGAGAGAAAGAGAGAAGCTGTGAGTGAGATAGAGAGAGAGAAAGAGAAGCTGTGAGTAAGAGGGAGAGAGAAGCTGTGAGTGCGTGAGAGAGAGCGAGAGAGAAGCTGTGAGAGAGAAAGAAAGGGAAAGAGAAGCTGTGAGTGAGAGAGAGAGAGAAAGAGAAGCTGTGAGTGAGAGAGAGAGAGAAAGAGAAGCTGTGAGTGAGAGAGAGAGAAAGAGAAGCTGTGAGTCAGAGAGAGAGGGAAAGAAAGAGAAGCAGTGAGTGAGAGAGAAAGAGAAGCTGTGAGTGAGAGAGAGAGAGAAACAGAAGCTGTGAGTGAGAGAGAGAGAGAAAGAGAAGCTGTGAGTGAGAGAGAGAGAAAGAGAAGCTGTGAGTCAGAGAGAGAGGGAAAGAAAGAGAAGCAGTGAGTGAGAGAGAAAGAGAAGCTGTGAGTGAGAGAGAGAGAGAAACAGAAGCTGTGAGTGAGAGAGAGATATGCTGTGAGTGAGAGAGAGAGAGAGAAGCTGTGAGTGAGATAGAGAGAGAGAAAGAGAAGCTGTGAGTAGGAGAGAGAGAGAAGCTGTGAGTGCGTGAGAGAGAGTGAGAGAGAAGCTGTGAGTGAGAGAGAGTGAAAGAGAAGCTGTGAGTGAGAGAGAGAGAGAGAAAGAGAAGCTGTGAGTGAGGGAGAGATAAAGAGAAGCTGTGAGTTAGAGAGAGACAGAGAAAGAGAAGCTGTGAGTGAAAGAGAGAGAAAGAGAAGCTGTGAGTGAGTGAGTGAGAGAGAGAGAAGCTGTGAGTGAGAGAGAGAGAGAAAGAGAAGCTGTGAGTGAGAGAGAGAGAGATAAAGAGAAGATGTGAGTGAGAGAGAGAGAAAGAGAAGATGTGAGTGAGAGAGAGGGAGAAAGAGAAGCTGTGAGTGTGTGGGAGAGAGAAAGAGAATCTGTCAGTGAAAGAGAGAGAAGCTGTGAGTGAGTGTGATAAAGAGAGAGAGAAGCTGTGAGTGAGAGAGAGAGAAAGAGAAGCTGTGAGAGAGAGAGAGAGAGAAAGAGAAGCTGTGAGTGACAGAGAGAGAGATAAAGAGAAGCTGTGAGTTTTAGAGACAGAGAAAGAGAAGCTGTGAGTGAGAAAGGGAGAGAAGCTGTGAGTGTGTGAGAGAGAGAGAAGATGTGAGTGAGAGAGAGAAAGAGAAACTGTGAGTGAGAGAGAGAGAGAGAAAGAGAAGCTGTGAGTTAGAGAGAGACAGAGAAAGAGAAGCTGTGAGTGAGAGAAGAGAGAGAGAAAGAGAAGCTGTGAGTGAGAGAGAGAAAGAGAAGCTGTGAGTGAGAGAGAGAGAAAGAGAAGCTGTGAGTGAGAGAGAGAGAGAAAGAGAAGCTGTGAGTGAGAGAGAGAGAGAAAGAGAAGCTGTGAGTGAGAGAGAGGGAAAGAAGGAGAAGCTGTGAGTGAGAGAGAGAGGGAGAAAGAGAAGCTTTGAGTGAGAGAGAGAAAGAGAAGCTGTGAGTGAGAGAGAGATATGCTGTGAGTGAGAGAGAGAGAGAGAGAAGCTGTGAGTGATATATATAGAGAGAAAGAGAAGCTGTGAGTAAGAGAGAGAGAGAGAGAAGCTGTGAGTGAGAGAGAGTGAAAGAGAAGCTGTGAGTGAGAGAGAGATAGAGAAAGAGAAGCTGTGAGTGAGGGAGAGATAAAGAGAAGCTGTGAGTTAGAGAGAGACAGAGAAAGAGAAGTTGTGAGTGAAAGAGAGAGAGAAAGAGAAGCTGTGAGTGAGTGAGTGAGAGAGAGAGAAGCTGTGAGTGAGAGAGAGAGAGAGAGAGAGAAGTTGTGAGAGAGAGAGAAAGAGAGAGAGAGAAGCTGTGAGTGAGAGAGAGAGAGAGAAGATGTGAGTGAGAGAGAGAAAGTGAAGCTGTGAGTGAGAGAGAGAGAGAAAGAGAAGATGTGAGTGAGAGAGAGAGAGAAAGAGAAGATGTGAGTGTGAGAGAGAGAAAGAGAAGCTGTGAGTGAGAGAGAGGGAAAGAAAGAGAATCTGTGAATGAGAGAGAGAAAAAGAAAGAGATCTGTGAGTGAGTGAGAGAGAAGCTCTGAGTGAGAGGGAGAGAGAGAGAGAAGCTGTGAGTGACAGAGAGAGAAAGAGAAGCTGTGAGTGAGAGAGAGAGAGAGAGAGAAGCTGTGAGTATGAGAGAGAGAGATGCTGTGTGTGAGAGAGAGAGAAGCTGTGTGAGAGAGAAAGAGACTGAGAGAGAATGAGAGAGAGAGAAAGAGAAGCTGTGAGTGTGTGTGAGAGAAAGAGAAGCTGTGAGTGAGAGTGAGAGAGAGAGAGAGAAGCTGTGACAGAGAGAGAGAGAGTAAAAGAGAGGCTGTGAGTGAGAGAGAGAGTAAGAAAGAAGAAGCTGTGAGTGAGAGATAGAGAGAAAGAGAAGCTGTGGGAGAGAGAAAAAGAAGCTGTGAGTGAGAGAGAGAGAAAGAGAAGCTGTGAGTAGGAGAGAGAGAGAAAGAGAAGCTGTGAGTGGGAGAGAGAGAGAGAAAGAGAAGCTGTGTGTGTGAGAGAGAGAAAGAGAAGCTGTGGGTGAGAGAGAGAGAGAGAAAGAGAATCTGTGATTGAGAGAGAGATAAAGAGAAGCTGTGAGTTAGAGAGAAACAGAGAAAGAGAAGCTTTGAGTGAGAGAGAGAGAGAAAGAGAAGCTGTGAGTGAGAGAGAGAGAGTAAGAGAAGCTGTGAGTGAGAGAGAGACAGAAGCTGTGAGTGAGAGAGTGAGGGAGTAAGAGAAGCTGTGAGTGAGAGAGAGAGAGAGAAAGAAAAGCTGTGAGTGAGTGAGAGAAGCTGTGAGTGAGAGAGAGAGAAAGAAAGAGAAGCTGTGTGTGTGTGTGAGAGAGAGAAGCTGTGAGTGAGAGAGAGAGAGAGAAAGAGAAGATGTTAGTAAGAGAGTGAGAGAGAGAAAGAGAACCTGTGAGTGAGAAAGAGAGAGAGAAGCTGTGAGTGAGAGAGAGAGAAGGTGTGAGGAGAGAGTGAGAGAAGATGTGAGTGTGAGAGAGAAAGAGAAAGAGAAGCTTTGAGTGAGTGAGAGAGAGAGATAAAGAGAAGCTGTGAGTGATAGAGAGAGATAAAGAGAAGCTGTGAGTGAGAGAGAGAGAGAAGCTGTGAGTGAGAGAGAGAGAGAAAGAGAAGCTGTGAGTGAGAGAGAGAAGCTGTGAGTGAGAGAGATAGAAGCTGTGAGTGAGAGAGAAAGAAAGAAAGAGAAGATGTGAGTGAGAGAGAAAGAGAAGATGTGAGTGAGAGAGACAAAGAGAAAGAGAAGCTGTGAGTGAGAGAGAGAGAGAAAGAAAGAGAAGCTGTGAGTGAGAGAGAGAGAGAGAAGCTGTGAGTGAGAGAGAGAGGGAGAAAAAGAAGCTGTGAGTGAGAGAGAGAGAGAGAAGATGTGAGTGAGAGAGTGAGAGAGAGAAAGAGGTGTGAGTGAGAGAGAGAGAGAAGCTGTGAGTGAGAGAGAGAATGAAAGAGAAGCTGTGACTGAGAGTGAGAGATAAAGACAAGCTGTGAGTTAGAGAGAGACAGAGAAAGATAAGTTGTGAGTGAGATAGAGAGAGAGTAGCTATGAGTGAGAAAGAGAGAGAAGCTGTGAGTGAGAGAGAGAGATAGAAAGAGAAGATGTGAGTGAGAGAGAGAAAGAGAAACTGTGAGTGAGAGAGAGAGAGAAAGAAAGAGAAGTTGTGAGTGAGAGAGAGATAAAGAGAAGCTGTAAGTTAGAGAGAGACAGAGAAAGAGAAGCTGTGAGTGAGAAAGAGAGAGAAGCTGTGAGTGAGAGAGAGAGAAAGCTGTGAGTGTTAGAGAGAAAGACATGCTGTGAGTGAGAGAGAGAGAGAGAGAGACAGAGAAGCTGTGAGTGAGAGAGAGAAAAAGAGAAGCTGTGAGTTAGAGAGAGACAGAGGAAGATATGCTGTGAGTGAGAGAGAGAGAGAAAGAGAACCTGTGAATGAGAGAGAGAGAAGCTGTGAGTGAGAGAGAGAGAGAAAGAGAAGATGTGAGTGAGAGAGAGAGAGAAAGAGAAGATGTGAGTGAGAGAGAGAGAGAGAAAGAGAAGCTGTGAGTGAGAGAGAGAGAGAGAAGCTGTGAGAGAGAGAGAGATATGCTGTGAGGGAGAGAGAGAGAAGCTGTGAGTGAGAGAGAGAGAGAAAGACAAGCTGTGTGTGAGAGAGAGAAAGAGAAGCTGTGAGTGAGTGAGAGAGAGAGAAGATGTGAGTGAGAGAGAGAAGCTGTGAGTGTGAGAGAGAGAGAGATAAAGAGAAGCTGTGAGTGAGAGAGAGAGAGAAAGAGAAGCTGGGAGTGAGAGAGAGAGAAAGAGAAGGTGTGTGAGAAAGAGAGAGAAGCTGTGAGAGATAGAGAGAAGCTGTGAGTGAGAGAGACAGAAAGAAAGAGAAGCTGTGAGTGAGAGAGAGAGAAAGAGAAGCTGTGTGAGAGGGACAGAGAAAGAGAAGCTGTGAGTGAGAGAGAGAGAGAAAGAGAAGCTGTGAGTTAGAGAGAGACAGAGAAAGAGAAGCTGTGAGTGAGAAAGAGAGAGAAGCTGTGAGTGAGAGAGAGAGAGAGAAAGAGAAGCTGTGAGTGAGAGAGAGAGAAAGAGAAGCTGTGAGTGAGAGAGAGAGAGGCTGTGAGTGAGAGAGTGGGAGAAGCTGTGTGTGTGTGATAGAGAGAGAGAAGCTGTGAGTGAGAGAGAGAGAAAGAAAGAGAAGCTGTGAGTGTGAGAGAGAAGCTGTGAGTGAGAGAGAGAGAGAGAAAGAGAAGCTGTGAGTGAGAGAGAGAGAAAGAGAAGCTGTGAGTGAGAGGGAGAGAGGCTGTGAGTGAGAGAGTGGGAGAAGCTGTGTGTGTGTGATAGAGAGAGATATGCTGTGAGTGAGAGAGAAAGAAAGAAAGAGAAGCTGTGAGTGTGAGAGAGAAGCTGTGAGTGAGAGAGAGAGAAAGAGAAGCTGTGAGTGAGTGAGAGAGAAAGAGAAGCTGTCAGTGAGAGAGGGAGAGAGAAAGAGAAGCTGTGAGTGAGAGAGAGAGAAGCTGTGAGTGAGTGAGAGAGAAAGAGAAGCTGTGAGAGAGAGAAGCTGTGAGTGAGAGAGAGATAAATAGAAGCTGTGAGTTAGAGAGAGATAGAGAAAGAGAAGCTGTGAGTGAGAGAGAGAGAGAGAGCTGTGAGTGAGAAAGAGAGAGAAGCTGTGAGTGAGAGAGAGAGAAAGAGAAGATGTGAGTGAGAGAGAAAGAGAAGCTGTGAGTGAGAGAGAGAGACAGAAAGAAAGAGAAGCTGTGACTTAGAGAGAGATAAAGACTAGCGGTGAGTTAGAGAGAGACAGAGAAAGAGAAGCTGTGAGTGAGAGAGAGAGAGCGAGAAGCTGTGAGAGAGAAAGAGAGAGAAGCTGTGAGTGTGTGAGAGAGAGAAAGAGAAGCTGTGAGTGAGAGAGAGAGAAAGAGAAGCTGTGAGTGAGAGAGAGAGAGAGAGAAGCTGTGAGTGAGAGAGAAAGACACGCTGTGAGTGAGAGAGAGAGAGAAAGAAAGAGAAGCTGTGAGTGAGAGAGAGAAAAACAGAAGCTGTGAGTTAGAGAGAGACAGAGAAAGAGAAGCTGTGAGTGAGAGAAGAGAGAGAGAAAGAGAAGCTGTGAGTGAGAGAGAGAAAGGGAAAGAGAAGCTGTGAATGAGAGAGAGAGAGAAACAGAAGCTGTGAGTGAGAGAGAGAGAGAAAGAGAAGCTGTGAGTGAGAGAGAGAGAAAGAGAAGCTGTGAGTGAGAGAGAGAGGGAAAGAAAGAGAAGCTGTGAGTGAGAGAGAAAGAGAAGCTGTGAGTGAGAGAGAGAGAGAAACAGAAGCTGTGAGTGAGAGAGAGAGATATGCTGTGAGTGAGAGAGAGAGAGAAAGAGAGAAGCTGTGAGTGAGATAGGGAGAGAGAAAGAGAAGCTGTGAGTAAGAGAGAGAGAGAATCTGTGAGTACGTGAGAGAGAGTGAAAGAGAAGCTGTGAGTGAGAGAGAGAGAGAGAAAGAGAAGCTGTGAGTGAGGGAGAGATAAAGAGAAGCTGTGAGTTTGAGAGAGACAGAGAAAGAGATGCTGTGAGTGAAAGAGAGAGAGAAAGAGAAGATGTGAGTGAGTGAGTGAGAGAGAGAGAAGCTGTGAGTGAGAGAGAGAGAGAAAGAGAAGCTGTGAGAGAGAGAAAGAGAGAGAGAAGCTGTGAGTGAGAGAGAGAGAGAAGATGAGAGTGAGAGAGAGAAAGTGAAGCTGTGAGTGAGAGAGAGAGAGAGAAAGAGAAGCTGTGAGTGAGAGAGAGATAAAGAGAAGATGTGAGTGAGAGAGAGAGAAAGAGAAGATGTGAGTGAGAGAGAGGGAGAAAGAGAAGCTGTGAGTGTGTGTGAGAGAGAAAGAGAATCTGTGAGTGAAAGAGAGAGAAGCTGTGAGTGAGTGAGATAAAGAGAGAGAGAAGCTGTGAGTGAGAGAGAGAGAAAGAGAAGCTGTGAGAGAGAGAGAGAGAGAGAAAGAGAAGCTGTGAGTGACAGAGAGAGATAAAGAGAAGCTGTGAGTTAGAGAGAGACAGAGAAAGAGAAGCTGTGAGTGAGAAAGAGAGAGAAGCTGTGAGTGAGAGAGAGAGAGAAGATGTGAGTGAGAGAGAGAAAGAGAAACTGTGAGTGAGAGAGAGAGAGAAAGAGAAGCTGTGAGTTAGAGAGAGACAGAGAAAGAGAAGCTGTGAGTGAGAGAAGAGAGAGAGAAAGAGAAGCTGTGAGTGAGAGAGAGAAAGAGAAGCTGTGAGTGAGAAAGAGAGAGAAGCTGTGAGTGAGAGAGAGAGAGAGAAAGAGAAGCTGTGAGTGAGAGAGAGAGAAAGAGAAGCTGTGAGTGAGAGAGAGAGAGGCTGTGAGTGAGAGAGTGGGAGAAGCTGTGTGTGTGTGATAGAGAGAGAGAAGCTGTGAGTGAGAGAGAGAGAAAGAAAGAGAAGCTGTGAGTGTGAGAGAGAAGCTGTGAGTGAGAGACAGAGAGAGAAAGAGAAGCTGTGAGTGAGAGAGAGAGAAAGAGAAGCTGTGAGTGAGAGAGAGAGGGGCTGTGAGTGAGAGAGTGGGAGAAGCTGTGTGTGTGTGATAGAGAGAGAGAAGCTGTGAGTGAGAGAGAGAGAAAGAAAGAGAAGCTGTGAGTGTGAGAGAGAAGCTGTGAGTGAGAGACAGAGAGAGAAAGAGAAGCTGTGAGTGAGAGAGAGAGAAAGAGAAGCTGTGAGTGAGAGAGAGAGGGGCTGTGAGTGAGAGAGTGGGAGAAGCTGTGTGTGTGTGATAGAGAGAGAGAAGCTGTGAGTGAGAGAGAGAGAAAGAGAAGCTGTGAGTGAGTGAGAGAGAAAGAGAAGCTGTGAGTGAGAGAGAGAGAGAGAAAGAGAAGCTGTGAGTGAGAGGGAGAGAAGCTGTGAGTGAGTGAGAGAGAAAGAGAAGCTGTGAGAGAAAGAGAAGCTGTGAGTGAGAGAGAGAGATAAATAGAAGCTGTGAGTTAGAGAGAGACAGAGAAAGAGAAGCTGTGAGTGAGTGAGAGAGAGAGAGCTGTGAGTGAGAAAGAGAGAGAAGCTGTGAGTGAGAGAGAGAGAAAGAGAAGATGTGAGTGAGAGAGAAAGAGAAGCTGTGAGTGAGAGAGAGAGACAGAAAGAAAGAGAAGCTGTGACTTAGAGAGAGATAAAGACTAGCGGTGAGTTAGAGAGAGACAGAGAAAGAGAAGCTGTGAGTGAGAGAGAGAGCGAGAAGCTGTGAGAGAGAAAGAGAGAGAAGCTGTGAGTGAGAGAGAGAGAGAAAGAGAAGATGTGAGTGAGAGAGAGAGAAAGAAAAACTGTGAGTGAGAGAGAGAGAGAAAGAAAGAGAAGCTGTAACTAAGGGAGAGAGATAAAGAGAAGCTGTGAGTGAGAGAGAGAGAAAGAGAAGCTGTGAGTGAGAGAGAGAGAGAGAGAGAAGCTGTGAGTGAGAGATTAAGACACGCTGTGAGTGAGAGAGAGAGAGAAAGAGAAGCTGTGAGTGAGAGAGAGAAAAACAGAAGCTGTGAGTTAGAGAGGGACAGAGAAAGAGAAGCTGTGAGTGAGAGAAGAGAGAGAGAAAGAGAAGCTGTGAGTGAGAGAGAGAAAGGGAAAGAGAAGCTGTGAGTGAGAGAGAGAGAGAAAGAGAAGCTGTGAGTGAGAGAGAGAGAGAAAGAGAAGCTGTGAGTGAGAGAGAGAGAAAGAGAAGCTGTGAGTGAGAGAGAGAGGGAAAGAAAGAGAAGCTGTGAGTGAGAGAGAAAGAGAAGCTGTGAGAGAGAGAGAGAGAAACAGAAGTTGTGAGTGAGAGAGAGAGATATGCTGTGAGTGAGAGAGAGAGAGAAAGAGAGAAGCTGTGAGTGAGATAGAGAGAGAGAAAGAGAAGCTGTGAGTAAGAGAGAGAGAGAATCTGTGAGTGCGTGAGAGAGAGTGAGAGAGAAGCTGTGAGTGAGAGAGAGTGAAAGAGAAGCTGTGAGTGAGAGAGAGAGAGAGAAAGAGAAGCTGTGAGTGAGGGAGAGATAAAGAGAAGCTGTGAGTTAGAGAGAGACAGAGAAAGAGAAGCTGTGAGTGAAAGAGAGAGAGAGAAAGAGAAGCTGTGAGTGAGTGAGTGAGAGAGAGAGAAGCTGTGAGTGAGAGAGAGAAAGAGAAGCTGTGAGAGAGAAAGAGAGAGAGAAGCTGTGAGTGAGAGAGGGAGAGAGAAGATGTGAGTGAGAGAGAGAAAGTGAAGCTGTGAGTGAGAGAGAGATAGAGAAAGAGAAGCTGTGAGTGAGAGAGAGAGAGATAAAGAGAAGATGTGAGTGAGAGAGAGAGAAAGAGAAGATGTGAGTGAGAGAGAGAGAAAGAGGAGATGTGAGTGAGAGAGAGGGAGAAAGAGAAGCTGTGAGTGTGTGTGTGAGAGAAAGAGAATCTGTGAGTGAAAGAGAGAGAAGCTGTGAGTGTGTGAGATAAAGAGAGAGAGAAGCTGTGAGTGATAGAGAGAGAAAGAGACGCTGTGAGAGAGAGAGAGAGAAAGAGAAGCTGTGAGTGACAGAGAGAGATAAAGAGAAGCTGTGAGTTAGAGAGAGACAGAGAAAGAGAAGCTGTGAGTGAGAAAGAGAGAGAAGCTGTGAGTGAGAGAGAGAGAGAAGATGTGAGTGAGAGAGAGAAAGAGAAACTGTGAGTGAGAGAGAGAGAGAGAAAGAGAAGCTGTGAGTTAGAGAGAGACAGAGAAAGAGAAGCTGTGAGTGAGAGAAGAGAGAGAGAAAGAGAAGCTGTGAGTGAGAGAGAGAAAGAGAAGCTGTGAGTGAGAGAGAGAGAAAGAGAAGCTGTGAGTGAGAGAGAGAGAGAGAAAGAGAAGCTGTGAGTGAGAGAGAGAGAGAAAGAGAAGCTGTGAGTGAGAGAGAGGGAAAGAAAAACTGTGAGTGAGAGAGAGAGAGAAAGAAAGAGAAGCTGTAACTAAGGGAGAGAGATAAAGAGAAGCTGTGAGTGAAAGAGAGAGAAGCTGTGAGTGAGTGAGATAAAGAGAGAGAGAAGCTGTGAGTGATAGAGAGAGAAAGAGACGCTGTGAGAGAGAGAGAGAGAGAGAAAGAGAAGCTGTGAGTGACAGAGAGAGATAAAGAGAAGCTGTGAGTTAGAGAGAGACAGAGAAAGAGAAGCTGTGAGTGAGAAAGAGAGAGAAGCTGTGAGTGAGAGAGAGAGAAGATGTGAGTGAGAGAGAGAAAGAGAAACTGTGTGAGAGAGAGAGAGAGAGAAAGAGAAGCTGTGAGTTAGAGAGAGACAGAGAAAGAGAAGCTGTGAGTGAGAGAAGAGAGAGAGAAAGAGAAGCTGTGAGTGAGAGAGAGAAAGAGAAGCTGTGAGTGAGAGAGAGAGAAAGAGAAGCTGTGAGTGAGAGAGAGAGAGAGAAAGAGAAGCTGTGAGTGAGAGAGAGAGAGAGAAAGAGAAGCTGTGAGTGAGAGAGAGGGAAAGAAAAACTGTGAGTGAGAGAGAGAGAGAAAGAAAGAGAAGCTGAAACTAAGGGAGAGAGATAAAGAGAAGCTGTGAGTTAGAGAGAGACAGAGAAAGAGAAGCTGTGAGTGAGAGAGAGAGAGAGAAAGAGAAGCTGTGAGTGAGAAAGAGAGAAAGAGAAGCTGTGAGTGAGAGAGAGAGAGAGAAGCTGTGAGTGAGAGATAAAGACACGCTGTGAGTGAGAGAGAGAGAGAAAGAGAAGCTGTGAGTGAGAGAGAGAAAAACAGAAGCTGTGAGTTAGAGAGAGACAGAGAAAGAGAAGCTGTGAGTGAGAGAAGAGAGAGAGAAAGAGAAGCTGTGAGTGAGAGAGAGAAAGGGAAAGAGAAGCTGTGAGTGAGAGAGAGAGAGAAAGAGAAGCTGTGAGTGAGAGAGAGAGAGAAAGAGAAGCTGTGAGTGAGAGAGAGAGAAAGAGAAGCTGTGAGTGAGAGAGAGAGGGAAAGAAAGAGAAACTGTGAGTGAGAGAGAAAGAGAAGCTGTGAGTGAGAGAGAGAGAGAAACAGAAGCTGTGAGTGAGAGAGAGAGATATGCTGTGAGTGAGAGAGAGAGAGAAAGAGAGAAGCTGTGAGTGAGATAGAGAGAGAGAAAAAGAGAAGCTGTGAGTAAGAGAGACAGACAATCTGTTAGTGCATGAGAGAGAGTGAGAGAGAAGCTGTGAGTGAGAGAGAGTGAAAGAGAAGCTGTGAGTGAGAGAGAGAGAGAGAGAAAGAGAAGCTGTGAGTGAGGGAGAGATAAAGAGAAGCTGTGAGTTAGAGAGAGACAGAGAAAGAGAAGCTGTGAGTGAAAGAGAGAGAGAGAAAGAGAAGCTGTGAGTGAGTGAGAGAGAGAGAGAGAAGCTGTGAGTGAGAGAGAGAGAGAAAGAAAAGCTGTGAGAGAGAGAGAAAGAGAGAGAGAAGCTGTGAGTGAGAGAGGGAGAGAGGGAGAGAGAAGATGTGAGTGAGAGAGAGAAAGTGAAGCTGTGAGTGAGAGAGAGATAGAGAAAGAGAAGCTGTGAGTGAGAGAGAGAGAGAGATAAAGAGAAGATGTGAGTGAGAGAGAGAGAAAGAGAAGATGTGAGTGAGAGAGAGGGAGAAAGAGAAGCTGTGAGTGTGTGTGAGAGAGAAAGAGAATCTGTGAGTGAAAGAGAGAGAAGCTGTGAGTGAGTGAGATAAAGAGAGAGAGAAGCTGTGAGTGATAGAGAGAGAAAGAGACGCTGTGAGAGAGAGAGAGAGAAAGAGAAGCTGTGAGTGACAGAGAGAGATAAAGAGAAGTTGTGAGTTAGAGAGAGACAGAGAAAGAGAAGCTGTGAGTGAGAAAGAGAGAGAAGCTGTGAGTGAGAGAGAGAGAGAAGATGTGAGTGAGAGAGAGAAAGAGAAACTGTGAGTGAGAGAGAGAGAGAGAAAGAGAAGCTGTGAGTTAGAGAGAGACAGAGAAAGAGAAGCTGTGAGTGAGAGAAGAGAGAGAGAAAGAGAAGCTGTGAGTGAGAGAGAGAAAGAGAAGCTGTGAGTGAGAGAGAGAGAAAGAGAAGCTGTGAGTGAGAGAGAGAGAGAGAAAGAGAAGCTGTGAGTGAGAGAGAGAGAGAAAGAGAAGCTGTGAGTGAGAGAGAGGGAAAGAAGGAGAAGCTGTGAGTGAGAGAGAGAGGGAGAAAGAGAAGCTGTGAGTGAGAGAGAGAGAAAGAGAACCTGTGAATGAGAGAGAGAAGCTGTGAGTGAGAGAGAGAGAGAAAGAGAAGATGTGAGTGAGAGAGAGAGAGAAAGAGAAGATGTGAGTGAGAGAGAGAGAGAGAAAGAGAAGCTGTGAGTGAGAGAGAGAGAGAGAAGCTGTGTGAGAGAGAGATATGCTGTGAGGGAGAGAGAGAGAAGCTGTGAGTGAGAGAGAGAGAGAAAGACAAGCTGTGTGTGTGTGAGAGAAAGAGAAGCTGTGAGTGAGTGAGAGAGAGAGAAGATGTGAGTGAGAGAGAGAAGCTGTGAGTGTGAGAGAGAGAGATAAAGAGAAGCTGTGAGTGAGAGAGAGAGAGAAAGAGAAGCTGGGAGTGTGAGAGAGAGAAAGAGAAGCTGTGTGAGAAAGAGAGAGAAGCTGTGAGAGAGAGAGAGAAGCTGTGAGTGAGAGAGACAGAAAGAAAGAGAAGCTGTGAGTGAGAGAGAGAGAAAGAGAAGCTGTGTGAGAGGGAGAGAGAAAGAGAAGCTGTGAGTGAGAGAGAGAGAGAAAGAGAAGCTGTGAGTTAGAGAGAGACAGAGAAAGAGAAGCTATGAGTGAGAAAGAGAGAGAAGCTGTGAGTGAGAGAGAGAGAGAGAAAGAGAAGATGTGAGTGAAAGAGAGAAAGAGAAACTGCGAGTAAGAGAGAGAGAGAGAAAGAGAAGCTGTGAGTGAGAGAGAGAGAGAGAAATAGAAGCTGTGAGAGAGAGAGAAGCTGTGAGTGAGAGAGAGAGTGAGAAAGAGAAGCTGTGAGTGAGAGAGAGAGAAAGAGAAGCTGTGAGTGAGAGAGAGAGAGGCTGTGAGTGAGAGAGTGGGAGAAGCTGTGTGTGTGTGATAGAGAGAGAGAAGCTGTGAGTGAGAGAGAGAGAAAGAAAGAGAAGCTGTGAGTGTGAGAGAGAAGCTGTGAGTGAGAGAGAGGGAGAAAGAGAAGCTGTGAGTGAGAGAGAGAGAAAGAGAAGCTGTGTGTGAGAGAGAGAGAGAAAGAGAAGCTGTGAGTGAGAGAGAGAAGCTGTGAGTGAGTGAGAGAGAAAGAGAAGCTGTGAGAGAGAGAGAAGCTGTGAGTGAGAGAGAGAGAGATAAATAGAAGCTGTGAGTTAGAGAGAGACAGAGAAAGAGAAGCTGTGAGTGAGAGAGAGAGGGAGAGCTGTGATTGAGAAAGAGAGAGAAGCTGTGAGTGAGAGAGAGAGAAAGAGAAGATGTGAGTGAGAGAGAAAGAGAAGCTGTGAGTGAGAGAGAGAGACAGAAAGAAAGAGAAGCTGTGACTTAGAGAGAGATAAAGACTAGCGGTGAGTTAGAGAGAGACAGAGAAAGAGAAGCTGTGAGTGAGAGAGAGAGAGCGAGAAGCTGTGAGAGAGAAAGAGAGAGAAGCTGTGAGTGTGTGAGAGAGAGAAAGAGAAGATGTGAGTGAGAGAGAGAGAAAGAAAAACTGTGAGTGAGAGAGAGAGAGAAAGAAAGAGAAGCTGTAAGTGAGGGAGAGAGATAAAGAGAAGCTGTGAGTTAGAGAGAGACAGAGAAAGAGAAGCTGTGAGTGAGAGAGAGAGAGAGAAAGAGAAGCTGTGAGTGAGAGAGAGAGAAAGAGATGCTGTGAGTGTGAGAGAGGGAGAGAGAAGCTGTGAGTGAGAGAGAAAGACACGCTCTGAGTGAGAGAGAGAGAGAGAGAAAGAGAAGCTGTGAGTTAGAGAGAGACAGAGAAAGTGAAGCTGTGAGTGAGAGAAGAGAGAGAGAAAGAGAAGCTGTGAGTGAGAGAGAGAAAGGGAAAGAGAAGCTGTGAGTGAGAGAGAGAGAGGAAGAGAAGCTGTGAGTGAGAGAGAGAGAAACAGAAGCTGTGAGTTAGAGAGAGACAGAGAAAGTGAAGCTGTGAGTGAGAGAAGAGAGAGAGAAAGAGAAGCTGTGAGTGAGAGAGAGAAAGGGAAAGAGAAGCTGTGAGTGAGAGAGAGAGAGGAAGAGAAGCTGTGAGTGAGAGAGAGAGAGAAAGAGAAACTGTGAGTGAGAGAGAGAGAAAGAGAAGCTGTGAGTGAGAGATAGAGGGAAAGAAAGAGAAGCTGTGAGTGAGAGAGAAAGAGAAGCTGTGAGTGAGAGAGAGAGAAACAGAAGCTGTGAGTAAGAGAGAGATATGCTGTGAGTGAGAGAGAGAGAGAGAAGCTGTGAGTGAGATAGAGAGAGAGAAAGAGAAGCTGTGAGTAAGAGAGAGAGAGAGAATCTGTGAGTGCGTGAGAGAGAGTGAGAGAGAAGCTGTGAGTGAGAGAGAGTGAAAGAGAAGCTGTGAGTGAGAGAGAGAGAGAGAGAAATAGAAGCTGTGAGTGAGGGAGAGATAAAGAGAAGATGTGAGTGAGAGAGAGGGAGAAAGAGAAGCTGTGAGTGTGTGGGAGAGAGAAAGAGAATCTGTCAGTGAAAGAGAGAGAAGCTGTGAGTGAGTGTGATAAAGAGAGAGAGAAGCTGTGAGTGAGAGAGAGAGAAAGAGAAGCTGTGAGAGAGAGAGAGAGAGAAAGAGAAGCTGTGAGTGACAGAGAGAGAGATAAAGAGAAGCTGTGAGTTAGAGAGACAGAGAAAGAGAAGCTGTGAGTGAGAAAGGGAGAGAAGCTGTGAGTGTGTGTGAGAGAGAGAAGATGTGAGTGAGAGAGAGAAAGAGAAACTGTGAGTGAGAGAGAGAGAGAGAAAGAGAAGATGTGAGTTAGAGAGAGACAGAGAAAGAGAAGCTGTGAGTGAGAGAAGAGAGAGAGAAAGAGAAGCTGTGAGTGAGAGAGAGAAAGAGAAGCTGTGAGTGAGAGAGAGAGAAAGAGAAGCTGTGAGTGAGAGAGAGAGAGAAAGAGAAGCTGTGAGTGAGAGAGAGAGAGAAAGAGAAGCTGTGAGTGAGAGAGAGGGAAAGAAGGAGAAGCTGTGAGTGAGAGAGAGAGGGAGAAAGAGAAGCTGTGAGTGAGAGAGAGAAAGAGAAGCTGTGAGTGAGAGAGAGATATGCTGTGAGTGAGAGAGAGAGAGAGAGAAGCTGTGAGTGATATATATAGAGAGAAAGAGAAGCTGTGAGTAAGAGAGAGAGAGAGAGAAGCTGTGAGTGCGTCACAGAGAGCGAGAGAGAAGCTGTGAGTGAGAGAGAGTGAAAGAGAAGCTGTGAGTGAGAGAGAGATAGAGAAAGAGAAGCTGTGAGTGAGGGAGAGATAAAGAGAAGCTGTGAGTTAGAGAGAGACAGAGAAAGAGAAGTTGTGAGTGAAAGAGAGAGAGAAAGAGAAGCTGTGAGTGAGTGAGTGAGAGAGAGAGAAGTTGTGAGTGAGAGAGAGAGAGAGAGAAGTTGTGAGAGAGAGAGAAAGAGAGAGAGAGAAGCTGTGAGTGAGAGAGAGAGAGAGAAGATGTGAGTGAGAGAGAGAAAGTGAAGCTGTGAGTGAGAGAGAGAGAGAAAGAGAAGATGTGAGTGAGAGAGAGAGAAAGAGAAGATGTGAGTGTGAGAGAGAGAAAGAGAAGCTGTGAGTGAGAGAGAGAGAAAGAAAGAGAAGCTGTGAATGAGAGAGAGAAAAAGAAAGAGATCTGTGAGTGAGTGAGAGAGAAGCTCTGAGTGAGAGGGAGAGAGAGAGAGAGAGAAGCTGTGAGTGACAGAGAGAGAAAGAGAAGCTGTGAGTGAGAGAGAGAGAGAGAGAGAAGCTGTGAGTATGAGAGAGAGAGATGCTGTGTGTGAGAGAGAGAGAAGCTGTGAGAGAGAGAAAGAGACTGAGAGAGAATGAGAGAAAGAGAAAGAGAAGCTGTGAGTGTGAGAGAGAGAAAGAGAAGCTGTGAGTGAGAGTGAGAGAGAGAGAGAAGCTGTGACAGAGAGAGAGAGAGTAAAAGAGAGGCTGTGAGTGAGAGAGAGAGTAAGAAAGAAGAAGCTGTGAGTGAGAGATAGAGAGAAAGAGAAGCTGTGGGAGAGAGAAAAAGAAGCTGTGAGTGAGAGAGAGAGAAAGAGAAGCTGTGAGTAAGAGAGAGAGAGAAAGAGAAGCTGTGAGTGGGAGAGAGAGAGAGAAAGAGAAGCTGTGTGTGTGTGAGAGAGAAAGAGAAGCTGTGGGTGAGAGAGAGAGAGAGAGAAAGAGAATCTGTGATTGAGAGAGAGATAAAGAGAAGCTGTGAGTTAGAGAGAGACAGAGAAAGAGAAGCTTTGAGTGAGAGAGAGAGAGAAAGAGAAGCTGTGAGTGAGAGAGAGAGAAAGAGAAGCTGTGAGTGAGAGAGAGACAGAAGCTGTGAGTGAGAGAGTGAGGGAGTAAGAGAAACTGTGAGTGAGAGAGAGAGAGAAAGAAAAGCTGTGAGTGAGTGAGAGAAGCTGTGAGTGAGAGAGAGAGAAAGAAAGAGAAGCTGTGTGTGTGTGTGAGAGAGAGAATCTGTGAGTGAGAGAGAGAGAGAGAAAGAGAAGATGTTAGTAAGAGAGTGAGAGAGAGAAAGAGAACCTGTGAGTGAGAAAGAGAGAGAGAAGCTGTGAGTGAGAGAGAGAGAAGGTGTGAGGAGAGAGTGAGAGAAGATGTGAGTGTGAGAGAGAAAGAGAAAGAGAAGCTTTGAGTGAGTGAGAGAGAGAGATAAAGAGAAGCTGTGAGTGATAGAGAGAGATAAAGAGAAGCTGTGAGTGAGAGAGAGAGAGAAGCTGTGAGTGAGAGAGAGAGAGAAAGAGAAGCTGTGAGTGAGAGAGAGAAGCTGTGAGTGAGAGAGATAGAAGCTGTGAGTGAGAGAGAAAGAAAGAAAGAGAAGATGTGAGTGAGAGAGAAAGAGAAGATGTGAGTGAGAGAGACAAAGAGAAAGAGAAGCTGTGAGTGAGAGAGAGAGAGAAAGAAAGAGAAGCTGTGAGTGAGAGAGAGAGAGAAGCTGTGAGTGAGAGAGAGAGGGAGAAAAAGAAGCTGTGAGTGAGAGAGAGAGAGAGAAGATGTGAGTGAGAGAGTGAGAGAGAGAAAGAGGTGTGAGTGAGAGAGAGAGAGAAGCTGTGAGTGAGAGAGAGAATGAAAGAGAAGCTGTGACTGAGAGTGAGAGATAAAGACAAGCTGTGAGTTAGAGAGAGACAGAGAAAGATAAGTTGTGAGTGAGATAGAGAGAGAGTAGCTATGAGTGAGAAAGAGAGAGAAGCTGTGAGTGAGAGAGAGAGATAGAAAGAGAAGATGTGAGTGAGAGAGAGAAAGAGAAACTGTGAGTGAGAGAGAGAGAGAAAGAAAGAGAAGCTGTGAGTGAGAGAGAGATAAAGAGAAGCTGTAAGTTAGAGAGAGACAGAGAAAGAGAAGCTATGAGTGAGAAAGAGAGAGAAGCTGTGAGAGAGAGAGAGAGAAAGCTGTGAGTGTTAGAGAGAAAGACATGCTGTGAGTGAGAGAGAGAGAGAGACAGAGAAGCTGTGAGTGAGAGAGAGAAAAAGAGAAGCTGTGAGTTAGAGAGAGACAGAGGAAGATATGCTGTGAGTGAGAGAGAGAGAGAAAGAGAACCTGTGAATGAGAGAGAGAGAAGCTGTGAGTGAGAGAGAGAGAGAAAGAGAAGATGTGAGTGAGAGAGAGAGAGAAAGAGAAGATGTGAGTGAGAGAGAGAGAGAGAAAGAGAAGCTGTGAGTGAGAGAGAGAGAGAGAAGCTGTGAGAGAGAGAGAGATATGCTGTGAGGGAGAGAGAGAGAAGCTGTGAGTGAGAGAGAGAGAGAAAGACAAGCTGTGTGTGAGAGAGAGAAAGAGAAGCTGTGAGTGAGTGAGAGAGAGAGAAGATGTGAGTGAGAGAGAGAAGCTGTGAGTGTGAGAGAGAGAGAGATAAAGAGAAGCTGTGAGTGAGAGAGAGAGAGAAAGAGAAGCTGGGAGTGAGAGAGAGAGAAAGAGAAGGTGTGTGAGAAAGAGAGAGAAGCTGTGAGAGATAGAGAGAAGCTGTGAGTGAGAGAGACAGAAAGAAAGAGAAGCTGTGAGTGAGAGAGAGAGAAAGAGAAGCTGTGTGAGAGGGACAGAGAAAGAGAAGCTGTGAGTGAGAGAGAGAGAGAAAGAGAAGCTGTGAGTTAGAGAGAGACAGAGAAAGAGAAGCTGTGAGTGAGAAAGAGAGAGAAGCTGTGAGTGAGAGAGAGAGAGAGAAAGAGAAGCTGTGAGTGAGAGAGAGAGAAAGAGAAGCTGTGAGTGAGAGAGAGAGAGGCTGTGAGTGAGAGAGTGGGAGAAGCTGTGTGTGTGTGATAGAGAGAGAGAAGCTGTGAGTGAGAGAGAGAGAAAGAAAGAGAAGCTGTGAGTGTGAGAGAGAAGCTGTGAGTGAGAGAGAGAGAGAAAGAGAAGCTGTGAGTGAGAGAGAGAGAAAGAGAAGCTGTGAGTGAGAGGGAGAGAGGCTGTGAGTGAGAGAGTGGGAGAAGCTGTGTGTGTGTGATAGAGAGAGATATGCTGTGAGTGAGAGAGAAAGAAAGAAAGAGAAGCTGTGAGTGTGAGAGAGAAGCTGTGAGTGAGAGAGAGAGAAAGAGAAGCTGTGAGTGAGTGAGAGAGAAAGAGAAGCTGTGAGTGAGAGAGGGAGAGAGAAAGAGAAGCTGTGAGTGAGAGAGAGAGAAGCTGTGAGTGAGTGAGAGAGAAAGAGAAGCTGTGAGAGAGAGAAGCTGTGAGTGAGAGAGAGATAAATAGAAGCTGTGAGTTAGAGAGAGATTGAGAAAGAGAAGCTGTGAGTGAGAGAGAGAGAGAGAGCTGTGAGTGAGAAAGAGAGAGAAGCTGTGAGTGAGAGAGAGAGAAAGAGAAGATGTGAGTGAGAGAGAAAGAGAAGCTGTGAGTGAGAGAGAGAGACAGAAAGAAAGAGAAGCTGTGACTTAGAGAGAGATAAAGACTAGCGGTGAGTTAGAGAGAGACAGAGAAAGAGAAGCTGTGAGTGAGAGAGAGAGAGCGAGAAGCTGTGAGAGAGAAAGAGAGAGAAGCTGTGAGTGTGTGTGAGAGAGAAAGAGAAGCTGTGAGTGAGAGAGAGAGAAAGAGAAGCTGTGAGTGAGAGAGAGAGAGAGAGAAGCTGTGAGTGAGAGAGAAAGACACGCTGTGAGTGAGAGAGAGAGAGAAAGAAAGAGAAGCTGTGAGTGAGAGAGAGAAAAACAGAAGCTGTGAGTTAGAGAGAGACAGAGAAAGAGAAGCTGTGAGTGAGAGAAGAGAGAGAGAAAGAGAAGCTGTGAGTGAGAGAGAGAAAGGGAAAGAGAAGCTGTGAATGAGAGAGAGAGAGAAACAGAAGCTGTGAGTGAGAGAGAGAGAGAAAGAGAAGCTGTGAGTGAGAGAGAGAGAAAGAGAAGCTGTGAGTGAGAGAGAGAGGGAAAGAAAGAGAAGCTGTGAGTGAGAGAGAAAGAGAAGCTGTGAGTGAGAGAGAGAGAGAAACAGAAGCTGTGAGTGAGAGAGAGAGATATGCTGTGAGTGAGAGAGAGAGAGAAAGAGAGAAGCTGTGAGTGAGATAGGGAGAGAGAAAGAGAAGCTGTGAGTAAGAGAGAGAGAGAATCTGTGAGTACGTGAGAGAGAGTGAGAGAGAAGCTGTGAGTGAGAGAGAGTGAAAGAGAAGCTGTGAGTGAGAGAGAGAGAGAGAGAAAGAGAAGCTGTGAGTGAGGGAGAGATAAAGAGAAGCTGTGAGTTTGAGAGAGACAGAGAAAGAGATGCTGTGAGTGAAAGAGAGAGAGAAAGAGAAGATGTGAGTGAGTGAGTGAGAGAGAGAGAAGCTGTGAGTGAGAGAGAGAGAGAAAAAGAGAAGCTGTGAGAGAGAGAAAGAGAGAGAGAAGCTGTGAGTGTGAGAGAGAGAGAAGATGTGAGTGAGAGAGAGAAAGTGAAGCTGTGAGTGAGAGAGAGAGAGAGAAAGAGAAGCTGTGAGTGAGAGAGAGATAAAGAGAAGATGTGAGTGAGAGAGAGAGAAAGAGAAGATGTGAGTGAGAGAGAGGGAGAAAGAGAAGCTGTGAGTGTGTGTGAGAGAGAAAGAGAATCAGTGAGTGAAAGTGAGAGAAGCTGTGAGTGAGTGAGATAAAGAGAGAGAGAAGCTGTGAGTGAGAGAGAGAGAAAGAGAAGCTGTGAGAGAGAGAGAGAGAGAGAAAGAGAAGCTGTGAGTGACAGAGAGAGATAAAGAGAAGCTGTGAGTTAGAGAGAGACAGAGAAAGAGAAGCTGTGAGTGAGAAAGAGAGAGAAGCTGTGAGTGAGTGAGAGAGAGAAGATGTGAGTGAGAGAGAGAAAGAGAAACTGTGAGTGAGAGAGAGAGAGAGAAAGAGAAGCTGTGAGTTAGAGAGAGACAGAGAAAGAGAAGCTGTGAGTGAGAGAAGAGAGAGAGAAAGAGAAGCTGTGAGTGAGAGAGAGAAAGAGAAGCTGTGAGTGAGAAAGAGAGAGAAGCTGTGAGTGAGAGAGAGAGAGAGAAAGAGAAGCTGTGAGTGAGAGAGAGAGAAAGAGAAGCTGTGAGTGAGAGAGAGGGAAAGAAAAACTGTGAGTGAGAGAGAGAGAGAAAGAAAGAGAAGCTGTAACTAAGGGAGAGAGATAAAGAGAAGCTGTGAGTTAGAGAGAGACAGAGAAAGAGAAGCTGTGAGTGAGAGAGAGAGAGAGAGAAAGAGAAGCTGTGAGTGAGAAAGAGAGAAAGAGAAGCTGTGAGTGAGAGAGAGAGAGAGAAGCTGTGAGTGAGAGATAAAGACACGCTGTGAGTGAGAGAGAGAGAGAAAGAGAAGCTGTGAGTGAGAGAGAGAAAAACAGAAGCTGTGAGTTAGAGAGAGACAGAGAAAGAGAAGCTGTGAGTGAGAGAGAGAAAGGGAAAGAGAAGCTGTGAGTGAGAGAGAGAGAGAAAGAGAAGCTGTGAGTGAGAGAGAGAGAGAAAGAGAAGCTGTGAGTGAGAGAGAGAGAAAGAGAAGCTGTGAGTGAGAGAGAGAGGGAAAGAAAGAGAAACTGTGAGTGAGAGAGAAAGAGAAGCTGTGAGTGAGAGAGAGAGAGAAACAGAAGCTGTGAGTGAGAGAGAGAGATATGCTGTGAGTGAGAGAGAGAGAGAAAGAGAGAAGCTGTGAGTGAGATAGAGAGAGAGAAAGAGAAGCTGTGAGTAAGAGAGACAGACAATCTGTTAGTGCATGAGAGAGAGTGAGAGAGAAGCTGTGAGTGAGAGAGAGTGAAAGAGAAGCTGTGAGTGAGAGAGAGAGAGAGAGAAAGAGAAGCTGTGAGTGAGGGAGAGATAAAGAGAAGCTGTGAGTTAGAGAGAGACAGATAAAGAGAAGCTGTGAGTGAAAGAGAGAGAGAGAAAGAGAAGCTGTGAGTGAGTGAGAGAGAGAGAGAGAAGCTGTGAGTGAGAGAGAGAGAGAAAGAAAAGCTGTGAGAGAGAGAGAAAGAGAGAGAGAAGCTGTGAGTGAGAGAGGGAGAGAGAAGATGTGAGTGAGAGAGAGAAAGTGAAGCTGTGAGTGAGAGACAGATAGAGAAAGAGAAGCTGTGAGTGAGAGAGAGAGAGAGATAAAGAGAAGATGTGAGTGAGAGAGAGAGAAAGAGAAGGTGTGAGTGAGAGAGAGGGAGAAAGAGAAGCTGAGTGTGTGTGAGAGAGAAAGAGAATCTGTGAGTGAAAGAGAGAGAAGCTGTGAGTGAGTGAGATAAAGAGAGAGAGAAGCTGTGAGTGATAGAGAGAGAAAGAGACGCTGTGAGAGAGAGAGAGAGAAAGAGAAGCTGTGAGTGACAGAGAGAGATAAAGAGAAGTTGTGAGTTAGAGAGAGACAGAGAAAGAGAAGCTGTGAGTGAGAAAGAGAGAGAAGCTGTGAGTGTGAGAGAGAGAGAAGATGTGAGTGAGAGAGAGAAAGAGAAACTGTGAGTGAGAGAGAGAGAGAGAAAGAGAAGCTGTGAGTTAGAGAGAGACAGAGAAAGAGAAGCTGTGAGTGAGAGAAGAGAGAGAGAAAGAGAAGCTGTGAGTGAGAGAGAGAAAGAGAAGCTGTGAGTGAGAGAGAGAGAAAGAGAAGCTGTGAGTGAGAGAGAGAGAGAGAAAGAGAAGCTGTGAGTGAGAGAGAGAGAGAGAAAGAGAAGCTGTGAGTGAGAGAGAGGGAAAGAAGGAGAAGCTGTGAGTGAGAGAGAGAGGGAGAAAGAGAAGCTGTGAGTGAGAGAGAGAGAAAGAGAACCTGTGAATGAGAGAGAGAAGCTGTGAGTGAGAGAGAGAGAGAAAGAGAAGATGTGAGTGAGAGAGAGAGAGAAAGAGAAGATGTGAGTGAGAGAGAGAGAGAGAAAGAGAAGCTGTGAGTGAGAGAGAGAGAGAGAGAAGCTGTGTGAGAGAGAGATATGCTGTGAGGGAGAGAGAGAGAAGCTGTGTGTGTGTGAGAGAGAGAAAGACAAGCTGTGTGTGTGAGAGAGAAAGAGAAGCTGTGAGTGAGTGAGAGAGAGAGAAGATGTGAGTGAGAGAGAGAAGCTGTGAGTGTGAGAGAGAGAGATAAAGAGAAGCTGTGAGTGAGAGAGAGAGAGAAAGAGAAGCTGGGAGTGTGAGAGAGAGAAAGAGAAGCTGTGTGAGAAAGAGAGAGAAGCTGTGAGAGAGAGAGAAGCTGTGAGTGAGAGAGACAGAAAGAAAGAGAAGCTGTGAGTGAGAGAGAGAGAAAGAGAAGCTGTGTGAGAGGGAGAGAGAAAGAGAAGCTGTGAGTGAGAGAGAGAGAGAAAGAGAAGCTGTGAGTTAGAGAGAGACAGAGAAAGAGAAGCTATGAGTGAGAAAGAGAGAGAAGCTGTGAGTGAGAGAGAGAGAGAGAAAGAGAAGATGTGAGTGAAAGAGAGAAAGAGAAACTGCGAGTAAGAGAGAGAGAGAGAAAGAGAAGCTGTGAGTGAGAGAGAGAGAGAGAAATAGAAGCTGTGAGAGAGAGAGAAGCTGTGAGTGAGAGAGAGAGAGAGAAAGAGAAGCTGTGAGTGAGAGAGAGAGAAAGAGAAGCTGTGAGTGAGAGAGAGAGAGGCTGTGAGTGAGAGAGTGGGAGAAGCTGTGTGTGTGTGATAGAGAGAGAGAAGCTGTGAGTGAGAGAGAGAGAAAGAAAGAGAAGCTGTGAGTGTGAGAGAGAAGCTGTGAGTGAGAGAGAGGGAGAAAGAGAAGCTGTGAGTGAGAGAGAGAGAAAGAGAAGCTGTGTGTGAGAGAGAGAGAGAAAGAGAAGCTGTGAGTGAGAGAGAGAAGCTGTGAGTGAGTGAGAGAGAAAGAGAAGCTGTGAGAGAGAGAGAAGCTGTGAGTGAGAGAGAGAGAGATAAATAGAAGCTGTGAGTTAGAGAGAGACAGAGAAAGAGAAGCTGTGAGTGAGAGAGAGAGGGAGAGCTGTGATTGAGAAAGAGAGAGAAGCTGTGAGTGAGAGAGAGAGAAAGAGAAGATGTGAGTGAGAGAGAAAGAGAAGCTGTGAGTGAGAGAGAGAGACAGAAAGAAAGAGAAGCTGTGACTTAGAGAGAGATAAAGACTAGC
This sequence comes from Bradypodion ventrale, assembly GCA_035047345.1. Taxonomy (NCBI): domain Eukaryota; kingdom Metazoa; phylum Chordata; class Lepidosauria; order Squamata; family Chamaeleonidae; genus Bradypodion; species Bradypodion ventrale. The sequence continues at coordinate 9,039,143 of JAWDJE010000018.1, read as the reverse complement.
GGTGAGTTAGAGAGAGACAGAGAAAGAGAAGCTGTGAGTGAGAGAGAGAGAGCGAGAAGCTGTGAGAGAGAAAGAGAGAGAAGCTGTGAGTGTGTGAGAGAGAGAAAGAGAAGATGTGAGTGAGAGAGAGAGAAAGAAAAACTGTGAGTGAGAGAGAGAGAGAAAGAGAAGCTGTGAGTGAGAGAGAGAGAGAGAAAGAGAAGCTGTGAGTGAGAGAGAGAGAAAGAGATGCTGTGAGTGTGAGAGAGGGAGAGAGAAGCTGTGAGTGAGAGAGAAAGACACGCTCTGAGTGAGAGAGAGAGAGAGAAAGAGAAGCTGTGAGTTAGAGAGAGACAGAGAAAGTGAAGCTGTGAGTGAGAGAAGAGAGAGAGAAAGAGAAGCTGTGAGTGAGAGAGAGAAAGGGAAAGAGAAGCTGTGAGTGAGAGAGAGAGAGGAAGAGAAGCTGTGAGTGAGAGAGAGAGAAACAGAAGCTGTGAGTTAGAGAGAGACAGAGAAAGTGAAGCTGTGAGTGAGAGAAGAGAGAGAGAAAGAGAAGCTGTGAGTGAGAGAGAGAAAGGGAAAGAGAAGCTGTGAGTGAGAGAGAGAGAGGAAGAGAAGCTGTGAGTGAGAGAGAGAGAGAAAGAGAAACTGTGAGTGAGAGAGAGAGAAAGAGAAGCTGTGAGTGAGAGATAGAGGGAAAGAAAGAGAAGCTGTGAGTGAGAGAGAAAGAGAAGCTGTGAGTGAGAGAGAGAGAGAAACAGAAGCTGTGAGTAAGAGAGAGATATGCTGTGAGTGAGAGAGAGAGAGAGAGAAGCTGTGAGTGAGATAGAGAGAGAGAAAGAGAAGCTGTGAGTAAGAGAGAGAGAGAGAATCTGTGAGTGCGTGAGAGAGAGTGAGAGAGAAGCTGTGAGTGAGAGAGAGTGAAAGAGAAGCTGTGAGTGAGAGAGAGAGAGAGAGAAATAGAAGCTGTGAGTGAGGGAGAGATAAAGAGAAGCTGTGAGTTAGAGAGAGAGAGAGAAAGAGAAGCTGTGAGTGAAAGAGAGAGAGAGAAAGAGAAGCTGTGAGTGAGTGAGTGAGAGAGAGAGAAGCTGTGAGTGAGAGAGAGAGAGAAAGAGAAGCTGTGAGAGAGAGAAAGAGAGAGAAGCTGTGAGTGAGAGAGAGAGAGAGAAGATGTGAGTGAGAGAGAGAAAGTGAAGCTGTGAGTGAGAGAGAGAGAGAGAAAGAGAAACTGTGAGTGAGAGAGTGAGAGAGAGAGCGAAGCTGTGAGTGAGTGATAGAGAGAGAGAGAGAGAAGATGTGAGTGAGAGAGAGAGAAGCTGTGAGTGAGAGAGAGAGAGAAGATTTGAGTGAGAGAGGGAAAGAATGAGATGCTGTGAGTGAGAGAGAGAGAGAAAGAAAGAGAAGCTATGAGTGAGAGAGAGAAGCTGTGAGTGAGAGAGATGCTGTGAGTGAGAGAGAGAGTGAAAGAGAAGCTGTGAGTGAGAGAGAGACAGAGAAAGAGAAGCTGTGAGTGAGAGAGAGAGCTAGAAGCTGTGAGTGAGTGAGAGAGAGAAAGAGAAGCTGTGAGTGAGAGAGAGAGAGAGCTAGAAGCTGTGAGTGAGAGAGAGAGAAAGAGAAGCTGTGAGTTAGAGAGAGAGAGAGAAAAAGAGAAGCTGTGAGTGAGAGATAGAAAGGGAAAGAGAAGCTGTGAGTGAGAGAGAGAGAGGAAGAGAAGCTGTGAGTGAGAGAGAGAGAGAAAGAGAAACTGTGAGTGAGAGAGAGAGAAAGAGAAGCTGTGAGTGAGAGAGAGAGGGAAAGAAAGAGAAGCTGTGAGTGAGAGAGAAAGAGAAGCTGTGAGTGAGAGAGAGAGAGAAACAGAAGCTGTGAGTAAGAGAGAGATATGCTGTGAGTGAGAGAGAGAGAGAAGCTGTGAGTGAGATAGAGAGAGAGAAAGAGAAGCTGTGAGTAAGAGAGAGAGAGAGAATCTGTGAGTGCGTGAGAGAGAGTGAGAGAGAAGCTGTGAGTGAGAGAGAGTGAAAGAGAAGCTGTGAGTGAGAGAGAGAGAGAGAGAAAGAGAAGCTGTGAGTGAGGGAGAGATAAAGAGAAGCTGTGAGTTAGAGAGAGACAGAGAAAGAGAAGCTGTGAGTGAAAGAGAGAGAGAGAAAGAGAAGCTGTGAGTGAGTGAGTGAGAGAGAGAGAAGCTGTGAGTGAGAGAGAGAGAGAAAGAGAAGCTGTGAGAGAGAGAAAGAGAGAGAAGCTGTGAGTGAGAGAGAGAGAGAAGATGTGAGTGAGAGAGAGAAAGTGAAGCTGTGAGTGAGAGAGAGAGAGAGAAAGAGAAACTGTGAGTGAGAGAGTGAGAGAGAGAGCGAAGCTGTGAGTGAGTGATAGAGAGAGAGAGAGAGAAGATGTGAGTGAGAGAGAGAGAAGCTGTGAGTGAGAGAGAGAGAGAAGATTTGAGTGAGAGAGGGAAAGAATGAGATGCTGTGAGTGAGAGAGAGAGAGAAAGAAAGAGAAGCTATGAGTGAGAGAGAGAAGCTGTGAGTGAGAGAGATGCTGTGAGTGAGAGAGAGAGGGAAAGAGAAGCTGTGAGTGAGAGAGAGACAGAGAAAGAGAAGCTGTGAGTGAGAGAGAGAGCTAGAAGCTGTGAGTGAGTGAGAGAGAGAAAGAGAAGCTGTGAGTGAGAGAGAGAGAGAAAGAGAAGCTGTGAGTGAGAGAGAGATAAAGAGAAGCTGTGAGTTAGAGAGAGAGAGAGAAAAAGAGAAGCTGTGAGTGAGAGAGAGAGAGAGAGAAAAAGAGAATCTGTGAGTGAGAGAGAGAGAGAAGCTGTAAGTGAGAGAGAGAGAGAGAAGCTGTGAGTGAGAGAGAGAGAGAGAAAGAGAAGGTGTGAGTGAGAGAGTGAGAGAAAGAGATGCTGTGAGTGAGAGAGAGAGAAAGTAAGAGAAGCTGTGAGTGAGAGAGAGATAAAGAGAAGTTGTGAGTTAGAGAGAGAGAGAGAAAAGCTGTGAGAGAGAGAGAAAGAGAAGCTGTGAATGAGAGAGAGAGAGAAAGAGAAGCTGTGAGTGAGAGAGTGAGATAAAGAGAAGCTGTGAGTTAGAGAGAGACAGAGAAAGAGAAGCTGTGAGTGAGTGAGAGAGAGAGAGAAAGAGAAGCTGTGAGTGAGCGAGAGAGAGAAGCTGTGAGTGAGAGTGAGAGAGAAAGAGAAGCTGTGAGTGAGAGAGTGAGAGAAAGAGAAGCTGTGAGTGAGAGAGAGAGAAAGAAAGAGAAGCTGTGAGTGAGAGAGAGAGAGAAAGAGAAGCTGTGAGTGAGAGAGAGAGAAAGAGAATCTGTGAGTGTGAGAGAGAGTGAGAAAAAGGGAAGTTGTGAGTGAGAGTGAGAGAGAGAGAAGCTGTGACAGTGGGAGAGAGAAAGAGAGAAAGAGAAGCTGTGAGTGAGAGAGAGAAAGAAAGAGAAGCTATGAGTGAGAGAGAGAAGCTGTGAGTGAGAGAGAGAGGGAGAAAGAGAATCTGTGAGTGAGAGAGAGAGAGAAATAGAAGCTGTGAGTGAGAGAGAGAGAGAGATAGAGTAGCTGTGAGTGAGAGAGAGAGAAAAACTGTGAGTGAGTGAGAGAGAGAGAAGCTGTGAGTGAGAGAGAGAAAAAGAAGCTGTGAGTAATGGAGAGAGAGAGAGAAAGAGAAGCTGTGAGTGAGAGAGAGAGAGAAAGAGAAGCTGTGAGAGAGAGAGAGAGAGAAAGAGAAGCTGTGAGTGAGAGAGAGAGAAAGAGAAGTTGTGTGAGAGAGAGAGAATCTGTGAGTGAGAGAGAGAGAGTGAGAAGCTGTGAGTGAGAGAGAGAGAGTGAGAAGCTGTGAGTGAGAGAGAGAGAGAAGCTGTGAGTGAGAGAGAGATTGAGAAGCTGTGAGTGAGAGAGAGAGAGAAAGAGAAGCTATGAGTGAGAGAGAGAGAAAGAGAAACTGTGAGTGAGAGAGAAAGAGAAGCTGTGTGTGAGAGAGAGAGAGAGAAAGAGAAGCTGTGAGTGAGAGAGAGAGAGAAAGAGAAGCTGTGAGTGAGTGAGAGAGAGAGAAAGAGAAGCTGTGTGTGAGAGAGAGAGAAGCTGTGAGTGAGAGAGAAAGAAAGAAATAGAAGCTGTGAGTGAGTGAGAGAGAGAGAGAAGTTGTGAGTTAGAGAGAGAGGGAGAAAGAGAAGCTGTGAGTGAGTGAGAGAGAGAGAAGCTGTGAGTGAGAGAGAGAGAAAGAGAAGCTGTGAGAGAGAGAGAGAGAAAGAGCTGTGAGTGAGAGAGAGAGAGAAGCTGTGAGTGAGTGAGAGAGAGAGAGAGAAAGAGAAGCTGAGAGTGCGAGAGAGAGAGACAGAGTAGCTGTGAGTAAGAGAGAGAGAGAAGCTTTGAGTGAGAGAGAGAGAGAAGCTGTGAGAGAGAGAGAAAGAAACTCTGTGAGTGAGAGTGAGAGAGAGAGATAGAGAAGCTGTGTGTGAGAGAGAAAAAGAGTAGCTGTGAGTTAGAGAAAGAGAAAGAGAAGTGAGAGAGAGAGAGAGAAAGAGAAGCTGTGAGTGAGAGAGAGAGAGAAGCTGTGAGTGAGTGAGAGAGAGAGAAAGAGAAGTTGTGAGTGAGAGAGAGAGAGAAAGAGAAGCTGTGAGTGAGAGAGAGAGAAAGAGAAGCTGTGAGTGAGAGAGAGAGATAAAGACAAGCTGTGAGAGAGAGAGAGTAAGAGAAGCTGAGTGAGAGAGAGAGAGAAAGAGGCTGTGAGTGAGAGAGAGAGAGAAAGAGAAGCTGTGTGAGAGAGAGAAAGAGAAGCTGTGAGTGAGAGAGAAAAAGAAAGAGAAGCTGTGAGTGAGAGAGAGAGAGAAAGAGAAGCTGTGAGTGAGAGAGAGAAAGAAAGAGAAGCTGAGTGAGATAGAGAGAGAGAAAGAGAAGCTGTGAGTGAGAGAGAGAGAAGCTGTGAGTGAGTGATAGAGAGAGAGAGAAGATGTGAGGGAGAGAGAGGGAAAGAGAATCTGTGAGTGAGAGAGAGAGAGAGAAAGAGAAGCTGTGAGTGAGAGAGAGATAAATAGAAGCTTTGAGTTAGAGAGAGAAAGAGAAGCTGTGAGTGAGAGAGAGAGAAAGAGAAGCTGTGAGTGAGAGAGAGAGACCAGCTGTGAGTGAGAGAGAGAGAGAGAAAGAGAAGATGTGAGTGAGAGAGAGAGAAAGAGAAGCTGTGTGAGAGAGAGACAAAGAGAAGCTGTGAGTGAGAGAGAGAGAGTAAGAGAAGCTGTGAGTGAGAGAGAGAGAGAGAGAGAGAAGCTGTGTGAGAGAGAGAGAGAGAGAAGCTGTGTGTGTGAGAGAGAGAATGAGAAGCTGTGAGTGAGTGTGAGTGACGAGGGGAGTGACAGGTGGGAACCACTGCTGTCGACGCAGCTGCCCTTATGGTCTTTGAACCATTGGGCACCTTTGTGGCTGCTGGGTGGTTGAGGTTAATGTTTTTTTTTTTGCTCTGTTTATTGTATTTTTATATATGTTGTAAGCCGCTTTGAGTGGCACTTGTGTCAGGAAAGCGGGATAGAAAAATGAAAAATAAATAAATAAATAAATAAATAAATAAAGAGAGAGAGAGAGAAGCTGTGACAGTGATAGAGAGAGAGCAAAAGAAAAGCTGTGAGTGAGAGAGAGAAAGAGAAGCTGTGAGTGAGAGAGAGAAAGAGAAGCTGAGTGAGAAAGAGAGAGAGAAAGAGAAGCTGTGAGTGAGAGAGAGAGAAAGAGAAGCTGTGAGTGAGAGAGAGAGAGAGCGAAAGAGATGCTGATAGTGCGAGAGAGAAAGAGTAGCTGTGAGTGAGAGAGAGAAAGAGAAGCTGAGAAAGAGAGATAGAAAGAGAAGTTGTGAGTGAGAGAGAGATAGAAAGATAAGCTGAGTGAGAGAGAGAGAAAGAGAAGCTGAGTGAGAGAGAGAGAGAGAAAGGGAAGCTGTGTGTGTGAGAGAGAGAAGCTGTGAGTGAGTGAGAGAGAGAGGGAGAAAGAGAAGCTGTGAGTGAGAGAGAGACAGAGAAAGAGACACTGTGAGTGAGAGAGAGAGAGAAAGAGATGCTGTGTGTGAGAGAGAGAGAAGCTGTGAGTGAGAGAGAGAGAAGCTGTGAGTGAGAGAGAGAGAGATGTGAGTGAGAGAGAGAAAGAGAAAGAGAAGCTGTGAGTGAGTGAGAGAGAGAAAGAGAAGTAGTGAGAGAGGGAGAGAGAGAAAGAGAAGCTGTGAGTGAGAGAGAGAGAGAAAGAGAAGTTGTGAGTGAGAGAGAGAGAGAAGCTGTCAGTGAGAGAGAGAGAGAAAGAGAAGCTGTGAGTGAGAGAGATATATAGTCAAGCTGTGAGAGAGAGACAGAGAAAGAGACACTGTGAGTGAGAGAGAGAGAAAGAGATGCTGAGAGAGAGATAGAAGCTTTCAGTGAGAGAGAGAGAAGCTGTGAGTGAGTGAGAGAGAGAGATGTGAGTGAGTGAGAGAAAGAGAAAGAGAAGCAGTGAGTGAGAGAGAGAAAGAGAAGCTGTGAGTGAGAGAGAGAGAGAGAGAGAAAGAGAAGCAGTGAGAGAGGGAGAGAGAGAGAAGCTGTGAGTGAGAGAGAGAGAAAGAGAAGTTGTGAGTTAGTGAGAGAGAGAGAAGCTGTGAGTGAGAGAGAGAGAAAGAGAAGCTGTGAGAGAGAGTGAGAGAGAGAGAGAGAAAAGCTGTGAGTGAGAGAGAGAGAGAGAAGCTGTGGGTGAGAAAGAGAGAGAGGGAAGATGTGAGTGAGAGAGTGAGAGAGAAGCTGTGAGTGAGAGAGAGATAGAGAAGCTGTGAGTGAGAGAGAGATAAAGAGAAGCTGTGAGTTAGATAGAGACAGAGAAAGAGAAGCTGTGAGTGAGAGAGAGAGAGAGAAAGAGAAAAGCTGTGAGTGAGAGAGAGAGAGAAGCTGTGAGTGAGAGAGAGATAAAGAGAAGCTGTGAGTTAGAGAGAGACAGAGAAAGAGAAGCTGTGAGTGAGAGAGGGAGAGAAAGAGAAGCTGTGAGTGAGACAGAGATAAAGAGAAGCTGTGAGTTAGAGAGAGACAGAGAAAGAGAAGCTGTGAGTGAGAGAGAGAGAGAAAGAGAAGCTGTGATTGAGAGAGAGAGAGAAAGAGAAGCTGTGAGTGAGAGAGAGAGAGAGAGAAAGAGAAGCTGTGAGTGAGAGAGAGAGAGAGAAAGAGAAGCTTTGAGTGAGAGAGAGAGAAAGAGAAGCTGTGAGTGAGATAGAGAGAGAGAAACTGTGAGTGAGTGAGAGAGAGAAGCTGTGAGTGAGTGAGAGAGAGAGAGAGAGAGAAGCTGTGAGAGAGAGAGAGAAAGAGAAGCTGTGAGAGAGAGAGAAATAGAACCTGAGAGTGAGAGAGAGATAAAGGGAAGCTGTGAGTTAGAGAGAGACAAAGAGAAGCTGTGAGTGAGAGAGAGAGAGAAAGATGAGTGAGTGAGAGAGAGAGGGAGAAATAGAAGCTGTGAGAGAGAGAGAAAGAGAAGCTGTGAGTGAGAGAGATATATAGTCAGGCTGTGAGAGAGAGACAGAGAAAGAGACACTGTGAATGAGAGAGAGAGATAAAGAGATGCTGTGAGAGAGAGAGAAGCTGTGAGTGAGAGAGAGAGAGAAGCTGTGAGTGAGAGAGAGAAAGAGAAAGAGAAGCTGTGAGTGAGAGAGAGAGATAAAGAGAAGCTGTGAGTGAGAGAGAGAGAGAAAGAGAAGCTGTGAGTGAGAGAGAGAGAGAGAGAGAAGCAGTGAGAGAGGGAGAGAGAGAAAGAGAAGGTGTGAGTGAGAGAGAGAGAGAAAGAGAAGTTGTGAGTGAGAGAGAAAGAGAAGCTGTGAGAGAGTGAGAGAGAGAGAGAGAAAAGCTGTGAGTGAGAGAGAGAGAGAGAAGCTGTGATTGACAATGAGAGAGAGAGAAGATGTGAGTGAGAGAGAGAGAGAAGCTGTGAATGAGAGAGAGAAGCTGTGAGTGAGAGAGAGATAAAGAGAAGCTGTGGGTTAGAGAGAGACAGAGAAAGAGAAGCTGTGAGTGAGAGAGAGAGAGAGAGAGAAAGAGAAAAGCTGTGAGTGAGAGAGAGAGAGAAGCTGTGAGTGAGAGAGAGATAAAGAGAAGCTGTGAGTTAGAGAGAGACAGAGAAAGAGAAGCTGTGAGTGAGAGAGAGAGAGAAAGAGATGCTGTGAGTGAGTGAGTGAGAGAGAGAGAAAAGCTGTGAGTGAGAGAGAGAGAGAAGCTGTGAGTCAGAGAGAGATAAAGAGAAGCTGTGAGGTCGAAAGATACAGAGAAAGAGAAGCTGTGAGTGAGAGAGAGAGAGAGAAAGGGAAGCTGTGAGTGAGAGAGAGAGAGAGAAGCTGTGAGTGAGTGAGAGAGAGAGAAGCTGTGAGAGAGAGAGTGAGAGAGAGAGAGAAGCTGTGAGTGAGAGAGAGAGAGAGAAGCTGTGTGTGAGAGAGAGAAAAGCTGTAAGTGAGAGAGAGAGAGAAGCTGTGAGTGAGAGAGAAAGAGTAGCTGTGAGTGAGAGAGAGAGAGAGAAAGATAAGCTGAGAGAGAGAAAGACAGAAAGAGAAGCTGTGAGTGAGAGAGAGAGAGAAAGAGAAGCTGTGAGTGAGAGAGAGAGAAGCTGTGTGAGAGAGAAAGAAACTCTTTGAGAGGGAGTGAGAGAGAGAGAGAGAAAGAGAAGCTGTGTGTGCGAGAGAAAGAAAGAGTAGCTGTGAGTAAGAGAGAGAGAAAGAGAAGCTGTGAGTGAGAGAGAGAGAGAGAAAGAGCTGTGAGTGAGAGAGAGAGAGAAGCTGTGAGTGAGTGAGAGAGAGTGAGAGAAAGAGAAGCTGTGATTGAGAGAGAGAGAGAGAGAAGGTGTGAGTGAGAGAGAGAGAAAGACCAGCTGTGAGAGAGAGACAGAGAAAGAGAAGCTGAGTGAGAGATAGAGAGAAAGAGAAGCTGTGAGTGAGAGAGAGAGAGAAAGAGAAGCTGTGAGTGAGAGAGAGAGAAAAAGAAGCTGTGAGTGTGAGAGAAAGATAGAGAAGCTGTGAGTGAGATAGAGAGAGAGAAAGAGAAGCTGTGAGTGAGTGAGAGAGAGAGAAGCTGTGAGTGAGTGATAGAAAGAGAGAGAGAAGATGTGAGTGAGAGAGAGAGAAAGAGAAGCTGTGAGTGAGAGAGAGAGAAAAAGAGAAGCTGTGAGTGAGAGAGAGAGAGAAAGAGAAGCTGTGCGTGAGAGAGAGAGAAGCTGTGAGTGAGAGAGAGAGAGCAAGAGAAGATGTGAGTGAGAGAGAGAGTAAGAGAAGCTGTGAGTGAGAGAGAGAGAGAAAGAGAAGCTGTGAGTGAGAGAGATAGAGAAAGAGAAGCTGTGAGTGATAGAGAGAGAGAGAAAGAGAAGCTGTGAGTGAGAGAGATTGAGAAAGAGATGCTGTGAGTGAGATAGAGAGAGAAAGAGAAGCTGTGAGTGAGAGAGTGGGAGAAAAAGGGAAGCTGAGAGTGAGAGAGAGAGAAAGATAAGCTGTGAGTGAGAGAGAGAGAGAAAGAGAAGCTGTGAGTGATTGAGAGAGAGAGAAGCTGTGAGTGAGTGAGAGAGAGAGAGAGAAAGAGAAGCTGTGAGTGAGAGTGAGAGAAAGAGAAGCTGTGAGTGAGAGAGAGAGATAAAGACAAGCTGTGAGAGAGAGACAGAGAAAGAGAAGCTGAGTGAGAGAGAGAGAAAGAGAAGCTGTGAGTGAGCGAGAGAGAGAAAGAGAAGCTGTGAGTGAGAGAGAGAGAAAGAGAGAAAGAGAAGCTGTGAGTGAGAGAGAGAGCTGTGAGTGAGAGAGAGAGAGAAGCTGTGAGTGAGAGAGAGAAAGAAAGAGAAGCTGTGAGTGAGAGAGAGAAAGAGAAGCTGTGAGTGAGAGACAGAGAAAGAGAAGCTGTGAGTGAGATAGAGAGAAAGAGATGCTGTGAGTGAGAGAGAGAGAAGCTGTGAGTGAGTGATAGAGAGAGAGTGAGAGAAGATGTGAGTGAGAGAGAGAGAAAGAGAAGGTGTGTGAGAGAGAGAGAAAGAGAAGCTGTGAGTGAGAGAGAGATAAATAGAAGCTGTGAGTTACAGAGAGAAAGAGGAAGAGAAGCTGTGAGTGAGAGAGAGAGAGAAAGAGAAGCTGTGAGTGAGGTAGAGAGAGAGAAAGAGAAGCGGTGTGTGTGAGAGAGAGAGAAGCTGTGAGTGAGTGATAGAGAGAGAGAGGAAGAGAAGCTGTGAGTGAGAGTGAGAGAAAGAGAAGCTGTGAGTGAGAGAGAGAGATAAAGACAAGCTGTGAGAGAGAGACAGAGAAAGAGAAGCTGAGTGAGAGAGAGAGAAAGAGAAGCTGTGAGTGAGAGAGAGAGAGAAAGAGAAGCTGCGAGTGAGAGAGAGAGAGAGAGAGAAAGAGATGCTGTGAGTGACAGAGAGAGAGAAGATGTGAGTGAGAGAGAGAGAGAAGCTGTGAGTGAGAGAGAGAGAGAGATGTGAGTGAGAGAGAGAAAGAGAAAGAGAAGCTATGAGTGAGAGAGAGAGATAAAGAGAAGCTGTGAGTGAGAGAGAGAGAGAAAGAGAAGCTGTGAGTGAGAGAGAGAGAGAAAGAGAAGCAGTGAGAGAGGGAGAGAGAGAAAGAGAAGGTGTGAGTGAGAGAGAGAGAGAAAGAGAAGTTGTGAGTGAGAGAGAGAGAAAGAGAAGCTGTGAGAGAGTGAGAGAGAGAGAGAGAAGCTGTGAGTGAGAACGAGAGAGAGAGAAGATGTGAGTGAGAGAGAGAGAGAAGCTGTGAATGAGAGAGAGAGAAGCTGTGAGTGAGAGAGAGATAAAGAGAAGCTGTGGGTTAGAGAGAGACAGAGAAAGAGAAGCTGTGAGTGAGAGAGAGAGAGAGAGAAAGAGAAAAGCTGTGAGTGAGAGAGAGACAGAAGCTGTGAGTGAGAGAGAGATAAAGAGAAGCTGTGAGTTAGAGAGAGACAGAGAAAGAGAAGCTGTGAGTGAGAGAGAGAGAGAAAGAGACGCAGTGAGTGAGTGAGAGAGAGAGAAAAGCTGTGAGTGAGAGAGAGAGAAGCTGTGAGTCAGAGAGAGATAAAGAGAAGCTGTGAGTTCGAAAGAGACAGAGAAAGAGAAGCTGTGAGTGAGAGAGAGAGAGAGAAAGAGAAGCTGTGAGTGAGAGAGAGAGAGAAGCTGTGAGTGAGAACGAGAGAGAGAGAAGATGTGAGTGAGAGAGAGAGAGAAGCTGTGAATGAGAGAGAGAGAAGCTGTGAGTGAGAGAGAGATAAAGAGAAGCTGTGGGTTAGAGAGAGACAGAGAAAGAGAAGCTGTGAGTGAGAGAGAGAGAGAGAGAAAGAGAAAAGCTGTGAGTGAGAGAGAGACAGAAGCTGTGAGTGAGAGAGAGATAAAGAGAAGCTGTGAGTTAGAGAGAGACAGAGAAAGAGAAGCTGTGAGTGAGAGAGAGAGAGAAAGAGACGCAGTGAGTGAGTGAGAGAGAGAGAAAAGCTGTGAGTGAGAGAGAGAGAGAAGCTGTGAGTCAGAGAGAGATAAAGAGAAGCTGTGAGTTCGAAAGAGACAGAGAAAGAGAAGCTGTGAGTGAGAGAGAGAGAGAGAAAGAGAAGCTGTGAGTGAGAGAGAGAGAGAGAAGCTGTGAGTGAGTGAGAGAGAGAAAAGCTGTGAGAGCGAGTGAGAGAGAGAGAGAGAAGCTGTGAGTGAGAGAGAGAGAAGCTGTGTGTGTGAGAGAGAAAAGCTGTGAGTGAGAGAGAGAGAGAAGCTGTGAGTGAGAGAGAAAGAGTAGCTGTGAGTGAGAGAGAGAGAGAGAAAGATAAGCTGAGTGAGAGAAAGAGAGAAAGAGAAGCTGTGAGTGAGAGAGAGAGAGAAAGAGAAGCTGTGAGTGAGAGAGAGAGAAGCTGTGTGAGAGAGAAAGAAACTCTTTGAGAGGGAGTGAGAGAGAGAGAGAGAAAGAGAAGCTGTGTGTGCGAGAGAAAGAATGAGTAGCTGTGAGTAAGAGAGAGAGAAAGAGAAGCTGTGAGTGAGAGAGAGAGAGAGAGAAAGAGCTGTGAGTGAGAGAGAGAAGCTGTGAGTGAGTGAGAGAGAGAGAGAGAAAGAGAAGCTGTGATTGAGAGAGAGAGAGAGAAGGTGTGAGTGAGAGAGAGAGAAAGACCAGCTGTGAGAGAGAGACAGAGAAAGAGAAGCTGAGTGAGAGATAGAGAGAAAGAGAAGCTGTGAGTGAGAGAGAGAGAGAAAGAGAAGCTGTGAGTGAGAGAGAGAGAAAGAGAAGCAGTGAGTGTGAGAGAAAGATAGAGAAGCTGTGAGTGAGATAGAGAGAGAGAAAGAGAAGCTGTGAGTGAGAGAGAGAGAGAGAATCTGTGAGTGAGTGATAGAAAGAGAGAGAGAGAAGATGTGAGTGAGAGAGAGAGAAAGAGAAGCTGTGAGTGAGAGAGAGAGAAAAAGAGAAGCTGTGAGTGAGAGAGAGAGAGAAAGAGAAGCTGTGCGTGAGAGAGAGAGAAGCTGTGAGTGAGAGAGAGAGAGAAAGAGAAGCTGTGAGTGAGAGAGAGGAAGAGAAGCTGTGAGTGAGAGAGAGAGAGAAAGAGAAGCTGTGAGTGAGAGAGAGAGAGAAAGAGAAGCTGTGAGTGAGAGAGAGAGAGAAAGAGAAGCTGTGAGTGAGAGAGATAGAGAAAGAGAAGCTGTGAGTGATAGAGAGAGAGAGAAAGAGAAGCTGTGAGTGGGAGAGAGAGAGAAAGAGATGCTGTGAGTGAGATAGAGAGAGAAAGAGAAGCTGTGAGTGAGAGAGTGGGAAAAAAAGGGAAGCTGTGAGTGAGAGAGAGAGAAAGATAAGCTGTGAGTGAGAGAGAGAGAGAAAGAGAAGCTGTGAGTGAGTGAGAGAGAGAGAAGCTGTGAGTGAGTGAGAGAGAGAAAAAAAGAGAAGCTGTGAGTGAGAGTGAGAGAAAGAGAAGCTGTGAGTGAGAGAGAGAGATAAAGACAAGCTGTGAGAGAGAGACAGAGAAAGAGAAGCTGAGCGAGAGAGAGAGAAAGAGAAGCTGTGAGTGAGCGAGAGAGAGAAAGAGAAGCTGTGAGTGAGAGAGAGAGAAAGAGAGAAAGAGAAGCTGTAAGTGAGAGAGAGAGCTGTGAGTGAGAGAGAAAGAGAAGCTGTGAGTGAGAGAGAGAGAAGCTGTGAGTGAGAGAGAGAGAGAAGCTGTGAGTGAGAGAGAGAAAGAAAGAGAAGCTGTGAGTGAGAGAGAGAAAGAGAAGCTGTGAGTGAGAGAGAGAAAGAGAAGCTGTGAGTGAGATAGAGAGAAAGAGATGCTGTGAGTGAGAGAGAGAGAGAGAAGCTGTGAGTGAGTGATAGAGAGAGAGTGAGAGAAGATGTGAGTGAGAGAGAGAGAGAGAAGCTGTGTGTGAGAGAGAGAAAGAGAAGCTGTGAGTGAGAGAGAGATAAATAGAAGCTGTGAGTTACAGAGAGAAAGAGGAAGAGAAGCTGTGAGTGAGAGAGAGAGAGAAAGAGAAGCTGTGAGTGAGGTAGAGAGAGAGAAAGAGAAGCGGTGTGTGTGAGAGAGAGAGAAGCTGTGAGTGAGTGAAAGAGAGAGAGAGGAAGAGAAGCTGTGAGAGTGAGAGAAAGAGAAGCTGTGAGAGAGATAGAGAGATAAAGACAAGCTGTGAGAGAGAGACAGAGAAAGAGAAGCTGAGTGAGAGAGAGAGAAAGAGAAGCTGTGAGTGAGAGAGAGAGAGAGAAAGAGAAGCTGCGAGTGAGAGAGAGAGAAAGAGAGAAAGAGATGCTGTGAGTGAGAGAGAGTGAGAGAAGATGTGAGTGAGAGAGAGAAAGAGAAGCTGTGAGTGATAGAGAGAGAGAGAAAGAGAAGTTGTGAGTGAGAGAGAGAGAAAAAGAGATGCTGTGAGGGAGATAGAGAGAGAAAGAGAAGCTGTGAGTGAGAGAGTGGGAGAAAAAGGGAAGCTGTGAGTGAGAGAGAGAGAAAGAGAAGCTGTGAGTGAGAGAGAGAGAGAAAGAGAAGCTGTGAGTGAGTGAGAGAGACAGAAGCTGTGAGTGAGTGAGAGAGAGAGAGAGAAAGAGAAGCTGTGAGTGAGAGTGAGGGAAAGTGAAGCTGTGAGTGAGAGAGAGAGATAAAGACAAGCTGTGAGAGAGAGACAGAGAAAGAGAAGCTGAGTGAGAGAGAGAGAAAGAGAAGCTGTGAGTGAGAGAGAGAGAGAAAGAGAAGCTGTGAGTGAGAGAGAGAGAGAGAAAGAAAGCGTAGCTGTGAGTGAGAGAGAGAAAGAGAAGTTGTGAGTGTGAGAGAAAGAAAGAAAGAGAAGCTGTGAGTGAGATAGAGAGAGAGAAAGAGAAGCTGTGAGTGAGAGAGAGAAAGAGAATCTGTGAGTGAGAGAGATAGAAGTTGTGAGTGAGAGAGAGAGAAAGAGAAGCTGTGAGTGAGAGAGAAAGAGAAGGTGTGAGTGAGAGAGAGAGAGAAAGAGAAGCTGTGAGTGAGAGAGAGCGAGAAAGAGAAGCTGTGAGTGAGAGAGAGAGAGAAAGAGAAGCTGTGAGTGAGATAGAGAGAGAGAAAGAGAAGCTGTGAGTGAGAGAGAGAGAGAAAAAGAGAAGCTGTGAGTGAGAGAGAGTGAGTGAAGCTGTGTGTCTGTGTGAGAGAGAGAGAGGCTGTGAGTGAGAGAGAGAGAAGCTGTGAGAGAGAGTGAAAGAAACTCTGTGACAGAGAGTGAGAGAGAGAGATAGAGAAGCTGTGTGTGAGAGAGAGAAAAAGAGTAGCTATGAGTTAGAGAAAGAGAAAGAGAAGTTGTGAGTGAGAGAGAGAGAGAAAGAGAAGCTGTGAGTGAGTGAGAGAGAGAGAAGCTGTGAGTGAGTGAGAGAGAGAAAGAGAAGCTGTGAGTGTGAGAGAGAGATAAAGACAAGCTGTGAGAGAGATACAGAGAAAGTGAAGCTGAGTGAGAGAGAGAGAGAAAGAGAAGCTGTGAGTGAGAGAGAGAGAAAGAGAAGCTGTGAGAGAGAGAGAGAAAGAGAAGCTGTGAGTGAGAGAGAAAAAGAAAGAGAAGCTGTGAGTGAGAGAGAGAGAAAGAGAAGCTGTGAGTGAGAGAGATAGAAAGAAAGAGAAGCTGAGTGAGATAGAGAGAGAGAATGAGAAGCTGTGAGTGAGAGAGAGAGAGAAGTTGTGAGTGAGTGATAGAGAGAGAGAGAAGATGTGAGTGAGAGAGAGGGAAAGAGAATCTGTGAGTGAGAGAGAGAGAGAAAGAGAAGATGTGAGTGAGAGAGAGAGAAAGAGAAGCTGTGAGAGAGAGAGAGACAAAGAGAAGTTGTGAGTGAGAGAGAGAGAGTAAGAGAAGCTGTGAGTGAGAGAGAGAGAGAGAGAAGCTATGTGTGAGAGAGAGAGAAGCTGTGTGTGTGTGAGAGAAAAGAGAAGCTGTGAGTGAGAGTGAGTGAAAGAGAGAGAGAGAAGCTGTGACAGTGATAGAGAGAGAGCAAAAGAGAAGCTGTGAGTGAGAGAGAGAGAGAAAGAGAAATTGTGAGTGAGAGAGAGAGCTGTGAGTGAGAGAGAAAGAGAGGCTGTGAGTGAGAAAGAGAGATGTGAGTGAGAGAGAGAGAGAGAGAAGCTGTGAGTGAGAGAGAGAAAGAAAGAGAAGCTGTGAGTGAGAGAGAGAGAAAGAGAAGCTGTGAGTGAGAGAGAGAGAGAAAGAGAAGCTGTGAGTGAGATAGAGAGAAAGAGATGCTGTGAGTGAGAGAGAGAGAGAGAAGCTGTGAGTGAGTGATAGAGAGAGAGTGAGAGAAGATGTGAGTGAGAGAGAGAGAAAGAGAAGCTGTGTGTGTGAGAGAGAAAGAGAAGCTGTGAGTGAGAGAGAGAGATAAATAGAAGCTGTGAGTTACAGAGAGAAAGAGGAAGAGAAGCTGTGAGTGAGAGAGAGAGAGAAAGTGAAGCTGTGAGTGAGGTAGAGAGAGAGAAAGAGAAGCGGTGAGTGAGAGAGAGAGAGAAGCTGTGAGTGAGTGATAGAGAGAGAGAGAGAAGATGTGAGTGAGAGAGGGAAAGAAAGAGAAGCTGTGAGTGAGAGAGAGAAAGAAAGAAAGAGAAGCTATGAGTGTGAGAGAGAAGCTGTGAGTGAGAGAGAAGCTGTGAGTGAGAGAGAGAGGGAAAGAGAAGCTGTGAGTGAGAGAGAGACAGAGAAAGAGAAGCTGTGAGTGAGAGAGAGAGCTAGAAGTTGTGAGTGAGTGAGAGAGAGAAAGAGAAGCTGTGAGTGAGAGAGAGAGAGAAAGAGAAGCTGTGAGTGAGAGAGAGATAAGAGAAGCTGTGAGTTAGAGAGAGAGAGAGAAAAAGAGAAGCTGTGAGTGAGAGAGAGAGAGAGAAAAAGAGAAGCTGTGAGTGAGAGAGAGAGAGAAGCTGTGGGTGAGAGAGAGAGAGAGAGAAGCTGTGAGTGAGAGAGAGAGAGAGAAAGAGAAGGTGTGAGTGAGAGAGTGAGAGAAAGAGATGCTGTGAGTGAGAGAGAGAGAAAGTAAGAGAAGCTGTGAGTGAGAGAGAGATAAAGAGAAGTTGTGAGTTAGAGAGAGAGAGAGAAAGAGAAGCTGTGTGAGAGAGAGAGAGAAAGAAAGAGTATCTGTGAGTGAGAGAGAGAGAGAGAAGCTGTGAGTGAGAGAGAGAGAGAGAAGCTGTGAGTGAGAGAGAGAGAGAGAAAGAGAAGCTGTGAGTGAGAGAGAGAGAGAGAGAAAAGCTGTGTGTGTGAGAGAAAGAGAAGCTGTGAGTGAGAGGGAGAGAAAGAAAGAGAAGCTGTGAGTGAGAGAGAGAGAAAGTAAGAGAAGCTGTGAGTGAGAGAGAGATAAAGAGAAGTTGTGAGTTAGAGAGAGAGAGAGAAAGAGAAGCTGTGAGTGAGAGAGAGAGAGAGAGAAAAAGAGTATCTGTGAGTGAGAGAGAGAGAGAGAAGCTGTGAGCGAGAGAGAGAGAAGCTATGAGTGAGAGAGAGAGAGAGAAACAGAAGCTGTGAGTGAGAGAGAGAGAGAGAGAGAAAAGCTGTGAGAGAGAGAGTGAGAGAAAGAGAAGCTGTGAGTGAGAGAGAGAGAAAGAAAGAGAAGCTGTGAGTGAGTGAGAGAGAGAGAAAGAGAAGCTGTGAGTGAGAGTGAGAGAGAAAGAGAAGCTGTGAGTGAGAGAGTGAGAGAAAGAGAAGCTGTGAGTGAGAGAGAGAGAAAGAAAGAGAAGCTGTGAGTGAGAGTGAGAGAGAAAGAGAAGCTGTGAGTGAGAGAGTGAGAGAAAGAGAAGCTGTGAGTGAGAGAGAGAGAAAGAAAGAGAAGCTGTGAGTGAGAGAGAGAGAGAAAGAGAATCTGTGAGTGAGAGAGAGAGAGAGAGAAAAAGGGAAGCTGTGAGTGAGAATGAGAGAGAGAGAAGCTGTGACAGTGGGAGAGAGAAAGAGAGAAAGAGAAACTGTGAGTGAGAGAGAGAGAAAGAAAGAGAAGCTATGAGTGAGAGAGAGAAGCTGTGAGTGAGAGAGAGAGGGAGAAAGAGAATCTGTGAGTGAGAGAGAGAGAGAGAAATAGAAGCTGTGAGTGAGAGAGAGAGAAGCTGTGAGTGAGAGAGAGAGAGAAGCTGTGAGTGAGTGAGAGAGAGAGAGAAGCTGTGAGTGAGAGAGAGAAAGAGAAGCTGTGTGTGATGGAGAGAGAGAGAGAAAGAGAAGCTGTGAGTGAGAGAGAGAGAAAGAGAAGCTGTGAGTTAGAGAGAGAGAGAAAGAGAAGCTGTGAGTGAGAGAGAGAAAGAGGAGCTGTGTGAGAGAGAGAGAATCTGTGAGTGAGAGAGAGAGAGAAAGAAAGAAAGAGAAGATGTCAGTGAGAGAGGGAGAGAGAGAGAGAGAAGCTGTGAGTGAGAGAGAGAGAGTGAGAAGCTATGAGTGAGAGAGAGAGAAGCTGTGAGTGAGAGAGAGAGAAGCTGTGAGTGAGAGAGAGAGAAAGAGAAGCTATGAGTGAGAGAGAGAGAAAGAGAAGCTGTGAGTGAGAGAGAAAGAGAAGCTGTGAGTGAGAGAGAGAGAGAGAAGTTGTGAGAGAGAGAGGGAGAAAGAGAAGCTGTGAGTGAGAGAGAGAGAGAGAAGCTGTGAGTGAGAGAGAGAGAAAGAGAAGCTGTGAGTGAGAGAGAGAGAGAAAGAGCTGTGAGTGAGAGAGAGAGAAGCTGTGAGTGAGTGAGAGAGAGAGAGAGAAAGAGAAGCTGAGAGTGCGAGAGAGAGAGAGACAGAGTAGTTGTGAGTAAGAGAGAGAGAGAAGCTTTGAGTGAGAGAGAGAGAGAGAAGCTGTGAGAGAGAAAGAAAGAAACTCTGTGAGAGAGAGTGAGAGAGAGATAGAGAAGCTGTGTGTGTGAGAGAGAAAAAGAGTAGCTGTGAGTTAGAGAAAGAGAAAGAGTATCTGTGAGTGAGAGAGAGAGAGAGAAGCTGTGAGTGAGAGAGAGAGAGAAAGAGAAGCTGTGAGTGAGAGAGAGAGAGAGAAAAGCTGTGTGAGAGAGAGAAAGAGAAGCTGTGAGTGAGAGGGAGAGAAAGAAAGAGAAGCTGTGAGTGAGAGAGAGAGAAAGTAAGAGAAGCTGTGAGTGAGAGAGAGATAAAGAGAAGTTGTGAGTTAGAGAGAGAGAGAGAAAGAGAAGCTGTGAGTGAGAGAGAGAGAGAGAGAAGCTGAGAAAGAGAGATAGAAAGAGAAGCTGTGAGTGAGAGAGAGAGAGAGAAAGATAAGCTGAGTGAGAGAGAGAGAAAGAGAAGCTGAGTGAGAGAGAGAGAGAAAGGGAAGCTGTGTGTGTGAGAGAGAGAAGCTGTGAGTGAGTGAGAGAGAGAGGGAGAAAGAGAAGCTGTGAGTGAGAGAGAGAAAGAGAAAGAGACACTGTGAGTGAGAGAGAGAGAGAAAGAGAAGCAGTGAGTGAGAGAGAGAGAGAGAAAGAGAAAAGCTGTGAGTGAGAGAGAGAGAGAAGCTGTGAGTGAGAGAGAGAGAGAGATGTGAGTGAGAGAGAGAAAGAGAAAGAGAAGCTGTGAGTGAGAGAGAGAGAGAAAGAGAAGTAGTGAGAGAGGGAGAGAGAGAGAGAAGCTGTGAGTGAGAGAGATAGAGATAAAGAGAAGTTGTGAGTGAGAGAGAGAGAGAAGCTGTCAGTGAGAGAGAGAGAGAGAAAGAGAAGCTGTGAGTGAGAGAAATATATAGTCAAGCTGTGAGAGAGAGACAGAGAAAGAGACACTGTGAGTGAGAGAGAGAAAGAAAGAGATGCTGAGAGAGAGAGAAGCTTTGAGTGAGTGAGAGAGAGAGAAGCTGTGAGTGAGTGAGAGAGAGATGTGAGTGAGAGAAAGAGAAAGAGAAAGAGAAGCAGTGAGTGAGAGAGAGAGAAAGAGAAGCTGTGAGTGAGAGAGAGAGAGAGAAAGAGAAAAGCTGTGAGTGTGTGTGAGAGAGAGAAGCTGTAGGTGAGAAAGAGAGAGAGGGAAGATGTGAGTGAGAGAGTGAGAGAGAAGCTGTGAGTGAGACAGAGATAGAGAAGCTGTGAGTGAGAGAGAGATAAAGAGAAGCTGTGAGTTAGATAGAGAAAGAGAAAGAGAAGCTGTGAGTGAGAGAGAGAGAGAGAGAAAGAGAAAAGCTGTGAGTGAGAGAGAGAGAAGCTGTGAGTGAGAGAGATAAAGAGAAGCTGTGAGTTAGAGAGAGACAGAGAAAGAGAAGCTGTGAGTGAGGGAGAGAGAGAGAAAGAGAAGCTGTGAGTGAGAGAGATAAAGAGAAGCTGTGAGTTAGAGAGAGACAGAGAAAGAGAAGCTGTGAGAGAGAGAGAGAAAGAGAAGCTGTGAGTGAGAGAGAGAGAGAGAGAGAAATAGAAGCTGTGAGTGAGAGAGAGAGAGAGAGAGAAAGAGAAGCTTTGAGTCAGAGAGAGAGATAGAAAGAGAAGCTGTGAGTGAGATAGAGAGAGAGAAACTGTGAGTGAGTGAGAGAGAGAAGCTGTGAGTGAGTGAGAGAGAGCGAGAGAGAAGCTGTGTGTGTGAGAGAGAGAAAGAGAAGCTGTAAGTGAGAGAGAGAGAAATAGAACCTGAGAGTGAGAGAGAGATAAAGGGAAGCTGTGAGTTAGAGAGAGACAAAAAGAAGCTGTGAGTGAGAGAGAGAGAGAGAAATAGAAAGAGAGGCTGTGTGTGTGTGTGAGAGAGAAGCTGTGAGTGAGTGAGAGAGAGAGGGAGAAATAGAAGCTGTGTGAGAGAGAGAGAGATGCTGTGAGTGAGAGAGAGAGAAAGAGAAGCTGTGAGTGAGAGAGAGAGAAAGAGAAGCTGAGTGAGAAAGAGAGAGAGAAAGAGAAGCTGTGAGTGAGAGAGAGAGAAAGAGAAGCTGTGAGTGAGAGAGAGAGAGAAAGAGAAGCTGTGAGTGAGTGAGAGAGAGAGAAAGAGAAGCTGTGTGTGAGATAGAGCGAAGCTGTGAATGAGAGAGTAAGAAAGAAATAGAAGCTGTGAGTGAGTGAGTGAGAGAGAGAAGTTGTGAGTTAGAGAGAGAGGGAGAAAGAGAAGCTGTGAGTGAGAGAGAGAGAGATGCTGTGAGTGAGAGAGAGAGAAAGAGAAGCTGTGAGTGAGAGAGAGAGAGAAAGAGCTGTGAGTGAGAGTGAGAGAGAAGCTGTGAGTGAGTGAGAGAGAGAGAGAGAAAGAGAAGCTGAGAGTGTGAGAGAGAGACAGAGTAGCTGTGAGTAAGAGAGAGAGAGAAGCTTTGAGTGAGAGAGAGAGAGAGAAGCTGTGTGAGAGAGAGAAAGAAACTCTGTGAGAGAGAGTGAGAGAGAGAAATAGAGAAGCTGTGTGTGTGAGAGAGAAAAAGAGTAGCTGTGAGTTAGAGAAAGAGAAAGAGAAGTTGTGAGTGAGAGGGAGAGAGAAAAAGAAGCTGTGAGTGAGAGAGAGAGAGAGAAGCTGTGAGTGAGTGAGAGAGAGAGAAAGAGAAGCTGTGAGTGAGAGAGAGAGAGAAAGAGCTGTGAGTGAGAGAGAGAGATAAAGACAAGCTGTGAGAGAGAGACAGAGAAAGAGAAGCTGAGTGAGAGAGAGAGAGAAAGAGAAGCTGTGAGTGAGAGAGAGAGAAAGAGAAGCTGTGTGAGAGAGAGAGAAAGAGAAGCTGTGAGTGAGAGAGAAAAAGAAAGAGAAGCTGTGAGTGAGAGAGAGAGAAAGAGAAGCTGTGAGTGAGAGAGAGAGAAAGAAAGAGAAGCTGAGTGAGATAGAGAGAGAGAAAGAGAAGCTGTGAGTGAGAGAGAGAAGCTTGAGTGAGTGATAGAGAGAGAGAGAAGATGTGAGTGAGAGAGAGGGAAAGAGAATCTGTGAGTGAGAGAGAGAGAAAAGAGAAGCTGTGAGTGAGTGGGAGAGAGATAAATAGAAGCTGTGAGTTAGAGAGAGAAAGAGAAGCTGTGAGTTAGAGAGAGAGAAAAAGAAGCTGTGAGTGAGAGAGAGAGAAGCTGTGAGTGAGAGAGAGAGAGAGAGAGAGAAAGAGAAGATGTGAGTGAGAGAGAGAGATAGAGAAGCTGTGAGAGAGAGAGACAAAGAGATTCTGTGAGTGTGAGAGGGAGAGTAAGAGAAGCTGTGTGTGTGTGTGAGAGAGAGAGAGAAGCTGTGTGTGTGAGAGAGAGAAGCTGTGTGTGTGTGAGAGAGAAAGAGAAGCTGTGAGTGAGAGTGAGTGAAAGAGAGAGTGAGAAGCTGTGACAGTGATAGAGAGAGAGCAAGAGAAGCTGTGAGTGAGAGAGAGAGAGTAAGAGAAGCTGTGAGTGAGAGAGAGAGAAAGAGAAGCTGTGAGTGAGAGGGAGAGAAAGAGAAGCTGAGTGAGAAAGAGAGAGAGAAAGAGAAGCTGTGAGTGCGAGAGAGAAAGAGTAGCTGTGAGTGAGAGAGAGAGAAAGAGAAGCTGAGAAAGAGAGATAGAAAGAGAAGCTGTGAGTGAGAGAGAGAGAGAGAAAGATAAGCTGAGTGAGAGAGAGAGAAGAGAAGCTGAGTGAGAGAGAGAGAGAGAAAGGGAAGCTGTGTGTGTGAGAGAGAGAAGCTGTGAGTGAGTGAGAGAGGGAGAAAGAGAAGCTGTGAGTGAGAGAGAGA
Source organism: Bradypodion ventrale (assembly GCA_035047345.1). Taxonomy (NCBI): domain Eukaryota; kingdom Metazoa; phylum Chordata; class Lepidosauria; order Squamata; family Chamaeleonidae; genus Bradypodion; species Bradypodion ventrale. Next base: position 9,017,245 of record JAWDJE010000018.1, on the reverse strand, counting down.
GAGAGAAAGAGATGGTGTGTGTGTGTGAGAGAGAAGCTGTGAGTGAGAGAGAGAGAGAAGCTGTGAGCGAGAGAGAGAGAGAGATGTGAGTGAGAGAGAGAAAGAGAAAGAGAAGCTGTGAGTGAGAGAGAGAGAGAGAAAGAGAAGTAGTGAGAGAGGGAGAGAGAGAGAGAAGCTGTGAGTGAGAGAGATAGCGATAAAGAGAAGTTGTGAGTGAGAGAGAGAGAGAAGCTGTCAGTGAGTGAGAGAGAGAGAAAGTGAAGCTGTGAGTGAGAGAAATATATAGTCAAGGTGTGAGAGAGAGACAAAGAAAGAGACACTGTGAGTGAGAGAGAGAAAGAAAGAGATGCTGAGAGAGAGAGTGAAGCTTTGAGTGAGTGAGAGAGAGAGAAGCTGTGAGTGAGTGAGAGAGAGATGTGAGTGAGTGAGAGAAAGAGAAAGAGAAAGAGAAGCAGTGAGTGAGAGAGAGAGAAAGAGAAGCTGTGAGTGAGAGAGAGAGAGAGAGAAAGAGAAGCAGTGAGAGAGGGAGAGAGAGAAAGAGAAGCTGTTAGTGAGAGAGAGAGAGAAAGAGAAGCTGTGAGAGAGAGTGTGTGAGAGAGAAAAGCTGTGAGTGAGAGAGAGAGAGAAGGTTTGAGTGAGAAAGAGAGAGAGAAGATGTGAGTGAGAGAGAGAGAGAGAAGCTGTGAGAGAGAGAGAGAGAAAGAGAAGTTGTGAGTGAGTGAGAGAGAGAGAAAGAGAAGCTGTGAGTGAGAGAGTGAGAAAGAGAAGCTGAGTGAGAAAGAGAGAGAGAAAGAGAAGCTGTGAGTGAGAGAGAGAGAAAGAGAAGCTGTGAGTGAGAGAGAGAGAGTGAAAGAGACGCTGAGAGTGCGAGAGAGAAAGAGTAGCTGTGAGTGAGAGAGAGAGAAAGAGAAGCTGAGAAAGAGAGATAGAAAGAGAAGCTGTGAGTGAGAGAGAGAGAGAGAAAGATAAGCTGAATGAGAGAGAGAGAAGAGAAGCTGAGTGAGAGAGAGAGAGAAAGCGAAGCTGTGTGTGTGAGAGAGAGAAGCTGTGAGTGAGTGAGAGAGAGAGTGAGAAAGAGAAGCTGTGAGTGAGAGAGAGAGAAAGAGAAGTAGTGAGAGAGGGAGAGAGAGAGAGAAGCTGTGAGTGAGAGAGATAGAGATAAAGAGAAGTTGTGAGTGAGAGAGAGAGAGCAGCTGTGAGTGAGAGAGAGAGAGAGAAAGAGAAGCTGTGAGTGAGAGAAATATATAGTCAAGCTGTGAGAGAGAGACAGAGAAAGAGACACTGTGAGTGAGAGAGAGAAAGAAAGAGATGCTGAGAGAGAGAGAGAAGCTTTGAGTGAGTGAGAGAGAGAGAAGCTGTGAGTGAGTGAGAGAGAGATGTGAGTGAGTGAGAGAGAGAGAGAGAGAGAAAGAGAAGCAGTGAGAGAGGGAGAGAGAGAAAGAGAAGCTGTTAGTGAGAGAGAGAGAGAAAGAGAAGCTGTGAGAGAGAGTGTGAGAGAGAGAAAAGCTGTGAGTGAGAGAGAGAGAGAAGGTGTGAGTGAGAAAGAGAGAGAGAAGATGGATGTGAGAGAGAGAGAGGAAGAGAAGCTGTGAGAGAGAGAGAGAGAAAGAGAAGTTGTGTGAGTGAGAGAGAGAGAAAGAGAAGCTGTGAGTGAGAGAGAGAGAAAGAGCTGTGAGTGAGAGAGAGAGAGATAAAGACAAGCTGTGAGAGAGAGACAGAGAAAGAGAAGCTGAGTGAGAGAGAGAGAAAGAGAAGCTGTGAGTGAGAGAGAGAGAAAGAGAAGCTGTGAGAGAGAGAGAGAGAAAGAGAAGCTGTGAGTGAGAGAGAAAAAGAAAGAGAAGCTGTGAGTGAGAGAGAGAGAAAGAGAAGCTGTGAGTGAGAGAGAGAGAAAGAAAGAGAAGCTGAGTGAGATAGAGAGAGAGAAAGAGAAGCTGTGAGTGAGAGAGAGAGAAACTGTGAGTGAGTGATAGAGAGAGAGAGAAGATGTGAGTGAGAGAGAGGGAAAGAGAATCTGTGAGTGAGAGAGAGAGAGAAAGAGAAGCTGTGAGTGAGTGAGAGATAGATAAATAGAAGCTGTGAGTTAGAGAGAGAAAGAGAAGCTGTGAGTGAGAGAGAGAGAAAAAGAAGCTGTGAGTTAGAGAGAGAGAAGCTGTGAGTGAGAGAGAGAGAGAGAAAGAGAAGATGTGAGTGAGAGAGAGAGAAAGAGAAGCTGTGAGAGAGAGAGACAAAGAGATTCTGTGAGTGTGAGAGGGAGAGTAAGAGAAGCTGTGAGTGAGAGAGAGAGAGAGAGAAGCTGTGTGTGAGAGAGAGAGAAGCTGTGTGTGTGAGAGAGAAAGAGAAGCTGTGAGTGAGAGTGAGTGAAAGAGAGAGTGAGAAGCTGTGACAGTGATAGAGAGAGAGCAAGAGAAGCTGTGAGTGAGAGAGAGAGAGAAAGAGAAGCTGTGAGTGAGAGAGAGAGAAAGAGAAGCTGTGAGTGAGAGAGAGAAAGAGAAGCTGAGTGAGAAAGAGAGAGAGTAAGAGAAGCTGTGAGTGAGAGAGAGAGAAAGAGAAGCTGTGAGTGAGAGAGAGAGAGCGAAAGACGCTGAGAGTGCGAGAGAGAAAGAGTAGCTGTGAGTGAGAGAGAGAGAAAGAGAAGCTGAGAAAGAGAGATAGAAAGAGAAGCTGTGAGTGAGAGAGAGAGAGAGAAAGATAAGCTGAGTGAGAGTGAGAGAAGAGAAGCTGAGTGAGAGAGAGAGAGAGAAAGGGAAGCTGTGTGTGTGTGAGAGAGAAGCTGTGAGTGAGTGAGAGAGAGAGGGAGAAAGAGAAGCTGTGAGTGAGAGAGAGAGAGAAAGAGATGGTGTGTGTGTGAGAGAGAGAGAAGCTGTGAGTGAGAGAGAGAGAGAAGCTGTGAGCGAGAGAGAGAGATGTGAGTGAGAGAGAGAAAGAGAAAGAGAAGCTGTGAGTGAGAGAGAGAGAGAAAGAGAAGTAGTGAGAGAAGGAGAGAGAGAGAGAGAAGCTGTGAGTGAGAGAGATAGAGATAAAGAGAAGTTGTGAGTGAGAGAGAGAGAGAAGCTGTCAGTGAGAGAGAGAGAGAGAAAGAGAAGCTGTGAGTGAGAGAAATATATAGTCAAGCTGTGAGAGAGAGACAGAGAAAGAGACACTGTGAGTGAGTGAGAGAGAGAAAGAGATGCTGAGAGAGAGAGAAGCTTTGAGTGAGTGAGAGAGAGAGAAGCTGTGAGTGAGTGAGAGAGAGATGTGAGTGAGTGAGAGAAAGAGAAAGAGAAAGAGAAGCAGTGAGTGAGAGAGAGAGAGAAAGAGAAGCTGTGAGTGAGAGAGAGAGAGAGAAAGAGAAGCAGTGAGAGAGGGAGAGAGAGAAAGAGAAGCTGTTAGTGAGAGAGAGAGAGAAGCTGTGAGAGAGAGTGTGAGAGAGAGAAAAGCTGTGAGTGAGAGAGAGAGAGAAGGTGTGAGTGAGAAAGAGAGAGAGAAGATGTGAGTGAGAGAGAGAGAGAAGCTGTGAGAGAGAGAGAAAGAGAAGTTGTGAGTGAGTGAGAGAGAGAGAAGCTGTGAGTGAGAGAGAGAGAAAGAGAAGCTGTGAGAGAGAGTGAGAGAGAGAGAGAGAAAAGCTGTGAGTGTGAGAGAGAGAGAGAAGCTGTAGGTGAGAAAGAGAGAGAGGGAAGATGTGAGTGAGAGAGTGAGAGAGAAGCTGTGAGTGAGAGAGTGATATAGAAGCTGTGAGTGAGAGAGAGATAAAGAGAAGCTGTGAGTTAGATAGAGACAGAGAAAGAGAAGCTGTGAGTGAGAGAGAGAGAGAGAAAGAGAAAAGCTGTGAGTGAGAGAGAGAGAGAGAAGCTGTGAGTGAGAGAGAGATAAAGAGAAGCTGTGAGTTAGAGAGAGACAGAGAAAGAGAAGCTGTGAGTGAGGGAGAGAGAGAGAAAGAGAAGCTGTGAGTGAGAGAGATAAAGAGAAGCTGTGAGTTAGAGAGAGACAGAGAAAGAGAAGCTGTGAGTGAGAGAAAGAGAGAAAGAGAAGCTGTGAGTGAGTGAGAGAGAGAGAGAAATAGAAGCTGTGAGTGAGAGAGAGAGAGAGAGAGAAAGAGAAGCTTTGAGTGAGAGAGAGAGATAGAAAGAGAAGCTGTGAGTGAGATAGAGAGAGAGAAACTGTGAGTGAGTGAGAGATAGAAGCTGTGAGTGAGTGAGAGAGAGAGAGAGAGAGAGAAGCTGTGTGTGTGAGAGAGAGAAAGAGAAGCTGTAAGTGAGAGAGAGAGAAATAGAACCTGAGAGTGAGAGAGAGATAAAGGGAAGCTGTGAGTTAGAGAGAGACAAAGAGAAGCTGTGAGAGAGAGAGAGAGAGAGAAATAGAAAGAGAGGCTGTGTGTGTGTGTGAGAGAGAAGCTGTGAGTGAGTGAGAGAGAGAGGGAGAAATAGAAGCTGTGAGGGAGAGAGAAAGAGAAGCTGTGAGTGAGAGAGATATATAGTCAAGCTGTGAGAGAGAGATAGAGAAAGAGACACTGTGAATGAGAGAGAGATATAAAGAGATGCTGTGAGAGAGAGAGAAGCTGTGAGTGAGAGAGAGAGAAGCTGTGAGTGAGAGAGAGAGAGATGTGAGTGAGAGAGAGAAAGAGAAAGAGAAGCTGTGAGTGAGAGAGAGAGAGATAAAGAGAAGCTGTGAGTGAGAGAGAGAGAGAAAGAGAAGCTGTGAGTGAGAGAGAGAGAAAGAGAAGCAGTGAGAGAGGGAGAGAGAGAAAGAGAAAGTGTGAGTGAGAGAGAGAGAGAAAGAGAAGTTGTGAGTGAGAGAGAGAGAGAAGCTGTGAGTGAGAGAGAGAGAGAGAAAGAGATGTTGTGAGTGAGAGAGAGAGAGAAGCTGTCAGTGAGAGAGAGCGAGAGAAAGAGAAGCTGTGAGTGAGAGAGAGAGGGAGAAAGAGAATCTGTGAGTGAGAGAGAGAGAGAAATAGAAGCTGTGAGTGAGAGAGAGAGAGAGAGAGTAGCTGTGTGAGAGAGAGAGAGAGAAGCTGTGAGAGAGTGAGAGAGAGAGAGAAAAGCTGTGAGTGAGAGAGAGAGAGAAGCTGTGAGTGAGAAAGAGAGAGAGAGAAGATGTGAGTGAGAGAGAGAGAGAAGCTGTGAATGAGAGAGAGAGAAGCTGTGAGTGAGAGAGAGATAAAGAGAAGCTGTGGGTTAGAGAGAGACAGAGAAAGAGAAGCTGTGAGTGAGAGAGAGAGAGAGAAAGAGAAAAGCTGTGAGTGAGAGAGAGAGAAGCTGTGAGTGAGAGAGAGATAAAGAGAAGCTGTGAGTTAGAGAGAGACAGAGAAAGAGAAGCTGTGAGTGAGAGAGAGAGAGAATGAGACGCTGTGAGTGAGTGAGAGAGAGAGAGAGAAAAGCTGTGAGTGAGAGAGAGAGAGAGAAGCTGTGAGTCAGAGAGAGATAAAGAGAAGCTGTGAGTTCGAAAGAGACAGAGAAAGAGAAGCTGTGAGTGAGAGAGAGAGAAAGAGAAGCTGTGAGTGAGAGAGAGAGAAGCTGTGAGTGAGAGAGAGAGAGAAGCTGTGAGAGAAAGTGAGAGAGAGAGAGAGAGAAGCTGTGAGTGAGAGAGAGAGAGAGAGAAGCTGTGTGTGTGAGAGAGAGAAAAGCTGTGAGTGAGAGAGAGAGAGAGAAGCTGTGAGTGAAAGAGAAAGAGTAGCTGTGAGTGAGAGAGAGAGAGAGAAAGATAAGCTGAGTGAGAGAAAGAGAGAAAGAGAAGCTGTGAGTGAGAGAGAGAGAAGCTGTGTGAGAGAGAAAGAAACTCTTTGAGAGGGAGTGAGAGAGAGAGAGAGAAAGAGAAGCTGTGTGTGCGAGAGAAAGAAAGAGTAGCTGTGAGTAAGAGAGAGAGAAAGAGAAGCTGTGAGTGAGAGAGAGAGAGAGAAAGAGCTGTGAGTGAGAGAGAGAGAGAAGCTGTGAGTGAGTGAGAGAGAGAAAGAGAAAGAGAAGCTGTGAGTGAGAGAGAGAGAAAGACCAGCTGTGAGAGAGAGACAGAGAAAGAGAAGCTGAGTGAGAGATAGAGAGAAAGAGAAGCTGTGAGTGAGAGAGAGAGAGAAAGAGAAGGTGTGAGTGAGAGAGAGAGAAAGGGAAGCTGTGAGTTTGAGAGAGAGAAAGATATAGAAGCTGTGAGTGAGATAGAGAGAGAGAAAGAGAAGCTGTGAGTGAGAGAGATAGAGAAAGAGAAGCTGTGAGTGATAGAGAGAGAGAGAAATAGAAGCTGTGAGTGAGAGAGAGAGAGAGAAAGAGAAGCTGTGAGTGAGAGAGTGGGAGAAAAAGGGAAGCTGTGAGAGAGAGAGAGAGAAAGAGAAGCTGTGAGTGAGAGAGAGAGAGAAAGAGAAGCTGTGAGTGAGTGAGAGATAGAGAAGCTGTGAGTGAGTGAGAGAGAGAGAGAGAAAGAGAAGCTGTGAGTGAGAGTGAGAGAAAGAGAAGCTGTGAGTGAGAGAGAGAGATAAAGACAAGCTGTGAGAGAGAGACAGAGAAAGAGAAGCTGAGTGAGAGAGAGAGAAAGAGAAGCTGTGAGTGAGAGAGAGAGAGAAAGAGAAGCTGTGAGTGAGAGAGAGAGAAAGAGAGAAAGAGAAGCTGTGAGTGAGAGAGAGAGCTGTGAGTGAGAGAGAAAGAGAAGCTGTGAGAGAGAGAGAGAGAAAGAGAAGCTATGAGTGAGAGAGAAAAAGAAAGAGAAGTTGTGAGTGAGTGAGAGAGAGAGAAGCTGTGAGTGAGAGAGAGAGAGAGAGAGAGAAAAGCTGTGAGTGTGTGTGAGAGAGAGAAGCTGTTGGTGAGAAAGAGAGAGAGGGAAGATGTGAGTGAGAGAGTGAGAGAGAAGCTGTGAGTGAGAGAGATAAAGAGAAGCTGTGAGTTAGATAGAGACAGAGAAAGAGAAGCTGTGAGTGAGAGAGAGAGAGAGAGAAAGAGAAAAGCTGTGAGTGAGAGAGAGAGAAGCTGTGAGTGAGAGAGAGATAAAGAGAAGCTGTGAGTTAGAGAGAGACAGAGAAAGAGAAGCTGTGAGTGAGGGAGAGAGAGAGGAAGAGAAGCTGTGAGTGAGAGAGATAAAGAGAAGCTGTGAGCTGGAGAGAGACAGAGAAAGAGAAGCTGTGATTGAGAGAGAGAGAGAAAGAGAAGCTGTGAGTGAGAGAGAGAGAGAAATAGAAGCTGTGAGTGAGAGAGAGAGAGAGAAAGAGAAGCTTTGAGTGAGAGAGAGAGATAGAAAGAGAAGCTGTGAGTGAGATAGAGAGAGAGAAACTGTGAGTGAGTGAGAGAGAGAAGCTGTGAGTGAGTGAGAGAGAGAGAGAGAAGCTGTGTGTGTGTGAGAGAGAAAGAGAAGCTGTAAGTGAGAGAGAGAGAAATAGAACCTGAGAGTGAGAGAGAGATAAAGGGAAGCTGTGAGTTAGAGAGAGACAAAGAGAAGCTGTGAGTGAGAGAGAGAGAGAGAAATAGAAAGAGAGGCTGTGTGTGTGTGAGAGAGAGAAGCTGTGAGTGAGTGAGAGAGAGAGGAAGAAATAGAAGCTGTGAGAGAGAGAGAGAGAGAAAGAGAAGCTGTGAGTGAGTGAGAGAGAGAGAAGCTGTGAGTGAGTGAGAGAGAGAGAGAGAAAGAGAAGCTGTGAGTGAGAGTGAGAGAAAGAGAAGCTGTGAGTGAGAGAGAGAGATAAAGACAAGCTGTGAGAGAGAGACAGAGAAAGAGAAGCTGAGTGAGAGAGAGAGAAAGAGAAGCTGTGAGTGAGAGAGAGAGAGAAAGAGAAGCTGTGAGTGAGAGAGAGAGAAAGAGAGAAAGAGAAGCTGTGAGTGAGAGAGAGAGCTGTGAGTGAGAGAGAAAGAGAAGCTGTGTGAGAGAGAGAGAGAAAGAGAAGCTATGAGTGAGAGAGAAAAAGAAAGAGAAGCTGTGAGTGAGAGAGAGAGAAACAGAAGCTGTGAGTGAGAGAGAGAGAAAGAAAGAGAAGCTGAGTGAGATAGAGAGAGAGAAAGAGAAGCTGTGAGTGAGAGAGAGAGAAAGAGAAGCTGTGAGTGAGAGAGAGAGAGCGAAAGAGACGCTGAGAGTGCGAGAGAGAAAGAGTAGCTGTGAGTGAGAGAGAGAGAAAGAGAAGCTGAGAAAGAGAGATAGAAAGAGAAGCTGTGAGTGAGAGAGAGAGAGAAAGGTAAGCTGAGTGAGAGAGAGAGAAAGAGAAGCTGAGTGAGAGAGAGAGAGAGAAAGGGAAGCTGTGAGTGAGAGAGAGAGAAGCTGTGAGTGAGTGAGAGAGAGAGGGAGAAAGAGAAGCTGTGAGTGAGGGAGAGAAAGAGAAAGAGACACTGTGAGTGAGAGAGAGAGAGAGAAAGAGATGCTGTGTGTGAGAGAGAGAGAAGCTGTGAGTGAGAGAGAGAGAAGCTGTGAGTGAGAGAGAGAGAGAGATGTGAGTGAGAGAGAGAAAGAGAAAGAGAAGCTGTGAGTGAGAGAGAGAGAGAAAGAGATGCTTTGAGAGAGAGAAGCTTTGAGTGAGTGAGAGAGAGAGAAGCTGTGAGTGAGTGAGAGAGAGATGTGAGTGAGTGAGAGAAAGAGAAAGAGAAAGAGAAGCAGTGAGTGAGAGAGAGAGAGAAAGAGAAGCTGTGAGTGAGAGAGAGAGAGAGAAAGAGAAGCAGTGAGAGAGGGAGAGAGAGAAAGAGAAGCTGTTAGTGAGAGAGAGAGAGAGAGAAGCTGTGAGAGAGAGTGTGAGAGAGAGAAAAGCTGTGAGTGAGAGAGAGAGAAGGTGTGAGTGAGAAAGAGAGAGAGAAGATGTGAGTGAGAGAGAGAGAGAAGCTGAGAGAGAGAGAGAAAGAGAATTTGTGAGTGAGTGAGAGAGAGAGAAGCTGTGAGTGAGAGAGAGAGAAAGAGAAGCTGTGAGAGAGAGTGAGAGAGAGAGAGAAAAGCTGTGAGTGTGAGAGAGAGAGAGAAGCTGTAGGTGAGATAGAGAGAGAGGGAAGATGTGAGTGAGAGAGTGAGAGAGAAGCTGTGAGTGAGAGAGAGATATAGAAGCTGTGAGTGAGAGAGAGATAAAGAGAAGCTGTGAGTTAGATAGAGACAGAGAAAGAGAAGCTGTGAGTGAGAGAGAGAGAGAGAAAGAAAAAAGCTGTGAGTGAGAGAGAGAGAGAGAGAAGCTGTGAGTGAGAGAGAGATAAAGAGAAGCTGTGAGTTAGAGAGAGACAGAGAAAGAGAAGCTGTGAGTGAGGGAGAGAGAGAGAAAGAGAAGCTGTGAGTGAGAGAGATAAAGAGAAGCTGTGAGTTAGAGAGAGACAGAGAAAGAGAAGCTGTGAGTGAGAGAAAGAGAGAAAGAGAAGCTGTGAGTGAGTGAGAGAGAGAGAGAAATAGAAGCTGTGAGTGAGAGAGAGAGAGAGAGAGAAAGAGAAGCTTTGAGTGAGAGAGAGAGATAGAAAGAGAAGCTGTGAGTGAGATAGAGAGAGAGAAACTGTGAGTGAGTGAGAGATAGAAGCTGTGAGTGAGTGAGAGAGAGAGAGAGAGAGAGAGAAGCTGTGTGTGTGAGAGAGAGAAAGAGAAGCTGTAAGTGAGAGAGAGAGAAATAGAACCTGAGAGTGAGAGAGAGATAAAGGGAAGCTGTGAGTTAGAGAGAGACAAAGAGAAGCTGTGAGAGAGAGAGAGAGAGAGAGAAATAGAAAGAGAGGCTGTGTGTGTGTGAGAGAGAGAAGCTGTGAGTGAGTGAGAGAGAGAGGGAGAAATAGAAGCTGTGAGGGAGAGAGAAAGAGAAGCTGTGAGTGAGAGAGATATATAGTCAAGCTGTGAGAGAGAGATAGAGAAAGAGACACTGTGAATGAGAGAGAGATATAAAGAGATGCTGTGAGAGAGAGAGAAGCTGTGAGTGAGAGAGAGAGAAGCTGTGAGTGAGAGAGAGAGAGATGTGAGTGAGAGAGAGAAAGAGAAAGAGAAGCTGTGAGTGAGAGAGAGAGAGATAAACAGAAGCTGTGAGTGAGAGAGAGAGAGAAAGAGAAGCTGTGAGTGAGAGAGAGAGAGAAAGAGAAGCAGTGAGAGAGGGAGAGAGAGAAAGAGAAAGTGTGAGTGAGAGAGAGAGAGAAAGAGAAGTTGTGAGTGAGAGAGAGAGAGAAGCTGTGAGTGAGAGAGAGAGAGAGAAAGAGATGTTGTGAGTGAGAGAGAGAGAGAAGCTGTCAGTGAGAGAGAGCGAGAGAAAGAGAAGCTGTGAGTGAGAGAGAGAGGGAGAAAGAGAATCTGTGAGTGAGAGAGAGAGAGAAATAGAAGCTGTGAGTGAGAGAGAGAGAGAGAGTAGCTGTGTGTGAGAGAGAGAGAGAAGCTGTGAGAGAGTGAGAGAGAGAGAGAAAAGCTGTGAGTGAGAGAGAGAGAGAAGCTGTGAGTGAGAAAGAGAGAGAGAGAAGATGTGAGTGAGAGAGAGAGAGAAGCTGTGAATGAGAGAGAGAGAAGCTGTGAGTGAGAGAGAGATAAAGAGAAGCTGTGGGTTAGAGAGAGACAGAGAAAGAGAAGCTGTGAGTGAGAGAGAGAGAGAGAGAAAGAGAAAAGCTGTGAGTGAGAGAGAGAGAAGCTGTGAGTGAGAGAGAGATAGAGAAGCTGTGAGTTAGAGAGAGACAGAGAAAGAGAAGCTGTGAGTGAGAGAGAGAGAGAATGAGACGCTGTGAGTGAGTGAGTGAGAGAGAGAGAAAAGCTGTGAGTGAGAGAGAGAGAGAGAAGCTGTGAGTCAGAGAGAGATAAAGAGAAGCTGTGAGTTCGAAAGAGACAGAGAAAGAGAAGCTGTGAGTGAGAGAGAGAGAAAGAGAAGCTGTGAGTGAGAGAGAGAGAAGCTGTGAGTGAGAGAGAGAGAGAAGCTGTGAGAGAAAGTGAGAGAGAGAGAGAGAGAAGCTGTGAGTGAGAGAGAGAGAGAGAGAAGCTGTGTGTGTGTGAGAGAGAAAAGCTGTGAGTGAGAGAGAGAGAGAAGCTGTGAGTGAAAGAGAAAGAGTAGCTGTGAGTGAGAGAGAGAGAGAGAAAGATAAGCTGAGTGAGAGAAAGAGAGAAAGAGAAGCTGTGAGTGAGAGAGAGACAAGCTGTGTGAGAGAGAAAGAAACTCTTTGAGAGGGAGTGAGAGAGAGAGAGAGAGAAAGAGAAGCTGTGTGTGTGAGAGAAAGAAAGAGTAGCTGTGAGTAAGAGAGAGAGAAAGAGAAGCTGTGAGTGAGAGAGAGAGAGAGAAAGAGCTGTGAGTGAGAGAGAGAGAGAAGCTGTGAGTGAGTGAGAGAGAGAGAGAGAAAGAGAAGCTGTGAGTGAGAGAGAGAGAAAGACCAGCTGTGAGAGAGAGACAGAGAAAGAGAAGCTGAGTGAGAGATAGAGAGAAAGAGAAGCTGTGAGTGAGAGAGAGAGAGAAAGAGAAGGTGTGAGTGAGAGAGAGAGAAAGGGAAGCTGTGAGTGTGAGAGAGAGAAAGATATAGAAGCTGTGAGTGAGATAGAGAGAGAGAAAGAGAAGCTGTGAGTGAGAGAGAGAGAGAGAAGCTGTGAGTGAGTGATAGAAAGAGAGAGAAGATGGGAGTGAGAGAGAGAGAAAGAGAAGCTGTGAGTGAGAGAGAGAGAAAAAGAGAAGCTGAGTGAGAGAGAGAGAGAAAGAGAAGCTGTGAGTGAGAGAGAGAGAAGCTGTGAGTGAGAGAGAGAGAGAAACAGAAGATGTGAGTGAGAGAGAGAGTAAGAGAAGCTGTGAGTGAGAGAGAGAGAGAAAGAGAAGCTGTGAGTGAGCGAGAGATATAAAGAGAAGCTGTGAGTGAGAGAGATAGAGAAAGAGAAGCTGTGAGTGATAGAGAGAGAGAGAAATAGAAGCTGTGAGTGAGAGAGAGAGAGAGAAACAGAAGCTGTGAGTGAGAGAGTGGGAGAAAAAGGGAAGCTGTGAGAGAGAGAGAGAGAAAGAGAAGCTGTGAGTGAGAGAGAGAGAGAAAGAGAAGCTGTGAGTGAGTGAGAGATAGAGAAGCTGTGAGTGAGTGAGAGAGAGAGAGAGAAAGAGAAGCTGTGAGTGAGAGTGAGAGAAAGAGAAGCTGTGAGTGAGAGAGAGAGATAAAGACAAGCTGTGAGAGAGAGACAGAGAAAGAGAAGCTGAGTGAGAGAGAGAGAAAGAGAAGCTGTGAGTGAGAGAGAGAGAGAAAGAGAAGCTGTGAGTGAGAGAGAGAGAAAGAGAGAAAGAGAAGCTGTGAGTGAGAGAGAGAGCTGTGAGTGAGAGAGAAAGAGAAGCTGTGAGAGAGAGAGAGAGAAAGAGAAGCTATGAGTGAGAGAGAAAAAGAAAGAGAAGTTGTGAGTGAGTGAGAGAGAGAGAAGCTGTGAGTGAGAGAGAGAGAGAGAAAGAGAAGCTGTGAGAGAGAGTGAGAGAGAGAGAGAGAAAAGCTGTGAGTGTGTGAGAGAGAGAGAAGCTGTTGGTGAGAAAGAGAGAGAGGGAAGATGTGAGTGAGAGAGTGAGAGAGAAGCTGTGAGTGAGAGAGATAAAGAGAAGCTGTGAGTTAGATAGAGACAGAGAAAGAGAAGCTGTGAGTGAGAGAGAGAGAGAGAGAAAGAGAAAAGCTGTGAGTGAGAGAGAGAGAAGGTGTGAGTGAGAGAGAGATAAAGAGAAGCTGTGAGTTAGAGAGAGACAGAGAAAGAGAAGCTGTGAGTGAGGGAGAGAGAGAGGAAGAGAAGCTGTGAGTGAGAGAGATAAAGAGAAGCTGTGAGTTAGAGAGAGACAGAAAAAGAGAAGCTGTGATTGAGAGAGAGAGAGAAAGAGAAGCTGTGAGTGAGAGAGAGAGAGAAATAGAAGCTGTGAGTGAGAGAGAGAGAGAGAAAGAGAAGCTTTGAGTGAGAGAGAGAGATAGAAAGAGAAGCTGTGAGTGAGATAGAGAGAGAGAAACTGTGAGTGAGTGAGAGAGAGAAGCTGTGAGTGAGTGAGAGAGAGAGAGAGAAGCTGTGTGTGTGAGAGAGAGAAAGAGAAGCTGTAAGTGAGAGAGAGAGAAATAGAACCTGAGAGTGAGAGAGAGATAAAGGGAAGCTGTGAGTTAGAGAGAGACAAAGAGAAGCTGTGAGTGAGAGAGAGAGAGAGAAATAGAAAGAGAGGCTGTGTGTGTGTGTGAGAGAGAAGCTGTGAGTGAGTGAGAGAGAGAGGAAGAAATAGAAGCTGTGAGAGAGAGAGAGAGAGAAAGAGAAGCTGTGAGTGAGTGAGAGAGAGAGAAGCTGTGAGTGAGTGAGAGAGAGAGAGAGAAAGAGAAGCTGTGAGTGAGAGTGAGAGAAAGAGAAGCTGTGAGTGAGAGAGAGAGATAAAGACAAGCTGTGAGAGAGAGACAGAGAAAGAGAAGCTGAGTGAGAGAGAGAGAAAGAGAAGCTGTGAGTGAGAGAGAGAGAGAAAGAGAAGCTGTGAGTGAGAGAGAGAGAAAGAGAGAAAGAGAAGCTGTGAGTGAGAGAGAGAGCTGTGAGTGAGAGAGAAAGAGAAGCTGTGTGAGAGAGAGAGAGAAAGAGAAGCTATGAGTGAGAGAGAAAAAGAAAGAGAAGCTGTGAGTGAGAGAGAGAGAAAGAGAAGCTGTGAGTGAGAGAGAGAGAAAGAAAGAGAAGCTGAGTGAGATAGAGAGAGAGAAATAGAAGCTGTGAGTGAGAGAGAGAGAAAGAGAAGCTGTGAGTGAGAGAGAGAGAGCGAAAGAGACGCTGAGAGTGCGAGAGAGAAAGAGTAGCTGTGAGTGAGAGAGAGAGAAAGAGAAGCTGAGAAAGAGAGATAGAAAGAGAAGCTGTGAGTGAGAGAGAGAGAGAAAGGTAAGCTGAGTGAGAGAGAGAGAAAGAGAAGCTGAGTGAGAGAGAGAGAGAGAAAGGGAAGCTGTGAGTGAGAGAGAGAGAAGCTGTGAGTGAGTGAGAGAGAGAGGGAGAAAGAGAAGCTGTGAGTGAGGGAGAGAAAGAGAAAGAGACACTGTGAGTGAGAGAGAGAGAGAGAAAGAGATGCTGTGTGTGAGAGAGAGAGAAGCTGTGAGTGAGAGAGAGAGAAGCTGTGAGTGAGAGAGAGAGAGATGTGAGTGAGAGAGAGAAAGAGAAAGAGAAGCTGTGAGTGAGAGAGAGAGAGAAAGAGAAGCTGTGAGTGAGAGAGAGAGAGAAAGAGTAGCTGTGAGTGAGAGAGAGAGAAAGAGAAGCTGAGAGAGATAGAAAGAGAAGCTGTGAGTGAGAGAGAGAGAGAAAGATAAGCTGAGTGAGAGAGAGAGAAAGAGAAGCTGAGTGAGAGAGAGAGAGAAAGGGAAGCTGTGTGTGTGAGAGAGAGAAGCTGTGAGTGAGTGAGAGAGAGAGGGAGAAAGAGAAGCTGTGAGTGAGAGAGAGAAAGAGAAAGAGACACTGTGAGTGAGAGAGAGAGAGAAAGAGATGTTGTGTGTGTGTGAGAGAGAGAAGCTGTGAGTGAGAGAGAGAGAGAAGCTGTGAGTGAGAGAGAGAGAGAGAAGCTGTGACTGAGTGAGAGAGAGATAGAAAGAGAAGCTGTGAGTGAGAGTGAGAGAAAGAGAAGTAGTGAGAGAGGGAGAGAGAGAGAGAGAAGCTGTGAGTGAGAGAGATAGAGATAAAGAGAAGTTCTGAGTGAGAGAGAGAGAGAAGCTGTCAGTGAGAGAGAGAGAGAGAAAGAGAAGCTGTGAGTGAGAGAAATATATAGTCAAGCTGTGAGAGAGAGACAGAGAAAGAGACACTGTGAGTGAGAGAGAGAAAGAAAGAGATGCTGAGAGAGAGAGAGAGAAGCTTTGAGTGAGTGAGAGAGAGAGAAGCTGTGAGTGAGAGAGAGATGTGAGTGAGTGAGAGAAAGAGAAAGAGAAAGAGAAGCAGTGAGTGAGAGAGAGAGAGAAAGAGAAGCTGTGAGTGAGAGAGAGAGCTGTGAGTGAGAGAGAAAGAGAAGCTGTGAGAGAGAGAGAGAGAGAGAGAAGCTATGAGTGAGAGAGAAAAAGAAAGAGAAGTTGTGAGTGAGTGAGAGAGAGAGAAGCTGTGAGTGAGAGAGAGAGAAAGAGAAGCTGTGAGAGAGAGTGAGAGAGAGAGAGAGAAAAGCTGTGAGTGTGTGTGTGAGAGAGAAGCTGTTGGTGAGAAAGAGAGAGAGGGAAGATGTGAGTGAGAGAGTGAGAGAGAAGCTGTGAGTGAGAGAGATAAAGAGAAGCTGTGAGTTAGAGAGAGACAGAGAAAGAGAAGCTGTGAGTGAGAGAGAGAGAGAGAGAAAGAGAAAAGCTGTGAGTGAGAGAGAGAGAAGCTGTGAGTGAGAGAGAGATAAAGAGAAGCTGTGAGTTAGAGAGAGACAGAGAAAGAGAAGCTGTGAGTGAGGGAGAGAGAGAGAAAGAGAAGCTGTGAGTGAGAGAGATAAAGAGAAGCTGTGAGTTAGAGAGAGACAGAGAAAGAGAAGCTGTGATTGAGAGAGAGAGAGAAAGAGAAGCTGTGAGTGAGAGAGAGAGAGAGAGAAATAGAAGCTGTGAGTGAGAGAGAGAGAGAGAAAGAGAAGCTTTGAGTGAGAGAGAGAGATAGAAAGAGAAGCTGTGAGTGAGATAGAGAGAGAGAAACTGTGAGTGAGTGAGAGAGAGAGAGAGAGAGAAGCTGTGTGTGTGTGAGAGAGAAAGAGAAGCTGTAAGTGAGAGAGAGAGAAATAGAACCTGAGAGTGAGAGAGAGATAAAGGGAAGCTGTGAGTTAGAGAGAGACAAAGAGAAGCTGTGAGTGAGAGAGAGAGAGAGAAATAGAAAGAGAGGCTGTGTGTGTGTGTGAGAGAGAAGCTGTGAGTGAGTGAGAGAGAGAGGGAGAAATAGAAGCTGTGAGAGAGAGAGAGAGAGAAAGAGAAGCTGTGAGTGAGTGAGAGAGAGAGAAGCTGTGACTGAGTGAGAGAGAGATAGAAAGAGAAGCTGTGAGTGAGAGTGAGAGAAAGAGAAGCTGTGAGTGAGAGAGAGAGATAAAGACAAGCTGTGAGAGAGAGACAGAGAAAGAGAAGCTGAGTGAGAGAGAGAGAAAGAGAAGCTGTGAGTGAGAGAGAGAGAGAAAGAGAAGCTGTGAGTGAGAGAGAGAGAAAGAAAGAGAGAAAGAGAAGCTGTGAGTGAGAGAGAGAACTGTGAGTGAGAGAGAAAGAGAAGCTGTGTGAGAGAGAGAGAGAAAGAGAAGCTATGAGTGAGAGAGAAAAAGAAAGAGAAGCTGTGAGTGAGAGAGAGAGAAAGAGAAGCTGTGAGTGAGAGAGAGAGAAAGAAAGAGAAGCTGAGTGAGAAAGAGAGAGAGAAAGAGAAGCTGTGAGTGAGAGAGAGAGAAAAGCTGTGAGTGAGTGATAGAGAGAGAGAGAAGATGTGAGTGAGTGAGAGAGAGAGAAGCTGTGAGTGAGTGAGAGAGAGAGAGAGAAAGAGAAGCTGTGAGTGAGAGTGAGAGAAAGAGAAGCTGTGAGTGAGAGAGAGATAAAGACAAGCTGTGAGAGAGAGACAGAGAAAGAGAAGCTGAGTGAGAGAGAGAGAAAGAGAAGCTGTGAGTGAGAGAGAGAGAAAGAGAAGCTGTGAGTGAGAGAGAGAGAAAGAGAGAAAGAGAAGCTGTGAGTGAGAGAGAGAGCTGTGAGTGAGAGAGAAAGAGAAGCTATGAGAGAGAGAGAGAGAAAGAGAAGCTATGAGTGAGAGAGAAAAAGAAAGAGAAGCTGTGAGTGAGAGAGAGAGAAAGAGAAGCTGTGAGTGAGAGAGAGAGAAAGAAAGAGAAGCTGAGTGAGATAGAGAGAGAGAAAGAGAAGCTGTGAGTGAGAGAGAGAGAGAAGCTGTGAGTGAGTGATAGAGAGAGAGAGAAGATGTGAGTGAGAGAGAGGGAAAGAGAATCTGTGAGTGAGAGAGAGAGAGAAAGAGAAGCTGTGAGTGAGAGAGAGAGATAAATAGAAGCTGTGAGTTAGAGAGAGAAAGAGAAGCTGTGAGTGAGAGAGAGAGAATGAGAAGCTGTGTTTGAGAGAGAGAGAGAAGCCTTGAGTGAGAGAGAGAGAGAGAAAGAGAAGATGTGAGTGAGAGAGAGAGAAAGAGAAGCTGTGAGAGAGAGAGACAAAGAGAAGCTGTGAGTGTGAGAGAGAGAGTAAGAGAAGCTGTGAGTGAGTGAGAGAGAGAGAAGCTGTGTGTGTGAGAGAGAAAGAGAAGCTGTGAGTGAGAGTGAGTGAAAGAGAGAGAGAGAAGCTGTGACAGTGATAGAGAGAGAGTAAAAGAGAAGCTGTGAGTGAGAGAGAGAGAGAAAGAGAAGCTGTGAGTGAGAAAGAGAGAAAGAGAAGCTGTGAGTGAGAGAGAGAGAAAGAGAAGCTGAGTGAGAAAGAGAGAGAGAAAGAGAAGCTGTGAGTGAGAGAGAGAGAAAGAGAAGCTGTGAGTGAGAGAGAGAGAGCGAAAGAGACGCTGAGAGTGCGAGAGAGAAAGAGTAGCTGTGAGTGAGAGAGAGAGAAAGAGAAGCTGAGAAAGAGAGATAGAAAGAGAAGCTGTGAGTGAGAGAGAGAGAGAAAGATAAGCTGAGTGAGAGAGAGAGAAAGAGAAGCTGAGTGAGAGAGAGAGAGAGAAAGGGAAGCTGTGTGTGAGAGAGAGAGAAGCTGTGAGTGAGTGAGAGAGAGAGGGAGAGAAGCTGTGAGTGAGAGAGAGAAAGAGAAAGAGACACTGTGAGTGAGAGAGAGAGAGAGAAAGAGATGCTGTGTGTGTGAGAGAGAGAGAAGCTGTGAGTGAGAGAGAGAGAAGCTGTGAGTGAGAGAGAGAGAGAGATGTGAGTGAGAGAGAGAAAGAGAAAGAGAAGCTGTGAGTGAGAGAGAGAGAGAAAGAGAAGCTGTGAGTGAGAGAGAGAGAGAAAGAGTAGCTGTGAGTGAGAGAGAGAGAAAGAGAAGCTGAGAAAGAGAGATAGAAAGAGAAGCTGTGAGTGAGAGAGAGAGAGAAAGATAAGCTGAGTGAGAGAGAGAGAAAGAGAAGCTGAGTGAGAGAGAGAGAGAAATGGAAGCTGTGTGTGTGAGAGAGAGAAGCTGTGGGTGAGTGAGAGAGAGAGGGAGAAAGAGAAGCTGTGAGTGAGAGAGAGAAAGAGAAAGAGACACTGTGAGTGAGAGAGAGAGAGAAAGAGATGGTGTGTGTGTGAGAGAGAGAGAAGCTGTGAGTGAGAGAGAGAGAGAAGCTGTGAGTGAGTGAGAGAGAGAGAGATGTGAGTGAGAGAGAGAAAGAGAAAGAGAAGCTGTGAGTGAGAGAGAGAGAGAAAGAGAAGTAGTGAGAGAGGGAGAGAGAGAGAGAAGCTGTGAGTGAGAGAGATAGAGATAAAGAGAAGCTGTGAGAGAGAGTGTGAGAGAGAGAAAAGCTGTGAGTGAGAGAGAGAGAGAAGGTGTGAGTGAGAAAGAGAGAGAGAAGATGTGAGTGAGAGAGAGAGAGAGAAGCTGTGAGAGAGAGAGAGAAAGAGAAGTTGTGAGTGAGTGAGAGAGAGAGAAGCTGTGAGTGAGAGAGAGAGAAAGAGAAGCTGTGAGAGAGAGTGAGAGAGAGAGAGAGAAAAGCTGTGAGTGTGTGAGAGAGAGAAGCTGTAGGTGAGAAAGAGAGAGAGGGAAGATGTGAGTGAGAGAGTGAGAGAGAAGCTGTGAGTGAGAGAGATAAAGAGAAGCTGTGAGTGAGAGAGAGAGAGAGAGAGAGAAAGAGAAAAGCTGTGAGTGAGAGAGAGAGAAGCTGTGAGTGAGAGAGAGATAAAGAGAAGCTGTGAGTTAGAGAGAGACAGAGAAAGAGAAGCTGTGAGTGAGGGAGAGAGAGAGAAAGAGAAGCTGTGAGTGAGAGAGATAAAGAGAAGCTGTGAGTTAGAGAGAGACAGAGAAAGAGCTGTGATTGAGAGAGAGAGAGAAAGAGAAGCTGTGAGTGAGAGAGAGAGAAAGAGAAATAGAAGCTGTGAGTGAGAGAGAGAGAGAGAAAGAGAAGCTTTGAGTGAGAGAGAGAGATAGAAAGAGAAGCTGTGAGTGAGATAGAGAGAGAGAAACTGTGAGTGAGTGAGAGAGAGAAGCTGTGAGTGAGTGAGAGAGAGAGAGAGAGAAGCTGTGAGTGAGATAGAGAGAGAGAAACTGTGAGTGAGTGAGAGAGAGAAGCTGTGAGTGAGAAAGAGAGAAAGAGAAGCTGTGAGTGAGAGAGAGAGAAAGAGAAGCTGAGAAAGAGAGATAGAAAGAGAAGCTGTGAGTGAGAGAGAGAGAGAGAAAGATAAGCTGAGTGAGAGAGAGAGAAAGAGAAGCTGAGTGAGAGAGAGAGAGAGAAAGGGAAGCTGTGTGTGAGAGAGAGAGAAGCTGTGAGTGAGTGAGAGAGAGAGGGAGAAAGAGAAGCTGTGAGTGAGAGAGAGAAAGAGAAAGAGACACTGTGAGTGAGAGAGAGAGAGAAAGAGATGCTGTGTGTGTGTGAGAGAGAGAAGCTGTGAGTGAGAGAGAGAGAAGCTGTGAGTGAGAGAGAGAGAGAGATGTGAGTGAGAGAGAGAAAGAGAAAGAGAAGCTGTGAGTGAGAGAGAGAGAGAAAGAGAAGTAGTGAGAGAGGGAGAGAGAGAGAGAAGCTGTGAGTGAGAGAGATAGAGATAAAGAGAAGTTGTGAGTGAGAGAGAGAGAGAAGCTGTCAGTGAGAGAGAGAGAGAGAAAGAGAAGCTGTGAGTGAGAGAAATATATTGTCAAGCTGTGAGAGAGAGACAGAGAAAGAGACACTGTGAGTGAGAGAGAGAGAGAAAGAGATGCTGAGAGAGAGAGAGAAGCTTTGAGTGAGTGAGAGAGAGAGCTGTGAGTGGGTGAGAGAGAGATGTGAGTGAGTGAGAGAAAGAGAAAGAGAAGCAGTGAGTGAGAGAGAGAGAGAAAGAGAAGCTGTGAGTGAGAGAGAGAGAGAGAGAAAGAGAAGCAGTGAGAGAGGGAGAGAGAGAAAGAGAAGCTGTTAGTGAGAGAGAGAGAGAAAGAGAAGCTGTGAGAGAGAGTGTGAGAGAGAGAAAAGCTGTGAGTGAGAGAGAGAGAGAAGGTGTGAGTGAGAAAGAGAGAGAAAGAGATGTTGTGAGTGAGTGAGAGAGAGAGAAGCTGTGAGTGAGAGAGAGAAAGAGAAGCTGTGTGAGAGAGAGAGAGAAAGATAAGCTGAGTGAGAGAAAGAGAGAAAGAGAAGCTGTGAGTGAGAGAGAGAGAGAGAAGCTGTGAGTGAAAGAGAGAGAAGGTGTGTGAGAGAGAAAGAAACTCTTTGAGAGGGAGTGAGAGAGAGAGAGAGAAAGAGAAGCTGTGAGTGAGAGAGAGAGAGAAAGAGTAGCTGTGAGTGAGAGAGAGAGAAAGAGAAGCTGAGAAAGAGAGATAGAAAGAGAAGCTGTGAGTGAGAGAGAGAGAGAAAGATAAGCTGAGTGAGAGAGAGAGAAAGAGAAGCTGAGTGAGAGAGAGAGAGAAAGGGAAGCTGTGTGTGTGTGAGAGAGAAGCTGTGGGTGAGTGAGAGAGAGAGGGAGAAAGAGAAACTGTGAGTGAGAGAGAGAAAGAGAAAGAGACACTGTGAGTGAGAGAGAGAGAAAGAGATGGTGTGTGTGTGAGAGAGAGAGAAGCTGTGAGTGAGAGAGAGAGAGAAGCTGTGAGTGAATGAGAGAGAGAGAGATGTGAGTGAGAGAGAGAAAGAGAAAGAGAAGCTGTGAGTGAGAGAGAGAGAGAAAGAGAAGTAGTGAGAGAGGGAGAGAGAGAGAGAAGCTGTGAGTGAGAGAGATAGAGATAAAGAGAAGTTGTGAGTGAGAGAGAGAGAGAAGCTGTCAGTGAGAGAGAGAGAGAGAAAGAGAAGCTGTGAGTGAGAGAAATATATAGTCAAGCTGTGAGAGAGAGACAGAGAAAGAGACACTGTGAGTGAGAGAGAGAGAGAAAGAGATGCTGAGAGAGAGAGAGAAGCTTTGAGTGAGTGAGAGAGAGAGAAGGTGTGAGTGAGAGAGAGATGTGAGTGAGTGAGAGAAAGAGAAAGAGAAAGAGAAGCAGTGAGTGAGAGAGAGAGAGAAAGAGAAGCTGTGAGTGAGAGAGAGAGAGAGAGAAAGAGAAGCAGTGAGAGAGGGAGAGAGAGAAAGAGAAGCTGTTAGTGAGAGAGAGAGAGAAAGAGAAGCTGTGAGAGAGAGTGTGAGAGAGAGAAAAGCTGTGAGTGAGAGAGAGAGAGAAGGTGTGAGTGAGAAAGAGAGAGAAGATGTGAGTGAGAGAGAGAGAGAGAAGCTGTGAGAGAGAGAGAGAGAAAGAGAAGTTGTGAATGAGTGAGAGAGAGAGAAGCTGTGAGTGAGAGAGAGAGAAAGAGAAGCTGTGAGAGAGAGAGAGAGAGAGAGAAAAGCTGTGAGTGTGTGAGAGAGAGAAGCTGTAGGTGAGAAAGAGAGAGAGGGAAGATGTGAGTGAGAGAGTGAGAGAGAAGCTGTGAGTGAGAGAGATAAAGAGAAGCTGTGAGTTAGATAGAGACAGAGAAAGAGAAGCTGTGAGTGAGAGAGAGGGAGAGAGAGAAAGAGAAAAGCTGTGAGTGAGAGAGAGAGAAGCTGTGAGTGAGAGAGAGATAAAGAGAAGATGTGAGTTAGAGAGAGACAGAGAAAGAGAAGCTGTGAGTGAGGGAGAGAGAGAGAAAGAGAAGCTGTGAGTGAGAGAGATAAAGAGAAGCTGTGAGTTAGAGAGAGACAGAGAAAGAGCTGTGATTGAGAGAGAGAGAGAAAGAGAAGCTGTGAGTGAGAGAGAGAGAAAGAGAAATAGAAGCTGTGAGTGAGAGAGAGAGAGAGAGAAAGAGAAGCTTTGAGTGAGAGAGAGAGATAGAAAGAGAAGCTGTGAGTGAGATAGAGAGAGAGAAACTGTGAGTGAGTGAGAGAGAGAAGCTGTGAGTGAGTGAGAGAGAGAGAGAGAGAAGCTGTGAGTGAGATAGAGAGAGAGAAACTGTGAGTGAGTGAGAGAGAGAAGCTGTGAGTGAGAAAGAGAGAAAGAGAAGCTGTGAGTGAGAGAGAGAGAAAGAGAAGCTGAGAAAGAGAGATAGAAAGAGAAGCTGTGAGTGAGAGAGAGAGAGAGAAAGATAAGCTGAGTGAGAGAGAGAAAGATAAGCTGAGTGAGAGAGAGAGAGAGAAAGGGAAGCTGTGTGTGAGAGAGAGAGAAGCTGTGAGTGAGTGAGAGAGAGAGGGAGAAAGAGAAGCTGTGAGTGAGAGAGAGAAAGAGAAAGAGACACTGTGAGTGTGAGAGAGAGAGAGAAAGAGATGCTGTGTGTGTGTGAGAGAGAGAAGCTGTGAGTGAGAGAGAGAGAAGCTGTGAGTGAGAGAGAGAGAGATGTGAGTGAGAGAGAGAAAGAGAAAGAGAAGCTGTGAGTGAGAGAGAGAGAGAAAGAGAAGTAGTGAGAGAGGGAGAGAGAGAGAGAAGCTGTGAGTGAGAGAGATAGAGATAAAGAGAAGTTGTGAGTGAGAGAGAGAGAGAAGCTGTCAGTGAGAGAGAGAGAGAGAAAGAGAAGCTGTGAGTGAGAGACATATATAGTCAAGCTGTGAGAGAGAGACAGAGAAAGAGACACTGTGAGTGAGAGAGAGAGAGAAAGAGATGCTGAGAGAGAGAGAGAAGCTTTGAGTGAGTGAGAGAGAGAGCTGTGAGTGGGTGAGAGAGAGATGTGAGTGAGTGAGAGAAAGAGAAAGAGAAGCAGTGAGTGAGAGAGAGAGAGAAAGAGAAGCTGTGAGTGAGAGAGAGAGAGAGAGAAAGAGAAGCAGTGAGAGAGGGAGAGAGAAAGAGAAGCTGTTAGTGAGAGAGAGAGAGAAAGAGAAGCTGTGAGAGAGAGTGTGAGAGCGAGAAAAGCTGTGAGTGAGAGAGAGAGAGAAGGTGTGAGTGAGAAAGAGAGAGAAAGAGATGTTGTGAGTGAGTGAGAGAGAGAGAAGCTGTGAGTGAGAGAGAGAGAAAGAGAAGCTGTGTGTGAGAGAGAGAGAAAGATAAGCTGAGTGAGAGAAAGAGAGAAAGAGAGAGAAAGAGAGAAAGAGAAGCTGTGAGTGAGAGAGAGAGAGAAAGAGAAGCTGTGAGTGAAAGAGAGAGAAGGTGTGTGAGAGATAAAGAAACTCTTTGAGAGGGAGTGAGAGAGAGAGAGAGAAAGAGAAGCTGTGTGTGCGAGAGAAAGAAAGAGTAGCTGTGAGTAAGAGAGAGAGAAAGAGAAGCTGTGAGTGAGAGAGAGAGAGAGAAAGAGCTGTGAGTGAGAGAGAGAGAGAAGCTGTGAGTGAGTGAGAGAGAGAGAGAAAGAGAAGCTGTGAGTGAGAGAGAGAGAGAGAGAGAAGCTGTGAGTGAGAGAGAGAGAAAGACCAGCTGTGAGAGAGACAGAGAAAGAGAAGCTGAGTGAGAGATAGAGAGAAAGAGAAGCTGTGAGTGAGAGAGAGAGAGAAAGAGAAGCTGTGAGTCAGAGAGAGAGAGAAAGAGAAGCTGTGAGTGTGAGAGAGAGAAAGATATAGAAGCTGTGAGTGAGATAGAGAGAGAGAAAGAGAAGCTGTGAGTGAGAGAGAAAAAGAAAGAGAAGCTGTGAGTGAGAGAGAGAGAAAGAGAAGCTGTGAGTGAGAGAGAGAGAAAGAAAGAGAAGCTGAGTGAGATAGAGAGAGAGAAAGAGAAGCTGTGAGTGAGAGAGAGAGAGAAGCTGTGAGTGAGTGATAGAGAGAGAGAGAAGATGTGAGTGAGAGAGAGGGAAAGAGAATATGTGAGTGAGAGAGAGAGAGAAAGAGAAGCTGTGAGTGAGAGAGAGAGAGATAAATAGAAGCTGTGAGTTAGAGAGAGAAAGAGAAGCTGTGAGTGAGAGAGAGAGAAAGAGAAGCTGTGAGTGAGAGAGAGAGAAGCTGTGAGTGAGAGAGAGAGAGAAAGAGAAGATGTGAGTGAGAGAGAGAGAAAGAGACGCTGTGAGAGAGAGAGACAAAGAGAAGCTGTGAGTGTGAGAGAGAGAGTAAGAGAAGCTGTGAGTGAGAGAGAGAGAGAGAGAGAGATGCTGTGTGTGAGAGAGAGAAAGAGAAGCTGTGAGTGAGAGTGAGGGAAAGAGAGAGAGAGAAGCTGTGACAGTGATAGAGAGAGAGCAAAAGAGAAGCTGTGAGTGAGAGAGAGAGAGAAAGAGAAGCTGTGAGTGAGAGAGAGAGAAAGAGAAGCTGTGAGTGAGAGAGAGAAAGAGAAGCTGAGTGAGAAAGAGAGAGAGAAAGAGAAGCAGTGAGAGAGGGAGAGAGAAAGAGAAGCTGTTAGTGAGAGAGAGAGAGAAAGAGAAGCTGTGAGAGAGAGTGTGAGAGCGAGAAAAGCTGTGAGTGAGAGAGAGAGAGAAGGTGTGAGTGAGAAAGAGAGAGAAAGAGATGTTGTGAGTGAGTGAGAGAGAGAGAAGCTGTGAGTGAGAGAGAGAGAAAGAGAAGCTGTGTGAGAGAGAGAGAGAAAGATAAGCTGAGTGAGAGAAAGAGAGAAAGAGAGAGAAAGAGAGAAAGAGAAGCTGTGAGTGAGAGAGAGAGAGAAAGAGAAGCTGTGAGTGAAAGAGAGAGAAGGTGTGTGAGAGATAAAGAAACTCTTTGAGAGGGAGTGAGAGAGAGAGAGAGAAAGAGAAGCTGTGTGTGCGAGAGAAAGAAAGAGTAGCTGTGAGTAAGAGAGAGAGAAAGAGAAGCTGTGAGTGAGAGAGAGAGAGAGAAAGAGCTGTGAGTGAGAGAGAGAGAGAAGCTGTGAGTGAGTGAGAGAGAGAGAGAAAGAGAAGCTGTGAGTGAGAGAGAGAGAGAGAGAGAAGCTGTGAGTGAGAGAGAGAGAAAGACCAGCTGTGAGAGAGACAGAGAAAGAGAAGCTGAGTGAGAGATAGAGAGAAAGAGAAGCTGTGAGTGAGAGAGAGAGAGAAAGAGAAGCTGTGAGTCAGAGAGAGAGAGAAAGAGAAGCTGTGAGTGTGAGAGAGAGAAAGATATAGAAGCTGTGAGTGAGATAGAGAGAGAGAAAGAGAAGCTGTGAGTGAGAGAGAAAAAGAAAGAGAAGCTGTGAGTGAGAGAGAGAGAAAGAGAAGCTGTGAGTGAGAGAGAGAGAAAGAAAGAGAAGCTGAGTGAGATAGAGAGAGAGAAAGAGAAGCTGTGAGTGAGAGAGAGAGAGAAGCTGTGAGTGAGTGATAGAGAGAGAGAGAAGATGTGAGTGAGAGAGAGGGAAAGAGAATATGTGAGTGAGAGAGAGAGAGAAAGAGAAGCTGTGAGTGAGAGAGAGAGAGATAAATAGAAGCTGTGAGTTAGAGAGAGAAAGAGAAGCTGTGAGTGAGAGAGAGAGAAAGAGAAGCTGTGAGTGAGAGAGAGAGAAGCTGTGAGTGAGAGAGAGAGAGAAAGAGAAGATGTGAGTGAGAGAGAGAGAAAGAGACGCTGTGAGAGAGAGAGACAAAGAGAAGCTGTGAGTGTGAGAGAGAGAGTAAGAGAAGCTGTGAGTGAGAGAGAGAGAGAGAGAGAGATGCTGTGTGTGAGAGAGAGAAAGAGAAGCTGTGAGTGAGAGTGAGGGAAAGAGAGAGAGAGAAGCTGTGACAGTGATAGAGAGAGAGCAAAAGAGAAGCTGTGAGTGAGAGAGAGAGAGAAAGAGAAGCTGTGAGTGAGAGAGAGAGAAAGAGAAGCTGTGAGTGAGAGAGAGAAAGAGAAGCTGAGTGAGAAAGAGAGAGAGAAAGAGAAGCTGTGAGTGAGAGAGAGAGAAAGAGAAGCTGTGAGTGAGAGAGAGCAAGCAAAGAGACGCTGAGAGTGCGAGAGAGAGAGAGAAGCTGTGAGTGAGAGAGATAGAGATAAAGAGAAGTTGTGAGTGAGAGAGAGAGAAGCTGTCAGTGAGAGAGAGAGAGAGAAAGAGAAGGTGTGAGTGAGAGAAATATATTGTCAAGCTGTGAGAGAGAGACAGAGAAAGAGACACTGTGAGTGAGAGAGAGAGAGAAAGAGATGCTGAGAGAGAGAGAAGCTTTGAGTGAGTGAGAGAGAGAGCTGTGAGTGGGTGAGAGAGAGATGTGAGTGAGTGAGAGAAAGAGAAAGAGAAGCAGTGAGTGAGAGAGAGAGAGAAAGAGAAGCTGTGAGTGAGAGAGAGAGAGAGAGAAAGAGAAGCAGTGAGAGAGGGAGAGAGAGAAAGAGAAGCTGTTAGTGAGAGAGAGAGAGAAAGAGAAGCTGTGAGAGAGAGTGTGAGAGAGAGAAAAGCTGTGAGTGAGAGAGAGAGAGAAGGTGTGAGTGAGAAAGAGAGAGAAAGAGATGTTGTGAGTGAGTGAGAGAGAGAGAAGCTGTGAGTGAGAGAGAGAGAAAGAGAAGCTGTGTGTGTGAGAGAGAGAAAGATAAGCTGAGTGAGAGAAAGAGAGAAAGAGAAGCTGTGAGTGAGAGAGAGAGAGAAAGAGAAGCTGTGAGTGAAAGAGAGAGAAGGTGTGTGAGAGAGAAAGAAACTCTTTGAGAGGGAGTGAGAGAGAGAGAGAGAAAGAGAAGCTGTGAGTGAGAGAGAGAGAGAGAAAGAGTAGCTGTGAGTGAGAGAGAGAGAAAGAGAAGCTGAGAAAGAGAGATAGAAAGAGAAGCTGTGAGTGAGAGAGAGAGAGAAAGATAAGCTGAGTGAGAGAGAGAGAAAGAGAAGCTGAGTGAGAGAGAGAGAGAAAGGGAAGCTGTGTGTGTGTGAGAGAGAAGCTGTGGGTGAGTGAGAGAGAGAGGGAGAAAGAGAAGCTGTGAGTGAGAGAGAGAAAGAGAAAGAGACACTGTGAGTGAGAGAGAGAGAGAAAGAGATGGTGTGTGTGTGAGAGAGAGAGAAGCTGTGAGTGAGAGAGAGAGAGAAGCTGTGAGTGAATGAGAGAGAGAGAGATGTGAGTGAATGAGAGAGAGAGAGATGTGAGTGAGAGAGAGAAAGAGAAAGAGAAGCTGTGAGTGAGAGAGAGAGAGAAAGAGAAGTAGTGAGAGAGGGAGAGAGAGAGAGAAGCTGTGAGTGAGAGAGATAGAGATAAAGAGAAGTTGTGAGTGAGAGAGAGAGAGAAGCTGTCAGTGAGAGAGAGAGAGAGAAAGAGAAGCTGTGAGTGAGAGAAATATATAGTCAAGCTGTGAGAGAGAGACAGAGACAGAGACACTGTGAGTGAGAGAGAGAGAGAAAGAGATGCTGAGAGAGAGAGAGAGAAGCTTTGAGTGAGTGAGAGAGAGAGAAGGTGTGAGTGAGAGAGAGATGTGAGTGAGTGAGAGAAAGAGAAAGAGAAAGAGAAGCAGTGAGTGAGAGAGAGAGAGAAAGAGAAGCTGTGAGTGAGAGAGAGAGAGAGAGAAAGAGAAGCAGTGAGAGAGGGAGAGAGAGAAAGAGAAGCTGTTAGTGAGAGAGAGAGAGAAAGAGAAGCTGTGAGAGAGAGTGTGAGAGAGAGAAAAGCTGTGAGTGAGAGAGAGAGAGGTGTGAGTGAGAAAGAGAGAGAAGATGTGAGTGAGAGAGAGAGAGAAGCTGTGAGAGAGAGAGAGAAAGAGAAGTTGTGAATGAGTGAGAGAGAGAGAAGCTGTGAGTGAGAGAGAGAGAAAGAGAAGCTGTGAGAGAGAGTGAGAGAGAGAGAGAGAAAAGCTGTGAGTGTGTGAGAGAGAGAAGCTGTAGGTGAGAAAGAGAGAGAGGGAAGATGTGAGTGAGAGAGTGAGAGAGAAGCTGTGAGTGAGAGAGATAAAGAGAAGCTGTGAGTTAGATAGAGACAGAGAAAGAGAAGCTGTGAGTGAGAGAGAGGGAGAGAGAGAAAGAGAAAAGCTGTGAGTGAGAGAGAGAGAAGCTGTGAGTGAGAGAGAGATAAAGAGAAGCTGTGAGTTAGAGAGAGACAGAGAAAGAGAAGCTGTGAGTGAGGGAGAGAGAGAGAAAGAAAGAGAAGCTGTGAGTGAGAGAGATAAAGAGAAGCTGTGAGTTAGAGAGAGACAGAGAAAGAGTTGTGATTGAGAGAGAGAGAGAAAGAGAAGCTGTGAGTGAGAGAGAGAGAAAGAGAAATAGAAGCTGTGAGTGAGAGAGAGAGAGAGAGAAAGAGAAGCTTTGAGTGAGAGAGAGAGATAGAAAGAGAAGCTGTGAGTGAGATAGAGAGAGAGAAACTGTGAGTGAGTGAGAGAGAGAAGCTGTGAGTGAGTGAGTGAGAGAGAGAGAGAAGCTGTGAGTGAGATAGAGAGAGAGAAACTGTGAGTGAGTGAGAGAGAGAAGCTGTGAGTGAGAAAGAGAGAAAGAGAAGCTGTGAGTGAGAGAGAGAGAAAGAGAAGCTGAGAAAGAGAGATAGAAAGAGAAGCTGTGAGTGAGAGAGAGAGAGAGAAAGATAAGCTGAGTGAGAGAGAGAAAGAGAAGCTGAGTGAGAGAGAGAGAGAGAAAGGGAAGCTGTGTGTGAGAGAGAGAGAAGCTGTGAGTGAGTGAGAGAGAGAGGGAGAAAGAGAAGCTGTGAGTGAGAGAGAGAAAGAGAAAGAGACACTGTGAGTGAGAGAGAGAGAGAGAAAGAGATGCTGTGTGTGTGTGAGAGAGAGAAGCTGTGAGTGAGAGAGAGAGAAGCTGTGAGTGAGAGAGAGAGAGATGTGAGTGAGAGAGAGAAAGAGAAAGAGAAGCTGTGAGTGAGAGAGAGAGAGAAAGAGAAGTAGTGAGAGAGGGAGAGAGAGAGAGAAGCTGTGAGTGAGAGAGATAGAGATAAAGAGAAGTTGTGAGTGAGAGAGAGAGAGAAGCTGTGAGTGAGAGAGAGAGAGAGAAAGAGAAGCTGTGAGTGAGAGAAATATATAGTCAAGCTGTGAGAGAGAGACAGAGAAAGAGACACTGTGAGTGAGAGAGAGAGAGAAAGAGATGCTGAGAGAGAGAGAGAAGCTTTGAGTGAGTGAGAGAGAGAGCTGTGAGTGGGAGAGAGAGATGTGAGTGAGTGAGAGAAAGAGAAAGAGAAGCAGTGAGTGAGAGAGAAAGAGAAAGAGAAGCTGTGAGTGAGAGAGAGAGAGAGAGAAAGAGAAGCAGTGAGAGAGGGAGAGAGAGAAAGAGAAGCTGTTAGTGAGAGAGAGAGAAAGAGAAGCTGTGAGAGAGAGTGTGAGAGCGAGAAAAGCTGTGAGTGAGAGAGAGAGAGAAGGTGTGAGTGAGAAAGAGAGAGAAAGAGATGTTGTGAGTGAGTGAGAGAGAGAGAAGCTGTGAGTGAGAGAGAGAGAAAGAGAAGCTGTGTGTGTGAGAGAGAGAAAGATAAGCTGAGTGAGAGAAAGAGAGAAAGAGAGAGAAAGAGAGAAAGAGAAGCTGTGAGTGAGAGAGAGAGAGAAAGAGAAGCTGTGAGTGAAAGAGAGAGAAGGTGTGTGAGAGAGAAAGAAACTCTTTGAGAGGGAGTGAGAGAGAGAGAGAGAAAGAGAAGCTGTGTGTGCGAGAGAAAGAAAGAGTAGCTGTGAGTAAGAGAGAGAGAAAGAGAAGCTGTGAGTGAGAGAGAGAGAGAGAAAGAGCTGTGAGTGAGAGAGAGAGAGAAGCTGTGAGTGAGTGAGAGAGAGAGAGAGAAAGAGAAGCTGTGAGTGAGAGAGAGAGAGAGAGAGAGAGAGAAGCTGTGAGTGAGAGAGAGAGAAAGACCAGGTGTGAGAGAGACAGAGAAAGAGAAGCTGAGTGAGAGATAGAGAGAAAGAGAAGCTGTGAGTGAGAGAGAGAGAGAAAGAGAAGCTGTGAGTGAGAGAGAGAGAGAAAGAGAAGCTGTGAGTGTGAGAGAGAGAAAGATATAGAAGCTGTGAGTGAGATAGAGAGAGAGAAAGAGAAGCTGTGAGTGAGAGAGAAAAAGAAAGAGAAGCTGTGAGTGAGAGAGAGAGAAAGAGAAGCTGTGAGTGAGAGAGAGAGAAAGAAAGAGAAGCTGAGTGAGATAGAGAGAGAGAAAGAGAAGCTGTGAGTGAGAGAGAGAGAGAAGCTGTGAGTGAGTGATAGAGAGAGAGAGAAGATGTGAGTGAGAGAGAGGGAAAGAGAATCTGTGAGTGAGAGAGAGAGAGAAAGAGAAGCTGTGAGTGAGAGAGAGAGAGATAAATAGAAGCTGTGAGTTAGAGAGAGAAAGAGAAGCTGTGAGTGAGAGAGAGAGAAAGAGAAGCTGTGAGTGAGAGAGAGAGAAGCTGTGAGTGAGAGAGAGAGAGAAAGAGAAGATGTGAGTGAGAGAGAGAGATAGAGAAGCTGTGTGAGAGAGAGACAAAGAGAAGCTGTGAGTGTGAGAGAGAGAGTAAGAGAAGCTGTGAGTGAGAGAGAGAGAGAGAGAAGCTGTGTGTGTGAGAGAGAAAGAGAAGCTGTGAGTGAGAGTGAGGGAAAGAGAGAGAGAGAAGCTGTGACAGTGATAGAGAGAGAGCAAAAGAGAAGCTGTGAGTGAGAGAGAGAGAGAAAGAGAAGCTGTGAGTGAGAGAGAGAGAAAGAGAAGCTGTGAGTGAGAGAGAGAAAGAGAAGCTGAGTGAGAAAGAGAGAGAGAAAGAGAAGCTGTGAGTGAGAGAGAGAGAAAGAGAAGCTGTGAGTGAGAGAGAGCAAGCAAAGAGACGCTGAGAGTGCGAGAGAGAAAGAGTAGCTGTGAGTGAGAGAGAGAGAGAGAGAAAGAGAAGCAGTGAGAGAGGGAGAGAGAGAAAGAGAAGCTGTTAGTGAGAGAGAGAGAAAGAGAAGCTGTGAGAGAGAGTGTGAGAGCGAGAAAAGCTGTGAGTGAGAGAGAGAGAGAAGGTGTGAGTGAGAAAGAGAGAGAAAGAGATGTTGTGAGTGAGTGAGAGAGAGAGAAGCTGTGAGTGAGAGAGAGAGAAAGAGAAGCTGTGTGTGAGAGAGAGAGAAAGATAAGCTGAGTGAGAGAAAGAGAGAAAGAGAGAGAAAGAGAGAAAGAGAAGCTGTGAGTGAGAGAGAGAGAGAAAGAGAAGCTGTGAGTGAAAGAGAGAGAAGGTGTGTGAGAGAGAAAGAAACTCTTTGAGAGGGAGTGAGAGAGAGAGAGAGAAAGAGAAGCTGTGTGTGCGAGAGAAAGAAAGAGTAGCTGTGAGTAAGAGAGAGAGAAAGAGAAGCTGTGAGTGAGAGAGAGAGAGAGAAAGAGCTGTGAGTGAGAGAGAGAGAGAAGCTGTGAGTGAGTGAGAGAGAGAGAGAGAAAGAGAAGCTGTGAGTGAGAGAGAGAGAGAGAGAGAGAGAGAGAAGCTGTGAGTGAGAGAGAGAGAAAGACCAGGTGTGAGAGAGACAGAGAAAGAGAAGCTGAGTGAGAGATAGAGAGAAAGAGAAGCTGTGAGTGAGAGAGAGAGAGAAAGAGAAGCTGTGAGTGAGAGAGAGAGAGAAAGAGAAGCTGTGAGTGTGAGAGAGAGAAAGATATAGAAGCTGTGAGTGAGATAGAGAGAGAGAAAGAGAAGCTGTGAGTGAGAGAGAAAAAGAAAGAGAAGCTGTGAGTGAGAGAGAGAGAAAGAGAAGCTGTGAGTGAGAGAGAGAGAAAGAAAGAGAAGCTGAGTGAGATAGAGAGAGAGAAAGAGAAGCTGTGAGTGAGAGAGAGAGAGAGAAGCTGTGAGTGAGTGATAGAGAGAGAGAGAAGATGTGAGTGAGAGAGAGGGAAAGAGAATCTGTGAGTGAGAGAGAGAGAGAAAGAGAAGCTGTGAGTGAGAGAGAGAGAGATAAATAGAAGCTGTGAGTTAGAGAGAGAAAGAGAAGCTGTGAGTGAGAGAGAGAGAAAGAGAAGCTGTGAGTGAGAGAGAGAGAAGCTGTGAGTGAGAGAGAGAGAGAAAGAGAAGATGTGAGTGAGAGAGAGAGATAGAGAAGCTGTGTGAGAGAGAGACAAAGAGAAGCTGTGAGTGTGAGAGAGAGAGTAAGAGAAGCTGTGAGTGAGAGAGAGAGAGAGAGAAGCTGTGTGTGTGAGAGAGAAAGAGAAGCTGTGAGTGAGAGTGAGGGAAAGAGAGAGAGAGAAGCTGTGACAGTGATAGAGAGAGAGCAAAAGAGAAGCTGTGAGTGAGAGAGAGAGAGAAAGAGAAGCTGTGAGTGAGAGAGAGAGAAAGAGAAGCTGTGAGTGAGAGAGAGAAAGAGAAGCTGAGTGAGAAAGAGAGAGAGAAAGAGAAGCTGTGAGTGAGAGAGAGAGAAAGAGAAGCTGTGAGTGAGAGAGAGCAAGCAAAGAGACGCTGAGAGTGCGAGAGAGAAAGAGTAGCTGTGAGTGAGAGAGAGAAAGAGAAGCTGAGAAAGAGAGATAGAAAGAGAAGCTGTGAGTGAGAGAGAAAGAGAAAGATAAGCTGAGTGAGAGAGAGAGAAAGAGAAGCTGAGTGAGAGAGAGAGAGAAAGGGAAACTGTGAGTGTGAGAGAGAGAAGCTGTGAGTGAGTGAGAGAGAGAGGGAGAAAGAGAAGCTGTGAGTGAGAGAGAGAAAGAGAAAGAGAAGCTGTGAGTGACAGAAATATATAGTCAAGCTGTGAGAGAGAGACAGAGAAAGAGACACTGTGAGTGAGAGAGAGAGAGAAAGAGATGCTGAGAGAGAGAGAAGCTTTGAGTGAGTGAGAGAGAGAGAAGCTGTGAGTGAGTGAGAGAGAGATGTGAGTGAGTGAGAGAAAGAGAAAGAGAAGCAGTGAGTGAGAGAGAGGGAGAAAGAGAAGCTGTGAGTGAGAGAGAGAGAAAGAGAAGCAGTGAGAGAGGGAGAGAGAGAAAGAGAAGCTGTTAGTGAGAGAGAGAGAGAAAGAGAAGCTGTGAGAGAGAGTGTGAGAGAGAGAAAAGCTGTGAGTGAGAGAGAGAGAGAAGGTGTGAGTGAGAAAGAGAGAATGAAGATGTGAGTGAGAGAGAGAGAGAAGCTGTGAGTGAGAGAGAGAGAGAAAGAGAAGTTGTGAGTGAGTGAGAGAGAGAGAAGCTGTGAGTGTGAGAGAGAGAAAGAGAAGCTGTGAGAGAGAGTGGGAGAGAGAGAGAGAAAAGCTGTGAGTGTGAGAGAGAGAGAGAAGCTGTAGGTGAGAAAGAGAGAGAGGGAAGATGTGAGTGAGAGAGTGAGAGAGAAGCTGTGAGTGAGAGAGAGATAGAGAAGCTGTGAGTGAGAGAGAGAGAGAGAGAAATAGAAGCTGTGAGTGAGAGAGAGAGAGAAAGAGAAGCTTTGAGTGAGAGAGAGAGAGAGAAAGAGAAGCTGTGAGTGAGATAGAGAGAGAGAAACTGTGAGTGAGTGAGAGAGAGAAGCTGTGAGTGAGTGAGAGAGAGAGAGAGAAGCTGTGTGAGAGAGAGAGAGAAAGAGAAGCTGTAAGTGAGAGAGAGAGAAATAGAACCTGAGAGTGAGAGAGAGATAAAGGGAAGCTGTGAGTTAGAGAGAGACAAAGAGAAGCTGTGAGTGAGAGAGAAGCTGTGAGTGAGAGAGAGAGAGAAGCTGTGAGTGAGAGAGAGAGAGAGATGTGAGTGAGAGAAAGAGAAAGAGAAGCTGTGAGTGAGAGAGAGAGATAAAGAGAACCTGTGAGTGAGAGAGAGAGAGAAAGAGAAGCTGTGAGTGAGAGAGAGAGAGAAAGAGAAGCAGTGAGAGAGGGAGAGAGAGAAAGAGAAAGTGTGAGTGAGAGAGAGAGAGAAAGAGAAGTTGTGAGTGAGAGAGAGAGAAGCTGTGAGTGAGAGAGAGAGAGAAAGAGAAGCTGTGAGAGAGTGAGAGAGAGAGAGAGAAAAGCTGTGAGTGAGAGAGAGGGAGAGAAGCTGTGAGTGAGAAAGAGAGAGAGAGAAGATGTGAGTGAGAGAGAGAGAGAAGCTGTGAATGAGAGAGTGAGAAGCTGTGAGTGAGAGAAAGATAAAGAGAAGCTGTGGGTTAGAGAGAGACAGAGAAAGAGAAGCTGTGAGTGAGAGAGAGAGAGAGAAAGAGAAAAGCTGTGAGTGTGTGAGATAGAGAAGCTGTGAGTGAGAGAGAGATAAAGAGAAGCTGTGAGTTAGAGAGAGACAGAGATAGAGAAGCTGTGAGTGAGAGAGAGAGAGAAAGAGACGCTGTGAGTGAGTGAGTGAGAGAGAGAGAAAAGCTGTGAGTGAGAGAGAGAGAGAGAGAAGCTGTGAGTCAGAGAGAGATAAAGAGAAGCTGTGAGTTCGAAAGAGACAGAGAAAGAGAAGCTGTGAGTGAGAGAGAGAGAGAAAGAGAAGCTGTGAGTGAGAGAGAGAGAAGCTGTGAGTGAGAGAGAGAGAAGCTGTGAGAGAGAGTGAGAGAGAGAGAGAGAGAAGCTGTGAGTGAGAGAGAGAGAGAGAAGCTGTGTGTGTGTGAGAGAGAAAAGCTGTGAGTGGGAGAGAGAGAAGCTGTGAGTGAGAGAGAAAGAGTAGCTGTGAGTGAGAGAGAGAGAGAGAGATAAGCTGAGTGAGAGAAAGAGAGAAAGAGAAGCTGTGAGTGAGAGAGAGAGAAAGAGAAGCTGTGAGTGAGAGAGAGAGAAGCTGTGTGAGAGAGAAAGAAACTCTTTGAGAGGGAGTGAGAGAGAGAGAGAGAAAGAGAAACTGTGTGTGCGAGAGAAAGAAAGAGTAGCTGTGAGTAAGAGAGAGAGAAAGAGAAGCTGTGAGTGAGTGAGAGAGAGAGAAAGAGCTGTGAGTGAGAGAGAGAGAGAAGCTGTGAGTGAGTGAGAGAGAGAGAGAAAGAGAAGCTGTGAGTGAGAGAGAGAGAGAGAGAGAAACTGTAAGTGAGAGAGAGAGAAAGACCAGCTGTGAGAGAGAGACAGAGAAAGAGAAGCTGAGTGAGAGATAGATAGAAAGAGAAGCTGTGAGTGAGAGAGAGAGAAATAGAACCTGAGAGTGAGAGAGAGATAAAGGGAAGCTGTGAGTTAGAGAGAGACAAAGAGAAGCTGTGAGTGAGAGAGAAGCTGTGAGTGAGAGAGAGAGGGAAGCTGTGAGTGAGAGAGAGAGAGAGA
Organism: Bradypodion ventrale; assembly: GCA_035047345.1. NCBI lineage: Eukaryota > Metazoa > Chordata > Lepidosauria > Squamata > Chamaeleonidae > Bradypodion > Bradypodion ventrale. Next base: position 8,982,728 of record JAWDJE010000018.1, on the reverse strand, counting down.
TGTGAGTGAGAGAAAGAGAAAGAGAAGCTGTGAGTGAGAGAGAGAGATAAAGAGAACCTGTGAGTGAGAGAGAGAGAGAAAGAGAAGCTGTGAGTGAGAGAGAGAGAGAAAGAGAAGCAGTGAGAGATGGAGAGAGAGAAAGAGAAAGTGTGAGTGAGAGAGAGAGAGAAAGAGAAGTTGTGAGTGAGAGAGAGAGAAGCTGTGAGTGAGAGAGAGAGAGAAAGAGAAGCTGTGAGAGAGTGAGAGAGAGAGAGAGAGAAAAGCTGTGAGTGAGAGAGAGGGAGAGAAGCTGTGAGTGAGAAAGAGAGAGAGAGAAGATGTGAGTGAGAGAGAGAGAGAAGCTGTGAATGAGAGAGAGAGAAGCTGTGAGTGAGAGAAAGATAAAGAGAAGCTGTGGGGTAGAGAGAGACAGAGAAAGAGAAGCTGTGAGTGAGAGAGAGAGAGAGAAAGAGAAAAGCTGTGAGTGTGAGAGAGAGAGAAGCTGTGAGTGAGAGAGAGATAAAGAGAAGCTGTGAGTTAGAGAGAGACAGAGATAGAGAAGCTGTGAGTGAGAGAGAGAGAGAAAGAGACGCTGTGAGTGAGTGAGTGAGAGAGAGAGAAAAGCTGTGAGTGAGAGAGAGAGAGAGAAGCTGTGAGTCAGAGAGAGATAAAGAGAAGCTGTGAGTTCGAAAGAGACAGAGAAAGAGAAGCTGTGAGTGAGAGAGAGAGAGAGAAAGAGAAGCTGTGAGTGAGAGAGAGAGAAGCTGTGAGTGAGAGAGAGAGAAGCTGTGAGAGAGAGTGAGAGAGAGAGAGAGAAGCTGTGTGAGAGAGAGAGAGAGAAGCTGTGTGTGTGAGAGAGAGAAAAGCTGTGAGTGAGAGAGAGAGAAGCTGTGAGTGAGAGAGAAAGAGTAGCTGTGAGTGAGAGAGAGAGAGAGAGATAAGCTGAGTGAGAGAAAGAGAGAAAGAGAAGCTGTTAGTGAGAGAGAGAGAGAAAGAGAAGCTGTGAGTGAGAGAGAGAGAAGCTGTGTGAGAGAGAAAGAAACTCTTTGAGAGGGAGTGAGAGAGAGAGAGAGAAAGAGAAACTGTTTGTGCGAGAGAAAGAAAGAGTAGCTGTGAGTAAGAGAGAGAGAAAGAGAAGCTGTGAGTGAGTGAGAGAGAGAGAAAGAGCTGTGAGTGAGAGAGAGAGAGAAGCTGTGAGTGAGTGAGAGAGAGAGAGAGATAAAGAGAAGCTGTGAGTGAGAGAGAGAGAGAAACTGTGAGTGAGAGAGAGAGAAAGACCAGCTGTGAGAGAGAGACAGAGAAAGAGAAGCTGAGTGAGAGATAGAGAGAAAGAGAAGCTGTGAGTGAGAGAGAGAGAAAGAGAAGCTGTGAGTGAGAGAGAAAGAGAAGCTGTGAGTGTGAGAGAGAGAAAGATATAGAAGCTGTGAGTGAGATAGAGAGAGAGAAAGAGAAGCTGTGAGTGAGAGAGAGAGAGAGAAGCTGTGAGTGAGTGATAGAAAGAGAGAGAGAGAAGTTGTGAGTGAGAGAGAGAGAAAGAGAAGCTGTGAGTGAGAGAGAGAGAAAAAGAGAAGCTGTGAGTGAGAGAGAGAGAGAAAGAGAAGCTGTGAGTGAGAGAGAGAGAAGCTGTGAGTGAGAGAGAGAGAGAAAGAGAAGATGTTAGTGAGAGAGAGAGTAAGAGAAGCTGTGAGTGAGAGAGAGAGAGAAAGAGAAGCTGTGAGTGAGCGAGAGAGAGAAAAAGAAGCTGTGAGTGACAGAGATAGAGAGAGAAGCTGTGAGTGAGTGATAGAAAGAGAGAGAGAGAAGCTGTGAGTGAGAGAGAGAGAAAGAGAAGCTGTGAGTGAGAGAGAGAAAAAGAGAAGCTGTGAGTGAGAGAGAGAGAGAAAGAGAAGCTGTGAGTGAGAGAGAGAGAAGCTGTGAGTGAGAGAGAGAGGGAAAGAGAAGATGTGAGTGAGAGAGAGAGTAAGAGAAGCTGTGAGTGAGAGAGAGAGAGAAAGAGAAGCTGTGAGTGAGCGAGAGAGAGAAAGAGAAGCTGTGAGTGAGAGAGATAGAGAAATAGAAGCTGTGAGTGATAGAGAGAGAGAGAAAGAGAAGCTGTGAGTGAAAGAGAGAGTGAAAGAGATGCTGTGAGTGAGATAGAGAGAAAAAGAGAAGCTGTGACAGAGAAAGAGAGCTGTGAGTGAGAGAGAGAGAAAGAGAAAGAGAAGCTGTGAGTGAGAGAGAGAGCTGTGAGTGAGAGAGAAAGAGAAGCTGTGAGTGAGAGAGAGAGAAGCTGTGAGTGAGAGAGAGAGAAGCTGTGAGTGAGAGAGAGAAAGAAAGAGAAGCTGTGAGTGAGAGAGAGAGAGAAAGAGAAGCTGTGAGTGAGTGAGAGAGAGAAAGAGAAGCTGTGAGTGAGAGAGAGAGAGAGATGCTGTGAGTGAGAGAGAGAGAGAGAGAAGCTGTGAGTGAGTTATAGAGAGAGAGTGAGAGAAGATGTGAGTGAGAGAGAGAGAAAGAGAAGCTGTGTGTGTGAGAGAGAAAGAGAAGCTGTGAGTGAGAGAGAGAGATAAATAGAAGCTGTGTGTTACAGAGAGAAAGAGGAAGAGAAGCTGTGAGTGAGGTAGAGAGAGAGAAAGAGAAGCGGTGAGTGAGAGAGAGAGAGAAGCTGTGAGTGAGTGATAGAGAGAGAGAGAAAGAGAAGCTGTGAGTGAGAGTGAGAGAAAGAGAAGCAGTGAGTGAGAGAGAGAGATAAAGACAATGTGTGAGAGAGAGACAGAGAAAGAGAAGCTGAGTGAGAGAGAGAGAAAGAGAAGCTGTGAGTGAGAGAGAGAAAGAGAAGCTGTGTGAGAGAGAAAGAAACTCGTTGAGAGGGAGTGAGAGAGAGAGAGAAAGAGAAACTGTGTGTGCGAGAGAAAGAAAGAGTAGCTGTGAGTAAGAGAGAGAGAAAGAGAAGCTGTGAGTGAGTGAGAGAGAGAGAAAGAGCTGTGAGTGAGAGAGAGAGAGAAGCTGTGAGTGAGTGAGAGAGAGAGAGAGAAAGAGAAGCTGTGAGTGAGAGAGAGAGAGAAACTGTGAGTGAGAGAGAGAGAAAGACCAGCTGTGAGAGAGAGACAGAGAAAGAGAAGCTGAGTGAGAGATAGAGAGAAAGAGAAGCTGTGAGTGAGAGAGAGAGAAAGAGAAGCTGTGAGTGAGAGAGAGAGAAAGAGAAGCTGTGAGTGTGAGAGAGAGAAAGATATAGAAGCTGTGAGTGAGATAGAGAGAGAGAAAGAGAAGCTGTGAGTGAGAGAGAGAGAGAGAAGCTGTGAGTGAGTGATAGAAAGAGAGAGAGAGAAGTTGTGAGTGAGAGAGAGAGAAAGAGAAGCTGTGAGTGAGAGAGAGAGAAAAAGAGAAGCTGTGAGTGAGAGAGAGAGAGAAAGAGAAGCTGTGAGTGAGAGAGAGAGAAGCTGTGAGTGAGAGAGAGAGAAAGAGAAGATGTTAGTGAGAGAGAGAGTAAGAGAAGCTGTGAGTGAGAGAGAGAGAGAAAGAGAAGCTGTGAGTGAGCGAGAGAGAGAAAAAGAAGCTGTGAGTGACAGAGATAGAGAGAGAAGCTGTGAGTGAGTGATAGAAAGAGAGAGAGAGAGAAGCTGTGAGTGAGAGAGAGAGAAAGAGAAGCTGTGAGTGAGAGAGAGAAAAAGAGAAGCTGTGAGTGAGAGAGAGAGAGAAAGAGAAGCTGTGAGTGAGAGAGAGAGAAGCTGTGAGTGAGAGAGAGAGGGAAAGAGAAGATGTGAGTGAGAGAGAGAGTAAGAGAAGCTGTGAGTGAGAGAGAGAGAGAAAGAGAAGCTGTGAGTGAGCGAGAGAGAGAAAGAGAAGCTGTGAGTGAGAGAGATAGAGAAATAGAAGCTGTGAGTGATAGAGAGAGAGAGAAAGAGAAGCTGTGAGTGAAAGAGAGAGAGAAAGAGATGCTGTGAGTGAGATAGAGAGAAAAAGAGAAGCTGTGACAAAGAAAGAGAGCTGTGAGTGAGAGAGAGAGAAAGAGAAAGAGAAGCTGTGAGTGAGAGAGAGAGCTGTGAGTGAGAGAGAAAGAGAAGCTGTGAGTGAGAGAGAGAGAAGCTGTGAGTGAGAGAGAGAGAGAAGCTGTGAGTGAGAGAGAGAAAGAAAGAGAAGCTGTGAGTGAGAGAGAGAGAGAAAGAGAAGCTGTGAGTGAGTGAGAGAGAGAAAGAGAAGCTGTGAGTGAGAGAGAGAGAGAGAGATGCTGTGAGTGAGAGAGAGAGAGAGAGAAGCTGTGAGTGAGTTATAGAGAGAGAGTGAGAGAAGATGTGAGTGAGAGAGAGAGAAAGAGAAGCTGTGTGTGAGAGAGAGAAAGAGAAGCTGTGAGTGAGAGAGAGAGATAAATAGAAGCTGTGAGTTACAGAGAGAAAGAGGAAGAGAAGCTGTGAGTGAGGTAGAGAGAGAGAAAGAGAAGCGGTGAGTGAGAGAGAGAGAGAAGCTGTGAGTGAGTGATAGAGAGAGAGAGAAAGAGAAGCTGTGAGTGAGAGTGAGAGAAAGAGAAGCAGTGAGTGAGAGAGAGAGATAAAGACAATGTGTGAGAGAGAGACAGAGAAAGAGAAGCTGAGTGAGAGAGAGAGAAAGAGAAGCTGTGAGTGAGAGAGAAAGAGAAAGAGAAGCTGTGAGTGAGAGAGAGAGAAAGAGAGAAAGAGAAGCTGTGAGTGAGAGAGAGAGCTGTGAGTGAGAGAGAAAGAGAAGCTGTGAGTGAGAGAGAGAGAAGCTGTGAGTGAGAGAGAGAGAAGCTGTGAGTGAGAGAGAGAAAGAAAGAGAAGCTGTGAGTGAGTGAGAGAGAAAGAGATGCTGTGAGTGAGAGAGAGAGAGAGAAGCTGTGAGTGAGTGAGAGAGAGAGAGTGAGAGAAGATGTGAGTGAGAGAGAGAGAAAGAGAAGCTGTATGTGTGAGAGAGAAAGAGAAGCTGTGAGTGAGAGAGAGAGATAAATAGAAGCTGTGAGTTACAGAGAGAAAGAGGAAGAGAAGCTGTGAGTGAGAGAGATAGAGAAAGAGAAGCTGTGAGTGAGGTAGAGAGAGAGAAAGAGAAGCGGTGAGTGAGAGAGAGAGAGAAGCTGTGAGTGAGAGTGAGAGAAAGAGAAGCTGTGAGTGAGAGAGAGAGATAAAGACAAGGTGTGAGAGAGAGACAGAGAAAGAGAAGCTGAGTGAGAGAGAGAGAAAGAGAAGCTGTGAGTGAGAGAGAGAGAGAAAGAGAAGCTGTGAGTGAGAGAGAGAAAGAGAGAAAGAGAAGCTGTGAGTGAGGTAGAGAGACAAAGAGAAGCGGTGAGTGAGAGAGAGAGAGAAGCTGTGAGTGAGTGATAGAGAGAGAGAGAAAGAGAAGCTGTGAGTGAGAGTGAGAGAAAGAGAAGCTGTGAGTGAGAGAGAGAGATAAAGACAAGCTGTGAGAGAGAGACAGAGAAAGAGAAGCTGAGTGAGAGAGAGAGAAAGAGAAGCTGTGAGTGAGAGAGAGAGAGAAAGAGAAGCTGTGAGTGAGAGAGAGAGAAAGAGAGAAAGAGAAGCTGTGAGAGAGAGAGAGAGCTGTGAGTGAGAGAGAAAGAAGCTGTGAGTGAGAGAGAGAGAAGCTGTGAGTGAGAGAGAGAGAGAAGCTGTTAGTGAGAGAGAGAAAGAAAGAGAAGCTGTGAGTGAGAGAGAGAGAAAGAGAAGCTGTGAGTGAGAGAGAGAGAAAGAGAAGCTGTGAGTGAGATAGAGAGAAAGAGATGCTGTGAGTGAGAGAGAGAGAGAGAAGCTGTGAGTGAGTGATAGAGAGAGAGTGAGAGAAGATGTGAGTGAGAGAGAGAAAGAGAAGCTGTAAGTGAGAGAGAGAAAGAGAAGCTGTGAGTGAGAGAGAGATAAATAGAAGCTGTGAGTTACAGAGAGAAAGAGGAAGAGAAGCTGTGAGTGAGAGAGAGAGAGAAAGAGAAGCTGTGAGTGAGGTACAGAGAGAGAAAGAGAAGCGGTGAGTGAGAGAGAGAGAGAAGCTGTGAGTGAGTGATAGAGAGAGAGAGAAAGAGAAGCTGTGAGTGAGTGAGAGTGAGAGAAAGAGAAGCAGTGAGTGAGAGAGAGAGATAAAGACAAGGTGTGAGAGAGAGACAGAGAAAGAGAAGCTGAGTGAGAGAGAGAGAAAGAGAAGCTGTGTGAGAGAAAGAGAGAGAAAGAGAAGCTGCGAGTGAGAGAGATAGAAAGAGAGAAAGAGATGCTGTGAGTGAGAGAGAGTGAGAGAAGATGTGAGTGAGAGAGAGAGAGAGAGAGAAAGAGAAGTTGTGAGTGAGAGAGAGAGAGAAAGAGATGCTGTGAGTGAGATAGAGAGAGACAGAGAAGCTGTGAGTGAGAGAGTGGGAGAAAAAGGGAAGCTGTGAGTGAGAGAGAGAGAAAGAGAAGCTGTGAGTGAGAGAGAGAGAGAAAGAGAAGCTGTGAGTGAGTGAGAGAGAGAGAAGCTGTGAGTGAGAGAGAGAGAAGCTGTGAGTGAGTGAGAGAGAGAGAGAAAGAGAAGCTGTGAGTGAGAGTGAGAGAAAGAGAAGCTGTGATTGAGAGAGAGAGATAAAGACAAGCTGTGAGAGAGAGACAGAGAAAGAGAAGCTGAGTGAGAGAGAGAGAAAGAGAAGCTGTGAGTGAGAGAGAGAGAGAAAGAGAAGCTGTGAGTGAGAGAGAGAGAAAGAGAAGCTGTGAGTGAGAGAGAGATAGAAAGAGAAGCTGTGAGTGAGAGAGAGAAAGAGAAGTTGTGAGTAAGACAGAAAGAAAGAAAGAGAAGCTGTGAGTGAGATAGAGAGAGAAAGAGAATCTGTGAGTGAGAGAGAGAGAAAGAGAAGCTGTGAGTGAGAGAGAGAGAAGTTGTGAGTGAGAGAGAGAGAGAAAGAGAAGCTGTGAGTGAGAGAGAGAGAGATAAAGATAACCTGTGAGTGAGAGAGAGAGAGAAAGAGAAGCTGTGAGTGAGAGAGAGAGAGAAAGAGAAGCAGTGAGAGAGGGAGAGAGAGAAAGTGTGAGTGAGAGAGAGAGAGAAAGAGAAGTTGTGAGTGAGAGAGAGAGAAGCTGTGAGTGAGAGAGAGAGAGAAAGAGAAGCTGTGAGAGAGTGAGAGAGAGAGAGAGAAAAGCTGTGAGTGAGAGAGAGGAAGAGAAGCTGTGAGTGAGAAAGAGAGAGAGAGAAGATGTGAGTGAGAGAGAGAGAGAAGCTGTGAGTCAGAGAGAGATAAAGAGAAGCTGTGAGTTCGAAAGAGACAGAGAAAGAGAAGCTGTGAGTGAGAGAGAGAGAGAGAAAGAGAAGCTGTGAGTGAGAGAGAGAGAAGCTGTGAGTGAGAGAGAGAGAAGCTGTGTGTGTGTGAGAGAGAAAAGCTGTGAGTGAGAGAGAGAGAAGCTGTGAGTGAGAGAGAAAGAGTAGCTGTGAGTGAGTGAGAGAGAGATAAGCTGAGTGAGAGAAAGAGAGAAAGAGAAGCTGTGAGTGAGAGAGAGAGAGAAAGAGAAGCTGTGAGTGAGAGAGAGAGAAGCTGTGTGAGAGAGAAAGAAACTCTTTGAGAGGGAGTGAGAGAAAGAGAGAGAAAGAGAAACTGTGTGTGAGAGAGAAAGAAAGAGTAGCTGTGAGTAAGAGAGAGAGAAAGAGAAGCTGTGAGTGAGTGAGAGAGAGAGAAAGAGCTGTGAGTGAGAGAGAGAGAAGCTGTGAGTGAGTGAGAGAGAGAGAGAGAAAGAGAAGCTGTGAGTGAGAGAGAGAGAGAAACTGTGAGTGAGAGAGAGAGAAAGACCAGCTGTGAGAGAGAGACAGAGAAAGAGAAGCTGAGTGAGAGATAGAGAGAAAGAGAAGCTGTGAGTGAGAGAGAGAGAAAGAGAAGCTGTGAGTGAGAGAGAGAGAAAGAGAAGCTGTGAGTGTGAGAGAGAGAAAGATATAGAAGCTGTGAGTGAGATAGAGAGAGAGAAAGAGAAGCTGTGAGTGAGAGAGAGAGAGAGAAGCTGTGAGTGAGTGATAGAAAGAGAGAGAGAGAAGTTGTGAGTGAGAGAGAGAGAAAGAGAAGCTGTGAGTGAGAGAGAGAGAAAAAGAGAAGCTGTGAGTGAGAGAGAGAGAGAAAGAGAAGCTGTGAGTGAGAGAGAGAGAAGCTGTGAGTGAGAGAGAGAGAAAGAGAAGATGTGAGTGAGAGAGAGAGTAAGAGAAGCTGTGAGTGAGAGAGAGAGAGAAAGAGAAGCTGTGAGTGAGCGAGAGAGAGAAAAAGAAGCTGTGAGTGAGAGAGATAGAGAGAGAAGCTGTGAGTGAGTGATAGAAAGAGAGAGAGAGAGAAGCTGTGAGTGAGAGAGAGAGAAAGAGAAGCTGTGAGTGAGAGAGAGAGAAAAAGAGAAGCTGTGAGTGAGAGAGAGAGAGAAAGAGAAGCTGTGAGTGAGAGAGAGAGAAGCTGTGAGTGAGAGAGAGAGAGAAAGAGAAGATGTGAGTGAGAGAGAGAGTAAGAGAAGCTGTGAGTGAGAGAGAGAGAGAAAGAGAAGCTGTGAGTGAGCGAGAGAGAGAAAGAGAAGCTGTGAGTGAGAGAGATAGAGAAAGAGAAGCTGTGAGTGATAGAGAGAGAGAAAGAGAAGCTGTGAGTGAAAGAGAGAGAGAAAGAGATGCTGTGAGTGAGATAGAGAGAAAAAGAGAAGCTGTGAGAGAGAAAGAGAGCTGTGAGTGAGAGAGAGAGAAAGAGAAAGAGAGCTGTGAGTGAGAGAGAGAGAGAGAGAAGCTGTGTGAGAGAGAGAGAGAGAAGCTGTGTGTGTGTGAGAGAGAAAAGCTGTGAGTGAGAGAGAGAGAAGCTGTGAGTGAGAGAGAAAGAGTAGCTGTGAGTGAGTGAGAGAGAGATAAGCTGAGTGAGAGAAAGAGAGAAAGAGAAGCTGTGAGTGAGAGAGAGAGAGAAAGAGAAGCTGTGAGTGAGAGAGAGAGAAGCTGTGTGAGAGAGAAAGAAACTCTTTGAGAGGGAGTGAGAGAAAGAGAGAGAAAGAGAAACTGTGTGTGAGAGAGAAAGAAAGAGTAGCTGTGAGTAAGAGAGAGAGAAAGAGAAGCTGTGAGTGAGTGAGAGAGAGAGAAAGAGCTGTGAGTGAGAGAGAGAGAAGCTGTGAGTGAGTGAGAGAGAGAGAGAGAAAGAGAAGCTGTGAGTGAGAGAGAGAGACAAACTGTGAGTGAGAGAGAGAGAAAGACCAGCTGTGAGAGAGAGACAGAGAAAGAGAAGCTGAGTGAGAGATAGAGAGAAAGAGAAGCTGTGAGTGAGAGAGAGAGAAAGAGAAGCTGTGAGTGAGAGAGAGAGAAAGAGAAGCTGTGAGTGTGAGAGAGAGAAAGATATAGAAGCTGTGAGTGAGATAGAGAGAGAGAAAGAGAAGCTGTGAGTGAGAGAGAGAGAGAGAAGCTGTGAGTGAGTGATAGAAAGAGAGAGAGAGAAGTTGTGAGTGAGAGAGAGAGAAAGAGAAGCTGTGAGTGAGAGAGAGAGAAAAAGAGAAGCTGTGAGTGAGAGAGAGAGAGAAAGAGAAGCTGTGAGTGAGAGAGAGAGAAGCTGTGAGTGAGAGAGAGAGAAAGAGAAGATGTGAGTGAGAGAGAGAGTAAGAGAAGCTGTGAGTGAGAGAGAGAGAGAAAGAGAAGCTGTGAGTGAGCGAGAGAGAGAAAAAGAAGCTGTGAGTGAGAGAGATAGAGAGAGAAGCTGTGAGTGAGTGATAGAAAGAGAGAGAGAGAGAAGCTGTGAGTGAGAGAGAGAGAAAGAGAAGCTGTGAGTGAGAGAGAGAGAAAAAGAGAAGCTGTGAGTGAGAGAGAGAGAGAAAGAGAAGCTGTGAGTGAGAGAGAGAGAAGCTGTGAGTGAGAGAGAGAGAGAAAGAGAAGATGTGAGTGAGAGAGAGAGTAAGAGAAGCTGTGAGTGAGAGAGAGAGAGAAAGAGAAGCTGTGAGTGAGCGAGAGAGAGAAAGAGAAGCTGTGAGTGAGAGAGATAGAGAAAGAGAAGCTGTGAGTGATAGAGAGAGAGAAAGAGAAGCTGTGAGTGAAAGAGAGAGAGAAAGAGATGCTGTGAGTGAGATAGAGAAAAAAAGAGAAGCTGTGAGAGAGAAAGAGAGCTGTGAGTGAGAGAGAGAGAAAGAGAAAGAGAAGCTGTGAGTGAGAGAGAGAGCTGTGAGTGAGAGAGAAAGAGAAGCTGTGAGTGAGAGAGAGAGAAGCTGTGAGTGAGAGAGAGAGAGAAGCTGTGAGTGAGAGAGAGAAAGAAAGAGAAGCTGTGAGTGAGAGAGAGAGAGAAAGAGAAGCTGTGAGTGAGAGAGAGAGAGAAAGAGAAGCTGTGAGTGAGAGAGAGAGAAAGAGATGCTGTGAGTGAGAGAGAGAGAGTGAGAAGCTGTGAGCGAGTTATAGAGAGAGAGTGAGAGAAGATGTGAGTGAGAGAGAGAGAAAGAGAAGCTGTGTGTGAGAGAGAGAAAGAGAAGCTGTGAGTGAGAGAGAGAGATAAATAGAAGCTGTGAGTTACAGAGAGAAAGAGGAAGAGAAGCTGTGAGTGAGGTAGAGAGAGAGAAAGAGAAGCGGTGAGTGAGAGAGAGATAGAAGCTGTGAGTGAGTGATAGAGAGAGAGAGAGAAAGAGAAGCTGTGAGTGAGAGTGAGAGAAAGATAAGCAGTGAGTGAGAGAGAGAGATAAAGACAAGGTGTGAGAGAGAGACAGAGAAAGAGAAGCTGAGTGAGAGAGAGAGAAAGAGAAGCTGTGAGTGAGAGAGAGAGAGAAAGAGAAGCTGTGAGTGAGAGAGAGAGAAAGAGAGAAAGAGAAGCTGTGAGTGAGAGAGAGAGCTGTGAGTGAGAGAGAAAGAGAAGCTGTGAGTGAGAGAGAGAGAAGCTGTGAGTGAGAGAGAGAGAGAAGCTGTGAGTGAGAGAGAGAAAGAAAGAGAAGCTGTGAGTGAGTGAGAGAGAAAGAGATGCTGTGAGTGAGAGAGAGAGAGAAGCTGTGAGTGAGTGAGAGAGAGAGAGTGAGAGAAGATGTGAGTGAGAGAGAGAGAAAGAGAAGCTGTATGTGTGAGAGAGAAAGAGAAGCTGTGAGTGAGAGAGAGAGATAAATAGAAGCTGTGAGTTACAGAGAGAAAGAGGAAGAGAAGCTGTGAGTGAGACAGATAGAGAAAGAGAAGCTGTGAGTGAGGTAGAGAGAGAGAAAGAGAAGCGGTGAGTGAGAGAGAGAGAGAAGCTGTGAGTGAGAGTGAGAGAAAGAGAAGCTGTGAGTGAGAGAGAGAGATAAAGACAAGGTGTGAGAGAGAGACAGAGAAAGAGAAGCTGAGTGAGAGAGAGAGAAAGAGAAGCTGTGAGTGAGAGAGAGAGAGAAAGAGAAGCTGTGAGTGAGAGAGAGAAAGAGATAAAGAGAAGCTGTGAGTGAGGTAGAGAGACAAAGAGAAGCGGTGAGTGAGAGAGAGAGAGAAGCTGTGAGTGAGTGATAGAGAGAGAGAGAAAGAGAAGCTGTGAGTGAGAGTGAGAGAAAGAGAAGCTGTGAGTGAGAGAGAGAGTTAAAGACAAGCTGTGAGAGAGAGACAGAGAAAGAGAAGCTGAGTGAGAGAGAGAGAAAGAGAAGCTGTGAGTGAGAGAGAGAGAGAAAGAGAAGCTGTGAGTGAGAGAGAGAGAAAGAGAGAAAGAGAAGCTGTGAGAGAGAGAGAGAGCTGTGAGTGAGAGAGAAAGAAGCTGTGAGTGAGAGAGAGAGAAGCTGTGAGTGAGAGAGAGAGAGAAGCTGTGAGTGAGAGAGAGAAAGAAAGAGAAGCTGTGAGTGAGAGAGAGAGAAAGAGAAGCTGTGAGTGAGAGAGAGAGAGAAAGAGAAGCTGTGAGTGAGATAGAGAGAAAGAGATGCTGTGAGTGAGAGAGAGAGAGAGAAGCTGTGAGTGAGTGATAGAGAGAGAGTGAGAGAAGATGTGAGTGAGAGAGAGAAAGAGAAGCTGTAAGTGAGAGAGAGAAAGAGAAGCTGTGAGTGAGAGAGAGATAAATAGAAGCTGTGAGTTACAGAGAGAAAGAGGAAGAGAAGCTGTGAGTGAGTGAGAGAGAAAGAGAAGCTGTGAGGTACAGAGAGAGAAAGAGAAGCGGTGAGTGAGAGAGAGAGAGAAGCTGTGAGTGAGTGATAGAGAGAGAGAGAAAGAGAAGCTGTGAGTGAGTGAGAGTGAGAGAAAGAGAAGCAGTGAGTGAGAGAGAGAGATAAAGACAAGGTGAGAGAGAGAGACAGAGAAAGAGAAGCTGAGTGAGAGAGAGAGAAAGAGAAGCTGTGTGAGAGAAAGAGAGAGAAAGAGAAGCTGCGAGTGAGAGAGATAGAAAGAGAGAAAGAGATGCTGTGAGTGAGAGAGAGTGAGAGAAGATGTGAGTGAGAGAGAGAGAGAGAAAGAGAAGTTGTGAGTGAGAGAGAGAGAGAAAGAGATGCTGTGAGTGAGATAGAGAGAGACAGAGAAGCTGTGAGTGAGAGAGTGGGAGAAAAAGGGAAGCTGTGAGTGAGAGAGAGAGAAAGAGAAGCTGTGAGTGAGAGAGAGAGAGAAAGAGAAGCTGTGAGTGAGTGAGAGAGAGAGAAGCTGTGAGTGAGAGAGAGAGAAGCTGTGAGTGAGTGAGAGAGAGAGAGAAAGAGAAGCTGTGAGTGAGAGTGAGAGAAAGAGAAGCTGTGATTGAGAGAGAGAGATAAAGACAAGCTGTGAGAGAGAGACAGAGAAAGAGAAGCTGAGAGAGAGAGAGAGAAAGAGAAGCTGTGAGTGAGAGAGAGAGAGAAAGAGAAGCTGTGAGTGAGAGAGAGAAAGAGAAGCTGTGAGTGAGAGAGAGAAAGAAAGAGAAGCTGTGAGTGAGAGAGAGAAAGAGAAGTTGTGAGTAAGAGAGAAAGAAAGAAAGAGAAGCTGTGAGTGAGATAGAGAGAGAAAGAGAATCTGTGAGTGAGAGAGAGAGAAAGAGAAGCTGTGAGTGAGAGAGAGAGAAGTTGTGAGTGAGAGAGAGAGAGAAAGAGAAGCTGTGAGTGAGAGAGAGAGAAAAAGAGAAGCTGTGAGTGAGAGAGAGAGAGAAAGAGAAGCTGTGAGTGAGAGAGAGAGAAGCTGTGAGTGAGAGAGAGAGAAAGAGAAGATGTGAGTGAGAGAGAGAGAGAAAGAGAAGCTGTGAGTGAGAGAGAGAGAGAGAAAGAGAAGCAGTGAGAGAGGGAGAGAGAGAAAGAGAAAGTGTGAGTAAGAGAGAAAGAAAGAAAGAGAAGCTGTGAGTGAGATAGAGAGAGAGAAAGAGAATCTGTGAGTGAGAGAAAGAGAAAGAGAAGCTGTGAGTGAGAGAGAGAGAGATAAAGAGAACCTGTGAGTGAGAGAGAGCGAGAAAGAGAAGCTGTGAGTGAGAGAGAGAGAGAAAGAGAAGCAGTGAGAGAGGGAGAGAGAGAAAGAGAAAGTGTGAGTGAGAGAGAGAGAGAAAGAGAAGTTGTGAGTGAGAGAGAGAGAAGCTGTGAGTGAGAGAGAGAGAGAAAGAGAAGCTGTGAGAGAGTGAGAGAGAGAGAGAGAAAAGCTGTGAGTGAGAGAGAGGGAGAGAAGCTGTGAGTGAGAAAGAGAGAGAGAGAAGATGTGAGTGAGAGAGAGAGAGAAGCTGTGAATGAGAGAGAGAGAAGCTGTGAGTGAGAGAAAGATAAAGAGAAGCTGTGGGTTAGAGAGAGACAGAGAAAGAGAAGCTGTGAGTGAGAGAGAGAGAGAGAAAGAGAAAAGCTGTGAGTGTGAGAGAGAGAGAAGCTGTGAGTGAGAGAGAGATAAAGAGAAGCTGTGAGTTAGAGAGAGACAGAGATAGAGAAGCTGTGAGTGAGAGAGAGAGAGAAAGAGACGCTGTGAGTGAGTGAGTGAGAGAGAGAGAAAAGCTGTGAGTGAGAGAGAGAGAGAGAAGCTGTGAGTCAGAGAGAGATAAAGAGAAGCTGTGAGTTCGAAAGAGACAGAGAAAGAGAAGCTGTGAGTGAGAGAGAGAGAGAGAAAGAGAAGCTGTGAGTGAGAGAGAGAGAGAAGCTGTGAGTGAGAGAGAGAGAAGCTGTGAGAGAGAGTGAGAGAGAGAGAGAGAGAAGCTGTGAGTGAGAGAGAGAGAGAGGAGCTGTGTGTGTGAGAGAGAGAAAAGCTGTGAGTGAGAGAGAGAGAGAAGCTGTGAGTGAGAGAGAAAGAGTAGCTGTGAGTGAGAGAGAGAGAGAGATAAGCTGAGTGAGAGAAAGAGAGAAAGAGAAGCTGTGAGTGAGAGAGAGAGAGAAAGAGAAGCTGTGAGTGAGAGAGAGAGAAGCTGTGTGAGAGAGAAAGAAACTCTTTGAGAGGGAGTGAGAGAGAGAGAGAAAGAGAAACTGTGTGTGCGAGAGAAAGAAAGAGTAGCTGTGAGTAAGAGAGAGAGAAAGAGAAGCTGTGAGTGAGTGAGAGAGAGAGAAAGAGCTGTGAGTGAGAGAGAGAGAAGCTGTGAGTGAGTGAGAGAGAGAGAGAGAAAGAGAAGCTGTGAGTGAGAGAGAGAGAGAGAAACTGTGAGTGAGAGAGAGAGAAAGACCAGCTGTGAGAGAGAGACAGAGAAAGAGAAGCTGAGTGAGAGATAGAGAGAAAGAGAAGCTGTGAGTGAGAGAGAGAGAAAGAGAAGCTGTGAGTGAGAGAGAGAGAAAGAGAAGCTGTGAGTGTGAGAGAGAGAAAGATATAGAAGCTGTGAGTGAGATAGAGAGAGAGAAAGAGAAGCTGTGAGTGAGAGAGAGAGAGAGAAGCTGTGAGTGAGTGATAGAAAGAGAGAGAGAGAGAAGCTGTGAGTGAGAGAGAGAGAAAGAGAAGCTGTGAGTGAGAGAGAGAGAAAAAGAGAAGCTGTGAGTGAGAGAGAGAGAAAGAGAAGCTGTGAGTGAGAGAGAGAGAAGCTGTGAGTGAGAGAGAGAGAGAAAGAGAAGATGTGAGAGAGAGAGAGTAAGAGAAGCTGTGAGTGAGAGAGAGAGAGAAAGAGAAGCTGTGAGAGAGAGACAGAGAAAGAGAAGCTGAGTGTGAGAGAGAGAAAAAGAAGCTGTGAGTGAGAGAGAGAGAGAAAGAGAAGCTGTGAGTGAGAGAGAGAGAAAGAGAGAAAGAGAAGCTGTGAGTGAGAGAGAGAGCTGTGAGTGAGAGAGAAAGAGAAGCTGTGAGTGAGAGAGAGAGAAGCTGTGAGTGAGAGAGAGAGAGAAGCTGTGAGTGAGAGAGAGAAAGAAAGAGAAGCTGTGAGTGAGTGAGAGAGAAAGAGATGCTGTGAGTGAGAGAGAGAGAGAACCTGTGAGTGAGTGAGAGAGAGAGAGTGAGAGAAGATGTGAGTGAGAGAGAGAGAAAGAGAAGCTGTATGTGTGAGAGAGAAAGAGAAGCTGTTAGTGAGAGAGAGAGATAAACAGAAGCTGTGAGTTACAGAGAGAAAGAGGAAGAGAAGCTGTGAGTGAGAGAGATAGAGAAAGAGAAGCTGTGAGTGAGGTAGAGAGAGAGAAAGAGAAGCGGTGAGTGAGAGAGAGAGAGAAGCTGTGAGTGAGAGTGAGAGAAAGAGAAGCTGTGAGTGAGAGAGAGAGATAAAGACAAGGTGTGAGAGAGAGACAGAGAAAGAGAAGCTGAGTGAGAGAGAAAGAGAAGCTGTGAGTGAGAGAGAGAGAGAAAGAGAAGCTGTGAGTGAGAGAGAGAAAGAGAGAAAGAGAAGCTGTGAGTGAGGTAGAGAGAGAAAGAGAAGCGGTGAGTGAGAGAGAGAGAGAAGCTGCGAGTGAGTGATAGAGAGAGAGAGAAAGAGAAGCTGTGAGTGAGAGTGAGAGAAAGAGAAGCTGTGAGTGAGAGAGAGAGATAAAGACAAGCTGTGAGAGAGAGACAGAGAAAGAGAAGCTGAGTGAGAGAGAGAGAAAGAGAAGCTGTGAGTGAGAGAGAGAGAAAGAGAAGCTGTGAGTGAGAGAGGGAGAAAGAGAGAAAGAGAAGCTGTGAGAGAGAGAGAGAGCTGTGAGTGAGAGAGAAAGAGAAGCTGTGAGTGAGAGAGAGAGAAGCTGTGAGTGAGAGAGAGAGAAGCTGTGAGTGAGAGAGAGAAAGAAAGAGAAGCTGTGAGTGAGAGAGAGAGAAAGAGAAGCTGTGAGTGAGAGAGAGAGAGAAAGAGAAGCTGTGAGTGAGATAGAGAGAAAGAGATGCTGTGAGTGAGAGAGAGAGAGAGAAGCTGTGAGTGAGTGATAGAGAGAGAGTGAGAGAAGATGTGAGTGAGAGAGAGAAAGAGAAGCTGTAAGTGAGAGAGAGAAAGAGAAGCTGTGAGTGAGAGAGAGATAAATAGAAGCTGTGAGTTACAGAGAGAAAGAGGAAGAGAAGCTGTGAGTGAGAGAGAGAGAGAAAGAGAAGCTGTGAGTGAGGTACAGAGAGAGAAAGAGAAGCGGTGAGTGAGAGAGAGAGAGAAGCTGTGAGTGAGTGATAGAGAGAGAGAGAAAGAGAAGCTGTGAGTGAAAGTGAGAGAAAGAGAAGCAGTGAGTGAGAGAGAGAGATAAAGACAAGGTGTGAGAGAGAGACAGAGAAAGAGAAGCTGAGTGAGAGAGAGAGAAAGAGAAGCTGTGTGAGAGAAAGAGAGAGAAAGAGAAGCTGCGAGTGAGAGAGAGAGAAAGAGAGAAAGAGATGCTGTGAGTGAGAGAGAGTGAGAGAAGATGTGTGAGAGAGAGAGAGAAAGAGAAGTTGTGAGTGAGAGAGAGAGAGAAAGAGATGCTGTGAGTGAGATAGAGAGAGACAGAGAAGCTGTGAATGAGAGAGTGGGAGAAAAAGGGAAGCTGTGAGTGAGAGAGAGAGAAAGAGAAGCTGTGAGTGAGAGAGAGAGAGAAAGAGAAGCTGTGAGTGAGTGAGAGAGAGAGAAGCTGTGAGTGAGAGAGAGAGAAGCTGTGAGTGAGTGAGAGAGAGAGAGAAAGAGAAGCTGTGAGTGAGAGTGAGAGAAAGAGAAGCTGTGATTGAGAGAGAGAGATAAAGACAAGCTGTGAGAGAGAGACAGAGAAAGAGAAGCTGAGTGAGAGAGAGAGAAAGAGAAGCTGTGAGTGAGAGAGAGAGAGAAAGAGAAGCTGTGAGTGAGAGAGAGAGAAAGAGAAGCTGTGAGTGAGAGAGAGAAAGAAAGAGAAGCTGTGAGTGAGAGAGAGAAAGAGAAGTTGTGAGTAAGACAGAAAGAAAGAAAGAGAAGCTGTGAGTGAGATAGAGAGAGAAAGAGAATCTGTGAGTGAGAGAGAGAGAAAGAGAAGCTGTGAGTGAGAGAGAGAGAAGTTGTGAGTGAGAGAGAGAGAGAAAGAGATGCTGTGAGTGAGAGAGAAAGAGAAGCTGTGAGTGAGAGAGAGAGAAAGAGAAGCTGTGAGTGAGAAAGAGAGAGAAAGAGAAGCTGTGAGTGAGATAGAGAGAGAAAGAGAAGCTGTGAGTGAGAGAGAGAGAAAAAGAGAAGCTGTGAGTGAGAGATAGTGAGTGAAGCTGTATGTGTGTGTGAGAGAGAGACGCTGTGAGTGAGAGAGAGAGAAGCTGTGAGTGAGAGAGAGAAAGAGAAGCTGTGTGAGGGAGAGATAAAGAGAAGCTGTGAGTTAGAGAGAGACAGAGAAAGAGAAGCTGTGAGTGAGAGAGAGAGGGAAGCTGTGAGTGAGAGAGAGAAAGAGAAGATGTGATTGAGAGAGAGAAAGAGACGGTGTGAGGGAGAGAGAAAGAGAAGCTGTGACTGAGAGAGAGAGATAAAGACAAGCTGTGAGTTAGAGAGAGACAGAGAAAGAGAAGCTGTGAGTGAGTGAGAGAGAAAGAGAAGCTGTGAGTGTGAGAGAGAGAAAGAGAAGCTGTGAGTGAGAGAGAGAGAGAAACTGTGAGTGAGAGAGAGAGAAAAAAAGAAGATGTGAGTGAGAGAGAGAGAAAGAGAAGCTGTGAGAGAGAGAGACAAAGAGAAGCTGTGAGTGAGAGAGAGAGTAAGAGAAGCTGTGAGTGAGAGAGAGAGAAGCTGTGAGAGAGAGAGAAGCTGTGTGTGTGTGAGAGAGAAAGAGAAGCTGTGAGTGAGAGTGAGTGAAAATGTGAGAGAGAGAAGCTGTGACAGTGATAGAGAGAGAGCAAAAGAGAAGCTGTGAGAGAGAGAGAAAGAGAAGGTGTGAGTGAGAGAGAGAGAAAGAGAAGCTGTGAGTGAGAGAGAGAGAAAGAGAAGCTGAGTAAGAAAGAGAGAGAGAAAGAGAAGCTGTGAGTGAGAGAGAGAGAAAAAGAAGCTGTGAGTGATAGAGAGAGAGAGCGAAAGAGACGCTGAGAGTGCGAGAGAGAAAGAGTAGCTGTGAGTGAGAGAGAGAGAAAGAGAAGCTGTGAGAAAGAGAGAGAGAAAGAGAAGCTGTGAGTGAGAGAGAGAGAGAGAAAGATAAGCTGAGTGAGAGAGAGAGAGAAAGGGAAGCTGTGTGTGTGAGAGAGAGAAGCTGTGAGTGAGTGAGTGAGAGAGAGAGAGAGAAAGAGAAGCTGTGAGTGAGAGAGAGACAGAGAAGGAGACACTGTGAGTGAGAGAGAGAGAGAAAGAGATGCTGTGAGAGAGAGAGAGAGAAGCTGTGAGTGAGAGAGAGAGAAAAGCTGTGAGTGAGAGAGAGAGAGATGTGAGTGAGAGAGAGAAAGAGAAGCTGTGAGTGAGAGAGAGAGAGAAAGAGAAGCAGTGAGAGAGGGAGAGAGAAAAGAGAAGCTGTGAGTGAGAGAGAGAGAGAAAGAAAGAGAAGTTGTGAGTGAGAGAGAGAGAGAAGCTGTGAGTGAGAGAGAGAGAGAGAAAGAGAATCTGTGAGTGAGAGATATATATAGTCAAGCTGTGAGAGAGAGACAGAGAAAGAGACACTGTGAGTGAGAGAGATAGAAAGAGATGCTGAGAGAGAGAAAGAGAGAAGCTTTGAGTGAGTGAGAGAGAGAAGCTGTGAGTGAGTGAGAGAGAGAGAGAGATGTGAGTGAGTGAGAGAAAGAGACAGAGAAGCAGTGAGTGAGAGAGAGAGAGAAAGAATCTGTGAGTGAGAGAGAGAGAAAGAGAAGCAGTGAGAGAGGGAGAGAGAGAAAGAGAAGCTGTTAGTGAGAGAGAGAGAGAAAGAGAAGCTGTGAGAGAGAGTGAGAGAGAGAGAGAAAAGCTGTGAGTGAGAGAGAGAGAGAGAAGGTGTGAGTGAGAGAGAGAGAGAGAGAAGTTGTGAGTGAGTGAGAGAGAGAGAAGCTGTGAGTGAGAGAGAGAGAGAAAGAGAAACTGTGAGAGAGAGTGAGAGACAGAGAGATAAGCTGTGAGTGAGAGAGAGAGAAGCTGTAGGTGAGAAAGAGAGAGAATGAAGATGTGAGTGAGAGAGTGAGAGAGAAGCTGTGAGTGAGAGAGAGATAGAGAAGCTGTGAGTGAGAGAGAGATAAAGAGAAGCTGTGAGTTAGATAGAGACAGAGAAATTGAAGCTGTGAGTGAGAGAGAGAGAGAGAAAGAGAAAAGCTGTGAGTGAGAGAGAGAGAGAAGCTGTGAGTGAGAGAGAGATAAAGAGAAGCTGTGAGTTAGAGAGAGACAGAGAAAGAGAAGCTGTGAGAGAGAGAGAGAGAGAAAGAGAAGCTGTGAGTGAGAGAGAGATAAAGAGAAGCTGTGAGTTAGAGAGAGACAGAGAAAGAGAAGCTGTGATTGAGAGAGAGAGAGAAAGAGAAGCTGTGAGTGAGAGAGAGAGAGAGAAAGAGAAGCTGTGAGTGAGAGAGAGAGAGAAAGAGAAGCTGTGAGTGAGAGAGAAAGAGAGAGAAGCTGTGAGTGAGAGAGAGAGAGAGAAAGAGAAGCTGTGAGTGAGATAGAGAGAGAGAAACTGTGAGTGAGTGAGAGAGAGAAGATGTGAGTGAGTGAGAGAGAGAAGCTGTGAGTGAGTGAGAGAGAGAGAGAGAGAAGATGTGTGAGAGAGAGAGAGAAAGAGAAGCTGTAAGTGAGAGAGAGAAATAGAACCTGAGAGTGAGAGAGAGAGATAAAGGGAAGCTGTGAGTTAGAGAGAGACAAAGAGAAGCTGTGAGTGAGAGAGAGAGAGAGATGTGAGTGAGAGAGAGAGAGAAAGAGAATCTGTGAGTGAGAGATATATATAGTCAAGCTGTGAGAGAGAGACAGAGAAAGAGACACTGTGAGTGAGAGAGATAGAAAGAGATGCTGAGAGAGAGAAAGAGAGAAGCTTTGAGTGTGAGAGAGAGAGAAGCTGTGAGTGAGTGAGAGAGAGAGATGTGAGTGAGTGAGAGAAAGAGACAGAGAAGCAGTGAGTGAGAGAGAGAGAGAAAGAGAAGCTGTGAGTGAGAGAGAGAGAAAGAGAAGCAGTGAGAGAGGGAGAGAGAGAAAGAGAAGCTGTTAGTGAGAGAGAGAGAGAAAGAGAAGCTGTGAGAGAGAGTGAGAGAGAGAGAGAAAAGCTGTGAGTGAGAGAGAGAGAGAAGGTGTGAGTGAGAAAGAGAGAGAGAGAAGATGTGAGTGAGAGAGAGAGAGAGAAGCTGTGAGTTAGAGAGAGAGAGAGAAGCTGTGAGTGAGAGAGAGAGAGAGAAGTTGTGAGTGAGTGAGAGAGAGAGAAGCTGTGAGTGAGAGAGAGAGAGAAAGAGAAAATGTGAGAGAGAGTGAGAGACAGAGAGATAAGCTGTGAGTGAGAGAGAGAGAAGCTGTAGGTGAGAAAGAGAGAGAATGAAGATGTGAGTGAGAGAGTGAGAGAGAAGCTGTGAGTGAGAGAGAGATAGAGAAGCTGTGAGTGAGAGAGAGAAAAAGAGAAGCTGTGAGTTAGATAGAGACAGAGAAAGAGAAGCTGTGAGTGAGAGAGAGAGAGAGAGAAAGAGAAAAGCTGTGAGTGAGAGAGAGAGAGAGAAGCTGTGAGTGAGAGAGAGATAAAGAGAAGCTGTGAGTTAGAGAGAGACAGAGAAAGAGAAGCTGTGAGAGAGAGAGAGAGAGAAAAAGAGAAGCTGTGAGTGAGAGAGAGATAAAGAGAAGCTGTGAGTTAGAGAGAGACAGAGAAAGAGAAGCTGTGAGTGAGAGAGAGAGAGAAAGAGAAGCTGTGATTGAGAGAGAGAGAAAGAGAAGCTGTGAGTGAGAGAGAGAGAGAGAAAGAGAAGCTGTGAGTGAGAGAGAGAGAGAAGGAGAAGCTGTGAGTGAGAGAGAAAGAGAGAGAAGCTGTGAGTGAGAGAGAGAGAGAGAAAGAGAAGCTGTGAGTGAGATAGAGAGAGAAACTGTGAGTGAGTGAGAGAGAGAAATGTGAGTGAGTGAGAGAGAGAAGCTGTGAGTGAGAGAGAGAGAGAGAGAGAGAAGATGTGTGTGAGAGAGAGAGAAAGAGAAGCTGTAAGTGAGAGAGAGAAATAGAACCTGAGAATGAGAGAGAGAGATAAAGGGAAGCTGTGAGTTAGAGAGAGACAAAGAGAAGCTGTGAGTGAGAGAGAGAGAGAGAAAGAGAAAGAGAGGGTGTGTGTGTGAGAGAGAGAGTAGCTGTGAGTGAATGAGAGAGAGAGGGAAAAATAGAAGCTGTGAGAGAGAGAAATTGAAGCTGTGAGTGAGAGAGATATATAGTCAAGGTGTGAGAGAGAGACAGAGAAAGAGACACTGTGAGTGAGAGAGAGAGATAAAGAGATGCTGTGAGAGAGAGAGAAGCTGTGAGTGAGAGAGAGAGAGAGAAGCTGTGAGTGAGAGAGAGAGAGATGTGAGTGAGAGAGAGAAAGAGAAAGAGAAGCTGTGAGTGAGAGAGAGAGATAAAGAGAAGCTGTGAGTGAGAGAGAGAGAGAAAGAGAAGCTGTGAGTGAGAGAGAGAGAGAAAGAGAAGCAGTGAGAGAGGGAGAGAGAGAAAGAGAAGGTGTGAGTGAGAGAGAGAGAGAAAGAGAAGTTGTGAGTGAGAGAGAGAGAGAGAGAAGCTGTGAGTGAGTGATAGAAAGAGAGAGAGAGAAAAGCTGTGAGTGAGAGAGAGAGAAAAGCTGTGAGTGAGAGAGAAAGAGTAGCTGTGAGTGAGAGAGAGAGAAAGATAAGCTGAGTGAGAGAAAGAGAGAAAGAGAAGCTGTGAGTGAGAGAGAGAGAGAAAGAGAAGCTGTGAGTGAGAGAGAGAGAAGCTTTGAGTGAGTGAGAGAGAGAAGCTGTGAGTGAGTGAGAGAGAGAGATGTGAGTGAGTGAGAGAAAGAGACAGAGAAGCAGTGAGTGAGAGAGAGAGAGAAAGAGAATCTGTGAGTGAGAGAGAGAGAAAGAGAAGCAGTGAGAGAGGGAGAGAGAGAAAGAGAAGCTGTTAGTGAGAGAGAGAGAGAAAGAGAAGCTGTGAGAGAGAGTGAGTGAGAGAGAGAAAAGCTGTGAGTGAGAGAGAGAGAGAAGGTGTGAGTGAGAGAGAGAGAGAGAGAAGTTGTGAGTGAGTGAGAGAGAGAGAAGCTGTGAGTGAGAGAGAGAGAGAAAGAGAAACTGTGAGAGAGAGTGAGAGACAGAGAGATAAGCTGTGAGTGAGAGAGAGAGAAGCTGTAGGTGAGAAAGAGAGAGAATGAAGATGTGAGTGAGAGAGTGAGAGAGAAGCTGTGAGTGAGAGAGAGATAGAGAAGCTGTGAGTGAGAGAGAGATAAAGAGAAGCTGTGAGTTAGATAGAGACAGAGAAATTGAAGCTGTGAGTGAGAGAGAGAGAGAGAAAGAGAAAAGCTGTGAGTGAGAGAGAGAGAGAAGCTGTGAGTGAGAGAGAGATAAAGAGAAGCTGTGAGTTAGAGAGAGACAGAGAAAGAGAAGCTGTGAGAGAGAGAGAGAGAGAAAGAGAAGCTGTGAGTGAGAGAGAGATAAAGAGAAGCTGTGAGTTAGAGAGAGACAGAGAAAGAGAAGCTGTGAGTGAGAGAGAGAGAGAAAGAGAAGCTGTGATTGAGAGAGAGAGAGAAAGAGAAGCTGTGAGTGAGAGAGAGAGAGAGAAAGAGAAGCTGTGAGTGAGAGAGAGAGAGAAAGAGAAGCTGTGAGTGAGAGAGAAAGAGAGAGAAGCTGTGAGTGAGAGAGAGAGAGAGAGAAAGAGAAGCTGTGAGTGAGATAGAGAGAGAGAAACTGTGAGTGAGTGAGAGAGAGAAGATGTGAGTGAGTGAGAGAGAGAAGCTGTGAGTGAGTGAGAGAGAGAGAGAGAGAAGATGTGTGAGAGAGAGAGAGAAAGAGAAGCTGTAAGTGAGAGAGAGAAATAGAACCTGAGAGTGAGAGAGAGAGATAAAGGGAAGCTGTGAGTTAGAGAGAGACAAAGAGAAGCTGTGAGTGAGAGAGAGAGAGAGATGTGAGTGAGAGAGAGAGAGAAAGAGAATCTGTGAGTGAGAGATATATATAGTCAAGCTGTGAGAGAGAGACAGAGAAAGAGACACTGTGAGTGAGAGAGATAGAAAGAGATGCTGAGAGAGAGAAAGAGAGAAGCTTTGAGTGTGAGAGAGAGAGAAGCTGTGAGTGAGTGAGAGAGAGAGATGTGAGTGAGTGAGAGAAAGAGACAGAGAAGCAGTGAGTGAGAGAGAGAGAGAAAGAGAAGCTGTGAGTGAGAGAGAGAGAAAGAGAAGCAGTGAGAGAGGGAGAGAGAGAAAGAGAAGCTGTTAGTGAGAGAGAGAGAGAAAGAGAAGCTGTGAGAGAGAGTGAGAGAGAGAGAGAAAAGCTGTGAGTGAGAGAGAGAGAGAAGGTGTGAGTGAGAAAGAGAGAGAGAGAAGATGTGAGTGAGAGAGAGAGAGAGAAGCTGTGAGTTAGAGAGAGAGAGAGAAGCTGTGAGTGAGAGAGAGAGAGAGAAGTTGTGAGTGAGTGAGAGAGAGAGAAGCTGTGAGTGAGAGAGAGAGAGAGAAAGAGAAAATGTGAGAGAGAGTGAGAGACAGAGAGATAAGCTGTGAGTGAGAGAGAGAGAAGCTGTAGGTGAGAAAGAGAGAGAATGAAGATGTGAGTGAGAGAGTGAGAGAGAAGCTGTGAGTGAGAGAGAGATAGAGAAGCTGTGAGTGAGAGAGAGAAAAAGAGAAGCTGTGAGTTAGATAGAGACAGAGAAAGAGAAGCTGTGAGTGAGAGAGAGAGAGAGAGAAAGAGAAAAGCTGTGAGTGAGAGAGAGAGAGAGAAGCTGTGAGTGAGAGAGAGATAAAGAGAAGCTGTGAGTTAGAGAGAGACAGAGAAAGAGAAGCTGTGAGAGAGAGAGAGAGAGAGAAAGAGAAGCTGTGAGTGAGAGAGAGATAAAGAGAAGCTGTGAGTTAGAGAGAGACAGAGAAAGAGAAGCTGTGAGTGAGAGAGAGAGAGAAAGAGAAGCTGTGATTGAGAGAGAGAGAAAGAGAAGCTGTGAGTGAGAGAGAGAGAGAGAAAGAGAAGCTGTGAGTGAGAGAGAGAGAGAAGGAGAAGCTGTGAGTGAGAGAGAAAGAGAGAGAAGCTGTGAGTGAGAGAGAGAGAGAGAAAGAGAAGCTGTGAGTGAGATAGAGAGAGAAACTGTGAGTGAGTGAGAGAGAGAAATGTGAGTGAGTGAGAGAGAGAAGCTGTGAGTGAGTGAGAGAGAGAGAGAGAGAAGATGTGTGTGAGAGAGAGAGAAAGAGAAGCTGTAAGTGAGAGAGAGAAATAGAACCTGAGAATGAGAGAGAGAGATAAAGGGAAGCTGTGAGTTAGAGAGAGACAAAGAGAAGCTGTGAGTGAGAGAGAGAGAGAGAAAGAGAAAGAGAGGGTGTGTGTGTGTGAGAGAGAGAAGCTGTGAGTGAATGAGAGAGAGAGGGAAAAATAGAAGCTGTGAGAGAGAGAAATTGAAGCTGTGAGTGAGAGAGATATATAGTCAAGGTGTGAGAGAGAGACAGAGAAAGAGACACTGTGAGTGAGAGAGAGAGATAAAGAGATGCTGTGAGAGAGAGAGAAGCTGTGAGTGAGAGAGAGAGAGAGAAGCTGTGAGTGAGAGAGAGAGAGATGTGAGTGAGAGAGAGAAAGAGAAAGAGAAGCTGTGAGTGAGAGAGAGAGATAAAGAGAAGCTGTGAGTGAGAGAGAGAGAGAAAGAGAAGCTGTGAGTGAGAGAGAGAGAGAAAGAGAAGCAGTGAGAGAGGGAGAGAGAGAAAGAGAAGGTGTGAGTGAGAGAGAGAGAGAAAGAGAAGTTGTGAGTGAGAGAGAGAGAGAGAAGCTGTGAGTGAGTGATAGAAAGAGAGAGAGATAAAAGCTGTGAGTGAGAGAGAGAGAAAAGCTGTGAGTGAGAGAGAAAGAGTAGCTGTGAGTGAGAGAGAGAGAAAGATAAGCTGAGTGAGAGAAAGAGAGAAAGAGAAGCTGTGAGTGAGAGAGAGAGAGAAAGAGAAGCTGTGAGTGAGAGAGAGAGAAGCTGTGTGAGAGTGAAAGAAACTCTTTGAGAGGGAGTGAGAGAGAGAGAGAGAAAGAGAAGCTGTGTGTGCGAGAGAAAGAAAGAGTAGCTGTGAGTAAGAGAGAGAGAATGAGAAGCTGTGAGTGAGAGAGAAAGAAAGAAATAGAAGCTGTGAGTGAGTGAGAGAGAGAGAGAAGTTGTGAGTTAGAGAGAGAGGGAGAAAGAGAAGCTGTGAGTGAGAGAGAGAGAGAGAAGCTGTGAGTGAGAGAGAGAGAAAGAGAAGCTGTGAGTGAGAGAGAGAGAGAAAGAGCTGTGAGTGAGAGAGAGAGAGAAGCTGTGAGTGAGAGAGAGAGAGAGTAGCTGTGAGTAAGAGAGAGAGAGAAGCTTTGAGTGAGAGAGAGAGAGAAGCTGTGTGAGAGAGAGAAAGAAACTCTGTGAGAGAGAGTGAGAGAGAGAGATAGAGAAGCTGTGTGTGTGAGAGAGAAAAAGAGTAGCTGTGAGATAGAGAAAGAGAAAGAGAAGTTGTGAGTGAGAGAGAGAGAGAGAAAGAGAAGCTGTGAGTGAGAGAGAGAGAAAAGCTGTGAGTGATTGAGAGAGAGAGAAAGAGAAGCTGTGAGTGAGAGAGAGAGAGAAAGAGCTGTGAGTGAGAGAGAGAGATAAAGACAAGCTGTGAGAGAGAGACAGAGAAAGAGAAGCTGAGTGAGAGATAGAGAGAAAGAGAAGCTGTGAGTGAGAGAGAGAGAAAGAGAAGCTGTGAGAGAGAGAGAGAAAGAGAAGTTGTGAGTGAGAGAGAAAGAAAGAAAGAGAAGCTGTGAGTGAGAGAGAGAGAAAGAGAAGCTGTGAGTGAGAGAGAGAGAAAGAAAGAGAAGCTGAGTGAGATAGAGAGAGAGAAAGAGAAGCTGTGAGTGAGAGAGAGAGAGAAGCTGTGAGTGAGTGATAGAGAGAGAGAGAAGATGTGAGTGAGAGAGAGGGAAAGAGAATCTGTGAGTGAGAGAGAGAGAAAGAGAAGCTGTGAGTGAGAGAGAGAAAGCTAAATAGAAGCTGTGAGTTAGAGAGAGAAAGAGAAGCTGTGAGTGAGAGAGAGAGAAAGAGAAGCTGTGAGTGAGAGAGAGAGAGAAGCTGTGAGTGAGAGAGAGAGAGAGAAAGAGAAGATGTGAGTGAGAGAGAGAGAAAGAGAAGCTGTGAGAGAGAGACAAAGAGAAGCTGTGAGTGTGAGAGAGAGAGTAAGAGAAGCTGTGAGTGAGAGAGAGAGAAGCTGTGAGAGAGAGAGAGAAGCTGTGTGTGTGTGAGAGAGAAAGAGAAGCTGTGAGTGAGAGTGAGTGAAAGAGAGAGAGAGAAGCTATGACAGTGATAGAGAGAGAGCAAAAGAGAAGCTGTGAGTGAGAGAGAGAGAGAGAAGCTGTGAGTGAGAGAGAGAGAATGAGAAGCTGTGAGTGAGAGAGAGAGAAAGATAAGCTGAGTGAGAAAGAGAGAGAGAAAGAGAAGCTGTGAGTGAGAGAGAGAGAGCGAAAGAGACGCTGAGAGTGCGAGAGAGAAAGAGTAGCTGTGAGTGAGAGAGAGAAAGAGAAGCTGAGAAAGAGAGATAGAAAGAGAAGCTGTGAGTGAGAGAGAGACAGAGAAAGAGACACTGTGAGTGAGAGAGAGAGAGAAAGAGATGCTGTGTGTGTGTGTGAGAGAGAAGCTGTGAGTGAGAGAGAGAGAGAGATGTGAGTGAGAGAGAGAAAGAGAAAGAGAAGCTGTGAGTGAGAGAGAGAGAGAAAGAGAAGTAGTGAGATAGGGAGGGAGAGAAAGAGAAGCTGTGAGTGAGAGAGAGAGAGAAAGAGAAGTTGTGAGTGAGAGAGAGAGAGAAGCTGTCAGTGAGAGAGAGAGAGAGAAAGAGAAGCTGTGAGTGAGAGAGATATATAGTCAAGCTGTGAGAGAGAGACAGAGAAAGAGACACTGTGAGTGAGAGAGAGAGAGAAAGAGATGCTGAGAGAGAGAGAGAAGCTTTGAGTGAGAGAGAGAGAGAAGCTGTGAGTGAGTGAGAGAGAGATGTGAGTGAGTGAGAGAAAGAGAAGCAGTGAGTGAGAGAGAGAGAGAAAGAAGCTGTGAATGAGAGAGAGAGAGAGAGAAAGAGAAGCTGTGAGTGAGAGAGAGAGAGAAAGAGAAGCTGTGAGTGAGAGAGAGAGAAAGAGAGAAAGAGAAGCTGTGAGTGAGAGAGAGAGCTGTGAGTGAGAGAGAAAGAGAAGCTGTGAGTGAGAGAGAGAGAAAAGCTGTGAGTGAGAGAGAGAGAGAAGGTGTGAGTGAGAAAGAGAGAGAGAGAAGATGTGAGTGAGAGAGAGAGAGAAGCTGTGAGTGAGAGAGAGAGAGAAAGAGAAGTTATGAGAGAGAGAGAGAGAAAGAGAAGCTTTGAGTGAGAGAGAGAGAGAAAGAGAAGCTGTGAGTGAGAGAGAGAGAAAGAGAAGCTGTGAGTGTGAGAGAGAGAAAGATAGAGAAGCTGTGAGTGAGATAGAGAGAGAGAAAGAGAAGTTGTGAGAGAGAGTGAGTGAGAGAGAGAGAAAAGCTGTGAGTGTGAGAGAGGGAGAGAAGCTGTAGGTGAGAAAGAGAGAGAGGGAAGATGTGAGTGAGAGAGTGAGAGAGAAGCTGTGAGTGAGAGAGAGATAGAGAAGCTGTGAGTGAGAGAGAGATAAAGAGAAGCTGTGAGTTAGATAGAGACAGAGAAAGAGAAGCTGTGAGTGAGAGAGAGAGAGAGAAAGAGAAAAGCTGTGAGTGAGTGAGAGAGAGAGAAGCTGTGAGTGAGAGAGAGATAAAGAGCTGTGAGTTAGAGAGAGACAGAGAAAGAGAAGCTGTGAGTGAGAGAGAGAGAGAGAAAGAAGCTGTGAGTGAGAGAGAGATAAAGAGAAGCTGTGAGTTAGAGAGAGACAGAGAAAGAGAAGCTGTGAGTGAGAGAGAGAGAGAAAGAGAAGCTGTGAGTGAGAGAGAGAGAGAGAGAAAGAGAAGCTGTGAGTGAGAGAGAGAGAGAGAAAGAGAAGCTTTGAGTGAGAGAGAGAGAGAAAGAGAAGCTGTGAGTGAGATAGAGAGAGAGAAACTGTGAGTGAGTGAGAGAAAGACGCTGTGAGTGAGTGAGCGAGAGAGAGAGAGAGAGAAGCTGTGTGTGTGAGAGAGAGAAAGAGAAGCTGTGAGTGAGAGAGAGAGAAGGAGAAGCTGTGAGTGAGAGAGAAAGAGAGAGAAGCTGTGAGTGAGAGAGAGAGAGAGAAAGAGAAGCTGTGAGTGAGATAGAGAGAGAAACTGTGAGTGAGTGAGAGAGAGAAATGTGAGTGAGTGAGAGAGAGAAGCTGTGAGTGAGTGAGAGAGAGAGAGAGAGAAGATGTGTGTGAGAGAGAGAGAAAGAGAAGCTGTAAGTGAGAGAGAGAAATAGAACCTGAGAATGAGAGAGATAAAGGGAAGCTGTGAGTTAGAGAGAGACAAAGAGAAGCTGTGAGTGAGAGAGAGAGAGAGAAAGAGAAAGAGAGGGTGTGTGTGTGTGTGAGAGAGAAGCTGTGAGTGAATGAGAGAGAGAGGGAAAAATAGAAGCTGTGAGAGAGAGAAATTGAAGCTGTGAGTGAGAGAGATATATAGTCAACGTGTGAGAGAGAGACAGAGAAAGAGACACTGTGAGTGAGAGAGAGAGATAAAGAGATGCTGTGAGAGAGAGAGAAGCTGTGAGTGAGAGAGAGAGAGAGAAGCTGTGAGTGAGAGAGAGAGATAAAGAGAAGCTGTGAGTGAGAGAGAGAGAGAAAGAGAAGCTGTGAGTGAGAGAGAGAGAGAAAGAGAAGCAGTGAGAGAGGGAGAGAGAGAAAGAGAAGGTGTGAGTGAGAGAGAGAGAGAAAGAGAAGTTGTGAGTGAGAGAGAGAGAGAGAAGCTGTGAGTGAGTGATAGAAAGAGAGAGAGAGAAAAGCTGTGAGTGAGAGAGAGAGAGAAGCTGTGAGTGAGAGAGAAAGAGTAGCTTGAGTGAGAGAGAGAGAAAGATAAGCTGAGTGAGAGAAAGAGAGAAAGAGAAGCTGTGAGTGAGAGAGAGAGAGAAAGAGAAGCTGTGAGTGAGAGAGAGAGAAGCTGTGTGAGAGTGAAAGAAACTCTTTGAGAGGGAGTGAGAGAGAGAGAGAGAAAGAGAAGCTGTGTGTGCGAGAGAAAGAAAGAGTAGCTGTGAGTAAGAGAGAGAGAATGAGAAGCTGTGAGTGAGAGAGAAAGAAAGAAATAGAAGCTTTGAGTGAGTGAGAGAGAGAGAGAAGTTGTGAGTTAGAGAGAGAGGGAGAAAGAGAAGCTGTGAGTGAGAGAGAGAGAGAGAAGCTGTGAGTGAGAGAGAGAGAAAGAGAAGCTGTGAGTGAGAGAGAGAGAGAAAGAGCTGTGAGTGAGAGAGAGAGAGAAGCTGTGAGTGAGAGAGAGAGAGAGTAGCTGTGAGTAAGAGAGAGAGAGAAGCTTTGAGTGAGAGAGAGAGAGAAGCTGTGTGAGAGAGAGAAAGAAACTCTGTGAGAGAGAGTGAGAGAGAGATAGAGAAGCTGTGTGTGTGAGAGAGAAAAAGAGTAGCTGTGAGATAGAGAAAGAGAAAGAGAAGTTGTGAGTGAGAGAGAGAGAGAGAAAGAGAAGCTGTGAGTGAGAGAGAGAGAGAAGCTGTGAGTGATTGAGAGAGAGAGAAAGAGAAGCTGTGAGTGAGAGAGAGAGAGAAAGAGCTGTGAGTGAGAGAGAGAGATAAAGACAAGCTGTGAGAGAGAGACAGAGAAAGAGAAGCTGAGTGAGAGATAGAGAGAAAGAGAAGCTGTGAGTGAGAGAGAGAGAAAGAGAAGCTGTGAGAGAGAGAGAGAGAAAGAGAAGTTGTGAGTGAGAGAGAAAGAAAGAAAGAGAAGCTGTGAGTGAGAGAGAGAGAAAGAGAAGCTGTGAGTGAGAGAGAGAGAAAGAAAGAGAAGCTGAGTGAGATAGAGAGAGAGAAAGAGAAGCTGTGAGTGAGAGAGAGAGAGAAGCTGTGAGTGAGTGATAGAGAGAGAGAGAAGATGTGAGTGAGAGAGAGGGAAAGAGAATCTGTGAGTGAGAGAGAGAGAGAAAGAGAAGCTGTGAGTGAGAGAGAGAAAGCTAAATAGAAGCTGTGAGTTAGAGAGAGAAAGAGAAGCTGTGAGTGAGAGATAGAGAAAGAGAAGCTGTGAGTGAGAGAGAGAGAGAAGCTGTGAGTGAGAGAGAGAGAGAGAAAGAGAAGATGTGAGTGAGAGAGAGAAAGAGAAGCTGTGAGAGAGAGACAAAGAGAAGCTGTGAGTGTGAGAGAGAGAGTAAGAGAAGCTGTGTGTGAGAGAGAGA
This sequence comes from Bradypodion ventrale, assembly GCA_035047345.1. Lineage (NCBI taxonomy): Eukaryota > Metazoa > Chordata > Lepidosauria > Squamata > Chamaeleonidae > Bradypodion > Bradypodion ventrale. Next base: position 8,952,390 of record JAWDJE010000018.1, on the reverse strand, counting down.
GAAGCTGTGAGAGAGAGAGAGAAGCTGTGTGTGTGTGAGAGAGAAAGAGAAGCTGTGAGTGAGAGTGAGTGAAAGAGAGAGAGAGAAGCTATGACAGTGATAGAGAGAGAGCAAAAGAGAAGCTGTGAGTGAGAGAGAGAGAGAGAAGCTGTGAGTGAGAGAGAGAGAATGAGAAGCTGTGAGTGAGAGAGAGAGAAAGAGAAGCTGAGTGAGAAAGAGAGAGAGAAAGAGAAGCTGTGAGTGAGAGAGAGAGAGCGAAAGAGACGCTGAGAGTGCGAGAGAGAAAGAGTAGCTGTGAGTGAGAGAGAGAAAGAGAAGCTGAGAAAGAGAGATAGAAAGAGAAGCTGTGAGTGAGAGAGAGAGAGAGAAAGATAAGCTGAGTGAGAGAGAGAGAAAGAGAAGCTGAGTGAGAGAGAGAGAGAGAAAGGAAAGCTGTGTGAGAGAGAGAGAGAAGCTGTGAGTGAGTGAGAGAGAGAGGGAGAAAGAGAAGCTGTGAGTGAGAGAGAGACAGAGAAAGAGACACTGTGAGTGAGAGAGAGAGAGAAAGAGATGCTGTGTGTGTGTGTGAGAGAGAAGCTGTGAGTGAGAGAGAGAGAGAGAGATGTGAGTGAGAGAGAGAAAGAGAAAGAGAAGCTGTGAGTGAGAGAGAGAGAGAAAGAGAAGTAGTGAGATAGGGAGGGAGAGAAAGAGAAGCTGTGAGTGAGAGAGAGAGAGAAAGAGAAGTTGTGAGTGAGAGAGAGAGAGAAGCTGTCAGTGAGAGAGAGAGAGAGAAAGAGAAGCTGTGAGTGAGAGAGATATATAGTCAAGCTGTGAGAGAGAGACAGAGAAAGAGACACTGTGAGTGAGAGAGAGAGAGAAAGAGATGCTGAGAGAGAGAGAGAGAGAAGCTTTGAGTGAGAGAGAGAGAGAAGCTGTGAGTGAGTGAGAGAGAGATGTGAGTGAGTGAGAGAAAGAGAAAGAGATGCAGTGAGTGAGAGAGAGAGAGAAAGAAGCTGTGAATGAGAGAGAGAGAGAGAGAAAGAGAAGCTGTGAGTGAGAGAGAGAGAGAAAGAGAAGCTGTGAGTGAGAGAGAGAGAAAGAGAGAAAGAGAAGCTGTGAGTGAGAGAGAGAGCTGTGAGTGAGAGAGAAAGAGAAGCTGTGAGTGAGAGAGAGAGAAAAGCTGTGAGTGAGAGAGAGAGAGAAGGTGTGAGTGAGAAAGAGAGAGAGAGAAGATGTGAGTGAGAGAGAGAGAGAAGCTGTGAGTGAGAGAGAGAGAGAAAGAGAAGTTATGAGAGAGAGAGAGAGAAAGAGAAGCTGTGAGTGAGAGAGAGAGAGAGAAAGAGAAGCTTTGAGTGAGAGAGAGAGAAAGAGAAGCTGTGAGTGAGAGAGAGAGAAAGAGAAGCTGTGAGTGTGAGAGAGAGAAAGATAGAGAAGCTGTGAGTGAGATAGAGAGAGAGAAAGAGAAGTTGTGAGAGAGAGTGAGTGAGAGAGAGAGAAAAGCTGTGAGTGTGAGAGAGGGAGAGAAGCTGTAGGTGAGAAAGAGAGAGAGGGAAGATGTGAGTGAGAGAGTGAGAGAGAAGCTGTGAGTGAGAGAGAGATAGAGAAGCTGTGAGTGAGAGAGAGATAAAGAGAAGCTGTGAGTTAGATAGAGACAGAGAAAGAGAAGCTGTGAGTGAGAGAGAGAGAGAGAAAGAGAAAAGCTGTGAGTGAGAGAGAGAGAGAGAAGCTGTGAGTGAGAGAGAGATAAAGAGCTGTGAGTTAGAGAGAGACAGAGAAAGAGAAGCTGTGAGTGAGAGAGAGAGAGAAAGAAGCTGTGAGTGAGAGAGAGAGAGAAAGAGAAGCTGTGAGTGAGAGAGAGAGAGAGAAAGAGAAGCTGTGAGTGAGAGAGAGAGAAAGAGAAGCTTTGAGTGAGAGAGAGAGAGAAAGAGAAGCTGTGAGTGAGATAGAGAGAGAGAAACTGTGAGTGAGTGAGAGAGAGAGACGCTGTGAGTGAGTGAGCGAGAGAGAGAGAGAGAGAAGCTGTGTGTGTGAGAGAGAGAAAGAGAAGCTGTAAGTGAGAGAGAGAGAAATAGAACCTGAGAGTGAGAGAGAGATAAAGGGAAGCTGTGAGTTAGAGAGAGACAAAGAGAAGCTGTGAGTGAGAGAGAGAGAGAAAGAGAAAGAGAGGCTGTGTGTGTATGTGAGAGAGAAGCTGTGAGTGAGTGAGAGAGAGAGGGAGAAATAGAAGCTGTGAGAGAAAGAGAAAGAGAAGCTGTGAGTGAGAGAGAGATATAGTCATGCTGTGAGAGAGAGACAGAGAAAGAGACACTGTGAATGAGAGAGAGAGATAAAGAGATGCTGTGAGAGAGAGAGAAGCTGTGAGTGAGTGAGAGAGAGAAGCTGTGAGTGAGAGAGAGAGAGATGTGAGTGAGAGAGAGAAAGAGAAAGAGAAGCTGTGAGTGAGAGAGAGAGAGAGAGAGAAGTTGTGAGTGAGAGAGAGAGAGAAGCTGTCAGTGAGAGAGAGAGAGAAAGAGAAGCTGTGAGTGAGAGAGATATATAGTCAAGCTGTGAGAGAGAGACAGAGAAAGAGACACTGTGAGTGAGAGAGAGAGAGAAAGAGATGCTGAGAGAGAGAGAAGCTTTGAGTGAGAGAGAGAGAAGCTGTGTGTGAGTGAGAGAGAGATGTGAGTGAGTGAGAGAAAGAGAAAGAGAAGCAGTGAGTGAGAGAGAGAGAGAAAGAGAAGCTGTGAGTGAGAGAGAGAGAGAGAGAGAAAGAGAAGCAGTGAGAGAGGGAGAGAGAGAAAGAGAAGCTGTTAGTGAGAGAGAGAGAGAAAGAGAAGCTGTGAGAGAGAGTGAGAGAGAGAGAGAATAGCTGTGAGTGAGAGAGAGAAGGTGTGAGTGAGAAAGAGAGAGAGAGAAGATGTGAGTGAGAGAGAGAGAGAGAAGCTGTGAGTGAGTGAGAGAGAGAAAGAGAAGTTGTGAGTGAGTGAGAGAGAGAGAAGCTGTGAGTGAGAGAGAGAAAGAGAAGCTGTGAGAGAGAGTGAGAGAGAGAGAGAGAAAAGCTGTGAGTGTGAGAGAGAGTGAGAAGCTGTAGGTGAGAAAGAGAGAGAGGGAAGATGTGAGTGAGAGAGTGAGAGAGAAGCTGTGAGTGAGAGAGAGATAGAGAAGTTGTGAGTGAGAGAGAGATAAAGAGAAGCTGTGGGTTAGATAGAGACAGAGAAAGAGAAGCTGTGAGTGAGAGAGAGAGAGAGAGAACGAGAAAAGCTGTGAGTGAGAGAGAGAGAAGCTGTGAGTGAGAGAGAGATAAAGAGAAGCTGTGAGTTAGAGAGAGACAGAGAAAGAGAAGCTGTGAGTGAGAGAGAGAGAGAGAAAGAGAAGCTGTGAGTGAGAGAGAGATAAAGAGAAGCTGTGAGTTAGAGAGAGACAGAGAAAGAGAAGCTGTGAGTGAGGGAGAGAGAGAAAGAGAAGCTGTGATTGAGAGAGAGATAGAAAGAGAAGCTGTGAGTGAGAGAGAGAGAGAAAGAGAATGTGAGTGAGAGAGAGAGAGAGAAAGAGAAGCTTTGAGTGAGAGAGAGAGAGAGAGAAGCTGTGAGTGAGATAGAGAGAGAGAAACTGTGAGTGAGTGAGAGAGAGAAGCTGTGAGTGAGAGAGAGCGAGAGAGAGAGAGAGAGAGAAGCTGTGTGTGAGAGAGAGAAAGAGAAGCTGTAAGTGAGAGAGAGAGAAATAGAACCTGAGTGAGAGAGAGATAAAGGGAAGCTGTGAGTTAAAGAGAGACAAAGAGAAGCTGTGAGTGAGAGAGAGAGAGAGAGGGAGAAAGAGAAGCAGTGAGAGAGGGAGAGAGAGAAAGAGAAGCTGTTAGTGAGAGAGAGAGAGAGAAAGAGAAGCTGTGAGAGAGAGTGAGAGAGAGAGAGAAAAGCTGTGAGTGAGAGAGAGAGAAGGTGTGAGTGAGAAAGAGAGAGAAGCTGTGAGTGAGTGAGAGAGAGAGAGAAAGAAAGAGAAGCTGTGAGTGAGAGAGAGAGAGAGAGAAAGAGAAGCTGTGAGTGAGAGAGAGAGAGAGAAAGAGAAGCTTTGAGTGAGAGAGAGAGAGAAAGAGAAGCTGTGAGTGAGATAGAGAGAGAGAAACTGTGAGTGAGTGAGAGAGAGACGCTGTGAGTGAGTGAGCGAGAGAGAGAGAGAGAAGCTGTGTGTGTGAGAGAGAGAAAGAGAAGCTGTAAGTGAGAGAGAGAGAAATAGAACCTGAGAGTGAGAGAGAGATAAAGGGAAGCTGTGAGTTAGAGAGAGACAAAGAGAAGCTGTGAGTGAGAGAGAGAGAGAGAGAGAAAGAGAAGCAGTGAGAGAGGGAGAGAGAGAAAGAGAAGCTGTTAGTGAGAGAGAGAGAGAGAGAAAGAGAAAAGCTGTGAGTGAGAGAGAGAGAGAAGCTGTGAGTGAGAGAGAGATAAAGAGAAGCTGTGAGTTAGAGAGAGACAGAGAAAGAGAAGCTGTGAGTGAGAGAGAGAGAGAGAAAGAGAAGCTGTGAGTGAGAGAGAGATAAAGAGAAGCTGTGAGTTAGAGAGAGACAGAGAAAGAGAAGCAGTGAGAGAGGGAGAGAGAGAAAGAGAAGCTGTTAGTGAGAGAGAGAGAGAGAAAGAGAAGCTGTGAGAGAGAGTGAGAGAGAGAGAGAAAAGCTGTGAGTGAGAGAGAGAGAAGGTGTGAGTGAGAAAGAGAGAGAAAGAGAAGTTGTGAGTGAGTGAGAGAGAGAGAAGCTGTGAGTGAGAGAGAGAGAAAGAGAAGCTGTGAGAGAGAGTGAGAGAGAGAGAGAGAAAAGCTGTGAGTGTGAGAGAGAGAGAGAAGCTGTAGGTGAGAAAGAGAGAGAGGGAAGATGTGAGTGAGAGATAGATAGAGAAGTTGTCAGTGAGAGAGAGATAAAGAGAAGCTGTGAGTTAGATAGAGACAGAGAAAGAGAAGCTGTGAGTGAGAGAGAGAGAGAGAGAAAGAGAAAAGCTGTGAGTGAGAGAGAGAGAGAAGCTGTGAGTGAGAGAGGGATAAAGAGAAGCTGTGAGTTAGAGAGAGGCAGAGAAAGAGAAGCTGTGAGTGAGAGAGAGAGAGAGAAAAAGAGAAGCTGTGAGTGAGAGAGAGATAAAGAGAAGCTGTGAGTTAGAGAGAGACAGAGAAAGAGAAGCTGTGAGTGAGAGAGAGAGAAAGAGAGAGAGAAGCTGTGTGTGAGAGAGAGAAAGAGAAGGTGTAAGTGAGAGAGAGAGAAATAGAACCTGAGAGTGAGAGAGAGATAAAGGGAAGCTGTGAGTTAGAGAGAGACAAAGAGAAGCTGTGAGTGAGAGAGAGAGAGAGAAAGAGAAAGAGAGGCTGTGTGTGTGTGAGAGAGAGAAGCTGTGAGTGAGTGAGAGAGAGAGGGAGAAATAGAAGCTGTGAGAGAGAGAAAGAGAAGCTGTGAGTGAGAGAGATATATAGTCAAGCTGTGAGAGAGAGACAGAGAAAGAGACACTGTGAATGAGAGAGAGAGATAAAGAGATGCTGTGTGAGAGAGAGAAGCTGTGAGTGAGAGAGAGAGAGAGAAAGAGTAGCTCTGAGTGAGATAGAGAGAGAGAAACTGTGAGTGAGTGAGAGAGAGAAGCTGTGAGTGAGTGAGAGAGAGAGAGAGAGAGAAGCTGTGAGAGAGAGAGAAAGAGAAGCTGTAAGTGCGAGAGAGAGAAATAGAACCTGAGAGTGAGAGAGAGATAAAGGGAAGCTGTGAGTTAGAGAGAGACAAAGAGAAGCTGTGAGTGAGAGAGAGAGAGAGAAAGAGAAAGAGAGGCTGTGTGTGTGTGTGAGAGAGAAGCTGTGAGTGAGTGAGAGAGAGAGGGAGAAATAGAAGCTGTGAGAGAGAGAGAAAGAGAAGCTGTGAGTGAGAGAGATATATAGTCAAGCTGTGAGAGAGAGACAGAGAAAGAGACACTGTGAATGAGAGAGAGAGATAAAGAGATGCTGTGTGAGAGAGAGAAGCTGTGAGTGAGAGAGAGAGAGAAGCTGTGAGTGAGAGAGAGAGAGAGATGTGAGTGAGAGAGAGAAAGAGAAAGAGAAGCTGTGAGTGAGAGAGAGAGAGATAAAGAGAAGCTGTGAGTGAGAGAGAGAGAGAAAGAGAAGCTGTGAGTGAGAGAGAGAGAGAAAGAGAAGCAGTGAGAGAGGGAGAGAGAGAAAGAGAAAGTGTGAGTGAGAGAGAGAGAGAAAGAGAAGTTGTGAGTGAGAGAGAGAGAGAAGCTGTGAGTGAGAGAGAGAGAGAAAGAGAAGCTGTGAGAGAGTGAGAGAGAGAGAGAAAAGCTGTGAGAGAGAGAGAGAGAAGCTGTGAGTGAGAAAGAGAGAGAGAGAAGATGTGAGTGAGAGAGAGAGAGAGAAGCTGTGAATGAGAGAGAGAAGCTTGAGTGAGAGAGAGATAAAGAGAAGCTGTGGGTTAGAGAGAGACAGTGAAAGAGAAGCTGTGAGTGAGAGAGAGAGAGAGAGAGAAATGCTGTGAGTGAGAGAGAGAGAGAAGCTGTGAGTGAGAGAGAGATAAAGAGAAGCTGTGGGTTAGAGAGAGAGAGAAAGAGAAGCTGTGAGTGAGAGAGAGAGAGAAAGAGACGCTGTGAGTGAGTGAGAGAGAGAGAACAGCTGTGAGTGAGAGAGAGAGAGAAGCTGTGTCAGAGAGAGATAAAGAGAAGCTTTGAGTTCGAAAGACTGAGAAAGAGAAGCTGTGAGTTAGAGAGAGAGAGAGAAAGAGAAGCTGTGAGTGAGAGAGAGAGAGAGAGAAGCTATGAGTGAGAGAGAGAGAGAGAAGCTGTGAGTGAGAGAGAGAGAGAAGCTGTGAGTGAGAGAGAGAGAGAAGCTGTGAGTGAGAGAGAAAGAGTAGCTGTGAGTGAGAGAGAGAGAGAAAGATAAGCTGAGTGAGAGAAAGAGAGAAAGAGAAGCTGTGAGTGAGAGAGAGAGAAAGAGAAGCTGTGAGTGAGAGAGAGAAGCTGTGTGAGAGAGAAAGAAACTCTTTGAGAGGGAGTGAGAGAGAGAGAGAAAGAGAAGCTGTGTGTGCGAGAGAAAGAAAGAGTAGCTGTGAGTAAGAGAGAGAGAAAGAGAAGCTGTGAGTGAGAGAGAGAGAGAAGCTGTGAGTGAGTGAGAGAGAGAGAGAAAGAGAAGCTGTGAGTGAGAGAGAGAGAGAGAGAGAAGCTGTGAGTGAGAGAGAGAGAAAGACCAGCTGTGAGAGAGAGACAGAGATAAAGAAGCTGAGTGAGAGATAGAGAGAAAGAGAAGCTGTGAGTGAGAGAGAGAGTGAAAGAGAAGGTGTGAGTGAGAGAGAGAGAAAGAGAAGCTGTGAGTGTGAGAGAGAGAAAGATAGAGAAGCTGTGAGTGAGATAGAGAGAGAGAAAGAGAAGCTGTGAGTGAGAGAGAGAGAGAGAAGCTGTGAGTGAGTGATAGAAAGAGAGAGAGAGAAGATGTGAGTGCTAGAGAGAGAAAGAGAAGCTGTGAGTGAGAGAGAGAGAAAAAGAGAAGCTTTGAGTGAGAGAGAGAGAGAAAGAGAAGCTGTGAGAGAGAGAGATGCTGTGAGTGAGAGAGAGAGAGAAAGAGAAGATGTGTGTGAGAGAGAGTAAGAGAAGCTGTGAGTGAGAGAGAGAGAGAAAGAGAAGCTGTGAGTGAGCGAGAGAGAGAAAGAGAAGCTGTGAGTGAGAGAGATAGAGAAAGAGAAGCTGTGAGTGAGAGAGAGAGAAAGAGAAGCTGTGAGTGAGAGAGAGAAGTTGTGAGTGAGAGAGAGAGAGAAAGAGAAGCTGTGAGTGAGAGAGAAAGAGAAGGTGTGAGTGAGAGAGAGAGTGAAAGAGAAGGTGTGAGTGAGATAGAGAGAGAGAAAGAGAAGCTGTGAGTGAGAGAGAGAGAAAAAGAGAAGCTGTGAGTGAGAGAGTGTGTGAAGCTGTGTGTGTGTGTGTGAGAGAGAGCTGCTGTGAGTGAGAGACAGAGAAGCTGTGAGTGAGAGAGAGAGAAAGAGAAGCTGTGTGAGGGAGAGATAAAGAGAAGCTGTGAGTTAGAGAGAGACAGAGAAAGAGAAGCTGTGAGTGAGAGAGAGAGAGAGAAGCTGGGAGTGAGAGAGAGAAAGAGAAGATATGATTGAGAGAGAGAAAGAGAAGCTGTGAGTGTGAGAGAGAGAAAGATAGAGAAGCTGTGAGTGAGATAGAGAGAGAGAAAGAGAAGCTGTGAGTGAGTGAGAGAGAGAGAAGCTGTGAGTGAGTGATAGAAAGAGAGAGAGAGAAGATGTGAGTGAGAGAGAGAGAAAGAGAAGCTGTGAGTGAGAGAGAGAGAAAAAGAGAAGCTGTGAGTGAGAGAGAGAGAGAGAAAGAGAAGCTGTGAGTGTGAGAGAGAAGCTGTGAGTGAGAGAGAGAGAGAGAAAGAGAAGATGTGAGTGAGAGAGAGAGTAAGAGAAGCTGTGAGTGAGAGAGAGAGAGAAAGAGAGGCTGTGAGTGAGCGAGAGAGAGAAAGAGAAGCTGTGAGTGAGAGAGATAGAGAAAGAGAAGCTGTGAGTGATAGAGAGAGAAAGAGAAGCTATGAGTGAGAGAGAGAGAGAGAAAGAGATGCTGTGAGTGAGATAGAGAGAGAAAGAGAAGCTGTGAGTGAGAGAGTGGGAGAAAAAGGGAAGCTGTGAGTGAGAGAGAGAGAAAGAGAAGCTGTGAGTGAGAGAGAGAGAGAAGCTGTGAGTGAGGGAGTGAGAGAGAAGCTGTGAGTGAGTGAGAGAGAGAGAAAGAGAAGCTGTGAGTGAGAGTGAGAGAAAGAGAAGCTGTGAGTGAGAGAGAGAGATAAAGACAAGCTGTGAGAGAGAGACAGAGAAAGAGAAGCTGAGTGAGAGAGAGAGAAAGAGAAGCTGTGAGTGAGAGAGAGAGAGAAAGAGAAGCTGTGAGTGAGAGAGAGAGAAAGAGAAGCTGTGAGTGAGAGAGAGAGAGAAAGAGAAGCTGTGAGTGAGAGAGAGAAAGAGAAGTTGTGAGTGAGAGAGAAAGAAAGAAAGAGAAGCTGTGAGTGAGATAGAGAGAGAGAAAGAGAAGCTGTGAGTGAGAGAGAGAAAGAGAAGCTGTGAGTGAGTGAGTGAGAGAGACAGAACAGCTGTGAGTGAGAGAGAGAGAGAAGCTGTGAGTCAGAGAGAGATAAAGAGAAGCTGTGAGTTCGAAAGAGACTGAGAAAGAGAAGCTGTGAGTTAGAGAGAGATAGAGAAAGAGAAGATGTGAGTGAGAGAGAGAGAGAGAAGCTGTGAGTGAGAGAGAGAGAGAGAAGCTGTGAGTGAGAGAGAGAGAGAAGCTGTGTGTGAGAGAGAGAAAAGCTGTGAGTGAGAGAGAGAGAGAAGCTGTGAGTGAGAGAGAAAGAGTAGCTGTGAGTGAGAGAGAGAGAGAAAGATGAGCTGAGTGAGAGAAAGAGAGAAAGAGAAGCTGTGAGTGAGAGAGAGAGAAAGAGAAGGTGTGAGTGAGAGAGAGAGAAAGAGAAGCTGTGAGTGTGTGAGAGAGAAAGATAGAGAAGCTGTGAGTGAGATAGAGAGAGAGAAAGAGAAGCTGTGAGTGAGAGAGAGAGAAGCTGTGAGTGAGTGATAGAAAGAGAGAGAGAGAGAAGATGTGAGAGCTAGAGAGAGAAAGAGAAGCTGTGAGTGAGAGAGAGAGAAAAAGAGAAGCTTTGAGTGAGAGAGAGAGAGAAAGAGAAGCTGTGAGAGAGAGAGATGCTGTGAGTGAGAGAGAGAGAGAAAGAGAAGATGTGTGTGAGAGAGAGTAAGAGAAGCTGTGAGTGAGAGAGAGAGAGAAAGAGAAGCTGTGAGTGAGCGAGAGAGAGAAAGAGAAGCTGTGAGTGAGAGAGATAGAGAAAGAGAAGCTGTGAGTGAGAGAGAGAGAAAGAGAAGCTGTGAGTGAGAGAGAGAAGTTGTGAGTGAGAGAGAGAGAGAAAGAGAAGCTGTGAGTGAGAGAGAAAGAGAAGGTGTGAGTGAGAGAGAGAGTGAAAGAGAAGGTGTGAGTGAGATAGAGAGAGAGAAAGAGAAGCTGTGAGTGAGAGAGAGAGAAAAAGAGAAGCTGTGAGTGAGAGAGTGTGTGAAGCTGTGTGTGTGTGTGTGAGAGAGAGCTGCTGTGAGTGAGAGACAGAGAAGCTGTGAGTGAGAGAGAGAGAAAGAGAAGCTGTGTGAGGGAGAGATAAAGAGAAGCTGTGAGTTAGAGAGAGACAGAGAAAGAGAAGCTGTGAGTGAGAGAGAGAGAGAGAAGCTGGGAGTGAGAGAGAGAAAGAGAAGATATGATTGAGAGAGAGAAAGAGAAGCTGTGAGTGTGAGAGAGAGAAAGATAGAGAAGCTGTGAGTGAGATAGAGAGAGAGAAAGAGAAGCTGTGAGTGAGTGAGAGAGAGAGAAGCTGTGAGTGAGTGATAGAAAGAGAGAGAGAGAAGATGTGAGTGAGAGAGAGAGAAAGAGAAGCTGTGAGTGAGAGAGAGAGAAAAAGAGAAGCTGTGAGTGAGAGAGAGAGAGAGAAAGAGAAGCTGTGAGTGTGAGAGAGAAGCTGTGAGTGAGAGAGAGAGAGAGAAAGAGAAGATGTGAGTGAGAGAGAGAGTAAGAGAAGCTGTGAGTGAGAGAGAGAGAGAAAGAGAGGCTGTGAGTGAGCGAGAGAGAGAAAGAGAAGCTGTGAGTGAGAGAGATAGAGAAAGAGAAGCTGTGAGTGATAGAGAGAGAAAGAGAAGCTATGAGTGAGAGAGAGAGAGAGAAAGAGATGCTGTGAGTGAGATAGAGAGAGAAAGAGAAGCTGTGAGTGAGAGAGTGGGAGAAAAAGGGAAGCTGTGAGTGAGAGAGAGAGAAAGAGAAGCTGTGAGTGAGAGAGAGAGAGAAGCTGTGAGTGAGGGAGTGAGAGAGAAGCTGTGAGTGAGTGAGAGAGAGAGAAAGAGAAGCTGTGAGTGAGAGTGAGAGAAAGAGAAGCTGTGAGTGAGAGAGAGAGATAAAGACAAGCTGTGAGAGAGAGACAGAGAAAGAGAAGCTGAGTGAGAGAGAGAGAAAGAGAAGCTGTGAGTGAGAGAGAGAGAGAAAGAGAAGCTGTGAGTGAGAGAGAGAGAAAGAGAAGCTGTGAGTGAGAGAGAGAGAGAAAGAGAAGCTGTGAGTGAGAGAGAGAAAGAGAAGTTGTGAGTGAGAGAGAAAGAAAGAAAGAGAAGCTGTGAGTGAGATAGAGAGAGAGAAAGAGAAGCTGTGAGTGAGAGAGAGAAAGAGAAGCTGTGAGTGAGTGAGTGAGAGAGACAGAACAGCTGTGAGTGAGAGAGAGAGAGAAGCTGTGAGTCAGAGAGAGATAAAGAGAAGCTGTGAGTTCGAAAGAGACTGAGAAAGAGAAGCTGTGAGTTAGAGAGAGATAGAGAAAGAGAAGATGTGAGTGAGAGAGAGAGAGAGAAGCTGTGAGTGAGAGAGAGAGAGAGAAGCTGTGAGTGAGAGAGAGAGAGAAGCTGTGTGTGAGAGAGAGAAAAGCTGTGAGTGAGAGAGAGAGAGAAGCTGTGAGTGAGAGAGAAAGAGTAGCTGTGAGTGAGAGAGAGAGAGAAAGATGAGCTGAGTGAGAGAAAGAGAGAAAGAGAAGCTGTGAGTGAGAGAGAGAGAAAGAGAAGGTGTGAGTGAGAGAGAGAGAAAGAGAAGCTGTGAGTGTGTGAGAGAGAAAGATAGAGAAGCTGTGAGTGAGATAGAGAGAGAGAAAGAGAAGCTGTGAGTGAGAGAGAGAGAAGCTGTGAGTGAGTGATAGAAAGAGAGAGAGAGAGAAGATGTGAGAGCTAGAGAGAGAAAGAGAAGCTGTGAGTGAGAGAGAGAGAAAAAGAGAAGCTGTGAGTGAGAGAGAGAGAGAAAGAGAAGCTGTGTGAGAGAGAGAGAAGCTGTGAGTGAGTGAGAGAGAGAAAGAGAAGATGTGAGTGAGAGAGAGTAAGAGAAGCTGTGAGTGAGAGAGAGAGAAGCTGTGTGTGAGAGAAAGAAACTCTTTGAGAGGGAGTGAGAGAGAGAGAGAAAGAGAAGCTGTGTGTGCGAGAGAAAGAAAGAGTAGCTGTGAGTAAGAGAGAGAGAAAGAGAAGCTGTGAGTGAGAGAGAGAGAGAAGCTGTGAGTGAGTGAGAGAGAGAGAGAAAGAGAAGCTGTGAGTGAGAGAGAGAGAGAGAGAGAAGCTGTGAGTGAGAGAGAGAGAAAGACCAGCTGTGAGAGAGAGACAGAGATAGAGAAGCTGAGTGAGAGATAGAGAGAAAGAGAAGCTGTGAGTGAGAGAGAGAGTGAAAGAGAAGGTGTGAGTGAGAGAGAGAGAAAGAGAAGCTGTGAGTGTGAGAGAGAGAAAGATAGAGAAGCTGTGAGTGAGATAGAGAGAGAGAAAGAGAAGCTGTGAGTGAGAGAGAGAGAGAGAAGCTGTCAGTGAGTGATAGAAAGAGAGAGAGTGAGAAGATGTGAGTGCTAGAGAGAGAAAGAGAAGCTGTGAGTGAGAGAGAGAGAAAAAGAGAAGCTGTGAGTGAGAGAGAGAGAGAAAGAGAAGCTGTGAGAGAGAGAGAGATGCTGTGAGTGAGAGAGAGAGAGAAAGAGAAGATGTGAGTGAGAGAGAGTAAGAGAAGCTGTGAGTGAGAGAGAGAGAGAAAGAGAAGCTGTGAGTGAGCGAGAGAGAGAAAGAGAAGCTGTGAGTGAGAGAGATAGAGAAAGAGAAGCTGTGAGTGAGAGAGAGAGAAAGAGAAGCTGTGAGTGAGAGAGAGAAGTTGTGAGTGAGAGAGAGAGAGAAAGAGAAGCTGTGAGTGAGAGAGAAAGAGAAGGTGTGAGTGAGAGAGAGAGTGAAAGAGAAGGTGTGAGTAAGATAGAGAGAGAGAAAGAGAAGCTGTGAGTGAGAGAGAGAGAAAAAGAGAAGCTGTGAGTGAGAGAGTGTGTGAAGCTGTGTGTGTGTGTGTGAGAGAGAGCCGCTGTGAGTGAGAGAGAGAGAAGCTGTGAGTGAGAGAGAGAGAAAGAGAAGCTGTGTGAGGGAGAGATAAAGAGAAGCTGTGAGTTAGAGAGAGACAGAGAAAGAGAAGCTGTGAGTGAGAGAGAGAGAGAGAAGCTGTGAGTGAGAGAGAGAAAGAGAAGATATGATTGAGAGAGAGAAAGAGAAGCTGTGAGTGTGAGAGAGAGAAAGATAGAGAAGCTGTGAGTGAGATAGAGAGAGAGAAAGAGAAGCTGTGAGTGAGTGAGAGAGAGAGAAGCTGTGAGTGAGTGATAGAAAGAGAGAGAGAGAAGATGTGAGTGAGAGAGAGAGAAAGAGAAGCTGTGAGTGAGAGAGAGAGAAAAAGAGAAGCTGTGAGTGAGAGAGAGAGAGAGAAAGAGAAGCTGTGAGTGTGAGAGAAGCTGTGAGTGAGAGAGAGAGAGAGAAAGAGAAGATGTGAGTGAGAGAGAGAGTAAGAGAAGCTGTGAGTGAGAGAGAGAGAGAAAGAGAAGCTGTGAGTGAGCGAGAGAGAGAAAGAGAAGCTGTGAGTGAGAGAGATAGAGAAAGAGAAGCTGTGAGTGATAGAGAGAGAAAGAGAAGCTATGAGTGAGAGAGAGAGAGAGAAAGAGATGCTGTGAGTGAGATAGAGAGAGAAAGAGAAGCTGTGAGTGAGAGAGTGGGAGAAAAAGGGAAGCTGTGAGTGAGAGAGAGAGAAAGAGAAGCTGTGAGTGAGAGAGAGAGAGAGAAGCTGTGAGTGAGTGAGTGAGAGAGAAGCTGTGAGTGAGTGAGAGAGAGAGAAAGAGAAGCTGTGAGTGAGAGTGAGAGAAAGAGAAGCTGTGAGTGAGAGAGAGAGATAAAGACAAGCTGTGAGAGAGAGACAGAGAAAGAGAAGCTGAGTGAGAGAGAGAGAAAGAGAAGCTGTGAGTGAGAGAGAGAGAGAAAGAGAAGCTGTGAGTGAGAGAGAGAGAAAGAGAAGCTGTGAGTGAGAGAGAGAGAGAAAGAGAAGCTGTGAGTGAGAGAGAGAAAGAGAAGTTGTGAGTGAGAGAGAAAGAAAGAAAGAGAAGCTGTGAGTGAGATAGAGAGAGAGAAAGAGAAGCTGTGAGTGAGAGAGAGAAAGAGAAGCTGTGAGTGAGTGAGTGAGAGAGACAGAACAGCTGTGAGTGAGAGAGAGAGAGAAGCTGTGAGTCAGAGAGAGATAAAGAGAAGCTGTGAGTTCGAAAGAGACTGAGAAAGAGAAGCTGTGAGTTAGAGAGAGATAGAGAAAGAGAAGCTGTGAGTGAGAGAGAGAGAGAGAGAAGCTGTGAGTGAGAGAGAGAGAGAGAAGCTGTGAGTGAGAGAGAGAGAGAAGCTGTGTGTGAGAGAGAGAAAAGCTGTGAGTGAGAGAGAGAGAGAAGCTGTGAGTGAGAGAGAAAGAGTAGCTGTGAGTGAGAGAGAGAGAGAAAGATGAGCTGAGTGAGAGAAAGAGAGAAAGAGAAGCTGTGAGTGAGAGAGAGAGAAAGAGAAGCTGTGAGTGAGAGAGAGAGAATCTGTGTGAGAGAGAAAGAAACTCTTTGAGAGGGAGTGAGAGAGAGAGAGAAAGAGAAGCTGTGTGTGAGAGAGAAAGAAAGAGTAGCTGTGAGTAAGAGAGAGAGAAAGAGAAGCTGTGAGTGAGAGAGAGAGAGAGAAAGAGCTGTGAGTGAGAGAGAGAGAGAGAAGCTGTGAGTGAGTGAGAGAGAGAGAGAAAGAGAAGCTGTGAGTGAGAGAGAGAGAGAGAGAGAGAGAAGCTGTGAGTGAGAGAGAGAGAGAGAAGATGTGAGATAGTTATATGCTCTGAGGGAGAGAGAGAGAAGCTGTGAGTGAGAGAGAGAGAGAGAAAGAGAAGCTGTGAGTGAGAGAGAGAGAGAGAAAGAGCTGTGAGTGAGAGAGAGAGAAGCTGTGAGTGAGTGAGAGAGAGAGAGAAAGAGAAGCTGTGAGTGAGTGAGAGATAGAGAGAAAGAGAAGCTGTGAGTGAGAGAGAGAGTGAAAGAGAAGGTGTGAGTGAGAGAGAGAGAAAGAGAAGCTGTGAGTGTGTGAGAGAGAAAGATAGAGAAGCTGTGAGTGAGATAGAGAGAGAGAAAGAGAAGCTGTGAGTGAGAGAGAGAGAAGCTGTGAATGAGTGATAGAAAGAGAGAGAGAGAAGATGTGAGAGCTAGAGAGAGAAAGAGAAGCTGTGAGTGAGAGAGAGAGAAAAAGAGAAGCTGTGAGTGAGAGAGAGAGAGAAAGAGAAGCTGTGAGAGAGAGAGAAGCTGTGAGTGAGTGAGAGAGAGAAAGAGAAGATGTGAGTGAGAGAGAGTAAGAGAAGCTGTGAGTGAGAGAGAGAGAGAAAGAGAAGCTGTGAGTGAGCGAGAGAGAGAAAGAGAAGCTGTGAGTGAGAGAGATAGAGAAAGAGAAGCTGTGAGTGAGAGAGAGAGAAAGAGAAGCTGTGAGTGAGAGAGAGAGAAGTTGTGAGTGAGAGAGAGAGAGAAAGAGAAGCTGTGAGTGAGAGAGAAAGAGAAGGTGTGTGTGAGAGAGAGAGAGAAAGAGAAGCTGTGAGTGAGAGAGAGAGAAAGAGAAGCTGTGAGTGAGATAGAGAGAGAGAAAGAGAAGCTGTAAGTGAGAGAGAGAGAAAAAGAGAAGCTGTGAGTGAGAGAGTGTGTGAAGCTGTGTGTGTGTGAGAGAGAGAGAGCCGCTGTGAGTGAGAGAGAGAGACGCTGTGAGTGAGAGAGAGAGAAAGAGAAGCTGTTTGAGGGAGAGATAAAGAGAAGCTGTGAGTTAGAGAGAGACAGAGAAAGAGAAGCTGTGAGTGAGAGAGAGAGAGAGAAGCTGTGAGTGAGAGAGAGAAAGAGAAGATATGATTGAGAGAGAGAAAGAGAAGCTGTGAGTGTGAGAGAGAGAAAGATAGAGAAGCTGTGAGTGAGATAGAGAGAGAGAAAGAGAAGCTGTGAGTGAGTGAGAGAGAGAGAAGCTGTGAGTGAGTGATAGAAAGAGAGAGAGAGAAGATGTGAGTGAGAGAGAGAGAAAGAGAAGCTGTGAGTGAGAGAGAGAGAAAAAGAGAAGCTGTGAGTGAGAGAGAGAGAGAGAAAGAGAAGCTGTGAGTGTGAGAGAAGCTGTGAGTGAGAGAGAGAGAGAGAAAGAGAAGATGTGAGTGAGAGAGAGAGTAAGAGAAGCTGTGAGTGAGAGAGAGAGAGAAAGAGAAGCTGTGAGTGAGCGAGAGAGAGAAAGAGAAGCTGTGAGTGAGAGAGATAGAGAAAGAGAAGCTGTGAGTGATAGAGAGAGAAAGAGAAGCTATGAGTGAGAGAGAGAGAGAGAAAGAGATGCTGTGAGTGAGATAGAGAGAGAAAGAGAAGCTGTGAGTGAGAGAGTGGGAGAAAAAGGGAAGCTGTGAGTGAGAGAGAGAGAAAGAGAAGCTGTGAGTGAGAGAGAGAGAGAGAAGCTGTGAGTGAGTGAGTGAGAGAGAAGCTGTGAGTGAGTGAGAGAGAGAGAAAGAGAAGCTGTGAGTGAGAGTGAGAGAAAGAGAAGCTGTGAGTGAGAGAGAGAGATAAAGACAAGCTGTGAGAGAGAGACAGAGAAAGAGAAGCTGAGTGAGAGAGAGAGAGAGAAAGAGAAGCTGTGAGTGAGAGAGAGAGAGAAAGAGAAGCTGTGAGTGAGAGAGAGAGAAAGAGAAGCTGTGAGTGAGAGAGAGAGAGAAAGAGAAGCTGTGAGTGAGAGAGAGAAAGAGAAGTTGTGAGTGAGAGAGAAAGAAAGAAAGAGAAGCTGTGAGTGAGATAGAGAGAGAGAAAGAGAAGCTGTGAGTGAGAGAGAGAAAGAGAAGCTGTGAGTGAGTGAGTGAGAGAGACAGAACAGCTGTGAGTGAGAGAGAGAGAGAAGCTGTGAGTCAGAGAGAGATAAAGAGAAGCTGTGAGTTCGAAAGAGACTGAGAAAGAGAAGCTGTGAGTTAGAGAGAGATAGAGAAAGAGAAGCTGTGAGTGAGAGAGAGAGAGAGAAGCTGTGAGTGAGAGAGAGAGAGAGAAGCTGTGAGTGAGAGAGAGAGAGAAGCTGTGTGTGAGAGAGAGAAAAGCTGTGAGTGAGAGAGAGAGAGAAGCTGTGAGTGAGAGAGAAAGAGTAGCTGTGAGTGAGAGAGAGAGAGAAAGATGAGCTGAGTGAGAGAAAGAGAGAAAGAGAAGCTGTGAGTGAGAGAGAGAGAAAGAGAAGCTGTGAGTGAGAGAGAGAGAAGCTGTGTGAGAGAGAAAGAAACTCTTTGAGAGGGAGTGAGAGAGAGAGAGAAAGAGAAGCTGTGTGTGAGAGAGAAAGAAAGAGTAGCTGTGAGTAAGAGAGAGAGAAAGAGAAGCTGTGAGTGAGAGAGAGAGAGAGAAAGAGCTGTGAGTGAGAGAGAGAGAGAGAAGCTGTGAGTGAGTGAGAGAGAGAGAGAAAGAGAAGCTGTGAGTGAGAGAGAGAGAGAGAGAGAGAAGCTGTGAGTGAGAGAGAGAGAGAAGATGTGAGATAGTTATATGCTCTGAGGGAGAGAGAGAGAAGCTGTGAGTGAGAGAGAGAGAGAGAAAGAGAAGCTGTGAGTGAGAGAGAGAGAGAGAAAGAGCTGTGAGTGAGAGAGAGAGAAGCTGTGAGTGAGTGAGAGAGAGAGAGAAAGAGAAGCTGTGAGTGAGTGAGAGATAGAGAGAAAGAGAAGCTGTGAGTGAGAGAGAGAGTGAAAGAGAAGGTGTGAGTGAGAGAGAGAGAAAGAGAAGCTGTGAGTGTGTGAGAGAGAAAGATAGAGAAGCTGTGAGTGAGATAGAGAGAGAGAAAGAGAAGCTGTGAGTGAGAGAGAGAGAAGCTGTGAGTGAGTGATAGAAAGAGAGAGAGAGAAGATGTGAGAGCTAGAGAGAGAAAGAGAAGCTGTGAGTGAGAGAGAGAGAAAAAGAGAAGCTGTGAGTGAGAGAGAGAGAGAAAGAGAAGCTGTGAGAGAGAGAGAGAAGCTGTGAGTGAGTGAGAGAGAGAAAGAGAAGATGTGAGTGAGAGAGAGTAAGAGAAGCTGTGAGTGAGAGAGAGAGAGAAAGAGAAGCTGTGAGTGAGCGAGAGAGAGAAAGAGAAGCTGTGAGTGAGAGAGATAGAGAAAGAGAAGCTGTGAGTGAGAGAGAGAGAAAGAGAAGCTGTGAGTGAGAGAGAGAGAAGTTGTGAGTGAGAGAGAGAGAGAAAGAGAAGCTGTGAGTGAGAGAGAAAGAGAAGGTGTGAGTGAGAGAGAGAGAGAAAGAGAAGCTGTGAGTGAGAGAGAGAGAAAGAGAAGCTGTGAGTGAGATAGAGAGAGAGAAAGAGAAGCTGTAAGTGAGAGAGAGAGAAAAAGAGAAGCTGTGAGTGAGAGAGTGTGTGAAGCTGTGTGTGTGTGAGAGAGAGAGAGCCGCTGTGAGTGAGAGAGAGAGACGCTGTGAGTGAGAGAGAGAGAAAGAGAAGCTGTGTGAGGGAGAGATAAAGAGAAGCTGTGAGTTAGAGAGAGACAGAGAAAGAGAAGCTGTGAGTGAGTGAGAGAGAGAGAAGCTGTGAGTGAGAGAGAGAAAGATAGAGAAGCTGTGAGTGAGATAGAGAGAGAGAAAGAGAAGCTGTGAGTGAGTGAGAGAGAGAGAAGCTGTGAGTGAGTGATAGAAAGAGAGAGAGAGAAGATGTGAGTGAGAGAGAGAGAAAGAGAAGCTGTGAGTGAGAGAGAGAGAAAAAGAGAAGCTGTGAGTGAGAGAGAGAGAGAGAAAGAGAAGCTGTGAGTGAGAGAGAGAGAGAGAGAAGCTGTGAGTGAGTGAGAGAGAGAGAAGCTGTGAGTGAGTGAGAGAGAGAGAAAGAGAAGCTGTGAGTGAGAGTGAGAGAAAGAGAAGCTGTGAGTGAGAGAGAGAGATAAAGACAAGCTGTGAGAGAGAGACAGAGAAAGAGAAGCTGAGTGAGAGAGAGAGAAAGAGAAGCTGTGAGTGAGAGAGAGAGAGAAAGAGAAGCTGTGAGTGAGAGAGAGAGAAAGAGAAGCTGTGAGTTAGAGAGAGACAGAGAAAGAGAAGCTGTGAGTGAGAGAGAGAGAGAAAGAGAAGCTGTGATTGAGAGAGAGAGAGAGAGAAGCTGTGAGTGAGTGAGAGAGAGAGAAAGAGAAGCTGTGAGTGAGAGAGAGAGAGAGAGAAAGAGAAGCTTTGAGTGAGAGAGAGAGAGAGAAAGAGAAGCTCTGAGTGAGATAGAGAGAGAGAAACTGTGAGTGAGTGAGAGAGAGAAGCTGTGAGTGAGTGAGAGAGAGAGAGAGAGAGAGAGAAGCTGTGTGTGTGAGAGAGAAAGAGAAGCTGTAAGTGAGAGAGAGAGAAATAGAACCTGAGAGTGAGAGAGAGATAAAGGGAAGCTGTGAGTTAGAGAGAGACAAAGAGAAGCTGTGAGTGAGAGAGAGAGAGAGAGAAAGAGAAAGAGAGGCTGTGTGTGTGTGAGAGAGAGAAGCTGTGAGTGAGTGACAGAGAGAGGGAGAAATAGAAGCTGTGAGAGAGAGAGAAAGAGAAGCTGTGAGTGAGAGAGATATATAGTCAAGCTGTGAGAGAGAGACAGAGAAAGAGACACTGTGAATGAGAGAGAGAGATAAAGAGATGCTGTGTGAGAGAGAGAAGCTTTGAGTGAGTGAGAGAGAGAGAAAGAGAAGCTCTGAGTGAGATAGAGAGAGAGAAACTGTGAGTGAGTGAGAGAGAGAAGCTGTGAGTGAGTGAGAGAGAGAGAGAGAGAGAAGCTGTGTGTGTGAGAGAGAAAGAGAAGCTGTAAGTGAGAGAGAGAGAAATAGAACCTGAGAGTGAGAGAGAGATAAAGGGAAGCTGTGAGTTAGAGAGAGACAAAGAGAAGCTGTGAGTGAGAGAGAGAGAGAGAAAGAGAAAGAGAAAGAGAGGCTGTGTGTGTGAGAGAGAGAGAAGCTGTGAGTGAGTGAGAGAGAGAGGTAGAAATAGAAGCTGTGAGAGAGAGAGAAAGAGAAGCTGTGAGTGAGAGAGATATATAGTCAAGCTGTGAGAGAGAGACAGAGAAAGAGACACTGTGAATGAGAGAGAGAGATAAAGAGATGCTGTGTGAGAGAGAGAAGCTGTGAGTGAGAGAGAGAGAAGCTGTGAGTGAGAGAGAGAGACATGTCAGTGAGAGAGAGAAAGAGAAAGAGAAGCTGTGAGTGAGAGAGAGAGAGATAAAGAGAAGCTGTGAGTGAGAGAGAGAGAGAAAGAGAAGCTGTGAGTGAGAGAGAGAGAGAAAGAGAAGCAGTGAGAGAGGGAGAGAGAGAAAGAGAAAGTGTGAGTGAGAGAGAGAGAGAAAGAGAAGTTGTGAGTGAGAGAGAGAGAGAGAAGCTGTGAGTGAGAGAGAGAGAAAGAGAAGCTGTGAGAGAGTGAGAGAGAGAGAGAAAAGCTGTGAGAGAGAGAGAGTGAGAAGCTGTGAGTGAGAAAGAGAGAGAGAGAAGATGTGAGTGAGAGAGAGAGAGAAGCTGTGTATGAGAGAGAGAGAAGCTGTGAGTGAGAGAGAGATAAAGAGAAGCTGTGGGTTAGAGAGAGACAGAGAAAGAGAAGCTGTGCGTGAGTGAGAGAGAGAGAGAGAAATGCTGTGAGTGAGAGAGAGAGAGAAGCTGTGAGTGAGAGAGAGATAAAGAGAAGCTGTGGGTTAGAGAGAGAAAGAAAAAGAGAAGCTGTGAGTGAGAGAGAGAGAGAAAGAGACGCTGTGAGTGAGTGAGTGAGAGAGAGAGAACAGCTGTGAGTGAGGGAGAGAGAGAGAAGCTGTGTCAGAGAGAGATAAAGAGAAGCTGTGAGTTCGAAAGAGACTAAGAAAGAGAAGCTGTGAGTTATAGAGAGAGAGAGAAAGAGAAGCTGTGAGTGAGAGAGAGAGAGAGAAGCTGTGAGTGAGAGAGAGAGAGAAGCTGTGTGTGAGAGAGAGAAAAGCTGTCAGTGAGAGAGAGAGAGAAGCTGTGAGTGAGAGAGAAAGAGTAGCTGTGAGTGAGAGAGAGAGAGAAAGATAAGCTGAGTGAGAGAAAGAGAGAAAGAGAAGCTGTGAGTGAGAGAAAGAGAAGCTGTGAGTGAGAGAGAGAGAAGCTGTGTGAGAGAGAAAGAAACTCTTTGAGAGGGAGTGAGAGAGAGAGAAAGAGAAGCTGTGTTTGCGAGAGAAAGAAAGAGTAGCTGTGAGTAAGAGAGAGAGAAAGAGAAGCTGTGAGTGAGAGAGAGAGAGAGAAAGAGCTGTGAGTGAGAGAGAGAGAAGCTGTGAGTGAGTGAGAGAGAGAGAGAAAGAGAAGCTGTGAGTGAGAGAGAGAGAGAGAGAGAAGCTGTGAGTGAGAGAGAGAGAAAGACCAGCTGTGAGAGAGAGACAGAGATAGAGAAGCTGTGTGAGAGATAGAGAGAAAGAGAAGCTGTGAGTGAGAGAGAGAGTGAAAGAGAAGGTGTGAGTGAGAGAGAGAAAAAGAGAAGCTGTGAGTGTGAGAGAGAGAAAGATAGAGAAGCTGTGAGTGAGATAGAGAGAGAGAAAGAGAAGCTGTGAGTGAGAGAGAGAGAGAGAAGCTGTGAGTGAGTGATAGAAAGAGAGAGAGAGAGAAGATGTGAGTGCTAGAGAGAGAAAGAGAAGCTGTGAGTGAGAGAGAGAGAGAGAGAGAAGCTGTGAGTGAGAGAGAGAGAGAAAGAGAAGATGTGAGTGAGAGAGAGTAAGAGAAGCTGTGAGTGAGAGAGAGAGAGAAAGAGAAGCTGTGAGTGAGCGAGAGAGAGAAAGAGAAGCTGTGAGTGAGAGAGATAGAGAAAGAGAAGCTGTGAGTGAGAGAGAGAGAAAGAGAAGCTGTGAGTGAGAGAGAGAGAAGTTGTGAGTGAGAGAGAGAGAGAAAGAGAAGCTGTGAGTGAGAGAGAAAGAGAAGGTGTGAGTGAGAGAGAGAGAGAAAGAGAAGGTGTGAGTGAGAGAGAGAGAGAAAGAGAAGCTGTGAGTGAGAGAGAGAGAAAGAGAAGCTGTGAGTGAGATAGAGAGAGAGAAAGAGAAGCTGTGAGTGAGAGAGAGAGAAAAAGAGAAGCTGTGAGTGAGAGAGTGTGTGAAGCTGTGTGTGTGTGAGAGAGAGAGAGCCGCTGTGAGTGAGAGAGAGAGAAGCTGTGAGTGAGAGAGAGAGAAAGAGAAGCTGTGTGAGGGAGAGATAAAGAGAAGCTGTGAGTTAGAGAGAGACAGAGAAAAAGAAGCTGTGAGTGAGAGAGAGAGAGAGAAGCTGTGAGTGAGAGAGAGAAAGAGAAGATGTGATTGAGAGAGAGAAAGAGAAGCTGTGAGTGTGAGAGAGAGAAAGATAGAGAAGCTGTGAGTGAGATAGAGAGAGAGAAAGAGAAGCTGTGAGTGAGTGAGTGAGAGAAGCTGTGAGTGAGTGATAGAAAGAGAGAGAGAGAAGATGTGAGTGAGAGAGAAAGAGAAGCTGTGAGTGAGAGAGAGAGAAAAAGAGAAGCTGTGAGTGAGAGAGAGAGAGAAAGAGAAGCTGTGAGAGAGAGAGAGAAGCTGTGAGTGAGAGAGAGAGAGAAAGAGAAGATGTGAGTGAGAGAGAGTAAGAGAAGCTGTGAGTGAGAGAGAGAGAGAAAGAGAAGCTGTGAGTGAGCGAGAGAGAGAAAGAGAAGCTGTGAGTGAGAGAGATAGAGAAAGAGAAGCTGTGAGTGAGAGAGAGAGAAAGAGAAGCTGTGAGTGAGAGAGAGAGAAGTTGTGAGTGAGAGAGAGAGAGAGAAAGAGAAGCTGTGAGTGAGAGAGAAAGAGAAGGTGTGAGTGAGAGAGAGAGAGAAAGAGAAGGTGTAAGTGAGAGAGAGAGAAATAGAACCTGAGAGTGAGAGAGAGATAAAGGGAAGCTGTGAGTTAGAGAGAGACAAAGAGAAGCTGTGAGTGAGAGAGAGAGAGAGAAAGAGAAAGAGAGGCTGTGTGTGTGTGAGAGAGAGAAGCTGTGAGTGAGTGAGAGAGAGAGGGAGAAATAGAAGCTGTGAGAGAGAGAGAAAGAGAAGCTGTGAGTGAGAGAGATATATAGTCAAGCTGTGAGAGAGAGACAGAGAAAGAGACACTTTGAATGAGAGAGAGAGATAAAGAGATGCTGTGTGAGAGAGAGAAGCTGTGAGTGAGAGAGAGAGAGAGAGAAAGAGTAGCTCTGAGTGAGATAGAGAGAGAGAAACTGTGAGTGAGTGAGAGAGAGAAGCTGTGAGTGAGTGAGAGAGAGAGAGAGAGAGAGAAGCTGTGAGAGAGAGAGAAAGAGAAGCTGTAAGTGAGAGAGAGAGAAATAGAACCTGAGAGTGAGAGAGAGATAAAGGGAAGCTGTGAGTTAGAGAGAGACAAAGAGAAGCTGTGAGTGAGAGAGCGAGAGAGAAAGAGAAAGAGAGGCTGTGTGTGTGTGAGAGAGAGAAGCTGTGAGTGAGTGAGAGAGAGAGGGAGAAATAGAAGCTGTGAGAGAGAGAGAAAGAGAAGCTGTGAGTGAGAGATATATATAGTCAAGCTGTGAGAGAGAGACAGAGAAAGAGACACTGTGAATGAGAGAGAGAGAAAAAGAGATGCTGTGTGAGAGAGAGAAGCTGTGAGTGAGAGAGAGAGAGAAGCTGTGAGTGAGAGAGAGAGAGATGTGAGTGAGAGAGAGAAAGAGAAAGAGAAGCTGTGAGTGAGAGAGAGAGAGATAAAGAGAAGCTGTGAGTGAGAGAGAGAGATAAAGAGAAGCTGTGAGTGAGAGAGAGAGAGAAAGAGAAGCAGTGAGAGAGGGAAAGAGAGAAAGAGAAAGTGTGAGTGAGAGAGAGAGAGAAAGAGAAGTTGTGATTGAGAGAGAGAGAGAGAAGCTGTGAGTGAGAGAGAGAGAGAAAGAGAAGCTGTGAGAGAGTGAGAGAGAGAGAGAAAAGCTGTGTGAGAGAGAGAGAGAGAAGCTGTGAGTGAGAAAGAGAGAGAGAGAAGATGTGAGTGAGAGAGAGAGAGAGAAGCTGTGAATGAGAGAGAGAGAAGCTGTGAGTGAGAGAGAGAGAAAAAGAGAAGCTGTGAGTGAGAGAGAGAGAGAAAGAGAAGCTGTGAGAGAGAGAGAGAAGCTGTGAGTGAGAGAGAGAGAGAAAGAGAAGATGTGAGTGAGAGAGAGTAAGAGAAGCTGTGAGTGAGAGAGAGGGAGAAAGAGAAGCTGTGAGTGAGCGAGAGAGAGAAAGAGAAGCTGTGAGTGAGAGAGAGAGAAAGAGAAGCTGTGAGTGAGAGAGAGAGAAGTTGTGAGTGAGAGAGAGAGAGAAAGAGAAGCTGTGAGTGAGAGAGAAAGAGAAGGTGTGAGTGAGAGAGAGAAAGAGAAGGTGTGAGTGAGATAGAGAGAGAGAAAGAGAAGCTGTGAGTGAGAGAGAGAGAAAAAGAGAAGCTGTGAGTGAGAGAGTGTGTGAAGCTGTGTGTGTGTGTGAGAGAGAGTGCCGCTGTGAGTGAGAGAGAGAGAAGCTGTGAGTGAGAGAGAGAGAAAGAGAAGCTGTGTGAGGGAGAGATAAAGAGAAGCTGTGAGTTAGAGAGAGACAGAGAAAGAGAAGCTGTGAGTGAGAGAGAGAGAGAGAAGCTGTGAGTGAGAGAGAGAAAGAGAAGATATGATTGAGAGAGAGAAAGAGATGCTGTGAGTGTGAGAGAGAGAAAGATAGAGAAGCTGTGAGTGAGATAGAGAGAGAGAAAGAGAAGCTGTGAGTGAGTGAGAGAGAGAGAAGCTGTGAGTGAGTGATAGAAAGAGAGAGAGAGAAGATGTGAGTGAGAGAGAGAGAAAGAGAAGCTGTGAGTGAGAGAGAGAGAAAAAGAGAAGCTGTGAGTGAGAGAGAGAGAGAGAGAGAAAGAGAAGCTGTGAGTGTGAGAGAGAAGCTGTGAGTGAGAGAGAGAGAGAGAAAGAGAAGATGTGAGTGAGAGAGAAAGAGAAGCTGTGAGTGAGAGAGAGAGAGAGAAAGAGAAGCTATGAGTGAGCGAGAGAGAGAAAGAGAAGCTGTGAGTGAGAGAGATAGAGAAAGAGAAGCTGTGAGTGATAGAGAGAGAGAAAGAGAAGCTATGAGTGAGAGAGAGAGAGAGAAAGAGATGCTGTGAGTGAGATAGAGAGAGAAAGAGAAGCTGTGAGTGAGAGAGTGGGAGAAAAAGGGAAGCTGTGAGTGAGAGAGAGAGAAAGAGAAGCTGTGAGTGAGAGAGAGAGAGAAGCTGTGAGTGAGTGAGTGAGAGAGAAGCTGTGAGTGAGTGAGAGAGAGAGAAAGAGAAGCTGTGAGTGAGAGTGAGAGAAAGAGAAGCTGTGAGTGAGAGAGAGAGATAAAGACAAGCTGTGAGAGAGAGACAGAGAAAGAGAAGCTGAGTGAGAGAGAGAGAAAGAGAAGCTGTGAGTGAGAGAGAGAGAGAAAGAGAAACTGTGAGTGAGAGAGAGAGAAAGAGAAGCTGTGAGTGAGAGAGAGAGAGAAAGAGAAGCTGTGAGTGAGAGAGAGAAAGAGAAGTTGTGAGTGAGAGAGAAAGAAAGAAAGAGAAGCTGTGAGTGAGATAGAGAGAGAGAAAGAGAAGCTGTGAGTGAGAGAGAGAAAGAGAAGCTGTGAGTGAGTGAGTGAGAGAGACAGAACAGCTGTGAGTGAGAGAGAGAGAGAAGCTGTGAGTCAGAGAGAGATAAAGAGAAGCTGTGAGTTCGAAAGAGACTGAGAAAGAGAAGCTGTGAGTTAGAGAGAGAGAGAGAAAGAGAAGCTATGAGTGAGAGAGAGAGAGAGAAGCTGTGAGTGAGAGAGAGAGAGAGAAGCTGTGAGTGAGTGAGAGAGAGAAGCTGTGTGTGAGAGAGAGAAAAGCTGTGAGTGAGAGAGAGAGAGAAGCTGTGAGTGAGAGAGAAAGAGTAGCTGTGAGTGAGAGAGAGAGAGAAAGATAAGCTGAGTGAGAGAAAGAGAGAAAGAGAAGCTGTGAGTGAGAGAGAGAGAAAGAGAAGCTGTGAGAGAGAGAGAAGCTGTGTGAGAGAGAAAGAAACTCTTTGAGAGGGAGTGAGAGAGAGAGAGAAAGAGAAGCTGTGTGTGAGAGAGAAAGAAAGAGTAGCTGTGAGTAAGAGAGAGAGAAAGAGAAGCTGTGAGTGAGAGAGAGAGAGAGAGAGCTGTGAGTGAGAGAGAGAGAGAAGCTGTGAGTGAGTGAGAGAGAGAGAAAGAGAAGCTGTGAGTGAGTGAGAGAGAGAGAGAGAGAGAAGCTGTGAGTGAGAGAGAGAGAAAGACCAGCTGTGAGAGAGAGACAGAGATAGAGAAGCTGAGTGAGAGATAGAGAGAAAGAGAAGCTGTGAGTGAGACAGAGAGTGAAAGAGAAGGTGTGAGTGAGAGAGAGAGAAAGAGAAGCTGTGAGTGTGAGAGAGAGAAAGATAGAGAAGCTGTGAGTGAGATAGAGAGAGAGAAAGAGAAGCTGTGAGTGAGAGAGAGAGAAGCTGTGAGTGAGTGATAGAAAGAGAGAGAGAGAGAAGATGTGAGTGCTAGGGAGAGAAAGAGAAGCTGTGAGTGAGAGAGAGAGAAAAAGAGAAGCTGTGAGTAAGAGAGAGAGAGAAAGAGAAGCTGTGTGAGAGAGAGAGAAGCTGTGAGTGAGAGAGAGAGAGAAAGAGAAGATGTGAGTGAGAGAGAGTAAGAGAAGCTGTGAGTGAGAGAGAGAGAGAAAGAGAAGCTGTGAGTGAGCGAGAGAGAGAAAGAGAAGCTGTGAGTGAGAGAGATAGAGAAAGAGAAGCTGTGAGTGAGAGAGAGAGAAAGAGAAGCTGTGAGTGAGAGAGAGAGAGAAGTTGTGAGTGAGAGAGAGAGAGAAAGAGAAGCTGTGAGTGAGAGAGAAAGAGAAGGTGTGAGTGAGAGAGAGAGAGAAAGAAAGAGAAGCTGTGAGTGAGAGAGAGAGAAAGAGAAGCTGTGAGTGAGATAGAGAGAGAGAAAGAGAAGCTGTAAGTGAGAGAGAGAAAAAGAGAAGCTGTGAGTGAGAGAGTGTGTGAAGCTGTGTGTGTGAGAGAGAGAGAGAGCCGCTGTGAGTGAGAGAGAGAGACGCTGTGAGTGAGAGAGAGAGAAAGAGAAGCTGTGTGAGGGAGAGATAAAGAGAAGCTGTGAGTTAGAGAGAGACAGAGAAAGAGAAGCTGTGAGTGAGTGAGAGAGAGAGAAGCTGTGAGTGAGAGAGAGAAAGAGAAGATGTGATTGAGAGAGAGAAAGAGAAGCTGTGAGTGTGAGAGAGAGAAAGATAGAGAAGCTGTGAGTGAGATAGAGAGAGAGAAAGAGAAGCTGTGAGTGAGTGAGAGAGAGAGAAGCTGTGAGTGAGTGATAGAAAGAGAGAGAGAGAAGATGTGAGTGAGAGAGAGAGAAAGAGAAGCTGTGAGTGAGAGAGAGAGAAAAAGAGAAGCTGTGAGTGAGAGAGAGAGAGAGAAAGAGAAGCTGTGAGTGTGAGAGAGAAGCTGTGAGTGAGAGAGAGAGAAAGAGAAGATGTGAGTGAGAGAGAGAGTAAGAGAAGCTGTGAGTGAGAGAGAGACAGAAAGAGAAGCTGTGAGTGAGCGAGAGAGAGAAAGAGAAGCTGTGAGTGAGAGAGATAGAGAAAGAGAAGCTGTGAGTGATAGAGAGAGAGAAAGAGAAGCTATGAGTGAGAGAGAGAGAGAGAGAAAGAGATGCTGTGAGTGAGATAGAGAGAGAAAGAGAAGCTGTGAGTGAGAGAGTGGGAGAAAAAGTGAAGCTGTGAGTGAGAGAGGGAGAAAGAGAAGCTGTGAGTGAGAGAGAGAGAGAGAAGCTGTGAGTGAGTGAGAGAGAGAGAAGCTGTGAGTGAGTGAGAGAGAGAGAAAGAGAAGCTGTGAGTGAGAGAGTGGGAGAAAAAGTGAAGCTGTGAGTGAGAGAGGGAGAAAGAGAAGCTGTGAGTGAGAGAGAGAGAGAGAAGCTGTGAGTGAGAGAGAGAGAGAGAAGCTGTGAGTGAGTGAGAGAGAGAGAAGCTGTGAGTGAGTGAGAGAGAGAGAAAGAGAAGCTGTGAGTGAGAGTGAGAGAAAGAGAAGCTGTGAGTGAGAGAGAGAGATAAAGACAAGCTGTGAGAGAGAGACAGAGAAAGAGAAGCTGAGTGAGAGAGAGAGAAAGAGAAGCTGTGAGTGAGAGAGAGAGAGAAAGAGAAGCTGTGAGTGAGAGAGAGAGAAAGAGAAGCTGTGAGTTAGAGAGAGACAGAGAAACAGAAGCTGTGAGTGAGAGAGAGAGAGAAAGAGAAGCTGTGATTGAGAGAGAGAGAGAGAGAGAATCTGTGAGTGAGTGAGAGAGAGAAAGAGAAGCTGTGAGTGAGAGAGAGAGAAAGAGAAGCTTTGAGTGAGAGAGAGAGAGAGAAAGAGAAGCTCTGAGTGAGATAGAGAGAGTGAAACTGTGAGTGAGTGAGAGAGAGAAGCTGTGAGTGAGTGAGAGAGAGAGAGAGAGAGAGAAGCTGTGTGTGTGAGAGAGAAAGAGAACATGTAAGTGAGAGAGAGAGAAATAGAACCTGAGAGTGAGAGAGAGATAAAGGGAAGCTGTGAGTTAGAGAGAGACAAAGAGAAGCTGTGAGTGAGAGAGAGAGAGAGAAAGAGAAAGAGAGGCTGTGTGTGTGTGAGAGAGAGAGAAGCTGTGAGTGAGTGAGAGAGAGAGGGAGAAATAGAAGCTGTGAGAGAGAGAGAAAGAGAAGCTGTGAGTGAGAGAGATATATAGTCAAGCTGTGAGAGAGAGACAGAGAAAGAGACACTGTGAATGAGAGAGAGATAAAGAGATGCTGTGTGAGAGAGAGAAGCTTTGAGTGAGAGAGAGAGAGAGAGAGAAAGAGAAGCTCTGAGTGAGATAGAGAGAGAGAAACTGTGAGTGAGTGAGAGAGAGAAGCTGTGAGTGAGTGAGAGAGAGAGAGAGAGAGAAGCTGTGTGTGTGAGAGAGAAAGAGAAGCTGTAAGTGAAAGAGAGAGAAATAGAACCTGAGAGTGAGAGAGAGATAAAGGGAAGCTGTGAGTTAGAGAGAGACAAAGAGAAGCTGTGAGTGAGAGAGAGAGAGAGAAAGAGAAAGAGAAAGAGAGGCTGTGTGTGTGAGAGAGAGAGAAGCTGTGAGTGAGTGAGAAAGAGAGGGAGAAATAGAAGCTGTGAGAGAGAGAGAAAGAGAAGCTGTGAGTGAGAGAGATATATAGTCAAGCTGTGAGAGAGAGACAGAGAAAGAGACACTGTGAATGAGAGAGATAGATAAAGAGATGCTGTGTGAGAGAGAGAAGCTGTGAGTGAGAGAGAGAGAGAAGCTGTGAGTGAGAGAGAGAGATGTGAGTGAGAGAGAGAAAGAGAAAGAGAAGCTGTGAGTGAGAGAGAGAGAGATAAAGAGAAGCTGTGAGTGAGAGAGAGAGAGAATGAGAAGCTGTGAGTGAGAGAGAGAGAGAAAGAGAAGCAGTGAGAGAGGGAGAGAGAGAAAGAGAAAGTGTGAGTGAGAGAGAGAGAGAAAGAGAAGTTGTGAGTGAGAGAGAGAGAGAGAAGCTGTGAGTGAGAGAGAGAGAAAGAGAAGCTGTGAGAGAGTGAGAGAGAGAGAGAAAAGCTGTGAGAGAGAGAGAGAGAGAAGCTGTGAGTGAGAAAGAGAGAGAGAGAAGATGTGAGTGAGAGAGAGAGAGAAGCTGTGAATGAGAGAGAGAGAAGCTGTGAGTGAGAGAGAGATAAAGAGAAGCTGTGGGTTAGAGAGAGACAGAGAAAGAGAAGCTGTGAGTGAGAGAGAGAGAGAGAGAGAAATGCTGTGAGTGAGAGAGAGAGAGAAGCTGTGAGTGAGAGAGAGATAAAGAGAAGCTGTGGGTTAGAGAGAGAGAGAAAAAGAGAAGCTGTGAGTGAGAGAGAGAGAGAAAGAGACGCTGTGAGTGAGTGAGTGAGAGAGAGAGAACAGCTGTGAGTGAGAGAGAGAGAGAAGCTGTGTCAGAGAGAGATAAAGAGAAGCTGTGAGTTCGAAAGAGACTGAGAAAGAGAAGCTGTGAGTTAGAGAGAGAGAGAGAAAGAGAAGCTGTGAGTGAGAGAGAGAGAGAAGCTGTGAGTGAGAGAGAGAGAAGCTGTGAGTGAGAGAGAGAGAGAAGCTGTGTGTGAGAGAGAGAAAAGCTGTGAGTGAGAGAGAGAGAGAAGCTGTGAGTGAGAGAGAAAGAGTAGCTGTGAGTGAGAGAGAGAGAGAGAGAAAGATAAGCTGAGTGAGAGAAAGAGAGAAAGAGAAGCTGTGAGTGAGAGAGAGAGAAAGAGAAGCTGTGAGTGAGAGAGAGAGAAGCTGTGTGAGAGAGAAAGAAACTCTTTGAGAGGGAGTGAGAGAGAGAGAGAAAGAGAAGCTGTGTGTGCGAGAGAAAGAAAGAGTAGCTGTGAGTAAGAGAGAGAGAAAGAGAAGCTGTGAGTGAGAGAGAGAGAGAGAAAGAGCTGTGAGTGAGAGAGAGAGAAGCTGTGAGTGAGTGAGAGAGAGAGAGAAAGAGAAGCTGTGAGTGAGAGAGAGAGAGAGAGAAGCTGTGAGAGAGAGAGAGAAAGACCAGCTGTGAGAGAGAGACAGAGATAGAGAAGCTGAGTGAGAGATAGAGAGAAAGAGAATCTGTGAGTGAGAGAGAGAGTGAAAGAGAAGGTGTGAGTGAGAGAGAGAGAAAGAGAAGCTGTGAGTGTGAGAGAGAGAAAGATAGAGAAGCTGTGAGTGAGATAGAGAGAGAGAAAGAGAAGCTGTGAGTGAGAGAGAGAGAGAGAAGCTGTGAGTGAGTGATAGAAAGAGAGAGAGAGAGAAGATGTGAGTGCTAGAGAGAGAAAGAGAAGCTGTGAGTGAGAGAGAGAGAAAAAGAGAAGCTGTGAGTGAGAGAGAGAGAGAAAGAGAAGCTGTGTGAGAGAGAGAGAAGCTGTGAGTGAGAGAGAGAGAGAAAGAGAAGATGTGAGTGAGAGAGAGTAAGAGAAGCTGTGAGTGAGAGAGAGAGAGAAAGAGAAGCTGTGAGTGAGCGAGAGAGAGAAAGAGAAGCTGTGAGTGAGAGAGAGAGAGAAAGAGAAGCTGTGAGTGAGCGAGAGAGAGAAAGAGAAGCTGTGAGTGAGAGAGAGAGAAGTTGTGAGTGAGAGAGAGAGAGAAAGAGAAGCTGTGAGTGAGAGAGAAAGAGAAGGTGTGAGTGAGAGAGAGAGAGAAAGAGAAGGTGTGAGTGAGAGAGAGAGAGAAAGAGAAGCTGTGAGTGAGAGAGAGAGAAAGAGAAGCTGTGAGTGAGATAGAGAGAGAGAAAGAGAAGCTGTGAGTGAGAGAGAGAGAAAAAGAGAAGCTGTGAGTGAGAGAGTGTGTGAAGCTGTGTGTGTGTGAGAGAGAGAGAGCCGCTGTGAGTGAGAGAGAGAGAAGCTGTGAGTGAGAGAGAGAGAAAGAGAAGCTGTGTGAGGGAGAGATAAAGAGAAGCTGTGAGTTAGAGAGAGACAGAGAAAAAGAAGCTGTGAGTGAGAGAGAGAGAAGCTGTGAGTGAGAGAGAGAAAGAGAAGATGTGATTGAGAGAGAGAAAGAGAAGCTGTGAGTGTGAGAGAGAGAAAGATAGAGAAGCTGTGAGTGAGATAGAGAGAGAGAAAGAGAAGCTGTGAGTGAGTGAGAGAGAGAAGCTGTGAGTGAGTGATAGAAAGAGAGAGAGAGAAGATGTGAGTGAGAGAGAAAGAGAAGCTGTGAGTGAGAGAGAGAGAAAAAGAGAAGCTGTGAGTGAGAGAGAGAGAGAGAAAGAGAAGCTGTGAGTGTGAGAGAGAAGCTGTGAGTGAGAGAGAGAGAGAGAAAGAGAAGATGTGAGTGAGAGAGAGAGTAAGAGAAGCTGTGAGTGAGAGAGAGAGAGAAAGAGAAGCTGTGAGTGAGCGAGAGAGAGAAAGAGAAGCTGTGAGTGAGAGAGATAGAGAAAGAGAAGCTGTGAGTGATAGAGAGAGAGAAAGAGAAGCTATGAGTGAGAGAGAGAGAGAGAAAGAGATGCTGTGAGTGAGATAGAGAGAGAAAGAGAAGCTGTGAGTGAGAGAGTGGGAGAAAAAGGGAAGCTGTGAGTGAGAGAGAGAGAAAGTGAAGCTGTGAGTGAGAGAGAGAGAGAGAAGCTGTGAGTGAGTGAGAGAGAGAGAAGCTGTGAGTGAGTGAGAGAGAGAGAAAGAGAAGCTGTGAGTGAGAGTGAGAGAAAGAGAAGCTGTGAGTGAGAGAGAGAGATAAAGACAAGCTGTGAGAGAGAGACAGAGAAAGAGAAGCTGAGTGAGAGAGAGAGAAAGAGAAGCTGTGAGTGAGAGAGAGAGAGAAAGAGAAGCTGTGAGTGAGAGAGAGAGAAAGAGAAGCTGTGAGTGAGAGAGAGAGAGAAAGAGAAGCTGTGAGTGAGAGAGAAAGAGAAAGAGAAGCTGTGAGTGAGAGAGAGAAAGAGAAGCTGTGAGTGAGTGAGTGAGAGAGAGAGAATAGCTGTGAGTGAGAGAGAGAGAGAGAAGCTGTGAGTCAGAGAGAGATAAAGAGAAGCTGTGAGTTCGAAAGAGACTGAGAAAGAGAAGCTGTGAGTTAGAGAGAGAGAGAGAAAGAGAAGCTGTGAGTGAGAGAGAGAGAGAAGCTGTGAGTGAGAGAGAGAGAGAAGCTGTGAGTGAGAGAGAGAGAGAAGCTGTGTGTGTGAGAGAGAAATGCTGTGAGTGAGAGAGAGAGAGAAGCTGTGAGTGAGAGAGAAAGAGTAGCTGTGAGTGAGAGAGAGAGAAAAAGATAAGCTGAGTGAGAGAAAGAGAGAAAGAGAAGCTGTTAGTGAGAGAGAGAGAAAGAGAAGCTGTGAGTGAGAGAGAGAGAAGCTGTGTGAGAGAGAAAGAAACTCTTTGAGAGGGAGTGAGAGAGAGAGAAAGAGAAGCTGTGTGTGCGAGAGAAAGAAAGAGTAGCTGTGAGTAAGAGAGAGAGAAAGAGAAGCTGTGAGTGAGAGAGAGAGAGAGAAAGAGCTGTGAGTGAGAGAGAGAGAGAAGCTGTGAGTGAGTGAGAGAGAGAGAGAAAGAGAAGCTGTGAGTGAGAGAGAGAGACAGAGAGAGAGAAGCTGTGAGTGAGAGAGAGAAAGACCAGCTGTGAGAGAGAGACAGAGATAGAGAAGCTGAGTGAGAGATAGAGAGAAAGAGAAGCTGTGAGTGAGAGAGAGAGTGAAAGAGAAGGTGTGAGTGAGAGAGAGAGAAAGAGAAGCTGTGAGTGTGAGAGAGAGAAAGATAGAGAAGCTGTGAGTGAGATAGAGAGAGAGAAAGAGAAGCTGTGAGTGAGAGAGAGAGAGAAGCTGTGAGTGAGTGATAGAAAGAGAGAGAGAGAGAAGATGTGAGTGCTAGAGAGAGAAAGAGAAGCTGTGAGTGAGAGAGAGAGAAAAAGAGAAGCTGTGAGTGAGAGAGAGAGAGAAAGAGAAGCTGTGAGAGAGAGAGAGAAGCTGTGAGTGAGTGAGAGAGAGAAAGAGAAGATGTGAGTGAGAGAGAGTAAGAGAAGCTGTGAGTGAGAGAGAGAGAGAAAGAGAAGCTGTGAGTGAGCGAGAGAAAGAGAAGCTGTGAGTGAGAGAGATAGAGAAAGAGAAGCTCTGAGTGAGAGAGAGAGAAAGAGAAGCTGTGAGTGAGAGAGAGAGAAGTTGTGAGTGAGAGAGAGAGAGAAAGAGAAGCTGTGAGTGAGAGAGAAAGAGAAGGTGTGAGTGAGAGAGAGAGAGAAAGAGAAGGTGTAAGTGAGAGAGAGAGAGAAAGAGAAGCTGTGAGTGAGAGAGATATATAGTCAAGCTGTGAGAGAGAGACAAAGAGACACTGTGAATGAGAGAGAGAGATAAAGAGATGCTGTGTGAGAGAGAGAAGCTGTGAGTGAGAGAGAGAGAGAAGCTGTGAGTGAGAGAGAGAGAGATGTGAGTGAGAGAGAGAAAGAGAAAGAGAAGCTGTGAGTGAGAGAGAGAGAGATAAAGAGAAGCTGTGAGTGAGAGAGAGAGAGAAAGAGAAGCTGTGAGTGAGAGAGAGAGAGAAAGAGAAGCAGTGAGAGAGGGAGAGAGAGAAAGAGAAAGTGTGAGTGAGAGAGAGAGAGAAAGAGAAGTTGTGAGTGAGAGAGAGAGAGAGAAGCTGTGAGTGAGAGAGAGAGAGAAAGAGAAGCTGTGAGAGAGTGAGAGAGAGAGAGAAAAGCTGTGAGAGAGAGAGAGAGAGAAGCTGTGAGTGAGAAAGAGAGAGAGAGAAGATGTGAGTGAGAGAGAGAGAGAAGCTGTGAATGAGAGAGAGAGAAGCTGTGAGTGAGAGAGAGATAAAGAGAAGCTGTGGGTTAGAGAGAGACAGAGAAAGAGAAGCTGTGAGTGAGAGAGAGAGAGAGAGAGAAATGCTGTGAGTGAGAGAGAGAGAGAAGCTGTGAGTGAGAGAGAGATAAAGAGAAGCTGTGGGTTAGAGAGAGAGAGAAAAAGAGAAGCTGTGAGTGAGAGAGAGAGAGAAAGAGACGCTGTGAGTGAGTGAGTGAGAGAGAGAGAACAGCTGTGAGTGAGAGAGAGAGA
The DNA here is from genome assembly GCA_035047345.1 of Bradypodion ventrale. Lineage (NCBI taxonomy): Eukaryota > Metazoa > Chordata > Lepidosauria > Squamata > Chamaeleonidae > Bradypodion > Bradypodion ventrale. The sequence continues at coordinate 8,918,252 of JAWDJE010000018.1, read as the reverse complement.
GAAGCTGTGTCAGAGAGAGATAAAGAGAAGCTGTGAGTTCGAAAGAGACTGAGAAAGAGAAGCTGTGAGTTAGAGAGAGAGAGAGAAAGAGAAGCTGTGAGTGAGAGAGAGAGAGAGAAGCTGTGAGTGAGAGAGAGAGAGAAGCTGTGAGTGAGAGAGAGAGAGAAGCTGTGTGTGAGAGAGAGAAAAGCTGTGAGTGAGAGAGAGAGAGAAGCTGTGAGTGAGAGAGAAAGAGTAGCTGTGAGTGAGAGAGAGAGAGAAAGATAAGCTGAGTGAGAGAAAGAGAGAAAGAGAAGCTGTGAGTGAGAGAGAGAGAAAGAGAAGCTGTGAGTGAGAGAGAGAGAGAAAGAGCTGTGAGTGAGAGAGAGAGAGAAGCTGTGAGTGAGTGAGAGAGAGAGAGAAAGAGAAGCTGTGAGTGAGAGAGAGAGACAGAGAGAGAGAAGCTGTGAGTGAGAGAGAGAAAGACCAGCTGTGAGAGAGAGACAGAGATAGAGAAGCTGAGTGAGAGATAGAGAGAAAGAGAAGCTGTGAGTGAGAGAGAGAGTGAAAGAGAAGGTGTGAGTGAGAGAGAGAGAAAGAGAAGCTGTGAGTGTGAGAGAGAGAAAGATAGAGAAGCTGTGAGTGAGATAGAGAGAGTGAAAGAGAAGCTGTGAGTGAGAGAGAGAGAGAAGCTGTGAGTGAGTGATAGAAAGAGAGAGAGAGAGAAGATGTGAGTGCTAGAGAGAGAAAGAGAAGCTGTGAGTGAGAGAGAGAGAAAAAGAGAAGCTGTGAGTGAGAGAGAGAGAGAAAGAGAAGCTGTGAGAGAGAGAGAGAAGCTGTGAGTGAGTGAGAGAGAGAAAGAGAAGATGTGAGTGAGAGAGAGTAAGAGAAGCTGTGAGTGAGAGAGAGAGAGAAAGAGAAGCTGTGAGTGAGCGAGAGAAAGAGAAGCTGTGAGTGAGAGAGATAGAGAAAGAGAAGCTCTGAGTGAGAGAGAGAGAAAGAGAAGCTGTGAGTGAGAGAGAGAGAAGTTGTGAGTGAGAGAGAGAGAGAAAGAGAAGCTGTGAGTGAGAGAGAAAGAGAAGGTGTGAGTGAGAGAGAGAGAGAAAGAGAAGGTGTGAGTGAGAGAGAGAGAGAAAGAGAAGCTGTGAGTGAGAGAGATATATAGTCAAGCTGTGAGAGAGAGACAGAGAAAGAGACACTGTGAATGAGAGAGAGAGATAAAGAGGTGCTGTGTGAGAGAGAGAAGCTGTGAGTGAGAGAGAGAGAGAAGCTGTGAGTGAGAGAGAGAGAGATGTGAGTGAGAGAGAGAAAGAGAAAGAGAAGCTGTGAGTGAGAGAGAGAGAGATAAAGAGAAGCTGTGAGTGAGAGAGAGAGAGAAAGAGAAGCTGTGAGTGAGAGAGAGAGAGAAAGAGAAGCAGTGAGAGAGGGAGAGAGAGAAAGAGAAAGTGTGAGTGAGAGAGAGAGAGAAAGAGAAGTTGTGAGTGAGAGAGAGAGAGAGAAGCTGTGAGTGAGAGAGAGAGAGAAAGAGAAGCTGTGAGAGAGTGAGAGAGAGAGAGAAAAGCTGTGAGAGAGAGAGAGAGAGAAGCTGTGAGTGAGAAAGAAAGAGAGAGAAGATGTGAGTGAGAGAGAGAGAGAAGCTGTGAATGAGAGAGAGAGAAGCTGTGAGTGAGAGAGAGATAAAGAGAAACTGTGGGTTAGAGAGAGACAGAGAAAGAGAAGCTGTGAGTGAGAGAGAGAGAGAGAGAAATGCTGTGAGTGAGAGAGAGAGAGAAGCTGTGAGTGAGAGAGAGATAAAGAGAAGCTGTGGGTTAGAGAGAGAGAGAAAAAGAGAAGCTGTGAGTGAGAGAGAGAGAGAAAGAGACGCTGTGAGTGAGTGAGTGAGAGAGAGAGAACAGCTGTGAGTGAGAGAGAGAGAGAAGCTGTGTCAGAGAGAGATAAAGAGAAGCTGTGAGTTCGAAAGAGACTGAGAAAGAGAAGCTGTGAGTTAGAGAGAGAGAGAGAAAGAGAAGCTGTGAGTGAGAGAGAGAGAGAGAAGCTGTGAGTGAGAGAGAGAGAGAAGCTGTGAGTGAGAGAGAGAGAGAAGCTGTGTGTGAGAGAGAGAAAAGCTGTGAGTGAGAGAGAGAGAGAAGCTGTGAGTGAGAAAGAGTAGCTGTGAGTGAGAGAGAGAGAGAAAGATAAGCTGAGTGAGAGAAAGAGAGAAAGAGAAGCTGTGAGTGAGAGAGAGAGAAAGAGAAGCTGTGAGTGAGAGAGAGAGAAGCTGTGTGAGAGAGAAAGAAACTCTTTGAGAGGGAGTGAGAGAGAGAGAGAAAGAGAAGCTGTGTGTGCGAGAGAAAGAAAGAGTAGCTGTGAGTAAGAGAGAGAGAAAGAGAAGCTGTGAGTGAGAGAGAGAGAGAGAAAGAGCTGTGAGTGAGAGAGAGAGAAGCTGTGAGTGAGTGAGAGAGAGAGAGAAAGAGAAGCTGTGAGTGAGAGAGAGAGAGAGAGAAGCTGTGAGTGAGAGAGAGAGAAAGACCAGCTGTGAGAGAGAGACAGAGATAGAGAAGCTGAGTGAGAGATAGAGAGAAAGAGAATCTGTGAGTGAGAGAGAGAGTGAAAGAGAAGGTGTGAGTGAGAGAGAGAGAAAGAGAAGCTGTGAGTGTGAGAGAGAGAAAGATAGAGAAGCTGTGAGTGAGATAGAGAGAGAGAAAGAGAAGCTGTGAGTGAGAGAGAGAGAAGCTGTGAGTGAGTGATAGAAAGAGAGAGAGAGAGAAGATGTGAGTGCTAGAGAAAGAAAGAGAAGCTGTGAGTGAGAGAGAGAGAAAAAGAGAAGCTGTGAGTGAGAGAGAGAGAGAAAGAGAAGCTGTGAGAGAGAGAGAGAGAAGCTGTGAGTGAGAGAGAGAGAGAAAGAGAAGATGTGAGTGAGAGAGAGTAAGAGAAGCTGTGAGTGAGAGAGAGAGAGAAAGAGAAGCTGTGAGTGAGCGAGAGAGAGAAAGAGAAGCTGTGAGTGAGAGAGATAGAGAAAGAGAAGCTGTGAGTGAGAGAGAGAGAAAGAGAAGCTGTGAGTGAGAGAGAGAGAAGTTGTGAGTGAGAGAGAGAGAGAAAGAGAAGCTGTGAGTGAGAGAGAAAGAGAAGGTGTGATTGAGAGAGAGAGAGAAAGAGAAGGTGTGAGTGAGAGAGAGAGAGAAAGAGAAGCTGTGAGTGAGAGAGAGAGAAAGAGAAGCTGTGAGTGAGATAGAGAGAGAGAAAGAGAAGCTGTGAGTGAGAGAGAGAGAAAAAGAGAAGCTGTGAGTGAGAGAGTGTGTGAAGCTGTGTGTGTGTGAGAGAGAGAGAGCCGCTGTGAGTGAGAGAGAGAGAAGCTGTGAGTGAGAGAGAGAGAAAGAGAAGCTGTGTGAGGGAGAGATAAAGAGAAGCTGTGAGTTAGAGAGAGACAGAGAAAAAGAAGCTGTGAGTGAGAGAGAGAGAAGCTGTGAGTGAGAGAGAGAAAGAGAAGATGTGATTGAGAGAGAGAAAGAGAAGCTGTGAGTGTGAGAGAGAGAAAGATAGAGAAGCTGTGAGTGAGATAGAGAGAGAGAAAGAGAAGCTGTGAGTGAGTGAGAGAGAGAAGCTGTGAGTGAGTGATAGAAAGAGAGAGAGAGAAGATGTGAGTGAGAGAGAAAGAGAAGCTGTGAGTGAGAGAGAGAGAAAAAGAGAAGCTGTGAGTGAGAGAGAGAGAGAGAAAGAGAAGCTGTGAGTGTGAGAGAGAAGCTGTGAGTGAGAGAGAGAGAGAGAAAGAGAAGATGTGAGTGAGAGAGAGAGTAAGAGAAGCTGTGAGTGAGAGAGAGAGAGAAAGAGAAGCTGTGAGTGAGCGAGAGAGAGAAAGAGAAGCTGTGAGTGAGAGAGATAGAGAAAGAGAAGCTGTGAGTGATAGAGAGAGAGAAAGAGAAGCTATGAGTGAGAGAGAGAGAGAGAAAGAGATGCTGTGAGTGAGATAGAGAGAGAAAGAGAAGCTGTGAGTGAGAGTGGGAGAAAAAGGGAAGCTGTGAGTGAGAGAGAGAGAAAGAGAAGCTGTGAGTGAGAGAGAGAGAGAGAAGCTGTGAGTGAGTGAGAGAGAGAGAAGCTGTGAGTGAGTGAGAGAGAGAGAAAGAGAAGCTGTGCGTGAGAGTGAGAGAAAGAGAAGCTGTGAGTGAGAGAGAGAGATAAAGACAAGCTGTGAGAGAGAGACAGAGAAAGAGAAGCTGAGTGAGAGAGAGAGAAAGAGAAGCTGTGAGTGAGAGAGAGAGAGAAAGAGAAGCTGTGAGTGAGAGAGAGAGAAAGAGAAGCTGTGAGTGAGAGAGAGAGAGAAAGAGAAGCTGTGAGTGAGAGAGAAAGAGAAAGAGAAGCTGTGAGTGAGAGAGAGAAAGAGAAGCTGTGAGTGTGTGAGTGAGAGAGAGAGAACAGCTGTGAGTGAGAGAGAGAGAGAGAAGCTGTGAGTCAGAGAGAGATAAAGAGAAGCTGTGAGTTCGAAAGAGACAGAGAAAGAGAAGCTGTGAGTTAGAGAGAGAGAGAGAAAGAGAAGCTGTGAGTGAGAGAGAGAGAGAGAAGCTGTGAGTGAGAGAGAGAGAAGCTGTGAGTGAGAGAGAGAGAGAAGCTGTGTGTGAGAGAGAGAAATGCTGTGAGTGAGAGAGAGAGAGAAGCTGTGAGTGAGAGAGAAAGAGTAGCTGTGAGTGAGAGAGAGAGAGAAAGATAAGCTGAGTGAGAGAAAGAGAGAAAGAGAAGCTGTTAGTGAGAGAGAGAGAAAGAGAAGCTGTGAGTGAGAGAGAGAGAAGCTGTGTGAGAGAGAAAGAAACTCTTTGAGAGGGAGTGAGAGAGAGAGAAAGAGAAGCTGTGTGTGCGAGAGAAAGAAAGAGTAGCTGTGAGTAAGAGAGAGAGAGAGAAAGAGAAGCTGTGAGTGAGAGAGAGAGAGAAGCTGTGAGTGAGTGATAGAAAGAGAGAGAGAGAGAAGATGTGAGTGCTAGAGAGAGAAAGAGAAGCTGTGAGTGAGAGAGAGAGAGAAGCTGTGAGTGAGTGATAGAAAGAGAGAGAGAGAGAAGATGTGAGTGCTAGAGAGAGAAAGAGAAGCTGTGAGTGAGAGAGAGAGAAAAAGAGAAGCTGTGAGTGAGAGAGAGAGAGAAAGAGAAGCTGTGAGAGAGAGAGAGAAGCTGTGAGTGAGTGAGAGAGAGAAAGAGAAGATGTGAGTGAGAGAGAGTAAGAGAAGCTGTGAGTGAGATAGAGAGAGAGAAAGAGAAGCTGTGAGTGAGAGAGAGAGAGAAGCTGTGAGTGAGTGATAGAAAGAGAGAGAGAGAGAAGATGTGAGTGCTAGAGAGAGAAAGAGAAGCTGTGAGTGAGAGAGAGAGAAAAAGAGAAGCTGTGAGTGAGAGAGAGAGAGAAAGAGAAGCTGTGAGAGAGAGAGAGAAGCTGTGAGTGAGTGAGAGAGAGAAAGAGAAGATGTGAGTGAGAGAGAGTAAGAGAAGCTGTGAGTGAGAGAGAGAGAGAAAGAGAAGCTGTGAGTGAGCGAGAGAAAGAGAAGCTGTGAGTGAGAGAGATAGAGAAAGAGAAGCTCTGAGTGAGAGAGAGAGAAAGAGAAGCTGTGAGTGAGAGAGAGAGAAGTTGTGAGTGAGAGAGAGAGAGAAAGAGAAGCTGTGAGTGAGAGAGAAAGAGAAGATGTGAGTGAGAGAGAGAGAGAAAGAGAAGGTGTGAGTGAGAGAGAGAGAGAAAGAGAAGCTGTGAGTGAGAGAGATATATAGTCAAGCTGTGAGAGAGAGACAGAGAAAGAGACACTGTGAATGAGAGAGAGAGATAAAGAGATGCTGTGTGAGAGAGAGAAGCTGTGAGTGAGAGAGAGAGAGAAGCTGTGAGTGAGAGAGAGAGAGATGTGAGTGAGAGAGAGAAAGAGAAAGAGAAGCTGTGAGTGAGAGAGAGAGAGATAAAGAGAAGCTGTGAGTGAGAGAGAGAGAGAAAGAGAAGCTGTGAGTGAGAGAGAGAGAGAAAGAGAAGCAGTGAGAGAGGGAGAGAGAGAAAGAGAAAGTGTGAGTGAGAGAGAGAGAGAAAGAGAAGTTGTGAGTGAGTGAGAGAGAGAGAAGCTGTGAGTGAGAGAGAGAGAGAAAGAGAAGCTGTGAGAGAGTGAGAGAGAGAGAGAAAAGCTGTGAGAGAGAGAGAGAGAGAAGCTGTGAGTGAGAAAGAGAGAGAGAGAAGATGTGAGTGAGAGAGAGAGAGAAGCTGTGAATGAGAGAGAGAGAAGCTGTGAGTGAGAGAGAGATAAAGAGAAGCTGTGGGTTAGAGAGAGACAGAGAAAGAGAAGCTGTGAGTGAGAGAGAGAGAGAGAGAGAAATGCTGTGAGTGAGAGAGAGAGAGAAGCTGTGAGTGAGAGAGAGATAAAGAGAAGCTGTGGGTTAGAGAGAGAGAGAAAAAGAGAAGCTGTGAGTGAGAGAGAGAGAGAAAGAGACGCTGTGAGTGAGTGAGTGAGAGAGAGAGAACAGCTGTGAGTGAGAGAGAGAGAGAAGCTGTGTCAGAGAGAGATAAAGAGAAGCTGTGAGTTCGAAAGAGACTGAGAAAGAGAAGCTGTGAGTTAGAGAGAGAGAGAGAAAGAGAAGCTGTGAGTGAGAGAGAGAGAGAGAAGCTGTGAGTGAGAGAGAGAGAGAAGCTGTGAGTGAGAGAGAGAGAGAAGCTGTGTGTGAGAGAGAGAAAAGCTGTGAGTGAGAGAGAGAGAGAAGCTGTGAGTGAGAGAGAAAGAGTAGCTGTGAGTGAGAGAGAGAGAGAAAGATAAGCTGAGTGAGAGAAAGAGAGAAAGAGAAGCTGTGAGTGAGAGAGAGAGAAAGAGAAGCTGTGAGTGAGAGAGAGAGAAGCTGTGTGAGAGAGAAAGAAACTCTTTGAGAGGGAGTGAGAGAGAGAGAGAAAGAGAAGCTGTGTGTGCGAGAGAAAGAAAGAGTAGCTGTGAGTAAGAGAGAGAAAGAGAAGCTGTGAGTGAGAGAGAGAGAGAGAAAGAGCTGTGAGTGAGAGAGAGAGAAGCTGTGAGTGAGTGAGAGAGAGAGAGAAAGAGAAGCTGTGAGTGAGAGAGAGAGAGAGAAGCTGTGAGTGAGAGAGAGAGAAAGACCAGCTGTGAGAGAGAGACAGAGATAGAGAAGCTGAGTGAGAGATAGAGAGAAAGAGAATCTGTGAGTGAGAGAGAGAGTGAAAGAGAAGGTGTGAGTGAGAGAGAGAGAAAGAGAAGCTGTGAGTGTGTGAGAGAGAAAGATAGAGAAGCTGTGAGTGAGATAGAGAGAGAGAAAGAGAAGCTGTGAGTGAGAGAGAGAGAGAGAAGCTGTGAGTGAGTGATAGAAAGAGAGAGAGAGAGAAGATGTGAGTGCTAGAGAGAGAAAGAGAAGCTGTGAGTGAGAGAGAGAGAAAAAGAGAAGCTGTGAGTGAGAGAGAGAGAGAAAGAGAAGCTGTGAGAGAGAGAGAGAAGCTGTGAGTGAGAGAGAGAGAGAAAGAGAAGATGTGAGTGAGAGAGAGTAAGAGAAGCTGTGAGTGAGAGAGAGAGAGAAAGAGAAGCTGTGAGTGAGCGAGAGAGAGAAAGAGAAGCTGTGAGTGAGAGAGATAGAGAAAGAGAAGCTGTGAGTGAGAGAGAGAGAAAGAGAAGCTGTGAGTGAGAGAGAGAGAAGTTGTGAGTGAGAGAGAGAGAGAAAGAGAAGCTGTGAGTGAGAGAGAAAGAGAAGGTGTGAGTGAGAGAGAGAGAGAAAGAGAAGGTGTGAGTGAGAGAGAGAGAGAAAGAGAAGCTGTGAGTGAGAGAGAGAGAAAGAGAAGCTGTGAGTGAGATAGAGAGAGAGAAAGAGAAGCTGTGAGTGAGAGAGAGAGAAAAAGAGAAGCTGTGAGTGAGAGAGTGTGTGAAGCTGTGTGTGTGTGAGAGAGAGAGAGCCGCTGTGAGTGAGAGAGAGAGAAGCTGTGAGTGAGAGAGAGAGAAAGAGAAGCTGTGTGAGGGAGAGATAAAGAGAAGCTGTGAGTTAGAGAGAGACAGAGAAAAAGAAGCTGTGAGTGAGAGAGAGAGAAGCTGTGAGTGAGAGAGAGAAAGAGAAGATGTGATTGAGAGAGAGAAAGAGAAGCTGTGAGTGTGAGAGAGAGAAAGATAGAGAAGCTGTTAGTGAGATAGAGAGAGAGAAAGAGAAGCTGTGAGTGAGTGAGAGAGAGAAGCTGTGAGTGAGTGATAGAAAGAGAGAGAGAGAAGATGTGAGTGAGAGAGAAAGAGAAGCTGTGAGTGAGAGAGAGAGAAAAAGAGAAGCTGTGAGTGAGAGAGAGAGAGAGAAAGAGAAGCTGTGAGTGTGAGAGAGAAGCTGTGAGTGAGAGAGAGAGAGAGAAAGAGAAGATGTGAGTGAGAGAGAGAGTAAGAGAAGCTGTGAGTGAGAGAGAGAGAGAAAGAGAAGCTGTGAGTGAGCGAGAGAGAGAAAGAGAAGCTGTGAGTGAGAGAGATAGAGAAAGAGAAGCTGTGAGTGATAGAGAGAGAGAAAGAGAAGCTATGAGTGAGAGAGAGAGAGAAAGAGATGCTGTGAGTGAGATAGAGAGAGAAAGAGAAGCTGTGAGTGAGAGAGTGGGAGAAAAAGGGAAGCTGTGAGTGAGAGAGAGAGAAAGAGAAGCTGTGAGTGAGAGAGAGAGAGAAGCTGTGAGTGAGTGAGAGAGAGAGAAGCTGTGAGTGAGTGAGAGAGAGAGAAAGAGAAGCTGTGAGTGAGAGTGAGAGAAAGAGAAGCTGTGAGTGAGAGAGAGAGATAAAGACAAGCTGTGAGAGAGAGACAGAGAAAGAGAAGCTGAGTGAGAGAGAGAGAAAGAGAAGCTGTGAGTGAGAGAGAGAGAGAAAGAGAAGCTGTGAGTGAGAGAGAGAGAAAGAGAAGCTGTGAGTGAGAGAGAGAGAGAAAGAGAAGCTGTGAGTGAGAGAGAAAGAGAAAGAGAAGCTGTGAGTGAGAGAGAGAAAGAGAAGCTGTGAGTGAGTGAGTGAGAGAGAGAGAACAGCTGTGAGTGTGAGAGAGAGAAGGAAGCTGTGAGTCAGAGAGAGATAAAGAGAAGCTGTGAGTTCGAAAGAGACTGAGAAAGAGAACCTGTGAGTTAGAGAGAGAGAGAGAAAGAGAAGCTGTGAGTGAGAGAGAGAGAGAGAAGCTGTGAGTGAGAGAGAGAGAGAAGCTGTGAGTGAGAGAGAGAGAGAAGCTGTGTGTGAGAGAGAGAAATGCTGTGAGTGAGAGAGAGAGAGAAGCTGTGAGTGAGAGAGAAAGAGTAGCTGTGAGTGAGAGAGAGAGAGAAAGATAAGCTGAGTGAGAGAAAGAGAGAAAGAGAAGCTGTTAGTGAGAGAGAGAGAAAGAGAAGCTGTGAGTGAGAGAGAGAGAAGCTGTGTGAGAGAGAAAGAAACTCTTTGAGAGGGAGTGAGAGAGAGAGAAAGAGAAGCTGTGTGTGCGAGAGAAAGAAAGAGTAGCTGTGAGTAAGAGAGAGAGAAAGAGAAGCTGTGAGTGAGAGAGAGAGAGAGAAAGAGCTGTGAGTGAGAGAGAGAGAGAAGCTGTGAGTGAGTGAGAGAGAGAGAGAAAGAGAAGCTGTGAGTGAGAGAGAGAGACAGAGAGAGAGAAGCTGTGAGTGAGAGAGAGAAAGACCAGCTGTGAGAGAGAGACAGAGATAGAGAAGCTGAGTGAGAGATAGAGAGAAAGAGAAGCTGTGAGTGAGAGAGAGAGTGAAAGAGAAGGTGTGAGTGAGAGAGAGAGAAAGAGAAGCTGTGAGTGTGAGAGAGAGAAAGATAGAGAAGCTGTGAGTGAGATAGAGAGAGAGAAAGAGAAGCTGTGAGTGAGAGAGAGAGAGAAGCTGTGAGTGAGTGATAGAAAGAGAGAGAGAGAGAAGATGTGAGTGCTAGAGAGAGAAAGAGAAGCTGTGAGTGAGAGAGAGAGAAAAAGAGAAGCTGTGAGTGAGAGAGAGAGAGAAAGAGAAGCTGTGAGAGAGAGAGAGAAGCTGTGAGTGAGTGAGAGAGAGAAAGAGAAGATGTGAGTGAGAGAGAGTAAGAGAAGCTGTGAGTGAGAGAGAGAGAGAAAGAGAAGCTGTGAGTGAGCGAGAGAAAGAGAAGCTGTGAGTGAGAGAGATAGAGAAAGAGAAGCTCTGAGTGAGAGAGAGAGAAAGAGAAGCTGTGAGTGAGAGAGAGAGAAGTTGTGAGTGAGAGAGAGAGAGAAAGAGAAGCTGTGAGTGAGAGAGAAAGAGAAGGTGTGAGTGAGAGAGAGAGAGAAAGAGAAGGTGTGAGTGAGAGAGAGAGAGAAAGAGAAGCTGTGAGTGAGAGAGATATATAGTCAAGCTGTGAGAGAGAGACAGAGAAAGAGACACTGTGAATGAGAGAAAGAGATAAAGAGATGCTGTGTGAGAGAGAGAAGCTGTGAGTGAGAGAGAGAGAGAAGCTGTGAGTGAGAGAGAGAGAGATGTGAGTGAGAGAGAGAAAGAGAAAGAGAAGCTGTGAGTGAGAGAGAGAGATAAAGAGAAGCTGTGAGTGAGAGAGAGAGAGAAAGAGAAGCTGTGAGTGAGAGAGAGAGAGAAAGAGAAGCAGTGAGAGAGGGAGAGAGAGAAAGAGAAAGTGTGAGTGAGAGAGAGAGAGAAAGAGAAGTTGTGAGAGAGAGAGAGAGAGAGAAGCTGTGAGTGAGAGAGAGAGAGAAAGAGAAGCTGTGAGAGAGTGAGAGAGAGAGAGAAAAGCTGTGAGAGAGAGAGAGAGAAGCTGTGAGTGAGAAAGAGAGAGAGAGAAGATGTGAGTGAGAGAGAGAGAGAAGCTGTGAATGAGAGAGAGAGAAGCTGTGAGTGAGAGAGAGATAAAGAGAAGCTGTGGGTTAGAGAGAGACAGAGAAAGAGAAGCTGTGAGTGAGAGAGAGAGAGAGAGAGAAATGCTGTGAGTGAGAGATAGAGAGAAGCTGTGAGTGAGAGAGAGATAAAGAGAAGCTGTGGGTTAGAGAGAGAGAGAAAGTGAAGCTGTGAGTGAGAGAGAGAGAGAGAGAGACGCTGTGAGTGAGTGAGTGAGAGAGAGAGAACAGCTGTGAGTGAGAGAGAGAGAGAGAAGCTGTGTCAGAGAGAGATAAAGAGAAGCTGTGAGTTCGAAAGAGACTGAGAAAGAGAAGCTGTGAGTTAGAGAGAGAGAGAGAAAGAGAAGTTGTGAGTGAGAGAGAAAGAGAGAAGCTGTGAGTGAGAGAGAGAGAGAGAAGCTGTGAGTGAGAGAGAGAGAAGCTGTGTGTGTGAGAGAGAAAAACTGTGAGTGAGAGAGAGAGAGAAGCTGTGAGTGAGAGAGAAAGAGTAGCTGTGAGTGAGAGAGAGAGAGAAAGATAAGCTGAGTGAGAGAAAGAGAGAAAGAGAAGCTGTGAGTGAGAGAGAGAGAAAGAGAAGCTGTGAGTGAGAGAGAGAGAAGCTGTGTGAGAGAGAAAGAAACTCTTTGAGAGGGAGTGAGAGAGAGAGAGAAAGAGAGGCTGTGTGTGCGAGAGAAAGAAAGAGTAGCTGTGAGTAAGAGAGAGAGAAAGAGAAGCTGTGAGTGAGAGAGAGAGAGAAAGAGCTGTGAGTGAGAGAGAGAGAAGCTGTGAGTGAGTGAGAGAGAGAGAGAGAAAGAGAAGCTGTGAGTGAGAGAGAGAGAAAGAGAGAGAAGCTGTGAGTGAGAGAGAGAGAAAGACCAGCTGTGAGAGAGAGACAGAGATAGAGAAGCTGAGTGAGAGATAGACAGAAAGAGAAGCTGTGAGTGAGAGAGAGAGTGAAAGAGAAGGTGTGAGTGAGAGAGAGAGAAAGAGAAGCTGTGAGTGTGAGAGAGAGAAAGATAGAGAAGCTGTGAGTGAGATAGAGAGAGAGAAAGAGAAGCTGTGAGTGAGAGAGAGAGAGAAGCTGTGAGTGAGTGATAGAAAGAGAGAGAGAGTGAAGATGTGAGTGCTAGAGAGAGAAAGAGAAGCTGTGAGTGAGAGAGAGAGAAAAAGAGAAGCTGTGAGTGAGAGAGAGAGAGAAAGAGAAGCTGTGAGAGAGAGAGAAGCTGTGAGTGAGAGAGAGAGAGAAAGAGAAGATGTGAGTGAGAGAGAGTAAGAGAAGCTGTGAGTGAGAGAGAGAGAGAAAGAGAAGCTGTGAGTGAGCGAGAGAGAGAAAGAGAAGCTGTGAGGGAGAGAGATAGAGAAAGAGAAGCTGTGAGTGAGAGAGAGAGAAAGAGAAGCTGTGAGTGAGAGAGAGAGAAGTTGTGAGTGAGAGAGAGAGAGAAAGAGAAGCTGTGAGTGAGAGAGAAAGAGAAGGTGTGAGTGAGAGAGAGAGAGAAAGAGAAGCTGTGAGTGAGAGAGAGAGAGAAAGAGAAGCTGTGAGTGAGAGAGAGAGAAAGAGAAGCTGTGAGTGAGATAGAGAGAGAGAAAGAGAAGCTGTGAGTGGGAGAGAGAGAAAAAGAGAAGCTGTGAGTGAGAGAGTGTGTGAAGCTGTGTGTGTGTGTGAGAGAGTGAGCCGCTGTGAGTGAGAGAGAGAGAAGCTGTGAGTGAGACAGAGAGAAAGAGAAGCTGTGTGAGGGAGAGATAAAGAGAAGCTGTGAGTTAGAGAGAGACAGAGAAAGAGAAGCTGTGAGTGAGAGAGAGAGAGAGAAGCTGTGAGTGAGAGAGAGAAAGAGAAGATGTGATTGAGAGAGAGAAAGAGAAGCTGTGAGTGTGAGAGAGAGAAAGATAGAGAAGCTGTGAGTGAGATAGAGAGAGAGAAAGAGAAGCTGTGAGTGAGTGAGAGAGAGAGAAGCTGTGAGTGAGTGATAGAAAGAGAGAGAGAGAAGATGTGAGAGAGAGAGAAAGAGAAGCTGTGAGTGAGAGAGAGAGAAAAAGAGAAGCTGTGAGTGAGAGAGAGAGAGAGAAAGAGAAGATGTGAGTGTGAGAGAAAAGCTGTGAGTGAGAGAGAGAGAGAGAAAGAGAAGATGTGAGTGAGAGAGAGAGTAAGAGAAGCTGTGAGTGAGAGAGAGAGAGAAAGAGAAGTTGTGAGTGAGCGAGAGAGAGAAAGAGAAGCTGTGAGTGAGAGAGATAGAGAAAGAGAAGCTGTGAGTGATAGAGTGAGAGAAAGAGAAGCTATGAGTGAGAGAGAGAGAGAGAAAGAGATGCTGTGAGTGAGATAGAGAGAGAAAGAGAAGCTGTGAGTGAGAGAGTGGGAGAAAAAGGGAAGCTGTGAGTGAGAGAGAGAGAAAGAGAAGCTTTAAGTGAGAGAGAGAGAGAAGCTGTGAGTGAGCGAGAGAGAGAGAAGCTGTGAGTGAGTGAGAGAGAGAGAAAGAGAAGCTGTGAGTGAGAGTGAGAGAAAGAGAAGCTCTGAGTGAGAGAGAGAGATAAAGACAAGCTGTGAGAGAGAGACAGAGAAAGAGAAGCTGAGTGAGAGAGAGAGAAAGAGAAGCTGTGAGTGAGAGAGAGAGAGAGAAAGAGAAGCTGTGAGTGAGAGAGAGAAAGAGAAGTTGTGAGTGAGAGAGAAAGAAAGAAAGAGAAGCTGTGAGTGAGATAGAGAGAGAGAAAGAGAAGCTGTGAGTGAGAGAGAGAAAGAGAAGCTGTAAGTGAGTGAGTGAGAGAGAGAGAACAGCTGTGAGTGAGAGAGAGAGAGAGAAGCTGTGAGTCAGAGAGAGATAAAGAGAAGCTGTGAGTTCGAAAGAGACTGAGAAAGAGAAGCTGTGAGTTAGAGAGAGAGAGAGAAAGAGAAGCTGTGAGTGAGAGAGAGAGAGAAGCTGTGAGTGAGAGAGAGAGAGAAGCTGTGAGTGAGAGAGAGAGAGAAGCTGTGTGTGAGAGAGAGAAAAGCTGTGAGTGAGAGAGAGAGAGAAGCTGTGAGTGAGAGAGAAAGAGTAGCTGTGAGTGAGAGAGAGAGAGAAAGATAAGCTGAGTGAGAGAAAGAGAGAAAGAGAAGCTGTGAGTGAGAGAGAGAGAAAGAGAAGCTGTGAGTGAGAGAGAGAGAAGCTGTGTGAGAGAGAAAGAAACTCTTTGAGAGGGAGTGAGAGAGAGAGAGAAAGAGAAGCTGTGTGTGCGAGAGAGAGAAAGAGTAGCTGTGAGTAAGAGAGAGAGAAAGAGAAGCTGTGAGTGAGAGAGAGAGAGAGAAAGAGCTGTGAGTGAGAGAGAGAGAAGCTGTGAGTGAGTGAGAGAGAGAGAGAAAGAGAAGCTGTGAGTGAGAGAGAGAGAGAGAGAGAGAAGCTGTGAGTGAGAGAGAGAGAAAGACCAGCTGTGAGAGAGAGACAGAGATAGAGAAGCTGAGTGAGAGATAGAGAGAAAGAGAAGCTGTGAGTGAGAGAGAGAGTGAAAGAGAAGGTGTGAGTGAGAGAGAGAGAAAGAGAAGCTGTGAGTGTGAGAGAGAGAAAGATAGAGAAGCTGTGAGTGAGATAGAGAGAGAGAAAGAGAAGCTGTGAGTGAGAGAGAGAGAAGCTGTGAGTGAGTGATAGAAAGAGAGAGAGAGAAGATGTGAGTGCTAGAGAGAGAAAGAGAAGCTGTGAGTGAGAGAGAGAGAAAAAGAGAAGCTGTGAGTGAGAGAGAGAGAGAAAGAGAAGCTGTGAGAGAGAGAGAGAAGCTGTGAGTGAGTGAGAGAGAGAAAGAGAAGATGTGAGTGAGAGAGAGTAAGAGAAGCTGTGAGTGAGAGAGAGAGAGAAAGAGAAGCTGTGAGTGAGCGAGAGAGAGAAAGAGAAGCTGTGAGTGAGAGAGATAGAGAAAGAGAAGCTGTGAGTGAGAGAGAGAGAGAAAGAGAACCTGTGAGTGAGAGAGAGAGGTTGTGAGTGAGAGAGAGAGAAAGAGAAGCTGTGAGTGAGAGAGAAAGAGAAGGTGTGAGTGAGAGAGAGAGAGAAAGAGAAGGTGTGAGTGAGAGAGAGAGAAAGAGAAGCTGTGTGTGTGAGAGAGAGAAAGAGAAGCTGTGAGTGAGATAGAGAGAGAGAAAGAGAAGCTGTGAGTGAGAGAGAGAGAAAAAGAGAAGCTGTGAGTGAGAGAGTGTGTGAAGCTGTGTGTGTGTGAGAGAGAGAGAGCCGCTGTGAGTGAGAGAGAGAGACGCTGTGATTGAGAGAGACAGAAAGAGAAGCTGTGTGAGGGAGAGATAAAGAGAAGCTGTGAGTTAGAGAGAGACAGAGAAAGAGAAGCTGTGAGTGAGAGAGAGAGAGAGAAGCTGTGAGTGAGAGAGAGAAAGAGAAGATGTGATTGAGAGAGAGTAAGAGAAGCTGTGAGTGTGAGAGAGAGAAAGATAGAGAAGCTGTGAGTGAGATAGAGAGAGAGAAAGAGAAGCTGTGAGTGAGTGAGAGAGAGAGAAGCTGTGAGTGAGTGATAGAAAGAGAGAGAGAGAAGATGTGAGTGAGAGAGAGAGAAAGAGAAGCTGTGAGTGAGAGAGAGAGAAAAAGAGAAGCTGTGAGTGAGAGAGAGAGAGAGAGAAGCTGTGAGTGTGAGAGAGAAGCTGTGAGTGAGAGAGAGAGAGAGAAAGAGAAGATGTGAGTGAGAGAGAGAGTAAGAGAAGCTGTGAGTGAGAGAGAGAGAGAAAGAGAAGCTGTGAGTGAGCGAGAGAGAGAAAGAGAAGCTGTGAGTGAGAGAGATAGAGAAAGAGAAGCTGTGAGTGATAGAGAGAGAGAAAGAGAAGCTATGAGTGAGAGAGAGAGAGAAGCTGTGAGTGAGAGAGAGAGAGAAGCTGTGAGTGAGAGAGAGAAAGAGAAGTTGTGAGTGAGAGAGAAAGAAAGAAAGAGAAGCTGTGAGTGAGATAGAGAGAGAGAAAGAGAAGCTGTGAGTGAGAGAGAGAAAGAGAAGCTGTGAGTGAGTGAGTGAGAGAGAGAGAACAGCTGTGAGTGAGAGAGAGAGAGAAGATGTGAGTCAGAGAGAGGTAAAGAGAAGCTGTGAGTTCGAAAGAGACTGAGAAAGAGAAGCTGTGAGTTAGAGAGAGAGAGAGAAAGAGAAGCTGTGAGTGAGAGAGAGAGAGAGAAGCTGTGAGTGAGAGAGAGAGAGAGAAGCTGTGAGTGAGAGAGAGAGAGAAGCTGTGTGTGTGAGAGAGAAAAGCTGTGAGTGAGAGAGAGAGAGAAGCTGTGAGTGAGAGAGAAAGAGTAGCTGTGAGTGAGAGAGAGAGAGAAAGATAAGCTGAGTGAGAGAAAGAGAGAAAGAGAAGCTGTGAGTGAGAGAGAGAGAAAGAGAAGCTGTGAGTGAGAGAGAGAGAAGCTGTGTGAGAGAGAAAGAAACTCTTTGAGAGGGAGTGAGAGAGAGAGAGAAAGAGAAGCTGTGTGTGCGAGAGAAAGAAAGCGTAGCTGTGAGTAAGAGAGAGAGAAAGAGAAGCTGTGAGTGAGAGAGAGAGAGAGAAAGAGCTGTGAGTGAGAGAGAGAGAGAAGCTGTGAGTGAGTGAGAGAGAGAGAGAAAGAAAAGCTGTGAGTGAGAGAGAGAGACAGAGAGAGAGAAGCTGTGAGTAAGAGAGAGAGAAAGACCAGCTGTGAGAGAGAGACAGAGATAGAGAAGCTGAGTGAGAGATAGAGAGAAAGAGAAGCTGTGAGTGAGAGAGGGAGTGAAAGAGAAGGTGTGAGTGAGAGAGAGAGAAAGAGAAGCTGTGAGTGTGAGAGAGAGAAAGATAGAGAAGCTGTGAGTGAGATAGAGAGAGAGAAAGAGAAGCTGTGAGTGAGAGAGAGAGAGAGAAGCTGTGAGTGAGTGATAGAAAGAGAGAGAGAGAGAAGATGTGAGTGCTAGAGAGAGAAAGAGAAGCTGTGAGTGAGAGAGAGAGAAAAAGAGAAGCTGTGAGTGAGAGAGAGAGAGAAAGAGAAGCTGTGTGAGAGAGAGAGAAGCTGTGAGTGAGTGAGAGAGAGAAAGAGAAGATGTGAGTGAGAGAGAGTAAGAGAAGCTGTGAGTGAGTGAGAGAGAGAAAGAGAAGCTGTGAGTGAGCGAGAGAAAGAGAAGCTGTGAGTGAGAGAGATAGAGAAAGAGAAGCTGTGAGTGAGAGAGAGAGAAAGAGAAGCTGTGAGTGAGAGAGAGAGAAGTTGTGAGTGAGAGAGAGAGAGAAAGAAAGAGAAGCTGTGAGTGAGAGAGAAAGAGAAGGTGTGAGTGAGAGAGAGAGAGAAAGAGAAGGTGTGAGTGAGAGAGAGAGAGAAAGAGAAGCTGTGAGTGAGAGAGATATATAGTCAAGCTGTGAGAGAGAGACAGAGAAAGAGACACTGTGAATGAGAGAGAGAGATAAAGAGATGCTGTGTGAGAGAGAGAAGCTGTGAGTGAGAGAGAGAGAGAAGCTGTGAGTGAGAGAGAGAGAGATGTGAGTGAGAGAGAGAAAGAGAAAGAGAAGCTGTGAGTGAGAGAGAGAGAGACAAAGAGAAGCTGTGAGTGAGAGAGAGAGAGAAAGAGAAGCTGTGAGTGAGAGAGAGAGAGAAAGAGAAGCAGTGAGAGAGGGAGAGAGAGAAAGAGAAAGTGTGAGTGAGAGAGAGAGAGAAAGAGAAGTTGTGAGAGAGAGAGAGAGAGAAGCTGTGAGTGAGAGAGAGAGAGAAAGAGAAGCTGTGAGAGAGTGAGAGAGAGAGAGAAAAGCTGTGAGAGAGAGAGAGAGAAGCTGTGAGTGAGAAAGAGAGAGAGAGAAGATGTGAGTGAGAGAGAGAGAGAAGCTGTGAATGAGAGAGAGAGAAGCTGTGTGAGAGAGAAAGAAACTCTTTGAGAGGGAGTGAGAGAGAGAGAGAAAGAGAGGTTGTGTGTGCGAGAGAAAGAAAGAGTAGCTGTGAGTAAGAGAGAGAGAAAGAGAAGCTGTGAGTGTGAGAGAGAGAGAAAGAGCTGTGAGTGAGAGAGAGAGAAGCTGTGAGTGAGTGAGAGAGAGAGAGAGAAAGAGAAGCTGTGAGTGAGAGAGAGAGAAAGAGAGAGAAGCTGTGAGTCAGAGAGAGAGAAAGACCAGCTGTGAGAGAGAGACAGAGATAGAGAAGCTGAGTGAGAGATAGACAGAAAGAGAAGCTGTGAGTGAGAGAGAGAGTGAAAGAGAAGGTGTGAGTGAGAGAGAGAGAAAGAGAAGCTGTGAGTGTGAGAGAGAGAAAGATAGAGAAGCTGTGAGTGAGATAGAGAGAGAGAAAGAGAAGCTGTGAGTGAGAGAGAGAGAGAAGCTGTGAGTGAGTGATAGAAAGAGAGAGAGAGAGAAGATGTGAGTGCTAGAGAGAGAAAGAGAAGCTGTGAGTGAGAGAGAGAGAAAAAGAGAAGCTGTGAGTGAGAGAGAGAGAAAGAGAAGCTGTGAGAGAGAGAGAAGCTGTGAGTGAGAGAGAGAGAGAAAGAGAAGATGTGAGTGAGAGAGAGTAAGAGAAGCTGTGAGTGAGAGAGAGAGAGAAAGAGAAGCTGTGAGTGAGCGAGAGAGAGAAAGAGAAGCTGTGAGGGAGAGAGATAGAGAAAGAGAAGCTGTGAGTGAGAGAGAGAGAAAGAGAAGCTGTGAGTGAGAGAGAGAGAAGTTGTGAGTGAGAGAGAGAGAGAAAGAGAAGCTGTGAGTGAGAGAGAAAGAGAAGGTGTGAGTGAGAGAGAGAGAGAAAGAGAAGGTGTGAGTGAGAGAGAGAGAGAAAGAGAAGCTGTGAGTGAGAGAGAGAGAAAGAGAAGCTGTGAGTGAGATAGAGAGAGAGAAAGAGAAGCTGTGAGTGGGAGAGAGAGAAAAAGAGAAGCTGTGAGTGAGAGAGTGTGTGAAGCTGTGTGTGTGTGTGAGAGAGTGAGCCGCTGTGAGTGAGAGAGAGAGAAGCTGTGAGTGAGACAGAGAGAAAGAGAAGCTGTGTGAGGGAGAGATAAAGAGAAGCTGTGAGTTAGAGAGAGACAGAGAAAGAGAAGCTGTGAGTGAGAGAGAGAGAGAGAAGCTGTGAGTGAGAGAGAGAAAGAGAAGATGTGATTGAGAGAGAGAAAGAGAAGCTGTGAGTGTGAGAGAGAGAAAGATAGAGAAGCTGTGAGTGAGATAGAGAGAGAGAAAGAGAAGCTGTGAGTGAGTGAGAGAGAGAGAAGCTGTGAGTGAGTGATAGAAAGAGAGAGAGAGAAGATGTGAGAGAGAGAGAAAGAGAAGCTGTGAGTGAGAGAGAGAGAAAAAGAGAAGCTGTGAGTGAGAGAGAGAGAGAGAAAGAGAAGATGTGAGTGTGAGAGAAAAGCTGTGAGTGAGAGAGAGAGAGAAAGAGAAGATGTGAGTGAGAGAGAGAGTAAGAGAAGCTGTGAGTGAGAGAGAGAGAGAAAGAGAAGTTGTGAGTGAGCGAGAGAGAGAAAGAGAAGCTGTGAGTGAGAGAGATAGAGAAAGAGAAGCTGTGAGTGATAGAGTGAGAGAAAGAGAAGCTATGAGTGAGAGAGAGAGAGAGAAAGAGATGCTGTGAGTGAGATAGAGAGAGAAAGAGAAGCTGTGAGTGAGAGAGTGGGAGAAAAAGGGAAGCTGTGAGTGAGAGAGAGAGAAAGAGAAGCTTTAAGTGAGAGAGAGAGAGAAGCTGTGAGTGAGTGAGAGAGAGAGAAGCTGTGAGTGAGTGAGAGAGAGAGAAAGAGAAGCTGTGAGTGAGAGTGAGAGAAAGAGAAGCTCTGAGTGAGAGAGAGAGATAAAGACAAGCTGTGAGAGAGAGACAGAGAAAGAGAAGCTGAGTGAGAGAGAGAGAAAGAGAAGCTGTGAGTGAGAGAGAGAGAGAAAGAGAAGCTGTGAGTGAGAGAGAGAGAAAGAGAAGCTGTGAGTGAGAGAGAGAGAGAAAGAGAAGCTGTGAGTGAGAGAGAGAAAGAGAAGTTGTGAGTGAGAGAGAAAGAAAGAAAGAGAAGCTGTGAGTGAGAGAGAGAGAGAGAAAGAGAAGCTGTGAGTGAGAGAGAGAAAGAGAAGCTGT
The DNA here is from genome assembly GCA_035047345.1 of Bradypodion ventrale. Taxonomy (NCBI): domain Eukaryota; kingdom Metazoa; phylum Chordata; class Lepidosauria; order Squamata; family Chamaeleonidae; genus Bradypodion; species Bradypodion ventrale. The sequence continues at coordinate 8,898,598 of JAWDJE010000018.1, read as the reverse complement.
AAGTGAGTGAGTGAGAGAGAGAGAACAGCTGTGAGTGAGAGAGAGAGAGAAGCTGTTAGTCAGAGAGAGATAAAGAGAAGCTGTGAGTTCGAAAGAGACTGAGAAAGAGAAGCTGTGAGTTAGAGAGAGAGAGAGAAAGAGAAGCTGTGAGTGAGAGAGAGAGAGAAGCTGTGAGTGAGAGAGAGAGAGAGAAGCTGTGAGTGAGAGAGAGAGAGAAGCTGTGTGTGAGAGAGAGAAAAGCTGTGAGTGAGAGAGAGAGAGAAGCTGTGAGTGAGAGAGAAAGAGTAGCTGTGAGTGAGAGAGAGAGAGAAAGATAAGCTGAGTGAGAGAAAGAGAGAAAGAGAAGCTGTGAGTGAGAGAGAGAGAAAGAGAAGCTGTGAGTGAGAGAGAGAGAAGCTGTGTGAGAGAGAAAGAAACTCTTTGAGAGGGAGTGAGAGAGAGAGAGAAAGAGAAGCTGTGTGTGCGAGAGAGAGAAAGAGTAGCTGTGAGTAAGAGAGAGAGAAAGAGAAGCTGTGAGTGAGAGAGAGAGAGAGAAAGAGCTGTGAGTGAGAGAGAGAGAAGCTGTGAGTGAGTGAGAGAGAGAGAGAAAGAGAAGCTGTGAGTGAGAGAGAGAGAGAGAGAGAGAAGCTGTGAGTGAGAGAGAGAGAAAGACCAGCTGTGAGAGAGAGACAGAGATAGAGAAGCTGAGTGAGAGATAGAGAGAAAGAGAAGCTGTGAGTGAGAGAGAGAGTGAAAGAGAAGGTGTGAGTGAGAGAGAGAGAAAGAGAAGCTGTGAGTGTGAGAGAGAGAAAGATAGAGAAGCTGTGAGTGAGATAGAGAGAGAGAAAGAGAAGCTGTGAGTGAGAGAGAGAGAAGCTGTGAGTGAGTGATAGAAAGAGAGAGAGAGAGAAGATGTGAGTGCTAGAGAGAGAAAGAGAAGCTGTGAGTGAGAGAGAGAAAAAGAGAAGCTGTGAGTGAGAGAGAGAGAGAAAGAGAAGCTGTGAGAGAGAGAGAGAAGCTGTGAGTGAGTGAGAGAGAGAAAGAGAAGATGTGAGTGAGAGAGAGTAAGAGAAGCTGTGAGTGAGAGAGAGAGAGAAAGAGAAGCTGTGAGTGAGCGAGAGAGAGAAAGAGAAGCTGTGAGTGAGAGAGATAGAGAAAGAGAAGCTGTGAGTGAGAGAGAGAGAGAAAGAGAAGCTGTGAGTGAGAGAGAGAGGTTGTGAGTGAGAGAGAGAGAAAGAGAAGCTGTGAGTGAGAGAGAAAGAGAAGGTGTGAGTGAGAGAGAGAGAGAAAGAGAAGGTGTGAGTGAGAGAGAGAGAAAGAGAAGCTGTGTGTGTGAGAGAGAGAAAGAGAAGCTGTGAGTGAGATAGAGAGAGAGAAAGAGAAGCTGTGAGTGAGAGAGAGAGAAAAAGAGAAGCTGTGAGTGAGAGAGTGTGTGAAGCTGTGTGTGTGTGAGAGAGAGAGAGCCGCTGTGAGTGAGAGAGAGAGACGCTGTGATTGAGAGAGACAGAAAGAGAAGCTGTGTGAGGGAGAGATAAAGAGAAGCTGTGAGTTAGAGAGAGACAGAGAAAGAGAAGCTGTGAGTGAGAGAGAGAGAGAGAAGCTGTGAGTGAGAGAGAGAAAGAGAAGATGTGATTGAGAGAGAGTAAGAGAAGCTGTGAGTGTGAGAGAGAGAAAGATAGAGAAGCTGTGAGTGAGATAGAGAGAAAGAGAAGCTGTGAGTGAGTGAGAGAGAGAGAAGCTGTGAGTGAGTGATAGAAAGAGAGAGAGAGAAGATGTGAGTGAGAGAGAGAGAAAGAGAAGCTGTGAGTGAGAGAGAGAGAAAAAGAGAAGCTGTGAGTGAGAGAGAGAGAGAAAGAGAAGCTGTGAGTGTGAGAGAGAAGCTGTGAGTGAGAGAGAGAGAGAGAAAGAGAAGATGTGAGTGAGAGAGAGAGTAAGAGAAGCTGTGAGTGAGAGAGAGAGAGAAAGAGAAGCTGTGAGTGAGCGAGAGAGAGAAAGAGAAGCTGTGAGTGAGAGAGATAGAGAAAGAGAAGCTGTGAGTGATAGAGAGAGAGAAAGAGAAGCTATGAGTGAGAGAGAGAGAGAAGCTGTGAGTGAGAGAGAGAGAGAGAAGCTGTGAGTGAGAGAGAGAAAGAGAAGTTGTGAGTGAGAGAGAAAGAAAGAAAGAGAAGCTGTGAGTGAGATAGAGAGAGAGAAAGAGAAGCTGTGAGTGAGAGAGAGAAAGAGAAGCTGTGAGTGAGTGAGTGAGAGAGAGAGAACAGCTGTGAGTGAGAGAGAGAGAGAAGATGTGAGTCAGAGAGAGGTAAAGAGAAGCTGTGAGTTCGAAAGAGACTGAGAAAGAGAAGCTGTGAGTTAGAGAGAGAGAGAGAAAGAGAAGCTGTGCGTGAGAGAGAGAGAGAGAAGCTGTGAGTGAGAGAGAGAGAGAGAAGCTGTGAGTGAGAGAGAGAGAGAAGCTGTGTGTGTGAGAGAGAAAAGCTGTGAGTGAGAGAGAGAGAGAAGCTGTGAGTGAGAGAGAAAGAGTAGCTGTGAGTGAGAGAGAGAGAGAAAGATAAGCTGAGTGAGAGAAAGAGAGAAAGAGAAGCTGTGAGTGAGAGAGAGAGAAAGAGAAGCTGTGAGTGAGAGAGAGAGAAGCTGTGTGAGAGAGAAAGAAACTCTTTGAGAGGGAGTGAGAGAGAGAGAGAAAGAGAAGCTGTGTGTGCGAGAGAAAGAAAGAGTAGCTGTGAGTAAGAGAGAGAGAAAGAGAAGCTGTGAGTGAGAGAGAGAGAGAGAAAGAGCTGTGAGTGAGAGAGAGAGAGAAGCTGTGAGTGAGTGAGAGAGAGAGAGAAAGAAAAGCTGTGAGTGAGAGAGAGAGACAGAGAGAGAGAAGCTGTGAGTAAGAGAGAGAGAAAGATAGAGAAGCTGTGAGTGAGATAGAGAGAGAGAAAGAGAAGCTGTGAGTGAGAGAGAGAGAGAGAAGCTGTGAGTGAGTGATAGAAAGAGAGAGAGAGAGAAGATGTGAGTGCTAGAGAGAGAAAGAGAAGCTGTGAGTGAGAGAGAGAGAAAAAGAGAAGCTGTGAGTGAGAGAGAGAGAGAAAGAGAAGCTGTGTGAGAGAGAGAGAAGCTGTGAGTGAGTGAGAGAGAGAAAGAGAAGATGTGAGTGAGAGAGAGTAAGAGAAGCTGTGAGTGAGTGAGAGAGAGAAAGAGAAGCTGTGAGTGAGCGAGAGAAAGAGAAGCTGTGAGTGAGAGAGATAGAGAAAGAGAAGCTGTGAGTGAGAGAGAGAGAAAGAGAAGCTGTGAGTGAGAGAGAGAGAAGTTGTGAGTGAGAGAGAGAGAGAAAGAGAAGCTGTGAGTGAGAGAGAAAGAGAAGGTGTGAGTGAGAGAGAGAGAGAAAGAGAAGGTGTGAGTGAGAGAGAGAGAGAAAGAGAAGCTGTGAGTGAGAGAGATATATAGTCAAGCTGTGAGAGAGAGACAGAGAAAGAGACACTGTGAATGAGAGAGAGAGATAAAGAGATGCTGTGTGAGAGAGAGAAGCTGTGAGTGAGAGAGAGAGAAGCTGTGAGTGAGAGAGAGAGAGATGTGAGTGAGAGATAGAAAGAGAAAGAGAAGCTGTGAGTGAGAGAGAGAGAGAGATAAAGAGAAGCTGTGAGTGAGAGAGAGAGAGAAAGAGAAGCTGTGAGTGAGAGAGAGAAAGAAAGAGAAGCAGTGAGAGAGGGAGAGAGAGAAAGAGAAAGTGTGAGTGAGAGAGAGAGAGAAAGAGAAGTTGTGAGTGAGTGAGAGAGAGAGAAGCTGTGAGTGAGAGAGAGAGAGAAAGAGAAGCTGTGAGAGAGTGAGAGAGAGAGAAAAGCTGTGAGAGAGAGAGAGAGAAGCTGTGAGTGAGAAAGAGAGAGAGAGAAGATGTGAGTGAGAGAGAGAGAGAAGCTGTGAATGAGAGAGAGAGAAGCTGTGAGTGAGAGAGAGATAAAGAGAAGCTGTGGGTTAGAGAGAGACAGAGAAAGAGAAGCTGTGAGTGAGAGAGAGAGAGAGAGAGAAATGCTGTGAGTGAGAGAGAGAGAGAAGCTGTGAGTGAGAGAGAGATAAAGAGAAGCTGTGGGTTAGAGAGAGAGAGAGAAAGAGAAGCTGTGAGTGAGAGAGAGAGAGAAAGAGACGCTGTGAGTGAGTGAGTGAGAGAGAGAGAACAGCTGTGAGTGTGAGAGAGAGAGAGAAGCTGTGTCAGAGAGAGATAAAGAGAAGCTGTTAGTTCGAAAGAGACTGAGAAAGAGAAGCTGTGAGTTAGAGAGAGAGAGAGAAAGAGAAGCTGTGAGTGAGAGAGAGAGAGAGAAGCTGTAAGTGAGAGAGAGAGAGAAGCTGTGAGTGAGAGAGAGAGAGAAGCTGTGTGTGTGAGAGAGAAAATCTGTGAGTGAGAGAGAGAGAGAAGCTGTGAGTGAGAGAGAAAGAGTAGCTGTGAGTGAGAGAGAGAGAGAAAGATAAGCTGAGTGAGAGAAAGAGAGAAAGAGAAGCTGTGAGTGAGAGAGAGAGAAAGAGAAGCTGTGAGTGAGAGAGAGAGAAGCTGTGTGAGAGAGAAAGAAACTCTTTGAGAGGGAGTGAGAGAGAGAGAGAAAGAGAAGCTTTGTGTGCGAGAGAAAGAAAGAGTAGCTGTGAGTAAGAGAGAGAGAAAGAGAAGCTGTGAGTGAGAGAGAGAGAGAGAAAGAGCTGTGAGTGAGAGAGAGAGAGAAAGAGAAGCTGTGAGAGAGTGAGAGAGAAAGAAAAGCTGTGTGTGAGAGAGAGAGAGAAGCTGTGAGTGAGAAAGAGAGAGAGAAGATGTGAGAGAGAGAGAGAGAAGCTGTGAATGAGAGAGAGAGAAGCTGTGAGTGAGAGAGAGATAAAGAGACGCTGTGGGTTAGAGAGAGACAGAGAAAGAGAAGCTGTGAGTGAGAGAGAGAGAGAGAGAGAAATGCTGTGAGTGAGAGAGAGAGAGAAGCTGTGAGTGAGAGAGAGATAAAGAGAAGCTGTTGGTTAGAGAGAGAGAGAGAAAGAGAAGCTGTGAGTGAGAGAGAGAGAGAAAGAGATGCTGTGAGTGAGTGAGAGAGAGAGAGAGAACAGCTGTGAGTGAGAGAGAGAGAGAGAAGCTGTGTCAGAGAGAGATAAAGAGAAGCTGTGAGTTCGAAAGAGACTGAGAAAGAGAAGCTGTGAGTTAGAGAGAGAGAGAGAAAGAGAAGCTGTGAGTGAGAGAGAGAGAGAGAAGCTGTAAGTGAGAGAGAGAGAGAAGCTGTGAGTGAGAGAGAGAGAGAAGCTGTGTGTGAGAGAGAGAAAAGCTGTGAGTGAGAGAGAGAGAGAAGCTGTGAGTGAGAGAGATAGAGAAAGAGCAGCTGTGAGTGAGAGAGAGAGAAAGAGAAGCTGTGAGTGAGAGAGAGAGAAGTTGTGAGTGAGAGAGAGAGAGAAAGAGAAGCTGTGAGTGAGAGAGAAAGAGAAGGTGTGAGTGAGAGAGAGAGAGAAAGAGAAGGTGTGAGTGAGAGAGAGAGAGAAAGAGAAGCTGTGAGTGAGAGAGATATATAGTCAAGCTGTGAGAGAGAGACAGAGAAAGAGACACTGTGAATGAGAGAGAGAGATAAAGAGATGCTGTGTGAGAGAGAGAAGCTGTGAGTGAGAGAGAGAGAGAGAAGCTGTGAGTGAGAGAGAGAGAGATGTGAGTGAGAGAGAGAAAGAGTAAGAGAAGCTGTGAGTGAGAGAGAGAGAGATAAAGAGAAGCTGTGAGTGAGAGAGAGAGAGAAAGAGAAGCTGTGAGTGAGAGAGAGAGAGAAAGAGAAGCAGTGAGAGAGGGAGAGAGAGAAAGAGAAAGTGTGAGTGAGAGAGAGAGAGAAAGAGAAGTTGTGAGTGAGAGAGAGAGAGAGAAGCTGTGAGTGAGAGAGAGAGAGAAAGAGAAGCTGTGAGAGAGTGAGAGAGAGAGAAAAGCTGTGTGAGAGAGAGAGAGAAGCTGTGAGTGAGAAAGAGAGAGAGAGAAGATGTGAGAGAGAGAGAGAGAGAAGCTGTGAATGAGAGAGAGAGAAGCTGTGAGTGAGAGAGAGATAAAGAGACGCTGTGGGTTAGAGAGAGACAGAGAAAGAGAAGCTGTGAGTGAGAGAGAGAGAGAGAGAGAAATGCTGTGAGTGAGAGAGAGAGAGAAGCTGTGAGTGAGAGAGTGATAAAGAGAAGCTGTGGGTTAGAGAGAGAGAGAGAAAGAGAAGCTGTGAGTGAGAGAGAGAGAGAAAGAGACGCTGTGAGTGAGTGAGTGAGAGAGAGAGAACAGCTGTGAGTGAGAGAGAGAGAGAGAAGCTGTGTCAGAGAGAGATAAAGAGAAGCTGTGAGTTCGAAAGAGACTGAGAAAGAGAAGCTGTGAGTTAGAGAGAGAGAGAGAAAGAGAAGCTGTGAGTGAGAGAGAGAGAGAGAAGCTGTAAGTGAGAGAGAGAGAGAAGCTGTGAGTGAGAGAGAGAGAGAAGCTGTGTGTGAGAGAGAGAAAAGCTGTGAGTGAGAGAGAGAGAGAAGCTGTGAGTGAGAGAGAAAGAGTAGCTGTGAGTGAGAGAGAGAGAGAAAGATAAGCTGAGTGAGAGAAAGAGAGAAAGAGAAGCTGTGAGTGAGAGAGAGAGAAAGAGAAGCTGTGAGTGAGAGAGAGAAGCTGTGTGAGAGAGAAAGAAACTCTTTGAGAGGGAGTGAGAGAGAGAGAGAAAGAGAAGCTGTGTGTGCGAGAGAAAGAAAGAGTAGCTGTGAGTAAGAGAGAGAGAAAGAGAAGCTGTGAGTGAGAGAGAGAGAGAGAAAGAGCTGTGAGTGAGAGAGAGAGAAGCTGTGAGTGAGTGAGAGAGAGAGAGAAAGAGAAGCTGTGAGTGAGAGAGAGAGAGAGAGAAGCTGTGAGTGAGAGAGAGAGAAAGACCAGCTGTGAGAGAGAGACAGAGATAGAGAAGCTGAGTGAGAGATAGAGAGAAAGAGAAGCTGTGAGTGAGAGAGAGAGTGAAAGAGAAGGTGTGAGTGAGAGAGAGAGAAAGAGAAGCTGTGAGTGTGAGAGAGAGAAAGATAGAGAAGCTGTGAGTGAGATAGAGAGAGAGAAAGAGAAGCTGTGAGTGAGAGAGAGAGAGAAGCTGTGAGTGAGTGATAGAAAGAGAGAGAGAGAGAAGATGTGAGTGCTAGAGAGAGAAAGAGAAGCTGTGAGTGAGAGAGAGAGAAAATAGAAGCTGTGAGTGAGAGAGAGAGAGAAAGAGAAGCTGTGAGAGAGAGAGAGAAGCTGTGAGTGAGAGAGAGAGAGAAAGAGAAGATGTGAGTGAGAGAGAGTAAGAGAAGCTGTGAGTGAGAGAGAGAGAGAAAGAGAAGCTTTGAGTGAGCGAGAGAGAGAAAGAGAAGCTGTGAGTGAGAGAGATAGAGAAAGAGAAGCTGTGAGTGAGAGAGAGAGAAAGAGAAGCTGTGAGTGAGAGAGAGAGAAGTTGTGAGTGAGAGAGAGAGAGAAAGAGAAGCTGTGAGTGAGAGAGAAAGAGAAGGTGTGAGTGAGAGAGAGAGAGAAAGAGAAGGTGTGAGTGAGAGAGAGAGAGAAAGAGAAGCTGTGAGAGAGAGAGAGAGAAAGAGAAGCTGTGAGTGAGATAGAGAGAGAGAAAGAGAAGCTGTGAGTTGGAGAGAGAGAAAAAGAGAAGCTGTGAGTGAGAGAGTGTTGAAGCTGTGTGTGTGTGAGAGAGAGTGAGCCGCTGTGAGTGAGAGAGAGAGAAGCTGTGAGTGAGAGAGAGAGAAAGAGAAGCTGTGTGAGGGAGAGATAAAGAGAAGCTGTGAGTTAGAGAGAGACAGAGAAAGAGAAGCTGTGAGTGAGAGAGAGAGAGAGAAGCTGTGAGTGAGAGAGAGAAAGAGAAGATGTGATTGAGAGACAGAAAGAGAAGCTGTGAGTGTGAGAGAGAGAAAGATAGAGAAACTGTGAGTGAGATAGAAAGAGAAAGAGAAGCTGTGAGTGAGTGAGAGAGAGAGAAGCTGTGAGTGAGTGATAGAAAGAGAGAGAGAGAAGATGTGAGTGAGAGAGAGAGAAAGAGAAGCTGTGAGTGAGAGAGAGAGAAAAAGAGAAGCTGTGAGTGAGAGAGAGAGAGAGAAAGAGAAGCTGTGAGTGTGAGAGAGAAGCTGTGAGTGAGAGAGAGAGAGAAAGAGAAGATGTGAGTGAGAGAGAGAGTAAGAGAAGCTGTGAGTGAGAGAGAGAGAGAAAGAGAAGCTGTGAGTGAGCGAGAAAGAGAAAGAGAAGCTGTGAGTGAGAGAGATAGAGAAAGAGAAGCTGTGAGTGATAGAGAGAGAAAGAGAAGCTATGAGTGAGAGAGAGAGAGAGAAAGAGATGCTGTGAGTGAGATAGAGAGAGAAAGAGAAGCTGTGAGTGAGAGTGGGAGAAAAAGGGAAGCTGTGAGTGAGAGAGAGAGAAAGAGAAGCTGTGAGTGTGAGAGAGAGAGAGAAGCTGTGATTGAGTGAGAGAGAGAGAAGCTGTGAGTGAGTGAGAGAGAGAGAGAGAGAAGCTGTGAGTGAGAGTGAGAGAAAGAGAAGCTGTGAGTGAGAGAGAGAGATAAAGACAAGCTGTGAGAGAGAGACAGAGAAAGAGAAGCTGAGTGAGAGAGAGAGAAAGAGAAGCTGTGAGTGAGAGAGAGAGAGAAAGAGAAGCTGTGAGTGAGAGAGAGAGAAAGAGAAGCTGTGAGTGTGAGAGAGAGAGAAAGAGAAGCTGTGAGTGAGAGAGAGAGAGAAAGAGAAGCTGTGCGTGAGAGAGAGAAAGAGAAGTTGTGAGTGAGAGAGAAAGAAAGAAAGAGAAGCTGTGAGTGAGATAGAGAGAGAGAAAGAGAAGCTGTGAGTGAGAGAGAGAAAGAGAAGCTGTGAGTGAGTGAGTGAGAGAGAGAGAACAGCTGTGAGTGAGAGAGATAGAGAGAAGCTGTGAGTCAGAGAGAGATAAAGAGAAGCTGTGAGTTCGAAAGAGACTGAGAAAGAGAAGCTGTGAGTTAGAGAGAGAGAGAGAAAGAGAAGCTGTGAGTGAGAGAGAGAGAGAAGCTGTGAGTGAGAGAGAGAGAGAGAAGCTGTGAGTGAGAGAGAGAGAGAAGCAGTGTGTGAGAGAGAGAAAAGCTGTGAGTGAGAGAGAGAGAGAAGCTGTGAGTGAGAGAGAAAGAGTAGCTGTGAGTGAGAGAGAGAGAGAAAGATAAGCTGAGAGAAAGAGAGAAAGAGAAGCTGTGAGTGAGAGAGAGAAAAAGAGAAGCTGTGAGTGAGAGAGAGAGAAGCTGTGTGAGAGAGAAAGAAACTCTTTGAGAGGGAGTGAGAGAGAGAGAGAAAGAGAAGCTGTGTGTGCGAGAGAAAGAAAGAGTAGCTGTGAGTAAGAGAGAGAGAAAGAGAAGCTGTGAGTGAGAGAGAGAGAGAGAGAGAAAGAGCTGTGAGTGAGAGAGAGAGAGAAGCTGTGAGTGAGTGAGAGAGAGAGAGAAAGAGAAGCTGTGAGTGAGAGAGAGAGAGAGAGAGAAGCTGTGAGTGAGAGAGAGAGAAAGACCAGCTGTGAGAGAGAGACAGAGATAGAGAAGCTGAGTGAGAGATAGAGAGAAAGAGAAGCTGTGAGTGAGAGAGAGAGTGAAAGAGAAGGTGTGAGTGAGAGAGAGAGAAAGAGAAGCTGTGAGTGTGAGAGAGAGAAAGATAGAGAAGCTGTGAGTGAGATAGAGAGAGAGAAAGAGAAGCTGTGAGTGAGAGAGAGAGAAGCTGTGAGTGAGTGATAGAAAGAGAGAGAGAGAAGATGTGAGTGCTAGAGAGAGAAAGAGAAGCTGTGAGTGAGAGAGAGAGAAAAAGAGAAGCTGTGAGTGAGAGAGAGAGAGAAAGAGAAGCTGTGAGAGAGAGAGAGAAGCTGTGAGTGAGTGAGAGAGAGAAAGAGAAGATGTGAGTGAGAGAGAGTAAGAGAAGCTGTGAGTGAGAGAGAGAGAGAAAGAGAAGCTGTGAGTGAGCGAGAGAGAGAAAGAGAAGCTGTGAGTGAGAGAGATAGAGAAAGAGAAGCTGTGAGTGAGAGAGAGAGAAAGAGAAGCTGTGAGTGAGAGAGAGAGAAGTTGTGAGTGAGAGAGAGAGAGAAAGAGAAGCTGTGAGTGAGAGAGAAAGAGAAGGTGTGAGTGAGAGAGAGAGAGAAAGAGAAGGTGTGAGTGAGAGAGAGAGAGAAAGAGAAGCTGTGAGTGAGAGAGAAAGAGAAGCTGTGAGTGAGATAGAGAGAGAGAAAGAGAAGCTGTGAGTGAGAGAGAGAGAAAAAGAGAAGCTGTGAGTGAGAGAGTGTGTGAAGCTGTGTGTGTGTGAGAGAGAGAGAGCCGCTGTGAGTGAGAGAGAGAGAAGCTGTGAGTGAGAGAGAGAAAAAGAGAAGCTGTGTGAGGGAGAGATAAAGAGAAGCTGTGAGTTAGAGAGAGACAGAGAAAGAGAAGCTGTGAGTGAGAGAGAGAGAGAGAAGCTGTGAGTGAGAGAGAGAAAGAGAAGATGTGATTGAGAGAGAGAAAGAGAAGCTGTGAGTGTGAGAGAGAGAAAGATAGAGAAGCTGTGAGTGAGATAGAGAGAGAGAAAGAGAAGCTGTGAGTGAGTGAGAGAGAGAGAAGCTGTGAGTGAGTGATAGAAAGAGAGAGAGAGAAGATGTGAGTGAGAGAGAGAGAAAAAGAGAAGCTGTGAGTGAGAGAGAGAGAGAGAAAGAGAAGCTGTGAGTGTGAGAGAGAAGCTGTGAGTGAGAGAGAGAGAGAGAAAGAGAAGATGTGAGTGAGAGAGAGTGTAAGAGAAGCTGTGAGTGAGAGAGAGAGAAAGAGAAGCTGTGAGTGAGCAAGAGAGAGAAAGAGAAGCTGTGAGTGAGAGAGATAGAGAAAGAGAAGCTGTGAGTGATAGAGAGAGAGAAAGAGAAGCTATGAGTGAGAGAGAGAGAGAGAAAGAGATGCTGTGAGTGAGATAGAGAGAGAAAGAGAAGCTGTGAGTGAGAGAGTGGGAGAAAAAGGGAAGCTGTGCGTGAGAGAGAGAGAAAGAGAAGCTGTGAGTGAGAGAGAGAGAGAGAGAAGCTGTGAGTGAGTGAGAGAGAGAGAAGCTGTGAGTGAGTGAGAGAGAGAGAAAGAGAAGCTGTGAGTGAGAGTGAGAGAAAGAGAAGCTGTGAGTGAGAGAGAGAGATAAAGACAAGCTGTGAGAGAGAGACAGAGAAAGAGAAGCTGAGTGAGAGAGAGAGAAAGAGAAGCTGTGAGTGAGAGAGAGAGAGAAAGAGAAGCTGTGAGTGAGAGAGAGAGAAAGAGAAGCTGTGAGTGAGAGAGAGAGAGAAAGAGAAGCTGTGAGTGAGAGAGAGAAAGAGAAGTTGTGAGTGAGAGAGAAAGAAAGAAAGAGAAGCTGTGAGTGAGATAGAGAGAGAGAAAGAGAAGCTGTGAGTGAGAGAGAGAAAGAGAAGCTGTGAGTGAGAGAGAGAGAAGTTGTGAGTGAGCGAGAGAGAAAGAGAAGCTGTGAGTGAGAGAGAAAGAGAAGCTGTGAGTGAGAGAGAGAGAAAGAGAAAAGCTGTGAGTGAGAGAGAGAGAGAAGCTGTGAGTGAGAGAGAGATAAAGAGAAGCTGTGAGAGAGAGACAGAGAAAGAGAAGCTGTGAGTGAGAGAGAGAGAGAGAAGCTGTGAGTGAGAGAGAGATAAAGAGAAGCTGTGAGTTAGAGAGAGACAGAGAAAGAGAAGCTGTGAGTGAGAGTGAGAGAGAAAGAGAAGCTGTGAGTGAGAGAGAGAGAGAGAGAGAAGCTGTGAGTGAGAGAGAGAAAGAGAAGTTGTGAGTGAGAGAGAAAGAAAGAAAGAGAAGCTGTGAGTGAGATAGAGAGAGAGAAAGAGAAGCTGTGAGTGAGAGAGAGAAAGAGAAGGTGTGAGTGAGAGAGAGAGAAGTTGTGAGTGAGAGAGAGAGAAAGAGAAGCTGTGAGTGAGAGAGAAAGAGAAGGTGTGAGTGAGAGAGAGAGAAAGAGAAGGTGTGAGTGAGAGAGAGAGAAAGAGAAGCTGTGAGTGAGAGAGAGAGAAAGAGAAGCTGTGAGTGAGAGAAAGAGAGAGAGAAGGAGAAGCTGTGAGTGAGATAGATAGAGAGAAAGAGAAGCTGTGAGTGAGAGAGAGACAGAGAAAGAGAAGCTGTGAGTGAGTGAGAGAGAGAGAAGCTGTGAGTGAGAGAGAGAGAAAGAGCAGCTGTGTGAGGGAGAGATAAAGAGAAGCTGTGAGTTAGAGAGAGACAGAGAAAGAGAAGCTGTGAGTGAGAGAGAGAGAAGCTGTGAGTGAGAGAGAGAAAGAGAAGATGTGAGTGAGAGAGAGAAAGAGACGGTGTGAGGGAGAGAGAAAGAGAAGCTGTGACTGAGAGAGAGAGATAAAAACAAGCTGTGAGTTAGAGAGAGACAGAGAAAGAGAAGCTGTGAGTGAGAGAGAGAGAAAGAGAAGCTGTGAGTAAAAGAAAGAGAGAGATAAATAGAAGCTGTGAGTTAGATAGAGAAAGAGAAGCTGTGAGTGAGAGAGAGAAAGAGAAGTTGTGAGTGAGAGAGAAAGAAAGAAAGAGAAGCTGTGAGTGAGATAGAGAGAGAGAAAGAGAAGCTGTGAGTGAGAGAGAGAAAGAGAAGCTGTGAGTGAGAGAGAGAGAAGTTGTGAGTGAGAGAGAGAGAAAGAGAAGCTGTGAGTGAGAGAGAAAGAGAAGGGGTGAGTGAGAGAGAGAGAAAGAGAAGGGGTGAGTGAGAGAGAGAGAGAAAGAGCAGCTGTGTGAGGGAGAGATAAAGAGAAGCTGTGAGTTAGAGAGAGAGAAAAAGAGAAGCTGTGAGTGAGAGAGAGAAAAAGAGAAAAGCTGTGAGTGAGAGAGAGAGAGAAGCTGTGAGTGAGAGAGAGATAAAGAGAAGCTGTGAGTTAGAGAGAGACAGAGAAAGAGAAGCTGTGAGTGAGAGAGAGAGAGAGAAGCTGTGAGTGAGAGAGAGATAAAGAGAAGCTGTGAGTTAGAGAGAGACAGAGAAAGAGAAGCTGTGAGTGAGAGTGAGAGAGAAAGAGAAGCTGTGAGTGAGAGAGAGAGAGAAAGAGAAGCTGTGAGTGAGAGAGAGAAAGAGAAGTTGTGAGTGAGAGAGAGAGAAGTTGTGAGTGAGAGAGAGAGAGAAAGAGAAGCTGTGAGTGAGAGAGAAAGAGAAGGTGTGAGTGAGAGAGAGAGAAAGAGAAGGTGTGAGTGAGAGAGAGAGAAAGAGAAGCTGTGAGTGAGAGAGAGAGAAAGAGAAGCTGTGAGTGAGAGAAAGAGAGAGAGAAGGAGAAGCTGTGAGTGAGATAGATAAAGAGAAAGAGAAGCTGTGAGTGAGAGAGAGACAGAGAAAGAGAAGCTGTGAGTGAGTGAGAGAGAGAGAAGCTGTGAGTGAGAGAGAGAGAAAGAGCAGCTGTGTGAGGGAGAGATAAAGAGAAGCTGTGAGTTAGAGAGAGACAGAGAAAGAGAAGCTGTGAGTGAGAGAGAGAGAAGATGTGAGTGAGAGAGAGAAAGAGAAGATGTGAGTGAGAGAGAGAAAGAGACGGTGTGAGGGAGAGAGAAAGAGAAGCTGTGACTGAGAGAGAGAGATAAAAACAAGCTGTGAGTTAGAGAGAGACAGAGAAAGAGAAGCTGTGAGTGAGAGAGAGAGAAAGAGAAGCTGTGAGTAAAAGAAAGAGAGAGATAAATAGAAGCTGTGAGTTAGATAGAGAAAGAGAAGCTGTGAGTGAGAGAGAGAAAGAGAAGTTGTGAGTGAGAGAGAAAGAAAGAAAGAGAAGCTGTGAGTGAGATAGAGAGAGAGAAAGAGAAGCTGTGAGTGAGAGAGAGAGAGAGAAGCTGTGAGTGAGAGAGAGAGAAGTTGTGAGTGAGAGAGAGAGAAAGAGAAGCTGTGAGTGAGAGAGAAAGAGAAGGGGTGAGTGAGAGAGAGAGAAAGAGAAGGGGTGAGTGAGAGAGAGAGAGAAAGAGCAGCTGTGTGAGGGAGAGATAAAGAGAAGCTGTGAGTTAGAGAGAGAGAAAAAGAGAAGCTGTGAGTGAGAGAGAGAGAAAGAGAAAAGCTGTGAGTGAGAGAGAGAGAGAAGCTGTGAGTGAGAGAGAGATAAAGAGAAGCTGTGAGTTAGAGAGAGACAGAGAAAGAGAAGCTGTGAGTGAGAGAGAGAGAGAAGCTGTGAGTGAGAGAGAGATAAAGAGAAGCTGTGAGTTAGAGAGAGACAGAGAAAGAGAAGCTGTGAGTGAGAGTGAGAGAGAAAGAGAAGCTGTGAGTGAGAGAGAGAAAGAGAAGCTGTGAGTGAGAGAGATAAAGAGAAGTTGTGAGTGAGAGAGAGAGAAGTTGTGAGTGAGAGAGAGAGAGAAAGAGAAGCTGTGAGTGAGAGAGAAAGAGAAGGTGTGAGTGAGAGAGAGAGAAAGAGAAGGTGTGAGTGAGAGAGAGAGAAAGAGAAGCTGTGAGTGAGAGAGAGAGAAAGAGAAGCTGTGAGTGAGAGAAAGAGAGAGAGAAGGAGAAGCTGTGAGTGAGATAGATAAAGAGAAAGAGAAGCTGTGAGTGAGAGAGAGACAGAGAAAGAGAAGCTGTGAGTGAGTGAGAGAGAGAGAAGCTGTGAGTGAGAGAGAGAGAAAGAGCAGCTGTGTGAGGGAGAGATAAAGAGAAGCTGTGTGTGCGAGAGAAAGAAAGAGTAGCTGTGAGTAAGAGAGAGAGAAAGAGAAGCTGTGAGTGAGAGAGAGAGAGAGAAAGAGCTGTGAGTGAGAGAGAGAGAGAAGCTGTGAGTGAGTGAGAGAGAGAGAGAAAGAGAAGCTGTGAGTGAGAGAGAGAGAGAGAGAGAGAAGCTGTGAGTGAGAGAGAGAGAAAGACCAGCTGTGAGAGAGAGACAGAGATAGAGAAGCTGAGTGAGAGATAGAGAGAAAGAGAAGCTGTGAGTGAGAGAGAGAGTGAAAGAGAAGGTGTGAGTGAGAGAGAGAGAAAGAGAAGCTGTGAGTGTGAGAGAGAGAAAGATAGAGAAGCTGTGAGTGAGATAGAGAGAGAGAAAGAGAAGCTGTGAGTGAGAGAGAGAGAAGCTGTGAGTGAGTGATAGAAAGAGAGAGAGAGAAGATGTGAGTGCTAGAGAGAGAAAGAGAAGCTGTGAGTGAGAGAGAGAGAAAAAGAGAAGCTGTGAGTGAGAGAGAGAGAAAGAGAAGCTGTGAGAGAGAGAGAGAAGCTGTGAGTGAGTGAGAGAGAGAAAGAGAAGATGTGAGTGAGAGAGAGTAAGAGAAGCTGTGAGTGAGAGAGAGAGAGAAAGAGAAGCTGTGAGTGAGCGAGAGAGAGAAAGAGAAGCTGTGAGTGAGAGAGATAGAGAAAGAGAAGCTGTGAGTGAGAGAGAGAGAAAGAGAAGCTGTGAGTGAGAGAGAGAGAAGTTGTGAGTGAGAGAGAGAGAGAAAGAGAAGCTGTGAGTGAGAGAGAAAGAGAAGGTGTGAGTGAGAGAGAGAGAGAAAGAGAAGGTGTGAGTGAGAGAGAGAGAGAAAGAGAAGCTGTGAGTGAGAGAGAAAGAGAAGCTGTGAGTGAGATAGAGAGAGAGAAAGAGAAGCTGTGAGTGAGAGAGAGAGAAAAAGAGAAGCTGTGAGTGAGAGAGTGTGTGAAGCTGTGTGTGTGTGAGAGAGAGAGAGCCGCTGTGAGTGAGAGAGAGAGAAGCTGTGAGTGAGAGAGAGAAAAAGAGAAGCTGTGTGAGGGAGAGATAAAGAGAAGCTGTGAGTTAGAGAGAGACAGAGAAAGAGAAGCTGTGAGTGAGAGAGAGAGAGAGAAGCTGTGAGTGAGAGAGAGAAAGAGAAGATGTGATTGAGAGAGAGAAAGAGAAGCTGTGAGTGTGAGAGAGAGAAAGATAGAGAAGCTGTGAGTGAGATAGAGAGAGAGAAAGAGAAGCTGTGAGTGAGTGAGAGAGAGAGAAGCTGTGAGTGAGTGATAGAAAGAGAGAGAGAGAAGATGTGAGTGAGAGAGAGAGAAAAAGAGAAGCTGTGAGTGAGAGAGAGAGAGAGAAAGAGAAGCTGTGAGTGTGAGAGAGAAGCTGTGAGTGAGAGAGAGAGAGAGAAAGAGAAGATGTGAGTGAGAGAGAGTGTAAGAGAAGCTGTGAGTGAGAGAGAGAGAAAGAGAAGCTGTGAGTGAGCAAGAGAGAGAAAGAGAAGCTGTGAGTGAGAGAGATAGAGAAAGAGAAGCTGTGAGTGATAGAGAGAGAGAAAGAGAAGCTATGAGTGAGAGAGAGAGAGAGAAAGAGATGCTGTGAGTGAGATAGAGAGAGAAAGAGAAGCTGTGAGTGAGAGAGTGGGAGAAAAAGGGAAGCTGTGCGTGAGAGAGAGAGAAAGAGAAGCTGTGAGTGAGAGAGAGAGAGAGAGAAGCTGTGAGTGAGTGAGAGAGAGAGAAGCTGTGAGTGAGTGAGAGAGAGAGAAAGAGAAGCTGTGAGTGAGAGTGAGAGAAAGAGAAGCTGTGAGTGAGAGAGAGAGATAAAGACAAGCTGTGAGAGAGAGACAGAGAAAGAGAAGCTGAGTGAGAGAGAGAGAAAGAGAAGCTGTGAGTGAGAGAGAGAGAGAAAGAGAAGCTGTGAGTGAGAGAGAGAGAAAGAGAAGCTGTGAGTGAGAGAGAGAGAGAAAGAGAAGCTGTGAGTGAGAGAGAGAAAGAGAAGTTGTGAGTGAGAGAGAAAGAAAGAAAGAGAAGCTGTGAGTGAGATAGAGAGAGAGAAAGAGAAGCTGTGAGTGAGAGAGAGAAAGAGAAGCTGTGAGTGAGAGAGAGAGAAGTTGTGAGTGAGCGAGAGAGAAAGAGAAGCTGTGAGTGAGAGAGAAAGAGAAGCTGTGAGTGAGAGAGAGAGAAAGAGAAAAGCTGTGAGTGAGAGAGAGAGAGAAGCTGTGAGTGAGAGAGAGATAAAGAGAAGCTGTGAGAGAGAGACAGAGAAAGAGAAGCTGTGAGTGAGAGAGAGAGAGAGAAGCTGTGAGTGAGAGAGAGATAAAGAGAAGCTGTGAGTTAGAGAGAGACAGAGAAAGAGAAGCTGTGAGTGAGAGTGAGAGAGAAAGAGAAGCTGTGAGTGAGAGAGAGAGAGAGAGAGAAGCTGTGAGTGAGAGAGAGAAAGAGAAGTTGTGAGTGAGAGAGAAAGAAAGAAAGAGAAGCTGTGAGTGAGATAGAGAGAGAGAAAGAGAAGCTGTGAGTGAGAGAGAGAAAGAGAAGGTGTGAGTGAGAGAGAGAGAAGTTGTGAGTGAGAGAGAGAGAAAGAGAAGCTGTGAGTGAGAGAGAAAGAGAAGGTGTGAGTGAGAGAGAGAGAAAGAGAAGGTGTGAGTGAGAGAGAGAGAAAGAGAAGCTGTGAGTGAGAGAGAGAGAAAGAGAAGCTGTGAGTGAGAGAAAGAGAGAGAGAAGGAGAAGCTGTGAGTGAGATAGATAGAGAGAAAGAGAAGCTGTGAGTGAGAGAGAGACAGAGAAAGAGAAGCTGTGAGTGAGTGAGAGAGAGAGAAGCTGTGAGTGAGAGAGAGAGAAAGAGCAGCTGTGTGAGGGAGAGATAAAGAGAAGCTGTGAGTTAGAGAGAGACAGAGAAAGAGAAGCTGTGAGTGAGAGAGAGAGAAGCTGTGAGTGAGAGAGAGAAAGAGAAGATGTGAGTGAGAGAGAGAAAGAGACGGTGTGAGGGAGAGAGAAAGAGAAGCTGTGACTGAGAGAGAGAGATAAAAACAAGCTGTGAGTTAGAGAGAGACAGAGAAAGAGAAGCTGTGAGTGAGAGAGAGAGAAAGAGAAGCTGTGAGTAAAAGAAAGAGAGAGATAAATAGAAGCTGTGAGTTAGATAGAGAAAGAGAAGCTGTGAGTGAGAGAGAGAAAGAGAAGTTGTGAGTGAGAGAGAAAGAAAGAAAGAGAAGCTGTGAGTGAGATAGAGAGAGAGAAAGAGAAGCTGTGAGTGAGAGAGAGAAAGAGAAGCTGTGAGTGAGAGAGAGAGAAGTTGTGAGTGAGAGAGAGAGAAAGAGAAGCTGTGAGTGAGAGAGAAAGAGAAGGGGTGAGTGAGAGAGAGAGAAAGAGAAGGGGTGAGTGAGAGAGAGAGAGAAAGAGCAGCTGTGTGAGGGAGAGATAAAGAGAAGCTGTGAGTTAGAGAGAGAGAAAAAGAGAAGCTGTGAGTGAGAGAGAGAAAAAGAGAAAAGCTGTGAGTGAGAGAGAGAGAGAAGCTGTGAGTGAGAGAGAGATAAAGAGAAGCTGTGAGTTAGAGAGAGACAGAGAAAGAGAAGCTGTGAGTGAGAGAGAGAGAGAGAGAAGCTGTGAGTGAGAGAGAGATAAAGAGAAGCTGTGAATTAGAGAGAGACAGAGAAAGAGAAGCTGTGAGTGAGAGTGAGAGAGAAAGAGAAGCTGTGAGTGAGAGAGAGAAAGAGAAGCTGTGAGTGAGAGAGAGAAAGAGAAGTTGTGAGTGAGAGAGAGAGAAGTTGTGAGTGAGAGAGAGAGAGAAAGAGAAGCTGTGAGTGAGAGAGAAAGAGAAGGTGTGAGTGAGAGAGAGAGAAAGAGAAGGTGTGAGTGAGAGAGAGAGAAAGAGAAGCTGTGAGTGAGAGAGAGAGAAAGAGAAGCTGTGAGTGAGAGAAAGAGAGAGAGAAGGAGAAGCTGTGAGTGAGATAGATAAAGAGAAAGAGAAGCTGTGAGTGAGAGAGAGACAGAGAAAGAGAAGCTGTGAGTGAGTGAGAGAGAGAGAAGCTGTGAGTGAGAGAGAGAGAAAGAGCAGCTGTGTGAGGGAGAGATAAAGAGAAGCTGTGAGTTAGAGAGAGACAGAGAAAGAGAAGCTGTGAGTGAGAGAGAGAGAGAAGCTGTGAGTGAGAGAGAGAAAGAGAAGATGTGATTGAGAGAGAGAAAGAGACGGTGTGAGGGAGAGAGAAAGAGAAGCTGTGACTGAGAGAGAGAAATAAAAACAAGCTGTGAGTTAGAGAGAGACAGAGAAAGAGAAGCTGTGAGTGAGAGAGAGAGAAAGAGAAGCTGTGAGTAAGAGAAAGAGAGAGATAAATAGAAACTGTGAGTTAGATAGAGAAAGAGAAGCTGTGAGTGAGAGACAGAGAGAAGCTGTGAGTGAGAGAGAGAGAGAGAAAAAGAAGATGTGAGTGAGAGAGAGAGAAAGAGAAGCTGTGAGAGAGAGTGTGTGAGAGAGAGAGAAAAGCTGTGAGTGAGAGAGAGAGAGAAGCTGTAGGTGAGAAAGAGAGAGAGAGAAGATGTGAGTGAGAGAGTGAGAGAGAAGCTGTGAGTGAGAGAGAGATAGAGAAGCTGTGAGTGAGAGAGAGATAAAGAGAAGCTGTGAGTTAGATAGAGACAGAGAAAGAGAAGCTGTGAGTGAGAGAGAGAGAAAGAGAAAAGCTGTGAGTGAGAGAGAGAGAGATAAAGAGAAGCTGTGAGTTAGAGAGAGACAGAGAAAGAGAAGCTGTGAGTGAGAGAGAGAGAGAGAGAGAAGCTGTGAGTGAGAGAGAGATAAAGAGAAGCTGTGAGTTAGAGAGAGACAGAGAAAGAGAAGCTGTGAGTGAGAGAGAGAGAGAAAGAGAAGCTGTGATTGAGAGAGAGAGAGAAAGAGAAGCTGTGAGTGAGAGAGAGAGAGAGAAAGAGAAGCTGTGAGTGAGAGAGAGAGAAAGAGAAGCTGTGAGTGAGAGAGAAAGAGAGAGAAGCTGTGAGTGAGAGAGAGAGAGAGAACGAGAAGCTGTGAGTGAGAGAGAGAGAGAAACTGTGAAGAGTGAGAGAGAGAAGCTGTGAGTGAGTGAGAGAGAGAGAGAGAGAAGCTGTGAGAGAGAGAGAGAGAAAGAGAAGGTGTAAGTGAGAGAGAGAGAAATAGAACCTGAGAGTGAGAGAGAGATAAAGGGAAGCTGTGAGTTAGAGAGAGACAAAGAGAAGCTGTGAGTGAGAGAGAGAGAGAGAAAGAGAAAGAGAGGCTGTGTGTGTGAGAGAGAGAAGCTGTGAGTGAGTGAGAGAGAGAGAGGGAGAAATAGAAGCTGTGAGAGAGAGAGAAAGAGAAGCTGTGAGTGAGAGAGATATATAGTTAAGCTGTGAGAGAGAGACAGAGAAAGAGACACTGTGAGTGAGAGAGAGATAAAGAGATGCTGTGAGAGAGAGAGAAGCTATGAGTGAGAGTGAGAGAGAGATGTGAGTGAGAGAGAGAAAGAGAAAGAGAAGCTGTGAGTGAGAGAGAGATAAAGAGAAGCTGTGAGTGAGAGAGAGAGAAAGAGAAGCTGTGAGTGTGAGAGAGAGAAAGGTAGAGAAGCTGTGAGTGAGATAGAGAGAGAGAAAGAGAAGCTGTGAATGAGAGAAAGAGAGACAGAAGGAGAAGCTGTGAGTGAGATAGATAGAGAGAAAGAGAAGCTGTGAGTGAGAGAGAGACAGAGAAAGAGAAGCTGTGAGTGAGTGAGAGAGAGAGAAGCTGTGAGTGAGAGAGAGAGAAAGAGCAGCTGTGTGAGGGAGAGATAAAGAGAAGCTGTGAGTTAGAGAGAGACAGAGAAAGAGAAGCTGTGAGTGAGAGAGAGAGAAAGAGAAGCTGTGAGTAAGAGAAAGAGAGAGATGAATAGAAGCTGTGAGTTAGATAGAGAAAGAGAAGCTGTGAGTGAGAGACAGAGAGAAGCTGTGAGTGAGAGAGAGAGAGAGAAAAAGAAGATGTGAGTGAGAGAGAGAGAAAGAGAAGCTGTGAGAGAGAGAGACAAAGAGAAGCTGTGAGTGAGAGAGAGAGTAAGAGAAGCTGTGAGTGAGAGAGAGAGAGAAGCTGTGTGTGTGTGAGAGAGAGGCTATGTGTGTGTGAGAGAGAAAGAGAAGCTGTGAGTGAGAGTGAGTGAAAGAGAGAGAGAGAAGCTGTGACAGTGATAGAGAGAGAGCAAAAGAGAAGCTGTGAGTGAGAGAGAGAGAGAAAGAGAAGCTGTGAGTGAGAGAGAGAGAAACAGAAGCTGTGAGTGAGAGAGAGAGAAAGAGAAGCTGAATAAGAAAGAGAGAGAGAAAGAGAAGCTGTGAGTGAGAGAGAGAGAAAGAGAAGCTGTGAGTGAGAGAGAGAGAGAGCGAAAGAGACGCTGAGAGTGCGAGAGAGAGAAAGAGTAGCTGTGAGTGAGAGAGAGAGAAAGAGAAGCTGTGAGAAAGAGAGAGAGAAAGAGAAGCTGTGAGTGAGAGAGAGAGAAAGAGAAGCTGTGAGTAAGAGAAAGAGAGAGATGAATAGAAGCTGTGAGTTAGATAGAGAAAGAGAAGCTGTGAGTGAGAGACAGAGAGAAGCTGTGAGTGAGAGAGAGAGAGAGAAAAAGAAGATGTGAGTGAGAGAGAGAGAAAGAGAAGCTGTGAGAGAGAGAGACAAAGAGAAGCTGTGAGTGAGAGAGAGAGTAAGAGAAGCTGTGAGTGAGAGAGAGAGAGAAGCTGTGTGTGTGTGAGAGAGAGGCTATGTGTGTGTGAGAGAGAAAGAGAAGCTGTGAGTGAGAGTGAGTGAAAGAGAGAGAGAGAAGCTGTGACAGTGATAGAGAGAGAGCAAAAGAGAAGCTGTGAGTGAGAGAGAGAGAGAAAGAGAAGCTGTGAGTGAGAGAGAGAGAAACAGAAGCTGTGAGTGAGAGAGAGAGAAAGAGAAGCTGAATAAGAAAGAGAGAGAGAAAGAGAAGCTGTGAGTGAGAGAGAGAGAAAGAGAAGCTGTGAGTGAGAGAGAGAGAGAGCGAAAGAGATGCTGAGAGTGCGAGAGAGAGAAAGAGTAGCTGTGAGTGAGAGAGAGAGAAAGAGAAGCTGTGAGAAAGAGAGAGAGAAAGAGAAGCTGTGAGTGAGAGAGAGAGAAAGATAAGCTGAGAGAGAGAGAGAAAGAGAAGCTGAGTGAGAGAGAGAGAGAGAAAGGGAAGCTGTGTGTGAGAGAGAGAGAAGCTGTGAGTGAGTGAGAGAGAGAGAGAAAGAAAGAAAGAGAAGCTGTGAGTGAGAGAGAGACAGAGAGAGAGACACTGTGAGTGAGAGAGAGAGCGAGAAAGAGATGCTGTGTGTGAGAGAGAGAGAAGATGTGAGTGAGAGAGAGAGAGAGAAGCTGTGAGTGAGAGAGAGAGATGTGAGTGAGAGAGAGAAAGAGAAAGAGAAGCTGTGAGTGAGAGAGAGAGAGAAAGAGAAGCAGTGAGAGAGGGAGAGAGAGAAAGAGAAGCTGTGAGTGAGAGAGAGAGAGAAAGAGAACTTGTGAGTGAGAGAGAGAGAGAAGCTGTGAGTGAGAGAGAAAGAGAAGCTGTGAGTGAGAGATATATATAGTCAAGCTGTGAGAGAGAGACAGAAAGAGACACTGTGAGTGAGAGAGAGAGAGAAAGAGTTTCTGAGAGAGAGAAAGAGAGAAGCTTTGAGTGAGAGAGAGAGAGTGAAGCTGTGAGTGAGTGCGAGAGAGAGATGAGAGTGAGTGAGAGAAAGTGAAAGAGAAGCAGTGAGTGAGAGAGAGAGAAAGAGAAGCTGTGAGTGAGAGAGAGAGAGAGAGAAAGAGAAGCAGTGAGAGAGGGAGAGAGAGAGAGAAAGAGAAGCAGTTAGTGAGAGAGAGAGAGAGAAAGAGAAGCTGTGAGAAAGAGTGAGAGAGAGAGAAAAGCTGTGAGTGAGAGAGAGAGAGAAGGTGTGCGTGAGAAAGAGAGAGAGAGAAGATATGAGTGAGAGAGTGAGAGAGAAGCTGTGAGTGAGAGAGAGAGAAAGAGAAGCTGTGAGAGAGAGTGAGTGAGAGAGAGAGAAAAGCTGTGAGTGAGAGAGAGAGAGAGAAGCTGTAGGTGAGAAAGAGAGAGAGAGAAGCTGTGAGTGAGAGAGTGAGAGAGAAGCTGTGAGTGAGAGAGAGATAGAGAAGCTGTGAGTGAGAGAGAGATAAAGAGAAGCTGTGAATTAGAGAGAGACAGAGAAAGAGAAGCTGTGAGTGAGAGAGAGAGAGAGAAGCTGTGAGTGAGAGAGAGATAAAGAGAAGCTGTGAGTTAGAGAGAGACAGAGAAAGAGAAGCTGTGAGTGAGAGAGAGAGAGAAAGAGAAGCTGTGATTGAGAGAGAGAGAGAAAGAGAAGCTGTGAGTGAGAGAGAGAGAGAGAGAAAGAGAAGCTGTGAGTGAGAGAGAGAGAGAAAGAGAAGCTGTGAGTGAGAGAGAAAGAGAGAGAAGCTGTGAGTGAGAGAGAGAGAGAGAACGAGAAGCTGTGAGTGAGAGAGAGAGAGAAACTGTGAGTGAGTGAGAGAGAGAAGCTGTGAGTGAGTGAGTGAGAGAGAGAGAGAAGCTGTGAGAGAGAGAGAGAGAAAGAGAAGCTGTAAGTGAGAGAGAGAGAAATAGAACCTGAGAGTGAGAGAGAGATAAAGGGAAGCTGTGAGTTAGAGAGAGACAAAGAGAAGCTGTGAGTGAGAGAGAGAGAGAGAAAGAGAAAGAGAGGCTGTGTGTGTGAGAGAGAGAGAAGCTGTGAGTGAGTGAGAGAGAGAGAGGGAGAAATAGAAGCTGTGAGAGAGTGAGAAAGAGAAGCTGTGAGTGAGAGAGATATATAGTTAAGCTGTGAGAGAGAGACAGAGAAAGAGACACTGTGAGTGAGAGAGAGATAAAGAGATGCTGTGAGAGAGAGAGAAGCTGTGAGTGAGAGAGAGAGAGAAGCTGTGAGTGAGAGTGAGAGAGAGATGTGAGTGAGAGAAAGAGAAAGAGAAGCTGTGAGTGAGAGATAGAGATAAAGAGAAGCTGTGAGTGAGAGAGAGAGAAAGAGAAGCTGTGAGTGTGAGAGAGAGAAAGATAGAGAAGCTGTGAGTGAGATAGAGAGAGAGAAAGAGAAGCTGTGAGTGAGAGAGAGAGAGAAGCTGTGAGTGAGTGATAGAAAGAGAGAGAGAGAGAAGATGTGAGTGAGAGAGAGAGAAAGAGAAGCTGTGAGTGAGAGAGAGAGAAAAAGAGAAGCTGTGAGTGAGAGAGAGAGAGAAAGAGAAGCTGTGAGTGAGAGAGAGAGAAGCTGTGAGTGAGAGAGAGAGAGAAAGAGAAGATGTGAGTGAGAGAGAGAGTAAGAGAAGCTGTGAGTGAGAGAGAGAGAGAAAGAGAAGCTGTGAGTGAGCGAGATAGAGAAAGAGAAGCTGTGAGTGAGAGAGTTAGAGAAAGAGAAGCTGTGAGTGATAGAGAGAGAGAGAGAAGCTGTGAGTGAGAGAGAGAGAGAAAGAAAGATATGCTGTGAGTGAGATAGAGAGAGAAAGAGAAGCTGTGAGTGAGAGAGTGGGAGAAAAAGGGAAGCTGTGAGTGAGAGAGAGAGAAAGAGAAGCTGTGAGTGAGAGAGAGAGAGAAAGAGAAGCTGTGAGTGAGTGAGAGAGAGAGAAGCTGTGAGTGAGTGAGAGAGAGAGAGAGAAAGAGAAGCTGTGAGTGAGAGAGAGAGAAAGAGAAGCTGTGAGTGAGAGAGAGATAAAGACAAGCTGTGAGAGAGAGACAGAGAAAGAGAAGCTGAGTGAGAGAGAGAGAAGGAGAAGCTGTGAGTGAGAGAGACAGAGAAAGAGAAGCTGTGAGTGAGAGAGAGAAAGAAAGAGAAGCTGTGTGTGAGAGAGAGAAAGAGAAGTTGTGAGTGAGGGAGAGATAAAGAGAAGCTGTGAGTTAGAGAGAGGCAGAGAAAGAGAAGCTGTGAGTGAGAGAGAGAGAGAGAGAGAATCTGTGAGTGAGAGAGAGATAAAGAGAAGCTGTGAGTTAGAGAGAGACAGAGAAAGAGAAGCTGTGAGTGAGAGAGAGAGAAAGAGAAGCTGTGATTGAGAGAGAGAGAGAAAGAGAAGCTGTGAGTGAGAGAGAGAGACAGAGAAAGAGAAGCTGTGAGTGAGAGAGAGAGAGAGAAAAAGAGAAGCTGTGAGTGAGAGAGAAAGAGAGAGAAGCTGTGAGTGAGAGAGAGAGAGAACGAGAAGCTGTGAGTGAGATAGAGAGAGAGAAACTGAGTGAGTGTGAGAGAGAAGCTGTGAGTGAGTGAGAGACAGAGAGAAGCTGTGAGAGAGAGAGAGAGAAAGAGAAGCTGTAAGTGAGAGAGAGAGAAATAGGACCTGAGAGTGAGAGAGATAAAGGGAAGCTGTGAGTTAGAGAGAGACAAAGAGAAGCTATGAGTGAGAGAGAGAGAGAGAGAAAGAGAAAGAGAGGCTGTGTGTGTGAGAGAGAGAGAAGCTGTGAGTGAGTGAGAGAGAGAGAGGGAAAAATAGAAGCTGTGAGAGAGAGAGAAAGAGAAGCTGTGAGTGAGAGATATATATAGTTAAGCTGTGAGAGAGAGACAGAGAAAGAGACACTGTGAGTGAGAGAGAGATAAAGAGATGCTGTGAGAGAGAGAGAAGCTGTGAGTGAGAGAGAGAGAGAAGCTGTGAGCGAGAGAGAGAGAGAGATGTGAGTGAGAGAGAGAAAGAGAAGCTGTGAGTGAGAGAGAGAGAGAAAGAGAAGCTGTGAGTGAGAGAGAGAGAGAAAGAGAAGCTGTGAGTGTGAGAGAGAGAAAGATAGAGAAGCTGTGAGTGAGATAGAGAGAGAGAAAGAGAAGCTGTGAGTGAGAGAGAGAGAGAGAGAGAAGCTGTGAGTGAGTGATAGAAAGAGAGAGAGAGAAAAGATGTGAGTGAGAGAGAGAGAAAGAGAAGCTGTGAGTGAGAGAGAGAGAGAAAGAGAAGCTGTGAGTGAGTGAGAGAGAAGCTGTGAGTGAGTGAGAGAGAGAAAGAGATGTGAGTGAGAGAGAGAGTAAGAGAAGCTGTGAGTGAGAGAGAGAGAGAAAGAGAAGCTGTGAGTGAGCGAGATAGAGAAAGAGAAGCTGTGAGTGAGAGAGATAGAGAAAGAGAAGCTGTGAGTGATAGAGAGGGAGAGAGAAGCTGTGAGTGAGAGAGAGAGAGAGAAAGAGAGAGATGCTGTGAGTGAGATAGAGAGAGAAAGAGAAGCTGTGAGTGAGAGAGTGGGAGAAAAAGGGAAGCTGTGAGTGAGAGAGAGAGAAAGAGAAGCTGTGAGTGAGAGAGAGAGAGAGAAAGAGAAGCTGTGAGTGAGTGAGAGAGAGAGAAGCTGTGAGTGAGTGAGAGAGAGAGAGAAAGAGAAGCTGTGAGTGAGAGAGAGAGAAAGAGAAGCTGTGAGTGAGAGAGAGATAAAGACAAGCTGTGAGAGAGAGACAGAGAAAGAGAAGCTGAGTGAGAGAGAGAGAAGGAGAAGCTGTGAGTGAGAGAGACAGAGAAAGAGAAGCTGTGAGTGAGAGAGAGAAAGAAAGAGAAGCTGTGAGTGAGAGAGAGAAAGAGAAGTTGTGAGTGAGAGAGAAAGAAAGAAAGAGAAGCTGTGAGTGAGATAGAGAGAGAGAAAGAGAAGCTGTGAGTGAGAGAGAGAGAAAGAGAAGCTGTGAGTGAGAGAGAGAGAAGTTGTGAGTGAGAGAGAGAGAGAAAGAGAAGCTGTGAGTGAGAGAGAGAGAGAAGGTGTGAGTGAGAGAGAGAGAGAAAGAGAAGGTGTGAGTGAGAGAGAGATAGAAGCTGTGAGTGAGAAGAGAGAGAGAAAGAGAAGCTGTGAGTGAGAGAGAGAGAGAAAGAGAAGCTGTGAGTGAGAGAGAGAGAGAAAAAGAGAAGCTGTGAGTGAGAGAGAGTGTGTGAAGCTGTGTGTATGTGTGAGAGAGAGATGCTGTGAGTGAGAGAGAGAGAGAGAGAGAAGCTGTGAGTGAGAGAGAGAGAGAGAAGCTGTGAGAGAGAGTGAGAGAGAGAGAGAGAAGCTGTGAGTGAGAGAGAGAGAAGCTGTGTGTGTGAGAGAGAGAAAAGCTGTGAGTGAGAGAGAGAGAGAAGCTGTGAGTGAGAGAGAAAGAGTAGCTGTGAGTGAGAGAGAGAGAGAAAGATAAGCTGAGTGAGAGAAAGAGAGAAAGGGAAGATGTGAGTGTGTGAGAGAGAGAAAGAGAATCTGTGAGTGAGAGAGAGAGAAGCTGTGAGTGAGTGAGAGAGAGAGAGAAAGAGAAGCTGTGAGTGAGAGAGAGAGAGAGAGAGAAGCTGTGAGTGAGTGAGAGAGAAAGACCAACTGTGAGAGAGAGACAGAGAAAGAGAAGCTGAGTGAGAGATAGAGAGAAAGAGAAGCTGTGAGTGAGAGAGACAGAGAAAGAGAAGCTGTGAGTGAGAGAGAGAGAGAGAGAAGCTTTGAGTGTGAGAGAGAGAAAGATAGAGAAGCTGTGAGTGAGATAGAGAGAGAGAAAGAGAAGCTGTGAGTGAGAGAGAGAGAGAAAGAGAAGCTGTGAGTGAGAGAGACAGAGAAAGAGAAGCTGTGAGTGAGAGAGAGAGATAGAGAAGCTTTGAGTGTGAGAGAGAGAAAGATAGAGAAGCTGTGAGATAGAGAGAGAGAAAGAGAAGCTGTGAGTGAGAGAGAGAGAGAAGCTGTGAGTGAGAGAGAGAGAAAGAGAAGCTGTGAGTGAGAGAGAGAAGCTGTGAGTGAGATAGAGAGAGAAAGAGAAGATGTGAGTGAGAGAGAGAGTAAGAGAAGCTGTGAGTGAGAGTGAGAGAAAGAGAAGCTGTGAGTGAGCGAGAGAGAGAAAGAGAAGCTGTGAGTGAGAGAGATAGAGAAAGAGAAGCTGTGAGTGATAGAGAGAGAGAGAGAAAGAGAAGCTGTGAGTGAGAGAGAGAGAGAAAGAGATGCTGTGGGTGAGATAGAGAGAGAAAGAGAAGCTGTGAGTGAGAGTGGGAGAAAAAGGGAAGCTGTGAGTGAGAGAGAGAGAAACAGAAGCTGTGTGAGAGAGAGAGAGAAAGAGAAGCTGTGAGTGAGTGAGAGAGAGAGAAGCTGTGAGTGAGTGAGAGAGAGAGAGAAAGAGAAGCTGTGAGTGAAGAGAGAGAGAGAAAGGGAAGCTGTGAGTGAGAGAGAGAGAGAAAGAGAAGCTGTGAGTGAGAGAGAGAGAAGCTGTGTGAGAGAGAAAGAAACGCTTTGAGAGGGAGTGAGAGAGAGAGAGAGAAAGAGAAGCTGTGTTTGCGAGAGAAAGAAAGAGTACCTGTGAGTAAGAGAGAGAGAAAGACCAACTGTGAGAGAGAGACAGAGAAAGAGAAGCTGAGTGAGAGAGAGAAAGAGAAGCTGTGAGTGAGAGAGAAAGAGAAGCTGTGAGTGAGAGAAAGAGAGAGAGAAGCTGTGAGTGAGAGAGAGAGAAAGACCAACTGTGAGAGAGAGACAGAGAAAGAGAAGCTGAGTGAGAGAGAGAGAGAAAGAGAAGCTGTGAGTGAGAGAGAGAGAAAGAGAAGCTGTGAGTGTGTGAGAGAGAAAGATAGAGAAGCTGTGAGTGAGATAGAGAGAGAGAAAGAGAAGCTGTGAGTGAGAGAGAGAGAGAAGCTGTGAGTGAGAGAGAGAGAGAAAGAGAAGCTGTGAGTGAGAGAGAGAAGCTGTGAGTGAGAGAGAGAGAGAAAGAGAAGATGTGAGTGAGAGAGAGAGTAAGAGAAGCTGTGAGTGAGAGAGAGAGAGAAAGAGAAGCTGTGAGTGAGCGAGAGAGAGAAAGAGAAGCTGTGAGTGAGAGAGATAGAGAAAGAGAAGCTGTGAGTGATAGAGAGAGAGAGAGAAAGAGAAGCTGTGAGTGAGAGAGAGAGAGAAAGAGATGCTGTGAGTGAGATAGAGAGAGAAAGAGAAGCTGTGAGTGAGAGAGTGGGAGAAAAAGGGAAGCTGTGAGTGAGAGAGAGAGAAAGAGAAGCTGTGAGTGAGAGAGAGAAAGAAAGAGAAGCTGTGAGTGAGTGAGAGAGAGAGAAGCTGTGAGTGAGTGAGAGAGAGAGAGAGAGAAAGAGAAGGTGTGAGTGAGAGTGAGAGAAAGAGAAGCTGTGAGTGAGAGAGAGAGATAAAGACAAGCTGTGAAAGAGAGACAGAGAAAGAGAAGCTGAGTGAGAGAGAGAGAAAGAGAAGCTGTGAGTGAGAGAGAGAGAGAAAGAGAAGCTGTGAGTGAGAGAGAGAGAAAGAGAGAAAGAGAAGCTGTGAGTGAGAGAGAGAGCTGTGAGTGAGAGAGAAAGAGAAGCTGTGAGTGAGAGAGAGAGAAGCTGTGAGAGAGAGAGAGAGAGAGAAGCTGTGAGTGAGAGAGAGAAAGAAAGAGAAGCTGTGAGTGAGAGAGAGAGAAAGAGAAGCTGTGAGTGAGAGAGAGAGAGAAAGAGAAGCTGTGAGTGAGATAGAGAGAAAGAGATGCTGTGAGTGAGAGAGAGAGAGATGCTGTGAGTGAGTGATAGAGAGAGAGTGAGAGAAGATGTGAGTGAGAGAGAGAGAAAGAGAAGCTGTGTGTGTGAGAGAGAAAGAGAAGCTGTGAGTGAGAGAGAGAGATAAATAGAAGCTGTGAGTTACAGAGAGAAAGAGGAAGAGAAGCTGTGAGTGAGAGAGAGAGAAAGAGAAGCTGTGAGTGAAGTAGAGAGAGAGAAAGAGAAGCGGTGAGTGAGAGAGAGAGAAGCTGTGAATGAGTGATAGAGAGAGAGAGAAAGAGAAGCTGTGAGTGAGAATGAGAGAAAGAGAAGCTGTGAGTGAGAGAGAGATAAAGACAAGCTGTGAGAGAGAGACAGAGAAAGAGAAGCTGAGTGAGAGAGAGAGAAAGAGAAGCTGTGAGTGAGAGAGAGAGAGAAAGAGAAGCTGCGAGTGAGAGAGAGAGAAAGAGAGAAAGAGATGCTGTGAGTGAGAGAGAGTGAGAGAAGATGTGAGTGAGAGAGAGAGAAAGAGAAGCTGTGAGTGATAGAGAGAGAGAGAAAGAGTTGTGAGTGAGAGAGAGAGAAAGAGATGCTGTGAGTGAGATAGAGAGAGAAAGAGAAGATGTGAGTGAGAGAGTGGGAGAAAAAGGGAAGCTGTGAGTGAGAGAGAGAGAAAGAGAAGCTGTGAGTGAGAGAGAAGGAGAGAAAGAGAAGTTGTGATTGAGTGAGTGAGAGAGAAGCTGTGAGTGAGTGAGAGAGAGAGAGAGAAAGTGAAGGTGTGAGTGAGAGTGAGAGAAAGAGAAGCTGTGAGTGAGAGAGAGAGATAAAGACAAGCTGTGAGAGAGAGACAGAGAAAGAGAAGCTGAGTGAGAGAGAGAGAAAGAGAAGCTGTGAGTGAGAGAGAGAGAGAAAGAGAAGCTGTGAGTGAGAGAGAGAGAAAGAGAAGCTGTGAGTGAGAGAGAGAAAGAAAGAGAAGCTGTGAGTGAGAGAGAGAAAGAGAAGATGTGAGTGAGAGAGAAAGAAAGAAAGAGAAGCTGTGAGTGAGATAGAGAGAGAGAAAGAGAAGCTGTGAGTGAGAGAGAGAGAAAGAGAAGCTGTGAGTGAGAGAGAGAGAAGTTGTGAGTGAGAGAGAGAGAGAAAGAGAAGCTGTGAGTGAGAGAGAAAGAGAAGGTGTGAGTGAGAGATAGAGAGAAAGAGAAGGCGTGAGTGAGAGAGAGAGAGAAAGAGAAGCTGTGAGTGAGAGAGAGAGAAAGAGAAGCTGTGAGTGAGAGAGAGAGGGAGAGAAAGAGAAGCTGTGAGTGAGATAGAGAGAGAGAAAGAGAAGCTGTGAGTGAGAGAGAGAGAGAAAAAGAGAAGCTGTCAGTGAGAGAGAGTGAGTGAAGCTGTGTGTGTGAGAGAGAGAGAGACGCTGTGAGTGAGAGAGAGAGAAGCTGTGAGTGAGAGAGAGAGAAAGAGAAGCTGTGTGAGAGAGAGATAAAGAGAAGCTGTGAGTTAGAGAGAGACAGAGAAAGAGAAGCTGTGAGTGAGAGAGAGAGGGAAGCTGTGAGTGAGAGAGAGAAAGAGAAGATGTGATTGAGAGAGAGAAAGAGACGGTGTGAGGGAGAAAGAGAAGCTGTGACTGAGAGAGAGAGATAAAGACAAGCTGTGAGTTAGAGAGAGACAGAGAAAAAGAAGCTGTGAGTGAGTGAGAGAGAAAGAGAAGCTGTGAGTGAGAGAGAGAGAAAGAGAAGCTGTGAGTGAGAGAGAGAGAGAAGCTGTGAGTGAGAGAGAGAGAGAAAAAGAAGATGTGAGTGAGAGAGAGAGAAAGAGAAGCTGTGAGAGAGAGAGACAAATAGAAGCTGTGAGTGAGAGAGAGAGAGTAAGAGAATCTGTGAGTGAGAGAGAGAGAAGCTGTGAGAGAGAGAGAAGCTGTATGTGTGTGAGAGAGGAAGAGAAGCTGTGAGTGAGTGTGAGTGAAAGAGAGAGAGAGAAGCTGTGACAGTGATATAGAGGGAGCAAAAGAGAAGCTGTGAGTGAGAGAGAGAGAGAAAGAGAAGCTGTGAGTGAGAGAGAGAGAAAGAGAAGCTGTGAGTGAGAGAGAGAGAAAGAGAAGCTGAGTAAGAAAGAGAGAGAGAAAGAGAAGCTGTGAGTGAGAGAGAGAGAAAGAGAAGCTGTGAGTGAGAGAGAGAGAGAGCGAAAGAGATGCTGAGAGTGCGAGAGAGAAAGAGTAGCTGTGAGAGAGAGAGAGAGAAAGAGAAGCTGTGAGAAAGAGAGAGAGAAAGAGAAGCTGTGAGTGAGAGAGAGAGAGAGAAAGATAAGCTGAGTGAGAGAGAGAGAAAGAGAAGCTGAGTGAGAGAGAGAGAGAAAGGGAAGCTGTGTGTGTGAGAGAGAGAAGCTGTGAGTGAGTGAGAGAGAGAGAGAGAAAGAGAAGCTGTGAATGAGAGAGAGACAGAGAAAGAGACACTGTGAGTGAGAGAGAGAGAGAGAGAAAGAGATGCTGTAAGAGAGAGAGAGAGAAGCTGTGAGTGAGAGAGAGAGAGAGACAAGCTGTGAGTGTGAGAGAGAGAGGGATGTGAGTGAGAGAGAGAAAGAGAAAGAGAAGCTGTGAGTGAGAGAGAGAGAGAAAGAGAAGCAGTGAGAGAGGGAGAGAGAGAGAAAGAGAAGTTGTGAGTGAGAGAGAGAGAGAAGCTGTGAGTGAGAGAGAGAGAGAAAGAGAATCTGTGAGTGAGAGATATGTATAGTCAAGCTGTGAGAGAGGGACAGAGAAAGAGACACTGTGAGTGAGAGAGATAGAAAGAGATGCTGAGAGAGAGAAAGAGAGAAGCTTTGAGTGAGAGAGAGAGAGAGAAGCTGTGAGTGAGTGAGAGAGAGAGATGTGAGTGAGTGAGAGAAAGAGACAGAGAAGCAGTGAGTGAGAGAGAGAGAAAGAGAAGCTGTGAGTGAGAGAGAGAGAGAAAAAGAGAAGCAGTGAGAGAGGGGGAGAGAGAAAGAGAAGCTGTTAGTGAGAGAGAGAGAGAAAGAGAAGCTGTGAGAGAGAGTGAGAGAGAGAGAGAGAAAATCTGTGAGTGAGAGAGAGAGAAGGTGTGAGTGAGAAAGAGAGAGAGAAGATGTGAGTGAGAGAGAGAGAGAAGCTGTGAGTGAGAGAGAGAGAGAGAGAAGTTGTGAGTAAGTGAGAGAGAGAGAAGCTGTGAGTGAGAGAGAGAGAGAAAGAGAAGCTGTGAGAGAGAGTGAGAGAGAGAGAGAAAAGCTGTGCGTGAGAGAGAGAGAGATGCTGTAGGTGAGAAAGTGAGAGAGAGAAGATGTGATTGAGAGAGTGAGAGAGAAGCTGTGAGTGAGAGAGAGATAGATAAGCTGTGAGTGAGAGAGAGATAAAGAGAAGCTGTGAGTTAGATAGAGACAGAGAAAGAGAAGCTGTGAGTGAGAGAGAGAGAGAGAGAAAGAGAAAAGCTGTGAGAGAGAGAGAGAGAAGCTGTGAGTGAGAGAGAGATAAAGAGAAGCTGTGAGTTAGAGAGAGACAGAGAAAGAGAAGCTGTGAGTGAGAGAGAGAGAGAGAAAGAGAAGCTGTGAGTGAGAGAGAGATAAAGAGAAGCTGTGATGGAGAGAGAGAGAGAGAAAGAAGGTGTGAGTAAGTGAGAGAGAGAGAGAGAGAGAAGCTGTGAGTGAGAGAGAGAGAGAGAGAAAGAGAGAGAAGCTGTGAGTGAGAGAGAGAGAGAAAGAGAAGCTGTGAGTGAGATAGAGAGAGAGAAACTGTGAGTGAGTGAGAGAGAGAAGATGTGAGTGAGTGAGAGAGAGAAGCTGTGAGTGAGTGAGAGAGAGAGAGACAGAGAAGCTGTGTGAGAGAGAGAGAGAGAAAGAGAAGCTGTAAGTGAGAGAGAGAGAAATAGAACCTGAGAGTGAGAGAGAGAGAGAGAGAAAGAGAAAGAGAGGCTGTGTGTGAGAGAGAGAGAGAAGTTGTGAGTGAATGAGAGAGAGAGGGAGAAATAGAAGCTGTGAGAGAGAGAGAGAGAGAAGCTGTGAGTGAGAGAGATATATAGTCAAGCTGTGAGAGAGAGACAGAGAAAGAGACACAGTGAGTGAGAGAGAGAGATAAAGAGATGCTGTGAGAGAGAGAGAAGCTGTGAGTGAGAGAGAGAGAAGCTGTGAGTGAGAGAGAGAGATGTGAGTGAGAGAGAGAAAGAGAAAGAGAAGCTGTGAGTGAGTGAGAGAGAGAGAAAGAGAAGCTGTGAGTGAGAGAGAGAGAGAAAGAGAAGCTGTGAGTGAGAGAGAGAGAGAAAGAGAAGCAGTGAGAGAGGGAGAGAGAGAATGAGAAGGTGTGAGTGAGAGAGAGAGAGAAAGAGAAGTTGTGAGTGAGAGAGAGAGAGAAGCTGTGAGTGAGAGAGAGAGAGAGAAGCTGTGAGAGAGTGAGAGAGAGAGAGAGAGAAAAGCTGTGAGTGAGTGAGTGAGAGAGAAGCTGTGAGTGAGAGAGAGATAAAGAGAAGCTGTGAGTTAGAGAGAGACAGAGAAAGAGAAGCTGTGAGTGAGAGAGAGAGGGAAGCTGTGAGTGAGAGAGAGAAAGAAAAGATGTGATTGAGAGAGAGAAAGAGACGGTGTGAGGGAGAGAGAAAGAGAAGCTGTGACTGAGAGAGAGAGATAAAGACAAGCTGTGAGTTAGAGAGAGACAGAGAAAAAGAAGCTGTGAGTGAGTGAGAGAGAAAGAGAAGCTGTGAGTGAGAGAGAGAGAGATAAATAGAAGCTGTGAGTTAGAGAGAGAAAGAGAAGCTGTGAGTGAGAGAGAGAGAAAGAGAAGCTGTGAGTGAGAGAGAGATAGAAGCTGTGAGTGAGAGAGAGAGAGAAAAAGAAGATGTGAGTGAGAGAGAGAGAAAGAGAAGCTGTGAGAGAGAGAGACAAATAGAAGCTGTGAGTGAGAGAGAGAGAGTATGAGAATCTGTGAGTGAGAGAGAGAGAAGCTGTGAGAGAGAGAGAGAAGCTGTATGTGTGTGAGAGAGAAAGAGAAGCTGTGAGTGAGAGTGAGTGAAAGAGAGAGAGAGAAGCTGTGACAGTGATATAGAGGGAGCAAAAGAAAAGCTGTGAGTGAGAGAGAGAGAGAAAGAGAAGCTGTGAGTGAGAGAGAGAGAAAGAGAAGCTGTGAGTGAGAGAGAGAGAAAGAGAAGCTGAGTAAGAAAGAGAGAGAGAAAGAGAAGCTGTGAGTGAGAGAGAGAGAAAGAGAAGCTGTGAGTGAGAGAGAGAGAGAGCGAAAGAGACGCTGAGAGTGCGAGAGAGAAAGAGTAGCTGTGAGAGAGAGAGAGAAAGAGAAGCTGTGAGAAAGAGAGAGAGAAAGAGAAGCTGTGAGTGAGAGAGAGAGAGAAAGATAAGCTGAGTGAGAGAGAGAGAAAGAGAAGCTGAGTGAGAGAGAGAGAGAAAGGGAAGCTGTGTGTGTGTGAGAGAGAAGCTGTGAGTGAGTGAGAGAGAGAGAGAGAAAGAGAAGCTGTGAATGAGAGAGAGACAGAGAAAGAGACACTGTGAGTGAGTGAGAGAGAGAGAGAAAGAGATGCTGTAAGAGAGAGAGAGACAAGCTGTGAGTGAGAGAGAGAGAGAC
This sequence comes from Bradypodion ventrale, assembly GCA_035047345.1. Taxonomy (NCBI): domain Eukaryota; kingdom Metazoa; phylum Chordata; class Lepidosauria; order Squamata; family Chamaeleonidae; genus Bradypodion; species Bradypodion ventrale. The sequence continues at coordinate 8,864,189 of JAWDJE010000018.1, read as the reverse complement.
AAGCTGTGAGTGAGAGAGAGAGAGGGATGTGAGTGAGAGAGAGAAAGAGAAGCTGTGAGTGAGAGAGAGAGAGAAAGAGAAGCAGTGAGAGAGGGAGAGAGAGAGAAAGAGAAGTTGTGAGTGAGAGAGAGAGAGAAGCTGTGAGTGAGAGAGAGAGAGAAAGAGAATCTGTGAGTGAGAGATATGTATAGTCAAGCTGTGAGAGAGGGACAGAGAAAGAGACACCGTGAGTGAGAGAGATAGAAAGAGATGCTGAGAGAGAGAAAGAGAGAAGCTTTGAGTGAGAGAGAGAGAGAGAAGCTGTGAGTGAGTGAGAGAGAGAGATGTGAGTGAGTGAGAGAAAGAGACAGAGAAGCAGTGAGTGAGAGAGAGAGAAAGAGAAGCTGTGAGTGAGAGAGAGAGAGAAAAAGAGAAGCAGTGAGAGAGGGAGAGAGAGAAAGAGAAGCTGTTAGTGAGAGAGAGAGAGAAAGAGAAGCTGTGAGAGAGAGTGAGAGAGAGAGAGAGAAAATCTGTGAGTGAGAGAGAGAGAAGGTGTGAGTGAGAAAGAGAGAGAGAGAAGATGTGAGTGAGAGAGAGAAAGAAGCTGTGAGTGAGAGAGAGAGAGAAGTTTAAAGTGAGTGAGAGAGAGAGAAGCTGTGAGTGAGAGAGAGAGAGAAAGAGAAGCTGTGAGAGAGAGTGAGAGAGAGAGAGAGAAAAGCTGTGCGTGAGAGAGAGAGAGACGCTGTAGGTGAGAAAGTGAGAGAGAGAAGATGTGAGTGAGAGAGTGAGAGAGAAGCTGTGAGTGAGAGAGAGATAGAGAAGCTGTGAGAGAGAGATAAAGAGAAGCTGTGAGTTAGATAGAGACAGAGAAAGAGAAGCTGTGAGTGAGAGAGAGAGAGAGAGAAAGAGAAAAGCTGTGAGTGAGAGAGAGAGAGAGAAGCTGTGTGAGAGAGAGATAAAGAGAAGCTGTGAGTTAGAGAGAGACAGAGAAAGAGAAGCTGTGAGTGAGAGAGAGAGAGAGAAAGAGAAGCTGTGAGCGAGAGAGAGATAAAGAGAAGCTGTGAGTTAGAGAGAGACAGAGAAAGAGAAGCTGTGAGTGAGAGAGAGAGAGAAAGAGAAGCTATGATGGAGAGAGAGAGAGAGAAAGAAGGTGTGAGTAAGTGAGAGAGAGAGAGAGAGAAGCTGTGAGTGAGAGAGAGAGAGAGAAAGAGAAGCTGTGAGTGAGAGAGAAAGAGAGAGAAGCTGTGAGTGAGAGAGAGAGAGAAAGAGAAGCTGTGAGTGAGATAGAGAGAGAGAAACTGTGAGTGAGTGAGAGAGAGAAGATGTGAGTGAGTGAGAGAGAGAAGCTGTGAGTGAGTGAGAGAGAGAGAGACAGAGAAGCTGTGTGAGAGAGAGAGAGAGAAAGAGAAGCTGTAAGTGAGAGAGAGAGAAAGAGAACCTGAGAGTGAGAGAGAGAGAGAGAAAGAGAAAGAGAGGCTGTGTGTGTGAGAGAGAGAGAAGCTGTGAGTGAATGAGAGAGAGAGGGAGAAATAGAAGCTGTGAGAGAGAGAGAGAGAGAAGCTGTGAGTGAGAGAGATATATAGTCAAGCTGTGAGAGAGATAGAGAAAGAGACACAGTGAGTGAGAGAGAGAGATAAAGAGATGCTGTGAGAGAGAGAGAAGCTGTGAGTGAGAGAGAGAGAAGCTGTGAGTGAGAGAGAGAGATGTGAGTGAGAGAGAGAAAGAGAAAGAGAAGCTGTGAGTGAGTGAGAGAGAGATAAAGAGAAGCTGTGAGTGAGTGAGAGAGAGAAAGAGAAGCTGTGAGTGAGAGAGAGAGAGAAAGAGAAGCAGTGAGAGAGGGAGAGAGAGAATGAGAAGGTGTGAGTGAGAGAGAGAGAGAAAGAGAAGTTGTGAGTGAGAGAGAGAGAGAGAAGCTGTGAGTGAGAGAGAGAGAAAGAGAAGCTGTGAGAGAGTGAGAGAGAGAGAGAGAGAGAAAAGCTGTGAGTGAGTGAGTGAGAGAGAAGCTGTGAGTGAGAGAGAGATAAAGAGAAGCTGTGAGTTAGAGAGAGACAGAGAAAGAGAAGCTGTGAGTGAGAGAGAGAGAGAGAAAGAGAAAAGCTGTGAGTGAGAGAGAGAGGAGCTGTGAGTGAGAGAGAGATAAAGAGAAGCTGTGAGTTAGAGAGAGATAGAGAAAGAGAAGCTGTGAGTGAGAAAGAGAGAAAGAGATGCTGTGAGTGAGTGAGAGAGAGAGAGAGAAAAGCTGTGAGTGAGAGAGAGAGAGAAGCTGTGAGTCAGAGAGAGATAAAGAGAAGCTGTGAGTTCGAAAGAGACAGAGAAAGAGAAGCTGTGAGTGAGAGAGAGAGAGAAAGAGTAGCTGTGAGTGAGAGAGAGAGAGAAGCTGTGAGTGAGAGAGAGAGAGAGAAGCTGTGAGAGAGAGTGAGAGAGAGAGAGAGAAAAGCTGTGAGTGAGAGACAGAGAGAAGCTGTGTGTGTGAGAGTGAAAAGCTGTGAGTGAGAGAGAGAGAGAAAGAGAAGCTGTGAGTGAGAGAGAGACAGAGAAAGAGACACTGTGAGTGAGAGAGAGAGCGAGAAAGAGATGCTGTGTGAGAGAGAGAGAGAAGATGTGAGTGAGAGAGAGAGAGAGAAGCTGTGAGTGAGAGAGAGAGATGTGAGTGAGAGAGAGAAAGAGAAAGAGAAGCTGTGAGTGAGAGAGAGAGAGAAAGAGAAGCAGTGAGAGAGGGAGAGAGAGAAAGAGAAGCTGTGAGTGAGAGAGAGAGAGAGAAAGAGAAGTTGTGAGTGAGAGAGAGAGAGAAGCTGTGAGTGAGAGAGAGAGAGAAAGAGAAGCTGTGAGTGAGAGATATATATAGTCAAGCTGTGAGAGAGAGACAGAAAGAGACACTGTGAGTGAGAGAGAGAGAGAAAGAGATGCTGAGAGAGAGAAAGAGAGAAGCTTTGAGTGAGAGAGAGAGAGTGAAGCTGTGAGTGAGTGCGAGAGAGAGATGAGAGTGAGTGAGAGAAAGTGAAAGAGAAGCAGTGAGTGAGAGAGAGAGAGAAAGAGAAGCTGTGAGTGAGAGAGAGAGAGAGAGAAAGAGAAGCAGTGAGAGAGGGAGAGAGAGAAAGAGAAGCAGTTAGTGAGAGAGAGAGAGAAAGAGAAGCTGTGAGAGAGAGTGAGAGAGAGAGAAAAGCTGTGAGTGAGAGAGAGAGAGAAGGTGTGAGTGAGAAAGAGAGAGAGAAGCTGTGAGTGAGAGAGAGAGAAAGAGAAGCTGTGAGAGAGAGTGAGTGAGAGAGAGAGAAAAGCTGTGAGTGAGAGAGAGAGAGAGAAGCTGTAGGTGAGAAAGAGAGAGAGAGAAGATGTGAGAGAGAGAGTGAGAGAGAAGCTGTGAGTGAGAGAGAGATAGAGAAGCTGTGAGTGAGAGAGAGATAAAGAGAAGCTGTGAGTTAGATAGAGACAGAGAAAGAGAAGTTGTGAGTGAGAGAGAGAGAAAGAGAAAAGCTGTGAGTGAGAGAGAGAGAAGCTGTGAGTGAGAGAGAGAGATAAAGAGAAGCTGTGAGTTAGAGAGAGACAGAGAAAGAGAAGCTGTGAGTGAGAGAGAGAGAGAGAAGCTGTGAGTGAGAGAGAGATAAAGAGAAGCTGTGAGTTAGAGAGAGACAGAGAAAGAGAAGCTGTGAGTGAGAGAGAGAGAAAGAGAAGCTGTGATTGAGAGAGAGAGAGAAAGAGAAGCTGTGAGTGTGAGAGAGAGAGAGAGAAAGAGAAGCTGTGAGTGAGAGAGAGAGAGAAAGAGAAGCTGTGAGTGAGAGAGAGACAGAGAAAGAGACACTGTGAGTGAGAGAGAGAGCGAGAAAGAGATGCTGTGTGAGAGAGAGAGAGAAGATGTGAGTGAGAGAGAGAGAGAGAAGCTGTGAGTGAGAGAGAGAGATGTGAGTGAGAGAGAGAAAGAGAAAGAGAAGCTGTGAGTGAGAGAGAGAGAGAAAGAGAAGCAGTGAGAGAGGGAGAGAGAGAAAGAGAAGCTGTGAGTGAGAGAGAGAGAGAGAAAGAGAAGTCGTGAGTGAGAGAGAGAGAGAAGCTGTGAGTGAGAGAGAGAGAGAGAAAGAGAAGCTGTGAGTGAGAGATATATATAGTCAAGCTGTGAGAGAGAGACAGAAAGAGACACTGTGAGTGAGAGAGAGAGAAAGAGATGCTGAGAGAGAGAAAGAGAGAAGCTTTGAGTGAGAGAGAGAGAGTGAAGCTGTGAGTGAGTGCGAGAGAGAGATGAGAGTGAGTGAGAGAAAGTGAAAGAGAAGCAGTGAGTGAGAGAGAGAGAGAAAGAGAAGCTGTGAGTGAGAGAGAGAGAGAGAAAGAGAAGCAGTGAGAGAGGGAGAGAGAGAGAGAAAGAGAAGCAGTTAGTGAGAGAGAGAGAGAAAGAGAAGCTGTGAGAGAGAGTGAGAGAGAGAGAAAAGCTGTGAGTGAGAGAGAGAGAAGGTGTGAGTGAGAAAGAGAGAGAGAGAAGATGTGAGTGAGAGAGTGAGAGAGAAGCTGTGAGTGAGAGAGAGAGAAAGAGAAGCTGTGAGAGAGAGTAAGTGAGAGAGAGAGAAAAGCTGTGAGTGAGAGAGAGAGAGAAGCTGTAGGTGAGAAAGAGAGAGAGAGAAGATGTGAGTGAGAGAGTGAGAGAGAAGCTGTGAGTGAGAGAGAGATAGAGAAGCTGTGAGTGAGAGAGAGATAAAGAGAAGCTGTGAGTTAGATAGAGAGAGAGAAAGAGAAGCTGTGAGTGAGAGAGAGAGAAAGAGAAAAGCTGTGAGTGAGAGAGAGAGAGAAGCTGTGAGTGAGAGAGAGAGATAAAGAGAAGCTGTGAGTTAGAGAGAGACAGAGAAAGAGAAGCTGTGAGTGAGAGAGAGAGAGAGAGAAGCTGTGAGTGAGAGAGAGATAAAGAGAAGCTGTGAGTTAGAGAGAGACAGAGAAAGAGAAGCTGTGAGTGAGAGAGAGAGAGAAAGAGAAGCTGTGATTGAGAGAGAGAGAGAAAGAGAAGCTGTGAGTGAGAGAGAGAGAGAGAAAGAGAAGCTGTGAGTGAGAGAGAGAGAGAAAGAGAAGTTGTGAGTGAGAGAGAAAGAGAGAGAAGCTGTGAGTGAGAGAGAGAGAGAGAACGAGAAGCTGTGAGTGAGAGAGAGAGAGAAACTGTGAGTGAGTGAGAGAGAGAAGCTGTGAGTGAGTGAGTGAGAGAGAGAGAGAAGCTGTGAGAGAGAGAGAGAAAGAGAAGCTGTAAGTGAGAGAGAGAGAAATAGAACCTGAGAGTGAGAGAGAGATAAAGGGAAGCTGTGAGTTAGAGAGAGACAAAGAGAAGCTGTGAGTGAGAGAGAGAGAGAGAAAGAGAAAGAGAGTCTGTGTGTGTGAGAGAGAGAAGCTGTGAGTGAGTGAGAGAGAGAGAGGGAGAAATAGAAGCTGTGAGAGAGAGAGAAAGAGAAGCTGTGAGTGAGAGAGATATATAGTTAAGCTGTGAGAGAGAGACAGAGAAAGAGACACTGTGAGTGAGAGAGAGATAAAGAGATGCTGTGAGAGAGAGAGAAGCTGTGAGTGAGAGTGAGAGAGAGATGTGAGTGAGAGAGAGAAAGAGAAAGAGAAGCTGTGAGTGAGAGAGAGAGATAAAGAGAAGCTGTGAGTGAGAGAGAGAGAAAGAGAAGCTGTGAGTGTGAGAGAGAGAAAGATAGAGAAGCTGTGAGTGAGATAGAGAGAGAGAAAGAGAAGCTGTGAGTGAGAGAAAGAGAGAGAAGGAGAAGCTGTGAGTGAGATAGATAGAGAGAAAGAGAAGCTGTGAGTGTGAGAGAGACAGAGAAAGAGAAGCTGTGAGTGAGTGAGAGAGAGAAGCTGTGAGTGAGAGAGAGAGAAAGAGCAGCTGTGTGAGGGAGAGATAAAGAGAAGCTGTGAGTTAGAGAGAGACAGAGAAAGAGAAGCTGTGAGAGAGAGAGAGAGAGAAGCTGTGAGTGAGAGAGAGAAAGAGAAGATGTGATTGAGAGAGAGAAAGAGACGGTGTGAGGGAGAGAGAAAGAGAAGCTGTGACTGAGAGAGAGAGATAAAAACAAGCTGTGAGTTAGAGAGAGACAGAAAAGAGAAGCTGTGAGTGAGAGAGAGAGAAAGAGAAGCTGTGAGTAAGAGAAAGAGAGAGATAAATAGAAGCTGTGAGTTAGATAGAGAAAGAGAAGCTGTGAGTGAGAGACAGAGAGAAGCTGTGAGTGAGAGAGAGAGAGAGAAAGAAGATGTGAGTGAGAGAGAGAAAGTGAAGCTGTGAGAGAGAGAGACAAAGAGAAGCTGTGAGTGAGAGAGAGAGTAAGAGAAGCTGTGAGTGAGAGAGAGAGAGAGAAGCTGTGTGTGTGTGAGAGAGAGGCTATGTGTGTGTGAGAGAGAAAGAGAAGCTGTGAGTGAGAGTGAGTGAAAGAGAGAGAGAGAAGCTGTGACAGTGATAGAGAGAGAGCAAAAGAGAAGCTGTGAGTGAGAGAGAGAGAGAAAGAGAAGCTGTGAGTGAGAGAGAGAGAAACAAAAGCTGTGAGTGAGAGAGAGAGAAAGAGAAGCTGTGAGTGAGAGAGAGAGAGAGTGAAAGAAACGCTGAGAGTGCGAGAGAGAAAGAGTAGATGTGAGTGAGAGAGAGAGAAAGAGAAGCTGTGAGAAAGAGAGAGAGAAAGAGAAGCTGTGACTGAGAGAGAGAGAAAGATAAGCTGAGAGAGAGAGAGAAAGAGAAGCTGAGTGAGAGAGAGAGAGAGAAAGGGAAGCTGTGAGTGAGAGAGAGACAGAGAAAGAGACACTGTGAGTGAGAGGGAGAGCGAGAAAGAGATGCTGTGTGTGAGAGAGAGAGAAGATGTGAGTGAGAGAGAGAGAGAGAAGCTAGTGAGAGAGAGAGATGTGAGTGAGAGAGAGAAAGGGAAAGAGAAGCTGTGAGTGAGAGAGAGAGAGAAAGAGAAGCAGTGAGAGAGGGAGAGAGAGAAAGAGAAGCTGTGAGTGAGAGAGAGAGAGAGAGAAAGAGAAGTTGTGAGTGAGAGAGAGAGAGAAGCTGTGAGTGAGAGAGAGAGAGAAAGAGAAGCTGTGAGTGAGAGATATATATAGTCAAGCTGTGAGAGAGAGACAGAAAGAGACACTGTGAGTGAGAGAGAGAGAGAAAGAGTTTCTGAGAGAGAGAAAGAGAGAAGCTTTGAGTGAGAGAGAGAGTGAAGCTGTGAGTGAGTGCGAGAGAGAGATGAGAGTGAGTGAGAGAAAGTGAAAGAGAAGCAGTGAGTGAGAGAGAGAGAAAGAGAAGCTGTGAGTGAGAGAGAGAGAGAGAAAGAGAAGCAGTGAGAGAGGGAGAGAGAGAGAGAGAAAGAGAAGCAGTTAGTGAGAGAGAGAGAGAAAGAGAAGCTGTGAGAGAGAGAGAGAGAGAGAAAAGCTGTGAGTGAGAGAGAGAGAGAAGGTGTGAATGAGAAAGAGAGAGAGAGAAGATGTGAGTGAGAGAGTGAGAGAGAAGCTGTGAGTGAGAGAGAGAGAAAGAGAAGCTGTGAGAGAGAGTGAGTGAGAGAGAGAGAAAAGCTGTGAGTGAGAGAGAGAGAGAGGAGCTGTAGGTGAGAAAGAGAGAGAGAGAAGCTGTGAGTGAGAGAGTGAGAGAGAAGCTGTGAGTGAGAGAGAGATAGAGAAGCTGTGAGTGAGAGAGAGATAAAGAGAAGCTGTGAGTTAGAGAGAGACAGAGAAAGAGAAGCTGTGAGTGAGAGAGAGAGAGAGAGAAGCTGTGAGTGAAAGAGAGATAAAGAGAAGCTGTGAGTTAGAGAGAGACAGAGAAAGAGAAGCTGTGAGTGAGAGAGAGAGAGAAAGAGAAGCTGTGATTGAGAGAGAGAGAGAAAGAGAAGCTGTGAGTGAGAGAGAGAGAGAGAGAAAGAGAAGCTGTGAGTGAGAGAGAGAGAGAAAGAGAAGCTGTGAGTGAGAGAGAAAGAGAGAGAAGCTGTGAGTGAGAGAGAGAGAGAACGAGAAGCTGTGAGTGAGAGAGAGAGAGAAACTGTGAGTGAGTGAGTGAGAGAAGCTGTGAGTGAGTGAGTGAGAGAGAGAGAGAAGCTGTGTGAGAGAGAGAGAAAAAGAGAAGCTGTAAGTGAGAGAGAGAGAAATAGAACCTGAGAGTGAGAGAGAGATAAAGGGAAGCTGTGAGTTAGAGAGAGACAAAGAGAAGCTGTGAGTGAGAGAGAGAGAGAGAAAGAGAAAGAGAGGCTGTGTGTGTGTGAGAGAGAGAAGCTGTGAGTGAGTGAGAGAGAGAGAGGGAGAAATAGAAGCTGTGTGAGAGAGAGAAAGAGAAGCTGTGAGTGAGTGAGATATATAGTTAAGCTGTGAGAGAGAGACAGAGAAAGAGACACTGTGAGTGAGAGAGAGATAAAGAGATGCTGTGAGAGAGAGAGAAGCTGTGAGTGAGAGAGAGAGAGAAGCTGTGAGTGAGAGTGAGAGAGAGATGTGAGTGAGAGAGAGAAAGAGAAGCTGTGAGTGAGAGAGACAGATAAAGAGAAGCTGTGAGTGAGAGAGAGAGAAAGAGAAGCTGTGAGTGTGAGAGAGAGAAAGATAGAGAAGCTGTGAGTGAGATAGAGAGAGAGAAAGAGAAGCTGTGAGTGAGAGAGAGAGAGAGAAGCTGTGAGTGAGTGATAGAAAGAGAGAGAGAGAAGATGTGAGTGAGAGAGAGAGAAAGAGAAGCTGTGAGTGAGAGAGAGAGAGAAAGAGAAGCTGTGAGTGAGAGAGAGAGAAGCTGTGAGTGAGAGAGAGAGAGAAAGAGAAGATGTGAGTGAGAGAGAGAGTAAGAGAAGCTGTGAGTGAGAGAGAGAGAGAAAGAGAAGCTGTGAGTGAGCGAGATAGAGAAAGAGAAGCTGTGAGTGAGAGAGATAGAGAAAGAGAAGCTGTGAGTGATAGAGAGAGAGAGAGAAGCTGTGAGTGAGAGAGTGGGAGAAAAAGGGAAGCTGTGAGTGAGAGAGAGAGAAAGAGAAGCTGTGAGTGAGAGAGAGAGAGAAAGAGAAGCTGTGAGTGAGTGAGAGAGAGAGAAGCTGTGAGTGAGTGAGAGAGAGAGAGAGAAAGAGAAGCTGTGAGTGAGAGAGAGAGAAAGAGAAGCTGTGAGTGAGAGAGAGATAAAGACAAGCTGTGAGAGAGAGACAGAGAAAGAGAAGCTGAGTGAGAGAGAGAGAAGGAGAAGCTGTGAGTGAGAGAGACAGAGAAAGAGAAGCTGTGAGTGAGAGAGAGAAAGAAAGAGAAGCTGTGTGTGAGAGAGAGAAAGAGAAGTTGTGAGTGAGAGAGAGATAAAGAGAAGCTGTGAGTTAGAGAGAGACAGAGAAAGAGAAGCTGTGAGTGAGAGAGAGAGAGAGAGAATCTGTGAGTGAGAGAGAGATAAAGAGAAGCTGTGAGTTAGAGAGAGACAGAGAAAGAGAAGCTGTGAGTGAGAGAGAGAGAAAGAGAAGCTGTGATTGAGAGAGAGAGAGAAGGAGAAGCTGTGAGTGAGAGAGAGAGAGAGAAAGAGAAGCTGTGAGTGAGAGAGAGAGAGAGAAAGAGAAGCTGTGAGTGAGAGAGAGAGAGAGAAAGAGAAGCTGTGAGTGAGAGAGAAAGAGAGAGAAGCTGTGAGTGAGAGAGAGAGAGAACGAGAAGCTGTGAGTGAGATAGAGAGAGAGAAACTGTGAGTGAGTGAGAGAGAGAAGCTGTGAGTGAGTGAGAGAGAGAGAGAAGCTGTGAGAGAGAGAGAGAAAGAGAAGCTGTAAGTGAGAGAGAGAGAAATAGAACCTGAGAGTGAGAGAGAGATAAAGGGAAGCTGTGAGTTAGAGAGAGACAAAGAGAAGCTGTGAGTGAGAGAGAGAGAGAGAGAAAGAGAAAGAGAGGCTGTGTGTGAGAGACAGAGAGAAGCTGTGAGTGAGTGAGAGAGAGAGAGGGAAAAATAGAAGCTGTGAGAGAGAGAGAAAGACAAGCTGTGAGTGAGAGATATATATAGTTAAGCTGTGAGAGAGAGACAGAGAAAGAGACACTGTGAGTGAGAGAGAGATAAAGAGATGCTGTGAGAGAGAGAGAAGCTGTGAGTGAGAGAGAGAGAGAGATGTGAGTGAGAGAGAGAAAGCGAAGCTGTGAGTGAGAGAGAGAGAGAAAGAGAAGCTGTGAGTGAGAGAGAGAGAAAGAGAAGCTGTGAGTGTGTGAGAGAGAAAGATAGAGAAGCTGTGAGTGAGATAGAGAGAGAGAAAGAGAAGCTGTGAGTGAGAGAGAGAGAGAGAAGCTGTGAGTGAGTGATAGAAAGAGAGAGAGAGAGAAGATGTGAGTGAGAGAGAGAGAAAGAGAAGCTGTGAGTGAGAGAGAGAGAGAAAGAGAAGCTGTGAGTGAGTGAGAGAGAAGCTGTGAGTGAGTGAGAGAGAGAAAGAGAAGATGTGAGTGAGAGAGAGAGTAAGAGAAGCTGTGAGTGAGAGAGAGAGAGAAAGAGAAGCTGTGAGTGAGCGAGATAGAGAAAGAGAAGCTGTGAGTGAGAGAGATAGAGAAAGAGAAGCTGTGAGTGATAGAGAGAGAGAGAGAAGCTGTGAGTGAGAGAGAGAGAGAGAAAGAAAGAGATGCTGTGAGTGAGATAGAGAGAGAAAGAGAAGCTGTGAGTGAGAGAGTGGGACAAAAAGGGAAGCTGTGAGTGAGAGAGAGAGAAAGAGAAGCTGTGAGTGAGAGAGAGAGAGAGAAAGAGAAGCTGTGAGTGAGTGAGAGAGAGAAAAGCTGTGAGTGAGTGAGAGAGAGAGAGAAAGAGAAGCTGTGAGTGAGAGAGAGAGAAAGAGAAGCTGTGAGTGAGAGAGAGATAAAGACAAGCTGTGAGAGAGAGACAGAGAAAGAGAAGCTGAGTGAGAGAGAGAGAAGGAGAAGCTGTGAGTGAGAGAGACAGAGAAAGAGAAGCTGTGAGTGAGAGAGAGAAAGGAAGAGAAGCTGTGAGTGAGAGAGAGAAAGAGAAGTTGTGAGTGAGAGAGAAAGAAAGAAAGAGAAGCTGTGAGTGAGATAGAGAGAGAGAAAGAGAAGCTGTGAGTGAGAGAGAGAGAAAGAGAAGCTGTGAGTGAGAGAGAGAGAAGTTGTGAGTGAGAGAGAGAGAGAAAGAGAAGCTGTGAGTGAGAGAGAGAGAGAAGGTGTGAGTGAGAGAGAGAGAGAAAGAGAAGGTGTGAGTGAGAGAGAGAGATAGAAGCTGTGAGTGAGAAGAGAGAGAGAGAAAGAGAAGCTGTGAGTGAGATAGAGAGAGAAAGAGAAGCTGTGAGTGAGAGAGAGAGAGAAAAAGAGAAGCTGTGAGTGAGAGAGAGTGTGTGAAGCTGTGTGTATGTGTGAGAGAGAGAGATGCTGTGAATGAGAGAGAGAGAGAAGCTGTGAGTGAGAGAGAGAGAGAGAGAGAAGCTGTGAGAGAGAGTGAGAGAGAGAGAGAGAAGCTGTGAGTGAGAGAGAGAGAGAAGCTGTGTGTGTGAGAGAGAGAAAAGCTGTGAGTGAGAGAGAGAGAGAAGCTGTGAGTGAGAGAGAAAGAGTAGCTGTGAGTGAGAGAGAGAGAGAAAGATAAGCTGAGTGAGAGAAAGAGAGAAAGGGAAGATGTGAGTGAGAGAGAGAGAGAAAGAGAATCTGTGAGTGAGAGAGAGAGAAGCTGTGTGAGAGAGAAAGAAACTCTTTGAGAGGGAGTAAGAGAGAGAGAAAGAGAAGCTGTGAGTGAGAGAGAGAGAGAGAAAGAGCTGTGAGTGAGAGAGAGAGAGAAGCTGTGAGTGAGTGAGAGAGAGAGAGAGAAAGAGAAGCTGTGAGTGTGAGAGAGAGAGAGAGAGAAGCTGTGAGTGAGAGAGAGAGAAAGACCAACTGTGAGAGAGAGACAGAGAAAGAGAAGCTGAGTGAGAGATAGAGAGAAAGAGAAGCTGTGAGTGAGAGAGACAGAGAAAGAGAAGCTGTGAGTGAGAGAGAGAGATAGAGAAGCTTTGAGTGTGAGAGAGAGAAAGATAGAGAAGCTGTGAGTGAGATAGAGAGAGAGAAAGAGAAGCTGTGAGTGAGAGAGAGAGAGAAGCTGTGAGTGAGAGAGAGAGAAAGAGAAGCTGTGAGTGAGAGAGAGAAGCTGTGAGTGAGAGAGAGAGAGAAAGAGAAGATGTGAGTGAGAGAGAGAGTAAGAGAAGCTGTGAGTGAGAGTGAGAGAGAAAGAGAAGCTGTGAGTGAGCGAGAGAGAGAGAAAGAGAAGCTGTGAGTGAGAGAGATAGAGAAAGAGAAGCTGTGAGTGATAGAGAGAGAGAGAGAAAGAGAAGCTGTGAGTGAGAGAGAGAGAGAAAGAGATGCTTGGGTGAGATAGAGAGAGAAAGAGAAGCTGTGAGTGAGAGAGTGGGAGAAAAAGGGAAGCTGTGAGTGAGAGAGAGAGAAAGAGAAGCTGTGAGTGTGAGAGAGAGAGAAAGAGAAGCTGTGAGTGAGTGAGAGAGAGAGAAGCTGTGAGTGAGTGAGAGAGAGAGAGAGAGAAAGAGAAGCTGTGAGTGAAAGAGAGAGAGAAAGGGAAGCTGTGAGTGAGAGTGAGAGAGAAAGAGAAGCTGTGAGTGAGAGAGAGAGAAAGAGAGAAAGAGAAGCTGTGAGTGAGAGAGAGCTGTGAGTGAGAGAGAAAGAGAAGCTGCGAGTGAGAGAGAGAGAGAAGCTGTGAGAGAGAGAGAGAGAGAAGCTGTGAGTGAGAGAGAGAGAGAAAGAGAAGCTGTGAGTGAGAGAGAGAGAAAGAGAGAAAGAGAAGCTGTGAGTGAGAGAGAGCTGTGAGTGAGAGAGAAAGAGAAGCTGCGAGTGAGAGAGAGAGAAGCTGTGAGAGAGAGAGAGAGAGAAGCTGTGAGTGAGAGAGAGAAAGAAAGAGAAGCTGTGAGTGAGAGAGAGAGAAAGAGAAGCTGTGAGTGAGAGAGAGAGAGAAAGAGAAGCTGTGAGTGAGATAGAGAGAAAGAGATGCTGTGAGTGAGAGAGAGAGAGAGATGCTGTGAGTGAGTGATAGAGGGAGAGTGAGAGAAGATGTGAGTGAGAGAGAGAGAAAGAGAAGCTGTGTGTGTGAGAGAGAAAGAGAAGCTGTGAGTGAGAGAGAGAGATAAATAGAAGCTGTGAGTTACAGAGAGAAAGAGGAAGAGAAGCTGTGAGTGAGAGAGAGAGAAAGAGAAGCTGTGAGTGAAGTAGAGACAGAGAAAGAGAAGCGGTGAGTGAGAGAGAGAGAAGCTGTGAGTGAGTGATAGAGAGAGAGAAAGAGAAGCTGTGAGTGAGAATGAGAGAAAGAGAAGCTGTGAGTGAGAGAGAGAGATAAAGACAAGCTGTGAGAGAGAGACAGAGAAAGAGAAGCTGAGTGAGAGAGAGAGAAAGAGAAGCTGTGAGTGAGAGAGAGAGAGAAAGAGAGAAAGAGATGCTGTGAGTGAGAGAGAGTGAGAGAAGATGTGAGTGAGAGAGAGAGAAAGAGAAGCTGTGAGTGATAGAGAGAGAGAGAAAGAGAAGTTGTGAGTGAGAGAGAGAGAAAGAGATGCTGTGAGTGAGATAGAGAGAGAAAGAGAAGCTGTGAGTGAGAGAGTGGGAGAAAAAGGGAAGCTGTGAGTGAGAGAGAGAGAAAGAGAAGCTGTGAGTGAGAGAGAGAGAGAAAGAGATGCTTGGGTGAGATAGAGAGAGAAAGAGAAGCTGTGAGTGTGAGAGAGAGAGAAAGAGAAGCTGTGAGTGAGTGAGAGAGAGAGAAGCTGTGAGTGAGTGAGAGAGAGAGAGAGAGAAAGAGAAGCTGTGAGTGAAAGAGAGAGAGAAAGGGAAGCTGTGAGTGAGAGAGAGAGAGAAAGAGAAGCTGTGAGTGAGAGAGAGAGAAGCTGTGTGAGAGAGAAAGAAACGCTTTGAGAGGGAGTGAGAGAGAGAGAGAGAAAGAGAAGCTGTGTTTGCGAGAGAAAGAAAGAGTACCTGTGAGTAAGAGAGAGAGAAAGACCAACTGTGAGAGAGAGACAGAGAAAGAGAAGCTGAGTGAGAGAGAGAGAGAAAGAGAAGCTGTGAGTGAGAGAGAAAGAGAAGCTGTGACTGAGAGAGAGAGAGAGAAGCTGTGAGTAAGAGAGAGAGAAAGACCAACTGTGAGAGAGAGACAGAGAAAGAGAAGCTGAGTGAGAGAGAGAGAGAAAGAGAAGCTGTGAGTGAGAGAGAGAGAAAGATAGAGAAGCTGTGAGTGAGAGAGAGAGAGAGAAAGAGAAGCTGTGAGTGAGAGAGAGAGAGAAGCTGTGAGTGAGAGAGAGAGAGAAAGAGAAGCTGTGAGTGAGAGAGAGAAGCTGTGAGTGAGAGAGAGAGAGAAAGAGAAGATGTGAGTGAGAGAGAGAGTAAGAGAAGCTGTGAGTGAGAGAGAGAGAGAAAGAGAAGCTGTGAGTGAGCGAGAGAGAGAAAGAGAAGCTGTGAGTGAGAGAGATAGAGAAAGAGAAGCTGTGAGTGATAGAGAGAGAGAGAGAAAGAGAAGCTGTGAGTGAGAGAGAGAGAGAAAGAGATGCTGTGAGTGAGATAGAGAGAGAAAGAGAAGCTGTGAGTGAGAGAGTGGGAGAAAAAGGGAAGCTGTGAGTGAGAGAGAGAGAAAGAGAAGCTGTGAGTGAGAGAGAGAAAGAAAGAGAAGCTGTGAGTGAGTGAGAGAGAGAGAAGCTGTGAGTGAGTGAGAGAGAGAGAGAGAAAGAGAAGCTGTGAGTGAGAGTGAGAGAGAAAGAGAAGCTGTGAGTGAGAGAGAGAGAAAGAGAGAAAGAGAAGCTGTGAGTGAGAGAGCTGTGAGTGAGAGAGAAAGAGAAGCTGCGAGTGAGAGAGAGAGAGAAGCTGTGAGAGAGAGAGAGAGAGAAGCTGTGAGTGAGAGAGAGAGAAAGAGAAGCTGTGAGTGAGAGAGAGAGAAAGAGAGAAAGAGAAGCTGTGAGTGAGAGAGAGCTGTGAGTGAGAGAGAAAGAGAAGCTGCGAGTGAGAGAGAGAGAAGCTGTGAGAGAGAGAGAGAGAGAAGCTGTGAGTGAGAGAGAGAAAGAAAGAGAAGCTGTGAGTGAGAGAGAGAGAAAGAGAAGCTGTGAGTGAGAGAGAGAGAGAAAGAGAAGCTGTGAGTGAGATAGAGAGAAAGAGATGCTGTGAGTGAGAGAGAGAGAGAGATGCTGTGAGTGAGTGATAGAGGGAGAGTGAGAGAAGATGTGAGTGAGAGAGAGAGAAAGAGAAGCTGTGTGTGTGAGAGAGAAAGAGAAGCTGTGAGTGAGAGAGAGAGATAAATAGAAGCTGTGAGTTACAGAGAGAAAGAGGAAGAGAAGCTGTGAGTGAGAGAGAGAGAAAGAGAAGCTGTGAGTGAAGTAGAGACAGAGAAAGAGAAGCGGTGAGTGAGAGAGAGAGAAGCTGTGAGTGAGTGATAGAGAGAGAGAAAGAGAAGCTGTGAGTGAGAATGAGAGAAAGAGAAGCTGTGAGTGAGAGAGAGAGATAAAGACAAGCTGTGAGAGAGAGACAGAGAAAGAGAAGCTGAGTGAGAGAGAGAGAAAGAGAAGCTGTGAGTGAGAGAGAGAGAGAAAGAGAGAAAGAGATGCTGTGAGTGAGAGAGAGTGAGAGAAGATGTGAGTGAGAGAGAGAGAAAGAGAAGCTGTGAGTGATAGAGAGAGAGAGAAAGAGAAGTTGTGAGTGAGAGAGAGAGAAAGAGATGCTGTGAGTGAGATAGAGAGAGAAAGAGAAGCTGTGAGTGAGAGAGTGGGAGAAAAAGGGAAGCTGTGAGTGAGAGAGAGAGAAAGAGAAGCTGTGAGTGAGAGAGAAGGAGAGAAAGAGAAGTTGTGATTGAGTGAGTGAGAGAGAAGCTGTGAGTGAGAGAGAGAGAGAGAGAAAGTGAAGCTGTGAGTGAGAGTGAGAGAAAGAGAAGCTGTGAGTGAGAGAGAGAGATAAAGACAAGCTGTGAGAGAGAGACAGAGAAAGAGAAGCTGAGTGAGAGAGAGAGAAAGAGAAGCTGTGAGTGAGAGAGAGAGAGAAAGAGAAGCTGTGAGTGAGAGAGAGAGAAAGAGAAGCTGTGAGTGAGAGAGAGAAAGAAAGAGAAGCTGTGAGTGAGAGAGAGAAAGAGAAGTTGTGAGTGAGAGAGAAAGAAAGAAAGAGAAGCTGTGAGTGAGATAGAGAGAGAGAAAGAGAAGCTGTGAGTGAGAGAGAGAGAAAGAGAAGCTGTGAGTGAGAGAGAGAGAAGTTGTGAGTGAGAGAGTCAGAGAAAGAGAAGCTGTGAGTGAGAGAGAAAGAGAAGGTGTGAGTGAGAGAGAGAGAGAAAGAGAAGGCGTGAGTGAGAGAGAGAGAGAAAGAGAAGCTGTGAGTGAGAGAGAGAGAAAGAGAAGCTGTGAGTGAGAGAGAGAGGGAGAGAAAGAGAAGCTGTGAGTGAGAGAGAGAGAGAAAAAGAGAAGCTGTCAGTGAGAGAGAGTGAGTGAAGCTGTGTGTGTGTGAGAGAGAGAGACGCTGTGAGTGAGAGAGAGAGAAGCTGTGAGTGAGAGAGAGAGAAAGAGAAGCTGTGTGAGGGAGAGATAAAGAGAAGCTGTGAGTTAGAGAGAGACAGAGAAAGAGAAGCTGTGAGTGAGAGAGAGAGGGAAGCTGTGAGTGAGAGAGAGAAAGAGAAGATGTGATTGAGAGAGAGAAAGAGACGGTGTGAGGGAGAGAGAAAGAGAAGCTGTGACTGAGAGAGAGAGATAAGGACAAGCTGTGAGTTAGAGAGAGACAGAGAAAAAGAAGCTGTGAGTGAGTGAGAGAGAAAGAGAAGCTGCGAGTGAGAGAGAGAGAGAGAGAAAGATAAGCTGAGTGAGAGAGAGAGAAAGAGAAGCTGTGAGTGAGAGAGAGAGAAAGAGAAGCTGAGTAGGAAAGAGAGAGAGAAAGAGAAGCTGTGAGTGAGAGAGAGAGAAAGAGAAGCTGTGAGTGAGAGAGAGAGAGAGCGAAAGAGACGCTGAGAGTGCGAGAGAGAAAGAGTAGCTGTGAGAGAGAGAGAGAGAAAGAGAAGCTGTGAGAAAGAGAGAGAGAAAGAGAAGCTGTGAGTGAGAGAGAGAGAGAGAAAGATAAGCTGAGTGAGAGAGAGAGAAAGTGAAGCTGAGTGAGAGAGAGAGAGAAAGGGAAGCTGTGTGTGTGAGAGAGAGAAGCTGTGAGTGAGTGAGAGAGAGAGAGAAAGAGAAGCTGTGAATGAGAGAGAGACAGAGAAAGAGACACTGAGAGTGAGAGAGAGAGAGAAAGAGATGCTGTAAGAGAGAGAGAGAGAAGCTGTGAGTGAGAGAGAGAGAGAGACAAGCTGTGAGTGAGAGAGAGAGAGGGATGTGAGTGAGAGAGAGAAAGAGAAAGAGAAGCTGTGAGTGAGAGAGAGAGAGAAAGAGAAGCAGTGAGAGAGGGAGAGAGAGAAACAGAAGCTGTGAGTGAGAGAGAGAGAGAGAAAGAGAAGTTGTGAGTGAGAGAGAGAGAGAAGCTGTGAGTGAGAGAGAGAGAGAAAGAGAATCTGTGAGTGAGAGATATGTATAGTCAAGCTGTGAGAGAGGGACAGAGAAAGAGACTGTGAGTGAGAGAGATAGAAAGAGATGCTGAGAGAGAGAAAGAGAGAAGCTTTGAGTGAGAGAGAGAGAGAGAAGCTGTGAGTGAGTGAGAGAGAGAGATGTGAGTGAGTGAGAGAAAGAGACAGAGAAGCAGTGAGTGAGAGAGAGAGAAAGAGAAGCTGTGAGTGAGAGAGAGAGAGAAAAAGAGAAGCAGTGAGAGAGGGAGAGAGAGAAAGAGAAGCTGTTAGTGAGAGAGAGAGAGAAAGAGAAGCTGTGAGAGAGAGAGAGAGAGAGAGAGAGAAAATCTGTGAGTGAGAGAGAGAGAAGGTGTGAGTGAGAAAGAGAGAGAGAGAAGATGTGAGTGAGAGAGAGAGAGAAGCTGTGAGTGAGAGAGAGAGAGAGAAGTTGTGAGTGAGTGAGAGAGAGAGAAGCTCTGAGTGAGAGAGAGAGAGAAAGAGAAGCTGTGAGAGAGAGTGAGAGAGAGAGAGAAAAGCTGTGCGTGTGAGAGAGAGAGACGCTGTAGGTGAGAAAGTGAGAGAGAGAAGATGTGAGTGAGAGAGTGAGAAGGAAGCTGTGAGTGAGAGAGAGATAGAGAAGCTGTGAGTGAGAGAGAGATAAAGAGAAGCTGTGAGTTAGATAGAGACAGAGAAAGAGAAGCTGTGAGTGAGAGAGAGAGAGAGAGAAAGAGAAAAGCTGTGAGTGAGAGAGAGAGAGAGAAGCTGTGAGTGAGAGAGAGATAAAGAGAAGCTGTGAGTTAGAGAGAGACAGAGAAAGAGAAGCTGTGAGTGAGAGAGAGAGAGAAAGAGAAGCTGTGAGTGAGAGAGAGATAAAGAGAAGCTGTGAGTTAGAGAGAGACAGAGAAAGAGAAGCTGTGAGTGAGAGAGAGAGAGAAAGAGAAGCTGTGATGGAGAGAGAGAGAAAAAGAAGCTGTGAGTAAGTGAGAGAGAGAGAGAGAGAAGCTGTGAGTGAGAGAGAGAGAGAGAGAAAGAGAAGCTGTGAGTGAGAGAGAAAGAGAGAGAAGCTGTGAGTGAGAGAGAGAGAGAAAGAGAAGCTGTGAGTGAGATAGAGAGAGAGAAACTGTGAGTGAGTGAGAGAGAGAAGATGTGAGTGAGTGAGAGAGAGAAGCTGTGAGTGAGTGAGAGAGAGAGAGACAGAGAAGCTGTGTGAGAGAGAGAGAGAGAAAGAGAAGCTGTAAGTGAGAGAGAGAGAAATAGAACCTGAGAGTGAGAGAGAGAGAGAGAAAGAGAAAGAGAGGCTGTGTGTGTGTGAGAGAGAGAAGCTGTGAGTGAATGAGAGAGAGAGGGAGAAATAGAAGCTGTGAGAGAGAGAGAAAGAGAAGCTGTGAGTGAGAGAGATATATAGTCAAGCTGTGAGAGAGAGACAGAGAAAGAGACACAGTGAGTGAGAGAGAGAGATAAAGAGATGCTGTGAGAGAGAGAGAAGCTGTGAGTGAGAGAGAGAGAAGCTGTGAGTGAGAGAGAGAGAGAAAGAGAAGCTGTGAGTGAGAGAGAGAGAGAAAGAGAAGCAGTGAGAGAGGGAGAGAGAGAATGAGAAGGTGTGAGTGGGAGAGAGAGAGAAAGAGAAGTTGTGAGTGAGAGAGAGAGAGAGAGAAGCTGTGAGTGAGAGAGAGAGAAAGAGAAGCTGTGAGTGAGAGAGAGAGAGAAAGAGAAGCAGTGAGAGAGGGAGAGAGAGAATGAGGTGTGAGTGAGAGAGAGAGAAAGTGAAGTTGTGAGTGAGAGAGAGAGAGAGAAGCTGTGAGTGAGAGAGAGAGAAAGAGAAGCTGTGAGAGAGTGAGAGAGAGAGAGAGAAAAGCTGTGAGTGAGTGAGTGAGAGAGAAGCTGTGAGTGAGAGAGAGATAAAGAGAAGCTGTGAGTTAGAGAGAGACAGAGAAAGAGAAGCTGTGAGTGAGAGAGAGAGAGAAAAAGAGAAAAGATGTGAGTGAGAGAGAGAGAAGCTGTGAGTGAGAGAGAGATAAAGAGAAGCTGTGAGTTAGAGAGAGATAGAGAAAGAGAAGCTGTGAGTGAGAAAGAGAGAAAGAGATGCTGTGAGTGAGTGAGAGAGAGAGAGAGAAAAGCTGTGAGTGAGAGAGAGAGAGAAGCTGTGAGTCAGAGAGAGATAAAGAGAAGCTGTGAGTTCGAAAGAGACAGAGAAAGAGAAGCTGTGAGTGAGAGAGAGAGAGAAAGAGAAGCTGTGAGTGAGAGAGAGAGAGAGAAGCTGTGAGTGAGAGAGAGAGAGAAGCTGTGAGAGAGAGTGAGAGAGAGAGAGAGAAAAGCTGTGAGTGAGAGAGAGAGAGAGAGAAGCTGTGTGTGTGAGAGAGAAAAGCTGTGAGTGAGAGAGAGAGAGAAGCTGTGAGTGAGAGAGAAAGAGTAGCTGTGAGTGAGAGAGAGAGAAAGATAAGCTGAGTGAGAGAAAGAGAGAAAGAGAAGCTGTGAGTGAGAGAGAGAGAGAAAGAGAAGTTGTGAGTGAGAGAGAGAGAAGCTGTGTGAGAGAGAAAGAAACTCTTTGAGAGGGAGTGAGAGAGAGAGAGAGAAAGAGAAGCTGTGTGTGCGAGAGAAAGAATGAGTAGCTGTGAGTAAGAGAGAGAGAAAGAGAAGCTGTGAGTGAGAGAGAGAAAGAGCTGTGAGTGAGAGAGAGAAGCTGTGAGTGAGTGAGAGAGAGAGAGAGAAAGAGAAGCTGTGAGCGAGCGAGAGAGAGAGAGAGAAGCTATGAGTGAGAGAGAGAGAAAGACCAGCTGTGAGAGAGAGACAGAGAAAGAGAAGCTGTGAGAGATAGAGAGAAAGAGAAGCTGTGAGTGAGAGAGAGAGAAAGAGAAGCTGTGAGTGTGAGAGAGAGAAAGAGAAGCTGTGAGTGTGAGAGAGAGAAAGATAGAGAAGCTGTGAGTGAGATAGAGAGAGAGAGAAAGAGAAGCTGTGAGTGAGAGAGAGAGAGAGAGAAGCTGTGAGTGAGTGATAGAAAGAGAGAGAGAGAGAAGATGTGAGTGAGAGAGAGAGAAAGAGAAGCTGTGAGTGACAGAGAGAAAAAAAGAGAAGCTGTGAGTGAGAGAGAGAGAGAAAGAGAAGCTGTGAGTGAGAGAGAGAGAAGCTGTGAGTGAGAGAGAGAGAAAGAGAATATGTGAGGGAGAGAGTGAGTAAGAGAAGCTGTGAGTGAGAGAGAGAGAGAAAGAGAAGTTGTGAGTGAGGAGAGAGAAAGAGAAGCTGTGAGTGAAAGAGATAGAGAAAGAGAAGCTGTGAGTTAGAGAGAGATAGAGAAAGAGAAGCTGTGAGTGAGAAAGAGAGAAAGAGATGCTGTGAGTGAGTGAGAGAGAGAGAGAGAAAAGCTGTGAGTGAGAGAGAGAGAGAAGCTGTGAGTCAGAGAGAGATAAAGAGAAGCTGTGAGTTCGAAAGAGACAGAGAAAGAGAAGCTGTGAGTGAGAGAGAGAGAGAAAGAGAAGCTGTGAGTGAGAGAGAGAGAGAAGCTGTGAGTGAGAGAGAGAGAGAAGCTGTGAGAGAGAGTGAGAGAGAGAGAGAGAAAAGCTGTGAGTGAGAGAGAGAGAGAGAGAAGCTGTGTGTGTGAGAGAGAAAAGCTGTGAGTGAGAGAGAGAGAGAAGCTGTGAGTGAGAGAGAAAGAGTAGCTGTGAGTGAGAGAGAGAGAGAAAGATAAGCTGAGTGAGAGAAAGAGAGAAAGAGAAGCTGTGAGTGAGAGAGAGAGAGAAAGAGAAGTTGTGAGTGAGAGAGAGAGAAGCTGTGTGAGAGAGAAAGAAACTCTTTGAGAGGGAGGGAGAGAGAGAGAGAAAAAGAGAAGCTGTGTGTGCGAGAGAAAGAATGAGTAGCTGTGAGTAAGAGAGAGAGAAAGAGAAGCTGTGAGTGAGAGAGAGAAAGAGCTGTGAGTGAGAGAGAGAGAGAAGCTGTGAGTGAGTGAGTGAGAGAGAGAGAAAGAGAAGCTGTGAGCGAGAGAGAGAGAGAGAAGCTATGAGTGTGAGAGAGAGAAAGACCAGCTGTGAGAGAGAGACAGAGAAAGAGAAGCTGTGAGAGATAGAGAGAAAGAGAAGCTGTGAGTGAGAGAGAGAGAAAGAGAAGCTGTGAGTGAGAGAGAGAGAAAGAGAAGCTGTGAGTGTGAGAGAGAGAAAGATAGAGAAGCTGTGAGTGAGATAGAGAGAGAGAGAAAGAGAAGCTGTGAGTGAGAGAGAGAGAGAGAGAGAAGCTGTGAGTGAGTGATAGAAAGAGAGAGAGAGAAGATGTGAGTGAGAGAGAGAGAAAGAGAAGCTGTGAGTGAGAGAGAAAGCTGTGAGTGAGAGAGAGAGAAAGAGAAGATGTGAGGGAGAGAGTGAGTAAGAGAAGCTGTGAGTGAGAGAGAGAGAGAAAGAGAAGCTGTGAGTGAGCGAGAGAGAGAAAGAGAAGCTGTGAGTGAAAGAGATAGAGAAAGAGAAGCTGTGAGTGATAGAGAGAGAGAGAGAAGGAGAAGCTGTGAGTGAGAGAGAGAGAAAGAAAGAGATGCTGTGAGTGAGAGAGAGAAAGAGAAGCTGTGAGTGAGAGAGTGGGAGAAAAAGGGAAGATGTGAGTGAGAGAGAGAGAAAGAGAAGCTGTGAGTGAGAGAGAGAGAGAGAAAGAGAAGCTGTGAGTGAGTGAGAGAGAGAGAAGCTGTGAGTGAGTGAGAGAGAGAGAGAGAAAGAGAAGCTGTGAGTGAGAGAGACAGAAAGAGAAGCTGTGAGTGAGAGAGAGAGATAAAGACAAGCTGTGAGAGAGAGACAGAGAAAGAGAAGCTGAGTGAGAGAGAGAGAAAGAGAAGCTGTGAGTGAGAGAGAGAGAAAGAGAAGCTGTGAGTGAGAGAGAGAGAAAGAGAAGCTGTGAGTGAGAGAGAGAAAGAAAGAGAAGCTGTGAGTGAGAGAGAGAAAGAGAAGTTGTGAGTGAGAGAGAAAGAAAGAAAGAGAAGCTGTGAGTGAGATAGAGAGAGAGAAAGAGAAGCTGTGAGTGAGAGAGAGAGAAAGAGAAGCTGTGAGTGAGAGAGAGAGAAGTTGTGAGTGAGAGAGAGAGAGAAAGAGAAGGTGTCAGTGAGAGAGAAAGAGAAGGTGTGAGTGAGAGAGAGAGAAAGAGAAGGTGTGAGTGAGAGAGAGAGAGAAAGAGAAGCTGTGAGTGAGAGAGAGAGAAAGAGAAGCTGTGAGTGAGATAGAGAGAGAGAAAGAGAAGCTGTGAGTGAGAGAGAGAGAGAGAAAGAGAAGCTGTGAGTGAGAGAGTGTGTGAAGCTGTGTGTGTGTGAGAGAGAGAGACGCTGTGAGTGTGAGAGAGAGAAGCTGTGAGTGAGAGAGAGAGAAAGAGAAGCTGTGTGAGGGAGAGATAAAGAGAAGCTGTGAGTTAGAGAGAGACAGAGAAAGAGAAGCTGTGAGTGAGAGAGAGAGAAAGAGAAGCTGTGAGTGAGAGAGAGAGAAAAAGAAGCTGAGTAAGAAAGAGAGAGAGAAAGAGAAGCTGTGAGTGAGAGAGAGAGATAAATAGAAGCTGTGAGTTAGAGAGAGAAAGAGAAGCTGTGAGTGAGAGAGAGAGAAAGAGAAGTTGTGAGTGAGAGAGAGAGAAGCTGTGAGTGAGAGAGAGAGAGAAAGAGAAGATGTGAGTGAGTGAGAGAGAGAGAGAAGCTGTGTGAGAGAGAGACAAAGAGAAGCTGTGAGTGAGAGAGAGAGCGTAAGAGAAGCTGTGTGTGAGAGAGAGAGAAAGAGAAGCTGTGAGTGAGAGTGAGTGAAAGAGAGAGAGAGAAACTGTGACAGTGATAGAGAGAGAGCAAAAGAGAAGCTGTGAGTGAGAGAGAGACATAAAGAGAAACTGTGAGTGAGAGAGAGAAAGAGAAGCTGTGAGTGAGAGAGAGAAAAAGAAGCTGAGTAAGAAAGAGAGAGAGAAAGAGAAGCTGTGAGTGAGAGAGAGAGAGAGCGAAAGAGACGCTGAGAGTGCAAGAGAGAAAGAGTAGCTGTGAGTGAGACAGAGAAAGTGTAGCTGTGAGTAAGAGAGAGAGAAAGAGAAGCTGTGAGTGAGAGAGAGAGAGAAGCTGTGAGTGAGAGAGAGAGAGCAAGACCAGCTGTGAGAGAGAGACAGAGAAAAAGAAGCTGAGTGAGAGATAGAGAGAAAGAGAAGCTGTGAGTGAGAGAGAGAGAGAGAGAGAAGCTGTTAGTGAGAGAGAGAGAAAGAGAAGCTGTGAGTGTGAGAGAGAGAAACATAGAGAAGCTGTGAGTGAGATAGAGAGAGAGAAAGAGAAGCTGTGAGTGAGAGAGAGAGAGAGAAGCTGTGAGTGAGTGATAGAAAGAGAGAGAGAGAACATGTGTGTGTGAGAGAGAGAAAGAGAAGCTGTGAGTGAGAGAGAGAGAAAAAGAGAAGCTGTGAGTGAGAGAGAGAGAGAGAAGCTGTGAGTGAGAGAGAGAAAGAGAAGATGTGATTGAGAAAGAGAAAGAGACGGTGTGAGGGAGAGAGAAAGAGAAGCTGTGACTGAGAGAGAGAGATAAAGACAACTTGTGAGTTAGAGAGAGACAGAAAAAGAGAAGCTGTGAGTGAGAGAGAGAGAAAGAGAAGCTGTGAGTGAGAGAGAGAGAGATAAATAGAAGCTGTGAGTTAGAGAGAGAAAGTGAAACTGTGAGTGAGAGAGAGAGAAAGAGAAGTTGTGAGTGAGAGAGAGAGAGAAGCTGTGAGTGAGAGAGAGAGAGAAAGAGAAGATGTGAGTGAGAGAGAGAGAGAAGCTGTGTGAGAGTGAGACAAAGAGAAGCTGTGAGTGAGAGAGAGAGAGTAAGAGAAGCTGTGTGTGTGTGAGAGAGAAAGAGAAGCTGTGAGTGAGAGTGAGTGAAAAAGAGAGAGAGAAGCTGTGAGTGAGAGAGAGAGAGAAAGAGAAGATGTGAGTGAGAGAGAGAGAGAAGCTGTGTGAGAGTGAGACAAAGAGAAGCTGTGTGAGAGAGAGAGAGTAAGAGAAGCTGTGAGTGAGAGAGAGAGAGAAAGAGAAGCAGTGAGAGAGGGAGAGAGAGAATGAGAAGGTGTGAGTGAGAGAGAGAGAGAGAGAAGTTGTGAGTGAGAGAGAGAGAGAGAAGCTGTGAGTGAGAGAGAGAGAGATAAAGAGAAGCTGTGAGTGAGTGAGAGAGAGAAAGAGAAGCTGTGAGTGAGAGAGAGAGAGAAAGAGAAGCAGTGAGAGAGGGAGAGAGAGAATGAGAAGGTGTGAGTGAGAGAGAGAGAGAAAGAGAAGTTGTGAGTGAGAGAGAGAGAGAGAAGCTGTGAGTGAGAGAGAGAGAAAGAGAAGCTGTGAGTGAGAGAGAGAGAGAAAGAGAAGCAGTGAGAGAGGGAGAGAGAGAATGAGAAGGTGTGAGTGAGAGAGAGAGAAAGTGAAGTTGTGAGTGAGAGAGAGAGAGAGAAGCTGTGAGTGAGAGAGAGAGAAAGAGAAGCTGTGAGAGAGTGAGAGAGAGAGAGAGAAAAGCTGTGAGTGAGTGAGTGAGAGAGAAGCTGTGAGTGAGAGAGAGATAAAGAGAAGCTGTGAGTTAGAGAGAGACAGAGAAAGAGAAGCTGTGAGTGAGAGAGAGAGAGAGAAAGAGAAAAGATGTGAGTGAGAGAGAGAGAAGCTGTGAGTGAGAGAGAGATAAAGAGAAGCTGTGAGTTAGAGAGAGATAGAGAAAGAGAAGCTGTGAGTGAGAAAGAGAGAAAGAGATGCTGTGAGTGAGTGAGAGAGAGAGAGAGAAAAGCTGTGAGTGAGAGAGAGAGAGAAGCTGTGAGTCAGAGAGAGATAAAGAGAAGCTGTGAGTTCGAAAGAGACAGAGAAAGAGAAGCTGTGAGTGAGAGAGAGAGAGAAAGAGAAGCTGTGAGTGAGAGAGAGAGAGAGAAGCTGTGAGTGAGAGAGAGAGAGAAGCTGTGAGAGAGAGTGAGAGAGAGAGAGAAAAGCTGTGAGTGAGAGAGAGAGAGAGAGAAGCTGTGTGTGTGAGAGAGAAAAGCTGTGAGTGAGAGAGAGAGAGAAGCTGTGAGTGAGAGAGAAAGAGTAGCTGTGAGTGAGAGAGAGAGAAAGATAAGCTGAGTGAGAGAAAGAGAGAAAGAGAAGCTGTGAGTGAGAGAGAGAGAGAAAGAGAAGTTGTGAGTGAGAGAGAGAGAAGCTGTGTGAGAGAGAAAGAAACTCTTTGAGAGGGAGTGAGAGAGAGAGAGAGAAAGAGAAGCTGTGTGTGCGAGAGAAAGAATGAGTAGCTGTGAGTAAGAGAGAGAGAAAGAGAAGCTGTGAGTGAGAGAGAGAAAGAGCTGTGAGTGAGAGAGAGAAGCTGTGAGTGAGTGAGAGAGAGAGAGAGAAAGAGAAGCTGTGAGCGAGCGAGAGAGAGAGAGAAGCTATGAGTGAGAGAGAGAGAAAGACCAGCTGTGAGAGAGAGACAGAGAAAGAGAAGCTGTGAGAGATAGAGAGAAAGAGAAGCTGTGAGTGAGAGAGAGAGAAAGAGAAGCTGTGAGTGTGAGAGAGAGAAAGAGAAGCTGTGAGTGTGAGAGAGAGAAAGATAGAGAAGCTGTGAGTGAGGATAGAGAGAGAGAGAAAGAGAAGCTGTGAGTGAGAGAGAGAGAGAGAGAAGCTGTGAGTGAGTGATAGAAAGAGAGAGAGAGAGAAGATGTGAGTGAGAGAGAGAGAAAGAGAAGCTGTGAGTGACAGAGAGAAAAAAAGAGAAGCTGTGAGTGAGAGAGAGAGAGAAAGAGAAGCTGTGAGTGAGAGAGAGAGAAGCTGTGAGTGAGAGAGAGAGAAAGAGAAGATGTGAGGGAGAGAGTGAGTAAGAGAAGCTGTGAGTGAGAGAGAGAGAGAAAGAGAAGTTGTGAGTGAGCGAGAGAGAGAAAGAGAAGCTGTGAGTGAAAGAGATAGAGAAAGAGAAGCTGTGAGTGAGAAAGAGAGAAAGAGATGCTGTGAGTGAGTGAGAGAGAGAGAGAGAAAAGCTGTGAGTGAGAGAGAGAGAGAAGCTGTGAGTCAGAGAGAGATAAAGAGAAGCTGTGAGTTCGAAAGAGACAGAGAAAGAGAAGCTGTGAGTGAGAGAGAGAGAGAAAGAGAAGCTGTGAGTGAGAGAGAGAGAGAGAAGCTGTGAGTGAGAGAGAGAGAGAAGCTGTGAGAGAGAGTGAGAGAGAGAGAGAGAAAAGCTGTGAGTGAGAGAGAGAGAGAGAGAAGCTGTGTGTGTGAGAGAGAAAAGCTGTGAGTGAGAGAGAGAGAGAAGCTGTGAGTGAGAGAGAAAGAGTAGCTGTGAGTGAGAGAGAGAGAGAAAGATAAGCTGAGTGAGAGAAAGAGAGAAAGAGAAGGTGTGAGTGAGAGAGAGAGAGAAGGAGAAGCTGTGAGTGAGAGAGAGAGAAAGAAAGAGATGCTGTGAGTGAGAGAGAGAAAGAGAAGCTGTGAGTGAGAGAGTGGGAGAAAAAGGGAAGCTGTGAGTGAGAGAGAGAGAAAGAGAAGCTGTGAGTGAGAGAGAGAGAGAGAAAGAGAAGCTGTGAGTGAGTGAGAGAGAGAGAAGCTGTGAGTGAGTGAGAGAGAGAGAGAGAAAGAGAAGCTGTGAGTGAGAGAGACAGAAAGAGAAGCTGTGAGTGAGAGAGAGAGATAAAGACAAGCTGTGAGAGAGAGACAGAGAAAGAGAAGCTGAGTGAGAGAGAGAGAAAGAGAAGCTGTGAGTGAGAGAGAGAGAAAGAGAAGCTGTGAGTGAGAGAGAGAGAAAGAGAAGCTGTGAGTGAGAGAGAGAAAGAAAGAGAAGCTGTGAGTGAGAGAGAAAAAGAGAAGTTGTGAGTGAGAGAGAAAGAAAGAAAGAGAAGCTGTGAGTGAGATAGAGAGAGAGAAAGAGAAGCTGTGAGTGAGAGAGAGAGAAAGAGAAGCTGTGAGTGAGAGAGAGAGTTGTGAGTGAGAGAGAGAGAGAAAGAGAAGGTGTCAGTGAGAGAGAAAGAGAAGGTGTGAGTGAGAGAGAGAGAGAAAGAGAAGGTGTGAGTGAGAGAGAGAGAGAAAGAGAAGCTGTGAGTGAGAGAGAAAGAAAGAGAAGCTGTGAGTGAGATAGAGAGAGAGAAAGAGAAGCTGTGAGTGAGAGAGAGAGAGAGAAAGAGAAGCTGTGAGTGAGAGAGTGTGTGAAGCTGTGTGTGTGTGAGAGAGAGAGACGCTGTGAGTGTGAGAGAGAGAGAAAGAGAAGTTGTGAGTGAGAGAGAGAGAAGCTGTGTGAGAGAGAAAGAAACTCTTTGAGAGGGAGTGAGAGAGAGAGAGAAAAAGAGAAGCTGTGTGTGCGAGAGAAAGAATGAGTAGCTGTGAGTAAGAGAGAGAGAAAGAGAAGCTGTGAGTGAGAGAGAGAAAGAGCTGTGAGTGAGTGAGAGAGAGAAGCTGTGAGTGAGTGAGAGAGAGAGAGAGAAAGAGAAGCTGTGAGAGAGAGAGAGAGAGAGAAGCTATGAGTGAGAGAGAGAGAAAGACCAGCTGTGAGAGAGAGAGAGAGAAAGAGAAGCTGTGAGTGTGAGAGAGAGAAAGATAGAGAAGCTGTGAGTGAGATAGAGAGAGAGAGAAAGAGAAGCTGTGAGTGAGAGAGAGAGAGAGAGAGAAGCTGTGAGTGAGTGATAGAAAGAGAGAGAGAGAAGATGTGAGTGAGAGAGAGAGAAAGAGAAGCTGTGAGTGAGAGAGAGAGAAGCTGTGAGTGAGAGAGAGAGAAAGAGAAGATGTGAGGGAGAGAGTGAGTAAGAGAAGCTGTGAGTGAGAGAGAGAGAGAAAGAGAAGCTGTGAGTGAGCAAGAGAGAGAAAGAGAAGCTGTGAGTGAAAGAGATAGAGAAAGAGAAGCTGTGAGTGATAGAGAGAGAGAGAGAAGGAGAAGCTGTGAGTGAGAGAGAGAGAAAGAAAGAGATGCTGTGAGTGAGAGAGAGAAAGAGAAGCTGTGAGTGAGAGAGTGGGAGAAAAAGGGAAGCTGTGAGTGAGAGAGAGAGAAAGAGAAGCTGTGAGTGAGAGAGAGAGAGAGAAAGAGAAGCTGTGAGTGAGTGAGAGAGAGAGAAGCTGTGAGTGAGTGAGAGAGAGAGAGAGAAAGAGAAGCTGTGAGTGAGAGAGACAGAAAGAGAAGCTGTGAGTGAGAGAGAGAGATAAAGACAAGCTGTGAGAGAGAGACAGAGAAAGAGAAGCTGAGTGAGAGAGAGAGAAAGAGAAGCTGTGAGTGAGAGAGAGAGAAAGAGAAGCTGTGAGTGAGAGAGAGAGAAAGAGAAGCTGTGACTGAGAGAGAGAAAGAAAGAGAAGCTGTGAGTGAGAGAGAGAAAGAGAAGTTGTGAGTGAGAGAGAAAGAAAGAAAGAGAAGCTGTGAGTGAGATAGAGAGAGAGAAAGAGAAGCTGTGAGTGAGAGAGAGAGAAAGAGAAGCTGTGAGTGAGAGAGAGAGAGAAAGAGAAGGTGTCAGTGAGAGAGAAAGAGAAGGTGTGAGTGAGAGAGAGAGAGAAAGAGAAGGTGTGAGTGAGAGAGAGAGAAAGAGAAGCTGTGAGTGAGAGAGAAAGAAAGAGAAGCTGTGAGTGAGATAGAGAGAGAGAAAGAGAAGCTGTGAGTGAGAGAGAGAGAGAGAAAGAGAAGCTGTGAGTGAGAGAGTGTGTGAAGCTGTGTGTGTGTGAGAGAGAGAGACGCTGTGAGTGTGAGAGAGAGAAGCTGTGAGTGAGAGAGAGAGAAAGAGAAGCTGTGTGAGGAAGAGATAAAGAGAAGCTGTGAGTTAGAGAGAGACAGAGAAAGAGAAGCTGTGAGTGAGAGAGAGAGAAAGAGAAGCTGTGAGTGAGAGAGAGAGAAAAAGAAGCTGAGTAAGAAAGAGAGAGAGAAAGAGAAGCTGTGAGTGAGAGAGAGAGATAAATAGAAGCTGTGAGTTAGAGAGAGAAAGAGAAGCTGTGAGTGAGAGAGAGAGAAAGAGAAGTTGTGAGTGAGAGAGAGAGAAGCTGTGAGTGAGAGAGAGAGAGAAAGAGAAGATGTGAGTGAGTGAGAGAGAGAGAGAAGCTGTGTGAGAGAGAGACAAAGAGAAGCTGTGAGTGAGAGAGAGAGCGTAAGAGAAGCTGTGTGTGTGTGAGAGAGAAAGAGAAGCTGTGAGTGAGAGTGAGTGAAAGAGAGAGAGAGAAACTGTGACAGTGATAGAGAGAGAGCAAAAGAGAAGCTGTGAGTGAGAGAGAGACATAAAGAGAAACTGTGAGTGAGAGAGAGAGAAAGAGAAGCTGTGAGTGAGAGAGAGAGAAAAAGAAGCTGAGTAAGAAAGAGAGAGAGAAAGAGAAGCTGTGAGTGAGAGAGAGAGAAAGAGAAGCTGTGAGTGAGAGAGAGAGAGAGCGAAAGAGACGCTGAGAGTGCAAGAGAGAAAGAGTAGCTGTGAGTGAGACAGAGAAAGTGTAGCTGTGAGTAAGAGAGAGAGAAAGAGAAGCTGTGAGAGAGAGAGAGAGAGAAGCTGTGAGTGAGAGAGAGAGAGAAAGACCAGCTGTGAGAGAGAGACAGAGAAAAAGAAGCTGAGTGAGAGATAGAGAGAAAGAGAAGCTGTGAGTGAGAGAGAGAGAGAGAGAGAAGCTGTTAGTGAGAGAGAGAGAAAGAGAAGCTGTGAGTGTGAGAGAGAGAAACATAGAGAAGCTGTGAGTGAGATAGAGAGAGAGAAAGAGAAGCTGTGAGTGAGAGAGAGAGAGAGAAGCTGTGAGTGAGTGATAGAAAGAGAGAGAGAGAACATGTGTGTGTGAGAGAGAGAAAGAGAAGCTGTGAGTGAGAGAGAGAGAAAAAGAGAAGCTGTGAGTGAGAGAGAGAGAGAGAAGCTGTGAGTGAGAGAGAGAAAGAGAAGATGTGATTGAGAAAGAGAAAGAGACGGTGTGAGGGAGAGAGAAAGAGAAGCTGTGACTGAGAGAGAGAGATAAAGACAACTTGTGAGTTAGAGAGAGACAGAAAAAGAGAAGCTGTGAGTGAGAGAGAGAGAGATAAATAGAAGCTGTGAGTTAGAGAGAGAAAGTGAAACTGTGAGTGAGAGAGAGAGAAAGAGAAGTTGTGAGTGAGAGAGAGAGAGAAGCTGTGAGTGAGAGAGAGAGAGAAAGAGAAGATGTGAGTGAGAGAGAGAGAGAAGCTGTGTGAGAGTGAGACAAAGAGAAGCTGTGAGTGAGAGAGAGTAAGAGAAGCTGTGTGTGTGTGTGAGAGAAAGAGAAGCTGTGAGTGAGAGTGAGTGAAAAAGAGAGAGAGAAGCTGTGAGTGAGAGAGAGAGAGAAAGAGAAGCTGTGAGTGAGAGAGAGAGAAAGAGAAGCTGTGAGTGTGAGAGAGAGAAAGAGAAGCTGTGAGTGTGAGAGAGAGAAAGATAGAGAAGCTGTGAGTGAGGATAGAGAGAGAGAGAAAGAGAAGCTGTGAGTGAGAGAGAGAGAGAGAGAAGCTGTGAGTGAGTGATAGAAAGAGAGAGAGAGAGAAGATGTGAGTGAGAGAGAGAGAAAGAGAAGCTGTGAGTGACAGAGAGAAAAAAAGAGAAGCTGTGAGTGAGAGAGAGAGAGAAAGAGAAGCTGTGAGTGAGAGAGAGAGAAGCTGTGAGTGAGAGAGAGAGAAAGAGAAGATGTGAGGGAGAGAGTGAGTAAGAGAAGCTGTGAGTGAGAGAGAGAGAGAAAGAGAAGTTGTGAGTGAGCGAGAGAGAGAAAGAGAAGCTGTGAGTGAAAGAGATAGAGAAAGAGAAGCTGTGAGTTAGAGAGAGATAGAGAAAGAGAAGCTGTGAGTGAGAAAGAGAGAAAGAGATGCTGTGAGTGAGTGAGAGAGAGAGAGAGAAAAGCTGTGAGTGAGAGAGAGAGAGAAGCTGTGAGTCAGAGAGAGATAAAGAGAAGCTGTGAGTTCGAAAGAGACAGAGAAAGAGAAGCTGTGAGTGAGAGAGAGAGAGAAACTGTGAGTGAGAGAGAGAGAGAGAAGCTGTGAGTGAGAGAGAGAGAGAAGCTGTGAGAGAGAGTGAGAGAGAGAGAGAGAAAAGCTGTGAGTGAGAGAGAGAGAGAGAGAAGCTGTGTGTGTGAGAGAGAAAAGCTGTGAGTGAGAGAGAGAGAGAAGCTGTGAGTGAGAGAGAAAGAGTAGCTGTGAGTGAGAGAGAGAGAGAAAGATAAGCTGAGTGAGAGAAAGAGAGAAAGAGAAGCTGTGAGTGAGAGAGAGAGAGAAAGAGAAGTTGTGAGTGAGAGAGAGAGAAGCTGTGTGAGAGAGAAAGAAACTCTTTGAGAGGGAGTGAGAGAGAGAGAGAAAAAGAGAAGCTGTGTGTGCGAGAGAAAGAATGAGTAGCTGTGAGTAAGAGAGAGAGAAAGAGAAGCTGTGAGTGAGAGAGAGAAAGAGCTGTGAGTGAGTGAGAGAGAGAAGCTGTGAGTGAGTGAGAGAGAGAGAGAGAAAGAGAAGCTGTGAGCGAGAGAGAGAGAGAGAAGCTATGAGTGAGAGAGAGAGAAAGACCAGCTGTGAGAGAGAGACAGAGAAAGAGAAGCTGTGAGAGATAGAGAGAAAGAGAAGCTGTGAGTGAGAGAGAGAGAAAGAGAAGCTGTGAGTGAGAGAGAGAGAAAGAGAAGCTGTGAGTGTGAGAGAGAGAAAGATAGAGAAGCTGTGAGTGAGATAGAGAGAGAGAGAAAGAGAAGCTGTGAGTGAGAGAGAGAGAGAGAGAGAAGGTGTGAGTGAGTGATAGAAAGAGAGAGAGAGAAGATGTGAGTGAGAGAGAGAGAAAGAGAAGCTGTGAGTGAGAGAGAGAGAAGCTGTGAGTGAGAGAGAGAGAAAGAGAAGATGTGAGGGAGAGAGTGAGTAAGAGAAGCTGTGAGTGAGAGAGAGAGAGAAAGAGAAGCTGTGAGTGAGCGAGAGAGAGAAAGAGAAGCTGTGAGTGAAAGAGATAGAGAAAGAGAAGGTGTGAGTGATAGAGAGAGAGAGAGAAGGAGAAGCTGTGAGTGAGAGAGAGAGAAAGAAAGAGATGCTGTGAGTGAGAGAGAGAAAGAGAAGCTGTGAGTGAGAGAGTGGGAGAAAAAGGGAAGCTGTGAGTGAGAGAGAGAGAAAGAGAAGCTGTGAGTGAGAGAGAGAGAGAGAAAGAGAAGCTGTGAGTGAGTGAGAGAGAGAGAAGCTGTGAGTGAGTGAGAGAGAGAGAGAAAGAGAAGCTGTGAGTGAGAGAGACAGAAAGAGAAGCTGTGAGTGAGAGAGAGAGATAAAGACAAGCTGTGAGAGAGAGACAGAGAAAGAGAAGCTGAGTGAGAGAGAGAGAAAGAGAAGCTGTGAGTGAGAGAGAGAGAAAGAGAAGCTGTGAGTGAGAGAGAGAGAAAGAGAAGCTGTGACTGAGAGAGAGAAAGAAAGAGAAGCTGTGAGTGAGAGAGAAAAAGAGAAGTTGTGAGTGAGAGAGAAAGAAAGAAAGAGAAGCTGTGAGTGAGATAGAGAGAGAGAAAGAGAAGCTGTGAGTGAGAGAGAGAGAAAGAGAAGCTGTGAGTGAGAGAGAGAGTTGTGAGTGAGAGAGAGAGAGAAAGAGAAGGTGTCAGTGAGAGAGAAAGAGAAGGTGTGAGTGAGAGAGAGAGAGAAAGAGAAGGTGTGAGTGAGAGAGAGAGAGAAAGAGAAGCTGTGAGTGAGAGAGAAAGAAAGAGAAGCTGTGAGTGAGATAGAGAGAGAGAAAGAGAAGCTGTGAGTGAGAGAGAGAGAGAGAAAGAGAAGCTGTGAGTGAGAGAGTGTGTGAAGCTGTGTGTGTGTGAGAGAGAGAGACGCTGTGAGTGTGAGAGAGAGAGAAAGAGAAGTTGTGAGTGGGAGAGAGAGAAGCTGTGTGAGAGAGAAAGAAACTCTTTGAGAGGGAGTGAGAGAGAGAGAAAAAAAGAGAAGCTGTGTGTGCGAGAGAAAGAATGAGTAGCTGTGAGTAAGAGAGAGAGAAAGAGAAGCTGTGAGTGAGAGAGAGAAAGAGCTGTGAGTGAGTGAGAGAGAGAAGCTGTGAGTGAGTGAGAGAGAGAGAGAGAAAGAGAAGCTGTGAGCGAGAGAGAGAGAGAGAAGCTATGAGTGAGAGAGAGAGAAAGACCAGCTGTGAGAGAGAGAGAGAGAAAGAGAAGCTGTGAGTGTGAGAGAGAGAAAGATAGAGAAGCTGTGAGTGAGATAGAGAGAGAGAGAAAGAGAAGCTGTGAGTGAGAGAGAGAGAGAGAGAGAAGCTGTGAGTGAGTGATAGAAAGAGAGAGAGAGAAGATGTGAGTGAGAGAGAGAGAAAGAGAAGCTGTGAGTGAGAGAGAGAGAAGCTGTGAGTGAGAGAGAGAGAAAGAGAAGATGTGAGGGAGAGAGTGAGTAAGAGAAGCTGTGAGTGAGAGAGAGAGAGAAAGAGAAGCTGTGAGTGAGCAAGAGAGAGAAAGAGAAGCTGTGAGTGAAAGAGATAGAGAAAGAGAAGCTGTGAGTGATAGAGAGAGAGAGAAGGAGAAGCTGTGAGTGAGAGAGAGAGAAAGAAAGAGATGCTGTGAGTGAGAGAGAGAAAGAGAAGCTGTGAGTGAGAGAGTGGGAGAAAAAGGGAAGCTGTGAGTGAGAGAGAGAGAAAGAGAAGCTGTGAGTGAGAGAGAGAGAGAAAGAGAAGCTGTGAGTGAGTGAGAGAGAGAGAAGCTGTGAGTGAGTGAGAGAGAGAGAGAGAAAGAGAAGCTGTGAGTGAGAGAGACAGAAAGAGAAGCTGTGAGTGAGAGAGAGAGATAAAGACAAGCTGTGAGAGAGAGACAGAGAAAGAGAAGCTGAGTGAGAGAGAGAGAAAGAGAAGCTGTGAGTGAGAGAGAGAGAAAGAGAAGCTGTGAGTGAGAGAGAGAGAAAGAGAAGCTGTGACTGAGAGAGAGAAAGAAAGAGAAGCTGTGAGTGAGAGAGAGAAAGAGAAGTTGTGAGTGAGAGAGAAAGAAAGAAAGAGAAGCTGTGAGTGAGATAGAGAGAGAGAAAGAGAAGCTGTGAGTGAGAGAGAGAGAAAGAGAAGCTGTGAGTGAGAGAGAGAGTTGTGAGTGAGAGAGAGAGAGAAAGAGAAGGTGTCAGTGAGAGAGAAAGAGAAGGTGTGAGTGAGAGAGAGAGAGAAAGAGAAGGTGTGAGTGAGAGAGAGAGAGAAAGAGAAGCTGTGAGTGAGAGAGAAAGAAAGAGAAGCTGTGAGTGAGATAGAGAGAGAGAAAGAGAAGCTGTGAGTGAGAGAGAGAGAGAGAAAGAGAAGCTGTGAGTGAGAGAGTGTGTGAAGCTGTGTGTGTGTGAGAGAGAGAGACGCTGTGAGTGTGAGAGAGAGAAGCTGTGAGTGAGAGAGAGAGAAAGAGAAGCTGTGTGAGGGAGAGATAAAGAGAAGCTGTGAGTTAGAGAGAGACAGAGAAAGAGAAGCTGTGAGTGAGAGAGAGAGAAAGAGAAGCTGTGAGTGAGAGAGAGAGAAAAAGAAGCTGAGTAAGAAAGAGAGAGAGAAAGAGAAGCTGTGAGTGAGAGAGAGAGATAAATAGAAGCTGTGAGTTAGAGAGAGAAAGAGAAGCTGTGAGTGAGAGAGAGAGAAAGAGAAGTTGTGAGTGAGAGAGAGAGAAGCTGTGAGTGAGAGAGAGAGAGAAAGAGAAGATGTGAGTGAGTGAGAGAGAGAGAGAAGCTGTGTGAGAGAGAGACAAAGAGAAGCTGTGAGTGAGAGAGAGAGCGTAAGAGAAGCTGTGTGTGTGTGAGAGAGAAAGAGAAGCTGTGAGTGAGAGTGAGTGAAAGAGAGAGAGAGAAACTGTGACAGTGATAGAGAGAGAGCAAAAGAGAAGCTGTGAGTGAGAGAGAGACATAAAGAGAAACTGTGAGTGAGAGAGAGAGAAAGAGAAGCTGTGAGTGAGAGAGAGAGAAAAAGAAGCTGAGTAAGAAAGAGAGAGAGAAAGAGAAGCTGTGAGTGAGAGAGAGAGAAAGAGAAGCTGTGAGTGAGAGAGAGAGAGAGCGAAAGAGACGCTGAGAGTGCAAGAGAGAAAGAGTAGCTGTGAGTGAGACAGAGAAAGTGTAGCTGTGAGTAAGAGAGAGAGAAAGAGAAGCTGTGAGTGAGAGAGAGAGAGAAGCTGTGAGTGAGAGAGAGAGAGAAAGACCAGCTGTGAGAGAGAGACAGAGAAAAAGAAGCTGAGTGAGAGATAGAGAGAAAGAGAAGCTGTGAGTGAGAGAGAGAGAGAGAGAGAGAGAAGCTGTTAGTGAGAGAGAGAGAAAGAGAAGCTGTGAGTGTGAGAGAGAGAAACATAGAGAAGCTGTGAGTGAGATAGAGAGAGAGAAAGAGAAGCTGTGAGTGAGAGAGAGAGAGAGAAGCTGTGAGTGAGTGATAGAAAGAGAGAGAGAGAACATGTGTGTGTGAGAGAGAGAAAGAGAAGCTGTGAGTGAGAGAGAGAGAAAAAGAGAAGCTGTGAGTGAGAGAGAGAGAGAGAAGCTGTGAGTGAGAGAGAGAAAGAGAAGATGTGATTGAGAAAGAGAAAGAGACGGTGTGAGGGAGAGAGAA
The DNA here is from genome assembly GCA_035047345.1 of Bradypodion ventrale. Taxonomy (NCBI): domain Eukaryota; kingdom Metazoa; phylum Chordata; class Lepidosauria; order Squamata; family Chamaeleonidae; genus Bradypodion; species Bradypodion ventrale. Next base: position 8,828,515 of record JAWDJE010000018.1, on the reverse strand, counting down.
AGAGAAGCTGTGACTGAGAGAGAGAGATAAAGACAACTTGTGAGTTAGAGAGAGACAGAAAAAGAGAAGCTGTGAGTGAGAGAGAGAGAAAGAGAAGCTGTGAGTGAGAGAGAGAGAGATAAATAGAAGCTGTGAGTTAGAGAGAGAAAGTGAAACTGTGAGTGAGAGAGAGAGAAAGAGAAGTTGTGAGTGAGAGAGAGAGAGAAGCTGTGAGTGAGAGAGAGAGAGAAAGAGAAGATGTGAGTGAGAGAGAGAGAGAAGCTGTGTGAGAGTGAGACAAAGAGAAGCTGTGAGTGAGAGAGAGTAAGAGAAGCTGTGTGTGTGTGAGAGAGAAAGAGAAGCTGTGAGTGAGAGTGAGTGAAAAAGAGAGAGAGAAGCTGTGAGTGAGAGAGAGAGAGAAAGAGAAGATGTGAGTGAGAGAGAGAGAGAAGCTGTGTGAGAGTGAGACAAAGAGAAGCTGTGAGTGAGAGAGAGAGAGTAAGAGAAGCTGTGTGTGTGTGAGAGAGAAAGAGAAGCTGTGAGTGAGAGTGAGTGAAAGAGAGAGAGAGAAGCTGTGACAGTGATAGAGAGAGAGCAAAAGAGAAGCTGTGAGTGAGAGAGAGACATAAAGAGAAGCTGTGAGTGAGAGAGAGAGAAAGAGAAGCTGTGAGTGAGAGAGAGAGAAAAAGAAGCTGAGTAAGAAAGAGAGAGAGAAAGAGAAGCTGTGAGTGAGAGAGAAAGAAAGAGAAGCTGTGAGTGAGAGAGAGCGAGAGCGAAAGATACGCTGAGAGTGCAAGAGAGAAAGAGTAGCTGTGAGTGAGAGAGAGAGAAAGTGTAGCTGTGAGTAAGAGAGAGAGAAAGAGAAGCTGTGTGTGAGAGAGAGAGAGAAAGAGCTGTGAGTGAGAGAGAGAGAGAAGCTGTGAGTGAGTGAGTGAGAGAGAGAGAAAGAGAAGCTGTGAGTGAGAGAGAGAGAGAGAAGCTGTGAGTGAGTGAGAGAGAGAAAGACCAGTTGTGAGAGAGAGACAGAGAAAAAGAAGCTGAGTGAGAGATAGAGAGAATGAGAAGCTGTGAGAGAGAGAGAGAGAGAAAGAGAAGCTGTGAGTGAGAGAGAGAGAAAGAGAAGCTGTGAGTGTGAGAGAGAGAAAGATAGAGAAGCTGTGAGTGAGATAGAGAGAGAGAAAGAGAAGCTGTGAGTGAGAGAGAGAGAGAAGCTGTGAGTGAGTGATAGAAAGAGAGAGAGAGAACATGTGTGTGTGAGAGAGAGAAAGAGAAGCTGTGAGTGAGAGAGAGAGAAAAAGAGAAGCTGTGAGTGAGAGAGAGAGAGAGAAAGAGAAGCTGTGAATGAGAGAGAGAGAAGCTGTGAGTGAGAGAGAGAGAGAGAAAGAGAAGATGTGAGTGAGAGAGAGAGTAACAGAAGCTGTGAGTGAGAGAGAGAGAGAAAGAGAAGCTGTGAGTGAGCGAGAGAGAGAAAGAGAAGCTGTGAGTGAGAGAGATAGAGAAAGAGAATCTGTGAGTGATAGAGAGAGAGAGAAAGAGAAGCTGTGAGTGAGAGAGAGAGAGAAAGAGAAGCTGTGAGTGAGACAGAGAGAAAGAGAAGATGTGTGTGTGAGAGAGAGAGACGCTGAGAGTGAGAGAGAGAGAGAAAGAGAAGCTGTGAGTGAGAGAGAAAGCTGTGAGTGAGAGAGAAAGAGAAAGAGGAGCTGTGAGTGAGAGAGAGAGAGAAGCTGTGAGTGAGTGAGAGAAAAAAAACTGTGAGTGAGATAGAGAGAGAAGCTGTGAGTGAGTGAGTGAGAGAGATAAGCTGTGAGTGAGAGAGAGAAATAAAGAGAAGCTGTGAGTTAGAGAGAGAGAGAAAGAGAAGCTGTGAGTGAGAGAGAAAGAGAAGATGTGTGTGTGTGAGAGAGAGAAAGAGAAGCTGTGAGTGAGAGAAAAAGCTGTGAGTGAGAGAGAAAGAGAAAGAGAAGCTGTGAGTGAGAGAGAGAGAGAGAAGCTGTGAGTGAGTGAGTGAGAGAGATAAGCTGTGAGTGAGAGAGAGAAATAAAGAGAAGCTGTGAGTTAGAGAGAGAGAGAAAGAGAAGCTGTGAGTGAGAGAGAAAGAGAAGATGTGTGTGTGTGAGAGAGAGAAAGAGAAGCTGTGAGTGAGAGAAAAAGCTGTGAGTGAGAGAGAAAGAGAAAGAGAAGCTGTGAGTGAGAGAGAGAGAGAGAAGCTGTGAGTGAGAGAGAGAGGGAAAAACTGTGAGTGAGATAGAGAGAAGCTGTGAGTGAGTGAGAGAGAGAGAGAGAAGCTGTGAGTGAGAGAGAGAAATGAAGAGAAGCTGTGAGTTAGAGGGAACAGAGAAAGAGAAGCTGTGAGTGAGAGAGAGAGAGAAAGAGCTGTGAGTGTGGGAGAGAGATAAAGAGAAGCTGTGAGTTAGAGAGAGACAGAGAAAGAGAAGCTGTGAGTGAGAGAGTGAGAGAGAAAGAGAAGCTGTGAGTGAGAGAGAGAGAAAGAGAAGCTGTGAGTGAGTGAGAGAGAGAGAGAGAAGTTGTGATTGAGAGAGAGAGAGAGAAAGAGAAGCTGTGAGAGAGAGTGAGAGAAAGAGCTGTGAGTGAGAGAGAGAGAGAAGCTGTGAGTGTGAGAGAGAGAGAAGATGTGAGTGAGAGAGAGAAAGAGATGCAGTGAGTGAGTGAGAGAGAGAGATAAAGAGAAGCTGTGAGTGATAGAGAGAGATAAAGAGAAGCTGTGAGTGAGAGAGAGAAAGAGAAGCTGGTAGTGAGTAAGAGAGAGAAAGAGAAGCTTTGAGTGAGAGAGAGAGAGAGAAGCTGTGAGTGAGAGAGAGAGAGAGAAGCTGTGAGTGAGAGAGAAAGAAAGAAAGAGAAGCTGTGAGTGAGTGAGAAAGAGAGAGAGAGAGAAGCTGTGAGTGAGAGAGAGAGAGAAAGAGAAGCAGTGAGTGAGAGAGAGAGAGCTAGAAGCTGTGAGTGAGAGAGAGATAAAGAGAAGCTGTGAGTTAGAGAGAGAGAGAGAAAGAGAAGCTGTGAGTGAGTGAGAGAGAGAAAGAGAAGCTGTGAGTGAGAGAGAGATAAAGAGAAGCTGTGAGTGAGAGAGAGGAAGAGAAGCTGTGAGTGAGAGAGAGAGAGAAAGAGAAGCTGTGAGTGAGAGAGAGATAAAGAGAAGCTGTGAGTTAGAGAGAGACAGAGAAAGAGAAGCTGTGAGTGAGAGAGAGAGAGAAAGAGAAGCTGTGTGTGTGTGAGAGAGAGAAGCTGTGAGTGAGAGAGAGAAAGAAAGAAAGAGAAGATGTTAGTGAGAGAGTGAGAGAGAGAAAGAGAAGCTGTGAGTGAGAGAGAGAGAAGCTGTGAGTGAGAGAGAGAGAGAGAGAAAGAGAAGGTGTGAGAGAGAGAGAGAAAGAGAAGCTGTGAGTGAGAGATAGAGAGAAGCTGTGAGTGTGTGAGAGAGAGAAGATGTGAGTGAGAGAGATAAAGAGAAGCAGTGAGTGAGTGAGAGAGGGAGAAAGAGAAGCTGTGAGTGAGAGAGAGAAAGTGAAGCTGTGAGTGAGAGAGAAAGAGAAGCTGTGAGTGAGAGAGAGACAGAAAGAGAAGCTGTGAGTGAGAGAGAGAGAGAAAGAGAAGCTGTGAGTGAGAGAGAGAGAGTAAGAGAAGCTGTGTGTGTGTGAGAGAGAAAGAGAAGCTGTGAGTGAGAGTGAGTGAAAGAGAGAGAGAGAAGCTGTGACAGTGATAGAGAGAGAGCAAAAGAGAAGCTGTGAGTGAGAGAGAGACATAAAGAGAAGCTGTGAGTGAGAGAGAGAGAAAGAGAAGCTGTGAGTGAGAGAGAGAGAAAAAGAAGCTGAGTAAGAAAGAGAGAGAGAAAGAGAAGCTGTGAGTGAGAGAGAAAGAAAGAGAAGCTGTGAGTGAGAGAGAGAGAGAGCGAAAGATACGCTGAGAGTGCAAGAGAGAAAGAGTAGCTGTGAGTGAGAGAGAGAGAAAGTGTAGCTGTGAGTAAGAGAGAGAGAAAGAGAAGCTGTGTGTGTGAGAGAGAGAGAAAGAGCTGTGAGTGAGAGAGAGAGAGAAGCTGTGAGTGAGTGAGTGAGAGAGAGAGAAAGAGAAGCTGTGAGTGAGAGAGAGAGAGAGAAGCTGTGAGTGAGTGAGAGAGAGAAAGACCAGTTGTGAGAGAGAGACAGAGAAAAAGAAGCTGAGTGAGAGATAGAGAGAATGAGAAGCTGTGAGAGAGAGAGAGAGAGAAAGAGAAGCTGTGAGTGAGAGAGAGAGAAAGAGAAGCTGTGAGTGTGAGAGAGAGAAAGATAGAGAAGCTGTGAGTGAGATAGAGAGAGAGAAAGAGAAGCTGTGAGTGAGAGAGAGAGAGAAGCTGTGAGTGAGTGATAGAAAGAGAGAGAGAGAACATGTGTGTGTGAGAGAGAGAAAGAGAAGCTGTGAGTGAGAGAGAGAGAAAAAGAGAAGCTGTGAGTGAGAGAGAGAGAGAGAAAGAGAAGCTGTGAATGAGAGAGAGAGAAGCTGTGAGTGAGAGAGAGAGAGAAAGAGAAGATGTGAGTGAGAGAGAGAGTAACAGAAGCTGTGAGTGAGCGAGAGAGAGAAAGAGAAGCTGTGAGTGAGCGAGAGAGAGAAAGAGAAGCTGTGAGTGAGAGAGATAGAGAAAGAGAATCTGTGAGTGATAGAGAGAGAGAGAAAGAGAAGCTGTGAGTGAGAGAGAGAGAGAAAGAGAAGCTGTGAGTGAGACAGAGAGAAAGAGAAGCTGTGTGTGAGAGAGAGAGAAGCTGAGAGTGAGAGAGAGAGAGAAAGAGAAGCTGTGAGTGAGAGAGAAAGCTGTGAGTGAGAGAGAAAGAGAAAGAGGAGCTGTGAGTGAGAGAGAGAGAGAAGCTGTGAGTGAGTGAGTGAGAGAGATAAGCTGTGAGTGAGAGAGAGAAATAAAGAGAAGCTGTGAGTTAGAGAGAGAGAGAAAGAGAAGCTGTGAGTGAGAGAGAAAGAGAAGATGTGTGTGTGTGAGAGAGAAAGAGAAGCTGTGAGTGAGAGAAAAAGCTGTGAGTGAGAGAGAAAGAGAAAGAGAAGCTGTGAGTGAGAGAGAGAGAGAAGCTGTGAGTGAGAGAGAGAGGGAAAAACTGTGAGTGAGATAGAGAGAAGCTGTGAGTGAGTGAGAGAGAGAGAGAAGCTGTGAGTTAGAGGGAACAGAGAAAGAGAAGCTGTGAGTGAGAGAGAGAGAGAAAGAGCTGTGAGTGTGGGAGAGAGATAAAGAGAAGCTGTGAGTTAGAGAGAGACAGAGAAAGAGAAGCTGTGAGTGAGAGAGTGAGAGAGAAAGAGAAGCTGTGAGTGAGAGAGAGAGAAAGAGAAGCTGTGAGTGAGTGAGAGAGAGAGAGAGAAGTTGTGATTGAGAGAGAGAGAGAGAAAGAGAAGCTGTGAGAGAGAGTGAGAGAAAGAGCTGTGAGTGAGAGAGAGAGAGAAGCTGTGAGTGTGAGAGAGAGAGAAGATGTGAGTGAGAGAGAGAAAGAGATGCAGTGAGTGAGTGAGAGAGAGAGATAAAGAGAAGCTGTGAGTGATAGAGAGAGATAAAGAGAACCTGTGAGTGAGAGAGAGAAAGAGAAGCTGGTAGTGAGTAAGAGAGAGAAAGAGAAGCTTTGAGTGAGAGAGAGAGAGAGAAGCTGTGAGTGAGAGAGAGAGAGAGAAGATGTGAGTGAGAGAGAAAGAAAGAAAGAGAAGCTGTGAGTGAGTGAGAAAGAGAGAGAGAGAGAAGCTGTGAGTGAGAGAGAGAGAGAGAAAGAGAAGCAGTGAGTGAGAGAGAGAGAGCTAGAAGCTGTGAGTGAGAGAGAGATAAAGAGAAGCTGTGAGTTAGAGAGAGAGAGAGAAAGAGAAGCTGTGAGTGAGTGAGAGAGAGAAAGAGAAGCTGTGAGTGAGAGAGAGATAAAGAGAAGCTGTGAGTGAGAGAGAAGAGAAGCTGTGAGTGAGAGAGAGAGAGAAAGAGAAGCTGTGAGTGAGAGAGAGATAAAGAGAAGCTGTGAGTTAGAGAGAGACAGAGAAAGAGAAGCTGTGAGTGAGAGAGAGAGAGAAAGAGAAGCTGTGTGTGTGAGAGAGAGAAGCTGTGAGTGAGAGAGAGAAAGAAAGAAAGAGAAGATGTTAGTGAGAGAGTGAGAGAGAGAAAGAGAAGCTGTGAGTGAGAGAGAGAGAAGCTGTGAGTGAGAGAGAGAGAGAGAAAGAGAAGGTGTGAGAGAGAGAGAGAAAGAGAAGCTGTGAGTGAGAGATAGAGAGAAGCTGTGAGTGTGTGAGAGAGAGAAGATGTGAGTGAGAGAGATAAAGAGAAGCAGTGAGTGAGTGAGAGAGGGAGAAAGAGAAGCTGTGAGTGAGAGAGAGAAAGTGAAGCTGTGAGTGAGAGAGAAAGAGAAGCTGTGAGTGAGAGACAGACAGAAAGCGAAGCTGTGAGTGAGAGAGAGAGAGAAAGAGAAGCTGTGAGTGAGAGAGAGAGAAAGAGAAGCTGTGTGAGAGAGAGAGAAAATGTGAGTGAGAGAGAAAGAAAGAAATAGAAGCTGTGAGTGAGTGAGACAGAGAGAAGTGAGTTAGAGAGAAAGGGAGAAAGAGAAGCTGTGAGTGAGAGAGAGAGAAGCTGTGAGTGAGAGATAAAAGAAAGAAATAGAAGCTGTGAGTGAGTGAGAGAGAGAGAAGTTGTGAGTTAGAGAGAGAGGGAGAAAGAGTTGTGAGTGAGAGAGAGAGAGAAGCTGTGAGTGAGAGAGAAAGGGAAAGAGAGGCTGTGAGTGAGAGAGAGAGAGAAGCTGTGAGTGAGAGAGAAAGAGAGAGAAAGAGAAGCTGTGAGTGAGAGAGAGAGAGAAGCTGTGAGTGAGAGAGAAAGAAAGAGAAAGAGAGGCTGTGAGTGAGAGAGAGAGAAGCTGTGAGTGAGAGAGAGATAAAGAGAAGCTGTGAGTTAGAGAGAGAGAGAAAGAGAAGCTGTGAGTGAGACAGAGAGAAAGAGAAGATGTGTGTGTGTGAGAGAGAGAAGCTGAGAGTGAGAGAGAGAGAGAAAGAGAAGCTGTGAGTGAGAGAGAAAGCTGTGAGTGAGAGAGAGAGAGAGAAGCTGTGAGTGAGTGAGAGAAAAAAACTGTGAGTGAGATAGAGAGAGAAGCTGTGAGTGAGTGAGTGAGAGAGATAAGCTGTGAGTGAGAGAGAGAAATAAAGAGAAGCTGTGAGTTAGAGAGAGAGAGAAAGAGAAGCTGTGAGTGAAACAGAGAGAAAGAGAAGATGTGTGTGTGTGTGAGAGAGAAAGAGAAGCTGTGAGTGAGAGAGAAAGCTGTGAGTGAGAGAGAAAGAGAAAGAGAAGCTGTGAGTGAGAGAGAGAGAGAGATGCTGTGAGTGAGAGAGAGAGGGAAAAACTGTGAGTGAGAGAGAGAAGCTGTGAGTGAGTGAGTGAGAGAGAGAGAATCTGTGAGTGAGAGAGAGAAATAAAGCGAAGCTGTGAGTTAGAGAGAAACAGAGAAAGAGAAGCTGTGAGTGAGAGAGAGAGAGAGAGAGCTGTGAGTGTGGGAGAGAGATAAAGAGAAGCTGTGAGTTAGAGAGAGACAGAGAAAGAGAAGCTGTGAGTGAGAGAGTGAGAGAGAAAGAGAAGCTGTGCGTGAGAGAGAGAGAGAAAGAGAAGCTGTGAGTGAGTGAGAGAGAGAGAGAAGCTGTGGTTGAGAGAGAGAGAGAGAAAGAGAAGCTGTGAGAGAGAGTGAGAGAAAGAGCTGTGAGTGAGAGAGAGAGAAAGAAAGAGAAGCTGTGAGTGAGAGAGAGAGGGTGAAAGAGAAGCTGTGATTGTGAGAGAGAGGGAGAAAAAGGGAATCTGTGAGTGAGCGTGAGAGAGAGAGAGAAGCTGTGACAGTGGGAGAGAGAGAAAGAGAAGCTGTGAGTGAGTGAGAGAGAAAGAAAGAGAAGCTATGAGTGAGAGAGAGAGAAGCTGTGTGAGAGAGAGAGGGAGAAAGAGAAGCTGTGTGAGAGAGAGAGCAAGAGAAGCTGTGAGTGAGAGAGACAGACAGAAAGAGAAGCTGTGAGTGAGAGAGAGAGAGCTAGAAGCTGTGAGTGAGTGAGAGAGACAGAAGCTGTGAGTGAGAGAGAGAAAGAGAAGCTGTGAGTGAGAGAGAGAGAGAGAGAAGCTGTGAGTGAGAGAGAGATAAAGGGAAGCTGTGAGTTAGAGAGAGAGAAAAAAAGAGAAGCTATGAGTGAGAGAGAGAGAGAAGCTGTGAGTGAGGGAGAGAGGGAGAAAGTGAAGCGGTGAGTGAGAGAGAGAGAAAGATAAGCTGTGAGTGAGAGAGAGAGAGAGAGAAAGAGAATCTGTGAGTGAGAGAGAGAGAAGCTGTGAGTGTGAGAGAGAGAGAGAAGCTGTGAGTGAGAGAGAGAAAGAGCTGTGAGTGAGAGAGATAGAAAGAGAAGCTGTGAGTGAGAGAGATAAAGAGAAGCTGTGAGTGAGAGAGAGAGAAAGAAAGAGAAGCTATGAGTGAGAGAGAGAAGCTGTGAGTGAGAGAGAGAGGGAGAAAGAGAAGCTGTGAGTGAGTGAGAGAGAGAGAGAAAGAGAAGCTGTGAGTGAGAGAGAAAGAGAAGCTGGGTGAGAGAGAGAGAGAAGCTGTGAGTGAGAGAGAGAGAAAGAGAAGCTGTGAGTGTGAGAGAGAGAAAGAGAAGCTGTGAGTGAGAGAGTGAGATAAAGAGAAGCTGTGAGTTAGAGAGAGAGAGAGAAAGAGAAGCTGTGAGTGAGAGAGAGAGAGAGAAAAAGAAGCTGTGAGTGAGAGAGAGAGAGAGAAAGAGAAGCTGTGAGTGAGAGAGAGAGAGAGAGAAGCTGTGAGTGAGAGTGAGAGAGAAAGAGAAGCTGTGAGTGAGAGAATGAGAGAAAGAGAAGCTGTGAGTGAGAGAGAGAGAGAAAGAGAAGCTGTGAGTGAGAGAGAGAGAAAGAGAAGCTGTGAGTGTGAGAGAGAGTGAGAAAAAGGGAAGCTGTGAGTGAGAGTGAGAGAGAGAGAAGCTGTGACAGTGGGAGAGAGAAAGAGAGAAAGAGAAGCTGTGAGTGAGAGAGAGAGAAAGAAAGAGAAGCTATGAGTGAGAGAGAGAGAAGCTGTGAGTGAGAGAGAGAGTGAGAAAGAGAATCTGTGAGTGAGAGAGAGAGAAAGAGAAGCAGTGAGTGAGAGAGAGAGATAGTAGCTGTGAGTGAGAGAGAGAGAGAAGCTGTGTGTGAGAGAGAGAGATGCTGTGAGTGACAGAGAGAAAGAGAAGCTGTGAGTGAGAGAGAGAGGGAGAAAGAGAAAGAGAAGCAGTGAGTGAGAGAGAGATAAAGAGAAGCTGTGAGTTAGTGAGAGAGAAAGAGAAGCTGTGAGTGAGAGAGAGAGAAAGAGAAGCTGTGAGTGAGAGAGAGAATGTGAGTGAGAGAGAGAGAGAGAAAGAAAGAGAAGATGTCAGTGAGAGAGGGAGAAAGAGAGAGAAGCTTTGAATGAGAGAGAGAGAGAAAGATAAGCTGTGTGAGAGAGGGAGAGAAAGAGAAGCTGTGAGTGAGTGAGAGAGAGAGTGAGAAGCTGTGAGTGAGAGAGAGAGAAGCTGTGAGTGAGAGAGAGAGAGAGAAAGAGAAGCTATGAGTGAGAGAGAGAGAAAGAGAAGCTGTGAGTGAGAGAGAAAGAGAAGCTGTGAGTGAGAGAGAGAGAGAGAGAGAGAGAAAGAGAACCAGTGAGTGAGACAGAGAGAAAGAGAAGCTGTGTGTGTGAGAGAGAGAGAAGTTGTGAGTGAGAGAGAGAGAGAAAGAGAAGCTGTGAGTGAGAGAGAGAGAGAATGAGAAGCTGTGAGAGAGAGAGAGAAGCTGTGAGTGAGAGAGAAAGAAAGAAATAGAAGCTGTGAGTGAGTGAGAGAGAGAGAAGTTGTGAGAGAGAGGGAGAAAGAGAAGCTGTGAGTGAGAGAGAAAGAGAAGCTGTGAGTGAGAGAGAAAGAGAAGCTGTGTGAGAGAGAGAGAAAGAGAAAGAGAAGCAGTGAGTGAGTGAGAGAGAGAGATAAAGAGAAGCTGTGAGTGATAGAGAGAGATAAAGAGAAGCTGTGAGTGTGAGAGAGAAAGAGAAGCTGGGAGTGAGTAAGAGAGAGAAAGAGAAGCTGTGAGAGAGAGAGAGAGAGAAGCTGTGAGTGAGAGAGAGAGAGAGAGAAGCTGTGAGTGAGAGAGAAAGAAAGAAAGAGAAGCTGTGAGTGAGTGAGAGAGAGAGAGAGAGAGAGAGAGAAGCTGTGAGTGAGAGGACAGAGAGAGAGAAAGAGAAGCTGTGAGTGAGAGAGAGAGAGCTAGAAACTGTGAGTGAGTGAGAGAGAGGAAGAGAAGCTGTGAGTGAGAGAGAGAGATAAAGAGAAGCTGTGAGTTAGAGATAGAGAGAGAGAAAGAGAAGCTGTGAGTGAGAGAGAGAGAGAAAAAGAGAATCTGTGAGTGAAAGAGAGAGAGAAGCTGTGAGTGAGAGAGAGAGAGAGAAGCTGTGAGTGAGAGAGAGAGAGAGAAAGAGAAGCTGTGAGTGAGAGAGTGAGAGAAAGAGAAGCTGAGTGAGAGAGAGAGAAAGTAAGAGAAGCTGTGACAGTGAGAGAGAGAGAATGAGAAGCTGTGAGTGAGAGTGAGAGAGAAAGAGAATCTGTGAGTGAGAGAGAAAGAGAAGCTGTGTGTGTGAGAGAGAGAGAGAAGCTGTGAGTGAGAGAGAGAGAAAGAGAAGCTGTGAGTGAGAGAGAGAGAAAGAGAAGCTGTGAGTGAGAGAGTGAGATAAAGAGAAGCTGTGAGTTAGAGAGAGACAGAGAAAGAGAAGCTGTGAGTGAGAGAGAGAGAAAAAGAAGCTGTGAGTGAGAGAGAGAGAGAAAGAGAAGCTGTGAGTGAGAGAGAGAGAGAGAAGCTGTGAGTGAGAGTGAGAGAGAAAAAGAATCTGTGAGTAAGAGAGTGAGAGAAAGAGAAGCTGTGAGTGAGAGAGAGAGAAAGAAAGAGAAGCTGTGAGTGAGAGAGAGAAGCTGTGAGTGAGAGAGAGAGAGAATGAGAAGCTGTGAGTGAGCGAGAGAGAAAGAGAAGCTGTGAGTGTGAGAGAGAGTGAGAAAAAGGGAAGCTGTGAGTGAGAGTGAGAGAGAGAGAAGCTGTGACAGTGGGAGAGAGAAAGAGAGAAAGAGAAGCTGTGAGTGAGAGAGAGAGAACGAAAGAGAATCTATGAGTGAGAGAGAGAGAAGCTGTGAGTGAGAGAGTGAGAAAGAGAATCTGTGAGTGAGAGAGAGAGAAAGAGAAGCATTGAGTGAGAGAGAGAGAGAGTAGTTGTGAGTGAGAGAGAGAGAGAAGCTGTGAGTGAGAGAGAGAGAGAGAGAAGCTGTGAGTGAGAGAGAGAAGGAGAAGCTGTGAGTGAGAGTGAGAGGGAGAAAGAGAAAGAGAAGCTGTGAGTGAGAGAGAAATAAAGAGAAGCTGTGAGTTAGAGAGAGAGAGAAAGAGAAGCTGTGAGTGAGTGAGAGAGAAAGAGAAGCTGTGTGTGTGTGAGAGAGAATCTGTGAGTGAGAGAGAGAGAGAGAGAAAGAGAAGATGTCAGTGAGAGAGGGAGAAAGAGAGAGAAGGTGTGAGTGAGAGAGAGAGAAAGATAAGCTGTGTGAGAGAGGGAGAGAAAGAGAAGCTGTGAGTGAGAGAGAGAGTGAGAAGCTGTGAGTGAGAGAGAGAGAAGCTGTGAGTGAGAGAGAGAGAGAGAAAGAGAAGCTATGAGTGAGAGAGAGAGAAAGAGAAGCTGTGAGTGAGAGAGAAAGAGAAGCAGTGAGTGAGACACAGAGAAAGAGAAGCTGTGTGTGTGTGAGAGAGAGAAGCTGTGAGTGAGAGAGAGAGAGAGAAAGAGAAGCTGTGAGTGAGAGAGAGAGAGAAAGAGAAGGTGTGTGAGAGAGAGAGAAGCTGTGAGTGAGAGAGAAAGAAAGAAATAGAAGCTATGAGTGAGTGAGAGAGAGAGAAGTTGTGAGTTAGAGAGAGGGAGAAAGAGAAGCTGTGAGTGTGTGAGAGAGAAGCTGTGAGTGAGAGAGAAAGAGAAAGAGAGGCTGTGAGTGAAAGAGAGAGAGAGAAGCTGAGTGAGAGAGAGATGAAGAGAGGCTGTGAGTGAGAGAGAGAGAGAGAAGCTGTGAGTGAGAGAGAGAGAGAGAGAAAGAGAAGCTGTGAGTGAGAGAGAAAGAGAAAGAGAGGCTGTGAGTGAAAGAGAGAGAGAGAAGCTGAGTGAGAGAGAGATAAAGAGAAGCTGTGAGTTAGAGAGAGAGAGAGAGAAAGAGAAGCAGTGAGTGAGACAGAGAGAAAGAGAAGCTGTGTGTGTGTGAGAGAGAGAAGCTGTGAGTGAGAGAGAGAGAGAGAAGCTGTGAGTGAGAGAGAAAGCTGTGAGTGAGAGAGAAAGAGAAAGAGAAGCTGTGAGTAAGAGAGAGGAAGAGAAGCTGTAAGTGAGAGAGAGAGAGAAAGAGAAGCTGTTTGTGAGAGAGAGAATCTGTGAGTGAGAGAGAGAGAGAGAGAGAGAGAAGATGTCAGGGAGAGAGGGAGAGAGAGAGAGAGAATCTGTGAGTGAGAGAGAGAGAAAGATAAGCTGTGTGAGAGAGGGAGAGAAAGAGAAGCTGTGTGAGAGAGAGAGAGAGAGTGAGAAGCTGTGAGTGAGAGAGAGAGAGAAGCTGTGAGTGAGAGAGAGAGAGAGAAAGAGAAGCTATGAGTGAGAGAGAGAGAAAGAAAAGCTGTGAGTGAGAGAGAAAGAGAAGCTGTGAGTGAGAGAGAGAGAGAAAGAGAAGGTGTGAGTGAGAGAGAGAGAGAAAGAGAAGCTGTGAGTGAGAGAGAGAGAGAAAGAGAGGATGTGAGTGAGAGAGAGTGAGAGAAGCTGTGAGTGAGAGAGAGAGAAGCTGTGAGTGAGTGAGAGAGAGAGAAGCTGTGAGTGAGAGAGAAAGGGAAAGAGAGGATGTGAGTGAGAGAGAGTGAGAGAAGCTGTGAGTGAGAGAGATAGAGAAGCTGTGAGTGAGAGAGAAAGAGATGCTGTGAGTGAGAGAGAGAGAGAAGCTGAGTGAGAGAGAGATAAAGAGAAGCTGTGAGTTAGAGAGAGAGAGAGAGAAAGAGAAGCTGTGAGTGAGACAGAGAGAAAGAGAAGCTGTGTGTGTGTGAGAGAGAGAGAAGCTGTGAGTGAGAGAGAGAGAGAAAGAGAAGCTGTGAGTGAGCGAGAAAGCTGTGAGTGAGAGAGAAAGAGAAAGAGAAGCTGTGAGTGAGAGAGAGAGAGAGAAGCTGTGAGTGAGAGAGAGAGAGAAACTGTGAGTGAGAGAGAGAGAGAAGCTGTGAGTGAGAGAGAGATAAAGAGAAGCTGTGATTGTGAGAGAGAGGGAGAGAAAGGGAAGCTGTGAGTGAGCGTGAGAGAGAGAGAGAAGCTGTGACAGTGGGAGAGAGAGAAAGAGAAGCTGTGAGTGAGTGAGAGAGAAAGAAAGGGAAGCTATGAGTGAGAGAGAGAGAAGCTGTAATTGAGAGAGAGAGGGAGAAAGAGAAGCTGTGTGTGTGAGAGAGAAAGAGAGGCTGTGAGTGAGAGAGACAGACAGAGAAAGGGAAGCTGTGAGTGAGAGAGAGAGCTAGAAGCTGTGAGTGAGTGAGGGAGAGAGAAGCTTTGAGTGAGAGAGAGAAAGAGAAGCTGTGAGTGAGAGAGAGAAAGAGAAGCTGTGAGTGAGAGAGAGAGAGAAAAAAATCTGTGTGTGAGAGAGAGACAAGCTGTGAGTGAGTGAGAGAAAGAGAAGCTGTGAGTGAGAGAGAGAAAGAGAAGCTGTGAGTGAGAGAGAGAGAGAGAAAGAGAAGCTGTGAGTGAGAGAGAGATAAAGAGAAGCTGTGAGTTAGAGAGAGACAGAGAAAGAGAAGCTGTGAGTGAGAGAGAGAGAGAGAAAGAGAAGCTGTGTGTGTGTGAGAGAGAGAAGGTGTGAGTGAGAGAGAGAGAGAAGGAGAAGATGTTAGTGAGAGAGTGAGAGAGAGAAAGAGAAGCTGTGAGTGAGAGAGAGAGAAGCTGTGAGTGAGAGAGAGAGAGAGAGAAAGAGAAGGTATGTGTGAGAGAGAGAGAAGCTGTGAATGAGAGAGAGAGAAGCTGTGAGTGAGAGAGAGAGAGAGAAGATGTGAGTGAGAGAGAGAAAGAGAAAGAGAAGCTGTGAGTGAGTGAGAGAGAGAGATAAAGAGAAGCTGGAAGTGATAGAGAGAGATAAAGAAAAGCTGTGAGTGAGAGACAGAAAGAGAAGCTGGGAGTGAGTAAGAGAGAAAGAGAAGCTGTGAGTGTGTGAGAGAGAGAGAAGCTGTGAGTGAGAGAGAGAGAAAGAAAGAGAAGCTGTGAGTGAGTGAGAGAGAGAGAGAAACTGTGAGTGAGAGAGAGAGAGAGAGAAAGAGAAGCTGTGAGTGAGAGAGAGAGAGAAAGAAAGAGAAACTGTGAGTGAGAGAGAGAGAGAGAAAGAGAAGCTGTGAGTGAGAGAGAGAGAGAAAGAAAGAGAAGCTGTGAGTGAGAGAGAGAGAAGCTGTGAGTGAGAGAGAGAGGGAGAAAGAGAAGCTGTGAGTGAGAGAGAGAGAGAGAGAGAAAGAGAAGCTGAGAGAGAGAGAGAGAGAAGCTGTGAGTGAGTGAGAGAGAGAGAAGCTGTGTGTGAGAGAGAGAGAGAAGCTGTGAGTGAGAGAGAGAGAGAAGCTGTGAGTGAGAGAGAAAGAGAAGCTGTGAGTGAGAGAGAAAGAGAAGCTGTGTGTGTGTGAGAGAGAGAAGCTGTGAGTGAGAGAGAGAGAAAGAGAAGCTGTGAATGAGAGAGTGAGAAAGAGAAGCTGTGTGTGTGAGAGAGAGAGAAAGAGAAGCTGTGAGTGAGAGAGAGAGAAAGATAAGCTGTGTGAGAGGGAGAGAATCTGTGAGTGAGAGAGAGAGAGAAAGAAAGAGAAGATGTCAGTGAGAGAGGGAGAGAGAGAGAGAAGCTGTGAGTGAGAGAGAGAGAGAAAGATAAGCTGTGTGAGAGAGGGAGAGAAAGAGAAGCTGTGAGTGAGAGAGAGAGAAGCTGTGAGTGAGAGAGAGAGAGAGAGAGAAGCTATGAGTGAGAGAGAGAGAGAGAAAGAAATAGAAGCTGTGAGTGAGAGAGAGAAGCTGTGAGTGAGAGACAGAGAGAGAGAGAAGCTGTGAGTGAGAGTGAGAGAGAAAGAGAAGCTGTGAGTGAGAGAGAGAGAAAGAAAGAGAAGCTGTGAGTGAGAGAGAGAAGCTGTGAGTGAGAGAGAGAGAGAAAGAGAAGCTGTGAGTGAGAGAGAGAGAAAGAGAAGCTGTGAGTGTGAGAGTGAGAAAAAGGGAAGCTGTGAGTGAGAGTGAGAGAGATAGAAGCTGTGACAGTGGGAGAGAGAAAGAGAGAAAGAGAAGCTGTGAGTGAGAGAGAGAGGGAGAAAGAGAACCTGTGAGTGAGAGAGAGAGAGAAGCTGTGAGTGAGTGAGTGAGAGAGAGAGAGAAGCTGTGAGTGAGAGAGAGAAAGAGAAGCTGTGAGTGAGAGAGAGAAAGAGAAGCTGTGAGTGAGAGAGAGATAAAGAGAAGCTGTGAGTTAGAGAGAGAGGGAGAAAGAGAATCTGTGAGTGAGAGAGAGAGATAGAGTAGCTGTGAGTGAGAGAGAGAGAGAAGCTGTGAGTGAGTGAGTGAGAGAGAGAGAGAAGCTGTGAGTGAGAGAGAAAGAGAAGCTGTGAGTGAGAGAGAGAAAGAGAAGCTGTGAATGAGAGAGAGATAAAGCGAAGCTGTGAGTTAGAGAGAGAGAGAAAGAGAAGCTGTGAGTGAGAGAGAGAGAAAGATAAGCTGTGTGAGAGAGGGAGAGAAAGAGATGCTGTGAGTGAGAGAGAGAGAGTGAGAAGCTGTGAGTGAGAGAGAGAGAGAGAAACTGTGAGTGAGAGAGAGAGAGAAAGAGAAGCTATGAGTGAGAGAGAGAGAAAGAGAAGCTGTGAGTGAGAGAGAAAGAGAAGCTGTGAGTGAGAGAGAGAGAGAAAGAGAAGCTGTGAGTGAGAGAGAGAGAGAGAAAGAGAAGCTGTGAGTGAGAGAGTGAAAGAGAAAGAGAAGCTGTGTGAGAGAGAGAGAAGCTGTGAGTGAGAGAGAAATAAAAAATAGAAGCTGTGAGTGAGTGAGAGTGAAAGGGAAAGAGAGGCTGTGAGTGAGAGAGAGAGAGAGAAGCTGTGAGTGAGAGAGAGAAGCTGTGAGTGAGAGAGAAAGAGAGGCTGTGAGTGAGAGAGAGAGAAGCTGAGTGAGAGAGAGATAAAGAGAAGCTGTGAGTTAGGGAGAGAGAAAGAGAAGCTGTGTGTGTGTGTGAGAGAGAGAAGCTGTGAGTGAGAGAGAAAGCTGTGAGTGAGAGAGAAAGATAAAGATAAGCTGTGAGTGAGAGAGAGAGAGAGAAGCTGTGAGTGAGTGAGAGAGAGAAACTGTGAGTGAGAGAGAGAGAGAGAAGCTGTGAGTGAGTGAGAGAGAGAGAAGCTGTGAGTGAGAGAGAGAAATAAAGAGAAGGTGTGAGTGAGTGAGAGAGATAGAGAGAAGCTGTGAGTGAGAGAGAGAAATAAAGAGAAGCTGTGAGTTAGAGAGAAACAAAGAAAGAGAAGCTGTGAGTGAGAGAGAGAGAGAAAGAGAAGCTGTGAGTGTGTGTGAGAGAGAAAGAGAAGCTGTGAGTTTGAGAGAGACAGAGAAAGAGAAGCTGTGAGTGAGAGAGAGAGAGAAAGAGAAGCTGTGAGTGAGAGAGAAAGAAAGAAAGAGAAGCTGTGAGTGAGAGAGAGAGGGAGAAAGAGAATCTGTGAGTGAGAGAGAGAGAGTAGCTGTGAGTGAGAGAGAAAGAGAAGCTGTGAGTGAGTGAGTGAGAGAGTGAGAAGCTGTGAGTGAGAGAGAGAAAGAGAAGCTGTGAGTGAGAGAGAGAGAGAAAGAGAAGCTGTGAGTGAGAGAGAGATAAAGAGAAGCTGTGAGTTAGAGAGAGAGAGAAAGAGAAGCTGTGAGTGAGAGAGAGAGAAAGAGAAGCTGTGTGAGAGAGAGAGAATCTGTGAGTGAGAGAGAGAGAGAAAGAAAGAGAAGATGTCAGTGAGAGAGGGAGGGAGAGAGAGAAGCTGTGAGAGAGAGAGAGAAAGATAAGCTGTGTGAGAGAGGGAGAGAAAGAGAAGCTTTGAGTGAGAGAGAGAGAGTGAGAAGCTGTGAGTGAGAGAGAGAGAGAGAGAAGCTGAGTGAGAGTGAGAGAGAGAAAGAGAAGCTATGAGTGAGAGAGAGAAAGAGAAGCTGTGAGTGAGAGAGAAAGAGAAGCTGTGAGAGAGAGAGAAAGAGAAGCTGTGAGTGAGAGAGAGAGAGAGAAATAGAAGCTGTGAGTGAGAGAGTGAAAGAGAAAGAGAAGCTGTGTGAGAGAGAGAGAAGCTGTGAGTGAGAGAGAAATAAAAAATAGAAGCTGTGAGTGAGTGAGAGAGAAAGGGAAAGAGAGGCTGTGAGTGAGAGAGAGAGAGAGAAGCTGTGAGTGAGAGAGAGAAGCTGTGAGTGAGAGAGAAAGAGAGGCTGTGAGTGAGAGAGAGAGAAGCTGAGTGAGAGAGAGATAAAGAGAAGCTGTGAGTTAGAGAGAGAGAAAGAGAAGCTGTGTGTGTGTGAGAGAGAGAGAAGCTGTGAGTGAGAGAGAAAGCTGTGAGTGAGAGAGAAAGATAAAGATAAGCTGAGTGAGAGAGAGAGAGAGAAGCTGTGAGTGAGTGAGAGAGAGAAACTGTGAGTGAGAGAGAGAGAGAGAAGCTGTGAGTGAGTGAGAGAGAGAGAAGCTGTGAGTGAGAGAGAGAAATAAAGAGAAGGTGTGAGTGAGTGAGAGAGATAGAGAGAAGCTGTGAGTGAGAGAGAGAAATAAAGAGAAGCTGTGAGTTAGAGAGAAACAAAGAAAGAGAAGCTGTGAGTGAGAGAGAGAGAAAGAGAAGCTGTGAGTGTGTGTGAGAGAGAAAGAGAAGCTGTGAGTTTGAGAGAGACAGAGAAAGAGAAGCTGTGAGTGAGAGAGAGAGAGAAAGAGAAGCTGTGAGTGAGAGAGAAAGAAAGAAAGAGAAGCTGTGAGTGAGAGAGAGAGGGAGAAAGAGAATCTGTGAGTGAGAGAGAGAGATAGAGTAGCTGTGAGTGAGAGAGAGAGAGAAGCTGTGAGTGAGTGAGTGAGAGAGTGAGAAGCTGTGAGTGAGAGAGAGAAAGAGAAGCTGTGAGTGAGAGAGAGAGAGAAAGAGAAGCTGTGAGTGAGAGAGAGATAAAGAGAAGCTGTGAGTTAGAGAGAGAGAGAAAGAGAAGCTGTGAGTGAGAGAGAGAGAAAGAGAAGCTGTGTGAGAGAGAGAGAATCTGTGAGTGAGAGAGAGAGAGAAAGAAAGAGAAGATGTCAGTGAGAGAGGGAGGGAGAGAGAGAAGCTGTGAGAGAGAGAGAGAGAAAGATAAGCTGTGTGAGAGAGGGAGAGAAAGAGAAGCTTTGAGTGAGAGAGAGAGAGTGAGAAGCTGTGAGTGAGAGAGAGAGAGAGAGAAGCTGAGTGAGAGTGAGAGAGAGAAAGAGAAGCTATGAGTGAGAGAGAGAAAGAGAAGCTGTGAGTGAGAGAGAAAGAGAAGCTGTGAGTGAGAGAGAGAGAAAGAGAAGCTGTGAGTGAGAGAGAGAGAGAGAAAGAGAAGCTGTGAGTGAGAGAGTGAAAGAGAAAGAGAAGCTGTGAGAGAGAGAGAGAAGCTGTGAGTGAGAGAGAAAGAAAGAAACAGAAGCTGTGAGTGAGTGAGAGAGAGAGAAGCTGTGAGTCAGTGAGAGAGAGAGAAGCTGTGAGTGAGAGAGAAAGGGAAAGAGAGGCTGTGAGTGAGAGAGAGAGAGAGAAGCTGTGAGTGAGAGAGCGAGAGAAGCTGTGTGTGAGAGAGAAAGAGAGGCTGTGAGTGAGAGAGAGAGAGAGAGAAGCTGAGTGAGAGAGAGATAAAGAGAAGCTGTGAGTTAGAGAGAGAGAAAGAGAAGCTGTGAGTGAGACAGAGAGAAAGAGAAGCTGTGTGTGTGTGTGAGAGAGAGAAGCTGTGAGTGAGAGAGAGAGAGAAAGAGAAGCTGTGAGTGAGAGAGAAAGCTGTGAGTGAGAGAGAAAGAGAAAGATAAGCTGTGAGTGAGAGAGAGAGAGAAGCTGTGAGAGAGAGAGAGAGAGAAACTGTGAGTGAGAGAGAGAGAGAGAAGCTGTGAGTGAGTGAGAGAGAGAGAAGCTGTGAGTGAGAGAGAGAAATAAAGAGAAGGTGTGAGTGAGTGAGACAGATAGAGAGAAGCTGTGAGTGAGAGAGAGAAATAAAGAGAAGCTGTGAGTTAGAGAGAAACAGAGAAAGAGAAGCTGTGAGTGAGAGAGAGAGAGAAAGAGAAGCTGTGAGTGTGTGTGAGAGAGAAAGAGAAGTTGTGAGTTAGAGAGAGACAGAGAAAGAGAAGCTGTGAGTGAGAGAGTGAGAGAGAAAGAGAAGCTGTTAGTGAGAGAGAGAGAGAAAGAGAAGCTGTGAGTGAGAGAGAGAGAAAGAAAGAGAAGCTGTGAGTGAGAGAGAGAGGGTGAAAGAGAAGCTGTGATTGTGAGAGAGAGGGAGAAAAAGGGAAGCTGTGAGTGAGCGTGAGAGAGAGAGAGAAGCTGTGACAGTGGGAGAGAGAGAAAGAGAAGCTGTGAGTTAGTGAGAAAGAAAGAAAGAGAAGCTATGAGTGAGAGATAGAGAAGTTGTAAGTGAGAGAGAGAGGGAAAAAGAGAAGCTGTGAGAGAGAGAGAGAAAGAGAAGCTGTGAGTGAGAGAGACAGTCAGAGAAAGAGAAGCTGTGAGTGAGAGAGAGAGAGCTAGAAGCTGTGAGTGAGTGAGAGAGAGAGAAGCTGTGAGTGAGAGAGAGAAAGAGAAGCTGTGAGTGAGAGAGAGAGAAAGAGAAGCTGTGAGTGAGAGAGAGATAAAGAGAAGCTGTGATTTAGAGAGAGAGAGAAAGAGAATCTGTGTGTGTGAGAGAGAGAAGCTGTGAGTGAGAGAGAGAGCTAGACAAAAAAGAATCTGTGAGTGAGAGAGAGAAAAGCTGTGAGTGAGAGAGAGAAAGAGAAGCTGTGAGTGAGAGAGAGACAGAGAAAGAGAACCTGTGAGTGAGAGAGAGATAAAGAGAAGCTGTGAGTTAGAGAGAGACAGAGAAAGAGAAGCTGTGTGTGTGAGAGAGAGAAAGAGAAGCTGTGTGTGTGTGAGAGAGAGAGAAGCTGTGAGTGAGAGAGAGAGAGAAAGAGAAGATGTTAGTGAGAGATTGAGAGAGAAAGAGAAGCTGTGAGTGAGAGAGAGAGAGAAAGAGAAGCTGTGAGTGAGAGAGAGAGAAAGAAAGAGAAGCTGTGAGTGAGAGAGAGAGGGTGAAAGAGAAGCTGTGATTGTGAGAGAGAGGGAGAAAAAGGGAAGCTGTGAGTGAGCGTGAGAGAGAGAGAGAAGCTGTAACAGTGGGAGAGAGAGAAAGAGAAGCTGTGAGTTAGTGAGAAAGAAAGAAAGAGAAGCTATGAGTGAGAGATAGCGAAGCTGTAAGTGAGAGAGAGAGAGAAAAAGAAGCTGTGAGAGAGAGAGAGAAAGAGAAGCTGTGAGTGAGAGAGACAGTCAGAGAAAGAGAAGCTGTGAGTGAGAGAGAGAGAGCTAGAAGCTGTGAGTGAGTGAGAGAGAGAGAAGCTGTGAGTGAGAGAGAGAAAGAGAAGCTGTGAGTGAGAGAGAGAGAAAGAGAAGCTGTGAGTGAGAGAGAGATAAAGAGAAGCAGTGATTTAGAGAGAGAGAGAAAGAGAATCTGTGTGTGAGAGAGAGAGAAGCTGTGAGTGAGAGAGAGAAAGAGAAGCTGTGAGTGAGAGAGAGACAGAGAAAGAGAACCTGTGAGTGAGAGAGAGATAAAGAGAAGCTGTGAGTTAGAGAGAGACAGAGAAAGAGAAGCTGTGTGTGTGTGAGAGAGAAAGAGAAGCTGTGTGTGTGAGAGAGAGAGAAGCTGTGAGTGAGAGAGAGAGAGAAAGAGAAGATGTTAGTGAGAGATTGAGAGAGAGAAAGAGAAGTTGTGAGTGAGAGAGAGAAGCTGTGAGTGAGAGAGAGAGAGAGAAAGAGAAGGTGTGAGTGAGAGAGAGAAAGAGAAGCTGTGAGTGAGAGAGAGAGAAGCTGTGAGTGAGAGAGAGAGAGAGAAGATGTGAGTGAGAGAGAGAAAGAGAAGGAGAAGTTGTGAGTGAGTGAGAGAGATAAAGAGAAGCTGTGAGTGAGAGAGAGAGATAAAGAAAAGCTGTGAGTGAGACAGAGAGAAAGAGAAGCTGTGTGTGTGTGTGAGAGAGAGAAGCTGTGAGTGAGAGAGAGAGAGAAAGAGAAGCTGTGAGTGAGAGAGAAAGCTGTGAGTGAGAGAGAAAGAGAAAGATAAGCTGTGAGTGAGAGAGAGAGAGAAGCTGTGAGTGAGAGAGAGAGAGAAACTGTGAGTGAGAGAGAGAGAGAGAAGCTGTGAGTGAGTGAGAGAGAGAGAAGCTGTGAGTGAGAGAGAGAAATAAAGAGAAGGTGTGAGTGAGTGAGACAGATAGAGAGAAGCTGTGAGTGAGAGAGAGAAATAAAGAGAAGCTGTGAGTTAGAGAGAAACAGAGAAAGAGAAGCTGTGAGTGAGAGAGAGAGAGAAAGAGAAGCTGTGAGTGTGTGAGAGAGAGAAAGAGAAGCTGTGAGTTAGAGAGAGACAGAGAAAGAGAAGCTGTGAGTGAGAGAGTGAGAGAGAAAGAGAAGCTGTGAGTGAGAGAGAGAGAGAAAGAGAAGCTGTGTGTGAGAGAGAGAGAAAGAAAAAGAAGCTGTGAGTGAGAGAGAGAGGGTGAAAGAGAAGCTGTGATTGTGAGAGAGAGGGAGAAAAAGGGAAGCTGTGAGTGAGCGTGAGAGAGAGAGAGAAGGTGTGACAGTGGGAGAGAGAGAAAGAGAAGCTGTGAGTTAGTGAGAAAGAAAGAAAGAGAAGCTATGAGTGAGAGATAGAGAAGCTGTAAGTGAGAGAGAGAGGGAAAAAGAGAAGCTGTGTGTGAGAGAGAGAAAGAGAAGCTGTGAGTGAGAGAGACAGTCAGAGAAAGAGAAGATGTGAGTGAGAGAGAGAGAGCTAGAAGCTGTGAGTGAGTGAGAGAGAGAGAAGCTGTGAGTGAGAGAGAGAAAGAGAAGCTGTGAGTGAGAGAGAGAGAAAGAGAAGCTGTGAGTGAGAGAGAGATAAAGAGAAGCTGTGATTTAGAGAGAGAGAGAAAGAGAATATGTGTGTGAGAGAGAGAAGCTGTGAGTGAGAGAGAGAGCTAGACCAAAAGAATCTGTGAGTGAGAGAGAGAAAAGCTGTGAGTGAGAGAGAGAAAGAGAAGCTGTGAGTGAGAGAGAGACAGAGAAAGAGAACCTGTGAGTGAGAGAGAGATAAAGAGAAGCTGTGAGTTAGAGAGAGACAGAGAAAGAGAAGCTGTGTGTGTGTGAGAGAGAAAGAGAAGCTGTGTGTGTGTGTGAGAGAGAGAAGCTGTGAGTGAGAGAGAGAGAGAGAAAGAGAAGGTGTGAGTGAGAGAGAGAAAGAGAAGCTGTGAGTGAGAGAGAGAGAAGCTGTGAGTGAGTGAGAGAGAGAGAAGATGTGAGTGAGAGAGAGAAAGGGAAGGAGAAGCTGTGAGTGAGTGAGAGAGATAAAGAGAAGCTGTGAGTGAGAGAGAGAGATAAAGAAAAGCTGTGAGTGAGAGAGAGAAAGAGAAGCTGGGAGTGAGTAAGATAGAGAAAGAGAAGCTGTGTGTGTGAGAGAGAGAAGCTGTGAGTGACAGAGAGAGAGAGAGAAGCTGTGAGTGAGAGAGAAAGAAAGAAAGAGAAGTTGTGAGTGAGTGAGAGAGAGAGAGAAACTGTGAGTGAGAGACAGAGAGAGAAAGAGAAGCTGTGAGTGAGAGAGAGAGAGAAAGAAAGAGAAGCTGTGAGTGAGACAGAGAGAAGCTGTGAGTGAGAGAGAGAGGGAGAAAGAGAAGCTGTGAGTGAGAGAGAGAGAAAGAGAAGCTGTGAGTGAGAGAGAGAGAGAGAAAGAGAAGCTGTGAGAGAGAGAGAGAAGCTGTGAGTGAGTGAGAGAGAGAGAAGCTGTGAGAGAGAGAGAGAGAAGCTGTGAGTGAGAGAGAGAGAGAAGGAGAACTTGTGAGTGAGTGAGACAGATAGAGAGAAGCTGTGAGTGAGAGAGAGAAATAAAGAGAAGCTGTGAGTTAGAGAGAAACAGAGAAAGAGAAGCTGTGAGTGAGAGAGAGAGAGAAAGAGAAGCTGTGAGTGTGTGAGAGAGAGAAAGAGAAGCTGTGAGTTAGAGAGAGACAGAGAAAGAGAAGCTGTGAGTGAGAGAGTGAGAGAGAAAGAGAAGCTGTGAGTGAGAGAGAGAGAGAAAGAGAAGCTGTGAGTGAGAGAGAGAGAAAGAAAGAGAAGCTGTGAGTGAGAGAGAGAGGGTGAAAGAGAAGCTGTGATTGTGAGAGAGAGGGAGAAAAAGGGAAGCTGTGAGTGAGCGTGAGAGAGAGAGAGAAGCTGTGACAGTGGGAGAGAGAGGAAGAGAAGCTGTGAGTTAGTGAGAAAGAAAGAAAGAGAAGCTATGAGTGAGAGATAGAGAAGCTGTAAGTGAGAGAGAGAGGGAAAAAGAGAAGCTGTGTGAGAGAGAGAGAAAGAGAAGCTGTGAGTGAGAGAGACAGTCAGAGAAAGAGAAGCTGTGAGTGAGAGAGAGAGAGAAAGAGAAGATGTGAGTGAGTGAGAGAGAAAGAGAAGTTGTGAGTGAGAGAGAAAGAGAAGCTATGAGTTAGAGAGAGAGAATGAAAGAGAATCTGTGAGTGAGAGAGAGAGAGAATGATAAGCTGTGAGATAGCGAGAGAAAGAGAAGCTGTGAGTGAGAGAGAGAGAGAGAAGCTGTGAGTGAGAGAGAAAGAGAAGCTGTGAGTGAGAGAGAAAGAGAAGCTGTGTGTGTGAGAGAGAGAGAGAAGCTGTGAGTGAGAGAGAGAGAAAGAGAAGCTGTGAGTGAGAGAGATAGAGAAAGTGAAGCTGTGAGTGAGAGAGATAAAGAGAAGCTGTGAGTTAGAGAGAGACAGAGAAAGAGAAGCTGTGGGTGAGAGAGAGAGAAGAAGAAGAAGCTGTGAGTGAGAGAGAGAGAGAAAGAGAAGATGTGAGTGAGAGAGAGAGAGAGAGAAGATGTGAGTGAGAGTGAGAGAGAAAGAGAGGCTGTGAGTGAGAGAAAGAGAAGCTGTGAGTGAGAGAGAGAGAAAGAAAGAGAAGCTGTGAGAGAGAGAGAGAAGCTGTGAGTGAGAGAGAGAGAGAAAGGGGAGCTGTGAGTGAGAGAGAGAGAAAGAGAAGCTGTGAGTGAGAGAGAGAGAGAAAGAGAAGCTGTGTGAGAGAGAGAGAATCTGTGAGTGAGAGAGAGAGAGAGAAAGAAAGACAAGATGTCAGTGAGAGAGGGAGAGAGAGAGAGAAGCTGTGAGTGAGAGAGAGAGAGAAAGATATGCTGTGTGAGAGAGGGAGAGAAAGAGAAGCTGTGAGTGAGAGAGACAGACAGAGAAAGAGAAGCTGTGAGTGAGAGAGAGAGAGCTAGAAGCTGTGAGTGAGTCAGAGAGAGAGAAGCTGTGAGTGAGAGAGAGAAAGAGCAGCTGTGAGTGAGAGAGAGAGAAAGAGAAGCTGTGAGTGAGAGAGAGATAAAGAGAAGCTGTGTTAGAGAGAGAGAGAAAGAGAAGCTGTGAGTGTGTGAGAGAGAAGCTGTGAGTGAGAGAGAGAGAGAAAGTGAAGCGGTGAGTGAGAGAGAGAGAGAAAGCGAAGCTGTGAGAGAGAGAGAGAGAGAGAAAAGAATCTGTGAGTGAGAGAGAGAGAGAAGCTGTGAGTGAGAGAGAGATAAAGAGAAGCTGTGAGTTAGAGAGAGACAGAGAAAGAGCAGCTGTGAGTGAGAGAGAGAGAAAGAGAAGCTGTGAGTGAGAGAGAGATAAAGAGAAGCTGTGAGTTAGAGAGAGAGAGAAAGAGAAGCTGTGAGTGTGTGAGAGAGAAGCTGTGAGTGAGAGAGAGAGGGAGAATGTGAAGCGGTGAGTGAGAGAGAGAGAGAAAGAGAAGCTGTGAGAGAGAAAAAAAGAATCTGTGAGTGAGAGAGAGAGAGAGAGAGAAGCTGTGAGTGAGAGAGTGAGATAAAGAGAAGCTGTGAGTTAGAGAGAGACAGAGAAAGAGAAGCTGTGAGTGAGAGAGAGAGAAGCTGTGAGTGAGAGTGAGAGAGAAAGAGAAGCTGTGAGTGAGAGAAAGAGAAGCTGTGAGTGAGAGAGAGAGAGAAAGAGAAGCTGTGAGTGAGAGAGAGATAAAGAGAGAGAGACAGAGAAAGAGAAGCTGTGAGTGAAAGAGAAAGAGAAAGAGAAGGTGTGAATGAGAGAGAGAAAGAGAAGCTCTGAGTGAGAGAGAGAGAAGCTGTGAGTGAGAGAGAGAGAGAGAGAGAGAGAGAAGATGTGAGTGAGAGAGAGAAAGAGAAAGAGAAGCTGTGAGTGAGTGAGAGAGATAAAGAGAAGCTGTGAGTGATAGAGAGAGATAAAGAAAAGCTGTGAGTGAGAGAGAGAAAGAGAAGCTGGCAGTGAGTAAGAGAGAAAGAGAAGCTGTGAGTGTGTGTGAGAGAGAGAAGCTGTGAGTGAAAGAGAGAGAGAAGCTGTGAGTGAGAGAGAAAGAAAGAAAGAGAAGTTGTGAGTGAGAGAGAGAGAGAAACTGTGAGTGAGAGAGAGAGAGAGAGAGAGAAGCTGTGAGTGAGAGAGAGAGAGAAAGAAAGAGAAGCTGTGAGTGAGAGAGAAGCTGTGAGTGAGAGAGAGGGAGAAAGAGAAGCTGTGAGTGAGAGAGAGAGAGAAAGAGAAGCTGTGAGTGAGAGAGAGAGAGAGAGAGAGAAAGAGAAGCTGTGTGTGTGTGAGAGAGAGAAGCTGTGAGTGAGAGAGAGAAGGAGAAGCTGTGAGTGAGATAGAGAGAGAGAAAGAGAAGCTGTGAGTGAGAGAGAGAGAGAAGCTGAGAGTGAGAGAGAAAGAGAAGCTGTGAGTGAGAGAGAAAGAGAATGAGAAGCTGTGAGATAGCGAGAGAAAGAGAAGCTGTGAGTGAGTGAGAGAGAGAGAAGCTGTGAGTGAGAGAGAAAGAGAAGCTTTGAGTGAGAGAGAAAGAGAAGCTGTGTGTGTGTGAGAGAGAAGCTGTGAGTGAGAGAGAGAGAAAGAGAAGCTGTGAGTGAGAGAGAGAGAAAGTGAAGCTGTGAGTGAGAGAGTGAGATAAAGAGAAGCTGTGAGTTAGAGAGAGACAGAGAAAGAGAAGGTGTGAGTGAGAGAGAGAGAGAAGAAGAAGCTGTGAGTGAGAGAGAGAGATAGAAAGAGAAGCTGTGAGTGAGAGAGAGAGAGAAGCTGTGAGTGAGAGTGAGAGAGAAAGAGAAGCTGTGAGTGAGAGAGTGAGAGAAAGAGAAGCTGTGAGTGAGAGAGAGAGAAAGAAAGAGAAGCTGTGAGTGAGAGAGAGAAGGTGTGAGTGAGAGAGAGAGAGAAAGAGAAGATGTGAGTGAGTGAGAGAGAAAGAGAAGTTGTGAGTGAGAGAGAAAGAGAAGCTATGAGTTAGAGAGAGAGAATGAACGAGAATCTGTGAGTGAGAGAGAGAGAGAATGATAAGCTGTGAGATAGCGAGAGAAAGAGAAGCTGTGAGTGAGAGAGAGAGAGAGAAGCTGTGAGTGAGAGAGAAAGAGAAGCTGTGAGTGAGAGAGAAAGAGAAGCTGTGTGTGTGAGAGAGAGAGTGAAGCTGTGAGTGAGAGAGAGAGAAAGAGAAGCTGTGAGTGAGAGAGATAGAGAAAGTGAAGCTGTGAGTGAGAGAGATAAAGAGAAGCTGTGAGTTAGAGAGAGACAGAGAAAGAGAAGCTGTGGGTGAGAGAGAGAGAAGAAGAAGAAGCTGTGAGTGAGAGAGAGAGAGAGAAAGAGAAGATGTGAGTGAGAGAGAGAGAGAGAGAAGCTGTGAGTGAGAGTGAGAGAGAAAGAGAGGCTGTGAGTGAGAGAAAGAGAAGCTGTGAGTGAGAGAGAGAGAAAGAAAGA
Source organism: Bradypodion ventrale (assembly GCA_035047345.1). Taxonomy (NCBI): domain Eukaryota; kingdom Metazoa; phylum Chordata; class Lepidosauria; order Squamata; family Chamaeleonidae; genus Bradypodion; species Bradypodion ventrale. Next base: position 8,801,629 of record JAWDJE010000018.1, on the reverse strand, counting down.
GAAGCTGTGAGAGAGAGAGAGAAGCTGTGAGTGAGAGAGAGAGAGAAAGAGGAGCTGTGAGTGAGAGAGAGAGAAAGAAAAGCTGTGAGTGAGAGAGAGAGAGAAAGAGAAGCTGTGTGAGAGAGAGAGAATCTGTGAGTGAGAGAGAGAGAGAGAAAGAAAGACAAGATGTCAGTGAGAGAGGGAGAGAGAGAGAGAAGCTGTGAGTGAGAGAGAGAGAGAGAAAGATATGCTGTGTGAGAGAGGGAGAGAAAGAGAAGCTGTGAGTGAGAGAGACAGACAGAGAAAGAGAAGCTGTGAGTGAGAGAGAGAGAGCTAGAAGCTGTGAGTGAGTCAGAGAGAGAGAAGCTGTGAGTGAGAGAGAGAAAGAGCAGCTGTGAGTGAGAGAGAGAGAAAGAGAAGCTGTGAGTGAGAGAGAGATAAAGAGAAGCTGTGAGTTAGAGAGAGAGAGAAAGAGAAGCTGTGAGTGTGTGAGAGAGAAGCTGTGAGTGAGAGAGAGAGAGAAAGTGAAGCGGTGAGTGAGAGAGAGAGAGAAAGAGAAGCTGTGAGACAGAGAGAGAGAGAGAAAATAATCTGTGAGTGAGAGAGAGAGAGAAGCTGTGAGTGAGAGAGAGATAAAGAGAAGCTGTGAGTTAGAGAGAGACAGAGAAAGAGCAGCTGTGAGTGAGAGAGAGAGAAAGAGAAGCTGTGAGTGAGAGAGAGATAAAGAGAAGCTGTGAGTTAGAGAGAGAGAGAAAGAGAAGCTGTGAGTGTGTGAGAGAGAAGCTGTGAGTGAGAGAGAGAGGGAGAATGTGAAGCGGTGAGTGAGAGAGAGAGAGAAAGAGAAGCTGTGAGAGAGAGAGAGAGAAAAAAAGAATCTGTGAGTGAGAGAGAGAGAGAGAGAGAAGCTGTGAGTGAGAGAGTGAGATAAAGAGAAGCTGTGAGTTAGAGAGAGACAGAGAAAGAGAAGCTTGAGAGAGAGAGAGAGAAGCTGTGAGTGAGTGAGAGAGAGAGAAGCTGTGAGAGAGAGAGAGAGAGAAGCTGTGAGTGAGAGAGAGAGAGAAAGAGAAGCTATGAGTTAGAGATGGAGAGTGAAAGAGAAGCTGTGAGTGAGAGAGAGAATGAGAAGCTGTGAGATAGCGAGAGAAAGAGAAGCTGTGAGTGAGAAAGAGAGAGAAAAGCTATGAGTGAGAGAGAAAGAGAACCTGTGAGTGAGAGAGAAAGAGAAGCTGTGTGTGAGAGAGAGAGAGAAGCTGTGAGTGAGAGAGAGAGAAAGTGAAGCTGTGAGTGAGAGAGTGAGATAAAGAGAAGCTGTGAGTTAGAGAGAGACAGAGAAAGAGAAGCTGTGAGTGAGAGAGAGAGAGAAGAAGAAGCTGTGAGTGAGAGAGAGAGAGAAAGAGAAGCTGTGAGTGAGAGAGAGAGAAGCTGTGAGTGAGAGAAAGAGAAGCTGTGAGTGAGAGAGAGAGAAAGAAAGAGAAGCTGTGAGTGAGAGAGAGAAGCTGTGCGTGAGAGAGAGCGAGAAAGAGAAGCTGTGAGTGAGAGAGAGAGAAAGAGAAGCTGTGAGTGAGAGAGAAAGAGAAGCTATGAGTTAGAGAGAGAGAGTGAAAGACAAGCTGTGAGTCAGAGAGAGAGAATGAGAAGCTGTGATATAGCGAGAGAAAGAGAAGCTGTGAGTGAGAGAGAGAGAAGCTGTGAGTGAGAGAGAAAGAGAAGCTGTGAGTGAGAGAGAAAGAGAAGCTGTGTGTGTCAGAGAGATAAGCTGTGAGAGAGAGAGAGAGAAAGAGAAGCTGTGAGTGAGAGAGAGAGAAAGTGAAGCTGTGAGTGAGAGAGTGAGATAAAGAGAAGCTGTGAGTTAGAGAGAGACAGAGAAAGAGAAGCTGTGAGTGAGAGAGAGAGAGAGAAGCTGTGAGTGAGAGTGAGAGAGAGAGTGAGAAGCTGTGAGTGAGAGTGAGAGAGAAAGAGAAGCTGTGAGTGAGAGAAAGAGAAGCTGTGAGTGAGAGAGAGAGAAAGAGAAGCTGTGAGTGAGAGAGAGAAGCTGTGAGTGAGAGAGAGAGAGAAAGAGAAGCAGTGAGTGAGAGAAAGATAAAGAGAAGCTGTGAGTTAGAGAGAGACAGAGAAAGAGAAGCTGTGAGTGAGAGAGAAAGAGAAAGAGAAGCTGTGTGTGTGTGAGAGAGAAGCTGTGAGTGAGAGAGAGAGAGAAAGAGAAGATGTTAGTGAGAGATTGAGAGAGAGAAAGAGAAGCTGTGAGTGAGAGAGAGAGAAGCTGTGAGTGAGAGAGAGAGAGAAGAAAGAGAAGGTGTGAGTGAGAGAGAGAAAGAAAGAGAAGCTGTGAGTGAGAGAGAGAGAAGCTGTGAGTGAGAGAGAGAGAGAAGATGTGAGTGAGAGAGAGAAAGAGAAAGAGAAGCTGTGAGTGAGTGAGAGAGATAAAGAGAAGCTGTGAGTGAGAGTGAGAGAGAAAGAGAAGCTGTGAGTGAGAGAAAGAGAAGCTGTGAGTGAGAGAGAGAGAAAGAGAAGCTGTGAGTGTGAGAGAGAAGCTGTGAGTGAGAGAGAGAGAGAAAGAGAAGCTGTGAGTGAGAGAAAGATAAAGAGAAGCTGTGAGTTAGAGAGAGACAGAGAAAGAGAAGCTGTGAGTGAGAGAGAAAGAGAAAGAGAAGCTGTGTGTGTGAGAGAGAAGCTGTGAGTGAGAGAGAGAGAGAAAGAGAAGATGTTAGTGAGAGATTGAGAGAGAGAAAGAGATGCTGTGAGTGAGAGAGAGAGAAACTGTGAGTGAGAGAGAGAGAGAGAAAGAGAAGGTGTGAGTGAGAGAGAGAAAGAAAGAGAAGCTGTGAGTGAGAGAGAGAGAAGCTGTGAGTGAGAGAGAGAGAGAAGATGTGAGTGAGAGAGAGAAAGAGAAAGAGAAGCTGTGAGTGAGTGAGAGAGATAAAGAGAAGCTGTGAGTGATAGAGAGAGATAAAGAGAAGCTGTGAGTGATAGAGAGAGATAAAGAAAAGCTGTGAGTGAGAGAGAGAAAGAGAAGCTGGGAGTGAGTAAGAGAGAGAAAGAGAAGCTGTGAGTGTGTGAGAGAGAGAGAAGCTGTGAGAGAGAGAGAGAGAGAGAAGCTGTGAGTGAGTGAGAGAGAAAGAAATAGAAGTTGTGAGTGAGAGAGAGAGAGAGAGAAACTGTGAGTGAGAGAGAGAGAGAGAAAGAGAAGCTGTGAGAGAGAGAGAAATAAAGAGAAGCTGTGAGTTAGAGAGAGAGAGAAAGAGAAGCTGTGAGTGTGTGAGAGAGAAGCTGTGAGTGAGAGAGAGAGGGAGAAAGTGAAGCGGTGAGTGAGAGAGTGAGAGAAAGAGAAGCTGTGAGAGAGAGAGAGAGAAAAAAGAATCTGTGAGTGAGAGAGAGAGAGAAGCTGTGAGTGAGAGAGAGATAAAGAGAAGCTGTGAGTTAGAGAGAGACAGAGAAAGAGCAGCTGTGAGTGAGAGAGAGAGAAAGAGAAGCTGTGATTGAGAGAGAGATAAAGAGAAGCTGTGAGTTAGAGAGAGAGAGAAACAGAAGCTGTGAGTGTGTGAGAGAGAAGCTGTGAGTGAGAGAGAGAGGGAGAATGTGAAGCGGTGAGTGAGAGAGAGAGAGAGAAAGAGAAGCTGTGAGAGAGAGAGAGAGAGAAAAAGAATCTGTGAGTGAGAGAGAGAGAGAGAGAAGCTGTGAGTGAGAGAGAGAGAGAAAGAGAAGCTGTGACTGAGAGAGAGAGATAAAGACAAGCTGTGAGTTAGAGAGAGACAGAGAAAGAGAAGCTGTGAGTGAGAGAGAGAGAGAGATGTGAGTGAGAGAGAGAAAGAGAAACTGTGAGTGAGAGAGAGAGAGAGAAAGAAAGACAAGCTGTGAGTGAGAGAGAGATAAAGAGAAGCTGTGAGTTAGAGAGAGACAGAGAAAGAGAAGCTGTGAGTGAGAGAGAAAGAGAAGCTGTGAGTGTGAGAGAGATAGAGATAGAGAAGCTGTGAGTGAGAGAGAGAGAGAGAGAAAGAGAAGCTGTGAGTGAGAGAGTGAGAGAAAAAGAAACTGTGAGTGAGAGAGAGAGGGTGAAAGAGAAACTGTGTGTGAGAGAGAGGGAGAAAAAGGGAAGCTGTGAGTGAGCATGAGAGAGAGAGAGAGAGAAGGTGTGACAGTGGGAGAGAGAGAGAGAAAGAGAAGCTGTGAGTGAGAGAGAGAGAAAGAAAGAAAGAGAAGCTGTGAGTGAGAGAGAGAGAGAAGCTGTGAGTGAGAGAGAGATGGAGAAAGAGAAGCTGTGTGAGAGAGAGAAAGAAAGAGAAGCTGTGAGTGAGAGAGAGATGGAGAAAGAGAAGCTGTGTGAGAGAGAGAAAGAAAGAGAAGCTGTGAGTGAGAGAGAGAGGGAGAAAGAGAAGCTGTGAGTGAGAGAGTGAGGGAAAGAGAAGCTGTGAGTGTGAGAGAGAGACAGAGAAAGAGAAGCTGTGAGTGAGAGAGAGAGAGCTAGAAGCTGAGAGTGAGTGAGAGAGAAGCTGTGAGTGAGTGAGAGAAAGAGAAGCTGTGAGTGTGAGAGAGAGAGAAAGAGAAGCTGTGAGTGAGAGAGAGATAAAGAGAAGCTGTGAGTTAGAGAGAGATAGAGAAAGAGAAGCTGTGAGTGAGAGAGAGAGAGAAAAATAGAATCTGTGAGTGTGAGAGATAGAGAGAAGCTGTGAGTGAGAGAGAGAAAGAGAGAAGCTGTGAGTGAGAGAGAGAAAGTGAAGCTGTGAGTGAGAGAGAGAGAGAGAAAGAGAAGCTGTGAGTGAGAGAGATAAAGAGAAGCTGTGAGTTAGAGAGAGACAGAGAAACAGAAGCTGTGAGTGAGAGAGAGAGAGAGAAAGAGAAGCTGTGTGTGTGTGAGAGGGAAGCTGTGAGTGAGAGAGAGAGAAAGAGAATATGTTAGTGAGAGAGTGAGAGAGAGAAAGAGAAGCTGTGAGTGAGAGAGAGAGAGAAAGAGAAGCTGTGACTGAGAGAGATAAAGACAAGCTGTGAGTTAGAGAGAGACAGAGAGAGAGAGAGAGTAGCTGTGAGTGAGAAAGAGAGAGAAGCTGTGAGTGAGAGAGAGAGAAAGAGATGTGAGTGAGAGAGAGAAAGAGAAACTGTGAGTGAGAGAGAGAGAGAGAAAGAAAGAGAAGCTGTGAGTGAGAGAGAGATAAAGAGAAGCTGTGAGTTAGAGAGAGAGAAAGAGAAGCTGTGAGTGTGAGAGAGAGAGAGATAGAGAAGCTGTGAGTGAGAGAGAGAGAGAGAGAAGCTGTGAGTGAGGGAGTGAGAGAAAGAGAAGCTGTTAGTATGAGAGTGAGAAAGAGAGAGAAGTTGTGAGTGAGAGAGAGAGGGTGAAAGAGAAGCTGTGATTGTGAGAGAGAGGAAGAAAAAGGGAAGCTGTGAGTGAGCGTGAGAGAGAGAGAGAAGCTGTGACAGTGGGAGAGAGAGAGAGAGAAAGAGAAGCTGTGAGTGAGAGAGAGAGAAAGAAAGAGAAGCTATGAGCGAGAGAGAGAGAGAGAAGCTGTGAGTGAGAGAGAGAGGGAGAAAGGGAAGCTGTGGGTGAGAAGAGAGGGAAAGAGAAGCTGTGAGTGAGAAAGAGAGACAGAGAAAGAGAAGCTGTGAATGAGAGAGAGAGAGCTAGAAGCTGTGAGTGAGTGAGAGAGAGAAAGAGAAGCTGTGAGTGCGAGAGAGAGAGAAAGAGAAGCTGTGAGTGAGAGAGAGATAAAGAGAAGCTGTGAGTGAGAGAGAGAGAGAGAAAGAGAATCTCTGAGTGAGAGAGAGAGAGAAGCTGTGAGTAAGAGAGAGAAAGAGAAGCTGTGAGTGAGAGAGAGAGAGAGAGAAAGAGATGCTGTGAGTGAAAGAGAGAGAGAGAGAAAGAGAAGCTGTGAGTGAGAGAGAGATAAAGAGAACCTGTGAGTTAGAGAGAGACAGAGAAAGAGCTGTGAGTGAGAGAGAGAGAGAAAGAGAAGCTGTGAGAGAGAGAGAAGCTGTGAGTGAGAGAGAGAGAAAGAGAAGATGTTAGTGAGAGAGTGAGAGAGAGAAAGAGAAGCAGTGAGTGAGAGAGAGAGAGAGAAAGAGAAGTTGTGAGAGAGAGAGAGAAAGAGAAGCTGTGAGTGAGAGAGAGAGAGAAGCTGTGAGTGAGAGAGAGAGAAGATGTGAGTGTGAGATTGAGAGAGAGAAAGAGAAGCTGTGAGTGAGAGAGAGAAGCTGTGAGTGAGAGAGAGAGAGAAAGAGAAGGTGTGAGTGAGAGCGAGAAAGAGAAGCTGTGAGTGAGAGAGAGAGAGAGAAGCTGTGAGTGAGAGAGAGAGAGAGAAGATGTGAGTGAGAGAGAGAAAGAGAAGCTGTGAGTGAGAGAGAGAGAGAAAGAGAAGCTGTGAGTGAGAGAGAGATAAAGAGAAGCTGTGAGTAAGGGAGAGAGAGAAAGAGAAGCTGTGAGTGAGAGAGAGATAAAGAGAAGCTGTGAGTGAGAGAGAGAGAAAGAGAAGCTGTGAGTTAGAGAGAGAGAGAAAGAGAAGCTGTGAGTGTGAGAGAGAGAGAAGCTGTGAGTGAGAGAGAGAGAAAATGTGAGTTAGAGAGAGAAAGAGAAAGAGAAACTGTGAGTGAGTGAGAGAGAGAGATAATGAGAAGCTGTGAATGATAGAGAGATAAAGAAAAGCTGTGAGTGAGAGAGAGAAAGAGAAGCTGTGAGTGAGAGAGAGAAAGAGAAGCTGGGAGTGAGTAAGAGAGAGAAAGAGAAGCTGTGACTGTGTGTGTGAGAGAGAAGCTGTGAGAGAGAGAGAGAGAGAGAAGCTGTGAGTGAGTGAGAGAGAGAAACTGTGTGTGAGAGAGAGAAAAAGAGAAGTTGTGAGTGAGAGAGAGAGAGAGAAGCTGTGAGAGAGAGATAGAGAGAAGCTGTGAGTGAGTGAGAGAGAGAAACTGTGTGTGAGAGAGAGAAAAAGAGAAGTTGTGAGTGAGAGAGAGAGAGATAGAAGCTGTGAGAGAGAGAGAGAAGCTGTGAGTGAGAGAGAAAGAGAAGCTATGAGTTAGAGAGTGAGAGTGAAAGAGAAGCTGTGAGTGAGAGAGAGAGAGTGAGGAGCTGTGAGATAGAGAGAGAAAGAGAAGCTGTGAGTGAGAGAGAGAGAGAGAAAAACTGTGAGTGAGAGAGAAAGAGAAGCTGTGAGTGAGAGAGAAATAGAAGCTGTGTGTGTGTGAGAGAGAGAGAAGCTGTGAGTGAGAGAGAGAGAAAGAGAAGCTGTGAGTGAGAGAGAGAGAGAAAGAGAAGCTGTGAGTGAGAGAGTGAGATAAAGATAAGCTGTGAGTTAGAGAGAGACAGAGAAAGAGAAGCTGTGAGTGTGAGAGAGAAAAAAAGAAGCTGTGAGTGAGAGAGAGAGAGAGAGAGAGAGAAAGAGAAGCTGTGAGTGAGAGAGAGAGAGAAGCTGTGAGTGAGAGTGAGAGAGAAAGAGAAGCTGTGAGTGAGAGAGTGAGAGAAAGAGAAGCTCTGAGTGAGTGAGAGAGAAAGAGAAGCTGTGAGTGAGAGAGAGAAGCTGTGAGTGAGAGAGAGAGAGAAAGAGATGCTCTGAGTGAGAGAGAGAGAAAGAGAAGCTGTGAGTGTGAGAGAGAGTGAGAAAAAGGGAAGCTGTGAGTGAGCGTGAGAGAGAGAGAAGCTGTGACAGTGGGAGAGAGAAAGAGAGAAAGAGAAGCTGTGAGTGAGAGAGAGAGAAAGAAAGAGAAGCTATGAGTGAGAGAGAGAGAAGCTATGAGTGAGAGAGAGAAGGAGAAAGAGAATCTGTGAGTGAGAGAGAGGGAGAGATAGAGTAGCTGTGAGTGAGAGAGAGAGAGAAGCTGTGAGTGAGTGAGAGAGAGAGAGAAGCTGTGAGTGAGAGAGAGAAAGAGAAGCTGTGAGTGAGAGAAAGAGAGAGAGAAAGAGAAGCTGTGAGTGAGAGAGAGATATAGAGAAGCTGTGAGTTAGAGAGAGAGAGAAAGAGAAGCTGTGAGTGAGAGAGAGAGAGAAAGAGAAGCTGTGTGAGAGAGAGAATCTGTGAGTGAGAGAGAGGGAGAGAAAGGAAGAGAAGATGTCAGTGAGTGAGGTAGAGAGAGAGAGAGAAGCTGTGAGTGAGAGAGAGAGAGAAAGATAAGCTGTGTGAGAGAGGGAGAGAAAGAGAAGCTGTGAGTGGGAGAGAGAGAGAGAAAGAGAAGCTGTGAGTGAGAGAGAGAGAGAAAGAGAAGCTGTGTGTGAGAGAGAGAGAAGCTGTTAGTGAGAGAGAAAGAAAGAAATAGAAGCTGTGAGTGAGAGAGAGAGAAGCTGTGAGTGAGAGAGAGAGAGAAGCTGTGAGTGAGAGAGAGAGAGAGAAAGAGAAGGTGTGAGTGAGAGAGAGAGAGAGAAAGAGAAGCTGTGAGAGAGAGAAAGAGAAGCTGTGAGTGAGAGAGAAAGAGAAGCTGTGAGTGAGAGAGAGAGAAAGAGAAGCTGTGAGTGAGAGAGAGAGAAAGAGAAGCTGTGAGTGAGAGAGAGAGAGAAAGAGAAGCTGTGTGTGAGAGAGAATCTGTGAGTGAGAGAGAGAGAGAAAGAAAGAGAAGATGTCAGTGAGAGAGGGAGGGAGAGAGAGAAGCTGTGAGTGAGAGAGAGAGAAAGATAAGCTGTGTGAGAGAGGGAGAGAAAGAGAAGCTGTGAGTGAGAGAGAGAGAGAGAGTGAGAAGCTGTGAGTGAGAGAGAGAGAGAGAGAAGATGTGAGTGAGAGAGTTAGAGAGAGAAAGAGGTGTGAGTGAGAGAGAGAGAGAGAGAAAGAGAAGCTGTGAGTGAGAGAGAGAGAGACAAAGAGAAGCTGTGAGTGAGAGAGAGAGAGAAGCTGTGAGTGAGAGAGAGAGAGAAGTTGTGAGTGAGAGAGAGAGAGAGAAAGAGAAGCTGTGAGAGAGAGAAAGAGAAGCTGTGAGTGAGAGAGAAAGAGAAGCTGTGAGTGAGAGAGAGAGAGAGAGAAGCTGTGAGTGAGAGAGAGAGAAAGAGAAGCTGTGAGTGAGTGAGAGAGAAAGAGAAGCTGTGAGAGAGAGAGAGAGAAGCTGTGAGTGAGAGAGAAAGAAAGAAATAGAAGCTGTGAGTGAGTGAGAGAGAGAGAAGCTGTGAGTGAGAGAGAGAGAGAGAGAAGCTGTGAGTGAGAGAGAAAGGGAAAGAGAGGCTGTGAGTGAGAGAGAGAGAGAGAGAGAGAGAAGGTGTGAGTGAGAGAAAGAGAGAGAAAGAGAAGCTGAGGGAGAAAGAGAGAAGCTGTGAGTGAGAGAGAAAGAAAGAAACAGAAGCTGTGAGTGAGTGAGAGAGAGAGAAGCTGTGAGTGTGAGAGAGAGAGAAGCTGTGAGTGAGAGAGAGAGAGAAAGAGAAGCTGTGAGTGAGAGAGAGAGAGAAAGAGAAGCTGTGAGAGAGAGAAAGAGAAGCTGTGAGTGAGAGAGAAAGAGAAGCTGTGAGTGAGAGAGAGAGAGAAAGAGAAGCTGTGAGTGAGAGAGAGAGAGAGAGAAAGAGAAGCTGTGAGTGAGAGAGAGAGAAGCTGTGAGTGAGAGAGAGAGAAGCTGTGAGTGAGAGAGAGAGGGAGAAAGAGAAGCTGTGAGTGAGAGAGAGAGAGAGAAAGAGAAGCTGTGAGAGAGAGAGAAGTTGTGAGTGAGTGAGAGAGAGAGAAGCTGTGTGTGTGTGAGAGAGAGAGAAGCTGTGAGTGAGAGAGAGAGAGAGAGAAGGAGAAGCTGTGAGTGAGATAGAGAGAGAGAAAGAGAAGCTGTGAGTGAGAGAGAGAGAGAAGCTGTGAGTGAGAGAGAAAGAGAAGTTGTGAGTGAGAGAGAAAGAGAAGCTGTGTGTGTGTGAGAGAGAAGCTGTGAGTGAGAGAGAGAGAAAGAGAAGCTGTGAGTGAGAGAGAGAGAGAAAGAGAAGCTGTGAGTGAGAGAGTGAGATAAAGAGAAGCTGTGAGTTAGAGAGAGACAGAGAAAGAGAAGCTGTGAGTGAGAGAGAGAGAAAAAAGAAGCTGTGAGTGAGAGAGAGAGAGAGAGAGAAAGAGAAGCTGTGTGTGTGTGAGAGAGAAGCTGTGAGTGAGAGAGAGAGAAAGAGAATCTGTGAGTGAGAGAGAGAGAGAAAGAGAAGCTGTGAGTGAGAGAGAGAGAAAGAAAGAGAAGCTGTGAGTGAGAGAGAGAAGCTGTGAGTGAGAGAGAGAGAAAGAGAAGCTGTGAGTGAGAGAGAGAGAAAGAGAAGCTGTGAGTGTGAGAGAGAGTGAGAAAAAGGGAAGCTGTGAGTGAGCGTGAGAGAGAGAAGCTGTGACAGTGGGAGAGAAAAAGAGAGAAAGAGAAGCTGTGAGTGAGAAAGAGAGAAAGAAAGAGAAGTTATGAGTGAGAGAGAGAAGCTGTGAGTGAGAGTGAGAAGTAGAAAGAGAATCTGTGAGTGCGAGAGAGAGAGAGAGTAGCTGTGAGTGAGAGAGAGAGAGAAGCTGTGAGTGAGTGAGTGAGAGAGAGAAGCTGTGAGTGAGAGAGTGAAAGAGAAGCTGTGAGTGAGAGAAAGAGAGAGAGAGAAAGAGAAGCTGTGAGTGAGAGAGAGATAAAGAGAAGCTGTGAGTTAGAGAGAGAGAGAAAGAGAAGCTGTGAGTGAGAGAGAGAGAGAAAGAGAAGCTGTATGAGAGAGAGAATCTGTGAGTGAGAGAGAGAGAGAAAGAAAGAGAAGATGTCAGTGAGAGAGAGGGAGAGAGAGAGAGAAGCTGTGAGTGAGAGAGAGAGAGAAAGAGAAGCTGTGAGTGAGAGAGAGAGAGAGTGAGAAGCTATGAGTGAGAGAGAGAGAAGCTGTGAGTGAGAGAGAAAGAAAGAAATAGAAGCTGTGAGTGAGTGAGAGAGAGAGAATCTGTGAGTGAGAGAGAGAGAGAGAAAGAAAGAGAAGATGTCAGTGAGAGAGAGGGAGAGAGAGAGAGAAGCTGTGAGTGAGAGAGAGAGAGAAAGAGAAGCTGTGAGTGAGAGAGAGAGAGAAAGAGAAGCTGTGTGAGAGAGAGAGAAGCTGTGAGTGAGAGAGAAAGAAAGAAATAGAAGCTGTGAGTGAGTGAGAGAGAGAGAAGCTGTGAGTGAGAGAGAGAGAGAAGCTGTGAGTGAGAGAGAGAGAGAGAGAGAGAAAGAGAAGCTGTGAGTGAGAGAGAGAGAGAAAGAGAAGCTGTGAGAGAGAGAAAGAGAAGCTGTGAGTGAGAGAGAAAGAGAAGCTGTGAGTGAGAGAGTGAAAGAAAGAGAAGCTGTGAGTGAGAGAGAGAAAAAGAAGCTGTGAGTGAGAGAGAGAGAGAGAAAGAGAAGCTGTGAGAGAGAGAGAGAAGCTGTGAGTGAGAGAGAAAGAAAGAAATAGAAGCTGTGAGTGAGTGAGAGAGAGAGAAGCTGTGAGTGAGAGAGAGAGAGAGAAGCTGTGAGTGAGAGAGAAAGGGAAAGAGAGGCTGTGATTGAGAGAGAGAGAGAGAGAGAAAGAGAAGGTGTGAGTGAGAGAAAGAGAGAGAAAGAGAAGCTGAGAGAGAGAGAGAGAAGCTGTGAGTGAGAGAGAAAGAAAGAAATAGAAGCTGTGAGTGAGTGAGAGAGAGAGAAGCTGTGAGTGTGAGAGAGAGAGAAGCTGTGAGTGAGAGAGAGAGAGAAAGAGAAGCTGTGAGTGAGAGAGAGAGAGAAAGAGAAGCTGTGAGAGAGAGAAAGAGAAGCTGTGAGTGAGAGAGAAAGAGAAAGAGAAGCTGTGAGTGAGAGAGAGAGAGAAAGAGAAGCTGTGTGAGAGAGAGAATCTGTGAGTGAGAGAGAGGGAGAGAAAGGAAGAGAAGATGTCAGTGAGTGAGGTAGAGAGAGAGAGAGAAGCTGTGAGTGAGAGAGAGAGAGAAAGATAAGCTGTGTGAGAGAGGGAGAGAAAGAGAAGCTGTGAGTGGGAGAGAGAGAGAGAAAGAGAAGCTGTGAGTGAGAGAGAGAGAGAAAGAGAAGCTGTGTGTGAGAGAGAGAGAAGCTGTTAGTGAGAGAGAAAGAAAGAAATAGAAGCTGTGAGTGAGAGAGAGAGAAGCTGTGAGTGAGAGAGAGAGAGAAGCTGTGAGTGAGAGAGAGAGAGAGAAAGAGAAGGTGTGAGTGAGAGAGAGAGAGAGAAAGAGAAGCTGTGAGAGAGAGAAAGAGAAGCTGTGAGTGAGAGAGAAAGAGAAGCTGTGAGTGAGAGAGAGAGAAAGAGAAGCTGTGAGTGAGAGAGAGAGAAAGAGAAGCTGTGAGTGAGAGAGAGAGAGAAAGAGAAGCTGTGTGTGAGAGAGAATCTGTGAGTGAGAGAGAGAGAGAAAGAAAGAGAAGATGTCAGTGAGAGAGGGAGGGAGAGAGAGAAGCTGTGAGTGAGAGAGAGAGAAAGATAAGCTGTGTGAGAGAGGGAGAGAAAGAGAAGCTGTGAGTGAGAGAGAGAGAGAGAGTGAGAAGCTGTGAGTGAGAGAGAGAGAGAGAGAAGATGTGAGTGAGAGAGTTAGAGAGAGAAAGAGGTGTGAGTGAGAGAGAGAGAGAGAGAAAGAGAAGCTGTGAGTGAGAGAGAGAGAGACAAAGAGAAGCTGTGAGTGAGAGAGAGAGAGAAGCTGTGAGTGAGAGAGAGAGAGAAGTTGTGAGTGAGAGAGAGAGAGAGAAAGAGAAGCTGTGAGAGAGAGAAAGAGAAGCTGTGAGTGAGAGAGAAAGAGAAGCTGTGAGTGAGAGAGAGAGAGAGAGAAGCTGTGAGTGAGAGAGAGAGAAAGAGAAGCTGTGAGTGAGTGAGAGAGAAAGAGAAGCTGTGAGAGAGAGAGAGAGAAGCTGTGAGTGAGAGAGAAAGAAAGAAATAGAAGCTGTGAGTGAGTGAGAGAGAGAGAAGCTGTGAGTGAGAGAGAGAGAGAGAGAAGCTGTGAGTGAGAGAGAAAGGGAAAGAGAGGCTGTGAGTGAGAGAGAGAGAGAGAGAGAGAGAAGGTGTGAGTGAGAGAAAGAGAGAGAAAGAGAAGCTGAGGGAGAAAGAGAGAAGCTGTGAGTGAGAGAGAAAGAAAGAAACAGAAGCTGTGAGTGAGTGAGAGAGAGAGAAGCTGTGAGTGTGAGAGAGAGAGAAGCTGTGAGTGAGAGAGAGAGAGAAAGAGAAGCTGTGAGTGAGAGAGAGAGAGAAAGAGAAGCTGTGAGAGAGAGAAAGAGAAGCTGTGAGTGAGAGAGAAAGAGAAGCTGTGAGTGAGAGAGAGAGAGAAAGAGAAGCTGTGAGTGAGAGAGAGAGAGAGAGAAAGAGAAGCTGTGAGTGAGAGAGAGAGAAGCTGTGAGTGAGAGAGAGAGAAGCTGTGAGTGAGAGAGAGAGGGAGAAAGAGAAGCTGTGAGTGAGAGAGAGAGAGAGAAAGAGAAGCTGTGAGAGAGAGAGAAGTTGTGAGTGAGTGAGAGAGAGAGAAGCTGTGTGTGTGTGAGAGAGAGAGAAGCTGTGAGTGAGAGAGAGAGAGAGAGAAGGAGAAGCTGTGAGTGAGATAGAGAGAGAGAAAGAGAAGCTGTGAGTGAGAGAGAGAGAGAAGCTGTGAGTGAGAGAGAAAGAGAAGTTGTGAGTGAGAGAGAAAGAGAAGCTGTGTGTGTGTGTGAGAGAGAAGCTGTGAGTGAGAGAGAGAGAAAGAGAAGCTGTGAGTGAGAGAGAGAGAGAAAGAGAAGCTGTGAGTGAGAGAGTGAGATAAAGAGAAGCTGTGAGTTAGAGAGAGACAGAGAAAGAGAAGCTGTGAGTGAGAGAGAGAGAAAAAAGAAGCTGTGAGTGAGAGAGAGAGAGAGAGAGAAAGAGAAGCTGTGTGTGTGTGAGAGAGAAGCTGTGAGTGAGAGAGAGAGAAAGAGAATCTGTGAGTGAGAGAGAGAGAGAAAGAGAAGCTGTGAGTGAGAGAGAGAGAAAGAAAGAGAAGCTGTGAGTGAGAGAGAGAAGCTGTGAGTGAGAGAGAGAGAAAGAGAAGCTGTGAGTGAGAGAGAGAGAAAGAGAAGCTGTGAGTGTGAGAGAGAGTGAGAAAAAGGGAAGCTGTGAGTGAGCGTGAGAGAGAGAAGCTGTGACAGTGGGAGAGAAAAAGAGAGAAAGAGAAGCTGTGAGTGAGAAAGAGAGAAAGAAAGAGAAGTTATGAGTGAGAGAGAGAAGCTGTGAGTGAGAGTGAGAAGTAGAAAGAGAATCTGTGAGTGCGAGAGAGAGAGAGAGTAGCTGTGAGTGAGAGAGAGAGAGAAGCTGTGAGTGAGTGAGTGAGAGAGAGAAGCTGTGAGTGAGAGAGTGAAAGAGAAGCTGTGAGTGAGAGAAAGAGAGAGAGAGAAAGAGAAGCTGTGAGTGAGAGAGAGATAAAGAGAAGCTGTGAGTTAGAGAGAGAGAGAAAGAGAAGCTGTGAGTGAGAGAGAGAGAGAAAGAGAAGCTGTATGAGAGAGAGAATCTGTGAGTGAGAGAGAGAGAGAAAGAAAGAGAAGATGTCAGTGAGAGAGAGGGAGAGAGAGAGAGAAGCTGTGAGTGAGAGAGAGAGAGAAAGAGAAGCTGTGAGTGAGAGAGAGAGAGAGTGAGAAGCTATGAGTGAGAGAGAGAGAAGCTGTGAGTGAGAGAGAAAGAAAGAAATAGAAGCTGTGAGTGAGTGAGAGAGAGAGAATCTGTGAGTGAGAGAGAGAGAGAGAAAGAAAGAGAAGATGTCAGTGAGAGAGAGGGAGAGAGAGAGAGAAGCTGTGAGTGAGAGAGAGAGAGAAAGAGAAGCTGTGAGTGAGAGAGAGAGAGAAAGAGAAGCTGTGTGAGAGAGAGAGAAGCTGTGAGTGAGAGAGAAAGAAAGAAATAGAAGCTGTGAGTGAGTGAGAGAGAGAGAAGCTGTGAGTGAGAGAGAGAGAGAAGCTGTGAGTGAGAGAGAGAGAGAGAGAGAGAAAGAGAAGCTGTGAGTGAGAGAGAGAGAGAAAGAGAAGCTGTGAGAGAGAGAAAGAGAAGCTGTGAGTGAGAGAGAAAGAGAAGCTGTGAGTGAGAGAGTGAAAGAAAGAGAAGCTGTGAGTGAGAGAGAGAAAAAGAAGCTGTGAGTGAGAGAGAGAGAGAGAAAGAGAAGCTGTGAGAGAGAGAGAGAAGCTGTGAGTGAGAGAGAAAGAAAGAAATAGAAGCTGTGAGTGAGTGAGAGAGAGAGAAGCTGTGAGTGAGAGAGAGAGAGAGAAGCTGTGAGTGAGAGAGAAAGGGAAAGAGAGGCTGTGATTGAGAGAGAGAGAGAGAGAGAAAGAGAAGGTGTGAGTGAGAGAAAGAGAGAGAAAGAGAAGCTGAGAGAGAGAGAGAGAAGCTGTGAGTGAGAGAGAAAGAAAGAAATAGAAGCTGTGAGTGAGTGAGAGAGAGAGAAGCTGTGAGTGTGAGAGAGAGAGAAGCTGTGAGTGAGAGAGAGAGAGAAAGAGAAGCTGTGAGTGAGAGAGAGAGAGAAAGAGAAGCTGTGAGAGAGAGAAAGAGAAGCTGTGAGTGAGAGAGAAAGAGAAGCTGTGAGTGAGAGAGAGAGAGAAAGAGAAGCTGTGTGAGAGAGGGAGAGAAAGAGAAGCTGTGAGTGAGAGAGAGAGAGAGAAAGAGAAGCTGTGAGTGAGAGAGAGAGAGAGAAAGAGAAGCTGTGTGTGAGAGAGAGAGAAGCTGTTAGTGAGAGAGAAAGAAAGAAATAGAAGCTGTGAGTGAGTGAGAGAGAGAGAAGCTGTGAGTGAGAGAGAGAGAGAAGCTGTGAGTGAGAGAGAGAGAGAAAGAGAAGGTGTGAGTTAGAGAGAGAGAGAAAGAGAAGCTGTGAGAGAGAGAAAGAGAAGCTGTGAGTGAGAGAGAAAGAGAAGTTGTGAGTGAGAGAGAGAGAAAGAGAAGCTGTGAGTGAGAGAGAGAAAGAGAAGCTGTGAGTGAGAGAGAGAGAAAGAGAAGCTGTGTGAGAGAGAGAATCTGTGAGTGAGAGAGAGAGAGAAAGAAAGAGAAGATGTCAGTGAGAGAGGGAGGGAGAGAGAGAAGCTGTGAGTGAGAGAGAGAGAGAAAGATAAGCTGTGTGAGAGAGGGAGAGAAAGAGAAGCTGTGAGTGAGAGAGAGAGAGAGTGAGAAGCTGTGAGAGAGAGAGAGAGAGAGAAGATGTGAGTGAGAGAGTTAGAGAGAGAAAGAGGTGTGAGTGAGAGAGAGAGAGAGAGAAAGAGAAGCTGTGAGTGAGAGAGAGAGAGAGAAAGAGAAGCTGTGAGAGAGAGAGAAGCTGTGAGTGAGAGAGAAAGAAAGAAATAGAAGCTGTGAGTGAGTGAGAGAGAGAAGCTGTGAGTGAGAGAGAGAGAGAAGCTGTGAGTGAGAGAGAGAGAGAAGCTGTGAGTGAGAGAGAGAGAGAGAAAGAGAAGCTGTGAGAGAGAGAAAGAGAAGCTGTGAGTGAGAGAGAGAGAGAGAGAAGATGTGAGTGAGAGAGAGAGAAAGAGAAGCTGTGAGTGAGTGAGAGAGAAAGAGAAGCTGTGAGAGAGAGAGAGAGAAGCTGTGAGTGAGAGAGAAAGAAAGAAATAGAAGCTGTGAGTGAGTGAGAGAGAGAGAAGCTGTGAGTGAGAGAGAGAGAAGCTGTGAGTGAGAGAGAAAGGGAAAGAGAGGCTGTGAGTGAGAGAGAGAGAGAGAGAGAGAGAAGGTGTGAGTGAGAGAAAGAGAGAGAAAGAGAAGCTGAGAGAGAGAGAGAGAAGCTGTGAGTGAGAGAGAAAGAAAGAAATAGAAGCTGTGAGTGAGTGAGAGAGAGAGAGCTGTGAGTGTGAGAGAGAGAGAAGCTGTGAGTGAGAGAGAGAGAAAGAGAAGCTGTGAGTGAGAGAGAGAGAGAAAGAGAAGCTGTGAGAGAGAGAAAGAGAAGCTGTGAGTGAGAGAGAAAGAGAAGCTGTGAGTTAGAGAGAGAGAGAAAGAGAAGCTGTGAGTGAGAGAGAGAGAGAGAGAAAGAGAAGCTGTGAGTGAGAGAGAGAGAGAAAGAAAGAGAAGCTGTGAGTGAGAGAGAGAGAAGCTGTGAGTGAGAGAGAGAGGGAGAAAGAGAAGCTGTGAGTGAGAGAGAGAGAAAGAGAAGCTGTGAGTGAGAGAGAGAGAGAGAGAGAGAGAGAGAAGCTGTGAGAGAGAGAGAAGTTGTGAGTGTGTGTGAGAGAGAGAAGCTGTGTGTGTGTGTGAGAGAGAGAAGCTGTGAGTGAGACAGAGAGAGAGAGAAGGAGAAGCTGTGAGTGAGATAGAGAGAGAGAAAGAGAAGCTGTGAGTGAGAGAGAGAGAGAAGCTGTGAGTGAGAGAGAAAGAGAAGTTGTGAGTGAGAGAGAAAGAGAAGCTGTGTGTGTGTGAGAGAGAGAAGCTGTGAGTGAGAGAGAGAGAAAGAGAAGCTGTGAGTGAGAGAGAGAGAGAAAGAGAAGCTGTGAGTGAGAGAGTGAGATAAAGAGAAGCTGTGAGTTAGAGAGAGACAGAGAAAGAGAAGCTGTGAGTGAGAGAGAGAGAAAAAAAGAAGCTGTGAGTAAGAGAGAGAGAGAGAGAAAGAGAAGCTGTGTGTGTGAGAGAGAGAGAAGCTGTGAGTGAGAGAGAGAGAAAGAGAAGCTGTGAGTGAGAGAGAGAGAGAAAGAGAAGCTGTGAGTGAGAGAGAGAGAAAGAAAGAGAAGCTGTGAGTGAGAGAGAGAAGCTGTGAGTGAGAGAGAGAGAAAGAGAAGCTCTGAGTGAGAGAGAGAGAAAGAGAAGCTGTGAGTGTGAGAGAGAGTGAGAAAAAGGGAAGCTGTGAGTGAGCGTGAGAGAGAGAAGCTGTGACAGTGGGAGAGAGAAAGAGAGAAAGAGAAGCTGTGAGTGAGAGAGAGAGAAAGAAAGAGAAGTTATGAGTGAGAGAGAGAAGCTGTGAGTGAGAGTGAGAAGTAGAAAGAGAATCTGTGAGTGAGAGAGAGAGAGAGATAGTAGCTGTGAGTGAGAGAGAGAGAGAAGCTGTGAGTGAGTGAGTGAGAGAGAGAAGCTGTGAGTGAGAGAGAGAAAGAGAAGCTGTGAGTGAGAGAAAGAGAGAGAGAGAAAGAGAAGCTGTGAGTGAGAGAGAGATAAAGAGAAGCTGTGAGTTAGAGAGAGAGAAAGAGAAGCTGTGAGTGAGAGAGAGAGAGAAAGAGAAGCTGTGAGTGAGAGAGAGAATCTGTGAGTGAGAGAGAGAGAGAAAGAAAGAGAAGATGTCAGTGAGAGAGGGAGAGAGAGAGAGAAGCTGTGAGTGAGAGAGAGAGAGAAAGATAAGCTGTGTGAGAGAGGGAGAGAAAGAGAAGCTGTGAGTGAGAGAGAGAGAGAGTGAGAAGCTATGAGTGAGAGAGAGAGAGAGAAGCTGTGAGTAAGAGAGAGAGAGAGAAAGAGAAGCTGTGAGTGTGAGAGAGAGAGAAAGAGAAGCTGTGTGAGAGAGAGAGAAGCTGTGAGTGAGAGAGAAAGAAAGAAATAGAAGCTGTGAATGAGTGAGAGAGAGAGAAGCTGTGAGTGAGAGAGAGAGAGAAGCTGTGAGTGAGAGAGAGAGAGAGAGAGAAAGAGAAGCTGTGAGTGAGAGAGAGAGAGAAAGAGAAGCTGTGAGAGAGAGAAAGAGAAGCTGTGAGTGAGAGAGAAAGAGAAGCTGTGAGTGAGAGAGTGAAAGAAAGAGAAGCTGTGAGTGAGAGAGAGAAAAAGAAGCTGTGAGTGAGAGAGAGAGAGAGAAAGAGAAGCTGTGAGAGAGAGAGAAGCTGTGAGTGAGAGAGAAAGAAAGAAATAGAAGCTGTGAGTGAGTGAGAGAGAGAGAAGCTGTGAGTGAGAGAGAGAGAGAAGCTGTGAGTGAGAGAGAAAGGGAAAGAGAGGCTGTGAGTGAGAGAGAGAGAGAGAGAGAAAGAGAAGGTGTGAGTGAGAGAGAGAGAGAGAAAGAGAAGCTGTGAGAGAGAGAGAGAAGCTGTGAGTGAGAGAGAAAGAAAGAAATAGAAGCTGTGCATGAGTGAGAGAGAGAGAAGCTGTGAGTGAGAGAGAGAGAGAAGCTGTGAGTGAGAGAGAGAGAGAGAGAAAGAGAAGCTGTGAGTGAGAGAGAGAAAGAGAAGTTGTGAGAGAGAGAAAGGGAAGCTGTGAGTGAGAGAGAAAGAGAAGCTGTGAGTGAGAGAGAGAGAAAGAGAAGCTGTGTGAGAGAGAGAGAGACAGAAGCTGTGAGTGAGAGAGAGAGAGAGAAAGAGAAGCTGTGAGAGAGAGAGAAGCTGTGAGTGTGAGAGAAAGAGAGGCTGTGAGTGAGAGAGAGAGAGAGAAGCTGAGTGAGGGAGAGATAAAGAGAAGCTGTGAGTTAGAGAGAGAGAGAGAAAGAGAAGCTATGAGTGAGAGAGAGAGAGAGAAGCTGTGAGTAAGAGAGAGAGAGAGAGAAAGAGAAGCTGTGAGTGTGAGAGAGAGAGAAAGAGAAGCTGTGTGAGAGAGAGAGAAGCTGTGAGTGAGAGAGAAAGAAAGAAATAGAAGCTGTGAGTGAGTGAGAGAGAGAGAAGCTGTGAGTGAGAGAGAGAGAGAGAGAAAGAGAAGCTGTGAGTGAGAGAGAGAGAGAAAGAGAAGCTGTGAGAGAGAGAAAGAGAAGCTGTGAGTGAGAGAGTGAAAGAAAGAGAAGCTGTGAGTGAGAGAGAGAAAAAGAAGCTGTGAGTGAGAGAGAGAGAGAGAAAGAGAAGCTGTGAGAGAGAGAGAGAAGCTGTGAGTGAGAGAGAAAGAAAGAAATAGAAGCTGTGAGTGAGTGAGAGAGAGAGAAGCTGTGAGTGAGAGAGAGAGAAAAACTGTGAGTGAAAGAGAAAGGGAAAGAGAGGCTGTGAGTGAGAGAGAGAGAGAGAGAGAGAAAGAGAAGGTGTGAGTGAGAGAGAGAGAGAGAGAAAGAGAAGCTGTGAGAGAGAGAGAGAAGCTGTGAGTGAGAGAGAAAGAAAGAAATAGAAGCTGTGCATGAGTGAGAGAGAGAGAAACTGTGACAGTGGGAGAGAGAGAGAGAGAAAGAGAAGCTGTGAGTGAGAGAGAGAGAAAGAAAGAGAAGCTATGAGCGAGAGAGAGAGAGAGAAGCTGTGAGTTAGAGAGAGAGAGAGACGGAAAGAGAAGCTGTGATTGAGAGAGAGATAAAGAGAAGCTGTGAGTTAGAGAGAGACAGAGAAAGAGAAGCTGTGAGTGAGAGAGAGAGAAGCTGTGAGTGACAGAGAGAGAGAAAGAGAAGCTGTGAGTGTGAGAGAGAGAGAGATAGAGAAGCTGTGAGTGAGAGAGAGAGAGAAAGAAAAGCTGTGAGTGAGGGAGTGAGAGAAAGAGAAGCTGTGAGTATGAGAGTGAGAAAGAAAGAGAAGCTGTGAGTGAGAGAGAGGGTGAAAGAGAAGCTGTGATTGTGAGAGAGAGGGAGAAAAAGGGAAGCTGTGAGTGAGCGTGAGAGAGAGAGAGAGAGAAGCTGTGACAGTGGGAGAGAGAGAGAGAGAAAGAGAAGCTGTGAGTGAGAGAGAGAGAAAGAAAGAGAAGCTATGAGCGAGAGAGAGAGAGAAGCTGTGAGTTAGAGAGAGAGAGAGAGGGAAAAAGAAGCTGTGAGTGAGAAAGAGAGACAGAGAAAGAGAAGCTGTGAGTGAGAGAGAGAGAGCTAGAAGCTGTGAGTGAGTGAGAGAGAGAAAGAGAAGCTGTAAGTGCGAGAGAGAGAAAGAGAAGCAGTGAGTGAGAGAGAGATAGAGAAGCTGTGAGTTAGAGAGAGAGAGAAAGAGAAGCTGTGAGTGAGAGAGAGAGAGAGAAAAAGAGAATCTGTGAGTGAGAGAGAGAGAGAGAAGCTGTGAGTAAGAGAGAGAAAGAGAAGCTGTGAGTGAGACAGAGAGAGAGAAAGAGAAGCTGTGACTGAAAGAGAGAGAGAGAAAGAGAAGCTGTGAGTGAGAGAGAGATAAAGAGAAGCTGTGAGTTAGAGAGAGACAGAGAAAGAGCTGTGAGTGAGAGAGAGAGAGAAAGAGAAGCTGTGAGAGAGAGAGAAGCTGTGAGTGAGAGAGAGAGAAAGAGAAGCTGTGAGTGAGAGAGAGAGAGAAAGAGAAGTTGTGAGAGAGAGAGAAAGAGAAGCTGTGAGTGAGAGAGAGAGAAGCTGTGAGTGAGAGAGAGAGAGAGAAGATGTGAGTGTGAGATTGTGAGAGAGAAAGAGAAGCTGTGAGTGAGAGAGAGAAGCTGTGAGTGACAGAGAGAGAGATAGAGAAAGTGTCAGTGTGAGAGAGAGAGAGAAAGAGAAGCTGTGAGTGAGAGAGAGATAAAGAGAAGCTGTGAGTGAGAGAGAGAGAGAAAGAGAAGCTGTGAGTTAGAGAGAGAGAGACAAAGAGAAGCTGTGAGTGAGAGAGAGAGAGAAAGAGAAGCTGTGTGTGTGAGAGAGAGAGAAGCTGTGAGTGAGAGAGAGAGAAAGAGAAGATGTTAGTGAGATTGAGAGAGAGAAAGAGAAGCTGTGAGTGAGAGAGAGAGAAGCTGTGAGTGAGAGGGAGAGAGAGAAAGAGAAGGTGTGAGTGAGAGAGAGAAAGAGAAGATGTGAGTGAGAGAGAGAAAGAGAAAGAGAAACTGTGAGTGAGTGAGAGAGAGAGATAAAGAGAAGCTGTGAGTGAGAGAGGGAGATAAAGAAAAGCTGTGAGTGAGAGAGAGAAAGAGAAGCTGTGAGTGAGTAAAAGAGAGAGAGAGAAACTGTGAGTGAGAGAGAGAGAGAGAAAGAGAAGCTGTGAGTGAGAGAGAGAGAGAAAGAAAGAGAAGCTGTGAGTGAGAGAGAGAGAAGCTGTGAGTGAGAGAGAGAGGGAGAAAGAGAAGCTGTGAGTGAGAGAGAGAGAAAGAGAAGCTGTGAGTGAGAGAGAGAGAGAGAAAGAGAAGCTGTGTGTGTGAGAGAGAAGTTGTGAGTGAGTGAGAGAGAGAGAAGCTGTGAGAGAGAGAGAAGCTGTGAGTGAGAGAGAGAGAGAAGGAGAAGCTGTGAGTGAGATAGAGAGAGAGAAAGAGAAGCTGTGAGTGAGAGAGAGAGAGAAGTTGTGTGTGAGAGAGAAAGAGAAGCTGTGAGTGAGAGAGAAAGAGAAGCTATGAGTTAGAGAGAGAGTGAAAGAGAAGCTGTGAGTGAGAGAGAGAGAGTGAGGAGCTGTGAGATAGAGAGAGAAAGAGAAGCTGTGAGTGAGAGAGAGAGAGAAGCTGAGAGTGAGAGAGAAAGAGAAGCTGTGAGTGAGAGAGAAAGAGAAGCTGTGTGTGTGTGAGAGAGAGAAGCTGTGAGTGAGAGAGAGAGAAAGAGAAGCTGTGAGTGAGAGAGAGAGAGAAAGAGAAGCTGTGAGTGAGAGAGTGAGATAAAGAGAAGCTGTGAGTTAGAGAGAGAGAGAAAGAGAATCTGTGAGTGAGAGAGAGAGAAAAAAAGAAGCTGTGAGTGAGAGAGAGAGAGAGAAAGAGAAGCTGTGAGTGAGAGAGAGAGAGAGAAGCTGTGAGTGAGGGTGAGAGAGAAAGAGAAGCTGTGAGTGAGAGAGTGAGAGAAAGAGAAGCTGTGAGTGAGAGAGAGAGAAAGAAAGAGAAGCTGTGAGTGAGAGAGAGAAGCTGTGAGTGAGAGAGAGAGAGAGAAGCTCTGAGAGAGAGAGAGAGAAAGAGAAGCTGTGAGTGTGAGAGAGAGTGAGAAAAAGGGAAGCTGTGAGTGAGCGTGAGAGAGAGAGAAGCTGTGACAGTGGGAGAGAGAAAGAGAGAAAGAGAAGCTGTGAGTGAGAGAGAGAGAAAGAAAAAGAAGCTATGAGCGAGAGAGAGAGAAGCTGTGAATGAGAGAGAGAAGGAGAAAGAGAATCTGTGTGAGAGAGAGAGAGAGAGAGAGTAGCTGTGAGTGAGAGAGAGAGAGAGAGAAGCTGTGAGTGAGTGAGAGAGAGAGTGAAGCTGTGAGTGAGAGAGAGAAAGAGAAGCTGTGAGTGAGAGAGAGAGAGAAAGAGAAGGTGTGAGTGAGAGAGAGAAAGAGGTGTGAGTGAGAGAGAGAGAGAAAGAGAAGCTGTGAGAGAGAGAGAGAGAAAGAGAAGCTGTGACTGAGAGAGAGATAAAGACAAGTTGTGAGCTAGAGAGAGACAGAGAGAGAGAGAGTAGCTGTGAGTGAGAAAGAGAGAGAAGCTGTGAGTGAGTGAGAGAGAGAAAGAGATGTGAGTGAGAGAGAGAAAGAGAAACTGTGAGTGAGAGAGAGAGAGAGAAAGAAAGAGAAGCTGTGAGTGAGAGAGAGATAAAGAGAAGCTATGAGTTAGAGAGAGACAGAGAAAGAGAAGCTGTGAGTGAGAGAGAGAGAAGCTGTGAGTGACAGAGAGAGAGAAAGAGAAGCTGTGAGTGTGTGTGAGAGAGAGAGAGATAGAGAAGCTGTGAGTGAGAGAGAGAGAGAGAAAGAAAAGCTGTGAGTGAGGGAGTGAGAGAAAGAGAAGCTGTGAGTATGAGAGTGAGAAAGAAAGAGAAGCTGTGAGTGAGAGAGTTAGGGTGAAAGAGAAGCTGTGACAGTGGGAGAGAGAGAGAGAAAGAGAAGCTGTGAGTGAGAGAGAGAGAAAGAAAGAGAAGCTATGAGCGAGAGAGAGAGAGAAGCTGTGAGTTAGAGAGAGAGGGAGAAAGAGAAGCTGTGAGTGAGAGAGAGAGGGAAAGAGAAGCTGTGAGTGAGAAAGAGAGACAGAGAAAGAGAAGCTGTGAGTGAGAGAGAGAGCTAGAAGCTGTGTGTGAGTGAGAGAGAGAAAGAGAAGCTGTAAGTGCGAGAGAGAGAGAAAGAGAAGCTGTGAGTGAGAGAGAGATAGAGAAGCTGTGAGAGAGAAAGAGAGAGAAAGAGAAGCTGCGAGTGAGAGAGAGAGAAAAAGAGAATCTGTGAGTGAGAGAGAGAGAGAGAAGCTGTGAGTAAGAGAGAGAAAGAGAAGCTGTGAGTGAGAGAGAGAGAGAGAGAGAAGCTGTGAGTGAAAGAGAGAGAGAGAAAGAGAAGCTGTGAGTGAGAGAGAGATAAAGAGAAGCTGTGAGGTAGAGAGAGAAAGAGAAAGAGCTGTGAGTGAGAGAGAGAGAGAAAGAGAAGCTGTGAGAGAGAGAGAGAGAAGCTGTGAGTGAGAGAGAGAGAAAGAGAAGCTGTGAGTGAGAGAGAGAGAGAGAAAGAGAAGTTGTGAGAGAGAGAGAAAGAGAAGCTGTGAGTGAGAGAGAGAGAAGCTGTGAGTGAGAGAGAGAAAGAGAGAAGATGTGAGTGTGAGATTGTGAGAGAGAAAGAGAAGCTGTGAGTGAGAGAGAGAAGCTGTGAGTGAGAGAGAGAGAGATAGAGAAAGTGTCAGTGAGAGAGAGAAAGAGAAGCTGTGAGTGAGAGAGAGAGAGAAAGAGAAGCTGTGAGTGAGAGAGAGATAAAGAGAAGCTGTGAGTGAGAGAGAGAGAGAAAGAGAAGCTGTGAGTTAGAGAGAGAGAGAGAAAGAGAAGCTGTGAGTGAGAGAGAGAGAGAAAGAGAAGCTGTGTGTGTGTGTGAGAGAGAGAAGCTGTGAGTGAGAGAGAGAGAAAGAGAAGATGTTAGTGAGATTGAGAGAGAGAAAGAGAAGCTGTGAGTGAGAGAGAGAGAGAAGCTGTGAGTGAGAGAGAGGGAGAGAAGATGTGAGTGAGAGAGAGAAAGAGAAAGAGAAACTGTGAGTGAGTGAGAGAGAGAGATAAAGAGAAGCTGTGAGTGATAGAGAGAGATAAAGAAAAGCTGTGAGTGAGAGAGAGAAAGAGAAGCTGGGAGTGAGTAAAAGAGAGAGAGAGAAGCTGTGAGTGAGAGAGAAAGAAAGAAAGAGAAGCTGTGAGTGCGTGAGAGAGAGAGAGAGAAACTGTGAGTGAGAGAGAGAGAGAGAGAGAAAGAGAAGCTGTGAGTGAGAGAGAGAGAGAAAGAAAGAGAAGCTGTGAGTGAGAGAGAGAGAGAAAGAGAAGCTGTGAGAGAGAGAAAGAGAAGCTGTGAGTGAGAGAGAAAGAGAAGCTGTGAGTGAGAGAGTGAAAGAAAGAGAAGCTGTGAGTGAGAGAGAGAAAAAGAAGCTGTGAGTGAGAGAGAGAGAGAAAGAGAAGCTGTGAGAGAGAGAGAGAAGGTGTGAGTGAGAGAGAAAGAAAGAAATAGAAGCTGTGAGTGAGTGAGAGAGAGAGAAGCTGTGAGTGAGAGAGAGAGAGAAACTGTGAGTGAGAGAGAAAGGGAAAGAGAGGCTGTGAGTGAGAGAGAGAGAGAGAGAGAGAAAGAGAAGCTGTGAGTGAGAGAGAGAGAGAGAAAGAGAAGCTGTGAGAGAGAGAGAGAAGCTGTGAGTGAGAGAGAAAGAAAGAAATAGAAGCTGTGCATGAGTGAGAGAGAGAGAAGCTGTGACAGTGGGAGAGAGAGAGAGAGAAAGAGAAGCTGTGAGTGAGAGAGAGAGAAAGAAAGAGAAGCTATGAGCGAGAGAGAGAGAGAGAAGCTGTGAGTTAGAGAGAGAGAGAGACGGAAAGAGAAGCTGTGATTGAGAGAGAGATAAAGAGAAGCTGTGAGTTAGAGAGAGACAGAGAAAGAGAAGCTGTGAGTGAGAGAGAGAGAAGCTGTGAGTGACAGAGAGAGAGAAAGAGAAGCTGTGAGTGTGAGAGAGAGAGAGATAGAGAAGCTGTGAGTGAGAGAGAGAGAGAAAGAAAAGCTGTGAGCGAGGGAGTGAGAGAAAGAGAAGCTGTGAGTATGAGAGTGAGAAAGAAAGAGAAGCTGTGAGTGAGAGAGAGGGTGAAAGAGAAGCTGTGATTGTGAGAGAGAGGGAGAAAAAGGGAAGCTGTGAGTGAGCGTGAGAGAGAGAGAGAGAAGCTGTGACAGTGGGAGAGAGAGAGAGAGAAAGAGAAGCTGTGAGTGAGAGAGAGAGAAAGAAAGAGAAGCTATGAGCGAGAGAGAAAGAGAAGCTGTGAGTTAGAGAGAGAGAGAGGGAAAGAGAAGCTGTGAGTGAGAAAGAGAGACAGAGAAAGAGAAGCTGTGAGTGAGAGAGAGAGAGCTAGAAGCTGTGAGTGAGTGAGAGAGAGAAAGAGAAGCTGTAAGTGCGAGAGAGAGAAAGAGAAGCAGTGAGTGAGAGAGAGATAGAGAAGCTGTGAGTTAGAGAGAGAGAGAAAGAGAAGCTGTGAGTGAGAGAGAGAGAGAGAAAAAGAGAATCTGTGAGTGAGAGAGAGAGAGAGAAGCTGTGAGTAAGAGAGAGAAAGAGAAGCTGTGAGTGAGACAGAGAGAGAGAAAGAGAAGCTGTGAGTGAAAGAGAGAGAGAGAAAGAGAAGCTGTGAGTGAGAGAGAGATAAAGAGAAGCTGTGAGTGAGAGAGAGAGAAGCTGTGAGTGAGAGAGAGAGAGAGAAGATGTGAGTGTGAGATTGTGAGAGAGAAAGAGAAGCTGTGAGTGAGAGAGAGAAGCTGTGAGTGACATAGAGAGAGATAGAGAAAGTGTCAGTGTGAGAGAGAGAGAGAAAGAGAAGCTGTGAGTGAGAGAGAGATAAAGAGAAGCTGTGAGTGAGAGAGAGAGAGAAAGAGAAGCTGTGAGTTAGAGAGAGAGAGACAAAGAGAAGCTGTGAGTGAGAGAGAGAGAGAAAGAGAAGCTGTGTGTGTGTGAGAGAGAGAAGCTGTGAGTGAGAGAGAGAGAAAGAGAAGATGTTAGTGAGATTGAGAGAGAGAAAGAGAAGCTGTGAGTGAGAGAGAGAGAAGCTGTGAGTGAGAGGGAGAGAGAGAAAGAGAAGGTGTGAGTGAGAGAGAGAAAGAGAAGGTGTGAGTGAGAGAGAGAGAGAAGCTGTGAGTGAGAGAGAGGGAGAGAAGATGTGAGTGAGAGAGAGAAAGAGAAAGAGAAACTGTGAGTGAGTGAGAGAGAGAGATAAAGAGAAGCTGTGAGTGAGAGAGGGAGATAAAGAAAAGCTGTGAGTGAGAGAGAGAAAGAGAAGCTGGGAGTGAGTAAAAGAGAGAGAGAGAAAATGTGAGTGAGAGAGAGAGAGAAAGAGAAGCTGTGAGTGAGAGAGAGAGAGAAAGAAAGAGAAGCTGTGAGTGAGAGAGAGAGAAGCTGTGAGTGAGAGAGAGAGGGAGAAAGAGAAGCTGTGTGTGAGAGAGAGAAAGAGAAGCTGTGAGTATGAGAGTGAGAAAGAAAGAGAAGCTGTGAGTGAGAGAGTTAGGGTGAAAGAGAAGCTGTGACAGTGGGAGAGAGAGAGAGAAAGAGAAGCTGTGAGTGAGAGAGAGAGAAAGAAAGAGAAGCTATGAGCGAGAGAGAGAGAGAGAGAAGCTGTGAGTTAGAGAGAGAGGGAGAAAGAGAAGCTGTGAGTGAGAGAGAGAGGGAAAGAGAAGCTGTGAGTGAGAAAGAGAGACAGAGAAAGAGAAGCTGTGAGTGAGAGAGAGAGCTAGAAGCTGTGCGTGAGTGAGAGAGAGAAAGAGAAGCTGTAAGTGCGAGAGAGAGAGAAAGAGAAGCTGTGAGTGAGAGAGAGATAGAGAAGCTGTGAGTTAGAGAGAGAGAGAGAGAAAGAGAAGCTGTGAGTGAGAGAGAGAGAGAAAAAGAGAATCTGTGAGTGAGAGAGAGAGAGAGAAGCTGTGAGTAAGAGAGAGAAAGAGAAGCTGTGAGTGAGAGAGAGAGAGAGAAAGAGAAGCTGTGAGTGAAAGAGAGAGAGAGAAAGAGAAGCTGTGAGTGAGAGAGAGATAAAGAGAAGCTGTGAGGTAGAGAGAGACAGAGAAAGAGCTGTGAGTGAGAGAGAGAGAGAAAGAGAAGCTGTGTGAGAGAGAGAGAAGCTGTGAGTGAGAGAGAGAGAAAGAGAAGCTGTGAGTGAGAGAGAGAGAGAGAAAGAGAAGTTGTGAGAGAGAGAAAGAGAAGCTGTGAGTGAGAGAGAGAGAAGCTGTGAGTGAGAGAGAGAAAGAGAGAAGATGTGAGTGTGAGATTGTGAGAGAGAAAGAGAAGCTGTGAGTGAGAGAGAGAAGCTGTGAGTGAGAGAGAGAGAGATAGAGAAAGTGTCAGTGAGAGAGAGAAAGAGAAGCAGTGAGTGAGAGAGAGAGAGAAAGAGAAGCTGTGAGTGAGAGAGAGATAAAGAGAAGCTGTGAGTGAGAGAGAGAGAGAAAGAGAAGCTGTGAGTTAGAGAGAGAGAGAGAAAGAGAAGCTGTGAGTGAGAGAGAGAGAGAAAGAGAAGCTGTGTGTGTGTGAGAGAGAGAGAAGCTGTGAGTGAGAGAGAGAGAAAGAGAAGATGTTAGTGAGATTGAGAGAGAGAAAGAGAAGCTGTGAGTGAGAGAGAGGGAGAGAAGATGTGAGTGAGAGAGAGAAAGAGAAAGAGAAACTGTGAGTGAGTGAGAGAGAGAGATAAAGAGAAGCTGTGAGTGATAGAGAGAGATAAAGAAAAGCTGTGAGTGAGAGAGAGAAAGAGAAGCTGGGAGTGAGTAAAAGAGAGAGAGAGAAGCTGTGAGTGAGAGAGAAAGAAAGAAAGAGAAGCTGTGAGTGCGTGAGAGAGAGAGAGAGAAACTGTGAGTGAGAGAGAGAGAGAGAGAGAAAGAGAAGCTGTGAGTGAGAGAGAGAGAGAAAGAAAGAGAAGCTGTGAGTGAGAGAGAGAGAAGCTGTGAGTGAGAGAGAGAGGGAGAAAGAGAAGCTGTGAGTGAGAGAGAGAGAAAGAGAAGCTGTGAGTGAGAGAGAGAGAGAGAGAAAGAGAAGCCGTGAGAGAGAGAGAGAGAAGTTGTGAGTGAGTGAGAGAGAGAAGCTGTGAGAGAGAGAGAAGCTGTGAGTGAGAGAGAGAGAGAAGGAGAAGCTGTGAGTGAGATAGAGAGAGAGAAAGAGAAGCTGTGAGTGAGTGAGAGAGAGAGAGAAGCTGTGTGTGAGAGAGAAAGAGAAGCTGTGAGTGAGAGAGAAAGAGAAGCTATGAGTTAGAGAGAGAGTGAAAGAGAAGCTGTGAGTGAGAGAGAGAGAGTGAGGAGCTGTGAGATAGAGAGAGAAAGAGAAGCTGTGAGTGAGAGAGAGAGAGAAGCTGTGAGTGAGAGAGAAAGAGAAGCTGTGAGTGAGAGAGAAAGAGAAGCTGTGTGTGTGTGTGAGAGAGAGAGAAGCCGTGAGTGAGAGAGAGAGAAAGAGAAGCTGTGAGTGAGAGAGAGAGAGAAAGAGAAGCTGTGAGTGAGAGAGTGAGATAAAGAGAATCTGTGAGTTAGAGAGAGAGAGAAAGAGAATCTGTGAGTGAGAGAGAGAGAAAAAAAGAAGCTGTGAGTGAGAGAGAGAGAGAAAGAGAAGCTGTGATTGAGAGAGAGAGAGAAGCTGTGAGTGAGGGTGAGAGAGAAAGAGAAGCTGTGAGTGAGAGAGTGAGAGAAAGAGAAGCTGTGAGTGAGAGAGAGAGAAAGAAAGAGAAGCTGTGAGTGTGAGAGAGAGTGAGAAAAAGGGAAGCTGTGAGTGAGCGTGAGAGAGAGAGAAGCTGTGACAGTGGGAGAGAGAAAGAGAGAAAGAGAAGCTGTGAGTAAGAGAGAGAGAAAGAAAGAGAAGCTATTAGTGAGAGAGAGAGAAGCTGTGAGTGAGAGAGAGAAGGAGAAAGAGAATCTGTGAGTGAGAGAGAGAGAGAGAGTAGCTGTGAGTGAGAGAGAGAGAGAAGCTGTGAGTGAGTGAGAGAGAGAGTGAAGCTGTGAGTGAGAGAGAGAAAGAGAAGCTGTGAGTGAGAGAGAGAGAGAAAGAAAGAGAAGGTGTGAGTGAGAGAGAGAGAAGCTGTGAGTGAGAGAGAGAGGGAGAAAGAGAAGCTGTGAGAGAGAGAGAAAGAGAAGCTGTGAATGAGAGAGCGAGAGAGAAAGAGAAGCTGTGAGAGAGAGAGAAGTTGTGAGTGAGTGAGAGAGAGAGAAGCTGTCAGAGAGAGAGAGAGAAGCTGTGAGTGAGAGAGAGAGAGAGAAGGAGAAGCTGTGAGTGAGATAGAGAGAGAGAAAGAGAAGCTGTGAGTGAGAGAGAGAGAAGCTGTGAGTGAGAGAGAAAGAGAAGCTGTGAGTGACAGAGAGAGAGAAGCTGTGAGTGAGAGAGAAAGAGAAGCTGTGAGTGAGAGAGAAAGAGAAGCTGTGTGTGTGAGAGAGAGAGAGAAGCTGTGAGTGAGTGAGAGA
The DNA here is from genome assembly GCA_035047345.1 of Bradypodion ventrale. Classification (NCBI taxonomy): domain Eukaryota; kingdom Metazoa; phylum Chordata; class Lepidosauria; order Squamata; family Chamaeleonidae; genus Bradypodion; species Bradypodion ventrale. The sequence continues at coordinate 8,771,840 of JAWDJE010000018.1, read as the reverse complement.
GAAAGAGAAGCTGTGAGTGAGAGAGAGAAAGAGAAGCTGTGAGTGAGAGAGTGAGATAAAGAGAAGCTGTGAGTTAGAGAGTGACAGAGAAAGAGAATCTGTGAGTGAGAGAGAGAGAAAAAAAGAAGCTGTGAGTGAGAGAAAGGGAGAGAGAAAGAGAAGCTGTGAGTGAGTGAGAGAGAGAGAAGCTGTGAGTGAGGGTGAGAGAGAAAGAGAAGCTGTGAGTGAGAGAGTGAGAGAAAGAGAAGCTGTGAGTGAGAGAGAGAGAAAGAAAGAGAAGCTGTGAGTGAGAGAGAGAAGCTGTGAGTGAGAGAGAGAGAGAAAGAGAAGCTCTGAGAGAGAGAGAGAAAGAGAAGCTGTGAGTGTGAGAGAGAGTGAGAAAAAGGGAAGCTGTGAGTGAGCGTGAGAGAGAGAGAAGCTGTGACAGTGGGAGAGAGAAAGAGAGAAAGAGAAGCTGTGAGTGAGAGAGAGAGAAATAAAGAGAAGCTATGAGTGAGAGAGAGAGATGCTGTGAGTGAGAGAGAGAAGGAAAAAGAGAATCTGTGAGTGAGAGAGAGAGAGAGAGAGAAGCTGTGAGTGAGAGAGAGAGAGAAGCTGTGAGTGAGTGAGAGAGAGAGAGAAGCTGTGAGTGAGAGAGAGAAAGAGAAGCTGTGAGTGAGAGAGAGAGAGAAAGAAAGAGAAGCTGTGAGTGAGAGAGAGAGAAGATGTGAGTGAGAGAGAGAGGGAGAAAGAGAAGCTGTGAGAGAGAGAAAGAGAAGCTGTGAGTGAGAGAGAAAGAGAAGATGTGAGTGAGAGAGAGAGAGAAAGAGAAGCTGTGAGTGAGAGAGAGAGAAAGAGAAGCTGTGAGTGAGTGAGAGAGAAAGAGAAGCTGTGAGAGAGAGAGAGAGAATCTGTGAGTGAGAGAGAAAGAAAGAAATAGAAGCTGTGAGTGAGTGAGAGAGAGAGAAGCTGTGAGTGAGAGAGAGAGAGAAGCTGTGAGTGAGAGAGAAAGGGAAAGAGAGGCTGTGAGTGAGAGAGAGAGAGAGAGAGAAAGAGAAGGTGTGAGTGAGAGAAAGAGAGAGAAAGAGAAGCTGAGAGAGAGAGAGAGAAGCTGTGAGTGAGAGAGAGAGAGAAGCTGTGAGAGAGAGAGAAAGAGAAGCTGTGAGTGAGAGAGAGAGAGAAAGAGAAGCTGTGAGAGAGAGAAAGAGAAGCTGTGAGTGAGAGAGAAAGAGAAGCTGTGAGTGAGAGAGAGAGAGAAATTGAAGCTGTGAGTGAGAGAGAAAGAGAAGCTATGAGTTAGAGAGAGAGTGAAAGAGAAGCTGTGAGTGAGAGAGAGAGAGTGAGGAGCTGTGAGATAGAGAGAGAAAGAGAAGCTGTGAGTGAGAGAGAGAGAGAAGCTGTGAGTGAGAGAGAAAGAGAAGCTGTGAGTGAGAGAGAAAGAGAAGCTGTGTGTGTGTGAGAGAGAGAGAAGCCGTGAGTGAGAGAGAGAGAAAGAGAAGCTGTGAGTGAGAGAGAGAGAGAAAGAGAAGCTGTGAGTGAGAGAGTGAGATAAAGAGAATCTGTGAGTTAGAGAGAGAGAGAAAGAGAAGCTGTGAGAGAGAGAAAGAGAAGCTGTGAGTGAGAGAGAAAGAGAAGCTGTGTGTGAGAGAGAAAGAGAAGCTGTGAGTGAGAGAGAAAGAGAAGCTATGAGTTAGAGAGAGAGTGAAAGAGAAGCTGTGAGTGAGAGAGAGAGAGTGAGGAGCTGTGAGATAGAGAGAGAAAGAGAAGCTGTGAGTGAGAGAGAGAGAGAAGCTGTGAGTGAGAGAGAAAGAGAAGCTGTGAGTGAGAGAGAAAGAGAAGCTGTGTGTGTGAGAGAGAGAGAGAAGCCGTGAGTGAGAGAGAGAGAAAGAGAAGCTGTGAGTGAGAGAGAGAGAGAAAGAGAAGCTGTGAGTGAGAGAGTGAGATAAAGAGAATCTGTGAGTTAGAGAGAGAGAGAAAGAGAATCTGTGAGTGAGAGAGAGAGAAAAAAAGAAGCTGTGAGTGAGAGAGAGAGAGAAAGAGAAGCTGTGATTGAGAGAGAGAGAGAAGCTGTGAGTGAGGGAGAGAGAAAAAGAGAAGCTGTGAGTGAGAGAGTGAGAGAAAGAGAAGCTGTGAGTGAGAGAGAGAGAAAGAAAGAGAAGCTGTGAGTGTGAGAGAGAGTGAGAAAAAGGGAAGCTGTGAGTGAGCGTGAGAGAGAGAGAAGCTGTGACAGTGGGAGAGAGAAAGAGAGAAAGAGAAGCTGTGAGTAAGAGAGAGAGAAAGAAAGAGAAGCTATGAGTGAGAGAGAGAGAAGCTGTGAGTGAGAGAGAGAAGGAGAAAGAGAATCTGTGAGTGAGAGAGAGAGAGAGAGTAGCTGTGAGTGAGAGAGAGAGAGAAGCTGTGAGTGAGTGAGAGAGAGAGTGAAGCTGTGAGTGAGAGAGAGAAAGAGAAGCTGTGAGTGAGAGAGAGAGAGAAAGAAAGAGAAGGTGTGAGTGAGAGAGAGAGAAGCTGTGAGTGAGAGAGAGAGGGAGAAAGAGAAGCTGTGAGAGAGAGAGAAAGAGAAGCTGTGAGTGAGAGAGCGAGAGAGAAAGAGAAGCTGTGTGAGAGAGAGAAGTTGTGAGTGAGTGAGAGAGAGAGAAGCTGTCAGAGAGAGAGAGAGAGAAGCTGTGAGTGAGAGAGAGAGAAGCTGTGAGTGAGAGAGAAAGAGAAGCTGTGAGTGACAGAGAGAGAGAAGCTGTGAGTGAGAGAGAAAGAGAAGCTGTGAGTGAGAGAGAAAGAGAAGCTGTGTGTGTGTGAGAGAGAGAGAAGCTGTGAGTGAGTGAGAGAGAAAGAGAAGCTGTGAGTGAGAGAGAGAAAGAGAAGCTGTGAGTGAGAGAGTGAGATAAAGAGAAGCTGTGAGTTAGAGAGAGACAGAGAAAGAGAATCTGTGAGTGAGAGAGAGAGAAAAAAAGAAGCTGTGAGTGAGAGAAAGGGAGAGAGAAAGAGAAGCTGTGAGTGAGTGAGAGAGAGAGAAGCTGTGAGTGAGGGTGAGAGAGAAAGAGAAGCTGTGAGTGAGAGAGTGAGAGAAAGAGAAGCTGTGAGTGAGAGAGAGAGAAAGAAAGAGAAGCTGTGAGTGAGAGAGAGAAGCTGTGAGTGAGAGAGAGAGAGAAAGAGAAGCTCTGAGAGAGAGAGAGAAAGAGAAGCTGTGAGTGTGAGAGAGAGTGAGAAAAAGGGAAGCTGTGAGTGAGCGTGAGAGAGAGAGAAGCTGTGACAGTGGGAGAGAGAAAGAGAGAAAGAGAAGCTGTGAGTGAGAGAGAGAGAAAGAAAGAGAAGCTATGAGTGAGAGAGAGAGAGAAGCTGTGAGTGAGAGAGAGAGAGAAGCTGTGAGTGAGTGAGAGAGAGAGAGAAGCTGTGAGTGAGAGAGAGAAAGAGAAGCTGTGAGTGAGAGAGAGAGAGAAAGAAAGAGAAGCTGTGAGTGAGAGAGAGAGAAGCTGTAAGTGAGAGAGAGAGGGAGAAAGAGAAGCTGTGAGAGAGAGAAAGAGAAGCTGTGAGTGAGAGAGAAAGAGAAGATGTGAGTGAGAGAGAGAGAGAAAGAGAAGCTGTGAGTGAGAGAGAGAGAAAGAGAAGCTGTGAGTGAGTGAGAGAGAAAGAGAAGCTGTGAGAGAGAGAGAGAAGCTGTGAGTGAGAGAGAAAGAAAGAAATAGAAGCTGTGAGTGAGTGAGAGAGAGAGAAGCTGTGAGTGAGAGAGAAAGAGAAGCTGTGAGTGAGAGAGAAAGGGAAAGAGAGGCTGTGAGTGAGAGAGAGAGAGAGAGAGAAAGAGAAGGTGTGAGTGAGAGAAAGAGAGAGAAAGAGAAGCTGAGAGAGAGAGAGAGAAGCTGTGAGTGAGAGAGAGAGAGAAGCTGTGAGAGAGAGAGAAAGAGAAGCTGTGAGTGAGAGAGAGAGAGAAAGAGAAGCTGTGAGAGAGAGAAAGAGAAGCTGTGAGTGAGAGAGAGAGAGAAATTGAAGCTGTGAGTGAGAGAGAGAGAGAGAAAGAGAAGCTGTGAGTGAGAGAGAGAGAAAGAAAGAGAAGCTGTGAGTGAGAGAGAGAGAAAGAGAAGCTGTGAGTGAGAGAGAGAGAGAAAGAGAAGCTGTGAGAGAGAGAGAAGTTGTGAGTGAGTGAGTGAGAGAGAGAGAAGCTGTGTGTGTGTGAGAGAGAGAAGCTGTGAGTGAGAGAGAGAGAGAGAAGGAGAAGCTGTGAGTGAGATAGAGAGAGAGAATGAGAAGCTGTGAGTGAGAGAGAGAGAGAAGCTGTGAGTGAGAGAGAAAGAGAAGTTGTGAGTGAGAGAGAAAGAGAAGCTGTGTGTGTGTGTGAGAGAGAGAAGCTGTGAGTGAGAGAGAGAGAAAGAGAAGCTGTGAGTGAGAGAGAGAGAGAAAGAGAAGCTGTGAGTGAGAGAGTGAGATAAAGAGAAGCTGTGAGTTAGAGAGAGACAGAGAAAGAGAAGCTGTGAGTGAGAGAGAGAGAAAAAAAGAAGCTGTGAGTGAGAGAGAGAGAGAAAGAGAAGCTGTGTGTGTGTGAGAGAGAGAGAAGCTGTGAGTGAGAGAGAGAGAAAGAAGCTGTGAGTGAGAGAGAGAGAGAAAGAGAAGCTGTGAGTGAGAGAGTGAGATAAAGAGAAGCTGTGAGTTAGAGAGAGAGAAAGAAAGAGAAGCTGTGAGTGAGAGAGAGAAGCTGTGAGTGAGAGAGAGAGAAAGAGAAGCTCTGAGTGAGAGAGGGAGAAAGAGAAGCTGTGAGTGTGAGAGAGAGTGAGAAAAAGGGAAGCTGTGAGTGAGCGTGAGAGAGAGAAGCTGTGACAGTGGGAGAGAGAAAGAGAGAAAGAGAAGCTGTGAGTGAGAGAGAGAGAAAGAGAAGCTGTGAGAGAGAGAGAGAGAAGCTGTGAGTGAGAGAGAAAGAAAGAAATAGAAGCTGTGAGTGAGTGAGAGAGAGAGAAGCTGTGAGTGAGAGAGAGAGAGAGAAGCTGTGAGTGAGAGAGAAAGGGAAAGAGAGGCTGTGAGTGAGAGAGAGAGAGAGAAAGAGAAGGTGTGAGTGAGAGAAAGAGAGAGAAAGAGAAGCTGAGAGAGAGAGAGAAGCTGGGAGTGAGAGAGAAAGAAAGAAATAGAAGCTGTGAGTGAGTGAGAGAGAGAGAAGCTGTGAGTGAGAGAGAGAGAAGCTGTGAGTGAGAGAGAGAGAGAAAGAGAAGCTCTGAGTGAGAGAGAGAGAGAAAGAGAAGCTGTGAGAGAGAGAAAGAGAAGCTGTGAGTGAGAGAGAGAGAAGCTGTGAGTGAGAGAGAGAGAAAGAAAGAGAAGCTGTGAGTGAGAGAGAAAGAAGCTGTGAGTGAGAGAGAGAGGGAGAAAGAGAAGCTGTGAGTGAGAGAGAGAGAAAGAGAAGCTGTGAGTGAGAGAGAGAGAAAGAGAAGCTGTGAGAGAGAGAGAAGTTGTGAGTGAGTGAGAGAGAGAGAAGCTGTGTGTGTGTGAGAGAGAGAGAGAGAGAAGGAGAAGCTGTGAGTGAGATAGAGAGAGAGAAAGAGAAGCTGTGAGTGAGAGAGAGAGAGAAGCTGTGAGTGAGAGAGAAAGAGAAGTTGTGAGTGAGAGTGAAAGAGAAGCTGTGTGTGTGTGAGAGAGAGAGAAGCTGTGAGTGAGAGAGAGAGAAAGAGAAGCTGTGAGTGAGAGAGAGAGAGAAAGAGAAGCTGTGAGTGAGAGAGTGAGATAAAGAGAAGCTGTGAGTTAGAGAGAGACAGAGAAAGAGAAGCTGTGAGTGAGAGAGAGAGAAAAAAGAAGCTGTGAGTGAGAGAGAGAGAGAGAGAAAGAGAAGCTGTGTGTGTGTGTGAGAGAGAGAAGCTGTGAGTGAGAGAGAGAGAAAGAAGCTGTGAGTGAGAGAGAGAGAGAAAGAGAAGCTGTGAGTGAGAGAGTGAGATAAAGAGAAGCTGTGAGTTAGAGAGAGACAGAGAAAGAGAAGCTGTGAGTGAGAGAGAGAGAAAAAAAGAAGCTGTGAGTGAGAGAGAGAGAGAGAGAGAAAGAGAAGCTGTGAGTGAGAGAGAGAGAAGCTGTGAGTGAGAGTGAGAGAGAAAGAGAAGCTGTGAGTGAGAGAGTGAGAGAAAGAGAAGCTGTGAGTGAGAGAGAGAGAAAGAAAGAGAAGCTGTGAGTGAGAGAGAGAAGCTGTGAGTGAGAGAGAGAGAAAGAAAGAGAAGCTCTGAGTGAGAGAGAGAGAAAGAGAAGCTGTGAGTGTGAGAGAGAGTGAGAAAAAGGGAAGCTGTGAGTGAGCGTGAGAGAGAGAAGCTGTGACAGTGGGAGAGAAAAAGAGAGAAAGAGAAGCTGTGAGTGAGAGAGAGAGAAAGAAAGAGAAGTTATGAGTGAGAGAGAGAGAAGCTGTGAGTGAGAGTGAGAAGTAGAAAGAGAATCTGTGAGTGAGAGAGAGAGAGAGAGAGTAGCTGTGAGTGAGAGAGAGAGAGAAAGAGAAGCTGTGAGTGAGTGAGAGAGAAAGAGAAGCTGTGAGAGAGAGAGAGAAAAGCTGTGAGTGAGAGAGAAAGAAAGAAATAGAAGCTGTGAGTGAGTGAGAGAGAGAGAAGCTGTGAGTGAGAGAGAGAGAGAGAAGCTGTGAGTGAGAGAGAAAGGGAAAGAGAGGCTGTGAGTGAGAGAGAGAGAGAGAGAGAAAGAGAAGGTGTGAGTGAGAGAAAGAGAGAGAAAGAGAAGCTGAGAGAGAGAGAGAGAAGCTGTGAGTGAGAGAGAAAGAAAGAAATAGAAGCTGTGAGTGAGTGAGAGAGAGAGAAGCTGTGAGTGAGAGAGAGAGAGAAGCTGAGTGAGAGAGAGAGAGAAAGAGAAGCTGTGAGTGAGAGAGAGAGAGAAAGAGAAGCTGTGAGAGAGAGAAAGAGAAGCTGTGAGTGAGAGAGAAAGAGAAGCTGTGAGTGAGAGAGAGAGAAAGAGAAGCTGTGAGTGAGAGAGAGAGAAAGAAAGAGAAGCTGTGAGTGAGATAGAGAGAAGCTGTGAGTGAGAGAGAGAGGGAGAAAGAGAAGCTGTGAGTGAGAGAGAGAGAAAGAGAAGCTGTGAGTGAGAGAGAGAGAAAGAGAAGCTGTGTGAGAGAGAGAAGTTGTGAGTGAGTGAGAGAGAGAGAAGCTGTGTGTGTGTGAGAGAGAGAGAAGCTGTGAGTGAGAGAGAGAGAGAGAGAGAAGGAGAAGCTGTGAGTGAGATAGAGAGAGAGAAAGAGAAGCTGTGAGTGAGAGAGAGAGAGAAGCTGTGAGTGAGAGAGAAAGAGAAGTTGTGAGTGAGAGAGAAAGAGAAGCTGTGTGTGTGTGAGAGAGAGAAGCTGTGAGTGAGAGAGAGAGAAAGAGAAGCTGTGAGTGAGAGAGAGAGAGAAAGAGAAGCTGTGAGTGAGAGAGTGAGATAAAGAGAAGCTGTGAGTTAGAGAGAGACAGAGAAAGAGAAGCTGTGAGTGAGAGAGAGAGAAAAAAAGAAGCTGTGAGTGAGAGAGAGAGAGAAAGAGAAGCTGTGTGTGTGTGAGAGAGAGAGAAGCTGTGAGTGAGAGAGAGAGAAAGAAGCTGTGAGTGAGAGAGAGAGAGAAAGAGAAGCTGTGAGTGAGAGAGTGAGATAAAGAGAAGCTGTGAGTTAGAGAGAGACAGAGAAAGAGAAGCTGTGAGTGAGAGAGAGAGAGAAAAAAAGAAGCTGTGAGAGAGAGAGAGAAAGAGAAGCTGTGAGTGAGAGAGAGAGAGAGAAGCTGTGAGTGAGAGTGAGAGAGAAAGAGAAGCTGTGAGTGAGAGAGAGAGAGAAAGAGAAGCTGTGTGAGAGAGAGAAGTTGTGAGTGAGTGAGAGAGAGAGATGCTGTGTGTGTGTGAGAGAGAGAGAAGCTGTGAGTGAGAGAGAGAGAGAGAGAAGGAGAAGCTGTGAGTGAGATAGAGAGAGAGAAAGAGAAGCTGTGAGTGAGAGAGAGAGAGAAGCTGTGAGTGAGAGAGAAAGAGAAGTTGTGAGTGAGAGAGAAAGAGAAGCTGTGTGTGTGTGTGAGAGAGAGAAGCTGTGAGTGAGAGAGAGAGAAAGAGAAGCTGTGAGTGAGAGAGAGAGAGAAAGAGAAGCTGTGAGTGAGAGAGTGAGATAAAGAGAAGCTGTGAGTTAGAGAGAGACAGAGAAAGAGAAGCTGTGAGTGAGAGAGAGAGAAAAAAAGAAGCTGTGAGTGAGAGAGAGAGAGAGAGAAAGAGAAGCTGTGTGTGTGTGTGAGAGAGAGAAGCTGTGAGTGAGAGAGAGAGAAAGAAGCTGTGAGTGAGAGAGAGAGAGAAAGAGAAGCTGTGAGTGAGAGAGTGAGATAAAGAGAAGCTGTGAGTTAGAGAGAGACAGAGAAAGAGAAGCTGTGAGTGAGAGAGAGAGAAAAAAAGAAGCTGTGAGTGAGAGAGAGAGAGAGAGAGAAAGAGAAGCTGTGAGTGAGAGAGAGAGAAGCTGTGAGTGAGAGTGAGAGAGAAAGAGAAGCTGTGAGTGAGAGAGTGAGAGAAAGAGAAGCTGTGAGTGAGAGAGAGAGAAAGAAAGAGAAGCTGTGAGTGAGAGAGAGAAGCTGTGAGTGAGAGAGAGAGAAAGAGAAGCTCTGAGTGAGAGAGAGAGAAAGAGAAGCTGTGAGTGTGAGAGAGAGTGAGAAAAAGGGAAGCTGTGAGTGAGCGTGAGAGAGAGAAGCTGTGACAGTGGGAGAGAGAAAGAGAGAAAGAGAAGCTGTGAGTGAGAGAGAGAGAAAGAAAGAGAAGTTATGAGTGAGAGAGAGAGAAGCTGTGAGTGAGAGTGAGAAGTAGAAAGAGAATCTGTGAGTGAGAGAGAGAGAGAGAGAGTAGCTGTGAGTGAGAGAGAGAGAAAGAGAAGCTGTGAGTGAGTGAGAGAGAAAGAGAAGCTGTGAGAGAGAGAGAGAAGCTGTGAGTGAGAGAGAAAGAAAGAAATAGAAGCTGTGAGTGAGTGAGAGAGAGAGAAGCTGTGAGTGAGAGAGAGAGAGAGAAGCTGTGAGTGAGAGAGAAAGGGAAAGAGAGGCTGTGAGTGAGAGAGAGAGAGAGAGAGAAAGAGAAGGTGTGAGTGAGGGAAAGAGAGAGAAAGAGAAGCTGAGAGAGAGAGAGAGAAGCTGTGAGTGAGAGAGAAAGAAAGAAATAGAAGCTGTGAGTGAGTGAGAGAGAGAGAAGCTGTGAGTGAGAGACAGAGAGAAGCTGTGAGTGAGAGAGAGAGAGAAAGAGAAGCTGTGAGTGAGAGAGAGAGAGAAAGAGAAGCTGTGAGAGAGAGAAAGAGAAGCTGTGAGTGAGAGAGAAAGAGAAGCTGTGAGTGAGAGAGAGAAAGAGAAGCTGTGAGTGAGAGAGAGAGAAAGAAAGAGAAGCTGTGAGTGAGAGAGAGAGAAGCTGTGAGTGAGAGAGAGAGGGAGAAAGAGAAGCTGTGAGTGAGAGAGAGAGAAAGAGAAGCTGTGAGTGAGAGAGAGAGAAAGAGAAGCTGTGAGAGAGAGAGAAGTTGTGAGTGAGTGAGAGAGAGAGAAGCTGTGTGTGTGAGAGAGAGAGAGAAGCTGTGAGTGAGAGAGAGAGAGAGAGAGAAGGAGAAGCTGTGAGTGAGATAGAGAGAGAGAAAGAGAAGCTGTGAGTGAGAGAGAGAGAGAAGCTGTGAGTGAGAGAGAAAGAGAAGTTGTGAGTGAGAGAGAAAGAGAAGCTGTGTGTCTGTGTGAGAGAGAGAAGCTGTGAGTGAGAGAGAGAGAAAGAGAAGCTGTGAGTGAGAGAGAGAGAGAAAGAGAAGCTGTGAGTGAGAGAGTGAGATAAAGAGAAGCTGTGAGTTAGAGAGAGACAGAGAAAGAGAAGCTGTGAGTGAGAGAGAGAGAAAAAAAGAAGCTGTGAGTGAGAGAGAGAGAGAAAGAGAAGCTGTGTGTGTGTGAGAGAGAGAGAAGCTGTGAGTGAGAGAGAGAGAAAGAAGCTGTGAGTGAGAGAGAGAGAGAAAGAGAAGCTGTGAGTGAGAGAGTGAGATAAAGAGAAGCTGTGAGTTAGAGAGAGACAGAGAAAGAGAAGCTGTGAGTGAGAGAGAGAGAGAAAAAAAGAAGCTGTGAGTGAGAGAGAGAGAGAAAGAGAAGCTGTGAGTGAGAGAGAGAGAGAGAAGCTGTGAGTGAGAGTGAGAGAGAAAGAGAAGCTGTGAGTGAGAGAGTGAGAGAAAGAGAAGCTGTGAGTGAGAGAGAGAAAGAAAGAGAAGATGTGAGTGAGAGAGAGATGCTGTGAGTGAGAGAGAGAGAAAGAGAAGCTCTGAGTGAGAGAGAGAGAGAAAGAGAAGCTGTGATTGTGAGAGAGAGTGAGTAAAAGGGAAGCTGTAAGTGAGCGTGAGAGAGAGAAGCTGTGACAGTGGGAGAGAGAAAGAGAGAAAGAGAAGCTGTGAGTGAGAGAGAGAGAAAGAAAGAGAAGTTATGAGTGAGAGAGAGAGAAGCTGTGAGTGAGAGTGAGAAGTAGAAAGAGAATCTGTGAGTGAGAGAGAGAGAGAGAGTAGCTGTGAGTGAGAGAGAGAGAGAAGCTGTGAGTGAGTGAGTGAGAGAGAGAAGCTGTGAGTGAGAGAGAGAAAGAGAAGCTGTGAGTGAGAGAAAGAGAGAGAGAGAAAGAGAAGCTGTGAGTGAGAGAGAGAGAGAGAAGCTGTGAGTGAGAGACAGAGAGAAGCTGTGAGTGAGAGAGAGAGAGAAAGAGAAGCTGTGAGTGAGAGAGAGAGAGAAAGAGAAGCTGTGAGAGAGAGAAAGAGAAGCTGTGAGTGAGAGAGAAAGAGAAGCTGTGAGTGAGAGAGAGAAAGAGAAGCTGTGAGTGAGAGAGAGAGAAAGAAAGAGAAGCTGTGAGTGAGAGAGAGAGAAGCTGTGAGTGAGAGAGAGAGGGAGAAAGAGAAGCTGTGAGTGAGAGAGAGAGAAAGAGAAGCTGTGAGTGAGAGAGAGAGAAAGAGAAGCTGTGAGAGAGAGAGAAGTTGTGAGTGAGTGAGAGAGAGAGAAGCTGTGTGTGTGAGAGAGAGAGAGAAGCTGTGAGTGAGAGAGAGAGAGAGAGAGAAGGAGAAGCTGTGAGTGAGATAGAGAGAGAGAAAGAGAAGCTGTGAGTGAGAGAGAGAGAGAAGCTGTGAGTGAGAGAGAAAGAGAAGTTGTGAGTGAGAGAGAAAGAGAAGCTGTGTGTCTGTGTGAGAGAGAGAAGCTGTGAGTGAGAGAGAGAGAAAGAGAAGCTGTGAGTGAGAGAGAGAGAGAAAGAGAAGCTGTGAGTGAGAGAGTGAGATAAAGAGAAGCTGTGAGTTAGAGAGAGACAGAGAAAGAGAAGCTGTGAGTGAGAGAGAGAGAAAAAAAGAAGCTGTGAGTGAGAGAGAGAGAGAAAGAGAAGCTGTGTGTGTGTGAGAGAGAGAGAAGCTGTGAGTGAGAGAGAGAGAAAGAAGCTGTGAGTGAGAGAGAGAGAGAAAGAGAAGCTGTGAGTGAGAGAGTGAGATAAAGAGAAGCTGTGAGTTAGAGAGAGACAGAGAAAGAGAAGCTGTGAGTGAGAGAGAGAGAGAAAAAAAGAAGCTGTGAGTGAGAGAGAGAGAGAGAAAGAGAAGCTGTGAGTGAGAGAGAGAGAGAGAAGCTGTGAGTGAGAGTGAGAGAGAAAGAGAAGCTGTGAGTGAGAGAGTGAGAGAAAGAGAAGCTGTGAGTGAGAGAGAGAAAGAAAGAGAAGATGTGAGTGAGAGAGAGATGCTGTGAGTGAGAGAGAGAGAAAGAGAAGCTCTGAGTGAGAGAGAGAGAGAAAGAGAAGCTGTGATTGTGAGAGAGAGTGAGTAAAAGGGAAGCTGTGAGTGAGCGTGAGAGAGAGAAGCTGTGACAGTGGGAGAGAGAAAGAGAGAAAGAGAAGCTGTGAGTGAGAGAGAGAGAAAGAAAGAGAAGTTATGAGTGAGAGAGAGAGAAGCTGTGAGTGAGAGTGAGAAGTAGAAAGAGAATCTGTGAGTGAGAGAGAGAGAGAGAGTAGCTGTGAGTGAGAGAGAGAGAGAAGCTGTGAGTGAGTGAGTGAGAGAGAGAAGCTGTGAGTGAGAGAGAGAAAGAGAAGCTGTGAGTGAGAGAAAGAGAGAGAGAGAAAGAGAAGCTGTGAGTGAGAGAGAGATAAAGAGAAGCTGTGAGTTAGAGAGAGAGAGAAAGAGAAGCTGTGAGTGAGAGAGAGAGAGAAAGAGAAGCTGTGTGAGAGAGAGAATCTGTGAGTGAGAGAGAGAGAGAGAAAGAAAGATAAGATGTCAGTGAGAGAGAGAGAGAAGCTGTGAGTGAGAGAGAGAGAGAAAGATAAGCTGTGTGAGAGAGGGAGAGAAAGAGAAGCTGTGAGTGAGAGAGAGAGAGTGAGAAGCTGTGAGTGAGAGAGAGAGAGAAGCTGTGAGTGAGAGAGAGAGAGAGAAAGAGAAGCTGTGAGTGTGTGAGAGAGAGAAAGAGGAGCTGTGTGTGAGAGAGAGAAGCTGTGAGTGAGAGAGAAAGAAAGAAATAGAAGCTGTGAGTGAGTGAGAGAGAGAGAAGCTGTGAGTGAGAGAGAGAGAGAAGCTGTGAGTGAGAGAGAGAGAGAGAAAGAGAAGCTGTGAGTGAGAGAGAGAGAGAAAGAGAAGCTGTGAGAGAGAGAAAGAGAAGCTGTGAGTTAGAGAGAAAGAGAAGCTGTGAGTGAGAGAGTGAAAGAAAGAGAAGCTGTGAGTGAGAGAGAGAAAAAGAAGCTGTGAGTGAGATAGAGAGAGAGAAAGAGAAGCTGTGAGAGAGAGAGAGAAGCTGTGAGTGAGAGAGAAAGAAAGAAATAGAAGCTGTGAGTGAGTGAGAGAGAGAGAAGCTGTGAGTGAGAGAGAGAGAGAAGCTGTGAGTGAGAGAGAGAGAGAGAGAGAGAGAGAAGCTGTGAGTGAGAGAGAGAAAGAGAAGTTGTGAGAGAGAGAAAGGGAAGCTGTGAGTGAGAGAGAAAGAGAAGCTGTGAGTGAGAGAGAGAGAAAGAGAAGCTGTGTGAGAGAGAGAGAGACAGAAGCTGTGAGTGAGAGAGAGAGAGAGAAAGAGAAGCTGTGAGAGAGAGAGAAGCTGTGAGTGTGAGAGAAAGAGAGGCTGTGAGTGAGAGAGAGAGAGAGAAGCTGAGTGAGAGAGAGATAAAGAGAAGCTGTGAGTTAGAGAGAGAGAGAGAAAGAGAAGCTGTGAGTGAGACAGAGAGAAAGAGAAGCTGTGTGTGTGAGAGAGAGAGAGAAGCTGTGAGTGAGAGAGAGAGAAAGAGAAGCTGTGAGTGAGAGAGAAAGCTGGGAGTGAGAGAGAAAGAGAAAGAGAAGCTGGGAGTGAGAGAGAGAGAAGCTGTGAGTGAGAGAGTGAGAGAAACTGTGAGTGAGTGAGAGAGAGAGAAGCTGTGAGTGAGTGAGAGAGAGAGAGAAGCTGTGAGTGAGAGAGAGAGAAAGAGAAGCTGTGAGTGAGTGAGTGAGAGACAAGGTGTGAGTGAGAGAGAGAGAGAGAAGCTGTGAGTGAGAGAGAAAGAAAGATAGAGAAGCTGTGAGTGAGAGAGAGAGAGAAAGAGAAGCTGTGAGTGAGAGAGAGAGAGAAAGAGAAGCTGTGAGTGAGAGAGAGAAAGAAAGAAAGAGAAGCTGTGAGTGAGAGAGAGAGAGAAAGTGAAGATGTGAGTGAGAGAGAGAAAGAGGTGTGAGTGAGTGAGAGAGAGAAAGAGAAGCTGTGAGAGAGAGAGAGAAAGAGAAGCTGTGACTGAGAGAGAGATAAAGACAAGTTGTGAGTTAGAGAGAGACAGAGAGAGAGAGAGTAGCTGTGAGTGAGAAAGAGAGAGAAGCTGTGAGTGAGTGAGAGAGAGAAAGAGATGTGAGTGAGAGAGAGAAAGAGAAACTGTGAGTGAGAGAGAGAGAGAGAAAGAAAGAGAAGCTGTGAGTGAGAGAGAGATAAAGAGAAGCTGTGAGTTAGAGAGAGACAGAGAAAGAGAAGCTGTGAGTGAGAGAGAGAGAAGCTGTGAGTGACAGAGAGAGAGAAAGAGAAGCTGTGAGTGTGAGAGAGAGAGAGATAGAGAAGCTGTGAGTGAGAGAGAGAGAGAAAGAAAAGCTGTGAGTGAGGGAGTGAGAGAAAGAGAAGCTGTGAGTATGAGAGTGAGAAAGAAAGAGAAGCTGTGAGTGAGAGAGAGGGTGAAAGAGAAGCTGTGATTGTGAGAGAGAGGGAGAAAAAGGGAAGCTGTGATTGTGAGAGAGAGGGAGAAAAAGGGAAGCTGTGAGTGAGAGAGAGATAAAGACAAGTTGTGAGTTAGAGAGAGACAGAGAGAGAGAGAGTAGCTGTGAGTGAGAAAGAGAGAGAAGCTGTGAGTGAGTGAGAGAGAGAAAGAGATGTGAGTGAGAGAGAGAAAGAGAAACTGTGAGTGAGAGAGAGAGAGAGAAAGAAAGAGAAGCTGTGAGTGAGAGAGAGATAAAGAGAAGCTGTGAGTTAGAGAGAGACAGAGAAAGAGAAGCTGTGAGTGAGAGAGAGAGAAGCTGTGAGTGACAGAGAGAGAGAAAGAGAAGCTGTGAGTGTGAGAGAGAGAGAGATAGAGAAGCTGTGAGTGAGAGAGAGAGAGAAAGAAAAGCTGTGAGTGAGGGAGTGAGAGAAAGAGAAGCTGTGAGTATGAGAGTGAGAAAGAAAGAGAAGCTGTGAGTGAGAGAGAGGGTGAAAGAGAAGCTGTGATTGTGAGAGAGAGGGAGAAAAAGGGAAGCTGTGAGTGAGCATGAGAGAGAGAGAGAGAAGCTGTGACAGTGGGAGAGAGAGAGAGAGAAAGAGAAGCTGTGAGTGAGAGAGAGAGAAAGAAAGAGAAGCTATGAACGAGAGAGAGAGAGAGAAGCTGTGAGTTAGAGAGAGAGAGAGAGGGAAAGAGAAGCTGTGAGTGAGAAAGAGAGACAGAGAAAGAGAAGCTGTGAGTGAGAGAGAGAGAGCTAGAAGCTGTGAGTGAGTGAGAGAGAGAAAGAGAAGCTGTAAGTGCGAGAGAGAGAAAGAGAAGCTGTGAGTGAGAGAGAGATAGAGAAGCTGTGAGTTAGAGAGAGAGAGAGAAAGAGAAGCTGTGAGTGAGAGAGAGAGAGAGAAAAAGAAAATCTGTGAGTGAGAGAGAGAGAGAGAAGCTGTGAGTAAGAGAGAGAAAGAGAAGCTGTGAGTGAGACAGAGAGAGAGAAAGAGAAGCTGTGAGTGAAAGAGAGAGAGAGAAAGAGAAGCTGTGAGTGAGAGAGATAAAGAGAAGCTGTGAGTTAGAGAGAGACAGAGAAAGAGCTGTGAGTGAGAAAGAGAGAGAAAGAGAAGCTGTGAGAGAGAGAGAGAAGCTGTGAGTGAGAGAGAGAGAAAGAGAAGCTGTGAGTGAGAGAGAGAGAGAGAGAAGATGTGAGTGTGAGATTGTGAGAGAGAAAGAGAAGCTGTGAGTGAGAGAGAGAAGCTGTGAGTGACAGAGAGAGATAGAGAAAGTGTGAGTGTGAGAGAGAGAGAGAAAGAGAAGCTGTGAGTGAGAGAGAGATAAAGAGAAGCTGTGAGTGAGAGAGAGAGAGAAAGAGAACCTGTGAGTTAGAGAGAGAGAGACAAAGAGAAGCTGTGAGTGAGAGAGGGAGAGAAAGAGAAGCTGTGTGTGTGTGAGAGAGAGAAGCTGTGAGTGTGAGAGAGAGAAAGAGAGGATGTTAGTGAGATTGAGAGAGAGAAAGAGAAGCTGTGAGTGAGAGAGAGAGAAGCTGTGAGTGAGAGGGAGAGAGAGAAAGAGAAGGTGTGAGTGAGAGAGAGAAAGAGAAGGTGTGAGTGAGAGAGAGGGATAAGCTGTGAGTGAGAGAGAGGGAGAGAAGATGTGAGTGAGAGAGAGAAAGAGAAAGAGAAACTGTGAGTGAGTGAGAGAGAGAGATAAAGAGAAGCTGTGAGTGAGAGAGGGAGATAAAGAAAAGCTGTGAGTGAGAGAGAGAAAGAGAAGCTGGGAGTGAGTAAAAGAGAGAGAGAAGCTGTGAGTGAGAGAGAAAGAAAGAAAGAGAAGCTGTGAGTGAGAGAGAGAGAGAGAGAGAAACTGTGAGTGAGAGAGAGAGAGAGAAAGAGAAGCTGTGAGTGAGAGAGAGAGAGAAAGAAAGAGAAGCTGTGAGTGAGAGAGAGAGAAGCTGTGAGTGAGAGAGAGAGGGAGAAAGAGAAGCTGTGAGTGAGAGAGAGAGAGAAAAAAGAAGCTGTGAGTGAGAGAGAGAGAGAGAGAGAAAGAGAAGCTGTGAGTGAGAGAGAGAGAGAGAAGCTGTGAGTGAGAGTGAGAGAGAAAGAGAAGCTGTGAGTGAGAGAGTGAGAGAAAGAGAAGCTGTGAGTGAGAGAGAGAAAGAAAGAGAAGATGTGACTGAGAGAGAGAAGCTGTGAGTGAGAGAGAGAGAAAGAGAAGCTCTGAGTGAGAGAGAGAGAGAAAGAGAAGCTGTGAGTGTGAGAGAGAGTGAGAAAAAGGGAAGCTGTGAGTGAGCGTGAGAGAGAGAAGCTGTGACAGTGGGAGAGAGAAAGAGAGAAAGAGAAGCTGTGAGTGAGAGAGAGAGAAAGAAAGAGAAGTTATGAGTGAGAGAGAGAGAAGCTGTGAGTGAGAGTGAGAAGTAGAAAGAGAATCTGTGAGTGAGAGAGAGAGAGAGAGTAGCTGTGAGTGAGAGAGAGAGAGAAGCTGTGAGTGAGTGAGTGAGAGAGAGAAGCTGTGAGTGAGAGAGAGAAAGAGAAGCTGTGAGTGAGAGAAAGAGAGAGAGAGAAAGAGAAGCTGTGAGTGAGAGAGAGATAAAGAGAAGCTGTGAGTTAGAGAGAGAGAGAAAGAGAAGCTGTGAGTGAGAGAGAGAGAGAAAGAGAAGCTGTGTGAGAGAGAGAATCTGTGAGTGAGAGAGAGAGAGAGAAAGAAAGAGAAGATGTCAGTGAGAGAGAGGGAGAGAGAGAGAGAAGCTGTGAGTGAGAGAGAGAGAGAAAGATAAGCTGTGTGAGAGAGGGAGAGAAAGAGAAGCTGTGAGTGAGAGAGAGAGTGAGAAGCTGTGAGTGAGAGAGAGAGAGAAGCTGTGAGTGAGAGAGAGAGAGAGAAAGAGAAGCTGTGAGTGTGTGAGAGAGAGAAAGAGGAGCTGTGTGTGTGAGAGAGAAGCTGTGAGTGAGAGAGAAAGAAAGAAATAGAAGCTGTGAGTGAGAGAGAGAGAGAGAAGCTGTGAGTGAGAGAGAGAGAGAAGCTGTGAGTGAGAGAGAGAGAGAGAAAGAGAAGCTGTGAGAGAGAGAAAGAGAAGCTGTGAGTGAGAGAGAAAGAGAAGCTGTGAGAGAGTGAAAGAAAGAGAAGCTGTGAGTGAGAGAGAGAAAAAGAAGCTGTGAGTGAGATAGGGAGAGAGAAAGAGAAGCTGTGAGAGAGAGAGAAGCTGTGAGTGAGAGAGAAAGAAAGAAATAGAAGCTGTGAGTGAGTGAGAGAGAGAGAAGCTGTGAGTGAGAGAGAGAGAGAAGCTGTGAGTGAGAGAGAGAGAGAGAGAGAGACAGCTGTGAGTGAGAGAGAGAAAGAGAAGTTGTGAGAGAGAGAAAGGGAAGCTGTGAGTGAGAGAGAAAGAGAAGCTGTGAGTGAGAGAGAAAGAGAAGCTGTGTGAGAGAGAGAGAGACAGAAGCTGTGAGTGAGAGAGAGAGAGAGAAAGAGAAGCTGTGTGAGAGAGAGAAGCTGTGTGTGAGAGAGATAAAGAGAAGCTGTGAGTTAGAGAGAGAGAGAGAAAGAGAAGCTGTGAGTGAGACAGAGAGAAAGAGAAGCTGTGTGTGTGTGAGAGAGAGAGAAGCTGTGAGTGAGAGAGAGAGAAAGAGAAGCTGTGAGTGAGAGAGAAAGCTGGGAGTGAGAGAGAAAGAGAAAGAGAAGCTGTGAGTGAGAGAGAGAGAAGCTGTGAGTGAGAGAGAGAGAGAAACTGTGAGTGAGAGAGAGAGAGAGAAGCTGTGAGTGAGTGAGTGAGAGAGAGAGAAGCTGTGAGTGAGAGAGAGAGAGAAAGAGAAGCTGTGAGTGAGTGAGTGAGAGACAAGGTGTGAGTGAGAGAGAGAGAGAGAAGCTGTGAGTGAGAGAGAGAGAAAGATAGAGAAGCTGTGAGTGAGAGAGAGAGAGAAAGAGAAGCTGTGAGAGAGAGAGAGAGAGAAAGAGAAGCTGTGAGTGAGAGAGAGAAAGAAAGAAAGAGAAGCTGTGAGTGAGAGAGAGAGAGAAAGTGAAGATGTGAGTGAGAGAGAGAAAGAGGTGTGAGTGAGTGAGAGAGAGAAAGAGAAGCTGTGAGAGAGAGAGAGAAAGAGAAGCTGTGACTGAGAGAGAGATAAAGACAAGTTGTGAGTTAGAGAGAGACAGAGAGAGAGAGAGTAGCTGTGAGTGAGAAAGAGAGAGAAGCTGTGAGTGAGAGAGAGAGAGAAAGAGATGTGAGTGAGAGAGAGAAAGAGAAACTGTGAGTGAGAGAGAGAAAGAGAAGCTGTGAGTTAGAGAGAGACAGAGAAAGAGAAGCTGTGAGTGAGAGAGAGAGAAGCTGTGAGTGACAGAGAGAGAGAAAGAGAAGCTGTGAGTGTGAGAGAGAGAGAGATAGAGAAGCTGTGAGTGAGAGAGAGAGAGAAAGAAAAGCTGTGAGTGAGGGAGTGAGAGAAAGAGAAGCTGTGAGTATGAGAGTGAGAAAGAAAGAGAAGCTGTGAGTGAGAGAGAGGGTGAAAGAGAAGCTGTGATTGTGAGAGAGAGGGAGAAAAAGGGAAGCTGTGAGTGAGCGTGAGAGAGAGAGAGAGAAGCTGTGACAGTGGGAGAGAGAGAGAGAGAAAGAGAAGCTGTGAGTGAGAGAGAGAGAAAGAAAGAGAAGCTATGAGCAAGAGAGAGAGAGAGAAGCTGTGAGTTAGAGAGAGAGAGAGAGGGAAAGAGAAGCTGTGAGTGAGAAAGAGAGACAGAGAAAGAGAAGCTGTGAGTGAGAGAGAGAGAGCTAGAATCTGTGAGTGAGTGAGAGAGAGAAAGAGAAGCTGTAAGTGCGAGAGAGAGAAAGAGAAGCTGTGAGTGAGAGAGAGATAGAGAAGCTGTGAGTTAGAGAGAGAGAGAGAAAGAGAAGCTGTGAGTGAGAGAGAGAGAGAGAAAAAGAGAATCTGTGAGTGAGAGAGAGAGAGAGAAGCTGTGAGTAAGAGAGAGAAAGAGAAGCTGTGAGTGAGACAGAGAGAGAGAAAGAGAAGCTGTGAGTGAAAGAGAGAGAGAGAAAGAGAAGCTGTGAGTGAGAGAGATAAAGAGAAGCTGTGAGTTAGAGAGAGACAGAGAAAGAGCTGTGAGTGAGAGAGAGAGAGAAAGAGAAGCTGTGAGAGAGAGAGAGAAGCTGTGAGTGAGAGAGAGAGAAAGAGAAGCTGTGAGTGAGAGAGAGAGAGAGAGAAGATGTGAGTGTGAGATTGTGAGAGAGAAAGAGAAGCTGTGAGTGAGAGAGAGAAGCTGTGAGTGACAGAGAGAGAGATAGAGAAAGTGTGAGTGTGAGAGAGAGAGAGAAAGAGAAGCTGTGAGTGAGAGAGAGATAAAGAGAAGCTGTGAGTGAGAGAGAGAGAGAAAGAGAACCTGTGAGTTAGAGAGAGAGAGACAAAGAGAAGCTGTGAGTGAGAGAGAGAGAGAAAGAGAAGCTGTGTGTGTGTGTGAGAGAGAAGCTGTGAGTGTGAGAGAGAGAAAGAGAAGATGTTAGTGAGATTGAGAGAGAGAAAGAGAAGCTGTGAGTGAGAGAGAGAGAAGCTGTGAGTGAGAGGGAGAGAGAGAAAGAGAAGGTGTGAGTGAGAGAGAGAAAGAGAAGGTGTGAGTGAGAGAGAGGGAGAAGCTGTGAGTGAGAGAGAGGGAGAGAAGATGTGAGTGAGAGAGAGAAAGAGAAAGAGAAACTGTGAGTGAGTGAGAGAGAGAGATAAAGAGAAGCTGTGAGTGAGAGAGGGAGATAAAGAAAAGCTGTGAGTGAGAGAGAGAAAGAGAAGCTGGGAGTGAGTAAAAGAGAGAGAGAAGCTGTGAGTGAGAGAGAAAGAAAGAAAGAGAAGCTGTGAGTGAGTGAGAGAGAGAGAGAAACTGTGAGTGAGAGAGAGAGAGAAAGAGAAGCTGTGAGTGAGAGAGAGAGAGAAAGAAAGAGAAGCTGTGAGTGAGAGAGAGAGAAGCTGTGAGTGAGAGAGAGAGGGAGAAAGAGAAGCTGTGAGTGAGAGAGAGAAAGAGAAGCTGTGAGTGAGAGAGAGAGAGAAAGAGAAGCTGTGAGAGAGAGAGAGAGAAGTTGTGAGTGAGTGAGAGAGAGAGAAGCTGTGAGAGAGAGAGAAGCTGTGAGTGAGAGAGAGAGAGAAGGAGAAGCTGTGAGTGAGATAGAGAGAGAGAAAGAGAAGCTGTGAGTGAGAGAGAGAGAGAAGCTGTGAGTGAGAGAGAAAGAGAAGCTATGAGTTAGAGAGAGAGTGAAAGAGAAGCTGTGAGTGAGAGAGAGAGAGTGAGGAGCTGTGAGATAGAGAGAGAAAGAGAAGCTGTGAGTGAGAGAGAGAGAAGCTGTGAGTGAGAGAGAAAGAGAAGCTGTGAGAGAGAGAGAGAAAGAGAAGCTGTGAGTGAGAGAGTGAGATAAAGAGAAGCTGTGAGTTAGAGAGAGAGAGAAAGAGAATCTGTGAGTGAGAGAGAGAGAAAAAAAGAAGCTGTGAGTGAGAGAGAGAGAGAGAGAAAGAGAAGCTGTGAGTCAGAGAGAGAGAGAGAAGGTGTGAGTGAGGGTGAGAGAGAAAGAGAAGCTGTGAGTGAGAGAGTGAGAGAAAGAGAAGCTGTGAGTGAGAGAGAGAGAAAGAAAGAGAAGCTGTGAGTGAGAGAGAGAAGCTGTGAGTGAGAGAGAGAGAAGCTCTGAGAGAGAGAGAGAGAAAGAGAAGCTGTGAGTGTGAGAGAGAGTGAGAAAAAGGGAAGCTGTGAGTGAGCGTGAGAGAGAGAGAAGCTGTGACAGTGGGAGGGAGAAAGAGAGAAAGAGAAGCTGTGAGTGAGAGAGAGAAAGAACGAGAAGCTATGAGTGAGAGAGAGAGAAGCTGTGAGTGAGAGAGAGAAGGAGAAAGAGAATCTGTGAGAGAGAGAGAGAGAGTAGCTGTGAGTGAGAGAGAGAGAGAGAAGCTGTGAGTGAGTGAGAGAGAGAGTGAAGCTGTGAGTGAGAGAGAGAGAGAAAGAGAAGCTGTGAGAGAGAGAGAGAAGCTGTCAGTGAGAGAGAGAGAAAGAGAAGCTGTGAGTGAGAGAGAGAGAGAAGATGTGAGTGTGAGATTGTGAGAGAGAAAGAGAAGCTGTGAGTGAGAGAGAGAAGCTGTGAGTGACAGAGAGAGAGATAGAGAAAGTGTGAGTGTGAGAGAGAGAGAGAAAGAGAAGCTGTGAGTGAGAGAGAGATAAAGAGAAGCTGTGAGTGAGAGAGAGAGAGAAAGAGAACCTGTGAGTTAGAGAGAGAGAGACAAAGAGAAGCTGTGAGTGAGAGAGAGAGAAAGAGAAGCTGTGTGTGTGAGAGAGAGAGAAGCTGTGAGTGTGAGAGAGAGAAAGAGAAGATGTTAGTGAGATTGAGAGAGAGAAAGAGAAGCTGTGAGTGAGAGAGAGAGAAGCTGTGAGTGAGAGGGAGAGAGAAAAAGAGAAGGTGTGAGTGAGAGAGAGAAAGAGAAGGTGTGAGTGAGAGAGAGGGAGAAGCTGTGAGTGAGAGAGAGGGAGAGAAGATGTGAGTGAGAGAGAGAAAGAGAAAGAGAAACTGTGAGTGAGTGAGAGAGAGAGATAAAGAGAAGCTGTGAGTGAGAGAGGGAGATAAAGAAAAGCTGTGAGTGAGAGAGAGAAAGAGAAGCTGGGAGTGAGTAAAAGAGAGAGAGAAGCTGTGAGTGAGAGAGAAAGAAAGAAAGAGAAGCTGTGAGTGAGTGAGAGAGAGAGAGAGAGAAACTGTGAGTGAGAGAGAGAGAGAGAAAGAGAAGCTGTGAGTGAGAGAGAGAGAGAAAGAAAGAGAAGCTGTGAGTGAGAGAGAGAGAAGCTGTGAGTGAGAGAGAGAGGGAGAAAGAGAAGCTGTGTGAGAGAGAGAGAGAGAAAAAGAAGCTGTGAGTGAGAGAGAGAGAGAGAGAAAGAGAAGCTGTGAGTGAGAGAGAGAGAGAGAAGCTGTGAGTGAGAGTGAGAGAGAAAGAGAAGCTGTGAGTGAGAGAGTGAGAGAAAGAGAAGCTGTGAGTGAGAGAGAGAAAGAAAGAGAAGATGTGAGTGAGAGATAGAAGCTGTGAGTGAGAGAGAGAGAAAGAGAAGCTCTGAGTGAGAGAGAGAGAGAAAGAGAAGCTGTGAGTGTGAGAGAGAGTGAGAAAAAGGGAAGCTGTGAGTGAGCGTGAGAGAGAGAAGCTGTGACAGTGGGAGAGAGAAAGAGAGAAAGAGAAGCTGTGAGTGAGAGAGAGAGAAAGAAAGAGAAGTTATGAGTGAGAGAGAGAGAAGCTGTGAGTGAGAGTGAGAAGTAGAAAGAGAATCTGTGAGTGAGAGAGAGAGAGAGTAGCTGTGAGTGAGAGAGAGAGAGAAGCTGTGAGTGAGTGAGTGAGTGAGAGAAGCTGTGAGTGAGAGAGAGAAAGAGAAGCTGTGAGTGAGAGAAAGAGAGAGAGAGAAAGAGAAGCTGTGAGTGAGAGAGAGATAAAGAGAAGCTGTGAGTTAGAGAGAGAGAGAAAGAGAAGCTGTGAGTGAGAGAGAGAGAGAAAGAGAAGCTGTGTGTGAGAGAGAATCTGTGAGTGAGAGAGAGAGAGAGAAAGAAAGAGAAGATGTCAGTGAGAGAGGGAGAGAGAGAGAGAGAAGCTGTGAGTGAGAGAGAGAGAGAAAGATAAGCTGTGTGAGAGAGAGAGAGTGAGAAGCTGTGAGTGAGAGAGAGAGAGAAGCTGTGAGTGAGAGAGAGAGAGAGAAAGAGAAGCTGTGAGTGTGAGAGAGAGAGAAAGAGGAGCTGTGTGTGTGAGAGAGAAGCTGTGAGTGAGAGAGAAAGAAAGAAATAGAAGCTGTGAGTGAGAGAGAGAGAGAGAAGCTGTGAGTGAGAGAGAGAGAAGCTGTGAGTGAGAGAGAGAGAGAGAAAGAGAAGCTGTGAGAGAGAGAAAGAGAAGCTGTGAGTGAGAGAGAAAGAGAAGCTGTGAGTGAGAGAGTGAAAGAAAGAGAAGCTGTGAGTGAGAGAGAGAAAAAGAAGCTGTGAGTGAGATAGAGAGAGAGAAAGAGAAGGTGTGAGAGAGAGAGAAGCTGTGAGTGAGAGAGAAAGAAAGAAATAGAAGCTGTGAGTGAGTGAGAGAGAGAGAAGCTGTGAGTGAGAGAGAGAGAGAAGCTGTGAGTGAGAGAGAGAGAGAGAGAGAGACAGCTGTGAGTGAGAGAGAGAAAGAGAAGTTGTGAGAGAGAGAAAGGGAAGCTGTGAGTGAGAGAGAAAGAGAAGCTGTGAGTGAGAGAGAGAGAAAGAGAAGCTGTGTGAGAGAGAGAGAGACAGAAGCTGTGAGTGAGAGAGAGAGAGAGAAAGAGAAGCTGTGTGAGAGAGAGAAGCTGTGTGTGAGAGAAAGAGAGGCTGTGAGTGAGAGAGAGAGAGAGAAGCTGAGTGAGAGAGAGATAAAGAGAAGCTGTGAGTTAGAGAGAGAGAGAGAAAGAGAAGCTGTGAGTGAGACAGAGAGAAAGAGAAGCTGTGTGTGTGAGAGAGAGAGAAGCTGTGAGTGAGAGAGAGAGAAAGAGAAGCTGTGAGTGAGAGAGAAAGCTGGGAGTGAGAGAG
Organism: Bradypodion ventrale; assembly: GCA_035047345.1. Taxonomy (NCBI): domain Eukaryota; kingdom Metazoa; phylum Chordata; class Lepidosauria; order Squamata; family Chamaeleonidae; genus Bradypodion; species Bradypodion ventrale. Next base: position 8,748,299 of record JAWDJE010000018.1, on the reverse strand, counting down.
AAAGAGAAAGAGAAGCTGTGAGTGAGAGAGAGAGAAGCTGTGAGTGAGAGAGAGAGAGAAACTGTGAGTGAGAGAGAGAGAGAGAAGCTGTGAGTGAGTGAGTGAGAGAGAGAGAAGCTGTGAGTGAGAGAGAGAGAGAAAGAGAAGCTGTGAGTGAGTGAGTGAGAGACAAGGTGTGAGTGAGAGAGAGAGAGAAGCTGTGAGTGAGAGAGAAAGAAAGATAGAGAAGCTGTGAGTGAGAGAGAGAGAGAAAGAGAAGCTGTGAGTGAGAGAGAGAGAGAAAGAGAAGCTGTGAGTGAGAGAGAGAAAGAAAGAAAGAGAAGCTGTGAGTGAGAGAGAGAGAGAAAGAGGTGTGAGTGAGTGAGAGAGAGAAAGAGAAGCTGTGAGAGAGAGAGAGAAAGAGAAGCTGTGACTGAGAGAGAGATAAAGACAAGTTGTGAGTTAGAGAGAGAGAGAGTAGCTGTGAGTGAGAAAGAGAGAGAAGCTGTGAGTGAGAGAGAGAGAGAAAGAGATGTGAGTGAGAGAGAGAAAGAGAAACTGTGAGTGAGAGAGAGAGAGAGAAAGAAAGAGAAGCTGTGAGTGAGAGAGAGAAAGAGAAGCTGTGAGTTAGAGAGAGACAGAGAAAGAGAAGCTGTGAGTGAGAGAGAGAGAAGCTGTGAGTGACAGAGAGAGAGAAAGAGAAGCTGTGAGTGTGAGAGAGAGAGAGATAGAGAAGCTGTGAGTGAGAGAGAGAGAGAAAGAAAAGCTGTGAGTGAGGGAGTGAGAGAAAGAGAAGCTGTGAGTATGAGAGTGAGAAAGAAAGAGAAGCTGTGAGTGAGAGAGAGGGTAAAAAAGAGAAGCTGTGATTGTGAGAGAGAGGGAGAAAAAGGGAAGCTGTGAGTGAGCGTGAGAGAGAGAGAGAGAAGCTGTGACAGTGGGAGAGAGAGAGAGAGAAAGAGAAGCTGTGAGTGAGAGAGAGAGAAAGAAAGAGAAGCTATGAGCAAGAGAGAGAGAGAGAAGCTGTGAGTTAGAGAGAGAGAGAGAGGGAAAGAGAAGCTGTGAGTGAGAAAGAGAGACAGAGAAAGAGAAGCTGTGAGTGAGAGAGAGAGAGCTAGAAGCTGTTAGTGAGTGAGAGAGAGAAAGAGAAGCTGTAAGTGCGAGAGAGAGAAAGAGAAGCTGTGAGTGAGAGAGAGATAGAGAAGCTGTGAGTTAGAGAGAGAGAGAGAAAGAGAAGCTGTGAGTGAGAGAGAGAGAGAGAAAAAGAGAATCTGTGAGTGAGAGAGAGAGAGAGAAGCTGTGAGTAAGAGAGAGAAAGAGAAGCTGTGAGTGAGACAGAGAGAGAGAAAGAGAAGCTGTGAGTGAAAGAGAGAGAGAGAAAGAGAAGCTGTGAGTGAGAGAGATAAAGAGAAGCTGTGAGTTAGAGAGAGAAAGAGAAGCTGTGAGAGAGAAAGAGAAGCTGTGAGTGAGAGAGAGAGAGAGAGAAGATGTGAGTGTGAGATTGTGAGAGAGAAAGAGAAGCTGTGAGTGAGAGAGAGAAGCTGTGAGTGACAGAGAGAGAGATAGAGAAAGTGTGAGTGTGAGAGAGAGAGAGAAAGAGAAGCTGTGAGTGAGAGAGAGATAAAGAGAAGCTGTGAGTGAGAGAGAGAGAGAAAGAGAACCTGTGAGTTAGAGAGAGAGAGACAAAGAGAAGCTGTGAGTGAGAGAGAGAGAGAAAGAGAAGCTGTGTGTGTGTGAGAGAGAAGCTGTGAGTGTGAGAGAGAGAAAGAGAAGATGTTAGTGAGATTGAGAGAGAGAAAGAGAAGCTGTGAGTGAGAGAGAGAGAAGCTGTGAGTGAGAGGGAGAGAGAGAAAGAGAAGGTGTGAGTGAGAGAGAGAAAGAGAAGGTGTGAGTGAGAGAGAGGGAGAAGCTGTGAGTGAGAGAGAGGGAGAGAAGATGTGAGTGAGAGAGAGAAAGAGAAAGAGAAACTGTGAGTGAGTGAGAGAGAGAGATAAAGAGAAGCTGTGAGTGAGTGAGAGAGAGAGAGAGAGAGAAACTGTGAGTGAGAGAGAGAGAGAGAAAGAGAAGCTGTGAGTGAGAGAGAGAGAGAAAGAAAGAGATGCTGTGAGTGAGAGAGAGAGAAGCTGTGAGTGAGAGAGAGAGGGAGAAAGAGAAGCTGTGTGAGAGAGAGAAAAAAAGAAGCTGTGAGTGAGAGAGAGAGAGAGAGAGAAAGAGAAGCTGTGAGTGAGAGAGAGAGAGAGAAGCTGTGAGTGAGAGTGAGAGAGAAAGAGAAGCTGTGAGTGAGAGAGTGAGAGAAAGAGAAGCTGTGAGTGAGAGAGAGAAAGAAAGAGAAGATGTGAGTGAGAGAGAGAAGCTGTGAGTGAGAGAGAGAGAAAGAGAAGCTCTGAGTGAGAGAGAGAGAGAAAGAGAAGCTGTGAGTGTGAGAGAGAGTGAGAAAAAGGGAAGCTGTGAGTGAGTGTGAGAGAGAGAAGCTGTGACAGTGGGAGAGAGAAAGAGAGAAAGAGAAGCTGTGAGTGAGAGAGAGAGAAAGAAAGAGAAGTTATGAGTGAGAGAGAGAGAAGCTGTGAGTGAGAGTGAGAAGTAGAAAGAGAATCTGTGAGTGAGAGAGAGAGAGAGAGAGTAGCTGTGAGTGAGAGAGAGAGAGAAGCTGTGAGTGAGTGAGTGAGAGAGAGAAGCTGTGAGTGAGAGAGAGAAAGAGAAGCTGTGAGTGAGAGAAAGAGAGAGAGAGAAAGAGAAGCTGTGAGTGAGAGAGAGATAAAGAGAAGCTGTGAGTTAGAGAGAGAGAGAAAGAGAAGCTGTGAGTGAGAGAGAGAGAGAAAGAGAAGCTGTGTGAGAGAGAGAATCTGTGAGTGAGAGAGAGAGAGAGAAAGAAAGAGAAGATGTCAGTGAGAGAGGGAGAGAGAGAGAGAGAAGCTGTGAGTGAGAGAGAGAGAGAGAAAGATAAGCTGTGTGAGAGAGGGAGAGAAAGAGAAGCTGTGAGTGAGAGAGAGAGAGTGAGAAGCTGTGAGTGAGAGAGAGAGAGAAGCTGTGAGTGAGAGAGAGAGAGAAAGAGAAGCTGTGAGTGTGAGAGAGAGAGAAAGAGGAGCTGTGTGTGAGAGAGAGAAGCTGTGAGTGAGAGAGAAAGAAAGAAATAGAAGCTGTGAGTGAGTGAGAGAGAGAGAATCTGTGAGTGAGAGAGAGAGAGAAGCTGTGAGTGAGAGAGAGAGAGAGAAAGAGAAGCTGTGAGAGAGAGAAAGAGAAGCTGTGAGTGAGAGAGAAAGAGAAGCTGTGAGTGAGAGAGTGAAAGAAAGAGAAGCTGTGAGTGAGAGAGAGAAAAAGAAGCTGTGAGTGAGATAGAGAGAGAGAAAGAGAAGCTGTGAGAGAGAGAGAAGCTGTGAGTGAGAGAGAAAGAAAGAAATAGAAGCTGTGAGTGAGTGAGAGAGAGAGAAGCTGTGAGTGAGAGAGGGAGAGAAGCTGTGAGTGTGAGAGAGAGAGAGAGAGAGAGAGAGACAGAAGCTGTGAGTGAGAGAGAGAAAGAGAAGTTGTGAGAGAGAGAAAGGGAAGCTGTGAGTGAGAGAGAAAGAGAAGCTGTGAGTGAGAGAGAGAGAAAGAGAAGCTGTGTGAGAGAGAGAGAGACAGAAGCTGTGAGTGAGAGAGAGAGAGAGAAAGAGAAGCTGTGTGAGAGAGAGAAGCTGTGAGTGTGAAAGAAAGAGAGGCTGTGAGTGAGAGAGAGAGAGAGAGAAGCTGAGTGAGAGAGAGATAAAGAGAAGCTGTGAGTTAGAGAGAGAGAGAGAAAGAGAAGCTGTGAGTGAGACAGAGAGAAAGAGAAGCTGTGTGTGTGTGAGAGAGAGAGAAGCTGTGAGTGAGAGAGAGAGAAAGAGAAGCTGTGAGTGAGAGAGAAAGCTGGGAGTGAGAGAGAAAGAGAAAGAGAAGCTGTGAGTGAGAGAGAGAGAAGCTGTGAGTGAGAGAGAGAGAGAAACTGTGAGTGAGAGAGAGAGAGAGAAGCTGTGAGTGAGTGAGTGAGAGAGAGAGAAGCTGTGAGTGAGAGAGAGAGAGAAAGAGAAGCTGTGAGTGAGTGAGTGAGAGACAAGCTGTGAGTGAGAGAGAGAGAGAGAAGCTGTGAGTGAGAGAGAAAGAAAGATAGAGAAGCTGTGAGTGAGAGAGAGAGAGAAAGAGAAGCTGTGAGTGAGAGAGAGAGAGAAAGAGAAGCTGTGAGTGAGAGAGAGAAAGAAAGAAAGAGAAGCTGTGAGTGAGAGAGAGAGAGAAAGTGAAGATGTGAGTGAGAGAGAGAAAGAGGTGTGAGTGAGTGAGAGAGAGAAAGAGAAGCTGTGAGAGAGAGAGAGAAAGAGAAGCTGTGACTGAGAGAGAGATAAAGACAATTTGTGAGTTAGAGAGAGACAGAGAGAGAGAGAGTAGCTGTGAGTGAGAAAGAGAGAGAAGCTGTGAGTGAGAGAGAGAGAGAAAGAGATGTGAGTGAGAGAGAGAAAGAGAAACTGTGAGTGAGAGAGAGAGAGAGAAAGAAAGAGAAGCTGTGAGTGAGAGAGAGATAAAGAGAAGCTGTGAGTTAGAGAGAGACAGAGAAAGAGAAGCTGTGAGTGAGAGAGAGAGAAGCTGTGAGTGACAGAGAGAGAGAAAGAGAAGCTGTGAGTGTGTGAGAGAGAGAGATAGAGAAGCTGTGAGTGAGAGAGAGAGAGAAAGAAAAGCTGTGAGTGAGGGAGTGAGAGAAAGAGAAGCTGTGAGTATGAGAGTGAGAAAGAAAGAGAAGCTGTGAGTGAGAGAGAGGGTGAAAGAGAAGCTGTGATTGTGAGAGAGAGGGAGAAAAAGGGAAGCTGTGAGTGAGCGTAAGAGAGAGAGAGAGAAGCTGTGACAGTGGGAGAGAGAGAGAGAGAAAGAGAAGGTGTGAGTGAGAGAGAGAGAAAGAAAGAGAAGCTATGAGCGAGAGAGAGAGAGAGAAGCTGTGAGTTAGAGAGAGAGAGAGAGGGAAAGAGAAGCTGTGAGTGAGAAAGAGAGACAGAGAAAGAGAAGCTGTGAGTGAGAGAGAGAGAGCTAGAAGCTGTGAGTGAGTGAGAGAGAGAAAGAGAAGCTGTAAGTGCGAGAGAGAGAAAGAGAAGCTGTGAGTGAGAGAGAGATAGAGAAGCTGTGAGTTAGAGAGAGAGAGAGAAAGAGAAGCTGTGAGTGAGAGAGAGAGAGAAAAAGAGAATCTGTGAGTGAGAGAGAGAGAGAGAAGCTGTGAGTAAGAGAGAGAAAGAGAAGCTGTGAGTGAGACAGAGAGAGAGAAAGAGAAGCTGTGAGTGAAAGAGAGAGAGAGAAAGAGAAGCTGTGAGTGAGAGAGATAAAGAGAAGCTGTGAGTTAGAGAGAGACAGAGAAAGAGCTGTGAGTGAGAGAGAGAGAGAAAGAGAAGCTGTGAGAGAGAGAGAGAAGCTGTGAGTGAGAGAGAGAGAAAGAGAAGCTGTGAGTGAGAGAGAGAGAGAGAGAAGATGTGAGTGTGAGATTGTGAGAGAGAAAGAGAAGCTGTGAGTGAGAGAGAGAAGCTGTGAGTGACAGAGAGAGAGAGAGAGAAAGTGTGAGTGTGAGAGAGAGAGAAAGAGAAGCTGTGAGTGAGAGAGAGATAAAGAGAAGCTGTGAGTGAGAGAGAGAGAGAAAGAGAACCTGTGAGTTAGAGAGAGAGAGACAAAGAGAAGCTGTGAGTGAGAGAGAGAGAGAAAGAGAAGCTGTGTGTGTGTGAGAGAGAAGCTGTGAGTGTGAGAGAGAGAAAGAGAAGATGTTAGTGAGATTGAGAGAGAGAAAGAGAAGCTGTGAGTGAGAGAGAGAGAAGCTGTGAGTGAGAGGGAGAGAGAGAAAGAGAAGGTGTGAGTGAGAGAGAGAAAGAGAAGGTGTGAGTGAGAGAGAGGGAGAAGCTGTGAGTGAGAGAGAGGGAGAGAAGATGTGAGTGAGAGAGAGAAAGAGAAAGAGAAACTGTGAGTGAGTGAGAGAGAGAGATAAAGAGAAGCTGTGAGTGAGAGAGGGAGATAAAGAAAAGCTGTGAGTGAGAGAGAGAAAGAGAAGCTGGGAGTGAGTAAAAGAGAGAGAGAAGCTGTGAGTGAGAGAGAAAGAAAGAAAGAGAAGCTGTGAGTGAGTGAGAGAGAGAGAGAGAGAAACTGTGAGTGAGAGAGAGAGAGAGAAAGAGAAGCTGTGAGTGAGAGAGAGAAAGAGAAGCTGTGTGAGAGAGAGAGAGAAGTTGTGAGTGAGTGAGAGAGAGAGAAGCTGTGTGTGAGAGAGAAGCTGTGAGTGAGAGAGAGAGAGAAGGAGAAGCTGTGAGTGAGATAGAGAGAGAGAAAGAGAAGCTGTGAGTGAGAGAGAGAGAGAAGCTGTGAGTGAGAGAGAAAGAGAAGCTATGAGTTAGAGAGAGAGTGAAAGAGAAGCTGTGAGTGAGAGAGAGAGAGTGAGGAGCTGTGAGATAGAGAGAGAAAGAGAAGCTGTGAGTGAGAGAGAGAGAGAAGCTGTGAGTGAGAGAGAAAGAGAAGCTGTGAGAGAGAGAGAGAAAGAGAAGCTGTGAGTGTGAGAGAGAGAGAAAGAGAAGCTGTGAGTGAGAGAGAGATAAAGAGAAGCTGTGAGTGAGAGAGAGAGAGAAAGAGAACCTGTGAGTTAGAGAGAGAGAGACAAAGAGAAGCTGTGAGTGAGAGAGAGAGAGAAAGAGAAGCTGTGTGTGTGAGAGAGAAGCTGTGAGTGTGAGAGAGAGAAAGAGAAGATGTTAGTGAGATTGAGAGAGAGAAAGAGAAGCTGTGAGTGAGAGAGAGAGAAGCTGTGAGTGAGAGGGAGAGAGAGAAAGAGAAGGTGTGAGTGAGAGAGAGAAAGAGAAGGTGTGAGTGAGAGAGAGGGAGAAGCTGTGAGTGAGAGAGAGGGAGAGAAGATGTGAGTGAGAGAGAGAAAGAGAAAGAGAAACTGTGAGTGAGTGAGAGAGAGAGATAAAGAGAAGTTGTGAGTGAGAGAGGGAGATAAAGAAAAGCTGTGAGTGAGAGAGAGAAAGAGAAGCTGGGAGTGAGTAAAAGAGAGAGAGAAGCTGTGAGTGAGAGAGAAAGAAAGAAAGAGAAGCTGTGAGTGAGTGAGAGAGAGAGAGAGAGAGAAACTGTGAGTGAGAGAGAGAGAGAGAAAGAGAAGCTGTGAGTGAGAGAGAGAGAGAAAGAAAGAGAAGCTGTGAGTGAGAGAGAGAGAAGCTGTGAGTGAGAGAGAGAGGGAGAAAGAGAAGCTGTGAGTGAGAGAGAGAAAGAGAAGCTGTGAGTGAGAGAGAGAGAGAAAGAGAAGCTGTGAGAGAGAGAGAGAAGTTGTGAGTGAGTGAGAGAGAGAGAAGCTGTGAGAGAGAGAGAAGCTGTGAGTGAGAGAGAGAGAAGGAGAAGCTGTGAGTGAGATAGAGAGAGAGAAAGAGAAGCTGTGAGTGAGAGAGAGAGAGAAGCTGTGAGTGAGAGAGAAAGAGAAGCTATGAGTTAGAGAGAGAGTGAAAGAGAAGCTGTGAGTGAGAGAGAGAGAGTGAGGAGCTGTGAGATAGAGAGAGAAAGAGAAGCTGTGAGTGAGAGAGAGAGAGAAGCTGTGAGTGAGAGAGAAAGAGAAGCTGTGAGAGAGAGAGAGAAAGAGAAGCTGTGAGTGAGAGAGAGAGAGAGAAAGAGATGTGAGTGAGAGAGAGAAAGAGAAACTGTGAGTGAGAGAGAGAGAGAGAAAGAAAGAGAAGCTGTGAGTGAGAGAGAGATAAAGAGAAGCTGTGAGTTAGAGAGAGACAGAGAAAGAGAAGCTGTGAGTGAGAGAGAGAGAAGCTGTGAGTGACAGAGAGAGAGAAAGAGAAGCTGTGAGTGTGAGAGAGAGAGAGAGATAGAGAAGCTGTGAGTGAGAGAGAGAGAGAGAAAGAAAAGCTGTGAGTGAGGGAGTGAGAGAAAGAGAAGCTGTATGAGAGTGAGAAAGAAAGAGAAGCTGTGAGTGAGAGAGAGAGGGTGAAAGAGAAGCTGTGATTGTGAGAGAGAGGGAGAAAAAGGGAAGCTGTGAGTGAGCGTGAGAGAGAGAGAGAGAAGCTGTGACAGTGGGAGAGAGAGAGAGAGAAAGAGAAGCTGTGAGTGAGAGAGAGAGAAAGAAAGAGAAGCTATGATCGAGAGAGAGAGAGAGAAGCTGTGAGTTAGAGAGAGAGGGAGAAAGAGAAACTGTGAGTGAGAGAGAGAGGGAAAGAGAAGCTGTGAGTGAGAAAGAGAGACAGAGAAAGAGAAGCTGTGAGTGAGAGAGAGAGAGCTAGAAGCTGTGAGTGAGTGAGAGAGAGAAATAGAAGCTGTAAGTGCGAGAGAGAGAGAGAGAGAGAAGCTGTGAGTGAGAGAGAGATAGAGAAGCTGTGAGTTAGAGAGAGAGAGAAAGAGAAGCTGTGAGTGAGAGAGAGAGAGAGAAAAAGAAAAAGAGAATCTGTGAGTGAGAGAGAGAGAGAGAAGCTGTGAGTAAGAGAGAGAAAGAGAAGCTGTGAGTGAGAGAGAGAGAGAGAAAGAGAAGCTGTGAGTGAAAGAGAGAGAGAGAAAGAGAAGCTGTGAGTGAGAGAGAGATAAAGAGAAGCTGTGAGTTAGAGAGAGACAGAGAAAGAGCTGTGAGTGAGAGAGAGAGAGAAAGAGAAGCTGTGAGAGAGAGAGAGAAGCTGTGAGTGAGAGAGAGAGAAAGAGAAGCTGTGAGTGAGAGAGAGAGAGAAAGAGAAGTTGTGTGAGAGAGAGAAAGAGAAGCTGTGAGTGAGAGAGAGAGAAGCTGTGAGTGAGAGAGAGAAAGAGAGAAGATGTGAGTGTGAGATTGTGAGAGGGAAAGAGAAGCTGTGAGTGAGAGAGAGAAGCTGTGAGTGAGAGAGAGAAGCTGTGAGTGAGAGAGAGAGAGAGAGAAGCTCTGAGAGAGAGAGAGAGAAAGAGAAGCTGTGAGTGTGAGAGAGAGTGAGAAAACGGGAAGCTGTGAGTGAGCGTGAGAGAGAGAGAAGCTGTGACAGTGGGAGGGAGAAAGAGAGAAAGAGAAGCTGTGAGTGAGAGAGAGAAAGAACGAGAAGCTATGAGTGAGAGAGAGAGAAGCTGTGAGTGAGAGAGAGAAGGAGAAAGAGAATCTGTGAGAGAGAGAGAGAGAGAGATAGAGAGAGTAGCTGTGAGTGAGAGAGAGAGAGAGAAGCTGTGAGTGAGTGAGAGAGAGAGTGAAGCTGTGAGTGAGAGAGAGAAAGAGAAGCTGTGAGTGAGAGAGAGAGAGAAAGAAAGAGAAGGTGTGAGTGAGAGAGAGAAAGAGGTGTGAGTGAGAGAGAGAGAGAAAGAGAAGCTGTGTGAGAGAGAGAGAGAAAGAGAAGCTGTGACTGAGAGAGAGATAAAGACAAGTTGTGAATTAGAGAGAGACAGAGAGAGAGAGAGAGAGTAGCTGTGAGTGAGAAAGAGAGAGAAGCTGTGAGTGAGAGAGAGAGAGAGAAAGAGATGTGAGTGAGAGAGAGAAAGAGAAACTGTGAGTGAGAGAGAGAGAGAGAAAGAAAGAGAAGCTGTGAGTGAGAGAGAGATAAAGAGAAGCTGTGAGTTAGAGAGAGACAGAGAAAGAGAAGCTGTGAGTGAGAGAGAGAGAAGCTGTGAGTGACAGAGAGAGAGAAAGAGAAGCTGTGAGTGTGAGAGAGAGAGAGAGATAGAGAAGCTGTGAGTGAGAGAGAGAGAGAGAAAGAAAAGCTGTGAGTGAGGGAGTGAGAGAAAGAGAAGCTGTGAGTATGAGAGTGAGAAAGAAAGAGAAGCTGTGAGTGAGAGAGAGAGGGTGAAAGAGAAGCTGTGATTGTGAGAGAGAGGGAGAAAAAGGGAAGCTGTGAGTGAGCGTGAGAGAGAGAGAGAGAAGCTGTGACAGTGGGAGAGAGAGAGAGAGAAAGAGAAGCTGTGAGTGAGAGAGAGAGAAAGAAAGAGAAGCTATGATCGAGAGAGAGAGAGAAGCTGTGAGTTAGAGAGAGAGGGAGAAAGAGAAGCTGTGAGTGAGAGAGAGAGGGAAAGAGAAGCTGTGAGTGAGAAAGAGAGACAGAGAAAGAGAAGCTGTGAGTGAGAGAGAGAGAGCTAGAAGCTGTGAGTGAGTGAGAGAGAGAAAGAGAAGCTGTAAGTGCGAGAGAGAGAGAAAGAGAAGCTGTGAGTGAGAGAGAGATAGAGAAGCTGTGAGTTAGAGAGAGAGAGAGAAAGAGAAGCTGTGAGTGAGAGAGAGAGAGAGAAAAAGAGAATCTGTGAGTGAGAGAGAGAGAGAGAAGCTGTGAGTAAGAGAGAGAAAGAGAAGCTGTGAGTGAGAGAGAGAGAGAGAAAGAGAAGCTGTGAGTGAAAGAGAGAGAGAGAAAGAGAAGCTGTGAGTGAGAGAGAGATAAAGAGAAGCTGTGAGTTAGAGAGAGACAGAGAAAGAGCTGTGAGTGAGAGAGAGAGAGAAAGAGAAGCTGTGAGAGAGAGAGAGAAGCTGTGAGTGAGAGAGAGAGAAAGAGAAGCTGTGAGTGAGAGAGAGAGAGAAAGAGAAGTTGTGTGAGAGAGAGAAAGAGAAGCTGTGAGTGAGAGAGAGAGAAGCTGTGAGTGAGAGAGAGAAAGAGAGAAGATGTGAGTGTGAGATTGTGAGAGAGAGAGTGAGAGAGAGAAGCTGTGAGTGAGTGAGAGAGATAGAGAAAGTGTCAGTGAGAGAGAGAAAGAGAAGCTGTGAGTGAGAGAGAGAGAGAAAGAGAAGCTGTGAGTGAGAGAGAGAGAGATAAAGAGAAGATGTGAGTGAGAGAGAGAGAAAGAGAAGATGTGAGTGAGAGAGAGGGAGAAAGAGAAGCTGTGAGTTAGAGAGAGAGAGAGAGAAAGAGAAGCTGTGAGTGAGAGAGAGAGAGAAAGAGAAGCTGTGAGTGAGAGAGAGATAAAGAGAAGATGTGAGTGAGAGAGAGAGAAAGAGAAGATGTGAGTGAGAGAGAGGGAGAAAGAGAAGCTGTGAGTGAGAGAGAGAGAAAGAGAAGATGTGAGTGAGTGAGTGAGAGAGAGAGAAGCTGTGAGTGAGAGAGAGAGAGAAAGAGAAGCTGTGAGTGAGAGAGAGAGAGATAAAGAGAAGATGTGAGTGAGAGAGAGAGAAAGAGAAGATGTGAGTGAGAGAGAGGGAGAAAGAGAAGCTGTGAGTTAGAGAGAGAGAGAGAAAGAGAAGCTGTGAGTGAGAGAGAGAGAGAAAGAGAAGCTGTGTGTGTGTGAGAGAGAGAAGCTGTGAGTGAGAGAGAGAGAAAGAGAAGATGTTAGTGAGATTGAGAGAGAGAAAGAGAAGCTGTGAGTGAGAGAGAGAGAAGCTGTGAGTGAGAGGGAGAGAGAGAAAGAGAAGGTGTGAGTGAGAGAGAGAAAGAGAAGCTGTGAGTGAGAGAGAGAGAGAAGCTGTGAGTGAGAGAGAGGGAGAGAAGATGTGAGTGAGAGAGAGAAAGAGAAAGAGAAACTGTGAGTGAGTGAGAGAGAGAGATAAAGAGAAGCTGTGAGTGATAGAGAGAGATAAAGAAAAGCTGTGAGTGAGAGAGAGAAAGAGAAGCTGGGAGTGAGTAAAAGAGAGAGAGAGGAGCTGTGAGTGAGAGAGAAAGAAAGAAAGAGAAGCTGTGAGTGAGTGAGAGAGAGAGAGAGAAACTGTGAGTGAGAGAGAGAGAGAGAGAGAAAGAGAAGCTGTGAGTGAGAGAGAGAGAGAAAGAAAGAGAATCTGTGAGTGAGAGAGAGAGAAGCTGTGAGTGAGAGAGAGAGGGAGAAAGAGAAGCTGTGAGTGAGAGAGAGAGAAAGAGAAGCTGTGAGAGAGAGAGAGAGAGAGAGAAGCTGTGTGAGAGAGAGAGAGAGAGAAGTTGTGAGTGAGTGAGAGAGAGAGAAGCTGTGAGAGAGAGAGAAGCTGTGAGTGAGAGAGAGAGGGAAGGAGAAGCTGTGAGTGAGAGAGAGAGAGAAAGAGAAGCTGTGAGTTAGAGAGAGAGAGAAAGAGAAGCTGTGAGTGAGAGAGAGAGAGAAAGAGAAGCTGTGTGTGTGTGAGAGAGAGAGAAGCTGTGTGTGAGAGAGAAAGAGAAGCTGTGAGTGAGAGAGAAAGAGAAGCTATGAGTTAGAGAGAGAGTGAAAGAGAAGCTGTGAGTGAGAGAGAGAGTGAGGAGCTGTGAGATAGAGAGAGAAAGAGAAGCTGTGAGTGAGAGAGAGAGAGAAGCTGTGAGTGAGAGAGAAAGAGAAGCTGTGAGTGAGAGAGAAAGAGAAGCTGTGTGTGTGTGAGAGAGAGAGAAGCTGTGAGTGAGAGAGAGAGAAAGAGAAGCTGTGAGTGAGAGAGAGAGAGAAAGAGAAGACGTGAGTGAGAGAGTGGGATAAAGAGAAGCTGTGAGTTAGAGAGAGAGAGAAAGAGAAGCTGTGAGTGAGAGAGAGAGAAAAAAAGAAGCTGTGAGTGAGAGAGAGAGAGAGAGAGAGAGAAGCTGTGAGTGAGAGAGAGAGAGAGAAGCTGTGAGTGAGGGTGAGAGAGAAAGAGAAGCTGTGAGTGAGAGAGTGAGAGAAAGAGAAGCTGTGAGTGAGAGAGAGAGAAAGAGAAGCTGTGAGTGAGAGAGAGAAGCTGTGAGAGAGAGAGAAAGAGAAGCTCTGAGAGAGAGAGAGAGAAAGAGAAGCTGTGAGTGTGAGAGAGAGTGAGAAAAAGGGAAGCTGTGAGTGAGCATGAGAGAGAGAGAAGCTGTGACAGTGGGAGAGAGAAAGAGAGAAAGAGAAGCTGTGAGTGAGAGAGAGAGAAAGAAAGAGAAGCTATGAGTGAGAGAGAGAGAAGCTGTGAGTGAGAGAGAGAAGGAGAAAGAGAATCTGTGAGTGAGAGAGAGAGAGAGTAGCTGTGAGTGAGAGAGAGAGAGAAGCTGTGAGTGAGTGAGAGAGAGAGTGAAGCTGTGAGTGAGAGAGAGAAAGAGAAGCTGTGAGTGAGAGAGAGAGAGAAAGAAAGAGAAGGTGTGAGTGAGAGAGAGAAGCTGTGAGTGAGAGAGAGAGGGAGAAAGAGAAGCTGTGTGTGAGAGAGAGAGAAAGAAAGAGAAGCTGTGAGTGAGAGAGAGAGAAGCTGTGAGTGAGAGAGAGAGAAAGAGAAGCTGTGAGTGAGAGAGAGAGAAAGAGAAGCTGTGAGAGAGAGAAGTTGTGAGTGAGTGAGAGAGAGAGAAGCTGTGTGTGTTAGAGAGAGAGAGAAGCTGTGAGTGAGAGAGAGAGAGAGAAGGAGAAGCTGTGAGTGAGATAGAGAGAGAGAAAGAGAAGCTGTGAGTGAGAGAGAGAGAAGCTGTGAGTGAGAGAGAAAGAGAAGTTGTGAGTGAGAGAGAAAGAGAAGCTGTGTGTGTGTGTGAGAGAGAGAAGCTGTGAGTGAGAGAGAGAGAAAGAGAAGCTGTGAGTGAGAGAGAGAGAGAAAGAGAAGCTGTGAGTGAGAGAGTGAGATAAAGAGAAGCTGTGAGTTAGAGAGAGACAGAGAAAGAGAAGCTGTGAGTGAGAGAGAGAGAAAAAAAGAAGCTGTGAGTGAGAGAGAGAGAGAAAGAGAAGCTGTGTGTGTGTGAGAGAGAGAGAAGCTGTGAGTGAGAGAGAGAGAAAGAAGCTGTGAGTGAGAGAGAGAGAGAAAGAGAAGCTGTGAGTGAGAGAGTGAGATAAAGAGAAGCTGTGAGTTAGAGAGAGACAGAGAAAGAGAAGCTGTGAGTGAGAGAGAGAGAAAAAAAAAGAAGCTGTGAGTGAGAGAGAGAGAGAGAGAAAGAGAAGCTGTGAGTGAGAGAGAGAGAAGCTGTGAGTGAGAGTGAGAGAGAAAGAGAAGCTGTGAGTGAGAGAGTGAGAGAAAGAGAAGCTGTGAGTGAGAGAGAGAAAGAAAGAGAAGATGTGAGTGAGAGAGAGAAGCTGTGAGTGAGAGAGAGAGAAAGAGAAGCTCTGAGTGAGAGAGAGAGAGAAAGAGAAGCTGTGAGTGTGAGAGAGAGTGAGAAAAAGGGAAGCTGTAAGTGAGCGTGAGAGAGAGAAGCTGTGACAGTGGGAGAGAGAAAGAGAGAAAGAGAAGCTGTGAGTGAGAGAGAGAGAAAGAAAGAGAAGTTATGAGTGAGAGAGAGAGAAGCTGTGAGTGAGAGTGAGAAGTAGAAAGAGAATCTGTGAGTGAGAGAGAGAGAGAGTAGCTGTGAGTGAGAGAGAGAGAGAAGCTGTGAGTGAGTGAGTGAGAGAGAGAAGCTGTGAGTGAGAGAGAGAAAGAGAAGCTGTGAGTGAGAGAAAGAGAGAGAGAGAAAGAGAAGCTGTGAGTGAGAGAGAGATAAAGAGAAGCTGTGAGTTAGAGAGAGAGAGAAAGAGAAGCTGTGAGTGAGAGAGAGAGAGAAAGAGAAGCTGTGTGAGAGACAGAATCTGTGAGTGAGAGAGAGAGAGAGAAAGAAAGAGAAGATGTCAGTGAGAGAGGGAGAGAGAGAGAGAGAGAAGCTGTGAGTGAGAGAGAGAGAGAGAGATAAGCTGTGTGAGAGAGGGAGAGAAAGAGAAGCTGTGAGTGAGAGAGAGAGAGTGAGAAGCTGTGAGTGAGAGAGAGAGAGAAGCTGTGTGAGAGAGAGAGAGAGAAAGAGAAGCTGTGAGTGTGAGAGAGAGAGAAAGAGGAGCTGTGTGTGAGAGAGAGAAGCTGTGAGTGAGAGAGAAAGAAAGAAATAGAAGCTGTGAGTGAGTGAGAGAGAGAGAAGCTGTGAGTGAGAGAGAGAGAGAAGCTGTGAGTGAGAGAGAGAGAGAAAGAGAAGCTGTGAGTGAGAGAGAGAGAGAAAGAGAAGCTGTGAGAGAGAGAAAGAGAAGCTGTGAGTGAGAGAGAAAGAGAAGCTGTGAGTGAGAGAGTGAAAGAAAGAGAAGCTGTGAGTGAGAGAGAGAAAAAGAAGCTGTGAGTGAGATAGAGAGAGAGAAAGAGAAGCTGTGAGAGAGAGAGAGAAGCTGTGAGTGAGAGAGAAAGAAAGAAATAGAAGCTGTGAGTGAGTGAGAGAGAGAGAAGCTGTGAGTGAGAGAGAGAGAGAAGCTGTGAGTGAGAGAGAGAGAGAGAGAGAGAAGCTGTGAGTGAGAGAGAGAAAGAGAAGTTGTGAGAGAGAGAAAGGGAAGCTGTGAGTGAGAGAGAAAGAGAAGCTGTGAGTGAGAGAGAGAGAAAGAGAAGCTGTGTGAGAGAGAGAGAGACAGAAGCTGTGAGTGAGAGAGAGAGAGAGAAAGAGATGTGAGTGAGAGAGAGAAAGAGAAACTGTGAGAGAGAGAGAGAGAAAGAAAGAGAAGCTGTGAGTGAGAGAGAGATAAAGAGAAGCTGTGAGTTAGAGAGAGACAGAGAAAGAGAAGCTGTGAGTGAGAGAGAGAGAAGCTGTGAGTGACAGAGGGAGAGAAAGAGAAGCTGTGAGTGTGAGAGAGAGAGAGAGATAGAGAAGCTGTGAGTGAGAGAGAGAGAGAGAAAGAAAAGCTGTGAGTGAGGGAGTGAGAGAAAGAGAAGCTGTGAGTATGAGAGTGAGAAAGAAAGAGAAGCTGTGAGTGAGAGAGAGAGGGTGAAAGAGAAGCTGTGATTGTGAGAGAGAGGGAGAAAAAGGGAAGCTGTGAGTGAGCGTGAGAGAGAGAGAGAGAAGCTGTGACAGTGGGAGAGAGAGAGAGAGAAAGAGAAGCTGTGAGTGAGAGAGAGAGAAAGAAAGAGAAGCTATGATCGAGAGAGAGAGAGAAGCTGTGAGTTAGAGAGAGAGGGAGAAAGAGAAGCTGTGAGTGAGAGAGAGAGGGAAAGAGAAGCTGTGAGTGAGAAAGAGAGACAGAGAAAGAGAAGCTGTGAGTGAGAGAGAGAGAGCTAGAAGCTGTGAGTGAGTGAGAGAGAGAAAGAGAAGCTGTAAGTGCGAGAGAGAGAGAAAGAGAAGCTGTGAGTGAGAGAGAGATAGAGAAGCTGTGAGTTAGAGAGAGAGAGAGAAAGAGAAGCTGTGAGTGAGAGAGAGAGAGAGAAAAAGAGAATCTGTGAGTGAGAGAGAGAGAGAGAAGCTGTGAGTAAGAGAGAGAAAGAGAAGCTGTGAGTGAGAGAGAGAGAGAGAAAGAGAAGCTGTGAGTGAAAGAGAGAGAGAGAAAGAGAAGCTGTGAGTGAGAGAGAGATAAAGAGAAGCTGTGAGTTAGAGAGAGACAGAGAAAGAGCTGTGAGTGAGAGAGAGAGAGAAAGAGAAGCTGTGAGAGAGAGAGAGAAGCTGTGAGTGAGAGAGAGAGAAAGAGAAGCTGTGAGTGAGAGAGAGAGAGAAAGAGAAGTTGTGTGAGAGAGAGAAAGAGAAGCTGTGAGTGAGAGAGAGAGAAGCTGTGAGTGAGAGAGAGAAAGAGAGAAGATGTGAGTGTGAGATTGTGAGAGAGAGAGTGAGAGAGAGAAGCTGTGAGTGAGTGAGAGAGATAGAGAAAGTGTCAGTGAGAGAGAGAAAGAGAAGCTGTGAGTGAGAGAGAGAGAGAAAGAGAAGCTGTGAGTGAGAGAGAGAGAGATAAAGAGAAGATGTGAGTGAGAGAGAGAGAAAGAGAAGATGTGAGTGAGAGAGAGGGAGAAAGAGAAGCTGTGAGTTAGAGAGAGAGAGAGAGAAAGAGAAGCTGTGAGTGAGAGAGAGAGAGAAAGAGAAGCTGTGAGTGAGAGAGAGAGATAAAGAGAAGATGTGAGTGAGAGAGAGAGAAAGAGAAGATGTGAGTGAGAGAGAGGGAGAAAGAGAAGCTGTGAGTGAGAGAGAGAGAAAGAGAAGATGTGAGTGAGTGAGTGAGAGAGAGAGAAGCTGTGAGTGAGAGAGAGAGAGAAAGAGAAGCTGTGAGTGAGAGAGAGAGAGATAAAGAGAAGATGTGAGTGAGAGAGAGAGAAAGAGAAGATGTGAGTGAGAGAGAGGGAGAAAGAGAAGCTGTGAGTTAGAGAGAGAGAGAGAAAGAGAAGCTGTGAGTGAGAGAGAGAGAGAAAGAGAAGCTGTGTGTGTGTGAGAGAGAGAAGCTGTGAGTGAGAGAGAGAGAAAGAGAAGATGTTAGTGAGATTGAGAGAGAGAAAGAGAAGCTGTGAGTGAGAGAGAGAGAAGCTGTGAGTGAGAGGGAGAGAGAGAAAGAGAAGGTGTGAGTGAGAGAGAGAAAGAGAAGCTGTGAGTGAGAGAGAGAGAGAAGCTGTGAGTGAGAGAGAGGGAGAGAAGATGTGAGTGAGAGAGAGAAAGAGAAAGAGAAACTGTGAGTGAGTGAGAGAGAGAGATAAAGAGAAGCTGTGAGTGATAGAGAGAGATAAAGAAAAGCTGTGAGTGAGAGAGAGAAAGAGAAGCTGGGAGTGAGTAAAAGAGAGAGAGAGGAGCTGTGAGTGAGAGAGAAAGAAAGAAAGAGAAGCTGTGAGTGAGTGAGAGAGAGAGAGAGAAACTGTGAGTGAGAGAGAGAGAGAGAGAGAAAGAGAAGCTGTGAGTGAGAGAGAGAGAGAAAGAAAGAGAATCTGTGAGTGAGAGAGAGAGAAGCTGTGAGTGAGAGAGAGAGGGAGAAAGAGAAGCTGTGAGTGAGAGAGAGAGAAAGAGAAGCTGTGAGAGAGAGAGAGAGAGAGAGAAGCTGTGAGAGAGAGAGAGAGAGAAGTTGTGAGTGAGTGAGAGAGAGAGAAGCTGTGAGAGAGAGAGAAGCTGTGAGTGAGAGAGAGAGGGAAGGAGAAGCTGTGAGTGAGAGAGAGAGAGAAAGAGAAGCTGTGAGTTAGAGAGAGAGAGAAAGAGAAGCTGTGAGTGAGAGAGAGAGAGAAAGTGAAGCTGTGTGTGTGTGAGAGAGAGAGAAGCTGTGTGTGAGAGAGAAAGAGAAGCTGTGAGTGAGAGAGAAAGAGAAGCTATGAGTTAGAGAGAGAGTGAAAGAGAAGCTGTGAGTGAGAGAGAGAGTGAGGAGCTGTGAGATAGAGAGAGAAAGAGAAGCTGTGAGTGAGAGAGAGAGAGAAGCTGTGAGTGAGAGAGAAAGAGAAGCTGTGAGTGAGAGAGAAAGAGAAGCTGTGTGTGTGTGAGAGAGAGAGAAGCTGTGAGTGAGAGAGAGAGAAAGAGAAGCTGTGAGTGAGAGAGAGAGAGAAAGAGAAGACGTGAGTGAGAGAGTGGGATAAAGAGAAGCTGTGAGTTAGAGAGAGAGAGAAAGAGAAGCTGTGAGTGAGAGAGAGAGAAAAAAAGAAGCTGTGAGTGAGAGAGAGAGAGAGAGAGAGAGAAGCTGTGAGTGAGAGAGAGAGAGAGAAGCTGTGAGTGAGGGTGAGGGAGAAAGAGAAGCTGTGAGTGAGAGAGTGAGAGAAAGAGAAGCTGTGAGTGAGAGAGAGAGAAAGAGAAGCTGTGAGTGAGAGAGAGAAGCTGTGAGAGAGAGAGAAAGAGAAGCTCTGAGAGAGAGAGAGAGAAAGAGAAGCTGTGAGTGTGAGAGAGAGTGAGAAAAAGGGAAGCTGTGAGTGAGCATGAGAGAGAGAGAAGCTGTGACAGTGGGAGAGAGAAAGAGAGAAAGAGAAGCTGTGAGTGAGAGAGAGAGAAAGAAAGAGAAGCTATGAGTGAGAGAGAGAGAAGCTGTGAGTGAGAGAGAGAAGGAGAAAGAGAATCTGTGAGTGAGAGAGAGAGAGAGTAGCTGTGAGTGAGAGAGAGAGAGAAGCTGTGAGTGAGTGAGAGAGAGAGTGAAGCTGTGAGTGAGAGAGAGAAAGAGAAGCTGTGAGTGAGAGAGAGAGAGAAAGAAAGAGAAGGTGTGAGTGAGAGAGAGAAGCTGTGAGTGAGAGAGAGAGGGAGAAAGAGAAGCTGTGAGTGAGAGAGAGAGAAAGAAAGAGAAGCTGTGAGTGAGAGAGAGAGAAGCTGTGAGTGAGAGAGAGAGAAAGAGAAGCTGTGAGTGAGAGAGAGAGAAAGAGAAGCTGTGAGAGAGAGAAGTTGTGAGTGAGTGAGAGAGAGAGAAGCTGTGTGTGTTAGAGAGAGAGAGAAGCTGTGAGTGAGAGAGAGAGAGAGAAGGAGAAGCTGTGAGTGAGATAGAGAGAGAGAAAGAGAAGCTGTGAGTGAGAGAGAGAGAAGCTGTGAGTGAGAGAGAAAGAGAAGTTGTGAGTGAGAGAGAAAGAGAAGCTGTGTGTGTGTGTGAGAGAGAGAAGCTGTGAGTGAGAGAGAGAGAAAGAGAAGCTGTGAGTGAGAGAGAGAGAGAAAGAGAAGCTGTGAGTGAGAGAGTGAGATAAAGAGAAGCTGTGAGTTAGAGAGAGACAGAGAAAGAGAAGCTGTGAGTGAGAGAGAGAGAAAAAAAGAAGCTGTGAGTGAGAGAGAGAGAGAAAGAGAAGCTGTGTGTGTGTGAGAGAGAGAGAAGCTGTGAGTGAGAGAGAGAGAAAGAAGCTGTGAGTGAGAGAGAGAGAGAAAGAGAAGCTGTGAGTGAGAGAGTGAGATAAAGAGAAGCTGTGAGTTAGAGAGAGACAGAGAAAGAGAAGCTGTGAGTGAGAGAGAGAGAGAAAAAAAGAAGCTGTGAGTGAGAGAGAGAGAGAGAGAAAGAGAAGCTGTGAGTGAGAGAGAGAGAAGCTGTGAGTGAGAGTGAGAGAGAAAGAGAAGCTGTGAGTGAGAGAGTGAGAGAAAGAGAAGCTGTGAGTGAGAGAGAGAAAGAAAGAGAAGATGTGAGTGAGAGAGAGAAGCTGTGAGTGAGAGAGAGAGAAAGAGAAGCTCTGAGTGAGAGAGAGAGAGAAAGAGAAGCTGTGAGTGTGAGAGAGAGTGAGAAAAAGGGAAGCTGTAAGTGAGCGTGAGAGAGAGAAGCTGTGACAGTGGGAGAGAGAAAGAGAGAAAGAGAAGCTGTGAGTGAGAGAGAGAGAAAGAAAGAGAAGTTATGAGTGAGAGAGAGAGAAGCTGTGAGTGAGAGTGAGAAGTAGAAAGAGAATCTGTGAGTGAGAGAGAGAGAGAGTAGCTGTGAGTGAGAGAGAGAGAGAAGCTGTGAGTGAGTGAGTGAGAGAGAGAAGCTGTGAGTGAGAGAGAGAAAGAGAAGCTGTGAGTGAGAGAAAGAGAGAGAGAGAAAGAGAAGCTGTGAGTGAGAGAGAGATAAAGAGAAGCTGTGAGTTAGAGAGAGAGAGAAAGAGAAGCTGTGAGTGAGAGAGAGAGAGAAAGAGAAGCTGTGTGAGAGACAGAATCTGTGAGTGAGAGAGAGAGAGAGAAAGAAAGAGAAGATGTCAGTGAGAGAGGGAGAGAGAGAGAGAGAGAAGCTGTGAGTGAGAGAGAGAGAGAGAGATAAGCTGTGTGAGAGAGGGAGAGAAAGAGAAGCTGTGAGTGAGAGAGAGAGAGTGAGAAGCTGTGAGTGAGAGAGAGAGAGAAGCTGTGTGAGAGAGAGAGAGAGAAAGAGAAGCTGTGAGTGTGAGAGAGAGAGAAAGAGGAGCTGTGTGTGAGAGAGAGAAGCTGTGAGTGAGAGAGAAAGAAAGAAATAGAAGCTGTGAGTGAGTGAGAGAGAGAGAAGCTGTGAGTGAGAGAGAGAGAGAAGCTGTGAGTGAGAGAGAGAGAGAAAGAGAAGCTGTGAGTGAGAGAGAGAGAGAAAGAGAAGCTGTGAGAGAGAGAAAGAGAAGCTGTGAGTGAGAGAGAAAGAGAAGCTGTGAGTGAGAGAGTGAAAGAAAGAGAAGCTGTGAGTGAGAGAGAGAAAAAGAAGCTGTGAGTGAGATAGAGAGAGAGAAAGAGAAGCTGTGAGAGAGAGAGAGAAGCTGTGAGTGAGAGAGAAAGAAAGAAATAGAAGCTGTGAGTGAGTGAGAGAGAGAGAAGCTGTGAGTGAGAGAGAGAGAGAAGCTGTGAGTGAGAGAGAGAGAGAGAGAGAGAAGCTGTGAGTGAGAGAGAGAAAGAGAAGTTGTGAGAGAGAGAAAGGGAAGCTGTGAGTGAGAGAGAAAGAGAAGCTGTGAGTGAGAGAGAGAGAAAGAGAAGCTGTGTGAGAGAGAGAGAGACAGAAGCTGTGAGTGAGAGAGAGAGAGAGAAAGAGAAGCTGTGAGAGAGAGAGAAGCTGTGAGTGTGAGAGAAAGAGAGGCTGTGAGTGAGAGAGAGAGAGAGAAGCTGAGTGAGAGAGAGATAAAGAGAAGCTGTGAGTTAGAGAGAGAGAGAGAAAGAGAAGCTGTGAGTGAGACAGAGAGAAAGAGAAGCTGTGTGTGTGTGAGAGAGAGAGAAGCTGTGAGTGAGAGAGAGAGAAAGAGAAGCTGTGAGTGAGAGAGAAAGCTGGGAGTGAGAGAGAAAGAGAAAGAGAAGCTGTGAGTGAGAGAGAGAAGCTGTGAGTGAGAGAGAGAGAGAAACTGTGAGTGAGTGAGAGAGAGAGAAGCTGTGAGTGAGTGAGTGAGAGAGAGAGAAGCTGTGAGTGAGAGAGAGAGAGAAAGAGAAGCTGTGAGTGAGTGAGTGAGAGACAAGGTGTGAGTGAGAGAGAGAGAGAGAAGCTGTGAGTGAGAGAGAAAGAAAGATAGAGAAGCTGTGAGTGAGAGAGAGAGAGAAAGAGAAGCTGTGAGTGAGAGAGAGAGAGAAAGAGAAGCTGTGAGTGAGAGAGAGAAAGAAAGAAAGAGAAGCTGTGAGTGAGAGAGAGAGAGAAAGTGAAGATGTGAGTGAGAGAGAGAAAGAGGTGTGAGTGAGTGAGAGAGAGAAAGAGAAGCTGTGAGAGAGAGAGAGAAAGAGAAGCTGTGACTGAAAGAGAGATAACGACAAGTTGTGAGTTAGAGAGAGACAGAGAGAGAGAGAGTAGCTGTGAGTGAGAAAGAGAGAGAAGCTGTGAGTGAGAGAGAGAGAGAAAGAGATGTGAGTGAGAGAGAGAAAGAGAAACTGTGAGTGAGAGAGAGAGAGAGAATGAAAGAGAAGCTGTGAGTGAGAGAGAGATAAAGAGAAGCTGTGAGTTAGAGAGAGACAGAGAAAGAGAAGCTGTGAGTGAGAGAGAGAGAAGCTGTGAGTGACAGAGAGAGAAAGAGAAGCTGTGAGTGTGAGAGAGAGAGATATAGAGAAGCTGTGAGTGAGAGAGAGAGAGAAAGAAAAGCTGTGAGTGAGGGAGTGAGAGAAAGAGAAGCTGTGAGTATGAGAGTGAGAAAGAAAGAGAAGCTGTGAGTGAGAGAGAGGGTGAAAGAGAAGCTGTGATTGTGAGAGAGAGGGAGAAAAAGGGAAGCTGTGAGTGAGCGTGAGAGAGAGAGAGAGAAGCTGTGACAGTGGGAGAGAGAGAGAGAAAGAGAAGCAGTGAGTGAGAGAGAGAGAAAGAAAGAGAAGCTATGAGCGAGAGAGAGAGAGAGAAGCTGTGAGTTAGAGAGAGAGAGAGAGGGAAAGAGAAGCTGTGAGTGAGAAAGAGAGACAGAGAAAGAGAAGCTGTGAGTGAGAGAGAGAGAGCTAGAAGCTGTGAGTGAGTGAGAGAGAGAAAGAGAAGCTGTAAGTGCGAGAGAGAGAAAGAGAAGCTGTGAGTGAGAGAGAGATAGAGAAGCTGTGAGTTAGAGAGAGAGAGAGAAAGAGAAGCTGTGAGTGAGAGAGAGAGAGAAAAAGAGAATCTGTGAGTGAGAGAGAGAGAGAGAAGCTGTGAGTAAGAGAGAGAAAGAGAAGCTGTGAGTGAGACAGAGAGAGAGAAAGAGAAGCTGTGAGTGAAAGAGAGAGAGAGAAAGAGAAGCTGTGAGTGAGAGAGATAAAGAGAAGCTGTGAGTTAGAGAGAGACAGAGAAAGAGCTGTGAGTGAGAGAGAGAGAAAGAGAAGCTGTGAGAGAGAGAGAAGCTGTGAGTGAGAGAGAGAGAAAGAGAAGCTGTGAGTGAGAGAGAGAGAGAGAAGATGTGAGTGTGAGATTGTGAGAGAGAAAGAGAAGCTGTGAGTGAGAGAGAGAAGCTGTGAGTGAGAGAGAGAGAGATAGAGAAAGTGTGAGTGTGTGAGAGAGAGAGAAAGAGAAGCTGTGAGTGAGAGAGAGATAAAGAGAAGCTGTGAGTGAGAGAGAGAGAGAAAGAGAACCTGTGAGTTAGAGAGAGAGAGACAAAGAGAAGCTGTGAGAGAGAGAGAGAGAGAAAGAGAAGCTGTGTGTGTGTGAGAGAGAGAAGCTGTGAGTGTGTGAGAGAGAAAGAGAAGATGTTAGTGAGATTGAGAGAGAGAAAGAGAAGCTGTGAGTGAGAGAGAGAGAGAAGCTGTGAGTGAGAGAGAAAGAGAAGCTGTGAGTGAGAGAGAAAGAGAAGCTGTGTGTGTGTGAGAGAGAGAGAAGCTGTGGGTGAGAGAGAGAGAAAGAGAAGCTGTGTGTGAGAGAGAGAGAGAAAGAGAAGCTGTGAGTGAGAGAGTGGGATAAAGAGAAGCTGTGAGTTAGAGAGAGAGAGAAAGAGAAGCTGTGAGTGAGAGAGAGAGAAAAAAGAAGCTGTGAGTGAGAGAGAGAGAGAGAGAAAGAGAAGCTGTGAGTGAGAGAGAGAGAGAGAAGCTGTGAGTGAGGGTGAGATGAAAGAGAAGCTGTGAGTGAGAGAGTGAGAGAAAGAGAAGCTGTGAGTGAGAGAGAGAGAAAGAAAGAGAAGCTGTGAGTGAGAGAGAGAAGCTGTGAGAGAGAGAGAAAGAGAAGCTCTGAGAGAGAGAGAGAGAGAGAAGCTGTGAGTGTGAAAGAGAGTGAGAAAAAGGGAAGCTGTGAGTGAGCATGAGAGAGAGAGAAGCTGTGACAGTGGGAGAGAGAAAGAGAGAAAGAGAAGCTGTGAGTGAGAGAGAGAGAAAGAAAGAGAAGCTATGAGTGAGAGAGAGAGAAGCTGTGAGTGAGAGAGAGAAGGAGAAAGAGAATCTGTGAGTGAGAGAGAGAGAGAGTAGCTGTGAGTGAGAGAGAGAGAGAGAAGCTGTGAGTGAGTGAGAGAGAGAGTGAAGCTGTGAGTGAGAGAGAGAAAGAGAAGCTGTGAGTGAGTGAGAAAGAAAGAGAAGGTGTGAGTGAGAGAGAGAAGCTGTGAGTGAGAGAGAGAGGGAGAAAGAGAAGCTGTGAGTGAGAGAGAGAGAAAGAAAGAGAAGCTGTGAGTGAGAGAGAGAGAAGCTGTGAGAGAGAGAGAGAGGGAGAAAGAGAAGCTGTGAGTGAGAGAGAGAGAAAGAGAAGCTGTGAGTGAGAGAGAGAGAAAGAGAAGCTGTGAGTGAGACAGAGAGAAAGAGAAGCTGTGAGTTAGAGAGAGAGAGAGAGAAGGAGAAGCTGTGAGTGAGATAGAGAGAAAGAAAGAGAAGCTGTGAGTGAGAGAGAGAGAAGCTGTGAGAGAGAGAGAGAGGGAGAAAGAGAAGCTGTGAGTGAGAGAGAGAGAAAGAGAAGCTGTGAGTGAGTGAGAGAGAGAGAAGCTGTGTGTGTTAGAGAGAGAGAAGCTGTGAGTGAGAGAGAGAGAGAGAGAAGGAGAAGCTGTGAGTGAGATAGAGAGAGAGAAAGAGAAGCTGTGAGTGAGAGAGAGAGAGAAGCTGTGAGTGAGAGAGAAAGAGAAGTTGTGAGTGAGAGAGAAAGAGAAGCTGTGTGTGTGTGTGAGAGAGAGAAGCTGTGAGTGAGAGAGAGAGAAAGAGAAGCTGTGAGTGAGAGAGAGAGAGAAAGAGAAGCTGTGAGTGAGAGAGTGAGATAAAGAGAAGCTGTGAGTTAGAGAGAGACAGAGAAAGAGAAGCTGTGAGTGAGAGAGAGAGAAAAAAAGAAGCTGTGAGTGAGAGAGAGAGAGAAAGAGAAGCTGTGTGTGTGAGAGAGAGAGAGAAGCTGTGAGTGAGAGAGAGAGAAAGAAGCTGTGAGTGAGAGAGAGAGAGAAAGAGAAGCTGTGAGTGAGAGAGTGAGATAAAGAGAAGCTGTGAGTTAGAGAGAGACAGAGAAAGAGAAGCTGTGAGTGAGAGAGAGAGAAAAAAAGAAGCTGTGAGTGAGAGAGAGAGAGAGAGAAAGAGAAGCTGTGAGTGAGAGAGAGAGAGAAGCTGTGAGTGAGAGTGAGAGAGAAAGAGAAGCTGTGAGTGAGAGAGTGAGAGAAAGAGAAGCTGTGAGTGGGAGAGAGAAAGAAAGAGAAGATGTGAGTGAGAGAGAGAAGCTATGAGTGAGAGAGAGAGAAAGAGAAGCTCTGAGTGAGAGAGAGAGAGAAAGAGAAGCTGTGAGTGTGAGAGAGAGTGAGAAAAAGGGAAGCTGTGAGTGAGCGTGAGAGAGAGAAGCTGTGACAGTGGGAGAGAGAAAGAGAGAAAGAGAAGCTGTGAGTGAGAGAGAGAGAAAGAAAGAGAAGTTATGAGTGAGAGAGAGAGAAGCTGTGAGTGAGAGTGAGAAGTAGAAAGAGAATCTGTGAGTGAGAGAGAGAGAGTAGCTGTGAGTGAGAGAGAGAGAGAAGCTGTGAGTGAGTGAGTGAGAGAGAGAAGCTGTGAGTGAGAGAGAGAAAGAGAAGCTGTGAGTGAGAGAAAGAGAGAGAGAGAAAGAGAAGCTGTGAGTGAGAGAGAGATAAAGAGAAGCTGTGAGTTAGAGAGAGAGAGAAAGAGAAGCTGTGAGTGAGAGAGAGAGAGAAAGAGAAGCTGTGTGAGAGAGAGAATCTGTGAGTGAGAGAGAGAGAGAGAAAGAAAGAGAAGATGTCAGTGAGAGAGGGAGAGAGAGAGAGAGAGAGAAGCTGTGAGTGAGAGAGAGAGAGAAAGATAAGCTGTGTGAGAGAGGGAGAGAAAGAGAAGCTGTGAGTGAGAGAGAGAGAGTGAGAAGCTGTGAGTGAGAGAGAGAGAGAAGCTGTGAGAGAGAGAGAGAGAAAGAGAAGCTGTGAGTGTGAGAGAGAGAGAAAGAGGAGCTGTGTGTGAGAGAGAGAAGCTGTGAGTGAGAGAGAAAGAAAGAAATAGAAGCTGTGAGTGAGTGAGAGAGAGAGAAGCTGTGAGTGAGAGAGAGAGAGAAGCTGTGAGTGAGAGAGAGAGAGAGAAAGAGAAGCTGTGAGTGAGAGAGAGAGAGAAAGAGAAGCTGTGAGAGAGAGAAAGAGAAGCTGTGAGTGAGAGAGAAAGAGAAGCTGTGAGTGAGAGAGTGAAAGAAAGAGAAGCTGTGAGTGAGAGAGAGAAAAAGAAGCTGTGAGTGAGATAGAGAGAGAGAAAGAGAAGCTGTGAGAGAGAGAGAGAAGCTGTGAGTGAGAGAGAAAGAAAGAAATAGAAGCTGTGAGTGAGTGAGAGAGAGAGAAGCTGAGAGTGAGAGAGAGAGAGAAGCTGTGAGTGAGAGAGAGAGAGAGAGAAGCTGTGAGTGAGAGAGAGAAAGAGAAGTTGTGAGAGAGAGAAAGGGAAGCTGTGAGTGAGAGAGAAAGAGAAGCTGTGAGTGAGAGAGAGAGAAAGAGAAGCTGTGTGAGAGAGAGAGAAACAGAAGCTGTGAGTGAGAGAGAGAGAGAGAAAGAGAAGCTGTGAGAGAGAGAGAAGCTGTGAGTGTGAGAGAAAGAGAGGCTGTGAGTGAGAGAGAGAGAGAGAAGCTGAGTGAGAGAGAGATAAAGAGAAGCTGTGAGTTAGAGAGAGAGAGAAAGAGAAGCTGTGAGTGAGACAGAGAGAAAGAGAAGCTGTGTGTGTGTGAGAGAGAGAGAAGCTGTGAGTGAGAGAGAGAGAAAGAGAAGCTGGGAGTGAGAGAGAAAGCTGGGAGTGAGAGAGAAAGAGAAAGAGAAGCTGTGAGTGAGAGAGAGAGAAGCTGTGAGTGAGAGAGAGAGAGAAACTGTGAGTGAGTGAGAGAGAGAGAAGCTGTGAGTGAGTGAGTGAGAGAGAGAGAAGCTGTGAGTGAGAGAGAGAGAGAGAAAGAGAAGCTGTGAGTGAGTGAGTGAGAGACAAGGTGTGAGTGAGAGAGAGAGAGAGAAGCTGTGAGTGAGAGAGAAAGAAAGATAGAGAAGCTGTGAGTGAGAGAGAGAGAGAAAGAGAAGCTGTGAGTGAGAGAGAGAGAGAAAGAGAAGCTGTGAGTGAGAGAGAGAAAGAAAGAAAGAGAAGCTGTGAGTGAGAGAGAGAGAGAAAGTGAAGATGTGAGTGAGAGAGAGAAAGAGGTGTGAGTGAGTGAGAGAGAGAAAGAGAAGCTGTGAGAGAGAGAGAGAAAGAGAAGCTGTGACTGAGAGAGAGATAACGACAAGTTGTGAGTTAGAGTGAGACAGAGAGAGAGAGTAGCTGTGAGTGAGAAAGAGAGAGAAGCTGTGAGTGAGAGAGAGAGAAAGAGATGTGAGTGAGAGAGAGAAAGAGAAACTGTGAGTGAGAGAGAGAGAGAGAGAGAAAGAGAAGCTGTGAGTGAGAGAGAGATAAAGAGAAGCTGTGAGTTAGAGAGAGACAGAGAAAGAGAAGCTGTGAGTGAGAGAGAGAGAAGCTGTGAGTGACAGAGAGAGAGAAAGAGAAGCTGTGAGTGTGAGAGAGAGAGAGATAGAGAAGCTGTGAGTGAGAGAGAGAGAGAAAGAAAAGCTGTGAGTGAGGGAGTGAGAGAAAGAGAAGCTGTGAGTATGAGAGTGAGAAAGAAAGAGAAGCTGTGAGTGAGAGAGAGGGTGAAAGAGAAGCTGTGATTGTGAGAGAGAGGGAGAAAAAGGGAAGCTGTGAGTGGGCGTGAGAGAGAGAGAGAGAAGCTGTGACAGTGGGAGAGAGAGAGAGAGAAAGAGAAGCTGTGAGTGAGAGAGAGAGAAAGAAAGAGAAGCTATGAGCGAGAGAGAGAGAGAGAAGCTGTGAGTTAGAGAGAGAGAGAGAGGGAAAGAGAAGCTGTGAGTGAGAAAGAGAGACAGAGAAAGAGAAGCTGTGAGTGAGAGCGAGCGAGCTAGAAGCTGTGAGTGAGTGAGAGAGAGAAAGAGAAGCTGTAAGTGCGAGAGAGAGAAAGAGAAGCTGTGAGTGAGAGAGAGAGATAGAGAAGCTGTGAGTTAGAGAGAGAGAGAGAAAGAGAAGCTGTGAGTGAGAGAGAGAGAGAAAAAGAGAATCTGTGAGTGAGAGAGAGAGAGAGAAGCTGTGAGTAAGAGAGAGAAAGAGAAGCTGTGAGTGAGACAGAGAGAGAGAAAGAGAAGCTGTGAGTGAAAGAGAGAGAGAGAAAGAGAAGCTGTGAGTGAGAGAGATAAAGAGAAGCTGTGAGTTAGAGATAGACAGAGAAAGAGCTGTGAGTGAGAGAGAGAGAGAAAGAGAAGCTGTGAGAGAGAGAGAGAAGCTGTGAGTGAGAGAGAGAGAAAGAGAAGCTGTGAGTGAGAGAGAGAGAGAGAAGATGTGAGTGTGAGATTGTGAGAGAGAAAGAGAAGCTGTGAGTGAGAGAGAGAAGCTGTGAGTGACAGAGAGAGAGATAGAGAAAGTGTGAGTGTGAGAGAGAGAGAGAAAGAGAAGCTGTGAGTGAGAGAGAGATAAAGAGAAGCTGTGAGTGAGAGAGAGAGAGAAAGAGAACCTGTGAGTTAGAGAGAGAGAGACAAAGAGAAGCTGTGAGTGAGAGAGAGAGAGAAAGAGAAGCTGTGTGTGTGTGAGAGAGAGAAGCTGTGAGTGTGAGAGAGAGAAAGAGAAGATGTTAGTGAGATTGAGAGAGAGAAAGAGAAGCTGTGAGTGAGAGAGAGAGAAGCTGTGAGTGAGAGGGAGAGAGAGAAAGAGAAGGTGTGAGTGAGAGAGAGAAAGAGAAGGTGTGAGTGAGAGAGAGGGAGAAGCTGTGAGTGAGAGAGAGGGAGAGAAGATGTGAGTGAGAGAGAGAAAGAGAAAGAGAAACTGTGAGTGAGTGAGAGAGAGATAAAGAGAAGCTGTGAGTGAGAGAGGGAGATAAAGAAAAGCTGTGAGTGAGAGAGAGAAAGAGAAGCTGGGAGTGAGTAAAAGAGAGAGAGAAGCTGTGAGTGAGAGAGAAAGAAAGAAAGAGAAGCTGTGAGTGAGTGAGAGAGAGAGAGAGAAACTGTGAGTGAGAGAGAGAGAGAGAAAGAGAAGCTGTGAGTGAGAGAGAGAGAGAAAGAAAGAGAAGCTGTGAGTGAGAGAGAGAGAAGCTGTGAGTGAGAGAGAGAGGGAGAAAGAGAAGCTGTGAGTGAGAGAGAGAGAGAAAAAAGAAGCTGTGAGTGAGAGAGAGAGAGAGAGAAAGAGAAGCTGTGAGTGAGAGAGAGAGAGAAGCTGTGAGTGAGAGTGAGAGAGAAAGATAAGCTGTGAGTGAGAGAGTGAGAGAAAGAGAAGCTGTGAGTGAGAGAGAGAAAGAAAGAGAAGATGTGAGTGAGAGAGAGAAGCTGTGAGTGAGAGAGAGAGAAAGAGAAGCTCTGAGTGAGAGAGAGAGAAAGAGAAGCTGTGAGTGTGAGAGAGAGTGAGAAAAAGGGAAGCTGTGAGTGAGCGTGAGAGAGAGAAGCTGTGACAGTGGGAGAGAGAAAGAGAGAAAGAGAAGCTGTGAGTGAGAGAGAGAGAAAGAAAGAGAAGTTATGAGTGAGAGAGAGAGAAGCTGTGAGTGAGAGTGAGAAGTAGAAAGAGAATCTGTGAGAGAGAGAGAGAGAGAGAGAGTAGCTGTGAGTGAGAGAGAGAGAGAAGCTGTGAGTGAGTGAGTGAGAGAGAGAAGCTGTGAGTTAGAGAGAGACAGAGAAAGAGAAGCTGTGAGTGAGAGAGAGAGAAGCTGTGAGTGACAGAGAGAGAGAAAGAGAAGCTGTGAGTGTGAGAGAGAGAGAGATAGAGAAGCTGTGAGTGAGAGAGAGAGAGAAAGAAAAGCTGTGAGTGAGGGAGTGAGAGAAAGAGAAGCTGTGAGTATGAGAGTGAGAAAGAAAGAGAAGCTGTGAGTGAGAGAGAGGGTGAAAGAGAAGCTGTGATTGTGAGAGAGAGGGAGAAAAAGGGAAGCTGTGAGTGAGCGTGAGAGAGAGAGAGAGAAGCTGTGACAGTGGGAGAGAGAGAGAGAGAAAGAGAAGCTGTGAGTGAGAGAGAGAGAAAGAAAGAGAAGCTATGAGCGAGAGAGAGAGAAGCTGTGAGTTAGAGAGAGAGAGAGAGGGAAAGAGAAGCTGTGAGTGAGAAAGAGAGACAGAGAAAGAGAAGCTGTGAGTGAGAGAGAGAGAGCTAGAAGCTGTGAGTGAGTGAGAGAGAGAAAGAGAAGCTGTAAGTGCGAGAGAGAGAAAGAGAAGCTGTGAGTGAGAGAGAGATAGAGAAGCTGTGAGTTAGAGAGAGAGAGAGAAAGAGAAGCTGTGAGTGAGAGAGAGAGAGAAAAAGAGAATCTGTGAGTGAGAGAGAGAGAGAGAAGCTGTGAGTAAGAGAGAGAAAGAGAAGCTGTGAGTGAGACAGAGAGAGAGAAAGAGAAGCTGTGAGTGAAAGAGAGAGAGAGAAAGAGAAGCTGTGAGTGAGAGAGATAAAGAGAAGCTGTGAGAGAGAGAGAGAGAAAGAGCTGTGAGTGAGAGAGAGAGAGAAAGAGAAGCTGTGAGAGAGAGAGAGAAGCTGTGAGTGAGAGAGAGAGAAAGAGAAGCTGTGAGTGAGAGAGAGAGAGAGAGAAGATGTGAGTGTGAGATTGTGAGAGAGAAAGAGAAGCTGTGAGTGAGAGAGAGAAGCTGTGAGTGACAGAGAGAGAGATAGAGAAAGTGTGAGTGTGAGAGAGAGAGAGAAAGAGAAGCTGTGAGTGAGAGAGAGATAAAGAGAAGCTGTGAGTGAGAGAGAGAGAGAAAGAGAACCTGTGAGTTAGAGAGAGAGAGACAAAGAGAAGCTGTGAGTGAGAGAGAGAGAGAAAGAGAAGCTGTGTGTGTGTGAGAGAGAGAAGCTGTGAGTGTGAGAGAGAGAAAGAGAAGATGTTAGTGAGATTGAGAGAGAGAAAGAGAAGCTGTGAGTGAGAGAGAGAGAAGCTGTGAGTGAGAGGGAGAGAGAGAAAGAGAAGGTGTGAGTGAGAGAGAGAAAGAGAAGGTGTGAGTGAGAGAGAGGGAGAAGCTGTGAGTGAGAGAGAGGGAGAGAAGATGTGAGTGAGAGAGAGAAAGAGAAAGAGAAACTGTGAGTGAGTGAGAGAGAGATAAAGAGAAGCTGTGAGTGAGAGAGGGAGATAAAGAAAAGCTGTGAGTGAGAGAGAGAAAGAGAAGCTGGGAGTGAGTAAAAGAGAGAGAGAAGCTGTGAGTGAGAGAGAAAGAAAGAAAGAGAAGCTGTGAGTGAGTGAGAGAGAGAGAGAGAAACTGTGAGTGAGAGAGAGAGAGAGAAAGAGAAGCTGTGAGTGAGAGAGAGAGAGAAAGAAAGAGAAGCTGTGAGTGAGAGAGAGAGAAGCTGTGAGTGAGAGAGAGAGGGAGAAAGAGAAGCTGTGAGTGAGAGAGAGAGAAAAAAAGAAGCTGTGAGTGAGAGAGAGAGAGAGAGAGAAAGAGAAGCTGTGAGTAAGAGAGAGAGAGAGAAGCTGTGAGTGAGAGTGAGAGAGAAAGAGAAGCTGTGAGTGAGAGAGTGAGAGAAAGAGAAGCTGTGAGTGAGAGAGAGAAAGAAAGAGAAGATGTGAGTGAGAGAGAGAAGCTGTGAGTGAGAGAGAGAGAAAGAGAAGCTCTGAGTGAGAGAGAGAGAAAGAGAAGCTGTGAGTGTGAGAGAGAGTGAGAAAAAGGGAAGCTGTGAGTGAGCGTGAGAGAGAGAAGCTGTGACAGTGGGAGAGAGAAAGAGAAGCTGTGAGTGAGAGAGAGAAAGAAAGAGAAGTTATGAGTGAGAGAGAGAGAAGCTGTGAGTGAGAGTGAGAAGTAGAAAGAGAATCTGTGAGTGAGAGAGAGAGAGAGAGTAGCTGTGAGTGAGAGAGAGAGAGAAGCTGTGAGTGAGTGAGTGAGAGAGAGAAGCTGTGAGTGAGAGAGAGAAAGAGAAGCTGTGAGTGAGAGAAAGAGAGAGAGAGAAAGAGAAGCTGTGAGTGAGAGAGAGATAAAGAGAAGCTGTGAGTTAGAGAGAGAGAGAAAGAGAAGCTGTGAGTGAGAGAGAGAGAGAAAGAGAAGCTGTGTGAGAGAGAGAATCTGTGAGTGAGAGAGAGAGAGAGAAAGAAAGAGAAGATGTCAGTGAGAGAGGGAGAGAGAGAGAAGCTGTGAGTGAGAGAGAGAGAGAAAGATAAGCTGTGTGAGAGAGGGAGAGAAAGAGAAGCTGTGAGTGAGAGAGAGAGAGTGAGAAGCTGTGAGTGAGAGAGAGAGAGAAGCTGTGAGTGAGAGAGAGAGAGAGAAAGAGAAGCTGTGAGTGTGTGAGAGAGAGAAAGAGGAGCTGTGTGTGAGAGAGAGAAGCTGTGAGTGAGAGAGAAAGAAAGAAATAGAAGCTGTGAGTGAGTGAGAGAGAGAAGCTGTGAGTGAGAGAGAGAGAGAGAAGCTGTGAGTGAGAGAGAGAGAGAGAAAGAGAAGCTGTGAGAGAGAGAAAGAGAAGCTGTGAGTGAGAGAGAAAGAGAAGCTGTGAGTGAGAGAGTGAAAGAAAGAGAAGCTGTGAGTGAGAGAGAGAAAAAGAAGCTGTGAGTGAGATAGAGAGAGAGAAAGAGAAGCTGTGAGAGAGAGAGAAGCTGTGAGTGAGAGAGAAAGAAAGAAATAGAAGCTGTGAGTGAGTGAGAGAGAGAGAAGCTGTGAGTGAGAGAGAGAGAGAAGCTGTGAGTGAGAGAGAGAGAGAGAGAGAGAGAGAAGCTGTGAGTGAGAGAGAGAAAGAGAAGTTGTGAGAGAGAGAAAGGGAAGCTGTGAGTGAGAGAGAAAGAGAAGCTGTGAGTGAGAGAGAGAGAAAGAGAAGCTGTGTGTGAGAGAGAGAGACAGAAGCTGTGAGTGAGAGAGAGAGAGAGAAAGAGAAGCTGTGAGAGAGAGAGAAGCTGTGAGTGTGAGAGAAAGAGAGGCTGTGAGTGAGAGAGAGAGAGAAGCTGAGTGAGAGAGAGATAAAGAGAAGCTGTGAGTTAGAGAGAGAGAGAGAAAGAGAAGCTGTGAGTGAGACAGAGAGAAAGAGAAGCTGTGTGTGTGTGAGAGAGAGAGAAGCTGTGAGTGAGAGAGAGAGAAAGAGAAGCTGTGAGTGAGAGAGAAAGCTGGGAGTGAGAGAGAAAGAGAAAGAGAAGCTGTGAGTGAGAGAGAG
This sequence comes from Bradypodion ventrale, assembly GCA_035047345.1. NCBI lineage: Eukaryota > Metazoa > Chordata > Lepidosauria > Squamata > Chamaeleonidae > Bradypodion > Bradypodion ventrale. Next base: position 8,715,669 of record JAWDJE010000018.1, on the reverse strand, counting down.
AGAAGCTGTGAGTGAGAGAGAGAGAGAAGCTGTGAGTGAGAGTGAGAGAGAAAGATAAGCTGTGAGTGAGAGAGTGAGAGAAAGAGAAGCTGTGAGTGAGAGAGAGAAAGAAAGAGAAGATGTGAGTGAGAGAGAGAAGCTGTGAGTGAGAGAGAGAGAAAGAGAAGCTCTGAGTGAGAGAGAGAGAAAGAGAAGCTGTGAGTGTGAGAGAGAGTGAGAAAAAGGGAAGCTGTGAGTGAGCGTGAGAGAGAGAAGCTGTGACAGTGGGAGAGAGAAAGAGAGAAAGAGAAGCTGTGAGTGAGAGAGAGAGAAAGAAAGAGAAGTTATGAGTGAGAGAGAGAGAAGCTGTGAGTGAGAGTGAGAAGTAGAAAGAGAATCTGTGAGTGAGAGAGAGAGAGAGAGAGTAGCTGTGAGTGAGAGAGAGAGAGAAGCTGTGAGTGAGTGAGTGAGAGAGAGAAGCTGTGAGTTAGAGAGAGACAGAGAAAGAGAAGCTGTGAGTGAGAGAGAGAGAAGCTGTGAGTGACAGAGAGAGAGAAAGAGAAGCTGTGAGTGTGAGAGAGAGAGAGATAGAGAAGCTGTGAGTGAGAGAGAGAGAGAAAGAAAAGCTGTGAGTGAGGGAGTGAGAGAAAGAGAAGCTGTGAGTATGAGAGTGAGAAAGAAAGAGAAGCTGTGAGTGAGAGAGAGGGTGAAAGAGAAGCTGTGATTGTGAGAGAGAGGGAGAAAAAGGGAAGCTGTGAGTGAGCGTGAGAGAGAGAGAGAGAAGCTGTGACAGTGGGAGAGAGAGAGAGAGAAAGAGAAGCTGTGAGTGAGAGAGAGAGAAAGAAAGAGAAGCTATGAGCGAGAGAGAGAGAAGCTGTGAGTTAGAGAGAGAGAGAGAGGGAAAGAGAAGCTGTGAGTGAGAAAGAGAGACAGAGAAAGAGAAGCTGTGAGTGAGAGAGAGAGAGCTAGAAGCTGTGAGTGAGTGAGAGAGAGAAAGAGAAGCTGTAAGTGCGAGAGAGAGAAAGAGAAGCTGTGAGTGAGAGAGAGATAGAGAAGCTGTGAGTTAGAGAGAGAGAGAGAAAGAGAAGCTGTGAGTGAGAGAGAGAGAGAAAAAGAGAATCTGTGAGTGAGAGAGAGAGAGAGAAGCTGTGAGTAAGAGAGAGAAAGAGAAGCTGTGAGTGAGACAGAGAGAGAGAAAGAGAAGCTGTGAGTGAAAGAGAGAGAGAGAAAGAGAAGCTGTGAGTGAGAGAGATAAAGAGAAGCTGTGAGAGAGAGAGAGAGAAAGAGCTGTGAGTGAGAGAGAGAGAGAAAGAGAAGCTGTGAGAGAGAGAGAGAAGCTGTGAGAGAGAGAGAGAGAAAGAGAAGCTGTGAGTGAGAGAGAGAGAGAGAAGATGTGAGTGTGAGATTGTGAGAGAGAAAGAGAAGCTGTGAGTGAGAGAGAGAAGCTGTGAGTGACAGAGAGAGAGATAGAGAAAGTGTGAGTGTGAGAGAGAGAGAGAAAGAGAAGCTGTGAGTGAGAGAGAGATAAAGAGAAGCTGTGAGTGAGAGAGAGAGAGAAAGAGAACCTGTGAGTTAGAGAGAGAGAGACAAAGAGAAGCTGTGAGTGAGAGAGAGAGAGAAAGAGAAGCTGTGTGTGTGTGAGAGAGAGAAGCTGTGAGTGTGAGAGAGAGAAAGAGAAGATGTTAGTGAGATTGAGAGAGAGAAAGAGAAGCTGTGAGTGAGAGAGAGAGAAGCTGTGAGTGAGAGGGAGAGAGAGAAAGAGAAGGTGTGAGTGAGAGAGAGAAAGAGAAGGTGTGAGTGAGAGAGAGGGAGAAGCTGTGAGTGAGAGAGAGGGAGAGAAGATGTGAGTGAGAGAGAGAAAGAGAAAGAGAAACTGTCAGTGAGTGAGAGAGAGATAAAGAGAAGCTGTGAGTGAGAGAGGGAGATAAAGAAAAGCTGTGAGTGAGAGAGAGAAAGAGAAGCTGGGAGTGAGTAAAAGAGAGAGAGAAGCTGTGAGTGAGAGAGAAAGAAAGAAAGAGAAGCTGTGAGTGAGTGAGAGAGAGAGAGAGAAACTGTGAGTGAGAGAGAGAGAGAGAAAGAGAAGCTGTGAGTGAGAGAGAGAGAGAAAGAAAGAGAAGCTGTGAGTGAGAGAGAGAGGGAGAAAGAGAAGCTGTGAGTGAGAGAGAGAGAAAAAAAGAAGCTGTGAGTGAGAGAGAGAGAGAGAGAGAAAGAGAAGCTGTGAGTAAGAGAGAGAGAGAGAAGCTGTGAGTGAGAGTGAGAGAGAAAGAGAAGCTGTGAGTGAGAGAGTGAAAGAAAGAGAAGCTGTGAGTGAGAGAGAGAAAGAAAGAGAAGATGTGAGTGAGAGAGAGAAGCTGTGAGTGAGAGAGAGAGAAAGAGAAGCTCTGAGTGAGAGAGAGAGAAAGAGAAGCTGTGAGTGTGAGAGAGAGTGAGAAAAAGGGAAGCTGTGAGTGAGCGTGAGAGAGAGAAGCTGTGACAGTGGGAGAGAGAAAGAGAGAAAGAGAAGCTGTGAGTGAGAGAGAGAAAGAAAGAGAAGTTATGAGTGAGAGAGAGAGAAGCTGTGAGTGAGAGTGAGAAGTAGAAAGAGAATCTGTGAGTGAGAGAGAGAGAGAGAGTAGCTGTGAGGGAGAGAGAGAGAGAAGCTGTGAGTGAGTGAGTGAGAGAGAGAAGCTGTGAGTGAGAGAGAGAAAGAAAAGCTGTGAGTGAGAGAAAGAGAGAGAGAGAAAGAGAAGCTGTGAGTGAGAGAGAGATAAAGAGAAGCTGTGAGAGAGAGAGAGAAAGAGAAGCTGTGAGTGAGAGAGAGAGAGAAAGAGAAGCTGTGTGAGAGAGAGAATCTGTGAGTGAGAGAGAGAGAGAAAGAAAGAGAAGATGTCAGTGAGAGAGGGAGAGAGAGAGAAACTGTGAGTGAGAGAGAGAGAGAAAGATAAGCTGTGTGAGAGAGGGAGAGAAAGAGAAGCTGTGAGTGAGAGAGAGAGAGTGAGAAGCTGTGAGTGAGAGAGAGAGAGAAGCTGTGAGTGAGAGAGAGAGAGAGAAAGAGAAGCTGTGAGTGTGTGTGAGAGAGAAAGAGGAGCTGTGTGTGAGAGAGAGAAGCTGTGAGTGAGAGAGAAAGAAAGAAATAGAAGCTGTGAGTGAGTGAGAGAGAGAAGCTGTGAGTGAGAGAGAGAGAGAAGCTGTGAGTGAGAGAGAGAGAGAGAAAGAGAAGCTGTGAGAGAGAGAAAGAGAAGCTGTGAGTGAGAGAGAAAGAGAAGCTGTGAGTGAGAGAGTGAAAGAAAGAGAAGCTGTGAGTGAGAGAGAGAAAAAGAAGCTGTGAGTGAGATAGAGAGAGAGAAAGAGAAGCTGTGAGAGAGAGAGAAGCTGTGAGTGAGAGAGAAAGAAAGAAATAGAAGCTGTGAGTGAGTGAGAGAGAGAGAAGCTGTGAGTGAGAGAGAGAGAGAAGCTGTGAGTGAGAGAGAGAGAGAGAGAGAGAGAGAGAGAAGCTGTGAGTGAGAGAGAGAAAGAGAAGTTGTGAGAGAGAGAAAGGGAAGCTGTGAGTGAGAGAGAAAGAGAAGCTGTGAGTGAGAGAGAGAGAAAGAGAAGCTGTGTGTGAGAGAGAGAGACAGAAGCTGTGAGTGAGAGAGAGAGAGAGAAAGAGAAGCTTTGAGAGAGAGAGAAGCTGTGAGTGAGAGAGAGAGAGAGAAAGAGAAGCTGTGAGTGAGAGAGAGAGAGAAAGAAAGAGAAGCTGTGAGTGAGAGAGAGAGAAGCTGTGAGTGAGAGAGAGAGGGAGAAAGAGAAGCTGTGAGTGAGAGAGAGAGAAAAAAAGAAGCTGTGAGTGAGAGAGAGAGAGAGAGAGAAAGAGAAGCTGTGAGTAAGAGAGAGAGAGAGAAGCTGTGAGTGAGAGTGAGAGAGAAAGAGAAGCTGTGAGTGAGAGAGTGAGAGAAAGAGAAGCTGTGAGTGAGAGAGAGAAAGAAAGAGAAGATGTGAGTGAGAGAGAGAAGCTGTGAGTGAGAGAGAGAGAAAGAGAAGCTCTGAGTGAGAGAGAGAGAAAGAGAAGCTGTGAGTGTGAGAGAGAGTGAGAAAAAGGGAAGCTGTGAGTGAGCGTGAGAGAGAGAAGCTGTGACAGTGGGAGAGAGAAAGAGAGAAAGAGAAGCTGTGAGTGAGAGAGAGAAAGAAAGAGAAGTTATGAGTGAGAGAGAGAGAAGCTGTGAGTGAGAGTGAGAAGTAGAAAGAGAATCTGTGAGTGAGAGAGAGAGAGAGAGAGTAGCTGTGAGTGAGAGAGAGAGAGAAGCTGTGAGTGAGTGAGTGAGAGAGAGAAGCTGTGAGTGAGAGAGAGAAAGAGAAGCTGTGAGTGAGAGAGAGAGAAGCTGTGAGTGAGAGGGAGAGAGAGAAAGAGAAGGTGTGAGTGAGAGAGAGAAAGAGAAGGTGTGAGTGAGAGAGAGGGAGAAGCTGTGAGTGAGAGAGAGGGAGAGAAGATGTGAGTGAGAGAGAGAAAGAGAAAGAGAAACTGTGAGTGAGTGAGAGAGAGATAAAGAGAAGCTGTGAGTGAGAGAGGGAGATAAAGAAAAGCTGTGAGTGAGAGAGAGAAAGAGAAGCTGGGAGTGAGTAAAAGAGAGAGAAGCTGTGAGTGAGAGAGAAAGAAAGAAAGAGAAGCTGTGAGTGAGTGAGAGAGAGAGAGAGAAACTGTGAGTGAGAGAGAGAGAGAAAGAGAAGCTGTGAGTGAGAGAGAGAGAGAAAGAAAGAGAAGCTGTGAGTGAGAGAGAGAGAAGCTGTGAGTGAGAGAGAGAGGGAGAAAGAGAAGCTGTGAGTGAGAGAGAGAGAAAAAAAGAAGCTGTGAGTGAGAGAGAGAGAGAGAGAGAAAGAGAAGCTGTGAGTAAGAGAGAGAGAGAGAAGCTGTGAGTGAGAGTGAGAGAGAAAGAGAAGCTGTGAGTGAGAGAGTGAGAGAAAGAGAAGCTGTGAGTGAGAGAGAGAAAGAAAGAGAAGATGTGAGTGAGAGAGAGAAGCTGTGAGTGAGAGAGAGAGAAAGAGAAGCTCTGAGTGAGAGAGAGAGAAAGAGAAGCTGTGAGTGTGAGAGAGAGTGAGAAAAAGGGAAGCTGTGAGTGAGCGTGAGAGAGAGAAGCTGTGACAGTGGGAGAGAGAAAGAGAGAAAGAGAAGCTGTGAGTGAGAGAGAGAAAGAAAGAGAAGTTATGAGTGAGAGAGAGAGAAGCTGTGAGTGAGAGTGAGAAGTAGAAAGAGAATCTGTGAGTGAGAGAGAGAGAGAGAGTAGCTGAGTGAGAGAGAGAGAGAAGCTGTGAGTGAGTGAGTGAGAGAGAGAAGCTGTGAGTGAGAGAGAGAAAGAGAAGCTGTGAGTGAGAGAAAGAGAGAGAGAGAAAGAGAAGCTGTGAGTGAGAGAGAGATAAAGAGAAGCTGTGAGTTAGAGAGAGAGAGAAAGAGAAGCTGTGAGTGAGAGAGAGAGAGAAAGAGAAGCTGTGTGAGAGAGAGAATCTGTGAGTGAGAGAGAGAGAGAGAAAGAAAGAGAAGATGTCAGTGAGAGAGGGAGAGAGAGAGAAGCTGTGAGTGAGAGAGAGAGAGAAAGATAAGCTGTGTGAGAGAGGGAGAGAAAGAGAAGCTGTGAGTGAGAGAGAGAGAGTGAGAAGCTGTGAGTGAGAGAGAGAGAGAAGCTGTGAGTGAGAGAGAGAGAGAGAAAGAGAAGCTGTGAGTGTGTGAGAGAGAGAAAGAGGAGCTGTGTGTGAGAGAGAGAAGCTGTGAGTGAGAGAGAAAGAAAGAAATAGAAGCTGTGAGTGAGTGAGAGAGAGAAGCTGTGAGTGAGAGAGAGAGAGAGAAGCTGTGAGTGAGAGAGAGAGAGAGAAAGAGAAGCTGTGAGAGAGAGAAAGAGAAGCTGTGAGTGAGAGAGAAAGAGAAGCTGTGAGTGAGAGAGTGAAAGAAAGAGAAGCTGTGAGTGAGAGAGAGAAAAAGAAGCTGTGAGTGAGATAGAGAGAGAGAAAGAGAAGCTGTGAGAGAGAGAGAAGCTGTGAGTGAGAGAGAAAGAAAGAAATAGAAGCTGTGAGTGAGTGAGAGAGAGAGAAGCTGTGAGTGAGAGAGAGAGAGAAGCTGTGAGTGAGAGAGAGAGAGAGAGAGAAGCTGTGAGTGAGAGAGAGAAAGAGAAGTTGTGAGAGAGAGAAAGGGAAGCTGTGAGTGAGAGAGAAAGAGAAGCTGTGAGTGAGAGAGAGAGAAAGAGAAGCTGTGTGTGAGAGAGAGAGACAGAAGCTGTGAGTGAGAGAGAGAGAGAGAAAGAGAAGCTGTGAGAGAGAGAGAAGCTGTGAGTGTGAGAGAAAGAGAGGCTGTGAGTGAGAGAGAGAGAGAAGCTGAGTGAGAGAGAGATAAAGAGAAGCTGTGAGTTAGAGAGAGAGAGAGAAAGAGAAGCTGTGAGTGAGACAGAGAGAAAGAGAAGCTGTGTGTGTGTGAGAGAGAGAGAAGCTGTGAGTGAGAGAGAGAGAAAGAGAAGCTGTGAGTGAGAGAGAAAGCTGGGAGTGAGAGAGAAAGAGAAAGAGAAGCTGTGAGTGAGAGAGAGAGAAGCTGTGAGTGAGAGAGAGAGAGAAGCTGTGAGTGAGAGTGAGAGAGAAAGATAAGCTGTGAGTGAGAGAGTGAGAGAAAGAGAAGCTGTGAGTGAGAGAGAGAAAGAAAGAGAAGATGTGAGTGAGAGAGAGAAGCTGTGAGTGAGAGAGAGAGAAAGAGAAGCTCTGAGTGAGAGAGAGAGAAAGAGAAGCTGTGAGTGTGAGAGAGAGTGAGAAAAAGGGAAGCTGTGAGTGAGCGTGAGAGAGAGAAGCTGTGACAGTGGGAGAGAGAAAGAGAGAAAGAGAAGCTGTGAGTGAGAGAGAGAGAAAGAAAGAGAAGTTATGAGTGAGAGAGAGAGAAGCTGTGAGTGAGAGTGAGAAGTAGAAAGAGAATCTGTGAGTGAGAGAGAGAGAGAGAGAGTAGCTGTGAGTGAGAGAGAGAGAGAAGCTGTGAGTGAGTGAGTGAGAGAGAGAAGCTGTGAGTTAGAGAGAGACAGAGAAAGAGAAGCTGTGAGTGAGAGAGAGAGAAGCTGTGAGTGACAGAGAGAGAGAAAGAGAAGCTGTGAGTGTGAGAGAGAGAGAGATAGAGAAGCTGTGAGTGAGAGAGAGAGAGAAAGAAAAGCTGTGAGTGAGGGAGTGAGAGAAAGAGAAGCTGTGAGTATGAGAGTGAGAAAGAAAGAGAAGCTGTGAGTGAGAGAGAGGGTGAAAGAGAAGCTGTGATTGTGAGAGAGAGGGAGAAAAAGGGAAGCTGTGAGTGAGCGTGAGAGAGAGAGAGAGAAGCTGTGACAGTGGGAGAGAGAGAGAGAGAAAGAGAAGCTGTGAGTGAGAGAGAGAGAAAGAAAGAGAAGCTATGAGCGAGAGAGAGAGAAGCTGTGAGTTAGAGAGAGAGAGAGAGGGAAAGAGAAGCTGTGAGTGAGAAAGAGAGACAGAGAAAGAGAAGCTGTGAGTGAGAGAGAGAGAGCTAGAAGCTGTGAGTGAGTGAGAGAGAGAAAGAGAAGCTGTAAGTGCGAGAGAGAGAAAGAGAAGCTGTGAGTGAGAGAGAGATAGAGAAGCTGTGAGTTAGAGAGAGAGAGAGAAAGAGAAGCTGTGAGTGAGAGAGAGAGAGAAAAAGAGAATCTGTGAGTGAGAGAGAGAGAGAGAAGCTGTGAGTAAGAGAGAGAAAGAGAAGCTGTGAGTGAGACAGAGAGAGAGAAAGAGAAGCTGTGAGTGAAAGAGAGAGAGAGAAAGAGAAGCTGTGAGTGAGAGAGATAAAGAGAAGCTGTGAGAGAGAGAGAGAGAAAGAGCTGTGAGTGAGAGAGAGAGAGAAAGAGAAGCTGTGAGAGAGAGAGAGAAGCTGTGAGAGAGAGAGAGAGAAAGAGAAGCTGTGAGTGAGAGAGAGAGAGAGAGAAGATGTGAGTGTGAGATTGTGAGAGAGAAAGAGAAGCTGTGAGTGAGAGAGAGAAGCTGTGAGTGACAGAGAGAGAGATAGAGAAAGTGTGAGTGTGAGAGAGAGAGAGAAAGAGAAGCTGTGAGTGAGAGAGAGATAAAGAGAAGCTGTGAGTGAGAGAGAGAGAGAAAGAGAACCTGTGAGTTAGAGAGAGAGAGACAAAGAGAAGCTGTGAGTGAGAGAGAGAGAGAAAGAGAAGCTGTGTGTGTGTGAGAGAGAGAAGCTGTGAGTGTGAGAGAGAGAAAGAGAAGATGTTAGTGAGATTGAGAGAGAGAAAGAGAAGCTGTGAGTGAGAGAGAGAGAAGCTGTGAGTGAGAGGGAGAGAGAGAAAGAGAAGGTGTGAGTGAGAGAGAGAAAGAGAAGGTGTGAGTGAGAGAGAGGGAGAAGCTGTGAGTGAGAGAGAGGGAGAGAAGATGTGAGTGAGAGAGAGAAAGAGAAAGAGAAACTGTGAGTGAGTGAGAGAGAGATAAAGAGAAGCTGTGAGTGAGAGAGGGAGATAAAGAAAAGCTGTGAGTGAGAGAGAGAAAGAGAAGCTGGGAGTGAGTAAAAGAGAGAGAGAAGCTGTGAGTGAGAGAGAAAGAAAGAAAGAGAAGCTGTGAGTGAGTGAGAGAGAGAGAGAGAAACTGTGAGTGAGAGAGAGAGAGAGAAAGAGAAGCTGTGAGTGAGAGAGAGAGAGAAAGAAAGAGAAGCTGTGAGTGAGAGAGAGAGGGAGAAAGAGAAGCTGTGAGTGAGAGAGAGAGAAAAAAAGAAGCTGTGAGTGAGAGAGAGAGAGAGAGAGAAAGAGAAGCTGTGAGTAAGAGAGAGAGAGAGAAGCTGTGAGTGAGAGTGAGAGAGAAAGAGAAGCTGTGAGTGAGAGAGTGAGAGAAAGAGAAGCTGTGAGTGAGAGAGAGAAAGAAAGAGAAGATGTGAGTGAGAGAGAGAAGCTGTGAGTGAGAGAGAGAGAAAGAGAAGCTCTGAGTGAGAGAGAGAGAAAGAGAAGCTGTGAGTGTGAGAGAGAGTGAGAAAAAGGGAAGCTGTGAGTGAGCGTGAGAGAGAGAAGCTGTGACAGTGGGAGATAGAAAGAGAGAAAGAGAAGCTGTGAGTGAGAGAGAGAAAGAAAGAGAAGTTATGAGTGAGAGAGAGAGAAGCTGTGAGTGAGAGTGAGAAGTAGAAAGAGAATCTGTGAGTGAGAGAGAGAGAGAGAGAGTAGCTGTGAGTGAGAGAGAGAGAGAAGCTGTGAGTGAGTGAGTGAGAGAGAGAAGCTGTGAGTGAGAGAGAGAAAGAGAAGCTGTGAGTGAGAGAAAGAGAGAGAGAGAAAGAGAAGCTGTGAGTGAGAGAGAGATAAAGAGAAGCTGTGAGAGAGAGAGAGAAAGAGAAGCTGTGAGTGAGAGAGAGAGAGAAAGAGAAGCTGTGTGAGAGAGAGAATCTGTGAGTGAGAGAGAGAGAGAGAGAGAAAGAAAGAGAAGATGTCAGTGAGAGAGGGAGAGAGAGAGAAACTGTGAGTGAGAGAGAGAGAGAAAGATAAGCTGTGTGAGAGAGGGAGAGAAAGAGAAGCTGTGAGTGAGAGAGAGAGAGTGAGAAGCTGTGAGTGAGAGAGAGAGAGAAGCTGTGAGTGAGAGAGAGAGAGAGAAAGAGAAGCTGTGAGTGTGTGAGAGAGAGAAAGAGGAGCTGTGTGTGAGAGAGAGAAGCTGTGAGTGAGAGAGAAAGAAAGAAATAGAAGCTGTGAGTGAGTGAGAGAGAGAAGCTGTGAGTGAGAGAGAGAGAAGCTGTGAGTGAGAGAGAGAGAGAGAAAGAGAAGCTGTGAGAGAGAGAAAGAGAAGCTGTGAGTGAGAGAGAAAGAGAAGCTGTGAGTGAGAGAGTGAAAGAAAGAGAAGCTGTGAGTGAGAGAGAGAAAAAGAAGCTGTGAGTGAGATAGAGAGAGAGAAAGAGAAGCTGTGAGAGAGAGAGAAGCTGTGAGTGAGAGAGAAAGAAAGAAATAGAAGCTGTGAGTGAGTGAGAGAGAGAGAAGCTGTGAGTGAGAGAGAGAGAGAAGCTGTGAGTGAGAGAGAGAGAGAGAGAGAGAGAGAGAGAAGCTGTGAGTGAGAGAGAGAAAGAGAAGTTGTGAGAGAGAGAAAGGGAAGCTGTGAGTGAGAGAGAAAGAGAAGCTGTGAGTGAGAGAGAGAGAAAGAGAAGCTGTGTGTGAGAGAGAGAGACAGAAGCTGTGAGTGAGAGAGAGAGAGAGAAAGAGAAGCTGTGAGAGAGAGAGAAGCTGTGAGTGTGAGAGAAAGAGAGGCTGTGAGTGAGAGAGAGAGAGAAGCTGAGTGAGAGAGAGATAAAGAGAAGCTGTGAGTTAGAGAGAGAGAGAGAGAGAAGCTGTGAGTGAGACAGAGAGAAAGAGAAGCTGTGTGTGTGTGTGAGAGAGAGAAGCTGTGAGTGAGAGAGAGAGAAAGAGAAGCTGTGAGTGAGAGAGAAAGCTGGGGGTGAGAGAGAAAGAGAAAGAGAAGCTGTGAGTGAGAGAGAGAGAAGCTGTGAGTGAGAGAGAGAGAGAAACTGTGAGTGAGAGAGAGAGAGAGAAGCTGTGAGTGAGTGAGTGAGAGAGAGAGAAGCTGTGAGTGAGAGAGAGAGAGAAAGAGAAGCTGTGAGAGAGTGAGTGAGAGACAAGGTGTGAGTGAGAGAGAGAGAGAGAAGCTGTGAGTGAGAGAGAAAGAAAGAAAGAGAAGCTGTGAGTGAGAGAGAGAGAGAAAGAGAAGCTGTGAGTGAGAGAGAGAGAGAAAGAGAAGCTGTGAGTGAGAGAGAGAAAGAAAGAAAGAGAAGCTGTGAGTGAGAGAGAGAGCGAAAGTGAAGATGTGAGTGAGAGAGAGAAAGAGGTGTGAGTGAGTGAGAGAGAGAAAGAGAAGCTGTGAGAGAGAGAGAGAAAGAGAAGCTGTGACTGAGAGAGAGATAAAGACAAGTTGTGAGTTAGAGAGAGACAGAGAGAGAGAGAGTAGCTGTGAGTGAGAAAGAGAGAGAAGCTGTGAGTGAGAGAGAGAGAAAGAGATGTGAGTGAGAGAGAGAAAGAGAAACTGTGAGTGAGAGAGAGAGAGAGAAAGAAAGAGAAGCTGTGAGTGAGAGAGAGATAAAGAGAAGCTGTGAGTTAGAGAGAGACAGAGAAAGAGAAGCTGTGAGTGAGAGAGAGAGAAGCTGTGAGTGACAGAGAGAGAGAAAGAGAAGCTGTGAGTGTGAGAGAGAGAGAGATAGAGAAGCTGTGAGTGAGAGAGAGAGAGAAAGAAAAGCTGTGAGTGAGGGAGTGAGAGAAAGAGAAGCTGTGAGTATGAGAGTGAGAAAGAAAGAGAAGCTGTGAGTGAGAGAGAGGGTGAAAGAGAAGCTGTGATTGTGAGAGAGAGGGAGAAAAAGGGAAGCTGTGAGTGAGCGTGAGAGAGAGAGAGAGAAGCTGTGACAGTGGGAGAGAGAGAGAGAGAAAGAGAAGCTGTGAGTGAGAGAGAGAGAAAGAAAGAGAAGCTATGAGCGAGAGAGAGAGAGAGAAGCTGTGAGTTAGAGAGAGAGAGAGAGGGAAAGAGAAGCTGTGAGTGAGAAAGAGAGACAGAGAAAGAGAAGCTGTGAGTGAGAGAGAGAGAGCTAGAAGCTGTGAGTGAGTGAGAGAGAGAAAGAGAAGCTGTAAGTGCGAGAGAGAGAAAGAGAAGCTGTGAGTGAGACAGAGATAGAGAAGCTGTGAGTTAGAGAGAGAGAGAGAAAGAGAAGCTGTGAGTGAGAGAGAGAGAGAGAAAAAGAGAATCTGTGAGTGAGAGAGAGAGAGAGAAGCTGTGAGTAAGAGAGAGAAAGAGAAGCTGTGAGTGAGACAGAGAGAGAGAAAGAGAAGCTGTGAGTGAAAGAGAGAGAGAGAGAAAGAGAAGCTGTGAGTGAGAGAGATAAAGAGAAGCTGTGAGTTAGAGAGAGACAGAGAAAGAGCTGTGAGTGAGAGAGAGAGAGAAAGAGAAGCTGTGAGAGAGAGAGAGAAGCTGTGAGTGAGAGAGAGAGAAAGAGAAGCTGTGAGTGAGAGAGAGAGAGAGAAGATGTGAGTGTGAGATTGTGAGAGAGAAAGAGAAGCTGTGAGTGAGAGAGAGAAGCTGTGAGTGACAGAGAGAGAGAGAGAGAAAGTGTGAGTGTGAGAGAGAGAGAGAAAGAGAAGCTGTGAGTGAGAGAGAGATAAAGAGAAGCTGTGAGTGAGAGAGAGAAAGAGAAAGAGAACCTGTGAGTTAGAGAGAGAGAGACAAAGAGAAGCTGTGAGTGAGAGAGAGAGAAAAAGAGAAGCTGTGTGTGTGTGAGAGAGAGAAGCTGTGAGTGTGAGAGAGAGAAAGAGAAGATGTTAGTGAGATTGAGAGAGAGAAAGAGAAGCTGTGAGTGAGAGAGAGAGAAGCTGTGAGTGAGAGGGAGAGAGAGAAAGAGAAGGTGTGAGTGAGAGAGAGAAAGAGAAGGTGTGAGTGAGAGAGAGGGAGAAGCTGTGAGTGAGAGAGAGGGAGAGAAGATGTGAGTGAGAGAGAGAAAGAGAAAGAGAAGCTGTGAGTGAGAGCGAGAGAAGCTGTGAGTGAGAGAGAGAGGGAGAAAGAGAAGCTGTGAGTGAGAGAGAGAGAAAGAGAAGCTGTGAGTGAGAGAGAGAGAGAAAGTGAAGCTGTGAGAGAGAGAGAAGTTGTGAGTAAGTGAGAGAGAGAGAAGGAGAAGCTGTGAGTGAGATAGAGAGAGAGAAAGAGAAGCTGTGAGTGAGAGAGAGAGAGAAGCTGTGAGTGAGAGAGAAAGAGAAGCTGTGAGTGAGAGAGAAAGAGAAGCTATGAGTTAGAGAGAGAGAGTGAAAGAGAAGCTGTGAGTGAGAGAGATAGAGAGTGAGGAGCTGTGAGATAGAGAGCGAAAGAGAAGCTGTGAGTGAGAGAGAGAGAGAAGCTGTGTGAGAGAGAAAGAGAAGCTGTGAGTGAGAGAGAAAGAGAAGCTGTGTGTGTGTGAGAGAGAGAGAAGCTGTGAGTGAGAGAGAGAGAGAGAAGCTGTGAGTGAGAGAGAGAGAGAAAGAGAAGCTGTGAGTGAGAGAGTGAGATAAAGAGAAGCTGTGAGTTAGAGAGAGACAGAGAAAGAGAAGCTGTGAGTGAGAGAGAGAGAGAGAAGCTGTGAGTGAGAGTGAGAGAGAAAGAGAAGCTGTGAGTGAGAGAGAGAGAGTAGCTGTGAGTGAGAGAAAGAGAGAAGCTGTGAGTGAGTGAGAGAGAGAGTGAAGCTGTGAGTGAGAGAGAGAAAGAGAAGCTGTGAGTGAGAGAGAGAGAGAGAAAGAAAGAGAAGGTGTGAGTGAGAGAGTGAGAAGCTGTGAGTGAGAGAGAGAGGGAGAAAGAGAAGCTGTGAGTGAGAGAGAGAGAAAGAGAAGCTGTGAGTGAGAGAGAGAGAGAGAAAGAGAAGCTGTGTGAGAGAGAGAGAAGTTGTGAGTGAGTGAGAGAGAGAGAAGCTGTGTGTGTGAGAGAGAGAGAAGCTGTGAGAGAGAGAGAGAGAAGGAGAAGCTGTGAGTGAGATAGAGAGAGAGAAAGAGAAGCTGTGAGTGAGAGAGAGAGAAGCTGTGAGTGAGAGAGAGAAGCTGTGAGTGAGAGAGAGAGAGAAGCTATGAGTGAGAGAGAAAGAGAAGCTGTGAGTGAGAGAGAAAGAGAAGCTGTGTGTGTGTGTGAGAGAGAGAAGCTGTGAGTGAGAGAGAGAGAAAGAGAAGCTGTGAGTGAGAGAGAGAAAGAGAAGCTGTGAGTGAGAGAGTGAGATAAAGAGAAGCTGTGAGTTAGAGAGAGTCAGAGAAAGAGAATCTGTGAGTGAGAGAGAGAAAAAAGAAGCTGTGAGTGAGAGAAAGAGAGAGAGAAAGAGAAGCTGTGAGTGAGTGAGAGAGAGAGAAGCTGTGAGTGAGGGTGAGAGAGAAAGAGAAGCTGTGATTGAGAGAGTGAGAGAAAGAGAAGCTGTGAGTGAGAGAGAGAGAAAGAAAGAGAAGCTGTGAGTGAGAGAGAGAAGCTGTGAGTGAGAGAGAGAGAGAAAGAGAAGCTCTGAGAGAGAGAGAGAAAGAGAAGCTGTGAGTGTGAGAGAGAGTGAGAAAAAGGGAAGCTGTGAGTGAGCGTGAGAGAGAGAGAAGCTGTGACAGTGGGAGAGAGAAAGAGAGAAAGAGAAGCTGTGAGTGAGAGAGAGAGAAAGAAAGAGAAGCTATGAGTGAGAGAGAGAGAAGCTGTGAGTGAGAGAGAGGAGAAAGAGAATCTGTGAGTGAGAGAGAGAGAGAGAGAAGCTGTGAGTGAGAGAGAGAGAGAGAAGCTGTGAGTGAGTGAGAGAGAGAGAGAAGCTGTGAGTGAGAGAGAGAGAGAGAAGCTGTGAGTGAGAGAGAGAGAGAAAGAAAGAGAAGCTGTGAGTGAGAGAGAGAGAAGCTGTGAGTGAGAGAGAGGGAGAAAGAGAAGCTGTGAGTGAGAGAGAGAGAAAGAGAAGCTGTGAGTGAGAGAGAGAGAGAAAGTGAAGCTGTGAGAGAGAGAGAAGTTGTGAGTAAGTGAGAGAGAGAGAAGCTGTGAGAGAGAGAGAAGCTGTGAGTGAGAGAGAGAGAGAAGGAGAAGCTGTGAGTGAGAGAGAGAGAGAAAGAGAAGCTGTGAGTTAGAGAGAGAGAGAGAAAGAGAAGCTGTGAGTGAGAGAGAGAGAGAAAGAGAAGCTGTGTGTGTGTGAGAGAGAGAAGCTGTGAGTGAGAGAGAGAGAAAGAGAAGATGTTAGTGAGATTGAGAGAGAGAAAGAGAAGCTGTGAGTTAGAGAGAGAGAAGCTGTGAGTGAGAGGGAGAGAGAGAAAGAGAAGGTGTGAGTGAGAGAGAGAAAGAGAAGCTGTGAGTGAGAGAGAGAGAGAAGCTGTGAGTGAGAGAGAGGGAGAGAAGATGTGAGTGAGAGAGAGAAAGAGAAAGAGAAACTGTGAGTGAGTGAGAGAGAGAGATAAAGAGAAGCTGTGAGTGATAGAGAGAGATAAATAAAAGCTGTGAGTGAGAGAGAGAAAGAGAAGCTGGGAGTGAGTAAAAGAGAGAGAGAGAAGCTGTGAGTTAGAGAGAAAGAAAGAAAGAGAAGCTGTGAGTGAGTGAGAGAGAGAGAGAGAAACTGTGAGTGAGAGAGAGAGAGAGAAAGAGAAAGAGAAGCTGTGAGTGAGAGAGAGAGAGAAAGAAAGAGAAGCTGTTAGTGAGAGAGAGAGAAGCTGTGAGTGAGAGAGAGAGGGAGAAAGAGAAGCTGTGAGTGAGAGAGAGAGAAAGAGAAGCTGTGAGTGAGAGAGAGAGAGAGAGAAAGAGAAGCTGTGAGAGAGAAAGAGAGAAGTTGTGAGTGAGTGAGAGAGAGAGAAGCTGTGAGAGAGAGAGAAGCTGTGAGTGAGAGAGAGAAGGAGAAGCTGTGAGTGAGATAGAGAGAGAGAAAGAGAAGCTGTGAGTGAGTGAGAGAGAGAGAGAAGCTGTGTGTGAGAGAGAAAGAGAAGCTGTGAGTGAGAGAGAAAGAGAAGCTATGAGTTAGAGAGAGAGTGAAAGAGAAGCTGTGAGTGAGAGAGAGAGTGAGGAGCTGTGAGGTAGAGAGAGAAAGAGAAGCTGTGAGTGAGAGAGAGAGAGAAGCTGTGAGTGAGAGAGAAAGAAGCTGTGAGTGAGAGAGAAAGAGAAGCTGTGTGTGTGTGAGAGAGAGAGAAGCTGTGAGTGAGAGAGAGAGAAAGAGAAGCTGTGAGTGAGAGAGAGAGAGAAAGAGAAGCTGTGAGTGAGAGAGTGGGATAAAGAGAAGCTGTGAGTTAGAGAGAGAGAGAAAGAGAAGCTGTGAGTGAGAGAGAGAGAAAAAAAGAAGCTGTGAGTGAGAGAGAGAGAGAAAGAGAAGCTGTGAGTGAGAGAGAGAGAGAGAAGCTGTGAGTGAGGGTGAGAGAGAAAGAGAAGCTGTGAGTGAGAGAGTGAGAGAAAGAGAAGCTGTGAGTGAGAGAGAGAAAGAAAGAGAAGCTGTGAGTGAGAGAGAGAAGCTGTGAGAGAGAGAGAAAGAGAAGCTCTGAGAGAGAGAGAGAGAAAGAGAAGCTGTGAGTGTGAGAGAGAGTGAGAAAAAGGGAAGCTGTGAGTGAGCATGAGAGAGAGAGAAGCTGTGACAGTGGGAGAGAGAAAGAGAGAAAGAGAAGCTGTGAGTGAGAGAGAAAGAAAGAAAGAGAAGCTATGAGTGAGAGAGAGAGAAGCTGTGAGTGAGAGAGAGAAGGAGAAAGAGAATCTGTGAGTGAGAGAGAGAGAGTAGCTGTGAGTGAGAGAGAGAGAGAAGCTGTGAGTGAGTGAGAGAGAGAGTGAAGCTGTGAGTGAGAGAGAGAAAGAGAAGCTGTGAGTGAGAGAAAGAGAGAAAGAAAGAGAAGGTGTGAGTGAGAGAGAGAAGCTGTGAGTGAGAGAGAGAGGGAGAAAGAGAAGCTGTGAGAGAGAGACAAAGAGAAGCTGTGAGTGAGAGAGAGAGAGAAAGAGAAGCTGTGTGAGAGAGAGAAGTTGTGAGTGAGTGAGAGAGAGAGAAGCTGTGAGAGAGAGAGAGAAGCTGTGAGTGAGAGAGAGAGAGAAGGAGAAGCTGTGAGTGAGATAGAGAGAGAGAAAGAGAAGCTGTGAGTGAGAGAGAGAGAAGTTGTGAGTGAGAGAGAAAGAGAAGCTGTGAGTGTCAGAGAGAGAGAAGCTGTGAGTGAGAGAGAAAGAGAAGCTGTGAGTGAGAGATAAAGAGAAGCTGTGTGTGTGTGAGAGAGAGAGAAGCTGTGAGTGAGTGAGAGAGAAAGAGAAGCTGTGAGTGAGAGAGAGAGAGAAAGAGAAGCTGTGAGTGAGAGAGTGAGATAAAGAGAATATGTGAGTGAGAGAGAGAGAGAGTAGCTGTGAGTGAGAGAGAGAGAGAAGCTGTGAGTGAGTGAGAGAGAGAGTGAAGCTGTGAGTGAGAGAGAGAAAGAGAAGCTGTGAGTGAGAGAGAGAGAGAAAGAAAGAGAAGGTGTGAGTGAGAGAGAGAAGCTGTGAGTGAGAGAGAGAGGGAGAGAGAGAAGCTGTGAGAGAGAGAGAAAGAGAAGCTGTGAGTGAGAGAGAGAGAGAAAGAGAAGCTGTGAGAGAGAGAGAGAAGTTGTGAGTGAGTGAGAGAGAGAGAAGCTGTGAGAGAGAGAGAGAAGCTGTGAGTGAGAGAGAGAGAGAAGGAGAAGCTGTGAGTGAGATAGAGAGAGAGAAAGAGAAGCTGTGAGTGAGAGAGAGAGAAGCTGTGAGTGAGAGAGAAAGAGAAGCTGTGAGTGACAGAGAGAGAGAAGCTGTGAGTGAGAGAGAAAGAGAAGCTGTGAGTGAGAGAGAAAGAGAAGCTGTGTGTGTGTGAGAGAGAGAGAAGCTGTGAGTGAGTGAGAGAGAAAGAGAAGCTGTGAGTGAGAGAGAGAGAGAAAGAGAATCTGTGAATGAGAGAGAAAAAAAAAGGAAGCTGTGAGTGAGAGAAAGGGAGAGAGAAAGAGAAGCTGTGAGTGAGTGAGAGAGAGAGAAGCTGTGAGTGAGGGTGAGAGAGAAAGAGAAGCTGTGAGTAAGAGAGTGAGAGAAAGAGAAGCTGTGAGTGAGAGAGAGAGAAAGAAAGAGAAGCTGTGAGTGAGAGAGAGAAGCTGTGAGTGAGAGAGAGAGAGAAAGAGAAGCTCTGAGAGAGAGAGAGAAAGAGAAGCTGTGAGTGAGCGTGAGAGAGAGAGAAGCTGTGACAGTGGGAGAGAGAAAGAGAGAAAGAGAAGCTGTGAGTGAGAGAGAGAGAAAGAAAGAGAAGCTATGAGTGAGAGAGAGAGAAGCTGTGAGTGAGAGAGAGAAGGAGAAAGAGAATCTGTGAGTGAGAGAGAGAGAGAGAGAGAAGCTGTGAGTGAGAGAGAGAGAGAGAAGCTGTGAGTGAGTGAGTGAGAGAGAGAAGCTGTGAGTGAGAGAGAGAAAGAGAAGCTGTGAGTGAGAGAGAGAGAGAAAGAAAGAGAAGCTGTGAGTGAGAGCGAGAGAAGCTGTGAGTGAGAGAGAGAGGGAGAAAGAGAAGCTGTGAGTGAGAGAGAGAGAAAGAGAAGCTGTGAGTGAGAGAGAGAGAGAAAGTGAAGCTGTGAGAGAGAGAGAAGTTGTGAGTAAGTGAGAGAGAGAGAAGGAGAAGCTGTGAGTGAGATAGAGAGAGAGAAAGAGAAGCTGTGAGTGAGAGAGAGAGAGAAGCTGTGAGTGAGAGAGAAAGAGAAGCTGTGAGTGAGAGAGAAAGAGAAGCTATGAGTTAGAGAGAGAGAGTGAAAGAGAAGCTGTGAGTGAGAGAGATAGAGAGTGAGGAGCTGTGAGATAGAGAGCGAAAGAGAAGCTGTGAGTGAGAGAGAGAGAGAAGCTGTGTGAGAGAGAAAGAGAAGCTGTGAGTGAGAGAGAAAGAGAAGCTGTGTGTGTGTGAGAGAGAGAGAAGCTGTGAGTGAGAGAGAGAGAGAGAAGCTGTGAGTGAGAGAGAGAGAGAAAGAGAAGCTGTGAGTGAGAGAGTGAGATAAAGAGAAGCTGTGAGTTAGAGAGAGACAGAGAAAGAGAAGCTGTGAGTGAGAGAGAGAGAGAGAAGCTGTGAGTGAGAGTGAGAGAGAAAGAGAAGCTGTGAGTGAGAGAGAGAGAGTAGCTGTGAGTGAGAGAAAGAGAGAAGCTGTGAGTGAGTGAGAGAGAGAGTGAAGCTGTGAGTGAGAGAGAGAAAGAGAAGCTGTGAGTGAGAGAGAGAGAGAGAAAGAAAGAGAAGGTGTGAGTGAGAGAGTGAGAAGCTGTGAGTGAGAGAGAGAGGGAGAAAGAGAAGCTGTGAGTGAGAGAGAGAGAAAGAGAAGCTGTGAGTGAGAGAGAGAGAGAGAAAGAGAAGCTGTGAGAGAGAGAGAGAAGTTGTGAGTGAGTGAGAGAGAGAAGCTGTGTGTGTGAGAGAGAGAGAAGCTGTGAGAGAGAGAGAGAGAAGGAGAAGCTGTGAGTGAGATAGAGAGAGAGAAAGAGAAGCTGTGAGTGAGAGAGAGAGAAGCTGTGAGTGAGAGAGAGAAGCTGTGAGTGAGAGAGAGAGAGAAGCTGTGAGTGAGAGAGAAAGAGAAGCTGTGAGTGAGAGAGAAAGAGAAGCTGTGTGTGTGTGTGAGAGAGAGAAGCTGTGAGTGAGAGAGAGAGAAAGAGAAGCTGTGAGTGAGAGAGAGAAAGAGAAGCTGTGAGTGAGAGAGTGAGATAAAGAGAAGCTGTGAGTTAGAGAGAGTCAGAGAAAGAGAATCTGTGAGTGAGAGAGAGAAAAAAGAAGCTGTGAGTGAGAGAAAGAGAGAGAGAAAGAGAAGCTGTGAGTGAGTGAGAGAGAGAGAAGCTGTGAGTGAGGGTGAGAGAGAAAGAGAAGCTGTGATTGAGAGAGTGAGAGAAAGAGAAGCTGTGAGTGAGAGAGAGAGAAAGAAAGAGAAGCTGTGAGTGAGAGAGAGAAGCTGTGAGTGAGAGAGAGAGAGAAAGAGAAGCTCTGAGAGAGAGAGAGAAAGAGAAGCTGTGAGTGTGAGAGAGAGTGAGAAAAAGGGAAGCTGTGAGTGAGCATGAGAGAGAGAGAAGCTGTGACAGTGGGAGAGAGAAAGAGAGAAAGAGAAGCTGTGAGTGAGAGAGAGAGAAAGAAAGAGAAGCTATGAGTGAGAGAGAGAGAAGCTGTGAGTGAGAGAGAGGAGAAAGAGAATCTGTGAGTGAGAGAGAGAGAGAGAGAAGCTGTGAGTGAGAGAGAGAGAGAGAAGCTGTGAGTGAGTGAGAGAGAGAGAGAAGCTGTGAGTGAGAGAGAGAGAGAGAAGCTGTGAGTGAGAGAGAGAGAGAAAGAAAGAGAAGCTGTGAGTGAGAGAGAGAGAAGCTGTGAGTGAGAGAGAGGGAGAAAGAGAAGCTGTGAGTGAGAGAGAGAGAAAGAGAAGCTGTGAGTGAGAGAGAGAGAGAAAGTGAAGCTGTGAGAGAGAGAGAAGTTGTGAGTAAGTGAGAGAGAGAGAAGCTGTGAGAGAGAGAGAGAGAAGCTGTGAGTGAGAGAGAGAGAGAAGGAGAAGCTGTGAGTGAGATAGAGAGAGAGAAAGAGAAGCTGTGAGTGAGAGAGAGAGAGAGAAGCTGTGAGTGAGAGAGAAAGAGAAGCTGTGAGTGAGAGAAAGAGAAGCTATGAGTTAGAGAGAGAGAGTGAAAGAGAAGCTGTGAGTGAGAGAGATAGAGAGTGAGGAGCTGTGAGATAGAGAGCGAAAGAGAAGCTGTGAGTGAGAGAGAGAGAAGCTGTGTGAGAGAGAAAGAGAAGCTGTGAGTGAGAGAGAAAGAGAAGCTGTGTGTGTGTGAGAGAGAGAAGCTGTGAGTGAGAGAGAGAGAAAGAGAAGCTGTGAGTGAGAGAGAGAGAGAAAGAGAAGCTGTGAGTGAGAGAGTGAGATAAAGAGAAGCTGTGAGTTAGAGAGAGACAGAGAAAGAGAAGCTGTGAGTGAGAGAGAGAGAGAGAGAGAAAGAGAAGCTGTGAGTGAGAGAGAGAGAGAAGTTGTGAGTGAGAGTGAGAGAGAAAGAGAAGCTGTGAGTGAGAGAGAGAGAGAGAGTAGCTGTGAGAGAGAGAGAGAGAGAAGCTGTGAGTGAGTGAGAGAGAGAGTGAAGCTGTGAGTGAGAGAGAGAAAGAGAAGCTGTGAGTGAGAGAGAGAGAGAAAGAAAGAGAAGGTGTGAGTGAGAGAGAGAAGCTGTGAGTGAGAGAGAGAGGGAGAAAGAGAAGCTGTGAGTGAGAGAGAGAGAAAGAGAAGCTGTGAGTGAGAGAGAGAGAGAAAGAGAAGCTGTGAGAGAGAGAGAGAAGTTGTGAGTGAGTGAGAGAGAGAGAAGCTGTGAGAGAGAGAGAGAGAGAAGCTGTGAGTGAGAGAGAGAGAGAAAGAGAAGCTGTGAGTGAGATAGAGAGAGAGAAAGAGAAGCTGTGAGTGAGAGAGAGAGAGAAGCTGTGAGTGAGAGAGAAAGAAGCTGTGAGTGAGAGAGAGAGAGAAGCTGTGAGTGAGAGAGAAAGAGAAGCTGTGAGTGAGAGAGAAAGAGAAGCTGTGTCTGTGAGAGAGAGAGAGAAGCTGTGAGTGAGAGAGAGAGAAAGAGAAGCTGTGAGTGAGAGAGAGAGAAAGAGAAGCTGTGAGTGAGAGAGTGAGATAAAGAGAATCTGTGAGTTAGAGAGAGACAGAGAAAGAGAATCTGTGAGTGAGAGAGAGAGAAAAAAGAAGCTGTGAGTGAGAGAAAGAGAGAGAGAAAGAGAAGCTGTGAGTGAGTGAGAGAGAGAGAAGCTGTGAGTGAGGGTGAGAGAGAAAGAGAAGCTGTGAGTGAGAGAGTGAGAGAAAGAGAAGCTGTGAGTGAGAGAGAGAGAAAGAAAGAGAAGCTGTGAGTGAGAGAGAGAAGCTGTGAGTGAGAGAGAGAGAGAAAGAGAAGCTCTGTGAGAGAGAGAAAGAGAAGCTGTGAGTGTGAGAGAGAGTGAGAAAAAGGGAAGCTGTGAGTGAGCGTGAGAGAGAGAGAAGCTGTGACAGTGGGAGAGAGAAAGAGAGAAAGAGAAGCTGTGAGTGAGAGAGAGAGAAAGAAAGAGAAGCTATGAGTGAGAGCGAGAGAAGCTGTGAGTGAGAGAGAGAAGGAGAAAGAGAATCTGTGAGTGAGAGAGAGAGAGAAAGTGAAGCTGTGAGAGAGAGAGAAGTTGTGAGTAAGTGAGAGAGAGAGAAGCTGTGAGAGAGAGAGAGAGAAGCTGTGAGTGAGAGAGAGAGAGAAAGAGAAGCTGTGAGTGAGATAGAGAGGGAGAAAGAGAAGCTGTGAGTGAGAGAGAGAGAGAGAAGCTGTGAGTGAGAGAGAAAGAGAAGCTGTGAGTGAGAGAGAAAGAGAAGCTATGAGTTAGAGAGAGAGAGTGAAAGAGAAGCTGTGAGTGAGAGAGATAGAGTGTGAGGAGCTGTGAGATAGAGAGCGAAAGAGAAGCTGTGAGTGAGAGAGAGGGAGAAGCTGTGTGTGTGATAGAGAGAGAGAAGCTGTGAGTGAGAGAGAGAGAAAGAGAAGCTGTGAGTGAGAGAGAGAGAGAAAGAGAAGCTGTGAGTGAGAGCGTGAGATAAAGAGAAGCTGTGAGTTAGAGAGAGACAGAGAAAGAGAAGCTGTGAGTGAGAGAGAGAGAGAGATAAAGAGAAGCTGTGAGTGAGAGAGAGAGAGAGAAGCTGTGAGTGAGAGTGAGAGAGAAAGAGAAGCTGTGAGTGAGAGAGTGAGAGAAAGAGAAGCTGTGAGTGAGAGAGAAAGCTGTGAGTGAGTGAGAGAGAGAGAAGCTGTGAGTGAGAGAGAGAAAGAGAAGCTGTGAGTGAGAGAAAGAGAGAGAGAGAAAGAGAAGCTGTGAGTGAGAGAGAGATAAAGAGAAGCTGTGAGTTAGAGAGAGAGAGAAAGAGAAGGTGTGAGTGAGAGAGAGAGAGAAAGAGAAGCTGTGTGAGAGAGAGAATCTGTGAGTGAGAGAGAGAGAGAG
Organism: Bradypodion ventrale; assembly: GCA_035047345.1. NCBI lineage: Eukaryota > Metazoa > Chordata > Lepidosauria > Squamata > Chamaeleonidae > Bradypodion > Bradypodion ventrale. The sequence goes on along the minus strand of JAWDJE010000018.1, from coordinate 8,693,399 downwards.
AGAAAGAGAAGATGTCAGTGAGAGAGGGAGAGAGAGAGAGAAGCTGTGAGTGAGAGAGAGAGAGAAAGATAAGCTGTGTGAGAGAGGGAGAGAAAGAGAAGCTGTGAGTGAGAGAGAGAGAGAGTGAGAAGCTGTGAGTGAGAGAGAAAGAGAGAGAAGCTGTGAGTGAGAGAGAGAGAGAGAGAAAGAGAAGCTGTGAGTGAGAGAGAGAGAGAAAGAGAAGCTGTGAGAGAGAGAGAAGCTGTGAGTGAGAGAGAAAGAAAGAAATAGAAGCTATGAGTGAGTGAGAGAGAAGCTGTGAGTGAGAGAGAGAGAGAAGCTGTGAGTGAGAGAGACAGAGAGAAAGAGAAGCTGTGAGTGAGAGAGAGAGAGAAAGAGAAGCTGTGAGTGAGATAGAAAGAGAAGCTGTGACTGAGAGAGAAAGAGAAGCTGTGAGTGAGAGAGATAGAGAAAGAGAAGCTGTGAGTGAGAGAGAGAGAAAGAGAAGCTGTGAGTGAGAGAGAGAGAGAGAAAGAGAAGCTGTGAGAGAGAGAGAGAAGCTGTGAGTGAGAGAGAAAGAAAGAAATAGAAGCTGTGAGTGAGTGAGAGAGAGAGAAGCTGTGAGTGAGAGAGAGAGAGAGAAGCTGTGAGTGAGAGAGAAAGGGAAAGAGAGGCTGTGAGTGAGAGAGAGAGAGAGAAAGTGAAGCTGTGAGTGAGAGAGAGAAAGAGAAGATGTGTGTGAGAGAGAGAGAAGCTGTGAGTGAGAGAGACAGAAAGAAATAGAAGCTGTGAGTGAGTGAGAGAGAGAGAAGCTGTGAGTGAGAGAGAGAGAAGCTGTGAGTGAGAGAGAGAGAGAAGCTGTGAGTGAGAGAGAGAGAGAGAAAGAGAAGCTGTGAGTGAGAGAGAGAGAGAGAGAAAGAGAAGCTGTGAGAGAGAGAAAGAGAAGCTGTGAGTGAGAGAGAAAGAGAAGCTGTGAGTGAGAGAGAGAGAGAAAGAGAACCTGTGAGTGAGAGAGAGAGAGAGAAGCTGTGAGTGAGAGAGAGAGAGAAAGAGAAGCTGTGAGAAAGAGAGAGAGAAGCTGTGAGTGAGAGAGAAAGAAAGAAATAGAAGCTGTGAGTGAGTGAGAGAGAGAAGCTGTGAGTGAGAGAGAGAGAGAAGCTGTGAGTGAGAGAGAAAGGGAAAGAGAGGCTGAGTGAAAGAGAGAGAGAGAAGCTGTGAGTGAGAGAGAGAGAGAAGCTGTGAGTGAGAGAGAAAGAGAGGCTGTGAGTGAGAGAGAGAGAAGCTTAGTGAGAGAGAGATAAAGAGAAGCTGTGAGTTAGAGAGAGAGAGAAAGAGAAGCTGTGAGTGAGACAGAGAGAAAGAGAAACTGTGTGTGTGTGAGAGAGAGAGAATCTGTGAGTGAGAGAGAGAGAGAGAAAGAGAAGCTGTGAGTGAGAGAGAAAGCTGTGAGTGAGAGAGAAAGAGAAAGAGATGCTGTGAGTGAGAGAGAGAGAAGCTGTGAGTGAGAGAGAGAGAGAGAAACTGTGAGTGAGAGAGAGAGAGAAGCTGTGAGTGAGTGAGTGAGAGAGAGAGAAGCTGTGAGTGAGAGAGAGAAATAAAGAGAAGCTGTGAGTGAGTGAGAGAGATAGAGAAAGAGAAGCTGTGAGTGAGAGAGAGAGAGAGAAAGAGAAGCTGTGAGTGTGAGAGAGATAAAGAGAAGCTGTGAGTTTGAGAGAGACAGATAAAGAGAAGCTGTGAGTGAGAGAGTGAGAGAGAAAGAGAAGCTATGAGTGAGAGAGAGAGAGAAAGAGAAGCTGTGAGTGAGAGAGAGAGAAAGAATGAGATGCTGTGAGTGAGAGAGAGAGGGTGAAAGAGAAGCTGTGATTGTGAGAGAGAGGGAGAAAAAGGGAAGCTGTCAGTGAGCGTGAGAGAGAGAGAGAAGCTGTGACAGTGGGAGAGAGAGAAAGAGAAGCTGTGAGTGAGTGAGAGAGAAAGAAAGAGAAGCTATGAGTGAGAGAGAGAGAAGCTGTAAGGGAGAGAGAGAGGGAGAAAGAGAAGCTGTGTGTGAGAGAGAGAAAGAGAAGCTGTGAGTGAGAGAGACAGACAGAGAAAGAGAAGCTGTGAGTGAGAGAGAGAGAGCTAGAAGGTGTGAGTGAGTGAGAGAGAGAGAAGCTGTGAGTGAGAGAGAGAAAGAGAAGCTGTGAGTGAGAGAGAGAGAAAGAGAAGCTGTGAGTGAGAGAGAGAGAGAATGAGAAGCTGTGAGATAGCGAGAGAAAGAGAAGCTGTGAGTGAGAGAGAGAGAGAGAAGCTGTGAGTGAGAGAGAAAGAGAAGCTGTGAGTGAGAGAGAAAGAGAAGCTGTGTGTGTGTGAGAGAGAGAGAAGCTGTGAGTGAGAGAGAGAGAAAGAGAAGCTGTGAGTGTGTGTGAGAGAGAGAAGCTGTGAGTGAGTGAGAGAGAGAAGCTGTGAGTGAGAGAGAAAGAATTGAAAGAGAAGTTGTGAGTGAGAGAGAGAGAGAGAAACTGTGAGTGAGAGAGAGAGAGAAAGAGAAGCTTAGAGTGAGAGAGAGAGAGAAAGAAAGAGAAGCTGTGAGTGAGAGAGAAGCTGTGAGTGAGAGAGAGAGGGAGAAAGAGAAGCTGTGAGTGAGAGAGAGAGAGAAAGAGAAGCTGTGAGTGAGAGAGAGAGAGAGAAAGAGACGCTGTGTGTGTGTGAGAGAGAGAAGCTGTGAGTGAGAGAGAGAGAGAAGGAGAAGCTGTGAGTGAGATAGAGAGAGAGAAAGAGAAGCTGTGAGTGAGAGAGAGAGAAGCTGTGAGTGAGAGAGAAAGAGAAGCTGTGAGTGAGAGAGAAAGAGAAGCTATGAGTTAGAGAGAGAGAGTGAAAGAGAAGCTGTGAGTGAGAGAGAGAGAGAATGAGAAGCTGTGAGATAGCGAGAGAAAGAGAAGGTGTGAGTGAGAGAGAGAGAGAGAAGCTGTGAGTGAGAGAGAAAGAGAAGCTGTGAGTGAGAGAGAAAGAGAAGCTGTGTGTGTGAGAGAGAGAGAAGCTGTGAGTGAGAGAGAGAGAAAGAGAAGTTGTGAGTGAGAGAGAGAGAGAAAGTGAAGCTGTGAGTGAGAGAGTGAGATAAAGAGAAGCTGTGAGTTAGAGAGAGACAGAGAAAGAGAAGCTATGAGTGAGAGAGAGAGAGAGAGATGAAGAAGCTGTGAGTGAGAGAGAGAGAGAGAGAAGCTGTGAGTGAGAGTGAGAGAGAAAGAGAAGCTGTGAGTGAGAGAGTGAGAGAAAGAGAAGCTGTGAGTGAGAGAGAGAGAGAGAAAGAGAAGCTGTGAGTGAGAGAGAGAAGGTGTGAGTGAGAGAGAGAGAAAGAGAAGCTGTGAGTGAGAGAGAGAGAGAGAAGCTGTGAGTGAGAGAGAAAGAGAAGCTATGAGTTAGAGAGAGAGAATGAAAGAGAATCTGTGAGTGAGAGAGAGAGAGAATGAGAAGCTGTGAGACAGCGAGAGAAAGAGAAGCTGTGAGTGAGAGAGAGAGAGAAGCTGTGAGTGAGAGAGAAAGAGAAGCTGTGAGTGAGAGTGAGAAAGAGCAGCTGTGAGTGAGAGACAGAGAAAGAGAAGCTGTGAGTGAGAGAGTGAGATAAAGAGAAGCTGTGAGTTAGAGAGAGACAGAGAAAGAGGCTGTGAGTGAGAGAGAGAGAGAAGAAGAAGCTGTGTGAGAGAGAGAGAGAGAAGCTGTGAGTGAGAGAGAGAGAAAGAAAGACAATATGTCAGTGAGAGAGGGAGAGAGAGAGAGAAGCTGTGAGTGAGAGAAAGAGAGAAAGATATGCTGTGTGAGAGAGGGAGAGAAAGAGAAGCTGTGAGTGAGAGAGACAGACAGAGAAAGAGAAGCTGTGAGTGAGAGAGAGAGAGCTAGAAGCTGTGAGTGAGTGAGAGAGAGAGAAGCTGTGAGTGAGAGAGAGAAAGAGCAGCTGTGAGTGAGAGAGAGAGAAAGAGAAGCTGTGAGAGAGAGAGAAGCTGTGAGTGAGAGAGAGAAAGAGCAGCTGTGAGTGAGAGAGAGAGAAAGAGAAGCTGTGAGTGAGAGAGAGATAAAGAGAAGCTGTGAGTGAGAGAGAGAGATAAAGAGAAGCTGTCAGTGTGTGAGAGAGAAGCTGTGAGTGAGAGAGAGAGGGAGAAAGTGAAGCGGTGAGTGAGGGAGAGAGAGAAAGAGAAGCTGTGAGAGAGAGAGAGAAAAAAAAGAATCTGTGAGTGAGAGAGAGAGAGAGTAAAGCTGTGAGTGAGAGAGTGAGATAAAGAGAAGCTGTGAGTTAGAGAGAGACAGAGAAAGAGAAGCTGTGAGTGAGAGAGAGAGAGAAGAAGAAGCTGTGAGTGAGAGAGAGAGAGAGAGAAAGAGAAGCTGTGAGTGAGAGAGAGCGAGAGAAGCTGTGAGTGAGTGTGAGAGAGAAAGAGAGGCTGTGAGTGAGAGAAAGAGAAGCTGTGAGTGAGAGAGAGAGAAAGAAAGAGAAGCTGTGAGAGAGAGAAAGAAGCTGTGAGTGAGAGAGAGAGAAAGAGGAGCTGTGAGTGAGAGAGAGAGAAAGAGAAGCTGTGAGTGAGAGAGAGAGAGAAAGAGAAGATGTGTGAGAGAGAGAGAATCTGTGAGTGAGAGAGAGAGAGAGAAAGAAAGACAAGATGTCAGTGAGAGAGGGAGAGAGAGAGAGAAGCTGTGAGTGAGAGAGAGAGAGAAAGATATGCTGTGTGAGAGAGGGAGAGAAAGAGAAGCTGTGAGTGAGAGAGACAGACAGAGAAAGAGAAGCTGTGAATGAGAGAGAGAGAAGCTGTGAGTGAGAGAGAGAAAGAGCAGCTGTGAGTGAGAGAGAGAGAAAGAGAAGCTGTAAGTGAGAGAGAGATAATGAGAAGCTGTGAGTTAGAGAGAGAGAGAAAGAGAAGCTGTGAGTGTGTGTGAGAGAAGCTGTGAGTGAGAGAGAGAGGGAGAAAGTGAAGCGGTGAGTGAGAGAGAGAGAAAGAGAAGCTGTGAGAGAGAGAGAGAGAAAAAGAATCTGTGAGTGAGAGAGAGAGAGAGAAGCTGTGAGTGAGAGAGAGATAAAGAGAAGCTGTGAGTTAGAGAGAGACAGAGAAAGAGAAGCTGTGAGTGAGAGAGAGAGAGAAAGAGAAGCTGTGTGTGTGAGAGAGAGAGAAGCTGTGAGTGAGAGAGAGAGAGAAAGAGAAGATGTTAGTGAGAGAGTGAGAGAGAGAAAGAGAAGCTGTGAGTGAGAGAGAGAGAGAGAAAGAGAAGGTGTGTGTGAGAGAGAGAAAGAGAAGCTGTGAGTGAGAGACAGAGAGAAGATGTGAGTGAGAGAGAGAGAGAAGATGTGAGTGAGAGAGAGAAAGAGAAAGAGAAGCTGTGAGTGAGTGAGAGAGAGTGATAAAGAGAAGCTGTGAGTGATAGAGAGAGATAAAGAAAAGCTGTGAGTGAGAGAGAGAAAGAGAAGCTGGGAGTGAGTGAGAGAGAGAAAGAGAAGCTGTGAGTGAGAGAGAGAGAGAGAAGCTGTGAGTGAGAGAGAGAGAGAAGCTGTGAGTGAGAGAGAAAGAAAGAGAAACTGTGAGTGAGTGAGAGAGAGAAACTGTGAGTGAGAGAGAGAGAGAGAGAAAGAGAAGCTGTGAGTGAGAGAGAGAGAGAAAGTGAAGATGTGGGAGAGAGAAAGAGGTGTGAGTGAGTGAGAGAGAGAGAAGCTGTGAGTGAGAGAGAGAGAGAAAGAGAAGCTGTGACGGAGAGAGAGAGATAAAGACGAGCTGTGAGTTACAGAGAGACAGAGAAAGAGAAGCTGTGAGTGACAGAGAGAAAGAGATGTGAGTGAGAGAGAGAAAGAGAAACTGTGAGTGAGAGAGAGAGAGAAAGAAAGACAGGCTGTGAGTGAGAGAGAGATAAAGAGAAGCTGTGAGTTAGAGAGAGACAGAGAAAGAGAAGCTGTGAGTGAGAGAGAGAGAGAGAAGCTGTGAGTGTGAGAGAGATAGAGATAGAGAAGCTGTGAGTGAGAGAGAGAGAGAAAGAGAAACTGTGAGTGAGTGAGAGAGAGAAACTGTGAGTGAGAGAGAGAGAGAGAGAAAGAGAAGCTGTGAGTGAGAGAGAAAGAAAGAGAAGCTGTGAGTGAGAGAGAGAGAAGCTGTGAGTGAGAGAGAGATGGAGAAAGAGAAGCTGTGTGAGAGAGAGAAAGAAAGAGAAGCTGTGAGTGAGAGAGAGAGAGAAAGTGAAGATGTGGGAGAGAGAAAGAGGTGTGAGTGAGTGAGAGAGAGAGAGAAGCTGTGAGTGAGAGAGAGAGAGAAAGAGAAGCTGTGACTGAGAGAGAGAGATAAAGACAAGCTGTGAGTTAGAGAGAGACAGAGAAAGAGAAGCTGTGAGTGAGAGAGAGAGAGAGAAAGAAAGACAAGCTGTGAGTGAGAGAGAGAAAGAGAAACTGTGAGTGAGAGAGAGAGAGAAAGAAAGACAAGCTGTGAGTGAGAGAGAGATAAAGAGAAGCTGTGAGTTAGAGAGAGACAGAGAAAGAGAAGCTGTGAGTGAGAGAGAGAGAGAGAAGCTGTGAGTGTGAGAGAGATAGAGATAGAGAAGCTGTGAGTGAGAGAGAGAGAGAGAAAGAAGCTGTGAGTGAGAGAGTGAGAGAAAGAGAAACTGTGAGTAAGAGAGAGAGGGTGAAAGAGAAACTGTGTGTGAGAGAGAGGGAGAAAAAGGGAAGCTGTGAGTGAGCGTGAGAGAGAGAGAGAAGGTGTGACAGTGGGAGAGAGAGAGAGAAAGAGAAGCTGTGAGTGAGAGAGAGAGAAAGAAAGAAAGAGAAGCTGTGAGTGAGAGAGAGAGAAGCTGTGAGTGAGAGAGAGATGGAGAAAGAGAAGCTGTGTGAGAGAGAGAAAGAAAGAGAAGCTGTGAGTGAGAGAGAGATGGAGAAAGAGGAGCTGTGTGAGAGAGAGAAAGAAAGAGAAGCTGTGAGTGAGAGAGAGAGAGAAGCTGTGAGTGAGAGAGATATGGAGAAAGAGAAGCTGTGAGTGAGAGAGAGAGGGAAAGAGAAGCTGTGAGTGTGAGAGAGAGACAGAGAAAGAGAAGCTGTGATTGAGAGAGAGAGAGCTAGAAGCTGTGAGTGAGAGAGAGAGAGAAGCTGTGAGTGAGTGAGAGAAAGAGAAGCTGTGAGTGAGAGAGAGAAAGAGAAGCTGTGAGAGAGAGAGAAGCTGTGAGTGAGAGAGAAAGAAAGAAATAGAAGCTGTGAGTGAGTGAGAGAGAGAGAAGCTGTGAGTGAGAGAGAGAGAGAAGCTGTGAGTGAGATAGAGAGAGAGAGAAAGAGAAGCTGTGAGTGAGAGAGAGAGAGAGAAAGAGAAGCTGTGAGAGAGAGAAAGAGAAGCTGTGAGTGAGAGAGAAAGAGAAGCTGAGAATGAGAGAGAGAGAGAAAGAGAAGCTGTGAGTGAGAGAGAGAGAAAGAGAAGCTGTGAGTGAGAGAGAGAGAGAGAAAGAAAGAGAAGCTGTGAGTGAGAGAGAGAGAAGCTGTGAGTGAGAGAGAGAGGGAGAAAGAGAAGCTGTGAGTGAGAGAGAGAGAAAGAGAAGCTGTGAGTGAGAGAGAGAGAGAGAAAGAGAAGCTGTGAGAGAGAAAGAAGTTGTGAGTGAGTGAGAGAGAGAGAAGCTGTGAGAGAGAGAGAGAGAGAGAAGCTGTGAGTGAGAGAGAAAGAGAGAGAAGGAGAAGCTGTGAGTGAGATAGAGAGAGAGAAAGAGAAGCTGTGAGTGAAAGAGAGAGAGAAGCTGTGAGTGAGAGAGAAAGAGAAGTTGTGAGTGAGAGAGAAAGAGAAGCTATGAGTTAGAGAGAGAGAGTGAAAGAGAAGCTGTGAGTGAGAGAGAGAGAGAGTGAGGAGCTGTGAGATAGAGAGAGAAAGAGAAGCTGTGAGTGAGAGAGAGAGAGAGAAACTGTGAGTGAGAGAGAAAGAGAAGCTGTGAGTGAGAGAGAAAGAGAAGCTGTGTGTGTGTGAGAGAGAGAGAAGCTGTGAGTGTGTGAGAGAGAAAGAGAAGCTGTGAGTGTGTGAGAGAGAGAAAGAGAAGCTGTGAGTGAGAGAGTGAGATAAAGAGAAGCTGTGAGTTAGAGAGAGACAGAGAAAGAGAAGCTGTGAGTGAGAGAGAGAGAAAAAAAGAAGCTGTGAGTGAGAGAGAGAGAGAGAGAAAGAGAAGCTGTGAGTGAGAGAGAGAGAGAGAGAGAAGCTGTGAGTGAGAGTGAGAGAGAAAGAGTAGCTGTGAGTGAGAGAGTGAGAGAAAGAGAAGCTGTGAGTGAGAGAGAGAGAAAGAAAGAGAAGCTGTAAGTGAGAGAGAGAAGCTGTGAGTGAGAGAGAGAGAAAGAGAAGCTCTGAGTGAGAGAGAGAGAAAGAGAAGCTGTGAGTGTGAGAGAGAGTGAGAAAAAGGGAAGCTGTGAGAGAGCGTGAGAGAGAGAAGCTGTGACAGTGGGAGAGAGAAAGAGAGAAAGAGAAGCTGTGAGTGAGTGAGTGAGAGACAAGGTGTGAGTGAGAGAGTGAGAGAGAGAAGCTGTGAGTGAGAGAGAAAGAAAGATAGAGAAGCTGTGAGTGAGAGAGAGAGAGAAAGAGAAGCTGTGAGTGAGAGAGAGAGAGAAAGAGAAGCTGTGAGTGAGAGAGAGAGAAAGAAAGAGAAGCTGTGAGTGAGAGAGATAAAGAGAAGCTGTGAGTTAGAGAGAGACAGAGAAACAGAAGCTGTGAGTGAGAGACAGAGAGAAAGAGAAGCTGTGTGTGTGAGAGAGAGAAGCTGTGAGTGAGAGAGAGAAAGAGAATATGTTATTGAGAGAGAGAAAGAGAAGCTGTGAGTGAGAGAGAGAGAGAAAGAGAAGCTGTGACTGAGAGAGAGATAAAGACAAGCTGTGAGTTAGAGAGAGACAGAGAGAGAGAGAGTAGCTGTGAGAGAGAAAGAGAGAGAAGCTGTGAGTGAGAAAGAGAGAAAGAGATGTGAGTGAGAGAGAGAAAGAGAATCTGTGAGTGAGAGAGAGAGAGAGAAAGAAAGAGAAGCTGTGAGTGAGAGAGAGATAAAGAGAAGCTGTGAGTTAGAGAGAGATAAAGAGAAGCTGTGAGTGAGAGAGAGAGAAAGAGAAGCTGTGAGTGTGTGAGAGAGAGAGAGAAGCTGTGAGTGAGAGAGAGAGAGAGAGAGAAAAGCTGTGAGTGAGGGAGTGAGAGAAAGAGAAGCTGTGAGTATGAGAGTGAGAAAGAGAGAGAAGCTGTGAGTGAGAGAGAGAGGGTGAAAGAGAAGCTGTGAGTGAGAGAGATAGAGTGTGAGGAGCTGTGAGATAGAGAGCGAAAGAGAAGCTGTGAGTGAGAGAGAGAGAGAAGCTGTGTGTGTGATAGAGAGAGAGAAGCTGTGAGTGAGAGAGAGAGAAAGAGAAGCTGTGAGTGAGAGAGAGAGAGAAAGAGAAGCTGTGAGTGAGAGAGTGAGATAAAGAGAAGCTGTGAGTTAGAGAGAGACAGAGAAAGAGAAGCTGTGAGTGAGAGAGAGAGAGAGAGAAAGAGAAGCTGTGAGTGAGAGAGAGAGAGAGAAGCTGTGAGTGAGAGTGAGAGAGAAAGAGAAGCTGTGAGTGAGAGAGTGAGAGAAAGAGAAGCTGTGAGTGAGAGAGAAAGCTGTGAGTGAGTGAGAGAGAGAGAAGCTGTGAGTGAGAGAGAGAAAGAGAAGCTGTGAGTGAGAGAAAGAGAGAGAGAGAAAGAGAAGCTGTGAGTGAGAGAGAGATAAAGAGAAGCTGTGAGTTAGAGAGAGAGAGAAAGAGAAGGTGTGAGTGAGAGAGAGAGAGAGAGAAAGAGAAGCTGTGTGAGAGAGAGAATCTGTGAGTGAGAGAGAGAGAGAGAGAAAGAGAAGATGTCAGTGAAAGAGGGAGAGAGAGAGAGAAGCTGTGAGTGAGTGAGAGAGAGAAAGATAAGCTGTGTGAGAGAGGGAGAGAAAGAGAAGCTGTGAGTGAGAGAGAGAGAGAGTGAGAAGCTGTGAGTGAGAGAGAAAGAGAGAGAAGCTGTGAGTGAGAGAGAGAGAGAGAGAAAGAGAAGCTGTGAGTGAGAGAGAGAGAGAAAGAGAAGCTGTGAGAGAGAGAGAAGCTGTGAGTGAGAGAGAAAGAAAGAAATAGAAGCTATGAGTGAGTGAGAGAGAAGCTGTGAGTGAGAGAGAGATAGAAGCTGTGAGTGAGAGAGACAGAGAAAGAGAAGCTGTGAGTGAGAGAGAGAGAGAAAGAGAAGCTGTGAGTGAGATAGAAAGAGAAGCTGTGACTGAGAGAGAAAGAGAAGCTGTGAGTGAGAGAGAGAGAAAGAGAAGCTGTGAGTGAGAGAGAGAGAGAGAAAGAGAAGCTGTGAGAGAGAGAGAGAAGCTGTGAGTGAGAGAGAAAGAAATAAATAGAAGCTGTGAGTGAGTGAGAGAGAGAGAAGCTGTGAGTGAGAGAGAGAGAGAAGCTGTGAGTGAGAGAGAAAGGGAAAGAGAGGCTGTGAGTGAGAGAGAGAGAGAAAGTGAAGCTGTGAGTGAGAGAGAGAAAGAGAAGATGTGTGAGAGAGAGAGAGAAGCTGTGAGTGAGAGAGACAGAAAGAAATAGAAGCTGTGAGTGAGTGAGAGAGAGAGAAGCTGTGAGTGAGTGAGAGAGAGAAGCTGTGAGTGAGAGAGAAAGAGAAGCTGTGAGTGAGAGAGAGAGAGAAAGAGAAGCTGTGACTGAGAGAGAGATAAAGACAAGCTGTGAGTTAGAGAGAGACAGAGAGAGAGAGAGTAGCTGTGAGAGAGAAAGAGAGAGAAGCTGTGAGTGAGAGAGAGAGAAAGAGATGTGAGTGAGAGAGAGAAAGAGAATCTGTGAGTGAGAGAGAGAGAGAGAAAGAAAGAGAAGCTGTGAGTGAGAGAGAGATAAAGAGAAGCTGTGAGTTAGAGAGAGATAAAGAGAAGCTGTGAGTGAGAGAGAGAGAAAGAGAAGCTGTGAGTGTGTGTGTGAGAGAGAGAAGCTGTGAGAGAGAGAGAGAGAAAAGCTGTGAGTGAGGGAGTGAGAGAAAGAGAAGCTGTGAGTATGAGAGTGAGAAAGAGAGAGAAGCTGTGAGTGAGAGAGAGAGGGTGAAAGAGAAGCTGTGAGTGAGAGAGATAGAGTGTGAGGAGCTGTGAGATAGAGAGCGAAAGAGAAGCTGTGAGTGAGAGAGAGAGAGTAGCTGTGTGTGTGATAGAGAGAGAGAAGCTGTGAGTGAGAGAGAAAGAGAAGCTGTGAGTGAGAGAGAGAGAGAAAGAGAAGCTGTGAGTGAGAGAGTGAGATAAAGAGAAGCTGTGAGTTAGAGAGAGACAGAGAAAGAGAAGCTGTGAGTGAGAGAGAGAGAGAGAGAAAGAGAAGCTGTGAGTGAGAGAGAGAGAGAGAAGCTGTGAGTGAGAGTGAGAGAGAAAGAGAAGCTGTGAGTGAGAGAGTGAGAGAAAGAGAAGCTGTGAGTGAGAGAGAAAGCTGTGAGTGAGTGAGAGAGAGAGAAGCTGTGAGTGAGAGAGAGAAAGAGAAGCTGTGAGTGAGAGAAAGAGAGAGAGAGAAAGAGAAGCTGTGAGTGAGAGAGAGATAAAGAGAAGCTGTGAGTTAGAGAGAGAGAGAAAGAGAAGGTGTGAGTGAGAGAGAGAGAGAAAGAGAAGCTGTGTGAGAGAGAGAATCTGTGAGTGAGAGAGAGAGAGAGAGAGAAAGAGAAGATGTCAGTGAGAGAGGGAGAGAGAGAGAGAAGCTGTGAGTGAGAGAGAGAGAGAAAGATAAGCTGTGTGAGAGAGGGAGAGAAAGAGAAGCTGTGAGTGAGAGAGAGAGAGAGTGAGAAGCTGTGAGTGAGAGAGAAAGAGAGAGAAGCTGTGAGTGAGAGAGAGAGAGAGAGAGAGAAGCTGTGAGTGAGAGAGAGAGAGAAAGAGAAGCTGTGAGAGAGAGAAGCTGTGAGTGAGAGAGAAAGAAAGAAATAGAAGCTATGAGTGAGTGAGAGAGAAGCTGTGAGTGAGAGAGAGAGAGAAGCTGTGAGTGAGAGAGACAGAGAGAAAGAGAAGCTGTGAGTGAGAGAGACAGAGAAAGAGAAGCTGTGAGTGAGATAGAAAGAGAAGCTGTGACTGAGAGAGAAAGAGAAGCTGTGAGTGAGAGAGATAGAGAAAGAGAAGCTGTGAGTGAGAGAGAGAGAAAGAGAAGCTGTGAGTGAGAGAGAGAGAGAGAAAGAGAAGCTGTGAGAGAGAGAGAGAAGCTGTGAGTGAGAGAGAAATAAATAAATAGAAGCTGTGAGTGAGTGAGAGAGAGAGAAGCTGTGAGTGAGAGAGAGAGAGAAGCTGTGAGTGAGAGAGAAAGGGAAAGAGAGGCTGTGAGTGAGAGAGAGAGAGAAGCTGTGAGTGAGAGAGAAAGGGAAAGAGAGGCTGTGAGTGAGAGAGAGAGAGAAAGTGAAGCTGTGAGTGAGAGAGTGAAAGAGAAGATGTGTGAGAGAGAGAGAGAGAAGCTGTGAGTGAGAGAGAGAGAGAAGCTGTGAGTGAGAGAGAGAGAGAAGCTGTGAGTGAGAGAGAGAGAGAGAGAAAGAGAAGCTGTGAGTGAGAGAGAGAGAGAGAAAGAGAAGCTGTGAGAGAGAGAAAGAGAAGCTGTGAGTGAGAGAGAAAGAGAAGCTGTGAGTGAGAGAGAGAGAGAAAGAGAAGCTGTGAGTGAGAGAGAGAGAGAGAAGCGGTGAGTGAGAGAGAGAGAGAAAGAGAAGCTGTGAGAGAGAGAGAGAGAAGCTGTGAGTGAGAGAGAAAGAAAGAAATAGAAGCTGTGAGTGAGTGAGAGAGAGAGAAGCTGTGAGTGAGTGAGAGAGAGAGAAGCTGTGAGTGAGAGAGAAAGGGAAAGAGAGGCTGAGTGAAAGAGATAGAGAGAAGCTGTGAGTGAGAGAGAGAGAGAAGCTGTGAGTGAGAGAGAGAGAGAAGCTTAGTGAGAGAGAGATAAAGAGAAGCTGTGAGTTAGAGAGAGAGAAAGAGAAGCTGTGAGTGAGACAGAGAGAAAGAGAAACTGTGTGTGTGTGAGAGAGAGAGAATCTGTGAGTGAGAGAGAGAGAGAGAAAGAGAAGCTGTGAGTGAGAGAGAAAGCTGTGAGTGAGAGAGAAAGAGAAAGAGAAGCTGTGAGTGAGAGAGAGAGAAGCTGTGAGTGAGAGAGAGAGAGAGAAACTGTGAGTGAGAGAGAGAGAGAAGCTGTGAGTGAGTGAGTGAGAGAGAGAGAAGCTGTGAGTGAGAGAGAGAAATAAAGAGAAGCTGTGAGTGAGTGAGAGAGATAGAGAAAGAGAAGTTGTGAGTGAGAGAGAGAGAGAGAGAAAGAGAAGCTGTGAGTGTGAGAGAGAGATAAAGAGAAGCTGTGAGTTTGAGAGAGACAGATAAAGAGAAGCTGTGAGTGAGAGAGTGAGAGAGAAAGAGAAGCTATGAGTGAGAGAGAGAGAGAAAGAGAAGCTTGAGTGAGAGAGAGAGAAAGAAAGAGATGCTGTGAGTGAGAGAGAGAGGGTGAAAGAGAAGCTGTGATTGTGAGAGAGAGGGAGAAAAAGGGAAGCTGTCAGTGAGCGTGAGAGAGAGAGAGAAGCTGTGACAGTGGGAGAGAGAGAAAGAGAAGCTGTGAGTGAGTGAGAGAGAAAGAAAGAGAAGCTATGAGTGAGAGAGAGAGAAGCTGTAAGGGAGAGAGAGAGGGAGAAAGAGAAGCTGTGAGAGTGAGAGAGAAAGAGAAGCTGTGAGTGAGAGAGACAGACAGAGAAAGAGAAGCTGTGAGTGAGAGAGAGAGAAGCTGTAAGGGAGAGAGAGAGGGAGAAAGAGAAGCTGTGAGAGAGAGAGAGAAAGAGAAGCTGTGAGTGAGAGAGACAGACAGAGAAAGAGAAGCTGTGAGTGAGAGAGAGAGAGCTAGAAGGTGTGAGTGAGTGAGAGAGAGAGAAGCTGTGAGTGAGAGAGAGAAAGAGAAGCTGTGAGTGAGAGAGAGAGAAAGAGAAGCTGTGAGTGAGAGAGAGAGAGAATGAGAAGCTGTGAGATAGCGAGAGAAAGAGAAGCTGTGAGTGAGAGAGAGAGAGAGAAGCTGTGAGTGAGAGAGAAAGAGAAGCTGTGAGTGAGAGAGAAAGAGAAGCTGTGTGTGTGTGAGAGAGAGAGAAGCTGTGAGTGAGAGAGAGAGAAAGAGAAGCTGTGAGTGTGTGTGTGAGAGAGAAGCTGTGAGTGAGTGAGAGAGAGAAGCTGTGAGTGAGAGAGAAAGAATTGAAAGAGAAGTTGTGAGTGAGAGAGAGAGAGAGAGAAACTGTGAGTGAGAGAGAGAGAGAAAGAGAAGCTTAGAGTGAGAGAGAGAGAGAAAGAAAGAGAAGCTGTGAGTGAGAGAGAAGCTGTGAGTGAGAGAGAGAGGGAGAAAGAGAAGCTGTGAGTGAGAGAGAGAGAGAAAGAGAAGCTGTGAGTGAGAGAGAGAGAGAGAGAGAAAGAGAAGCTGTGTGTGTGAGAGAGAGAGAAGCTGTGAGTGAGAGTCAGAGAGAAGGAGAAGCTGTGAGTGAGATAGAGAGAGAGAAAGAGAAGCTGTGAGTGAGAGAGAGAGAAGCTGTGAGTGAGAGAGAAAGAGAAGCTGTGAGTGAGAGAGAAAGAGAAGCTATGAGTTAGAGAGAGAGAGTGAAAGAGAAGCAGTGAGTGAGAGAGAGAGAGAATGAGAAGCTGTGAGATAGCGAGAGAAAGAGAAGGTGTGAGTGAGTGAGAGAGAGAGAAGCTGTGAGTGAGAGAGAAAGAGAAGCTGTGAGTGATAGAGAAAGAGAAGCTGTGTGTGTGTGAGAGAGAGAAGCTGTGAGTGTGAGAGAGAGAAAGAGAAGTTGTGAGTGAGAGAGAGAGAGAATGTGAAGCTGTGAGTGAGAGAGTGAGATAAAGAGAAGCTGTGAGTTAGAGAGAGACAGAGAAAGAGAAGCTATGAGTGAGAGAGAGAGAGAGAGATGAAGAAGCTGTGAGTGAGAGAGAGAGAGAGAGAAGCTGTGAGTGAGAGTGAGAGAGAAAGAGAAGCTGTGAGTGAGAGAGTGAGAGAAAGAGAAGCTGTGAGTGAGAGAGAGAGAAAGAAAGAGAAGCTGTGAGTGAGAGAGAGAAGGTGTGAGTGAGAGAGAGAGAGAAAGAGAAGCTGTGAGTGAGAGAGAGAGAGAGAAGCTGTGAGTGAGAGAGAAAGAGAAGCTATGAGTTAGAGAGAGAGAATGAAAGAGAATCTGTGAGTGAGAGAGAGAGAGAATGAGAAGCTGTGAGACAGCGAGAGAAAGAGAAGCTGTGAGTGAGAGAGAGAGAGAGAAGCTGTGAGTGAGAGAGAAAGAGAAGCTGTGAGTGAGAGTGAGAAAGAGCAGCTGTGAGTGAGAGACAGAGAAAGAGAAGCTGTGAGTGAGAGAGTGAGATAAAGAGAAGCTGTGAGTTAGAGAGAGACAGAGAAAGAGGCTGTGAGTGAGAGAGAGAGAGAAGAAGAAGCTGTGAGAGAGAGAGAGAGAGAAGCTGTGAGTGAGAGAGAGAGAAAGAAAGACAATATGTCAGTGAGAGAGGGAGAGAGAGAGAGAAGCTGTGAGTGAGAGAAAGAGAGAAAGATATGCTGTGTGAGAGAGGGAGAGAAAGAGAAGCTGTGAGTGAGAGAGACAGACAGAGAAAGAGAAGCTGTGAGTGAGAGAGAGAGAGCTAGAAGCTGTGAGTGAGTGAGAGAGAGAGAAGCTGTGAGTGAGAGAGAGAAAGAGCAGCTGTGAGTGAGAGAGAGAGAAAGAGAAGCTGTGAGTGAGAGAGAGAGAAGCTGTGAGTGAGAGAGAGAAAGAGCAGCTGTGAGTGAGAGAGAGAGAAAGAGAACCTGTGAGTGAGAGAGAGATAAAGAGAAGCTGTGAGTGAGAGAGAGAGATAAAGAGAAGCTGTGAGTGTGTGAGAGAGAAGCTGTGAGTGAGAGAGAGAGGGAGAAAGTGAAGGGGTGAGTGAGAGAGAGAGAGAAAGAGAAGCTGTGAGAGAGAGAGAGAAAAAAAGAATCTGTGAGTGAGAGAGAGAGAGAGTAAAGCTGTGAGTGAGAGAGTGAGATAAAGAGAAGCTGTGAGTTAGAGAGAGACAGAGAAAGAGAAGCTGTGAGTGAGAGAGAGAGAGAAGAAGAAGCTGTGAGTGAGAGAGAGAGAGAGAAAGAGAAGCTGTGAGTGAGAGAGAGCGAGAGAAGCTGTGAGTGAGTGTGAGAGAGAAAGAGAGGCTGTGAGTGAGAGAAAGAGAAGCTGTGAGTGAGAGAGAGAGAAAGAAAGAGAAGCTGTGAGAGAGAGAGAGAAGCTGTGAGTGAGAGAGAGAGAAAGAGGAGCTGTGAGTGAGAGAGAGAGAAAGAGAAGCTGTGAGTGAGAGAGAGAGAGAAAGAGAAGCTGTGTGAGAGAGAGAGAATCTGTGAGTGAGAGAGAGAGAGAAAGAAAGACAAGATGTCAGTGAGAGAGGGAGAGAGAGAGAGAAGCTGTGAGTGAGAGAGAGAGAGAAAGATATGCTGTGTGAGAGAGGGAGAGAAAGAGAAGCTGTGAGTGAGAGAGACAGACAGAGAAAGAGAAGCTGTGAATGAGAGAGAGAGAGCTAGAAGCTGTGAGTGAGTGAGAGAGAGAGAAGCTGTGAGTGAGAGAGAGAAAGAGCAGCTGTGAGTGAGAGAGAGAGAAAGAGAAGCTGTAAGTGAGAGAGAGATAAAGAGAAGCTGTGAGTTAGAGAGAGAGAGAAAGAGAAGCTGTGAGTGTGTGAGAGAGAAGCTGTGAGTGAGAGAGAGAGGGAGAAAGTGAAGCGGTGAGTGAGAGAGAGAGAAAGAGAAGCTGTGAGAGAGAGAGAGAGAGAGAAAAAGAATCTGTGAGTGAGAGAGAGAGAGAGAAGCTGTGAGTGAGAGAGAGATAAAGAGAAGCTGTGAGTTAGAGAGAGACAGAGAAAGAGAAGCTGTGAGTGAGAGAGAGAGAGAAAGAGAAGCTGTGTGTGTGAGAGAGAGAGAAGCTGTGAGTGAGAGAGAGAGAGAGAAAGAGAAGATGTTAGTGAGAGAGTGAGAGAGAGAAAGAGAAGCTGTGAGTGAGAGAGAGAGAAGCTGTGAGTGAGAGAGAGAGAGAGAAAGAGAAGGTGTGTGTGAGAGAGAGAAAGAGAAGCTGTGAGTGAGAGAGAGAGAGAAGATGTGAGTGAGAGAGAGAGAGAAGATGTGAGTGAGAGAGAGAAAGAGAAAGAGAAGCTGTGAGTGAGTGAGAGAGAGTGATAAAGAGAAGCTGTGAGTGATAGAGAGAGATAAAGAAAAGCTGTGAGTGAGAGAGAGAAAGAGAAGCTGGGAGTGAGTGAGAGAGAGAAAGAGAAGCTGTGAGTGAGAGAGAGAGAGTGAAGCTGTGAGTGAGAGAGAGAGAGAAGCTGTGAGTGAGAGAGAAAGAAAGAAAGAGAAACTGTGAGTGAGTGAGAGAGAGAAACTGTGAGTGAGAGAGAGAGAGAGAGAAAGAGAAGCTGTGAGTGAGAGAGAG
Organism: Bradypodion ventrale; assembly: GCA_035047345.1. Taxonomy (NCBI): domain Eukaryota; kingdom Metazoa; phylum Chordata; class Lepidosauria; order Squamata; family Chamaeleonidae; genus Bradypodion; species Bradypodion ventrale. The sequence continues at coordinate 8,676,060 of JAWDJE010000018.1, read as the reverse complement.
AGAGAAAGTGAAGATGTGGGAGAGAGAAAGAGGTGTGAGTGAGTGAGAGAGAGAGAGAGAAGCTGTGAGTGAGAGAGAGAGAGAAAGAGAAGCTGTGACTGAGAGAGAGAGATAAAGACGAGCTGTGAGTTAGAGAGAGACAGAGAAAGAGAAGCTGTGAGTGAGAGAGAGAAAGAGATGTGAGTGAGAGAGAGAAAGAGAAACTGTGAGTGAGAGAGAGAGAGAAAGAAAGACAAGCTGTGAGTGAGAGAGAGATAAAGAGAAGATGTGAGTTAGAGAGAGACAGAGAAAGAGAAGCTGTGAGTGAGAGAGAGAGAGAGAAGCTGTGAGTGTGAGAGAGATAGAGATAGAGAAGCTGTGAGTGAGAGAGAGAGAGAAAGAGAAACTGTGAGTGAGTGAGAGAGAGAAACTGTGAGTGAGAGAGAGAGAGAGAGAAAGAGAAGCTGTGAGTGAGAGAGAAAGAAAGAGAAGCTGTGAGTGAGAGAGAGAGAAGCTGTGAGTGAGAGAGAGATGGAGAAAGAGAAGCTGTGTGAGAGAGAGAAAGAAAGAGAAGCTGTCAGTGAGAGAGAGAGAGAAAGTGAAGATGTGGGAGAGAGAAAGAGGTGTGAGTGAGTGAGAGAGAGAGAGAAGCTGTGAGTGAGAGAGAGAGAGAAAGAGAAGCTGTGACTGAGAGAGAGAGATAAATACAAGCTGTGAGTTAGAGAGAGACAGAGAAAGAGAAGCTGTGAGTGAGAGAGAGAGAGAGAAAGAAAGACAAGCTGTGAGTGAGAGAGAGAAAGAGAAACTGTGAGTGAGAGAGAGAGAGAAAGAAAGACAAGCTGTGAGTGAGAGAGAGATAAAGAGAAGCTGTGAGTTAGAGAGAGACAGAGAAAGAGAAGCTGTGAGTGAGAGAGAGAGAGAAGCTGTGAGTGTGAGAGAGATAGAGATAGAGAAGCTGTGAGTGAGAGAGAGAGAGAAAGAAGCTGTGAGTGAGAGAGTGAGAGAAAGAGAAACTGTGAGTGAGAGAGAGAGGGTGAAAGAGAAACTGTGTGTGAGAGAGAGGGAGAAAAAGGGAAGCTGTGAGTGAGCGTGAGAGAGAGAGAGAAGGTGTGACAGTGGGAGAGAGAGAGAGAAAGAGAAGCTGTGAGTGAGAGAGAGAGAAAGAAAGAAAGAGAAGCTGTGAGTGAGAGAGAGAGAGAAGCTGTGAGTGAGAGAGAGATGGAGAAAGAGAAGCTGTGTGAGAGAGAGAAAGAAAGAGAAGCTGTGAGTGAGAGAGAGATGGAGAAAGAGGAGCTGTGTGAGAGAGAGAAAGAAAGAGAAGCTGTGAGTGAGAGAGAGAGAGAAGCTGTGAGTGAGAGAGAGATGGAGAAAGAGAAGCTGTGAGTGAGAGAGAGAGGGAAAGAGAAGCTGTGAGTGTGAGAGAGAGACAGAGAAAGAGAAGCTGTGAGTGAGAGAGAGAGAGCTAGAAGCTGTGAGTGAGAGAGAGAGAGAAGCTGTGAGTGAGTGAGAGAAAAAGAAGCTGTGAGTGAGAGAGAGAGAGAAAGAGAAGCTGTGAGAGAGAGAGAAGCTGTGAGTGAGAGAGAAAGAAAGAAATAGAAGCTGTGAGTGAGTGAGAGAGAGAGAAGCTGTGAGTGAGAGAGAGAGAGAAGCTGTGAGTGAGATAGAGAGAGAGAGAAAGAGAAGCTGTGAGTGAGAGAGAGAGAGAGCAAGAGAAGCTGTGAGAGAGAGAAAGAGAAGCTGTGAGTGAGAGAGAAAGAGAAGCTGAGAGTGAGAGAGAGAGAGAGAGAAGCTGTGAGTGAGAGAGAGAGAGAAAGAGAAGCTGTGAGTGAGAGAGAGAGAGAAAGAAAGAGAAGCTGTGAGTGAGAGAGAGAGAAGCTGTGAGTGAGAGAGAGAGGGAGAAAGAGAAGCTGTGAGTGAGAGAGAGAGAAAGAGAAGCTGTGAGTGAGAGAGAGAGAGAGAAAGAGAAGCTGTGAGAGAGAAAGAAGTTGTGAGTGAGTGAGAGAGAGAGAAGCAGTGTGAGAGAGAGAGAGAGAAGCTGTGAGTGAGAGAGAAAGAGAGAGAAGGAGAAGCTGTGAGTGAGATAGAGAGAGAGAAAGAGAAGCTGTGAGTGAGAGAGAGAGAGAAGCTGTGAGTGAGAGAGAAAGAGAAGTTGTGAGTGAGAGAGAAAGAGAAGCTATGAGTTAGAGAGAGAGAGTGAAAGAGAAGCTGTGAGTGAGAGAGAGAGAGAGTGAGGAGCTGTGAGATAGAGAGAAAGAGAAGCTGTGAGTGAGAGAGAGAGAGAGAAACTATGAGTGAGAGAGAAAGAGAAGCTGTGAGTGAGAGAGAAAGAGAAGCTGTGTGTGTGTGAGAGAGAGAGAAGCTGTGAGTGTGTGAGAGAGAAAGAGAAGCTGTGAGTGTGAGAGAGAGAGAAAGAGAAGCTGTGAATGAGAGAGTGAGATAAAGAGAAGCTGTGAGTTAGAGAGAGACAGAGAAAGAGAAGCTGTGAGTGAGAGAGAGAGAAAAAAAGAAGCTGTGAGTGAGAGAGAGAGAGAGAGAAAGAGAAGCTGTGAGTGAGAGAGAGAGAGAGAAGCTGTGAGTGAGAGTGAGAGAGAAAGAGAAGCTGTGAGTGAGAGAGTGAGAGAAAGAGAAGCTGTGAGTGAGAGAGAGAGAAAGAAAGAGAAGCTGTGAGTGAGAGAGAGAAGCTGTGAGTGAGAGAGAGAGAAAGAGAAGCTCTGAGTGAGAGAGAGAGAAAGAGAAGCTGTGAGTGTGAGAGAGAGTGAGAAAAAGGGAAGCTGTGAGAGAGCGTGAGAGAGAGAAGCTGTGACAGTGGGAGAGAGAAAGAGAGAAAGAGAAGCTGTGAGTGAGTGAGTGAGAGACAAGGTGTGAGTGAGAGAGTGAGAGAGAGAAGCTGTGAGTGAGAGAGAAAGAAAGATAGAGAAGCTGTGAGTGAGAGAGAGAGAGAAAGAGAAGCTGTGAGTGAGAGAGAGAGAGAAAGAGAAGCTGTGAGTGAGAGAGAGAGAAAGAAAGAGAAGCTGTGAGCGAGAGAGATAAAGAGAAGCTGTGAGTTAGAGAGAGACAGAGAAACAGAAGCTGTGAGTGAGAGACAGAGAGAAAGAGAAGCTGTGTGTGTGAGAGAGAGAAGCTGTGAGTGAGTGAGAGAGAGAAAGAGAATATGTTATTGAGAGAGAGAAAGAGAAGCTGTGAGTGAGAGAGAGAGAGAAAGAGAAGCTGTGACTGAGAGAGAGATAAAGACAAGCTGTGAGTTAGAGAGAGACAGAGAGAGAGAGAGTAGCTGTGAGTGAGAAAGAGAGAGAAGCTGTGAGTGAGAGAGAGAGAAAGAGATGTGAGTGAGAGAGAGAAAGAGAATCTGTGAGTGAGAGAGAGAGAGAGAAAGAAAGAGAAGCTGTGAGTGAGAGAGAGATAAAGAGAAGCTGTGAGTTAGAGAGAGATAAAGAGAAGCTGTGAGTGAGAGAGAGAGAAAGAGAAGCTGTGAGTGTGTGAGAGAGAGAGAGAAGCTGTGAGTGAGAGAGAGAGAGAGAGAGAAAAGCTGTGAGTGAGGGAGTGAGAGAAAGAGAAGCTGTGAGTATGAGAGTGAGAAAGAGAGAGAAGCTGTGAGTGAGAGAGAGAGGGTGAAAGAGAAGCTGTGATTGTGAGAGAGAGGAAGAAGAAGGGAAGCTGTGAGTGAGCGTGAGAGAGAGAGAGAGAAGCTGTGACAGTGGGAGAGAGAGAGAGAAAGAGAAGCTGTGAGTGAGAGAGAGAGAAAGAAAGAGAGGCTATGAGCGAGAGAGAGAGAGAGAGAAGCTGTGAGTGAGAGAGAGAGGGAGAAAGAGAAGCTGTGAGTGAGAAGAGAGGGAAAGAGAAGCTGTGAGTGAGAGAGACAGACAGAGAAAGAGAAGCTGTGAGTGAGAGAGAGAGAGCTAGAAGCTGTGAGTGAGTGAGAGAGAGAGAAGCTGTGAGTGAGAGAGAGAAAGAGCAGCTGTGAGTGAGAGAGAGAGAAAGAGAAGCTGTGAGTGAGAGAGAGAGAAGCTGTGAGTGAGAGAGAGAAAGAGCAGCTGTGAGTGAGAGAGAGAGAAAGAGAACCTGTGAGTGAGAGAGAGATAAAGAGAAGCTGTGAGTGAGAGAGAGAGATAAAGAGAAGCTGTGAGTGTGTGAGAGAGAAGCTGTGAGTGAGAGAGAGAGGGAGAAAGTGAAGGGGTGAGTGAGAGAGAGAGAGAAAGAGAAGCTGTGAGAGAGAGAGAGAAAAAAAGAATCTGTGAGTGAGAGAGAGAGAGAGTAAAGCTGTGAGTGAGAGAGTGAGATAAAGAGAAGCTGTGAGTTAGAGAGAGACAGAGAAAGAGAAGCTGTGAGTGAGAGAGAGAGAGAAGAAGAAGCTGTGAGTGAGAGAGAGAGAGAGAAAGAGAAGCTGTGAGTGAGAGAGAGCGAGAGAAGCTGTGAGTGAGTGTGAGAGAGAAAGAGAGGCTGTGAGTGAGAGAAAGAGAAGCTGTGAGTGAGAGAGAGAGAAAGAAAGAGAAGCTGTGAGAGAGAGAGAGAAGCTGTGAGTGAGAGAGAGAGAAAGAGGAGCTGTGAGTGAGAGAGAGAGAAAGAGAAGCTGTGAGTGAGAGAGAGAGAGAAAGAGAAGCTGTGTGAGAGAGAGAGAATCTGTGAGTGAGAGAGAGAGAGAAAGAAAGACAAGATGTCAGTGAGAGAGGGAGAGAGAGAGAGAAGCTGTGAGTGAGAGAGAGAGAAAGATATGCTGTGTGAGAGAGGGAGAGAAAGAGAAGCTGTGAGTGAGAGAGACAGACAGAGAAAGAGAAGCTGTGAATGAGAGAGAGAGAGCTAGAAGCTGTGAGTGAGTGAGAGAGAGAGAAGCTGTGAGTGAGAGAGAGAAAGAGCAGCTGTGAGTGAGAGAGAGAGAAAGAGAAGCTGTAAGTGAGAGAGAGATAAAGAGAATCTGTGAGTTAGAGAGAGAGAGAAAGAGAAGCTGTGAGTGTGTGAGAGAGAAGCTGTGAGTGAGAGAGAGAGGGAGAAAGTGAAGCGGTGAGTGAGAGAGAGAGAAAGAGAAGCTGTGTGAGAGAGAGAGAGAGAGAAAAAGAATCTGTGAGTGAGAGAGAGAGAGAGAAGCTGTGAGTGAGAGAGAGATAAAGAGAAGCTGTGAGTTAGAGAGAGACAGAGAAAGAGAAGCTGTGAGTGAGAGAGAGAGAGAAAGAGAAGCTGTGTGTGTGAGAGAGAGAGAAGCTGTGAGTGAGAGAGAGAGAGAAAGAGAAGATGTTAGTGAGAGAGTGAGAGAGAGAAAGAGAAGCTGTGAGTGAGAGAGAGAGAAGCTGTGAGTGAGAGAGAGAGAGAGAAAGAGAAGGTGTGTGTGTGAGAGAGAAAGAGAAGCTGTGAGTGAGAGAGAGAGAGAAGATGTGAGTGAGAGAGAGAGAGAAGATGTGAGTGAGAGAGAGAAAGAGAAAGAGAAGCTGTGAGTGAGTGAGAGAGAGTGATAAAGAGAAGCTGTGAGTGATAGAGAGAGATAAAGAAAAGCTGTGAGTGAGAGAGAGAAAGAGAAGCTGGGAGTGAGTGAGAGAGAGAAAGAGAAGCTGTGAGTGAGAGAGAGAGAGTGAAGCTGTGAGTGAGAGAGAGAGAGAAGCTGTGAGTGAGAGAGAAAGAAAGAAAGAGAAACTGTGAGTGAGTGAGAGAGAGAAACTGTGAGTGAGAGAGAGAGAGAGAGAAAGAGAAGCTGTGAGTGAGAGAGAGAGAGAAAGTGAAGATGTGGGAGAGAGAAAGAGGTGTGAGTGAGTGAGTGAGAGAGAGAGAAGCTGTGAGTGAGAGAGAGAGAGAAAGAGAAGCTGTGACTGAGAGAGAGAGATAAAGACGAGCTGTGAGTTAGAGAGAGACAGAGAAAGAGAAGCTGTGAGTGAGAGAGAGAAAGAGATGTGAGTGAGAGAGAGAAAGAGAAACTGTGAGTGAGAGAGAGAGAGAAAGAAAGACAAGCTGTGAGTGAGAGAGAGATAAAGAGAAGATGTGAGTTAGAGAGAGACAGAGAAAGAGAAGCTGTGAGTGAGAGAGAGAGAGAGAAGCTGTGAGTGTGAGAGAGATAGAGATAGAGAAGCTGTGAGTGAGAGAGAGAGAGAAAGAGAAACTGTGAGTGAGTGAGAGAGAGAAACTGTGAGTGAGAGAGAGAGAGAAAGAGAAGCTGTGAGTGAGAGAGAAAGAAAGAGAAGCTGTGAGTGAGAGAGAGAGAAGCTGTGAGTGAGAGAGAGATGGAGAAAGAGAAGCTGTGTGAGAGAGAGAAAGAAAGAGAAGCTGTGAGTGAGAGAGAGAGAGAAAGTGAAGATGTGGGAGAGAGAAAGAGGTGTGAGTGAGTGAGAGAGAGAGAGAAGCTGTGAGTGAGAGAGAGAGAGAAAGAGAAGCTGTGACTGAGAGAGAGAGATAAATACAAGCTGTGAGTTAGAGAGAGACAGAGAAAGAGAAGCTGTGAGTGAGAGAGAGAGAGAGAAAGAAAGACAAGCTGTGAGTGAGAGAGAGAAAGAGAAACTGTGAGTGAGAGAGAGAGAGAAAGAAAGACAAGCTGTGAGTGAGAGAGAGATAAAGAGAAGCTGTGAGTTAGAGAGAGACAGAGAAAGAGAAGCTGTGAGTGAGAGAGAGAGAGAAGCTGTGAGTGTGAGAGAGATAGAGATAGAGAAGCTGTGAGTGAGAGAGAGAGAGAAAGAAGCTGTGAGTGAGAGAGTGAGAGAAAGAGAAACTGTGAGTGAGAGAGAGAGGGTGAAAGAGAAACTGTGTGTGAGAGAGAGGGAGAAAAAGGGAAGCTGTGAGTGAGCGTGAGAGAGAGAGAGAAGGTGTGACAGTGGGAGAGAGAGAGAGAAAGAGAAGCTGTGAGTGAGAGAGAGAGAAAGAAAGAAAGAGAAGCTGTGAGTGAGAGAGAGAGAGAAGCTGTGAGTGAGAGAGAGATGGAGAAAGAGAAGCTGTGTGAGAGAGAGAAAGAAAGAGAAGCTGTGAGTGAGAGAGAGATGGAGAAAGAGGAGCTGTGTGAGAGAGAGAAAGAAAGAGAAGCTGTGAGTGAGAGAGAGAGAGAAGCTGTGAGTGAGAGAGAGATGGAGAAAGAGAAGCTGTGAGTGAGAGAGAGAGGGAAAGAGAAGCTGTGAGTGTGAGAGAGAGACAGAGAAAGAGAAGCTGTGAGTGAGAGAGAGAGAGCTAGAAGCTGTGAGTGAGAGAGAGAGAGAAGCTGTGAGTGAGTGAGAGAAAAAGAAGCTGTGAGTGAGAGAGAGAGAGAAAGAGAAGCTGTGAGAGAGAGAGAAGCTGTGAGTGAGAGAGAAAGAAAGAAATAGAAGCTGTGAGTGAGTGAGAGAGAGAGAAGCTGTGAGTGAGAGAGAGAGAGAAGCTGTGAGTGAGATAGAGAGAGAGAGAAAGAGAAGCTGTGAGTGAGAGAGAGAGAGAGCAAGAGAAGCTGTGAGAGAGAGAAAGAGAAGCTGTGAGTGAGAGAGAAAGAGAAGCTGAGAGTGAGAGAGAGAGAGAGAGAGAAGCTGTGAGTGAGAGAGAGAGAGAAAGAGAAGCTGTGAGTGAGAGAGAGAGAGAAAGAAAGAGAAGCTGTGAGTGAGAGAGAGAGAAGCTGTGAGTGAGAGAGAGAGGGAGAAAGAGAAGCTGTGAGTGAGAGAGAGAGAAAGAGAAGCTGTGAGTGAGAGAGAGAGAGAGAAAGAGAAGCTGTGAGAGAGAAAGAAGTTGTGAGTGAGTGAGAGAGAGAGAAGCAGTGTGAGAGAGAGAGAGAGAAGCTGTGAGTGAGAGAGAAAGAGAGAGAAGGAGAAGCTGTGAGTGAGATAGAGAGAGAGAAAGAGAAGCTGTGAGTGAGAGAGAGAGAGAAGCTGAGAGTGAGAGAGAAAGAGAAGTTGTGAGTGAGAGAGAAAGAGAAGCTATGAGTTAGAGAGAGAGAGTGAAAGAGAAGCTGTGAGTGAGAGAGAGAGAGAGTGAGGAGCTGTGAGATAGAGAGAAAGAGAAGCTGTGAGTGAGAGAGAGAGAGAGAAACTATGAGTGAGAGAGAAAGAGAAGCTGTGAGTGAGAGAGAAAGAGAAGCTGTGTGTGTGTGAGAGAGAGAGAAGCTGTGAGTGTGTGAGAGAGAAAGAGAAGCTGTGAGTGTGAGAGAGAGAGAAAGAGAAGCTGTGAATGAGAGAGTGAGATAAAGAGAAGCTGTGAGTTAGAGAGAGACAGAGAAAGAGAAGCTGTGAGTGAGAGAGAGAGAAAAAAAGAAGCTGTGAGTGAGAGAGAGAGAGAGAGAAAGAGAAGCTGTGAGTGAGAGAGAGAGAGAGAAGCTGTGAGTGAGAGTGAGAGAGAAAGAGAAGCTGTGAGTGAGAGAGTGAGAGAAAGAGAAGCTGTGAGTGAGAGAGAGAGAAAGAAAGAGAAGCTGTGAGTGAGAGAGAGAAGCTGTGAGTGAGAGAGAGAGAAAGAGAAGCTCTGAGTGAGAGAGAGAGAAAGAGAAGCTGTGAGTGTGAGAGAGAGTGAGAAAAAGGGAAGCTGTGAGAGAGCGTGAGAGAGAGAAGCTGTGACAGTGGGAGAGAGAAAGAGAGAAAGAGAAGCTGTGAGTGAGTGAGTGAGAGACAAGGTGTGAGTGAGAGAGTGAGAGAGAGAAGCTGTGAGTGAGAGAGAAAGAAAGATAGAGAAGCTGTGAGTGAGAGAGAGAGAGAAAGAGAAGCTGTGAGTGAGAGAGAGAGAGAAAGAGAAGCTGTGAGTGAGAGAGAGAGAAAGAAAGAGAAGCTGTGAGCGAGAGAGATAAAGAGAAGCTGTGAGTTAGAGAGAGACAGAGAAACAGAAGCTGTGAGTGAGAGACAGAGAGAAAGAGAAGCTGTGTGTGTGAGAGAGAGAAGCTGTGAGTGAGTGAGAGAGAGAAAGAGAATATGTTATTGAGAGAGAGAAAGAGAAGCTGTGAGTGAGAGAGAGAGAGAAAGAGAAGCTGTGACTGAGAGAGAGATAAAGACAAGCTGTGAGTTAGAGAGAGACAGAGAGAGAGAGAGTAGCTGTGAGTGAGAAAGAGAGAGAAGCTGTGAGTGAGAAAGAGAGAAAGAGATGTGAGTGAGAGAGAGAAAGAGAATCTGTGAGTGAGAGAGAGAGAGAGAAAGAAAGAGAAGCTGTGAGTGAGAGAGAGATAAAGAGAAGCTGTGAGTTAGAGAGAGATAAAGAGAAGCTGTGAGTGAGAGAGAGAGAAAGAGAAGCTGTGAGTGTGTGAGAGAGAGAGAGAAGCTGTGAGTGAGAGAGAGAGAGAGAGAGAAAAGCTGTGAGTGAGGGAGTGAGAGAAAGAGAAGCTGTGAGTATGAGAGTGAGAAAGAGAGAGAAGCTGTGAGTGAGAGAGAGAGGGTGAAAGAGAAGCTGTGATTGTGAGAGAGAGGAAGAAGAAGGGAAGCTGTGAGTGAGCGTGAGAGAGAGAGAGAGAAGCTGTGACAGTGGGAGAGAGAGAGAGAAAGAGAAGCTGTGAGTGAGAGAGAGAGAAAGAAAGAGAGGCTATGAGCGAGAGAGAGAGAGAGAGAAGCTGTGAGTGAGAGAGAGAGGGAGAAAGAGAAGCTGTGAGTGAGAAGAGAGGGAAAGAGAAGCTGTGAGTGAGAAAGAGAGACAGAGAAAGAGAAGCTCTGAGTGAGAGAGAGAGAGCTAGAAGCTGTGAGTGAGTGAGAGAGAGAAAGAGAAGCTGTGAGTGCGAGAGAGAGAGAAAGAGAAGCTGTGAGTGAGAGAGAAATAAAGAGAAGCTGTGAGTTAGAGAGAGAGAGAAAGAGAAGCTGTGAGTGAGAGAGAGAGAGAAAAAGAGAATCTCTGAGTGAGAGAGAGAGAAGCTGTGAGTAAGAGAGAGAAAGAGAAGCTGTGAGTGAGAGAGAGAGAGAGAGAAAGAGATGCTGTGAGTGAAAGAGAGAGAGAGAGAAAGAGAAGCTGTGAGTGAGAGAGAGATAAAGAGAAGCTGTGAGAGAGAGAGACAGAGAAAGAGCTGTGAGTGAGAGAGAGAGAAAGAGAAGCTGTGAGAGAGAGAGAGAAGCTGTGAGTGAGAGAGAGAGAAAGAATAGATGTTAGTGAGAGAGTGAGAGAGAGAAAGAGAAGCTGTGAGTGAGAGAGAGAGAGAGAAAGAGAAGTTGTGACTGAGAGAGAGAGATAAAGACAAGCTGTGAGTTAGAGAGAGACAGAGAAAGAGAAGCTGTGAGTGAGAGAGAGAAAGAGATGTGAGTGAGAGAGAGAAAGAGAAACTGTGAGTGAGAGAGAGAGAGAGAAAGAAAGACAAGCTGTGAGTGAGAGAGAGATAAAGAGAAGCTGTGAGTTAGAGAGAGAGAGAAAGAGAAGCTGTGAGTGAGAGAGAGAGAGAAGCTGTGAGTGTGAGAGAGATAGAGATAGAGAAGCTGTGAGTGAGAGAGAGAGAGAGAAAGAGAAGCTGTGAGTGAGAGAGTGAGAGAGTGAGAGAAAGAGAAACTGTGAGTGAGAGAGAGAGGGTGAAAGAGAAACTGTGTGTAAGAGAAAGGGAGAAAAAGGGAAGCTGTGAGTGAGCGTGAGAGAGAGAGAGAGAAGGTGTGACAGTGGGAGAGAGAGAGAGAAAGAGAAGCTGTGAGTGAGAGAGAGAGAAAGAAAGAAAGAGAAGCTGTGAGTGAGAGAGAGAGAGAAGCTGTGAGTGAGAGAGAGATGGAGAAAGAGAAGCTGTGTGAGAGAGAGAAAGAAAGAGAAGCTGTGAGTGAGAGAGAGAGAGAAGCTGTGAGTGAGAGAGAGATGGAGAAAGAGAAGCTGTGAGTGAGAGAGAGAGGGAAAGAGAAGCTGTGAGTGAGAGAGAGAGAGCTAGAAGCTGTGAGTGAGAGAGAGAGAGAAGCTGTGAGTGAGTGAGAGAAAGAGAAGCTGTGAGTGAGAGAGAGAGAGAGAAAGAGAAGCTGTGAGAGAGAGAGAGAAGCTGTGAGTGAGAGAGAAAGAAAGAACTAGAAGCTGTGAGTGAGTGAGAGAGAGAGAAGCTGTGAGTGAGAGAGAGAGAGAAGCTGTGAGTGAGAGAGAGAGAGAGAAAGAGAAGCTGTGAGTGAGAGAGAGAGAGAAAGAGCTGTGAGAGAGAGAAAGAGAAGCTGTGAGTGAGAGAGAAAGAGAAGCTGAGAGTGAGAGAGAGAGAGAAAGAGAAGCTGTGAGTGAGAGAGAGAGAGAGAAAGAGAAGCTGTGAGTGAGAGAGAGAGAGAAAGAAAGAGAAGCTGTGAGTGAGAGAGAGAGAAGCTGTGAGTGAGAGAGAGAGGGAGAAAGAGAAGCTGTGAGTGAGAGAGAGAGAAAGAGAAGCTGTGAGTGAGAGAGAGAGAGAGAAAGAGAAGCTGTGAGAGAGAAAGAAGTTGTGAGTGAGTGAGAGAGAGAGAAGCTGTGAGAGAGAGAGAGAGGCTGTGAGTGAGAGAGAAAGAGAGAGAAGGAGAAGCTGTGAGTGAGATAGAGAGAGAGAAAGAGAAAGAGAAGCTGTGAGTGAGAGAGAGAGAAGCTGTGAGTGAGAGAGAAAGAGGTTGTGAGTGAGAGAGAAAGAGAAGCTATGAGTTAGAGAGAGAGTGAAAGAGAAGCTGTGAGTGAGAGAGAGAGAGAGTGAGGAGCTGTGAGATAGAGAGAGAAAGAGAAGCTGTGAGTGAGAGAGAGAGAGAAACTGTGAGTGAGAGAGAAAGAGAAGCTGTGAGTGAGAGAGAAAGAGAAGCTGTGTGTGTGTGAGAGAGAGAGAAGCTGTGAGTGAGAGAGAGAGAAAGAGAAGCTGTGAGTGAGAGAGAGAGAGAAAGAGAAGCTGTGAGTGAGAGAGTGAGATAAAGAGAAGCTGTGAGTTAGAGAGAGACAGAGAAAGAGAAGCTGTGAGTGAGAGAGTGAGAAAAAAAGAAGCTGTGAGTGAGAGAGAGAGAGAGAGAGAGAAAGAGAAGCTGTGAGTGAGAGAGAGAGAGAAGCTGTGAGTGAGAGTGAGAGAGAAAGAGAAGCTGTGAGTGAGAGAGTGAGAGAAAGAGAAGCTGTGAGTGAGAGAGAGAGAAAGAAGGAGAAGCTGTGAGTGAGAGAGAGAAGCTGTGAGTGAGAGAGAGAGAAAGAGAAGCTCTGAGTGAGAGAGAGAGAAAGAGAAGCTGTGAGTGTGAGAGAGAGTGAGAAAAAGTGAAACTGTGAGTGAGCGTGAGAGAGAGAAGCTGTGACAGTGGGAGAGAGAAAGAGAGAAAGAGAAGCTGTGAGTGAGAGAGAGAGAAAGAAAGAGAAGTTATGAGTGAGAGAGAGAGAAGCTGTGAGTGAGAGAGAGAAGGAGAAAGAGAATCTGTGAGTGAGAGAGAGAGAGAGAGTAGCTGTGAGTGAGAGAGAGAGAGAGAAGCTGTGAGTGAGTGAGAGAGAGAGAGAAGCTGTGAGTGAGAGAGAGAAAGAGAAGCTGTGAGTGAGAGAAAGAGAGAGAGAGAAAGAGAAGCTGTGAGTGAGAGAGAGATAAAGAGAAGCTGTGAGTTAGAGAGAGAGAGAAAGAGAAGCTGTGAGTGAGTGAGAGAGAGAAAGAGAAGCTGTGTGAGAGAGAGAATCTGTGAGTGAGAGAGAGAGAGAGAAAGAAAGAGAAGATGTCAGTGAGAGAGGGAGAGAGAGAGAGAGAAGCTGTGAGTGAGAGAGAGAGAGAAAGATAAGCTGTGTGAGAGAGGGAGAGAAAGAGAAGCTGTGAGTGAGAGAGAGAGAGAGAGTGAGAAGCTGTGAGTGAGAGAGAGAGAGAGAAGCTGTGAGTGAGAGAAAGAGAGAGAGAAAGAGAAGCTGTGAGTGAGAGAGAGAGAGAAAGAGAAGCTGTGAGAGAGAGAGAGAGAAGCTGTGAGTGAGAGAGAAAGAAAGAAATAGAAGCTGTGAGTGAGTGAGAGAGAGAGAGAGAAGCTGTGAGTGAGAGAGAGAGAAGCTGTGAGTGAGAGAGAGAGAGAGAAAGAGAAGCTGTGAGTGAGAGAGAGAGAGAAAGAGAAGCTGTGAGAGAGAGAAAGAGAAGCTGTGAGTGAGAGAGAAAGAGAAGCTGTGAGTGAGAGAGAGAGAAAGAGAAGCTGTGAGTGAGAGAGAGAAAGAGAAGCTGTGAGTGAGAGAGAGAGAGAGAGAAGCTGTGAGTGAGAGAGAAAGAAAGAAATAGAAGCTGTGAGTGAGTGAGAGAGAGAGAAGCTGTGAGTGAGAGAGAGAGAGAGAAGCTGTGAGTGAGAGAGAAAGGGAAAGAGAGGCTGTGAGTGAGAGAGAGAGAGAGAGAAAGAGAAGGTGTGAGTGAGATAGAGAGAGAGAAAGAGAAGCTGTGTGAGAGAGAGAGAAGCTGTGAGTGAGAGAGAAAGAAAGAAATAGAAGCTGTGAGTGAGTGAGAGAGAGAGAAGCTGTGAGTGAGAGAGAGAGAGAAGCTGTGAGTGAGAGAGAGAGAGAGAAAGAGAAGCTGTGAGTGAGAGAGAGAAAGAGAAGCTGTGTGAGAGAGAGAAAGAAAGAGAAGCTGTGAGTGAGAGAGAGAGAGAAAGTGAAGATGTGGGAGAGAGAAAGAGGTGTGAGTGAGTGAGAGAGAGAGAGAAGCTGTGAGGGAGAGAGAGAGAGAAAGAGAAGCTGTGACTGAGAGAGAGAGATAAAGACAAGCTGTGAGAGAGAGAGACAGAGAAAGAGAAGCTGTGAGTGAGAGAGAGAAAGAGATGTGAGAGAGAGAGAGAAAGAGAAACTGTGAGTGAGAGAGAGAGAGAGAAAGAAAGACAAGCTGTGAGTTGAGAGAGAGATAAAGAGAAGCTGTGAGTTAGAGAGAGATAGAGAAATAGAAGCTGTGAGTGAGAGAGAGAGAGAGAAGCTGTGAGTGTGAGAGAGATAGAGATAGAGAAGCTGTGAGTGAGAGAGAGAGAGAGAAAGAAGCTGTGAGTGAGAGAGTGAGAGAAAGAGAAACTGTGAGTGAGAGAGAGAGGGTGAAAGAGAAACTGTGTGTGAGAGAGAGGGAGAAAAAGGGAAGCTGTGAGTGAGCGTGAGAGAGAGAGAGAAGGTGTGACAGTGGGAGAGAGAGAGAGAAAGAGAAGCTGTGAGTGAGAGAGAGAGAAAGAAAGAAAGAGAAGCTGTGAGTGAGAGAGAGAGAGAAGCTGTGAGTGAGAGAGAGATGGAGAAAGAGAAGCTGTGTGAGAGAGAGAAAGAAAGAGAAGCTGTGAGTGAGAGAGAGATGGAGAAAGAGGAGCTGTGTGAGAGAGAGAAAGAAAGAGAAGCTGTGAGTGAGAGAGAGAGAGAAGCTGTGAGTGAGAGAGAGATGGAGAAAGAGAAGCTGTGAGTGAGAGAGAGAGGGAAAGAGAAGCTGTGAGTGTGAGAGAGAGACAGAGAAAGAGAAGCTGTGAGTGAGAGAGAGAGAGCTAGAAGCTGTGAGTGAGAGAGAGAGAGAAGCTGTGAGTGAGTGAGAGAAAGAGAAGCTGTGAGTGAGAGAGAGAGAAAGAGAAGCTGTGAGAGAGAGAGAAGCTGTGAGTGAGAGAAAGAAAGAAATAGAAGCTGTGAGTGAGTGAGAGAGAGAGAAGCTGTGAGTGAGAGAGAGAGAGAAGCTGTGAGTGAGATAGAGAGAGAGAGAAAGAGAAGCTGTGAGTGAGAGAGAGAGAAAAAAAGAAGCTGTGAGTGAGAGAGAGAGAGAGAGAAAGAGAAGCTGTGAGTGAGAGAGAGAGAAGCTGTGAGTGAGAGAGAGAAAGAGAAGCTGTGAGTGAGAGAGTGAGAGAAAGAGAAGCTGTGAGTGAGAGAGAGAGAAAGAAGGAGAAGCTGTGAGTGAGAGAGAGAAGCTGTGAGTGAGAGAGAGAGAAAGAGAAGCTCTGAGTGAGAGAGAGAGAAAGAGAAGCTGTGAGTGTGAGAGAGAGTGAGAAAAAGGGAAGCTGTGAGTGAGCGTGAGAGAGAGAAGCTGTGACAGTGGGAGAGAGAAAGAGAGAAAGAGAAGCTGTGAGTGAGAGAGAGAGAAAGAAAGAGAAGTTATGAGTGAGAGAGAGAGAAGCTGTGAGTGAGAGAGAGAAGGAGAAAGAGAATCTGTGAGTGAGAGAGAGAGAGAGAGTAGCTGTGAGTGTGAGAGAGAGAGAGAAGCTGTGAGTGAGTGAGAGGGAGAGAGAAGCTGTGAGTGAGAGAGAGAAAGAGAAGCTGTGAGTGAGAGAAAGAGAGAGAGAGAAAGAGAAGCTGTGAGTGAGAGAGAGATAAAGAGAAGCTGTGAGTTAGAGAGAGAGAGAAAGAGAAGCTGTGAGTGAGTGAGAGAGAGAAAGAGAAGCTGTGTGAGAGAGAGAATCTGTGAGTGAGAGAGAGAGAGAGAAAGAAAGAGAAGATGTCAGTGAGAGAGGGAGAGAGAGAGAGAGAAGCTGTGAGTGAGAGAGAGAGTGAAAGATAAGCTGTGTGAGAGAGGGAGAGAAAGAGAAGCTGTGAGTGAGAGAGAGAGAGAGAGTGAGAAGCTGTGAGTGAGAGAGAGAGAGAGAGAAGCTGTGAGTGAGAGAAAGAGAGAGAGAAAGAGAAGCTGTGGGTGAGAGAGAGAGAGAAAGAGAAGCTGTGAGAGAGAGAGAGAAGCTGTGAGTGAGAGAGAAAGAAAGAAATAGAAGCTGTGAGTGAGTGAGAGAGAGAGAAGCTGTGAGTGAGAGAGACAGAAGCTGTGAGTGAGAGAGAGAGAGAAAGAGAAGCTGTGAGTGAGAGAGAGAGAGAAAGAGAAGCTGTGAGAGAGAGAGAGAGAAGCTGTGAGTGAGAGAGAAAGAGAAGCTGTGAGTGAGAGAGAGAGAAAGAGAAGCTGTGAGTGAGAGAGAGAAAGAGAAGCTGTGAGTGAGAGAGAGAGAGAGAGAGAAGCTGTGAGTGAGAGAGAAAGAAAGAAATAGAAGCTGTGAGTGAGTGAGAGAGAGAGAAGCTGTGAGTGAGAGAGAGAGAGAGAAGCTGTGAGTGAGAGAGAAAGGGAAAGAGAGGCTGTGAGTGAGAGAGAGAGAGAGAAAGAGAAGGTGTGAGTGAGATAGAGAGAGAGAAAGAGAAGCTGTGTGAGAGAGAGAAGCTGTGAGTGAGAGAGAAAGAAAGAAATAGAAGCTGTGAGTGAGTGAGAGAGAGAGAAGCTGTGAGTGAGAGAGAGAGAGAAGCTGTGAGTGAGAGAGAGAGAGAGAGGAAGAGAAGTTGTGAGTGAGAGAGAGAAAGAGAAGCTGTGAGTGAGAGAGAGAGAGAAACTGTGAGTGAGAGAGAAAGAGAAGCTGTGAGTGAGAGAGAAAGAGAAGCTGTGTGTGTGTGAGAGAGAGAGAAGCTGTGAGTGAGAGAGAGAGAAAGAGAAGCTGTGAGTGAGAGAGAGTGAGAGAAAGAGAAGCTGTGAGTGAGAGAGTGAGATAAAGAGAAGCTGTGAGTTAGAGAGAGACAGAGAAAGAGAAGCTGTGAGTGAGAGAGAGAGAAAAAAAGAAGCTGTGAGTGAGAGAGAGAGAGAGAGAAAGAGAAGCTGTGAGTGAGAGAGAGAGAGAAGCTGTGAGTGAGAGTGAGAGAGAAAGAGAAGCTGTGAGTGAGAGAGTGAGAGAAAGAGAAGCTGTGAGTGAGAGAGAGAGAAAGAAGGAGAAGCTGTGAGTGAGAGAGAGAAGCTGTGAGTGAGAGAGAGAGAAAGAGAAGCTCTGAGTGAGAGAGAGAAAGAGAAGCTGTGAGTGTGAGAGAGAGTGAGAAAAAGTGAAGCTGTGAGTGAGCGTGAGAGAGAGAAGCTGTGACAGTGGGAGAGAGAAAGAGAGAAAGAGAAGCTGTGAGTGAGAGAGAGAGAAAGAAAGAGAAGTTATGAGTGAGAGAGAGAGAAGCTGTGAGTGAGAGAGAGAAGGAGAAAGAGAATCTGTGAGTGAGAGAGAGAGAGAGAGAGAGTAGCTGTGAGTGAGAGAGAGAGAGAGAAGCTGTGAGTGAGTGAGAGAGAGAGAGAAGCTGTGAGTGAGAGAGAGAAAGAGAAGCTGTGAGTGAGAGAAAGAGAGAGAGAGAAAGAGAAGCTGTGAGTGAGAGAGAGATAAAGAGAAGCTGTGAGTTAGAGAGAGAGAGAAAGAGAAGCTGTGAGTGAGTGAGAGAGAGAAAGAGAAGCTGTGTGAGAGAGAGAATCTGTGAGTGAGAGAGAGAGAGAGAAAGAAAGAGAAGATGTCAGTGAGAGAGGGAGAGAGAGAGAGAGAAGCTGTGAGTGAGAGAGAGAGAGAAAGATAAGCTGTGTGAGAGAGGGAGAGAAAGAGAAGCTGTGAGTGAGAGAGAGAGAGAGAGAGAAGCTGTGAGTGAGAGAGAGAGAGAAGCTGTGAGTGAGAGAAAGAGAGAGAGAAAGAGAAGCTGTGAGTGAGAGAGAGAGAGAAAGAGAAGCTGTGTGTGAGAGAGAGAGAAGCTGTGAGTGAGAGAGAAAGAAAGAAATAGAAGCTGTGAGTGAGTGAGAGAGAGAGAGAGAAGCTGTGAGTGAGAGAGAGAGAAGCTGTGAGTGAGAGAGAGAGAGAGAAAGAGAAGCTGTGAGTGAGAGAGAGAGAGAAAGAGAAGCTGTGAGAGAGAGAAAGAGAAGCTGTGAGTGAGAGAGAAAGAGAAGCTGTGAGTGAGAGAGAGAAAGAGAAGCTGTGAGTGAGAGAGAGAGAGAGAGAAGCTGTGAGTGAGAGAGAAAGAAAGAAATAGAAGCTGTGAGTGAGTGAGAGAGAGAGAAGCTGTGAGTGAGAGAGAGAGAGAGAAGCTGTGAGTGAGAGAGAAAGGGAAAGAGAGGCTGTGAGTGAGAGAGAGAGAAAGAGAAGGTGTGAGTGAGATAGAGAGAGAGAAAGAGAAGCTGTGAGAGAGAGAGAGAAGCTGTGAGTGAGAGAGAAAGAAAGAAATAGAAGCTGTGAGTGAGTGAGAGAGAGAGAAGCTGTGAGTGAGAGAGAGAGAGAAGCTGTGAGTGAGAGAGAGAGAGAGAAAGAGAAGCTGTGAGTGAGAGAGAGAAAGAGAAGCTGTGTGAGAGAGAGAAAGAAAGAGAATCTGTGATTGAGAGAGAGAGAGAAAGTGAAGATGTGGGAGAGAGAAAGAGGTGTGAGTGAGTGAGAGAGAGAGAGAAGCTGTGAGTGAGAGAGAGAGAGAAAGAGAAGCTGTGACTGAGAGAGAGAGATAAAGACAAGCTGTGAGTTAGAGAGAGACAGAGAAAGAGAAGCTGTGAGTGAGAGAGAGAAAGAGATGTGAGTGAGAGAGAGAAAGAGAAACTGTGAGTGAGAGAGAGAGAGAGAAAGAAAGACAAGCTGTGAGTGAGAGAGAGATAAAGAGAAGCTGTGAGTTAGAGAGAGATAGAGAAATAGAAGCTGTGAGTGAGAGAGAGAGAGAGAAGCTGTGAGTGTGAGAGAGATAGAGATAGAGAAGCTGTGAGTGAGAGAGAGAGAGAGAAAGAAGCTGAGAGTGAGAGAGTGAGAGAAAGAGAATGTGAGTGAGAGAGAGAGGGTGAAAGAGAAACTGTGTGTGAGAGAGAGGGAGAAAAAGGGAAGCTGTGAGTGAGCGTGAGAGAGAGAGAAGGTGTGACAGTGGGAGAGAGAGAGAGAAAGAGAAGCTGTGAGTGAGAGAGAGAGAAAGAAAGAAAGAGAAGCTGTGAGTGAGAGAGAGAGAGAAGCTGTGAGTGAGAGAGAGATGGAGAAAGAGAAGCTGTGTGAGAGAGAGAAAGAAAGAGAAGCTGTGAGTGAGAGAGAGATGGAGAAAGAGGAGCTGTGTGAGAGAGAGAAAGAAAGAGAAGCTGTGAGTGAGAGAGAGAGAGAAGCTGTGAGTGAGAGAGAGATGGAGAAAGAGAAGCTGTGAGTGAGAGAGAGAGGGAAAGAGAAGCTGTGAGTGTGAGAGAGAGACAGAGAAAGAGAAGCTGTGAGTGAGAGAGAGAGAGCTAGAAGCTGTGAGTGAGAGAGAGAGAGAAGCTGTGAGTGAGTGAGAGAAAGAGAAGCTGTGAGTGAGAGAGAGAGAAAGAGAAGCTGTGAGAGAGAGAGAAGCTGTGAGTGAGAGAGAAAGAAAGAAATAGAAGCTGTGAGTGAGTGAGAGAGAGAGAAGCTGTGAGTGAGAGAGAGAGAGAAGCTGTGAGTGAGATAGAGAGAGAGAGAAAGAGAAGCTGTGAGTGAGAGAGAGAGAAAAAAAGAAGCTGTGAGTGAGAGAGAGAGAGAGAGAAAGAGAAGCTGTGAGTGAGAGAGAGAGAGAGAAGCTGTGAGTGAGAGTGAGAGAGAAAGAGAAGCTGTGAGTGAGAGAGTGAGAGAAAGAGAAGCTGTGAGTGAGAGAGAGAGAAAGAAGGAGAAGCTGTGAGTGAGAGAGAGAAGCTGTGAGTGAGAGAGAGAGAAAGAGAAGCTCTGAGTGAGAGAGAGAGAAAGAGAAGCTGTGAGTGTGAGAGAGAGTGAGAAAAAGGGAAGCTGTGAGTGAGCGTGAGAGAGAGAAGCTGTGACAGTGGGAGAGAGAAAGAGAGAAAGAGAAGCTGTGAGTGAGAGAGAGAGAAAGAAAGAGAAGTTATGAGTGAGAGAGAGAGAAGCTGTGAGTGAGAGAGAGAAGGAGACAGAGAATCTGTGAGTGAGAGAGAGAGAGAGAGTAGCTGTGAGTGTGAGAGAGAGAGAGAAGCTGTGAGTGAGTGAGAGAGAGAGAGAAGCTGTGAGTGAGAGAGAGAAAGAGAAGCTGTGAGTGAGAGAAAGAGAGAGAGAGAAAGAGAAGCTGTGAGTGAGAGAGAGATAAAGAGAAGCTGTGAGTTAGAGATAGAGAGAAAGAGAAGCTGTGAGTGAGTGAGAGAGAAAAAGAGAAGCTGTGTGAGAGAGAGAATCTGTGAGTGAGAGAGAGAGAGAGAAAGAAAGAGAAGATGTCAGTGAGAGAGGGAGAGAGAGAGAGAGAAGCTGTGAGTGAGAGAGAGAGAGAAAGATAAGCTGTGTGAGAGAGGGAGAGAAAGAGAAGCTGTGAGTGAGAGAGAGAGAGAGAGTGAGAAGCTGTGAGTGAGAGAGAGAGAGAGAGAAGCTGTGAGTGAGAGAAAGAGAGAGAGAAAGAGAAGCTGTGAGTGAGAGAGAGAGAGAAAGAGAAGCTGTGTGTGAGAGAGAGAGAAGCTGTGAGTGAGAGAGAAAGAAAGAAATAGAAGCTGTGAGTGAGTGAGAGAGAGAAGCTGTGAGTGAGAGAGAGAGAAGCTGTGAGTGAGAGAGAGAGAGAAAGAGAAGCTGTGAGTGAGAGAGAGAGAGAAAGAGAAGCTGTGAGAGAGAGAAAGAGAAGCTGTGAGTGAGAGAGAAAGAGAAGCTGTGAGTGAGAGAGAGAGAAAGAGAAGCTGTGAGTGAGAGAGAGAAAGAGAAGCTGTGAGTGAGAGAGAGAGAGAGAGAAGCTGTGAGTGAGAGAGAAAGAAAGAAATAGAAGCTGTGAGTGAGTGAGAGAGAGAGAAGCTGTGAGTGAGAGAGAGAGAGAGAAGCTGTGAGTGAGAGAGAAAGGGAAAGAGAGGCTGTGAGTGAGAGAGAGAGAGAGAGAAAGAGAAGGTGTGAGTGAGATAGAGAGAGAGAAAGAGAAGCTGTGAGAGAGAGAGAGAAGCTGTGAGTGAGAGAGAAAGAAAGAAATAGAAGCTGTGAGTGAGTGAGAGAGAGAGAAGCTGTGAGTGAGAGAGAGAGAGAAGCTGTGAGTGAGAGAGAGAGAGAGAGAAAGAGAAGCTGTGAGTGAGAGAGAGAAAGAGAAGCTGTGTGAGAGAGAGAAAGAAAGAGAAGCTGTGAGTGAGAGAGAGAGAGAAAGTGAAGATGTGGGAGAGAGAAAGAGGTGTGAGTGAGTGAGAGAGAGAGAAGCTGTGAGTGAGAGAGAGAGAGAAAGAGAAGCTGTGACTGAGAGAGAGAGATAAAGACAAGCTGTGAGTTAGAGAGAGACAGAGAAAGAGAAGCTGTGAGTGAGAGAGAAAGAGATGTGAGTGAGAGAGAGAAAGAGAAACTGTGAGTGAGAGAGAGAGAAAGAAAGAAAGACAAGCTGTGAGTGAGAGAGAGATAAAGAGAAGCTGTGAGTTAGAGAGAGATAGAGAAAGAGAAGCTGTGAGTGAGAGAGAGAGAGAGAAGCTGTGAGTGTGAGAGAGATAGAGATAGAGAAGCTGTGAGTGAGAGAGAGAGAGAGAGAGAAGCTGTGAGTCAGAGAGAGAGAGAAGCTGTGAGTGAGAGAGAGATGGAGAAAGAGAAGCTGTGTGAGAGAGAGAAAGAAAGAGAAGCTGTGAGTGAGAGAGAGAGAGAAGCTGTGAGTGAGAGAGAGATGGAGAAAGAGAAGCTGTGAGTGAGAGAGAGATAAAGAGAAGCTGTGAGTTAGAGAGAGATAGAGAAATAGAAGCTGTGAGTGAGAGAGAGAGAGAGAAGCTGTGAGTGTGAGAGAGATAGAGATAGAGAAGCTGTGAGTGAGAGAGAGAGAGAGAAAGAAGCTGTGAGTGAGAGAGTGAGAGAAAGAGAAACTGTGAGTGAGAGAGAGAGGGTGAAAGAGAAACTGTGTGTGAGAGAGAGGGAGAAAAAGGGAAGCTGTGAGTGAGCGTGAGAGAGAGAGAGAAGGTGTGACAGTGGGAGAGAGAGAGAGAAAGAGAAGCTGTGAGTGAGAGAGAGAGAAAGAAAGAAAGAGAAGCTGTGAGTGAGAGAGAGAGAGAAGCTGTGAGTGAGAGAGAGATGGAGAAAGAGAAGCTGTGTGAGAGAGAGAAAGAAAGAGAAGCTGTGAGTGAGAGAGAGATGGAGAAAGAGGAGCTGTGTGTGAGAGAGAAAGAAATAGAAGCTGTGAGTGAGAGAGAGAGAGAAGCTGTGAGTGAGAGAGAGATGGAGAAAGAGAAGCTGTGAGTGAGAGAGAGAGGGAAAGAGAAGCTGTGAGTGTGAGAGAGAGACAGAGAAAGAGAAGCTGTGTGAGAGAGAGAGAGCTAGAAGCTGAGAGTGAGAGAGAGAGAGAAGCTGTGAGTGAGTGAGAGAAAGAGAAGTTGTGAGTGAGAGTGAGAGAAAGAGAAGCTGTGAGATAGAGAGAAGCTGTGAGTGAGAGAGAAAGAAAGAAATAGAAGCTGTGAGTGAGTGAGAGAGAGAGAAGCTGTGAGTGAGAGAGAGAGAGAAGCTGTGAGTGAGATAGAGAGAGAGAGAGAAAGAGAAGCTGTGAGTGAGAGAGAGAGAAAAAAGAAGCTGTGAGTGAGAGAGAGAGAGAGAGAAAGAGAAGCTGTGAGTGAGAGAGAGAGAGAAGCTGTGAGTGAGAGTGAGAGAGAAAGAGAAGCTGTGAGTGAGAGAGTGAGAGAAAGAGAAGCTGTGAGTGAGAGAGAGAGAAAGAAGGAGAAGCTGTGAGTGAGAGAGAGAAGCTGTGAGTGAGAGAGAGAGAAAGAGAAGCTCTGAGTGAGAGAGAGAGAAATAGAAGCTGTGAGTGTGAGAGAGAGTGAGAAAAAGTGAAGCTGTGAGTGAGCGTGAGAGAGAGAAGCTGTGACAGTGGGAGAGAGAAAGAGAGAAAGAGAAGCTGTGAGTGAGAGAGAGTGAAAGAAAGAGAAGTTATGAGTGAGAGAGAGAGAAGCTGTGAGTGAGAGAGAGAAGGAGAAAGAGAATCTGTGAGTGAGAGAGAGAGAGAGAGTAGCTGTGAGTGAGAGAGAGAGAGAGAAGCTGTGAG
This sequence comes from Bradypodion ventrale, assembly GCA_035047345.1. Classification (NCBI taxonomy): domain Eukaryota; kingdom Metazoa; phylum Chordata; class Lepidosauria; order Squamata; family Chamaeleonidae; genus Bradypodion; species Bradypodion ventrale. The sequence continues at coordinate 8,653,713 of JAWDJE010000018.1, read as the reverse complement.
TGAGTGAGAGAGAGAGAAGCTGTGAGTGAGAGAGAGAAAGAGAAGCTGTGAGTGAGAGAAAGAGAGAGAGAGAAAGAGAAGCTGTGAGTGAGAGAGAGATAAAGAGAAGCTGTGAGTTAGAGAGAGAGAGAAAGAGAAGCTGTGAGTGAGTGAGAGAGAGAAAGAGAAGCTGTGTGAGAGAGAGAATCTGTGAGTGAGAGAGAGAGAGAGAAAGAAAAAGAAGATGTCAGTGAGAGAGGGAGAGAGAGAGAAGCTGTGAGTGAGAGAGAGAGAGAAAGATAAGCTGTGTGAGAGAGGGAGAGAAAGAGAAGCTGTGACTGAGAGAGAGAGTGAGAAGCTGTGAGTGAGAGAGAGAGAGAGAGAAGCTGTGAGTGAGAGAAAGAGAGAGAGAAAGAGAAGCTGTGAGTGAGAGAGAGAGAGAAAGAGAAGCTGTGAGAGAGAGAGAGAGAAGCTGTGAGTGAGAGAGAAAGAAAGAAATAGAAGCTGTGAGTGAGTGAGAGAGAGAGAAGCTGTGAGTGAGAGAGAGAGAAGCTGTGAGTGAGAGAGAGAGAGAGAAAGAGAAGCTGTGAGTGAGAGAGAGAGAGAAAGAGAAGCTTTGAGAGAGAGAAAGAGAAGCTGTGAGTGAGAGAGAAAGAGAAGCTGTGAGTGAGAGAGAGAGAAAGAGAAGCTGTGAGTGAGAGAGAGAAAGAGAAGCTGTGAGTGAGTGAGTGAGAGAGAGAGAAGCTGTGAGTGAGTGAGAGAGAAAGAAAGAAATAGAAGCTGTGAGTGAGTGAGAGAGAGAGAAGCTGTGAGTGAGAGAGAGAAAGAGAAGCTGTGAGTGAGAGAGAAAGGGAAAGAGAGGCTGTGAGTGAGAGAGAGAGAGAGAGAAAGAGAAGGTGTGAGTGAGATAGAGAGAGAGAAAGAGATGCTGTGTGAGAGAGAGAGAAGCTGTGAGTGAGAGAGAAAGAAAGAAATAGAAGCTGTGAGTGAGTGAGAGAGAGAGAAGCTGTGAGTGAGAGAGAGAGAGAAGCTGTGAGTGAGAGAGAGAGAGAGAGAAAGAGAAGCTGTGAGTGAGAGAGAGAAAGAGAAGCTGTGTGAGAGAGAGAAAGAAAGAGAAGCTGTGAGTGAGAGAGAGAGAGAAAGTGAAGATGTGGGAGAGAGAAAGAGGTGTGAGTGTGAGAGAGAGAGAGAGAAGCTGTGAGTGAGACAGAGAGAAAGAGAAGCTGTGACTGAGAGAGAGAGATAAAGACAAGCTGTGAGTTAGAGAGAGATAAAGAGAAGCTGTGAGTTAGAGAGAGATAGAGAAAGAGAAGCTGTGAGTGAGAGAGAGAGAGAGAAGCTGTGAGTGTGAGAGAGATAGAGATAGAGAAGCTGTGAGTGAGAGACAGAGAGAGAAAGAAGCTGTGAGTGAGAGAGTGAGAGAAAGAGAAACTGTGAGTGAGAGAGAGAGGGTGAAAGAGAAACTGTGTGTGAGAGAGAGGGAGAAAAAGAGAAGCTGTGAGTGAGCGTGAGAGAGAGAGAAGGTGTGACAGTGGGAGAGAGAGAGAGAAAGAGAAGCTGTGAGTGAGAGAGAGAGAGAAGCTGTGAGTGAGAGAGAGAGAGAAGCTGTGAGTGAGAGAGAGATGGAGAAAGAGAAGCTGTGAGTGAGAGAGAGAGGGAAAGAGAAGCTGTGAGTGTGAGAGAGAGACAGAGAAAGAGAAGCTGTGAGTGAGAGAGAGAGAGCTAGAAGCTGTGAGTGAGAGAGAGAGAGAAGCTGTGAGTGAGTGAGAGAAAGAGAAGCTGTGAGTGAGAGAGAGAGAAAGAGAAGCTGTGAGAGAGAGAGAAGCTGTGAGTGAGAGAGAAAGAAAGAATTAGAAGCTGTGAGTGAGTGAGAGAGAGAGAAGCTGTGAGTGAGAGAGAGAGAGAAGCTGTGAGTGAGATAGAGAGAGAGAGAAAGAGAAGCTGTGAGTGAGAGAGAGAGAGAGAAAGAGAAGCTGTGAGAGAGAGAAAGAGAAGCTGTGAGTGAGAGAGAAAGAGAAGCTGAGAGTGAGAGAGAGAGAGAAAGAGAAGCTGTGAGAGAGAGAGAGAGAGAGAGAGAGAAGCTGTGAGTGAGAGAGAGAGAGAAAGAAAGAGAAGCTGTGAGTGAGAGAGAGAGAAGCTGTGAGTGAGAGAGAGAGGGAGAAAGAGAAGCTGTGAGTGAGAGAGAGAGAAAGAGAAGCTGTGAGTGAGAGAGAGAAAGAGAAGCTGTGAGAGAGAAAGAAGTTGTGAGTGAGTGAGTGAGAGAGAAGCTGTGAGAGAGAGAGAGAGAAGCTGTGAGTGAGACAGAAAGAGAGAGAAGGAGAAGCTGTGAGTGAGATAGAGAGAGAAAGAGAAGCTGTGAGTGAGAGAGAGAGAGAAGCTGTGAGTGAGAGAGAAAGAGAAGTTGTGAGTGAGAGAGAAAGAGAAGCTATGATTTAGAGAGAGAGAGTGAAAGAGAAGCTGTGAGTGAGAGAGAGAGAGAGTGAGGAGCTGTGAGATAGAGAGAGAAAGAGAAACTGTGAGTGAGAGAGAGAGAGAGAAACTGTGAGTGAGAGAGAAAGAGAAGCTGTGAGTGAGAGAGAAAGAGAAGCTGTGTGTGTGTGTGAGAGAGAGAAGCTGTGAGTGTGAGAGAGAGAAAGAGAAGCTGTGAGTGTGTGAGAGAGAGAAAGAGAAGCTGTGAGTGAGAGAGTGAGATAAAGAGAAGCTGTGAGTTAGAGAGAGACAGAGAAAGAGAAGCTGTGAGTGAGAGAGAGAGAAAAAAAGAAGCTGTGAGTGAGAGAGAGAGAGAGAGAAAGAGAAGCTGTGAGTGAGAGAGAGAAAGAGAAGCTGTGAGTGAGAGAGTGAGAGAAAGAGAAGCTGTGAGTGAGAGAGAGAGAAAGAAAGAGAAGCTGTGAGTGAGAGAGAGAAGCTGTGAGTGAGAGAGAGAGAAAGAGAAGCTCTGAGTGAGAGAGAGAGAAAGAGAAGCTGTGAGTGTGAGAGAGAGTGAGAAAAAGGGAAGCTGTGAGTGAGCGTGAGAGAGAGAAGCTGTGACAGTGGGAGAGAGAAAGAGAGAAAGAGAAGCTGTGAGTGAGTGAGTGAGAGACAAGGTGTGAGTGAGAGAGAGAGAGAGAGAAGCTGTGAGTGAGAGAGAAAGAAAGATAGAGAAGCTGTGAGTGAGAGAGAGAGAGAAAGAGAAGCTGTGAGTGAGAGAGAGAGAAAGAGAAGCTGTGAGTGAGAGAGAGAGAAAGAAAGAGAAGCTGTGAGTGAGAGAGATAAAGAGAAGCTGTGAGTTAGAGAGAGACAGAGAGAGAGAGAGTAGCTGTGAGTGAGAAAGAGAGAGAAGCTGTGAGTGAGAGAGAGAGAAAGAGATGTGAGTGAGAGAGAGAAAGAGAATCTGTGAGGGAGAGAGAGAGAGAGAAAGAAAGAGAAGCTGTGAGTGAGAGAGAGATAAAGAGAAGCTGTGAGTTAGAGAGAGATAAAGAGAAGCTGTGAGTGAGAGAGAGAGAAAGAGAAGCTGTGAGTATGAGAGAGAGAGAGAGAAGCTGTGAGTGAGAGAGAGAGAGAGAGAGAAAAGCTGTGAGTGAGGGAGTGAGAGAAAGAGAAGCTGTGAGTATGAGAGTGAGAAAGAGAGAGAAGCTGTGAGTGAGAGAGAGAGGGTGAAAGAGAAGCTGATTGTGAGAGAGAGGAAGAAGAAGGGAAGCTGTGAGTGAGCGTGAGAGAGAGAGAGAGAAGCTGTGACAGTGGGAGAGAGAGAGAGAGAAAGAGAAGCTGTGAGTGAGAGAGAGAGAAAGAAAGAGAAGCTATGAGCGAGAGAGAGAGAGAAGCTGTGAGTGAGAAGAGAGAGAGAAGCTGTGAGTGAGAGAGAGAGAGAGAGAAGCTGTGAGTGAGAGAAAGAGAGAGAGAAAGAGAAGCTGTGAGTGAGAGAGAGAGAGAAAGAAAAGCTGTGAGAGAGAGAGAGAAGCTGTGAGTGAGAGAGAAAGAAAGAAATAGAAGCTGTGAGTGAGTTAGAGAGAGAGAAGCTGTGAGAGAGAGAGAGAGAAGCTGTGAGTGAGAGAGAGAGAGAAAGAGAAGCTGTGAGTGAGAGAGAGAGAGAAAGAGAAGCTGTGAGAGAGAGAAAGAGAAGCTGTGAGTGAGAGAGAAAGAGAAGCTGTGAGTGAGAGAGAGAGAGAGAAGCTGTGAGTGAGTGAGAAAGAAAGAAATAGAAGCTGTGAGTGAGTGAGAGAGAGAGAAGCTGTGAGTGAGAGAGAGAGAGAGAAGCTGTGAGTGAGAGAGAAAGGGAAAGAGAGGCTGTGAGTGAGAGAGAGAGAGAGAGAAAGAGAAGGTGTGAGTGAGAGAGAGAGAGAGAAAGAGAAGCTGTGAGAGAGAGAGAGAAGCTGTGAGTGAGAGAGAAAGAAAGAAATAGAAGCTGTGAGTGAGTGAGAGAGAGAGAAGCTGTGAGTGAGAGAGAGAGAGAAGCTGTGAGTGAGAGAGAGAGAGAGAGAAAGAGAAGCTGTGAGTGAGAGAGAGAAAGAGAAGTTGTGAGAGAGAGAAAGGGAAGCTGTGAGTGAGAGAGAAAGAGAAGCTGTGAGTGAGAGAGAGAGAAAGAGAAGCTGTGAGAGAGAATGAGAGAGAGAAGCTGTGAGTGAGAGAGAGAGAGAAAGAGAAGCTGTGAGAGAGAGAGAAGCTGTGAGTGAGAGAGAAAGAAAGAAATAGAAGCTGTGAGTGAGTGAGAGAGAGAGAAGCTGTGAGTGAGTGAGAGAGAGAGAAGCTGTGAGTGAGAGAGAAAGGGAAAGAGAGGCTGTGAGTGAAAGAGAGAGAGAGAGAAGCTGTGAGTAAGAGAGAGAGAGAAGCTGTGAGTGTGAGAGAAAGAGAGGCTGTGAGTGAGAGAGAGAGAGAGAAGCTGAGTGAGAGAGAGATAAAGAGAAGCTGTGAGTTAGAGAGAGAGAGAGAAAGAGAAGCTGTGAGTGAGACAGAGAGAAAGAGAAGCTGTGTGTGTGTGAGAGAGAGAGAAGCTGTGAGTGAGAGAGAGAGAAAGAGAAGCTGTGAGTGAGAGAGAAATCTGTGAGTGAGAGAGAAAGAGAAAGAGAAGCTGTGAGTGAGAGAGAGAGAGAAGCTGTGAGTGAGAGAGAGAGAGAAACTGTGAGTGAGAGAGAGAGAGAAGCTGTGAGTGAGTGAGTGAGAGAGAGAGAAGCTGTGAATGAGAGAGAGAGAAAGAGAAGCTGTGAGTGAGTGAGTGAGAGACAAGGTGTGAGTGAGAGAGAGAGAGAGAAGCTGTGAGTGAGACAGAAAGAAAGATAGAGAAGCTGTGAGTGAGAGAGAGAGAGAAAGAGAAGCTGTGAGTGAGAGAGAGAGAGAGAGAAAGAGAAGCTGTGAGTGAGAGAGAGAGAAAGAAAGAGAAGCTGTGAGTGAGAGAGATAGAGAAGCTTTGAGTTAGAGAGAGACAGAGAAACAGAAGCTGTGAGTGAGAGAGAGAGAGAAAGAGAAGCTGTGTGTGTGTGAGAGAGAAGCTGTGAGTGAGTGAGAGAGAGAAAGAGAATATGTTAGTGAGAGAGTGAGAGAGAGAAAGAGAAGCTGTGAGTGAGAGAGAGAGAGAAAGAGAAGCTGTGACTGAGAGAGCGATAAAGACAAGCTGTGAGTTAGAGAGAGACAGAGAGAGAGAGAGAGAGTAGCTGTGAGTGAGAAAGAGAGAGAAGCTGTGAGTGAGAGAGAGAGAAAGAGATGTGAGTGAGAGAGAGAAAGAGAACCTGTGAGTGAGAGAGAGAGAAAGAAAGAGAAGCTGTGAGTGAGAGAGAGATAAAGAGAAGCTGTGAGTTAGAGAGAGGTAAAGAGAAGCTGTGAGTGAGAGAGAGAGAGAAAGAGAAGCTGTGAGTGTGTGAGAGAGAGAGAGAAGCTGTGAGTGAGAGAGAGAGAGAGAGAAAAGCTGTGAGTGAGGGAGTGAGAGAAAGAGAAGCTGTGAGTATGAGAGAAAGAGAGAGAAGCTGTGAGTGAGAGAGAGAGGGTGAAAGAGAAGCTGTGATTGTGAGAGAGAGGAAGAAAAAGGGAAGGTGTGAGTGAGCGTGAGAGAGAGAGAGAAGCTGTGACAGTGGGAGAGAGAGAGAGAGAAAGAGAAGCTGTGAGTGAGAGAGAGAGAAAGAAAAAGAAGCTATGAGCGAGAGAGAGAGAGAGAGAGAGAAGCTGTGAGTGAGAGAGAGAGGGAGAAAGAGAAGCTGTGAGTGAGAAGAGAGGGAAAGAGAAGCTGTGAGTGAGAAAGAGAGACAGAGAAAGAGAAGCTGTGAGTGAGAGAGAGAGAGCTAGAAGCTGTGAGTGAGTGAGAGAGAGAAAGAGAAGCTGTGAGTGCGAGAGAGAGAGAGAAAGAGAAGCTATGAGTGAGAGAGAGATAAAGAGAAGCTGTGAGTTAGAGAGAGAGAGAGAAAGAGAAGCTGTGAGTGAGAGAGAGAGAAAAAGAGAATCTCTGAGTGAGAGAGAGAGAGAAGCTGTGAGTAAGAGAGAGAAAGAGAAGCTGTGAGGGAGAGAGAGAGAGAAAGAGATGCTGTGAGTGAAAGAGAGAGAGAGAAAGAGAAGCTGTGAGTGAGAGATAGATAAAGAGAAGCTGTGAGTTAGAGAGAGACAGAGAAAGAGCTGTGAGTGAGACAGAGAGAGAGAAAGAGAAGCTGTGAGTGAGAGAGAGATATAGAGAAGCTGTGAGTTAGAGAGAGAGAAAGAGAAGCTGTGAGTGAGAGAGAGAGAAAGAGAAGCTGTGTGAGAGAGAGAATCTGTGAGTGAGAGAGAGAGAGAGAAAGAAAGAGAAGATGTCAGTGAGTGAGGGAGAGAGAGAGAAGCTGTGAGTTAGAGAGAGAGAGAGAAAGAGAAGCTGTGAGTGAGACAGAGAGAAAGAGAAGCTGTGTGTGTGTGAGAGAGAGAGAAGCTGTGAGTGAGAGAGAGAGAAAGAGAAGCTGTGAGTGAGAGAGAAAGCTGTGAGTGAGAGAGAAAGAGAAAGAGAAGCTGTGAGTGAGAGAGAGAGAGAAGCTGTGAGTGAGAGAGAGAGAGAGAAACTGTGAGTGAGAGAGAGAGAGAGAAGCTGTGAGTGAGTGAGTGAGAGAGAGAGAAGCTGTGAGTGAGAGAGAGAGAGAAAGAGAAGCTGTGAGTGAGTGAGTGAGAGACAAGGTGTGAGTGAGAGAGAGAGAGAAGCTGTGAGTGAGAGAGAAAGAAAGATAGAGAAGCTGTGAGTGAGAGAGAGAGAGAACGAGAAGCTGTGAGTGAGAGAGAGAAAGAGAAAGAGAAGCTGTGAGTGAGAGAGAGAGAAAGAAAGAGAAGCTGTGAGTGAGAGAGATAAAGAGAAGCTGTGAGTTAGAGAGAGACAGAGAAACAGAAGCTGTGAGTGAAAGAGAGAGATTAAGAGAAGCTGTGTGTGTGAGAGAGAGAAGCTGTGAGTGAGTGAGAGAGAGAAAGAGAATATGTTAGTGAGAGAGTGAGAGAGAGAAAGAGAAGCTGTGAGTGAGAGAGAGAGAGAAAGAGAAGTTGTGACTGAGAGAGAGAAAAAGACAAGCTGTGAGATAGAGAGAGACAGAGAGAGAGAGAGTAGCTGTGAGTGAGAAAGAGAGAGAAGCTGTGAGTGAGAGAGAGAGAAAGAGATGTGAGTGAGAGAGAGAAAGAGAATCTGTGAGTGAGAGAGAGAGAGAGAAAGAAAGAGAAGCTGTGAGTGAGAGAGAGATAAAGAGAAGCTGTGAGTTAGAGAGAGATAAAGAGAAGCTGTGAGTGAGAGAGAGAGAAAGAGAAGCTGTGAGTGTGTGTGAGAGAGAGAGAAGCTGTGAGTGAGAGAGAGAGAGAGAAAAGCTGTGAGTGAGGGAGTGAGAGAAAGAGAAGCTGTGAGTATGAGAGAAAGAGAGAGAAGCTGTGAGTGAGAGAGAGAGGGTGAAAGAGAAGCTGTGATTGTGAGAGAGAGGAAGAAAAAGGGAAGGTGTGAGTGAGCGTGAGAGAGAGAGAGAGAAGTTGTGACAGTGGGAGAGAGAGAGAGAGAAAGAGAAGCTGTGAGTGAGAGAGAGAGAAAGAAAGAGAAGCTATGAGCGAGAGAGAGAGAGAGAGAAGCTGTGAGTGAGAGAGAGAGGGAGAAAGAGAAGCTGTGAGTGAGAAGAGAGGGAAAGAGAAGCAGTGAGTGAGAAAGGGAGACAGAGAAAGAGAAGCTGTGAGTGAGAGAGAGAGAGCTAGAAGCTGTGAGTGAGTGAGAGAGAGAAAGAGAAGCTGTGAGTGCGAGAGAGAGAGAAAGAGAAGCTGTGAGTGAGAGAGAGATTAAGAGAAGCTGTGAGTTAGAGAAAGAGAGAAAGAGAAGCTGTGAGTGAGAGAGAGAGAAAAAGAGAATCTCTGAGTGAGAGAGAGAGAAGCTGTGAGTAAGAGAGAGAAAGAGAAGCTGTGAGTGAGAGAGAGAGAGAGAGAGAGAGATGCTGTGAGTGAAAGAGAGAGAGAGAAAGAGAAGCTGTGAGTGAGAGAGAGATAAAGAGAAGCTGTGAGTTAGAGAGAGACAGAGAAAGAGCTGTGAGTGAGAGAGAGAGAGAGAGAGAAAGAGAAGCTGTGAGTGAGAGAGAGATATAGAGAAGCTGTGAGTTAGAGAGAGAGAAAGAGAAGCTGTGAGTGTGAGAGAGAGAAAGAGAAGCTGTGTGAATCTGTGAGTGAGAGAGAGAGAGAGAAAGAAAGAGAAGATGTCAGTGAGTGAGGGAGAGAGAGAGAGAGAAGCTGTGTGTGAGAGAGAGAGAAAGATAAGCTGTGTGAGAGAGGGAGAGAAAGAGAAGCTGTGAGTGAGAGAGAGAGAGTGTGTGAGAATCTATGAGTGAGAGAGAGAGAAGCTGTGAGTTAGAGAGAGAGAGAGAAAGAGAAGCTGTGAGTGAGACAGAGAGAAAGAGAAGCTGTGTGTGTGTGTGAGAGAGAGAAGCTGTGAGTGAGAGAGAGAGAAAGAGAAGCTGTGAGTGAGAGAGAAAGCTGTGAGTGAGAGAGAAAGAGAAGCTGTGAGTGAGAGAGAGAGAGAAGCTGTGAGTGAGAGAGAGAGAGAGAAACTGTGAGTGAGAGAGAGAGAGAGAAGCTGTGAGTGAGTGAGTGAGAGAGAGAGAAGCTGTGAGTGAGAGAGAGAGAGAAAGAGAAGCTGTGAGTGAGTGAGTGAGAGACAAGGTGTGAGTGAGAGAGAGAGAGAAGCTGTGAGTGAGAGAGAAAGAAAGATAGAGAAGCTGTGAGTGAGAGAGAGAGAACGAGAAGCTGTGAGTGAGAGAGAGAGAGAGAAAGAGAAGCTGTGAGTGAGAGAGAGAGAAAGAAAGAGAAGCTGTGAGTGAGAGAGATAAAGAGAAGCTGTGAGTTAGAGAGAGACAGAGAAACAGAAGCTGTGAGTGAAAGAGAGAGAGAAAGAGAAGCTGTGTGTGTGAGAGAGAGAAGCTGTGAGTGAGTGAGAGAGAGAAAGAGAATATGTTAGTGAGAGAGTGAGAGAGAGAAAGAGAAGCTGTGAGTGATAGAGAGAGAGAAAGAGAAGTTGTGACTGAGAGAGAGATAAAGACAAGCTGTGAGATAGAGAGAGACAGAGAGAGAGAGAGTAGCTGTGAGTGAGAAAGAGAGAGAAGCTGTGAGTGAGAGAGAGAGAAAGAGATGTGAGTGAGAGAGAGAAAGAGAATCTGTGAGTGAGAGAGAGAGAGAGAAAGAGAAGCTGTGAGTGAGAGAGAGATAAAGAGAAGCTGTCAGTTAGAGAGAGATAAAGAGAAGCTGTGAGTGAGAGAGAGAGAAAGAGAAGCTGTGAGTGTGTGTGAGAGAGAGAGAAGCTGTGAGTGAGAGAGAGAGAGAGAAAAGCTGTGAGTGAGGGAGTGAGAGAAAGAGAAGCTGTGAGTATGAGAGAAAGAGAGAGAAGCTGTGAGTGAGAGAGAGAGGGTGAAAGAGAAGCTGTGATTGTGAGAGAGAGGAAGAAAAAGGGAAGGTGTGAGTGAGCGTGAGAGAGAGAGAGAGAAGCTGTGACAGTGGGAGAGAGAGAGAGAGAAAGAGAAGCTGTGAGTGAGAGAGAGAGAAAGAAAGAGAAGCTATGAGCGAGAGAGAGAGAGAGAGAGAAGCTGTGAGTGAGAGAGAGAGGGAGAAAGAGAAGCTGTGAGTGAGAAGAGAGGGAAAGAGAAGCTGTGAGTGAGAAAGAGAGACAGAGAAAGAGAAGCTGTGAGTGAGAGAGAGAGAGCTAGAAGCTGTGAGTGAGTGAGAGAGAGAAAGAGAAGCTGTGAGTGCGAGAGAGAGAGAAAGAGAAGCTGTGAGTGAGAGAGAGATTAAGAGAAGCTGTGAGTTAGAGAGAGAGAGAAAGAGAAGCTGTGAGTGAGAGAGAGAGAGAAAAAGAGAATCTCTGAGTGAGAGAGAGAGAAGCTGTGAGTAAGAGAGAGAAAGAGAAGCTGTGAGTGAGAGAGAGAGAGAGAGAGAGAGATGCTGTGAGTGAAAGAGAGAGAGAGAAAGAGAAGCTGTGAGTGAGAGAGAGATAAAGAGAAGCTGTGAGTTAGAGAGAGACAGAGAAAGAGCTGTGAGTGAGAGAGAGAGAGAGAGAGAAAGAGAAGCTGTGAGTGAGAGAGAGATATAGAGAAGCTGTGAGTTAGAGAGAGAGAAAGAGAAGCTGTGAGTGTGAGAGAGAGAAAGAGAAGCTGTGTGAATCTGTGAGTGAGAGAGAGAGAGAGAAAGAAAGAGAAGATGTCAGTGAGTGAGGGAGAGAGAGAGAGAGAAGCTGTGTGTGAGAGAGAGAGAAAGATAAGCTGTGTGAGAGAGGGAGAGAAAGAGAAGCTGTGAGTGAGAGAGAGAGAGAGTGTGTGAGAATCTATGAGTGAGAGAGAGAGAAGCTGTGAGTGAGAGAGAGAGAGAAAGAGAAGCTGTGAGTGAGATAGAGAGAGAGAAAGAGAAGCTGTGTGAGAGAGACAGAGAAGCTGTTAGTGAGAGAGAAAGAAATAGAAGCTGTGAGTGAGTGAGAGAGAAAGAGAAGCTGTGAGTGAGAGAGAGAGAGAAAGAGAAGCTGTGTGAGAGAGAGAATCTGTGAGTGAGAGAGAGAGAGAGAAAGAAAGAGAAGATGTCAGTGAGAGAGGGAGAGAGAGAGAGAGAAGCTGTGAGTGAGAGAGAGAGAGAAAGATAAGCTGTGTGAGAGAGGGAGAGAAAGAGAAGCTGTGAGTGAGAGAGAGAGAGAGTTAGAAGCTGTGAGTGAGAGAGAGAGAGAAGCTGTGAGTGAGAGAAAGAGAGAGAGAAAGAGAAGCTGTGAGTGAGAGAGAGAGAGAAAGAGAAGCTGTGTGAGAGAGAGAGAAGCTGTGAGTGAGAGAGAAAGAAAGAAATAGAAGCTGTGAGTGAGTGAGAGAGAGAGAGAGAAGCTGTGAGTGAGAGAGAGAGAAGCTGTGAGTGAGAGAGAGAGAGAGAAAGAGAAGCTGTGAGTGAGAGAGAGAGAGAAAGAGAAGCTGTGAGAGAGAGAAAGAGAAGCTGTGAGTGAGAGAGAAAGAGAAGCTGTGAGTGAGAGAGAGAAAGAGAAGCTGTGAGTGAGAGAGAGAGAGAGAGAAGCTGTGAGTGAGAGAGAAAGAAAGAAATAGAAGCTGTGAGTGAGTGAGAGAGAGAGAAGCTGTGAGTGAGAGAGAGAGAGAAGCTGTGAGTGAGAGAGAGAGAGAGAAAGAGAAGCTGTGAGTGAGAGAGAGAAAGAGAAGCTGTGTGAGAGAGAGAAAGAAAGAGAAGCTGTGAGTGAGAGAGAGAGAGAAAGTGAAGATGTGGGAGAGAGAAAGAGGTGTGAGTGAGTGAGAGAGAGAGAGAAGCTGTGAGTGAGAGAGAGAGAGAAAGAGAAGCTGTGACTGAGAGAGAGAGATAAAGACAAGCTGTGAGTTAGAGAGAGACAGAGAAGGAGAAGCTGTGAGTGAGAGAGAGAAAGAGATGTGAGTGAGAGAGAGAAAGAGAAACTGTGAGTGAGAGAGAGAGAGAGAAAGAAAGACAAGCTGTGAGTGAGAGAGAGATAAAGAGAAGCTGTGAGTTAGAGAGAGATAGAGAAATAGAAGCTGTGAGTGAGAGAGAGAGAGAAGCTGTGAGTGTGAGAGAGATAGAAATAGAGAAGCTGTGAGTGAGAGAGAGAGAGAGAAAGAAGCTGAGAGTGAGAGAGTGAGAGAAAGAGAAACTGTGAGTGAGAGAGAGAGGGTGAAAGAGAAACTGTGTGTGAGAGAGAGGGAGAAAAAGGGAAGCTGTGAGTGAGCGTGAGAGAGAGAGAAGGTGTGACAGTGGGAGAGAGAGAGAGAAAGAGAAGCTGTGAGTGAGAGGGAGAGAAAGAAAGAAAGAGAAGCTGTGAGTGAGAGAGAGAGAGAAGCTGTGAGTGAGAGAGAGATGGAGAAAGAGAAGCTGTGTGAGAGAGAGAAAGAAAGAGAAGCTGTGAGTGAGAGAGAGATGGAGAAAGAGGAGCTGTGTGAGAGAGAGAAAGAAAGAGAAGCTGTGAGTGAGAGAGAGAGAGAAGCTGTGAGTGAGAGAGAGATGGAGAAAGAGAAGCTGTGAGTGAGAGAGAGAGGGAAAGAGAAGCTGTGAGTGTGAGAGAGAGACAGAGAAAGAGAAGCTGTGAGTGAGAGAGAGAGAGCTAGAAGCTGTGAGTGAGAGAGAGAGAGAAGCTGTGAGTGAGTGAGAGAAAGAGAAGCTGTGAGTGAGAGAGAGAGAAAGAGAAGCTGTGAGAGAGAGAGAAGCTGTGAGTGAGAGAGAAAGAAAGAAATAGAAGCTGTGAGTGAGTGAGAGAGAGAGAAGCTGTGAGTGAGAGAGAGAGAGAAGCTGTGAGTGAGATAGAGAGAGAGAGAAAGAGAAGCTGTGAGTGAGAGAGAGAGAAAAAAAGAAGCTGTGTGTGTGAGAGAGAGAGAGAGAGAGAAAGAGAAGCTGTGAGTGAGAGAGAGAGAGAGAAGCTGTGAGTGAGAGTGAGAGAGAAAGAGAAGCTGTGAGTGAGAGAGTGAGAGAAAGAGAAGCTGTGAGTGAGAGAGAGAGAAAGAAGGAGAAGCTGTGAGTGAGAGAGAGAAGCTGTGAGTGAGAGAGAGAGAAAGAGAAGCTCTGAGTGAGAGAGAGAGAAAGAGAAGCTGTGAGTGTGAGAGAGAGTGAGAAAAAGGGAAGCTGTGAGTGAGCGTGAGAGAGAGAAGCTGTGACAGTGGGAGAGAGAAAGAGAGAAAGAGAAGCTGTGAGTGAGAGAGAGAGAAAGAAAGAGAAGTTATGAGTGAGAGAGAGAGAAGCTGTGAGTGAGAGAGAGAAGGAGAAAGAGAATCTGTGAGTGAGAGAGAGAGAGAGAGTAGCTGTGAATGTGTGTGAGAGAGAGAAGCTGTGAGTGAGTGAGAGAGAGAGAGAAGCTGTGAGTGAGAGAGAGAAAGAGAAGCTGTGAGTGAGAGAAAGAGAGAGAGAGAAAGAGAAGCTGTGAGTGAGAGAGAGATAAAGAGAAGCTGTGAGTTAGAGAGAGAGAGAGAAAGAGAAGCTGTGAGTGAGTGAGAGAGAAAAAGAGAAGCTGTGTGAGAGAGAGAATCTGTGAGTGAGAGAGAGAGAGAGAGAAAGAAAGAGAAGATGTCAGTGAGAGAGGGAGAGAGAGAGAGAGAAGCTGTGAGTGAGAGAGAGAGAAAGATAAGCTGTGTGAGAGAGGGAGAGAAAGAGAAGCTGTGAGTGAGAGAGAGAGAGAGAGTGAGAAGCTGTGAGTGAGAGAGAGAGAGAGAGAAGCTGTGAGTGAGAGAAAGAGAGAGAGAAAGAGAAGCTGTGAGTGAGAGAGAGAGAGAAAGAGAAGCTGTGTGAGAGAGAGAGAGAAGCTGTGAGTGAGAGAGAAAGAAAGAAATAGACTCTGTGAGTGAGTGAGAGAGAGAAGCTGTGAGTGAGAGAGAGAGAAGCTGTGAGTGAGAGAGAGAGAGAGAAAGAGAAGCTGTGAGTGAGAGAGAGAGAGAAAGAGAAGCTGTGAGAGAGAGAAAGAGAAGCTGTGAGTGAGAGAGAAAGAGAAGCTGTGAGTGAGAGAGAGAGAAAGAGAAGCTGTGAGTGAGAGAGAGAAAGAGAAGCTGTGAGTGAGTGAGAGAGAGAGAGAAGCTGTGAGTGAGAGAGAAAGAAAGAAATAGAAGCTGTGAGTGAGTGAGAGAGAGAGAAGCTGTGAGTGAGAGAGAGAGAGAGAAGCTGTGAGTGAGAGAGAAAGGGAAAGTGAGGCTGTGAGTGAGAGAGAGAGAGAGAAAGAGAAGGTGTGAGTGAGATAGAGAGAGAGAAAGAGAAGCTGTGAGAGAGAGAGAGAATCTGTGAGTGAGAGAGAAAGAGAGAAATAGAAGCTGTGAGTGAGTGAGAGAGAGAGAAGCTGTGAGTGAGAGAGAGAGAGAAGCTGTGAGTGAGAGAGAGAGAGAGAGAAAGAGAAGCTGTGAGTGAGAGAGAGAAAGAGAAGCTGTGTGAGAGAGAGAAAGAAAGAGAAGCTGTGAGTGAGAGAGAGAGAGAAAGTGAAGATGTGGGAGAGAGAAAGAGGTGTGAGTGAGTGAGAGAGAGAGAAGCTGTGAGTGAGAGAGAGAGAGAAAGAGAAGCTGTGACTGAGAGAGAGAGATAAAGACAAGCTGTGAGTTAGAGAGAGACAGAGAAAGAGAAGCTGTGAGTGAGAGAGAAAGAGATGTGAGTGAGAGAGAGAAAGAGAAACTGTGAGTGAGAGAGAGAGAAAGAAAGAAACACAAGCTGTGAGTGAGAGAGAGATAAAGAGAAGCTGTGAGTTAGAGAGAGATAGAGAAAGAGAAGCTGTGAGTGAGAGAGAGAGAGAGAAGCTGTGAGTGTGAGAGAGATAGAGATAGAGAAGCTGTGAGTGAGAGAGAGAGAGAGAAAGAAGCTGTGAGTGAGAGAGAGAGAGAAGCTGTGAGTGAGAGAGAGATGGAGAAAGAGAAGCTGTGTGAGAGAGAGAAAGAAAGAGAAGCTGTGAGTGAGAGAGAGAGAGAAGCTGTGAGTGAGAGAGAGATGGAGAAAGAGAAGCTGTGAGTGAGAGAGAGATAAAGAGAAGCTGTGAGTTAGAGAGAGATAGAGAAAGAGAAGCTGTGAGTGAGAGAGAGAGAGAGAAGCTGTGAGTGTGAGAGAGATAGAGATAGAGAAGCTGTGAGTGAGAGAGAGAGAGAGAAAGAAGCTGTGAGTGAGAGAGTGAGAGAAAGAGAAACTGTGAGTGAGAGAGAGAGGGTGAAAGAGAAACTGTGTGTGAGAGAGAGGGAGAAAAAGGGAAGCTGTGAGTGAGCGTGAGAGAGAGAGAGAAGGTGTGACAGTGGGAGAGAGAGAGAGAAAGAGAAGCTGTGAGTGAGAGAGAGAGAAAGAAAGAAAGAGAAGCTGTGAGTGAGAGAGAGAGAGAAGCTGTGAGTGAGAGAGAGATGGAGAAAGAGAAGCTGTGTGAGAGAGAGAAAGAAAGAGAAGCTGTGAGTGAGAGAGAGATGGAGAAAGAGGAGCTGTGTGAGAGAGAGAAAGAAATAGAAGCTGTGAGTGAGAGAGAGAGAGAAGCTGTGAGTGAGAGAGAGATGGAGAAAGAGAAGCTGTGAGTGAGAGAGAGAGGGAAAGAGAAGCTGTGAGTGTGAGAGAGAGACAGAGAAAGAGAAGCTGTGAGTGAGAGAGAGAGAGCTAGAAGCTGAGAGTGAGAGAGAGAGAGAAGCTGTGAGTGAGTGAGAGAAAGAGAAGCTGTGAGTGAGAGAGAGAGAAAGAGAAGCTGTGAGAGAGAGAGAAGCTGTGAGTGAGAGAGAAAGAAAGAAATAGAAGCTGTGAGTGAGTGAGAGAGAGAGAAGCTGTGAGTGAGAGAGAGAGAGAAGCTGTGAGTGAGATAGAGAGAGAGAGAGAAAGAGAAGCTGTGAGTGAGAGAGAGAGAAAAAAGAAGCTGTGAGTGAGAGAGAGAGAGAGAGAAAGAGAAGCTGTGAGTGAGAGAGAGAGAGAAGCTGTGAGTGAGAGTGAGAGAGAAAGAGAAGCTGTGAGTGAGAGAGTGAGAGAAAGAGAAGCTGTGAGTGAGAGAGAGAGAAAGAAGGAGAAGCTGTGAGTGAGAGAGAGAAGCTGTGAGTGAGAGAGAGAGAAAGAGAAGCTCTGAGTGAGAGAGAGAGAAAGAGAAGCTGTGAGTGTGAGAGAGAGTGAGAAAAAGTGAAGCTGTGAGTGAGCGTGAGAGAGAGAAGCTGTGACAGTGGGAGAGAGAAAGAGAGAAAGAGAAGTTGTGAGTGAGAGAGAGTGAAAGAAAGAGAAGTTATGAGTGAGAGAGAGAGAAGCTGTGAGTGAGAGAGAGAAGGAGAAAGAGAATCTGTGAGTGAGAGAGAGAGAGTAGCTGTGAGTGAGAGAGAGAGAGAGAAGCTGTGAGTGAGTGAGAGAGAGAGAAGCTGTGAGTGAGAGAGAGAAAGAGAAGCTGTGAGTGAGAGAAAGAGAGAGAGAGAAAGAGAAGCTGTGAGTGAGAGAGAGATAAAGAGAAGCTGTGAGTTAGAGAGAGAGAGAAAGAGAAGCTGTGAGTGAGTGAGAGAGAAAGAAAGAGAAGCTGTGAGTGAGAGAGAGAGAAGCTGTGAGTGAGAGAGAGGGAGAAAGAGAAGCTGTGAGTGAGAGAGAGAGAAAGAGAAGCTGAGTGAGAGAGAGAAAGAGAAGCTGTGTGAGAGAGAGAATCTGTGAGTGAGAGAGAGAGAGAGAAAGAAAGAGAAGATGTCAGTGAGAGAGGGAGAGAGAGAGAAGCTGTGAGTGAGAGAGAGAGAGAAAGATAAGCTGTGTGAGAGAGGGAGAGAAAGAGAAGCTGTGACTGAGAGAGAGAGAGTGAGAAGCTGTGAGTGAGAGAGAGAGAGAGAGAGAAGCTGTGAGTGAGAGAAAGAGAGAGAGAAAGAGAAGCTGTGAGTGAGAGAGAGAGAGAAAGAGAAGCTGTGAGAGAGAGAGAGAGAAGCTGTGAGTGAGAGAGAAAGAAAGAAATAGAAGCTGTGAGTGAGAGAGAGAGAGAGAAGCTGTGAGTGAGAGAGAGAGAAGCTGTGAGTGAGAGAGAGAGAGAGAAAGAGAAGCTGTGAGTGAGAGAGAGAGAGAAAGAGAAGCTGTGAGAGAGAGAAAGAGAAGCTGTGAGTGAGAGAGAAAGAGAAGCTGTGAGTGAGAGAGAGAGAAAGAGAAGCTGTGAGTGAGAGAGAGAAAGAGAAGCTGTGAGTGAGTGAGAGAGAGAGAGAGAAGCTGTGAGTGAGTGAGAGAGAAAGAAAGAAATAGAAGCTGTGAGTGAGTGAGAGAGAGAGAAGCTGTGAGTGAGAGAGAGAAAGAGAAGCTGTGAGTGAGAGAGAAAGGGAAAGAGAGGCTGTGAGTGAGAGAGAGAGAGAGAGAAAGAGAAGGTGTGAGTGAGATAGAGAGAGAGAAAGAGAAGCTGTGAGAGAGAGAGAGAAGCTGTGAGTGAGAGAGAAAGAAAGAAATAGAAGCTGTGAATGAGTGAGAGAGAGAGAAGCTGTGAGTGAGAGAGAGAGAGAAGCTGTGAGTGAGAGAGAGAGAGAGAAAGAGAAGCTGTGAGTGAGAGAGAGAAAGAGAAGCTTGTGAGAGAGAGAAAGAAAGAGAAGCTGTGAGTGAGAGAGAGAGAGAAAGTGAAGATGTGGGAGAGAGAAAGAGGTGTGAGTGAGTGAGAGAGAGAGAGAAGCTGTGAGTGAGACAGAGAGAAAGAGAAGCTGTGACTGAGAGAGAGAGATAAAGACAAGCTGTGAGTTAGAGAGAGATAAAGAGAAGCTGTGAGTTAGAGAGAGATAGAGAAAGTGAAGCTGTGAGTGAGAGAGAGAGAGAGAAGCTGTGAGTGTGAGAGAGATAGAGATAGAGAAGCTGTGAGTGAGAGACAGAGAGAGAAAGAAGCTGTGAGTGAGAGAGTGAGAGAAAGAGAAACTGTGAGTGAGAGAGAGAGGGTGAAAGAGAAACTGTGTGTGAGAGAGAGGGAGAAAAAGAGAAGCTGTGAGTGAGCGTGAGAGAGAGAGAGAAGGTGTGACAGTGGGAGAGAGAGAGAGAAAGAGAAGCTGTGAGTGAGAGAGAGAGAGAAGCTGTGAGTGAGAGAGAGAGAGAAGCTGTGAGTGAGAGAGAGATGGAGAAAGAGAAGCTGTGAGTGAGAGAGAGAGGGAAAGAGAAGCTGTGAGTGTGAGAGAGAGACAGAGAAAGAGAAGCTGTGAGTGAGAGAGAGAGAGCTAGAAGCTGTGAGTGAGAGAGAGAGAAGCTGTGAGTGAGTGAGAGAAAGAGAAGCTGTGAGTGAGAGAGAGAGAAAGAGAAGCTGTGAGAGAGAGAGAAGCTGTGAGTGAGAGAGAAAGAAAGAATTAGAAGCTGTGAGTGAGTGAGAGAGAGAGAAGCTGTGAATGAGAGAGAGAGAGAAGCTGTGAGTGAGATAGAGAGAGAGAGAAAGAGAAGCTGTGAGTGAGAGAGAGAGAGAGAAAGAGAAGCTGTGAGAGAGAGAAAGAGAAGCTGTGAGTGAGAGAGAAAGAGAAGCTGAGAGTGAGAGAGAGAGAGAAAGAGAAACTGTGAGTGAGAGAGAGAGAGAAAGAGAAGCTGTGAGTGAGAGAGAGAGAGAAAGAAAGAGAAGCTGTGAGTGAGAGAGAGAGAAGCTGTGAGTGAGAGAGAGAGGGAGAAAGAGAAGCTGTGAGTGAGAGAGAGAGAAAGAGAAGCTGTGAGTGAGAGAGAGAAAGAGAAGCTGTGAGAGAGAAAGAAGTTGTGAGTGAGTGAGAGAGAGAGAAGCTGTGAGAGAGAGAGAGAGAAGCTGTGAGTGAGACAGAAAGAGAGAGAAGGAGAAGCTGTGAGTGAGATAGAGAGAGAAAGAGAAGCTGTGAGTGAGAGAGAGAGAGAAGCTGTGAGTGTGAGAGAGAGAAAGAGAAGCTGTGAGTGTGAGAGAGAGAGAAAGAGAAGCTGTGAGTGAGAGAGTGAGATAAAGAGAAGCTGTGAGTTAGAGAGAGACAGAGAAAGAGAAGCTGTGAGTGAGAGAGAGAGAAAAAAAGAAGCTGTGAGTGAGAGAGAGAGAGAGAGAAAGAGAAGCTGTGAGTGAGAGAGAGAGAGAGAAGCTGTGAGTGAGAGTGAGAGAGAAAGAGAAGCTGTGAGTGAGAGAGTGAGAGAAAGAGAAGCTGTGAGTGAGAGAGAGAGAAAGAAAGAGAAGCTGTGAGTGAGAGAGAGAAGCTGTGAGTGAGAGAGAGAGAAAGAGAAGCTCTGAGTGAGAGAGAGAGAAAGAGAAGCTGTGAGTGTGAGAGAGAGTGAGAAAAAGGGAAGCTGTGAGTGAGCGTGAGAGAGAGAAGCTGTGACAGTGGGAGAGAGAAAGAGAGAAAGAGAAGCTGTGAGTGAGTGAGTGAGAGACAAGGTGTGAGTGAGAGAGAGAGAGAGAGAAGCTGTGAGTGAGAGAGAAAGAAAGATAGAGAAGCTGTGAGTGAGAGAGAGAGAGAAAGAGAAGCTGTGAGTGAGAGAGAGAGAAAGAGAAGGTGTGAGTGAGAGAGAGAGAAAGAAAGAGAAGCTGTGAGTGAGAGAGATAAAGAGAAGCTGTGAGTTAGAGAGAGACAGAGAGAGAGAGAGTAGCTGTGAGTGAGAAAGAGAGAGAAGCTGTGAGTGAGAGAGAGAGAAAGAGATGTGAGTGAGAGAGAGAAAGAGAATCTGTGAGGGAGAGAGAGAGAGAGAAAGAAAGAGAAGCTGTGAGTGAGAGAGAGATAAAGAGAAGCTGTGAGTTAGAGAGATAAAGAGAAGCTGTGAGTGAGAGAGAGAGAAAGAGAAGCTGTGAGTATGAGAGAGAGAGAGAGAAGCTGTGAGTGAGAGAGAGAGAGAGAGAAAAGCTGTGAGTGAGGGAGTGAGAGAAAGAGAAGCTGTGAGTATGAGAGTGAGAAAGAGAGAGAAGCTGTGAGTGAGAGAGAGAGGGTGAAAGAGAAGCTGATTGTGAGAGAGAGGAAGAAGAAGGGAAGCTGTGAGTGAGCGTGAGAGAGAGAGAGAGAAGCTGTGACAGTGGGAGAGAGAGAGAGAGAAAGAGAAGCTGTGAGTGAGAGAGAGAGAAAGAAAGAGAAGCTATGAGCGAGAGAGAGAGAGAAGCTGTGAGTGAGAAGAGAGAGAGAAGCTGTGAGTGAGAGAGAGAGAGAGAGAAGCTGTGAGTGAGAGAAAGAGAGAGAGAAAGAGAAGCTGTGAGTGAGAGAGAGAGAGAAAGAGAAGCTGTGTGAGAGAGAGAGAAGCTGTGAGTGAGAGAGAAAGAAAGAAATAGAAGCTGTGAGTGAGTTAGAGAGAGAGAAGCTGTGAGAGAGAGAGAGAGAAGCTGTGAGTGAGAGAGAGAGAGAAAGAGAAGCTGTGAGTGAGAGAGAGAGAGAAAGAGAAGCTGTGAGAGAGAGAAAGAGAAGCTGTGAGTGAGAGAGAAAGAGAAGCTGTGAGTGAGAGAGAGAAAGAGAAGCTGTGAGTGAGAGAGAGAGAGAAGCTGTGAGTGAGAGAGAAAGAAAGAAATAGAAGCTGTGAGTGAGTGAGAGAGAGAGAAGCTGTGAGTGAGAGAGAGAGAGAGAAGCTGTGAGTGAGAGAGAAAGGGAAAGAGAGGCTGTGAGTGAGAGAGAGAGAGAGAGAAAGAGAAGGTGTGAGTGAGAGAGAGAGAGAGAAAGAGAAGCTGTGAGAGAGAGAGAAGCTGTGAGTGAGAGAGAAAGAAAGAAATAGAAGCTGTGAGTGAGTGAGAGAGAGAGAAGCTGTGAGTGAGAGAGAGAGAGAAGCTGTGAGTGAGAGAGAGAGAGAGAAAGAGAAGCTGTGAGTGAGAGAGAGAAAGAGAAGTTGTGTGAGAGAGAAAGGGAAGCTGTGAGTGAGAGAGAAAGAGAAGCTGTGAGTGAGAGAGAGAGAAAGAGAAGCTGTGAGAGAGAATGAGAGAGAGAAGCTGTGAGTGAGAGAGAGAGAGAAAGAGAAGCTGTGAGAGAGAGAGAAGCTGTGAGTGAGAGAGAAAGAAAGAAATAGAAGCTGTGAGTGAGTGAGAGAGAGAGAAGCTGTGAGTGAGTGAGAGAGAGAGAAGCTGTGAGTGAGAGAGAAAGGGAAAGAGAGGCTGTGAGTGAAAGAGAGAGAGAGAGAAGCTGTGAGTAAGAGAGAGAGAGAAGCTGTGAGTGTGAGAGAAAGAGAGGCTGTGAGTGAGAGAGAGAGAGAGAAGCTGAGTGAGAGAGAGATAAAGAGAAGCTGTGAGTTAGAGAGAGAGAGAGAGAAAGAGAAGCTGTGAGTGAGACAGAGAGAAAGAGAAGCTGTGTGTGTGTGAGAGAGAGAGAAGCTGTGAGTGAGAGAGAGAGAAAGAGAAGCTGTGAGTGAGAGAGAAATCTGTGAGTGAGAGAGAAAGAGAAAGAGAAGCTGTGAGTGAGAGAGAGAGAGAAGCTGTGAGTGAGAGAGAGAGAGAAACTGTGAGTGAGAGAGAGAGAGAAGCTGTGAGTGAGTGAGTGAGAGAGAGAGAAGCTGTGAGTGAGAGAGAGAGAGAAAGAGAAGCTGTGAGTGAGTGAGTGAGAGACAAGGTGTGAGTGAGAGAGAGAGAGAAGCTGTGAGTGAGAGAGAAAGAAAGATAGAGAAGCTGTGAGTGAGAGAGAGAGAGAAAGAGAAGCTGTGAGTGAGAGAGAGAGAGAGAGAAAGAGAAGCTGTGAGTGAGAGAGAGAGAAAGAAAGAGAAGCTGTGAGTGAGAGAGATAGAGAAGCTTTGAGTTAGAGAGAGACAGAGAAACAGAAGCTGTGAGTGAGAGAGAGAGAGAAAGAGAAGCTGTGTGTGTGAGAGAGAGAAGCTGTGAGTGAGTGAGAGAGAGAAAGAGAATATGTTAGTGAGAGAGTGAGAGAGAGAAAGAGAAGCTGTGAGTGAGAGAGAGAGAGAAAGAGAAGCTGTGACTGAGAGAGCGATAAAGACAAGCTGTGAGTTAGAGAGAGACAGAGAGAGAGAGAGAGTAGCTGTGAGTGAGAAAGAGAGAGAAGCTGTGAGTGAGAGAGAGAGAAAGAGATGTGAGTGAGAGAGAGAAAGAGAATCTGTGAGTGAGAGAGAGAGAAAGAAAGAGAAGCTGTGAGTGAGAGAGAGATAAAGAGAAGCTGTGAGTTAGAGAGAGATAAAGAGAAGCTGTGAGTGAGAGAGAGAGAGAAAGAGAAGCTGTGAGTGTGTGTGAGAGAGAGAGAAGCTGTGAGTGAGAGAGAGAGAGAGAGAGAAAAGCTGTGAGTGAGGGAGTGAGAGAAAGAGAAGCTGTGAGTATGAGAGAAAGAGAGAGAAGCTGTGAGTGAGAGAGAGAGGGTGAAAGAGAAGCTGTGATTGTGAGAGAGAGGAAGAAAAAGGGAAGGTGTGAGTGAGCGTGAGAGAGAGAGAGAAGCTGTGACAGTGGGAGAGAGAGAGAGAGAAAGAGAAGCTGTGAGTGAGAGAGAGAGAAAGAAAAAGAAGCTATGAGCGAGAGAGAGAGAGAGAGAGAGAGAGAAGCTGTGAGTGAGAGAGAGAGGGAGAAAGAGAAGCTGTGAGTGAGAAGAGAGGGAAAGAGAAGCTGTGAGTGAGAAAGAGAGACAGAGAAAGAGAAGCTGTGAGTGAGAGAGAGAGAGCTAGAAGCTGTGAGTGAGTGAGAGAGAGAAAGAGAAGCTGTGAGTGCGAGAGAGAGAGAAAGAGAAGCTATGAGTGAGAGAGAGATAAAGAGAAGCTGTGAGTTAGAGAGAGAGAGAGAAAGAGAAGCTGTGAGTGAGAGAGAGAGAAAAAGAGAATCTCTGAGTGAGAGAGAGAGAGAAGCTGTGAGTAAGAGAGAGAAAGAGAAGCTGTGAGTGAGAGAGAGAGAGAAAGAGATGCTGTGCGTGAAAGAGAGAGAGAGAAAGAGAAGCTGTGAGTGAGAGAGAGATTAAGAGAAGCTGTGAGTTAGAGAGAGACAGAGAAAGAGCTGTGAGTGAGACAGAGAGAGAGAAAGAGAAGCTGTGAGTGAGAGAGAGATATAGAGAAGCTGTGAGTTAGAGAGAGAGAAAGAGAAGCTGTGAGTGAGAGAGAGAGAAAGAGAAGCTGTGTGAGAGAGAGAATCTGTGAGTGAGAGAGAGAGAGAGAAAGAAAGAGAAGATGTCAGTGAGTGAGGGAGAGAGAGAGAGAAGCTGTGAGTTAGAGAGAGAGAGAGAAAGAGAAGCTGTGAGTGAGACAGAGAGAAAGAGAAGCTGTGTGTGTGTGAGAGAGAGAGAAGCTGTGAGTGAGAGAGAGAGAAAGAGAAGCTGTGAGTGAGAGAGAAAGCTGTGAGTGAGAGAGAAAGAGAAAGAGAAGCTGTGAGTGAGAGAGAGAGAGAAGCTGTGAGTGAGAGAGAGAGAGAGAAACTGTGAGTGAGAGAGAGAGAGAGAAGCTGTGAGTGAGTGAGTGAGAGAGAGAGAAGCTGTGAGTGAGAGAGAGAGAGAAAGAGAAGCTGTGAGTGAGTGAGTGAGAGACAAGGTGTGAGTGAGAGAGAGAGAGAAGCTGTGAGTGAGAGAGAAAGAAAGATAGAGAAGCTGTGAGTGAGAGAGAGAGAGAACGAGAAGCTGTGAGTGAGAGAGAGAGAGAGAAAGAGAAGCTGTGAGTGAGAGAGAGAGAAAGAAAGAGAAGCTGTGAGTGAGAGAGATAAAGAGAAGCTGTGAGTTAGAGAGAGACAGAGAAACAGAAGCTGTGAGTGAAAGAGAGAGAGAAAGAGAAGCTGTGTGTGTGAGAGAGAGAAGCTGTGAGTGAGTGAGAGAGAGAAAGAGAATATGTTAGTGAGAGAGTGAGAGAGAGAAAGAGAAGCTGTGAGTGAGAGAGAGAGAGAAAGAGAAGTTGTGACTGAGAGAGAGATAAAGACAAGCTGTGAGATAGAGAGAGACAGAGAGAGAGAGAGTAGCTGTGAGTGAGAAAGAGAGAGAAGCTGTGAGTGAGAGAGAGAGAAAGAGATGTGAGTGAGAGAGAGAAAGAGAATCTGTGAGTGAGAGAGAGAGAGAGAAAGAAAGAGAAGCTGTGAGTGAGAGAGAGATAAAGAGAAGCTGTGAGTTAGAGAGAGATAAAGAGAAGCTGTGAGTGAGAGAGAGAGAAAGAGAAGCTGTGAGTGTGTGTGTGAGAGAGAGAAGCTGTGAGTGAGAGAGAGAGAGAGAAAAGCTGTGAGTGAGGGAGTGAGAGAAAGAGAAGCTGTGAGTATGAGAGAAAGAGAGAGAAGCTGTGAGTGAGAGAGAGAGGGTGAAAGAGAAGCTGTGATTGTGAGAGAGAGGAAGAAAAAGGGAAGGTGTGAGTGAGCGTGAGAGAGAGAGAGAGAAGCTGTGACAGTGGGAGAGAGAGAGAGAGAAAGAGAAGCTGTGAGTGAGAGAGAGAGAAAGAAAGAGAAGCTATGAGCGAGAGAGAGAGAGAGAGAAGCTGTGAGTGAGAGAGAGAGGGAGAAAGAGAAGCTGTGAGTGAGAAGAGAGGGAAAGAGAAGCTGTGAGTGAGAAAGAGAGACAGAGAAAGAGAAGCTGTGAGTGAGAGAGAGAGAGCTAGAAGCTGTGAGTGAGTGAGAGAGAGAAAGAGAAGCTGTGAGTGCGAGAGAGATAGAAAGAGAAGCTGTGAGTGAGAGAGAGATTAAGAGAAGCTGTGAGTTAGAGAGAGAGAGAAAGAGAAGCTGTGAGTGAGAGAGAGAGAGAAAAAGAGAATATCTGAGTGAGAGAGAGAGAAGCTGTGAGTAAGAGAGAGAAAGAGAAGCTGTGAGTGAGAGAGAGAGAGAGAAAGAGATGCTGTGAGTGAAAGAGAGAGAGAAAGAGAAGCTGTGAGTGAGAGAGAGATAAAGAGAAGCTGTGAGTTAGAGAGAGACAGAGAAAGAGCTGTGAGTGAGAGAGAGAGAGAGAGAGAAAGAGAAGCTGTGAGTGAGAGAGAGATATAGAGAAGCTGTGAGTTAGAGAGAGAGAAAGAGAAGCTGTGAGTGTGAGAGAGAGAAAGAGAAGCTGTGTGAATCTGTGAGTGAGAGAGAGAGAGAGAAAGAAAGAGAAGATGTCAGTGAGTGAGGGAGAGAGAGAGAGAGAAGCTGTGTGTGAGAGAGAGAGAAAGATAAGCTGTGTGAGAGAGGGAGAGAAAGAGAAGCTGTGAGTGAGAGAGAGAGAGTGTGTGTGAGAATCTATGAGTGAGAGAGAGAGAAGCTGTGAGTGAGAGAGAGAGAGAAAGAGAAGCTGTGAGTGAGATAGAGAGAGAGAAAGAGAAGCTGTGTGAGAGAGACAGAGAAGCTGTTAGTGAGAGAGAAAGAAATAGAAGCTGTGAGTGAGTGAGAGAGAAAGAGAAGCTGTGAGTGAGAGAGAGAGAGAAAGAGAAGCTGTGTGTGAGAGAGAATCTGTGAGTGAGAGAGAGAGAGAGAAAGAAAGAGAAGATGTCAGTGAGAGAGGGAGAGAGAGAGAGAGAAGCTGTGAGTGAGAGAGAGAGAGAAAGATAAGCTGTGTGAGAGAGGGACAGAAAGAGAAGCTGTGAGTGAGAGAGAGAGTGAGAAGCTGTGAGTGAGAGAGAGAGAGAGAAGATGTGAGTGAGAGAGTGAGAGAGATTAAGAGGTGTGAGTGAGAGAGAGAGAGAGAAAGAGAAGCTGTGAGTGAGTGAGAGAGAGAGAAAGAGAAGCTGTGAGAGAGAGAGAGAGAAGCTGTGAGTGAGAGAGAAAGAAAGAAATAGAAGCTGTGAGTGAGTGAGAGAGAGAGAAGCTGTGTGTGAGAGAGAGAGAAGCTGTGAGTGAGAGAGAGAGAGAGAAGCTGTGAGTGAGAGAGAGAGAGAGAAAGAAAAGCTGTGAGAGAGAGAAAGAGAAGCTGTGAGTGAGAGAGAGAGAGAAAGAGAAGCTGTGAGTGAGAGAGAGAGAAAGAGAAGCTGTGAGTGAGAGAGAGAGAAAGAGAAGCTGTGTGAGAGAGAGAGAGAGAAGCTGTGAGTGAGAGAGAAAGAAAGAAATAGAAGCTGTGAGTGAGTGAGAGAGAGAGAAGCTGTGAGTGAGAGAGAGAAGCTGTGAGTGAGAGAGAAAGGGAAAGAGAGGCTGTGAGTGAGAGAGAGAGAGAGAGAAAGAGAAGGTGTGAGTGAGAGAGAGAGAGAGGAAGAGAAGCTGTGAGAGAGAGAGAAGCTGTGAGTGAGAGAGAAAGAAAGAAATAGAAGCTGTGAGTGAGTGAGAGAGAGAGAAGCTGTGAGTGTGAGAGAGAGAAGCTGTGAGTGAGAGAGAGAGAAAGAGAAGCTGTGAGTGAGAGAGAGAGAGAGAAAGAGAAGCTGTGAGAGAGAGAAAGAGAAGCTGTGAGTGAGAGAGAAAGAGAAGCTGTGAGTGAGAGAGAGAGAGAAAGAGAAGCTGTGAGTGAGAGAGAGAGAGAGAGAGAGATAAGCTGTGAGTGAGAGAGAGAGAAAGAAAGAGAAGCTGTGAGTGAGAGAGAGAGAAGCTGTGAGTGAGAGAGAGAGGGAGAAAGAGAAGCTGTGAGTGAGAGAGAGAGAAAGAGAAGCTGTGAGTGAGAGAGAGAAAGAGAAGCTGTGAGAGAGAGAAGTTGTGAGTGAGTGAGAGAGAGAGAAGCTGTGAGAGAAGCTGTGAGTGAGAGAGAAAGAGAGAGAAGCTGTGAGTGAGAGAGAGAGGGTGAAAGAGAAGCTGTGATTGTGAGAGAGAGGAAGAAAAAGGGAAGGTGTGAGTGAGCGTGAGAGAGAGAGAGAGAAGCTGTGACAGTGGGAGAGAGAGAGAGAAAGAGAAGCTGTGAGTGAGAGAGAGAGAAAGAAAGAGAAGCTATGAGCGAGAGAGAGAAAGAGAGAAGCTGTGAATAAGAGAGAGAAAGAGAAGCTGTGTGTGAGAGAGAGAGAAAGAGATGCTGTGAGTGAAAGAGAGAGAGAGAAAGAGAAGCTGTGAGTGAGAGAGAGAAAGAGAAGCTGTGAGTGTGTGAGAGAGAGAGAGAAGCTGTGAGTGAGAGAGAGAGAGAGAAAAGCTGTGAGTGAGGGAGTGAGAGAAAGAGAAGCTGTGAGTATGAGAGAAAGAGAGAGAAGCTGTGAGTGAGAGAGAGAGGGTGAAAGAGAAGCTGTGATTGTGAGAGAGAGGAAGAAAAAGGAAAGGTGTGAGTGAGCGTGAGAGAGAGAGAGAGAAGCTGTGACAGTGGGAGAGAGAGAGAGAGAAAGAGAAGCTGTGAGTGAGAGAGAGAAAGAAAGAGAAGCTATGAGCGAGAGAGAGAGAGAGAGAAGCTGTGAGTGAGAGAGAGAGGGAGAAAGAGAAGCTGTGAGTGAGAAGAGAGGGAAAGAGAAGCTGTGAGTGAGAAAGAGAGACAGAGAAAGAGAAGCTGTGAGTGAGA
Organism: Bradypodion ventrale; assembly: GCA_035047345.1. Lineage (NCBI taxonomy): Eukaryota > Metazoa > Chordata > Lepidosauria > Squamata > Chamaeleonidae > Bradypodion > Bradypodion ventrale. The sequence goes on along the minus strand of JAWDJE010000018.1, from coordinate 8,626,714 downwards.
GAGAGAGAGCTAGAAGCTGTGAGTGAGTGAGAGAGAGAAAGAGAAGCTGTGAGTGCGAGAGAGAGAGAAAGAGAAGCTGTGAGTGAGAGAGAGATTAAGAGAAGCTGTGAGTTAGAGAGAGAGAGAAAGAGAAGCTGTGAGTGAGAGAGAGAGAGAAAAAGAGAATCTCTGAGTGAGAGAGAGAGAAGCTGTGAGTAAGAGAGAGAAAGAGAAGCTGTGAGTGAGAGAGAAAGAGAGAGAAAGAGATGCTGTGAGTGAAAGAGAGAGAGAGAAAGAGAAGCTGTGAGTGAGAGAGAGATAAAGAGAAGCTGTGAGTTAGAGAGAGACAGAGAAAGAGCTGTGAGTGAGAGAGAGAGAGAGAGAGAAAGAGAAGCTGTGAGTGAGAGAGAGATATAGAGAAGCTGTGAGTTAGAGAGAGAGAAAGAGCTGTGAGTGTGAGAGAGAGAAAGAGAAGCTGTGTGAATCTGTGAGTGAGAGAGAGAGAGAAAGAAAGAGAAGATGTCAGTGAGTGAGGGAGAGAGAGAGAGAAGCTGTGTGAGAGAGAGAGAGAAAGATAAGCTGTGTGAGAGAGGGAGAGAAAGAGAAGCTGTGAGTGAGAGAGAGAGAGTGTGTGAGAATCTGTGAGTGAGAGAGAGAGAAGCTGTGAGTGAGAGAGAGAGAGAGAAAGAGAAGCTGTGAGTGAGATAGAGAGAGAGAAAGAGAAGCTGTGTGAGAGAGACAGAGAAGCTGTTAGTGAGAGAGAAAGAAATAGAAGCTGTGAGTGAGTGAGAGAGAAAGAGAAGCTGTGAGTGAGAGAGAGAGAGAAAGAGAAGCTGTGTGAGAGAGAGAATCTGTGAGTGAGAGAGAGAGAGAGAAAGAAAGAGAAGATGTCAGGGAGAGAGAGAGAGAAGCTGTGAGTGAGAGAGAGAGAGAAAGATAAGCTGTGTGAGAGAGGGAGAGAAAGAGAAGCTGTGAGTGAGAGAGAGAGTGAGAAGCTGTGAGTGAGAGAGAGAGAGAGAGAAGATGTGAGTGAGAGAGTGAGAGAGTGTAAGAGGTGTGAGTGAGAGAGAGAGAGAGAGAAAGAGAAGCTGTTAGTGAGAGAGAGAGAGAGAAAGAGAAGCTGTGAGAGAGAGAGAGAGAAGCTGTGAGTGAGAGAGAAAGAAAGAAATAGAAGCTGTGAGTGAGTGAGAGAGAGAGAAGCTGTGTGTGTGAGAGAGAGAGAAGCTGTGAGTGAGAGAGAGAGAGAGAAGCTGTGAGTGAGAGAGAGAGAGAGAAAGAAAAGCTGTGAGAGAGAGAAAGAGAAGCTGTGTGTGAGAGAGAGAGAGAAAGAGAAGCTGTGAGTGAGAGAGAGAGAAAGAGAAGCTGTGAGTGAGAGAGAGAGAAAGAAAAGCTGTGAGAGAGAGAGAGAGAGAAGCTGTGAGTGAGAGAGAAAGAAAGAAATAGAAGCTGTGAGTGAGTGAGAGAGAGAGAAGCTGTGAGTGAGAGAGAGAAGCTGTGAGTGAGAGAGAAAGGGAAAGAGAGGCTGTGAGTGAGAGAGAGAGAGAGAGAAAGAGAAGGTGTGAGTGAGAGAGAGAGAGAGGAAGAGAAGCTGTGAGAGAGAGAGAGAAGCTGTGAGTGAGAGAGAAAGAAAGAAATAGAAGCTGTGAGTGAGTGAGAGAGAGAGAAGCTGTGAGTGTGAGAGAGAGAAACTGTGAGTGAGAGAGAGAGAAAGAGAAGCTGTGAGTGAGAGAGAGAGAGAAAGAGAAGCTGTGAGAGAGAGAAAGAGAAGCTGTGAGTGAGAGAGAAAGAGAAGCTGTGAGTGAGAGAGAGAGAGAAAGAGAAGCTGTGAGTGAGAGAGAGAGAGAGAGAAAGAGAAGCTGTGAGTGAGAGAGAGAGAAAGAAAGAGAAGTTGTGAGTGAGAGAGAGAGAAGCTGTGAGTGAGAGAGAGAGGGAGAAAGAGAAGCTGTGAGTGAGAGAGAGAGAAAGAGAAGCTGAGTGAGAGAGAGAAAGAGAAGCTGTGTGAGAGAGAGAAGTTGTGAGTGAGTGAGAGAGAGAGAAGCTGTGAGAGAAGCTGTGAGTGAGAGAGAAAGAGAGAGAAGGAGCAGCTGTGAGTGAGATAGAGAGAGAGAAAGAGAAGCTGTGAGTGAGAGAGAGAGAGAAGCTGTGAGTGAGAGAGAAAGAGAAGTTGTGAGAGAGAGAGAAAGAGAAGCTATGAGTTAGAGAGAGAGAGTGAAAGAGAAGCTGTGAGTGAGAGAGAGAGAGAGTGAGGAGCTGTGAGATAGAGAGAGAAAGAGAAGCTGTGAGTGAGAGAGAGAGAGAAACTGTGAGTGAGAGAGAAAGAGAAGCTGTGTGTGTGTGAGAGAGAGAGAAGCTGTGAGTGAGAGAGAGAGAAAGAAAAGCTGTGAGTGAGAGAGAGAGAGAAAGAGAAGCTGTGAGTTAGAGAGAGACAGAGAAAGAGAAGCTGTGAGTGAGAGAGAGAGAGAAAAAGAAGCTGTGAGTGAGAAAGAGAGAGAGAGAAAGAGAAGCTGTGAGTGAGAGAGAGAGAAAGAGAAGCTGTGAGTGACAGAGTGAGATAAAGAGAAGCTGTGAGTTAGAGAGAGACAGAGAAAGAGAAGCTGTGAGTGAGAGAGAGAGAAAAAAAGAAGCTGTGAGTGAGAGAGAGAGAGAGAGAGAGAGAATCTGTGAGTGAGAGACAGAGAGAGAAGCTGTGAGTGAGAGTGAGAGAGAAAGAGAAGCTGTGAGTGAGAGAGTGAGAGAAAGAGAAGCTGTGAGTGAGAGAGAGAGAAAGAAAGAGAAGCTGTGAGTGAGAGAGAGAAGCTGTGAATGAGAGAGAGAGAAAGAGAAGCTCTGAGTGAGAGAGAGAGAAAGAGAAGCTGTGAGTGTGAGAGAGAGTGAGAAAAAGGGAAGCTGTGAGTGAGCATGAGAGAGAAGCTGTGACAGTGGGAGAGAGAAAGAGAGAAAGAGAAGCTGTGAGTGAGAGAGAGAGAAAGAAAGAGAAGTTATGAGTGAGAGAGAGAGAAGCTGTGAGTGAGAGTGAGAAGGAGAAAGAGAATCTGTGAGTGAGAGAGAGAGAGAGAGAGTAGCTGTGAGTGAGTGAGAGAGAGAGAAGCTGTGAGTGAGTGAGAGAGAGAGAGAAGCTGTGAGTGAGAGAGAGAAAGAGAAGCTGTGAGTGCGAGAGAGAGAGAAAGAAAGAGAAGATGTCAGGGAGAGAGAGAGAGAAGCTGTGAGTGAGAGAGAGAGAGAAAGATAAGCTGTGTGAGAGAGGGAGAGAAAGAGAAGCTGTGAGTGAGAGAGAGAGTGAGAAGCTGTGAGTGAGAGAGTGAGAGAGAGTAAGAGGTGTGAGTGAGAGAGAGAGAGAGAGAAAGAGAAGCTGTTAGTGAGAGAGAGAGAGAGAAAGAGAAGCTGTGAGAGAGAGAGAGAGAAGCTGTGAGTGAGAGAGAAAGAAAGAAATAGAAGCTGTGAGTGAGTGAGAGAGAGAGAAGCTGTGTGTGTGAGAGAGAGAGAAGCTGTGAGTGAGAGAGAGAGAGAGAAGCTGTGAGTGAGAGAGAGAGAGAGAAAGAAAAGCTGTGAGAGAGAGAAAGAGAAGCTGTGAGTGAGAGAGAGAGAGAAAGAGAAGCTGTGAGTGAGAGAGAGAGAAAGAGAAGCTGTGAGTGAGAGAGAGAGAAAGAAAAGCTGTGAGAGAGAGAGAGAGAGAAGCTGTGAGTGAGAGAGAAAGAAAGAAATAGAAGCTGTGAGTGAGTGAGAGAGAGAGAAGCTGTGAGTGAGAGAGAGAAGCTGTGAGTGAGAGAGAAAGGGAAAGAGAGGCTGTGAGTGAGAGAGAGAGAGAGAGAAAGAGAAGGTGTGAGTGAGAGAGAGAGAGAGGAAGAGAAGCTGTGAGAGAGAGAGAGAAGCTGTGAGTGAGAGAGAAAGAAAGAAATAGAAGCTGTGAGTGAGTGAGAGAGAGAGAAGCTGTGAGTGTGAGAGAGAGAAGCTGTGAGTGAGAGAGAGAGAAAGAGAAGCTGTGAGTGAGAGAGAGAGAGAAAGAGAAGCTGTGAGAGAGAGAAAGAGAAGCTGTGAGTGAGAGAGAAAGAGAAGCTGTGAGTGAGAGAGAGAGAGAAAGAGAAGCTGTGAGTGAGAGAGAGAGAGAGAGAAAGAGAAGCTGTGAGTGAGAGAGAGAGAAAGAAAGAGAAGCTGTGAGTGAGAGAGAGAGAAGCTGTGAGTGAGAGAGAGAGGGAGAAAGAGAAGCTGTGAGTGAGAGAGAGAGAAAGAGAAGCTGAGTGAGAGAGAGAAAGAGAAGCTGTGTGAGAGAGAGAAGTTGTGAGTGAGTGAGAGAGAGAGAAGCTGTGAGAGAAGCTGTGAGTGAGAGAGAAAGAGAGAGAAGGAGCAGCTGTGAGTGAGATAGAGAGAGAGAAAGAGAAGCTGTGAGTGAGAGAGAGAGAGAAGCTGTGAGTGAGAGAGAAAGAGAAGTTGTGTGAGAGAGAGAAAGAGAAGCTATGAGTTAGAGAGAGAGAGTGAAAGAGAAGCTGTGAGTGAGAGAGAGAGAGAGTGAGGAGCTGTGAGATAGAGAGAGAAAGAGAAGCTGTGAGTGAGAGAGAGAGAGAAACTGTGAGTGAGAGAGAAAGAGAAGCTGTGTGTGTGTGAGAGAGAGAGAAGCTGTGAGTGAGAGAGAGAGAGAAAGAAAAGCTGTGAGTGAGAGAGAGAGAGAAAGAGAAGCTGTGAGTTAGAGAGAGACAGAGAAAGAGAAGCTGTGAGTGAGAGAGAGAGAGAAAAAGAAGCTGTGAGTGAGAAAGAGAGAGAGAGAAAGAGAAGCTGTGAGTGAGAGAGAGAGAAAGAGAAGCTGTGAGTGACAGAGTGAGATAAAGAGAAGCTGTGAGTTAGAGAGAGACAGAGAAAGAGAAGCTGTGAGTGAGAGAGAGAGAAAAAAAGAAGCTGTGAGTGAGAGAGAGAGAGAGAGAGAGAGAATCTGTGAGTGAGAGACAGAGAGAGAAGCTGTGAGTGAGAGTGAGAGAGAAAGAGAAGCTGTGAGTGAGAGAGTGAGAGAAAGAGAAGCTGTGAGTGAGAGAGAGAGAAAGAAAGAGAAGCTGTGAGTGAGAGAGAGAAGCTGTGAATGAGAGAGAGAGAAAGAGAAGCTCTGAGTGAGAGAGAGAGAAAGAGAAGCTGTGAGTGTGAGAGAGAGTGAGAAAAAGGGAAGCTGTGAGTGAGCATGAGAGAGAAGCTGTGACAGTGGGAGAGAGAAAGAGAGAAAGAGAAGCTGTGAGTGAGAGAGAGAGAAAGAAAGAGAAGTTATGAGTGAGAGAGAGAGAAGCTGTGAGTGAGAGTGAGAAGGAGAAAGAGAATCTGTGAGTGAGAGAGAGAGAGAGAGTAGCTGTGAGTGAGTGAGAGAGAGAGAAGCTGTGAGTGAGTGAGAGAGAGAGAGAAGCTGTGAGTGAGAGAGAGAAAGAGAAGCTGTGAGTGCGAGAGAGTGAGAAAGAGAAGCTGTGAGTGAGAGAGAGATAAAGAGAAGCTGTGAGTTAGAGAGAGAGAGAGAAAGAGAAGCTGTGAGTGAGAGAGAGAGAGAGAAAAAGAGAATCTCTGAGTGAGAGAGAGAGAGAAGCTGTGAGTAAGAGTGAGAAAGAGAAGCTTTGAGTGAGAGAGAGAGAGAGAGAGAGAAAGAGATGCTGTGAGTGAAAGAGTGAGAGAGAGAAAGAGAAGCTGTGAGTGAGAGAGAGATAATGAGAAGCTGTGAGTTAGAGAGAGACAGAGAAAGAGCTGTGAGTGAGAGAGAGAGAGAGAGAAAGAGAAGCTGTGAGTGAGAGAGAGATATAGAGAAGCTGTGAGTTAGAGAGAGAGAGAAAGAGAAGCTGTGTGTGAGAGAGAGAGAAAGAGAAGCTGTGTGAGAGAGAGAATCTGTGAGTGAGAGAGAGAGAGAGAAAGAAAGAGAAGATGTCAGTGAGTGAGGGAGAGAGAGAGAGAGAAGCTGTGAGTGAGAGAGAGAGAGAAAGATAAGCTGTGTGAGAGAGGGAGAGAAAGAGAAGCTGTGAGTGAGAGAGAGAGAGAGAGAAAGAGAAGCTGTGAGTGAGAGAGAGAGAGAAAGAGAAGCTGTGTGTGAGAGAGAGAGAAGCTGTTAGTGAGAGAGAAAGAAAGAAATAGAAGCTGTGAGTGAGTGAGAGAGAGAGAAGCTGTGAGTGAGAGAGAGAGAGAAGCTGTGAGTGAGAGAGAGAGAGAAAGAGAAGGTGTGAGTGAGAGAGAGAGAGAGAAAGAGAAGATGTGAGAGAGAGAAAGAGAAGCTGTGAGTGAGATAGAAAGAGAAGCTGTGAGTGAGAGAGAGAAAGAGAAGCTGTTAGTGAGAGAGAGAGAAAGAGAAGCTGTGAGTGAGAGAGAGAGAGAAAGAGAAGCTGTGTGAGAGAGAGAATCTGTGAGTGAGAGAGAGAGAGAAAGAAAGAGAAGATGTCAGTGAGAGAGGGAGAGAGAGAGAGAGAAGCTGTGAGTGAGAGAGAGAGAGAAAGATAAGCTGTGTGCGAGAGGGAGAGAAAGAGAAGTTGTGAGTTAGAGAGAGAGAGAGAAAGAGAAGCTGTGAGTGAGAGAGAGAGAGAAAAAGAAGCTGTGTGTGAGAGAGAATCTGTGAGTGAGAGAGAGAGAGAGAAAGAAAGAGAAGCTGTGAGTGAGAGAGAAAGAAAGAAATAGAAGCTGTGAGTGAGTGAGATAGAGAGAAGCTGTGTGTGTGAGAGAGAGAGAAGCTGTGAGTGAGAGAGAGAGAGAGAGAAGCTGTGAGTGAGAGAGAGAGAGAGAAAGAAAAGCTGTGAGAGGGAGAAAGAGAAGCTGTGAGTGAGAGAGAGAGAGGAAGAGAAGCTGTGAGTGAGAGAGAGAGAAAGAGAAGCTGTGAGTGAGAGAGAGAGAAAGAGAAGCTGTGTGAGAGAGAGAGAGAGAAGCTGTGAGAGAGAGAAAGAGAAGCTGTGAGTGAGAGAGAAAGAGAAGCTGTGAGTGAGAGAGAGAGAGAGAGAAAGAGAAGCTGTGAGTGAGAGAGAGAGAGAGAGAAAGAGAAGCTGTGAGTGAGAGAGAGAGAAAGAAAGAGAAGCTGTGAGTGAGAGAGAGAGAAGCTGTGAGTGAGAGAGAGAGGGAGAAAGAGAAGCTGTGAGTGAGAGAGAGAGAAAGAGAAGCTGAGTGAGAGAGAGAAAGAGAAGCTGTGTGAGAGAGAGAAGTTGTGAGTGAGTGAGAGAGAGAGAAGCTGTGAGAGAAGCTGTGAGTGAGAGAGAAAGAGAGAGAAGGAGCAGCTGTGAGTGAGATAGAGAGAGAGAAAGAGAAGCTGTGAGTGAGAGAGAGAGAGAAGCTGTGAGTGAGAGAGAAAGAGAAGTTGTGAGAGAGAGAGAAAGAGAAGCTATGAGTTAGAGAGAGAGTGAAAGAGAAGCTGTGAGTGAGAGAGAGAGAGAGTGAGGAGCTGTGAGATAGAGAGAGAAAGAGAAGCTGTGAGTGAGAGAGAGAGAGAAACTGTGAGTGAGAGAGAAAGAGAAGCTGTGTGTGTGTGAGAGAGAGAGAAGCTGTGAGTGAGAGAGAGAGAAAGAAAAGCTGTGAGTGAGAGAGAGAGAGAAAGAGAAGCTGTGAGTTAGAGAGAGACAGAGAAAGAGAAGCTGTGAGTGAGAGAGAGAGAGAAAAAGAAGCTGTGAGTGAGAAAGAGAGAGAGAGAAAGAGAAGCTGTGAGTGAGAGAGAGAGAAAGAGAAGCTGTGAGTGACAGAGTGAGATAAAGAGAAGCTGTGAGTTAGAGAGAGACAGAGAAAGAGAAGCTGTGAGTGAGAGAGAGAGAAAAAAAGAAGCTGTGAGTGAGAGAGAGAGAGAGAGAGAGAGAATCTGTGAGTGAGAGACAGAGAGAGAAGCTGTGAGTGAGAGTGAGAGAGAAAGAGAAGCTGTGAGTGAGAGAGTGAGAGAAAGAGAAACTGTGAGTGAGAGAGAGAGAAAGAAAGAGAAGCTGTGAGTGAGAGAGAGAAGCTGTGAATGAGAGAGAGAGAAAGAGAAGCTCTGAGTGAGAGAGGGAGAAAGAGAAGCTGTGAGTGTGAGAGAGAGTGAGAAAAAGGGAAGCTGTGAGTGAGCATGAGAGAGAAGCTGTGACAGTGGGAGAGAGAAAGAGAGAAAGAGAAGCTGTGAGTGAGAGAGAGAGAAAGAAAGAGAAGTTATGAGTGAGAGAGAGAGAAGCTGTGAGTGAGAGTGAGAAGGAGAAAGAGAATCTGTGAGTGAGAGAGAGAGAGAGAGAGTAGCTGTGAGTGAGTGAGAGAGAGAGAAGCTGTGAGTGAGTGAGAGAGAGAGAGAAGCTGTGAGTGAGAGAGAGAAAGAGAAGGTGTGAGTGCGAGAGAGAGAGAAAGAGAAGCTGTGAGTGAGAGAGAGATAAAGAGAAGCTGTGAGTTAGAGAGAGAGAGAGAAAGAGAAGCTGTGAGTGAGAGAGAGAGAGAGAAAAAGAGAATCTCTGAGTGAGAGAGAGAGAGAAGCTGTGAGTAAGAGTGAGAAAGAGAAGCTTTGAGTGAGAGAGAGAGAGAGAGAGAGAAAGAGATGCTGTGAGTGAAAGAGTGAGAGAGAGAAAGAGAAGCTGTGAGTGAGAGAGAGATAATGAGAAGCTGTGAGTTAGAGAGAGACAGAGAAAGAGCTGTGAGTGAGAGAGAGAGAGAGAAAGAGAAGCTGTGAGTGAGAGAGAGATATAGAGAAGCTGTGAGTTAGAGAGAGAGAGAAAGAGAAGCTGTGTGTGTGAGAGAGAGAAAGAGAAGCTGTGTGAGAGAGAGAATCTGTGAGTGAGAGAGAGAGAGAGAAAGAAAGAGAAGATGTCAGTGAGTGAGGGAGAGAGAGAGAGAGAAGCTGTGAGTGAGAGAGAGAGAGAAAGATAAGCTGTGTGAGAGAGGGAGAGAAAGAGAAGCTGTGAGTGAGAGAGAGAGAGAGAGAAAGAGAAGCTGTGAGTGAGAGAGAGAGAGAAAGAGAAGCTGTGTGTGTGAGAGAGAGAAGCTGTTAGTGAGAGAGAAAGAAAGAAATAGAAGCTGTGAGTGAGTGAGAGAGAGAGAAGCTGTGAGTGAGAGAGAGAGAGAAGCTGTGAGTGAGAGAGAGAGAGAAAGAGAAGGTGTGAGTGAGAGAGAGAGAGAGAAAGAGAAGCTGTGAGAGAGAGAAAGAGAAGCTGTGAGTGAGAGAGAAAGAGAAGCTGTGAGTGAGAGAGAGAAAGAGAAGCTGTGAGTGAGAGAGAGAGAAAGAGAAGCTGTGAGTGAGAGAGAGAGAGAAAGAGAAGCTGTGTGAGAGAGAGAATCTGTGAGTGAGAGAGAGAGAGAAAGAAAGAGAAGATGTCAGTGAGAGAGGGAGAGAGAGAGAGAGAAGCTGTGAGTGAGAGAGAGAGAGAAAGATAAGCTGTGTGAGAGAGGGAAAGAAAGAGAAGTTGTGAGTTAGAGAGAGAGAGAGAAAGAGAAGCTGTGAGTGAGAGAGAGAGAGAAAAAGAAGCTGTGTGTGAGAGAGAATCTGTGAGTGAGAGAGAGAGAGAGAAAGAAAGAGAAGCTGTGAGTGAGAGAGAAAGAAAGAAATAGAAGCTGTGAGTGAGTGAGATAGAGAGAAGCTGTGTGTGAGAGAGAGAGAGAAGCTGTGAGTGAGAGAGAGAGAGAGAAGCTGTGAGTGAGAGAGAGAGAGAGAAAGAAAAGCTGTGAGAGGGAGAAAGAGAAGCTGTGAGTGAGAGAGAGAGAGGAAGAGAAGCTGTGAGTGAGAGAGAGAGAAAGAGAAGCTGTGAGTGAGAGAGAGAGAAAGAGAAGCTGTGTGAGAGAGAGAGAGAGAAGCTGTGAGTGAGAGAGAAAGAAAGAAATAGAAGCTGTGAGTGAGTGAGAGAGAGAGAAGCTGTGAGTGAGAGAGAGAAGCTGTGAGTGAGAGAGAAAGGGAAAGAGAGGCTGTGAGTGAGAGAGAGAGAGAGAGAAAGAGAAGGTGTGAGTGAGAGAGAGAGAGAGGAAGAGAAGCTGTGAGAGAGAGAGAGAAGCTGTGAGTGAGAGAGAGAGAGAGAAAGAGAAGCTGTGTGTGAGTGAGAGAGAGAGAAGCTGTGAGTGTGAGAGAGAGAAGCTGTGAGTGAGAGAGAGAGAAAGAGAAGCTGTGAGTGAGAGAGAGAGAGAAAGAGAAGCTGTGAGAGAGAGAAAGAGAAGCTGTGAGTGAGAGAGAAAGAGAAGCTGTGAGTGAGAGAGAGAGAGAAAGAGAAGCTGTGAGTGAGAGAGAGAGAGAGAAAGAGAAGCTGTGAGTGAGAGAGAGAGGAAGAAAGAGAAGCTGTGAGTGAGAGAGAGAGAAGCTGTGAGTGAGAGAGAGAGGGAGAAAGAGAAGCTGTGAGTGAGAGAGAGAGAAAGAGAAGCTGTGAGTGAGAGAGAGAAAGAGAAGCTGTGAGAGAGAGAGAAGTTGTGAGTGAGTGAGAGAGAGAGAAGCTGTGAGAGAAGCTGTGAGTGAGAGAGAAAGAGAGAGAAGGAGCAGCTGTGAGTGAGATAGAGAGAGAGAAAGAGAAGCTGTGAGTGAGAGAGAGAGAGAAGCTGTGAGTGAGAGAGAAAGAGAAGTTGTGAGTGAGAGAGAAAGAGAAGCTATGAGTTAGAGAGAGAGTGAAAGAGAAGCTGTGAGTGAGAGAGAGAGAGAGTGAGGAGCTGTGAGATAGCGAGAGAAAGAGAAGCTGTGAGTGAGAGAGAGAGAGAAACTGTGAGTGAGAGAGAAAGAGAAGCTGTGAGTGAGAGAGAAAGAGAAGCTGTGTGTGTGTGTGAGAGAGAGAAGCTGTGAGTGAGAGAGAGAGAAAGAGAAGCTGTGAGTGAGAGAGAGAGAGAAAGAGAAGCTGTGAGTTAGAGAGAGACAGAGAAAGAGAAGCTGTGAGTGAGAGAGAGAGAAAAAAAGAAGCTGTGAGTGAGAGAGAGAGAGAGAGAAAGAGAATTTGTGAGTGAGAGAGAGAGAGAAGCTGTGAGTGAGAGTGAGAGAGAAAGAGAAGCTGTGAGTGAGAGAGTGAGAGAAAGAGAAGCTGTGAGTGAGAGAGAGAGAAAGAAAGAGAAGCTGTGAGTGAGAGAGAGAAGCTGTGAGTGAGAGAGAGAGAAAGAGAAGCTCTGAGTGAGAGAGAGACAAAGAGAAGCTGTGAGTGTGAGAAAGAGTGAGAAAAAGGGAAGCTGTGAGTGAGCGTGAGAGAGAGAAGCTGTGACAGTGGGAGAGAGAAAGAGAGAAAGAGAAGCTGTGAGTGAGAGAGAGAGAAAGAAAGAGAAGTTATGAGTGAGAGAGAGAGAAGCTGTGAGTGAGAGTGAGAAGGAGAAAGAGAATCTGTGAGTGAGAGAGAGAGAGAGTAGCTGTGAGTGAGTGAGAGAGAGAGAAGCTGTGAGTGAGTGAGAGAGAGAGAGAAGCTGTGAGTGCGAGAGAGAGAGAAAGAGAAGCTGTGAGTGAGAGAGAGATAAAGAGAAGCTGTGAGTTAGAGAGAGAGAGAGAAAGAGAAGCTGTGAGTGAGAGAGAGAGAGAGAAAAAGAGAATCTCTGAGTGAGAGAGAGAGAGAAGCTGTGAGTAAGAGTGAGAAAGAGAAGCTTTGAGTGAGAGAGAGAGAGAGAGAGAAAGAGATGCCGTGAGTGAAAGAGTGAGAGAGAGAAAGAGAAGCTGTGAGTGAGAGAGAGATAATGAGAAGCTGTGAGTTAGAGAGAGACAGAGAAAGAGCTGTGAGTGAGAGAGAGAGAGAGAAAGAGAAGCTGTGAGTGAGAGAGAGATATCGAGAAGCTGTGAGTTAGAGAGAGAGAGAAAGAGAAGCTGTGAGTGAGAGAGAGAGAAAGAGAAGCTGTGTGTGAGAGAGAATCTGTGAGTGAGAGAGAGAGAGAGAAAGAAAGAGAAGATGTCAGTGAGTGAGGGAGAGAGAGAGAGAGAAGCTGTGAGTGAGAGAGAGAGAGAAAGATAAGCTGTGTGAGAGAGGGAGAGAAAGAGAAGCTGTGAGTGAGAGAGAGAGAGAGAGAAAGAGAAGCTGTGAGTGAGAGAGAGAGAGAAAGAGAAGCTGTGTGTGAGAGAGAGAGAAGGTGTTAGTGAGAGAGAAAGAAAGATATAGAAGCTGTGAGTGAGTGAGAGAGAGAGAAGCTGTGAGTGAGAGAGAGAGAGAAGCTGTGAGTGAGAGAGAGAGAGAAAGAGAAGGTGTGAGTGAGAGAGAGAGAGAGAGAAAGAGAAGCTGTGAGAGAGAGAAAGAGAAGCTGTGAGTGAGAGAGAAAGAGAAGCTGTGAGTGAGAGAGAGAAAGAGAAGCTGTGAGTGAGAGAGAGAGAAAGAGAAGCTGTGAGTGAGAGAGAGAGAAAGAGAAGCTGTGTGAGAGAGAGAATCTGTGAGTGAGAGAGAGAGAGAAAGAAAGAGAAGATGTCAGTGAGAGAGGGAGAGAGAGAGAGAGAAGCTGTGAGTGAGAGAGAGAGAGAAAGAAAAGCTGTGTGAGAGAGGGAGAGAAAGAGAAGTTGTGAGTTAGAGAGAGAGAGAGAAAGAGAAGCTGTGAGTGAGAGAGAGAGAGAAAAAGAAGCTGTGTGAGAGAGAGAATCTGTGAGTGAGAGAGAGAGAGAGAGAAAGAAAGAGAAGATGTCAGTGAGAGAGAGAGAGAGAGAGAAAAGCTGTGAGTGAGAGAGAGAGAGAAAGATAAGCTGTGTGAGAGAGGGAGAGAAAGAGAAGTTGTGAGTTAGAGAGAGAGAGAGAAAGAGAAGCTGTGAGTGAGAGAGAGAGAGAAAAAGAAGCTGTGTGAGAGAGAGAATCTGTGAGTGAGAGAGAGAGAGAGAAAGAAAGAGAAGATGTCAGTGAGAGAGAGAGAGAGAGAGAGAAGCTGTGAGTGAGAGAGAGAGAGAAAGATAAGCTGTGTGAGAGAGGGAGAGAAAGAGAAGCTGTGAGTGAGAGAGAGAGAGAGAGTGAGAAGCTGTGAGTGAGAGAGAGAGAGAGAGAAGCTGTGAGTGAGAGAGAGAGAGAGAAAGAGAAGCTGTGAGTGAGAGAGAGAGAGAAAGAGAAGCTGTGAGAGAGAGAGAGAGAAGCTGTGAGTGAGAGAGAAAGAAAGAAATAGAAGCTGTGAGTGAGTGAGAGAGAGAGAAGCTGTGAGTGAGAGAGAGAGAAGCTGTGAGTGAGAGAGAGAGAGAGAGAAAGAGAAGCTGTGAGTGAGAGAGAGAGAGAAAGAGAAGCTGTGAGAGAGAGAAAGAGAAGCTGTGAGTGAGAGAGAAAGAGAAGCTGTGAGTGAGAGAGAGAGAAAGAGAAGCTGTGAGTGAGAGAGAGAAAGAGAAGCTGTGAGTGAGAGAGAGAGAGAGAAAGAGAAGCTGTGTGTGAGAGAGAGAAGCTGTGAGTGAGAGAGAAAGAAAGAAATAGAAGCTGTGAGTGAGTGAGAGAGAGAGAAGCTGTGAGTGAGAGAGAGAGAGAGAGAAGCTGTGAGTGAGAGAGAAAGGGAAAGAGAGGCTGTGAGTGAGAGAGAGAGAGAGAAGCTGTGAGTGAGAGAGAGAGAAAGAAAGAGAAGATGTGAGTGAGAGAGAGAGAAGCTGTGAGTGAGAGAGAGAGGGAGAAAGAGAAGCTGTGAGTGAGAGAGAGAGAAAGAGAAGCTGTGAGTGCGAGAGAGAGAGAAAGAGAAGCTATGAGTGAGAGAGAGATAAAGAGAAGCTGTGAGTTAGAGAGAGAGAGAGAAAGAGAAGCTGTGAGTGAGAGAGAGAGAGAAACAGAGAATCTCTGAGTGAGAGAGAGAGAGAAGCTGTGAGTAAGAGAGAGAAAGAGAAGCTGTGAGAGAGAGAGAGAGAAAGAGATGCTGTGAGTGAAAGAGAGAGAGAGAAAGAGAAGCTGTGAGTGAGAGAGAGATAAAGAGAAGCTGTGAGTTAGAGAGAGACAGAGAAAGAGCTGTGAGTGAGAGAGAGAGAGAAAGAGAAGCTGTGAGTGAGAGAGAGATATAGAGAAGCTGTGAGTTAGAGAGAGAGAAAGAGAAGCTGTGAGTGAGAGAGAGAGAAAGAGAAGCTGTGTGAGAGAGAGAATCTGTGAGTGAGAGAGAGAGAGAAAGAAAGAGAAGATGTCAGTGAGTGAGGGAGAGAGAGAGAGAGAAGCTGTGAGTTAGAGAGAGAGAGAAAGAGAAGCTGTGAGTGAGACAGAGAGAAAGAGAAGCTGTGTGTGTGTGTGAGAGAGAGAAGCTGTGAGTGAGAGAGAGAGAAAGAGAAGCTGTGTGTGTGTGAGAGAGAGAGAAGCTGTGAGTGAGAGAGAAAGAGAAAGAGAAGCTGTGAGTGAGAGAGAGAGAGAAGCTGTGAGTGAGAGAGAGAGAGAAACTGTGAGTGAGAGAGAGAGAGAAGCTGTGAGTGAGTGAGTGAGAGAGAGAGAAGCTGTGAGTGAGAGAGAGAGAGAAAGAGAAGCTGTGAGTGAGTGAGTGAGAGACAAGGTGTGAGTGAGAGAGAGAGAGAGAAGCTGTGAGTGAGAGAGAAAGAAAGATAGAGAAGCTGTGAGTGAGAGAGAGAGAGAAAGAGAAGCTGTGAGTGAGAGAGAGAGAGAGAAAGAGAAGCTGTGAGTGAGAGAGAGAGAAAGAAAGAGAAGCTGTGAGTGAGAGAGATAAAGAGAAGCTGTGATTTAGAGAGAGACAGAGAAACAGAAGCTGTGAGTGAAAGAGAGAGAGAAAGAGAATATGTTAGTGAGAGAGTGAGAGAGAGAAAGAGAAGCTGTGAGTGAGAGAGAGAGAGAAAGAGAAGTTGTGACTGAGAGAGAGATAAAGACAAGCTGTGAGATAGAGAGAGACAGAGAGAGAGAGTAGCTGTGAGTGAGAAAGAGAGAGAAGCTGTGAGTGAGAGAGAGGGAAAGAGATGTGAGTGAGAGAGAGAGAAAGAAAGAGAAGCTATGAGCGAGAGAGAGAGAGAGAAGCTGTGAGTGAGAGAGAGAGGGAGAAAGAGAAGCTGTGAGTGAGAAGAGAGGGAAAGAGAAGCTGTGAGTGAGAAAGAGAGACAGAGAAAGAGAAGCTGTGAGTGAGAGAGAGAGAGCTAGAAGCTGTGAGTGAGTGAGAGAGAGAAAGAGAAGCTGTGAGTGCGAGAGAGAGAGAAAGAGAAGCTGTGAGTGAGAGAGAGATTAAGAGAAGCTGTGAGTTAGAGAGAGAGAGAGAAAGAGAAGCTGTGAGTGAGAGAGAGAGAGAAAAAGAGAATCTCTGAGTGAGAGAGAGAGAAGCTGTGAGTAAGAGAGAGAAAGAGAAGCTGTGAGTGAGAGAGTGAGAGAGAGAGAAAGAGATGCTGTGAGTGAGAGAGAGATAAAGAGAAGCTGTGAGTTAGAGAGAGACAGATTAAGAGCTGTGAGTGAGAGAGAGAGAGAGAAAGAGAAGCTGTGAGTGAGAGAGAGATATAGAGAAGCTGTGAGTTAGAGAGAGAGAAAGAGAAGCTGTGAGTGTGAGAGAGAGAAAGAGAAGCTGTGTGAATCTGTGAGTGAGAGAGAGAGAGAGAAAGAAAGAGAAGATGTCAGTGAGTGAGGGAGAGAGAGAGAGAAGCTGTGAGTGAGTGAGAGAGAGAAAGATAAGCTGTGTGAGAGAGGGAGAGAAAGAGAAGCTGTGAGTGAGAGAGAGAGAGAGAGAGTGAGAATCTGTGAGTGAGAGAGAGAAGCTGTGAGTGAGAGAGAGAGAGAAAGAGAAGCTGTGAGTGAGATAGAGAGAGAGAAAGAGAAGCTGTGTGAGAGAGACAGAGAAGCTGTTAGTGAGAGAGAAAGAAAGAAATAGAAGCTGTGAGTGAGTGAGAGAGAGAGAAGCTGTGAGTGAGAGAGAGAGAGAAGCTGTGAGTGAGAGAGAGAGAGAAAGAGAAGGTGTGAGTGAGAGAGAAAGCTGTGAGTGAGAGAGAAAGGGAAAGAGAAGCTGTGAGTGAGAGAGAGAGAGAAGCTGTGAGTGAGAGAGAGAGAGAGAAACTGTGAGTGAGAGAGAGAGAGAAAGAGAAGCTGTGAGTGAGTGAGTGAGAGACAAGGTGTGAGTGAGAGAGAGAGAGAGAAGCTGTGAGTGAGAGAGAAAGAAAGATAGAGAAGCTGTGAGTGAGAGAGAGAGAGAAAGAGAAGCTGTGAGTGAGAGAGAGAGAGAGAAAGAGAAGCTGTGAGTGAGAGAGAGAGAAAGAAAGAGAAGCTGTGAGTGAGAGAGATAAAGAGAAGCTGTGAGTTAGAGAGAGACAGAGAAACAGAAGCTGTGAGTGAAAGAGAGAGAGAAAGAGAAGCTGTGTGTGTGTGAGAGAGAAGCTGTGAGTGAGTGTTAGAGAGAAAGAGAATATGTTAGTGAGAGAGTGAGAGAGAGAAAGAGAAGCTGTGAGTGAGAGAGAGAGAAAGAGAAGTTGTGACTGAGAGAGAGATAAAGACAAGCTGTGAGATAGAGAGAGACAGAGAGAGAGAGAGTAGCTGTGAGTGAGAAAGAGAGAGAAGCTGTGAGTGAGAGAGAGAGAAAGAGATGTGAGTGAGAGAGAGAAAGAGAATCTGTGAGTGAGAGAGAGAGAGAGAAAGAAAGAGAAGCTGTGAGTGAGAGAGAGATAAAGAGAAGCTGTGAGTTAGAGAGAGATAAAGAGAAGCTGTGAGTGAGAGAGAGAGAGAAAGAGAAGCTGTGAGTGTGTGTGAGAGAGAGAGAAGCTGTGAGTGAGAGAGAGAGAGAAAAGCTGTGAGTGAGGGAGTGAGAGAAAGAGAAGCTGTGAGTATGAGAGAAAGAGAGAGAAGCTGTGAGTGAGAGAGAGAGGGTGAAAGAGAAGCTGTGATTGTGAGAGAGAGGAAGAAAAAGGGAAGGTGTGAGTGAGCGTGAGAGAGAGAGAGAGAAGCTGTGACAGTGGGAGAGAGAGAGAGAGAAAGAGAAGCTGTGAGTGAGAGAGAGAGAAAGAAAGAGAAGCTATGAGCGAGAGAGAGAGAGAAGCTGTGAGTGAGAGAGAGAGGGAGAAAGAGAAGCTGTGAGTGAGAAGAGAGGGAAAGAGAAGCTGTGAGTGAGAAAGAGAGACAGAGAAAGAGAAGCTGTGAGTGAGAGAGAGAGAGCTAGAAGCTGTGAGTGAGTGAGAGAGAGAAAGAGAAGCTGTGAGTGCGAGAGAGAGAAAAAGAGAAGCTGTGAGTGAGAGAGAGATTAAGAGAAGCTGTGAGTTAGAGAGAGAGAGAGAAAGAGAAGCTGTGAGTGAGAGAGAGAGAGAAAAAGAGAATCTCTGAGTGAGAGAGAGAGAAGCTGTGAGTAAGAGAGAGAAAGAGAAGCTGTGAGTGAGAGAGTGAGAGAGAGAGAAAGAGATGCTGTGAGTGAGAGAGAGATAAAGAGAAGCTGTGAGTTAGAGAGAGACAGATTAAGAGCTGTGAGTGAGAGAGAGAGAGAGAGAGAAAGAGAAGCTGTGAGTGAGAGAGAGATATAGAGAAGCTGTGAGTTAGAGAGAGAGAAAGAGAAGCTGTGAGTGTGAGAGAGAGAAAGAGAAGCTGTGTGAATCTGTGAGTGAGAGAGAGAGAGAAAGAAAGAGAAGATGTCAGTGAGTGAGGGAGAGAGAGAGAGAAGCTGTGAGTGAGAGAGAGAGAGAAAGATAAGCTGTGTGAGAGAGGGAGAGAAAGAGAAGCTGTGAGTGAGAGAGAGAGAGAGAGAGTGAGAATCTGTGAGTGAGAGAGAGAAGCTGTGAGTGAGAGAGAGAGAGAAAGAGAAGCTGTGAGTGAGATAGAGAGAGAGAAAGAGAAGCTGTGTGAGAGAGACAGAGAAGCTGTTAGTGAGAGAGAAAGAAAGAAATAGAAGCTGTGAGTGAGTGAGAGAGAGAGAAGCTGTGAGTGAGAGAGAGAGAGAAGCTGTGAGTGAGAGAGAGAGAGAAAGAGAAGGTGTGAGTGAGCTAGAGAGAGAAAGAGAAGCTGTGAGTGAGAGAGAGAAAGAGAAGCTGTGAGTGTGAGAGAGAGAAAGAGAAGCTGTGAGTGAGAGAGAGAGAGAAAGAGAAGCTGTGTGAGAGAGAGAATCTGTGAGTGAGAGAGAGAGAGAGAAAGAAAGAGAAGATGTCAGTGAGAGAGGGAGAGAGAGAGAGAGAAGCTGTGAGTGAGAGAGAGAGAGAAAGATAAGCTGTGTGAGAGAGGGAGAGACAGAGAAGCTGTGAGTGAGAGAGAGAGAGAGAGAGAAAGAGAAGCTGTGAGTGAGAGAGAGAGAGAGAGAAAGAGAAGCTGTGTGTGAGAGAGAGAGAAGCTGTTAGTGAGAGAGAAAGAAAGAAATAGAAGCTGTGAGTGAGTGAGAGAGAGAGAAGCTGTGAGTGAGAGAGAGAGAGAAGCTGTGAGTGAGAGAGAGAGAGAAAGAGAAGGTGTGAGTGAGAGAGAGAGAAAGAGAAGCTGTGAGAGAGAGAAAGAGAAGCTGTGAGTGAGAGAGAAAGAGAAGCTGTGAGTGAGAGAGAGAAAGAGAAGCTGTGAGTGAGAGAGAGAGAAAGAGAAGCTGTGAGTGAGAGAGAGAGAGAAAGAGAAGCTGTGTGTGAGAGAGAATCTGTGAGTGAGAGAGAGAGAGAAAGAAAGAGAAGATGTCAGTGAGAGAGGGAGAGAGAGAGAGAGAAGCTGTGAGTGAGAGAGAGAGAGAAAGATAAGCTGTGTGAGAGAGGGAGAGAAAGAGAAGTTGTGAGTTAGAGAGAGAGAGAGAAAGAGAAGCTGTGAGTGAGAGAGAGAGAGAAAAAGAAGCTGTGTGAGAGAGAGAATCTGTGAGTGAGAGAGAGAGAGAGAGAAAGAAAGAGAAGATGTCAGTGAGAGAGAGAGAGAGAAGCTGTGAGTGAGAGAGAGAGAGAAAGATAAGCTGTGTGAGAGAGGGAGAGAAAGAGAAGCTGTGAGTGAGAGAGAGAGAGAGTGAGAAGCTGTGAGTGAGAGAGAGAGAGAGAAGCTGTGAGTGAGAGAGAGAGAGAGAAAGATAAGCTGTGAGTGAGAGAGAGAGAGAAAGAGAAGCTGTGAGAGAGAGAGAGAGAAGCTGTGAGTGAGAGAGAAAGAAAGAAATAGAAGCTGTGAGTGAGTGAGAGAGAGAGAAGCTGTGAGTGAGAGAGAGAGAAGCTGTGAGTGAGAGAGAGAGAGAGAGAAAGAGAAGCTGTGAGTGAGAGAGAGAGAGAAAGAGAAGCTGTGAGAGAGAGAAAGAGAAGCTGTGAGTGAGAGAGAAAGAGAAGCTGTGAGTGAGAGAGAGAGAAAGAGAAGCTGTGAGTGAGAGAGAGAAAGAGAAGCTGTGAGTGAGAGAGAGAGAGAGAAAGAGAAGCTGTGTGAGAGAGAGAGAAGCTGTGAGTGAGAGAGAAAGAAAGAAATAGAAGCTGTGAGTGAGTGAGAGAGAGAGAAGCTGTGAGTGAGAGAGAGAGAGAGAGAAGCTGTGAGTGAGAGAGAAAGGGAAAGAGAGGCTGTGAGTGAGAGAGAGAGAGAGAAGCTGTGAGTGAGAGAGAGAGAAAGAAAGAGAAGCTGTGAGTGAGAGAGAGAGAAGCTGTGAGTGAGAGAGAGAGGGAGAAAGAGAAGCTGTGAGTGAGAGAGAGAGAAAGAGAAGCTGTGAGTGCGAGAGAGAGAGAAAGAGAAGCTATGAGTGAGAGAGAGATAAAGAGAAGCTGTGAGTTAGAGAGAGAGAGAAAGAGAAGCTGTGAGTGAGAGAGAGAGAGAAAAAGAGAATCTCTGAGTGAGAGAGAGAGAGAAGCTGTGAGTAAGAGAGAGAAAGAGAAGCTGTGAGTGAGAGAGAGAGAGAGAGAAAGAGATGCTGTGAGTGAAAGAGAGAGAGAGAAAGAGAAGCTGTGAGTGAGAGAGAGATAAAGAGAAGCTGTGAGTTAGAGAGAGACAGAGAAAGAGCTGTGAGTGAGAGAGAGAGAGAGAAAGAGAAGCTGTGAGTGAGAGAGAGATATAGAGAAGCTGTGAGTTAGAGAGAGAGAAAGAGAAGCTGTGAGTGAGAGAGAGAGAAAGAGAAGCTGTGTGAGAGAGAGAATCTGTGTGTGAGAGAGAGAGAGAGAAAGAAAGAGAAGATGTCAGTGAGTGAGGGAGAGAGAGAGAGAAGCTGTGAGTTAGAGAGAGAGAGAGAAAGAGAAGCTGTGAGTGAGACAGAGAGAAAGAGAAGCTGTGTGTGTGTGAGAGAGAGAGAAGCTGTGAGTGAGAGAGAGAGAAAGAGAAGCTGTGAGTGAGAGAGAAAGCTGTGAGTGAGAGAGAAAGAGAAAGAGAAGCTGTGAGTGAGAGAGAGAGAGAAGCTGTGAGTGAGAGAGAGAGAGAGAAACTGTGAGAGAGAGAGAGAAAGAAGCTGTGAGTGAGTGAGTGAGAGAGAGAGAAGCTGTGAGTGTGAGAGAGAGAGAAAGAGAAGCTGTGAGTGAGTGAGTGAGAGACAAGGTGTGAGTGAGAGAGAGAGAGAGAAGCTGTGAGTGAGAGAGAAAGAAAGATAGAGAAGCTGTGAGTGAGAGAGAGAAAGAGAAGCTGTGAGTGAGAGAGAGAGAGAGAAAGAGAAGCTGTGAGTGAGAGAGAGAGAAAGAAAGAGAAGCTGTGAGTGAGAGAGATAAAGAGAAGCTGTGAGTTAGAGAGAGACAGAGAAACAGAAGCTGTGAGTGAAAGAGAGAGAGAAAGAGAAGCTGTGTGTGTGAGAGAGAGAAGCTGTGAGTGAGTGAGAGAGAGAAAGAGAATATGTTAGTGAGAGAGTGAGAGAGAGAAAGAGAAGCTGTGAGTGAGAGAGAGAGAGAAAGAGAAGTTGTGACTGAGAGAGAGATAAAGACAAGCTGTGAGATAGAGAGAGACAGAGAGAGAGAGAGTAGCTGTGAGTGAGAAAGAGAGAGAAGCTGTGAGTGAGAGAGAGAGAAAGAGATGTGAGTGAGAGAGAGAAAGAGAATCTGTGAGTGAGAGAGAGAGAGAGAAAGAAAGAGAAGCTGTGAGTGAGAGAGAGATAAAGAGAAGCTGTGAGTTAGAGAGAGATAAAGAGAAGCTGTGAGTGAGAGAGAGAGAGAAAGAGAAGCTGTGAGTGTGTGAGAGAGAGAGAGAAGCTGTGAGTGAGAGAGAGAGAGAGAAAAGCTGTGAGTGAGGGAGTGAGAGAAAGAGAAGCTGTGAGTATGAGAGAAAGAGAGAGAAGCTGTGAGTGAGAGAGAGAGGGTGAAAGAGAAGCTGTGATTGTGAGAGAGAGGAAGAAAAAGGGAAGGTGTGAGTGAGCGTGAGAGAGAGAGAGAGAAGCTGTGACAGTGGGAGAGAGAGAGAGAGAAAGAGAAGCTGTGAGTGAGAGAGAGAGAAAGAAAGAGAAGCTATGAGCGAGAGAGAGAGAGAGAAGCTGTGAGTGAGAGAGAGAGGGAGAAAGAGAAGCTGTGAGTGAGAAGAGAGGGAAAGAGAAGCTGTGAGTGAGAAAGAGAGACAGAGAAAGAGAAGCTGTGAGTGAGAGAGAGAGAGCTAGAAGCTGTGAGTGAGTGAGAGAGAGAAAGAGAAGCTGTGAGTGCGAGAGAGAGAAAAAGAGAAGCTGTGAGTGAGAGAGAGATTAAGAGAAGCTGTGAGTTAGAGAGAGAGAGAGAAAGAGAAGCTGTGAGTGAGAGAGAGAGAGAAAAAGAGAATCTCTGAGTGAGAGAGAGAGAAGCTGTGAGTAAGAGAGAGAAAGAGAAGCTGTGAGTGAGAGAGTGAGAGAGAGAGAAAGAGATGCTGTGAGTGAGAGAGAGATAAAGAGAAGCTGTGAGTTAGAGAGAGACAGATTAAGAGCTGTGAGTGAGAGAGAGAGAGAGAGAGAAAGAGAAGCTGTGAGTGAGAGAGAGATATAGAGAAGCTGTGAGTTAGAGAGAGAGAAAGAGAAGCTGTGAGTGTGAGAGAGAGAAAGAGAAGCTGTGTGAATCTGTGAGTGAGAGAGAGAGAGAGAAAGAAAGAGAAGATGTCAGTGAGTGAGGGAGAGAGAGAGAGAAGCTGTGAGTGAGAGAGAGAGAGAAAGATAAGCTGTGTGAGAGAGGGAGAGAAAGAGAAGCTGTGAGTGAGAGAGAGAGAGAGAGTGAGAATCTGTGAGTGAGAGAGAGAAGCTGTGAGTGAGAGAGAGAGAGAAAGAGAAGCTGTGAGTGAGATAGAGAGAGAGAAAGAGAAGCTGTGTGAGAGAGACAGAGAAGCTGTTAGTGAGAGAGAAAGAAAGAAATAGAAGCTGTGAGTGAGTGAGAGAGAGAGAAGCTGTGAGTGAGAGAGAGAGAGAAGCTGTGAGTGAGAGAGAGAGAGAAAGAGAAGGTGTGAGTGAGCTAGAGAGAGAAAGAGAAGCTGTGAGTGAGAGAGAGAAAGAGAAGCTGTGAGTGTGAGAGAGAGAAAGAGAAGCTGTGAGTGAGAGAGAGAGAGAAAGAGAAGCTGTGTGTGAGAGAGAATCTGTGAGTGAGAGAGAGAGAGAAAGAAAGAGAAGATGTCAGTGAGAGAGGGAGAGAGAGAGAGAGAAGCTGTGAGTGAGAGAGAGAGAGAAAGATAAGCTGTGTGAGAGAGGGAGAGACAGAGAAGCTGTGAGTGAGAGAGAGAGAGAGAGAGAAAGAGAAGCTGTGAGTGAGAGAGAGAGAGAGAAAGAGAAGCTGTGTGTGAGAGAGAGAGAAGCTGTTAGTGAGAGAGAAAGAAAGAAATAGAAGCTGTGAGTGAGTGAGAGAGAGAGAAGCTGTGAGTGAGAGAGAGAGAGAAGCTGTGAGTGAGAGAGGGAGAGAAAGAGAAGGTGTGAGTGAGAGAGAGAGAAAGAGAAGCTGTGAGAGAGAGAAAGAGAAGCTGTGAGTGAGAGAGAAAGAGAAGCTGAGAGTGAGAGAGAGAAAGAGAAGCTGTGAGTGAGAGAGAGAGAAAGAGAAGCTGTGAGTGAGAGAGAGAGAGAAAGAGAAGCTGTGTGTGAGAGAGAATCTGTGAGTGAGAGAGAGAGAGAAAGAAAGAGAAGATGTCAGTGAGAGAGGGAGAGAGAGAGAGAAGCTGTGAGTGAGAGAGAGAGAGAAAGATAAGCTGTGTGAGAGAGGGAGAGAAAGAGAAGTTGTGAGTTAGAGAGAGAGAGAGAAAGAGAAGCTGTGAGTGAGAGAGAGAGAGAAAAAGAAGCTGTGTGAGAGAGAGAATCTGTGAGTGAGAGAGAGAGAGAGAGAAAGAAAGAGAAGATGTCAGTGAGAGAGAGAGAGAGAAGCTGTGAGTGAGAGAGAGAGAGAAAGATAAGCTGTGTGAGAGAGGGAGAGAAAGAGAAGCTGTGAGTGAGAGAGAGTGAGAGTGAGAAGCTGTGAGTGAGAGAGAGAGAGAGAAGCTGTGAGAGAGAGAGAGAGAGAGAAAGATAAGCTGTGAGTGAGAGAGAGAGAGAAAGAGAAGCTGTGAGAGAGAGAGAGAGAAGCTGTGAGTGAGAGAGAAAGAAAGAAATAGAAGCTGTGAGTGAGTGAGAGAGAGAGAAGCTGTGAGTGAGAGAGAGAGAAGCTGTGAGTGAGAGAGAGAGAGAGAGAAAGAGAAGCTGTGAGTGAGAGAGAGAGAGAAAGAGAAGCTGTGAGAGAGAGAAAGAGAAGCTGTGAGTGAGAGAGAAAGAGAAGCTGTGAGTGAGAGAGAGAGAAAGAGAAGCTGTGAGTGAGAGAGAGAAAGAGAAGCTGTGAGTGAGAGAGAGAGAGAGAAAGAGAAGCTGTGTGAGAGAGAGAGAAGCTGTGAGTGAGAGAGAAAGAAAGAAATAGAAGCTGTGAGTGAGTGAGAGAGAGAGAAGCTGTGAGTGAGAGAGAGAGAGAGAGAAGCTGTGAGTGAGAGAGAAAGGGAAAGAGAGGCTGTGAGTGAGAGAGAGAGAGAGAAGCTGTGAGTGAGAGAGAGAGAAAGAAAGAGAAGCTGTGAGTGAGAGAGAGAGAAGCTGTGAGTGAGAGAGAGAGGGAGAAAGAGAAGCTGTGAGTGAGAGAGAGAGAAAGAGAAGCTGTGAGTGCGAGAGAGAGAAAGAGAAGCTATGAGTGAGAGAGAGATAAAGAGAAGCTGTGAGTTAGAGAGAGAGAGAGAAAGAGAAGCTGTGAGTGAGAGAGAGAGAGAAAAAGAGAATCTCTGAGTGAGAGAGAGAGAAGCTGTGAGTAAGAGAGAGAAAGAGAAGCTGTGAGAGAGAGAGAGAGAGAGAGAAAGAGATGCTGTGAGTGAAAGAGAGAGAGAGAAAGAGAAGCTGTGAGTGAGAGAGAGATAAAGAGAAGCTGTGAGTTAGAGAGAGACAGAGAAAGAGCTGTGAGTGAGAGAGAGAGAGAGAAAGAGAAGCTGTGAGTGAGAGAGAGATATAGAGAAGCTGTGAGTTAGAGAGAGAGAAAGAGAAGCTGTGAGTGAGAGAGAGAGAAAGAGAAGCTGTGTGAGAGAGAGAATCTGTGAGTGAGAGAGAGAGAGAGAAAGAAAGAGAAGATGTCAGTGAGTGAGGGAGAGAGAGAGAGAAGCTGTGAGTTAGAGAGAGAGAGAGAAAGAGAAGCTGTGAGTGAGAGAGAGAAAGAGAAGCTGTGTGTGTGTGAGAGAGAGAGAAGCTGTGAGTGAGAGAGAGAGAAAGAGAAGCTGTGAGTGAGAGAGAAAGCTGTGAGTGAGAGAGAAAGAGAAAGAGAAGCTGTGAGTGAGAGAGAGAGAGAAGCTGTGAGTGAGAGAGAGAGAGAGAAACTGTGAGAGAGAGAGAGAGAAGCTGTGAGTGAGTGAGTGAGAGAGAGAGAAGCTGTGAGTGTGAGAGAGAGAGAAAGAGAAGCTGTGAGTGAGTGAGTGAGAGACAAGGTGTGAGTGAGAGAGAGAGAGAGAAGCTGTGAGTGAGAGAGAAAGAAAGATAGAGAAGCTGTGAGTGAGAGAGAGAGAAAGAGAAGCTGTGAGTGAGAGAGAGAGAGAGAAAGAGAAGCTGTGAGTGAGAGAGAGAGAAAGAAAGAGAAGCTGTGAGTGAGAGAGATAAAGAGAAGCTGTGAGTTAGAGAGAGACAGAGAAACAGAAGCTGTGAGTGAAAGAGAGAGAGAAAGAGAAGCTGTGTGTGTGAGAGAGAGAAGCTGTGAGTGAGTGAGAGAGAGAAAGAGAATATGTTAGTGAGAGAGTGAGAGAGAGAAAGAGAAGCTGTGAGTGAGAGAGAGAGAGAAAGAGAAGTTGTGACTGAGAGAGAGATAAAGACAAGCTGTGAGATAGAGAGAGACAGAGAGAGAGAGAGTAGCTGTGAGTGAGAAAGAGAGAGAAGCTGTGAGTGAGAGAGAGAGAAAGAGATGTGAGTGAGAGAGAGAAAGAGAATCTGTGAGTGAGAGAGAGAGAGAGAAAGAAAGAGAAGCTGTGAGTGAGAGAGAGATAAAGAGAAGCTGTGAGTTAGAGAGAGATAAAGAGAAGCTGTGAGTGAGAGAGAGAGAGAAAGAGAAGCTGTGAGTGTGTGTGAGAGAGAGAGAAGCTGTGAGTGAGAGAGAGAGAGAGAATAGCTGTGAGTGAGGGAGTGAGAGAAAGAGAAGCTGTGAGTATGAGAGAAAGAGAGAGAAGCTGTGAGTGAGAGAGAGAGGGTGAAAGAGAAGCTGTGATTGTGAGAGAGAGGAAGAAAAAGGGAAGGTGTGAGTGAGCGTGAGAGAGAGAGAGAGAAGCTGTGACAGTGGGAGAGAGAGAGAGAAAGAGAAGCTGTGAGTGAGAGAGAGAGAAAGAAAGAGAAGCTATGAGCGAGAGAGAGAGAGAGAGAAGCTGTGAGTGAGAGAGAGAGGGAGAAAGAGAAGCTGTGAGTGAGAAGAGAGGGAAAGAGAAGCTGTGAGTGAGAAAGAGAGACAGAGAAAGAGAAGCTGTGAGTGAGAGAGAGAGAGCTAGAAGCTGTGAGTGAGTGAGAGAGAGAAAGAAAGAGAAGCTGTGAGTGCGAGAGAGAGAGAAAGAGAAGCTGTGAGTGAGAGAGAGATTAAGAGAAGCTGTGAGTTAGAGAGAGAGAGAGAAAGAGAAGCTGTGAGTGAGAGAGAGAGAGAGAAAAAGAGAATCTCTGAGTGAGAGAGAGAGAAGCTGTGAGTAAGAGAGAGAAAGAGAAGCTGTGAGTGAGAGAGAGAGAGAGAGAGAAAGAGATGCTGTGAGTGAGAGAGAGATAAAGAGAAGCTGTGAGTTAGAGAGAGACAGAGAAAGAGCTGTGAGTGAGAGAGAGAGAGAGAGAGAGAAAGAGAAGCTGTGAGTGAGAGAGAGATATAGAGAAGCTGTGAGTTAGAGAGAGAGAAAGAGAAGCTGTGAGTGTGAGAGAGAGAAAGAGAAGCTGTGTGAATCTGTGAGTGAGAGAGAGAGAGAGAAAGAAAGAGAAGATGTCAGTGAGTGAGGGAGAGAGAGAGAGAGAAGCTGTGAGTGAGAGAGAGAGAGAAAGATAAGCTGTGTGAGAGAGGGAGAGAAAGAGAAGCTGTGAGTGAGAGAGAGAGAGAGAGAGTGAGAATCTGTGAGTGAGAGAGAGAAGCTGTGAGTGAGAGAGAGAGAGAAAGAGAAGCTGTGAGTGAGATAGAGAGAGAGAAAGAGAAGCTGTGTGAGAGAGACAGAGAAGCTGTTAGTGAGAGAGAAAGAAAGAAATAGAAGCTGTGAGTGAGTGAGAGAGAGAGAAGCTGTGAGTGAGAGAGAGAGAGAAGCTGTGAGTGAGAGAGAGAGAGAAAGAGAAGGTGTGAGTGAGCTAGAGAGAGAAAGAGAAGCTGTGAGTGAGAGAGAGAAAGAGAAGCTGTGAGTGTGAGAGAGAGAAAGAGAAGCTGTGAGTGAGAGAGAGAGAGAAAGAGAAGCTGTGTGAGAGAGAGAATCTGTGAGTGAGAGAGAGAGAGAGAAAGAGAAGATGTCAGTGAGAGAGGGAGAGAGAGAGAGAAGCTGTGAGTGAGAGAGAGAGAGAAAGATAAGCTGTGTGAGAGAGGGAGAGAAAGAGAAGCTGTGATTGAGAGAGAGAGTGAGAAGCTGTGAGTGAGAGAGAGAGAGAGAGAAGATGTGAGTGAGAGAGTGAGAGAGAGAAAGAGGTGTGAGTGAGAGAGAGAGAGAGAAAGAAAGAGAAGCTGTGAGTGAGAGAGAGAGAGAGAAAGAGAAGCTGTGAGAGAGAGAGAGAAGCTGTGAGTGAGAGAGAAAGAAAGAAATAGAAGCTGTGAGTGAGTGAGAGAGAGAGAGAAGCTGTGTGTGAGAGAGAGAGAGAAGCTGTGAGTGAGAGAGAGAGAGAGAGAAGCTGTGAGTGAGAGAGAGAGAAAGAAAGAAAAGCTGTGAGAGAGAGAAAGAGAAGCTGTGAGTGAGAGAGAGAGAGAAAGAGAAGCTGTGAGTGAGAGAGAGAGAAAGAGCAGCTGTGAGTGAGAGAGAGAGAAAGAGAAGCTGTGAGAGAGAGAGAGAGAGAAGCTGTGAGTGAGAGAGAAAGAAAGAAATAGAAGCTGTGAGTGAGTGAGAGAGAGAGAAGCTGTGAGTGAGAGAGAGAAGGTGTGAGTGAGAGAGAAAGGGAAAGAGAGGCTGTGAGTGAGAGAGAGAGAGAAAGAGAAGGTGTGAGTGAGAGAGAGAGAGAGGAAGAGAAGCTGTGTGTGAGAGAGAGAAGCTGTGAGTGAGAGAGAAAGAAAGAAATAGAAGCTGTGAGTGAGTGAAAGAGAGAGAAGCTGTGAGTGTGAGAGAGAGAAGCTGTGAGTGAGAGAGAGAGAAAGAGAAGCTGTGAGTGAGAGAGAGAGAGAGAAAGAGAAGCTGTGAGAGAGAGAAAGAGAAGCTGTGAGTGAGAGAGAAAGAGAAGCTGTGAGTGAGAGAGAGAGAGAAAGAGAAGCTGTGAGTGAGAGAGAGAGAGAGAGAAAGAGAAGCTGTGAGTGAGAGAGAGAGAAAGAAAGAGAAGCTGTGAGTGAGAGAGAGAGAAGCTGTGAGTGAGAGAGAGAGGGAGGGAGAAAGAGAAGCTGTGAGTGAGAGAGAGAGAAAGAGAAGCTGTGAGTGAGAGAGAGAAAGAGAAGCTGTGAGAGAGAGAGAAGTTGTGAGTGAGTGAGAGAGAGAGAAGCTGTGAGAGAAGCTGTGAGTGAGAGAAAAAAAAGAGAAGGAGCAGCTGTGAGTGAGATAGAGAGAGAGAAAGAGAAGCTGTGAGTGAGAGAGAGAGAGAAGTTGTGAGTGAGAGAGAAAGAGAAGTTGTGAGTGAGAGAGAAAGAGAAGCTATGAGTTAGAGAGAGAGAGTGAAAGAGAAGCTGTGAGTGAGAGAGAGAGAGTGAGGAGCTGTGAGATAGAGAGAGAAAGAGAAGCTGTGAGTGAGAGAGAGAGAGAGAAACTGTGAGTGAGAGAGAAAGAGAAGCTGTGAGTGAGAGAGAAAGAGAAGCTGTGTGTGTGTGAGAGAGAGAGAAGCTGTGAGTGAGAGAGAGAGAAAGAGAAGCTGTGAGTGAGAGAGAGAGAGAAAGAGAAGCTGTGAGTTAGAGAGAGACAGAGAAAGAGAAGCTGTGAGTGAGAGAGAGAGAAAAAAAGAAGCTGTGAGTGAGAGAGAGAGAGAGAAAGAGAAGCTGTGAGTGAGAGAGAAAGAGAAGCTGTGAGTGACAGAGTGAGATAAAGAGAAGCTGTGAGTTAGAGAGAGACAGAGAAAGAGAAGCTGTGAGGGAGAGAGAGAGAAAAGAAGAAGCTGTGAGTGAGAGAGAGAGAGAGAGAGAAAGAGAAGCTGTGAGTGAGAGAGAGAGAGAGAAGCTGTGAGTGAGAGTGAGAGAGAAAGAGAAGCTGTGAGTGAGAGAGTGAGAGAAAGAGAAGCTGTGAGTGAGAGAGAAAGAAAGAGAAGCTGTGAGTGAGAGAGAGAAGCTGTGAGTGAGAGAGAGAGAAAGAGAAGCTCTGAGTGAGAGAGAGAGAAAGAGAAGCTGTGAGTGTGAGAGAGAGTGAGAAAAAGGGAAGCTGTGAGTGAGCGTGAGAGAGAGAAGCTGTGACAGTGGGAGAGAGAAAGAGAGAAAGAGAAGCTGTGAGTGAGAGAGAGAGAAAGAAAGAGAAGTTATGAGTGAGAGAGAGAGAAGCTGTGAGTGAGAGTGAGAAGGAGAAAGAGAATCTGTGAGTGTGAGAGAGAGAGAGAGTAGCTGTGAGTGAGTGAGAGAGAGAGAAGCTGTGAGTGAGTGAGAGAGAGAGAGAAGCTGTGAGTGAGAGAGAGAAAGAGAAGCTGTGAGTGCGAGAGAGAGAGAAAGAGAAGCTGTGAGTGAGAGAGAGATAAAGAGAAGCTGTGAGTTAGAGAGAGAGAGAGAAAGAGAAGCTGTGAGTGAGAGAGAGAGAGAAAAAGAGAATCTCTGAGTGAGAGAGAGAGAGAAGCTGTGAGTAAGAGTGAGAAAGAGAAGCTTTGAGTGAGAGAGAGAGAGAGAGAAAGAGATGCTGTGAGTGAAAGAGTGAGAGAGAGAAAGAGAAGCTGTGAGTGAGAGAGAGATAATGAGAAGCTGTGAGTTAGAGAGAGACAGAGAAAGAGCTGTGAGTGAGAGAGAGAGAGAGAAAGAGAAGCTGTGAGTGAGAGAGATATATAGAGAAGCTGTGAGTTAGAGAGAGAGAGAAAGAGAAGCTGTGAGTGAGAGAGAGAGAGAAAGAGGAGCTGCGTGAGAGAGAGAATCTGTGAGTGAGAGAGAAAGAGAGAAAGAAAGAGAAGATGTCAGTGAGTGAGGGAGAGAGAGAGAGAGAAGCTGTGAGTGAGAGAGAGAGAGAAAGATAAGCTGTGTGAGAGAGGGAGAGAAAGAGAAGCTGTGAGTGAGAGAGAGAGAGAGAGAAAGAGAAGCTGTGAGTGAGAGAGAGTGAGAAAGAGAAGCTGTGTGTGAGAGAGAGAGAAGCTGTTAGTGAGAGAGAAAGAAAGAAATAGAAGCTGTGAGTGAGTGAGAGAGAGAGAAGCTGTGAGTGAGAGAGAGAGAGAAGCTGTGAGTGAGAGAGAGAGAGAAAGAGAAGGTGTGAGTGAGAGAGAGAGAGAAAGAGAAGCTGTGAGAGAGAGAAAGAGAAGCTGTGAGTGAGAGAGAAAGAGAAGCTGTGAGTGAGAGAGAGAAAGAGAAGCTGTGAGTGAGAGAGAGAGAAAGAGAAGCTGTGAGTGAGAGAGAGAGAGAAAGAGAAGCTGTGTGAGAGAGAGAATCTGTGAGTGAGAGAGAGAGAGAAAGAAAGAGAAGATGTCAGTGAGAGAGGGAGAGAGAGAGAGAGAAGCTGTGAGTGAGAGAGAGAGAAAGATAAGCTGTGTGAGAGAGGGAGAGAAAGAAAAGTTGTGAGTTAGAGAGAGAGAGAGAAAGAGAAGCTGTGAGTGAGAGAGAGAGAGAAAAAGAAGCTGTGTGAGAGAGAGAATCTGTGAGTGAGAGAGAGAGAGAGAAAGAAAGAGAAGATGTCAGTGAGAGAGAGAGAGAGAGAGAAGCTGTGAGTGAGAGAGAGAGAGAAAGATAAGCTGTGTGAGAGAGGGAGAGAAAGAGAAGCTGTGAGTGAGAGAGAGAGAGAGAGTGAGAAGCTGTGAGTGAGAGAGAGAGAGAGAGAAGCTGTGAGTGAGAGAGAGAGAGAAAGAGAAGCTGTGAGTGAGAGAGAGAGAGAAAGAGAAGCTGTGAGAGAGAGAGAGAGAAGCTGTGAGTGAGAGAGAAAGAAAGAAATAGAAGCTGTGAGTGAGTGAGAGAGAGAGAAGCTGTGAGTGTGAGAGAGAGAAGCTGTGAGTGAGAGAGAGAGAGAGAGAAAGAGAAGCTGTGAGTGAGAGAGAGAGAGAAAGAGAAGCTGTGAGAGAGAGAAAGAGAAGCTGTGAGTGAGAGAGAAAGAGAAGCTGTGAGTGAGAGAGAGAGACAGAGAAGCTGTGAGTGAGAGAGAGAAAGAGAAGCTGTGAGTGAGAGAGAGAGAGAAAGAGAAGCTGTGTGAGAGAGAGAGAAGCTGTGAGTGAGAGAGAAAGAAAGAAATAGAAGCTGTGAGTGAGTGAGAGAGAGAGAAGCTGTGAGTGAGAGAGAGAGAGAGAAGCTGTGAGTGAGAGAGAAAGGGAAAGAGAGGCTGTGAGTGAGAGAGAGAGAGAAGCTGTGAGTGAGAGAGAGAGAGAGAAAGAGAAGCTGTGAGTGAGAGAGAGAGAAGCTGTGAGTGTGAGAGAGAGAAGCTGTGAGTGAGAGAGAGAGAAAGAGAAGCTGTGAGTGAGAGAGAGAGAGAGAAAGAGAAGCTGTGAGAGAGAGAAAGAGAAGCTGTGAGTGAGAGAGAAAGAGAAGCTGTGAGTGAGAGAGAGAGAGAAAGAGAAGCTGTGAGTGAGAGAGAGAGAGAGAGAAAGAGAAGCTGTGAGTGAGAGAGAGAGAAAGAAAGAGAAGCTGTGAGTGAGAGAGAGAGAAGCTGTGAGTGAGAGAGAGAGGGAGAAAGAGAAGCTGTGAGTGAGAGAGAGAGAAAGAGAAGCTGTGAGTGAGAGAGAGAAAGAGAAGCTGTGAGAGAGAGAGAAGTTGTGAGTGAGTGAGAGAGAGAGAAGCTGTGAGAGAAGCTGTGAGTGAGAGAGAAAGAGAGAGAAGGAGCAGCTGTGAGTGAGATAGAGAGAGAGAAAGAGAAGCTGTGAGTGAGAGAGAGAGAGAAGCTGTGAGTGAGAGAGAAAGAGAAGTTGTGAGTGAGAGAGAAAGAGAAGCTATGAGTTAGAGAGAGAGAGTGAAAGAGAAGCTTTGAGTGAGAGAGAGAGAGAGTGAGGAGCTGTGAGATAGAGAGAGAAAGAGAAGCTGTGAGTGAGAGAGAGAGAGAGAAACTGTGAGTGAGAGAGAAAGAGAAGCTGTGAGTGAGAGAGAAAGAGAAGCTGTGTGTGTGTGTGAGAGAGAGAAGCTGTGAGTGAGAGAGAGAGAAAGAGAAGCTGTGAGTGAGAGAGAGAGAGAAAGAGAAGCTGTGAGTTAGAGAGAGACAGAGAAAGAGAAGCTGTGAGTGAGAGAGAGAGAAAAAAAGAAGCTGTGAGTGAGAGAGAGAGAGAGAGAAAGAGAAGCTGTGAGTGAGAGAGAGAGAAAGAGAAGCTGTGAGTTAGAGAGAGACAGAGAAAGAGAAGCTGTGAGTGAGAGAGAGAGAAAAAAAGAAGCTGTGAGTGAGAGAGAGAGAGAGAGAGAGAGAGAAGCTGTGAGTGAGAGAGAGAGAAAGAGAAGCTGTGAGTGACAGAGTGAGATAAAGAGAAGCTGTGAGTTAGAGAGAGACAGAGAAAGAGAAGCTGTGAGTGAGAGAGAGAGAAAAAAAGAAGCTGTGAGTGAGAGAGAGAGAGAGAGAAAGAGAAGCTGTGAGTGAGAGAGAGAGAGAGAAGCTGTGAGAGAGAGTGAGAGAGAAAGAGAAGCTGTGAGTGAGAGAGTGAGAGAAAGAGAAGCTGTGAGTGAGAGAGAGAGAAAGAAAGAGAAGCTGTGAGTGAGAGAGAGAAGCTGTGAGTGAGAGAGAGAGAAAGAGAAGCTCTGAGTGAGAGAGAGAGAAAGAGAAGCTGTGAGTGTGAGAGAGAGTGAGAAAAAGGGAAGCTGTGAGTGAGCGTGAGAGAGAGAAGCTGTGACAGTGGGAGAGAGAAAGAGAGAAAGAGAAGCTGTGAGTGAGAGAGAGAGAAAGAAAGAGAAGTTATGAGTGAGAGAGAGAGAAGCTGTGAGTGAGAGTGAGAAGGAGAAAGAGAATCTGTGAGTGAGAGAGAGAGAGAGAGTAGCTGTGAGTGAGTGAGAGAGAGAGAAGCTGTGAGTGAGTGAGAGAGAGAGAGAAGCTGTGAGTGAGAGAGAGAAAGAGAAGCTGTGAGTGCGAGAGAGAGAGAAAGAGAAGCTGTGAGTGAGAGAGAGATAAAGAGAAGCTGTGAGTTAGAGAGAGAGAGAAAGAGAAGCTGTGAGTGAGAGAGAGAGAGAAAAAAAGAGAATCTCTGAGTGAGAGAGAGAGAGAAGCTGTGAGTAAGAGTGAGAAAGAGAAGCTTTGAGTGAGAGAGAGAGAGAGAGAAAGAGATGCTGTGAGTGAAAGAGTGAGAGAGAGAAAGAGAAGCTGTGAGTGAGAGAGAGATAATGAGAAGCTGTGAGTTAGAGAGAGACAGAGAAAGAGCTGTGAGTGAGAGAGAGAGAGAGAGAAAGAGAAGCTGTGAGTGAGAGAGAGATATAGAGAAGCTGTGAGTTAGAGAGAGAGAGAAAGAGAAGCTGTGAGTGAGAGAGAGAGAAAGAGAAGCTGTGTGAGAGAGAGAATCTGTGAGTGAGAGAGAGAGAGAGAAAGAAAGAGAAGATGTCAGTGAGTGAGGGAGAGAGAGAGAGAAGCTGTGAGTGAGAGAGAGAGAGAAAGATAAGCTGTGTGAGAGAGGGAGAGAAAGAGAAGCTGTGAGTGAGAGAGAGAGAGAGAGAAAGAGAAGCTGTGAGTGAGAGAGAGATAGAAAGAGAAGCTGTGTGTGTGAGAGAGAGAAGCTGTTAGTGAGAGAGAAAGAAAGAAATAGAAGCTGTGAGTGAGTGAGAGAGAGAGAAGCTGTGAGTGAGAGAGAGAGAGAAGCTGTGAGTGAGAGAGAGAGAGAAAGAGAAGGTGTGAGTGAGAGAGAGAGAGAGAAAGAGAAGCTGTGTGAGAGAGAAAGAGAAGCTGTGAGTGAGAGAGAAAGAGAAGCTGTGAGTGAGAGAGAGAAAGAGAAGCTGTGAGTGAGAGAGAGAGAAAGAGAAGCTGTGAGTGAGAGAGAGAGAGAAAGAGAAGCTGTGTGAGAGAGAGAATCTGTGAGTGAGAGAGAGAGAGAAAGAAAGAGAAGATGTCAGTGAGAGAGGGAGAGAGAGAGAGAAGCTGTGAGTGAGAGAGAGAGAGAAAGATAAGCTGTGTGAGAGAGGGAGAGAAAGAGAAGTTGTGAGTTAGAGAGAGAGAGAAAGAGAAGCTGTGAGTGAGAGAGATAGAGAAAAAGAAGCTGTGTGAGTGAGAGAGAGAGAGAGAGAGAAAGAACGAGAAGATGTCAGTGAGAGAGAGAGAGAGAGAGAGAAGCTGTGAGTGAGAGAGAGAGAGAGAAAGATAAGCTGTGTGAGAGAGGGAGAGAAAGAGAAGCTGTGAGTGAGAGAGAGAGAGAGAGAGTGAGAAGCTGTGAGTGAGAGAGAGAGAGAGAAGCTGTGAGTGAGAGAGAGAGAGAGAAAGAGAAGCTGTGAGTGAGAGAGAGAGAAAGAGAAGCTGTGAGAGAGAGAGAGAGAAGCTGTGAGTGAGAGAGAAAGGAAGAAATAGAAGCTGTGAGTGAGTGAGAGAGAGAGAAGCTGTGAGTGAGAGAGAGAGAAGCTGTGAGTGAGAGAGAGAGAGAGAGAAAGAGAAGCTGTGAGTGAGAGAGAGAGAGAAAGAGAAGCTGTGAGAGAGAGAAAGAGAAGCTGTGAGTGAGAGAGAAAGAGAAGCTGTGAGTGAGAGAGAGAGAAAGAGAAGCTGTGAGTGAGAGAGAGAAAGAGAAGCTGTGAGTGAGAGAGAGAGAAAGAAAGAGAAGTTATGAGTGAGAGAGAGAGAAGCTGTGAGTGAGAGTGAGAAGGAGAAAGAGAATCTGTGAGTGAGAGAGAGAGAGAGAGTAGCTGTGAGTGAGTGAGAGAGAGAGAAGCTGTGAGTGAGTGAGAGAGAGAGAGAAGCTGTGAGTGAGAGAGAGAAAGAGAAGCTGTGAGTGCGAGAGAGAGAGAAAGAGAAGCTGTGAGTGAGAGAGAGATAAAGAGAAGCTGTGAGTTAGAGAGAGAGAGAAAGAGAAGCTGTGAGTGAGAGAGAGAGAGAAAAAAAGAGAATCTCTGAGTGAGAGAGAGAGAGAAGCTGTGAGTAAGAGTGAGAAAGAGAAGCTTTGAGTGAGAGAGAGAGAGAGAAAGAGATGCTGTGAGTGAAAGAGTGAGAGAGAGAAAGAGAAGCTGTGAGTGAGAGAGAGATAATGAGAAGCTGTGAGTTAGAGAGAGACAGAGAAAGAGCTGTGAGTGAGAGAGAGAGAGAGAGAAAGAGAAGCTGTGAGTGAGAGAGAGATATAGAGAAGCTGTGAGTTAGAGAGAGAGAGAAAGAGAAGCTGTGAGTGAGAGAGAGAGAAAGAGAAGCTGTGTGAGAGAGAGAATCTGTGAGTGAGAGAGAGAGAGAGAAAGAAAGAGAAGATGTCAGTGAGTGAGGGAGAGAGAGAGAGAAGCTGTGAGTGAGAGAGAGAGAGAAAGATAAGCTGTGTGAGAGAGGGAGAGAAAGAGAAGCTGTGAGTGAGAGAGAGAGAGAGAGAAAGAGAAGCTGTGAGTGAGAGAGAGATAGAAAGAGAAGCTGTGTGTGTGAGAGAGAGAAGCTGTTAGTGAGAGAGAAAGAAAGAAATAGAAGCTGTGAGTGAGTGAGAGAGAGAGAAGCTGTGAGTGAGAGAGAGAGAGAAGCTGTGAGTGAGAGAGAGAGAGAAAGAGAAGGTGTGAGTGAGAGAGAGAGAGAGAAAGAGAAGCTGTGTGAGAGAGAAAGAGAAGCTGTGAGTGAGAGAGAAAGAGAAGCTGTGAGTGAGAGAGAGAAAGAGAAGCTGTGAGTGAGAGAGAGAGAAAGAGAAGCTGTGAGTGAGAGAGAGAGAGAAAGAGAAGCTGTGTGAGAGAGAGAATCTGTGAGTGAGAGAGAGAGAGAAAGAAAGAGAAGATGTCAGTGAGAGAGGGAGAGAGAGAGAGAAGCTGTGAGTGAGAGAGAGAGAGAAAGATAAGCTGTGTGAGAGAGGGAGAGAAAGAGAAGTTGTGAGTTAGAGAGAGAGAGAAAGAGAAGCTGTGAGTGAGAGAGATAGAGAAAAAGAAGCTGTGTGAGTGAGAGAGAGAGAGAGAGAGAAAGAACGAGAAGATGTCAGTGAGAGAGAGAGAGAGAGAGAAGCTGTGAGTGAGAGAGAGAGAGAGAAAGATAAGCTGTGTGAGAGAGGGAGAGAAAGAGAAGCTGTGAGTGAGAGAGAGAGAGAGAGAGTGAGAAGCTGTGAGTGAGAGAGAGAGAGAGAAGCTGTGAGTGAGAGAGAGAGAGAGAAAGAGAAGCTGTGAGTGAGAGAGAGAGAAAGAGAAGCTGTGAGAGAGAGAGAGAGAAGCTGTGAGTGAGAGAGAAAGGAAGAAATAGAAGCTGTGAGTGAGTGAGAGAGAGAGAAGCTGTGAGTGAGAGAGAGAGAAGCTGTGAGTGAGAGAGAGAGAGAGAGAAAGAGAAGCTGTGAGTGAGAGAGAGAGAGAAAGAGAAGCTGTGAGAGAGAGAAAGAGAAGCTGTGAGTGAGAGAGAAAGAGAAGCTGTGAGTGAGAGAGAGAGAAAGAGAAGCTGTGAGTGAGAGAGAGAAAGAGAAGCTGTGAGTGAGAGAGAGAGAGAGAGAAAGAGAAGCTGTGTGTGAGAGAGAGAAGCTGTGAGTGAGAGAGAAAGAAAGAAATAGAAGCTGTGAGTGAGTGAGAGAAAGAGAAGCTGTGCGTGAGAGAGAGAGAGAGAAGCTGTGAGTGAGAGAGAAAGGGAAAGAGAGGCTGTGAGTGAGAGAGAGAGAGAGAAGCTGTGAGTGAGAGAGAGAGAAAGAAAGAGAAGCTGTGAGTGAGAGAGAGAGAAGCTGTGAGTGAGAGAGAGAGGGAGAAAGAGAAGCTGTGAGTGAGAGAGAGAGAAAGAGAAGCTGTGAGTGAGAGAGAGAAAGAGAAGCTGTGATAGAGAGAGAAGTTGTGAGTGAGTGAGAGAGAGAGAAGCTGTGAGAGAAGCTGTGAGTGAGAGAGAAAGAGAGAGAAGGAGCAGCAGTGAGTGAGATAGAGAGAGAGAAAGAGAAGCTGTGAGTGAGAGAGAGAGAGAAGCTGTGAGTGAGAGAGAAAGAGAAGTTGTGAGTGAGAGAGAAAGAGAAGCTATGAGTTAGAGAGAGAGAGTGAAAGAGAAGCTGTGAGTGAGAGAGAGAGAGTGAGGAGCTGTGAGATAGAGAGAGAAAGAGAAGCTGTGAATGAGAGAGAGAGAGAGAAACTGTGAGTGAGAGAGAAAGAGAAGCTGTGAGTGAGAGAGAAAGAGAAGCTGTGTGTGTGAGAGAGAGAGAAGCTGTGAGTGAGAGAGAGAGAAAGAGAAGCTGTGAGTGAAAGAGAGAGAGAAAGAGAAGCTGTGAGTTACAGAGAGACAGAGAAAGAGAAGCTGTGAGTGAGAGAGAGAGAAAAAAGAAGCTGTGAGTGAGAGAGAGAGAGAGAGAAAGAGAAGCTGTGAGTGAGAGAGAGAGAAGCTGTGAGTGTGAGAGAGAGAAGCTGTGAGTGAGAGAGAGAGAAAGAGAAGCTGTGAGTGAGAGAGAGAGAGAGAAAGAGAAGCTGTGAGAGAGAGAAAGAGAAGCTGTGAGTGAGAGAGAAAGAGAAGCTGTGAGTGAGAGAGAGAGAGAAAGAGAAGCTGTGAGTGAGAGAGAGAGAGAGAGAAAGAGAAGCTGTGAGTGAGAGAGAGAGAGAAAGAAAGAGAAGCTGTGAGTGAGAGAGAGAGAAGCTGTGAGTGAGAGAGAGAGGGAGAAAGAGAAGCTGTGAGTGAGAGAGAGAGAAAGAGAAGCTGTGAGTGAGAGAGAGAAAGAGAAGCTGTGAGAGAGAGAGAAGTTGTGAGTGAGTGAGAGAGAGAGAAGCTGTGAGAGAAGCTGTGAGTGAGAGAGAAAGAGAGAGAAGGAGCAGCTGTGAGTGAGATAGAGAGAGAGAAAGAGAAGCTGTGAGTGAGAGAGAGAGAGAAGCTGTGAGTGAGAGAGAAAGAGAAGTTGTGAGTGAGAGAGAAAGAGAAGCTATGAGTTAGAGAGAGAGTGAAAGAGAAGCTGTGAGTGAGAGAGAGAGAGAGTGAGGAGCTGTGAGATAGAGAGAGAAAGAGAAGCTGTGAGTGAGAGAGAGAGAGAGAAACTTTGAGTGAGAGAGAAAGAGAAGCTGTGAGTGAGAGAGAAAGAGAAGCTGTGTGTGTGTGAGAGAGAGAGAAGCTGTGAGTGAGAGAGAGAGAAAGAGAAGCTGTGAGTGAGAGAGAGAGAGAAAGAGAAGCTGTGAGTTAGAGAGAGACAGAGAAAGAGAAGCTGTGAGTGAGAGAGAGAGAAAAAAAGAAGCTGTGAGTGAGAGAGAGAGAGAGAGAGAAAGAGAAGCTGTGAGTGAGAGAGAGAGAAAGAGAAGCTGTGAGTTAGAGAGAGACAGAGAAAGAGAAGCTGTGAGTGAGAGAGAGAGAAAAAAAGAAGCTGTGAGTGAGAGAGAGAGAGAGAGAAAGAGAAGCTGTGAGTGAGAGAGAGAGAAAGAGAAGCTGTGAGTGACAGAGTGAGATAAAGAGAAGCTGTGAGTTAGAGAGAGACAGAGAAAGAGAAGCTGTGAGTGAGAGAGAGAGAGAAAAAGAAGCTGTGAGTGAGAGAGAGAGAGAGAGAAAGAGAAGCTGTGAGTGAGAGAGAGAGAGAGAGGCTGTGAGTGAGAGTGAGAGAGAAAGAGAAGCTGTGAGTGAGAGAGTGAGAGAAAGAGAAGCTGTGAGTGAGAGAGAGAGAAAGAAAGAGAAGCTGTGAGTGAGAGAGAGAAGCTGTGTGAGAGAGAGAGAAAGAGAAGCTCTGAGTGAGAGAGAGAGAAAGAGAAGCTGTGAGTGTGAGAGAGAGTGAGAAAAAGGGAAGCTGTGAGTGAGCGTGAGAGAGAGAAGCTGTGACAGTGGGAGAGAGAAAGAGAGAAAGAGAAGCTGTGAGTGAGAGAGAGAGAAAGAAAGAGAAGTTATGAGTGAGAGAGAGAGAAGCTGTGAGTGAGAGTGAGAAGGAGAAAGAGAATCTGTGAGTGAGAGAGAGAGAGAGAGTAGCTGTGAGTGAGTGAGAGAGAGAGAAGCTGTGAGTGAGTGAGAGAGAGAGAGAAGCTGTGAGTGAGAGAGAGATAAAGAGAAGCTGTGAGTTAGAGAGAGAGAGAAAGAGAAGCTGTGAGTGAGAGAGAGAGCGAGAAAAAGAGAATCTCTGAGTGAGAGAGAGAGAGAAGCTGTGAGTAAGAGTGAGAAAGAGAAGCTTTGAGTGAGAGAGAGAGAGAAAGAGATGCTGTGAGTGAAAGAGTGAGAGAGAGAAAGAGAAGCTGTGAGTGAGAGAGAGATAATGAGAAGCTGTGAGTTAGAGAGAGACAGAGAAAGAGCTGTGAGTGAGAGAGAGAGAGAGAGAAAGAGAAGCTGTGAGTGAGAGAGAGATATAGAGAAGCTGTGAGTTAGAGAGAGAGAGAAAGAGAAGCTGTGAGTGAGAGAGAGAGAAAGAGAAGCTGTGTGAGAGAGAGAATCTGTGAGTGAGAGAGAGAGAGAGAAAGAAAGAGAAGATGTCAGTGAGTGAGGGAGAGAGAGAGAGAAGCTGTGAGTGAGAGAGAGAGAGAAAGATAAGCTGTGTGAGAGAGGGAGAGAAAGAGAAGCTGTGAGTGAGAGAGAGAGAGAGAGAAAGAGAAGCTGTGAGTGAGAGAGAGATAGAAAGAGAAGCTGTGTGTGTGTGAGAGAGAAGCTGTTAGTGAGAGAGAAAGAAAGAAATAGAAGCTGTGAGTGAGTAAGAGAGAGAGAAGCTGTGAGTGAGAGAGAGAGAGAAGCTGTGAGTGAGAGAGAGAGAAAGAGAAGGTGTGAGTGAGAGAGAGAGAGAGAAAGAGAAGCTGTGAGAGAGAGAAAGAGAAGCTGTGAGTGAGAGAGAAAGAGAAGCTGTGAGTGAGAGAGAGAAAGAGAAGCTGTGAGTGAGAGAGAGAGAAAGAGAAGCTGTGAGTGAGAGAGAGAGAGAAAGAGAAGCTGTGTGAGAGAGAGAATCTGTGAGTGAGAGAGAGAGAGAAAGAAAGAGAAGATGTCAGTGAGAGAGGGAGAGAGAGAGAAGCTGTGAGTGAGAGAGAGAAAGAAAGATAAGCTGTGTGAGAGAGGGAGAGAAAGAGAAGTTGTGAGTTAGAGAGAGAGAGAAAGAGAAGCTGTGAGTGAGAGAGATAGAGAAAAAGAAGCTGTGTGAGTGAGAGAGAGAGAGAGAGAAAGAACGAGAAGATGTCAGTGAGAGAGAGAGAGAGAGAGAGAAGCTGTGAGTGAGAGAGAGAGAGAGAAAGATAAGCTGTGTGAGAGAGGGAGAGAAAGAGAAGCTGTGAGTGAGAGAGAGAGAGAGAGAGTGAGAAGCTGTGAGTGAGAGAGAGAGAGAGAAGCTGTGAGTGAGAGAGAGAGAGAGAAAGAGAAGCTGTGAGTGAGAGAGAGAGAAAGAGAAGCTGTGAGAGAGAGAGAGAGAAGCTGTGAGTGAGAGAGAAAGAAAGAAATAGAAGCTGTGAGTGAGTGAGAGAGAGAGAAGCTGTGAGTGAGAGAGAGAGAAGCTGTGAGTGAGAGAGA
This sequence comes from Bradypodion ventrale, assembly GCA_035047345.1. Classification (NCBI taxonomy): domain Eukaryota; kingdom Metazoa; phylum Chordata; class Lepidosauria; order Squamata; family Chamaeleonidae; genus Bradypodion; species Bradypodion ventrale. The sequence goes on along the minus strand of JAWDJE010000018.1, from coordinate 8,587,034 downwards.
GAGAGAGAGAAAGAGAAGCTGTGAGTGAGAGAGAGAGAGAAAGAGAAGCTGTGAGAGAGAGAAAGAGAAGCTGTGAGTGAGAGAGAAAGAGAAGCTGTGAGTGAGAGAGAGAGAAAGAGAAGCTGTGAGTGAGAGAGAGAAAGAGAAGCTGTGAGTGAGAGAGAGAGAGAGAAAGAGAAGCTGTGTGAGAGAGAGAGAAGCTGTGAGTGAGAGAGAAAGAAAGAAATAGAAGCTGTGAGTGAGTGAGAAAGAGAGAAGCTGTGCGTGAGAGAGAGAGAGAGAGAAGCTGTGAGTGAGAGAGAAAGGGAAAGAGAGGCTGTGAGTGAGAGAGAGAGAGAGAAGCTGTGAGTGAGAGAGAGAGAAAGAAAGAGAAGCTGTGAGTGAGAGAGAGAGAAGCTGTGAGTGAGAGAGAGAGGGAGAAAGAGAAGCTGTGAGTGAGAGAGAGAGAAAGAGAAGCTGTGAGTGAGAGAGAGAAAGAGAAGCTGTGATAGAGAGAGAAGTTGTGAGTGAGTGAGAGAGAGAGAAGCTGTGAGAGAAGCTGTGAGTGAGAGAGAAAGAGAGAGAAGGAGCAGCAGTGAGTGAGATAGAGAGAGAGAAAGAGAAGCTGTGAGTGAGAGAGAGAGAGAAGCTGTGAGTGAGAGAGAAAGAGAAGTTGTGAGTGAGAGAGAAAGAGAAGCTATGAGTTAGAGAGAGAGAGTGAAAGAGAAGCTGTGAGTGAGAGAGAGAGAGTGAGGAGCTGTGAGATAGAGAGAGAAAGAGAAGCTGTGAGTGAGAGAGAGAGAGAGAAACTGTGAGTGAGAGAGAAAGAGAAGCTGTGAGTGAGAGAGAAAGAGAAGCTGTGTGTGTGTGAGAGAGAGAGAAGCTGTGAGTGAGAGAGAGAGAAAGAGAAGCTGTGAGTGAAAGAGAGAGAGAAAGAGAAGCTGTGAGTTACAGAGAGACAGAGAAAGAGAAGCTGTGAGTGAGAGAGAGAGAAAAAAGAAGCTGTGAGTGAGAGAGAGAGAGAGAGAAAGAGAAGCTGTGAGTGAGAGAGAGAGAAAGAGAAGCTGTGAGTGACAGAGTGAGATAAAGAGAAGCTGTGAGTTAGAGAGAGACAGAGAAAGAGAAGCTGTGAGTGAGAGAGAGAGAAAAAAAGAAGCTGTGAGTGAGAGAGAGAGAGAGAAAGAGAAGCTGTGAGTGAGAGAGAGAGAGAGAAGCTGTGAGTGAGAGAGTGAGAGAAAGAGAAGCTGTGAGTGAGAGAGAGAGAAAGAAAGAGAAGCTGTGAGTGAGAGAGAGAAGCTGTGAGTGAGAGAGAGAGAAAGAGAAGCTCTGAGTGAGAGAGAGAGAAAGAGAAGCTGTGAGTGTGAGAGAGAGTGAGAAAAAGGGAAGCTGTGAGTGAGCGTGAGAGAGAGAAGCTGTGACAGTGGGAGAGAGAAAGAGAGAAAGAGAAGCTGTGAGTGAGAGAGAGAGAAAGAAAGAGAAGTTATGAGTGAGAGAGAGAGAAGCTGTGAGTGAGAGAGAGAAGGAGAAAGAGAATCTGTGAGTGAGAGAGAGAGAGAGAGTAGCTGTGAGTGAGAGAGAGAGAGAAGCTCTGAGTGAGTGAGAGAGAGAGAGAAGCTGTGAGTGAGAGAGAGAAAGAGAAGCTGTGAGTGCGAGAGAGAGAGAAAGAGAAGCTGTGAGTGAGAGAGAGATAAAGAGAAGCTGTGAGAGAGAGAGAGAGAGAAGCTGTGAGTGAGAGAGAGAGAGAAAAAGAGAATCTCTGAGTGAGAGAGAGAGAGAAGCTGTGAGTAAGAGAGAGAAAGAGAAGCTGTGAGTGAGAGAGAGAGAGAGATAAAGAGATGCTGTGAGTGAAAGAGAGAGAGAGAAAGAGAAGCTGTGAGTGAGAGAGAAATAATGAGAAGCTGTGAGTTAGAGAGAGACAGAGAAAGAGCTGTGAGTGAGAGAGAGAGAGAGAGAGAAAGAGAAGCTGTGAGTGAGAGAGAGATATAGAGAAGCTGTGAGTTAGAGAGAGAGAGAAAGAGAAGCTGTGAGTGAGAGAGAGAGAAAGAGAAGCTGTGTGAGAGAGAGAATCTGTGAGTGAGAGAGAGAGAGAGAGAGAGAAAGAAAGAGAAGATGTCAGTGAGTGAGGGAGAGAGAGAGAGAGAAGCTGTGAGTGAGAGAGAGAGAAAAAAAGAAGCTGTGAGTGAGAGAGAGAGAGAGAGAAAGAGAAGCTGTGAGTGAGAGAGAGAGAGAGAAGCTGTGAGTGAGAGTGAGAGAGAAAGAGAAGCTGTGAGTGAGAGAGTGAGAGAAAGAGAAGCTGTGAGTGAGAGAGAGAGAAAGAAAGAGAAGCTTTGAGTGAGAGAGAGAAGCTGTGAGTGAGAGAGAGAAAGAGAAGCTCTGAGTGAGAGAGAGAGAAAGAGAAGCTGTGAGTGTGAGTGAGAGAGAAAGAGAAGCTGTGAGTGAGAGAGTGAGAGAAAGAGAAGCTGTGAGTGAGAGAGAGAGAAAGAAAGAGAAGCTGTGAGTGAGAGAGAGAAGCTGTGAGTGAGAGAGAGAGATAGAGAAGCTCTGAGTGAGAGAGAGAGAAAGAGAAGCTGTGAGTGTGAGAGAGAGTGAGAAAAAGGGAAGCTGTGAGTGAGCGTGAGAGAGAGAAGCTGTGACAGTGGGAGAGAGAAAGAGAGAAAGAGAAGCTGTGAGTGAGAGAGAGAGAAAGAAAGAGAAGTTATGAGTGAGAGAGAGAGAAGCTGTGAGTGAGAGTGAGAAGGAGAAAGAGAATCTGTGAGTGAGAGAGAGAGAGAGAGTAGCTGTGAGTGAGTGAGAGAGAGAGAAGCTGTGAGTGAGTGAGAGAGAGAGAGAAGCTGTGAGTGAGAGAGAGAAAGAGAAGCTGTGAGTGCGAGAGAGAGAGAAAGAGAAGCTGTGAGTGAGAGAGAGATAAAGAGAAGCTGTGAGTTAGAGAGAGAGAGAGAAAGAGAAGCTGTGAGTGAGAGAGAGAGAGAGAAAAAGAGAATCTCTGAGTGAGAGAGAGAGAGAAGCTGTGAGTAAGAGTGAGAAAGAGAAGCTGTGAGTGAGAGAGAGAGAGAGAGAGAAAGAGATGCTGTGAGTGAAAGAGAGAGAGAGAGAAAGAGAAGCTGTGAGTGAGAGAGAGATAATGAGAAGCTGTGAGTTAGAGAGAGACAGAGAAAGAGCTGTGAGTGAGAGAGAGAGAGAGAGAAAGAGAAGCTGTGAGTGAGAGAGATATATAGAGAAGCTGTGAGTTAGAGAGAGAGAGAAAGAGAAGCTGTGAGTGAGAGAGAGAGAAAGAGAAGCTGTGTGTGAGAGAGAATCTGTGAGTGAGAGAGAGAGAGAGAAAGAAAGAGAAGATGTCAGTGAGTGAGGGAGAGAGAGAGAGAAGCTGTGAGTGAGAGAGAGAGAAAGATAAGCTGTGTGAGAGAGGGAGAGAAAGAGAAGCTGTGAGTGAGAGAGAGAGAGAGAAAGAGAAGCTGTGAGTGAGAGAGAGAGAGAGAAAGAGAAGCTGTGTGTGAGAGAGAGAGAAGCTGTTAGTGAGAGAGAAAGAAAGAAATAGAAGCTGTGAGTGAGTGAGAGAGAGAGAAGCTGTGAGTGAGAGAGAGAGAGAAGCTGTGAGTGAGAGAAAGAGAAGGTGTGAGTGAGAGAGAGAGAGAGAAAGAGAAGCTGTGAGAGAGAGAAAGAGAAGCTGTGAGTGAGAGAGAAAGAGAAGCTGTGAGTGAGAGAGAGAAAGAGAAGCTGTGAGTGAGAGAGAGAGAAAGAGAAGCTGTGAGTGAGAGAGAGAGAGAAAGAGAAGCTGTGTGTGAGAGAGAATCTGTGAGTGAGAGAGAGAGAGAAAGATAAGCTGTGAGAGAGAGGGAGAGAAAGAGAAGTTGTGAGTTAGAGAGAGAGAGAAAGATAAGCTGTGTGAGAGAGGGAGAGAAAGAGAAGTTGTGAGTTAGAGAGAGAGAGAGAAAGAGAAGCTGTGAGTGAGAGAGAGAGAGAAAGAGAAGCTGTGTGAGAGAGAGAATCTGTGAGTGAGAGAGAGAGAGAGAAAGAAAGAGAAGATGTCAGTGAGAGAGAGAGAGAGAGAGAAGCTGTGAGTGAGAGAGAGAGAGAAAGATAAGCTGTGTGAGAGAGGGAGAGAAAGAGAAGCTGTGAGTGAGAGAGAGAGAGAGAGTGAGAAGCTGTGAGTGAGAGAGAGAGAGAGAAGCTGTGAGAGAGAGAGAGAGAGAGAGAAAAAGAGAAGCTGTGAGTGAGAGAGAGAGAAAGAGAAGCTGTGAGAGAGAGAGAGAGAAGCTGTGAGTGAGAGAGAAAGAGAGAAATAGAAGCTGTGAGTGAGTGAGAGAGAGAGAAGCTGTGAGTGAGAGAGAGAGAAGCTGTGAGTGAGAGAGAGAGAGAGAGAAAGAGAAGCTGTGAGTGAGAGAGAGAGAAAGAGAAGCTGTGAGAGAGAGAAAGAGAAGCTGTGAGTGAGAGAGAAAGAGAAGCTGTGAGTGAGAGAGAGAGAAAGAGAAGCTGTGAGTGAGAGAGAGAAAGAGAAGCTGTGAGTGAGAGAGAGAGAGAGAAAGAGAAGCTGTGAGAGAGAGAGAGAAGCTGTGAGTGAGAGAGAAAGAAAGAAATAGAAGCTGTGAGTGAGTGAGAGAGAGAGAAGCTGTGAGTGAGAGAGAGAGAGAGAAGCTGTGAGTGAGAGAGAAAGGGAAAGAGAGGCTGTGAGTGAGAGAGAGAGAGAAGCTGTGAGTGAGAGAGAGAGAAAGAAAGAGAAGCTGTGAGTGAGAGAGAGAGAAGCTGTGAGTGACAGAGAGAGGGAGAAAGAGAAGCTGTGAGTGAGAGAGAGAGAAAGAGAAGCTGTGAGTGAGAGAGAGAGAGAGAAGCTGTGAGTGAGAGAGAAAGGGAAAGAGAGGCTGTGAGTGAGAGAGAGAGAGAGAAGCTGTGAGTGAGAGAGAGAAAGAAAGAGAAGCTGTGAGTGAGAGAGAGAGAAGCTGTGAGTGAGAGAGAGAGGGAGAAAGAGAAGCTGTGAGTGAGAGAGAGAGAAAGAGAAGCTGTGAGTGAGAGAGAGAAAGAGAAGCTGTGATAGAGAGATAAGTTGTGAGTGAGTGAGAGAGAGAGAAGCTGTGAGAGAAGCTGTGAGTGAGAGAGAAAGAGAGAGAAGGAGCAGCTGTGAGTGAGATAGAGAGAGAGAAAGAGAAGCTGTGAGTGAGAGAGAGAGAGAAGCTGTGAGTGAGAGAGAAAGAGAAGTTGTGAGTGAGAGAAAGAGAAGCTATAAGTTAGAGAGAGAGAGTGAAAGAGAAGCTGTGAGTGAGAGAGAGAGAGAGTGAGGAGCTTGAGATAGAGAGAGAAAGAGAAGCTGTGAGTGAGAGAGAGAGAGAGAAACTGTGAGTGAGAGAGAAAGAGAAGCTGTGAGTGAGAGAGAAAGAGAAGCTGTGTGTGTGTGAGAGAGAGAGAAGCTGTGAGTGAGAGAGAGAGAAAGAGAAGCTGTGAGTGAGAGAGAGAGAGAAAGAGAAGCTGTGAGTTAGAGAGAGACAGAGAAAGAGAAGCTGTGAGTGAGAGAGAGAGAAAAAAAGAAGCTGTGAGTGAGAGAGAGAGAGAAAGAGAAGCTGTGAGTGAGAGAGAGAGAAAGAGAAGCTGTGAGTGAGAGTGAGATAAAGAGAAGCTGTGAGTTAGAGAGAGACAGAGAAAGAGAAGCTGTGAGTGAGAGAGAGAGAAAAAAAGAATCTGTGAGTGAGAGAGAGAGAGAGAGAAAGAGAAGCTGTGAGTGAGAGAGAGAGAGAAGCTGTGAGTGAGAGTGAGAGAGAAAGAGAAGCTGTGAGTGAGAGAGTGAGAGAAAGAGAAGCTGTGAGTGAGAGAGAGAGAAAGAAAGAGAAGCTGTGAGTGAGAGAGAGAAGCTGTGAGTGAGAGAGAGAGAAAGAGAAGCTCTGAGTGAGAGAGAGAGAAAGAGAAGCTGTGAGTGTGAGAGAGAGTGAGAGAAAGGGAAGCTGTGAGTGAGCGTGAGAGAGAGAAGCTGTGACAGTGGGAGAGAGAAAGAGAGAAAGAGAAGCTGTGAGTGAGAGAGAGAGAAAGAAAGAGAAGTTATGAGTGAGAGAGAGAGAAGCTGTGAGTGAGAGAGAGAAGGAGAAAGAGAATCTGTGAGTGAGAGAGAGAGAGAGAGTAGCTGTGAGTGAGAGAGAGAGAGAGAAGCTGTGAGTGAGTGAGAGAGAGAGAGTAGCTGTGAGTGAGAGAGAGAAAGAGAAGCTGTGTGTGCGAGAGAGAGAGAAAGAGAAGCTGTGAGTGAGAGAGAGATAAAGAGAAGCTGTGAGTTAGAGAGAGAGAGAGAGAAGCTGTGAGTGAGAGAGAGAGAGAGAAAAAGAGAATCTCTGAGTGAGAGAGAGAGAGAAGCTGTGAGTAAGAGAGAGAAAGAGAAGCTGTGAGTGAGAGAGAGAGAGAGAAAGAGATGCTGTGAGTGAAAGAAAGAGAGAGAGAAAGAGAAGCTGTGAGTGAGAGAGAGATAATGAGAAGCTGTGAGTTAGAGAGAGACAGAGAAAGAGCTGTGAGTGAGAGAGAGAGAGAGAGAGAAAGAGAAGCTGTGAGTGAGAGATATATATAGAGAAGCTGTGAGTTAGAGAGAGAGAGAAAGAGAAGCTGTGAGTGAGAGAGAGAGAAAGAGAAGCTGTGTGAGAGAGAGAATCTGTGAGTGAGAGAGAGAGAGAGAAAGAAAGAGAAGATGTCAGTGAGTGAGGGAGAGAGAGAGAGAGAGAAGCTGTGAGTGAGAGAGAGAGAGAAAGATAAGCTGTGTGAGAGAGGGAGAGAAAGAGAAGCTGTGAGTGAGAGAGAGAGAGTGTGAGAATCGGTGAGTGAGAGAGAGAGAAGCTGTGAGTGAGAGAGAGAGAGAGAGAGAGAAGCTGTGTGTGAGAGAGAGAAGCTGTTAGTGAGAGAGAAAGAAAGAAATATAAGCTGTGAGTGAGTGACAGAGAGATAAGCTGTGAGTGAGAGAGAGAGAGAAGCTGTGAGTGAGAGAGAGAGAAAGAGAAGGTGTGAGTGAGAGAGAGAGTGTGAAAGAGAAGCTGTGAGAGAGAGAAAGAGAAGCTGTGAGTGAGAGAGAAAGAGAAGCTGTGAGTGAGAGAGAGAAAGAGAAGCTGTGAGTGAGAGAGAGAGAAAGAGAAGCTGTGAGTGAGAGAGAGAGAGAAAGAGAAGCTGTGTGTGAGAGAGAATCTGTGAGTGAGAGAGAGAGAGAAAGAAAGAGAAGATGTCAGTGAGAGAGGGAGAGAGAGAGAGAGAAGCTGTGAGTGAGAGAGAGAGAAAGATAAGCTGTGAGTGAGAGAGAGAGAAAGAGAGGGAGAGAAAGAGAAGCTGTGAGTTAGAGAGAGAGAAAGAGAAGCTGTGAGTGAGAGAGAGAGAGAAAGAGAAGCTGTGTGAGAGAGAGAATCTGTGAGTGAGAGAGAGAGAGAGAGAAAGAAAGAGAAGATGTCAGTGAGAGAGGGAGAGAGAGAGAGAAGCTGTGAGTGAGAGAGAGAGAGAAAGATAAGCTGTGTGAGTGAGGGAGAGAAAGAGAAGCTGTGAGTGAGAGAGAGAGAGAGAGTGAGAAGCTGTGAGTGAGAGAGAGAGAGAAGCTGTGAGTGAGAGAGAGAGAGAGAAAGAGAAGCTGTGAGTGAGAGAGAGAGAGAAAGAGAAGCTGTGAGAGAGAGAGAGAAGCTGTGAGTGAGAGAGAAAGAAAGAAATAGAAGCTGTGAGTGAGTGAGAGAGAGAGAAGCTGTGAGTGAGAGAGAGAGAGAAGCTGTGAGTGAGAGAGAGAGAGAGAGAAAGAGAAGCTGTGAGTGAGAGAGAGAGAGAAAGAGAAGCTGTGAGAGAGAGAAAGAGAAGCTGTGAGTGAGAGAGAAAGAGAAGCTGTGAGTGAGAGAGAGAGAAAGAGAAGCTGTGAGTGAGAGAGAGAAAGAGAAGCTGTGAGTGAGAGAGAGAGAGAAAGAGAAGCTGTGAGAGAGAGAGAGAGAAGCTGTGAGTGAGAGAGAAAGAAAGAAATAGAAGCTGTGAGTGAGTGAGAGAGAGAAGCTGTGAGTGAGAGAGAGAGAGAGAAGCTGTGAGTGAGAGAGAAAGGGAAAGAGAGGCTGTGAGTGAGAGAGAGAGAGAGAGAGAAAGAGAAGCTGTGAGTGAGAGAGAGAGAGAGAAAGAGAAGCTGTGTGTGTGAGAGAGAGAAGCTGTTAGTGAGAGAGAAAGAAAGAAATAGAAGCTGTGAGTGAGTGAGAGAGAGATAAGCTGTGAGTGAGAGAAAGAGAGAAGCTGTGAGTGAGAGAGAGAGAGAGAGAAGGTGTGAGTGAGAGAGAGAGAGAAAGAGAAGCTGTGAGAGAGAGAAAGAGAAGCTGTGAGTGAGAGAGAAAGAGAAGCTGTGAGTGAGAGAGAGAAAGAGAAGCTGTGAGTGAGAGAGAGAAAGAGAAGCTGTGAGTGAGAGAGAGAGAGAAAGAGAAGCTGTGTGAGAGAGAGAATCTGTGAGTGAGAGAGAGAGAGAAAGAAAGAGAAGATGTCAGTGAGAGAGGGAGAGTGAGAGAGAGAAGCTGTGAGTGAGAGAGAGAGAAAGATAAGCTGTGTGAGAGAGGGAGAGAAAGAGAAGCTGTGAGTTAGAGAGAGAGAAAGAGAAGCTGTGAGTGAGAGAGAGAGAGAAAGAGAAGCTGTGTGAGAGAGAGAATCTGTGAGTGAAAGAGAGAGAGAGAAAGAAAGAGAAGATGTCAGTGAGAGAGGGAGAGAGAGAGAGAAAGATAAGCTGTGTGAGTGAGGGAGAGAAAGAGAAGCTGTGAGTGAGAGAGAGAGAGAGTGAGAAGCTGTGAGTGAGAGAGAGAGAGAAGCTGTGAGTGAGAGAGAGAGAGAGAAAGAGAAGCTGTGAGTGAGAGAGAGAGAGAAAGAGAAGCTGTGAGAGAGAGAGAGAGAAGCTGTGAGTGAGAGAGAAAGAAAGAAATAGAAGCTGTGAGTGAGTGAGAGAGAGAGAAGCTGTGAGTGAGAGAGAGAGAGAAGCTGTGAGTGAGAGAGAGAGAGAGAGAAAGAGAAGCTGTGAGTGAGAGAGAGAGAGAAAGAGAAGCTGTGAGAGAGAGAAAGAGAAGCTGTGAGTGAGAGAGAAAGAGAAGCTGTGAGTGAGAGAGAGAAAGAGAAGCTGTGAGTGAGAGAGAGAAAGAGAAGCTGTGAGTGAGAGAGAGAGAAAGAGAAGCTGTGAGAGAGAGAGAGAGAAGCTGTGAGTGAGAGAGAAAGAAAGAAATAGAAGCTGTGAGTGAGTGAGAGAGAGAGAAGCTGTGAGTGAGAGAGAGAGAGAGAAGCTGTGAGTGAGAGAGAAAGGGAAAGAGAGGCAGTGAGTGAGAGAGAGAGAAAGAGAAGGAGAAGCTGTGTGAGAGAGAGAGAAGCTGTGAGTGAGAGAGAAAGAAAGAAATAGAAGCTGTGAGTGAGTGAGAGAGAGAGAAGCTGTGAGTGAGAGAGAGAGAGAAGCTGAGAGAGAGAGAGAGAGAAAGAGAAGCTGTGAGTGAGAGAGAGAAAGAGAAGTTGTGAGAGAGAGAAAGGGAAGCTGTGAGTGAGAGAGAAAGAGAAGCTGTGAGTGAGAGAGAGAGAAAGAGAAGCTGTGAGAGAGAGAGAAGCTGTGAGTGAGAGAGAGTGATTGAAAGAGAAGCTGTGAGAGAGAGAGAAGCTGTGAGTGAGAGAGAAAGAAAGAAATAGAAGCTGTGAGTGAGTGAGAGAGAGAGAAGCTGTGAGTGAGTGAGAGAGAGAGAAAGAGAAGCTGTGAGTGAGAGAGAGAGAGAAAGAGAAGCTGTGAGAGAGAGAGAGAGAGAAGCTGTGAGTGAGAGAGAGAAAGAGAAGTTGTGAGAGAGAGAAAGGGAAGCTGTGAGTGAGAGAGAAAGAGAAGCTGTGAGTGAGAGAGAGAGAAAGAGAAGCTGTGAGAGAGAGAGAAGCTGTGAGTGAGAGAGAGTGATTGAAAGAGAATCTGTGAGAGAGAGAGAAGCTGTGAGTGAGAGAGAAAGAAAGAAATAGAAGCTGTGAGTGAGTGAGAGAGAGAGAAGCTGTGAGTGAGTGAGAGAGAGAAGCTGTGAGTGAGAGAGAAAGGGAAAGAGAGGCTGTGAGTGAAAGAGAGAGAGACAAGCTGTGAGTAAGAGAGAGAGAGAAGCTGTGAGTGTGAGAGAAAGAGAGGCTGTGAGTGAGAGAGAGAGAGAAGCTGAGTGAGAGAGAAATAAAGAGAAGCTGTGAGTTAGAGAGAGAGAGAGAAAGAGAAGCTGTGAGTGAGACAGAGAGAAAGAGAAGCTGTGTGTGTGAGAGAGAGAGAGAAGCTGTGAGTGAGAGAGAGAGAAAGAGAAGCTGTGAGTGAGAGAGAAAGCTGTGAGTGAGAGAGAAAGAGAAAGAGAAGCTGTGAGTGAGAGAGAGAGAGAAGCTGTGAGTGAGAGAGAGAGAGAAACTGTGAGTGAGAGAGAGAGAGAGAAGCTGTGAGTGAGTGAGTGAGAGAGAGAGAAGCTGTGAGTGAGAGAGAGAGAGAAAGAGAAGCTGTGACTGAGAGAGCGATAAAGACAAGCTGTGAGTTCGAGAGAGACAGAGAGAGAGAGAGAGAGTAGCTGTGAGTGAGAAAGAGAGAGAAGCTGTGAGTGAGAGAGAGAGAAAGAGATGTGGGTGAGAGAGAGAAGGAGAATCTGTGAGTGAGAGAGAGAGAGAGAAAGAAAGAGAAGCTGTGAGTGAGAGAGAGATAAAGAGAAGCTTGAGTGAGAGAGAGATAAAGAGAAGCTGTGAGTGAGAGAGAGAGAGAAAGAGAAGCTGTGAGTGTGTGTGAGAGAGAGAGAGAAGCTGTGAGTGAGAGAGAGAGAGAGAGAGAAAAGCTGTGAGTGAGGGAGTGAGAGAAAGAGAAGCTGTGAGTATGAGAGAAAGAGAGAGAAGCTGTGAGTGAGAGAGAGAGGGTGAAAGAGAAGCTGTGATTGTGAGAGAGAGGAAGAAAAAGGGAAGGTGTGAGTGAGCGTGAGAGAGAGAGAGAGAAGCTGCGACAGTGGGAGAGAGAGAGAGAGAGAGAAGCTGTGAGTGAGAGAGAGAGGGAGAAAGAGAAGCTGTGAGTGAGAAGAGAGGGAAAGAGAAGCTGTGAGTGAGAAAGAGAGACAGAGAAAGAGAAGCTGTGAGTGAGAGAGAGAGAGCTAGAAGCTGTGAGTGAGTGAGAGAGAGAAAGAGAAGCTGTGAGTGCGAGAGAGAGAGAAAGAGAAGCTATGAGTGAGAGAGAGATAAAGAGAAGCTGTGAGTTAGAGAGAGAGAGAGAAAGAGAAGCTGTGAGTGAGAGAGAGAGAAAAAGAGAATCTCTGAGTGAGAGAGAGAGAGAAGCTGTGAGTAAGAGAGAGAAAGAGAAGCTGTGAGTGAGAGAGAGAGAGAAAGAGATGCTGTGAGTGAAAGAGAGAGAGAGAAAGAGAAGCTGTGAGTGAGAGAGAGATAAAGAGAAGCTGTGAGTTAGAGAGAGACAGAGAAAGAGCTGTGAGTGAGAGAGAGAGAGAAAGAGAAGCTGTGAGTGAGAGAGAGATATAGAGAAGCTGTGAGTTAGAGAGAGAGAAAGAGAAGCTGTGAGTGAGAGAGAGAGAAAGAGAAGCTGTGTGAGAGAGAGAATCTGTGAGTGAGAGAGAGAGAGAAAGAAAGAGATGTCAGTGAGTGATGGAGAGAGAGAGAGAGAAGCTGTGAGTTAGAGAGAGAGAAAGAGAAGCTGTGAGTTAGAGAGAGAGAAAGAGAAGCTGTGAGTGAGAGAGAGAGAAAGAGAAGCTGTGTGAGAGAGAGAATCTGTGAGTGAGAGAGAGAGAGAGAGAGAAAGAGAAGATGTCAGTGAGTGAGGGAGAGAGAGAGAGAGAAGCTGTGAGTGAGACAGAGAGAAAGAGAAGCTGTGTGTGTGTGAGAGAGAGAGAAGCTGTGAGTGAGAGAGAGAGAAAGAGAAGCTGTGAGTGAGAGAGAAAGCTGTGAGTGAGAGAGAAAGAGAAAGAGAAGCTGTGAGTGAGAGAGAGAGAGAAGCTGTGAGTGAGAGAGAGAGAGAAACTGTGAGTGAGAGAGAGAGAGAGAAGCTGTGAGTGAGTGAGTGAGAGAGAGAGAAGCTGTGAGTGAGAGAGAGAGAGAAAGAGAAGCTGTGAGTGAGTGAGTGAGAGACAAGGTGTGAGTGAGAGAGAGAGAGAAGCTGTGCATGAGAGAGAAAGAAAGATAGAGAAGCTGTGAGTGAGAGAGAGAGAGAAAGAGAAGCTGTGAGTGAGAGAGAGAGAGAAAGAGAAGCTGTGAGTGTGTGTGTGAGAGAGAGAGAAGCTGTGAGTGAGAGAGAGAGAGAGAGAGAAAAGCTGTGAGTGAGGGAGTGAGAGAAAGAGAAGCTGTGAGTATGAGATAAAGAGAGAGAAGCTGTGAGTGAGAGAGAGAGGGTGAAAGAGAAGCTGTGATTGTGAGAGAGAGGAAGAAAAAGGGAAGGTGTGAGTGAGCGTGAGAGAAAGAGAGAGAAGCTGCGACAGTGGGAGAGAGAGAGAGAGAAAGAGAAGCTGTGAGTGAGAGAGAGAGAAAGAAAGAGAAGCTATGAGCGAGAGAGAGAGAGAAGCTGTGAGAGAGAGAGAGAGGGAGAAAGAGAAGCTGTGATTGAGAAGAGAGGGAAAGAGAAGCTGTGAGTGAGAAAGAGAGACAGAGAAAGAGAAGCTGTGAGTGAGAGAGAGAGAGCTAGAAGCTGTGAGTGAGTGAGAGAGAGAAAGAGAAGCTGTGAGTGCGAGAGAGAGAGAAAGAGAAGCTATGAGTGAGAGAGAGATAAAGAGAAGCTGTGAGTTAGAGAGAGAGAGAGAAAGAGAAGCTGTGAGTGAGAGAGAGAGAGAAAAAGAGAATCTCTGAGTGAGAGAGAGAGAAGCTGTGAGTAAGAGAGAGAAAGAGAAGCTGTGAGTGAGAGAGAGAGAGAGAGAAAGAGATGCTGTGAGTGAAAGAGAGAGAGAGAAAGAGAAGCTGTGAGTGAGAGAGAGATAAAGAGAAGCTGTGAGTTAGAGAGAGACAGAGAAAGAGCTGTGAGTGAGAGAGAGAGAGAGAAAGTGAAGCTGTGAGTGAGAGAGAGATATAGAGAAGCTGTGAGTTAGAGAGAGAGAAAGAGAAGCTGTGAGTGAGAGAGAGAGAAAGAGAAGCTGTGTGAGAGAGAGAATCTGTGAGTGAGAGAGAGAGAGAGAAAGAAAGAGAAGATGTCAGTGAGTGAGGGAGAGAGAGAGAGAAGCTGTGAGTTAGAGAGAGAGAGAGAAAGAGAAGCTGTGAGTGAGACAGAGAGAAAGAGAAGCTGTGTGTGTGTGAGAGAGAGAGAAGCTGTGAGTGAGAGAGAGAGAAAGAGAAGCTGTGAGTGAGAGAGAAAGCTGTGAGTGAGAGAGAAAGAGAAAGAGAAGATGTGAGTGAGAGAGAGAGAAGCTGTGAGTGTGAGAGAGAGAGAAACTGTGAGTGAGAGAGAGAGAGAAAAGCTGTGAGTGAGTGAGTGAGAGAGAGAGAAGCTGTGAGTGAGAGACAGAGAGAGAAAGAAGCTGTGAGTGAGTGAGTGAGAGACAAGGTGTGAGTGAGAGAGAGAGAGAGAAGCTGTGAGTGAGAGAGAAAGAAAGATAGAGAAGCTGTGAGTGAGAGAGAGAGAGAAAGAGAAGCTGTGAGTGAGAGAGAGAGAGAAAGAGAAGCTGTGAGTGAGAGAGAGAGAAAGAAAGAGAAGCTGTGAGTGAGAGAGATAAAGAGAAGCTGTGAGTTAGAGAGACAGAGAAACAGAAGCTGTGAGTGAAAGAGAGAGAGAAAGAGAAGCTGTGTGTGTGAGAGAGAGAAGCTGTGAGTGAGTGTGAGAGAGAAAGAGAATATGTTAGTGAGAGAGTGAGAGAGAGAAAGAGAAGCTGTGAGTGAGAGAGAGAGAGAAAGAGAAGTTGTGACTGAGAGAGAGATAAAGACAAGCTGTGAGATAGAGAGAGACAGAGAGAGAGAGTAGCTGTGAGTGAGAAAGAGAGAGAAGCTGTGAGTGAGAGAGAGAGAAAGAGATGTGAGTGAGAGAGAGAAAGAGAATCTGTGAGTGAGAGAGAGAGAGAGAAAGAAAGAGAAGCTGTGAGTGAGAGAGAGATAAAGAGAAGCTGTGAGTTAGAGAGAGATAAAGAGAAGCTGTGAGTGAGAGAGAGAGAGAAAGAGAAGCTGTGAGTGTGTGTGTGAGAGAGAGAAGCTGTGAGTGAGAGAGAGAGAGAAAAGCTGTGAGTGAGGGAGTGAGAGAAAGAGAAGCTGTGAGTATGAGAGAAAGAGAGAGAAGCTGTGAGTGAGAGAGAGAGGGTGAAAGAGAAGCTGTGATTGTGAGAGAGAGGAAGAAAAAGGTAAGGTGTGAGTGAGCGTGAGAGAGAGAGAGAAGCTGTGAGTTAGAGAGAGACAGAGAAAGAGAAGCTGTGAGTGAGAGAGAAAGAGAAGCTGTGTGTGTGTGAGAGAGAGAGAAGCTGTGAGTGAGAGAGAGAGAAAGAGAAGCTGTGAGTGAGAGAGAGAGAGAAAGAGAAGCTGTGAGTTAGAGAGAGACAGAGAAAGAGAAGCTGTGAGTGAGAGAGAGAGAAAAAAAGAAGCTGTGAGTGAGTGAGAGAGAGAGAAAGAGAAGCTGTGAGTGAGAGAGAGAGAAAGAGAAGCTGTGAGTGACAGAGTGAGATAAAGAGAAGCTGTGAGTTAGAGAGAGACAGAGAAAGAGAAGCTGTGAGTGAGAGAGAGAGAAAAAAAGAAGCTGTGAGTGAGAGAGAAAGAGAAAGAGAAGATGTGAGTGAGAGAGAGAGAAGCTGTGAGTGTGAGAGAGAGAGAAACTGTGAGTGAGAGAGAGAGAGAGAAGCTGTGAGTGAGTGAGTGAGAGAGAGAGAAGCTGTGAGTGAGAGACAGAGAGAGAAAGAGAAGCTGTGAGTGAGTGAGTGAGAGACAAGGTGTGAGTGAGAGAGAGAGAGAAGCTGTGAGTGAGAGAGAAAGAAAGATAGAGAAGCTGTGAGTGAGAGAGAGAGAGAAAGAGAAGCTGTGAGTGAGAGAGAGAGAGAAAGAGAAGCTGTGAGTGAGAGAGAGAGAAAGAAAGAGAAGCTGTGAGTGAGAGAGATAAAGAGAAGCTGTGAGTTAGAGAGACAGAGAAACAGAAGCTGTGAGTGAAAGAGAGAGAGAAAGAGAAGCTGTGTGTGTGAGAGAGAGAAGCTGTGAGTGAGTGAGAGAGAGAAAGAGAATATGTTAGTGAGAGAGTGAGAGAGAGAAAGAGAAGCTGTGAGTGAGAGAGAGAGAGAAAGAGAAGTTGTGACTGAGAGAGAGATAAAGACAAGCTGTGAGATAGAGAGAGACAGAGAGAGAGAGAGTAGCTGTGAGTGAGAAAGAGAGAGAAGCTGTGAGTGAGAGAGAGAGAAAGAGATGTGAGTGAGAGAGAGAAAGAGAATCTGTGAGTGAGAGAGAGAGAGAGAAAGAAAGAGAAGCTGTGAGTGAGAGAGAGATAAAGAGAAGCTGTGAGTTAGAGAGAGATAAAGAGAAGCTGTGAGTGAGAGAGAGAGAAAGAGAAGCTGTGAGTGTGTGTGAGAGAGAGAGAAGCTGTGAGTGAGAGAGAGAGAGAGAGAAAAGCTGTGAGTGAGGGAGTGAGAGAAAGAGAAGCTGTGAGTATGAGAGAAAGAGAGAGAAGCTGTGAGTGAGAGAGAGAGGGTGAAAGAGAAGCTGTGATTGTGAGAGAGAGGAAGAAAAAGGTAAGGTGTGAGTGAGCGTGAGAGAGAGAGAGAAGCTGTGACAGTGGGAGAGAGAGAGAGAGAAAGAGAAGCTGTGAGTGAGAGAGAGAGAAAGAAAGAGAAGCTATGAGCGAGAGAGAGAGAGAGAGAAGCTGTGAGTGAGAGAGAGAGGGAGAAAGAGAAGCTGTGAGTGAGAAGAGAGGGAAAGAGAAGCTGTGAGTGAGAAAGAGAGACAGAGAAAGAGAAGCTGTGAGTGAGAGAGAGAGAGCTAGAAGCTGTGAGTGAGTGAGAGAGAGAAAGAGAAGCTGTGAGTGTGAGAGAGAGAGAAAGAGAAGCTGTGTGAGAGAGAGATAAAGAGAAGCTGTGAGTTAGAGAGAGAGAGAGAAAGAGAAGCTGTGAGTGAGAGAGAGAGAGAAAAAGAGAATCTCTGAGTGAGAGAGAGAGAAGCTGTGAGTAAGAGAGAGAAAGAGAAGCTGTGAGTGAGAGAGAGAGAGAGAAAGAGATGCTGTGAGTGAAAGAGAGAGAGAGAAAGAGAAGCTGTGAGTGAGAGAGAGAAAAAGAGAAGCTGTGAGTTAGAGAGAGACAGAGAAAGAGCTGTGAGTGAGAGAGAGAGAGAGAGAAAGAGAAGCTGTGAGTGAGAGAGAGATATAGAGAAGCTGTGAGTTAGAGAGAGAGAAAGAGAAGCTGTGAGTGTGAGAGAGAGAAAGAGAAGCTGTGTGAGAGAGAGAATCTGTGAGTGAGAGAGAGAGAGAGAAAGAAAGAGAAGATGTCAGTGAGTGAGGGAGAGAGAGAGAGAAGCTGTGAGTGAGAGAGAGAGAAAGATAAGCTGTGTGAGAGAGGGAGAGAAAGAGAAGCTGTGAGTGAGAGAGAGAGAGAGATTGTGAGAATCTGTGAGTGAGAGAGAGAGAAGCTGTGAGTGAGAGAGAGAGAGAAAGAGAAGCTGTGAGTGAGATAGAGAGAGAGAAAGAGAAGCTGTGTGAGAGAGACAGAGAAGCTGTTAGTGAGAGAGAAAGAAAGAAATAGAATCTGTGAGTGAGTGAGAGAGAGAGAAGCTGTGAGTGAGAGAGAGAGAGAAGCTGTGAGTGAGAGAGAGAGAGAAAGAGAAGGTGTGAGTGAGAGAGAGAGAGAGAAAGAGAAGCTGTGAGAGAGAGAAAGAGAAGCTGTGAGTGAGAGAGAAAGAGAAGCTGTGAGTGAGAGAGAGAAAGAGAAGCTGTGAGTGAGAGAGAGAGAAAGAGAAGCTGTGAGTGAGAGAGAGAGAAAGAGAAGCTGTGTGAGAGAGAGAAGCTGTGAGTGAGAGAGAGAGAGAAAGATAAGCTGTGTGAGAGAGGGAGAGAAAGAGAAGCTGTGAGTGAGAGATAGAGTGAGAAGCTGTGAGTGAGTGAGAGAGAGAGAGAAGATGTGAGTGAGAGAGTGAGAGAGAGAAAGAGGTGTGAGTGAGAGAGAGAGAGAGAAAGAGAAGCTGTGAGTGAGAGAGAGAGAGAAAGAGAAGCTGTGAGAGAGAGAGAGAAGCTGTGAGTGAGAGAGAAAGAAAGAAATAGAAGCTGTGAGTGAGTGAGAGAGAGAGAAGCTGTGTGTGTGAGAGAGAGAGAAGCTGTGAGTGAGAGAGAGAGAGAGAGAAGCTGTGAGTGAGAGAGAGAGAGAGAAAGAAAAGCTGTGAGAGAGAGAGAGAGAAGCTGTGAGTGAGAGAGAGAGAGAAAGAGAAGCTGTGAGTGAGAGAGAGAGAAAGAGAAGCTGTGAGTGAGAGAGAGAGAAAGAGAAGCTGTGAGAGAGAGAGAGAAGGAAGCTGTGAGTGAGAGAGAAAGAAAGAAAAAGAAGCTGTGAGTGAGTGAGAGAGAGAGAAGCTGTGAGTGAGAGAGAGAAGCTGTGAGAGAGAGAGAGAGGAAGAGAAGCTGTGTGAGAGAGAGAGAAGCTGTGAGTGAGAGAGAAAGAAAGAAATAGAAGCTGTGAGTGAGTGAGAGAGAGAGAAGCTGTGAGTGTGAGAGAGAGAAGCTGTGAGTGAGAGAGAGAGAAAGAGAAGCTGTGAGTGAGAGAGAGAGAGAGAAAGAGAAGCTGTGAGAGAGAGAAAGAGAAGCTGTGAGTGAGAGAGAAAGAGAAGCTGTGAGTGAGAGAGAGAGAGAAAGAGAAGCTGTGAGTGAGAGAGAGAGAGAGAAAGAGAAGCTGTGAGTGAGAGAGAGAGAGAGAGAAAGAAAGAGAAGCTGTGAGTGAGAGAGAGAGAAGCTGTGAGTGAGAGAGAGAGAGAGAAAGAGAAGCTGTGAGTGAGAGAGAGAGAAAGAGAAGCTGTGAGTGAGAGAGAGAAAGAGAAGCTGTGAGAGAGAGAGAAGTTGTGAGTGAGTGAGAGAGAAGCTGTGAGAGAAGCTGTGAGTGAGAGAGAAAGAGAGAGAAGGAGCAGCTGTGAGTGAGATAGAGAGAGAGAGAAAGAGAAGCTGTGAGTGAGAGAGAGAGAGAAGCTGTGAGTGAGAGAGAAAGAGAAGTTGTGAGTGAGAGAGAAAGAGAAGCTATGAGTTAGAGAGAGAGAGTGAAAGAGAAGCTGTGAGTGAGAGAGAGAGAGAGTGAGGAGCTGTGAGATAGAGAGAGAAAGAGAAGCTGTGAGTGAGAGAGAGAGAGAGAAACTGTGAGTGAGAGAGAAAGAGAAGCTGTGAGTGAGAGAGAAAGAGAAGCTGTGTGTGTGTGAGAGAGAGAGAAGCTGTGAGTGAGAGAGAGAGAAAGAGAAGCTGTGAGTGAGAGAGAGAGAGAAAGAGAAGCTGTGAGTTAGAGAGAGACAGAGAAAGAGAAGCTGTGAGTGAGAGAGAGAGAAAAAAAGAAGCTGTGAGTGAGTGAGAGAGAGAGAAAGAGAAGCTGTGAGTGAGAGAGAGAGAAAGAAAGAGAAGCTGTGAGTGACAGAGTGAGATAAAGAGAAGCTGTGAGTTAGAGAGAGACAGAGAAAGAGAAGCTGTGAGTGAGAGAGAGAGAAAAAAAGAAGCTGTGAGTGAGAGAGAGAAAGAAAGAGAAGCTGTGAGTGAGAGAGAGAGAGAGAAGCTGTGAGTGAGAGTGAGAGAGAAAGAGAAGCTGTTAGTGAGAGAGTGAGAGAAAGAGAAGCTGTGAGTGAGTGAGAGAGAAAGAAAGAGAAGCTGTGAGTGAGAGAGAGAAAGAGAAGCTGTGAGTGCGAGAGAGAGAGAAAGAGAAGCTGTGAGTGAGAGAGAGATAAAGAGAAGCTGTGAGTTAGAGAGAGAGAGAGAAAGAGAAGCTGTGAGTGAGAGAGAGAGAGAGAAAGAGAATCTCTGAGTGTGTGAGAGAGAGAAGCTGTGAGTAAGAGTGAGAAAGAGAAGCTGTGAGTGAGAGAGAGAGAGAGAGAGAAAGAGATGCTGTGAGTGAAAGAGAGAGAGAGAGAAAGAGAAGCTGTGAGTGAGAGAGAGATAATGAGAAGCTGTGAGTTAGAGAGAGACAGAGAAAGAGCTGTGAGTGAGAGAGAGAGAGAGAAAGAGAAGCTGTGAGTGAGAGAGAGATATAGAGAAGCTGTGAGTTAGAGAGAGAGAGAGTGTGAGAATCTGTGAGTGAGAGAGAGAGAAGCTGTGAGTGAGAGAGAGAGAGAAAGAGAAGCTGTGAGTGAGATAGAGAGAGAGAACGAGAAGCTGTGTGAGAGAGACAGAGAAGCTGTTAGTGAGAGAGAAAGAAAGAAATAGAAGCTGTGAGTGAGTGAGAGAGAGAGAAGCTGTGAGTGAGAGAGAGAGAGAAGCTGTGAGTGAGAGAGAGAGAGAAAGAGAAGGTGTGAGTGAGAGAGAGAGAGAGAAAGAGAAGCTGTGAGAGAGAGAAAGAGAAGCTGTGAGTGAGAGAGAAAGAGAAGCTGTGAGTGAGAGAGAGAAAGAGAAGCTGTGAGTGAGAGAGAGAGAAAGAGAAGCTGTGAGTGAGAGAGAGAGAGAAAGAGAAGCTGTGTGAGAGAGAGAATCTGTGAGTGAGAGAGAGAGAGAGAAAGAAAGAGAAGATGTCAGTGAGAGAGGGAGAGAGAGAGAGAGAAGCTGTGAGTGAGAGAGAGAGAGAAAGATAAGCTGTGTGAGAGAGGGAGAGAAAGAGAAGCTGTGAGTGAGAGATAGAGTGAGAAGCTGTGAGTGAGAGAGAGAGAGAGAGAAGATGTGAGTGAGAGAGTGAGAGAGAGAAAGAGGTGTGAGTGAGAGAGAGAGAGAGAGAAAGAGAAGCTGTGAGTGAGAGAGAGAGAGAAAGAGAAGCTGTGAGAGAGAGAGAGAAGCTGTGAGTGAGAGAGAAAGAAAGAAATAGAAGCTGTGAGTGAGTGAGAGAGAGAGAAGCTGTGTGTGTGAGAGAGAGAGAAGCTGTGAGTGAGAGAGAGAGAGAGAAGCTGTGAGTGAGAGAGAGAGAGAGAAAGAAAAGCTGTGAGAGAGAGAAAGAGAAGCTGTGAGTGAGAGAGAGAAAGAAAGAGAAGCTGTGAGTGAGAGAGAGAGAAAGAGAAGCTGTGAGTGAGAGAGAGAGAAAGAGAAGCTGTGAGAGAGAGAGAGAAGGAAGCTGTGAGTGAGAGAGAAAGAAAGAAAAAGAAGCTGTGAGTGAGTGAGAGAGAGAGAAGCTGTGAGTGAGAGAGAGAAGCTGTGAGTGAGAGAGAGAGAGAGGAAGAGAAGCTGTGAGAGAGAGAGAGAAGCTGTGAGTGAGAGAGAAAGAAAGAAATAGAAGCTGTGAGTGAGTGAGAGAGAGAGAAGCTGTGAGTGTGAGAGAGAGAAGCTGTGAGTGAGAGAGAGAGAGAAAGAGAAGCTGTGAGTGAGAGAGAGAGAGAGAAAGAGAAGCTGTGAGAGAGAGAAAGAGAAGCTGTGAGTGAGAGAGAAAGAGAAGCTGTGAGTGAGAGAGAGAGAGAAAGAGAAGCTGTGAGTGAGAGAGAGAGAGAGAAAGAGAAGCTGTGAGTGAGAGAGAGAGAGAAAGAAAGAGAAGCTGTGAGTGAGAGAGAGAGAAGCTGTGAGTGAGAGAGAGAGAGAGAAAGAGAAGCTGTGAGTGAGAGAGAGAGAAAGAGAAGCTGTGAGTGAGAGAGAGAAAGAGAAGCTGTGAGAGAGAGAGAAGTTGTGAGTGAGTGAGAGAGAAGCTGTGAGAGAAGCTGTGAGTGAGAGAGAAAGAGAGAGAAGGAGCAGCTGTGAGTGAGAGAGAGAGAGAGAGAAAGAGAAGCTGTGAGTGAGAGAGAGAGAGAAGCTGTGAGTGAGAGAGAAAGAGAAGTTGTGAGTGAGAGAGAAAGAGAAGCTATGAGTTAGAGAGAGAGAGTGAAAGAGAAGCTGTGAGTGAGAGAGAGAGAGAGTGAGGAGCTGTGAGATAGAGAGAGAAAGAGAAGCTGTGAGTGAGAGAGAGAGAGAGAAACTGTGAGTGAGAGAGAAAGAGAAGCTGTGAGTGAGAGAGAAAGAGAAGCTGTGTGTGTGTGAGAGAGAGAGAAGCTGTGAGTGAGAGAGAGAGAAAGAGAAGCTGTGAGTGAGAGAGAGAGAGAAAGAGAAGCTGTGAGTTAGAGAGAGACAGAGAAAGAGAAGCTGTGAGTGAGAGAGAGAGAAAAAAAGAAGCTGTGAGTGAGAGAGAGAGAGAGAAAGAGAAGCTGTGAGTGAGAGAGAGAGAAAGAGAAGCTGTGAGTAACAGAGTGAGATAAAGAGAAGCTGTGAGTTAGAGAGAGACAGAGAAAGAGAAGCTGTGAGTGAGAGAGAGAGAAAAAAAGAAGCTGTGAGTGAGAGAGAGAGAGAAAGAGAAGCTGTGAGTGAGAGAGAGAGAGAGAAGCTGTGAGTGAGAGTGAGAGAGAAAGAGAAGCTGTTAGTGAGAGAGTGAGAGAAAGAGAAGCTGTGAGTGAGAGAGAGAGAAAGAAAGAGAAGCTGTGAGTGAGAGAGAGAAGCTGTGAGTGAGAGAGAGAGAAAGAGAAGCTCTGAGTGAGAGAGAGAGAAAGAGAAGCTGTGAGTGTGAGAGAGAGTGAGAAAAAGGGAAGCTGTGAGTGAGCGTGAGAGAGAGAAGCTGTGACAGTGGGAGAGAGAAAGAGAGAAAGAGAAGCTGTGAGTGAGAGAGAGAGAAAGAAAGAGAAGTTATGAGTGAGAGAGAGAAGCTGTGAGTGAGAGTGAGAAGGAGAAAGAGAATCTGTGAGTGAGAGAGAGAGAGAGAGTAGCTGTGAGTGAGTGAGAGAGAGAGAAGCTGTGAGTGAGTGAGAGAGAGAGAGAAGCTGTGAGTGAGAGAGAGAAAGAAAGAGAAGCTGTGAGTGCGAGAGAGAGAGAAAGAGAAGCTGTGAGTGAGAGAGAGATAAAGAGAAGCTGTGAGTTAGAGAGAGAGAGAGAAAGAGAAGCTGTGAGTGAGAGAGAGAGAGAGAAAAAGAGAATCTCTGAGTGTGTGAGAGAGAGAAGCTGTGAGTAAGAGTGAGAAAGAGAAGCTGTGAGTGAGAGTGAGAGAGAGAGAAAGAGATGCTGTGAGTGAAAGAGAGAGAGAGAGAAAGAGAAGCTGTGAGTGAGAGAGAGATAATGAGAAGCTGTGAGTTAGAGAGAGACAGAGAAAGAGCTGTGAGTGAGAGAGAGAGAGAGAGAAAGAGAAGCTGTGAGTGAGAGAGAGATATAGAGAAGCTGTGAGTTAGAGAGAGAGAGAAAGAGAAGCTGTGAGTGAGAGAGAATGAAAGAGAAGCTGTGTGAGAGAGAGAATCTGTGAGTGAGAGAGAGAGAGAAAGAAAGAGAAGATGTCAGTGAGTGAGGGAGAGAGAGAGAGAGAAGCTGTGAGTGAGAGAGAGAGAGAAAGATAAGCTGTGTGAGAGAGGGAGAGAAAGAGAAGCTGTGAGTGAGAGAGAGAGAGAGAGAAAGAGAAGCTGTGAGTGAGAGAGAGAGAGAAAGAGAAGCTGTGTGTGAGAGAGAGAAGCTGTTAGTGAGAGAGAAAGAAAGAAATAGAA
Source organism: Bradypodion ventrale (assembly GCA_035047345.1). Taxonomy (NCBI): domain Eukaryota; kingdom Metazoa; phylum Chordata; class Lepidosauria; order Squamata; family Chamaeleonidae; genus Bradypodion; species Bradypodion ventrale. The sequence continues at coordinate 8,564,624 of JAWDJE010000018.1, read as the reverse complement.
GCTGTGAGTGAGTGAGAGAGAGAGAAGCTGTGAGTGAGAGAGAGAGAAGCTGTGAGTGAGAGAGAGAGAGAAAGAAAGAGAAGGTGTGAGTGAGAGAGAGAAAGAGAAAGAGAAGCTGTGAGAGAGAGAAAGAGAAGCTGTGAGTGAGAGAGAAAGAGAAGCTGTGAGTGAGAGAGAGAAAGAGAAGCTGTGAGAGAGAGAGAGAGAAAGAGAAGCTGTGAGTGAGAGAGAGAGAGAAAGAGAAGCTGTGTGAGAGAGACAATCTGTGAGTGAGAGAGAGAGAGAAAGAAAGAGAAGATGTCAGTGAGAGAGAGAGAGAGAGAGAGAGAAGCTGTGAGTGAGAGAGAGAGAGAAAGATAAGCTGTGTGAGAGAGGGAGAGAAAGAGAAGTTGTGAGTTAGAGAGAGAGAGAGAAAGAGAAGCTGTGAGTGAGAGAGAGAGAAAGAGAAGCTGTGTGAGAGAGAGAATCTGTGAGTGAGAGAGAGAGAGAGAAAGAAAGAGAAGATGTCAGTGAGAGAGAGAGAGAGAGAAGCTGTGAGTGAGAGAGAGAGAGAAAGATAAGCTGTGTGAGAGAGGGTGAGAAAGAGAAGCTGTGAGTGAGAGAGAGAGAGAGAGTGAGAAGCTGTGAGTGAGAGAGAGAGAGAAGCTGTGAGTGAGAGAGAGAGAGAGAAAGAGAAGCTGTGAGTGAGAGAGAGAGAGAAAGAGAAGCTGTGAGAGAGAGAGAGAGAGAGAAGCTGTGAGTGAGAGAGAGAGAAAGAAATAGAAGCTGTGAGTGAGTGAGAGAGAGAGAAGCTGTGAGTGAGAGAGAGAGAAGCTGTGAGTGAGAGAGAGAGAGAGAGAAAGAGAAGCTGTGAGTGAGAGAGAGAGAGAAAGAGAAGCTGTGAGAGAGAGAAAGAGAAGCTGTGAGTGAGAGAGAAAGAGAAGCTGTGAGTGAGAGAGAGAGAAAGAGAAGCTGTGAGTGAGAGAGAGAAAGAGAAGCTGTGAGTGAGAGAGAGAGAGAGAAAGAGAAGCTGTGAGAGAGAGAGAGAAGCTGTGAGTGAGAGAGAAAGAAAGAAATAGAAGCTGTGAGTGAGTGAGAGAGAGAGAAGCTGTGAGTGAGAGAGAGAGAGAGAAGCTGTGAGTGAGAGAGAAAGGGAAAGAGAGGCTGTGAGTGAGAGAGAGAGAAGCTGTGAGTGAGAGAGAGAGAAAGAAAGAGAAGCTGTGAGTGAGAGAGAGAGAAGCTGTGAGTGAGAGAGAGAGGGAGAAAGAGAAGCTGTGAGTGAGAGAGAGAGAAAGAGAAGCTGTGAGTGAGAGAGAGAAAGAGAAGCTGTGATAGAGAGAGAAGTTGTGAGTGAGTGAGAGAGAGAGAAGCTGTGAGAGAAGCTGTGAGTGAGAGAGAAAGAGAGAGAAGGAGCAGCTGTGAGTGAGATAGAGAGAGAGAAAGAGAAGCTGTGAGTGAGAGAGAGAGAGAAGCTGTGAGTGAGAGAGAAAGAGAAGTTGTGAGTGAGAGAGAAAGAGAAGCTATGAGTTAGAGAGAGAGAGTGAAAGAGAAGCTGTGAGTGAGAGAGAGAGAGAGTGAGGAGCTGTGAGATAGAGAGAGAAAGAGAAGCTGTGAGTGAGAGAGAGAGAGAGAGAAACTGTGAGTGAGAGAGAAAGAGAAGCTGTGAGTGAGAGAGAAAGAGAAGCTGTGTGTGTTTGAGAGAGAGAGAAGCTGCGAGTGAGAGAGAGAGAAAGAGAAGCTGTGAGTGAGAGAGAGAGAGAAAGAGAAGCTGTGAGTTAGAGAGAGACAGAGAAAGAGAAGCTGTGAGTGAGAGAGAGAGAAAAAAGAAGCTGTGAGTGAGAGAGAGAGAGAGAGAAAGAGAAGCTGTGAGTGAGAGAGAGAGAAAGAGAAGCTGTGAGTGACAGAGTGAGATAAAGAGAAGCTGTGAGTTAGAGAGAGACAGAGAAAGGGAAGCTGTGAGTGAGAGAGAGAGAAAAAAAGAAGCTGTGAGTGAGAGAGAGAGAGAGAAAGAGAAGCTGTGAGTGAGAGAGAGAGAGAGAAGCTGTGAGTGAGAGTGAGAGAGAAAGAGAAGCTGTGAGTGAGAGAGTGAGAGAAAGAGAAGCTGTGAGTGAGAGAGAGAGAAAGAAAGAGAAGCTGTGAGTGAGAGAGAGAAGCTGTGAGTGAGAGAGAGAGAGAAAGAGAAGCTCTGAGTGTGAGAGAGAGTGAGAAAAAGGGAAGCTGTGAGTGAGCGTGAGAGAGAGAAGCTGTGACAGTGGGAGAGAGAAAGAGAGAAAGAGAAGCTGTGAGTGAGAGAGAGAGAAAGAAAGAGAATCTGTGAGTGAGAGAGATAGAGAGTAGCTGTGAGTGAGAGAGAGAGAGAGAAGCTGTGAGTGAGTGAGAGAGAGAGAGAAGCTGTGAGTGAGAGAGAGAAAGAGAAGCTGTGAGTGCGAGAGAGAGAGAAAGAGAAGCTGTGAGTGAGAGAGAGATAAAGAGAAGCTGTGAGTTAGAGAGAGAGAGAGAGAAGCTGTGAGTGAGAGAGAGAGAGAAAAAGAGAATCTCTGAGTGAGAGAGAGAGAGAAGCTGTGAGTAAGAGAGAGAAAGAGAAGCTGTGAGTGAGAGAGAGAGAGAGAAAGAGATGCTGTGAGTGAAAGAGAGAGAGAGAGAGAAGCTGTGAGTGAGAGAGAGATAATGAGAAGCTGTGAGTTAGAGAGAGACAGAGAAAGAGCTGTGAGTGAGAGAGAGAGAGAGAAAGAGAAGCTGTGAGTGAGAGAGAGATATAGAGAAGCTGTGAGTTAGAGAGAGAGAGAAAGAGAAGCTGTGAGTGAGAGAGAGAGAAAGAGAAGCTGTGTGAGAGAGAGAATCTGTGAGTGAGAGAGAGAGAGAGAAAGAAAGAGAAGATGTCAGTGTGTGAGGGAGAGAGAGAGAGAGAAGCTGTGAGTGAGAGAGAGAGAAAAAAAGAAGCTGTGAGTGAGAGAGAGAGAGAAAGAGAAGCTGTGAGTGAGTGAGAGAGAGAGAAGCTGTGAGTGAGAGTGAGAGAGAAAGAGAAGCTGTGAGTGAGAGAGTGAGAGAAAGAGAAGCTGTGAGTGAGAGAGAGAGAAAGAAAGAGAAGCTGTGAGTGAGAGAGAGAAGCTGTGAGTGAGAGAGAGAGAAAGAGAAGCTCTGAGTGAGAGAGAGAGAAAGAGAAGCTGTGAGTGTGAGAGAGAGTGAGAAAAAGGGAAGCTGTGAGTGAGCGTGAGAGAGAGAAGCTGTGACAGTGGGAGAGAGAAAGAGAGAAAGAGAAGCTGTGACTGAGAGAGAGAGAAAGAAAGAGAAGTTATGAGTGAGAGAGAGAGAAGCTGTGAGTGAGAGAGAGAAGGAGAAAGAGAATCTGTGAGTGAGAGAGAGAGAGTAGCTGTGAGTGAGTGAGAGAGAGAGAAGCTGTGAGTGAGTGAGAGAGAGAGAGAAGCTGTGAGTGAGAGAGAGAAAGAGAAGCTGTGAGTGCGAGAGAGAGAGAAAGAGAAGCTGTGAGTGAGAGAGAGATAATGAGAAGCTGTGAGATAGAGAGAGAGAGAGAAGCTGTGAGTGAGAGAGAGAGAGAAAAAGAGAATCTCTGAGTGAGAGAGAGAGAAGCTGTGAGTAAGAGAGAGAAAGAGAAGCTGTGAGTGAGAGAGAGAGAGAGAGAAAGAGATGCTGTGAGTGAAAGAGAGAGAGAGAGAAAGAGAAGCTGTGAGTGAGAGAGAGATAATGAGAAGCTGTGAGTTAGAGAGAGACAGAGAAAGAGCTGTGAGTGAGAGAGAGAGAGAGAGAAAGAGAAGCTGTGAGTGAGAGAGATATATAGAGAAGCTGTGAGTTAGAGCGAGAGAGAAAGAGAAGCTGTGTGAGAGAGAGAGAAAGAGAAGCTGTGTGAGAGAGAGAATCTGTGAGTGAGAGAGAGAGAGAGAAAGAAAGAGAAGATGTCAGTGAGTGAAGGAGAGAGAGAGAGAGAAGCTGTGAGTGAGAGAGAGAGAGAAAGATAAGCTGTGTGAGAGAGGGAGAGAAAGAGAAGCTGTGAGTGAGAGAGAGAGAGAGAGTGTGAGAATCTGTGAGTGAGAGAGAGAGAAGCTGTGAGTGAGAGAGAGAGAGAGAGAAAGAGAAGCTGTGAGTGAGAGAGAGAGAGAGAAAGAGAAGCTGTGTGTGTGAGAGAGAGAAGCTGTTAGTGAGAGAGAAAGAAAGAAATAGAAGCTGTGAGTGAGTGAGAGAGAGATAAGCTGTGAGTGAGAGAGAGAGAAGCTGTGAGTGAGAGAGAGAGAGAAAGAGAAGGTGTGAGTGAGAGAGAGAGAGAGAAAGAGAAGCTGTGAGAGAGAGAAAGAGAAGCTGTGAGTGAGAGAGAAAGAGAAGCTGTGCGTGAGAGAGAGAAAGAGAAGCTGTGAGTGAGAGAGAGAGAAAGAGAAGCTGTGAGTGAGAGAGAGAGAGAAAGAGAAGCTGTGTGTGAGAGAGAATCTGTGAGTGAGAGAGAGAGAGAAAGAAAGAGAAGATGTCAGTGAGAGAGGGAGAGAGAGAGAGAGAAGCTGTGAGTGAGAGAGAGAGAAAGATAAGCTGTGTGAGAGAGGGAGAGAAAGAGAAGATGTGAGTTAGAGAGAGAGAGAAAGAGAAGCTGTGAGTAAGAGAGAGAGAGAAAGAGAAGCTGTGTGAGAGAGAGAATCTGTGAGTGAGAGAGAGAGAGAGAGAAAGAAAGAGAAGACGTCAGTGAGAGAGGGAGAGAGAGAGAGAAGCTGTGAGTGAGAGAGAGAGAGAAAGATAAGCTGTGTGAGTGAGGGAGAGAAAGAGAAGCTGTGAGTGAGAGAGAGAGAGAGAGTGAGAAGCTGTGAGTGAGAGAGAGAGAGAAGCTGTGAGTGAGAGAGAGAGAGAGAAAGAGAAGCTGTGAGTGAGAGAGAGAGAGAAAGAGAAGCTGTGAGAGAGAGAGAGAGAAGCTGTGAGTGAGAGAGAAAGAAAGAAATAGAAGCTGTGAGTGAGTGAGAGAGAGAGAAGCTGTGAGTGAGAGAGAGAGAGAAGCTGTGAGTGAGAGAGAGAGAGAGAAAGAGAAGCTGTGAGTGAGAGAGAGAGAGAAAGAGAAGCTGTGAGAGAGAGAAAGAGAAGCTGTGAGTGAGAGAGAAAGAGAAGCTGTGAGTGAGAGAGAGAGAAAGAGAAGCTGTGAGTGAGAGAGAGAAAGAGAAGCTGTGAGTGAGAGAGAGAGAAAGAGAAGCTGTGAGAGAGAGAGAGAGAAGCTGTGAGTGAGAGAGAAAGAAAGAAATAGAAGCTGTGAGTGAGTGAGAGAGAGAGAAGCTGTGAGTGAGAGAGAGAGAGAGAAGCTGTGAGTGAGAGAGAAAGGGAAAGAGAGGCTGTGAGTGAGAGAGAGAGAGAGAGAGAAAGAGAAGCTGTGTGAGAGAGAGAGAAGCTGTGAGTGAGAGAGAAAGAAAGAAATAGAAGCTGTGAGTGAGTGAGAGAGAGAGATGCTGTGAGTGAGAGAGAGAGAGAAGCTGTGTGAGAGAGAGAGAGAGAGAGAAAGAGAAGCTGTGAGTGAGAGAGAGAAAGAGAAGTTGTGAGAGAGAGAAAGGGAAGCTGTGAGTGAGAGAGAAAGAGAAGCTGTGAGTGAGAGAGAGAGAAAGAGAAGCTGTGAGAGAGAGAGAAGCTGTGAGTGAGAGAGAAAGAAAGAAATAGAAGCTGTGAGTGAGTGAGAGAGAGAGAAGCTGTGAGTGAGTGAGAGAGAGAAGCTGTGAGTGAGAGAGAAAGGGAAAGAGAGGCTGTGAGTGAAAGAGAGAGAGACAAGCTGTGAGTAAGAGAGAGAGAGAAGCTGTGAGTGTGAGAGAAAGAGAGGCTGTGAGTGAGAGAGAGAGAGAAGCTGAGTGAGAGAGAGATAAAGAGAAGCTGTGAGTTAGAGAGAGAGAGAGAAAGAGAAGCTGTGAGTGAGACAGAGAGAAAGAGAAGCTGTGTGTGTGTGAGAGAGAGAGAAGCTGTGAGTGAGAGAGAGAGAAATAGAAGCTGTGAGTGAGAGAGAAAGCTGTGAGTGAGAGAGAAAGAGAAAGAGAAGCTGTGAGTGAGAGAGAGAGAGAAGCTGTGAGTGAGAGAGAGAGAGAAACTGTGAGTGAGAGAGAGAGAGAGAAGCTGTGAGTGAGTGAGTGAGAGAGAGAGAAGCTGTGAGTGAGAGAGAGAGAAAGAAAGAGAAGTTATGAGTGAGAGAGAGAGAAGCTGTAAGTGAGAGAGAGAGGGAGAAAGAGAAGCTGTGAGAGAGAGAGAGAAAGAGAAGCTGTGAGTGAGAGGGACAGACAGAGAAAGAGAAGCTGTGAGTGAGAAAGAGAGAGCTAGAAGCTGTGAGTGAGTGAGAGAGAGAGAAGCTGTGAGTGAGAGAGAGAAAGAGAAGCTGTGAGTGAGAGAGAGAGAGAGAGAAAGAGAAGCTGTGAGTGAGAGAGAGAGAGAAGCTGTGAGTGAGAGTGAGAGAGAAAGAGAAGCTGTGAGTGAGAGAGTGAGAGAAAGAGAAGCTGTGAGTGAGAGAGAGAGAAAGAAAGAGAAGCTGTGAGTGAGAGAGAGAAGCTGTGAGTGAGAGAGAGAGAAAGAGAAGCTCTGAGTGAGAGAGAGAGAAAGAGAAGCTGTGAGTGTGAGAGAGAATGAGAAAAAGGGAAGCTGTGAGTGAGCGTGAGAGAGAGAAGCTGTGACAGTGGGAGAGAGAAAGAGAGAAAGAGAAGCTGTGAGTGAGAGAGAGAGAAAGAAAGAGAAGTTATGAGTGAGAGAGAGAGAAGCTGTGAGTGAGAGAGAGAAGGAGAAAGAGAATCTGTGAGTGAGAGAGAGAGAGAGAGAGAGTAGCTGTGAGTGAGAGAGAGAGAGAAGCTGTGAGTGAGTGAGAGAGAGAGAGAAGCTGTGAGTGAGAGAGAGAAAGAGAAGCTGTGAGTGCGAGAGAGAGAGGGAAAGAGAAGCTGTGAGTGAGAGAGAGATAAAGAGAAGCTGTGAGTTAGAGAGAGAGAGAAAGAGAAGCTGTGAGTGAGAGAGAGAGAGAAAAAGAGAATCTCTGAGTGAGAGAGAGAAGCTGTGAGTGAGAGAAAGATAAGCTCTGAGTGAGAGAGAGAGAAAGAGAAGCTGTGAGTGTGAGAGAGAGTGAGAAAAAGGGAAGCTGTGAGTGAGCATGAGAGAGAGAAGCTGTGACAGTGGGAGAGAGAAAGAGAGAAAGAGAAGCTGTGAGTGAGAGAGAGAAAAAGAAAGAGAAGTTATGAGTGAGAGAGAGAGAAGCTGTGAGTGAGAGAGAGAAGGAGAAAGAGAATCTGTGAGTGAGAGAGAGAGAGAGAGAGTAGCAGTGAGTGAGAGAGAGAGAGAAGCTGTGAGTGAGAGAGAGAAAGAGAAGCTGTGAGTGAGAGAGAGAGAGAGAGAGAAAGAGAAGCTGTGAGTGAGAGAGAGATAAAGAGAAGCTGTGAGTTAGAGAGAGAGAGAAAGAGAAGCTGTGAGTGAGAGAGAGAGAGAAAGAGAAGCTGTGTGAGAGAGAGAATCTGTGAGTGAGAGAGAGAGAGAGAGAAAGAAAGAGAAGATGTCAGTGAGAGAGGGAGAGAGAGAGAGAAGCTGTGAGTGAGAGAGAGAGAGAAAGATAAGCTGTGTGAGAGAGGGAGAGAAAGAGAAGCTGTGAGTGAGTGAGAGAGAGAGTGAGAAGCTGTGAGTGAGTGAGAGAGAGAGAAGCTGTGAGTGAGAGAGAGAGAGAGAAAGAGAAGCTGTGAGTGAGAGAGAGAGAGAAAGAGAAGCTGTGAGAGAGAGAGAGAAGCTGTCAGTGAGAGAGAAAGAAAGAAATAGAAGCTGTGAGTGAGTGAGAGAGAGAGAAGCTGTGAGTGAGAGAGAGAGAGAAGCTGTGAGTGAGAGAGAGAGAGAGAGAAAGAGAAGCTGTGAGTGAGAGAGAGAGAAAGAGAAGCTGTGAGAGAGAGAATGAGAAGCTGTGAGTGAGAGAGAAAGAGAAGCTGTGAGTGAGAGAGAGAGAAAGAGAAGCTGTGAGTGAGAGAGAAAGAGAAGCTGTGAGTGAGAGAGAGAGAGAAAGAGAAGCTGTGAGAGAGAGAGAAGCTGTGAGTGAGAGAGAAAGAAAGAAATAGAAGCTGTGAGTGAGTGAGAGAGAGAAGCTGTGAGTGAGAGAGAGAGAGAGAAGCTGTGAGTGAGAGAGAAAGGGAAAGAGAGGCTGTGAGTGAGAGAGAGAGAGAGAAAGAAAAGTTGTGAGTGAGAGAGAGAGAGAGAAAGAGAAGCTGTGAGAGAGAGAGAGAAGCTGTGAGTGAGAGAGAAAGAAAGAAATAGAAGCTGTGAGTGAGTGAGAGAGAGAGAAGCTGTGAGTGAGAGAGAGAGAGAAGCTGTGAGTGAGAGAGAGAGAGAGAGAAAGAGAAGCTGTGAGTGAGAGAGAGAAAGAGAAGTTGTGAGAGAGAGAAAGGGAAGCTGTGAGTGAGAGAGAAAGAGAAGCTGTGAGTGAGAGAGAGAGAAAGAGAAGCTGTGTGTGTGTGAGAGAGAGAGAAGCTGTGAGTGAGAGAGAGAGAGAGAGAGAGAAAGAGAAGCTGTGAGAGAGAGAGAAGCTGTGAGTGAGAGAGAAAGAAAGAAATAGAAGCTGTGAGTGAGTGAGAGAGAGAGAAGCTGTGAGTGAGTGAGAGAGAGAAGCTGTGAGTGAGAGAGAAAGGGAAAGAGAGGCTGTGAGTGAAAGAGAGAGAGAGAGAAGCTGTGAGTAAGAGAGAGAGAGAAGCTGTGAGTGTGAGAGAAAGAGAGGCTGTGAGTGAGAGAGAGAGAAGCTGAGTGAGAGAGAGATAAAGAGAAGCTGTGAGTTAGAGAGAGAGAGAGAAAGAGAAGCTGTGAGTGAGACAGAGAGAAAGAGAAGCTGTGTGTGTGTGTGAGAGAGAGAAGCTGTGAGTGAGAGAGAGAGAAAGAGAAGCTGTGAGTGAGAGAGAAAGCTGTGAGTGAGAGAGAAAGAGAAAGAGAAGCTGTGAGTGAGAGAGAGAGAGAAGCTCTGAGTGAGAGAGAGAGAGAGAAACTGTGAGTGAGAGAGAGAGAGAGAAGCTGTGAGTGAGTGAGAGAGAGAGAGAAGCTGTGAGTGAGAGAGAGAGAAAGAAAGAGAAGTTATGAGTGAGAGAGAGAGAAGCTGTAAGTGAGAGAGAGAGGGAGAAAGAGAAGCTGTGAGAGAGAGAGAGAAAGAGAAGCTGTGAGTGAGAGAGACAGACAGAGAAAGAGAAGCTGTGAGTGAGAGAGAGAGAGCTGGAAGCTGTGAGTGAGAGAGAGAGAAAGAGAAGCTCTGAGTGAGAGAGAGAGAAAGAGAAGCTGTGAGTGTGAGAGAGAGTGAGAAAAAGGGAAGCTGTGAGTGAGCGTGAGAGAGAGAAGCTGTGAGTGAGAGAGAGAGAAAGAGAAGCTCTGAGTGAGAGAGAGAGAAAGAGAAGCTGTGAGTGTTAGAGAGAGTGAGAAAAAGGGAAGCTGTGAGTGAGCGTGTGAGAGAGAAGCTGTGACAGTGGGAGAGAGAAAGAGAGAAAGAGAAGCTGTGACTGAGAGAGAGAGAAAGAAAGAGAAGTTATGAGTGAGAGAGAGAGAAGCTGTGAGTGAGAGAGAGAAGGAGAAAGAGAATCTGTGAGTGAGAGAGAGAGAGTAGCTGTGAGTGAGAGAGAGAGAGAGAAGCTGTGAGTGAGTGAGAGAGAGAGAGAAGCTGTGAGTGAGAGAGAGAAAGAGAAGCTGTGAGTGCGAGAGAGAGAGAAAGAGAAGCTGTGAGTGAGAGAGAGATAATGAGAAGCTGTGAGATAGAGAGAGAGAGAGAGAAGCTGTGAGTGAGAGAGAGAGAGAAAAAGAGAATCTCTGAGTGAGAGAGAGAGAGAAGCTGTGAGTAAGAGAGAGAAAGAGAAGCTGTGAGTGAGAGAGAGAGAGAGAGAAAGAGATGCTGTGAGTGAAAGAGAGAGAGAGAGAAAGAGAAGCTGTGAGTGAATGAGAGATAATGAGAAGCTGTGAGTTAGAGAGAGACAGAGAAAGATCTGTGAGTGAGAGAGAGAGAGAGAGAAAGAGAAGCTGTGAGTGAGAGAGATATATAGAGAAGCTGTGAGTTAGAGAGAGAAAGAGAAGCTGTGTGAGAGAGAGAGAAAGAGAAGCTGTGTGAGAGAGAGAATCTGTGAGTGAGAGAGAGAGAGAGAAAGAAAGAGAAGATGTCAGTGAGTGAAGGAGAGAGAGAGAGAGAAGCTGTGAGTGAGAGAGAGAGAGAAAGATAAGCTGTGTGAGAGAGGGAGAGAAAGAGAAGCTGTGAGTGAGAGAGAGAGAGAGAGTGTGAGAATCTGTGAGTGAGAGAGAGAGAAGCTGTGAGTGAGAGAGAGAGAGAGAAAGAGAAGCTGTGAGTGAGAGAGAGAGAGAAAGAGAAGCTGTGTGTGTGAGAGAGAGAAGCTGTTAGTGAGAGAGAAAGAAAGAAATAGAAGCTGTGAGTGAGTGAGAGAGAGATAAGCTGTGAGTGAGAGAGAGAGAAGCTGTGAGTGAGAGAGAGAGAGAAAGAGAAGGTGTGAGTGAGTGAGAGAGAGAGAAAGAGAAGCTGTGAGAGAGAGAAAGAGAAGCTGTGAGTGAGAGAGAAAGAGAAGCTGTGCGTGAGAGAGAGAAAGAGAAGCTGTGAGTGAGAGAGAGAGAAAGAGAAGCTGTGAGTGAGAGAGAGAGAGAAAGAGAAGCTGTGTGTGAGAGAGAATCTGTGAGTGAGAGAGAGAGAGAAAGAAAGAGAAGATGTCAGTGAGAGAGGGAGAGAGAGAGAGAGAAGCTGTGAGTGAGAGAGAGAGAAAGATAAGCTGTGTGAGAGAGGGAGAGAAAGAGAAGATGTGAGTTAGAGAGAGAGAGAAAGAGAAGCTGTGAGTAAGAGAGAGAGAGAAAGAGAAGCTGTGTGAGAGAGAGAACCTGTGAGTGAGAGAGAGAGAGAGAGAGAGAGAGAAGACGTCAGTGAGAGAGGGAGAGAGAGAGAGAAGCTGTGAGTGAGAGAGAGAGAGAAAGATAAGCTGTGTGAGTGAGGGAGAGAAAGAGAAGCTGTGAGTGAGAGAGAGAGAGAGAGAAGCTGTGAGTGTGAGAGAGAATGAGAAAAAGGGAAGCTGTGAGTGAGCGTGAGAGAGAGAAGCTGTGACAGTGGGAGAGAGAAAGAGAGAAAGAGAAGCTGTGAGTGAGAGAGAGAGAAAGAAAGAGAAGTTATGAGTGAGAGAGAGAGAAGCTGTGAGTGAGAGAGAGAAGGAGAAAGAGAATCTGTGAGTGAGAGAGAGAGAGAGAGAGAGTAGCTGTGAGTGAGAGAGAGAGAGAGAAGCTGTGAGTGAGTGAGAGAGAGAGAGAAGCTGTGAGTGAGAGAGAGAAAGAGAAGCTGTGAGTGCGAGAGAGAGAGAGAAAGAGAAGCTGTGAGTGAGAGAGAGATAAAGAGAAGCTGTGAGTTAGAGAGAGAGAGAAAGAGAAGCTGTGAGTGAGAGAGAGAGAGAAAAAGAGAATCTCTGAGTGAGAGAGAGAAGCTGTGAGTGAGAGAAAGATAAGCTCTGAGTGAGAGAGAGAGAAAGAGAAGCTGTGAGTGTGAGAGAGAGTGAGAAAAAGGGAAGCTGTGAGTGAGCATGAGAGAGAGAAGCTGTGACAGTGGGAGAGAGAAAGAGAGAAAGAGAAGCTGTGAGTGAGAGAGAGAAAAAGAAAGAGAAGTTATGAGTGAGAGAGAGAGAAGCTGTGAGTGAGAGAGAGAAGGAGAAAGAGAATCTGTGAGTGAGAGAGAGAGAGAGAGAGTAGCAGTGAGTGAGAGAGAGAGAGAAGCTGTGAGTGAGAGAGAGAAAGAGAAGCTGTGAGTGAGAGAGAGAGAGAGAGAGAAAGAGAAGCTGTGAGTGAGAGAGAGATAAAGAGAAGCTGTGAGTTAGAGAGAGAGAGAAAGAGAAGCTGTGAGTGAGAGAGAGAGAGAAAGAGAAGCTGTGTGAGAGAGAGAATCTGTGAGTGAGAGAGAGAGAGAGAGAAAGAAAGAGAAGATGTCAGTGAGAGAGGGAGAGAGAGAGAGAAGCTGTGAGTGAGAGAGAGAGAGAAAGATAAGCTGTGTGAGAGAGGGAGAGAAAGAGAAGCTGTGAGTGAGTGAGAGAGAGAGTGAGAAGCTGTGAGTGAGTGAGAGAGAGAGAAGCTGTGAGTGAGAGAGAGAGAGAGAAAGAGAAGCTGTGAGTGAGAGAGAGAAGCTGTCAGTGAGAGAGAAAGAAAGAAATAGAAGCTGTGAGTGAGTGAGAGAGAGAGAAGCTGTGAGTGAGAGAGAGAGAGAAGCTGTGAGTGAGAGAGAGAGAGAGAGAAAGAGAAGCTGTGAGTGAGAGAGAGAGAGAAAGAGAAGCTGTGAGAGAGAGAATGAGAAGCTGTGAGTGAGAGAGAAAGAGAAGCTGTGAGTGAGAGAGAGAGAAAGAGAAGCTGTGAGTGAGAGAGAGAAAGAGAAGCTGTGAGTGAGAGAGAGAGAGAAAGAGAAGCTGTGAGAGAGAGAGAAGCTGTGAGTGAGAGAGAAAGAAAGAAATAGAAGCTGTGAGTGAGTGAGAGAGAGAAGCTGTGAGTGAGAGAGAGAGAGAGAAGCTGTGAGTGAGAGAGAAAGGGAAAGAGAGGCTGTGAGTGAGAGAGAGAGAGAGAAAGAAAAGTTGTGAGTGAGAGAGAGAGAGAGAAAGAGAAGCTGTGAGAGAGAGAGAGAAGCTGTGAGTGAGAGAGAAAGAAAGAAATAGAAGCTGTGAGTGAGTGAGAGAGAGAGAAGCTGTGAGTGAGAGAGAGAGAGAAGCTGTGAGTGAGAGAGAGAGAGAGAAAGAGAAGCTGTGAGTGAGAGAGAGAAAGAGAAGTTGTGAGAGAGAGAAAGGGAAGCTGTGAGTGAGAGAGAAAGAGAAGCTGTGAGTGAGAGAGAGAGAAAGAGAAGCTGTGTGTGTGAGAGAGAGAGAGAAGCTGTGAGTGAGAGAGAGAGAGAGAGAGAGAAAGAGAAGCTGTGAGAGAGAGAGAAGCTGTGAGTGAGAGAGAAAGAAAGAAATAGAAGCTGTGAGTGAGTGAGAGAGAGAGAAGCTGTGAGTGAGTGAGAGAGAGAAGCTGTGAGTGAGAGAGAAAGGGAAAGAGAGGCTGTGAGTGAAAGAGAGAGAGAAAGAGAAGCTGTGAGAGAGAGAATGAGAAGCTGTGAGTGAGAGAGAAAGAGAAGCTGTGAGTGAGAGAGAGAGAAAGAGAAGCTGTGAGTGAGAGAGAGAAAGAGAAGCTGTGAGTGAGAGAGAGAGAGAAAGAGAAGCTGTGAGAGAGAGAGAAGCTGTGAGTGAGAGAGAAAGAAAGAAATAGAAGCTGTGAGTGAGTGAGAGAGAGAAGCTGTGAGTGAGAGAGAGAGAGAGAAGCTGTGAGTGAGAGAGAAAGGGAAAGAGAGGCTGTGAGTGAGAGAGAGAGAGAGAAAGAAAAGTTGTGAGTGAGAGAGAGAGAGAGAAAGAGAAGCTGTGAGAGAGAGAGAGAAGCTGTGAGTGAGAGAGAAAGAAAGAAATAGAAGCTGTGAGTGAGTGAGAGAGAGAGAAGCTGTGAGTGAGAGAGAGAGAGAAGCTGTGAGTGAGAGAGAGAGAGAGAAAGAGAAGCTGTGAGTGAGAGAGAGAAAGAGAAGTTGTGAGAGAGAGAAAGGGAAGCTGTGAGTGAGAGAGAAAGAGAAGCTGTGAGTGAGAGAGAGAGAAAGAGAAGCTGTGTGTGTGAGAGAGAGAGAGAAGCTGTGAGTGAGAGAGAGAGAGAGAGAGAGAAAGAGAAGCTGTGAGAGAGAGAGAAGCTGTGAGTGAGAGAGAAAGAAAGAAATAGAAGCTGTGAGTGAGTGAGAGAGAGAGAAGCTGTGAGTGAGTGAGAGAGAGAAGCTGTGAGTGAGAGAGAAAGGGAAAGAGAGGCTGTGAGTGAAAGAGAGAGAGAGAGAAGCTGTGAGTAAGAGAGAGAGAGAAGCTGTGAGTGTGAGAGAAAGAGAGGCTGTGAGTGAGAGAGAGAGAGAAGCTGAGTGAGAGAGAGATAAAGAGAAGCTGTGAGTTAGAGAGAGAGAGAGAAAGAGAAGCTGTGAGTGAGACAGAGAGAAAGAGAAGCTGTGTGTGTGTGTGAGAGAGAGAAGCTGTGAGTGAGAGAGAGAGAAAGAGAAGCTGTGAGTGAGAGAGAAAGCTGTGAGTGAGAGAGAAAGAGAAAGAGAAGCTGTGAGTGAGAGAGAGAGAGAAGCTCTGAGTGAGAGAGAGAGAGAGAAACTGTGAGTGAGAGAGAGAGAGAGAAGCTGTGAGTGAGTGAGAGAGAGAGAGAAGCTGTGAGTGAGAGAGAGAGAAAGAAAGAGAAGTTATGAGTGAGAGAGAGAGAAGCTGTAAGTGAGAGAGAGAGGGAGAAAGAGAAGCTGTGTGAGAGAGAGAGAAAGAGAAGCTGTGAGTGAGAGAGACAGACAGAGAAAGAGAAGCTGTGAGTGAGAGAGAGAGAGCTGGAAGCTGTGAGTGAGAGAGAGAGAAAGAGAAGCTCTGAGTGAGAGAGAGAGAAAGAGAAGCTGTGAGTGTGAGAGAGAGTGAGAAAAAGGGAAGCTGTGAGTGAGCGTGAGAGAGAGAAGCTGTGAGTGAGAGAGAGAGAAAGAGAAGCTCTGAGTGAGAGAGAGAGAAAGAGAAGCTGTGAGTGTTAGAGAGAGTGAGAAAAAGGGAAGCTGTGAGTGAGCGTGTGAGAGAGAAGCTGTGACAGTGGGAGAGAGAAAGAGAGAAAGAGAAGCTGTGACTGAGAGAGCGAGAAAGAAAGAGAAGTTATGAGTGAGAGAGAGAGAAGCTGTGAGTGAGAGAGAGAAGGAGAAAGAGAATCTGTGAGTGAGAGAGAGAGAGTAGCTGTGAGTGAGAGAGAGAGAGAGAAGCTGTGAGTGAGTGAGAGAGAGAGAAGCTGTGAGTGAGAGAGAGAAAGAGAAGCTGTGAGTGCGAGAGAGAGAGAAAGAGAAGCTGTGAGTGAGAGAGAGATAATGAGAAGCTGTGAGATAGAGAGAGAGAGAGAGAGAAGCTGTGAGTGAGAGAGAGAGAGAAAAAGAGAATCTCTGAGTGAGAGAGAGAGAGAAGCTGTGAGTAAGAGAGAGAAAGAGAAGGTGTGAGTGAGAGAGAGAGAGAGAGAAAGAGATGCTGTGAGTGAAAGAGAGAGAGAGAGAAAGAGAAGCTGTGAGTGAGAGAGAGATAATGAGAAGCTGTGAGTTAGAGAGAGACAGAGAAAGAGCTGTGAATGAGAGAGAGAGAGAGAGAAAGAGAAGCTGTGAGTGAGAGAGATATATAGAGAAGCTGTGAGTTAGAGAGAGAGAGAAAGAGAAGCTGTGTGAGAGAGAGAGAAAGAGAAGCTGTGTGAGAGAGAGAATCTGTGAGTGAGAGAGAGAGAGAGAAAGAAAGAGAAGATGTCAGTGAGTGAAGGAGAGAGAGAGAGAGAAGCTGTGAGTGAGAGAGAGAGAAAGATAAGCTGTGTGAGAGAGGGAGAGAAAGAGAAGCTGTGAGTGAGAGAGAGAGAGAGAGTGTGAGAATCTGTGAGTGAGAGAGAGAGAAGAGAGAGAGAGAAGCTGTGAGTGAGAGAGAGAGAGAGAAAGAGAAGCTGTGAGTGAGAGAGAGAGAGAGAAAGAGAAGCTGTGTGTGTGAGAGAGAGAAGCTGTTAGTGAGAGAGAAAGAAAGAAATAGAAGCTGTGAGTGAGTGAGAGAGAGATAAGCTGTGAGTGAGAGAGAGAGAAGCTGTGAGTGAGAGAGAGAGAGAAAGAGAAGGTGTGAGTGAGAGAGAGAGAGAAAGAGAAGGTGTGAGAGAGAGAAAGAGAAGCTGTGAGTGAGAGAGAAAGAGAAGCTGTGCGTGAGAGAGAGAAAGAGAAGCTGTGAGTGAGAGAGAGAGAAAGAGAAGCTGTGAGTGAGAGAGAGAGAGAAAGAGAAGCTGTGTGTGAGAGAGAATCTGTGAGTGAGAGAGAGAGAGAAAGAAAGAGAAGATGTCAGTGAGAGAGGGAGAGAGAGAGAGAGAAGCTGTGAGTGAGAGAGAGAGAAAGATAAGCTGTGTGAGAGAGGGAGAGAAAGAGAAGATGTGAGTTAGAGAGAGAGAGAAAGAGAAGCTGTGAGTAAGAGAGAGAGAGAAAGAGAAGCTGTGTGAGAGAGAGAACCTGTGAGTGAGAGAGAGAGAGAGAGAGAGAGAGAGAAGACGTCAGTGAGAGAGGGAGAGAGAGAGAGAAGCTGTGAGTGAGAGAGAGAGAGAAAGATAAGCTGTGTGAGTGAGGGAGAGAAAGAGAAGCTGTGAGTGAGAGAGAGAGAGAGAGTGAGAAGCTGTGAGTGAGAGAGAGAGAGAGAAGCTGTGAGTGAGAGAGAGAGAGAGAAAGAGAAGCTGTGAGTGAGAGAGAGAGAGAAAGAGAAGCTGTGAGAGAGAGAGAGAGAAGCTGTGAGTGAGAGAGAAAGAAAGAAATAGAAGCTGTGAGTGAGTGAGAGAGAGAGAAGCTGTGAGTGAGAGAGAGAGAGAAGCTGTGAGTGAGAGAGAGAGAGAGAAAGAGAAGCTGTGAGTGAGAGAGAGAGAGAAAGAGAAGCTGTGAGAGAGAGAAAGAGAAGCTGTGAGTGAGAGAGAAAGAGAAGCTGTGAGTGAGAGAGAGAGAAAGAGAAGCTGTGAGTGAGAGAGAGAAAGAGAAGCTGTGAGTGAGAGAGAGAGAAAGAGAAGCTGTGAGAGAGAGAGAGAGAAGCTGTGAGTGAGAGAGAAAGAAAGAAATAGAAGCTGTGAGTGAGTGAGAGAGAGAGAAGCTGTGAGTGAGAGAGAGAGAGAGAAGCTGTGAGTGAGAGAGAAAGGGAAAGAGAGGCTGTGAGTGAGAGAGAGAGAGAGAGAGAAAGAGAGAGAGAGAGAAGCTGTGAGTGAGAGAGAAAGAAAGAAATAGAAGCTGTGAGTGAGTGAGAGAGAGAGAAGCTGTGAGTGAGAGAGAGAGAGAAGCTGTGTGAGAGAGAGAGAGAGAGAAAGAGAAGCTGTGAGTGAGAGAGAGAAAGAGAAGTTGTGAGAGAGAGAAAGGGAAGCTGTGAGTGAGAGAGAAAGAGAAGCTGTGAGTGAGAGAGAGAGAAAGAGAAGCTGTGAGAGAGAGAGAAGCTGTGAGTGAGAGAGAGTGATTGAAAGAGAAGCTGTGAGAGAGAGAGAAGCTGTGAGTGAGAGAGAAAGAAAGAAATAGAAGCTGTGAGTGAGTGAGAGAGAGAGAAGCTGTGAGTGAGTGAGAGAGAGAAGCTGTGAGTGAGAGAGAAAGGGAAAGAGAGGCTGTGAGTGAAAGAGAGAGAGAAAAGCTGTGAGTAAGAGAGAGAGAGAAGCTGTGAGTGTGAGAGAAAGAGAGGCTGTGAGTGAGAGAGAGAGAGAAGCTGAGTGAGAGAGAGATAAAGAGAAGCTGTGAGTTAGAGAGAGAGAGAGAAAGAGAAGCTGTGAGTGAGACAGAGAGAAAGAGAAGCTGTGTGTGTGTGAGAGAGAGAGAGAAGCTGTGAGTGAGAGAGAGAGAAATATAAGCTGTGAGTGAGAGAGAAAGCTGTGAGTGAGAGAGAAAGAGAAAGAGAAGCTGTGAGTGAGAGAGAGAGAAGCTGTGAGTGAGAGAGAGAGAGAAACTGTGAGTGAGAGAGAGAGAGAGAAGCTGTGAGTGAATGAGTGAGAGAGAGAGAAGCTGTGAGTGAGAGAGAGAGAAAGAAAGAGAAGTTATGAGTGAGAGAGAGAGAAGCTGTAAGTGAGAGAGAGAGGGAGAAAGAGAAGCTGTGAGAGAGAGAGAGAAAGAGAAGCTGTGAGTGAGAGGGACAGACAGAGAAAGAGAAGCTGTGAGTGAGAAAGAGAGAGCTAGAAGCTGTGAGTGAGTGAGAGAGAGAGAAGCTGTGAGTGAGAGAGAGAAAGAGAAGCTGTGAGTGAGAGAGAGAGAGAGAGAGAGAAAGAGAAGCTGTGAGTGAGAGTGAGAGAGAAGCTGTGAGTGAGAGTGAGAGAGAAAGAGAAGCTGTGAGTGAGAGAGTGAGAGAAAGAGAAGCTGTTAGTGAGAGAGAGAGAAAGAAAGAGAAGCTGTGAGTGAGAGAGAGAAGCTGTGAGTGAGAGAGAGAGAAAGAGAAGCTCTGAGTGAGAGAGAGAGAAAGAGAAGCTGTGAGTGTGAGAGAGAATGAGAAAAAGGGAAGCTGTGAGTGAGCGTGAGAGAGAGAAGCTGTGACAGTGGGAGAGAGAAAGAGAGAAAGAGAAGCTGTGAGTGAGAGAGAGAGAAAGAAAGAGAAGTTATGAGTGAGAGAGAGAGAAGCTGTGAGTGAGAGAGAGAAGGAGAAAGAGAATCTGTGAGTGAGAGAGAGAGAGAGAGAGTAGCTGTGAGTGAGAGAGAGAGAGAGAAGCTGTGAGTGAGTGAGAGAGAGAGAGAAGCTGTGAGTGAGAGAGAGAAAGAGAAGCTGTGAGTGTGAGAGAGAGAGAGAAAGAGAAGCTGTGAGTGAGAGAGAGATAAAGAGAAGCTGTGAGTTAGAGAGAGAGAGAAAGAGAAGCTGTGAGTGAGAGAGAGAGAGAAAAAGAGAATCTCTGAGTGAGAGAGAGAAGCTGTGAGTGAGAGAAAGATAAGCTCTGAGTGAGAGAGAGAGAAAGAGAAGCTGTGAGTGTGAGAGAGAGTGAGAAAAAGGGAAGCTGTGAGTGAGCATGAGAGAGAGAAGCTGTGACAGTGGGAGAGAGAAAGAGAGAAAGAGAAGCTGTGAGTGAGAGAGAGAAAAAGAAAGAGAAGTTATGAGTGAGAGAGAGAGAAGCTGTGAGTGAGAGAGAGAAGGAGAAAGAGAATCTGTGAGTGAGAGAGAGAGAGAGAGAGTAGCAGTGAGTGAGAGAGAGAGAGAAGCTGTGAGTGAGAGAGAGAAAGAGAAGCTGTGAGTGAGAGAGAGAGAGAGAGAGAAAGAGAAGCTGTGAGTGAGAGAGAGATAAAGAGAAGCTGTGAGTTAGAGAGAGAGAGAAAGAGAAGCTGTGAGTGAGAGAGAGAGAGAAAGAGAAGCTGTGTGAGAGAGAGAATCTGTGAGTGAGAGAGAGAGAGAGAGAAAGAAAGAGAAGATGTCAGTGAGAGAGGGAGAGAGAGAGAGAAGCTGTGAGTGAGAGAGAGAGAGAAAGATAAGCTGTGTGAGAGAGGGAGAGAAAGAGAAGCTGTGAGTGAGTGAGAGAGAGAGTGAGAAGCTGTGAGTGAGTGAGAGAGAGAAGCTGTGAGTGAGAGAGAGAGAGAGAAAGAGAAGCTGTGAGTGAGAGAGAGAGAGAAAGAGAAGCTGTGAGAGAGAGAGAGAAGCTGTCAGTGAGAGAGAAAGAAAGAAATAGAAGCTGTGAGTGAGTGAGAGAGAGAGAAGCTGTGAGTGAGAGAGAGAGAGAAGCTGTGAGTGAGAGAGAGAGAGAGAGAAAGAGAAGCTGTGAGTGAGAGAGAGAGAGAAAGAGAAGCTGTGAGAGAGAGAATGAGAAGCTGTGAGTGAGAGAGAAAGAGAAGCTGTGAGTGAGAGACAGAGAAAGAGAAGCTGTGAGTGAGAGAGAGAAAGAGAAGCTGTGAGTGAGAGAGAGAGAGAAAGAGAAGCTGTGAGAGAGAGAGAAGTTGTGAGTGAGAGAGAAAGAAAGAAATAGAAGCTGTGAGTGAGTGAGAGAGAGAAGCTGTGAGAGAGAGAGAGAGAGAGAAGCTGTGAGTGAGAGAGAAAGGGAAAGAGAGGCTGTGAGTGAGAGAGATAGAGAGAAAGAGAAGTTGTGAGTGAGAGAGAGAGAGAGAAAGAGAAGCTGTGAGAGAGAGAGAGAAGCTGTGAGTGAGAGAGAAAGAAAGAAATAGAAGCTGTGAGTGAGTGAGAGAGAGAGAAGCTGTGAGTGAGAGAGAGAGAGAAGCTGTGAGTGAGAGAGAGAAAGAGAAAGAGAAGCTGTGAGTGAGAGAGAGAAAGAGAAGTTGTGAGAGAGAGAAAGGGAAGCTGTGAGTGAGAGAGAAAGAGAAGCTGTGAGTGAGAGAGAGAGAAAGAGAAGCTGTGTGTGAGAGAGAGAGAGAGAAGCTGTGAGTGAGAGAGAGAGAGAGAGAGAGAAAGAGAAGCTGTGAGAGAGAGAGAAGCTGTGAGTGTGAGAGAAAGAGAGGCTGTGAGTGAGAGAGAGAGAGAAGCTGTGAGAGAGAGATAAAGAGAAGCTGTGAGTTAGAGAGAGAGAGAGAAAGAGAAGCTGTGAGTGAGACAGAGAGAAAGAGAAGCTGTGTGTGTGTGAGAGAGAGAGAAGCTGTGAGTGAGAGAGAGAGAAAGAGAAGCTGTGAGTGAGAGAGAGAGAAGCTCTGAGTGAGAGAGAGAGAGAGAAACTGTGAGTGAGAGAGAGAGAGAAGCTGTGAGTGAGTGAGAGACAGAGAGAAGCTGTGAGTGAGAGAGAGAGAAAGAAAGAGAAGTTATGAGTGAGAGAGAGAGAAGCTGTAAGTGAGAGAGAGAGGGAGAAAGAGAAGCTGTGAGAGAGAGAGAGAAAGAGAAGCTGTGAGTGAGAGAGACAGACAGAGAAAGAGAAGCTGTGAGTGAGAGAGAGAGAGCTAGAAGCTGTGAGTGAGTGAGAGAGAGCGAAGCTGTGAGTGAGAGAGAGAAAGAGAAGCTGTGAGTGTGAGAGAGAGAAAGAGAAGCTGTGAGTGAGAGAGAGAGAAAGAGAAGCTGTGAGTGAGAGAGAGAGAAGCTGTGAGTGAGAGAGTGAGGGAGAAAGTGAAGCGGTGAGTGAGAGAGAGAGAGAAGCTGTGAGTGAGAGAGAGAGAGAGAGAGAGAAAGAATCTGTGAGTGAGAGAGAGAGAGAGAGAATCTGTGAGTGAGAGAGAGAGAAGCTGTGAGTGAGAGAGAGAAAGAAAAGCTGTGAGTGAGAGAGAGAGAGAAAGAGAAGCTGTGAGTGAGAGAAAGATAAAGAGAAGTTGTGAGTTAGAGAGAGACAGAGAAAGAGAAGCTGTGAGTGAGAGAGAGAGAGAGAAAGAGAAGCTGTGTGTTTGAGAGAGAGAGAAGCTGTGAGTGAGAGAGAGAGAGAAAGAGAAGATGTTAGTGAGAGAGTGAGAGAGAGAAAGAGAAGTTGTGAGTGAGAGAGAGAAGCTGTGAGTGAGAGAGAGAGAGAGAAAGAGAAGGTGTGTGTGAGAGAGAGAAAGAGAAGCTGTGAGTGAGAGAGAGAAGATGTGAGTGAGAGAGAGAGAGAAGATGTGAGTGAGAGAAAGAGAAAGAGAAGCTGTGAGTGAGTGAGAGAGAGAGATAAAGAGAAGCTGTGAGTGATAGAGAGAGATAAAGAAAAGCTGTGAGTGAGAGAGAGAAAGAGAAGCTGGGAGTGAGTAAGAGAGAGAAAGAGAGGCTGTGAGTGAGAGAGAGAGAGAGAAGCTGCGTGAGAGAGAGATAAAGAGAAGCTGTGAGTTAGAGAGAGAGGGAGAAAGAGAATCTGTGAGTGAGACAGAGAGAAAGAGAAGCTGTGTGTGTGTGTGTGTGAGAGAGAAGCTGTGAGTGAGAGAGAGAGAGAAAAAGAGAAGCTGTGAGTGAGAGAGAGAGCGAGAAGCTGTGAGTGAGAGAGAGAGAGAGAGAAACTGTGAGTGAGAGAGAGAGAGAAGCTGTGAGTGAGTGAGTGAGAGAGAGAGAAGCTGTGAGAGAGAGAGAAATAAAGAGAAGCTGCGAGTGAGAGAGTGAGAGAGAAAGAGAAGCTGTGAGTGAGAGAGAGAGAGAAAGAGAAGCTGTGAGTGAGAGAGAGAAAGAAAGAGATGCTGTGAGTGAGAGAGAGAGGGTGAAAGAGAAGCTGTGATTGTGAGAGAGAGGGAGAAAAAGCTGTCAGTGAGCGTGAGAGAGAGCGAGAAGCTGTGACAGTGGGAGAGAGAGAAAGAGAAGCTGTGAGTGAGTGAGAAGAAAGAAAGAGAAGCTATGAGTGAGAGAGAGAGAAGCTGTAAATGTGAGAGAGAGGGAGAAAGGGAAGCTGTGAGAGAGAGAGGGAAAGAGAAGCTGTGAGTGAGAGAGACAGACAGAGAAAGAGAAGCTGTGAGTGAGAGAGAGAGAGCTAGAAGCTGTGAGTGAGTGAGAGAGAGAGAAGCTGTGAGTGAGAGAGAGAAAGAGAAGCTGTGAGTGAGAGAGAGAGAGAAAGAGAAGCTGTGAGTGAGAGAGAGATAAAGAGAAGCTGTGAGTTAGAGAGAGAGAGAAAGAGAAGCTGTGAGTGAGAGAGAGAGAAGCTGTGAGTGAGAGAGAGAGGGAGAAAGTGAAGCGGTGAGTGAGAGAGAGAGAGACAGAGAAGCTGTGAGTGAGAGAGAGAGCAAGAAAAAAGAATCTGTGAGTGAGAGAGAGAGAGAGAGAAGCTGTGAGTGAGAGAGAGAGAGAGAAGCTGTGAGTGAGAGAGAGAAAGAGAAGCTGTGAGTGAGAGAGAGAGAGAAAGAGAAGCTGTGAGTGAGAGAGAGAGAGAGAAGCTGTGAGTGAGAGAGAAAGAGAGGCTGTGAGTGAGAGAGAGAGAGAGAAACTGAGTGAGAGAGAGATAAAGAGAAGCTGTGAGTTAGAGAGAGAGAGAGAGAGAAGCTGTGAGTGAGACAGAGAGAAAGAGAAGCTGTGTGTGTGTCAGAGAGAGAGAATCTGTGAGTGAGAGAGAGAGAGAGAGAAAGAGAAGCTGTGAGTGAGAGAGAAAGCTGTGAGTGAGAGAGAAAGAGAAAGAGAAGTTGTGAGTGAGAGAGAGAGAAGCTGTGAGTGAGTGAGAGAGAGAGAAACTGTGAGTGAGAGAGAGAGAAGCTGTGAGTGAGTGAGTGAGAGAGAGAGAAGCTGTGAGTGAGAGAGAGAAATAAAGAGAAGCTGTGAGTGAGTGAGAGAGATAGAGAGAAGCTGTGAGTGAGAGAGAGAAATAAAGAGAAGCTGTGAGTCAGAGAGAAACAGAGAAAGAGAAGCTGTGAGTGAGAGAGAGAGAGAAAGAGAAGCTGTGAGTGAGAGAGAGAGAGAAAGAGAAGCTGTGAGTGTGAGAGAGAGATAAAGAGAAGCTGTGAGTTAGAGAGAGACAGAGAAAGAGAAGCTGTGAGTGAGAGAGTGAGAGAGAAAGAGAAGCTGTGAGTGAGAGAGAGAGAAATAGAAGCTGTGAGTGAGAGAGAGAGAAAGAAAGAGATGCTGTGAGTGAGAGAGAGAGGGTGAAAGAGAAGCTGTGATTGTGAGAGAGAGGGAGAAAAAGGGAAGCTGTCAGTGAGCGTGAGAGAAAGAGAAGCTGTGACAGTGGGAGAGAGAGAAAGAGTAGCTGTGAGTGAGTGAGAGAGAAAGAAAGAGAAGCTATGAGTGAGAGAGAGAGAAGCTGTAAGTGACAGAGAGAGGGAGAAAGAGAAGCTGTGAGAGAGATAGAGAAAGAGAAGCTGTGAGTGAGAGAGAGAGACAGAGAAAGAGAATCTGTGAGTGAGAGAGAGAGAGCTAGAAGCTGTGAGTGAGTGAGAGAGAGAGAAGCTGTGAGTGGGAGAGAGAAAGAGAAGCTGTGAGTGAGAGAGAGAGAGAAAGAGAAGCTGTGAGTGAGAGAGAGATAAAGAGAAGCTTTGAGTTAGAGAGAGAGAGAAAGAGAAGCTGTGAGTGAGAGAGAGAGAAGCTGTGAGTGAGAGAGAGAAAGAGAAGCTGTGAGTGTGTGAGAGAGAAAGAAAGAGAAGCTATGAGTGAGAGAGAGAAGCTGTAAGTGAGAGAGAGAGGGAGAAAGAGAAGCTGTGAGAGAGAGAGAAAGAGAAGCTGTGAGTGAGAGAGACAGACAGAGAAAGAGAAGCTGTGAGTGAGAGAGAGCGAGCTAGAAGCTGTGAGTGAGTGAGAGAGAGAGAAGCTGTGAGTGGGAGAGAGAAAGAGAAGCTGTGAGTGAGAGAGAGAGAGAAAGAGAAGCTGTGAGTGAGAGAGAGATAAAGAGAAGCTTTGAGTTAGAGAGAGAGAGAAAGAGAAGCTGTGAGTGAGAGAGAGAGAAGCTGTGAGTGATAGAGAGAGGGAGAAAGTGAAGCGGTGAGTGAGAGAGAGATAAAGAGAAGCTGTGAGTTAGAGAGAGACAGAGAAAGAGAAGCTGTGAGTGAGAGAGAGAGTGAGAAAGAGAAGCTGTGTGTGACAGAGAGAAGCTGTGAGTGAGAGAGAGAGAGAAAGAGAAGATGTTAGTGAGAGAGTGAGAGAGAGAAAGAGAAGCTGTGAGTGAGAGAGAGAGAGAGAAAGAGAAGGTGTGTGTGAGAGAGAAAGAGAAGCTGTGAGTGAGAGAGAGAGAGAAGATGTGAGTGAGTGAGAGAGAGAAGATGTGAGTGAGAGAAGGAGAAAGAGAAGCTGTGAGTGAGTGAGAAAGAGAGATAAAGAGAAGCTGTGAGTGTTAGAGAGAGATAAAGAAAAGCTGTGAGTGAGAGAGAGAAAGAGAAGCTGGGAGTGAGTAAGAGTGAGAAAGAGAAGCTGTGAGTGAGAGAGAGAGAGAAGCTGTGAGTGAGAGAGAGAGAGAGAAGCTGTGAGTGAGAGAGAAAGAAAGAAAGAGAAGCTGTGAGTGAGTGAGAGAGAGAGAGATAAACTGTGAGTGAGAGAGAGAGAGAGAGAAAGAGAAGCTGTGAGTGAGAGAGAGAGAAAGAAAGAGAAGCTGTGAGTGAGAGAGAGAGAGAAGCTGTGAGTGAGAGAGAGATGGAGAAAGAGAAGCCGTGTGAGAGAGAGAAAGAAAGAGAAGCTGTGGGTGAGAGAGAGAGAGAAAGTGAAGATGTGAGAGAGAGAAAGAGGTGTGAGTGAGAGAGAGAGAGAGAAGCTGTGAGTGAGAGAGAGAGAGAAAGTGAAGCTGTGACTTAGAGAGAGAGATAAAGACAAGCTGTGAGTGAGAGAGGGAAAGAGAAGCTGGGAGTGAGTAAGAGAGAGAAAGAGAAGCTGTGAGTGAGAGAGAGAGAGAAGCTGTGAGTGAGAGAGAGAGAGAAAGAGATGTGAGTGAGAGAGAGAAAGAGAAACTGTGAGTGAGAGAGAGAGAGAAAGAAAGACAAGCTGTGAGTGAGAGAGAGATAAAGAGAAGCTGTGAGTTAGAGAGAGACAGAGAAAGAGAAGCTGTGAGTGAGAGAGAGAGAGAAGCTGTGAGTGTGAGAGAGATAGAGATAGAGAAGCTGTGAGTGAGAGAGAGAGAGAAAGAGAAGCTGTGAGTGAGAGAGTGAGAGAAAGAGAAGCTGTGAGTGAGAGGG
Organism: Bradypodion ventrale; assembly: GCA_035047345.1. Classification (NCBI taxonomy): domain Eukaryota; kingdom Metazoa; phylum Chordata; class Lepidosauria; order Squamata; family Chamaeleonidae; genus Bradypodion; species Bradypodion ventrale. Next base: position 8,539,702 of record JAWDJE010000018.1, on the reverse strand, counting down.
AGAGGGTGAAAGAGAAACTGTGTGTGAGAGAGAGGGAGAAAAAGGGAAGCTGTGAGTGAGCGTGAGAGAGAGAGAGAAGGTGTGACAGTGGGAGAGAGAGAGAGAGAAAGAAAGAAAGAGAAGCTATGAGTGAGAGAGAGAAGCTGTGAGTGAGAGAGAGAGGGAGAAAGAGAAGCTATGAGTGAGAGAGAGAGGGAAAGAGAAGCTGTGAGTGTGAGAGAGAGACAGAGAAAGAGAAGCTGTGAGTGAGAGAGAGAGAGCTAGAGGCTGTGAGTGAGTGAGAGAGAGAGAAGCTGTGAGTGAGTGAGAGAAAGAGAAGTTGTGAGTGAGAGAGAGAGAGAAAGAGAAGTTGTGGGTGAGAGAGAGATAAAGAGAAGCTGTGAGTTAGAGAGAGAGAGAAAGAGATGCTGTGAGTGAGAGAGAGAGAGAGAAAAAGAGAATCTGTGAGTGAGAGAGAGAAAGAGAGAAGCTGTGAGTGAGAGAGAGAAAGAGAAGCTGTGAGTGAGAGAGAGAGAAAGAGAAGCTGTGAGTGAGAGAGACATAAAGAAGCTGTGAGTTAGAGAGAGACAGAGAAAGAGAAGATGTTAGTGAGAGAGTGAGAGAGAGAAAGAGAAGGTGTGTGTGTGAGAGAGAAAGAGAAGCTGTGAGAGAGAGAGAGAAGATGTGAGTGAGTGAGAGAGAGAAGATGTGAGTGAGAGAGAGATGGAGAAAGAGAAGCTGTGTGAGAGAGAGAAAGAAAGAGAAGTTGTGAGTGAGTGAGAGAGAGAGAGAAACTGTGAGTGAGAGAGAGAAAGAGAAGCTGGGAGTGAGTAAGAGAGAGAAAGAGAGGCTGTGAGTGAGAGAGAGAGAGAGAGAAAAGCTGTGAGTGAGAGAGAAAGAAAGAAAGAGAAGCTGTGAGTGAGTGAGTGAGAGAGAGAGAAACTGTGAGTGAGTGAGAGAGAGAAAGAGAAACTGTGAGTGAGAGAGAGCGAAGATGTGAGTGAGAGAAAGAGAAAGAGAAGCTGTGAGTGAGTGAGAGAGATAAAGAAAAGCTGTGAGTGATAGAGAGAGATAAAGAAAAGCTGTGAGTGAGAGAGAGAAAGAAAAGCTGGGAGTGTGTAAGAGAGAGAAAGAGAAGCTGTGAGTGAGTGAGAGAGAGAGAAGCTGTGAGAGAGAGAGAGAGAGAGAAGCTGTGAGTGAGAGAGAAAGAAAGAAAGAGAAGCTGTGAGTGAGTGAGAGAGAGAGAGAAACTGTGAGTGAGTGAGAGAGAAAGAGAAGCTGTGAGTGAGAGAGAGAGAGAAAGAAAGAGAAGCTGTGAGTGAGAGAGAGAGAAGCTGTGAGTGAGAGAGAGATGGAGAAAGAGAAGCTGTGTGAGAGAGAGAAAGAAAGAGAAGTTGTGAGTGAGTGAGAGAGAGAGAGAAACTGTGAGTGAGAGAGAGAGAGAGAGAAAGAGAAGCTGTGAGTGAGAGAGAGAGAAGCTGTGAGTGAGAGAGAGAGGGAGAAAGAGAAGCTGTGAGTGAGAGAGAGAGAAAGAGAAGCTGTGAGTGAGTGAGAGAGAGAGAGAAGCTGTGAGAGAGAGAGAGAGAAGCTGTGAGTGAGTGAGTGAGAGAGAAGCTGTGTGAGAGAGAGAGAGAAGCTGTGAGTGAGAGAGAGAGAGAAGGAGAAGCTGTGAGTGAGATAGAGAGAAAGAGAAGCTGTGAGTGAGTGAGAGAGAGAGAGAAGCTGTGAGTGAGAGAGAAAGAGAAGCTGTGAGTGAGAGAGAAAGAGAAGCTATGAGTTAGAGAGAGAGAGTGAAAGAGAAGCTGTGAGTGAGAGAGAGAATGAGAAGCTGTGAGATAGCGAGAGAAAGAGAAGCTGTGAGTGAGAAAGAGAGAGAAAAGCTGTGAGTGAGAGAGAAAGAGAACCTGTGAGTGAGAGAGAAAGAGAAGCTGTGTGTGTGAGAGAGAGAGAAGCTGTGAGTGTGTGAGAGAGAAAAAGAAGCTGTGAGTGAGAGAGAGAGAGAAAGTGAAGTTGTGAGTGAGAGAGTGAGATAAAGAGAAGCTGTGAGTTAGAGAGAGGCAGAGAAAGAGAAGCTGTGAGTGAGAGAGCGAGAGAAGAAGAAGCTGTGAGTGAGAGAGAGAGAGAAAGAGAAGCTGTGAGTGAGAGAGAGAGAGAAGCTGTGAGTGAGAGAGTGAGAGAAAGAGAAGCTGTGAGTGAGAGAGAGTGAGAAAGAGAAGCTGTGAGTGAGAGAGAGAGAAAGAGAAGCTGTGAGTGAGAGAGAAAGAGAAGCTATGAGTTAGAGAGAGAGAGTGAAAGAGAAGCTGTGAGTGAGAGAGAGAGAATGAGAAGCTGTGATATAGCGAGAGAAAGAGAAGCTGTGAGTGAGAGAGAGAGAGAGAAGCTGTGAGTGAGAGAGAGAGAGAAGCTGTGAGTGAGAGAGAAAGAGAAGCTGTGTGTGAGAGAGAGAGAAGCTGTGAGTGAGAGAGAGAGAAAGAGAAGCTGTGAGTGAGATACAGAGAGAGAAAGAGAAGCTGTGAGTGAGTGAGAGAGAGAGAGAAGCTGTGAGTGAGAGAGAAAGAGAAGCTGTGAGTGAGAGAGAAAGAGAAGCTATGAGTTAGAGAGAGAGAGTGAAAGAGAAGCTGTGAGTGAGAGAGAGAGAATGAGAAGCTGTGAGATAGCGAGAGAAAGAGAAGCTGTGAGTGAGAAAGAGAGAGAAAAGCTGTGAGTGAGAGAGAAAGAGAACCTGTGAGTGTGAGAGAAAGAGAAGCTGTGTGTGTGTGAGAGAGAGAGAAGCTGTGAGTGTTTGAGAGAGAAAAAGAAGCTGTGAGTGAGAGAGAGAGAGAAAGTGAAGCTGTGAGTGAGAGAGTGAGATAAAGAGAAGCTGTGAGTTAGAGAGAGACAGAGAAAGAGAAGCTGTGAGTGAGAGAGCGAGAGAGAAAGAGAAGCTGTGAGTGAGAGAGAGAGTGAAGCTGTGAGTGAGAGAGTGAGAGAAAGAGAAGCTGTGAGTGAGAGAGAGAGAAAGAAAGAGAAGCTGTGAGTGAGAGAGAGAAGCTGTGAGTGAGAGAGAGAGAGAAAGAGAAGCTGTGAGTGAGAGAGAGAGAAAGAGAAGCTATGAGTGAGAGAGAAAGAGAAGCTATGAGTTAGAGAGAGGGAGAAAGTGAAGCTGTGAGTGAGAGAGTGAGATAAAGAGAAGCTGTGAGTTAGAGAGAGACAGAGAAAGAGAAGCTGTGAGTGAGAGAGAGAGAGAGAAGCTGTGAGTGAGAGTGAGAGAGAGAGTGAGAAGCTGTGAGTGAGAGTGAGAGAGAAAGAGAAGCTGTGAGTGAGAGAAAGAGAAGCTGTGAGTGAGAGAGAGAAGCTGTGAGTGAGAGAGAGAGAGAGAAAGAGAAGCTGTGAGTGAGAGAGTGATAAAGAGAAGCTGTGAGTTAGAGAGAGACAGAGAAAGAGAAGCTGTGAGTGAGAGAGAAAGTGAAAGAGAAGCTGTGTGTGTGTGAGAGAGAAGCTGTGAGTGAGAGAGAGAGAGAAAGAGAAGATGTTAGTGAGAGATTGAGAGAGAGAAAGAGAAGCTGTGAGTGAGAGAGAGAGAAGCTGTGAGTGAGAGAGAGAGAGAAAGAGAAGGTGTGAGTGAGAGATAGAAAGAGAAGCTGTGTGAGAGAGAGAGAGAAGCTGTGAGTGAGAGAGAGAGAGAGAAGATGTGAGTGAGAGAGAGAAAGAGAAGCTGTGAGTGAGTGAGAGAGATAAAGAGAAGATGTGAGTGATAGAGAGAGATAAAGAAAAGCTGTGAGTGAGAGAGAGAAAGAGAAGCTGGGAGTGAGTAAGAGAGAGAAAGAGAAGCTGTGAGTGTGTGTGAGAGAGAGAAGCTGTGAGTGAGAGAGAGAGAGAGAAGCTGTGAGTGAGTGAGAGAGAAAGAAAGAGAAGTTGTGAGTGAGAGAGAGAGAGAGAAACTGTGAGTGAGAGAGAGAGAGAGAAAGAGAAGCTGTGAGAGAGAGAGAAAGAAAGAGAAGCTGTGAGTGAGAGAGAAGCTGTGAGTGAGAGAGAGAAGGAGAAAGAGAAGCTGTGAGTGAGAGAGAGAGAGAAAGAGAAGCTGTGTGTGTGAGAGAGAGAAGCTGTGAGTGAGAGTGAGAGAGAAAGAGAAAGAGAAGCTGTGAGTGAGAGAGAGAGAAGCTGTGAGTGAGAGTGAGAGAGAAAGAGAAGCTGTGAGTGAGAGAAAGTGAAGCTGTGAGTGAGAGAGAGAGAGAAAGAAAGAGAAGCTGTGAGTGAGAGAGAGATAAAGAGAAGCTGTGAGTTAGAGAGAGACAGAGAAAGAGAACCTGTGAGTGAGAGAGAAAGAGAAAGAGAAGCTGTGTGTGTGAGAGAGAGAAGCTGTGAGTGAGAGAGAGAGAAAGAGAAGATGTTAGTGAGAGATTGAGAGAGAGAAAGGGAAGCTGTGAGTGAGAGAGAGAGAAGCTGTGAGTGAGAGAGAGAGAGAGAAAGAGAAGGTGTGAGTGAGAGAGAGAAAGAGAAGCTGTAAGTGAGAGAGAGAGAGAAGCTGTGAGTGAGAGAGAGAGAGAGAAGATGTGAGTGAGAGAGAAAGAGAAAGAGAAGCTGTGAGTGAGTGAGAGAGATAAAGAGAAGCTGTGAGTGATAGAGAGAGATAAAGAAAAGCTGTGGGTAAGAGAGAGAAAGAGAAGCTGTGAGTGTGTGAGAGAGAGAGAAGCTGTGTGTGAGAGAGAGAGAAGCTGTGAGTGAGAGAGAGAGAAAGAAAGAGAAGTTGTGAGTGAGAGAGAGAGAGAGAGAGAAACTGTGAGTTAGAGAGAGAGAGAGAGAAAGAGAAGCTGTGAGTGAGAGAGAGAGAGAAAGAAAGAGAAGCTGTGAGTGAGAGAGAAGCTGTGAGTGAGAGAGAGAGGGAGAAAGAGAAGCTGTGAGTGAGAGAGAGAGAGAAAGAGAAGCTGTGAGTGAGTGAGAGAGAGAGAGAGAAAGAGAAGCTGTGTGTGTGAGAGAGAGAGAGAGAAGCTGTGAGTGAGTGAGAGAGAAAGAAAGAGAAGTTGTGAGTGAGAGAGAGAGAGAGAGAAACTGTGAGTGAGAGAGAGAGAGAGAGAAAGAGAAGCTGTGAGAGAGAGAGAAAGAAAGAGAAGCTGTGAGTGAGAGAGAAGCTGTGAGTGAGAGAGAGAAGGAGAAAGAGAAGCTGTGAGTGAGAGAGAGAGAGAAAGAGAAGCTGTGTGTGTGAGAGAGAGAAGCTGTGAGTGAGAGTGAGAGAGAAAGAGAAAGAGAAGCTGTGAGTGAGAGAGAGAGAAGCTGTGAGTGAGAGTGAGAGAGAAAGAGAAGCTGTGAGTGAGAGAAAGTGAAGCTGTGAGTGAGAGAGAGAGAGAAAGAAAGAGAAGCTGTGAGTGAGAGAGAGATAAAGAGAAGCTGTGAGTTAGAGAGAGACAGAGAAAGAGAACCTGTGAGTGAGAGAGAAAGAGAAAGAGAAGCTGTGTGTGTGTGAGAGAGAAGCTGTGAGTGAGAGAGAGAGAAAGAGAAGATGTTAGTGAGAGATTGAGAGAGAGAAAGGGAAGCTGTGAGTGAGAGAGAGAGAAGCTGTGAGTGAGAGAGAGAGAGAGAAAGAGAAGGTGTGAGTGAGAGAGAGAAAGAGAAGCTGTAAGTGAGAGAGAGAGAGAAGCTGTGAGTGAGAGAGAGAGAGAGAAGATGTGAGTGAGAGAGAAAGAGAAAGAGAAGCTGTGAGTGAGTGAGAGAGATAAAGAGAAGCTGTGAGTGATAGAGAGAGATAAAGAAAAGCTATGAGTAAGAGAGAGAAAGAGAAGCTGTGAGTGTGTGAGAGAGAGAGAAGCTGTGAGTGAGAGAGAGAGAAGCTGTGAGTGAGAGAGAGAGAAAGAAAGAGAAGTTGTGAGTGAGAGAGAGAGAGAGAGAGAGAAACTGTGAGTTAGAGAGAGAGAGAGAGAAAGAGAAGCTGTGAGTGAGAGAGAGAGAGAAAGAAAGAGAAGCTGTGAGTGAGAGAGAAGCTGTGAGTGAGAGAGAGAGGGAGAAAGAGAAGCTGTGAGTGAGAGAGAGAGAGAAAGAGAAGCTGTGAGTGAGTGAGAGAGAGAGAGAGAAAGAGAAGCTGTGTGTGAGAGAGAGAGAAGCTGTGAGTGAGAGAGAGAGAAGGAGAAGCTGTGAGTGAGATAGAGAGAGAGGAAGAGAAGCTGTGAGTGAAAGAGAGAGAGAAGCTGTGAGTGAGAGAGAAAGAGAAGCTGTGAGTGAGAGAGAAAGAGAAGCTATGAGTTAGAGAGAGAGAGTGAAAGAGAAGCTGTGAGTGAGAGAGAGAGAGAATGAGAAGCTGTGAGATAGCGAGAGAAAGAGAAGCTGTGAGTGAGAGAGAGAGAGAAGCTGTGAGTCAGAGAGAAAGAGAAGCTGTGAGTGAGAGAGAAAGAGAAGCTGTGTGTGTGTGAGAGAGAGAAGCTGTGAGTGAGAGAGAGAGAAAGAGAAGCTGTGAGTGAGAGAGAGAGAGAAAGTGAAGCTGTGAGTGAGAGAGTGAGATAAAGAGAAGCTGTGAGTTAGAGAGAGACAGAGAAAGAGAAGCTGTGAGTGAGAGAGAGAGAAGAAGAAGCTGTGAGTGAGAGAGAGAGAGAGAGAAAGAGAAGCTGTGAGTGAGAGAGAGAGAGAAGCTGTGAGTGAGAGTGAGAGAGAAAGAGAAGCTGTGAGGGAGAGAGTGAGAGAAAGAGAAGCTGTGAGTGAGAGAGAGAGAAAGAAAGAGAAGCTGTGAGTGAGAGAGAGAAGGTGTGAGTGAGAGAGAGAGAGAAAGAGAAGCTGTGAGTGAGAGAGAGAGAAAGAGAAGCTGTGAGTGAGAGAGAAAGAGAAGCTATGAGTTAGAGAGAGAGAATGAAAGAGAATCTATGAGTGAAAGAGAGAGAGAATGAGAAGCTGTGAGATAGCGAGAGAAAGAGAAGCTGTGAGTGAGAGAGAGAGAGAAGCTTGAGTGAGAGAGAAAGAGAAGCTGTGAGTGAGAGAGAAAGAGAAGCTGTGTGTGTGTGAGAGAGAGAGAAGCTGTGAGTGAGAGAGAGAGAAAGAGAAGTTGTGAGTGAGAGATAGAGAAAGTGAAGCTGTGAGTGAGAGAGTGAGATAAAGAGAAGCTGTGAGTTAGAGAGAGACAGAGAAATAGAAGCTGTGAGTGAGAGAGAGAGAGAGAAGAAGAAGCTGTGAGTGAGAGAGAGAGAGAGAAAGAGAAGCTGTGAGTGAGAGAGAGAGAGAGAAGCTGTGAGTGAGAGTGAGAGAGAAACAGAGGCTGTGAGTGAGAGAAAGAGAAGCTGTGAGTGAGAGAGAGAGAAAGAAAGAGAAGTTGTGAGAGAGAGAGAGAAGCTGTGAGTGAGAGAGAGAAAGAGGAGCTGTGAGTGAGAGAGAGAGAAAGAGAAGCTGTGAGTGAGAGAGAGAGAGAAAGAGAAGCTGTGTGAGAGAGAGAGAATCTGTGAGTGAGAGAGAGAGAGAGAAAGAAAGACAAGATGTCAGTGAGAGAGGGAGAGAGAGAGAGAAGCTGTAAGTGAGAGAGAGAGAAAGATATGCTGTCTGAGAGAGGGAGAGAAAGAGAAGCTGTGAGTGAGAGAGACAGACAGAGAAACAGAAGCTGTGAGTGAGAGAGAGCTAGAAGCTGTGAGTGAGTGAGTGAGAGAGAAGCTGTGAGTGAGAGAGAGAAAGAGCAGCTGTGAGTGAGAGAGAGAGAAAGAGAAGCTGTGAGTGAGAGAGAGAGAAAGAGAAGCTGTGAGTTAGAGAGAGAGAGAAAGAGAAGCTGTGAGTGTGTGAGAGAGAAGCTGTGAGTGAGAGAGAGAGGGAGAAAGTGAAGCGGTGAGTGAGAGAGAGAGAGAAAGAGAAGTTGAGAGAGAGAGAGAGAAAGAGACGCTGTGAGTTAGAGAGAGAGAGAAAGAGAAGCTGTGAGTGAGAGAGAAAGAGAAGCTATGAGTTAGAGAGAGAGAGTGAAAGAGAAGCTGTGAGTGAGAGAGAGAGAGAATGAGAAGCTGTGAGATAGCGAGAGAAAGAGAAGCTGTGAGTGAGAGAGAGAGAGAGAAGCTGTGAGTGAGAGAGAAAGAGAAGCTGTGAGTTAGAGAGAAAGAGAAGCTGTGTGTGTGAGAGAGAGAGAGAAGCTGTGAGTGAGAGAGATAAAGAGAAGCTGTGAGTTAGAGAGAGAGAGAGAAAGAGAAGCTGTGAGTGAGAGAGAAAGAGAAAGAGAAGCTGTGTGTGTGTGAGAGAGAAGCTGTGAGTGAGAGAGAGAGAGAGAGAAGATGTTAGTGAGAGATTGAGAGAGAGAAAGAGAAGGTGTGAGTGAGAGAGAGAAAGAGAAGCTGTGAGTGAGAGAGAGAGAGAAGCTGTGAGTGAGAGAGAGAGAGAGTAGCTGTGAGTGAGAGAGAGATAAAGAGAAGCTGTGAGTTAGAGAGAGACAGAGAAAGAGAAGCTGTGAGTGAGAGAGAGAGAAAGAGAAGCTGTGTGTGTGTGAGAGAGAGACGCTGTGAGTGAGAGAGAGAAAGAGAAGATGTTAGTGAGAGAGTGAGAGAGAGAAAGAGAAGCTGTGAGTGAGAGAGAGAGAAGCTGTGAGTGAGAGAGAGAGAGAGAGAGAAGGTGTGTGTGTGAGAGAGAAAGAGAAGCTGTGAGTGAGAGAGAGAGAGAAGATGTGAGTGAGAAAGAGAGAGAAGATGTGAGTGAGAGAGAGAAAGAGAAAGAGAAGCTGTGAGTGAGTGAGAGAGAGTGATAAAGAGAAGCTGTGAGTGATAGAGAGAGATAAAGAAAAGCTGTGAGTGAGAGAGAGAAAGAGAAGCTGGGAGTGAGTAAGAGAGAGAAAGAGAAGCTGTGAGTGAGAGAGAGAGAGAGAAGCTGTGAGTGAGAGAGAGAGAGAAAGTGAAGCTGTGAGTGAGAGAGTGAGATAAAGAGAAGCTGTGAGTTAGAGAGAGACAGAGAAAGAGAAGCTGTGAGTGAGAGAGAGAGAGAGAAGCTGTGAGTGAGAGTGAGAGAGAGAAGCTGTGAGTGAGAGTGAGAGAGAAAGAGAAGCTGTGAGTGAGAGAAAGAGAAGCTGTGAGTGAGAGAGAAAGAAAGAGAAGCTGTGAGTGAGAGAGAGAAGCTGTGAGTGAGAGAGAGAGAAAGAGAAGCTGTGAGTGAGAGAGATAAAGAGAAGCTGTGAGTTAGAGAGAGAGAGAGAAAGAGAAGCTGTGAGTGAGAGAGAAAGAGAAAGAGAAGCTGTGTGTGTGAGAGAGAAGCTGTGAGTGAGAGAGAGAGAGAGAGAAGATGTTAGTGAGAGATTGAGAGAGAGAAAGAGAAGCTGTGAGTGAGAGAGAGAGAAGCTGTGAGTGAGAGAGAGAGAGGGAAAGAGAAGGTGTGAGTGAGAGAGAGAAAGAGAAGCTGTGAGTGAGAGAGAGAGAGAAGCTGTGAGTGAGAGAGAGAGAGAGAAGATGTGAGTGAGAGAGAGAAAGAGAAAGAGAAGCTGTGAGTGAGTGAGAGAGATAAAGAGAAGCTGTGAGTGATAGAGAGAGATAAAGAAAAGCTGTGAGTGAGAGAGAGAGAGAGAAGCTGGGAGTGAGAAAGAGAGAGAAAGAGAAGCTGTGAGTGTGTGTGAGAGAGAGAAGCTGTGAGTGAGAGAGAGAGAGAGAAGCTGTGAGTAAGAGAGAAAGAAAGAAAGAGAAGTTGTGAGTGAGAGAGAGAGAGAGAGAAACTGTGAGTGAGAGAGAGCGAGAGAGAAAGAGAAGCTGTGAGAGAGAGAGAAAGAAAGAGAAGCTGTGAGTGAGAGAGAAGCTGTGAGTGAGAGAGAGAAGGAGAAAGAGAAGCTGTGAGTGAGAGAGAGAGAGAGAAAGAGAAGCTGTGAGTGAGAGAGAGAGAGAGAGAGAAAGAGAAGCTGTGTGTGTGAGAGAGAGACGCTGTGAGTGAGAGAGAAAGAGAAAGAGAAGATGTGAGTGAGTGAGAGAGAAGCTGTGAGTGAGAGTGAGAGAGAAAGAGAAGCTGTGAGTGAGAGAAAGAGAAGCTGTGAGTGAGAGAGAGAGTAAGAAAGAGAAGCTGTGAGAGAGAGAGAGAAGCTGTGAGTGAGTGAGAGAGAGAAAGAGAAGCTGTGAGTGAGAGAGAGATAAAGAGAAGCTGTGAGTTAGAGAGAGACAGAGAAAGAGAAGCTGTGAGTGAGAGAGAAAGAGAAAGAGAGGCTGTGTGTGTGAGAGAGAGAAGCTGTGAGTGAGAGAGAGAGAGAAAGAGAAGATGTTAGTGAGAGATTGAGAGAGAGAAAGGGAAGCTGTGACTGAGAGAGAGAGAAGCTGTGAGTGAGAGAGAGAGAGAGAAAGAGAAGGTGTGAGTGAGAGAGAGAAAGAGAAGCTGTGAGTGAGAGAGAGAGAGAAGCTGTGAGTGAGAGAGAGAGAGAGAAGATGTGAGTGAGAGAGAGAAAGAGAAAGAGAAGCTGTGAGTGAGTGAGAGAGATAAAGAGAAGCTGTGAGTGATAGAGAGATAAAGAAAAGCTGTGAGTGAGAGAGAGAAAGAGAAGCTGGGAGTGAGTAAGAGAGAGAAAGAGAAGCTGTGAGTGTGGGAGAGAGAGAGAGAAGGTGTGAGTGAGAGAGAAAGAAAGAAAGAGAAGTTGTGAGTGAGAGAGAGAGAGATAAACTGTGAGTGAGAGAGAGAGAGAGAAAGAGAAGCTGTGAGTGAGTGAGAGAGAAAGAAAGAGAAGCTGTGACTGAGAGAGAGAAGCTGTGAGTGAGAGAGAGAGGGAGAAAGAGAAGCTGTGAGTGAGTGAGAGAGAGAAAGAGAAGCTGTGAGTGAGAGAGAGAGAGAGAAAGAGAAGCTGTGTGTGTGAGAGAGAGAGAAGCTGTGAGTGAGAGAGAGAGAGAAGGAGAAGCTGTGAGTGAGATAGAGAGAGAGAAAGAGAAGCTGTGAGTGAGAGAGAGAGAGAAGCTGTGAGTGAGAGAGAAAGAGAAGCTGTGAGTGAGAGAGAAAGAGAAGCTATGAGTTAGAGAGAGAGAGTGAAAGAGAAGCTGTGAGTGAGAGAGAGAGAGAATGAGAATCTGTGAGATAGCGAGAGAAAGAGAAGCTGTGAGTGAGAGAGAGAGAGAGAAGCTGTGAGTGAGAGAGAAAGAGAAGCTGTGAGTGAGAGAGAAAGAGAAGCTGTGTGTGTGTGAGAGAGAGAGAAGCTGTGTGTGAGAGAGATAAAGAGAAGCTGTGAGTTAGAGAGAGAGAGAGAAAGAGAAGCTGTGAGTGAGAGAGAAAGAGAAAGAGAAGCTGTGTGTGTGAGAGAGAGAAGCTGTGAGTGAGAGAGAGAGAGAAGATGTTAGTGAGAGATTGAGAGAGAGAAAGAGAAGGTGTGAGTGAGAGAGAGAAAGAGAAGCTGTGAGTGAGAGAGAGAGAGAAGCTGTGAGTGAGAGAGAGAGAGAGAAGCTGTGAGTGAGAGAGAGATAAAGAGAAGCTGTGAGTTAGAGAGAGACAGAGAAAGAGAAGCTGTGAGTGAGAGAGAGAGGAAAGAGAAGCTGTGTGTGTGAGAGAGAGAGATGCTGTGAGTGAGAGAGAGAGAGAAAGAGAAGATGTTAGTGAGAGAGTGAGAGAGAGAAAGAGAAGCTGTGAGTGAGAGAGAGAGAAGCTGTGAGTGAGAGAGAGAGAGAGAGAGAGAAGGTGTGTGTGTGAGAGAGAAAGAGAAGCTGTGAGTGAGAGAGAGAGAGAAGATGTGAGTGAGAAAGAGAGAGAAGATGTGAGTGAGAGAGAGAAAGAGAAAGAGATGCTGTGAGTGAGTGAGAGAGAGTGATAAAGAGAAGCTGTGAGTGATAGAGAGAGATAAAGAAAAGCTGTGAGTGAGAGAGAGAAAGAGAAGCTGGGAGTGAGTAAGAGAGAGAAAGAGAAGCTGTGAGTGAGAGAGAGAGAGAGAAGCTGTGAGTGAGAGAGAGAGAGAAAGTGAAGCTGTGAGTGAGAGAGTGAGATAAAGAGAAGCTGTGAGTTAGAGAGAGACAGAGAAAGAGAAGCTGTGAGTGAGAGAGAGAGAGAAGCTGTGAGTGAGAGTGAGAGAGAGAAGCTGTGAGTGAGAGTGAGAGAGAAAGAGAAGCTGAGTGAGAGAAAGAGAAGCTGTGAGTGAGAGAGAAAGAAAGAGAAGCTGTGAGTGAGAGAGAGAAGCTGTGTGTGAGAGAGAGAGAAAGAGAAGCTGTGAGTGAGAGAGATAAAGAGAAGCTGTGAGTTAGAGAGAGAGAGAGAAAGAGAAGCTGTGAGTGAGAGAGAAAGAGAAAGAGAAGCTGTGTGTGTGAGAGAGAAGCTGTGAGTGAGAGAGAGAGAGGGAAAGAGAAGGTGTGAGTGAGAGAGAGAAAGAGAAGCTGTGAGTGAGAGAGAGAGAGAAGCTGTGAGTGAGAGAGAGAGAGAGATGTGAGTGAGAGAGAGAAAGAGAAAGAGAAGCTGTGAGTGAGTGAGAGAGATAAAGAGAAGCTGTGAGTGAGAGAGAGAGAGAGAGAAACTGTGAGTGAGAGAGAGCGAGAGAGAAAGAGAAGCTGTGAGAGAGAGAGAAAGAAAGAGAAGCTGTGAGTGAGAGAGAAGCTGTGAGTGAGAGAGAGAAGGAGAAAGAGAAGCTGTGAGTGAGAGAGAGAGAGAGAAAGAGAAGCTGTGAGTGAGAGAGAGAGAGAGGGAAAGAGAAGGTGTGAGTGAGAGAGAGAAAGAGAAGCTGTGAGTGAGAGAGAGAGAGAAGCTGTGAGTGAGAGAGAGAGAGAGAAGATGTGAGTGAGAGAGAGAAAGAGAAAGAGAAGCTGTGAGTGAGTGAGAGAGATAAAGAGAAGCTGTGAGTGATAGAGAGAGATAAAGAAAAGCTGTGAGTGAGAGAGAGAGAGAGAAGCTGGGAGTGAGTAAGAGAGAGAAAGAGAAGCTGTGAGTGTGTGTGAGAGAGAGAAGCTGTGAGTGAGTGAGAGAGAGAGAAGCTGTGAGTAAGAGAGAGAGAAAGAAAGAGAAGTTGTGAGTGAGAGAGAGAGAGAGAGAAACTGTGAGTGAGAGAGAGCGAGAGAGAAAGAGAAGCTGTGAGAGAGAGAGAAAGAACGAGAAGCTGTGAGTGAGAGAGAAGCTGTGAGTGAGAGAGAGAAGGAGAAAGAGAAGCTGTGAGTGAGAGAGAGAGAGAGAAAGAGAAGCTGTGAGTGAGAGAGAGAGAGAGAGAAAGAGAAGCTGTGTGTGTGAGAGAGAGAAGCTGTGAGTGAGAGTGAGAGAGAAAGAGAAAGAGAAGCTGTGAGTGAGTGAGAGAGAAGCTGTGAGTGAGAGTGAGAGAGAAAGAGAAGCTGTGAGTGAGAGAAAGAGAAGCTGTGAGTGAGAGAGAAAGAAAGAAAGAGAAGCTGTGTGAGAGAGAGAGAAGCTGTGAGTGAGTGAGAGAGAGAAAGAGAAGCTGTGAGTGAGAGAGAGATAAAGAGAAGCTGTGAGTTAGAGAGAGACAGAAAAAGAGAAGCTGTGAGTGAGAGAGAAAGAGAAAGAGAGGCTGTGTGTGAGAGAGAGAGAAGCTGTGAGTGAGAGAGAGAGAGAAAGAGAAGATGTTAGTGAGAGATTGAGAGAGAGAAAGGGAAGCTGTGACTGAGAGAGAGAGAAGCTGTGAGTGAGAGAGAGAGAGAAAGAGAAGGTGTGAGTGAGAGAGAGAAAGAAATAGAAGCTGTGAGTGAGAGAGAGAGAGAAGCTGTGAGTGAGAGAGAGAGAGAGAAGATGTGAGTGAGAGAGAGAAAGAGAAAGAGAAGCTGTGAGTGAGTGAGAGAGATAAAGAGAAGCTGTGAGTGATAGAGAGAGATAAAGAAAAGCTGTGAGTGAGAGAGAGAAAGAGAAGCTGGGAGTGAGTAAGAGAGAGAAAGAGAAGCTGTGAGTGTGGGAGAGAGAGAGAGAAGCTGTGAGTGAGAGAGAAAGAAAGAAAGAGAAGTTGTGAGTGAGAGAGAGAGAGAAACTGTGAGTGAGAGAGAGAGAGAGAGAAAGAGAAGCTGTGAGTGAGTGAGAGAGAAAGAAAGAGAAGCTGTGAGTGAGAGAGAGAAGCTGTGAGTGAGAGAGAGAGGGAGAAAGAGAAGCTGTGAGTGAGTGAGAGAGAGAAAGAGAAGCTGTGAGTGAGAGAGAGAGAGAGAAAGAGAAGCTGTGTGTGTGAGAGAGAGAGAAGCTGTGAGTGAGAGAGAGAGAGAAGGAGAAGCTGTGAGTGAGATAGAGAGAGAGAAAGAGAAGCTGTGAGTGAGAGAGAGAGAGAAGCTGTGAGTGAGAGAGAAAGAGAAGCTGTGAGTGAGAGAGAGAGAGAAGCTGTGAGTGAGAGAGAAAGAGAAGCTATGAGTTAGAGTGAAAGAGAAGCTGTGAGTGAGAGAGAGAGAGAATGAGAAGCTGTGAGATAGCGAGCGAAAGAGAAGCTGTGAGTGAGAGAGAGAGAGAGAAGCTGTGAGTGAGAGAGAAAGAGAAGCTGTGAGTGAGAGAGAAAGAGAAGCTGTGTATGTGTGAGAGAGAGAGAAGCTGTGAGTGAGAGAGAGAGAAAGAGAAGCTGTGAGTGAGAGAGAGAGAGAAAGTGAAGCTGTGAGTGAGAGAGTGAGATAAAGAGAAGCTGTGAGTTAGAGAGAGACAGAGAAAGAGAAGCTGTGAGTGAGAGAGAGAGAAGAAGAAGCTGTGAGTGAGAGAGTGAGAAAGAAAGAGAAGCTGTGAGTGAGAGAGAGAGGAAAGAGAAGCTGTGTGTGTGAGAGAGAGAGACGCTGTGAGTGAGAGAGAGAGAGAAAGAGAAGATGTTAGTGAGAGAGTGAGAGAGAGAAAGAGAAGCTGTGAGTGAGAGAGAGAGAAGCTGTGAGTGAGAGAGAGAGAGAGAGAGAGAAGGTGTGTGTGTGAGAGAGAAAGAGAAGCTGTGAGTGAGAGAGAGAGAGAAGATGTGAGTGAGAAAGAGAGAGAAGATGTGAGTGAGAGAGAGAAAGAGAAAGAGATGCTGTGAGTGAGTGAGAGAGAGTGATAAAGAGAAGCTGTGAGTGATAGAGAGAGATAAAGAAAAGCTGTGAGTGAGAGAGAGAAAGAGAAGCTGGGAGTGAGTAAGAGAGAGAAAGAGAAGCTGTGAGTGAGAGAGAGAGAGAGAAGCTGTGAGTGAGAGAGAGAGAGAAAGTGAAGCTGTGAGTGAGAGAGTGAGATAAAGAGAAGCTGTGAGTTAGAGAGAGACAGAGAAAGAGAAGCTGTGAGTGAGAGAGAGAGAAGAAGAAGCTGTGAGTGAGAGAGTGAGAAAGAAAGAGAAGCTGT
Source organism: Bradypodion ventrale (assembly GCA_035047345.1). NCBI lineage: Eukaryota > Metazoa > Chordata > Lepidosauria > Squamata > Chamaeleonidae > Bradypodion > Bradypodion ventrale. The sequence continues at coordinate 8,524,609 of JAWDJE010000018.1, read as the reverse complement.
GAGTGAGAGAGAGAGGAAAGAGAAGCTGTGTGTGTGAGAGAGAGAGACGCTGTGAGTGAGAGAGAGAGAGAAAGAGAAGATGTTAGTGAGAGAGTGAGAGAGAGAAAGAGAAGCTGTGAGTGAGAGAGAGAGAAGCTGTGAGTGAGAGAGAGAGAGAGAGAGAAGGTGTGTGTGTGAGAGAGAAAGAGAAGCTGTGAGTGAGAGAGAGAAAGAGAAAGAGATGCTGTGAGTGAGTGAGAGAGAGTGATAAAGAGAAGCTGTGAGTGATAGAGAGAGATAAAGAAAAGCTGTGAGTGAGAGAGAGAAAGAGAAGCTGGGAGTGAGTAAGAGAGAGAAAGAGAAGCTGTGAGTGAGAGAGAGAGAGAGAAGCTGTGAGTGAGAGAGAGAGAGAAAGTGAAGCTGTGAGTGAGAGAGTGAGATAAAGAGAAGCTGTGAGTTAGAGAGAGACAGAGAAAGAGAAGCTGTGAGTGAGAGAGAGAGAGAGAAGCTGTGAGTGAGAGTGAGAGAGAGAAGCTGTGAGTGAGAGTGAGAGAGAAAGAGAAGCTGTGAGTGAGAGAAAGAGAAGCTGTGAGTGAGAGAGAAAGAAAGAGAAGCTGTGAGTGAGAGAGAGAAGCTGTGAGTGAGAGAGAGAGAAAGAGAAGCTGTGAGTGAGAGAGATAAAGAGAAGCTGTGAGTTAGAGAGAGAGAGAGAAAGAGAAGCTGTGAGTGAGAGAGAAAGAGAAAGAGAAGCTGTGTGTGTGAGAGAGAAGCTGTGAGTGAGAGAGAGAGAGGGAAAGAGAAGGTGTGAGTGAGAGAGAGAAAGAGAAGCTGTGAGTGAGAGAGAGAGAGAAGCTGTGAGTGAGAGAGAGAGAGAGAAGATGTGAGTGAGAGAGAGAAAGAGAAAGAGAAGCTGTGAGTGAGTGAGAGAGATAAAGAGAAGCTGTGAGTGATAGAGAGAGATAAAGAAAAGCTGTGAGTGAGAGAGAGAGAGAGAAGCTGGGAGTGAGTAAGAGAGAGAAAGAGAAGCTGTGAGTGTGTGTGAGAGAGAGAAGCTGTGAGTGAGTGAGAGAGAGAGAAGCTGTGAGTAAGAGAGAGAGAAAGAAAGAGAAGTTGTGAGTGAGAGAGAGAGAGAGAGAAACTGTGAGTGAGAGAGAGCGAGAGAGAAAGAGAAGCTGTGAGAGAGAGAGAAAGAAAGAGAAGCTGTGAGTGAGAGAGAAGCTGTGAGTGAGAGAGAGAAGGAGAAAGAGAAGCTGTGAGTGAGAGAGAGAGAGAGAAAGAGAAGCTGTGAGTGAGAGAGAGAGAGGGAAAGAGAAGGTGTGAGTGAGAGAGAGAAAGAGAAGCTGTGAGTGAGAGAGAGAGAGAAGCTGTGAGTGAGAGAGAGAGAGAGAAGATGAGAGTGAGAGAGAGAAAGAGAAAGAGAAGCTGTGAGTGAGTGAGAGAGATAAAGAGAAGCTGTGAGTGATAGAGAGAGATAAAGAAAAGCTGTGAGTGAGAGAGAGAGAGAGAAGCTGGGAGTGAGTAAGAGAGAGAAAGAGAAGCTGTGAGTGTGTGTGAGAGAGAGAAGCTGTGAGTGAGTGAGAGAGAGAGAAGCTGTGAGTAAGAGAGAGAGAAAGAAAGAGAAGTTGTGAGTGAGAGAGAGAGAGAGAGAGAAACTGTGAGTGAGAGAGAGCGAGAGAGAAAGAGAAGCTGTGAGAGAGAGAGAAAGAAAGAGAAGCTGTGAGTGAGAGAGAAGCTGTGAGTGAGAGAGAGAAGGAGAAAGAGAAGCTGTGAGTGAGAGAGAGAGAGAGAAAGAGAAGCTGTGAGTGAGAGAGAGAGAGAGAGAGAGAAAGAGAAGCTGTGTGTGCGAGAGAGAGAAGCTGTGAGTGAGAGTGAGAGAGAAAGAGAAAGAGAAGCTGTGAGTGAATGAGAGAGAAGCTGTGAGTGAGTGAGAGAGAAAGAGAAGCTGTGAGTGAGAGAAAGAGAAGCTGTGAGTGAGAGAGAAAGAAAGAAAGAGAAGCTGTGAGAGAGAGAGAGAAGCTGTGAGTGAGTGAGAGAGAGAAAGAGAAGCTGTTAGTGAGAGAGAGATAAAGAGAAGCTGTGAGTTAGAGAGAGACAGAAAAAGAGAAGCTGTGAGTGAGAGAGAAAGAGAAAGAGAGGCTGTGTGTGTGAGAGAGAGAAGCTGTGAGTGAGAGAGAGAGAGAAAGAGAAGATGTTAGTGAGAGATTGAGAGAGAGAAAGGGAAGCTGTGACTGAGAGAGAGAGAAGCTGTGAGTGAGAGAGAGAGAGAAAGAGAAGGTGTGAGTGAGAGAGAGAAAGAGAAGCTGTGAGTGAGAGAGAGAGAGAAGCTGTGAGTGAGAGAGAGAGAGAGAAGATGTGAGTGAGAGAGAGAAAGAGAAAGAGAAGCTGTGAGTGAGTGAGAGAGATAAAGAGAAGCTGTGAGTGATAGAGAGAGATAAAGAAAAGCTGTGAGTGAGAGAGAGAAAGAGAAGCTGGGAGTGAGTAAGAGAGAGAAAGAGAAGCTGTGAGTGTGGGAGAGAGAGAGCGAAGCTGTGAGTGAGAGAGAAAGAAAGAAAGAGAAGTTGTGAGTGAGAGAGAGAGAGAAACTGTGAGTGAGAGAGAGAGAGAGAGAAAGAGAAGCTGTGAGTGAGTGAGAGAGAAAGAGAAGCTGTGAGTGAGAGAGAAAGAGAAGCTATGAGTTAGAGAGAGAGAATGAAAGAGAATCTGTGAGTGAGAGAGAGAGAATGAGAAGCTGTGAGATAGCGAGAGAAAGAGAAGCTGTGAGTGAGAGAGAGAGAGAGAAGCTGTGAGTGAGAGAGAAAGAGAAGCTGTGAGTGAGAGAGAAAGAGAAGCTGTGTGTGTGAGAGAGAGAGAAGCTGTGAGTGACAGAGAGAGAAAGAGAAGCTGTGAGTGAGAGAGATAGAGAAAGTGAAACTATGAGTGAGAGAGTGAGATAAAGAGAAGCTGTGAGTTAGAGAGAGACAGAGAAAGAGAAGCTGTGAGTGAGAGAGAGAGAGAAGAAGAAGCTGTGTGAAAGAGAGAGAGAGAGAAAGAGAAGCTGTGAGTGAGTGAGAGAGAGAGAAGCTGTGAGTGAGAGTGAGAGAGAAAGAGAGGCTGTGAGTGAGAGAAAGAGAAGCTGTGAGTGAGAGAGAGAGAAAGAAAGAGAAGCTGTGAGAGAGAGAGAGAAGCTGTGAGTGAGAGAGAGAGAGAAAGAGGAGCTGTGAGAGAGAGAGAGAAAGAGAAGCTGTGAGTGAGAGAGAGAGAGAAAAAGAAGCGGTGTGAGAGAGAGAGAATCTGTGAGTGAGAGAGAGAGAGAGAAAGAAAGACAAGAAGTCAGTGAGAGAGGGAGAGAGAGAGAGAAACTGTGAGTGAGAGAGAGAGGGTGAAAGAGAAACTGTGTGTGAGAGAGAGGGAGAAAAAGGGAAGCTGTGAGTGAGCGTGAGAGAGAGAGAGAGAGAAGGTGTGACAGTGGGAGAGAGAGAGAAAGAGAAGCTGTGAGTGAGAGAGAGAGAAAGAAAGAAAGAGAAGCTGTGAGTGAGAGAGAGAGAGAAGCTGTGAGTGAGAGAGAGATGGAGAAAGAGAAGCTGTGTGAGAGAGAGAAAGAAAGAGAAGCTGTGAGTGAGAGAGAGATGGAGAAAGAGAAGCTGTGTGAGAGAGAGAAAGAAAGAGAAGCTGTGAGAGAGAGAGAGAGGGAGAAAGAGAAGCTGTGAGTGAGAGAGAGAGGGAAAGAGAAGCTGTGAGTGTGAGAGAGAGACAGAGAAAGAGAAGCTGTGAGTGAGAGAGAGAGAGCTAGAAGCTGTGAGTGAGAGAGAGAGAGAAAGAGAAGCTGTGAGTGAGAGAGAGAGAGAGAAAAAGAGAATCTGTGAGTGTGTGAGAGAGAGAGAAGCTGTGAGTGAGAGAGAGAAAGAGAGAAGCTGTGAGTGAGAGAGAGAAAGAGAAGCTGTGAGTGAGAGAGAGAGAGAGAAAGAGAAGCTGTGACTGAGAGAGATAAAGAGAAGCTGTGAGTTAGAGAGAGACAGAGAAACAGAAGCTGTGAGTGAGAGAGAGAAAGAGAAGCTGTGTGTGTGAGAGAGAGAAGCTGTGAGTGAGAGAGAGAGAGAATGAGAATATGTTAGTGAAAGAGTGAGAGAGAGAAAGAGAAGCTGTGAGTGAGAGAGAGAGAGAAAGAGAAGCTGTAACTGAGAGAGAGATAAAGACAAGCTGTGAGTTAGAGAGAGACATAGAGAGAGAGAGTAGCTGTGAGTGAGAAAGAGAGAGAAGCTGTGAGTGAGAGAGAGAGAAAGAGATGTGAGTGAGAGAGAGAAAGAGAAACTGTGAGTGAGAGAGAGAGAGAGAAAGAAAGAGAAGCTGTGAGTGAGAGAGAGATAAAGAGAAGCTGTGAGTTAGAGAGAGACAAAGAGAAGCTGTGAGTGAGAGAGAGAGAGAAAGAGAAGCTGTGAGTGTGTGTGTGAGAGAGAGAAAAGCTGTGAGTGAGGGAGTGAGAGAAAGAGAAGCTGTGAGTATGAGAGTGAGAAAGAAAGAGAAGCTGTGACAGTGGGAGAGAGAGAGAAAGAGAAGCTGTGAGTGAGAGAGAGAGAAAGAAAGAGAAGCTATGAGCGAGAGAGAGAGAGAGAAGCTGTGAGTGAGAGAGAGAGGGAGAAAGAGAACCTGTGAGTGAGAAGAGAGGGAAAGAGAAGCTGTGAGTGAGAAAGAGAGACAGAGAAAGAGAAGCTGTGAGTGAGAGAGAGAGCTAGAAGCTGTGAGTGAGTGAGAGAGAGAAAGAGAAGCTGTGAGTGCGAGAGAGAGAGAAAGAGAAGCTGTGAGTGAGAGAGAGATAAAGAGAAGCTGTGAGTTAGAGAGAGAGAGAAAGAGAAGCTGTGAGTGAGAGAGAGAGAGAAAAGAGAATCTCTGAGTGAGATAGAGAGAGAAGCTGTGAGTAAGAGAGAGAAAGAGAAGCTGTGAGTGAGAGAGAGAGAGAGAGAGAGAAAGAGATGCTGTGAGTGAAAGAGAGAGAGAGAGAAAGAGAAGCTGTGAGTGAGAGAGAGATAAAGAGAAGCTGTGAGTTAGAGAGAGATAGAGAAAGAGCTGTGAGTGAGAGAGAGAGAGAAAGAGAAGCTGTGAGAGAGAGAGAGAAGCTGTGAGTGAGAGAGAGAGAAAGAGAAGATGTTAGTGAGAGTGTGAGAGAGAGAAAGAGAAGCTGTGAGTGAGAGAGAGAGAGAGAGAAAGAGAAGTTGTGAGAGAGAGAGAGAGAAAGAGAAGCTGTGAGTGAGAGAGAGAGAAGCTGTGAGTGAGAGAGAGAGAGAGAAAGAGAAGCTGTGTGAGAGAGAGAATCTGTGAGTGAGAGAGAGAGAGAGAAAGAAAGAGAAGATGTGATGAGAGAGAAAGAGAAGCTGTGAGTGAGAGAGAGAGAGAAAGAGAAGCTGTGAGTGAGAGAGAGAGAAAGAGAAGCTGTGAGTGAGAGAGAGAGAGAAAGAGAAGCTGTGTGAGAGAGAGAATCTGTGAGTGAGAGAGAGAGAGAGAAAGATTGAGAAGATGTCAGTGAGAGAGGGAGAGAGAGACAGAAGCTGTGAGTGAGAGAGAGAGAAAGATATGCTGTGTGAGAGAGGGAGAGAAAGAGAAGCTGTGAGTGAGAGAGAGAGAGTGAAAGAGAAGCTGTGAGTGAGAGAGAATGAGGAGCTCTGAGATAGAGAGAGAAAGAGAAGCTGTGAGTGAGAGAGAGAGAGAGAGAAACTGTGTGAGAGAGAAAGAGAAGCTGTGAGTGAGAGAGAAATAGAAGCTGTGTGTGTGTGAGAGAGAGAGAAGCTGTGAGTGAGAGAGAGAGAAAGAGAAGCTGTGAGTGAGAGAGAGAGAGAAAGAGAAGCTGTGAGTGAGAGAGTGAGATAAAGAGAAGCTGTGAGTTAGAGAGAGACAGAGAAAGAGAAGCTGTGAGTGAGAGAGAGAGAAAAAAAGAAGCTGTGAGTGAGAGAGAGAGAGAGAGAAAGAGAAGCTGTGAGAGAGAGAGAGAGAGAAGCTGTGAGTGAGAGTGAGAGAGAAAGAGAAGCTGTGAGTGAGAGAGTGAGAGAAAGAGAAGCTCTGAGAGAGAGAGAGAGAAAGAGAAGCTGTGAGTGAGAGAGAGAAGCTGTGAGTGAGAGAGAGAGAGAAAGAGAAGCTCTGAGTGAGAGAGAGAGAAAGAGAAGCTGTGAGTGTGAGAGAGAGTGAGAAAAAGGGAAGCTGTGAGTGAGCGTGAGAGAGAGAGAAGCTGTGACAGTGGGAGAGAGAAAGAGAGAAAGAGAAGCTGTGAGTGAGAGAGAGAGAAAGAAAGAGAAGCTATGAGTGAGAGAGAGAAGCTATGAGTGAGAGAGAGAAGGAGAAAGAGAATCTGTGAGTGAGAGAGAGAGAGAGATAGAGTAGCTGTGAGTGAGAGAGAGAGAAGCTGTGAGTGAGTGAGAGAGAGAGAGAAGCTGTGAGTGAGAGAGAGAAAGAGAAGCTGTGAGTGAGAGAAAGAGAGAGAGAGAGAGAAGCTGTGAGTGAGAGAGAGATATAGAGAAGCTGTGAGTTAGAGAGAGAGAGAAAGAGAAGCTGTGAGTGAGAGAGAGAGAGAAAGAGAAGCTGTGTGTGAGAGAGAATCTGTGAGTGAGAGAGAGAGAGAGAAAGAAAGAGAAGATGTCAGTGAGTGAGGGAGAGAGAGAGAGAAGCTGTGAGTGAGAGAGAGAGAAAGAGAAGCTGTGTGAGAGAGAGAATCTGTGAGTGAGAGAGAGAGAGAGAAAGAAAGAGATGTGAGTGAGAGAGAAAGAGAAGCTGTGAGTGAGAGAGAGAGAGAAAGAGAAGCTGTGAGTGAGAGAGAGAGAAAGAGAAGCTGTGAGTGAGAGAGAGAGAGAAAGAGAAGCTGTGTGAGAGAGAGAATCTGTGAGTGAGAGAGAGAGAGAGAAAGAAAGAGAAGATGTCAGTGAGAGAGGGAGAGAGAGAGAGAAGCTGTGAGTGAGAGAGAGAGAAGCTGTGAGTGAGTGAGAGAGAGAGAAAAGCTGTGAGTGAGAGAGAGAAAGAGAAGCTGTGAGTGAGAGAAAGAGAGAGAGAGAGAGAGAAGCTGTGAGTGAGAGAGAGATATAGAGAAGCTGTGAGTTAGAGAGAGAAAGAGAAGCTGTGAGTGAGAGAGAGAGAGAAAGAGAAGCTGTGTGAGAGAGAGAATCTGTGAGTGAGAGAGAGAGAGAGAAAGAAAGAGAAGATGTCAGTGAGTGAGGGAGAGAGAGAGAGAAGCTGTGAGTGAGAGAGAGAGAGAAAGAGAAGCTGTGTGTGAGAGAGAATCTGTGAGTGAGAGAGAGAGAGAGAAAGAAAGAGAAGATGTGAGTGAGAGAGAAAGATAAGCTGTGTGAGAGAGGGAGAGAAAGAGAAGCTGTGAGTGAGAGAGAGAGAGAGTGAGAAGCTGTGAGTGAGAGAGAGAGAGAGAGAAGATGTGAGTGAGAGAGTGAGAGAGAGAAAGAGGTGTGAGTGAGAGAGAGAGAGAGAAAGAGAAGCTGTGAGTGAGAGAGAGAGAGAGAAAGAGAAGCTGTGAGAGAGAGAGAGAGAAGCTGTGAGTGAGAGAGAAAGAAAGAAATAGAAGCTGTGAGTGAGTGAGAGAGAGAGAAGCTGTGAGTGAGAGAGAGAGAGAGAGAAGCTGTGAGTGAGAGAGAGAGAGAAAGAGAAGCTGTGAGAGAGAGAAAGAGAAGCTGTGAGTGAGAGAGAAAGAGAAGCTGTGAGTGAGAGAGAGAGAGAAAGAGAAGCTGTGAGTGAGAGAGAGAGAAAGAGAAGCTGTGAGTGAGAGAGAGAGAGAGAAAGAGAAGCTGTGAGAGAGAGAAGCTGTGAGTGAGAGAGAAAGAAAGAAATAGAAGCTGTGAGTGAGTGAGAGAGAGAGAAGCTGTGAGTGAGAGAGAGAGAAAGAGAAAGAGAAGCTGTGAGTGAGAGAGAGAGAGAGAAAGAGAAGCTGTGAGAGAGAGAAAGAGAAGCTGTGAGAGAGAGAGAGAGAGAAGCTGTGAGTGAGAGAGAGAGAGAAAGAAAGAGAAGCTGTGAGTGAGAGAGAGAGAGAGAGAAAGAGAAGCTGTGTGTGAGTGAGAGAGAGAAAGAAAGAGAAGCTGTGAGTGAGAGAGAGAGAAGCTGTGAGTGAGAGAGAGAGGGAGAAAGAGAAGCTGTGAGTGAGAGAGAGAGAAAGAGAAGCTGTGAGTGAGAGAGAGAGAGAGAGAAAGAGAAGCTGTGAGAGAGAGAGAAGTTGTGAGTGAGTGAGAGAGAGAGAAGCTGTGAGAGAGAGAGAGAGAGTGAAGCTGTGAGTGAGAGAGAGAGAGAGAGAAGGAGAAGCTGTGAGTGAGATAGAGAGAGAGAAAGAGAAGCTGTGAGTGAGAGAGAGAGAAGCTGTGAGTGAGAGAGAAATAGAAGTTGTGAGTGAGAGAGAAAGAGAAGCTATGAGTTAGAGAGAGAGAGTGAAAGAGAAGCTGTGAGTGAGAGAGAGAGAGTGAGGAGCTGTGAGATAGAGAGAGAAAGAGAAGCTGTGAGTGAGAGAGAGAGAGAGAAACTGTGAGTGAGAGAGAAAGAGAATCTGTGAGTGAGAGAGAAATAGAAGCTGTGTGTGTGTGTGAGAGAGAGAAGCTGTGAGTGAGAGAGAGAGAAAGAGAAGCTGTGAGTGAGAGAGAGAGAGAAAGAGAAGCTGTGAGTGAGAGAGTGAGATAAAGAGAAGCTGTGAGTTAGAGAGAGACAGAGAAAGAGAAGCTGTGAGTGAGAGAGAGAGAGAAAAAAAGAAGCTGTGAGTGAGAGAGAGAGAGAGAAAGAGAAGCTGTGAGTGAGAGAGAGAGAGAGAAGCTGTGAGTGAGAGTGAGAGAAAGAGAAGATGTTAGTGAGAGAGTGAGAGAGAGAAAGAGAAGCTGTGAGTGAGAGAGAGAGAGAGAGAGAGAAAGAGAAGTTGTGAGAGAGAGAGAGAGAAAGAGAAGCTGTGAGTGAGAGAGAGAGAAGCTGTGAGTGAGAGAGAGAGAAGATGTGAGTGTGAGATTGAGAGAGAGAAAGAGAAGCAGTGAGTGAGAGAGAGAAGCTGTGAGTGAGAGAGAGAGAAAGAGAAGGTGTGAGTGAGAGAGAGAAAGAGAAGCTGTGAGTGAGAGAGAGAGAGAGAAGCTGTGAGTGAGAGAGAGAGAGAGAAGATGTGAGTGTGAGAGAGAAAGAGAAGCTGTGAGTGAGAGAGAGAGAGAAAGAGAAGCTGTGAGTTAGAGAGAGATAAAGAGAAGCTGTGAGTGAGAGAGAGAGAAAGAGAAGCTGTGAGTTAGAGAGAGAGAGAAAGAGAAGCTGTGTGAGAGAGAGAATCTGTGAGTGAGAGAGAGAGAGAGAAAGATTGAGAAGATGTCAGTGAGAGAGGGAGAGAGAGACAGAAGCTGTGAGTGAGAGAGAGAGAAAGATATGCTGTGTGAGAGAGGGAGAGAAAGAGAAGCTGTGAGTGAGAGAGAGAGAGTGAAAGAGAAGCTGTGAGTGAGAGAGAGAGAGTGAGGAGCTGTGAGATAGAGAGAGAAAGAGAAGCTGTGAGTGAGAGAGAGAGAGAGAGAAACTGTGTGAGAGAGAAATAGAAGCTGTGTGTGTGTGTGTGAGAGAGAAACTGTGAGTGAGAGAGAGAGAAAGAGAAGCTGTGAGTGAGAGAGAGAGAGAAAGAGAAGCTGTGAGTGAGAGAGTGAGATAAAGAGAAGCTGTGAGTTAGAGAGAGACAGAGAAAGAGAAGCTGTGAGAGAGAGAGAGAAAAAAGAAGCTGTGTGTGAGAGAGAGAGAGAGAGAGAAAGAGAAGCTGTGTGACAAAGAGAGAGAGAAGCTGTGAGTGAGAGTGAGAGAGAAAGAGAAGCTGTGAGTGAGAGAGTGAGAGAAAGAGAAGCTCTGAGTGAGAGAGAGAGAAAGAGAAGCTGTGAGTGAGAGAGAGAAGCTGTGAGTGAGAGAGAGAGAGAAAGAGAAGCTCTGAGTGAGAGAGAGAGAAAGAGAAGCTGTGAGTGTGAGAGAGAGTGAGAAAAAGGGAAGCTGTGAGTGAGCGTGAGAGAGAGAGAAGCTGTGACAGTGGGAGAGAGAAAGAGAGAAAGAGAAGCTGTGAGTGAGAGAGAGAGAAAGAAAGAGAAGCTATGAGTGAGAGAGAGAGAAGCTATGAGTGAGAGAGAGAAGGAGAAAGAGAATCTGTGAGTGAGAGAGAGAGAGATAGAGTAGCTGTGAGTGAGAGAGAGAGAAGCTGTGAGTGAGTGAGAGAGAGAGAGAAGCTGTGAGTGAGAGAGAGAAAGAGAAGCTGTGAGTGAGAGAAAGAGAGAGAGAGAGAAGCTGTGAGTGAGAGAGAGATATAGAGAAGCTGTGAGTTAGAGAGAGAGAGAAAGAGAAGCTGTGAGTGAGAGAGAGAGAGAAAGAGAAGCTGTGTGAGAGAGAGAATCTGTGAGTGAGAGAGAGAGAGAGAAAGAAAGAGAAGATGTCAGTGAGTGAGGGAGAGAGAGAGAGAAGCTTTGAGTGAGAGAGAGAGAGAAAGAGAAGCTGTGTGAGAGAGAGAATCTGTGAGTGAGAGAGTGAGAGAGAAAGAAAGAGAAGATGTGAGTGAGAGAGAAAGAGAAGCTGTGAGTGAGAGAGAGAGAGAAAGAGAAGCTGTGAGTGAGAGAGAGAGAAAGGGAAGCTGTGAGTGAGAGAGAGAGAGAAAGAGAAGCTGTGTGAGAGAGAGAATCTGTGAGTGAGAGAGAGAGAGAGAAAGAAAGAGAAGATGTCAGTGAGAGAGAGAGAGAGAGAGAGAAGCTGTGAGTGAGAGAGAGAGAAGCTGTGAGTGAGTGAGAGAGAGAGTGAAGCTGTGAGTGAGAGAGAGAAAGAGAAGCTGTGTGTGAGAGAAAGAGAGAGAGAGAGAAGCTGTGAGTGAGAGAGAGATATAGAGAAGCTGTGAGTTAGAGAGAGAGAGAAAGAGAAGCTGTGAGTGAGAGAGAGAGAGAAAGAGAAGCTGTGTGAGATAGAGAAGCTGTGAGTGAGAGAGAGAGAGAGAAAGAAAGAGAAGATGTCAGTGAGTGAGGGAGAGAGAGAGAGAAGCTGTGAGTGAGAGAGAGAGAAAGAGAAGCTGTGTGAGAGAGAGAATCTGTGAGTGAGAGAGAGAGAGAGAAAGAAAGAGAAGATGTGAGTGAGAGAGAAAGATAAGCTGTGTGAGAGAGGGAGAGAAAGAGAAGCTGTGAGTGAGAGAGAGAGAGAGTGAGAAGCTGTGAGTGAGAGAGAGAGAGAGAGAGAAGATGTGAGTGAGAGAGTGAGAGAGAGAAAGAGGTGTGAGTGAGAGAGAGAGAGAGAAAGAGAAGCTGTGAGTGAGAGAGAGAGAGAGAAAGAGAAGCTGTGAGAGAGAGAGAGAGAAGCTGTGAGTGAGAGAGAAAGAAAGAAATAGAAGCTGTGAGTGAGTGAGAGAGAGAGAAGCTGTGAGTGAGAGAGAGAGAGAAGCTGTGAGTGAGAGAGAGAGAAAGAGAAGCTGTGAGAGAGAGAAAGAGAAGCTGTGAGTGAGAGAGAAAGCGAAGCTGTGAGTGAGAAAGAGAGAGAAAGAGAAGCTGTGAGTGAGAGAGAGAGAAAGAGAAGCTGTGAGTGAGAGAGAGAGAGAGAAAGAGAAGCTGTGAGAGAGAGAGAAGCTGTGAGTGAGAGAGAAAGAAAGAAATAGAAGCTGTGAGTGAGTGAGAGAGAGAGAAGCTGTGAGTGAGAGAGAGAGAAAGAGAAAGAGAAGCTGTGAGTGAGAGAGAGAGAGAGAAAGAGAAGCTGTGAGAGAGAGAAAGAGAAGCTGTGAGTGAGAGAGAAAGAGAAGCTGTGAGTGAGAGAGAGAGAGAAAGAGAAGCTGTGAGTGAGAGAGAGAGAGAGAAAGAGAAGCTGTGAGTGAGTGTGAGAGGGAAAGAAAGAGAAGCTGTGAGTGAGAGAGAGAGAAGCTGTGAGTGAGAGAGAGAGGGAGAAAGAGAAGCTGTGAGTGAGAGAGAGAGAAAGAGAAGCTGTGAGTGAGAGAGAGAGAGAGAAAGAGAAGCTGTGTGAGAGAGAGAAGTTGTGAGTGAGTGAGAGAGAGAGAAGCTGTGAGAGAGAGAGAGAGAAGCTGTGAGTGACAGAGAGAGAGAGAGAAGGAGAAGCTGTGAGTGAGATAGAGAGAGAGAAAGAGAAGCTGTGAGTGAGAGAGAGAGAGAAGCTGTGAGTGAAAGAGAAATAGAAGTTGTGAGTGAGAGAGAAAGAGAAGCTATGAGTTAGAGAGAGAGAGTGAAAGAGAAGCTGTGAGTGAGAGAGAGAGAGTGAGGAGCTGTGAGATAGAGAGAGAAAGAGAAGCTGTGAGTGAGAGAGAGAGAAAAACTGTGAGTGAGAGAGAAAGAGAATCTGTGAGTGAGAGAGAAATAGAAGCTGTGTGTGTGAGAGAGAGAGAGAAGCTGTGAGTGAGAGAGAGAGAAAGAGAAGCTGTGAGTGAGAGAGAGAGAGAAAGAGAAGCTGTGAGTGAGAGAGTGAGATAAAGAGAAGCTGTGAGTTAGAGAGAGACAGAGAAAGAGAAGCTGTGAGTGAGAGAGAGAGAAAAAAAGAAGCTGTGAGTGAGAGAGAGAGAGAAAGAAAGAGAAGCTGTGAGTGAGAGAGAGAGAGAAGCTGTGAGTGAGAGTGAGAGAAAGAGAAGATGTTAGTGAGAGAGTGAGAGAGAGAAAGAGAAGCTGTGAGTGAGAGAGAGAGAGAGAGAGAAAGAGAAGTTGTGAGAGAGAGAGAGAGAAAGAGAAGCTGTGAGTGAGAGAGAGAGAAGCTGTGAGTGAGAGAGAGAGAAGATGTGAGTGTGAGATTGAGAGAGAGAAAGAGAAGCTGTGAGTGAGAGAGAGAAGCTGTGAGTGAGAGAGAGAGAAAGAGAAGGTGTGAGTGAGAGAGAGAAAGAGAAGCTGTGAGTGAGAGAGAGAGAGAGAAGCTGTGAGTGAGAGAGAGAGAGAAGATGTGAGTGTGAGAGAGAAAGAGAAGCTGTGAGTGAGAGAGAGAGAGAAAGAGAAGCTGTGAGTTAGAGAGATAAAGAGAAGCTGTGAGTGAGAGAGAGAGAAAAAGAAGCTGTGAGTTAGAGAGAGAGAGAGAGAAAGAGAAGCTGTGAGTGAGAGAGAGAGAGAAAGAGAAGCTGTGAGAGAGAAAGAGAAGCTGTGAGTGAGAGAGAGAGAAGCTGTGAGTGAGAGAGAGAGAGAAGATGTGAGTGAGAGAGAGAAAGAGAAAGAGAAACTGTGAGTGAGTGAGAGAGAGAGATAATGAGAAGCTGTGAATGATAGAGAGAGATAAAGAAAATCTGTGAGTGAGAGAGAGAAAAAGAAGCTGGGAGTGAGTAAGAGAGAGAAAGAGAAGCTGTGAGTGTGTGTGAGAGAGAGAAGCTGTGAGAGAGAGAGAGAGAGAGAGAAGCTGTGAGTGCGAGAGAAAGAAAGAAAGAGAAGCTGTGATGAGTGAGAGAGAGAGAGAGAAAAAAACTGTGAGTGAGAGAGAGAGAGAGAGAAGGAGAAGCTGTGAGTGAGATAGAGAGAGAGAAAGTGAAGCTGTGAGTGAGTGAGAGAGAGAGAAGCTGTGAGTGAGAGAGAAAGAGAAGCTGTGAGTGAGAGAGAAAGAGAAGCTATGAGTTAGAGAGAGAGAGTGAAAGAGAAGCTGTGAGTGAGAGAGAGAGTGAGGAGCTGTGAGATAGAGAGAGAAAGAGAAGCTGTGTGAGAGAGAGAATCTGTGAGTGAGAGAGAGAGAGAGAAAGAAAGAGAAGATGTGATTGAGAGAGATGGATTAAGCTGTGTGAGAGAGGGAGAGAAAGAGAAGCTGTGAGTGAGAGAGAGAGAGAGTGAGAAGCTGTGAGTGAGAGAGAGAGAGAGAAGATGTGAGTGAGAGAGTGAGAGAGAGAAAGAGGTGTGAGTGAGAGAGAGAGAGAAAGAGAAGCTGTGAGTGAGAGAGAGAGAGAGAAAGAGAAGCTGTGAGAGAGAGAGAGAGAAGCTGTGAGTGAGAGAGAAAGAAAGAAATAGAAGCTGTGAGTGAGTGAGAGAGAGAGAAGCTGTGAGTGAGAGAGAGAGAGAGAGAAGCTGTGAGTGAGAGAGAGAGAGAAAGAGAAGCTGTGAGAGAGAGAAAGAGAAGCTGTGAGTGAGAGAGAAAGAGAAGCTGTGAGTGAGAGAGAGAGAGAAAGAGAAGCTGTGAGTGAGAGAGAGAGAGAGAAAGAGAAGCTGTGAGAGAGAGAGAAGCTGTGAGTGAGAGAGAAAGAAAGAAATAGAAGCTGTGAGTGAGTGAGAGAGAGAGAAGCTGTGAGTGAGAGAGAGAGAAAGAGAAAGAGAAGCTGTGAGTGAGAGAGAGAGAGAGAAAGAGAAGCTGTGAGAGAGAGAAAGAGAAGCTGTGAGAGAGAGAAAGAGAAGCTGTGAGTGAGAGAGAAAGAGAAGCTGTGAGTGAGAGAGAGAGAGAGAAAGAGAAGCTGTGAGTGAGAGAGAGAGAGAGAAAGAGAAGCTGTGAGTGAGTGAGAGAGAGAAAGAGAAGCTGTGTGAGAGAGAGAAGTTGTGAGTGAGTGAGAGAGAGAGAAGCTGTGAGAGAGAGAGAGAGAAGCTGTGAGTGAGAGAGAGAGAGAGAGAAGGAGAAGCTGTGAGTGAGATAGAGAGAGAGAAAGAGAAGCTGTGAGTGAGAGAGAGAGAGAAGCTGTGAGTGAGAGAGAAATAGAAGTTGTGAGTGAGAGAGAAAGAGAAGCTATGAGTTAGAGAGAGAGAGTGAAAGAGAAGCTGTGAGTGAGAGAGAGAGAGTGAGGAGCTGTGAGATAGAGAGAGAAAGAGAAGCTGTGTGTGTGTGAGAGAGAGAGAAGCTGTGAGTGAGAGAGAGAGAAAGAGAAGCTGTGAGTGAGAGAGAGAGAGAAAGAGAAGCTGTGAGTGAGAGAGTGAGAGAGAGAGAGTGAAAGAGAAGTTGTGAGAGAGAGAGAGAGAAAGAGAAGCTGTGAGAGAGAGAAAGAGAAGCTGTGAGTGAGAGAGAAAGAGAAGCTGTGAGTGAGAGAGAGAGAGAGAAAGAGAAGCTGTGAGTGAGAGAGAGAGAAAGAGAAGCTGTGAGTGAGAGAGAGAGAGAGAAAGAGAAGCTGTGTGAGAGAGAGAGAGAAGCTGTGAGTGAGAGAGAAAGAAAGAAATAGAAGCTGTGAGTGAGTGAGAGAGAGAGAAGCTGTGAGTGAGAGAGAGAGAGAAGCTGTGAGTGAGAGAGAAAGGGAAAGAGAGGCTGTGTGAGAGAGAGAGAGAGAAAGAGAAGGTGTGAGTGAGAGAGAGAGAGAAAGAGAAGCTGTGAGAGAGAGAGAGAAGCTGTGAGTGAGAGAGAAAGAAAGAAATAGAAGCTGTGAGTGAGTGAGAGAGAGAGAAGCTGTGAGTGAGAGAGAGAGAGAAGCTGTGAGTGAGTGAGAGAGAGAAAGAGAAGCTGTGAGTGAGAGAGAGAGAGAGAAAGAGAAGCTGTGAGAGAGAGAAAGAGAAGCTGTGAGTGAGAGAGAAAGAAAGAAATAGAAGCTGTGAGTGAGTGAGAGAGAGAGAAGCTGTGAGTGAGAGAGAGAGAAAGAGAAAGAGAAGCTGTGAGTGAGAGAGAGAGAGAGAAAGAGAAGCTGTGAGAGAGAGAAAGAGAAGCTGTGAGTGAGAGAGAAAGAGAAGCTGTGAGTGAGAGAGAGAGAGAAAGAGAAGCTGTGAGTGAGAGAGAGAGAGAAAGAGAAGCTGTGAGTGAGTGAGAGAGAGAAAGAAAGAGAAGCTGTGAGTGAGAGAGAGAGAAGCTGTGAGTGAGAGAGAGAGGGAGAAAGAGAAGCTGTGAGTGAGAGAGAGAGAGAAAGAGAAGCTGTGTGAGAGAGAGAAGTTGTGAGTGAGTGAGAGAGAGAGAAGCTGTGAGAGAGAGAGAGAGAAGCTGTGAGTGAGAGAGAGAGAGAGAGAAGGAGAAGCTGTGAGTGAGATAGAGAGAGAGAAAGAGAAGCTGTGAGTGAGAGAGAGAGAAGCTGTGAGTGAGAGAGAAATAGAAGTTGTGAGTGAGAGAGAAAGAGAAGCTATGAGTTAGAGAGAGAGAGTGAAAGAGAAGCTGTGAGTGAGAGAGAGAGAGTGAGGAGCTGTGAGATAGAGAGAGAAAGAGAAGCTGTGAGTGAGAGAGAGAGAGAGAAACTGTGAGTGAGAGAGAAAGAGAATCTGTGAGTGAGAGAGAAATAGAAGCTGTGTGTGTGTGAGAGAGAGAAGCTGTGAGTGAGAGAGAGAGAAAGAGAAGCTGTGAGTGAGAGAGAGAGAGAAAGAGAAGCTGTGAGTGAGAGAGTGAGAGAGAGAGAGTGAAAGAGAAGTTGTGAGAGAGAGAGAGAGAAAGAGAAGCTGTGAGAGAGAGAAAGAGAAGCTGTGAGTGAGAGAGAAAGAGAAGCTGTGAGTGAGAGAGAGAGAAAGAGAAGCTGTGAGTGAGAGAGAGAGAGAGAAAGAGAAGCTGTGTGAGAGAGAGAGAGAAGCTGTGAGTGAGAGAGAAAGAAAGAAATAGAAGCTGTGAGTGAGTGAGAGAGAGAGAAGCTGTGAGTGAGAGAGAGAGAGAAGCTGTGAGTGAGAGAGAAAGGGAAAGAGAGGCTGTGTGAGAGAGAGAGAGAGAAAGAGAAGGTGTGAGTGAGAGAGAGAGAGAAAGAGAAGCTGTGAGAGAGAGAAGCTGTGAGTGAGAGAGAAAGAAAGAAATAGAAGCTGTGAGTGAGTGAGAGAGAGAGAAGCTGTGAGTGAGAGAGAGAGAAGCTGTGAGTGAGTGAGAGAGAGAAAGAGAAGCTGTGAGTGAGAGAGAGAGAGAGAAAGAGAAGCTGTGAGAGAGAGAAAGAGAAGCTGTGAGTGAGAGAGAAAGAGAAGCTGTGAGTGAGAGAGAGAGAGAGAAAGAGAAGCTGTGAGTGAGAGAGAGAGAGAGAGAAGCTGTGAGTGAGAGAGAGAGAGAAAGAAAGAGAAGCTGTGAGTGAGAGAGAGAGAAGCTGTGAGAGAGAGAGGGAGAAAGAGAAGCTGTGAGTGAGAGAGAGAGAAAGAGAAGCTGTGAGTGAGAGAGAGAGAGAAGCTGTGAGTGAGAGAGAAAGAGAAGTGAGTGAGAGAGAAAGAGAAGCTATGAGTTAGAGAGAGAGAGTGAAAGAGAAGCTGTGAGTGAGAGAGAGAGAGAGTGAGGAGCTGTGAGATAGAGAGAGAAAGAGAAGCTGTGAGTGAGAGAGAGAGAGAGAAACTGTGAGTGAGAGAGAAAGAGAAGCTGTGAGTGAGAGAGAAAGAGAAGCTGTGTGTGTGTGAGAGAGAAAGAAGCTGTGAGTGAGAGAGAGAGAAAGAGAAGCTGTGAGTGAGAGAGAGAGAAAGAGAAGCTGTGAGTGAGAGAGTGAGATAAAGAGAAGCTGTGAGTTAGAGAGAGAGAGAAAGAGAAGCTGTGTGTGTGTGAGAGAGAAGCTGTGAGTGAGAGAGAGAGGGAGAAATTGAAGCGGTGAGTGAGAGAGAGAGAGAAAGAGAAGGTGTGAGAGAGAGAGAGAGAAAAAAAGAATCTGTGAGTGAGAGAGAGAGAGAAGCTGTGAGTGAGAGAGAGAGAAAGAGAAGCTGTGAGTTAGAGAGAGACAGAGAAAGAGAAGCTGTGAGTGAGAGAGAGAGAGAAAGAGAAGCTGTGTGTGTGTGAGAGAGAGAAGCTGTGAGTGAGAGAGAGAGAGAAAGAGAAGATGTTAGTGAGAGAGTGAGAGAGAGAAAGAGAAGCTGTGAGTGAGAGAGAGAGAAGCTGTGAGTGAGAGAGAGAGAGAGAAAGAGAAGGTGTGTGTGAGAGAGAGAAAGAGAAGCTGTGAGTGAGAGAGAGAGAGAAGATAAGAGTGAGAGAGAGAGAGAAGATGTGAGTGAGAGAGAGAAAGAGAAAGAGAAGCTGTGAGTGAGTGAGAGAGAGTGATAAAGAGAAGCTGTGAGTGATAGAGAGAGATAAAGAAACGCTGTGAGTGAGAGAGAGAAAGAGAAGCTGGGAGTGAGTAAGAGAGAGAAAGAGAAGCTGTGAGTGAGAGAGAGAGAGAGAAGCTGTGAGTGAGAGAGAGAGAGAGAAGCTGTGAGTGAGAGAAGAAAGAAAGAAAGAGAAACTGTGAGTGAGTGAGAGAGAGAAACTTTGAGTGAGAGAGAGAGAGAGAAAGAGAAGCTGTGAGTGAGAGAGAGAAAGAAAGAGAAGCTGTGAGTGAGAGAGAGAGAGAAGCTGTGAGTGAGAGTGAGATGGAGAAAGAGAAGCTGTGTGAGAGAGAGAAAGAAAGAGAAGCTATGAGCGAGCGAGAGAGAGAAGCTGTGAGTGAGAGAGAGAGGGAGAAAGAGAAGCTGTGAGTGAGAAGAGAGGGAAAGAGAAGCTGTGAGTGAGAAAGAGAGACAGAGAAAGAGAAGCTGTGAGTGAGAGAGAGAGAGCTAGAAGCTGTGAGTGAGTGAGAGAGAGAAAGAGAAGCTGTGAGTGCGAGAGAGAGAGAAAGAGAAGCTGTGAGTGAGAGAGAGATAAAGAGAAGCTGTGAGTTAGAGAGAGAGAGAGAAAGAGAAGCTGTGAGTGAGTGAGAGAGAGAAAAGAGAATCTCTGAGTGAGAGAGTGAGAGAAGCTGTGAGTAAGAGAGAGAAAGAGAAGCTGTGAGTGAGAGAGAGATAAAGAGAAGCTGTGAGTTAGAGAGAGAGAGAGAAAGAGCTGTGAGTGAGAGAGAGAGAGAAAGAGAATCTGTGAGAGAGAGAGAGAAGCTGTGAGTGAGAGAGAGAGAAAGAGAAGATGTTAGTGAGTGAGTGAGAGAGAGAAAGAGAAGCTGTGAGTGAGAGAGAGAGAGAGAGAGAAAGAGAAGTTGTGAGAGAGAGAGAGAGAAAGAGAAGCTGTGAGTGAGAGAGAGAGAGAAGCTGTGATTGAGAGAGAGAAGATGTGAGTGTGAGATTGAGAGAGAGAAAGAGAAGCTGTGAGTGAGAGAGAGAAGCTGTGAGTGAGAGAGAGAGAAAGAGAAGGTGTGAGTGAGAGAGAGAAAGAGATGCTGTGAGTGAGAGAGAGAGAGAAGCTGTGAGTGAGAGAGAGATAAGATGTGAGTGAGAGAGAGAAAGAGAAGCTGTGAGTGAGAGAGAGAGGGAAAGAGAAGCTGTGAGTGAGAGAGAGACAGAGAAAGAGAAGCTGTGAGTGAGAGAGAGAGAGAAAGAGAAGCTGTGAGTTAGAGAGAGAGAGAGAAAGAGAAGCTGTGAGTGAGAGAGAGAGAGAAAGAGAAGCTGTGAGTTAGAGAGAGAGAGAGAAAGAGAAGCTGTGAGTGAGAGAGAGAGAAGCTGTGAGTGAGAGAGAGAGAGAAGATGTGAGTGAGAGAGAGAAAGAGAAAGAGAAACTGTGAGTGAGTGAGAGAGAGAGATAATGAGAAGCTGTGAATGATAGAGAGAGATAAAGAAAAGCTTTGAGTGAGAGAGAGAAAGAGAAGCTGGGAGTGAGTAAGAGAGAGAAAAAGAAGCTGTGAGTGTGTGAGAGAGAGGGAAGCTGTGAGTGAGAGAGAGAGAGAAAGAGAAGCTGTGAGTTAGAGAGAGATAAAGAGAAGCTGTGAGTGAGAGAGAGAGAGAGAGAAGCTGTGAGTGAGAGAGAGAGAGAGAAAGAGAAGCTGTGAGAGAGAGAAAGAGAAGCTGTGAGTGAGAGAGAAAGAGAAGCTGTGAGTGAGAGAGAGAGAAAGAGAAGCTGTGAGTGAGAGAGAGAGAAAGAGAAGCTGTGAGTGAGAGAGAGAGAGAGAAAGAGAAGCTGTGTGTGAGAGAGAGAGAAGCTGTGAGTGAGAGAGAAAGAAAGAAATAGAAGCTGTGAGTGAGTGAGAGAGAGAGAAGCTGTGAGTGAGAGAGAGAGAGAGAAGCTGTGAGTGAGAGAGAAAGGGAAAGAGAGGCTGTGTGAGAGAGAGAGAGAAAGAGAAGGTGTGAGTGAGAGAGAGAGAAAGAGAAGCTGTGAGAGAGAGAGAGAAGCTGTGAGTGAGAGAGAAAGAAAGAAATAGAAGCTGTGAGTGAGTGAGAGAGAGAGAAGCTGTGAGTGAGAGAGAGAGAGAAGCTGTGAGTGAGTGAGAGAGAGAGAAAGAGAAGCTGTGAGTGAGAGAGAGAGAGAGAAAGAGAAGCTGTGTGAGAGAGAAAGAGAAGCTGTGAGTGAGAGAGAAAGAGAAGCTGTGAGTGAGAGAGAGAGAGAAAGAGAAGCTGTGAGTGAGAGAGAGAGAGAGTGAAGCTGTGAGTGAGAGAGAGAAAGAGAAGCTGTGTGTGAGAGAAAGAGAGAGAGAGAGAGAGAAGCTGTGAGTGAGAGAGAGATATAGAGAAGCTGTGAGTTAGAGAGAGAGAGAAAGAGAAGCTGTGAGTGAGAGAGAGAGAGAAAGAGAAGCTGTGTGAGATAGAGAAGCTGTGAGTGAGAGAGAGAGAGAGAAAGAAAGAGAAGATGTCAGTGAGTGAGGGAGAGAGAGAGAGAAGCTGTGAGTGAGAGAGAGAGAGAAAGAGAAGCTGTGTGAGAGAGAGAATCTGTGAGTGAGAGAGAGAGAGAGAAAGAAAGAGAAGATGTGAGTGAGAGAGAAAGATAAGCTGTGTGAGAGAGGGAGAGAAAGAGAAGCTGTGAGTGAGAGAGAGAGAGAGTGAGAAGCTGTGAGTGAGAGAGAGAGAGAGAGAAGATGTGAGTGAGAGAGTGAGAGAGAGATAGAGGTGTGAGTGAGAGAGAGAGAGAGAAAGAGAAGCTGTGAGTGAGAGAGAGAGAGAGAAAGAGAAGCTGTGAGAGAGAGAGAGAGAAGCTGTGAGTGAGAGAGAAAGAAAGAAATAGAAGCTGTGAGTGAGTGAGAGAGAGAGAAGCTGTGAGTGAGAGAGAGAGAGAGAAGCTGTGAGTGAGAGAGAGAGAGAAAGAGAAGCTGTGAGAGAGAGAAAGAGAAGCTGTGAGTGAGAGAGAAAGAGAAGCTGTGAGTGAGAGAGAGAGAAAGAGAAGCTGTGAGTGAGAGAGAGAGAAAGAGAAGCTGTGAGTGAGTGAGAGAGAGAGAAAGAGAAGCTGTGTGAGAGAGAGAAGCTGTGAGTGAGAGAGAAAGAAAGAAATAGAAGCTGTGAGTGAGTGAGAGAGAGAGAAGCTGTGAGTGAGAGAGAGAGAAAGAGAAAGAGAAGCTGTGAGTGAGAGAGAGAGAGAAAGAGAAGCTGTGAGAGAGAGAAAGAGAAGCTGTGAGTGAGAGAGAAAGAGAAGCTGTGAGTGAGAGAGAGAGAGAAAGAGAAGCTGTGAGTAAGAGAGAGAGAGAGAGAAAGAGAAGCTGTGAGTGAGTGAGAGAGAGAAAGAAAGAGAAGCTGTGAGTGAGAGAGAGAGAAGCTGTGAGTGAGAGAGAGAGGGAGAAAGAGAAGCTGTGAGTGAGAGAGAGAGAAAGAGAAGCTGTGAGTGAGAGAGAGAGAGAGAAAGAGAAGCTGTGTGAGAGAGAGAAGTTGTGAGTGAGTGAGAGAGAGAAGCTGTGAGAGAGAGAGAGAGAAGCTGTGAGTGAGAGAGAGAGAGAGAGAAGGAGAAGTTGTGAGTGAGATAGAGAGAGAGAAAGAGAAGCTGTGAGTGAGAGAGAGAGAGAAGCTGTGAGTGAGAGAGAAATAGAAGTTGTGAGTGAGAGAGAAAGAGAAGCTATGAGTTAGAGAGAGAGAGTGAAAGAGAAGCTGTGAGTGAGAGAGAGAGAGTGAGGAGCTGTGAGATAGAGAGAGAAAGAGAAGCTGTGAGTGAGAGAGAGAGAGAGAAACTGTGAGTGAGAGAGAAAGAGAATCTGTGAGTGAGAGAGAAATAGAAGCTGTGTGTGTGTGTGAGAGAGAGAGAAGCTGTGAGTGAGAGAGAGAGAAAGAGAAGGTGTGAGTGAGAGAGAGAAAGAGAAGCTGTGAGTGAGAGAGAGAGAGAAGCTGTGAGTGAGAGAGAGAGATAAGATGTGAGTGAGAGAGAGAAAGAGAAGCTGTGAGTGAGAGAGAGAGAGAAAGAGAAGCTGTGAGTGAGAGAGAGACAGAGAAAGAGAAGCTGTGAGTGAGAGAGAGAGAGAAAGAGAAGCTGTGAGTTAGAGAGAGAGAGAGAAAGAGAAGCTGTGAGTGAGAGAGAGAGAGAAAGAGAAGCTGTGAGTTAGAGAGAGAGAGAGAAAGAGAAGCTGTGAGTGAGAGAGAGAAGCTGTGAGTGAGAGAGAGAGAGAAGATGTGAGTGAGAGAGAGAAAGAGAAAGAGAAACTGTGAGTGAGTGAGAGAGAGAGATAATGAGAAGCTGTGAATGATAGAGAGAGATAAAGAAAAGCTGTGAGTGAGAGAGAGAAAGAGAAGCTGGGAGTGAGTAAGAGAGAGAAAAAGAAGCTGTGAGTGTGTGAGAGAGAGGGAAGCTGTGAGTGAGAGAGAGAGAGAAAGAGAAGCTGTGAGTTAGAGAGAGATAAAGAGAAGCTGTGAGTGAGAGAGAGAGAGAGAAGCTGTGAGTGAGAGAGAGAGAGAGAAAGAGAAGCTGTGAGAGAGAGAAAGAGAAGCTGTGAGTGAGAGAGAAAGAGAAGCTGTGAGTGAGAGAGAGAGAGAAAGAGAAGCTGTGAGTGAGAGAGAGAGAAAGAGAAGCTGTGAGTGAGAGAGAGAGAGAGAAAGAGAAGCTGTGTGAGAGAGAGAGAGAAGCTGTGAGTGAGAGAGAAAGAAAGAAATAGAAGCTGTGAGTGAGTGAGAGAGAGAGAAGCTGTGAGTGAGAGAGATATAGAGAAGCTGTGAGTGAGAGAGAAAGGGAAAGAGAGGCTGTGTGAGAGAGAGAGAGAAAGAGAAGGTGTGAGTGAGAGAGAGAGAAAGAGAAGCTGTGAGAGAGAGAGAGAAGCTGTGAGTGAGAGAGAAAGAAAGAAATAGAAGCTGTGAGTGAGTGAGAGAGAGAGAAGCTGTGAGTGAGAGAGAGAGAGAAGCTGTGAGTGAGTGAGTGAGAGAGAAAGAGAAGCTGTGAGTGAGAGAGAGAGAGAGAAAGAGAAGCTGTGAGAGAGAGAAAGAGAAGCTGTGAGTGAGAGAGAAAGAGAAGCTGTGAGTGAGAGAGAGAGAGAAAGAGAAGCTGTGAGTGAGAGAGAGAGAGAGTGAAGCTGTGAGTGAGAGAGAGAAAGAGAAGCTGTGTGTGAGAGAAAGAGAGAGAGAGAGAGAGAAGCTGTGAGTGAGAGAGAGATATAGAGAAGCTGTGAGTTAGAGAGAGAGAGAAAGAGAAGCTGTGAGTGAGAGAGAGAGAGAAAGAGAAGCTGTGTGAGATAGAGAAGCTGTGAGTGAGAGAGAGAAAGAAAGAGAAGATGTCAGTGAGTGAGGGAGAGAGAGAGAGAAGCTGTGAGTGAGAGAGAGAGAAAGAGAAGCTGTGTGAGAGAGAGAATCTGTGAGTGAGAGAGAGAGAGAGAAAGAAAGAGAAGATGTGAGTGAGAGAGAAAGATAAGCTGTGTGAGAGAGGGAGAGAAAGAGAAGCTGTGAGTGAGAGAGAGAGAGAGTGAGAAGCTGTGAGTGAGAGAGAGAGAGAGAGAGAAGATGTGAGTGAGAGTGAGAGAGAGAAAGAGGTGTGAGTGAGAGAGAGAGAGAGAAAGAGAAGCTGTGAGTGAGAGAGAGAGAGAGAAAGAGAAGCTGTGAGAGAGAGAGAGAGAGAAGCTGTGAGTGAGAGAGAAAGAAAGAAATAGAAGCTGTGAGTGAGTGAGAGAGAGAGAGAGAAGCTGTGAGTGAGAGAGAGAGAGAGAAGCTGTGAGTGAGAGAGAGAGAGAAAGAGAAGCTGTGAGAGAGAGAAAGAGAAGCTGTGAGTGAGAGAGAAAGAGAAGCTGTGAGTGAGAGAGAGAGAGAAAGAGAAGCTGTGAGTGAGAGAGAGAGAAAGAGAAGCTGTGAGTGAGAGAGAGAGAGAAAGAGAAGCTGTGAGAGAGAGAGAAGCTGTGAGTGAGAGAGAAAGAAAGAAATAGAAGCTGTGAGTGAGTGAGAGAGAGAGAAGCTGTGAGTGAGAGAGAGAGAAAGAGAAAGAGAAGCTGTGAGTGAGAGAGAGAGAGAGAAAGAGAAGCTGTGAGAGAGAGAAAGAGAAGCTGTGAGTGAGAGAGAAAGAGAAGCTGTGAGTGAGAGAGAGAGAGAAAGAGAAGCTGTGAGTGAGTGAGAGAGAGAAAGAAAGAGCTGTGAGTGAGAGAGAGAGAAGCTGTGAGTGAGAGAGAGAGGGAGAAAGAGAAGCTGTGAGTGAGAGAGAGAGAAAGAGAAGCTGTGAGTGAGAGAGAGAGAGAGAAAGAGAAGCTGTGTGAGAGAGAGAAGTTGTGAGTGAGTGAGAGAGAGAGAAGCTGTGAGAGAGAGAGAGAGAAGCTGTGAGTGAGAGAGAGAGAGAGAAGGAGAAGCTGTGAGTGAGATAGAGAGAGAGAAAGAGAAGCTGTGAGTGAGAGAGAGAGAAGCTGTGAGTGAGAGAGAAATAGAAGTTGTGAGTGAGAGAGAAAGAGAAGCTATGAGTTAGAGAGAGAGAGTGAAAGAGAAGCTGTGAGTGAGAGAGAGAGAGTGAGGAGCTGTGAGATAGAGAGAGAAAGAGAAGCTGTGAGTGAGAGAGAGAGAGAGAAACTGTGAGTGAGAGAGAAAGAGAATCTGTGAGTGAGAGAGAAATAGAAGCTGTGTGTGTGTGAGAGAGAGAGAAGCTGTGAGTGAGAGAGAGAGAAAGAGAAGCTGTAAGTGAGAGAGAGAGAGAAAGAGAAGCTGTGAGTGAGAGAGTGAGATAAAGAGAAGCTGTGAGTTAGAGAGAGACAGAGAAAGAGAAGCTGTGAGTGAGAGAGAGAGAAAAAAAGAAGCTGTGAGTGAGAGAGAGAGAGAAAGAAAGAGAAGCTGTGAGTGAGAGAGAGAGAGAAGCTGTGAGTGAGAGTGAGAGAAAGAGAAGATGTTAGTGAGAGAGTGAGAGAGAGAAAGTGAAGCTGTGAGTGAGAGAGAGAGAGAGAGAAAGAGAAGTTGTGTGAGAGAGAGAGAGAAAGAGAAGCTGTGAGTGAGAGAGAGAGAAGCTGTGAGTGAGAGAGAGAGAAGATGTGAGTGAGATTGAGAGAGAGAAAGAGAAGCTGTGAGTGAGAAAGAGAAACTGTGAGTGAGTGAGAGAGAGAGATAATGAGAAGTTGTGAATGATAGAGAGAGATAAAGAAAATCTGTGAGTGAGAGAGAGAAAAAGAAGCTGGGAGTGAGTAAGAGAGAGAAAGAGAAGCTGTGAGTGTGTGTGAGAGAGAGAAGCTGTGAGAGAGAGAGAGAGAGAGAGAGAAGCTGTGAGTGCGAGAGAAAGAAAGAAAGAGAAGCTGTGATGAGTGAGAGAGAGAGAGAAAAAAAAACTGTGAGTGAGAGAGAGAGAGAGAGAAGGAGAAGCTGTGAGTGAGATAGAGAGAGAGAAAGAGAAGCTGTGAGTGAGTGAGAGAGAGAGAAGCTGTGAGTGAGAGAGAAAGAGAAGCTGTGAGTGAGAGAGAAAGAGAAGCTATGAGTTAGAGAGAGAGAGTGAAAGAGAAGCTGTGAGTGAGAGAGAGAGAGTGAGGAGCTGTGAGATAGAGAGAGAAAGAGAAGCTGTGAGTGAGAGAGAGAGAGAGAGAAACTGTGAGTGAGAGAGAAAGAGAAGTTGTGAGTGAGAGAGAAATAGAAGCTGTGTGTGTGTGAGAGAGAGAGAAGCTGTGTGAGAGAGAGAGAGAAAGAGAAGCTGTGAGTGAGAGAGAGAGAGAAAGAGAAGCTGTGAGTGAGAGAGTGAGATAAAGAGAAGCTGTGAGTTAGAGAGAGACAGAGAAAGAGAAGCTGTGAGTGAGAGAGAGAGAAAAAAAGAAGCTGTGAGTGAGAGAGAGAGAGAGAAAGAGAAGCTGTGAGTGAGAGAGAGAGAGAAGCTGTGAGTGAGAGTGAGAGAGAAAGAGAAGCTCTGAGTGAGAGAGTGAGAGAAAGAGATGCTCTGAGTGAGAGAGAGAGAAAGAGAAGCTGTGAGTGAGAGAGAGAAGCTGTGAGTGAGAGAGAGAGAGAAAGAGAAGCTGTGTGAGAGAGAGAATCTGTGAGTGAGAGAGAGAGAGAGAAAGAAAGAGAAGATGTCAGTGAGAGAGGGAGAGAGAGAGAGAAGCTGTGAGTGAGTGAGAGAGAAGCTGTGAGTGAGTGAGAGAGAGAGAGAAGCTGTGAGTGAGAGAGAGAAAGAGAAGCTGTGAGTGAGAGAAAGAGAGAGAGAGAGAAGCTGTGAGTGAGAGAGAGATATAGAGAAGCTGTGAGTTAGAGAGAGAGAGAAAGAGAATCTGTGAGTGAGAGAGAGAGAGAAAGAGAAGCTGTGTGAGAGAGAGAATCTGTGAGTGAGAGAGAGAGAGAGAAAGAAAGAGAAGATGTCAGTGAGTGAGGGAGAGAGAGAGAAGCTGTGAGTGAGAGAGAGAGAGAAAGAGAAGCTGTGTGAGAGAGAGAATCTGTGAGTGAGAGAGAGAGAGAAAAAGAAAGAGAAGATGTGAGTGAGAGAGAAAGAGAAGCTGTGAGTGAGAGAGAGAGAGAAAGAGAAGCTGTGAGTGAGAGAGAGAGAAAGAGAAGCTGTGAGTGAGAGAGAGAGAGAAAGAGAAGCTGTGTGAGAGAGAGAATCTGTGAGTGAGAGAGAGAGAGAGAAAGAAAGAGAAGATGTCAGTGAGAGAGGGAGAGAGAGAGAGAAGCTGTGAGTGAGAGAGAGAGAAGCTGTGAGTGAGTGAGAGAGAGAGAAAGAGAAGGTGTGAGTGAGAGAGAGAGAGAGAAAGAGAAGGTGTGAGTGAGAGAGAGAGAGAAAGAGAAGCTGTGAGAGAGAGAAAGAGAAGCTGTGAGTGAGAGAGCGAGAGAAAGAGAAGCTGTGAGTGAGAGAGAGAGAAAGAGAAGCTGTGAGTGAGAGAGAGAAAGAGAAGCTGTGTGAGAGAGAGAATCTGTGAGTGAGAGAGAGAGAGAAAGAAAGAGAAGATGTCAGTGAGAGAGGGAGAGAGAGAGAGAGAAGCTGTGAGTGAGAGAGAGAGAGAAAGATAAGCTGTGTGAGAGAGGGAGGGAAAGAGAAGCTGTGAGTGAGAGAGAGAGAGAGAGTGAAAAGCTGTGAGTGAGAGAGAGAGAGAGAAGATGTGAGTGGAGAGTGTGAGAGAGAAAGAGGTGTGAGTGAGAGAGAGAGAGAGAGAAAGAGAAGCTGTGAGTGAGAGAGAGAGAAAGATAAGCTGTGAGAGAGAGAGAGAAGCTGTGAGTGAGAGAGAAAGAAAGAAATAGAAGCTGTGAGTGAGTGAGAGAGAGAAGCTGTGAATGAGAGAGAGAGAAGCTGTGAGTGTGTGTGAGAGAGAGAGAAGCTGTGAGTGAGAGAGAGAGAGAGAAAGAGAAGCTGTGAGAGAGAGAAAGAGAAGCTGTGAGTGAGAGAGAAAGAGAAGCTGTGAGTGAGAGAGAGAGAGAAAGAGAAGCTGTGAGTGAGAGAGAGAGAAAGAGAAGCTGTGAGTGAGAGAGAGAGAGAGAAAGAGAAGCTGTGTGAGAGAGAGAGAGAAGCTGTGAGTGAGAGAGAAAGAAAGAAATAGAAGCTGTGTGAGTGAGAGAGAGAGAAGCTGTGAGTGAGAGAGAGAGAGAGAAGCTGTGAGTGAGAGAGAAAGGGAAAGAGAGGCTGTGTGAGAGAGAGAGAGAGAAAGAGAAGGTGTGAGTGAGAGAGAGAGAGAAAGAGAAGCTGTGAGAGAGAGAGAGAAGCTGTGAGTGAGAGAGAAAGAAAGAAATAGAAGCTGTGAGTGAGTGAGAGAGAGAGAAGCTGTGAGTGAGAGAGAGAGAGAAGCTGTGAGTGAGAGAGAGAGAGAAGCTGTGAGTGAGTGAGAGAGAGAGAAAGAGAAGCTGTGAGTGAGAGAGAGAGAGAGAAAGAGAAGCTGTGAGAGAGAGAAAGAGAAGCTGTGAGTGAGAGAGAAAGAGAAGCTGTGAGTGAGAGAGAGAGAGAAAGAGAAGCTGTGAGTGAGAGAGAGAGAGAGAAGCTGTGAGTGAGAGAGAGAGAGAAAGAAAGAGAAGCTGTGAGTGAGAGAGAGAGAAGCTGTGAGAGAGAGAGGGAGAAAGAGAAGCTGTGAGTGAGAGAGAGAGAAAGAGAAGCTGTGAGTGAGAGAGAGAGAGAGAGAAAGAGAAGCTGTGAGAGAGAGAGAAGTTGTGAGTGAGTGAGAGAGAGAGAAGCTGTGTGTGAGAGAGAGAGAAGCTGTGAGTGAGAGAGAGAGAGAGAAGGAGAAGCTGTGAGTGAGATAGAGAGAGAGAAAGAGAAGCTGTGAGTGAGAGAGAGAGAGAAGCTGTGAGTGAGAGAGAGAGAGAAGATAAGAGTGAGAGAGAGAGAGAAGATGTGAGTGAGAGAGAGAAAGAGAAAGAGAAGCTGTGAGTGAGTGAGAGAGAGTGATAAAGAGAAGCTGTGAGTGATAGAGAGAGATAAAGAAATGCTGTGAGTGAGAGAGAGAAAGAGAAGCTGGGAGTGAGTAAGAGAGAGAAAGAGAAGCTGTGTGTGTGAGAGAGAGAGAGAAGCTGTGAGTGAGAGAGAGAGAGAGAAGCTGTGAGTGAGAGAAGAAAGAAAGAAAGAGAAACTGTGAGTGAGTGAGAGAGAGAAACTTTGAGTGAGAGAGAGAGAGAGAAAGAGAAGCTGTGAGTGAGAGAGAGAAAGAAAGAGAAGCTGTGAGTGAGAGAGAGAGAGAAGCTGTGAGTGAGAGTGAGATGGAGAAAGAGAAGCTGTGTGAGAGAGAGAAAGAAAGAGAAGCTATGAGCGAGCGAGAGAGAGAAGCTGTGAGTGAGAGAGAGAGGGAGAAAGAGAAGCTGTGAGTGAGAAGAGAGGGAAAGAGAAGCTGTGAGTGAGAAAGAGAGACAGAGAAAGAGAAGCTGTGAGTGAGAGAGAGAGAGCTAGAAGCTGTGAGTGAGTGAGAGAGAGAAAGAGAAGCTGTGAGTGAGAGAGAGAGAGAAAGAGAAGCTGTGAGTGAGAGAGAGAGAAAGAGAAGCTGTGAGTGAGAGAGAGAGAGAGAAAGAGAAGCTGTGTGAGAGAGAGAGAGAAGCTGTGAGTGAGAGAGAGAGAGAAAGAGAAGCTGTGAGTGAGAGAGAGAGAAAGAGAAGCTGTGAGTGAGAGAGAGAGAGAGAAAGAGAAGCTGTGTGAGAGAGAGAGAGAAGCTGTGAGTGAGAGAGAAAGAAAGAAATAGAAGCTGTGTGAGTGAGAGAGAGAGAAGCTGTGAGTGAGAGAGAGAGAGAGAAGCTGTGAGTGAGAGAGAAAGGGAAAGAGAGGCTGTGTGAGAGAGAGAGAGAGAAAGAGAAGGTGTGAGTGAGAGAGAAAGAGAAAGAGAAGCTGTGAGAGAGAGAGAGAAGCTGTGAGTGAGAGAGAAAGAAAGAAATAGAAGCTGTGAGTGAGTGAGAGAGAGAGAAGCTGTGAGTGAGAGAGAGAGAGAAGCTGTGAGTGAGAGAGAGAGAGAAGCTGTGAGTGAGTGAGAGAGAGAGAAAGAGAAGCTGTGAGTGAGAGAGAGAGAGAGAAAGAGAAGCTGTGAGAGAGAGAAAGAGAAGCTGTGAGTGAGAGAGAAAGAGAAGCTGTGAGTGAGAGAGAGAGAGAGAAAGAGAAGGTGTGTGTGAGAGAGAGAAAGAGAAGCTGTGAGTGAGAGAGAGAGAGAAGATAAGAGTGAGAGAGAGAGAGAAGATGTGAGTGAGAGAGAGAAAGAGAAAGAGAAGCTGTGAGTGAGTGAGAGAGAGTGATAAAGAGAAGCTGTGAGTGATAGAGAGAGATAAAGAAATGCTGTGAGTGAGAGAGAGAAAGAGAAGCTGGGAGTGAGTAAGAGAGAAAGAGAAGCTGTGAGTGAGAGAGAGAGAGAGAGAAAGAGAAGCTGTGAGAGAGAGAGAAGTTGTGAGTGAGTGAGAGAGAGAGAAGCTGTGTGTGAGAGAGAGAGAAGCTGTGAGTGAGAGAGAGAGAGAGAAGGAGAAGCTGTGAGTGAGATAGAGAGAGAGAAAGAGAAGCTGTGAGTGAGAGAGAGAGAGAAGCTGTGAGTGAGAGAGAAAGAGAAGTGAGTGAGAGAGAAAGAGAAGCTATGAGTTAGAGAGAGAGAGTGAAAGAGAAGCTGTGAGTGAGAGAGAGAGAGAGTGAGGAGCTGTGAGATAGAGAGAGAAAGAGAAGCTGTGAGTGAGAGAGAGAGAGAGAAACTGTGAGTGAGAGAGAAAGAGAAGCTGTGAGTGAGAGAGAAAGAGAAGCTGTGTGTGTGTGAGAGAGAAAGAAGCTGTGAGTGAGAGAGAGAGAAAGAGAAGCTGTGAGAGAGAGAGAAAGAGAAGCTGTGAGTGAGAGAGTGAGATAAAGAGAAGCTGTGAGTTAGAGAGAGAGAGAAAGAGAAGCTGTGTGTGTGTGAGAGAGAAGCTGTGAGTGAGAGAGAGAGGGAGAAATTGAAGCGGTGAGTGAGAGAGAGAGAGAAAGAGAAGGTGTGAGAGAGATAGAGAGAAAAAAAGAATCTGTGAGTGAGAGAGAGAGAGAAGTTGTGAGTGAGAGAGAGATAAAGAGAAGCTGTGAGTTAGAGAGAGACAGAGAAAGAGAAGCTGTGAGTGAGAGAGAGAGAGAAAGAGAAGCTGTGTGTGTGTGAGAGAGAGAAGCTGTGAGTGAGAGAGAGAGAGAAAGAGAAGATGTTAGTGAGAGAGTGAGAGAGAGAAAGAGAAGCTGTGAGTGAGAGAGAGAGAAGCTGTGAGTGAGAGAGAGAGAGAGAAAGAGAAGGTGTGTGTGAGAGAGAGAAAGAGAAGCTGTGAGTGAGAGAGAGAGAGAAGATAAGAGTGAGAGAGAGAGAGAAGATGTGAGTGAGAGAGAGAAAGAGAAAGAGAAGCTGTGAGTGAGTGAGAGAGAGTGATAAAGAGAAGCTGTGAGTGATAGAGAGAGATAAAGAAATGCTGTGAGTGAGAGAGAGAAAGAGAAGCTGGGAGTGAGTAAGAGAGAGAAAGAGAAGCTGTGTGTGTGAGAGAGAGAGAGAAGCTGTGAGTGAGAGAGAGAGAGAGAAGCTGTGAGTGAGAGAAGAAAGAAAGAAAGAGAAACTGTGAGTGAGTGAGAGAGAGAAACTTTGAGTGAGAGAGAGAGAGAGAAAGAGAAGCTGTGAGTGAGAGAGAGAAAGAAAGAGAAGCTGTGAGTGAGTGAGAGAGAGAAGCTGTGAGTGAGAGTGAGATGGAGAAAGAGAAGCTGTGTGAGAGAGAGAAAGAAAGAGAAGCTATGAGCGAGCGAGAGAGAGAAGCTGTGAGTGAGAGAGAGAGGGAGAAAGAGAAGCTGTGAGTGAGAAGAGAGGGAAAGAGAAGCTGTGAGTGAGAAAGAGAGACAGAGAAAGAGAAGCTGTGAGTGAGAGAGAGAGAGCTAGAAGCTGTGAGTGAGTGAGAGAGAGAAAGAGAAGCTGTGAGTGAGAGAGAGAGAGAAAGAGAAGCTGTGAGTGAGAGAGAGAGAAAGAGAAGCTGTGAGTGAGAGAGAGAGAGAGAAAGAGAAGCTGTGTGAGAGAGAGAGAGAAGCTGTGAGTGAGAGAGAGAGAGAAAGAGAAGCTGTGAGTGAGAGAGAGAGAAAGAGAAGCTGTGAGTGAGAGAGAGAGAGAGAAAGAGAAGCTGTGTGAGAGAGAGAGAGAAGCTGTGAGTGAGAGAGAAAGAAAGAAATAGAAGCTGTGTGAGTGAGAGAGAGAGAAGCTGTGAGTGAGAGAGAGAGAGAGAAGCTGTGAGTGAGAGAGAAAGGGAAAGAGAGGCTGTGTGAGAGAGAGAGAGAGAAAGAGAAGGTGTGAGTGAGAGAGAGAGAGAAAGAGAAGCTGTGAGAGAGAGAGAGAAGCTGTGAGTGAGAGAGAAAGAAAGAAATAGAAGCTGTGAGTGAGTGAGAGAGAGAGAAGCTGTGAGTGAGAGAGAGAGAGAAGCTGTGAGTGAGAGAGAGAGAGAAGCTGTGAGTGAGTGAGAGAGAGAGAAAGAGAAGCTGTGAGTGAGAGAGAGAGAGAGAAAGAGAAGCTGTGAGAGAGAGAAAGAGAAGCTGTGAGTGAGAGAGAAAGAGAAGCTGTGAGTGAGAGAGAGAGAGAAAGAGAAGCTGTGAGTGAGAGAGAGAGAGAGAAGCTGTGAGTGAGAGAGAGAGAGAAAGAAAGAGAAGCTGTGAGTGAGAGAGAGAGAAGCTGTGAGAGAGAGAGGGAGAAAGAGAAGCTGTGAGTGAGAGAGAGAGAAAGAGAAGCTGTGAGTGAGAGAGAGAGAGAGAGAAAGAGAAGCTGTGAGAGAGAGAGAAGTTGTGAGTGAGTGAGAGAGAGAGAAGCTGTGTGTGAGAGAGAGAGAAGCTGTGAGTGAGAGAGAGAGAGAGAAGGAGAAGCTGTGAGTGAGATAGAGAGAGAGAAAGAGAAGCTGTGAGTGAGAGAGAGAGAGAAGCTGTGAGTGAGAGAGAAAGAGAAGTGAGTGAGAGAGAAAGAGAAGCTATGAGTTAGAGAGAGAGAGTGAAAGAGAAGCTGTGAGTGAGAGAGAGAGAGAGTGAGGAGCTGTGAGATAGAGAGAGAAAGAGAAGCTGTGAGTGAGAGAGAGAGAGAGAAACTGTGAGTGAGAGAGAAAGAGAAGCTGTGAGTGAGAGAGAAAGAGAAGCTGTGTGTGTGTGAGAGAGAAAGAAGCTGTGAGTGAGAGAGAGAGAAAGAGAAGCTGTGAGAGAGAGAGAAAGAGAAGCTGTGAGTGAGAGAGTGAGATAAAGAGAAGCTGTGAGTTAGAGAGAGAGAGAAAGAGAAGCTGTGTGTGTGTGAGAGAGAAGCTGTGAGTGAGAGAGAGAGGGAGAAATTGAAGCGGTGAGTGAAAGAGAGAGAGAAAGAGAAGGTGTGAGAGAGATAGAGAGAAAAAAAGAATCTGTGAGTGAGAGAGAGAGAGAAGTTGTGAGTGAGAGAGAGATAAAGAGAAGCTGTGAGTTAGAGAGAGACAGAGAAAGAGAAGCTGTGAGTGAGAGAGAGAGAGAAAGAGAAGCTGTGTGTGTGTGAGAGAGAGAAGCTGTGAGTGAGAGAGAGAGAGAAAGAGAAGATGTTAGTGAGAGAGTGAGAGAGAGAAAGAGAAGCTGTGAGTGAGAGAGAGAGAAGCTGTGAGTGAGAGAGAGAGAGAGAAAGAGAAGGTGTGTGTGAGAGAGAGAAAGAGAAGCTGTGAGTGAGAGAGAGAGAAGATAAGAGTGAGAGAGAGAGAGAAGATGTGAGTGAGAGAGAGAAAGAGAAAGAGAAGCTGTGAGTGAGTGAGAGAGAGTGATAAAGAGAAGCTGTGAGTGATAGAGAGAGATAAAGAAATGCTGTGAGTGAGAGAGAGAAAGAGAAGCTGGGAGTGAGTAAGAGAGAGAAAGAGAAGCTGTGTGTGTGTGAGAGAGAGAGAAGCTGTGAGTGAGAGAGAGAGAGAGAAGCTGTGAGTGAGAGAAGAAAGAAAGAAAGAGAAACTGTGAGTGAGTGAGAGAGAGAAACTTTGAGTGAGAGAGAGAGAGAGAAAGAGAAGCTGTGAGTGAGAGAGAGAAAGAAAGAGAAGCTGTGAGTGAGAGAGAGAGAGAAGCTGTGAGTGAGAGTGAGATGGAGAAAGAGAAGCTGTGTGAGAGAGAGAAAGAAAGAGAAGCTATGAGCGAGCGAGAGAGAGAAGCTGTGAGTGAGAGAGAGAGGGAGAAAGAGAAGCTGTGAGTGAGAAGAGAGGGAAAGAGAAGCTGTGAGTGAGAAAGAGAGACAGAGAAAGAGAAGCTGTGAGTGAGAGAGAGAGAGCTAGAAGCTGTGAGTGAGTGAGAGAGAGAAAGAGAAGCTGTGAGTGCGAGAGAGAGAGAAAGAGAAGCTGTGAGTGAGAGAGAGATAAAGAGAAGTTGTGAGTTAGAGAGAGAGAGAGAAAGAGAAGCTGTGAGTGAGAGAGAGAAAAGAAAATCTCTGAGTGAGAGAGTGAGAGAAGCTGTGAGTAAGAGAGAGAAAGAGAAGCTGTGAGTGAGAGAGAGATAAAGAGAAGCTGTGAGTTAGAGAGAGATAGAGAAAGAGCTGTGAGTGAGAGAGAGAGAGAAAGAGAAGCTGTGAGAGAGAGAGAAGCTGTGAGTGAGAGAGAGAGAAAGAGAAGATGTTAGTGAGAGAGTGAGAGAGAGAAAGAGAAGCTGTGAGTGAGAGAGAGAGAGAGAGAAAGAGAAGTTGTGAGAGAGAGAGAGAAAGAGAAGCTGTGAGTGAGAGAGAGAGAAGCTGTGAGTGAGAGAGAGAAGATGTGAGTGTGAGATTGAGAGAGAGAAAGAGAAGCTGTGAGTGAGAGAGAGAAGCTGTGAGTGAGAGACAGAGAAAAAAAGAAGCTGTGAGTGAGAGAGAGAGAGAGAGAAAGAGAAGCTGTGAGTGAGAGAGAGAGAGAAGCTGTGAGTGAGAGTGAGAGAGAAAGAGAAGCTCTGAGTGAGAGAGTGAGAGAAAGAGAAGCTCTGAGTGAGAGAGAGAGAAAGAGAAGCTGTGAGTGAGAGAGAGAAGCTGTGAGTGAGAGAGAGAGAGAAAGAGAAGCTCTGAGTGAGAGAGAGAGAAAGAGAAGCTGTGAGTGTGAGAGAGAGTGAGAAAAAGGGAAGCTGTGAGTGAGCATGAGAGAGAGAGAAGCTGTGACAGTGGGAGAGAGAAAGAGAGAAAGAGAAGCTGTGAGTGAGAGAGAGAGAAAGAAAGAGAAGCTATGAGTGAGATAGAGAGAAGCTATGAGTGAGAGAGAGAAGGAGAAAGAGAATCTGTGAGTGAGAGAGAGAGAGAGATAGAGTAGCTGTGAGTGAGAGAGAGAGAGAAGCTGTGAGTGAGAGAGAGAAAGAGAAGCTGTGAGTGAGAGAAAGAGAGAGAGAGAAAGAGAAGCTGTGAGTGAGAGAGAGATATAGAGAAGCTGTGAGTTAGAGAGAGAGAGAAAGAGAAGCTGTGAGTGAGAGAGAGAGAGAGAAAGAGAAGCTGTGTGAGACAGAGAATCTGTGAGTGAGAGAGAGAGAGAAAGAAAGAGAACATGTCAGTGAGTGAGGGAGAGAGAGAGAGAAGCTGTGAGTGAGAGAGAGAGAGAGAAAGAGAAGCTGTGTGTGAGAGAGAATCTGTGAGTGAGAGAGAGAGAGAAAGAAAGAGAAGATGTGATGAGAGAGAAAGAGAAGCTGTGAGTGAGAGAGAGAGAGAAAGAGAAGCTGTGAGTGAGAGAGAGAGAAAGAGAAGCTGTGAGTGAGAGAGAGAGAGAAAGAGAAGCTGTGTGAGAGAGAGAATCTGTGTGTGTGTGTGAGAGAGAGAAAGATTGAGAAGATGTCAGTGAGAGAGGGAGAGAGAGACAGAAGCTGTGAGTGAGAGAGAGAGAGAGAGAAAGATATGCTGTGTGAGAGAGGGAGAGAAAGAGAGGCTGTGAGTGAGAGAGAGAGAGTGAAAGAGAAGCTGTGAGTGAGAGAGAGAGAGTGAGGAGCTGTGAGATAGAGAGAGAAAGAGAAGCTGTGAGTGAGAGAGAGAGAGAAACTGTGTGAGAGAGAAAGAGAAGCTGTGTGTGAGAGAGAAATAGAAGCTGTGTGTGTGTGAGAGAGAGAAGCTGTGAGTGAGAGAGAGAGAAAGAGAAGCTGTGAGTGAGAGAGAGAGAGAAAGAGAAGCTGTGAGTGAGAGAGTGAGATAAAGAGAAGCTGTGAGTTAGAGAGAGACAGAGAAAGAGAAGCTGTGAGTTAGAGAGAGAGAAAAAAAGAAGCTGTGAGTGAGAGAGAGAGAGAGAGAGAGAAAGAGAAGCTGTGAGAGAGAGAGAGAGAGAAGCTGTGAGTGAGAGTGAGAGAGAAAGAGAAGCTGTGAGTGAGAGAGTGAGAGAAAGAGAAGCTCTGAGTGAGAGAGAGAGAAAGAGAAGCTGTGAGTGAGAGAGAGAAGCTGTGAGTAAGAGAGAGAGAGAAAGAGAAGCTCTGAGTGAGAGAGAGAGAAAGAGAAGCTGTGAGTGTGAGAGAGAGTGAGAAAAAGGGAAGCTGTGAGTGAGCGTGAGAGAGAGAGAAGCTGTGACAGTGGGAGAGAGAAAGAGAGAAAGAGAAGCTGTGAGTGAGAGAGAGAGAAAGAAAGAGAAGCAATGAGTGAGAGAGAGATATAGAGAATCTGTGAGTAAGAGAGAGAGAGAAAGAGAAGCTGTGAGTGAGAGAGAGAGAGAAAGAGAAGCTGTGTGAGAGAGAGAATCTGTGAGTGAGAGAGAGAGAGAAAGAAAGAGAAGATGTCAGTGAGTGAGGGAGAGAGAGAGAGAAGCTGTGAGTAAGAGAGAGAGAGAAAGAGAAGCTGTGTGAGAGAGAGAATCTGTGAGTGAGAGAGAGAGAGAGAAAGAAAGAGAAGATGTGAGTGAGAGAGAAAGAGAAGCTGTGAGTGAGAGAGAGAGAGAAAGAGAAGTTGTGAGTGAGAGAAAGAGAAAGAGAAGCTGTGAGTGAGAGAGAGAGAGAAAGAGAAGCTGTGTGAGAGAGAGAATCTGTGAGTGAGAGAGAGAGAGAGAAAGAAAGAGAAGATGTCAGTGAGAGAGGGAGAGAGAGAGAGAAGCTGTGAGTGAGAGAGAGAGAAGCTGTGAGTGAGTGAGAGAGAGAGAGAAGCTGTGAGTGAGAGAGAGAAAGAGAAGCTGTGAGTGAGAGAAAGAGAGAGAGAGAGAGAAAAGCTGTGAGTGAGAGAGAGATATAGAGAAGCTGTGAGTTAGAGAGAGAGAGAAAGAGAAGCTGTGAGTGAGAGAGAGTTAGAAAGAGAAGCTGTGTGAGAGAGAGAATCTGTGAGTGAGAGAGAGAGAGAGAAAGAAAGAGAAGATGTCAGTGAGTGAGGGAGAGAGAGAGAGAAGCTGTGAGTGAGAGAGAGAGAGAAAGAGAAGCTGTGTGAGAGAGAGAATCTGTGAGTGAGAGAGAGAGAGAGAAAGAAAGAGAAGATGTGAGTGAGAGAGAAAGATAAGCTGTGTGAGAGAGGGAGAGAAAGAGAAGCTGTGAGTGAGAGAGAGAGAGAGTGAGAAGCTGTGAGTGAGAGAGAGAGAGAGAAGATGTGAGTGAGAGAGTGAGAGAGAGAAAGAGGTGTGAGTGAGAGAGAGAGAGAGAAAGAGAATCTGTGAGTGAGAGAGAGAGAGAGAAAGAGAAGCTGTGAGAGAGAGAGAGAGAAGCTGTGAGTGAGAGAGAAAGAAAGAAATAGAAGCTGTGAGTGAGTGAGAGAGAGAGAAGCTGTGTGTGTGAGAGAGAGAGAAGCTGTGAGTGAGAGAGAGAGAGAGAGAAGCTGTGAGTGAGAGAGAGAGAGAGAAAGAGAAGCTGTGAGAGAGAGAAAGAGAAGCTGTGAGTGAGAGAGAAAGAGAAGCTGTGAGTGAGAGAGAGAGAGAAAGAGAAGCTGTGAGTGAGAGAGAGAGAAAGAGAAGCTGTGAGTGAGAGAGAGAGAGAGAAAGAGAAGCTGTGAGAGAGAGAGAAGCTGTGAGTGAGAGAGAAAGAAAGAAATAGAAGCTGTGAGTGAGTGAGAGAGAGAGAAGCTGTGAGTGAGAGAGAGAGAAAGAGAAAGAGAAGCTGTGAGTGAGAGAGAGAGAGAGAAAGAGAAGCTGTGAGAGAGAGAAAGAGAAGCTGTGAGTGAGAGAGAAAGATAAGCTGTGAGTGAGAGAGAGAGAGAAAGCGAAGCTGTGTGAGAGAGAGAATCTGTGAGTGAGAGAGAGAGAGAGAAAGAAAGAAAAGATGTCAGTGAGTGAGGGAGAGAGAGAGAGAAGCTGTGAGTGAGAGAGAGAGAGAAAGAGAAGCTGTGTGAGAGAGAGAATCTGTGAGTGAGAGAGAGAGAGAGAAAGAAAGAGAAGATGTGAGTGAGAGAGAAAGATAAGCTGTGTGAGAGAGGGAGAGAAAGAGAAGCTGTGAGTGAGAGAGAGAGAGAGTGAGAAGCTGTGAGTGAGAGAGAGAGAGAGAGAAGATGTGAGTGAGAGAGTGAGAGAGAGAAAGAGGTGTGAGTGAGAGAGAGAGAGAGAAAGAGAAGCTGTGAGTGAGAGAGAGAGAGAGAAAGAGAAGCTGTGAGAGAGAGAGAGAGAAGCTGTGAGTGAGAGAGAAAGAAAGAAATAGAAGCTGTGAGTGAGTGAGAGAGAGAGAAGCTGTGTGTGTGAGAGAGAGAGAAGCTGTGAGTGAGAGAGAGAGAGAGAGAAGCTGTGAGTGAGAGAGAGAGAGAGAAAGAGAAGCTGTGAGAGAGAGAAAGAGAAGCTGTGAGTGAGAGAGAAAGAGAAGCTGTGAGTGAGAGAGAGAGAGAAAGAGAAGCTGTGAGTGAGAGAGAGAAAGAGAAGCTGTGAGTGAGAGAGAGAGAGAGAAAGAGAAGCTGTGAGAGAGAGAGAAGCTGTGAGTGAGAGAGAAAGAAAGAAATAGAAGCTGTGAGTGAGTGAGAGAGAGAGAAGCTGTGAGTGAGAGAGAGAGAAAGAGAAAGAGAAGCTGTGAGTGAGAGAGAGAGAGAAAGAGAAGCTGTGAGAGAGAGAAAGAGAAGCTGTGAGTGAGAGAGAAAGAGAAGCTGTGAGTGAGAGAGAGAGAGAAAGAGAAGCTGTGAGTGAGAGAGAGAGAGAGAGAGAAAGAGAAGCTGTGAGTGAGTGAGAGAGAGAAAGAAAGAGAAGCTGTGAGTGAGAGAGAGAGAAGCTGTGAGTGAGAGAGAGAGGGAGAAAGAGAAGCTGTGAGTGAGAGAGAGAGAAAGAGAAGCTGTGAGTGAGAGAGAGAGAGAGAGAAAGAGAAGCTGTGAGAGAGAGAGAAGTTGTGAGTGAGTGAGAGAGAGAGAAGCTGTGTGAGAGAGAGAGAGAGAGAAGCTGTGAGTGAGAGAGAGAGAGAGAGAAGGAGAAGCTGTGAGTGAGATAGAGAGAGAGAAAGAGAAGCTGTGAGTGAGAGAGAGAGAAGCTGTGAGCGAGAGAGAAATAGAAGTTGTGAGTGAGAGAGAAAGAGAAGCTATGAGTTAGAGAGAGAGAGTGAAAGAGAAGCTGTGAGTGAGAGAGAGAGAGTGAGGAGCTGTGAGATAGAGAGAGAAAGAGAAGCTGTGAGTGAGAGAGAGAGAGAGAAACTGTGAGTGAGAGAGAAAGAGAATCTGTGAGTGAGAGAGAAATAGAAGCTGTGTGTGTGTGAGAGAGAGAAGCTGTGAGTGAGAGAGAGAGAAAGAGAAGCTGTGAGTGAGAGAGAGAGAGAAAGAGAAGCTGTGAGTGAGAGAGTGAGATAAAGAGAAGCTGTGAGTTAGAGAGAGACAGAGAAAGAGAAGCTGTGAGTGAGAGAGAGAGAAAAAAGAAGCTGTGAGTGAGAGAGAGAGAGAGAGAAAGAGAAGCTGTGAGTGAGAGAGAGAGAGAGAAGCTGTGAGTGAGAGTGAGAGAGAAAGAGAAGCTGTGAGTGAGAGAGTGAGAGAAAGAGAAGCTCTGAGTGAGAGAGAGAAAGAGAAGCTGAGTGAGAGAGAGAAGCTGTGAGTGAGAGAGAGAAAGAGAAGCTGTGAGTGAGAGAGAGAGAGAAAGAAAGAGAAGCTGTGAGTGAGAGAGAGAGAAGCTGTGAGTGAGAGAGAGAGGGAGAAAGAGAAGCTGTGAGTGAGAGAGAGAGAAAGAGAAGCTGTGAGTGAGAGAGAGAGAGAGAGAGAAAGAGAAGCTGTGTGAGAGAGAGAAGTTGTGAGTGAGTGAGAGAGAGAGAAGCTGTGAGAGAGAGAGAGAGGGAGAAGCTGTGAGTGAGAGAGAGAGAGAGAAGGAGAAGCCGTGAGTGAGATAGAGAGAGAGAAAGAGAAACTGTGAGTGAGAGAGAGAGAGAGAAGCTGTGAGTGAGAGAGAAAGAGAAGCTGTGAGTGAGAGAGAAAGAGAAGCTATGAGTTAGAGAGAGAGAGTGAAAGAGAAGCTGTGAGTGAGAGAGAGAGAAGCTGTGAGTGAGAGAGAGAGAGAGAAAGAGAAGGTGTGAGTGAGAGAGAGAGAGAGAAAGAGAAGCTGTGAGAAAGAGAAAGAGAAGCTGTGAGTGAGAGAGAGAGAGAAAGAGAAGCTGTGAGTGAGAGAGAGAGAAAGAGAAGCTGTGAGTGAGAGAGAGAGAAAGAGAAGCTGTGTGAGAGAGAGAATCTGTGAGTGAGAGAGAGAGAGAGAAAGAAAGAGAAGATGTCAGTGAGAGAAGGAGAGAGAGAGAGAGAAGCTGTGAGTGAGAGAGAGAGAGAAAGATAAGCTGTGTGAGAGAGGGAGGGAAAGAGAAGCTGTGAGTGAGAGAGAGAGAGAGAGAAAGAGAAGCTGTGAGTGAGAGAGAGAGAGAAGCTGTGAGTGAGAGAGAGAAGATGTGAGTGTGAGATTGAGAGAGAGAAAGAGAAGCTGTGAGTGAGAGAGAGAAGCTGTGAGTGAGAGAGAGAGAAAGAGAAGGTGTGAGTGAAGAGAGAGAAAGAGAAGCTGTGAGTGAGAGAGAGAGAAGCTGTGAGTGAGAGAGAGAGAGAGAGAGAGAGAAAAGCTGTGAGTGAGAGAGAGATATAGAGAAGCTGTGAGTTAGAGTGAGAGAGAAAGAGAAGCTGTGAGTGAGAGAGAGAGAGAAAGAGAAGCTGTGTGAGAGAGAGAATCTGTGAGTGAGAGAGAGAGAGAGAAAGAAAGAGAAGATGTCAGTGAGTGAGGGAGAGAGAGAGAGAAGCTGTGAGTGAGAGAGAGAGAGAAAGAGAAGCTGTGTGAGAGAGAGAATCTGTGAGTGAGAGAGAGAGAGAGAAAGAAAGAGAAGATGTGAGTGAGAGAGAAAGATAAGCTGTGTGAGAGAGGGAGAGAAAGAGAAGCTGTGAGTGAGAGAGAGAGAGAGTGAGAAGCTGTGAGTGAGAGAGAGAGAGAAGATGTGAGTGAGAGAGTGAGAGAGAGAAAGAGGTGTGAGTGAGAGAGAGAGAGAGAGAGAAAGAGAATCTGTGAGTGAGAGAGAGAGAGAGAAAGAGAAGCTGTGAGAGAGAGAGAGAGAAGCTGTGAGTGAGAGAGAAAGAAAGAAATAGAAGCTGTGAGTGAGTGAGAGAGAGAGAAGCTGTGTGTGTGAGAGAGAGAGAAGCTGTGAGTGAGAGAGAGAGAAAGAGAAGCTGTGAGTGAGAGAGAGAGAGAGAAAGAGAAGCTGTGAGAGAGAGAGAAGCTGTGAGTGAGAGAGAAAGAAAGAAATAGAAGCTGTGAGTGAGTGAGAGAGAGAGAAGCTGTGAGTGAGAGAGAGAGAAAGAGAAAGAGAAGCTGTGAGTGAGAGAGAGAGAGAGAAAGAGAAGCTGAGAGAGAGAGAAAGAGAAGCTGTGAGTGAGAGAGAAAGATAAGCTGTGAGTGAGAGAGAGAGAGAAAGAGAAGCTGTGTGAGAGAGAGAATCTGTGAGTGAGAGAGAGAGAGAGAAAGAAAGAGAAGATGTCAGTGAGTGAGGGAGAGAGAGAGAGAAGCTGTGAGTGAGAGAGAGAGAGAAAGAGAAGCTGTGTGAGAGAGAGAATCTGTGAGTGAGAGAGAGAGAGAGAAAGAAAGAGAAGATGTGAGTGAGAGAGAAAGATAAGCTGTGTGAGAGAGGGAGAGAAAGAGAAGCTGTGAGTGAGAGAGAGAGAGAGTGAGAAGCTGTGAGTGAGAGAGAGAGAGAGAGAAGATGTGAGTGAGAGAGTGAGAGAGAGAAAGAGGTGTGAGTGAGAGAGAGAGAGAGAAAGAGAAGCTGTGAGTGAGAGAGAGAGAGAAAGAGAAGCTGTGAGAGAGAGAGAGAGAAGCTGTGAGTGAGAGAGAAAGAAAGAAATAGAAGCTGTGAGTGAGTGAGAGAGAGAGAAGCTGTGTGTGAGAGAGAGAGAGAAGCTGTGAGTGAGTGAGAGAGAGAAGCTGTGAGTGAGAGAGAGAGAGAGAAAGAGAAGCTGTGAGAGAGAGAAAGAGAAGCTGTGAGTGAGAGAGAAAGAGAAGCTGTGAGTGAGAGAGAGAGAGAAAGAGAAGCTGTGAGTGAGAGAGAGAAAGAGAAGCTGTGAGTGAGAGAGAGAGAGAGAAAGAGAAGCTGTGTGAGAGAGAGAATCTGTGAGTGAGAGAGAGAGAAAGAAAGAGAAGATGTCAGTGAGTGAGGGAGAGAGAGAGAGAAGCTGTGAGTAAGAGAGAGAGAGAAAGAGAAGCTGTGTGAGAGAGAGAATCTGTGAGTGAGAGAGAGAGAGAGAAAGAAAGAGAAGATGTGAGTGAGAGAGAAAGAGAA
Organism: Bradypodion ventrale; assembly: GCA_035047345.1. NCBI lineage: Eukaryota > Metazoa > Chordata > Lepidosauria > Squamata > Chamaeleonidae > Bradypodion > Bradypodion ventrale. The sequence goes on along the minus strand of JAWDJE010000018.1, from coordinate 8,482,915 downwards.
GCTGTGAGTGAGAGAGAGAGAGAAAGAGAAGTTGTGAGTGAGAGAAAGAGAAAGAGAAGCTGTGAGTGAGAGAGAGAGAGAAAGAGAAGCTGTGTGAGAGAGAGAATCTGTGAGTGAGAGAGAGAGAGAGAAAGAAAGAGAAGATGTCAGTGAGAGAGGGAGAGAGAGAGAGAAGCTGTGAGTGAGAGAGAGAGAAGCTGTGAGTGAGTGAGAGAGAGAGAGAAGCTGTGAGTGAGAGAGAGAAAGAGAAGCTGTGAGTGAGAGAAAGAGAGAGAGAGAGAGAAAAGCTGTGAGTGAGAGAGAGATATAGAGAAGCTGTGAGTTAGAGAGAGAGAGAAAGAGAAGCTGTGAGTGAGAGAGAGTTAGAAAGAGAAGCTGTGTGAGAGAGAGAATCTGTGAGTGAGAGAGAGAGAGAGAAAGAAAGAGAAGATGTCAGTGAGTGAGGGAGAGAGAGAGAGAAGCTGTGAGTGAGAGAGAGAGAGAAAGAGAAGCTGTGTGAGAGAGAGAATCTGTGAGTGAGAGAGAGAGAGAGAAAGAAAGAGAAGATGTGAGTGAGAGAGAAAGATAAGCTGTGTGAGAGAGGGAGAGAAAGAGAAGCTGTGAGTGAGAGAGAGAGAGAGTGAGAAGCTGTGAGTGAGAGAGAGAGAGAGAAGATGTGAGTGAGAGAGTGAGAGAGAGAAAGAGGTGTGAGTGAGAGAGAGAGAGAGAAAGAGAATCTGTGAGTGAGAGAGAGAGAGAGAAAGAGAAGCTGTGAGAGAGAGAGAGAGAAGCTGTGAGTGAGAGAGAAAGAAAGAAATAGAAGCTGTGAGTGAGTGAGAGAGAGAGAAGCTGTGTGTGTGAGAGAGAGAAGCTGTGAGTGAGAGAGAGAGAGAGAGAAGCTGTGAGTGAGAGAGAGAGAGAGAAAGAGAAGCTGTGAGAGAGAGAAAGAGAAGCTGTGAGTGAGAGAGAAAGAGAAGCTGTGAGTGAGAGAGAGAGAGAAAGAGAAGCTGTGAGTGAGAGAGAGAGAAAGAGAAGCTGTGAGTGAGAGAGAGAGAGAGAAAGAGAAGCTGTGAGAGAGAGAGAAGCTGTGAGTGAGAGAGAAAGAAAGAAATAGAAGCTGTGAGTGAGTGAGAGAGAGAGAAGCTGTGAGTGAGAGAGAGAGAAAGAGAAAGAGAAGCTGTGAGTGAGAGAGAGAGAGAGAAAGAGAAGCTGTGAGAGAGAGAAAGAGAAGCTGTGAGTGAGAGAGAAAGATAAGCTGTGAGTGAGAGAGAGAGAGAAAGCGAAGCTGTGTGAGAGAGAGAATCTGTGAGTGAGAGAGAGAGAGAGAAAGAAAGAAAAGATGTCAGTGAGTGAGGGAGAGAGAGAGAGAAGCTGTGAGTGAGAGAGAGAGAGAAAGAGAAGCTGTGTGAGAGAGAGAATCTGTGAGTGAGAGAGAGAGAGAGAAAGAAAGAGAAGATGTGAGTGAGAGAGAAAGATAAGCTGTGTGAGAGAGGGAGAGAAAGAGAAGCTGTGAGTGAGAGAGAGAGAGAGTGAGAAGCTGTGAGTGAGAGAGAGAGAGAGAGAAGATGTGAGTGAGAGAGTGAGAGAGAGAAAGAGGTGTGAGTGAGAGAGAGAGAGAGAAAGAGAAGCTGTGAGTGAGAGAGAGAGAGAGAAAGAGAAGCTGTGAGAGAGAGAGAGAGAAGCTGTGAGTGAGAGAGAAAGAAAGAAATAGAAGCTGTGAGTGAGTGAGAGAGAGAGAAGCTGTGTGTGTGAGAGAGAGAGAAGCTGTGAGTGAGAGAGAGAGAGAGAGAAGCTGTGAGTGAGAGAGAGAGAGAGAAAGAGAAGCTGTGAGAGAGAGAAAGAGAAGCTGTGAGTGAGAGAGAAAGAGAAGCTGTGAGTGAGAGAGAGAGAGAAAGAGAAGCTGTGAGTGAGAGAGAGAAAGAGAAGCTGTGAGTGAGAGAGAGAGAGAGAAAGAGAAGCTGTGAGAGAGAGAGAAGCTGTGAGTGAGAGAGAAAGAAAGAAATAGAAGCTGTGAGTGAGTGAGAGAGAGAGAAGCTGTGAGTGAGAGAGAGAGAAAGAGAAAGAGAAGCTGTGAGTGAGAGAGAGAGAGAAAGAGAAGCTGTGAGAGAGAGAAAGAGAAGCTGTGAGTGAGAGAGAAAGAGAAGCTGTGAGTGAGAGAGAGAGAGAAAGAGAAGCTGTGAGTGAGAGAGAGAGAGAGAGAGAAAGAGAAGCTGTGAGTGAGTGAGAGAGAGAAAGAAAGAGAAGCTGTGAGTGAGAGAGAGAGAAGCTGTGAGTGAGAGAGAGAGGGAGAAAGAGAAGCTGTGAGTGAGAGAGAGAGAAAGAGAAGCTGTGAGTGAGAGAGAGAGAGAGAGAAAGAGAAGCTGTGAGAGAGAGAGAGAAGTTGTGAGTGAGTGAGAGAGAGAGAAGCTGTGTGAGAGAGAGAGAGAGAGAAGCTGTGAGTGAGAGAGAGAGAGAGAGAAGGAGAAGCTGTGAGTGAGATAGAGAGAGAGAAAGAGAAGCTGTGAGTGAGAGAGAGAGAAGCTGTGAGCGAGAGAGAAATAGAAGTTGTGAGTGAGAGAGAAAGAGAAGCTATGAGTTAGAGAGAGAGAGTGAAAGAGAAGCTGTGAGTGAGAGAGAGAGAGTGAGGAGCTGTGAGATAGAGAGAGAAAGAGAAGCTGTGAGTGAGAGAGAGAGAGAGAAACTGTGAGTGAGAGAGAAAGAGAATCTGTGAGTGAGAGAGAAATAGAAGCTGTGTGTGTGTGAGAGAGAGAAGCTGTGAGTGAGAGAGAGAGAAAGAGAAGCTGTGAGTGAGAGAGAGAGAGAAAGAGAAGCTGTGAGTGAGAGAGTGAGATAAAGAGAAGCTGTGAGTTAGAGAGAGACAGAGAAAGAGAAGCTGTGAGTGAGAGAGAGAGAAAAAAGAAGCTGTGAGTGAGAGAGAGAGAGAGAGAAAGAGAAGCTGTGAGTGAGAGAGAGAGAGAGAAGCTGTGAGTGAGAGTGAGAGAGAAAGAGAAGCTGTGAGTGAGAGAGTGAGAGAAAGAGAAGCTCTGAGTGAGAGAGAGAAAGAGAAGCTGAGTGAGAGAGAGAAGCTGTGAGTGAGAGAGAGAAAGAGAAGCTGTGAGTGAGAGAGAGAGAGAAAGAAAGAGAAGCTGTGAGTGAGAGAGAGAGAAGCTGTGAGTGAGAGAGAGAGGGAGAAAGAGAAGCTGTGAGTGAGAGAGAGAGAAAGAGAAGCTGTGAGTGAGAGAGAGAGAGAGAGAGAAAGAGAAGCTGTGTGAGAGAGAGAAGTTGTGAGTGAGTGAGAGAGAGAGAAGCTGTGAGAGAGAGAGAGAGGGAGAAGCTGTGAGTGAGAGAGAGAGAGAGAAGGAGAAGCCGTGAGTGAGATAGAGAGAGAGAAAGAGAAACTGTGAGTGAGAGAGAGAGAGAGAAGCTGTGAGTGAGAGAGAAAGAGAAGCTGTGAGTGAGAGAGAAAGAGAAGCTATGAGTTAGAGAGAGAGAGTGAAAGAGAAGCTGTGAGTGAGAGAGAGAGAAGCTGTGAGTGAGAGAGAGAGAGAGAAAGAGAAGGTGTGAGTGAGAGAGAGAGAGAGAAAGAGAAGCTGTGAGAAAGAGAAAGAGAAGCTGTGAGTGAGAGAGAGAGAGAAAGAGAAGCTGTGAGTGAGAGAGAGAGAAAGAGAAGCTGTGAGTGAGAGAGAGAGAAAGAGAAGCTGTGTGAGAGAGAGAATCTGTGAGTGAGAGAGAGAGAGAGAAAGAAAGAGAAGTTGTCAGTGAGAGAAGGAGAGAGAGAGAGAGAAGCTGTGAGTGAGAGAGAGAGAGAAAGATAAGCTGTGTGAGAGAGGGAGGGAAAGAGAAGCTGTGAGTGAGAGAGAGAGAGAGAGAAAGAGAAGCTGTGAGTGAGAGAGAGAGAGAAGCTGTGAGTGAGAGAGAGAAGATGTGAGTGTGAGATTGAGAGAGAGAAAGAGAAGCTGTGAGTGAGAGAGAGAAGCTGTGAGTGAGAGAGAGAGAAAGAGAAGGTGTGAGTGAAGAGAGAGAAAGAGAAGCTGTGAGTGAGAGAGAGAGAAGCTGTGAGTGAGAGAGAGAGAGAGAGAGAGAGAAAAGCTGTGAGTGAGAGAGAGATATAGAGAAGCTGTGAGTTAGAGTGAGAGAGAAAGAGAAGCTGTGAGTGAGAGAGAGAGAGAAAGAGAAGCTGTGTGAGAGAGAGAATCTGTGAGTGAGAGAGAGAGAGAGAAAGAAAGAGAAGATGTCAGTGAGTGAGGGAGAGAGAGAGAGAAGCTGTGAGTGAGAGAGAGAGAGAAAGAGAAGCTGTGTGAGAGAGAGAATCTGTGAGTGAGAGAGAGAGAGAGAAAGAAAGAGAAGATGTGAGTGAGAGAGAAAGATAAGCTGTGTGAGAGAGGGAGAGAAAGAGAAGCTGTGAGTGAGAGAGAGAGAGAGTGAGAAGCTGTGAGTGAGAGAGAGAGAGAAGATGTGAGTGAGAGAGTGAGAGAGAGAAAGAGGTGTGAGTGAGAGAGAGAGAGAGAGAAAGAGAATCTGTGAGTGAGAGAGAGAGAGAGAAAGAGAAGCTGTGAGAGAGAGAGAGAGAAGCTGTGAGTGAGAGAGAAAGAAAGAAATAGAAGCTGTGAGTGAGTGAGAGAGAGAGAAGCTGTGTGTGTGAGAGAGAGAGAAGCTGTGAGTGAGAGAGAGAGAAAGAGAAGCTGTGAGTGAGAGAGAGAGAGAGAAAGAGAAGCTGTGAGAGAGAGAGAAGCTGTGAGTGAGAGAGAAAGAAAGAAATAGAAGCTGTGAGTGAGTGAGAGAGAGAGAAGCTGTGAGTGAGAGAGAGAGAAAGAGAAAGAGAAGCTGTGAGTGAGAGAGAGAGAGAGAAAGAGAAGCTGAGAGAGAGAGAAAGAGAAGCTGTGAGTGTGAGAGAAAGATAAGCTGTGAGTGAGAGAGAGAGAGAAAGAGAAGCTGTGTGAGAGAGAGAATCTGTGAGTGAGAGAGAGAGAGAGAAAGAAAGAGAAGATGTCAGTGAGTGAGGGAGAGAGAGAGAGAAGCTGTGAGTGAGAGAGAGAGAGAAAGAGAAGCTGTGTGAGAGAGAGAATCTGTGAGTGAGAGAGAGAGAGAGAAAGAAAGAGAAGATGTGAGTGAGAGAGAAAGATAAGCTGTGTGAGAGAGGGAGAGAAAGAGAAGCTGTGAGTGAGAGAGAGAGAGAGTGAGAAGCTGTGAGTGAGAGAGAGAGAGAGAGAAGATGTGAGTGAGAGAGTGAGAGAGAGAAAGAGGTGTGAGTGAGAGAGAGAGAGAGAAAGAGAAGCTGTGAGTGAGAGAGAGAGAGAAAGAGAAGCTGTGAGAGAGAGAGAGAGAAGCTGTGAGTGAGAGAGAAAGAAAGAAATAGAAGCTGTGAGTGAGTGAGAGAGAGAGAAGCTGTGTGTGAGAGAGAGAGAGAAGCTGTGAGTGAGTGAGAGAGAGAAGCTGTGAGTGAGAGAGAGAGAGAGAAAGAGAAGCTGTGAGAGAGAGAAAGAGAAGCTGTGAGTGAGAGAGAAAGAGAAGCTGTGAGTGAGAGAGAGAGAGAAAGAGAAGCTGTGAGTGAGAGAGAGAAAGAGAAGCTGTGAGTGAGAGAGAGAGAGAGAAAGAGAAGCTGTGAGAGAGAGAGAAGCTGTGAGTGAGAGAGAAAGAAAGAAATAGAAGCTGTGAGTGAGTGAGAGAGAGAGAAGCTGTGAGTGAGAGAGAGAGAAAGAGAAAGAGAAGCTGTGAGAGAGAGAGAGAAAGAGAAGCTGTGAGAGAGAGAAAGAGAAGCTGTGAGTGAGAGAGAAAGAGAAGCTGTGAGTGAGAGAGAGAGAGAAAGAGAAGCTGTGAGTGAGAGAGAGAGAGAGAGAGAAAGAGAAGCTGTGAGTGAGTGAGAGAGAGAAAGAAAGAGAAGCTGTGAGTGAGAGAGAGAGAAGCTGTGAGTGAGAGAGAGAGGGAGAAAGAGAAGCTGTGAGTGAGAGAGAGAGAGAGAAAGAGAAGCTGTGAGTGAGAGAGAGAGAGAGAAAGAGAAGCTGTGAGAGAGAGAGAAGTTGTGAGTGAGTGAGAGAGAGAGAAGCTGTGTGAGAGAGAGAGAGAGAGAAGCTGTGAGTGAGAGAGAGAGAGAGAGAAGGAGAAGCTGTGAGTGAGATAGAGAGAGAGAAAGAGAAGCTGTGAGTGAGAGAGAGAGAGAAGCTGTGAGCGAGAGAGAAATAGAAGTTGTGAGTGAGAGAGAAAGAGAAGCTATGAGTTAGAGAGAGAGAGTGAAAGAGAAGCTGTGAGTGAGAGAGAGAGAGTGAGGAGCTGTGAGATAGAGAGAGAAAGAGAAGCTGTGAGTGAGAGAGAGAGAGAGAAACTGTGAGTGAGAGAGAAAGAGAATCTGTGAGTGAGAGAGAAATAGAAGCTGTGTGTGTGTGAGAGAGAGAGAAGCTGTGAGTGAGAGAGAGAGAAAGAGAAGCTGTGAGTGAGAGAGAGAGAGAAAGAGAAGCTGTGAGTGAGAGAGTGAGATAAAGAGAAGCTGTGAGTTACAGAGAGACAGAGAAAGAGAAGCTGTGAGTGAGAGAGAGAGAAAAAAAGAAGCTGTGAGTGAGAGAGAGAGAGAGAGAAAGAGAAGCTGTGAGTGAGAGAGAGAGAGAGAAGCTGTGAGTGAGAGTGAGAGAGAAAGAGAAGCTGTGAGTGAGAGAGTGAGAGAAAGAGAAGCTCTGAGTGAGAGAGAGAAAGAGAAGCTGAGTGAGAGAGAGAAGCTGTGAGTGAGAGAGAGAAAGAGAAGCTGTGAGTGAGAGAGAGAGAGAAAGAAAGAGAAGCTGTGAGTGAGAGAGAGAGAAGCTGTGAGTGAGAGAGAGAGGGAGAAAGAGAAGCTGTGAGTGAGAGAGAGAGAAAGAGAAGCTGTGAGTGAGAGAGAGAGAGAGAGAGAAATAGAAGCTGTGTGAGAGAGAGAAGTTGTGAGTGAGTGAGAGAGAGAGAAGCTGTGAGAGAGAGAGAGAGGGAGAAGCTGTGAGTGAGAGAGAGAGAGAGAGAAGGAGAAGCCGTGAGTGAGATAGAGAGAGAGAAAGAGAAACTGTGAGTGAGAGAGAGAGAGAGAAGCTGTGAGTGAGAGAGAAAGAGAAGCTGTGAGTGAGAGAGAAAGAGAAGCTATGGGTTACAGAGAGAGAGTGAAAGAGAAGCTGTGAGTGAGAGAGAGAGAAGCTGTGAGTGAGAGAGAGAGAGAGAAAGAGAAGGTGTGAGTGAGAGAGAGAGAGAGAAAGAGAAGCTGTGAGAGAGAGAAAGAGAAGCTGTGAGTGAGAGAGAGAGAGAAAGAGAAGCTGTGAGTGAGAGAGAGAGAAAGAGAAGCTGTGAGTGAGAGAGAGAGAAAGAGAAGCTGTGTGAGAGAGAGAATCTGTGAGTGAGAGAGAGAGAGAGAAAGAAAGAGAAGATGTCAGTGAGAGAGGGAGAGAGAGAGAGAGAAGCTGTGAGTGAGAGAGAGAGAGAAAGATAAGCTGTGTGAGAGAGGGAGGGAAAGAGAAGCTGTGAGTGAGAGAGAGAGAGAGAAAGAGAAGCTGTGAGTGAGAGAGAGAGAGAAGCTGTGAGTGAGAGAGAGAAGATGTGAGTGTGAGATTGAGAGAGAGAAAGAGAAGCTGTGAGTGAGAGAGAGAAGCTGTGAGTGAGAGAGAGAGAAAGAGAAGGTGTGAGTGAAGAGAGAGAAAGAGAAGCTGTGAGTGAGAGAGAGAGAGAAGCTGTGAGTGAGAGAGAGAGATAAGATGTGAGTGAGAGAGAGAAAGAGAAGCTGTGAGTGAGAGAGAGAGAGAAAGAGAAGCTGTGAGTGAGAGAGAGATAAAGAGAAGCTGTGAGTGAGAGAGAGAGAGAAAGAGAAGCTGTGAGTTAGAGAGAGAGAGAGAAAGAGAAGCTGTGAGTGAGAGAGAGAGGGAAAGAGAAGATGTGAGTTAGAGAGAGAGAGAGAAAGAGAAGCTGTGAGTGAGAGAGAGAGAAGCTGTGAGTGAGAGAGAGAGAGAAGATGTGAGTGAGAGAGAGAAAGAGAAAGAGAAACTGTGAGTGAGTGAGAGAGAGAGATAATGAGAAGCTGTGAATGATAGAGAGAGATAAAGAAAAGCTGTGAGTGAGAGAGAGAAAGAGAAGCTGGGAGTGAGTAAGAGAGAGAAAAAGAAGCTGTGAGTGTGTGAGAGAGAGGGAAGCTGTGAGTGAGAGAGAGAGAGAAAGAGAAGCTGTGAGTTAGAGAGAGATAAAGAGAAGCTGTGAGTGAGAGAGAGAGAGAGAGAAGCTGTGAGTGAGAGAGAGAGAGAGAAAGAGAAGCTGTGAGAGAGAGAAAGAGAAGCTGTGAGTGAGAGAGAAAGAGAAGCTGTGAGTGAGAGAGAGAGAGAAAGAGAAGCTGTGAGTGAGAGAGAGAGAAAGAGAAGCTGTGAGTGAGAGAGAGAGAGAGAAAAAGAAGCTGTGTGAGAGAGAGAGAGAAGCTGTGAGTGAGAGAGAAAGAAAGAAATAGAAGCTGTGAGTGAGTGAGAGAGAGAGAAGCTGTGAGTGAGAGAGAGAGAGAGAAGATGTGAGTGAGAGAGAAAGGGAAAGAGAGGCTGTGTGTGAGAGAGAGAGAAAGAGAAGGTGTGAGTGAGAGAGAGAGAAAGAGAAGCTGTGAGAGAGAGAGAGAAGCTGTGAGTGAGAGAGAAAGAAAGAAATAGAAGCTGTGAGTGAGTGAGAGAGAGAGAAGCTGTGAGTGAGAGAGAGAGAGAAGCTGTGAGTGAGTGTGAGAGAGAGAAAGAGAAGCTGTGAGTGAGAGAGAGAGAGAGAAAGAGAAGCTGTGAGAGAGAGAAAGAGAAGCTGTGAGTGAGAGAGAAAGAGAAGCTGTGAGTGAGAGAGAGAGAGAAAGAGAAGCTGTGAGTGAGAGAGAGAGAGAGAGAGAGAAGCTGTGAGTGAGAGAGAGAGAGAAAGAAAGAGAAGCTGTGAGTGAGAGAGAGAGAAGCTGTGAGAGAGAGAGGGAGAAAGAGAAGCTGTGAGTGAGAGAGAGAGAAAGAGAAGCTGTGAGTGAGAGAGAGAGAGAGAGAAAGAGAAGCTGTGAGAGAGAGAGAAGTTGTGAGTGAGTGAGAGAGAGAGAAGCTGTGAGAGAGAGAGAGAGAAGCTGTGAGTGAGAGAGAGAGAGAGAAGGAGAAGCTGTGAGTGAGATAGAGAGAGAGAAAGAGAAGCTGTGAGTGAGAGAGAGAGAAGCTGTGAGTGAGAGAGAAAGAGAAGTTGTGAGTGAGAGAGAAAGAGAAGCTATGAGTTAGAGAGAGAGAGTGAAAGAGAAGCTGTGAGTGAGAGAGAGAGAGAGTGAGGAGCTGTGAGATAGAGAGAGAAAAAGAAGCTGTGAGTGAGAGAGAGAGAGAGAAACTGTGAGTGAGAGAGAAAGAGAAGCTGTGAGTGAGAGAGAAAGAGAAGCTGTGTGTGTGTGAGAGAGAAAGAAGCTGTGAGTGAGAGAGAGAGAAAGAGAAGCTGTGAGTGAGAGAGAAAGAAAGAGAAGCTGTGAGTGAGAGAGTGAGATAAAGAGAAGCTGTGAGTTAGAGAGAGAAAGAGAAGCTGTGTGTATGTGAGAGAGAAGCTGTGAGTGAGAGAGAGAGGGAGAAATTGAAGCGGTGAGTGAGAGAGAGAGAGAAAGAGAAGGTGTGAGAGAGAGAGAGAGAAAAAAAGAATCTGTGAGTGAGAGAGAGAGAGAAGCTGTGAGTGAGAGAGAGATAAAGAGAAGCTGTGAGTTAGAGAGAGACAGAGAAAGAGAAGCTGTGAGTGAGAGAGAGAGAGAAAGAGAAGCTGTGTGTGTGTGAGAGAGAGAAGCTGTGAGTGAGAGAGAGAGAGAAAGAGAAGATGTTAGTGAGAGAGTGAGAGAGAGAAAGAGAAGCTGTGAGTGAGAGAGAGAGAAGCTGTGAGTGAGAGAGAGAGAGAGAAAGAGAAGGTGTGTGTGAGAGAGAGAAAGAGAAGCTGTGAGTGAGAGAGAGAGAGAAGATAAGAGTGAGAGAGAGAGAGAAGATGTGAGTGAGAGAAAGAGAAAGAGAAGCTGTGAGTGAGTGAGAGAGAGTGATAAAGAGAAGCTGTGAGTGATAGAGAGAGATAAAGAAACGCTGTGAGTGAGAGAGAGAAAGAGAAGCTGGGAGTGAGTAAGAGAGAGAAAGAGAAGCTGTGAGTGAGAGAGAGAGAGAGAAGCTGTGAGTGAGAGAGAGAGAGAGAAGCTGTGAGTGAGAGAAGAAAGAAAGAAAGAGAAACTGTGAGTGAGTGAGAGAGAGAAACTGTGAGTGAGAGAGAGAGAGAGAAAGAGAAGCTGTGAGTGAGAGAGAGAAAGAAAGAGAAGCTGTGAGTGAGAGAGAGAGAGAAGCTGTGAGTGAGAGTGAGATGGAGAAAGAGAAGCTGTGTGAGAGAGAGAAAGAAAGAGAAGCTATGAGCGAGCGAGAGAGAGAAGCTGTGAGTGAGAGAGAGAGGGAGAAAGAGAAGCTGTGAGTGAGAAGAGAGGGAAAGAGAAGCTGTGAGTGAGAAAGAGAGACAGAGAAAGAGAAGCTGTGAGTGAGAGAGAGAGAGCTAGAAGCTGTGAGTGAGTGAGAGAGTGAAAGAGAAGCTGTGAGTGCGAGAGAGAGAAAGAGAAGCTGTGAGTGAGAGAGAGATAAAGAGAAGCTGTGAGTTAGAGAGAGAGAGAGAAAGAGAAGCTGTGAGTGAGTGAGAGAGAGAAAAGAGAATCTCTGAGTGAGAGAGTGAGAGAAGCTGTGAGTAAGAGAGAGAAAGAGAAGCTGTGAGTGAGAGAGAGATAAAGAGAAGCTGTGAGTTAGAGAGCGATAGAGAAAGAGCTGTGAGTGAGAGAGAGAGAGAAAGAGAAGCTGTGAGAGAGAGAGAGAAGCTGTGAGTGAGAGAGAGAGAAAGAGAAGATGTTAGTGAGAGAGTGAGAGAGAGAAAGAGAAGCTGTGAGTGAGAGAGAGAGAGAAAGAAAGAGAAGTTGTGAGAGAGAGAGAGAGAAAGAGAAGCTGTGAGTGAGAGAGAGAGAGAAGCTGTGAGTGAGAGAGAGAAGATGTGAGTGTGAGATTGAGAGAGAGAAAGAGAAGCTGTGAGTGAGAGAGAGAAGCTGTGAGTGAGAGAGAGGAAAAAAAAGAAGCTGTGAGTGAGAGAGAGAGAGAGAGAGAAAGAGAAGCTGTGAGTGAGAGAGAGAGAGAAGCTGTGAGTGAGAGTGAGAGAGAAAGAGAAGCTCTGAGTGAGAGAGTGAGAGAAAGAGAAGCTCTGAGTGAGAGAGAGAGAAAGAGAAGCTGTGAGTGAGAGAGAGAAGCTGTGAGTGAGAGAGAGAGAGAAAGAGAAGCTCTGAGTGAGAGAGAGAGAAAGAGAAGCTGTGAGTGTGAGAGAGAGTGAGAAAAAGGGAAGCTGTGAGTGAGCATGAGAGAGAGAGAAGCTGTGACAGTGGGAGAGAGAAAGAGAGAAAGAGAAGCTGTGAGTGAGAGAGAGAGAGAAAGAAAGAGAAGCTATGAGTGAGATAGAGAGAAGCTATGAGTGAGAGAGAGAAGGAGAAAGAGAATCTGTGAGTGAGAGAGAGAGAGAGATAGAGTAGCTGTGAGTGAGAGAGAGAGAGAAGCTGTGAGTGAGAGAGAGAAAGAGAAGCTGTGAGTGAGAGAAAGAGAGAGAGAGAAAGAGAAGCTGTGAGTGAGAGAGAGATATAGAGAAGCTGTGAGTTAGAGAGAGAGAGAAAGAGAAGCTGTGAGTGAGAGAGAGAGAGAAAGAGAAGCTGTGTGAGACAGAGAATCTGTGAGTGAGAGAGAGAGAGAAAGAAAGAGAAGATGTCAGTGAGTGAGGGAGAGAGAGAGAGAAGCTGTGAGTGAGAGAGAGAGAGAGAAAGAGAAGCTGTGAGAGAGAATCTGTGAGTGAGAGAGAGAGAGAGAAAGAAAGAGAAGATGTGATGAGAGAGAAAGAGAAGCTGTGAGTGAGAGAGAGAGAGAAAGAGAAGCTGTGAGTGAGTGAGAGAGAGAGAGAAGCTGTGAGTGAGAGAGAGAGAGAAAGAGAAGCTGTGTGAGAGAGAGAATCTGTGTGTGTGTGAGAGAGAGAGAAAGATTGAGAAGATGTTAGTGAGAGAGGGAGAGAGAGACAGAAGCTGTGAGTGAGAGAGAGAGAGTGAGGAGCTGTGAGATAGAGAGAGAAAGAGAAGCTGTGAGTGAGAGAGAGAGAGAGAAACTGTGTGAGAGAGAAAGAGAAGCTGTGTGTGAGAGAGAAATAGAAGCTGTGTGTGTGTGTGAGAGAGAGAAGCTGTGAGTGAGAGAGAGAGAAAGAGAAGCTGTGAGTGAGAGAGAGAGAGAAAGAGAAGCTGTGAGTGAGAGAGTGAGATAAAGAGAAGCTGTGAGTTAGAGAGAGAGAGAGAAAGAGAAGCTGTGAGTTAGAGAGAGAGAAAAAAAGAAGCTGTGAGTGAGAGAGAGAGAGAGAGAGAGAAAGAGAAGCTGTGAGAGAGAGAGAGAGAAGCTGTGAGTGAGAGTGAGAGAGAAAGAGAAGCTGTGAGTGAGAGAGTGAGAGAAAGAGAAGCTCTGAGTGAGAGAGAGAGAAAGAGAAGCTGTGAGTGAGAGAGAGAAGCTGTGAGTGAGAGAGAGAGAGAAAGAGAAGCTCTGAGTGAGAGAGAGAGAAAGAGAAGCTGTGAGTGTGAGAGAGAGTGAGAAAAAGGGAAGCTGTGAGTGAGCGTGAGAGAGAGAGAAGCTGTGACAGTGGGAGAGAGAAAGAGAGAAAGAGAAGCTGTGAGTGAGAGAGAGAGAAAGAAAGAGAAGCTATGAGTGAGATAGAGAGAAGCTATGAGTGAGAGAGAGAAGGAGAAAGAGAATCTGTGAGTGAGTGAGAGAGAGAGATAGAGATAGAGTAGCTGTGAGTGAGAGAGAGAGAAGCTGTGAGTGAGTGAGAGAGAGAGAGAAGCTGTGAGTGAGAGAAAGAGAGAGAGAGAGAAGCTGTGAGTGAGAGAGAGATATAGAGAATCTGTGAGTTAGAGAGAGAGAGAAAGAGAAGCTGTGAGTGAGAGAGAGAGAGAAAGAGAAGCTGTGTGAGAGAGAGAATCTGTGAGTGAGAGAGAGAGAGAAAGAAAGAGAAGATGTCAGTGAGTGAGGGAGAGAGAGAGAGAAGCTGTGAGTGAGAGAGAGAGAGAAAGAGAAGCTGTGTGAGAGAGAGAATCTGTGAGTGAGAGAGAGAGAGAAAGAAAGAGAAGATGTGAGTGAGAGAGAAAGAGAAGCTGTGAGTGAGAGAGAGAGAGAAAGAGAAGCTGTGAGTGAGAGAAAGAGAAAGAGAAGCTGTGAGTGAGAGAGAGAGAAAGAGAAGCTGTGAGTGAGAGAGAGAGAGAGAAAGAGAAGCTGTGAGAGAGAGAGAAGTTGTGAGTGAGTGAGAGAGAGAGAAGCTGTGTGAGAGAGAGAGAGAGAGAAGCTGTGAGTGAGAGAGAGAGAGAGAGAAGGAGAAGCTGTGAGTGAGATAGAGAGAGAGAAAGAGAAGCTGTGAGTGAGAGAGAGAGAGAAGCTGTGAGTGAGAGAGAAATAGAAGTTGTGAGTGAGAGAGAAAGAGAAGCTATGAGTTAGAGAGAGAGAGTGAAAGAGAAGCTGTGAGTGAGAGAGAGAGAGTGAGGAGCTGTGAGATAGAGAGAGAAAGAGAAGCTGTGAGTGAGAGAGAGAGAGAGAAACTGTGAGTGAGAGAGAAAGAGAATCTGTGAGTGAGAGAGAGAGAGAGAAGCTGTGAGTGAGAGAGAAAGAGAAGCTGTGAGTGAGAGAGAAAGAGAAGCTATGAGTTAGAGAGAGAGAGTGAAAGAGAAGCTGTGAGTGAGAGAGAGAGAAGCTGTGAGTGAGAGAGTGAGATAAAGAGAAGCTGTGAGTTAGAGAGAGACAGAGAAAGAGAAGCTGTGAGTGAGAGAGAGAGAAAAAAAGAAGCTGTGAGTGAGAGAGAGAGAGAGAGAAAGAGAAGCTGTGAGTGAGAGAGAGAGAGAGAAGCTGTGAGTGAGAGTGAGAGAGAAAGAGAAGCTGTGAGTGAGAGAGTGAGAGAAAGAAGCTCTGAGTGAGAGAGAGAAAGAGAAGCTGAGTGAGAGAGAGAAGCTGTGAGTGAGAGAGAGAAAGAGAAGCTGTGAGTGAGAGAGAGAGAAAGAAAGAGAAGCTGTGAGTGAGAGAGAGAGAAGCTGTGAGTGAGAGAGAGAGGGAGAAAGAGAAGCTGTGAGTGAGAGAGAGAGAAAGAGAAGCTGTGAGTGAGAGAGAGAGAGAGAGAAAGAGAAGCTGTGTGAGAGAGAGAATTTGTGAGTGAGTGAGAGAGAGAGAAGCTGTGAGAGAGAGAGAGAGGGAGAAGCTGTGAGTGAGAGAGAGAGAGAGAGAAGGAGAAGCCGTGTGTGAGATAGAGAGAGAGAAAGAGAAACTGTGAGTGAGAGAGAGAGAGAGAAGCTGTGAGTGAGAGAGAAAGAGAAGCTGTGAGTGAGAGAGAAAGAGAAGCTATGAGTTAGAGAGAGAGAGTGAAAGAGAAGCTGTGAGTGAGAGAGAGAGAAGCTGTGAGTGAGAGAGAGAGAGAGAAAGAGAAGGTGTGAGTGAGAGAGAGAGAGAGAAAGAGAAGCTGTGAGAGAGAGAAAGAGAAGCTGTGAGTGAGAGAGAGAGAGAAAGAGAAGCTGTGAGTGAGAGAGAGAGAAAGAGAAGCTGTGAGTGAGAGAGAGAGAAAGAGAAGCTGTGTGAGAGAGAGAATCTGTGAGTGAGAGAGAGAGAGAAAGAAAGAGAAGATGTCAGTGAGAGAGAGAGAGAGAGATGCTGTGAGTGAGAGAGAGAGAGAAAGATAAGCTGTGTGAGAGAGGGAGGGAAAGAAAAGCTGTGAGTGAGAGAGAGAGAGAGAGTGAGAAGCTGTGAGTGAGAGAGAGAGAGAGAAGATGTGAGTGGAGAGTGAGAGAGAGAAAGAGGTGTGAGTGAGAGAGAGAGAGAGAAAGAGAAGCTGTGAGTGAGAGAGAGAGAAAGATAAGCTGTGAGAGAGAGAGAGAAGCTGTGAGTGAGAGAGAAAGAAAGAAATAGAAGCTGTGAGTGAGTGAGAGAGAGAAGCTGTGAATGAGACAGAGAGAAGCTGTGAGTGTGTGAGAGAGAGAGAAGCTGTGAGTGAGAGAGAGAGAGAGAAAGAGAAGCTGTGTGAGAGAGAAAGAGAAGCTGTGAGTGAGAGAGAAAGAGAAGCTGTGAGTGAGAGAGAGAGAGAAAGAGAAGCTGTGAGTGAGAGAGAGAGAAAGAGAAGCTGTGAGTGAGAGAGAGAGAGAAAGAGAAGCTGTGTGTGAGAGAGAGAGAAGCTGTGAGTGAGAGAGAAAGAAAGAAATAGAAGCTGTGAGTGAGTGAGAGAGAGAGAAGCTGTGAGTGAGAGAGAGAGAGAAGCTGTGAGTGAGAGAGAAAGGGAAAGAGAGGCTGTGAGAGAGAGAGAGAGAGAAAGAGAAGGTGTGAGTGAGAGAGAGAGAGAAAGAGAAGCTGTGAGAGAGAGAGAAGCTGTGAATGAGAGAGAAAGAAAGAAATAGAAGCTGTGAGTGAGTGAGAGAGAGAGAAGCTGTGAGTGAGAGAGAGAGAGAAGCTGTGAGTGAGTGAGAGAGAGAGAAAGAGAAGCTGTGAGTGAGAGAGAGAGAGAAAGAGAAGCTGTGAGAGAGAGAAAGAGAAGCTGTGAGTGAGAGAGAAAGAGAAGCTGTGAGTGAGAGAGAGAGAGAAAGAGAAGCTGTGAGTGAGAGAGAGAGAGAGAGAGAAGCTGTGAGTGAGAGAGAGAGAGAAAGAAAGAGAAGCTGTGAGTGAGAGAGAGAGAAGCTGTGAGAGAGAGAGGGAGAAAGAGAAGCTGTGAGTGAGAGAGAGAGAAAGAGAAGCTGTGAGTGAGAGAGAGAGAGAGAGAAAGAGAAGCTGTGAGAGAGAGAGAAGTTGTGAGTGAGTGAGAGAGAGAGAAGCTGTGAGAGAGAGAGAGAGAAGCTGTGAGTGAGAGAGAGAGAGAAGGAGAAGCTGTGAGTGAGATAGAGAGAGAGAAAGAGAAGCTGTGAGTGAGAGAGAGAGAGAAGCTGTGAGTGAGAGAGAAAGAGAAGTTGTGAGTGAGAGAGAAAGAGAAGCTATGAGTTAGAGAGAGAGAGTGAAACTGTGAGTGAGAGAGAAAGAGAATCTGTGAGTGAGAGAGAAATAGAAGCTGTGTGTGTGTGAGAGAGTGAGAAGCTGTGAGTGAGAGAGAGAGAAAGAGAAGCTGTGAGTGAGAGAGAGAGAGAAAGAGAAGCTGTGAGTGAGAGAGTGAGATAAAGAGAAGCTGTGAGTTAGAGAGAGACAGAGAAAGAGAAGCTGTGAGTGAGAGAGAGAGAAAAAAAGAAGCTGTGAGTGAGAGAGAGAGAGAGAAAGAGAAGCTGTGAGTGAGAGAGAGAGAGAGAAGCTGTGAGTGAGAGTGAGAGAGAAAGAGAAGCTGTGAGTGAGAGAGTGAGAGAAAGAAGCTCTGAGTGAGAGAGAGAAAGAGAAGCTGAGTGAGAGAGAGAAGCTGTGAGTGAGAGAGAGAAAGAGAAGCTGTGAGTGAGAGAGAGAGAAAGAAAGAGAAGCTGTGAGTGAGAGAGAGAGAAGCTGTGAGTGAGAGAGAGAGGGAGAAAGAGAAGCTGTGAGTGAGAGAGAGAGAAAGAGAAGCTGTGAGTGAGAGAGAGAGAGAGAGAAAGAGAAGCTGTGTGAGAGAGAGAATTTGTGAGTGAGTGAGAGAGAGAGAAGCTGTGAGAGAGAGAGAGAGGGAGAAGCTGTGAGTGAGAGAGAGAGAGAGAGAAGGAGAAGCCGTGAGTGAGATAGAGAGAGAGAAAGAGAAACTGTGAGTGAGAGAGAGAGAGAGAAGCTGTGAGTGAGAGAGAAAGAGAAGCTGTGAGTGAGAGAGAAAGAGAAGCTATGAGTTAGAGAGAGAGAGTGAAAGAGAAGCTGTGAGTGAGAGAGAGAGAAGCTGTGAGTGAGAGAGAGAGAGAGAAAGAGAAGGTGTGAGTGAGAGAGAGAGAGAGAAAGAGAAGCTGTGAGAGAGAGAAAGAGAAGCTGTGAGTGAGAGAGAGAGAGAAAGAGAAGCTGTGAGTGAGAGAGAGAGAAAGAGAAGCTGTGAGTGAGAGAGAGAGAAAGAGAAGCTGTGTGAGAGAGAGAATCTGTGAGTGAGAGAGAGAGAGAGAAAGAAAGAGAAGATGTCAGTGAGAGAGGGAGAGAGAGAGAGAGATGCTGTGAGTGAGAGAGAGAGAGAAAGATAAGCTGTGTGAGAGAGGGAGGGAAAGAGAAGCTGTGAGTGAGAGAGAGAGAGAGAGTGAGAAGCTGTGAGTGAGAGAGAGAGAGAGAAGATGTGAGTGGAGAGTGAGAGAGAGAAAGAGGTGTGAGTGAGAGAGAGAGAGAGAAAGAGAAGCTGTGAGTGAGAGAGAGAGAAAGATAAGCTGTGAGAGAGAGAGAGAAGCTGTGAGTGAGAGAGAAAGAAAGAAATAGAAGCTGTGAGTGAGTGAGAGAGAGAAGCTGTGAATGAGAGAGAGAAGCTGTGAGTGTGTGTGAGAGAGAGAGAAGCTGTGAGTGAGAGAGAGAGAGAGAAAGAGAAGCTGTGTGAGAGAGAAAGAGAAGCTGTGAGTGAGAGAGAAAGAGAAGCTGTGAGTGAGAGAGAGAGAGAAAGAGAAGCTGTGAGTGAGAGAGAGAGAAAGAGAAGCTGTGAGTGAGAGAGAGAGAGAAAGAGAAGCTGTGTGTGAGAGAGAGAGAAGCTGTGAGTGAGAGAGAAAGAAAGAAATAGAAGCTGTGAGTGAGTGAGAGAGAGAGAAGCTGTGAGTGAGAGAGAGAGAGAAGCTGTGAGTGAGAGAGAAAGGGAAAGAGAGGCTGTGAGAGAGAGAGAGAAAGAGAAGGTGTGAGTGAGAGAGAGAGAGAAAGAGAAGCTGTGTGAGAGAGAGAAGCTGTGAATGAGAGAGAAAGAAAGAAATAGAAGCTGTGAGTGAGTGAGAGAGAGAGAAGCTGTGAGTGAGAGAGAGAGAGAAGCTGTGAGTGAGTGAGAGAGAGAGAAAGAGAAGCTGTGAGTGAGAGAGAGAGAGAAAGAGAAGCTGTGAGAGAGAGAAAGAGAAGCTGTGAGTGAGAGAGAAAGAGAAGCTGTGAGTGAGAGAGAGAGAGAAAGAGAAGCTGTGAGTGAGAGAGAGAGAGAGAGAGAAGCTGTGAGTGAGAGAGAGAGAGAAAGAAAGAGAAGCTGTGAGTGAGAGAGTGAGAAGCTGTGAGAGAGAGAGGGAGAAAGAGAAGCTGTGAGTGAGAGAGAGAGAAAGAGAAGCTGTGAGTGAGAGAGAGAGAGAGAGAGAAAGAGAAGCTGTGAGAGAGAGAGAAGTTGTGAGTGAGTGAGAGAGAGAGAAGCTGTGAGAGAGAGAGAGAGAAGCTGTGAGTGAGAGAGAGAGAGAAGGAGAAGCTGTGAGTGAGATAGAGAGAGAGAAAGAGAAGCTGTGAGTGAGAGAGAGAGAGAAGCTGTGAGTGAGAGAGAAAGAGAAGTTGTGAGTGAGAGAGAAAGAGAAGCTATGAGTTAGAGAGAGAGAGTGAAAGAGAAGCTGTGAGTGAGAGAGAGAGAGAGTGAGGAGCTGTGAGATAGAGAGAGAAAGAGAAGCTTGAGTGAGTGAGAGAGAGAGAAACTGTGAGTGAGAGAGAAAGAGAAGCTGTGAGTGAGAGAGAAAGAGAAGCTGTGTGTGTGTGAGAGAGAAAGAAGCTGTGAGTGAGAGAGAGAGAAAGAGAAGCTGTGAGTGAGAGAGAGAGAAAGAGAAGCTGTGAGTGAGAGAGTGAGATAAAGAGAAGCTGTGAGTTAGAGAGAGGGAGAAAGAGAAGCTGTGTGTGTGTGAGAGAGAAGCTGTGAGTGAGAGAGAGAGGGAGAAATTGAAGCGGTGAGTGAGAGAGAGAAAGAGAAGGTGTGAGAGAGAGAGAGAGAAAAAAAGAATCTGTGAGTGAGAGAGAGAGCTAAGCTGTGAGTGAGAGAGAGATAAAGAGAAGCTGTGAGTTAGAGAGAGACAGAGAAAGAGAAGCTGTGAGAGAGAGAGAGAGAGAAAGAGAAGCTGTGTGTGTGTGAGAGAGAGAAGCTGTGAGTGAGAGAGAGAGAAAGAGAAGATGTTAGTGAGAGAGTGAGAGAGAGAAAGAGAAGCTGTGAGTGAGAGAGAGAAGCTGTGAGTGTGAGAGAGAGAGAGAAAGAGAAGGTGTGTGTGAGAGAGAGAAAGAGAAGCTGTGAGTGAGAGAGAGAGAGAAGATAAGAGTGAGAGAGAGAGAGAAGATGTGAGTGAGAGAGAGAAAGAGAAAGAGAAGCTGTGAGTGAGTGAGAGAGAGTGATAAAGAGAAGCTGTGAGTGATAGAGAGAGATAAAGAAACGCTGTGAGTGAGAGAGACAAAGAGAAGCTGGGAGTGAGTAAGAGAGAGAAAGAGAAGCTGTGAGAGAGAGAGAGAGAGAAGCTGTGAGTGAGAGAGAGAGAGAGAAGCTGTGAGTGAGAGAGAAAGAAAGAAAGAGAAACTGTGAGTGAGTGAGAGAGAGAAACTGTGAGTGAGAGAGAGAGAGAGAGAGAAAGAGAAGCTGTGAGTGAGAGAGAGAAAGAAAGAGAAGCTGTGAGTGTGAGAGAGAGAGAAGCTGTGAGTGAGAGTGAGATGGAGAAAGAGAAGCTGTGTGAGAGAGAGAAAGAAAGAGAAGCTATGAGCGAGAGAGAGAGAGAGAAGCTGTGAGTGAGAGAGAGAGGGAGAAAGAGAAGCTGTGAGTGAGAAGAGAGGGAAAGAGAAGCTGTGAGTGAGAAAGAGAGACAGAGAAAGAGCTGTGAGTGAGAGAGAGAGAGCTAGAAGCTGTGAGTGAGTGAGAGAGAGAAAGAGAAGCTGTGAGTGCGAGAGAGAGAGAAAGAGAAGCTGTGAGTGAGAGAGAGATAAAGAGAAGCTGTGAGTTAGAGAGAGAGAGAGAAAGAGAAGCTGTGAGTGAGTGAGAGAGAGAAAAGAGAATCTCTGAGTGAGAGAGTGAGAGAAGCTGTGAGTAAGAGAGAGAAAGAGAAGCTGTGAGTGAGAGAGAGATAAAGAGAAGCTGTGAGTTAGAGAGAGATAGAGAAAGAGCTGTGAGTGAGAGAGAGAGAGAAAGAGAAGCTGTGAGAGAGAGAGAGAAGCTGTGAGTGAGAGATAGAGAAAGAGAAGATGTTATTGAGAGAGTGAGAGAGAGAAAGAGAAGCTGTGAGTGAGAGAGAGAGAGAGAGAGAAAGAGAAGTTGTGAGAGAGAGAGAGAGAAAGAGAAGCTGTGAGTGAGAGAGAGAGAGAAGCTGTGAGTGAGAGAGAGAGAAGATGTGAGTGTGAGATTGAGAGAGAGAAAGAGAAGCTGTGAGTGAGAGAGAGAAGCTGTGAGTGAGAGAGAGAGAAAGAGAAGGTGTGAGTGAGAGAGAGAAAGAGAAGCTGTGAGTGAGAGAGAGAGAGAAGCTGTGAGTGAGAGAGAGAGAGAAGATGTGAGTGAGAGAGAGAAAGAGAAGCTGTGAGTGAGAGAGAGAGAGAAAGAGAAGCTGTGAGTGAGAGAGAGATAAAGAGAAGCTGTGAGTGAGAGAGAGAGAGAAAGAGAAGCTGTGACTTAGAGAGAGAGAGAGAAAGAGAAGCTGTGAGTGAGAGAGAGAGAGAAAGAGAAGCTGTGAGTTAGAGAGAGAGAGAGAAAGAGAAGCTGTGAGTGAGAGAGAGAGAAGCTGTGAGTGAGAGAGAGAGAGAAGATGTGAGTGAGAGAGAGAAAGAGAAAGAGAAACTGTGAGTGAGTGAGAGAGAGATAATGAGAAGCTGTGAATGATAGAGAGAGATAATGAGAAGCTGTGAATGATAGAGAGAGATAAAGAAAAGCTGTGAGTGAGAGAGCGAAAGAGAAGCTGGGAGTGAGTAAGAGAGAGAAAAAGAAGCTGTGAGTGTGTGTGAGAGAGAGAAGCTGTGAGTGAGAGAGAGAGAGAGAGAAGCTGTGAGTGCGAGAGAAAGAAAGAAAGTGAAGCTGTGATGAGTGAGAGAGAGAGAGAAAAAAAATGTGAGTGAGAGAGAGAGAGAGAGAAAGAGAAGTTGTGAGTGAGAGAGAGAGAGAAAGAAAGAGAAGCTGTGAGTGAGAGAGAGAGAAGCTGTGAGTGAGAGAGAGAGGGAGAAAGAGAAGCTGTGAGAGAGAGAGAGAGAAAGAGAAGCTGTGTTTGAGAGAGAGAGAGAGAGAAAGAGAAGCTGTGAGAGAGAGAGAAGTTGTGAGTGAGTGAGAGAGAGAGAAGCTGTGTGTGAGAGAGAGAGGGAGAAGCTGTGAGTGAGAGAGAGAGAGAGAAGGAGAAGCTGTGAGTGAGATAGAGAGAGAAAGAGAAGCTGTGAGTGAGAGAGAGAGAGAGAAGCTGTGAGTGAGAGAGAAAGAGAAGCTGTGAGTGAGAGAGAAAGAGAAGCTATGAGTTAGAGAGAGAGAGAGAAAGAGAAGCTGTGAGTGAGAGAGAGAGAGTGAGGAGCTGTGAGATAGAGAGAGAAAGAGAAGCTGTGAGTGAGAGAGAGAGAGAGAGAAACTGTGAGTGAGAGAGAAAGAGAAGCTGTGAGTGAGAGAGAGAAGCTGTGAGTGTGTGAGAGAGAGAGAAAGAGAAGGTGTGTGTGAGAGAGAGAAAGAGAAGCTGTGAGTGAGAGAGAGAGAGAAGATAAGAGTGAGAGAGAGAGAGAAGATGTGAGTGAGAGAGAGAAAGAGAAAGAGAAGCTGTGAGTGAGTGAGAGAGAGTGATAAAGAGAAGCTGTGAGTGATAGAGAGAGATAAAGAAACGCTGTGAGTGAGAGAGAGAAAGAGAAGCTGGGAGTGAGTAAGAGAGAGAAAGAGAAGCTGTGAGAGAGAGAGAGAGAGAAGCTGTGAGTGAGAGAGAGAGAGAGAAGCTGTGAGTGAGAGAGAAAGAAAGAAAGAGAAACTGTGAGTGAGTGAGAGAGAGAAACTGTGAGTGAGAGAGAGAGAGAGAAAGAGAAGCTGTGAGTGAGAGAGAGAAAGAAAGAGAAGCTGTGAGTGTGAGAGAGAGAGAAGCTGTGAGTGAGAGTGAGATGGAGAAAGAGAAGCTGTGTGAGAGAGAGAAAGAAAGAGAAGCTATGAGCGAGAGAGAGAGAGAGAAGCTGTGAGTGAGAGAGAGAGGGAGAAATTGAAGCGGTGAGTGAGAGAGAGAAAGAGAAGGTGTGAGAGAGAGAGAGAGAAAAAAAGAATCTGTGAGTGAGAGAGAGAGCTAAGCTGTGAGTGAGAGAGAGATAAAGAGAAGCTGTGAGTTAGAGAGAGACAGAGAAAGAGAAGCTGTGAGTGAGAGAGAGAGAGAAAGAGAAGCTGTGTGTGTGTGAGAGAGAGAAGCTGTGAGTGAGAGAGAGAGAAAGAGAAGATGTTAGTGAGAGAGTGAGAGAGAGAAAGAGAAGCTGTGAGTGAGAGAGAGAAGCTGTGAGTGTGAGAGAGAGAGAGAAAGAGAAGGTGTGTGTGAGAGAGAGAAAGAGAAGCTGTGAGTGAGAGAGAGAGAGAAGATAAGAGTGAGAGAGAGAGAGAAGATGTGAGTGAGAGAGAGAAAGAGAAAGAGAAGCTGTGAGTGAGTGAGAGAGAGTGATAAAGAGAAGCTGTGAGTGATAGAGAGAGATAAAGAAACGCTGTGAGTGAGAGAGAGAAAGAGAAGCTGGGAGTGAGTAAGAGAGAGAAAGAGAAGCTGTGAGAGAGAGAGAGAGAGAAGCTGTGAGTGAGAGAGAGAGAGAGAAGCTGTGAGTGAGAGAGAAAGAAAGAAAGAGAAACTGTGAGTGAGTGAGAGAGAGAAACTGTGAGTGAGAGAGAGAGAGAGAAAGAGAAGCTGTGAGTGAGAGAGAGAAAGAAAGAGAAGCTGTGAGTGTGAGAGAGAGAGAAGCTGTGAGTGAGAGTGAGATGGAGAAAGAGAAGCTGTGTGAGAGAGAGAAAGAAAGAGAAGCTATGAGCGAGAGAGAGAGAGAGAAGCTGTGAGTGAGAGAGAGAGGGAGAAAGAGAAGCTGTGAGTGAGAAAGAGAGACAGAGAAAGAGAAGCTGTGAGTGAGAGAGAGAGAGCTAGAAGCTGTGAGTGAGTGAGAGAGAGAAAGAGAAGCTGTGAGTGCGAGAGAGAGAGAAAGAGAAGCTGTGAGTGAGAGAGAGATAAAGAGAAGCTGTGAGTTAGAGAGAGAGAGAGAAAGAGAAGCTGTGAGTGAGTGAGAGAGAGAAAAGAGAATCTCTGAGTGAGAGAGTGAGAGAAGCTGTGAGTAAGAGAGAGAAAGAGAAGCTGTGAGTGAGAGAGAGATAAAGAGAAGCTGTGAGTTAGAGAGAGATAGAGAAAGAGCTGTGAGTGAGAGAGAGAGAGAAAGAGAAGCTGTGAGAGAGAGAGAGAAGCTGTGAGTGAGAGATAGAGAAAGAGAAGATGTTATTGAGAGAGTGAGAGAGAGAAAGAGAAGCTGTGAGTGAGAGAGAGAGAGAGAGAGAAAGAGAAGTTGTGAGAGAGAGAGAGAGAAAGAGAAGCTGTGAGTGAGAGAGAGAGAGAAGCTGTGAGTGAGAGAGAGAGAAGATGTGAGTGTGAGATTGAGAGAGAGAAAGAGAAGCTGTGAGTGAGAGAGAGAAGCTGTGAGTGAGAGAGAGAGAAAGAGAAGGTGTGAGTGAGAGAGAGAAAGAGAAGCTGTGAGTGAGAGAGAGAGAGAAGCTGTGAGTGAGAGAGAGAGAGAAGATGTGAGTGAGAGAGAGAAAGAGAAGCTGTGAGTGAGAGAGAGAGAGAAAGAGAAGCTGTGAGTGAGAGAGAGATAAAGAGAAGCTGTGAGTGAGAGAGAGAGAGAAAGAGAAGCTGTGACTTAGAGAGAGAGAGAGAAAGAGAAGCTGTGAGTGAGAGAGAGAGAGAAAGAGAAGCTGTGAGTTAGAGAGAGAGAGAGAAAGAGAAGCTGTGAGTGAGAGAGAGAGAAGCTGTGAGTGAGAGAGAGAGAGAAGATGTGAGTGAGAGAGAGAAAGAGAAAGAGAAACTGTGAGTGAGTGAGAGAGAGATAATGAGAAGCTGTGAATGATAGAGAGAGATAATGAGAAGCTGTGAATGATAGAGAGAGATAAAGAAAAGCTGTGAGTGAGAGAGAGAAAGAGAAGCTGGGAGTGAGTAAGAGAGAGAAAAAGAAGCTGTGAGTGTGTGTGAGAGAGAGAAGCTGTGAGTGAGAGAGAGAGAGAGAGAAGCTGTGAGTGCGAGAGAAAGAAAGAAAGTGAAGCTGTGATGAGTGAGAGAGAGAGAGAAAAAAAATGTGAGTGAGAGAGAGAGAGAGAGAAAGAGAAGCTGTGAGTGAGAGAGAGAGAGAAAGAAAGAGAAGCTGTGAGTGAGAGAGAGAGAAGCTGTGAGTGAGAGAGAGAGGGAGAAAGAGAAGCTGTGAGTGAGAGAGAGAGAAAGAGAAGCTGTGTTTGAGAGAGAGAGAGAGAGAAAGAGAAGCTGTGAGAGAGAGAGAAGTTGTGAGTGAGTGAGAGAGAGAGAAGCTGTGTGTGAGAGAGAGAGGGAGAAGCTGTGAGTGAGAGAGAGAGAGAGAAGGAGAAGCTGTGAGTGAGATAGAGAGAGAAAGAGAAGCTGTGAGTGAGAGAGAGAGAGAGAAGCTGTGAGTGAGAGAGAAAGAGAAGCTGTGAGTGAGAGAGAAAGAGAAGCTATGAGTTAGAGAGAGAGAGAGAAAGAGAAGCTGTGAGTGAGAGAGAGAGAGTGAGGAGCTGTGAGATAGAGAGAGAAAGAGAAGCTGTGAGTGAGAGAGAGAGAGAGAGAAACTGTGAGTGAGAGAGAAAGAGAAGCTGTGAGTGAGAGAGAAATAGAAGCTGTGTGTGTGTGAGAGAGAGAAGCTGTGAGTGAGAGAGAGAGAAAGAGAAGCTGTGAGTGAGAGAGAGAGAGAAAGAGAAGCTGTGAGTGAGAGAGTGAGATAAAGAGAAGCTGTGAGTTAGAGAGAGACAGAGAAAGAGAAGCTGTGAGTGAGAGAGAGAGAAAAAAAGAAGCTGTGAGTGAGAGAGAGAGAGAGAGAGAGAGAAAGTGAAGCTGTGAGTGAGAGAGAGAGAAAGAAACTGTGAGTGAGAATGAGAGAGAAAGAGAAGCTGTGAGTGAGAGAGTGAGAGAAAGAGAAGCTCTGAGTGAGAGAGAGAAAGAGAAGCTGTGAGTGAGAGAGAGAAGCTGTGAGTGAGAGAGAGAGAAAGCGAAGCTGTGAGTGTGAGAGAGAGTGAGAAAAAGGGAAGCTGTGAGTGAGCGTGAGAGAGAGAGAAGCTGTGACAGTGGGAGAGAGAAAGAGAGAAAAAGAAGCTGTGAGTGAGAGAGAGAGAAAGAAAGAGAAGCTATGAGTGTGTGAGAGAGAAGCTATGAGTGAGAGAGAGAAGGAGAAAGAGAATCTGTGAGTGAGAGAGAGAGAGAGAGAGAGTAGCTGTGAGTGAGAGAGAGAGAGAAGCTGTGAGTGAGTGAGAGAGAGAGAGAAGCTGTGAGTGAGAGAGAGAAAGAGAAGCTATGAGTGAGAGAAAGAGAGAGAGAGAAAGAGAAGCTGTGAGTAAGAGAGAGAGAGAAAGAGAAGCTGTGAGTGAGAGAGAGATAAAGAGAAGCTGTGAGTGAGAGAGATATAGAGAAGCTGTGAGTTAGAGAGAGAGAGAAAGAGAAGCTGTGAGTGAGAGAGAGAGAGAAAGAGAAGCTGTGTGTGAGAGAGAATCTATGAGTGAGTGAGAGAGAAATAGAAGCTGTGAGTGAGAGAGAGAAGTTGTGAGTGAGAGAGAGATATAGAGAAGCTGTGAGTTAGAGAGAGAGAGAAAGAGAAGCTGTGAGTGAGAGAGAGAGAGAAAGAGAAGCTGTGTGAGAGAGAGAATCTGTGAGTGAGAGAGAGAGAGAAAGAAAGAGAAGCTGTCAGTGAGTGAGAGAGAGAGAGAAAGAGTATCTGTGAGTGAGAGAGAGAGAAAGAGAAGGTGTGAGTGAGAGAGAGAAAGAGAAGCTGTGAGTGAGAGAGAGAGAGAAAGAGAAGCTGTGAGTGAGAGAGAGATAAAGAGAAGCTGTGAGTGAGAGAGAGAGAGAAAGAGAAGCTGTGAGTTAGAGAGAGAGAGAGAGAGAAGCTGTGAGTGAGAGAGAGAGAGAAAGAGAAGCTGTGAGTTAGAGAGAGAGAAAGAGAAGCTGTGAGTGAGAGAGAGAAGCTGTGAGTGAGAGAGAGAGAAGATGTGAGTGAGAGAGAGAAAGAGAAAGAGAAACTGTGAGTGAGTGAGAGAGAGAGATAATGAGAAGCTGTGAATGATAGAGAGAGATAAAGAAAAGCTGTGAGTGAGAGAGAGAAAGAGAAGCTGGGAGTGAGTAAGAGAGAGAAAGAGAAGCTGTGAGTGAGAGAGAGAGAGAGAGAGAGAGAGAAGCTGTGAGTGAGAGAGAGAGAGAAAGAGAAGCTGTGAGAGAGAGAGAGAAGCTGTGAGTGCGAGAGAAAGAAAGAAAGAGAAGCTGTGATGAGTGAGAGAGAGAGAGAAAAAATGTGAGTGAGAGAGTGTTGTGTTCTAAGGGTTTTACCTTCCACATGGATTACAATGTATCTGAACCTTGCCTATAGCAACAATGTAACCTTCAGCTGTATCATATGAACCCTGAATGAGGACGCGAGCTAATGTCCACCAGCTGGCAGCAGCGAGCGTCCAAGCTCTATTGGTCCGATCTCATCAAAGGCAGCAGCGCGGGAAGCTTTCCCGCCACTACCTACACCTGGACAAGAAGGGCGTGACTCGCAATGACGTCACGCAGGCAGTAGCCAATGGGCTACAATGGCACCACGTTCAAATGTATTACCACTGTATATAAAGAGCTATCGATCCGCCATTACCTCATGTTCCCTCTGTCCACGATGCAATAAACCTGAGTTAACCCAGCCCGAGGCTGTGTCCTGTGTCTTGGTTTTCATACACCAAATTGGCGACGAAGGTGGGATCATGGATTCCCAAAGTGCCAGGACACAGAGCGGGTTCAATATTACCAAGCCGCAAGACTGGACCATCTTTAACATGGATTTCAAGGCGGCATTGGTGGAACTCAAAGTCAAAGACGACGAGGAAAGGAAGAGGGCCATCCTCACCCGAATGCTGGGTGTAGAGACCAAGCGGACGCTGGTGGGCATGATCGAACCGAAGACGTTGGACGACTTCAAAACCGACGACATACTGAAGTTGCTGCGTGAGCGTTTCCAACCCTCGAAGGCAATGTTTCCTGCTAGGAGTGCGTTTTGGAGGCGAGTCCAAGCGCCGGATGAGTCGGTAGAGGCGTTCGTGGAGGCCCTGAGGGTAGCCGCCGTTCCCTGCAAGTGGGACAACCTGGAGATGATCATGAGGGACGTCGTGCTGTGTGGCCTGAAGGACAAGGAAGTGCAGCGCCGCCTGATGAACAGGGAGCCGCCACCCACGTTGGCCGAGGTCGTAGAGACCGCGGAATCCGCGGAGTCCACGAATGCGGGAGTGGACGAAATACACGAGTGGCGTGAGTGGCGTCCTAGGGCCAGCAAAGCGGAAAGCTCGGTGCGTGGCAAGTCAGGACAGCCGGTGCACGCGACTCGACGAACCTCGAGGTCCTCTACAGATGGCAGCGACGGCGAAGAGGTACAGAAAGTCCGGAAAGGGGGGCGCCGCTGCGATGGTTGCGGGGCGGCCCACGAGCGTGCGAAGTGCCCTTTCAGGAAGGCCGAATGTTACAGCTGTGGCCGGCGCGGGCACATCGCCAGGGCATGCAGAAATCGGAAAGAGGGCCGGAGGCAGTCGAAAGACCGTTCGGCCAGACCGGACCGTCCAGCGAGACCCCAAGATGGCGCCCGACCCACGAGGAAGCAGGACGGCGTGGGCCGCGTCTCGGACGGCAGTGAGGACGACACTGTGTTCAGCGTGTCCGCGGGACAAAACCATTACTTCATTGAGGTAATAGTACAAGGGGCCCCCGTTAGGATGGAGATTGACTCGGGGTCCTATTATTCCATAATTCCCCAGAAAGAGTTCTTGAAGATCGACCCCCAAGCGCGGCCCAAGCTTAAGACTCTGAGGTCCACGCTACGAGACGTACAAGGGAACAGCATTCCAGTGCTGGGGGTCAGGAAATTTCGGGTTCACTATAAAAGACATTCCGCAGAACTCCCGTTAGTCGTTCTCAAAGGGGGGAATTGTAGCCTCCTAGGGACGCAGTGGTTTCAGCCCTTGGGTTTGTTCATAGGGGGGGTGCATGCCGTGGGCGCGGATCCGATACAAGCGGTGTGTGACGCGCACCCCACCGTGTTTGAAAAAGGACTTGGAAAGTTCAAGGGACCCCCTGTAGCCTTCGACCTAGACCCGGAGGTCCGCCCGATAAGACTCAAACCGCGCAGGGTGCCTTTCGCACTAAAGGACAAAATAGAGGCGGAACTGGACAAATTGGTGGGCCAGGGGATTCTTATTCCTGTTGATTCCGCGGAGTGGGAAACTCCAATCGTAACAGCACTGAAGGCTAACGGGGAGGTGCGCATTTGCGCTGATTATAAGTGTACAATTAACAAGGCGATTCGCCCTAATGCATATCCGGTGCCAGTGGTCAGCCACCTTTTGGCCAGGCTAAATGGGGGAAAGTGTTTCGCTAAGCTCGATCTGGCACAAGCCTATCAGCAACTCCCCGTAACTCCCGCCACGGCCGCGGCACAAACGATAGTCACACATAAAGGAGCGTTCCAGGTGTCGCGGTTACAGTTCGGCGTGAACTCGGCACCCGGCCTTTTTCAGTCGCTTGTGGAACGCCTCCTGAAGGGGCTGGAGGGGGTGTTGCCTTATTTTGATGACGTATTGATAACAGGGGGGAGTGAGGCCGAACTGGCAAAGAGATTGGATAAAGTGCTAACTGTGTTCGAGAAAGCGGGGCTGAGACTGAGGAAGGACAAATGTGTTTTTTTCGAAACCGAGGTCGAATTTTTAGGGTTTCGGATCACACCTGAGGGTATTAAGCCGTCCAAATCCAAGGTAGCAGCCATTAAGAAGGCCCCTCGCCCCACATCCAAAACCGAACTTCAGTCATTCCTGGGGCTCCTCAATTTCTACCATACATTCCTTCCGCGGAAAGCCTCCGTGGCTGAACCGCTTCATCGGTTACTTAAGAAGGAGGAGGCATGGATGTGGGGTGACGAGCACGAGAAGGCGTTCAACGAACTTAAGCAACTTTTAACATCGGACGCAATCCTTACACACTTCGACCCCAAACGGCCGGTGGTCTTAGTCTGTGATGCATCACCGGTGGGGGTGGGGGCGGTGCTTTGCCACGTGTTGGATGACGGTCGGGAGGCCCCAGTGGCGTTTTACTCAAGGTCCCTGTCCCAAGCAGAGCGAAATTACGCACAAACCGACAGGGAGGCATTGGCAATAGTAGCGGGGACCAAAAAGTTTCACGATTTTCTGTATGGCCGCCCATTCAAAATCGTGACGGATCACAAGCCCCTGTTAGGAATTTTCACGGCAGGCAAGCCCACGCCGCAGATACTGTCCCCGAGAAT
This sequence comes from Bradypodion ventrale, assembly GCA_035047345.1. Taxonomy (NCBI): domain Eukaryota; kingdom Metazoa; phylum Chordata; class Lepidosauria; order Squamata; family Chamaeleonidae; genus Bradypodion; species Bradypodion ventrale. The sequence continues at coordinate 8,453,657 of JAWDJE010000018.1, read as the reverse complement.
GTTGCGATGGGCCATTTTTCTTAACGCGTACCAACACGAGTTGGAGTACCGGCCTGGAAAGGAGATCAGCCATGCTGATGCGCTGTCGAGATCCCCTTTGCCCTTGACGGACGACCAAAAAGCCAGAATAGGAAGAGACCGCCAGGTGTTGCTAATCGAGGTTTTAGACGAACCCCCAATAGTACCAGCCGATATAGCCAGGGCGACAGGCAAGGACAGAACGCTGGCGAAAGTCAGCTCTTGGGTGCAGAAAGGGTGGCCAGCATCGTCCCCAAGCAAGGAATTCGACCCATTCTTTCGGAAGAAGCTAGAGTTGTCCCTAGAAAGGGGGTGCCTGTTGTGGGGCCAACGGGTGGTGGTCCCAACACCCATGCGGCCGAGGGTTCTCAAACTGCTGCACGTCAGCCACCCGGGCATCGTTCGCTCCAAAGCGCTGGCCCGCAGCTACTTTTGGTGGCCACAGCTGGACGAGGACATTGAGCACATGGTCGGCACTTGTGAGGCCTGCCAGGGGTCCCGACCAGAGGCGGCCCGGCTTCCGCATAGGGAATGGGACACAGCAAGGGGGCCATGGTCCAGAGTGCACGTAGATTTCGCTGGCCCTTTCCGAGGAACCATGTTTCTCCTGGTGGTGGATGCATTCTCAAAGTGGCTGGAGGTCATTCCGGTAAAGAGCACATCCTCCACCACTACAATTAACCAACTACGGAGAGTCTTTTCAACGTTCGGGTTACCCGACACTTTAGTCAGCGATAACGCGAGTTGCTTCACCTCCTCAGAGTTCGGGGCATTCATGGAGGCGAATGCCATTCGGCATGTCACGTCCGCGCCGTTCCACCCGGCCACGAATGGCCAAGTGGAACGGTTGGTGCGTACAACGAAGGAGGCGCTTCGGCGCATGGGCCCCGGGGACCTGAACCACCAAGTATGTCAGTTCTTACTAGCGTATAGGGTGACCCCCTTAGCGTCAGGTTACTCGCCGGCAGAGCTATTGATGCGGCGGAAACTGACTACACTCCTGTCCAGGCTGGACCCCACAAGAATTGAGGATACGGGAAAAAACGTGGGGCTGGCAGTCTCGAAAGGGTTCGCCGCCGGCGACCCTGTCCATTGCAGGAACTATGCCAGCGCGGGGCCAGCCTGGGTGCCGGGGACGGTTGTAGAACAGACGGGGCCAGTGTCGTACCGAGTCGAAACCCACACCGGTCTCCTCTGGAGGAGACACGCAGACCAACTGAGGCACCGAGTCAGTGGGCCAGTCAGTGAGGATCCCCAACAAGATTCAGCGTTAGGGTTCTCCCCCACCCGCGTAACCCAAGGGGGAGACAGCAGCGGACAACAGTCCCAAGCAAGGGGGGAAGGAAGAAGCAGCGGCCCCGACTCATATCCTTTTGATAAACCAGTTCCGTCAGAGGCCGGGGAAGGGGGAGAGGAGTTCGCGACCGCTGCCCCCGAATGGACTTTAGATTTTGATTTAGCGAGCCGGGGGGGTTTTCAGGAGTGTTCCCCCACCCATCCAAGCGAGAAGAGGGGGTTTTCGTTAGCCCCCAGTGCCCCCGGTTCCTCCCTAAATAAGAGCACACCTCCCAACAACGCCGCAGAGCCGCGGCAAGTCACTAACGAGTCTCCCTCTCAAATTACAGGACAGGAAACCAGGGGACAAAGAGAAGGTAGCAAACCCGGGGAGAGGCAGCCCGCATCGAGACCCCAGCGTGTTCGAAACAAGCCATCTTGGCTGAGAGATTTTGTCTCCTAGGAGGGGGAGTGTCTGCTGGAAGCATGGGCTCGAGACGTTGTCTCGTCCTAGGGGGGAGGGATGTTGTGTTCTAAGGGTTTTACCTTCCACATGGATTACAATGTATCTGAACCTTGCCTATAGCAACAATGTAACCTTCAGCTGTATCATATGAACCCTGAATGAGGACGCGAGCTAATGTCCACCAGCTGGCAGCAGCGAGCGTCCAAGCTCTATTGGTCCGATCTCATCAAAGGCAGCAGCGCGGGAAGCTTTCCCGCCACTACCTACACCTGGACAAGAAGGGCGTGACTCGCAATGACGTCACGCAGGCAGTAGCCAATGGGCTACAATGGCACCACGTTCAAATGTATTACCACTGTATATAAAGAGCTATCGATCCGCCATTACCTCATGTTCCCTCTGTCCACGATGCAATAAACCTGAGTTAACCCAGCCCGAGGCTGTGTCCTGTGTCTTGGTTTTCATACACCAAAGAGAGAGAGAGAGAAAGAGAAGCTGTGAGTGAGAGAGAGAGAGAAAGAAAGAGAAGCTGTGAGTGAGAGAGAGAGAAGCTGTGAGTGAGAGAGAGAGGGAGAAAGAGAAGCTGTGTTTGAGAGAGAGAGAGAGAGAGAAAGAGAAGCTGTGAGAGAGAGAGAAGTTGTGAGTGAGTGAGAGAGAGAGAAGCTGTGAGAGAGAGAGAGAGGGAGAAGCTGTGAGTGAGAGAGAGAGAGAGAAGGAGAAGCTGTGAGTGAGATAGAGAGAGAGAAAGAGAAGCTGTGAGTGAGAGAGAGAGAGAGAAGCTGTGAGTGAGAGAGAAAGAGAAGTTGTGAGAGAGAGAGAAAGAGAAGCTATGAGTTAGAGAGAGAGAGTGAAAGAGAAGCTGTGAGAGAGAGAGAGAGAGTGAGGAGCTGTGAGATAGAGAGAGAAAGAGAAGCTGTGAGTGAGAGAGAGAGAGAGAAACTGTGAGTGAGAGAGAAAGAGAAGCTGTGAGTGAGAGAGAAATAGAAGCTGTGTGTGTGTGTGAGAGAGAGAAGCTGTGAGTGAGAGAGAGAGAAAGAGAAGCTGTGAGTGAGAGAGAGAGAGAAAGAGAAGCTGTGAGTGAGAGAGTGAGATAAAGAGAAGCTGTGAGTTAGAGAGAGACAGAGAAAGAGAAGCTGTGAGTGAGAGAGAGAGAGAAAAAGCTGTGAGTGAGAGAGAGAGAGAGAAAGTGAAGCTGTGAGTGAGTGAGAGAGAGAGAAGCTGTGAGTGAGAATGAGAGAGAAAGAGAAGCTGTGAGTGAGAGTGAGAGAAAGAGAAGCTCTGAGTGAGAGAGAGAGAAAGAGAAGCTGTGAGTGAGAGAGAGAAGCTGTGAGTGAGAGAGAGAGAGAAAGAGAAGCTGTGAGTGTGAGAGAGAGAGAGAAAAAGGGAAGCTGTGAGTGAGCGTGAGAGAGAGAGAAGCTGTGACAATGGGAGAGAGAAAGAGAGAAAGAGAAGCTGTGAGTGAGAGAGAGAGAAAGAAAGAGAAGCTATGAGTGAGAGAGAGAGAAGCTATGAGTGAGAGATAGAAGGAGAAAGAGAATCTGTGAGTGAGAGAGAGAGAGATAGAGTAGCTGTGAGTGAGAGAGAGAGAGAAGCTGTAAGTGAGTGAGAGAGAGAGAGAAGCTGTGAGTGAGAGAGAGAATGAGAAGCTGTGAGTGAGAGAAAGAGAGAGAGAGAAAGAGAAGCTGTGAGTGAGAGAGAGATATAGAGAAGCTGTGAGTTAGAGAGAGAGAGAAAGAGAAGCTGTGAGTGAGAGAGAGAGAGAAAGAGAAGCTGTGTGAGAGAGAGAATCTGTGAGTGAGAGAGAGAGAGAAAGAAAGAGAAGATGTCAGAGTGAGGGAGAGAGAGAGAGAAGCTGTGAGTGAGAGAGAGAGAAAGAGAAGCTGTGTGAGAGAGAGAATCTGTGAGTGAGAGAGAGAGAGAGAAAGAAAGAGAAGATGTGAGTGAGAGAGAAAGAGAAGCTGTGAGTGAGAGAGAGAGAGAAAGAGAAGCTGTGAGTGAGAGAGAGAGAAAGAGAAGCTGTGAGTGAGAGAGAGAGAGAAAGAGAAGCTGTGTGAGAGAGAGAATCTGTGAGTGAGAGAGAGAGAGAAAGAAAGAGAAGATGTCAGTGAGAGAGGGAGAGAGAGAGAAGCTGTGAGTGAGAGAGAGAGAGAAAGATATGCTATGTGAGAGAGGGAGAGAAAGAGAAGCTGTGAGTGAGAGAGAGAGAGAGAAGCTGTGAGTGAGAGAGAAAGAGAAGTTGTGAGTGAGAGAGAAAGAGAAGCTATGAGTTAGAGAGAGAGAGTGAAACTGTGAGTGAGAGAGAAAGAGAATCTGTGAGTGAGAGAGAAATAGAAGCTGTGTGTGTGTGAGAGAGAGAGAAGCTGTGAGTGAGAGAGAGAGAAAGAGAAGCTGTGAGTGAGAGAGAGAGAGAAAGAGAAGCTGTGAGTGAGAGAGTGAGATAAAGAGAAGCTGTGAGTTAGAGAGAGACAGAGAAAGAGAAGCTGTGAGTGAGAGAGAGAGAAAAAAAGAAGCTGTGAGTGAGAGAGAGAGAGAGAGAAAGAGAAGCTGTGAGTGAGAGAGAGAGAGAGAAGCTGTGAGTGAGAGTGAGAGAGAAAGAGAAGCTGTGAGTGAGAGAGTGAGAGAAAGAAGCTCTGAGTGAGAGAGAGAAAGAGAAGCTGAGTGAGAGAGAGAAGCTGTGAGTGAGAGAGAGAAAGAGAAGCTGTGAGTGAGAGAGAGAGAAAGAAAGAGAAGCTGTGAGTGAGAGAGAGAGAAGCTGTGAGTGAGAGAGAGAGGGAGAAAGAGAAGCTGTGAGTGAGAGAGAGAGAAAGAGAAGCTGTGAGTTAGAGAGAGAGAGAGAGAAAGAGAAGCTGTGTGAGAGAGAGAATTTGTGAGTGAGTGAGAGAGAGAGAAGCTGTGAGAGAGAGAGAGAGGGAGAAGCTGTGAGTGAGAGAGAGAGAGAGAGAAGGAGAAGCCGTGAGTGAGATAGAGAGAGAGAAAGAGAAACTGTGAGTGAGAGAGAGAGAGAGAAGCTGTGAGTGAGAGAGAAAGAGAAGCTGTGAGTGAGAGAGAAAGAGAAGCTATGAGTTAGAGAGAGAGAGTGAAAGAGAAGCTGTGAGTGAGAGAGAGAGAAGCTGTGAGTGAGAGAGAGAGAGAAAGAGAAGGTGTGAGTGAGAGAGAGAGAGAGAAAGAGAAGCTGTGAGAGAGAGAAAGAGAAGCTGTGAGTGAGAGAGAGAGAGAAAGAGAAGCTGTGAGTGAGAGAGAGAGAAAGAGAAGCTGTGAGTGAGAGAGAGAGAAAGAGAAGCTGTGTGAGAGAGAGAATCTGTGAGTGAGAGAGAGAGAGAGAAAGAAAGAGAAGATGTCAGTGAGAGAGGGAGAGAGAGAGAGAGATGCTGTGAGTGAGAGAGAGAGAGAAAGATAAGCTGTGTGAGAGAGGGAGGGAAAGAGAAGCTGTGAGTGAGAGAGAGAGAGAGAGTGAGAAGCTGTGAGTGAGAGAGAGAGAGAGAAGATGTGAGTGGAGAGAGAGAGAAAGAGGTGTGAGTGAGAGAGAGAGAGAGAAAGAGAAGCTGTGAGTGAGAGAGAGAGAAAGATAAGCTGTGAGAGAGAGAGAGAAGCTGTGAGTGAGAGAGAAAGAAAGAAATAGAAGCTGTGAGTGAGTGAGAGAGAGAAGCTGTGAATGAGAGAGAGAAGCTGTGAGTGTGTGTGAGAGAGAGAGAAGCTGTGAGTGAGAGAGAGAGAGAGAAAGAGAAGCTGTGTGAGAGAGAAAGAGAAGCTGTGAGTGAGAGAGAAAGAGAAGCTGTGAGTGAGAGAGAGAGAGAAAGAGAAGCTGTGAGTGAGAGAGAGAGAAAGAGAAGCTGTGAGTGAGAGAGAGAGAGAAAGAGAAACTGTGTGTGAGAGAGAGAGAAGCTGTGAGTGAGAGAGAAAAAAAGAAATAGAAGCTGTGAGTGAGTGAGAGAGAGAGAAGCTGTGAGTGAGAGAGAGAGAGAAGCTGTGAGTGAGAGAGAAAGGGAAAGAGAGGCTGTGAGAGAGAGAGAGAGAAAGAGAAGGTGTGAGTGAGAGAGAGAGAGAAAGAGAAGCTGTGAGAGAGAGAGAAGCTGTGAATGAGAGAGAAAGAAAGAAATAGAAGCTGTGAGTGAGTGAGAGAGAGAGAAGCTGTGAGTGAGAGAGAGAGAGAAGCTGTGAGTGAGTGAGAGAGAGAGAAAGAGAAGCTGTGAGTGAGAGAGAGAGAGAAAGAGAAGCTGTGAGAGAGAGAAAGAGAAGCTGTGAGTGAGAGAGAAAGAGAAGCTGTGAGTGAGAGAGAGAGAGAAAGAGAAGCTGTGAGTGAGAGAGAGAGAGAGAGAAGCTGTGAGTGAGAGAGAGAGAGAAAGAAAGAGAAGCTGTGAGTGAGAGAGAGAGAAGCTGTGAGAGAGAGAGGGAGAAAGAGAAGCTGTGAGTGAGAGAGAGAGAAAGAGAAGCTGTGAGTGAGAGAGAGAGAGAGAGAAAGAGAAGCTGTGAGAGAGAGAGAAGTTGTGAGTGAGTGAGAGAGAGAGAAGCTGTGAGAGAGAGAGAGAGAAGCTGTGAGTGAGAGAGAGAGAGAAGGAGAAGCTGTGAGTGAGATAGAGAGAGAAAGAGAAGCTGTGAGTGAGAGAGAGAGAGAAGCTGTGAGTGAGAGAGAAAGAGAAGTTGTGAGTGAGAGAGAAAGAGAAGCTATGAGTTAGAGAGAGAGAGTGAAAGAGAAGCTGTGAGTGAGAGAGAGAGAGAGTGAGGAGCTGTGAGATAGAGAGAGAAAGAGAAGCTGTGAGTGAGTGAGAGAGAGAGAAACTGTGAGTGAGAGAGAAAGAGAAGCTGTGAGTGAGAGAGAAAGAGAAGCTGTGTGTGTGTGAGAGAGAAAGAAGCTGTGAGTGAGAGAGAGAGAAAGAGAAGCTGTGAGTGAGAGAGAGAAAGAGAAGCTGTGAGTGAGAGAGTGAGATAAAGAGAAGCTGTGAGTTAGAGAGAGGGAGAAAGAGAAGCTGTGTGTGTGTGAGAGAGAAGCTGTGAGTGAGGGAGAGAGGGAGAAATTGAAGCGGTGAGTGAGAGAGAGAAAGAGAAGATGTGAGAGAGAGAGAGAGAAAAAAGAATCTGTGAGTGAGAGAGAGAGCTAAGCTGTGAGTGAGAGAGAGATAAAGAGAAGCTGTGAGTTAGAGAGAGACAGAGAAAGAGAAGCTGTGAGTGAGAGAGAGAGAGAAAGAGAAGCTGTGTGTGTGTGAGAGAGAGAAGCTGTGAGTGAGAGAGAGAGAAAGAGAAGATGTTAGTGAGAGAGTGAGAGAGAGAAAGAGAAGCTGTGAGTGAGAGAGAGAAGCTGTGAGTGAGAGAGAGAGAGAGAAAGAGAAGGTGTGTGTGAGAGAGAGAAAGAGAAGCTGTGAGTGAGAGAGAGAGAGAAGATAAGAGTGAGAGAGAGAGAGAAGATGTGAGTGAGAGAGAGAAAGAGAAAGAGAAGCTGTGAGTGAGTGAGAGAGAGTGATAAAGAGAAGCTGTGAGTGATAGAGAGAGATAAAGAAACGCTGTGAGTGAGAGAGAGAAAGAGAAGCTGGGAGTGAGTAAGAGAGAGAAAGAGAAGCTGTGAGAGAGAGAGAGAGAGAAGCTGTGAGTGAGAGAGAGAGACAGAAGCTGTGAGTGAGAGAGAAAGAAAGAAAGAGAAACTGTGAGTGAGTGAGAGAGAGAAACTGTGAGTGAGAGAGAGAGAGAGAAAGAGAAGCTGTGAGTGAGAGAGAGAAAGAAAGAGAAGCTGTGAGTGTGAGAGAGAGAGAAGCTGTGAGTGAGAGTGAGATGGAGAAAGAGAAGCTGTGTGAGAGAGAGAAAGAAAGAGAAGCTATGAGCGAGAGAGAGAGAGAGAAGCTGTGAGTGAGAGAGAGAGGGAGAAAGAGAAGCTGTGAGTGAGAAGAGAGGGAAAGAGAAGCTGTGAGTGAGAAAGAGAGACAGAGAAAGAGAAGCTGTGAGTGAGAGAGAGAGAGCTAGAAGCTGTGAGTGAGTGAGAGAGAGAAAGAGAAGCTGTGAGTGCGAGAGAGAGAGAAAGAGAAGCTGTGAGTGAGAGAGAGATAAAGAGAAGCTGTGAGTTAGAGAGAGAGAGAGAAAGAGAAGCTGTGAGTGAGTGAGAGAGAGAAAAGAGAATCTCTGAGTGAGAGAGTGAGAGAAGCTGTGAGTAAGAGAGAGAAAGAGAAGCTGTGAGTGAGAGAGAGATAAAGAGAAGCTGTGAGTTAGAGAGAGATAGAGAAAGAGCTGTGAGTGAGAGAGAGAGAGAAAGAGAAGCTGTGAGAGAGAGAGAGAAGCTGTGAGTGAGAGATAGAGAAAGAGAAGATGTTATTGAGAGAGTGAGAGAGAGAAAGAGAAGCTGTGAGTGAGAGAGAGAGAGAGAGAGAAAGAGAAGTTGTGAGAGAGAGAGAGAAAGAGAAGCTGTGAGTGAGAGAGAGAGAGAAGCTGTGAGTGAGAGAGAGAGAAGATGTGAGTGTGAGATTGAGAGAGAGAAAGAGAAGCTGTGAGTGAGAGAGAGAAGCTGTGAGTGAGAGAGAGAGAAAGAGAAGGTGTGAGTGAGAGAGAGAAAGAGAAGCTGTGAGTGAGAGAGAGAGAGAAGCTGTGAGTGAGAGAGAGAGAGAAGATGTGAGTGAGAGAGAGAAAGAGAAGCTGTGAGTGAGAGAGAGACAGAAAGAGAAGCTGTGAGTGAGAGAGAGATAAAGAGAAGCTGTGAGTGAGAGAGAGAGAGAAAGAGAAGCTGTGACTTAGAGAGAGAGAGAGAAAGAGAAGCTGTGAGTGAGAGAGAGAGAGAAAGAGAAGCTGTGAGTTAGAGAGAGAGAGAGAAAGAGAAGCTGTGAGTGAGAGAGAGAGAAGCTGTGAGTGAGAGAGAGAGAGAAGATGTGAGTGAGAGAGAGAAAGAGAAAGAGAAACTGTGAGTGAGTGAGAGAGAGATAATGAGAAGCTGTGAATGATAGAGAGAGATAAAGAAAAGCTGTGAGTGAGAGAGAGAAAGAGAAGCTGGGAGTGAGTAAGAGAGAGAAAAAGAAGCATGTGAGTGTGTGTGAGAGAGAGAAGCTGTGAGTGAGAGAGAGAGAGAGAAGCTGTGAGTGCGAGAGAAAGAAAGAAAGTGAAGCTGTGATGAGTGAGAGAGAGAGAGAAAAAAAATGTGAGTGAGAGAGAGAGAGAGAGAAAGAGAAGCTGTGAGTGAGAGAGAGAGAGAAAGAAAGAGAAGCTGTGAGTGAGAGAGAGAGAAGCTGTGAGTGAGAGAGAGAGGGAGAAAGAGAAGCTGTGAGTGAGAGAGAGAGAAAGAGAAGCTGTGTTTGAGAGAGAGAGAGAGAGAAAGAGAAGCTGTGAGAGAGAGAGAAGTTGTGAGTGAGTGAGAGAGAGAGAAGCTGTGTGTGTGAGAGAGAGGGAGAAGCTGTGAGTGAGAGAGAGAGAGAGAAGGAGAAGCTGTGAGTGAGATAGAGAGAGAGAAAGAGAAGCTGTGAGTGAGAGAGAGAGAGAGAAGCTGTGAGTGAGAGAGAAAGAGAAGCTGTGAGTGAGAGAGAAAGAGAAGCTATGAGTTAGAGAGAGAGAGAGAAAGAGAAGCTGTGAGTGAGAGAGAGAGAGTGAGGAGCTGTGAGATAGAGAGAGAAAGAGAAGCTGTGAGTGAGAGAGAGAGAGAGAGAAACTGTGAGTGAGAGAGAAAGAGAAGCTGTGAGTGAGAGAGAAATAGAAGCTGTGTGTGTGTGAGAGAGAGAGAAGCTGTGAGTGAGAGAGAGAGAAAGAGAAGCTGTGAGTGAGAGAGAGAGAGAAAGAGAAGCTGTGAGTGAGAGAGTGAGATAAAGAGAAGCTGTGAGTTAGAGAGAGACAGAGAAAGAGAAGCTGTGAGTGAGAGAGAGAGAAAAAAAGAAGCTGTGAGTGAGAGAGAGAGAGAGAGAGAGAAAGTGAAGCTGTGAGTGAGAGAGAGAGAAAGAAACTGTGAGTGAGAATGAGAGAGAAAGAGAAGCTGTGAGTGAGAGAGTGAGAGAAAGAGAAGCTCTGAGTGAGAGAGAGAAAGAGAAGCTGTGAGTGAGAGAGAGAAGCTGTGAGTGAGAGAGAGAGAAAGCGAAGCTGTGAGTGTGAGAGAGAGTGAGAAAAAGGGAAGCTGTGAGTGAGCGTGAGAGAGAGAGAAGCTGTGACAGTGGGAGAGAGAAAGAGAGAAAAAGAAGCTGTGAGTGAGAGAGAGAGAAAGAAAGAGAAGCTATGAGTGTGTGAGAGAGAAGCTATGAGTGAGAGAGAGAAGGAGAAAGAGAATCTGTGAGTGAGAGAGAGAGAGAGAGAGAGTAGCTGTGAGTGAGAGAGAGAGAGAAGCTGTGAGTGAGTGAGAGAGAGAGAGAAGCTGTGAGTGAGAGAGAGAAAGAGAAGCTATGAGTGAGAGAAAGAGAGAGAGAGAAAGAGAAGCTGTGAGTAAGAGAGAGAGAGAAAGAGAAGCTGTGAGTGAGAGAGAGATAAAGAGAAGCTGTGAGTGAGAGAGATATAGAGAAGCTGTGAGTTAGAGAGAGAGAGAAAGAGAAGCTGTGAGTGAGAGAGAGAGAGAAAGAGAAGCTGTGTGTGAGAGAGAATCTATGAGTGAGTGAGAGAGAAATAGAAGCTGTGAGTGAGAGAGAGAAGTTGTGAGTGAGAGAGAGATATAGAGAAGCTGTGAGTTAGAGAGAGAGAGAAAGAGAAGCTGTGAGTGAGAGAGAGAGAGAAAGAGAAGCTGTGTGAGAGAGAGAATCTGTGAGTGAGAGAGAGAGAGAGAAAGAAAGAGAAGCTGTCAGTGAGTGAGAGAGAGAGAAAGAGTATCTGTGAGTGAGAGAGAGAGAAAGAGAAGCTGTGAGTGAGAGAGAGAAAGAGAAGCTGTGAGTGAGAGAGAGAGAGAAAGAGAAGCTGTGAGTGAGAGAGAGATAAAGAGAAGCTGTGAGTGAGAGAGAGAGAGAAAGAGAAGCTGTGAGTTAGAGAGAGAGAGAGAGAGAAGCTGTGAGTGAGAGAGAGAGAAGATGTGAGTGAGAGAGAGAAAGAGAAAGAGAAACTGTGAGTGAGTGAGAGAGAGAGATAATGAGAAGCTGTGAATGATAGAGAGAGATAAAGAAAAGCTGTGAGTGAGAGAGAGAAAGAGAAGCTGGGAGTGAGTAAGAGAGAGAAAGAGAAGCTGGGAGTGAGAGAGAGAGAGAGAGAGAAAGAGAAGCTGTGAGTGAGAGAGAGAGAGAGAAAGAGAAGCTGTGAGAGAGAGAGAGAAGCTGTGAGTGCGAGAGAAAGAAAGAAAGAGAAGCTGTGATGAGTGAGAGAGAGAGAGAAAAAATGTGAGTGAGAGAGAGAGAGAAAGAGAAGCTGTGTGAGAGAGAAAGAGAAGCTGTGAGTGAGAGAGAAATAGAAGCTGTGTGTGTGTGAGAGAGAGAGAAGCTGTGAGTGAGAGAGAGAGAAAGAGAAGCTGTGAGTGAGAGAGAGAGAGAAAGAGAAGCTGTGAGAGAGAGAGAAGTTGTGAGTGAGTGAGAGAGAGAGAAGCTGTGTGTGAGAGAGAGAGGGAGAAGCTGTGAGTGAGAGAGAGAGAGAGAAAGAGAAGCTGTGAGTTAGAGAGAGAGAGAGAAAGAGAAGCTGTGAGTGAGAGAGAGAAGCTGTGAGTGAGAGAGAGAGAAGATGTGAGTGAGAGAGAGAAAGAGAAAGAGAAACTGTGAGTGTGAGAGAGAGAGATAATGAGAAGCTGTGAATGATAGAGAGAGATAAAGAAAAGCTGTGAGTGAGAGAGAGAAAGAGAAGCTGGGAGTGAGTAAGAGAGAGAAAGAGAAGCTGTGAGTGAGAGAGAGAGAGAGAGAGAAAGAGAAGCTGTGAGTGAGAGAGAGAGAGAGAAAGAGAAGCTGTGAGAGAGAGAGAGAAGCTGTGAGTGCGAGAGAAAGAAAGAAAGAGAAGCTGTGATGAGTGAGAGAGAGAGAGAAAAAATGTGAGTGAGAGAGAGAGAGAAAGAGAAGCTGTGTGAGAGAGAAAGAGAAGCTGTGAGTGAGAGAGAAATAGAAGCTGTGTGTGTGTGAGAGAGAGAGAAGCTGTGAGTGAGAGAGAGAGAAAGAGAAGCTGTGAGTGAGAGAGAGAGAGAAAGAGAAGCTGTGAGAGAGAGAGAAGTTGTGAGTGAGTGAGAGAGAGAGAAGCTGTGTGTGAGAGAGAGAGGGAGAAGCTGTGAGTGAGAGAGAGAGAGAGAAAGAGAAGCTGTGAGTTAGAGAAAGAGAGAGAAAGAGAAGCTGTGAGTGAGAGAGAGAAGCTGTGAGTGAGAGAGAGAGAAGATGTGAGTGAGAGAGAGAAAGAGAAAGAGAAACTGTGAGTGAGTGAGAGAGAGAGATAATGAGAAGCTGTGAATGATAGAGAGAGATAAAGAAAAGCTGTGAGTGAGAGAGAGAAAGAGAAGCTGGGAGTGAGTAAGAGAGAGAAAGAGAAGCTGTGAGTGAGAGAGAGAGAGAGAGAGAAAGAGAAGCTGTGAGTGAGAGAGAGAGAGAGAAAGAGAAGCTGTGAGAGAGAGAGAGAAGCTGTGAGTGCGAGAGAAAGAAAGAAAGAGGAGCTGTGAGATAGAGAGAGAAAGAGAAGCTGTGAGTGAGAGAGAGAGAGAGAGAGAAACTGTGTGAGAGAGAAAGAGAAGCTGTGAGTGAGAGAGAAATAGAAGCTGTGTGTGTGTGAGAGAGAGAGAAGCTGTGAGTGAGAGAGAGAGAAAGAGAAGCTGTGAGTGAGAGAGAGAGAGAAAGAGAAGCTGTGAGTGAGAGAGAGAGAGTGAAAGAGAGAAAGAGAAGCTGTGTTTGAGAGAGAGAGAGAGAGAAAGAGAAGCTGTGAGAGAGAGAGAAGTTGTGAGTGAGTGAGAGAGAGAGAAGCTGTGTGTGAGAGAGAGAGGGAGAAGCTGTGAGTGAGAGAGAGAGAGAGAAAGAGAAGCTGTGAGTTAGAGAGAGAGAGAGAAAGAGAAGCTGTGAGTGAGAGAGAGAAGCTGTGAGTGAGAGAGAGAGAAGATGTGAGTGAGAGAGAGAAAGAGAAAGAGAAACTGTGAGTGAGTGAGAGAGAGAGATAATGAGAAGCTGTGAATGATAGAGAGAGATAAAGAAAAGCTGTGAGTGAGAGAGAGAAAGAGAAGCTGGGAGTGAGTAAGAGAGAGAAAGAGAAGCTGTGAGTGAGAGAGAGAGAGAGAGAGAAAGAGAAGCTGTGAGTGAGAGAGAGAGAGAGAAAGAGAAGCTGTGAGAGAGAGAGAGAAGCTGTGAGTGAGAGAGAGAGAAAGAGAAGCTGTGAGTGAGAGAGAGAGAGAAAGAGAAGCTGTGAGTGAGAGAGTGAGATAAAGAGAAGCTGTGAGTTAGAGAGAGACAGAGAAAGAGAAGCTGTGAGTGAGAGAGAGAGAGAAAAAGCTGTGAGTGAGAGAGAGAGAGAGAAAGTGAAGCTGTGAGTGAGTGAGAGAGAGAGAAGCTGTGAGTGAGAATGAGAGAGAAAGAGAAGCTGTGAGTGAGAGTGAGAGAAAGAGAAGCTCTGAGTGAGAGAGAGAGAAAGAGAAGCTGTGAGTGAGAGAGAGAAGCTGTGAGTGAGAGAGAGAGAGAAAGAGAAGCTGTGAGTGTGAGAGAGAGAGAGAAAAAGGGAAGCTGTGAGTGAGCGTGAGAGAGAGAGAAGCTGTGACAATGGGAGAGAGAAAGAGAGAAAGAGAAGCTGTGAGTGAGAGAGAGAGAAAGAAAGAGAAGCTATGAGTGAGAGAGAGAGAAGCTATGAGTGAGAGATAGAAGGAGAAAGAGAATCTGTGAGTGAGAGAGAGAGAGATAGAGTAGCTGTGAGTGAGAGAGAGAGAGAAGCTGTAAGTGAGTGAGAGAGAGAGAGAAGCTGTGAGTGAGAGAGAGAATGAGAAGCTGTGAGTGAGAGAGAGAGAGAAAGAAAGAGAAGCTGTGAGTGAGAGAGAGAGAAGCTGTGAGTGAGAGAGAGAGGGAGAAAGAGAAGCTGTGTTTGAGAGAGAGAGAGAGAGAGAAAGAGAAGCTGTGAGAGAGAGAGAAGTTGTGAGTGAGTGAGAGAGAGAGAAGCTGTGAGAGAGAGAGAGAGGGAGAAGCTGTGAGTGAGAGAGAGAGAGAGAAGGAGAAGCTGTGAGTGAGATAGAGAGAGAGAAAGAGAAGCTGTGAGTGAGAGAGAGAGAGAGAAGCTGTGAGTGAGAGAGAAAGAGAAGTTGTGAGAGAGAGAGAAAGAGAAGCTATGAGTTAGAGAGAGAGAGTGAAAGAGAAGCTGTGAGAGAGAGAGAGAGAGTGAGGAGCTGTGAGATAGAGAGAGAAAGAGAAACTGTGAGAGAGAGAGAGAGAGAGAAACTGTGAGTGAGAGAGAAAGAGAAGCTGTGAGTGAGAGAGAAATAGAAGCTGTGTGTGTGTGTGAGAGAGAGAAGCTGTGAGTGAGAGAGAGAGAAAGAGAAGCTGTGAGTGAGAGAGAGAGAGAAAGAGAAGCTGTGAGTGAGAGAGTGAGATAAAGAGAAGCTGTGAGTTAGAGAGAGACAGAGAAAGAGAAGCTGTGAGTGAGAGAGAGAGAGAAAAAGCTGTGAGTGAGAGAGAGAGAGAGAAAGTGAAGCTGTGAGTGAGTGAGAGAGAGAGAAGCTGTGAGTGAGAATGAGAGAGAAAGAGAAGCTGTGAGTGAGAGTGAGAGAAAGAGAAGCTCTGAGTGAGAGAGAGAGAAAGAGAAGCTGTGAGTGAGAGAGAGAAGCTGTGAGTGAGAGAGAGAGAGAAAGAGAAGCTGTGAGTGTGAGAGAGAGAGAGAAAAAGGGAAGCTGTGAGTGAGCGTGAGAGAGAGAGAAGCTGTGACAATGGGAGAGAGAAAGAGAGAAAGAGAAGCTGTGAGTGAGAGAGAGAGAAAGAAAGAGAAGCTATGAGTGAGAGAGAGAGAAGCTATGAGTGAGAGATAGAAGGAGAAAGAGAATCTGTGAGTGAGAGAGAGAGAGATAGAGTAGCTGTGAGTGAGAGAGAGAGAGAAGCTGTAAGTGAGTGAGAGAGAGAGAGAAGCTGTGAGTGAGAGAGAGAATGAGAAGCTGTGAGTGAGAGAAAGAGAGAGAGAGAAAGAGAAGCTGTGAGTGAGAGAGAGATATAGAGAAGCTGTGAGTTAGAGAGAGAGAGAAAGAGAAGCTGTGAGTGAGAGAGAGAGAGAAAGAGAAGCTGTGTGAGAGAGAGAATCTGTGAGTGAGAGAGAGAGAGAAAGAAAGAGAAGATGTCAGAGTGAGGGAGAGAGAGAGAGAAGCTGTGAGTGAGAGAGAGAGAAAGAGAAGCTGTGTGAGAGAGAGAATCTGTGAGTGAGAGAGAGAGAGAAAGAAAGAGAAGATGTGAGTGAGAGAGAAAGAGAAGCTGTGAGTGAGAGAGAGAGAGAAAGAGAAGCTGTGAGTGAGAGAGAGAGAAAGAGAAGCTGTGAGTGAGAGAGAGAGAGAAAGAGAAGCTGTGTGAGAGAGAGAATCTGTGAGTGAGAGAGAGAGAGAAAGAAAGAGAAGATGTCAGTGAGAGAGGGAGAGAGAGAGAGAAGCTGTGAGTGAGAGAGAGAGAGAAAGATATGCTATGTGAGAGAGGGAGAGAAAGAGAAGCTGTGAGTGAGAGAGAGAGAGTGAAAGAGAAGCTGTGAGTGAGAGAGAGAGAGTGAGGAGCTGTGAGATAGAGAGAGAAAGAGAAGCTGTGAGTGAGAGAGAGAGAGAGAGAGAAACTGTGTGAGAGAGAAAGAGAAGCTGTGAGTGAGAGAGAAATAGAAGCTGTGTGTGTGTGAGAGAGAGAGAAGCTGTGAGTGAGAGAGAGAGAAAGAGAAGCTGTGAGTGAGAGAGAGAGAGAAAGAGAAGCTGTGAGTGAGAGAGTGAGATAAAGAGAAGCTGTGAGTTAGAGAGAGACAGAGAAAGAGAAGCTGTGAGTCAGAGAGAGAGAGAAAGATCAGCTGTGTGAGAGAGGGAGAGAAAGAGAAGCTGTGAGTGAGAGAGAGAGAGAGTGAGAAGCTGTGAGTGAGAGAGAGAGAGAAGCTGTGAGTGAGAGAGAGAGAGAGAAAGAGAAGCTGTGAGTGAGAGAGAGAGAGAAAGAGAAGCTGTGAGAGAGAGAGAGAAGCTGTGAGTGAGAGAGAAAGAAAGAAATAGAAGCTGTGAGTGAGTGAGAGAGAGAGAAGCTGTGAGTGAGAGAGAGAGAGAAGCTGTGAGTGAGAGAGAGAGAGAGAGAAAGAGAAGCTGTGAGTGAGAGAGAGAGAGAAAGAGAAGCTGTGAGTGAGAGAGAAAGAGAAGCTGTGAGTGAGAGAGAGAGAGAAAGAGAAGCTGTGAGTGAGAGAGAGAGAAAGAGAAGCTGTGAGTGAGAGAGAGAGAGAGAAAGAGAAGCTGTGAGAGAGAGAGAAGCTGTGAGAGAGAGAGAAAGAAAGAAATAGAAGCTGTGAGTGAGTGAGAGAGAGAGAAGCCATGAGTGAGTGAGAGAGAGAGAAGCTGTGAGTGAGAGAGAAAGGGAAAGAGAGGCTGTGAGTGAGAGAGAGAGAGAGAAATAGAAGCTGTGAGTGAGAGAGAGAGAGAAGCTGTGAGTGCGAGAGAGAGAGAGAGAGAGAAAGAGAAGCTGTGAGTGAGAGAGAGAAAGAGAAGTTGTGAGAGAGAGAAAGGGAAGCTGTGAGTGAGAGAGAAAGAGAAGCTGTGAGTGAGAGAGAGAGAAAGAGAAGCTGTGTGAGAGAGAGAGAGAAAGAAAGAGAAGATGTGAGTGAGAGAGAAAGAGAAGCTGTGAGTGAGAGAGAGAGAGAAAGAGAAGCTCTGAGTGAGAGAGAGAGAAAGAGAAGCTGTGAGTGAGAGAGAGAGAGAAAGAGAAGCTGTGTGAGAGAGAGAATCTGTGAGTGAGAGAGAGAGAGAAAGAAAGAGAAGATGTCAGTGAGAGAGAGGGAGAGAGAGAGAGAAGCTGTGAGTGAGAGAGAGAGAGAAAGATATGCTGTGTGAGAGAGGGAGAGAAAGAGAAGCTGTGAGTGAGAGAGAGAGAGTGAAAGAGAAGCTGTGAGTGAGAGAGAGAGAGTGAGGAGCTGTGAGATAGAGAGAGAAAGAGAAGCTGTGAGTGAGAGAGAAAGAGAAGTTGTGAGAGAGAGAGAAAGAGAAGCTATGAGTTAGAGAGAGAGAGTGAAAGAGAAGCTGTGAGAGAGAGAGAGAGAGAGAGGAGCTGTGAGATAGAGAGAGAAAGAGAAGCTGTGAGTGAGAGAGAGAGAGAGAGAAACTGTGAGTGAGAGAGAAAGAGAAGCTGTGAGTGAGAGAGAAATAGAAGCTGTGTGTGTGTGTGAGAGAGAGAAGCTGTGAGTGAGAGAGAGAGAAAGAGAAGCTGTGAGTGAGAGAGAGAGAGAAAGAGAAGCTGTGAGTGAGAGAGTGAGATAAAGAGAAGCTGTGAGTTAGAGAGAGACAGAGAAAGAGAAGCTGTGAGTGAGAGAGAGAGAGAAAAAGCTGTGAGTGAGAGAGAGAGAGAGAAAGTGAAGCTGTGAGTGAGTGAGAGAGAGAGAAGCTGTGAGTGAGAATGAGAGAGAAAGAGAAGCTGTGAGTGAGAGTGAGAGAAAGAGAAGCTCTGAGTGAGAGAGAGAGAAAGAGAAGCTGTGAGTGAGAGAGAGAAGCTGTGAGTGAGAGAGAGAGAGAAAGAGAAGCTGTGAGTGTGAGAGAGAGAGAGAAAAAGGGAAGCTGTGAGTGAGCGTGAGAGAGAGAGAAGCTGTGACAATGGGAGAGAGAAAGAGAGAAAGAGAAGCTGTGAGTGAGAGAGAGAGAAAGAAAGAGAAGCTATGAGTGAGAGAGAGAGAAGCTATGAGTGAGAGATAGAAGGAGAAAGAGAATCTGTGAGTGAGAGAGAGAGAGATAGAGTAGCTGTGAGTGAGAGAGAGAGAGAAGCTGTAAGTGAGTGAGAGAGAGAGAGAAGCTGTGAGTGAGAGAGAGAATGAGAAGCTGTGAGTGAGAGAAAGAGAGAGAGAGAAAGAGAAGCTGTGAGTGAGAGAGAGATATAGAGAAGCTGTGAGTTAGAGAGAGAGAGAAAGAGAAGCTGTGAGTGAGAGAGAGAGAGAAAGAGAAGCTGTGTGAGAGAGAGAATCTGTGAGTGAGAGAGAGAGAGAAAGAAAGAGAAGATGTCAGAGTGAGGGAGAGAGAGAGAGAAGCTGTGAGTGAGAGAGAGAGAAAGAGAAGCTGTGTGAGAGAGAGAATCTGTGAGTGAGAGAGAGAGAGAGAAAGAAAGAGAAGATGTGAGTGAGAGAGAAAGAGAAGCTGTGAGTGAGTGAGAGAGAGAAAGAGAAGCTGTGAGTGAGAGAGAGAGAAAGAGAAGCTGTGAGTGAGAGAGAGAGAGAAAGAGAAGCTGTGTGAGAGAGAGAATCTGTGAGTGAGAGAGAGAGAGAAAGAAAGAGAAGATGTCAGTGAGAGAGGGAGAGAGAGAGAGAAGCTGTGAGTGAGAGAGAGAGAGAAAGATATGCTATGTGAGAGAGGGAGAGAAAGAGAAGCTGTGAGTGAGAGAGAGAGAGTGAAAGAGAAGCTGTGAGTGAGAGAGAGAGAGTGAGGAGCTGTGAGATAGAGAGAGAAAGAGAAGCTGTGAGTGAGAGAGAGAGAGAGAGAGAAACTGTGTGAGAGAGAAAGAGAAGCTGTGAGTGAGAGAGAAATAGAAGCTGTGTGTGTGTGAGAGAGAGAGAAGCTGTGAGTGAGAGAGAGAGAAAGAGAAGCTGTGAGTGAGAGAGAGAGAGAAAGAGAAGCTGTGAGTGAGAGAGTGAGATAAAGAGAAGCTGTGAGTTAGAGAGAGACAGAGAAAGAGAAGCTGTGAGTCAGAGAGAGAGAGAAAGATCAGGTGTGTGAGAGAGGGAGAGAAAGAGAAGCTGTGAGTGAGAGAGAGAGAGAGTGAGAAGCTGTGAGTGAGAGAGAGAGAGAAGCTGTGAGTGAGAGAGAGAGAGAAAGAGAAGCTGTGAGTGAGAGAGAGAGAGAAAGAGAAGCTGTGAGAGAGAGAGAAGCTGTGAGTGAGAGAGAAAGAAAGAAATAGAAGCTGTGAGTGAGTGAGAGAGAGAGAAGCTGTGAGTGAGAGAGAGAGAGAAGCTGTGAGTGAGAGAGAGAGAGAGAGAAAGAGAAGCTGTGAGTGAGAGAGAGAGAGAAAGAGAAGCTGTGAGTGAGAGAGAAAGAGAAGCTGTGAGTGAGAGAGAGAGAGAAAGAGAAGCTGTGAGTGAGAGAGAGAGAAAGAGAAGCTGTGAGTGAGAGAGAGAGAGAGAAAGAGAAGCTGTGAGAGAGAGAGAAGCTGTGAGAGAGAGAGAAAGAAAGAAATAGAAGCTGTGAGTGAGTGAGAGAGAGAGAAGCCATGAGTGAGTGAGAGAGAGAGAAGCTGTGAGTGAGAGAGAAAGGGAAAGAGAGGCTGTGAGTGAGAGAGAGAGAGAGAGAAAGTGAAGGTGTGAGTGAGAGAGAGAGAAAGAAATAGAAGCTGTGAGTGAGAGAGAGAGAGAAGCTGTGAGTGCGAGAGAGAGAGAGAGAGAGAAAGAGAAGCTGTGAGTGAGAGAGAGAAAGAGAAGTTGTGAGAGAGAGAAAGGGAAGCTGTGAGTGAGAGAGAAAGAGAAGCTGTGAGTGAGAGAGAGAGAAAGAAAGAGAAGATGTGAGTGAGAGAGAAAGAGAAGCTGTGAGTGAGAGAGAGAGAGAAAGAGAAGCTCTGAGTGAGAGAGAGAGAAAGAGAAGCTGTGAGTGAGAGAGAAAGAGAAGCTGTGAGTGAGAGAGAGAGAGAAAGAGAAGCTCTGAGTGAGAGAGAGAGAAAGAGAAGCTGTGAGTGAGAGAGAGAGAGAAAGAGAAGCTGTGTGAGAGAGAGAATCTGTGAGTGAGAGAGAGAGAGAAAGAAAGAGAAGATGTCAGTGAGAGAGGGAGAGAGAGAGAGAAGCTGTGAGTGAGAGAGAGAGAAAGATATGCTGTGTGAGAGAGGGAGAGAAAGAGAAGCTGTGAGTGAGAGAGAGAGAGTGAAAGAGAAGCTGTGAGTGAGAGAGAGAGAGTGAGGAGCTGTGAGATAGAGAGAGAAAGAGAAGCTGTGAGTGAGAGAGAGAGAGAGAGAGAAACTGTGTGAGAGAGAAAGAGAAGCTGTGAGTGAGAGAGAAATAGAAGCTGTGTGTGTGTGAGAGAGAGAGAAGCTGTGAGTGAGAGAGAGAGAAAGAGAAGCTGTGAGTGAGAGAGAGAGAAAGAGAAGCTGTGAGTGAGAGAGTGAGATAAAGAGAAGCTGTGAGTTAGAGAGAGACAGAGAAAGAGAAGCTGTGAGTCAGAGAGAGAGAAAAAAAGAAGCTGTGAGTGAGAGAGAGAGAGAGAGAAAGAGAAGCTGTGAGTGAGTGAGAGAGAGAGAAGCTGTGAGTGAGTGAGAGAGGAAAGCTGTGAGTGAGAGAGAGAGAGAGAGAGAAAGGGAAGCTGTGAGTGAGAGAGAGAGAGAGAAAGAGAAGCTGTGAGTGAGAGAGAGAGAAAGAGAAACTGTGAGTGTGAGAGAGAGATAAAGAGAAGCTGTGAGTTAGAGAGATACAGAGATAAAGAGAAGCTGTGAGTGAGAGAGAGAGAGAAGCTGTGAGTGAGAGTGAGAGAGAAAGAGAAGCTGTGAGTGAGAGAGTGAGAGAAAGAGAAGCTCAGAGTGAGAGAGAGAGAAAGAGAAGCTGTGAGTGAGAGAGAGAAGCTGTGAGTGAGAGAGAGAGAGAAAGAGAAGCTCTGAGTGAGAGAGTGAGAAAGAGAAGCTGTGAGTGTGAGAGAGAGTGAGAAAAAGGGAAGCTGTGAGTGAGCGTGAGAGAGAGAGAAGCTGTGACAGTGGGAGAGAGAAAGAGAGAAAGAGAAGCTGTGAGTGAGAGAGAGAGAAAGAAAGAGAAGCTATGAGTGAGAGAGAGAGAAGCTGTGAGTGAGTGAGAGAGAGAGAGAAGCTGTGAGTGAGAGAGAGAAAGAGAAGCTGTGAGTGAGAGAAAGAGAGAGCGAGAAAGAGATGCTGTGAGTGAGAGAGATATATAGAGAAGCTGTGAGTTAGAGAGAGAGAGAAAGAGAAGCTGTGAGTGAGAGAGAGAGAAAGAGAAGCTGTGTGAGAGAGAAAATCTGTGAGTGAGAGAGAGAGAGAGAAAGAAAGAGAAGATGTCAGTGAGTGAGGGAGAGAGAGAGAGAGAAGCTGTGAGTGAGAGAGAGAGAGAAAGATCAGCTGTGTGAGAGAGGGAGAGAAAGAGAAGCTGTGAGTGAGAGAGAGAGAGAGTGAGAAGCTGTGAGTGAGAGAGAGAGAGAAGCTGTGAGTGAGAGAGAGAGAGAGAAAGAGAAGCTGTGAGTGAGAGAGAGAGAGAAAGAGAAGATGTGAGAGAGAGAGAGAAGCTGTGAGTGAGAGAGAAAGAAAGAAATAGAAGCTGTGAGTGAGTGAGAGAGAGAGAAGCTGTGAGTGAGAGAGAGAGAGAAGCTGTGAGTGAGAGAGAGAGAGAGAGAAAGAGAAGCTGTGAGTGAGAGAGAGAGAGAAAGAGAAGCTGTGAGTGAGAGAGAAAGAGAAGCTGTGAGTGAGAGAGAGAGAGAAAGAGAAGCTGTGAGTGAGAGAGAGAGAAAGAGAAGCTGTGAGTGAGAGAGAGAGAAAGAGAAGCTGTGAGAGAGAGAAGCTGTGAGAGAGAGAGAAAGAAAGAAATAGAAGCTGTGAGTGAGTGAGAGAGAGAGAAGCCATGAGTGAGTGAGAGAGAGAGAAGCTGTGAGTGAGAGAGAAAGGGAAAGAGAGGCTGTGAGTGAGAGAGAGAGAGAGAGAAAGAGAAGGTGTGAGTGAGAGAGAGAGAAAGAAATAGAAGCTGTGAGTGAGAGAGAGAGAGAAGCTGTGAGTGCGAGAGAGAGAGAGAGAAAGAGAAGCTGTGAGTGAGAGAGAAAAAGAGAAGTTGTGAGAGAGAGAAAGGGAAGCTGTGAGTGAGAGAGAAAGAGAAGCTGTGAGTGAGAGAGAGAGAAAGAGAAGCTGTGTGTGAGAGAGAGAGAGAAGGTGTGAGTGAGAGAGAGAGAGAGAAAGAGAAGCTGTGTGAGAGAGAGAAGCTGTGAGTGAGAGAGAAAGAAAGAAATAGAAGCTGTGAGTGAGTGAGAGAGAGAAGCTGTGAGTGAGTGAGAGAGAGAGAAGCTGTGAGTGAGAGAGAAAGGGAAAGAGAGGCTGTGAGTGAAAGAGAGAGAGAGAGAAGCTATGAGTAAGAGAGAGAGAGAAGCTGTGAGTGTGAGAGAAAGAGAGGCTGTGAGTGAGAGAGAGAGAGAGAGAAGCTGTGAGAGAGAGATAAAGAGAAGCTGTGAGTTAGAGAGAGAGAGAAAGAGAAGCTGTGAGTGAGACAGAGAGAAAGAGAAGTTGTGTGTGTGTGTGAGAGAGAGAAGCTGTGAGTGAGAGAGAGAGAAAGAGAAGCTGTGAGTGAGAGAGAAAGCTGTGAGTGAGAGAGAAAGAGAAAGAGAAGCTGTGAGTGAGAGAGAGAGAGAAGCTGTGAGTGAGAGAGAGAGAGAAACTGTGAGTGAGAGAGAGAGAGAGAAGCTGTGAGTGAGTGAGTGAGAGAGAGAGAAGCTGTGAGTGAGAGAGAGAGAAAGAGAAGCTGTGAGTGAGAGAGAGAGAGAAAGAGAAGCTGTGTGAGAGAGAGAATCTGTGAGTGAGAGAGAGAGAGAAAGAAAGAGAAGATGTCAGTGAGAGAGGGAGAGAGAGAGAGAAGCTGTGAGTGAGAGAGAGAGAGAAAGATATGCTATGTGAGAGAGGGAGAGAAAGAGAAGCTGTGAGTGAGAGAGAGAGAGTGAAAGAGAAGCTGTGAGTGAGAGAGAGAGAGTGAGGAGCTGTGAGATAGAGAGAGAAAGAGAAGCTGTGAGTGAGAGAGAGAGAGAGAGAGAAACTGTGTGAGAGAGAAAGAGAAGCTGTGAGTGAGAGAGAAATAGAAGCTGTGTGTGTGTGAGAGAGAGAGAAGCTGTGAGTGAGAGAGAGAGAAAGAGAAGCTGTGAGTGAGAGAGAGAGAGAAAGAGAAGCTGTGAGTGAGAGAGTGAGATAAAGAGAAGCTGTGAGTTAGAGAGAGACAGAGAAAGAGAAGCTGTGAGTCAGAGAGAGAGAGAAAGATCAGGTGTGTGAGAGAGGGAGAGAAAGAGAAGCTGTGAGTGAGAGAGAGAGAGAGTGAGAAGCTGTGAGTGAGAGAGAGAGAGAAGCTGTGAGTGAGAGAGAGAGAGAAAGAGAAGCTGTGAGTGAGAGAGAGAGAGAAAGAGAAGCTGTGAGAGAGAGAGAGAAGCTGTGAGTGAGAGAGAAAGAAAGAAATAGAAGCTGTGAGTGAGTGAGAGAGAGAGAAGCTGTGAGTGAGAGAGAGAGAGAAGCTGTGAGTGAGAGAGAGAGAGAGAGAAAGAGAAGCTGTGAGTGAGAGAGAGAGAGAAAGAGAAGCTGTGAGTGAGAGAGAAAGAGAAGCTGTGAGTGAGAGAGAGAGAGAAAGAGAAGCTGTGAGTGAGAGAGAGAGAAAGAGAAGCTGTGAGTGAGAGAGAGAGAGAGAAAGAGAAGCTGTGAGAGAGAGAGAAGCTGTGAGAGAGAGAGAAAGAAAGAAATAGAAGCTGTGAGTGAGTGAGAGAGAGAGAAGCCATGAGTGAGTGAGAGAGAGAGAAGCTGTGAGTGAGAGAGAAAGGGAAAGAGAGGCTGTGAGTGAGAGAGAGAGAGAGAGAAAGTGAAGGTGTGAGTGAGAGAGAGAGAAAGAAATAGAAGCTGTGAGTGAGAGAGAGAGAGAAGCTGTGAGTGCGAGAGAGAGAGAGAGAGAGAAAGAGAAGCTGTGAGTGAGAGAGAGAAAGAGAAGTTGTGAGAGAGAGAAAGGGAAGCTGTGAGTGAGAGAGAAAGAGAAGCTGTGAGTGAGAGAGAGAGAAAGAAAGAGAAGATGTGAGTGAGAGAGAAAGAGAAGCTGTGAGTGAGAGAGAGAGAGAAAGAGAAGCTCTGAGTGAGAGAGAGAGAAAGAGAAGCTGTGAGTGAGAGAGAAAGAGAAGCTGTGAGTGAGAGAGAGAGAGAAAGAGAAGCTCTGAGTGAGAGAGAGAGAAAGAGAAGCTGTGAGTGAGAGAGAGAGAGAAAGAGAAGCTGTGTGAGAGAGAGAATCTGTGAGTGAGAGAGAGAGAGAAAGAAAGAGAAGATGTCAGTGAGAGAGGGAGAGAGAGAGAGAAGCTGTGAGTGAGAGAGAGAGAAAGATATGCTGTGTGAGAGAGGGAGAGAAAGAGAAGCTGTGAGTGAGAGAGAGAGAGTGAAAGAGAAGCTGTGAGTGAGAGAGAGAGAGTGAGGAGCTGTGAGATAGAGAGAGAAAGAGAAGCTGTGAGTGAGAGAGAGAGAGAGAGAGAAACTGTGTGAGAGAGAAAGAGAAGCTGTGAGTGAGAGAGAAATAGAAGCTGTGTGTGTGTGAGAGAGAGAGAAGCTGTGAGTGAGAGAGAGAGAAAGAGAAGCTGTGAGTGAGAGAGAGAGAAAGAGAAGCTGTGAGTGAGAGAGTGAGATAAAGAGAAGCTGTGAGTTAGAGAGAGACAGAGAAAGAGAAGCTGTGAGTCAGAGAGAGAGAAAAAAAGAAGCTGTGAGTGAGAGAGAGAGAGAGAGAAAGAGAAGCTGTGAGTGAGTGAGAGAGAGAGAAGCTGTGAGTGAGTGAGAGAGGAAAGCTGTGAGTGAGAGAGAGAGAGAGAGAGAAAGGGAAGCTGTGAGTGAGAGAGAGAGAGAGAAAGAGAAGCTGTGAGTGAGAGAGAGAGAAAGAGAAACTGTGAGTGTGAGAGAGAGATAAAGAGAAGCTGTGAGTTAGAGAGATACAGAGATAAAGAGAAGCTGTGAGTGAGAGAGAGAGAGAAGCTGTGAGTGAGAGTGAGAGAGAAAGAGAAGCTGTGAGTGAGAGAGTGAGAGAAAGAGAAGCTCAGAGTGAGAGAGAGAGAAAGAGAAGCTGTGAGTGAGAGAGAGAAGCTGTGAGTGAGAGAGAGAGAGAAAGAGAAGCTCTGAGTGAGAGAGTGAGAAAGAGAAGCTGTGAGTGTGAGAGAGAGTGAGAAAAAGGGAAGCTGTGAGTGAGCGTGAGAGAGAGAGAAGCTGTGACAGTGGGAGAGAGAAAGAGAGAAAGAGAAGCTGTGAGTGAGAGAGAGAGAAAGAAAGAGAAGCTATGAGTGAGAGAGAGAGAAGCTGTGAGTGAGTGAGAGAGAGAGAGAAGCTGTGAGTGAGAGAGAGAAAGAGAAGCTGTGAGTGAGAGAAAGAGAGAGCGAGAAAGAGAAGCTGTGAGTGAGAGAGATATATAGAGAAGCTGTGAGTTAGAGAGAGAGAGAAAGAGAAGCTGTGAGTGAGAGAGAGAGAAAGAGAAGCTGTGTGAGAGAGAAAATCTGTGAGTGAGAGAGAGAGAGAGAAAGAAAGAGAAGATGTCAGTGAGTGAGGGAGAGAGAGAGAGAGAAGCTGTGAGTGAGAGAGAGAGAGAAAGATCAGCTGTGTGAGAGAGGGAGAGAAAGAGAAGCTGTGAGTGAGAGAGAGAGAGAGTGAGAAGCTGTGAGTGAGAGAGAGAGAGAAGCTGTGAGTGAGAGAGAGAGAGAGAAAGAGAAGCTGTGAGTGAGAGAGAGAGAGAAAGAGAAGATGTGAGAGAGAGAGAGAAGCTGTGAGTGAGAGAGAAAGAAAGAAATAGAAGCTGTGAGTGAGTGAGAGAGAGAAGCTGTGAGTGAGAGAGAGAGAGAAGCTGTGAGTGAGAGAGAGAGAGAGAGAAAGAGAAGCTGTGAGTGAGAGAGAGAGAGAAAGAGAAGCTGTGAGTGAGAGAGAAAGAGAAGCTGTGAGTGAGAGAGAGAGAGAAAGAGAAGCTGTGAGTGAGAGAGAGAGAAAGAGAAGCTGTGAGTGAGAGAGAGAGAAAGAGAAGCTGTGAGAGAGAGAGAAGCTGTGAGAGAGAGAGAAAGAAAGAAATAGAAGCTGTGAGTGAGTGAGAGAGAGAGAAGCCATGAGTGAGTGAGAGAGAGAGAAGCTGTGAGTGAGAGAGAAAGGGAAAGAGAGGCTGTGAGTGAGAGAGAGAGAGAGAGAAAGAGAAGGTGTGAGTGAGAGAGAGAGAAAGAAATAGAAGCTGTGAGTGAGAGAGAGAGAGAAGCTGTGAGTGCGAGAGAGAGAGAGAGAAAGAGAAGCTGTGAGTGAGAGAGAAAAAGAGAAGTTGTGAGAGAGAGAAAGGGAAGCTGTGAGTGAGAGAGAAAGAGAAGCTGTGAGTGAGAGAGAGAGAAAGAGAAGCTGTGTGTGAGAGAGAGAGAGAAGGTGTGAGTGAGAGAGAGAGAGAGAAAGAGAAGCTGTGTGAGAGAGAGAAGCTGTGAGTGAGAGAGAAAGAAAGAAATAGAAGCTGTGAGTGAGTGAGAGAGAGAAGCTGTGAGTGAGTGAGAGAGAGAGAAGCTGTGAGTGAGAGAGAAAGGGAAAGAGAGGCTGTGAGTGAAAGAGAGAGAGAGAGAAGCTATGAGTAAGAGAGAGAGAGAAGCTGTGAGTGTGAGAGAAAGAGAGGCTGTGAGTGAGAGAGAGAGAGAGAGAAGCTGTGAGAGAGAGATAAAGAGAAGCTGTGAGTTAGAGAGAGAGAGAAAGAGAAGCTGTGAGTGAGACAGAGAGAAAGAGAAGTTGTGTGTGTGTGTGAGAGAGAGAAGCTGTGAGTGAGAGAGAGAGAAAGAGAAGCTGTGAGTGAGAGAGAAAGCTGTGAGTGAGAGAGAAAGAGAAAGAGAAGCTGTGAGTGAGAGAGAGAGAGAAGCTGTGAGTGAGAGAGAGAGAGAAACTGTGAGTGAGAGAGAGAGAGAGAAGCTGTGAGTGAGTGAGTGAGAGAGAGAGAAGCTGTGAGTGAGAGAGAGAGAGAAAGAGAAGCTGTGAGTGAGTGAGTGAGAGACAAGGTGTGAGTGAGAGAGAGAGAGAAGCTGTGAGTGAGAGAGAAAGAAAGATAGAGAAGCTGTGAGTGAGAGAGAGAGAGAAAGAGAAGCTGTGAGTGAGAGAGAGAGAGAGAGAAAGAGAAGCTGTGAGTGAGAGAGAGAGAGAAAGAAAGAGAAGCTGTGAGTGAGAGAGAGAGAGAAAGTGTAGATGTGAGTGAGAGAGAGAAAGAGGTGTGAGTGAGAGAGAGAGAAAGAGAAGCTGTGAGAGAGAGAGAGAGAAAGAGAAGCTGTGACTGAGAGAGAGATAAAGACAAGTTGTGAGTTCGAGAGAGACTGAGAGAAAGAGAGAGAGTAGCTGTGAGTGAGAAAGAGAGAGAAGCTGTGAGTGAGAGAGAGAGAAAGAGATGTGAGTGAGAGAGAGAAAGAGAAACTGTGAGTTAGACAGAGAGAGAAAGAAAGAGAAGCTGTGAGTGAGAGAGAGATAAAGAGAAGCTGTGAGTTAGAGAGAGACAGATAAAGAGAAGCTGTGAGTGAGAGAGAGAGAAGCTGTGAGTGAGAGAGAGAGAGAAAGAGAAGCTGTGAGTGTGAGAGAGAGAGAGATAGAGAAGCTGTGAGTGAGAGAGAGAGAGAAAGAAAAGCTGTGAGTGAGGGAGTGAGAGAAAGAGAAGCTGTGAGTATGAGAGTGAGAAAGAAAGAGAAGCTGTGAGTGAGAGAGAGAGGGTGAAAGAGAAGCTGTGATTGTGAGAGAGAGGGAGAAAAAGGGAAGCTGTGAGTGAGCGTGAGAGAGAGAGAGAGAAGCTGTGACAGTGGGAGAGAGAGAGAGAGAAAGAGAAGCTGTGAGTGAGAGAGAGAGAAAGAAAGAGAAGCTATTAGCGAGAGAGAGAGAGAGAAGCTGTGAGTTACAGAGAGAGGGAGAAAGAGAAGCTGTGAGTGAGAGAGAGAGGGAAAGAGAAGCTGTGAGTGAGAAAGAGAGACAGAGAAAGAGAAGCTGTGAGTGAGAGAGAGAGAGCTAGAAGCTGTGAGTGAGTGAGAGAGAGAAAGAGAAGGTGTAAGTGCGAGAGAGAGAGAAAGAGGAGCTGTGAGTGAGAGAGAGATAGAGAAGCTGTGAGTTAGAGAGAGAGAGAAAGAGAAGCTGTGAGTGAGAGAGAGAGAGAAAAAGAGAATCTGTGAGTGAGAGAGAGAGAGAAGCTGTGAGTAAGAGAGAGAAAGAGAAGCTGTGAGTGAGAGAGAGAGAGAGAAAGAGAAGCTGTGAGTGAAAGAGAGAGAGAAAGAGAAGCTGTGAGTGAGAGAGAGATAAAGAGAAGCTGTGAGTTAGAGAGAGACAGAGAAAGAGCTGTGTGTGTGTGAGAGAGAAAGAGAAGCTGTGTGAGGGAGAGAGAGAAGCTGTGAGTGAGAGAGAGAGAAAGAGAAGCTGTGAGAGAGAGAGAGAGAGAAAGAGAAGTTGTGAGAGAGAGAGAAAGAGAAGCTGTGAGTGAGAGAGAGAGAGAAGCTGTGAGTGAGAGAGAGAGAGAAGATGTGAGTGTGAGATTGTGAGAGAGAAAGAGAAGCTGTGAGTGAGAGAGAGAGAGAAAGAGAAGCTGTGAGTGAGAGAGAGAAAGAGAAGCTGTGAGTGAGAGAGAGAGAGAAAGAGAAGCTGTGAGTGAGAGAGAGATAAAGAGAAGCTGTGAGTGAGAGAGAGAGAGAAAGAGAAGCTGTGAGTTAGAGAGAGAGAGAAAGAGAAGCTGTGAGTGAGAGAGAGAGAGAAAGAGAAGCTGTGTGTGTGTGTGAGAGAGAAGCTGTGAGTGAGTGAGAGAGAAAGAGAAGATGTTAGTGAGATTGAGAGAGAGAAAGAGAAGCTGTGAGTGAGAGAGAGAGAACCTGTGAGTGAGAGGGAGAGAGAGAAAGAGAAGGTGTGAGTGAGAGAGAGAAAGAGAAGCTGTGAGTGAGA
The DNA here is from genome assembly GCA_035047345.1 of Bradypodion ventrale. Lineage (NCBI taxonomy): Eukaryota > Metazoa > Chordata > Lepidosauria > Squamata > Chamaeleonidae > Bradypodion > Bradypodion ventrale. The sequence continues at coordinate 8,425,328 of JAWDJE010000018.1, read as the reverse complement.
GAGAGAGAGAAGCTGTGAGTGAGAGAGAGGGAGAGAAGATGTGAGTGAGAGAGAGAAATAGAAAGAGAAACTGTGAGTGAGTGAGAGAGAGAGATAAAGAGAAGCTGTGAGTGATAGAGAGAGATAAAGAAAAGCTGTGAGTGAGAGAGAGAAAGAGAAGCTGGGAGTGAGTAAGAGAGAGAGAGAGAAGCTGTGAGTGAGAGAGAAAGAAAGAAAGAAAGAGAAGTTGTGAGTGAGTGAGAGAGAGAGAGAAACTGTGAGTGAGAGAGACAGAGAAAGAGAAGCTGTGAGTGAGAGAGAGAGAGAAAGAAAGAGAAGCTGTGAGTGAGAGAGAGAGAAGCTGTGAGTGAGAGAGAGAGGGAGAAAGAGAAGCTGTGAGTGAGAGAGAGAGAAAGAGAAGCTGTGAGTGAGAGAGAGAGAGAGAAGTTGTGAGTGAGTGAGAGAGAGAGAAGCTGTGAGAGAGAGAAGCTGTGAGTGAGAGAGAGAGAGAAGGAGAAGCTGTCAGTGAGATAGAGAGAGAGAAAGAGAAGCTGTGAGTGAGAGAAAGAGAGAGAAGCTGTGTGTGAGAGAGAAAGAGAAGCTGTGAGTGAGAGAGAAAGAGAAGCTATGAGTTAGAGAGAGAGTGAAAGAGAAGCTGTGAGTGAGAGAGAGAGTGAGGAGCTGTGAGATAGAGAGAGAAAGAGAAGCTGTGAGTGAGAGAGAGAGAAGCTGTGATTGAGAGAGAAAGATAAGCTGTGAGTGAGAGAGAAAGAGAAGCTGTGTGTGTGTGAGAGAGAGAGAAGCTGTGAGTGAGAGACAGAGAAAGAGAAGCTGTGAGTGAGAGAGAGAGAGAAAGAGAAGCTGTGAGTGAGAGAGTGAGATAAAGAGAAGCTGTGAGTTAGAGAGAGAGAGAAAGAGAATCTGTGAGTGAGAGAGAGAGAGAAAAAGAAGCTGTGAGTGAGAGAGAGAGAGAGAGAAAGAGAAGCTGTGAGTGAGAGAGAGAGAGAGAAGCTGTGAGTGAGGGTGAGAGAGAAAGAGAAGCTGTGAGTGAGAGAGTGAGAGAAAGAGAAGCTGTGAGTGAGAGAGAGAGAAAGAAAGAGAAGCTGTGAGTGAGAGAGAGAAGCTGTGAGTGAGAGAGAGAGAAAGAGAAGCTCTGAGAGAGAGAGAGAAAGAGAAGCTGTGAGTGTGAGAGAGAGTGAGAAAAAGGGACGCTGTGAGTGAGCGTGAGAGAGAGAAAAGCTGTGACAGTGGGAGAGAGAAAGAGAGAAAGAGAAGCTGTGAGTGAGAGAGAGAAAGAAAGAAAGAGAAGCTATGAGTGAGAGAGAGAGAGAAGCTGTGAGTGAGTGAGAGAGAGAGTGAAGCTGTGAGTGAGAGAGAGAAAGAGAAGCTGTGAGTGAGAGAGAGAGAGAAAGAGAAGCTGTGAGTGAGAGAGAGAGAAGCTGTGAGTGAGAGAGAGAGGGAGAAAGAGAAGCTGTGAGTGAGAGAGACAGAAAGAGAAGCTGTGAGTGAGAGAGAGAGAGAGAGAAAGAGAAGCTGTGAGAGAGAGAGAGAAGTTGTGAGTGAGAGAGAGAGAAGCTGTGAGAGAGAGAGAGAGAAGCTGTGGGTGAGAGAGAGAGAGAAGGAGAAGCTGTGAGTGAGATAGAGAGAGAGAAGCTGTGAGTGAGAGAGAAAGAGAAGCTGTGAGTGTGAGAGAGAGAGAAGCTGTGAGTGAGAGAGAAAGAGAAGCTGTGAGTGAGAGAGAAAGATAAGCTGTGAGTGAGAGAGAGAGAGAAAGAGAAGCTGTGAGTGAGAGAGTGAGATAAAGAGAAGCTGTGAGTTAGAGAGAGACAGAGAAAGAGAATCTGTGAGTGAGAGAGAGAGAAAAAAAGAAGCTGTGAGTGAGAGAAAGAGAGAGAGAAAGAGAAGGTGTGAGTGAGTGAGAGAGAGAGAAGCTGTGAGTGAGGGTGAGAGAGAAAGAGAAGCTGTGAGTGAGAGAGTGAGAGAAAGAGAAGCTGTGAGTGAGAGAGAGAGAAAGAAAGAGAAGCTGTGAGTGAGAGAGAGAAGCTGTGAGTGAGAGAGAAAGAGAACCTGTGAGTGAGAGAGAAAGAGAAATTATGGGTTAGAGAGAGAGAGTGAAAGAGAAGCTGTGAGTGAGAGAGATAGAGAGTGAGGAGCTGTGAGATAGAGAGCGAAAGAGAAGTTGTGAGTGAGAGAGAGAGAGAAGCTGTGAGTGAGAGAGAAAGAGAAGCTGTGAGTGAGAGAGAAAGAGAAGCTGTGTGTGTGTGAGAGAGAGAGAAGCTGTGAGTGAGAGAGAGAGAAAGAGAAGCTGTGAGTGAGAGAGAGAGAGAAAGAGAAGCTGTGAGTGAGAGAGTGAGATAAAGAGAAGCTGTGAGTTAGAGAGAGACAGAGAAAGAGAAGCTGTGAGTGAGAGAGAGAGAGAGAGAAAGAGAAGCTGTGAGTGTGAGAGAGAGAGAAGCTGTGAGTGAGAGTGAGAGAGAAAGAGAAGCTGTGAGTGAGAGAGTGAGAGAAAGAGAAGCTGTGAGTGAGAGAGAGAGAAAGAAAGAGAAGCTGTGAGTGAGAGAGAGAAGCTGTGAGTGAGAGAGAGAGAAAGAGAAGCTCTGAGTGAGAGAGAGAGAAAGAGAAGCTGTGAGTGTGAGAGAGAGTGAGAAAAAGGGAAGTTGTGAGTGAGCATGAGAGAGAGAGAAGCTGTGACAGTGGGAGAGAGAAAGAGAGAAAGAGAAGCTGTGAGTGAGAGAGAGAAAGAAAGAGAAGCTATGAGTGAGAGAGAGAGAAGCTGTGAGTGAGAGAGAGAAGGAGAAAGAGAATCTGTGAGTGAGAGAGAGAGAGATAGAGTAGCTGTGAGTGAGAGAGAAAGCTGTGAGTGAGTGAGAGAGAGAGAGAAGCTGTGAGTGAGAGAGAGAAAGAGAAGCTGTGAGTGAGAGAAAGAGAGAGAGAGAAAGAGAAGCTGTGAGTGAGAGAGAGATAAAGTGAAGCTGTGAGTTAGAGAGAGAGAGAAAGAGAAGCTGTGAGTGAGAGAGGGAGAGAAAGAGAAGCTGTGTGAGAGAGAGAATCTGTGAGTGAGAGAGAGAGAGAGAGAAAGAGAAGATATCAGTGAGAGAGGGAGAGAGAGAGAGTGAAGCTGTGAGAGAGAGAGAGAGAAAGATAAGCTGTGTGAGAGAGGGAGAGAAAGAGAAGCTGTGAGTGAGAGAGAGAGAGAGTGAGAAGCTGTGAGTGACAGAGAAAGAGAGAGAAGCTGTGAGTGAGAGAGAGAGAAAGAAAGAGAAGCTGTGAGAGAGAGAGAGAAGCTATGAGTGAGAGAGAAAGAAAGAAATAGAAGCTGTGAGTGAGTGAGAGAGAAGCTGTGAGTGTGAGAGAGAGAGAAGATGTGAGTGAGAGAGTGAGAGAGAAAGAGAAGCTGTGAGTGAGAGAGAGAGAGAGAAAGAGAAGCTGTGAGAGAGAGAAAGAGAAGCTGTGAGTGATAGAGAAAGAGAAGCTGTGAGTGAGAGAGATAGAGAAAGAGAAGCTGTGAGTGAGAGAGAGAGAAAGAGAAGTTCTGAGTGAGAGAGAGAGAGAGAAAGAGAAGCTGTGAGAGAGAGAGAAGCTGTGAGTGAGAGAGAAAGAAAGAAATAGAAGCTGTGAGTGAGTGAGAGAGAGTGAAGCTGTGAGTGAGAGAGAGAGAGAGAAGCTGTGAGTGAGAGAGAAAGGGAAAGAGAGGCTGTGAGTGAGAGAGAGAGAAAGTGAAGCTGTGAGTGAGAGAGAGAGAGAAAGCGAAGATGTGAGAGAGAGAGAGAAGCTGTGAGTGAGAGAGAAAGAAAGAAATAGAAGCTGTGAGTGAGTGAGAGAGAGAGAAGCTGTGAGTGAGAGAGAGAGAAGCTGTGAGTGAGAGAGAGAGAGAAAGAGAAGCTGTGAGTGAGTGAGAGAGAGAAAGAGAAGCTGTGAGAGAGAGAAAGAGAAGCTGTGAGTGAGAGAGAAAGAGAAGCTGTGAGTGAGAGAGAGAGAGAAAGAGAAGCTGTGAGTGAGAGAGAGAGAGAAGCTGTGAGTGAGAGAGAGAGAGAAAGAGAAGCTGTGAGAGAGAGAGAGAGAAGCTGTGAGTGAGAGAGAAAGAAAGAAATAGAAGCTGTGAGTGAGTGAGAGAGAGAGAAGCTGTGAGTGAGAGAGAGAGAGAGAAGCTGTGAGTGAGAGAGAAAGGGAAAGAGAGGCTGAGTGAAAGAGAGAGAGAGAGAAGCTGTGAGTGAGAGAGAGAGAGAAGCTGTGAGTGAGAGAGAAAGAGAGGCTGTGAGTGAGAGAGAGAGAGAGAAGCTGAGTGAGAGAGAGATAAAGAGCAGCTGTGAGTTAGAGAGAGAGAGAGAGAAAGAGAAGCTGTGAGTGAGACAGAGAGAAAGAGAAGCTGTGTGTGTGTGTGAGAGAGAGAGAATCTGTGAGTGAGAGAGAGAGAGAGAGAAAGAGAAGCTGTGAGTGAGAGAGAAAGCTGTGAGTGAGAGAGAAAGAGAAAGAGAAGCTGTGAGTGAGAGAGAGAGAAGCTGTGAGTGAGAGAGAGAGAGAGAGAAACTGTGAGTGAGAGAGAGAGAGAAGCTGTGAGTGAGTGAGTGAGAGAGAGAGAAGCTGTGAGTGAGAGAGAGAAATAAAGAGAAGCTGTGAGTGAGTGAGAAGAGATAGAGAAAGAGAAGCTGTGAGTGAGAGAGAGAGAGAAAAAAAATGTGAGTGAGAGAGAGAGAGAGAGAAAGAGAAGCTGTGAGTGAGAGAGAGAGAGAAAGAAAGAGAAGCTGTGAGTGAGAGAGAGAGAAGCTGTGAGTGAGAGAGAGAGGGAGAAAGAGAAGCTGTGAGTGAGAGAGAGAGAAAGAGAAGCTGTGTTTGAGAGAGAGAGAGAGAGAAAGAGAAGCTGTGAGAGAGAGAGAAGTTGTGAGTGAGTGAGAGAGAGAGAAGCTGTGTGTGTGAGAGAGAGGGAGAAGCTGTGAGTGAGAGAGAGAGAGAGAAGGAGAAGCTGTGAGTGAGATAGAGAGAGAGAAAGAGAAGCTGTGAGTGAGAGAGAGAGAGAGAAGCTGTGAGTGAGAGAGAAAGAGAAGCTGTGAGTGAGAGAGAAAGAGAAGCTATGAGTTAGAGAGAGAGAGAGAAAGAGAAGCTGTGAGTGAGAGAGAGAGAGTGAGGAGCTGTGAGATAGAGAGAGAAAGAGAAGCTGTGAGTGAGAGAGAGAGAGAGAGAAACTGTGAGTGAGAGAGAAAGAGAAGCTGTGAGTGAGAGAGAAATAGAAGCTGTGTGTGTGTGAGAGAGAGAGAAGCTGTGAGTGAGAGAGAGAGAAAGAGAAGCTGTGAGTGAGAGAGAGAGAGAAAGAGAAGCTGTGAGTGAGAGAGTGAGATAAAGAGAAGCTGTGAGTTAGAGAGAGACAGAGAAAGAGAAGCTGTGAGTGAGAGAGAGAGAAAAAAAGAAGCTGTGAGTGAGAGAGAGAGAGAGAGAGAGAAAGTGAAGCTGTGAGTGAGAGAGAGAGAAAGAAACTGTGAGTGAGAATGAGAGAGAAAGAGAAGCTGTGAGTGAGAGAGTGAGAGAAAGAGAAGCTCTGAGTGAGAGAGAGAAAGAGAAGCTGTGAGTGAGAGAGAGAAGCTGTGAGTGAGAGAGAGAGAAAGCGAAGCTGTGAGTGTGAGAGAGAGTGAGAAAAAGGGAAGCTGTGAGTGAGCGTGAGAGAGAGAGAAGCTGTGACAGTGGGAGAGAGAAAGAGAGAAAAAGAAGCTGTGAGTGAGAGAGAGAGAAAGAAAGAGAAGCTATGAGTGTGTGAGAGAGAAGCTATGAGTGAGAGAGAGAAGGAGAAAGAGAATCTGTGAGTGAGAGAGAGAGAGAGAGAGAGTAGCTGTGAGTGAGAGAGAGAGAGAAGCTGTGAGTGAGTGAGAGAGAGAGAGAAGCTGTGAGTGAGAGAGAGAAAGAGAAGCTATGAGTGAGAGAAAGAGAGAGAGAGAAAGAGAAGCTGTGAGTAAGAGAGAGAGAGAAAGAGAAGCTGTGAGTGAGAGAGAGATAAAGAGAAGCTGTGAGTGAGAGAGATATAGAGAAGCTGTGAGTTAGAGAGAGAGAGAAAGAGAAGCTGTGAGTGAGAGAGAGAGAGAAAGAGAAGCTGTGTGTGAGAGAGAATCTATGAGTGAGTGAGAGAGAAATAGAAGCTGTGAGTGAGAGAGAGAAGTTGTGAGTGAGAGAGAGATATAGAGAAGCTGTGAGTTAGAGAGAGAGAGAAAGAGAAGCTGTGAGTGAGAGAGAGAGAGAAAGAGAAGCTGTGTGAGAGAGAGAATCTGTGAGTGAGAGAGAGAGAGAGAAAGAAAGAGAAGCTGTCAGTGAGTGAGAGAGAGAGAAAGAGTATCTGTGAGTGAGAGAGAGAGAAAGAGAAGCTGTGAGTGAGAGAGAGAAAGAGAAGCTGTGAGTGAGAGAGAGAGAGAAAGAGAAGCTGTGAGTGAGAGAGAGATAAAGAGAAGCTGTGAGTGAGAGAGAGAGAGAAAGAGAAGCTGTGAGTTAGAGAGAGAGAGAGAGAGAAGCTGTGAGTGAGAGAGAGAGAAGATGTGAGTGAGAGAGAGAAAGAGAAAGAGAAACTGTGAGTGAGTGAGAGAGAGAGATAATGAGAAGCTGTGAATGATAGAGAGAGATAAAGAAAAGCTGTGAGTGAGAGAGAGAAAGAGAAGCTGGGAGTGAGTAAGAGAGAGAAAGAGAAGCTGGGAGTGAGAGAGAGAGAGAGAGAGAAAGAGAAGCTGTGAGTGAGAGAGAGAGAGAGAAAGAGAAGCTGTGAGAGAGAGAGAGAAGCTGTGAGTGCGAGAGAAAGAAAGAAAGAGAAGCTGTGATGAGTGAGAGAGAGAGAGAAAAAATGTGAGTGAGAGAGAGAGAGAAAGAGAAGCTGTGTGAGAGAGAAAGAGAAGCTGTGAGTGAGAGAGAAATAGAAGCTGTGTGTGTGTGAGAGAGAGAGAAGCTGTGAGTGAGAGAGAGAGAAAGAGAAGCTGTGAGTGAGAGAGAGAGAGAAAGAGAAGCTGTGAGAGAGAGAGAAGTTGTGAGTGAGTGAGAGAGAGAGAAGCTGTGTGTGAGAGAGAGAGGGAGAAGCTGTGAGTGAGAGAGAGAGAGAGAAAGAGAAGCTGTGAGTTAGAGAGAGAGAGAGAAAGAGAAGCTGTGAGTGAGAGAGAGAAGCTGTGAGTGAGAGAGAGAGAAGATGTGAGTGAGAGAGAGAAAGAGAAAGAGAAACTGTGAGTGTGAGAGAGAGAGATAATGAGAAGCTGTGAATGATAGAGAGAGATAAAGAAAAGCTGTGAGTGAGAGAGAGAAAGAGAAGCTGGGAGTGAGTAAGAGAGAGAAAGAGAAGCTGTGAGTGAGAGAGAGAGAGAGAGAGAAAGAGAAGCTGTGAGTGAGAGAGAGAGAGAGAAAGAGAAGCTGTGAGAGAGAGAGAGAAGCTGTGAGTGCGAGAGAAAGAAAGAAAGAGAAGCTGTGATGAGTGAGAGAGAGAGAGAAAAAATGTGAGTGAGAGAGAGAGAGAAAGAGAAGCTGTGTGAGAGAGAAAGAGAAGCTGTGAGTGAGAGAGAAATAGAAGCTGTGTGTGTGTGAGAGAGAGAGAAGCTGTGAGTGAGAGAGAGAGAAAGAGAAGCTGTGAGTGAGAGAGAGAGAGAAAGAGAAGCTGTGAGAGAGAGAGAAGTTGTGAGTGAGTGAGAGAGAGAGAAGCTGTGTGTGAGAGAGAGAGGGAGAAGCTGTGAGTGAGAGAGAGAGAGAGAAAGAGAAGCTGTGAGTTAGAGAAAGAGAGAGAAAGAGAAGCTGTGAGTGAGAGAGAGAAGCTGTGAGTGAGAGAGAGAGAAGATGTGAGTGAGAGAGAGAAAGAGAAAGAGAAACTGTGAGTGAGTGAGAGAGAGAGATAATGAGAAGCTGTGAATGATAGAGAGAGATAAAGAAAAGCTGTGAGTGAGAGAGAGAAAGAGAAGCTGGGAGTGAGTAAGAGAGAGAAAGAGAAGCTGTGAGTGAGAGAGAGAGAGAGAGAGAAAGAGAAGCTGTGAGTGAGAGAGAGAGAGAGAAAGAGAAGCTGTGAGAGAGAGAGAGAAGCTGTGAGTGCGAGAGAAAGAAAGAAAGAGGAGCTGTGAGATAGAGAGAGAAAGAGAAGCTGTGAGTGAGAGAGAGAGAGAGAGAGAAACTGTGTGAGAGAGAAAGAGAAGCTGTGAGTGAGAGAGAAATAGAAGCTGTGTGTGTGTGAGAGAGAGAGAAGCTGTGAGTGAGAGAGAGAGAAAGAGAAGCTGTGAGTGAGAGAGAGAGAGAAAGAGAAGCTGTGAGTGAGAGAGAGAGAGTGAAAGAGAGAAAGAGAAGCTGTGTTTGAGAGAGAGAGAGAGAGAAAGAGAAGCTGTGAGAGAGAGAGAAGTTGTGAGTGAGTGAGAGAGAGAGAAGCTGTGTGTGAGAGAGAGAGGGAGAAGCTGTGAGTGAGAGAGAGAGAGAGAAAGAGAAGCTGTGAGTTAGAGAGAGAGAGAGAAAGAGAAGCTGTGAGTGAGAGAGAGAAGCTGTGAGTGAGAGAGAGAGAAGATGTGAGTGAGAGAGAGAAAGAGAAAGAGAAACTGTGAGTGAGTGAGAGAGAGAGATAATGAGAAGCTGTGAATGATAGAGAGAGATAAAGAAAAGCTGTGAGTGAGAGAGAGAAAGAGAAGCTGGGAGTGAGTAAGAGAGAGAAAGAGAAGCTGTGAGTGAGAGAGAGAGAGAGAGAGAGAAAGAGAAGCTGTGAGTGAGAGAGAGAGAGAGAAAGAGAAGCTGTGAGAGAGAGAGAGAAGCTGTGAGTGAGAGAGAGAGAAAGAGAAGCTGTGAGTGAGAGAGAGAGAGAAAGAGAAGCTGTGAGTGAGAGAGTGAGATAAAGAGAAGCTGTGAGTTAGAGAGAGACAGAGAAAGAGAAGCTGTGAGTGAGAGAGAGAGAGAAAAAGCTGTGAGTGAGAGAGAGAGAGAGAAAGTGAAGCTGTGAGTGAGTGAGAGAGAGAGAAGCTGTGAGTGAGAATGAGAGAGAAAGAGAAGCTGTGAGTGAGAGTGAGAGAAAGAGAAGCTCTGAGTGAGAGAGAGAGAAAGAGAAGCTGTGAGTGAGAGAGAGAAGCTGTGAGTGAGAGAGAGAGAGAAAGAGAAGCTGTGAGTGTGAGAGAGAGAGAGAAAAAGGGAAGCTGTGAGTGAGCGTGAGAGAGAGAGAAGCTGTGACAATGGGAGAGAGAAAGAGAGAAAGAGAAGCTGTGAGTGAGAGAGAGAGAAAGAAAGAGAAGCTATGAGTGAGAGAGAGAGAAGCTATGAGTGAGAGATAGAAGGAGAAAGAGAATCTGTGAGTGAGAGAGAGAGAGATAGAGTAGCTGTGAGTGAGAGAGAGAGAGAAGCTGTAAGTGAGTGAGAGAGAGAGAGAAGCTGTGAGTGAGAGAGAGAATGAGAAGCTGTGAGTGAGAGAGAGAGAGAAAGAAAGAGAAGCTGTGAGTGAGAGAGAGAGAAGCTGTGAGTGAGAGAGAGAGGGAGAAAGAGAAGCTGTGTTTGAGAGAGAGAGAGAGAGAGAAAGAGAAGCTGTGAGAGAGAGAGAAGTTGTGAGTGAGTGAGAGAGAGAGAAGCTGTGAGAGAGAGAGAGAGGGAGAAGCTGTGAGTGAGAGAGAGAGAGAGAAGGAGAAGCTGTGAGTGAGATAGAGAGAGAGAAAGAGAAGCTGTGAGTGAGAGAGAGAGAGAGAAGCTGTGAGTGAGAGAGAAAGAGAAGTTGTGAGAGAGAGAGAAAGAGAAGCTATGAGTTAGAGAGAGAGAGTGAAAGAGAAGCTGTGAGAGAGAGAGAGAGAGTGAGGAGCTGTGAGATAGAGAGAGAAAGAGAAACTGTGAGAGAGAGAGAGAGAGAGAAACTGTGAGTGAGAGAGAAAGAGAAGCTGTGAGTGAGAGAGAAATAGAAGCTGTGTGTGTGTGTGAGAGAGAGAAGCTGTGAGTGAGAGAGAGAGAAAGAGAAGCTGTGAGTGAGAGAGAGAGAGAAAGAGAAGCTGTGAGTGAGAGAGTGAGATAAAGAGAAGCTGTGAGTTAGAGAGAGACAGAGAAAGAGAAGCTGTGAGTGAGAGAGAGAGAGAAAAAGCTGTGAGTGAGAGAGAGAGAGAGAAAGTGAAGCTGTGAGTGAGTGAGAGAGAGAGAAGCTGTGAGTGAGAATGAGAGAGAAAGAGAAGCTGTGAGTGAGAGTGAGAGAAAGAGAAGCTCTGAGTGAGAGAGAGAGAAAGAGAAGCTGTGAGTGAGAGAGAGAAGCTGTGAGTGAGAGAGAGAGAGAAAGAGAAGCTGTGAGTGTGAGAGAGAGAGAGAAAAAGGGAAGCTGTGAGTGAGCGTGAGAGAGAGAGAAGCTGTGACAATGGGAGAGAGAAAGAGAGAAAGAGAAGCTGTGAGTGAGAGAGAGAGAAAGAAAGAGAAGCTATGAGTGAGAGAGAGAGAAGCTATGAGTGAGAGATAGAAGGAGAAAGAGAATCTGTGAGTGAGAGAGAGAGAGATAGAGTAGCTGTGAGTGAGAGAGAGAGAGAAGCTGTAAGTGAGTGAGAGAGAGAGAGAAGCTGTGAGTGAGAGAGAGAATGAGAAGCTGTGAGTGAGAGAAAGAGAGAGAGAGAAAGAGAAGCTGTGAGTGAGAGAGAGATATAGAGAAGCTGTGAGTTAGAGAGAGAGAGAAAGAGAAGCTGTGAGTGAGAGAGAGAGAGAAAGAGAAGCTGTGTGAGAGAGAGAATCTGTGAGTGAGAGAGAGAGAGAAAGAAAGAGAAGATGTCAGAGTGAGGGAGAGAGAGAGAGAAGCTGTGAGTGAGAGAGAGAGAAAGAGAAGCTGTGTGAGAGAGAGAATCTGTGAGTGAGAGAGAGAGAGAAAGAAAGAGAAGATGTGAGTGAGAGAGAAAGAGAAGCTGTGAGTGAGAGAGAGAGAGAAAGAGAAGCTGTGAGTGAGAGAGAGAGAAAGAGAAGCTGTGAGTGAGAGAGAGAGAGAAAGAGAAGCTGTGTGAGAGAGAGAATCTGTGAGTGAGAGAGAGAGAGAAAGAAAGAGAAGATGTCAGTGAGAGAGGGAGAGAGAGAGAAGCTGTGAGTGAGAGAGAGAGAGAAAGATATGCTATGTGAGAGAGGGAGAGAAAGAGAAGCTGTGAGTGAGAGAGAGAGAGTGAAAGAGAAGCTGTGAGTGAGAGAGAGAGAGTGAGGAGCTGTGAGATAGAGAGAGAAAGAGAAGCTGTGAGTGAGAGAGAGAGAGAGAGAGAAACTGTGTGAGAGAGAAAGAGAAGCTGTGAGTGAGAGAGAAATAGAAGCTGTGTGTGTGTGAGAGAGAGAGAAGCTGTGAGTGAGAGAGAGAGAAAGAGAAGCTGTGAGTGAGAGAGAGAGAGAAAGAGAAGCTGTGAGTGAGAGAGTGAGATAAAGAGAAGCTGTGAGTTAGAGAGAGACAGAGAAAGAGAAGCTGTGAGTCAGAGAGAGAGAGAAAGATCAGCTGTGTGAGAGAGGGAGAGAAAGAGAAGCTGTGAGTGAGAGAGAGAGAGAGTGAGAAGCTGTGAGTGAGAGAGAGAGAGAAGCTGTGAGTGAGAGAGAGAGAGAGAAAGAGAAGCTGTGAGTGAGAGAGAGAGAGAAAGAGAAGCTGTGAGAGAGAGAGAGAAGCTGTGAGTGAGAGAGAAAGAAAGAAATAGAAGCTGTGAGTGAGTGAGAGAGAGAGAAGCTGTGAGTGAGAGAGAGAGAGAAGCTGTGAGTGAGAGAGAGAGAGAGAGAAAGAGAAGCTGTGAGTGAGAGAGAGAGAGAAAGAGAAGCTGTGAGTGAGAGAGAAAGAGAAGCTGTGAGTGAGAGAGAGAGAGAAAGAGAAGCTGTGAGTGAGAGAGAGAGAAAGAGAAGCTGTGAGTGAGAGAGAGAGAGAGAAAGAGAAGCTGTGAGAGAGAGAGAAGCTGTGAGAGAGAGAGAAAGAAAGAAATAGAAGCTGTGAGTGAGTGAGAGAGAGAGAAGCCATGAGTGAGTGAGAGAGAGAGAAGCTGTGAGTGAGAGAGAAAGGGAAAGAGAGGCTGTGAGTGAGAGAGAGAGAGAGAAATAGAAGCTGTGAGTGAGAGAGAGAGAGAAGCTGTGAGTGCGAGAGAGAGAGAGAGAGAGAAAGAGAAGCTGTGAGTGAGAGAGAGAAAGAGAAGTTGTGAGAGAGAGAAAGGGAAGCTGTGAGTGAGAGAGAAAGAGAAGCTGTGAGTGAGAGAGAGAGAAAGAGAAGCTGTGTGAGAGAGAGAGAGAAAGAAAGAGAAGATGTGAGTGAGAGAGAAAGAGAAGCTGTGAGTGAGAGAGAGAGAGAAAGAGAAGCTCTGAGTGAGAGAGAGAGAAAGAGAAGCTGTGAGTGAGAGAGAGAGAGAAAGAGAAGCTGTGTGAGAGAGAGAATCTGTGAGTGAGAGAGAGAGAGAAAGAAAGAGAAGATGTCAGTGAGAGAGAGGGAGAGAGAGAGAGAAGCTGTGAGTGAGAGAGAGAGAGAAAGATATGCTGTGTGAGAGAGGGAGAGAAAGAGAAGCTGTGAGTGAGAGAGAGAGAGTGAAAGAGAAGCTGTGAGTGAGAGAGAGAGAGTGAGGAGCTGTGAGATAGAGAGAGAAAGAGAAGCTGTGAGTGAGAGAGAAAGAGAAGTTGTGAGAGAGAGAGAAAGAGAAGCTATGAGTTAGAGAGAGAGAGTGAAAGAGAAGCTGTGAGAGAGAGAGAGAGAGAGAGGAGCTGTGAGATAGAGAGAGAAAGAGAAGCTGTGAGTGAGAGAGAGAGAGAGAGAAACTGTGAGTGAGAGAGAAAGAGAAGCTGTGAGTGAGAGAGAAATAGAAGCTGTGTGTGTGTGTGAGAGAGAGAAGCTGTGAGTGAGAGAGAGAGAAAGAGAAGCTGTGAGTGAGAGAGAAAGAGAAAGAGAAGCTGTGAGTGAGAGAGTGAGATAAAGAGAAGCTGTGAGTTAGAGAGAGACAGAGAAAGAGAAGCTGTGAGTGAGAGAGAGAGAGAAAAAGCTGTGAGTGAGAGAGAGAGAGAGAAAGTGAAGCTGTGAGTGAGTGAGAGAGAGAGAAGCTGTGAGTGAGAATGAGAGAGAAAGAGAAGCTGTGAGTGAGAGTGAGAGAAAGAGAAGCTCTGAGTGAGAGAGAGAGAAAGAGAAGCTGTGAGTGAGAGAGAGAAGCTGTGAGTGAGAGAGAGAGAGAAAGAGAAGCTGTGAGTGTGAGAGAGAGAGAGAAAAAGGGAAGCTGTGAGTGAGCGTGAGAGAGAGAGAAGCTGTGACAATGGGAGAGAGAAAGAGAGAAAGAGAAGCTGTGAGTGAGAGAGAGAGAAAGAAAGAGAAGCTATGAGTGAGAGAGAGAGAAGCTATGAGTGAGAGATAGAAGGAGAAAGAGAATCTGTGAGTGAGAGAGAGAGAGATAGAGTAGCTGTGAGTGAGAGAGAGAGAGAAGCTGTAAGTGAGTGAGAGAGAGAGAGAAGCTGTGAGTGAGAGAGAGAATGAGAAGCTGTGAGTGAGAGAAAGAGAGAGAGAGAAAGAGAAGCTGTGAGTGAGAGAGAGATATAGAGAAGCTGTGAGTTAGAGAGAGAGAGAAAGAGAAGCTGTGAGTGAGAGAGAGAGAGAAAGAGAAGCTGTGTGAGAGAGAGAATCTGTGAGTGAGAGAGAGAGAGAAAGAAAGAGAAGATGTCAGAGTGAGGGAGAGAGAGAGAGAAGCTGTGAGTGAGAGAGAGAGAAAGAGAAGCTGTGTGAGAGAGAGAATCTGTGAGTGAGAGAGAGAGAGAGAAAGAAAGAGAAGATGTGAGTGAGAGAGAAAGAGAAGCTGTGAGTGAGTGAGAGAGAGAAAGAGAAGCTGTGAGTGAGAGAGAGAGAAAGAGAAGCTGTGAGTGAGAGAGAGAGAGAAAGAGAAGCTGTGTGAGAGAGAGAATCTGTGAGTGAGAGAGAGAGAGAAAGAAAGAGAAGATGTCAGTGAGAGAGGGAGAGAGAGAGAGAAGCTGTGAGTGAGAGAGAGAGAGAAAGATATGCTATGTGAGAGAGGGAGAGAAAGAGAAGCTGTGAGTGAGAGAGAGAGAGTGAAAGAGAAGCTGTGAGTGAGAGAGAGAGAGTGAGGAGCTGTGAGATAGAGAGAGAAAGAGAAGCTGTGAGTGAGAGAGAGAGAGAGAGAGAAACTGTGTGAGAGAGAAAGAGAAGCTGTGAGTGAGAGAGAAATAGAAGCTGTGTGTGTGTGAGAGAGAGAGAAGCTGTGAGTGAGAGAGAGAGAAAGAGAAGCTGTGAGTGAGAGAGAGAGAGAAAGAGAAGCTGTGAGTGAGAGAGTGAGATAAAGAGAAGCTGTGAGTTAGAGAGAGACAGAGAAAGAGAAGCTGTGAGTCAGAGAGAGAGAGAAAGATCAGGTGTGTGAGAGAGGGAGAGAAAGAGAAGCTGTGAGTGAGAGAGAGAGAGAGTGAGAAGCTGTGAGTGAGAGAGAGAGAGAAGCTGTGAGTGAGAGAGAGAGAGAAAGAGAAGCTGTGAGTGAGAGAGAGAGAGAGAAAGAGAAGCTGTGAGAGAGAGAGAGAAGCTGTGAGTGAGAGAGAAAGAAAGAAATAGAAGCTGTGAGTGAGTGAGAGAGAGAGAAGCTGTGAGTGAGAGAGAGAGAGAAGCTGTGAGTGAGAGAGAGAGAGAGAGAAAGAGAAGCTGTGAGTGAGAGAGAGAGAGAAAGAGAAGCTGTGAGTGAGAGAGAAAGAGAAGCTGTGAGTGAGAGAGAGAGAGAAAGAGAAGCTGTGAGTGAGAGAGAGAGAAAGAGAAGCTGTGAGTGAGAGAGAGAGAGAGAAAGAGAAGCTGTGAGAGAGAGAGAAGCTGTGAGAGAGAGAGAAAGAAAGAAATAGAAGCTGTGAGTGAGTGAGAGAGAGAGAAGCCATGAGTGAGTGAGAGAGAGAGAAGCTGTGAGTGAGAGAGAAAGGGAAAGAGAGGCTGTGAGTGAGAGAGAGAGAGAGAGAAAGTGAAGGTGTGAGTGAGAGAGAGAGAAAGAAATAGAAGCTGTGAGTGAGAGAGAGAGAGAAGCTGTGAGTGCGAGAGAGAGAGAGAGAGAGAAAGAGAAGCTGTGAGTGAGAGAGAGAAAGAGAAGTTGTGAGAGAGAGAAAGGGAAGCTGTGAGTGAGAGAGAAAGAGAAGCTGTGAGTGAGAGAGAGAGAAAGAAAGAGAAGATGTGAGTGAGAGAGAAAGAGAAGCTGTGAGTGAGAGAGAGAGAGAAAGAGAAGCTCTGAGTGAGAGAGAGAGAAAGAGAAGCTGTGAGTGAGAGAGAAAGAGAAGCTGTGAGTGAGAGAGAGAGAGAAAGAGAAGCTCTGAGTGAGAGAGAGAGAAAGAGAAGCTGTGAGTGAGAGAGAGAGAGAAAGAGAAGCTGTGTGAGAGAGAGAATCTGTGAGTGAGAGAGAGAGAGAAAGAAAGAGAAGATGTCAGTGAGAGAGGGAGAGAGAGAGAGAAGCTGTGAGTGAGAGAGAGAGAAAGATATGCTGTGTGAGAGAGGGAGAGAAAGAGAAGCTGTGAGTGAGAGAGAGAGAGTGAAAGAGAAGCTGTGAGTGAGAGAGAGAGAGTGAGGAGCTGTGAGATAGAGAGAGAAAGAGAAGCTGTGAGTGAGAGAGAGAGAGAGAGAGAAACTGTGTGAGAGAGAAAGAGAAGCTGTGAGTGAGAGAGAAATAGAAGCTGTGTGTGTGTGAGAGAGAGAGAAGCTGTGAGTGAGAGAGAGAGAAAGAGAAGCTGTGAGTGAGAGAGAGAGAAAGAGAAGCTGTGAGTGAGAGAGTGAGATAAAGAGAAGCTGTGAGTTAGAGAGAGACAGAGAAAGAGAAGCTGTGAGTCAGAGAGAGAGAAAAAAAGAAGCTGTGAGTGAGAGAGAGAGAGAGAGAAAGAGAAGCTGTGAGTGAGTGAGAGAGAGAGAAGCTGTGAGTGAGTGAGAGAGGAAAGCTGTGAGTGAGAGAGAGAGAGAGAGAGAAAGGGAAGCTGTGAGTGAGAGAGAGAGAGAGAAAGAGAAGCTGTGAGTGAGAGAGAGAGAAAGAGAAACTGTGAGTGTGAGAGAGAGATAAAGAGAAGCTGTGAGTTAGAGAGATACAGAGATAAAGAGAAGCTGTGAGTGAGAGAGAGAGAGAAGCTGTGAGTGAGAGTGAGAGAGAAAGAGAAGCTGTGAGTGAGAGAGTGAGAGAAAGAGAAGCTCAGAGTGAGAGAGAGAGAAAGAGAAGCTGTGAGTGAGAGAGAGAAGCTGTGAGTGAGAGAGAGAGAGAAAGAGAAGCTCTGAGTGAGAGAGTGAGAAAGAGAAGCTGTGAGTGTGAGAGAGAGTGAGAAAAAGGGAAGCTGTGAGTGAGCGTGAGAGAGAGAGAAGCTGTGACAGTGGGAGAGAGAAAGAGAGAAAGAGAAGCTGTGAGTGAGAGAGAGAGAAAGAAAGAGAAGCTATGAGTGAGAGAGAGAGAAGCTGTGAGTGAGTGAGAGAGAGAGAGAAGCTGTGAGTGAGAGAGAGAAAGAGAAGCTGTGAGTGAGAGAAAGAGAGAGCGAGAAAGAGAAGCTGTGAGTGAGAGAGATATATAGAGAAGCTGTGAGTTAGAGAGAGAGAGAAAGAGAAGCTGTGAGTGAGAGAGAGAGAAAGAGAAGCTGTGTGAGAGAGAAAATCTGTGAGTGAGAGAGAGAGAGAGAAAGAAAGAGAAGATGTCAGTGAGTGAGGGAGAGAGAGAGAGAGAAGCTGTGAGTGAGAGAGAGAGAGAAAGATCAGCTGTGTGAGAGAGGGAGAGAAAGAGAAGCTGTGAGTGAGAGAGAGAGAGAGTGAGAAGCTGTGAGTGAGAGAGAGAGAGAAGCTGTGAGTGAGAGAGAGAGAGAGAAAGAGAAGCTGTGAGTGAGAGAGAGAGAGAAAGAGAAGATGTGAGAGAGAGAGAGAAGCTGTGAGTGAGAGAGAAAGAAAGAAATAGAAGCTGTGAGTGAGTGAGAGAGAGAGAAGCTGTGAGTGAGAGAGAGAGAGAAGCTGTGAGTGAGAGAGAGAGAGAGAGAAAGAGAAGCTGTGAGTGAGAGAGAGAGAGAAAGAGAAGCTGTGAGTGAGAGAGAAAGAGAAGCTGTGAGTGAGAGAGAGAGAGAAAGAGAAGCTGTGAGTGAGAGAGAGAGAAAGAGAAGCTGTGAGTGAGAGAGAGAGAAAGAGAAGCTGTGAGAGAGAGAGAAGCTGTGAGAGAGAGAGAAAGAAAGAAATAGAAGCTGTGAGTGAGTGAGAGAGAGAGAAGCCATGAGTGAGTGAGAGAGAGAGAAGCTGTGAGTGAGAGAGAAAGGGAAAGAGAGGCTGTGAGTGAGAGAGAGAGAGAGAGAAAGAGAAGGTGTGAGTGAGAGAGAGAGAAAGAAATAGAAGCTGTGAGTGAGAGAGAGAGAGAAGCTGTGAGTGCGAGAGAGAGAGAGAGAAAGAGAAGCTGTGAGTGAGAGAGAAAAAGAGAAGTTGTGAGAGAGAGAAAGGGAAGCTGTGAGTGAGAGAGAAAGAGAAGCTGTGAGTGAGAGAGAGAGAAAGAGAAGCTGTGTGTGAGAGAGAGAGAGAAGGTGTGAGTGAGAGAGAGAGAGAGAAAGAGAAGCTGTGTGAGAGAGAGAAGCTGTGAGTGAGAGAGAAAGAAAGAAATAGAAGCTGTGAGTGAGTGAGAGAGAGAAGCTGTGAGTGAGTGAGAGAGAGAGAAGCTGTGAGTGAGAGAGAAAGGGAAAGAGAGGCTGTGAGTGAAAGAGAGAGAGAGAGAAGCTATGAGTAAGAGAGAGAGAGAAGCTGTGAGTGTGAGAGAAAGAGAGGCTGTGAGTGAGAGAGAGAGAGAGAGAAGCTGTGAGAGAGAGATAAAGAGAAGCTGTGAGTTAGAGAGAGAGAGAAAGAGAAGCTGTGAGTGAGACAGAGAGAAAGAGAAGTTGTGTGTGTGTGTGAGAGAGAGAAGCTGTGAGTGAGAGAGAGAGAAAGAGAAGCTGTGAGTGAGAGAGAAAGCTGTGAGTGAGAGAGAAAGAGAAAGAGAAGCTGTGAGTGAGAGAGAGAGAGAAGCTGTGAGTGAGAGAGAGAGAGAAACTGTGAGTGAGAGAGAGAGAGAGAAGCTGTGAGTGAGTGAGTGAGAGAGAGAGAAGCTGTGAGTGAGAGAGAGAGAGAAAGAGAAGCTGTGAGTGAGTGAGTGAGAGACAAGGTGTGAGTGAGAGAGAGAGAGAAGCTGTGAGTGAGAGAGAAAGAAAGATAGAGAAGCTGTGAGTGAGAGAGAGAGAGAAAGAGAAGCTGTGAGTGAGAGAGAGAGAGAGAAAGAGAAGCTGTGAGTGAGAGAGAGAGAGAAAGAAAGAGAAGCTGTGAGTGAGAGAGAGAGAGAAAGTGTAGATGTGAGTGAGAGAGAGAAAGAGGTGTGAGTGAGAGAGAGAGAAAGAGAAGCTGTGAGAGAGAGAGAGAGAAAGAGAAGCTGTGACTGAGAGAGAGATAAAGACAAGTTGTGAGTTCGAGAGAGACTGAGAGAAAGAGAGAGAGTAGCTGTGAGTGAGAAAGAGAGAGAAGCTGTGAGTGAGAGAGAGAGAAAGAGATGTGAGTGAGAGAGAGAAAGAGAAACTGTGAGTTAGACAGAGAGAGAAAGAAAGAGAAGCTGTGAGTGAGAGAGAGATAAAGAGAAGCTGTGAGTTAGAGAGAGACAGATAAAGAGAAGCTGTGAGTGAGAGAGAGAGAAGCTGTGAGTGAGAGAGAGAGAGAAAGAGAAGCTGTGAGTGTGAGAGAGAGAGAGATAGAGAAGCTGTGAGTGAGAGAGAGAGAGAAAGAAAAGCTGTGAGTGAGGGAGTGAGAGAAAGAGAAGCTGTGAGTATGAGAGTGAGAAAGAAAGAGAAGCTGTGAGTGAGAGAGAGAGGGTGAAAGAGAAGCTGTGATTGTGAGAGAGAGGGAGAAAAAGGGAAGCTGTGAGTGAGCGTGAGAGAGAGAGAGAGAAGCTGTGACAGTGGGAGAGAGAGAGAGAGAAAGAGAAGCTGTGAGTGAGAGAGAGAGAAAGAAAGAGAAGCTATTAGCGAGAGAGAGAGAGAGAAGCTGTGAGTTACAGAGAGAGGGAGAAAGAGAAGCTGTGAGTGAGAGAGAGAGGGAAAGAGAAGCTGTGAGTGAGAAAGAGAGACAGAGAAAGAGAAGCTGTGAGTGAGAGAGAGAGAGCTAGAAGCTGTGAGTGAGTGAGAGAGAGAAAGAGAAGGTGTAAGTGCGAGAGAGAGAGAAAGAGGAGCTGTGAGTGAGAGAGAGATAGAGAAGCTGTGAGTTAGAGAGAGAGAGAAAGAGAAGCTGTGAGTGAGAGAGAGAGAGAAAAAGAGAATCTGTGAGTGAGAGAGAGAGAGAAGCTGTGAGTAAGAGAGAGAAAGAGAAGCTGTGAGTGAGAGAGAGAGAGAGAAAGAGAAGCTGTGAGTGAAAGAGAGAGAGAAAGAGAAGCTGTGAGTGAGAGAGAGATAAAGAGAAGCTGTGAGTTAGAGAGAGACAGAGAAAGAGCTGTGTGTGTGTGAGAGAGAAAGAGAAGCTGTGTGAGGGAGAGAGAGAAGCTGTGAGTGAGAGAGAGAGAAAGAGAAGCTGTGAGAGAGAGAGAGAGAGAAAGAGAAGTTGTGAGAGAGAGAGAAAGAGAAGCTGTGAGTGAGAGAGAGAGAGAAGCTGTGAGTGAGAGAGAGAGAGAAGATGTGAGTGTGAGATTGTGAGAGAGAAAGAGAAGCTGTGAGTGAGAGAGAGAGAGAAAGAGAAGCTGTGAGTGAGAGAGAGAAAGAGAAGCTGTGAGTGAGAGAGAGAGAGAAAGAGAAGCTGTGAGTGAGAGAGAGATAAAGAGAAGCTGTGAGTGAGAGAGAGAGAGAAAGAGAAGCTGTGAGTTAGAGAGAGAGAGAAAGAGAAGCTGTGAGTGAGAGAGAGAGAGAAAGAGAAGCTGTGTGTGTGTGTGAGAGAGAAGCTGTGAGTGAGTGAGAGAGAAAGAGAAGATGTTAGTGAGATTGAGAGAGAGAAAGAGAAGCTGTGAGTGAGAGAGAGAGAACCTGTGAGTGAGAGGGAGAGAGAGAAAGAGAAGGTGTGAGTGAGAGAGAGAAAGAGAAGCTGTGAGTGAGAGAGAGAGAGAAGCTGTGAGTGAGAGAGAGGGAGAGAAGATGTGAGTGAGAGAGAGAAATAGAAAGAGAAACTGTGAGTGAGTGAGAGAGAGAGATAAAGAGAAGCTGTGAGTGATAGAGAGAGATAAAGAAAAGCTGTGAGTGAGAGAGAGAAAGAGAAGCTGGGAGTGAGTAAGAGAGAGAGAGAGAAGCTGTGAGTGAGAGAGAAAGAAAGAAAGAAAGAGAAGTTGTGAGTGAGTGAGAGAGAGAGAGAAACTGTGAGTGAGAGAGACAGAGAAAGAGAAGCTGTGAGTGAGAGAGAGAGAGAAAGAAAGAGAAGCTGTGAGTGAGAGAGAGAGAAGCTGTGAGTGAGAGAGAGAGGGAGAAAGAGAAGCTGTGAGTGAGAGAGAGAGAAAGAGAAGCTGTGAGTGAGAGAGAGAGAGAGAAGTTGTGAGTGAGTGAGAGAGAGAGAAGCTGTGAGAGAGAGAAGCTGTGAGTGAGAGAGAGAGAGAAGGAGAAGCTGTCAGTGAGATAGAGAGAGAGAAAGAGAAGCTGTGAGTGAGAGAAAGAGAGAGAAGCTGTGTGTGAGAGAGAAAGAGAAGCTGTGAGTGAGAGAGAAAGAGAAGCTATGAGTTAGAGAGAGAGTGAAAGAGAAGCTGTGAGTGAGAGAGAGAGTGAGGAGCTGTGAGATAGAGAGAGAAAGAGAAGCTGTGAGTGAGAGAGAGAGAAGCTGTGATTGAGAGAGAAAGATAAGCTGTGAGTGAGAGAGAAAGAGAAGCTGTGTGTGTGTGAGAGAGAGAGAAGCTGTGAGTGAGAGACAGAGAAAGAGAAGCTGTGAGTGAGAGAGAGAGAGAAAGAGAAGCTGTGAGTGAGAGAGTGAGATAAAGAGAAGCTGTGAGTTAGAGAGAGAGAGAAAGAGAATCTGTGAGTGAGAGAGAGAGAGAAAAAGAAGCTGTGAGTGAGAGAGAGAGAGAGAGAAAGAGAAGCTGTGAGTGAGAGAGAGAGAGAGAAGCTGTGAGTGAGGGTGAGAGAGAAAGAGAAGCTGTGAGTGAGAGAGTGAGAGAAAGAGAAGCTGTGAGTGAGAGAGAGAGAAAGAAAGAGAAGCTGTGAGTGAGAGAGAGAAGCTGTGAGTGAGAGAGAGAGAAAGAGAAGCTCTGAGAGAGAGAGAGAAAGAGAAGCTGTGAGTGTGAGAGAGAGTGAGAAAAAGGGACGCTGTGAGTGAGCGTGAGAGAGAGAAAAGCTGTGACAGTGGGAGAGAGAAAGAGAGAAAGAGAAGCTGTGAGTGAGAGAGAGAAAGAAAGAAAGAGAAGCTATGAGTGAGAGAGAGAGAGAAGCTGTGAGTGAGTGAGAGAGAGAGTGAAGCTGTGAGTGAGAGAGAGAAAGAGAAGCTGTGAGTGAGAGAGAGAGAGAAAGAGAAGCTGTGAGTGAGAGAGAGAGAAGCTGTGAGTGAGAGAGAGAGGGAGAAAGAGAAGCTGTGAGTGAGAGAGACAGAAAGAGAAGCTGTGAGTGAGAGAGAGAGAGAGAGAAAGAGAAGCTGTGAGAGAGAGAGAGAAGTTGTGAGTGAGAGAGAGAGAAGCTGTGAGAGAGAGAGAGAGAAGCTGTGGGTGAGAGAGAGAGAGAAGGAGAAGCTGTGAGTGAGATAGAGAGAGAGAAGCTGTGAGTGAGAGAGAAAGAGAAGCTGTGAGTGTGAGAGAGAGAGAAGCTGTGAGTGAGAGAGAAAGAGAAGCTGTGAGTGAGAGAGAAAGATAAGCTGTGAGTGAGAGAGAGAGAGAAAGAGAAGCTGTGAGTGAGAGAGTGAGATAAAGAGAAGCTGTGAGTTAGAGAGAGACAGAGAAAGAGAATCTGTGAGTGAGAGAGAGAGAAAAAAAGAAGCTGTGAGTGAGAGAAAGAGAGAGAGAAAGAGAAGGTGTGAGTGAGTGAGAGAGAGAGAAGCTGTGAGTGAGGGTGAGAGAGAAAGAGAAGCTGTGAGTGAGAGAGTGAGAGAAAGAGAAGCTGTGAGTGAGAGAGAGAGAAAGAAAGAGAAGCTGTGAGTGAGAGAGAGAAGCTGTGAGTGAGAGAGAAAGAGAACCTGTGAGTGAGAGAGAAAGAGAAATTATGGGTTAGAGAGAGAGAGTGAAAGAGAAGCTGTGAGTGAGAGAGATAGAGAGTGAGGAGCTGTGAGATAGAGAGCGAAAGAGAAGTTGTGAGTGAGAGAGAGAGAGAAGCTGTGAGTGAGAGAGAAAGAGAAGCTGTGAGTGAGAGAGAAAGAGAAGCTGTGTGTGTGTGAGAGAGAGAGAAGCTGTGAGTGAGAGAGAGAGAAAGAGAAGCTGTGAGTGAGAGAGAGAGAGAAAGAGAAGCTGTGAGTGAGAGAGTGAGATAAAGAGAAGCTGTGAGTTAGAGAGAGACAGAGAAAGAGAAGCTGTGAGTGAGAGAGAGAGAGAGAGAAAGAGAAGCTGTGAGTGTGAGAGAGAGAGAAGCTGTGAGTGAGAGTGAGAGAGAAAGAGAAGCTGTGAGTGAGAGAGTGAGAGAAAGAGAAGCTGTGAGTGAGAGAGAGAGAAAGAAAGAGAAGCTGTGAGTGAGAGAGAGAAGCTGTGAGTGAGAGAGAGAGAAAGAGAAGCTCTGAGTGAGAGAGAGAGAAAGAGAAGCTGTGAGTGTGAGAGAGAGTGAGAAAAAGGGAAGTTGTGAGTGAGCATGAGAGAGAGAGAAGCTGTGACAGTGGGAGAGAGAAAGAGAGAAAGAGAAGCTGTGAGTGAGAGAGAGAAAGAAAGAGAAGCTATGAGTGAGAGAGAGAGAAGCTGTGAGTGAGAGAGAGAAGGAGAAAGAGAATCTGTGAGTGAGAGAGAGAGAGATAGAGTAGCTGTGAGTGAGAGAGAAAGCTGTGAGTGAGTGAGAGAGAGAGAGAAGCTGTGAGTGAGAGAGAGAAAGAGAAGCTGTGAGTGAGAGAAAGAGAGAGAGAGAAAGAGAAGCTGTGAGTGAGAGAGAGATAAAGTGAAGCTGTGAGTTAGAGAGAGAGAGAAAGAGAAGCTGTGAGTGAGAGAGGGAGAGAAAGAGAAGCTGTGTGAGAGAGAGAATCTGTGAGTGAGAGAGAGAGAGAGAGAAAGAGAAGATATCAGTGAGAGAGGGAGAGAGAGAGAGTGAGAAGCTGTGAGTGACAGAGAAAGAGAGAGAAGCTGTGAGTGAGAGAGAGAGAAAGAAAGAGAAGCTGTGAGAGAGAGAGAGAAGCTATGAGTGAGAGAGAAAGAAAGAAATAGAAGCTGTGAGTGAGTGAGAGAGAAGCTGTGAGTGTGAGAGAGAGAGAAGATGTGAGTGAGAGAGTGAGAGAGAAAGAGAAGCTGTGAGTGAGAGAGAGAGAGAGAAAGAGAAGCTGTGAGAGAGAGAAAGAGAAGCTGTGAGTGATAGAGAAAGAGAAGCTGTGAGTGAGAGAGATAGAGAAAGAGAAGCTGTGAGTGAGAGAGAGAGAAAGAGAAGTTCTGAGTGAGAGAGAGAGAGAGAAAGAGAAGCTGTGAGAGAGAGAGAAGCTGTGAGTGAGAGAGAAAGAAAGAAATAGAAGCTGTGAGTGAGTGAGAGAGAGTGAAGCTGTGAGTGAGAGAGAGAGAGAGAAGCTGTGAGTGAGAGAGAAAGGGAAAGAGAGGCTGTGAGTGAGAGAGAGAGAAAGTGAAGCTGTGAGTGAGAGAGAGAGAGAAAGCGAAGATGTGAGAGAGAGAGAGAAGCTGTGAGTGAGAGAGAAAGAAAGAAATAGAAGCTGTGAGTGAGTGAGAGAGAGAGAAGCTGTGAGTGAGAGAGAGAGAAGCTGTGAGTGAGAGAGAGAGAGAAAGAGAAGCTGTGAGTGAGTGAGAGAGAGAAAGAGAAGCTGTGAGAGAGAGAAAGAGAAGCTGTGAGTGAGAGAGAAAGAGAAGCTGTGAGTGAGAGAGAGAGAGAAAGAGAAGCTGTGAGTGAGAGAGAGAGAGAAGCTGTGAGTGAGAGAGAGAGAGAAAGAGAAGCTGTGAGAGAGAGAGAGAGAAGCTGTGAGTGAGAGAGAAAGAAAGAAATAGAAGCTGTGAGTGAGTGAGAGAGAGAGAAGCTGTGAGTGAGAGAGAGAGAGAGAAGCTGTGAGTGAGAGAGAAAGGGAAAGAGAGGCTGAGTGAAAGAGAGAGAGAGAGAAGCTGTGAGTGAGAGAGAGAGAGAAGCTGTGAGTGAGAGAGAAAGAGAGGCTGTGAGTGAGAGAGAGAGAGAGAAGCTGAGTGAGAGAGAGATAAAGAGCAGCTGTGAGTTAGAGAGAGAGAGAGAGAAAGAGAAGCTGTGAGTGAGACAGAGAGAAAGAGAAGCTGTGTGTGTGTGTGAGAGAGAGAGAATCTGTGAGTGAGAGAGAGAGAGAGAGAAAGAGAAGCTGTGAGTGAGAGAGAAAGCTGTGAGTGAGAGAGAAAGAGAAAGAGAAGCTGTGAGTGAGAGAGAGAGAAGCTGTGAGTGAGAGAGAGAGAGAGAGAAACTGTGAGTGAGAGAGAGAGAGAAGCTGTGAGTGAGTGAGTGAGAGAGAGAGAAGCTGTGAGTGAGAGAGAGAAATAAAGAGAAGCTGTGAGTGAGTGAGAAGAGATAGAGAAAGAGAAGCTGTGAGTGAGAGAGAGAGAGAGAAAGAGAAGCTGTGAGTGTGAGAGAGAGATAAAAAGAAGCTGTGAGTTAGAGAGAGACAGAGAAAGAGAAGCTGTGAGTGAGAGAGTGAGAGAGAAAGAGAAGCTGTGAGTGAGAGAGAGAGAGAAAGAGAAGCTGTGAGTGAGAGAGAGAAAGAAAGAGATGCTGTGAGTGAGAGAGAGAGGGTGAAAAAGAAGCTGTGATTGTGAGAGAGAGGGAGAAAAAGGGAAGCTGTCAGTGAGCGTGTGAGAGAGAGAGAAGCTGTGACAGTGGGAGAGAGAGAAAGAGAAGCTGTGAGTGAGTGAGAAAGAAAGAAAGAGAAGCTATGAGTGAGAGAGAGAGAAGCTGTAAGTGAGAGAGAGTGGGAGAAAGAGAAGCTGTGAGAGAGAGAGAGATAGAGAAGCTGTGAGTGAGAGAGACAGACAGAGAAAGAGAAGCTGTGAGTGTGAGAGAGAGCTAGAAGCTGTGAGTGAGTGAAAGAGAGAGAAGCTGTGAGTGAGAGAGAGAAAGAGAAGCTGTGAGTGAGAGAGAGAGAGAAAGAGAAGCTGTGAGTGAGAGAGAGATAAAGAGAAGCTGTGAGTGAGAGAGAGAGAAAGAGAAGCTGTGAGTGAGAGAGAGAGAAGCTGTGAGTGAGAGAGAGAGGGAGAAAGTGAAGCGGTGAGTGAGAGAGAGAGAGAGAAGCTGTGAGTGAGAGAGAGAGAGAAAAAAAGAATCTGTGAGTGAGAGAGAGAGAGAGAGAAGCTGTGAGTGAGAGAGAGAGAGAGAAGCTGTGAGTGAGAGAGAGAGAGAAAGAGAAGCTGTGAGTGAGAGAAAGATAAAGAGAAGCTGTGAGTTAGAGAGAGACAGAGAAAGAGAAGCTGTGAGTGAGAGAGAGAGAGAGAAAGAGAAGCTGTGTGTTTGAGAGAGAGAGAAGCTGTGAGTGAGAGAGAGAGAGAAAGAGAAGATGTTAGTGAGAGAGTGAGAGAGAGAAAGAGAAGTTGTGAGTGAGAGAGAGAGAAGCTGTGAGTGAGAGAGAGAGAAAGAGAAGCTGTGAGTGAGAGAGAGAGAGAGAAGATGTGAGTGAGACAGAGAGAGAGAAGATGTGAGTGAGAGAAAGAGAAAGAGAAGCTGTGAGTGAGAGAGAGAGATAAAGAGAAGCTGTGAGTGATAGAGAGAGATAAAGAAAAGCTGTGAGTGAGAGAGAGAAAGAGAAGCTGGGAGTGAGTAAGAGAGAGAAAGAGAAGCTGTGAGTGAGAGAGAGAGAAGCTGTGAGTGAGAGAGAGAGGGAGAAAGAAAAGCTGTGAGTGAGAGAGAGAGAAAGAGAAGCTGTGAGTGAGAGAGAGAGAGAGAGAGAAAGAGAAGATGTGAGAGAGAGAGAAGTTGTGACTGAGTGAGAGAGAGAGAAGCTGTGAGAGAGAGAGAGAGAGAAGCTTTGAGTGAGAGAGAGAGAGAGAAGGAGAAGCTGTGAGTGAGATAGAGAGAGAGAAAGAGAAGCTGTGAGTGAGAGAGAGAGAAGCTGTGAGTAAGAGAGAAAGAGAAGTTGTGAGTGAGAGAGAAAGAGAAGCTATGAGTTAGAGAGAGAGAGTGAAAGAGAAGCTGTGAGTGAGAGAGAGAGAGAGTGAGGAGCTGTGAGATAGAGAGAGAAAGAGAAGCTGTGAGTGAGAGAGAGAGAGAAACTGTGAGTGAGAGAGAAAGAGAAGCTGTGAGTGAGAGAGAAAGAGAAGCTGTGTGTGTGAGAGAGAGAGAGAAGCTGTGAGTGAGAGAGAGAGAAAGAGAAGCTGTGAGTGAGAGAGAGAGAAAGAGAAGCTGTGAGTGAGAGAGTGAGATAAAGAGAAGCTGTGAGTTAGAGAGAGACAGAGAAAGAGAAGCTGTGAGTGAGAGAGAGAGAAAAAAAGAAGCTGTGAGTGAGAGAGAGAAAGAGAGAGAAAGAGAAGCTGTGAGTGAGAGAGAGAGAGAGAAGCTGTGAGTGAGAGTGAGAGAGAAAGAGAAGCTGTGAGTGAGAGAGTGACAGAAAGAGAAGCTGTGAGTGAGAGAGAGAGAAAGAAAAGAGAAGCTGTGAGTGAGAGAGAGAAGCTGTGAGTGAGAGAGAGAGAAAGAGAAGCTCTGAGTGAGAGAGAGAGAAAGAGAAGCTGTGAGTGTGAGAGAGAGTGAGAAAAAGGGAAGCTGTGAGTGAGCGTGAGAGAGAGAAGCTGTGACAGTGGGAGAGAGAAAGAGAGAAAGAGAAGCTGTGAGTGAGAGAGAGAGAAAGAAAGAAAGAGAAGTTATGAGTGAGAGAGAGAGAAGCTGTGAGTGAGAGAGAGAAGGAGAAAGAGAATCTGTGAGTGAGAGAGAGAGAGTAGCTGTGAGTGAGAGAGAGAGAGAGAAGCTATGAGTGAGTGAGAGAGAGAGAAGCTGTGAGTGAGAGAGAGAAAGAGAAGCTGTGAGTGAGAGAAAGAGAGAGAGAGAAAGAGAAGCTGTGAGTGAGAGAGAGATAAAGAGAAGCTGTGAGTTAGAGAGAGAGAGAGAAAGAGAAGCTGTGAGTGAGAGAGAGAGAGAAAGAGAAGCTGTGTGAGAGAGAGAATCTGTGAGTGAGAGAGAGAGAGGGAAAGAAAGAGAAGATGTCAGTGAGAGAGGGAGAGAGAGAGAGGCTGTGAGTGAGAGAGAGAGAGAAAGATAAGTTGTGTGAGAGAGGGAGAGAAAGAGAAGCTGTGAGTGAGAGAGAGAGAGAGTGAGAAGCTGTGAGTGAGAGAGAGAGAGAGAAGCTGTGAGTGAGAGAGAGAGAGAAAGAGAAGCTGTGAGTGAGAGTGAGAGAGAAAGAGAAGCTGTGAGTGAGAGAGAAAGAAAGAAATAGAAGCTGTGAGTGAGTGAGAGAGAGAGAAGCTGTGAGTGAGAGAGAGAGAGAAGCTGTGAGTGAGAGAGAGAGAGAGAAAGAGAAGCTGTGAGTGAGAGAGAGAGAGAAAGAGAAGCTGTGAGAGAGAGAAAGAGAAGCTGTGAGTGAGAGAGAAAGAGAAGCTGTGAGTGAGAGAGAGAGAGAAAGAGAAGCTGTGAGTGAGAGAGAGAGAAAGAGAAGCTGTGAGTGAGAGTGAGAGAGAGAAAGAGAAGCTGTGTGAGAGAGAGAGAAGCTGTGAGTGAGAGAGAAAGAAAGAAATAGAAGCTGTGAGTGAGTGAGTGAGAGAGAAGCCATGAGTGAGAGAGAGAGAGAGAAGCTGTGAGTGAGAGAGAAAGGGAAAGAGAGGCTGTGAGTGAGAGAGAGAGAGAGAAAGAGAAGGTGTGAGTGAGAGAGAGAGAGAAAGAGAAGCTGTGAGAGAGAGAGAGAAGCTGTGAGTGAGAGAGAAAGAAAGAAATAGAAGCTGTGAGTGAGTGAGAGAGAGAGAAGCTGTGAGTGAGAGAGAGAGAGAAGCTGTGAGTGAGAGAGAGAGAGAGAGAAAGAGAAGCTGTGAGTGAGAGAGAGAAAGAGAAGTTGTGAGAGAGAGAAAGGGAAGCTGTGAGTGAGAGAGAAAGAGAAGCTGTGAGTGAGGGAGAGAGAAAGAGAAGCTGTGAGAGAGAGAGAGAGAAGCTGTGAGTGAGAGAGAGAGAGAAAGAGAAGCTGTGTGAGAGAGAGAAGCTGTGAGTGAGAGAGAAAGAAAGAAATAGAAGCTGTGAGTGAGTGAGAGAGAGAGAAGCTGTGAGTGAGTGAGAGAGAGAGAAGCTGTGAGTGAGAGAGAAAGGGAAAGAGAGGCTGTGAGTGAAAGAGAGAGAGAGAAGCTGTGAGTGAGAGAGAGAGAAGCTGTGAGTGAGAGAGAAAGAGAAGTTGTGAGTGAGAGAGAAAGAGAAGCTATGAGTTAGAGAGAGAGAGTGAAAGAGAAGCTGTGAGTGAGAGAGAGAGAGAGTGAGGAGCTGTGAGATAGAGAGAGAAAGAGAAGCTGTGAGTGAGAGAGAGAGAGAAACTGTGAGTGAGAGAGAAAGAGAAGCTGTGAGTGAGAGAGAAAGAGAAGCTGTGTGTGTGTGTGTGAGAGAGAAGCTGTGAGTGAGAGAGAGAGAAAGAGAAGCTGTGAGTGAGAGAGAGAGAAAGAGAAGCTGTGAGTGAGAGAGTGAGATAAAGAGAAGCTGTGAGTTAGAGAGAGACAGAGAAAGAGAAGCTGTGAGTGAGAGAGAGAGAAAAAAAGAAGCTGTGAGTGAGAGAGAGAAAGAGAGAGAAAGAGAAGCTGTGAGTGAGTGAGAGAGAGAGAAGCTGTGAGTGAGAGTGAGAGAGAAAGAGAAGCTGTGAGTGAGAGAGTGAGAGAAAGAGAAGCTGTGAGTGAGAGAGAGAGAAAGAAAGAGAAGCTGTGAGTGAGAGAGAGAAGCTGTGAGTGAGAGAGAGAGAAAGAGAAGCTCTAAGTGAGAGAGAGAGAAAGAGAAGCTGTGAGTGTGAGAGAGAGTGAGAAAAAGGGAAGCTGTGAGTGAGCGTGAGAGAGAGAAGCTGTGACAGTGGGAGAGAGAAAGAGAGAAAGAGAAGCTGTGAGTGAGAGAGAGAGAAAGAAAGAGAAGTTATGAGTGAGAGAGAGAGAAGCTGTGAGTGAGAGAGAGAAGGAGAAAGAGAATCTGTGAGTGAGAGAGAGAGAGAGTAGCTGTGAGTGAGAGAGAGAGAGAGAAGCTATGAGTGAGTGAGAGAGAGAGAGAAGCTGTGAGTGAGAGAGAGAAAGAGAAGCTGTGAGTGAGAGAAAGAGAGAGAGAGAAAGAGAAGCTGTGAGTGAGAGAGAGATAAAGAGAAGCTGTGAGTTAGAGAGAGAGAGAAAGAGAAGCTGTGAGTGAGAGAGAGAGAGAAAGAGAAGCTGTGTGAGAGAGAGAATCTGTGAGTGAGAGAGAGAGAGGGAAAGAAAGAGAAGATGTCAGTGAGAGAGGGAGAGAGAGAGAGAAGCTGTGAGTGAGAGAGAAAGAGAAAGATAAGTTGTGTGAGAGAGGGAGAGAAAGAGAAGCTGTGAGTGAGAGAGAGAGAGAGTGAGAAGCTGTGAGTGAGAGAGAGAGAGAGAGAAGCTGTGAGTGAGAGAGAGAGAGAGAAAGAGAAGCTGTGAGTGTGAGAGAGAGAGAAAGAGAAGCTGAGAGAGAGAGAGAAGCTGTGAGTGAGAGAGAAAGAAAGAAATAGAAGCTGTGAGTGAGTGAGAGAGAGAGAAGCTGTGAGTGAGAGAGAGAGAGAAGCTGTGAGTGAGAGAGAGAGAGAAAGAGAAGCTGTGAGAGAGAGAAAGAGAAGCTGTGAGTGAGAGAGAAAGAGAAGCTGTGAGTGAGAGAGAGAGAGAAAGAGAAGCTGTGAGTGAGAGAGAGAGAAAGAGAAGCTGTGAGAGAGAGAGAGAGAGAGAAAGAGAAGCTGTGTGAGAGAGAGAAAAGCTGTGAGTGAGAGAGAAAGAAAGAAATAGAAGCTGTGAGTGAGTGAGTGAGAGAGAAGCCATGAGTGAGAGAGAGAGAGAGAAGCTGTGAGTGAGAGAGAAAGGGAAAGAGAGGCTGTGAGTGAGAGAGAGAGAGAGAGAAAGAGAAGGTGTGAGTGAGAGAGAGAGAGAAAGAGAAGCTGTGAGAGAGAGAGAAGCTGTGAGTGAGAGAGAAAGAAAGAAATAGAAGCTGTGAGTGAGTGAGAGAGAGAGAAGCTGTGAGTGAGAGAGAGAGAGAAGCTGTGAGTGAGAGAGAGAGAGAGAGAAAGAGAAGCTGTGAGTGAGAGAGAGAAAGAGAAGTTGTGAGAGAGAGAAAGGGAAGCTGTGAGTGAGAGAGAAAGTGAAGCTGTGAGTGAGGGAGAGAGAAAGAGAAGCTGTGAGAGAGAGAGAGAAGCTGTGAGTGAGAGAGAGAGAGAGAAAGAGAAGCTGTGTGAGAGAGAGAAGCTGTGAGTGAGAGAGAAAGAAAGAAATAGAAGCTGTGAGTGAGTGAGTGAGAGAGAAGCTGTGAGTGAGAGAGAAAGGGAAAGAGAGGCTGTGAGTGAAAGAGAGAGAGAGAGAAGCTGTGAGTAAGAGAGAGAGAAGCTGTGAGTGTGAGAGAAAGAGAGGCTGTGAGTGAGAGAGAGAGAGAGAAGCTGAGTGAGAGAGAGATAAAGAGAAGCTGTGAGTTAGAGAGAGAGAGAGAAAGAGAAGCTGTGAGTGAGACAGAGAGAAAGAGAAGCTGTGTGTGTGTGTGAGAGAGAGAAGCTGTGAGTGAGTGAGAGAGAAAGAGAAGCTGTGAGTGAGAGAGAAAGCTGTGAGTGAGAGAGAAAGAGAAAGAGAAGCTGTGAGTGAGAGAGAGAGAAGCTGTGAGTGAGAGAGAGAGAGAAACTGTGAGTGAGAGAGAGAGAGAAGCTGTGAGTGAGTGAGTGAGAGAGAGAGAAGCTGTGAGTGAGAGAGAGAGAAAGAGAAGCTGTGAGTGAGTGAGTGAGAGACAAGGTGTGAGTGAGAGAGAGAGAGAGAAGCTGTGAGTGAGAGGGAAAGAAAGATAGAGAAGCTGTGAGTGAGAGAGAGAGAGAAAGAGAAGCTGTGAGTGAGAGAGAGAGAGAGAGAGAAGCTGTGAGTGAGAGAGAGAGAGAAAGAAAGAGAAGCTGTGAGTGAGAGAGAGAGAAAGTGAAGATGTGAGTGAGAGAGAGAAAGAGGTGTGAGTGAGAGAGAGAGAAAGAGAAGCTGTGAGAGAGAGAGAGAAAGAGAAGCTGTGACTGAGAGACAGATAAAGACAAGTTGTGAGTTAGAGAGAGACAGAGAGAGAGAGAGAGTAGCTGTGAGTGAGAAAGAGAGAGAAGCTGTGAGTGAGAGAGAGAGAGAGAGAGAAAGAGATGTGAGTGAGAGAGAGAAAGAGAAACTGTGAGTGAGTGAGAGAGAGAGAAGGAAAGAGAAGCTGTGAGTGAGAGAGAGATAAAGAGAAGCTGTGAGTTAGAGAGAGACAGAGAAAGAGAAGCTGTGAGTGAGAGAGAGAGAGAGAAGCTGAGTGAGAGAGAGAGAGAAAAAGAAGCTGTGAGTGTGAGAGAGAGAGAGATAGAGAAGCTGTGAGTGAGAGAGAGAGAGAAAGAAAAGCTGTGAACGAGGGAGTGAGAGAAAGAGAAGCTGTGAGTATGAGAGTGAGAAAGAAAGAGAAGCTGTGAGTGAGAGAGAGAGGGTGAAAGAGAAGCTGTGATTGTGAGAGAGAGGGAGAAAAAGGGAAGCTGTGAGTGAGCGTGAGAGAGAGAGAGAAGCTGTGACAGTGGGAGAGAGAGAGAGAAAGAGAAGTTGTGAGTGAGAGAGAGAGAAAGAAAGAGAAGCTATGAGCGAGAGAGAGAGAGAAGCTGTGAGTTAGAGAGAGAGGGAGAAAGAGAAGCTGTGAGTGAGAGAGAGAGGGAAAGAGAATCTGTGAGTGAGAAAGAGAGACAGAGAAAGAGAAGCTGTGAGTGAGAGAGAGAGAGCTAGAAGCTGTGAGTGAGTGAGAGAGAGAAAGAGAAGGTGTAATTGCGAGAGAGAAAGAGGAGCTGTGAGTGAGAGAGAGAGAGAGAAGCTGTGAGTTAGAGAGAGAGAGAGAGAGAGAAGCTGTGAGTGAGAGAGAGAGAGAGAGAGAGAATCTGTGAGTGAGAGAGAGAGATAGAGAAGCTGTGAGTAAGAGAGAGAAAGAGAAGCTGTGAGTGAGAGAGAGAGAGAGAAAGAGAAGCTGTGAGTGAAAGAGAGAGAGAGAAAGAGAAGCTGTGAGTGAGAGAGAGATAGATAAAGAGAAGCTGTGAGTTAGAGAGAGACAGAGAAAGAGCTGTGAGTGAGAGAGAGAAAGAAAGAGAAGCTGTGTGTGAGAGAGAGAGAAGATGTGAGTGTGAGATTGTGAGAGAGAAAGAGAAGCTGTGAGTGAGAGAGAGAAGCTGTGAGTGAGAGAGAGAGAGAAAGAGAAGCTGTGAGTGAGAGAGAGAAAGAGAAGCTGTGAGTGAGAGAGAGAGAAAGAGAAGCTGTGAGTGAGAGAGAGATAAAGAGAAGCTGTGAGTGAGAGAGAGAGAGAAAGAGAAGCTGTGAGTTAGAGAGAGAGAGAGAAAGAGAAGCTGTGAGTGAGAGAGAGAGAGAAAGAGAAGCTGTGTGTGTGTGAGAGAGAGAAGCTGTGAGTGAGAGAGAGAGAAAGAGAAGATGTTAGTGAGATTGAGAGAGAGAGAAGCTGTGAGTGAGAGAGAGAGAACCTGTGAGTGAGAGGGAGAGAGAGAAAGAGAAGGTGTGTGTGAGAGAGAAAGAGAAGCTGTGAGTGAGAGAGAGAGAGAAGCTTTGAGTGAGAGAGAGGGAGAGAAGATGTGAGTGAGAGAGAGAAAGAAAGAGAAACTGTGAGTGAGTGAGAGAGAGAGATAAAGAGAAGCTGTGAGTGATAGAGAGAGATAAAGAAAAGCTGTGAGTGAGAGAGAGAAAGAGAAGCTGGGAGTGAGTAAGAGAGAGAGAGAGAAGCTGTGAGTGAGAGAGAAAGAAAGAAAGAAAGAGAAGCTGTGAGTGAGTGAGAGAGAGAGAGAAAAACTGTGAGTGAGAGAGAGAGAGAGAGAAAGAGAAGCTGTGAGTGAGAGAGAGAGAAAGAAAGAGAAGCTGTGAGAGAGAGAGAGAGAAGCTGTGAGTTAGAGAGAGAGAGAGAAAGAGAAGCTGTGAGTGAGAGAGAGAGAGAAAGAGAAGCTGTGTGTGTGTGTGAGAGAGAAGCTGTGAGTGAGAGAGAGAGAAAGAAAAGATGTTAGTGAGATTGAGAGAGAGAGAGAGAAGCTGTGAGTGAGAGAGAGAGAACCTGTGAGTGAGAGGGAGAGAGAGAAAGAGAAGGTGTGTGAGAGAGAGAAAGAGAAGCTGTGAGTGAGAGAGAGAGAGAAGCTGTGAGTGAGAGAGAGGGAGAGAAGATGTGACTGAGAGAGAGAAAGAGAAAGAGAAACTGTGAGTGAGTGAGAGAGAGAGATAAAGAGAAGCTGTGAGTGATAGAGAGAGATAAAGAAAAGCTGTGAGTGAGAGAGAGAAAGAGAAGCTGGGAGTGAGTAAGAGAGAGAGAGAGAAGCTGTGAGTGAGAGAGAAAGAAAGAAAGAAAGAGAAGCTGTGAGTGAGTGAGAGAGAGAGAGAGAAACTGTGAGTGAGAGAGAGAGAGAGAAAGAGAAGCTGTGAGTGAGAGAGAGAGAAAGAAAGAGAAGCTGTGTGAGAGAGAGAGAGAAGCTGTGAGTGAGAGAGAGAGGGAGAAAGAGAAGCTGTGAGTGAGAGAGAGAGAAAGAGAAGCTGTGAAAGAGAGAGAGAGAAATTGTGAGTGAGTGAGAGAGAGAGAAGCTGTGAGAGAGAGAAGCTGTGAGTGAGAGAGAGAGAAGGAGAAGCTGTGAGTGAGATAGAGAGAGAGAAAGAGAAGCTGTGAGTGAGAGAGAGAGAGAGAAGCTGTGTGTGAGAGAGAAAGAGAAGCTGTGAGTGAGAGAGAGAGAGTGAGGAGCTGTGAGATAGAGAGAGAAAGAGAAGCTGTGAGTGAGAGAGAGAGAGAAGGTGTGAGTGAGAGAGAAAGAGAAGCTGTGAGTGAGAGAGAAAGAGAAGCTGTGTGTGTGAGAGAGAGAGAAGCTGTGAGAGAGAGAGAGAGAAAGAGAAGCTGTGAGTGAGAGAGAGAGCGAAAGAGAAGCTGTGAGTGAGAGAGTGAGATAAAGAGAAGCTGTGAGTTAGAGAGAGAGAGAAAGAGAATCTGTGAGTGAGAGAGAGAGAAAAAAAGAAGCTGTGAGTGAGAGAGAGAGAGAGAAAGAGAAGCTGTGAGTGAGAGAGAGAGAGAGAAGCTGTGAGTGAGGGTGAGAGAGAAAGAGAAGCTGTGAGTGAGAGAGTGAGAGAAAGAGAAGCTCTGAGAGAGAAAGAGAAAGAGAAGCTGTTAGTGTGAGAGAGAGTGAGAAAAAGGGAAGCTGTGAGTGAGCGTGAGAGAGAGAGAAGCTGTTACAGTGGGAGAGAGAAAGAGAGAAAGAGAAGCTGTGAGTGAGAGAGAGAGAAAGAAAGAGAAGCTATGAGTGAGAGAGAGAAGCTGTGAGTGAGAGAGAGAAGGAGAAAGAGAATCTGTGAGTGAGTGAGAGAGAGAGAGAGTAGCTGTGAGTGAGAGAGAGAGAGAGAAGCTGTGAGTGAGTGAGAGAGAGAGTGAAGCTGTGAGTGAGAGAGAGAAAGAGAAGCTGTGAGTGAGAGAGAGAGAGAAAGAAAGAGAAGCTGTGAGTGAGAGAGAGAGAAGCTGTGAGTGAGAGAGAGAGGGAGAAAGAGAAGCTGTGAGTGAGAGAGAGAGAGAGAGAAAGAGAAGCTGTGAGAGAGAGAGAGAAGTTGTGAGTGAGTGAGAGAGAGAGAAGCTGTGAGAGAGAGAGAGAGAAGCTGTGAGTGAGAGAGAGAGAGAAGGAGAAGCTGTGAGTGAGATAGAGAGAGAGAAAGAGAAGCTGTGAGTGAGAGAGAGAGAGAACCTGTGAGTGAGAGAGAAAGAGAAGCTGTGAGTGAGAGAGAAAGAGAAGCTGTGTGTGTGTGAGAGAGAGAGAAGCTGTGTGTGAGAGAGAGAGAAAGAGAAGCTGTGAGTGAGAGAGAGAGAGAGAAGCTGTGAGTGAGTGAGAGAGAGAGAAAGAGAATCTGTGAGTGAGAGAGAGAGAAAAAAAGAAGCTGTGAGTGAGAGAAAGAGAGAGAGAAAGAGAAGCTGTGAGTGAGTGAGAGAGAGAGAAGCTGTGAGTGAGGGTGAGAGAGAAAGAGAAGCTGTGAGTGAGAGAGTGAGAGAAAGAGAAGCTGTGAGTGAGAGAGAAAGAGAAGCTGTGTGTGTGTGAGAGAGAGAGAAGCTGTGTGTGAGAGAGAGAGAAAGAGAAGCTGTGAGTGAGAGAGAGAGAGAGAAGCTGTGAGTGAGTGAGAGAGAGAGTGAAGCTGTGAGTGAGAGAGAGAAAGAGAAGCTGTGAGTGAGAGAGAGAGAGAAAGAAAGAGAAGCTGTGAGTGAGAGAGAGAGAAGCTGTGAGTGAGAGAGAGAGGGAGAAAGAGAAGCTGTGAGTGAGAGAGAGAGAGAGAGAAAGAGAAGCTGTGAGAGAGAGAGAGAAGTTGTGAGTGAGTGAGAGAGAGAGAAGCTGTGAGAGAGAGAGAGAGAAGCTGTGAGTGAGAGAGAGAGAGAAGGAGAAGCTGTGAGTGAGATAGAGAGAGAGAAAGAGAAGCTGTGAGTGAGAGAGAGAGAGAACCTGTGAGTGAGAGAGAAAGAGAAGCTGTGAGTGAGAGAGAAAGAGAAGCTGTGAGTGAGTGAGAGAGAGAAAGAGAAGCTGTGAGTGAGAGAGAGATAAAGAGAAGCTGTGAGTGAGAGAGAGAGAGAAAGAGAAGCTGTGAGTTAGAGAGAGAGAGAGAAAGAGAAGCTGTGAGTGAGAGAGAGAGAGAAAGAGAAGCTGTGTGTGTGTGAGAGAGAGAAGCTGTGAGTGAGAGAGAGAGAAAGAGAAGATGTTAGTGAGATTGAGAGAGAGAGAGAAGCTGTGAGTGAGAGAGAGAGAACCTGTGAGTGAGAGGGAGAGAGAGAAAGAGAAGGTGTGTGAGAGAGAGAAAGAGAAGCTGTGAGTGAGAGAGAGAGAGAAGCTGTGAGTGAGAGAGAGGGAGAGAAGATGTGAGTGAGAGAGAGAAAGAGAAAGAGAAACTGTGAGTGAGTGAGAGAGAGAGATAAAGAGAAGCTGTGAGTGATAGAGAGATATTAAGAAAAGCTGTGAGTGAGAGAGAGAAAGAGAAGCTGGGAGTGAGTAAGAGAGAGAGAGAGAAGCTGTGAGTGAGAGAGAAAGAAAGAAAGAAAGAGAAGCTGTGAGTGAGTGAGAGAGAGAGAGAGAAACTGTGAGTGAGAGAGAGAGAGAGAGAAAGAGAAGCTGTGAGTGAGAGAGAGAGAGAAAGAAAGAGAAGCTGTGTGAGAGAGAGAGAGAAGCTGTGAGTTAGAGAGAGAGAGAAAGAGAAGCTGTGAGTGAGAGAGAGAGAGAAAGAGAAGCTGTGTGTGTGTGTGAGAGAGAAGCTGTGAGTGAGAGAGAGAGAAAGAAAAGATGTTAGTGAGATTGAGAGCGAGAGAGAGAAGCTGTGAGTGAGAGAGAGAGAACCTGTGAGTGAGAGGGAGAGAGAGAAAGAGAAGGTGTGTGAGAGAGAGAAAGAGAAGCTGTGAGTGAGAGAGAGGGAGAGAAGATGTGACTGAGAGAGAGAAAGAGAAAGAGAAACTGTGAGTGAGTGAGAGAGTGAGATAAAGAGAAGCTGTGAGTGATAGAGAGAGATAAAGAAAAGCTGTGAGTGAGAGAGAGAAAGAGAAGCTGGGAGTGAGTAAGAGAGAGAGAGAGAAGCTGTGAGTGAGAGAGAAAGAAAGAAAGAAAGAGAAGCTGTGAGTGAGTGAGAGAGAGAGAGAGAAACTGTGAGTGAGAGAGAGAGAGAGAGAAAGAGAAGCTGTGAGTGAGAGAGAGAGAAAGAAAGAGAAGCTGTGAGAGAGAGAGAGAGAAGCTGTGAGTGAGAGAGAGAGGGAGAAAGAGAAGCTGTGAGTGAGAGAGAGAGAAAGAGAAGCTGTGAAAGAGAGAGAGAGAAATTGTGAGTGAGTGAGAGAGAGAGAAGCTGTGAGAGAGAGAAGCTGTGAGTGAGAGAGAGAGAAGGAGAAGCTGTGAGTGAGATAGAGAGAGAGAAAGAGAAGTTGTGAGTGAGAGAGAGAGAGAGAAGCTGTGTGTGAGAGAGAAAGAGAAGCTGTGAGTGAGAGAGAGAGAGAGTGAGGAGCTGTGAGATAGAGAGAGAAAGAGAAGCTGTGAGTGAGAGAGAGAGAGAAGGTGTGAGTGAGAGAGAAAGAGAAGCTGTGAGTGAGAGAGAAAGAGAAGCTGTGTGTGTGAGAGAGAGAGAAGCTGTGAGAGAGAGAGAGAGAAAGAGAAGCTGTGAGTGAGAGAGAGCGAAAGAGAAGCTGTGAGTGAGAGAGTGAGATAAAGAGAAGCTGTGAGTTAGAGAGAGAGAGAAAGAGAATCTGTGTGAGAGAGAGAGAAAAAAAGAAGCTGTGAGTGAGAGAGAGAGAGAGAAAGAGAAGCTGTGAGTGAGAGAGAGAGAGAGAAGCTGTGAGTGAGGGTGAGAGAGAAAGAGAAGCTGTGAGTGAGAGAGTGAGAGAAAGAGAAGCTGTGAGTGAGAGAGAGAGAAAGAAAGAGAAGCTGTGAGTGAGAGAGAGAAGCTGTGAGTGAGAGAGAGAGAAAGAGAAGCTCTGAGAGAGAGAGAGAAAGAGAAGCTGTTAGTGTGAGAGAGAGTGAGAAAAAGGGAAGCTGTGAGTGAGCATGAGAGAGAGAGAAGCTGTTACAGTGGGAGAGAGAAAGAGAGAAAGAGAAGCTGTGAGTGAGAGAGAGAGAAAGAAAGAGAAGCTATGAGTGAGAGAGAGAAGCTGTGAGTGAGAGAGAGAAGGAGAAAGAGAATCTGTGAGTGAGTGAGAGAGAGAGAGAGTAGCTGTGAGTGAGAGAGAGAGAGAAGCTGTGAGTGAGTGAGAGAGAGAGTGAAGCTGTGAGTGAGAGAGAGAAAGAGAAGCTGTGAGTGAGAGAGAGAGAGAAAGAAAGAGAAGCTGTGAGTGAGAGAGAGAGAAGCTGTGAGTGAGAGAGAGAGGGAGGGAGAAAGAGAAGCTGTGAGTGAGAGAGAGAGAGAGAGAAAGAGAAGCTGTGAGAGAGAGAGAGAAGTTGTGAGTGAGTGAGAGAGAGAGAAGCTGTGAGAGAGAGAGAGAGAGAAGCTGTGAGTGAGAGAGAGAGAGAAGGAGAAGCTGTGAGTGAGAGAGAGAGAGAAAGAGAAGCTGTGAGTGAGAGAGTGAGATAAAGAGAAGCTGTGAGTTAGAGAGAGACAGAGAAAGAGAAGCTGTGAGTGAGAGAGAGAGAGAGAAGCTGTGAGTGAGAGAGAGAGAGAAGCTGTGAGTGAGAGTGAGAGAGAAAGAGAAGCTGTGAGTGAGAGAGTGAGAGAAAGAGAAGCTGTGAGTGAGAGAGAGAGAAAGAAAGAGAAGCTGTGAGTGAGAGAGAGAAGCTGTGAGTGAGAGAGAGAGAGAAAGAGATGCTCTGAGTGAGAGAGAGAGAAAGAGAAGCTGTGAGTGTGAGAGAGAGTGAGAAAAAGGGAAGTTGTGAGTGAGCATGTGAGAGAGAGAAGCTGTGACAGTGGGAGAGAGAAAGAGAGAAAGAGAAGCTGTGAGTGAGAGAGAGAGAAAGAAAGAGAAGCTATGAGTGAGAGAGAGAGAAGCTGTGAGTGAGAGAGAGAAGGAGAAAGAGAATCTGTGAGTGAGAGAGAGAGAGAGAGAGTAGCTGTGAGTGAGAGAGAAAGCTGTGAGTGAGTGAGAGAGAGAGAGAAGCTGTGAGTGAGAGAGAGAAAGAGAAGCTGTGAGTGAGAGAAAGAGAGAGAGAGAAAGAGAAGCTGTGAGTGAGAGAGAGATAAAGAGAAGCTGTGAGTTAGAGAGAGAGAGAAAGAGAAGTTGTGAGTGAGAGAGGGAGAGAAAGAGAAGCTGTGTGAGAGAGAGAATCTGTGAGTGAGAGAGAGAGAGAAAGAGAAGATATCAGTGAGAGAGGGAGAGAGAGAGAGAAGCTGTGAGAGAGAGAGAGAGAGAAAGATAAGCTGTGAGAGAGAGGGAGAGAAAGAGAAGCTGTGAGTGAGAGAGAGAGAGAGTGAGAAGCTGTGAGTGAGAGAGAAAGAGAGAGAAGCTGTGAGTGAGAGAGAAAGAGAAGCTGTGAGTGAGAGAGAAAGAGAAGCTGTGTGTGTGAGAGAGAGAGAGAAGCTGTGTGTGAGAGAGAGAGAAAGAGAAGCTGTGAGTGAGAGAGAGAAAGAAAGAGAAGCTGTGAGTGAGAGAGTGAGATAAAGAGAAGCTGTGAGTTAGAGAGAGACAGAGAAACAGAATCTGTGAGTGAGAGAGAGAGAAAAAAAGAAGCTGTGAGTGAGAGAAAGAGAGAGAGAAAGAGAAGCTGTGAGTGAGTGAGAGAGAGAGAAGCTGTGAGTGAGGGTGAGAGAGAAAGAGAAGCTGTGTGAGAGAGTGAGAGAAAGAGAAGCTGTGAGTGAGAGAGAAAGAAAGAAAGAGAAGCTGTGAGTGAGAGAGAGAAGCTGTGAGTGAGAGAGAAAGAGAATCTGTGAGTGAGAGAGAGAGAGAAGCTGTGAGTGAGAGAGAAAGAGAAGCTGTGAGTGAGAGAGAAAGAGAAGCTGTGTGTGTGTGAGAGAGAGAAGCTGTGAGTGAGAGAGAGAGAAAGAGAAGCTGTGAGTGAGACAGAGAGAGAAAGAGAAGCTGTGAGTGAGAGAGTGAGATAAAGAGAAGCTGTGAGTTAGAGAGAGACAGAGAAAGAGAAGCTCTGAGTGAGAGAGAGAGAGAGAGAGAAGCTGTGAGTGAGAGAGAGAGAGAAGCTGTGAGTGAGAGTGAGAGAGAAAGAGAAGCTGTGAGTGAGAGAGTGAGAGAAAGAGAAGCTGTGAGTGAGAGAGAGAGAAAGAAAGAAGCTGTGAGTGAGAGAGAGAAGCTGTGAGTGAGAGAGAGAGAGAAAGAGATGCTCTGAGTGAGAGAGAGAGAAAGAGAAGCTGTGAGTGTGAGAGAGAGTGAGAAAAAGGGAAGTTGTGAGTGAGCGTGTGAGAGAGAGAAGCTGTGACAGTGGGAGAGTGAAAGAGAGAAAGAGAAGCTGTGAGTGAGAGAGAGAGAAAGAAAGAGAAGCTATGAGTGAGAGAGAGAGAAGCTGTGAGTGAGAGAGAGAAGGAGAAAGAGAATCTGTGAGTGAGAGAGAGAGAGGGAGATAGAGTAGCTGTGAGTGAGAGAGAAAGCTGTGAGTGAGTGAGAGAGAGAGAGAATCTGTGAGTGAGAGAGAGAAAGAGAAGCTGTGAGTGAGAGAAAGAGAGAGAGAGAAAGAGAAGCTGTGAGTGAGAGAGAGATAAAGAGAAGCTGTGAGTTAGAGAGAGAGAGAAAGAGAAGTTGTGAGTGAGAGAGGGAGAGAAAGAGAAGCTGTGTGTGAGAGAGAATCTGTGAGTGAGAGAGAGAGAGAAAGAGAAGATATCAGTGAGAGAGGGAGAGAGAGAGAGAGAAGCTGTGAGAGAGAGAGAGAGAGAAAGATAAGCTGTGTGAGAGAGGGAGAGAAAGAGAAGCTGTGAGTGAGAGAGAGAGAGAGTGAGAAGCTGTGAGTGAGAGAGAAAGAGAGAGAAGCTGTGAGTGAGAGAGAGAGAGAGAGAAAGAGAAGCTGTGAGTGAGAGAGAGAGAGAGAAAGAGAAGCTGTGAGAGAGAGAGAGAAGCTGTGAGTGAGAGAGAAAGAAAGAAATAGAAGCTGTGAGTGAGTGAGAGAGAAGCTGTGAGTGTGTGTGAGAGAGAAGATGTGAGTGAGAGAGAGAGAGAGAGAAAGAGAAGCTGTGAGTGAGAGAGAGAGAGAGAAAGAGAAGCTGTGAGAGAGAGAAAGAGAAGCTGTGAGTGAGAGAGAAAGAGAAGCTGTGAGTGAGAGAGATAGAGAAAGAGAAGCTGTGAGTGAGAGAGAGAGAAAGAGAAGCTGTGAATGAGACAGAGAGAGGAAGAGAAACTGTGTGAGAGAGAGAGAAGCTGTGAGTGAGAGAGAAAGAAAGAAATAGAAGCTGTGAGTGAGTGAGAGAGAGAGAAGCTGTGAGTGAGTGAGAGAGAGAGAAGCTGTGAGTGAGAGAGAAAGGGAAAGAGAGGCTGTGAGTGAGAGAGAGAGAGAGAGTGAAGCTGTGAGTGAGAGAGAGAGAGAAAGCGAAGATGTGAGAGAGAGAGAGAGAAGCTGTGAGTGAGAGAGAAAGAAAGAAATAGAAGCTGTGAGTGAGTGAGAGAGAGAGAAGCTGTGAGTGAGAGAGAGAGAGAAGCTGTGAGTGAGAGAGAGAAAGAGAAGCTGTGAGTGAGAGAGAGAGAGAAAGAGAAGCTGTGAGTGAGAGAGAGATAAAGAGAAGCTTTGAGTTAGAGAGAGAGAGAAAGAGAAGCTGTGAGTGAGAGAGAGAGAAGCTGTGAGTGAGAGAGAGAGGGAGAATGTGAAGCGGTGAGTGAGAGAGAGAGAGATAGAGAAGCTGTGAGTGAGAGAGAGAGCGAGAAAAAAAGAATCTGTGAGTGAGAGAGAGAGAGAGAAGCTGTGAGTGAGAGAGAGAGAGAGAGAGAAGCTGTGAGTGAGAGAGAGAAAGAGAAGCTGTGAGTGAGAGAGAGAGAGAAAGAGAAGCTGTGAGTGAGAGAGAGATAAAGAGAAGCTGTGAGTTAGAGAGAGACAGAGAAAGAGAAGCTGTGAGTGAGAGAGAGAGAGAGAAGCTGTGAGTGAGAGAGAGAGAGAGAAGCTGTGAGTGAGAGAGAAAGAGAGGCTGTGAGTGAGAGAGAGAGGGTGAAAGCGAAGCTGAGATTGTGAGAGAGAGGGAGAAAAAGGGAAGCTGTCAGTGAGCGTGAGAGAGAGAGAGAGAAGCTGTGACAGTGGGAGAGAGAGAAAGAGAAGCTGTGAGTGAGTGAGAGAGAAAGAAAGAGAAGCTATGAGTGTGAGAGAGAGAAGCTGTAAGTGAGAGAGAGAGGGAGAAAGAGAAGCTGTGAGAGAGATAGAGAAAGAGAAGCTGTGAGTGAGAGAGAGAGACAGAGAAAGAGAACCTGTGAGTGAGAGAGAGAGAGCTAGAAGTTGTGAGTGAGTGAGGGAGAGACAAGCTGTGAGTGAGAGAGAGAAAGAGAAGCTGTGAGTGAGAGAGAGAGAAAGAGAAGCTGTGAGTGAGAGAGAGATAAAGAGAAGCTGTGAGTTAGAGAGAGAGAGAAAGAGAAGCTGTGAGTGAGAGAGAGAGAAGCTGTGAGTGAGAGAGAGAGGGAGAAAGTGAAGCGGTGAGTGAGAGAGAGAGAGAGAGAAGCTGTGAGTGAGAGAGAGAGCGAGAAAAAAGAATCTGTGAGTGAGAGAGAGAGAAGCTGTGAGTGAGAGAGAGAGAGAAGCTGTGAGTGTGAGAGAGAAAGAGAAGCTGTGAGTGAGTGAAAGAGAGAGAAGTTGTGAGTGAGAGAGAGAAAGAGAAGCTGTGAGTTTGTGTGAGAGAGAAAGAGAAGCTGTGAGTGAGAGAGAGAGAGAAAGAGAAGCTGTGTGTGTGAGAGAGAGAGAAGCTGTGAGTGAGAGAGAGAGAGAAAGAGAAGATGTTAGTGAGAGAGTGAGAGAGAGAAAGAGAAGTTGTGAGTGAGAGAGAGAGAAGCTGTGAGTGAGAGAGAGAGAGAGAAAGAGAAGGTGTGTGTGTGAGAGAGAAAGAGAAGCTGTGAGTGAGAGAGAGAGAGAAGATGTGAGTGTGAGAGAGAAGATGTGAGTGAGAGAAAGAGAAAGAGAAGCTGTGAGTGAGTGTGAGAGAGAGATAAAGAGAAGCTGTGAGTGATAGAGAGAGATAAAGAAAAGCTGTGAGTGAGAGAGAGAAAGAGAAGCTGGGAGTGAGTAAGAGAGAGAAAGAGAAGCTGTGAGTGAGAGAGAGAGAGAGAAGCTGTGAGTGAGAGAGAGAGAGAAGCTGTGAGTGAGAAAGAAAGAAAGAAAGAAAGAGAAGCTGTGAGTGAGTGAGAGAGAGAGAAACTGTGAGTGAGAGAGAAAGAGAAGCTGTGAGTGAGAGAGAGAGAAAGAGAAGCTGTGTGTGAGAGAGAGAAAAAGAGAAGCTGTGAGTGAGAGAGAGAGAGAGAGAAAGAGAAGCTGTGAGATAGAGAGAGAGGAGCTGTGAGTGAGAGAGAGAGAAAGAAATAGAAGCTGTGAGTGAGTGAGAGCGAGAGCTGTGAGTGAGAGAGAGAGATAGAAGCTGTGAGTGAGAGAGAAAGGGAAAGAGAGGCTGTGAGTGAGAGAGAGAGAGAAAGAGAAGCTGTGAGTGAGAGAGAGAGAGAAAGAGAAGCTGTGTGTGAGAGAGAGAAGCTGTGAGTGAGATAGAAAGAAAGAAATAGAAGCTGTGAGTGAGTGAGAGAGAGAGAAGCTGTGAGTGAGAGAGAGAGAAGCTGTGAGTGAGAGAGAGAGAGAGAAAGAGAAGCTGTGAGTGAGAGAGAGAGAGAAAGAGAAGCTGTGAGAGAGAGAAAGAGAAGCTGTGAGTGACAGAGAAAGAGAAGCTGTGAGTGAGAGAGAGAGAGAAAGAGAAGCTGTGAGTGAGAGAGAGAGAGAGAAGCTGTGAGTGAGAGAAGAGAGAGAAAGAGAAGCTGTGTGAGAAAGAGAGAGAAGCTGTGAGTGAGAGGGAAAGAAAGAAATAGAAGGTGTGAGTGAGTGAGAGAGAGAGAAGCTGTGAGTGAGAGAGAGAGAGAAGCTGTGAGTGAGAGAGAAAGGGAAAGAGAGGCTGTGAGTGAGTGAGAGAGAGAGAGAAGCTGTGAGTGAGAGAGAGAGAGAAGCTGTGAGTGAGAGAGAAAGAGAGGCTGTGAGTGAGAGAGAGAGAGAAGCTGAGTGAGAGAGATATAAAGAGAAGCTTTGAGTTAGAGAGAGAGAGAAAGAGAAGCTGTGAGTGAGAAAGAGAGAAAGAGAAGCTGTGTGTGTGTGAGAGAGAGAGAAGCTGTGAGTGAGAGAGAGAGAGAGAGAGAGAAGCTGTGAGTGAGAGAGAAAGCTGTGAGTGAGAGAGAATGAGAAAGAGAAGCTGTGAGTGAGAGAGAGAGAGAGAAGCTGTGAGTGTGTGAGAGAGAGAAACTGTGAGTGAGAGCGAGAGAGAAGGTGTGAGTGAGTGAGTGAGAGAGATAGAAGCTGTGAGTGAGAGAGAGAAATAAAGAGAAGCTGTGAGTGAGTGAGAGAGATAGAGAGAAGCTGTGAGTGTGAGAGAGAAATAAAGAGAAGCTGTGAGTTAGAGAGAAACAGAGAAAGAGAAGCTGTGAGTGAGAGAGAGAGAAAGAAAGAGAAGCTGTGAGTGTGAGAGAGAGATAAAGAGAAGCTGTGAGTTAGAGAGAGACAGAGAAAGAGAAGCTGTGAGTGAGAGAGTGAGAGAGAAAGAGAAGCTGTGTGAGAGAGAGAGAGAAAGAGAAGCTGTGAGTGAGAGAGAGAGAAAGAAAGAGATGCTGTGAGTGAGAGAGAGAGGGTGAAAGAGAAGCTGTGATTGTGAGAGAGAGGGAGAAAAAGCTGTCAGTGAGCGTGAGAGAGAGAGAGAAGCTGTGACAGTGGGAGAGAGAGAAAGAGAAGCTGTGAGTGAGTGAGAGAGAAAGAAAGAGAAGCAATGAGTGAGAGAAAGAAGCTGTAAGTGAGAGAGAGAGGGAGAAAGAGAAGCTGTGTGTGAGAGAGAGAAAGAGAAGCTGTGAGTGAGAGAGACAGACAGAGAAAGAGAAGCTGTGAGTGAGAGAGAGAGAGCTAGAAGCTGTGAGTGAGTGAGAGAGAGAGAAGCTGTGAGTGAGAGAGAGAAAGAGAAGCTCTGAGTGAGAGAGAGATAAAGAGAAGCTGTGAGTTAGAGAGAGAGAGAAAGAGAAGCTGTGAGTGAGAGAGAGAGAAGCTGTGAGTGAGAGAGAGAGGGAGAAAGTGAAGCGGTGAGTGAGAGAGAGAGAGAAAGCGAAGCTGTGAGTGACAGAGAGAGCGAGAAAAAAAGAATCTGTGAGTGAGAGAGAGAGAGAAGCTGTGAGTGAGTGAGAGAGAGAGAAGCTGTGAGAGAGAGAGAGAAAGAAAAGCTGTGAGTGAGAGAGAGAGAGAGAAAGAGAAGCTGTGAGTGAGAGAGATATAAAGAGAAGCTGTGAGTTAGAGAGAGACAGAGAAAGAGAAGCTGTGAGTGAGAG
The DNA here is from genome assembly GCA_035047345.1 of Bradypodion ventrale. Classification (NCBI taxonomy): domain Eukaryota; kingdom Metazoa; phylum Chordata; class Lepidosauria; order Squamata; family Chamaeleonidae; genus Bradypodion; species Bradypodion ventrale. Next base: position 8,380,436 of record JAWDJE010000018.1, on the reverse strand, counting down.
AGAGAGAGAAAGAGAAGCTGTGTGTGTGTGTGAGAGAGAGAAGTTGTGAGTGAGAGAGAGAGAGAAAGAGAAGGTGTGTGTGTGTGAGAGAGAAAGAGAAGCTGTGAGTGAGAGAGAGAGAGAAGATGTGAGTGTGAGAGAGAGAAGATGTGAGTGAGAGAAAGGGAAAGAGAAGCTGTGAGTGAGTGAGAGAGAGATAAAGAGAAGCTGTGAGTGTGTGAGAGAGATAAAGAGAAGCTGTGAGTTAGAGAGAGACAGAGAAAGAGAAGCTGTGAGTGAGAGAGTGAGAGAGAAATAGAAGCTGTGAGTGAGAGAGAGAGAGAAAGATAAGCTGTGAGTGAGAGAGAGAGAAAGAAAGAGATGCTGTGAGTGAGAGAGAGAGGGTGAAAGAGAAGCTGTGATTGTGAGAGAGAGGGAGAAAAAGCTGTCAGTGAGTGTGAGAGAGAGAGAAGCTGTGACAGTGGGAGAGAGAGAAAGAGAAGCTGTGAGTGAGTGAGAGAGAAAGAAAGAGAAGCTATGAGTGAGAGAGTGAAGCTGTAAGTGAGAGAGAGAGGGAGAAAGAGAAGCTGTGTGTGAGAGAGAGAAAGAGAAGCTGTGAGTGAGAGAGACAGACAGAGAAAGAGAAGCTGTGAGAGAGAGAGAGAGAGCTAGAAGGTGTGAGTGAGTGAGAGAGAGAGAAGCTGTGAGTGAGAGAGAGAAAGAGAAGCTGTGAGTGAGAGAGAGAGAGAAAGAGAAGCTGTGAGTGAGAGAGAGATAAAGAGAAGCTGTGAGTTAGAGAGAGAGAGAAAGAGAAGCTGTGAGTGAGAGAGCGAGAAGCTGTGAGTGAGAGAGAGAGGGAGAAAGTGAAGCGGTGAGTGAGAGAGAGAGAGAAAGAGAAGCTGTGAGTGAGAGAGAGAGCGAGAAAAAAGAATGTGTGAGTGAGAGAAAGAGAGAGAAAAGCTGTGAGTGAGAGAGAGAGAGAGAAGCTGTGAGTGAGAGAGAGAGAGAAAGAGAAGCTGTGTGTGACAGAGAGAGAAGCTGTGAGTGAGAGAGAGAGAAAGAGAAGATGTTAGTGAGAGAGTGAGAGAGAGAAAGAGAAGCTGTGAGTGAGAGAGAGAGAGAAAGAGAAGGTGTGTGTGTGAGAGAGAAAGAGAAGCTGTGAGTGTGAGAGAGAGAGAAGATGTGAGTGAGAGAGAGAGAGAAGATGTGAGTGAGAGAAAGAGAAAGAGAAGCTGTGAGTGAGTGAGAGAGAGAGATAAAGAGAAGCTGTGAGTGATAGAGAGAGATAAACAAAAGCTGTGAGTGAGAGAGAGAAAGAGAAGCTGGGAGTGAGTAAGAGAGAGAAAGAGAAGCTGGGAGTGAGAGAGAGAGAGAAGCTGTGAGTGAGAGAGAGAGAGAGAGAAGCTGTGAGTGAGAGAGAAAGAAAGAAAGAGAAGCTGTGAGTGAGTGAGTGAGAGAGAGAGAAACTGTGAGTGAGAGAGAGAGAGAGAGAAAGAGAAGCTGTGAGTGAGAGAGAGAGAGAAAGAAAGAGAAGCTGTGAGTGAGAGATAGAAGCTGTGAGTGAGAGAGAGATGGAGAAAGAGAAGCCGTGGAGAGAGAAAGAAAGAGAAGCTGTGGGTGAGAGAGAGAGAGAAAGTGAAGATGAGAGAGAGAGAAAGAGGTGTGAGTGAGAGAGAGAGAGAAGCTGTGAGTGAGAGAGAGAGAGAAAGAGAAGCTGTGACTGAGAGAGAGAGATAAAGACAAGCTGTGAGTTAGAGAGAGACAGAGAAAGAGAAGCTGTGAGTGAGAGAGAGAGAGAAAGAGATGTGAGTGAGAGAGAAAAAGAGAAACTGTGAGTGAGAGAGAGAGAGAAAGAAAGACAAGCTGTGAGTGAGAGAGAGATAAAGAGAAGCTGTGAGTTAGAGAGAGACAGAGAAAGAGAAGCTGTGAGTGAGAGAGAGAGAGAAGCTGTGAGTGTGAGAGAGAGAGAGAGAGAAGCTGAGAGTGAGAGAGAGAGAGAGAGAGAAGCTGTGAGTGAGAGAGTGAGAGAAAGAGAAGCTGTGAGTGAGAGGGAGAGGGTGAAAAAGAAACTGTGTGTGAGAGAGAAGGAGAAAAAGGGAAGCTGTGAGTGAGCGTGAGAGAGAGAGAAGGTGTGACAGTGGGAGAGAGAGAGAGAAAGAGAAGCTGTGAGTGAGAGAAGGAGAAAGAAAGAAAGAGAAGCTATGAGTGAGAGAGAGAAGCTGTGAGTGAGAGAGAGAGGGAGAAAGAGAAGTTATGTGTGAGAGAGAGAGGGAAAGAGAAGCTGTGAGTGTGAGAGAGAGACAGAGAAAGAGAAGCTGTGAGTGAGAGAGAGAGCGCTAGAAGCTGTGAGTGAGTGAGAGAGAGAGAAGCTGTGACTGAGTGAGAGAAAGAGAAGCTGTGAGTGAGAGAGAGAGAGAAAGAGAAGTTGTGAGTGAGAGAGAGATAAAGAGAAGCTGTGAGTTAGAGAGAGAGAGAAAGAGAAGCTGTGAGTGAGAGAGAGAGAGAAAAAGAGAATCTATGAGTGAGAGAGAGAAAGAGAGAAGCTGTGAGTGAGAGAGAAAGAGACGCTGTGAGTGAGAGAAAGAGAAAGAGAAGCTGTGAGTGAGAGAGAGAGAGAAAGAGAAGCTGTGTGTGTGTGAGAGAGAAGCTGTGAGTGAGAGAGAGAGAAAGAGAAGATGTTAGTGAGAGAGTGAGAGAGAGAAAGAGAAGGTGTGTGTGTGAGAGAGAAAGAGAAGCTGTGAGAGAGAGAGAGAAGATGTGAGTGAGAGAGAGAGAGAGAAGATGTGAGTGAGAGAAAGAGAAAGAGAAGCTGTGAGTGAGTGAGAGAGAGAGATAAAGAGAAGCTGTGAGTGAGAGAGAGAAAGAGAAGCTGGGAGTGAGTAAGAGAGAGAAAGAGAGGCTGTGAGTGAGAGAGAGAGAGAGAAGCTGCGAGTGAGAGAGAAAGAAAGAAAGAGAAGCTGTGAGTGAGTGAGAGAGAGAGAGAGAAACTGTGAGTGAGAGAGAGAGAGAAAGAGAAACTGTGAGTGAGAGAGAGAGAAGATGTGAGTGAGAGAAAGAGAAAGAGAAGCTGTGAGTGAGTGAGAGAGAGATAAAGAGAAGCTGTGAGTGATAGAGAGAGATAAAGAAAAGCTGTGAGTGAGAGAGAAAGAGAAGCTGGGAGTGAGTAAGAGAGAGAAAGAGAAGCTGTGAGTGAGAGAGAGAGAGAGAGAAGCTGTGAGTGAGAGAGAGAGAGAGAGAAGCTGTGAGTGAGAGAGAAAGAAAGAAAGAGAAGCTGTGAGTGAGTGAGAGAGAGAGAGAGAAACTGTGAGTGAGAGAGAGAGAGAGAAAGAGAAGCTGTGAGTGAGAGAGAGAGAGAAAGAAAGAGAAGCTGTGAGTGAGAGAGAGAGAGAAGCTGTGAGTGAGAGAGAGATGGAGAAAGAGAAGCTGTGTGAGAGAGAGAAAGAAAGAGAATCTGTGAATGAGAGAGAGAAAGAAAGTGAAGATGTGTGAGAGAGAAAGAGGTGTGAGTGAGAGAGAGAGAGAGAAGCTGTGAGTGAGAGAGAGAGAAAGAGAAGCTGTGACTGAGAAAGAGATAAAGACAAGCTGTGAGTTAGAGAGAGACAGAGAAAGAGAAGCTGTGAGTGAGAGAGAGAGAGAATGAGATGTGAGTGAGAGAGAGAAAGAGAAACTGTGAGTGAGAGAGAGAGAGAGAAAGAAAGACAAGCTGCGAGTGAGAGTGAGATAAAGAGAAGCTGTGAGTTAGAGAGAGACAGAGAAAGAGAAGCTTGAGTGAGAGAGAGAGAGAGACGCTGTGAGTGTGAGAGAGATAGAGATAGAGACACTGTGAGTGAGAGAGAGAGAGAGAAAGAAAAGCTGTGAGTGAGAGAGAGAGAAAGAGAAGCTGTGAGTGAGAGAGAGAGGGTGAAAGAGAAACTGTGTGTGAGAGAGAGGGAGAAAAAGGGAAGCTGTGAGTGAGCGTGAGAGAGAGAGAGAAGGTGTGACAGTGGGAGAGAGAGAGAGAAAGAGAAGCTGTGAGTGAGAGAGAGAGAAAGAAAGAAAGAGAAGCTATGCGTGAGAGAGAGAAGCTGTGAGTGAGAGAGAGAGGGAGAAAGAGAAGCTGTGAGTGAGAGAGAGAGGGAAAGAGAAGCTGTGAGTGTGAGAGAGAGACAGAGAAAGAGAAGCTGTGAGTGAGAGAGAGAGAGCTAGAAACTGTGTGAGTGAGAGAGAGAGAGAAGCTGTGAGTGAGTGAGAGAAAGAGAAGCTGTGAGTGAGAGAGAGAGAGAGAGAAGCTGTGAGTGAGAGAGAGATAAAGAGAAGCTGTGAGTTAGAGAGAGAGAGAGAAAGAGAAGCTGTGAGTGAGAGAGAGAGAAAAAAGAGAATCTGTGAGTGAGAGAGAGAAAGCTGTGAGTGAGAGAGAGAAAGAGAGAAGCTGTGTGAGAGAGAAAAACAGCAGCTGTGAGTGAGAGAGAGAGAGAGAAAGAGAAGCTGTGAGTGAGAGAGAGATAAAGAAGCTGTGAGTTAGAGAGAGACAGAGAAAGAGAAGCTGTGAGTGAGAGAGAGAGAGAAAGAGAAGCTGTGTGTGAGATAGAGAAGCTGCGAGTGAGAGAGAGAGAGAAAGAGAAGATGTTAGTGAGAGAGTGAGAGAGAGAAAGAGAAGCTGTGAGTGAGAGTGAGAGAGAAGCTGTGAGTTGCAGAGAGAGAGAGAAAGAGAAGTGTGTGTGAGAGAGAGAGAAGCTGTGAGTGAGAGAGAGAGAGAGAAGCTGTCAATGAGAGAGAGAGAGAGAAGATGTGAGTGTGAGAGAGAAAGAGAAAGAGAAGCTGTGAGTGAGTGAGAGAGAGAGAGAGATAAAGAGAAGCTGTGAGTGATAAAGAGAGATAAAGAGAAGCTGTGAGAGAGAGAGAGAGAAGCTGTGAGTGAGAGAGAGAGAGAAAGAGAAGCTGTGAGTGAGTGAGTGAGAGAGAAGCTGTGAGTGAGAGAGAGAGAGAAGCTGTGAGTGAGAGAGAAAGAAAGAGAGAGAAGCTGTGAGTGAGAGAGAGAGAGAGTAAGAGAAGCTGTGAGTGAGAGAGAGAAAGAGAAGCTGGGAGTAAGAGAGAGAAAGAGAAGCTGTGAGTGAGAGAGAGAGAGAGAAGCTGTGAGTGAGAGAGAGAGAGAGAGAAGCTGTGAGTGAGAGAGAAAGAAAGAGAAGCTGTGAGTGAGTGAGAGAGAGAGAGAAACTGTGAGTGAGTGAGAGAGAGAGAGAAAGAGAAGCTGTGAGTGAGAGAGAGAGAGAAAGAAAGAGAAGCTGTGAGTGAGAGAGAGAGAGAAGCTGTGAGTGAGAGAGAGATGGAGAAAGAGAAGCTGTGTGAGAGAGAGAAAGAAAGAGAATCTGTGAATGAGAGAGAGAAAGAAAGTGAAGATGTGTGAGAGAGAAAGAGGTGTGAGTGAGAGAGGGAGAAAGAGAAGCTGTGACTGAGAAAGAGATAAAGACAAGCTGTGAGTTAGAGAGAGACAGAGAAAGAGAAGCTGTGAGTGAGAGAGAGAGAGAATGAGATGTGAGTGAGAGAGAGAAAGAGAAACTGTGAGTGAGAGAGAGAGAGAAAGAAAGACAAGCTGCGAGTGAGAGAGAGATAAAGAGAAGCTGTGAGTTAGAGAGAGACAGAGAATGAGAAGCTTGAGTGAGAGAGAGAGAGAAGCTGTGAGTGTGAGAGAGATAGAGATAGAGACGCTGTGAGTGAGAGAGAGAGAGAAAGAAAAGCTGTGAGTGAGAGAGTGAGAGAAAGAGAAGCTGAGTGAGAGAGAGAGGGTGAAAGAGAAACTGTGTGTGAGAGAGAGGGAGAAAAAGGGAAGCTGTGAGTGAGCATGAGAGAGAGAGAGAAGGTGTGACAGTGGGAGAGAGAGAGAGAAAGAGAAGCTGTGAGTGAGAGAGAGAGAAAGAAAGGAAGAGAAGCTATGAGTGAGAGAGAGAAGCTGTGAGTGTGAGAGAGAGGGAGAAAGAGAAGCTGTGAGTGAGAGAGAGAGGGAAAGAGAAGCTGTGAGTGTGAGAGAGAGACAGAGAAAGAGAAGCTGTGAGTGAGAGCGAGCGAGCTAGAAGCTGTGTGTGAGTGAGAGAGAGAGAGAAGCTGTGATTGAGTGAGAGAAAGAGAAGCTGTGAGTGAGAGAGAGAGAGAGAAGCTGTGAGTGAGAGAGAGATAAAGAGAAGCTGTGAGTTAGAGAGAGAGAGAGAAGCTGTGAGTGAGAGAGAGAGAGAAAAAGAGAATCTGTGAGTGAGAGAGAGAGAGAGAAGCTATGAGTGAGAGAGAGAAAGAGAGAAGCTGTGTGAGAGAGAAAAAGAGAAGCTGTGAGTGAGAGAGAGAGAGAAAGAGAAGCTGTGAGTGAGAGAGAGATAAAGAAGCTGTGAGTTAGAGAGAGACAGAGAAAGAGAAGCTGTGAGTGAGAGAGAGAGAAAAAGAGAAGCTGTGTGTGTGAGAGAGAGAAGCTGTGAGTGAGAGAGAGAAAGAGAAGATGTTAGTGAGAGAGTGAGAGAGAGAAAGAGAAGCTGTGAGTGAGAGTGAGAGAGAAGCTGTGAGTGACAGAGAGAGAGAAAGAGAAGTTGTGTGTGTGAGAGAGAGAGAAGCTGTGAGTGAGAGAGAGAGAGAGAAGCTGTCAATGAGAGAGAGAGAGAGAAGATGTGAGTGTGAGAGAGAAAGAGAAAGAGAAGCTGTGAGTGAGTGAGAGAGAGAGAGAGAAAAAGAGAAGCTGTGAGTGATAAAGAGAGATAAAGAGAAGCTGTGTGTGAGAGAGAGAAGCTGTGAGTGAGAGAGAGAGAAAGAGAAGCTGTGAGTGAGTGAGTGAGAGAGAAGGTGTGAGTGAGAGAGAGAGAAGCTGTGAGTGAGAGAGAAAGAAAGAGAGAGAGAAGCTGTGAGTGAGAGAGAGAGAGAGTAAGAGAAGCTTTGAGTGAGAGAGAGAGAGAAAGAGAAGCTGTGAGTGAGAGAGAGAGAGAAAGAAAGAGAAGCTGTGAGTGAGAGAGAGAGAGAAAGTGAAGATGTGAGTGAGAGAGAGAAAGAGGTGTGAGAGAGAGGGAGAGAGAAAGAGAAGCTGTGAGTGAGAGAGAGAGAGAAAGAGAAGCTGTGACTGAGAGAGAGAGATAAAGACAAGCTGTGAGTTAGAGAGAGACAGAGAGAGAGATAGCTGTGAGTGAGAAAGAGAGAGAAGCTGTGAGTGAGAGAGAGAGAGAAAGAGATGTGAGTGAGAGAGAGAAAGAGAAACTGTGAGTGAGAGAGAGAGAAAGAAATAAAGAGAAGCTGTGAGTGAGAGAGAGATAAAGAGAAGCTGTGAGTTAGAGAGAGACAGAGAAAGAGAAGCTGTGAGTGAGAGAGAGAGAGAAAGAGAAGCTGTGAGTGAGAGAGAGAGAGAAAGAGAAGCTGTGAGTGTGAGAGAGAGAGAGAGATAGAGAAGCTGTGAGTGAGAGAGAGTAAGAAAAAGAAAAGCTGTGAGTGAGGGAGTGAGAGAAAGAGAAGCTGTGAGTGAGAGAGAGAGAAAGAAAGAAAAGCTGTGAGTGAGAGAGAGAGGGTGAAAGAGAAGCTGTGATTGTGAGAGAGAAGGAGAAAAAGGGAAGCTTTGAGTGAGCGTGAGAGAGAGAGGCTGTGACAGTGGGAGAGAGAGAGAGAAAGAGAAGCTGTGAGTGAGAGAGAGAGAAAGAAAGAGAAGCTATGAGCGAGAGAGAGAGAGAGAGAAGCTGTGAGTGAGAGAGAGAGGGAAAGAGAAGCTGTGCGTGTGTGTGAGAGAGAAAGAGATGCTGTGAGTGAGAGAGAGAGAAAGAAAGAGAAGCTGTGAGTGAGAGAGAGAGAGAGAAAGAGAAGCTGTGAGTGAGAGAGAGAGAAGCTGTGAGTGAGAGAGAGAGAAGATGTGAGTGAGAGAGAGAAAGATAAAGAGAAACTGTGAGTGAGTGAGAGAGAGAGATAATGAGAAGCTGTGAATGATAGAGAGAGATAAAGAAAAGCTGTGAGTGAGAGAGAGAAAGAGAAGCTGGGAGTGAGTAAGAGAGAGAAAGAGAAGCTGTGAGTGTGTGAGAGAGAGAGAAGCTGTGAGTGAGAGAGAGAGAGAGAGAAGCTGTGAGTGCGAGAGAGACAGAGAAAGAGAAGCTTGAGTGAGAGAGAGAGAGAGACGCTGTGAGTGTGAGAGAGATAGAGATAGAGACACTGTGAGTGAGAGAGAGAGAGAGAAAGAAAAGCTGTGAGTGAGAGAGAGAGAAAGAGAAGCTGTGAGTGAGAGAGAGAGGGTGAAAGAGAAACTGTGTGTGAGAGAGAGGGAGAAAAAGGGAAGCTGTGAGTGAGCGTGAGAGAGAGAGAGAAGGTGTGACAGTGGGAGAGAGAGAGATAAAGAGAAGCTGTGAGTTAGAGAGAGACAGAGAAAGAGAAGCTTGAGTGAGAGAGAGAGAGAGACGCTGTGAGTGTGAGAGAGATAGAGATAGAGACACTGTGAGTGAGAGAGAGAGAGAGAAAGAAAAGCTGTGAGTGAGAGAGAGAGAAAGAGAAGCTGTGAGTGAGAGAGAGAGGGTGAAAGAGAAACTGTGTGTGAGAGAGAGGGAGAAAAAGGGAAGTTGTGAGTGAGCATGTGAGAGAGAGAAGCTGTGACAGTGGGAGAGAGAAAGAGAGAAAGAGAAGCTGTGAGTGAGAGAGAGAGAAAGAAAGAGAAGCTATGAGTGAGAGAGAGAGAGAAGCTGTGAGTGAGAGAGAGAAGGAGAAAGAGAATCTGTGAGTGAGAGAGAGAGAGAGAGAAGCTGTGAGTGAGAGAGAGAAAGAGAAGCTGTGAGTGAGAGAAAGAGAGAGAGAGAAAGAAAGAGAAGCTGTGAGTGAGAGAGAGATAAAGAGAAGCTGTGAGTTAGAGAGAGAGAGAAAGAGAAGTTGTGAGTGAGAGAGGGAGAGAAAGAGAAGCTGTGTGAGAGAGAGAATCTGTGAGTGAGAGAGAGAGAGAAAGAGAAGATATCAGTGAGAGAGGGAGAGAGAGAGAGAAGCTGTGAGAGAGAGAGAGAAAGATAAGCTGTGTGAGAGAGGGAGAGAAAGAGAAGCTGTGAGTGAGAGAGAGAGAGAGTGAGAAGCTGTGAGTGAGAGAGAAAGAGAGAGAAGCTGTGAGTGAGAGAGAAAGAGAAGCTGTGAGTGAGAGAGAAAGAGAAGCTGTGTGTGTGTGTGAGAGAGAGAAGCTGTGTGTGAGAGAGAGAGAAAGAGAAGCTGTGAGTGAGAGAGAGAGAGAAAGAGAAGCTGTGAGTGAGAGAGTGAGATAAAGAGAAGCTGTGAGTTAGAGAGAGACAGAGAAACAGAATCTGTGAGTGAGAGAGAGAGAAAAAAAGAAGCTGTGAGTGAGAGAAAGAGAGAGAGAAAGAGAAGCTGTGAGTGAGTGAGAGAGAGAGAAGCTGTGAGTGAGGGTGAGAGAGAAAGAGAAGCTGTGTGAGAGAGTGAGAGAAAGAGAAGCTGTGAGTGAGAGAGAAAGAAAGAAAGAGAAGCTGTGAGTGAGAGAGAGAAGCTGTGAGTGAGAGAGAAAGAGAATCTGTGAGTGAGAGAGAGAGAGAAGCTGTGAGTGAGAGAGAAAGAGAAGCTGTGAGTGAGAGAGAAAGAGAAGCTGTGTGTGTGTGAGAGAGAGAAGCTGTGAGTGAGAGAGAGAGAAAGAGAAGCTGTGAGTGAGAGAGAGAGAGAAAGAGAAGCTGTGAGTGAGAGAGTGAGATAAAGAGAAGCTGTGAGTTAGAGAGAGACAGAGAAAGAGAAGCTGTGAGTGAGAGAGAGAGAGAGAGAAGCTGTGAGTGAGAGAGAGAGAGAAGCTGTGAGTGAGAGTGAGAGAGAAAGAGAAGCTGTGAGTGAGAGTGTGAGAGAAAGAGAAGCTGTGAGTGAGAGAGAGAGAAAGAAAGAGAAGCTGTGAGTGAGAGAGAGAAGCTGTGAGTGAGAGAGAGAGAGAAAGAGATGCTCTGAGTGAGAGAGAGAGAAAGAGAAGCTGTGAGTGTGAGAGAGAGTGAGAAAAAGGGAAGTTGTGAGTGAGCGTGTGAGAGAGAGAAGCTGTGACAGTGGGAGAGTGAAAGAGAGAAAGAGAAGCTGTGAGTGAGAGAGAGAGAAAGAAAGAGAAGCTATGAGTGAGAGAGAGAGAGAAGCTGTGAGTGAGAGAGAGAAGGAGAAAGAGAATCTGTGAGTGAGAGAGAGAGGGAGATAGAGTAGCTGTGAGTGAGAGAGAAAGCTGTGAGTGAGTGAGAGAGAGAGAGAAGCTGTGAGTGAGAGAGAGAAAGAGAAGCTGTGAGTGAGAGAAAGAGAGAGAGAGAAAGAGAAGCTGTGAGTGAGAGAGAGAGAAAGAGAAGCTGTGAGTTAGAGAGAGAGAGAAAGAGAAGTTGTGAGTGAGAGAGGGAGAGAAAGAGAAGCTGTGTGAGAGAGAGAATCTGTGAGTGAGAGAGAGAGAGAAAGAGAAGATATCAGTGAGAGAGGGAGAGAGAGAAGCTGTGAGAGAGAGAGAGAGAAAGATAAGCTGTGTGAGGGAGGGAGAGAAAGAGAAGCTGTGAGTGAGAGAGAGAGAGAGTGAGAAGCTGTGAGTGAGAGAGAAAGAGAGAGAAGCTGTGAGTGAGAGAGAGAGAGAGAGAAAGAGAAGCTGTGAGTGAGAGAGAGAGAGAAAGAGAAGCTGTGAGAGAGAGAGAGAAGCTGTGAGTGAGAGAGAAAGCAAGAAATAGAAGCTGTGAGTGAGTGAGAGAGAAGCTGTGAGTGTGTGAGAGAGAGAAGATGTGAGTGAGAGAGAGAGAGAGAAAGAGAAGCTGTGAGTGAGAGAGAGAGAGAGAAAGAGAAGCTGTGAGAGAGAGAAAGAGAAGCTGTGAGTGAGAGAGAAAGAGAAGCTGTGAGTGAGAGAGATATAGAAAGAGAAGCTGTGAGTGAGAGAGAGAGAAAGAGAAGCTGTGAGTGAGACAGAGAGAGGAAGAGAAACTGTGAGAGAGAGAGAGAAGCTGTGAGTGAGAGAGAAAGAAAGAAATAGAAGCTGTGAGTGAGTGAGAGAGAGAGAAGCTGTGAGTGAGTGAGAGAGAGAGAAGCTGTGAGTGAGAGAGAAAGGGAAAGAGAGGCTGTGAGTGAGAGAGAGAGAGAGAGTGAAGCTGTGAGTGAGAGAGAGAGAGAAAGCGAAGATGTGAGAGAGAGAGAGAGAAGCTGTGAGTGAGAGAGAAAGAAAGAAATAGAAGCTGTGAGTGAGTGAGAGAGAGAGAAGCTGTGAGTGAGAGAGAGAGAGAAGCTGTGAGTGAGAGAGAGAAAGAGAAGCTGTGAGTGAGAGAGAGAGAGAAAGAGAAGCTGTGAGTGAGAGAGAGATAAAGAGAAGCTTTGAGTTAGAGAGAGAGAGAAAGAGAAGCTGTGAGTGAGAGAGAGAGAAGCTGTGAGTGAGAGAGAGAGGGAGAATGTGAAGCGGTGAGTGAGAGAGAGAGAGATAGAGAAGCTGTGAGTGAGAGAGAGAGCGAGAAAAAAAGAATCTGTGAGTGAGAGAGAGAGAGAGAAGCTGTGAGTGAGAGAGAGAGAGAGAGAAGCTGTGAGTGAGAGAGAGAAAGAGAAGCTGTGAGTGAGAGAGAGAGAGAAAGAGAAGCTGTGAGTGAGAGAGAGATAAAGAGAAGCTGTGAGTTAGAGAGAGACAGAGAAAGAGAAGCTGTGAGTGAGAGAGAGAGAGAGAAGCTGTGAGTGAGAGAGAGAGAGAGAAGCTGTGAGTGAGAGAGAAAGAGAGGCTGTGAGTGAGAGAGAGAGGGTGAAAGCGAAGCTGAGATTGTGAGAGAGAGGGAGAAAAAGGGAAGCTGTGAGAGAGAGAGAGAGAAGCTGTGACAGTGGGAGAGAGAGAAAGAGAAGCTGTGAGTGAGTGAGAGAGAAAGAAAGAGAAGCTATGAGTGTGAGAGAGAGAAGCTGTAAGTGAGAGAGAGGGAGAAAGAGAAGCTGTGAGAGAGATAGAGAAAGAGAAGCTGTGAGTGAGAGAGAGAGACAGAGAAAGAGAACCTGTGAGTGAGAGAGAGAGAGCTAGAAGTTGTGAGTGAGTGAGGGAGAGACAAGCTGTGAGTGAGAGAGAGAAAGAGAAGCTGTGAGTGAGAGAGAGAGAAAGAGAAGCTGTGAGTGAGAGAGAGATAAAGAGAAGCTGTGAGTTAGAGAGAGAGAGAAAGAGAAGCTGTGAGTGAGAGAGCGAGAAGCTGTGAGTGAGAGAGAGAGGGAGAAAGTGAAGCGGTGAGTGAGAGAGAGAGAGAGAGAAGCTGTGAGTGAGAGAGAGAGCGAGAAAAAAGAATCTGTGAGTGAGAGAGAGAGAAGCTGTGAGTGAGAGAGAGAGAGAGAAGCTGTGAGTGTGAGAGAGAAAGAGAAGCTGTGAGTGAGTGAAAGAGAGAGAAGTTGTGAGTGAGAGAGAGAAAGAGAAGCTGTGAGTTTGTGTGAGAGAGAAAGAGAAACTGTGAGTGAGAGAGAGAGAGAAAGAGAAGCTGTGTGTGTGAGAGAGAGAGAAGCTGTGAGTGAGAGAGAGAGAGAAAGAGAAGATGTTAGTGAGAGAGTGAGAGAGAGAAAGAGAAGTTGTGAGTGAGAGAGAGAGAAGCTGTGAGTGAGAGAGAGAGAGAGAAAGAGAAGGTGTGTGTGTGAGAGAGAAAGAGAAGCTGTGAGTGAGAGAGAGAGAGAAGATGTGAGTGTGAGAGAGAAGATGTGAGTGAGAGAAAGAGAAAGAGAAGCTGTGAGTGAGTGTGAGAGAGAGATAAAGAGAAGCTGTGAGTGATAGAGAGAGATAAAGAAAAGCTGTGAGTGAGAGAGAGAAAGAGAAGCTGGGAGTGAGTAAGAGAGAGAAAGAGAAGCTGTGAGTGAGAGAGAGAGAGAGAAGCTGTGAGTGAGAGAGAGAGAGAAGCTGTGAGTGAGAAAGAAAGAAAGAAAGAGAAGCTGTGAGTGAGTGAGAGAGAGAGAAACTGTGAGTGAGAGAGAAAGAGAAGCTGTGAGTGAGAGAGAGAGAAAGAGAAGCTGTGTGTGAGAGAGAGAAAAAGAGAAGCTGTGAGTGAGAGAGAGAGAGAAAGAGAAGCTGTGAGAGAGAGAGGAGCTGTGAGTGAGAGAGAGAGAAAGAAATAGAAGCTGTGAGTGAGTGAGAGCGAGAGCTGTGAGTGAGAGAGAGAGATAGAAGCTGTGAGTGAGAGAGAAAGGGAAAGAGAGGCTGTGAGTGAGAGAGAGAGAGAGAAAGAGAAGCTGTGAGTGAGAGAGAGAGAGAAAGAGAAGCTGTGTGAGAGAGAGAGAAGCTGTGAGTGAGATAGAAAGAAAGAAATAGAAGCTGTGAGTGAGTGAGAGAGAAGCTGTGAGTGAGAGAGAGAGAGAGAAAGTGAAGCTGTGAGTGAGAGAGAGAGAGAAAGAGAAGCTGTGAGAGAGAGAAAGAGAAGCTGTGAGTGACAGAGAAAGAGAAGCTGTGAGTGAGAGAGAGAGAGAAAGAGAAGCTGTGAGTGACAGAGAAAGAGAAGCTGTGAGTGAGAGAGAGAGAGAAAGAGAAGCTGTGAGTGAGAGAGAGAGAGAGAGAAGCTGTGAGTGAGAGAGAGAGAGAAAGAGAAGCTGTGTGAGAGAAAGAGAGAAGCTGTGAGTGAGAGGGAAAGAAAGAAATAGAAGGTGTGAGTGAGTGAGAGAGAGAGAAGCTGTGAGTGAGAGAGAGAGAGAAGCTGTGAGTGAGAGAGAAAGGGAAAGAGAGGCTGTGAGTGAGTGAGAGAGAGAGAGAGAAGCTGTGAGTGAGAGAGAGAGAGAAGCTGTGAGTGAGAGAGAAAGAGAGGCTGTGAGTGAGAGAGAGAGAGAAGCTGAGTGAGAGAGATATAAAGAGAAGCTTTGAGTTAGAGAGAGAGAAAGAGAAGCTGTGAGTGAGAAAGAGAGAAAGAGAAGCTGTGTGTGTGTGAGAGAGAGAGAAGCTGTGAGTGAGAGAGAGAGAGAGAGAGAAGCTGTGAGTGAGAGAGAAAGCTGTGAGTGAGAGAGAATGAGAAAGAGAAGCTGTGAGTGAGAGAGAGAGAGAGAAGCTGTGAGTGTGTGTGAGAGAGAGAGAAACTGTGAGTGAGAGCGAGAGAGAAGGTGTGAGTGAGTGAGTGAGAGAGATAGAAGCTGTGAGTGAGAGAGAGAAATAAAGAGAAGCTGTGAGTGAGTGAGAGAGATAGAGAGAAGCTGTGAGTGTGAGAGAGAAATAAAGAGAAGCTGTGAGTTAGAGAGAAACAGAGAAAGAGAAGCTGTGAGTGAGAGAGAGAGAAAGAAAGAGAAGCTGTGAGTGTGAGAGAGAGATAAAGAGAAGCTGTGAGTTAGAGAGAGTCAAAGCGAGAAAACACTCCCAACGAACGGTCGTGATGATGAAAGTTCCGTTTAATGTAGTAGAAAACAATATTCTTGTATCTCTTATTCAATTCATAAGAACTATATTAACCAATTAAACGATCCGGAAAGGTATCTTGTAGCTTGAAATACACTATAAGCTGTGTCTTTAAATGGTGGTAGACTATGGAGTGGCGATGTCCTTCCGGTAATTGGACATTTCGTTGTCCTTTGTCAAGCGTCTACAACGTAAAATGTATATAATGTAATAAAATCTATTACAAGATATCAAACAATCTTTTCCAAAAACTCTATGCATATAACAACATTGAAGACTGAAGTTAAAGCAATAACTCTATGCAAGCTAGAGACCAGGCAGAACCCCTTGTAAGTGAGTTTTATGTATCAATCTAATAAGTCTCGAATGGTCTAGCATGCCAATGGTCTGTAGCCCTTGCTAATAGTATACAATACACAACTTGGTCCGCGACAGAATAAGTAATCTTCTAAGCAGCTACGTACAAATTATTTATAAACTGGAAGAAATACATACCTAAAACGTCTTTATATCTGTATCTAAGTATATATAACCCACGCGTCTGCACCTCCTGTAGTCTTGTATCGTGTGCTCGCGTTAACTGGTTATAATCCTCTATTCTTTAAGTAAGCTTATTTTACCCCCTCATGTGTGATAAATCAGACAAACTTCTAATGACATGTGAAAAGGATGTAGATACAGGTCCTGGGATACAGGTGTCTAGCTAGAAATACCTATGCTGATTTTGAAGTTCTTAAGGGGACCTGTTTCTTCTTAAAGAGCCATATAAAGCCTACTTACATATATATTACAATTTAATGTTTATAAGAATGATGACGGTACCCATTCAGTGTTCAAGCCATGGGGTATTAATGTGTTGAATCTATGAATGTAAAAAGCTTCTCTTTGCAGTAATACCTTTTCCATATTTAAAATGTGGTATTTGTTTTCAGTAATAATTTCCAAAACGATGATCTTGAGATCTCTAAGTTTGTGTTTTTTGATGAGAAAATGGTTAACTAGAGGAGCTGTGGTGTTCCTATTTCTGATTCGGGACAGATGCTCTCCTAATCGAATTTTCAGGGACCGACTCGATTGACCCACGTATCCTAGCTGGCAGGGACATATTACCATGTACACGATATTTTTCGAATTACAATTTGAAAATGAGGTAAGCTCCAATGTAAAATTGCTAGAGGGTAATCTGACTGTTTTTGAACACAACATGTGCGCACAGTATTTACAATGACCGCAGCTGTAATGTCCTGAAGGGAGGGATGATCGCTTGTTGTCCAAAGTAGAAATATCTGTACGAGACAGAATATTGGCTATCGTATTTGTTCTTCTGAAGCCTACTAATGGTTTCTGTTCACAGCCCGGTATATTGTCCAGTATGTGCCAATGCCTGTAGATTATCCGCTTGATTTGGTTTGCCAGTGGAGAAAAATCTATCGACCAGACTAATCTTTGTTGGGAAGCTGATTGTTCCTGTCGTCTTTCAAGAAGAGAGCTTCTTGTCCGTGCATCTGCTTTAGTTTGTGCATGGGCTAATATGTATTCCGGATATCCTCTGTTGCTTAATGCCTGTGTGATGCCTTTGGCCGCAATCCTGTAATCTTGTTCTTTTGAGGAATTCCTTTTAGCTCCCTCACCACAGCTCCTCTAGTTAACCATTTTCTCATCAAAAAACACAAACTTAGAGATCTCAAGATCATCGTTTTGGAAATTATTACTGAAAACAAATACCACATTTTAAATATGGAAAAGGTATTACTGCAAAGAGAAGCTTTTTACATTCATAGATTCAACACATTAATACCCCATGGCTTGAACACTGAATGGGTACCGTCATCATTCTTATAAACATTAAATTGTAATATATATGTAAGTAGGCTTTATATGGCTCTTTAAGAAGAAACAGGTCCCCTTAAGAACTTCAAAATCAGCATAGGTATTTCTAGCTAGACACCTGTATCCCAGGACCTGTATCTACATCCTTTTCACATGTCATTAGAAGTTTGTCTGATTTATCACACATGAGGGGGTAAAATAAGCTTACTTAAAGAATAGAGGATTATAACCAGTTAACGCGAGCACACGATACAAGACTACAGGAGGTGCAGACGCGCGGGTTATATATACTTAGATACAGATATAAAGACGTTTTAGGTATGTATTTCTTCCAGTTTATAAATAATTTGTACGTAGCTGCTTAGAAGATTACTTATTCTGTCGCGGACCAAGTTGTGTATTGTATACTATTAGCAAGGGCTACAGACCATTGGCATGCTAGACCATTCGAGACTTATTAGATTGATACATAAAACTCACTTACAAGGGGTTCTGCCTGGTCTCTAGCTTGCATAGAGTTATTGCTTTAACTTCAGTCTTCAATGTTGTTATATGCATAGAGTTTTTGGAAAAGATTGTTTGATATCTTGTAATAGATTTTATTACATTATATACATTTTACGTTGTAGACGCTTGACAAAGGACAACGAAATGTCCAATTACCGGAAGGACATCGCCACTCCATAGTCTACCACCATTTAAAGACACAGCTTATAGTGTATTTCAAGCTACAAGATACCTTTCCGGATCGTTTAATTGCTTAATATAGTTCTTATGAATTGAATAAGAGATACAAGAATATTGTTTTCTACTACATTAAACGGAACTTTCATCATCACGACCGTTCGTTGGGAGTGTTTTCTCGCTTTGACTATCATCACACCCCAGCCGCTTCACCGTATCGTGAGTTAGAGAGAGACAGAGAAAGAGAAGCTGTGAGTGAGAGAGTGAGAGAGAAAGAGAAGCTGTGTGTGAGAGAGAGAGAAAGAGAAGCTGTGAGTGAGAGAGAGAGAAAGAAAGAGATGCTGTGAGTGAGAGAGAGAGGGTGAAAGAGAAGCTGTGATTGTGAGAGAGAGGGAGAAAAAGCTGTCAGTGAGCGTGAGAGAGAGAGAGAAGCTGTGACAGTGGGAGAGAGAGAAAGAGAAGCTGTGAGTGAGTGAGAGAGAAAGAAAGAGAAGCAATGAGTGAGAGAGAGAAGCTGTAAGTGAGAGAGAGAGGGAGAAAGAGAAGCTGTGTGTGAGAGAGAGAAAGAGAAGCTGTGAGTGAGAGAGACAGACAGAGAAAGAGAAGCTGTGAGTGAGAGAGAGAGAGCTAGAAGCTGTGAGTGAGTGAGAGAGAGAGAAGCTGTGAGTGAGAGAGAGAAAGAGAAGCTCTGAGTGAGAGAGAGATAAAGAGAAGCTGTGAGTTAGAGAGAGAGAGAAAGAGAAGCTGTGAGTGAGAGAGAGAGAAGCTGTGAGTGAGAGAGAGAGGGAGAAAGTGAAGCGGTGAGTGAGAGAGAGAGAGAAAGCGAAGCTGTGAGTGACAGAGAGAGCGAGAAAAAAAGAATCTGTGAGTGAGAGAGAGAGAGAAGCTGTGAGTGAGTGAGAGAGAGAGAAGCTGTGAGAGAGAGAGAGAAAGAAAAGCTGTGAGTGAGAGAGAGAGAGAGAGAAAGAGAAGCTGTGAGTGAGAGAGATATAAAGAGAAGCTGTGAGTTAGAGAGAGACAGAGAAAGAGAAGCTGTGAGTGAGAGAGATAGAGAAAGAGAAGCTGTGTGTGTGTGTGAGAGAGAGAAGCTGTGAGTGAGAGAGAGAGAGAAAGAGAAGGTGTGTGTGTGTGAGAGAGAAAGAGAAGCTGTGAGTGAGAGAGAGAGAGAAGATGTGAGTGTGAGAGAGAGAAGATGTGAGTGAGAGAAAGGGAAAGAGAAGCTGTGAGTGAGTGAGAGAGAGATAAAGAGAAGCTGTGAGTGTGTGAGAGAGATAAAGAGAAGCTGTGAGTTAGAGAGAGACAGAGAAAGAGAAGTTGTGAGTGAGAGAGTGAGAGAGAAAGAGAAGCTGTGAGTGAGAGAGAGAGAGAAAGATAAGCTGTGAGTGAGAGAGAGAAAGAAAGAGATGCTGTGAGTGAGAGAGAGAGGGTGAAAGAGAAGCTGTGATTGTGAGAGAGAGGGAGAAAAAGCTGTCAGTGAGTGTGAGAGAGAGAGAAGCTGTGACAGTGGGAGAGAGAGAAAGAGAAGCTGTGAGTGAGTGAGAGAGAAAGAAAGAGAAGCTATGAGTGAGAGAGTGAAGCTGTAAGTGAGAGAGAGAGGGAGAAAGAGAAGCTGTGTGTGAGAGAGAGAAAGAGAAGCTGTGAGTGAGAGAGACAGACAGAGAAAGAGAAGCTGTGAGTGAGAGAGAGAGAGCTAGAAGGTGTGAGTGAGTGAGAGAGAGAGAAGCTGTGAGTGAGAGAGAGAAAGAGAAGCTGTGAGTGAGAGAGAGAGAGAAAGAGAAGCTGTGAGTGAGAGAGAGATAAAGAGAAGCTGTGAGTAAGAGAGAGAGAGAAAGAGAAGCTGTGAGTGAGAGAGAGAGAGAAGCTGTGAGTGAGAGAGAGAGGGAGAAAGTGAAGCGGTGAGTGAGAGAGAGAGAGAAAGAGAAGCTGTGAGTGAGAGCGAGAGCGAGAAAAAAGAATGTGTGAGTGAGAGAAAGAGAGAGAAAAGCTGTGAGTGAGTGAGAGAGAGAGAAGCTGTGAGTGAGAGAGAGATAAAGAGAAGCTGTGAGTTAGAGAGAGACAGAGAAAGAGAAGCTGTGAGTGAGAGAGAGAGAGAAAGAGAAGCTGTGTGTGACAGAGAGAGAAGCTGTGAGTGAGAGAGAGAGAAAGAGAAGATGTTAGTGAGAGAGTGAGAGAGAGAAAGAGAAGCTGTGAGTGAGAGAGAGAGAGAAAGAGAAGGTGTGTGTGTGAGAGAGAAAGAGAAGCTGTGAGTGTGAGAGAGAGAGAAGATGTGAGTGAGAGAGAGAGAGAAGATGTGAGTGAGAGAAAGAGAAAGAGAAGCTGTGAGTGAGTGAGAGAGAGAGATAAAGAGAAGCTGTGAGTGATAGAGAGAGATAAACAAAAGCTGTGAGTGAGAGAGAGAAAGAGAAGCTGGGAGTGAGTAAGAGAGAGAAAGAGAAGCTGGGAGTGAGAGAGAGAGAGAAGCTGTGAGTGAGAGAGAGAGAGAGAGAAGCTGTGAGTGAGAGAGAAAGAAAGAAAGAGAAGCTGTGAGTGAGTGAGTGAGAGAGAGAGAAACTGTGAGTGAGAGAGAGAGAGAGAGAAAGAGAAGCTGTGAGTGAGAGAGAGAGAGAGAAAGAGAAGCTGTGAGTGAGAGAGAGAAGCTGTGAGTGAGAGAGAGATGGAGAAAGAGAAGCCGTGTGAGAGAGAGAAAGAAAGAGAAGCTGTGGGTGAGAGAGAGAGAGAAAGTGAAGATGTGAGAGAGAGAAAGAGGTGTGAGTGAGAGAGAGAGAGAGAAGCTGTGAGTGAGAGAGAGAGAGAAAGAGAAGCTGTGACTGAGAGAGAGAGATAAAGCTGTGAGTTAGAGAGAGACAGAGAAAGAGAAGCTGTGAGTGAGAGAGAGAGAGAAAGAGATGTGAGTGAGAGAGAGAAAGAGAAACTGTGAGTGAGAGAGAGAGAGAAAGAAAGACAAGCTGTGAGTGAGAGAGAGATAAAGAGAAGCTGTGAGTTAGAGAGAGACAGAGAAAGAGAAGCTGTGAGTGAGTGAGAGAGAGAGAAGCTGTGAGTGTGAGAGAGAGAGAGAGAGAAGCTGAGAGTGAGAGAGAGAGAGAAAGAGAAGCTGTGAGTGAGAGAGTGAGAGAAAGAGAAGCTGTGAGTGAGAGGGAGAGGGTGAAAAAGAAACTGTGTGTGAGAGAGAAGGAGAAAAAGGGAAGCTGTGAGTGAGCGTGAGAGAGAGAGAGAAGGTGTGACAGTGGGAGAGAGAGAGAGAAAGAGAAGCTGTGAGTGAGAGAAGGAGAAAGAAAGAAAGAGAAGCTATGAGTGAGAGAGAGAAGCTGTGAGTGAGAGAGAGAGGGAGAAAGAGAAGTTATGTGTGAGAGAGAGAGGGAAAGAGAAGCTGTGAGTGTGAGAGAGAGACAGAGAAAGAGAAGCTGTGAGTGAGAGAGAGAGAGCTAGAAGCTGTGAGTGAGTGAGAGAGAGAGAAGCTGTGACTGAGTGAGAGAAAGAGAAGCTGTGAGTGAGAGAGAGAGAGAAAGAGAAGTTGTGTGAGAGAGAGATAAAGAGAAGCTGTGAGTTAGAGAGAGAGAGAAAGAGAAGCTGTGAGTGAGAGAGAGAGAGAAAAAGAGAATCTGTGAGTGAGAGAGAGAAAGAGAGAAGCTGTGAGTGAGAGAGAAAGAGACGCTGTGAGTGAGAGAGAGAGAAAGAGAAGCTGTGAGTGAGAGAGAGATAAAGAAGCTGTGAGTTAGAGAGAGACAGAGAAAGAGAAGCTGTGAGTGAGAGAGAGAGAGAAAGAGAAGCTGTGTGTGTGAGAGAGAAGCTGTGAGTGAGAGAGAGAGAAAGAGAAGATGTTAGTGAGAGAGTGAGAGAGAGAAAGAGAAGGTGTGTGTGTGAGAGAGAAAGAGAAGCTGTGTGAGAGAGAGAGAAGATGTGAGAGAGAGAGAAAGAGAGAAGATGTGAGTGAGAGAAAGAGAAAGAGAAGCTGTGAGTGAGTGAGAGAGAGAGATAAAGAGAAGCTGTGAGTGAGAGAGAGAAAGAGAAGCTGGGAGTGAGTAAGAGAGAGAAAGAGAGGCTGTGAGTGAGAGAGAGAGAGAGAAGCTGTGAGTGAGAGAGAAAGAAAGAGAAGCTGTGAGTGAGTGAGAGAGAGAGAGAGAAACTGTGAGTGAGAGAGAGAGAGAAAGAGAAACTGTGAGTGAGAGAGAGAGAAGATGTGAGTGAGAGAAAGAGAAAGAGAAGCTGTGAGTGAGTGAGAGAGAGATAAAGAGAAGCTGTGAGTGATAGAGAGAGATAAAGAAAAGCTGTGAGTGAGAGAGAAAGAGAAGCTGGGAGTGAGTAAGAGAGAGAAAGAGAAGCTGTGAGTGAGAGAGAGAGAGAGAGAGAAGCTGTGAGTGAGAGAGAGAGAGAGAGAAGCTGTGAGTGAGAGAGAAAGAAAGAAAGAGAAGCTGTGAGTGAGTGAGAGAGAGAGAGAAACTGTGAGTGAGTGAGAGAGAGAGAAAGAGAAGCTGTGAGTGAGAGAGAGAGAGAAAGAAAGAGAAGCTGTGAGTGAGAGAGAGAGAGAGAAGCTGTGAGTGAGAGAGAGATGGAGAAAGAGAAGCTGTGTGAGAGAGAGAAAGAAAGAGAATCTGTGAATGAGAGAGAGAAAGAAAGTGAAGATGTGTGAGAGAGAAAGAGGTGTGAGTGAGAGAGAGAGAGAGAGAAGCTGTGAGTGAGAGAGAGAGAAAGAGAAGCTGTGACTGAGAAAGAGATAAAGACAAGCTGTGAGTTAGAGAGAGACAGAGAAAGAGAAGCTGTGAGTGAGAGAGAGAGAGAATGAGATGTGAGTGAGAGAGAGAAAGAGAAACTGTGAGTGAGAGAGAGAGAGAGAAAGAAAGACAAGCTGCGAGTGAGAGAGAGATAAAGAGAAGCTGTGAGTTAGAGAGAGACAGAAAAAGAGAAGCTTGAGTGAGAGAGAGAGAGACGCTGTGAGTGTGAGAGAGATAGAGATAGAGACACTGTGAGTGAGAGAGAGAGAGAGAGAAAGAAAAGCTGTGAGTGAGAGAGAGAGAAAGAGAAGCTGTGAGTGAGAGAGAGAGGGTGAAAGAGAAACTGTGTGTGAGAGAGAGGGAGAAAAATGGAAGCTGTGAGTGAGCGTGAGAGAGAGAGAGAAGGTGTGACAGTGGGAGAGAGAGAGAGAAAGAGAAGCTGTGAGTGAGAGAGAGAGAAAGAAAGAAAGAGAAGCTATGAGTGAGAGAGAGAAGCTGTGAGTGAGAGAGAGAGGGAGAAAGAGAAGCTGTGAGTGAGAGAGAGAGGGAAAGAGAAGCTGTGAGTGTGAGAGAGAGACAGAGAAAGAGAAGCTGTGAGTGAGAGAGAGAGAGCTAGAAACTGTGTGAGTGAGAGAGAGAGAGAAGCTGTGAGTGAGTGAGAGAAAGAGAAGCTGTGAGTGAGAGAGAGAGAGAGAGAAGCTGTGAGTGAGAGAGAGATAAAGAGAAGCTGTGAGTTAGAGAGAGAGAGAGAAAGAGAAGCTGTGAGTGAGAGAGAGAGAAAAAAGAGAATCTGTGAGTGAGAGAGAGAAAGCTGTGAGTGAGAGAGAGAAAGAGAGAAGCTGTGTGAGAGAGAAAAACAGAAGCTGTGAGTGAGAGAGAGAGAGAGAAAGAGAAGCTGTGAGTGAGAGAGAGATAAAGAAGCTATGAGTTAGAGAGAGACAGAGAAAGAGAAGCTGTGAGTGAGAGAGAGAGAGAAAGAGAAGCTGTGTGTGTGAGATAGAGAAGCTGCGAGTGAGAGAGAGAGAGAAAGAGAAGATGTTAGTGAGAGAGTGAAAGAGAGAAAGAGAAGCTGTGAGTGAGAGTGAGAGAGAAGCTGTGAGTGACAGAGAGAGAGAGAAAGAGAAGTTGTGTGTGTGAGAGAGAGAGAAGCTGTGAGTGAGAGAGAGAGAGAGAAGCTGTCAATGAGAGAGAGAGAGAGAAGATGTGAGTGTGAGAGAGAAAGAGAAAGAGAAGCTGTGAGTGAGTGAGAGAGAGAGAGAGATAAAGAGAAGCTGTGAGTGATAAAGAGAGATAAAGAGAAGCTGTGAGAGAGAGAGAGAGAAGCTGTGAGTGAGAGAGAGAGAGAAAGAGAAGCTATGAGTGAGTGAGAGAGAGAGAAGCTGTGAGTGAGAGAGAGAGAGAAGCTGTGAGTGAGAGAGAAAGAAAGAGAGAGAAGCTGTGAGTGAGAGAGAGAGAGAGTAAGAGAAGCTGTGAGTGAGAGAGAGAAAGAGAAGCTGGGAGTAAGAGAGAGAAAGAGAAGCTGTGAGTGAGAGAGAGAGAGAGAAGCTGTGAGTGAGAGAGAGAGAGAGAGAAGCTGTGAGTGAGAGAGAAAGAAAGAGAAGCTGTGAGTGAGTGAGAGAGAGAGAGAAACTGTGAGTGAGTGAGAGAGAGAGAAAGAGAAGCTGTGAGTGAGAGAGAGAGAGAAAGAAAGAGAAGCTGTGAGTGAGAGAGAGAGAGAAGCTGTGAGTGAGAGAGAGATGGAGAAAGAGAAGCTGTGTGAGAGAGAGAAAGAAAGAGAATCTGTGAGTGAGAGAGAGAAAGAAAGTGAAGATGTGTGAGAGAGAAAGAGGTGTGAGTGAGAGAGAGAGAAAGAGAAGCTGTGACTGAGAAAGAGATAAAGACAAGCTGTGAGTTAGAGAGAGACAGAGAAAGAGAAGCTGTGAGTGAGAGAGAGAGAGAATGAGATGTGAGTGAGAGAGAGAAAGAGAAACTGTGAGTGAGAGAGAGAGAGAGAAAGAAAGACAAGCTGCGAGTGAGATAGAGATAAAGAGAAGCTGTGAGTTAGAGAGAGACAGAAAATGAGAAGCTTGAGTGAGAGAGAGAGAGAAGCTGTGAGTGTGAGAGAGATAGAGATAGAGACGCTGTGAGTGAGAGAGAGAGAGAAAGAAAAGCTGTGAGTGAGAGAGTGAGAGAAAGAGAAGCTGTGAGTGAGAGAGAGAGGGTGAAAGAGAAACTGTGTGTGAGAGAGAGGGAGAAAAAGGGAAGCTGTGAGTGAGCATGAGAGAGAGAGAGAAGGTGTGACAGTGGGAGAGAGAGAGAGAAAGAGAAGCTGTGAGTGAGAGAGAGAGAAAGAAAGGAAGAGAAGCTATGAGTGAGAGAGAGAAGCTGTGAGTGAGAGAGAGAGGGAGAAAGAGAAGCTGTGAGTGAGAGAGAGAGGGAAAGAGAAGCTGTGAGTGTGAGAGAGAGACAGAGAAAGAGAAGCTGTGAGTGAGAGAGAGAGAGCTAGAAGCTGTGTGTGAGTGAGAGAGAGAGAGAAGCTGTGAGTGAGTGAGAGAAAGAGAAGCTGTGAGTGAGAGAGAGAGAGAGAGAGAGAAGCTGTGAGTGAGAGAGAGATAAAGAGAAGCTGTGAGTTAGAGAGAGAGAGAGAGAAGCTGTGAGTGAGAGAGAGAGAGAAAAAGAGAATCTGTGAGTGAGAGAGAGAGAGAGAAGCTGTGAGTGAGAGAGAGAAAGAGAGAAGCTGTGTGAGAGAGAGAAAGAGAAGCTGTGAGTGAGAGAGAGAGAGAGAAAGAGAAGCTGTGAGTGAGAGAGAGATAAAGAAGCTGTGAGTTAGAGAGAGACAGAGAAAGAGAAGCTGTGAGTGAGAGAGAGAGAAAAAGAGAAGCTGTGTGTGTGAGAGAGAGAAGCTGTGAGTGAGAGAGAGAAAGAGAAGATGTTAGTGAGAGAGTGAGAGAGAGAAAGAGAAGCTGTGAGTGAGAGTGAGAGAGAAGCTGTGAGTGACAGAGAGAGAGAAATAGAAGTTGTGTGTGTGAGAGAGAGAGAAGCTGTGAGTGAGAGAGAGAGAGAGAAGCTGTCAATGAGAGAGAGAGAGAGAAGATGTGAGTGTGAGAGAGAAAGAGAAAGAGAAGCTGTGAGTGAGTGAGAGAGAGAGAGAGATAAAGAGAAGCTGTGAGTGATAAAGAGAGATAAAGAGAAGCTGTGTGTGAGAGAGAGAAGCTGTGAGTGAGAGAGAGAGAGAAAGAGAAGCTGTGAGTGAGTGAGTGAGAGAGAAGGTGTGAGTGAGAGAGAGAGAGAAGCTGTGAGTGAGAGAGAAAGAAAGAGAGAGAGAAGCTGTGAGTGAGAGAGAGAGAGAGTAAGAGAAGCTTTGAGTGAGAGAGAGAGAGAAAGAGAAGCTGTGAGTGAGAGAGAGAGAGAAAGAAAGAGAAGCTGTGAGTGAGAGAGAGAGAGAAAGTGAAGATGTGAGTGAGAGAGAGAAAGAGGTGTGAGAGAGAGGGAGAGAGAAAGAGAAGCTGTGAGTGAGAGAGAGAGAGAAAGAGAAGCTGTGACTGAGAGAGAGAGATAAAGACAAGCTGTGAGTTAGAGAGAGACAGAGAGAGAGATAGCTGTGAGTGAGAAAGAGAGAGAAGCTGTGAGTGAGAGAGAGAGAGAAAGAGATGTGAGTGAGAGAGAGAAAGAGAAACTGTGAGTGAGAGAGAGAGAGAGAAATAAAGAGAAGCTGTGAGTGAGAGAGAGATAAAGAGAAGCTGTGAGTTAGAGAGAGACAGAGAAAGAGAAGCTGTGAGTGAGAGAGAGAGAGAAAGAGAAGCTGTGAGTGAGAGAGAGAGAGAAAGAGAAGCTGTGAGTGTGAGAGAGAGAGAGAGATAGAGAAGCTGTGAGTGAGAGAGAGTAAGAAAAAGAAAAGCTGTGAGTGAGGGAGTGAGAGAAAGAGAAGCTGTGAGTGAGAGAGAGAGAAAGAAAGAGAAGCTGTGAGTGAGAGAGAGAGGGTGAAAGAGAAGCTGTGATTGTGAGAGAGAAGGAGAAAAAGGGAAGCTGTGAGTGAGCGTGAGAGAGAGAGAGAAGCTGTGACAGTGGGAGAGAGAGAGAGAAAGAGAAGCTGTGAGAGAGAGAGAAAGAAAGAGAAGCTATGAGCGAGAGAGAGAGAGAGAGAGAAGCTGTGAGTGAGAGAGAGAGGGAAAGAGAAGCTGTGAGTGAGAGAGAGAGAGCTAGAAGCTGTGAGTGAATGAGAGAGAGAAAGAGAAGCTGTGCGTGTGTGTGAGAGAGAAAGAGATGCTGTGAGTGAGAGAGAGAGAAAGAAAGAGAAGCTGTGAGTGAGAGAGAGAGAAGCTGTGAGTGAGAGAGAGAGAAGATGTGAGTGAGAGAGAGAAAGAGAAAGAGAAACTGTGAGTGAGTGAGAGAGAGAGATAATGAGAAGCTGTGAATGATAGAGAGAGATAAAGAAAAGCTGTGAGTGAGAGAGAGAAAGAGAAGCTGGGAGTGAGTAAGAGAGAGAAAGAGAAGCTGTGAGTGTGTGTGAGAGAGAGAAGCTGTGAGTGAGAGAGAGAGAGAGAGAAGCTGTGAGTGCGAGAGAGACAGAGAAAGAGAAGCTTGAGTGAGAGAGAGAGAGAGATGCTGTGAGTGTGAGAGAGATAGAGATAGAGACACTGTGAGTGAGAGAGAGAGAGAGAAAGAAAAGCTGTGAGTGAGAGAGAGAGAAAGAGAAGCTGTGAGTGAGAGAGAGAGGGTGAAAGAGAAACTGTGTGTGAGAGAGAGGGAGAAAAAGGGAAGCTGTGAGTGAGCGTGAGAGAGAGAGAGAAGGTGTGACAGTGGGAGAGAGAGAGATAAAGAGAAGCTGTGAGTTAGAGAGAGACAGAGAAAGAGAAGCTTGAGTGAGAGAGAGAGAGAGACGCTGTGAGTGTGAGAGAGATAGAGATAGAGACACTGTGAGTGAGAGAGAGAGAGAAAGAAAAGCTGTGAGTGAGAGAGAGAGAAAGAGAAGCTGTGAGTGAGAGAGAGAAGGTGAAAGAGAAACTGTGTGTGAGAGAGAGGGAGAAAAAGGGAAGTTGTGAGTGAGCATGTGAGAGAGAGAAGCTGTGACAGTGGGAGAGAGAAAGAGAGAAAGAGAAGCTGTGAGTGAGAGAGAGAGAAAGAAAGAGAAGCTATGAGTGAGAGAGAGAGAGAAGCTGTGAGTGAGAGAGAGAAGGAGAAAGAGAATCTGTGAGTGAGAGAGAGAGAGAGTAGCTGTGAGTGAGAGAGAAAGCTGTGAGTGAGTGAGAGAGAGAGAGAAGCTGTGAGTGAGAGAGAGAAAGAGAAGCTGTGAGTGAGAGAGAGAGAGAGAAAGAGAAGCTGTGAGTGAGAGAGATATAAAGAGAAGCTGTGAGTTAGAGAGAGACAGAGAAAGAGAAGCTGTGAGTGAGAGAGATAGAGAAAGAGAAGCTGTGTGTGTGTGTGAGAGAGAGAAGCTGTGAGTGAGAGAGAGAGAGAAAGAGAAGGTGTGTGTGTGTGAGAGAGAAAGAGAAGCTGTGAGTGAGAGAGAGAGAGAAGATGTGAGTGTGAGAGAGAGAAGATGTGAGTGAGAGAAAGGGAAAGAGAAGCTGTGAGTGAGTGAGAGAGAGATAAAGAGAAGCTGTGAGTGTGTGAGAGAGATAAAGAGAAGCTGTGAGTTAGAGAGAGACAGAGAAAGAGAAGTTGTGAGTGAGAGAGTGAGAGAGAAAGAGAAGCTGTGAGTGAGAGAGAGAGAGAAAGATAAGCTGTGAGTGAGAGAGAGAAAGAAAGAGATGCTGTGAGTGAGAGAGAGAGGGTGAAAGAGAAGCTGTGATTGTGAGAGAGAGGGAGAAAAAGCTGTCAGTGAGTGTGAGAGAGAGAGAAGCTGTGACAGTGGGAGAGAGAGAAAGAGAAGCTGTGAGTGAGTGAGAGAGAAAGAAAGAGAAGCTATGAGTGAGAGAGTGAAGCTGTAAGTGAGAGAGAGAGGGAGAAAGAGAAGCTGTGTGTGAGAGAGAGAAAGAGAAGCTGTGAGTGAGAGAGACAGACAGAGAAAGAGAAGCTGTGAGTGAGAGAGAGAGAGCTAGAAGGTGTGAGTGAGTGAGAGAGAGAGAAGCTGTGAGTGAGAGAGAGAAAGAGAAGCTGTGAGTGAGAGAGAGAGAGAAAGAGAAGCTGTGAGTGAGAGAGAGATAAAGAGAAGCTGTGAGTAAGAGAGAGAGAGAAAGAGAAGCTGTGAGTGAGAGAGAGAGAGAAGCTGTGAGTGAGAGAGAGAGGGAGAAAGTGAAGCGGTGAGTGAGAGAGAGAGAGAAAGAGAAGCTGTGAGTGAGAGCGAGAGCGAGAAAAAAGAATGTGTGAGTGAGAGAAAGAGAGAGAAAAGCTGTGAGTGAGAGAGAGAGAGAGAAGCTGTGAGTGAGAGAGAGATAAAGAGAAGCTGTGAGTTAGAGAGAGACAGAGAAAGAGAAGCTGTGAGTGAGAGAGAGAGAGAAAGAGATGCTGTGTGTGACAGAGAGAGAAGCTGTGAGTGAGAGAGAGAGAAAGAGAAGATGTTAGTGAGAGAGTGAGAGAGAGAAAGAGAAGCTGTGAGTGAGAGAGAGAGAGAAAGAGAAGGTGTGTGTGTGAGAGAGAAAGAGAAGCTGTGAGTGTGAGAGAGAGAGAAGATGTGAGTGAGAGAGAGAGAGAAGATGTGAGTGAGAGAAAGAGAAAGAGAAGCTGTGAGTGAGTGAGAGAGAGAGATAAAGAGAAGCTGTGAGTGATAGAGAGAGATAAACAAAAGCTGTGAGTGAGAGAGAGAAAGAGAAGCTGGGAGTGAGTAAGAGAGAGAAAGAGAAGCTGGGAGTGAGAGAGAGAGAGAAGCTGTGAG
The DNA here is from genome assembly GCA_035047345.1 of Bradypodion ventrale. Classification (NCBI taxonomy): domain Eukaryota; kingdom Metazoa; phylum Chordata; class Lepidosauria; order Squamata; family Chamaeleonidae; genus Bradypodion; species Bradypodion ventrale. Next base: position 8,352,169 of record JAWDJE010000018.1, on the reverse strand, counting down.
TGAGAGAGAGAGAGAGAGAAGCTGTGAGTGAGAGAGAAAGAAAGAAAGAGAAGCTGTGAGTGAGTGAGTGAGAGAGAGAGAAACTGTGAGTGAGAGAGAGAGAGAGAGAAAGAGAAGCTGTGAGTGAGAGAGAGAGAGAGAGAAAGAGAAGCTGTGAGTGAGAGAGAGAAGCTGTGAGTGAGAGAGAGATGGAGAAAGAGAAGCCGTGTGAGAGAGAGAAAGAAAGAGAAGCTGTGGGTGAGAGAGAGAGAGAAAGTGAAGATGTGAGAGAGAGAAAGAGGTGTGAGTGAGAGAGAGAGAGAGAAGCTGTGAGTGAGAGAGAGAGAGAAAGAGAAGCTGTGACTGAGAGAGAGAGATAAAGCTGTGAGTTAGAGAGAGACAGAGAAAGAGAAGCTGTGAGTGAGAGAGAGAGAGAAAGAGATGTGAGTGAGAGAGAGAAAGAGAAACTGTGAGTGAGAGAGAGAGAGAAAGAAAGACAAGCTGTGAGTGAGAGAGAGATAAAGAGAAGCTGTGAGTTAGAGAGAGACAGAGAAAGAGAAGCTGTGAGTGAGAGAGAGAGAGAGAAGCTGTGAGTGTGAGAGAGAGAGAGAGAGAAGCTGAGAGTGAGAGAGAGAGAGAAAGAGAAGCTGTGAGTGAGAGAGTGAGAGAAAGAGAAGCTGTGAGTGAGAGGGAGAGGGTGAAAAAGAAACTGTGTGTGAGAGAGAAGGAGAAAAAGGGAAGCTGTGAGTGAGCGTGAGAGAGAGAGAGAAGGTGTGACAGTGGGAGAGAGAGAGAGAAAGAGAAGCTGTGAGTGAGAGAAGGAGAAAGAAAGAAAGAGAAGCTATGAGTGAGAGAGAGAAGCTGTGAGTGAGAGAGAGAGGGAGAAAGAGAAGTTATGTGTGAGAGAGAGAGGGAAAGAGAAGCTGTGAGTGTGAGAGAGAGACAGAGAAAGAGAAGCTGTGAGTGAGAGAGAGAGAGCTAGAAGCTGTGAGTGAGTGAGAGAGAGAGAAGCTGTGACTGAGTGAGAGAAAGAGAAGCTGTGAGTGAGAGAGAGAGAGAAAGAGAAGTTGTGTGAGAGAGAGATAAAGAGAAGCTGTGAGTTAGAGAGAGAGAGAAAGAGAAGCTGTGAGTGAGAGAGAGAGAGAAAAAGAGAATCTGTGAGTGAGAGAGAGAAAGAGAGAAGCTGTGAGTGAGAGAGAAAGAGATGCTGTGAGTGAGAGAGAGAGAAAGAGAAGCTGTGAGTGAGAGAGAGATAAAGAAGCTGTGAGTTAGAGAGAGACAGAGAAAGAGAAGCTGTGAGTGAGAGAGAGAGAGAAAGAGAAGCTGTGTGTGTGTGAGAGAGAAGCTGTGAGTGAGAGAGAGAGAAAGAGAAGATGTTAGTGAGAGAGTGAGAGAGCGAAAGAGAAGGTGTGTGTGTGAGAGAGAAAGAGAAGCTGTGTGAGAGAGAGAGAAGATGTGAGAGAGAGAGAGAGAGAGAAGATGTGAGTGAGAGAAAGAGAAAGAGAAGCTGTGAGTGAGTGAGAGAGAGAGATAAAGAGAAGCTGTGAGTGAGAGAGAGAAAGAGAAGCTGGGAGTGAGTAAGAGAGAGAAAGAGAGGCTGTGAGTGAGAGAGAGAGAGAGAAGCTGTGAGTGAGAGAGAAAGAAAGAGAAGCTGTGAGTGAGTGAGAGAGAGAGAGAGAAACTGTGAGTGAGAGAGAGAGAGAAAGAGAAACTGTGAGTGAGAGAGAGAGAAGATGTGAGTGAGAGAAAGAGAAAGAGAAGCTGTGAGTGAGTGAGAGAGAGATAAAGAGAAGCTGTGAGTGATAGAGAGAGATAAAGAAAAGCTGTGAGTGAGAGAGAAAGAGAAGCTGGGAGTGAGTAAGAGAGAGAAAGAGAAGCTGTGAGTGAGAGAGAGAGAGAGAGAAGCTGTGAGTGAGAGAGAGAGAGAGAGAAGCTGTGAGTGAGAGAGAAAGAAAGAAAGAGAAGCTGTGAGTGAGTGAGAGAGAGAGAGAGAAACTGTGAGTGAGTGAGAGAGAGAGAAAGAGAAGCTGTGAGTGAGAGAGAGAGAGAAAGAAAGAGAAGCTGTGAGTGAGAGAGAGAGAGAGAAGCTGTGAGTGAGAGAGAGATGGAGAAAGAGAAGCTGTGTGAGAGAGAGAAAGAAAGAGAATCTGTGAATGAGAGAGAGAAAGAAAGTGAAGATGTGTGAGAGAGAAAGAGGTGTGAGTGAGAGAGAGAGAGAGAGAAGCTGTGAGTGAGAGAGAGAGAAAGAGAAGCTGTGACTGAGAAAGAGATAAAGACAAGCTGTGAGTTAGAGAGAGACAGAGAAAGAGAAGCTGTGAGTGAGAGAGAGAGAGAATGAGATGTGAGTGAGAGAGAGAAAGAGAAACTGTGAGTGAGAGAGAGAGAGAGAAAGAAAGACAAGCTGCGAGTGAGAGAGAGATAAAGAGAAGCTGTGAGTTAGAGAGAGACAGAAAAAGAGAAGCTTGAGTGAGAGAGAGAGAGACGCTGTGAGTGTGAGAGAGATAGAGATAGAGACACTGTGAGTGAGAGAGAGAGAGAGAGAAAGAAAAGCTGTGAGTGAGAGAGAGAGAAAGAGAAGCTGTGAGTGAGAGAGAGAGGGTGAAAGAGAAACTGTGTGTGAGAGAGAGGGAGAAAAAGGGAAGCTGTGAGTGAGCGTGAGAGAGAGAGAGAAGGTGTGACAGTGGGAGAGAGAGAGAGAAAGAGAAGCTGTGAGTGAGAGAGAGAGAAAGAAAGAAAGAGAAGCTATGAGTGAGAGAGAGAAGCTGTGAGTGAGAGAGAGAGGGAGAAAGAGAAGCTGTGAGTGAGAGAGAGAGGGAAAGAGAAGCTGTGAGTGTGAGAGAGAGACAGAGAAAGAGAAGCTGTGAGTGAGAGAGAGAGAGCTAGAAACTGTGTGAGTGAGAGAGAGAGAGAAGCTGTGAGTGAGTGAGAGAAAGAGAAGCTGTGAGTGAGAGAGAGAGAGAGAGAAGCTGTGAGTGAGAGAGAGATAAAGAGAAGCTGTGAGTTAGAGAGAGAGAGAGAAAGAGAAGCTGTGAGTGAGAGAGAGAGAAAAAAGAGAATCTGTGAGTGAGAGAGAGAAAGCTGTGAGTGAGAGAGAGAAAGAGAGAAGCTGTGTGAGAGAGAAAAACAGAAGCTGTGAGTGAGAGAGAGAGAGAGAAAGAGAAGCTGTGAGTGAGAGAGAGATAAAGAAGCTATGAGTTAGAGAGAGACAGAGAAAGAGAAGCTGTGAGTGAGAGAGAGAGAGAAAGAGAAGCTGTGTGTGTGAGATAGAGAAGCTGCGAGTGAGAGAGAGAGAGAAAGAGAAGATGTTAGTGAGAGAGTGAAAGAGAGAAAGAGAAGCTGTGAGTGAGAGTGAGAGAGAAGCTGTGAGTGACAGAGAGAGAGAGAAAGAGAAGTTGTGTGTGTGAGAGAGAGAGAAGCTGTGAGTGAGAGAGAGAGAGAGAAGCTGTCAATGAGAGAGAGAGAGAGAAGATGTGAGTGTGAGAGAGAAAGAGAAAGAGAAGCTGTGAGTGAGTGAGAGAGAGAGAGAGATAAAGAGAAGCTGTGAGTGATAAAGAGAGATAAAGAGAAGCTGTGAGAGAGAGAGAGAGAAGCTGTGAGTGAGAGAGAGAGAGAAAGAGAAGCTATGAGTGAGTGAGAGAGAGAGAAGCTGTGAGTGAGAGAGAGAGAGAAGCTGTGAGTGAGAGAGAAAGAAAGAGAGAGAAGCTGTGAGTGAGAGAGAGAGAGAGTAAGAGAAGCTGTGAGTGAGAGAGAGAAAGAGAAGCTGGGAGTAAGAGAGAGAAAGAGAAGCTGTGAGTGAGAGAGAGAGAGAGAAGCTGTGAGTGAGAGAGAGAGAGAGAGAAGCTGTGAGTGAGAGAGAAAGAAAGAGAAGCTGTGAGTGAGTGAGAGAGAGAGAGAAACTGTGAGTGAGTGAGAGAGAGAGAAAGAGAAGCTGTGAGTGAGAGAGAGAGAGAAAGAAAGAGAAGCTGTGAGTGAGAGAGAGAGAGAAGCTGTGAGTGAGAGAGAGATGGAGAAAGAGAAGCTGTGTGAGAGAGAGAAAGAAAGAGAATCTGTGAGTGAGAGAGAGAAAGAAAGTGAAGATGTGTGAGAGAGAAAGAGGTGTGAGTGAGAGAGAGAGAAAGAGAAGCTGTGACTGAGAAAGAGATAAAGACAAGCTGTGAGTTAGAGAGAGACAGAGAAAGAGAAGCTGTGAGTGAGAGAGAGAGAGAATGAGATGTGAGTGAGAGAGAGAAAGAGAAACTGTGAGTGAGAGAGAGAGAGAGAAAGAAAGACAAGCTGCGAGTGAGATAGAGATAAAGAGAAGCTGTGAGTTAGAGAGAGACAGAAAATGAGAAGCTTGAGTGAGAGAGAGAGAGAAGCTGTGAGTGTGAGAGAGATAGAGATAGAGACGCTGTGAGTGAGAGAGAGAGAGAAAGAAAAGCTGTGAGTGAGAGAGTGAGAGAAAGAGAAGCTGTGAGTGAGAGAGAGAGGGTGAAAGAGAAACTGTGTGTGAGAGAGAGGGAGAAAAAGGGAAGCTGTGAGTGAGCATGAGAGAGAGAGAGAAGGTGTGACAGTGGGAGAGAGAGAGAGAAAGAGAAGCTGTGAGTGAGAGAGAGAGAAAGAAAGGAAGAGAAGCTATGAGTGAGAGAGAGAAGCTGTGAGTGAGAGAGAGAGGGAGAAAGAGAAGCTGTGAGTGAGAGAGAGAGGGAAAGAGAAGCTGTGAGTGTGAGAGAGAGACAGAGAAAGAGAAGCTGTGAGTGAGAGAGAGAGAGCTAGAAGCTGTGTGTGAGTGAGAGAGAGAGAGAAGCTGTGAGTGAGTGAGAGAAAGAGAAGCTGTGAGTGAGAGAGAGAGAGAGAGAGAGAAGCTGTGAGTGAGAGAGAGATAAAGAGAAGCTGTGAGTTAGAGAGAGAGAGAGAGAAGCTGTGAGTGAGAGAGAGAGAGAAAAAGAGAATCTGTGAGTGAGAGAGAGAGAGAGAAGCTGTGAGTGAGAGAGAGAAAGAGAGAAGCTGTGTGAGAGAGAGAAAGAGAAGCTGTGAGTGAGAGAGAGAGAGAGAAAGAGAAGCTGTGAGTGAGAGAGAGATAAAGAAGCTGTGAGTTAGAGAGAGACAGAGAAAGAGAAGCTGTGAGTGAGAGAGAGAGAAAAAGAGAAGCTGTGTGTGTGAGAGAGAGAAGCTGTGAGTGAGAGAGAGAAAGAGAAGATGTTAGTGAGAGAGTGAGAGAGAGAAAGAGAAGCTGTGAGTGAGAGTGAGAGAGAAGCTGTGAGTGACAGAGAGAGAGAAATAGAAGTTGTGTGTGTGAGAGAGAGAGAAGCTGTGAGTGAGAGAGAGAGAGAGAAGCTGTCAATGAGAGAGAGAGAGAGAAGATGTGAGTGTGAGAGAGAAAGAGAAAGAGAAGCTGTGAGTGAGTGAGAGAGAGAGAGAGATAAAGAGAAGCTGTGAGTGATAAAGAGAGATAAAGAGAAGCTGTGTGTGAGAGAGAGAAGCTGTGAGTGAGAGAGAGAGAGAAAGAGAAGCTGTGAGTGAGTGAGTGAGAGAGAAGGTGTGAGTGAGAGAGAGAGAGAAGCTGTGAGTGAGAGAGAAAGAAAGAGAGAGAGAAGCTGTGAGTGAGAGAGAGAGAGAGTAAGAGAAGCTTTGAGTGAGAGAGAGAGAGAAAGAGAAGCTGTGAGTGAGAGAGAGAGAGAAAGAAAGAGAAGCTGTGAGTGAGAGAGAGAGAGAAAGTGAAGATGTGAGTGAGAGAGAGAAAGAGGTGTGAGAGAGAGGGAGAGAGAAAGAGAAGCTGTGAGTGAGAGAGAGAGAGAAAGAGAAGCTGTGACTGAGAGAGAGAGATAAAGACAAGCTGTGAGTTAGAGAGAGACAGAGAGAGAGATAGCTGTGAGTGAGAAAGAGAGAGAAGCTGTGAGTGAGAGAGAGAGAGAAAGAGATGTGAGTGAGAGAGAGAAAGAGAAACTGTGAGTGAGAGAGAGAGAGAGAAATAAAGAGAAGCTGTGAGTGAGAGAGAGATAAAGAGAAGCTGTGAGTTAGAGAGAGACAGAGAAAGAGAAGCTGTGAGTGAGAGAGAGAGAGAAAGAGAAGCTGTGAGTGAGAGAGAGAGAGAAAGAGAAGCTGTGAGTGTGAGAGAGAGAGAGAGATAGAGAAGCTGTGAGTGAGAGAGAGTAAGAAAAAGAAAAGCTGTGAGTGAGGGAGTGAGAGAAAGAGAAGCTGTGAGTGAGAGAGAGAGAAAGAAAGAGAAGCTGTGAGTGAGAGAGAGAGGGTGAAAGAGAAGCTGTGATTGTGAGAGAGAAGGAGAAAAAGGGAAGCTGTGAGTGAGCGTGAGAGAGAGAGAGAAGCTGTGACAGTGGGAGAGAGAGAGAGAAAGAGAAGCTGTGAGAGAGAGAGAAAGAAAGAGAAGCTATGAGCGAGAGAGAGAGAGAGAGAGAAGCTGTGAGTGAGAGAGAGAGGGAAAGAGAAGCTGTGAGTGAGAGAGAGAGAGCTAGAAGCTGTGAGTGAATGAGAGAGAGAAAGAGAAGCTGTGCGTGTGTGTGAGAGAGAAAGAGATGCTGTGAGTGAGAGAGAGAGAAAGAAAGAGAAGCTGTGAGTGAGAGAGAGAGAAGCTGTGAGTGAGAGAGAGAGAAGATGTGAGTGAGAGAGAGAAAGAGAAAGAGAAACTGTGAGTGAGTGAGAGAGAGAGATAATGAGAAGCTGTGAATGATAGAGAGAGATAAAGAAAAGCTGTGAGTGAGAGAGAGAAAGAGAAGCTGGGAGTGAGTAAGAGAGAGAAAGAGAAGCTGTGAGTGTGTGTGAGAGAGAGAAGCTGTGAGTGAGAGAGAGAGAGAGAGAAGCTGTGAGTGCGAGAGAGACAGAGAAAGAGAAGCTTGAGTGAGAGAGAGAGAGAGATGCTGTGAGTGTGAGAGAGATAGAGATAGAGACACTGTGAGTGAGAGAGAGAGAGAGAAAGAAAAGCTGTGAGTGAGAGAGAGAGAAAGAGAAGCTGTGAGTGAGAGAGAGAGGGTGAAAGAGAAACTGTGTGTGAGAGAGAGGGAGAAAAAGGGAAGCTGTGAGTGAGCGTGAGAGAGAGAGAGAAGGTGTGACAGTGGGAGAGAGAGAGATAAAGAGAAGCTGTGAGTTAGAGAGAGACAGAGAAAGAGAAGCTTGAGTGAGAGAGAGAGAGAGACGCTGTGAGTGTGAGAGAGATAGAGATAGAGACACTGTGAGTGAGAGAGAGAGAGAAAGAAAAGCTGTGAGTGAGAGAGAGAGAAAGAGAAGCTGTGAGTGAGAGAGAGAAGGTGAAAGAGAAACTGTGTGTGAGAGAGAGGGAGAAAAAGGGAAGTTGTGAGTGAGCATGTGAGAGAGAGAAGCTGTGACAGTGGGAGAGAGAAAGAGAGAAAGAGAAGCTGTGAGTGAGAGAGAGAGAAAGAAAGAGAAGCTATGAGTGAGAGAGAGAGAGAAGCTGTGAGTGAGAGAGAGAAGGAGAAAGAGAATCTGTGAGTGAGAGAGAGAGAGAGTAGCTGTGAGTGAGAGAGAAAGCTGTGAGTGAGTGAGAGAGAGAGAGAAGCTGTGAGTGAGAGAGAGAAAGAGAAGCTGTGAGTGAGAGAAAGAGAGAGAGAGAAAGAGAAGCTGTGAGTGAGAGAGAGATAAAGAGAAGCTGTGAGTTAGAGAGAGAGAGAAAGAGAAGTTGTGAGTGAGAGAGGGAGAGAAAGAGAAGCTGTGTGAGAGAGAGAATCTGTGAGTGAGAGAGAGAGAGAGAGAGAAGATATCAGTGAGAGAGGGAGAGAGAGAGAGAAGCTGTGAGAGAGAGAGAGAGAGAAAGATAAGCTGTGTGAGAGAGGGAGAGAAAGAGAAGCTGTGAGTGAGAGAGAGAGAGAGTGAGAAGCTGTGAATGAGAGAGAAAGAGAGAGAAGCTGTGAGTGAGAGAGAAAGAGAAGCTGTGAGGGAGAGAGAAAGAGAAGCTGTGTGTGTGTGAGAGAGAGAGAAGCTGTGTGTGAGAGAGAGAGAAAGAGAAGCTGTGAGTGAGAGAGAGAGAGAAAGAGAAGCTGTGAGTGAGAGAGTGAGATAAAGAGAAGCTGTGAGTTAGAGAGAGACAGAGAAACAGAATCTGTGAGTGAGAGAGAGAGAAAAAAGAAGCTGTGAGTGAGAGAAAGAGAGAGAGAAAGAGAAGCTGTGAGTGAGTGAGAGAGAGATAAGCTGTGAGTGAGGGTGAGAGAGAAAGAGAAGCTGTGTGAGAGAGTGAGAGAAAGAGAAGCTGTGAGTGAGAGAGAAAGAAAGAAAGAGAAGCTGTGAGTGAGAGAGAGAAGCTGTGAGTGAGAGAGAAAGAGAATCTGTGAGTGAGAGAGAGAGAGAAGCTGTGAGTGAGAGAGAAAGAGAAGCTGTGAGTGAGAGAGAAAGAGAAGCTGTGTGTGTGTGAGAGAGAGAAGCTGTGAGTGAGAGAGAGAGAAAGAGACGCTGTGAGTGAGAGAGAGAGAGAAAGAGAAGCTGTGAGTGAGAGAGTGAGATAAAGAGAAGCTGTGAGTTAGAGAGAGACAGAGAAAGAGAAGCTGTGAGTGAGAGAGAGAGAGAGAGAGAAGCTGTGAGTGAGAGTGAGAGAGAAAGAGAAGCTGTGAGTGAGAGAGTGAGAGAAAGAGAAGCTGTGAGTGAGAGAGAGAGAAAGAAAGAGAAGCTGTGAGTGAGAGAGAGAAGCTGTGAGTGAGAGAGAGAGAGAAAGAGATGCTCTGAGTGAGAGAGAGAGAAAGAGAAGCTGTGAGTGTGAGAGAGAGTGAGAAAAAGGGAAGTTGTGAGTGAGCGTGTGAGAGAGAGAAGCTGTGACAGTGGGAGAGTGAAAGAGAGAAAGAGAAGCTGTGAGTGAGAGAGAGAGAAAAAAAGAGAAGCTATGAGTGAGAGAGAGAGAGAAGCTGTGAGTGAGAGAGAGAAGGAGAAAGAGAATCTGTGAGTGAGAGAGAGAGGGAGATAGAGTAGCTGTGAGTGAGAGAGAAAGCTGTGAGTGAGTGAGAGAGAGAGAGAAGCTGTGAGTGAGAGAGAGAAAGAGAAGCTGTGAGTGAGAGAAAGAGAGAGAGAGAAAGAGAAGCTGTGAGTGAGAGAGAGATAAAGAGAAGCTGTGAGTTAGAGAGAGAGAGAAAGAGAAGTTGTGAGTGAGAGAGGGAGAGAAAGAGAAGCTGTGTGAGAGAGAGAATCTGTGAGTGAGAGAGAGAGAGAAAGAGAAGATATCAGTGAGAGAGGGAGAGAGAGAGAGAGAAGCTGTGAGAGAGAGAGAGAGAGAAAGATAAGCTGTGTGAGAGAGGGAGAGAAAGAGAAGCTGTGAGTGAGAGAGAGAGAGTGAGAAGCTGTGAGTGAGAGAGAAAGAGAGAGAAGCTGTGAGTGAGAGAGAGAGAGAGAGAAAGAGAAGCTGTGAGTGAGAGAGAGAGAGAGAAAGAGAAGCTGGGAGAGAGAGAGAGAAGCTGTGAGTGAGAGAGAAAGAAAGAAATAGAAGCTGTGAGTGAGTGAGAGAGAAGCTGTGAGTGTGTGAGAGAGAGAAGATGTGAGTGAGAGAGAGAGAGAGAAAGAGAAGCTGTGAGTGAGAGAGAGAGAGAGAGAGAAGCTGTGAGAGAGAGAAAGAGAAGCTGTGAGTGAGAGAGAAAGAGAAGCTGTGAGTGAGAGAGATAGAGAAAGAGAAGCTGTGAGTGAGAGAGAGAGAAAGAGAAGCTGTGAGTGAGACAGAGAGAGGAAGAGAAACTGTGAGAGAGAGAGAGAAGCTGTGAGTGAGAGAGAAAGAAAGAAATAGAAGCTGTGAGTGAGTGAGAGAGAGAGAAGCTGTGAGTGAGTGAGAGAGAGAGAAGCTGTGAGTGAGAGAGAAAGGGAAAGAGAGGCTGTGAGTGAGAGAGAGAGAGAGAGTGAAGCTGTGAGTGAGAGAGAGAGAGAAAGCGAAGATGTGAGAGAGAGAGAGAGAAGCTGTGAGTGAGAGAGAAAGAAAGAAATAGAAGCTGTGAGTGAGTGAGAGAGAGAGAAGCTGTGAGTGAGAGAGAGAGAGAAGCTGTGAGTGAGAGAGAGAAAGAGAAGCTGTGAGTGAGAGAGAGAGAGAAAGAGAAGCTGTGAGTGAGAGAGAGATAAAGAGAAGCTTTGAGTTAGAGAGAGAGAGAAAGAGAAGCTGTGAGTGAGAGAGAGAGAAGCTGTGAGTGAGAGAGAGAGGGAGAATGTGAAGCGGTGAGTGAGAGAGAGAGAGATAGAGAAGCTGTGAGTGAGAGAGAGAGCGAGAAAAAAAGAATCTGTGAGTGAGAGAGAGAGAGAGAAGCTGTGAGTGAGAGAGAGAGAGAGAGAAGCTGTGAGTGAGAGAGAGAAAGAGAAGCTGTGAGTGAGAGAGAGAGAGAAAGAGAAGCTGTGTGAGAGAGAGAGAGAAAGAGAAGCTGTGAGTGAGAGAGAGAGAAAGAAAGAGATGCTGTGAGTGAGAGAGAGAGGGTGAAAGAGAAGCTGTGATTGTGAGAGAGAGGGAGAAAAAGCTGTCAGTGAGCGTGAGAGAGAGAGAGAGAAGCTGTGACAGTGGGAGAGAGAGAAAGAGAAGCTGTGAGTGAGTGAGAGAGAAAGAAAGAGAAGCAATGAGTGAGAGAGAGAAGCTGTAAGTGAGAGAGAGAGAAGCTGTGAGTGAGAGAGAGAGGGAGAAAGTGAAGCGGTGAGTGAGAGAGAGAGAGAAAGCGAAGCTGTGAGTGACAGAGAGAGCGAGAAAAAAAGAATCTGTGAGTGAGAGAGAGAGAGAAGCTGTGAGTGAGTGAGAGAGAGAGAAGCTGTGAGAGAGAGAGAGAAAGAAAAGCTGTGAGTGAGAGAGAGAGAGAAAGAGAAGCTGTGAGTGAGAGAGATATAAAGAGAAGCTGTGAGTTAGAGAGAGACAGAGAAAGAGAAGCTGTGAGTGAGAGAGAGAGAGAAAGAGAAGCTGTGTGTGTGTGTGAGAGAGAGAAGCTGTGAGTGAGAGAGAGAGAGAAAGAGAAGGTGTGTGTGTGTGAGAGAGAAAGAGAAGCTGTGAGTGAGAGAGAGAGAGAAGATGTGAGTGTGAGAGAGAGAAGATGTGAGTGAGAGAAAGGGAAAGAGAAGCTGTGAGTGAGTGAGAGAGAGATAAAGAGAAGCTGTGAGTGTGTGAGAGAGATAAAGAGAAGCTGTGAGTTAGAGAGAGACAGAGAAAGAGAAGTTGTGAGTGAGAGAGTGAGAGAGAAAGAGAAGCTGTGAGTGAGAGAGAGAGAGAAAGATAAGCTGTGAGTGAGAGAGAGAAAGAAAGAGATGCTGTGAGTGAGAGAGAGAGGGTGAAAGAGAAGCTGTGATTGTGAGAGAGAGGGAGAAAAAGCTGTCAGTGAGTGTGAGAGAGAGAGAAGCTGTGACAGTGGGAGAGAGAGAAAGAGAAGCTGTGAGTGAGTGAGAGAGAAAGAAAGAGAAGCTATGAGTGAGAGAGTGAAGCTGTAAGTGAGAGAGAGAGGGAGAAAGAGAAGCTGTGTGTGAGAGAGAGAAAGAGAAGCTGTGAGTGAGAGAGACAGACAGAGAAAGAGAAGCTGTGAGTGAGAGAGAGAGAGCTAGAAGGTGTGAGTGAGTGAGAGAGAGAGAAGCTGTGAGTGAGAGAGAGAAAGAGAAGCTGTGAGTGAGAGAGAGAGAGAAAGAGAAGCTGTGAGTGAGAGAGAGATAAAGAGAAGCTGTGAGTAAGAGAGAGAGAGAAAGAGAAGCTGTGAGTGAGAGAGAGAGAGAAGCTGTGAGTGAGAGAGAGAGGGAGAAAGTGAAGCGGTGAGTGAGAGAGAGAGAGAAAGAGAAGCTGTGAGTGAGAGAGAGAGCGAGAAAAAAGAATGTGTGAGTGAGAGAAAGAGAGAGAAAAGCTGTGAGTGAGAGAGAGAGAGAAGCTGTGAGTGAGAGAGAGATAAAGAGAAGCTGTGAGTTAGAGAGAGACAGAGAAAGAGAAGCTGTGAGTGAGAGAGAGAGAGAAAGAGAAGCTGTGTGTGACAGAGAGAGAAGCTGTGAGTGAGAGAGAGAGAAAGAGAAGATGTTAGTGAGAGAGTGAGAGAGAGAAAGAGAAGCTGTGAGTGAGAGAGAGAGAGAAAGAGAAGGTGTGTGTGTGAGAGAGAAAGAGAAGCTGTGAGTGTGAGAGAGAGAGAAGATGTGAGTGAGAGAGAGAGAGAAGATGTGAGTGAGAGAAAGAGAAAGAGAAGCTGTGAGTGAGAGAGAGATAAAGAGAAGCTGTGAGTGATAGAGAGAGATAAACAAAAGCTGTGAGTGAGAGAGAGAAAGAGAAGCTGGGAGTGAGTAAGAGAGAGAAAGAGAAGCTGGGAGTGAGAGAGAGAGAGAAGCTGTGAGTGAGAGAGAGAGAGAGAGAAGCTGTGAGTGAGAGAGAAAGAAAGAAAGAGAAGCTGTGAGTGAGTGAGTGAGAGAGAGAGAAACTGTGAGTGAGAGAGAGAGAGAGAGAAAGAGAAGCTGTGAGTGAGAGAGAGAGAGAAAGAAAGAGAAGCTGTGAGTGAGAGAGAGAAGCTGTGAGTGAGAGAGAGATGGAGAAAGAGAAGCCGTGTGAGAGAGAGAAAGAAAGAGAAGCTGTGGGTGAGAGAGAGAGAGAAAGTGAAGATGTGAGAGAGAGAAAGAGGTGTGAGTGAGAGAGAGAGAGAGAAGCTGTGAGTGAGAGAGAGAGAGAAAGAGAAGCTGTGACTGAGAGAGAGAGATAAAGCTGTGAGTTAGAGAGAGACAGAGAAAGAGAAGCTGTGAGTGAGAGAGAGAGAGAAAGAGATGTGAGTGAGAGAGAGAAAGAGAAACTGTGAGTGAGAGAGAGAGAGAAAGAAAGACAAGCTGTGAGTGAGAGAGAGATAAAGAGAAGCTGTGAGTTAGAGAGAGACAGAGAAAGAGAAGCTGTGAGTGAGAGAGAGAGAGAGAAGCTGTGAGTGTGTGAGAGAGAGAGAGAGAGAAGCTGAGAGTGAGAGAGAGAGAGAAAGAGAAGCTGTGAGTGAGAGAGTGAGAGAAAGAGAAGCTGTGAGTGAGAGGGAGAGGGTGAAAAAGAAACTGTGTGTGAGAGAGAAGGAGAAAAAGGGAAGCTGTGAGTGAGCGTGAGAGAGAGAGAGAAGGTGTGACAGTGGGAGAGAGAGAGAGAAAGAGAAGCTGTGAGTGAGAGAAGGAGAAAGAAAGAAAGAGAAGCTATGAGTGAGAGAGAGAAGCTGTGAGTGAGAGAGAGAGGGAGAAAGAGAAGTTATGTGTGAGAGAGAGAGGGAAAGAGAAGCTGTGAGTGTGAGAGAGAGACAGAGAAAGAGAAGCTGTGAGTGAGAGAGAGAGAGCTAGAAGCTGTGAGTGAGTGAGAGAGAGAGAAGCTGTGACTGAGTGAGAGAAAGAGAAGCTGTGAGTGAGAGAGAGAGAGAAAGAGAAGTTGTGAGTGAGAGAGAGATAAAGAGAAGCTGTGAGTTAGAGAGAGAGAGAAAGAGAAGCTGTGAGTGAGAGAGAGAGAGAAAAAGAGAATCTGTGAGTGAGAGAGAGAAAGAGAGAAGCTGTGAGTGAGAGAGAAAGAGACGCTGTGAGTGAGAGAGAGAGAAAGAGAAGCTGTGAGTGAGAGAGAGATAAAGAAGCTGTGAGTTAGAGAGAGACAGAGAAAGAGAAGCTGTGAGTGAGAGAGAGAGAGAAAGAGAAGCTGTGTGTGTGTGAGAGAGAAGCTGTGAGTGAGAGAGAGAGAAAGAGAAGATGTTAGTGAGAGAGTGAGAGAGAGAAAGAGAAGGTGTGTGTGTGAGAGAGAAAGAGAAGCTGTGAGAGAGAGAGAGAAGATGTGTGAGAGAGAGAGAAGATGTGAGTGAGAGAAAGAGAAAGAGAAGCAGTGAGTGAGTGAGAGAGAGAGATAAAGAGAAGCTGTGAGTGAGAGAGAGAAAGAGAAGCTGGGAGTGAGTAAGAGAGAGAAAGAGAGGCTGTGAGTGAGAGAGAGAGAGAGAAGCTGTGAGTGAGAGAGAAAGAAAGAGAAGCTGTGAGTGAGTGAGAGAGAGAGAGAGAAACTGTGAGTGAGAGAGAGAGAGAAAGAGAAACTGTGAGTGAGAGATAGAGAAGATGTGAGTGAGAGAAAGAGAAAGAGAAGCTGTGAGTGAGTGAGAGAGAGATAAAGAGAAGCTGTGAGTGATAGAGAGAGATAAAGAAAAGCTGTGAGTGAGAGAGAAAGAGAAGCTGGGAGTGAGTAAGAGAGAGAAAGAGAAGCTGTGAGTGAGAGAGAGAGAGAGAGAGAAGCTGTGAGTGAGAGAGAGAGAGAGTAAGAGAAGCTGTGAGTGAGAGAGAGAAAGAGAAGCTGGGAGTAAGAGAGAGAAAGAGAAGCTGTGAGTGAGAGAGAGAGAGAGAAGCTGTGAGTGAGAGAGAGAGAGAGAGAAGCTGTGAGTGAGAGAGAAAGAAAGAGAAGCTGTGAGTGAGTGAGAGAGAGAGAGAAACTGTGAGTGAGTGAGAGAGAGAGAAAGAGAAGCTGTGAGTGAGAGAGAGAGAGAAAGAAAGAGAAGCTGTGAGTGAGAGAGAGAGAAGCTGTGAGTGAGAGAGAGATGGAGAAAGAGAAGCTGTGTGAGAGAGAGAAAGAAAGAGAATCTGTGAGTGAGAGAGAGAAAGAAAGTGAAGATGTGTGAGAGAGAAAGAGGTGTGAGTGAGAGAGAGAAAGAGAAACTGTGAGTGAGAGAGAGAGAGAGAAAGAAAGACAAGCTGCGAGTGAGATAGAGATAAAGAGAAGCTGTGAGTTAGAGAGAGACAGAGAATGAGAAGCTTGAGTGAGAGAGAGAGAGAAGCTGTGAGTGTGAGAGAGATAGAGATAGAGACGCTGTGAGTGAGAGAGAGAGAGAAAGAAAAGCTGTGAGTGAGAGAGTGAGAGAAAGAGAAGCTGTGAGTGAGAGAGAGAGGGTGAAAGAGAAACTGTGTGTGAGAGAGAGGGAGAAAAAGGGAAGCTGTGAGTGAGCATGAGAGAGAGAGAGAAGGTGTGACAGTGGGAGAGAGAGAGAGAAAGAGAAGCTGTGAGTGAGAGAGAGAGAAAGAAAGGAAGAGAAGCTATGAGTGAGAGAGAGAAGCTGTGAGTGAGAGAGAGAGGGAGAAAGAGAAGCTGTGAGTGAGAGAGAGAGGGAAAGAGAAGCTGTGAGTGTGAGAGAGAGACAGAGAAAGAGAAGCTGTGAGTGAGAGCGAGCGAGCTAGAAGCTGTGTGTGAGTGAGAGAGAGAGAGAAGCTGTGAGTGAGTGAGAGAAAGAGAAGCTGTGAGTGAGAGAGAGAGAGAGAGAGAAGCTGTGAGTGAGAGAGAGATAAAGAGAAGCTGTGAGTTAGAGAGAGAGAGAGAAGCTGTGAGTGAGAGAGAGAGAGAAAAAGAGAATCTGTGAGTGAGAGAGAGAGAGAGAAGCTGTGAGTGAGAGAGAGAAAGAGAGAAGCTGTGTGAGAGAGAAAAAGAGAAGCTGTGAGTGAGAGAGAGAGAGAGAAAGAGAAGCTGTGAGTGAGAGAGAGATAAAGAAGCTGTGAGTTAGAGAGAGACAGAGAAAGAGAAGCTGTGAGTGAGAGAGAGAGAAAAAGAGAAGCTGTGTGTGTGAGAGAGAGAAACTGTGAGTGAGAGAGAGAAAGAGAAGATGTTAGTGAGAGAGTGAGAGAGAGAAAGAGAAGCTGTGAGTGAGAGTGAGAGAGAAGCTGTGAGTGACAGAGAGAGAGAGAAATAGAAGTTGTGTGTGTGAGAGAGAGAGAAGCTGTGAGTGACAGAGAGAGAGAGAAGCTGTCAATGAGAGAGAGAGAGAGAAGATGTGAGTGTGAGAGAGAAAGAGAAAGAGAAGCTGTGAGTGAGTGAGAGAGAGAGAGAGATAAAGAGAAGCTGTGAGTGATAAAGAGAGATAAAGAGAAGCTGTGTGAGAGAGAGAGAAGCTGTGAGTGAGAGAGAGAGAGAAAGAGAAGCTGTGAGTGAGTGAGTGAGAGAGAAGGTGTGAGTGAGAGAGAGAGAGAAGCTGTGAGTGAGAGAGAAAGAAAGAGAGAGAGAAGCTGTGAGTGAGAGAGAGAGAGAGTAAGAGAAGCTTTGAGTGAGAGAGAGAGAGAAAGAGAAGCTGTGAGTGAGAGAGAGAGAGAAAGAAAGAGAAGCTGTGAGTGAGAGAGAGAGAGAAAGTGAAGATGTGAGTGAGAGAGAGAAAGAGGTGTGAGAGAGAGGGAGAGAGAAAGAGAAGCTGTGAGTGAGAGAGAGAGAGAGAGAGAAGCTGTGACTGAGAGAGAGAGATAAAGACAAGCTGTGAGTTAGAGAGAGACAGAGAGAGAGATAGCTGTGAGTGAGAAAGAGAGAGAAGCTGTGAGTGAGAGAGAGAGAGAAAGAGATGTGAGTGAGAGAGAGAAAGAGAAACTGTGAGTGAGAGAGAGAGAGAGAAATAAAGAGAAGCTGTGAGTGAGAGAGAGATAAAGAGAAGCTGTGAGTTAGAGAGAGACAGAGAAAGAGAAGCTGTGAGTGAGAGAGAGAGAGAAAGAGAAGCTGTGAGTGAGAGAGAGAGAGAAAGAGAAGCTGTGAGTGTGTGAGAGAGAGAGAGATAGAGAAGCTGTGAGTGAGAGAGAGTAAGAAAAAGAAAAGCTGTGAGTGAGGGAGTGAGAGAAAGAGAAGCTGTGAGTGAGAGAGAGAGAAAGAAAGAAAGAGAAGCTGTGAGTGAGAGAGAGAGGGTGAAAGAGAAGCTGTGATTGTGAGAGAGAAGGAGAAAAAGGGAAGCTGTGAGTGAGCGTGAGAGAGAGAGAGAAGCTGTGACAGTGGGAGAGAGAGAGAGAAAGAGAAGCTGTGAGTGAGAGAGAGAGAAAGAAAGAGAAGCTATGAGCGAGAGAGAGAGAGAGAGAGAAGCTGTGAGTGAGAGAGAGAGGGAAAGAGAAGCTGTGAGTGAGAGAGAGAGAGCTAGAAGCTGTGAGTGAATGAGAGAGAGAAAGAGAAGCTGTGCGTGTGTGTGAGAGAGAAAGAGATGCTGTGAGTGAGAGAGAGAGAAAGAAAGAGAAGCTGTGAGTGAGAGAGAGAGAGAGAAAGAGAAGCTGTGAGTGAGAGAGAGAGAAGCTGTGAGTGAGAGAGAGAGAAGATGTGAGTGAGAGAGAGAAAGATAAAGAGAAACTGTGAGTGAGTGAGAGAGAGAGATAATGAGAAGCTGTGAATGATAGAGAGAGATAAAGAAAAGCTGTGAGTGAGAGAGAGAAAGAGAAGCTGGGAGTGAGTAAGAGAGAGAAAGAGAAGCTGTGAGTGTGTGTGAGAGAGAGAAGCTGTGAGTGAGAGAGAGAGAGAGAGAAGCTGTGAGTGCGAGAGAGACAGAGAAAGAGAAGCTTGAGTGAGAGAGAGAGAGAGATGCTGTGAGTGTGAGAGAGATAGAGATAGAGACACTGTGAGTGAGAGAGAGAGAGAGAAAGAAAAGCTGTGAGTGAGAGAGAGAGAAAGAGAAGCTGTGAGTGTGAGAGAGAGAGAGAGAAGCTGTGAGTGTGAGAGAGAAAGAGAAGCTGTGAGTGAGTGAAAGAGAGAGAAGTTGTGAGTGAGAGAGAGAAAGAGAAGCTGTGAGTTTGTGTGAGAGAGAAAGAGAAGCTGTGAGTGAGAGAGAGAGAGAAAGAGAAGCTGTGTGTGAGAGAGAGAGAGAAGCTGTGAGTGAGAGAGAGAGAGAAAGAGAAGATGTTAGTGAGAGAGTGAGAGAGAGAAAGAGAAGTTGTGAGTGAGAGAGAGAGAAGCTGTGAGTGAGAGAGAGAGAGAGAAAGAGAAGGTGTGTGTGTGAGAGAGAAAGAGAAGCTGTGAGTGAGAGAGAGAGAGAAGATGTGAGTGTGAGAGAGAAGATGTGAGTGAGAGAAAGAGAAAGAGAAGCTGTGAGTGAGTGTGAGAGAGAGATAAAGAGAAGCTGTGAGTGATAGAGAGAGATAAAGAAAAGCTGTGAGTGAGAGAGAGAAAGAGAAGCTGGGAGTGAGTAAGAGAGAGAAAGAGAAGCTGTGAGTGAGAGAGAGACAGAGAAAGAGAAGCTGTGAGTGAGAGAGAGAGAGAGAAGATGTGAGTGAGAGAGAGAGAGAGAAGCTGTGAGTGAGAGAGAAAGAGAGGCTGTGAGAGAGAGAGGGTGAAAGCGAAGCTGAGATTGTGAGAGAGAGGGAGAAAAAGGGAAGCTGTCAGTGAGCGTGAGAGAGAGAGAGAGAAGCTGTGACAGTGGGAGAGAGAGAAAGAGAAGCTGTGAGTGAGTGAGAGAGAAAGAAAGAGAAGCTATGAGTGTGAGAGAGAGAAGCTGTAAGTGAGAGAGAGAGGGAGAAAGAGAAGCTGTGAGAGAGATAGAGAAAGAGAAGCTGTGAGTGAGAGAGAGAGACAGAGAAAGAGAACCTGTGAGTGAGAGAGAGAGAGCTAGAAGTTGTGAGTGAGTGAGGGAGAGACAAGCTGTGAGTGAGAGAGAGAAAGAGAAGCTGTGAGTGAGAGAGAGAGAAAGAGAAGCTGTGAGTGAGAGAGAGATAAAGAGAAGCTGTGAGTTAGAGAGAGAGAGAAAGAGAAGCTGTGAGTGAGAGAGAGAGAAGCTGTGAGTGAGAGAGAGAGGGAGAAAGTGAAGCGGTGAGTGAGAGAGAGAGAGAGAGAAGCTGTGAGTGAGAGAGAGAGCGAGAAAAAAGAATCTGTGAGTGAGAGAGAGAGAAGCTGTGAGTGAGAGAGAGAGAGAGAAGCTGTGAGTGTGAGAGAGAAAGAGAAGCTGTGAGTGAGTGAAAGAGAGAGAAGTTGTGAGTGAGAGAGAGAAAGAGAAGCTGTGAGTTTGTGTGAGAGAGAAAGAGAAGCTGTGAGTGAGAGCGAGAGAGAAAGAGAAGCTGTGTGTGTGAGAGAGAGAGAAGCTGTGAGTGAGAGAGAGAGAGAAAGAGAAGATGTTAGTGAGAGAGTGAGAGAGAGAAAGAGAAGTTGTGAGTGAGAGAGAGAGAAGCTGTGAGTGAGAGAGAGAGAGAGAAAGAGAAGGTGTGTGTGTGAGAGAGAAAGAGAAGCTGTGAGTGAGAGAGAGAGAGAAGATGTGAGTGTGAGAGAGAAGATGTGAGTGAGAGAAAGAGAAAGAGAAGCTGTGAGTGAGTGTGAGAGAGAGATAAAGAGAAGCTGTGAGTGATAGAGAGAGATAAAGAAAAGCTGTGAGTGAGAGAGAGAAAGAGAAGCTGGGAGTGAGTAAGAGAGAGAAAGAGAAGCTGTGAGTGAGAGAGAGAGAGAGAAGCTGTGAGTGAGAGAGAGAGAGAAGCTGTGAGTGAGAAAGAAAGAAAGAAAGAGAAGCTGTGAGTGAGTGAGAGAGAGAGAAACTGTGAGTGAGAGAGAAAGAGAAGCTGTGAGTGAGAGAGAGAGAAAGAGAAGCTGTGTGTGAGAGAGAGAAAAAGAGAAGCTGTGAGTGAGAGAGAGAGAGAGAAAGAGAAGCTGTGAGAGAGAGAGAGAGGAGCTGTGAGTGAGAGAGAGAGAAAGAAATAGAAGCTGTGAGTGAGTGAGAGCGAGAGCTGTGAGTGAGAGAGAGAGATAGAAGCTGTGAGTGAGAGAGAAAGGGAAAGAGAGGCTGTGAGTGAGAGAGAGAGAGAGAAAGAGAAGCTGTGAGTGAGAGAGAGAGAGAAAGAGAAGCTGTGTGAGAGAGAGAGAAGCTGTGAGTGAGATAGAAAGAAAGAAATAGAAGCTGTGAGTGAGTGAGAGAGAGAGAAGCTGTGAGTGAGAGAGAGAGAAGCTGTGAGTGAGAGAGAGAGAGAGAAAGAGAAGCTGTGAGTGAGAGAGAGAGAGAAAGAGAAGCTGTGAGAGAGAGAAAGAGAAGCTGTGAGTGACAGAGAAAGAGAAGCAGTGAGTGAGAGAGAGAGAGAAAGAGAAGCTGTGAGTGAGAGAGAGAGAGAGAGAAGCTGTGAGTGAGAGAGAGAGAGAAAGAGAAGCTGTGTGTGAGAGAGAGAGAAGCTGTGAGTGAGAGGGAAAGAAAGAAATAGAAGGTGTGAGTGAGTGAGAGAGAGAGAAGCTGTGAGTGAGAGAGAGAGAGAAGCTGTGAGTTAGAGAGAGAGAGAAAGAGAAGCTGTGAGTGAGAGAGAGAGAAGCTGTGAGTGAGAGAGAGAGGGAGAAAGTGAAGCGGTGAGTGAGAGAGAGAGAGAGAGAAGCTGTGAGTGAGAGAGAGAGCGAGAAAAAAGAATCTGTGAGTGAGAGAGAGAGAAGCTGTGAGTGTGAGAGAGAGAGAGAGAAGCTGTGAGTGTGAGAGAGAAAGAGAAGCTGTGAGTGAGTGAAAGAGAGAGAAGTTGTGAGTGAGAGAGAGAAAGAGAAGCTGTGAGTTTGTGTGAGAGAGAAAGAGAAGCTGTGAGTGAGAGAGAGAGAGAAAGAGAAGCTGTGTGTGTGAGAGAGAGAGAAGCTGTGAGTGAGAGAGAGAGAGAAAGAGAAGATGTTAGTGAGAGAGTGAGAGAGAGAAAGAGAAGTTGTGAGTGAGAGAGAGAGAAGCTGTGAGTGAGAGAGAGAGAGAGAAAGAGAAGGTGTGTGTGTGAGAGAGAAAGAGAAGCTGTGAGTGAGAGAGAGAGAGAAGATGTGAGTGTGAGAGAGAAGATGTGAGTGAGAGAAAGAGAAAGAGAAGCTGTGAGTGAGTGTGAGAGAGAGATAAAGAGAAGCTGTGAGTGATAGAGAGAGATAAAGAAAAGCTGTGAGTGAGAGAGAGAAAGAGAAGCTGGGAGTGAGTAAGAGAGAGAAAGAGAAGCTGTGAGTGAGAGAGAGACAGAGAAAGAGAAGCTGTGAGTGAGAGAGAGAGAGAGAAGATGTGAGTGAGAGAGAGAGAGAGAAGCTGTGAGTGAGAGAGAAAGAGAGGCTGTGAGTGAGAGAGAGAGGGTGAAAGCGAAGCTGAGATTGTGAGAGAGAGGGAGAAAAAGGGAAGCTGTCAGTGAGCGTGAGAGAGAGAGAGAGAAGCTGTGACAGTGGGAGAGAGAGAAAGAGAAGCTGTGAGTGAGTGAGAGAGAAAGAAAGAGAAGCTATGAGTGTGAGAGAGAGAAGCTGTAAGTGAGAGAGAGAGGGAGAAAGAGAAGCTGTGAGAGAGATAGAGAAAGAGAAGCTGTGAGTGAGAGAGAGAGACAGAGAAAGAGAACCTGTGAGTGAGAGAGAGAGAGCTAGAAGTTGTGAGTGAGTGAGGGAGAGACAAGCTGTGAGTGAGAGAGAGAAAGAGAAGCTGTGAGTGAGAGAGAGAGAAAGAGAAGCTGTGAGTGAGAGAGAGATAAAGAGAAGCTGTGAGTTAGAGAGAGAGAGAAAGAGAAGCTGTGAGTGAGAGAGAGAGAAGCTGTGAGTGAGAGAGAGAGGGAGAAAGTGAAGCAGTGAGTGAGAGAGAGAGAGAGAGAAGCTGTGAGTGAGAGAGAGAGCGAGAAAAAAGAATCTGTGAGTGAGAGAGAGAGAAGCTGTGAGTGAGTGAGAGAGAGAGAAGCTGTGAGTGTGAGAGAGAAAGAGAAGCTGTGAGTGAGTGAAAGAGAGAGAAGTTGTGAGTGAGAGAGAGAAAGAGAAGCTGTGAGTTTGTGTGAGAGAGAAAGAGAAGCTGTGAGTGAGAGAGAGAGAGAAAGAGAAGCTGTGTGTGTGAGAGAGAGAGAAGCTGTGAGTGAGAGAGAGAGAGAAAGAGAAGATGTTAGTGAGAGAGTGAGAGAGAGAAAGAGATGTTGTGAGTGAGAGAGAGAGAAGCTGTGAGTGAGAGAGAGAGAGAGAAAGAGAAGGTGTGTGTGTGAGAGAGAAAGAGAAGCTGTGAGTGAGAGAGAGAGAGAAGATGTGAGTGTGAGAGAGAAGATGTGAGTGAGAGAAAGAGAAAGAGAAGCTGTGAGTGAGTGTGACAGAGAGATAAAGAGAAGCTGTGAGTGATAGAGAGAGATAAAGAAAAGCTGTGAGTGAGAGAGAGAAAGAGAAGCTGGGAGTGAGTAAGAGAGAGAAAGAGAAGCTGTGAGTGAGTGAGAGAGAGAGAAGCTGTGAGTGAGAGAGAGAGAGAAGCTGTGAGTGAGAAAGAAAGAAAGAAAGAGAAGCTGTGAGTGAGTGAGAGAGAGAGAAACTGTGAGTGAGAGAGAAAGAGAAGCTGTGAGTGAGAGAGAGAGAAAGAGAAGCTGTGTGTGAGAGAGAGAAAAAGAGAAGCTGTGAGTGAGAGAGAGAGAGAGAAAGAGAAGCTGTGAGAGAGAGAGAGAGGAGCTGTGAGTGAGAGAGAGAGAAAGAAATAGAAGCTGTGAGTGAGTGAGAGCGAGAGCTGTGAGTGAGAGAGAGAGATAGAAGCTGTGAGTGAGAGAGAAAGGGAAAGAGAGGCTGTGAGTGAGAGAGAGAGAGAGAAAGAGAAGCTGTGAGTGAGAGAGAGAGAGAAAGAGAAGCTGTGTGAGAGAGAGAGAAGCTGTGAGTGAGATAGAAAGAAAGAAATAGAAGCTGTGAGTGAGTGAGAGAGAGAGAAGTTGTGAGTGAGAGAGAGAGAAGCTGTGAGTGAGAGAGAGACAGAGAAAGAGAAGCTGTGAGTGAGAGAGAGAGAGAAAGAGAAGCTGTGAGAGAGAGAAAGAGAAGCTGTGAGTGACAGAGAAAGAGAAGCTGTGAGTGAGAGAGAGAGAAAGAGAAGCTGTGAGTGAGAGAGAGAGAGAGAGAAGCTGTGAGTGAGAGAGAGAGAGAAAGAGAAGCTGTGTGAGAGAGAGAGAGAAGCTGTGAGTGAGAGGGAAAGAAAGAAATAGAAGGTGTGAGTGAGTGAGAGAGAGAGAAGCTGTGAGTGAGAGAGAGAGAGAAGCTGTGAGTGAGAGAGAAAGGGAAAGAGAGGCTGTGAGTGAGTGAGAGAGAGAGAGAAGCTGTGAGTGAGAGAGAGAGAGAAGCTGTGAGTGAGAGAGAAAGAGAGGCTGTGAGTGAGAGAGAGAGAGAAGCTGAGTGAGAGAGATATAAAGAGAAGCTTTGAGTTAGAGAGAGAGAGAAAGAGAAGCTGTGAGTGAGAAAGAGAGAAAGAGAAGCTGTGTGTGTGTGTGAGAGAGAGAAGCTGTGAGTGAGAGAGAGAGAGAGAGAGAGAGAGAAGCTGTGAGTGAGAGAGAAAGCTGTGAGTGAGAGAGAATGAGAAAGAGAAGCTGTGAGTGAGAGAGAGAGAGAAGCTGTGAGTGTGTGTGTGAGAGAGAGAAACTGTGAGTGAGAGCGAGAGAGAAGGTGTGAGTGAGTGAGTGAGAGAGATAGAAGCTGTGAGTGAGAGAGAGAAATAAAGAGAAGCTGTGAGTGAGTGAGAGAGATAGAGAGAAGCTGTGAGTGTGAGAGAGAAATAAAGAGAAGCTGTGAGTTAGAGAGAAACAGAGAAAGAGAAGCTGTGAGTGAGAGAGAGAGAAAGAAAGAGAAGCTGTGAGTGTGAGAGAGAGATAAAGAGAAGCTGTGAGTTAGAGAGAGACAGAGAAAGAGAAGCTGTGAGTGAGAGAGTGAGAGAGAAAGAGAAGCTGTGTGTGAGAGAGAGAGAAAGAGAAGCTGTGAGTGAGAGAGAGAGAAAGAAAGAGATGCTGTGAGTGAGAGAGAGGGTGAAAGAGAAGCTGTGTGTGAGAGAGAGGGAGAAAAAGCTGTCAGTGAGCGTGAGAGAGAGAGAGAAGCTGTGACAGTGGGAGAGAGAGAAAGAGAAGCTGTGAGTGAGTGAGAGAGAAAGAAAGAGAAGCCATGAGTGAGAGAGAGAAGCTGTAAGTGAGAGAGAGAGGGAGAAAGAGAAGCTGTGTGTGTGAGAGAGAAAGAGAAGCTGTGAGTGAGAGAGACAGACAGAGAAAGAGAAGCTGTGAGTGAGAGAGAGAGAGCTAGAAGCTGTGAGTGAGTGAGAGAGAGAGAAGCTGTGAGTGAGAGAGAGAAAGAGAAGCTCTGAGTGAGAGAGAGATAAAGAGAAGCTGTGAGTTAGAGAGAGAGAGAAAGAGAAGCTGTGAGTGAGAGAGAGAGAAGCTGTGAGTGAGAGAGAGAGGGAGAAAGTGAAGCGGTGAGTGAGAGAGAGAGAGAAAGCGAAGCTGTGAGTGACAGAGAGAGCGAGAAAAAAAGAATCTGTGAGTGAGAGAGAGAGAGAAGCTGTGAGTGAGTGAGAGAGAGAGAAGCTGTGAGAGAGAGAGAGAAAGAAAAGCTGTGAGTGAGAGAGAGAGAGAGAAAGAGAAGCTGTGAGTGAGAGAGATATAAAGAGAAGCTGTGAGTTAGAGAGAGACAGAGAAAGAGAAGCTGTGAGTGAGAGAGAGAGAGAAAGAGAAGCTGTGTGTGTGTGTGAGAGAGAGAAGCTGTGAGTGAGAGAGAGAGAGAAAGAGAAGGTGTGTGTGTGTGAGAGAGAAAGAGAAGCTGTGAGTGAGAGAGAGAGAGAAGATGTGAGTGTGAGAGAGAGAAGATGTGAGTGAGAGAAAGGGAAAGAGAAGCTGTGAGTGAGTGAGAGAGAGATAAAGAGAAGCTGTGAGTGTGTGAGAGAGATAAAGAGAAGCTGTGAGTTAGAGAGAGACAGAGAAAGAGAAGCTGTGAGTGAGAGAGTGAGAGAGAAAGAGAAGCTGTGAGTGAGAGAGAGAGAGAAAGATAAGCTGTGAGTGAGAGAGAGAGAAAGAAAGAGATGCTGTGAGTGAGAGAGAGAGGGTGAAAGAGAAGCTGTGATTGTGAGAGAGAGGGAGAAAAAGCTGTCAGTGAGTGTGAGAGAGAGAGAAGCTGTGACAGTGGGAGAGAGAGAAAGAGAAGCTGTGAGTGAGTGAGAGAGAAAGAAAGAGAAGCTATGAGTGAGAGAGTGAAGCTGTAAGTGAGAGAGAGAGGGAGAAAGAGAAGCTGTGTGTGTGAGAGAGAAAGAGAAGCTGTGAGTGAGAGAGACAGACAGAGAAAGAGAAGCTGTGAGTGAGAGAGAGAGAGCTAGAAGGTGTGAGTGAGTGAGAGAGAGAGAAGCTGTGAGTGAGAGAGAGAAAGAGAAGCTGTGAGTGAGAGAGAGAGAGAAAGAGAAGCTGTGAGTGAGAGAGAGATAAAGAGAAGCTGTGAGTTAGAGAGAGAGAGAAAGAGAAGCTGTGAGTGAGAGAGAGAGAAGCTGTGAGTGAGAGAGAGAGGGAGAAAGTGAAGCGGTGAGTGAGAGAGAGAGAGAAAGAAAGAGAAGCTGTGAGTGAGAGAGAGAGCGAGAAAAAAGAATGTGTGAGTGAGAGAAAGAGAGAGAAAAGCTGTGAGTGAGAGAGAGAGAGAGAAGCTGTGAGTGAGAGAGAGATAAAGAGAAGCTGTGAGTTAGAGAGAGACAGAGAAAGAGAAGCTGTGAGTGAGAGAGAGAGAGAAAGAGAAGCTGTGTGTGACAGAGAGAGAAGCTGTGAGTGAGAGAGAGAGAAAGAGAAGATGTTAGTGAGAGAGTGAGAGAGAGAAAGAGAAGCTGTGAGTGAGAGAGAGAGAGAAAGAGAAGGTGTGTGTGTGAGAGAGAAAGAGAAGCTGTGAGTGTGAGAGAGAGAGAAGATGTGAGTGAGAGAGAGAGAGAAGATGTGAGTGAGAGAAAGAGAAAGAGAAGCTGTGAGTGAGTGAGAGAGAGAGATAAAGAGAAGCTGTGAGTGATAGAGAGAGATAAACAAAAGCTGTGAGTGAGAGAGAGAAAGAGAAGCTGGGAGTGAGTAAGAGAGAGAAAGAGAAGCTGGGAGTGAGAGAGAGAGAGAAGCTGTGAGTGAGAGAGAGAGAGAGAGAAGCTGTGAGTGAGAGAGAAAGAAAGAAAGAGAAGCTGTGAGTGAGTGAGTGAGAGAGAGAGAAACTGTGAGTGAGAGAGAGAGAGAGAGAAAGAGAAGCTGTGAGTGAGAGAGAGAGAGAAAGAAAGAGAAGCTGTGAGTGAGAGAGAGAAGCTGTGAGTGAGAGAGAGATGGAGAAAGAGAAGCCGTGTGAGAGAGAGAAAGAAAGAGAAGCTGTGGGTGAGAGAGAGAGAGAAAGTGAAGATGTGAGAGAGAGAAAGAGGTGTGAGTGAGAGAGAGAGAGAGAAGCTGTGATTGAGAGAGAGAGAGAAAGAGAAGCTGTGACTGAGAGAGAGAGATAAAGACAAGCTGTGAGTTAGAGAGAGACAGAGAAAGAGAAGCTGTGAGTGAGAGAGAGAGAGAAAGAGATGTGAGTGAGAGAGAGAAAGAGAAACTGTGAGTGAGAGAGAGAGAGAAAGAAAGACAAGCTGTGAGTGAGAGAGAGATAAAGAGAAGCTGTGAGTTAGAGAGAGACAGAGAAAGAGAAGCTGTGAGTGAGAGAGAGAGAGAAGCTGTGAGTGTGTGAGAGAGAGAGAGAGAGAAGCTGAGAGTGAGAGAGAGAGAGAAAGAGAAGCTGTGAGTGAGAGAGTGAGAGAAAGAGAAGCTGTGAGTGAGAGGGAGAGGGGGAAAAAGAAACTGTGTGTGAGAGAGAAGGAGAAAAAGGGAAGCTGTGAGTGAGCGTGAGAGAGAGAGAGAAGGTGTTACAGTGGGAGAGAGAGAGAGAAAGAGAAGCTGTGAGTGAGAGAAGGAGAAAGAAAGAAAGAGAAGCTATGAGTGAGAGAGAGAAGCTGTGAGTGAGAGAGAGAGGGAGAAAGAGAAGTTATGTGTGAGAGAGAGAGGGAAAGAGAAGCTGTGAGTGTGAGAGAGAGACAGAGAAAGAGAAGCTGTGAGTGAGAGAGAGAGAGCTAGAAGCTGTGAGTGAGTGAGAGAGAGAGAAGCTGTGACTGTGTGAGAGAAAGAGAAGCTGTGAGTGAGAGAGAGAGAGAAAGAGAAGTTGTGAGTGAGAGAGAGATAAAGAGAAGCTGTGAGTTAGAGAGAGAGAGAAAGAGAAGCTGTGAGTGAGAGAGAGACAGAAAAAGAGAATCTGTGAGTGAGAGAGAGAAAGAGAGAAGCTGTGAGTGAGAGAGAAAGAGACGCTGTGAGTGAGAGAGAGAGAAAGAGAAGCTGTGAGTGAGAGAGAGATAAAGAAGCTGTGAGTTAGAGAGAGACAGAGAAAGAGAAGCTGTGAGTGAGAGAGAGAGAGAAAGAGAAGCTGTGTGTGTGTGAGAGAGAAGCTGTGAGTGAGAGAGAGAGAAAGAGAAGATGTTAGTGAGAGAGTGAGAGAGAGAAAGAGAAGGTGTGTGTGTGAGAGAGAAAGAGAAGCTGTGAGAGAGAGAGAGAAGATGTGAGTGAGAGAGAGAGAGAAGATGTGAGTGAGAGAAAGAGAAAGAGAAGCTGTGAGTGAGTGAGAGAGAGAGATAAAGAGAAGCTGTGAGTGATAGAGAGAGATAAAGAAAAGCTGTGAGTGAGAGAGAGAAAGAGAAGCTGGGAGTGAGTAAGAGAGAGAAAGAGAGGCTGTGAGTGAGAGAGAGAGAGAGAAGCTGTGAGTGAGAGAGAAAGAAAGAAAGAGAAGCTGTGAGTGAGTGAGAGAGAGAGAGAGAAACTGTGAGTGAGAGAGAGAGAGAAAGAGAAACTGTGAGTGAGAGAGAGAGAAGATGTGAGTGAGAGAAAGAGAAAGAGAAGCTGTGAGTGAGTGAGAGAGAGATAAAGAGAAGCTGTGAGTGATAGAGAGAGATAAAGGAAAGCTGTGAGTGAGAGAGAAAGAGAAGCTGGGAGTGAGTAAGAGAGAGAAAGAGAAGCTGTGAGTGAGAGAGAGAGAGAGAGAAGCTGTGAGTGAGAGAGAGAGAGAGAGAAGCTGTGAGTGAGAGAGAAAGAAAGAAAGAGAAGCTGTGAGTGAGAGAGAGAGAGAGAGAGAAACTGTGAGTGAGTGAGAGAGAGAGAAAGAGAAGCTGTGAGTGAGAGAGAGAGAGAAAGAAAGAGAAGCTGTGAGTGAGAGAGAGAGAGAAGCTGTGAGTGAGAGAGAGATGGAGAAAGAGAAGCTGTGTGAGAGAGAGAAAGAAAGAGAATCTGTGAATGAGAGAGAGAAAGAAAGTGAAGATGTGTGAGAGAGAAAGAGGTGTGAGTGAGAGAGAGAGAGAGAGAAGCTGTGAGTGAGGGAGAGAGAAAGAGAAGCTGTGACTGAGAAAGAGATAAAGACAAGCTGTGAGTTAGAGAGAGACAGAGAAAGAGAAGCTGTGAGTGAGAGAGAGAGAGAATGAGATGTGAGTGAGAGAGAGAAAGAGAAACTGTGAGTGAGAGAGAGAGAGAGAAAGAAAGACAAGCTGCGAGTGAGAGAGAGATAAAGAGAAGCTGTGAGTTAGAGAGAGACAGAGAAAGAGAAGCTTGAGTGAGAGAGAGAGAGACGCTGTGAGTGTGAGAGAGATAGAGATAGAGACACTGTGAGTGAGAGAGAGAGAGAGAAAGAAAAGCTGTGAGTGAGAGAGAGAGAAAGAGAAGCTGTGAGTGAGAGAGAGAGGGTGAAAGAGAAACTGTGTGTGAGAGAGAGGGAGAAAAAGGGAAGCTGTGAGTGAGCGTGAGAGAGAGAGAGAAGGTGTGACAGTGGGAGAGAGAGAGAGAAAGAGAAGCTGTGAGTGAGAGAGAGAGAAAGAAAGAAAGAGAAGCTATGAGTGAGAGAGAGAAGCTGTGAGTGAGAGAGAGAGGGAGAAAGAGAAGCTGTGAGTGAGAGAGAGAGGGAAAGAGAAGCTGTGAGTGTGAGAGAGAGACAGAGAAAGAGAAGCTGTGAGTGAGAGAGAGAGAGCTAGAAACTGTGTGAGTGAGAGAGAGAGAGAAGCTGTGAGTGAGTGAGAGAAAGAGAAGCTGTGAGTGTGAGAGAGAGAGAGAGAAGCTGTGAGTGAGAGAGAGATAAAGAGAAGCTGTGAGTTAGAGAGAGAGAGAGAAAGAGAAGCTGTGAGTGAGAGAGAGAGAAAAAAGAGAATCTGTGAGTGAGTGAGAGAAAGCTGTGAGTGAGAGAGAGAAAGAGAGAAGCTGTGTGAGAGAGAAAAACAGAAGCTGTGAGTGAGAGAGAGAGAGAGAAAGAGAAGCTGTGAGTGAGAGAGAGATAAAGAAGCTGTGAGTTAGAGAGAGACAGAGAAAGAGAAGCTGTGAGTGAGAGAGAGAGAGAAAGAGAAGCTGTGTGTGTGAGATAGAGAAGCTGCGAGTGAGAGAGAGAGAGAAAGAGAAGATGTTAGTGAGAGAGTGAGAGAGAGAAAGAGAAGCTGTGAGTGAGAGTGAGAGAGAAGCTGTGAGTGACAGAGAGAGAGAGAAAGAGAAGTTGTGTGTGAGAGAGTGAGAGAAGCTGTGAGTGAGAGAGAGAGAGAGAAGCTGTCAATGAGAGAGAGAGAGAGAAGATGTGAGTGTGAGAGAGAAAGAGAAAGAGAAGCTGTGAGTGAGTGAGAGAGAGAGAGATAAAGAGAAGCTGTGAGTGATAAAGAGAGATAAAGAGAAGCTGTGTGTGAGAGAGAGAGAGAAGCTGTGAGTGAGAGAGAGAGAGAAAGAGAAGCTGTGAGTGAGTGAGTGAAAGAGAAGCTGTGAGTGAGAGAGAGAGAGAAGCTGTGAGTGAGAGAGAAAGAAAGAGAGAGAAGCTGTGAGTGAGAGAGAGAGAGAGTAAGAGAAGCTGTGAGTGAGAGAGAGAAAGAGAAGCTGGGAGTAAGAGAGAGAAAGAGAAGCTGTGAGTGAGAGAGAGAGAGAAGCTGTGAGTGAGAGAGAGAGAGAGAGAAGCTGTGAGTGAGAGAGAAAGAAAGAGAAGCTGTGAGTGGGTGAGAGAGAGAGAAACTGTGAGTGAGTGAGAGAGAGAGAAAGAGAAGCTGTGAATGAGAGAGAGAGAGAAAGAAAGAGAAGCTGTGAGTGAGAGAGAGAGAGAAGCTGTGAGTGAGAGAGAGATGGAGAAAGAGAAGCTGTGTGAGAGAGAGAAAGAAAGAGAATCTGTGAGTGAGAGAGAGAAAGAAAGTGAAGATGTGTGAGAGAGAAAGAGGTGTGAGTGAGAGAGAGAGAAAGAGAAGCTGTGACTGAGAAAGAGATAAAGACAAGCTGTGAGTTAGAGAGAGACAGAGAAAGAGAAGCTGTGAGTGAGAGAGAGAGAGAATGAGATGTGAGTGAGAGAGAGAAAGAGAAACTGTGAGTGAGAGAGAGAGAGAAAGAAAGACAAGCTGCGAGTGAGAGAGAGATAAAGAGAAGCTGTGAGTTAGAGAGAGACAGAGAATGAGAAGCTTGAGTGAGAGAGAGAGAGAAGCTGTGAGTGTGAGAGAGATAGAGATAGAGACGCTGTGAGTGAGAGAGAGAGAGAAAGAAAAGCTGTGAGTGAGAGAGTGAGAGAAAGAGAAGCTGTGAGTGAGAGAGAGAGGGTGAAAGAGAAACTGTGTGTGAGAGAGAGGGAGAAAAAGGGAAGCTGTGAGTGAGCATGAGAGAGAGAGAGAAGGTGTGACAGTGGGAGAGAGAGAGGAAGAGAAGCTGTGAGTGAGAGAGAGAGAAAGAAAGGAAGAGAAGTTATGAGTGAGAGAGAGAAGCTGTGAGTGAGAGAGAGAGGGAGAAAGAGAAGCTGTGAGTGAGAGAGAGAGGGAAAGAGAAGCTGTGAGTGTGAGAGAGAGACAGAGAAAGAGAAGCTGTGAGTGAGAGAGAGCGAGCTAGAAGCTGTGTGTGAGTGAGAGAGAGAGAGAAGCTGTGAGTGAGTGAGAGAAAGAGAAGCTGTGAGTGAGAGAGAGAGAGAGAGAGAAGCTGTGAGTGAGAGAGAGAGATAAAGAGAAGCTGTGAGTTAGAGAGAGAGAGAGAAGCTGTGAGTGAGAGAGAGAGAGAAAAAGAGAATCTGTGAGTGAGAGAGAGAGAGAGAAGCTGTGAGTGAGAGAGAGAAAGAGAGAAGCTGTGTGAGAGAGAAAAAGAGAAGCTGTGAGTGAGAGAGAGAGAGAGAAAGAGAAGCTGTGAGTGAGAGAGAGATAAAGAAGCTGTGAGTTAGAGAGAGACAGAGAAAGAGAAGCTGTGAGTGAGAGAGAGAGAAAAAGAGAAGCTGTGTGTGTGAGAGAGAGAAGCTGTGAGTGAGAGAGAGAAAGAGAAGATGTTAGTGAGAGAGTGAGAGAGAGAAAGAGAAGCTGTGAGTGAGAGTGAGAGAGAAGCTGTGAGTGACAGAGAGAGAGAGAGAAAGAGAAGTTGTGTGTGTGAGAGAGAGAGAAGCTGTGAGTGAGTGAGAGAGAGAGAAGCTGTCAATGAGAGAGAGAGAGAGAAGATGTGAGTGTGAGAGAGAAAGAGAAAGAGAAGCTGTGAGTGAGTGAGAGAGAGAGAGAGATAAAGAGAAGCTGTGAGTGATAAAGAGAGATAAAGAGAAGCTGTGTGAGAGAGAGAGAAGCTGTGAGTGAGAGAGAGAGAGAAAGAGAAGCTGTGAGTGAGTGAGTGAGAGAGAAGGTGTGAGTGAGAGAGAGAAGCTGTGAGTGAGAGAGAAAGAAAGAGAGAGAGAAGCTGTGAGTGAGAGAGAGAGTAAGAGAAGCTTTGAGTGAGAGAGAGAGAGAAAGAGAAGCTGTGAGTGAGAGAGAGAGAGAAAGAAAGAGAAGCTGTGAGTGAGAGAGAGAGAGAAAGTGAAGATGTGAGTGAGAGAGAGAAAGAGGTGTGAGAGAGAGGGAGAGAGAAAGAGAAGCTGTGAGTGAGAGAGAGAGAGAAAGAGAAGCTGTGACTGAGAGAGAGAGATAAAGACAAGCTGTGAGTTAGAGAAAGACAGAGAGAGAGATAGCTGTGAGTGAGAAAGAGAGAGAAGCTGTGAGTGAGAGAGAGAGAGAAAGAGATGTGAGTGAGAGAGAGAAAGAGAAACTGTGAGTGAGAGAGAGAGAGAGAAATAAAGAGAAGCTGTGAGTGAGAGAGAGATAAAGAGAAGCTGTGAGTTAGAGAGAGACAGAGAAAGAGAAGCTGTGAGTGAGAGAGAGAGAGAAAGAGAAGCTGTGAGTGAGAGAGAGAGAGAAAGAGAAGCTGTGAGTGTGAGAGAGAGAGAGAGAGAGAGAAGCTGTGAGTGAGAGAGAGTAAGAAAAAGAAAAGCTGTGAGTGAGGGAGTGAGAGAAAGAGAAGCTGTGAGTGAGAGAGAAAGAAAGAGAAGCTGTGAGTGAGAGAGAGAGGGTGAAAGAGAAGCTGTGATTGTGAGAGAGAAGGAGAAAAAGGGAAGCTGTGAGTGAGCGTGAGAGAGAGAGAGAACCTGTGACAGTGGGAGAGAGAGAGAGAAAGAGAAGCTGTGAGTGAGAGAGAGAGAAAGAAAGAGAAGCTATGAGCGAGAGAGAGAGAGAGAAGCTGTGAGTGAGAGAGAGAGGGAAAGAGAAGCTGTGAGTGAGAGAGAGAGAGCTAGAAGCTGTGAGTGACTGAGAGAGAGAAAGAGAAGGTGTGCGTGTGTGTGAGAGAGAAAGAGATGCTGTGAGTGAGAGAGAGAGAAAGAAAGAGAAGCTGTGAGTGAGAGAGAGAGAGAGAAAGAGAAGCTGTGAGTGAGAGAGAGAGAAGCTGTGAGTGAGAGAGAGAGAAGATGTGAGTGAGAGAGAGAAAGAGAAAGAGAAACTGTGAGTGAGAGAGAGAGATAATGAGAAGCTGTGAATGATAGAGAGAGATAAAGAAAAGCTGTGAGTGAGAGAGAGAAAGAGAAGCTGGGAGTGAGTAAGAGAGAGAAAGAGAAGCTGTGAGTGTGTGAGAGAGAGAGAAGCTGTGAGTGAGAGAGAGAGAGAGAGAAGCTGTGAGTGCGAGAGAGACAGAGAAAGAGAAGCTTGAGTGAGAGAGAGAGAGAGACGCTGTGAGTGTGAGAGAGATAGAGATAGAGACACTGTGAGTGAGAGAGAGAGAGAGAAAGAAAAGCTGTGAGTGAGAGAGAGAGAAAGAGAAGCTGTGAGTGAGAGAGAGAGGGTGAAAGAGAAACTGTGTGTGAGAGAGAGGGAGAAAAAGGGAAGCTGTGAGTGAGTGTGTGAGAGAGAGAGAAGGTGTGACAGTGGGAGAGAGAGAGATAAAGAGAAGCTGTGAGTTAGAGAGAGACAGAGAAAGAGAAGCTTGAGTGAGAGAGAGAGAGAGACGCTGTGAGTGTGAGAGAGATAGAGATAGAGACACTGTGAGTGAGAGAGAGAGAGAGAAAGAAAAGGTGTGAGTGAGAGAGAGAGAAAGAGAAGCTGTGAGTGAGAGAGAGAGGGTGAAAGAGAAACTGTGTGTGAGAGAGAGGGAGAAAAAGGGAAGCTGTGAGTGAGCGTGAGAAAGAGAGAGAAGGTGTGACAGTGGGAGAGAGAGAGAGAAAGAGAAGCTGTGAGTGAGAGAGAGAGAAAGAAAGAAAGAGAAGCTATGAGTGAGAGAGAGAAGCTGTGAGTGAGAGAGAGAGGGAGAAAGAGAAGCTGTGAGTGAGAGAGAGAGGGAAAGAGAAGCTGTGAGTGTGAGAGAGAGACAGAGAAAGAGAAGCTGTGAGTGAGAGAGAGAGAGCTAGAAACTGTGTGAGTGAGAGAGAGAGAGAAGCTGTGAGTGAGTGAGAGAAAGAGAAGCTGTGAGTGAGAGAGAGAGAGAGAGAAGCTGTGAGTGAGAGAGAGATAAAGAGAAGCTGTGAGTTAGAGAGAGAGAGAAAGAGAAGCTGTGAGTGAGAGAGAGAGAGAAAAAAGAGAATCTGTGAGTGAGAGAGAGAAAGCTGTGAGTGAGAGAGAGAAAGAGAGAAGCTGTGTGAGAGAGAAAAAGAGAAGCTGTGAGTGAGAGAGAGAGAGAAAGAGAAGCTGTGAGTGCGAGAGAGATAAAGAAGCTGTGAGTTAGAGAGAGACAGAGAAAGAGAAGCTGTGAGTGAGAGAGAGAGAGAAAGAGAAGCTGTGTGTGTGAGATAGAGAAGCTGTGAGTGAGAGAGAGAGAAAGAGAAGATGTTAGTGAGAGAGTGAGAGAGAGAAAGAGAAGCTGTGAGTGAGAGTGAGAGAGAAGCTGTGAGTGACAGAGAGAGAGAAAGAGAAGTTGTGTGTGTGTGAGAGAGAGAAGCTGTGAGTGAGAGAGAGAGAGAAGCTGTCAATGAGAGAGAGAGAGAGAAGATGTGAGTGTGAGAGAGAAAGAGAAAGAGAAGCTGTGAGTGAGTGAGAGAGAGAGAGATAAAGAGAAGCTGTGAGTGATAAAGAGAGATAAAGAGAAGCTGTGAGAGAGAGAGAGAGAGAAGCTGTGAGTGAGAGAGAGAGAGAAAGAGAAGCTGTGAGTGAGTGAGTGAGAGAGAAGCTGTGAGTGAGAGAGAGAGAGAAGCTGTGAGTGAGAGAGAAAGAAAGAGAGAGAAGCTGTGAGTGAGAGTGAGAGAGAGTAAGAGAAGCTGTGAGTGAGAGAGAGAAAGAGAAGCTGGGAGTAAGTAAGAGAGAGAAAGAGAAGCTGTGAGTGAGAGAGAGAGAGAGAAGCTGTGAGTGAGAGAGAGAGAGAGAGAAGCTGTGAGTGAGAGAGAAAGAAAGAGAAGCTGTGAGTGAGAGAGAGAGAAAGAGAAGCTGTGAGTGAGAGAGAGAGAAGCTGTGAGTGAGAGAGAGAGAAGATGTGAGTGAGAGAGAGAAAGAGAAAGAGAAACTGTGAGTGAGAGAGAGAGATAATGAGAAGCTGTGAATGATAGAGAGAGATAAAGAAAAGCTGTGAGTGAGAGAGAGAAAGAGAAGCAGGGAGTGAGTAAGAGAGAGAAAGAGAAGCTGTGAGTGTGTGAGAGAGAGAGAAGCTGTGAGTGAGAGAGAGAGAGAGAGAAGCTGTGAGTGCGAGAGAGACAGAGAAAGAGAAGCTTGAGTGAGAGAGAGAGAGAGACGCTGTGAGTGTGAGAGAGATAGAGATAGAGACACTGTGAGTGAGAGAGAGAGAGAGAAAGAAAAGCTGTGAGTGAGAGAGAGAGAAAGAGAAGCTGTGAGTGAGAGAGAGAGGGTGAAAGAGAAACTGTGTGTGAGAGAGAGGGAGAAAAAGGGAAGCTGTGAGTGAGCGTGAGAGAGAGAGAGAAGGTGTGACAGTGGGAGAGAGAGAGATAAAGAGAAGCTGTGAGTTAGAGAGAGACAGAGAAAGAGAAGCTTGAGTGAGAGAGAGAGAGAGACGCTGTGAGTGTGAGAGAGATAGAGATAGAGACACTGTGAGTGAGAGAGAGAGAGAGAAAGAAAAGGTGTGAGTGAGAGAGAGAGAAAGAGAAGCTGTGAGTGAGAGAGAGAGGGTGAAAGAGAAACTGTGTGTGAGAGAGAGGGAGAAAAAGGGAAGCTGTGAGTGAGCGTGAGAGAGAGAGAGAAGGTGTGACAGTGGGAGAGAGAGAGAGAAAGAGAAGCTGTGAGTGAGAGAGAGAGAAAGAAAGAAAGAGAAGCTATGAGTGAGAGAGAGAAGCTGTGAGTGAGAGAGAGGGAGAAAGAGAAGCTGTGAGTGAGAGAGAGAGGGAAAGAGAAGCTGTGAGTGTGAGAGAGAGACAGAGAAAGAGAAGCTGTGAGTGAGAGAGAGAGAGCTAGAAACTGTGTGAGTGAGAGAGAGAGAGAAGCTGTGAGTGAGTGAGAGAAAGAGAAGCTGTGAGTGAGAGAGAGAGAGAAAGAGAAGTTGTGAGTGAGAGAGAGATAAAGAGAAGCTGTCAGTTAGAGAGAGAGAGAAAGAGAAGCTGTGTGTGTGTGAGAGAGAAGCTGTGAGTGAGAGAGAGAGAAAGAGAAGATGTTAGTGAGAGAGTGAGAGAGAGAAAGAGAAGGTGTGTGTGTGAGAGAGAAAGAGAAGCTGTGAGAGAGAGAGAGAAGATGTGAGTGAGAGAGAGAGAGAGAAGATGTGAGTGAGAGAAAGAGAAAGAGAAGCTGTGAGTGAGTGAGAGAGAGAGATAAAGAGAAGCTGTGAGTGATAGAGAGAGATAAAGAAAAGCTGTGAGTGAGAGAGAGAAAGAGAAGCTGGGAGTGAGTAAGAG
Organism: Bradypodion ventrale; assembly: GCA_035047345.1. Classification (NCBI taxonomy): domain Eukaryota; kingdom Metazoa; phylum Chordata; class Lepidosauria; order Squamata; family Chamaeleonidae; genus Bradypodion; species Bradypodion ventrale. Next base: position 8,316,810 of record JAWDJE010000018.1, on the reverse strand, counting down.
AGAGAAAGAGAGGCTGTGAGTGCGAGAGAGAGAAGCTGTGAGTGAGAGAGAAAGAAAGAAAGAGAAGCTGTGAGTGAGAGAGAGAGAGAGAGAAACTGTGAGTGAGAGAGAGAGAGAAAGAGAAACTGTGAGTGAGAGAGAGAGAAGATGTGAGTGAGAGAAAGAGAAAGAGAAGCTGTGAGTGAGTGAGAGAGAGATAAAGAGAAGCTGTGAGTGATAGAGAGAGATAAAGAAAAGCTGTGAGTGAGAGAGAAAGAGAAGCTGGGAGTGAGTAAGAGAGAGAAAGAGAAGCTGTGAGTGAGAGAGAGAGAGAGAGAAGCTGTGAGTGAGAGAGAGAGAGAGAGAAGCTGTGAGTGAGAGAGAAAGAAAGAAAGAGAAGCTGTGAGTGAGAGAGAGAGAGAGAGAAACTGTGAGTGAGTGAGAGAGAGAGAAAGAGAAGCTGTGAGTGAGAGAGAGAGAGAAAGAAAGAGAAGCTGTGAGTGAGAGAGAGAGAGAAGCTGTGAGTGAGAGAGAGATGGAGAAAGAGAAGCTGTGTGAGAGAGAGAAAGAAAGAGAATCTGTGAATGAGAGAGAGAAAGAAAGTGAAGATGTGTGAGAGAGAAAGAGGTGTGAGTGAGAGAGAGAGAGAGAGAAGCTGTGAGTGAGGGAGAGAGAAAGAGAAGCTGTGACTGAGAAAGAGATAAAGACAAGCTGTGAGTTAGAGAGAGACAGAGAAAGAGAAGCTGTGAGTGAGAGAGAGAGAGAATGAGATGTGAGTGAGAGAGAGAAAGAGAAACTGTGAGTGAGAGAGAGAGAGAGAAAGAAAGACAAGCTGCGAGTGAGAGAGAGATAAAGAGAAGCTGTGAGTTAGAGAGAGACAGAGAAAGAGAAGCTTGAGTGAGAGAGAGAGAGACGCTGTGAGTGTGAGAGAGATAGAGATAGAGACACTGTGAGTGAGAGAGAGAGAGAGAAAGAAAAGCTGTGAGTGAGAGAGAGAGAAAGAGAAGCTGTGAGTGAGAGAGAGAGGGTGAAAGAGAAACTGTGTGTGAGAGAGAGGGAGAAAAAGGGAAGCTGTGAGTGAGCGTGAGAGAGAGAGAGAAGGTGTGACAGTGGGAGAGAGAGAGAGAAAGAGAAGCTGTGAGTGAGAGAGAGAGAAAGAAAGAAAGAGAAGCTATGAGTGAGAGAGAGAAGCTGTGAGTGAGAGAGAGAGGGAGAAAGAGAAGCTGTGAGTGAGAGAGAGAGGGAAAGAGAAGCTGTGAGTGTGAGAGAGAGACAGAGAAAGAGAAGCTGTGAGTGAGAGAGAGAGAGCTAGAAACTGTGTGAGTGAGAGAGAGAGAGAAGCTGTGAGTGAGTGAGAGAAAGAGAAGCTGTGAGTGAGAGAGAGAGAGAGAGAAGCTGTGAGTGAGAGAGAGATAAAGAGAAGCTGTGAGTTAGAGAGAGAGAGAGAAAGAGAAGCTGTGAGTGAGAGAGAGAGAAAAAAGAGAATCTGTGAGTGAGTGAGAGAAAGCTGTGAGTGAGAGAGAGAAAGAGAGAAGCTGTGTGAGAGAGAAAAACAGAAGCTGTGAGTGAGAGAGAGAGAGAGAAAGAGAAGCTGTGAGTGAGAGAGAGATAAAGAAGCTGTGAGTTAGAGAGAGACAGAGAAAGAGAAGCTGTGAGTGAGAGAGAGAGAGAAAGAGAAGCTGTGTGTGTGAGATAGAGAAGCTGCGAGTGAGAGAGAGAGAGAAAGAGAAGATGTTAGTGAGAGTGTGAGAGAGAGAAAGAGAAGCTGTGAGTGAGAGTGAGAGAGAAGCTGTGAGTGACAGAGAGAGAGAGAAAGAGAAGTTGTGTGTGAGAGAGAGAGAAGCTGTGAGTGAGAGAGAGAGAGAGAAGCTGTCAATGAGAGAGAGAGAGAGAAGATGTGAGTGTGAGAGAGAAAGAGAAAGAGAAGCTGTGAGTGAGTGAGAGAGAGAGAGAGATAAAGAGAAGCTGTGAGTGATAAAGAGAGATAAAGAGAAGCTGTGTGAGAGAGAGAGAGAGAAGCTGTGAGTGAGAGAGAGAGAAAGAGAAGCTGTGAGTGAGTGAGTGAGAGTGAAGCTGTGAGTGAGAGAGAGAGAGAAGCTGTGAGTGAGAGAGAAAGAAAGAGAGAGAAGCTGTGAGTGAGAGAGAGAGAGAGTAAGAGAAGCTGTGAGTGAGAGAGAGAAAGAGAAGCTGGGAGTAAGAGAGAGAAAGAGAAGCTGTGAGTGAGAGAGAGAGAGAAGCTGTGAGTGAGAGAGAGAGAGAGAGAAGCTGTGAGTGAGAGAGAAAGAAAGAGAAGCTGCGAGTGAGAGAGAGATAAAGAGAAGCTGTGAGTTAGAGAGAGACAGAGAATGAGAAGCTTGAGTGAGTGAGAGAGAGAAGCTGTGAGTGTGAGAGAGATAGAGATAGAGACGCTGTGAGTGAGAGAGAGAGAGAAAGAAAAGCTGTGAGTGAGAGAGTGAGAGAAAGAGAAGCTGTGAGTGAGAGAGAGAGGGTGAAAGAGAAACTGTGTGTGAGAGAGAGGGAGAAAAAGGGAAGCTGTGAGTGAGCATGAGAGAGAGAGAGAAGGTGTGACAGTGGGAGAGAGAGAGGAAGAGAAGCTGTGAGTGAGAGAGAGAGAAAGAAAGGAAGAGAAGCTATGAGTGAGAGAGAGAAGCTGTGAGTGAGAGAGAGAGGGAGAAAGAGAAGCTGTGAGTGAGAGAGAGAGGGAAAGAGAAGCTGTGAGTGTGAGAGAGAGACAGAGAAAGAGAAGCTGTGAGTGAGAGAGAGCGAGCTAGAAGCTGTGTGTGAGTGAGAGAGAGAGAGAAGCTGTGAGTGAGTGAGAGAAAGAGAAGCTGTGAGTGAGAGAGAGAGAGAGAGAGAGAAGCTGTGAGTGAGAGAGAGATAAAGAGAAGCTGTGAGTTAGAGAGAGAGAGAGAAGCTGTGAGTGAGAGAGAGAGAGAAAAAGAGAATCTGTGAGTGAGAGAGAGAGAGAGAAGCTGTGAGTGAGAGAGAGAAAGAGAGAAGCTGTGTGAGAGAGAAAAAGAGAAGCTGTGAGTGAGAGAGAGAGAGAGAAAGAGAAGCTGTGAGTGAGAGAGAGATAAAGAAGCTGTGAGTTAGAGAGAGACAGAGAAAGAGAAGCTGTGAGTGAGAGAGAGAGAAAAAGAGAAGCTGTGTGTGTGAGAGAGAGAAGCTGTGAGTGAGAGAGAGAAAGAGAAGATGTTAGTGAGAGAGTGAGAGAGAGAAAGAGAAGCTGTGAGTGAGAGTGAGAGAGAAGCTGTGAGTGACAGAGAGAGAGAGAAAGAGAAGTTGTGTGTGTGTGAGAGAGAGAAGCTGTGAGTGAGTGAGAGAGAGAGAAGCTGTCAATGAGAGAGAGAGAGAGAATATGTGAGTGTGAGAGAGAAAGAGAAAGAGAAGCTGTGAGTGAGTGAGAGAGAGAGAGAGATAAAGAGAAGCTGTGAGTGATAAAGAGAGATAAAGAGAAGCTGTGTGAGAGAGAGAGAAGCTGTGAGTGAGAGAGAGAGAGAAAGAGAAGCTGTGAGTGAGTGAGAGAGAGAGAAGGTGTGAGTGAGAGAGAGAGAAGCTGTGAGTGAGAGAGAAAGAAAGAGAGAGAGAAGCTGTGAGTGAGAGAGAGAGAGTAAGAGAAGCTTTGAGTGAGAGAGAGAGAGAAAGAGAAGCTGTGAGTGAGAGAGAGAGAGAAAGAAAGAGAAGCTGTGAGTGAGAGAGAGAGAGAAAGTGAAGATGTGAGTGAGAGAGAGAAAGAGGTGTGAGAGAGAGGGAGAGAGAAAGAGAAGCTGTGAGTGAGAGAGAGAGAGAAAGAGAAGCTGTGACTGAGAGAGAGAGATAAAGACAAGCTGTGAGTTAGAGAGAGACAGAGAGAGAGATAGCTGTGAGTGAGAAAGAGAGAGAAGCTGTGAGTGAGAGAGAGAGAGAAAGAGATGTGAGTGAGAGAGAGAAAGAGAAACTGTGAGTGAGAGAGAGAGAGAGAAATAAAGAGAAGCTGTGAGTGAGAGAGAGATAAAGAGAAGCTGTGAGTTAGAGAGAGACAGAGAAAGAGAAGCTGTGAGTGAGAGAGAGAGAGAAAGAGAAGCTGTGAGTGAGAGAGAGAGAGAAAGAGAAGCTGTGAGTGTGAGAGAGAGAGAGAGATAGAGAAGCTGTGAGTGAGAGAGAGTAAGAAAAAGAAAAGCTGTGAGTGAGGGAGTGAGAGAAAGAGAAGCTGTGAGTGAGAGAGAGAGAAAGAAAGAGAAGCTGTGAGTGAGAGAGAGAGGGTGAAAGAGAAGCTGTGATTGTGAGAGAGAAGGAGAAAAAGGGAAGCTGTGAGTGAGCGTGAGAGAGAGAGAGAACCTGTGACAGTGGGAGAGAGAGAGAGAAAGAGAAGCTGTGAGTGAGAGAGAGAGAAAGAAAGAGAAGCTATGAGCGAGAGAGAGAGAGAGAGAAGCTGTGAGTGAGAGAGAGAGGGAAAGAGAAGCTGTGAGTGAGAGAGAGAGAGCTAGAAGCTGTGAGTGACTGAGAGAGAGAAAGAGAAGCTGTGCGTGTGTGTGAGAGAGAAAGAGATGCTGTGAGTGAGAGAGAGAGAAAGAAAGAGAAGCTGTGAGTGAGAGAGAGAGAGAGAAAGAGAAGCTGTGAGTGAGAGAGAGAGAAGCTGTGAGTGAGAGAGAGAGAAGATGTGAGTGAGAGAGAGAAAGAGAAAGAGAAACTGTGAGTGAGAGAGAGAGATAATGAGAAGCTGTGAATGATAGAGAGAGATAAAGAAAAGCTGTGAGTGAGAGAGAGAAAGAGAAGCTGGGAGTGCGTAAGAGAGAGAAAGAGAAGCTGTGAGTGTGTGAGAGAGAGAGAAGCTGTGAGTGAGAGAGAGAGAGAGAGAGAAGCTGTGAGTGCGAGAGAGACAGAGAAAGAGAAGCTTGAGTGAGAGAGAGAGAGAGACGCTGTGAGTGTGAGAGAGATAGAGATAGAGACACTGTGAGTGAGAGAGAGAGAGAGAAAGAAAAGCTGTGAGTGAGAGAGAGAGAAAGAGAAGCTGTGAGTGAGAGAGAGAGGGTGAAAGAGAAACTGTGTGTGAGAGAGAGGGAGAAAAAGGGAAGCTGTGAGTGAGTGTGAGAGAGAGAGAGAAGGTGTGACAGTGGGAGAGAGAGAGATAAAGAGAAGCTGTGAGTTAGAGAGAGACAGAGAAAGAGAAGCTTGAGTGAGAGAGAGAGAGAGAGACGCTGTGAGTGTGAGAGAGATAGAGATAGAGACACTGTGAGTGAGAGAGAGAGAGAGAAAGAAAAGGTGTGAGTGAGAGAGAGAGAAAGAGAAGCTGTGAGTGAGAGAGAGTGGGTGAAAGAGAAACTGTGTGTGAGAGAGAGGGAGAAAAAGGGAAGCTGTGAGTGAGCGTGAGAAAGAGAGAGAAGGTGTGACAGTGGGAGAGAGAGAGAGAAAGAGAAGCTGTGAGTGAGAGAGAGAGAAAGAAAGAAAGAGAAGCTATGAGTGAGAGAGAGAAGCTGTGAGTGAGAGAGAGAGGGAGAAAGAGAAGCTGTGAGTGAGAGAGAGAGGGAAAGAGAAGCTGTGAGTGTGAGAGAGAGACAGAGAAAGAGAAGCTGTGAGTGAGAGAGAGAGAGCTAGAAACTGTGTGAGTGAGAGAGAGAGAGAAGCTGTGAGTGAGAGAGAGATAAAGAGAAGCTGTGAGTTAGAGAGAGAGAGAGAAAGAGAAGCTGTGAGTGAGAGAGAGAGAGAAAAAAGAGAATCTGTGAGTGAGAGAGAGAAAGCTGTGAGTGAGAGAGAGAAAGAGAGAAGCTGTGTGAGAGAGAAAAAGAGAAGCTGTGAGTGAGAGAGAGAGAGAAAGAGAAGCTGTGAGTGAGAGAGAGATAAAGAAGCTGTGAGTTAGAGAGAGACAGAGAAAGAGAAGCTGTGAGTGAGAGAGAGAGAGAAAGAGAAGCTGTGTGTGTGAGATAGAGAAGCTGTGAGTGAGAGAGAGAGAAAGAGAAGATGTTAGTGAGAGAGTGATAGAGAGAAAGAGAAGCTGTGAGTGAGAGTGAGAGAGAAGCTGTGAGTGACAGAGAGAGAGAAAGAGAAGTTGTGTGTGTGTGAGAGAGAGAAGCTGTGAGTGAGAGAGAGAGAGAAGCTGTCAATGAGAGAGAGAGAGAGAAGATGTGAGTGTGAGAGAGAAAGAGAAAGAGAAGCTGTGAGTGAGTGAGAGAGAGAGAGATAAAGAGAAGCTGTGAGTGATAAAGAGAGATAAAGAGAAGCTGTGAGAGAGAGAGAGAGAGAAGCTGTGAGTGAGAGAGAGAGAGAAAGAGAAGCTGTGAGTGAGTGAGTGAGAGAGAAGCTGTGAGTGAGAGAGAGAGAGAAGCTGTGAGTGAGAGAGAAAGAAAGAGAGAGAAGCTGTGAGTGAGAGTGAGAGAGAGTAAGAGAAGCTGTGAGTGAGAGAGAGAAAGAGAAGCTGGGAGTAAGTAAGAGAGAGAAAGAGAAGCTGTGAGTGAGAGAGAGAGAGAGAAGCTGTGAGTGAGAGAGAGAGAGAGAAGCTGTGAGTGAGAGAGAAAGAAAGAGAAGCTGTGAGTGAGAGAGAGAGAAAGAGAAGCTGTGAGTGAGAGAGAGAGAAGCTGTGAGTGAGAGAGAGAGAAGATGTGAGTGAGAGAGAGAAAGAGAAAGAGAAACTGTGAGTGAGAGAGAGAGATAATGAGAAGCTGTGAATGATAGAGAGAGAGAAAGAAAAGCTGTGAGTGAGAGAGAGAAAGAGAAGCTGGGAGTGAGTAAGAGAGAGAAAGAGAAGCTGTGAGTGTGTGTGAGAGAGAGAAGCTGTGAGTGAGAGAGAGAGAGAGAGAAGCTGTGAGTGCGAGAGAGACAGAGAAAGAGAAGCTTGAGTGAGAGAGAGAGAGAGACGCTGTGAGTGTGAGAGAGATAGAGATAGAGACACTGTGAGTGAGAGAGAGAGAGAGAAAGAAAAGCTGTGAGTGAGAGAGAGAGAAAGAGAAGCTGTGAGTGAGAGAGAGAGGGTGAAAGAGAAACTGTGTGTGAGAGAGAGGGAGAAAAAGGGAAGCTGTGAGTGAGCGTGAGAGAGAGAGAGAAGGTGTGACAGTGGGAGAGAGAGAGATAAAGAGAAGCTGTGAGTTAGAGAGAGACAGAGAAAGAGAAGCTTGAGTGAGAGAGAGAGAGAGACGCTGTGAGTGTGAGAGAGATAGAGATAGAGACACTGTGAGTGAGAGAGAGAAAGAGAAAGAAAAGGTGTGAGTGAGAGAGAGAGAAAGAGAAGCTGTGAGTGAGAGAGAGAGGGTGAAAGAGAAACTGTGTGTGAGAGAGAGGGAGAAAAAGGGAAGCTGTGAGTGAGCGTGAGAGAGAGAGAGAAGGTGTGACAGTGGGAGAGAGAGAGAGAAAGAGAAGCTGTGAGTGAGAGAGAGAGAAAGAAAGAAAGAGAAGCTATGAGTGAGAGAGAGAAGCTGTGAGTGAGAGAGAGGGAGAAAGAGAAGCTGTGAGTGAGAGAGAGAGGGAAAGAGAAGCTGTGAGTGTGAGAGAGAGACAGAGAAAGAGAAGCTGTGAGTGAGAGAGAGAGAGCTAGAAACTGTGTGAGTGAGAGAGAGAGAGAAGCTGTGAGTGAGTGAGAGAAAGAGAAGCTGTGAGTGAGAGAGAGAGAGAGAGAAGCTGTGAGTGAGAGAGAGATAAAGAGAAGCTGTGAGTTAGAGAGAGAGAGAGAAAGAGAAGCTGTGAGTGAGAGAGAGAGAGAAAAAAGAGAATCTGTGAGTGAGAGAGAGAAAGCTGTGAGTGAGAGAGAGAAAGAAAGAGAGAAGCTGTGTGAGAGAGAAAAAGAGAAGCTGTGAGTGAGAGAGAGAGAGAAAGAGAAGCTGTGAGTGAGAGAGAGATAAAGAAGCTGTGAGTTAGAGAGAGACAGAGAAAGAGAAGCTGTGAGTGAGAGAGAGAGAGAAAGAGAAGCTGTGTGTGTGAGATAGAGAAGCTGTGAGTGAGAGAGAGAGAAAGAGAAGATGTTAGTGAGAGAGTGAGAGAGAGAAAGAGAAGCTGTGAGTGAGAGTGAGAGAGAAGCTGTGAGTGACAGAGAGAGAGAGAAAGAGAAGTTGTGTGTGTGTGAGAGAGAGAAGCTGTGAGTGAGAGAGAGAGAGAAGCTGTCAATGAGAGAGAGAGAGAGAAGATGTGAGTGTGAGAGAGAAAGAGAAAGAGAAGCTGTGAGTGAGTGAGAGAGAGAGAGATAAAGAGAAGCTGTGAGTGATAAAGAGAGATAAAGAGAAGCTGTGAGAGAGAGAGAGAGAGAAGCTGTGAGTGAGAGAGAGAGAGAAAGAGAAGCTGTGAGTGAGTGAGTGAGAGAGAAGCTGTGAGTGAGAGAGAGAGAGAAGCTGTGAGTGAGAGAGAAAGAAAGAGAGAGAAGCTGTGAGTGAGAGAGAGAGAGAGTAAGAGAAGCTGTGAGTGAGAGAGAGAAAGAGAAGCTGGGAGTAAGTAAGAGAGAGAAAGAGAAGCTGTGAGTGAGAGAGAGAGAGAGAAGCTGTGAGTGAGAGAGAGAGAGAGAGAAGCTGTGAGTGAGAGAGAAAGAAAGAGAAGCTGTGAGTGAGTGAGAGAGAGAGAGAGAAACTGTGAGTGAGTGAGAGAGAGAGAAAGAGAAGCTGTGAGTGAGAGAGAGAGAGAAAGAAAGAGAAGCTGTGAGTGAGAGAGAGAGAGAAGCTGTGAGTGAGAGAGAGATGGAGAAAGAGAAGCTGTGTGAGAGAGAGAAAGAAAGAGAATCTGTGAGTGAGAGAGAGAAAGAAAGTGAAGATGTGTGAGAGAGAAAGAGGTGTGAGTGAGAGAGAGAGAATGAGAAGCTGTGACTGAGAAAGAGATAAAGACAAGCTGTGAGTTAGAGAGAGACAGAGAAAGAGAAGCTGTGAGTGAGAGAGAGAGAGAGAAAGAAAGACAAGCTGCGAGTGAGAGAGAGATAAAGAGAAGCTGTGAGTTAGAGAGAGACAGAGAATGAGAAGCTTGAGTGAGAGAGAGAGAGAAGCTGTGAGTGTGAGAGAGATAGAGATAGAGACGCTGTGAGTGAGAGAGAGAGAAAGAAAAGCTGTGAGTGAGAGAGTGAGAGAAAGAGAAGCTGTGAGTGAGAGAGAGAGGGTGAAAGAGAAACTGTGTGTGAGAGAGAGGGAGAAAAAGGGAAGCTGTGAGTGAGCATGAGAGAGAGAGAGAAGGTGTGACAGTGGGAGAGAGAGAGAGAAAGAGAAGCTGTGAGTGAGAGAGAGAGAAAGAAAGAAAGAGAAGCTATGAGTGAGAGAGAGAAGCTGTGAGTGAGAGAGAGAGGGAGAAAGAGAAGCTGTGAGTGAGAGAGAGAGGGAAAGAGAAGCTGTGAGTGTGAGAGAGAGACAGAGAAAGAGAAGCTGTGAGTGAGAGAGACAGCTAGAAGCTGTGTGTGAGTGAGAGAGAGAGAGAAGCTGTGAGTGAGTGAGAGAAAGAGAAGCTGTGAGTGAGAGAGAGAGAGAGAGAGAGAAGCTGTGAGTGAGAGAGAGATAAAGAGAAGCTGTGAGTTAGAGAGAGAGAGAGAGAAGCTGTGAGTGAGAGAGAGAGAAAAAGAGAATCTGTGAGTGAGAGAGAGAGAGAGAAGCTGTGAGTGAGAGAGAGAAAGAGAGAAGCTGTGTGAGAGAGAAAAAGAGAAGCTGTGAGTGAGAGAGAGAGAGAGAAAGAGAAGCTGTGAGTGAGAGAGAGATAAAGAAGCTGTGAGTTAGAGAGAGACAGAGAAAGAGAAGCTGTGAGTGAGAGAGAGAGAAAAAGAGAAGCTGTGTGTGTGAGAGAGAGAAGCTGTGAGTGAGAGAGAGAAAGAGAAGATGTTAGTGAGAGAGTGAGAGAGAGAAAGAGAAGCTGTGAGTGAGAGTGAGAGAGAAGCTGTGAGTGACAGAGAGAGAGAGAAAGAGAAGTTGTGTGTGTGAGAGAGAGAGAAGCTGTGAGTGAGAGAGAGAGAGAAGCTGTCAATGAGAGAGAGAGAGAAGATGTGAGTGTGAGAGAGAAAGAGAAGCTGTGAGTGAGTGAGAGAGATAGAGAGATAAAGAGAAGCTGTGAGTGATAAAGAGAGATAAAGAGAAGCTGTGTGAGAGAGAGAGAAGCTGTGAGTGAGAGAGAGAGAGAAAGAGAAGCTGTGAGTGAGTGAGTGAGAGAGAAGGTGTGAGTGAGAGAGAGAGAGAAGCTGTGAGTGAGAGAGAAAGAAAGAGAGAGAGAAGCTGTGAGTGAGAGAGAGAGAGAGTAAGAGAAGCTTTGAGTGAGAGAGAGAGAGAAAGAGAAGCTGTGAGTGAGAGAGAGAGAGAAAGAAAGAGAAGCTGTGAGTGAGAGAGAGAGAGAAAGTGAAGATGTGAGTGAGAGAGAGAAAGAGGTGTGAGAGAGAGGGAGAGAGAAAGAGAAGCTGTGAGTGAGAGAGAGAGAGAAAGAGAAGCTGTGACTGAGAGAGAGAGATAAAGACAAGCTGTGAGTTAGAGAGAGACAGAGAGAGAGATAGCTGTGAGTGAGAAAGAGAGAGAAGCTGTGAGTGAGAGAGAGAGAGAAAGAGATGTGAGTGAGAGAGAGAAAGAGAAACTGTGAGTGAGAGAGAGAGAGAAATAAAGAGAAGCTGTGAGTGAGAGAGAGATAAAGAGAAGCTGTGAGTTAGAGAGAGACAGAGAAAGAGAAGCTGTGAGTGAGAGAGAGAGAGAAAGAGAAGCTGTGAGTGTGAAAGAGAGAGAGAGATAGAGAAGCTGTGAGTGAGAGAGAGTAAGAAAAAGAAAAGCTGTGAGTGAGGGAGTGAGAGAAAGAGAAGCTGTGAGTGAGAGAGAGAGAAAGAAAGATAAGTTGTGAGTGAGAGAGAGAGGGTGAAAGAGAAGCTGTGATTGTGAGAGAGAAAAGGAAAAAGGGAAGCTGTGAGTGAGCGTGAGAGAGAGAGAGAAGCTGTGACAGTGGGAGAGAGAGAGAGAAAGAGAAGCTGTGAGTGAGAGAGAGAGAAAGAAAGAGAAGCTATGAGCGAGAGAGAGAGAGAGAGAGAAGCTGTGAGTGAGAGAGAGAAGCTGTGAGTGAGAGAGAGAGAGAGAGAAGCTGTGAGTGAGAGAGAAAGAAAGAGAAGCTGTGAGTGAGTGAGAGAGAGAGAGAGAAACTGTGAGTGAGTGAGAGAGAGAGAAAGAGAAGCTGTGAGTGAGAGAGAGAGAGAAAGAAAGAGAAGCTGTGAGTGAGAGAGAGAGAGAAGCTGTGAGTGAGAGAGAGATGGAGAAAGAGAAGCTGTGTGAGAGAGAGAAAGAAAGAGAATCTGTGAGTGAGAGAGAGAAAGAAAGTGAAGATGTGTGAGAGAGAAAGAGGTGTGAGTGAGAGAGAGAGAAAGAGAAGCTGTGACTGAGAAAGAGATAAAGACAAGCTGTGAGTTAGAGAGAGACAGAGAAAGAGAAGCTGTGAGTGAGAGAGAGAGAGAGAAAGAAAGACAAGCTGCGAGTGAGAGAGAGATAAAGAGAAGCTGTGAGTTAGAGAGAGACAGAGAATGAGAAGCTTGAGTGAGAGAGAGAGAGAAGCTGTGAGTGTGAGAGAGATAGAGATAGAGACGCTGTGAGTGAGAGAGAGAGAAAGAAAAGCTGTGAGTGAGAGAGTGAGAGAAAGAGAAGCTGTGAGTGAGAGAGAGAGGGTGAAAGAGAAACTGTGTGTGAGAGAGAGGGAGAAAAAGGGAAGCTGTGAGTGAGCATGAGAGAGAGAGAGAAGGTGTGACAGTGGGAGAGAGAGAGAAAGAGAAGCTGTGAGTGAGAGAGAGAGAAAGAAAGAAAGAGAAGCTATGAGTGAGAGAGAGAAGCTGTGAGTGAGAGAGAGAGGGAGAAAGAGAAGCTGTGAGTGAGAGAGAGAGGGAAAGAGAAGCTGTGAGTGTGAGAGAGAGACAGAGAAAGAGAAGCTGTGAGTGAGAGAGAGAGCTAGAAGCTGTGTGTGAGTGAGAGAGAGAGAGAAGCTGTGAGTGAGTGAGAGAAAGAGAAGCTGTGAGTGAGAGAGAGAGAGAGAGAGAGAAGCTGTGAGTGAGAGAGAGATAAAGAGAAGCTGTGAGTTAGAGAGAGAGAGAGAGAAGCTGTGAGTGAGAGAGAGAGAGAAAAAGAGAATCTGTGAGTGAGAGAGAGAGAGAGAAGCTCTGAGTGAGAGAGAGAAAGAGAGAAGCTGTGTGAGAGAGAAAAAGAGAAGCTGTGAGTGAGAGAGAGAGAGAGAAAGAGAAGCTGTGAGTGAGAGAGAGATAAAGAAGCTGTGAGTTAGAGAGAGACAGAGAAAGAGAAGCTGTGTGAGAGAGAGAGAAAAAGAGAAGCTGTGTGTGTGAGAGAGAGAAGCTGTGAGTGAGAGAGAGAAAGAGAAGATGTTAGTGAGAGAGTGAGAGAGAGAAAGAGAAGCTGTGAGTGAGAGTGAGAGAGAAGCTGTGAGTGACAGAGAGAGAGAGAAAGAGAAGTTGTGTGTGTGAGAGAGAGAGAAGCTGTGAGTGAGAGAGAGAGAGAAGCTGTCAATGAGAGAGAGAGAGAAGATGTGAGTGTGAGAGAGAAAGAGAAGCTGTGAGTGAGTGAGAGAGAGAGAGAGATAAAGAGAAGCTGTGAGTGATAAAGAGAGATAAAGAGAAGCTGTGTGAGAGAGAGAGAAGCTGTGAGTGAGAGAGAGAGAGAAAGAGAAGCTGTGAGTGAGTGAGTGAGAGAGAAGGTGTGAGTGAGAGAGAGAGAGAAGCTGTGAGTGAGAGAGAAAGAAAGAGAGAGAGAAGCTGTGAGTGAGAGAGAGAGAGAGTAAGAGAAGCTTTGAGTGAGAGAGAGAGAGAAAGAGAAGCTGTGAGTGAGAGAGAGAGAGAAAGAAAGAGAAGCTGTGAGTGAGAGAGAGAGAGAAAGTGAAGATGTGAGTGAGAGAGAGAAAGAGGTGTGAGAGAGAGGGAGAGAGAAAGAGAAGCTGTGAGTGAGAGAGAGAGAGAAAGAGAAGCTGTGACTGAGAGAGAGAGATAAAGACAAGCTGTGAGTTAGAGAGAGACAGAGAGAGAGATAGCTGTGAGTGAGAAAGAGAGAGAAGCTGTGAGTGAGAGAGAGAGAAAGAGATGTGAGTGAGAGAGAGAAAGAGAAACTGTGAGTGAGAGAGAGAGAGAAATAAAGAGAAGCTGTGAGTGAGAGAGAGATAAAGAGAAGCTGTGAGTTAGAGAGAGACAGAGAAAGAGAAGCTGTGAGTGAGAGAGAGAGAGAAAGAGAAGCTGTGAGTGTGAAAGAGAGAGAGAGATAGAGAAGCTGTGAGTGAGAGAGAGTAAGAAAAAGAAAAGCTGTGAGTGAGGGAGTGAGAGAAAGAGAAGCTGTGAGTGAGAGAGAGAGAAAGAAAGAGAAGCTGTGAGTGAGAGAGAGAGGGTGAAAGAGAAGCTGTGATTGTGAGAGAGAAGGAGAAAAAGGGAAGCTGTGAGTGAGCGTGAGAGAGAGAGAGAAGCTGTGACAGTGGGAGAGAGAGAGAGAAAGAGAAACTGTGAGTGAGAGAGAGAGAAAGAAAGAGAAGCTATGAGCGAGAGAGAGAGAGAGAGAGAAGCTGTGAGTGAGAGAGAGAGGGAAAGAGAAGCTGTGAGTGAGAGAGAGAGAGCTAGAAGCTGTGAGTGAATGAGAGAGAGAAAGAGAAGCTGTGCGTGTGTGTGAGAGAGAAAGAGATGCTGTGAGTGAGAGAGAGAGAAAGAAAGAGAAGCTGTGAGTGAGAGAGAAGCTTTGAGTGAGAGAGAGAGGGAGAAAGAGAATCTGTGAGTAAGAGAGAGAGAAGCTGTGAGTGAGAGAGAGAGAGAAAGAGAAGCTGTGAGTGATAGAGAGAGAAGCTGTGAGTGAGAGAGAGAGAGAGAAGCTGTGTGTGTGTGTGAGAGAGAAGCTGATTGAGAGAGAGAGAAAGAGATGTTAGTGAGAGAGAGAGAAAGAGAAGCTGTGAGTGAGAGAGAGAGAGAAGCTGTGAGTGAGAAAGAGAGAGAAGCTGTGAGTGAGAGAGAGAGAGAGAGAAAGAGAAGATGTGAGTGAGAGAGAGAAAGAGAACCTGTGAGTGAGAGAGAGAGAGAGAAAGAGAGAGAAGCTGTGCGTGAGAGAGAGAGAGAGAGAAAGAGATGTGAGTGAGAGAGAGAAAGAGAAACTGTGAGTGAGAGAGAGAGAGAGAAAGAAAGAGAAGCTGTGAGTGAGAGAGAGATAAAGAGAAGCTGTGAGTTAGAGAGAGACAGAGAAAGAGAAGCTGTGAGTGAGAGAGAGAGAGAGAAAGAGAAGCTGTGAGTGAGAGAGAGAGAGAAAGAGAAGCTGTGAGTGTGAGAGAGAGAGAGATAGAGAAGCTGTGAGTGAGAGAGAGAGAGAAAGAAAAGCTGTGAGTGAGGGAGTGAGAGAAAGAGAAGCTGTGAGTGAGAGAGAGAGAAAGAAAGAGAAGCTGTGAGTGAGAGAGAGAGGGTGAAAGAGAAGCTGTGATTGTGAGAGAGAGGGAGAAAAAGGGAAGCTGTGAGTGAGCGTGAGAGAGAGAGAGAAGCTGTGACAGTCGGAGAGAGAGAGAGAAAGAGAAGCTGTGAGTGAGAGAGAGAGAAAGAAAGAGAAGCTATGATCGAGAGAGAGAGAGAGAGAATCTGTGAGTGAGAGAGAGAGGGAAAGAGAAGCTGTGAGTGAGAGAGAGAGAGAGAGAGCTAGAAGCTGTGACTGAGTGAGAGGGAGAAAGAGAAGCTGTGCGTGTGTGAGAGAGAGAAAGAGAAGCTGTGAGTGAGAGAGAGATAAAGAGAAGCTGTGAGTTAGAGAGAGAGAGAAAGAGAAGCTGTGAGTGAGAGAGAGAGAAAGAGAAGCTGTGAGTGAGAGAGAGAGAGAGAAAAAGAGAAGTTGTGAGTTAAAGAGAGAGAGAAGCTGTGAGTGAGAGAGAGAAAGAGAAGCTGTGAGTGAGATAGAGAGAGAGAAAGAGAAGCTGTGAGTGAGAGAGAGAGAAAGAGAAGCTGTGAGTGAGAGAGAGATAAAGAGAAGCTGTGAGTTAGAGAGAGACAGAGAAAGAGAAGCTCTGAGTGAGAGAGAGAGAGAAAGAGAAGCTGTGTGAGAGAGAGAGCAGCTGTGAGTAAGAGAGAGAGAAAGAGAAGATGTTAGTGAGAGAGTGAGAGAGAGAAAAAGAAGCTGTGAGTGAGAGAGAGAAGCTGTGAGTGAGAGAGAGAGTGAAAGAGAAGCTGTGTCAGAGAGAGAGAGAAAGAGAAGCTGTGAGTGAGAGAGAGAGAGAGAAGCTGTGAGTGAGAGAGAGAGAGAGAAGATGTGAGTGTGAGAGAAAAAGAGAAAGAGAAGCTGTGAGTGAGTGAGAGAGAGATAAAGAGAAGCTGTGAGTGATAGAGAGTGATAAAGAGAAGCTGTGAGAGAGAGAAAGAGAAGCTGTGAGTGAGAGAGAGAGAGAAAGAGAAGCTGTGAGTGAGTGAGAGAGAGAAGCTGTGAGTGAGAGAGAGAGAGAAGCTGTGATTGAAAGAGAAAGAAAGAAAGAGAAGCTGTGAGTGAGAGAGAGAGAGAGAAAGAGACGCTGTGAGTGAGAGAGAGATGGAGAAAGAGAAGCTGTGAGTGAGAGAGAGAGAGAAAGAAAGAGAAGCTGTGTGAGAGAGAGGCTATGAGTGAGAGAGAGGGGGAGAAAGAGAAGATGTGAGTGAGAGAGAGAGAGAAAGAGAAGCTGTGAGTGAGAGAGAGAGAGAGAAATTGAAGATGTGAGTGAGAGAGTGAGAGAGAGAAAGAGGTGTGAGTGAGAGAGAGAGAGAAGCTGTGAGTGAGAGAGAGAGAAAGAGAAACTATGACTGAGAGAGAGAGATAAAGACAAGCTGTGAGTTAGAGAGAGACAGAGAAAGAGAAGCTGTGAGTGAGAGAGAGAGAGAAGCTGTGAGTGAGAAAGAGAGAGAAGCTGTGAGTGAGAGAGAGAGAGAGAAAGAGAAGATGTGAGTGAGAGAGAGAAAGAGAAACTGTGAGTGAGAGAGAGAGAGAGAAAGAGAGAGAAGCTGTGCGTGAGAGAGAGAGAGAGAAAGAGATGTGAGTGAGAGAGAGAAAGAGAAACTGTGAGTGAGTGAGAGAGAGAGAGAGTAAGAGAAGCTGTGAGTGAGAGAGAGATAAAGAGAAGCTGTGAGTTAGAGAGAGACAGAGAAAGAGAAGCTGTGAGTGAGAGAGAGAGAGAGAGAGAAAGAGAAGCTGTGAGTGAGAGAGAGAGAGAAAGAGAAGCTGTGAGTGTGAGAGAGAGAGAGATAGAGAAGGTGTGAGTGAGAGAGAGAGAGAGAAAGAAAAGCTGTGAGTGAGGGAGTGAGAGAAAGAGAAGCTGTGAGTGAGAGAGAGAGAGAAAGAAAGAGAAGCTGTGAGTGAGAGAGAGAGGGTGAAAGAGAAGCTGTGATTGTGAGAGAGAGGGAGAAAAAGGGAAGCTGTGATTGAGCGTGAGAGAGAGAGAAGCTGTGACAGTCGGAGAGAGAGAGAGAGAGAGAAGCTGTGAGTGAGAGAGAGAGAGCTAGAAGCTGTGAGTGAGTGAGAGAGAGAAAGAGAAGCTGTGCGTGTGAGAGAGAGAGAAAGAGAAGCTGTGAGTGAGAGAGAGATAAAGAGAAGCTGTGAGTTAGAGAGAGAGAGAAAGAGAAGCTGTGAGTGAGAGAGAGAGAGAGAAAAAGAGAAGCTGTGTGTTAAAGAGAGAGAGAAGCTGTGAGTGAGAGAGAGAAAGAGAAGCTGTGAGTGAGATAGAGAGAGAGAAAGAGAAGCTGTGAGTGAGAGAGAGAGAAAGAGAAGCTGTGAGTGAGAGAGAGATAAAGAGAAGCTGTGAGTTAGAGAGAGACAGAGAAAGAGAAGCTGTGAGTGAGAGAGAGAGAGAAAGAGAAGCTGTGAGAGAGAGAGAGAGCAGCTGTGAGTAAGAGAGAGAGAAAGAGAAGATGTTAGTGAGAGAGTGAGAGAGAGAAAAAGAAGCTGTGAGTGAGAGAGAGAGAAGCTGTGAGTGAGAGAGAGAGTGAAAGAGAAGCTGTGTGAGAGGGAGAGAAAGAGAAGCTGTGAGTGAGAGAGAGAGAGAAGCTGTGAGTGAGAGAGAGAGAGAGAGAAGATGTGAGTGTGAGAGAAAAAGAGAAAGAGAAGCTGTGAGTGAGTGAGAGAGAGATAAAGAGAAGCTGTGAGTGATAGAGAGTGATAAAGAGAAGCTGTGAGAGAGAGAAAGAGAAGCTGTGAGTGAGAGAGAGAGAGAAAGAGAAGCTGTGAGTGAGTGAGAGAGAGAAGCTGTGAGTGAGAGAGAGAGAGAAGCTGTGATTGAGAGAAAAAGAAAGAAAGAGAAGCTGTGAGTGAGAGAGAGAGAGAGAAAGAGAAGCTGTGAGTGAGAGAGAGATGGAGAAAGAGAAGCTGTGAGTGAGAGAGAGAGAGAAAGAAAGAGAAGCTGTGTGTGAGAGAGAAGCTGTGAGTGAGAGAGAGAGGGAGAAAGAGAAGATGTGAGTGAGAGAGAGAGAAAGAGAAGCTGTGAGTGAGAGAGAGAGAGAAAGTGAAGATGTGAGTGAGAGAGTGAGAGAGAGAAAGAGGTGTGAGTGAGAGAGAGAGAGAAGCTGTGAGCGAGAGAGAGAAAGAGAAACTATGACTGAGAGAGAGAGATAAAGACAAGCTGTGAGTTAGAGAGAGACAGAGAAAGAGAAGCTGTGAGTGAGAGAGAGAGAGAGAGAAGCTGTGAGTGAGAAAGAGAGAGAAGCTGTGAGTGAGAGAGAGAGAGAGAGAGAAAGAGAAGATGTGAGTGAGAGAGAGAAAGAGAACATGTGAGTGAGAGAGAGAGAAAGAAAGAGAAGCTGTGAGTGAGAGAGAGAGATAAAGAGAAGCTGTGAGAGAGAGACAGAGAAAGAGAAGCTGTGAGTGAGAGAGAGAGAAAGAGAAGCTGTGAGTGAGAGAGAGAGTGAAAGAAAGAGAAGCTGTGAGTTAGAGAGAGACAGAGAAAGAGAAGCTGTGAGTGAGAGAGAGAGAGAAAGAGAAGCTGTGAGAGAGAGAGAGAGCAGCTGTGAGTAAGAGAGAGAGAAAGAGAAGATGTTAGTGAGAGAGTGAGAGAGAGAAAAAGAAGCTGTGAGTGAGAGAGAGAGAAGCTGTGAGTGAGAGAGAGAGTGAAAGAGAAGCTGTGTGAGAGGGAGAGAAAGAGAAGCTGTGAGTGAGAGAGAGAGAGAAGCTGTGAGTGAGAGAGAGAGAGAGAGAAGATGTAAGTGTGAGAGAAAAAGAGAAAGAGAAGCTGTGAGTGAGTGAGAGAGAGATAAAGAGAAGCTGTGAGTGATAGAGAGTGATAAAGAGAAGCTGTGAGAGAGAGAAAGAGAAGCTGTGAGTGAGAGAGAGAGAGAAAGAGAAGCTGTGAGTGAGTGAGAGAGAGAAGCTGTGAGTGAGAGAGAGAGAGAAGCTGTGATTGAGAGAAAAAGAAAGAAAGAGAAGCTGTGAGTGAGAGAGAGAGAGAGAAAGAGAAGCTGTGAGTGAGAGAGAGATGGAGAAAGAGAAGCTGTGAGTGAGAGAGAGAGAGAAAGAAAGAGAAGCTGTGTGTGAGAGAGAAGCTGTGAGTGAGAGAGAGAGGGAGAAAGAGAAGATGTGAGTGAGAGAGAGAGAAAGAGAAGCTGTGAGTGAGAGAGAGAGAGAAAGTGAAGATGTGAGTGAGAGAGTGAGAGAGAGAAAGAGGTGTGAGTGAGAGAGAGAGAGAAGCTGTGAGCGAGAGAGAGAAAGAGAAACTATGACTGAGAGAGAGAGATAAAGACAAGCTGTGAGTTAGAGAGAGACAGAGAAAGAGAAGCTGTGAGTGAGAGAGAGAGAGAGAGAAGCTGTGAGTGAGAAAGAGAGAGAAGCTGTGAGTGAGAGAGAGAGAGAGAGAGAAAGAGAAGATGTGAGTGAGAGAGAGAAAGAGAACATGTGAGTGAGAGAGAGAAAGAAAGAGAAGCTGTGAGTGAGAGAGAGAGATAAAGAGAAGCTGTGAGAGAGAGACAGAGAAAGAGAAGCTGTGAGTGAGAGAGAGAGAAAGAGAAGCTGTGAGTGAGAGAGAGAGTGAAAGAAAGAGAAGCTGTGAGTGAAAGAGAGAGAGAGAAAGAGAAGCTGTGAGAGAGAGAGAGAGAAAGAAAGAGAAGCTGTGAGTGAGAGAGAGAGAGAAAGTGAAGATGTGAGTGAGAGAGAGAAAGAGGTGTGAGTGAGAGAGAGAGAGAAAGAGAAGCTGTGAGTGAGAGAGAGAGAAAGAGAAGCTGTGACTGAGAGAGAGATAAAGACAAGCTGTGAGTTAGAGAGAGACAGAGAGAGAGAGAGAGTAGCTGTGAGTGAGAAAGAGAGAGAAGCTGTGAGTGAGAGAGAGAGAGAGAAAGAGATGTGCGTGAGAGAGAGAAAGAGAAACTGTGAGTGAGAGAGAGAGAAAGTAAGAGAAGCTGTGAGTGAGAGAGAGATAAAGAGAAGCTGTGAGTTAGAGAGAGAGAGAGAAAGAGAAGCTGTGAGTGAGAGAGAGAGAGAGAGAAAGAGAAGCTGTGAGTAAGAGAGAGAGAGAAAGAGAAGCTGTGAGTGTGTGAGAGAGAGATAGAGAAGCTGTGAGTGAGAGAGAGAGAGAAAGAGATGTGAGTGAGAGAGAGAAAGAGAAACTGTGAGAGAGAGAGAGAGAGAGAGAAAGACAAGCTGTGAGTGAGAGAGAGATAAAGAGAAGCTGTGAGTTAGAGAGAGACAGAGAAAGAGAAGCTTGAGTGAGAGAGAGAGAGAAGCTGTGAGTGTGAGAGAGATAGAGATAGAGATGCTGTGAGTGAGAGAGAGATAAAGAGAAGCTGTGAGTTAGAGAGAGACAGAGAAAGAGAAGCTTGAGTGAGAGAGAGAAAGAGAAGCTGTGAGTGAGAGAGTGAGAGAAAGAGAAGCTGTGAGTGAGAGAGAGAGAGAGAGAGAAAAGCTGTGAGTGAGGGAGTGAGAGAAAGAGAAGCTGTGAGTGAGAGAGAGAGAAAGAAAGAGAAGCTGTGAGTGTGAGAGAGAGGGTGAAAGAGAAGCTGTGATTGTGAGAGAGAGGGAGAAAAAGGGAAGCTGTGAGTGCGAGAGAGAGAGAGAAAGAGAATCTGTGAGTAACAGAGAGAGAAAAGCTGTGAGTGAGAGAGAGAGAGATAGAAGCTGTGAGTGAGAGAGAGAAAGAGAAGCTGTGAGTGAGAGAGAGAGAGCGAAAGAGAAGCTGTGAGTGAGAGAGAGAGAAAGAGAAGCTGTGAGTGAGAGAGAGAGAAGCTGTGAGTGAGAGAGAGAGAAAGAGAAGATGTGAGTGAGTGAGAGAGAGAAAGAAAGTGAAGATGTGTGTGAAAGAAAGAGGTGTGAGTGAGAGAGAGAGAGAGAGAGAGAAGCTGTGAGTGAGAGAGAGAGAAAGAGAAGCTGTGACTGAGAAAGAGATAAAGACAAGCTGTGAGTTAGAGAGAGACAGAGAAAGAGAAGCTGTGAGTGAGAGAGAGAGAGAATGAGATGTGAGTGAGAGAGAGAAAGAGAAACTGTGAGTGAGAGAGAGAGAGAAAGAAAGACAAGCTGCGAGTGAGAGAGAGATAAAGAGAAGCTGTGAGTTAGAGAGAGACAGAGAAAGAGAAGCTTGAGTGAGAGAGAGAGAGAGAAGCTGTGAGTGTGAGAGAGATAGAGATAGAGACGCTGTGAGTGAGAGAGAGAGAGAGAAAGAAAAGCTGTGAGTGAGAGAGAGAGAGAAAGAGAAGCTGTGAGTGAGTGAGTGAGAGAGAAGGTGTGAGTGAGAGAGAGAGAGAAGCTTGAGTGAGAGAGAGAGAGAAGCTGTGAGTGTGAGAGAGATAGAGATAGAGATGCTGTGAGTGAGAGAGAGATAAAGAGAAGCTGTGAGTTAGAGAGAGACAGAGAAAGAGAAGCTTGAGTGAGAGAGAGAAAGAGAAGCTGTGAGTGAGAGAGTGAGAGAAAGAGAAGCTGTGAGTGAGAGAGAGAGAGAGAGAGAAAAGCTGTGAGTGAGGGAGTGAGAGAAAGAGAAGCTGTGAGTGAGAGAGAGAGAAAGAAAGAGAAGCTGTGAGTGTGAGAGAGAGGGTGAAAGAGAAGCTGTGATTGTGAGAGAGAGGGAGAAAAAGGGAAGCTGTGAGTGCGAGAGAGAGAGAGAAAGAGAATCTGTGAGTAACAGAGAGAGAAAAGCTGTGAGTGAGAGAGAGAGAGATAGAAGCTGTGAGTGAGAGAGAGAAAGAGAAGCTGTGAGTGAGAGAGAGAGAGCGAAAGAGAAGCTGTGAGTGAGAGAGAGAGAAAGAGAAGCTGTGAGTGAGAGAGAGAGAAGCTGTGAGTGAGAGAGAGAGAAAGAGAAGATGTGAGTGAGTGAGAGAGAGAAAGAAAGTGAAGATGTGTGTGAAAGAAAGAGGTGTGAGTGAGAGAGAGAGAGAGAGAGAGAAGCTGTGAGTGAGAGAGAGAGAAAGAGAAGCTGTGACTGAGAAAGAGATAAAGACAAGCTGTGAGTTAGAGAGAGACAGAGAAAGAGAAGCTGTGAGTGAGAGAGAGAGAGAATGAGATGTGAGTGAGAGAGAGAAAGAGAAACTGTGAGTGAGAGAGAGAGAGAAAGAAAGACAAGTTGCGAGTGAGAGAGAGATAAAGAGAAGCTGTGAGTTAGAGAGAGACAGAGAAAGAGAAGCTTGAGTGAGAGAGAGAGAGAGAAGCTGTGAGTGTGAGAGAGATAGAGATAGAGACGCTGTGAGTGAGAGAGAGAGAGAGAAAGAAAAGCTGTGAGTGAGAGAGAGAGAGAAAGAGAAGCTGTGAGTGAGTGAGTGAGAGAGAAGGTGTGAGTGAGAGAGAGAGAGAAGCTGTGAGTGAGAGAGAAAGAAAGAGAGAGAAGCTGTGAGTGAGAGAGAGAGAGAGTAAGAGAAGCTTTGAGTGAGAGAGAGAGAGAAAGAGAAGCTGTGTGTGAGAGAGAGCAAGAAAAAGAAAAGCTGTGAGTGAGGGAGTGAGAGAAAGAGAAGCTGTGAGTGAGAGAGAGAGAAAGAAAGAGAAGCTGTGAGTGAGAGAGAGAGGGTGAAAGAGAAGCTGTGATTGTGAGAGAGAAGGAGAAAAAGGGAAGCTGTGAGTGAGCGTGAGAGAGAGAGAGAAGCTGTGACAGTGGGAGAGAGAGAGAAAGAGAAGCTGTGAGTGAGAGAGAGAGAAAGAAAGAGAAGCTATGAGCGAGAGAGAGAGAGAGAGAAGCAGTGAGTGAGAGAGAGAGGGAAAGAGAAGCTGTGAGTGAGAGAGAGAGACAGAGAAAGAGAAGCTGTGAGTGAGAGAGAGAGCTAGCTGTGAGTGAATGAGAGAGAGAAAGAGAAGCTGTGCGTGTGTGTGAGAGAGAAAGAGATGCTGTGAGTGAGAGAGAGAGAAAGAAAGAGAAGCTGTGAGTGAGAGAGAAGCTTTGAGTGAGAGAGAGGGAGAAAGAGAATCTGTGAGTAAGAGAGAGAGAGAAGCTGTGAGTGAGAGAGAGAGAAAGAGAAGCTGTGAGTGATAGAGAGAGAAGCTGTGAGTGAGAGAGCGAGAGAGAAAGATAAGCTGTGAGTTAGAGAGAAACAGAGAAAGAGAAGCTGTGAGTGAGAGAGAGAGAGAAGCTGTGTGTGTGTGAGAGAGAGAAGCTGTGATTGAGAGAGAGAGAAAGAGATGTTAGTGAGAGAGAGAGAAAGAGAAGCTGTGAGTGAGAGAGAGAGAAAGAGAAGCTGTGAGTGAGAGAGAGAGAGAAAGAAAGAGAAGCTGTGAGTGAGAGAGAGAGAGAGAAGCTGTGAGTGAGTGAGAGAGAGAGAGAGAAGCTGTGAGTGAGAGAGAGAGAGAAAGAGAAGCTGTGAGTGAGTGAGTGAGAGAGAAGGTGTGAGTGAGAGAGAGAGAGAAGCTGTGAGTGAGAGAGAAAGAATGATAGAGAAGCTGTGAGTGAGAGAGAGAGAGAAAGAGAAGCTGTGAGTGAAAGAGTGAGAGAGAAAGAGAAGCTGTGTGAGAGAGAGAGAGAAAGAAAGAGAAGCTGTGAGTGAGAGAGAGAGAGAAAGTGAAGATGTGAGTGAGAGAGAGAAAGAGGTGTGAGTGAGAGAGAGAGAGAAAGAGAAGCTGTGAGTGAGAGAGAGAGAAAGAGAAGCTGTGACTGAGAGAGAGATAAAGACAAGCTGTGAGTTAGAGAGAGACAGAGAGAGAGAGACTAGCTGTGAGTGAGAAAGAGAGAGAAGCTGTGAGTGAGAGAGAGAGAGAGAAAGAGATGTGAGTGAGAGAGAGAAAGAGAAACTGTGAGTGAGAGAGAGAGAGAAAGTAAGAGAAGCTGTGAGTGAGAGAGAGATAAAGAGAAGCTGTGAGTTAGAGAGAGAGAGAGAAAGAGAAGCTGTGAGTGAGAGAGAGAGAGAGAGAAAGAGAAGCTGTGAGTAAGAGAGAGAGAAAGAGAAGCTGTGAGTGTGTGAGAGAGAGATAGAGAAGCTGTGAGTGAGAGAGAGAGAGAAAGAGATGTGAGTGAGAGAGAGAAAGAGAAACTGTGAGAGAGAGAGAGAGAGAGAGAAAGACAAGCTGTGAGTGAGAGAGAGATAAAGAGAAGATGTGAGTTAGAGAGAGACAGAGAAAGAGAAGCTTGAGTGAGAGAGAGAGAGAAGCTGTGAGTGTGAGAGAGAGAGAGATAGAGATGCTGTGAGTGAGAGAGAGATAAAGAGAAGCTGTGAGTTAGAGAGAGACAGAGAAAGAGAAGCTTGAGTGAGAGAGAGAAAGAGAAGCTGTGAGTGAGAGAGTGAGAGAAAGAGAAGCTGTGAGTGAGAGAGAGAGAGAGAGAGAAAAGCTGTGAGTGAGGGAGTGAGAGAAAGAGAAGCTGTGAGTGAGAGAGAGAGAAAGAAAGAGAAGCTGTGAGTGTGAGAGAGAGGGTGAAAGAGAAGCTGTGATTGTGAGAGAGAGGGAGAAAAAGGGAAGCTGTGAGTGCGAGAGAGAGAGAGAGAAAGAGAATCTGTGAGTAACAGAGAGAGAAAAGCTGTGAGTGAGAGAGAGAGAGATAGAAGCTGTGAGTGAGAGAGAGAAAGAAGCTGTGAGTGAGAGAGAGAGAGCGAAAGAGAAGCTGTGAGTGAGAGAGAGAGAAAGAGAAGCTGTGAGTGAGAGAGAGAGAAGCTGTGAGTGAGAGAGAGAGAAAGAGAAGATGTGAGTGAGTGAGAGAGAGAAAGAAAGTGAAGATGTGTGTGAAAGAAAGAGGTGTGAGTGAGAGAGAGAGAGAGAGAGAGAAGCTGTGAGTGAGAGAGAGAGAGAAAGAGAAGCTGTGACTGAGAAAGAGGTAAAGACAAGCTGTGAGTTAGAGAGAGACAGAGAAAGAGAAGCTGTGAGTGAGAGAGAGAGAATGAGATGTGAGTGAGAGAGAGAAAGAGAAACTGTGAGTGAGAGAGAGAGAGAAAGAAAGACAAGCTGCGAGTGAGAGAGAGATAAAGAGAAGCTGTGAGTTAGAGAGAGACAGAGAAAGAGAAGCTTGAGTGAGAGAGAGAGAGAAGCTGTGAGTGTGAGAGAGATAGAGATAGAGACGCTGTTAGTGAGAGAGAGAGAGAGAAAGAAAAGCTGTGAGTGAGAGAGTGAGAGAAAGAGAAGCTGTGAGTGAGAGAGAGAGAGAAAGAGAAGCTGTGAGTGAGTGAGTGAGAGAGAAGGTGTGAGTGAGAGAGAGAGAGAAGCTGTGAGTGAGAGAGAAAGAAAGAGAGAGAAGCTGTGAGTGAGAGAGAGAGAGAGTAAGAGAAGCTTTGAGTGAGAGAGAGAGAGAAAGAGAAGCTGTGAGTGAGAGAGAGCAAGAAAAAGAAAAGCTGTGAGTGAGGGAGTGAGAGAAAGAGAAGCTGTGAGTGAGAGAGAGAGAAAGAAAGAGAAGCTGTGAGTGAGAGAGAGAGGGTGAAAGAGAAGCTGTGATTGTGAGAGAGAAGGAGAAAAAGGGAAGCTGTGAGTGAGCGTGAGAGAGAGAGAGAAGCTGTGACAGTGGGAGAGAGAGAGAGAAAGAGAAGCTGTGAGTGAGAGAGAGAGAAAGAAAGAGAAGCTATGAGCGAGAGAGAGAGAGAGAGAGAAGCTGTGAGTGAGAGAGAGAGGGAAAGAGAAGCTGTGAGTGAGAGAGAGAGACAGAGAAAGAGAAGCTGTGAGTGAGAGAGAGAGAGCTAGAAGCTGTGAGTGAATGAGAGAGAGAAAGAGAAGCTGTCCGTGTGTGTGAGAGAGAAAGAGATGCTGTGAGTGAGAGAGAGAGAAAGAAAGAGAAGCTGTGAGTGAGAGAGAAGCTTTGAGTGAGAGAGAGAGGGAGAAAGAGAATCTGTGAGTAAGAGAGAGAGAGAAGCTGTGAGTGAGAGAGAGAGAGAAAGAGAAGCTGTGAGTGATAGAGAGAGAAGCTGTGAGTGAGAGAGCGAGAGAGAAAGATAAGCTGTGAGTTAGAGAGAAACAGAGAAAGAGAAGCTGTGAGTGAGAGAGAGAGAGAAGCTGTGTGTGTGTGTGAGAGAGAAGCTGTGATTGAGAGAGAGAGAAAGAGATGTTAGTGAGAGAGAGAGAAAGAGAAGCTGTGAGTGAGAGAGAGAGAAAGAGAAGCAGTGAGTGAGAGAGAGAGAGAAAAAGAGAAGCTATGAGTGTGAGAGAGAGAAGCCTTGATTGAGAGAGAGAAGGAGAAAGTGAAGCGGTGAGTGAGAGAGAGAGAAAAAGAGAAGCTGTGAGTGCGAGAGAGAGAGAGAGAGAAAGAGAATCTGTGAGTAAGAGAGAGAGAAAAGCTGTGAGTGAGAGAGAGAGAGATAGAAGCTGTGAGTGAGAGAGAGAAAGAGAAGCTGTGAGTGAGAGAGAGAGAGCGAAAGAGAAGCTGTGAGTGAGAGAGAGAGAAAGAGAAGCTGTGAGTGAGAGAGAGAGAACCTGTGAGTGATTGAGAGAGAAAGAGAAGATGTGAGTGAGTGAGAGAGAGAAAGAAAGTGAAGATGTGTGTGAGAGAAAGAGGTGTGAGTGAGAGAGAGAGAGAGAGAGAGAAGCTGTGAGTGAGAGAGAGAGAAAGAGAAGCTGTGACTGAGAAAGAGATAAAGACAAGCTGTGAGTTAGAGAGAGACAGAGAAAGAGAAGCTGTGAGTGAGAGAGAGAGAGAGAAAGAAAGACAAGCTGCGAGTGAGAGAGAAAGAGAAGCTGTGAGTTAGAGAGAGACAGAGAAAGAGAAGCTTGAGTGAGAGAGAGAGAGAAGCTGTGAGTGTGAGAGAGATAGAGATAGAGACGCTGTGAGTGAGAGAGAGAGAGAGAAAGAAAAGCTGTGAGTGAGAGAGTGAGAGAAAGAGAAGCTGTGAGTGAGAGAGAGAGGGTGAAAGAGAAACTGTGTGTGAGAGAGAGGGAGAAAAAGGGAAGCTGTGAGTGAGCGTGAGAGAGAGAGAGAAGGTGTGACAGTGGGAGAGAGAGAGAAAGAGAAGCTGTGAGTGAGAGAGAGAGAAAGAAAGAAAGAGAAGCTATGAGTGTGAGAGAGAAGCTGTGAGTGAGAGAGAGAGGGAGAAAGAGAAGCTGTGAGTGAGAGAGAGAGGGAAAGAGAAGCTGTGAGTGTGAGAGAGAGACAGAGAAAGAGAAGCTGTGAGTGGGAGAGAGAGCTAGAAACTGTGTGTGAGTGAGAGAGAGAGAGAAGCTGTGAGTGAGTGAGAGAAAGAGAAGCTGTGAGTGAGAGAGAGAGAGAAGCTGTGAGTGAGAGAGAGATAAAGAGAAGCTGTGAGTTAGAGAGAGAGAGAGAAAGAGAAGCTGTGAGTGAGAGAGAGAGAGAAATAAAGAGAATCTGTGAGTGAGAGAGAGAGAGAAGGTGTGAGTGAGATAGAGAAAGAGAGAAGCTGTGTGAGAGAGAAAAAGAGAAGCTGTGAGTGAGAGAGAGAGAGAAAGAGAAGCTGTGAGTGAGAGAGAGATAAAGAAGCTGTGAGTTAGAGAGAGACAGAGAAAGAGAAGCTGTGAGTGAGAGAGAGAGAGAAAGAGAAGCTGTGTGTGTGTGAGAGAGAAGCTGTGAGTGAGAGAGAGAGAAAGAGAAGATGTTAGTGAGAGAGTGAGAGAGAGAAAGAGAAGCTGTGAGTGAGAGTGAGAGAGAAGCTGTGAGTGACAGAGAGAGAGAAAGAGAAGTTGTGTGTGTGAGAGAGAGAGAAGCTGTGAGTGAGAGAGAGAGAAGCTGTCAATGAGAGAGAGAGAGAAGATGTGAGTGTGAGAGAGAAAGAGAAAGAGAAGCTGTGAGTGAGTGAGAGAGAGAGAGAGATAAAGAGAAGCTGTGAGTGATAAAGAGAGATAAAGAGAAGCTGTGTGAGAGAGAGAGAGAAGCTGTGAGTGAGAGAGAGAGAAAGAGAAGCTGTGAGTGAGTGAGTGATAGAGAAGGTGTGAGTGAGAGAGAGAGAAAGAAAGAAAGAGAAGCTATGAGTGAGAGAGAGAAGCTGTGAGTGAGAGAGAGAGAGGGAGAAAGAGAAGCTGTGAGTGAGAGAGAGAGGGAAAGAGAAGCTGTGAGTGTGAGAGAGAGACAGAGAAAGAGAAGCTGTGAGTGAGAGAGAGAGAGGGAAAGAGAAGCTGTGAGTGTGAGAGAGAGACAGAGAAAGAGAAGCTGTGAGTGAGAGAGAGAGCTAGAAACTGTGTGTGAGTGAGAGAGAGAGAGAAGCTGTGAGTGAGTGAGAGAAAGAGAAGCTGTGAGTTTGAGAGAGAGAGAGAGAAGCTGTGAGTGAGAGAGAGAGAAGCTGTGAGTGAGAGAGAGAGAAAGAGAAGCTGTGAGTGAGAGAAAGAAAGTGAAGATGTGTGAGAGAGAAAGAGGTGTGAGTGAGAGAGAGAGAGAGAAGCTGTGAGTGAGAGAGAGAGAAGTGAGAGAGTGAGAGAGAAAGAGAAGCTGTGAGTGATAGAGATAGAGAAGCTGTGAGTGAGAGAGCGAGAGAGAAAGATAAGCTGTGAGTTAGAGAGAAACAGAGAAAGAGAAGCTGTGAGTGAGAGAGAGAGAGAGAGAAGCTGTGTGTGTGTGAGAGAGAGAAGCTGTGATTGAGAGAGAGAGAAAGAGATGTTAGTGAGAGAGAGAGAAAGAGAAGCTGTGAGTGAGAGAGAGAGAAAGAGAAGCTGTGAGTGAGAAAGAAAGAAAGAAAGAGAAGCTGTGAGTGAGAGAGAGAGAAGCCTTGAGTGAGAGAGAGAGGGAGAATGTGAAGCGGTGAGTGAGAGAGAGAGAAAAAGAGAAGCTGTGAGTGCAAGAGAGAGAGAGAAAGAGAATCTGTGAGTAAGAGAGAGAGAGAAGCTGTGAGTGAGAGAGAGAGAGATAGAAGCTGTGAGTGAGAGAGAGAAAGAGAAGCAGTGAGTGAGAGAGAGAGAAGCTGTGAGTGAGAGAGAGAGAAAGAGAAGCTGTGAGTGAGAGAGAGAGAAGCTGTGAGTGAAAGAGAGAGAAAGAGAAGATGTGAGTGAGAGAGAGAGAAAGAAAGAGAAGCTGTGAGTGAGAGAGAAGCTTTGAGTGAGAGAGAGAGAGGGAGAAAGTGAAGCGGTGAGTGAGAGAGAGAGAAAAAGAGAAGCTGTGAGTGTGAGAGAGTGAGAGAAAGAGAATCTGTGAATAAGAGAGAGAGAGAAAAGCTGTGAGTTAGAGAGAGATAAAAGCTGCGAGTGAGAGCGAGAAAGAGAAGCTGTGAGTTAGAGAGAGACAGAGAAAGAGAAGCTGTGAGTGAGAGAGAGAGAGAAAGAGAAGCTGTGAGTGAGAGAGAGAGAGATAGAGAAGCTGTGTGTGAGTGAGAGAGAGAGAGAAAGAGAAGATGTTAGTGAGAGAGTGAGAGAGAGAAAGAGAACCTGTGAGTGAGAGAGAGAGAATCTGTGAGTGAGAGAGAGAGAAGGTGTGAGGAGAGAGAGAGAGAAGATGTGAGTGTGAGAGAGAAAGAGAAAGAGAAGCTGTGAGTGAGTGAGAGAGAGAGATAGATAAAGAGAAGCTGTGAGTGATAGAGAGAGATAAAGAGATGCTGTGAGTGAGAGAGAGAGAAGCTGTGAGTGAGAGAGAGAGAGAAAGAGAAGCTGTGAGTGAGAGAGAGAAGCTGTGAGAGAGAGAGAGAGAGATAGAAGCTGTGAGTGAGAGAGAAAGAAAGAAAGAAAGAGATGTGAGTGAGAGAGAGAGAAAGAGAAGATGTGTGTGAGAGTGAGAGAGAAGCTGTGAGTGACAGAGAGAGAGAGAAAGAGAAGTTGTGTGTGTGAGAGAGAGAGAAGCTGTGAGTGAGAGAGAGAAAGAGAAAGAGAAGCTGTGTGTGAGTGAGAGAGAGAGAGATAAAGAGAAGCTGTGAGTGATAAAGAGAAGCTGTGTGAGAGAGAGAGAGAAGCTGTGAGTGAGAGAGAGAGAGAGAAGCTGTGAGTGAGTGAGTGAGAGAGAAGGTGTGAGTGAGAGAGAGAGAGAAGCTGTGAGTGAGAGAGAAAGAAAGAGAGAGAAGCTGTGAGTGAGAGAGAGAGAGATTAAGAGAAGCTTTGAGTGAGAGAGAGAGAGAAAGAGAAGCTGTGAGTGAGAGAGAGAGAGAAAGAAAGAGAAGCTGTGAGTGAGAGAGAGAGAAAGTGATGATGTGAGTGAGAGAGAGAAAGAGGTGTGAGTGAGAGAGAGAGAGAAAGAGAAGCTGTGACTGAGAGAGAGAGATAAAGACAAGCTGTGAGTTAGAGAGAGACAGAGAGAGAGATAGCTGTGAGTGAGAAAGAGAGAGAAGCTGTGAGTGAGAGAGAGAGAGAAAGAGATGTGAGTGAGAGAGAGAAAGAGAAACTGTGAGTGAGAGAGAGAGAGAAAGAAAGAGAAGCTGTGAGTGAGAGAGAGATAAAGAGAAGCTGTGAGTTAGAGAGAGACAGAGAAAGAGAAGCTGTGAGTGAGAGAGAGAGAGAAAGAGAAGCTGTGAGTGAGAGAGAGAGAGAAAGAGAAGCTGTGAGTGTGTGAGAGAGAGAGAGAGAGAAGCTGTGAGTGAGAGAGAGTGAGAGAAAGAAAAGCTGTGAGTGAGGGAGTGAGAGAAAGAGAAGCTGTGAGTGAGAGAGAGAGAAAGAAAGAGAAGCTGTGAGTGAGAGAGAGAGGGTGAAAGAGAAGCTGTGATTGTGAGAGAGAAGGAGAAAAAGGGAAGCTGTGAGTGAGCGTGAGAGAGAGAGAGA
The DNA here is from genome assembly GCA_035047345.1 of Bradypodion ventrale. Lineage (NCBI taxonomy): Eukaryota > Metazoa > Chordata > Lepidosauria > Squamata > Chamaeleonidae > Bradypodion > Bradypodion ventrale. The sequence continues at coordinate 8,287,000 of JAWDJE010000018.1, read as the reverse complement.
AGCTGTGACAGTGGGAGAGAGAGAGAGAAAGAGAAGCTGTGAGTGAGAGAGAGAGAAAGAAAGATAAGCTATGAGCGAGAGAGAGAGAGAGAGAAGCTGTGAGTGAGAGAGAAAGGGAAAGAGAAGCTGTGAGTGAGAGAGAGAGACAGAGAAAGAGAAGCTGTGAGTGAGAGAGAGAGAGCTAGAAGCTGTGAGTGAATGAGAGAGAGAAAGAGAAGCTGTGCGTGTGTGTGAGAGAGAAAGAGATGCTGTGAGTGAGAGAGAGAGAAAGAAAGAGAAGCTGTGAGTGAGAGAGAAGCTTTGAGTGAGAGAGAGAGGGAGAAAGAGAATCTGTGAGTAAGAGAGAGAGAGAGAAGCTGTGAGTGAGAGAGAGAGAGAAAGAGAAGAGAGTGAGAGAGTGAGAGAGAAAGAGAAGCTGTGAGTTATAGAGAGAGAGAAGCTGTGAGTGAGAGAGCGAGAGAGAAAGATAAGCTGTGAGTTAGAGAGAAACAGAGAAAGAGAAGCTGTGAGTGAGAGAGAGAGAGAGAGAAGCTGTGTGTGTGTGTGAGAGAGAAGCTGTGATTGAGAGAGAGAGAAAGAGATGTTAGTGAGAGAGAGAGAAAGAGAAGCTGTGTGTGAGAGAGAGAGAAAGAGAAGCTGTGAGTGAGAGAGAGAGAAAGAAAGAGAAGCTGTGAGTGAGAGAGAGAGAAGCCTTGAGTGAGAGAGAGAGGGAGAAAGTGAAGCGGTGAGTGAGAGAGAGAAAAAAGAGAAGCTGTGAGTGCGAGAGAGAGAGAAAGAGAATCTGTGAGTAAGCGAGAGAGAGAAGCTGTGAGTGAGAGAGAGAGAGATAGAAGCTGTGAGTGAATGAGAGAGAGAGAAGCTGTGAGTGAGAGAGAGAGAGCGAAAGAGAAGCTGTGAGTGAGAGAGAGAGAAAGCGAAGCTGTGAGTGAGAGAGAGAGAAGCTGTGAGTGAGAGAGAGAGAAAGAGAAGATGTGAGTGAGAGAGAGAGAGAAAGAAAGAGAAGCTGTGAGTGAGAGAGAGAAGCTTTGAGTGAGAGAGAGAGAGGGAGAAAGTGAAGCGGTGAGTGAGAGAGAGAGAAAAAGAGAAGCTGTGAGTGCGAGAGAGAGAGAGAGAAAGAGAATCTGTGAGTAAGAGAGAGAGAGAAGCTGTGAGTTAGAGAGAGAGATAAAAGCTGCGAGTGAGAGAGAGAAAGAGAAGCTGTGAGTTAGAGAGAGACAGAGAAAGAGAAGCTGTGAGTGAGAGAGAGAGAGAAAGAGAAGCTGTGAGTGAGAGAGAGAGAGAGATAGAGAAGCTGTGTGTGTGTGTGAGAGAGAGAAGCTGTGAGTGAGAGAGAGAGAGAAAGAGAAGATGTTAATGAGAGAGTGAGAGAGAGAAAGAGAACCTGTGAGTGAGAGAGAGAGAATCTGTGAGTGAGAGAGAGAGGGAGAAAGAGAAGTTGTGAGAGAGAGAGAGAAAGAGAAGCTGTGAGTGAGAGAGAGAGAGAGAAAGAGAAGCTGTCAGAGAGAGAGAGAGAAAGAAAGAGATGCTGTGAGTGAGTGAGAGAGAGAAGCTGTGAGAGAGAGAGGGAGCAAGAGAAGCGGTGAGAGAGAGAGAGAGAAAGAGAAGCTGTGAGTGTGAGAGAGAGAGAGAAAGAGAAGATGTGAGTGAGAGAGAGAGAGAGAAGCTGTGAGTGAGAGAGAGAGAGAGAGCGAAGCTGTGAGAGAGATAGAGAAAGAGAAGCTGTGAGTGAGAGAGAGAGAAAGAGAAGCTGTGAGTGAGAGAGAGATAAAGAGAAGCTGTGAGTTAGAGAGAAACAGTGAAAGAGAAGCTATGAGTGAGAGAGAGAGAGAAAGAGAAGCTGTGTGTGTGTGAGAGAGAGAAGCTGTGAGTGAGAGAGAGAGTGAAAGAGAAGATAGTGAGAGTGTGAGAGAGAGAAAAAGAAGCTGTGAGTGAGAGAGAGAGAGAAGCTGTGAGTGAGAGAGCGAGAGAGAAAGAGAAGCTGTGAGTGAGTGAGAGAGAGAAAGAAAGAGAAGCTGTGAGTGAGAGAGAGAGAAGCTGTGAGTGAGAGAGAGATGGAGAAAGAGAAGCTGTGTGAGAGAGAGAAAGAAAGAGAAGCTGTGAGTGAGAGAGAGAGAGAAAGTGAAGATGTGAGAGAGAGAAAGAGGTGTGAGTGAGAGAGAGAGAGAGAGAGAAGCTGTGACTGAGAGAGAGAGAAAGAGAAGCTGTGACTGAGAGAGAGAGATAAAGACAAGCTGTGAGTTAGAGAGAGACAGAGAAAGAGAAGCTGTGAGTGAGAGAGAGAGAAAGAGATGTGAGTGAGAGAGAGAAAGAGAAACTGTGAGTGAGAGAGAGAGAAAGAAAGACAAGCTGTGAGTGAGAGAGAGATAAAGAGAAGCTGTGAGTTAGAGAGAGACAGAGAAAGAGAAGCTTGAGTGAGAGAGAGAGAGAAGCTGTGAGTGTGAGAGAGATAGAGATAGAGATGCTGTGAGTGAGAGAGAGAGGGAGAAAGAGAAGCTGTGAGTGAGAGAGAGAGGGAAAGAGAAGCTGTGAGTTTGAGAGAGAGACAGAGAAAGTGAAGCTGTGAGTGAGAGAGAGAGAGCTAGAAGCTGTGAGTGAGTGAGTGAGAGAGAGAAGCTGTGAGTGAGTGAGAGAAAGAGAAGCTGTGAGTGAGAGAGAGAGAGAAAGAGAAGCTGTGAGTGAGAGAGAGATAAAGAGAAGCTGTGAGTTAGAGAGAGAGAGAATGAGAAGCTGTGAGTGAGAGAGAGAGAGAGAAAAAGAGAATCTGTGAGTGAGAGAGAGAGAGAAGCTGTGAGTGAGAGAGAGAAAGAGAGAAGGTGTGAGTGAGAGAGAGAAAGAGAAGCTGTGAGTGAGAGAGAGAGAGAGAAAGAGAAGCTGTGAGTGAGAGAGAGATAAAGAAGCTGTGAGTTAGAGCGAGACAGATAAAGAGAAGCAGTGAGTGAGAGAGAGAGAGAAAGAGTAGCTGTGTGTGTGTGAGAGAGAAGCTGTAAGTGAGAGAGAGAGAGAAAGAGAAGATGTTAGTGAGAGAGTGAGAGAGAGAAAGAGAAGCTGTGAGTGAGAGTGAGAGAGAAGCTGTGAGTGAGAGAGAGAGAGAAAGAGAAGTTGTGAGAGAGAGAGAGAAGCTGTGAGTGAGAGAGAGAGAGAAGCTGTCAATGAGAGAGAGAGAGAAGATGTGAGTGTGAGAGAGAAAGAGAAAGAGAAGCTGTGAGTGAGTGTGTGTGAGAGAGAGATAAAGAGAAGCTGTGAGTGATAAAGAGAGATAGAGAAGCTCTGAGAGAGAGAGAGAAGCTGTGAGTGAGAGAGAGAGAGAAAGAGAAGCTGTGAGTGAGTGAGTGAGAGAGAAGGTGTGAGTGAGAGAGAGAGAAGCTGTGAGTGAGAGAGAGAGAAAGAGAAGCTGTGAGTGACAGAGAGAGAAAGAAAGAGAAGCTGTGAGTGAGAGAGAGAGAGAAAGTGAAGATGTGAGTGAGAGAAAGAGGTGTGAGTGAGAGAGAGAGAGAGAAAGAGAAGCTGTGAGTGAGAGAGAGAGAGAAAGAGAAGCTGTGACTGAGAGAGAGATATGAGTGAGAGAAAGAGGTGTGAGTTAGAGAGAGAGAGAGTAGCTGTGAGTGAGAAAGAGAGAGAAGCTGTGCGTGAGAGAGAGAGAAAGAAAGAGAAGCTATGAGAGAGAGAGAGAAGCTGTGAGTGAGAGAGAGAGGGAAAGAGAAGCTGTGAGTGAGAGAGAGAGACAGAGAAAGAGAAGCTGTGAGTGAGAGAGAGAGTGAGAAAGAGAAGATGTGAGTGAGAGAGAGAAAGAGAAGCTGTGAGTGAGAGAGAGAGTGAGAAAGAGAATATGTGAGTGAGAGAGAGAAAGAGAAGCTGTGAGTGAGAGAGAGAGAAAGTGAAGATGTGAGTGAGAGAGAGAAAGAGGTGTGAGTGAGAGAGAGAGAGAGAGAAGCTGTGAGTGAGAGAGAGACAGAAAGAGAAACTATGACTGAGAGAGAGAGATAAAGACAAGCTGTGAGTTAGAGAGAGACAGAGAAAGAGAAGCTGTGAGTGAGAGAGAGAGAGAGAAGCTGTGAGTGAGAAAGAGAGAGAAGCTGTGAGTGAGAGAGAGAGAGAGAGAAAGAGAAGATGTGAGTGAGAGAGAGAAAGAGAACCTGTGAGTGAGAGAGAGAGAGAAAGAGAGAGAAGCTGTGCGTGAGAGAGAGATAAAGAGAAGCTGTGAGTTAGAGAGAGACAGAGAAAGAGAAGCTGTGAGTGAGAGAGAGAGAGAGAGAAAGAGAAGCTGTGAGTGAGAGAGAGAGAGAAAGAGAAGCTGTGAGTGTGAGAGAGAGAGAGATAGAGAAGCTGTGAGTGAGAGAGAGAGAGAAAGAAAAGCTGTGAGTGAGGGAGTGAGAGAAAGAGAAGCTGTGAGTGAGAGAGAGAGAAAGAAAGAGAAGCTGTGAGTGAGAGAGAGAGGGTGAAAGAGAAGCTGTGATTGTGAGAGAGAGGGAGAAAAAGGGAAGCTGTGAGTGAGCGTGAGAGAGAGAGAGAAGCTGTGACAGTCGGAGAGAGAGAGAGAAAGAGAAGCTGTGAGTGAGAGAGAGAGAGAAAGAAAGAGAAGCTATGATCGAGAGAGAGAGAGAATCTGTGAGTGAGAGAGAGAGGGAAAGAGAAGCTGTGAGTGAGAGAGAGAGACAGAGAAAGAGAAGCTGTGAGTGAGAGAGAGAGAGCTAGAAGCTGTGACTGAGTGAGAGAGAGAAAGAGAAGCTGTGCGTGTGTGTGAGAGAGAGAGAGATGCTGTGAGTGAGAGAGAGAGAGAAAGAGAAGCTGTGAGTGAGTGAGTGAGAGAGAAGGTGTGAGTGAGAGAGAGAGAAGCTGTGAGTGAGAGAGAGAGAAAGAGAAGCTGTGAGTGAGAGAGAGAGAAAGAAAGAGAAGCTGTGAGTGAGAGAGAGAGAGAAAGTGAAGATGTGAGTGAGAGAAAGAGGTGTGAGTGAGAGAGAGAGAGAGAAAGAGAAGCTGTGAGTGAGAGAGAGAGAGAAAGAGAAGCTGTGACTGAGAGAGAGATATGAGTGAGAGAAAGAGGTGTGAGTTAGAGAGAGAGAGAGTAGCTGTGAGTGAGAAAGAGAGAGAAGCTGTGCGTGAGAGAGAGAGAAAGAAAGAGAAGCTATGAGAGAGAGAGAGAAGCTGTGAGTGAGAGAGAGAGGGAAAGAGAAGCTGTGAGTGAGAGAGAGAGACAGAGAAAGAGAAGCTGTGAGTGAGAGAGAGAGTGAGAAAGAGAAGATGTGAGTGAGAGAGAGAAAGAGAAGCTGTGAGTGAGAGAGAGAGTGAGAAAGAGAATATGTGAGTGAGAGAGAGAAAGAGAAGCTGTGAGTGAGAGAGAGAGAAAGTGAAGATGTGAGTGAGAGAGAGAAAGAGGTGTGAGTGAGAGAGAGAGAGAGAGAAGCTGTGAGTGAGAGAGAGACAGAAAGAGAAACTATGACTGAGAGAGAGAGATAAAGACAAGCTGTGAGTTAGAGAGAGACAGAGAAAGAGAAGCTGTGAGTGAGAGAGAGAGAGAGAAGCTGTGAGTGAGAAAGAGAGAGAAGCTGTGAGTGAGAGAGAGAGAGAGAGAAAGAGAAGATGTGAGTGAGAGAGAGAAAGAGAACCTGTGAGTGAGAGAGAGAAAGAGAGAGAAGCTGTGCGTGAGAGAGAGATAAAGAGAAGCTGTGAGTTAGAGAGAGACAGAGAAAGAGAAGCTGTGAGTGAGAGAGAGAGAGAGAGAAAGAGAAGCTGTGAGTGAGAGAGAGAGAGAAAGAGAAGCTGTGAGTGTGAGAGAGAGAGAGATAGAGAAGCTGTGAGTGAGAGAGAGAGAGAAAGAAAAGCTGTGAGTGAGGGAGTGAGAGAAAGAGAAGCTGTGAGTGAGAGAGAGAGAAAGAAAGAGAAGCTGTGAGTGAGAGAGAGAGGGTGAAAGAGAAGCTGTGATTGTGAGAGAGAGGGAGAAAAAGGGAAGCTGTGAGTGAGCGTGAGAGAGAGAGAGAAGCTGTGACAGTCGGAGAGAGAGAGAGAAAGAGAAGCTGTGAGTGAGAGAGAGAGAAAGAAAGAGAAGCTATGATCGAGAGAGAGAGAGAGAGAATCTGTGAGTGAGAGAGAGAGGGAAAGAGAAGCTGTGAGTGAGAGAGAGAGACAGAGAAAGAGAAGCTGTGAGTGAGAGAGAGAGAGCTAGAAGCTGTGACTGAGTGAGAGAGAGAAAGAGAAGCTGTGCGTGTGTGTGAGAGAGAAAGAGAAGCTGTGAGTGAGAGAGAGATAAAGAGAAGCTGTGAGTTAGAGAGAGAGAGAAAGAGAAGCTGTGAGTGAGAGAGAGAGAAAGAGAAGCTGTGAGTGAGAGAGAGAGAGAGAGAAAAAGAGAAGCTGTGAGTTAAAGAGAGAGAGAAGCTGTGAGTGAGAGAGAGAAAGAGAAGCTGTGAGTGAGATAGAGAGAGAGAAAGAGAAGTTGTGAGTGAGAGAGAGAGAAAGAGAAGCTGTGAGTGAGAGAGAGATAAAGAGAAGCTGTGAGTTAGAGAGAGACAGAGAAAGAGAAGCTCTGAGTGAGAGAGAGAGAGAAAGAGAAGCTGTGAGAGAGAGAGAGCAGCTGTGAGTAAGAGAGAGAGAAAGAGAAGATGTTAGTGAAAGAGTGAGAGAGAGAAAAAGAAGCTGTGAGTGAGAGAGAGAAGCTGTGAGTGAGAGAGAGAGTGAAAGAGAAGCTGTGTCAGAGAGAGAGAGAAAGAGAAGCTGTGAGTGAGAGAGAGAGAGAGAAGCTGTGAGTGAGAGAGAGAGAGAGAAGATGTGAGTGTGAGAGAACAAGAGAAAGAGAAGCTGTGAGTGAGTGAGAGAGAGATAAAGAGAAGCTGTGAGTGATAGAGAGTGATAAAGAGAAGCTGTGAGAGAGAGAAAGAGAAGCTGTGAGTGAGAGAGAGAGAGAGAAAGAGAAGCTGTGAGTGAGTGAGAGAGAGAAGCTGTGAGTGAGAGAGAGAGAAGCTGTGATTGAAAGAGAAAGAAAGAAAGAGAAGCTGTGAGTGAGAGAGAGAGAGAGAAAGAGAAGCTGTGAGAGAGAGATGGAGAAAGAGAAACTGTGAGTGAGAGAGAGAGAGAAAGAAAGAGAAGCTGTGTGAGAGAGAGGCTATGAGTGAGAGAGAGGGGGAGAAAGAGAAGATGTGAGTGAGAGAGAGAGAGAAAGAGAAGCTGTGAGTGAGAGAGAGAGAGAGAAATTGAAGTTGTGAGTGAGAGAGTGAGAGAGTGAGAGAGAGAAAGAGGTGTGAGTGAGAGAGAGAGAGAAGCTGTGAGTGAGAGAGAGAGAAAGAGAAACTATGACTGAGAGAGAGAGATAAAGACAAGCTGTGAGTTAGAGAGAGAAAGAGAAAGAGAAGCTGTGAGTGAGAGAGAGAGAGAAGCTGTGAGTGAGAAAGAGAGAGAAGCTGTGAGTGAGAGAGAGAGAGAGAAAGAGAAGATGTGAGTGAGAGAGAGAAAGAGAAACTGTGAGTGAGAGAGAGAGAGAAAGAGAGAGAAGCTGTGCGTGAGAGAGAGAGAGAGAAAGAGATGTGAGTGAGAGAGAGAAAGAGAAACTGTGAGTGAGAGAGAGAGAGAGAGAGTAAGAGAAGCTGTGAGTGAGAGAGAGATAAAGAGAAGCTGTGAGTTAGAGAGAGACAGAGAAAGAGAAGCTGTGAGTGAGAGAGAGAGAGAGAAAGAGAAGCTGTGAGTGAGAGAGAGAGAGAAAGAGAAGCTGTGAGTGTGAGAGAGAGAGAGAGAGAGAAGGTGTGAGTGAGAGAGAGAGAGAGAAAGAAAAGCTGTGAGTGAGGGAGTGAGAGAAAGAGAAGCTGTGAGTGAGAGAGAGAGAGAAAGAAAGAGAAGCTGTGAGTGAGAGAGAGAGGGTGAAAGAGAAGCTGTGATTGTGAGAGAGAGGGAGAAAAAGGGAAGCTGTGATTGAGCGTGAGAGAGAGAGAGAAGCTGTGACAGTCGGAGCGAGAGAGAGAAAGAGAAGCTGTGAGTGAGAGAGAGAGAAAGAAAGAAAGAGAAGCTATGAGCGAGAGAGAGAGAGAAGCTGTGAGTGAGAGAGAGAGGGAAAGAGAAGCTGTGAGTGAGAGAGAGAGACAGAGAAAGAGAAGCTGTGAGTGAGAGAGAGAGAGCTAGAAGCTGTGAGTGAGTGAGAGAGAGAAAGAGAAGCTGTGCGTGTGAGAGAGAGAGAAAGAGAAGCTGTGAGTGAGAGAGAGATAAAGAGAAGCTGTGAGTTAGAGAGAGAGAGAAAGAGAAGCTGTGAGTGAGAGAGAGAGAGAAAAAAAGAGAAGTTGTGTGTTAAAGAGAGAGAGAAGCTGTGAGTGAGAGAGAGAAAGAGAAGCTGTGAGTGAGATAGAGAGAGAGAAAGAGAAGCTGTGAGTGAGAGAGAGAGAAAGAGAAGCTGTGAGTGAGAGAGAGATAAAGAGAAGCTGTGAGTTAGAGAGAGACAGAGAAAGAGAAGCTGTGAGTGAGAGAGAGAGAGTAAGAGAAGCTGTGTGAGAGAGAGAGAGCAGCTGTGAGTAAGAGAGAGAGAAAGAGAAGATGTTAGTGAGAGAGTGAGAGAGAGAAAAAGAAGCTGTGAGTGAGAGAGAGAGAAGCTGTGAGTGAGAGAGAGAGTGAAAGAGAAGCTGTGTGAGAGGGAGAGAAAGAGAAGCTGTGAGTGAGAGAGAGAGAGAAGCTGTGAGTGTGTGTGAGAGAGAGAGAAGATGTGAGTGTGAGAGAAAAAGAGAAAGAGAAGCTGTGAGTGAGTGAGAGAGAGATAAAGAGAAGCTGTGAGTGATAGAGAGTGATAAAGAGAAGCTGTGAGAGAGAGAAAGAGAAGCTGTGAGTGAGAGAGAGAGAGAAAGAGAAGCTGTGAGTGAGTGAGAGAGAGAAGCTGTGAGTGAGAGAGAGAGAGAAGCTGTGATTGAGAGAAAAAGAAAGAAAGAGAAGCTGTGAGTGAGAGAGAGAGAGAGAAAGAGAAGCTGTGAGTGAGAGAGAGATGGAGAAAGAGAAGCTGTGAGTGAGAGAGAGAGAGAAAGAAAGAGAAGCTGTGTGTGAGAGAGAAGCTGTGAGTGAGAGAGAGAGGGAGAAAGAGAAGATGTGAGTGAGAGAGAGAGAGAAAGAGAAGCTGTGAGTGAGAGAGAGAGAGAAAGTGAAGATGTGAGTGAGAGAGTGAGAGAGAGAAAGAGGTGTGAGTGAGAGAGAGAGAGAAGCTGTGATTGAGAGAGAGAGAAAGAGAAACTATGACTGAGAGAGAGAGAGATAAACACAAGCTGTGAGTTAGAGAGAGACAGAGAAAGAGAAGCTGTGAGAGAGAGAGAGAGAGAGAGAAGCTGTGAGTGAGAAAGAGAGAGAAGCTGTGAGTGAGAGAGAGAGAGAGAGAGAAAGAGAAGATGTGAGTGAGAGAGAGAAAGAGAACCTGTGAGTGAGAGAGAGAGAGAGAAAGAAAGAGAAGCTGTGAGTGAGAGAGAGAGATAAAGAGAAGCTGTGAGAGAGAGACAGAGAAAGAGAAGCTGTGAGTGAGAGAGAGAGAAAGAGAAGCTGTGAGTGAGAGAGAGAGTGAAAGAAAGAGAAGCTGTGAGTGTGAGAGAGAGAAGCTTTGAGTGAGAGAGAGAGGGAGAAACTGAAGCGGTGAGTGAGAGAGAGAGAAAAAGAGAAGCTGTGAGTGCGAGAGAGAGAGAGAAAGAGAATCTGTGAGTAAGAGAGAGAGAGAAAAGCTGTGAGTGAGAGAGAGAGATAGAAGCTGTGAGTGAGAGAGAGAAAGAGAAGCTGTGAGTGAGAGAGAGAGAGAAAGAGAAGCTGTGAGTGAGAGAGAGGCAGAGAAAGAGAAGCTGTGAGTGAGAGAGAGAGAGAGAGAAATAGAAGCTGTGTGTGTGTGAGAGAGAGAGAAGCTGTGAGTGAGAGAGAGAGAGAAAGAAAAGATGTTAGTAAGAGAGTGAGAGAGAGAAAGAGAACCTGTGAGTGAGAGAGAGAGAAGGTGTGAGGAGAGAGAGAGAGAAGATTTGAGTGTGAGAGAGAAAGAGAAAGAGAAGATTTGAGTGAGTGAGAGAGAGAGATAAAGAGAAGCTGTGAGTGATAGAGAGAGATAAAGAGAATCTGTGAGTGAGAGAGAGAGAAGCTGTGAGTGAGAGAGAGAGAGAAAGAGAAGCTGTGAGTGAGAGAGAGAAGCTGTGAGTGAGAGAGAGAGATAGAAGCTGTGAGAGAGAGAAAGAAAGAAAGAGAAGATGTGAGTGAGAGAGAGAGAGAAGCTGTGAGAGAGAGAGAGGGAGAAAGAGAAGCTGTGAGTGAGAGAGATTGAGAAAGAAAGAGAAGCTGTGAGTGAGAGAGAGAGAAGCTGTGAGTGAGAGAGAGAGAGAGAGAGAAGCTGTGAGTGAGAGAGAGAGAAAGAGAAGCTGTGAGTGAGTGAGTGAGAGAGAAGTTGTGAGTGAGAGAGAGAGAGAGAAGCTGTGAGTGAGAGAGAAAGAAAGATAGAGAAGCTGTGAGTGAGAGAGAGAGAGAAAGAGAAGCTGTGTGTGAAAGAGAGAGAGAGAAAGAGAAGCTGTGTGAGAGAGAGAGAGAAAGAAAGAGAAGCTGTGAGTGAGAGAGAGAGAGAAAGTGAAGATGTGAGTGAGAGAGAGAAAGAGGTCTGAGTGAGAGAGAGAGAGAAAGAGAAGCTGTGAGTGAGAGAGAGAGAAAGAGAAGCTGTAACTGAGAGAGAGATAAAGACAAGCTGTGAGTTAGAGAGAGACAGAGAGAGAGAGAGTAGCTGTGAGTGAGAAAGAGAGAGAAGCTGTGAGTGAGAGAGAGAGAGAGAAAGAGATGTGAGTGAGAGAGAGAAAGAGAAACTGTGAGTGAGAGAGAGAGAGAAAGTAAGAGAAGCTGTGAGTGAGAGAGAGATAAAGAGAAGCTGTGAGTTAGAGAGAGAGAGAGAGAGAAAGAGAAGCTGTGAGTGAGAGAGAGAGAGAGAGAAAGAGAAGCTGTGAGTAAGAGAGAGAGAGAAAGAGAAGCTGTGAGTGTGTGAGAGAGAGATAGAGAAGCTGTGAGTGAGAGAGAGAGAGAAAGAGATGTGAGTGAGAGAGAGAAAGAGAATCTGTGAGTAAGAGAGAGAGAGAAAAGCTGTGAGTGAGAGAGAGAGAGATAGAAGCTGTGAGTGAGAGAGAGAAAGAGAAGCTGTGAGTGAGAGAGAGAGAGAAAGAGAAGCTGTGAGTGAGAGAGAGGCAGAGAAAGAGAAGCTGTGAGTGAGAGAGAGAGAGAGAGAAATAGAAGCTGTGTGTGTGTGTGAGAGAGAGAAGCTGTGAGTGAGAGAGAGAGAGAAAGAAAAGATGTTAGTAAGAGAGTGAGAGAGAGAAAGAGAACCTGTGAGTGAGAGAGAGAGAAGGTGTGAGGAGAGAGAGAGAGAAGATTTGAGTGTGAGAGAGAAAGAGAAAGAGAAAGAGAAGATTTGAGTGAGTGAGAGAGAGAGATAAAGAGAAGCTGTGAGTGATAGAGAGAGATAAAGAGAATCTGTGAGTGAGAGAGAGAGAAGCTGTGAGTGAGAGAGAGAGAGAAAGAGAAGCTGTGAGTGAGAGAGAGAAGCTGTGAGTGAGAGAGAGAGAGAAGCTGTGAGAGAGAGAGAGGGAGAAAGAGAAGCTGTGAGTGAGAGAGAGAGAGAAAGAAAGAGAAGCTGTGAGTGAGAGAGAGAGAAGCTGTGAGTGAGAGAGAGAGAGAGAGAGAAGCTGTGAGTGAGAGAGAGAGAAAGAGAAGCTGTGAGTGAAAGAGAGAGAGAGAAAGAGAAGCTGTGTGAGAGAGAGAGAAAGAAAGAGAAGCTGTGAGTGAGAGAGAGAGAGAAAGTGAAGATGTGAGTGAGAGAGAGAAAGAGGTGTGAGTGAGAGAGAGAGAGAAAGAGAAGCTGTGAGTGAGAGAGAGAGAAAGAGAAGCTGTGACTGAGAGAGAGATAAAGACAAGCTGTGAGTTAGAGAGAGACAGAGAGAGAGAGAGTAGCTGTGAGTGAGAAAGAGAGAGAAGCTGTGAGTGAGAGAGAGAGAGAGAAAGAGATGTGAGTGAGAGAGAGAAAGAGAAACTGTGAGTGAGAGAGAGAGAGAAAGTAAGAGAAGCTGTGAGTGAGAGAGAGATAAAGAGAAGCTGTGAGTTAGAGAGAGAGAGAGAAAGAGAAGCTGTGAGTGAGAGAGAGAGAGAGAAAGAGAAGCTGTGAGTAAGAGAGAGAGAGAAAGAGATGTGAGTGAGAGAGAGAAAGAGAAACTGTGAGAGAGAGAGAGAGAGAGAGAGAAAGACAAGCTGTGAGTGAGAGAGAGATAAAGAGAAGCTGTGAGTTAGAGAGAGACAGAGAAAGAGAAGCTTGAGTGAGAGAGAGAGAGAAGCTGTGAGTGTGAGAGAGATAGAGATAGAGATGCTGTGAGTGAGAGAGAGATAAAGAGAAGCTGTGAGTTAGAGAGAGACAGAGAAAGAGAAGCTTGAGTGAGAGAGAGAAAGAGAAGCTGTGAGTGAGAGAGTGAGAGAAAGAGAAGCTGTGAGTGAGAGAGAGAGAGAGAGAGAAAAGCTGTGAGTGAGGGAGTGAGAGAAAGAGAAGCTGTGAGTGAGAGAGAGAGAAAGAAAGAGAAGCTGTGAGTGTGAGAGAGAGGGTGAAAGAGAAGCTGTGATTGTGAGAGAGAGGGAGAAAAAGGGAAGCTGTGAGTGAGAGTGAGAGAGAGAGAGAAGCTGTGACAGTGGGAGAGAGTGAGAGAGAAAGAGAAGCTGTGAGTGAGAGAGAAAGAAAGAGAAGCTATGAGCGAGAGAGAGAGAGAGAGAAGCTGTGAGTGAGAGAGAGAGGGAAAGAGAAGCTGTGAGTGAGAGAGAGAGACAGAGAAAGAGAAGCTGTGAGTGAGAGAGAGAGAGCTAGAAGCTGTGAGTGAGTGAGTGAGTGAGAGAAAGAGAAGCTGTGCGTGTGTGAGAGAGAGAAAGAGAAGCTGTGAGTGAGAGAGAGATAAAGAGAAGCTGTGAGTTAGAGAGAGAGAGAAAGAGAAGCTGTGAGTGAGAGAGAGAGAGAGAGAAAAAGAGAATCTGTGAGTGAGAGAGAGAGAGAAGCTGTGAGTGAGAGAGAGAAAGAGAAGCTGTGAGTGAGAGAGAGAGAGAGAGAAAGAGAAGCTGTGAGTGAGAGAGAGATAAAGAGAAGCTGTGAGTGAGAGAGAGATAAAGAGAAGATGTGAGTTAGAGAGAGACAGAGAAAGAGAAGCTGTGAGTTAGAGAGAGAAAGAGAAGCTGTGAGTGAGAGAGAGAGAAGCTGTGAGTGAGAGAGAGAGTGAAAGAGAAGCTGTGTGTGTGAGAGAGAGAAAGAGAAGCTGTGAGTGAGAGAGAGAGAGAAGCTGTGAGTGAGAGAGAGAGTGAGAAAGAGAAGCTGTGAGTGTGAGAGAGAAAGAGAAAGAGAAGCTGTGAGTGAGTGAGAGAGAGATAAAGAGAAGTTGTGAGTGATAGAGAGAGATAAAGAGAAGCTGTGAGAGATAGAAAGAGAAGCTGTGAGTGAGAGAGAGAGAGAAAGAGAAGCTGTGAGTGAGTGAGAGAGAGAAGCTGTGAGTGAAAGAGAGAGAAGCTGTGATTGAGAGAGAAAGAAAGAAAGAGAAGCTGTGAGTGAGAGAGAGAGAGAGAAAGAGAAGCTGTGAGTGAGAGAGAGAGAGAAAGAAAGAGAAGCTGTGTGAGAGAGAGAAGCTGTGAGTGAGAGAGAGGGGGAGAAAGAGAAGATGTGAGTGAGAGAGAGAGAAAGAGAAGCTGTGAGTGAGAGAGAGAGAGAGAAATTGAAGATGTGAGTGAGAGAGTGAGAGAGAGAAAGAGGTGTGAGTGAGAGAGAGAGAGAAGCTGTGTGTGAGGGAGTGAAAGAGAAACTATGACTGAGAGAGAGAGATAAAGACAAGCTGTGAGTTAGAGAGAGACAGAGAAAGAGAAGCTGTGAGTGAGTGAGAGAGAGAGAAGCTGTGAGTGAGAAAGAGAGAGAAGCTGTGAGTGAGAGAGAGAGAGAGAAAGAGAAGATGTGAGTGAGAGAGAGAAAGAGAACTTGTGAGTGAGAGAGAGAGAGAGAGAAGCTGTGTGTGTGTGAGAGAGAGAGAAGGAGATGTGAGTGAGAGAGAGAAAGAGAAACTGTGAGTGAGAGAGAGAAAGAAAGAAAGAGAAGCTGTGAGTGAGAGAGAGATAAAGAGAAGCTGTGAGTTAGAGAGAGACAGAGAAAGAGAAGCTGTGAGTGAGAGAGAGAGAGAAAGAGAAGCTGTGAGTGAGAGAGAGAGAGAAAGAGAAGCTGTGAGTGTGAGAGAGAGAGAGAGATAGAGAAGCTGTGAGTGAGAGAGAGAGAGAGAAAGAAAAGCTGTGAGTGAGGGAGTGAGAGAAAGAGAAGCTGTGAGTGAGAGAGAGAGAAAGAAAGAGAAGCTGTGAGTGAGAGAGAGAGGGTGAAAGAGAAGCTGTGATTGTGAGAGAGAGAGAGAAGCTGTGAGTGAGAGAGAGAGTGAGAAGATGTGAGTGTGAGAGAGAAAGAGAAAGAGAAGCTGTGAGTGAGTGAGAGAGAGATAAAGAGAAGCTGTGAGTGATAGAGAGAGATAAAGAGAAGCTGTGAGAGAGAGAAAGAGAAGCTGTGAGTGAGAGAGAGAGAGAAAGAGAAGCTGTGAGTGAGTGAGAGAGAGAAGCTGTGAGTGAGAGAGAGAGAAGCTGTGATTGAGAGAGAAAGAAAGAAAGAGAAGCTGTGAGTGAGAGAGAGAGAGAGAAAGAGAAGCTGTGAGTGAGAGAGAGAGAGAAAGAAAGAGAAGCTGTGTGTGAGAGAGAAGCTGTGATTGAGAGAGAGAGGGAGAAAGAGAAGATGTGAGTGAGAGAGAGAGAGAAAGAGAAGCTGTGAGTGAGAGAGAGAGAGAGAAATTGAAGATGTGAGTGAGAGAGTGAGAGAGAGAAAGAGGTGTGAGTGAGAGAGAGAGAGAAGCTGTGTGTGAGGGAGAGAAAGAGAAACTATGACTGAGAGAGAGAGATAAAGACAAGCTGTGAGTTAGAGAGAGACAGAGAAAGAGAAGCTGTGAGTGAGTGAGAGAGAGAGAAGCTGTGAGTGAGAAAGAGAGAGAAGCTGTGAGTGAGAGAGAGAGAGAGAAAGAGAAGATGTGAGTGAGAGAGAGAAAGAGAACTTGTGAGTGAGAGAGAGAGAGAGAAGCTGTGTGAGAGAGAGAGAGAAGGAGATGTGAGTGAGAGAGAGAAAGAGACTGTGAGTGAGAGAGAGAGAGAAAGAAAGAGAAGCTGTGAGTGAGAGAGAGATAAAGAGAAGCTGTGAGTTAGAGAGAGACAGAGAAAGAGAAGCTGTGAGTGAGAGAGAGAGAGAAAGAGAAGCTGTGAGTGAGAGAGAGAGAGAAAGAGAAGCTGTGAGTGTGTGAGAGAGAGAGAGATAGAGAAGCTGTGAGTGAGAGAGAGAGAGAGAAAGAAAAGCTGTGAGTGAGGGAGTGAGAGAAAGAGAAGCTGTGAGTGAGAGAGAGAGAAAGAAAGAGAAGCTGTGAGTGAGAGAGAGAGGGTGAAAGAGAAGCTGTGATTGTGAGAGAGAGAGAGAAGCTGTGAGTGAGAGAGAGAGTGAGAAGATGTGAGTGTGAGAGAGAAAGAGAAAGAGAAGCTGTGAGTGAGTGAGAGAGAGATAAAGAGAAGCTGTGAGTGATAGAGAGAGATAAAGAGAAGCTGTGAGAGAGAGAAAGAGAAGCTGTGAGTGAGAGAGAGAGAGAAAGAGAAGCTGTGAGTGAGTGAGAGAGAGAAGCTGTGAGTGAGAGAGAGAGAGAAGCTGTGATTGAGAGAGAAAGAAAGAAAGAGAAGCTGTGAGTGAGAGAGAGAGAGAAAGAGAAGCTGTGAGTGAGAGAGAGAGAGAGAAAGAGAAGCTGTGAGTGAGAGAGAGAGAGAAAGAAAGAGAAGCTGTGTGTGAGAGAGAAGCTGTGAGTGAGAGAGAGAGGGAGAAAGAGAAGATGTGAGTGAGAGAGAGAGAGAAAGAGAAGCTGTGAGTGAGAGAGAGAGAGAGAGAGAGAAGCTGTGAGTGAGAGAGAGAGAAAGAGAAACTATGACTGAGAGAGAGAGATTAAGACAAGCTGTGAGTTAGAGAGAGACAGAGAAAGAGAAGCTGTGAGTGAGTGAGAGAGAGAGAAGCTGTGAGTGAGAAAGAGAGAGAAGCTGTGAGTGAGAGAGAGAGAGAGAAAGAGAAGATGTGAGTGAGAGAGAGAAAGAGAACCTGTGAGTGAGAGAGAGAGAGAAAGAGAGAGAAGCTGTGCGTGAGAGAGAGAGAGAAAGAGATGTGAGTGAGAGAGAGAAAGAGAACCTGTGAGTGAGAGAGAGAGAGAGAAAGAAAGAGAAGCTGTGAGTGAGAGAGAGATAAAGAGAAGCTGTGAGTTAGAGTGAGACAGAGAAAGAGAAGCTGTGAGTGAGAGAGAGAGAGAGAAAGAGAAGCTGTGAGTGAGAGAGAGAGAGAAAGAGAAGCTGTGAGTGTGAGAGAGAGAGAGATAGAGAAGCTGTGAGTGAGAGAGAGAGAGAAAGAAAAGCTGTGAGTGAGGGAGTGAGAGAAAGAGAAGCTGTGAGTGAGAGAGAGAGAAAGAAAGAGAAGCTGTGAGTGAGAGAGAGAGGGTGAAAGAGAAGCTGTGATTGTGAGAGAGAGGGAGAAAAAGGGAAGCTGTGAGTGAGCGTGAGAGAGAGAGAAGCTGTGACAGTGGGAGAGAGAGAGAGAGAAAGCGAAGCTGTGAGTGAGAGAGAGAGAAAGAAAGAGAAGCTATGAGCGAGAGAGAGAGAGAAAGAAGCTGTGAGTGAGAGAGAGAGGGAAAGAGAAGCTGTGAGTGAGAGAGAGAGACAGAGAAAGAGAAGCTGTGAGTGAGAGAGAGAGCTAGAAGCTGTGAGTGAGTGAGAGAGAGAAAGAGAAGCTGTGCGTGTGAGAGAGAGAGAAAGAGAAGCTGTGAGTGAGAGAGAGATAAAGAGAAGCTGTGAGTGAGAGAGAGAGAGAAAGAGAAGCTGTGAGTGAGAGAGAGAGAGAGAAAGAGAAGCTGTGAGTAAGAGAGAGAGAAAGAGAAGCTGTGAGTGAGAGAGGGATAAAGAGAAGCTGTGAGTTAGAGAGAGACAGAGAAAGAGAAGCTGTGAGAGAGAGAAAGAGAAGCTGTGAGAGAGAGAGAGAGAAGCTGTGAGTAAGAGAGAGAGAAAGAGAAGATGTTAGTGAGAGAGTGTGAGAGAGAAAGAGAAGCTGTGAGTGAGAGAGAGAGAAGCTGTGAGTGTGAGAGAGAGTGAAAGAGAAGCTGTGAGAGAGAGAGAAAGAGAAGCTGTGAGTGAGAGAGAGAGAAGCTGTGAGTGAGAGAGAGAGAGAAGATGTGAGTGTGAGAGAGAAAGAGAAAGAGAAGCTGTGAGTGAGTGAGAGAGAGATAAAGAGAAGCTGTGAGTGAGTGAGAGAGAGATAAAGAGAAGCTGTGAGAGAGAGAAAGAGAAGCTGTGAGTGAGAGAGAGAGAGAAAGAGAAGCTGTGAGTGAGTGAGAGAGAGAAGCTGTGAGTGAGAGAGAGAGAGAAGCTGTGATTGAGAGAGAAAGAAAGAAAGAGAAGCTGTGAGTGAGAGAGAGAGAGAAAGAGAAGCTGTGAGTGAGAGAGAGAGAGAGAGAAGCTGTGAGTGAGAGAGAGAGAGAAAGAAAGAGAAGCTGTGTGTGAGAGAGAAGCTGTGAGTGAGAGAGAGAGGGAGAAAGAGAAGATGTGAGTGAGAGAGAGAGAGAAAGAGAAGCTGTGAGTGAGTGAGAGAGAGAGAAAGTGAAGATGTGAGTGAGAGAGTGAGAGAGAGAAAGAGGTGTGAGTGAGAGAGAGAGAGAAGCTGTGAGTGAGAGAGAGAGAAAGAGAAACTATGACTGAGAGAGAGAGATAAAGACAAGCTGTGAGTTAGAGAGAGACAGAGAAAGAGAAGCTGTGAGTGAGAGAGAGAGAGAGAAGCTGTGAGTGAGAGAGAGAGAGAAGCTGTGATTGAGAGAGAAAGAAAGAAAGAGAAGCTGTGAGTGAGAGAGAGAGAGAGAGAAAGAGAAGCTGTGAGTGAGAGAGAGAGAGAGAAGCTGTGAGTGAGAGAGAGAGAGAAAGAAAGAGAAGCTGTGTGTGAGAGAGAAGCTGTGAGTGAGAGAGAGAGGGAAAAAGAGAAGATGTGAGTGAGAGAGAGAGAGAAAGAGAAGCTGTGAGTGAGTGAGAGAGAGAGAAAGTGAAGATGTGAGTGAGAGAGTGAGAGAGTGAGAGAGAGAAAGAGGTGTGAGTGAGAGAGAGAGAGAAGCTGTGAGTGAGAGAGAGAGAAAGAGAAACTATGACTGAGAGAGAGAGATAAAGACAAGCTGTGAGTTAGAGAGAGACAGAGAAAGAGAAGCTGTGAGTGAGAGAGAGAGAGAGAAGCTGTGAGTGAGAAAGAGAGAGAAGCCTGTGAGTGAGAGAGAGAGAGAGAAAGAGAAGATGTGAGTGAGAGAGAGAAAGAGAACCTGTGAGTGAGAGAGAGAGAGAAAGAAAGAGAAGCTGTGAGTGAGAGAGAGAGATAAAGAGAAGCTGTGAGAGAGAGACAGAGAAAGAGAAGCTGTGAGTGAGAGACAAAGAAAGAGAAGCTGTGAGTGAGAGAGAGATAAAGAGAAGCTGTGAGTGAGAGAGAGAGAAGCTGTGAGTGAGAGAGAGAGAGAGAGAAAGAGAAGATGTTAGTAAGAGAGTGAGAGAGAGAAAGAGAAGATGTTAATAAGAGAGTGAGAGAGAGAAAGAGAACCTGTGAGTGAGAAAGAGAGAGAGAAGCTGTGAGTGAGAGAGAGAGAAGGTGTGAGGAGAGAGAGAGAAGATGTGAGTGTGAGAGAGAAAGAGAAAGAGAAGCTTTGAGTGAGTGAGAGAGAGAGATAAAGAGAAGCTGTGAGTTATAGAAAGAGATAAAGAGAAGCTGTGAGTGAGAGAGAGAGATAAGCTGTGAGTGAGAGAGAGAGAGAAAGAGAAGCTGTGAGTGAGAGAGAGAAGCTGTGAGTGAGAGAGAGATAGAAGCTGTGAGTGAGAGAAAAAGAAAGAAAGAGAAGATGTGAGTGAGAGAGATAGAGAAGATGTGAGTGAGAGAGACAGGGATAAAGAGAAGCTGTGAGTGAGAGAGAGAGAGAAAGAAAGAGAAGCTGTGAGTGAGAGAGAGAGAGAAGCTGTGAGTGAGAGAGAGAGGGAGAAAGAGAAACTGTGAGTGAGAGAGAGAGAGAGAGAAAGAGAAGCTGTGAGTGTGAGAGAGAGAGAGAAGATGTGAGTGAGAGAGTGAGAGAGAGAAAGAGGTGTGAGTGAGAGAGAGAGAGAAAGAGAAGCTGTGAGTGAGAGAGAGAATGAAAGAGAAGCTGTGACTGAGAGAGAGAGATAAATACAAGCTGTGAGTTAGAGAGAGACAGAGAAAGAAAAGTTGTGAGTGAGATAGAGAGAGAGTAGCTGTGAGTGAGAAAGAGAGAGAAGCTGTGAGTAAGAGAGAGAGAAAGAGAAGATGTGAGTGAGAGAGAGAAAGAGAAACTGTGAGTGAGAGAGAGAATGAAAGAAAGAGAAGCTGTGAGTGAGAGATAGAGAGAAAGAGAAACTGTGACTGAGAGAGAGATAAAGACAAGCTGTGAGTTAGAGAGAGACAGAGAAAGAGAAGCTGTGAGTGAGAGAGAGAGAGAGAAGCTGTGAGTGAGAGAGAGAGAGAAAGAGAAGATGTGAGTGAGAGAGAGAAAGAGAACCTTTGAGTGAGAGAGAGAGAGAAAGAAAGAGAAGCTGTGAGTGAGAGAGAGAGATAAAGAGAAGCTGTGAGAGAGAGACAGAGAAAGAGAAGCTGTGAGTGAGAGAGAGAGAAAGAGAAGCTGTCAGTGAGAGAGAGATAAAGAGAAGCTGTGAGTGAGAGATAGAGAAAGAGAAGCTGTGAGTGAGAGAGAGAGAGAATGAAAGAGAAGCTGTGAGTGAGAGAGAAAGAAGCTTTGAGTGAGTGAGAGAGGGAGAAAGTGAAGAGGTGAGTGAGAGAGAGAGAATAAGAGAAGCTGTGAGTGCGAGAGAGAGAGAAAAAGAGAATCTGTGAGTAAGAGAGAGAGAGAGAAGCTGTGAGTGAGAGAGAGAGAGATAGAAGCTGAGAGTGAGAGAGAGAAAGAGAAGCTGTGAGTGAGAGAGAGAGAGAAAGAGAAGCTGTGAGTAAGAGAGAGGCAGAGAAAGAGAAGCTGTGAGTGAGAGAGAGAGAGAAAGAGAAGCTGTGTGTGTGAGAGAGAGAGAAGCTGTGAGTGAGAGAGAGAGAGAGAAAGAGAAGATGTTAGTAAGAGAGTGAGAGAGAGAAAGAGAACCTGTGAGTGAGAGAGAGAGAGAGAAGCTGTGAGTGAGAGAGAGAGTAGGTGTGAGGAGAGAGAGAGAGAAGATGTGAGTGTGAGAGAGAAAGAGAAAGAGAAGCTTTGAGTGAGTGAGAGAGAGAGATAAAGAGAAGCTGTGAGTGATAGAGAGAGATAAAGAGAAGCTGTGAGTGAGAGAGAGAAGCTGTGAGTGAGAGAGAGAGATAGAAGCTGTGAGTGAGAGTGAAAGAAAGAAAGAGAAGATGTGAGTGAGAGAGAAAGAGAAGATGTGAGTGAGAGAGACAGAGAGAAAGAGAAGCTGTGAGTGAGAGAGAGAGAGAAAGAAAGAGAAGCTGTGAGTGAGAGAGAGAGAGAAGCTGTGAGTGAGAGAGAGAGGGAGAAAGAGACGCTGTGAGTGAGAGAGAGAGAGTGAGAAAGAGAAGCTGTGAGTGAGAGAGAGAGAGAGAGAAGATGTGAGTGAGAGAGTGAGAGAGAGAAAGAGGTGTGAGTGAGAGAGAGAGAGAGAAAGAGAAGCTGTGAGTGAGAGAGAGAATGAAAGAGAAGCTGTGACTGAGAGAGAGAGATAAAGACAAGCTGTGAGTTAGAGAGAGACAGAGAAAGATAAGTTGTGAGTGAGATAGAGAGAGAGTAGCTGTGAGTGAGAAAGAGAGAGAAACTGTGAGTGAGAGAGAGAGAGAGAGAGAAAGAGAAGATGTGAGTGAGAGAGAAAGAGAAACTGTGAGTGAGAGAGAGAGAGAAAGAAAGAGAAGCTGTGAGTGAGAGAGAGAGAGAAAGAGAAGCTGTGAGTAAGAGAGAGGCAGAGAAAGAGAAGCTGTGAGTGAGAGAGAGAGAGAAAGAGAAGCTGTGTGTGTGTGAGAGAGAGAAGCTGTGAGTGAGAGAGAGAGAGAGAAAGAGAAGATGTTAGTAAGAGAGTGAGAGAGAGAAAGAGAACCTGTGAGTGAGAGAGAGAGAGAGAAGCTGTGAGTGAGAGAGAGAGAAGGTGTGAGGAG
Organism: Bradypodion ventrale; assembly: GCA_035047345.1. Taxonomy (NCBI): domain Eukaryota; kingdom Metazoa; phylum Chordata; class Lepidosauria; order Squamata; family Chamaeleonidae; genus Bradypodion; species Bradypodion ventrale. The sequence goes on along the minus strand of JAWDJE010000018.1, from coordinate 8,265,822 downwards.
AGAGAGAGAGAAGATGTGAGTGTGAGAGAGAAAGAGAAAGAGAAGCTTTGAGTGAGTGAGAGAGAGAGATAAAGAGAAGCTGTGAGTGATAGAGAGAGATAAAGAGAAGCTGTGAGTGAGAGAGAGAAGCTGTGAGTGAGAGAGAGAGATAGAAGCTGTGAGTGAGAGTGAAAGAAAGAAAGAGAAGATGTGAGTGAGAGAGAAAGAGAAGATGTGAGTGAGAGAGACAGAGAGAAAGAGAAGCTGTGAGTGAGAAAGAGAGAGAAAGAAAGAGAAGCTGTGAGTGAGAGAGAGAGAGAAGCTGTGAGTGAGAGAGAGAGGGAGAAAGAGACGCTGTGAGTGAGAGAGAGAGAGTGAGAAAGAGAAGCTGTGAGTGAGAGAGAGAGAGAGAAGATGTGAGTGAGAGAGTGAGAGAGAGAAAGAGGTGTGAGTGAGAGAGAGAGAGAGAAAGAGAAGCTGTGAGTGAGAGAGAGAATGAAAGAGAAGCTGTGACTGAGAGAGAGAGATAAAGACAAGCTGTGAGTTAGAGAGAGACAGAGAAAGATAAGTAGTGAGTGAGATAGAGAGAGAGTAGCTGTGAGTGAGAAAGAGAGAGAAACTGTGAGTGAGAGAGAGAGAGAGAGAGAAAGAGAAGATGTGAGTGAGAGAGAGAGAAAGAGAAACTGTGAGTGAGAGAGAGAGAGAGAAAGAGAAGCTGTCAGAGAGAGAGAAAGAGAGAGATGCTGTGAGTGAGTGAGAGAGAGAAGCTGTGAGTGAGAGTGAGAGGGAGCAAGAGAAGCAGTGAGTGAGAGAGAGAAAGAGAAGCTGTGAGTGAGAGAGAGAGAAAAAGAGAAGTGAGTGAGAGAGAGAAGCTGTGAGTGAGAGAGAGAGAGCGAAGCTGTGAGAGAGATAGAGAAAGAGAAGCTGTGTGTGTGAGAGAGAGAAAGAGAAGCTGTGAGTGAGAGAGAGATAAAGAGAAGCTGTGAGTTAGAGAGAAACAGTGAAAGAGAAGCTATGAGTGAGAGAGAGAGAGAGAAAGAGAAGCTGTGTGTGTGAGAGAGAGAAGCTGTGAGTGAGAGAGAGAGAAAGAGAAGATAGTGAGAGAGAGAGAGAAAGAGAAGCTGTGAGTGAGAGAGAGAAAGAGAGGCTGTGAGTGATAGAGAGAGAGAGAGAAAGAGAATCTGTGATTGAGAGAGAGATAAAGAGAAGCTGTGAGTTAGAGAGAGACAGAGAAAGAGAAGCTGTGAGTGAGAGAGGGAGAGAAAGAGAAGCTGTGAGTGAGAGAGAGAGTAAGAGAAGCTGTGAGTGAGAGAGAGACAGAAGCTTTGAGTGAGAGAGTGAGGGAGTAAGAGAAGCTGTGAGTGAGAGAGAGAAAGAGAAACTGTGAGTGAGAGAGAGAGAGAAAGAAAGAGAAGCTGTGAGTGAGAGATAGAGTGAAAGAGAAACTGTGACTGAGAGAGAGAGATAAAGACAAGCTGTGAGTGAGAGAGAGACAGAGAAAGAGAAGCTGTGAGTGAGAGAGAGAGAGAGAAAGAAGCTGTGAGTGAGAGAGAGAGAGAGAAAGAGAAGATGTGAGTGAGAGAGAGAAAGAAAACCTTTGAGTGAGAGAGAGAGAGAAAGAGAAGCTGTGAGTGAGAGAGAGAGATAAAGAGAAGCTGTGAGAGAGAGACAGAGAAAGGGAAGCTGTGAGTGAGAGAGAGAGAAAGAGAAGCTGTGAGTGAGAGAGAGATAAAGAGAAGCTGTGAGTGAGAGAGAGAGAAAGAGAAGCTGTGAGTGAGAGAGAGAGAGAAAGAAAGAGAAGCTGTGAGTGAGAGAGACAGAAGCTTTGAGTGAGTGAGAGAGGGAGAAAGTGAAGCGGTGAGTGAGAGAGAGAGAATAAGAGAAGCTGTGAGTGCGAGAGAGAGAGAGAAAAAGAGAATCTGTGAGTAAGAGAGAGAGAGAGAAGCTGTGAGTGAGAGAGAGAGAGATAGAAGCTGAGAGTGAGAGAGAGAAAGAGAAGCTGTGTGTGTGTGAGAGAGAGAAGCTGTGAGTGAGAGAGAGAGAGAGAAAGAGAAGATGTTAGTAAGAGAGTGAGAGAGAGAAAGAGAACCTGTGAGTGAGAAAGAGAGAGAGAAGCTGTGAGTGAGAGAGAGAGTAGGGGTGAGGAGAGAGAGAGAGAAGATGTGAGTGTGAGAGAGAAAGAGAAGCTTTGAGTGAGTGAGAGAGAGAGATAAAGAGAAGCTGTGAGTGATAGAGAGAGATAAAGAGAAGCTGTGAGTGAGAGAGAAGCTGTGAGTGAGAGAGAGAGAAAAAAAGAAGCTGTGAGTGAGAGAGAGAAGCTGTGAGTGTGAGAGAGAGATAGAAGCTGTGAGTGAGAGAGAAAGAAAGAAAGAGAAGATGTGAGTGAGAGAGAAAGAGAAGATGTGAGTGAGAGAGAGAGAGAAAGAGAAGATAGTGAGAGAGAGAGAGAAAGAGAAGCTGTGAGTGAGAGAGAGAAAGAGAGGCTGTGAGTGATAGAGAGAGAGAGAGAAAGAGAATCTGTGATTGAGAGAGAGAGAAAGAGAAGCTGTGAGTTAGAGAGAGACAGAGAAAGAGAAGCTGTGAGTGAGAGAGAGAAAGAGAAACTGTGAGTGAGAGAGAGAGAGAAAGAAAGAGAAGCTGTGAGTGAGAGATAGAGAGAAAGAGAAACTGTGACTGAGAGAGAGAGATAAAGACAAGCTGTGAGTTAGAGAGAGACAGAGAAAGAGAAGCTGTGAGTGAGAGAGAGAGAGAGAGAAGCTGTGAGTGAGAGAGAGAGAGAAAGAGAAGATGTGAGTGAGAGAGAGAAAGAGAACCTTTGAGTGAGAGAGAGAGAGAGAGAAAGAAAGAGAAGCTGTGAGTGAGAGAGAGAGATAAAGGGAAGCTGTGAGAGAGAGACAGAGAAAGAGAAGCTGTGAGTGAGAGAGAGAGAAAGAGAAGCTGTGAGTGAGAGAAGAAGAGATAGAAGCTGAGAGTGAGAGAGAGAAAGAGAAGCTGTGAGTGAGAGAGAGAGAGAAAGAGAAGCTGTGAGTAAGAGAGAGGAAGAGAAAGAGAAGCTGTGAGTGAGAGAGAGAGAGAAAGAGTAGCTGTGTGTGTGTGAGAGAGAGAGAAGCTGTGAGTGAGAGAGAGAGAGAGAAAGAGAAGATGTTAGTAAGAGAGTGAGAGAGAGAAAGAGAACCTGTGAGTGAGAAAGAGAGAGAGAAGCTGTGAGTGAGAGAGAGAGAAGGTGTGAGGAGAGAGAGAGAAGATGTGAGTGTGAGAGAGAAAGAGAAAGAGAAGCTTTGAGTGAGTGAGAGAGAGAGATAAAGAGAAGCTGTGAGTGATAGAGAGAGATAAAGAGAAGCTGTGAGTGAGATAGAGAGAAGCTGTGAGTGAGAGAGAGAGAAAAAGAAGCTGTGAGTGAGAGAGAGAAGCTGTGAGTGTGAGAGAGAGATAGAAGCTGTGAGTGAGAGAGAAAGAAAGAAAGAGAAGATGTGAGTGAGAGAGAAAGAGAAGATGTGAGTGAGAGAGACAGAGAGAAAGAGAAGCTGTGAGTGAGAGAGAGAGAGAAAGAAAGAGAAGCTGTGAGTGAGAGAGATAGAGAAGCTGTGAGTGAGAGAGAGAGGGAGAAAGAGAAGCTGTGAGTGAGAGAGAGAGTAAGAAAGAGAAGCTGTGAGAGAGAGAGAGAGAAGATGTGAGTGAGAGAGTGAGAGAGAGAAAGAGGTGTGAGTGAGAGAGAGAGAGAGAGAAAGAGAAGCTGTGAGTGAGAGAGAGAATGAAAGAGAAGCTGTGACTGAGAGAGAGAGATAAAGACAAGCTGTGAGTTAGTGAGAGACAGAGAAAGATAAGTTGTGAGTGAGATAGCGAGAGAGTAGCTGTGAGTGAGAAAGAGAGAGAAACTGTGAGTGAGAGAGAGAGAGAGAAAGAGAAGATGTGAGTGAGAGAGAGAAAGAGAAACTGTGAGTGAGAGAGAGAGAGAAAGAAAGAGAAGCTGTGAGTGAGAGAGAGATAAAGAGAAGCTGTGAGACAGAGAAAGAGAAGCTGTGAGTGAGAGAGAGAGAAGCTGTGAGTGAGAGAGAGAGAGAAAAAGAAGCTGTGAGTGAGAGAGAGAAGCTGTGAGTGTGAGAGAGAGATAGAAGCTGTGAGTGAGAGAGAAAGAAAGAAAGAGAAGATGTGAGTGAGAGAGAAAGAGAAGATGTGAGTGAGAGAGACAGAGAGAAAGAGAAGCTGTGAGTGAGAGAGAGAGAGAAAGAAAGAGAAGCTGTGAGTGAGAGAGATAGAGAAGCTGTGAGTGAGAGAGAGAGGGAGAAAGAGAAGCTGTGAGTGAGAGAGAGAGAGTAAGAAAGAGAAGCTGTGAGAGAGAGAGAGAGAAGATGTGAGTGAGAGAGTGAGAGAGAGAAAGAGGTGTGAGTGAGAGAGAGAGAGAGAGAGAAAGAGAAGCTGTGAGTGAGAGAGAGAATGAAAGAGAAGCTGTGACTGAGAGAGAGAGATAAAGACAAGCTGTGAGTTAGAGAGAGACAGAGAAAGATAAGTTGTGAGTGAGATAGCGAGAGAGTAGCTGTGAGTGAGAAAGAGAGAGAAACTGTGAGTGAGAGAGAGAGAGAGAAAGAGAAGATGTGAGTGAGAGAGAGAAAGAGAAACTGTGAGTGAGAGAGAGAGAGAAAGAAAGAGAAGCTGTGAGTGAGAGAGAGATAAAGAGAAGCTGTGAGACAGAGAAAGAGAAGCTGTGAGTGAGAGAGAGAGAGAAAGAGAAGCTGTGAGTGAGAGAGAGAGAGAGAAAGAGAAGCTGTGAGTGAGAGAGAGAGAGAAGGAGAAGCTGTCAGAGAGAGAGAGAAAGAGAGAGATGCTGTGAGTGAGTGAGAGAGAGAAGCTGTGAGTGAGAGTGAGAGGGAGCAAGAGAAGCGGTGAGTGAGAGAGAGAAAGAGAAGCTGTGAGTGAGAGAGAGAGAGAGAAAAAGAGAAGATGTGAGTGATAGAGAGAAGCTGTGAGTGAGAGAGAGAGAGCGAAGCTGTGAGAGAGATAGAGAAAGAGAAGCTGTGTGTGTGTGAGAGAGAAAGAGAAGCTGTGAGTGAGAGAGAGAGAAAGAGAAGATAGTGAGAGAGAGAGAGAAAGAGAAGCTGTGAGTGAGAGAGAGAAAGAGAGGCTGTGAGTGATAGAGAGAGAGAGAGAAAGAGAATCTGTGATTGAGAGAGAGATAAAGAGAAGCTGTGAGTTAGAGAGAGACAGAGAAAGAGAAGCTGTGAGTGAGAGAGAGAGAGAAAGAGAAGCTGTGAGTGAGGGAGAGAGTAAGAGAAGCTGTGAGTGAGAGAGAGACAGAAGCTGTGAGTGAGAGAGTGAGGGAGTAAGAGAAGCTGTGAGTGAGAGAGAGAGAGAAAGAAAAGCTGTGAATGAGAGAGAGAAGCTGTGAGTGAGAGAGAGAGAAAGAGAAGCTGTGAGTGAGAGAGAGAGAAAGAGAAGCTGTGAGTGTGAGAGAGAGTGAGAAAAAGGCAAGCTGTGAGTGAGACTGAGAGAGAGAGAAGCTGTGAGAGTGGGAGAGAGAGAGAGAAAGAGAAGGTGTGAGTGAGAGATAGAGAAAGAAAGAGAAGCTATGCGTGAGAGAGAGAGAAGCTGTGAGTGAGAGAGAGAGAGAAAGAGAAGCGGTGAGTGAGAGAGAGAATGAAAGAGAAGCTGTGACTGAGAGAGAGAGATAAAGACAAGCTGTGAGTTAGAGAGAGACAGAGAAAGAGAAGCTGTGAGTGAGATAGAGAGAGTAGCTGTGAGTGAGAAAGAGAGAGAAGCTGTGAGTGAGAGAGAGAGAGAGAGAAAGAGAGAAAGAGAAGATGTGAGTGAGAGAGAGAAAGAGAAACTGTGAGTGAGAGAGAGAGAGAAAGAAAGAGAAGCTGTGAGTGAGAGTGAGATAAAGAGAAGCTGTGAGAGAGAGACAGAGAAAGAGAAGCTGTGAGTGAGAGAGAGAGAAAAAAAGAGAAGATGAGAGTGAGAGAGAGAGAGAGAGAAAGAGAAGCTGTCAGAGAGAGACAGAAAGAAAGAGATGCTGTGAGTGAGTGAGAGAGAGAAGCTGTGAGTGAGAGAGAGAGGGAGCAAGAGAAGCGGAGAGTGAGAGAGAGAGAGAAAGAGAAGCTGTGAGTGAGAGAGAGAGAGAGAAAAAGAGAAGATGTGAGTGAGTGAGAGAGAGAGAGAAGCTGTGTGTGAGAGAGAGAGAGAGCGAAGCTGTGAGAGAGATAGAGAAAGAGAAGCTGTGAGTGCGAGAGAGAGAAAGAGAAGCTGTGAGTGAGAGAGAGATAAAGAGAAGCTGTGTGTTAGAGAGAAACAGTGAAAGAGAAGCTATGAGTGAGAGATAGAGAGAAAGAGAAGCTGTGTGTGTGTGACCGAGAGAAGCTGTGTGTGAGAGAGAGAGAAAGAGAAGATAGTGAGAGAGTGAGAGAGAAAGAGAAGCTGTGAGTGATAGAGAGAGAGAGAAGCTGTGAGTGAGAGAGCGAGAGAGAAAGAGAAGCTGTGAGTTAGAGAGAAACAGAGAAAGAGAAGCTGTGAGTGAGAGAGAGAGAGAAAGAGAAGCTATGTGTGTGTGAGAGAGAGAAGCTGTGAGTGAGAGAGAGAGAAAGAGAAGATGTTAGTGAGAGAGAGAGAAAGAGAAGCTGTGAGTGAGAGAGAGAGAAAGAGAAGCTGTGAGTGAGAGAGAGAGAAAGAAAGAGAAGCTGTGAGTGAGAGAGAGAGAAGCTTTGAGTGAGAGAGAAAGGGAGAAAGTGAAGCGGTAAGTGAGACAGAGAGAAAAAGAGAAGCTGTGAGTGCGAGAGAGAGAGAGAAAGAGAATCTGTGAGTAAGAGAGAGAGAGAGAAGCTGTGAGTGAGAGAGAGAGAGATAGAAGCTCTGAGTGAGAGAGAGAAAGAGAAGCTGTGAGTGAGAGAGAGACAGAGAAAGAGAAGCTGTGAGAGAGAGAGAGAGAAGTTGTGAGTGAGAGAGAGAGAAAGAGAAGCTGTGAGTGAGAGAGAGAGAGAGAAAGAAAGAGAAGCTGTGAGTGAGAGAGAGAGAAAGAGAAGCTGTGAGTGAGAGAGAGATAAAGAGAAGCTGTGAGTTAGAGAGAAACAGTGAAAGAGAAGCTATGAGTGAGAGAGAGAGAGAAAGAGTAGCTGTGTGTGTGTGTGAGAGAGAAGCTGTGAGTGAGAGAGTGAGAGAGAAAGAGAAGCTGTGAGTTAGAGAGAAACAGAGAAAGAGAAGATGTGAGTGAGAGAGAGAAAGAGAAACTGTGAGTGAGAGAGAGAGAGAAAGAAAGAGAAGCTGTGAGTGAGAGAGAGATAAAGAGAAGCTGTGAGTTAGAGAGACAGAGAAAGAGAAGCTGTGAGTGAGAGAGAGAGAAAAAGAGAAGCTGAGAGTGAGAGAGAGAGAGAGAAAGAGAAGCTGTGAGTGAGAGAGAGAGAGAGAAAGAGAAGCTGTCAGAGAGAGAGAGAAAGAAAGAGATGCTGTGAGTGAGTGAGAGAGAGAAGCTGTGAGTGAAAGAGAGAGGGAGCAAGAGAAGCGGAGAGTGAGAGAGAGAGAGAAAGAGAAGCTGTGAGTGAGTGAGAGAGAGAGAGAAGCTGTGAGTGAGAGAGAGAGAGAGCGAAGCTGTGAGAGAGATAGAGAAAGAGAAGCTGTGAGTGAGAGAGAGAGAAAGAGAAGCTGTGAGTGAGAGAGAGATAAAGAGAAGCTGTGAGTTAGAGAGAAACAGTGAAAGAGAAGCTATGAGTGAGAGAGAGAGAAAGAGAAGCTGTGTGTGTGAGAGAGAGAGTAGCTGTGTGAGAGAGAGAGAGAGAAAGAGAAGATAGTGAGAGAGTGAGAGAGAAAGAGAAGCTGTGAGTGATAGAGAGAGAGAAGCTGTGAGTGAGAGAGCGAGAGAGAAAGAGAAGCTGTGAGTTAGAGAGAAACAGAGAAAGAGAAGCTGTGAGTGAGAGAGAGAGAAGCTGTGTGTGTGAGAGAGAGAAGCTGTGAGTGAGAGAGAGAGAAAGAGAAGATGTTAGTGAGAGAGAGAGAAAGAGAAGCTGTGAGTGAGAGAGAGAGAAAGAGAAGCTGTGAGTGAGAGAGAGAGAAAGAAAGAGAAGCTGTGAGTGAGAGAGAGAGAAGCTTTGAGTGAGAGAGAGAGGGAGAAAGTGAAGCGGTGAGTGAGAGAGAGAGAAAAAGAGAAGCAGTGAGTGCGAGAGAGAGAGAGAAAGAGAGTCTGTGAGTAAGAGAGAGAGAGAAGCTGTGAGTGAGAGAGAGATAGAAGCTCTGAGTGAGAGAGAGAGAGAGAGAGAAAGAAAGAGAAGCTGTGAGTGAGAGAGAGAGAGAAGCTGTGAGTGAGAGAGAGATAAAGAGAAGCTGTGAGTTAGAGAGAAACAGTGAAAGAGAAGCTGTGAGTGAGAGAGAGAGAGAAAGAGAAGCTTTGTGTGTGAGAGAGAGAGAAGCTGTGAGTGAGAGAGAGAGAAAGAGAAGCTGTGAGTGATAGAGAGAGAAAAGCTGTGAGTGAGAGAGCGAGAGAGAAAGAGAAGCTGTGAGTTAGAGAGAAACAGAGAAAGAGAAGCTGTGAGTAAGAGAGAGAGAGAGAAAGAGAAGCTGTGTGTGTGAGAGAGAGAGAAGCTGTGAGTGAGAGAGAGAAAGAGAAGATGTTAGTGAGAGAGAGACAAAGAGAAGCTGTGAGTGAGAGAGAGAGAAAGAGAAGCTGTGAGTGAGAGAGAGAGAGAAAGAAAGAGAAGCTGTGAGTGAGAGAGAGAGAAGCTTTGAGTGAGAGAGAGAGGGAGAAAGTGAAGCGGTGAGTGAGAGAGAGAGAAAAAGAGAAGCTGTGAGTGCGAGAGAGAGAGAGAAAGAGAATCTGTGAGTAAGAGAGAGAGAGAGAAGCTGTGAGTGAGAGAGAGAGAGATAGAAGCTGTGAGTGAGAGAGAGAAAGAGAAGCTGTGAGAGAGAGAGAGAGAGAGAGAGAGAGAAGCTGTGAGTGAGAGAGAGACAGAGAAAGAGAAGCTGTGAGTGAGAGAGAGAGAAGCTGTGAGTGAGACAGAGAGAAAGAGAAGCTGTGAGTGAGAGTGAGAGAGAAAGAAAGAGAAGCTGTGAGTGAGAGAGAGAAGCTTTGAGTGAGAGAGAGAGAAAGAAAGAGAAGCTGTGAGTGAGAGAGAGAGAAGCTTTGAGTGAGAGAGAGAGGGAGAAAGTGAAGCGGTGAGTAAGAGAGAGAGGAAAAGAGAAGCTGTGAGTGCGAGAGAGAGAGAGAGAGAAAGAGAATCTGTGAGTAAGAGAGAGAGAGAAGCTGTGAGTGAGAGAGAGAGATAGAAGCTCTGAGTGAGAGAGAGAGAGAGAGAGAAAGAGAAGCTGTGAGTGAGAGAGAGAGAAAGAGAAGCTGTGAGATAGAGAGAGATAAAGAGAAGCTGTGAGTTAGAGAGAAACAGTGAAAGAGAAGCTATGAGTGAGAGAGAGAGAGAGAAAGAGAAGCTTTGTGTGTGAGAGAGAGAGAAGCTGTGAGTGAGAGAGAGAGAGAAAGAGAAGAGAGTGAGAGAGTGAGAGAGAAAGAGAAGCTGTGAGTGATAGAGAGAGAAAAGCTGTGAGTGAGAGAGCGAGAGAGAAAGAGAAGCTGTGAGTTAGAGAGAAACAGAGAAAGAGAAGCTGTGAGTGAGAGAGAGAGAGAAAGAGAAGCTGTGTGTGTGAGAGAGAGAGAAGCTGTGAGTGAGAGAGAGAAAGAGAAGATGTTAGTGAGAGAGAGACAAAGAGAAGCTGTGAGTGAGAGAGAGAGAAAGAGAAGCTGTGAGTGAGAGAGAGAGAGAAAGAAAGAGAAGCTGTGAGTGAGAGAGAGAGAAGCTTTGAGTGTGAGAGAGAGGGAGAAAGTGAAGCGGTGAGTGAGAGAGAGAGAAAAAGAGAAGCTGTGAGTGCGAGAGAGAGAGAGAAAGAGAATCTGTGAGTAAGAGAGAGAGAGAGAAGCTGTGAGTGAGAGAGAGAGAGATAGAAGCTGTGAGTGAGAGAGAGAAAGAGAAGCTGTGAGAGAGAGAGAGAGAAGCTGTGAGTGAGAGAGAGACAGAGAAAGAGAAGCTGTGAGTGAGAGAGAGAGAAGCTGTGAGTGAGACAGAGAGAAAGAGAAGCTGTGAGTGAGAGTGAGAGAGAAAGAAAGAGAAGCTGTGAGTGAGAGAGAGAAGCTTTGAGTGAGAGAGAGAGAAAGAAAGAGAAGCTGTGAGTGAGAGAGGGAGAAGCTTTGAGTGAGAGAGAGAGGGAGAAAGTGAAGCGGTGAGTAAGAGAGAGAGGAAAAGAGAAGCTGTGAGTGCGAGAGAGAGAGGAGAGAAAGAGAATCTGTGAGTAAGAGAGAGAGAGAAGCTGTGAGTGAGAGAGAGAGATAGAAGCTCTGAGTGAGAGAGAGAGAGAGAGAGAAAGAGAAGCTGTGAGTGAGAGAGAGAGAAAGAGAAGCTGTGAGATAGAGAGAGATAAAGAGAAGCTGTGAGTTAGAGAGAAACAGAGAAAGAGAAGCTGTGAGTGAGAGAGAGAGAAGCTGTGTGTGTGAGAGAGAGAAGCTGTGAGTGAGAGAGAGAGAAAGAGAAGATGTTAGTGAGAGAGAGAGAAAGAGAAGCTGTGAGTGAGAGAGAGAGAAAGAGAAGCTGTGAGTGAGAGAGAGAGAAAGAAAGAGAAGCTGTGAGTGAGAGAGAGAGAAGCTTTGAGTGAGAGAGAGAGGGAGAAAGTGAAGCGGTGAGTGAGAGAGAGAGAAAAAGAGAAGCAGTGAGTGCGAGAGAGAGAGAGAAAGAGAATCTGTGAGTAAGAGAGAGAGAGAAGCTGTGAGTGAGAGAGAGATAGAAGCTCTGAGTGAGAGAGAGAGAGAGAGAGAAAGAAAGAGAAGCTGTGAGTGAGAGAGAGAGAGAGAAGCTGTGAGTGAGAGAGAGATAAAGAGAAGCTGTGAGTTAGAGAGAAACAGTGAAAGAGAAGCTGTGAGTGAGAGAGAGAGAGAAAGAGAAGCTTTGTGTGTGTGAGAGAGAGAAGCTGTGAGTGAGAGAGAGAGAGAAAGAGAAGAGAGTGAGAGAATGAGAGAGAAAGAGAAGCTGTGAGTGATAGAGAGAGAAAAGCTGTGAGTGAGAGAGCGAGAGAGAAAGAGAAGCTGTGAGTTAGAGAGAAACAGAGAAAGAGAAGCTGTGAGTGAGAGAGAGAGAGAGAAAGAGAAGCTGTGTGTGTGAGAGAGAGAGAAGCTGTGAGTGAGAGAGAGAAAGAGAAGATGTTAGTGAGAGAGAGACAAAGAGAAGCTGTGAGTGAGAGAGAGAGAAAGAGAAGCTGTGAGTGAGAGAGAGAGAGAAAGAAAGAGAAGCTGTGAGTGAGAGAGAGAGAAGCTTTGAGTGTGAGAGAGAGGGAGAAAGTGAAGCGGTGAGTGAGAGAGAGAGAAAAAGAGAAGCTGTGAGTGCGAGAGAGAGAGAGAAAGAGAATCTGTGAGTAAGAGAGAGAGAGAGAAGCTGTGAGTGAGAGAGAGAGAGATAGAAGCTGTGAGTGAGAGAGAGAAAGAGAAGCTGTGAGAGAGAGAGAGAGAGAGAGAGAAGCTGTGAGTGAGAGAGAGACAGAGAAAGAGAAGCTGTGAGTGAGAGAGAGAGAAGCTGTGAGTGAGACAGAGAGAAAGAGAAGCTGTGAGTGAGAGAGAAAGAAAGAGAAGCTGTGAGTGAGAGAGAGAAGCTTTGAGTGAGAGAGAGAGAAAGAAAGAGAAGCTGTGAGTGAGAGAGAGAGAAGCTTTGAGTGAGAGAGAGAGGGAGAAAGTGAAGCGGTGAGTAAGAGAGAGAGGAAAAGAGAAGCTGTGAGTGCGAGAGAGAGAGAGAGAGAAAGAGAATCTGTGAGTAAGAGAGAGAGAGAAGCTGTGAGTGAGAGAGAGAGATAGAAGCTCTGAGTGAGAGAGAGAGAGAGAGAGAAAGAGAAGCTGTGAGTGAGAGAGAGAGAAAGAGAAGCTGTGAGATAGAGAGAGATAAAGAGAAGCTGTGAGTTAGAGAGAAACAGTGAAAGAGAAGCTATGAGTGAGAGAGAGAGAGAGAGAAAGAGAAGCTTTGTGTGTGAGAGAGAGAGATGCTGTGAGTGAGAGAGAGAAAGAGAAGAGAGTGAGAGAGTGAGAGAGAAAGAGAAGCTGTGAGTGATAGAGAAAGCTGTGAGTGAGAGAGCGAGAGAGAAAGAGAAGCTGTGAGTTAGAGAGAAACAGAGAAAGAGAAGCTGTGAGTGAGAGAGAGAGAGAAAGAGAAGCTGTGTGTGAGAGAGAGAGAGAAGCTGTGAGTGAGAGAGAGAAAGAGAAGATGTTAGTGAGAGAGAGACAAAGAGAAGCTGTGAGTGAGAGAGAGAGAAAGAGAAGCTGTGAGTGAGAGAGAGAGAGAAAGAAAGAGAAGCTGTGAGTGAGAGAGAGAGAAGCTTTGAGTGTGAGAGAGAGGGAGAAAGTGAAGCGGTGAGTGAGAGAGAGAGAAAAAGAGAAGCTGTGAGTGCGAGAGAGAGAGAGAAAGAGAATCTGTGAGTAAGAGAGAGAGAGAGAAGCTGTGAGTGAGAGAGAGAGAGATAGAAGCTGTGAGTGAGAGAGAGAAAGAGAAGCTGTGAGAGAGAGAGAGAGAGAGAGAGAGAAGCTGTGAGTGAGAGAGAGACAGAGAAAGAGAAGCTGTGAGTGAGAGAGAGAGAAGCTGTGAGTGAGACAGAGAGAAAGAGAAGCTGTGAGTGAGAGTGAGAGAGAAAGAAAGAGAAGCTGTGAGTGAGAGAGAGAAGCTTTGAGTGAGAGAGAGAGAAAGAAAGAGAAGCTGTGAGTGAGAGAGAGAGAAGCTTTGAGTGAGAGAGAGAGGGAGAAAGTGAAGCGGTGAGTAAGAGAGAGAGGAAAAGAGAAGCTGTGAGTGCGAGAGAGAGAGGAGAGAAAGAGAATCTGTGAGTAAGAGAGAGAGAGAAGCTGTGAGTGAGAGAGAGAGATAGAAGATCTGAGTGAGAGAGAGAGAGAGAGAGAGAAAGAGAAGCTGTGAGTGAGAGAGAGAGAAAGAGAAGCTGTGAGATAGAGAGAGATAAAGAGAAGCTGTGAGTTAGAGAGAAACAGTGAAAGAGAAGCTATGAGTGAGAGAGAGAGAGAGAGAAAGAGAAGCTTTGTGTGTGAGAGAGAGAGAAGCTGTGAGTGAGAGAGAGAGAGAAAGAGAGGAGAGTGAGAGAGTGAGAGAGAAAGAGAAGCCGTGAGTGATAGAGAGAGAGAAGCTGTGAGTGAGAGAGCGAGAGAGAAAGAGAAGCTGTGAGTTAGAGAGAAACAGAGAAAGAGAAGCTGTGAGTGAGAGAGAGAGAGAAAGAGAAGCTGTGTGTGTGTGTGAGAGAGAAGCTCTGAGTGAGAGAGAGAAAGAGAAGATGTTAGTGAGAGAGAGACAAAGAGAAGCTGTGAGTGAGAGAGAGAGAAAGAGAAGCTGTGAGTGAGAGAGAGAGAAAGAAAGAGAAGCTGTGAGTAAGAGAGAGAGAGAGAAGCTGTGAGTGAGAGAGAGAGATAGAAGCTGTGAGTGTGAGAGAGAAAGAGAAGCTGTGAGTGAGAGAGAGACAGAGAAAGAGAAGCTGTGAGTGAGAGAGAGAGAGAAGCTGTGAGTGAGACAGAGAGAAAGAGAAGCTGTGAGTGAGAGAGAGAGAGAAAGAAAGAGAAGCTGTGAGTGAGAGAGAGAAGCTGTGAGTGAGAGAGAGAGAGAAAGAGAAGCTGTGAGTGAGAGAGAGACAGAGAAAGAGAAGCTGTGAGTGAGAGAGAGAGAGAAGCTGTGAGTGAGAGAGAGTGAAAGAGAAGATGTTAGTGAGATTGAGAGAGAGAAAGAGAAGCTGTGAGTGAGATAGGGAGAAGCTGTGAGTGAGAGGGAGAGAGAGAAAGAGTAGGTGTGAGTGAGAGAGAGAAAGAGAAAGAGAAGATGTTAGTGAGAGAGTGAGAGAGAGAAAGAGAACCTGTGAGTGAGAGAGAGAGAGAATCTGTGAGTGAGAGAGAGAGAAGGTGTGAGGAGAGAGAGAGAGAAGATGTGAGTGTGAGAGAGAAAGAGAAAGAGGCTGTGAGTGAGTGAGAGAGAGAGATAAAGAGAAGCTGTGAGTGATAGAGAGAGATAAAGAGAAGCTGTGAGTGAGAGAGAGAGAAGCTGTGAGTGAGAGAGAGTGAGAAAGAGAAGCTGTGAGTGAGAGAGAGAGAAGTTGTGAGTGAGAGAGAGAGATAGAAGCTGTGAGTGAGAGAGAAAGAAAGAAAGAAAGAGATGTGAGTGAGAGAGAGAGAGAAAGAGAAGATGTGAGAGAGAGAGAGAAAGAGAAGCTGTGAGTGAGAGAGAGAGAGAAAGAAAGAAGCTGTGAGTGAGAGAGAGAGAAGCTGAAAGTGAGAGAGAGAGGGAGAAAGAGAAGCTGTGAGTGAGAGAGAGAGAGAGAAAGAGAAGCTGTGAGTGAGAGAGAGAGAAAGAGAAGCTGTGAGTGAGAGAGAGAGAAAGAGAAGCTGTCAGAGAGAGAGAGGGAAAGAAAGAGATGCTGTGAGTGAGTGAGAGAGAGAAGCTGTGAGAGAGAGAGGGAGCAAGAGAAGCGGTGAGTGAGAGAGAGAGAGAAAGAGAAGCTGTGAGAGAGAGAGAGATAAAGAGAAGCTGTGAGTGAGAGAGAGAGAAAGAGAAGCTGTGAGAGAGAGAGATAAAGAGAAGCTGTGAGTTAGAGAGAAACAGTGAAAGAGAAGCTATGAGTGAGTGAGAGAGAGAAATAGAAGTTGTGTGTGTGAGAGAGAGAGATGCTGTGAGTGGGAGAGAGAGAGAATGAGAAGATAGTGAGAGAGTGAGAGAGAGAAAGAGAAGCTGTGAGTGAGAGAGAGAGAGAAGCTGTGAGTGAGAGAGCGAGAGAGAAAGAGAAGCTGTGAGTTAGAGAGAAACAGAGAAAGAGAAGCTGTGAGTGAGAGAGAAAGAGAAGCTGTGTGTGTGAGAGAGAGAAGCTGTGAGTGAGAGAGAGGCAAAGAGAAGCTGTGAGTGAGAGAGAGAGAAAGAGAAGCTGTGAGTGAGAGAGAGAGAAAGAAAGAGAAGCTGTGAGTGAGAGAGAGAGAAGCTTTGAGTGAGAGAGAGAGGGAGAAAGTGAAGCGGTGAGTGAGAGAGAGAGAAAAAGAGAAGCTGTGAGTGCGAGAGAGAGAGAGAAAGAGAATCTGTGAGTAAGAGAGAGAGAGAGAAGCTGTGAGTGTGAGAGAGAGAGATAGAAGCTGTGAGTGAGAGAGAGAAAGAGAAGCTGTGAGTGAGAGAGAGAGAAAGAAAGAGAAGCTGTGAGTGAGAGAGAGAAGCTTTGAGTGAGAGGGAGAGAGGGAGAAAGTGAAGCGGTGAGTGATAGAGAGAGAAAAAGAGAAGCTGTGAGTGCGAGAGAGAGAGAGAAAGAGAAGCTGTGAGTAAGAGAGAGAGAGAAGCTGTGAGTGTGAGAGAGAGATAGAAGCTGTGAGTGAGAGAGAGAAAGAGAAGCTGTGAGTGAGAGAGAGAGAGAGACAGAGAAGCTGTGAGTGAGAGAGAGACAGAGAAAGAGAAGCTGTGAGTGAGAGAGAGAGAGAGAAAGAGAAGCTGTGTGTGTGTGAGAGAGAGAGGTGTGAGTGAGAGAGAGAGAGAAAGAGAAGATGTTAGTTGGAGAGTGAGAGAGAGAAAGAGAACCTGTGAGTGAGTGAGAGAGAGAGAATCTGTGAGTGAGTGAGAGAGAGAGAAGGTGTGAGGAGAGAGAGAGAGAAGGTGAGTGTGAGAGAGAAAGAGAAAGAGAGGCTGTGAGTGAGTGAGAGAGTGAGATAAAGAGAAGCTGTGAGTGATAGAGAGAGATAAAGAGAAGCTGTGAGTGAGAGAGAGAGAAGCTGTGAGTGAGAGAGAGAGATAGAAGCTGTGAGTGAGAGAGAAAGAAAGAAAGAAAGAGATGTGAATGAGAGAGAGAGAGAAAGAGAAGATGTGAGAGAGAGAGAGAAAGAGAAGCTGTGAGTGAGAGAGAGAGAGAAAGAAAGAGAAGCTGTGAGTGAGAGAGAGAGAAGCTGAGAGTGAGAGAGAGAGGGAGAAAGAGAAGCTGTGAGTGAGAGAGAGAGAAAGAGAAGCTGTGAGTGAGAGAGAGAGAGAAAGAGAAGCTGTGAGTGAGAGAGAGAGAGAGAAAGAGAAGCTGTCAGAGAGAGAGAGAGAAAGAAAGAGATGCTGTGAGTGAGTGAGAGAGAGAAGCTGTGAGAGAGAGAGGGAGCAAGAGAAGCGGTGAGTGAGAGAGAGAGAGAAAGAGAAGCTGTGAGTGAGAGAGAGAGAGAGATAAAGAGAAGCTGTGAGTGATAGAGAGAGATAAAGAGAAGCTGTGAGTGAGAGAGAGAGAAGCTGTGAGTGAGAGAGAGTGAGAAAGAGAAGCTGTGAGTGAGAGAGAGAGAAGTTGTGAGTGAGAGAGAGAGATAGAAGCTGTGAGTGAGAGAGAAAGAAAGAAAGAAAGAGATGTGAGTGAGAGAGAGAGAGAAAGAGAAGATGTGAGAGAGAGAGAGAAAGAGAAGCTGTGAGTGAGAGAGAGAGAGAAAGAAAGAAGCTGTGAGTGAGAGAGAGAGAAGCTGAAAGTGAGAGAGAGAGGGAGAAAGAGAAGCTGTGAGTGAGAGAGAGAGAGAGAAAGAGAAGCTGTGAGTGAGAGAGAGAGAAAGAGAAGCTGTGAGTGAGAGAGAGAGAAAGAGAAGCTGTCAGAGAGAGAGAGGGAAAGAAAGAGATGCTGTGAGTGAGTGAGAGAGAGAAGCTGTGAGAGAGAGAGGGAGCAAGAGAAGCGGTGAGTGAGAGAGAGAGAGAAAGAGAAGCTGTGAGTAAGAGAGAGAGAGAGAAGCTGTGAGTGAGAGAGAGAGAGATAGAAGCTGTGAGTGAGAGAGAGAAAGAGAAGCTGTGAGAGAGAGAGAGAGAGAGAGAGAGAAGCTGTGAGTGAGAGAGAGACAGAGAAAGAGAAGCTGTGAGTGAGAGAGAGAGAAGCTGTGAGTGAGACAGAGAGAAAGAGAAGCTGTGAGTGAGAGTGAGAGAGAAAGAAAGAGAAGCTGTGAGTGAGAGAGAGAAGCTTTGAGTGAGAGAGAGAGAAAGAAAGAGAAGCTGTGAGTGAGAGAGAGAGAAGCTTTGAGTGAGAGAGAGAGGGAGAAAGTGAAGCGGTGAGTAAGAGAGAGAGGAAAAGAGAAGCTGTGAGTGCGAGAGAGAGAGAGAGAGAAAGAGAATCTGTGAGTAAGAGAGAGAGAGAAGCTGTGAGTGAGAGAGAGAGATAGAAGCTCTGAGTGAGAGAGAGAGAGAGAGAGAAAGAGAAGCTGTGAGTGAGAGAGAGAGAAAGAGAAGCTGTGAGATAGAGAGAGATAAAGAGAAGCTGTGAGTTAGAGAGAAACAGTGAAAGAGAAGCTATGAGTGAGAGAGAGAGAGAGAGAAAGAGAAGCTTTGTGTGTGAGAGAGAGAGAAGCTGTGAGTGAGAGAGAGAGAGAAAGAGAAGAGAGTGAGAGAGTGAGAGAGAAAGAGAAGCTGTGAGTGATAGAGAGAGAAAAGCTGTGAGTGAGAGAGCGAGAGAGAAAGAGAAGCTGTGAGTTAGAGAGAAACAGAGAAAGAGAAGCTGTGAGTGAGAGAGAGAGAGAAAGAGAAGCTGTGTGTGTGAGAGAGAGAGAAGCTGTGAGTGAGAGAGAGAAAGAGAAGATGTTAGTGAGAGAGAGACAAAGAGAAGCTGTGAGTGAGAGAGAGAGATAGAAGCTCTGAGTGAGAGAGAGAGAGAGAGAGAAAGAGAAGCTGTGAGTGAGAGAGAGAGAAAGAGAAGCTGTGAGATAGAGAGAGATAAAGAGAAGCTGTGAGTTAGAGAGAAACAGTGAAAGAGAAGCTATGAGTGAGAGAGAGAGAGAAAGAAAGAGAAGCTGTGAGTGAGAGAGAGAGAAGCTTTGAGTGTGAGAGAGAGGGAGAAAGTGAAGCGGTGAGTGAGAGAGAGAGAAAAAGAGAAGCTGTGAGTGCGAGAGAGAGAGAGAGAAAGAGAATCTGTGAGTAAGAGAGAGAGAGAGAAGCTGTGAGTGAGAGAGAGAGAGATAGAAGCTGTGAGTGAGAGAGAGAAAGAGAAGCTGAGAGAGAGAGAGAGAGAGAGAAGCTGTGAGTGAGAGAGAGACAGAGAAAGAGAAGCTGTGAGTGAGAGAGAGAGAAGCTGTGAGTGAGACAGAGAGAAAGAGAAGCAGTGAGTGAGAGTGAGAGAGAAAGAAAGAGAAGCTGTGAGTGAGAGAGAGAAGCTTTGAGTGAGAGAGAGAGAAAGAAAGAGAAGCTGTGAGTGAGAGAGAGAGAAGCTTTGAGTGAGAGAGAGAGGGAGAAAGTGAAGCGGTGAGTAAGAGAGAGAGGAAAAGAGAAGCTGTGAGTGCGAGAGAGAGAGGAGAGAAAGAGAATCTGTGAGTAAGAGAGAGAGAGAAGCTGTGAGTGAGAGAGAGAGATAGAAGCTCTGAGTGAGAGAGAGAGAGAGAGAGAAAGAGAAGCTGTGAGTGAGAGAGAGAGAAAGAGAAGCTGTGAGATAGAGAGAGATAAAGAGAAGCTGTGAGTTAGAGAGAAACAGAGAAAGAGAAGCTGTGAGTGAGAGAGAGAGAAGCTGTGTGTGTGAGAGAGAGAAGCTGTGAGTGAGAGAGAGAGAAAGAGAAGATGTTAGTGAGAGAGAGAGAAAGAGAAGCTGTGAGTGAGAGAGAGAGAAAGAGAAGCTGTGAGTGAGAGAGAGAGAAAGAAAGAGAAGCTGTGAGTGAGAGAGAGAGAAGCTTTGAGTGAGAGAGAGAGGGAGAAAGTGAAGCGGTGAGTGAGAGAGAGAGAAAAAGAGAAGCAGTGAGTGCGAGAGAGAGAGAGAAAGAGAATCTGTGAGTAAGAGAGAGAGAGAAGCTGTGAGTGAGAGAGAGATAGAAGCTCTGAGTGAGAGAGAGAGAGAGAGAGAAAGAAAGAGAAGCTGTGAGTGAGAGAGAGAGAGAGAAGCTGTGAGTGAGAGAGAGATAAAGAGAAGCTGTGAGTTAGAGAGAAACAGTGAAAGAGAAGCTGTGAGTGAGAGAGAGAGAGAAAGAGAAGCTTTGTGTGTGTGAGAGAGAGAAGCTGTGAGTGAGAGAGAGAGAGAAAGAGAAGAGAGTGGGAGAGTGAGAGAGAAAGAGAAGCTGTGAGTGATAGAGAGAGAAAAGCTGTGAGTGAGAGAGCGAGAGAGAAAGAGAAGCTGTGAGTTAGAGAGAAACAGAGAAAGAGAAGCTGTGAGTGAGAGAGAGAGAGAGAAAGAGAAGCTGTGTGTGTGAGAGAGAGAGAAGCTGTGAGTGAGAGAGAGAAAGAGAAGATGTTAGTGAGAGAGAGACAAAGAGAAGCTGTGAGTGAGAGAGAGAGAAAGAGAAGCTGTGAGTGAGAGAGAGAGAGAAAGAAAGAGAAGATGTGAGTGAGAGAGAGAGAAGCTTTGAGTGTGAGAGAGAGGGAGAAAGTGAAGCGGTGAGTGAGAGAGAGAGAAAAAGAGAAGCTGTGAGTGCGAGAGAGAGAGAGAAAGAGAATCTGTGAGTAAGAGAGAGAGAGAGAAGCTGTGAGTGAGAGAGAGAGAGATAGAAGCTGTGAGTGAGAGAGAGAAAGAGAAGCTGTGAGAGAGAGAGAGAGAGAGAGAGAGAAGCTGTGAGTGAGAGAGAGACAGAGAAAGAGAAGCTGTGAGTGAGAGAGAGAGAAGCTGTGAGTGAGACAGAGAGAAAGAGAAGCTGTGAGTGAGAGAGAAAGAAAGAGAAGCTGTGAGTGAGAGAGAGAAGCTTTGAGTGAGAGAGAGAGAAAGAAAGAGAAGCTGTGAGTGAGAGAGAGAGAAGCTTTGAGTGAGAGAGAGAGGGAGAAAGTGAAGCGGTGAGTAAGAGAGAGAGGAAAAGAGAAGCTGTGAGTGCGAGAGAGAGAGAGAGAGAAAGAGAATCTGTGAGTAAGAGAGAGAGAGAAGCTGTGAGTGAGAGAGAGAGATAGAAGCTCTGAGTGAGAGAGAGAGAGAGAGAGAAAGAGAAGCTGTGAGTGAGAGAGAGAGAAAGAGAAGCTGTGAGATAGAGAGAGATAAAGAGAAGCTGTGAGTTAGAGAGAAACAGTGAAAGAGAAGCTATGAGTGAGAGAGAGAGAGAGAGAAAGAGAAGCTTTGTGTGTGAGAGAGAGAGAAGCTGTGAGTGAGAGAGAGAGAGAAAGAGAAGAGAGTGAGAGAGTGAGAGAGAAAGAGAAGCTGTGAGTGATAGAGAGAGAAAAGCTGTGAGTGAGAGAGCGAGAGAGAAAGAGAAGCTGTGAGTTAGAGAGAAACAGAGAAAGAGAAGCTGTGAGTGAGAGAGAGAGAGAAAGAGAAGCTGTGTGTGTGAGAGAGAGAGAAGCTGTGAGTGAGAGAGAGAAAGAGAAGATGTTAGTGAGAGAGAGACAAAGAGAAGCTGTGAGTGAGAGAGAGAGAAAGAGAAGCTGTGAGTGAGAGAGAGAGAGAAAGAAAGAGAAGCTGTGAGTGAGAGAGAGAGAAGCTTTGAGTGTGAGAGAGAGGGAGAAAGTGAAGCGGTGAGTGAGAGAGAGAGAAAAAGAGAAGCTGTGAGTGCGAGAGAGAGAGAGAAAGAGAATCTGTGAGTAAGAGAGAGAGAGAGAAGCTGTGAGTGAGAGAGAGAGAGATAGAAGCTGTGAGTGAGAGAGAGAAAGAGAAGCTGTGAGAGAGAGAGAGAGAGAGAGAGAAGCTGTGAGTGAGAGAGAGACAGAGAAAGAGAAGCTGTGAGTGAGAGAGAGAGAAGCTGTGAGTGAGACAGAGAGAAAGAGAAGCTGTGAGTGAGAGTGAGAGAGAATGAAAGAGAAGCTGTGAGTGAGAGAGAGAAGCTTTGAGTGAGAGAGAGAGAAAGAAAGAGAAGCTGTGAGTGAGAGAGAGAGAAGCTTTGAGTGAGAGAGAGAGGGAGAAAGTGAAGCGGTGAGTAAGAGAGAGAGGAAAAGAGAAGCTGTGAGTGCGAGAGAGAGAGGAGAGAAAGAGAATCTGTGAGTAAGAGAGAGAGAGAAGCTGTGAGTGAGAGAGAGAGATAGAAGCTCTGAGTGAGAGAGAGAGAGAGAGAGAAAGAGAAGCTGTGAGTGAGAGAGAGAGAAAGAGAAGCTGTGAGATAGAGAGAGATAAAGAGAAGCTGTGAGTTAGAGAGAAACAGTGAAAGAGAAGCTATGAGTGAGAGAGAGAGAGAGAGAAAGAGAAGCTTTGTGTGTGTGAGAGAGAGAAGCTGTGAGTGAGAGAGAGAGAGAAAGAGAGGAGAGTGAGAGAGTGAGAGAGAAAGAGAAGCTGTGAGTGATAGAGAGAGAGAAGCTGTGAGTGAGAGAGCGAGAGAGAAAGAGAAGCTGTGAGTTAGAGAGAAACAGAGAAAGAGAAGCTGTGAGTGAGAGAGAGAGAGAAAGAGAAGCTGTGTGTGTGTGTGAGAGAGAAGCTCTGAGTGAGAGAGAGAAAGAGAAGATGTTAGTGAGAGAGAGACAAAGAGAAGCTGTGAGTGAGAGAGAGAGAAAGAGAAGCTGTGAGTGAGAGAGAGAGAAAGAAAGAGAAGCTGTGAGTAAGAGAGAGAGAGAGAAGCTGTGAGTGAGAGAGAGAGATAGAAGCTGTGAGTGTGAGAGAGAAAGAGAAGCTGTGAGTGAGAGAGAGACAGAGAAAGAGAAGCTGTGAGTGAGAGAGAGAGAGAAGCTGTGAGTGAGACAGAGAGAAAGAGAAGCTGTGAGTGAGAGAGAGAGAGAAAGAAAGAGAAGCTGTGAGTGAGAGAGAGAAGCTGTGAGTGAGAGAGAGAGAGAGAAAGAGAAGCTGTGAGTGAGAGAGAGACAGAGAAAGAGAAGCTGTGAGTGAGAGAGAGAGAGAAGCTGTGAGTGAGAGAGAGTGAAAGAGAAGATGTTAGTGAGATTGAGAGAGAGAAAGAGAAGCTGTGAGTGAGATAGGGAGAAGCTGTGAGTGAGAGAGAGAGAGAAAGAGAAGCTGTGTGTGTGAGAGAGAGAGAAGCTGTGAGTGAGAGAGAGAAAGAGAAGATGTTAGTGAGAGAGAGACAAAGAGAAGCTGTGAGTGAGAGAGAGAGAAAGAGAAGCTGTGAGTGAGAGAGAGAGAGAAAGAAAGAGAAGCTGTGAGTGAGAGAGAGAGAAGCTTTGAGTGTGAGAGAGAGGGAGAAAGTGAAGCGGTGAGTGAGAGAGAGAGAAAAAGAGAAGCTGTGAGTGCGAGAGAGAGAGAGAAAGAGAATCTGTGAGTAAGAGAGAGAGAGAAGCTGTGAGTGAGAGAGAGAGAGATAGAAGCTGTGAGTGAGAGAGAGAAAGAGAAGCTGTGAGAGAGAGAGAGAGAGAGAGAGAGAGAAGCTGTGAGTGAGAGAGAGACAGAGAAAGAGAAGCTGTGAGTGAGAGAGAGAGAAGCTGTGAGTGAGACAGAGAGAAAGAGAAGCTGTGAGTGAGAGTGAGAGAGAAAGAAAGAGAAGCTGTGAGTGAGAGAGAGAAGCTTTGAGTGAGAGAGAGAGAAAGAAAGAGAAGCTGTGAGTGAGAGAGAGAGAAGCTTTGAGTGAGAGAGAGAGGGAGAAAGTGAAGCGGTGAGTAAGAGAGAGAGGAAAAGAGAAGCTGTGAGTGCGAGAGAGAGAGGAGAGAAAGAGAATCTGTGAGTAAGAGAGAGAGAGAAGCTGTGAGTGAGAGAGAGAGATAGAAGCTCTGAGTGAGAGAGAGAGAGAGAGAGAAAGAGAAGCTGTGAGTGAGAGAGAGAGAAAGAGAAGCTGTGAGATAGAGAGAGATAAAGAGAAGCTGTGAGTTAGAGAGAAACAGTGAAAGAGAAGCTATGAGTGAGAGAGAGAGAGAGAGAAAGAGAAGCTTTGTGTGTGAGAGAGAGAGAAGCTGTGAGTGAGAGAGAGAGAGAAAGAGAGGAGAGTGAGAGAGTGAGAGAGAAAGAGAAGCTGTGAGTGATAGAGAGAGAGAAGCTGTGAGTGAGAGAGCGAGAGAGAAAGAGAAGCTGTGAGTTAGAGAGAAACAGAGAAAGAGAAGCTGTGAGTGAGAGAGAGAGAGAAAGAGAAGCTGTGTGTGTGTGTGAGAGAGAAGCTCTGAGTGAGAGAGAGAAAGAGAAGATGTTAGTGAGAGAGAGACAAAGAGAAGCTGTGAGTGAGAGAGAGAGAAAGAGAAGCTGTGAGTGAGAGAGAGAGAAAGAAAGAGAAGCTGTGAGTAAGAGAGAGAGAGAGAAGCTGTGAGTGAGAGAGAGATAGAAGCTGTGAGTGTGAGAGAGAAAGAGAAGCTGTGAGTGAGAGAGAGACAGAGAAAGAGAAGCTGTGAGTGAGAGAGAGAGAGAAGCTGTGAGTGAGACAGAGAGAAAGAGAAGCTGTGAGTGAGAGAGAGAGAGAAAGAAAGAGAAGCTGTGAGTGAGAGAGAGAAGCTGTGAGTGAGAGAGAGAGAGAGAAAGAGAAGCTGTGAGTGAGAGAGAGACAGAGAAAGAGAAGCTGTGAGTGAGAGAGAGAGAGAAGCTGTGAGTGAGAGAGAGTGAAAGAGAAGATGTTAGTGAGATTGAGAGAGAGAAAGAGAAGCTGTGAGTGAGATAGGGAGAAGCTGTGAGTGAGAGGGAGAGAGAGAAAGAGTAGGTGTGAGTGAGAGAGAGAAAGAGAAAGAGAAGATGTTAGTGAGAGAGTGAGAGAGAGAAAGAGAACCTGTGAGTGAGAGAGAGAGAGAGAATCTGTGAGTGAGAGAGAGAGAAGGTGTGAGGAGAGAGAGAGAGAAGATGTGAGTGTGAGAGAGAAAGAGAAAGAGGCTGTGAGTGAGTGAGAGAGAGAGATAAAGAGAAGCTGTGAGTGATAGAGAGAGATAAAGAGAAGCTGTGAGTGAGAGAGAGAGAAGCTGTGAGTGAGAGAGAGTGAGAAAGAGAAGCTGTGAGTGAGAGAGAGAGAAGTTGTGAGTGAGAGAGAGAGATAGAAGCTGTGAGTGAGAGAGAAAGAAAGAAAGAAAGAGATGTGAGTGAGAGAGAGAGAGAAAGAGAAGATGTGAGAGAGAGAGAGAAAGAGAAGCTGTGAGTGAGAGAGAGAGAGAAAGAAAGAAGCTGTGAGTGAGAGAGAGAGAAGCTGAAAGTGAGAGAGAGAGGGAGAAAGAGAAGCTGTGAGTGAGAGAGAGAGAGAGAAAGAGAAGCTGTGAGTGAGAGAGAGAGAAAGAGAAGCTGTGAGTGAGAGAGAGAGAAAGAGAAGCTGTCAGAGAGAGAGAGGGAAAGAAAGAGATGCTGTGAGTGAGTGAGAGAGAGAAGCTGTGAGAGAGAGAGGGAGCAAGAGAAGCGGTGAGTGAGAGAGAGAGAGAAAGAGAAGCTGTGAGTAAGAGAGAGAGAGAGAAGCTGTGAGTGAGAGAGAGAGAGATAGAAGCTGTGAGTGAGAGAGAGAAAGAGAAGCTGTGAGAGAGAGAGAGAGAGAGAGAGAGAAGCTGTGAGTGAGAGAGAGACAGAGAAAGAGAAGCTGTGAGTGAGAGAGAGAGAAGCTGTGAGTGAGACAGAGAGAAAGAGAAGCTGTGAGTGAGAGTGAGAGAGAAAGAAAGAGAAGCTGTGAGTGAGAGAGAGAAGCTTTGAGTGAGAGAGAGAGAAAGAAAGAGAAGCTGTGAGTGAGAGAGAGAGAAGCTTTGAGTGAGAGAGAGAGGGAGAAAGTGAAGCGGTGAGTAAGAGAGAGAGGAAAAGAGAAGCTGTGAGTGCGAGAGAGAGAGAGAGAAAGAGAATCTGTGAGTAAGAGAGAGAGAGAAGCTGTGAGTGAGAGAGAGAGATAGAAGCTCTGAGTGAGAGAGAGAGAGAGAGAGAAAGAGAAGCTGTGAGTGAGAGAGAGAGAAAGAGAAGCTGTGAGATAGAGAGAGATAAAGAGAAGCTGTGAGTTAGAGAGAAACAGTGAAAGAGAAGCTATGAGTGAGAGAGAGAGAGAGAGAAAGAGAAGCTTTGTGTGTGAGAGAGAGAGAAGCTGTGAGTGAGAGAGAGAGAGAAAGAGAAGAGAGTGAGAGAGTGAGAGAGAAAGAGAAGCTGTGAGTGATAGAGAGAGAAAAGCTGTGAGTGAGAGAGCGAGAGAGAAAGAGAAGCTGTGAGTTAGAGAGAAACAGAGAAAGAGAAGCTGTGAGTGAGAGAGAGAGAGAAAGAGAAGCTGTGTGTGTGAGAGAGAGAGAAGCTGTGAGTGAGAGAGAGAAAGAGAAGATGTTAGTGAGAGAGAGACAAAGAGAAGCTGTGAGTGAGAGAGAGAGATAGAAGCTCTGAGTGAGAGAGAGAGAGAGAGAGAAAGAGAAGCTGTGAGTGAGAGAGAGAGAAAGAGAAGCTGTGAGATAGAGAGAGATAAAGAGAAGCTGTGAGTTAGAGAGAAACAGTGAAAGAGAAGCTATGAGTGAGAGAGAGAGAGAAAGAAAGAGAAGCTGTGAGTGAGAGAGAGAGAAGCTTTGAGTGTGAGAGAGAGGGAGAAAGTGAAGCGGTGAGTGAGAGAGAGAGAAAAAGAGAAGCTGTGAGTGCGAGAGAGAGAGAGAAAGAGAATCTGTGAGTAAGAGAGAGAGAGAGAAGCTGTGAGTGAGAGAGAGAGAGATAGAAGCTGTGAGTGAGAGAGAGAAAGAGAAGCTGTGAGAGAGAGAGAGAGAGAGAGAAGCTGTGAGTGAGAGAGAGACAGAGAAAGAGAAGCTGTGAGTGAGAGAGAGAGAAGCTGTGAGTGAGACAGAGAGAAAGAGAAGCAGTGAGTGAGAGTGAGAGAGAAAGAAAGAGAAGCTGTGAGTGAGAGAGAGAAGCTTTGAGTGAGAGAGAGAGAAAGAAAGAGAAGCTGTGAGTGAGAGAGAGAGAAGCTTTGAGTGAGAGAGAGAGGGAGAAAGTGAAGCGGTGAGTAAGAGAGAGAGGAAAAGAGAAGCTGTGAGTGCGAGAGAGAGAGGAGAGAAAGAGAATCTGTGAGTAAGAGAGAGAGAGAAGCTGTGAGTGAGAGAGAGAGATAGAAGCTCTGAGTGAGAGAGAGAGAGAGAGAAAGAGAAGCTGTGAGTGAGAGAGAGAGAAAGAGAAGCTGTGAGATAGAGAGAGATAAAGAGAAGCTGTGAGTTAGAGAGAAACAGAGAAAGAGAAGCTGTGAGTGAGAGAGAGAGAAGCTGTGTGTGTGAGAGAGAGAAGCTGTGAGTGAGAGAGAGAGAAAGAGAAGATGTTAGTGAGAGAGAGAGAAAGAGAAGCTGTGAGTGAGAGAGAGAGAAAGAGAAGCTGTGAGTGAGAGAGAGAGAAAGAAAGAGAAGCTGTGAGTGAGAGAGAGAGAAGCTTTGAGTGAGAGAGAGAGGGAGAAAGTGAAGCGGTGAGTGAGAGAGAGAGAAAAAGAGAAGCAGTGAGTGCGAGAGAGAGAGAGAAAGAGAATCTGTGAGTAAGAGAGAGAGAGAAGCTGTGAGTGAGAGAGAGATAGAAGCTCTGAGTGAGAGAGAGAGAGAGAGAGAAAGAAAGAGAAGCTGTGAGTGAGAGAGAGAGAGAGAAGCTGTGAGTGAGAGAGAGATAAAGAGAAGCTGTGAGTTAGAGAGAAACAGTGAAAGAGAAGCTGTGAGTGAGAGAGAGAGAGAAAGAGAAGCTTTGTGTGTGTGAGAGAGAGAAGCTGTGAGTGAGAGAGAGAGAGAAAGAGAAGAGAGTGGGAGAGTGAGAGAGAAAGAGAAGCTGTGAGTGATAGAGAGAGAAAAGCTGTGAGTGAGAGAGCGAGAGAGAAAGAGAAGCTGTGAGAGAGAGAAACAGAGAAAGAGAAGCTGTGAGTGAGAGAGAGAGAGAGAAAGAGAAGCTGTGTGTGTGAGAGAGAGAGAAGCTGTGAGTGAGAGAGAGAAAGAGAAGATGTTAGTGAGAGAGAGACAAAGAGAAGCTGTGAGTGAGAGAGAGAGAAAGAGAAGCTGTGAGTGAGAGAGAGAGAGAAAGAAAGAGAAGATGTGAGTGAGAGAGAGAGAAGCTTTGAGTGTGAGAGAGAGGGAGAAAGTGAAGCGGTGAGTGAGAGAGAGAGAAAAAGAGAAGCTGTGAGTGCGAGAGAGAGAGAGAAAGAGAATCTGTGAGTAAGAGAGAGAGAGAAGCTGTGAGTGAGAGAGAGAGAGATAGAAGCTGTGAGTGAGAGAGAGAAAGAGAAGCTGTGAGAGAGAGAGAGAGAGAGAGAGAGAAGCTGTGAGTGAGAGAGAGACAGAGAAAGAGAAGCTGTGAGTGAGAGAGAGAGAAGCTGTGAGTGAGACAGAGAGAAAGAGAAGCTGTGAGTGAGAGAGAAAGAAAGAGAAGCTGTGAGTGAGAGAGAGAAGCTTTGAGTGAGAGAGAGAGAAAGAAAGAGAAGCTGTGAGTGAGAGAGAGAGAAGCTTTGAGTGAGAGAGAGAGGGAGAAAGTGAAGCGGTGAGTAAGAGAGAGAGGAAAAGAGAAGCTGTGAGTGCGAGAGAGAGAGAGAGAGAAAGAGAATCTGTGAGTAAGAGAGAGAGAGAAGCTGTGAGTGAGAGAGAGAGATAGAAGCTCTGAGTGAGAGAGAGAGAGAGAGAGAAAGAGAAGCTGTGAGTGAGAGAGAGAGAAAGAGAAGCTGTGAGATAGAGAGAGATAAAGAGAAGCTGTGAGTTAGAGAGAAACAGTGAAAGAGAAGCTATGAGTGAGAGAGAGAGAGAAAGAGAAGCTTTGTGTGTGTGAGAGAGAGAAGCTGTGAGTGAGAGAGAGAGAGAAAGAGAAGAGAGTGAGAGAGTGAGAGAGAAAGAGAAGCTGTGAGTGATAGAGAGAGAAAAGCTGTGAGTGAGAGAGCGAGAGAGAAAGAGAAGCTGTGAGTTAGAGAGAAACAGAGAAAGAGAAGCTGTGAGTGAGAGAGAGAGAGAAAGAGAAGCTGTGTGTGTGAGAGAGAGAGAAGCTGTGAGTGAGAGAGAGAAAGAGAAGATGTTAGTGAGAGAGAGACAAAGAGAAGCTGTGAGTGAGAGAGAGAGAAAGAGAAGCTGTGAGTGAGAGAGAGAGAGAAAGAAAGAGAAGCTGTGAGTGAGAGAGAAGCTTTGAGTGTGAGAGAGAGGGAGAAAGTGAAGCGGTGAGTGAGAGAGAGAGAAAAAGAGAAGCTGTGAGTGCGAGAGAGAGAGAGAAAGAGAATCTGTGAGTAAGAGAGAGAGAGAGAAGCTGTGAGTGAGAGAGAGAGAGATAGAAGCTGTGAGTGAGAGAGAGAAAGAGAAGCTGTGAGAGAGAGAGAGAGAGAGAAGCTGTGAGTGAGAGAGAGACAGAGAAAGAGAAGCTGTGAGTGAGAGAGAGAGAAGCTGTGAGTGAGACAGAGAGAAAGAGAAGCTGTGAGTGAGAGTGAGAGAGAAAGAAAGAGAAGCTGTGAGTGAGAGAGAGAAGCTTTGAGTGAGAGAGAGAGAAAGAAAGAGAAGCTGTGAGTGAGAGAGAGAGAAGCTTTGAGTGAGAGAGAGAGGGAGAAAGTGAAGCGGTGAGTAAGAGAGAGAGGAAAAGAGAAGCTGTGAGTGCGAGAGAGAGAGGAGAGAAAGAGAATCTGTGAGTAAGAGAGAGAGAGAAGCTGTGAGTGAGAGAGAGAGATAGAAGCTCTGAGTGAGAGAGAGAGAGAGAGAAAGAGAAGCTGTGAGTGAGAGAGAGAGAAAGAGAAGCTGTGAGATAGAGAGAGATAAAGAGAAGCTGTGAGTTAGAGAGAAACAGTGAAAGAGAAGCTATGAGTGAGAGAGAGAGAGAGAGAAAGAGAAGCTTTGTGTGTGAGAGAGAGAGAAGCTGTGAGTGAGAGAGAGAGAGAAAGAGAGGAGAGTGAGAGAGTGAGAGAGAAAGAGAAGCTGTGAGTGATAGAGAGAGAGAAGCTGTGAGTGAGAGAGCGAGAGAGAAAGAGAAGCTGTGAGTTAGAGAGAAACAGAGAAAGAGAAGCTGTGAGTGAGAGAGAGAGAGAAAGAGAAGCTGTGTGTGTGTGTGAGAGAGAAGCTCTGAGTGAGAGAGAGAAAGAGAAGATGTTAGTGAGAGAGAGACAAAGAGAAGCTGTGAGTGAGAGAGAGAGAAAGAGAAGCTGTGAGTGAGAGAGAGAGAAAGAAAGAGAAGCTGTGAGTAAGAGAGAGAGAGAGAAGCTGTGAGTGAGAGAGAGAGATAGAAGCTGTGAGTGTGAGAGAGAAAGAGAAGCTGTGAGTGAGAGAGAGACAGAGAAAGAGAAGCTGTGAGTGAGAGAGAGAGAGAAGCTGTGAGTGAGACAGAGAGAAAGAGAAGCTGTGAGTGAGAGAGAGAGAGAAAGAAAGAGAAGCTGTGAGTGAGAGAGAGAAGCTGTGAGTGAGAGAGAGAGAGAGAAAGAGAAGCTGTGAGTGAGAGAGAGACAGAGAAAGAGAAGCTGTGAGTGAGAGAGAGAGAGAAGCTGTGAGTGAGAGAGAGTGAAAGAGAAGATGTTAGTGAGATTGAGAGAGAGAAAGAGAAGCTGTGAGTGAGATAGGGAGAAGCTGTGAGTGAGAGAGAGAGAGAAAGAGAAGCTGTGTGTGTGAGAGAGAGAGAAGCTGTGAGTGAGAGAGAGAAAGAGAAGATGTTAGTGAGAGAGAGACAAAGAGAAGCTGTGAGTGAGAGAGAGAGAAAGAGAAGCTGTGAGTGAGAGAGAGAGAGAAAGAAAGAGAAGCTGTGAGTGAGAGAGAGAGAAGCTTTGAGTGTGAGAGAGAGGGAGAAAGTGAAGCGGTGAGTGAGAGAGAGAGAAAAAGAGAAGCTGTGAGTGCGAGAGAGAGAGAGAAAGAGAATCTGTGAGTAAGAGAGAGAGAGAGAAGCTGTGAGTGAGAGAGAGAGATAGAAGCTGTGAGTGAGAGAGAGAAAGAGAAGCTGTGAGAGAGAGAGAGAGAGAGAGAGAAGCTGTGAGTGAGAGAGAGACAGAGAAAGAGAAGCTGTGAGTGAGAGAGAGAGAAGCTGTGAGTGAGACAGAGAGAAAGAGAAGCTGTGAGTGAGAGTGAGAGAGAAAGAAAGAGAAGCTGTGAGTGAGAGAGAGAAGCTTTGAGTGAGAGAGAGAGAAAGAAAGAGAAGCTGTGAGTGAGAGAGAGAGAAGCTTTGAGTGAGAGAGAGAGGGAGAAAGTGAAGCGGTGAGTAAGAGAGAGAGGAAAAGAGAAGCTGTGAGTGCGAGAGAGAGAGGAGAGAAAGAGAATCTGTGAGTAAGAGAGAGAGAGAAGCTGTGAGTGAGAGAGAGAGATAGAAGCTCTGAGTGAGAGAGAGAGAGAGAGAGAAAGAGAAGCTGTGAGTGAGAGAGAGAGAAAGAGAAGCTGTGAGATAGAGAGAGATAAAGAGAAGCTGTGAGTTAGAGAGAAACAGTGAAAGAGAAGCTATGAGTGAGAGAGAGAGAGAGAGAAAGAGAAGCTTTGTGTGTGAGAGAGAGAGAAGCTGTGAGTGAGAGAGAGAGAGAAAGAGAGGAGAGTGAGAGAGTGAGAGAGAAAGAGAAGCTGTGAGTGATAGAGAGAGAGAAGCTGTGAGTGAGAGAGCGAGAGAGAAAGAGAAGCTGTGAGTTAGAGAGAAACAGAGAAAGAGAAGCTGTGAGTGAGAGAGAGAGAGAAAGAGAAGCTGTGTGTGTGTGTGAGAGAGAAGCTCTGAGTGAGAGAGAGAAAGAGAAGATGTTAGTGAGAGAGAGACAAAGAGAAGCTGTGAGTGAGAGAGAGAGAAAGAGAAGCTGTGAGTGAGAGAGAGAGAAAGAAAGAGAAGCTGTGAGTAAGAGAGAGAGAGAGAAGCTGTGAGTGAGAGAGAGAGATAGAAGCTGTGAGTGTGAGAGAGAAAGAGAAGCTGTGAGTGAGAGAGAGACAGAGAAAGAGAAGCTGTGAGTGAGAGAGAGAGAGAAGCTGTGAGTGAGACAGAGAGAAAGAGAAGCTGTGAGTGAGAGAGAGAGAGAAAGAAAGAGAAGCTGTGAGTGAGAGAGAGAAGCTGTGAGTGAGAGAGAGAGAGAGAAAGAGAAGCTGTGAGTGAGAGAGAGACAGAGAAAGAGAAGCTGTGAGTGAGAGAGAGAGAGAAGCTGTGAGTGAGAGAGAGTGAAAGAGAAGATGTTAGTGAGATTGAGAGAGAGAAAGAGAAGCTGTGAGTGAGATAGGGAGAAGCTGTGAGTGAGAGGGAGAGAGAGAAAGAGTAGGTGTGAGTGAGAGAGAGAAAGAGAAAGAGAAGATGTTAGTGAGAGAGTGAGAGAGAGAAAGAGAACCTGTGAGTGAGAGAGAGAGAGAGAATCTGTGAGTGAGAGAGAGAGAAGGTGTGAGGAGAGAGAGAGAGAAGATGTGAGTGTGAGAGAGAAAGAGAAAGAGGCTGTGAGTGAGTGAGAGAGAGAGATAAAGAGAAGCTGTGAGTGATAGAGAGAGATAAAGAGAAGCTGTGAGTGAGAGAGAGAGAAGCTGTGAGTGAGAGAGAGTGAGAAAGAGAAGCTGTGAGTGAGAGAGAGAGAAGTTGTGAGTGAGAGAGAGAGATAGAAGCTGTGAGTGAGAGAGAAAGAAAGAAAGAAAGAGATGTGAGTGAGAGAGAGAGAGAAAGAGAAGATGTGAGAGAGAGAGAGAAAGAGAAGCTGTGAGTGAGAGAGAGAGAGAAAGAAAGAAGCTGTGAGTGAGAGAGAGAGAAGCTGAAAGTGAGAGAGAGAGGGAGAAAGAGAAGCTGTGAGTGAGAGAGAGAGAGAGAAAGAGAAGCTGTGAGTGAGAGAGAGAGAAAGAGAAGCTGTGAGTGAGAGAGAGAGAAAGAGAAGCTGTCAGAGAGAGAGAGGGAAAGAAAGAGATGCTGTGAGTGAGTGAGAGAGAGAAGCTGTGAGAGAGAGAGGGAGCAAGAGAAGCGGTGAGTGAGAGAGAGAGAGAAAGAGAAGCTGTGAGAGAGAGAGAGATAAAGAGAAGCTGTGAGTGAGAGAGAGAGAAAGAGAAGCTGTGAGAGAGAGAGATAAAGAGAAGCTGTGAGTTAGAGAGAAACAGTGAAAGAGAAGCTATGAGTGAGTGAGAGAGAGAAATAGAAGTTGTGTGTGTGAGAGAGAGAGATGCTGTGAGTGGGAGAGAGAGAGAATGAGAAGATAGTGAGAGAGTGAGAGAGAGAAAGAGAAGCTGTGAGTGAGAGAGAGAGAGAAGCTGTGAGTGAGAGAGCGAGAGAGAAAGAGAAGCTGTGAGTTAGAGAGAAACAGAGAAAGAGAAGCTGT
Source organism: Bradypodion ventrale (assembly GCA_035047345.1). Taxonomy (NCBI): domain Eukaryota; kingdom Metazoa; phylum Chordata; class Lepidosauria; order Squamata; family Chamaeleonidae; genus Bradypodion; species Bradypodion ventrale. Next base: position 8,233,997 of record JAWDJE010000018.1, on the reverse strand, counting down.
GAGTGAGAGAGAAAGAGAAGCTGTGTGTGTGAGAGAGAGAAGCTGTGAGTGAGAGAGAGGCAAAGAGAAGCTGTGAGTGAGAGAGAGAGAAAGAGAAGCTGTGAGTGAGAGAGAGAGAAAGAAAGAGAAGCTGTGAGTGAGAGAGAGAGAAGCTTTGAGTGAGAGAGAGAGGGAGAAAGTGAAGCGGTGAGTGAGAGAGAGAGAAAAAGAGAAGCTGTGAGTGCGAGAGAGAGAGAGAAAGAGAATCTGTGAGTAAGAGAGAGAGAGAGAAGCTGTGAGTGTGAGAGAGAGAGATAGAAGCTGTGAGTGAGAGAGAGAAAGAGAAGCTGTGAGTGAGAGAGAGAGAAAGAAAGAGAAGCTGTGAGTGAGAGAGAGAAGCTTTGAGTGAGAGGGAGAGAGGGAGAAAGTGAAGCGGTGAGTGATAGAGAGAGAAAAAGAGAAGCTGTGAGTGCGAGAGAGAGAGAGAAAGAGAAGCTGTGAGTAAGAGAGAGAGAGAAGCTGTGAGTGTGAGAGAGAGATAGAAGCTGTGAGTGAGAGAGAGAAAGAGAAGCTGTGAGTGAGAGAGAGAGAGAGACAGAGAAGCTGTGAGTGAGAGAGAGACAGAGAAAGAGAAGCTGTGAGTGAGAGAGAGAGAGAGAAAGAGAAGCTGTGTGTGTGTGAGAGAGAGAGGTGTGAGTGAGAGAGAGAGAGAAAGAGAAGATGTTAGTTGGAGAGTGAGAGAGAGAAAGAGAACCTGTGAGTGAGTGAGAGAGAGAGAATCTGTGAGTGAGTGAGAGAGAGAGAAGGTGTGAGGAGAGAGAGAGAGAAGGTGAGTGTGAGAGAGAAAGAGAAAGAGAGGCTGTGAGTGAGTGAGAGAGTGAGATAAAGAGAAGCTGTGAGTGATAGAGAGAGATAAAGAGAAGCTGTGAGTGAGAGAGAGAGAAGCTGTGAGTGAGAGAGAGAGATAGAAGCTGTGAGTGAGAGAGAAAGAAAGAAAGAAAGAGATGTGAATGAGAGAGAGAGAGAAAGAGAAGATGTGAGAGAGAGAGAGAAAGAGAAGCTGTGAGTGAGAGAGAGAGAGAAAGAAAGAGAAGCTGTGAGTGAGAGAGAGAGAAGCTGAGAGTGAGAGAGAGAGGGAGAAAGAGAAGCTGTGAGTGAGAGAGAGAGAAAGAGAAGCTGTGAGTGAGAGAGAGAGAGAAAGAGAAGCTGTGAGTGAGAGAGAGAGAGAGAAAGAGAAGCTGTCAGAGAGAGAGAGAGAAAGAAAGAGATGCTGTGAGTGAGTGAGAGAGAGAAGCTGTGAGAGAGAGAGGGAGCAAGAGAAGCGGTGAGTGAGAGAGAGAGAGAAAGAGAAGCTGTGAGTGAGAGAGAGAGAGAGATAAAGAGAAGCTGTGAGTGAGAGAGAGAGAGAGAAGCTGTGAGTGAGAGAGAGAGAGAGCGAAGCTGTGAGAGAGATAGAGAAAGAGAAGCTGTGAGTGAGAGAGAGAGAAAGAGAAGGTGTGAGTGAGAGAGAGATAAAGAGAAGCTGTGAGTTAGAGAGAAACAGTGAAAGAGAAGCTATGAGTGAGAGAGAGAGAAATAGAAGCTGTGTGTATGAGAGAGAGAGATGCTGTGAGTGAGAGAGAGAGAGAAAGAGAAGATAGTGAGAGAGAGAAAGAGAGAAAGAGAAGCTGTGAGTGAGAGAGAGAGAAGCTGTGAGTGAGAGAGCGAGAAAGAAAGAGAAGCTGTGAGTTAGAGAGAAACAGAGAAAGAGAAGCTGTGAGTGAGAGAGAGAGAGAAAGAGAAGCTGTGTGTGTGTGAGAGAGAAGCTGTGAGTGAGTGAGAGAGAAAGAGAAGATGTTAGTGAGAGAGAGAGAAAGAGAAGCTGTGAGTGAGAGAGAGAGAAAGAGAAGCTGTGAGTGAGAGAGAGAGAGAAAGAAAGAGAAGCTGTGAGTGAGAGAGAGAGAAGCTTTGAGTGAGAGAGAGAGGGAGAAAGTGAAGTGGTGAGTGAGAGAGAGAGAAAAAGAGAAGCTGTGAGTGAGAGAGAGAGAGAGAAAGAGAATCTGTGAGTAAGAGAGAGAGAAGCTGTGAGTGAGAGAGAGATAGAAGCTGTGAGTGAGAGAGAGAAAGAGAAGCTGTGAGTGAGAGAGAGAGAGAGAAAGAGAAGCTGTGAGTGAGAGAGAGAGTCAGAAGCTGTGAGTGAGAGAGAGAGAAAGAGAAGCTGTGAGTGAGAGAGAGAGAAAGAAAGAGAAGCTGTGAGTGAGAGAGAGAGGGAGAAAGTGAAGCAGTGAGTGAGAGAGAGAAAAAAAGAGAAGCTGTGAGTGCGAGAGAGAGAGAGAAAGAGAATCTGTGAGAAAGAGAGAGAGAGAGAAGCTGTGAGTGAGAGAGAGAGAGAAGCTGTGAGTGAGAGAGAGAAAGAGAAGCTGTGAGTGAGAGAGAGAGAGAGAGAAAGAGAAGCTGTGAGTGAGAGAGAGAGAGAGAAGCTGTGTGTGTGAGAGAGAGAGAAGCTGTGAGTGAGAGAGAGAGAGAGAGAAAGAGAAGATGTTAGTGAGAGAGTGAGAGAGAGAAAGAGAACCTGTGAGTGAGAGAGAGAGAGAGAAGCTGTGAGTGAGAGAGAGAGAGAAGGTGTGAGGAGAGAGTGAGAGAAGATGTGAGTGTGAGAGAGAAAGAGAAAGAGAAGCTGTGAGTGAGTGAGAGAGATAAAGAGAAGCTGTGAGTGATAGAGAGATATAAAGAGAAGCTGCTAGTGAGAGAGAGAGAAGCTGTGAGTGAGAGAGAGAGAGAAAGAGAAGCTGTGAGTGAGAGAGAGAGAAGCTGTGATTGAGAGAGAGAGAGATAGAAGCTTTGAGTGAGAGAGAAATAAAGAAAGAGAAGATGTGAGTGAGAGAGAGAGAGAGAAAATGTGAGTGAGAGAGCGAGAGAAAGAGAAGCTGTGAGTGAGAGTGAGAGAGAGAGATGCTGTGAGTGAGAGAGAGATGGAGAAAGAGAAGCTGTGAGTGAGAGAGAGAGTGAAGATGTGAGTGAGAGAGTGAGAGAGAGAAAGAGAAGCTGTGTGAGAGAGAGAATGAAAGAGAAGCTGTGACTGAGAGAGAGATAAAGACAAGCTGTGAGTTAGAGAGAGACAGAGAAAGAGAAGCTGTGAGTGAGATAGAGAGAGAGTAGCTGTGAGTGAGAAAGAGAGAGAAGCTGTGAGTGAGAGAGAGAGAGAGAAAGAGAAAATGTGAGTGAGAGAGAGAAAGAGAAGCTGTGAGTGAGAGAGAGAGAGAGAGAAAGAGAAGCTGTGAGTGAGAGAGAGAGAGAAAGAGAAGCTGTGAGTGCGAGAGAGAGAGAGAAAGAGAAGCTGTCAGTGAGAGAGAGAGAGAAAGAAAGAGATGCTGTGAGTGAGTGAGAGAGAAGCAGTGAGTGAGAGAGAGGGGGAGAAAGAGAAGCGGTGAGTGAGAGAGAGAGAGAAAGAGAAGCTTTGAGTGAGAGAGAGAGAGAGAAAGAAGCTGTGAGTGAGAGAGAGAGAGAAGCTGTGAGTGAGAGAGAGAGAGAGCGAAGCTGTGAGAGAGATAGAGAAAGAGAAGCTGTGAGTGAGAGAGAGAGAAAGAAAGAGAAGCTGTGAGTGAGAGAGAGATAAAGAGAAGCTGTGAGTTAGAGAGAAACAGAGAAAGAAAAGCTATGAGTGAGAGAGAGAGAGAAAGAGAAGCTGTGTGTGTGTGTGAGAGAAGCTGTGAGTGAGAGAGAGAGAGAAAGAGAAGATAGTGCGAGAGTGAGAGAGAGAAAGAGAAGCTGTGAGTGAGAGAGAGAGAAAGAGAAGCTGTGAGTGAGAGAGCGAGAGAGAAAGAGAAGCTGTGAGTGAGAGAGAGAGAAAGAGAAGCTGTGAGTTAGAGAGAAACAGAGAAAGAGAAGCTGTGAGTGAGAGAGAAAGAGAGAAAGAGAAGATGTGAGTGTGAGATAGAAAGAGAAGCTGTGTGTGAGAGAGAGAGAGAGAGAAAGAGAAGCTGTGAGTGACAGAGAGAGAAAAAGAGAAGCTGTGAGTTAGAGAGAGAGAGAGAAAGAGAATCTATGAGTAAGAGAGAGAGAGAGAAGCTGTGAGTGTGAGAGAGAGATAGAAGCTGTGAGTGAGAGAGAGAAAGAGAAGCTGTGAGTGAGAGAGAGAGAGAGAGAAAGAGAAGCTGTGAGTGAGAGAGAGACAGAGAAAGAGAAGCTGTGAGTGAGAGAGAGAGAAGCTGTGAGTGAGAGAGAGAGAAAGAGAAGCTGTGAGTGAGAGAGAGAGAAAGAAAGAGAAGCTGTGAGTGAGAGAGAGAAGCTTTGAGTGAGAGAGAGAGAGGGAGAAAGTGAAGCGGTGAGTGATAGAGAGAGAAAAAGAGAAGCTGTGAGTGCGAGAGAGAGAGAGAAAGAGAATCTGTGAGTAAGAGAGAGAGAGAAGCTGTGAGTGTGAGAAAGAGATAGAAGCTGTGAGTGAGAGAGAGAAAGAGAAGCTGTGAGTGAGAGAGAGAGAGAGACAGAGAAGCTGTGAGTGAGAGAGAGACAGAGAAAGAGAAGCTGTGAGTGAGAGAGAGAGAGAGAAAGAGAAGCTGTGTGTGTGTGTGTGAGAGAGAAGCTGTGAGTGAGAGAGAGAGAAAGAGAAGATGTTAGTTGGAGAGTGAGAGAGAGAAAGAGAACCTGTGAGTGAGAGAGAGAGAATCTGTGAGTGAGTGAGAGAGAGAGAAGGTGTGAGGAGAGAGAGAGAGAAGATGTGAGTGTGAGAGAGAAAGAGAAAGAGAGGCTGTGAGTGAGTGAGAGAGAGAGATAAAGAGAAGCTGTGAGTGATAGAGAGAGATAAAGAGAAGCTGTGAGTGAGAGAGAGAGAAGCTGTTAGTGTGAGAGAGAGATAGAAGCTGTGAGTGAGAGAGAAAGAAAGAAAGAAAGAGATGTGAATGAGAGAGAGAGAGAAAGAGAAGATGTGAGAGAGAGAGAAAGAGAAGCTGTGAGTGAGAGAGAGAGAGAAAGAAAGAGAAGCTGTGAGTGAGAGAGAGAGAAGCTGAGAGTGAGAGAGAGAGGGAGAAAGAGAAGCTGTGAGTGAGAGAGAGAGAGAAAGAGAAGCTGTGAGTGAGAGAGAGAGAAAGAGAAGCTGTGAGTGAGAGAGAGAGAGAAAGAGAAGCTGTCAGAGAGAGAGAGAGAAAGAAAGAGATGCTGTGAGTGAGTGAGAGAGAGAAGCTGTGAGAGAGAGAGGGAGCAAGAGAAGTGGTGAGTGAGAGAGAGAGAGAAAGAGAAGCTGTGAGTGAGAGAGAGAGAGAGAGAAAGAGAAGATGTGAGTGAGAGAGAGAGAGAGAAAAGCTGTGAGTGAGTGAGAGAGAGCGAAGCTGTGAGAGAGATAGAGAAAGAGAAGCTGTGAGTGAGAGAGAGAGAAAGAGAAGGTGTGAGTGAGAGAGAGATAAAGAGAAGCTGTGAGTTAGAGAGAAACAGTGAAAGAGAAGCTATGAGTGAGAGAGAGAGAAATAGAAGGTGTGTGTGTGAGAGAGAGATGCTGTGAGTGAGAGAGAGAGAGAAGCTGTGAGTGAGAGAGCGAGAGAGAAAGAGAAGCTGTGAGTTAGAGAGAAACAGAGAAAGAGAAGCTGTGAGTGAGAGAGAGAGAGAGAGAAGCTGTGAGTGAGAGAGAGAGAGAAGCTTTGAGTGAGAGAGAGAGGGAGAAGATAGTGAGAGAGTGAGAGAGAGAAAGAGAAGCTGTGAGTGAGAGAGAGAGAGAAGCTGTGAGTGAGAGAGCGAGAGAGAAAGAGAAGCTGTGAGTGAGAGAGAGAGAAAGAGAAGCTGTGAGTTAGAGAGAAACAGAGAAAGAGAAGCTGTGAGTGAGAGAGAAAGAGAGAAAGAGAAGCTGTGAGTGTGAGAGAGAAAGAGAAGCTGTGTGTGAGAGAGAGAGAGAGAAAGAGAAGCTGTGAGTGACAGAGAGAGAAAAAGAGAAGCTGTGAGTTAGAGAGGGACAGAAAAAGAGAAGCTGTGAGTGAGAAAGAGAGAGAAGCTGTGAGTGAGAGAGAGAGAGAGAAGATGTGAGTGAGAGAGAGAAAGAGAAGCTGTGAGTGAGAGAGAGATAAAGAGAAGCTGTGAGTTAGAGAGAAACAGAGAAAGAGAAGCTGTGAGTGAGAGAGAGAGAGAGAGAAGCTGTGTGTGTGTGAGATAGAAGCTGTGAGTGAGTGAGAGAGAAAGAGAAGATGTTAGTGAGAGAGAGAGAAAGAGAAGCTGTGAGTGAGAGAGAGAGAAAGCTTTGAGTGAGAGAGAGAGGGAGAAAGTGAAGTGGTGAGTGAGAGAGAGAGAAAAAGAGAAGCTGTGAGTGCGAGAGAGAGAGAGAGAGAAAGAGAATCTGTGAGTAAGAGAGAGAGAAGCTGTGAGTGAGAGAGAGAGAGAGAGAAGCTGTGAGTGAGAGAGAGAAAGAGAAGCTGTGAGTGAGAGAGAGAGAGAGAGAGAAAGAGAAGCTGTGAGTGAGAGAGAGACAGAGAAAGAGAAGCTGTGAGTGAGAGAGAGAGTCAGAAGCTGTGAGTGAGAGAGAGAGAAAGAGAAGCTGTGAGTGAGAGAGAGAGAAAGAAAGAGAAGCTGTGAGTGAGAGAGAGAGGGAGAAAGTGAAGCGGTGAGTGAGAGAGAGAAAAAAAGAGAAGCTGTGAGTGCGATAGAGAGAGAAAGAGAATGTGTGAGAAAGAGAGAGAGAGAAGCTGTGAGTGAGAGAGAGAGAGATAGAAGCTGTGAGTGAGAGAGAGAAAGAGAAGCTGTGAGTGAGAGAGAGAGAGAAAGAGAAGCTGTGAGTGAGAGAGAGAGAGAGAAAGAGAAGCTGTGTGTGTGTGAGAGAGAGAAGCTGTGAGTGAGAGAGAGAGAGAGAAAGAGAAGATGTTAGTGAGAGAGTGAGAGAGAGAAAGAGAACCTGTGAGAGAGAGAGAGAAGCTGTGAGTGAGAGAGAGAGAAGGTGTGAGGAGAGAGTGAGAGAAGATGTGAGTGTGAGAGAGAAAGAGAAGCTGTGAGTGAGAGAGAGAGAAGCTGTGATTGAGAGAGAGAGAGAGATAGAAGCTTTGAGTGAGAGAGAAATAAAGAAAGAGAAGATGTGAGTGAGAGAGAGAGAGAGAAGATGTGAGTGAGAGAGAGAGAGAAAGAGAAGCTGTGAGTGAGAGAGAGAGAGAAAGAAAGAGAAGCTGTGAGTGAGAGAGAGAGAGATGCTGTGAGTGAGAGAGAGATGGAGAAAGAGAAGCTGTGAGTGAGAGAGAGAGAGAAAGAGAAGCTGTGAGTGAGAGAGAGAGTGAAGATGTGAGTGAGAGAGTGAGAGAGAGAAAGAGAAGCTGTGTGAGAGAGAGAATGAAAGAGAAGCTGTGACTGAGAGAGAGAGATAAAGACAAGCTGTGAGTTAGAGAGAGACAGGGAAAGAGAAGCTGTGAGTGAGATAGAGAGAGAGTAGCTGAGTGAGAAAGAGAGAGAAGCTGTGAGTGAGAGAGAGAGAGAGAAAGAGAAAATGTGAGTGAGAGAGAGAAAGAGAAACTGTGAGTGAGAGAGAGAGAGAGAAAGAAAGAGAAGCTGTGAGTGAGAGAGACAGAAAGAGAAGCTGTGAGTTAGAGAGAGACAGAGAAAGAGAAGCTGTGAGTGAGAGAGAGAGAGAAATAGAAGCTGTGAGTGAGAGAGAGAGAAAGAGAAGCTGTGAGTGAGAGAGAGAGAGAGAGAAAGAGAAGCTGTCAGTGAGAGAGAGAGAGAAAGAAAGAGATGTTGTGAGTGAGTTAGAGAGAAGCTGTGAGTGAGAGAGAGGGGGAGATAGAGAAGCGGTGAGTGAGAGAGAGAGAGAAAGAGAAGCTGTGAGTGAGAGAGAGAGAGAGAGAAAGAAGCTGTGAGTGAGAGAGAGAGAAGCTGTGAGTGAGAGAGAGAGAGAGCGAAGCTGTGAGAGAGATAGAGAAAGAGAAGCTGTGAGTGAGAGAGAGAGAAAGAAAGAGAAGCTGTGAGTGAGAGAGAGATAAAGAGAAGCTGTGAGTTAGAGAGAAACAGAGAAAGAGAAGCTATGAGTGAGAGAGAGAGAGAAAGAGAAGCTGTGTGTGTGTGAGAGAGAAGCTGTGAGTGAGAGAGAGAGAGAAAGAGAAGATAGTGAGAGAGTGAGAGAGAGAAAGAGAAGCTGTGAGTGAGAGAGTGAGAAAAGCTGTGAGTGAGAGAGCGAGAGAGAAAGAGAAGCTGTGAGTGAGAGAGAGAGAAAGAGAAGCTGTGAGTTAGAGAGAAACAGAGAAAGAGAAGCTGTGAGTGAGAGAGAAAGAGAGAAAGAGAAGCTGTGAGTGTGAGAGAGAGAAAGAGAAGCTGTGTGTGAGAGAGAGAGAGAGAAAGAGAAGCTGTGAGTGACAGAGAGAGAAAAAGAGAAGCTGTGAGTTAGAGAGGGACAGAAAAAGAGAAGCTGTGAGTGAGAAAGAGAGAGAAGCTGTGAGTGAGAGAGAGAGAGAGAAGATGTGAGTGAGAGAGAGAAAGAGAAACTGTGTGTGTGAGAGAGAGAGAAAGAGAAGATGTGAGTGAGAGAGAGAGAGAAGCTGTGAGTGAGAGAGAGAGAGAGAAAGAGAAATTGTGTGTGTGTGTGAGAGAGAGAAGCTGTGAGTGAGAGTAGAGAGAGAAAGAGAAGCTGTGAGTGAGAGAGAGAGAGAAAGAGAAGCTGTGAGTGAGAGAGACAGAGAAAGAGAAGCTGTGAGTGAGAAAGAGAGAGAAGCTGTGAGAGAGAGAGAAAGCTGTGAGTGTTAGAGAGAAAGACATGCTGTGAGTGAGAGAGAGAGAGAGAGACAGAGAAGCTGTGAGTGAGAGAGAGAAAGAGAAGCTGTGAGTTAGAGAGAGACAGAGGAAGATATGCTGTGAGTGAGAGAGAGAGAGAAAGAGAACCTGTGAATGAGAGAGAGAAGCTGTGAGTGAGAGAGAGAGAGAAAGAGAAGATGTGAGTGAGAGAGAGAGAGAAAGAGAAGATGTGAGTGAGAGAGAGAGAAAGAGAAGCTGTGAGTGTGAGAGAGAGAGAGAGAAGCTGTGTGAGAGAGAGATAGATATGCTGTGAGGGAAAGAGAGAGAAGCTGTGAGTGAGAGAGAGAGAGAAAGACAAGCTGTGTGTGTGTGAGAGAAAGAGAAGCTGTGAGTGAGTGAGAGAGAGAGAAGATGTGAGTGAGAGAGAGAAGCTGTGAGTGTGAGAGAGAGAGAGATAAAGAGAAGCTGTGAGTGAGAGAGAGAGAGAAAGAGAAGCTGGGAGTGAGAGAGAGAGAAAGAGAAGCTGTGTGAGAAAGAGAGAGAAGCTGTGTGAGAGAGAGAGAAGCTGTGAGTGAGAGAGACAGAAAGAAAGAGAAGCTGTGAGTGAGAGAGAGAGAAAGAGAAGCTGTGTGAGAGGGAGAGAGAAGGAGAAGCTGTGAGTGAGAGAGAGAGAGAAAGAGAAGCTGTGAGTTAGAGAGAGACAGAGAAAGAGAAGCTGTGAATGAGAAAGAGAGAGAAGCTGTGAGTGAGAGAGAGAGAGGGAAAGAGAAGATGTGAGTGAGAGAGAGAAAGAAAGAGAAACTGCGAGTGAGATAGAGAGAGAAAGAGAAGCTGTGAGTGAAAGAGAGAGAGAGAAAGAGAAGCTGTGAGAGAGAGAGAGAGAGAGAGAAGCTGTGAGTGAGAGAGAGAGAGAGAAAGAGAAGCTGTGAGTGAGAGAGAGAGAAAGAGAAGCTGTGAGTGAGTGAGAGAGAGAGGCTGTGAGTGAGAGAGTGGGAGAAGCTGTGTGTGTGTGATAGAGAGAGAGAAGCTGTGAGTGAGAGAGAGAGAAAGAAAGAGAAGCTGTGAGTGTGAGAGAGAAGCTGTGAGTGAGAGAGAGGGAGAAAGAGAAGCTGTGAGTGAGAGAGAGAGAAAGAGAAGCTGTGAGTGAGAGAGAGAGAGAGAAAGAGAAGCTGTGATTGAGAGAGAGAGAAGCTGTGAGTGAGTGAGAGAGAAAAAGAAGCTCTGAGAGAGAGAGAAGCTGTGAGTGAGAGAGAGAGAGAAAGAGAAGCTGTGAGTGAGAGAGAGAAAAACAGAAGCTGTGAGTTAGAGAGAGACAGAGAAAGAGAAGCTGTGAGTGAGAGAAGAGAGAGAGAAAGAGAAGCTGTGAGTGAGAGAGAGAAAGGGAAAGAGAAGCTGTGAGTGAGAGAGAGAGAGAAAGAGAAGCTGTGAGTGAGAGAGAGAGAGAAAGAGAAGCTGTGAGTGAGAGAGAGAGAAAGAGAAGCTGTGAGTGAGAGAGAGAGGGAAAGAAAGAGAAGCTGTGAGTGAGAGCGAAAGAGAAGCTGTTAGTGAGAGAGCGAGAGAAAGAGAAGCTGTGAGTGAGAGAGAGAGATATGCTGTGAGTGAGAGAGAGAGAGAGAGAAGCTGTGAGTGAGATAGAGAGAGAGAAAGAGAAGCTGTGAGTAAGAGAGAGAGAGAGAATCTGTGAGTGCGTGAGAGAGAGTGAGAGAGAAGCTGTGAGTGAGAGAGAGTGAAAGAGAAGCTGTGAGTGAGAGAGAGAGAGAGAAAGAGAAGCTGTGAGTGAGGGAGAGATAAAGAGAAGCTGTGAGTTAGAGAGAGACAGAGAAACAGAAGCTGTGAGTGAAAGAGAGAGAGAGAAAGAGAAGCTGTGAGTGAGTGAGTGAGAGAGAGAGAAGCTGTGAGTGAGAGAGAGAGAGAAAGAGAAGCTGTGAGAGAGAGAAAGAGAGAGAGAAGCTGTGAGTGAGTGAGAGAGAGAGAAGATGTGAGTGAGAGAGAGAAAGTGAAGCTGTGAGTGAGAGAGAGAGAGAGAGAAAGAGAAGATGTGAGTGAGAGAGAGAGAGAGAAAGAGAAGATGTGAGTGAAAGTGAGAGAAGCTGTGAGTGAGTGAGATAAAGAGAGAGAGAAGCTGTGAGTGAGAGAGAGAGAAAGAGAAGCTGTGTGAGAGAGAGAGAAAGAGAAGCTGTGAGTGACAGAGAGAGATAAAGAGAAGCTGTGTGTTAGAGAGAGACAGAGAAAGAGAAAGAGAAGCTGTGAGTGAGAAAGAGAGAGAAGCTGTGAGAGAGAGAGAGAGAAGATGTGAGTGAGAGAGAGAAAGAGATACTGTGAGTGAGAGAGAGAGAGAGAAAGAGAAGCTGTGAATTAGAGAGAGACAGAGAAAGAGAAGCTGTGAGTGAGAGAAGAGAGAGAGAAAGAGAAGCTGTGAGTGAGAGAGAGAAAGAGAAGCTGTGAGTGTGTGTGAGAGAGAAAGAGAATCTTTGAGTGAAAGAGAGAGAAGCTGTGAGTGAGTGAGATAAAGAGAGAGAGAAGCTGTGAGTGAGAGAGAGAGAAAGAGAAGCTGTGAGAGAGAGAGAGAAAGAGAAGCTGTGAGTGACAGAGAGAGATAAAGAGAAGCTGTGAGTTAGAGAGAGACAGAGAAAGAGAAGCTGTGAGTGAGAAAGAGAGAGAAGCTGTGTGAGAGAGAGAGAGAAGATGTGAGTGAGAGAGAGAGAGAGAAGATGTGAGTGAGAGAGAGAAAGAGAAACTGTGAGTGAGAGAGAGAGAGAGAAAGAGAAGCTGTGAGTTAGAGAGAGACAGAGAAAGAGAAGCTGTGAGTGAGAGAAGAGAGAGAGAAAGAGAAGCTGTGAGTGACAGAGAGAAAGAGAAGCTGTGAGTGAGAGAGAGAGAAAGAGAAGCTGTGAGTGAGAGAGAGAGAGAGAAAGAGAAGCTGTGAGTGAGAGAGAGAGAGAAAGAGAAGCTGTGAGTGAGAGAGAGGGAATGAAGGAGAAGCTGTGAGTGAGAGAGAGAGGGAGAAAGAGAAGCTGTGAGTGAGAGAGAGAGAAAGAGAAGCTGAGTGAGAGAGAGAGATATGCTGTGAGTGAGAGAGAGAGAGAGAGAAGCTGTGAGATAGAGAGAGAGAAAGAGAAGCTGTGAGTAAGAGAGAGAGAGAAGCTGTGAGTGCGTGAGAGAGAGCGAGAGAGAAGCTGTGAGTGAGAGAGAGTGAAAGAGAAGCTGTGAGTGAGTGAGTGAGAGAGAGAGAAGCTGTCCGTGAGAGAGAGAGAGAGAAAGAGAAGCTGTGAGAGAGAGAGAAAGAGAGAGAGAGAAGCTGTGAGTGAGTGAGAGAGAGAAGATGTGAGTGAGAGAGAGAGAAAGAGAAGCTGTGAGTGAGAGAGAGAGATAGAAAGAGAAGCTGTGAGTGAGAGAGAGAGAGAGAGAAAGAGAAGCTGTGAGTGAGAGAGAGGGAAAGAAGGAGAAGCTGTGAGTGAGAGAGAGAGGGAGAAAGAGAAGCTGTGAGTGAGAGAGAGAGAAAGAGAAGCTGTGAGTGAGAGAGAGAGATATGCTGTGTGTGTGTGTGAGAGAGAGAAGGTGTGAGTGAGATTGAGAGAGAGAAAGAGAAGCTGTGAGTAAGAGAGAGAGAGAGAAGCTGTGAGTGCGTGAGAGAGAGCGAGAGAGAAGCTGTGAGTGAGAGAGAGTGAAAGAGAAGCTGTGAGTGAGAGAGAGAGATTGAGAAAGAGAAGCTGTGAGTGAGGGAGCGATAAAGAGAAGCTGTGAGTTAGAGAGAGACAGAGAAAGAGAAGCTGTGAGTGAAAGAGAGAGAGAGAAAGAGAAGCTGTGAGTGAGAGAGAGAGAGAGAGAAAGAGAAGCTGTCAGTGAGAGAGAGAGAGAAAGAAAGAGATGTTGTGAGTGAGTTAGAGAGAAGCTGTGAGTGAGAGAGAGGGGGAGATAGAGAAGCGGTGAGTGAGAGAGAGAGAGAAAGAGAAGCTGTGAGTGAGAGAGAGAGAGAGAGAAAGAAGCTGTGAGTGAGAGAGAGAGAAGCTGTGAGTGAGAGAGAGAGAGAGCGAAGCTGTGAGAGAGATAGAGAAAGAGAAGCTGTGAGTGAGAGAGAGAGAAAGAAAGAGAAGCTGTGAGTGAGAGAGAGATAAAGAGAAGCTGTGAGTTAGAGAGAAACAGAGAAAGAGAAGCTATGAGTGAGAGAGAGAGAGAAAGAGAAGCTGTGTGTGTGTGAGAGAGAAGCTGTGAGTGAGAGAGAGAGAGAAAGAGAAGATAGTGAGAGAGTGAGAGAGAGAAAGAGAAGCTGTGAGTGAGAGAGTGAGAAAAGCTGTGAGTGAGAGAGCGAGAGAGAAAGAGAAGCTGTGAGTGAGAGAGAGAGAAAGAGAAGCTGTGAGTTAGAGAGAAACAGAGAAAGAGAAGCTGTGAGTGAGAGAGAAAGAGAGAAAGAGAAGCTGTGAGTGTGAGAGAGAGAAAGAGAAGCTGTGTGTGAGAGAGAGAGAGAGAAAGAGAAGCTGTGAGTGACAGAGAGAGAAAAAGAGAAGCTGTGAGTTAGAGAGGGACAGAAAAAGAGAAGCTGTGAGTGAGAAAGAGAGAGAAGCTGTGAGTGAGAGAGAGAGAGAGAAGATGTGAGTGAGAGAGAGAAAGAGAAACTGTGTGTGTGAGAGAGAGAGAAAGAGAAGATGTGAGTGAGAGAGAGAGAGAAGCTGTGAGTGAGAGAGAGAGAGAGAAAGAGAAATTGTGTGTGTGTGTGAGAGAGAGAAGTTGTGAGTGAGAGTAGAGAGAGAAAGAGAAGCTGTGAGTGAGAGAGAGAGAGAAAGAGAAGCTGTGAGTGAGAGAGACAGAGAAAGAGAAGCTGTGAGTGAGAAAGAGAGAGAAGCTGTGAGAGAGAGAGAAAGCTGTGAGTGTTAGAGAGAAAGACATGCTGTGAGTGAGAGAGAGAGAGAGAGACAGAGAAGCTGTGAGTGAGAGAGAGAAAGAGAAGCTGTGAGTTAGAGAGAGACAGAGGAAGATATGCTGTGAGTGAGAGAGAGAGAGAAAGAGAACCTGTGAATGAGAGAGAGAAGCTGTGAGTGAGAGAGAGAGAGAAAGAGAAGATGTGAGTGAGAGAGAGAGAGAAAGAGAAGATGTGAGTGAGAGAGAGAGAAAGAGAAGCTGTGAGTGTGAGAGAGAGAGAGAGAAGCTGTGTGAGAGAGAGATAGATATGCTGTGAGGGAAAGAGAGAGAAGCTGTGAGTGAGAGAGAGAGAGAAAGACAAGCTGTGTGTGTGTGAGAGAAAGAGAAGCTGTGAGTGAGTGAGAGAGAGAGAAGATGTGAGTGAGAGAGAGAAGCTGTGAGTGTGAGAGAGAGAGAGATAAAGAGAAGCTGTGAGTGAGAGAGAGAGAGAAAGAGAAGCTGGGAGTGAGAGAGAGAGAAAGAGAAGCTGTGTGAGAAAGAGAGAGAAGCTGTGTGAGAGAGAGAGAAGCTGTGAGTGAGAGAGACAGAAAGAAAGAGAAGCTGTGAGTGAGAGAGAGAGAAAGAGAAGCTGTGTGAGAGGGAGAGAGAAGGAGAAGCTGTGAGTGAGAGAGAGAGAGAAAGAGAAGCTGTGAGTTAGAGAGAGACAGAGAAAGAGAAGCTGTGAATGAGAAAGAGAGAGAAGCTGTGAGTGAGAGAGAGAGAGGGAAAGAGAAGATGTGAGTGAGAGAGAGAAAGAAAGAGAAACTGCGAGTGAGATAGAGAGAGAAAGAGAAGCTGTGAGTGAAAGAGAGAGAGAGAAAGAGAAGCTGTGAGAGAGAGAGAGAGAGAGAGAAGCTGTGAGTGAGAGAGAGAGAGAGAAAGAGAAGCTGTGAGTGAGAGAGAGAGAAAGAGAAGCTGTGAGTGAGTGAGAGAGAGAGGCTGTGAGTGAGAGAGTGGGAGAAGCTGTGTGTGTGTGATAGAGAGAGAGAAGCTGTGAGTGAGAGAGAGAAAGAAAGAGAAGCTGTGAGTGTGAGAGAGAAGCTGTGAGTGAGAGAGAGGGAGAAAGAGAAGCTGTGAGTGAGAGAGAGAGAAAGAGAAGCTGTGAGTGAGAGAGAGAGAGAGAAAGAGAAGCTGTGATTGAGAGAGAGAGAAGCTGTGAGTGAGTGAGAGAGAAAAAGAAGCTCTGAGAGAGAGAGAAGCTGTGAGTGAGAGAGAGAGAGAAAGAGAAGCTGTGAGTGAGAGAGAGAAAAACAGAAGCTGTGAGTTAGAGAGAGACAGAGAAAGAGAAGCTGTGAGTGAGAGAAGAGAGAGAGAAAGAGAAGCTGTGAGTGAGAGAGAGAAAGGGAAAGAGAAGCTGTGAGTGAGAGAGAGAGAGAAAGAGAAGCTGTGAGTGAGAGAGAGAGAGAAAGAGAAGCTGTGAGTGAGAGAGAGAGAAAGAGAAGCTGTGAGTGAGAGAGAGAGGGAAAGAAAGAGAAGCTGTGAGTGAGAGCGAAAGAGAAGCTGTTAGTGAGAGAGCGAGAGAAAGAGAAGCTGTGAGTGAGAGAGAGAGATATGCTGTGAGTGAGAGAGAGAGAGAGAGAAGCTGTGAGTGAGATAGAGAGAGAGAAAGAGAAGCTGTGAGTAAGAGAGAGAGAGAGAATCTGTGAGTGCGTGAGAGAGAGTGAGAGAGAAGCTGTGAGTGAGAGAGAGTGAAAGAGAAGCTGTGAGTGAGAGAGAGAGAGAGAAAGAGAAGCTGTGAGTGAGGGAGAGATAAAGAGAAGCTGTGAGTTAGAGAGAGACAGAGGAACAGAAGCTGTGAGTGAAAGAGAGAGAGAGAAAGAGAAGCTGTGAGTGAGTGAGTGAGAGAGAGAGAAGCTGTGAGTGAGAGAGAGAGAGAAAGAGAAGCTGTGAGAGAGAGAAAGAGAGAGAGAAGCTGTGAGTGAGTGAGAGAGAGAGAAGATGTGAGTGAGAGAGAGAAAGTGAAGCTGTGAGTGAGAGAGAGAGAGAGAGAGAAAGAGAAGATGTGAGTGAGAGAGAGAGAGAGAAAGAGAAGATGTGAGTGAAAGTGAGAGAAGCTGTGAGTGAGTGAGATAAAGAGAGAGAGAAGCTGTGAGTGAGAGAGAGAGAAAGAGAAGCTGTGTGAGAGAGAGAGAAAGAGAAGCTGTGAGTGACAGAGAGAGATAAAGAGAAGCTGTGTGTTAGAGAGAGACAGAGAAAGAGAAAGAGAAGCTGTGAGTGAGAAAGAGAGAGAAGCTGTGAGAGAGAGAGAGAGAAGATGTGAGTGAGAGAGAGAAAGAGATACTGTGAGTGAGAGAGAGAGAGAGAAAGAGAAGCTGTGAATTAGAGAGAGACAGAGAAAGAGAAGCTGTGAGTGAGAGAAGAGAGAGAGAAAGAGAAGCTGTGAGTGAGAGAGAGAAAGGGAAAGAGAAGCTGTGAGTGAGAGAGAGAGAGAAAGAGAAGCTGTGAGTGAGAGAGAGAGAGAAAGAGAAGCTGTGAGTGAGAGAGAGAGAAAGAGAAGCTGTGAGTGAGAGAGAGAGGGAAAGAAAGAGAAGCTGTGAGTGAGAGCGAAAGAGAAGCTGTTAGTGAGAGAGCGAGAGAAAGAGAAGCTGTGAGTGAGAGAGAGAGATATGCTGTGAGTGAGAGAGAGAGAGAGAGAAGCTGTGAGTGAGATAGAGAGAGAGAAAGAGAAGCTGTGAGTAAGAGAGAGAGAGAGAATCTGTGAGTGCGTGAGAGAGAGTGAGAGAGAAGCTGTGAGTGAGAGAGAGTGAAAGAGAAGCTGTGAGTGAGAGAGAGAGAGAGAAAGAGAAGCTGTGAGTGAGGGAGAGATAAAGAGAAGCTGTGAGTTAGAGAGAGACAGAGAAACAGAAGCTGTGAGTGAAAGAGAGAGAGAGAAAGAGAAGCTGTGAGTGAGTGAGTGAGAGAGAGAGAAGCTGTGAGTGAGAGAGAGAGAGAAAGAGAAGCTGTGAGAGAGAGAAAGAGAGAGAGAAGCTGTGAGTGAGTGAGAGAGAGAGAAGATGTGAGTGAGAGAGAGAAAGTGAAGCTGTGAGTGAGAGAGAGAGAGAGAGAAAGAGAAGATGTGAGTGAGAGAGAGAGAGAGAAAGAGAAGATGTGAGTGAAAGTGAGAGAAGCTGTGAGTGAGTGAGATAAAGAGAGAGAGAAGCTGTGAGTGAGAGAGAGAGAAAGAGAAGCTGTGTGAGAGAGAGAGAAAGAGAAGCTGTGAGTGACAGAGAGAGATAAAGAGAAGCTGTGTGTTAGAGAGAGACAGAGAAAGAGAAAGAGAAGCTGTGAGTGAGAAAGAGAGAGAAGCTGTGAGAGAGAGAGAGAGAAGATGTGAGTGAGAGAGAGAAAGAGATACTGTGAGTGAGAGAGAGAGAGAGAAAGAGAAGCTGTGAATTAGAGAGAGACAGAGAAAGAGAAGCTGTGAGTGAGAGAAGAGAGAGAGAAAGAGAAGCTGTGAGTGAGAGAGAGAAAGAGAAGCTGTGAGTGTGTGTGAGAGAGAAAGAGAATCTTTGAGTGAAAGAGAGAGAAGCTGTGAGTGAGTGAGATAAAGAGAGAGAGAAGCTGTGAGTGAGAGAGAGAGAAAGAGAAGCTGTGAGAGAGAGAGAGAAAGAGAAGCTGTGAGTGACAGAGAGAGATAAAGAGAAGCTGTGAGTTAGAGAGAGACAGAGAAAGAGAAGCTGTGAGTGAGAAAGAGAGAGAAGCTGTGTGAGAGAGAGAGAGAAGATGTGAGTGAGAGAGAGAGAGAGAAGATGTGAGTGAGAGAGAGAAAGAGAAACTGTGAGTGAGAGAGAGAGAGAGAAAGAGAAGCTGTGAGTTAGAGAGAGACAGAGAAAGAGAAGCTGTGAGTGAGAGAAGAGAGAGAGAAAGAGAAGCTGTGAGTGACAGAGAGAAAGAGAAGCTGTGAGTGAGAGAGAGAGAAAGAGAAGCTGTGAGTGAGAGAGAGAGAGAGAAAGAGAAGCTGTGAGTGAGAGAGAGAGAGAAAGAGAAGCTGTGAGTGAGAGAGAGGGAATGAAGGAGAAGCTGTGAGTGAGAGAGAGAGGGAGAAAGAGAAGCTGTGAGTGAGAGAGAGAGAAAGAGAAGCTGAGTGAGAGAGAGAGATATGCTGTGAGTGAGAGAGAGAGAGAGAGAAGCTGTGAGATAGAGAGAGAGAAAGAGAAGCTGTGAGTAAGAGAGAGAGAGAAGCTGTGAGTGCGTGAGAGAGAGCGAGAGAGAAGCTGTGAGTGAGAGAGAGTGAAAGAGAAGCTGTGAGTGAGTGAGTGAGAGAGAGAGAAGCTGTCCGTGAGAGAGAGAGAGAGAAAGAGAAGCTGTGAGAGAGAGAGAAAGAGAGAGAGAGAAGCTGTGAGTGAGTGAGAGAGAGAAGATGTGAGTGAGAGAGAGAGAAAGAGAAGCTGTGAGTGAGAGAGAGAGATAGAAAGAGAAGCTGTGAGTGAGAGAGAGAGAGAGAGAAAGAGAAGCTGTGAGTGAGAGAGAGGGAAAGAAGGAGAAGCTGTGAGTGAGAGAGAGAGGGAGAAAGAGAAGCTGTGAGTGAGAGAGAGAGAAAGAGAAGCTGTGAGTGAGAGAGAGAGATATGCTGTGTGTGTGTGTGAGAGAGAGAAGGTGTGAGTGAGATTGAGAGAGAGAAAGAGAAGCTGTGAGTAAGAGAGAGAGAGAGAAGCTGTGAGTGCGTGAGAGAGAGCGAGAGAGAAGCTGTGAGTGAGAGAGAGTGAAAGAGAAGCTGTGAGTGAGAGAGAGAGATTGAGAAAGAGAAGCTGTGAGTGAGGGAGCGATAAAGAGAAGCTGTGAGTTAGAGAGAGACAGAGAAAGAGAAGCTGTGAGTGAAAGAGAGAGAGAGAAAGAGAAGCTGTGAGTGAGAGAGAGAGAGAGAGAAAGAGAAGCTGTCAGTGAGAGAGAGAGAGAAAGAAAGAGATGTTGTGAGTGAGTTAGAGAGAAGCTGTGAGTGAGAGAGAGGGGGAGATAGAGAAGCGGTGAGTGAGAGAGAGAGAGAAAGAGAAGCTGTGAGTGAGAGAGAGAGAGAGAGAAAGAAGCTGTGAGTGAGAGAGAGAGAAGCTGTGAGTGAGAGAGAGAGAGAGCGAAGCTGTGAGAGAGATAGAGAAAGAGAAGCTGTGAGTGAGAGAGAGAGAAAGAAAGAGAAGCTGTGAGTGAGAGAGAGATAAAGAGAAGCTGTGAGTTAGAGAGAAACAGAGAAAGAGAAGCTATGAGTGAGAGAGAGAGAGAAAGAGAAGCTGTGTGTGTGTGAGAGAGAAGCTGTGAGTGAGAGAGAGAGAGAAAGAGAAGATAGTGAGAGAGTGAGAGAGAGAAAGAGAAGCTGTGAGTGAGAGAGTGAGAAAAGCTGTGAGTGAGAGAGCGAGAGAGAAAGAGAAGCTGTGAGTGAGAGAGAGAGAAAGAGAAGCTGTGAGTTAGAGAGAAACAGAGAAAGAGAAGCTGTGAGTGAGAGAGAAAGAGAGAAAGAGAAGCTGTGAGTGTGAGAGAGAGAAAGAGAAGCTGTGTGTGAGAGAGAGAGAGAGAAAGAGAAGCTGTGAGTGACAGAGAGAGAAAAAGAGAAGCTGTGAGTTAGAGAGGGACAGAAAAAGAGAAGCTGTGAGTGAGAAAGAGAGAGAAGCTGTGAGTGAGAGAGAGAGAGAGAAGATGTGAGTGAGAGAGAGAAAGAGAAACTGTGTGTGTGAGAGAGAGAGAAAGAGAAGATGTGAGTGAGAGAGAGAGAGAAGCTGTGAGTGAGAGAGAGAGAGAGAAAGAGAAATTGTGTGTGTGTGTGAGAGAGAGAAGTTGTGAGTGAGAGTAGAGAGAGAAAGAGAAGCTGTGAGTGAGAGAGAGAGAGAAAGAGAAGCTGTGAGTGAGAGAGACAGAGAAAGAGAAGCTGTGAGTGAGAAAGAGAGAGAAGCTGTGAGAGAGAGAGAAAGCTGTGAGTGTTAGAGAGAAAGACATGCTGTGAGTGAGAGAGAGAGAGAGAGACAGAGAAGCTGTGAGTGAGAGAGAGAAAGAGAAGCTGTGAGTTAGAGAGAGACAGAGGAAGATATGCTGTGAGTGAGAGAGAGAGAGAAAGAGAACCTGTGAATGAGAGAGAGAAGCTGTGAGTGAGAGAGAGAGAGAAAGAGAAGATGTGAGTGAGAGAGAGAGAGAAAGAGAAGATGTGAGTGAGAGAGAGAGAAAGAGAAGCTGTGAGTGTGAGAGAGAGAGAGAGAAGCTGTGTGAGAGAGAGATAGATATGCTGTGAGGGAAAGAGAGAGAAGCTGTGAGTGAGAGAGAGAGAGAAAGACAAGCTGTGTGTGTGTGAGAGAAAGAGAAGCTGTGAGTGAGTGAGAGAGAGAGAAGATGTGAGTGAGAGAGAGAAGCTGTGAGTGTGAGAGAGAGAGAGATAAAGAGAAGCTGTGAGTGAGAGAGAGAGAGAAAGAGAAGCTGGGAGTGAGAGAGAGAGAAAGAGAAGCTGTGTGAGAAAGAGAGAGAAGCTGTGTGAGAGAGAGAGAAGCTGTGAGTGAGAGAGACAGAAAGAAAGAGAAGCTGTGAGTGAGAGAGAGAGAAAGAGAAGCTGTGTGAGAGGGAGAGAGAAGGAGAAGCTGTGAGTGAGAGAGAGAGAGAAAGAGAAGCTGTGAGTTAGAGAGAGACAGAGAAAGAGAAGCTGTGAATGAGAAAGAGAGAGAAGCTGTGAGTGAGAGAGAGAGAGGGAAAGAGAAGATGTGAGTGAGAGAGAGAAAGAAAGAGAAACTGCGAGTGAGATAGAGAGAGAAAGAGAAGCTGTGAGTGAAAGAGAGAGAGAGAAAGAGAAGCTGTGAGAGAGAGAGAGAGAGAGAGAAGCTGTGAGTGAGAGAGAGAGAGAGAAAGAGAAGCTGTGAGTGAGAGAGAGAGAAAGAGAAGCTGTGAGTGAGTGAGAGAGAGAGGCTGTGAGTGAGAGAGTGGGAGAAGCTGTGTGTGTGTGATAGAGAGAGAGAAGCTGTGAGTGAGAGAGAGAAAGAAAGAGAAGCTGTGAGTGTGAGAGAGAAGCTGTGAGTGAGAGAGAGGGAGAAAGAGAAGCTGTGAGTGAGAGAGAGAGAAAGAGAAGCTGTGAGTGAGAGAGAGAGAGAGAAAGAGAAGCTGTGATTGAGAGAGAGAGAAGCTGTGAGTGAGTGAGAGAGAAAAAGAAGCTCTGAGAGAGAGAGAAGCTGTGAGTGAGAGAGAGAGAGAAAGAGAAGCTGTGAGTGAGAGAGAGAAAAACAGAAGCTGTGAGTTAGAGAGAGACAGAGAAAGAGAAGCTGTGAGTGAGAGAAGAGAGAGAGAAAGAGAAGCTGTGAGTGAGAGAGAGAAAGGGAAAGAGAAGCTGTGAGTGAGAGAGAGAGAGAAAGAGAAGCTGTGAGTGAGAGAGAGAGAGAAAGAGAAGCTGTGAGTGAGAGAGAGAGAAAGAGAAGCTGTGAGTGAGAGAGAGAGGGAAAGAAAGAGAAGCTGTGAGTGAGAGCGAAAGAGAAGCTGTTAGTGAGAGAGCGAGAGAAAGAGAAGCTGTGAGTGAGAGAGAGAGATATGCTGTGAGTGAGAGAGAGAGAGAGAGAAGCTGTGAGTGAGATAGAGAGAGAGAAAGAGAAGCTGTGAGTAAGAGAGAGAGAGAGAATCTGTGAGTGCGTGAGAGAGAGTGAGAGAGAAGCTGTGAGTGAGAGAGAGTGAAAGAGAAGCTGTGAGTGAGAGAGAGAGAGAGAAAGAGAAGCTGTGAGTGAGGGAGAGATAAAGAGAAGCTGTGAGTTAGAGAGAGACAGAGGAACAGAAGCTGTGAGTGAAAGAGAGAGAGAGAAAGAGAAGCTGTGAGTGAGTGAGTGAGAGAGAGAGAAGCTGTGAGTGAGAGAGAGAGAGAAAGAGAAGCTGTGAGAGAGAGAAAGAGAGAGAGAAGCTGTGAGTGAGTGAGAGAGAGAGAAGATGTGAGTGAGAGAGAGAAAGTGAAGCTGTGAGTGAGAGAGAGAGAGAGAGAGAAAGAGAAGATGTGAGTGAGAGAGAGAGAGAGAAAGAGAAGATGTGAGTGAAAGTGAGAGAAGCTGTGAGTGAGTGAGATAAAGAGAGAGAGAAGCTGTGAGTGAGAGAGAGAGAAAGAGAAGCTGTGTGAGAGAGAGAGAAAGAGAAGCTGTGAGTGACAGAGAGAGATAAAGAGAAGCTGTGTGTTAGAGAGAGACAGAGAAAGAGAAAGAGAAGCTGTGAGTGAGAAAGAGAGAGAAGCTGTGAGAGAGAGAGAGAGAAGATGTGAGTGAGAGAGAGAAAGAGATACTGTGAGTGAGAGAGAGAGAGAGAAAGAGAAGCTGTGAATTAGAGAGAGACAGAGAAAGAGAAGCTGTGAGTGAGAGAAGAGAGAGAGAAAGAGAAGCTGTGAGTGAGAGAGAGAAAGAGAAGCTGTGAGTGTGTGTGAGAGAGAAAGAGAATCTTTGAGTGAAAGAGAGAGAAGCTGTGAGTGAGTGAGATAAAGAGAGAGAGAAGCTGTGAGTGAGAGAGAGAGAAAGAGAAGCTGTGAGAGAGAGAGAGAAAGAGAAGCTGTAAGGGACAGAGAGAGATAAAGAGAAGCTGTGAGTTAGAGAGAGACAGAGAAAGAGAAGCTGTGAGTGAGAAAGAGAGAGAAGCTGTGTGAGAGAGAGAGAGAAGATGTGAGTGAGAGAGAGAGAGAGAAGATGTGAGTGAGAGAGAGAAAGAGAAACTGTGAGTGAGAGAGAGAGAGAGAAAGAGAAGCTGTGAGTTAGAGAGAGACAGAGAAAGAGAAGCTGTGAGTGAGAGAAGAGAGAGAGAAAGAGAAGCTGTGAGTGACAGAGAGAAAGAGAAGCTGTGAGTGAGAGAGAGAGAAAGAGAAGCTGTGAGTGAGAGAGAGAGAGAGAAAGAGAAGCTGTGAGTGAGAGAGAGAGAGAAAGAGAAGCTGTGAGTGAGAGAGAGGGAATGAAGGAGAAGCTGTGAGTGAGAGAGAGAGGGAGAAAGAGAAGCTGTGAGTGAGAGAGAGAGAAAGAGAAGCTGAGTGAGAGAGAGAGATATGCTGTGAGTGAGAGAGAGAGAGAGAGAAGCTGTGAGATAGAGAGAGAGAAAGAGAAGCTGTGAGTAAGAGAGAGAGAGAGAAGCTGTGAGTGCGTGAGAGAGAGCGAGAGAGAAGCTGTGAGTGAGAGAGAGTGAAAGAGAAGCTGTGAGTGAGTGAGTGAGAGAGAGAGAAGCTGTCCGTGAGAGAGAGAGAGAGAAAGAGAAGCTGTGAGAGAGAGAGAAAGAGAGAGAGAGAAGCTGTGAGTGAGTGAGAGAGAGAAGATGTGAGTGAGAGAGAGAGAAAGAGAAGCTGTGAGTGAGAGAGAGAGATAGAAAGAGAAGCTGTGAGTGAGAGAGAGAGAGAGAGAAAGAGAAGCTGTGAGTGAGAGAGAGGGAAAGAAGGAGAAGCTGTGAGTGAGAGAGAGAGGGAGAAAGAGAAGCTGTGAGTGAGAGAGAGAGAAAGAGAAGCTGTGAGTGAGAGAGAGAGATATGCTGTGTGTGTGTGAGAGAGAGAGAAGGTGTGAGTGAGATTGAGAGAGAGAAAGAGAAGCTGTGAGTAAGAGAGAGAGAGAGAAGCTGTGAGTGCGTGAGAGAGAGCGAGAGAGAAGCTGTGAGTGAGAGAGAGTGAAAGAGAAGCTGTGAGTGAGAGAGAGAGATTGAGAAAGAGAAGCTGTGAGTGAGGGAGCGATAAAGAGAAGCTGTGAGTTAGAGAGAGACAGAGAAAGAGAAGCTGTGAGTGAAAGAGAGAGAGAGAAAGAGAAGCTGTGAGTGAGTGAGTGAGAGAGAGAGAAGCTGTGAGTGAGAGAGAGAGAAAGAGAATCTGTGAGAGAGAGAGAAAGAGAGAGAGAAGCTGTGAGTGAGAGAGAGAAAGTGAAGCTGTGAGTGAGAGAGAGAGAGAAAGAGAAGATGTGAGTGTGAGAGAGAGAAAGAGAAGATGTGAGTGAGAGAGAGAGAAGCTGTGAGAGAGATAGAGAGAAGCTGTGAGTGAGAGAGAGAGAAAGAAAGAGAAGCTGTGAGTGAGAGAGAGAAAAAGAAAGAGATCTGTGAGTGAGTGAGAGAGAAGCTGTGAGTGAGAGGGAGAGAGAAAGAGAGAAGCTGTGAGTGACAGAGAGAGAAAGAGAAGCTGTGAGTGAGAGAGAGAAAGAGAAGCTGTGAGTATGAGAGAGAGAGAGATGCTGTGTGTGAGAGAGAGACAAGTTGTGTGAGAGAGAAAGAGACTGAGAGAGAATGAGAGAGAGAGAAAGAGAAGCTGTGAGTGTGAGAGAGAGAAAGAGAAGCTGTGAGTGAGAGTGAGAGAGAGAGAGAGAAGCTGTGACAGAGAGAGAGAGAGAGTAAAAGAGAGGCTGTGAGTGAGAGAGAGAGTAAGAAAGAAGAAGCTGTGAGTGAGAGATAGAGAGAAAGAGAAGCTGTGGGAGAGAGAAAAAGAAGCTGTGAGTGAGAGAGAGAGAAAGAGAAGCAGTGAATATGAGAGAGAGAGAGAGAGAGAAGCTGTGAGTGGGAGAGAGAGAGAGAAAGAGAAGCTGAGTGAGAGAGAGAAAGAGAAGCTGTGGGTGAGAGAGAGAGAGAGAGAGAAAGAGTAGCTGTGAGTGAGTGAGAGAGAGAGAAGGTGTGAGTGAGAGAGAGAAAGAGAAGCTGTGAGTGTGTGTGAGAGAGAAAGAGAAGCTGTGAGTGAGAGGGAGAGAGAGAGAAGCTGTGAATGAGAGAGAGAAAAAGAGCAGCTGTGAGTGAGAGAGAGAAAGAGAAGCTGTGAGTGAGAGAGAGAGAGAAAGAGAAGCTGTGTGTGTGAGAGAGAAAGAGAAGCTGTGAGTGAGAGAGGGCGAGAGAGAGAGAATCTTTGAGTGAGAGAGAGAGAAAGAGAAGCTGTGAGTGAGAGAGAGAGAGAAAGAGAAGCTGTGAGTGAGAGAGGGAGAGAAAGAGAAGTTGTGAGTGGGAGAGAGAGAGAGAAAGAGAAGCTGTGAGTGAGAGAGAGAAAGAGAAGCTGTGAGTGAGAGAGAGAGAGAGAGAGAAGCTGTGAGAGAGAGAAAAAGAAGCTGTGAGTGAGAGAGAGAGAAAGAGAAGCTGTGAGTGAGAGAGAGAGAAAGAGAAGCTGTGAGTGGGAGAGAGAGAGAGAAAGAGAAGCTGTGAGTGAGAGAGAGAAAGAGAAGCTGTGAGTGAGAGAGAGTGGGAGAAAGAAAAGCTGTGAGTGAGAGAGAGAGAGAGAAGCTGTGAGTGAGAGAGTGAGAGAGAGTGAGTATGAGAAGCTGTGAGTGAGAGAGAGAGAGAGAAAGAGAAGTGGTGAGTGAGAGAGAGAAGCTGTGAGTGAGAGAGAGAGAGAAAGAGAAGCTGTGAGTTAGAGAGAGACAGAGAAAGAGAAGCTGTGAGTCAGAGAGAAGCTGTGAGTGAGAGAGGGAGAGAGAGAGAAAGAGAAGATGTGAGTGAGAGAGAGAGAAGCTGTTAGTGAGAGAGAGAAAGAGAAAGAGAAGCTGTGAGTGAGAGAGAGAGACAGAGAAGCTATAAGTGAGAGAGAGAGAGAAAGAAGCTGAGAGAGAGAGAGTGAAGCTGTGAGTGAGAGAGAGAGAGAGAGAAAGAGAAGCTGTTAGTGAGAGAGAGAGAAAGAAAGAGAAGCTGTGAGTGAGAGAGAGAGAAGCTGTGAGTGAGAGAGAGAAAGAGAAGCTGTGAGTGAGAGAGAGAGGGAGAAAGAGAAGCTGTGAGTGAGAGAGAGAGAGAAAGAAAGAGAAGCTGTGAGTGAGAGAGAGAGAAGCAGTGAGAGAGAGAGGGAGAAAGAGAAGTTGTGAGTGAGAGAGAGAGAGAAAGAGAAGCTGTGAGTGAGAGAGAGGGAGAGAAAAAGAGAAGCTGCGAGTGAGAGAGAGAGAGAGAGAAGCTGTGAGAGAGAGAGAGAAAGAGAAGCTGTGAGTGAGAGAGAGAGAAAGAGAAGCTGTGAGTGAGAGAGAGAGAGGAAGAGAAACTGTGAGTGAGAGAGAGAGATAAAGAGAAGCAGTGAGTTAGAGAGAGACAGAGAAAGAGCTGTGAGTGAGAGAGAGAGAAAGAGAAGCTGTGAATGAGAGAGAGAGAGAAGCTGTGAGGGAGGGAGAGAGAGAGAGAAGCTGTGAGTGAGAGAGAGAGAAGCTGTGAGAGGGAGAGAGAGAAAAAGAAGATGCGAGTGAGTGAGAGAGAGAAGCTGTGAGTGAGAGAGAGAGAAGCTGTGAGTGAGAGAGAGACAGAGAAAGAGAAGCTGTGAGTGAGAGAGAGAGATAAAGCAAAGCTGTGAGTTAGAGAGAGACAGAGAAAGAGAAGCTGTGAGTGAGAGAGAGAGAGAAAGAGAAGCTGTGAGTGAGAGAGAGAGAGAAGCTGTGAGTGACAGAGAGAAAGAGGAACTGTGAGTGAGAGAGAGAGAAAAAGAGAAGCTGTGAGTGAGAGAGAGAGAGAGAGAGAAGCTGTGAGTGAGAGAGAGAAAACGAAAGAAAAGCTGTGAGTGAGAGAGAGAGAAGCTGTGAGTGAGAGAGAGAGGATGAAAGAGAAGCTCTTAGTGAGAGAGAGAGAAAGAGAAGCTGCGAGTGAGAGGGAGAGAGAGAGAGAAGCTGTGAGTGACAGAGAGAAAAAGAGAAGCTGTGAGTGACAGAGAGAGAGAGAAAGAGAAGCTGTAAGTGAGAGAGAGAGAGAGAGAAAGAGAAGCTGTGAGTGGGAGAGAGAGAGAGAAAGAGAAGCTGTGAGTGAGAGAGATAGAAAGAGAAGCTGTGGGTGAGAGAGAGAGAGAGAAAGAGAAGCTGTGAGTGAGTGAGAGAGAGAGAAGTTGTGAGTGAGAGAGAGAAAGAGAAGCTGTGAGTGTGTGTGTGAGAGAAAGAGAAGCTGTGAGTGAGAGGGAGAGAGAGAGAGAAGCTGTGAATGAGAGAGAGAGAAAGAGCAGCTGTGAGTGAGAGAGAGAAAGAGAAGCTGTGAGTGAGAGAGAGAGAAAGAGAAGCTGAGAGAGAGAGAGAGAGAAAGAGAAGCTGTGAGTGAGAGAGGGAGAGAGAGAGAAAGAGAAGCTTTGAGTGAGAGAAAGAGAGAGAAAGAAAGAGAAGCTGTGAGTGAGAGAGAGAGAAAGAGAAGCTGTGAGTGAGAGAGAGAGAGAGAGAAAGAGAAGTTGTGAGTGAGAGAGAGAGAGAAGCTGTGTGAGAGAGAGAGAAGCTGTGAGAGAGAGAAAAAGAAGCTGTGAGTAAGAGAGAGAGAAAGAGAAGCTGTGAGTGAGAGAGAGAGAAAGAGAAGCTGTGAGTGAGAGAGAGAGAAAGAGAAGCTGTGAGTGAGAGAGAGAGAGGAAGAGAAACTGTGAGTGAGAGAGAGAGATAAAGAGAAGCAGTGAGTTAGAGAGAGACAGAGAAAGAGCAGTGAGTGAGAGAGAGAGAAAGAGAAGCTGTGAATGAGAGAGAGAGAAGCTGTGAGGGAGAGAGAGAGAGAGAAGCTGTGAGTGAGAGAGAGAGAAGCTGTGAGAGGGAGAGAGAGAGAAAAAGAAGATGCGAGTGAGTGAGAGAGAGAAGCTGTGAGTGAGAGAGAGAGAAGCTGTGAGTGAGAGAGAGACAGAGAAAGAGAAGCTGTGAGTGAGAGAGAGAGATAAAGCAAAGCTGTGAGTTAGAGAGAGACAGAGAAAGAGAAGCTGTGAGTGAGAGAGAGAGAGAAAGAGAAGCTGTGAGTGAGAGAGAGAAAGAAGCTGTGAGTGACAGAGAGAAAGAGGAGCTGTGAGTGAGAGAGAGAGAAAAAGAGAAGCTGTGAGTGAGAGAGTGAGAGAAGCTGTGAGTGAGAGAGAGAAAACGAAAGAAAAGCTGTCAGTGAGAGAGAGAGAAGCTGTGAGTGAGAGAGAGAGGATGAAAGAGAAGCTGTTAGTGAGAGAGAGAGAAAGAGAAGCTGCGAGTGAGAGGGAGAGAGAGAGAGAAGCTGTGAGTGACAGAGAGAAAAAGAGAAGCTGTGAGTGACAGAGAGAGAGAGAAAGAGAAGCTGTAAGTGAGAGAGAGAGAGAGAGAAAGAGAAGCTGTGAGTGGGAGAGAGAGAGAGAAAGAGAAGCTGTGAGTGAGAGAGATAGAAAGAGAAGCTGTGGGTGAGAGAGAGAGAGAGAAAGAGAAGCTGTGAGTGAGTGAGAGAGAGAGAAGTTGTGAGTGAGAGAGAGGAAGAGAAGCTGTGAGTGTGTGTGTGAGAGAAAGAGAAGCTGTGAGTGAGAGGGAGAGAGAGAGAAGCTGTGAATGAGAGAGAGAGAAAGAGCAGCTGTGAGTGAGAGAGAGAAAGAGAAGCTGTGAGTGAGAGAGAGAGAAAGAGAAGCTGTGTGAGAGAGAGAGAAAGAGAAGCTGTGAGTGAGAGAGGGAGAGAGAGAGAAAGAGAAGCTTTGAGTGAGAGAAAGAGAGAGAAAGAAAGAGAAGCTGTGAGTGAGAGAGAGAAAGAGAAGCTGTGAGTGAGAGAGAGAGAGAGAAAGAGAAGTTGTGAGTGAGAGAGAGAGAGAGAGAAGCTGTGTGAGAGAGAGAGAAGCTGTGAGAGAGAGAAAAAGAAGCTGTGAGTGAGAGAGAGAGAAAGAGAAGCTGTGAGTGAGAGAGAGAGAAAGAGAAGCTGTGAGTGGGAGAGAGAGAGAAAGAGAAGCTGTGAGTGAGAGAGAGAAAGAGAAGCTGTGAGTGAGAGAGAGAGGGAGAAAGAGAAGCTGTGAGTGAGAGAAAGAGAGAGAAGCTGTGAGAGAGAGTGAGAGATAGTGAGTATGAGAAGCTGTGAATGAGAGAGAGAGAGAGAAAGAGGAGCGGTGAGTGAGAGAGAGAGAGAGAAAGAGAAGCGGTGAGTGAGAGAGAGAGAGAAGCTGTGAGTGAGAGAGATAGAGATAAAGAGAAGCTGTGAGTTAGAGAGAGACAGAGAAAGAGAAGCTGTGAGTCAGAGAGAGAGAAGCTGTGAGTGAGAGAGAGAGAGAGAGAGAGAAGATGTGAGTGAGAGAGAGAGAAGCTGTTAGTGAGAGAGAGAGAGAGAAAGAGAAGCTGTGAGTGAGAGAGAGACAGAGAAAGAGAAGCTATAAGTGAGAGAGAGAGAAGCTGTGTGTGAGAGAGAGAAAGAGAAGCTGTGAGTGAGAGAGAGAGAGAAAGAGAAGATGTAAGTGCGAGAGAGAGAGAAAGAGAAGCTGTGAGTATGAGAGAGAGAGAGATGCTGTGTGTGTGAGAGAGAGAAGCTGTGAGAGAGAGAAAGAGACTGAGAGAGAATGAGAGATAGAGAAAGTGAAGCTGTGAGTGAGAGAGAGAAAAAGAGAAGCTGTGAGTGTGTGAGAGAGAGAGAGAAGCTGTGACAGTGAGAGAGAGAGTAAAAGAGAGGCTGTGAGTGAGAGAGAGAGAAAGAAAGAAGAAGCTGTGAGTGAGAGAGAGAGAGAAAGAGAAGCTGTGAGAGAGACAAAAAGAAGCTGTGAGTGAGAGAGAGAGAAAGAGAAGCTGTGAGTGAGAGAGAGAGAGAGAAAGAGAAGCTGTGAGTGGGAGAGAGAGAGAGAAAGAGAAGCTGTGAGTGAGAGAGAGAGAAAGAGAAGCTGTGGGTGAGAGAGAGAGAGGAAGAGAAGCTGTGAGTGAGTGAGAGAGAGAGAAGTTGTGAGTGAGAGAGAGAAAGAGAAGTTGTGAGTGTGTGTGAGAGAGAAAGAGAAGCTGTGAGGGAGAGGGAGAGAGAGAGAGAAGCTGTGAATGAGAGAGAGAGAAAGAGCAGCTGTGAGTGAGAGAGAGAAAGAGAAGCTGTGAGTGAGAGAGAGAGAAAGAGAAACTGTGAGAGAGAGAAAGAGAAGCTGTGAGTGAGAGAGGGAGAGAGAGAAAGAGAAGCTTTGAGTGAGAGAGAGAGAGAAAGAGAAGCTGTGAGTGAGAGAGAGAAAGAGAAGCTGTGAGTGAGTGAGAGAGAGAAAGAGAAGCTGTGAGTGAGAGAGAGAGAGAGAAAGAGAAGTTGTGAGTGAGAGAGAGAGAGAGAAGCTGTGTGAGAGAGAGAGAAGCTGTGTGAGAGAGAAAAAGAAGCTGTGAGTGAGAGAGAGAGAAAGAGAAGCTGTGAGTGAGAGAGAGAGAAAGAGAAGCTGTGAGTGGGAGAGAGAGAGAGAAAGAGAAGCTGTGAGTGAGAGAGAGAAAGAGAAGCTGTGAGTGAGAGAGAGAGGGAGAAAGAGAAGCTGTGAGTGAGAGAAAGAGAGAGAAGCTGTGAGTGAGAGAGAGAGAGAGTGAGTATGAGAAGCTGTGAGTGAGAGAGAGAGAGAGAAAGAGAAGCGGTGAGAGAGAGAGAGAGAAGCTGTGAGTGAGAGAGAGAGATAAAGAGAAGCTGTGAGTTAGAGAGAGACAGAGAAAGAGAAGCTGTGAGTCAGAGAGAGAGAAGCTGTGAGTGAGAGAGAGAGAGAGAAAGAGAAGATGTGAGTGAGAGAGAGGTAGAAGCTGTTAGTGAGAGAGAGAGAGAGAGAGAGAAAGAGTAGCTGTGAGTGAGAGAGAGAGACAGAGAAAGAGAAGCTATAAGTGAGAGAGAGAGAGAAAGAAGCTGAGATAGGGAGAGTGAAGCTGTGAGTGAGAGAGAGACAGAGAAAGAGAAGATGTGAGTGTGAGAGAGAGAGAGAAGCTGTGAGTGAGAGAGAGAGAAGCTGTGAGTCAGAGAGAGAGAAAAAGAAAAGCTGTGAGTAAGAGAGAGTGATAAAGCAATGCTGTGAGGGAGAGAGACAGAGAAAGAGAAGCTGTGAGTGAGAGAGAGAGAGAATGAGAAGCTGTGAGTGAGAGAGAGAGAGAGAAAGAGATGCTGTGAGTGTGAGTGTGAGAGTGAGAGAAAGAGAAGCTGTGAGTGAGTGATAGAGAGAGATACAGAAGGTGTGAGTGAGAGAGAGAGAGAAAGAGAAGCTGTGAGTGAGAGAGAGAAAAAGAAAGAAAAGCTGTGAGTGAGAGAGAGAGAAGCTGTGAGTGAGAGAGAGAGAGAAAAAGAGAAGCTGTGAGTGAGAGAGAGAGAGATAGAAGCTGTGAGTGAGTGAGAGAGAGAAGCTGTGAGTGAGCAAGAAAGAGAAGCTGTGAGTGAGAGAGAAAGAGAAACTGTGAGTGAGAGAGAGAGATAAAGAGAAGCTGTGAGTTAGAGAGAGACAGAGAAAGAGAAGCTGTGAGTGAGAGAGAGAGAAAGAGAAGCTGTGAGTGAGAGAGAGAAGCTGTGAGTGAGGGAGAGAGAGAGAAAAGCTGTGAGTGAGAGAGAGAGAAGCTGTGAGAGAGAGAGAGAAAGAGAAGATGCGAGTGAGAGAGAGAGAGAAGCTGTGAGTGAGAGAGAGAGAAGCTGTGAGTGAGAGAGAGAGAGAGAAAGAGAAGCTGTGAGTGAGAGAGAGAGATAAAGCAAAGCTGTGAGTTAGAGAGAGACAAAGAGAAGCTGTGAGTGAGAGAGAGAGAGAAAGAGAAGCTGTGAGTGAGAGAGAGAGAGAGAAGCTGTGAGTGACAGAGAGAAAGAGGAGCTGTGAGTGAGAGAGAGAAAAAGAGATGCTGTGAGTGAGAGAGAGAGAGAGAAAGAGAAGCTGTGAGTGAGAAAGAGAGAAAGAGAAGCTGTGAGTGAGAGAGAGAAAATGAAAGAAAAGCTGTGAGTGAGAGAGAGAGGAGCTGTGAGTGAGAGAGAGAAAAAGAGAAGCTGTGAGTGACAGAGAGAGAAAGAGAAGCTGTGAGTGACAGAGAGAGAGAAAGAGAAGCTGTGAGTGAGAGAGAGAGAGAGAGAGAGAGAAAGAGAATCTGTGTGTGTGAGAGAGAAAGAGAAGCTGTGAGAGAGAGAGAAAGAGAAGCTGTGAGTGAGAGAGAGAGAGAAAGAGAAGATGTGAGTGCGAGAGAGAGAGAGAAAGAGAAGCTGTGAGTATGAGAGAGAGAGAGAAAGAGAAGCTGTGAGTGAGAGAGAGAGAAGCTGTGAGTGAGAGAGAGAGAGAGAAGATGTGAGTGAGAGAGAGAGAAAGAATCTGTGACAGTGAGAGAGAGAGAGCAAAAGAGAAGCTGTGAGTGAGAGAGAGAGAAAGAAAGAAGAAGCTGTGAGTGAGAGAGAGAAAGAGAAGCAGTGAGAGAGAGAAAAAGAAGCTGTGAGTGTGAGAGAGAGAAAGAGAAGCTGTGAGTGAGAGAGAGAGAGAGATGCTGTGAGTGGGAGAGAGAGAGAAAGAGAAGCTGTGAGTGAGAGTTAGAAAGAGAAGCTGTGGGTGAGAGAGAGAGAGAAAGAGAAGGTGTGAGTGAGTGAGAGAGAGAGAGAAGGTGTGAGTGAGAGAGAGAAAGAGAAGCTGTTAGTGTGTGTGAGAGAGAAAGAGAAGCTGTGAGTGAGAGGGAGAGAGAGAGAGAAGCTGTGAATGAGAGAGAGAGAAAGAGCAGCTGTGAGTGAGAGAGAGAAAGAGAAGCTGTGAGTGAGAGAGAGAGAGAAAGAGAAGCTGTGAGAGAGAGAGAGAAAGAGAAGCTGTGAGTGAGAGAGGGAGAGAGAGAAAGAGAAGCTTTGAGTGAGAGAGAGAGAGAGAAAGAGAATCTGTGAGTGAGAGAGAGAGAAAGAGAAGCTGTGAGTGAGAGAGAGAGAGAAAGAGAAGCTGTGAGTGAGAGAGAGAGAGAGAGAAGCTGTGAGAGATTGAAAAAGAAGCTGTGAGTGAGAGAGAGAGAAAGAGAAGCTGTGAGTGAGAGAGAGAGAAAGAGAAGCTGTGAGTGGGAGAAAGAGAGAGGAAGAGAAGCTGTGAGTGAGAGAGAGAAAGAGAAGCTGTGAGTGAGAGAGAGAGGGAGAAAGAGAAGCTGTGAGTGAGAGAGAGAGAGAAGCTGTGAGTGAGAGAGTGAGAGAGAGTGAGTATGAGAAGCTGTGAGTGAGAGAGAGAGAGAGAGAAAGAGAAGCGGTGAGTGAGAGAGAGAGAAAGAAGCTGAGAGAGAGAGAGAGAGAGTGAAGCAGTGAGTGAGAGAAAGAGAAAGAGAAGATGTGAGTGAGTGAGAGAGAGAGAGAAGCTGTGAGTGAGAGAGAGAGAGAAGCTGTGAGTCAGAGAGAGAGAAAAAGAAAAGCTGTGAGTAAGAGAGAGTCATAAAGCAATGCTGTGAGAGAGAGAGACAGAAAAAGAGAAGCTGTGAGTGAGAGAGAGAGAGAGAATGAGAAGCTGTGAGTGAGAGAGAGAGAGATGCTGTGAGTGTGAGAGTGAGAGAAAGAGAAGCTGTGAGTGAGTGATAGAGAGAGATACAGAAGGTGTGAGTGAGAGAGAGAGAGAAAGAGAAGGTGTGAGTGAGAGAGAGAGAAGCTGTGAGTGAGAGAGAGAGGGAGAAAGAGAAGCTGTGAGTGAGAGAGAGAGAGAAAGAGAAGCTGTGAGTGAGAGGGAGAGAGAGAGAGAAGCTGTGAGTGACAGAGGGAGAAAGAGAAGCTGTGAGTGACAGAGAGAGAGAAAAAGAGAAGAAGTGAGTGAGAGAGAGAGAGAAAGAGAAGCTGTGAGAGAGACAGAGAAAGAGAAGCTGTGAGTGAGAGAGAGAGAGAAAGAGAAGCTGTGAGTGCGAGAGAGAGAGAGAAAGTGAAGCTGTGTGTAAGAGACAGAGAGAGAATTTGTGTGTGAGACAGAGAGAGAGAAGCTGTGAGAGAGAGAAAGAGACTCTGTGAGAATGAGAGAGAGAAAGAGAAGCTGTGAGTGAGAGAGAGAGAGAAAGAGAAGCTGTGAGTGAGAGAGAGAGAGAGAGAAGCTGTTAGTGAGAGAGAGAATGAAATAAGCTGTCCGTGAGAGAGAGAGAGAAAGAGAAGCTGTGAGTGAGAGAGAGAGACAGAGAAAGAGAAGCTATGAGTGAGAGAGAGAGAGAGAAAGAGAAGCTGAGTGAGAGAGAGAGAGTGAAGCTGTGAGTGAGAGAAAGAGAAAGAGAATCTGTGAGTAAGAGTGAGAGATAAAGCGATGCTGTGCGAGAGAGAGACAGAGAAAGAGAAGCTGTGAGTGACAGAGAGAGAGAAAAAGAGAAGAAGTGAGTGAGAGAGAGAGAGAAAGAGAAGCTGTGTGAGAGAGAGAAAGAGAAGCTGTGAGTGAGAGAGAGAGAGAAAGAGAAGCTGTGAGTGTGAGAGAGAGAGAGAGAGAAAGTGAAGCTGTGAGTAAGAGACAGAGAGAGAATCTGTGAGTGAGAGAGAGAGAGAGAAGCTGTGAGAGAGAGAAAGAGACTGTGAGAATGAGAGAGAGAAAGAGAAGCTGTGAGTGAGAGAGAGAGAGAAAGAGAAGCTGTGAGTGAGAGAGAGAGAGAAAGAGAAGCTGTTAGTGAGAGAGAGAGTGAAATAAGCTGTCCGTGAGAGAGAGAGAGAAAGAGAATTTGTGAGTGAGAGAGAGAGACAGAGAAAGAGAAGCTATGAGTGAGAGAGAGAGAGAGAAAGAGAAGCTGAGTGAGAGAGAGAGAGAGAAGCTGTGAGTGAGAGAGAGAGAAAGAGAAGCTGTGAGTAAGAGCGAGAGAGAAAGAGAAGCTGTGAGTGAGAGAGAGAAATAGAAAGAGATCTGTGAGTGAGAGAGAGAGAAGCTGTGAGTGAGAGAGAGAGATAAAGAGAAACTGTGAGTGAGAGGGAGAGAGAGAGAGAAGCTGTGAGTGACAGAGAGAGAAAGAGAAGCTGTGAGTGAGAGAGAGAGAGAAAGAGAAGCTGTGTGAGAGAGAGAGAAAGAGAAGATGGGAGTGAGAGAGAGAGTAAGATAAGCTGTGAGTGCGAGAGAGAGAGAGAGAGAAAGAGAAGCTGTGAGTAAGACAGAGAGAGAAGCTGGGAGTGAGAGAGAGAGCGAAGGTGTGAGTGAGAGAGAAAGAGAAAGAGAAGCTGTGAGTGAGAGAAAGAGTGAAAGAAGCTGTGAGTGAGAGAGAGAGAGAGAAAGAGAAGCTGTGAGTGAGAGTGTGAGAAAGCAAGCTGTGAGTGAGAGAGCAAGAGAAAGAGAAGCTGTGAGTGGGAGAGAGAGTGAGAGAAAGAGAAGCTGTGAGTGAGAGTGAGAGAGAGAGAAAGAGAAGCTGTTACAGTGAGTGAGAGAGAGAGCGAAAGAGAAGCTGTGAGTGAGAGAGAGAGAGAGAATCTGTGAGTGAGAGAGAGAAGCTGTGTGAGAGAGAAAGAGACTGTGAGAGAGAATGAGAGAGAGAAAGAGAAGCTGTGAGTGAGTGAGAGAGAGAAAGAGAAGCTGTGAGTGAGAGAGAGAAAGAGAAGCTGTCAGTGAGAGAGAGAGAGAAAGAGAAGCTGTGAGTGATAGAGAGAGACAGAGAAAGAGAAGCTATGAGTGAGAGAGAGAGAGAGAAAGAGAAGCTGAGTGAAAGAGAGAGTGAAGCTATGAGTGAGAGAGGGAGAGAGAAAGAGAAGCTGTGAGTGAGAGAGAGAGAGAAGCTGTGAGTGAGTGAGAGAGAGAAGCTGTGAGTGACAGAGAGAGAAAGAGAATCTGTGAGTAAGAGATAGAGATAAAGCGATGCTGTGCGAGAGAGAGACAAAGAGAAGCTGTGAGTGAGTGAGAGAGAGAGAGAGAGAGATGCTGTGAGTGAGTGAGAGAGAGAAAGAAAGAGAAGCTGTGAGTGAGAGAGAGAGAGAAGCTGTGAGTGAGAGAGAGAGAGAAGCTGTGAGTGAGAGAGAGAGGGAGAAAAAAGCTGTGAGTGAAAGAGAGAAAAAGAAAGAGATCTGTGAGTGAGTGAGAGAGAAGCTGTGAGTGAGAGGGAGAGGGAGAAGCTGTGAGTGACAGAGAGAGAAAGAGAAGCTGTGAGTGAGAGAGAGAGAGAGAAAGAGAAGCTGTGAGAGAGAGAGAAATAGAAGCTGAGTGTGAGAGAGAGAAAGATAAGCTGTGAGTGCGAGAGAGAGAGAGAGAGAGAGAAAGAGAAGCTGTGAGTAAGAGACAGAGAGAGAAGCTGTGAGTGAGAGAGAGAAGCTGTGAGAGAGAGAAAGAGTGTGAGAGAGAATTAGAGAGAGAAAGAGAAGCTGTGAGAGAGAGAGAGAAAGAGAAGCTGTGAGTGAAAGAGAAAGAGAAGCTGTGAGTGAGAGAGAGAGACAGAGAAAGAGAAGCTATGAGTGAGAGAGAGAGAGTGAAGCTGTGAGTGAGAGAGAGAGAGAGAAAGAGAAGATGTAAGTGAGAGAGAGAGAGAGAAGCTGTGAGTGAGAGAGAGAGAGAAGCTGTGAGTGACAGAGAGAGAGAAAGAGAATCTGTGAGTAAGAGATAGAGATAAAGCGGTGCTGTGCGAGAGAGAGACAGAGAAAGAGAAGCTGTGAGAGAGAGAGATAGAAAAAAAGAGAAGCTGAGGGTGAGAGAGAGAAAAAGAAAGAGATCTGTGAGTGAGAGAGAGAGAAGCTGTGAGTGAGAGAGAGAGGGAGAATGAGAAGCTGTGAGTGAGAGAGAGAGAGAAAGAGAAGCTGTGAGTGAGAGGGAGAGAGAGGGAGAAATTGTGAGTGACAGAGAGAGAAAGAGAAGCTGTGAGTGAGAGAGTGAGAGAAAGAGAAGCTGTGAGAGAGAGAGAGAAAGAGAAGCTGAGAGTGAGAGAGAGAAAGATAAGCTGTGAGTGCGAGAGAGAGAGAGAGAGAAAGAGAAGCTGTGAGTAAGAGACAGAGAGAGAAGCTGTAAGTGAGAGAGAGAAGCTGTGAGAGAGAGAAAGAGTGTGAGAGAGAATGAGAGAGAGAAAGAGAAGCTGTGAGTGAGAGAGTGAGAGAAAGAGAAGCTGTGAGTGAGAGAGAAAGAGAAGCTGTGAGTGAGAGAGAGAGTGAAAGAAGCTGTGAGTGAGAGAGATAGAGAAAGAGAAGCTGTGAGTGAGAGATAGAGAAAGCAAGCTGTGAGTGAGAGAGCGAGAGAAAGAGAAGCTGTGAGTGGGAGAGAGAGTAAGAGAAAGAGAAGCTGTGAGTGAAAGTGAGAGGGAGATAAAGAGAAGCTGTTACAGTGAGAGAGAGAGAGCGAAAGAGAAGCTGTGAGTGAGAGAGAGAGAGAAGAGAAGCTGTGAGTGGGAGAGAGATTGAGAAGCTGGGAGTGTGTGTGTGAGAGAGAAAGAGAAGCTGTGAGTAAGAGAGAGAGAGAGAGAAGCTGTGAGTGAGAGAGAGAGAGAGAAAGAGAAGTTGTGAGAGACAGAGAGAAAGAGAAGCTGTGAGTGAGAGAGAGAGAAGCTGTGAGTGAGAGAGAGAGAGAGAAAGAGAAGATGTGAGAGAGAGAGAGAAAGAGAAGCTGTGAGTGAGAGAGAGAGAGAGAGAGAAGATGTGAGTGAGAGAGAGAGAAGCTGTTAGTGAGAGAGAGAGAGAGAGAAAGAGAAGCTGTGAGTGAGAGAGAGACAGAGAAAGAGAAGCTATAAGTGAGAGAGAGAGAAGCTGTGTGAGAGAGAGAGAAAGAGAAGCTGTGAGTGAGAGAGAGAGAGAAAGAGAAGATGTGAGTGCGAGAGAGAGAGAAAGAGAAGCTGTGAGTATGAGAGAGAGAGAGATGCTGTGTGTGTGAGAGAGAGAAGCTGTGAGAGAGAGAAAGAGACTGAGAGAGAATGAGAGATAGAGAAAGTGAAGCTGTGAGTGAGAGAGAGAAAAAGAGAAGCTGTGAGTGTGTGAGAGAGAGAGAGAAGCTGTGACAGTGAGAGAGAGAGTAAAAGAGATGCTGTGAGTGAGAGAGAGAGAAAGAAAGAAGAAGCTGTGAGTGAGAGAGAGAGAGAAAGAGAAGCTGTGAGAGAGAGAAAAAGAAGCTGTGAGTGAGAGAGAGAGAAAGAGAAGCTGTGAGTGAGAGAGAGAGAGAAAGAGAAGCTGTGAGTGGGAGAGAGAGAGAGAAAGAGAAGCTGTGAGTGAGAGAGAGAGAAAGAGAAGCTGTGGGTGAGAGAGAGAGAGAGAAAGAGAAGCTGTGAGTGAGTGAGAGAGAGAGAAGTTGTGAGTGAGAGAGAGAAAGAGAAGTTGTGAGTGTGTGTGAGAGAGAAAGAGAAGCTGTGAGGGAGAGGGAGAGAGAGAGAGAAGCTGTGAATGAGAGAGAGAGAAAGAGCAGCTGTGAGTGAGAGAGAGAAAGAGAAGCTGTGAGTGAGAGAGAGAGAAAGAGAAACTGTGAGAGAGAGAAAGAGAAGCTGTGAGTGAGAGAGGGAGAGAGAGAAAGAGAAGCTTTGAGTGAGAGAGAGAGAGAAAGAGAAGCTGTGAGTGAGAGAGAGAACTAGAAGCTGTGAGTGAGTGAGAGAGAGAAAGAGAAGCTGTGAGTGAGAGAGAGAGAGAAAGAGAAGTTGTGAGTGAGAGAGAGAGAGAGAAGCTGTGTGAGAGAGAGAGAAGCTGTGTGAGAGAGAAAAAGAAGCTGTGAGTGAGAGAGAGAGAAAGAGAAGCTGTGAGTGAGAGAGAGAGAAAGAGAAGCTGTGAGTGGGAGAGAATGAGAGAAAGAGAAGCTGTGAGTGAGAGAGAGAAAGAGAAGCTGTGAGTGAGAGAGAGAGGGAGAAAGAGAAGCTGTGAGTGAGAGAAAGAGAGAGAAGCTGTGAGTGAGTGAGAGAGAGAGTGAGTATGAGAAGCTGTGAGTGAGAGAGAGAGAGAGAGAAAGAGAAGCTGTGAGTCAGAGAGAGAGAAGCTGTGAGTGAGAGAGAGAGAGAGAGAAAGAGAAGATGTGAGTGAGAGAGAGGTAGAAGCTGTTAGTGAGAGAGAGAGAGAGAGAGAAAGAGTAGCTGTGAGTGAGAGAGAGAGACAGAGAAAGAGAAGCTATAAGTGAGAGAGAGAGAGAAAGAAGCTGAGATAGAGAGAGTGAAGCTGTGAGTGAGAGAGAGACAGAGAAAGAGAAGATGTGAGTGTGAGAGAGAGAGAGAAGCTGTGAGTGAGAGAGAGAGAAGCTGTGAGTCAGAGAGAGAGAAAAAGAAAAGCTGTGAGTAAGAGAGAGTGATAAAGCAATGCTGTGAGGGAGAGAGACAGAGAAAGAGAAGCTGTGAGTGAGAGAGAGAGAGAATGAGAAGCTGTGAGTGAGAGAGAGAGAGAGAAAGAGATGCTGTGAGTGTGAGTGTGAGAGTGAGAGAAAGAGAAGCTGTGAGTGAGTGATAGAGAGAGATACAGAAGGTGTGAGTGAGAGAGAGAGAGAAAGAGAAGCTGTGAGTGAGAGAGAGAAAAAGAAAGAAAAGCTGTGAGTGAGAGAGAGAGAAGCTGTGAGTGAGAGAGAGAGAGAAAAATAGAAGCTGTGAGTGAGAGAGAGAGAGATAGAAGCTGTGAGTGAGTGAGAGAGAGAAGCTGTGAGTGAGAGAGAGAGAGAGAAAGAGAAGCTGTGAGTGAGAGAGAGAGATAAACCAAAGCTGTGAGTTAGAGAGAGACAGAGAAAGAGAAGCTGTGAGTTAGAGAGAGACAGAGAAAGAGAAGCTGTGAGTGAGAGAGAGAGAAAGAGAAGCTGTGAGTGAGAGAGAGAAGCTGTGAGTGAGGGAGAGAGAGAGAGAAGCTGTGAGTGAGAGAGAGAGAAGCTGTGAGAGAGAGAGAGAAAGAGAAGATGCGAGTGAGAGAGAGAGAGAGAGAAGCTGTGAGTGAGAGAGAGAGAAGCTGTGAGTGAGAGAGAGAGAGAGAAAGAGAAGCTGTGAGTGAGAGAGAGAGATAAACCAAAGCTGTGAGTTAGAGAGAGACAGAGAAAGAGAAGCTGTGAGTGAGAGAGAGAGAGAAAGAGAAGCTGTGAGTGAGAGAGAGAGAGAGAAGCTGTGAGTGACAGAGAGAAAGAGGAGCTGTGAGTGAGAGAGAGAAAAAGAGATGCTGTGAGTGAGAGAGAGAGAGAGAGAAAGAGAAGCTGTGAGTGAGAAAGAGAGAAAGAGAAGCTGTGAGTGTGAGAGAGAAAATGAAAGAAAAGCTGTGAGTGAGAGAGAGAGAAGCTGTGAGTGAGAGAGAGAGAGAAAAGCTGTGAGTGACAGAGAAAGAGGAGCTGTGAGTGAGAGAGAGAAAAAGAGAAGCTGTGAGTGACAGAGAGAGAAAGAGAAGCTGTGAGTGACAGAGAGAGAGAAAGAGAAG
The DNA here is from genome assembly GCA_035047345.1 of Bradypodion ventrale. Lineage (NCBI taxonomy): Eukaryota > Metazoa > Chordata > Lepidosauria > Squamata > Chamaeleonidae > Bradypodion > Bradypodion ventrale. Next base: position 8,194,748 of record JAWDJE010000018.1, on the reverse strand, counting down.
CTGTGAGTGAGAGAGAGAGAGAGAGAGAGAAAGAGAATCTGTGTGTGTGAGAGAGAAAGAGAAGCTGTGAGAGAGAGAGAAAGAGAAGCTGTGAGTGAGAGAGAGAGAGAAAGAGAAGATGTGAGTGCGAGAGAGAGAGAAAGAGAAGCTGTGAGTATGAGAGAGAGAGAGATGCTGTGTGTGTGAGAGAGAGAGGAGCTGTGAGAGAGAGAAAGAGACTGAGAGAGAATGAGAGAGAGAGAAAGAGAAGTTGTGAGTGAGAGAGAGAGAAAGAGAAGCTGTGAGTGAGAGAGAGAGAGAATCTGTGACAGTGAGAGAGAGAGAGCAAAAGAGAAGCTGTGAGTGAGAGAGAGAGAAAGAAAGAAGAAGCTGTGAGTGAGAGAGAGAAAGAGAAGCAGTGAGAGAGAGAAAAAGAAGCTGTGAGTGTGAGAGAGAGAAAGAGAAGCTGTGAGTGAGAGAGAGAAAGAGAGATGCTGTGAGTGGGAGAGAGAGAGAAAGAGAAGCTGTGAGTGAGAGTTAGAAAGAGAAGCTGTGGGTGAGAGAGAGAGAGAAAGAGAAGGTGTGAGTGAGTGAGAGAGAGAGAGAAGGTGTGAGTGAGAGAGAGAAAGAGAAGCTGTTAGTGTGTGTGAGAGAGAAAGAGAAGCTGTGAGTGAGAGGGAGAGAGAGAGAGAAGCTGTGAATGAGAGAGAGAGAAAGAGCAGCTGTGAGTGAGAGAGAGAAAGAGAAGCTGTGAGTGAGAGAGAGAGAGAAAGAGAAGCTGTGAGTGAGAGAGAGAGAAAGAGAAGCTGTGAGTGAGAGAGAGAGAGAGAGAAGCTGTGAGTGAGAGAGAGAGAGAGAGAAGCTGTGAGAGATTGAAAAAGAAGCTGTGAGTGAGAGAGAGAGAAAGAGAAGCTGTGAGTGAGAGAGAGAGAGAAGCTGTGAGTGAGAGAGTGAGAGAGAGTGAGTATGAGAAGCTGTGAGTGAGAGAGAGAGAGAGAAAGAGAAGCGGTGAGTGAGAGAGAGAGAGAAGCTGTGAGTGAGAGAGAGAGAAAGAAGCTGAGAGAGAGAGAGAGTGAAGCAGTGAGTGAGAGAAAGAGAAAGAGAAGATGTGAGTGAGTGAGAGAGAGAGAGAAGCTGTGAGTGAGAGAGAGAGAGAAGCTGTGAGTCAGAGAGAGAGAAAAAGAAAAGCTGTGAGTAAGAGAGAGTCATAAAGCAATGCTGTGAGAGAGAGAGACAGAAAAAGAGAAGCTGTGAGTGAGAGAGAGAGAGAGAATGAGAAGCTGTGAGTGAGAGAGAGAGAGAGATGCTGTGAGTGTGAGAGTGAGAGAAAGAGAAGCTGTGAGTGAGTGATAGAGAGAGATACAGAAGGTGTGAGTGAGAGAGAGAGAGAAAGAGAAGGTGTGAGTGAGAGAGAGAGAAGCTGTGAGTGAGAGAGAGAGGGAGAAAGAGAAGCTGTGAGTGGGAGAGAGAGAGAAAGAGAAGCTGTGAGTGAGAGGGAGAGAGAGAGAGAAGCTGTGAGTGACAGAGGGAGAAAGAGAAGCTGTGAGTGACAGAGAGAGAGAAAAAGAGAAGAAGTGAGTGAGAGAGAGAGAGAAAGAGAAGCTGTGAGAGAGAGAGAGAAAGAGAAGCTGTGAGTGAGAGACAGAGAGAAAGAGAAGCTGTGAGTGCGAGAGAGAGAGAGAGAAAGAGAAGCTGTGAGTGAGAGAGAGAGATAAACCAAAGCTGTGAGTTAGAGAGAGACAGAGAAAGAGAAGCTGTGAGTGAGAGAGAGAGAGAAAGAGAAGCTGTGAGTGAGAGAGAGAGAGAGAAGCTGTGAGTGACAGAGAGAAAGAGGAGCTGTGAGTGAGAGAGAGAAAAAGAGATGCTGTGAGTGAGAGAGAGAGAGAGAGAAAGAGAAGCTGTGAGTGAGAAAGAGAGAAAGAGAAGCTGTGAGTGTGAGAGAGAAAATGAAAGAAAAGCTGTGAGTGAGAGAGAGAGAAGCTGTGAGTGAGAGAGAGAGAGAAAAGCTGTGAGTGACAGAGAAAGAGGAGCTGTGAGTGAGAGAGAGAAAAAGAGAAGCTGTGAGTGACAGAGAGAGAAAGAGAAGCTGTGAGTGACAGAGAGAGAGAAAGAGAAGCTGTGAGTGAGAGAGAGAGAGAGAGAGAAAGAGAATCTGTGTGTGTGAGAGAGAAAGAGAAGCTGTGAGAGAGAGAGAAAGAGAAGCTGTGAGTGAGAGAGAGAGAGAAAGAGAAGATGTGAGTGCGAGAGAGAGAGAAAGAGAAGCTGTGAGTATGAGAGAGAGAGAGATGCTGTGTGTGTGAGAGAGAGAGGAGCTGTGAGAGAGAGAAAGAGACTGAGAGAGAATGAGAGAGAGAGAAAGAGAAGTTGTGAGTGAGAGAGAGAGAAAGAGAAGCTGTGAGTGAGAGAGAGAGAGAATCTGTGACAGTGAGAGAGAGAGAGCAAAAGAGAAGCTGTGAGTGAGAGAGAGAGAAAGAAAGAAGAAGCTGTGAGTGAGAGAGAGAAAGAGAAGCAGTGAGAGAGAGAAAAAGAAGCTGTGAGTGTGAGAGAGAGAAAGAGAAGCTGTGAGTGAGAGAGAGAAAGAGAGATGCTGTGAGTGGGAGAGAGAGAGAAAGAGAAGCTGTGAGTGAGAGTTAGAAAGAGAAGCTGTGGGTGAGAGAGAGAGAGAAAGAGAAGGTGTGAGTGAGTGAGAGAGAGAGAGAAGGTGTGAGTGAGAGAGAGAAAGAGAAGCTGTTAGTGTGTGAGAGAGAAAGAGAAGCTGTGAGTGAGAGGGAGAGAGAGAGAGAAGCTGTGAATGAGAGAGAGAGAAAGAGCAGCTGTGAGTGAGAGAGAGAAAGAGAAGCTGTGAGTGAGAGAGAGAGAGAAAGAGAAGCTGTGAGTGAGAGAGAGAGAAAGAGAAGCTGTGAGTGAGAGAGAGAGAGAGAGAAGCTGTGAGTGAGAGAGAGAGAGAGAGAAGCTGTGAGAGATTGAAAAAGAAGCTGTGAGTGAGAGAGAGAGAAAGAGAAGCTGTGAGTGAGAGAGAGAGAGAAGCTGTGAGTGAGAGAGTGAGAGAGAGTGAGTATGAGAAGCTGTGAGTGAGAGAGAGAGAGAGAGAAAGAGAAGCGGTGAGTGAGAGAGAGAGAGAAGCTGTGAGTGAGAGAGAGAGAAAGAAGCTGAGAGAGAGAGAGAGTGAAGCAGTGAGTGAGAGAAAGAGAAAGAGAAGATGTGAGTGAGTGAGAGAGAGAGAGAAGCTGTGAGTGAGAGAGAGAGAGAAGCTGTGAGTCAGAGAGAGAGAAAAAGAAAAGCTGTGAGTAAGAGAGAGTCATAAAGCAATGCTGTGAGAGAGAGAGACAGAAAAATAGAAGCTGTGAGTGAGAGAGAGAGAGAATGAGAAGCTGTGAGTGAGAGAGAGAGAGAGATGCTGTGAGTGTGAGAGTGAGAGAAAGAGAAGCTGTGAGTGAGTGATAGAGAGAGATACAGAAGGTGTGAGTGAGAGAGAGAGAGAAAGAGAAGGTGTGAGTGAGAGAGAGAGAAGCTGTGAGTGAGAGAGAGAGGGAGAAAGAGAAGCTGTGAGTGAGAGAGAGAGAGAAAGAGAAGCTGTGAGTGAGAGGGAGAGAGAGAGAGAAGCTGTGAGTGACAGAGGGAGAAAGAGAAGCTGTGAGTGACAGAGAGAGAGAAAAAGAGAAGAAGTGAGTGAGAGAGAGAGAGAAAGAGAAGCTGTGAGAGAGAGAGAGAAAGAGAAGCTGTGAGTGAGAGAGAGAGAGAAAGAGAAGCTGTGAGTGCGAGAGAGAGAGAGAGAAAGTGAAGCTGTGTGTAAGAGACAGAGAGAGAATTTGTGTGTGAGACAGAGAGAGAGAAGCTGTGAGAGAGAGAAAGAGACTCTGTGAGAATGAGAGAGAGAAAGAGAAGCTGTGAGTGAGAGAGAGAGAGAAAGAGAAGCTGTGAGTGAGAGAGAGAGAGAGAGAGAAGCTGTTAGTGAGAGAGAGAATGAAATAAGCTGTCCGTGAGAGAGAGAGAGAAAGAGAAGCTGTGAGTGAGAGAGAGAGACAGAGAAAGAGAAGCTATGAGTGAGAGAGAGAGAGAGAAAGAGAAGCTGAGTGAGAGAGAGAGAGTGAAGCTGTGAGTGAGAGAAAGAGAAAGAGAAGCTGTGAGTAAGAGTGAGAGATAAAGTGATGCTGTGCGAGAGAGACAGAGAAAGAGAAGCTGTGAGTGACAGAGAGAGAGAAAAAGAGAAGAAGTGAGTGAGAGAGAGAGAGAAAGAGAAGCTGTGAGAGAGAGAGAAAGAGAAGCTGTGAGTGAGAGAGAGAGAGAAAGAGAAGCTGTGAGTGCGAGAGAGAGAGAGAGAGAGAAAGTGAAGCTGTGAGTAAGAGACAGAGAGAGAATCTGTGAGTGAGAGAGAGAGAGAGAAGCTGTGAGAGAGAGAAAGAGACTGTGAGAATGAGAGAGAGAAAGAGAAGCTGTGAGTGAGAGAGAGAGAGAAAGAGAAGCTGTGAGTGAGAGAGAGAGAGAAAGAGAAGCTGTTAGTGAGAGAGAGAGTGAAATAAGCTGTCCGTGAGAGAGAGAGAGAAAGAGAATTTGTGAGTGAGAGAGAGAGACAGAGAAAGAGAAGCTATGAGTGAGAGAGAGAGAGAAAAAGAGAAGCTGAGTGAGAGAGAGAGAGAGAAGCTGTGAGTGAGAGAGAGAGAAAGAGAAGCTGTGAGTGAGAGCGAGAGAGAAAGAGAAGCTGTGAGTGAGAGAGAGAAATAGAAAGAGATCTGTGAGTGAGAGAGAGAGAAGCTGTGAGTGAGAGAGAGAGATAAAGAGAAACTGTGAGTGAGAGGGAGAGAGAGAGAGAAGCTGTGAGTGACAGAGAGAGAAAGAGAAGCTGTGAGTGAGAGAGAGAGAGAAAGAGAAGCTGTGTGAGAGAGAGAGAAAGAGAAGCTGGGAGTGAGAGAGAGAGTAAGATAAGCTGTGAGTGAGAGAGAGAGAGAGAGAGAGAGAAAGAGAAGCTGTGAGTAAGACAGAGAGAGAAGCTGGGAGTGAGAGAGAGAGCGAAGGTGTGAGTGAGAGAGAAAGAGAAAGAGAAGCTGTGAGTGAGAGAAAGAGTGAAAGAAGCTGTGAGTGAGAGAGAGAGAGAGAAAGAGAAGCTGTGAGTGAGAGTGTGAGAAAGCAAGCTGTGAGTGAGAGAGCAAGAGAAAGAGAAGCTGTGAGTGGGAGAGAGAGTGAGAGAAAGAGAAGCTGTGAGTGAGAGTGAGAGAGAGAGAAAGAGAAGCTGTTACAGTGAGTGAGAGAGAGAGCGAAAGAGAAGCTGTGAGTGAGAGAGAGAGAGAGAATCTGTGAGTGAGAGAGAGAAGCTGTGAGAGAGAAAGAGACTGTGAGAGAGAATGAGAGAGAGAAAGAGAAGCTGTGAGTGAGTGAGAGAGAGAAAGAGAAGCTGTGAGTGAGAGAGAGAGAGAAAGAGAAGCTGTTAGTGAGAGAGAGAGTGAAAGAAGCTGTCAGTGAGAGAGAGAGAGAAAGAGAAGCTGTGAGTGATAGAGAGAGACAGAGAAAGAGAAGCTATGAGTGAGAGAGAGAGAGAGAAAGAGAAGCTGAGTGAAAGAGAGAGTGAAGCTATGAGTGAGAGAGGGAGAGAGAAAGAGAAGCTGTGAGTGAGAGAGAGAGAGAAGCTGTGAGTGAGTGAGAGAGAGAAGCTGTGAGTGACAGAGAGAGAGAAAGAGAATCTGTGAGTAAGAGATAGAGATAAAGCGATGCTGTGCGAGAGAGAGACAAAGAGAAGCTGTGAGTGAGTGAGAGAGAGAGAGAGAGAGAGACAGATGCTGTGAGTGAGTGAGAGAGAGAAAGAGAAGCTGTGAGTGAGAGAGAGAGAGAAGCTGTGAGTGAGAGAGAGAGAGAAGCTGTGAGTGAGAGAGAGAGGGAGAAAAAAGCTGTGAGTGAAAGAGAGAAAAAGAAAGAGATCTGTGAGTGAGTGAGAGAGAAGCTGTGAGTGAGAGGGAGAGGGAGAAGCTGTGAGTGACAGAGAGAGAAAGAGAAGCTGTGAGTGAGAGAGAGAGAGAGAAAGAGAAGCTGTGAGAGAGAGAGAAATAGAAGCTGAGTGTGAGAGAGAGAAAGATAAGCTGTGAGTGCGAGAGAGAGAGAGAGAGAGAAATAGAAGCTGTGAGTAAGAGACAGAGAGAGAAGCTGTGAGTGAGAGAGAGAAGCTGTGAGAGAGAGAAAGAGTGTGAGAGAGAATTAGAGAGAGAAAGAGAAGCTGTGAGAGAGAGAGAGAAAGAGAAGCTGTGAGTGAAAGAGAAAGAAGCTGTGAGTGAGAGAGAGAGACAGAGAAAGAGAAGCTATGAGTGAGAGAGAGAGAGAAGCTGTGAGTGAGAGAGAGAGAGAGAAAGAGAAGATGTAAGTGAGAGAGAGAGAGAGAAGCTGTGAGTGAGAGAGAGAAGCTGTGAGTGACAGAGAGAGAGAAAGAGAATCTGTGAGTAAGAGATAGAGATAAAGCGATGCTGTGCGAGAGAGAGACAGAGAAAGAGAAGCTGTGAGTGAGAGAGAGAAAAAAAAGAGAAGCTGAGGGTGAGAGAGAGAAAAAGAAAGAGATCTGTGAGTGAGAGAGAGAGAAGCTGTGAGTGAGAGAGAGAGGGAGAATGAGAAGCTGTGAGTGAGAGAGAGAGAGAAAGAGAAGCTGTGAGTGAGAGGGAGAGAGAGGGAGAAACTGTGAGTGACAGAGAGAGAAAGAGAAGCTGTGAGTGAGAGAGTGAGAGAAAGAGAAGCTGTGAGAGAGAGAGAGAAAGAGAAGCTGAGAGTGAGAGAGAGAAAGATAAGCTGTGAGTGCGAGAGAGAGAGAGAGAAAGAGAAGCTGTGAGTAAGAGACAGAGAGAGAAGCTGTAAGTGAGAGAGAGAAGCTGTGAGAGAGAGAAAGAGTGTGAGAGAGAATGAGAGAGAGAAAGAGAAGCTGTGAGTGAGAGAGTGAGAGAAAGAGAAGCTGTGAGTGAGAGAGAAAGAGAAGCTGTGAGTGAGAGAGAGAGTGAAAGAAGCTGTGAGTGAGAGAGATAGAGAAAGAGAAGCTGTGAGTGAGAGAGAGAGAAAGCAAGCTGTGAGTGAGAGAGCGAGAGAAAGAGAAGCTGTGAGTGGGAGAGAGAGTAAGAGAAAGAGAAGCTGTGAGTGAAAGTGAGAGGGAGAGAAAGAGAAGCTGTTACAGTGAGAGTGAGAGAGCGAAAGAGAAGCTGTGAGTGAGAGAGAGAGAGAAGAGAAGCTGTGAGTGGGAGAGAGATTGAGAAGCTGGGAGTGTGTGTGTGAGAGAGAAAGAGAAGCTGTGAGTAAGAGAGAGAGAGAGAGAAGCTGTGAGTGAGAGAGAGAGAGAGAAAGAGAAGTTGTGAGAGAGAGAGAGAAAGAGAAGCTGTGAGTGAGAGAGAGAGAAGCTGTGAGTGAGAGAGAGAGAGAGAAAGAGAAGATGTGTGAGAGAGAGAGAAAGAGAAGCTGTGAGTGAGAGAGAGAGAGAAGCTGTGAGTGAGAGAGAGAGAGAGAGAGAGAAGATGTGAGTGAGAGAGAGAGAAGCTGTTAGTGAGAGAGAGAGAGAAAGAGAAGCTGTGAGTGAGAGAGAGACAGAGAAAGAGAAGCTATAAGTGAGAGAGAGAGAAGCTGTGTGAGAGAGAGAGAAAGAGAAGCTGTGAGTGAGAGAGAGAGAGAAAGAGAAGATGTGAGTGTGAGAGAGAGAGAAAGAGAAGCTGTGAGTATGAGAGAGAGAGAGATGCTGTGTGTGTGAGAGAGAGAAGCTGTGAGAGAGAGAAAGAGACTGAGAGAGAATGAGAGATAGAGAAAGTGAAGCTGTGAGTGAGAGAGAGAAAAAGAGAAGCTGTGAGTGTGAGAGAGAGAGAGAGAAGCTGTGACAGTGAGAGAGAGAGTAAAAGAGAGGTTGTGAGTGAGAGAGAGAGAAAGAAAGAAGAAGCTGTGAGTGAGAGAGAGAGAGAAAGAGAAGCTGTGAGAGAGAGAGAAAGAAGCTGTGAGTGAGAGAGAGAGAAAGAGAAGCTGTGAGTGAGAGAGAGAGAGAGAAAGAGAAGCTGTGAGTGGGAGAGAGAGAGAGAAAGAGAAGCTGTGAGTGAGAGAGAGAGAAAGAGAAGCTGTGGGTGAGAGAGAGAGAGAGAAAGAGAAGCTGTGAGTGAGTGAGAGAGAGAGAAGTTGTGAGTGAGAGAGAGAAAGAGAAGTTGTGAGTGTGTGTGAGAGAGAAAGAGAAGCTGTGAGGGAGAGGGAGAGAGAGAGAAGCTGTGAATGAGAGAGAGAAAGAGCAGCTGTGAGTGAGAGAGAGAAAGAGAAGCTGTGAGTGAGAGAGAGAGAAAGAGAAACTGTGAGAGAGAGAAAGAGAAGCTGTGAGTGAGAGAGGGAGAGAGAGAAAGAGAAGCTTTGAGTGAGAGAGAGAGAGAAAGAGAAGCTGTGAGTGAGAGAGAGAAAGAGAAGCTGTGAGTGAGTGAGAGAGAGAAAGAGAAGCTGTGAGTGAGAGAGAGAGAAAGAGAAGTTGTGAGTGAGAGAGAGAGAGAGAAGCTGTGTGTGAGAGAGAGAAGCTGTGTGTGAGAGAAAAAGAAGCTGTGAGTGAGAGAGAGAGAAAGAGAAACTGTGAGAGAGAGAAAGAGAAGCTGTGAGTGAGAGACGGAGAGAGAGAAAGAGAAGCTTTGAGTGAGAGAGAGAGAGAAAGAGAAGCTGTGAGTGAGAGAGAGAAAGAGAAGCTGTGAGTGAGTGAGAGAGAGAAAGAGAAGTTGTGAGTGAGAGAGAGAGAGAGAAGCTGTGTGAGAGAGAGAGAAGCTGTGTGTGAGAGAAAAAGAAGCTGTGAGTGAGAGAGAGAGAAAGAGAAGCTGTGAGTGAGAGAGAGAGAAAGAGAAGCTGTGAGTGGGAGAGAGAGAGAGAAAGAGAAGCTGTGAGTGAGAGAGAGAAAGAGAAGCTGTGAGTGAGAGAGAGAGGGAGAAAGAGAAGCTGTGAGTGAGAGAAAGAGAGAGAAGCTGTGAGTGAGAGAGAGAGAGAGTGAGTATGAGAAGCTGTGAGTGAGAGAGAGAGAGAGAGAAAGAGAAGCGGTGAGAGAGAGAGAGAGAAGCTGTGAGTGAGAGAGAGAGATAAAGAGAAGCTGTGAGTTAGAGAGAGACAGAGAAAGAGAAGCTGTGAGTCAGAGAGAGAGAAGCTATGAGTGTGAGAGAGAGAGAGAGAAAGAGAAGATGTGAGTGAGAGAGAGGTAGAAGCTGTTAGTGAGAGAGAGAGAGAGAGAGAAAGAGTAGCTGTGAGTGAGAGAGAGAGACAGAGAAAGAGAAGCTATAAGTGAGAGAGAGAGAGAAAGAAGCTGAGATAGAGAGAGTGAAGCTGTGAGTGAGAGAGAGACAGAGAAAGAGAAGATGTGAGTGTGAGAGAGAGAGAGAAGCTGTGAGTGAGAGAGAGAGAAGCTGTGAGTCAGAGAGAGAGAAAAAGAAAAGCTGTGAGTAAGAGAGAGTGATAAAGCAATGCTGTGAGGGAGAGAGACAGAGAAAGAGAAGCTGTGAGTGAGAGAGAGAGAGAATGAGAAGCTGTGAGTGAGAGAGAGAGAGAGAAAGAGATGCTGTGAGTGTGAGTGTGAGAGTGAGAGAAAGAGAAGCTGTGAGTGAGTGATAGAGAGAGATACAGAAGGTGTGAGTGAGAGAGAGAGAGAAAGAGAAGCTGTGAGTGAGAGAGAGAAAAAGAAAGAAAAGCTGTGAGTGTGAGAGAGAGAAGCTGTGAGTGAGAGAGAGAGAGAAAAAGAGAAGCTGTGAGTGAGAGAGAGAGATAGAAGCTGTGAGTGAGTGAGAGAGAGAAGCTGTGAGTGAGAGAGAAAGAGAAGCTGTGAGTGAGAGAGAAAGAGAAACTGTGAGTGAGAGAGAGAGATAAAGAGAAGCTGTGAGTTAGAGAGAGACAGAGAAAGAGAAGCTGTGAGTGAGAGAGAGAGAAAGAGAAGCTGTGAGTGAGAGAGAGAAGCTGTGAGTGAGGGAGAGAGAGAGAGAAGCTGTGAGTGAGAGAGAGAGAAGCTGTGAGAGAGAGAGAGAAAGAGAAGATGCGAGTGAGAGAGAGAGAGAGAGAAGCTGTGAGTGAGAGAGAGAGAAGCTGTGAGTGAGAGAGAGAGAGAGAAAGAGAAGCTGTGAGTGAGAGATAGAGATAAAGCAAAGCTGTGAGTTAGAGAGAGACAGAGAAAGAGAAGCTGTGAGTGAGAGAGAGAGAAAGAGAAGCTGTGAGTGAGAGAGAGAGAGAGAAGCTGTGAGTGACAGAGAGAAAGAGGAGCTGTGAGTGAGAGAGAGAAAAAGAGATGCTGTGAGTGAGAGAGAGAGAGAGAAAGAGAAGCTGTGAGTGAGAAAGAGAGAAAGAGAAGCTGTGAGTGAGAGAGAGAAAATGAAAGAAAAGCTGTGAGTGAGAGAGAGAGAAGCTGTGAGTGAGAGAGAGAGAGAGAAGCTGTGAGTGACAGAGAAAGAGGAGCTGTGAGTGAGAGAGAGAAAAAGAGAAGCTGAGGGTGAGAGAGAGAAAAAGAAAGAGATCTGTGAGTGAGAGAGAGAGAAGCTGTGAGTGAGAGAGAGAGGGAGAATGAGAAGCTGTGAGTGAGAGAGAGAGAGAAAGAGAAGCTGTGAGTGAGAGGGAGAGAGAGGGAGAAACTGTGAGTGACAGAGAGAGAAAGAGAAGCTGTGAGTGAGAGAGTGAGAGAAAGAGAAGCTGTGAGAGAGAGAGAGAAAGAGAAGCTGAGAGTGAGAGAGAGAAAGAGAAGCTGTGAGTGCGAGAGAGAGAGAGAGAAAGAGAAGCTGTGAGTAAGAGACAGAGAGAGAAGCTGTAAGTGAGAGAGAGAAGCTGTGAGAGAGAGAAAGAGTGTGAGAGAGAATGAGAGAGAGAAAGAGAAGCTGTGAGTGAGAGAGTGAGAGAAAGAGAAGCTGTGAGTGAGAGAGAAAGAGAAGCTGTGAGTGAGAGAGAGAGTGAAAGAAGCTGTGAGTGAGAGAGATAGAGAAAGAGAAGCTGTGAGTGAGAGAGAGAGAAAGCAAGCTGTGAGTGAGAGAGCGAGAGAAAGAGAAGCTGTGAGTGGGAGAGAGAGTAAGAGAAAGAGAAGCTGTGAGTGAAAGTGAGAGGGAGAGAAAGAGAAGCTGTTACAGTGAGAGAGAGAGAGCGAAAGAGAAGCTGTGAGTGAGAGAGAGAGAGAAGAGAAGCTGTGAGTGGGAGAGAGATTGAGAAGCTGGGAGTGTGTGTGTGAGAGAGAAAGAGAAGCTGTGAGTAAGAGAGAGAGAGAGAGAAGCTGTGAGTGAGAGAGAGAGAGAGAAAGAGAAGTTGTGAGAGAGAGAGAGAGAGAAGCTGTGAGTGAGAGAGAGAGAAGCTGTGAGTGAGAGAGAGAGAGAGAAAGAGAAGATGTGAGAGAGAGAGAGAAAGAGAAGCTGTGAGTGAGAGAGAGAGAGAAGCTGTGAGTGAGAGAGAGAGAGAGAGAAGATGTGAGTGAGAGAGAGAGAAGCTGTTAGTGAGAGAGAGAGAGAGAGAAAGAGAAGCTGTGAGTGAGAGAGAGACAGAGAAAGAGAAGCTATGAGTGAGAGAGAGAGAAGCTGTGTGAGAGAGAGAGAAAGAGAAGCTGTGAGTGAGAGAGAGAGAGAAAGAGAAGATGTGAGTGCGAGAGAGAGAGAAAGAGAAGCTGTGAGTATGAGAGAGAGAGAGATGCTGTGTGTGAGAGAGAGAGAAGCTGTGAGAGAGAGAAAGAGACTGAGAGAGAATGAGAGATAGAGAAAGTGAAGCTGTGAGTGAGAGAGAGAAAAAGAGAAGCTGTGAGTGTGAGAGAGAGAGAGAGAAGCTGTGACAGTGAGAGAGAGAGTAAAAGAGAGGCTGTGAGTGAGAGAGAGAGAAAGAAAGAAGAAGCTGTGAGTGAGAGAGAGAGAGAAATAGAAGCTGTGAGAGAGAGAAAAAGAAGCTGTGAGTGAGAGAGAGAGAAAGAGAAGCTGTGAGTGAGAGAGAGAGAGAGAGAGAGAAGCTGTGAGTGGGAGAGAGAGAGAGAAAGAGAAGCTGTGAGTGTGTGAGAGAGAAAGAGAAGCTGTGGGTGAGAGAGAGAGAGAGAAAGAGAAGCTGTGAGTGAGTGAGAGAGAGAGAAGTTGTGAGTGAGAGAGAGAAAGAGAAGTTGTGAGTGTGTGTGAGAGAGAAAGAGAAGCTGTGAGGGAGAGAGAGAGAGAGAGAGAAGCTGTGAATGAGAGAGAGAGAAAGAGCAGCTGTGAGTGAGAGAGAGAAAGAGAAGCTGTGAGTGAGAGAGAGAGAAAGAGAAACTGTGAGAGAGAGAAAGAGAAGCTGTGAGTGAGAGAGGGAGAGAGAGAAAGAGAAGCTTTGAGTGAGAGAGAGAGACAAAGAGAAGCTGTGAGTGAGAGAGAGAAAGAGAAGCTGTGAGTGAGTGAGAGAGAGAAAGAGAAGCTGTGAGTGAGAGAGAGAGAAAGAGAAGTTGTGAGTGAGAGAGAGAGAGAGAAGCTGTGTGAGAGAGAGAGAAGCTGTGTGAGAGAGAAAAAGAAGCTGTGAGTGAGAGAGAGAGAAAGAGAAGCTGTGAGTGAGAGAGAGAGAAAGAGAAGCTGTGAGTGGGAGAGAGAGAGAGAAAGAGAAGCTGTGAGTGAGAGAGAGAAAGAGAAGCTGTGAGTGAGAGAGAGAGGGAGAAAGAGAAGCTGTGAGTGAGAGAAAGAGAGAGAAGCTGTGAGTGAGAGAGAGAGAGAGTGAGTATGAGAAGCTGTGAGTGAGAGAGAGAGAGAGAGAAAGAGAAGCGGTGAGAGAGAGAGAGAGAAGCTGTGAGTGAGAGAGAGAGATAAAGAGAAGCTGTGAGTTAGAGAGAGACAGAGAAAGAGAAGCTGTGAGTCAGAGAGAGAGAAGCTATGAGTGAGAGAGAGAGAGAGAGAAAGAGAAGATGTGAGTGAGAGAGAGGTAGAAGCTGTTAGTGAGAGAGAGAGAGAGAGAAAGAGAAGCTGTGAGTGAGAGAGAGAGAAAGAGAAGTTGTGAGTGAGAGAGAGAGAGAGAAGCTGTGTGTGAGAGAGAGAAGCTGTGTGTGAGAGAAAAAGAAGCTGTGAGTGAGAGAGAGAGAAAGAGAAACTGTGAGAGAGAGAAAGAGAAGCTGTGAGTGAGAGACGGAGAGAGAGAAAGAGAAGCTTTGAGTGAGAGAGAGAGAGAAAGAGAAGCTGTGAGTGAGAGAGAGAAAGAGAAGCTGTGAGTGAGTGAGAGAGAGAAAGAGAAGTTGTGAGTGAGAGAGAGAGAGAGAAGCTGTGTGTGAGAGAGAGAAGCTGTGTGTGAGAGAAAAAGAAGCTGTGAGTGAGAGAGAGAGAAAGAGAAGCTGTGAGTGAGAGAGAGAGAAAGAGAAGCTGTGAGTGGGAGAGAGAGAGAGAAAGAGAAGCTGTGAGTGAGAGAGAGAAAGAGAAGCTGTGAGTGAGAGAGAGAGGGAGAAAGAGAAGCTGTGAGTGAGAGAAAGAGAGAGAAGCTGTGAGTGAGAGAGAGAGAGAGTGAGTATGAGAAGCTGTGAGTGAGAGAGAGAGAGAGAGAAAGAGAAGCGGTGAGAGAGAGAGAGAGAAGCTGTGAGTGAGAGAGAGAGATAAAGAGAAGCTGTGAGTTAGAGAGAGACAGAGAAAGAGAAGCTGTGAGTCAGAGAGAGAGAAGCTATGAGTGAGAGAGAGAGAGAGAAAGAGAAGATGTGAGTGAGAGAGAGGTAGAAGCTGTTAGTGAGAGAGAGAGAGAGAGAGAAAGAGTAGCTGTGAGTGAGAGAGAGAGACAGAGAAAGAGAAGCTATAAGTGAGAGAGAGAGAGAAAGAAGCTGAGATAGAGAGAGTGAAGCTGTGAGTGAGAGAGAGACAGAGAAAGAGAAGATGTGAGTGTGAGAGAGAGAGAGAAGCTGTGAGTGAGAGAGAGAGAAGCTGTGAGTCAGAGAGAGAGAAAAAGAAAAGCTGTGAGTAAGAGAGAGTGATAAAGCAATGCTGTGAGGGAGAGAGACAGAGAAAGAGAAGCTGTGAGTGAGAGAGAGAGAGAATGAGAAGCTGTGAGTGAGAGAGAGAGAGAGAAAGAGATGCTGTGAGTGTGAGTGTGAGAGTGAGAGAAAGAGAAGCTGTGAGTGAGTGATAGAGAGAGATACAGAAGGTGTGAGTGAGAGAGAGAGAGAAAGAGAAGCTGTGAGTGAGAGAGAGAAAAAGAAAGAAAAGCTGTGAGTGTGAGAGAGAGAAGCTGTGAGTGAGAGAGAGAGAGAAAAAGAGAAGCTGTGAGTGAGAGAGAGAGATAGAAGCTGTGAGTGAGTGAGAGAGAGAAGCTGTGAGTGAGAGAGAAAGAGAAGCTGTGAGTGAGAGAGAAAGAGAAACTGTGAGTGAGAGAGAGAGATAAAGAGAAGCTGTGAGTTAGAGAGAGACAGAGAAAGAGAAGCTGTGAGTGAGAGAGAGAGAAAGAGAAGCTGTGAGTGAGAGAGAGAAGCTGTGAGTGAGGGAGAGAGAGAGAGAAGCTGTGAGTGAGAGAGAGAGAAGCTGTGAGAGAGAGAGAGAAAGAGAAGATGCGAGTGAGAGAGAGAGAGAGAGAAGCTGTGAGTGAGAGAGAGAGAAGCTGTGAGTGAGAGAGAGAGAGAGAAAGAGAAGCTGTGAGTGAGAGATAGAGATAAAGCAAAGCTGTGAGTTAGAGAGAGACAGAGAAAGAGAAGCTGTGAGTGAGAGAGAGAGAGAAAGAGAAGCTGTGAGTGAGAGAGAGAGAGAGAAGCTGTGAGTGACAGAGAGAAAGAGGAGCTGTGAGTGAGAGAGAGAAAAAGAGATGCTGTGAGTGAGAGAGAGAGAGAGAAAGAGAAGCTGTGAGTGAGAAAGAGAGAAAGAGAAGCTGTGAGTGAGAGAGAGAAAATGAAAGAAAAGCTGTGAGTGAGAGAGAGAGAAGCTGTGAGTGAGAGAGAGAGAGAGAAGCTGTGAGTGACAGAGAAAGAGGAGCTGTGAGTGAGAGAGAGAAAAAGAGAAGCTGAGGGTGAGAGAGAGAAAAAGAAAGAGATCTGTGAGTGAGAGAGAGAGAAGCTGTGAGTGAGAGAGAGAGGGAGAATGAGAAGCTGTGAGTGAGAGAGAGAGAGAAAGAGAAGCTGTGAGTGAGAGGGAGAGAGAGGGAGAAACTGTGAGTGACAGAGAGAGAAAGAGAAGCTGTGAGTGAGAGAGTGAGAGAAAGAGAAGCTGTGAGAGAGAGAGAGAAAGAGAAGCTGAGAGTGAGAGAGAGAAAGATAAGCTGTGAGTGCGAGAGAGAGAGAGAGAAAGAGAAGCTGTGAGTAAGAGACAGAGAGAGAAGCTGTAAGTGAGAGAGAGAAGCTGTGAGAGAGAGAAAGAGTGTGAGAGAGAATGAGAGAGAGAAAGAGAAGCTGTGAGTGAGAGAGTGAGAGAAAGAGAAGCTGTGAGTGAGAGAGAAAGAGAAGCTGTGAGTGAGAGAGAGAGTGAAAGAAGCTGTGAGTGAGAGAGATAGAGAAAGAGAAGCTGTGAGTGAGAGAGAGAGAAAGCAAGCTGTGAGTGAGAGAGCGAGAGAAAGAGAAGCTGTGAGTGGGAGAGAGAGTAAGAGAAAGAGAAGCTGTGAGTGAAAGTGAGAGGGAGAGAAAGAGAAGCTGTTACAGTGAGAGAGAGAGAGCGAAAGAGAAGCTGTGAGTGAGAGAGAGAGAGAAGAGAAGCTGTGAGTGGGAGAGAGATTGAGAAGCTGGGAGTGTGTGTGTGAGAGAGAAAGAGAAGCTGTGAGTAAGAGAGAGAGAGAGAGAAGCTGTGAGTGAGAGAGAGAGAGAGAAAGAGAAGTTGTGAGAGAGAGAGAGAGAGAGAAGCTGTGAGTGAGAGAGAGAGAAGCTGTGAGTGAGAGAGAGAGAGAGAAAGAGAAGATGTGAGAGAGAGAGAGAAAGAGAAGCTGTGAGTGAGAGAGAGAGAGAAGCTGTGAGTGAGAGAGAGAGAGAGAGAAGATGTGAGTGAGAGAGAGAGAAGCTGTTAGTGAGAGAGAGAGAGAGAGAAAGAGAAGCTGTGAGTGAGAGAGAGACAGAGAAAGAGAAGCTATAAGTGAGAGAGAGAGAAGCTGTGTGAGAGAGAGAGAAAGAGAAGCTGTGAGTGAGAGAGAGAGAGAAAGAGAAGATGTGAGTGCGAGAGAGAGAGAAAGAGAAGCTGTGAGTATGAGAGAGAGAGAGATGCTGTGTGTGAGAGAGAGAGAAGCTGTGAGAGAGAGAAAGAGACTGAGAGAGAATGAGAGATAGAGAAAGTGAAGCTGTGAGTGAGAGAGAGAAAAAGAGAAGCTGTGAGTGTGAGAGAGAGAGAGAGAAGCTGTGACAGTGAGAGAGAGAGTAAAAGAGAGGCTGTGAGTGAGAGAGAGAGAAAGAAAGAAGAAGCTGTGAGTGAGAGAGAGAGAGAAATAGAAGCTGTGAGAGAGAGAAAAAGAAGCTGTGAGTGAGAGAGAGAGAAAGAGAAGCTGTGAGTGAGAGAGAGAGAGAGAGAGAGAAGCTGTGAGTGGGAGAGAGAGAGAGAAAGAGAAGCTGTGAGTGTGTGAGAGAGAAAGAGAAGCTGTGGGTGAGAGAGAGAGAGAGAAAGAGAAGCTGTGAGTGAGTGAGAGAGAGAGAAGTTGTGAGTGAGAGAGAGAAAGAGAAGTTGTGAGTGTGTGTGAGAGAGAAAGAGAAGCTGTGAGGGAGAGAGAGAGAGAGAGAGAAGCTGTGAATGAGAGAGAGAGAAAGAGCAGCTGTGAGTGAGAGAGAGAAAGAGAAGCTGTGAGTGAGAGAGAGAGAAAGAGAAACTGTGAGAGAGAGAAAGAGAAGCTGTGAGTGAGAGAGGGAGAGAGAGAAAGAGAAGCTTTGAGTGAGAGAGAGAGACAAAGAGAAGCTGTGAGTGAGAGAGAGAAAGAGAAGCTGTGAGTGAGTGAGAGAGAGAAAGAGAAGCTGTGAGTGAGAGAGAGAGAAAGAGAAGTTGTGAGTGAGAGAGAGAGAGAGAAGCTGTGAGAGAGAGAGAGAAGCTGTGTGAGAGAGAAAAAGAAGCTGTGAGTGAGAGAGAGAGAAAGAGAAGCTGTGAGTGAGAGAGAGAGAAAGAGAAGCTGTGAGTGGGAGAGAGAGAGAGAAAGAGAAGCTGTGAGTGAGAGAGAGAAAGAGAAGCTGTGAGTGAGAGAGAGAGGGAGAAAGAGAAGCTGTGAGTGAGAGAAAGAGAGAGAAGCTGTGAGTGAGAGAGAGAGAGAGTGAGTATGAGAAGCTGTGAGTGAGAGAGAGAGAGAGAGAAAGAGAAGCGGTGAGAGAGAGAGAGAGAAGCTGTGAGTGAGAGAGAGAGATAAAGAGAAGCTGTGAGTTAGAGAGAGACAGAGAAAGAGAAGCTGTGAGTCAGAGAGAGAGAAGCTATGAGTGAGAGAGAGAGAGAGAGAAAGAGAAGATGTGAGTGAGAGAGAGGTAGAAGCTGTTAGTGAGAGAGAGAGAGAGAGAAAGAGTAGCTGTGAGTGAGAGAGAGAGACAGAGAAAGAGAAGCTATAAGTGAGAGAGAGAGAAAGAAGCTGAGATAGAGAGAGTGAAGCTGTGAGTGAGAGAGAGACAGAGAAAGAGAAGATGTGAGTGTGAGAGAGAGAGAGAAGCTGTGAGTGAGAGAGAGAGAAGCTGTGAGTCAGAGAGAGAGAAAAAGAAAAGCTGTGAGTAAGAGAGAGTGATAAAGCAATGCTGTGAGGGAGAGAGACAGAGAAAGAGAAGCTGTGAGTGAGAGAGAGAGAGAATGAGAAGCTGTGAGTGAGAGAGAGAGAGAGAAAGAGATGCTGTGAGTGTGAGTGTGAGAGTGAGAGAAAGAGAAGCTGTGAGTGAGTGATAGAGAGAGATACAGAAGGTGTGAGTGAGAGAGAGAGAGAAAGAGAAGCTGTGAGTGAGAGAGAGAAAAAGAAAGAAAAGCTGTGAGTGTGAGAGAGAGAAGCTGTGAGTGAGAGAGAGAGAGAAAAAGAGAAGCTGTGAGTGAGAGAGAGAGAGATAGAAGCTGTGAGTGAGTGAGAGAGAGAAGCTGTGAGTGAGAGAGAAAGAGAAGCTGTGAGTGAGAGAGAAAGAGAAACTGTGAGTGAGAGAGAGAGATAAAGAGAAGCTGTGAGTTAGAGAGAGACAGAGAAAGAGAAGCTGTGAGTGAGAGAGAGAGAAAGAGAAGCTGTGAGTGAGAGAGAGAAGCTGTGAGTGAGGGAGAGAGAGAGAGAAGCTGTGAGTGAGAGAGAGAGAAGCTGTGAGAGAGAGAGAGAAAGAGAAGATGCGAGTGAGAGAGAGAGAGAGGGAAGCTGTGAGTGAGAGAGAGAGAAGCTGTGAGTGAGAGAGAGAGAGAGAAAGAGAAGCTGTGAGTGAGAGATAGAGATAAAGCAAAGCTGTGAGTTAGAGAGAGACAGAGAAAGAGAAGCTGTGAGTGAGAGAGTGAGAGAAAGAGAAGCTGTGAGTGAGAGAGAGAGAGAGAAGCTGTGAGTGACAGAGAGAAAGAGGAGCTGTGAGTGAGAGAGAGAAAAAGAGATGCTGTGAGTGAGAGAGAGAGAGAGAAAGAGAAGCTGTGAGTGAGAAAGAGAGAAAGAGAAGCTGTGAGTGAGAGAGAGAAAATGAAAGAAAAGCTGTGAGTGAGAGAGAGAGAAGCTGTGAGTGAGAGAGAGAGAGAGAAGCTGTGAGTGACAGAGAAAGAGGAGCTGTGAGTGAGAGAGAGAAAAAGAGAAGCTGTGAGTGACAGAGAGAGAAAGAGAAGCTGTGAGTGACAGAGAGAGAGAAAGAGAAGCTGTGAGTGAGAGAGAGAGAGAGAGAGAGAAAGAGAATCTGTGTGTGTGAGAGAGAAAGAGAAGCTGTGAGAGAGAGAGAAAGAGAAGCTGTGAGTGAGAGAGAGAGAGAAAGAGAAGATGTGAGTGCGAGAGAGAGAGAAAGAGAAGCTGTGAGTATGAGAGAGAGAGAGATGCTGTGTGTGTGAGAGAGAGAGGAGCTGTGAGAGAGAGAAAGAGACTGAGAGAGAATGAGAGAGAGAGAAAGAGAAGTTGTGAGTGAGAGAGAGAGAAAGAGAAGCTGTGAGTGAGAGAGAGAGAGAGAATCTGTGACAGTGAGAGAGAGAGAGCAAAAGAGAAGCTGTGAGTGAGAGAGAGAGAAAGAAAGAAGAAGCTGTGAGTGAGAGAGAGAAAGAGAAGCAGTGAGAGAGAGAAAAAGAAGCTGTGAGTGTGAGAGAGAGAAAGAGAAGCTGTGAGTGAGAGAGAGAGAGAGATGCTGTGAGTGGGAGAGAGAGAGAAAGAGAAGCTGTGAGTGAGAGTTAGAAAGAGAAGCTGTGGGTGAGAGAGAGAGAGAAAGAGAAGGTGTGAGTGAGTGAGAGAGAGAAGGTGTGAGTGAGAGAGAGAAAGAGAAGCTGTTAGTGTGTGTGAGAGAGAAAGAGAAGCTGTGAGTGAGAGGGAGAGAGAGAGAGAAGCTGTGAATGAGAGAGAGAGAAAGAGCAGCTGTGAGTGAGAGAGAGAGAGAAGCTGTGAGTGAGAGAGAGAGAGAAAGAGAATCTGTGAGAGAGAGAGAGAAAGAGAAGCTGTGAGTGAGAGAGGGAGAGAGAGAAAGAGAAGCTTTGAGTGAGAGAGAGAGAGAGAAAGAGAAGCTGTGAGTGAGAGAGAGAGAGAAAGAGAAGCTGTGAGTGAGAGAGAGAGAGAAAGAGAAGCTGTGAGTGAGAGAGAGAGAGAGAGAAGCTGTGAGAGATTGAAAAAGAAGCTGTGAGTGAGAGAGAGAGAAAGAGAAGCTGTGAGTGAGAGAGAGAGAAAGAGAAGCTGTGAGTGGGAGAAAGAGAGAGGAAGAGAAGCTGTGAGTGAGAGAGAGAAAGAGAAGCTGTGAGAGAGAGAGAGGGAGAAAGAGAAGCTGTGAGTGAGAGAGAGAGAGAAGCTGTGAGTGAGAGAGTGAGAGAGAGTGAGTATGAGAAGCTGTGAGTGAGAGAGAGAGAGAGAGAAAGAGAAGCGGTGAGTGAGAGAGAGAGAGAAGCTGTGAGTGAGAGAGAGAGAAAGAAGCTGAGAGAGAGAGAGTGAAGCAGTGAGTGAGAGAAAGAGAAAGAGAAGATGTGAGTGAGTGAGAGAGAGAGAGAAGCTGTGAGTGAGAGAGAGAGAGAAGCTGTGAGTCAGAGAGAGAGAAAAAGAAAAGCTGTGAGTAAGAGAGAGTCATAAAGCAATGCTGTGAGAGAGAGAGACAGAAAAAGAGAAGCTGTGAGTGAGAGAGAGAGAGAGAATGAGAAGCTGTGAGTGAGAGAGAGAGAGAGATGCTGTGAGTGTGAGAGTGAGAGAAAGAGAAGCTGTGAGTGAGTGATAGAGAGAGATACAGAAGGTGTGAGTGAGAGAGAGAGAGAAAGAGAAGGTGTGAGTGAGAGAGAGAGAAGCTGTGAGTGAGAGAGAGAGGGAGAAAGAGAAGCTGTGAGTGAGAGAGAGAGAGAAAGAGAAGCTGTGAGTGAGAGGGAGAGAGAGAGAGAAGCTGTGAGTGACAGAGGGAGAAAGAGAAGCTGTGAGTGACAGAGAGAGAGAAAAAGAGAAGAAGTGAGTGAGAGAGAGAGAGAAAGAGAAGCTGTGTGAGAGAGAGAGAAAGAGAAGCTGTGAGTGAGAGAGAGAGAGAAAGAGAAGCTGTGAGTGCGAGAGAGAGAGAGAGAAAGTGAAGCTGTGTGTAAGAGACAGAGAGAGAATTTGTGTGTGAGACAGAGAGAGAGAAGCTGTGAGAGAGAGAAAGAGACTCTGTGAGAATGAGAGAGAGAAAGAGAAGCTGTGAGTGAGAGAGAGAGAGAAAGAGAAGCTGTGAGTGAGAGAGAGAGAGAGAGAAGCTGTTAGTGAGAGAGAGAATGAAATAAGCTGTCCGTGAGAGAGAGAGAGAAAGAGAAGCTGTGAGTGAGAGAGAGAGACAGAGAAAGAGAAGCTATGAGTGAGAGAGAGAGAGAGAAAGAGAAGCTGAGTGAGAGAGAGAGAGTGAAGCTGTGAGTGAGAGAAAGAGAAAGAGAATCTGTGAGTAAGAGTGAGAGATAAAGCGATGCTGTGCGAGAGAGAGACAGAGAAAGAGAAGCTGTGAGTGACAGAGAGAGAGAAAAAGAGAAGAAGTGAGTGAGAGAGAGAGAGAAAGAGAAGCTGTGAGAGAGAGAGAAAGAGAAGCTGTGAGTGAGAGAGAGAGAGAAAGAGAAGCTGTGAGTGCGAGAGAGAGAGAGAGAAAGTGAAGCTGTGAGTAAGAGCCAGAGAGAGAATCTGTGAGTGAGAGAGAGAGAGAGAAGCTGTGAGAGAGAGAAAGATACTGTGAGAATGAGAGAGAGAAAGAGAAGCTGTGAGTGAGAGAGAGAGAGAAAGAGAAGCTGTGAGTGAGAGAGAGAGAGAGAAAGAGAAGCTGTTAGTGAGAGAGAGAGTGAAATAAGCTGTCCGTGAGAGAGAGAGAGAAAGAGAATTTGTGAGTGAGAGAGAGAGACAGAGAAAGAGAAGCTATGAGTGAGAGAGAGAGAGAAAGAGAAGCTGAGTGAGAGAGAGAGAGAGAAGCTGTGAGTGAGAGAGAGAGAAAGAGAAGCTGTGAGTGAGAGCGAGAGAGAAAGAGAAGCTGTGAGTGAGAGAGAGAAATAGAAAGAGATCTGTGAGTGAGAGAGAGAGAAGCTGTGAGTGAGAGAGAGAGATAAAGAGAAACTGTGAGTGAGAGGGAGAGAGAGAGAGAAGCTGTGAGTGACAGAGAGAGAAAGAGAAGCTGTGAGTGAGAGAGAGAGAGAAAGAGAAGCTGTGTGTGAGAGAGAGAAAGAGAAGCTGGGAGTGAGAGAGAGAGTAAGATAAGCTGTGAGTGCGAGAGAGAGAGAGAGAGAAAGAGAAGCTGTGAGTAAGACAGAGAGAGAAGCTGGGAGTGAGAGAGAGAGCGAAGGTGTGAGTGAGAGAGAAAGAGAAAGAGAAGCTGTGAGTGAGAGAAAGAGTGAAAGAAGCTGTGAGTGAGAGAGAGAGAGAGAAAGAGAAGCTGTGAGTGAGAGTGTGAGAAAGCAAGCTGTGAGTGAGAGAGCAAGAGAAAGAGAAGCTGTGAGTGGGAGAGAGAGTGAGAGAAAGAGAAGCTGTGAGTGAGAGTGAGAGAGAGAGAAAGAGAAGCTGTTACAGTGAGTGAGAGAGAGAGCGAAAGAGAAGCTGTGAGTGAGAGAGAGAGAATCTGTGAGTGAGAGAGAGAAGCTGTGAGAGAGAGAAAGAGACTGTGAGAGAGAATGAGAGAGAGAAAGAGAAGCTGTGAGTGAGTGAGAGAGAGAAAGAGAAGCTGTGAGTGAGAGAGAGAGAGAAAGAGAAGCTGTTAGTGAGAGAGAGAGTGAAAGAAGCTGTCAGTGAGAGAGAGAGAGAAAGAGAAGCTGTGAGTGATAGAGAGAGACAGAGAAAGAGAAGCTATGAGTGAGAGAGAGAGAGAGAAAGAGAAGCTGAGTGAAAGAGAGAGTGAAGCTATGAGTGAGAGAGGGAGAGAGAAAGAGAAGCTGTGAGTGAGAGAGAGAGAGAAGCTGTGAGTGAGTGAGAGAGAGAAGCTGTGAGTGACAGAGAGAGAGAAAGAGAATCTGTGAGTAAGAGATAGAGATAAAGCGATGCTGTGCGAGAGAGAGACAAAGAGAAGCTGTGAGTGAGTGAGTGAGAGAGAGAGAGAGAGATGCTGTGAGTGAGTGAGAGAGAGAAAGAGAAGCTGTGAGTGAGAGAGAGAGAGAAGCTGTGAGTGAGAGAGAGAGAAGCTGTGAGTGAGAGAGAGAGGGAGAAAAAAGCTGTGAGTGAAAGAGAGAAAAAGAAAGAGATCTGTGAGTGAGTGAGAGAGAAGCTGTGAGTGAGAGGGAGAGGGAGAAGCTGTGAGTGACAGAGAGAGAAAGAGAAGCTGTGAGTGAGAGAGAGAGAGAGAAAGAGAAGCTGTGAGAGAGAGAGAAATAGAAGCTGAGTGTGAGAGAGAGAAAGATAAGCTGTGAGTGCGAGAGAGAGAGAGAAAGAAAGAGAAGCTGTGAGTAAGAGACAGAGAGAGAAGCTGTGAGTGAGAGAGAGAAGCTGTGTGAGAGAGAAAGAGTGTGAGAGAGAATTAGAGAGAGAAAGAGAAGCTGTGAGAGAGAGAGAGAAAGAGAAGCTGTGAGTGAAAGTGAAAGAGAGTCTGTGAGTGAGAGAGAGAGACAGAGAAAGAGAAGCTATGAGTGAGAGAGAGAGAGTGAAGGTGTGAGTGAGAGAGAGAGAGAGAAAGAGAAGATGTAAGTGAGAGAGAGAGAGAGAAGCTGTGAGTGAGAGAGAGAGAGAAGCTGTGAGTGACAGAGAGAGAGAAAGAGAATCTGTGAGTAAGAGATAGAGATAAAGCGATGCTGTGCGAGAGAGAGACAGAGAAAGAGAAGCTGTGAGTGAGAGAGAGAGAAAAAAAGAGAAGCTGAGGGTGAGAGAGAGAAAAAGAAAGAGATCTGTGAGTGAGAGAGAGAGAAGCTGTGAGTGAGAGAGAGAGGGAGAATGAGAAGCTGTGAGTGAGAGAGAGAGAGAAAGAGAAGCTGTGAGTGAGAGGGAGAGAGAGGGAGAAACTGTGAGTGACAGAGAGAGAAAGAGAAGCTGTGAGTGAGAGAGTGAGAGAAAGAGAAGCTGTGAGAGAGAGAGAGAAAGAGAAGCTGAGAGTGAGAGAGAGAAAGATAAGCTGTGAGTGCGAGAGAGAGAGAGAGAGAAAGAGAAGCTGTGAGTAAGAGACAGAGAGAGAAGCTGTAAGTGAGAGAGAGAAGCTGTGAGAGAGAGAAAGAGTGTGAGAGAGAATGAGAGAGAGAAAGAGAAGCTGTGAGTGAGAGAGTGAGAGAAAGAGAAGCTGTGAGTGAGAGAGAAAGAGAAGCTGTGAGTGAGAGAGAGAGTGAAAGAAGCTGTGAGTGAGAGAGATAGAGAAAGAGAAGCTGTGAGTGAGAGAGAGAGAAAGCAAGCTGTGAGTGAGAGAGCGAGAGAAAGAGAAGCTGTGAGTGGGAGAGAGAGTAAGAGAAAGAGAAGCTGTGAGTGAAAGTGAGAGGGAGAGAAAGAGAAGCTGTTACAGTGAGAGAGAGAGAGCGAAAGAGAAGCTGTGAGTGAGAGAGAGAGAGAAGAGAAGCTGTGAGTGGGAGAGAGATTGAGAAGCTGGGAGTGTGTGTGTGAGAGAGAAAGAGAAGCTGTGAGTAAGAGAGAGAGAGAGAGAAGCTGTGAGTGAGAGAGAGAGAGAGAAAGAGAAGTTGTGAGAGAGAGAGAGAAAGAGAAGCTGTGAGTGAGAGAGAGAGAAGCTGTGAGTGAGAGAGAGAGAGAGAAAGAGAAGATGTGTGAGAGAGAGAGAAAGAGAAGCTGTGAGTGAGAGAGAGAGAGAAGCTGTGAGTGAGAGAGTGAGAGAGAAGATGTGAGTGTGAGAGAGAAAAAGAGAAGCTGTGAGTGAGTGAGAGAGAGATAAAGAGAAGCTGTGAGGGATAGAGAGAGATAAAGAGAAGCTGTGAGAGAGAGAAAGAGAAGCTGTGAGTGAGAGAGAGAAAGAGAAAGAGAAGCTGTGAGTGAGTGAGAGAGAGAAGCTGTGAGTGAGAGAGAGAGAGAAGCTGTGAGTGAGAGAGAAAGAAAGAAAGAGAAGCTATGAGTGAGAGAGAGAGAGAGAGAGAAAGAGAAGCTGTGAGTGAGAGAGACAGAGAGAAAGAGAAGCTGTGAGTGAGAGAGAGAAAGAAAGAGAAACTGTGAGTGTGTGAGAGAGAGAAGCTGTGAGTGAGAGAGAGAGGGAGAAAGAGAAGCAGTGAGAGAGAGAGAGAGAGAAAGAGAAGCTGTGAGTGAGAGAGAGATAGAGAAGATGTGAGTGAGAGAGAGAAAGAGGTGTGAGTGAGAGAGAGAGAGAAAGAGAAGCTGTGAGTGAGAGAGAGAATGAAAGAGAAGCTTTGACTGAGAGAGAGAGATAAAGACAAGCTGTGAGTTAGAGAGAGACAGAGAAAGATAAGTTGTGAGTGAGATAGAGAGAGAGTAGCTGTGAGTGAGAAAGAGAGAGAAGCTGTGAGTGAGTGAGAGAGAGAGAGAAAGAGAAGATGTGAGTGAGAGAGAGAAAGAGAAACTGTGAGTGAGAGAGAGAGAGAAAGAAAGAGAAGCTGTGAGTGAGAGAGAGATAAAGAGAAGCTGTGAGTTAGAGAGAGACAGAGAAAGAGAAGCTGTGAGTGAGAGAGAGAGAGAAAGAGAAGCTGTGAGTGAGAGAGAGAGAGAAAGAGAAGCTGTCAGAGAGAGAGAGAAAGAGAGCGATGCTGTGAGTGAGTGAGAGTGAAGCTGTGAGTGAGAGAGAGAGAGAAGATGTGAGTGAGAGAGAGAAAGAGAACCTTTGAGTGAGAGAGAGAGAGAGAAAGAAAGAGAAGCTGTGAGTGAGAGAGAGATAAAGAGAAGCTGTGAGTGAGAGAGAGAGAGAGAGAAAGAGAAGATGTGAGTGAGAGAGAGAAAGAGAAACTGTGAGTGAGAGAGAGAGAGAAAGAAAGAGAAGCTGTGAGTGAGAGAGAGATAGAAAGAGAAACTGTGACTGAGAGAGAGAGATAAAGACAAGCTGCGAGTTAGAGAGAGACAGAGAAAGAGAAGCTGTGAGTGAGAGAGAGAGAGAGAGAAGCTGTGAGTGAGAAAGAGAGAGAAGCTGTGAGTGAGAGAGAGAGAGAGAAAGAGAAGATGTGAGTGAGAGAGAGAAAGAGAACCTTTGAGTGAGAGAGAGAGAGAGAAAGAGAAGCTGTGAGTGAGAGAGAGAGATAAAGAGAAGCTGTGAGAGAGAGACAGAGAAAGAGAAGCTGTGAGTGAGAGAGAGAGAAAGAGAAGCTGTGAGTGAGAGAGAGATAAAGAGAAGCTGTGAGTGAGAGAGAGAGAAAGAGAAGCTGTGAGTGAGAGAGAGAGAGAAAGGAAGAGAAGCTGTGAGTGAGAGAGAGAGAAGCTTTGAGAGAGTGAGAGAGGGAGAAAGTGAAGCGGTGAGTGAGAGAGAGAATAAGAGAAGCTGTGAGTGTGAGAGAGAGAGAGAGAAAAAGAGAATCTGTCAGTAAGAGAGAGAGAGAAGCTGTGAGTGAGAGAGAGAGAGATAGAAGCTGAGAGTGAGAGAGAGAGAGATAGAAGCTGTGAGTGAGAGAGAGAGAGAGAAGCTGTGAGTGAGAGAGAGAGAGAGAAAGAGAAGCTGTGAGTGAGAGAGAGGCAGAGAAAGAGAAGCTGTGAGTGAGAGAGAGAGAGAGAAAGAGAAGCTGTGTGTGTGTGTGAGAGAGAGAAGCTGTGAGTGTGAGAGAGAGATAGAAAGAGAAGATGTTAGTAAGAGAGTGAAAGAGAGAGAAAGATAACCTGTGAGTGAGAAAGAGAGAGAGAAGCTGTGAGTGAGAGAGAGAGAAGTTGTGAGGAGAGAGAGAGAGAGAAGATGTGAGTGTGAGAGAGAAAGAGAAAGAGAAGCTTTGAGTGAGTGAGAGAGAGAGATAAAGAGAAGCTGTGAGTGCTAGAGAGAGATAAAGAGAAGCTGTGAGTGAGAGAGAGAGAAAGAGAAGATGTGAGTGAGAGAGAGAAGCTGTGTGCGTGAGAGAGAGATAGAAGCTGTGAGTGAGAGAGAAAGAAAGAAAGAGAAGATGTGAGTGAGAGAGAAAGAGAAGATGTGAGTGAGAGAGACAGAGAGAAAGAGAAGCTGTGAGTGAGAGAGAGAGAAAGAAAGAGAAGCTGTGAGTGAGAGAGAAAGAGAAGCTGTGAGTGAGAGAGAGAGAGAGAAGATTTGAGTGAGAGAGTGAGAGAGAGAAAGAGGTGTGAGTGAGAGAGAGAGAAAGAAAGAGAAGCTGTGAGTGAGAGAGAGAATGAAAGAGAAGCTGTGACTGAGAGAGAGAGAGAAAGAAAGAGAAGCTGTGAGTGAGAGAGAGAGGGAGAAAGAGAAGCTGTGAGTGAGAGAGAGAGAGAGAAAGAGAAGCTGTGAGTGAGAGAGAGAGAGAGAAGATGTGAGTGAGAGAGTGAGAGAGAGAAAGAGGTGTGAGTGAGAGAGAGAGAGAGAAGATGTGAGTGAGAGAGTGAGAGAGTGAAAGAGGTGTGAGTGAGAGAGAGAGAGAGAGAGAAGCTGTGAGTGAGAGAGAGAATGAAAGAGAAGCTGTGACTGAGTGAGAGATAAAGATGAGCTGTGAGTTAGAGAGAGACAGAGAAAGATAAGTTGTGAGTGAGATAGAGAGAGAGTAGCTATGAGTGAGAAAGAGAGAGAAGCTGTGAGTGAGAGAGAGAGATAGAAAGAGAAGATGTGAGTGAGAGAGAGAAAGAGAAACTGTGAGTGAGAGAGAGAGAGAAAGAAAGAGAAGCTGTGAGTGAGAGAGAGATAAAGAGAAGCTGTGAGTTAGAGAGAGACAGAGAAAGAGAAGCTGTGAGTGAGAGAGAGAGAAAGAAAGAAGCTGTGAGTGAGAGAGAGAGAGAAGCTGTGAGTGAGAGAGAGAGGGAGAAAGAGAAGCTGTGAGTGAGAGAGAGAGAGAGAGAGAAGCTGTGAGTGAGAGAGAGAGAGAGAAGATGTGAGTGAGAGAGTGAGAGAGAGAAAGAGGTGTGAGTGAGAGAGAGAGAAAGAAAGAGAAGCTGTGAGTGAGAGAGAGAATGAAAGAGAAGCTGTGACTGAGAGAGAGATAAAGACAAGCTGTGAGTTAGAGAGAGACAGAGAAAGATAAGTTGTGAGTGAGATAGAGAGAGAGTAGCTGTGAGTGAGAAAGAGAGAGAAGCTGTGAGTGAGAGAGAGAGAGGGAAAGAGAAGATGTGAGAGAGAGAAAGAGAAACTGTGAGTGAGAGAGAGAGAGAAAGAAAGAGAAGCTGTGAGTGAGAGAGAGATAAAGAGAAGCTGTGAGTTAGAGAGAGAGAGAGAAAGAGAAGCTGTGAGTGAGAGAGAGAGAGAGAAAGAGAAGCTGTGAGTGAGAGAGAGAGAGAGAAAGAGAAGCTGTGAGTGAGAGAGAGAGAGAAAGAGAAGCTGTCAGAGAGAGAGAGAAAGAGAGAGATGCTGTGAGTGAGTGAGAGAGAGAAGCTGTGAGTGAGAGTGAGAGGGAGCAAGAGAAGCGGTGAGTGAGAGAAAGAGAAGCTGTGAGTAAGAGAGAGAGAGAAAAAGAGAAGATGTGAGTGAGAGAGAGAGAAGCTGTGAGTGAGAGAGAGAGAGAGAGAGCGAAGCTGTGAGAGAGATAGAGAAAGAGAAGCTGTGAGTGAGAGAGAGAGAAAGAGAAGCTGTGAGTGAGAGAGAGAGAAAGAGAAGCTGTGAGTTAAAGAGAAACAGTGAAAGAGAAGCTATGAGTTAGAGAGAGAAAGAGAAGCTGTGTGTGTGTGTGTGAGAGAAGCTGTGAGTGACAGAGAGAGCGAAAGAGAAGATAGTGAGAGAGTGAGAGAGAGAAAGAGAAGCTGTGAGTGAGAGAGAGAGAAGCTGTGAGTGAGAGAGCGAGAGAGAAAGAGAAGCTGTGAGTTAGAGAGAAACAGAGAAAGTGAAGCTGTGAGTGAGAGAGAGAGAGAAAGAGAAGCTGTGTGTGTGTAAGAGAGAGAAGCTATGAGTGAGAGAGACAGAAAGAGAAGATGTTAGTGAGAGAGAGAGAAAGAGAAGCTGTGAGTGAGAGAGAGAGAAAGAGAAGCTGTGAGTGAGAGAGAGAGAGAAAGAAAGAGAAGCTGTGAGTGAGAGAGAGAGAAGCTGTGAGTGAGAGAGAGAGAGAAGCTGTGTGTGAGAGAGAGAAAGAGAGGCTGTGAGTGATAGAGAGAGAGAGAGAAAGAGAAGCTGTGAGTGAGAGAGAGAGTAAGAGAAGCTGTGAGTGAGAGAGAGACAGAAGCTGTGAGTGAGAGAGTGAGGGAGTAAGAGAAGCTGTGAGAGAGAGAGAGAGAGAAAGAAAAGCTGTGAGTGAGTGAGAGAAGCTGTGAGTGAGAGAGAGAGAAAGAGAAGCTGTGAGTGAGAGAGAGAGAGAAAGAAAGAGAAGCTGTGTGTGTGTGAGAGAGAGAGAAGCTGTGAGAGAGAGAGAGAGAGAGAAGATGTTAGTAAGAGAGTGAGAGAGAGAAAGAGAACCTGTGAGTGAGAAAGAGAGAGAGAAGCTGTGAGTGAGAGAGAGAGAAGGTGTGAGGAGAGAGAGAGAGAGAAGATGTGAGTGTGAGAGAGAAAGAGAAAGAGAAGCTTTGAGTGAGTGAGAGAGAGAGATAAAGAGAAGCTGTGAGTGATAGAGAGAGACAAAGAGAAGCTGTGAGTGAGAGAGAGAGAGAAGCTGTGAGTGAGAGAGAGAGAGAAAGAGAAGCTGGGAGTGAGAGAGAGAAGCTGTGAGTGAGAGAGAGATAGAAGCTGTGAGTGAGAGAGAAAGAAAGAAAGAGAAGATGTGAGAGAGAAAGAGAAGATGTGAGTGAGAGAGACAGAGAGAAAGAGAAGCTGTGAGTGAGAGAGAGAGAGAAAGAAAGAAAGAGAAGCTGTGAGTGAGAGAGAGAGAGAAGCTGTGAGTGAGAGAGAGAGGGAGAAAGAGAAGCTGT
Organism: Bradypodion ventrale; assembly: GCA_035047345.1. NCBI lineage: Eukaryota > Metazoa > Chordata > Lepidosauria > Squamata > Chamaeleonidae > Bradypodion > Bradypodion ventrale. The sequence goes on along the minus strand of JAWDJE010000018.1, from coordinate 8,165,531 downwards.
GAGTGAGAGAGAGAGAAAGAGAAGCTGTGAGTGAGAGAGAGAGAGAGAAGATGTGAGTGAGAGAGTGAGTGAGAGAAAGAGGTGTGAGTGAGAGAGAGAGAGAGAAAGAGAAGCTGTGAGTGAGAGAGAGAATGAAAGAGAAGCTGTGACTGAGAGTGAGAGATAAAGACAAGCTGTGAGTTAGAGAGAGACAGAGAAAGATAAGTTGTGAGTGAGATAGAGAGAGAGTAGCTATGAGTGAGAAAGAGAGAGAAGCTGTGAGTGAGAGAGAGAGATAGAAAGAGAAGATGTGAGTGAGAGAGAGAAAGAGAAACTGTGAGTGAGAGAGAGAGAGAAAGAAAGAGAAGTTGTGAGTGAGAGAGAGATAAAGAGAAGCTGTAAGTTAGAGAGAGACAGAGAAAGAGAAGCTGTGAGTGAGAAAGAGAGAGAAGCTGTGAGTGAGAGAGAGAGAGAAAGCTGTGAATGTTAGAGAGAAAGACATGCTGTGAGTGAGAGAGAGAGAGAGACAGAGAAGCTGTGAGTGAGAGAGAGAAAAAGAGAAGCTGTGAGTTAGAGAGAGACAGAGGAAGATATGCTGTGAGTGAGTGAGAGAGAGAGAAAGAGAACCTGTGAATGAGAGAGAGAAGCTGTGAGTGAGAGAGAGAAAGAGAAGATGTGAGTGAGAGAGAGAGAGAAAGAGAAGATGTGAGTGAGAGAGAGAGAGAGAAAGAGAAGCTGTGAGTGAGAGAGAGAGAGAGAAGCTGTGAGAGAGAGAGAGATATGCTGTGAGGGAGAGAGAGAGAAGCTGTGAGTGAGAGAGAGAGAGAAAGACAAGCTGTGTGTGAGAGAGAGAAAGAGAAGCTGTGAGTGAGTGAGAGAGAGAGAAGATGTGAGTGAGAGAGAGAAGCTGTGAGTGTGAGAGAGAGAGAGATAAAGAGAAGCTGTGAGTGAGAGAGAGAGAAAGAGAAGCTGGGAGTGAGAGAGAGAGAAAGAGAAGGTGTGTGAGAAAGAGAGAGAAGCTGTGAGAGAGAGAGAGAAGCTGTGAGTGAGAGAGACAGAAAGAAAGAGAAGCTGTGAGTGAGAGAGAGAGAAAGAGAAGCTGTGTGAGAGGGAGAGAGAAAGAGAAGCTGTGAGTGAGAGAGAGAGAGAAAGAGAAGCTGTGAGTTAGAGAGAGACAGAGAAAGAGAAGCTGTGAGTGAGAAAGAGAGAGAAGCTGTGAGTGAGAGAGAGAGAGAGAAAGAGAAGCTGTGAGTGAGAGAGAGAGAGAGAGAGAGAAGCTGTGAGTGAGAGAGAGAGAGAGAAGATGTGAGTGAGAGAGTGAGAGAGAGAAAGAGGTGTGAGTGAGAGAGAGAGAAAGAAAGAGAAGCTGTGAGTGAGAGAGAGAATGAAAGAGAAGCTGTGACTGAGAGAGAGATAAAGACAAGCTGTGAGTTAGAGAGAGACAGAGAAAGATAAGTTGTGAGTGAGATAGAGAGAGAGTAGCTGTGAGTGAGAAAGAGAGAGAAGCTGTGAGTGAGTGAGAGAGAGGGAAAGAGAAGATGTGAGAGAGAGAAAGAGAAACTGTGAGTGAGAGAGAGAGAGAAAGAAAGAGAAGCTGTGAGTGAGAGAGAGATAAAGAGAAGCTGTGAGTTAGAGAGAGACAGAGAAAGAGGAAGCTGTGAGTGAGAGAGAGAGAGAGAAAGAGAAGCTGTGAGTGAGAGAGAGAGAGAGAGAGAAGCTGTGAGTGAGAGAGAGAGAGAAAGAGAAGCTGTCAGAGAGAGAGAGAAAGAGAGAGATGCTGTGAGTGAGTGAGAGAGAGAAGCTGTGAGTGAGAGTGAGAGGGAGCAAGAGAAGCGGTGAGTGAGAGAAAGAGAAGCTGTGAGTAAGAGAGAGAGAGAAAAAGAGAAGATGTGAGTGAGAGAGAGAGAGAGAGAAGCTGTGAGTGAGAGAGAGAGAGAGAGAGCGAAGCTGTGAGAGAGATAGAGAAAGAGAAGCTGTGAGTGAGAGAGAGAGAAAGAGAAGCTGTGAGTGAGAGAGAGATAAAGAGAAGCTGTGAGTTAAAGAGAAACAGTGAAAGAGAAGCTATGAGTGAGAGAGAGAGAGAAAGAGAAGCTGTGTGTGTGTGAGAGAGAGAAGCTGTGAGTGACAGAGAGAGCGAAAGAGAAGATAGTGAGAGAGTGAGAGAGAGAAACAGAAGCTGTGAGTGAGAGAGAGAGAAGCTGTGAGTGAGAGAGCGAGAGAGAAAGAGAAGCTGTGAGTTAGAGAGAAACAGAGAAAGTGAAGCTGTGAGTGAGAGAGAGAGAGAAAGAGAAGCTGTGTGTGTGTGTGAGAGAGAAGCTATGAGTGAGAGAGACAGAAAGAGAAGATGTTAGTGAGAGAGAGAGAAAGAGAAGCTGTGAGTGAGAGAGAGAGAGAAAGAAAGAGAAGCTGTGAGTGAGAGAGAGAGAAGCTGTGAGTGAGAGAAAGAGAGAAGCTGTGTGTGTGAGAGAGAAAGAGAGGCTGTGAGTGATAGAGAGAGAGAGAGAAAGAGAAGCTGTGAGTGAGAGAGAGAGTAAGAGAAGCTGTGAGTGAGAGAGAGACAGAAGCTGTGAGTGAGAGAGTGAGGGAGTAAGAGAAGCTGTGAGTGAGAGAGAGAGAGAAAGAAAAGCTGTGAGTGAGTGAGAGAAGCTGTGAGTGAGAGAGAGAGAAAGAGAAGCTGTGAGTGAGAGAGAGAGAGAAAGAAAGAGAAGCTGTGTGTGTGAGAGAGAGAGAGAAGCTGTGAGAGAGAGAGAGAGAAAGAGAAGATGTTAGTAAGAGAGTGAGAGAGAGAAAGAGAACCTGTGAGTGAGAAAGAGAGAGAGAAGCTGTGAGTGAGAGAGAGAGAAGGTGTGAGGAGAGAGAGAGAGAAGATGTGAGTGTGAGAGAGAAAGAGAAAGAGAAGCTTTGAGTGAGTGAGAGAGAGAGATAAAGAGAAGCTGTGAGTGATAGAGAGAGACAAAGAGAAGCTGTGAGTGAGAGAGAGAGAGAAGCTGTGAGTGAGAGAGAGAGAGAAAGAGAAGCTGGGAGTGAGAGAGAGAAGCTGTGAGTGAGAGAGAGATAGAAGCTGTGAGTGAGAGAGAAAGAAAGAAAGAGAAGATGTGAGAGAGAAAGAGAAGATGTGAGTGAGAGAGACAGAGAGAAAGAGAAGCTGTGAGTGAGAGAGAGAGAGAAAGAAAGAAAGAGAAGCTGTGAGTGAGAGAGAGAGAGAAGCTGTGAGTGAGAGAGAGAGGGAGAAAGAGAAGCTGTGAGTGAGAGAGAGAGAAAGAGAAGCTGTGAGTGAGAGAGAGAGAGAGAAGATGTGAGTGAGAGAGTGAGTGAGAGAAAGAGGTGTGAGTGAGAGAGAGAGAGAGAAAGAGAAGCTGTGAGTGAGAGAGAGAATGAAAGAGAAGCTGTGACTGAGAGTGAGAGATAAAGACAAGCTGTGAGTTAGAGAGAGACAGAGAAAGATAAGTTGTGAGTGAGATAGAGAGAGAGTAGCTATGAGTGAGAAAGAGAGAGAAGCTGTGAGTGAGAGAGAGAGATAGAAAGAGAAGATGTGAGTGAGAGAGAGAAAGAGAAACTGTGAGTGAGAGAGAGAGAGAAAGAATGAGAAGCTGTTAGTGAGAGAGAGATAAAGAGAAGCTGTAAGTTAGAGAGAGACAGAGAAAGAGAAGCTGTGAGTGAGAAAGAGAGAGAAGCTGTGAGTGAGAGAGAGAGAGAAAGCTGTGAATGTTAGAGAGAAAGACATGCTGTGAGTGAGAGAGAGAGAGAGACAGAGAAGCTGTGAGTGAGAGAGAGAAAAAGAGAAGCTGTGAGTTAGAGAGAGACAGAGGAAGATATGCTGTGAGTGAGTGAGAGAGAGAGAAAGAGAACCTGTGAATGAGAGAGAGAAGCTGTGAGTGAGAGAGAGAAAGAGAAGATGTGAGTGAGAGAGAGAGAGAAAGAGAAGATGTGAGTGAGAGAGAGAGAGAGAAAGAGAAGCTGTGAGTGAGAGAGAGAGAGAGAAGCTGTGAGTGAGAGAGAGAGAGAAAGACAAGCTGTGTGTGTGAGAGAGAAAGAGAAGCTGTGAGTGAGTGAGAGAGAGAGAAGATGTGAGTGAGAGAGAGAAGCTGTGAGTGTGAGAGAGAGAGATAAAGAGAAGCTGTGAGTGAGAGAGAGAGAAAGAGAAGCTGGGAGTGAGAGAGAGAGAAAGAGAAGGTGTGTGAGAAAGAGAGAGAAGCTGTGAGAGAGAGAGAGAAGCTGTGAGTGAGAGAGACAGAAAGAAAGAGAAGCTGTGAGTGAGAGAGAGAGAAAGAGAAGCTGTGTGAGAGGGAGAGAGAAAGAGAAGCTGTGAGTGAGAGAGAGAGAGAAAGAGAAGCTGTGAGTTAGAGAGAGACAGAGAAAGAGAAGCTGTGAGTGAGAAAGAGAGAGAAGCTGTGAGTGAGAGAGAGAGAGAGAAAGAGAAGCTGTGAGTGAGAGAGAGAGAAAGAGAAGCTGTGAGTGAGAGAGAGAGAGGCTGTGAGTGAGAGAGTGGGAGAAGCTGTGTGTGTGTGATAGAGAGAGAGAAGCTGTGAGTGAGAGAGAGAGAGAAAGAAAGAGAAGCTGTGAGTGTGAGAGAGAAGCTGTGTGAGAGAGAGAGAGAAAGAGAAGCTGTGAGTGAGAGAGAGAGAAAGAGAAGCTGTGAGTGAGAGAGAGAGAGGCTGTGAGTGAGAGAGTGGGAGAAGCTGTGTGTGTGTGATAGAGAGAGAGAAGCTGTGAGTGAGAGAGAGAGAAAGAAAGAGAAGCTGTGAGTGTGAGAGAGAAGATGTGAGTGAGAGAGAGAAAGAGAAGCTGTGAGTGAGTGAGAGAGAAAGAGAAGCTGTGAGTGAGAGAGAGAGAGAGAAAGAGAAGCTGTGAGTGAGAGAGAGAGAAGCTGTGAGTGAGTGAGAGAGAAAGAGAAGCTGTGAGAGAGAGAGAAGCTGTGAGTGAGAGAGAGAGATAAATAGAAGCTGTGAGTTAGAGAGAGACAGAGAAAGAGAAGCTGTGAGTGAGAGAGAGAGAGAGAGCTGTGAGTGAGAAAGAGAGAGAAGCTGTGAGTGAGAGAGAGAGAAAGAGAAGATGTGAGTGAGAGAGAAAGAGAAGCTGTGAGTGAGAGAGAGAGACAGAAAGAAAGAGAAGCTGTGACTTAGAGAGAGATAAAGACTAGCGGTGAGTTAGAGAGAAACAGAGAAGCTGTGAGTGAGAGAGAGAGAGCGAGAAGCTGTGAGAGAGAAAGAGATAGAAGCTGTGAGTGAGAGAGAGAGAGAAAGAGAAGATGTGAGTGAGAGAGAGAGAAAGAAAAACTGTGAGTGAGAGAGAGAGAGAAAGAAAGAAAGAGAAGCTGTAAGTGAGGGAGAGAAATAAAGAGAAGCTGTGAGTTAGAGAGAGACAGAGAAAGAGAAGCTGTGAGTGAGAGAGAGAGAGAGAAAGAGAAGCTGTGAGTGAGAGAGAGAGAAAGAGAAGCTGTGAGTGAGAGAGAGAGAGAGAGAGAAGCTGTGAGTGAGATAGAAAGACACGCTGTGAGTGAGAGAGAGAGAAAGAGAAGCTGTGAGTGAGAGAGAGAAAAACAGAAGCTGTGAGTTAGAGAGAGACAGAGAAAGAGAAGCTGTGAGTGAGAGAAGAGAGAGAGAAAGAGAAGCTGTGAGTGAGAGAGAGAAAGGGAAAGAGAAGCTGTGAGTGAGAGAGAGCGAGAAAGAGAAGCTGTGAGTGAGAGAGAGAGAGAAAGAGAAGCTGTGAGTGAGAGAGAGAAAGAGAAGCTGTGAGTGAGAGAGAGAGGGAAAGAAAGAGAAGCTGTGAGTGTGAGAGAGAAGATGTGAGTGAGAGAGAGAAAGAGAAGCTGTGAGTGAGTGAGAGAGAAAGAGAAGCTGTGAGTGAGAGAGAGAGAGAGAAAGAGAAGCTGTGAGTGAGAGAGAGAGAAGCTGTGAGTGAGTGAGAGAGAAAGAGAAGCTGTGAGAGAGAGAGAAGCTGTGAGTGAGAGAGAGAGATAAATAGAAGCTGTGAGTTAGAGAGAGACAGAGAAAGAGAAGCTGTGAGTGAGAGAGAGAGAGAGAGCTGTGAGTGAGAAAGAGAGAGAAGCTGTGAGTGAGAGAGAGAGAAAGAGAAGATGTGAGTGAGAGAGAAAGAGAAGCTGTGAGTGAGAGAGAGAGACAGAAAGAAAGAGAAGCTGTGACTTAGAGAGAGATAAAGACTAGCGGTGAGTTAGAGAGAAACAGAGAAGCTGTGAGTGAGAGAGAGAGAGCGAGAAGCTGTGAGAGAGAAAGAGATAGAAGCTGTGAGTGAGAGAGAGAGAGAAAGAGAAGATGTGAGTGAGAGAGAGAGAAAGAAAAACTGTGAGTGAGAGAGAGAGAGAAAGAAAGAAAGAGAAGCTGTAAGTGAGGGAGAGAAATAAAGAGAAGCTGTGAGTTAGAGAGAGACAGAGAAAGAGAAGCTGTGAGTGAGAGAGAGAGAGAGAAAGAGAAGCTGTGAGTGAGAGAGAGAGAAAGAGAAGCTGTGAGTGAGAGAGAGAGAGAGAGAGAAGCTGTGAGTGAGATAGAAAGACACGCTGTGAGTGAGAGAGAGAGAAAGAGAAGCTGTGAGTGAGAGAGAGAAAAACAGAAGCTGTGAGTTAGAGAGAGACAGAGAAAGAGAAGCTGTGAGTGAGAGAAGAGAGAGAGAAAGAGAAGCTGTGAGTGAGAGAGAGAAAGGGAAAGAGAAGCTGTGAGTGAGAGAGAGAGAGAAAGAGAAGCTGTGAGTGAGAGAGAGAGAGAAAGAGAAGCTGTGAGTGAGAGAGAGAAAGAGAAGCTGTGAGTGAGAGAGAGAGGGAAAGAAAGAGAAGCTGTGAGTGAGAGAGAAAGAGAAGCTGTGAGTGAGAGAGAGAGAGAAATAGAAGCTGTGAGTGAGAGAGAGAGATATGCTGTCAGTGAGAGAGAGAGAGAAAGAGAGAAGCTGTGAGTGAGAGAGAGAGAGAGAAAGACAAGCTGTGTGTGTGAGAGAGAAAGAGAAGCTGTGAGTGAGTGAGAGAGAGAGAAGATGTGAGTGAGAGAGAGAATCTGTGAGTGTGAGAGAGAGAGATAAAGAGAAGCTGTGAGTGAGAGAGAGAGAGAGAGAAAGAGAAGCTGTGAGTGAGGGAGAGATAAAGAGAAGCTGTGAGTTAGAGAGAGACAGAGAAAGAGAAGCTGTGAGTGAAAGAGAGAGAGAGAAAGAGAAGCTGTGAGTGAGGGAGAGATAAAGAGAAGCTGTGAGTTAGAGAGAGTCAGAGGAAGATATGCTGTGTGTGATAGAGAGAGAGAGAAAGAGAACCTGTGAATGAGAGAGAGAAGCTGTGAGTGAGAGAGAGAGAGAAAGAGAAGATGTGAGTGAGAGAGAGAGAGAAAGAGAAGATGTGAGTGAGAGAGAGAGAGAGAAAGAGAAGCTGTGAGAGAGAGAGAGAGAGAGAGAAGCTGTGAGAGAGAGAGAGATATGCTGTGAGGGAGAGAGAGAGAAGCTGTGAGTGAGAGAGAGAGAGAAAGACAAGCTGTGTGTGTGAGAGAGAAAGAGAAGCTGTGAGTGAGTGAGAGAGAGAGAAGATGTGAGTGAGAGAGAGAAGCTGTGAGTGTGAGAGAGAGAGAGATAAAGAGAAGCTGTGAGTGAGAGAGAGAGAGAAAGAGAAGCTGGGAGTGAGAGAGTGAGAAAGAGAAGGTGTGTGAGAAAGAGAGAGAAGCTGTGAGAGAGAGAGAGAAGCTGTGAGTGAGAGAGACAGAAAGAAAGAGAAGCTGTGAGTGAGAGAGAGAGAAAGAGAAGCTGTGTGAGAGGGAGAGAGAAAGAGAAGCTGTGAGTGAGAGAGAGAGAAAGAGAAGCTGTGAGTTAGAGAGAGACAGAGAAAGAGAAGCTGTGAGTGAGAAAGAGAGAGAAGCTGTGAGTGAGAGAGAGAGAGAGAAAGAGAAGCTGTGAGTGAGAGAGAGAGAAAGAGAAGCTGTGAGTGAGAGAGAGAGAAAGAGAAGCTGTGAGTGAGAGAGAGAGAGGCTGTGAGTGAGAGAGTGGGAGAAGCTGTGTGTGTGTGATAGAGAGAGAGAAGCTGTGAGTGAGAGAGAGAGAGAAAGAGAAGCTGTGAGTGAGAGAGAGAGAAAGAGAAGCTGTGAGTGAGAGAGAGAGAGGCTGTCAGTGAGAGAGTGGGAGAAGCTGTGTTTGTGTGATAGAGAGAGAGAGAAGCTGTGAGTGAGAGAGAGAGAGAAAGAGAAGCTGTGAGTGAGAGAGAGAGAGAGAAGATGTGAGTGAGAGAGTGAGTGAGAGAAAGAGGTGTGTGAGAGAGAGAGAGAGAGAGAAGCTGTGAGTGAGAGAGAGAGAGAAAGAGAAGCTGTCAGAGAGAGAGAGAAAGAGAGAGATGCTGTGAGTGAGTGAGAGAGAGAAGCTGTGAGTGAGAGTGAGAGGGAGCAAGAGAAGCGGTGAGTGAGAGAAAGAGAAGCTGTGAGTAAGAGAGAGAGAGAAAAAGAGAAGATGTGAGTGAGAGAGAGAGAGAGAGAAGCTGTGAGTGAGAGAGAGAGAGAGAGAGCGAAGCTGTGAGAGAGATAGAGAAAGAGAAGCTGTGAGTGAGAGAGAGAGAAAGAGAAGCTGTGAGTGAGAGAGAGATAAAGAGAAGCTGTGAGTTAAAGAGAAACAGTGAAAGAGAAGCTATGAGTGAGAGAGAGAGAGAAAGAGAAGCTGTGTGTGTGTGAGAGAGAGAAGCTGTGAGTGACAGAGAGAGCGAAAGAGAAGATAGTGAGAGAGTGAGAGAGAGAAACAGAAGCTGTGAGTGAGAGAGAGAGAAGCTGTGAGTGAGAGAGCGAGAGAGAAAGAGAAGCTGTGAGTTAGAGAGAAACAGAGAAAGTGAAGCTGTGAGTGAGAGAGAGAGAGAAAGAGAAGCTGTGTGTGTGTGTGAGAGAGAAGCTATGAGTGAGAGAGACAGAAAGAGAAGATGTTAGTGAGAGAGAGAGAAAGAGAAGCTGTGAGTGAGAGAGAGAGAGAAAGAAAGAGAAGCTGTGAGTGAGAGAGAGAGAAGCTGTGAGTGAGAGAAAGAGAGAAGCTGTGTGTGTGAGAGAGAAAGAGAGGCTGTGAGTGATAGAGAGAGAGAGAGAAAGAGAAGCTGTGAGTGAGAGAGAGAGTAAGAGAAGCTGTGAGTGAGAGAGAGACAGAAGCTGTGAGTGAGAGAGTGAGGGAGTAAGAGAAGCTGTGAGTGAGAGAGAGAGAGAAAGAAAAGCTGTGAGTGAGTGAGAGAAGCTGTGAGTGAGAGAGAGAGAAAGAGAAGCTGTGAGTGAGAGAGAGAGAGAAAGAAAGAGAAGCTGTGTGTGTGAGAGAGAGAGAGAAGCTGTGAGAGAGAGAGAGAGAAAGAGAAGATGTTAGTAAGAGAGTGAGAGAGAGAAAGAGAACCTGTGAGTGAGAAAGAGAGAGAGAAGCTGTGAGTGAGAGAGAGAGAAGGTGTGAGGAGAGAGAGAGAGAAGATGTGAGTGTGAGAGAGAAAGAGAAAGAGAAGCTTTGAGTGAGTGAGAGAGAGAGATAAAGAGAAGCTGTGAGTGATAGAGAGAGACAAAGAGAAGCTGTGAGTGAGAGAGAGAGAGAAGCTGTGAGTGAGAGAGAGAGAGAAAGAGAAGCTGGGAGTGAGAGAGAGAAGCTGTGAGTGAGAGAGAGATAGAAGCTGTGAGTGAGAGAGAAAGAAAGAAAGAGAAGATGTGAGAGAGAAAGAGAAGATGTGAGTGAGAGAGACAGAGAGAAAGAGAAGCTGTGAGTGAGAGAGAGAGAGAAAGAAAGAAAGGGAAGCTGTGAGTGAGAGAGAGAGAGAAGCTGTGAGTGAGAGAGAGAGGGAGAAAGAGAAGCTGTGAGTGAGAGAGAGAGAAAGAGAAGCTGTGAGTGAGAGAGAGAGAGAGAAGATGTGAGTGAGAGAGTGAGTGAGAGAAAGAGGTGTGAGTGAGAGAGAGAGAGAGAAAGAGAAGCTGTGAGTGAGAGAGAGAATGAAAGAGAAGCTGTGACTGAGAGTGAGAGATAAAGACAAGCTGTGAGTTAGAGAGAGACAGAGAAAGATAAGTTGTGAGTGAGATAGAGAGAGAGTAGCTATGAGTGAGAAAGAGAGAGAAGCTGTGAGTGAGAGAGAGAGATAGAAAGAGAAGATGTGAGTGAGAGAGAGAAAGAGAAACTGTGAGTGAGAGAGAGAGAGAAAGAATGAGAAGCTGTTAGTGAGAGAGAGATAAAGAGAAGCTGTAAGTTAGAGAGAGACAGAGAAAGAGAAGCTGTGAGTGAGAAAGAGAGAGAAGCTGTGAGTGAGAGAGAGAGAGAAAGCTGTGAATGTTAGAGAGAAAGACATGCTGTGAGTGAGAGAGAGAGAGAGACAGAGAAGCTGTGAGTGAGAGAGAGAAAAAGAGAAGCTGTGAGTTAGAGAGAGACAGAGGAAGATATGCTGTGAGTGAGTGAGAGAGAGAGAAAGAGAACCTGTGAATGAGAGAGAGAAGCTGTGAGTGAGAGAGAGAAAGAGAAGATGTGAGTGAGAGAGAGAGAGAAAGAGAAGATGTGAGTGAGAGAGAGAGAGAGAAAGAGAAGCTGTGAGTGAGAGAGAGAGAGAGAAGCTGTGAGTGAGAGAGAGAGAGAAAGACAAGCTGTGTGTGAGAGAGAGAAAGAGAAGCTGTGAGTGAGTGAGAGAGAGAGAAGATGTGAGTGAGAGAGAGAAGCTGTGAGTGTGAGAGAGAGAGATAAAGAGAAGCTGTGAGTGAGAGAGAGAGAAAGAGAAGCTGGGAGTGAGAGAGAGAGAAAGAGAAGGTGTGTGAGAAAGAGAGAGAAGCTGTGAGAGAGAGAGAGAAGCTGTGAGTGAGAGAGACAGAAAGAAAGAGAAGCTGTGAGTGAGAGAGAGAGAAAGAGAAGCTGTGTGAGAGGGAGAGAGAAATAGAAGCTGTGAGTGAGAGAGAGAGAGAAAGAGAAGCTGTGAGTTAGAGAGAGACAGAGAAAGAGAAGCTGTGAGTGAGAAAGAGAGAGAAGCTGTGAGTGAGAGAGAGAGAGAGAAAGAGAAGCTGTGAGTGAGAGAGAGAGAAAGAGAAGCTGTGAGTGAGAGAGAGAGAGGCTGTGAGTGAGAGAGTGGGAGAAGCTGTGTGTGTGTGATAGAGAGAGAGAAGCTGTGAGTGAGAGAGAGAGAGAAAGAAAGAGAAGCTGTGAGTGTGAGAGAGAAGCTGTGTGAGAGAGAGAGAGAAAGAGAAGCTGTGAGTGAGAGAGAGAGAAAGAGAAGCTGTGAGTGAGAGAGAGAGAGGCTGTGAGTGAGAGAGTGGGAGAAGCTGTGTGTGTGTGATAGAGAGAGAGAAGCTGTGAGTGAGAGAGAGAGAAAGAAAGAGAAGCTGTGAGTGTGAGAGAGAAGATGTGAGTGAGAGAGAGAAAGAGAAGCTGTGAGTGAGTGAGAGAGAAAGAGAAGCTGTGAGTGAGAGAGAGAGAGAGAAAGAGAAGCTGTGAGTGAGAGAGAGAGAAGCTGTGAGTGAGTGAGAGAGAAAGAGAAGCTGTGAGAGAGAGAGAAGCTGTGAGTGAGAGAGAGAGATAAATAGAAGCTGTGAGTTAGAGAGAGACAGAGAAAGAGAAGCTGTGAGTGAGAGAGAGAGAGAGAGCTGTGAGTGAGAAAGAGAGAGAAGCTGTGAGTGAGAGAGAGAGAAAGAGAAGATGTGAGTGAGAGAGAAAGAGAAGCTGTGAGTGAGAGAGAGAGACAGAAAGAAAGAGAAGCTGTGACTTAGAGAGAGATAAAGACTAGCGGTGAGTTAGAGAGAAACAGAGAAGCTGTGAGTGAGAGAGAGAGAGCGAGAAGCTGTGAGAGAGAAAGAGATAGAAGCTGTGAGTGAGAGAGAGAGAGAAAGAGAAGATGTGAGTGAGAGAGAGAGAAAGAAAAACTGTGAGTGAGAGAGAGAGAGAAAGAAAGAAAGAGAAGCTGTAAGTGAGGGAGAGAAATAAAGAGAAGCTGTGAGTTAGAGAGAGACAGAGAAAGAGAAGCTGTGAGTGAGAGAGAGAGAGAGAAAGAGAAGCTGTGAGTGAGAGAGAGAGAAAGAGAAGCTGTGAGTGAGAGAGAGAGAGAGAGAGAAGCTGTGAGTGAGATAGAAAGACACGCTGTGAGTGAGAGAGAGAGAAAGAGAAGCTGTGAGTGAGAGAGAGAAAAACAGAAGCTGTGAGTTAGAGAGAGACAGAGAAAGAGAAGCTGTGAGTGAGAGAAGAGAGAGAGAAAGAGAAGCTGTGAGTGAGAGAGAGAAAGGGAAAGAGAAGCTGTGAGTGAGAGAGAGCGAGAAAGAGAAGCTGTGAGTGAGAGAGAGAGAGAAAGAGAAGCTGTGAGTGAGAGAGAGAAAGAGAAGCTGTGAGTGAGAGAGAGAGGGAAAGAAAGAGAAGCTGTGAGTGTGAGAGAGAAGATGTGAGTGAGAGAGAGAAAGAGAAGCTGTGAGTGAGTGAGAGAGAAAGAGAAGCTGTGAGTGAGAGAGAGAGAGAGAAAGAGAAGCTGTGAGTGAGAGAGAGAGAAGCTGTGAGTGAGTGAGAGAGAAAGAGAAGCTGTGAGAGAGAGAGAAGCTGTGAGTGAGAGAGAGAGATAAATAGAAGCTGTGAGTTAGAGAGAGACAGAGAAAGAGAAGCTGTGAGTGAGAGAGAGAGAGAGAGCTGTGAGTGAGAAAGAGAGAGAAGCTGTGAGTGAGAGAGAGAGAAAGAGAAGATGTGAGTGAGAGAGAAAGAGAAGCTGTGAGTGAGAGAGAGAGACAGAAAGAAAGAGAAGCTGTGACTTAGAGAGAGATAAAGACTAGCGGTGAGTTAGAGAGAAACAGAGAAGCTGTGAGTGAGAGAGAGAGAGCGAGAAGCTGTGAGAGAGAAAGAGATAGAAGCTGTGAGTGAGAGAGAGAGAGAAAGAGAAGATGTGAGTGAGAGAGAGAGAAAGAAAAACTGTGAGTGAGAGAGAGAGAGAAAGAAAGAAAGAGAAGCTGTAAGTGAGGGAGAGAAATAAAGAGAAGCTGTGAGTTAGAGAGAGACAGAGAAAGAGAAGCTGTGAGTGAGAGAGAGAGAGAGAAAGAGAAGCTGTGAGTGAGAGAGAGAGAAAGAGAAGCTGTGAGTGAGAGCGAGAGAGAGAGAGAAGCTGTGAGTGAGATAGAAAGACACGCTGTGAGTGAGAGAGAGAGAAAGAGAAGCTGTGAGTGAGAGAGAGAAAAACAGAAGCTGTGAGTTAGAGAGAGACAGAGAAAGAGAAGCTGTGAGTGAGAGAAGAGAGAGAGAAAGAGAAGCTGTGAGTGAGAGAGAGAAAGGGAAAGAGAAGCTGTGAGTGAGAGAGAGAGAGAAAGAGAAGCTGTGAGTGAGAGAGAGAGAGAAAGAGAAGCTGTGAGTGAGAGAGAGAAAGAGAAGCTGTGAGTGAGAGAGAGAGGGAAAGAAAGAGAAGCTGTGAGTGAGAGAGAAAGAGAAGCTGTGAGTGAGAGAGAGAGAGAAACAGAAGCTGTGAGTGAGAGAGAGAGATATGCTGTCAGTGAGAGAGAGAGAGAAAGAGAGAAGCTGTGAGTGAGAGAGAGAGAGAGAAAGACAAGCTGTGTGTGTGAGAGAGAAAGAGAAGCTGTGAGTGAGTGAGAGAGAGAGAAGATGTGAGTGAGAGAGAGAATCTGTGAGTGTGAGAGAGAGAGATAAAGAGAAGCTGTGAGTGAGAGAGAGAGAGAGAGAAAGAGAAGCTGTGAGTGAGGGAGAGATAAAGAGAAGCTGTGAGTTAGAGAGAGACAGAGAAAGAGAAGCTGTGAGTGAAAGAGAGAGAGAGAAAGAGAAGCTGTGAGTGAGGGAGAGATAAAGAGAAGCTGTGAGTTAGAGAGAGTCAGAGGAAGATATGCTGTGTGTGATAGAGAGAGAGAGAAAGAGAACCTGTGAATGAGAGAGAGAAGCTGTGAGTGAGAGAGAGAGAGAAAGAGAAGATGTGAGTGAGAGAGAGAGAGAAAGAGAAGATGTGAGTGAGAGAGAGAGAGAGAAAGAGAAGCTGTGAGAGAGAGAGAGAGAGAGAGAAGCTGTGAGAGAGAGAGAGATATGCTGTGAGGGAGAGAGAGAGAAGCTGTGAGTGAGAGAGAGAGAGAAAGACAAGCTGTGTGTGAGAGAGAGAAAGAGAAGCTGTGAGTGAGTGAGAGAGAGAGAAGATGTGAGTGAGAGAGAGAAGCTGTGAGTGTGAGAGAGAGAGAGATAAAGAGAAGCTGTGAGTGAGAGAGAGAGAGAAAGAGAAGCTGGGAGTGAGAGAGTGAGAAAGAGAAGGTGTGTGAGAAAGAGAGAGAAGCTGTGAGAGAGAGAGAGAAGCTGTGAGTGAGAGAGACAGAAAGAAAGAGAAGCTGTGAGTGAGAGAGAGAGAAAGAGAAGCTGTGTGAGAGGGAGAGAGAAAGAGAAGCTGTGAGTGAGAGAGAGAGAAAGAGAAGCTGTGAGTTAGAGAGAGACAGAGAAAGAGAAGCTGTGAGTGAGAAAGAGAGAGAAGCTGTGAGTGAGAGAGAGAGAGAGAAAGAGAAGCTGTGAGTGAGAGAGAGAGAAAGAGAAGCTGTGAGTGAGAGAGAGAGAAAGAGAAGCTGTGAGTGAGAGAGAGAGAGGCTGTGAGTGAGAGAGTGGGAGAAGCTGTGTGTGTGTGATAGAGAGAGAGAAGCTGTGAGTGAGAGAGAGAGAGAAAGAGAAGCTGTGAGTGAGAGAGAGAGAAAGAGAAGCTGTGAGTGAGAGAGAGAGAGGCTGTCAGTGAGAGAGTGGGAGAAGCTGTGTTTGTGTGATAGAGAGAGAGAAGCTGTGAGTGAGAGAGAGAGAGAAAGAGAAGCTGTGAGTGAGAGAGAGAGAGAGAAGATGTGAGTGAGAGAGTGAGTGAGAGAAAGAGGTGTGTGAGAGAGAGAGAGAGAGAGAAGCTGTGAGTGAGAGAGAGAATGAAAGAGAAGCTGTGACTGAGAGTGAGAGATAAAGACAAGCTGTGAGTTAGAGAGAGACAGAGAAAGATAAGTTGTGAGTGAGATAGAGAGAGAGTAGCTATGAGTGAGAAAGAGAGAGAAGCTGTGAGTGAGAGAGAGAGATAGAAAGAGAAGATGTGAGTGAGAGAGAGAAAGAGAAACTGTGAGTGAGAGAGAGAGAGAAAGAAAGAGAAGCTGTGAGTGAGAGAGAGATAAAGAGAAGCTGTAAGTTAGAGAGAGACAGAGAAAGAGAAGCTGTGAGTGAGAAAGAGAGAGAAGCTGTGAGTGAGAGAGAGAGAGAAAGCTGTGAATGTTAGAGAGAAAGACATGCTGTGAGTGAGAGAGAGAGAGAGAGACAGAGAAGCTGTGAGTGAGAGAGAGAAAAAGAGAAGCTGTGAGTTAGAGAGAGACAGAGGAAGATATGCTGTGAGTGAGTGAGAGAGAGAGAAAGAGAACCTGTGAATGAGAGAGAGAAGCTGTGAGTGAGAGAGAGAAAGAGAAGATGTGAGTGAGAGAGAGAGAGAAAGAGAAGATGTGAGTGAGAGAGAGAGAGAGAAAGAGAAGCTGTGAGTGAGAGAGAGAGAGAGAAGCTGTGAGAGAGAGAGAGATATGCTGTGAGGGAGAGAGAGAGAAGCTGTGAGTGAGAGAGAGAGAGAAAGACAAGCTGTGTGTGAGAGAGAGAAAGAGAAGCTGTGAGTGAGTGAGAGAGAGAGAAGATGTGAGTGAGAGAGAGAAGCTGTGAGTGTGAGAGAGAGAGATAAAGAGAAGCTGTGAGTGAGAGAGAGAGAAAGAGAAGCTGGGAGTGAGAGAGAGAGAAAGAGAAGGTGTGTGAGAAAGAGAGAGAAGCTGTGAGAGAGAGAGAGAAGCTGTGTGTGAGAGAGACAGAAAGAAAGAGAAGCTGTGAGTGAGAGAGAGAGAAAGAGAAGCTGTGTGAGAGGGAGAGAGAAAGAGAAGCTGTGAGTGAGAGAGAGAGAGAAAGAGAAGCTGTGAGTTAGAGAGAGACAGAGAAAGAGAAGCTGTGAGTGAGAAAGAGAGAGAAGCTGTGAGTGAGAGAGAGAGAGAGAAAGAGAAGCTGTGAGTGAGAGAGAGAGAAAGAGAAGCTGTGAGTGAGAGAGAGAGAGGCTGTGAGTGAGAGAGTGGGAGAAGCTGTGTGTGTGTGATAGAGAGAGAGAAGCTGTGAGTGAGAGAGAGAGAGAAAGAAAGAGAAGCTGTGAGTGTGAGAGAGAAGCTGTGTGAGAGAGAGAGAGAAAGAGAAGCTGTGAGTGAGAGAGAGAGAAAGAGAAGCTGTGAGTGAGAGAGAGAATGAAAGAGAAGCTGTGACTGAGAGTGAGAGATAAAGACAAGCTGTGAGTTAGAGAGAGACAGAGAAAGATAAGTTGTGAGTGAGATAGAGAGAGAGTAGCTATGAGTGAGAAAGAGAGAGAAGCTGTGAGTGAGAGAGAGAGAGATAGAAAGAGAAGATGTGAGTGAGAGAGAGAAAGAGAAACTGTGAGTGAGAGAGAGAGAGAAAGAAAGAGAAGCTGTGAGTGAGAGAGAGATAAAGAGAAGCTGTAAGTTAGAGAGAGACAGAGAAAGAGAAGCTGTGAGTGAGAAAGAGAGAGAAGCTGTGAGTGAGAGAGAGAGAGAAAGCTGTGAATGTTAGAGAGAAAGACATGCTGTGAGTGAGAGAGAGAGAGAGAGACAGAGAAGCTGTGAGTGAGAGAGAGAAAAAGAGAAGCTGTGAGTTAGAGAGAGACAGAGGAAGATATGCTGTGAGTGAGTGAGAGAGAGAGAAAGAGAACCTGTGAATGAGAGAGAGAAGCTGTGAGTGAGAGAGAGAAAGAGAAGATGTGAGTGAGAGAGAGAGAGAAAGAGAAGATGTGAGTGAGAGAGAGAGAGAGAAAGAGAAGCTGTGAGTGAGAGAGAGAGAGAGAAGCTGTGAGAGAGAGAGAGATATGCTGTGAGGGAGAGAGAGAGAAGCTGTGAGTGAGAGAGAGAGAGAAAGACAAGCTGTGTGTGAGAGAGAGAAAGAGAAGCTGTGAGTGAGTGAGAGAGAGAGAAGATGTGAGTGAGAGAGAGAAGCTGTGAGTGTGAGAGAGAGAGATAAAGAGAAGCTGTGAGTGAGAGAGAGAGAAAGAGAAGCTGGGAGTGAGAGAGAGAGAAAGAGAAGGTGTGTGAGAAAGAGAGAGAAGCTGTGAGAGAGAGAGAGAAGCTGTGAGTGAGAGAGACAGAAAGAAAGAGAAGCTGTGAGTGAGAGAGAGAGAAAGAGAAGCTGTGTGAGAGGGAGAGAGAAAGAGAAGCTGTGAGTGAGAGAGAGAGAGAAAGAGAAGCTGTGAGTTAGAGAGAGACAGAGAAAGAGAAGCTGTGAGTGAGAAAGAGAGAGAAGCTGTGAGTGAGAGAGAGAGAGAGAAAGAGAAGCTGTGAGTGAGAGAGAGAGAAAGAGAAGCTGTGAGTGAGAGAGAGAGAGGCTGTGAGTGAGAGAGTGGGAGAAGCTGTGTGTGTGTGATAGAGAGAGAGAAGCTGTGAGTGAGAGAGAGAGAGAAAGAAAGAGAAGCTGTGAGTGTGAGAGAGAAGCTGTGTGAGAGAGAGAGAGAAAGAGAAGCTGTGAGTGAGAGAGAGAGAAAGAGAAGCTGTGAGTGAGAGAGAGAGAGGCTGTGAGTGAGAGAGTGGGAGAAGCTGTGTGTGTGTGATAGAGAGAGAGAAGCTGTGAGTGAGAGAGAGAGAAAGAAAGAGAAGCTGTGAGTGTGAGAGAGAAGATGTGAGTGAGAGAGAGAAAGAGAAGCTGTGAGTGAGTGAGAGAGAAAGAGAAGCTGTGAGTGAGAGAGAGAGAGAGAAAGAGAAGCTGTGAGTGAGAGAGAGAGAAGCTGTGAGTGAGTGAGAAAGAAAGAGAAGCTGTGAGAGAGAGAGAAGCTGTGAGTGAGAGAGAGAGATAAATAGAAGCTGTGAGTTAGAGAGAGACAGAGAAAGAGAAGCTGTGAGTGAGAGAGAGAGAGAGAGCTGTGAGTGAGAAAGAGAGAGAAGCTGTGAGTGAGAGAGAGAGAAAGAGAAGATGTGAGTGAGAGAGAAAGAGAAGCTGTGAGTGAGAGAGAGAGACAGAAAGAAAGAGAAGCTGTGACTTAGAGAGAGATAAAGACTAGCGGTGAGTTAGAGAGAAACAGAGAAGCTGTGAGTGAGAGAGAGAGAGCGAGAAGCTGTGAGAGAGAAAGAGATAGAAGCTGTGAGTGAGAGAGAGAGAAAGAGAAGATGTGAGTGAGAGAGAGAGAAAGAAAAACTGTGAGTGAGAGAGAGAGAGAAAGAAAGAAAGAGAAGCTGTAAGTGAGGGAGAGAAATAAAGAGAAGCTGTGAGTTAGAGAGAGACAGAGAAAGAGAAGCTGTGAGTGAGAGAGAGAGAGAGAAAGAGAAGCTGTGAGTGAGAGAGAGAGAAAGAGAAGCTGTGAGTGAGAGAGAGAGAGAGAGAAGCTGTGAGTGAGATAGAAAGACACGCTGTGAGTGAGAGA
Source organism: Bradypodion ventrale (assembly GCA_035047345.1). Classification (NCBI taxonomy): domain Eukaryota; kingdom Metazoa; phylum Chordata; class Lepidosauria; order Squamata; family Chamaeleonidae; genus Bradypodion; species Bradypodion ventrale. The sequence continues at coordinate 8,147,248 of JAWDJE010000018.1, read as the reverse complement.
GAGAGAAAGAGAAGCTGTGAGTGAGAGAGAGAAAAACAGAAGCTGTGAGTTAGAGAGAGACAGAGAAAGAGAACCTGTGAGTGAGAGAAGAGAGAGAGAAAGAGAAGCTGTGAGTGAGAGAGAGAAAGGGAAAGAGAAGCTGTGAGTGAGAGAGAGAGAGAAAGAGAAGCTGTGAGTGAGAGAGAGAGAAAGAGAAGCTGTGAGTGAGAGAGAGAAAGAGAAGCTGTGAGTGAGAGAGAGAGGGAAAGAAAGAGAAGCTGTGAGTGAGAGAGAAAGAGAAGCTGTGAGTGAGAGAGAGAGAGAAACAGAAGCTGTGAGTGAGAGAGAGAGATATGCTGTCAGTGAGAGAGAGAGAGAAAGAGAGAAGCTGTGAGTGAGAGAGAGAGAGAGAAAGACAAGCTGTGTGTGTGAGAGAGAAAGAGAAGCTGTGAGTGAGTGAGAGAGACAGAAGATGTGAGTGAGAGAGAGAATCTGTGAGTGTGAGAGAGAGAGATAAAGAGAAGTTGTGAGTGAGAGAGAGAGAGAGAGAGAAAGAGAAGCTGTGAGTGAGGGAGAGATAAAGAGAAGCTGTGAGTTAGAGAGAGACAGAGAAAGAGAAGCTGTGAGTGAAAGAGAGAGAGAGAAAGAGAAGCTGTGAGTGAGGGAGAGATAAAGAGAAGCTGTGAGTTAGAGAGAGTCAGAGGAAGATATGCTGTGTGTGATAGAGAGAGAGAGAAAGAGAACCTGTGAATGAGAGAGAGAAGCTGTGAGTGAGAGAGAGAGAGAAAGAGAAGATGTGAGTGAGAGAGAGAGAGAAAGAGAAGATGTGAGTGAGAGAGAGAGAGAGAAAGAGAAGCTGTGAGTGAGAGAGAGAGAGAGAGAGAAGCTGGGAGTGAGAGAGAGAAGCTGTGAGTGAGAGAGAGATAGAAGCTGTGAGTGAGAGAGAAAGAAAGAAAGAGAAGATGTGAGAGAGAAAGAGAAGATGTGAGTGAGAGAGACAGAGAGAAAGAGAAGCTGTGAGTGAGAGAGAGAGAGAAAGAAAGAAAGAGAAGCTGTGAGTGAGAGAGAGAGAGAAGCTGTGAGTGAGAGAGAGAGGGAGAAAGAGAAGCTGTGAGTGAGAGAGAGAGAAAGAGAAGCTGTGAGTGAGAGAGAGAGAGAGAAGATGTGAGTGAGAGAGTGAGTGAGAGAAAGAGGTGTGAGTGAGAGAGAGAGAGAGAAAGAGAAGCTGTGAGTGAGAGAGAGAATGAAAGAGAAGCTGTGACTGAGAGTGAGAGATAAAGACAAGCTGTGAGTTAGAGAGAGACAGAGAAAGATAAGTTGTGAGTGAGATAGAGAGAGAGTAGCTATGAGTGAGAAAGAGAGAGAAGCTGTGAGTGAGAGAGAGAGATAGAAAGAGAAGATGTGAGTGAGAGAGAGAAAGAGAAACTGTGAGTGAGAGAGAGAGAGAAAGAAAGAGAAGCTGTGAGTGAGAGAGAGATAAAGAGAAGCTGTAAGTTAGAGAGAGACAGAGAAAGAGAAGCTGTGAGTGAGAAAGAGAGAGAAGCTGTGAGTGAGAGAGAGAGAGAAAGCTGTGAATGTTAGAGAGAAAGACATGCTGTGAGTGAGAGAGAGAGAGAGACAGAGAAGCTGTGAGTGAGAGAGAGAAAAAGAGAAGCTGTGAGTTAGAGAGAGACAGAGGAAGATATGCTGTGAGTGAGTGAGAGAGAGAGAAAGAGAACCTGTGAATGAGAGAGAGAAGCTGTGAGTGAGAGAGAGAAAGAGAAGATGTGAGTGAGAGAGAGAGAGAAAGAGAAGATGTGAGTGAGAGAGAGAGAGAGAAAGAGAAGCTGTGAGTGAGAGAGAGAGAGAGAAGCTGTGTGAGAGAGAGAGATATGCTGTGAGGGAGAGAGAGAGAAGCTGTGAGTGAGAGAGAGAGAGAAAGACAAGCTGTGTGTGAGAGAGAGAAAGAGAAGCTGTGAGTGAGTGAGAGAGAGAGAAGATGTGAGTGAGAGAGAGAAGCTGTGAGTGTGAGAGAGAGAGATAAAGAGAAGCTGTGAGTGAGAGAGAGAGAAAGAGAAGCTGGGAGTGAGAGAGAGAGAAAGAGAAGGTGTGTGAGAAAGAGAGAGAAGCTGTGAGAGAGAGAGAGAAGCTGTGAGTGAGAGAGACAGAAAGAAAGAGAAGCTGTGAGTGAGAGAGAGAGAAAGAGAAGCTGTGTGAGAGGGAGAGAGAAAGAGAAGCTGTGAGTGAGAGAGAGAGAGAAAGAGAAGCTGTGAGTTAGAGAGAGACAGAGAAAGAGAAGCTGTGAGTGAGAAAGAGAGAGAAGCTGTGAGTGAGAGAGAGAGAGAGAAAGAGAAGCTGTGAGTGAGAGAGAGAGAAAGAGAAGCTGTGAGTGAGAGAGAGAGAGGCTGTGAGTGAGAGAGTGGGAGAAGCTGTGTGTGTGTGATAGAGAGAGAGAAGCTGTGAGTGAGAGAGAGAGAGAAAGAAAGAGAAGCTGTGAGTGTGAGAGAGAAGCTGTGTGAGAGAGAGAGAGAAAGAGAAGCTGTGAGTGAGAGAGAGAGAAAGAGAAGCTGTGAGTGAGAGAGAGAGAGGCTGTGAGTGAGAGAGTGGGAGAAGCTGTGAGTGTGTGATAGAGAGAGAGAAGCTGTGAGTGAGAGAGAGAGAAAGAAAGAGAAGCTGTGAGTGTGAGAGAGAAGATGTGAGTGAGAGAGAGAAAGAGAAGCTGTGAGTGAGAGAGAGAAGCTGTGAGTGAGTGAGAGAGAAAGAGAAGCTGTGAGAGAGAGAGAAGCTGTGAGTGAGAGAGAGAGATAAATAGAAGCTGTGAGTTAGAGAGAGACAGATAAAGAGAAGCTGTGAGTGAGAGAGAGAGAGAGAGAGCTGTGAGTGAGAAAGAGAGAGAAGCTGTGAGTGAGAGAGAGAGAAAGAGAAGATGTGAGTGAGAGAGAAAGAGAAGCTGTGAGTGAGAGAGAGAGACAGAAAGAAAGAGAAGCTGTGACTTAGAGAGAGATAAAGACTAGCGGTGAGTTAGAGAGAAACATAGAAGCTGTGAGTGAGAGAGAGAGAGCGAGAAGCTGTGAGAGAGAAAGAGATAGAAGCTGTGAGTGAGAGAGAGAGAGAAAGAGAAGATGTGAGTGAGAGAGAGAGAAAGAAAAACTGTGAGTGAGAGAGAGAGAGAAAGAAAGAAAGAGAAGCTGTAAGTGAGGGAGAGAAATAAAGAGAAGCTGTGAGTTAGAGAGAGACAGAGAAAGAGAAGCTGTGAGTGAGAGAGAGAGAGAGAAAGAGAAGCTGTGAGTGAGAGAGAGAGAAAGAGAAGCTGTGAGTGAGAGAGAGAGAAGCTGTGAGTGAGATAGAAAGACACGCTGTGAGTGAGAGAGAGAGAAAGAGAAGCTGTGAGTGAGAGAGAGAAAAACAGAAGCTGTGAGTTAGAGAGAGACAGAGAAAGAGAAGCTGTGAGTGAGAGAAGAGAGAGAGAAAGAGAAGCTGTGAGTGAGAGAGAGAAAGGGAAAGAGAAGCTGTGAGTGAGAGAGAGAGAGAAAGAGAAGCTGTGAGTGAGAGAGAGAGAGAAAGAGAAGCTGTGAGTGAGAGAGAGAAAGAGAAGCTGTGAGTGAGAGAGAGAGGGAAAGAAAGAGAAGCTGTGAGTGAGAGAGAAAGAGAAGCTGTGAGTGAGAGAGAGAGAGAAACAGAAGCTGTGAGTGAGAGAGAGAGATATGCTGTCAGTGAGAGAGAGAGAGAAAGAGAGAAGCTGTGAGTGAGAGAGAGAGAGAGAAAGACAAGCTGTGTGTGTGAGAGAGAAAGAGAAGCTGTGAGTGAGTGAGAGAGAGAGAAGATGTGAGTGAGAGAGAGAATCTGTGAGTGTGAGAGAGAGAGATAAAGAGAAGCTGTGAGTGAGAGAGAGAGAGAGAGAGAGAAAGAGAAGCTGTGAGTGAGGGAGAGATAAAGAGAAGCTGTGAGTTAGAGAGAGACAGAGAAAGAGAAGCTGTGAGTGAAAGAGAGAGAGAGAAAGAGAAGCTGTGAGTGAGGGAGAGATAAAGAGAAGCTGTGAGTTAGAGAGAGTCAGAGGAAGATATGCTGTGTGTGATAGAGAGAGAGAGAAAGAGAACCTGTGAATGAGAGAGAGAAGCTGTGAGTGAGAGAGAGAGAGAAAGAGAAGATGTGAGTGAGAGAGAGAGAGAAAGAGAAGGTGTGAGTGAGAGAGAGAGAGAGAAAGAGAAGCTGTGAGTGAGAGAGAGAGAGAGAGAAGCTGTGAGAGAGAGAGATATGCTGTGAGGGAGAGAGAGAGAAGCTGTGAGTGAGAGAGAGAGAGAAAGACAAGCTGTGTGTGAGAGAGAGAAAGAGAAGCTGTGAGTGAGTGAGAGAGAGAGAAGATGTGAGTGAGAGAGAGAAGCTGTGAGTGTGAGAGAGAGAGAGATAAAGAGAAGCTGTGAGTGAGAGAGAGAGAGAGAAAGAGAAGCTGGGAGTGAGAGAGTGAGAAAGAGAAGGTGTGTGAGAAAGAGAGAGAAGCTGTGAGAGAGAGAGAGAAACTGTGAGTGAGAGAGACAGAAAGAAAGAGAAGCTGTGAGTGAGAGAGAGAGAAAGAGAAGCTGTGTGAGAGGGAGAGAGAAAGAGAAGCTGTGAGTGAGAGAGAGAGAGAAAGAGAAGCTGTGAGTTAGAGAGAGACAGAGAAAGAGAAGCTGTGAGTGAGAAAGAGAATGAAGCTGTGAGTGAGAGAGAGAAGCTGTGAGTGAGTGAGAGAGAAAGAGAAGCTGTGAGAGAGAGAGAAGCTGTGAGTGAGAGAGAGAGATAAATAGAAGCTGTGAGTTAGAGAGAGACAGAGAAAGAGAAGCTGTGAGTGAGAGAGAGAGAGAGAGAGCTGTGAGTGAGAAAGAGAGAGAAGCTGTGAGTGAGAGAGAGAGAAAGAGAAGATGTGAGTGAGAGAGAAAGAGAAGCTGTGAGTGAGAGAGAGAGACAGAAAGAAAGAGAAGCTGTGACTTAGAGAGAGATAAAGACTAGCGGTGAGTTAGAGAGAAACAGAGAAGCTGTGAGTGAGAGAGAGAGAGCGAGAAGCTGTGAGAGAGAAAGAGATAGAAGCTGTGAGTGAGAGAGAGAGAGAAAGAGAAGATGTGAGTGAGAGAGAGAGAAAGAAAAACTGTGAGTGAGAGAGAGAGAGAAAGAAAGAAAGAGAAGCTGTAAGTGAGGGAGAGAAATAAAGAGAAGCTGTGAGTTAGAGAGAGACAGAGAAAGAGAAGCTGTGAGTGAGAGAGAGAGAGAGAAAGAGAAGCTGTGAGTGAGAGAGAGAGAAAGAGAAGCTGTGAGTGAGAGAGAGAGAGAGAGAAAAGCTGTGAGTGAGATAGAAAGACACGCTGTGAGTGAGAGAGAGAGAAAGAGAAGCTGTGAGTGAGAGAGAGAAAAACAGAAGCTGTGAGTTAGAGAGAGACAGAGAAAGAGAAGCTGTGAGTGAGAGGAGAGAGAGAGAAAGAGAAGCTGTGAGTGAGAGAGAGAAAGGGAAAGAGAAGCTGTGAGTGAGAGAGAGAGAGAAAGAGAAGCTGTGAGTGAGAGAGAGAGAGAAAGAGAAGCTGTGAGTGAGAGAGAGAAAGAGAAGCTGTGAGTGAGAGAGAGAGGGAAAGAAAGAGAAGCTGTGAGTGAGAGAGAAAGAGAAGCTGTGAGTGAGAGAGAGAGAGAAACAGAAGCTGTGAGTGAGAGAGAGAGATATGCTGTCAGTGAGAGAGAGAGAGAAAGAGAGAAGCTGTGAGTGAGAGAGAGAGAGAGAAAGACAAGCTGTGTGTGTGAGAGAGAAAGAGAAGCTGTGAGTGAGTGAGAGAGAGAGAAGATGTGAGTGAGAGAGAGAATCTGTGAGTGTGAGAGAGAGAGATAAAGAGAAGCTGTGAGTGAGAGAGAGAGAGAGAGTGAAAGAGAAGCTGTGAGTGAGGGAGAGATAAAGAGAAGCTGTGAGTTAGAGAGAGACAGAGAAAGAGAAGCTGTGAGTGAAAGAGAGAGAGAGAAAGAGAAGCTGTGAGTGAGGGAGAGATAAAGAGAAGCTGTGAGTTAGAGAGAGTCAGAGGAAGATATGCTGTGTGTGATAGAGAGAGAGAGAAAGAGAACCTGTGAATGAGAGAGAGAAGCTGTGAGTGAGAGAGAGAGAGAAAGAGAAGATGTGAGTGAGAGAGAGAGAGAAAGAGAAGATGTGAGTGAGAGAGAGAGAGAGAAAGAGAAGCTGTGAGTGAGAGAGAGAGAGAGAGAAGCTGTGAGAGAGAGAGAGATATGCTGTGAGGGAGAGAGAGAGAAGCTGTGAGTGAGAGAGAGAGAGAAAGACAAGCTGTGTGTGAGAGAGAGAAAGAGAAGCTGTGAGTGAGTGAGAGAGAGAGAAGATGTGAGTGAGAGAGAGAAGCTGTGAGTGTGAGAGAGAGAGAGATAAAGAGAAGCTGTGAGTGAGAGAGAGAGAGAAAGAGAAGCTGGGAGTGAGAGAGTGAGAAAGAGAAGGTGTGTGAGAAAGAGAGAGAAGCTGTGAGAGAGAGAGAGAAGCTGTGAGTGAGAGAGACAGAAAGAAAGAGAAGCTGTGAGTGAGAGAGAGAGAAAGAGAAGCTGTGTGAGAGGGAGAGAGAAAGAGAAGCTGTGAGTGAGAGAGAGAGAGAAAGAGAAGCTGTGAGTTAGAGAGAGACAGAGAAAGAGAAGCTGTGAGTGAGAAAGAGAGAGAAGCTGTGAGTGAGAGAGAGAGAGAGAAAGAGAAGCTGTGAGTGAGAGAGAGAGAAAGAGAAGCTGTGAGTGAGAGAGAGAGAAAGAGAAGCTGTGAGTGAGAGAGAGAGAGGCTGTGAGTGAGAGAGTGGGAGAAGCTGTGTGTGTGTGATAGAGAGAGAGAAGCTGTGAGTGAGAGAGAGAGAGAAAGAAAGAGAAGCTGTGAGTGTGAGAGAGAAGCTGTGAGTGAGAGAGAGAGAGAAAGAGAAGCTGTGAGTGAGAGAGAGAGAAAGAGAAGCTGTGAGTGAGAGAGAGAGAGGCTGTCAGTGAGAGAGTGGGAGAAGCTGTGTTTGTGTGATAGAGAGAGAGAAGCTGTGAGTGAGAGAGAGAGAGAGAAAGAGAAGCTGTGAGTGAGAGAGAGAGAGAGAAGATGTGAGTGAGAGAGTGAGTGAGAGAAAGAGGTGTGAGTGAGAGAGAGAGAGAGAAAGAGAAGCTGTGAGTGAGAGAGAGAATGAAAGAGAAGCTGTGACTGAGAGTGAGAGATAAAGACAAGCTGTGAGTTAGAGAGAGACAGAGAAAGATAAGTTGTGAGTGAGATAGAGAGAGAGTAGCTATGAGTGAGAAAGAGAGAGAAGCTGTGAGTGAGAGAGAAAGATAGAAAGAGAAGATGTGAGTGAGAGAGAGAAAGAGAAACTGTGAGTGAGAGAGAGAGAGAAAGAAAGAGAAGCTGTGAGTGAGAGAGAGATAAAGAGAAGCTGTAAGTTAGAGAGAGACAGAGAAAGAGAAGCTGTGAGTGAGAAAGAGAGAGAAGCTGTGAGTGAGAGAGAGAGAGAAAGCTGTGAATGTTAGAGAGAAAGACATGCTGTGAGTGAGAGAGAGAGAGAGAGACAGAGAAGCTGTGAGTGAGAGAGAGAAAAAGAGAAGCTGTGAGTTAGAGAGAGACAGAGGAAGATATGCTGTGAGTGAGTGAGAGAGAGAGAAAGAGAAGCTGTGAATGAGAGAGAGAAGCTGTGAGTGAGAGAGAGAAAGAGAAGATGTGAGTGAGAGAGAGAGAGAAAGAGAAGATGTGAGTGAGAGAGAGAGAGAGAAAGAGAAGCTGTGAGTGAGAGAGAGAGAGAGAAGCTGTGAGAGAGAGAGAGATATGCTGTGAGGGAGAGAGAGAGAAGCTGTGAGTGAGAGAGAGAGAGAAAGACAAGCTGTGTGTGAGAGAGAGAAAGAGAAGCTGTGAGTGAGTGAGAGAGAGAGAAGATGTGAGTGAGAGAGAGAAGCTGTGAGTGTGAGAGAGAGAGATAAAGAGAAGCTGTGAGTGACAGAGAGAGAAAGAGAAGCTGGGAGTGAGAGAGAGAGAAAGAGAAGGTGTGTGAGAAAGAGAGAGAAGCTGTGTGAGAGAGAGAGAAGCTGTGAGTGAGAGAGACAGAAAGAAAGAGAAGCTGTGAGTGAGAGAGAGAGAAAGAGAAGCTGTGTGAGAGGGAGAGAGAAAGAGAAGCTGTGAGTGAGAGAGAGAGAGAAAGAGAAGCTGTGAGTTAGAGAGAGACAGAGAAAGAGAAGCTGTGAGTGAGAAAGAGAGAGAAGCTGTGAGTGAGAGAGAGAGAGAGAAAGAGAAGCTGTGAGTGAGAGAGAGAGAAAGAGAAGCTGTGAGTGAGAGAGAGAGAGGCTGTGAGTGAGAGAGTGGGAGAAGCTGTGTGTGTGTGATAGAGAGAGAGAAGCTGTGAGTGAGAGAGAGAGAGAAAGAAAGAGAAGCTGTGAGTGTGAGAGAGAAGCTGTGTGAGAGAGAGAGAGAAAGAGAAGCTGTGAGTGAGAGAGAGAGAAAGAGAAGCTGTGAGTGAGAGAGAGAGAGGCTGTGAGTGAGAGAGTGGGAGAAGCTGTGTGTGTGTGATAGAGAGAGAGAAGCTGTGAGTGAGAGAGAGAGAAAGAAAGAGAAGCTGTGAGTGTGAGAGAGAAGATGTGAGTGAGAGAGAGAAAGAGAAGCTGTGAGTGAGTGAGAGAGAAAGAGAAGCTGTGAGTGAGAGAGAGAGAGAGAAAGAGAAGCTGTGAGTGAGAGAGAGAGAAGCTGTGAGTGAGTGAGAGAGAAAGAGAAGCTGTGAGAGAGAGAGAAGCTGTGAGTGAGAGAGAGAGATAAATAGAAGCTGTGAGTTAGAGAGAGACAGAGAAAGAGAAGCTGTGAGTGAGAGAGAGAGAGAGAGCTGTGAGTGAGAAAGAGAGAGAAGCTGTGAGTGAGAGAGAGAGAAAGAGAAGATGTGAGTGAGAGAGAAAGAGAAGCTGTGAGTGAGAGAGAGAGACAGAAAGAAAGAGAAGCTGTGACTTAGAGAGAGATAAAGACTAGCGGTGAGTTAGAGAGAAACAGAGAAGCTGTGAGTGAGAGAGAGAGAGCGAGAAGCTGTGAGAGAGAAAGAGATAGAAGCTGTGAGTGAGAGAGAGAGAGAAAGAGAAGATGTGAGTGAGAGAGAAAGAAAAACTGTGAGTGAGAGAGAGAGAGAAAGAAAGAAAGAGAAGCTGTAAGTGAGGGAGAGAAATAAAGAGAAGCTGTGAGTTAGAGAGAGACAGAGAAAGAGAAGCTGTGAGTGAGAGAGAGAGAGAGAAAGAGAAGCTGTGAGTGAGAGAGAGAGAAAGAGAAGCTGTGAGTGAGAGAGAGAGAGAGAGAGAAGCTGTGAGTGAGATAGAAAGACACGCTGTGAGTGAGAGAGAGAGAAAGAGAAGTTGTGAGTGAGAGAGAGAAAAACAGAAGCTGTGAGTTAGAGAGAGACAGAGAAAGAGAAGCTGTGAGTGAGAGAAGAGAGAGAGAAAGAGAAGCTGTGAGTGAGAGAGAGAAAGGGAAAGAGAAGCTGTGAGTGAGAGAGAGAGAGAAAGAGAAGCTGTGAGTGAGAGAGAGAGAGAAAGAGAAGCTGTGAGTGAGAGAGAGAAAGAGAAGCTGTGAGTGAGAGAGAGAGGGAAAGAAAGAGAAGCTGTGAGTGAGAGAGAAAGAGAAGCTGTGAGTGAGACAGAGAGAGAAACAGAAGCTGTGAGTGAGAGAGAGAGATATGCTGTCAGTGAGAGAGAGAGAAAGAGAGAAGCTGTGAGTGAGAGAGAGAGAGAGAAAGACAAGCTGTGTGTGTGAGAGAGAAAGAGAAGCTGTGAGTGAGTGAGAGAGAGAGAAGATGTGAGTGAGAGAGAGAATCTGTGAGTGTGAGAGGGAGAGATAAAGAGAAGCTGTGAGTGAGAGAGAGAGAGAGAGAGAAAGAGAAGCTGTGAGTGAGGGAGAGATAAAGAGAAGCTGTGAGTTAGAGAGAGACAGAGAAAGAGAAGCTGTGAGTGAAAGAGAGAGAGAGAAAGAGAAGCTGTGAGTGAGGGAGAGATAAAGAGAAGCTGTGAGTTAGAGAGAGTCAGAGGAAGATATGCTGTGTGTGATAGAGAGAGAGAGAAAGAGAACCTGTGAATGAGAGAGAGAAGCTGTGAGTGAGAGAGAGAGAGAAAGAGAAGATGTGAGTGAGAGAGAGAGAAAGAGAAGATGTGAGTGAGAGAGAGAGAGAGAAAGAGAAGCTGTGAGTGAGAGAGAGAGAGAGAGAGAAGCTGGGAGTGAGAGAGAGAAGCTGTGAGTGAGAGAGAGATAGAAGCTGTGAGTGAGAGAGAAAGAAAGAAAGAGAAGATGTGAGAGAGAAAGAGAAGATGTGAGTGAGAGAGACAGAGAGAAAGAGAAGCTGTGAGTGAGAGAGAGAGAGAAAGAAAGAAAGAGAAGCTGTGAGTGAGAGAGAGAGAGAAGCTGTGAGTGAGAGAGAGAGGGAGAAAGAGAAGCTGTGAGTGAGAGAGAGAGAAAGAGAAGCTGTGAGTGAGAGAGAGAGAGAGAAGATGTGAGTGAGAGAGTGAGTGAGAGAAAGAGGTGTGAGTGAGAGAGAGAGAGAGAAAGAGAAGCTGTGAGTGAGAGAGAGAATGAAAGAGAAGCTGTGACTGAGAGTGAGAGATAAAGACAAGCTGTGAGTTAGAGAGAGACAGAGAAAGATAAGTTGTGAGTGAGATAGAGAGAGAGTAGCTATGAGTGAGAAAGAGAGAGAAACTGTGAGTGAGAGAGAGAGATAGAAAGAGAAGATGTGAGTGAGAGAGAGAAAGAGAAACTGTGAGTGAGAGAGAGATAGAAAGAAAGAGAAGCTGTGAGTGAGAGAGAGATAAAGAGAAGCTGTAAGTTAGAGAGAGACAGAGAAAGAGAAGCTGTGAGTGAGAAAGAGAGAGAAGCTGTGAGTGAGAGAGAGAGAGAAAGCTGTGAATGTTAGAGAGAAAGACATGCTGTGAGTGAGAGAGAGAGAGAGAGACAGAGAAGCTGTGAGTGAGAGAGAGAAAAAGAGAAGCTGTGAGTTAGAGAGAGACAGAGGAAGATATGCTGTGAGTGAGTGAGAGAGAGAGAAAGAGAACCTGTGAATGAGAGAGAGAAGCTGTGAGTGAGAGAGAGAAAGAGAAGATGTGAGTGAGAGAGAGAGAGAAAGAGAAGATGTGAGTGAGAGAGAGAGAGAGAAAGAGAAGCTGTGAGTGAGTGAGAGAGAGAGAAGCTGTGAGAGAGAGAGATATGCTGTGAGGGAGAGAGAGAGAAGCTGTGAGTGAGAGAGAGAGAAAGACAAGCTGTGTGTGAGAGAGAGAAAGAGAAGCTGTGAGTGAGTGAGAGAGAGAGAAGATGTGAGTGAGAGAGAGAAGCTGTGAGTGTGAGAGAGAGAGATAAAGAGAAGCTGTGAGTGAGAGAGAGAGAAAGAGAAGCTGGGAGTGAGAGAGAGAGAGAAAGAGAAGGTGTGTGAGAAAGAGAGAGAAGCTGTGAGAGAGAGAGAGAAGCTGTGAGTGAGAGAGACAGAAAGAAAGAGAAGCTGTGAGTGAGAGAGAGAGAAAGAGAAGCTGTGTGAGAGGGAGAGAGAAAGAGAAGCTGTGAGTGAGAGAGAGAGAGAAAGAGAAGCTGTGAGTTAGAGAGAGACAGAGAAAGAGAAGCTGTGAGTGAGAAAGAGAGAGAAGCTGTGAGTGAGAGAGAGAGAGAGAAAGAGAAGCTGTGAGTGAGAGAGAGAGAAAGAGAAGCTGTGAGTGAGAGAGAGAGAGGCTGTGAGTGAGAGAGTGGGAGAAGCTGTGTGTGTGTGATAGAGAGAGAGAAGCTGTGAGTGAGAGAGAGAGAGAAAGAAAGAGAAGCTGTGAGTGTGAGAGAGAAGCTGTGTGAGAGAGAGAGAGAAAGAGAAGCTGTGAGTGAGAGAGAGAGAAAGAGAAGCTGTGAGTGAGAGAGAGAGAGGCTGTGAGTGAGAGAGTGGGAGAAGCTGTGTGTGTGTGATAGAGAGAGAGAAGCTGTGAGTGAGAGAGAGAGAAAGAAAGAGAAGCTGTGAGTGTGAGAGAGAAGATGTGAGTGAGAGAGAGAAAGAGAAGCTGTGAGTGAGTGAGAGAGAAAGAGAAGCTGTGAGTGAGAGAGAGAGAGAGAAAGAGAAGCTGTGAGTGAGAGAGAGAGAAGCTGTGAGTGAGTGAGAGAGAAAGAGAAGCTGTGAGAGAGAGAGAAGCTGTGAGTGAGAGAGAGAGATAAATAGAAGCTGTGAGTTAGAGAGAGACAGAGAAAGAGAAGCTGTGAGTGAGAGAGAGAGAGAGAGAGCTGTGAGTGAGAAAGAGAGAGAAGCTGTGAGTGAGAGAGAGAGAAAGAGAAGATGTGAGTGAGAGAGAAAGAGAAGCTGTGAGTGAGAGAGAGAGACAGAAAGAAAGAGAAGCTGTGACTTAGAGAGAGATAAAGACTAGCGGTGAGTTAGAGAGAAACAGAGAAGCTGTGAGTGAGAGAGAGAGAGCGAGAAGCTGTGAGAGAGAAAGAGATAGAAGCTGTGAGTGAGAGAGAGAGAGAAAGAGAAGATGTGAGTGAGAGAGAGAGAAAGAAAAACTGTGAGTGAGAGAGAGAGAGAAAGAAAGAAAGAGAAGCTGTAAGTGAGGGAGAGAAATAAAGAGAAGCTGTGAGTTAGAGAGAGACAGAGAAAGAGAAGCTGTGAGTGAGAGAGAGAGAGAGAAAGAGAAGCTGTGAGTGAGAGAGAGAGAAAGAGAAGCTGTGAGTGAGAGAGAGAGAGAGAGAAGCTGTGAGTGAGATAGAAAGACACGCTGTGAGTGAGAGAGAGAGAAAGAGAAGCTGTGAGTGAGAGAGAGAAAAACAGAAGCTGTGAGTTAGAGAGAGACAGAGAAAGAGAAGCTGTGAGTGAGAGAGGAGAGAGAGAAAGAGAAGCTGTGAGTGAGAGAGAGAAAGGGAAAGAGAAGCTGTGAGTGAGAGAGAGAGAGAAAGAGAAGCTGTGAGTGAGAGAGAGAGAGAAAGAGAAGCTGTGAGTGAGAGAGAGAGAGAAACAGAAGCTGTGAGTGAGAGAGAGAGATATGCTGTCAGTGAGAGAGAGAGAGAAAGAGAGAAGCTGTGAGTGAGAGAGAGAGAGAGAAAGACAAGCTGTGTGTGTGAGAGAGAAAGAGAAGCTGTGAGTGAGTGAGAGAGAGAGAAGATGTGAGTGAGAGAGAGAATCTGTGAGTGTGAGAGAGAGAGATAAAGAGAAGCTGTGAGTGAGAGAGAGAGAGAGAGAGAAAGAGAAGCTGTGAGTGAGGGAGAGATAAAGAGAAGCTGTGAGTTAGAGAGAGACAGAGAAAGAGAAGCTGTGAGTGAAAGAGAGAGAGAGAAAGAGAAGCTGTGAGTGAGGGAGAGATAAAGAGAAGCTGTGAGTTAGAGAGAGTCAGAGGAAGATATGCTGTGTGTGATAGAGAGAGAGAGAAAGAGAACCTGTGAATGAGAGAGAGAAGCTGTGTGAGAGAGAGAGAGAAAGAGAAGATGTGAGTGAGAGAGAGAGAGAAAGAGAAGATGTGAGTGAGAGAGAGAGAGAGAAAGAGAAGCTGTGAGTGAGAGAGAGAGAGAGAGAAGCTGTGTGAGAGAGAGAGATATGCTGTGAGGGAGAGAGAGAAGCTGTGAGTGAGAGAGAGAGAGAAAGACAAGCTGTGTGTGAGAGAGAGAAAGAGAAGATGTGAGTGAGTGAGAGAGAGAGAAGATGTGAGTGAGAGAGAGAAGCTGTGAGTGTGAGAGAGAGAGAGATAAAGAGAAGCTGTGAGTGAGAGAGAGAGAGAAAGAGAAGCTGGGAGTGAGAGAGTGAGAAAGAGAAGGTGTGTGAGAAAGAGAGAGAAGCTGTGAGAGAGAGAGAGAAGCTGTGAGTGAGAGAGACAGAAAGAAAGAGAAGCTGTGAGTGAGAGAGAGAGAAAGAGAAGCTGTGTGAGAGGGAGAGAGAAAGAGAAGCTGTGAGTGAGAGAGAGAGAGAAAGAGAAGCTGTGAGTTAGAGAGAGACAGAGAAAGAGAAGCTGTGAGTGAGAAAGAGAGAGAAGCTGTGAGTGAGAGAGAGAGAGAGAAAGAGAAGCTGTGAGTGAGAGAGAGAGAAAGAGAAGCTGTGAGTGAGAGAGAGAGAAAGAGAAGCTGTGAGTGAGAGAGAGAGAGGCTGTGAGTGAGAGAGTGGGAGAAGCTGTGTGTGTGTGATAGAGAGAGAGAAGCTGTGAGTGAGAGAGAGAGAGAAAGAAAGAGAAGCTGTGAGTGTGAGAGAGAAGCTGTGAGTGAGAGAGAGAGAGAAAGAGAAGCTGTGAGTGAGAGAGAGAGAAAGAGAAGCTGTGAGTGAGAGAGAGAGAGGCTGTCAGTGAGAGAGTGGGAGAAGCTGTGTTTGTGTGATAGAGAGAGAAGCTGTGAGTGAGAGAGAGAGAGAGAAAGAGAAGCTGTGAGTGAGAGAGAGAGAGAGAAGATGTGAGTGAGAGAGTGAGTGAGAGAAAGAGGTGTGAGTGAGAGAGAGAGAGAAAGAGAAGCTGTGAGTGAGAGAGAGAATGAAAGAGAAGCTGTGACTGAGAGTGAGAGATAAAGACAAGCTGTGAGTTAGAGAGAGACAGAGAAAGATAAGTTGTGAGTGAGATAGAGAGAGAGTAGCTATGAGTGAGAAAGAGAGAGAAGCTGTGAGTGAGAGAGAGAGATAGAAAGAGAAGATGTGAGTGAGAGAGAGAAAGAGAAACTGTGAGTGAGAGAGAGAGAGAAAGAAAGAGAAGCTGTGAGTGAGAGAGAGATAAAGAGAAGCTGTAAGTTAGAGAGAGACAGAGAAAGAGAAGCTGTGAGTGAGAAAGAGAGAGAAGCTGTGAGTGAGAGAGAGAGAGAAAGCTGTGAATGTTAGAGAGAAAGACATGCTGTGAGTGAGAGAGAGAGAGAGAGACAGAGAAGCTGTGAGTGAGAGAGAGAAAAAGAGAAGCTGTGAGTTAGAGAGAGACAGAGGAAGATATGCTGTGAGTGAGTGAGTGAGAGAGAAAGAGAACCTGTGAATGAGAGAGAGAAGCTGTGAGTGAGAGAGAGAAAGAGAAGATGTGAGTGAGAGAGAGAGAGAGAGAGAAGATGTGAGTGAGAGAGAGAGAGAGAAAGAGAAGCTGTGAGTGAGAGAGAGAGAGAGAAGCTGTGAGAGAGAGAGAGATATGCTGTGAGGGAGAGAGAGAGAAGCTGTGAGTGAGAGAGAGAGAGAAAGACAAGCTGTGTGTGAGAGAGAGAAAGAGAAGCTGTGAGTGAGTGAGAGAGAGAGAAGATGTGAGTGAGAGAGAGAAGCTGTGAGTGTGAGAGAGAGAGATAAAGAGAAGCTGTGAGTGAGAGAGAGAGAAAGAGAAGCTGGGAGTGAGAGAGAGAGAAAGAGAAGGTGTGTGAGAAAGAGAGAGAAGCTGTGAGAGAGAGAGAGAAGCTGTGAGTGAGAGAGACAGAAAGAAAGAGAAGCTGTGAGTGAGAGAGAGAGAAAGAGAAGCTGTGTGAGAGGGAGAGAGAAAGAGAAGCTGTGAGTGAGAGAGAGAGAGAAAGAGAAGCTGTGAGTTAGAGAGAGACAGAGAAAGAGAAGCTGTGAGTGAGAAAGAGAGAGAAGCTGTGAGTGAGAGAGAGAGAGAGAAAGAGAAGCTGTGAGTGAGAGAGAGAGAAAGAGAAGCTGTGAGTGAGAGAGAGAGAGGCTGTGAGTGAGAGAGTGGGAGAAGCTGTGTGTGTGTGATAGAGAGAGAGAAGCTGTGAGTGAGAGAGAGAGAGAAAGAAAGAGAAGCTGTGAGTGTGAGAGAGAAGCTGTGTGAGAGAGAGAGAGAAAGAGAAGCTGTGAGTGAGAGAGAGAGAAAGAGAAGCTGTGAGTGAGAGAGAGAGAGGCTGTGAGTGAGAGAGTGGGAGAAGCTGTGTGTGTGTGATAGAGAGAGAGAAGCTGTGAGTGAGAGAGAGAGAAAGAAAGAGAAGCTGTGAGTGTGAGAGAGAAGATGTGAGTGAGAGAGAGAAAGAGAAGCTGTGAGTGAGTGAGAGAGAAAGAGAAGCTGTGAGTGAGAGAGAGAGAGAGAAAGAGAAGCTGTGAGTGAGAGAGAGAGAAGCTGTGAGTGAGTGAGAGAGAAAGAGAAGCTGTGAGAGAGAGAGAAGCTGTGAGTGAGAGAGAGAGATAAATAGAAGCTGTGAGTTAGAGAGAGACAGAGAAAGAGAAGCTGTGAGTGAGAGAGAGAGAGAGAGAGCTGTGAGTGAGAAAGAGAGAGAAGCTGTGAGTGAGAGAGAGAGAAAGAGAAGATGTGAGTGAGAGAGAAAGAGAAGCTGTGAGTGAGAGAGAGAGACAGAAAGAAAGAGAAGCTGTGACTTAGAGAGAGATAAAGACTAGCGGTGAGTTAGAGAGAAACAGAGAAGCTGTGAGTGAGAGAGAGAGAGCGAGAAGCTGTGAGAGAGAAAGAGATAGAAGCTGTGAGTGAGAGAGAGAGAGAAAGAGAAGATGTGAGTGAGAGAGAGAGAAAGAAAAACTGTGAGTGAGAGAGAGAGAGAAAGAAAGAAAGAGAAGCTGTAAGTGAGGGAGAGAAATAAAGAGAAGCTGTGAGTTAGAGAGAGACAGAGAAAGAGAAGCTGTGAGTGAGAGAGAGAGAGAGAAAGAGAAGCTGTGAGTGAGAGAGAGAGAAAGAGAAGCTGTGAGTGAGAGAGAGAGAGAGAGAAGCTGTGAGTGAGATAGAAAGACACGCTGTGAGTGAGAGAGAGAGAAAGAGAAGCTGTGAGTGAGAGAGAGAGAAAGAGAAGCTGTGAGTGAGAGAGAGAAAAACAGAAGCTGTGAGTTAGAGAGAGACAGAGAAAGAGAAGCTGTGAGTGAGAGAAGAGAGAGAGAAAGAGAAGCTGTGAGTGAGAGAGAGAAAGGGAAAGAGAAGCTGTGAGTGAGAGAGAGAGAGAAAGAGAAGCTGTGAGTGAGAGAGAGAGAGAAAGAGAAGCTGTGAGTGAGAGAGAGAAAGAGAAGCTGTGAGTGAGAGAGAGAGGGAAAGAAAGAGAAGCTGTGAGTGAGAGAGAAAGAGAAGCTGTGAGTGAGAGAGAGAGAGAAACAGAAGCTGTGAGTGAGAGAGAGAGATATGCTGTCAGTGAGAGAGAGAGAGAAAGAGAGAAGCTGTGAGTGAGAGAGAGAGAGAGAAAGACAAGCTGTGTGTGTGAGAGAGAAAGAGAAGCTGTGAGTGAGTGAGAGAGAGAGAAGATGTGAGTGAGAGAGAGAATCTGTGAGTGTGAGAGAGAGAGATAAAGAGAAGCTGTGAGTGAGAGAGAGAGAGAGAGAGAAAGAGAAGCTGTGAGTGAGGGAGAGATAAAGAGAAGCTGTGAGTTAGAGAGAGACAGAGAAAGAGAAGCTGTGAGTGAATGAGAGAGAGAGAAAGAGAAGCTGTGAGTGAGGGAGAGATAAAGAGAAGCTGTGAGTTAGAGAGAGTCAGAGGAAGATATGCTGTGTGTGATAGAGAGAGAGAGAAAGAGAACCTGTGAATGAGAGAGAGAAGCTGTGAGTGAGAGAGAGAGAGAAAGAGAAGATGTGAGTGAGAGAGAGAGAGAAAGAGAAGATGTGAGTGAGAGAGAGAGAGAGAAAGAGAAGCTGTGAGTGTGAGAGAGAGAGAGAGAAGCTGTGAGAGAGAGAGATATGCTGTGAGGGAGAGAGAGAGAAGCTGTGAGTGAGAGAGAGAGAGAAAGACAAGCTGTGTGTGAGAGAGAGAAAGAGAAGCTGTGAGTGAGTGAGAGAGAGAGAAGATGTGAGTGAGAGAGAGAAGCTGTGAGTGTGAGAGAGAGAGAGATAAAGAGAAGCTGTGAGTGAGAGAGAGAGAGAAAGAGAAGCTGGGAGTGAGAGAGTGAGAAAGAGAAGGTGTGTGAGAAAGAGAGAGAAGCTGTGAGAGAGAGAGAGAAGCTGTGAGTGAGAGAGACAGAAAGAAAGAGAAGCTGTGAGTGAGAGAGAGAGAAAGAGAAGCTGTGTGAGAGGGAGAGAGAAAGAGAAGCTGTGAGTGAGAGAGAGAGAGAAAGAGAAGCTGTGAGTTAGAGAGAGACAGAGAAAGAGAAGCTGTGAGTGAGAAAGAGAGAGAAGCTGTGAGTGAGAGAGAGAGAGAGAAAGAGAAGCTGTGAGTGAGAGAGAGAGAAAGAGAAGCTGTGAGTGAGAGAGAGAGAAAGAGAAGCTGTGAGTGAGAGAGAGAGAGGCTGTGAGTGAGAGAGTGGGAGAAGCTGTGTGTGTGTGATAGAGAGAGAGAAGCTGTGAGTGAGAGAGAGAGAGAAAGAAAGAGAAGCTGTGAGTGTGAGAGAGAAGCTGTGAGTGAGAGAGAGAGAGAAAGAGAAGCTGTGAGTGAGAGAGAGAGAAAGAGAAGCTGTGAGTGAGAGAGAGAGAGGCTGTCAGTGAGAGAGTGGGAGAAGCTGTGTTTGTGTGATAGAGAGAGAGAAGCTGTGAGTGAGAGAGAGAGAGAGAAAGAGAAGCTGTGAGTGAGAGAGAGAGAGAGAAGATGTGAGTGAGAGAGTGAGTGAGAGAAAGAGGTGTGAGTGAGAGAGAGAGAGAAAGAGAAGCTGTGAGTGAGAGAGAGAATGAAAGAGAAGCTGTGACTGAGAGTGAGAGATAAAGACAAGCTGTGAGTTAGAGAGAGACAGAGAAAGATAAGTTGTGAGTGAGATAGAGAGAGAAAGAAAGAGAAGCTGTGAGTGAGAGAGAGATAAAGAGAAGCTGTAAGTTAGAGAGAGACGGAGAAAGAGAAGCTGTGAGTGAGAAAGAGAGAGAAGCTGTGAGTGAGAGAGAGAGAGAAAGCTGTGAATGTTAGAGAGAAAGACATGCTGTGAGTGAGAGAGAGAGAGAGAGACAGAGAAGCTGTGAGTGAGAGAGAGAAAAAGAGAAGCTGTGAGTTAGAGAGAGACAGAGGAAGATATGCTGTGAGTGAGTGAGAGAGAGAGAAAGAGAACCTGTGAATGAGAGAGAGAAGCTGTGAGTGAGAGAGAGAGAGAAAGAGAAGATGTGAGTGAGAGAGAGAGAGAAAGAGAAGATGTGAGTGAGAGAGAGAGAGAGAAAGAGAAGCTGTGAGTGAGAGAGAGAGAGAGAAGCTGTGAGAGAGAGAGAGAGATGCTGTGAGGGAGAGAGAGAGAAGCTGTGAGTGAGAGAGAGAGAGAAAGACAAGCTGTGTGTGAGAGAGAGAAAGAGAAGCTGTGAGTGAGTGAGAGAGAGAGAAGCTGTGAGTGTGAGAGAGAGAGATAAAGAGAAGCTGTGAGTGAGAGAGAGAGAAAGAGAAGCTGGGAGTGAGAGAGAGAAAGAGAAGGTGTGTGAGAAAGAGAGAGAAGCTGTGAGAGAGAGAGAGAAGCTGTGAGTGAGAGAGACAGAAAGAAAGAGAAGCTGTGAGTGAGAGAGAGAGAAAGAGAAGCTGTGTGAGAGGGAGAGAGAAAGAGAAGCTGTGAGTGAGAGAGAGAGAGAAAGAGAAGCTGTGAGTTAGAGAGAGACAGAGAAAGAGAAGCTGTGAGTGAGAAAGAGAGAGAAGCTGTGAGTGAGAGAGAGAGAGAAAGAGAAGCTGTGAGTGAGAGAGAGAGAAAGAGAAGCTGTGAGTGAGAGAGAGAGAGGCTGTGAGTGAGAGAGTGGGAGAAGCTGTGTGTGTGTGATAGAGAGAGAGAAGCTGTGAGTGAGAGAGAGAGAGAAAGAAAGAGAAGCTGTGAGTGTGAGAGAGAAGCTGTGTGAGAGAGAGAGAGAAAGAGAAGCTGTGAGTGAGAGAGAGAGAAAGAGAAGCTGTGAGTGAGAGAGAGAGAGGCTGTGAGTGAGAGAGTGGGAGAAGCTGTGTGTGTGTGATAGAGAGAGAGAAGCTGTGAGTGAGAGAGAGAGAAAGAAAGAGAAGCTGTGAGTGTGAGAGAGAAGATGTGAGTGAGAGAGAGAAAGAGAAGCTGTGAGTGAGTGAGAGAGAAAGAGAAGCTGTGAGTGAGAGAGAGAGAGAGAAAGAGAAGCTGTGAGTGAGAGAGAGAGAAGCTGTGAGTGAGTGAGAGAGAAAGAGAAGCTGTGAGAGAGAGAGAAGCTGTGAGTGAGAAAGAGAGATAAATAGAAGCTGTGAGTTAGAGAGAGACAGAGAAAGAGAAGCTGTGAGTGAGAGAGAGAGAGAGAGAGCTGTGAGTGAGAAAGAGAGAGAAGCTGTGAGTGAGAGAGAGAGAAAGAGAAGATGTGAGTGAGAGAGAAAGAGAAGCTGTGAGTGAGAGAGAGAGAGAAACAGAAGCTGTGAGTGAGAGAGAGAGATATGCTGTCAGTGAGAGAGAGAGAGAAAGAGAGAAGCTGTGAGTGAGAGAGAGAGAGAGAAAGACAAGCTGTGTGTGTGAGAGAGAAAGAGAAGCTGTGAGTGAGTGAGAGAGAGAGAAGATGTGAGTGAGAGAGAGAATCTGTGAGTGTGAGAGAGAGAGATAAAGAGAAGCTGTGAGTGAGAGAGAGAGAGAGAGAGAAAGAGAAGCTGTGAGTGAGGGAGAGATAAAGAGAAGCTGTGAGTTAGAGAGAGACAGAGAAAGAGAAGCTGTGAGTGAAAGAGAGAGAGAGAAAGAGAAGCTGTGAGTGAGGGAGAGATAAAGAGAAGCTGTGAGTTAGAGAGAGTCAGAGGAAGATATGCTGTGTGTGATAGAGAGAGAGAGAAAGAGAACCTGTGAATGAGAGAGAGAAGCTGTGAGTGAGAGAGAGAGAGAAAGAGAAGATGTGAGTGAGAGAGAGAGAGAAAGAGAAGATGTGAGTGAGAGAGAGAGAGAGAAAGAGAAGCTGTGAGTGAGAGAGAGAGAGAGAGAAGCTGTGAGAGAGAGAGAGATATGCTGTGAGGGAGAGAGAGAGAAGCTGTGAGTGAGAGAGAGAGAGAAAGACAAGCTGTGTGAGAGAGAGAAAGAGAAGCTGTGAGTGAGTGAGAGAGAGAGAAGATGTGAGTGAGAGAGAGAAGCTGTGAGTGTGAGAGAGAGAGAGATAAAGAGAAGCTGTGAGTGAGAGAGAGAGAGAAAGAGAAGCTGGGAGTGAGAGAGTGAGAAAGAGAAGGTGTGTGAGAAAGAGAGAGAAGCTGTGTGAGAGAGAGAGAAGCTGTGAGTGAGAGAGACAGAAAGAAAGAGAAGCTGTGAGTGAGAGAGAGAGAAAGAGAAGCTGTGTGAGAGGGAGAGAGAAAGAGAAGCTGTGAGTGAGAGAGAGAGAGAAAGAGAAGCTGTGAGTTAGAGAGAGACAGAGAAAGAGAAGCTGTGAGTGAGAAAGAGAGAGAAGCTGTGAGTGAGAGAGAGAGAGAGAAAGAGAAGCTGTGAGTGAGAGAGAGAGAAAGAGAAGCTGTGAGTGAGAGAGAGAGAAAGAGAAGCTGTGAGTGAGAGAGAGAGAGGCTGTGAGTGAGAGAGTGGGAGAAGCTGTGTGTGTGTGATAGAGAGAGAGAAGCTGTGAGTGAGAGAGAGAGAGAAAGAAAGAGAAGCTGTGAGTGTGAGAGAGAAGCTGTGAGTGAGAGAGAGAGAGAAAGAGAAGCTGTGAGTGAGAGAGAGAGAAAGAGAAGCTGTGAGTGAGAGAGAGAGAGGCTGTCAGTGAGAGAGTGGGAGAAGCTGTGTTTGTGTGATAGAGAGAGAGAAGCTGTGAGTGAGAGAGAGAGAAAGAAAGAGAAGCTGTGAGTGTGAGAGAGAAGCTGTGAGTGAGAGAGAGAGAAAGAGAAGCTGTGAGTGAGTGAGAGAGAAAGAGAAGCTGTAAGTGAGAGAGAGAGAAAGAGCTGTGAGTGAGAGAGAGAAGCTGTGAGTGAGAGAGAGAGATAGAAGCTGTGAGTGAGAGAGAAAGAAAGAAAGAGAAGATGTGAGTGAGAGAGAAAGAGAAGATGTGAGTGAGAGAGACAGAGAGAAAGAGAAGCTGTGAGTGAGAGAGAGAGAAAGAAAGAGAAGCTGTGAGTGAGAGAGAGAGAGAAGCTGTGAGTGAGAGAGAGAGGGAGGGAGAAAGAGAAGCTGTGAGTGAGAGAGAGAGAGAGAAAGAGAAGCTGTGAGTGAGAAAGAGAGAGAAGATGTGAGTGAGAGAGTGAGAGAGAGAGGTGTGAGTGAGAGAGAGAGAGAGAAAGAGAAGCTGTGAGTGAGAGAGAGAATGAAAGAGAAGCTGTGACTGAGAGAGAGATAAAGACAAGCTGTGAGTTAGAGAGAGACAGAGAAAGATAAGTTGTGAGTGAGATAGAGAGAGAGTAGCTGTGAGTGAGAAAGAGAGAGAAGCTGTGAGTGAGAGAGAGAGAGGGAAAGAGAAGATGTGAGTGAGAGAGAGAGAAAGAAAGATAAGCTGTGAGTGAGAGAGAGATAAAGAGAAGCTGTGAGTTAGAGAGAGACAGAGAAAGAGAAGCTGTGAGTGAGAGAGAGAGAGAGAAAGAGAAGCTGTGAGTGAGAGAGAGAGAGAGAGAGAGAAGCTGTGAGTGAGAGAGAGAGAGAAAGAGAAGCTGTCAGAGAGAGAGAGAAAGAGAGAGATGCTGTGAGTGAGTGAGAGAGAGAAGCTGTGAGTGAGAGTGAGAGGGAGCAAGAGAAGCGGTGAGTGAGAGAGAGAAAGAGAAGCTGTGAGTAAGAAGAGAGAGAGAGAGAAAAAGAGAAGATGTGAGTGAGAGAGAGAGAGAAGCTGTGAGTGAGAGAGAGAGAGAGCGAAGCTGTGAGAGAGATAGAGAAAGAGAAGCTGTGAGTGAGAGAGAGAAAGAGAAGCTGTGAGTAAGAGAGAGAGAGAGAAAAAGAGAAGATGTGAGTGAGAGAGAGAGAGAGAGAAGCTGTGAGTGAGAGAGAGAGAGCGAAGCTGTGAGAGAGATAGAGAAAGAGAAGCTGTGAGTGAGAGAGAGAGAAAGGAAAGCTATGAGTGAGAGAGAGAGAGAAAGAGAAGCTGTGTGTGTGTGAGAGAGAAGCTGTGAGTGAGAGAGAGAGAAAGAGAAGATAGTGAGAGAGTGAGAGAGAGAAAGAGAAGCTGTGAGTGAGAGAGCGAGAGAGAAAGAGAAGCTGTGAGTTAGAGAGAAACAGAGAAAATGAAGCTGTGAGTGAGAGAGAGAGAGAGAAATAGAAGCTGTGTGTGTGAGAGAGAGAGAAGCTGTGAGTGAGAGAGACAGAAAGAGAAGATGTTAGTGAGAGAGAGAGAAAGAGAAGCTGTGAGTGAGAGAGAGAGAAAGAGAAGCTGTGAGTGAGAGAGAGAGAGAAAGAAAGAGAAGCTGTGAGTGAGAGAGAGAGAAGCTGTGAGTGAGAGAGAGAGAGATGCTGTGAGTGAGAGAGAGAAAGAGAGGCTGTGAGTGATAGAGAGAGAGAGAGAAAGAGAATCTGTGATTGAGAGAGAGATAAAGAGAAGCTGTTAGAGAGAGACAGAGAAAGAGAAGCTTTGAGTGAGAGAGAGAGAGAAAGAGAAGCTGTGAGTGAGAGAGAGAGTAAGAGAAGCTGTGAGTGAGAGAGAGACAGAAGCTGTGAGTGAGAGAGTGAGGGAGTAAGAGAAGCTGTGTGAGAGAGAGAGAGAAAGAAAAGCTGTGAGTGAGTGAGAGAAGCTGTGAGTGAGAGAGAGAGAAAGAGAAGCTGTGAGTGAGAGAGAGAGAGAAAGAAAGAGAAGCTGTGTGTGTGTGTGAGAGAGAAGCTGTGAGAGAGAGAGTGAGAGAGAAAGAGAAGATGTTAGTAAGAGAGTGAGAGAGAGAAAGAGAACCTGTGAGTGAGAAAGAGAGAGAGAAGCTGTGAGTGAGAGAGAGAGAAGGTGTGAGGAGAGAGAGAGAGAAGATGTGAGTGTGAGAGAGAAAGAGAAAGAGAAGCTTTGAGTGAGTGAGTGAGAGAGATAAAGAGAAGCTGTGAGTGATAGAGAGAGATAAAGAGAAGCTGTGAGTGAGAGAGAGAGAAGCTGTGAGTGAGAGAGAGAGAGAAAGAGAAGCTGTGAGTGAGAGAGAGAAGCTGTGAGTGAGAGAGAGATAGAAGCTGTGAGTGAGAGAGAAAGAAAGAAAGAGAAGATGTGAGTGAGACAGAAAGAGAAGATGTGAGTGAGAGAGACAGAGAGAAAGAGAAGCTGTGAGTGAGAGAGAGAGAGAAAGAAAGAGAAGCTGTGAGTGAGAGAGAGAGAGAAGCTGTGAGTGAGAGAGAGAGGGAGAAATAGAAGCTGTGAGTGAGAGAGAGAGAGAAAGAGAAGCTGTGAGTGAGTGAGAGAGAGAGAGAAGATGTGAGTGAGAGAGTGAGAGAGAGAAAGAGGTGTGAGTGTGAGAGAGAGAGAGAAAGAGAAGCTGTGAGTGAGAGAGAGAATGAAAGAGAAGCTGTGACTGAGAGTGAGAGATAAAGACAAGCTGTGAGTTAGAGAGAGACAAAGATAAGTTGTGAGTGAGATAGAGAGAGAGTAGCTATGAGTGAGAAAGAGAGAGAAGCTGTGAGTGAGAGAGAGAGATAAAAAGAGAAGATGTGAGTGAGAGAGAGAAAGAGAAACTGTGAGTGAGAGAGAGAGAGAAAGAAAGAGAAGCTGTGAGTGAGAGAGAGATAAAGAGAAGCTGTAAGTTAGAGAGAGACAGAGAAAGAGAAGCTGTGAGTGAGAAAGAGAGAGAAGCTGTGAGTGAGAGAGAGAGAAAGCTGTGAGTGTTATAGAGAAAGACATGCTGTGAGTGAGAGAGAGAGAGAGAGAGAGAGAGAAGCTGTGAGTGAGAGAGAGAAAAAGAGAAGCTGTGAGTTAGAGAGAGACAGAGGAAGATATGCTGTGAGTGAGAGAGAGAGAGAGAAAGAGAACCTGTGAATGAGAGAGAGAAGCTGTGAGTGAGAGAGAGAGAGAAAGAGAAGATGTGAGTGAGAGAGAGAGAGAAAGAGAAGATGTGAGTGAGAGAGAGAGAGAGAAAGAGAAGCTGTGAGTGAGAGAGAGAGAGAGAAGCTGTGAGAGAGAGAGAGATATGCTGTGAGGGAGAGAGAGAGAAGCTGTGAGTGAGAGAGAGAGAGAAAGACAAGCTGTGTGTGTGAGAGAGAAAGAGAAGCTGTGAGTGAGTGAGAGAGAGAGAAGATGTGAGTGAGAGAGAGAAGCTGTGAGTGTGAGAGAGAGAGAGATAAAGAGAAGCTGTGAGTGTGAGAGAGAGAAGAAAGAGAAGCTGGGAGTGAGAGAGAGAGAAAGAGAAGGTGTGTGAGAAAGAGAGAGAAGCTGTGAGAGAGAGAGAAGCTGTGAGTGAGAGAGACAGAAAGAAAGAGAAGCTGTGAGTGAGAGAGTGATAAAGAGAAGCTGTAAGTTAGAGAGAGACAGAGAAAGAGAAGCTTTGAGTGAGAAAGAGAGAGAAGCTGTGAGTGAGAGAGAGAGAGAAAGCTGTGAGTGTTAGAGAGAAAGACATGCTGTGAGTGAGAGAGAGAGAGAGAGAGAGAAGCTGTGAGTGAGAGAGAGAAAAAGAGAAGCTGTGAGTTAGAGAGAGACAGAGGAAGATATGCTGTGTGTGATAGAGAGAGAGAGAAAGAGAACCTGTGAATGAGAGAGAGAAGCTGTGAGTGAGAGAGAGAGAGAAAGAGAAGATGTGAGTGAGAGAGAGAGAAAGAGAAGATGTGAGTGAGAGAGAGAGAGAGAAAGAGAAGCTGTGAGTGAGAGAGAGAGAGAGGAGCTGTGAGAGAGAGAGAGATATGCTGTGACGGAGAGAGAGAGAAGCTGTGAGTGAGAGAGAGAGAGAAAGACAAGATGTGTGTGAGAGAGAGAAAGAGAAGCTGTGAGTGAGTGAGAGAGAGAAGATGTGAGTGAGAGAGAGAAGATGTGAGTGTGAGAGAGAGAGATAAAGAGAAGCTGTGAGTGAGAGAGAGAGAGAAAGAGAAGCTGGGAGTGAGAGAGAGAGAAAGAGAAGGTGTGTGAGAAAGAGAGAGAAGCTGTGAGAGAGAGAGAAGCTGTGAGTGAGAGAGACAGAAAGAAAGAGAAGCTGCGAGTGAGAGAGAGAGAAAGAGAAGCTGTGTGAGAGGGAGAGAGAAAGAGAAGCTGTGAGTGAGAGAGAGAGAGAAAGAAAAGCTGTGAGTTAGAGAGAGACAGAGAAAGAGAAGCTGTGAGTGAGAAAGAGAGAGAAGCTGTGAGTGAGAGAGAGAGAGAGAAAGAGAAGCTGTGAGTGAGAGAGAGAGAGAGAAGCTGTGAGTGAGAGAGAGAGAGGCTGTGAGTGAGAGAGTGGGAGAAGCTGTGTGTGTGTGATAGAGAGAGAAGCTGTGAGTGAGAGAGAGAGAGAAAGAAAGAGAAGCTGTGAGTGTGAGAGAGAAGCTGTGAGTGAGAGAGAGAGAGAAAAAGAGAAGCTGTGAGTGAGAGAGAGAGAAAGAGAAGCTGTGAGTGAGAGAGAGAGAGGCTGTGAGTGAGAGAGTGGGAGAAGCTGTGTGGGTGTGATAGAGAGAGAGAAGCTGTGAGTGAGAGAGAGAGAGAAAGAAAGAGAAGCTGTGAGTGTGAGAGAGAAGCTGTGTGTGAGAGAGAGAGAAAGAGAAGCTGTGAGTGAGAGAGAGAGAAAGAGAAGCTGTGAGTGAGAGAGAGAGAGGCTGTGAGTGAGAGAGTGGGAGAAGCTGTGTGTGTGTGATAGAGAGAGAGAAGCTGTGAGTGAGAGAGAGAGAAAGAAAGAGAAGCTGTGAGTGTGAGAGAGAAGATGTGAGTGAGAGAGAGAAAGAGAAGCTGTGAGTGAGTGAGAGAGAAAGAGAAGCTGTGAGTGAGAGAGAGAGAGAGAAAGAGAAGCTGTGAGTGAGAGAGAGAGAAGCTGTGAGTGAGTGAGAGAGAAAGAGAAGCTGTGAGAGAGAGAGAAGCTGTGAGTGAGAGAGAGAGATAAATAGAAGCTGTGAGTTAGAGAGAGACAGAGAAAGAGAAGCTGTGAGTGAGAGAGAGAGAGAGCTGTGAGTGAGAAAGAGAGAGAAGCTGTGAGTGAGAGAGAGAGAAAGAGAAGATGTGAGTGAGAGAGAAAGAGAAGCTGTGAGTGAGAGAGAGAGACAGAAAGAAAGAGAAGCTGTGACTTAGAGAGAGATAAAGACTAGCGGTGAGTTAGAGAGAAACAGAGAAGCTGTGAGTGAGAGAGAGAGAGCGAGAAGCTGTGAGAGAGAAAGAGATAGAAGCTGTGAGTGAGAGAGAGAGAGAAAGAGAAGATGTGAGTGAGAGAGAGAGAAAGAAAAACTGTGAGTGAGAGAGAGAGAGAAAGAAAGAAAGAGAAGCTGTAAGTGAGGGAGAGAAATAAAGAGAAGCTGTGAGTTAGAGAGAGACAGAGAAAGAGAAGCTGTGAGTGAGAGAGAGAGAGAGAAAGAGAAGCTGTGAGTGAGTGAGAGAGAAAGAGAAGCTGTGAGTGAGAGAGAGAGAGAGAGAAGCTGTGAGTGAGATAGAAAGACACGCTGTGAGTGAGAGAGAGAGAAAGAGAAGCTGTGAGTGAGAGAGAGAAAAACAGAAGCTGTGAGTTAGAGAGAGACAGAGAAAGAGAAGCTGTGAGTGAGAGAAGAGAGAGAGAAAGAGAAGCTGTGAGTGAGAGAGAGAAAGGGAAAGAGAAGCTGTGAGTGAGAGAGAGAGAGAAAGAGAATCTGTGAGTGAGAGAGAGAGAGAAAGAGAAGCTGTGAGTGAGAGAGAGAAAGAGAAGCTGTGAGTGAGAGAGAGAGGGAAAGAAAGAGAAGCTGTGAGTGAGAGAGAAAGAGAAGCTGTGAGTGAGAGAGAGAGAGAAACAGAAGCTGTGAGTGAGAGAGAGAGATATGCTGTCAGTGAGAGAGAGAGAGAAAGAGAGAAGCTGTCAGTGAGAGAGAGAGAGAGAGAGAAAGACAAGCTGTGTGTGTGAGAGAGAAAGAGAAGCTGTGAGTGAGTGAGAGAGAGAGAAGATGTGAGTGAGAGAGAGAATCTGTGAGTGTGAGAGAGAGAGATAAAGAGAAGCTGTGAGTGAGAGAGAGAGAGAGAGAGAAAGAGAAGCTGTGAGTGAGGGAGAGATAAAGAGAAGCTGTGAGTTAGAGAGAGACAGAGAAAGAGAAGCTGTGAGTGAAAGAGAGAGAGAGAAAGAGAAGCTGTGAGTGAGGGAGAGATAAAGAGAAGCTGTGAGTTAGAGAGAGTCAGAGAAAGATATGCTGTGTGTGATAGAGAGAGAGAGAAAGAGAACCTGTGAATGAGAGAGAGAAGCTGTGAGTGAGAGAGAGAGAGAAAGAGAAGATGTGAGTGAGAGAGAGAGAGAAAGAGAAGATGTAAGTGAGAGAGAGAGAGAGAAAGAGAAGCTGTGAGTGAGAGAGAGAGAGAGAGAAGCTGTGTGAGAGAGAGAGATATGCTGTGAGGGAGAGAGAGAGAAGCTGTGAGTGAGAGAGAGAAAGACAAGCTGTGTGTGAGAGAGAGAAAGAGAAGCTGTGAGTGAGTGAGAGAGAGAGAAGATGTGAGTGAGAGAGAGAAGCTGTGAGTGAGAGAGAGAGAGAGAAAGAGAAGTTGTGAGTGAGAGAGAGAGAGAAAGAGAAGCTGTGAGAGAGAGAGAAGCTGTGAGTGAGAGAGAAAGAAAGAAATAGAAGCTGTGAGTGAGTGAGAGAGAGAGAAGCTGTGAGTGAGAGAGAGAGAGAAGCTGTGAGTGAGAGAGAGAGAGAGAAAGAGAAGCTGTGAGTGAGAGAGAGAGAGAAAGAGAAGCTGTGAGAGAGAGAAAGAGGAGCTGTGAGTGAGAGAGAAAGAGAAGCTGTGAGTGAGAGAGAGAGAAAGAGAAGCTGTGAGTGAGAGAGAGAAAGAGAAGCTGTGAGTGAGAGAGAGAGAGAAAGAGACGCTGTGAGAGAGAGAGAGAAGCTGTGAGTGAGAGAGAAAGAAAGAAATAGAAGCTGTGAGTGAGTGAGAGAGAGAAGCTGTGAGTGAGAGAGAGATAGAGAAGCTGTGAGTGAGAGAGAAAGGGAAAGAGAGGCTGTGAGTGAGAGAGAGAGAGAGAAAGAGAAGTTGTGAGTGAGAGAGAGAGAGAGAAAGAGAAGCTGTGAGAGAGAGAGAGAAGCTGTGAGTGAGAGAGAAAGAAAGAAATAGAAGCTGTGAGTGAGTGAGTGAGAGAGAAGCTGTGAGTGAGAGAGAGAGAGAAGCTGTGAGTGAGAGAGAGAGAGAGAGAAAGAGAAGCTGTGAGTGAGAGAGAGAAAGAGAAGTTGTGAGAGAGAGAAAGGGATGCTGTGAGTGAGAGAGAAAGAGAAGCTGTGAGTGAGAGAGAGAGAAAGAGAAGCTGTGTGTGAGAGAGAGAGATAAGCTGTGAGTGAGAGAGAGAGAGAGAAAGAGAAGCTGTGAGAGAGAGAGAAGCTGTGAGTGAGAGAGAAAGAAAGAAATAGAAGCTGTGAGTGAGTGAGAGAGAGAGAAGCTGTGAGTGAGTGAGAGAGAGAAGCTGTGAGTGAGAGAGAAAGGGAAAGAGAGGCTGTGAGTGAAAGAGAGAGAGAAGCTGTGAGTAAGAGAGAGAGAGAAGCTGTGAGTGTGAGAGAAAGAGAGGCTGTGAGTGAGAGAGAGAGAGAAGCTGAGTGAGAGAGAGATAAAGAGAAGCTGTGAGTTAGAGAGAGAGAGAGAAAGAGAAGCTGTGAGTGAGACAGAGAGAAAGAGAAGCTGTGTGTGTGTGTGAGAGAGAGAAGCTGTGAGTGAGAGAGAGAGAAAGAGAAGCTGTGAGTGAGAGAGAAAGCTGTGAGTGAGAGAGAAAGAGAAAGAGAAGCTGTGAGTGAGAGAGAGAGAGAAGCTGTGAATGAGAGAGAGAGAGAAACAGTGAGTGAGAGAGAGAGAGAGAAGCTGTGAGTGAGTGAGTGAGAGAGAGAGAAGCTGTGAGTGAGAGAGAGAGAAAGAAAGAGAAGTTATGAGTGAGAGAGAGAGAAGCTGTAAGTGAGAGAGAGAGGGAGAAAGAGAAGCTGGGAGAGAGAGAGAGAAAGAGAAGCTGTGAGTGAGAGGGACAGACAGAGAAAGAGAAGCTGTGAGTGAGAGAGAGAGAGCTAGAAGCTGTGAGTGAGTGAGAGAGAGAGAAGCTGTGAGTGAGAGAGAGAAAGAGAAGCTGTGAGTGAGAGAGAGAGAAAGAGAAGCTGTGAGTGAGAGAGAGATAAAGAGAAGCTGTGAGTTAGAGAGAGAGAAAGAGAAGCTGTGAGTGAGAGAGAAGCTGTGAGTGAGAGAGAGAGGGAGAAAGTGAAGCGGTGAGTGAGAGAGAGAGAGAGAGAAGCTGTGAGTGAGAGAGAGAGAGAAAAAAGAATCTGTGAGTGAGAGAGAGAGAGAGAGAATCTGTGAGTGAGAGAGAGAGAGAGAAGCTGTGAGTGAGAGAGAGAGAGAAAGAGAAGCTGTGAGTGAGAGAAAGATAAAGAGTAGCTGTGAGTTAGAGAGAGACAGAGAAAGAGAAGCTGTGAGTGAGAGAGAGAGAGAGAAAGAGAAGCTGTGTGTTTGTGAGAGAGAGAAGCTGTGAGTGAGAGAGAGAGAGAGAGAGAAGATGTTAGTGAGAGAGTGAGAGAGAGAAAGAGAAGTTGTGAGTGAGAGAAGCTGTGAGTGAGAGAGAGAGAGAGAAAGAGAAGGTGTGTGTGTGAGAGAGAGAGAGAAGCTGTGAGTGAGAGAGAGAGAGAAGATGTGAGTGAGAGAGAGAGAGAAGATGTGAGTGAGAGAGAGAGAGAAGATGTGAGTGAGAGAAAGAGAAAGAGAAGCTGTGAGTGAGTGAGAGAGAGAGATAAAGAGAAGCTGTGAGTGATAGAGAGAGATAAAGAAAAGCTGTGAGTGAGAGAGAGAAAGAGAAGCTGGGAGTGAGTAAGAGAGAGAAAGAGAAGCTGTGAGTGAGTGAGAGAGAGAGAAGCTGTGAGTGAGAGAGAGGGAGAAGCTGTGAGTGAGAGAGAAAGAAAGAAAGAGAAGCTGTGAGTGAGTGAGAGAGTGAGAGAGAGAGAAACTGTGAGTGAGAGAGAGAGAGAAAGAGAAGCTGTGAGAGAGAGAGAGAAAGAGAAGCTGTGAGTGAGAGAGAGAGAGAGAGAAAGAGAAGCTGTGAGAGAGAGAGAGAGCAGCTGTGAGTGAGAGAAAGAAAGAAATAGAAGCTGTGAGTGAGTGAGAGCGAGAGAAGCTGTGAGTGAGAGAGAGAGAGAGAAGCTGTGAGTGAGAGAGAAAGGGAAAGAGAGGCTGTGAGTGAGAGAGAGAGAGAGAGAGAGAAGCTGTGAGGGAGAGAGAGAGAGAAAGAGAAGCTGTGAGAGAGAGAGAGAGAAGCTGTGAGTGAGATAGAAAGAAAGAAATAGAAGCTGTGAGTGAGTGAGAGAGAGAGAAGCTGTGAGTGAGAGAGAGAGAAGCTGTGAGTGAGAGAGAGAGAGAGAGAAGCTGTGAGTGAGAGAGAGAGAGAAAGAGAAGCTGTGAGAGAGAGAGAGAAGCTGTGAGTGAGAGAGAAAGAGAAGCTGTGAGTGAGAGAGAGAGAAAAAAGAGAAGCTGTGAGTGAGAGAGAGAGAGAAGCTGTGAGTGAGAGAGAGAGAAAGAGAAGCTGTGAGAGAGAGAGAGAAGCTGTGAGTGAGAGAGAAAGAAAGAAATAGAAGCTGTGAGTGAGTGAGAGAGAGAAGCTGTGAGTGAGAGAGAGAGAGAGAAGCTGTGAGTGAGAGAGAAAGGGAAAGAGAGGCTGTGAGTGACAGCGAGAGAGAGAGAAGCTGTGAGTGAGAGAGAGAGAGAAGCTGTGAGTGAGAGAGAAAGAGAGGCTGTGAGTGAGAGAGAGAGAGAAGCTGAGTGAGAGAGAGATAAAGAGAAGCTGTGAGTTAGAGAGAGAGAGAAAGAGAAGCTGTGAGTGAGACAGAGAGAAAGAGAAGCTGTGTGTGTGTGTGTGAGAGAGAAGCTGTGAGTGAGAGAGAGAGAAAAAGAGAAGCTGTGATTGAGAGAGAGAGCGAGAAGCTGTGAGTGAGAGAGAGAGAGAGAAACTGTGAGTGAGAGAGAGAGAGAGAGAAAGAGAAGCTGTGAGTGAGAGAGAGAGAGAGAAGCTGTGAGTGAGAGTGAGAGAGAAAGAGAAGCTGTGAGTGAGAGAGAGAGAAAGAAAGAGAAGCTGTGAGTGAGAGAGAGAAGCTGTGAGTGAGAGAGAGAGAAAGATAAGCTCTGAGTGAGAGAGAGAGAAAACGAAGCTGTGAGTGTGAGAGAGAGTGAGAAAAAGGGAAGCTGTGAGTGAGCATGAGAGAGAGAAGCTGTGACAGTGGGAGAGAGAAAGAGAGAAAGAGAAGCTGTGAGTGAGAGAGAGAGAAAGAAAGAGAAGTTATGAGTGAGAGAGAGAGAAGCTGTGAGTGAGAGAGAGAAGGAGAAAAAGAATCTGTGAGTGAGAGAGAGAGAGAGAGAGTAGCTGTGAGTGAGAGAGAGAGAGAGAAGCTGTGAGTGAGAGAGAGAAAGAGAAGCTGTGAGTGAGAGAAAGAGAGAGAGAGAAAGAGAAGCTGTGAGTGAGAGAGAGATAAAGAGAAGCTGTGAGTTAGAGAGAGAGAGAAAGAGAAGCTGTGAGTGAGAGAGAGAGAGAGAGAGAAGCTGTGTGTGAGAGAGAATCTGTGAGTGAGAGAGAGAGAGAGAGAAAGAAAGAGAAGATGTCAGTGAGAGAGGGAGAGAGAGAGAAAGAAGCTGTGAGTGAGAGAGAGAGAGAAAGATAAGCTGTGTGAGAGAGGGAGAGAAAGAGAAGCTGTGAGTGAGAGAGAGAGAGAGTGAGAAGCTGTGAGTGAGAGAGAGAGAAAGAAGCTGTGAGTGAGAGAGAGAGAGAGAGAAAGAGAAGCTGTGAGTGAGAGAGAGAAAGAAAGAGAAGCTGTGAGAGAGAGAGAAGCTGTCAGTGAGAGAGAAAGAAAGAAATAGAAGCTGTGAGTGAGTGAGAGAGAGAGAAGCTGTGAGTGAGAGAGAGAGAGAAGCTGTGAGTGAGAGAGAGAGAGAGAAAGAGAAGCTGTGAGTGAGAGAGAGAGAGAAAGAGAAGCTGTGAGAGAGAGAAAGAGAAGCTGTGAGTGAGAGAGAAAGAGAAGCTGTGAGTGAGAGAGAGAGAAAGAGAAGCTGTGAGTGAGAGAGAGAAAGAGAAGCTGTGAGAGAGAGAGAGAGAAAGAGAAGCTGTGAGAGAGAGAGAAGCTGTGAGTGAGAGAGAAAGGGAAAGAGAGGCTGTGAGTGAGAGAGAGAGAGAGAAAGAGAAGTTGTGAGTGAGAGAGAGAGAGAGAAAGAGAAGCTGTGAGAGAGAGAGAGAAGCTGTGAGTGAGAGAGAAAGAAAGAAATAGAAGCTGTGAGTGAGTGAGAGAGAGAGAAGCTGTGAGTGAGAGAGAGAGAGAAGCTGTGAGTGAGAGAGAGAGAGAGAAAGAGAAGCTGTGAGTGAGAGAGAGAAAGAGAAGTTGTGAGAAAGAGAAAGGGAAGCTGTGAGTGAGAGAGAAATAGAAGCTGTGAGTGAGAGAGAGAGAAAGAGAAGCTGTGTGTGTGAGAGAGAGAGAAGCTGTGAGTGAGAGAGAGAGAGAGAGAGAAAGAGAAGCTGTGAGAGAGAGAGAAGCTGTGAGTGAGAGAGAAAGAAAGAAATAGAAGCTGTGAGTGAGTGAGAGAGAGAGAAGCTGTGAGTGAGTGAGAGAGAGAAGCTGTGAGTGAGAGAGAAAGGGAAAGAGAGGCTGTGAGTGAAAGAGAGAGAGAGAAGCTGTGAGTAAGAGAGAAAGAGAAGCAGTGAGTGAGACAGAGAGAAAGAGAAGCTGTGTGTGTGTGAGTGAGAGAGAAGCTGTGAGTGAGAGAGAGAGAAAGAGAAGCTGTGAGTGAGAGAGAAAGCTGTGAGTGAGAGAGAAAGAGAAAGAGAAGCTGTGAGTGAGAGAGAGAGAGAAGCTGTGAGTGAGAGAGAGAGAGAGAAACTGTGAGTGAGTGAGAGAGAGAGAAGCTGTGAGTGAGTGAGAGAGAGAGAGAAGCTGTGAGTGAGAGAGAGAGAAAGAAAGAGAAGTTATGAGTGAGAGAGAGAGAAGCTGTAAGTTAGAGAGAGAGGGAGAAAGAGAAGCTGTGAGAGAGAGAGAAAGAGAAGCTGTGAGTGAGAGAGACATACAGAGAAAGAGAAGCTGTGAGTGAGAGAGAGAGAGCTAGAAGCTGTGAGTGAGTGAGAGAGAGCGAAGCTGTGAGTGAGAGAGAGAAAGAGAAGCTGTGAGTGAGAGAGAGAGAAAGAGAAGCTGTGAGTGAGAGAGAGATAAAGAGAAGCTGTGAGTTAGAGAGAGAGAAAGAGAAGCTGTGAGTGAGAGAGAGAGAAGCTGTGAGTGAGAGAGTGAGGGAGAAAGTGAAGCGGTGAGTGAGAGAGAGAGAGAAGCTGTGAGTGAGAGAGAGAGAGAGAAAAAAAGAATCTGTGAGTGAGAGAGAGAGAGAGAGAATCTGTGAGTGAGAGAGAGAGAGAGAAGCTGTGAGTGAGAGAGAGAAAGAGAAGCTGTGAGTGAGAGAGAGAGAGAAAGAGAAGCTGTGAGTGAGAGAAAGATAAAGAGAAGTTGTGAGTTAGAGAGAGACAGAGAAAGAGAAGCTGTGAGTGAGAGAGTGAGAGAGAAAGAGAAGCTGTGTGTTTGAGAGAGAGAGAAGCTGTGAGTGAGAGAGAGAAAGAGAAGCTGTGAGAGAGAGAGAAAGAAAGAAAGAGAAGCTGTGAGTGAGTGAGAGAGTGAGAGAGAGAGAAACTGTGAGTGAGAGAGAGAGAGAAAGAGAAGCTGTGAGTGAGAGAGAGAGAAAGAGAAGCTGTGAGTGAGAGAGAGAGAGAGAAAGAGAAGCTGTGAGAGAGAGAGAGAGAGCAGCTGTGAGTGAGAGAGAAAGAAAGAAATAGAAGCTGTGAGTGAGTGAGAGTGAGAGAAGCTGTGAGTGAGAGAGAAAGGGAAAGAGAGGCTGTGAGTGAGAGAGAGAGAGAGAGAGAAGCTGTGAGGGAGAGAGAGAGAAAGAGAAGCTGTGAGAGAGAGAGAGAGAAGCTGTGAGTGAGATAGAAAGAAAGAAATAGAAGCTGTGAGTGAGTGAGAGAGAGAGAAGCTGTGAGTGAGAGAGAGAGAAGCTGTGAGTGAGAGAGAGAGAGAGAGAAGCTGTGAGTGAGAGAGAGAGAGAGAAAGAGAAGCTGTGAGAGAGAGAGAGAAGCTGTGAGTGAGAGAGAAAGAGAAGCTGTGAGTGAGAGAGAGAGAAAAAAGAGAAGCTGTGAGTGAGAGAGAGAGAGAGAAGCTGTGAGTGAGAGAGAGAGAAAGAGAAGCTGTGAGAGAGAGAGAGAAGCTGTGAGTGAGAGAGAAAGAAAGAAATAGAAGCTGTGAGTGAGTGAGAGAGAGAGAAGCTGTGAGTGAGAGAGAGAGAGAGAAGCTGTGAGTGAGAGAGAAAGGGAAAGAGAGGCTGTGAGTGACAGCGAGAGAGAGAGAAGCTGTGAGTGAGAGAGAGAGAGAAGCTGTGAGTGAGAGAGAAAGAGAGGCTGTGAGTGAGAGAGAGAGAGAGAAGCTGAGTGAGAGAGAGATAAAGAGAAGCTGTGAGTTAGAGAGAGAGAGAAAGAGAAGCTGTGAGTGAGACAGAGAGAAAGAGAAGCTGTGTGTGTGTGTGAGAGAGAGAAGCTGTGAGTGAGAGAGAGAGAAAAAGAGAAGCTGTGATTGAGAGAGAGAGCGAGAAGCTGTGAGTGAGAGAGAGAGAGAGAAACTGTGAGTGAGAGAGAGAGAGAAAGAGAAGCTGTGAGTGAGAGAGAGAGAGAGAAGCTGTGAGTGAGAGTGAGAGAGAAAGAGAAGCTGTGAGTGAGAGAGAGAGAAAGAAAGAGAAGCTGTGAGTGAGAGAGAGAAGCTGTGAGTGAGAGAGAGAGAAAGATAAGCTCTGAGTGAGAGAGAGAGAAAACGAAGCTGTGAGTGTGAGAGAGAGTGAGAAAAAGGGAAGCTGTGAGTGAGCATGAGAGAGAGAAGCTGTGACAGTGGGAGAGAGAAAGAGAGAAAGAGAAGCTGTGAGTGAGAGAGAGAGAAAGAAAGAGAAGTTATGAGTGAGAGAGAGAGAAGCTGTGAGTGAGAGAGAGAAGGAGAAAAAGAATCTGTGAGTGAGAGAGAGAGAGAGTAGCTGTGAGTGAGAGAGAGAGAGAGAAGCTGTGAGTGAGAGAGAGAAAGAGAAGCTGTGAGTGAGAGAAAGAGAGAGAGAGAAAGAGAAGCTGTGAGTGAGAGAGAGATAAAGAGAAGCTGTGAGTTAGAGAGAGAGAGAAAGAGAAGCTGTGAGTGAGAGAAAGATAAAGAGAAGTTGTGAGTTAGAGAGAGACAGAGAAAGAGAAGCTGTGAGTGAGAGAGTGAGAGAGAAAGAGAAGCTGTGAGTGAGTGAGAGAGAGAGAAGCTGTGAGTGAGAGAGAGGGAGAAGCTGTGAGTGAGAGAGAAAGAAAGAAAGAGAAGCTGTGAGTGAGTGAGAGAGTGAGAGAGAGAGAAACTGTGAGTGAGAGAGAGAGAGAAAGAGAAGCTGTGAGTGAGAGAGAGAGAAAGAGAAGCTGTGAGTGAGAGAGAGAGAGAGAAAGAGAAGCTGTGAGAGAGAGAGAGCAGCTGTGAGTGAGAGAGAAAGAAAGAAATAGAAGCTGTGAGTGAGTGAGAGCGAGAGAAGCTGTGAGTGAGAGAGAGAGAGAGAAGCTGTGAGTGAGAGAGAAAGGGAAAGAGAGGCTGTGAGTGAGAGAGAGAGAGAGAGAAGCTGTGAGGGAGAGAGAGAGAGAAAGAGAAGCTGTGAGAGAGAGAGAGAGAAGCTGTGAGTGAGATAGAAAGAAAGAAATAGAAGCTTTGAGTGAGTGAGAGAGAGAGAAGCTGTGAGTGAGAGAGAGAGAAGCTGTGAGTGAGAGAGAGAGAGAGAGAAGCTGTGAGTGAGAGAGAGAGAGAGAAAGAGAAGCTGTGTGAGAGAGAGAGAAGCTGTGAGTGAGAGAGAAAGAGAAGCTGTGAGTGAGAGAGAGAAAAAAAAGAGAAGCTGTGAGTGAGAGAGAGAGAGAGAAGCTGTGAGTGAGAGAGAGAGAAAGAGAAGCTGTGAGAGAGAGAGAAGCTGTGAGTGAGAGAGAAAGAAAGAAATAGAAGCTGTGAGTGAGTGAGAGAGAGAGAAGCTGTGAGTGAGAGAGAGAGAGAGAAGCTGTGAGTGAGAGAGAAAGGGAAAGAGAGGCTGTGAGTGACAGCGAGAGAGAGAGAAGCTGTGAGTGAGAGAGAGAGAGAAGCTGTGAGTGAGAGAGAAAGAGAGGCTGTGAGTGAGAGAGAGAGAGAGAAGCTGAGTGAGAGAGAGATAAAGAGAAGCTGTGAGTTAGAGAGAGAGAGAAAGAGAAGCTGTGAGTGAGACAGAGAGAAAGAGAAGCTGTGTGTGTGTGTGTGAGAGAGAAGCTGTGTGTGAGAGAGAGAGAAAAAGAGAAGCTGTGATTGAGAGAGAGAGCGAGAAGCTGTGAGTGAGAGAGAGAGAGAGAAACTGTGAGTGAGAGAGAGAGAGAGAGAAAGAGAAGCTGTGAGTGAGAGAGAGAGATAGAAGCTGTGAGTGAGAGTGAGAGAGAAAGAGAAGCTGTGAGTGAGAGAGAGAGAAAGAAAGAGAAGCTGTGAGTGAGAGAGAGAAGCTGTGAGTGAGAGAGAGAGAAAGATAAGCTCTGAGTGAGAGAGAGAGAAAACGAAGCTGTGAGTGTGAGAGAGAGTGAGAAAAAGGGAAGCTGTGAGTGAGCATGAGAGAGAGAAGCTGTGACAGTGGGAGAGAGAAAGAGAGAAAGAGAAGCTGTGAGTGAGAGAGAGAGAAAGAAAGAGAAGTTATGAGTGAGAGAGAGAGAAGCTGTGAGTGAGAGAGAGAAGGAGAAAAAGAATCTGTGAGTGAGAGAGAGAGAGAGAGAGTAGCTGTGAGTGAGAGAGAGAGAGAAGCTGTGAGTGAGAGAGAGAAAGAGAAGCTGTGAGTAAGAGAGAGAGAGAGAGAGAAAGAGAAGCTGTGAGTGAGAGAGAGATAAAGAGAAGCTGTGAGTTAGAGAGAGAGAGAAAGAGAAGCTGTGAGTGAGAGAGAGAGAGAAAGAGAAGCTGTGTGAGAGAGAGAATCTGTGAGTGAGAGAGAGAGAGAGAGAAAGAAAGAGAAGATGTCAGTGAGAGAGGGAGAGAGAGAGAGAGAAGCTGTGAGTGAGAGAGAGAGAGAAAGATAAGCTGTGTGAGAGAGGGAGAGAAAGAGAAGCTGTGAGTGAGAGAGAGAGAGAGTGAGAAGCTGTGAGAGAGAGAGAGAGAAGCTGTGAGTGAGAGAGAGAGAGAGAGAAAGAAAGAGAAGTTATGAGTGAGAGAGAGAGAAGCTGTGAGTGAGAGAGAGAGAGAGTGAGAAGCTGTGAGAGAGAGAGAGAGAAGCTGTGAGTGAGAGAGAGAGAGAGAGAAAGAGAAGCTGTGAGTGAGAGAGAGAAAGAAAGAGAAGCTGTGAGAGAGTGAGAGAGAGAGAAGCTGTGAGTGAGAGAGAGAGAGAAGCTGTGAGTGAGAGAGAGAGAGAGAAAGAGAAGCTGTGAGTGAGAGAGAGAGAGAAAGAGAAGCTGTGTTTGAGAGAAAGAGAAGCTGTGAGTGAGAGAGAAAGAGAAGCTGTGAGTGAGAGAGAGAGAAAGAGAAGCTGTGAGTGAGAGAGAGAAAGAGAAGCTGTGAGTGAGAGAGAGAGAAAGAGAAGCTGTGAGAGAGAGAGAAGCTGTGAGTGAGAGAGAAAGGGAAAGAGAGGCTGTGAGTGAGAGAGAGAGAGAGAAAGAGAAGTTGTGAGTGAGAGAGAGAGAGAGAAAGAGAAGCTGTGTGAGAGAGAGAGAAGCTGTGAGTGAGAGAGAAAGAAAGAAATAGAAGCTGTGAGTGAGTGAGAGAGAGAGAAGCTGTGAGTGAGAGAGAGAGAGAAGCTGTGAGTGAGAGAGAGAGAGAGAAAGAGAAGCTGTGAGTGAGAGAGAGAAAGAGAAGTTGTGAGAAAGAGAAAGGGAAGTTGTGAGTGAGAGAGAAAGAGAAGCCGTGAGTGAGAGAGAGAGAAAGAGAAGCTGTGTGTGTGTGAGAGAGAGAGAAGCTGTGAGTGAGAGAGAGAGAGAGAGAAAGAGAAGCTGTGAGAGAGAGAGAAGCTGTTAGTGAGAGAGAAAGAAAGAAATAGAAGCTGTGAGTGAGTGAGAGAGAGAGAAGCTGTGAGTGAGTGAGAGAGAGAAGCTGTGAGTGAGAGAGAAAGGGAAAGAGAGGCTGTGAGTGAAAGAGAGAGAGAGAGAAGCTGTGAGTAAGAGAGAAAGAGACGCAGTGAGTGAGACAGAGAGAAAGAGAAGCTGTGAGTGAGAGAAAGATAAAGAGAAGTTGTGAGTTAGAGAGAGACAGAGAAAGAGAAGCTGTGAGTGAGAGAGTGAGAGAGAAAGAGAAGCTGTGTGTTTGAGAGAGAGAGAAGCTGTGAGTGAGAGAGAGAGAGAAAGAGAAGATGTTAGTGAGAGAGTGAGAGAGAGAAAGAGAAGTTGTGAGTGAGAGAGAGAGAAGCTGTGAGTGAGAGAGAGAGAGAAAGAGAAGGTGTGTGTGAGAGAGAGAAAGAGAAGCTGTGAGTGAGAGAGAGAAGATGTGAGTGAGAGAGAGAGAGAAGATGTGAGTGAGAGAAAGAGAAAGAGAAGCTGTGAGTGAGTGAGAGAGAGAGATAAAGAGAAGCTGTGAGTGATAGAGAGAGATAAAGAAAAGCTGTGAGTGAGAGAGAGAAAGAGAAGCTGGGAGTGAGTAAGAGAGAGAAAGAGAAGCTGTGAGTGAGTGAGAGAGAGAGAAGCTGTGAGTGAGAGAGAGAGAGAGAAGCTGTGAGTGAGAGAGAAAGAAAGAAAGAGAAGCTGTGAGTGAGTGAGAGAGTGACAGAGAGAGAAACTGTGAGTGAGGGAGAGAGAGAAAGAGAAGCTGTGAGTGAGAGAGAGAGAGAGAAAGAGAAGCTGTGAGAGAGAGAAAGAGAAGCTGTGAGTGAGAGAGAAAGAGAAGGTGTGAGTGAGAGAGAGAGAGAAAGAGAAGCTGTGAGTGAGAGAGAGAGAAAGAGAAGCTGTGAGTGAGAGAGAGAGAGAAAGAGAAGCTGTGAGAGAGAGAGAGAGCAGCTGTGAGTGAGAGAGAAAGAAAGAAATAGAAGCTGTGAGTGAGTGAGAGCGAGAGAAGCTGTGAGTGAGAGAGAGAGAAGCTGTGAGTGAGAGAGAAAGGGAAAGAGAGGCTGTGAGTGAGAGAGAGAGAGAAGGAGAAGCTGTGAGTGAGAGAGAGAGAGAGAAAGAGAAGCTGTGAGAGAGAGAGAGAAGCTGTGAGTGAGATAGAAAGAAAGAAATAGAAGCTGTGAGTGAGTGAGAGAGAGAGAAGCTGTGAGTGAGAGAGAGAGAAGCTGTGAGTGAGAGAGAGAGAGAGAAGCTGTGAGTGAGAGAGAGAGAGAGAAAGAGAAGCTGTGAGAGAGAGAGAAGCTGTGAGTGAGAGAGAAAGAGAAGCTGTGAGTGTGAGAGAGAGAGAGAAGCTGTGAGTGAGAGAGAGAGAAAGAGAAGCTGTGTGAGAGAGAGAGAAGCTGTGAGTGAGAGAGAAAGAAAGAAATAGAAGCTGTGAGTGAGTGAGAGAGAGAGAAGCTATGAGTGTGTGAGAGAGAGAGAGAAGCTGTGAGTGAGAGAGAAAGGGAAAGAGAGGCTGTGAGTGACAGAGAGAGAGAGAAGCTGTGAGTGAGTGAGAGAGAGAAGCTGTGAGTGAGAGAGAAAGAGAGGCTGTGAGTGAGAGAGAGAGAGAGAAGCTGAGTGAGAGAGATATAAAGAGAAGCTGTGAGTTAGAGAGAGAGAGAGAAAGAGAAGCTGTGAGTGAGACAGAGAGAAAGAGAAGCTGTGTGTGTGTGTGTGTGTGAGAGAGAAGCTGTGAGTGAGAGAGAGAGAAAAAGAGAAGCTGTGAGTGAGAGAGAGAGCGAGAAGCTGTGAGTGAGAGAGAGAGAAACTGTGAGTGCGAGAGAGAGAGAAGCTGTGAGTGAGTGAGAGAGAGAGAGAGAAGCTGTGTGAGAGAGAGAGAAATAAAGAGAAGCTGTGAGTTAGAGAGAAACAGAGAAAGAGAAGCTGTGAGTGAGAGAGAGAGAAAGAGAAGCTGTGAGTGTGAGTGAGAGATAAAGAGAAGCTGTGAGTTAGAGAGAGACAGAGAAAGAGAAGCTGTGAGTGAGAGAGTGAGAGAGAAAGAGAAGCTGTGAGTGAGAGAGAGAGAGAGAGAGAAGCTGTGAGAGAGAGAGAAAGAAAGAGATGCTGTGAGTGAGAGAGAGAGGGTGAAAGAGAAGCTGTGATTGTGAGAGAGAGGGAGAAAAAGCTGTCAGTGAGCGTGAGAGAGAGAGAGAAGCTGTGACAGTGGGAGAGAGAGAAAGAGAAGCTGTGAGTGAGTGAGAGAGAAAGAAAGAGAAGCTATGAGTGAGAGAGAGAGAAGCTGTAAGTGAGAGAGAGAGGGAGAAAGAGAAGCTGTGAGAGAGAGAGAGTAATAGAAGCTGTGAGTGAGTGAGAGAGAGAGAAGCTGTGAGTGAGAGAGAGAGAGAAGCTGTGAGTGAGAGAGAGAAAGAGAAGTTGTGAGAGAGAGAAAGGGATGCTGTGAGTGAGAGAGAAAGAGAAGCTGTGAGTGAGAGAGAGAGAAAGAGAAGCTGTGTGAGAGAGAGAGAGAGAAGCTGTGAGTGAGAGAGAGAGAGAGAAAGAGAAGCTGTGAGAGAGAGAGAAGCTGTGAGTGAGAGAGAAAGAAAGAAATAGAAGCTGTGAGTGAGTGAGAGAGAGAGAAGCTGTGAGTGAGTGAGAGAGAGAAGCTGTGAGTGAGAGAGAAAGGGAAAGAGAGGCTGTGAGTGAAAGAGATAGAGAGAAGCTGTGAGTAAGAGAGAGAGAGAAGCTGTGAGTGTGAGAGAAAGAGAGGCTGTGAGTGAGAGAGAGAGAAGCTGAGTGAGAGAGAGATAAAGAGAAGCTGTGAGTTAGAGAGAGAGAGAGAAAGAGAATCTGTGAGTGAGACAGAGAGAAAGAGAAGCTGTGTGTGTGTGAGAGAGAGAAGCTGTGAGTGAGAGAGAGAGAAAGAGAAGCTGTGAGTGAGAGAGAAAGCTGTGAGTGAGAGAGAAAGAGAAAGAGAAGCTGTGAGTGAGAGAGAGAGAAGCTGTGAGTGAGAGAGAGAGAGAAACAGTGAGTGAGAGAGAGAGAGAGAAGCTGTGAGTGAGTGAGTGAGAGAGAGAGAAGCTGTGAGTGAGAGAGAGAGAAAGAAAGAGAAGTTATGAGTGAGAGAGAGAGAAGCTGTAAGTGAGAGAGAGAGGGAGAAAGAGAAGCTGTGAGAGAGAGAGAGAAAGAGAAGCTGTGAGTGAGAGGGACAGACAGAGAAAGAGAAGCTGTGAGTGAGAGAGAGAGAGCTAGAAGCTGTGAGTGAGTGAGAGAGAGAGAAGCTGTGAGTGAGAGAGAGAAAGAGAAGCTGTGAGTGAGAGAGAGAGAAAGAGAAGCTGTGAGTGAGAGAGAGATAAAGAGAAGCTGTGAGTTAGAGAGAGAGAAAGAGAAGCTGTGAGTGAGAGAGAAGCTGTGAGTGAGAGAGAGAGGGAGAAAGTGAAGCGGTGAGTGAGAGAGAGAGAGAGAAGCTGTGAGTGAGAGAGAGAAAGAAAAAAAGAATCTGTGAGTGAGAGAGAGAGAGAGAATCTGTGAGTGAGAGAGAGAGAGAGAGAGAAGCTGTGAGTGAGAGAGAGAGAGAAAGAGAAGCTGTGAGTGAGAGAAAGATAAAGAGTAGCTGTGAGTTAGAGAGAGACAGAGAAAGAGAAGCTGTGTGTGAGAGAGAGAGAGAGAAAGAGAAG
Source organism: Bradypodion ventrale (assembly GCA_035047345.1). Lineage (NCBI taxonomy): Eukaryota > Metazoa > Chordata > Lepidosauria > Squamata > Chamaeleonidae > Bradypodion > Bradypodion ventrale. Next base: position 8,104,949 of record JAWDJE010000018.1, on the reverse strand, counting down.
CTGTGTGTTTGTGAGAGAGAGAAGCTGTGCGTGAGAGAGAGAGAGAAAGAGAAGATGTTAGTGAGAGAGTGAGAGAGAGAAAGAGAAGTTGTGAGTGAGAGAAGCTGTGAGTGAGAGAGAGAGAGAGAAAGAGAAGGTGTGTGTGTGTGTGAGAGAGAGAAGCTGTGAGTGAGAGAGAGAGAGAAGATGTGAGTGAGAGAGAGAGAGAAGATGTGAGTGAGAGAGAGAGAGAGAAGATGTGAGTGAGAGAAAGAGAAAGAGAAGCTGTGAGTGAGTGAGAGAGAGAGATAAAGAGAAGCTGTGAGTGATAGAGAGAGATAAAGAAAAGCTGTGAGTGAGAGAGAGAAAGAGAAGCTGGGAGTGAGTAAGAGAGAGAAAGAGAAGCTGTGAGTGAGTGAGAGAGAGAGAAGCTGTGAGTGAGAGAGAGGGAGAAGCTGTGAGTGAGAGAGAAAGAAAGAAAGAGAAGCTGTGAGTGAGTGAGAGAGTGAGAGAGAGAGAAACTGTGAGTGAGAGAGAGAGAGAAAGAGAAGCTGTGAGTGAGAGAGAGAGAGAGAAAGAGAAGCTGTGAGAGAGAGAAAGAGAAGCTGTGAGTGAGAGAGAAAGAGAAGCTGTGAGTGAGAGAGAGAGAGAAAGAGAAGCTGTGAGTGTGAGAGAGAGAAAGAGAAGCTGTGAGTGAGAGAGAGAGAAAGAGAAGCTGTGAGAGAGAGAGAGAGAAGCTGTGAGTGAGAGAGAGAGAGAGAAAGAGAAGCTGTGAGAGAGAGAGAAGCTGTGAGTGAGAGAGAAAGAAAGAAATAGAAGCTGTGAGTGAGTGAGAGAGAGAAGCTGTGAGTGAGAGAGAAAGGGAAAGAGAGGCTGTGAGTGAAAGAGAGAGAGAGAAGCTGTGAGTAAGAGAGAGAGAGAAGCTGTGAGTGTGAGAGAAAGAGAGGCTGTGAGTGAGAGAGAGAGAAGCTGAGTGAGAGAGAGATAAAGAGAAGCTGTGAGTTAGAGAGAGAGAGAAAGAGAAGCTGTGAGTGAGACAGAGAGAATGAGAAGCTGTGTGTGTGTGAGAGAGAGAGACGCTGTGAGTGAGAGAGAGAGAAAGAGAAGCTGTGAGTGAGAGAGAAAGCTGTGAGTGAGAGAGAAAGAGAAAGAGAAGCTGTGAGTGAGAGAGAGAGAGAAGCTGTGAGTGAGAGAGAGAGAGAAACTGTGAGTGAGAGAGAGAGAGAAGCTGTTAGTGAGTGAGTGAGAGAGAGAGAAGCTGTGAGTGAGAGAGAGAGAAAGAAAGAGAAGTTATGAGTGAGAGAGAGAGAAGCTGTAAGTGAGAGAGAGAGGGAGAAAGAGAAGCTGTGAGAGAGAGAGAGAAAGAGAAGCTGTGAGTGAGAGGGACAGACAGAGAAAGAGAAGCTGTGAGTGAGAGAGAGAGAGCTAGAAGCTGTGAGTGAGAGAGAGAGAGAAGCTGTGAGTGAGAGAGAGAAAGAGAAGCTGTGAGTGAGAGAGAGAGAGAAAGAGAAGCTGTGAGTGAGAGAGAGATAAAGAGAAGCTGTGAGTTAGAGAGAGAAAGAGAAGCTGTGAGTGAGAGAGAGAGAAGCTGTGAGTGAGAGAGAGAGGGAGAAAGTGAAGCGGTGAGTGAGAGAGAGAGAGAGAAGCTGTGAGTGAGAGAGAGAGAGAAAAAAAGAATCTGTGAGTGAGAGAGAGAGAGAGAGAATCTGTGAATGAGAGAGAGAGAGAGAAGCTGTGAGTGAGAGAGAGAGAGAAAGAGAAGCTGTGAGTGCGAGAAAGATAAAGAGTAGCTGTGAGTTAGAGAGAGACAGAGAAAGAGAAGCTGTGAGTGAGAGAGAGAGAGAGAGAAAGAGAAGCTGTGTGTTTGAGAGAGAGAGAAGCTGTGAGTGAGAGAGAGAGAAAGAGAAGATGTTAGTGAGAGAGTGAGAGAGAGAAAGAGAAGTTGTGAGTGAGAGAAGCTGTGAGTGAGAGAGAGAGAGAAAGAGAAGGTGTGTGTGTGAGAGAGAAAGAGAAGCTGTGAGTGAGAGAGAGAGAGAAGATGTGAGTGAGAGAGAGAGAGATGTGAGTGAGAGAAAGAGAAAGAAAGAGAAGTTATGAGTGAGAGAGAGAGAAGCTGTAAGTGAGAGAGAGAGGGAGAAAGAGAAGCTGTGAGAGAGAGAGAGAAAGAGAAGCTGTGAGTGAGAGGGACAGACAGAGAAAGAGAAGCTGTGAGTGAGAGAGAGAGAGCTAGAAGCTGTGAGTGAGAGAGAGAGAGAAACTGTGAGTGAGAGAGAGAGAGAGAAGCTGTTAGTGAGTGAGTGAGAGAGAGAAGCTGTGAGTGAGAGAGAGAGAAAGAAAGAGAAGTTATGAGTGAAAGAGAGAGAAGCTGTAAGTGAGAGAGAGAGGGAGAAAGAGAAGCTGTGAGAGAGAGAGAGAAAGAGAAGCTGTGAGTGAGAGGGACAGACAGAGAAAGAGAAGCTGTGAGTGAGAGAGAGAGAGCTAGAAGCTGTGAGTGAGAGAGAGAGAGAAGCTGTGAGTGAGAGAGAGAAAGAGAAGCTGTGAGTGAGAGAGAGAGAGAAAGAGAAGCTGTGAGTGAGAGAGAGATAAAGAGAAGCTGTGAGTTAGAGAGAGAAAGAGAAGGTGTGAGTGAGAGAGAGAGAAGCTGTGAGTGAGAGAGAGAGGGAGAAAGTGAAGCGGTGAGTGAGAGAGAGAGAGAGAAGCTGTGAGTGAGAGAGAGAGAGAAAAAAAGAATCTGTGAGTGAGAGAGAGAGAGAGAGAATCTGTGAGTGAGAGAGAGAGAGAGAGAAGCTGTGAGTGAGAGAGAGAAAGAGAAGCTGTGAGTGCGAGAAAGATAAAGAGTAGCTGTGAGTTAGAGACAGACAGAGAAAGAGAAGCTGTGAGTGAGAGAGAGAGAGAGAGAGAAAGAGAAGCTGTGTGTTTGAGAGAGAGAGAAGCTGTGAGTGAGAGAGAGAGAAAGAGAAGATGTTAGTGAGAGAGTGAGAGAGAGAAAGAGAAGTTGTGAGTGAGAGAAGCTGTGAGTGAGAGAGAGAGAGAGAGAAAGAGAAGGTGTGTGTGTGAGAGAGAAAGAGAAGCTGTGAGTGAGAGAGAGAGAGAAGATGTGAGTGAGAGAGAGAGAGAAGATGTGAGTGAGAGAGAGAGAGAAGATGTGAGTGAGAGAAAGAGAAAGAGAAGCTGTGAGTGAGTGAGAGAGAGAGATAAAGAGAAGCTGTGAGTGATAGAGAGAGATAAAGAAAAGCTGTGAGTGAGAGAGAGAAAGAGAAGCTGGGAGTGAGTAAGAGAGAGAAAGAGAAGCTGTGAGTGTGAGAGAGAGAAAGAGAAGCTGTGAGTGAGAGAGAGAGAAAGAGAAGCTGTGAGAGAGAGAGAGAGAAGCTGTGAGTGAGAGAGAGAGAGAGAAAGAGAAGCTGTGAGAAAGAGAGAAGCTGTGAGTGAGAGAGAAAGAAAGAAATAGAAGCTGTGAGTGAGTGAGAGAGAGAAGCTGTGAGTGAGAGAGAAAGGGAAAGAGAGGCTGTGAGTGAAAGAGAGAGAGAGAGAAGCTGTGAGTAAGAGAGAGAGAGAAGCTGTGAGTGTGAGAGAAAGAGAGGCTGTGAGTGAGAGAGAGAGAAGCTGAGTGAGAGAGAGATAAAGAGAAGCTGTGAGTTAGAGAGAGAGAGAAAGAGAAGCTGTGAGTGAGACAGAGAGAATGAGAAGCTGTGTGTGTGTGAGAGAGAGAGACGCTGTGAGTGAGAGAGAGAGAAAGAGAAGCTGTGAGTGAGAGAGAAAGCTGTGTGTGAGAGAGAAAGAGAAAGAGAAGCTGTGAGTGAGAGAGAGAGAGAAGCTGTGAGTGAGAGAGAGAGAGAAACTGTGAGTGAGAGAGAGAGAGAAGCTGTTAGTGAGTGAGTGAGAGAGAGAGAAGCTGTGAGTGAGAGAGAGAGAAAGAAAGAGAAGTTATGAGTGAGAGAGAGAGAAGCTGTAAGTGAGAGAGAGAGGGAGAAAGAGAAGCTGTGAGAGAGAGAGAGAAAGAGAAGCTGTGAGTGAGAGGGACAGACAGAGAAAGAGAAGCTGTGAGTGAGAGAGAGAGAGCTAGAAGCTGTGAGTGAGAGAGAGAGAGAAGCTGTGAGTGAGAGAGAGAAAGAGAAGCTGTGAGTGAGAGAGAGAGAGAAAGAGAAGCTGTGAGTGAGAGAGAGATAAAGAGAAGCTGTGAGTTAGAGAGAGAAAGAGAAGCTGTGAGTGAGAGAGAGAGAAGCTGTGAGTGAGAGAGAGAGGGAGAAAGTGAAGCGGTGAGTGAGAGAGAGAGAGAGAAGCTGTGAGTGAGAGAGAGAGAGAAAAAAAGAATCTGTGAGTGAGAGAGAGAGAGAGAGAATCTGTGAGTGAGAGAGAGAGAGAGAAGCTGTGAGTGAGAGAGAGAGAGAAAGAGAAGCTGTGAGTGCGAGAAAGATAAAGAGTAGCTGTGAGTTAGAGAGAGACAGAGAAAGAGAAGCTGTGAGTGAGAGAGAGAGAGAGAGAGAGAAGCTGTGTGTTTGAGAGAGAGAGAAGCTGTGAGTGAGAGAGAGAGAGAAAGAGAAGATGTTAGTGAGAGAGTGAGAGAGAGAAAGAGAAGTTGTGAGTGAGAGAAGCTGTGAGTGAGAGAGAGAGAGAAAGAGAAGGTGTGTGTGTGAGAGAGAAAGAGAAGCTGTGAGTGAGAGAGAGAGAGAAGATGTGAGTGAGAGAGAGAGAGAAGATGTGAGTGAGAGAGAGAGAGAAGATGTGAGTGAGAGAAAGAGAAAGAAAGAGAAGTTATGAGTGAGAGAGAGAGAAGCTGTAAGTGAGAGAGAGAGGGAGAAAGAGAAGGTGTGAGAGAGAGAGAGAAAGAGAAGCTGTGAGTGAGAGGGACAGACAGAGAAAGAGAAGCTGTGAGTGAGAGAGAGAGAGCTAGAAGCTGTGAGTGAGAGAGAGAGAGAAACTGTGAGTGAGAGAGAGAGAGAAGCTGTTAGTGAGTGAGTGAGAGAGAGAAGCTGTGAGTGAGAGAGAGAGAAAGAAAGAGAAGTTATGAGTGAGAGAGAGAGAAGCTGTAAGTGAGAGAGAGAGGGAGAAAGAGAAGCTGTGAGAGAGAGAGAGAAAGAGAAGCTGTGAGTGAGAGGGACAGACAGAGAAAGAGAAGCTGTGAGTGAGAGAGAGAGAGCTAGAAGCTGTGAGTGAGAGAGAGAGAGAAGCTGTGAGTGAGAGAGAGAAAGAGAAGCTGTGAGTGAGAGAGAGAGAGAAAGAGAAGCTGTGAGTGAGAGAGAGATAAAGAGAAGCTGTGAGTTAGAGAGAGAAAGAGAAGCTGTGAGTGAGAGAGAGAGAAGCTGTGAGTGAGAGAGAGAGGGAGAAAGTGAAGCGGTGAGTGAGAGAGAGAGAGAGAAGCTGTGAGTGAGAGAGAGAGAGAAAAAAAGAATCTGTGAGTGAGAGAGAGAGAGAGAGAGAATCTGTGAGTGAGAGAGAGAGAGAGAAGCTGTGAGTGAGAGAGAGAGAGAAAGAGAAGCTGTGAGTGCGAGAAAGATAAAGAGTAGCTGTGAGATAGAGAGAGACAGAGAAAGAGAAGCTGTGAGTGAGAGAGAGAGAGAGAGAAAGAGAAGCTGTGTGTTTGAGAGAGAGAGAAGCTGTGAGTGAGAGAGAGAGAAAGAGAAGATGTTAGTGAGAGAGTGAGAGAGAGAAAGAGAAGTTGTGAGTGAGAGAAGCTGTGAGTGAGAGAGAGAGAAAAAGAGAAGGTGTGTGTGTGAGAGAGAAAGAGAAGCTGTGAGTGAGAGAGAGAGAGAAGATGTGAGTGAGAGAGAGAGAGAAGATGTGAGTGAGAGAGAGAGAGAAGATGTGAGTGAGAGAAAGAGAAAGAGAAGCTGTGAGTGAGTGAGAGAGAGAGATAAAGAGAAGCTGTGAGTGATAGAGAGAGATAAAGAAAAGCTGTGAGTGAGAGAGAGAAAGAGAAGCTGGGAGTGAGTAAGAGAGAGAAAGAGAAGCTGTGAGTGAGTGAGAGAGAGAGAAGCTGTGAGTGAGAGAGTGGGAGAAGCTGTGAGTGAGAGAGAAAGAAAGAAAGAGAAGCTGTGAGTGAGTGAGAGAGTGAGAGAGAGAGAAACTGTGAGTGAGAGAGAGAGAGAAAGAGAAGCTGTGAGTGAGAGAGAGAGAGAGAAAGAGAAGCTGTGAGAGAGAGAAAGAGAAGCTGTGAGTGAGAGAGAAAGAGAAGCTGTGAGTGAGAGAGAGAGAGAAAGTAAAGCTGTGAGTGAGAGAGAGAGAAAGAGAAGCTGTGAGTGAGAGAGAGAGAGAAAGAGAAGCTGTGAGAGAGAGAGAGAGCAGCTGTGAGTGAGAGAGAAAGAAAGAAATAGAAGCTGTGAGTGAGTGAGAGCGAGAGAAGCTGTGAGTGAGAGAGAGAGAAAGAGAAGCTGTGAGAGAGAGAGAGAGAAGCTGTGAGTGAGAGAGAGAGAGAGAAAGAGAAGCTGTGAGAGAGAGAGAAGCTGTGAGTGAGAGAGAAAGAAAGAAATAGAAGCTGTGAGTGAGTGAGAGAGAGAAGCTGTGAGTGAGAGAGAAAGGGAAAGAGAGGCTGTGAGTGAAAGAGAGAGAGAGAAGCTGTGAGTAAGAGAGAGAGAGAAGCTGTGAGTGTGAGAGAAAGAGAGGCTGTGAGTGAGAGAGAGAGAAGCTGAGTGAGAGAGAGATAAAGAGAAGCTGTGAGTTAGAGAGAGAGAGAAAGAGAAGCTGTGAGTGAGACAGAGAGAATGAGAAGCTGTGTGTGTGTGAGAGAGAGACGCTGTGAGTGAGAGAGAGAGAAAGAGAAGCTGTGAGTGAGAGAGAAAGCTGTGAGTGAGAGAGAAAGAGAAAGAGAAGCTGTGAGTGAGAGAGAGAGAGAAGCTGTGAGTGAGAGAGAGAGAGAAACTGTGAGTGAGAGAGAGAGAGAAGCTGTTAGTGAGTGAGTGAGAGAGAGAGAAGCTGTGAGTGAGAGAGAGAGAAAGAAAGAGAAGTTATGAGTGAGAGAGAGAGAAGCTGTAAGTGAGAGAGAGAGGGAGAAAGAGAAGCTGTGAGAGAGAGAGAGAAAGAGAAGCTGTGAGTGAGAGGGACAGACAGAGAAAGAGAAGCTGTGAGTGAGAGAGAGAGAGCTAGAAGCTGTGAGTGAGAGAGAGAGAGAAGCTGTGAGTGAGAGAGAGAAAGAGAAGCTGTGAGTGAGAGAGAGAGAGAAAGAGAAGCTGTGAGTGAGAGAGAGATAAAGAGAAGCTGTGAGTTAGAGAGAGAAAGAGAAGCTGTGAGTGAGAGAGAGAGAAGCTGTGAGTGAGAGAGAGAGGGAGAAAGTGAAGCGGTGAGTGAGAGAGAGAGAGAGAAGCTGTGAGTGAGAGAGAGAGAGAAAAAAAGAATCTGTGAGTGAGAGAGAGAGAGAGAGAATCTGTGAGTGAGAGAGAGAGAGAGAAGCTGTGAGTGAGAGAGAGAGAGAAAGAGAAGCTGTGAGTGCGAGAAAGATAAAGAGTAGCTGTGAGTTAGAGAGAGACAGAGAAAGAGAAGCTGTGAGTGAGAGAGAGAGAGAGAGAAAGAGAAGCTGTGTGTTTGAGAGAGAGAGAAGCTGTGAGTGAGAGAGAGAGAGAAAGAGAAGATGTTAGTGAGAGAGTGAGAGAGAGAAAGAGAAGTTGTGAGTGAGAGAAGCTGTGAGTGAGAGAGAGAGAGAAAGAGAAGGTGTGTGTGTGAGAGAGAAAGAGAAGCTGTGAGTGAGAGAGAGAGAGAAGATGTGAGTGAGAGAGAGAGAGATGTGAGTGAGAGAAAGAGAAAGAAAGAGAAGTTATGAGTGAGAGAGAGAGAAGCTGTAAGTGAGAGAGAGAGGGAGAAAGAGAAGCTGTGAGAGAGAGAGAGAAAGAGAAGCTGTGAGTGAGAGGGACAGACAGAGAAAGAGAAGCTGTGAGTGAGAGAGAGAGAGCTAGAAGCTGTGAGTGAGAGAGAGAGAGAAACTGTGAGTGAGAGAGAGAGAGAGAAGCTGTTAGTGAGTGAGTGAGAGAGAGAAGCTGTGAGTGAGAGAGAGAGAAAGAAAGAGAAGTTATGAGTGAAAGAGAGAGAAGCTGTAAGTGAGAGAGAGAGGGAGAAAGAGAAGCTGTGAGAGAGAGAGAGAAAGAGAAGCTGTGAGTGAGAGGGACAGACAGAGAAAGAGAAGCTGTGAGTGAGAGAGAGAGAGCTAGAAGCTGTGAGTGAGAGAGAGAGAGAAGCTGTGAGTGAGAGAGAGAAAGAGAAGCTGTGAGTGAGAGAGAGAGAGAAAGAGAAGCTGTGAGTGAGAGAGAGATAAAGAGAAGCTGTGAGTTAGAGAGAGAAAGAGAAGGTGTGAGTGAGAGAGAGAGAAGCTGTGAGTGAGAGAGAGAGGGAGAAAGTGAAGCGGTGAGTGAGAGAGAGAGAGAGAAGCTGTGAGTGAGAGAGAGAGAGAAAAAAAGAATCTGTGAGTGAGAGAGAGAGAGAGAGAATCTGTGAGTGAGAGAGAGAGAGAGAGAAGCTGTGAGTGAGAGAGAGAAAGAGAAGCTGTGAGTGCGAGAAAGATAAAGAGTAGCTGTGAGTTAGAGACAGACAGAGAAAGAGAAGCTGTGAGTGAGAGAGAGAGAGAGAGAGAAAGAGAAGCTGTGTGTTTGAGAGAGAGAGAAGCTGTGAGTGAGAGAGAGAGAAAGAGAAGATGTTAGTGAGAGAGTGAGAGAGAGAAAGAGAAGTTGTGAGTGAGAGAAGCTGTGAGTGAGAGAGAGAGAGAGAGAAAGAGAAGGTGTGTGTGTGAGAGAGAAAGAGAAGCTGTGAGTGAGAGAGAGAGAGAAGATGTGAGTGAGAGAGAGAGAGAAGATGTGAGTGAGAGAGAGAGAGAAGATGTGAGTGAGAGAAAGAGAAAGAGAAGCTGTGAGTGAGTGAGAGAGAGAGATAAAGAGAAGCTGTGAGTGATAGAGAGAGATAAAGAAAAGCTGTGAGTGAGAGAGAGAAAGAGAAGCTGGGAGTGAGTAAGAGAGAGAAAGAGAAGCTGTGAGTGTGAGAGAGAGAAAGAGAAGCTGTGAGTGAGAGAGAGAGAAAGAGAAGCTGTGAGAGAGAGAGAGAGAAGCTGTGAGTGAGAGAGAGAGAGAGAAAGAGAAGCTGTGAGAAAGAGAGAAGCTGTGAGTGAGAGAGAAAGAAAGAAATAGAAGCTGTGAGTGAGTGAGAGAGAGAAGCTGTGAGTGAGAGAGAAAGGGAAAGAGAGGCTGTGAGTGAAAGAGAGAGAGAGAGAAGCTGTGAGTAAGAGAGAGAGAGAAGCTGTGAGTGTGAGAGAAAGAGAGGCTGTGAGTGAGAGAGAGAGAAGCTGAGTGAGAGAGAGATAAAGAGAAGCTGTGAGTTAGAGAGAGAGAGAAAGAGAAGCTGTGAGTGAGACAGAGAGAATGAGAAGCTGTGTGTGTGTGAGAGAGAGAGACGCTGTGAGTGAGAGAGAGAGAAAGAGAAGCTGTGAGTGAGAGAGAAAGCTGTGAGTGAGAGAGAAAGAGAAAGAGAAGCTGTGAGTGAGAGAGAGAGAGAAGCTGTGAGTGAGAGAGAGAGAGAAACTGTGAGTGAGAGAGAGAGAGAGAAGCTGTTAGTGAGTGAGTGAGAGAGAGAGAAGCTGTGAGTGAGAGAGAGAGAAAGAAAGAGAAGTTATGAGTGAGAGAGAGAGAAGCTGTAAGTGAGAGAGAGAGGGAGAAAGAGAAGCTGTGAGAGAGAGAGAGAAAGAGAAGCTGTGAGTGAGAGGGACAGACAGAGAAAGAGAAGCTGTGAGTGAGAGAGAGAGAGCTAGAAGCTGTGAGTGAGAGAGAGAGAGAAGCTGTGAGTGAGAGAGAGAAAGAGAAGCTGTGAGTGAGAGAGAGAGAGAAAGAGAAGCTGTGAGTGAGAGAGAGATAAAGAGAAGCTGTGAGTTAGAGAGAGAAAGAGAAGCTGTGAGTGAGAGAGAGAGAAGCTGTGAGTGAGAGAGAGAGGGAGAAAGTGAAGCGGTGAGTGAGAGAGAGAGAGAGAAGCTGTGAGTGAGAGAGAGAGAGAAAAAAAGAATCTGTGAGTGAGAGAGAGAGAGAGAGAATCTGTGAGTGAGAGAGAGAGAGAGAAGCTGTGAGTGAGAGAGAGAGAGAAAGAGAAGCTGTGAGTGCGAGAAAGATAAAGAGTAGCTGTGAGTTAGAGAGAGACAGAGAAAGAGAAGCTGTGAGTGAGAGAGAGAGAGAGAGAGAGAGAGAAGCTGTGTGTTTGAGAGAGAGAGAAGCTGTGAGTGAGAGAGAGAGAGAGAAAGAGAAGATGTTAGTGAGAGAGTGAGAGAGAGAAAGAGAAGTTGTGAGTGAGAGAAGCTGTGAGTGAGAGAGAGAGAGAAAGAGAAGGTGTGTGTGTGAGAGAGAAAGAGAAGCTGTGAGTGAGAGAGAGAGAGAAGATGTGAGTGAGAGAGAGAGAGAAGATGTGAGTGAGAGAGAGAGAGAAGATGTGAGTGAGAGAAAGAGAAAGAAAGAGAAGTTATGAGTGAGAGAGAGAGAAGCTGTAAGTGAGAGAGAGAGGGAGAAAGAGAAGGTGTGAGAGAGAGAGAGAAAGAGAAGCTGTGAGTGAGAGGGACAGACAGAGAAAGAGAAGCTGTGAGTGAGAGAGAGAGAGCTAGAAGCTGTGAGTGAGAGAGAGAGAGAAACTGTGAGTGAGAGAGAGAGAGAAGCTGTTAGTGAGTGAGTGAGAGAGAGAAGCTGTGAGTGAGAGAGAGAGAAAGAAAGAGAAGTTATGAGTGAGAGAGAGAGAAGCTGTAAGTGAGAGAGAGAGGGAGAAAGAGAAGCTGTGAGAGAGAGAGAGAAAGAGAAGCTGTGAGTGAGAGGGACAGACAGAGAAAGAGAAGCTGTGAGTGAGAGAGAGAGAGCTAGAAGCTGTGAGTGAGAGAGAGAGAGAAGCTGTGAGTGAGAGAGAGAAAGAGAAGCTGTGAGTGAGAGAGAGAGAGAAAGAGAAGCTGTGAGTGAGAGAGAGATAAAGAGAAGCTGTGAGTTAGAGAGAGAAAGAGAAGCTGTGAGTGAGAGAGAGAGAAGCTGTGAGTGAGAGAGAGAGGGAGAAAGTGAAGCGGTGAGTGAGAGAGAGAGAGAGAAGCTGTGAGTGAGAGAGAGAGAGAAAAAAAGAATCTGTGAGTGAGAGAGAGAGAGAGAGAGAATCTGTGAGTGAGAGAGAGAGAGAGAAGCTGTGAGTGAGAGAGAGAGAGAAAGAGAAGCTGTGAGTGCGAGAAAGATAAAGAGTAGCTGTGAGATAGAGAGAGACAGAGAAAGAGAAGCTGTGAGTGAGAGAGAGAGAGAGAGAAAGAGAAGCTGTGTGTTTGAGAGAGAGAGAAGCTGTGAGTGAGAGAGAGAGAAAGAGAAGATGTTAGTGAGAGAGTGAGAGAGAGAAAGAGAAGTTGTGAGTGAGAGAAGCTGTGAGTGAGAGAGAGAGAAAAAGAGAAGGTGTGTGTGTGAGAGAGAAAGAGAAGCTGTGAGTGAGAGAGAGAGAGAAGATGTGAGTGAGAGAGAGAGAGAAGATGTGAGTGAGAGAGAGAGAGAAGATGTGAGTGAGAGAAAGAGAAAGAGAAGCTGTGAGTGAGTGAGAGAGAGAGATAAAGAGAAGCTGTGAGTGATAGAGAGAGATAAAGAAAAGCTGTGAGTGAGAGAGAGAAAGAGAAGCTGGGAGTGAGTAAGAGAGAGAAAGAGAAGCTGTGAGTGAGTGAGAGAGAGAGAAGCTGTGAGTGAGAGAGTGGGAGAAGCTGTGAGTGAGAGAGAAAGAAAGAAAGAGAAGCTGTGAGTGAGTGAGAGAGTGAGAGAGAGAGAAACTGTGAGTGAGAGAGAGAGAGAAAGAGAAGCTGTGAGTGAGAGAGAGAGAGAGAAAGAGAAGCTGTGAGAGAGAGAAAGAGAAGCTGTGAGTGAGAGAGAAAGAGAAGCTGTGAGTGAGAGAGAGAGAGAAAGTGAAGCTGTGAGTGAGAGAGAGAGAAAGAGAAGCTGTGAGTGAGAGAGAGAGAGAAAGAGAAGCTGTGAGAGAGAGAGAGAGCAGCTGTGAGTGAGAGAGAAAGAAAGAAATAGAAGCTGTGAGTGAGTGAGAGCGAGAGAAGCTGTGAGTGAGAGAGAGAGAGAGAAGCTGTGAGTGAGAGAGAAAGGGAAAGAGAGGCTGTGAGTGAGAGAGAGAGAGAGAGAAAGAGAAGCTGTGAGGGAGAGAGAGAGAGAAAGAGAAGCTGTGAGAGAGAGAGAGAAGCTGTGAGTGAGATAGAAAGAAAGAAATAGAAGCTGTGAGTGAGTGAGAGAGAGAGAAGCTGTGAGTGAGAGAGAGAGAAGCTGTGAGTGAGAGAGAGAGAGAGAGAGAAGCTGTGAGTGAGAGAGAGAGAGAAAGAGAAGCTGTGAGAGAGAGAGAGAAGCTGTGAGTGAGAGAGGAAGAGAAGCTGTGAGTGAGAGAGAGAGAAAAAAGAGAAGCTGTGAGTGAGAGAGAGAGAGAGAAGCTGTGAGTGAGAGAGAGAGAAAGAGAAGCTGTGAGAGAGAGAGAGAAGCTGTGAGTGAGAGAGAAAGAAAGAAATAGAAGCTGTGAGTGAGTGAGAGAGAGAAGCTGTGAGTGAGAGAGAGAGAGAGAAGCTGTGAGTGAGAGAGAAAGGGAAAGAGAGGCTGTGAGTGACAGCGAGAGAGAGAGAAGCTGTGAGTGAGAGAGAGAGAGAAGCTGTGAGTGAGAGAGAAAGAGAGGCTGTGAGTGAGAGAGAGAGAGAGAAGCTGAGTGAGAGAGAGATAAAGAGAAGCTGTGAGTTAGAGAGAGAGAGAAAGAGAAGCTGTGAGTGAGACAGAGAGAAAGAGAAGCTGTGTGTGTGTGTGAGAGAGAGAAGCTGTGAGTGAGAGAGAGAGAAAAAGAGAAGCTGTGATTGAGAGAGAGAGCGAGAAGCTGTGAGTGAGAGAGAGAGAGAGAAACTGTGAGTGAGAGAGAGAGAGAGAAAGAGAAGCTGTGAGTGAGAGAGAGAGAGAGAAGCTGTGAGTGAGAGTGAGAGAGAAAGAGAAGCTGTGAGTGAGAGAGAGAGAAAGAAAGAGAAGCTGTGAGTGAGAGAGAGAAGCTGTGAGTGAGAGAGAGAGAGAAAGATAAGCTCTGAGTGAGAGAGAGAGAAATCGAAGCTGTGAGTGTGAGAGAGAGTGAGAAAAAGGGAAGCTGTGAGTGAGCATGAGAGAGAGAAGCTGTGACAGTGGGAGAGAGAAAGAGAGAAAGAGAAGCTGTGAGTGAGAGAGAGAGAAAGAAAGAGAAGTTATGAGTGAGAGAGAGAGAAGCTGTGAGTGAGAGAGAGAAGGAGAAAGAGAATCTGTGAGTGAGAGAGAGAGAGAGAGAGTAGCTGTGAGTGAGAGAGAGAGAGAGAAGCTCTGAGTGAGAGAGAGAAAGAGAAGCTGTGAGTGAGAGAAAGAGAGAGAGAGAAAGAGAAGCTGTGAGTGAGAGAGAGATAAAGATAAGCTGTGAGTTAGAGAGAGAGAGAAAGAGAAGCTGTGAGTGAGAGAGAGAGAAAGAGAAGCTGTGTGTGAGAAAGAATCTGTGAGTGAGAGAGAGAGAGAGAGAAAGAAAGAGAAGATGTCAGTGAGAGAGGGAGAGAGAGAGAGAGAAGCTGTGAGTGAGAGAGAGAGAGAAAGATAAGCTGTGTGAGAGAGGGAGAGAAAGAGAAGCTGTGAGTGAGAGAGAGAGAGAGTGAGAAGCTGTGAGTGAGAGAGAGAGAGAAGCTGTGAGTGAGAGAGAGAGAGAGAGAAAGAGAAGCTGTGAGTGAGAGAGAGAAAGAAAGAGAAGCTGTGAGAGAGAGAGAGAAGCTGTCAGTGAGAGAGAAAGAAAGAAATAGAAGCTGTGAGTGAGTGAGAGAGAGAAGCTGTGAGTGAGAGAGAGAGAGAAGCTGTGAGTGAGAGAGAGAGAGAGAGAAAGAGAAGCTGTGAGTGAGAGAGAGAGAGAAAGAGAAGTTGTGAGAGAGAGAAAGAGAAGCTGTGAGTGAGAGAGAGAGAGAAAGAGAAGCTGTGAGAGAGAGAGAAGCTGTGAGTGAGAGGGAAAGGGAAAGAGAGGCTGTGAGTGAGAGAGAGAGAGAAAAAGAGAAGTTGTGAGTGAGAGAGAGAGAGAGAAAGAGAAGCTGTGAGAGAGAGAGAGAAGCTGTGAGTGAGAGAGAAAGAAAGAAATAGAAGCTGTGAGTGAGTGAGAGAGAGAGAAGCTGTGAGTGAGAGAGAGAGAGAAGCTGTGAGTGAGAGAGAGAGAGAGAATGAGAAGCTGTGAGTGAGAGAGAGAAAGAGAAGTTGTGAGAGAGAGAAAGGGAAGCTGTGAGTGAGAGAGAAAGAGAAGCTGTGAGTGAGAGAGAGAGAAAGAGAAGCTGTGTGTGTGAGAGAGAGAGAAGCTGTGAGTGAGAGAGAGAGAGAGAGAGAAAGAGAAGCTGTGAGAGAGAGAGAAGCTGTGAGTGAGAGAGAAAGAAAGAAATAGAAGCTGTGAGTGAGTGAGAGAGAGAGAAGCTGTGAGTGAGTGAGAGAGAGAAGCTGTGAGTGAGAGAGAAAGGGAAAGAGAGGCTGTGAGTGAAAGAGAGAGAGAGAAGCTGTAAGTAAGAGAGAGAGAGAAGCTGTGAGTGTGAGAGAAAGAGAGGCTGTGAGTGAGAGAGAGAGAAGCTGAGTGAGAGAGAGATAAAGAGAAGCTGTGAGTTAGAGAGAGAGAGAGAAAGAGAATCTGTGAGTGAGACAGAGAGAAAGAGAAGCTGTGTGTGTGTGAGAGAGAGAAGCTGTGAGTGAGAGAGAGAGAAAGAGAAGCTGTGAGTGAGAGAGAAAGCTGTGAGTGAGAGAGAAAGAGAAAGAGAAGCTGTGAGTGAGAGAGAGAGAAGCTGTGAGTGAGAGAGAGAGAGAAACAGTGAGTGAGAGAGAGAGAGAGAAGCTGTGAGAGAGAGAGAAAGAAAGAGATGCTGTGAGTGAGAGAGAGAGGGTGAAAGAAAAGCTGTGATTGTGAGAGAGAGGGAGAAAAAGCTGTCAGTGAGCGTGAGAGAGAGAGAGAAGCTGTGACAGTGGGAGAGAGAGAAAGAGAAGCTGTGAGTGAGTGAGAGAGAAAGAAAGAGAAGCTATGAGTGAGAGAGAGAGAAGCTGTAAGTGAGAGAGAGAGGGAGAAAGAGAAGCTGTGAGAGAGAGAGAGTAATAGAAGCTGTGAGTGAGTGAGAGAGAGAGAAGCTGTGAGTGAGAGAGAGAGAGAAGCTGTGAGTGAGAGAGAGAGAGAGAAAGAGAAGCTGTGAGTGAGAGAGAGAAAGAGAAGTTGTGAGAGAGAGAAAGGGATGCTGTGAGTGAGAGAGAAAGAGAAGCTGTGAGTGAGAGAGAGAGAAAGAGAAGCTGTGAGAGAGAGAGAGAGAAGCTGTGAGTGAGAGAGAGAGAGAGAAAGAGAAGCTGTGAGAGAGAGAGAAGCTGTGAGTGAGAGAGAAAGAAAGAAATAGAAGCTGTGAGTGAGTGAGAGAGAGAGAAGCTGTGAGTGAGTGAGAGAGAGAAGCTGTGAGTGAGAGAGAAAGGGAAAGAGAGGCTGTGAGTGAAAGAGAGAGAGAGAAGCTGTGAGTAAGAGAGAGAGAGAAGCTGTGAGTGTGAGAGAAAGAGAGGCTGTGAGTGAGAGAGAGAGAGAGAAGCTGAGTGAGAGAGAGATAAAGAGAAGCTGTGAGTTAGAGAGAGAGAGAGAAAGAGAATCTGTGAGTGAGACAGAGAGAAAGAGAAGCTGTGTGTGTGTTTGAGAGAGAGAAGCTGTGAGTGAGAGAAAGAGAAAGAGAAGCTGTGAGTGAGAGAGAAAGTAGTGAGTGAGAGAGAAAGAGAAAGAGAAGCTGTGAGTGAGAGAGAGAGAAGCTGTGAGTGAGAGAGAGAGAGAAACAGTGAGTGAGTGAGAGAGAGAAGCTGTGAGTGAGTGAGTGAGAGAGAGAGAAGCTGTGAGTGAGAGAGAGAGAAAGAAAGAGAAGTTATGAGTGAGAGAGAGAGAAGCTGTAAGTGAGAGAGAGAGGGAGAAAGAGAAGCTGTGAGAGAGAGAGAGAAAGAGAAGCTGTGAGAGGGACAGACAGAGAAAGAGAAGCTGTGAGTGAGAGAGAGAGAGCTAGAAGCTGTTGGTGAGTGAGAGAGAGAGAAGCTGTGAGTGAGAGAGAGAAAGAGAAGCTTTGAGTGAGAGAGAGATAAAGAGAAGCTGTGAGTTAGAGAGAGAGAAAGAGAAGCTGTGAGTGAGAGAGAAGCTGTGAGTGAGAGAGAGAGGGAGAAAGTGAAGCGGTGAGTGAGAGAGAGAGAGAGAAGCTGTGAGTGAGAGAGAGAAAGAAAAAAAGAATCTGTGAGTGAGAGAGAGAGAGAGAGAATCTGTGAGTGAGAGAGAGAGAGAGAGAGAAGCTGTGAGTGAGAGAGAGAGAGAAAGAGAAGCTGTGAGTGAGAGAAAGATAAAGAGTAGCTGTGAGTTAGAGAGAGACAGAGAAAGAGAAGCTGTGAGTGAGAGAGAGAGAGAGAGAAAGAGAAGCTGTGTGTTTGAGAGAGAGAGAAGCTGTGAGTGAGAGAGAGAGAGAAAGAGAAGATGTTAGTGAGAGAGTGAGAGAGAGAAAGAGAAGTTGTGAGTGAGAGAAGCTGTGAGTGAGAGAGAGAGAGAAAGAGAAGGTGTGTGTGTGAGAGAGAAAGAGAAGCTGTGAGTGAGAGAGAGAGAGAAGATGTGAGTGAGAGAGAGAGAGAAGATGTGAGTGAGAGAGAGAGAGAAGATGTGAGTGAGAGAAAGAGAAAGAAAGAGAAGTTATGAGTGAGAGAGAGAGAAGCTGTAAGTGAGAGAGAGAGGGAGAAAGAGAAGCTGTGAGAGAGAGAGAGAAAGAGAAGCTGTGAGTGAGAGGGACAGACAGAGAAAGAGAAGCTGTGAGTGAGAGAGAGAGAGCTAGAAGCTGTGAGTGAGAGAGAGAGAGAAACTGTGAGTGAGAGAGAGAGAGAGAAGCTGTTAGTGAGTGAGTGAGAGAGAGAGAAGCTGTGAGTGAGATCGAGAGAAAGAAAGAGAAGTTATGAGTGAGAGAGAGAGAAGCTGTAAGTGAGAGAGAGAGGGAGAAAGAGAAGCTGTGAGAGAGAGAGAGAAAGAGAAGCTGTGAGTGAGAGGGACAGACAGAGAAAGAGAAGCTGTGAGTGAGAGAGAGAGCTAGAAGCTGTGAGTGAGAGAGAGAGAGAAGCTGTGAGTGAGAGAGAGAAAGAGAAGCTGTGAGTGAGAGAGAGAGAGAAAGAGAAGCTGTGAGTGAGAGAGAGATAAAGAGAAGCTGTGAGTTAGAGAGAGAAAGAGAAGCTGTGAGTGAGAGAGAGAGAAGCTGTGAGTGAGAGAGAGAGGGAGAAAGTGAAGCGGTGAGTGAGAGAGAGAGAGAGAAGCTGTGAGTGAGAGAGAGAGAAAAAAAAAGAATCTGTGAGTGAGAGAGAGAGAGAGAATCTGTGAGTGAGAGAGAGAGAGAGAGAAGCTGTGAGTGAGAGAGAGAGAAAGAGAAGCTGTGAGTGCGAGAAAGATAAAGAGTAGCTGTGAGTTAGAGAGAGACAGAGAAAGAGAAGCTGTGAGTGAGAGAGAGAGAGAGAGAAAGAGAAGCTGTGTGTTTGAGATAGAGAGAAGCTGTGAGTGAGAGAGAGAGAAAGAGAAGATGTTAGTGAGAGAGTGAGAGAGAGAAAGAGAAGTGTGAGTGAGAGAAGCTGTGAGTGAGAGAGAGAGAAAGAGAAGGTGTGTGTGTGAGAGAGAAAGAGAAGCTGTGAGTGAGAGAGAGAGAGAAGATGTGAGTGAGAGAGAGAGAGAAGATGTGAGTGAGAGAGAGAGAGAAGATGTGAGTGAGAGAAAGAGAAAGAGAAGCTGTGAGTGAGTGAGAGAGAGAGATAAAGAGAAGCTGTGAGTGATAGAGAGAGATAAAGAAAAGCTGTGAGTGAGAGAGAGAAAGAGAAGCTGGGAGTGAGTAAGAGAGAGAAAGAGAAGCTGTGAGTGAGTGATAGAGAGAGAAGCTGTGAGTGAGAGAGTGGGAGAAGCTGTGAGTGAGAGAGAAAGAAAGAAAGAGAAGCTGTGAGTGAGTGAGAGAGTGAGAGAGAGAGAAACTGTGAGTGAGAGAGAGAGAGAAAGAGAAGCTGTGAGTGAGAGAGAGAGAGAGAAAGAGAAGCTGTGAGAGAGAGAAAGAGAAGCTGTGAGTGAGAGAGAAAGAGAAGCTGTGAGTGAGAGAGAGAGAGAAAAAGAGAAGTTGTGAGTGAGAGAGAGAGAGAGAAAGAGAAGCTGTGAGAGAGAGAGAGAAGCTGTGAGTGAGAGAGAAAGAAAGAAATAGAAGCTGTGAGTGAGTGAGAGAGAGAGAAGCTGTGAGTGAGAGAGAGAGAGAAGCTGTGAGTGAGAGAGAGAGAGAGAATGAGAAGCTGTGAGTGAGAGAGAGAAAGAGAAGTTGTGAGAGAGAGAAAGGGAAGCTGTGAGTGAGAGAGAAAGAGAAGCTGTGAGTGAGAGAGAGAGAAAGAGAAGCTGTGTGTGTGAGAGAGAGAGAAGCTGTGAGTGAGAGAGAGAGAGAGAGAGAAAGAAAAGCTGTGAGAGAGAGAGAAGCTGTGAGTGAGAGAGAAAGAAAGAAATAGAAGCTGTGAGTGAGTGAGAGAGAGAGAAGCTGTGAGTGAGTGAGAGAGAGAAGCTGTGAGTGAGAGAGAAAGGGAAAGAGAGGCTGTGAGTGAAAGAGAGAGAGAGAAGCTGTAAGTAAGAGAGAGAGAGAAGCTGTGAGTGTGAGAGAAAGAGAGGCTGTGAGTGAGAGAGAGAGAAGCTGAGTGAGAGAGAGATAAAGAGAAGCTGTGAGTTAGAGAGAGAGAGAGAAAGAGAATCTGTGAGTGAGACAGAGAGAAAGAGAAGCTGTGTGTGTGTGAGAGAGAGAAGCTGTGAGTGAGAGAGAGAGAAAGAGAAGCTGTGAGTGAGAGAGAAAGCTGTGAGTGAGAGAGAAAGAGAAAGAGAAGCTGTGAGTGAGAGAGAGAGAAGCTGTGAGTGAGAGAGAGAGAGAAACAGTGAGTGAGAGAGAGAGAGAGAAGCTGTGAGAGAGAGAGAAAGAAAGAGATGCTGTGAGTGAGAGAGAGAGGGTGAAAGAAAAGCTGTGATTGTGAGAGAGAGGGAGAAAAAGCTGTCAGTGAGCGTGAGAGAGAGAGAGAAGCTGTGACAGTGGGAGAGAGAGAAAGAGAAGCTGTGAGTGAGTGAGAGAGAAAGAAAGAGAAGCTATGAGTGAGAGAGAGAGAAGCTGTAAGTGAGAGAGAGAGGGAGAAAGAGAAGCTGTGAGAGAGAGAGAGTAATAGAAGCTGTGAGTGAGTGAGAGAGAGAGAAGCTGTGAGTGAGAGAGAGAGAGAAGCTGTGAGTGAGAGAGAGAGAGAGAAAGAGAAGCTGTGAGTGAGAGAGAGAAAGAGAAGTTGTGAGAGAGAGAAAGGGATGCTGTGAGTGAGAGAGAAAGAGAAGCTGTGAGTGAGAGAGAGAGAAAGAGAAGCTGTGAGAGAGAGAGAGAGAAGCTGTGAGTGAGAGAGAGAGAGAGAAAGAGAAGCTGTGAGAGAGAGAGAAGCTGTGAGTGAGAGAGAAAGAAAGAAATAGAAGCTGTGAGTGAGTGAGAGAGAGAGAAGCTGTGAGTGAGTGAGAGAGAGAAGCTGTGAGTGAGAGAGAAAGGGAAAGAGAGGCTGTGAGTGAAAGAGAGAGAGAGAAGCTGTGAGTAAGAGAGAGAGAGAAGCTGTGAGTGTGAGAGAAAGAGAGGCTGTGAGTGAGAGAGAGAGAGAGAAGCTGAGTGAGAGAGAGATAAAGAGAAGCTGTGAGTTAGAGAGAGAGAGAGAAAGAGAATCTGTGAGTGAGACAGAGAGAAAGAGAAGCTGTGTGTGTGTTTGAGAGAGAGAAGCTGTGAGTGAGAGAAAGAGAAAGAGAAGCTGTGAGTGAGAGAGAAAGTAGTGAGTGAGAGAGAAAGAGAAAGAGAAGCTGTGAGTGAGAGAGAGAGAAGCTGTGAGTGAGAGAGAGAGAGAAACAGTGAGTGAGTGAGAGAGAGAGAAGCTGTGAGTGAGTGAGTGAGAGAGAGAGAAGCTGTGAGTGAGAGAGAGAGAAAGAAAGAGAAGTTATGAGTGAGAGAGAGAGAAGCTGTAAGTGAGAGAGAGAGGGAGAAAGAGAAGCTGTGAGAGAGAGAGAGAAAGAGAAGCTGTGAGTGAGAGGGACAGACAGAGAAAGAGAAGCTGTGAGTGAGAGAGAGAGAGCTAGAAGCTGTTGGTGAGTGAGAGAGAGAGAAGCTGTGAGTGAGAGAGAGAAAGAGAAGCTTTGAGTGAGAGAGAGAGAAAGAGAAGCTGTGAGTGAGAGAGAGATAAAGAGAAGCTGTGAGTTAGAGAGAGAGAAAGAGAAGCTGTGAGTGAGAGAGAAGCTGTGAGTGAGAGAGAGAGGGAGAAAGTGAAGCGGTGAGTGAGAGAGAGAGAGAGAAGCTGTGAGTGAGAGAGAGAAAGAAAAAAAGAATCTGTGAGTGAGAGAGAGAGAGAGAGAATCTGTGAGTGAGAGAGAGAGAGAGAGAGAAGCTGTGAGTGAGAGAGAGAGAGAAAGAGAAGCTGTGAGTGAGAGAAAGATAAAGAGTAGCTGTGAGTTAGAGAGAGACAGAGAAAGAGAAGCTGTGAGTGAGAGAGAGAGAGAGAGAAAGAGAAGCTGTGTGTTTGAGAGAGAGAGAAGCTGTGAGTGAGAGAGAGAGAGAAAGAGAAGATGTTAGTGAGAGAGTGAGAGAGAGAAAGAGAAGTTGTGAGTGAGAGAAGCTGTGAGTGAGAGAGAGAGAGAAAGAGAAGGTGTGTGTGTGAGAGAGAAAGAGAAGCTGTGAGTGAGAGAGAGAGAGAAGATGTGAGTGAGAGAGAGAGAGAAGATGTGAGTGAGAGAGAGAGAGAAGATGTGAGTGAGAGAAAGAGAAAGAAAGAGAAGTTATGAGTGAGAGAGAGAGAAGCTGTAAGTGAGAGAGAGAGGGAGAAAGAGAAGCTGTGAGAGAGAGAGAGAAAGAGAAGCTGTGAGTGAGAGGGACAGACAGAGAAAGAGAAGCTGTGAGTGAGAGAGAGAGAGCTAGAAGCTGTGAGTGAGAGAGAGAGAGAAACTGTGAGTGAGAGAGAGAGAGAGAAGCTGTTAGTGAGTGAGTGAGAGAGAGAGAAGCTGTGAGTGAGATCGAGAGAAAGAAAGAGAAGTTATGAGTGAGAGAGAGAGAAGCTGTAAGTGAGAGAGAGAGGGAGAAAGAGAAGCTGTGAGAGAGAGAGAGAAAGAGAAGCTGTGAGTGAGAGGGACAGACAGAGAAAGAGAAGCTGTGAGTGAGAGAGAGAGCTAGAAGCTGTGAGTGAGAGAGAGAGAGAAGCTGTGAGTGAGAGAGAGAAAGAGAAGCTGTGAGTGAGAGAGAGAGAGAAAGAGAAGCTGTGAGTGAGAGAGAGATAAAGAGAAGCTGTGAGTTAGAGAGAGAAAGAGAAGCTGTGAGTGAGAGAGAGAGAAGCTGTGAGTGAGAGAGAGAGGGAGAAAGTGAAGCGGTGAGTGAGAGAGAGAGAGAGAAGCTGTGAGTGAGAGAGAGAGAAAAAAAAAGAATCTGTGAGTGAGAGAGAGAGAGAGAATCTGTGAGTGAGAGAGAGAGAGAGAGAAGCTGTGAGTGAGAGAGAGAGAAAGAGAAGCTGTGAGTGCGAGAAAGATAAAGAGTAGCTGTGAGTTAGAGAGAGACAGAGAAAGAGAAGCTGTGAGTGAGAGAGAGAGAGAGAGAAAGAGAAGCTGTGTGTTTGAGAGAGAGAGAAGCTGTGAGTGAGAGAGAGAGAAAGAGAAGATGTTAGTGAGAGAGTGAGAGAGAGAAAGAGAAGTGTGAGTGAGAGAAGCTGTGAGTGAGAGAGAGAGAAAGAGAAGGTGTGTGTGTGAGAGAGAAAGAGAAGCTGTGAGTGAGAGAGAGAGAGAAGATGTGAGTGAGAGAGAGAGAGAAGATGTGAGTGAGAGAGAGAGAGAAGATGTGAGTGAGAGAAAGAGAAAGAGAAGCTGTGAGTGAGTGAGAGAGAGAGATAAAGAGAAGCTGTGAGTGATAGAGAGATAAAGAAAAGCTGTGAGTGAGAGAGAGAAAGAGAAGCTGGGAGTGAGTAAGAGAGAGAAAGAGAAGCTGTGAGTGAGTGATAGAGAGAGAAGCTGTGAGTGAGAGAGTGGGAGAAGCTGTGAGTGAGAGAGAAAGAAAGAAAGAGAAGCTGTGAGTGAGTGAGAGAGTGAGAGAGAGAGAAACTGTGAGTGAGAGAGAGAGAGAAAGAGAAGCTGTGAGTGAGAGAGAGAGAGAGAAAGAGAAGCTGTGAGAGAGAGAAAGAGAAGCTGTGAGTGAGAGAGAAAGAGAAGCTGTGAGTGAGAGAGAGAGAGAAAGTGAAGCTGTGAGTGACAGAGAGAGAAAGAGAAGCTGTGAGTGAGAGAGAGAGAGAGAAAGAGAAGCTGTGAGAGAGAGAGAGAGCAGCTGTGAGTGAGAGAGAAAGAAAGAAATAGAAGCTGTGAGTGAGTGAGAGCGAGAGAAGCTGTGAGTGAGAGAGAGAGAGAGAAGCTGTGAGTGAGAGAGAAAGGGAAAGAGAGGCTGTGAGTGAGAGAGAGAGAGAGAGAAAGAGAAGCTGTGAGGGAGAGAGAGAGAAAGAGAAGCTGTGAGAGAGAGAGAGAGAAGCTGTGAGTGAGATAGAAAGAAAGAAATAGAAGCTGTGAGTGAGTGAGAGAGAGAGAAGCTGTGAGTGAGAGAGAGAGAAGCTGTGAGTGAGAGAGAGAGAGAGAGAAGCTGTGAGTGAGAGAGAGAGAGAAAGAGAAGCTGTGAGAGAGAGAGAGAAGCTGTGAGTGAGAGAGAAAGAGAAGCTGTGAGTGAGAGAGAGAGAAAAAAGAGAAGCTGTGAGTGAGAGAGAGAGAGAAGCTGTGAGTGAGAGAGAGAGAAAGAGAAGCTGTGAGAGAGAGAGAGAAGCTGTGAGTGAGAGAGAAAGAAAGAAATAGAAGCTGTGAGTGAGTGAGATAGAGAGAAGCTGTGAGTGAGAGAGAGAGAAGCTGTGAGTGAGAGAGAAAGGGAAAGAGAGGCTGTGAGTGACAGCGAGAGAGAGAGAAGCTGTGAGTGAGAGAGAGAGAGAAGCTGTGAGTGAGAGAGAAAGAGAGGCTGTGAGTGAGAGAGAGAGAGAGAAGCTGAGTGAGAGAGAGATAAAGAGAAGCTGTGAGTTAGAGAGAGAGAGAAAGAGAAGCTGTGAGTGAGACAGAGAGAAAGAGAAGCTGTGTGTGTGTGTGAGAGAGAAGCTGTGAGTGAGAGAGAGAGAAAAAGAGAAGCTGTGATTGAGAGAGCGAGCGAGAAGCTGTGAGTGAGAGAGAGAGAGAAACTGTGAGTGAGAGAGAGAGAGAGAGAAAGAGAAGCTGTGAGTGAGAGAGAGAGAGAGAAGCTGTGAGTGAGAGTGAGAGAGAAAGAGAAGCTGTGAGTGAGAGAGAGAGAAAGAAAGAGAAGCTGTGAGTGAGAGAGAGAAGCTGTGAGTGAGAGAGAGAGAAAGATAAGCTCTGAGTGAGAGAGAGAGAAAACGAAGCTGTGAGTGTGAGAGAGAGTGAGAAAAAGGGAAGCTGTGAGTGAGCATGAGAGAGAGAAGCTGTGACAGTGGGAGAGAGAAAGAGAGAAAGAGAAGCTGTGAGTGAGAGAGAGAGAAAGAAAGAGAAGTTATGAGTGAGAGAGAGAGAAGCTGTGAGTGAGAGAGAGAAGGAGAAAGAGAATCTGTGAGTGAGAGAGAGAGAGAGAGAGTAGCTGTGAGTGAGTGAGAGAGAGAGAAGCTGTGAGTGAGAGAGAGAAAGAGAAGCTGTGAGTGAGAGAAAGAGAGAGAGAGAAAGAGAAGCTGTGAGTGAGAGAGAGATAAAGATAAGCTGTGAGTTAGAGAGAGAGAGAAAGAGAAGCTGTGAGTGAGAGAGAGAGAGAAAGAGAAGCTGTGTGAGAGAGAGAATCTGTGAGTGAGAGAGAGAGAGAGAGAAAGAAAGAGAAGATGTCAGTGAGAGAGGGAGAGAGAGAGAGAGAAGCTGTGAGTGAGAGAGAGAGAGAAAGATAAGCTGTGTGAGAGAGGGAGAGAAAGAGAAGCTGTGAGTGAGAGAGAGAGAGAGTGAGAAGCTGTGAGTGAGAGAGAGAGAGAGAAGCTGTGAGTGAGAGAGAGAGAGAGAAAGAGAAGCTGTGAGTGAGAGAGAGAAAGAAAGAGAAGCTGTGAGAGAGCGAGAGAAGCTGTCAGTGAGAGAGAAAGAAAGAAATAGAAGCTGTGAGTGAGTGAGAGAGAGAGAAGCTGTGAGTGAGAGAGAGAGAGAAGCTGTGAGTGAGAGAGAGAGAGAGAAAGAGAAGCTGTGAGTGAGAGAGAGAGAGAAAGAGAAGTTGTGAGAGAGAGAAAGAGAAGCTGTGAGTGAGAGAGAAAGAGAAGCTGTGAGTGAGAGAGAGAGAAAGAGAAGCTGTGAGTGAGAGAGAGAAAGAGAAGCTGTGAGTGAGAGAGAGAGAGAAAGAGAAGCTGTGAGAGAGAGAGAAGCTGTGAGTGAGAGAGAAAGGGAAAGAGAGGCTGTGAGTGAGAGAGAGAGAGAAAAAGAGAAGTTGTGAGTGAGAGAGAGAGAGAGAAAGAGAAGCTGTGAGAGAGAGAGAGAAGCTGTGAGTGAGAGAGAAAGAAAGAAATAGAAGCTGTGAGTGAGTGAGAGAGAGAGAAGCTGTGAGTGAGAGAGAGAGAGAAGCTGTGAGTGAGAGAGAGAGAGAGAAAGAGAAGCTGTGAGTGAGAGAGAGAAAGAGAAGTTGTGAGAGAGAGAAAGGGAAGCTGTGAGTGAGAGAGAAAGAGAAGCTGTGAGTGAGAGAGAGAGAAAGAGAAGCTGTGTGTGTGAGAGAGAGAGAGAAGCTGTGAGTGAGAGAGAGAGAGAGAGAAAGAGAAGCTGTGAGAGAGAGAGAAGCTGTGAGTGAGAGAGAAAGAAAGAAATAGAAGCTGTGAGTGAGTGAGTGAGAGAGAAGCTGTGAGTGAGTGAGAGAGAGAAGCTGTGAGTGAGAGAGAAAGGGAAAGAGAGGCTGTGAGTGAAAGAGAGAGAGAGAGAAGCTGTGAGTAAGAGAGAAAGAGAAGCAGTGAGTGAGACAGAGAGAAAGAGAAGCTGTGTGTGTGTGAGAGAGAGAGAAGCTGTGAGTGAGAGAGAGAGAAAGAGAAGCTGTGAGTGAGAGAGAAAGCTGTGAGTGAGAGAGAAAGAGAAAGAGAAGCTGTGAGTGAGAGAGAGAGAGAAGCTGTGAGTGAGAGAGAGAGAGAGAAACTGTGAGTGAGTGAGAGAGAGAGAAGCTGTGAGTGAGTGAGAGAGAGAGAGAAGCTGTGAGTGAGAGAGAGAGAAAGAAAGAGAAGTTATGAGTGAGAGAGAGAGAAGCTGTAAGTGAGAGAGAGAGGGAGAAAGAGAAGCTGTGAGAGAGAGAGAGAAAGAGAAGCTGTGAGTGAGAGAGACAGACAGAGAAAGAGAAGCTGTGAGTGAGAGAGAGAGAGCTAGAAGCTGTGAGTGAGTGAGAGAGAGCGAAGCTGTGAGTGAGAGAGAGAAAGAGAAGCTGTGAGTGAGAGAGAGAGAAAGAGAAGCTGTGAGTGAGAGAGAGATAAAGAGAAGCTGTGAGTTAGAGAGAGAGAAAGAGAAGCTGTGAGTGAGAGAGAGAGAAGCTGTGAGTGAGAGAGTGAGGGAGAAAGTGAAGCGGTGAGTGAGAGAGAGAGAGAAGCTGTGAGTGAGTGAGAGAGAGAGAAAAAAAAAGAATCTGTGAGTGAGAGAGAGAGAGAGAGAATCTGTGAGTGAGAGAGAGAGAGAGAGAAGCTGTGAGTGAGAGAGAGAAAGAGAAGCTGTGAGTGAGAGAGAGAGAGAAAGAGAAGCTGTGAGTGAGAGAAAGATAAAGAGAAGTTGTGAGTTAGAGAGAGACAGAGAAAGAGAAGCTGTGAGTGAGAGAGAGATAGAGAAAGAGAAGCTGTGTGTTTGAGAGAGAGAGAAGCTGTGAGTGAGAGAGAGAGAGAAAGAGAAGATGTTAGTGAGAGAGTGAGAGAGAGAAAGAGAAGTTGTGAGTGAGAGAGAGAGAAGCTGTGAGTGAGAGAGAGAGAGAGAAAGAGAAGGTGTGTGTGAGAGAGAGAAAGAGAAGCTGTGAGTGAGGGAGAGAAGATGTGAGTGAGAGAGAGAGAAGATGTGAGTGAGAGAAAGAGAAAGAGAAGCTGTGAGTGAGTGAGAGAGAGAGATAAAGAGAAGCTGTGAGTGATAGAGAGAGATAAAGAAAAGCTGTGAGTGAGAGAGAGAGAGAGAAGCTGGGAGTGAGTAAGAGAGAGAAAGAGAAGCTGTGAGTGAGTGAGAGAGTGACAGAGAGAGAAACTGTGAGTGAGGGAGAGAGAGAAAGAGAAGCTGTGAGTGAGAGAGAGAGAAAGAAAGAGAAGCTGTGAGAGAGAGAAAGAGAAGCTGTGAGTGAGAGAGAAAGAGAAGCTGTGAGTGAGAGAGAGAGAGAAAGAGAAGCTGTGAGTGAGAGAGAGAGAAAGAGAAGCTGTGAGTGAGAGAGAGAGAGAAAGAGAAGCTGTGAGAGAGAGAGAGAGCAGCTGTGAGTGAGAGAGAAAGAAAGAAATAGAAGCTGTGAGTGAGTGAGAGCGAGAGAAGCTGTGAGTGAGAGAGAGAGAAGCTGTGAGTGAGAGAGAAAGGGAAAGAGAGGCTGTGAGTGAGAGAGAGAGAGAGAGAGAGAGAGAAAGAGAAGCTGTGAGTGAGAGAGAGAGAGAGAAAGAGAAGCTGTGAGAGTGAGAGAGAAGCTGTGAGTGAGATAGAAAGAAAGAAATAGAAGCTGTGAGTGAGTGAGAGAGAGAGAAGCTGTGAGTGAGAGAGAGAGAGAAGCTGTGAGTGAGAGAGAGAGAGAGAGAGAAGCTGTGAGTGAGAGAGAGAGAGAGAAAGAGAAGCTGTGAGAGAGAGAGAGAAGCTGTGAGTGAGAGAGAAAGAGAAGCTGTGAGTGAGAGAGAGAGAGAGAAGCTGTGAGTGAGAGAGAGAGAAAGAGAAGCTGTGAGAGAGAGAGAAGCTGTGAGTGAGAGAGAAAGAAAGAAATAGAAGCTGTGAGTGAGTGAGAGAGAGAGAAGCTATGAGTGTGTGAGAGAGAGAGAGAAGCTGTGAGTGAGAGAGAAAGGGAAAGAGAGGCTGTGAGTGACAGAGAGAGAGAGAAGCTGTGAGTGAGTGAGAGAGAGAAGCTGTGAGTGAGAGAGAAAGAGAGGCTGTGAGTGAGAGAGAGAGAAGCTGAGTGAAAAAGAGATAAAGAGAAGCTGTGAGTTAGAGAGAGAGAGAAAGAGAAGCTGTGAGTGAGACAGAGAGAAAGAGAAGCTGTGTGTGTGTGTGAGAGAGAAGCTGTGAGTGAGAGAGAGAGAAAAAGAGAAGCTGTGAGTGAGAGAGAGAGCAAGAAGCTGTGAGTGAGAGAGAGAGAAACTGTGAGTGCGAGAGAGAGAGAAGCTGTGAGTGAGTGAGAGAGAGAGAGAGAAGCTGTGTGAGAGAGAGAGAAATAAAGAGAAGCTGTGAGTTAGAGAGAAACAGAGAAAGAGAAGCTGTGAGTGAGAGAGAGAGAAAGAGAAGCTGTGAGTGTGAGAGAGAGATAAAGAGAAGCTGTGAGTTAGAGAGAGACAGAGAAAGAGAAGCTGTGAGTGAGAGAGTGAGAGAGAAAGAGAAGCTGTGAGTGAGAGAGAGAGAGAGAGAGAGAAGCTGTGAGAGAGAGAGAAAGAAAGAGATGCTGTGAGTGAGAGAGAGAGAGGGTGAAAGAGAAGCTGTGATTGTGAGAGAGAGGGAGAAAAAGCTGTCAGTGAGCGTGAGAGAGAGAGAGAAGCTGTGACAGTGGGAGAGAGAGAAAGAGAAGCTGTGAGTGAGAGAGAGAGAAGCTGTAAGTGAGAGAGAGAGGGAGAAAGAGAAGCTGTGAGAGAGAGAGAGAAAGAGAAGCTGTGAGTGAGAGAGACAGATAGAGAAAGAGAAGCTGTGAGTGAGAGAGAGAGAGAGCTAGAAGCTGTGAGTGAGTGAGAGAGAGAGAAGCTGTGAGTGAGAGAGAGAAAGAGAAGCTGTGAGTGAGAGAGAGAGAAAGAGAAGCTGTGAGTGAGAGAGAGATAAAGAGAAGCTGTGAGTTAGAGAGAGAGAGAAAGAGAAGCTGTGAGTGAGAGAGAGAGAAGCTGTGAGTGAGAGAGTGGGAGAAAGTGAAGCGCTGAGTGAGAGAGAGAGAGACAGAGAAGCTGCGAGTGAGAGAGAGAGCGAGAAAAAAAGATTCTGTGAGTGAGAGAGAGAGAGAGAAGCTGTGAGTGAGAGAGAGAGAGAGAAGCTGTGAGTGAGAGAGAGAAAGAGAAGCTGTGAGTGAGAGAGAGAGAGAAAGAGAAGCTGTGAGTGAAAGAGAGATAAAGAGAAGCTGCGAGTTAGAGAGAGACAGAGAAAGAGAAGCTGTGAGTGAGAGAGAGAGAGAGAGAGAAGCTGTGAGTGAGAGAGAGAGAGAAGCTGTGAGTGAGAGAGAAAGAGAGGCTGTGAGTGAGAGAGAGAGAGAAGATGAGTGAGAGAGAGATAAAGAGAAGCTGTGAGTTAGAGAGAGAGAAAGAGAAGCTGTGAGTGAGACAGAGAGAAAGAGAAGCTGTGTGTGTGTCAGAGAGAGAGAATCTGTGAGTGAGAGAGAGAGAGAAAGAGAAGCTGTGAGTGAGAGAGAAAGCT
The DNA here is from genome assembly GCA_035047345.1 of Bradypodion ventrale. NCBI lineage: Eukaryota > Metazoa > Chordata > Lepidosauria > Squamata > Chamaeleonidae > Bradypodion > Bradypodion ventrale. The sequence goes on along the minus strand of JAWDJE010000018.1, from coordinate 8,076,464 downwards.
GTGAGTGAGAGAGAAAGAGAAAGAGAAGCTGTGAGTGAGAGAGAGAGAAGCTGAGAGTGAGAGAGAGAGAGAGAAACTGTGAGTGAGAGAGAGAGAAGCTGTGAGTGAGTGAGTGAGAGAGAGAGAAGCTGTGAGTGAGAGAGAGAAATAAAGAGAAGCTGTGAGTGAGTGAGAGAGATAGAGAGAAGCTGTGAGTGAGAGAGAGAAATAAAGAGAAGCTGTGAGTTAGAGAGAAACAGAGAAAGAGAAGCTGTGAGTGAGAGAGAGAGAGAAAGAGAAGCTGTGAGTGTGAGAGAGAGATAAAGAGAAGCTGTGAGTTAGAGAAAGACAAAGAAAGAGAAGCTGTGAGTGAGAGTGAGAGAGAAAGAGAAGCTGTGAGTGAGAGAGAGAGAGAAAGAGAAGCTGTGAGTGAGAGAGAGAGAAAGAAAGAGATGCTGTGAGTGTGAGAGAGAGGGTGAAAGAGAAGCTGTGATTGTGAGAGAGAGGGAGAAAAAGGGAAGCTGTCAGTGAGCGTGAGAGAGAGAGAGAAGCTGTGACAGTAGGAGAGAGAGAAAGAGAAGCTGTGAGTGAGTGAGAGAGAAAGAAAGAGAAGCTATGAGTGAGAGAGAGAAGCTGTAAGTGAGAGAGAGAGGGAGAAAAAGAAGCTGTGAGAGAGATAGAGAAAGAGAAGCTGTGAGTGTGAGAGAGAGACAGAGAAAGAGAACCTGTGAGTGAGAGAGAGAGAGCTAGAAGTTGTGAGTGAGTGAGGGAGAGAGAAGCTGTGAGTGAGAGAGAAAGAGAAGCTGTGAGTGAGAGAGAGAGAGAAAGAGAAGCTGTGAGTGAGAGAGAGATAAAGAGAAGCTGTGAGTTAGAGAGAGAGAAAGAGAAGCTGTGAGTGAGAGAGAGAGAAGCTGTGAGTGAGAGAGAGAGGGAGAAAGTGAAGCGGTGGGTGAGAGAGAGAGAGAGAGAGAGAAGCTGTGAGTGAGAGAGAGAGAGAAGCTGTGAGTGAGAAAAAAAGAAAGAAAGAGAAGCTGTGAGTGAGTGAGAGAGAGAGAGAAACTGTGAGTGAGAGAAAGAGAGAGAGAAAGAGAAGCTGTGAGTGAGATAGAGAGAGAGAGAAAGAGAAGCTGTGAGAGAGAGAAAGAGAAGCTGTGAGTGAGAGAGAAAGAGAAGCTGTGAGTGAGAGAGAGAGAAAGAGAAGCTGTGAGTGAGAGAGAGAAAAAGAGAAGCTGTGAGTGAGAGAGAAAGAGAAGCTGTGAGTGAGAGAGAGAGAAAGAGAAGCTGTGAGTGAGAGAGAGAAAAAGAGAAGCTGTGAGTGAGAGAGAAAGGGAAAGAGAGGCTGTGAGTGAGAGAGAGAGAGAGAGAAAGAGAAGCTGTGAGTGAGCGAGAGAGAGAGAGAAAGAGAAGCTGTGTGAGAGAGAGAGAGAGAAGCTGTGAGTGAGATAGAAAGAAAGAAATAGAAGCTGTGAGTGAGTGAGAGAGAGAGAAGCTGTGAGTGAGAGAGAAAGAGAAGCTGTGAGTGAGAGAGAGAGAGAGAAGCTGTGAGTGAGAGAGAGAGAAGCTGTGAGTGAGAGAGAAAGAAAGAAATAGAAGCTGTGAGTGAGTGAGAGAGAGAGAAGCTGTCAGTGAGAGAGAGAGAGAGAAGCTGTGAGTGAGAGAGAAAGGGAAAGAGAGGCTGTGAGTGACAGAGAGAGAGAGAAGCTGTGAGTGAGAGAGAGAGAGAAGCTGTGAGTGAGAGAGAAAGAGAGGCTGTGAGTGAGAAAGAGAGAGAGAAGCTGAGTGAGAGAGAGATAAAGAGAAGCTGCGAGTTAGAGAGAGAGGGAGAAAGAGAAGCTGTGAGTGAGACAGAGAGAAAGAGAAGCTGTGTGTGTGTGTGAGAGAGAGAAGCTTTGAGTGAGAGAGAGAGAGAAAAAGAGAAGCTGTGAGTGAGAGAGAGAGCGAGAAGCTGTGAGTGAGAGAGAGAGAGAGAGAAACTGTGAGTGAGAGAGAGAGAGAAGCTGTGAGTGAGTGAGTGAGAGAGAGAGAAGCTGTGTGAGAGAGAGAGAAATAAAGAGAAGCTGTGAGTTAGAGAGAAACAGAGAATGAGAAGCTGTGAGTGAGAGAGAGAGAAAGAGAAGCTGTGAGTGTGAGAGAGAGATAAAGAGAAGCTGTGAGTTAGAGAGAGACAGAGAAAGAGAAGCTGTGAGTGAGAGAGTGAGAGAGAAAGAGAAGCTGTGAGTGAGAGAGAGAGAGAAAGAGAAGCTGTGAGTGAGAGAGAGAGAAAGAAAGAGATGCTGTGAGTGAGAGAGAGAGGGTGAAAGAGAAGCTGTGATTGTGAGAGAGAGGGAGAAAAAGCTGTCAGTGAGCGTGAGAGAGAGCGAGAAGCTGTGACAGTGGGAGAGAGAGAATGAGAAGCTGTGAGTGAGTGAGAAGAAAGAAAGAGAAGCTATGAGTGAGAGAGAGAGAAGCTGTAAATGTGAGAGAGAGGGAGAAAGAGAAGCTGTGAGAGAGAGAGGGAAAGAGAAGCTGTGAGTGAGAGAGACAGACAGAGAAAGAGAAGCTGTGAGTGAGAGAGAGAGAGCTAGAAGCTGTGAGTGAGTGAGAGAGAGAGAAGCTGTAAGTGAGAGAGAGAAAGAGAAGCTGTGAGTGAGAGAGAGAGAGAAAGAGAAGCTGTGAGTGAGAGAGAGATAAAGAGAAGCTGTGAGTGAGAGAGAGAGAAAGAAAGAGATGCTGTGAGTGAGAGAGAGAGGGTGAAAGAGAAGCTGTGATTGTGAGAGAGAGGGAGAAAAAGCTGTCAGTGAGCGTGAGAGAGAGCGAGAAGCTGTGACAGTGGGAGAGAGAGAAAGAGAAGCTGTGAGTGAGTGAGAAGAAAGAAAGAGAAGCTGTGAGTGAGAGAGAGAGAAGCTGTAAATGTGAGAGAGAGGGAGAAAGAGAAGCTGTGAGAGAGAGAGATAAAGAGAAGCTGTGAGTTAGAGAGAGAGAGAGAGAAGCTGTGAGTGAGACAGAGAGAAAGAGAAGCTGTGTGTGTGTCAGAGAGAGAGAATCTGTGAGTGAGAGAGAGAGAGAGAAAGAGAAGCTGTGAGTGAGAGAGAAAGCTGTGAGTGAGAGAGAAAGAGAAAGAGAAGCTGTGAGTGAGAGAGAGAGAAGCTGTGAGTGAGTGAGAGAGAGAGAAACTGTGAGTGAGTGAGTGAGTGAGAGAGAAGCTGTGAGTGAGAGAGAGAAATAAAAAGAAGCTGTGAGTGAGTGAGAGAGATAGAGAGAAGCTGTGAGTGAGAGAGAGAAATAAAGAGAAGCTGTGAGTCAGAGAGAAACAGAGAAAGAGAAGCTGTGAGTGAGAGAGAGAGAGAAAGAGAAGCTGTGAGTGTGAGAGAGAGATAAAGAGAAGCTGTGAGTTAGAGAGAGACAGAGAAAGAGAAGCTGTGAGTGAGAGAGTGAGAAAGAAAGAGAAGCTGTGAGTGAGAGAGAGAGAGAAAGAGAAGCTGTGAGTGAGAGAGAGAGAAAGAAAGAGATGCTGTAAGTGAGAGAGAGAGGGTGAAAGAGAAGCTGTGATTGTGAGAGAGAGGGAGAAAAAGGGAAGCTGTCAGTGAGCGTGAGAGAGAGAGAGAAGCTGTGACAGTGGGAGAGAGAGAAAGAGTAGCTGTGAGTGAGTGAGAGAGAAAGAAAGAGAAGCTATGAGTGAGAGAGAGAGAAGCTGTAAGTGACAGAGAGAGGGAGAAAGAGAAGCTGTGAGAGAGAGAGAGAAAGAGAAGCTGTGAGTGAGAGAGAGAGAGAAAGAGAAGCTGTGTGAGAGAGAGAATCTGTGAGTGAGAGAGAGAGAGAGAGAAAGAAAGAGAAGATGTCAGTGAGAGAGGGAGAGAGAGAGAGAGAAGCTGTGAGTGAGAGAGAGAGAGAAAGATAAGCTGTGTGAGAGAGGGAGAGAAAGAGAAGCTGTGAGTGAGAGAGAGAGAGAGTGAGAAGCTGTGAGTGAGAGAGAGAGAGAGAAGCTGTGAGTGAGAGAGAGAGAGAGAGAGAGAAGCTGTGAGTGAGAGAGAGAGAGAAAGAGAAGCTGTGAGAGAGAGAGAAGCTGTCAGTGAGAGAGAAAGAAAGAAATAGAAGCTGTGAGTGAGTGAGAGAGAGAGAAGCTGTGAGTGAGAGAGAGAGAGAAGCTGTGAGTGAGAGAGAGAGAGAGAAAGAGAAGCTGTGAGTGAGAGAGAGAGAGAAAGTGAAGCTGTGAGTTAGAGAGAGACAGAGAAATAGAAGCTGTGAATGAGAGCGAGAGAAAAAAGAAGCTGTGAGTGAGAGAGAGAGAGAGAAAGAGAAGCTGTGAGTGAGAGAGAGAGAAAGAGAAGCTGTGAGTGACAGAGTGAGATAAAGAGAAGCTGTGAGTTAGAGAGAGACAGAGAAAGACAAGCTGTGAGAGAGAGAGAGAGAAAAAAAGAAGCTGTGAGTGAGAGAGAGAGAGAGAAAGAGAAGCTGTGAGTGAGAGAGAGAGAGAGAGAAGCTGTGAGTGAGAGTGAGAGAGAAAGAGAAGCTGTGAGTGAGAGAGTGAGAGAAAGAGAAGCTGTGAGTGAGAGAGAGAGAAAGAAAGAGAAGCTGTGAGTGAGAGAGAGAAGCTGTGAGTGAGAGAGAGAGAAAGAGAAGCTCTGAGTGAGAGAGAGAGAAAGAGAAGCTGTGAGTGTGAGAGAGAGTGAGAAAAAGGGAAGCTGTGAGTGAGCGTGAGAGAGAGAAGCTGTGACAGTGGGAGAGAGAAAGAGAGAAAGAGAAGCTGTGAGTGAGAGAGAGAGAAAGAAAGAGAAGTTATGAGTGAGAGAGAGAGAAGCTGTGAGTGAGAGAGAGAAGGAGAAAGAGAATCTGTGAGTGAGAGAGAGAGAGAGTAGCTGTGAGTGAGAGAGAGAGAAGCTGTGAGTGAGTGAGAGAGAGAGAGAAGCTGTGAGTGAGAGAGAGAAAGAGAAGCTGTGAGTGAGAGAAAGAGAGAGAGAAAGAGAAGCTGTGAGTGAGAGAGAGATAAAGAGAAGCTGTGAGTTAGAGAGAGAGAGAAAGAGAAGCTGTGAGAGAGAGAGAGAAAGAGAAGCTGTGTGAGAGAGAGAATCTGTGAGTGAGAGAGAGAGAGAAAGAAAGAGAAGATGTCAGTGAGAGAGGGAGAGAGAGAGAGAGAAGCTGTGAGTGAGTGAGAGAGAGAAAGATAAGCTGTGTGAGAGAGGGAGAGAAAGAGAAGCTGTGAGTGAGAGAGAGAGAGTGAGAAGCTGTGAGTGAGAGAGAGAGAGAAGCTGTGAGTGAGAGAGAGAGAGAAAGAGAAGCTGTGAGTGAGAGAGAGAGAGAAAGAGAAGCTGTGAGAGAGAGAGAAGCTGTGAGTGAGAGAGAAAGAAAGAAATAGAAGCTGTGAGTGAGTGAGAGAGAGAGAAGCTGTGAGTGAGAGAGAGAGAGAAGCTGTGAGTGAGAGAGAGAGAGAGAGAGAGAGAAAGAGAAGCTGTGAGTGAGAGAGAGAGAGAAAGAGAAGCTGTGAGAGAGAGAAAGAGGAGCTGTGAGTGAGAGAGAAAGAGAAGCTGTGAGTGAGAGAGAGAGAAAGAGAAGCTGTGAGTGAGAGAGAGAAAGAGAAGCTGTGAGTGAGAGAGAGAGAGAAAGAGAAGCTGTGAGAGAGAGAGAGAAGCTGTGAGTGAGAGAGAAAGAAAGAAATAGAAGCTGTGAGTGAGTGAGAGAGAGAGAAGCTGTGAGTGAGAGAGAGATAGAGAAGCTGTAAGTGAGAGAGAAAGGGAAAGAGAGGCTGTGAGTGAGAGAGAGAGAGAGAAAGAGAAGTTGTGAGTGAGAGAGAGAGAGAGTAAGAGAAGCTGTGAGAGAGAGAGAGAAGCTGTGAGTGAGAGAGAAAGAAAGAAATAGAAGCTGTGAGTGAGTGAGAGAGAGAGAAGCTGTGAGTGAGAGAGAGAGAGAAGCTGTGAGTGAGAGAGAGAGAGAGAGAAAGAGAAGCTGTGAGTGAGAGAGAGAAAGAGAAGTTGTGAGAGAGAGAAAGGGATGCTGTGAGTGAGAGAGAAAGAGAAGCTGTGAGTGAGAGAGAGAGAAAGAGAAGCTGTGAGAGAGAGAGAGAGAGAAGCTGTGAGTGAGAGAGAGAGAGAGAAAGAGAAGCTGTGAGAGAGAGAGAAGCTGTGAGTGAGAGAGAAAGAAAGAAATAGAAGCTGTGAGTGAGTGAGAGAGAGAGAAGCTGTGAGTGAGTGAGAGAGAGAAGCTGTGAGTGAGAGAGAAAGGGAAAGAGAGGCTGTGAGTGAAAGAGAGAGAGAGAAGCTGTGAGTAAGAGAGAGAGAGAAGCTGTGAGTGTGAGAGAAAGAGAGGCTGTGAGTGAGAGAGAGAGAGAAGCTGAGTGAGAGAGAGATAAAGAGAAGCTGTGAGTTAGAGAGAGAGAGAGAAAGAGAAGCTGTGAGTGAGACAGAGAGAAAGAGAAGCTGTGTGTGTGTGTGTGAGAGAGAGAAGCTGTGAGAGAGAGAGAGAGAAAGAGAAGCTGTGAGTGAGAGAGAAAGCTGTGAGTGAGAAAGAGAAAGAGAAGCTGTGAGTGAGAGAGATAGAAGCTGTGAGTGAGAGAGAGAGAGAAAGAGTGAGTGAGAGAGAGAGAAGCTGTGAGTGAGTGAGTGAGAGAGAGAGAAGCTGTGAGTGAGAGGGACAGACAGAGAAAGAGAAGCTGTGAGTGAGAGAGAGAGAGCTAGAAGCTGTGAGTGAGAGAGAGAGAGAGAAGCTGTGAGTGAGAGAGAGAAAGAGAAGCTGTGAGTGAGAGAGAGAGAAAGAGAAGCTGTGAGTGAGAGAGAGATAAAGAGAAGCTGTGAGTTAGAGAGAGAGAAAGAGAAGCTGTGAGTGAGAGAGAAGCTGTGAGTGAGAGAGAGAGGGAGAAAGTGAAGCAGTGAGTGAGAGAGAGAGAGAGAAGCTGTGAGTGAGAGAGAGAGAGAAAAAAGAATCTGTGAGTGAGAGAGAGAGAGAGAGAATCTGTGAGTGAGAGAGAGAGAGAGAGAGAAGCTGTGAGTGAGAGAGAGAGAGAAAGAGAAGCTGTGAGTGAGAGAAAGATAAAGAGTAGCTGTGAGTTAGAGAGAGACAGAGAAAGAGAAGCTGTGTGTGAGAGAGAGAGAGAGAGAAAGAGAAGCTGTGTGTTTGTGAGAGAGAGAAGCTGTGAGTGAGAGAGAGAGAGAAAGAGAAGATGTTAGTGAGAGAGTGAGAGAGAGAAAGAGAAGTTGTGAGTGAGAGAAGCTGTGAGTGAGAGAGAGAGAGAGAAAGAGAAGGTGTGTGTGTGTGAGAGAGAGAGAAGCTGTGAGTGAGAGAGAGAGAGAAGATGTGAGTGAGAGAGAGAGAGAAGATGTGAGTGAGAGAGAGAGAGAGAAGATGTGAGTGAGAGAAAGAGAAGCTGTGAGTGAGTGAGAGAGAGAGATAAAGAGAAGCTGTGAGTGATAGAGAGAGATAAAGAAAAGCTGTGAGTGAGAGAGAGAAAGAGATTCTGGGAGTGAGTAAGAGAGAGAAAGAGAAGCTGTGAGTGAGTGAGAGAGAGAGAAGCTGTGAGTGAGAGAGAGGGAGAAGCTGTGAGTGAGAGAGAAAGAAAGAAAGAGAAGCTGTGAGTGAGTGAGAGAGTGAGAGAGAGAGAAACTGTGAGTGAGAGAGAGAGAGAAAGAGAAGCTGTGAGTGAGAGAGAGAGAGAGAAAGAGAAGCTGTGAGAGAGAGAAAGAGAAGCTGTGAGTGAGAGAGAAAGAGAAGCTGTGAGTGAGAGAGAGAGAGAAAGAGAAGCTGTGAGTGAGAGAGAGAGAAAGAGAAGCTGTGAGTGAGAGAGAGAGAAAGAGAAGCTGTGAGAGAGAGAGAGAGAAGCTGTGAGTGAGAGAGAGAGAGAGAAAGAGAAGCTGTGAGAGAGAGAGAAGCTGTGAGTGAGAGAGAAAGAAAGAAATAGAAGCTGTGAGTGAGTGAGAGAGAGAAGCTGTGAGTGAGAGAGAAAGGGAAAGAGAGGCTGTGAGTGAAAGAGAGAGAGAGAGAAGCTGTGAGTAAGAGAGAGAGAGAAGCTGTGAGTGTGAGAGAAAGAGAGGCTGTGAGTGAGAGAGAGAGAAGCTGAGTGAGAGAGAGATAAAGAGAAGCTGTGAGTTAGAGAGAGAGAGAAAGAGAAGCTGTGAGTGAGACAGAGAGAAAGAGAAGCTGTGTGTGTGTGAGAGAGAGAGAAGCTGTGAGTGAGAGAGAGAGAAAGAGAAGCTGTGAGTGAGAGAGAAAGCTGTGAGTGAGAGAGAAAGAGAAAGAGAAGCTGTGAGTGAGAGAGAGAGAGAAGCTGTGAGTGAGAGAGAGAGAGAAACTGTGAGTGAGAGAGAGAGAGAGAGAAGCTGTTAGTGAGTGAGTGAGAGAGAGAGAAGCTGTGAGTGAGAGAGAGAGAAAGAAAGAGAAGTTATGAGTGAGAGAGAGAGAAGCTGTAAGTGAGAGAGAGAGGGAGAAAGAGAAGCTGTGAGAGAGAGAGAGAAAGAGAAGCTGTGAGTGAGAGGGACAGACAGAGAAAGAGAAGCTGTGAGTGAGAGAGAGAGAGCTAGAAGCTGTGAGTGAGTGAGAGAGAGAGAAGCTGTGAGTGAGAGAGAGAAAGAGAAGCTGTGAGTGAGAGAGAGAGAGAAAGAGAAGCTGTGAGTGAGAGAGAGATAAAGAGAAGCTGTGAGTTAAAGAGAGAAAGAGAAGCTGTGAGTGAGAGAGAGAGAAGCTGTGAGTGAGAGAGAGAGGGAGAAAGTGAAGCGGTGAGTGAGAGAGAGAGAGAGAAGCTGTGAGTGAGAGAGAGAGAGAAAAAAAGAATCTGTGAGTGAGAGAGAGAGAGAGAGAATCTGTGAGTGAGAGAGAGAGAGAGAGAAGCTGTGAGTGAGAGAGAGAGAGAAAGAGAAGCTGTGAGTGCGAGAAAGATAAAGAGTAGCTGTGAGTTAGAGAGAGACAGAGAAAGAGAAGCTGTGAGTGAGAGAGAGAGAGAGAAAGAGAAGCTGTGTGTTTGAGAGAGAGAGAAGCTGTGAGTGAGAGAGAGAGAGAAAGAGAAGATGTTAGTGAGAGAGTGAGAGAGAGAAAGAGAAGTTGTGAGTGAGAGAAGCTGTGAGTGAGAGAGAGAGAGAAAGAGAAGGTGTGTGTGTGAGAGAGAAAGAGAAGCTGTGAGTGAGTGAGAGAGAGAGATAAAGAGAAGCTGTGAGTGATAGAGAGAGATAAAGAAAAGCTGTGAGTGAGAGAGAGAAAGAGAAGCTGGGAGTGAGTAAGAGAGAGAAAGAGAAGCTGTGAGTGAGTGAGAGAGAGAGAAGCTGTGAGTGAGAGAGTGGGAGAAGCTGTGAGTGAGAGAGAAAGAAAGAAAGAAAGAGAAGCTGTGAGTGAGTGAGAGAGAGAGAGAAAGAGAAGCTGTGAGTGAGAGAGAGAGAGAGAGAAAGAGAAGCTGTGAGAGAGAGAAAGAGAAGCTGTGAGTGAGAGAGAAAGAGAAGCTGTGAGTGAGAGAGAGAGAGAAAGTGAAGCTGTGAGTGAGAGAGAGAGAAAGAGAAGCTGTGAGTGAGAGAGAGAGAGAGAAAGAGAAGCTGTGAGAGAGAGAGAGAGCAGCTGTGAGTGAGAGAGAAAGAAAGAAATAGAAGCTGTGAGTGAGTGAGAGCGAGAGAAGCTGTGAGTGAGAGAGAGAGAGAGAAGCTGTGAGTGAGAGAGAAAGGGAAAGAGAGGCTGTGAGTGAGAGAGAGAGAGAGAGAAAGAGAAGCTGTGAGGGAGAGAGAGAGAGAAAGAGAAGCTGTGAGAGAGAGAGAGAGAAGCTGTGAGTGAGATAGAAAGAAAGAAATAGAAGCTGTGAGTGAGTGAGAGAGAGAGAAGCTGTGAGTGAGAGAGAGAGAAGCTGTGAGTGAGAGAGAGAGAGAGAGAAGCTGTGAGTGAGAGAGAGAGAGAGAAAGAGAAGCTGTGAGAGAGAGAGAAGCTGTGAGTGAGAGAGAAAGAGAAGCTGTGAGTGAGAGAGAGAGAAAAAAGAGAAGCTGTGAGTGAGAGAGAGAGAGAGAAGCTGTGAGTGAGAGAGAGAGAAAGAGAAGCTGTGAGAGAGAGAGAGAAACTGTGAGTGAGAGAGAAAGAAAGAAATAGAAGCTGTGAGTGAGTGAGAGAGAGAGAAGCTGTGAGTGAGAGAGAGAGAGAGAAGCTGTGAGTGAGAGAGAAAGGGAAAGAGAGGTTGTGAGTGACAGCGAGAGAGAGAGAAGCTGTGAGTGAGAGAGAGAGAGAGAAGCTGAGTGAGAGAGAGATAAAGAGAAGCTGTGAGTTAGAGAGAGAGAGAAAGAGAAGCTGTGAGTGAGACAGAGAGAAAGAGAAGCTGTGTGTGTGTGTGTGAGAGAGAAGCTGTGAGTGAGAGAGAGAGAAAAAGAGAAGCTGTGATTGAGAGAGAGAGCGAGAAGCTGTGAGTGAGAGAGAGAGAGAAACTGTGAGTGAGAGAGAGAGAGAGAGAAAGAGAAGCTGTGAATGAGAGAGAGAGAGAGAAGCTGTGAGTGAGAGTGAGAGAGAAAGAGAAGCTGTGAGTGAGAGAGAGAGAAAGAAAGAGAAGCTGTGAGTGAGAGAGAGAAGCTGTGAGTGAGAGAGAGAGAAAGAGAAGCTCTGAGAGAGAGAGAGAAAACGAAGCTGTGAGTGTGAGAGAGAGTGAGAAAAAGGGAAGCTGTGAGTGAGCATGAGAGAGAGAAGCTGTGACAGTGGGAGAGAGAAAGAGAGAAAGAGAAGCTGTGAGTGAGAGAGAGAGAAAGAAAGAGAAGTTATGAGTGAGAGAGAGAGAAGCTGTGAGTGAGAGAGAGAAGGAGAAAGAGAATCTGTGAGTGAGAGAGAGAGAGAGAGTAGCTGTGAGTGAGAGAGAGAGAGAGAAGCTGTGAGTGAGAGAGAGAAAGAGAAGCTGTGAGTGAGAGAAAGAGAGAGAGAGAAAGAGAAGCTGTGAGTGAGAGAGAGATAATTGAAGCTGTGAGTTAGAGAGAGAGAGAAAGAGAAGCTGTGAGTGAGAGAGAGAGAGAAAGAGAAGCTGTGTGAGAGAGAGAATCTGTGAGTGAGAGAGAGAGAGAGAGAAAGAAAGAGAAGATGTCAGTGAGAGAGGGAGAGAGAGAGAGAGAAGCTGTGAGTGAGAGAGAGAGAGAAAGATAAGCTGTGTGAGAGAGGGAGAGAAAGAGAAGCTGTGAGTGAGAGAGAGAGAGAGTGAGAAGCTGTGAGTGAGAGAGAGAGAGAGAAGCTGTGAGTGAGAGAGAGAGAGAGAGAGAAAGAGAAGCTGTGAGTGAGAGAGAGAAAGAAAGAGAAGCTGTGAGAGAGAGAGAGAAGCTGTCAGTGAGAGAGAAAGAAAGAAATAGAAGCTGTGAGTGAGTGAGAGAGAGAGAAGCTGTGAGTGAGAGAGAGAGAAGCTGTGAGTGAGAGAGAGAGAGAGAGAAAGAGAAGCTGTGAGTGAGAGAGAGAGAGAGAAAGAGAAGCTGTGAGAGAGAGAAAGAGAAGCTGTGAGTGAGAGAGAAAGAGAAGCTGTGAGTGAGAGAGAGAGAAAGAGAAGCTGTGAGTGAGAGAGAGAAAGAGAAGCTGTGAGTGAGAGAGAGAGAGAAAGAGAAGCTGTGAGAGAGAGAGAAGCTGTGAGTGAGAGAGAAAGGGAAAGAGAGGCTGTGAGTGAGAGAGAGAGAGAGAAAGAGAAGTTGTGAGTGAGAGAGAGAGAGAGAAAGAGAAGCTGTGAGAGAGAGAGAGAAGCTGTGAGTGAGAGAAAGAAAGAAATAGAAGCTGTGAGTGCGTGAGAGAGAGAGAAGCTGTGAGTGAGAGAGAGAGAGAAGCTGTGAGTGAGAGAGAGAGAGAGAAAGAGAAGCTGTGAGTGAGAGAGAGAAAGAGAAGTTGTGAGAGAGAGAAAGGGAAGCTGTGAGTGAGAGAGAAAGAGAAGCTGTGAGTGAGAGAGAGAGAAAGAGAAGCTGTGTGTGTGAGAGAGAGAGAGAAGCTGTGAGTGAGTGAGAGAGAGAGAAGCTGTGAGTGAGTGAGAGAGAGAAGCTGTGAGTGAGAGAGAAAGGGAAAGAGAGGCTGTGAGTGAAAGAGAGAGAGAGAGAAGCTGTGAGTAAGAGAGAAAGAGAAGCAGTGAGTGAGACAGAGAGAAAGAGAAGCTGTGTGTGTGTGTGAGAGAGAGAAGCTGTGAGTGAGAGAGAGAGAAAGAGAAGCTGTGAGTGAGAGAGAAAGCTGTGAGTGAGAGAGAAAGAGAAAGAGAAGCTGTGAGTGAGAGAGAGAGAGAAGCTGTGAGTGAGAGAGAGAGAGAGAAACTGTGAGTGAGTGAGAGAGAGAGAAGCTGTGAGTGAGTGAGAGAGAGAGAGAGAAGCTGTGAGTGAGAGAGAGAGAAAGAAAGAGAAGTTATGAGTGAGAGAGAGAGAAGCTGTAAGTGAGAGAGAGAGGGAGAAAGAGAAGCTGTGAGAGAGAGAGAGAAAGAGAAGCTGTGAGTGAGAGAGACAGACAGAGAAAGAGAAGCTGTGAGTCAGAGAGAGAGAGCTAGAAGCTGTGAGTGAGTGAGAGAGAGCGAAGCTGTGAGTGAGAGAGAGAAAGAGAAGCTGTGAGTGAGAGAGAGAGAAAGAGAAGCTGTGAGTGAGAGAGAGATAAAGAGAAGCTGTGAGTTAGAGAGAGAAAGAGAAGCTGTGAGTGAGAGAGAGAGAAGCTGTGAGTGAGAGAGTGAGGGAGAAAGTGAAGCGGTGAGTGAGAGAGAGAGAGAAGCTGTGAGTGAGAGAGAGAGAGAAAAAAAAAGAATCTGTGAGTGAGAGAGAGAGAGAGAGAATCTGTGAGTGAGAGAGAGAGAGAGAGAAGCTGTGAGTGAGAGAGAGAAAGCGAAGCTGTGAGTGAGAGAGAGAGAGAAAGAGAAGCTGTGAGTGAGAGAAAGATAAAGAGAAGTTGTGAGTTAGAGAGAGACAGAGAAAGAGAAGCTGTGAGGGAGAGAGAGAGAGAGAAAGAGAAGCTGTGTGTTTGAGAGAGAGAGAAGCTGTGAGTGAGAGAGAGAGAGAAAGAGAAGATGTTAGTGAGAGAGTGAGAGAGAGAAAGAGAAGTTTTGAGTGAGAGAGAGAGAAGCTGTGAGTGAGAGAGAGAGAGAGAAAGAGAAGGCGTGTGTGAGAGAGAGAAAGAGAAGCTGTGAGTGAGAGAGAGAAGATGTGAGTGAGAGAGAGAGAGAAGATGTGAGTGAGAGAAAGAGAAAGAGAAGCTGTGAGTGAGTGAGAGAGAGAGATAAAGAGAAGCTGTGAGTGATAGAGAGAGATAAAGAAAAGCTGTGAGTGAGAGAGAGAAAGAGAAGCTGGGAGTGAGTAAGAGAGAGAAAGAGAAGCTGTGAGTGAGTGAGAGAGAGAGAAGCTGTGAGTGAGAGAGAGAGAGAAGCTGTGAGTGAGAGAGAAAGAAAGAAAGAGAAGCTGTGAGTGAGTGAGAGAGTGACAGAGAGAGAAACTGTGAGTGAGGGAGAGAGAGAAAGAGAAGCTGTGAGTGAGAGAGAGAGAGAGAAAGAGAAGCTGTGAGAGAGAGAAAGAGAAGCTGTGAGTGAGAGAGAAAGAGAAGGTGTGAGTGAGAGAGAGAGAGAAAGAGAAGCTGTGAGTGAGAGAGAGAGAAAGAGAAGCTGTGAGTGAGAGAGAGAGAGAAAGAGAAGCTGTGAGAGAGAGAGAGAGCAGCTGTGAGTGAGAGAGAAAGAAAGAAATAGAAGCTGTGAGTGAGTGAGAGCGAGAGAAGCTGTGAGTGAGAGAGAGAGAAGCTGTGAGTGAGAGAGAAAGGGAAAGAGAGGCTGTGAGTGAGAGAGAGAGAGAGAGAAAGAGAAGCTGTGAGTGAGAGAGAGAGAGAGAAAGAGAAGCTGTGAGAGAGAGAGAGAAGCTGTGAGTGAGATAGAAAGAAAGAAATAGAAGCTGTGAGTGAGTGAGAGAGAGAGAAGCTGTGAGTGAGAGAGAGAGAGAAGCTGTGAGTGAGAGAGAGAGAGAGAAGCTGTGAGTGAGAGAGAGAGAGAGAAAGAGAAGCTGTGAGAGAGAGAGAGAAGCTGTGAGTGAGAGAGAAAGAGAAGCTGTGAGTGAGAGAGAGAGAGAAGCTGTGAGTGAGAGAGAGAGAAAGAGAAGCTGTGAGAGAAAGAGAGAAGCTGTGAGTGAGAGAGAAAGAAAGAAATAGAAGCTGTGAGTGAGTGAGAGAGAGAGAAGCTATGAGTGTGAGAGAGAGAGAGAGAAGCTGTGAGTGAGAGAGAAAGGGAAAGAGAGGCTGTGAGTGACAGAGAGAGAGAAGCTGTGAGTGAGTGAGAGAGAGAAGCTGTGAGTTAGAGAGAAAGAGAGGCTGTGAGTGAGAGAGAGAGAGAGAAGCTGAGTGAGAGAGAGAGAAAGAGAAGCTGTGAGTGAGTGAGAGAGTGACAGAGAGAGAAACTGTGAGTGAGGGAGAGAGAGAAAGAGAAGCTGTGAGTGAGAGAGAGAGAGAGAAAGAGAAGCTGTGAGAGAGAGAAAGAGAAGCTGTGAGTGAGAGAGAAAGAGAAGGTGTGAGTGAGAGAGAGAGAGAAAGAGAAGCTGTGAGTGAGAGAGAGAGAAAGAGAAGCTGTGAGTGAGAGAGAGAGAGAAAGAGAAGCTGTGAGAGAGAGAGAGAGCAGCTGTGAGTGAGAGAGAAAGAAAGAAATAGAAGCTGTGAGTGAGTGAGAGCGAGAGAAGCTGTGAGTGAGAGAGAGAGAAGCTGTGAGTGAGAGAGAAAGGGAAAGAGAGGCTGTGAGTGAGAGAGAGAGAGAGAGAAAGAGAAGCTGTGAGTGAGAGAGAGAGAGAGAAAGAGAAGCTGTGAGAGAGAGAGAGAAGCTGTGAGTGAGATAGAAAGAAAGAAATAGAAGCTGTGAGTGAGTGAGAGAGAGAGAAGCTGTGAGTGAGAGAGAGAGAGAAGCTGTGAGTGAGAGAGAGAGAGAGAAGCTGTGAGTGAGAGAGAGAGAGAGAAAGAGAAGCTGTGAGAGAGAGAGAGAAGCTGTGAGTGAGAGAGAAAGAGAAGCTGTGAGTGAGAGAGAGAGAGAAGCTGTGAGTGAGAGAGAGAGAAAGAGAAGCTGTGAGAGAAAGAGAGAAGCTGTGAGTGAGAGAGAAAGAAAGAAATAGAAGCTGTGAGTGAGTGAGAGAGAGAGAAGCTATGAGTGTGAGAGAGAGAGAGAGAAGCTGTGAGTGAGAGAGAAAGGGAAAGAGAGGCTGTGAGTGACAGAGAGAGAGAAGCTGTGAGTGAGTGAGAGAGAGAAGCTGTGAGTTAGAGAGAAAGAGAGGCTGTGAGTGAGAGAGAGAGAGAGAAGCTGAGTGAGAGAGAGAGAAAGAGAAGCTGTGAGTGAGAGAGAGATAAAGAGAAGCTGTGAGTGAGAGAGAGAGAAGCTGTGAGTGAGAGAGAGTGGGAGAAAGTGAAGCGGTGAGTGAGAGAGAGACAGAGAAGCTGCGAGTGAGAGAGAGAGCGAGAAAAAAAGATTCTGTGAGTGAGAGAGAGAGAGAGAAGCTGTGAGTGAGAGAGAGAGAGAGAAGCTGTGAGTGAGAGAGAGAAAGAGAAGCTGTGAGTGAGAGAGAGAGAGAAAGAGAAGCTGTGAGTGAGAGAGAGATAAAGAGAAGCTGCGAGTTAGAGAGAGACAGAGAAAGAGAAGCTGTGAGTGAGAGAGAGAGAGAGAGAGAAGCTGTGAGTGAGAGAGAGAGAGAGAAGCTGTGAGTGAGAGAGAAAGAGAGGCTGTGAGTGAGAGAGAGAGAGAAGCTGAGTGAGAGAGAGATAAAGAGAAGCTGTGAGTTAGAGAGAGAGAAAGAGAAGCTGTGAGTGAGACAGAGAGAAAGAGAAGCTGTGTGTGTGTCAGAGAGAGAGAATCTGTGAGTGAGAGAGAGAGAGAAAGAGAAGCTGTGAGTGAGAGAGAAAGCTGTGAGTGAGAGAGAAAGAGAAAGAGAAGCTGTGAGTGAGAGAGAGAGAAGCTGAGAGTGAGAGAGAGAGAGAGAAACTGTGAGTGAGAGAGAGAGAAGCTGTGAGTGAGTGAGTGAGAGAGAGAGAAGCTGTGAGTGAGAGAGAGAAATAAAGAGAAGCTGTGAGTGAGTGAGAGAGATAGAGAGAAGCTGTGAGTGAGAGAGAGAAATAAAGAGAAGCTGTGAGTTAGAGAGAAACAGAGAAAGAGAAGCTGTGAGTGAGAGAGAGAGAGAAAGAGAAGCTGTGAGTGTGAGAGACAAAGAAAGAGAAGCTGTGAGTGAGAGTGAGAGAGAAAGAGAAGCTGTGAGTGAGAGAGAGAGAGAAAGAAAAGCTGTGAGTGAGAGAGAGAGAAAGAAAGAGATGCTGTGAGTGAGAGAGAGAGGGTGAAAGAGAAGCTGTGATTGTGAGAGAGAGGGAGAAAAAGGGAAGCTGTCAGTGAGCGTGAGAGAGAGAGAGAAGCTGTGACAGTAGGAGAGAGAGAAAGAGAAGCTGTGAGTGAGTGAGAGAGAAAGAAAGAGAAGCTATGAGTGAGAGAGAGAGAAGCTGTAAGTGAGAGAGAGAGGGAGAAAAAGAAGCTGTGAGAGAGATAGAGAAAGAGAAGCTGTGAGTGAGAGAGAGAGACAGAGAAAGAGAACCTGTGAGTGAGAGAGAGAGAGCTAGAAGTTGTGAGTGAGTGAGGGAGAGAGAAGCTGTGAGTGAGAGAGAGAAAGAGAAGCTGTGAGTGAGAGAGAGAGAGAAAGAGAAGCTGTGAGTGAGAGAGAGATAAAGAGAAGCTGTGAGTTAGAGAGAGAGAGAAAGAGAAGCTGTGAGTGAGAGAGAGAGAAGCTGTGAGTGAGAGAGAGAGGGAGAAAGTGAAACGGTGAGTGAGAGAGAGAGAGAGAAGCTGTGAGTGAGTGAGAGAGAGAAGCTGTGAGTGAGAAAAAAAGAAAGAAAGAGAAGCTGTGAGTGAGTGAGAGAGAGAGAAGCTATGAGTGTGTGAGAGAGAGAGAGAAGCTGTGAGTGAGAGAGAAAGGGAAAGAGAGGCTGTGAGTGACAGAGAGAGAGAAGCTGTGAGTGAGTGAGAGAGAGAAGCTGTGAGTTAGAGAGAAAGAGAGGCTGTGAGTGAGAGAGAGAGAGAGAAGCTGAGTGAGAGAGAGATAAAGAGAAGCTGTGAGTTAGAGAGAGAGAGAGAAAGAGAAGCTGTGAGTGAGACAGAGAGAAAGAGAAGCTGTGTGTGTGTGTGTGTGAGAGAGAAGCTGTGAGTGAGAGAGAGAGAAAAAGAGAAGCTGTGAGTGAGAGAGAGAGAGAGAAGCTGTGAGTGAGAGAGAGAGAAACTGTGAGTGCGAGAGAGAGAGAAGCTGTGAGTGAGTGAGAGAGAGAGAGAGAAGCTGTGTGAGAGAGAGAGAAATAAAGAGAAGCTGTGAGTTAGAGAGAAACAGAGAAAGAGAAGCTGTGAGGGAGAGAGAGAGAAAGAGAAGCTGTGAGTGTGAGAGAGAGATAAAGAGAAGCTGTGAGTTAGAGAGAGACAGAGAAAGAGAAGCTGTGAGTGAGAGAGTGAGAGAGAAAGAGAAGCTGTGAGTGAGAGAGAGAGAGAGAGAGAAGCTGTGAGAGAGAGAGAAAGAAAGAGATGCTGTGAGTGAGAGAGAGAGGGTGAAAGAGAAGCTGTGATTGTGAGAGAGAGGGAGAAAAAGCTGTCAGTGAGCGTGAGAGAGAGAGAGAAGCTGTGACAGTGGGAGAGAGAGAAAGAGAAGCTGTGAGTGAGTGAGAGAGAAAGAAAGAGAAGCTATGAGTGAGAGAGAGAGAAGCTGTAAGTGAGAGAGAGAGGGAGAAAGAGAAGCTGTGAGAGAGAGAGAGAAAGAGAAGCTGTGAGTGAGAGAGACAGATAGAGAAAGAGAAGCTGTGAGTGAGAGAGAGAGAGCTAGAAGCTGTGAGTGAGTGAGAGAGAGAGAAGCTGTGAGCGAGAGAGAGAAAGAGAAGCTGTGAGTGAGAGAGAGAGAAAGAGAAGCTGTGAGTGAGAGAGAGATAAAGAGAAGCTGTGAGTTAGAGAGAGAGAGAAAGAGAAGCTGTGAGTGAGAGAGAGAGAAGCTGTGAGTGAGAGAGAGTGGGAGAAAGTGAAGCGGTGAGTGAGAGAGAGACAGAGAAGCTGCGAGTGAGAGAGAGAGCGAGAAAAAAAGATTCTGTGAGTGAGAGAGAGAGAGAGAGAAGCTGTGAGTGAGAGAGAGAGAGAGAAGCTGTGAGTGAGAGAGAGAAAGAGAAGCTGTGAGTGAGAGAGAGAGAGAAAGAGAAGCTGTGAGTGAGAGAGAGATAAAGAGAAGCTGCGAGTTAGAGAGAGACAGAGAAAGAGAAGCTGTGAGTGAGAGAGAGAGAGAGAGAGAAGCTGTGAGTGAGAGAGAGAGAGAGAAGCTGTGAGTGAGAGAGAAAGAGAGGCTGTGAGTGAGAGAGAGAGAAGCTGAGTGAGAGAGAGATAAAGAGAAGCTGTGAGTTAGAGAGAGAGAAAGAGAAGCTGTGAGTGAGACAGAGAGAAAGAGAAGCTGTGTGTGTGTCAGAGAGAGAGAATCTGTGAGTGAGAGAGAGAGAGAAAGAGAAGCTGTGAGTGAGAGAGAAAGCTGTGAGTGAGAGAGAAAGAGAAAGAGAAGCTGTGAGTGAGAGAGAGAGAAGCTGAGAGTGAGAGTGAGAGAGAGAAACTGTGAGTGAGAGAGAGAGAAGCTGTGAGTGAGTGAGTAAGAGAGAGAGAAGCTGTGAGTGAGAGAGAGAAATAAAGAGAAGCTGTGAGTGAGTGAGAGAGATAGAGAGAAGCTGTGAGTGAGAGAGAGAAATAAAGAGAAGCTGTGAGTTAGAGAGAAACAGAGAAAGAGAAGCTGTGAGTGAGAGAGAGAGAGAAAGAGAAGCTGTGAGTGTGAGAGAGAGATAAAGAGAAGCTGTGAGTTAGAGAGAGACAAAGAAAGAGAAGCTGTGAGTGAGAGTGAGAGAGAAAGAGAAGCTGTGAGTGAGAGAGAGAGAGAAAGAAAAGCTGTGAGTGAGAGAGAGAGAAAGAAAGAGATGCTGTGAGTGAGAGAGAGAGGGTGAAAGAGAAGCTGTGATTGTGAGAGAGAGGGAGAAAAAGGGAAGCTGTCAGTGAGCGTGAGAGAGAGAGAGAAGCTGTGACAGTAGGAGAGAGAGAAAGAGAAGCTGTGAGTGAGTGAGAGAGAAAGAAAGAGAAGCTATGAGTGAGAGAGAGAGAAGCTGTAAGTGAGAGAGAGAGGGAGAAAAAGAAGCTGTGAGAGAGATAGAGAAAGAGAAGCTGTGAGTGAGAGAGAGAGACAGAGAAAGAGAACCTGTGAGTGAGAGAGAGAGAGCTAGAAGTTGTGAGTGAGTGAGGGAGAGAGAAGCTGTGAGTGAGAGAGAGAAAGAGAAGCTGTGAGTGAGAGAGAGAGAGAAAGAGAAGCTGTGAGTGAGAGAGAGATAAAGAGAAGCTGTGAGTTAGAGAGAGAGAGAAAGAGAAGCTGTGAGTGAGAGAGAGAGAAGCTGTGAGTGAGAGAGAGAGGGAGAAAGTGAAGCGGTCAGTGAGAGAGAGAGAGAGAAGCTGTGAGTGAGTGAGAGAGAGAAGCTGTGAGTGAGAAAAAAAGAAAGAAAGAGAAGCTGTGAGTGAGTGAGAGAGAGAGAGAAACTGTGAGTGAGAGAAAGAGAGAGAGAGAAAGAGAAGCTGTGAGTGAGAGAGAGAGAGAGAAAGAGAAGCTGTGTGAGAGAGAAAGAGAAGCTGTGAGTGAGAGAGAAAGAGAAGCTGTGAGTGAGAGAGAGAGAAAGAGAAGCTGTGAGTGAGAGAGAGAAAAAGAGAAGCTGTGAGTGAGAGAGAGAGAGAAAGAGAAGCTGTGAGAGAGAGAAAGAGAAGCAGTGAGTGAGAGAGAAAGAGAAGCTGTGAGTGAGAGAGAGATAAAGAGAAGCTGTGAGTGAGAGAGAGAAAAAGAGAAGCTGTGAGTGAGAGAGAAAGGGAAAGAGAGGCTGTGAGTGAGAGAGAGAGAGAGAGAAAGAGAAGCTGTGAGTGAGAGAGAGAGAGAGAAAGAGAAGCTGTGAGAAAGAGAGAGAGAGAAGCTGTGAGTGAGATAGAAAGAAAGAAATAGAAGCTGTGAGTGAGTGAGAGAGAGAGAAGCTGTGAGTGAGAGAGAAAGAGAAGCTGTGAGTGAGAGAGAGAGAGAGAGAGAAGCTGTGAGTGAGAGAGAGAAGCTGTGAGTGAGAGAGAAAGAAAGAAATAGAAGCTGTGAGTGAGTGAGAGAGAGAGAAGCTGTCAGTGAGAGAGAGAGAGAGAAGCTGTGAGTGAGAGAGAAAGGGAAAGAGAGGCTGTGAGTGACAGAGAGAGAGAGAAGCTGTGAGTGAGAGAGAGAGAGAAGCTGTGAGTGAGAGAGAAAGAGAGGCTGTGAGTGAGAAAGAGAGAGAGAAGCTGAGTGAGAGAGAGATAAAGAGAAGCTGTGAGTTAGAGAGAGAGGGAGAAAGAGAAGCTGTGAGTGAGACAGAGAGAAAGAGAAGCTGTGTGTGTGTGTGAGAGAGAAGCTTTGAGTGAGAGAGAGAGAGAAAAAGAGAAGCTGTGAGTGAGAGAGAGAGCGAGAAGCTGTGAGTGAGAGAGAGAGAGAGAGAAACTGTGAGTGAGAGAGAGAGAGAAGCTGTGAGTGAGTGAGTGAGAGAGAGAGAAGCTGTGAGTGAGAGAGAGAAATAAAGAGAAGCTGTGAGTGAGTGAGAGAGATAGAGAGAAGCTGTGAGTGAGAGAGAGAAATAAAGAGAAGCTGTGAGTTAGAGAGAAACAGAGAAAGAGAAGGTGTGAGTGAGAGAGAGAGAGAAAGAGAAGCTGTGAGTGTGAGAGAGAGATAAAGAGAAGCTGTGAGTTAGAGAGAGACAAAGAAAGAGAAGCTGTGAGTGAGAGTGAGAGAGAAATAGAAGCTGTGAGTGAGAGAGAGAGAGAAAGAAAAGCTGTGAGTGAGAGAGAGAGAAAGAAAGAGATGCTGCGAGTGAGAGAGAGAGGGTGAAAGAGAAGCTGTGATTGTGAGAGAGAGGGAGAAAAAGGGAAGCTGTCAGTGAGCGTGAGAGAGAGAGAGAAGCTGTGACAGTAGGAGAGAGAGAAAGAGAAGCTGTGAGTGAGTGAGAGAGAAAGAAAGAGAAGCTATGAGTGAGAGAGAGAGAAGCTGTAAGTGAGAGAGAGGGAGAAAAAGAAGCTGTGAGAGAGATAGAGAAAGAGAAGCTGTGAGTGAGAGAGAGAGACAGAGAAAGAGAACCTGTGAGTGAGAGAGAGAGAGCTAGAAGTTGTGAGTGAGTGAGGGAGAGAGAAGCTGTGAGTGAGAGAGAGAAAGAGAAGCTGTGAGTGAGAGAGAGAGAGAAAGAGAAGCTGTGAGTGAGAGAGAGATAAAGAGAAGCTGTGAGTTAGAGAGAGAGAGAAAGAGAAGCTGTGAGTGAGAGAGAGAGAAGCTGTGAGTGAGAGAGAGAGGGAGAAAGTGAAGCGGTGAGTGAGAGAGAGAGAGAAGCTGTGAGTGAGAGAGAGAGAAGCTGTGAGTGAGAAAAAAAGAAAGAAAGAGAAGCTGTGAGTGAGTGAGAGAGAGAGAAACTGTGAGTGAGAGAAAGAGAGAGAGAGAAAGAGAAGCTGTGAGTGAGAGAGAGAGAGAGAGAGAAAGAGAAGCTGTGAGAGAGAGAAAGAGAAGCTGTGAGTGAGAGAGAAAGAGAAGCTGTGAGTGAGAGAGAGAGAAAGAGAAGCTGTGAGTGAGAGAGAGAGAGAAGCTGTGAGTGAGAGAGTAAGAGAGGCTGTGAGTGAGAAAGAGAGAGAGAAGCTGTGTGAGAGAGAGATAAAGAGAAGCTGTGAGTTAGAGAGAGAGGGAGAAAGAGAAGCTGTGAGTGAGACAGAGAGAAAGAGAAGCTGTGTGTGTGTGTGTGAGAGAGAAGCTTTGAGTGAGAGAGAGAGAGAAAAAGAGAAGCTGTGAGTGAGAGAGAGAGCGAGAAGCTGTGAGTGAGTGAGAGAGAGAAGCTGTGAGTGAGAAAAAAAGAAAGAAAGAGAAGCTGTGAGTGAGTGAGAGAGAGAGAGAAACTGTGAGTGAGAGAAAGAGAGAGAGAGAAAGAGAAGCTGTGAGTGAGAGAGAGAGAGAGAAAGAGAAGCTGTGTGAGAGAGAAAGAGAAGCTGTGAGTGAGAGAGAAAGAGAAGCTGTGAGTGAGAGAGAGAGAAAGAGAAGCTGTGAGTGAGAGAGAGAAAAAGAGAAGCTGTGAGTGAGAGAGAGAGAGAAAGAGAAGCTGTGAGAGAGAGAAAGAGAAGCAGTGAGTGAGAGAGAAAGAGAAGCTGTGAGTGAGAGAGAGATAAAGAGAAGCTGTGAGTGAGAGAGAGAAAAAGAGAAGCTGTGAGTGAGAGAGAAAGGGAAAGAGAGGCTGTGAGTGAGAGAGAGAGAGAGAAAGAGAAGCTGTGAGTGAGAGAGAGAGAGAGAAAGAGAAGCTGTGAGAAAGAGAGAGAGAGAAGCTGTGAGTGAGATAGAAAGAAAGAAATAGAAGCTGTGAGTGAGTGAGAGAGAGAGAAGCTGTGAGTGAGAGAGAAAGAGAAGCTGTGAGTGAGAGAGAGAGAGAGAGAAGCTGTGAGTGAGAGAGAGAAGCTGTGAGTGAGAGAGAAAGAAAGAAATAGAAGCTGTGAGTGAGTGAGAGAGAGAGAAGCTGTCAGTGAGAGAGAGAGAGAGAAGCTGTGAGTGAGAGAGAAAGGGAAAGAGAGGCTGTGAGTGACAGAGAGAGAGAGAAGCTGTGAGTGAGAGAGAGAGAGAAGCTGTGAGTGAGAGAGAAAGAGAGGCTGTGAGTGAGAAAGAGAGAGAGAAGCTGAGTGAGAGAGAGATAAAGAGAAGCTGTGAGTTAGAGAGAGAGGGAGAAAGAGAAGCTGTGAGTGAGACAGAGAGAAAGAGAAGCTGTGTGTGTGTGTGAGAGAGAAGCTTTGAGTGAGAGAGAGAGAGAAAAAGAGAAGCTGTGAGTGAGAGAGAGAGCGAGAAGCTGTGAGTGAGAGAGAGAGAGAGAAACTGTGAGTGAGAGAGAGAGAGAAGCTGTGAGTGAGTGAGTGAGAGAGAGAGAAGCTGTGAGTGAGAGAGAGAAATAAAGAGAAGCTGTGAGTGAGTGAGAGAGATAGAGAGAAGCTGTGAGTGAGAGAGAGAAATAAAGAGAAGCTGTGAGTTAGAGAGAAACAGAGAAAGAGAAGGTGTGAGTGAGAGAGAGAGAGAAAGAGAAGCTGTGAGTGTGAGAGAGAGATAAAGAGAAGCTGTGAGTTAGAGAGAGACAAAGAAAGAGAAGCTGTGAGTGAGAGTGAGAGAGAAATAGAAGCTGTGAGTGAGAGAGAGAGAGAAAGAAAAGCTGTGAGTGAGAGAGAGAGAAAGAAAGAGATGCTGCGAGTGAGAGAGAGAGGGTGAAAGAGAAGCTGTGATTGTGAGAGAGAGGGAGAAAAAGGGAAGCTGTCAGTGAGCGTGAGAGAGAGAGAGAAGCTGTGACAGTAGGAGAGAGAGAAAGAGAAGCTGTGAGTGAGTGAGAGAGAAAGAAAGAGAAGCTATGAGTGAGAGAGAGAGAAGCTGTAAGTGAGAGAGAGGGAGAAAAAGAAGCTGTGAGAGAGATAGAGAAAGAGAAGCTGTGAGTGAGAGAGAGAGACAGAGAAAGAGAACCTGTGAGTGAGAGAGAGAGAGCTAGAAGTTGTGAGTGAGTGAGGGAGAGAGAAGCTGTGAGTGAGAGAGAGAAAGAGAAGCTGTGAGTGAGAGAGAGAGAGAAAGAGAAGCTGTGAGTGAGAGAGAGATAAAGAGAAGCTGTGAGTTAGAGAGAGAGAGAAAGAGAAGCTGTGAGTGAGAGAGAGAGAAGCTGTGAGTGAGAGAGAGAGGGAGAAAGTGAAGCGGTGAGTGAGAGAGAGAGAGAAGCTGTGAGTGAGAGAGAGAGAAGCTGTGAGTGAGAAAAAAAGAAAGAAAGAGAAGCTGTGAGTGAGTGAGAGAGAGAGAAACTGTGAGTGAGAGAAAGAGAGAGAGAGAAAGAGAAGCTGTGAGTGAGAGAGAGAGAGAGAGAGAGAAAGAGAAGCTGTGAGAGAGAGAAAGAGAAGCTGTGAGTGAGAGAGAAAGAGAAGCTGTGAGTGAGAGAGAGAGAAAGAGAAGCTGTGAGTGAGAGAGAGAGAGAAGCTGTGAGTGAGAGAGTAAGAGAGGCTGTGAGTGAGAAAGAGAGAGAGAAGCTGTGTGAGAGAGAGATAAAGAGAAGCTGTGAGTTAGAGAGAGAGGGAGAAAGAGAAGCTGTGAGTGAGACAGAGAGAAAGAGAAGCTGTGTGTGTGTGTGTGAGAGAGAAGCTTTGAGTGAGAGAGAGAGAGAAAAAGAGAAGCTGTGAGTGAGAGAGAGAGCGAGAAGCTGTGAGTGAGAGAGAGAGAGAGAGAAACTGTGAGTGAGAGAGAGAGAGAAGCTGTGAGTGAGTGAGTGAGAGAGAGAGAAGCTGTGAGTGAGAGAGAGAAATAAAGAGAAGCTGTGAGTGAGTGAGAGAGATAAAGAGAAGCTGTGAGTGAGAGAGAGAAATAAAGAGAAGCTGTGAGTTAGAGAGAAACAGAGAAAGAGAAGCTGTGAGTGAGAGAGAGAGAGAAAGAGAAGCTGTGAGTGTGAGAGAGAGATAAAGAGAAGCTGTGAGTTAGAGAGAGTCAAAGAAAGAGAAGCTGTGAGTGAGAGTGAGAGAGAAAGAGAAGCTGTGAGTGAGAGAGAGAGAGAAAGAAAAGCTGTGAGTGAGAGAGAGAGAAAGAAAGAGATGCTGTGAGTGAGAGAGAGAGGGTGAAAGAGAAGCTGTGATTGTGAGAGAGAGGGAGAAAAAGGGAAGCTGTCAGTGAGCGTGAGAGAGAGAAAGAAGCTGTGACAGTAGGAGAGAGAGAAAGAGAAGCTGTGAGTGAGTGAGAGAGAAAGAAAGAGAAGCTATGAGTGAGAGAGAGAGAAGCTGTAAGTGAGAGAGAGAGGGAGAAAAAGAAGCTGTGAGAGAGATAGAGAAAGAGAAGCTGTGAGTGAGAGAGAGAGACAGAGAAAGAGAACCTGTGAGTGAGAGAGAGAGAGCTAGAAGTTGTGAGTGAGTGAGGGAGAGAGAAGCTGTGAGTGAGAGAGAGAAAGAGAAGCTGTGAGTGAGAGATAGAGAAAGAGAAGCTGTGAGTGAGAGAGAGATAAAGAGAAGCTGTGAGTTAGAGAGAGAGAGAAAGAGAAGCTGTGAGTGAGAGAGAGAGAAGCTGTGAGTGAGAGAGAGAGGGAGAAAGTGAAGCGGTGAGTGAGAGAGAGAGAGAAGCTGTGAGTGAGAGAGAGAGAGAAGCTGTGAGTGAGAAAAAAGAAAGAAAGAGAAGCTGTGAGTGAGTGAGAGAGAGAGAGAAACTGTGAGTGAGAGAAAGAGAGAGAGAAAGAGAAGCTGTGAGTGAGAGAGAGAGAGAGAGAAAGAGAAGCTGTGAGTGAGAGAGAAAGAGAAGCTGTGAGTGAGAGAGAGAGAAAGAGAAGCTGTGAGTGAGAGAGAGAAAAAGAGAAGCTGTGAGTGAGAAAGAGAGAGAAAGAGAAGCTGTGAGAGAGAGAAAGAGAAGCAGTGAGTGAGAGAGAAAGAGAAGCTGTGAGTGAGAGAGAGAAAAAGAGAAGCTGTGAGTGAGAGAGAGAGAGAGAAAGAGAAGCTGTGAGAAAGAGAGAGAGAGAAGCTGTGAGTGAGATAGAAAGAAAGAAATAGAAGCTGTGAGTGAGAGAGAGAGAGAGAAAGAGAAGCTGTGAGAAAGAGAGAGAGAGAAGCTGTGAGTGAGATAGAAAGAAAGAAATAGAAGCTGTGAGTGAGTGAGAGAGAGAGAAGCTGTGAGTGAGAGAGAAAGAGAAGCTGTGAGTGAGAGAGAGAGAGAGAGAAGCTGTGAGTGAGAGAGAGAGAAGCTGTGAGTGAGAGAGAAAGAAAGAAATAGAAGCTGTGAGTGAGTGAGAGAGAGAGAAGCTGTCAGTGAGAGAGAGAGAGAGAAGCTGTGAGTGAGAGAGAAAGGGAAAGAGAGGCTGTGAGTGACAGAGAGAGAGAGAAGCTGTGAGTGAGAGAGAGAGAGAAGCTGTGAGTGAGAGAGAAAGAGAGGTTGTGAGTGAGAAAGAGAGAGAGAAGCTGAGTGAGAGAGAGATAAAGAGAAGCTGTGAGTTAGAGAGAGAGGGAGAAAGAGAAGCTGTGAGTGAGACAGAGAGAAAGAGAAGCTGTGTGTGTGTGTGAGAGAGAGAAGCTTTGAGAGAGAGAGAGAGAAAAAGAGAAGCTGTGAGTGAGAGAGAGAGCGAGAAGCTGTGAGTGAGAGAGAGAGAGAGAAACTGTGAGTGAGTGAGAGAGAGAAGCTGTGAGTGAGTGAGAGAGAGAGAAGCTGTGTGAGAGAGAGAGAAATAAAGAGAAGCTGTGAGTTAGAGAGAAACAGAGAATGAGAAGCTGTGAGTGAGAGAGAGAGAAAGAGAAGCTGTGAGTGTGAGAGAGAGATAAAGAGAAGCTGTGAGTTAGAGAGAGACAGAGAAAGAGAAGCTGTGAGTGTGAGAGTGAGAGAGAAAGAGAAGCTGTGAGTGAGAGAGAGAGAGAAAGAGAAGCTGTGAGTGAGAGAGAGAGAAAGAAAGAGATGCTGTGAGTGAGAGAGAGAGGGTGAAAGAGAAGCTGTGATTGTGAGAGAGAGGGAGAAAAAGCTGTCAGTGAGCGTGAGAGAGAGCGAGAAGCTGTGACAGTGGGAGAGAGAGAATGAGAAGCTGTGAGTGAGTGAGAAGAAAGAAAGAGAAGCTATGAGTGAGAGAGAGAGAAGCTGTAAATGTGAGAGAGAGGGAGAAAGAGAAGCTGTGAGAGAGAGAGGGAAAGAGAAGCTGTGAGTGAGAGAGACAGACAGAGAAAGAGAAGCTGTGAGTGAGAGAGAGAGAGCTAGAAGCTGTGAGTGAGTGAGAGAGAGAGAAGCTGTGAGTGAGAGAGAGAAAGAGAAGCTGTGAGTGAGAGAGAGAGAGAAAGAGAAGCTGTGAGTGAGAGAGAGATAAAGAGAAGCTGTGAGTGAGAGAGAGAGAAAGAAAGAGATGCTGTGAGTGAGAGAGAGAGGGTGAAAGAGAAGCTGTGATTGTGAGAGAGAGGGAGAAAAAGCTGTCAGTGAACGTGAGAGAGAGCGAGAAGCTGTGACAGTGGGAGAGAGAGAAAGAGAAGCTGTGAGTGAGTGAGAAGAAAGAAAGAGAAGCTATGAGTGAGAGAGAGAGAAGCTGTAAATGTGAGAGAGAGGGAGAAAGGGAAGCTGTGAGAGAGAGAGGGAAAGAGAAGCTGTGAGTGAGAGAGACAGACAGAGAAAGAGAAGCTGTGAGTGAGAGAGAGAGAGCTAGAAGCTGTGAGTGAGTGAGAGAGAGAGAAGCTGTGAGTGAGAGAGAGAAAGAGAAGCTGTGAGTGAGAGAGAGAGAGAAAGAGAAGCTGTGAGTGAGAGAGAGATAAAGAGAAGCTGTGAGTAAGAGAGAGAGAGAAAGAGAAGATGTGAGTGAGAGAGAGAGAAGCTGTGAGTGAGAGAGAGAGGGAGAAAGTGAAGCGGTGAGTGAGAGAGAGAGAGACAGAGAAGCTGTGAGTGAGAGAGAGAGCAAGAAAAAAAGAATCTGTGAGTGAGAGAGAGAAGCTGTGAGTGAGAGAGAGAGAGAAGCTGTGAGTGAGAGAGAGAAAGAGAAGCTGTGAGTGAGAGAGAGAGAGAAAGAGAAGCTGTGAGTGAGAGAGAGATAAAGAGAAGCTGTGAGTTAGAGAGAGACAGAGAAAGAGAAGCTGTGAGTGAGAGAGGGAGAGAGAGAAGCTGTGAGTGAGAGAGAAAGAGAGGCTGTGAGTGAGAGAGAGAGAGAGAAGCTGAGTGAGAGAGAGATAAAGAGAAGCTGTCAGTTAGAGAGAGAGAGAGAAGCTGTGAGTGAGACAGAGAGAAAGAGAAGCTGTGTGTGTGTCAGAGAGAGAGAATCTGTGAGTGAGAGAGAGAGAGAGAGAAAGAGAAGCTGTGAGTGAGAGAGAAAGCTGTGAGTGAGAGAGAAAGAGAAAGAGAAGCTGTGAGTGAGAGAGAGAGAAGCTGTGAGTGAGTGAGAGAGAGAGAAACTGTGAGTGAGTGAGTGAGTGAGAGAGAAGCTGTGAGTGAGAGAGAGAAATAAAAAGAAGCTGTGAGTGAGTGAGAGAGATAGAGAGAAGCTGTGAGTGAGAGAGAAACAGAGAAAGAGAAGCTGTGAGTGAGAGAGAGAGAGAAAGAGAAGCTGTGAGTGTGAGAGAGAGATAAAGAGAAGCTGTGAGTTAGAGAGAGACAGAGAAAGAGAAGCTGTGAGTGAGAGAGTGAGAGAGAAAGAGAAGCTGTGAGTGAGAGAGAGAGAGAAAGAGAAGCTGTGAGTGAGAGAGAGAGAAAGAAAGAGATGCTGTAAGTGAGAGAGAGAGGGTGAAAGAGAAGCTGTGATTGTGAGAGAGGGAGAAAAAGGGAAGCTGTCAGTGAGCGTGAGAGAGAGAGAGAAGCTGTGACAGTGGGAGAGAGAGAAAGAGTAGCTGTGAGTGAGTGAGAGAGAAAGAAAGAGAAGCTATGAGTGAGAGAGAGAGAAGCTGTAAGTGACAGAGAGAGGGAGAAAGAGAAGCTGTGAGAGAGATAGAGAAAGAGAAGCTGTGAGTGAGAGAGAGAGACAGAGAAAGAGAATCTGTGAGTGAGAGAGAGCTAGAAGTTGTGAGTGAGTGAGGGAGAGAGAAGGTGTGAGTGAGAGAGAGAAAGAGAAAGTGTGAGTGTGTGAGAGAGAAAGAAAGAGAAGCTATGAGTGAGAGAGAGAAGCTGTAAGTGAGAGAGAGGGAGAAAGAGAAGCTGTGAGAGAGAGAGAGAAAGAGAAGCTGTGAGTGAGAGAGACAGACAGAGAAAGAGAAGCTGTGAGTGAGAGAGAGAGAGCTAGAAGCTGTGAGTGAGTGAGAGAGAGAGAAGCTGTGAGTGGGAGAGAGAAAGAGAAGCTGTGAGTGAGAGAGAGAGAGAAAGAGAAGCTGTGAGTGAGAGAGAGATAAAGAGAAGCTGTGAGTTAGAGAGAGAGAGAAAGAGAAGCTGTGAGTGAGAGAGAGAGAAGCTGTGAGTGAGAGAGAGAGGGAGAAAGTGAAGCGGTGAGTGAGAGAGAGATAAAGAGAAGCTGTGAGTTAGAGAGAGACAGAGAAAGAGAAGCTGTGAGTGAGAGAGAGAGAGAGAAAGAGAAGCTGTGTGTGACAGAGAGAAGCTGTGAGTGAGAGAGAGAGAGAAAGAGAAGATGTTAGTGAGAGAGTGAGAGAGAGAAAGAGAAGCTGTGAGTGAGAGAGAGAGAAAGAGAAGGTGTGTGTGAGAGAGAAAGAGAAGCTGTGAGTGAGAGAGAGAGAGAAGATGTGAGTGAGTGAGAGAGAGAAGATGTGAGTGAGAGAAGGAGAAAGAGAAGCTGTGAGTGAGTGAGAGAGAGAGATAAAGAGAAGCTGTGAGTGTTAGAGAGAGATAAAGAAAAGCTGTGAGTGAGAGAGAGAAAGAGAAGCTGGGAGTGAGTAAGAGAGAGAAAGAGAAGCTGTGAGTGAGAGAGAGAGAGAAGCTGTGAGTGAGAGAGAGAGAGAGAAGCTGTGAGTGAGAGAGAAAGAAAGAAAGAGAAGCTGTGAGTGAGTGAGAGAGAGAGAGATAAACTGTGAGTGAGAGAGAGAGAGAGAGAAAGAGAAGCTGTGAGTGAGAGAGAGAGAAAGAAAGAGAAGCTGTGAGTGAGAGAGAGAGAGAAGCTGTGAGTGAGAGAGATATGGAGAAAGAGAAGCCATGTGAGAGAGAGAAAGAAAGAGAAGCTGTGGGTGAGAGAGAGAGAGAAAGTGAAGATGTGTGAGAGAGAAAGAGGTGTGAGTGAGAGAGAGAGAGAGAAGCTGTGAGTGAGAGAGAGAGAGAAAGAGAAGCTGTGACTGAAAGAGAGAGATAAAGACAAGCTGTGAGTGAGAGAGAGAAAGAGAAGCTGGGAGTGAGTAAGAGAGAGAAAGAGAAGCTGTGAGTGAGAGAGAGAGAGAAGCTGTGAGTGAGAGAGAGAGAGAAAGAGATGTGAGTGAGAGAGAGAAAGAGAAACTGTGAGTGAGAGAGAGAGAGAAAGAAAGACAAGCTGTGAGTGAGAGAGAGATAAAGAGAAGCTGTGAGTTAGAGAGAGACAGAGAAAGAGAAGCTGTGAGTGAGAGAGAGAGAGAAGCTGTGAGTGTGAGAGAGATAGAGATAGAGAAGCTGTGAGTGACTGAGTGAGAGAAAGAGAAGCTGTGAGTGAGAGGGAGAGGGTGAAAGAGAAACTGTGTGTGAGAGAGAGGGAGAAAAAGGGAAGCTGTGAGTGAGCGTGAGAGAGAGTGAGAGAGAGAAGGTGTGACAGTGGGAGAGAGAGAGAGAGAGAAAGAAAGAAAGAGAAGCTATGAGTGAGAGAGAGAAGCTGTGAGTGAGAGAGAGAGGGAGAAAGAGAAGCTATGAGTGAGAGAGAGAGGGAAAGAGAAGCTGTGAGTGTGAGAGTGAGACAGAGAAAGAGAAGCTGTGAGTGAGAGAGAGAGCGCTAGAAGCTGTGAGTGAGTGAGAGAGAGAGAAGCTGTGAGTGAGTGAGAGAAAGAGAAGTTGTGAGTGAGAGAGAGAGAGAAAGAGAAGTTGTGAGTGAGAGAGAGATAAAGAGAAGCTGTGAGTTAGAGAGAGAGAGAGAAAGAGAAGCTGTGAGTTAGAGAGAGACAGAGAAAGAGAAGCTGTGAGTGAGAGAGAGAGAGAAGCTGTGAGTGAGAGAGAGAGAGAAAGAGATGTGAGTGAGAGAGAGAAAGAGAAACTGTGAGTGAGAGAGAGAGAAAGAAAGACAAGCTGTGAGTGAGAGAGAGATAAAGAGAAGCTGTGAGTTAGAGAGAGACAGAGAAAGAGAAGCTGTGAGTGAGAGAGAGAGAGAAGCTGTGAGTGTGAGAGAGATAGAGATAGAGAAGCTGTGAGTGAGAGAGAGAGAAAGAGAAGCTGTGAGTGAGAGAGTGAGAGAAAGAGAAGCTGTGAGTGAGAGGGAGAGGGTGAAAGAGAAACTGTGTGTGAGAGAGAGGGAGAAAAAGGGAAGCTGTGAGTGAGCGTGAGAGAGAGTGAGAGAGAGAAGGTGTGACAGTGGGAGAGAGAGAGAGAGAAAGAAAGAAAGAGAAGCTATGAGTGAGAGAGAGAAGCTGTGAGTGAGAGAGAGAGGGAGAAAGAGAAGCTATGAGTGAGAGAGAGAGGGAAAGAGAAGCTGTGAGTGTGAGAGAGAGACAGAGAAAGAGAAGCTGTGAGTAAGAGAGAGAGAGAAAGAGAAGATGTGAGTGAGAGAGAGAGAAGCTGTGAGTGAGAGAGAGAGGGAGAAAGTGAAGCGGTGAGTGAGAGAGAGAGAGACAGAGAAGCTGTGAGTGAGAGAGAGAGCAAGAAAAAAAGAATCTGTGAGTGAGAGAGAGAAGCTGTGAGTGAGAGAGAGAGAGAAGCTGTGAGTGAGAGAGAGAAAGAGAAGCTGTGAGTGAGAGAGAGAGAGAAAGAGAAGCTGTGAGTGAGAGAGAGATAAAGAGAAGCTGTGAGTTAGAGAGAGACAGAGAAAGAGAAGCTGTGAGTGAGAGAGGGAGAGAGAGAAGCTGTGAGTGAGAGAGAAAGAGAGGCTGTGAGTGAGAGAGAGAGAGAGAAGCTGAGTGAGAGAGAGATAAAGAGAAGCTGTCAGTTAGAGAGAGAGAGAGAGAAGCTGTGAGTGAGACAGAGAGAAAGAGAAGCTGTGTGTGTGTCAGAGAGAGAGAATCTGTGAGTGAGAGAGAGAGAGAGAGAAAGAGAAGCTGTGAGTGAGAGAGAGAGAGAAAGAGAAGCTGTGAGTGAGAGAGAGATAAAGAGAAGCTGTGAGTAAGAGAGAGAGAGAAAGAGAAGATGTGAGTGAGAGAGAGAGAAGCTGTGAGTGAGAGAGAGAGGGAGAAAGTGAAGCGGTGAGTGAGAGAGAGAGAGACAGAGAAGCTGTGAGTGAGAGAGAGAGCAAGAAAAAAAGAATCTGTGAGTGAGAGAGAGAAGCTGTGAGTGAGAGAGAGAGAGAAGCTGTGAGTGAGAGAGAGAAAGAGAAGCTGTGAGTGAGAGAGAGAGAGAAAGAGAAGCTGTGAGTGAGAGAGAGATAAAGAGAAGCTGTGAGTTAGAGAGAGACAGAGAAAGAGAAGCTGTGAGTGAGAGAGGGAGAGAGAGAAGCTGTGAGTGAGAGAGAAAGAGAGGCTGTGAGTGAGAGAGAGAGAGAGAAGCTGAGTGAGAGAGAGATAAAGAGAAGCTGTCAGTTAGAGAGAGAGAGAGAAGCTGTGAGTGAGACAGAGAGAAAGAGAAGCTGTGTGTGTGTCAGAGAGAGAGAATCTGTGAGTGAGAGAGAGAGAGAGAGAAAGAGAAGCTGTGAGTGAGAGAGAAAGCTGTGAGTGAGAGAGAAAGAGAAAGAGAAGCTGTGAGTGAGAGAGAGAGAAGCTGTGAGTGAGTGAGAGAGAGAGAAACTGTGAGTGAGTGAGTGAGTGAGAGAGAAGCTGTGAGTGAGAGAGAGAAATAAAAAGAAGCTGTGAGTGAGTGAGAGAGATAGAGAGAAGCTGTGAGTGAGAGAGAAACAGAGAAAGAGAAGCTGTGAGTGAGAGAGAGAGAGAAAGAGAAGCTGTGAGTGTGAGAGAGAGATAAAGAGAAGCTGTGAGTTAGAGAGAGACAGAGAAAGAGAAGCTGTGAGTGAGAGAGTGAGAGAGAAAGAGAAGCTGTGAGTGAGAGAGAGAGAGAAAGAGAAGCTGTGAGTGAGAGAGAGAGAAAGAAAGAGATGCTGTAAGTGAGAGAGAGAGGGTGAAAGAGAAGCTGTGATTGTGAGAGAGGGAGAAAAAGGGAAGCTGTCAGTGAGCGTGAGAGAGAGAGAGAAGCTGTGACAGTGGGAGAGAGAGAAAGAGTAGCTGTGAGTGAGTGAGAGAGAAAGAAAGAGAAGCTATGAGTGAGAGAGAGAGAAGCTGTAAGTGACAGAGAGAGGGAGAAAGAGAAGCTGTGAGAGAGATAGAGAAAGAGAAGCTGTGAGTGAGAGAGAGAGACAGAGAAAGAGAATCTGTGAGTGAGAGAGAGCTAGAAGTTGTGAGTGAGTGAGGGAGAGAGAAGCTGTGAGTGAGAGAGAGAAAGAGAAAGTGTGAGTGTGTGAGAGAGAAAGAAAGAGAAGCTATGAGTGAGAGAGAGAAGCTGTAAGTGAGAGAGAGGGAGAAAGAGAAGCTGTGAGAGAGAGAGAGAAAGAGAAGCTGTGAGTGAGAGAGACAGACAGAGAAAGAGAAGCTGTGAGTGAGAGAGAGAGAGCTAGAAGCTGTGAGTGAGTGAGAGAGAGAGAAGCTGTGAGTGGGAGAGAGAAAGAGAAGCTGTGAGTGAGAGAGAGAGAGAAAGAGAAGCTGTGAGTGAGAGAGAGATAAAGAGAAGCTGTGAGTTAGAGAGAGAGAGAAAGAGAAGCTGTGAGTGAGAGAGAGAGAAGCTGTGAGTGAGAGAGAGAGGGAGAAAGTGAAGCGGTGAGTGAGAGAGAGATAAAGAGAAGCTGTGAGTTAGAGAGAGACAGAGAAAGAGAAGCTGTGAGTGAGAGAGAGAGAGAGAAAGAGAAGCTGTGTGTGACAGAGAGAAGCTGTGAGTGAGAGAGAGAGAGAAAGAGAAGATGTTAGTGAGAGAGTGAGAGAGAGAAAGAGAAGCTGTGAGTGAGAGAGAGAGAAAGAGAAGGTGTGTGTGAGAGAGAAAGAGAAGCTGTGAGTGAGAGAGAGAGAGAAGATGTGAGTGAGTGAGAGAGAGAAGATGTGAGTGAGAGAAGGAGAAAGAGAAGCTGTGAGTGAGTGAGAGAGAGAGATAAAGAGAAGCTGTGAGTGTTAGAGAGAGATAAAGAAAAGCTGTGAGTGAGAGAGAGAAAGAGAAGCTGGGAGTGAGTAAGAGAGAGAAAGAGAAGCTGTGAGTGAGAGAGAGAGAGAAGCTGTGAGTGAGAGAGAGAGAGAGAAGCTGTGAGTGAGAGAGAAAGAAAGAAAGAGAAGCTGTGAGTGAGTGAGAGAGAGAGAGATAAACTGTGAGTGAGAGAGAGAGAGAGAGAAAGAGAAGCTGTGAGTGAGAGAGAGAGAAAGAAAGAGAAGCTGTGAGTGAGAGAGAGAGAGAAGCTGTGAGTGAGAGAGATATGGAGAAAGAGAAGCCATGTGAGAGAGAGAAAGAAAGAGAAGCTGTGGGTGAGAGAGAGAGAGAAAGTGAAGATGTGTGAGAGAGAAAGAGGTGTGAGTGAGAGAGAGAGAGAGAAGCTGTGAGTGAGAGAGAGAGAGAAAGAGAAGCTGTGACTGAAAGAGAGAGATAAAGACAAGCTGTGAGTGAGAGAGAGAAAGAGAAGCTGGGAGTGAGTAAGAGAGAGAAAGAGAAGCTGTGAGTGAGAGAGAGAGAGAAGCTGTGAGTGAGAGAGAGAGAGAAAGAGATGTGAGTGAGAGAGAGAAAGAGAAACTGTGAGTGAGAGAGAGAGAGAAAGAAAGACAAGCTGTGAGTGAGAGAGAGATAAAGAGAAGCTGTGAGTTAGAGAGAGACAGAGAAAGAGAAGCTGTGAGTGAGAGAGAGAGAGAAGCTGTGAGTGTGAGAGAGATAGAGATAGAGAAGCTGTGAGTGACTGAGTGAGAGAAAGAGAAGCTGTGAGTGAGAGGGAGAGGGTGAAAGAGAAACTGTGTGTGAGAGAGAGGGAGAAAAAGGGAAGCTGTGAGTGAGCGTGAGAGAGAGTGAGAGAGAGAAGGTGTGACAGTGGGAGAGAGAGAGAGAGAGAAAGAAAGAAAGAGAAGCTATGAGTGAGAGAGAGAAGCTGTGAGTGAGAGAGAGAGGGAGAAAGAGAAGCTATGAGTGAGAGAGAGAGGGAAAGAGAAGCTGTGAGTGTGAGAGTGAGACAGAGAAAGAGAAGCTGTGAGTGAGAGAGAGAGCGCTAGAAGCTGTGAGTGAGTGAGAGAGAGAGAAGCTGTGAGTGAGTGAGAGAAAGAGAAGTTGTGAGTGAGAGAGAGAGAGAAAGAGAAGTTGTGAGTGAGAGAGAGATAAAGAGAAGCTGTGAGTTAGAGAGAGAGAGAGAAAGAGAAGCTGTGAGTTAGAGAGAGACAGAGAAAGAGAAGCTGTGAGTGAGAGAGAGAGAGAAGCTGTGAGTGAGAGAGAGAGAGAAAGAGATGTGAGTGAGAGAGAGAAAGAGAAACTGTGAGTGAGAGAGAGAGAAAGAAAGACAAGCTGTGAGTGAGAGAGAGATAAAGAGAAGCTGTGAGTTAGAGAGAGACAGAGAAAGAGAAGCTGTGAGTGAGAGAGAGAGAGAAGCTGTGAGTGTGAGAGAGATAGAGATAGAGAAGCTGTGAGTGAGAGAGAGAGAAAGAGAAGCTGTGAGTGAGAGAGTGAGAGAAAGAGAAGCTGTGAGTGAGAGGGAGAGGGTGAAAGAGAAACTGTGTGTGAGAGAGAGGGAGAAAAAGGGAAGCTGTGAGTGAGCGTGAGAGAGAGTGAGAGAGAGAAGGTGTGACAGTGGGAGAGAGAGAGAGAGAAAGAAAGAAAGAGAAGCTATGAGTGAGAGAGAGAAGCTGTGAGTGAGAGAGAGAGGGAGAAAGAGAAGCTATGAGTGAGAGAGAGAGGGAAAGAGAAGCTGTGAGTGTGAGAGAGAGACAGAGAAAGAGAAGCTGTGAGTAAGAGAGAGAGAGAAAGAGAAGATGTGAGTGAGAGAGAGAGAAGCTGTGAGTGAGAGAGAGAGGGAGAAAGTGAAGCGGTGAGTGAGAGAGAGAGAGACAGAGAAGCTGTGAGTGAGAGAGAGAGCAAGAAAAAAAGAATCTGTGAGTGAGAGAGAGAAGCTGTGAGTGAGAGAGAGAGAGAAGCTGTGAGTGAGAGAGAGAAAGAGAAGCTGTGAGTGAGAGAGAGAGAGAAAGAGAAGCTGTGAGTGAGAGAGAGATAAAGAGAAGCTGTGAGTTAGAGAGAGACAGAGAAAGAGAAGCTGTGAGTGAGAGAGGGAGAGAGAGAAGCTGTGAGTGAGAGAGAAAGAGAGGCTGTGAGTGAGAGAGAGAGAGAGAAGCTGAGTGAGAGAGAGATAAAGAGAAGCTGTCAGTTAGAGAGAGAGAGAGAGAAGCTGTGAGTGAGACAGAGAGAAAGAGAAGCTGTGTGTGTGTCAGAGAGAGAGAATCTGTGAGTGAGAGAGAGAGAGAGAGAAAGAGAAGCTGTGAGTGAGAGAGAAAGCTGTGAGTGAGAGAGAAAGAGAAAGAGAAGCTGTGAGTGAGAGAGAGAGAAGCTGTGAGTGAGTGAGAGAGAGAGAAACTGTGAGTGAGTGAGTGAGTGAGAGAGAAGCTGTGAGTGAGAGAGAGAAATAAAAAGAAGCTGTGAGTGAGTGAGAGAGATAGAGAGAAGCTGTGAGTGAGAGAGAGAAATAAAGAGAAGCTGTGAGTCAGAGAGAAACAGAGAAAGAGAAGCTGTGAGTGAGAGAGAGAGAGAAAGAGAAGCTGTGAGTGTGAGAGAGAGATAAAGAGAAGCTGTGAGTTAGAGAGAGACAGAGAAAGAGAAGCTGTGAGTGAGAGAGTGAGAGAGAAAGAGAAGCTGTGAGTGAGAGAGAGAGAGAAAGAGAAGCTGTGAGTGAGAGAGAGAGAAAGAAAGAGATGCTGTAAGTGAGAGAGAGAGGGTGAAAGAGAAGCTGTGATTGTGAGAGAGGGAGAAAAAGGGAAGCTGTCAGTGAGCGTGAGAGAGAGAGAGAAGCTGTGACAGTGGGAGAGAGAGAAAGAGTAGCTGTGAGTGAGTGAGAGAGAAAGAAAGAGAAGCTATGAGTGAGAGAGAGAGAAGCTGTAAGTGACAGAGAGAGGGAGAAAGAGAAGCTGTGAGAGAGATAGAGAAAGAGAAGCTGTGAGTGAGAGAGAGAGACAGAGAAAGAGAATCTGTGAGTGAGAGAGAGCTAGAAGTTGTGAGTGAGTGAGGGAGAGAGAAGCTGTGAGTGAGAGAGAGAAAGAGAAGCTGTGAGTGTGTGAGAGAGAAAGAAAGAGAAGCTATGAGTGAGAGAGAGAAGCTGTAAGTGAGAGAGAGGGAGAAAGAAAAGCTGTGAGAGAGAGAGAGAAAGAGAAGCTGTGAGTGAGAGAGACAGACAGAGAAAGAGAAGCTGTGAGTGAGAGAGAGAGAGCTAGAAGCTGTGAGTGAGTGAGAGAGAGAGAAGCTGTGAGTGGGAGAGAGAAAGAGAAGCTGTGAGTGAGAGAGAGAGAGAAAGAGAAGCTGTGAGTGAGAGAGAGATAAAGAGAAGCTGTGAGTTAGAGAGAGAGAGAAAGAGAAGCTGTGAGTGAGAGAGAGAGAAGCTGTGAGTGAGAGAGAGAGGGAGAAAGTGAAGCGGTGAGTGAGAGAGAGATAAAGAGAAGCTGTGAGTTAGAGAGAGACAGAGAAAGAGAAGCTGTGAGTGAGAGAGAGAGAGAGAAAAAGAGAAGCTGTGTGTGACAGAGAGAAGCTGTGAGTGAGAGAGAGAGAGAAAGAGAAGATGTTAGTGAGAGAGTGAGAGAGAGAAAGAGAAGCTGTGAGTGAGAGAGAGAGAAAGAGAAGGTGTGTGTGAGAGAGAAAGAGAAGCTGTGAGTGAGAGAGAGAGAGAAGATGTGAGTGAGTGAGAGAGAGAAGATGTGAGTGAGAGAAGGAGAAAGAGAAGCTGTGAGTGAGTGAGAGAGAGAGATAAAGAGAAGCTGTGAGTGTTAGAGAGAGATAAAGAAAAGCTGTGAGTGAGAGAGAGAAAGAGAAGCTGGGAGTGAGTAAGAGAGAGAAAGAGAAGCTGTGAGTGAGAGAGAGAGAGAAGCTGTGAGTGAGAGAGAGAGAGAGAAGCTGTGAGTGAGAGAGAAAGAAAGAAAGAGAAGCTGTGAGTGAGTGAGAGAGAGAGAGATAAACTGTGAGTGAGAGAGAGAGAGAGAGAAAGAGAAGCTGTGAGTGAGAGAGAGAGAAAGAAAGAGAAGCTGTGAGTGAGAGAGAGAGAGAAGCTGTGAGTGAGAGAGATATGGAGAAAGAGAAGCCATGTGAGAGAGAGAAAGAAAGAGAAGCTGTGGGTGAGAGAGAGAGAGAAAGTGAAGATGTGAGAGAGAGAAAGAGGTATGAGTGAGAGAGAGAGAGAGAAGCTGTGAGTGAGAGAGAGAGAGAAAGAGAAGCTGTGACTGAAAGAGAGAGATAAAGACAAGCTGTGAGTGAGAGAGAGAAAGAGAAGCTGGGAGTGAGTAAGAGAGAGAAAGAGAAGCTGTGAGTGAGAGAGAGAGAGAAGCTGTGAGTGAGAGAGAGAGAGAAATAGATGTGAGTGAGAGAGAGAAAGAGAAACTGTGAGTGAGAGAGAGAGAGAAAGAAAGACAAGCTGTGAGTGAGAGAGAGATAAAGAGAAGCTGTGAGTTAGAGAGAGACAGAGAAAGAGAAGCTGTGAGTGAGAGAGAGAGAGAAGCTGTGAGTGTGAGAGAGATAGAGATAGAGAAGCTGTGAGTGAGAGAGTGAGAGAAAGAGAAGCTGTGAGTGAGAGGGAGAGGGTGAAAGAGAAACTGTGTGTGAGAGAGAGGGAGAAAAAGGGAAGCTGTGAGTGAGCGTGAGAGAGAGTGAGAGAGAGAAGGTGTGACAGTGGGAGAGAGAGAGAGAGAGAAAGAAAGAAAGAGAAGCTATGAGTGAGAGAGAGAAGCTGTGAGTGAGAGAGAGAGGGAGAAAGAGAAGCTATGAGTGAGAGAGAGAGGGAAAGAGAAGCTGTGAGTGTGAGAGTGAGACAGAGAAAGAGAAGCTGTGAGTGAGAGAGAGAGCGCTAGAAGCTGTGAGTGAGTGAGAGAGAGAGAAGCTGTGAGTGAGTGAGAGAAAGAGAAGTTGTGAGTGAGAGAGAGAGAGAAAGAGAAGTTGTGAGTGAGAGAGAGATAAAGATAAGCTGTGAGTTAGAGAGAGAGAGAGAAAGAGAAGCTGTGAGTTAGAGAGAGACAGAGAAAGAGAAGCTGTGAGTGAGAGAGAGAGAGAAGCTGTGAGTGAGAGAGAGAGAGAAAGAGATGTGAGTGAGAGAGAGAAAGAGAAACTGTGAGTGAGAGAGAGAGAAAGAAAGACAAGCTGTGAGTGAGAGAGAGATAAAGAGAAGCTGTGAGTTAGAGAGAGACAGAGAAAGAGAAGCTGTGAGTGAGAGAGAGAGAGAAGCTGTGAGTGTGAGAGAGATAGAGATAGAGAAGCTGTGAGTGAGAGAGAGAGAAAGAGAAGCTGTGAGTGAGAGAGTGAGAGAAAGAGAAGCTGTGAGTGAGAGGGAGAGGGTGAAAGAGAAACTGTGTGTGAGAGAGAGGGAGAAAAAGGGAAGCTGTGAGTGAGCGTGAGAGAGAGTGAGAGAGAGAAGGTGTGACAGTGGGAGAGAGAGAGAGAGAGAAAGAAAGAAAGAGAAGCTATGAGTGAGAGAGAGAAGCTGTGAGTGAGAGAGAGAGGGAGAAAGAGAAGCTATGAGTGAGAGAGAGAGGGAAAGAGAAGCTGTGAGTGTGAGAGAGAGACAGAGAAAGAGAAGCTGTGAGTGAGAGAGAGAGAGCTAGAAGCTGTGAGTGAGTGAGAGAAAGAGAAGTTGTGAGTGAGAGAGAGAGAGAAAGAGAAGTTGTGAGTGAGAGAGAGATAAAGAGAAGCTGTGAGTTAGAGAGAGAGAGAGAAAGAGAAGCTGTGAGTGAGAGAGAGAGAGAGAGAAAAAGAGAATCTGTGAGTGAGAGAGAGAAAGAGAGAAGCTGTGAGTGAGAGAGAGAAAGAGAAGCTGTGAGTGAGAGAGAGAGAAAGAGAAGCTGTGAGTGAGAGAGACATAAAGAAGCTGTGAGTTAGAGAGAGACAGAGAAAGAGAAGATGTTAGTGAGAGAGTGAGAGAGAGAAAGAGAAGGTGTGTGTGTGAGAGAGAAAGAGAAGCTGTGTGAGAGAGAGAGAAGATGTGAGTGAGTGAGAGAGAGAGAAGATGTGAGTGAGAGAAAGAGAAAGAGAAGCTGTGAGTGAGTGAGAGAGAGAGATAAAGAGAAGCTGTGAGTGATAGAGAGAGATAAAGAAAAGCTGTGAGTGAGAGAGAGAAAGAGAAGCTGGGAGTGAGTAAGAGAGAGAAAGAGAGGCTGTGAGTGAGAGAGAGAGAGAGAAAAGCTGTGAGTGAGAGAGAAAGAAAGAAAGAGAAGCTGTGAG
Source organism: Bradypodion ventrale (assembly GCA_035047345.1). Taxonomy (NCBI): domain Eukaryota; kingdom Metazoa; phylum Chordata; class Lepidosauria; order Squamata; family Chamaeleonidae; genus Bradypodion; species Bradypodion ventrale. The sequence goes on along the minus strand of JAWDJE010000018.1, from coordinate 8,036,691 downwards.
TGAGTGAGAGAGAGAGAGAGAAACTGTGAGTGAGAGAGAAAGAGAAAGTGTGAGTGAGAGAGAGCGAAGATGTGAGTGAGAGAAAGAGAAAGAGAAGCTGTGAGTGAGTGAGAGAGATAAAGAAAAGCTGTGAGTGATAGAGAGAGATAAAGAAAAGCTGTGAGTGAGAGAGAGAAAGAAAAGCTGGGAGTGAGTAAGAGAGAGAAAGAGAAGCTGTGAGTGAGTGAGAGAGAGAGAAGCTGTGAGTGAGAGAGAGAGAGAGAGAAGCTGTGAGTGAGAGAGAAAGAAAGAAAGAGAAGCTGTGAGTGAGTGAGAGAGAGAGAGAGAAACTGTGAGTGAGTGAGAGAGAGAGAAAGAGAAGCTGTGAGTGAGAGAGAGAGAGAAAGAAAGAGAAGCTGTGAGTGAGAGAGAGAGAGAAGCTGTGAGTGAGAGAGAGATGGAGAAAGAGAAGCTGTGTGAGAGAGAGAAAGAAAGAGAATCTGTGAGTGAGAGAGAGAGAAAGAGAAGCTGTGACTGAGAGAGAGATAAAGACAAGCTGTGAGTTAGAGAGAGACAGAGAAAGAGAAGCTGTGAGTGAGAGAGAAAGAGAATGAGATGTGAGTGAGAGAGAGAAAGAGAAACTGTGAGTGAGAGAGAGAGAGAAAGAAAGACAAGCTGTGAGTGAGAGAGAGATAAAGAGAAGCTGTGAGTTAGAGAGAGACAGAGAAAGAGAAGCTTGAGTGAGAGAGTGAGAGAAAGAGAAGCTGTGAGTGAGAGAGAGAGGGTGAAAGAGAAACTGTGTGTGAGAGAGAGGGAGAAAAAGGGAAGCTGTGAGTGAGCATGAGAGAGAGAGAGAGAAGGTGTGACAGTGGGAGAGAGAGAGAGAGAGAAGCTGTGAGTGAGAGAGAGAGAAAGAAAGAAAGAAAGAGAAGCTATGAGTGAGAGAGAGAAGCTGTGAGAGAGAGAGGGAGAAAGAGAAGCTGTGAGTGAGTGAGAGGGAAAGAGAACCTGTGAGTGAGAGAGAGATAAAGAGAAGCTGTGAGTTAGAGAGAGAGAGAAAGAGAAGCTGTGAGTGAGAGAGAGAGAGAGAAAAAGAGAATTTGTGAGTGAGAGAGAGAGTGATGCTGTGAGTGAGAGAGAGAAAGAGAGAAGCTGTGTGAGAGAGAAAAAGAGAAGCTGTGAGTGAGAGAGAGAGAGAGAAAGAGAAGCTGTGAGTGAGAGAGAGATAAAGAAGCTGTGAGTTAGAGAGAGACAGAGAAAGAGAAGCTGTGAGTGAGAGAGAGAGAAAGAGAAGCTGTGTGTGTGAGAGAGAGAAGCTGTGAGTGAGAGAGAGAGAAAGAGAAGATGTTAGTGAGAGAGTGAGAGAGAGAAAGAGAAGCTGTATGTGAGAGTCAGAGATAAGCTATGAGTGACAGAGAGAGAGAGAAAGAGAAGTTGTGTGTGTGTGAGAGAGAGAAGCTGTGAGTGAGAGAGAGAGAGAGAGAAGCTGTCAATGAGAGAGAGAGAGAGAAGATGTGAGTGTGAGAGAGAAAGAGAAAGAGAAGCTGTGAGTGAGTGAGAGAGAGAGAGAGAGATAAAGAGAAGCTGTGAGTGATACAGAGAGATAAAGAGAAGCTGTAAGAGAGAGAGAGAGAGAGAGAAGCTGTGAGTGAGAGAGAGAGAGAAAGAGAAGCTGTGAGTGAGTGAGTGAGAGAGAAGGTGTGAGTGAGAGAGAGAGAGAAGCTGTGAGTGAGAGAGAAAGAAAGAGAGAGAAGCTGTGAGTGAGAGAGAGAGAGAGTAAGAGAAGCTGTGAGTGAGAGAGAGAGAGAAAGAGAAGCTGTGAGTGAGAGAGAGAGAGAAAGAGAAGCTGTGACTGAGAGAGAGAGATAAAGACAAGCTGTGAGTTAGAGAGAGACAGAGAGAGAGAGATAGCTGTGAGTGAGAAAGAGAGAGAAGCTGTGAGTGAGAGAGAGAGAGAAAGAGATGTGAGTGAGAGAGAGAAAGAGAAACTGTGAGTGAGAGAGAGAGAGAGAAAGCAAGAGAAGCTGTGAGTGAGAGAGAGATAAAGAGAAGCTGTGAGTTAGAGAGAGACAGAGAAAGAGAAGCTGTTAGTGAGAGAGAGAGAGAAAGAGAAGCTGTGAGTGAGAGAGAGAGAGAAAGAGAAGCTGTGAGTGTGTGTGAGAGAGAGATAGAGAAGCTGTGAGTGAGAGAGAGTGAGAGAAAGAAAAGCTGTGAGTGAGGGAGTGAGAGAAAGAGAAGCTGTGAGTGAGAGAGAGAGAAAGAAAGAGAAGCTGTGAGTGAGAGAGAGAGGGTGAAAGAGAAGCTGTGATTGTGAGAGAGAAGGAGAAAAAGGGAAGCTGTGAGTGAGCGTGAGAGAGAGAGAAGCTGTGACAGTGGGAGAGAGAGAGAGAGAAAGAGAAGCTGTGAGTGAGAGAGAGAGAAAGAAAGAGAAGCTATGAGCGAGAGAGAGAGAGAGAGAGAAGCTGTGAGTGAGAGAGAGAGGGAAAGAGAAGCTGTGAGTGAGAGAGAGAGACAGAGAAAGAGAAACTGTGAGTGAGAGAGAGAGAGCTAGAAGCTGTGAGTGAGTGAGAGAGAGAAAGAGAAGCTGTGCGTGTGTGAGAGAGAGAAAGAGATGCTGTGAGTGAGAGAGGGAGAAAGAAAGAGAAGCTGTGAGTGAGAGAGAGAGAAGCTTTGAGTGAGAGAGAGGGAGAAAGAGAATCTGTGAGTAAGAGAGAGAGAGAGAAGCTGTGAATGAGAGAGAGAGAGAAAGAGAAGATAGTGAGAGAGTGAGAGAGAAAGAGAAGCTGTGAGTGATAGAGAGAGAGAAGCTGTGAGTGAGAGAGCGAGAGAGAAAGATAAGCAGTGAGTTAGAGAGAAACAGAGAAAGAGAAGCTGTGAGTGAGAGAGAGAGAGAAAGAGAAGCTGTGTGTGTGTGAGAGAGAAGCTGTGTGTGTGTGAGAGAGAGAAGCTGTGAGTGAGAGAGAGAGAAAGAGATGTTAGTGAGAGAGAGAGAAAGAGAAGCTGTGAGTGAGAGAGAGAGAAAGAGAAGCTGTGAGTGAGAGAGAGAGAAAGAAAGAGAAGCTGTGAGTGAGAGAGAGAGAAGCCTTGAGTGAGAGAGAGAGAGGGAGAAAGTGAAGCGGTGAGTGAGAGAGAGAGAAAAAGAGAAGCTGTGAGTGCGAGAGAGAGAGAGAGAAAGAGAATCTGTGAGTAAGAGAGAGAGAAGCTGTGAGTGAGAGAGAGAGATAGAAGCTGTGAGTGAGAGAGAGAAAGAGAAGCTGTGAGTGAGAGAGAGAGAGCGAAAGAGAAGCTGTGAGTGAGAAAGAGAGAAAGAGCTGTGAGTGAGAGAGAGAGAAGCTGTGAGTGAGAGAGAGAGAAAGAGAAGATGTGAGTGAGAGAGAGAGAGAAAGAAAGAAAGAGAAGCTGTGAGTGAGAGAGAAGCTTTGAGTGAGAGAGAGAGAGGGAGAAAGTGAAGCGGTGAGTGAGAGAGAGAGAAAAAGAGAAGCTGTGAGTGTGAGAGAGTGAGAGAAAGAGAAGCTGTGAGTGAGAGAGAGAGAGAAAGAGAAGCTGTGAGTGAGAGAGAGAGAGAGAAAGAGAAGCTGTGAGTGAGAGAGAGAGAGAAAGAGAAGCTGTGTGTGTGTGAGAGAGAGAAGCTGTGAGTGAGAGAGAGAGAGAGAAAGAGAAGATGTTAGTGAGAGAGTGAGAGAGAGAAAGAGAACCTGTGAGTGAGAGAGAGAGAATCTGTGAGTGAGAGAGAGAGAAGGTGTGAGGAGAGAGAGAGAGAAGATGTGAGTGTGAGAGAGAATGAGAAAGAGAAGCTGTGAGTGAGTGAGAGATAGAGATAGATAAAGAGAAGCTGTGAGTGATAGAGAGAGATAAAGAGATGCTGTGAGTGAGAGAGAGAGAAGCTGTGAGTGAGAGAGAGAGAGAAAGAGAAGCTGTGAGTGAGAGAGAGAGAGAAGCTGTGTGAGAGAGAGAGAGATAGAAGCTGTGAGTGAGAGAGAAAGAAAGAAAGAAAGAGATGTGAGTGAGAGAGAGAGAGAAAGAGAAGATGTGTGAGAGAGAGAGAAAGAGAAGCTGTGAGTGAGAGAGAGAGATAGAAAGAGAAGCTGTGAGTGTGTGAGAGAGAGAGAAGCTGTGAGTGAGAGAGAGAGAGAGAGAAGCTGTGAGTGAGAGAGAGAGAGAAAGAGAAGCTGTGTGTGTGAGAGAGAGAGAAGCTGTCAGAGAGAGAGAGAGAAAGAAAGAGATGCTGTGAGTGAGTGAGAGAGAGAAGCTGTGAGAGAGAGAGGGAGCAAGAGAAGCTGTGAGAGAGAGAGAGAAAGAGAAGCTGTGAGTGAGAGAGAGAGAGAGAAAGAGAAGATGTGAGTGAGTGAGAGAGAGAGAAGCTGTGAGTGAGAGAGAGAGAGAGAGCGAAGCTGTGAGAGAGATAGAGAAAGAGAAGCTGTGAGTGAGAGAGAGAGAAAGAGAAGCTGTGAGTGAGAGAGAGATAAAGAGAAGCTGTGAGTTAGAGAGAAACAGTGAAAGAGAAGCTGTGAGTGAGAGAGAGAGAGAGAAAGAGAAGATGTGAGTGAGAGAGATAGAGAGAAGCTGTGAGTGAGAGAGAGAGAGAAAGAGAAGATAGTGAGAGAGTGAGAGAGAGAAAGAGAAGCTGTGAGTGAGAGAGAGAGAGAAGCTGTGAGTGAGTGAGTGAGAGAGAGAGAGAGAAACTGTGAGTGAGAGAGAGAGAGAGAAAGAGAAAGAGAAGCTGTGAGTGAGAGAGAGAGAGAAAGAAAGAGAAGCTGTGAGTGAGAGAGAGAGAGAGAGAAAGAGAAGCTGTGAGTGAGAGAGTGAGAGAAAGGGAAGCTGTGAGTGAGAGAGAGAGGGTGAAAGAGAAACTGTGAGTGAGAGAGAGAGAAAGTAAGAGAAGCTGTGAGTGAGAGAGAGAGGGTGAAAGAGAAGCTGTGATTGTGAGAGAGAGGGAGAAAAAGGGAAGCTGTGAGTGAGCGTGAGAGAGAGAGAAGCTGTGACAGTGGGATAGAGAGAAAGATAAGCTGTGAGTGAGAGAGAGAAAGAAACAGAAGCTATGAGTGAGAGAGAGAGAAGCTATGAGTGAGAGAGAGAGGGAGAAAGAGAAGTTGTGAGTGAGAGAGAGAGAGAAAGAGAAGCTGTGAGTGAGTGAGAGAGAGAGGGAGAAGCTGTGAGAGAGAGAGAGATAGAAGCTGTGAGCGAGTGAGAGAGAGTGAAGCAGTGAGAGAGAGAGAGAGAGAAGCTGTGAGAGAGAGAGAGAAGGAGAAGCTGTGAGTGAGATAGAGAGAGACAAAGAGAAGCTGTGAGTGAGAGAGAGAGAGAAGTTGTGAGTGAGAGAGAAAGAGAAGCTGTGAGTGAGAGAGAAAGAAAGAGAAGCTATGAGTTAGAGAGAGTGAAAGAGAAGCTGGGAGTGAGAGAGAGAGAGAATAAGAAGCTGTGAAATAGAGAGAGAAAGAGAAGCTGTGAGTGAGAGAGAGAGTGAGAAGCTGTGAGTGAGAGAGAAAGAGAAGCTGTGAGTGAGAGAGAAAGAGAAGCTGTGTGTGTGTGTGAGAGAGAGAAGCTGTGAGTGAGAGAGAGAGAAAGAGAAGCGGTGAGTGAGAGAGAGAGAGAAAGAGAAGCTGTGAGTGAGAGAGTGAGATAAAGAGAAGCTGTGAGTTAGAGAGAGACAGAGAAAGAGAAGCTGTGAGTGAGAGAGAGAGAGAAAAAGGATCTGTGAGTGAGAGAGAGAGAGAGAAAGAGAAGCTGTGAGTGAGAGAGAGAGAGAGAAGCTGTGAGTGAGAGTGAGAGAGAAAGAGAAGCTGTGAGTGAGAGAGTGAGAGAACGAGAAGCTGTGAGTGAGAGAGAGAAAGAGAAGCTGTGAGTGAGAGAGAGAGAGAGGGAGAAAGATAATCTGTGAGTGAGTGAGAGAGAGAGAGAGAGTAGCTGTGAGTGAGAGAGAGAGAGAAGCTGTGAGTGAGTGAGAGAGAGAGAAGCTTTGAGTGAGAGAGAGAAAGAGAAGCTGTGAGTGAGAGAGAGAGAAAGAGAAGCTGTGAGTGAGAGAGAGATAAAGAGAAGCTGTGAGTTAGAGAGAGAGAGAAAGAGAAGCTGTGAGTGAGAGAGAGAGAGAAAGAGCTGTGTTAGAGAGAGAGAATCTGTGAGTGAGAGAGAGAGAGAGAGAAAGAGAAGATGTCAGTAAGAGAGGGAGAGAGAGAGAATCTGTGAGTGAGAGAGAGAGAAAGATAAGCTGTGTGAGAGAGGGAGAGAAAGAGAAGCTGTGAGAGAGAGACAGAGAGAGAGTGAAGCTGTGAGTGAGAGAGAGAGAGAGAAGCTGTGAGTGAGAGAGAGAGAGAAAGAGAAGCTATGAGTGAGAGAGAGAGAAAGAAAAGCTGGGAGTGAGAGAGAAAGAGAAGCTGTGAGTGAGAGAGAGAGAGAAAGAGAAGCTGTGAGTGAGAGAGAAAGAGAGAAAGAGAAGCTGTGAGTGAGAGAGAGAAAGAGAAGCTGTGAGTGAGAGAGAGAGAAAGAGAAGCTGTGAGTGAGAGAGACATAAAGAAGCTGTGAGTTAGAGAGAGACAGAGAAAGAGAAGATGTTAGTGAGAGAGTGAGAGAGAGAAAGAGAAGGTGTGTGTGTGAGAGAGAAAGAGAAGCTGTGAGAGAGAGAGAGAAGATGTGAGTGAGTGAGAGAGAGAGAAGATGTGAGTGAGAGAAAGAGAAAGAGAAGCTGTGAGTGAGTGAGAGAGAGAGATAAAGAGAAGCTGTGAGTGATAGAGAGAGATAAAGAAAAGCTGTGAGTGAGAGAGAGAAAGAGAAGCTGGGAGTGAGTAAGAGAGAGAAAGAGAGGCTGTGAGTGAGAGAGAGAGAGAGAGAAAAGCTGTGAGTGAGAGAGAAAGAAAGAAAGAGAAGCTGTGAGTGAGTGAGAGAGAGAGAGAGAAACTGTGAGTGAGAGAGAGAGAGAAAGAGAAACTGTGAGTGAGAGAGAGCGAAGATGTGAGTGAGAGAGAGAGAGAAAGAGATGTGAGTGAGAGAGAGAAAGAGAAACTGTGAGTGAGAGAGAGTGAGAGAAAGCAAGAGAAGCTGTGAGTGAGAGAGAGATAAAGAGAAGCTGTGAGTTAGAGAGAGACAGAGAAAGAGAAGCTGTTAGTGAGAGAGAGAGAAAGAGAAGCTGTGAGTGAGAGAGAGAGAAAGAGAAGCTGTGAGTGTGTGAGAGAGAGAGATAGAGAAGCTGTGAGTGAGAGAGAGTGAGAGAAAGAAAAGCTGTGAGTGAGGGAGTGAGAGAAAGAGAAGCTGTGAGTGAGAGAGAGAGAAAGAAAGAGAAGCTGTGAGTGAGAGAGAGAGGGTGAAAGAGAAGCTGTGATTGTGAGAGAGAAGGAGAAAAAGGGAAGCTGTGAGTGAGCGTGAGAGAGAGAGAAGCTGTGACAGTGGGAGAGAGAGAGAGAGAAAGAGAAGCTGTGAGTGAGAGAGAGAGAAAGAAAGAGAAGCTATGAGCGAGAGAGAGAGAGAGAGAGAAGCTGTGAGTGAGAGAGAGAGGGAAAGAGAAGCTGTGAGTGTGAGAGAGAGACAGAGAAAGAGAAACTGTGAGTGAGAGAGAGAGAGCTAGAAGCTGTGAGTGAGTGAGAGAGAGAAAGAGAAGCTGTGCGTGTGTGAGAGAGAGAAAGAGATGCTGTGAGTGAGAGAGAGAGAAAGAAAGAGAAGCTGTGAGTGAGAGAGAGAGAAGCTTTGAGTGAGAGAGAGAGGGAGAAAGAGAATCTGTGAGTAAGAGAGAGAGAGAGAGAAGCTGTGAATGAGAGAGAGAGAGAAAGAGAAGATAGTGAGAGAGTGAGAGAGAAAGAGAAGCTGTGAGTGATAGAGAGAGAGAAGCTGTGAGTGAGAGAGCGAGAGAGAAAGATAAGCTGTGAGTTAGAGAGAAACAGAGAAAGACAAGCTGTGAGTGAGAGAGAGAGAGAAAGAGAAGCTGTGTGTGTGTGTGAGAGAGAAGCTGTGTGTGTGTGAGAGAGAGAAGCTGTGAGTGAGAGAGAGAGAAAGAGATGTTAGTGAGAGAGAGAGAAAGAGAAGCTGTGAGTGAGAGAGAGAGAAAGAGAAGCTGTGAGTGAGAGAGAGAGAAAAAGAGAAGCTGTGAGTGCGAGAGAGAGAGAGAGAAAGAGAATCTGTGAGTAAGAGAGAGAGAGAAGCTGTGAGTGAGAGAGAGAGAGATAGAAGCTGTGAGTGAGAGAGAGAGAGCGAAAGAGAAGCTGTGAGTGAGAAAGAGAGAAAGAGCTGTGAGTGAGAGAGAGAGAAGCTGTGAGTGAGAGAGAGAGAAAGAGAAGATGTGAGTGAGAGAGAGAGAGAGAGAAAGAAATAAAGAGAAGCTGTGAGTGAGAGAGAAGCTTTGAGTGAGAGAGAGAGAGGGAGAAAGAGAAGCGGTGAGTGAGAGAGAGAGAAAAAGAGAAGCTGTGAGTGTGAGAGTGAGAGAAAGAGAATCTGTGAGTAAGAGAGAGAGAGAAGCTGTGAGTTAGAGAGAGAGATAAAAGCTGCGAGTGAGAGAGAGAAAGAGAAGCTGTGAGTGAGAGAGAGAGAGAGAAAGAGAAGCTGTGAGTGAGAGAGAAAGAAAGAAAGGGAAGCTATGAGTGAGAGAGAGAGAAGCTGTAATTGAGAGAGAGAGGGAGAAAGAGAAGCTGTGTGAGAGAGAGAGAAAGAGAGGCTGTGAGTGAGAGAGACAGACAGAGAAAGAGAAGCTGTGAGTGAGAGAGAGAGAGCTAGAAGCTGTGAGTGAGTGAGTGAGGGAGAGAGAAGCTTTGAGTGAGAGAGAGAAAGAGAAGCTGTGAGTGAGAGAGAGAGAAAGAGAAGCTGTGAGTTAGAGAGAAACAGTGAAAGAGAAGCTATGAGTGAGAGAGAGAGAGAAAGAGAAGCTGTGTGTGTGTGAGAGAGAGAAGCTGTGAGTGAGAGAGAGAGAGAAAGAGAAGATAGTGAGAGAGTGAGAGAGAGAAAGAGAAGCTGTGAGTGAGAGAGAGAGAGAAGCTGTGAGTGAGAGAGCGAGAGAGAAAGATAAGCTGTGAGTGAGTGAGTGAGAGAGAGAGAGAGAAACTGTGAGTGAGAGAGAGAGAGAGAAAGAGAAAGAGAAGCTGTGAGTGAGAGAGAGAGAGAAAGAAAGAGAAGCTATGAGTGAGAGAGAGAGAGAAGCTGTGAGTGAGAGAGAGATGGAGAAAGAGAAGCTGTGTGAGAGAGAGAAAGAAAGAGAAGCTGTGAGTGAGAGAGAGAGAGAAAGTGAAGATGTGAGAGAGAGAAAGAGGTGTGAGTGAGAGAGAGAGAGAGAGAGAGAAGCTGTGAGTGAGAGAGAGAGAAAGAGAAGCTGTGACTGAGAGAGAGAGATAAAGACAAGCTGTGAGTTAGAGAGAGACAGAGAAAGAGAAGCTGTGAGTGAGAGTGAGAGAGAAAGAGATGTGAGTGAGAGAGAGAAAGAGAAACTGTGAGTGAGAGAGAGAGAGAGAAAGAAAGACAAGCTGTGAGTGAGAGAGAGATAAAGGGAAGCTGTGAGTTAGAGAGAGACAGAGAAAGAGAAGCTTGAGTGAGTGAGAGAGAGAGAAGCTGTGAGTGTGAGAGAGATAGAGATAGAGACGCTGTGAGTGAGAGAGAGAGAGAGAGAAAGAGAAGCTGTGAGTGAGAGAGTGAGAGAAAGGGAAGCTGTGAGTGAGAGAGAGAGGGTGAAAGAGAAACTGTGAGTGAGAGAGAGAGAAAGTAAGAGAAGCTGTGATTGTGAGAGAGAGGGAGAAAAAGGGAAGCTGTGAGTGAGCGTGAGAGAGAGATAAGCTGTGACAGTGGGATAGAGAGAAAGATAAGCTGTGAGTGAGAGAGAGAGAAAGAAACAGAAGCTATGAGTGAGAGAGAGAGAAGCTATGAGTGAGAGAGAGAGGGAGAATGAGAAGTTGTGAGTGAGAGAGAGAGAGAAAGAGAAGCTGTGAGTGAGAGAGAGAGAGAGGGAGAAGCTGTGAGAGAGAGAGAGATAGAAGCTGTGAGTGAGTGAGAGAGAGAGAAGCTGTGTGTGTGAGAGAGAGAAGCTGTGAGTGAGAGAGAGAGAAGGAGAAGCTGTGAGTGAGATAGAGAGAGACAAAGAGAAGCTGTGAGTGAGAGAGAGAGAAGCTGTGAGTGAGAGAGAAAGAGAAGCTGTGAGTGAGAGAGAAAGAGAAGCTATGAGTTAGAGAGAGAGAGTGAAAGAGAAGCTGGGAGTGAGAGAGAGAGAGAATAAGAAGCTGTGAAATAGAGAGAGAAAGAGAAGCTGTGATTGAGAGAGAGAGTGAGAAGCTGTGAGTGAGAGAGAAAGAGAAGCTGTGAGTGAGAGAGAAAGAGAAGCTGTGTGTGTGTGTGAGAGAGAAGCTGTGAGTGAGTGACAGAGAAAGAGAAGCTGTGAGTGAGAGAGAGAGAGAAAGAGAAGCTGTGAGTGAGAGAGTGAGATAAAGAGAAGCTGTGAGTTAGAGAGAGACAGAGAAAGAGAAGCTGTGAGTGAGAGAGAGAGAGAAAAAGGATCTGTGAGTGAGAGAGAGAGAGAGAAAGAGAAGCTGTGAGTGAGAGAGAGAGAGAGAAGCTGTGAGTGAGAGTGAGAGAGAAAGAGAAGCTGTGAGTGAGAGAGTGAGAGAAAGAGAAGCTGTGAGTGAGAGAGAGAGAAAGAGAAGCTGTGAGTGAGAGAGAGAGGGAGAAAGATAATCTGTGAGTGAGTTAGAGAGAGAGAGATAGAGTAGCTGTGAGTGAGAGAGAGAGAGAAGCTGTGAGTGAGTGAGTGAGAGAGAGAGAAGCTGTGAGTGAGAGAGAGAAAGAGAAGCTGTGAGTGAGAGAGAGAGAGAGAAAGAGAAGCTGTGAGTGAGAGAGAGATAAAGAGAAGCTGTGAGTTAGAGAGAGAGAGAAAGAGAAGCTGTGAGTGAGAGAGAGAGAGAAAGAGAAGCTGTGTGTGAGAGAGAGAATCTGTGAGTGAGAGAGAGAGAGAGAGAAAGAGAAGATGTCAGTGAGAGAGGGAGAGAGAGAGAGAGAATCTGTGAGTGAGAGAGAGAGAAAGATAAGCTGTGTGAGAGAGGGAGAGAAAGAGAAGCTGTGAGAGAGAGACAGAGAGAGAGTGAGAAGCTGTGAGTGAGTGAGAGAGAGACAAGCTGTGAGTGAGAGAGAGAGAGAAAGAGAAGCTATGAGTGAGAGAGAGAGAAAGAAAAGCTGTGAGTGAGAGAGAAAGAGAAGCTGTGAGTGAGAGAGAGAGAGAAAGAGAAGGTGTGAGTGAGAGAGAGAGAGAAAGAGAAGCTGTGAGTGAGAGAGAGAGAGAGAAAGAGAAGCTGTGAGAGAGAGAGAAGCTGTGAGTGAGAGAGAAAGAAAGAAATAGAAGCTGTGAGTGAGTGAGAGAGAGAGAAGCTGTGAGTGAGTGAGAGAGAGAGAAGCTGTGAGTGAGAGAGAAAGGGAAAGAGAGGCTGTGAGTGAGAGAGAGAGAGAAGCTGTGAGTGAGAGAGAGAGAGAAGCTGTGAGTGAGAGAGAAAGAGATGCTGTGAGTGAGAGAGAGAGAGAGAAGCTGAGAGAGAGATACAGAGAAGCTGTGAGTTAGAGAGAGAGAGAGAGAGAAGCTGTGAGTGAGACAGAGAGAAAGAGAAGCTGTGTGTGTGAGAGAGAGAGAAGCTGTGAGTGAGAGAGAGAGAGAAAGAGAAGCTGTGAGTGAGAGAGAAAGCTGTGAGTGAGATAGAAATAGAAAGAGAAGCTGTGAGTGAGAGAGAGAGAGAGAAGCTGTGAGTGAGAGAGAGAGAGAAACTGTGAGTGAGAGAGAGAAAGAGAAGCTGTGAGTGAGAGAGAGATAAAGAGAAGCTGTGATTGTGAGAGAGAGGGAGAGAAAGGGAAGCTGTGAGTGAGCATGAGAGAGAGAGAGAAGCTGTGACAGTGGGAGAGAGAGAAAGAGAAGCAGTGAGTGAGAGAGAAAGAAAGAAAGGGAAGCTATGAGTGAGAGAGAGAGAAGCTGTAATTGAGAGAGAGAGGGAGAAAGAGAAGCTGTGTGTGAGAGAGAGAAAGAGAGGCTGTGAGTGAGAGAGACAGACAGAGAAAGAGAAGCTGTGAGTGAGAGAGAGAGAGCTAGAAGCTGTGAGTGAGTGAGGGAGAGAGAAGCTTTGAGTGAGAGAGAGAAAGAGAAGCTGTGAGTGAGAGAGAGAGAAAGAGAAGCTGTGAGTGAGAGAGAGATAAAGAGAAGCTGTGAGTTAGAGAGAGAGAGAAAGAGAAGCTGTGAGTAGAGAGAGAGAGAATGTGAGTGAGAGAGAGAGGGAGAAATGGAAGCAGTGAGTGAGAGAGAGAGAGAAAGAGAAGCTGTGAGTGAGAGAGAGAGAGAAAAAAAATCTGTGTGTGAGAGAGAGAGAAGCTGTGAGTGAGAGAAAGAAGCTGTGAGTGAGAGAGAGAAAGAGAAGCTGTGAGTGAGAGAGAGAGAGAGAAAGAGAAGCTGTGAGTGAGAGAGAGATAAAGAGAAGCTGTGAGAGAGAGAGACAGAGAAAGAGAAGCTGTGAGTGAGAGAGAGAGAGAGAAAGACAAGCTGTGTGTGTGTGAGAGAGAGAAGGTGTGAGTGAGAGAGAGAGAGAAGGAGAAGATGTTAGTGAGAGAGTGAGAGAGAGAAAGAGAAGCTGTGAGTGAGAGAGAGAGAAGCTGTGTGAGAGAAAGAGAGAAAGAGAAGGTGTGAGAGAGAGAGAGAAAGCTGTGAGTGAGAGAGAGAGAAGCTGTGAGTGAGAGAGAGAGAAGATGTGAGTGAGAGAGAGAAAGAGAAAGAGAAGCTGTGAGTGAGTGAGAGAGAGAGATAAAGAGAAGCTGTGAGTGATAGAGAGAGATAAAGAAAAGCTGTGAGTGAGAGAGAGAGAAAGAGAAGCTGGGAGTGAGTAAGAGAGAAAGAGAAGCTGTGAGTGTGTGAGAGAGAGAGAAGCTGTGAGTGAGAGAGAGAGGGAGAAAGAGAAGCTGTGAGTGAGAGAGAGAGAGAAAGAGAAGCTGTGTGAGAGAGGGAGAGAAAGAGATGCTGTGAGTGAGAGAGAGTGAGTGAGAAGCTGTGAGTGAGAGAGAGAGAGAGAAGCTGTGAGAGAGAGAGAGAGAGAGAGAAAGAGAAGCTATGAGTGAGAGAGAGAGAAAGAGAAGCTGTGAGTGAGAGAGAGAAGCTGTGAGTGAGAGAGAGAGAGAAAGAGAAGCTGTGAGTGAGAGAGAGAGAAAGAGAAGCTGTGAATGTGAGAGTGAGAAAAAGGGAAGCTGTGAGTGAGAGTGAGAGAGATAGAAGCTGTGACAGTGGGAGAGAGAAAGAGAGAAAGAGAAGCTGTGAGTGAGAGAGAGAGGGAGAAAGAGAATCTGTGAGTGTGTGAGAGAGAGATAGAGTAGCTGTGAGTGAGAGAGAGAGAGAAGCTGTGAGTGAGTGAGTGAGAGAGAGAGAGAGAATCTGTGAGTGAGAGAGAGAAAGAGAAGCTGTGAGTGAGAGAGAGAAAGAGAAGCTGTGAGTGAGAGAAAGATAAAGAGAAGCTGTGAGTTAGAGAGAGAGGGAGAAAGAGAATCTGTGAGTGAGAGAGAGAGATAGAGTAGCTGTGAGTGAGTGAGAGAGAGAAGCTGTGAGTGAGTGAGTGAGAGAGAGAGAAGCTGTGAGTGAGAGAGAGAAAGAGAAGCTGTGAGTGAGAGAGAGAAAGAGAAGCTGTGAGTGAGAGAGAGATAAAGAGAAGCTGTGAGTTAGAGAGAGAGAGAAAGAGAAGCTGTGAGTGAGAGAGAGAGAGAAAGAGAAGCTGTGTGAGAGAGAGAATCTCTGAGTGAGAGAGAGAGCGAGAAAGAGAAGATGTCAGTGAGAGAGGGGGAGAGAGAGAGAATCTGTGAGTGAGAGAAAGAGAGAAAGATAAGCTGTGTGAGAGAGGGAGAGAAAGAGATGCTGTGAGTGAGAGAGAGAGAGAGTGAGAAGCTGTGAGTGAGAGAGAGAGAGAGAGAAGCTGTGAGTGAGAAAGAGAGAGAGAGAGAGAAGCTATGAGTGAGAGAGAGAGAAAGAGAAGCTGTGAGTGAGAGAGAAAGAGAAGCTGTGAGTGAGAGAGAGAGAGAAAGAGAAGCTGTGAGTGAGAGAGAGAGAGAGAAAGAGAAGCTGTGAGTGAGAGAGTGAAAGAGAAAGAGAAGCTGTGAGAGAGAAGCTGTGAGTGAGAGAGAAATAAAGAAATAGAAGCTGTGAGTGAGTGAGAGAGAGAGAAGCTGTGAGAGAGAGAGAGAAGCTGTGAGTGAGAGAGAAAGGGAAAGAGAGGCTGTGAGTGAGAGAGAGAGAGAGAAGCTGTGAGTGAGAGAGAGAGAGAAGCTGTGAGTGAGAGAGAAAGAGAGGCTGTGAGTGAGAGAGAGAGAAGCTGAGTGAGAGAGAGATAAAGAGAAGCTGTGAGTTAGAGAGAGAGAAAGAGAAGCTGTGTGTGTGTGAGAGAGAGAGAAGCTGTGAGTGAGAGAGAGAGAGAGAAAGAGAAGCTGTGAGTGAGAGAGAAAGCTGTGAGTGAGAGAGAAAGAGAAAGATAAGCTGTGAGTGACAGAGAGAGAGAAGCTGTGAGTGAGAGAGAGAGAAACTGTGAGTGAGTGAGAGAGATAAGCTGTGAGTGAGTGAGAGAGAGAGAAGCTGAGAGTGAGAGAGAGAAATAAAGAGAAGGTGTGAGTGAGTGAGAGAGATAGAGAGAAGCTGTGAGTGAGAGAGAGAAATAAAGAGAAGCTGTGAGATAGAGAGAAACAGAGAAAGAGAAGCTGTGAGTGAGAGAGAGAGAGAGAAAGAGAAGCTGTGAGTGTGTGTGAGAGAGAAAGAGAAGCTGTGAGTTTGAGAGAGACAGAGAAAGAGAAGCTGTGAGTGAGAGAGTGAGAGAGAAAGAGAAGCTGTGAGTGAGAGAGAGAGAGAAAGAGAAGCTGTGAGTGAGAGAGAGAGAAAGAAAGAGAAGCTGTGAGTGAGAGAGAGAGGGAGAAAGAGAATCTGTGAGTGAGTGAGTGAGAGAGAGAGAAGCTGTGAGTGAGAGAGAGAAAGAGAAGCTGTGTGAGAGAGAGAGAGAGAGAGTAGCTGTGAGGGAGAGAGAGAGAGAAGCTGTGAGTGAGAGAGAGAGAGAGAAGCTGTGAGTGAGAGAGAGAAAGAGAAGATGTGAGTGAGAGAGAGAGAGAAAGAGAAGCTGTGAGTGAGAGAGAGATAAAGAGAAGCTGTGAGTTAGAGAGAGAGAGAAAGAGAAGCTGTGAGTGAGAGAGAGAGAGAAAGAGAAGCTGTGTGAGAGAGAGAGAATCTGTGAGTGAGAGAGAGAGAGAAAGAGAAGATGTCAGTGAGAGAGGGAGAGAGAGAGAGAACCTGTGAGAGAGAGAGAGAGAGAAAGATAAGCTGTGAGTGAGAGAGTGAAAGAGAAAGAGAAGCTGTGTGTGTGAGAGAGAAGCTGTGAGTGAGAGAGAAAGAAAGAAATAGAAGCTGTGAGTGAGTGAGAGAGAAAGAGAAGCTGTGAGTGAGAGAGAGAGAAAGAGAAGCTGTGAGTGAGAGAGAGAGAGAAAGAGAAGCTGTGAGTGAGAGAGTGAAAGAGAAAGCGAAGCTGTGTGAGAGAGAGACTAGCTGTGAGTGAGAAGGAAAGAAAGAAATAGAAGCTGTGAGTGAGTGAGAGAGAGAGAAGCTGTGAGTGAGAGAGAGAGAGAAGCTGTGAGTGAGAGAGAAAGGGAAAGAGAGGCTGTGAGTGAGAGAGAGAGGGAGAAGCTGTGAGTGAGAGAGAGAGAGAAGCTGTGTGTGAGAGAGAAAGAGAGGCTGTGAGTGAGAGAGAGAGAGAGAAGCTGAGTGAGAGAGAGATAAAGAGAAGCTGTGAGTTAGAGAGAGAGAAAGAGAAGCTGTGAGTGAGACAGAGAGAAAGAGAAGCTGTGTGTGTGTGAGAGAGAGAGAAGCTGTGAGTGAGAGAGAGAGAGAAAGAGAAGTTGTGAGTGAGAGAGAAAGCTGTGAGTGAGAGAGAAAGAGAAAGATAAGCTGTGAGTGAGAGAGAGAGAGAAGCTGTGAGAGAGAGAGAGAGAAACTGTGAGTGAGAGAGAGAGAGAGAAGCTGTGAGTGAGTGAGAGAGAGAGAAGCTGTGAGTGAGAGAGAGAAATAAAGAGAAGGTGTGAGTGAGTGAGACAGATAGAGAGAAGCTGTAAGTGAGAGAGAGAAATAAAGAGAATCTGTGAGTTAGAGAGAAACAGAGAAAGAGAAGCTGTGAGTGAGAGAGTGAGAGAGAAAGAGAAGCTGTGAGTGAGAGAGAGAGAGAAAGAGAAGCTGTGAGAGAGAGAGAAGCTGTGAGTGAGAGAGAAAGAAAGAAATAGAAGCTGTGAGTGAGTGAGAGAGAGAGAAGCTGTGAGTGATTGAGAGAGAGAGAAGCTGTGAGTGAGAGAGAAAGGGAAATTGAGGCTGTGAGTGAGAGAGAGAGAGAAGCTGTGAGTGAGAGAGAGAGAGAAGCTGTGAGTGAGAGAGAAAGAGATGCTGTGAGTGAGAGAGAGAGAGAGAAGCTGAGTGAGAGAGAGATAAAGAGAAGCTGTGAGTTAGAGAGAGAGAGAGAGAGAGAAGCTGTGAGTGAGACAGAGAGAAAGAGAAGCTGTGTGTGTGTGTGTGAGAGAGAAGCTGTGAGTGAGAGAGAGAGAGAAAGAGAAGCTGTGAGTGAGCGAGAAAGCTGTGAGTGAGAGAGAAAGAGAAAGAGAAGCTGTGAGTGAGAGAGAGAGAAGCTGTGAGTGAGAGAGAGAGAGAAACTGTGAGTGAGAGAGAGAAAGAGAAGCTGTGAGTGAGAGAAAGATAAAGAGAAGCTGTGATTGTGAGAGAGAGGGAGAGAAAGGGAAGCTGTGAGTGAGCGTGAGAGAGAGAGAGAAGCTGTGACAGTGGGAGAGAGAGAAAGAGAAGCAGTGAGTGAGAGAGAAAGAAAGAAAGGGAAGCTATGAGTGAGAGAGAGAGAAGCTGTAATTGAGAGAGAGAGGGAGAAAGAGAAGCTGTGTGTGTGAGAGAGAAAGAGAGGCTGTGAGTGAGAGAGACAGACAAAGAAAGAGAAGCTGTGAGTGAGAGAGAGAGAGCTAGAAGCTGTGAGGGAGAGAGAAGCTTTGAGTGAGAGAGAGAAAGAGAAGCTGTGAGTGAGAGAGAGAGAAAGAGAAGCTGTGAGTGAGAGAGAGATAAAGAGAAGCTGTGAGTTAGAGAGAGAGAGAAAGAGAAGCTGTGAGTGAGAGAGAGAGAGAAGCTGTGAGTGAGAGAGAGAGGGAGAAATGGAAGCAGTGAGTGAGAGAGAGAGAGAAAGAGAAGCTGTGAGTGAGAGAGAGAGAGAAAAAAAATCTGTGTGTGTGAGAGAGAGAAGCTGTGAGTGAGAGAGAGAAGCTGTGAGTGAGAGAGAGAAAGAGAAGCTGTGAGTGAGAGAGAGAGAGAGAAAGAGAAGCTGTGAGTGAGAGAGAGATAAAGAGAAGCTGTGTGAGAGAGAGACAGAGAAAGAGAAGCTGTGAGTGAGAGAGAGAGAGAGAAAGACAAGCTGTGTGTGTGAGAGAGAGAGAAGGTGTGAGTGAGTGAGAGAGAGAAGGAGAAGATGTTAGTGAGAGAGTGAGAGAGAGAAAGAGAAGCTGTGAGAGAGAGAGAGAGAGAGAAAGAGAAGCTGTGAGTGAGAGAGAGATAAAGAGAAGCTGTGAGAGAGAGAGACAGAGAAAGAGAAGCTGTGAGTGAGAGAGAGAGAGAGAAAGACAAGCTGTGTGTGTGAGAGAGAGAGAAGGTGTGAGTGAGTGAGAGAGAGAAGGAGAAGATGTTAGTGAGAGAGTGAGAGAAAGAGAAGCTGTGAGTGAGAGAGAGAGAAGCTGTGTGAGAGAGAGAGAGAAAGAGAAGGTGTGTGTGAGAGAGAGAAAGCTGTGAGTGAGAGAGAGAGAAGCGGTGAGTGAGAGAGAGAGAGAAGATGTGAGTGAGAGAGAGAAAGAGAAAGAGAAGCTGTGAGTGAGTGAGAGAGAGATAAAGAGAAGCTGTTAGTGATAGAGAGAGATAAAGAAAAGCTGTGAGTGAGAGAGAGAAAGAGAAGCTGGGAGTGAGTAAGAGAGAAAGAGAAGCTGTGAGTGTGTGTGTGAGAGAGAAGCTGTGAGTGAGAGAGAGAGGGAGAAAGAGAAGCTGTGAGTGAGAGAGAGAGAGAAAGAGAAGCTGTGTGAGAGAGGGAGAGAAAGAGATGCTGTGAGTGAGAGAGAGTGAGTGAGAAGCTGTGAGTGAGAGAGAGAGAGAGAGAAGCTGTGAGTGAGAGAGAGAGAGAGAGAAGCTGTGAGAGAGAGAGAGAGAGAAAGAGAAGCTATGAGTGAGAGAGAGAGAAAGAGAAGCTGTGAGTGAGAGAGAGAAGCTGTGAGTGAGAGAGAGAGAGAAAGAGAAGCTGTGAGTGAGAGAGAGAGAAAGAGAAGCTGTGAATGTGAGAGTGAGAAAAAGGGAAGCTGTGAGTGAGAGTGAGAGAGATAGAAGCTGTGACAGTGGGAGAGAGAAAGAGAGAAAGAGAAGCTGTGAGTGAGAGACAGAGGGAGAAAGAGAATCTGTGAGTGTGAGAGAGAGAGAGATAGAGTAGCTGTGAGTGAGAGAGAGAGAGAAGCTGTGAGTGAGTGAGTGAGTGAGAGAGAGAGAAGCTGTGAGTGAGAGAGAGAAAGAGAAGCTGTGAGTGAGAGAGAGAAAGAGAAGCTGTGAGTGAGAGAGAGATAAAGAGAAGGTGTGAGTTAGAGAGAGAGGGAGAAAGAGAATCTGTGAGTGAGAGAGAGAGATAGAGTAGCTGTGAGTGAGAGAGAGAGAGAAGCTGTGAGTGAGTGAGTGAGAGAGAGAGAGAAGCTGTGAGTGAGAGAGAGAAAGAGAAGCTGTGAGTGAGAGAGAGAAAGAGAAGCTGTGAGTGAGAGAGAGATAAAGAGAAGCTGTGAGTTAGAGAGAGAGAGAAAGAGAAGCTGTGAGTGAGAGAGAGAGAGAAAGAGAAGCTGTGTGAGAGAGAGAATCTGTGAGTGAGAGAGAGAGCGAGAAAGAGAAGATGTCAGTGAGAGAGGGAGAGAAAGAGAGAAGCTGTGAGTGAGAGAAAGACAGAAAGATAAGCTGTGTGAGAGAGGGAGAGAAAGAGATGCTGTGAGTGAGAGAGAGAGAGTGAGAAGCTGTGAGTGAGAGAGAGAGAGAGAGAAGCTGTGAGTGAGAGAGAGAGAGAGAGAGAGAAGCTATGAGTGAGAGAGAGAGAAAGAGAAGCTGTGAGTGAGAGAGAAAGAGAAGCTGTGAGTGAGAGAGAGAGAGAAAGAGAAGCTGTGAGTGAGAGAGAGAGAGAGAAAGAGAAGCTGTGAGTGAGAGTGAGAGAGAAAGAGAAGCTGTGAGAGAGAAGCTGTGAGTGAGAGAGAAATAAAGAAATAGAAGCTGTGAGTGAGTGAGAGAGAGAGAAGCTGTGAGTGAGAGAGAGAGAGAGAGAAGCTGTGAGTGAGAGAGAAAGGGAAAGAGAGGCTGTGAGTGAGAGAGAGAGAGAGAAGCTGTGAGTGAGAGAGAGAGAGAAGCTGTGAGTGAGAGAGAAAGAGAGGCTGTGAGTGAGAGAGAGAGAAGCTGAGTGAGAGAGAGATAAAGAGAAGCTGTGAGTTAGAGAGAGAGAAAGAGAAGCTGTGTGTGTGTGAGAGAGAGAGAAGCTGTGAGTGAGAGAGAGAGAGAGAGAAAGAGAAGCTGTGAGTGAGAGAGAAAGCTGTGAGTGAGAGAGAAAGAGAAAGATAAGCTGTGAGTGAGAGAGAGAGAGAGAAGCTGTGAGTGAGAGAGAGAGAAACTGTGAGTGAGTGAGAGAGAGAGAAGCTGTGAGTGAGTGAGAGAGAGAGAAGCTGTGAGTGAGAGAGAGAAATAAAGAGAAGGTGTGAGTGAGTGAGAGAGATAGAGAGAAGCTGTGAGTGAGAGAGAGAAATAAAGAGAAGCTGTGAGATAGAGAGAAACAGAGAAAGAGAAGCTGTGAGTGAGAGAGAGAGAGAAAGAGAAGCTGTGAGTGTGTGTGAGAGAGAAAGAGAAGCTGTGAGTTTGAGAGAGACAGAGAAAGAGAAGCTGTGAGTGAGAGAGTGAGAGAGAAAGAGAAGCTGTGAGTGAGAGAGAGAGAGAGAAAGAGAAGCTGTGAGTGAGAGAGAGAGAAAGAAAGAGAAGCTGTGAGAGAGAGAGGG
Source organism: Bradypodion ventrale (assembly GCA_035047345.1). NCBI lineage: Eukaryota > Metazoa > Chordata > Lepidosauria > Squamata > Chamaeleonidae > Bradypodion > Bradypodion ventrale. The sequence goes on along the minus strand of JAWDJE010000018.1, from coordinate 8,016,684 downwards.
AGAAAGAGAATCTGTGAGTGAGTGAGTGAGAGAGAGAGAAGCTGTGAGTGAGAGAGATAGAGATAGAGTAGCTGTGAGTGAGAGAGAGAGTGAAGCTGTGAGTGAGTGAGAGAGAGAGAAGCTGTGAGTGAGAGAGAAAGAGAAGATGTGAGTGAGAGAGAGAGAGAAAGAGAAGCTGTGAGTGAGAGAGAGATAAAGAGAAGCTGTGAGTTAGAGAGAGAGAGAAAGAGAAGCTGTGAGTGAGAGAGAGAGAAAGAGAAGCTGTGTGAGAGAGAGAATCTGTGAGTGAGAGAGAGAGAGAAAGAGAAGATGTCAGTGAGAGAGGGAGAGAGAGAGAACCTGTGAGAGAGAGAGAGAGAGAAAGATAAGCTGTGTGAGAGAGGGAGAGAAAGAGAAGCTGTGAGTGAGAGAGAGAGAGAGTGAGAAGCTGTGTGTGTGTGTGTGAGAGAGAGAAGCTGAGTGAGAGTGAGAGAGAGAAAGAGAAGCTATGAGTAAGAGAGAGAGAAAGAGAAGCTGTGAGTGAGAGTGAAAGAGAAGCTGTGAGTGAGAGAGAGAGAGAAAGAGAAGCTGTGAGTGAGAGAGAGAGAGAGAAAGAGAAGCTGTGAGTGAGAGTGTGAAAGAGAAAGAGAAGCTGTGTGTGTGAGAGAGAAGCTGTGAGTGAGAGAGAAAGAAAGAAATAGAAGCTGTGAGTGAGTGAGAGAGAAAGAGAAGCTGTGAGTGAGAGAGAGAGAAAGAGAAGCTGTGAGTGAGAGAGAGAGAGAGAAAGAGAAGCTGTGAGTGAGAGAGTGAAAGAGAAAGCGAAGCTGTGTGAGAGAGAGACTAGCTGTGAGTGAGAAGGAAAGAAAGAAATAGAAGCTGTGAGTGAGTGAGAGAGAGAGAAGCTGTGAGTGAGAGAGAGAGAGAAGCTGTGAGTGAGAGAGAAAGGGAAAGAGAGGCTGTGAGTGAGAGAGAGAGGGAGAAGCTGTGAGTGAGAGAGAGAGAGAAGCTGTGTGAGAGAGAGAAAGAGAGGCTGTGAGTGAGAGAGAGAGAGAGAAGCTGAGTGAGAGAGAGATAAAGAGAAGCTGTGAGTTAGAGAGAGAGAAAGAGAAGCTGTGAGTGAGACAGAGAGAAAGAGAAGCTGTGTGTGTGTGAGAGAGAGAGAAGCTGTGAGTGAGAGAGAGAGAGAAAGAGAAGTTGTGAGTGAGAGAGAAAGCTGTGAGTGAGAGAGAAAGAGAAAGATAAGCTGTGAGTGAGAGAGAGAAGCTGTGAGAGAGAGAGAGAGAAACTGTGAGTGAGAGAGAGAGAGAAGCTGTGAGTGAGTGAGAGAGAGAGAAGCTGTGAGTGAGAGAGAGAAATAAAGAGAAGGTGTGAGTGAGTGAGACAGATAGAGAGAAGCTGTAAGTGAGAGAGAGAAATAAAGAGAATCTGTGAGTTAGAGAGCAACAGAGAAAGAGAAGCTGTGAGTGAGAGAGTCAGACAGAGAAAGAGAAGCTGTGAGTGAGAGAGAGAGAGCTAGAAGCTGTGAGTGAGAGAGAGTAAGAGAAGCTGTGAGTGAGAGAGAGTAAGAGAAGCTGTGAGTGAGAGAGAGATAAAGAGAAGCTGTGATTTAGAGAGAGAGAGAAAGAGAATCTGTGTGTGAGAGAGAGAAGCTGTGAGTGAGAGAGGGAGGGAGAAAGTGAAGCGGTGATTGAGAGAGAGAGAGAAAGAGAAGCTGTGAGTGAGAGAGAGAGAGACAAAAAAGAATCTGTGAGTGAGAGAGAGAAAAGCTGTGAGTGAGAGAGAGAAAGAGAAGCTGTGAGTGAGAGAGAGAGAGAGAAAGAGAACCTGTGAGTGAGAGAGAGATAAAGAGAAGCTGTGAGTTAGAGAGAGACAGAGAAAGAGAAGCTGTGTGTGTGTGAGAGAGAAAGAGAAGCTGTGTGTGTGTGTGAGAGAGAGAAGCTGTGAGTGAGAGAGAGAGAGAAATAGAAGATGTTAGTGAGAGATTGAGAGAGAGAAAGAGAAGCTGTGAGTGAGAGAGAGAGAAGCTGTGAGTGAGTGAGAGAGAGAGAAAGAGAAGGTGTGAGTGAGAGAGAGAAAGAGAAGCTGTGAGTGAGAGAGAGAGAAGCTGTGAGTGAGAGAGAGAGAGAGAAGATGTGAGTGAGAGAGAGAAAGAGAAAGAGAAGCTGTGAGTGAGTGAGAGAGATAAAGAGAAGCTGTGAGTGAGAGAGAGAGATAAAGAAAAGCTGTGAGTGAGAGAGAGAAAGAGAAGCTGGGAGTGAGTAAGAGAGAGAAAGAGAAGCTGTGAGTGTGTGTGAGAGAGAAGCTGTGAGTGAGAGAGAGAGACAGAGAAGCTGTGAGTGAGAGAGAAAGAAAGAAAGAGAAGTTGTGAGTGAGAGAGAGAGAAACTGTGAGTGAGAGAGAGAGAGAGAGAGAAAGAGAAGCTGTGAGTGAGAGAGAGAGAAGCTGTGAGTGAGAGAGAGAGGGAGAAAGAGAAGCTGTGAGTGAGAGAGAGAGAAAGAGAAGTTGTGAGTGAGTGAGAGAGAGAGAGAGAGAGAGAAGCTGTGAGAGAGAGAGAGAAGCTGTGAGTGAGTGAGAGAGAGAGAAGCTGTGAGAGAGAGAGAGAGAAGCTGTGAGTGAGAGAGAGAGAGAAGGAGAAGCTGTGAGTGAGATAGAGAGAGAGAAAGAGAAGCTGTGAGTGAGTGAGAGAGAGAGAGAAGCTGTGAGTGAGAGAGAAAGAGAAGCTGTGAGTGAGAGAGAAAGAGAAGCTATGAGTTAGAGAGAGAGAGTGAAAGAGAAGCTGTGAGTGAGCGAGAGAATGAGAAGCTGTGAGATAGCGAGAGAAAGAGAAGCTGTGAGTGAGAAAGAGAGAGAAAAGCTGTGAGTGAGAGAGAAAGAGAACCTGTGAGTGAGAGAGAAAGAGAAGCTGTGTGTGAGAGAGAGAGAGAAGCTGTGAGTGTGAGAGAGAGAAAAAGAAGCTGTGAGTGAGAGAGAGAGAGAAAGTGAAGCTGTGAGTGAGAGAGTGAGATAAAGAGAAGCTGTGAGTTAGAGAGAGGCAGAGAAAGAGAAGCTGTGAGTGAGAGAGCAAGAGAAGAAGAAGCTGTGAGTGAGAGAGAGAGAGAGAAAGAGAAGCTGTGAGTGAGAGAGAGAGAGAAGCTGTGAGTGAGAGAGTGAGAGAAAGAGAAGCTGTGAGTGAGAGAGAGAGAGAAAGAGAAGCTGTGAGTGAGAGAGAGAGAAAGAGAAGCTGTGAGTGAGAGAGAAAGAGAAGCTATGAGTTAGAGAGAGAGAGTGAAAGAGAAGCTGTGAGTGAGAGAGAGAGAATGAGAAGCTGTGATATAGCGAGAGAAAGAGAAGCTGTGAGTGAGAGAGAGAGAGAGAAGCTGTGAGTGAGAGAGAAAGAGAAGCTGTGAGTGAGAGAGAAAGAGAAGCTGTGTGTGTGAGAGAGAGAGAAGCTGTGAGTGAGAGAGAGAGAAAGAGAAGCTGTGAGTGAGATAGAGAGAGAGAAAGAGAAGCTGTGAGTGAGTGAGAGAGAGAGAGACGCTGTGAGTGAGAGAGAAAGAGAAGCTGTGAGTGAGAGAGAAAGAGAAGCTATGAGTTAGAGAGAGAGAGTGAAAGAGAAGCTGTGAGTGAGAGAGAGAGAATGAGAAGCTGTGAGATAGCGAGAGAAAGAGAAGCTGTGAGTGAGAAAGAGAGAGAAAAGCTGTGAGTGAGAGAGAAAGAGAACCTGTGAGTGTGAGAGAAAGAGAAGCTGTGTGTGTGTGAGAGAGAGAGAAGCTGTGAGTGTTTGAGAGAGAAAAAGAAGCTGTGAGTGAGAGAGAGAGAGAAAGTGAAGCTGTGAGTGAGAGAGTGAGATAAAGAGAAGCTGTGAGTTAGAGAGAGACAGAGAAAGAGAAGCTGTGAGTGAGAGAGCGAGAGAAGAAGAAGCTGTGAGTGAGAGAGAGAGAGAAAGAGAAGCTGTGAGTGAGAGAGAGAGTGAAGCTGTGAGTGAGAGAGTGAGAGAACGAGAAGCTGTGAGTGAGAGAGAGAGAAAGAAAGAGAAGCTGTGAGTGAGAGAGAGAAGCTGTGAGTGAGAGAGAGAGAAAGAGAAGCTGTGAGTGAGAGAGAGAGAGAAAGTGAAGCTGTGAGTGAGAGAGTGAGATAAAGAGAAGCTGTGGGTTAGAGAGAGACAGAGAAAGAGAAGCTGTGAGTGAGAGAGAGAGAGAGAAGCTGTGAGTGAGAGTGAGAGAGAGAGAGTGAGAAGCTGTGAGTGAGAGTGAGAGAGAAAGAGAAGCTGTGAGTGAGAGAAAGAGAAGCTGTGAGTGAGAGAGAGAAGCTGTGAGTGAGAGAGAGAGAGAAAGAGAAGCTGTGAGTGAGAGAGAGATAAAGAGAAGCTGTGAGTTAGAGAGAGACAGAGAAAGAGAATCTGTGAGTGAGAGAGAAAGTGAAAGAGAAGCTGTGTGTGTGTGAGAGAGAAGCTGTGAGTGAGAGAGAGAGAGAAAGAGAAGCTGTTAGTGAGAGATTGAGAGAGAGAAAGAGAAGCTGTGAGTGAGAGAGAGAGAAGCTGTGAGTGAGAGAAAGAGAGAAAGAGAAGGTGTGAGTGAGAGAGAGAAAGAGAAGCTGTGAGTGAGAGAAAGAGAGAAGCTGTGAGTGAGAGAGAGAGAGAGAAGATGTGAGTGAGAGAGAGAAAGAGAAAGAGAAGCTGTGAGTGAGTGAGAGAGATAAAGAGAAGATGTGAGTGATAGAGAGAGATAAAGAAAAGCTGTGAGTGAGAGAGAGAAAGAGAAGCTGGGAGTGAGTAAGAGAGAGAAAGAGAAGCTGTGAGTGTGTGAGAGAGAGAGAAGCTGTGAGTGAGAGATAGAGAGAGAGAAGCTGTGAGTGAGAGAGAGAGAAAGAAAGAGAAGTTGTGAGTGAGAGAGAGAGAGAGAGAAACTGTGAGTGAGAGAGAGAGAGAGAAAGAGAAGCTGTGAGAGAGAGAGAAAGAAAGAGAAGCTGTGAGTGAGAGAGAAGCTGTGAGTGAGAGAGAGAAGGAGAAAGAGAAGCTGTGAGTGAGAGAGAGAGAGAGAAAGAGAAGCTGTGAGTGAGTGAGAGAGAGAGAGAGAGAGAAAGAATAGCTGTGTGTGTGAGAGAGAGAAGCTGTGAGTGAGAGTGAGAGAGAAAGAGAAAGAGAAGCTGTGAGTGAGAGAGAGAGAAGCTGTGAGTGAGAGTGAGAGAGAAAGAGAAGCTGTGAGTGAGAGAAAGAGAAGCTGTGAGTGAGAGAGTGAGAGAGAAAGAGAAGCTGTGAGTGAGAGAGAGAGAGAGAAAGAGAAGCTGTGAGTGAGAGAGAGAGAAAGAAAGAGAAGCTGTGAGTGAGAGAGAGAGGGAGAAAGAGAATCTGTGAGTGAGTGAGTGAGAGAGAGAGAAGCTGTGAGTGAGAGAGAGAGAGATAGAGTAGCTGTGAGTGAGAGAGAGAGTGAAGCTGTGAGTGAGTGAGAGAGAGAGAAGCTGTGAGTGAGAGAGAAAGAGAAGATGTGAGTGAGAGAGAGAGAGAAAGAGAAGCTGTGAGTGAGAGAGAGATAAAGAGAAGCTGTGAGTTAGAGAGAGAGAGAAAGAGAAGCTGTGAGTGAGAGAGAGAGAGAAAGAGAAGCTGTGTGAGAGAGAGAGAATCTGTGAGTGAGAGAGAGAGAGAAAGAGAAGATGTCAGTGAGAGAGGGAGAGAGAGAGAGAACCTGTGAGAGAGAGAGAGAGAGAAAGATAAGCTGTGTGAGAGAGGGAGAGAAAGAGAAGCTGTGAGTGAGAGAGAGAGAGAGTGAGAAGCTGTGTGTGTGTGTGAGAGAGAGAGAAGCTGAGTGAGAGTGAGAGAGAGAAAGAGAAGCTATGAGTAAGAGAGAGAGAAAGAGAAGCTGTGAGTGAGAGAGAAAGAGAAGCTGTGAGTGAGAGAGAGAGAGAAAGAGAAGCTGTGAGTGAGAGAGAGAGAGAGAAAGAGAAGCTGTGAGTGAGAGTGTGAAAGAGAAAGAGAAGCTGTGTGTGTGAGAGAGAAGCTGTGAGTGAGAGAGAAAGAAAGAAATAGAAGCTGTGAGTGAGTGAGAGAGAAAGAGAAGCTGTGAGTGAGAGAGAGAGAAAGAGAAGCTGTGAGTGAGAGAGAGAGAGAGAAAGAGAAGCTGTGAGTGAGAGAGTGAAAGAGAAAGCGAAGCTGTGTGAGAGAGAGACTAGCTGTGAGTGAGAAGGAAAGAAAGAAATAGAAGCTGTGAGTGAGTGAGAGAGAGAGAAGCTGTGAGTGAGAGAGAGAGAGAAGCTGTGAGTGAGAGAGAAAGGGAAAGAGAGGCTGTGAGTGAGAGAGAGAGGGAGAAGCTGTGAGTGAGAGAGAGAGAGAAGCTGTGTGAGAGAGAGAAAGAGAGGCTGTGAGTGAGAGAGAGAGAGAGAAGCTGAGTGAGAGAGAGATAAAGAGAAGCTGTGAGTTAGAGAAAGAGAAAGATAAGCTGTGAGTGAGACAGAGAGAAAGAGAAGCTGTGTGTGTGTGAGAGAGAGAGAAGCTGTGAGTGAGAGAGAGAGAGAAAGAGAAGTTGTGAGTGAGAGAGAAAGCTGTGAGTGAGAGAGAAAGAGAAAGATAAGCTGTGAGTGAGAGAGAGAGAAGCTGTGAGAGAGAGAGAGAGAAACTGTGAGTGAGAGAGAGAGAGAAGCTGTGAGTGAGTGAGAGAGAGAGAAGCTGTGAGTGAGAGAGAGAAATAAAGAGAAGGTGTGAGTGAGTGAGACAGATAGAGAGAAGCTGTAAGTGAGAGAGAGAAATAAAGAGAATCTGTGAGTTAGAGAGCAACAGAGAAAGAGAAGCTGTGAGTGAGAGAGTCAGACAGAGAAAGAGAAGCTGTGAGTGAGAGAGAGAGAGCTAGAAGCTGTGAGTGAGTGAGAGAGAGAGAAGCTGTGAGTGAGAGAGAGTAAGAGAAGCTGTGAGTGAGAGAGAGAGAAAGAGAAGCTGTGAGTGAGAGAGAGATAAAGAGAAGCTGTGATTTCGAGAGAGAGAGAAAGAGAATCTGTGTGTGAGAGAGAGAAGCTGTGAGTGAGAGAGGGAGGGAGAAAGTGAAGCGGTGAGTGAGAGAGAGAGAGAAAGAGAAGCTGTGAGTGAGAGAGAGAGAGACAAAAAAGAATCTGTGAGTGAGAGAGAGAAAAGCTGTGAGTGAGAGAGAGAAAGAGAAGCTGTGAGTGAGAGAGAGAGAGAGAAAGAGAACCTGTGAGTGAGAGAGAGATAAAGAGAAGCTGTGAGTTAGAGAGAGACAGAGAAAGAGAAGCTGTGTGTGTGAGAGAGAGAAAGAGAAGCTGTGTGTGTGTGTGAGAGAGAGAAGCTGTGAGTGAGAGAGAGAGAGAAATAGAAGATGTTAGTGAGAGATTGAGAGAGAGAAAGAGAAGCTGTGAGTGAGAGAGAGAGAAGCTGTGAGTGAGTGAGAGAGAGAGAAAGAGAAGGTGTGAGTGAGAGAGAGAAAGAGAAGCTGTGAGTGAGAGAGAGAGAAGCTGTGAGTGAGAGAGAGAGAGAGAAGATGTGAGTGAGAGAGAGAAAGAGAAAGAGAAGCTGTGAGTGAGTGAGAGAGATAAAGAGAAGCTGTGAGTGAGAGAGAGAGATAAAGAAAAGCTGTGAGTGAGAGAGAGAAAGAGAAGCTGGGAGTGAGTAAGAGAGAGAAAGAGAAGCTGTGAGTGTGTGTGAGAGAGAACCTGTGAGTGAGAGAGAGAGACAGAGAAGCTGTGAGTGAGAGAGAAAGAAAGAAAGAGAAGTTGTGAGCGAGAGAGAGAGAGAGAGAGAAACTGTGAGTGAGAGAGAGAGAGAGAGAAAGAGAAGCTGTGAGTGAGAGAGAGAGAAGCTGTGAGTGAGAGAGAGAGGGAGAAAGAGAAGCTGTGAGTGAGAGAGAGAGAAAGAGAAGTTGTGAGTGAGTGAGAGAGAGAGAGAGAGAGAGAAGCTGTGAGAGAGAGAGAGAAGCTGTGAGTGAGTGAGAGAGAGAGAAGCTGTGAGAGAGAGAGAGAGAAGCTGTGAGTGAGAGAGAGAGAGAAGGAGAAGCTGTGAGTGAGATAGAGAGAGAGAAAGAGAAGCTGTGAGTGAGTGAGAGAGAGAGAAGCTGTGAGTGAGAGAGAAAGAGAAGCTGTGAGTGAGAGAGAAAGAGAAGCTATGAGTTAGAGAGAGAGAGTGAAAGAGAAGCTGTGAGTGAGAGAGAGAATGAGAAGCTGTGAAATAGCGAGAGAAAGAGAAGCTGTGAGTGAGAAAGAGAGAGAAAAGCTGTGAGTGAGAGAGAAAGAGAACCTGTGAGTGAGAGAGAAAGAGAAGCTGTGTGTGTGTGAGAGAGAGAAGCTGTGAGTGTGAGAGAGAGAAAAAGAAGCTGTGAGTGAGAGAGAGAGAGAGAAAGTGAAGCTGTGAGTGAGAGAGTGAGATAAAGAGAAGCTGTGAGTTAGAGAGAGGCAGAGAAAGAGAAGCTGTGAGTGAGAGAGCGAGAGAAGAAGAAGCTGTGAGTGAGAGAGAGAGAGAGAAAGAGAAGCTGTGAGTGAGAGAGAGAGAGAAGCTGTGAGTGAGAGAGTGAGAGAAAGAGAAGCTGTGAGTGAGAGAGAGAGAGAAAGAGAAGCTGTGAGTGAGAGAGAGAGAAAGAGAAGCTGTGAGTGAGAGAGAAACAGAAGCTATGAGTTAGAGAGAGAGAGTGAAAGAGAAGCTGTGAGTGAGAGAGAGAAAATGAGAAGCTGTGATATAGCGAGAGAAAGAGAAGCTGTGAGTGAGAGAGAGAGAGAGAAGCTGTGAGTGAGAGAGAAAGAGAAGCTGTGAGTGAGAGAGAAAGAGAAGCTGTGTGTGTGAGAGAGAAGCTGTGAGTGAGAGAGAGAGAAAGAGAAGCTGTGAGTGAGATAGAGAGAGAGAAAGAGAAGCTGTGAGTGAGTGAGAGAGAGAGAGATGCTGTGAGTGAGAGAGAAAGAGAAGCTGTGAGTGAGAGAGAAAGAGAAGCTATGAGTTAGAGAGAGAGAGTGAAAGAGAAGCTGTGAGTGAGAGAGAGAGAATGAGAAGCTGTGAGATAGCGAGAGAAAGAGAAGCTGTGAGTGAGAAAGAGAGAGAAAAGCTGTGAGTGAGAGAGAAAGAGAACCTGTGAGTGTGAGAGAAAGAGAAGCTGTGTGTGTGTGAGAGAGAGAGAAGCTGTGAGTGTTTGAGAGAGAAAAAGAAGCTGTGAGTGAGAGAGAGAGAGAAAGTGAAGCTGTGAGTGAGAGAGTGAGATAAAGAGAAGCTGTGAGTTAGAGAGAGACAGAGAAAGAGAAGCTGTGAGTGAGAGAGCGAGAGAAGAAGAAGCTGTGAGTGAGAGAGAGAGAGAAAGAGAAGCTGTGAGTGAGAGAGAGAGTGAAGCTGTGAGTGAGAGAGTGAGAGAACGAGAAGCTGTGAGTGAGAGAGAGAGAAAGAAAGAGAAGCTGTGAGTGAGAGAGAGAAGCTGTGAGTGAGAGAGAGAGAAAGAGAAGCTGTGAGTGAGAGAGAGAGAGAAAGTGAAGCTGTGAGTGAGAGAGTGAGATAAAGAGAAGCTGTGGGTTAGAGAGAGACAGAGAAAGAGAAGCTGTGAGTGAGAGAGAGAGAGAGAAGCTGTGAGTGAGAGTGAGAGAGAGAGAGTGAGAAGCTGTGAGTGAGAGTGAGAGAGAAAGAGAAGCTGTGAGTGAGAGAAAGAGAAGCTGTGAGTGAGAGAGAGAAGCTGTGAGTGAGAGAGAGAGAGAAAGAGAAGCTGTGAGTGAGAGAGAGATAAAGAGAAGCTGTGAGTTAGAGAGAGACAGAGAAAGAGAATCTGTGAGTGAGAGAGAAAGTGAAAGAGAAGCTGTGTGTGTGTGTGAGAGAGAAGCTGTGAGTGAGAGAGAGAGAGAAAGAGAAGCTGTTAGTGAGAGATTGAGAGAGAGAAAGAGAAGCTGTGAGTGAGAGAGAGAGAAGCTGTGAGTGAGAGAAAGAGAGAAAGAGAAGGTGTGAGTGAGAGAGAGAAAGAGAAGCTGTGAGTGAGAGAAAGAGAGAAGCTGTGAGTGAGAGAGAGAGAGAGAAGATGTGAGTGAGACAGAGAAAGAGAAAGAGAAGCTGTGAGTGAGTGAGAGAGATAAAGAGAAGATGTGAGTGATAGAGAGAGATAAAGAAAAGCTGTGAGTGAGAGAGAGAAAGAGAAGCTGGGAGTGAGTAAGAGAGAGAAAGAGAAGCTGTGAGTGTGTGAGAGAGAGAGAAGCTGTGAGTGAGAGATAGAGAGAGAGAAGCTGTGAGTGAGAGAGAGAGAAAGAAAGAGAAGTTGTGAGTGAGAGAGAGAGAGAGAGAAACTGTGAGTGAGAGAGAGAGAGAGAAAGAGAAGCTGTGAGAGAGAGAGAAAGAAAGAGAAGCTGTGAGTGAGAGAGAAGCTGTGAGTGAGAGAGAGAAGGAGAAAGAGAAGCTGTGAGTGAGAGAGAGAGAGAAAGAGAAGCTGTGAGTGAGAGAGAGAGAGAGAAAGAGAAGCTGTGTGTGTGAGAGAGAGAAGCTGTGAGTGAGAGTGAGAGAGAAAGAGAAAGAGAAGCTGTGAGTGAGAGAGAGAGAAGCTGTGAGTGAGAGTGAGAGAGAAAGAGAAGCTGTGAGTGAGAGAAAGTGAAGCTGTGAGTGAGAGAGAGAGAAAGAAAGAGAAGCTGTGAGTGAGAGAGAGAAGCTGTGAGTGAGAGAGAGAGAAAGAGAAGCTGTGAGTGAGAGAGAGATAAAGAGAAGCTGTGAGTTAGAGAGAGACAGAGAAAGAGAACCTGTGAGTGAGAGAGAAAGAGAAAGAGAAGCTGTGTGTTTGAGAGAGAGAAGCTGTGAGTGAGAGAGAGAGAGAAAGAGAAGATGTTAGTGAGAGATTGAGAGAGAGAAAGGGAAGCTGTGATTGAGAGAGAGAAAAGCTGTGAGTGAGAGAGAGAGAGAAGCTGTGAGTGAGAGAGAGATAAAGAGAAGCTGTGAGTTAGAGAGAGAGAGAAAGAGAAGCTGTGAGTGAGAGAGAGAGAGAAAGAGAAGCTGTGTGAGAGAGAGAATCTGTGAGTGAGAGAGAGAGCGAGAAAGAGAAGATGTCAGTGAGAGAGGGAGAGAAAGAGAGAAGCTGTGAGTGAGAGAAAGAGAGAAAGATAAGCTGTGTGAGAGAGGGAGAGAAAGAGATGCTGTGAGTGAGAGAGAGAGAGTGAGAAGCTGTGAGTGAGTGAGAGAGAGAGAGAAGCTGTGAGTGAGAGAGAGAGAGAAAGAGAAGCTATGAGTGAGAGAGAGAGAAAGAGAAGCTGTGAGTGAGAGAGAAAGAGAAGCTGTGAGTGAGAGAGAGAGAGAAAGAGAAGCTGTGAGTGAGAGAGAGAGAGAAAGAGAAGCTGTGAGTGAGAGTGAAAGAGAAAGAGAAGCTGTGAGAGAGAAGCTGTGAGTGAGAGAGAAATAAAGAAATAGAAGCTGTGAGTGAGTGAGAGAGAGAGAAGCTGTGAGTGAGAGAGAGAGAGAGAGAGAAGCTGTGAGTGAGAGAGAAAGGGAAAGAGAGGCTGTGAGTGAGAGAGAGAGAGAGAAGCTGTGAGTGAGAGAGAGAGAGAAGCTGTGAGTGAGAGAGAAAGAGAGGCTGTGAGTGAGAGAGAGAGAAGCTGAGTGAGAGAGAGATAAAGAGAAGCTGTGAGTTAGAGAGAGAGAAAGAGAAGCTGTGTGTGTGTGAGAGAGAGAAGCTGTGAGTGAGAGAGAGAGAGAGAGAAAGAGAAGCTGTGAGTGAGAGAGAAAGCTGTGAGTGAGAGAGAAAGAGAAAGATAAGCTGTGAGTGAGAGAGAGAGAGAAGCTGTGAGTGAGAGAGAGAGAAACTGTGAGTGAGTGAGAGAGAGAGAAGCTGTGAGTGAGTGAGAGAGAGAGAAGCTGTGAGTGAGAGAGAGAAATAAAGAGAAGGTGTGAGTGAGTGAGAGAGATAGAGAGAAGCTGTGAGTGAGAGAGAGAAATAAAGAGAAGCTGTGAGATAGAGAGAAACAGAGAAAGAGAAGCTGTGAGTGAGAGAGAGAGAGAGAAAGCGAAGCTGTGAGTGTGTGTGAGAGAGAAAGAGAAGCTGTGAGTTTGAGAGAGACAGAGAAAGAGAAGCTGTGAGTGAGAGAGTGAGAGAGAAAGAGAAGCTGTGAGTGAGAGAGAGAGAGAGAAAGAGAAGCTGTGAGTGAGAGAGAGAGAAAGAAAGAGAAGCTGTGAGTGAGAGAGAGAGGGAGAAAGAGAATCTGTGAGTGAGTGAGTGAGAGAGAGAGAAGCTGTGAGTGAGAGAGAGAGAGAGAGTAGCTGTGAGTGAGAGAGAGAGTGAAGCTGTGAGTGAGTGAGAGAGAGAGAAGCTGTGAGTGAGAGAGAAAGAGAAGATGTGAGTGAGAGAGAGAGAGAAAGAGAAGCTGTGAGTGAGAGAGAGATAAAGAGAAGCTGTGAGTTAGAGAGAGAGAGAAAGAGAAGCTGTGAGTGAGAGAGAGAGAGAAAGAGAAGATGTCAGTGAGAGAGGGAGAGAGAGAGAGAACCTGTGAGAGAGAGAGAGAGAGAAAGATAAGCTGTGTGAGAGAGGGAGAGAAAGAGAAGCTGTGAGTGAGAGAGAGAGAGAGTGAGAAGCTGTGTGTGTGTGTGAGAGAGAGAGAAGCTGAGTGAGAGTGAGAGAGAGAAAGAGAAGCTATGAGTAAGAGAGAGAGAAAGAGAAGCTGTGAGTGAGAGAGAAAGAGAAGCTGTGAGTGAGAGAGAGAGAGAAAGAGAAGCTGTGAGTGAGAGAGAGAGAGAGAAAGAGAAGCTGTGAGTGAGAGAGTGAAAGAGAAAGAGAAGCTGTGTGGTGAGAGAGAAGCTGTGAGTGAGAGAGAAAGAAAGAAATAGAAGCTGTGAGTGAGTGAGAGAGAAAGAGAAGCTGTGAGTGAGAGAGAGAGAAAGAGAAGCTGTGAGTGAGAGAGAGAGAGAGAAAGAGAAGCTGTGAGTGAGAGAGTGAAAGAGAAAGCGAAGCTGTGTGAGAGAGAGACTAGCTGTGAGTGAGAAGGAAAGAAAGAAATAGAAGCTGTGAGTGAGTGAGAGAGAGAGAAGCTGTGAGTGAGAGAGAGAGAGAAGCTGTGAGTGAGAGAGAAAGGGAAAGAGAGGCTGTGAGTGAGAGAGAGAGGGAGAAGCTGTGAGTGAGAGAGAGAGAGAAGCTGTGTGAGAGAGAGAAAGAGAGGCTGTGAGTGAGAGAGAGAGAGAGAAGCTGAGTGAGAGAGAGATAAAGAGAAGCTGTGAGTTAGAGAGAGAGAAAGAGAAGCTGTGAGTGAGACAGAGAGAAAGAGAAGCTGTGTGTGTGTGTGAGAGAGAGAAGCTGTGTGTGTGTGAGAGAGAGAGAAAGAGAAGTTGTGAGTGAGAGAGAAAGCTGTGAGTGAGAGAGAAAGAGAAAGATAAGCTGTGAGTGAGAGAGAGAGAAGCTGTGAGAGAGAGAGAGAGAAACTGTGAGTGAGAGAGAGAGAGAAGCTGTGAGTGAGTGAGAGAGAGAGAAGCTGTGAGTGAGAGAGAGAAATAAAGAGAAGGTGTGAGTGAGTGAGACAGATAGAGAGAAGCTGTAAGTGAGAGAGAGAAATAAAGAGAATCTGTGAGTTAGAGAGCAACAGAGAAAGAGAAGCTGTGAGTGAGAGAGTGAGAGAGAAAGAGAAGCTGTGAGTGAGAGAGAGAGAGAAAGAGAAGCTGTGAGTGAGAGAGAGAGAAAGAAAGAGAAGCTGTGAGTGAGAGAGAGAGGGTGAAATAGAAGCTGTGATTGTGAGAGAGAGGGAGAAAAAGGGAAGCTGTGAGTTAGTGAGAGAGAAAGAAAGAGAAGCTATGAGAGAGAGAGAAGCTGTAAGTGAGAGAGAGAGGGAGAAAGAGAAGCTGTGAGAGAGAGAGAGAAAGAGAAGCTGTGAGTGAGAGAGTCAGACAGAGAAAGAGAAGCTGTCAGTGAGAGAGAGAGAGCTAGAAGCTGTGAGTGAGTGAGAGAGAGAGAAGCTGTGAGTGAGAGAGAGTAAGAGAAGCTGTGAGTGAGAGAGAGAGAAAGAGAAGCTGTGAGTGAGAGAGAGATAAAGAGAAGCTGTGATTTAGAGAGAGAGAGAAAGAGAATCTGTGTGTGAGAGAGAGAAGCTGTGAGTGAGAGAGGGAGGGAGAAAGTGAAGCGGTGAGTGAGAGAGAGAGAGAAAGAGAAGCTGTGAGTGAGAGAGAGAGAGACAAAAAAGAATCTGTGAGTGAGAGAGAGAAAAGCTGTGAGTGAGAGAGAGAAAGTGAAGCTGTGAGTGAGAGAGAGAGAGAGAAAGAGAACCTGTGAGTGAGAGAGAGATAAAGAGAAGCTGTGAGTTAGAGAGAGACAGAGAAAGAGAAGCTGTGTGTGTGTGAGAGAGAAAGAGAAGCTGTGTGTGTGTGTGAGAGAGAGAAGCTGTGAGTGAGAGAGAGAGAGAAATAGAAGATGTTAGTGAGAGATTGAGAGAGAGAAAGAGAAGCTGTGAGTGAGAGAGAGAGAAGCTGTGAGTGAGTGAGAGAGAGAGAAAGAGAAGGTGTGAGTGAGAGAGAGAAAGAGAAGCTGTGAGTGAGAGAGAGAGAAGCTGTGAGTGAGAGAGAGAGAGAGAAGATGTGAGTGAGAGAGAGAAAGAGAAAGAGAAGCTGTGAGTGAGTGAGAGAGATAAAGAGAAGCTGTGAGTGAGAGAGAGAGATAAAGAAAAGCTGTGAGTGAGAGAGAGAAAGAGAAGCTGGGAATGAGTAAGAGAGAGAAAGAGAAGCTGTGAGTGTGTGTGAGAGAGAAGCTGTGAGTGAGAGAGAGAGACAGAGAAGCTGTGAGTGAGAGAGAAAGAAAGAAAGAGAAGTTGTGAGTGAGTGAGAGAGAGAGAGAAACTGTGAGTGAGAGAGAGAGAGAAAGAGAAGCTGTGAGTGAGAGAGAGAGAAGCTGTGAGTGAGAGAGAGAGGGAGAAAGAGAAGCTGTGAGTGAGAGAGAGAGAAAGAGAAGTTGTGAGTGAGTGAGAGAGAGAGAGAGAGAGAGAAGCTGTGAGAGAGAGAGAGAAGCTGTGAGTGAGTGAGAGAGAGAGAAGCTGTGAGAGAGAGAGAGAGAAGCTGTGAGTGAGAGAGAGAGAGAAGGAGAAGCTGTGAGTGAGATAGAGAGAGAGAAAGAGAAGCTGTGAGTGAGTGAGAGAGAGAGAGAAGCTGTGAGTGAGAGAGAAAGAGAAGCTGTGAGTGAGAGAGAAAGAGAAGCTATGATTTAGAGAGAGAGAGTGAAAGAGAAGCTGTGAGTGAGAGAGAGAATGAGAAGCTGTGAGATAGCGAGAGAAAGAGAAGCTGTGAGTGAGAAAGAGAGAGAAAAGCTGTGAGTGAGAGAGAAAGAGAACCTGTGAGTGAGAGAGAAAGAGAAGCTGTGTGTGTGAGAGAGAGAGAAGCTGTGAGTGTGAGAGAGAGAAAAAGAAGCTGTGAGTGAGAGAGAGATAGAAAGTGAAGCTGTGAGTGAGAGAGTGAGATAAAGAGAAGCTGTGAGTTAGAGAGAGGCAGAGAAAGAGAAGCTGTGAGTGAGAGAGCGAGAGAAGAAGAAGCTGTGAGTGAGAGAGAGAGAGAGAAAGAGAAGCTGTGAGTGAGAGAGAGAGAGAAGCTGTGAGTGAGAGAGTGAGAGAAAGAGAAGCTGTGTGTGAGAGAGAGAGAGAAAGAGAAGCTGTGAGTGAGAGAGAGAGAAAGAGAAGCTGTGAGTGAGAGAGAGAGAATGAGAAGCTGTGATATAGCGAGAGAAAGAGAAGCTGTGAGTGAGAGAGAGAGAGAGAAGCTGTGAGTGAGAGAGAAAGAGAAGCTGTGAGTGAGAGAGAAAGAGAAGCTGTGTGTGTGAGAGAGAGAGAAGCTGTGAGTGAGAGAGAGAGAAAGAGAAGCTGTGAGTGAGATAGAGAGAGAGAAAGAGAAGCTGTGAGTGAGTGAGAGAGAGAGAGACGCTGTGAGTGAGAGAGAAAGAGAAGCTGTGAGTGAGAGAGAAAGAGAAGCTATGAGTTAGAGAGAGAGAGTGAAAGAGAAGCTGTGAGTGAGAGAGAGAGAGAAAGAGAAGCTGTGAGTGAGAGAGAGTGAAAGAGAAGCTGTGAGTGAGAGAGAGAGAATGAGAAGCTGTGATATAGCGAGAGAAAGAGAAGCTGTGAGTGAGAGAGAGAGAGAGAAGCTGTGAGTGAGAGAGAAAGAGAAGCTGTGAGTGAGAGAGAAAGAGAAGCTGTGTGTGTGAGAGTGAGAGAAGCTGTGAGTGAGAGAGAGAGAAAGAGAAGCTGTGAGTGAGATAGAGAGAGAGAAAGAGAAGCTGTGAGTGAGAGAGAGAGAGAAAGAGAAGCTGTGAGTGAGAGAGATAGAGAGAATGAGAGGCTGTGATATAGCGAGAGAAAGAGAAGCTGTGAGTGAGAGAGAGAGAGAGAAGCTGTGAGTGAGAGAGAAAGAGAAGCTGTGAGTGAGAGAGAAAGAGAAGCTGTGTGTGTGAGAGAGAGAGAAGCTGTGAGTGAGAGAGAGAGAAAGAGAAGCTGTGAGTGAGATAGAGAGAGAGAAAGAGAAGCTGTGAGTGAGTGAGAGAGAGAGAGACGCTGTGAGTGAGAGAGAAAGAGAAGCTGTGAGTGAGAGAGAAAGAGAAGCTATGAGTTAGAGAGAGAGAGTGAAAGAGAAGCTGTGAGTGAGAGAGAGAGAATGAGAAGCTGTGAGATAGCGAGAGAAAGAGAAGCTGTGAGTGAGAAAGAGAGAGAAAAGCTGTGAGTGAGAGAGAAAGAGAACCTGTGAGTGTGAGAGAAAGAGAAGCTGTGTGTGTGTGAGAGAGAGAAAAGCTGTGAGTGTTTGAGAGAGAAAAAGAAGCTGTGAGTGAGTGAGAGAGAGAAAGTGAAGCTGTGAGTGAGAGAGTGAGATAAAGAGAAGCTGTGAGTTAGAGAGAGACAGAGAAAGAGAAGCTGTGAGTGAGAGAGCGAGAGAAGAAGAAGCTGTGAGTGAGAGAGAGAGAGAGAAAGAGAAGCTGTGAGTGAGAGAGAGAGTGAAGCTGTGAGTGAGAGTGAGAGAACGAGAAGCTGTGAGTGAGAGAGAGAAGCTATGAGTGAGAGAGAGAGAAAGAGAAGCTGTGAGTGAGAGAGAGAGAGAAAGTGAAGCTGTGAGTGAGAGAGTGAGATAAAGAGAAGCTGTGAGTTAGAGAGAGACAGAGAAAGAGAAGCTGTGAGTGAGAGAGAGAGAGAGAAGCTGTGAGTGAGAGTGAGAGAGAGAGAGTGAGAAGCTGTGAGTGAGAGTGAGAGAGAAAGAGAAGCTGTGAGTGAGAGAAAGAGAAGCTGTGAGTGAGAGAGAGAAGCTGTCAGTGAGAGAGAGAGAGAAAGAGAAGCTGTGAGTGAGAGAGAGATAAAGAGAAGCTGTGAGTTAGAGAGAGACAGAGAAAAAGAAGCTGTGAGTGAGAGAGAAAGTGAAAGAGAAGCTGTGTGTGTGTGAGAGAGAAGCTGTGAGTGAGAGAGAGAGAGAAAGAGAAGATGTTAGTGAGAGATTGAGAGAGAGAAAGAGAAGCTGTGAGTGAGAGAGAGAGAAGCTGTGAGTGAGAGAAAGAGAGAAAGAGAAGGTGTGAGTGAGAGAGAGAAAGAGAAGCTGTGAGTGAGAGAAAGAGAGAAGCTGTGAGTGAGAGAGAGAGAGAGAAGATGTGAGTGAGAGAGAGAAAGAGAAAGAGAAGCTGTGAGTGAGTGAGAGAGATAAAGAGAAGATGTGAGTGATAGAGAGAGATAAAGAAAAGCTGTGAGTGAGAGAGAGAAAGAGAAGCTGGGAGTGAGTAAGAGAGAGAAAGAGAAGCTGTGAGTGTGTGTGAGAGAGAGAAGCTGTGAGTGAGAGATAGAGAGAGAGAAGCTGTGAGTGAGAGAGAGAGAAAGAAAGAGAAGTTGTGAGTGAGAGAGAGAGAGAGAAACTGTGAGTGAGAGAGAGAGAGAGAAAGAGAAAGAGAAGCTGTGAGAGAGAGAGAAAGAAAGAGAAGCTGTGAGTGAGAGAGAAGCTGTGAGTGAGAGAGAGAAGGAGAAAGAGAAGCTGTGAGTGAGAGAGAGAGAGAAAGAGAAGCTGTGAGTGAGAGAGAGAGAGAGAGAGAGAAAGAGAAGCTGTGTGTGTGAGAGAGAGAAGCTGTGAGTGAGAGTGAGAGAGAAAGAGAAAGAGAAGCTGTGAGTGAGAGAGAGAGAAGCTGTGAGTGAGAGTGAGAGAGAAAGAGAAGCTGAGAGTGAGAGAAAGTGAAGCTGTGAGTGAGAGAGAGAGAAAGAAAGAGAAGCTGTGAGTGAGAGAGAGAAGCTGTGAGTGAGAGAGAGAGAGAAAGAGAAGCTGTGAGTGATAGAGAGATAAAGAGAAGCTGTGAGTTAGAGAGAGACAGAGAAAGAGAACCTGTGAGTGAGAGAGAAAGAGAAAGAGAAGCTGTGTGTGAGAGAGAGAGAAGCTGTGAGTGAGAGAGAGAGAGAAAGAGAAGATGTTAGTGAGAGATTGAGAGAGAGAAAGGGAAGCTGTGATTGAGAGAGAGAAAAGCTGTGAGTGAGAGAGAGAGAGAGAAAGAGAAGGTGTGAGTGAGAGAGAGAAAGAGAAGCTGTGAGTGAGAGAGAGAGAGAAGCTGTGAGTGAGAGAGAGAGAGAGAGAAGATGTGAGTGAGAGAGAAAGAGAAAGAGAAGCTGTGAGTGAGTGAGAGAGATAAAGAGAAGCTGTGAGTGATAGAGAGAGATAAAGAAAAGCTGTGAGTAAGAGAGAGAAAGAGAAGCTGTGAGTGTGTGTGTGAGAGAGAAGCTGTGAGTGAGAGAGAGAGAAGCTGTGAGTGAGAGAGAAAGAAAGAAAGAGAAGTTGTGAGTGAGAGAGAGAGAGAGAGAAACTGTGAGTTAGAGAGAGAGAGAGAGAAAGAGAAGCTGTGAGTGAGAGAGAGAGAGAAAGAAAGAGAAGCTGTGAGTGAGAGAGAGAGGGAGAAAGAGAAGCTGTGAGTGAGAGAGAGAGAGAAAGAGAAGCTGTGAGTGAGTGAGAGAGAGAGAGAGAAAGAGAAGCTGTGTGTGTGTGAGAGAGAGAAGCTGTGAGTGAGAGAGAGAGAAGGAGAAGCTGTGAGTGAGATAGAGAGAGAGAAAGAGAAGCTGTGAGTGAAAGAGAGAGAGAAGCTGTGAGTGAGAGAGAAAGAGAAGCTGTGAGTGAGAGAGAAAGAGAAGCTATGAGTTAGAGAGAGAGAGTGAAAGAGAAGCTGTGAGTGAGAGAGAGAGAGAATGAGAAGCTGTGAGATAGCGAGAGAAAGAGAAGCTGTGAGTGAGAGAGAGAGAGAAGCTGTGAGTGAGAGAGAAAGAGAAGCTGTGAGTGAGAGAGAAAGAGAAGCTGTGTGTGTGTGAGAGAGAGAGAAGCTGTGAGTGAGAGAGAGAGAAAGAGAAGCTGTGAGTGAGAGAGAGACAGAGAAAGAGAAGCTGTGAGTGAGAGAGAGAGAAGAAGAAGCTGTGAATGAGAGAGAGAGAGAGAAAGAGAAGCTGTGAGTGAGAGAGAGAGAGAAGCTGTGAGTGAGCGTGAGAGAGAAAGAGAAGCTGTGAGTGAGAGAGAGAGAGAAAGAGAAGCTGTGAGTGAGAGAGAGAGAAAGAAAGAGAAGCTGTGAGTGAGAGAGAGAAGGTGTGAGTGAGAGAGAGAGAGAAAGAGAAGCTGTGAGTGAGAGAGAGAGAAGCTGTGAGTGAGAGAAAGAGAGAAAGAGAAGGTGTGAGTGAGAGAGAGAAAGAGAAGCTGTGAGTGAGAGAAAGAGAGAAGCTGTGAGTGAGAGAGAGAGAGAGAAGATGTGAGTGAGAGAGAGAAAGAGAAAGAGAAGCTGTGAGTGAGTGAGAGAGATAAAGAGAAGATGTGAGTGATAGAGAGAGATAAAGAAAAGCTGTGAGTGAGAGAGAGAAAGAGAAGCTGGGAGTGAGTAAGAGAGAGAAAGAGAAGCTGTGAGTGTGTGAGAGAGAGAGAAGCTGTGAGTGAGAGATAGAGAGAGAGAAGCTGTGAGTGAGAGAGAGAGAAAGAAAGAGAAGTTGTGAGTGAGAGAGAGAGAGAGAGAAACTGTGAGTGAGAGAGAGAGAGAGAAAGAGAAAGAGAAGCTGTGAGAGAGAGAGAAAGAAAGAGAAGCTGTGAGTGAGAGAGAAGCTGTGAGTGAGAGAGAGAAGGAGAAAGAGAAGCTGTGAGTGAGAGAGAGAGAGAAAGAGAAGCTGTGAGTGAGAGAGAGAGAGAGAGAGAGAAAGAGAAGCTGTGTGTGTGAGAGAGAGAAGCTGTGAGTGAGAGTGAGAGAGAAAGAGAAAGAGAAGCTGTGAGTGAGAGAGAGAGAAGCTGTGAGTGAGAGTGAGAGAGAAAGAGAAGCTGAGAGTGAGAGAAAGTGAAGCTGTGAGTGAGAGAGAGAGAAAGAAAGAGAAGCTGTGAGTGAGAGAGAGAAGCTGTGAGTGAGAGAGAGAGAGAAAGAGAAGCTGTGAGTGATAGAGAGATAAAGAGAAGCTGTGAGTTAGAGAGAGACAGAGAAAGAGAACCTGTGAGTGAGAGAGAAAGAGAAAGAGAAGCTGTGTGTGAGAGAGAGAGAAGCTGTGAGTGAGAGAGAGAGAGAAAGAGAAGATGTTAGTGAGAGATTGAGAGAGAGAAAGGGAAGCTGTGATTGAGAGAGAGAAAAGCTGTGAGTGAGAGAGAGAGAGAGAAAGAGAAGGTGTGAGTGAGAGAGAGAAAGAGAAGCTGTGAGTGAGAGAGAGAGAGAAGCTGTGAGTGAGAGAGAGAGAGAGAAGATGTGAGTGAGAGAGAAAGAGAAAGAGAAGCTGTGAGTGAGTGAGAGAGATAAAGAGAAGCTGTGAGTGATAGAGAGAGATAAAGAAAAGCTGTGAGTAAGAGAGAGAAAGAGAAGCTGTGAGTGTGTGTGTGAGAGAGAAGCTGTGAGTGAGAGAGAGAGAAGCTGTGAGTGAGAGAGAAAGAAAGAAAGAGAAGTTGTGAGTGAGAGAGAGAGAGAGAGAGAAACTGTGAGTTAGAGAGAGAGAGAGAGAAAGAGAAGCTGTGAGTGAGAGAGAGAGAGAGAAAGAAAGAGAAGCTGTGAGTGAGAGAGAGAGGGAGAAAGAGAAGCTGTGAGTGAGAGAGAGAGAGAAAGAGAAGCTGTGAGTGAGTGAGAGAGAGAGAGAGAAAGAGAAGCTGTGTGTGTGTGAGAGAGAGAAGCTGTGAGTGAGAGAGAGAGAAGGAGAAGCTGTGAGTGAGATAGAGAGAGAGAAAGAGAAGCTGTGAGTGAAAGAGAGAGAGAAGCTGTGAGTGAGAGAGAAAGAGAAGCTGTGAGTGAGAGAGAAAGAGAAGCTATGAGTTAGAGAGAGAGAGTGAAAGAGAAGCTGTGAGTGAGAGAGAGAGAGAATGAGAAGCTGTGAGTGAGAGAGAGAGAGAGAAGCTGTGAGTGAGAGAGAAAGAGAAGCTGTGAGTGAGAGAGAAAGAGAAGCTGTGTGTGTGTGAGAGAGAGAGAAGCTGTGAGTGAGAGAGAGAGAAAGAGAAGCTGTGAGTGAGAGAGAGAGAGAAAGTGAAGCTGTGAGTGAGAGAGTGAGATAAAGAGAAGCTGTGAGTTAGAGAGAGACAGAGAAAGAGAAGCTGTGAGTGAGAGAGAGACAAGAAGAAGCTGTGAATGAGAGAGAGAGAGAGAAAGAGAAGCTGTGAGTGAGAGAGAGAGAGAAGCTGTGAGTGAGCGTGAGAGAGAAAGAGAAGCTGTGAGTGAGAGAGTGAGAGAAAGAGAAGCTGTGAGTGAGAGAGAGAGAAAGAAAGAGAAGCTGTGAGTGAGAGAGAGAAGGTGTGAGTGAGAGAGAGAGAGAAAGAGAAGCTGTGAGTGAGAGAGAGAGAAGCTGTGAGTGAGAGAAAGAGAGAAAGAGAAGGTGTGAGTGAGAGAGAGAAAGAGAAGCTGTGAGTGAGAGAAAGAGAGAAGCTGTGAGTGAGAGAGAGAGAGAGAAGATGTGAGTGAGAGAGAGAAAGAGAAAGAGAAGCTGTGAGTGAGTGAGAGAGATAAAGAGAAGATGTGAGTGATAGAGAGAGATAAAGAAAAGCTGTGAGTGAGAGAGAGAAAGAGAAGCTGGGAGTGAGTAAGAGAGAGAAAGAGAAGCTGTGAGTGTGTGAGAGAGAGAGAAGCTGTGAGTGAGAGATAGAGAGAGAGAAGCTGTGAGTGAGAGAGAGAGAAAGAAAGAGAAGTTGTGAGTGAGAGAGAGAGAGAGCGAAACTGTGAGTGAGAGAGAGAGAGAGAAAGAGAAAGAGAAGCTGTGAGAGAGAGAGAAAGAAAGAGAAGCTGTGAGTGAGAGAGAAGCTGTGAGTGAGAGAGAGAAGGAGAAAGAGAAGCTGTGAGTGAGAGAGAGAGAGAAAGAGAAGCTGTGAGTGAGAGAGAGAGAGAGAGAGAGAAAGAGAAGCTGTGTGTGTGAGAGAGAGAAGCTGTGAGTGAGAGTGAGAGAGAAAGAGAAAGAGAAGCTGTGAGTGAGAGAGAGAGAAGCTGTGAGTGAGAGTGAGAGAGAAAGAGAAGCTGAGAGTGAGAGAAAGTGAAGCTGTGAGTGAGAGAGAGAGAAAGAAAGAGAAGCTGTGAGTGAGAGAGAGAAGCTGTGAGTGAGAGAGAGAGAGAAAGAGAAGCTGTGAGTGATAGAGAGATAAAGAGAAGCTGTGAGTTAGAGAGAGACAGAGAAAGAGAACCTGTGAGTGAGAGAGAAAGAGAAAGAGAAGCTGTGTGTGAGAGAGAGAGAAGCTGTGAGTGAGAGAGAGAGAGAAAGAGAAGATGTTAGTGAGAGATTGAGAGAGAGAAAGGGAAGCTGTGATTGAGAGAGAGAAAAGCTGTGAGTGAGAGAGAGAGAGAGAAAGAGAAGGTGTGAGTGAGAGAGAGAAAGAGAAGCTGTGAGTGAGAGAGAGAGAGAAGCTGTGAGTGAGAGAGAGAGAGAGAAGATGTGAGTGAGAGAGAAAGAGAAAGAGAAGCTGTGAGTGAGTGAGAGAGATAAAGAGAAGCTGTGAGTGATAGAGAGAGATAAAGAAAAGCTGTGAGTAAGAGAGAGAAAGAGAAGCTGTGAGTGTGTGTGAGAGAGAGAAGCTGTGAGTGAGAGAGAGAGAAGCTGTGAGTGAGAGAGAAAGAAAGAAAGAGAAGTTGTGAGTGAGAGAGAGAGAGAGAGAGAGAAACTGTGAGTTAGAGAGAGAGAGAGAGAAAGAGAAGCTGTGAGTGAGAGAGAGAGAGAAAGAAAGAGAAGCTGTGAGTGAGAGAGAGAGGGAGAAAGAGAAGCTGTGAGTGAGAGAGAGAGAGAAAGAGAAGCTGTGAGTGAGTGAGAGAGAGAGAGAGAAAGAGAAGCAGTGTGTGTGTGAGAGAGAGAAGCTGTGAGTGAGAGAGAGAGAAGGAGAAGCTGTGAGTGAGATAGAGAGAGAGAAAGAGAAGCTGTGAGTGAAAGAGAGAGAGAAGCTGTGAGTGAGAGAGAAAGAGAAGCTGTGAGTGAGAGAGAAAGAGAAGCTATGAGTTAGAGAGAGAGAGTGAAAGAGAAGCTGTGAGTGAGAGAGAGAGAGAATGAGAAGCTGTGAGATAGCGAGAGAAAGAGAAGCTGTGAGTGAGAGAGAGAGAGAGAAGCTGTGAGTGAGAGAGAAAGAGAAGCTGTGAGTGAGAGAGAAAGAGAAGCTGTGTGTGTGTGAGAGAGAGAGAAGCTGTGAGTGAGAGAGAGAGAAAGAGAAGCTGTGAGTGAGAGAGAGAGAGAAAGTGAAGCTGTGAGTGAGAGAGTGAGATAAAGAGAAGCTGTGAGTTAGAGAGAGACAGAGAAAGAGAAGCTGTGAGTGAGAGAGAGAGAAGAAGAAGCTGTGAATGAGAGAGAGAGAGAGAAAGAGAAGCTGTGAGTGAGAGAGAGAGAGAAGCTGTGAGTGAGCGTGAGAGAGAAAGAGAAGCTGTGAGTGAGAGAGTGAGAGAAAGAGAAGCTGTGAGTGAGAGAGAGAGAAAGAAAGAGAAGCTGTGAGTGAGAGAGAGAAGGTGTGAGTGAGAGAGAGAGAGAAAGAGAAGCTGTGAGTGAGAGAGAGAGAAAGAGAAGCTGTGAGTGAGAGAGAAAGAGAAGCTATGAGTTAGAGAGAGAGAATGAAAGAGAATCTATGAGTGAAAGAGAGAGAGAATGAGAAGCTGTGAGATAGCGAGAGAAAGAGAAGCTGTGAGTGAGAGAGAGAGAGAAAGAGAAGCTGTGAGTGAGAGAGAGATAAAGAGAAGCTGTGTTAGAGAGAGACAGAGAAAGAGAAGCTGTGAGTGAGAGAGAAAGTGAAAGAGAAGCTGTGTGTGTGTGAGAGAGAAGCTGTGAGTGAGAGAGAGAGAGAAAGAGAAGATGTTAGTGAGAGATTGAGAGAGAGAAAGAGAAGCTATGAGTTAGAGAGAGAGAATGAAAGAGAATCTATAAGTGAAAGAGAGAGAGAATGAGAAGCTGTGAGATAGCGAGAGAAAGAGAAGCTGTGAGTGAGAGAGAGAGAGAAGCTGTGAGTGAGAGAGAAAGAGAAGCTGTGAGTGAGAGAGAAAGAGAAGCTGTGTGTGTGTGAGAGAGAGAGAAGCTGTGAGTGAGAGAGAGAGAAAGAGAAGTTGTGAGTGAGAGAGATAGAGAAAGTGAAGCTGTGAATGAGAGAGTGAGATGAAGAGAAGCTGTGAGTTAGAGAGAGACAGAGAAAGAGAAGCTGTGAGTGAGAGAGAGAGAGAGAAGAAGAAGCTGTGAGTGAGAGAGAGAGAGAGAGAAAGAGAAGCTGTGAGTGAGAGAGAGAGAGAGAAGCTGTGAGTGAGAGAGAGAGAATGAGAAGCTGTGAGATAGCGAGAGAAAGAGAAGCTGTGAGTGAGAAAGAGAGAGAAAAGCTGTGAGTGAGAGAGAAAGAGAACCTGTGAGTGTGAGAGAAAGAGAAGCTGTGTGTGTGTGAGAGAGAGAAAAGCTGTGAGTGTTTGAGAGAGAAAAAGAAGCTGTGAGTGAGAGAGAGAGAGAAAGTGAAGCTGTGAGTGAGAGAGTGAGATAAAGAGAAGCTGTGAGTTAGAGAGAGACAGAGAAAGAGAAGCTGTGAGTGAGAGAGCGAGAGAAGAAGAAGCTGTGAGTGAGAGAGAGAGAGAGAAAGAGAAGCTGTGAGTGAGAGAGAGAGTGAAGCTGTGAGTGAGAGAGTGAGAGAACGAGAAGCTGTGAGTGAGAGAGAGAAAGAAAGAGAAGCTGTGAGTGAGAGAGAGAAGCTGTGAGTGAGAGAGAGAGAAAGAGAAGCTGTGAGTGAGAGAGAGAGAGAAAGTGAAGCTGTGAGTGAGAGAGTGAGATAAAGAGAAGCTGTGAGTTAGAGAGAGACAGAGAAAGAGAAGCTGTGAGTGAGAGAGAGAGAGAGAAGCTGTGAGTGAGAGTGAGAGAGAGAGAGTGAGAAGCTGTGAGTGAGAGTGAGAGAGAAAGAGAAGCTGTGAGTGAGAGAAAGAGAAGCTGTGAGTGAGAGAGAGAAGCTGTCAGTGAGAGAGAGAGAGAAAGAGAAGCTGTGAGTGAGAGAGAGATAAAGAGAAGCTGTGAGTTAGAGAGAGACAGAGAAAGAGATGCTGTGAGTGAGAGAGAAAGTGAAAGAGAAGCTGTGTGTGTGTGAGAGAGAAGCTGTGAGTGAGAGAGAGAGAGAAAGAGAAGATGTTAGTGAGAGATTGAGAGAGAGAAAGAGAAGCTGTGAGTGAGAGAGAGAGAAGCTGTGAGTGAGAGAAAGAGAGAAAGAGAAGGTGTGAGTGAGAGAGAGAAAGAGAAGCTGTGAGTGAGAGAAAGAGAGAAGCTGTGAGTGAGAGAGAGAGAGAAGATGTGAGTGAGAGAGAGAAAGAGAAAGAGAAGCTGTGAGTGAGTGAGAGAGAGAAAGAGAAGCTGTGAGTGAGAGAGAGAGAGAGAGAGAGAACCTGTGAGTGAGAGAGAAAGAGAAAGAGAAGCTGTGTGTGTGAGAGAGAGAAGCTGTGAGTGAGAGAGAGAGAGAAGGAGAAGATGTTAGTGAGAGATTGAGAGAGAGAAAGGGAAGCTGTGATTGAGAGAGAGAAAAGCTGTGAGTGAGAGAGAGAGAGAGAAAGAGAAGGTGTGAGTGAGAGAGAGAAAGAGAAGCTGTGAGTGAGAGAGAGAGAGAAGCTGTGAGTGAGAGAGAGAGAGAGAAGATGTGAGTGAGAGAGAAAGAGAAAGAGAAGCTGTGAGTGAGTGAGAGAGATAAAGAGAAGCTGTGAGTGATAGAGAGAGATAAAGAAAAGCTGTGAGTAAGAGAGAGAAAGAGAAGCTGTGAGTGTGTGTGAGAGAGAGAAGCTGTGAGTGAGAGAGAGAGAAGCTGTGAGTGAGAGAGAAAGAAAGAAAGAGAAGTTGTGAGTGAGAGAGAGAGAGAGAGAAACTGTGAGTTAGAGAGAGAGAGAGAGAAAGAGAAGCTGTGAGTGAGAGAGAGAGAGAAAGAAAGAGAAGCTGTGAGTGAGAGAGAGAGGGAGAAAGAGAAGCTGTGAGTGAGAGAGAGAGAGAAAGAGAAGCTGTGAGTGAGTGAGAGAGAGAGAGAGAAAGAGAAGCTGTGTGTTAGAGAGAAAGAGAAGCTGTGAGTGAGAGAGAGAGAAGGAGAAGCTGTGAGTGAGATAGAGAGAGAGAAAGAGAAGCTGTGAGTGAAAGAGAGAGAGAAGCTGTGAGTGAGAGAGAAAGAGAAGCTGTGAGTGAGAGAGAAAGAGAAGAGATGAGTTAGAGAGAGAGAGTGAAAGAGAAGCTGTGAGTGAGAGAGAGAGAGAATGAGAAGCTGTGAGATAGCGAGAGAAAGAGAAGCTGTGAGTGAGAGAGAGAGAGAGAAGCTGTGAGTGAGAGAGAAAGAGAAGCTGTGAGTGAGAGAGAAAGAGAAGCTGTGTGTGTGTGAGAGAGAGAGAAGCTGTGAGTGAGAGAGAGAGAAAGAGAAGCTGTGAGTGAGAGAGAGAGAGAAGCTGTGAGTGAGAGAGAGAGAGAGAAGATGTGAGTGAGAGAGAGAAAGAGAAAGAGAAGCTGTGAGTGAGTGAGAGAGATAAAGAGAAGATGTGAGTGATAGAGAGAGATAAAGAAAAGCTGTGAGTGAGAGAGAGAAAGAGAAGCTGTGAGTGAGTGAGAGAGATAAAGAGAAGATGTGAGTGATAGAGAGAGAGAAAGAGAAGCTGTGAGTGAGAGAAAGAGAGAAGCTGTGAGTGAGAGAGAGAGAGAGAAGATGTGAGTGAGAGAGAGAAAGAGAAAGAGAAGCTGTGAGTGAGTGAGAGAGATAAAGAGAAGATGTGAGTGATAGAGAGAGATAAAGAAAAGCTGTGAGTGAGAGAGAGAAAGAGAAGCTGGGAGTGAGTAAGAGAGAGAAAGAGAAGCTGTGAGTGTGTGTGAGAGAGAGAAGCTGTGAGTGAGAGATAGAGAGAGAGAAGCTGTGAGTGAGAGAGAGAGAAAGAAAGAGAAGTTGTGAGTGAGAGAGAGAGAGAGAGAAACTGTGAGTGAGAGAGAGAGAGAGAAAGAGAAGCTGTGAGAGAGAGAGAAAGAAAGAGAAGCTGTGAGTGAGAGAGAAGCTGTGAGTGAGAGAGAGAAGGAGAAAGAGAAGCTGTGAGTGTGAGAGAGAGAGAAAGAGAAGCTGTGAGAGAGAGAGAGAGAGAGAAACTGTGAGTGAGAGAGAGAGAGAGAAAGAGAAGCTGTGAGAGAGAGAGAAAGAAAGAGAAGCTGTGAGTGAGAGAGAAGCTGTGAGTGAGAGAGAGAAGGAGAAAGAGAAGCTGTGAGTGAGAGAGAGAGAGAAAGAGAAGCTGTGAGTGAGAGAGAGAGAGAGAGAGAGAGAGAAGCTGTGTGTGTGAGAGAGAGAAGCTGTGAGTGAGAGTGAGAGAGAAAGAGAAAGAGAAGCTGTGAGTGAGAGAGAGAGAAGCTGTGAGTGAGAGTGAGAGAGAAAGAGAAGCTGTGAGTGAGAGAAAGTGAAGCTGTGAGTGAGAGAGAGAGAAAGAAAGAGAAGCTGTGAGTGAGAGAGAGAAGCTGTGAGTGAGAGAGAGAGAGAAAGAGAAGCTGTGAGTGATAGAGAGATAAAAAGAAGCTGTGAGTTAGAGAGAGACAGAGAAAGAGAACCTGTGAGTGAGAGAGAAAGAGAAAGAGAAGCTGTGTGTGTGAGAGAGAGAAGCTGTGAGTGAGAGAGAGAGAGAAAGAGAAGATGTTAGTGAGAGATTGAGAGAGAGAAAGGGAAGCTGTGATTGAGAGAGAGAAAAGCTGTGTGAGAGAGAGAGAGAGAGAGAGAAGGTGTGAGTGAGAGAGAGAAAGAGAAGCTGTGAGTGAGAGAGAGAGAGAAGCTGTGAGTGAGAGAGAGAGAGAGAAGATGTGAGTGAGAGAGAAAGAGAAAGAGAAGCTGTGAGTGAGTGAGAGAGATAAAGAGAAGCTGTGAGTGATAGAGAGAGATAAAGAAAAGCTGTGAGTAAGAGAGAGAAAGAGAAGCTGTGAGTGTGTGAGAGAGAGAGAAGCTGTGAGTGAGAGAGAGAGAAGCTGTGAGTGAGAGAGAAAGAAAGAAAGAGAAGTTGTGAGTGAGAGAGAGAGAGAGAGAAACTGTGAGTTAGAGAGAGAGAGAGAGAAAGAGAAGCTGTGAGTGAGTGAGAGAGAGAGAGAAAGAGAAGCTGTGAGTGAGAGAGAGAGAGAGAGAGAGAGAGAGAAAGAGAAGCTGTGTGTGTGAGAGAGAGAAGCTGTGAGTGAGAGTGAGAGAGAAAGAGAAAGAGAAGCTGTGAGTGAGAGAGAGAGAAGCTGTGAGTGAGAGTGAGAGAGAAAGAGAAGCTGAGAGTGAGAGAAAGTGAAGCTGTGAGTGAGAGAGAGAGAAAGAAAGAGAAGCTGTGAGTGAGAGAGAGAAGCTGTGAGTGAGAGAGAGAGAGAAAGAGAAGCTGTGAGTGATAGAGAGATAAAGAGAAGCTGTGAGTTAGAGAGAGACAGAGAAAGAGAACCTGTGAGTGAGAGAGAAAGAGAATGAGAAGCTGTGTGTGAGAGAGAGAGAAGCTGTGAGTGAGAGAGAGAGAGAAAGAGAAGATGTTAGTGAGAGATTGAGAGAGAGAAAGGGAAGCTGTGATTGAGAGAGAGAAAAGCTGTGAGTGAGAGAGAGAGAGAGAAAGAGAAGGTGTGAGTGAGAGAGAGAAAGAGAAGCTGTGAGTGAGAGAGAGAGAGAAGCTGTGAGTGAGAGAGAGAGAGAGAAGATGTGAGTGAGAGAGAAAGAGAAAGAGAAGCTGTGAGTGAGTGAGAGAGATAAAGAGAAGCTGTGAGTGATAGAGAGAGATAAAGAAAAGCTGTGAGTAAGAGAGAGAAAGAGAAGCTGTGTCTGTGTGTGTGTGAGAGAGAAGCTGTGAGTGAGAGAGAGAGAAGCTGTGAGTGAGAGAGAAAGAAAGAAAGAGAAGTTGTGAGTGAGAGAGAGAGAGAGAGAGAAACTGTGAGTTAGAGAGAGAGAGAGAGAAAGAGAAGCTGTGAGTGAGAGAGAGAGAGAAAGAAAGAGAAGCTGTGAGTGAGAGAGAGAGGGAGAAAGAGAAGCTGTGAGTGAGAGAGAGAGAGAAAGAGAAGCTGTGAGTGAGTGAGAGAGAGAGAGAGAAAGAGAAGCTGTGTGTGTGTGAGAGAGAGAAGCTGTGAGTGAGAGAGAGAGAAGGAGAAGCTGTGAGTGAGATAGAGAGAGAGAAAGAGAAGCTGTGAGTGAAAGAGAGAGAGAAGCTGTGAGTGAGAGAGAAAGAGAAGCTGTGAGTGAGAGAGAAAGAGAAGCTATGAGTTAGAGAGAGAGAGTGAAAGAGAAGCTGTGAGTGAGAGAGAGAGAGAATGAGAAGCTGTGAGATAGCGAGAGAAAGAGAAGCTGTGAGTGAGAGAGAGAGAGAGAAGCTGTGAGTGAGAGAGAAAGAGAAGCTGTGAGTGAGAGAGAAAGAGAAGCTGTGTGTGTGTGAGAGAGAGAGAAGCTGTGAGTGAGAGAGAGAGAAAGAGAAGCTGTGAGTGAGAGAGAGAGAGAAAGTGAAGCTGTGAGTGAGAGAGTGAGATAAAGAGAAGCTGTGAGTTAGAGAGAGACAGAGAAAGAGAAGCTGTGAGTGAGAGAGAGAGAAGAAGAAGCTGTGAATGAGAGAGAGAGAGAGAAAGAGAAGCTGTGAGTGAGAGAGAGAGAGAAGCTGTGAGTGAGCGTGAGAGAGAAAGAGAAGCTGTGAGTGAGAGAGTGAGAGAAAGAGAAGCTGTGAGTGAGAGAGAGAGAAAGAAAGAGAAGCTGTGAGTGAGAGAGAGAAGGTGTGAGTGAGAGAGAGAGAGAAAGAGAAGCTGTGAGTGAGAGAGAGAGAAGCTGTGAGTGAGAGAAAGAGAGAAAGAGAAGGTGTGAGTGAGAGAGAGAAAGAGAAGCTGTGAGTGAGAGAAAGAGAGAAGCTGTGAGTGAGAGAGAGAGAGAGAAGATGTGAGTGAGAGAGAGAAAGAGAAAGAGAAGCTGTGAGTGAGTGAGAGAGATAAAGAGAAGATGTGAGTGATAGAGAGAGATAAAGAAAAGCTGTGAGTGTGAGAGAGAAAGAGAAGCTGGGAGTGAGTAAGAGAGAGAAAGAGAAGCTGTGAGTGTGTGAGAGAGAGAGAAGCTGTGAGTGAGAGATAGAGAGAGAGAAGCTGTGAGTGAGAGAGAGAGAAAGAAAGAGGAGTTGTGAGTGAGAGAGAGAGAGAGAGAAACTGTGAGTGAGAGAGAGAGAGAGAAAGAGAAAGAGAAGCTGTGAGAGAGAGAGAAAGAAAGAGAAGCTGTGAGTGAGAGAGAAGCTGTGAGTGAGAGAGAGAAGGAGAAAGAGAAGCTGTGAGTGAGAGAGAGAGAGAAAGATAAGCTGTGAGTGAGAGAGAGAGAGAGAGAGAAAGAGAAGCTGTGTGTGTGAGAGAGAGAAGCTGTGAGTGAGAGTGAGAGAGAAAGAGAAAGAGAAGCTGTGAGTGAGAGAGAGAGAAGCTGTGAGTGAGAGTGAGAGAGAAAGAGAAGCTGAGAGTGAGAGAAAGTGAAGCTGTGAGTGAGAGAGAGAGAAAGAAAGAGAAGCTGTGAGTGAGAGAGAGAAGCTGTGAGTGAGAGAGAGAGAGAAAGAGAAGCTGTGAGTGATAGAGAGATAAAGAGAAGCTGTGAGTTAGAGAGAGACAGAGAAAGAGAACCTGTGAGTGAGAGAGAAAGAGAAAGAGAAGCTGTGTGTGAGAGAGAGAGAAGCTGTGAGTGAGAGAGAGAGAGAAAGAGAAGATGTTAGTGAGAGATTGAGAGAGAGAAAGGGAAGCTGTGATTGAGAGAGAGAAAAGCTGTGAGTGAGAGAGAGAGAGAGAAAGAGAAGGTGTGAGTGAGAGAGAGAAAGAGAAGCTGTGAGTGAGAGAGAGAGAGAAGCTGTGAGTGAGAGAGAGAGAGAGAAGATGTGAGTGAGAGAGAAAGAGAAAGAGAAGCTGTGAGTGAGTGAGAGAGATAAAGAGAAGCTGTGAGTGATAGAGAGAGATAAAGAAAAGCTGTGAGTAAGAGAGAGAAAGAGAAGCTGTGAGTGTGTGTGTGAGAGAGAAGCTGTGAGTGAGAGAGAGAGAAGCTGTGAGTGAGAGAGAAAGAAAGAAAGAGAAGTTGTGAGTGAGAGAGAGAGAGAGAGAGAAACTGTGAGTTAGAGAGAGAGAGAGAGAAAGAGAAGCTGTGAGTGAGAGAGAGAGA
The DNA here is from genome assembly GCA_035047345.1 of Bradypodion ventrale. Classification (NCBI taxonomy): domain Eukaryota; kingdom Metazoa; phylum Chordata; class Lepidosauria; order Squamata; family Chamaeleonidae; genus Bradypodion; species Bradypodion ventrale. The sequence continues at coordinate 7,985,321 of JAWDJE010000018.1, read as the reverse complement.
GAAAGAAAGAGAAGCTGTGAGTGAGAGAGAGAGGGAGAAAGAGAAGCTGTGAGTGAGAGAGAGAGAGAAAGAGAAGCTGTGAGTGAGTGAGAGAGAGAGAGAGAAAGAGAAGCTGTGTGTGTGTGAGAGAGAGAAGCTGTGAGTGAGAGAGAGAGAAGGAGAAGCTGTGAGTGAGATAGAGAGAGAGAAAGAGAAGCTGTGAGTGAAAGAGAGAGAGAAGCTGTGAGTGAGAGAGAAAGAGAAGCTGTGAGTGAGAGAGAAAGAGAAGCTATGAGTTAGAGAGAGAGAGTGAAAGAGAAGCTGTGAGTGAGAGAGAGAGAGAATGAGAAGCTGTGAGATAGCGAGAGAAAGAGAAGCTGTGAGTGAGAGAGAGAGAGAGAAGCTGTGAGTGAGAGAGAAAGAGAAGCTGTGAGTGAGAGAGAAAGAGAAGCTGTGTGTGTGTGAGAGAGAGAGAAGCTGTGAGTGAGAGAGAGAGAAAGAGAAGCTGTGAGTGAGAGAGAGAGAGAAAGTGAAGCTGTGAGTGAGAGAGTGAGATAAAGAGAAGCTGTGAGTTAGAGAGAGACAGAGAAAGAGAAGCTGTGAGTGAGAGAGAGAGAAGAAGAAGCTGTGAATGAGAGAGAGAGAGAGAAAGAGAAGCTGTGAGTGAGAGAGAGAGAGAAGCTGTGAGTGAGCGTGAGAGAGAAAGAGAAGCTGTGAGTGAGAGAGTGAGAGAAAGAGAAGCTGTGAGTGAGAGAGAGAGAGAAAGAAAGAGAAGCTGTGAGTGAGAGAGAGAAGGTGTGAGTGAGAGAGAGAGAGAAAGAGAAGCTGTGAGTGAGAGAGAGAGAAGCTGTGAGTGAGAGAAAGAGAGAAAGAGAAGGTGTGAGTGAGAGAGAGAAAGAGAAGCTGTGAGTGAGAGAAAGAGAGAAGCTGTGAGTGAGAGAGAGAGAGAGAAGATGTGAGTGAGAGAGAGAAAGAGAAAGAGAAGCTGTGAGTGAGTGAGAGAGATAAAGAGAAGATGTGAGTGATAGAGAGAGATAAAGAAAAGCTGTGAGTGAGAGAGAGAAAGAGAAGCTGGGAGTGAGTAAGAGAGAGAAAGAGAAGCTGTGAGTGTGTGAGAGAGAGAGAAGCTGTGAGTGAGAGATAGAGAGAGAGAAGCTGTGAGTGAGAGAGAGAGAAAGAAAGAGAAGTTGTGAGTGAGAGAGAGAGAGAGAGAAACTGTGAGTGAGAGAGAGAGAGAGAAAGAGAAAGAGAAGCTGTGAGAGAGAGAGAAAGAAAGAGAAGCTGTGAGTGAGAGAGAAGCTGTGAGTGAGAGAGAGAAGGAGAAAGAGAAGCTGTGAGTGAGAGAGAGAGAGAAAGAGAAGCTGTGAGTGAGAGAGAGAGAGAGAGAGAGAAAGAGAAGCTGTGTGTGTGAGAGAGAGAAGCTGTGAGTGAGAGTGAGAGAGAAAGAGAAAGAGAAGCTGTGAGTGAGAGAGAGAGAAGCTGTGAGTGAGAGTGAGAGAGAAAGAGAAGCTGAGAGTGAGAGAAAGTGAAGCTGTGAGTGAGAGAGAGAGAAAGAAAGAGAAGCTGTGAGTGAGAGAGAGAAGCTGTGAGTGAGAGAGAGAGAGAAAGAGAAGCTGTGAGTGATAGAGAGATAAAGAGAAGCTGTGAGTTAGAGAGAGACAGAGAAAGAGAACCTGTGAGTGAGAGAGAAAGAGAAAGAGAAGCTGTGTGTGTGTGAGAGAGAGAAGCTGTGACTGAGAGAGAGAGAGAAAGAGAAGATGTTAGTGAGAGATTGAGAGAGAGAAAGGGAAGCTGTGATTGAGAGAGAGAAAAGCTGTGAGTGAGAGAGAGAGAGAGAAAGAGAAGGTGTGAGTGAGAGAGAGAAAGAGAAGCTGTGAGTGAGAGAGAGAGAGAAGCTGTGAGTGAGAGAGAGAGAGAGAAGATGTGAGTGAGAGAGAAAGAGAAAGAGAAGCTGTGAGTGAGTGAGAGAGATAAAGAGAAGCTGTGAGTGATAGAGAGAGATAAAGAAAAGCTGTGAGTAAGAGAGAGAAAGAGAAGCTGTGAGTGTGTGTGAGAGAGAGAAGCTGTGAGTGAGAGAGAGAGAAGCTGTGAGTGAGAGAGAAAGTAAGAAAGAGAAGTTGTGAGTGAGAGAGAGAGAGAGAGAGAAACTGTGAGTTAGAGAGAGAGAGAGAGAAAGAGAAGCTGTGAGTGAGAGAGAGAGAGAAAGAAAGAGAAGCTGTGAGTGAGAGAGAGAGGGAGAAAGAGAAGCTGTGAGTGAGAGAGAGAGAGAAAGAGAAGCTGTGAGTGAGTGAGAGAGAGAGAGAGAAAGAGAAGCTGTGTGTGTGTGAGAGAGAGAAGCTGTGAGTGAGAGAGAGAGAAGGAGAAGCTGTGAGTGAGATAGAGAGAGAGAAAGAGAAGCTGTGAGTGAAAGAGAGAGAGAAGCTGTGAGTGAGAGAGAAAGAGAAGCTGTGAGTGAGAGAGAAAGAGAAGCTATGAGTTAGAGAGAGAGAGTGAAAGAGAAGCTGTGAGTGAGAGAGAGAGAGAATGAGAAGCTGTGAGATAGCGAGAGAAAGAGAAGCTGTGAGTGAGAGAGAGAGAGAGAAGCTGTGAGTGAGAGAGAAAGAGAAGCTGTGAGTGAGAGAGAAAGAGAAGCTGTGTGTGTGTGAGAGAGAGAGAAGCTGTGAGTGAGAGAGAGAGAAAGAGAAGCTGTGAGTGAGAGAGAGAGAGAAAGTGAAGCTGTGAGTGAGAGAGTGAGATAAAGAGAAGCTGTGAGTTAGAGAGAGACAGAGAAAGAGAAGCTGTGAGTGAGAGAGAGAGAAGAAGAAGCTGTGAATGAGAGAGAGAGAGAGAAAGAGAAGCTGTGAGTGAGAGAGAGAGAGAAGCTGTGAGTGAGCGTGAGAGAGAAAGAGAAGCTGTGAGTGAGAGAGTGAGAGAAAGAGAAGCTGTGAGTGAGAGAGAGAGAAAGAAAGAGAAGCTGTGAGTGAGAGAGAGAAGGTGTGAGTGAGAGAGAGAGAGAAAGAGAAGCTGTGAGTGAGAGAGAGAGAAAGAGAAGCTGTGAGTGAGAGAGAAAGAGAAGCTATGAGTTAGAGAGAGAGAATGAAAGAGAATCTATGAGTGAAAGAGAGAGAGAATGAGAAGCTGTGAGATAGCGAGAGAAAGAGAAGCTGTGAGTGAGAGAGAGAGAGAAAGAGAAGCTGTGAGTGAGAGAGAGATAAAGAGAAGCTGTGTTAGAGAGAGACAGAGAAAGAGAAGCTGTGAGTGAGAGAGAAAGTGAAAGAGAAGCTGTGTGTGTGAGAGAGAGAAGCTGTGAGTGAGAGAGAGAGAGAAAGAGAAGATGTTAGTGAGAGATTGAGAGAGAGAAAGAGAAGCTATGAGTTAGAGAGAGAGAATGAAAGAGAATCTATAAGTGAAAGAGAGAGAGAATGAGAAGCTGTGAGATAGCGAGAGAAAGAGAAGCTGTGAGTGAGAGAGAGAGAGAAGCTGTGAGTGAGAGAGAAAGAGAAGCTGTGAGTGAGAGAGAAAGAGAAGCTGTGTGTGTGTGAGAGAGAGAGAAGCTGTGAGTGAGAGAGAGAGAAAGAGAAGTTGTGAGTGAGAGAGATAGAGAAAGTGAAGCTGTGAATGAGAGAGTGAGAGAAAGAGAAGCTGTGAGTTAGAGAGAGACAGAGAAAGAGAAGCTGTGAGTGAGAGAGAGAGAGAGAAGAAGAAGCTGTGAGTGAGAGAGAGAGAGAGAGAAAGAGAAGCTGTGAGTGAGAGAGAGAGAGAGAAGCTGTGAGTGAGAGAGAGAGAATGAGAAGCTGTGAGATAGCGAGAGAAAGAGAAGCTGTGAGTGAGAAAGAGAGAGAAAAGCTGTGAGTGAGAGAGAAAGAGAACCTGTGAGTGTGAGAGAAAGAGAAGCTGTGTGTGTGTGAGAGAGAGAAAAGCTGTGAGTGTTTGAGAGAGAAAAAGAAGCTGTGAGTGAGAGAGAGAGAGAAAGTGAAGCTGTGAGTGAGAGAGTGAGATAAAGAGAAGCTGTGAGTTAGAAAGAGACAGAGAAAGAGAAGCTGTGAGTGAGAGAGCGAGAGAAGAAGAAGCTGTGAGTGAGAGAGAGAGAGAGAAAGAGAAGCTGTGAGTGAGAGAGAGAGTGAAGCTGTGAGTGAGAGAGTGAGAGAACGAGAAGCTGTGAGTGAGAGAGAGAAAGAAAGAGAAGCTGTGAGTGAGAGAGAGAAGCTGTGAGTGAGAGAGAGAGAAAGAGAAGCTGTGAGTGAGAGAGAGAGAGAAAGTGAAGCTGTGAGTGAGAGAGTGAGATAAAGAGAAGCTGTGAGTTAGAGAGAGACAGAGAAAGAGAAGCTGTGAGTGAGAGAGAGAGAGAGAAGCTGTGAGTGAGAGTGAGAGAGAGAGAGTGAGAAGCTGTGAGTGAGAGTGAGAGAGAAAGAGAAGCTGTGAGTGAGAGAAAGAGAAGCTGTGAGTGAGAGAGAGAAGCTGTCAGTGAGAGAGAGAGAGAAAGAGAAGCTGTGAGTGAGAGAGAGATAAAGAGAAGCTGTGAGTTAGAGAGAGACAGAGAAAGAGATGCTGTGAGTGAGAGAGAAAGTGAAAGAGAAGCTGTGTGTGTGTGAGAGAGAAGCTGTGAGTGAGAGAGAGAGAGAAAGAGAAGATGTTAGTGAGAGATTGAGAGAGAGAAAGAGAAGCTGTGAGTGAGAGAGAGAGAAGCTGTGAGTGAGAGAAAGAGAGAAAGAGAAGGTGTGAGTGAGAGAGAGAAAGAGAAGCTGTGAGTGAGAGAAAGAGAGAAGCTGTGAGTGAGAGAGAGAGAGAGAAGATGTGAGTGAGAGAGAGAAAGAGAAAGAGAAGCTGTGAGTGAGTGAGAGAGATAAAGAGAAGATGTGAGTGATAGAGAGAGATAAAGAAAAGCTGTGAGTGAGAGAGAGAAAGAGAAGCTGGGAGTGAGTAAGAGAGAGAAAGAGAAGCTGTGAGTGTGTGTGAGAGAGAGAAGCTGTGAGTGAGAGGTAGAGAGAGAGAAGCTGTGAGTGAGAGAGAGAGAAAGAAAGAGAAGTTGTGAGTGAGAGAGAGAGAGAGAGAAAATGTGAGTGAGAGAGAGAGAGAGAAAGAGAAGCTGTGAGAGAGAGAGAAAGAAAGAGAAGCTGTGAGTGAGAGAGAAGCTGTGAGTGAGAGAGAGAAGGAGAAAGAGAAGCTGTGAGTGAGAGAGAGAGAGAAAGAGAAGCTGTGAGTGAGAGAGAGAGAGAGAGAGAAAGAGAAGCTGTGTGTGTGAGAGAGAGAAGCTGTGAGTGAGAGTGAGAGAGAAAGAGAAAGAGAAGCTGTGAGTGAGAGAGAGAGAAGCTGTGAGTGAGAGTGAGAGAGAAAGAGAAGCTGTGAGTGAGAGAAAGTGAAGCTGTGAGTGAGAGAGAGAGAAAGAAAGAGAAGCTGTGAGTGAGAGAGAGAAGCTGTGAGTGAGAGAGAGAGAGAAAGAGAAGCTGTGAGTGATAGAGAGATAAAGAGAAGCTGTGAGTTAGAGAGAGACAGAGAAAGAGAACCTGTGAGTGAGAGAGAAAGAGAAAGAGAAGCTGTGTGTGTGAGAGAGAGAGAAAGAGAAGCTGTGAGTGAGTAAGAGAGAGAAAGAGAAGCTGTGAGTGTGTGAGAGAGAGAGAAGCTGTGAGTGAGAGATAGAGAGAGAGAAGCTGTGAGTGAGAGAGAGAGAAAGAAAGAGAAGTTGTGAGTGAGAGAGAGAGAGAGAGAAACTGTGAGTGAGAGAGAGAGAGAGAAAGAGAAGCTGTGAGAGAGAGAGAAAGAAAGAGAAGCTGTGAGTGAGAGAGAAGCTGTGAGTGAGAGAGAGAAGGAGAAAGAGAAGCTGTGAGTGAGAGAGAGAGAGAAAGAGAAGCTGTGAGTGAGAGAGAGAGAGAGAGAGAGAACCTGTGAGTGAGAGAGAAAGAGAAAGAGAAGCTGTGTGTGTGAGAGAGAGAAGCTGTGAGTGAGAGAGAGAGAGAAAGAGAAGATGTTAGTGAGAGATTGAGAGAGAGAAAGGGAAGCTGTGATTGAGAGAGAGAAAAGCTGTGAGTGAGAGAGAGAGAGAGAAAGAGAAGGTGTGAGAGAGAGAAAGAGAAGCTGTGAGTGAGAGAGAGAGAGAAGCTGTGAGTGAGAGAGAGAGAGAGAAGATGTGAGTGAGAGAGAAAGAGAAAGAGAAGCTGTGAGTGAGTGAGAGAGATAAAGAGAAGCTGTGAGTGATAGAGAGAGATAAAGAAAAGCTGTGAGTAAGAGAGAGAAAGAGAAGCTGTGAGTGTGTGTGAGAGAGAGAAGCTGTGAGTGAGAGAGAGAGAAGCTGTGAGTGAGAGAGAAAGAAAGAAAGAGAAGTTGTGAGTGAGAGAGAGAGAGAGAGAGAAACTGTGAGTTAGAGAGAGAGAGAGAGAAAGAGAAGCTGTGAGTGAGAGAGAGAGAGAAAGAAAGAGAAGCTGTGAGTGAGAGAGAGAGGGAGAAAGAGAAGCTGTGAGTGAGAGAGAGAAAGAGAAGCTGTGAGTGAGTGAGAGAGAGAGAGAGAAAGAGAAGCTGTGTGTTAGAGAGAAAGAGAAGCTGTGAGTGAGAGAGAGAGAAGGAGAAGCTGTGAGTGAGATAGAGAGAGAGAAAGAGAAGCTGTGAGTGAAAGAGAGAGGGAAGCTGTGAGTGAGAGAGAAAGAGAAGCTGTGAGTGAGAGAGAAAGAGAAGAGATGAGTTAGAGAGAGAGAGTGAAAGAGAAGCTGTGAGTGAGAGAGAGAGAGAATGAGAAGCTGTGAGATAGCGAGAGAAAGAGAAGCTGTGAGTGAGAGAGAGAGAGAGAAGCTGTGAGTGAGAGAGAAAGAGAAGCTGTGAGTGAGAGAGAAAGAGAAGCTGTGTGTGTGTGAGAGAGAGAGAAGCTGTGAGTGAGAGAGAGAGAAAGAGAAGCTGTGAGTGAGAGAGAGAGAGAAGCTGTGAGTGAGAGAGAGAGAGAGAAGATGTGAGTGAGAGAGAGAAAGAGAAAGAGAAGCTGTGAGTGAGTGAGAGAGATAAAGAGAAGATGTGAGTGATAGAGAGAGATAAAGAAAAGCTGTGAGTGAGAGAGAGAAAGAGAAGCTGTGAGTGAGTGAGAGAGATAAAGAGAAGATGTGAGTGATAGAGAGAGAGAAAGAGAAGCTGTGAGTGAGAGAAAGAGAGAAGCTGTGAGTGAGAGAGAGAGAGAGAAGATGTGAGTGAGAGAGAGAAAGAGAAAGAGAAGCTGTGAGTGAGTGAGAGAGATAAAGAGAAGATGTGAGTGATAGAGAGAGATAAAGAAAAGCTGTGAGTGAGAGAGAGAAAGAGAAGCTGGGAGTGAGTAAGAGAGAGAAAGAGAAGCTGTGAGTGTGTGAGAGAGAGAGAAGCTGTGAGTGAGAGATAGAGAGAGAGAAGCTGTGAGTGAGAGAGAGAGAAAGAAAGAGAAGTTGTGAGTGAGAGAGAGAGAGAGAGAAACTGTGAGTGAGAGAGAGAGAGAGAAAGAGAAGCTGTGAGAGAGAGAGAAAGAAAGAGAAGCTGTGAGTGAGAGAGAAGCTGTGAGTGAGAGAGAGAAGGAGAAAGAGAAGCTGTGAGTGAGAGAGAGAGAGAAAGAGAAGCTGTGAGTGAGAGAGAGAGAGAGAGAGAGAAAGAGAAGCTGTGTGTGTGAGAGAGAGAAGCTGTGAGTGAGAGTGAGAGAGAAAGAGAAAGAGAAGCTGTGAGTGAGAGAGAGAGAAGCTGTGAGTGAGAGTGAGAGAGAAAGAGAAGCTGTGAGTGAGAGAAAGTGAAGCTGTGAGTGAGAGAGAGAGAAAGAAAGAGAAGCTGTGAGTGAGAGAGAGAAGCTGTGAGTGAGAGAGAGAGAGAAAGAGAAGCTGTGAGTGAGTGAGAGACAGAGAAAGAGAACCTGTGAGTGAGAGAGAAAGAGAAAGAGAAGCTGTGTGTGAGAGAGAGAGAAGCTGTGAGTGAGAGAGAGAGAGAAAGAGAAGATGTTAGTGAGAGATTGAGAGAGAGAAAGGGAAGCTGTGATTGAGAGAGAGAAAAGCTGTGAGTGAGAGAGAGAGAGAGAGAGAAGGTGTGAGTGAGAGAGAGAAAGAGAAGCTGTGAGTGAGAGAGAGAGAGAAGCTGTGAGTGAGAGAGAGAGAGAGAAGATGTGAGTGAGAGAGAAAGAGAAAGAGAAGCTGTGAGTGAGTGAGAGAGATAAAGAGAAGCTGTGAGTGATAGAGAGAGATAAAGAAAAGCTGTGAGTAAGAGAGAGAAAGAGAAGCTGTGAGTGTGTGAGAGAGAGAGAAGCTGTGAGTGAGAGAGAGAGAAGCTGTGAGTGAGAGAGAAAGAAAGAAAGAGAAGTTGTGAGTGAGAGAGAGAGAGAGAGAGAAACTGTGAGTTAGAGAGAGAGAGGGAGAAAGAGAAGCTGTGAGTGAGAGAGAGAGAGAAAGAGAAGCTGTGAGTGAGTGAGAGAGAGAGAGAAAGAGAAGCTGTGTGTGAGAGAGAGAGAGAAGCTGTGAGTGAGAGAGAGAGAAGGAGAAGCTGTGAGTGAGATAGAGAGAGAGAAAGAGAAGCTGTGAGTGAAAGAGAGAGAGAAGCTGTGAGTGAGAGAGAAAGAGAAGCTGTGAGTGAGAGAGATAGAGAAGCTATGAGTTAGAGAGAGAGAGTGAAAGAGAAGCTGTGAGTGAGAGAGAGAGAATGAGAAGCTGTGAGATAGCGAGAGAAAGAGAAGCTGTGAGTGAGAGAGAGAGAGAGAAGCTGTGAGTGAGAGAGAAAGAGAAGCTGTGAGTGAGAGAGAAAGAGAAGCTGTGTGTGTGTGTGAGAGAGAGAAGCTGTGAGTGAGAGAGAGAGAAAGAGAAGCTGTGAGTGAGAGAGAGAGAGAAAGTGAAGCTGTGAGTGAGAGAGTGAGATAAAGAGAAGCTGTGAGTTAGAGAGAGACAGAGAAAGAGAAGCTGTGAGTGAGAGAGAGAGAAGAAGAAGCTGTGAATGAGAGAGAGAGAGAGAGAAAGAGAAGCTGTGAGTGAGAGAGAGAGAGAAGCTGTGAGTGAGCGTGAGAGAAAGAGAAGCTGTGAGTGAGAGAGTGAGAGAAAGAGAAGCTGTGAGTGAGAGAGAGAGAAAGAAAGAGAAGCTGTGAGTGAGAGAGAGAGAAAGAGAAGCTGTGAGTGAGAGAGAAAGAGAAGCTATGAGTTAGAGAGAGAGAATGAAAGAGAATCTATGAGTGAAAGAGAGAGAGAATGAGAAGCTGTGAGATAGCGAGAGAAAGAGAAGCTGTGAGTGAGAGAGAGAGAGAAAGAGAAGCTGTGAGTGAGAGAGAGATAAAGAGAAGCTGTGAGTTAGAGAGAGACAGAGAAAGAGAAGCTGTGAGTGAGAGAGAAAGTGAAAGAGAAGCTGTGTGTGTGTGAGAGAGAAGCTGTGAGTGAGAGAGAGAGAGAAAGAGAAGATGTTAGTGAGAGATTGAGAGAGAGAAAGAGAAGCTGTGAGTGAGAGAGAGAGAAGCTGTGAGTGAGAGAAAGAGGGAAAGAGAAGGTGTGAGTGAGAGAGAGAAAGAGAAGCTGTGAGTGAGAGAAAGAGAGAAGCTGTGAGTGAGAGAGAGAGAGAAGATGTGAGTGAGAGAGAGAAAGAGAAAGAGAAGCTGTGAGTGAGTGAGAGAGATAAAGAGAAGATGTGAGTGATAGAGAGAGATAAAGAAAAGCTGTGAGTGAGAGAGAGAAAGAGAAGCTGGGAGTGAGTAAGAGAGAGAAAGAGAAGCTGTGAGTGTGTGAGAGAGAGAGAAGCTGTGAGTGAGAGATAGAGAGAGAGAAGCTGTGAGTGAGAGAGAGAGAAAGGAAGAGAAGTTGTGAGTGAGAGAGAGAGAGAGAAACTGTGAGTGAGTGAGAGAGAGAAAGAGAAGCTGTGAGAGAGAGAGAAAGAAAGAGAAGCTGTGAGTGAGAGAGAAGCTGTGAGTGAGAGAGAGAAGGAGAAAGAGAAGCTGTGAGTGAGAGAGAGAGAGAAAGAGAAGCTGTGAGTGAGAGAGAGAGAAAGAGAGAGAGAAAGAGAAGCTGTGTGTGTGAGAGAGAGAAGCTGTGAGTGAGAGTGAGAGAGAGAGAGAAAGAGAAAGAGAAGCTGTGAGTGAGAGAGAGAGAAGCTGTGAGTGAGAGTGAGAGAGAAAGAGAAGCTGTGAGTGAGAGAAAGTGAAGCTGTGAGTGAGAGAGAGAGAAAGAAAGAGAAGCTGTGAGTGAGAGAGAGAAGCTGTGAGTGAGAGAGAGAGAGAAAGAGAAGCTGTGAGTGATAGAGAGATAAAGAGAAGCTGTGAGTTAGAGAGAGACAGAGAAAGAGAACCTGTGAGTGAGAGAGAAAGAGAAAGAGAAGCTGTGTGTGAGAGAGAGAGAAGCTGTGAGTGAGAGAGAGAGAGAAAGAGAAGATGTTAGTGAGAGATTGAGAGAGAGAAAGGGAAGCTGTGATTGAGAGAGAGAAAAGCTGTGAGTGAGAGAGAGAGAGAGAAAGAGAAGGTGTGAGTGAGAGAGAGAAAGAGAAGCTGTGAGTGAGAGAGAGAGAGAAGCTGTGAGTGAGAGAGAGAGAGAGAAGATGTGAGTGAGAGAGAAAGAGAAAGAGAAGCTGTGAGTGAGTGAGAGAGATAAAGAGAAGCTGTGAGTGATAGAGAGAGATAAATAAAAGCTGTGAGTAAGAGAGAGAAAGAGAAGCTGTGAGTGTGTGTGAGAGAGAGAAGCTGTGAGTGAGAGAGAGAGAAGCTGTGAGTGAGAGAGAAAGAAAGAAAGAGAAGTTGTGAGTGAGAGAGAGAGAGAGAGAGAAACTGTGAGTTAGAGAGAGAGAGAGAGAAAGAGAAGCTGTGAGTGAGAGAGAGAGAGAAAGAAAGAGAAGCTGTGAGTGAGAGAGAGAGGGAGAAAGAGAAGCTGTGAGTGAGAGAGAGAGAGAAAGAGAAGCTGTGAGTGAGTGAGAGAGAGAGAGAGAGAAAGAGAAGCTGTGTGTGTGAGAGAGAGAGAAGCTGTGAGTGAGAGAGAGAGAAGGAGAAGCTGTGAGTGAGATAGAGAGAAAGAGAAGCTGTGAGTGAAAGAGAGAGAGAAGCTGTGAGTGAGAGAGAAAGAGAAGCTGTGAGTGAGAGAGAAAGAGAAGAGATGAGTTAGAGAGAGAGAGTGAAAGAGAAGCTGTGAGTGAGAGAGAGAGAGAATGAGAAGCTGTGAGATAGCGAGAGAAAGAGAAGCTGTGAGTGAGTGAGAGAGAGAGAAGCTGTGAGTGAGAGAGAAAGAGAAGCTGTGAGTGAGAGAGAAAGAGAAGCTGTGTGTGTGTGTGAGAGAGAGAAGCTGTGAGTGAGAGAGAGAGAAAGAGAAGCTGTGAGTGAGAGAGAGAGAGAAAGTGAAGCTGTGAGTGAGAGAGTGAGATAAAGAGAAGCTGTGAGTTAGAGAGAGACAGAGAAAGAGAAGCTGTGAGTGAGAGAGAGAGAAGAAGAAGCTGTGAATGAGAGAGAGAGAGAGAGAAAGAGAAGCTGTGAGTGAGAGAGAGAGAGAAGCTGTGAGTGAGCGTGAGAGAGAAAGAGAAGCTGTGAGTGAGAGAGTGAGAGAAAGAGAAGCTGTGAGTGAGAGAGAGAAAGAAAGAGAAGCTGTGAGTGAGAGAGAGAAGGTGTGAGTGAGAGAGAGAGAGAAAGAGAAGCTGTGAGTGAGAGAGAGAGAAAGAGAAGCTGAGTGAGAGAGAAAGAGAAGCTATGAGTTAGAGAGAGAGAATGAAAGAGAATCTATGAGTGAAAGAGAGAGAGAATGAGAAGCTGTGAGATAGCGAGAGAAAGAGAAGCTGTGAGTGAGAGAGAGAGAGAAGCTGTGAGTGAGAGAGAAAGAGAAGCTGTGAGTGAGAGAGAAAGAGAAGCTGTGTGTGTGTGAGAGAGAGAGAAGCTGTGAGTGAGAGAGAGAAAGAGAAGTTGTGAGTGAGAGAGATAGAGAAAGTGAAGCTGTGAGTGAGAGAGTGAGATAAAGAGAAGCTGTGAGTTAGAGAGAGACAGAGAAAGAGAAGCTGTGAGTGAGAGAGAGAGAGAGAAGAAGAAGCTGTGAGTGAGAGATAGAGAGAGAGAAAGAGAAGCTGTGAGTGAGTGAGAGAGAGAGAAGCTGTGAGTGAGAGTGAGAGAGAAAGAGAGGCTGTGAGTGAGAGAAAGAGAAGCTGTGAGTGAGAGAGAGAGAAAGAAAGAGAAGTTGTGAGAGAGAGAGAGAAGCTGTGAGTGAGAGAGAGAGAAAGAGGAGCTGTGAGTGAGAGAGAGAGAAAGAGAAGCTGTGAGTGAGAGAGAGAGAGAAAGAGAAGCTGTGTGTGAGAGAGAGAATCTGTGAGTGAGAGAGAGAGAAAGAAAGAAAGACAAGATGTCAGTGAGAGAGGGAGAGAGAGATAGAAGCTGTGAGTGAGAGAGAGAGAGAAAGATATGCTGTCTGAGAGAGGGAGAGAAAGAGAAGCTGTGAGTGAGAGAGAGAGAGAAAGAGAAGCTGTGTGTGTGTGAGAGAGAGACGCTGTGAGTGAGAGAGAGAGAGAAAGAGAAGATGTTAGTGAGAGAGTGAGAGAGAGAAAGAGAAGCTGTGAGTGAGAGAGAGAGAAGCTGTGAGTGAGAGAGAGAGAGAGAGAGAGAGAAGGTGTGTGTGAGAGAGAGAAAGAGAAGCTGTGAGAGAGAGAGAAGATGTGAGTGAGAAAGAGAGAGAAGATGTGAGTGAGAGAGAGAAAGAGAAAGAGAAGCTGTGAGTGAGTGAGAGAGAGTGATAAAGAGAAGCTGTGAGTGATAGAGAGAGATAAAGAAAAGCTGTGAGTGAGAGAGAGAAAGAGAAGCTGGGAGTGAGTAAGAGAGAGAAAGAGAAGCTGTGAGTGAGTGAGAGAGAGAGAAGCTGTGAGTGAGAGAGAGAGAAAGTGAAGCTGTGAGTGAGAGAGTGAGATAAAGAGAAGCTGTGAGTTAGAGAGAGACAGAGAAAGAGAAGCTGTGAGTGAGAGAGAGAGAGAAGCTGTGAGTGAGAGTGAGAGAGAGAAGCTGTGAGTGAGAGTGAGAGAGAAAGAGAAGCTGTGAGTGAGAGAAAGAGAAGCTGTGAGTGAGAGAGAAAGAAAGAGAAGCTGTGAGTGAGAGAGAGAAGCTGTGAATGAGAGAGAGAGAAAGAGAAGCTGTGAGTGAGAGAGATAAAGAGAAGCTGTGAGTTAGAGAGAGAGAGAGAAAGAGAAGCTGTGAGTGAGAGAGAAAGAGAAAGAGAAGCTGTGTGTGTGAGAGAGAGAAGCTGTGAGTGAGAGAGAGAGAGAGAAGATGTTAGTGAGAGATTGAGAGAGAGAAAGAGAAGCTGTGAGTGAGAGAGAGAGAAGCTGTGAGTGAGAGTGAGAGAGAGAAAGAGAGGGTGTGAGTGAGAGAGAGAAAGAGAAGCTGTGAGTGAGAGAGAGAGAGAAGCTGTGAGTGAGAGAGAGAGAGAGAAGATGTGAGTGAGAGAGAGAAAGAGAAAGAGAAGCTGTGAGTGAGTGAGAGAGATAAAGAGAAGCTGTGAGTGATCGAGAGAGATAAAGAAAAGCTGTGAGTGAGAGAGAGAGAGAGAAGATGTGAGTGAGAGAGAGAAAGAGAAAGAGAAGCTGTGAGTGAGTGAGAGAGATAAAGAGAAGATGTGAGTGATAGAGAGAGATAAAGAAAAGCTGTGAGTGAGAGAGAGAAAGAGAAGCTGGGAGTGAGTAAGAGAGAGAAAGAGAAGCTGTGAGTGTGTGAGAGAGAGAGAAGCTGTGAGTGAGAGATAGAGAGAGAGAAGCTGTGAGTGAGAGAGAGAGAAAGAAAGAGAAGTTGTGAGTGAGAGAGAGAGAGAGAAACTGTGAGTGAGAGAGAGAGAGAGAGAGAAAGAGAAGCTGTGAGAGAGAGAGAAAGAAAGAGAAGCTGTGAGTGAGAGAGAAGCTGTGAGTGAGAGAGAGAAGGAGAAAGAGAAGCTGTGAGTGAGAGAGAGAGAGAAAGAGAAGCTGTGAGTGAGAGAGAGAGAGAGAGAGAGAAAGAGAAGCTGTGTGTGTGAGAGAGAGAAGCTGTGAGTGAGAGTGAGAGAGAAAGAGAAAGAGAAGCTGTGAGTGAGAGAGAGAGAAGCTGTGAGTGAGAGTGAGAGAGAAAGAGAAGCTGTGAGTGAGAGAAAGTGAAGCTGTGAGTGAGAGAGAGAGAAAGAAAGAGAAGCTGTGAGTGAGAGAGAGAAGCTGTGAGTGAGAGAGAGAGAGAAAGAGAAGCTGTGAGTGATAGAGAGATAAAGAGAAGCTGTGAGTTAGAGAGAGACAGAGAAAGAGAACCTGTGAGTGAGAGAGAAAGAGAAAGAGAAGCTGTGTGTGTGAGAGAGAGAAGCTGTGAGTGAGAGAGAGAGAGAAAGAGAAGATGTTAGTGAGAGATTTAGAGAGGGAAAGGGAAGCTGTGATTGAGAGAGAGAAAAGCTGTGAGTGAGAGAGAGAGAGAGAAAGAGAAGGTGTGAGTGAGAGAGAGAAAGAGAAGCTGTGAGTGAGAGAGAGAGAGAAGCTGTGAGTGAGAGAGAGAGAGAGAAGATGTGAGTGAGAGAGAAAGAGAAAGAGAAGCTGTGAGTGAGTGAGAGAGATAAAGAGAAGCTGTGAGTGATAGAGAGAGATAAAGAAAAGCTGTGAGTAAGAGAGAGAAAGAGAAGCTGTGAGTGTGTGTGAGAGAGAGAAGCTGTGAGTGAGAGAGAGAGAAGCTGTGAGTGAGAGAGAAAGAAAGAAAGAGAAGTTGTGAGTGAGAGAGAGAGAGAGAAACTGTGAGTTAGAGAGAGAGAGAGAGAAAGAGAAGCTGTGAGTGAGAGAGAGAGAGAAAGAAAGAGAAGCTGTGAGTGAGAGAGAGAGGGAGAAAGAGAAGCTGTGAGTGAGAGAGAGAGAGAAAGAGAAGCTGTGAGTGAGTGAGAGAGAGAGAGAGAAAGAGAAGCTGTGTGTGTGAGAGAGAGAGAAGCTGTGAGTGAGAGAGAGAGAAGGAGAAGCTGTGAGTGAGATAGAGAGAGAGAAAGAGAAGCTGTGAGTGAAAGAGAGAGAGAAGCTGTGAGTGAGAGAGAAAGAGAAGGTGTGAGTGAGAGAGAAAGAGAAGCTATGAGTTAGAGAGAGAGAGTGAAAGAGAAGCTGTGAGTGAGAGAGAGAGAGAATGAGAAGCTGTGAGATAGCGAGAGAAAGAGAAGCTGTGAGTGAGAGAGAGAGAGAGAAGCTGTGAGTGAGAGAGAAAGAGAAGCTGTGAGTGAGAGAGAAAGAGAAGCTGTGTGTGTGTGAGAGAGAGAGAAGCTGTGAGTGAGAGAGAGAGAAAGAGAAGCTGTGAGTGAGAGAGAGAGAGAAAGTGAAGCTGTGAGTGAGAGAGTGAGATAAAGAGAAGCTGTGAGTTAGAGAGAGACAGAGAAAGAGAAGCTGTGAGTGAGAGAGAGAGAAGAAGAAGCTGTGAATGAGAGAGAGAGAGAGAGAAAGAGAAGCTGTGAGTGAGAGAGAGAGAGAAGCTGTGAGTGAGCGTGAGAGAGAAAGAGAAGCTGTGAGTGAGAGAGTGAGAGAAAGAGAAGCTGTGAGTGAGAGAGAGAGAAAGAAAGAGAAGCTGTGAGTGAGAGAGAGAAGGTGTGAGTGAGAGAGAGAGAGAAAGAGAAGCTGTGAGTGAGAGAGAGAGAAAGAGAAGCTGTGAGTGAGAGAGAAAGAGAAGCTATGAGTTAGAGAGAGAGAATGAAAGAGAATCTATGAGTGAAAGAGAGAGAGAATGAGAAGCTGTGAGATAGCGAGAGAAAGAGAAGCTGTGAGTGAGAGAGAGAGAGAAAGAGAAGCTGTGAGTGAGAGAGAGATAAAGAGAAGCTGTGAGTTAGAGAGAGACAGAGAAAGAGAAGCTGTGAGTGAGAGAGAAAGTGAAAGAGAAGCTGTGTGTGTGTGAGAGAGAAGCTGTGAGTGAGAGAGAGAGAGAAAGAGAAGATGTTAGTGAGAGATTGAGAGAGAGAAAGAGAAGCTGTGAGTGAGAGAGAGAGAAGCTGTGAGTGAGAGAAAGAGGGAAAGAGAAGGTGTGAGTGAGAGAGAGAAAGAGAAGCTGTGAGTGAGAGAAAGAGAGAAGCTGTGAGTGAGAGAGAGAGAGAGAAGATGTGAGTGAGAGAGAGAAAGAGAAAGAGAAGCTGTGAGTGAGTGAGAGAGATAAAGAGAAGATGTGAGTGATAGAGAGAGATAAAGAAAAGCTGTGAGTGAGAGAGAGAAAGAGAAGCTGGGAGTGAGTAAGAGAGAGAAAGAGAAGCTGTGAGTGTGTGAGAGAGAGAGAAGCTGTGAGTGAGAGATAGAGAGAGAGAAGCTGTGAGTGAGAGAGAGAGAAAGGAAGAGAAGTTGTGAGTGAGAGAGAGAGAGAGAGAAACTGTGAGTGAGAGAGAGAGAGAGAAAGAGAAGCTGTGAGAGAGAGAGAAAGAAAGAGAAGCTGTGAGTGAGAGAGAAGCTGTGAGTGAGAGAGAGAAGGAGAAAGAGAAGCTGTGAGTGAGAGAGAGAGAGAAAGAGAAGCTGTGAGTGAGAGAGAGAGAGAGAGAGAGAGAAAGAGAAGCTGTGTGTGAGAGAGAGAGAAGCTGTGAGTGAGAGTGAGAGAGAAAGAGAAAGAGAAGCTGTGAGTGAGAGAGAGAAGCTGTGAGTGAGAGTGAGAGAGAAAGAGAAGCTGTGAGTGAAAGAAAGTGAAGCTGTGAGTGAGAGAGAGAGAAAGAAAGAGAAGCTGTGAGTGAGAGAGAGAAGCTGTGAGTGAGAGAGAGAGAGAGAGAAAGAGAAGCTGTGAGTGATAGAGAGATAAAGAGAAGCTGTGAGTTAGAGAGAGACAGAGAAAGAGAACCTGTGAGTGAGAGAGAAAGAGAAAGAGAAGCTGTGTGTGTGAGAGAGAGAAGCTGTGAGTGAGAGAGAGAGAGAAAGAGAAGATGTTAGTGAGAGATTGAGAGAGAGAAAGGGAAGCTGTGATTGAGAGAGAGAAAAGCTGTGAGTGAGAGAGAGAGAGAAAGAGAAGGTGTGAGTGAGAGAGAGAAAGAGAAGCTGTGAGTGAGAGAGAGAGAGAGAAGATGTGAGTGAGAGAGAAAGAGAAAGAGAAGCTGTGAGTGAGTGAGAGAGATAAAGAGAAGCTGTGAGTGATAGAGAGAGATAAAGAAAAGCTGTGAGTAAGAGAGAGAAAGAGAAGCTGTGAGTGTGTGTGAGAGAGAGAAGCTGTGAGTGAGAGAGAGAGAAGCTGTGAGTGAGAGAGAAAGAAAGAAAGAGAAGTTGTGAGTGAGAGAGAGAGAGAGAAACTGTGAGTTAGAGAGAGAGAGAGAGAAAGAGAAGCTGTGAGTGAGAGAGAGAGAGAAAGAAAGAGAAGCTGTGAGTGAGAGAGAGAGGGAGAAAGAGAAGCTGTGAGTGAGAGAGAGAGAGAGAAGCTGTGAGTGAGAGAGAAAGAGAAGCTGTGAGTGAGAGAGAAAAGCTGTGAGTGAGAGAGAGAGAAAGAGAAGCTGTGAGTGAGAGAGAGAGAGAAAGTGAAGCTGTGAGTGAGAGAGTGAGATAAAGAGAAGCTGTGAGTTAGAGAGAGACAGAGAAAGAGAAGCTGTGAGTGAGTGAGAGAGAAGAAGAAGCTGTGAATGAGAGAGAGAGAGAGAGAAAGAGAAGCTGTGAGTGAGAGAGAGAGAGAAGCTGTGAGTGAGCGTGAGAGAGAAAGAGAAGCTGTGAGTGAGAGAGTGAGAGAAAGAGAAGCTGTGAGTGAGAGAGAGAGAAAGAAAGAGAAGCTGTGAGTGAGAGAGAGAAGGTGTGAGTGAGAGAGAGAGAGAAAGAGAAGCTGTGAGTGAGAGAGAGAGAAAGAGAAGCTGTGAGTGAGAGAGAAAGAGAAGCTATGAGTTAGAGAGAGAGAATGAAAGAGAATCTATGAATGAAAGAGAGAGAGAATGAGAAGCTGTGAGATAGCGAGAGAAAGAGAAGCTGTGAGTGAGAGAGAGAGAGAAGCTGTGAGTGAGAGAGAAAGAGAAGCTGTGAGTGAGAGAGAAAGAGAAGCTGTGTGTGTGTGAGAGAGAGAGAAGCTGTGAGTGAGAGAGAGAGAAAGAGAAGTTGTGAGTGAGAGAGATAGAGAAAGTGAAGCTGTGAGTGAGAGAGTGAGATAAAGAGAAGCTGTGAGTTAGAGAGAGACAGAGAAAGAGAAGCTGTGAGTGAGAGAGAGAGAGAGAAGAAGAAGCTGTGAGTGAGAGAGAGAGAGAGAGAAAGAGAAGCTGTGAGTGAGAGAGAGAGAGAGAAGCTGTGAGTGAGAGTGAGAGAGAAAGAGAGGCTGTGAGTGAGAGAAAGAGAAGCTGTGAGTGAGAGAGAGAGAAAGAAAGAGAAGTTGTGAGAGAGAGAGAGAAGCTGTGAGTGAGAGAGAGAGAAAGAGGAGCTGTGAGTGAGAGAGAGAGAAAGAGAAGCTGTGAGTGAGAGAGAGAGAGAAAGAGAAGCTGTGTGAGAGAGAGAGAATCTGTGAGTGAGAGAGAGAGAAAGAAAGAAAGACAAGATGTCAGTGAGAGAGGGAGAGAGAGATAGAAGCTGTGAGTGAGAGAGAGAGAGAAAGATATGCTGTCTGAGAGAGGGAGAGAAAGAGAAGCTGTGAGTGAGAGAGACAGACAGAGAAAGAGAAGCTGTGAGTGAGAGAGAGAGAGCTAGAAGCTGTGAGTGAGTGAGAGAGAGAGAAGCTGTGAGTGAGAGAGAGAAAGAGCAGCTGTGAGTGAGAGAGAGAAAAAGAGAAGCTGTGAGTGAGAGAGAGAGAAAGAGAAGCTGTGAGTTAGAGAGAGAGAGAAAGAGAAGCTGTGAGTGTGTGAGAGAGAAGCTGTGAGTGAGTGAGAGAGGGAGAAAGAGAAGCGGTGAGTGAGAGAGAGAGAGAAAGAGAAGTTGTGAGAGAGAGAGAGAGGAAAAAAAGAATCTGTGAGTGAGTGAGAGAGAGAGAGAAGCTGTGAGTGAGAGAGAGATAAAGAGAAGCTGTGAGTTAGAGAGAGACAGAGAAAGAGAAGCTGTGAGTGAGAGAGAGAGAGAAAGAGAAGCTGCGTGTGTGTGAGAGAGAGACGCTGTGAGTGAGAGAGAGAGAGAAAGAGAAGATGTTAGTGAGAGAGTGAGAGAGAGAAAGAGAAGCTGTGAGTGAGAGAGAGAGAAGCTGTGAGTGAGAGAGAGAGAGAGAGAGAGAGAAGGTGTGTGTGAGAGAGAGAAAGAGAAGCTGTGAGAGAGAGAGAAGATGTGAGTGAGAAAGAGAGAGAAGATGTGAGTGAGAGAGAGAAAGAGAAAGAGAAGCTGTGAGTGAGTGAGAGAGAGTGATAAAGAGAAGCTGTGAGTGATAGAGAGAGATAAAGAAAAGCTGTGAGTGAGAGAGAGAAAGAGAAGCTGGGAGTGAGTAAGAGAGAGAAAGAGAAGCTGTGAGTGAGTGAGAGAGAGAGAAGCTGTGAGTGAGAGAGAGAGAAAGTGAAGCTGTGAGTGAGAGAGTGAGATAAAGAGAAGCTGTGAGTTAGAGAGAGACAGAGAAAGAGAAGCTGTGAGTGAGAGAGAGAGAGAAGCTGTGAGTGAGAGTGAGAGAGAGAAGCTGTGAGTGAGAGTGAGAGAGAAAGAGAAGCTGTGAGTGAGAGAAAGAGAAGCTGTGAGTGAGAGAGAAAGAAAGAGAAGCTGTGAGTGAGAGAGAGAAGCTGTGAATGAGAGAGAGAGAAAGAGAAGCTGTGAGTGAGAGAGATAAAGAGAAGCTGTGAGTTAGAGAGAGAGAGAGAAAGAGAAGCTGTGAGTGAGAGAGAAAGAGAAAGAGAAGCTGTGTGTGTGAGAGAGAGAAGCTGTGAGTGAGAGAGAGAGAGAGAAGATGTTAGTGAGAGATTGAGAGAGAGAAAGAGAAGCTGTGAGTGAGAGAGAGAGAAGCTGTGAGTGAGAGAGAGAGAGAAAGAGAGGGTGTGAGTGAGAGAGAGAAAGAGAAGCTGTGAGTGAGAGAGAGAGAGAAGCTGTGAGTGAGAGAGAGAGAGAGAAGATGTGAGTGAGAGAGAGAAAGAGAAAGAGAAGCTGTGAGTGAGTGAGAGAGATAAAGAGAAGCTGTGAGTGATCGAGAGAGATAAAGAAAAGCTGTGAGTGAGAGAGAGAGAGTGAAGCTGGGAGTGAGTAAGAGAGAGAAAGAGAAGCTGTGAGTGTGTGAGAGAGAGAGAAGCTGTGAGTGAGTGAGAGAGAGAGAAGCTGTGAGTAAGAGAGAGAGAAAGAAAGAGAAGTTGTGAGTGAGAGAGAGAGAGAGAAACTGTGAGTGAGAGAGAGAGAGAGAGAAAGAGAAGCTGTGAGAGAGAGAGAAAGAAAGAGAAGCTGTGAGTGAGAGAGAAGCTGTGAGTGAGAGAGAGAAGGAGAAAGAGAAGCTGTGAGTGAGAGAGAGAGAGAGAAAGAGAAGCTGTGAATGAGAGAGAGAGAGAGAGAGAGAAAGAGAAGCTGTGTGTGAGAGAGAGAGAATCTGTGAGTGAGTGTGAGAGAGAAAGAGAAAGAGAAGCTGTGAGTGAGAGAGAGAGAAGCTGTGAGTGAGAGTGAGAGAGAAAGAGAAGCTGTGAATGAGAGAAAGAGAAGCTGTGAGTGAGAGAGAGAGAAAGAAAGAGAAGCTGTGAGAGAGAGAGAGAGAAGCTGTGAGTGAGAGAGAGAGAGAAAGAGAAGCTGTGAGTGAGAGAGAGATAAAGAGAAGCTGTGAGTTAGAGAGAGACAGAGAAAGAGAAGCTGTGAGTGAGAGAGAAAGAGAGGCTGTGTGTGTGAGAGAGAGAAGCTGTGAGTGAGAGAGAGAGAGAAAGAGAAGATGTTAGTGAGAGATTGAGAGAGAGAAAGAGAAGCTGTGAGTGAGAGAGAAAGAGAAGCTATGAGTTAGAGAGAGAGAATGAAAGAGAATCTATGAGTGAAAGAGAGAGAGAATGAGAAGCTGTGAGATAGCGAGAGAAAGAGAAGCTGTGAGTGAGAGAGAGAGAGAAAGAGAAGCTGTGAGTGAGAGAGAGATAAAGAGAAGCTGTGAGTTAGAGAGAGACAGAGAAAGAGAAGCTGTGAGTGAGAAAGTGAAAGAGAAGCTGTGTGTGTGTGAGAGAGAAGCTGTGAGTGAGAGAGAGAGAGAAAGAGAAGATGTTAGTGAGAGAGAGAGAGAGAGAGAGAAAAATGAAGCTGTGAGTGAGAGAGAGAGAAGCTGTGAGTGAGAGAAAGAGAGAAAGAGAAGGTGTGAGTGAGAGAGAGAAAGAGAAGCTGTGAGTGAGAGAAAGAGAGAAGCTGTGAGTGAGAGAGAGAGAGAGAAGATGTGAGTGAGAGAGAGAAAGAGAAAGAGAAGCTGTGAGTGAGTGAGAGAGATAAAGAGAAGATGTGAGTGATAGAGAGAGATAAAGAAAAGCTGTGAGTGAGAGAGAGAAAGAGAAGCTGGGAGTGAGTAAGAGAGAGAAAGAGAAGCTGTGAGTGTGTGAGAGAGAGAGAAGCTGTGAGTGAGAGATAGAGAGAGAGAAGCTGTGAGGGAGAGAGAGAGAAAGAAAGAGAAGTTGTGAGTGAGAGAGAGAGAGAGAGAAACTGTGAGTGAGAGAGAGAGAAAGAGAAGCTGTGAGAGAGAGAGAAAGAAAGAGAAGCTGTGAGTGAGAGAGAAGCTGTGAGTGAGAGAGAGAAGGAGAAAGAGAAGCTGTGAGTGAGAGAGAGAGAGAAAGAGAAGCTGTGAGTGAGAGAGAGAGAGAGAGAGAAGCTGTGAGTGAGAGAGAGAGAAGCTGTGAGTGAGAGTGAGAGAGAAAGAGAAGCTGTGAGTGAGAGAAAGTGAAGCTGTGAGTGAGAGAGAGAGAAAGAAAGAGAAGCTGTGAGTGAGAGAGAGAAGCTGTGAGTGAGAGATAGAGAGAAAGAGAAGCAGTGAGTGATAGAGAGATAAAGAGAAGCTGTGAGTTAGAGAGAGACAGAGAAAGAGAACCTGTGAGTGAGAGAGAAAGAGAAAGAGAAGCTGTGTGTGTGAGAGAGAGAAGCTGTGAGTGAGAGAGAGAGAGAAAGAGAAGATGTTAGTGAGAGATTTAGAGAGGGAAAGGGAAGCTGTGATTGAGAGAGAGAAAAGCTGTGAGTGAGAGAGAGAGAGAGAAAGAGAAGGTGTGAGTGAGAGAGAGAAAGAGAAGCTGTGAGTGAGAGAGAGAGAGAAGCTGTGAGTGAGAGAGAGAGAGAGAAGATGTGAGTGAGAGAGAAAGAGAAAGAGAAGCTGTGAGTGAGTGAGAGAGATAAAGAGAAGCTGTGAGTGATAGAGAGAGATAAAGAAAAGCTGTGAGTAAGAGAGAGAAAGAGAAGCTGTGAGTGTGTGTGAGAGAGAGAAGCTGTGAGTGAGAGAGAGAGAAGCTGTGAGTGAGAGAGAAAGAAAGAAAGAGAAGTTGTGAGTGAGAGAGAGAGAGAGAAACTGTGAGTTAGAGAGAGAGAGAGAGAAAGAGAAGCTGTGAGTGAGAGAGAGAGAGAAAGAAAGAGAAGCTGTGAGTGAGAGAGAGAGGGAGAAAGAGAAGCTGTGAGTGAGAGAGAGAGAGAAAGAGAAGCTGTGAGTGAGTGAGAGAGAGAGAGAGAAAGAGAAGCTGTGTGTGTGAGAGAGAGAGAAGCTGTGAGTGAGAGAGAGAGAAGGAGAAGCTGTGAGTGAGATAGAGAGAGAGAAAGAGAAGCTGTGAGTGAAAGAGAGAGAGAAGCTGTGAGTGAGAGAGAAAGAGAAGGTGTGAGTGAGAGAGAAAGAGAAGCTATGAGTTAGAGAGAGAGAGTGAAAGAGAAGCTGTGAGTGAGAGAGAGAGAGAATGAGAAGCTGTGAGATAGCGAGAGAAAGAGAAGCTGTGAGTGAGAGAGAGAGAGAGAAGCTGTGAGTGAGAGAGAAAGAGAAGCTGTGAGTGAGAGAGAAAGAGAAGCTGTGTGTGTGTGAGAGAGAGAGAAGCTGTGAGTGAGAGAGAGAGAAAGAGAAGCTGTGAGTGAGAGAGAGAGAGAAAGTGAAGCTGTGAGTGAGAGAGTGAGATAAAGAGAAGCTGTGAGTTAGAGAGAGACAGAGAAAGAGAAGCTGTGAGTGAGAGAGAGAGAAGAAGAAGCTGTGAATGAGAGAGAGAGAGAGAGAAAGAGAAGCTGTGAGTGAGAGAGAGAGAGAAGCTGTGAGTGAGCGTGAGAGAGAAAGAGAAGCTGTGAGTGAGAGAGTGAGAGAAAGAGAAGCTGTGAGTGAGAGAGAGAGAAAGAAAGAGAAGCTGTGAGTGAGAGAGAGAAGGTGTGAGTGAGAGAGAGAGAGAAAGAGAAGCTGTGAGTGAGAGAGAGAGAAAGAGAAGCTGTGAGTGAGAGAGAAAGAGAAGCTATGAGTTAGAGAGAGAGAATGAAAGAGAATCTATGAGTGAAAGAGAGAGAGAATGAGAAGCTGTGAGATAGCGAGAGAAAGAGAAGCTGTGAGTGAGAGAGAGAGAGAAAGAGAAGCTGTGAGTGAGAGAGAGATAAAGAGAAGCTGTGAGTTAGAGAGAGACAGAGAAAGAGAAGCTGTGAGTGAGAGAGAAAGTGAAAGAGAAGCTGTGTGTGTGTGAGAGAGAAGCTGTGAGTGAGAGAGAGAGAGAAAGAGAAGATGTTAGTGAGAGATTGAGAGAGAGAAAGAGAAGCTGTGAGTGAGAGAGAGAGAAGCTGTGAGTGAGAGAAAGAGGGAAAGAGAAGGTGTGAGTGAGAGAGAGAAAGAGAAGCTGTGAGTGAGAGAAAGAGAGAAGCTGTGAGTGAGAGAGAGAGAGAGAAGATGTGAGTGAGAGAGAGAAAGAGAAAGAGAAGCTGTGAGTGAGTGAGAGAGATAAAGAGAAGATGTGAGTGATAGAGAGAGATAAAGAAAAGCTGTGAGTGAGAGAGAGAAAGAGAAGCTGGGAGTGAGTAAGAGAGAGAAAGAGAAGCTGTGAGTGTGTGAGAGAGAGAGAAGCTGTGAGTGAGAGATAGAGAGAGAGAAGCTGTGAGTGAGAGAGAGAGAAAGGAAGAGAAGTTGTGAGTGAGAGAGAGAGAGAGAGAAACTGTGAGTGAGAGAGAGAGAGAGAAAGAGAAGCTGTGAGAGAGAGAGAAAGAAAGAGAAGCTGTGAGTGAGAGAGAAGCTGTGAGTGAGAGAGAGAAGGAGAAAGAGAAGCTGTGAGTGAGAGAGAGAGAGAAAGAGAAGCTGTGAGTGAGAGAGAGAGAGAGAGAGAGAGAAAGAGAAGCTGTGTGTGAGAGAGAGAGAAGCTGTGAGTGAGAGTGAGAGAGAAAGAGAAAGAGAAGCTGTGAGTGAGAGAGAGAAGCTGTGAGTGAGAGTGAGAGAGAAAGAGAAGCTGTGAGTGAAAGAAAGTGAAGCTGTGAGTGAGAGAGAGAGAAAGAAAGAGAAGCTGTGAGTGAGAGAGAGAAGCTGTGAGTGAGAGAGAGAGAGAGAGAAAGAGAAGCTGTGAGTGATAGAGAGATAAAGAGAAGCTGTGAGTTAGAGAGAGACAGAGAAAGAGAACCTGTGAGTGAGAGAGAAAGAGAAAGAGAAGCTGTGTGTGTGAGAGAGAGAAGCTGTGAGTGAGAGAGAGAGAGAAAGAGAAGATGTTAGTGAGAGATTGAGAGAGAGAAAGGGAAGCTGTGATTGAGAGAGAGAAAAGCTGTGAGTGAGAGAGAGAGAGAAAGAGAAGGTGTGAGTGAGAGAGAGAAAGAGAAGCTGTGAGTGAGAGAGAGAGAGAGAAGATGTGAGTGAGAGAGAAAGAGAAAGAGAAGCTGTGAGTGAGTGAGAGAGATAAAGAGAAGCTGTGAGTGATAGAGAGAGATAAAGAAAAGCTGTGAGTAAGAGAGAGAAAGAGAAGCTGTGAGTGTGTGTGAGAGAGAGAAGCTGTGAGTGAGAGAGAGAGAAGCTGTGAGTGAGAGAGAAAGAAAGAAAGAGAAGTTGTGAGTGAGAGAGAGAGAGAGAAACTGTGAGTTAGAGAGAGAGAGAGAGAAAGAGAAGCTGTGAGTGAGAGAGAGAGAGAAAGAAAGAGAAGCTGTGAGTGAGAGAGAGAGGGAGAAAGAGAAGCTGTGAGTGAGAGAGAGAGAGAGAAGCTGTGAGTGAGAGAGAAAGAGAAGCTGTGAGTGAGAGAGAAAAGCTGTGAGTGAGAGAGAGAGAAAGAGAAGCTGTGAGTGAGAGAGAGAGAGAAAGTGAAGCTGTGAGTGAGAGAGTGAGATAAAGAGAAGCTGTGAGTTAGAGAGAGACAGAGAAAGAGAAGCTGTGAGTGAGTGAGAGAGAAGAAGAAGCTGTGAATGAGAGAGAGAGAGAGAGAAAGAGAAGCTGTGAGTGAGAGAGAGAGAGAAGCTGTGAGTGAGCGTGAGAGAGAAAGAGAAGCTGTGAGTGAGAGAGTGAGAGAAAGAGAAGCTGTGAGTGAGAGAGAGAGAAAGAAAGAGAAGCTGTGAGTGAGAGAGAGAAGGTGTGAGTGAGAGAGAGAGAGAAAGAGAAGCTGTGAGTGAGAGAGAGAGAAAGAGAAGCTGTGAGTGAGAGAGAAAGAGAAGCTATGAGTTAGAGAGAGAGAATGAAAGAGAATCTATGAATGAAAGAGAGAGAGAATGAGAAGCTGTGAGATAGCGAGAGAAAGAGAAGCTGTGAGTGAGAGAGAGAGAGAAGCTGTGAGTGAGAGAGAAAGAGAAGCTGTGAGTGAGAGAGAAAGAGAAGCTGTGTGTGTGTGAGAGAGAGAGAAGCTGTGAGTGAGAGAGAGAGAAAGAGAAGTTGTGAGTGAGAGAGATAGAGAAAGTGAAGCTGTGAGTGAGAGAGTGAGATAAAGAGAAGCTGTGAGTTAGAGAGAGACAGAGAAAGAGAAGCTGTGAGTGAGAGAGAGAGAGAGAAGAAGAAGCTGTGAGTGAGAGAGAGAGAGAGAGAAAGAGAAGCTGTGAGTGAGAGAGAGAGAGAGAAGCTGTGAGTGAGAGTGAGAGAGAAAGAGAGGCTGTGAGTGAGAGAAAGAGAAGCTGTGAGTGAGAGAGAGAGAAAGAAAGAGAAGTTGTGAGAGAGAGAGAGAAGCTGTGAGTGAGAGAGAGAGAAAGAGGAGCTGTGAGTGAGAGAGAGAGAAAGAGAAGCTGTGAGTGAGAGAGAGAGAGAAAGAGAAGCTGTGTGAGAGAGAGAGAATCTGTGAGTGAGAGAGAGAGAAAGAAAGAAAGACAAGATGTCAGTGAGAGAGGGAGAGAGAGATAGAAGCTGTGAGTGAGAGAGAGAGAGAAAGATATGCTGTCTGAGAGAGGGAGAGAAAGAGAAGCTGTGAGTGAGAGAGACAGACAGAGAAAGAGAAGCTGTGAGTGAGAGAGAGAGAGCTAGAAGCTGTGAGTGAGTGAGAGAGAGAGAAGCTGTGAGTGAGAGAGAGAAAGAGCAGCTGTGAGTGAGAGAGAGAAAAAGAGAAGCTGTGAGTGAGAGAGAGAGAAAGAGAAGCTGTGAGTTAGAGAGAGAGAGAAAGAGAAGCTGTGAGTGTGTGAGAGAGAAGCTGTGAGTGAGTGAGAGAGGGAGAAAGAGAAGCGGTGAGTGAGAGAGAGAGAGAAAGAGAAGTTGTGAGAGAGAGAGAGAGGAAAAAAAGAATCTGTGAGTGAGTGAGAGAGAGAGAGAAGCTGTGAGTGAGAGAGAGATAAAGAGAAGCTGTGAGTTAGAGAGAGACAGAGAAAGAGAAGCTGTGAGTGAGAGAGAGAGAGAAAGAGAAGCTGCGTGTGTGTGAGAGAGAGACGCTGTGAGTGAGAGAGAGAGAGAAAGAGAAGATGTTAGTGAGAGAGTGAGAGAGAGAAAGAGAAGCTGTGAGTGAGAGAGAGAGAAGCTGTGAGTGAGAGAGAGAGAGAGAGAGAGAGAAGGTGTGTGTGAGAGAGAGAAAGAGAAGCTGTGAGAGAGAGAGAAGATGTGAGTGAGAAAGAGAGAGAAGATGTGAGTGAGAGAGAGAAAGAGAAAGAGAAGCTGTGAGTGAGTGAGAGAGAGTGATAAAGAGAAGCTGTGAGTGATAGAGAGAGATAAAGAAAAGCTGTGAGTGAGAGAGAGAAAGAGAAGCTGGGAGTGAGTAAGAGAGAGAAAGAGAAGCTGTGAGTGAGTGAGAGAGAGAGAAGCTGTGAGTGAGAGAGAGAGAAAGTGAAGCTGTGAGTGAGAGAGTGAGATAAAGAGAAGCTGTGAGTTAGAGAGAGACAGAGAAAGAGAAGCTGTGAGTGAGAGAGAGAGAGAAGCTGTGAGTGAGAGTGAGAGAGAGAAGCTGTGAGTGAGAGTGAGAGAGAAAGAGAAGCTGTGAGTGAGAGAAAGAGAAGCTGTGAGTGAGAGAGAAAGAAAGAGAAGCTGTGAGTGAGAGAGAGAAGCTGTGAATGAGAGAGAGAGAAAGAGAAGCTGTGAGTGAGAGAGATAAAGAGAAGCTGTGAGTTAGAGAGAGAGAGAGAAAGAGAAGCTGTGAGTGAGAGAGAAAGAGAAAGAGAAGCTGTGTGTGTGAGAGAGAGAAGCTGTGAGTGAGAGAGAGAGAGAGAAGATGTTAGTGAGAGATTGAGAGAGAGAAAGAGAAGCTGTGAGTGAGAGAGAGAGAAGCTGTGAGTGAGAGAGAGAGAGAAAGAGAGGGTGTGAGTGAGAGAGAGAAAGAGAAGCTGTGAGTGAGAGAGAGAGAGAAGCTGTGAGTGAGAGAGAGAGAGAGAAGATGTGAGTGAGAGAGAGAAAGAGAAAGAGAAGCTGTGAGTGAGTGAGAGAGATAAAGAGAAGCTGTGAGTGATCGAGAGAGATAAAGAAAAGCTGTGAGTGAGAGAGAGAGAGTGAAGCTGGGAGTGAGTAAGAGAGAGAAAGAGAAGCTGTGAGTGTGTGAGAGAGAGAGAAGCTGTGAGTGAGTGAGAGAGAGAGAAGCTGTGAGTAAGAGAGAGAGAAAGAAAGAGAAGTTGTGAGTGAGAGAGAGAGAGAGAAACTGTGAGTGAGAGAGAGAGAGAGAGAAAGAGAAGCTGTGAGAGAGAGAGAAAGAAAGAGAAGCTGTGAGTGAGAGAGAAGCTGTGAGTGAGAGAGAGAAGGAGAAAGAGAAGCTGTGAGTGAGAGAGAGAGAGAGAAAGAGAAGCTGTGAATGAGAGAGAGAGAGAGAGAGAGAAAGAGAAGCTGTGTGTGAGAGAGAGAGAATCTGTGAGTGAGTGTGAGAGAGAAAGAGAAAGAGAAGCTGTGAGTGAGAGAGAGAGAAGCTGTGAGTGAGAGTGAGAGAGAAAGAGAAGCTGTGAATGAGAGAAAGAGAAGCTGTGAGTGAGAGAGAGAGAAAGAAAGAGAAGCTGTGAGAGAGAGAGAGAGAAGCTGTGAGTGAGAGAGAGAGAGAAAGAGAAGCTGTGAGTGAGAGAGAGATAAAGAGAAGCTGTGAGTTAGAGAGAGACAGAGAAAGAGAAGCTGTGAGTGAGAGAGAAAGAGAGGCTGTGTGTGTGAGAGAGAGAAGCTGTGAGTGAGAGAGAGAGAGAAAGAGAAGATGTTAGTGAGAGATTGAGAGAGAGAAAGAGAAGCTGTGAGTGAGAGAGAAAGAGAAGCTATGAGTTAGAGAGAGAGAATGAAAGAGAATCTATGAGTGAAAGAGAGAGAGAATGAGAAGCTGTGAGATAGCGAGAGAAAGAGAAGCTGTGAGTGAGAGAGAGAGAGAAAGAGAAGCTGTGAGTGAGAGAGAGATAAAGAGAAGCTGTGAGTTAGAGAGAGACAGAGAAAGAGAAGCTGTGAGTGAGAGAGAAAGTGAAAGAGAAGCTGTGTGTGTGTGAGAGAGAAGCTGTGAGTGAGAGAGAGAGAGAAAGAGAAGATGTTAGTGAGAGAGAGAGAGAGAGAGAGAAAAATG
Organism: Bradypodion ventrale; assembly: GCA_035047345.1. Lineage (NCBI taxonomy): Eukaryota > Metazoa > Chordata > Lepidosauria > Squamata > Chamaeleonidae > Bradypodion > Bradypodion ventrale. Next base: position 7,956,822 of record JAWDJE010000018.1, on the reverse strand, counting down.
AAGCTGTGAGTGAGAGAGAGAGAAGCTGTGAGTGAGAGAAAGAGAGAAAGAGAAGGTGTGAGTGAGAGAGAGAAAGAGAAGCTGTGAGTGAGAGAAAGAGAGAAGCTGTGAGTGAGAGAGAGAGAGAGAAGATGTGAGTGAGAGAGAGAAAGAGAAAGAGAAGCTGTGAGTGAGTGAGAGAGATAAAGAGAAGATGTGAGTGATAGAGAGAGATAAAGAAAAGCTGTGAGTGAGAGAGAGAAAGAGAAGCTGGGAGTGAGTAAGAGAGAGAAAGAGAAGCTGTGAGTGTGTGAGAGAGAGAGAAGCTGTGAGTGAGAGATAGAGAGAGAGAAGCTGTGAGGGAGAGAGAGAGAAAGAAAGAGAAGTTGTGAGTGAGAGAGAGAGAGAGAGAAACTGTGAGTGAGAGAGAGAGAAAGAGAAGCTGTGAGAGAGAGAGAAAGAAAGAGAAGCTGTGAGTGAGAGAGAAGCTGTGAGTGAGAGAGAGAAGGAGAAAGAGAAGCTGTGAGTGAGAGAGAGAGAGAAAGAGAAGCTGTGAGTGAGAGAGAGAGAGAGAGAGAAGCTGTGAGTGAGAGAGAGAGAAGCTGTGAGTGAGAGTGAGAGAGAAAGAGAAGCTGTGAGTGAGAGAAAGTGAAGCTGTGAGTGAGAGAGAGAGAAAGAAAGAGAAGCTGTGAGTGAGAGAGAGAAGCTGTGAGTGAGAGATAGAGAGAAAGAGAAGCTGTGAGTGATAGAGAGATAAAGAGAAGCTGTGAGTTAGAGAGAGACAGAGAAAGAGAACCTGTGAGTGAGAGAGAAAGAGAAAGAGAAGCTGTGTGTGTGAGAGAGAGAAGCTGTGAGTGAGAGAGAGAGAGAAAGAGAAGATGTTAGTGAGAGATTGAGAGAGAGAAAGGGAAGCTGTGATTGAGAGAGAGAAAAGCTGTGAGTGAGAGAGAGAGAGAGAAAGAGAAGGTGTGAGTGAGAGAGAGAAAGAGAAGCTGTGAGTGAGACAGAGAGAGAAGCTGTGAGTGAGAGAGAGAGAGAGAAGATGTGAGTGAGAGAGAAAGAGAAAGAGAAGCTGTGAGTGAGTGAGAGAGATAAAGAGAAGCTGTGAGTGATAGAGAGAGATAAAGAAAAGCTGTGAGTAAGAGAGAGAAAGAGAAGCTGTGAGTGTGTGTGAGAGAGAGAAGCTGTGAGTGAGAGAGAGAAGCTGTGAGTGAGAGAGAAAGAAAGAAAGAGAAGTTGTGAGTGAGAGAGAGAGAGAGAGAAACTGTGAGTTAGAGAGAGAGAGAGAGAAAGAGAAGCTGTGAGTGAGAGAGAGAGAAAGAAAGAGAAGCTGTGAGTGAGAGAGAGAGGGAGAAAGAGAAGCTGTGAGTGAGTGAGAGAGAGAGAGAGAAAGAGAAGCTGTGTGTGTGAGAGAGAGAGAAGCTGTGAGTGAGAGAGAGAGAAGGAGAAGCTGTGAGTGAGATAGAGAGAGAGAAAGAGAAGCTGTGAGTGAAAGAGAGAGAGAAGCTGTGAGTGAGAGAGAAAGAGAAGCTGTGAGTGAGAGAGAAAGAGAAGCTATGAGTTAGAGAGAGAGAGTGAAAGAAAAGCTGTGAGTGAGAGAGAGAGAGAATGAGAAGCTGTGAGATAGCGAGAGAAAGAGAAGCTGTGAGTGAGAGAGAGAGAGAGAAGCTGAGAGTGAGAGAGAAAGAGAAGCTGTGAGTGAGAGAGAAAGAGAAGTTGTGTGTGTGTGAGAGAGAGAGAAGCTGTGAGTGAGAGAGAGAGAAAGAGAAGCTGTGAGTGAGAGAGAGAGAGAAAGTGAAGCTGTGAGTGAGAGAGTGAGATAAAGAGAAGCTGTGAGTTAGAGAGAGACAGAGAAAGAGAAGCTGTGAGTGAGAGAGAGAGAAGAAGAAGCTGTGAATGAGAGAGAGAGAGAGAAAGAGAAGCTGTGAGTGAGAGAGAGAGAGAAAGAGAAGCTGTGAGTGAGAGAGAGAGAAAGAAAGAGAAGCTGTGAGTGAGAGAGAGAAGGTGTGAGTGAGAGAGAGAGAGAAAGAGAAGCTGTGAGTGAGAGAGAGAGAAAGAGAAGCTGTGAGTGAGAGAGAAAGAGAAGCTATGAGTTAGAGAGAGAGAATGAAAGAGAATCTATGAGTGAAAGAGAGAGAGAATGAGAAGCTGTGAGATAGCGAGAGAAAGAGAAGCTGTGAGTGAGAGAGAGAGAGAAGCTGTGAGTGATAGAGAAAGAGAAGCTGTGAGTGAGAGAGAAAGAGAAGCTGTGTGTGTGTGAGAGAGAGAGAAGCTGTGAGTGAGAGAGAGAGAAAGAGAAGTTGTGAGTGAGAGAGATAGAGAAAGTGAAGCTGTGAGTGAGAGAGTGAGATAAAGAGAAGCTGTGAGTTAGAGAGAGACAGAGAAAGAGAAGCTGTGAGTGAGAGAGAGAGAGAGAAGAAGAAGCTGTGAGTGAGAGAGAGAGAGAGAGAAAGAGAAGCTGTGAGTGAGAGAGAGAGAGAGAAGCTGTGAGTGAGAGTGAGAGAGAAAGAGAGGCTGTGAGTGAGAGAAAGAGAAGCTGTGAGTGAGAGAGAGAGAAAGAAAGAGAAGTTGTGTGAGAGAGAGAGAAGCTGTGAGTGAGAGAGAGAGAAAGAGGAGCTGTGAGTGAGAGAGAGAGAAAGAGAAGCTGTGAGTGAGAGAGAGAGAGAAAGAGAAGCTGTGTGAGAGAGAGAGAATCTGTGAGTGAGAGAGAGAGAAAGAAAGAAAGACAAGATGTCAGTGAGAGAGGGAGAGAGAGATAGAAGCTGTGAGTGAGAGAGAGAGAGAAAGATATGCTGTCTGAGAGAGGGAGAGAAAGAGAAGCTGTGAGTGAGAGAGACAGACAGAGAAAGAGAAGCTGTGAGTGAGAGAGAGAGAGCTAGAAGCTGTGAGTGAGTGAGTGAGAGAGAAGCTGTGAGTGAGAGAGAGAAAGAGCAGCTGTGAGTGAGAGAGAGAAAAAGAGAAGCTGTGAGTGAGAGAGAGAGAAAGAGAAGCTGTGAGTTAGAGAGAGAGAGAAAGAGAAGCTGTGAGTGTGTGAGAGAGAAGCTGTGAGTGAGTGAGAGAGGGAGAAAGAGAAGCGGTGAGTGAGAGAGAGAGAGAAAGAGAAGTTGTGAGAGAGAGAGAGAGGAAAAAAAGAATCTGTGAGTGAGTGAGAGAGAGAGAGAAGCTGTGAGTGAGAGAGAGATAAAGAGAAGCTGTGAGTTAGAGAGAGACAGAGAAAGAGAAGCTGTGAGTGAGAGAGAGAGAGAAAGAGAAGCTGTGTGTGTGTGAGAGAGAGACGCTGTGAGTGAGAGAGAGAGAGAAAGAGAAGATGTTAGTGAGAGAGTGAGAGAGAGAAAGAGAAGCTGTGAGTGAGAGAGAGAAGCTGTGAGTGAGAGAGAGAGAGAGAGAGAGAAGGTGTGTGTGAGAGAGAGAAAGAGAAGCTGTGAGAGAGAGAGAGAAGATGTGAGTGAGAAAGAGAGAGAAGATGTGAGTGAGAGAGAGAAAGAGAAAGAGAAGCTGTGAGTGAGTGAGAGAGAGTGATAAAGAGAAGCTGTGAGTGATAGAGAGAGATAAAGAAAAGCTGTGAGTGAGAGAGAGAAAGAGAAGCTGGGAGTGAGTAAGAGAGAGAAAGAGAAGCTGTGAGTGAGTGAGAGAGAGAGAAGCTGTGAGTGAGAGAGAGAGAAAGTGAAGCTGTGAGTGAGAGAGTGAGATAAAGAGAAGCTGTGAGTTAGAGAGAGACAGAGAAAGAGAAGCTGTGAGTGAGAGAGAGAGAGAAGCTGTGAGTGAGAGTGAGAGAGAGAAGCTGTGAGTGAGAGTGAGAGAGAAAGAGAAGCTGTGAGTGAGAGAAAGAGAAGCTGTGAGTGAGAGAGAAAGAAAGAGAAGCTGTGAGTGAGAGAGAGAAGCTGTGAATGAGAGAGAGAGAAAGAGAAGCTGTGAGTGAGAGAGATAAAGAGAAGCTGTGAGTTAGAGAGAGAGAGAGAAAGAGAAGCTGTGAGTGAGAGAGAAAGAGAAAGAGAAGCTGTGTGTGTGAGAGAGAGAAGCTGTGAGTGAGAGAGAGAGAGAGAGAAGATGTTAGTGAGAGATTGAGAGAGAGAAAGAGAAGCTGTGAGTGAGAGAGAGAGAAGCTGTGAGTGAGAGAGAGAGAGAGAAAGAGAGGGTGTGAGTGAGAGAGAGAAAGAGAAGCTGTGAGTGAGAGAGAGAGAGAAGCTGTGAGTGAGAGAGAGAGAGAGAGAAGATGTGAGTGAGAGAGAGAAAGAGAAAGAGAAGCTGTGAGTGAGTGAGAGAGATAAAGAGAAGCTGTGAGTGATCGAGAGAGATAAAGAAAAGCTGTGAGTGAGAGAGAGAGAGAGAAGCTGGGAGTGAGTAAGAGAGAGAAAGAGAAGCTGTGAGTGTGTGAGAGAGAGAGAAGCTGTGAGTGAGTGAGAGAGAGAGAAGCTGTGAGTAAGAGAGAGAGAAAGAAAGAGAAGTTGTGAGTGAGAGAGAGAGAGAGAGAAACTGTGAGTGAGAGAGAGAGAGAGAGAAAGAGAAGCTGTGAGAGAGAGAGAAAGAAAGAGAAGCTGTGAGTGAGAGAGAAGCTGTGAGTGAGAGAGAGAAGGAGAAAGAGAAGCTGTGAGTGAGAGAGAGAGAGAGAAAGAGAAGCTGTGAGTGAGAGAGAGAGAGAGAGAGAGAAAGAGAAGCTGTGTGTGAGAGAGAGAGAATCTGTGAGTGAGTGTGAGAGAGAAAGAGAAAGAGAAGCTGTGAGTGAGAGAGAGAGAAGCTGTGAGTGAGAGTGAGAGAGAAAGAGAAGCTGTGAGTGAGAGAAAGAGAAGCTGTGAGTGAGAGAGAGAGAAAGAAAGAGAAGCTGTGAGAGAGAGAGAAAGAGAGGCTGTGTGTGTGAGAGAGAGAAGCTGTGAGTGAGAGAGAGAGAGAAAGAGATGTTAGTGAGAGATTGAGAGAGAGAAAGGGAAGCTGTGACTGAGAGAGAGAGAAGCTGTGAGTGAGAGAGAGAGAGAAAGAGAAGGTGTGAGTGAGAGAGAGAAAGAGAAGCTGTGAGTGAGAGAGAGGGAAGCTGTGAGTGAGAGAGAGAGAGAAGATGTGAGTGAGAGAGAGAAAGAGAAAGAGAAGCTGTGAGTGAGTGAGAGAGATAAAGAGAAGTTGTGAGTGATAGAGAGAGATAAAGAAAAGCTGTGAGTGAGAGAGAGAAAGAGAAGCTGGGAGTGAGTAAGAGAGAGAAAGAGAAGCTGTGAGTGTGTGTGTGAGAGAGAGAAGCTGTGAGTGAGAGAGAAAGAAAGAAAGAGAAGTTGTGAGTGAGAGAGAGAGAAACTGTGAGTGAGAGAGAGAGAGAGAGAGAGAGAGAAGCTGTGAGTGAGAGAGAGAGAGAAAGAAAGAGAAGCTGTGAGTGAGAGAGAGAAGCTGTGAGTGAGAGAGAGAGGGAGAAAGAGAAGCTGTGAGTGAGTGAGAGAGAGAAAAAGAAGCTGTGAGTGAGAGAGAGAGAGAGAGAGAGAGAAGCTGTGTGTGTGAGAGAGAGAGAAGCTGTGAGTGAGAGAGAGAGAGAAGGAGAAGCTGTGAGTGACATAGAGAGAGAGAAAGAGAAGCTGTGAGTGAGAGAGAGAGAAGCTGTGAGTGAGAGAGAAAGAGAAGCTGTGAGTGAGAGAGAAAGAGAAGCTATGAGTTAGAGAGAGAGAGTGAAAGAGAAGCTGTGTGTGAGAGAGAGAGAGAATGAGAAGCTGTGAGATAGCGAGCGAATGAGAAGCTGTGAGTGAGAGAGAGAGAGAGAAGCTGTGAGTGAGAGAGAAAGAGAAGCTGTGAGTGAGTGAGAAAGAGAAGCTGTGTGTGTGTGAGAGAGAGAGAAGCTGTGAGTGAGAGAGAGAGAAAGAGAAGCTGTGAGTGAGAGAGAGAGAGAAAGTGAAGCTGTGAGTGAGAGAGTGAGATAAAGAGAAGCTGTGAGTTAAGAGAGACAGAGAAAGAGAAGCTGTGAGTGAGAGAGAGAGAAGAAGAAGCTGTGAGTGAGAGAGAGAGAAAGAAAGAGAAGCTGTGAGTGAGAGAGAGAAGGTGTGAGTGAGAGAGAGAGAGAAAGAGAAGCTGTGAGTGAGAGAGAGAGAAAGAGAAGCTGTGAGTGAGAGAGAGAGAAGAAGAAGCTGTGAGTGAGAGAGAGAGAAAGAAAGAGAAGCTGTGAGTGAGAGAGAGAAGGTGTGAGTGAGAGAGAGAGAGAAAGAGAAGCTGTGAGTGAGAGAGATAGAGAAAGTGAAGCTGTGAGTGAGAGAGTGAGATAAAGAGAAACTGTGAGTTAGAGAGAGACAGAGAAAGAGAAGCTGTGAGTGAGAGAGAGAGAGAAGAAGAAGCTGTGAGAGAGAGAGAGAGAGAGAAAGAGAAGCTGTGAGTGAGTGAGAGAGAGAGAAGCTGTGAGTGAGAGAGTGAGAGAAAGAGAAACTGTGAGTGAGAGAGAGAGGGTGAAAGAGAAACTGTGTGTGAGAGAGAGGGAGAAAAAGGGAAGCTGTGAGTGAGCGTGAGAGAGAGAGAGAAGGTGTGACAGTGGGAGAGAGAGAGAGAAAGAGAAGCTGTGAGTGAGAGAGAGAGAAAGAAAGAAAGAGAAGCTGTGAGAGAGAGAGAGAGAGAAGCTGTGAGTGAGAGAGAGATGGAGAAAGAGAAGCTGTGTGAGAGAGAGAAAGAAAGAGAAGCTGTGAGTGAGAGAGAGATGGAGAAAGAGAAGCTGTGTGAGAGAGAGAAAGAAAGAGAAGCTGTGAGTGAGAGAGAGAGGGAGAAAGAGAAGCTGTGAGTGAGAGAGAGAGGGAAAGAGAAGCTGTGAGTGTGAGAGAGAGACAGAGAAAGAGAAGCTGTGAGTGAGAGAGAGAGAGCTAGAAGCTGTGAGTGAGGGAGAGAGAGAGAAGCTGGGAGTGAGTAAGAGAGAGAAAGAGAAGCTGTGAGTGTGTGAGAGAGAGAGAAGCTGTGAGTGAGAGAGAGAGAGAGAAGCTGTGAGTGCGAGAGAAAGGGAAAGAGAGGCTGTGAGTGAAAGAGAGAGAGAGAAGCTGTGAGTAAGAGAGAGAGAGAAGCTGTGAGTGTGAGAGAAAGAGAGGCTGTGAGTGAGAGAGAGAGAGAAGCTGAGTGAGAGAGAGATAAAGAGAAGCTGTGAGTTAGAGAGAGAGAGAGAAAGAGAAGCTGTGAGTGAGACAGAGAGAAAGAGAAGCTGTGTGTGTGTGTGAGAGAGAGAAGCTGTGAGTGAGAGAGAGAGAAAGAGAAGCTGTGAGTGAGAGAGAAAGCTGTGAGTGAGAGAGAAAGAGAAAGAGAAGCTGTGAGTGAGAGAGAGAGAAGCTGTGAGTGAGAGAGAGAGAGAAACAGTGAGTGAGAGAGAGAGAGAGAAGCTGTGAGTGAGTGAGTGAGAGAGAGAGAAGCTGTGAGTGAGAGAGAGAGAAAGAAAGAGAAGTTATGAGTGAGAGAGAGAGAAGCTGTAAGTGAGAGAGAGAGGGAGAAAGAGAAGCTGTGAGAGAGAGAGAGAAAGAGAAGCTGTGAGTGAGAGGGACAGACAGAGAAAGAGAAGCTGTGAGTGAGAGAGAGAGAGCTAGAAGCTGTGAGTGAGTGAGAGAGAGAGAAGCTGTGAGTGAGAGAGAAAGAGAGGCTGTGAGTGAGAGAGAGAGAGAAGCTGAGTGAGAGAGAGATAAAGAGAAGCTGTGAGTTAGAGAGAGAGAGAGAAAGAGAAGCTGTGAGTGAGACAGAGAGAAAGAGAAGCTGTGTGTGTGTGTGAGAGAGAGAAGCTGTGAGTGAGAGAGAGAGAAAGAGAAGCTGTGAGTGAGAGAGAAAGCTGTGAGTGAGAGAGAAAGAGAAAGAGAAGCTGTGAGTGAGAGAGAGAGAAGCTGTGAGTGAGAGAGAGAGAGAAACAGTGAGTGAGAGAGAGAGAGAGAAGCTGTGAGTGAGTGAGTGAGAGAGAGAGAAGCTGTGAGTGAGAGAGAGAGAAAGAAAGAGAAGTTATGAGTGAGAGAGAGAGAAGCTGTAAGTGAGAGAGAGAGGGAGAAAGAGAAGCTGTGAGAGAGAGAGAGAAAGAGAAGCTGTGAGTGAGAGGGACAGACAGAGAAAGAGAAGCTGTGAGTGAGAGAGAGAGAGCTAGAAGCTGTGAGTGAGTGAGAGAGAGAGAAGCTGTGAGTGAGAGAGAGAAAGAGAAGCTGTGAGTGAGAGAGAGAGAAAGAGAAGCTGTGAGTGAGAGAGAGATAAAGAGAAGCTGTGAGTTAGAGAGAGAGAAAGAGAAGCTGTGAGTGAGAGAGAAGCTGTGAGTGAGAGAGAGAGGGAGAAAGTGAAGTGGTGAGTGAGAGAGAGAGATCGAAGCTGTGAGTGAGAGAGAGAGAGAAAAAAAGAATCTGTGAGTGAGAGAGAGAGAGAGAGAATCTGTGAGTGAGAGAGAGAGAGAGAGAGAAGCTGTGAGTGAGAGAGAGAGAGAAAGAGAAGCTGTGAGTGAGAGAAAGATAAAGAGTAGCTGTGAGTTAGAGAGAGACAGAGAAAGAGAAGCTGTGTGTGAGAGAGAGAGAGAAAGAGAAGCTGTGTGTTTGTGAGAGAGAGAAGCTGTGAGTGAGAGAGAGAGAGAAAGAGAAGATGTTAGTGAGAGAGTGAGAGAGAGAAAGAGAAGTTGTGAGTGAGAGAAGCTGTGAGTGAGAGAGAGAGAGAGAAAGAGAAGGTGTGTGTGTGTGAGAGAGAGAGAAGATGTGAGTGAGAGAGAGAGAAGATGTGAGTGAGAGAGAGAGAGAGAAGATGTGAGTGAGAGAAAGAGAAAGAGAAGCTGTGAGTGAGTGAGAGAGAGATAAAGAGAAGCTGTGAGTGATAGAGAGAGATAAAGAAAAGCTGTGAGTGAGAGAGAGAAAGAGAAGCTGGGAGTGAGTAAGAGAGAGAAAGAGAAGCTGTGAGTGAGTGAGAGAGAGAGAAGCTGTGAGTGAGAGAGAGGGAGAAGCTGTGAGTGAGAGAGAAAGAAAGAAAGAGAAGCTGTGAGTGAGTGAGAGAGTGAGAGAGAGAGAAACTGTGAGTGAGAGAGAGAGAGAAAGAGAAGCTGTGAGTGAGAGAGAGAGAGAGAAAGAGAAGCTGTGAGAGAGAGAAAGAGAAGCTGTGAGTGAGAGAAAAAGAGAAGCTGTGAGTGAGAGAGAGAGAGAAAGAGAAGCTGTGAGTGAGAGAGAGAGAAAGAGAAGCTGTGAGTGAGAGAGAGAGAAAGAGAAGCTGTGAGAGAGAGAGAGAGAAGCTGTGAGTGAGAGAGAGAGAGAGAAAGAGAAGCTGTGAGAGAGAGAGAAGCTGTGAGTGAGAGAGAAAGAAAGAAATAGAAGCTGTGAGTGAGTGAGAGAGAGAAGCTGTGAGTGAGAGAGAAAGGGAAAGAGAGGCTGTGAGTGAAAGAGAGAGAGAGAGAAGCTGTGAGTAAGAGAGAGAGAAGCTGTGAGTGTGAGAGAAAGAGAGGCTGTGAGTGAGAGAGAGAGAAGCTGAGTGAGAGAGAGATAAAGAGAAGCTGTGAGTTAGAGAGAGAGAGAATGAGAAGCTGTGAGTGAGACAGAGAGAAAGAGAAGCTGTGTGTGTGTGAGAGAGAGAGAAGCTGTGAGTGAGAGAGAGAGAAAGAGAAGCTGTGAGTGAGAGAGAAAGCTGTGAGTGAGAGAGAAAGAGAAAGAGAAGCTGTGAGTGAGAGAGGGAGAGAAGCTGTGAGTGAGAGAGAGAGAGAAACTGTGAGTGAGAGAGAGAAAGAGAAGCTGTTAGTGAGTGAGTGAGAGAGAGAGAAGCTGTGAGAGAGAGAAAGAAAGAGAAGTTATGAGTGAGAGAGAGAGAAGCTGTAAGTGAGAGAGAGAGGGAGAAAGAGAAGCTGTGAGAGAGAGAGAGAGAAAGAGAAGCTGTGAGTGAGAGGGACAGACAGAGAAAGAGAAGCTGTGAGTGAGAGAGAGAGAGCTAGAAGCTGTGAGTGAGTGAGAGAGAGAGAAGCTGTGAGTGAGAGAGAGAAAGAGAAGCTGTGAGTGAGAGAGAGAGAGAAAGAGAAGCTGTGAGTGAGAGAGAGATAAAGAGAAGCTGTGAGTTAGAGAGAGAAAGAGAAGCTGTGAGTGAGAGAGAGAGAAGCTGTGAGTGAGAGAGAGAGGGAGAAAGTGAAGCGGTGAGTGAGAGAGAGAGAGAGAAGCTGTGAGTGAGAGAGAGAGAGAAAAAAAGAATCTGTGAGTGAGAGAGAGAGAGAGAGAATCTGTGAGTGAGAGAGAGAGAGAGAGAAGCTGTGAGTGAGAGAGAGAGAGAAAGAGAAGCTGTGAGTGTGAGAAAGATAAAGAGTAGCTGTGAGTTAGAGAGAGACAGAGAAAGAGAAGCTGTGAGTGAGAGAGAGAGAGAGAGAAAGAGAAGCTGTGTGTTTGAGAGAGAGAGAAGCTGTGAGTGAGAGAGAGAGAGAAAGAGAAGATGTTAGTGAGAGAGTGAGAGAGAGAAAGAGAAGGTGTGTGTGTGAGAGAGAAGCTGTGAGTGAGAGATTGAGAGAAGATGTGAGTGAGAGAGAGAGAGAAGATGTGAGTGAGAGAGAGAGAGAAGATGTGAGTGAGAGAAAGAGAAAGAGAAGCTGTGAGTGAGTGAGAGAGAGAGATAAAGAGAAGCTGTGAGTGATAGAGAGAGATAAAGAAAAGCTGTGAGTGAGAGAGAGAAAGAGAAGCTGGGAGTGAGTAAGAGAGAGAAAGAGAAGCTGTGAGTGAGTGAGAGAGAGAAGCTGTGAGTGAGAGAGTGGGAGAAGCTGTGAGTGAGAGAGAAAGAAAGAAAGAGAAGCTGTGAGTGAGTGAGAGAGTGAGAGAGAGAGAAACTGTGAGTGAGAGAGAGAGAGAAAGAGAAGCTGTGAGTGAGAGAGAGAGAGAGAAAGAGAAGCTGTGAGAGAGAGAAAGAGAAGCTGTGAGTGAGAGAGAAAGAGAAGCTGTGAGTGAGAGAGAGAGAGAAAGTGAAGCTGTGAGTGAGAGAGAGAGAAAGAGAAGCTGTGAGTGAGAGAGAGAGAGAGAAAGAGAAGCTGTGAGAGAGAGAGAGAGCAGCTGTGAGTGAGAGAGAAAGAAAGAAATAGAAGCTGTGAGTGAGTGAGAGCGAGAGAAGCTGTGAGTGAGAGAGAGAGAGAGAAGCTGTGAGTGAGAGAGAAAGGGAAAGAGAGGCTGTGAGTGAGAGAGAGAGAGAGAAAGAGAAGCTGTGAGGGAGAGAGAGAGAGAAAGAGAAGCTGTGAGAGAGAGAGAGAGAAGCTGTGAGTGAGATAGAAAGAAAGAAATAGAAGCTGTGAGTGAGTGAGAGAGAGAGAAGCTGTGAGTGAGAGAGAGAGAAGCTGTGAGTGAGAGAGAGAGAGAGAGAAGCTGTGAGTGAGAGAGAGAGAGAGAAAGAGAAGCTGTGAGAGAGAGAGAGAAGCTGTGAGTGAGAGAGAAAGAGAAGCTGTGAGTGAGAGAGAGAGAAAAAAGAGAAGCTGTGAGTGAGAGAGAGAGAGAGAAGCTGTGAGTGAGAGAGAGAGAAAGAGAAGCTGTGAGAGAGAGAGAGAAGCTGTGAGTGAGAGAGAAAGAAAGAAATAGAAGCTGTGAGTGAGTGAGAGAGAGAGAAGCTGTGAGTGAGAGAGAGAGAGAGAAGCTGTGAGTGAGAGAGAAAGGGAAAGAGAGGCTGTGAGTGACAGCGAGAGAGAGAGAAGCTGTGAGTGAGAGAGAGAGAGAAGCTGTGAGTGAGAGAGAAAGAGAGGCTGTGAGTGAGAGAGAGAGAGAGAAGCTGAGTGAGAGAGAGATAAAGAGAAGCTGTGAGTTAGAGAGAGAGAAAGAGAAGCTGTGAGTGAGACAGAGAGAAAGAGAAGCTGTGTGTGTGTGTGAGAGAGAGAAGCTGTGAGTGAGAGAGAGAGAAAAAGAGAAGCTGTGATTGAGAGAGAGAGCGAGAAGCTGTGAGTGAGAGAGAGAGAGAGAAACTGTGAGTGAGAGAGAGAGAGAAGCTGTGAGTGAGAGAGAAAGGGAAAGAGAGGCTGTGAGTGAAAGAGAGAGAGAGAAGCTGTGAGTAAGAGAGAGAGAGAAGCTGTGAGTGTGAGAGAAAGAGAGGCTGTGAGTGAGAGAGAGAGAGAAGCTGAGTGAGAGAGAGATAAAGAGAAGCTGTGAGTTAGAGAGAGAGAGAGAAAGAGAAGCTGTGAGTGAGACAGAGAGAAAGAGAAGCTGTGTGAGAGAGGGAGAGAAAGAGAAGCTGTGAGTGAGAGAGAGAGTGAGAAGCTGTGAGTGAGAGAGAGAGAGAGAAGCTGTGAGTGAGAGAGAGAGAGAGAGAAAGAGAAGCTGTGAGTGAGAGAGAGAAAGAAAGAGAAGCTGTGAGAGAGAGAGAGAAGCTGTCAGTGAGAGAGAAAGATAGAAATAGAAGCTGTGAGTGAGTGAGAGAGAGAAGCTGTGAGTGAGAGAGAGAGAGAAGCTGTGAGTGAGAGAGAGAGAGAGAGAAAGAGAAGCTGTGAGTGAGAGAGAGAGAGAAAGAGAAGCTGTGAGAGAGAGAAAGATAAGCTGTGAGTGAGAGAGAAAGAGAAGCTGTGAGTGAGAGAGAGAGAAAGAGAAGCTGTGAGTGAGAGAGAGAAAGAGAAGCTGTGAGTGAGAGAGAGAGAGAAAGAGAAGCTGTGAGAGAGAGAGAAGCTGTGAGTGAGAGAGAAAGGGAAAGAGAGGCTGTGAGTGAGAGAGAGAGAGAAAGAGAAGTTGTGAGTGAGAGAGAGAGAGAGAAAGAGAAGCTGTGAGAGAGAGAGAGAAGCTGTGAGTGAGAGAGAAAGAAAGAAATAGAAGCTGTGAGTGAGTGAGAGAGAGAGAAGCTGTGAGTGAGAGAGAGAGAGAAGCTGTGAGTGAGAGAGAGAGAGAGAGAAAGAGAAGCTGTGAGTGAGAGAGACAGAGAAGTTGTGAGAGAGAGAAAGGGAAGCTGTGAGTGAGAGAGAAAGAGAAGCTGTGAGTGAGAGAGAGAGAAAGAGAAGCTGTGTGTGTGAGAGAGAGAGAGAAGCTGTGAGTGAGAGAGAGAGAGAGAGAGAAAGAGAAGCTGTGAGAGAGAGAGAATCTGTGAGTGAGAGAGAAAGAAAGAAATAGAAGCTGTGAGTGAGTGAGAGAGAGAGAAGCTGTGAGTGAGTGAGAGAGAGAAGCTGTGAGTGAAGAGAAAGGGAAAGAGAGGCTGTGAGTGAAAGAGAGAGAGAGAGAAGCTGTGAGTAAGAGAGAAAGAGAAGCAGTGAGTGAGACAGAGAGAAAGAGAAGCCGTGTGTGTGTGAGAGAGAGAGAAGCTGTGAGTGAGAGAGAGAGAAAGAGAAGCTGTGAGTGAGAGAGAAAGCTGTGAGTGAGAGAGAAAGAGAAAGAGAAGCTGTGAGTGAGAGAGAGAGAGAAGCTGTGAGTGAGAGAGAGAGAGAGAAACTGTGAGTGAGTGAGAGAGAGAGAAGCTGTGAGTGAGTGAGAGAGAGAGAGAGAAGCTGTGAGTGAGAGAGAGAGAAAGAAAGAGAAGTTATGAGTGAGAGAGAGAGAAGCTGTAAGTGAGAGAGAGAGGGAGAAAGAGAAGCTGTGAGAGAGAGAGAGAAAGAGAAGCTGTGAGTGAGAGAGACAGACAGAGAAAGAGAAGCTGTGAGTGAGAGAGAGAGAGCTAGAAGCTGTGAGTGAGTGAGAGAGAGCGAAGCTGTGAGTGAGAGAGAGAAAGAGAAGCTGTGAGTGAGAGAGAGAGAAAGAGAAGCTGTGAGTGAGAGAGAGATAAAGAGAAGCTGTGAGTTAGAGAGAGAGAAAGAGAAGCTGTGAGTGAGAGAGAGAGAAGCTGTGAGTGAGAGAGTGAGGGAGAAAGTGAAGCGGTGAGTGAGAGAGAGAGAAAGAGAAGCTGTGAGTGAGAGAGAGAGAGAGAGAAAGAGAAGCTGTGAGAGAGAGAGAGAGAAAGAGAAGCTGTGAGTGAGAGAGAGAGAAGCTGTGAGTGAGAGAGTGAGGGAGAAAGAGAAGCTGTGAGTGAGAGAGAGAGAAGCTGTGAGTGAGAGAGTGAGGGAGAAAGTGAAGCGGTGAGTGAGAGAGAGAGAAAGAGAAGCTGTGAGTGAGAGAGAGAGAGAGAGAAAGAGAAGCTGTGAGTGAGAGAGAGAGAAAGAGAAGCTGTAAGTGAGAGAGAGAGAAGCTGTGAGTGAGAGAGTGACAGAGAGAGAAACTGTGTGTGAGGGAGAGAGAGAAAGAGAAGCTGTGAGTGAGAGAGAGAGAGAGAGAAAGAGAAGCTGTGAGAGAGAGAAAGAGAAGCTGTGAGTGAGAGAGAAAGAGAAGGTGTGAGTGAGAGAGAGAGAGAAAGAGAAGCTGTGAGTGAGAGAGAGAGAAAGAGAAGCTGTGAGTGAGAGAGAGAGAGAAAGAGAAGCTGTGAGAGAGAGAGAGAGCAGCTGTGAGTGAGAGAGAAAGAAAGAAATAGAAGCTGTGAGTGAGTGAGAGCGAGAGAAGCTGTGAGTGAGAGAGAGAGAAGCTGTGAGTGAGAGAGAAAGGGAAAGAGAGGCTGTGAGTGAGAGAGAGAGAGAGAGAGAGAAAGAGAAGCTGTGAGTGAGAGAGAGAGAGAGAAAGAGAAGCTGTGAGAGAGAGAGAGAAGCTGTGAGTGAGATAGAAAGAAAGAAATAGAAGCTGTGAGTGAGTGAGAGAGAGAGAAGCTGTGAGTGAGAGAGAGAGAGAAGCTGTGAGTGAGAGAGAGAGAGAGAGAGAGAAGCTGTGAGTGAGAGAGAGAGAGAGAAAGAGAAGCTGTGAGAGAGAGAGAGAAACTGTGAGTGAGAGAGAAAGAGAAGCTGTGAGTGAGAGAGAGAGAAGCTGTGAGTGAGAGAGAGAGAAAGAGAAGCTGTGAGAGAGAGAGAGAAGCTGTGAGTGAGAGAGAAAGAAAGAAATAGAAGCTGTGAGTGAGTGAGAGAGAGAGAAGCTATGAGTGTGAGAGAGAGAGAGAGAAGCTGTGAGTGAGAGAGAAAGGGAAAGATAGGCTGTGAGTGACAGAGAGAGAGAGAAGCTGTGTGTGAGTGAGAGAGAGAAGCTGTGAGTGAGAGAGAAAGAGAGGCTGTGAGTGAGAGAGAGAGAGAGAAGCTGAGTGAGAGAGAGATAAAGAGAAGCTGTGAGTTAGAGAGAGAGAGAGAAAGAGAAGCTGTGAGTGAGACAGAGAGAAAGAGAAGCTGTGTGTGTGTGTGTGAGAGAAGCTGTGAGTGAGAGAGAGAGAAACTGTGAGTGCGAGAGAGAGAGAAGCTGTGAGTGAGTGAGAGAGAGAGAGAGAAGCTGTGTGAGAGAGAGAGAAATAAAGAGAAGCTGTGAGTTAGAGAGAAACAGAGAAAGAGAAGCTGTGAGTGAGAGAGAGAGAAAGAGAAGCTGTGAGTGTGAGAGAGATAAAGAGAAGCTGTGAGTTAGAGAGAGACAGAGAAAGAGAAGCTGTGAGTGAGAGAGTGAGAGAGAAAGAGAAGCTGTGAGTGAGAGAGAGAGAGAGAGAAGCTGTGAGAGAGAGAGAAAGAAAGAGATGCTGTGGGTGAGAGAGAGAGGGTGAAAGAGAAGCTGTGATTGTGAGAGAGAGGGAGAAAAAGCTGTCAGTGAGCGTGAGAGAGAGAGAGAAGCTGTGACAGTGGGAGAGAGAGAAAGAGAAGCTGTGAGTGAGTGAGAGAGAAAGAAAGAGAAGCTATGAGTGAGAGAGAGAGAAGCTGTAAGTGAGAGAGAGAGGGAGAAAGAGAAGCTGTGAGAGAGAGAGAGAAAGAGAAGCTGTGAGTGAGAGAGACAGATAGAGAAAGAGAAGCTGTGAGTGAGAGAGAGAGAGCTAGAAGCTGTGAGTGAGTGAGAGAGAGAGAAGCTGTGAGTGAGAGAGAGAAAGAGAAGCTGTGAGTGAGAGAGAGAGAAAGAGAAGCTGTGAGTGAGAGAGAGATAAAGAGAAGCTGTGAGTTAGAGAGAGAGAGAAAGAGAAGCTGTGAGTGAGAGAGAGAGAAGCTGTGAGTGAGAGAGAGTGGGAGAAAGTGAAGCGGTGAGTGAGAGAGAGAGAGACAGAGAAGCTGCGAGTGAGAGAGAGAGCGAGAAAAAAAGATTCTGTGAGAGAGAGAGAGAGAGAGAGAAGCTGTGAGTGAGAGAGAGAGAGAGAAGCTGTGAGTGAGAGAGAGAAAGAGAAGCTGTGAGTGAGAGAGAGAGAGAAAGAGAAGCTGTGAGTGAGAGAGAGATAAAGAGAAGCTGCGAGTTAGAGAGAGACAGAGAAAGAGAAGCTGTGAGTGAGAGAGAGAGAGAGAGAAGCTGTGAGTGAGAGAGAGAGAGAGAAGCTGTGAGTGAGAGAGAAAGAGAGGCTGTGAGTGAGAGAGAGAGAGAAGCTGAGTGAGAGAGAGATAAAGAGAAGCTGTGAGTTAGAGAGAGAGAAAGAGAAGCTGTGAGTGAGACAGAGAGAAAGAGAAGCTGTGTGTGTGTCAGAGAGAGAGAATCTGTGAGTGAGAGAGAGAGAGAAAGAGAAGCTGTGAGTGAGAGAGAAAGCTGTGAGTGAGAGAGAAAGAGAAAGAGAAGCTGTGAGTGAGAGAGAGAGAAGCTGAGAGTGAGAGAGAGAGAGAGAAACTGTGAGTGAGAGAGAGAGAAGCTGTGAGTGAGTGAGTGAGAGAGAGAGAAGCTGTGAGTGAGAGAGAGAAATAAAGAGAAGCTGTGAGTGAGTGAGAGAGATAGAGAGAAGCTGTGAGTGAGAGAGAGAAATAAAGAGAAGCTGTGAGTTATAGAGAAACAGAGAAAGAGAAGCTGTGAGTGAGAGAGAGAGAGAAAGAGAAGCTGTGAGTGTGAGAGAGAGATAAAGAGAAGCTGTGAGTTAGAGAGAGACAAAGAAAGAGAAGCTGTGAGTGAGAGTGAGAGAGAAAGAGAAGCTGTGAGTGAGAGAGAGAGAGAAAGAGAAGCTGTGAGTGAGAGAGAGAGAAAGAAAGAGATGCTGTGAGTGAGAGAGAGAGGGTGAAAGAGAAGCTGTGATTGTGAGAAAGAGGGAGAAAAAGGGAAGCTGTCAGTGAGCGTGAGAGAGAGAGAGAAGCTGTGACAGTAGGAGAGAGAGAAAGAGAAGCTGTGAGTGAGTGAGAGAGAAAGAAAGAGAAGCTATGAGTGAGAGAGAGAGAAGCTGTAAGTGAGAGAGAGAGGGAGAAAAAGAAGCTGTGAGAGAGATAGAGAAAGAGAAGCTGTGAGTGAGAGGGAGAGACAGAGAAAGAGAACCTGTGAGTGAGAGAGAGAGAGCTAGAAGTTGTGAGTGAGGGAGGGAGAGAGAAGCTGTGAGTGAGAGAGAGAAAGAGAAGCTGTGAGTGAGAGAGAGAGAGAAAGAGAAGCTGTGAGTGAGAGAGAAATAAAGAGAAGCTGTGAGTTAGAGAGAGAGAGAAAGAGAAGCTGTGAGTGAGAGAGAGAAAGAGAAGGTGTAAGTGAGAGAGAGAGAAATAGAACCTGAGAGTGAGAGAGAGATAAAGGGAAGCTGTGAGTTAGAGAGAGACAAAGAGAAGCTGTGAGTGAGAGAGAGAGAGAAGCTGTGAGTGAGAGAGAAAGAGAGGCTGTGAGTGAGAAAGAGAGAGAGAAGCTGAGTGAGAGAGAGATAAAGAGAAGCTGTGAGTTAGAGAGAGAGGGAGAAAGAGAAGCTGTGAGTGAGACAGAGAGAAAGAGAAGCTGTGTGTGTGTGTGAGAGAGAGAAGCTTTGAGTGAGAGAGAGAGAGAAAAAGAGAAGCTGTGAGTGAGAGAGAGAGCGAGAAGCTGTGAGTGAGAGAGAGAGAGAGAAACTGTGAGTGAGAGAGAGAGAGAAGCTGTGAGTGAGTGAGTGAGAGAGAGAGAAGCTGTGTGTGAGAGAGAGAAATAAAGAGAAGCTGTGAGTTAGAGAGAAACAGAGAATGAGAAGCTGTGAGTGAGAGAGAGAGAAAGAGAAGCTGTGAGTGTGAGAGAGAGATAAAGAGAAGCTGTGAGTTAGAGAGAGACAGAGAAAGAGAAGCTGTGAGTGAGAGAGTGAGAGAGAAAGAGAAGCTGTGAGTGAGAGAGAGAGAGAAAGAGAAGCTGTGAGTGAGAGAGAGAGAAAGAAAGAGATGCTGTGAGTGAGAGAGAGAGGGTGAAAGAGAAGCTATGATTGTGAGAGAGAGGGAGAAAAAGCTGTCAGTGAGCGTGAGAGAGAGCGAGAAGCTGTGACAGTGGGAGAGAGAGAATGAGAAGCTGTGAGTGAGTGAGAAGAAAGAAAGAGAAGCTATGAGTGAGAGAGAGAGAAGCTGTAAATGTGAGAGAGAGGGAGAAAGAGAAGCTGTGAGAGAGAGAGGGAAAGAGAAGCTGTGAGTGAGAGAGACAGACAGAGAAAGAGAAGCTGTGAGTGAGAGAGAGAGAGCTAGAAGCTGTGAGTGAGTGAGAGAGAGAGAAGCTGTGAGTGAGAGAGAGAAAGAGAAGCTGTGAGTGAGAGAGAGAGAGAAAGAGAAGCTGTGAGTGAGAGAGAGATAAAGAGAAGCTGTGAGTGAGAGAGAGAGAAAGAAAGAGATGCTGTGAGTGAGAGAGAGAGGATGAAAGAGAAGCTGTGATTGTGAGAGAGAGGGAGAAAAAGCTGTCAGTGAGCGTGAGAGAGAGTGAGAAGCTGTGACAGTGGGAGAGAGAGAAAGAGAAGCTGTGAGTGAGTGAGAAGAAAGAAAGAGAAGCTATGAGTGAGAGAGAGAGAAGCTGTAAATGTGAGAGAGAGGGAGAAAGAGAAGCTGTGAGAGAGAGAGGGAAAGAGAAGCTGTGAGTGAGAGAGACAGACAGAGAAAGAGAAGCTGTGAGTGAGAGAGAGAGAGCTAGAAGCTGTGAGTGAGTGAGAGAGAGAGAAGCTGTGAGTGAGAGAGAGAAAGAGAAGCTGTGAGTGAGAGACAGAGAGAAAGAGAAGCTGTGAGTGAGAGAGAGATAAAGAGAAGCTGTGAGTAAGAGAGAGAGAGAAAGAGAAGCTGTGAGTGAGAGAGAGAGAAGCTGTGAGTGAGAGAGAGAGGGAGAAAGTGAAGCGGTGAGTGAGAGAGAGAGAGACAGAGAAGCTGTGAGTGAGAGAGAGAGCAAGAAAAAAAGAATCTGTGTGTGAGAGAGAGAAGCTGTGAGTGAGAGAGAGAGAGAAGCTGTGAGTGAGAGAGAGAAAGAGAAGCTGTGAGTGAGAGAGAGAGAGAAAGAGAAGCTGTGAGTGAGAGAGAGATAAAGAGAAGCTGTGAGTTAGAGAGAGACAGAGAAAGAGAAGCTGTGAGTGAGAGAGAGAGAGAGAGAGAAGCTGTGATTGAGAGAGAGAGAGAGAAGCTGTGAGTGAGAGAGAAAGAGAGGCTGTGAGTGAGAGAGAGAGAGAGAAGCTGAGTGAGAGAGAGATAAAGAGAAGCTGTGAGTTAGAGAGAGAGAGAGAGAAGCTGTGAGTGAGACAGAGAGAAAGAGAAGCTGTGTGTGTGTCAGAGAGAGAGAATCTGTGAGTGAGAGAGAGAGAGAGAGAAAGAGAAGCTGTGAGTGAGAGAGAAAGCTGTGAGTGAGAGAGAAAGAGAAAGAGAAGCTGTGAGTGAGAGAGAGAGAAGCTGTGAGTGAGTGAGAGAGAGAGAAACTGTGAGTGAGTGAGTGAGTGAGAGAGAAGCTGTGAGTGAGAGAGAGAAATAAAAAGAGGCTGTGAGTGAGTGAGAGAGATAGAGAGAAGCTGTGAGTGAGAGAGAGAAATAAAGAGAAGCTGTGAGTCAGAGAGAAACAGAGAAAGAGAAGCTGTGAGTGAGAGAGAGAGAAAGAGAAGCTGTGAGTGTGAGAGAGAGATAAAGAGAAGCTGTGAGTTAGAGAGAGACAGAGAAAGAGAAGCTGTGAGTGAGAGAGTGAGAGAGAAAGAGAAGCTGTGAGTGAGAGAGAGAGAGAAAGAGAAGCTGTGAGTGAGAGAGAGAGAAAGAAAGAGATGCTGTAAGTGAGAGAGAGAGGGTGAAAGAGAAGCTGTGATTGTGAGAGAGAGGGAGAAAAAGGGAAGCTGTCAGTGAGCGTGAGAGAGAGAGAGAAGCTGTGACAGTGGGAGAGAGAGAAAGAGTAGCTGTGAGTGAGTGAGAGAGAAAGAAAGAGAAGCTATGAGTGAGAGAGAGAGAAGCTGTAAGTGACAGAGAGAGGGAGAAAGAGAAGCTGTGAGAGAGATAGAGAAAGAGAAGCTGTGAGTGAGAGAGAGAGACAGAGAAAGAGAATCTGTGAGTGAGAGAGAGCTAGAAGTTGTGAGTGAGTGAGGGAGAGAGAAGCTGTGAGTGAGAGAGAGAAAGAGAAGCTGTGAGTGTGTGAGAGAGAAAGAAAGAGAAGCTATGAGTGAGAGAGAGAAGCTGTAAGTGAGAGAGAGAGGGAGAAAGAGAAGCTGTGAGAGAGAGAGAGAAAGAGAAGTTGTGAGTGAGAGAGACAGACAGAGAAAGAGAAGCTGTGATTGAGAGAGAGAGAGCTAGAAGCTGTGAGTGAGTGAGAGAGAGAAGCTGTGAGTGGGAGAGAGAAAGAGAAGCTGTGAGTGAGAGAGAGAGAGAAAGAGAAGCTGTGAGTGAGAGAGAGATAAAGAGAAGCTGTGAGTTAGAGAGAGAGAGAAAGAGAAGCTGTGAGTGAGAGAGAGAGAAGCTGTGAGTGAGAGAGAGAGGGAGAAAGTGAAGCGGTGAGTGAGAGAGAGATAAAGAGAAGCTGTGAGTTAGAGAGAGACAGAGAAAGAGAAGCTGTGAGTGAGAGAGAGAGAGAGAAAGAGAAGCTGTGTGTGACAGAGAGAAGCTGTGAGTGAGAGAGAGAGAGAAAGAGAAGATGTTAGTGAGAGAGTGAGAGAGAGAAAGAGAAGCTGTGAGTGAGAGAGAGAGAGAGAAAGAGAAGGTGTGTGTGAGAGAGAAAGAGAAGCTGTGAGTGAGAGAGAGAGAGAAGATGTGAGTGAGTGAGAGAGAGAAGATGTGAGTGAGAGAAGGAGAAAGAGAAGCTGTGAGTGAGTGAGAGAGAGAGATAAAGAGAAGCTGTGAGTGTTAGAGAGAGATAAAGAAAAGCTGTGAGTGAGAGAGAGAAAGAGAAGCTGGGAGTGAGTAAGAGAGAGAAAGAGAAGCTGTGAGTGAGAGAGAGAGAGAAGCTGTGAGTGAGAGAGAGAGAGAGAGAAGCTGTGAGTGAGAGAGAAAGAAAGAAAGAGAAGCTGTGAGTGAGTGAGAGAGAGAGAGATAAACTGTGAGTGAGAGAGAGAGAGAGAGAAAGAGAAGCTGTGAGTGAGAGAGAGAGAAAGAAAGAGAAGCTGTGAGTGAGAGAGAGAGAGAAGCTGTGAGTGAGAGAGAGATGGAGAAAGAGAAGCCATGTGAGAGAGAGAAAGAAAGAGAAGCTGTGGGTGAGAGAGAGAGAGAAAGTGAAGATGTGAGAGAGAGAAAGAGGTGTGAGTGAGAGAGAGAGAGAAGCTGTGAGTGAGAGAGAGAGAGAAAGAGAAGCTGTGACTGAGAGAGAGAGATAAAGACAAGCTGTGAGTGAGAGAGAGAAAGAGAAGCTGGGAGTGAGTAAGAGAGAGAAAGAGAAGCTGTGAGTGAGAGAGAGAGAAGCTGTGAGTGAGAGAGAGAGAGAAAGAGATGTGAGTGAGAGAGAGAAAGAGAAACTGTGAGTGAGAGAGAGAGAGAAAGAAAGACAAGCTGTGAGTGAGAGAGAGAGAGAAAAAGAGAATCTGTGAGTGAGAGAGAGAAAGAGAGAAGCTGTGAGTGAGAGAGAGATAGAGAAGCTGTGAGTGAGAGAGAGAGAAAGAGAAGCTGTGAGTGAGATAGACATAAAGAAGCTGTGAGTTAGAGAGAGACAGAGAAAGAGAAGATGTTAGTGAGAGAGTGAGAGAGAGAAAGAGAAGGTGTGTGTGTGAGAGAGAAAGAGAAGCTGTGTGAGAGAGAGAGAAGATGTGAGTGAGTGAGAGAGAGAGAAGATGTGAGTGAGAGAAAGAGAAAGAGAAGCTGTGAGTGAGTGAGAGAGAGAGATAAAGAGAAGCTGTGAGTGATAGAGAGAGATAAAGAAAAGCTGTGAGTGAGAGAGAGAAAGAGAAGCTGGGAGTGAGTAAGAGAGAGAAAGAGAGGCTGTGAGTGAGAGAGAGAGAGAGAAAAGTTGTGAGTGAGAGAGAAAGAAAGAAAGAGAAGCTGTGAGTGAGTGAGAGAGAGAGAGAGAAACTGTGAGTGAGAGAGAAAGAGAAAGTGTGAGTGAGAGAGAGCGAAGATGTGAGTGAGAGAAAGAGAAAGAGAAGCTGTGAGTGAGTGAGAGAGATAAAGAAAAGCTGTGAGTGATAGAGAGAGATAAAGAAAAGCTGTGAGTGAGAGAGAGAAAGAAAAGCTGGGAGTGAGTAAGAGAGAGAAAGAGAAGCTGTGAGTGAGTGAGAGAGAGAGAAGCCGTGAGTGAGAGAGAGAGAGAGAAGCTGTGAGTGAGAGAGAGAGAGAGAAGCTGTGAGTGAGAGAGAAAGAAAGGAAGAGAAGCTGTGAGTGAGTGAGAGAGAGAGAGAGAAACTGTGAGTGAGTGAGAGAGAGAGAAAGAGAAGCTGTGAGTGAGAGAGAGAGAGAAGCTGTGAGTGAGAGAGAGATGGAGAAAGAGAAGCTGTGTGAGAGAGAGAAAGAAAGAGAATCTGTGAGTGAGAGAGAGAGAAAGAGAAGCTGTGACTGAGAGAGAGATAAAGACAAGCTGTGAGTTAGAGAGAGACAGAGAAAGAGAAGCTGTGAGTGAGAGAGAGAGAGAATGAGATGTGAGTGAGAGAGAGAAAGAGAAACTGTGAGTGAGAGAGAGAGAGAGAGAAAGACAAGCTGCGAGTGAGAGAGAGATAAAGAGAAGCTGTGAGTTAGAGAGAGACAGAGAAAGAGAAGCTTGAGTGAGAGAGTGAGAGAAAGAGAAGCTGTGAGTGAGAGAGAGAGGGTGAAAGAGAAACTGTGTGTGAGAGAGAGGGAGAAAAAGGGAAGCTGTGAGTGAGCATGAGAGAGAGAGAGAGAAGGTGTGACAGTGGGAGAGAGAGAGAGAAAGAGAAGCTGTGAGTGAGAGAGAGAGAAAGAAAGAAAGAAAGAGAAGCTATGAGTGAGAGAGAGAAGCTGTGAGAGAGAGAGGGAGAAAGAGAAGCTGTGAGTGAGAGAGAGAGGGAAAGAGAAGCTGTGAGTGAGAGAGAGATAAAGAGAAGCTGTGAGTTAGAGAGAGAGAGAAAGAGAAGCTGTGAGTGAGAGAGAGAGAGAGAAAAAGAGAATTTGTGAGTGAGAGAGAGAGAGATGCTGTGAGTGAGAGAGAGAAAGAGAGAAGCTGTGTGAGAGAGAAAAAGAGAAGCTGTGAGTGAGAGAGAGAGAGAAAGAGAAGCTGTGAGTGAGAGAGAGATAAAGAAGCTGTGAGTGAGAGAGAGAGAGAGAAAGAGAAGCTGTGAGTGAGAGAGAGAGAGAAAGAAAGAGAAGCTGTGAGTGAGAGAGAGAGAGAAAGTGAAGATGTGAGTGAGAGAGAGAAAGAGGTGTGAGAGAGAGAGAGAGAAAGAGAAGCTGTGAGTGAGAGAGAGAGAGAAAGAGAAGCTGTGAGTGATAGAGAGAGAGATAAAGACAAGCTGTGAGTTAGAGAGAGACAGAGAGAGAGAGATAGCTGTGAGTGAGAAAGAGAGAGAAGCTGTGAGTGAGAGAGAGAGAGAAAGAGATGTGAGTGAGAGAGAGAAAGAGAAACTGTGAGTGAGAGAGAGAGAGAGAAAGCAAGAGAAGCTGTGAGTGAGAGAGAGATAAAGAGAAGCTGTGAGTTAGAGAGAGACAGAGAAAGAGAAGCTGTTAGTGAGAGAGAGAGAGAAAGAGAAGCTGTGAGTGAGAGAGAGAGAGAAAGAGAAGCTGTGAGTGTGTGAGAGAGAGAGATAGAGAAGCTGTGAGTGAGAGAGAGTGAGAGAAAGAAAAGCTGTGAGTGAGGGAGTGAGAGAAAGAGAAGCTGTGAGTGAGAGAGAGAGAAAGAAAGAGAAGCTGTGAGTGAGAGAGAGAGGGTGAAAGAGAAGCTGTGATTGTGAGAGAGAAGGAGAAAAAGGGAAGCTGTGAGTGAGCGTGAGAGAGAGAGAAAGAGAAGCTGTGAGAGAGAGAGAAGCTGTGAGTGAGAGAGAAAGAAAGAAATAGAAGCTGTGAGTGAGTGAGAGAGAGAGAAGCTGTGAGTGAGTGAGAGAGAGAAGCTGTGAGTGAGAGAGAAAGGGAAAGAGAGGATGTGAGTGAAAGAGAGAGAGAGAAGCTGTGAGTAAGAGAGAGAGAGAAGCTGTGAGTGTGAGAGAAAGAGAGGCTGTGAGTGAGAGAGAGAGAGAAGCTGAGTGAGAGAGAGATAAAGAGAAGCTGTGAGTTAGAGAGAGAGAGAGAAAGAGAAGCTGTAAGTGAGACAGAGAGAAAGAGAAGCTGTGTGAGAGAGGGAGAGAAAGAGAAGCTGTGAGAGAGAGAGAGAGAGAGTGAGAAGCTGTGAGTGAGAGAGAGAGAGAAGCTGTGAGAGAGAGAGAGAGAGAGAGAAAGAGAAGATGTGAGTGAGAGAGAGAAAGAAAGAGAAGCTGTGAGAGAGAGAGAAGCTGTCAGTGAGAGAGAAAGATAGAAATAGAAGCTGTGAGTGAGTGAGAGAGAGAAGCTGTGAGTGAGAGAGAGAGAGAAGCTGTGAGTGAGAGAGAGAGAGAGAAAGAGAAGCTGTGAGTGAGAGAGAGAGAGAAAGAGAAGCTGTGAGAGAGAGAAAGATAAGCTGTGAGTGAGAGAGAAAGAGAAGCTGTGAGTGAGAGAGAGAGAAAGAGAAGCTGTGAGTGAGAGAGAGAAAGAGAAGCTGTGAGTGAGAGAGAGAGAGAAAGAGAAGCTGTGAGAGAGAGAGAAGCTGTGAGTGAGAGAGAAAGGGAAAGAGAGGCTGTGAGTGAGAGAGAGAGAGAAAGAGAAGTTGTGAGTGAGAGAGAGAGAGAGAAAGAGAAGCTGTGAGAGAGAGAGAGAAGCTGTGAGTGAGAGAGAAAGAAAGAAATAGAAGCTGTGAGTGAGTGAGAGAGAGAGAAGCTGTGAGTGAGAGAGAGAGAGAAGCTGTGAGTGAGAGAGAGAGAGAGAAAGAGAAGCTGTGAGTGAGAGAGAGAAAGAGAAGTTGTGAGAGAGAGAAAGGGAAGCTGTGAGTGAGAGAGAAAGAGAAGCTGTGAGTGAGAGAGAGAGAAAGAGAAGCTGTGTGTGTGTGAGAGAGAGAGAAGCTGTGAGTGAGAGAGAGAGAGAGAGAGAGAAAGAGAAGCTGTGAGAGAGAGAGAAGCTGTGAGTGAGAGAGAAAGAAAGAAATAGAAGCTGTGAGTGAGTGAGAGAGAGAGAAGCTGTGAGTGAGTGAGAGAGAGAAGCTGTGAGTGAGAGAGAAAGGGAAAGAGAGGCTGTGAGTGAAAGAGAGAGAGAGAGAAGCTGTGAGTAAGAGAGAAAGAGAAGCAGTGAGTGAGACAGAGAGAAAGAGAAGCTGTGTGTGTGTGTGTGAGAGAGAAGCTGTGAGTGAGAGAGAGAGAAAGAGAAGCTGTGAGTGAGAGAGAAAGCTGTGAGTGAGAGAGAAAGAGAAAGAGAAGCTGTGAGTGAGAGAGAGAGAGAAGCTGTGAGTGAGAGAGAGAGAGAGAAACTGTGAGTGAGTGAGAGAGAGAGAAGCTGTGAGTGAGTGAGAGAGAGAGAGAGAAGCTGTGAGTGAGAGAGAGAGAAAGAAAGAGAAGTTATGAGTGAGAGAGAGAGAAGCTGTAAGTGAGAGAGAGAGGGAGAAAGAGAAGCTGTGAGAGAGAGAGAGAAAGAGAAGCTGTGAGTGAGAGAGACAGACAGAGAAAGAGAAGCTGTGAGTGAGAGAGAGAGAGCTAGAAGCTGTGAGTGAGTGAGAGAGAGCGAAGCTATGAGTGAGAGAGAGAAAGAGAAGCTGTGAGTGAGAGAGAGAGAAAGAGAAGCTGTGAGTGAGAGAGAGATAAAGAGAAGCTGTGAGTTAGAGAGAGAGAATGAGAAGCTGTGAGTGAGAGAGAGAGAAGCTGTGAGTGAGAGAGTGAGGGAGAAAGTGAAGTGGTGAGTGAGAGAGAGAGAGAAGCTGTGAGTGAGAGAGAGAGAGAGAAAAAAAGAATCTGTGAGTGAGAGAGAGAGAGAGAATCTGTGAGTGAGAGAGAGAGAGAAGCTGTGAGTGAGAGAGAGAAAGAGAAGCTGTGAGTGAGAGAGAGAGAGAAAGAGAAGCTGTGAGTGAGAGAAAGATAAAGAGAAGTTGTGAGTTAGAGAGAGACAGAGAAAGAGAAGCTGTGAGTGAGAGAGAGAGAGAGAAAGAGAAGCTGTGTGTTTGAGAGAGAGAGAAGCTGTGAGTGAGAGAGAGAGAGAGAGAGAAGATGTTAGTGACAGTGAGAGAGAGAAAGAGAAGTTGTGAGTGAGAGAGAGAGAAGCTGTGAGTGAGAGAGAGAGAGAAAAAGAGAAGGTGTGTGTGAGAGAGAGAAAGAGAAGCTGTGAGTGAGAGAGAGAAGATGTGAGTGAGAGAGAGAGAGAAGATGTGAGTGAGAGAAAGAGAAAGAGAAGCTGTGAGTGAGTGAGAGAGAGAGATAAAGAGAAGCTGTGAGTGATAGAGAGATAAAGAAAAGCTGTGAGTGAGAGAGAGAAAGAGAAGCTGGGAGTGAGTAAGAGAGAGAAAGAGAAGCTGTGAGTGAGTGAGAGAGAGAGAAGCTGTGAGTGAGAGAGAGAGAAGCTGTGAGTGAGAGAGAAAGAAAGAAAGAGAAGCTGTGAGTGAGTGAGAGAGTGACAGAGAGAGAAACTGTGTGTGAGGGAGAGAGAGAAAGAGAAGCTGTGAGTGAGAGAGAGAGAGAGAAAGAGAAGCTGTGAGAGAGAGAAAGAGAAGCTGTGAGTGAGAGAGAAAGAGAATGTGTGAGTGAGAGAGAGAGAGAAAGAGAAGCTGTGAGTGAGAGAGAGAGAAAGAGAAGCTGTGAGTGAGAGAGAGAGAGAAAGAGAAGCTGTGAGAGAGAGAGAGAGCAGCTTTGAGTGAGAGAGAAAGAAAGAAATAGAAGCTGTGAGTGAGTGAGAGCGAGAGAAGCTGTGAGTGAGAGAGAGAGAAGCTGTGAGTGAGAGAGAAAGGGAAAGAGAGGCTGTGAGTGAGAGAGAGAGAGAGAGAGAGAGAAAGAGAAGCTGTGAGTGAGAGAGAGAGAGAGAAAGAGAAGCTGTGAGAGAGAGAGAGAAGCTGTGAGTGAGATAGAAAGAAAGAAATAGAAGCTGTGAGTGAGTGAGAGAGAGAGAAGCTGTGAGTGAGAGAGAGAGAGAAGCTGTGAGTGAGAGAGAGAGAGAGAGAGAGAGAAGCTGTGAGTGAGAGAGAGAGAGAGAAAGAGAAGCTGTGAGAGAGAGAGAGAAGCTGTGAGTGAGAGAGAAAGAGAAGCTGTGAGTGAGAGAGAGAGAGAGAAGCTGTGAGTGAGAGAGAGAGAAAGAGAAGCTGAGAGAGAGAGAGAGAAGCTGTGAGTGAGAGAGAAAGAAAGAAATAGAAGCTGTGAGTGAGTGAGAGAGAGAGAAGCTATGAGTGTGAGAGAGAGAGAGAGAAGCTGTGAGTGAGAGAGAAAGGGAAAGATAGGCTGTGAGTGACAGAGAGAGAGAGAAGCTGTGAGTGAGTGAGAGAGAGAAGCTGTGAGTGAGAGAGAAAGAGAGGCTGTGAGTGAGAGAGAGAGAGAGAAGCTGAGTGAGAGAGAGATAAAGAGAAGCTGTGAGTTAGAGAGAGAGAGAAAGAGAAGCTGTGAGTGAGACAGAGAGAAAGAGAAGCTGTGTGTGTGTGTGTGTGAGAGAAGCTGTGAGTGAGAGAGAGAGAAAAAGAGAAGCTGTGAGTGAGAGAGAGAGCGAGAAGCTGTGAGTGAGAGAGAGAGAAACTGTGAGTGCGAGAGAGAGAGAAGCTGTGAGTGAGTGAGAGAGAGAGAGAGAAGCTGTGTGAGAGAGAGAGAAAGAGAAGCTGTGACTGTGAGAGAGAGATAAAGAGAAGCTGTGAGTTAGAGAGAGACAGAGAAAGAGAAGCTGTGAGTGAGAGAGTGAGAGAGTGAGAGAGAAAGAGAAGCTGTGAGTGAGAGAGAGAGAGAGAGAGAAGCTGTGAGAGAGAGAGAAAGAAAGAGATGCTGTGAGTGAGAGAGAGAGGGTGAAAGAGAAGCTGTGATTGTGAGAGAGAGGGAGAAAAAGCTGTCAGTGAGCGTGAGAGAGAGAGAGAAGCTGTGACAGTGGGAGAGAGAGAAAGAGAAGCTGTGAGTGAGTGAGAGAGAAAGAAAGAAAGAGAAGCTATGAGTGAGAGAGAGAGAAGCTGTAAGTGAGAGAGAGAGGGAGAAAGAGAAGCTGTGAGAGAGAGAAAGAAAGAGAATCTGTGTGTGAGAGAGACAGATAGAGAAAGAGAAGCTGTGAGTGAGAGAGAGAGAGCTAGAAGCTGTGAGTGAGTGAGAGAGAGAGAAGCTGTGAGTGAGAGAGAGAAAGAGAAGCTGTGAGTGAGAGAGAGAGAAAGAGAAGCTGTGAGTGAGAGAGAGATAAAGAGAAGCTGTGAGTTAGAGAGAGAGAGAAAGAGAAGCTGTGAGTGAGAGAGAGAGAAGCTGTGACTGAGAGAGAGTGGGAGAAAGTGAAGCGGTGAGTGAGAGAGAGAGAGACAGAGAAGCTGCGAGTGAGAGAGAGAGCGAGAAAAAAAGATTCTGTGAGTGAGAGAGAGAGAGAGAAGCTGTGAGTGAGAGAGAGAGAGAGAAGCTGTGAGTGAGAGAGAGAAAGAGAAGCTGTGAGTGAGAGAGAGAGAGAAAGAGAAGCTGTGAGTGAGAGAGAGATAAAGAGAAGCTGCGAGTTAGAGAGAGACAGAGAAAGATAAGCTGTGAGTGAGAGAGAGAGAGAGAGAGAAGCTGTGTGTGTGAGAGAGAGAGAGAAGCTGTGAGTGAGAGAGAAAGAGAGGCTGTGAGTGAGAGAGAGAGAGAAGCTGTGTGAGAGAGAGATAAAGAGAAGCTGTGAGTTAGAGAGAGAGAAAGAGAAGCTGTGAGTGAGACAGAGAGAAAGAGAAGCTGTGTGTGTGTCAGAGAGAGAGAATCTGTGAGTGAGAGAGAGAGAGAAAGAGAAGCTGTGAGTGAGAGAGAAAGCTGTGAGTGAGAGAGAAAGAGAAAGAGAAGCTGTGAGTGAGAGAGAGAGAAGCTGAGAGTGAGAGAGAGAGAGAGAAACTGTGAGTGAGAGAGAGAGAAGCTGTGAGTGAGTGAGTGAGAGAGAGAGAAGCTGTGAGTGAGAGAGAGAAATAAAGAGAAGCTGTGAGTGAGTGAGAGAGATAGAGAGAAGCTGTGAGTGAGAGAGAGAAATAAAGAGAAGCTGTGAGTTAGAGAGAAACAGAGAAAGAGAAGCTGTGAGTGAGAGAGAGAGAGAAAGAGAAGCTGTGAGTGTGAGAGAGAGATAAAGAGAAGCTGTGAGTTAGAGAGAGACAAAGAAAGAGAAGCTGTGAGTGAGCGTGAGAGAGAAAGAGAAGCTGTGAGTGAGAGAGAGAGAGAAAGAGAAGCTGTGAGTGAGAGAGAGAGAAAGAAAGAGATGCTGTGAGTGAGAGAGAGAGGGTGAAAGAGAAGCTGTGATTGTGAGAGAGAGGGAGAAAAAGGGAAGCTGTCAGTGAGCGTGAGAGAGAGAGAGAAGCTGTGACAGTAGGAGAGAGAAAGAGAAGCTGTGAGTGAGTGAGAGAGAAAGAAAGAGAAGCTATGAGTGAGAGAGAGAGAAGCTGTAAGTGAGAGAGAGAGGGAGAAAAAGAAGCTGTGAGAGAGATAGAGAAAGAGAAGCTGTGAGTGAGAGAGAGAGACAGAGAAAGAGAACCTGTGAGTGAGAGAGAGAGAGCTAGAAGTTGTGAGTGAGTGAGGGAGAGAGAAGCTGTGAGTGAGAGAGAGAAAGAGAAGCTGTGAGTGAGAGAGAGAGAGAAAGAGAAGCTGTGAGTGAGAGAGAAATAAAGAGAAGCTGTGAGTTAGAGAGAGAGAGAAAGAGAAGCTGTGAGTGAGAGAGAGAGAAGCTGTGAGTGAGAGAGAGAGGGAGAAAGTGAAGCAGTGAGTGAGAGAGAGAGAGAGAGAGAAGCTGTGAGTGAGAGAGAGAGAGAAGCTGTGAGTGAGAAAAAAAGAAAGAAAGAGAAGCTGTGAGTGAGTGAGAGAGAGAGAGAAACTGTGAGTGAGAGAAAGAGAGAGAGAGAAAGAGAAGCTGTGAGTGAGAGAGAGAGAGAGAGAAAGAGAAGCTGTGAGAGAGAGAAAGAGAAGCTGTGAGTGAGAGAGAAAGAGAAGCTGTGAGTGAGAGAGAGAGAAAGAGAAGCTGTGAGTGAGAGAGAGAAAAAGAGAAGCTGTGAGTGAGAGAGAGAGAGAAAGAGAAGCTGTGAGAGAGAGAAAGAGAAGCAGTGAGTGAGAGAGAAAGAGAAGCTGTGAGTGAGAGAGAGAGAAAGAGAAGCTGTGAGTGAGAGAGAGAAAAAGAGAAGCTGTGAGTGAGAGAGAAAGGGAAAGAGAGGCTGTGAGTGAGAGAGAGAGAGAGAAAGAGAAGCTGTGAGTGAGAGAGAGAGAGAGAGAAGCTGTGAGTGAGAGAGAGAGAGAAGCTGTGAGTGAGAAAAAAAGAAAGAAAGAGAAGCTGTGAGTGAGTGAGAGAGAGAGAGAAACTGTGAGTGAGAGAAAGAGAGAGAGAGAAAGAGAAGCTGTGAGTGAGAGAGAGAGAGAGAGAAAGAGAAGCTGTGAGAGAGAGAAAGAGAAGCTGTGAGTGAGAGAGAAAGAGAAGCTGTGAGTGAGAGAGAGAGAAAGAGAAGCTGTGAGTGAGAGAGAGAAAAAGAGAAGCTGTGAGTGAGAGAGAGAGAGAAAGAGAAGCTGTGAGAGAGAGAAAGAGAAGCAGTGAGTGAGAGAGAAAGAGAAGCTGTGAGTGAGAGAGAGAGAAAGAGAAGCTGTGAGTGAGAGAGAGAAAAAGAGAAGCTGTGAGTGAGAGAGAAAGGGAAAGAGAGGCTGTGAGTGAGAGAGAGAGAGAGAGAAAGAGAAGCTGTGAGTGAGAGAGAGAGAGAGAAAGAGAAGCTGTGAGAGAGAGAGAGAGAAGCTGTGAGTGAGATAGAAAGAAAGAAATAGAAGCTGTGAGTGAGTGAGAGAGAGAGAAGCTGTGAGTGAGAGAGAAAGAGAAGCTGTGAGTGAGAGAGAGAGAGAGAGAAGCTGTGAGTGAGAGAGAGAGAGAAGCTGTGAGTGAGAGAGAAAGAAAGAAATAGAAGCTGTGAGTGAGTGAGAGAGAGAGAAGCTGTCAGTGAGAGAGAGAGAGAGAAGCTGTGAGTGAGAGAGAAAGGGAAAGAGAGGCTGTGAGTGACAGAGAGAGAGAGAAGCTGTGAGTGAGAGAGAGAGAGAAGCTGTGAGTGAGAGAGAAAGAGAGGCTGTGAGTGAGAAAGAGAGAGAGAAGCTGAGTGAGAGAGAGATAAAGAGAAGCTGTGAGTTAGAGAGAGAGGGAGAAAGAGAAGCTGTGAGTGAGACAGAGAGAAAGAGAAGCTGTGTGTGTGTGTGAGAGAGAGAAGCTTTGAGTGAGAGAGAGAGAGAAAAAGAGAAGCTGTGAGTGAGAGAGAGAGAGCGAGAAGGTGTGAGTGAGAGAGAGAGAGAGAAACTGTGAGTGAGAGAGAGAGAGAAGCTGTGAGTGAGTGAGTGAGAGAGAGAGAAGCTGTGTGAGAGAGAGAGAAATAAAGAGAAGCTGTGAGTTAGAGAGAAACAGAGAATGAGAAGCTGTGAGTGAGAGAGAGAGAAAGAGAAGCTGTGAGTGTGAGAGAGAGATAAAGAGAAGCTGTGAGTTAGAGAGAGACAGAGAAAGAGAAGCTGTGAGTGAGAGAGTGAGAGAGAAAGAGAAGCAGTGAGTGAGAGAGAGAGAGAAAGAGAAGTTGTGAGTGAGAGAGAGAGAAAGAAAGAGATGCTGTGAGTGAGAGAGAGAGGGTGAAAGAGAAGCTGTGATTGTGAGAGAGAGGGAGAAAAAGCTGTCAGTGAGCGTGAGAGAGAGCGAGAAGCTGTGACAGTGGGAGAGAGAGAATGAGAAGCTGTGAGTGAGTGAGAAGAAAGAAAGAGAAGCTATGAGTGAGAGAGAGAGAAGCTGTAAATGTGAGAGAGAGGGAGAAAGAGAAGCTGTGAGAGAGAGAGGGAAAGAGAAGCTGTGAGTGAGAGAGACAGACAGAGAAAGAGAAGCTGTGAGTGAGAGAGAGAGAGCTAGAAGCTGTGAGTGAGTGAGAGAGAGAGAAGCTGTGAGTGAGAGAGAGAAAGAGAAGCTGTGAGTGAGAGAGAGAGAGAAAGAGAAGCTGTGAGTGAGAGAGAGATAAAGAGAAGCTGTGAGTGAGAGAGAGAGAAAGAAAGAGATGCTGTGAGGTAGAGAGAGAGGATGAAAGAGAAGCTGTGATTGTGAGAGAGAGGGAGAAAAAGCTGTCAGTGAGCGTGAGAGAGAGTGAGAAGCTGTGTCAGTGGGAGAGAGAGAAAGAGAAGCTGTGAGTGAGTGAGAAGAAAGAAAGAGAAGCTATGAGTGAGAGAGAGAGAAGCTGTAAATGTGAGAGAGAGGGAGAAAGAGAAGCTGTGAGAGAGAGAGGGAAAGAGAAGCTGTGAGTGAGAGAGACAGACAGAGAAAGAGAAGCTGTGAGTGAGAGAGAGAGAGCTAGAAGCTGTGAGTGAGTGAGAGAGAGAGAAGCTGTGAGTGAGAGAGAGAAAGAAAAGCTGTGAGTGAGAGAGAGAGAGAAAGAGAAGCTGTGAGTGAGAGAGAGATAAAGAGAAGCTGTGAGTAAGAGAGAGAGAGAAAGAGAAGCTGTGAGTGAGAGAGAGAGAAGCTGTGAGTGAGAGAGAGAGGGAGAAAGTGAAGCGGTGAGTGAGAGAGAGAGAGACAGAGAAGCTGTGAGTGAGAGAGAGAGCAAGAAAAAAAGAATCTGTGAGTGAGAGAGAGAAGCTGTGAGTGAGAGAGAGAGAGAAGCTGTGAGTGAGAGAGAGAAAGAGAAGCTGTGAGTGAGAGAGAGAGAGAAAGAGAAGCTGTGAGTGAGAGAGAGATAAAGAGAAGCTGTGAGTTAGAGAGAGACAGAGAAAGAGAAGCTGTGAGTGAGAGAGAGAGAGAGAGAAGCTGTGAGTGAGAGAGAGAGAGAGAAGCTGTGAGTGAGAGAGAAAGAGAGGCTGTGAGTGAGAGAGAGAGAGAGAAGCTGAGTGACAGAGAGATAAAGAGAAGCTGTGAGTTAGAGAGAGAGAGAGAGAAGCTGTGAGTGAGACAGAGAGAAAGAGAAGCTGTGTGTGTGTCAGAGAGAGAGAATCTGTGAGTGAGAGAGAGAGAGAGAGAAAGAGAAGCTGTGAGTGAGAGAGAAAGCTGTGAGTGAGAGAGAAAGAGAAAGAGAAGCTGTGAGTGAGAGAGAGAGAAGCTGTGAGTGAGTGAGAGAGAGAGAAACTGTGAGTGAGTGAGTGAGTGAGAGAGAAGCTGTGAGTGAGAGAGAGAAATAAAAAGAAGCTGTGAGTGAGTGAGAGAGATAGAGAGAAGCTGTGAGTGAGAGAGAGAAATAAAGAGAAGCTGTGAGTCAGAGAGAAACAGAGAAAGAGAAGCTTTGAGTGAGAGAGAGAGAGAAAGAGAAGCTGTGAGTGTGAGAGAGAGATAAAGAGAAGCTGTGAGTTAGAGAGAGACAGAGAAAGAGAAGCTGTGAGTGAGAGAGTGAGAGAGAAAGAGAAGCTGTGAGTGAGAGAGAGAGAGAAAGAGAAGCTGTGAGTGAGAGAGAGAGAAAGAAAGAGATGCTGTAAGTGAGAGAGAGAGGGTGAAAGAGAAGCTGTGATTGTGAGAGAGAGGGAGAAAAAGGGAAGCTGTCAGTGAGCGTGAGAGAGAGAGAGAAGCTGTGACAGTGGGAGAGAGAGAAAGAGTAGCTGTGAGTGAGTGAGAGAGAAAGAAAGAGAAGCTATGAGTGAGAGAGAGAGAAGCTGTAAGTGACAGAGAGAGGGAGAAAGAGAAGCTGTGAGAGAGATAGAGAAAGAGAAGCTGTGAGTGAGAGAGAGAGACAGAGAAAGAGAATCTGTGAGTGAGAGAGAGCTAGAAGTTGTGAGTGAGTGAGGGAGAGAGAAGCTGAGAGTGAGAGAGAGAAAGAGAAGCTGTGAGTGTGTGAGAGAGAAAGAAAGAGAAGCTATGAGTGAGAGAGAGAAGCTGTAAGTGAGAGAGAGAGGGAGAAAGAGAAGCTGTGAGAGAGAGAGAGAAAGAGAAGCTGTGAGTGAGAGAGACAGACAGAGAAAGAGAAGCTGTGATTGAGAGAGAGAGAGCTAGAAGCTGTGAGTGAGTGAGAGAGAGAGAAGCTGTGAGTGGGAGAGAGAAAGAGAAGCTGTGAGTGAGAGAGAGAGAGAAAGAGAAGCTGTGAGTGAGAGAGAGATAAAGAGAAGCTGTGAGTTAGAGAGAGAGAGAAAGAGAAGCTGTGAGTGAGAGAGAGAGAAGCTGTGAGTGAGAGAGAGAGTGAGAACGTGAAGCGGTGAGTGAGAGAGATAAAGAGAAGCTGTGAGTTAGAGAGAGACAGAGAAAGAGAAGCTGTGAGTGAGAGAGAGAGAGAGAAAGAGAAGCTGTGTGTGACAGAGAGAAGCTGTGAGTGAGAGAGAGAGAGAAAGAGAAGATGTTAGTGAGAGAGTGAGAGAGAGAAAGAGAAGCTGTGAGTGAGAGAGAGAGAGAGAAAGAGAAGGTGTGTGTGAGAGAGAAAGAGAAGCTGTGAGTGAGAGAGAGAGAGAAGATGTGAGTGAGTGAGAGAGAGGATGTGAGTGAGAGAAGGAGAAAGAGAAGCTGTGAGTGAGTGAGAGAGAGAGATAAAGAGAAGCTGTGAGTGTTAGAGAGAGATAAAGAAAAGCTGTGAGTGAGAGAGAGAAAGAGAAGCTGGGAGTGAGTAAGAGAGAGAAAGAGAAGCTGTGAGTGAGAGAGAGAGAGAAGCTGTGAGTGAGAGAGAGAGAGAGAGAAGCTGTGAGTGAGAGAGAAAGAAAGAAAGAGAAGCTGTGAGTGAGTGAGAGAGAGAGAGAGAGATAAACTGTGAGTGAGAGAGAGAGAGAGAGAAAGAGAAGCTGTGAGTGAGAGAGAGAGAAAGAAAGAGAAGCTGTGAGTGAGAGAGAGAGAGAAGCTGTGAGTGAGAGAGAGATGGAGAAAGAGAAGCCATGTGAGAGAGAGAAAGAAAGAGAAGCTGTGGGTGAGAGAGAGAGAGAAAGTGAAGATGTGAGAGAGAGAAAGAGGTGTGAGTGAGAGAGAGAGAGAGAAGCTGTGAGTGAGAGAGAGAGAGAAAGAGAAGCTGTGACTGAGAGAGAGAGATAAAGACAAGCTGTGAGTGAGAGAGAGAAAGAGAAGCTGGGAGTGAGTAAGAGAGAGAAAGAGAAGCTGGGAGTGAGAGAGAGAGAGAAGCTGTGAGTGAGAGAGAGAGAGAGAGATGTGAGTGAGAGAGAGAAAGAGAAACAGTGAGTGAGAGAGAGAGAGAAAGAAAGACAAGCTGTGAGTGAGAGAGAGATAAAGAGAAGCTGTGAGTTAGAGAGAGACAGAGAAAGAGAAGCTGTGAGTGAGAGAGAGAGAGAAGCTGTGAGTGTGAGAGAGATAGAGATAGAGAAGCTGTGAGTGAGAGAGAGAGAAAGAGAAGCTGTGAGTGAGAGAGTGAGAGAAAGAGAAGCTGTGAGTGAGAGGGAGAGGGTGAAAGAGAAACTGTGTGTGAGAGAGAGGGAGAAAAAGGGAAGCTGTGAGTGAGCGTGTGAGAGAGAGAGAGAGAAGGTGTGACAGTGGGAGAGAGAGAGAGAGAGAAAGAAAGAAAGAGAAGCTATGAGTGAGAGAGAGAAGCTGTGAGTGAGAGAGAGAGGGAGAAAGAGAAGCTATGAGTGAGAGAGAGAGGGAAAGAGAAGCTGTGAGTGTGAGAGAGAGACAGAGAAAGAGAAGCTGTGAGTGAGAGAGAGAGAGCTAGAAGCTGTGAGTGAGTGAGAGAGAGAGAAGCTGTGAGTGAGTGAGAGGAAGAGAAGTTGTGAGTGAGAGAGAGAGAGAAAGAGAAGTTGTGAGTGAGAGAGAGATAAAGAGAAGCTGTGAGTTAGAGAGAGAGAAAGAGAAGCTGTGAGTGAGAGAGAGAGAGAGAGAAAAAGAGAATCTGTGAGTGAGAGAGAGAAAGAGAGAAGCTGTGAGTGAGAGAGAGATAGAGAAGCTGTGAGTGAGAGAGAGAGAAAGAGAAGCTGTGAGTGAGAGAGACATAAAGAAGCTGTGAGTTAGAGAGAGACAGAGAAAGAGAAGATGTTAGTGAGAGAGTGAGAGAGAGAAAGAGAAGGTGTGTGTGTGAGAGAGAAAGAGAAGCTGTGTGAGAGAGAGAGAAGATGTGAGTGAGTGAGAGAGAGAGAAGATGTGAGTGAGAGAAAGAGAAAGAGAAGCTGTGAGTGAGTGAGAGAGAGAGATAAAGAGAAGCTGTGAGTGTTAGAGAGAGATAAAGAAAAGCTGTGAGTGAGAGAGAGAAAGAGAAGCTGGGAGTGAGTAAGAGAGAGAAAGAGAAGCTGTGAGTGAGAGAGAGAGAGAAGCTGTGAGTGAGAGAGAGAGAGAGAGAAGCTGTGAGTGAGAGAGAAAGAAAGAAAGAGAAGCTGTGAGTGAGTGAGAGAGAGAGAGAGAGATAAACTGTGAGTGAGAGAGAGAGAGAGAGAAAGAGAAGCTGTGAGTGAGAGAGAGAGAAAGAAAGAGAAGCTGTGAGTGAGAGAGAGAGAGAAGCTGTGAGTGAGAGAGAGATGGAGAAAGAGAAGCCATGTGAGAGAGAGAAAGAAAGAGAAGCTGTGGGTGAGAGAGAGAGAGAAAGTGAAGATGTGAGAGAGAGAAAGAGGTGTGAGTGAGAGAGAGAGAGAGAAGCTGTGAGTGAGAGAGAGAGAAAGAGAAGCTGTGACTGAGAGAGAGAGATAAAGACAAGCTGTGAGTGAGAGAGAGAAAGAGAAGCTGGGAGTGAGTAAGAGAGAGAAAGAGAAGCTGGGAGTGAGAGAGAGAGAGAAGCTGTGAGTGAGAGAGAGAGAGAGAGAGATGTGAGTGAGAGAGAGAAAGAGAAACTGTGAGTGAGAGAGAGAGAGAAAGAAAGACAAGCTGTGAGTGAGAGAGAGATAAAGAGAAGCTGTGAGTTAGAGAGAGACAGAGAAAGAGAAGCTGTGAGTGAGAGAGAGAGAGAAGCTGTGAGTGTGAGAGAGATAGAGATAGAGAAGCTGTGAGTGAGAGAGAGAGAAAGAGAAGCTGTGAGTGAGAGAGTGAGAGAAAGAGAAGCTGTGAGTGAGAGAGAGAGAGAAAGAGAAGCTGTGAGTGAGAGAAAGATAAAGAGAAGTTGTGAGTTAGAGAGAGACAGAGAAAGAGAAGCTGTGAGTGAGAGAGAGAGAGAGAAAGAGAAGCTGTGTGTTTGAGAGAGAGAGAAGCTGTGAGTGAGAGAGAGAGAGAGAGAGAAGATGTTAGTGACAGTGAGAGAGAGAAAGAGAAGTTGTGAGTGAGAGAGAGAGAAGCTGTGAGTGAGAGAGAGAGAGAAAAAGAGAAGGTGTGTGTGAGAGAGAGAAAGAGAAGCTGTGAGTGAGAGAGAGAAGATGTGAGTGAGAGAGAGAGAGAAGATGTGAGTGAGAGAAAGAGAAAGAGAAGCTGTGAGTGAGTGAGAGAGAGAGATAAAGAGAAGCTGTGAGTGATAGAGAGATAAAGAAAAGCTGTGAGTGAGAGAGAGAAAGAGAAGCTGGGAGTGAGTAAGAGAGAGAAAGAGAAGCTGTGAGTGAGTGAGAGAGAGAGAAGCTGTGAGTGAGAGAGAGAGAAGCTGTGAGTGAGAGAGAAAGAAAGAAAGAGAAGCTGTGAGTGAGTGAGAGAGTGACAGAGAGAGAAACTGTGTGTGAGGGAGAGAGAGAAAGAGAAGCTGTGAGTGAGAGAGAGAGAGAGAAAGAGAAGCTGTGAGAGAGAGAAAGAGAAGCTGTGAGTGAGAGAGAAAGAGAATGTGTGAGTGAGAGAGAGAGAGAAAGAGAAGCTGTGAGTGAGAGAGAGAGAAAGAGAAGCTGTGAGTGAGAGAGAGAGAGAAAGAGAAGCTGTGAGAGAGAGAGAGAGCAGCTTTGAGTGAGAGAGAAAGAAAGAAATAGAAGCTGTGAGTGAGTGAGAGCGAGAGAAGCTGTGAGTGAGAGAGAGAGAAGCTGTGAGTGAGAGAGAAAGGGAAAGAGAGGCTGTGAGTGAGAGAGAGAGAGAGAGAGAGAGAAAGAGAAGCTGTGAGTGAGAGAGAGAGAGAGAAAGAGAAGCTGTGAGAGAGAGAGAGAAGCTGTGAGTGAGATAGAAAGAAAGAAATAGAAGCTGTGAGTGAGTGAGAGAGAGAGAAGCTGTGAGTGAGAGAGAGAGAGAAGCTGTGAGTGAGAGAGAGAGAGAGAGAGAGAGAAGCTGTGAGTGAGAGAGAGAGAGAGAAAGAGAAGCTGTGAGAGAGAGAGAGAAGCTGTGAGTGAGAGAGAAAGAGAAGCTGTGAGTGAGAGAGAGAGAGAGAAGCTGTGAGTGAGAGAGAGAGAAAGAGAAGCTGTGAGAGAGAGAGAGAAGCTGTGAGTGAGAGAGAAAGAAAGAAATAGAAGCTGTGAGTGAGTGAGAGAGAGAGAAGCTATGAGTGTGAGAGAGAGAGAGAGAAGCTGTGAGTGAGAGAGAGAGAAAGAGAAGCTGTGACTGTGAGAGAGAGATAAAGAGAAGCTGTGAGTTAGAGAGAGACAGAGAAAGAGAAGCTGTGAGTGAGAGAGTGAGAGAGTGAGAGAGAAAGAGAAGCTGTGAGTGAGAGAGAGAGAGAGAGAAGCTGTGAGAGAGAGAGAAAGAAAGAGATGCTGTGAGTGAGAGAGAGAGGGTGAAAGAGAAGCTGTGATTGTGAGAGAGAGGGAGAAAAAGCTGTCAGTGAGCGTGAGAGAGAGAGAGAAGCTGTGACAGTGGGAGAGACCTGGATATGGTACTGAGACTGCATTGGTCGCGCTGATGGATGATCTCTGGCGAGAGCGGGATGGCGGTCATCCGTCCGTCCTTGCTCTTCTTGACCTCTCAGCGGCCTTCGATACCGTCGACCACGGTATCCTTCTGGAACGGCTCCGAGGATTAGGAATCCAGGGCACTGTGTGGTCCTGGTTTTCCTCATTTCTGAGGGGCCGGACCCAGTCGGTGTGGTTGGAGAGCGAGAAGTCCAGTCCTAGGTCCCTAAAATATGGGGTGCCTCAGGGCTCGGTACTCTCTCCTCTCCTTTTTAACATCTACATGAAGCCGCTGGGTGAGATCATCCGTTCCCACGGGGTGCGGTACCATCAGTACGCGGATGATACACAGTTGTACATCTCGGCCCGTGGGGACCCCAGTGATGCAGTCAAAGTCCTTTCCAGCTGTCTGGAGGCTGTTGGGGTCTGGATGGGGGCAAATGGGCTACAGCTGAATCCTAGCAAGACTGAGTGGCTATGGATAGGGGGTCCTGCGTTATCCCGGGAGCTACCATCTTTGGTTTTGGATGGGGCTATTTTGCCCCAGACCGACCCGGTGCGCAACTTGGGGGTCCTCCTGGATTCGCGGCTGCTGCTAGAAGAACAGGTGGCGGCTGTGGCCAGGAGGGCCTTCGCCCAACTTCGGGTGATTCGCCAGTTGCGCCCGCTCCTGGACCGGGACTCTTTGCTCATGGTCACTCATGCTCTGGTTACCTCCAGACTAGACTACTGTAATGCGCTCTACATGGGGCTGCCCTTGATGACCATTCGGAGGCTGCAGCTGGTCCAGAATGCGGCGGCCCGAGTGGTGATGGGGTGTGGACGTTATGCCCATGCCTCACCACTGCTGCGGGAGCTGCACTGGTTACCAGTTTGTCTCCGGGTGCAATTCAAGGTGCTGGTTTTGACCTTTAAAGCCCTATATGGTAGTGGGCCAGGTTACCTTAGAGACCGCATCGCCCTAAGGACGTCTGTCCGTCCAACCAGAGCGGACCGGAGGGGCTCTCTAATTGTGCCATCGGCCAGGGGGGCACGCCTCTCTGGCACAAGGAGGAGAGCCTTCTCTGTGTCCGCACCGGCCCTTTGGAACCTCCTGCCTGTGGAACTGCGTCTCCAGACGGAGTTGTTGCCCTTTAGAAAAGAACTAAAAACCTGGCTGGCGGGCCAAGTTTGGGGTGCAGGTGGAGGGGTGGCTTCCGTTGGGTGGTTAATATAGGGGAGGATGCCTGCCCCACGGTTTCTTCAGTTCCTGCACCCCTCTCTTTTTAGGGGTGGGTTCTTATTGCTGGTTTTTATCTGTTTTTATTTGTTTTTATCTGTTTTTACCCATTGTTGTGAACCGCCTGGAGTCGGCTTTGGCTGAGTGGGCGGTATAGAAATTTGACAATAAATAAATAAAAAAAAATAAATAGGCTGTGAGTGACAGAGAGAGAGAGAAGCTGTGAGTGAGTGAGAGAGAGAAGCTGTGAGTGAGAGAGAAAGAGAGGCTGTGAGTGAGAGAGAGAGAGAGAAGCTGAGTGAGAGAGAGATAAAGAGAAGCTGTGAGTTAGAGAGAGAGAGAAAGAGAAGCTGTGAGTGAGACAGAGAGAAAGAGAAGCTGTGTGTGTGTGTGTGTGAGAGAAGCTGTGAGTGAGAGAGAGAGAAAAAGAGAAGCTGTGAGTGAGAGAGAGAGCGAGAAGCTGTGAGTGAGAGAGAGAGAAACTGTGAGTGCGAGAGAGAGAAGCTGTGAGTGAGTGAGAGAGAGAGAGAGAAGCTGTGTGAGAGAGAGAGAAATAAAGAGAAGCTGTGAGTTAGAGAGAAACAGAGAAAGAGAAGCTGTGAGTGAGAGAGAGAGAAAGAGAAGCTGTGACTGTGAGAGAGAG
This sequence comes from Bradypodion ventrale, assembly GCA_035047345.1. Lineage (NCBI taxonomy): Eukaryota > Metazoa > Chordata > Lepidosauria > Squamata > Chamaeleonidae > Bradypodion > Bradypodion ventrale. The sequence continues at coordinate 7,916,383 of JAWDJE010000018.1, read as the reverse complement.
ATAAAGAGAAGCTGTGAGTTAGAGAGAGACAGAGAAAGAGAAGCTGTGAGTGAGAGAGTGAGAGAGTGAGAGAGAAAGAGAAGCTGTGAGTGAGAGAGAGAGAGAGAGAGAAGCTGTGAGAGAGAGAGAAAGAAAGAGATGCTGTGAGTGAGAGAGAGAGGGTGAAAGAGAAGCTGTGATTGTGAGAGAGAGGGAGAAAAAGCTGTCAGTGAGCGTGAGAGAGAGAGAGAAGCTGTGACAGTGGGAGAGAGAGAAAGAGAAGCTGTGAGTGAGTGAGAGAGAAAGAAAGAAAGAGAAGCTGTGTGTGAGAGAGACAGATAGAGAAAGAGAAGCTGTGAGTGAGAGAGAGAGAGCTAGAAGCTGTGAGTGAGTGAGAGAGAGAGAAGCTGTGAGTGAGAGAGAGAAAGAGAAGCTGTGAGTGAGAGAGAGAGAAAGAGAAGCTGTGAGTGAGAGAGAGATAAAGAGAAGCTGTGAGTTAGAGAGAGAGAGAAAGAGAAGCTGTGAGTGAGAGAGAGAGAAGCTGTGACTGAGAGAGTGGGAGAAAGTGAAGCGGTGAGTGAGAGAGAGAGAGACAGAGAAGCTGCGAGTGAGAGAGAGAGCGAGAAAAAAAGATTCTGTGAGTGAGAGAGAGAGAGAAGCTGTGAGTGAGAGAGCGAGAGAGAAGCTGTGAGTGAGAGAGAGAAAGAGAAGCTGTGAGTGAGAGAGAGAGAGAAAGAGAAGCTGTGAGTGAGAGAGAGATAAAGAGAAGCTGCGAGTTAGAGAGAGACAGAGAAAGAGAAGCTGTGAGTGAGAGAGAGAGAGAGAGAGAAGCTGTGTGTGTGTGAGAGAGAGAGAAGCTGTGAGTGAGAGAGAAAGAGAGGCTGTGAGTGAGAGAGAGAGAGAAGCTGTGTGAGAGAGAGATAAAGAGAAGCTGTGAGTTAGAGAGAGAGAAAGAGAAGCTGTGAGTGAGACAGAGAGAAAGAGAAGCTGTGTGTGTGTCAGAGAGAGAGAATCTGTGAGTGAGAGAGAGAGAGAAAGAGAAGCTGTGAGTGAGAGAGAAAGCTGTGAGTGAGAGAGAAAGAGAAAGAGAAGCTGTGAGTGAGAGAGAGAAGCTGAGAGTGAGAGAGAGAGAGAGAAACTGTGAGTGAGAGAGAGAGAAGCTGTGAGTGAGTGAGTGAGAGAGAGAGAAGCTGTGAGTGAGAGAGAGAAATAAAGAGAAGCTGTGAGTGAGTGAGAGAGATAGAGAGAAGCTGTGAGTGAGAGAGAGAAATAAAGAGAAGCTGTGAGTTAGAGAGAAACAGAGAAAGAGAAGCTGTGAGTGAGAGAGAGAGAGAAAGAGAAGCTGTGAGTGTGAGAGAGAGATAAAGAGAAGCTGTGAGTTAGAGAGAGACAAAGAAAGAGAAGCTGTGAGTGAGCGTGAGAGAGAAAGAGAAGCTGTGAGTGAGAGAGAGAGAGAAAGAGAAGCTGTGAGTGAGAGAGAGAGAAAGAAAGAGATGCTGTGAGTGAGAGAGAGAGGGTGAAAGAGAAGCTGTGATTGTGAGAGAGAGGGAGAAAAAGGGAAGCTGTCAGTGAGCGTGAGAGAGAGAGAGAAGCTGTGACAGTAGGAGAGAGAAAGAGAAGCTGTGAGTGAGTGAGAGAGAAAGAAAGAGAAGCTATGAGTGAGAGAGAGAGAAGCTGTAAGTGAGAGAGAGAGGGAGAAAAAGAAGCTGTGAGAGAGATAGAGAAAGAGAAGCTGTGAGTGAGAGAGAGAGACAGAGAAAGAGAACCTGTGAGTGAGAGAGAGAGAGCTAGAAGTTGTGAGTGAGTGAGGGAGAGAGAAGCTGTGAGTGAGAGAGAGAAAGAGAAGCTGTGAGTGAGAGAGAGAGAGAAAGAGAAGCTGTGAGTGAGAGAGAAATAAAGAGAAGCTGTGAGTTAGAGAGAGAGAGAAAGAGAAGCTGTGAGTGAGAGAGAGAGAAGCTGTGAGTGAGAGAGAGAGGGAGAAAGTGAAGCAGTGAGTGAGAGAGAGAGAGAGAGAGAAGCTGTGAGTGAGAGAGAGAGAGAAGCTGTGAGTGAGAAAAAAAGAAAGAAAGAGAAGCTGTGAGTGAGTGAGAGAGAGAGAGAAACTGTGAGTGAGAGAAAGAGAGAGAGAGAAAGAGAAGCTGTGAGTGAGAGAGAGAGAGAAAGAGAAGCTGTGAGAGAGAGAAAGAGAAGCTGTGAGTGAGAGAGAAAGAGAAGCTGTGAGTGAGAGAGAGAGAAAGAGAAGCTGTGAGTGAGAGAGAGAAAAAGAGAAGCTGTGAGTGAGAGAGAGAGAGAAAGAGAAGCTGTGAGAGAGAGAAAGAGAAGCAGTGAGTGAGAGAGAAAGAGAAGCTGTGAGTGAGAGAGAGAGAAAGAGAAGCTGTGAGTGAGAGAGAGAAAAAGAGAAGCTGTGAGTGAGAGAGAAAGGGAAAGAGAGGCTGTGAGTGAGAGAGAGAGAGAGAAAGAGAAGCTGTGAGTGAGAGAGAGAGAGAGAGAGAAGCTGTGAGTGAGAGAGAGAGAGAAGCTGTGAGTGAGAAAAAAAGAAAGAAAGAGAAGCTGTGAGTGAGTGAGAGAGAGAGAGAGAAACTGTGAGTGAGAGAAAGAGAGAGAGAGAAAGAGAAGCTGTGAGTGAGAGAGAGAGAGAGAAAGAGAAGCTGTGAGAGAGAGAAAGAGAAGCTGTGAGTGAGAGAGAAAGAGAAGCTGTGAGTGAGAGAGAGAGAAAGAGAAGCTGTGAGTGAGAGAGAGAAAAAGAGAAGCTGTGAGTGAGAGAGAGAGAGAAAGAGAAGCTGTGAGAGAGAGAAAGAGAAGCAGTGAGTGAGAGAGAAAGAGAAGCTGTGAGTGAGAGAGAGAGAAAGAGAAGCTGTGAGTGAGAGAGAGAAAAAGAGAAGCTGTGAGTGAGAGAGAAAGGGAAAGAGAGGCTGTGAGTGAGAGAGAGAGAGAGAGAAAGAGAAGCTGTGAGTGAGAGAGAGAGAGAGAAAGAGAAGCTGTGAGAGAGAGAGAGAGAAGCTGTGAGTGAGATAGAAAGAAAGAAATAGAAGCTGTGAGTGAGTGAGAGAGAGAGAAGCTGTGAGTGAGAGAGAAAGAGAAGCTGTGAGTGAGAGAGAGAGAGAGAGAAGCTGTGAGTGAGAGAGAGAGAGAAGCTGTGAGTGAGAGAGAAAGAAAGAAATAGAAGCTGTGAGTGAGTGAGAGAGAGAGAAGCTGTCAGTGAGAGAGAGAGAGAGAAGCTGTGAGTGAGAGAGAAAGGGAAAGAGAGGCTGTGAGTGACAGAGAGAGAGAGAAGCTGTGAGTGAGAGAGAGAGAGAAGCTGTGAGTGAGAGAGAAAGAGAGGCTGTGAGTGAGAAAGAGAGAGAGAAGCTGAGTGAGAGAGAGATAAAGAGAAGCTGTGAGTTAGAGAGAGAGGGAGAAAGAGAAGCTGTGAGTGAGACAGAGAGAAAGAGAAGCTGTGTGTGTGTGTGAGAGAGAGAAGCTTTGAGTGAGAGAGAGAGAGAAAAAGAGAAGCTGTGAGTGAGAGAGAGAGCGAGAAGGTGTGAGTGAGAGAGAGAGAGAGAAACTGTGAGTGAGAGAGAGAGAGAAGCTGTGAGTGAGTGAGTGAGAGAGAGAGAAGCTGTGTGAGAGAGAGAGAAATAAAGAGAAGCTGTGAGTTAGAGAGAAACAGAGAATGAGAAGCTGTGAGTGAGAGAGAGAGAAAGAGAAGCTGTGAGTGTGAGAGAGAGATAAAGAGAAGCTGTGAGTTAGAGAGAGACAGAGAAAGAGAAGCTGTGAGTGAGAGAGTGAGAGAGAAAGAGAAGCAGTGAGTGAGAGAGAGAGAGAAAGAGAAGTTGTGAGTGAGAGAGAGAGAAAGAAAGAGATGCTGTGAGTGAGAGAGAGAGGGTGAAAGAGAAGCTGTGATTGTGAGAGAGATGGAGAAAAAGCTGTCAGTGAGCGTGAGAGAGAGCGAGAAGCTGTGACAGTGGAAGAGAGAGAATGAGAAGCTGTGAGTGAGTGAGAAGAAAGAAAGAGAAGCTATGAGTGAGAGAGAGAGAAGCTGTAAATGTGAGAGAGAGGGAGAAAGAGAAGCTGTGAGAGAGAGAGGGAAAGAGAAGCTGTGAGTGAGAGAGACAGACAGAGAAAGAGAAGCTGTGAGTGAGAGAGAGAGAGCTAGAAGCTGTGAGTGAGTGAGAGAGAGAGAAGCTGTGAGTGAGAGAGAGAAAGAGAAGCTGTGAGTGAGAGAGAGAGAGAAAGAGAAGCTGTGAGTGAGAGAGAGATAAAGAGAAGCTGTGAGTGAGAGAGAGAGAAAGAAAGAGATGCTGTGAGTGAGAGAGAGAGGATGAAAGAGAAGCTGTGATTGTGAGAGAGAGGGAGAAAAAGCTGTCAGTGAGCGTGAGAGAGAGTGAGAAGCTGTGTCAGTGGGAGAGAGAGAAAGAGAAGCTGTGAGTGAGTGAGAAGAAAGAAAGAGAAGCTATGAGTGAGAGAGAGAGAAGCTGTAAATGTGAGAGAGAGGGAGAAAGAGAAGCTGTGAGAGAGAGAGGGAAAGAGAAGCTGTGAGTGAGAGAGACAGACAGAGAAAGAGAAGCTGTGAGTGAGAGAGAGAGAGCTAGAAGCTGTGAGTGAGTGAGAGAGAGAGAAGCTGTGAGTGAGAGAGAGAAAGAGAAGCTGTGAGTGAGAGAGAGAGAGAAAGAGAAGCTGTGAGTGAGAGAGAGATAAAGAGAAGCTGTGAGTAAGAGAGAGAGAGAAAGAGAAGCTGTGAGTGAGAGAGAGAGAAGCTGTGAGTGAGAGAGAGAGGGAGAAAGTGAAGCGGTGAGTGAGAGAGAGAGAGACAGAGAAGCTGTGAGTGAGAGAGAGAGCAAGAAAAAAAGAATCTGTGAGTGAGAGAGAGAAGCTGTGAGTGAGAGAGAGAGAGAAGCTGTGAGTGAGAGAGAGAAAGAGAAGCTGTGAGTGAGAGAGAGAGAGAAAGAGAAGCTGTGAGTGAGAGAGAGATAAAGAGAAGCTGTGAGTTAGAGAGAGACAGAGAAAGAGAAGCTGTGAGTGAGAGAGAGAGAGAGAGAAGCTGTGAGTGAGAGAGAGAGAGAGAAGCTGTGAGTGAGAGAGAAAGAGAGGCTGTGAGTGAGAGAGAGAGAGAGAAGCTGAGTGACAGAGAGATAAAGAGAAGCTGTGAGTTAGAGAGAGAGAGAGAGAAGCTGTGAGTGAGACAGAGAGAAAGAGAAGCTGTGTGTGTGTCAGAGAGAGAGAATCTGTGAGTGAGAGAGAGAGAGAGAGAAAGAGAAGCTGTGAGTGAGAGAGAAAGCTGTGAGTGAGAGAGAAAGAGAAAGAGAAGCTGTGAGTGAGAGAGAGAGAAGCTGTGAGTGAGTGAGAGAGAGAGAAACTGTGAGTGAGTGAGTGAGTGAGAGAGAAGCTGTGAGTGAGAGAGAGAAATAAAAAGAAGCTGTGAGTGAGTGAGAGAGATAGAGAGAAGCTGTGAGTGAGAGAGAGAAATAAAGAGAAGCTGTGAGTCAGAGAGAAACAGAGAAAGAGAAGCTTTGAGTGAGAGAGAGAGAGAAAGAGAAGCTGTGAGTGTGAGAGAGAGATAAAGAGAAGCTGTGAGTTAGAGAGAGACAGAGAAAGAGAAGCTGTGAGTGAGAGAGTGAGAGAGAAAGAGAAGCTGTGAGTGAGAGAGAGAGAGAAAGAGAAGCTGTGAGTGAGAGAGAGAGAAAGAAAGAGATGCTGTAAGTGAGAGAGAGAGGGTGAAAGAGAAGCTGTGATTGTGAGAGAGAGGGAGAAAAAGGGAAGCTGTCAGTGAGCGTGAGAGAGAGAGAGAAGCTGTGACAGTGGGAGAGAGAGAAAGAGTAGCTGTGAGTGAGTGAGAGAGAAAGAAAGAGAAGCTATGAGTGAGAGAGAGAGAAGCTGTAAGTGACAGAGAGAGGGAGAAAGAGAAGCTGTGAGAGAGATAGAGAAAGAGAAGCTGTGAGTGAGAGAGAGAGACAGAGAAAGAGAATCTGTGAGTGAGAGAGAGAAAGAGAAGCTGTGAGTGTGTGAGAGAGAAAGAAAGAGAAGCTATGAGTGAGAGAGAGAAGCTGTAAGTGAGAGAGAGAGGGAGAAAGAGAAGCTGTGAGAGAGAGAGAGAAAGAGAAGCTGTGAGTGAGAGAGACAGACAGAGAAAGAGAAGCTGTGATTGAGAGAGAGAGAGCTAGAAGCTGTGAGTGAGTGAGAGAGAGAGAAGCTGTGAGTGGGAGAGAGAAAGAGAAGCTGTGAGTGAGAGAGAGAGAGAAAGAGAAGCTGTGAGTGAGAGAGAGATAAAGAGAAGCTGTGAGTTAGAGAGAGAGAGAAAGAGAAGCTGTGAGTGAGAGAGAGAGAAGCTGTGAGTGAGAGAGAGAGTGAGAACGTGAAGCGGTGAGTGAGAGAGAGATAAAGAGAAGCTGTGAGTTAGAGAGAGACAGAGAAAGAGAAGCTGTGAGTGAGAGAGAGAGAGAGAAAGAGAAGCTGTGTGTGACAGAGAGAAGCTGTGAGTGAGAGAGAGAGAGAAAGAGAAGATGTTAGTGAGAGAGTGAGAGAGAGAAAGAGAAGCTGTGAGTGAGAGAGAGAGAGAGAAAGAGAAGGTGTGTGTGAGAGAGAAAGAGAAGCTGTGAGTGAGAGAGAGAGAGAAGATGTGAGTGAGTGAGAGAGAGGATGTGAGTGAGAGAAGGAGAAAGAGAAGCTGTGAGTGAGTGAGAGAGAGAGATAAAGAGAAGCTGTGAGTGTTAGAGAGAGATAAAGAAAAGCTGTGAGTGAGAGAGAGAAAGAGAAGCTGGGAGTGAGTAAGAGAGAGAAAGAGAAGCTGTGAGTGAGAGAGAGAGAGAAGCTGTGAGAGAGAGAGAGAGAGAGAAGCTGTGAGTGAGAGAGAAAGAAAGAAAGAGAAGCTGTGAGTGAGTGAGAGAGAGAGAGAGAGATAAACTGTGAGTGAGAGAGAGAGAGAGAAAGAGAAGCTGTGAGTGAGAGAGAGAGAAAGAAAGAGAAGCTGTGAGTGAGAGAGAGAGAGAAGCTGTGAGTGAGAGAGAGATGGAGAAAGAGAAGCCATGTGAGAGAGAGAAAGAAAGAGAAGCTGTGGGTGAGAGAGAGAGAGAAAGTGAAGATGTGAGAGAGAGAAAGAGGTGTGAGTGAGAGAGAGAGAGAGAAGCTGTGAGTGAGAGAGAGAGAGAAAGAGAAGCTGTGACTGAGAGAGAGAGATAAAGACAAGCTGTGAGTGAGAGAGAGAAAGAGAAGCTGGGAGTGAGTAAGAGAGAGAAAGAGAAGCTGGGAGTGAGAGAGAGAGAGAAGCTGTGAGTGAGAGAGAGAGAGAGAGAGATGTGAGTGAGAGAGAGAAAGAGAAACTGTGAGTGAGAGAGAGAGAGAAAGAAAGACAAGCTGTGAGTGAGAGAGAGATAAAGAGAAGCTGTGAGTTAGAGAGAGACAGAGAAAGAGAAGCTGTGAGTGAGAGAGAGAGAGAAGCTGTGAGTGTGAGAGAGATAGAGATAGAGAAGCTGTGAGTGAGAGAGAGAGAAAGAGAAGCTGTGAGTGAGAGAGTGAGAGAAAGAGAAGCTGTGAGTGAGAGGGAGAGGGTGAAAGAGAAACTGTGTGTGAGAGAGAGGGAGAAAAAGGGAAGCTGTGAGTGAGCGTGTGAGAGAGAGAGAGAGAAGGTGTGACAGTGGGAGAGAGAGAGAGAGAGAAAGAAAGAAAGAGAAGCTATGAGTGAGAGAGAGAAGCTGTGAGTGAGAGAGAGAGGGAGAAAGAGAAGCTATGAGTGAGAGAGAGAGGGAAAGAGAAGCTGTGAGTGTGAGAGAGAGACAGAGAAAGAGAAGCTGTGAGTGAGAGAGAGAGAGCTAGAAGCTGTGAGTGAGTGAGAGAGAGAGAAGCTGTGAGTGAGTGAGAGGAAGAGAAGTTGTGAGTGAGAGAGAGAGAGAAAGAGAAGTTGTGAGTGAGAGAGAGATAAAGAGAAGCTGTGAGTTAGAGAGAGAGAAAGAGAAGCTGTGAGTGAGAGAGAGAGAGAGAGAAAAAGAGAATCTGTGAGTGAGAGAGAGAAAGAGAGAAGCTGTGAGTGAGAGAGAGATAGAGAAGCTGTGAGTGAGAGAGAGAGAAAGAGAAGCTGTGAGTGAGAGAGACATAAAGAAGCTGTGAGAGAGAGACAGAGAAAGAGAAGATGTTAGTGAGAGAGTGAGAGAGAGAAAGAGAAGGTGTGTGTGTGAGAGAGAAAGAGAAGCTGTGTGAGAGAGAGAGAAGATGTGAGTGAGTGAGAGAGAGAGAAGATGTGAGTGAGAGAAAGAGAAAGAGAAGCTGTGAGTGAGTGAGAGAGAGAGATAAAGAGAAGCTGTGAGTGTTAGAGAGAGATAAAGAAAAGCTGTGAGTGAGAGAGAGAAAGAGAAGCTGGGAGTGAGTAAGAGAGAGAAAGAGAAGCTGTGAGTGAGAGAGAGAGAGAAGCTGTGAGTGAGAGAGAGAGAGAGAGAAGCTGTGAGTGAGAGAGAAAGAAAGAAAGAGAAGCTGTGAGTGAGTGAGAGAGAGAGAGAGAGATAAACTGTGAGTGAGAGAGAGAGAGAGAGAAAGAGAAGCTGTGAGTGAGAGAGAGAGAGAAGCTGTGAGTGAGAGAGAGATGGAGAAAGAGAAGCCATGTGAGAGAGAGAAAGAAAGAGAAGCTGTGGGTGAGAGAGAGAGAGAAAGTGAAGATGTGAGAGAGAGAAAGAGGTGTGAGTGAGAGAGAGAGAGAGAGAAGCTGTGAGTGAGAGAGAGAGAGAAAGAGAAGCTGTGACTGAGAGAGAGAGATAAAGACAAGCTGTGAGTGAGAGAGAGAAAGAGAAGCTGGGAGTGAGTAAGAGAGAGAAAGAGAAGCTGGGAGTGAGAGAGAGAGAGAAGCTGTGAGTGAGAGAGAGAGAGAGAGAGATGTGAGTGAGAGAGAGAAAGAGAAACTGTGAGTGAGAGAGAGAGAGAAAGAAAGACAAGCTGTGAGTGAGAGAGAGATAAAGAGAAGCTGTGAGTTAGAGAGAGACAGAGAAAGAGAAGCTGTGAGTGAGAGAGAGAGAGAAGCTGTGAGTGTGAGAGAGATAGAGATAGAGAAGCTGTGAGTGAGAGAGAGAGAAAGAGAAGCTGTGAGTGAGAGAGTGAGAGAAAGAGAAGCTGTGAGTGAGAGGGAGAGGGTGAAAGAGAAACTGTGTGTGAGAGAGAGGGAGAAAAAGGGAAGCTGTGAGTGAGCGTGTGAGAGAGAGAGAGAGAAGGTGTGACAGTGGGAGAGAGAGAGAGAGAGAAAGAAAGAAAGAGAAGCTATGAGTGAGAGAGAGAAGCTGTGAGTGAGAGAGAGAGGGAGAAAGAGAAGCTATGAGTGAGAGAGAGAGGGAAAGAGAAGCTGTGAGTGTGAGAGAGAGACAGAGAAAGAGAAGCTGTGAGTGAGAGAGAGAGAGCTAGAAGCTGTGAGTGAGTGAGAGAGAGAGAAGCTGTGAGTGAGTGAGAGGAAGAGAAGTTGTGAGTGAGAGAGAGAGAGAAAGAGAAGTTGTGAGTGAGAGAGAGATAAAGAGAAGCTGTGAGTTAGAGAGAGAGAAAGAGAAGCTGTGAGTGAGAGAGAGAGAGAGAGAAAAAGAGAATCTGTGAGTGAGAGAGAGAAAGAGAGAAGCTGTGAGTGAGAGAGAGATAGAGAAGCTGTGAGTGAGAGAGAGAGAAAGAGAAGCTGTGAGTGAGAGAGACATAAAGAAGCTGTGAGTTAGAGAGAGACAGAGAAAGAGAAGATGTTAGTGAGAGAGTGAGAGAGAGAAAGAGAAGGTGTGTGTGTGAGAGAGAAAGAGAAGCTGTGTGAGAGAGAGAGAAGATGTGAGTGAGTGAGAGAGAGAGAAGATGTGAGTGAGAGAAAGAGAAAGAGAAGCTGTGAGTGAGTGAGAGAGAGAGATAAAGAGAAGCTGTGAGTGATAGAGAGAGATAAAGAAAAGCTGTGAGTGAGAGAGAGAAAGAGAAGCTGGGAGTGAGTAAGAGAGAGAAAGAGAGGCTGTGAGTGAGAGAGAGAGAGAGAAAAGCTGTGAGTGAGAGAGAAAGAAAGAAAGAGAAGCTGTGAGTGAGTGAGAGAGAGAGAGAGAAACTGTGAGTGAGAGAGAAAGAGAAAGTGTGAGTGAGAGAGAGCGAAGATGTGAGTGAGAGAAAGAGAAAGAGAAGCTGTGAGTGAGTGAGAGAGATAAAGAAAAGCTGTGAGTGATAGAGAGAGATAAAGAAAAGCTGTGAGTGAGAGAGAGAAAGAAAAGCTGGGAGTGAGTAAGAGAGAGAAAGAGAAGCTGTGAGTGAGTGAGAGAGAGAGAAGCCGTGAGTGAGAGAGAGAGAGAGAAGCTGTGAGTGAGAGAGAGAGAGAGAAGCTGTGAGTGAGAGAGAAAGAAAGAAAGAGAAGCTGTGAGTGAGTGAGAGAGAGAGAGAGAAACTGTGAGTGAGTGAGAGAGAGAGAAAGAGAAGCTGTGAGTGAGAGAGAGAGAGAAGCTGTGAGTGAGAGAGAGACGGAGAAAGAGAAGCTGTGTGAGAGAGAGAAAGAAAGAGAATCTGTGAGTGAGAGAGAGAGAAAGAGAAGCTGTGACTGAGAGAGAGATAAAGACAAGCTGTGAGTTAGAGAGAGACAGAGAAAGAGAAGCTGTGAGTGAGAGAGAGAGAGAATGAGATGTGAGTGAGAGAGAGAAAGAGAAACTGTGAGTGAGAGAGAGAGAGAAAGAAAGACAAGCTGCGAGTGAGAGAGAGATAAAGAGAAGCTGTGAGTTAGAGAGAGACAGAGAAAGAGAAGCTTGAGTGAGAGAGTGAGAGAAAGAGAAGCTGTGAGTGAGAGAGAGAGGGTGAAAGAGAAACTGTGTGTGAGAGAGAGGGAGAAAAAGGGAAGCTGTGAGTGAGCATGAGAGAGAGAGAGAGAAGGTGTGACAGTGGGAGAGAGAGAGAGAAAGAGAAGCTGTGAGTGAGAGAGAGAGAAAGAAAGAAAGAAAGAGAAGCTATGAGTGAGAGAGAGAAGCTGTGAGAGAGAGAGGGAGAAAGAGAAGCTGTGAGTGAGAGAGAGAGGGAAAGAGAAGCTGTGAGTGAGAGAGAGATAAAGAGAAGCTGTGAGTTAGAGAGAGAGAGAAAGAGAAGCTGTGAGTGAGAGAGAGAGAGAGAGAAAAAGAGAATTTGTGAGTGAGAGAGAGAGATGCTGTGAGTGAGAGAGAGAAAGAGAGAAGCTGTGTGAGAGAGAAAAAGAGAAGCTGTGAGTGAGAGAGAGAGAGAGAAAGAGAAGCTGTGAGTGAGAGAGAGATAAAGAAGCTGTGAGTTAGAGAGAGACAGAGAAAGAGAAGCTGTGAGTGAGAGAGAGAGAAAGAGAAGCTGTGTGTGTGAGAGAGAGAAGCTGTGAGTGAGAGAGAGAGAAAGAGAAGATGTTAGTGAGAGAGTGAGAGAGAGAGAGAGAAGCTGTGTGTGAGAGTGAGAGATAAGCTATGAGTGACAGAGAGAGAGAGAAAGAGAAGTTGTGTGTGTGAGAGAGAGAGAAGCTGTGAGTGAGAGAGAGAGAGAGAAGCTGTCAATGAGAGAGAGAGAGAAGATGTGAGTGTGAGAGAGAAAGAGAAAGAGAAGCTGTGAGTGAGTGAGAGAGAGAGAGATAAAGAGAAGCTGTGAGTGATACAGAGAGATAAAGAGAAGCTGTGAGAGAGAGAGAGAGAGAAGCTGTGAGTGAGAGAGAGAGAGAAAGAGAAGCTGTGAGTGAGTGAGTGAGAGAGAAGGTGTGAGTGAGAGAGAGAGAGAGAAGCTGTGAGTGAGAGAGAAAGAAAGAGAGAGAAGCTGTGAGTGAGAGAGAGAGAGAGTAAGAGAAGCTGTGAGTGAGAGAGAGAGAGAGAAAGAGAAGCTGTGAGTGAGAGAGAGAGAGAAAGAAAGAGAAGCTGTGAGTGAGAGAGAGAGAGAAAGTGAAGATGTGAGTGAGAGAGAGAAAGAGGTGTGAGAGAGAGAGAGAGAAAGAGAAGCTGTGAGTGAGAGAGAGAGAAAGAGAAGCTGTGAGTGATAGAGAGAGAGATAAAGACAAGCTGTGAGTTAGAGAGAGACAGAGAGAGAGAGATAGCTGTGAGTGAGAAAGAGAGAGAAGCTGTGAGTGAGAGAGAGAGAGAGAAAGAGATGTGAGTGAGAGAGAGAAAGAGAAACTGTGAGTGAGAGAGAGAGAGAGAAAGCAAGAGAAGCTGTGAGTGAGAGAGAGATAAAGAGAAGCTGTGAGTTAGAGAGAGACAGAGAAAGAGAAGCTGTTAGTGAGAGAGAGAGAGAAAGAGAAGCTGTGAGTGAGAGAGAGAGAGAAAGAGAAGCTGTGAGTGTGTGAGAGAGAGAGATAGAGAAGCTGTGAGTGAGAGAGAGTGAGAGAAAGAAAAGCTGTGAGTGAGGGAGTGAGAGAAAGAGAAGCTGTGAGTGAGAGAGAGAGAAAGAAAGAGAAGCTGTGAGTGAGAGAGAGAGGGTGAAAGAGAAGCTGTGATTGTGAGAGAGAAGGAGAAAAAGGGAAGCTGTGAGTGAGCGTGAGAGAGAGAGAAAGAGAAGCTGTGAGAGAGAGAGAAGCTGTGAGTGAGAGAGAAAGAAAGAAATAGAAGCTGTGAGTGAGTGAGAGAGAGAGAAGCTGTGAGTGAGTGAGAGAGAGAAGCTGTGAGTGAGAGAGAAAGGGAAAGAGAGGATGTGAGTGAAAGAGAGAGAGAGAAGCTGTGAGTAAGAGAGAGAGAGAAGCTGTGAGTGTGAGAGAAAGAGAGGCTGTGAGTGAGAGAGAGAGAGAAGCTGAGTGAGAGAGAGATAAAGAGAAGCTGTGAGTTAGAGAGAGAGAGAGAAAGAGAAGCTGTGAGTGAGACAGAGAGAAAGAGAAGCTGTGTGAGAGAGGGAGAGAAAGAGAAGCTGTGAGTGAGAGAGAGAGAGAGTGAGAAGCTGTGAGTGAGAGAGAGAGAGAGAAGCTGTGAGTGAGAGAGAGAGAGAGAGAAAGAGAAGCTGTGAGTGAGAGAGAGAAAGAAAGAGAAGCTGTGAGAGAGAGAGAGAAGCTGTCAGTGAGAGAGAAAGATAGAAATAGAAGCTGTGAGTGAGTGAGAGAGAGAAGCTGTGAGTGAGAGAGAGAGAGAAGCTGTGAGTGAGAGAGAGAGAGAGAAAGAGAAGCTGTGAGTGAGAGAGAGAGAGAAAGAGAAGCTGTGAGAGAGAGAAAGATAAGCTGTGAGTGAGAGAGAAAGAGAAGCTGTGAGTGAGAGAGAGAGAAAGAGAAGCTGTGAGTGAGAGAGAGAAAGAGAAGCTGTGAGTGAGAGAGAGAGAGAAAGAGAAGCTGTGAGAGAGAGAGAAGCTGTGAGTGAGAGAGAAAGGGAAAGAGAGGCTGTGAGTGAGAGAGAGAGAGAAAGAGAAGTTGTGAGTGAGAGAGAGAGAGAGAAAGAGAAGCTGTGAGAGAGAGAGAGAAGCTGTGAGTGAGAGAGAAAGAAAGAAATAGAAGCTGTGAGTGAGTGAGAGAGAGAGAAGCTGTGAGTGAGAGAGAGAGAAGCTGTGAGTGAGAGAGAGAGAGAGAAAGAGAAGCTGTGAGTGAGAGAGAGAAAGAGAAGTTGTGAGAGAGAGAAAGGGAAGCTGTGAGTGAGAGAGAAAGAGAAGCTGTGAGTGAGAGAGAGAGAAAGAGAAGCTGTGTGTGTGAGAGAGAGAGAGAAGCTGTGAGTGAGAGAGAGAGAGAGAGAGAGAAAGAGAAGCTGTGAGAGAGAGAGAAGCTGTGAGTGAGAGAGAAAGAAAGAAATAGAAGCTGTCAGTGAGTGAGAGAGAGAGAAGCTGTGAGTGAGTGAGAGAGAGAAGCTGTGAGTGAGAGAGAAAGGGAAAGAGAGGCTGTGAGTGAAAGAGAGAGAGAGAGAAGCTGTGAGTAAGAGAGAAAGAGAAGCAGTGAGTGAGACAGAGAGAAAGAGAAGCTGTGTGTGTGTGTGTGAGAGAGAAGCTGTGAGTGAGAGAGAGAGAAAGAGAAGCTGTGAGTGAGAGAGAAAGCTGTGAGTGAGAGAGAAAGAGAAAGAGAAGCTGTGAGTGAGAGAGAGAGAGAAGCTGTGAGTGAGAGAGAGAGAGAGAAACTGTGAGTGAGTGAGAGAGAGAGAAGCTGTGAGTGAGTGAGAGAGAGAGAGAAGCTGTGAGTGAGAGAGAGAGAAAGAAAGAGAAGTTATGAGTGAGAGAGAGAGAAGCTGTAAGTGAGAGAGAGAGGGAGAAAGAGAAGCTGTGAGAGAGAGAGAGAAAGAGAAGCTGTGAGTGAGAGAGACAGACAGAGAAAGAGAAGCTGTGAGTGAGAGAGAGAGAGCTAGAAGCTGTGAGTGAGTGAGAGAGAGCGAAGCTATGAGTGAGAGAGAGAAAGAGAAGCTGTGAGTGAGAGAGAGAGAAAGAGAAGCTGTGAGTGAGAGAGAGATAAAGAGAAGCTGTGAGTTAGAGAGAGAGAATGAGAAGCTGTGAGTGAGAGAGAGAGAAGCTGTGAGTGAGAGAGTGAGGGAGAAAGTGAAGCGGTGAGTGAGAGAGAGAGAGAAGCTGTGAGTGAGAGAGAGAGAGAGAAAAAAAGAATCTGTGAGTGAGAGAGAGAGAGAGAATCTGTGAGTGAGAGAGAGAGAGAAGCTGTGAGTGAGAGAGAGAAAGAGAAGCTGTGAGTGAGAGAGAGAGAGAAAGAGAAGCTGTGAGTGAGAGAGAGAGAAAGAAAGAGAAGTTATGAGTGAGAGAGAGAGAAGCTGTAAGTGAGAGAGAGAGGGAGAAAGAGAAGCTGTGAGAGAGAGAGAGAAAGAGAAGCTGTGAGTGAGAGAGACAGACAGAGAAAGAGAAGCTGTGAGTGAGAGAGAGAGAGCTAGAAGCTGTGAGTGAGTGAGAGAGAGCGAAGCTATGAGTGAGAGAGAGAAAGAGAAGCTGTGAGTGAGAGAGAGAGAAAGAGAAGCTGTGAGTGAGAGAGAGATAAAGAGAAGCTGTGAGTTAGAGAGAGAGAATGAGAAGCTGTGAGTGAGAGAGAGAGAAGCTGTGAGTGAGAGAGTGAGGGAGAAAGTGAAGCGGTGAGTGAGAGAGAGAGAAGCTGTGAGTGAGAGAGAGAGAGAGAAAAAAAGAATCTGTGAGTGAGAGAGAGAGAGAGAATCTGTGAGTGAGAGAGAGAGAGAAGCTGTGAGTGAGAGAGAGAAAGAGAAGCTGTGAGTGAGAGAGAGAGAGAAAGAGAAGCTGTGAGTGAGAGAAAGATAAAGAGAAGTTGTGAGTTAGAGAGAGACAGAGAAAGAGAAGCTGTGAGTGAGAGAGAGAGAGAGAAAGAGAAGCTGTGTGTTTGAGAGAGAGAGAAGCTGTGAGTGAGAGAGAGAGAGAGAGAGAAGATGTTAGTGAGAGTGAGAGAGAGAAAGAGAAGTTGTGAGTGAGAGAGAGAGAAGCTGTGAGTGAGAGAGAGAGAGAGAAAGAGAAGGTGTGTGTGAGAGAGAGAAAGAGAAGCTGTGAGTGAGAGAGAGAAGATGTGAGTGAGAGAGAGAGAGAAGATGTGAGTGAGAGAAAGAGAAAGAGAAGCTGTGAGTGAGTGAGAGAGAGAGATAAAGAGAAGCTGTGAGTGATAGAGAGATAAAGAAAAGCTGTGAGTGAGAGAGAGAAAGAGAAGCTGGGAGTGAGTAAGAGAGAGAAAGAGAAGCTGTGAGTGAGTGAGAGAGAGAGAAGCTGTGAGTGAGAGAGAGAGAAGCTGTGAGTGAGAGAGAAAGAAAGAAAGAGAAGCTGTGAGTGAGTGAGAGAGTGACAGAGAGAGAAACTGTGTGTGAGGGAGAGAGAGAAAGAGAAGCTGTGAGTGAGAGAGAGAGAGAGAAAGAGAAGCTGTGAGAGAGAGAAAGAGAAGCTGTGAGTGAGAGAGAAAGAGAATGTGTGAGTGAGAGAGAGAGAGAAAGAGAAGCTGTGAGTGAGAGAGAGAGAAAGAGAAGCTGTGAGTGAGAGAGAGAGAGAAAGAGAAGCTGTGAGAGAGAGAGAGAGCAGCTGTGAGTGAGAGAGAAAGAAAGAAATAGAAGCTGTGAGTGAGTGAGAGCGAGAGAAGCTGTGAGTGAGAGAGAGAGAAGCTGTGAGTGAGAGAGAAAGGGAAAGAGAGGCTGTGAGTGAGAGAGAGAGAGAGAGAGAGAAAGAGAAGCTGTGAGTGAGAGAGAGAGAGAGAGAAAGAGAAGCTGTGAGAGAGAGAGAGAAGCTGTGAGTGAGATAGAAAGAAAGAAATAGAAGCTGTGAGTGAGTGAGAGAGAGAGAAGCTGTGAGTGAGAGAGAGAGAGAAGCTGTGAGTGAGAGAGAGAGAGAGAGAGAGAAGCTGTGAGTGAGAGAGAGAGAGAGAAAGAGGACCTGTGAGAGAGAGAGAGAAGCTGTGAGTGAGAGAGAAAAAGAAGCTGTGAGTGAGAGAGAGAGAGAGAAGCTGTGAGTGAGAGAGAGAGAAAGAGAAGCTGTGAGAGAGAGAGAGAAGCTGTGAGTGAGAGAGAAAGAAAGAAATAGAAGCTGTGAGTGAGTGAGAGAGAGAGAAGCTATGAGTGTGAGAGAGAGAGAGAAGCTGTGAGTGAGAGAGAAAGGGAAAGATAGGCTGTGAGTGACAGAGAGAGAGAGAAGCTGTGAGTGAGTGAGAGAGAGAAGCTGTGAGTGAGAGAGAAAGAGAGGCTGTGAGTGAGAGAGAGAGAGAAGCTGAGTGAGAGTGAGATAAAGAGAAGCTGTGAGTTAGAGAGAGAGAGAGAAAGAGAAGCTGTGAGTGAGACAGAGAGAAAGAGAAGCTGTGTGTGTGTGTGTGAGAGAGAAGCTGTGAGTGAGAGAGAGAGAAAAAGAGAAGCTGTGAGTGAGAGAGAGAGCGAGAAGCTGTGAGTGAGAGAGAGAGAAACTGTGAGTGCGAGAGAGAGAGAAGCTGTGAGTGAGTGAGAGAGAGAGAGAAGCTGTGTGAGAGAGAGAGAAATAAAGAGAAGCTGTGAGTTAGAGAGAAACAGAGAAAGAGAAGCTGTGAGTGAGAGAGAGAGAGAGAGAAGCTGTGACTGTGAGAGAGAGATAAAGAGAAGCTGTGAGTTAGAGAGAGACAGAGAAAGAGAAGCTGTGAGTGAGAGAGTGAGAGAGAAAGAGAAGCTGTGAGTGAGAGAGAGAGAGAGAGAGAAGCTGTGAGAGAGAGAGAAAGAAAGAGATGCTGTGAGTGAGAGAGAGAGGGTGAAAGAGAAGCTGTGATTGTGAGAGAGAGGGAGAAAAAGCTGTCAGTGAGCGTGAGAGAGAGAGAGAAGCTGTGACAGTGGGAGAGAGAGAAAGAGAAGCTGTGAGTGAGTGAGAGAGAAAGAAAGAGAAGCTATGAGTGAGAGATAGAGAAGCTGTAAGTGAGAGAGAGAGGGAGAAAGAGAAGCTGTGAGAGAGAGAGAGAAAGAGAAGCTGTGTGTGAGAGAGACAGATAGAGAAAGAGAAGCTGTGAGTGAGAGAGAGAGAGCTAGAAGCTGTGAGTGAGTGAGAGAGAGAGAAGCTGTGAGTGAGAGAGAGAAAGAGAAGCTGTGAGTGAGAGAGAGAGAAAGAGAAGCTGTGAGTGAGAGAGAGATAAAGAGAAGCTGTGAGTTAGAGAGAGAGAGAAAGAGAAGCTGTGAGTGAGAGAGAGAGAAGCTGTGACTGAGAGAGAGTGGGAGAAAGTGAAGCGGTGAGTGAGAGAGAGAGAGACAGAGAAGCTGCGAGTGAGAGAGAGAGCGAGAAAAAAAGATTCTGTGAGTGAGAGAGAGAGAGAGAGAAGCTGTGAGTGAGAGAGAGAGAGAAGCTGTGAGTGAGAGAGAGAAAGAGAAGCTGTGAGTGAGAGAGAGAGAGAAAGAGAAGCTGTGAGTGAGAGAGAGATAAAGAGAAGCTGCGAGTTAGAGAGAGACAGAGAAAGAGAAGCTGTGAGTGAGAGAGAGAGAGAGAGAGAGAAGCTGTGTGTGTGTGAGAGAGAGAGAAGCTGTGAGTGAGAGAGAAAGAGAGGCTGTGAGTGAGAGAGAGAGAGAAGCTGAGTGAGAGAGAGATAAAGAGAAGCTGTGAGTTAGAGAGAGAGAAAGAGAAGCTGTGAGTGAGACAGAGAGAAAGAGAAGCTGTGTGTGTGTCAGAGAGAGAGAATCTGTGAGTGAGAGAGAGAGAGAAAGAGAAGCTGTGAGTGAGAGAGAAAGCTGTGAGTGAGAGAGAAAGAGAAAGAGAAGCTGTGAGTGAGAGAGAGAGAAGCTGAGAGTGAGAGAGAGAGAGAGAAACTGTGAGTGAGAGAGAGAGAAGCTGTGAGTGAGTGAGTGAGAGAGAGAGAAGCTGTGAGTGAGAGAGAGAAATAAAGAGAAGCTGTGAGTGAGTGAGAGAGATAGAGAGAAGCTGTGAGTGAGAGAGAGAAATAAAGAGAAGCTGTGAGTTAGAGAGAAACAGAGAAAGAGAAGCTGTGAGTGAGAGAAAGAGAGAAAGAGAAGCTGTGAGTGTGAGAGAGAGATAAAGAGAAGCTGTGAGTTAGAGAGAGACAAAGAAAGAGAAGCTGTGAGTGAGCGTGAGAGAGAAAGAGAAGCTGTGAGTGAGAGAGAGAGAGAAAGAGAAGCTGTGAGTGAGAGAGAGAGAAAGAAAGAGATGCTGTGAGTGAGAGAGAGAGGGTGAAAGAGAAGCTGTGATTGTGAGAGAGAGGGAGAAAAAGGGAAGCTGTCAGTGAGCGTGAGAGAGAGAGAGAAGCTGTGACAGTAGGAGAGAGAAAGAGAAGCTGTGAGTGAGTGAGAGAGAAAGAAAGAGAAGCTATGAGTGAGAGAGAGAGAAGCTGTAAGTGAGAGAGAGAGGGAGAAAAAGAAGCTGTGAGAGAGATAGAGAAAGAGAAGCTGTGAGTGAGAGAGAGAGACAGAGAAAGAGAACCTGTGAGTGAGAGAGAGAGAGCTAGAAGTTGTGAGTGAGTGAGGGAGAGAGAAGCTGTGAGTGAGAGAGAGAAAGAGAAGCTGTGAGTGAGAGAGAGAGAGAAAGAGAAGCTGTGAGTGAGAGAGAAATAAAGAGAAGCTGTGAGTTAGAGAGAGAGAGAAAGAGAAGCTGTGAGTGAGAGAGAGAGAAGCTGTGAGTGAGAGAGAGAGGGAGAAAGTGAAGCAGTGAGTGAGAGAGAGAGAGAGAGAGAGAAGCTGTGAGTGAGAGAGAGAGAGAAGGTGTGAGTGAGAAAAAAGAAAGAAAGAGAAGCTGTGAGTGAGTGAGAGAGAGAGAGAAACTGTGAGTGAGAGAAAGAGAGAGAGAGAAAGAGAAGCTGTGAGTGAGAGAGAGAGAGAGAGAAAGAGAAGCTGTGAGAGAGAGAAAGAGAAGCTGTGAGTGAGAGAGAAAGAGAAGCTGTGAGTGAGAGAGAGAGAAAGAGAAGCTGTGAGTGAGAGAGAGAAAAAGAGAAGCTGTGAGTGAGAGAGAGAGAGAAAGAGAAGCTGTGAGAGAGAGAAAGTGAAGCAGTGAGTGAGAGAGAAAGAGAAGCTGTGAGTGAGAGAGAGAGAAAGAGAAGCTGTGAGTGAGAGAGAGAAAAAGAGAAGCTGTGAGTGAGAGAGAAAGGGAAAGAGAGGCTGTGAGTGAGAGAGAGAGAGAGAGAAAGAGAAGCTGTGAGTGAGAGAGAGAGAGAGAAAGAGAAGCTGTGAGAGAGAGAGAGAGAAGCTGTGAGTGAGATAGAAAGAAAGAAATAGAAGCTGTGAGTGAGTGAGAGAGAGAGAAGCTGTGAGTGAGAGAGAAAGAGAAGCTGTGAGTGAGAGAGAGAGAGAGAGAAGCTGTGAGTGAGAGAGAGAGAGAAGCTGTGAGTGAGAGAGAAAGAAAGAAATAGAAGCTGTGAGTGAGTGAGAGAGAGAGAAGCTGTCAGTGAGAGAGAGAGAGAGAAGCTGTGAGTGAGAGAGAAAGGGAAAGAGAGGCTGTGAGTGACAGAGAGAGAGAGAAGCTGTGAGTGAGAGAGAGAGAGAAGCTGTGAGTGAGAGAGAAAGAGAGGCTGTGAGTGAGAAAGAGAGAGAGAAGCTGAGTGAGAGAGAGATAAAGAGAAGCTGTGAGTTAGAGAGAGAGGGAGAAAGAGAAGCTGTGAGTGAGACAGAGAGAAAGAGAAGCTGTGTGTGTGTGTGAGAGAGAGAAGCTTTGAGTGAGAGAGAGAGAGAAAAAGAGAAGCTGTGAGTGAGAGAGAGAGCGAGAAGGTGTGAGTGAGAGAGAGAGAGAGAGAAACTGTGAGTGAGAGAGAGAGAGAAGCTGTGAGTGAGTGAGTGAGAGAGAGAGAAGCTGTGTGAGAGAGAGAGAAATAAAGAGAAGCTGTGAGTTAGAGAGAAACAGAGAATGAGAAGCTGTGAGTGAGAGAGAGAGAAAGAGAAGCTGTGAGTGTGAGAGAGAGATAAAGAGAAGCTGTGAGTTAGAGAGAGACAGAGAAAGAGAAGCTGTGAGTGAGAGAGTGAGAGAGAAAGAGAAGCAGTGAGTGAGAGAGAGAGAGAAAGAGAAGCTGTGAGTGAGAGAGAGAGAAAGAAAGAGATGCTGTGAGTGAGAGAGAGAGGGTGAAAGAGAAGCTGTGATTGTGAGAGAGAGGGAGAAAAAGCTGTCAGTGAGCGTGAGAGAGAGCGAGAAGCTGTGACAGTGGGAGAGAGAGAATGAGAAGCTGTGAGTGAGTGAGAAGAAAGAAAGAGAAGCTATGAGTGAGAGAGAGAGAAGCTGTAAATGTGAGAGAGAGGGAGAAAGAGAAGCTGTGAGAGAGAGAGGGAAAGAGAAGCTGTGAGTGAGAGAGACAGACAGAGAAAGAGAAGCTGTGAGTGAGAGAGAGAGAGCTAGAAGCTGTGAGTGAGTGAGAGAGAGAGAAGCTGTGAGTGAGAGAGAGAAAGAGAAGCTGTGAGTGAGAGAGAGAGAGAAAGAGAAGCTGTGAGTGAGAGAGAGATAAAGAGAAGCTGTGAGTGAGAGAGAGAGAAAGAAAGAGATGCTGTGAGTGAGAGAGAGAGGATGAAAGAGAAGCTGTGATTGTGAGAGAGAGGGAGAAAAAGCTGTCAGTGAGCGTGAGAGAGAGTGAGAAGCTGTGACAGTGGGAGAGAGAGAAAGAGAAGCTGTGAGTGAGTGAGAAGAAAGAAAGAGAAGCTATGAGTGAGAGAGAGAGAAGCTGTAAATGTGAGAGAGAGGGAGAAAGAGAAGCTGTGAGAGAGAGAGGGAAAGAGAAGCTGTGAGTGAGAGAGACAGACAGAGAAAGAGAAGCTGTGAGTGAGAGAGAGAGAGCTAGAAGCTGTGAGTGAGTGAGAGAGAGAGAAGCTGTGAGTGAGAGAGAGAAAGAGAAGCTGTGAGTGAGAGAGAGAGAGAAAGAGAAGCTGTGAGTGAGAGAGAGATAAAGAGAAGCTGTGAGTAAGAGAGAGAGAGAAAGAGAAGCTGTGAGTGAGAGAGAGAGAAGCTGTGAGTGAGAGAGAGAGGGAGAAAGTGAAGCGGTGAGTGAGAGAGAGAGACAGAGAAGCTGTGAGTGAGAGAGAGAGCAAGAAAAAAAGAATCTGTGAGTGAGAGAGAGAAGCTGTGAGTGAGAGAGAGAGAGAAGCTGTGAGTGAGAGAGAGAAAGAGAAGCTGTGAGTGAGAGAGAGAGAGAAAGAGAAGCTGTGAGTGAGAGAGAGATAAAGAGAAGCTGTGAGTTAGAGAGAGACAGAGAAAGAGAAGCTGTGAGTGAGAGAGAGAGAGAGAAGCTGTGAGTGAGAGAGAGAGAGAAGCTGTGAGTGAGAGAGAAAGAGAGGCTGTGAGTGAGAGAGAGAGAGAGAAGCTGAGTGAGAGAGAGATAAAGAGAAGCTGTGAGTTAGAGAGAGAGAAGCTGTGAGTGAGACAGAGAGAAAGAGAAGCTGTGTGTGTGTCAGAGAGAGAGAATCTGTGAGTGAGAGAGAGAGAGAGAGAAAGAGAAGCTGTGAGTGAGAGAGAAAGCTGTGAGTGAGAGAGAAAGAGAAAGAGAAGCTGTGAGTGAGAGAGAGAGAAGCTGTGAGTGAGTGAGAGAGAGAGAAACTGTGAGTGAGTGAGTGAGTGAGAGAGAAGCTGTGAGTGAGAGAGAGAAATAAAAAGAAGCTGTGAGTGAGTGAGAGAGATAGAGAGAAGCTGTGAGTGAGAGAGAGAAATAAAGAGAAGCTGTGAGTCAGAGAGAAACAGAGAAAGAGAAGCTTTGAGTGAGAGAGAGAGAGAAAGAGAAGCTGTGAGTGTGAGAGAGAGATAAAGAGAAGCTGTGAGTTAGAGAGAGACAGAGAAAGAGAAGCTGTGAGTGAGAGAGTGAGAGAGAAAGAGAAGCTGTGAGTGAGAGAGAGAGAGAAAGAGAAGCTGTGAGTGAGAGAGAGAGAAAGAAAGAGATGCTGTAAGTGAGAGAGAGAGGGTGAAAGAGAAGCTGTGATTGTGAGAGAGAGGGAGAAAAAGGGAAGCTGTCAGTGAGCGTGAGAGAGAGAGAGAAGCTGTGACAGTGGGAGAGAGAGAAAGAGTAGCTGTGAGTGAGTGAGAGAGAAAGAAAGAGAAGCTATGAGTGAGAGAGAGAGAAGCTGTAAGTGACAGAGAGAGGGAGAAAGAGAAGCTGTGAGAGAGATAGAGAAAGAGAAGCTGTGAGTGAGAGAGAGAGACAGAGAAAGAGAATCTGTGAGTGAGAGAGAGCTAGAAGTTGTGAGTGAGTGAGGGAG
Organism: Bradypodion ventrale; assembly: GCA_035047345.1. Classification (NCBI taxonomy): domain Eukaryota; kingdom Metazoa; phylum Chordata; class Lepidosauria; order Squamata; family Chamaeleonidae; genus Bradypodion; species Bradypodion ventrale. The sequence continues at coordinate 7,893,962 of JAWDJE010000018.1, read as the reverse complement.
AGAGAAGCTGTGAGTGAGAGAGAGAAAGAGAAGCTGTGAGTGTGTGAGAGAGAAAGAAAGAGAAGCTATGAGTGAGAGAGAGAAGCTGTAAGTGAGAGAGAGAGGGAGAAAGAGAAGCTGTGAGAGAGAGAGAGAAAGAGAAGCTGTGAGTGAGAGAGACAGACAGAGAAAGAGAAGCTGTGATTGAGAGAGAGAGAGCTAGAAGCTGTGAGTGAGTGAGAGAGAGAGAAGCTGTGAGTGGGAGAGAGAAAGAGAAGCTGTGAGTGAGAGAGAGAGAGAAAGAGAAGCTGTGAGTGAGAGAGAGATAAAGAGAAGCTGTGAGTTAGAGAGAGAGAGAAAGAGAAGCTGTGAGTGAGAGAGAGAGAAGCTGTGAGTGAGAGAGAGAGTGAGAAAGTGAAGCGGTGAGTGAGAGAGAGATAAAGAGAAGCTGTGAGTTAGAGAGAGACAGAGAAAGAGAAGCTGTGAGTGAGAGAGAGAGAGAGAAAGAGAAGCTGTGTGTGACATAGAGAAGCTGTGAGTGAGAGAGAGAGAGAAAGAGAAGATGTTAGTGAGAGAGTGAGAGAGAGAAAGAGAAGCTGTGAGTGAGAGAGAGAGAGAGAAAGAGAAGGTGTGTGTGAGAGAGAAAGAGAAGCTGTGAGTGAGAGAGAGAGAGAAGATGTGAGTGAGTGAGAGAGAGAAGATGTGAGTGAGAGAAGGAGAAAGAGAAGCTGTGAGTGAGTGAGAGAGAGAGATAAAGAGAAGCTGTGAGTGTTAGAGAGAGATAACGAAAAGCTGTGAGTGAGAGAGAGAAAGAGAAGCTGGGAGTGAGTAAGAGAGAGAAAGAGAAGCTGTGAGTGAGAGAGAGAGAGAAGCTGTGAGTGAGAGAGAGAGAGAGAGAAGCTGTGAGTGAGAGAGAAAGAAAGAAAGAGAAGCTGTGAGTGAGTGAGTGAGAGAGAGAGAGATAAACTGTGAGTGAGAGAGAGAGAGAGAGAAAGAGAAGCTGTGAGTGAGAGAGAGAGAAAGAAAGAGAAGCTGTGAGTGAGAGAGAGAGAGAAGCTGTGAGTGAGAGAGAGATGGAGAAAGAGAAGCCATGTGAGAGAGAGAAAGAAAGAGAAGCTGTGGGTGAGAGAGAGAGAGAAAGTGAAGATGTGAGAGAGAGAAAGAGGTGTGAGTGAGAGAGAGAGAGAGAAGCTGTGAGTGAGAGAGAGAGAGAAAGAGAAGCTGTGACTGAGAGAGAGAGATAAAGACAAGCTGTGAGTGAGAGAGAGAAAGAGAAGCTGGGAGTGAGTAAGAGAGAGAAAGAGAAGCTGGGAGTGAGAGAGAGAGAGAAGCTGTGAGTGAGAGAGAGAGAGAAAGAGATGTGAGTGAGAGAGAGAAAGAGAAACTGTGAGTGAGAGAGAGAGAGAGAGAAAGACAAGCTGTGAGTGAGAGAGAGATAAAGAGAAGCTGTGAGTTAGAGAGAGACAGAGAAAGAGAAGCTGTGAGTGAGAGAGAGAGAGAAGCTGTGAGTGTGAGAGAGATAGAGATAGAGAAGCTGTGAGTGAGAGAGAGAGAAAGAGAAGCTGTGAGTGAGAGAGTGAGAGAAAGAGAAGCTGTGAGTGAGAGGGAGAGGGTGAAAGAGAAACTGTGTGTGAGAGAGAGGGAGAAAAAGGGAAGCTGTGAGTGAGCGTGTGAGAGAGAGAGAGAGAAGGTGTGACAGTGGGAGAGAGAGAGAGAGAGAAAGAAAGAAAGAGAAGCTATGAGTGAGAGAGAGAAGCTGTGAGTGAGAGAGAGAGGGAGAAAGAGAAGCTATGAGTGAGAGAGAGAGGGAAAGAGAAGCTGTGAGTGTGAGAGAGAGACAGAGAAAGAGAAGCTGTGATTGAGAGAGAGAGAGCTAGAAGCTGTGAGTGAGTGAGAGAGAGAGAAGCTGTGAGTGAGTGAGAGAAAGAGAAGTTGTGAGTGAGAGAGAGAGAGAAAGAGAAGTTGTGAGTGAGAGAGAGATAAAGAGAAGCTGTGAGTTAGAGAGAGAGAAAGAGAAGCTGTGAGTGAGAGAGAGAGAGAGAGAAAGAGAATCTGTGAGTGAGAGAGAGAAAGAGAGAAGCTGTGAGTGAGAGAGAGATAGAGAAGCTGTGAGTGAGAGAGAGAGAAAGAGAAGCTGTGAGTGAGAGAGACATAAAGAAGCTGTGAGTTAGAGAGAGACAGAGAAAGAGAAGATGTTAGTGAGAGAGTGAGAGAGAGAAAGAGAAGGTGTGTGTGTGAGAGAGAAAGAGAAGCTGTGTGAGAGAGAGAAGATGTGAGTGAGTGAGAGAGAGAGAAGATGTGAGTGAGAGAAAGAGAAAGAGAAGCTGTGAGTGAGTGAGAGAGAGAGATAAAGAGAAGCTGTGAGTGATAGAGAGAGATAAAGAAAAGCTGTGAGTGAGAGAGAGAAAGAGAAGCTGGGAGTGAGTAAGAGAGAGAAAGAGAGGCTGTGAGTGAGAGAGAGAGAGAGAAAAGCTGTGAGTGAGAGAGAAAGAAAGAAAGAGAAGCTGTGAGTGAGTGAGAGAGAGAGAGAGAAACTGTGAGTGAGAGAGAAAGAGAAAGTGTGAGTGAGAGAGAGCGAAGATGTGAGTGAGAGAAAGAGAAAGAGAAGCTGTGAGTGAGTGAGAGAGAAAAAGAAAAGCTGTGAGTGATAGAGAGAGATAAAGAAAAGCTGTGAGTGAGAGAGAGAAAGAAAAGCTGGGAGTGAGTAAGAGAGAGAAAGAGAAGCTGTGAGTGAGTGAGAGAGAGAGAAGCTGTGAGTGAGAGAGAGAGAGAGAGAGAAGCTGTGAGTGAGAGAGAAAGAAAGAAAGAGAAGCTGTGAGTGAGTGAGAGAGAGAGAGAGAAACTGTGAGTGAGTGAGAGAGAGAGAAAGAGAAGCTGTGAGTGAGAGAGAGAGAGAGAAAGAAAGAGAAGCTGTGAGTGAGAGAGAGAGAGAAGCTGTGAGTGAGAGAGAGATGGAGAAAGAGAAGCTGTGTGAGAGAGAGAAAGAAAGAGAATCTGTGAGTGAGAGAGAGAGAAAGAGAAGCTGTGACTGAGAGAGAGATAAAGACAAGCTGTGAGTTAGAGAGAGACAGAGAAAGAGAAGCTGTGAGTGAGAGAGAGAGAGAATGAGATGTGAGTGAGAGAGAGAAAGAGAAACTGTGAGTGAGAGAGAGAGAGAAAGAAAGACAAGCTGCGAGTGAGAGAGAGATAAAGAGAAGCTGTGAGTTAGAGAGACAGAGAAAGAGAAGCTTGAGTGAGAGAGTGAGAGAAAGAGAAGCTGTGAGTGAGAGAGAGAGGGTGAAAGAGAAACTGTGTGTGAGAGAGAGGGAGAAAAAGGGAAGCTGTGAGTGAGCATGAGAGAGAGAGAGAGAAGGTGTGACAGTGGGAGAGAGAGAGAGAAAGAGAAGCTGTGAGTGAGAGAGAGAGAAAGAAAGAAAGAAAGAGAAGCTATGAGTGAGAGAGAGAAGCTGTGAGAGAGAGAGGGAGAAAGAGAAGCTGTGAGTGAGAGAGAGAGGGAAAGAGAAGCTGTGAGTGAGAGAGAGATAAAGAGAAGCTGTGAGTTAGAGAGAGAGAGAAAGAGAAGCTGTGAGTGAGAGAGAGAGAGAGAAAAAGAGAATTTGTGAGTGAGAGAGAGAGAGATGCTGTGAGTGAGAGAGAGAAAGAGAGAAGCTGTGTGAGAGAGAAAAAGAGAAGCTGTGAGTGAGAGAGAGAGAGAGAAAGAGAAGCTGTGAGTGAGAGAGAGATAAAGAAGCTGTGAGTTAGAGAGAGACAGAGAAAGAGAAGCTGTGAGTGAGAGAGAGAGAAAGAAAGAGAAGCTGTGTGTGTGAGAGAGAGAAGCTGTGAGTGAGAGAGAGAGAAAGAGAAGATGTTAGTGAGAGAGTGAGAGAGAGAGAGAGAAGCTGTGTGTGAGAGTGAGAGATAAGCTATGAGTGACAGAGAGAGAGAGAAAGAGAAGTTGTGTGTGTGAGAGAGAGAGAAGTGGAGTGAGAGAGAGAGAGAGAAGCTGTCAATGAGAGAGAGAGAGAGAAGATGTGAGTGTGAGAGAGAAAGAGAAAGAGAAGCTGTTGGTGAGTGAGAGAGAGAGAGAGATAAAGAGAAGCTGTGAGTGATACAGAGAGATAAAGAGAAGCTGTGAGAGAGAGAGAGAGAGAAGCTGTGAGTGAGAGAGAGAGAGAAAGAGAAGGTGTGAGTGAGTGAGTGAGAGAGAAGGTGTGAGTGAGAGAGAGAGAGAGAAGCTGTGAGTGAGAGAGAAAGAAAGAGAGAGAAGCTGTGAGTGAGAGAGAGAGAGAGTAAGAGAAGCTGTGAGTGAGAGAGAGAGAGAGAAAGAGAAGCTGTGAGTGAGAGAGAGAGAGAAAGAAAGAGAAGCTGTGAGTGAGAGAGAGAGAGAAAGTGAAGATGTGAGTGAGAGAGAGAAAGAGGTGTGAGAGAGAGAGAGAGAAAGAGAAGCTGTGAGTGAGAGAGAGAGAGAAAGAGAAGCTGTGAGTGATAGAGAGAGAGATAAAGACAAGCTGTGAGTTAGAGAGAGACAGAGAGAGAGATAGCTGTGAGTGAGAAAGAGAGAGAAGCTGTGAGTGAGAGAGAGAGAGAAAGAGATGTGAGTGAGAGAGAGAAAGAGAAACTGTGAGTGAGAGAGAGAGAGAGAAAGCAAGAGAAGCTGTGAGTGAGAGAGAGATAAAGAGAAGCTGTGAGTTAGAGAGAGACAGAGAAAGAGAAGCTGTTAGTGAGAGAGAGAGAGAAAGAGAAGCTGTGAGTGAGAGAGAGAGAAAGAGAAGCTGTGAGTGTGTGAGAGAGAGATAGAGAAGCTGTGAGTGAGAGAGAGTGAGAGAAAGAAAAGCTGTGAGTGAGGGAGTGAGAGAAAGAGAAGCTGTGAGTGAGAGAGAGAGAAAGAAAGAGAAGCTGTGAGTGAGAGAGAGAGGGTGAAAGAGAAGCTGTGATTGTGAGAGAGAAGGAGAAAAAGGGAAGCTGTGAGTGAGCGTGAGAGAGAGAGAAGCTGTGACAGTGGGAGAGAGAGAGAGAGAAAGAGAAGCTGTGAGTGAGAGAGAGAGAAAGAAAGAGAAGCTATGAGCGAGAGAGAGAGAGAGAGAAGCTGTGAGTGAGAGAGAGAGGGAAAGAGAAGCTGTGAGTGAGAGAGAGAGACAGAGAAAGAGAAACTGTGAGTGAGAGAGAGAGAGCTAGAAGCTGTGAGTGAGTGAGAGAGAGAAAGAGAAGCTGTGCATGTGTGTGAGAGAGAAAGAGATGCTGTGAGTGAGAGAGAGAGAAAGAAAGAGAAGCTGTGAGTGAGAGAGAGAGAAGCTTTGAGTGAGAGAGAGGGAGAAAGAGAATCTGTGAGTAAGAGAGAGAGAGAGAGAAGCTGTGAATGAGAGAGAGAGAGAAAGAGAAGATAGTGAGAGAGTGAGAGAGAAAGAGAAGCTGTGAGTGAGAGAGAGAGAGAAAGAGAAGCTGTGTGTGTGTGAGAGAGAGAAGCTGTGTGTGTGTGAGAGAGAGAAGCTGTGAGTGAGAGAGAGAGAAAGAGATGTTAGTGAGAGAGAGAAAGAGAAGCTGTGAGTGAGAGAGAGAGAAAGAGAAGCTGTGAGTGAGAGAGAGAGAAAGAAAGAGAAGCTGTGAGTGAGAGAGAGAGAAGCCTTGAGTGAGAGAGAGAGGGAGAAAGTGAAGCGGTGAGTGAGAGAGAGAGAAAAAGAGAAGCTGTGAGTGTGAGAGAGAGAGAGAGAGAGAAAGAGAATCTGTGAGTAAGAGAGAGAGAAGCTGTGAGTGAGAGAGAGAGATAGAAGCTGTGAGTGAGAGAGAGAAAGAGAAGCTGTGAGTGAGAGAGAGAGAGCGAAAGAGAAGTTGTGAGTGAGAAAGAGAGAAAGAGCTGTGAGTGAGAGAGAGAGAAGCTGTGAGTGAGAGAGAGAGAAAGAGAAGATGTGAGTGAGAGAGAGAGAGAAAGAAAGAAAGAGAAGCTGTGAGTGAGAGAGAAGCTTTGAGTGAGAGAGAGAGAGGGAGAAAGTGAAGCGGTGAGTGAGAGAGAGAGAAAAAGAGAAGCTGTGAGTGTGAGAGAGTGAAAGAGAATCTGTGAGTAAGAGAGAGAGAGAAGCTGTGAGTTAGAGAGAGAGATAAAAGCTGCGAGTGAGAGAGAGAAAGAGAAGCTGTGAGTGAGAGAGAGAGAGAAAGAGAAGCTGTGAGTGAGAGAGAGAGAGAGAAAGAGAAGCTGTGAGTGAGAGAGAGAGAGAAAGAGAAGCTGTGTGTGTGTGAGAGAGAGAAGCTGTGAGTGAGAGAGAGAGAGAGAAAGAGAAGATGTTAGTGAGAGAGTGAGAGAGAGAAAGAGAACCTGTGAGTGAGAGAGAGAGAATCTGTGAGTGAGAGAGAGAGAAGGTGTGAGGAGAGAGAGAGAGAAGATGTGAGTGTGAGAGAGAATGAGAAAGAGAAGCTGTGAGTGAGTGAGAGATAGAGATAGATAAAGAGAAGCTGTGAGTGATCGAGAGAGATAAAGAGATGCTGTGAGTGAGAGAGAGAGAAGCTGTGAGTGAGAGAGAGAGAGAAAGAGAAGCTGTGAGTGAGAGAGAGAGAAGCTGTGTGAGAGAGAGAGAGATAGAAGCTGTGAGTGAGAGAGAAAGAAAGAAAGAAAGAGATGTGAGTGAGAGAGAGAGAGAAAGAGAAGATATGTGTGTGAGAGAGAAAGAGAAGCTGTGAGTGAGAGAGAGAGATAGAAAGAGAAGCTGTGAGTGTGTGAGAGAGAGAGAAGCTGTGAGTGAGAGAGAGAGAGAGAAGCTGTGAGTGAGAGAGAGAGAGAAAGAGAAGCTGTGAGAGAGAGAGAGAGAAGCTGTCAGAGAGAGAGAGAGAAAGAAAGAGATGCTGTGAGTGAGTGAGAGAGAGAAGCTGTGAGAGAGAGAGGGAGCAAGAGAAGCTGTGAGAGAGAGAGAGAAAGAGAAGCTGTGAGTGAGAGAGAGAGAGAGAAAGAGAAGATGTGAGTGAGAGAGAGAGAGAGAAGCTGTGAGTGAGAGAGAGAGAGAGAGCGAAGCTGTGAGAGAGATAGAGAAAGAGAAGCTGTGAGTGAGAGAGAGAGAAAGAGAAGCTGTGAGTGAGAGAGAGATAAAGAGAAGCTGTGAGTTAGAGAGAAACAGTGAAAGAGAAGCTATGAGTGAGAGAGAGAGAGAAAGAGAAGCTGTGTGTGAGAGAGAGAGAAGCTGTGAGTGAGAGAGAGAGAGAAAGAGAAGATAGTGAGAGAGTGAGAGAGAGAAAGAGAAGCTGTGAGTGAGAGAGAGAGAGAAGCTGTGAGTGAGTGAGTGAGAGAGAGAGAGAGAAACTGTGAGTGAGAGAGAGAGAGAGAAAGAGAAAGAGAAGCTGTGAGTGAGAGAGAGAGAGAAAGAAAGAGAAGCTGTGAGTGAGAGAGAGAGAGAGAGAGAGAAGCTGTGAGTGAGAGAGTGAGAGAAAGGGAAGCTGTGAGTGAGAGAGAGAGGGTGAAAGAGAAACTGTGAGTGAGAGAGAGAGAAAGTAAGAGCAGCTGTGAGTGAGAGAGAGAGGGTGAAAGAGAAGCTGTGATTGTGAGAGAGAGGGAGAAAAAGGGAAGCTGTGAGTGAGCGTGAGAGAGAGAGAAGCTGTGACAGTGGGATAGAGAGAAAGATAAGCTGTGAGTGAGAGAGAGAAAGAAACAGAAGCTATGAGTGAGAGAGAGAGAAGCTATGAGTGAGAGAGAGAGGGAGAAAGAGAAGTTGTGAGTGAGAGAGAGAGAGAAAGAGAAGCTGTGAGTGAGAGAGAGAGAGGGAGAAGCTGTGAGAGAGAGAGAGATAGAAGCTGTGAGTGAGTGAGAGAGAGTGAAGCAGTGAGAGAGAGAGAGAGAGAAGCTGTGAGTGAGAGAGAGAGAGAAGGAGAAGCTGTGAGTGAGATAGAGAGAGACAAAGAGAAGCTGTGAGTGAGAGAGAGAGAGAAGTTGTGAGTGAGAGAGAAAGAGAAGCTGTGAGTGAGAGAGAAAGAGAAGCTATGAGTTAGAGAGAGTGAAAGAGAAGCTGGGAGTGAGAGAGAGAGAGAATAAGAAGCTGTGAAATAGAGAGAGAAAGAGAAGCTGTGAGTGAGAGAGAGAGTGAGAAGCTGTGAGTGAGAGAGAAAGAGAAGCTGTGAGTGAGAGAGAAAGAGAAGCTGTGTGTGTGTGAGAGAGAGAGAAGCTGTGAGTGAGAGAGAGAGAAAGAGAAGCTGTGAGTGAGAGAGAGAGAGAAAGAGAAGCTGTGAGTGAGAGAGTGAGATAAAGAGAAGCTGTGAGTTAGAGAGAGACAGAGAAAGAGAAGCTGTGAGTGAGAGAGAGAGAGAAAAAGGATCTGTGAGTGAGAGAGAGAGAGAGAAAGAGAAGCTGTGAGTGAGAGAGAGAGAGAGAAGCTGTGAGTGAGAGTGAGAGAGAAAGAGAAGCTGTGAGTGAGAGAGTGAGAGAACGAGAAGCTGTGAGTGAGAGAGAGAAAGAGAAGCTGTGAGTGAGAGAGAGAGGGAGAAAGATAATCTGTGAGTGAGTGAGAGAGAGAGAGAGAGTAGCTGTGAGTGAGAGAGAGAGAGAAGCTGTGAGTGAGTGAGTGAGAGAGAGAGAAGCTGTGAGTGAGAGAGAGAAAGAGAAGCTGTGAGTGAGAGAGAGAGAAAGAGAAGCTGTGAGTGAGAGAGAGATAAAGAGAAGCTGTGAGTTAGAGAGAGAGAGAAAGAGAAGCTGTGAGTGAGAGAGAGAGAGAAAGAGAAGCTGTGTGAGAGAGAGAGAATCTGTGAGTGAGAGAGAGAGAGAGAGAGAGAAAGAGAAGATGTCAGTAAGAGAGGGAGAGAGAGAGAATCTGTGAGTGAGAGAGAGAGAAAGATAAGCTGTGTGAGAGAGGGAGAGAAAGAGAAGCTGTGAGAGAGAGACAGAGAGAGAGTGAAGCTGTGAGTGAGAGAGAGAGAGAGAAGCTGTGAGTGAGAGAGAGAGAGAAAGAGAAGCTATGAGTGAGAGAGAAAGAAAGAAAAGCTGTGAGTGAGAGAGAAAGAGAAGCTGTGAGTGAGAGAGAGAGAGAAAGAGAAGCTGTGAGTGAGAGAGAAAGAGAGAAAGAGAAGCTGTGAGTGAGAGAGAGAAAGAGAAGCTGTGAGTGAGAGAGAGAGAAAGAGAAGCTGTGAGTGAGAGAGACATAAAGAAGCTGTGAGTTAGAGAGAGACAGAGAAAGAGAAGATGTTAGTGAGAGAGTGAGAGAGAGAAAGAGAAGGTGTGTGTGTGAGAGAGAAAGAGAAGCTGTGTGAGAGAGAGAGAAGATGTGAGTGAGTGAGAGAGAGAGAAGATGTGAGTGAGAGAAAGAGAAAGAGAAGCTGTGAGTGAGTGAGAGAGAGAGATAAAGAGAAGCTGTGAGTGATAGAGAGAGATAAAGAAAAGCTGTGAGTGAGAGAGAGAAAGAGAAGCTGGGAGTGAGTAAGAGAGAGAAAGAAAGGCTGTGAGTGAGAGAGAGAGAGAGAAAAAAGCTGTGAGTGAGAGAGAAAGAAAGAAAGAGAAGCTGTGAGTGAGTGAGAGAGAGAGAGAGAAACTGTGAGTGAGAGAGAGAAAGAAAGAGAAACTGTGAGTGAGAGAGAGCGAAGATGTGAGTGAGAGAAAGAGAAAGAGAAGCTGTGAGTGAGTGAGAGAGATAAAGAAAAGCTGTGAGTGATAGAGAGAGATAAAGAAAAGCTGTGAGTGAGAGAGAGAAAGAAAAGCTGGGAGTGAGTAAGAGAGAGAAAGAGAAGCTGTGAGTGAGTGAGAGAGAGAGAAGTTGTGAGTGAGAGAGAGAGAGAGAAGCTGTGAGTGAGAGAGAAAGAAAGAAAGAGAAGCTGTGAGTGAGTGAGTGAGAGAGAGAAACTGTGAGTGAGTGAGAGAGAGAAAGAAAGAGAAGCTGTGAGTGAGAGAGAGAGAGAAGCTGTGAGTGATTGAGAGATGGAGAAAGAGAAGCTGTGTGAGAGAGAGAAAGAAAGAGAATCTGTGAGTGAGAGAGAGAGAAAGAGAAGCTGTGACTGAGAGAGAGATAATGACAAGCTGTGAGTTAGAGAGAGACAGAGAAAGAGAAGCTGTGAGTGAGAGAGAGAGAGAATGAGATGTGAGTGAGAGAGAGAAAGAGAAACTGTGAGTGAGAGAGAGAGAGAAAGAAAGACAAGCTGCGAGTGAGAGAGAGATAAAGAGAAGCTGTGAGTTAGAGAGAGACAGAGAAAGAGAAGCTTGAGTGAGAGAGTGAGAGAAAGAGAAGCTGTGAGAGAGAGAGAGAGGGTGAAAGAGAAACTGTGTGTGAGAGAGAGGGAGAAAAAGGGAAGCTGTGAGTGAGCGTGAGAGAGAGAGAGAGAAGGTGTGACAGTGGGAGAGAGAGAGAGAAAGAGAAGCTGTGAGTGAGAGAGAGAGAAAGAAAGAAAGAAAGAGAAGCTATGAGTGAGAGAGAGAAGCTGTGAGTGAGAGAGAGAGGGAGAAAGAGAAGCTGTGAGTGAGAGAGAGAGGGAAAGAGAAGCTGTGAGTGTGAGAGAGAGACAGAGAAAGAGAAGCTGTGAGTGAGAGAGAGAGAGCTAGAAGCTGTGTGTGAGTGAGAGAGAGAGAAGCTGTGAGTGAGTGAGAGAAAGAGAAGCTGTGAGTGAGAGAGAGAGAGAGAGAAGCTGTGAGTGAGAGAGAGATAAAGAGAAGCTGTGAGTTAGAGAGAGAGAGAAAGAGAAGCTGTGAGTGAGAGAGAGAGAGAGAAAAAGAGAATTTGTGAGTGAGAGAGAGAGAGAGATGCTGTGAGTGAGAGAGAGAAAGAGAGAAGCTGTGTGAGAGAGAAAAAGAGAAGCTGTGAGTGAGAGAGAGAGAGAGAAAGAGAAGCTGTGAGTGAGAGAGAGATAAAGAAGCTGTGAGTTAGAGAGAGACAGAGAAAGAGAAGCTTTGAGTGAGAGAGAGAGAAAGAGAAGCTGTGTGTGTGAGAGAGAGAAGCTGTGAGTGAAAGAGAGAGAGAAAGAGAAGATGTTAGTGAGAGAGTGAGAGAGAGAAAGAGAAGCTGTGTGTGAGAGTGAGAGATAAGCTGTGAGTGACAGAGAGAGAGAGAAAGAGAAGTTGTGTGTGTGAGAGAGAGAGAAGCTGTGAGTGAGAGAGAGAGAGAGAAGCTGTCAATGAGAGAGAGAGAGAGAAGATGTGAGTGTGAGAGAGAAAGAGAAAGAGAAGCTGTGAGTGAGTGAGAGAGAGAGAGAGATAAAGAGAAGCTGTGAGTGATAAAGAGAGATAAAGAGAAGCTGTGTGTGAGAGAGAGAGAGAAGCTGTGAGTGAGAGAGAGAGAGAAAGAGAAGCTGTGAGTGAGTGAGTGAGAGAGAAGGTGTGAGTGAGAGAGAGAGAGAGAAACTGTGAGTGAGAGAGAAAGAAAGAAAGAGAGAGAAGCTGTGAGTGAGAGAGAGAGAGTAAGAGAAGCTGTGAGTGAGAGAGAGAGAGAGAAAGAGAAGCTGTGAGTGAGAGAGAGAGAGAAAGAAAGAGAAGCTGTGAGTGAGAGAGAGAGTGAAAGTGAAGATGTGAGTGAGAGAGAGAAAGAGGTGTGAGAGAGAGAGAGAGAGAAAGAGAAGCTGTGAGTGAGAGAGAGAGAGAAAGAGAAGCTGTGACTGAGAGAGAGAGATAAAGACAAGCTGTGAGTTAGAGAGAGACAGAGAGAGAGAGATAGTTGTGAGTGAGAAAGAGAGAGAAGCTGTGAGTGAGAGAGAGAGAGAAAGAGATGTGAGTGAGAGAGAGAAAGAGAAACTGTGAGTGAGAGAGAGAGAAAGCAAGAGAAGCTGTGAGTGAGAGAGAGATAAAGAGAAGCTGTGAGTTAGAGAGAGACAGAGAAAGAGAAGCTGTTAGTGAGAGAGAGAGAGAAAGAGAAGCTGTGAGTGAGAGAGAGAGAAAGAGAAGCTGTGAGTGTGTGAGAGAGAGAGATAGAGAAGCTGTGAGTGAGAGAGAGTGAGAGAAAGAAAAGCTGTGAGTGAGGGAGTGAGAGAAAGAGAAGCTGTGAGTGAGAGAGAGAGAAAGAAAGAGAAGCTGTGAGGGAGAGAGAGAGGGTGAAAGAGAAGCTGTGATTGTGAGAGAGAAGGAGAAAAAGGGAAGCTGTGAGTGAGCGTGAGAGAGAGAGAAGCTGTGACAGTGGGAGAGAGAGAGAGAGAAAGAGAAGCTGTGAGTGAGAGAGAGAGAAAGAAAGAGAAGCTATGAGCGAGAGAGAGAGAGAGAGAAGCTGTGAGTGAGAGAGAGAGGGAAAGAGAAGCTGTGAGTGTGAGAGAGAGACAGAGAAAGAGAAACTGTGAGTGAGAGAGAGAGAGCTAGAAGCTGTGAGTGAGTGAGAGAGAGAAAGAGAAGCTGTGCGTGTGTGAGAGAGAGAAAGAGATGCTGTGAGTGAGAGAGAGAGAAAGAAAGAGAAGCTGTGAGTGAGAGAGAGAGAAGCTTTGAGTGAGAGAGAGAGGGAGAAAGAGAATCTGTGAGTAAGAGAGAGAGAGAGAGAAGCTGTGAATGAGAGAGAGAGAGAAAGAGAAGATAGCGAGAGAGTGAGAGAGAAAGAGAAGCTGTGAGTGATAGAGAGAGAGAAGCTGTGAGTGAGAGAGCGAGAGAGAAAGATAAGCTGTGAGTTAGAGAGAAACAGAGAAAGAGAAGCTGTGAGTGAGAGAGAGAGAGAAAGAGAAGCTGTGTGTGTGTGAGAGAGAGAAGCTGTGTGTGTGTGAGAGAGAGAAGCTGTGAGTGAGAGAGAGAGAAAGAGATGTTAGTGAGAGAGAGAGAAAGAGAAGCTGTGAGTGAGAGAGAGAGAAAGAGAAGCTGTGAGTGAGAGAGAGAGAAAGAAAGAGAAGCTGTGAGTGAGAGAGAGAGAAGCCTTGAGTGAGAGAGAGAGGGAGAGAGAGAAGCTGTGAGAGAGAGAGAGAGAAAGAGATGCTGTGAGTGAGAGAGAGAGGGTGAAAGAGAAGCTGTGATTGTGAGAGAGAGGGAGAAAAAGCTGTCAGTGAGCGTGAGAGAGAGAGAGAAGCTGTGACAGTGGGAGAGAGAGAAAGAGAAGCTGTGAGTGAGTGAGAGAGAAAGAAAGAGAAGCTATGAGTGAGAGAGAGAGAAGCTGTAAGTGAGAGAGAGAGGGAGAAAGAGAAGCTGTGAGAGAGAGAGAGAAAGAGAAGCTGTGAGTGAGAGAGACAGATAGAGAAAGAGAAGATGTGAGTGAGAGAGAGAGAGCTAGAAGCTGTGAGTGAGTGAGAGAGAGAGAAGCTGTGAGTGAGAGAGAGAAAGAGAAGCTGTGAGTGAGAGAGAGAGAAAGAGAAGCTGTGAGTGAGAGAGAGATAAAGAGAAGCTGTGAGTTAGAGAGAGAGAGAAAGAGAAGCTGTGAGTGAGAGAGAGAGAAGCTGTGAGTGAGAGAGAGTGGGAGAAAGTGAAGCGGTGAGTGAGAGAGAGAGAGACAGAGAAGCTGCGAGTGAGAGAGAGAGCGAGAAAAAAAGATTCTGTGAGTGAGAGAGAGAGAGAGAGAAGCTGTGAGTGAGAGAGAGAGAGAGAAGCTGTGAGTGAGAGAGAGAAAGAGAAGCTGTGAGTGAGAGAGAGAGAGAAAGAGAACCTGTGAGTGAGAGAGAGATAGAGAAGCTGCGAGTTAGAGAGAGACAGAGAAAGAGAAGCTGTGAGTGAGAGAGAGAGAGAGAGAAGCTGTGAGTGAGAGAGAGAGAGAGAAGCTGTGAGTGAGAGAGAAAGAGAGGCTGTGAGTGAGAGAGAGAGAGAAGCTGTGAGAGAGAGATAAAGAGAAGCTGTGAGTTAGAGAGAGAGAAAGAGAAGCTGTGAGTGAGACAGAGAGAAAGAGAAGCTGTGTGTGTGTCAGAGAGAGAGAATCTGTGAGTGAGAGAGAGAGAGAAAGAGAAGCTGTGAGTGAGAGAGAAAGCTGTGAGTGAGAGAGAAAGAGAAAGAGAAGCTGTGAGTGAGAGAGAGAGAAGCTGAGAGTGAGAGAGAGAGAGAGAAACTGTGAGTGAGAGAGAGAGAAGCTGTGAGTGAGTGAGTGAGAGAGAGAGAAGCTGTGAGTGAGAGAGAGAAATAAAGAGAAGCTGTGAGTGAGTGAGAGAGATAGAGAGAAGCTGTGAGTGAGAGAGAGAAATAAAGAGAAGCTGTGAGTTAGAGAGAAACAGAGAAAGAGAAGCTGTGAGTGAGAGAGAGAGAGAAAGAGAAGCTGTGAGTGTGAGAGAGAGATAAAGAGAAGCTGTGAGTTAGAGAGAGACAAAGAAAGAGAAGCTGTGAGTGAGAGTGAGAGAGAAAGAGAAGCTGTGAGTGAGAGAGAGAGAGAAAGAGAAGCTGTGAGTGAGAGAGAGAGAAAGAAAGAGATGCTGTGAGTGAGAGAGAGAGGGTGAAAGAGAAGCTGTGATTGTGAGAAAGAGGGAGAAAAAGGGAAGCTGTCAGTGAGCGTGAGAGAGAGAGAGAAGCTGTGACAGTAGGAGAGAGAGAAAGAGAAGCTGTGAGTGAGTGAGAGAGAAAGAAAGAGAAGCTATGAGTGAGAGAGAGAGAAGCTGTAAGTGAGAGAGAGAGGGAGAAAAAGAAGCTGTGAGAGAGATAGAGAAAGAGAAGCTGTGAGTGAGAGAGAGAGACAGAGAAAGAGAACCTGTGAGTGAGAGAGAGAGAGCTAGAAGTTGTGAGTGAGTGAGGGAGAGAGAAGCTGTGAGTGAGAGAGAGAAAGAGAAGCTGTGAGTGAGAGAGAGAGAGAAAGAGAAGCTGTGAGTGAGAGAGAAATAAAGAGAAGCTGTGAGTTAGAGAGAGAGAGAAAGAGAAGCTGTGAGTGAGAGAGAGAGAAGCTGTGAGTGAGAGAGAGAGGGAGAAAGTGAAGCGGTGAGTGAGAGAGAGAGAGAGAGAGAGAAGCTGTGAGTGTGAGAGAGAGAGAAGCTGTGAGTGAGAAAAAAAGAAAGAAAGAGAAGCTGTGAGTGAGTGAGAGAGAGAGAGAAACTGTGAGTGAGAGAAAGAGAGAGAGAGAAAGAGAAGCTGTGAGTGAGAGAGAGAGAGAGAGAAAGAGAAGCTGTGAGAGAGAGAAAGAGAAGCTGTGAGTGAGAGAGAAAGAGAAGCTGTAAGTGAGAGAGAGAGAAAGAGAAGCTGTGAGTGAGAGAGAGAAAAAGAGAAGCTGTGAGTGAGAGAGAGAGAGAAAGAGAAGCTGTGAGAGAGAGAAAGAGAAGCAGTGAGTGAGAGAGAAAGAGAAGCTGTGAGTGAGAGAGAGAGAAAGAGAAGCTGTGAGTGAGAGAGAGAAAAAGAGAAGCTGTGAGTGAGAGAGAAAGGGAAAGAGAGGCTGTGAGTGAGAGAGAGAGAGAGAAAGAGAAGCTGTGAGTGAGAGAGAGAGAGAGAAAGAGAAGCTGTGTGAGAGAGAGAGAGAAGCTGTGAGTGAGATAGAAAGAAAGAAATAGAAGCTGTGAGTGAGTGAGAGAGAGAGAAGCTGTGAGTGAGAGAGAAAGAGAAGCTGTGAGTGAGAGAGAGAGAAGCTGTAAATGTGAGAGAGAGGGAGAAAGAGAAGCTGTGAGAGAGAGAGGGAAAGAGAAGCTGTGAGTGAGAGAGACAGACAGAGAAAGAGAAGCTGTGAGTGAGAGAGCTAGAAGCTGTGAGTGAGTGAGAGAGAGAGAAGCTGTGAGTGAGAGAGAGAAAGAGAAGCTGTGAGTGAGAGAGAGAGAGAGAGAGAAACTGTGAGTGAGAGAGAGATAAAGAGAAGCTGTGAGTGAGAGAGAGAGAAAGAAAGAGATGCTGTGAGTGAGAGAGAGAGGATGAAAGAGAAGCTGTAATTGTGAGAGAGAGGGAGAAAAAGCTGTCAGTGAGCGTGAGAGAGAGTGAGAAGCTGTGACAGTGGGAGAGAGAGAAAGAGAAACTGTGAGTGAGTGAGAAGAAAGAAAGAGAAGCTATGAGTGAGAGAGAGAGAAGCTGTAAATGTGAGAGAGAGGGAGAAAGAGAAGCTGTGAGAGAGAGAGGGAAAGAGAAGCTGTGAGTGAGAGAGACAGACAGAGAAAGAGAAGCTGTGAGTGAGAGAGAGAGAGCTAGAAGCTGTGAGTGAGTGAGAGAGAGAGAAGCTGTGAGTGAGAGAGAGAAAGAGAAGCTGTGAGTGAGAGACAGAGAGAAAGAGAAGCTGTGAGTGAGAGAGAGATAAAGAGAAGCTGTGAGTAAGAGAGAGAGAGAAAGAGAAGCTATGAGTGAGAGAGAGAGAAGCTGTGAGTGAGAGAGAGAGGGAGAAAGTGAAGCGGTGAGTGAGAGAGAGAGAGACAGAGAAGCTGTGAGTGAGAGAGAGAGCAAGAAAAAAAGAATCTGTGTGTGAGAGAGAGAAGCTGTGAGTGAGAGAGAGAGAGAAGCTGAGAGTGAGAGAGAGAAAGAGAAGCTGTGAGTGAGAGAGAGAGAGAAAGAGAAGCTGTGAGTGAGAGAGAGATAAAGAGAAGCTGTGAGTTAGAGAGAGACAGAGAAAGAGAAGCTGTGAGTGAGAGAGAGAGAGAGAGAGAAGCTGTGATTGAGAGAGAGAGAGAGAAGCTGTGAGTGAGA
This sequence comes from Bradypodion ventrale, assembly GCA_035047345.1. Taxonomy (NCBI): domain Eukaryota; kingdom Metazoa; phylum Chordata; class Lepidosauria; order Squamata; family Chamaeleonidae; genus Bradypodion; species Bradypodion ventrale. The sequence goes on along the minus strand of JAWDJE010000018.1, from coordinate 7,877,593 downwards.
GAGAAAGAGAGGCTGTGAGTGAGAGAGAGAGAGAGAAGCTGAGTGAGAGAGAGATAAAGAGAAGCTGTGAGTTAGAGAGAGAGAGAGAAGCTGTGAGTGAGACAGAGAGAAAGAGAAGCTGTGTGTGTGTCAGAGAGAGAGAATCTGTGAGTGAGAGAGAGAGAGAAAAAAGCTGTGAGTGAGAGAGAAAGAAAGAAAGAGAAGCTGTGAGTGAGTGAGAGAGAGAGAGAGAAACTGTGAGTGAGAGAGAGAAAGAAAGAGAAACTGTGAGTGAGAGAGAGCGAAGATGTGAGTGAGAGAAAGAGAAAGAGAAGCTGTGAGTGAGTGAGAGAGATAAAGAAAAGCTGTGAGTGATAGAGAGAGATAAAGAAAAGCTGTGAGTGAGAGAGAGAAAGAAAAGCTGGGAGTGAGTAAGAGAGAGAAAGAGAAGCTGTGAGTGAGTGAGAGAGAGAGAAGCTGTGAGTGAGAGAGAGAGAGAGAAGCTGTGAGTGAGAGAGAAAGAAAGAAAGAGAAGCTGTGAGTGAGTGAGTGAGAGAGAGAAACTGTGAGTGAGTGAGAGAGAGAAAGAGAAGCTGTGAGTGAGAGAGAGAGAGAAAGAAAGAGAAGCTGTGAGTGAGAGAGAGAGAGAAGCTGTGAGTGATTGAGAGATGGAGAAAGAGAAGCTGTGTGAGAGAGAGAAAGAAAGAGAATCTGTGAGTGAGAGAGAGAGAAAGAGAAGCTGTGACTGAGAGAGAGATAATGACAAGCTGTGAGTTAGAGAGAGACAGAGAAAGAGAAGCTGTGAGTGAGAGAGAGAGAGAATGAGATGTGAGTGAGAGAGAGAAAGAGAAACTGTGAGTGAGAGAGAGAGAGAAAGAAAGACAAGCTGCGAGTGAGAGAGAGATAAAGAGAAGCTGTGAGTTAGAGAGAGACAGAGAAAGAGAAGCTTGAGTGAGAGAGTGAGAGAAAGAGAAGCTGTGAGAGAGAGAGAGAGGGTGAAAGAGAAACTGTGTGTGAGAGAGAGGGAGAAAAAGGGAAGCTGTGAGTGAGCGTGAGAGAGAGAGAGAGAAGGTGTGACAGTGGGAGAGAGAGAGAGAAAGAGAAGCTGTGAGTGAGAGAGAGAGAAAGAAAGAAAGAAAGAGAAGCTATGAGTGAGAGAGAGAAGCTGTGAGTGAGAGAGAGAGGGAGAAAGAGAAGCTGTGAGTGAGAGAGAGAGGGAAAGAGAAGCTGTGAGTGTGAGAGAGAGACAGAGAAAGAGAAGCTGTGAGTGAGAGAGAGAGAGCTAGAAGCTGTGTGTGAGTGAGAGAGAGAGAAGCTGTGAGTGAGTGAGAGAAAGAGAAGCTGTGAGTGAGAGAGAGAGAGAGAGAAGCTGTGAGTGAGAGAGAGATAAAGAGAAGCTGTGTGTTAGAGAGAGAGAGAAAGAGAAGCTGTGAGTGAGAGAGAGAGAGAGAGAAAGAGAATTTGTGAGTGAGAGAGAGAGAGAGATGCTGTGAGTGAGAGAGAGAAAGAGAGAAGCTGTGTGAGAGAGAAAAAGAGAAGCTGTGAGTGAGAGAGAGAGAGAGAAAGAGAAGCTGTGAGTGAGAGAGAGATAAAGAAGCTGTGAGTTAGAGAGAGACAGAGAAAGAGAAGCTTTGAGTGAGAGAGAGAGAAAGAGAAGCTGTGTGTGTGAGAGAGAGAAGCTGTGAGTGAAAGAGAGAGAGAAAGAGAAGATGTTAGTGAGAGAGTGAGAGAGAGAAAGAGAAGCTGTGTGTGAGAGTGAGAGATAAGCTGTGAGTGACAGAGAGAGAGAGAAAGAGAAGTTGTGTGTGTGAGAGAGAGAGAAGCTGTGAGTGAGAGAGAGAGAGAGAAGCTGTCAATGAGAGAGAGAGAGAGAAGATGTGAGTGTGAGAGAGAAAGAGAAAGAGAAGCTGTGAGTGAGTGAGAGAGAGAGAGAGATAAAGAGAAGCTGTGAGTGATAAAGAGAGATAAAGAGAAGCTGTGTGTGTGAGAGAGAGAGAAGCTGTGAGTGAGAGAGAGAGAGAAAGAGAAGCTGTGAGTGAGTGAGTGAGAGAGAAGGTGTGAGTGAGAGAGAGAGAGAGAAACTGTGAGTGAGAGAGAAAGAAAGAAAGAGAGAGAAGCTGTGAGTGAGAGAGAGAGAGTAAGAGAAGCTGTGAGTGAGAGAGAGAGAGAGAAAGAGAAGCTGTGAGTGAGAGAGAGAGAGAAAGAAAGAGAAGCTGTGAGTGAGAGAGAGAGTGAAAGTGAAGATGTGAGTGAGAGAGAGAAAGAGGTGTGAGAGAGAGAGAGAGAGAAAGAGAAGCTGTGAGTGAGAGAGAGAGAGAAAGAGAAGCTGTGACTGAGAGAGAGAGATAAAGACAAGCTGTGAGTTAGAGAGAGACAGAGAGAGAGAGATAGTTGTGAGTGAGAAAGAGAGAGAAGCTGTGAGTGAGAGAGAGACAGAAAGAGATGTGAGTGAGAGAGAGAAAGAGAAACTGTGAGTGAGAGAGAGAGAGAAAGCAAGAGAAGCTGTGAGTGAGAGAGAGATAAAGAGAAGCTGTGAGTTAGAGAGAGACAGAGAAAGAGAAGCTGTTAGTGAGAGAGAGAGAGAAAGAGAAGCTGTGAGTGAGAGAGAGAGAGAAAGAGAAGCTGTGAGTGTGTGAGAGAGAGAGAAAGAAAGAGAAGCTGTGAGTGAGAGAGAGAGGGTGAAAGAGAAGCTGTGATTGTGAGAGAGAAGGAGAAAAAGGGAAGCTGTGAGTGAGCGTGAGAGAGAGAGAAGCTGTGACAGTGGGAGAGAGAGAGAGAGAAAGAGAAGCTGTGAGTGAGAGAGAGAGAAAGAAAGAGAAGCTATGAGCGAGAGAGAGAGAGAGAGAGAAGCTGTGAGTGAGAGAGAGAGGGAAAGAGAAGCTGTGAGTGTGAGAGAGAGACAGAGAAAGAGAAACTGTGAGTGAGAGAGAGAGAGCTAGAAGCTGTGAGTGAGTGAGAGAGAGAAAGAGAAGCTGTGCGTGTGTGTGAGAGAGAAAGAGATGCTGTGAGTGAGAGAGAGAGAAAGAAAGAGAAGCTGTGAGTGAGAGAGAGAAGCTTTGAGTGAGAGAGAGAGGGAGAAAGAGAATCTGTGAGTAAGAGAGAGAGAGAGAGAGAAGCTGTGAATGAGAGAGAGAGAGAAAGAGAAGATAGTGAGAGAGTGAGAGAGAAAGAGAAGCTGTGAGTGATAGAGAGAGAGAAGCTGTGAGTGAGAGAGCGAGAGAGAAAGATAAGCTGTGAGTTAGAGAGAAACAGAGAAAGAGAAGCTGTGAGTGAGAGAGAGAGAGAAAGAGAAGCTGTGTGTGTGTGAGAGAGAGAAGCTGTGTGTGTGTGAGAGAGAGAAGCTGTGAGTGAGAGAGAGAGAAAGAGATGTTAGTGAGAGAGAGAGAAAGAGAAGCTGTGAGTGAGAGAGAGAGAAAGAGAAGCTGTGAGTGAGAGAGAGAGAAAGAAAGAGAAGCTGTGAGTGAGAGAGAGAGAAGCCTTGAGTGAGAGAGAGAGGGAGAGAGAGAAGCTGTGAGAGAGAGAGAAAGAAAGAGATGCTGTGAGTGAGAGAGAGAGGGTGAAAGAGAAGCTGTGATTGTGAGAGAGAGGGAGAAAAAGCTGTCAGTGAGCGTGAGAGAGAGAGAGAAGCTGTGACAGTGGGAGAGAGAGAAAGAGAAGCTGTGAGTGAGTGAGAGAGAAAGAAAGAGAAGCTATGAGTGAGAGAGAGAGAAGCTGTAAGTGAGAGAGAGAGGGAGAAAGAGAAGCTGTGAGAGAGAGAGAGAAAGAGAAGCTGTGAGTGAGAGAGACAGATAGAGAAAGAGAAGCTGTGAGTGAGAGAGAGAGAGCTAGAAGCTGTGAGTGAGTGAGAGAGAGAGAAGCTGTGAGTGAGAGAGAGAAAGAGAAGCTGTGAGTGAGAGAGAGAGAAAGAGAAGCTGTGAGTGAGAGAGAGATAAAGAGAAGCTGTGAGTTAGAGAGAGAGAGAAAGAGAAGCTGTGAGTGAGAGAGAGAGAAGCTGTGAGTGAGAGAGAGTGGGAGAAAGTGAAGCGGTGAGTGAGAGAGAGAGAGACAGAGAAGCTGCGAGTGAGAGAGAGAGCGAGAAAAAAAGATTCTGTGAGTGAGAGAGAGAGAGAAGCTGTGAGTGAGAGAGAGAGAGAGAAGCTGTGAGTGAGAGAGAGAAAGAGAAGCTGTGAGTGAGAGAGAGAGAGAAAGAGAAGCTGTGAGTGAGAGAGAGATAGAGAAGCTGCGAGTTAGAGAGAGACAGAGAAAGAGAAGCTGTGAGTGAGAGAGAGAGAGAGAGAAGCTGTGAGTGAGAGAGAGAGAGAGAAGCTGTGAGTGAGAGAGAAAGAGAGGCTGTGAGTGAGAGAGAGAGAGAAGCTGTGAGAGAGAGATAAAGAGAAGCTGTGAGTTAGAGAGAGAGAAAGAGAAGCTGTGAGTGAGACAGAGAGAAAGAGAAGCTGTGTGTGTGTCAGAGAGAGAGAATCTGTGAGTGAGAGAGAGAGAGAAAGAGAAGCTGTGAGTGAGAGAGAAAGCTGTGAGTGAGAGAGAAAGAGAAAGAGAAGCTGTGAGTGAGAGAGAGAGAAGCTGAGAGTGGGAGAGAGAGAGAGAAACTGTGAGTGAGAGAGAGAGAAGCTGTGAGTGAGTGAGTGAGAGAGAGAGAAGCTGTGAGTGAGAGAGAGAAATAAAGAGAAGCTGTGAGTGAGTGAGAGAGATAGAGAGAAGCTGTGAGTGAGAGAGAGAAATAAAGAGAAGCTGTGAGTTAGAGAGAAACAGAGAAAGAGAAGCTGTGAGTGAGAGAGAGAGAGAAAGAGAAGCTGTGAGTGTGAGAGAGAGATAAAGAGAAGCTGTGAGTTAGAGAGAGACAAAGAAAGAGAAGCTGTGAGTGAGAGTGAGAGAGAAAGAGAAGCTGTGAGTGAGAGAGAGAGAAAGAGAAGCTGTGAGTGAGAGAGAGAGAAAGAAAGAGATGCTGTGAGTGAGAGAGAGAGGGTGAAAGAGAAGCTGTGATTGTGAGAAAGAGGGAGAAAAAGGGAAGCTGTCAGTGAGCGTGAGAGAGAGAGAGAAGCTGTGACAGTAGGAGAGAGAGAAAGAGAAGCTGTGAGTGAGTGAGAGAGAAAGAAAGAGAAGCTATGAGTGAGAGAGAGAGAAGCTGTAAGTGAGAGAGAGAGGGAGAAAAAGAAGCTGTGAGAGAGATAGAGAAAGAGAAGCTGTGAGTGAGAGAGAGAGACAGAGAAAGAGAACCGGTGAGTGAGAGAGAGAGAGCTAGAAGTTGTGAGTGAGTGAGGGAGAGAGAAGCTGTGAGTGAGAGAGAGAAAGAGAAGCTGTGAGTGAGAGAGAGAGAGAAAGAGAAGCTGTGAGTGAGAGAGAAATAAAGAGAAGCTGTGAGTTAGAGAGAGAGAGAAAGAGAAGCTGTGAGTGAGAGAGAGAGAAGCTGTGAGTGAGAGAGAGAGGGAGAAAGTGAAGCGGTGAGTGAGAGAGAGAGAGAGAGAGAGAAGCTGTGAGTGAGAGAGAGAGAGAAGCTGTGAGTGAGAAAAAAAGAAAGAAAGAGAAGCTGTGAGTGAGTGAGAGAGAGAGAGAAACTGTGAGTGAGAGAAAGAGAGATAGAGAAAGAGAAGCTGTGAGTGAGAGAGAGAGAGAGAGAGAAAGAGAAGCTGTGAGAGAGAGAAAGAGAAGCTGTGAGTGAGAGAGAAAGAGAAGCTGTGAGTGAGAGAGAGAGAAAGAGAAGCTGTGAGTGAGAGAGAGAAAAAGAGAAGCTGTGAGTGAGAGAGAGAGAGAAAGAGAAGCTGTGAGAGAGAGAAAGAGAAGCAGTGAGTGAGAGAGAAAGAGAAGCTGTGAGTGAGAGAGAGAGAAAGAGAAGCTGTGAGTGAGAGAGAGAAAAAGAGAAGCTGTGAGTGAGAGAGAAAGGGAAAGAGAGGCTGTGAGTGAGAGAGAGAGAGAGAAAGAGAAGCTGTGAGTGAGAGAGAGAGAGAGAAAGAGAAGCTGTGAGAGAGAGAGAGAGAAGCTGTGAGTGAGATAGAAAGAAAGAAATAGAAGCTGTGAGTGAGTGAGAGAGAGAGAAGCTGTGAGTGAGAGAGAAAGAGAAGCTGTGAGTGAGAGAGAGAGAGAGAGAAGCTGTGAGTGAGAGAGAGAGAGAAGCTGTGAGTGAGAGAGAGAGAAAGAAATAGAAGCTGTGAGTGAGTGAGAGAGAGAGAAGCTGTCAGTGAGAGAGAGAAAGAGAAGCTGTGAGTGAGAGAGAAAGGGAAAGAGAGGCTGTGAGTGACAGAGAGAGAGAGAAGCTGTGAGTGAGAGAGAGAGAGAAGCTGTGAGTGAGAGAGAAAGAGAGGCTGTGAGTGAGAAAGAGAGAGAGAAGCTGAGTGAGAGAGAGATAAAGAGAAGCTGTGAGTTAGAGAGAGAGGGAGAAAGAGAAGCTGTGAGTGAGACAGAGAGAAAGAGAAGCTGTGTGTGTGTGTGTGAGAGAGAAGCTTTGAGTGAGAGAGAGAGAGAAAAAGAGAAGCTGTGAGTGAGAGAGAGAGCGAGAAGCTGTGAGTGAGAGAGAGAGAGAGAAACTGTGAGTGAGAGAGAGAGAAGCTGTGAGTGAGTGAGAGAGAGAGAAGCTGTGTGAGAGAGAGAGAAATAAAGAGAAGCTGTGAGTTAGAGAGAAACAGAGAATGAGAAGCTGTGAGTGAGAGAGAGAGAAAGAGAAGCTGTGAGTGTGAGGGAGAGATAAAGAGAAGCTGTGAGTTAGAGAGAGACAGAGAAAGAGAAGCTGTGAGTGAGAGAGTGAGAGAGAAAGAGAAGCTGTGAGTGAGAGAGAGAGAGGAAGAGAAGCTGTGAGTGAGAGAGAGAGAAAGAAAGAGATGCTGTGAGTGAGAGAGAGAGGGTGAAAGAGAAGCTATGATTGTGAGAGAGAGGGAGAAAAAGCTGTCAGTGAGCGTGAGAGAGAGCGAGAAGCTGTGACAGTGGGAGAGAGAGAATGAGAAGCTGTGAGTGAGTGAGAAGAAAGAAAGAGAAGCTATGAGTGAGAGAGAGAGAAGCTGTAAATGTGAGAGAGAGGGAGAAAGAGAAGCTGTGAGAGAGAGAGGGAAAGAGAAGCTGTGAGTGAGAGAGACAGACAGAGAAAGAGAAGCTGTGAGTGAGAGAGAGAGAGCTAGAAGCTGTGAGTGAGTGAGAGAGAGAGAAGCTGTGAGTGAGAGAGAGAAAGAGAAGCTGTGAGTGAGAGAGAGAGAGAAAGAGAAGCTGTGAGTGAGAGAGAGATAAAGAGAAGCTGTGAGTGAGAGAGAGAGAAAGAAAGAGATGCTGTGAGTGAGAGAGAGAGGATGAAAGAGAAGCTGTGATTGTGAGAGAGAGGGAGAAAAAGCTGTCAGTGAGCGTGAGAGAGAGTGAGAAGCTGTGACAGTGGGAGAGAGAGAAAGAGAAGCTGTGAGTGAGTGAGAAGAAAGAAAGAGAAGCTATGAGTGAGAGAGAGAAGCTGTAAATGTGAGAGAGAGGGAGAAAGAGAAGCTGTGAGAGAGAGAGGGAAAGAGAAGCTGTGAGTGAGAGAGACAGACAGAGAAAGAGAAGCTGTGAGTGAGAGAGAGAGAGCTAGAAGCTGTGAGTGAGTGAGAGAGAGAGAAGCTGTGAGTGAGAGAGAGAAAGAGAAGCTGTGAGTGAGAGACAGAGAGAAAGAGAAGCTGTGAGTGAGAGAGAGATAAAGAGAAGCTGTGAGTAAGAGAGAGAGAGAAAGAGAAGCTGTGAGTGAGAGAGAGAGAAGCTGTGAGTGAGAGAGAGAGGGAGAAAGTGAAGCGGTGAGTGAGAGAGAGAGAGACAGAGAAGCTGTGAGTGAGAGAGAGAGCAAGAAAAAAAGAATCTGTGTGTGAGAGAGAGAAGCTGTGAGTGAGAGAGAGAGAGAAGCTGTGAGTGAGAGAGAGAAAGAGAAGCTGTGAGTGAGAGAGAGAGAGAAAGAGAAGCTGTGAGTGAGAGAGAGATAAAGAGAAGCTGTGAGTTAGAGAGAGACAGAGAAAGAGAAGCTGTGAGTGAGAGAGAGAGAGAGAGAGAAGCTGTGATTGAGAGAGAGAGAGAGAAGCTGTGAGTGAGAGAGAAAGAGAGGCTGTGAGTGAGAGAGAGAGAGAGAAGCTGAGTGAGAGAGAGATAAAGAGAAGCTGTGAGTTAGAGAGAGACAGAGAAAGAGAAGCTGTGAGTGAGAGAGAGAGAGAGAGAGAAGCTGTGATTGAGAGAGAGAGAGAGAAGCTGTGAGTGAGAGAGAAAGAGAGGCTGTGAGTGAGAGAGAGAGAGAGAAGCTGAGTGAGAGAGAGATAAAGAGAAGCTGTGAGTTAGAGAGAGAGAGAGAAGCTGTGAGTGAGACAGAGAGAAAGAGAAGCTGTGTGTGTGTCAGAGAGAGAGAATCTGTGAGTGAGAGAGAGAGAGAAAAAAGCTGTGAGTGAGAGAGAAAGAAAGAAAGAGAAGCTGTGAGTGAGTGAGAGAGAGAGAGAGAAACTGTGAGTGAGAGAGAGAAAGAAAGAGAAACTGTGAGTGAGAGAGAGCGAAGATGTGAGTGAGAGAAAGAGAAAGAGAAGCTGTGAGTGAGTGAGAGAGATAAAGAAAAGCTGTGAGTGATAGAGAGAGATAAAGAAAAGCTGTGAGTGAGAGAGAGAAAGAAAAGCTGGGAGTGAGTAAGAGAGAGAAAGAGAAGCTGTGAGTGAGTGAGAGAGAGAGAAGCTGTGAGTGAGAGAGAGAGAGAGAAGCTGTGAGTGAGAGAGAAAGAAAGAAAGAGAAGCTGTGAGTGAGTGAGTGAGAGAGAGAAACTGTGAGTGAGTGAGAGAGAGAAAGAGAAGCTGTGAGTGAGAGAGAGAGAGAAAGAAAGAGAAGCTGTGAGTGAGAGAGAGAGAGAAGCTGTGAGTGATTGAGAGATGGAGAAAGAGAAGCTGTGTGAGAGAGAGAAAGAAAGAGAATCTGTGAGTGAGAGAGAGAGAAAGAGAAGCTGTGACTGAGAGAGAGATAATGACAAGCTGTGAGTTAGAGAGAGACAGAGAAAGAGAAGCTGTGAGTGAGAGAGAGAGAGAATGAGATGTGAGTGAGAGAGAGAAAAAGAAACTGTGAGTGAGAGAGAGAGAGAAAGAAAGACAAGCTGCGAGTGAGAGAGAGATAAAGAGAAGCTGTGAGTTAGAGAGAGACAGAGAAAGAGAAGCTTGAGTGAGAGAGTGAGAGAAAGAGAAGCTGTGAGAGAGAGAGAGAGGGTGAAAGAGAAACTGTGTGTGAGAGAGAGGGAGAAAAAGGGAAGCTGTGAGTGAGCGTGAGAGAGAGAGAGAGAAGGTGTGACAGTGGGAGAGAGAGAGAGAAAGAGAAGCTGTGAGTGAGAGAGAGAGAAAGAAAGAAAGAAAGAGAAGCTATGAGTGAGAGAGAGAAGCTGTGAGTGAGAGAGAGAGGGAGAAAGAGAAGCTGTGAGTGAGAGAGAGAGGGAAAGAGAAGCTGTGAGTGTGAGAGAGAGACAGAGAAAGAGAAGCTGTGAGTGAGAGAGAGAGAGCTAGAAGCTGTGTGTGAGTGAGAGAGAGAGAAGCTGTGAGTGAGTGAGAGAAAGAGAAGCTGTGAGTGAGAGAGAGAGAGAGAGAAGCTGTGAGTGAGAGAGAGATAAAGAGAAGCTGTGTGTTAGAGAGAGAGAGAAAGAGAAGCTGTGAGTGAGAGAGAGAGAGAGAGAAAGAGAATTTGTGAGTGAGAGAGAGAGAGAGATGCTGTGAGTGAGAGAGAGAAAGAGAGAAGCTGTGTGAGAGAGAAAAAGAGAAGCTGTGAGTGAGAGAGAGAGAGAGAAAGAGAAGCTGTGAGTGAGAGAGAGATAAAGAAGCTGTGAGTTAGAGAGAGACAGAGAAAGAGAAGCTTTGAGTGAGAGAGAGAGAAAGAGAAGCTGTGTGTGTGAGAGAGAGAAGCTGTGAGTGAAAGAGAGAGAGAAAGAGAAGATGTTAGTGAGAGAGTGAGAGAGAGAAAGAGAAGCTGTGTGTGAGAGTGAGAGATAAGCTGTGAGTGACAGAGAGAGAGAGAAAGAGAAGTTGTGTGTGTGAGAGAGAGAGAAGCTGTGAGTGAGAGAGAGAGAGAGAAGCTGTCAATGAGAGAGAGAGAGAGAAGATGTGAGTGTGAGAGAGAAAGAGAAAGAGAAGCTGTGAGTGAGTGAGAGAGAGAGAGAGATAAAGAGAAGCTGTGAGTGATAAAGAGAGATAAAGAGAAGCTGTGTGTGTGAGAGAGAGAGAAGCTGTGAGTGAGAGAGAGAGAGAAAGAGAAGCTGTGAGTGAGTGAGTGAGAGAGAAGGTGTGAGTGAGAGAGAGAGAGAGAAACTGTGAGTGAGAGAGAAAGAAAGAAAGAGAGAGAAGCTGTGAGTGAGAGAGAGAGAGTAAGAGAAGCTGTGAGTGAGAGAGAGAGAGAGAAAGAGAAGCTGTGAGTGAGAGAGAGAGAGAAAGAAAGAGAAGCTGTGAGTGAGAGAGAGAGTGAAAGTGAAGATGTGAGTGAGAGAGAGAAAGAGGTGTGAGAGAGAGAGAGAGAGAAAGAGAAGCTGTGAGTGAGAGAGAGAGAGAAAGAGAAGCTGTGACTGAGAGAGAGAGATAAAGACAAGCTGTGAGTTAGAGAGAGACAGAGAGAGAGAGATAGTTGTGAGTGAGAAAGAGAGAGAAGCTGTGAGTGAGAGAGAGACAGAAAGAGATGTGAGTGAGAGAGAGAAAGAGAAACTGTGAGTGAGAGAGAGAGAGAAAGCAAGAGAAGCTGTGAGTGAGAGAGAGATAAAGAGAAGCTGTGAGTTAGAGAGAGACAGAGAAAGAGAAGCTGTTAGTGAGAGAGAGAGAGAAAGAGAAGCTGTGAGTGAGAGAGAGAGAGAAAGAGAAGCTGTGAGTGTGTGAGAGAGAGAGAAAGAAAGAGAAGCTGTGAGTGAGAGAGAGAGGGTGAAAGAGAAGCTGTGATTGTGAGAGAGAAGGAGAAAAAGGGAAGCTGTGAGTGAGCGTGAGAGAGAGAGAAGCTGTGACAGTGGGAGAGAGAGAGAGAGAAAGAGAAGCTGTGAGTGAGAGAGAGAGAAAGAAAGAGAAGCTATGAGCGAGAGAGAGAGAGAGAGAGAAGCTGTGAGTGAGAGAGAGAGGGAAAGAGAAGCTGTGAGTGTGAGAGAGAGACAGAGAAAGAGAAACTGTGAGTGAGAGAGAGAGAGCTAGAAGCTGTGAGTGAGTGAGAGAGAGAAAGAGAAGCTGTGCGTGTGTGTGAGAGAGAAAGAGATGCTGTGAGTGAGAGAGAGAGAAAGAAAGAGAAGCTGTGAGTGAGAGAGAGAAGCTTTGAGTGAGAGAGAGAGGGAGAAAGAGAATCTGTGAGTAAGAGAGAGAGAGAGAGAGAAGCTGTGAATGAGAGAGAGAGAGAAAGAGAAGATAGTGAGAGAGTGAGAGAGAAAGAGAAGCTGTGAGTGATAGAGAGAGAGAAGCTGTGAGTGAGAGAGCGAGAGAGAAAGATAAGCTGTGAGTTAGAGAGAAACAGAGAAAGAGAAGCTGTGAGTGAGAGAGAGAGAGAAAGAGAAGCTGTGTGTGTGTGAGAGAGAGAAGCTGTGTGTGTGTGAGAGAGAGAAGCTGTGAGTGAGAGAGAGAGAAAGAGATGTTAGTGAGAGAGAGAGAAAGAGAAGCTGTGAGTGAGAGAGAGAGAAAGAGAAGCTGTGAGTGAGAGAGAGAGAAAGAAAGAGAAGCTGTGAGTGAGAGAGAGAGAAGCCTTGAGTGAGAGAGAGAGGGAGAGAGAGAAGCTGTGAGAGAGAGAGAAAGAAAGAGATGCTGTGAGTGAGAGAGAGAGGGTGAAAGAGAAGCTGTGATTGTGAGAGAGAGGGAGAAAAAGCTGTCAGTGAGCGTGAGAGAGAGAGAGAAGCTGTGACAGTGGGAGAGAGAGAAAGAGAAGCTGTGAGTGAGTGAGAGAGAAAGAAAGAGAAGCTATGAGTGAGAGAGAGAGAAGCTGTAAGTGAGAGAGAGAGGGAGAAAGAGAAGCTGTGAGAGAGAGAGAGAAAGAGAAGCTGTGAGTGAGAGAGACAGATAGAGAAAGAGAAGCTGTGAGTGAGAGAGAGAGAGCTAGAAGCTGTGAGTGAGTGAGAGAGAGAGAAGCTGTGAGTGAGAGAGAGAAAGAGAAGCTGTGAGTGAGAGAGAGAGAAAGAGAAGCTGTGAGTGAGAGAGAGATAAAGAGAAGCTGTGAGTTAGAGAGAGAGAGAAAGAGAAGCTGTGAGTGAGAGAGAGAGAAGCTGTGAGTGAGAGAGAGTGGGAGAAAGTGAAGCGGTGAGTGAGAGAGAGAGAGACAGAGAAGCTGCGAGTGAGAGAGAGAGCGAGAAAAAAAGATTCTGTGAGTGAGAGAGAGAGAGAAGCTGTGAGTGAGAGAGAGAGAGAGAAGCTGTGAGTGAGAGAGAGAAAGAGAAGCTGTGAGTGAGAGAGAGAGAGAAAGAGAAGCTGTGAGTGAGAGAGAGATAGAGAAGCTGCGAGTTAGAGAGAGACAGAGAAAGAGAAGCTGTGAGTGAGAGAGAGAGAGAGAGAAGCTGTGAGTGAGAGAGAGAGAGAGAAGCTGTGAGTGAGAGAGAAAGAGAGGCTGTGAGTGAGAGAGAGAGAGAAGCTGTGAGAGAGAGATAAAGAGAAGCTGTGAGTTAGAGAGAGAGAAAGAGAAGCTGTGAGTGAGACAGAGAGAAAGAGAAGCTGTGTGTGTGTCAGAGAGAGAGAATCTGTGAGTGAGAGAGAGAGAGAAAGAGAAGCTGTGAGTGAGAGAGAAAGCTGTGAGTGAGAGAGAAAGAGAAAGAGAAGCTGTGAGTGAGAGAGAGAGAAGCTGAGAGTGGGAGAGAGAGAGAGAAACTGTGAGTGAGAGAGAGAGAAGCTGTGAGTGAGTGAGTGAGAGAGAGAGAAGCTGTGAGTGAGAGAGAGAAATAAAGAGAAGCTGTGAGTGAGTGAGAGAGATAGAGAGAAGCTGTGAGTGAGAGAGAGAAATAAAGAGAAGCTGTGAGTTAGAGAGAAACAGAGAAAGAGAAGCTGTGAGTGAGAGAGAGAGAGAAAGAGAAGCTGTGAGTGTGAGAGAGAGATAAAGAGAAGCTGTGAGTTAGAGAGAGACAAAGAAAGAGAAGCTGTGAGTGAGAGTGAGAGAGAAAGAGAAGCTGTGAGTGAGAGAGAGAGAAAGAGAAGCTGTGAGTGAGAGAGAGAGAAAGAAAGAGATGCTGTGAGTGAGAGAGAGAGGGTGAAAGAGAAGCTGTGATTGTGAGAAAGAGGGAGAAAAAGGGAAGCTGTCAGTGAGCGTGAGAGAGAGAGAGAAGCTGTGACAGTAGGAGAGAGAGAAAGAGAAGCTGTGAGTGAGTGAGAGAGAAAGAAAGAGAAGCTATGAGTGAGAGAGAGAGAAGCTGTAAGTGAGAGAGAGAGGGAGAAAAAGAAGCTGTGAGAGAGATAGAGAAAGAGAAGCTGTGAGTGAGAGAGAGAGACAGAGAAAGAGAACCGGTGAGTGAGAGAGAGAGAGCTAGAAGTTGTGAGTGAGTGAGGGAGAGAGAAGCTGTGAGTGAGAGAGAGAAAGAGAAGCTGTGAGTGAGAGAGAGAGAGAAAGAGAAGCTGTGAGTGAGAGAGAAATAAAGAGAAGCTGTGAGTTAGAGAGAGAGAGAAAGAGAAGCTGTGAGTGAGAGAGAGAGAAGCTGTGAGTGAGAGAGAGAGGGAGAAAGTGAAGCGGTGAGTGAGAGAGAGAGAGAGAGAGAGAAGCTGTGAGTGAGAGAGAGAGAGAAGCTGTGAGTGAGAAAAAAAGAAAGAAAGAGAAGCTGTGAGTGAGTGAGAGAGAGAGAGAAACTGTGAGTGAGAGAAAGAGAGATAGAGAAAGAGAAGCTGTGAGTGAGAGAGAGAGAGAGAGAGAAAGAGAAGCTGTGAGAGAGAGAAAGAGAAGCTGTGAGTGAGAGAGAAAGAGAAGCTGTGAGTGAGAGAGAGAGAAAGAGAAGCTGTGAGTGAGAGAGAGAAAAAGAGAAGCTGTGAGTGAGAGAGAGAGAGAAAGAGAAGCTGTGAGAGAGAGAAAGAGAAGCAGTGAGTGAGAGAGAAAGAGAAGCTGTGAGTGAGAGAGAGAGAAAGAGAAGCTGTGAGTGAGAGAGAGAAAAAGAGAAGCTGTGAGTGAGAGAGAAAGGGAAAGAGAGGCTGTGAGTGAGAGAGAGAGAGAGAAAGAGAAGCTGTGAGTGAGAGAGAGAGAGAGAAAGAGAAGCTGTGAGAGAGAGAGAGAGAAGCTGTGAGTGAGATAGAAAGAAAGAAATAGAAGCTGTGAGTGAGTGAGAGAGAGAGAAGCTGTGAGTGAGAGAGAAAGAGAAGCTGTGAGTGAGAGAGAGAGAGAGAGAAGCTGTGAGTGAGAGAGAGAGAGAAGCTGTGAGTGAGAGAGAGAGAAAGAAATAGAAGCTGTGAGTGAGTGAGAGAGAGAGAAGCTGTCAGTGAGAGAGAGAAAGAGAAGCTGTGAGTGAGAGAGAAAGGGAAAGAGAGGCTGTGAGTGACAGAGAGAGAGAGAAGCTGTGAGTGAGAGAGAGAGAGAAGCTGTGAGTGAGAGAGAAAGAGAGGCTGTGAGTGAGAAAGAGAGAGAGAAGCTGAGTGAGAGAGAGATAAAGAGAAGCTGTGAGTTAGAGAGAGAGGGAGAAAGAGAAGCTGTGAGTGAGACAGAGAGAAAGAGAAGCTGTGTGTGTGTGTGTGAGAGAGAAGCTTTGAGTGAGAGAGAGAGAGAAAAAGAGAAGCTGTGAGTGAGAGAGAGAGCGAGAAGCTGTGAGTGAGAGAGAGAGAGAGAAACTGTGAGTGAGAGAGAGAGAAGCTGTGAGTGAGTGAGAGAGAGAGAAGCTGTGTGAGAGAGAGAGAAATAAAGAGAAGCTGTGAGTTAGAGAGAAACAGAGAATGAGAAGCTGTGAGTGAGAGAGAGAGAAAGAGAAGCTGTGAGTGTGAGGGAGAGATAAAGAGAAGCTGTGAGTTAGAGAGAGACAGAGAAAGAGAAGCTGTGAGTGAGAGAGTGAGAGAGAAAGAGAAGCTGTGAGTGAGAGAGAGAGAGGAAGAGAAGCTGTGAGTGAGAGAGAGAGAAAGAAAGAGATGCTGTGAGTGAGAGAGAGAGGGTGAAAGAGAAGCTATGATTGTGAGAGAGAGGGAGAAAAAGCTGTCAGTGAGCGTGAGAGAGAGCGAGAAGCTGTGACAGTGGGAGAGAGAGAATGAGAAGCTGTGAGTGAGTGAGAAGAAAGAAAGAGAAGCTATGAGTGAGAGAGAGAGAAGCTGTAAATGTGAGAGAGAGGGAGAAAGAGAAGCTGTGAGAGAGAGAGGGAAAGAGAAGCTGTGAGTGAGAGAGACAGACAGAGAAAGAGAAGCTGTGAGTGAGAGAGAGAGAGCTAGAAGCTGTGAGTGAGTGAGAGAGAGAGAAGCTGTGAGTGAGAGAGAGAAAGAGAAGCTGTGAGTGAGAGAGAGAGAGAAAGAGAAGCTGTGAGTGAGAGAGAGATAAAGAGAAGCTGTGAGTGAGAGAGAGAGAAAGAAAGAGATGCTGTGAGTGAGAGAGAGAGGATGAAAGAGAAGCTGTGATTGTGAGAGAGAGGGAGAAAAAGCTGTCAGTGAGCGTGAGAGAGAGTGAGAAGCTGTGACAGTGGGAGAGAGAGAAAGAGAAGCTGTGAGTGAGTGAGAAGAAAGAAAGAGAAGCTATGAGTGAGAGAGAGAAGCTGTAAATGTGAGAGAGAGGGAGAAAGAGAAGCTGTGAGAGAGAGAGGGAAAGAGAAGCTGTGAGTGAGAGAGACAGACAGAGAAAGAGAAGCTGTGAGTGAGAGAGAGAGAGCTAGAAGCTGTGAGTGAGTGAGAGAGAGAGAAGCTGTGAGTGAGAGAGAGAAAGAGAAGCTGTGAGTGAGAGACAGAGAGAAAGAGAAGCTGTGAGTGAGAGAGAGATAAAGAGAAGCTGTGAGTAAGAGAGAGAGAGAAAGAGAAGCTGTGAGTGAGAGAGAGAGAAGCTGTGAGTGAGAGAGAGAGGGAGAAAGTGAAGCGGTGAGTGAGAGAGAGAGAGACAGAGAAGCTGTGAGTGAGAGAGAGAGCAAGAAAAAAAGAATCTGTGTGTGAGAGAGAGAAGCTGTGAGTGAGAGAGAGAGAGAAGCTGTGAGTGAGAGAGAGAAAGAGAAGCTGTGAGTGAGAGAGAGAGAGAAAGAGAAGCTGTGAGTGAGAGAGAGATAAAGAGAAGCTGTGAGTTAGAGAGAGACAGAGAAAGAGAAGCTGTGAGTGAGAGAGAGAGAGAGAGAGAAGCTGTGATTGAGAGAGAGAGAGAGAAGCTGTGAGTGAGAGAGAAAGAGAGGCTGTGAGTGAGAGAGAGAGAGAGAAGCTGAGTGAGAGAGAGATAAAGAGAAGCTGTGAGTTAGAGAGAGAGAGAGAGAAGCTGTGAGTGAGACAGAGAGAAAGAGAAGCTGTGTGTGTCTCAGAGAGAGAGAATCTGTGAGAGAGAGAGAGAGAGAGAGAAAGAGAAGCTGTGAGTGAGAGAGAAAGCTGTGAGTGAGAGAGAAAGAGAAAGAGAAGCTGTGAGTGAGAGAGAGAGAAGCTGTGAGTGAGTGAGAGAGAGAGAAACTGTGAGTGAGTGAGTGAGTGAGAGAGAAGCTGTGAGTGAGAGAGAGAAATAAAAAGAGGCTGTGAGTGAGTGAGAGAGATAGAGAGAAGCTGTGAGTCAGAGAGAGAAATAAAGAGAAGCTGTGAGTCAGAGAGAAACAGAGAAAGAGAAGCTGTGAGTGAGAGAGAGAGAGAAAGAGAAGCTGTGAGTGTGAGAGAGAGATAAAGAGAAGCTGTGAGTTAGAGAGAGACAGAGAAAGAGAAGCTGTGAGTGAGAGAGTGAGAGAGAAAGAGAAGCTGTGAGTGAGAGAGAGAGAGAAAGAGAAGCTGTGAGTGAGAGAGAGAGAAAGAAAGAGATGCTGTAAGTGAGAGAGAGAGGGTGAAAGAGAAGCTGTGATTGTGAGAGAGAGGGAGAAAAAGGGAAGCTGTCAGTGAGCGTGAGAGAGAGAGAGAAGCTGTGACAGTGGGAGAGAGAGAAAGAGTAGCTGTGAGTGAGTGAGAGAGAAAGAAAGAGAAGCTATGAGTGAGAGAGAGAGAAGCTGTAAGTGACAGAGAGAGGGAGAAAGAGAAGCTGTGAGAGAGATAGAGAAAGAGAAGCTGTGAGTGAGAGAGAGAGACAGAGAAAGAGAATCTGTGAGTGAGAGAGAGCTAGAAGTTGTGAGTGAGTGAGGGAGAGAGAAGCTGTGAGTGAGAGAGAGAAAGAGAAGCTGTGAGTGTGTGAGAGAGAAAGAAAGAGAAGCTATGAGTGAGAGAGAGAAGCTGTAAGTGAGAGAGAGAGGGAGAAAGAGAAGCTGTGAGAGAGAGAGAGAAAGAGAAGTTGTGAGTGAGAGAGACAGACAGAGAAAGAGAAGCTGTGATTGAGAGAGAGAGAGCTAGAAGCTGTGAGTGAGTGAGAGAGAGAAGCTGTGAGTGGGAGAGAGAAAGAGAAGCTGTGAGTGAGAGAGAGAGAGAAAGAGAAGCTGTGAGTGAGAGAGAGATAAAGAGAAGCTGTGAGTTAGAGAGAGAGAGAAAGAGAAGCTGTGAGTGAGAGAGAGAGAAGCTGTGAGTGAGAGAGAAAGGGAGAAAGTGAAGCGGTGAGTGAGAGAGAGATAAAGAGAAGCTGTGAGTTAGAGAGAGACAGAGAAAGAGAACCTGTGAGTGAGAGAGAGAGAGAGAAAGAGAAGCTGTGTGTGACAGAGAGAAGCTGTGAGTGAGAGAGAGAGAGAAAGAGAAGATGTTAGTGAGAGAGTGAGAGAGAGAAAGAGAAGCTGTGAGTGAGAGAGAGAGAGAAAGAGAAGGTGTGTGTGAGAGAGAAAGAGAAGCTGTGAGTGAGAGAGAGAGAGAAGATGTGAGTGAGTGAGAGAGAGAAGATGTGAGTGAGAGAAGGAGAAAGAGAAGCTGTGAGTGAGTGAGAGAGAGAGATAAAGAGAAGCTGTGAGTGTTAGAGAGAGATAAAGAAAAGCTGTGAGTGAGAGAGAGAAAGAGAAGCTGGGAGTGAGTAAGAGAGAGAAAGAGAAGCTGTGAGTGAGAGAGAGAGAGAAGCTGTGAGTGAGAGAGAGAGAGAGAGAAGCTGTGAGTGAGAGAGAAAGAAAGAAAGAGAAGCTGTGAGTGAGTGAGAGAGAGAGAGATAAACTGTGAGTGAGAGAGAGAGAGAGAGAAAGAGAAGCTGTGAGTGAGAGAGAGAGAAAGAAAGAGAAGCTGTGAGTGAGAGAGAGAGAGAAGCTGTGAGTGAGAGAGAGATGGAGAAAGAGAAGCCATGTGAGAGAGAGAGAGAAAGAGAAGCTGTGGGTGAGAGAGAGAGAGAAAGTGAAGATGTGAGAGAGAGAAAGAGGTGTGAGTGAGATAGAGAGAGAGAAGCTGTGAGTGAGAGAGAGAGAGAAAGAGAAGCTGTGACTGAGAGAGAGAGATAAAGACAAGCTGTGAGTGAGAGAGAGAAAGAGAAGCTGGGAGTGAGTAAGAGAGAGAAAGAGAAGCTGTGAGTGAGAGAGAGAGAGAAGCTGTGAGTGAGAGAGAGAGAGAAAGAGATGTGAGTGAGAGAGAGAAAGAGAAACTGTGAGTGAGAGAGAGAGAGAAAGAAAGACAAGATGTGAGTGAGAGAGAGATAAAGAGAAGCTGTGAGTTAGAGAGAGACAGAGAAAGAGAAGCTGTGAGTGAGAGAGAGAGAGAAGCTGTGAGTGTGAGAGAGATAGAGATAGAGAAGCTGTGAGTGAGAGAGAGAGAAAGAGAAGCTGTGAGTGAGAGAGTGAGAGAAAGAGAAGCTGTGAGTGAGAGGGAGAGGGTGAAAGAGAAACTGTGTGTGAGAGAGAGGGAGAAAAAGGGAAGCTGTGAGTGAGCGTGAGAGAGAGAGAGAGAGAAGGTGTGACAGTGGGAGAGAGAGAGAGAGAGAAAGAAAGAAAGAGAAGCTATGAGTGAGAGAGAGAAGCTGTGAGTGAGAGAGAGAGGGAGAACGAGAAGCTATGAGTGAGAGAGAGAGGGAAAGAGAAGCTGTGAGTGTGAGAGAGAGACAGAGAAAGAGAAGCTGTGATTGAGAGAGAGAGAGCTAGAAGCTGTGAGTGAGTGAGAGAGAGAGAAGCTGTGAGTGAGTGAGAGAAAGAGAAGTTGTGAGTGAGAGAGAGAGAGAAAGAGAAGTTGTGAGTGAGAGAGAGATAAAGAGAAGCTGTGAGTTAGAGAGAGAGAAAGAGAAGCTGTGAGTGAGAGAGAGAGAGAGAGAGAAAGAGAATCTGTGAGTGAGAGAGAGAAAGAGAGAAGCTGTGAGTGAGAGAGAGATAGAGAAGCTGTGAGTGAGAGAGAGAGAAAGAGAAGCTGTGAGTGAGAGAGACATAAAGAAGCTGTGAGTTAGAGAGAGACAGAGAAAGAGAAGATGTTAGTGAGAGAGTGAGAGAGAGAAAGAGAAGGTTTGTGTGTGAGAGAGAAAGAGAAGCTGTGTGTGAGAGAGAGAAGATGTGAGTGAGTGAGAGAGAGAGAAGATGTGAGTGAGAGAAAGAGAAAGAGAAGCTGTGAGTGAGTGAGAGAGAGAGATAAAGAGAAGCTGTGAGTGATAGAGAGAGATAAAGAAAAGCTGTGAGTGAGAGAGAGAAAGAGAAGCTGGGAGTGAGTAAGAGAGAGAAAGAGAGGCTGTGAGTGAGAGAGAGAGAGAGAAAAGTTGTGAGTGAGAGAGAAAGAAAGAAAGAGAAGCTGTGAGTGAGTGAGAGAGAGAGAGAGAAACTGTGAGTGAGAGAGAAAGAGAAAGTGTGAGTGAGAGAGAGCGAAGATGTGAGTGAGAGAAAGAGAAAGAGAAGCTGTGAGTGAGTGAGAGAGATAAAGAAAAGCTGTGAGTGATAGAGAGAGATAAAGAAAAGCTGTGAGTGAGAGAGATAAAGAAAAGCTGGGAGTGAGTAAGAGAGAGAAAGAGAAGCTGTGAGTGAGTGAGAGAGAGAGAAGCTGTGAGTGAGAGAGAGAGAGAGAGAAGCTGTGAGTGAGAGAGAAAGAAAGAAAGAGAAGCTGTGAGTGAGTGAGAGAGAGAGAGAGAAACTGTGAGTGAGTGAGAGAGAGAGAAAGAGAAGCTGTGAGTGAGAGAGAGAGAGAGAAAGAAAGAGAAGCTGTGAGTGAGAGAGAGAGAGAAGCTGTGAGTGAGAGAGAGATGGAGAAAGAGAAGCTGTTTGAGAGAGAGAGAGAAAGAGAATCTGTGAGTGAGAGAGAGAGAAAGAGAAGCTGTGACTGAGAGAGAGATAAAGACAAGCTGTGAGTTAGAGAGAGACAGAGAAAGAGAAGCTGTGAGTGAGAGAGAGAGAGAATGAGATGTGAGTGAGAGAGAGAAAGAGAAACTGTGAGTGAGAGAGAGAGAGAAAGAAAGACAAGCTGCGAGTGAGAGAGAGATAAAGAGAAGCTGTGAGTTAGAAAGACAGAGAAAGAGAAGCTTGAGTGAGAGAGTGAGAGAAAGAGAAGCTGTGAGTGAGAGAGAGAGGGTGAAAGAGAAACTGTGTGTGAGAGAGAGGGAGAAAAAGGGAAGCTGTGAGTGAGCATGAGAGAGAGAGAGAGAAGGTGTGACAGTGGGAGAGAGAGAGAGAAAGAGAAGCTGTGAGTGAGAGAGAGAGAAAGAAAGAAAGAAAGAGAAGCTATGAGTGAGAGAGAGAAGCTGTGAGAGAGAAAGGGAGAAAGAGAAGCTGTGAGTGAGAGAGAGAGGGAAAGAGAAGCTGTGAGTGAGAGAGAGATAAAGAGAAGCTGTGAGTTAGAGAGAGAGAGAAAGAGAAGCTGTGAGTGAGAGAGAGAGAGAGAAAAAGAGAATTTGTGAGTGAGAGAGAGAGAGATGCTGTGAGTGAGAGAGAGAAAGAGAGAAGCTGTGTGAGAGAGAAAAAGAGAAGCTGTGAGTGAGAGAGAGAGAGAGAAAGAGAAGCTGTGAGTGAGAGAGAGATAAAGAAGCTGTGAGTTAGAGAGAGACAGAGAAAGAGTAGCTGTGAGTGAGAGAGAGAGAAAGAGAAGCTGTGTGTGTGAGAGAGAGAAGCTGTGAGTGAGAGAGAGAGAAAGAGAAGATGTTAGTGAGAGAGTGAGAGAGAGAGAGAGAAGCTGTGTGTGAGAGTGAGAGATAAGCTATGAGTGACAGAGAGAGAGAGAAAGAGAAGTTGTGTGTGTGAGAGAGAGAGAAGCTGTGAGTGAGAGAGACAGACAGAGAGAAGCTGTCAATGAGAGAGAGAGAGAAGATGTGAGTGTGAGAGAGAAAGAGAAAGAGAAGCTGTTGGTGAGTGAGAGAGAGAGAGAGATAAAGAGAAGCTGTGAGTGATACAGAGAGATAAAGAGAAGCTGTGAGAGAGAGAGAGAGAGAGAAGCTGTGAGTGAGAGAGAGAGAGAAAGAGAAGGTGTGAGTGAGTGAGTGAGAGAGAAGGTGTGAGTGAGAGAGAGAGAGAGAAGCTGTGAGTGAGAGAGAAAGAAAGAGAGAGAAGCTGTGAGTGAGAGAGAGAGAGAGTAAGAGAAGCTGTGAGTGAGAGAGAGAGAGAGAAAGAGAAGCTGTGAGTGAGAGAGAGAGAGAAAGAAAGAGAAGCTGTGAGTGAGAGAGAGAGAGAAAGTGAAGATGTGAGTGAGAGAGAGAAAGAGGTGTGAGAGAGAGAGAGAGAAAGAGAAGCTGTGAGTGAGAAAGAGAGAAAGAGAAGCTGTGAGTGATAGAGAGAGAGATAAAGACAAGCTGTGAGTTAGAGAGAGACAGAGAGAGAGAGATAGCTGTGAGTGAGAAAGAGAGAGAAGCTGTGAGTGAGAGAGAGAGAGAAAGAGATGTGAGTGAGAGAGAGAAAGAGAAACTGTGAGTGAGAGAGAGAGAGAGAAAGCAAGAGAAGCTGTGAGTGAGAGAGAGATAAAGAGAAGCTGTGAGTTAGAGAGAGACAGAGAAAGAGAAGCTGTTAGTGAGAGAGAGAGAGAAAGAGAAGCTGTGAGTGAGAGAGAGAGAAAGAGAAGCTGTGAGTGTGTGTGAGAGAGAGATAGAGAAGCTGTGAGTGAGAGAGAGTGAGAGAAAGAAAAGCTGTGAGTGAGGGAGTGAGAGAAAGAGAAGCTGTGAGTGAGAGAGAGAGAAAGAAAGAGAAGCTGTGAGTGAGAGAGAGAGGGTGAAAGAGAAGCTGTGATTGTGAGAGAGAAGGAGAAAAAGGGAAGCTGTGAGTGAGCGTGAGAGAGAGAGAAGCTGTGACAGTGGGAGAGAGAGAGAGAGAAAGAGAAGCTGTGAGTGAGAGAGAGAAAGAAAGAGAAGCTATGAGCGAGAGAGAGAGAGAGAGAAGCTGTGAGTGAGAGAGAGAGGGAAAGAGAAGCTGTGAGTGAGAGAGAGAGACAGAGAAAGAGAAACTGTGAGTGAGAGAGAGAGAGCTAGAAGCTGTGAGTGAGTGAGAGAGAGAAAGAGATGCTGTGCGTGTGTGTGAGAGAGAAAGAGATGCTGTGAGTGAGAGAGAGAGAAAGAAAGAGAATCTGTGAGTGAGAGAGAGAGAAGCTTTGAGTGAGAGAGAGGGAGAAAGAGAATCTGTGAGTAAGAGAGAGAGAGAGAGAAGCTGTGAATGAGAGAGAGAGAGAAAGAGAAGATAGTGAGAGAGTGAGAGAGAAAGAGAAGCTGTGAGTGATAGAGAGAGAGAAGCTGTGAGTGAGAGAGCGAGAGAGAAAGATAAGCAGTGAGTTAGAGAGAAACAGAGAAAGAGAAGCTGTGAGTGAGAGAGAGAGAGAAAGAGAAGCTGTGTGTGTGTGAGAGAGAGAAGCTGTGTGTGTGTGTGAGAGAGAAGCTGTGAGTGAGAGAGAGAGAAAGAGATGTTAGTGAGAGAGAGAAAGAGAAGCTGTGAGTGAGAGAGAGAGAAAGAGAAGCTGTGAGTGAGAGAGAGAGAAAGAAAGAGAAGCTGTGAGTGAGAGAGAGAGAAGCCTTGAGTGAGAGAGAGAGGGAGAAAGTGAAGCGGTGAGTGAGAGAGAGAGAAAAAGAGAAGCTGTGAGTGTGAGAGAGAGAGAGAGAGAGAAAGAGAATCTGTGAGTAAGAGAGAGAGAAGCTGTGAGTGAGAGAGAGAGATAGAAGCTGTGAGTGAGAGAGAGAAAGAGAAGCTGTGAGTGAGAGAGAGAGAGCGAAAGAGAAGTTGTGAGTGAGAAAGAGAGAAAGAGCTGTGAGTGAGAGAGAGAGAAGCTGTGAGTGAGAGAGAGAGAAAGAGAAGATGTGAGTGAGAGAGAGAGAGAAAGAAAGAAAGAGAAGCTGTGAGTGAGAGAGAAGCTTTGAGTGAGAGAGAGAGAGGGAGAAAGTGAAGCGGTGAGTGAGAGAGAGAGAAAAAGAGAAGCTGTGAGTGTGAGAGAGTGAGAGAAAGAGAATCTGTGAGTAAGAGAGAGAGAGAAGCTGTGAGTTAGAGAGAGAGATAAAAGCTGCGAGTGAGAGAGAGAAAGAGAAGCTGTGAGTGAGAGAGAGAGAGAAAGAGAAGCTGTGAGTGAGAGAGAGAGAGAGAAAGAGAAGCTGTGAGTGAGAGAGAGAGAGAAAGAGAAGCTGTGTGTGTGTGAGAGAGAGAAGCTGTGAGTGAGAGAGAGAGAGAGAAAGAGAAGATGTTAGTGAGAGAGTGAGAGAGAGAAAGAGAACCTGTGAGTGAGAGAGAGAGAATCTGTGAGTGAGAGAGAGAGAAGGTGTGAGGAGAGAGAGAGAGAAGATGTGAGTGTGAGAGAGAATGAGAAAGAGAAGCTGTGAGTGAGTGAGAGATAGAGATAGATAAAGAGAAGCTGTGAGTGATCGAGAGAGATAAAGAGATGCTGTGAGTGAGAGAGAGAGAAGCTGTGAGTGAGAGAGAGAGAGAAAGAGAAGCTGTGAGTGAGAGAGAGAGAAGCTGTGTGAGAGAGAGAGAGATAGAAGCTGTGAGTGAGAGAGAAAGAAAGAAAGAAAGAGATGTGAGTGAGAGAGAGAGAGAAAGAGAAGATGTGTGTGTGAGAGAGAAAGAGAAGCTGTGAGTGAGAGAGAGAGATAGAAAGAGAAGCTGTGAGTGTGTGAGAGAGAGAGAAGCTGTGAGTGAGAGAGAGAGAGAGAGAAGCTGTGAGTGAGAGAGAGAGAGAAAGAGAAGCTGTGAGAGAGAGAGAGAGAGAAGCTGTCAGAGAGAGAGAGAGAAAGAAAGAGATGCTGTGAGTGAGTGAGAGAGAGAAGCTGTGAGAGAGAGAGGGAGCAAGAGAAGCTGTGTGAGAGAGAGAGAAAGAGAAGCTGTGAGTGAGAGAGAGAGAGAGAAAGAGAAGATGTGAGTGAGAGAGAGAGAGAGAAGCTGTGAGTGAGAGAGAGAGAGAGAGCGAAGCTGTGAGAGAGATAGACAAAGAGAAGCTGTGAGTGAGAGAGAGAGAAAGAGAAGCTGTGAGTGAGAGAGAGATAAAGAGAAGCTGTGAGTTAGAGAGAAACAGTGAAAGAGAAGCTATGAGTGAGAGAGAGAGAGAAAGAGAAGCTGTGTGTGAGAGAGAGAGAAGCTGTGAGTGAGAGAGAGAGAGAAAGAGAAGATAGTGAGAGAGTGAGAGAGAGAAAGAGAAGCTGTGAGTGAGAGAGAGAGAGAAGCTGTGAGTGAGTGAGTGAGAGAGAGAGAGAGAAACTGTGAGTGAGAGAGAGAGAGAGAAAGAGAAAGAGAAGCTGTGAGTGAGAGAGAGAGAGAAAGAAAGAGAAGCTGTGAGTGAGAGAGAGAGAGAGAGAGAGAAGCTGTGAGTGAGAGAGTGAGAGAAAGGGAAGCTGTGAGTGAGAGAGAGAGGGTGAAAGAGAAACTGTGAGTGAGAGAGAGAGAAAGTAAGAGAAGCTGTGAGTGAGAGAGAGAGGGTGAAAGAGAAGCTGTGATTGTGAGAGAGAGGGAGAAAAAGGGAAGCTGTGAGTGAGCGTGAGAGAGAGAGAGAAGCTGTGACAGTGGGATAGAGAGAAAGATAAGCTGTGAGTGAGAGAGAGAAAGAAACAGAAGCTATGAGTGAGAGAGAGAGAAGCTATGAGTGAGAGAGAGAGGGAGAAAGAGAAGTTGTGAGTGAGAGAGAGAGAGAAAGAGAAGCTGTGAGTGAGAGAGAGAGAGAGGGAGAAGCTGTGAGAGAGAGAGAGATAGAAGCTGTGAGTGAGTGAGAGAGAGTGAAGCAGTGAGAGAGAGAGAGAGAGAAGCTGTGAGTGAGAGAGAGAGAGAGAAGGAGAAGCTGTGAGTGAGATAGAGAGAGACAAAGAGAAGCTGTGAGTGAGAGAGAGAGAGAAGTTGTGAGTGAGAGAGAAAGAGAAGCTGTGAGTGAGAGAGAAAGAGAAGCTATGAGTTAGAGAGAGTGAAAGAGAAGCTGGAAGTGAGAGAGAGAGAGAATAAGAAGCTGTGAAATAGAGAGAGAAAGAGAAGCTGTGAGTGAGAGAGAGAGTGAGAAGCTGTGAGTGAGAGAGAAAGAGAAGCTGTGAGTGAGAGAGAAAGAGAAGCTGTGTGTGTGTGAGAGAGAGAGAAGCTGTGAGTGAGAGAGAGAGAAAGAGAAGCTGTGAGTGAGAGAGAGAGAGAAAGAGAAGCTGTGAGTGAGAGAGTGAGATAAAGAGAAGCTGTGAGTTAGAGAGAGACAGAGAAAGAGAAGCTGTGAGTGAGAGAGAGAGAGAAAAAGGATCTGTGAGTGAGAGAGAGAGAAAGAGAAGCTGTGAGTGAGAGAGAGAGAGAGAAGCTGTGAGTGAGAGTGAGAGAGAAAGAGAAGCTGTGAGTGAGAGAGTGAGAGAACGAGAAGCGCTGAGTGAGAGAGAGAAAGAGAAGCTGTGAGTGAGAGAGAGAGGGAGAAAGATAATCTGTGAGTGAGTGAGAGAGAGAGAGAGAGTAGATGTGAGTGAGAGAGAGAGAGAAGCTGTGAGTGAGTGAGTGAGAGAGAGAGAGGCTGTGAGTGAGAGAGAGATAAAGAGAAGCTGTGAGTTAGAGAGAGAGAGAAAGAGAAGCTGTGAGTGAGAGAGAGAGAGAAAGAGAAGCTGTGTGAGAGAGAGAGAATCTGTGAGTGAGAGAGAGAGAGAGAGAGAGAAAGAGAAGATGTCAGTAAGAGAGGGAGAGAGAGAGAATCTGTGAGTGAGAGAGAGAGAAAGATAAGCTGTGTGAGAGAGGGAGAGAAAGAGAAGCTGTGAGAGAGAGACAGAGAGAGAGTGAAGCTGTGAGTGAGAGAGAGAGAGAGAAGCTGTGAGTGAGAGAGAGAGAGAAAGAGAAGCTATGAGTGAGAGAGAAAGAAAGAAAAGCTGTGAGTGAGAGAGAAAGAGAAGCTGTGAGTGAGAGAGAGAGAGAGAGAGAAGCTGTGAGTGAGAGAGAAAGAGAGAAAGAGAAGCTGTGAGTGAGAGAGAGAAAGAGAAGCTGTGAGTGAGAGAGAGAGAAAGAGAAGCTGTGAGTGAGAGAGACATAAAGAAGCTGTGAGTTAGAGAGAGACAGAGAAAGAGAAGATGTTAGTGAGAGAGTGAGAGAGAGAAAGAGAAGGTGTGTGTGTGAGAGAGAAAGAGAAGCTGTGTGAGAGAGAGAGAAGATGTGAGTGAGTGAGAGAGAGAGAAGATGTGAGTGAGAGAAAGAGAAAGAGAAGCTGTGAGTGAGTGAGAGAGAGAGATAAAGAGAAGCTGTGAGTGATAGAGAGAGATAAAGAAAAGCTGTGAGTGAGAGAGAGAAAGAGAAGCTGGGAGTGAGTAAGAGAGAGAAAGAGAGGCTGTGAGTGAGAGAGAGAGAGAGAGAAAAGCTGTGAGTGAGAGAGAAAGAAAGAAAGAGAAGCTGTGAGTGAGTGAGAGAGAGAGAGAGAAACTGTGAGTGAGAGACAGAAAGAAAGAGAAACTGTGAGTGAGAGAGAGCGAAGATGTGAGTGAGAGAAAGAGAAAGAGAAGCTGTGAGTGAGTGAGAGAGATAAAGAAAAGCTGTGAGTGATAGAGAGAGATAAAGAAAAGCTGTGAGTGAGAGAGAGAAAGAAAAGCTGGGAGTGAGTAAGAGAGAGAAAGAGAAGCTGTGAGTGAGTGAGAGAGAGAAGCTGTGAGTGAGAGAGAGAGAGAGAGAAGCTGTGAGTGAGAGAGAAAGAAAGAAAGAGAAGCTGTGAGTGAGTGAGAGAGAGAGAGAAACTGTGAGTGAGTGAGAGAGAGAAAGAGAAGCTGTGAGTGAGAGAGAGAGAGAAAGAAAGAGAAGCTGTGAGTGAGAGAGAGAGAGAAGCTGTGAGTGATTGAGAGATGGAGAAAGAGAAGCTGTGTGAGAGAGAGAAAGAAAGAGAATCTGTGAGTGAGAGAGAGAGAAAGAGAAGCTGTGACTGAGAGAGAGATAATGACAAGCTGTGAGTTAGAGAGAGACAGAGAAAGAGAAGCTGTGAGTGAGAGAGAGAGAGAATGAGATGTGAGTGAGAGAGAGAAAGAGAAACTGTGAGTGAGAGAGAGAGAGAAAGAAAGACAAGCTGCGAGTGAGAGAGAGATAAAGAGAAGCTGTGAGTTAGAGAGAGACAGAGAAAGAGAAGCTTGAGTGAGAGAGTGAGAGAAAGAGAAGCTGTGAGAGAGAGAGAGAGGGTGAAAGAGAAACTGTGTGTGAGAGAGAGGGAGAAAAAGGGAAGCTGTGAGTGAGCGTGAGAGAGAGAGAGAGAAGGTGTGACAGTGGGAGAGAGAGAGAGAAAGAGAAGCTGTGAGTGAGAGAGAGAGAAAGAAAGAAAGAAAGAGAAGCTATGAGTGAGAGAGAGAAGCTGTGAGTGAGAGAGAGAGGGAGAAAGAGAAGCTGTGAGTGAGAGAGAGAGGGAAAGAGAAGCTGTGAGTGTGAGAGAGAGACAGAGAAAGAGAAGCTGTGAGTGAGAGAGAGAGAGCTAGAAGCTGTGTGTGAGTGAGAGAGAGAGAAGCTGTGAGTGAGTGAGAGAAAGAGAAGCTGTGAGTGAGAGAGAGAGAGAGAGAAGCTGTGAGTGAGAGAGAGATAAAGAGAAGCTGTGAGTTAGAGAGAGAGAGAAAGAGAAGCTGTGAGTGAGAGAGAGAGAGAGAAAAAGAGAATTTGTGAGTGAGAGAGAGAGAGAGATGCTGTGAGTGAGAGAGAGAAAGAGAGAAGCTGTGTGAGAGAGAAAAAGAGAAGCTGTGAGTGAGAGAGAGAGAGAGAAAGAGAAGCTGTGAGTGAGAGAGAGATAAAGAAGCTGTGAGTTAGAGAGAGACAGAGAAAGAGAAGCTTTGAGTGAGAGAGAGAGAAAGAGAAGCTGTGTGTGTGAGAGAGAGAAGCTGTGAGTGAAAGAGAGAGAGAAAGAGAAGATGTTAGTGAGAGAGTGAGAGAGAGAAAGAGAAGCTGTGTGTGAGAGTGAGAGATAAGCTGTGAGTGACAGAGAGAGAGAGAAAGAGAAGTTGTGTGTGTGAGAGAGAGAGAAGCTGTGAGTGAGAGAGAGAGAGAGAAGCTGTCAATGAGAGAGAGAGAGAGAAGATGTGAGTGTGAGAGAGAAAGAGAAAGAGAAGCTGTGAGTGAGTGAGAGAGAGAGAGAGATAAAGAGAAGCTGTGAGTGATAAAGAGAGATAAAGAGAAGCTGTGTGTGAGAGAGAGAGAGAAGCTGTGAGTGAGAGAGAGAGAGAAAGAGAAGCTGTGAGTGAGTGAGTGAGAGAGAAGGTGTGAGTGAGAGAGAGAGAGAGAAACTGTGAGTGAGAGAGAAAGAAAGAAAGAGAGAGAAGCTGTGAGTGAGAGAGAGAGAGTAAGAGAAGCTGTGAGTGAGAGAGAGAGAGAGAAAGAGAAGCTGTGAGTGAGAGAGAGAGAGAAAGAAAGAGAAGCTGTGAGTGAGAGAGAGAGTGAAAGTGAAGATGTGAGTGAGAGAGAGAAAGAGGTGTGAGAGAGAGAGAGAGAGAAAGAGAAGCTGTGAGTGAGAGAGAGAGAGAGAGAGAAGCTGTGACTGAGAGAGAGAGATAAAGACAAGCTGTGAGTTAGAGAGAGACAGAGAGAGAGAGATAGTTGTGAGTGAGAAAGAGAGAGAAGCTGTGAGTGAGAGAGAGAGAGAAAGAGATGTGAGTGAGAGAGAGAAAGAGAAACTGTGAGTGAGTGAGAGAGAGAAAGCAAGAGAAGCTGTGAGTGAGAGAGAGATAAAGAGAAGCTGTGAGTTAGAGAGAGACAGAGAAAGAGAAGCTGTTAGTGAGAGAGAGAGAGAAAGAGAAGCTGTGAGTGAGAGAGAGAGAGAAAGAGAAGCTGTGAGTGTGTGTGAGAGAGAGATAGAGAAGCTGTGAGTGAGAGAGAGTGAGAGAAAGAAAAGCTGTGAGTGAGGGAGTGACAGAAAGAGAAGCTGTGAGTGAGAGAGAGAGAAAGAAAGAGAAGCTGTGAGTGAGAGAGAGAGGGTGAAAGAGAAGCTGTGATTGTGAGAGAGAAGGAGAAAAAGGGAAGCTGTGAGTGAGCGTGAGAGAGAGAGAAGCTGTGACAGTGGGAGAGAGAGAGAGAGAAAGAGAAGCTGTGAGTGAGAGAGAGAGAAAGAAAGAGAAGCTATGAGCGAGAGAGAGAGAGAGAGAAGCTGTGAGTGAGAGAGAGAGGGAAAGAGAAGCTGTGAGTGTGAGAGAGAGACAGAGAAAGAGAAACTGTGAGTGAGAGAGAGAGAGCTAGAAGCTGTGAGTGAGTGAGAGAGAGAAAGAGAAGCTGTGCGTGTGTGAGAGAGAGAAAGAGATGCTGTGAGTGAGAGAGAGAGAAAGAAAGAGAAGCTGTGAGTGAGAGAGAGAGAAGCTTTGAGTGAGAGAGAGAGGGAGAAAGAGAATCTGTGAGTAAGAGAGAGAGAGAGAGAGAAGCTGTGAATGAGAGAGAGAGAGAAAGAGAAGATAGTGAGAGAGTGAGAGAGAAAGAGAAGCTGTGAGTGATAGAGAGAGAGAAGCTGTGAGTGAGAGAGCGAGAGAGAAAGATAAGCTGTGAGTTAGAGAGAAACAGAGAAAGAGAAGCTGTGAGTGAGAGAGAGAGAGAAAGAGAAGCTGTGTGTGTGAGAGAGAGAGAAGCTGTGTGTGTGTGAGAGAGAGAAGCTGTGAGTGAGAGAGAGAGAAAGAGATGTTAGTGAGAGAGAGAGAAAGAGAAGCTGTGAGTGAGAGAGAGAGAGAGAAAGAGAAGCTGTGAGTGAGAGAGAGAGAAAGAAAGAGAAGCTGTGAGTGAGAGAGAGAGAAGCCTTGAGTGAGAGAGAGAGGGAGAAAGTGAAGCGGTGAGTGAGAGAGAGAGAAAAAGAGAAGCTGTGAGTGCGAGAGAGAGAGAGAGAAAGAGAATCTGTGAGTAAGAGAGAGAGAGAAGCTGTGAGTGAGAGAGAGAGAGATAGAAGCTGTGATTGAGAGAGAGAAAGAGAAGCTGTGAGTGAGAGAGAGAGAGCGAAAGAGAAGCTGTGAGTGAGAAAGAGAGAAAGAGCTGTGAGTGAGAGAGAGAGAAGCTGTGAGTGAGAGAGAGAGAAAGAGAAGATGTGAGTGAGAGAGAGAGAGAAAGAAATAAAGAGAAGCTGTGAGTGAGAGAGAAGCTTTGAGTGAGAGAGAGAGAGGGAGAAAGTGAAGCGGTGAGTGAGAGAGAGAGAAAAAGAGAAGCTGTGAGTGTGAGAGTGAGAGAAAGAGAATCTGTGAGTAAGAGAGAGAGAGAAGCTGTGAGTTAGAGAGAGAGATAAAAGCTGCGAGTGAGAGAGAGAAAGAGAAGCTGTGAGTGAGAGAGAGAGAGAGAAAGAGAAGCTGTGAGTGAGAGAGAGAGAAAGAGAAGAGAAGATGTTAGTGAGAGAGTGAGAGAGAGAAAGAGAACCTGTGAGTGAGAGAGAGAATCTGTGAGTGAGAGAGAGAGAAGGTGTGAGGAGAGAGAGAGAGAAGATGTGAGTGTGAGAGAGAATGAGAAAGAGAAGCTGTGAGTGAGTGAGAGAGAGAGATAGATAAAGAGAAGCTGTGAGTGATAGAGAGAGATAAAGAGATGCTGTGAGTGAGAGAGAGAGAAGCTGTGAGTGAGAGAGAGAGAGAAAGAGAAGCTGTGAGTGAGAGAGAGAGAGAAAGGGAAGCTGTGAGTGAGAGAGAGAGGGTGAAAGAGAAACTGTGAGTGAGAGAGAGAGAAAGTAAGAGAAGCTGTGAGTGAGAGAGAGAGGGTGAAAGAGAAGCTGTGATTGTGAGAGAGAGGGAGAAAAAGGGAAGCTGTGAGTGAGCGTGAGAGAGAGAGAAGCTGTGACAGTGGGATAGAGAGAAAGATAAGCTGTGAGTGAG
Organism: Bradypodion ventrale; assembly: GCA_035047345.1. Classification (NCBI taxonomy): domain Eukaryota; kingdom Metazoa; phylum Chordata; class Lepidosauria; order Squamata; family Chamaeleonidae; genus Bradypodion; species Bradypodion ventrale. Next base: position 7,846,630 of record JAWDJE010000018.1, on the reverse strand, counting down.
AGAGAGAGAGAGAAAGAAACAGAAGCTATGAGTGAGAGAGAGAGAAGCTATGAGTGAGAGAGAGAGGGAGAAAGAGAAGTTGTGAGTGAGAGAGAGAGAGAAAGAGAAGCTGTGAGTGAGAGAGAGAAGAGAGAGAGAGGGAGAAGCTGTGAGAGAGAGAGATGGAAGCTGTGAGTGAGTGAGAGAGAGTGAAGCTGTGAGAGAGAGAGAGAGAGAAGCTATGAGTTAGAGAGAGTGAAAGAGAAGCTTCGAGTGAGAGAGAGAGAGACAAAGAGAAGCTGTGAGTGAGAGAGAGAGAGAAGTTGTGAGTGAGAGAGAAAGAGAAGCTGTGAGTGAGAGAGAAAGAGAAGCTATGAGTTAGAGAGAAAGAGAAGCTATGAGTTAGAGAGAGTGAAAGAGAAGCTGGGAGTGAGAGAGAGAGAGAATAAGAAGCTGTGAAATAGAGAGAGAAAGAGAAGCTGTGAGTGAGAGAGAGAGTGAGAAGCTGTGAGTGAGAGAGAAAGAGAAGCTGTTAGTGAGAGAGAAAGAGAAGCTGTGTGTGTGTGAGAGAGAGAAGCTGTGAGTGAGAGAGAGAGAAAGAGAAGCTGTGAGTGAGAGAGAGAGAGAAAGAGAAGCTGTGAGTGAGAGAGTGAGATAAAGAGAAGCTGTGAGTTAGAGAGAGACAGAGAAAGAGAAGCTGTGAGTGAGAGAGAGAGAGAGAAAAAGGATCTGTGAGTGAGAGAGAGAGAGAAAGAGAAGCTGTGAGTGAGTGAGAGAGAGAGAAGCTGTGAGTGAGAGTGAGAGAGAAAGAGAAGCTGTGAGTGAGAGAGTGAGAGAACGAGAAGCTGTGAGTGAGAGAGAGAAAGAGAAGCTGTGAGTGAGAGAGAGAGGGAGAAAGATAATCTGTGAGTGAGTGAGAGAGAGAGAGAGAGAGTAGCTGTGTGTGAGAGAGAGAAGCTGTGAGTGAGTGAGTGAGAGAGAGAGAAGCTGTGAGTGAGAGAGAGAAAGAGAAGCTGTGAGTGAGAGAGAGAGAGAGAAAGAGAAGCTGTGAGTGAGAGAGAGATAAAGAGAAGCTGTGAGTTAGAGAGAGAGAGAAAGAGAAGCTGTGAGAGAGAGAGAGAGAGAAAGAGAAGCTGTGTGAGAGAGAGAGAATCTGTGAGTGAGAGAGAAAGAAAGAAATAGAAGCTGTGAGTGAGTGAGAGAGAGAGAAGCTGTGAGTGAGAGAGAAAGGGAAAGAGAGGCTGTGAGTGAGAGAGAGAGAGAAGCTGTGAGTGAGAGAGAGAGAGAAGCTGTGAGTGAGAGAGAAAGAGATGCTGTGAGTGAGAGAGAGAGAGAGAAGCTGAGTGAGAGAGAGATAAAGAGAAGCTGTGAGTTAGAGAGAGAGAGAAAGAGAAGCTGTGAGTGAGACAGAGAGAAAGAGAAGCTGTGTGTGTGTGAGAGAGAGAGAAGCTGTGAGTGAGAGAGAGAGAGAAAGAGAAGCTGTGAGTGAGCGAGAAAGCTGTGAGTGAGAGAGAAAGAGAAAGAGAAGCTGTGAGTGAGAGAGAGAGAGAAGCTGTGAGTGAGAGAGAGAGAAACTGTGAGTGAGAGAGAGAGAAAGAGAAGATGTGAGTGAGAGAGAGAGAGAAAGAAAGAAAGAGAAGCTGTGAGTGAGAGAGAAGCTTTGAGTGAGAGAGAGAGAGGGAGAAAGTGAAGCGGTGAGTGAGAGAGAGAGAAAAAGAGAAGCTGTGAGTGTGAGAGAGTGAGAGAAAGAGAATCTGTGAGTAAGAGAGAGAGAGAAGCTGTGAGTTAGAGAGAGAGATAAAAACTGCGAGTGAGAGAGAGAAAAGAGAAGCTGTGAGTGAGAGAGAGAGAGAAAGAGAAGCTGTGAGTGAGAGAGAGAGAGAGAAAGAGAAGCTGTGAGTGAGAGAGAGAGAGAAAGAGAAGCTGTGTGTGTGTGAGAGAGAGAAGCTGTGAGTGAGAGAGAGAGAGAGAAAGAGAAGATGTTAGTGAGAGAGTGAGAGAGAGAAAGAGAACCTGTGAGTGAGAGAGAGAGAATCTGTGAGTGAGAGAGAGAGAAGGTGTGAGGAGAGAGAGAGAGAAGATGTGAGTGTGAGAGAGAATGAGAAAGAGAAGCTGTGAGTGAGTGAGAGATAGAGATAGATAAAGAGAAGCTGTGAGTGATCGAGAGAGATAAAGAGATGCTGTGAGTGAGAGAGAGAGAAGCTGTGAGTGAGAGAGAGAGAGAAAGAGAAGCTGTGAGTGAGAGAGAGAGAAGCTGTGTGAGAGAGAGAGAGATAGAAGCTGTGAGTGAGAGAGAAAGAAAGAAAGAAAGAGATGTGAGTGAGAGAGAGAGAGAAAGAGAAGATGTGTGTGTGAGAGAGAAAGAGAAGCTGTGAGTGAGAGAGAGAGATAGAAAGAGAAGCTGTGAGTGTGAGAGAGAGAGAGAAGCTGTGAGTGAGAGAAAGAGAGAGAGAAGCTGTGAGTGAGAGAGAGAGAGAAAGAGAAGCTGTGAGAGAGAGAGAGAGAGAAGCTGTCAGAGAGAGAGAGAGAAAGAAAGAGATGCTGTGAGTGAGTGAGAGAGAAGCTGTGAGAGAGAGAGGGAGCAAGAGAAGCTGTGAGAGAGAGAGAGAAAGAGAAGCTGTGAGTGAGAGAGAGAGAGAGAAAGAGAAGATGTGAGTGAGAGAGAGTGAGAGAAGCTGTGAGTGAGAGAGAGAGAGAGAGCGAAGCTGTGAGAGAGATAGAGAAAGAGAAGCTGTGAGTGAGAGAGAGAAAAAGAGAAGCTGTGAGTGAGAGAGAGATAAAGAGAAGCTGTGAGTTAGAGAGAAACAGTGAAAGAGAAGCTATGAGTGAGAGAGAGAGAGAAAGAGAAGCTGTGTGTGAGAGAGAGAGAAGATGTGAGTGAGAGAGAGAGAGAAAGAGAAGATAGTGAGAGAGTGAGAGAGAGAAAGAGAAGCTGTGAGTGAGAGAGAGAGAGAAGCTGTGAGTGAGTGAGTGAGAGAGAGAGAGAGAAACTGTGAGTGAGAGAGAGAGAGAGAAAGAGAAAGAGAAGCTGTGAGTGAGAGAGAGAGAGAAAGAAAGAGAAGCTGTGAGTGAGAGAGAGAGAAGCTGTGAGTGAGAGAGTGAGAGAAAGGGAAGCTGTGAGTGAGAGAGAGAGGGTGAAAGTGAAACTGTGAGTGAGAGAGAGAGAAAGTAAGAGAAGCTGTGAGTGAGAGAGAGAGGGTGAAAGAGAAGCTGTGATTGTGAGAGAGAGGGAGAAAAAGGGAAGCTGTGAGTGAGCGTGAGAGAGAGAGAAGCTGTGACAGTGGGATAGAGAGAAAGATAAGCTGTGAGTGAGAGAGAGAAAGAAACAGAAGCTATGAGTGAGAGAGAGAGAAGCTATGAGTGAGAGAGAGAGGGAGAAAGAGAAGTTGTGAGTGAGAGAGAGAGAGAAAGAGAAGCTGTGAGTGAGAGAGAGAGAGAGGGAGAAGCTGTGAGAGAGAGAGAGATAGAAGCTGTGAGTGAGTGAGAGAGAGTGAAGCAGTGAGAGAGAGAGAGAGAGAAGCTGTGAGTGAGAGAGAGAGAGAAGGAGAAGCTGTGAGTGAGATAGAGAGAGACAAAGAGAAGCTGTGAGTGAGAGAGAGAGAGAAGTTGTGAGTGAGAGAGAAAGAGAAGCTGTGAGTGAGAGAGAAAGAGAAGCTATGAGTTAGAGAGAGTGAAAGAGAAGCTGGGAGTGAGAGAGAGAGAGAATAAGAAGCTGTGAAATAGAGAGAGAAAGAGAAGCTGTGAGTGAGAGAGAGAGTGAGAAGCTGTGAGTGAGAGAGAAAGAGAAGCTGTGAGTGAGAGAGAAAGAGAAGCTGTGTGTGTGAGAGAGAGAGAAGCTGTGAGTGAGAGAGAGAGAAAGAGAAGCTGTGAGTGAGAGAGAGAGAGAAAGAGAAGCTGTGAGTGAGAGAGTGAGATAAAGAGAAGCTGTGAGTTAGAGAGAGACAGAGAAAGAGAAGCTGTGAGTGAGAGAGAGAAGTTGTGAGTGAGTGAGAGAGAGAGAAGCTGTGAGAGAGAGAAGCTGTGAGTGAGAGAGAGAGAGAAGGAGAAGCTGTGAGTGAGATAGAGAGAGAGAAAGAGAAGCTGTGAGTGAGAGAGAGAGAGAGAAGCTATGAGTGAGAGAGAAAGAGAAGCTGTGAGTGAGAGAGAGAGAGAACCTGTGAGTGAGAGAGAAAGAGAAGCTGTGAGTGAGAGAGAAAGAGAAGCTGTGTGTGTGTGAGAGAGAGAGAAGCTGTGAGTGAGAGAGAGAGAAAGAGAAGCTGTGAGTGAGAGAGAGAGAGAAAGAGAAGCTGTGAGTGAGAGAGTGAGATAAAGAGAAGCTGTGAGTTAGAGAGAGACAGAGAAAGAGAAGCTGTGAGTGAGAGAGAGAGAGAAAAAGGATCTGTGAGTGAGAGAGAGAGAGAGAAAGAGAAGCTGTGAGTGAGAGAGAGAGAGAGAAGCTGTGAGTGAGAGTGAGAGAGAAAGAGAAGCTGTGAGTGAGAGAGTGAGAGAACGAGAAGCTGTGAGTGAGAGAGAGAAAGAGAAGCTGTGAGTGAGAGAGAGAGGGAGAAAGATAATCTGTGAGTGAGTGAGAGAGAGAGAGAGAGTAGCTGTGAGTGAGAGAGAGAGAAGCTGTGAGTGAGTGAGTGAGAGAGAGAGAAGCTGTGAGTGAGAGAGAGAAAGAGAAGCTGTGAGTGAGAGAGAGAGAAAGAGAAGCTGTGAGTGAGAGAGAGATAAAGAGAAGCTGTGAGTTAGAGAGAGAGAGAAAGAGAAGCTGTGAGTGAGAGAGAGAGAGAAAGAGAAGCTGTGTGAGAGAGAGAGAATCTGTGAGTGAGAGAGAGAGAGAGAGAGAAAGAGAAGATGTCAGTAAGAGAGGGAGAGAGAGAGAATCTGTGAGTGAGAGAGAGAGAAAGATAAGCTGTGTGAGAGAGGGAGAGAAAGAGAAGCTGTGAGAGAGAGACAGAGAGAGAGTGAAGCTGTGAGTGAGAGAGAGAGAGAGAAGCTGTGAGTGAGAGAGAGAGAGAAAGAGAAGCTATGAGTGAGAGAGAAAGAAAGAAAAGCTGTGAGTGAGAGAGAAAGAGAAGCTGTGAGTGAGAGAGAGAGAGAGAGAAAGAGAAGGTGTGAGTGAGAGAGAAAGAGAGAAAGAGAAGCTGTGAGTGAGAGAGAGAAAGAGAAGCTGTGAGTGAGAGAGAGAGAAAGAGAAGCTGTGAGTGAGAGAGACATAAAGAAGCTGTGAGTTAGAGAGAGACAGAGAAAGAGAAGATGTTAGTGAGAGAGTGAGAGAGAGAAAGAGAAGGTGTGTGTGTGAGAGAGAAAGAGAAGCTGTGTGAGAGAGAGAGAAGATGTGAGTGAGTGAGAGAGAGAGAAGATGTGAGTGAGATAAAGAGAAAGAGAAGCTGTGAGTGAGTGAGAGAGAGAGATAAAGAGAAGCTGTGAGTGATAGAGAGAGATAAAGAAAAGCTGTGAGTGAGAGAGAGAAAGAGAAGCTGGGAGTGAGTAAGAGAGAGAAAGAGAGGCTGTGAGTGAGAGAGAGAGAGAGAGAAAAGCTGTGAGTGAGAGAGAAAGAAAGAAAGAGAAGCTGTGAGTGAGTGAGAGAGAGAGAGAGAAACTGTGAGTGAGAGAGAGAAAGAAAGAGAAACTGTGAGTGAGAGAGAGCGAAGATGTGAGTGAGAGAAAGAGAAAGAGAAGCTGTGAGTGAGTGAGAGAGATAAAGAAAAGCTGTGAGTGATAGAGAGAGATAAAGAAAAGCTGTGAGTGAGAGAGAGAAAGAAAAGCTGGGAGTGAGTAAGAGAGAGAAAGAGAAGCTGTGAGTGAGTGAGAGAGAGAGAAGCTGTGAGTGAGAGAGAGAGAGAGAGAAGCTGTGAGTGAGAGAGAAAGAAAGAAAGAGAAGCTGTGAGTGAGTGAGAGAGAGAGAGAAACTGTGAGTGAGTGAGAGAGAGAAAGAGAAGCTGTGAGTGAGAGAGAGAGAGAAAGAAAGAGAAGCTGTGAGTGAGAGAGAGAGAAGCTGTGAGTGATTGAGAGATGGAGAAAGAGAAGCTGTGTGAGAGAGAGAAAGAAAGAGAATCTGTGAGTGAGAGAGAGAGAAAGAGAAGCTGTGACTGAGAGAGAGATAAAGACAAGCTGTGAGTAAGAGAGAGACAGAGAAAGAGAATCTGTGAGTGAGAGAGAGAGAGAATGAGATGTGAGTGAGAGAGAGAAAGAGAAACTGTGAGTGAGAGAGAGAGAGAAAGAAAGACAAGCTGCGAGTGAGAGAGAGATAAAGAGAAGCTGTGAGTTAGAGAGAGACAGAGAAAGAGAAGCTTGAGTGAGAGAGTGAGAGAAAGAGAAGCTTGTGTGAGAGAGAGAGGGTGAAAGAGAAACTGTGTGTGAGAGAGAGGGAGAAAAAGGGAAGCTGTGAGTGAGCGTGAGAGAGAGAGAGAGAAGGTGTGACAGTGGGAGAGAGAGAGAGAAAGAGAAGCTGTGAGTGAGAGAGAGAGAAAGAAAGAAAGAAAGAGAAGCTATGAGTGAGAGAGAGAAGCTGTGAGTGAGAGAGAGAGGGAGAAAGAGAAGCTGTGAGTGAGAGAGAGAGGGAAAGAGAAGCTGTGAGTGTGAGAGAGAGACAGAGAAAGAGAAGCTGTGAGTGAGAGAGAGAGAGCTAGAAGCTGTGTGTGAGTGAGAGAGAGAGAAGCTGTGAGTGAGTGAGAGAAAGAGAAGCTGTGAGTGAGTGAGAGAGAGAGAAGCTGTGAGTGAGAGAGAGATAAAGAGAAGCTGTGAGTTAGAGAGAGAGAGAAAGAGAAGCTGTGAGTGAGAGAGAGAGAGAGAAAAAGAGAATTTGTGAGTGAGAGAGAGAGAGAGATGCTGTGAGTGAGAGAGAGAAAGAGAGAAGCTGTGTGAGAGAGAAAAAGAGAAGCTGTGAGTGAGAGAGAGAGAGAGAAAGAGAAGCTGTGAGTGAGAGAGAGATAAAGAAGCTGTGAGTTAGAAAGAGACAGAGAAAGAGAAGCTTTGAGTGAGAGAGAGAGAAAGAGAAGCTGTGTGTGTGAGAGAGAGAAGCTGTGAGTGAAAGAGAGAGAGAAAGAGAAGATGTTAGTGAGAGAGTGAGAGAGAGAAAGAGAAGCTGTGTGTGAGAGTGAGAGATAAGCTGTGAGTGACAGAGAGAGACAGAAAGAGAAGTTGTGTGTGTGAGAGAGAGAGAAGCTGTGAGTGAGAGAGAGAGAGAGAAGCTGTCAATGAGAGAGAGAGAGAGAAGATGTGAGTGTGAGAGAGAAAGAGAAGCTGTGAGTGAGTGAGAGAGAGAGAGAGATAAAGAGAAGCTGTGAGTGATAAAGAGAGATAAAGAGAAGCTGTGTGTGTGAGAGAGAGAGAAGCTGTGAGTGAGAGAGAGAGAGAAAGAGAAGCTGTGAGTGAGTGAGTGAGAGAGAAGGTGTGAGTGAGAGAGAGAGAGAGAAACTGTGAGTGAGAGAGAAAGAAAGAAAGAGAGAGAAGCTGTGAGTGAGAGAGAGAGAGTAAGAGAAGCTGTGAGTGAGAGAGAGAGAGAGAAAGAGAAGCTGTGAGTGAGAGAGAGAGAGAAAGAAAGAGAAGCTGTGAGTGAGAGAGAGAGTGAAAGTGAAGATGTGAGTGAGAGAGAGAAAGAGGTGTGAGAGAGAGAGAGAGAGAAAGAGAAGCTGTGAGTGAGAGAGAGAGAGAAAGAGAAGCTGTGACTGAGAGAGAGAGATAAAGACAAGCTGTGAGTTAGAGAGAGACAGAGAGAGAGAGATAGTTGTGAGTGAGAAAGAGAGAGAAGCTGTGAGTGAGAGAGAGAGAGAAAGAGATGTGAGTGGGAGAGAGAAAGAGAAACTGTGAGTGAGAGAGAGAGAGAAAGCAAGAGAAGCTGTGAGTGAGAGAGAGATAAAGAGAAGCTGTGAGTTAGAGAGAGACAGAGAAAGAGAAGCTGTTAGTGAGAGAGAGAGAGAAAGAGAAGCTGTGAGTGAGAGAGAGAGAGAAAGAGAAGCTGTGAGTGTGTGAGAGAGAGAGATAGAGAAGCTGTGAGTGAGAGAGAGTGAGAGAAAGAAAAGCTGTGAGTGAGGGAGTGAGAGAAAGAGAAGCTGTGAGTGAGAGAGAGAGAAAGAAAGAGAAGCTGTGAGTGAGAGAGAGAGGGTGAAAGAGAAGCTGTGATTGTGAGAGAGAAGGAGAAAAAGGGAAGCTGTGAGTGAGCGTGAGAGAGAGAGAAGCTGTGACAGTGGGAGAGAGAGAGAGAGAAAGAGAAGCTGTGAGTGATAGAGAGAGAAAGAAAGAGAAGCTATGAGCGAGAGAGAGAGAGAGAGAGAAGCTGTGAGTGAGAGAGAGAGGGAAAGAGAAGCTGTGAGTGTGAGAGAGAGACAGAGAAAGAGAAACTGTGAGTGAGAGAGAGAGAGCTAGAAGCTGTGAGTGAGTGAGAGAGAGAAAGAGAAGCTGTGCGTGTGTGAGAGAGAGAAAGAGATGCTGTGAGTGAGAGAGAGAGAAAGAAAGAGAAGCTGTGAGTGAGAGAGAGAAGCTTTGAGTGAGAGAGAGAGGGAGAAAGAGAATCTGTGAGTAAGAGAGAGAGAGAGAGAGAAGCTGTGAATGAGAGAGAGAGAGAAAGAGAAGATAGTGAGAGAGTGAGAGAGAAAGAGAAGCTGTGAGTGATAGAGAGAGAGAAGCTGTGAGTGAGAGAGCGAGAGAGAAAGATAAGCTGTGAGTTAGAGAGAAACAGAGAAAGAGAAGCTGTGAGTGAGAGAGAGAGAGAAAGAGAAGCTGTGTGTGTGTGAGAGAGAGAAGCTGTGTGTGTGTGAGAGAGAGAAGCTGTGAGTGAGAGAGAGAGAAAGAGATGTTAGTGAGAGAGAGAGAAAGAGAAGCTGTTTGTGAGAGAGAGAGAAAGAGAAGCTGTGAGTGAGAGAGAGAGAAAGAAAGAGAAGCTGTGAGTGAGAGAGAGAGAAGCCTTGAGTGAGAGAGAGAGGGAGAAAGTGAAGCGGTGAGTGAGAGAGAGAGAAAAAGAGAAGCTGTGAGTGCGAGAGAGAGAGAGAGAAAGAGAATCTGTGAGTAAGAGAGAGAGAGAAGCTGTGAGTGAGAGAGAGAGAGATAGAAGCTGTGAGTGAGAGAGAGAAAGAGAAGCTGTGAGTGAGAGAGAGAGAGCGAAAGAGAAGCTGTGAGTGAGAAAGAGAGAAAGAGCTGTGAGTGAGAGAGAGAGAAGCTGTGAGTGAGAGAGAGAGAAAGAGAAGATGTGAGTGAGAGAGAGAGAAAGAAATAAAGAGAAGCTGTGAGTGAGAGAGAAGCTTTGAGTGAGAGAGAGAGAGGGAGAAAGTGAAGCGGTGAGTGACAGAGAGAGAAAAAGAGAAGCTGTGAGTGTGAGAGTGAGAGAAAGAGAATCTGTGAGTAAGAGAGAGAGAAGCTGTGAGTTAGAGAGAGAGATAAAAGCTGCGAGTGAGAGAGAGAAAGAGAACCTGTGAGTGAGAGAGAGAGAGAGAAAGAGAAGCTGTGAGTGAGAGAGAGAGAGAGAAAGAGAAGCTGTGAGTGAGAGAGAGAGAAAGAGAAGAGAAGCTGTGAGTGAGAGAGAGAGAGAGAAAGAGAAGATGTTAGTGAGAGAGTGAGAGAGAGAAAGAGAACCTGTGAGTGAGAGAGAGAATCTGTGAGTGAGAGAGAGAGAAGGTGTGAGGAGAGAGAGAGAGAAGATGTGAGTGTGAGAGAGAATGAGAAAGAGAAGCTGTGAGTGAGTGAGAGAGAGAGATAGATAAAGAGAAGCTGTGAGTGATAGAGAGAGATAAAGAGATGCTGTGAGTGAGAGAGAGAGAAGCTGTGAGTGAGAGAGAGAGAGAAAGAGAAGCTGTGAGTGAGAGAGAGAGAAGCTGTGTGAGAGAGAGAGAGATAGAAGCTGTAAGTGAGAGAGAAAGAAAGAAAGAAAGAGATGTGAGTGAGAGAGAGAGAGAAAGAGAAGATGTGTGTGTGAGAGAGAAAGAGAAGCTGTGAGTGAGAGAGAGAGAAAGAAAGAGAAGCTGTGAGTGAGAGAGAGAGAGAGAAGCTGTGAGTGAGAGAGAGAGAGAAGCTGTGAGTGAGAGAGAGAGAGAAAGAGAAGCTGTGAGAGAGAGAGAGAGAGAGAAGCTGTCAGAGAGAGAGAGAAAGAAAGAGATGCTGTGAGTGAGTGAGAGAGAGAAGCTGTGAGAGAGAGAGGGAGCAAGAGAAGCCGTGAGAGAGAGAGAGAGAGAAAGAGAAGCTGTGAGTGAGAGAGAGAGAGAGAAAGAGAAGATGTGAGTGAGAGAGAGAGAAAGAAGCTGTGAGTGAGAGAGAGAGAGAGAGCGAAGCTGTGAGAGAGATAGAGAAAGAGAAGCTGTGAGTGAGAGAGAGAGAAAGAGAAGCTGTGAGTGAGAGAGAGATAAAGAGAAGCTGTGAGTTAGAGAGAAACAGTGAAAGAGAAGCTATGAGTGATAGAGAGAGAGAAAGAGAAGTTGTGTGTGTGTGTGAGAGAGAAGCTGTGAGTGAGAGAGAGAGAAAGAGAAGATAGTGAGAGAGTGAGAGAGAGAAAGAGAAGCTGTGAGTGAGAGAGAGAGAGAAGCTGTGAGTGAGAGAGCGAGAGAGAAAGAGAAGCTGTGAGTGAGAGAGACATAAAGAAGCTGTGAGTTAGAGAGAGACAGAGAAAGAGAAGATGTTAGTGAGAGAGTGAGAGAGAGAAAGAGAAGGTGTGTGTGTGAGAGAGAAAGAGAAGCTGTGTGAGAGAGAGAGAAGATGTGAGTGAGTGAGAGAGAGAGAAGATGTGAGTGAGATAAAGAGAAAGAGAAGCTGTGAGTGAGTGAGAGAGAGAGATAAAGAGAAGCTGTGAGTGATAGAGAGAGATAAAGAAAAGCTGTGAGTGAGAGAGAGAAAGAGAAGCTGGGAGTGAGTAAGAGAGAGAAAGAGAGGCTGTGAGTGAGAGAGAGAGAGAGAGAAAAGCTGTGAGTGAGAGAGAAAGAAAGAAAGAGAAGCTGTGAGTGAGTGAGAGAGAGAGAGAGAAACTGTGAGTGAGAGAGAGAAAGAAAGAGAAACTGTGAGTGAGAGAGAGCGAAGATGTGAGTGAGAGAAAGAGAAAGAGAAGCTGTGAGTGAGTGAGAGAGATAAAGAAAAGCTGTGAGTGATAGAGAGAGATAAAGAAAAGCTGTGAGTGAGAGAGAGAAAGAAAAGCTGGGAGTGAGTAAGAGAGAGAAAGAGAAGCTGTGAGTGAGTGAGAGAGAGAGAAGCTGTGAGTGAGAGAGAGAGAGAGAGAAGCTGTGAGTGAGAGAGAAAGAAAGAAAGAGAAGCTGTGAGTGAGTGAGAGAGAGAGAGAAACTGTGAGTGAGTGAGAGAGAGAAAGAGAAGCTGTGAGTGAGAGAGAGAGAGAAAGAAAGAGAAGCTGTGAGTGAGAGAGAGAGAAGCTGTGAGTGATTGAGAGATGGAGAAAGAGAAGCTGTGTGAGAGAGAGAAAGAAAGAGAATCTGTGAGTGAGAGAGAGAGAAAGAGAAGCTGTGACTGAGAGAGAGATAAAGACAAGCTGTGAGTAAGAGAGAGACAGAGAAAGAGAATCTGTGAGTGAGAGAGAGAGAGAATGAGATGTGAGTGAGAGAGAGAAAGAGAAACTGTGAGTGAGAGAGAGAGAGAAAGAAAGACAAGCTGCGAGTGAGAGAGAGATAAAGAGAAGCTGTGAGTTAGAGAGAGACAGAGAAAGAGAAGCTTGAGTGAGAGAGTGAGAGAAAGAGAAGCTGTGTGTGAGAGAGAGAGGGTGAAAGAGAAACTGTGTGTGAGAGAGAGGGAGAAAAAGGGAAGCTGTGAGTGAGCGTGAGAGAGAGAGAGAGAAGGTGTGACAGTGGGAGAGAGAGAGAGAAAGAGAAGCTGTGAGTGAGAGAGAGAGAAAGAAAGAAAGAAAGAGAAGCTATGAGTGAGAGAGAGAAGCTGTGAGTGAGAGAGAGAGGGAGAAAGAGAAGCTGTGAGTGAGAGAGAGAGGGAAAGAGAAGCTGTGAGTGTGAGAGAGAGACAGAGAAAGAGAAGCTGTGAGTGAGAGAGAGAGAGCTAGAAGCTGTGTGTGAGTGAGAGAGAGAGAAGCTGTGAGTGAGTGAGAGAAAGAGAAGCTGTGAGTGAGTGAGAGAGAGAGAAGCTGTGAGTGAGAGAGAGATAAAGAGAAGCTGTGAGTTAGAGAGAGAGAGAAAGAGAAGCTGTGAGTGAGAGAGAGAGAGAGAAAAAGAGAATTTGTGAGTGAGAGAGAGAGAGAGATGCTGTGAGTGAGAGAGAGAAAGAGAGAAGCTGTGTGAGAGAGAAAAAGAGAAGCTGTGAGTGAGAGAGAGAGAGAGAAAGAGAAGCTGTGAGTGAGAGAGAGATAAAGAAGCTGTGAGTTAGAAAGAGACAGAGAAAGAGAAGCTTTGAGTGAGAGAGAGAGAAAGAGAAGCTGTGTGTGTGAGAGAGAGAAGCTGTGAGTGAAAGAGAGAGAGAAAGAGAAGATGTTAGTGAGAGAGTGAGAGAGAGAAAGAGAAGCTGTGTGTGAGAGTGAGAGATAAGCTGTGAGTGACAGAGAGAGACAGAAAGAGAAGTTGTGTGTGTGAGAGAGAGAGAAGCTGTGAGTGAGAGAGAGAGAGAGAAGCTGTCAATGAGAGAGAGAGAGAGAAGATGTGAGTGTGAGAGAGAAAGAGAAGCTGTGAGTGAGTGAGAGAGAGAGAGAGATAAAGAGAAGCTGTGAGTGATAAAGAGAGATAAAGAGAAGCTGTGTGTGTGAGAGAGAGAGAAGCTGTGAGTGAGAGAGAGAGAGAAAGAGAAGCTGTGAGTGAGTGAGTGAGAGAGAAGGTGTGAGTGAGAGAGAGAGAGAGAAACTGTGAGTGAGAGAGAAAGAAAGAAAGAGAGAGAAGCTGTGAGTGAGAGAGAGAGAGTAAGAGAAGCTGTGAGTGAGAGAGAGAGAGAGAAAGAGAAGCTGTGAGTGAGAGAGAGAGAGAAAGAAAGAGAAGCTGTGAGTGAGAGAGAGAGTGAAAGTGAAGATGTGAGTGAGAGAGAGAAAGAGGTGTGAGAGAGAGAGAGAGAGAAAGAGAAGCTGTGAGTGAGAGAGAGAGAGAAAGAGAAGCTGTGACTGAGAGAGAGAGATAAAGACAAGCTGTGAGTTAGAGAGAGACAGAGAGAGAGAGATAGTTGTGAGTGAGAAAGAGAGAGAAGCTGTGAGTGAGAGAGAGAGAGAAAGAGATGTGAGTGAGAGAGAGAAAGAGAAACTGTGAGTGAGAGAGAGAGAGAAAGCAAGAGAAGCTGTGAGTGAGAGAGAGATAAAGAGAAGCTGTGAGTTAGAGAGAGACAGAGAAAGAGAAGCTGTTAGTGAGAGAGAGAGAGAAAGAGAAGCTGTGAGTGAGAGAGAGAGAGAAAGAGAAGCTGTGAGTGTGTGAGAGAGAGAGATAGAGAAGCTGTGAGTGAGAGAGAGTGAGAGAAAGAAAAGCTGTGAGTGAGGGAGTGAGAGAAAGAGAAGCTGTGAGTGAGAGAGAGAGAAAGAAAGAGAAGCTGTGAGTGAGAGAGAGAGGGTGAAAGAGAAGCTGTGATTGTGAGAGAGAAGGAGAAAAAGGGAAGCTGTGAGTGAGCGTGAGAGAGAGAGAAGCTGTGACAGTGGGAGAGAGAGAGAGAGAAAGAGAAGCTGTGAGTGATAGAGAGAGAAAGAAAGAGAAGCTATGAGCGAGAGAGAGAGAGAGAGAGAAGCTGTGAGTGAGAGAGAGAGGGAAAGAGAAGCTGTGAGTGTGAGAGAGAGACAGAGAAAGAGAAACTGTGAGTGAGAGAGAGAGAGCTAGAAGCTGTGAGTGAGTGAGAGAGAGAAAGAGAAGCTGTGCGTGTGTGAGAGAGAGAAAGAGATGCTGTGAGTGAGAGAGAGAGAAAGAAAGAGAAGCTGTGAGTGAGAGAGAGAAGCTTTGAGTGAGAGAGAGAGGGAGAAAGAGAATCTGTGAGTAAGAGAGAGAGAGAGAGAGAAGCTGTGAATGAGAGAGAGAGAGAAAGAGAAGATAGTGAGAGAGTGAGAGAGAAAGAGAAGCTGTGAGTGATAGAGAGAGAGAAGCTGTGAGTGAGAGAGCGAGAGAGAAAGATAAGCTGTGAGTTAGAGAGAAACAGAGAAAGAGAAGCTGTGAGTGAGAGAGAGAGAGAAAGAGAAGCTGTGTGTGTGTGAGAGAGAGAAGCTGTGTGTGTGTGAGAGAGAGAAGCTGTGAGTGAGAGAGAGAGAAAGAGATGTTAGTGAGAGAGAGAGAAAGAGAAGCTGTGAGTGAGAGAGAGAGAAAGAGAAGCTGTGAGTGAGAGAGAGAGAAAGAAAGAGAAGCTGTGAGTGAGAGAGAGAGAAGCCTTGAGTGAGAGAGAGAGGGAGAAAGTGAAGCGGTGAGTGAGAGAGAGAGAAAAAGAGAAGCTGTGAGTGCGAGAGAGAGAGAGAGAAAGAGAATCTGTGAGTAAGAGAGAGAGAGAAGCTGTGAGTGAGAGAGAGAGAGATAGAAGCTGTGAGTGAGAGAGAGAAAGAGAAGCTGTGAGTGAGAGAGAGAGAGCGAAAGAGAAGCTGTGAGTGAGAAAGAGAGAAAGAGCTGTGAGTGAGAGAGAGAGAAGCTGTGAGTGAGAGAGAGAGAAAGAGAAGATGTGAGTGAGAGAGAGAGAAAGAAATAAAGAGAAGCTGTGAGTGAGAGAGAAGCTTTGAGTGAGAGAGAGAGAGGGAGAAAGTGAAGCGGTGAGTGACAGAGAGAGAAAAAGAGAAGCTGTGAGTGTGAGAGTGAGAGAAAGAGAATCTGTGAGTAAGAGAGAGAGAGAAGCTGTGAGTTAGAGAGAGAGATAAAAGCTGCGAGTGAGAGAGAGAAAGAGAAGCTGTGAGTGAGAGAGAGAGAGAGAAAGAGAAGCTGTGAGTGAGAGAGAGAGAGAGAAAGAGAAGCTGTGAGTGAGAGAGAGAGAAAGAGAAGAGAAGCTGTGAGTGAGAGAGAGAGAGAGAAAGAGAAGATGTTAGTGAGAGAGTGAGAGAGAGAAAGAGAACCTGTGAGTGAGAGAGAGAATCTGTGAGTGAGAGAGAGAGAAGGTGTGAGGAGAGAGAGAGAGAAGATGTGAGTGTGAGAGAGAATGAGAAAGAGAAGCTGTGAGTGAGTGAGAGAGAGAGATAGATAAAGAGAAGCTGTGAGTGATAGAGAGAGATAAAGAGATGCTGTGAGTGAGAGAGAGAGAAGCTGTGAGTGAGAGAGAGAGAGAAAGAGAAGCTGTGAGTGAGAGAGAGAGAAGCTGTGTGAGAGAGAGAGAGACAGAAGCTGTAAGTGAGAGAGAAAGAAAGAAAGAAAGAGATGTGAGTGAGAGAGAGAGAGAAAGAGAAGATGTGTGTGTGAGAGAGAAAGAGAAGCTGTGAGTGAGAGAGAGAGAAAGAAAGAGAAGCTGTGAGTGAGAGAGAGAGAGAGAAGCTGTGAGTGAGAGAGAGAGAGAAGCTGTGAGTGAGAGAGAGAGAGAAAGAGAAGCTGTGAGAGAGAGAGAGAGAGAGAAGCTGTCAGAGAGAGAGAGAAAGAAAGAGATGCTGTGAGTGAGTGAGAGAGAGAAGCTGTGAGAGAGAGAGGGAGCAAGAGAAGCCGTGAGAGAGAGAGAGAGAGAAAGAGAAGCTGTGAGTGAGAGAGAGAGAGAGAAAGAGAAGATGTGAGTGAGAGAGAGAGAAAGAAGCTGTGAGTGAGAGAGAGAGAGAGAGCGAAGCTGTGAGAGAGATAGAGAAAGAGAAGCTGTGAGTGAGAGAGAGAGAAAGAGAAGCTGTGAGTGAGAGAGAGATAAAGAGAAGCTGTGAGTTAGAGAGAAACAGTGAAAGAGAAGCTATGAGTGATAGAGAGAGAGAAAGAGAAGTTGTGTGTGTGTGTGAGAGAGAAGCTGTGAGTGAGAGAGAGAGAAAGAGAAGATAGTGAGAGAGTGAGAGAGAGAAAGAGAAGCTGTGAGTGAGAGAGAGAGAGAAGCTGTGAGTGAGAGAGCGAGAGAGAAAGAGAAGCTGTGAGTGAGTGAGTGAGAGAGAGAGAGAGAAACTGTGAGTGAGAGAGAGAGAGAGAAAGAGAAAGAGAAGCTGTGAGTGAGAGAGAGAGAGAAAGAAAGAGAAGCTGTGAGTGAGAGAGAGAGAGAGAAAGAGAAGCTGTGAGTGAGAGAGTGAGAGAAAGGAAAGCTGTGAGTGAGAGAGAGAGGGTGAAAGAGAAACTGTGAGTGAGAGAGAGAGAAAGTAAGAGAAGCTGTGAGTGAGAGAGAGAGGGTGAAAGTGAAGCTGTGATTGTGAGAGAGAGGGAGAAAAAGGGAAGCTGTGAGTGAGCGTGAGAGAGAGAGAAGCTGTGACAGTGGGATAGAGAGAAAGATAAGCTGTGAGTGAGAGAGAGAGAAAGAAACAGAAGCTATGAGTGAGAGAGAGAGAAGCTATGAGTGAGAGAGAGAGGGAGAAAGAGAAGTTGTGAGTGAGAGAGAGAGAGAAAGAGAAGCTGTGAGTGAGAGAGAGAGAGAGGGAGAAGCTGTGTGAGAGAGAGAGATGGAAGCTGTGAGTGAGTGAGAGAGAGTGAAGCTGTGAGAGAGAGAGAGAGAGAAGCTGTGAGTGAGAGAGAGAGAGAAGGAGAAGCTGTGAGTGAGATAGAGAGAGACAAAGAGAAGCTGTGAGTGAGAGAGAGAGAGAAGTTGTGAGTGAGAGAGAAAGAGAAGCTGTGAGTGAGAGAGAAAGAGAAGCTATGAGTTAGAGAGAGTGAAAGAGAAGCTGGGAGTGAGAGAGAGAGAGAATAAGAAGCTGTGAAATAGAGAGAGAAAGAGAAGCTGTGAGTGAGAGAGAGAGTGAGAAGCTGTGAGTGAGAGAGAAAGAGAAGCTGTTAGTGAGAGAGAAAGAGAAGCTGTATGTGTGTGAGAGAGAGAAGCTGTGAGTGAGAGAGAGAGAAAGAGAAGCTGTGAGTGAGAGAGAGAGAGAAAGAGAAGCTGTGAGTGAGAGAGTGAGATAAAGAGAAGCTGTGAGTTAGAGAGAGACAGAGAAAGAGAAGCTGTGAGTGAGAGAGAGAGAGAAAAAGGATCTGTGAGTGAGAGAGAGAGAGAAAGAGAAGCTGTGAGTGAGAGAGAGAGAGAGAAGCTGTGAG
Organism: Bradypodion ventrale; assembly: GCA_035047345.1. Taxonomy (NCBI): domain Eukaryota; kingdom Metazoa; phylum Chordata; class Lepidosauria; order Squamata; family Chamaeleonidae; genus Bradypodion; species Bradypodion ventrale. The sequence goes on along the minus strand of JAWDJE010000018.1, from coordinate 7,829,669 downwards.
TGAGAGTGAGAGAGAAAGAGAAGCTGTGAGTGAGAGAGTGAGAGAACGAGAAGCTGTGAGTGAGAGAGAGAAAGAGAAGCTGTGAGTGAGAGAGAGAGGGAGAAAGATAATCTGTGAGTGAGTGAGAGAGAGAGAGAGAGTAGCTGTGAGTGAGAGAGAGAAGCTGTGAGTGAGTGAGTGAGAGAGAGAGAAGCTGTGAGTGAGAGAGAGAAAGAGAAGCTGTGAGTGAGAGAGAGAGAGAGAAAGAGAAGCTGTGAGTGAGAGAGAGATAAAGAGAAGCTGTGAGTTAGAGAGAGAGAGAAAGAGAAGCTGTGAGTGAGAGAGAAAGAGAAAGATAAGCTGTGAGTGACAGAGAGAGAGAGAAGCTGTGAGTGAGAGAGAGAGAAACTGTGAGTGAGTGAGAGAGAGAGAAGCTGTGAGTGAGACAGAGAGAAAGAGAAGCTGTGTGTGTGAGAGAGAGAGAGAAGCTGTGAGTGAGAGAGAGAGAGAAAGAGAAGTTGTGAGTGAGAGAGAAAGCTGTGAGTGAGAGAGAAAGAGAAAGATAAGCTGTGAGTGAGAGAGAGAGAGAAGCTGTGAGAGAGAGAGAAACTGTGAGTGAGAGAGAGAAATAAAGAGAATCTGTGAGTTAGAGAGAAACAGAGAAAGAGAAGCTGTGAGTGAGAGAGTGAGAGAGAAAGAGAAGCTGTGAGTGAGAGAGAGAGAGAAAGAGAAGCTGTGTGAGAGAGAGAAGCTGTGAGTGAGAGAGAAAGAAAGAAATAGAAGCTGTGAGTGAGTGAGAGAGAGAGAAGCTGTGAGTGATTGAGAGAGAGAGAAGCTGTGAGTGAGAGAGAAAGGGAAATTGAGGCTGTGAGTGAGAGAGAGAGAGAAGCTGTGAGTGAGAGAGAGAGAGAAGCTGTGAGTGAGAGAGAAAGAGATGCTGTGAGTGAGAGAGAGAGAGAGAAGCTGAGTGAGAGAGAGATAAAGAGAAGCTGTGAGTTAGAGAGAGAGAGAGAGAGAGAAGCTGTGAGTGAGACAGAGAGAAAGAGAAGCTGTGTGTGTGTGAGAGAGAGAGAAGCTGTGAGTGAGAGAGAGAGAAAGAGAAGCTGTGAGTGAGCGAGAAAGATGTGAGTGAGAGAGAAAGAGAAAGAGAAGCTGTGAGTGAGAGAGAGAGAGAGAGAAGCTGTGAGTGAGAGAGAGAGAGAAACTGTGAGTGAGAGAGAGAAAGAGAAGCTGTGAGTGAGAGAGAGATAAAGAGAAGCTGTGATTGTGAGAGAGAGGGAGAGAAAGGGAAGCTGTGAGTGAGCGTGAGAGAGAGAGAGAAGCTGTGACAGTGGGAGAGAGAGAAAGAGAAGCAGTGAGTGAGAGAGAAATAAAGAAAGGGAAGCTATGAGTGAGAGAGAGAGAAGCTGTAATTGAGAGAGAGAGGGAGAAAGAGAAGCTGTGTGTGAGAGAGAGAAAGAGAGGCTGTGAGTGAGAGAGACAGAAAGAGAAAGAGAAGCTGTGAGTGAGAGAGAGAGAGCTAGAAGCTGTGAGTGAGTGAGGGAGAGAGAAGCTTTGAGTGAGAGAGAGAAAGAGAAGCTGTGAGTGAGAGAGAGAGAAAGAGAAGCTGTGAGTGAGAGAGAGATAAAGAGAAGCTGTGAGTTAGAGAGAGAGAGAAAGAGAAGCTGTGAGTGAGAGAGAGAGAGAAGCTGTGAGTGAGAGAGAGAGGGAGAAATGGAAGCAGTGAGTGAGAGAGAGAGAGAAAGAGAAGCTGTGAGTGAGAGAGAGAGAGAGAAAAAATCTGTGTGTGTGAGAGAGAGAAGCTGTGAGTGAGAGAGAGAAGCTGTGAGTGAGAGAGAGAAAGAGAAGCTGTGAGTGAGAGAGAGAGAGAGAAAGAGAAGCTGTGAGTGAGAGAGAGATAAAGAGAAGCTGTGAGAGAGAGAGACAGAGAAAGAGAAGCTGTGAGTGAGAGAGAGAGAGAGAAAGACAAGCTGTGTGTGTGTGAGAGAGAGAAGGTGTGAGTGAGTGAGAGAGAGAAGGAGAAGATGTTAGTGAGAGAGTGAGAGAGAGAAAGAGAAGCTGTGAGTGAGAGAGAGAGAAGCTGTGTGAGAGAGAGAGAGAAAGAGAAGGTGTGTGTGAGAGAGAGAAAGCTGTGAGTGAGAGAGAGAGAAGCTGTGAGTGAGAGAGAGAGAGAAGATGTGAGTGAGAGAGAGAAAGAGAAAGAGAAGCTGTGAGTGAGTGAGAGAGAGAGATAAAGAGAAGCTGTTAGTGATAGAGAGAGATAAAGAAAAGCTGTGAGTGAGAGAGAGAAAGAGAAGCTGGGAGTGAGTAAGAGAGAAAGAGAAGCTGTGAGTGTGTGAGAGAGAGAGAAGCTGTGAGTGAGAGAGAGAGGGAGAAAGAGAAGCTGTGAGTGAGAGAGAGAGAGAAAGAGAAGCTGTGTGAGAGAGGGAGAGAAAGAGATGCTGTGAGTGAGAGAGAGTGAGTGAGAAGCTGTGAGTGAGAGAGAGAGAGAGAGAAGCTGTGAGAGAGAGAGAGAGAGAAAGAGAAGTTATGAGTGAGAGAGAGAGAAAGAGAAGCTGTGAGTGAGAGAGAGAAGCTGTGAGTGAGAGAGAGAGAGAAAGAGAAGCTGTGAGTGGGAGAGAGAGAAAGAGAAGCTGTGCATGTGAGAGTGAGAAAAAGGGAAGCTGTGAGTGAGAGTGAGAGAGATAGAAGCTGTGACAGTGGGAGAGAGAAAGAGAGAAAGAGAAGCTGTGAGTGAGAGAGAGAGGGAGAAAGAGAATCTGTGAGTGTGAGAGAGAGAGAGATAGAGTAGCTGTGAGTGAGAGAGAGAGAGAAGCTGTGAGTGAGTGAGTGAGAGAGAGAGAGAGAGAAGCTGTGAGTGAGAGAGAGAAAGAGAAGCTGCGAGTGAGAGAGAGAAAGAGAAGCTGTGAGTGAGAGAGAGATAAAGAGAAGCTGTGAGTTAGAGAGAGAGGGAGAAAGAGAATCTGTGAGTGAGAGAGATACATAGAGTAGCTGTGAGTGAGAGAGAGAGAGAAGCTGTGAGTGAGTGAGTGAGAGAGAGAGAGAAGCTGTGAGTGAGAGAGAGAAAGAGAAGCTGTGAGTGAGAGAGAGAAAGAGAAGCTGTGAGTGAGAGAGAGATAAAGAGAAGCTGTGAGTTAGAGAGAGAGAGAAAGAGAAGCTGTGAGTGAGAGAGAGAGAGAAAGAGAAGCTGTGTGAGGAGAGAATCTGTGAGTGAGAGAGAGAGCGAGAAAGAGAAGATGTCAGTGAGAGAGGGAGAGAAAGAGAGAAGCTGTGAGTGAGAGAAAGAGAGAAAGATAAGCTGTGTGAGAGAGGGAGAGAAAGAGATGCTGTGAGTGAGAGAGAGAGAGTGAGAAGCTGTGAGTGAGAGAGAGAGAGAGAAGCTGTGAGTGAGAGAGAGAGAGAGAAAGAGAAGCTATGAGTGAGAGAGAGAGAAAGAGAAGCTGTGAGTGAGAGAGAAAGAGAATTTGTGAGTGAGAGAGAGAGAGAAAGAGAAGCTGTGAGTGAGAGAGAGAGAGAAAAAGAGAAGCTGTGAGTGAGATTGAAAGAGAAAGAGAAGCTGTGAGAGAGAAGCTGTGAGTGAGAGAGAAATAAAGAAATAGAAGCTGTGAGTGAGTGAGAGAGAGAGAAGCTGTGAGTGAGAGAGAGAGAGAGAGAAGCTGTGAGTGAGAGAGAAAGGGAAAGAGAGGCTGTGAGTGAGAGAGAGAGAGAGAAGCTGTGAGTGAGAGAGAGAGAGAAGCTGTGAGTGAGAGAGAAAGAGAGGCTGTGAGTGAGAGAGAGAGAAGCTGAGAGAGAGATAAAGAGAAGCTGTGAGTTAGAGAGAGAGAAAGAGAAGCTGTGTGTGTGTGAGAGAGAGAAGCTGTGAGTGAGAGAGAGAGAGAGAGAAAGAGAAGCTGTGAGTGAGAGAGAAAGCTGTGAGTGAGAGAGAAAGAGAAAGATAAGCTGTGAGTGAGAGAGAGAGAGAGAAGCTGTGAGTGAGAGAGAGAGAAACTGTGAGTGAGTGAGAGAGAGAGAAGCTGTGAGTGAGTGAGAGAGAGAGAAGCTGTGAGTGAGAGAGAGAAATAAAGAGAAGGTGTGAGTGAGTGAGAGAGATAGAGAGAAGCTGTGAGTGAGAGAGAGAAATAAAGAGAAGCTGTGAGATAGAGAGAAACAGAGAAAGAGAAGCTGTGAGTGAGAGAGAGAGAGAGAAAGAGAAGCTGTGAGTGTGTGTGAGAGAGAAAGAGAAGCTGTGAGTTTGAGAGAAACAGAGAAAGAGAAGCTGTGAGTGAGAGAGTGAGAGAGAAAGAGAAGCTGTGAGTGAGAGAGAGAGAGAGAAAGAGAAGCTGTGAGTGAGAGAGAGAGAAAGAAAGAGAAGCTGTGAGTGAGAGAGAGAGGGAGAAAGAGAATCTGTGAGTGAGTGAGTGAGAGAGAGAGAAGCTGTGAGTGAGAGAGAGAGAGATAGAGTAGCTGTGAGTGAGAGAGAGAGTGAAGCTGTGAGTGAGTGAGAGAGAGAGAAGCTGTGAGTGAGAGAGAAAGAGAAGATGTGAGTGAGAGAGAGAGAGAAAGAGAAGATGTCAGTGAGAGAGGGAGAGAGAGAGAGAACCTGTGAGAGAGAGAGAGAGAGAAAGATAAGCTGTGTGAGAGAGGGAGAGAAAGAGAAGTTGTGAGTGAGAGAGAGAGAGAGTGAGAAGCTGTGTGTGTGTGTGTGAGAGAGAGAAGCTGAGTGAGAGTGAGAGAGAGAAAGAGAAGCTATGAGTAAGAGAGAGAAAAAGAGAAGCTGTGAGTGAGAGAGAAAGAGAAGCTGTGAGTGAGAGAGAGAGAGAAAGAGAAGCTGTGAGTGAGAGAGAGAGAGAGAAAGAGAAGCTGTGAGTGAGAGAGTGAAAGAGAAAGAGAAGCTGTGTGTGTGAGAGAGAAGCTGTGAGTGAGAGAGAAAGAAAGAAATAGAAGCTGTGAGTGAGTGAGAGAGAAAGAGAAGCTGTGAGTGAGAGAGAGAGAAAGAGAAGCTGTGAGTGAGAGAGAGAGAGAAAGAGAAGCTGTGAGTGAGAGAGTGAAAGAGAAAGCGAAGCTGTGTGAGAGAGAGACTAGCTGTGAGTGAGAAGGAAAGAAAGAAATAGAAGCTGTGAGTGAGTGAGAGAGAGAGAAGCTGTGAGTGAGAGAGAGAGAAGCTGTGAGTGAGTGAGAGAGAGAGAAAGAGAAGGTGTGAGTGAGAGAGAGAAAAAGAAGCTGTGAGTGAGAGAGAGAAGCTGTGAGTGAGAGAGAGAGAGAGAAGATGTGAGTGAGAGAGAGAAAGAGAAAGAGAAGCTGTGAGTGAGTGAGAGAGATAAAGAGAAGCTGTGAGTGAGAGAGAGAGATAAAGAAAAGCTGTGAGTGAGAGAGAGAAAGAGAAGCTGGGAGTGAGTAAGAGAGAGAAAGAGAAGCTGGGAGTGAGTAAGAGAGAGAAAGAGAAGCTGTGAGTGTGTGTGAGAGAGAAGCTGTGAGTGAGAGAGACAGACAGAGAAGCTGTGAGTGAGAGAGAAAGAAAGAAAGAGAAGTTGTGAGTGAGTGAGAGAGAGAGAGAAACTGTGAGTGAGAGAGAGAGAGAGAGAGAGAGAGAAGCTGTGAGTGAGTGAGAGAGAGAGAGAGAGAAGCTGTGAGAGAGAGAGAGAAGCTGTGAGTGAGTGAGAGAGAGAGAAGCTGTGAGAGAGAGAGAGAGAAGCTGTGAGTGAGAGAGAGAGAGAAGGAGAAGCTGTGAGTGAGATAGAGAGAGAGAAAGAGAAGCTGTGAGTGAGAGAGAAAGAGAAGCTGTGAGTGAGAGAGAAAGAGAAGCTATGAGTTAGAGAGAGAGAGTGAAAGAGAAGCTGTGAGTGAGAGAGAGAGAAGAAGAAGCTGTGAGTGAGAGAGAGAGAGAGAGAAAGAGAAGCTGTGAGTGAGAGAGAGAGAGAAGCTGTGAGTGAGCGTGAGAGAGAAAGAGAAGCTGTGAGTGAGAGAGTGAGAGAAAGAGAAGCTGTGAGTGAGAGAGAGAGAAAGAAAGAGAAGCTGTGAGTGAGAGAGAGAGTGAAGCTATGAGTGAGAGAGTGAGAGAACGAGAAGCTGTGAGTGTTTGAGAGAGAAAAAGAAGCTGTGAGTGAGAGAGAGAGAGAAAGTGAAGCTGTGAGTGAGAGAGTGAGATAAAGAGAAGCTGTGAGTTAGAGAGAGACAGAGAAAGAGAAGCTGTGAGTGAGAGAGCGAGAGAAGAAGAAGCTGTGAGTGAGAGAGAGAGAGAGAAAGAGAAGCTGTGAGTGAGAGAGAGAGTGAAGCTATGAGTGAGAGAGTGAGAGAACGAGAAGCTGTGAGTGAGAGAGAGAGAAAGAAAGAGAAGCTGTGAGTGAGAGAGAGAAGCTGTGAGTGAGAGAGAGAGAAAGAGAAGCTGTGAGTGAGAGAGAGAGAGAAAGTGAAGCTGTGAGTGAGAGAGTGAGATAAAGAGAAGCTGTGAGTTAGAGAGAGACAGAGAGAGAGAAGCTGTGAGTGAGAGTGAGAGAGAGAGAGTGAGAAGCTGTGAGTGAGAGTGAGAGAGAAAGAGAAGCTGTGAGTGAGAGAAAGAGAAGCTGTGAGTGAGAGAGAGAAGCTGTGAGTGAGAGAGAGAGAGAAAGAGAAGCTGTGAGTGAGAGAGAGATAAAGAGAAGCTGTGAGTTAGAGAGAGACAGAGAAAGAGAAGCTGTGAGTGAGAGAGAAAGTGAAAGAGAAGCTGTGTGTGTGTGAGAGAGAAGCTGTGAGTGAGAGAGAGAGAGAAAGAGAAGATGTTAGTGAGAGATTGAGAGAGAGAAAGAGAAGCTGTGAGTGAGAGAGAGAGAAGCTGTGAGTGAGAGAAAGAGAGAAAGAGAAGGTGTGAGTGAGAGAGAGAAAGAGAAGCTGTGAGTGAGAGAGAGAGAGAAGCTGTGAGTGAGAGAGAGAGAGAGAGAAGATGTGAGTGAGAGAGAGAAAGAGAAAGAGAAGCTGTGAGTGAGTGAGAGAGATAAAGAGAAGATGTGAGTGATAGAGAGAGATAAAGAAAAGCTGTGAGTGAGAGAGAGAAAGAGAAGCTGGGAGTGAGTAAGAGAGAGAAAGAGAAGCTGTGAGTGTGTGAGAGAGAGAGAAGCTGTGAGTGAGAGATAGAGAGAGAGAAGCTGTGAGTGAGAGAGAGAGAAAGAAAGAGAAGTTGTGAGTGAGAGAGAGAGAGAGAGAAACTGTGAGTGAGAGAGAGAGAGAGAGAAAGAGAAGCTGTGAGAGAGAGAGAGAGAAGCTGTGAGTGAGAGAGAGAAGGAGAAAGAGAAGCTGTGAGTGAGAGAGAGAGAGAAAGAGAAGCTGTGAGTGAGAGAGAGAGATAAAGAAAAGCTGTGAGTAAGAGAGAGAAAGAGAAGCTGTGAGTGTGTGTGAGAGAGAGAAGCTGTGAGTGAGAGAGAGAGAAGCTGTGAGTGAGAGAGAAAGAAAGAAAGAGAAGTTGTGAGTGAGAGAGAGAGAGAGAGAGAAACTGTGAGTTAGAGAGAGAGAGAGAAAGAGAAGCTGTGAGTGAGAGAGAGAGAGAAAGAAAGAGAAGCTGTGAGTGAGAGAGAAGCTGTGAGTGAGAGAGAGAGGGAGAAAGAGAAGCTGTGAGTGAGAGAGAGAGAGAAAGAGAAGCTGTGAGTGAGTGAGAGAGAGAGAGAGAAAGAGAAGCTGTGTGTGTGTGAGAGAGAGAAGCTGTGAGTGAGAGAGAGAGAAGGAGAAGCTGTGAGTGAGATAGAGAGAGAGAAAGAGAAGCTGTGAGTGAAAGAGAGAGAGAAGCTGTGAGTGAGAGAGAAAGAGAAGCTGTGAGTGAGAGAGAAAGAGAAGCTATGAGTTAGAGAGACAGAGTGAAAGAGAAGCTGTGAGTGAGAGAGAGAGAGAATGAGAAGCTGTGAGATAGCGAGAGAAAGAGAAGCTGTGAGTGAGAGAGAGAGAGAGAAGCTGTGAGTGAGAGAGAAAGAGAAGCTGTGAGTGAGAGAGAAAGAGAAGCTGTGTGTGTGTGTGAGAGAGAGAAGTTGTGAGTGAGAGAGAGAGAAAGAGAAGCTGTGAGTGAGAGAGAGAGAGAAAGTGAAGCTGTGAGTGAGAGAGTGAGATAAAGAGAAGCTGTGAGTTAGAGAGAGACAGAGAAAGAGAAGCTGTGAGTGAGAGAGAGAGAAGAAGAAGCTGTGAGTGAGAGAGAGAGAGAGAGAAAGAGAAGCTGTGAGTGAGAGAGAGAGAAGCTGTGAGTGAGCGTGAGAGAGAAAGAGAAGCTGTGAGTGAGAGAGTGAGAGAAAGAGAAGCTGTGAGTGAGAGAGAGAGAGAAAGAGAAGCTGTGAGTGAGAGAGAGAAGGTGTGAGTGAGAGAGAGAGAGAAAGAGAAGCTGTGAGTGAGAGAGAGAGAAAGAGAAGCTGTGAGTGAGAGAGAAAGAGAAGCTATGAGTTAGAGAGAGATAATGAAAGAGAATCTATGAGTGAAAGAGAGAGAGAATGAGAAGCTGTGAGATAGCGAGAGAAAGAGAAGCTGTGAGTGAGAGAGAGAGAGAAGCTGTGAGTGAGAGAGAAAGAGAAGCTGTGAGTGAGAGAGAAAGAGAAGCTGTGTGTGTGTGAGAGAGAGAGAAGCTGTGAGTGAGAGAGAGAGAAAGAGAAGTTGTGAGTGAGAGAGATAGAGAAAGTGAAGCTGTGAGTGAGAGAGTGAGATAAAGAGAAGCTGTGAGTTAGAGAGAGACAGAGAAAGAGAAGCTGTGAGTGAGAGAGAGAGAGAAAAGAAGAAGCTGTGAATGAGAGAGAGAGAGAGAAAGAGAAGCTGTGAGTGAGAGAGAGAGAGAGAAGCTGTGAGTGAGAGTGAGAGAGAAGGAGAGGCTGTGAGTGAGAGAAAGAGAAGCTGTGAGTGAGAGAGAGAGAAAGAAAGAGAAGTTGTGAGAGAGAGAGAGAAGCTGTGAGTGAGAGAGAGAGAGAAAGAGGAGCTGTGAGTGAGAGAGAGAGAAAGAGAAGCTGTGAGTGAGAGAGAGAGAGAAAGAGAAGGTGTGTGAGAGAGAGAGAATCTGTGAGTGAGAGAGAGAGAGAAAGAAAGACAAGATGTCAGTGAGAGAGGGAGAGAGAGAGAGAAGCTGTGAGTGAGAGAGAGAGAGAAAGATATGCTGTCTGAGAGAGGGAGAGAAAGAGAAGCTGTGAGTGAGAGAGACAGACAGAGAAAGAGAAGCTGTGAGTGAGAGAGAGAGAGCTAGAAGCTGTGAGTGAGTGAGTGAGAGAGAAGCTGTGAGTGAGAGAGAGAAAGAGCAGCTGTGAGTGAGAGAGAGAAAAAGAGAGTGTGTGAGAGAGAAGCTGTGAGTGAGTGAGAGAGGGAGAAAGTGAAGCGGTGAGTGAGAGAGAGAGAGAAAGAGAAGTTGTGAGAGAGAGAGAGAGGAAAAAAAGAATCTGTGAGTGAGTGAGAGAGAGAGAGAAGCTGTGAGTGAGAGAGAGATAAAGAGAAGCTGTGAGTTAGAGAGAGACAGAGAAAGAGAAGCTGTGAGTGAGAGAGAGAGAGAAAGAGAAGCTGTGTGTGTGTGAGAGAGAGACGCTGTGAGTGAGAGAGAGAGAGAAAGAGAAGATGTTAGTGAGAGAGTGAGAGAGAGAAAGAGAAGCTGTGAGTGAGAGAGAGAGAAGCTGTGAGTGAGAGAGAGAGAGAGAGAGAAGGTGTGTGTGTGAGAGAGAAAGAGAAGCTGTGAGTGAGAGAGAGAGAGAGAAGATGTGAGTGAGAAAGAGAGAGAAGATGTGAGTGAGAGAGAGAAAGAGAAAGAGAAGCTGTGAGTGAGTGAGAGAGAGTGATAAAGAGAAGCTGTGAGTGATAGAGAGAGATAAAGAAAAGCTGTGAGTGAGAGAGAGAAAGAGAAGCTGGGAGTGAGTAAGAGAGAGAAAGAGAAGCTGTGAGTGAGTGAGAGAGAGAGAAGCTGTGAGTGAGAGAGAGAGAGAAAGTGAAGCTGTGAGTGAGAGAGTGAGATAAAGAGAAGCTGTGAGTTAGAGAGAGACAGAGAAAGAGAAGCTGTGAGTGAGAGAGAGAGAGAGAAGCTGTGAGTGTGAGTGAGAGAGAGAAGCTGTGAGTGAGAGTGAGAGAGAAAGAGAAGCTGTGAGTGAGAGAAAGAGAAGCTGTGAGTGAGAGAGAAAGAAAGAGAAGCTGTGAGTGAGAGAGAGAAGCTGTGAATGAGAGAGAGAGAAAGAGAAGCTGTGAGTGAGAGAGATAAAGAGAAGCTGTGAGTTAGAGAGAGAGAGAGAAAGAGAAGCTGTGAGTGAGAGAGAAAGAGAAAGAGAAGCTGTGTGTGTGTGAGAGAGAAGCTGTGAGTGAGAGAGAGAGAGAGAGAAGATGTTAGTGAGAGATTGAGAGAGAGAAAGAGAAGCTGTGAGTGAGAGAGAGAGAAGCTGTGAGTGAGAGAGAGAGAGAGAAAGAGAAGGTGTGAGTGAGAGAGAGAAAGAGAAGCTGTGAGTGAGAGAGAGAGAGAAGCTGTGAGTGAGAGAGAGAGAGAGAAGATGTGAGTGAGAGAGAGAAAGAGAAAGAGAAGCTGTGAGTGAGTGAGAGAGATAAAGAGAAGCTGTGAGTGATCGAGAGAGATAAAGAAAAGCTGGGAGTGAGTAAGAGAGAGAAAGAGAAGCTGTGAGTGTGTGAGAGAGAGAGAAGCTGTGAGTGAGTGAGAGAGAGAGAAGCTGTGAGTAAGAGAGAGAGAAAGAAAGAGAAGTTGTGAGTGAGAGAGAGAGAGAGAGAAACTGTGAGTGAGAGAGAGAGAGAGAAAGAGAAGCTGTGAGAGAGAGAGAAAGAAAGAGAAGCTGTGAGTGAGAGAGAAGCTGTGAGTGAGAGAGAGAAGGAGAAAGAGAAGCTGTGAGTGAGAGAGAGAGAGAGAAAGAGAAGCTGTGAGTGAGAGAGAGAGAGAGAGAGAAAGAGAAGCTGTGTGTGAGAGAGAGAGAATCTGTGAGTGAGAGTGAGAGAGAAAGAGAAAGAGAAGCTGTGAGTGAGAGAGAGAGAAGCTGTGAGTGAGAGTGAGAGAGAAAGAGAAGCTGTGAGTGAGAGAAAGAGAAGCTGTGAGTGAGAGAGAGAGAAAGAAAGAGAAGCTGTGAGAGAGAGAGAGAGAAGCTGTGAGTGAGAGAGAGAGAGAAAGAGAAGCTGTGAGTGAGAGAGAGATAAAGAGAAGCTGTGAGTTAGAGAGAGACAGAGAAAGAGAAGCTGTGAGTGAGAGAGAAAGAGAGGCTGTGTGTGTGAGAGAGAGAAGCTGTGAGTGAGAGAGAGAGAGAAAGAGAAGATGTTAGTGAGAGATTGAGAGAGAGAAAGGGAAGATGTGACTGAGAGAGAGAGAAGCTGTGAGTGAGAGAGAGAGAGAGAAAGAGAAGGTGTGAGTGAGAGAGAGAAAGAGAAGCTGTGAGTGAGAGAGAGAGAAGCTGTGAGTGAGAGAGAGAGAGAGAAGATGTGAGTGAGAGAGAGAAAGAGAAAGAGAAGCTGTGAGTGAGTGAGAGAGAGAAAGAGAAGTTGTGTGATAGAGAGAGATAAAGAAAAGCTGTGAGTGAGAGAGAGAAAGAGAAGCTGGGAGTGAGTAAGAGAGAGAAAGAGAAGCTGTGAGTGTGTGTGTGAGAGAGAGAAGCTGTGAGTGAGAGAGAAAGAAAGAAAGAGAAGTTGTGAGTGAGAGAGAGAAACTGTGAGTGAGAGAGAGAGAGAGAGAAGCTGTGAGTGAGAGAGAGAGAGAAAGAAAGAGAAGCTGTGAGTGAGAGAGAGAAGCTGTGAGTGAGAGAGAGAGGGAGAAAGAGAAGCTGTGAGTGAGTGAGAGAGAGAAAGAGAAGCTGTGAGTGAGAGAGAGAGAGAGAGAGAGAGAAGCTGTGTGTGTGTGAGAGAGAGAAGCTGTGAGTGAGAGAGAGAGAGAAGGAGAAGCTGTGAGTGACATAGAGAGAGAGAAAGAGAAGCTGTGAGTGAGAGAGAGAGAGAAGCTGTGAGTGAGAGAGAAAGAGAAGCTGTGAGTGAGAGAGAAAGAGAAGCTATGAGTTAGAGAGAGAGAGTGAAAGAGAAGCTGTGAGTGAGAGAGAGAGAGAATGAGAACCTGTGAGATAGCGAGCGAATGAGAAGCTGTGAGTGAGAGAGAGAGAGAGAAACTGTGAGTGAGAGAGAAAGAGAAGCTGTGAGTGAGTGAGAAAGAGAAGCTGTGTGTGTGTGTGAGAGAGAGAAGCTGTGAGTGAGAGAGAGAGAAAGAGAAGCTGTGAGTGAGAGAGAGAGAGAAAGTGAAGCTGTGAGTGAGAGAGTGAGATAAAGAGAAGCTGTGAGTTAGAGAGAGACAGAGAAAGAGAAGCTGTGAGTGAGAGAGAGAGAAGAAGAAGCTGTGAGTGAGAGAGAGAGAAAGAAAGAGAAGCTGTGAGTGAGAGAGAGAAGGTGTGTGAGAGAGAGAGAGAGAAAGAGAAGCTGTGAGTGAGAGAGAGAGAAAGAGAAGCTGTGAGTGAGAGAGAAAGAGAAGCTATGAGTTAGAGAGAGAGAATGAAAGAGAATCTGTGAGTGAGAGAGAGAGAGAATGAGAAGCTGTGAGATAGCGAGAGAAAGAGAAGCTGTGAGTGAGAGAGAGAGAGAGAAGCTGTGAGTGAGAGAGAAAGAGAAGCTGTGAGTGAGAGAGAAAGAGAAGCTGTGTGTGAGAGAGAGAGAGAAGCTGTGAGTGAGAGAGAGAGAAAGAGAAGCTGTGAGTGAGAGAGATAGAGAAAGTGAAGCTGTGAGTGAGAGAGTGAGATAAAGAGAAGCTGTGAGTTAGAGAGAGACAGAGAAAGAGAAGCTGTGAGTGAGAGAGAGAGAGAAGAAGAAGCTGTGTGAGAGAGAGAGAGAGAGAAAGAGAAGCTGTGAGTGAGTGAGAGAGAGAGAAGCTGTGAGTGAGAGTGAGAGAGAAAGAGAGGCTGTGAGTGAGAGAAAGAGAAGCTGTGAGTGAGAGAGAGAGAAAGAAAGAGAAGCTGTGAGAGAGAGAGAGAAGCTGTGAGTGAGAGAGAGAGAGAAAGAGGAGCTGTGAGAGAGAGAGAGAGAAAGAGAAGCTGTGAGTGAGAGAGAGAGAGAAAAAGAAGCTGTGTGTGAGAGAGAGAATCTGTGAGTGAGAGAGAGAGAGAGAAAGAAAGACAAGATGTCAGTGAGAGAGGGAGAGAGAGAGAGAAGCTGTGAGTGAGAGAGAGAGAGAAAGATATGCTGTGTGAGAGAGGGAGAGAAAGAGAAGCTGTGAGTGAGAGAGACAGACAGAGAAAGAGAAGCTGTGAGTGAGAGAGAGAGAGCTAGAAGCTGTGAGTGAGTGAGAGAGAGAGCAGCTGTGAGTGAGAGAGAGAAAGAGCAGCTGTGAGTGAGAGAGAGAGAAAGAGAAGCTGTGAGTGAGAGAGAGATAAAGAGAAGCTGTGAGTTAGAGAGAGAGAGAAAGAGAAGCTGTGAGTGTGTGAGAGAGAAGCTGTGAGTGAGAGAGAGAGAGAAAGAGAAGCTGTGAGAGAGAGAGAGAGAAAAAAAGAATCTGTGAGTGAGAGAGAGAGATGCTGTGAGTGAGAGAGAGATAAAGAGAAGCTGTGAGTTAGAGAGAGACAGAGAAAGAGAAGCTGTGAGTGAGAGAGAGAATCTGTGTGAGAGAGAGAGAGAGAGAAAGACAAGATGTCAGTGAGAGAGGGAGAGAGAGAGAGAAGCTGTGAGTGAGAGAGAGAGAGAAAGATATGCTGTGTGAGAGAGGGAGAGAAAGAGAAGCTGTGAGTGAGAGAGACAGACAGAGAAAGAGAAGCTGTGAGTGAGAGAGAGAGAGAGAAGCTGTGAGTGAGAGAGAGAGAGAGAAGCTGTGAGTGAGAGAGAAAGAAAGAAAGAGAAACTGTGAGTGAGTGAGAGAGAGAAACTGTGAGTGAGAGAGAGAGAGAGAAAGAGAAGCTGTGAGTGAGAGAGAGAAAGAAAGAGAAGCTGTGAGTGAGAGAGAGAAAGAAGCTGTGAGTGGGAGAGAGATGGAGAAAGAGAAGCTGTGTGAGAGAGAGAAAGAAAGAGAAGCTGTGAGTGAGAGAGAGAGAGAAAGTGAAGATGTGTGAGAGAGAAAGAGGTGTGAGTGAGTGAGAGAGAGAGAGAAGCTGTGAGTGAGAGAGAGAGAGAGAAAGAGAAGCTGTGACTGAGAGAGAGAGATAAAGACAAGCTGTGAGTTAGAGAGAGACAGAGAAAGAGAAGCTGTGAGTGTGAGAGAGAAAGAGATGTGAGTGAGAGAGAGAAAGAGAATCTGTGAGTGAGAGTGAGAGAGAGAGAGAAAGAAAGACAAGCTGTGAGTGAGAGAGAGATAAAGAAAAGCTGTGAGTTAGAGAGAGACAGAGAAAGAGAAGCTGTGAGTGAGAGAGAGAGAGAAGCTGTGAGTGTGAGAGAGATAGAGATAGAGAAGCTGTGAGTGAGAGAGAGAGAGAGAAAGAGAAGCTGTGAGTGAGAGAGTGAGAGAAAGAGAAACTGTGAGTGAGAGAGAGAGGGTGAAAGAGAAACTGTGTGTGAGAGAGAGGGAGAAAAAGGGAAGCTGTGAGTGAGCGTGAGAGAGAGAGAGAAGGTGTGACAGTGGGAGAGAGAGAGAAAGAGAAGCTGTGAGTGAGAGAGAGAGAAAGAAAGAAAGAGAAGCTGTGAGAGAGAGAGAGAGAGAAGCTGTGAGTGAGAGAGAGATGGAGAAAGAGAAGCTGTGTGAGAGAGAGAAAGAAAGAGAAGCTGTGAGTGAGAGAGAGATGGAGAAAGAGAAGCTGTGTGAGAGAGAGAAAGAAAGAGAAACTGTGAGTGAGAGAGAGAGGGAGAAAGAGAAGCTGTGAGTGAGAGAGAGAGGGAAAGAGAAGCTGTGAGTGTGAGAGAGAGACAGAGAAAGAGAAGCTGTGAGTGAGAGAGAGAGAGCTAGAAGCTGTGAGTGAGGGAGAGAGAGAGAAGCTGGGAGTGAGTAAGAGAGAGAAAGAGAAGCTGTGAGTGTGTGAGAGAGAGAGAAGCTGTGAGTGAGAGAGAGAGAGAGAAGCTGTGAGTGCGAGAGAAAGAAAGAAAGAGAAGGTGTGATGAGTGAGAGAGAGAGAGAGAGAAACTGTGAGTGAGAGAGAGAGAGAGAAAGAGAAGCTGTGAGTGAGAGAGAGAGAGAAAGAAAGAGAAGCTGTGAGTGAGAGACAGAGAAGCTGTGAGTGAGAGAGAGAGGGAGAAAGATAAGCTGTGAGTGAGAGAGAGAGAAAGAGAAGCTGTGAGTGAGAGAGAGAGAGAGAGAAAGAGAAGCTGTGTGAGAGAGAGAAGTTGTGAGTGAGTGAGAGAGAGAGAGAAGTTGTGAGAGAGAGAGAGAGGGAGAAGCTGTGAGTGAGAGAGAGAGAGAGAAGGAGAAGCTGTGAGTGAGATAGAGAGAGAGAAAGAGAAGCTGTGAGTGAGAGAGAGAGAGAGAAGCTGTGAGTGAGAGAGAGAGAGAAGCTGTGAGTGAGAGAGAAAGAGAAGCTATGAGTTAGAAAGAGAGAGTGAAAGAGATGCTGTGAGTGAGAGAGAGAGAGTGAGGAGCTGTGAGAAAGAGAGAGAAAGAGAAGCTGTGAGTGAGAGAGAGAGAGAGAAACTGTGAGTGAGAGAGAAAGAGAAGCTGTGAGTGAGAGAGAAATAGAAGCTGTGTGTGTGTGAGAGAGAGAAGCTGTGAGTGAGAGAGAGAGAAAGAGAAGCTGTGAGTGAGAGAGAGAGAGAAAGAGAAGCTGTGAGTGAGAGAGTGAGATAAAGAGAAGCTGTGAGTTAGAGAGAGACAGAGAAAGAGAAGCTGTGAGTGAGAGAGAGAGAAAAAAGAAGCTTGAGTGAGAGAGAGAGAGAGAAAGAGAAGCTGTGAGTGAGAGAGAGAGAGAGAGAAGCTGTGAGTGAGAGTGAGAGAGAAAGAGAAGCTGTGAGTGAGAGAGAGAGAGAGAAAGAGAAGCTGTGAGAGAGAGAAAGAGAACCTGTGAGTGAGAGAGAAAGAGAAGCTGTGAGTGAGAGAGAGAGAAAGAGAAGCTGTGAGTGAGAGAGAGAGAGAGAGAAAGAGAAGCTGTGAGTGAGAGAGAGAGAGAAAGAAAGAGAAGCTGTGAGTGAGAGAGAGAGAAGCTGTGAGTGAGAGAGAGAGGGAGAAAGAGAAGCTGTGAGTGAGAGAGAGAAAGAGAAGCTGTGAGTGAGAGAGAGAGAGAGAAAGAGAAGCTGTGAGAGAGAGAGAAGTTGTGAGTGAGTGAGAGAGAGAGAAGCTGTGTGTGAGAGAGAGAAGCTGTGAGTGAGAGAGAGAGAGAGAAGGAGAAGCTGTGAGTGAGATAGAGAGAGAGATAGAGAAGCTGTGAGTGAGAGAGAGAGAGAAGCTGTGAGTGAGAGAGAAAGAGAAGTTGTGAGTGAGAGAGAAAGAGAAGGTATGAGTTACAGAGAGAGAGTGAAAGAGAAGCTGTGAGTGAGAGAGAGAGAGAGTGAGGAGCTGTGAGATAGAGAGAGAAAGAGAAGCTGTGAGTGAGAGAGAGAGAGAAACTGTGAGTGAGAGAGAAAGAGAAGTTGTGAGTGAGAGAGAAAGAGAAGCTGTGTGTGTGTGAGAGAGAGAGAAGCTGTGAGTGAGAGAGAGAGAAAGAGAAGCTGTGAGTGAGAGAGAGAGAGAAAGAGAATCTGTGAGTGAGAGAGTGAGATAAAGAGAAGCTGTGAGTTAGAGAGAGAGAGAAAGAGAAGCTGTGAGTGTGTGAGAGAGAAGCTGTGAGTGAGAGAGAGAGAGAGAAAGAGAAGCTGTGAGAGAGAGAGAAAAAAAAGAATCTGTGAGTGAGAGAGAGAGAGAGAGAAGCTGTGAGTGAGAGAGAGATAAAGAGAAGCTGTGAGTTAGAGAGAGACAGAGAAAGAGAAGCTGTGAGTGAGAGAGAGAGAGAAAAAGAAGCTGTGTGTGTGAGAGAGAGAGAAGCTGTGAGTGAGAGAGAGAGAGAAAGAGAAGATGTTAGTGAGAAAGTGAGAGAGAGAAAGAGAAGCTGTGAGTGAGAGAGAGAGAAGCTGTGAGTGAGAGAGAGAGAGAAAGAGAAGGTGTGTGTGTGAGAGAGAGAGAAGCTGTGAGTGAGAGAGAGAGAGAAGATGTGAGTGAGAGAGAGAGAGAAGATGTGAGTGAGAGAGAGAAAGAGAAAGAGAAGCTGTGAATGAGTGAGAGAGAGTGATAAAGAGAAGCTGCGAGTGATAGAGAGAGATAAAGAAACGCTGTGAGTGAGAGAGAGAATGAGAAGCTGGGAGTGAGTAAGAGAGAGAAAGAGAAGCTGTGAGTGAGTGAGAGAGAGAGAAGCTGTGAGTGAGAGAGAGAGAGAGAAGCTGTGAGTGAGAGAGAAAGTAAGAAAGAGAAACTGTGAGTGAGTGAGAGAGAGAAACTGTGAGTGAGAGAGAGAGAGAAAGATAAGTTGTGAGTGAGAGAGAGAAAGAAAGAGAAGCTGTGAGTGAGAGAGAGAGAGAAGCTGTGAGTGAGAGAAAGATGGAGAAAGAGAAGCTGTGTGAGAGAGAGAAAGAAAGAGAAGCTGTGAGTGAGAGAGGGAGAAAGTGAAGATGTGAGAGAGAGAAAGAGGTGTGAGTGAGTGAGAGAGAGAGAGAAGCTGTGAGTGAGAGAGAGAGAGAGAAAGAGAAGCTGTGACTGAGAGAGAGAAGCTGTGAGTGAGAGAGAGAGAGAAAGAGAAGCTCTGAGTGAGAGAGTGAGAAAGAGAAGCTGTGAGTGTGAGAGAGAGTGAGAAAAAGGGAAGCTGTGAGTGAGTGTGAGAGAGAGAGAAGCTGTGACAGTGGGAGAGAGAAAGAGAGAAAGAGAAGCTGTGAGTGAGAGAGAGAGAAAGAAAGAGAAGCTATGAGTGAGAGAGAGAGAAGCTGTGAGTGAGTGAGAGAGAGAGAGAAGCTGTGAGTGAGAGAGAGAAAGAGAAGCTGTGAGTGAGAGAAAGAGAGAGAGAGAAAGAGAAGCTGTGAGTGAGAGATATATATAGAGAAGCTGTGAGTTAGAGAGAGAGAGAAAGAGAAGCTGTGAGTGAGAGAGAGAGAGAAAGAGAAGCTGTGTGAGAGAGAGAATCTGTGAGTGAGAGAGAGAGAGAGAAAGAAAGAGAAGATGTCAGTGAGTGAGGGAGAGGGAGAGAGAGATGCTGTGAGTGAGAGAGAGAGAGAAAGATAAGCT
Organism: Bradypodion ventrale; assembly: GCA_035047345.1. Lineage (NCBI taxonomy): Eukaryota > Metazoa > Chordata > Lepidosauria > Squamata > Chamaeleonidae > Bradypodion > Bradypodion ventrale. The sequence goes on along the minus strand of JAWDJE010000018.1, from coordinate 7,811,683 downwards.
GTGTGAGAGAGGGAGAGAAAGAGAAGCTGTGAGTGAGAGAGAGAGAGAGTGAGAAGCTGTGAGTGAGAGAGAGAGAGAAGCTGTGAGTGAGAGAGAGAGAGAGAAAGAGAAGCTGTGAGTGTGTGAGAGAGAGAAAGAGAAGCTGTGAGAGAGAGAGAGAAGCTGTGAGTGAGAGAGAAAGAAAGAAATAGAAGCTGTGAGTGAGTGAGAGAGAGAGAAGCTGTGAGTGAGAGAGAGAGAAGCTGTGAGTGAGAGAGAGAGAGAGAAAGAGAAGCTGTGAGTGAGAGAGAGAGAGAAAGAGAAGCTGTGAGAGAGAGAAAGAGAAGCTTTGAGTGAGAGAGAAAGAGAAGCTGTGAGTGAGAGAGAGAGAGAAAGAGAAGCTGTGAGTGAGAGAGAGAGAAAGAGAAGCTGTGAGTGAGAGAGAGAGAGAGAAAGAGAAGCTGTGAGAGAGAGAGAAGCTGTGAGAGAGAGAAAGAAAGAAATAGAAGCTGTGAGTGAGTGAGAGAGAGAGAAGCCATGAGTGAGTGAGAGAGAGAGAAGCTGTGAGTGAGAGAGAAAGGGAAAGAGAGGCTGTGAGTGAGAGAGAGAGAGAGAGAAAGAGAAGGTGTGAGTGAGAGAGAGAGAGAAAGAGAAGCTGTGAGAGAGAGAGAGAAGCTGTGAGTGAGAGAGAAAGAAAGAAATAGAAGCTGTGAGTGAGAGAGAGAGAGAAGCTGTGAGTGCGAGAGAGAGAGAGAGAAAGAGAAGCTGTGAGTGAGAGAGCGAAAGAGAAGTTGTGAGAGAGAGAAAGGGAAGCTGTGAGTGAGAGAGAAAGAGAAGCTGTGTGAGAGAGAGAGAGAGAAGCTGTGAGTTTGAGAGAGAGAGAGAAAGAGAAGCTGTGTGAGAGAGAGAAGGTGTGAGTGAGAGAGAAAGAAAGAAATAGAAGCTGTGAGTGAGTAAGAGAGAGAGAAGCTGTGAGTGAGTGAGAGAGAGAGAAGCTGTGAGTGAGAGAGAAAGGTAAAGAGAGGCTGTGAGTGAAAGAGAGAGAGAAGCTGTGAGTAAGAGAGAGAGAGAAGCTGTGAGTGTGAGAGAAAGAGAGGCTGTGAGTGAGAGAGAGAGAGAGAAGCTGAGTGAGAGAGAGATAAAGAGAAGCTGTGAGTTAGAGAGAGAGAGAGAGAGAGAAGCTGTGAGTGAGACAGAGAGAAAGAGAAGCTGTGTGTGTGTGAGAGAGAGAGAAGCTGTGAGTGAGAGAGAGAGAAAGAGAAGCTGTGAGTGAGAGAGAAAGCTGTGAGTGAGAGAGAAAGAGAAGCTGTGAGTGAGAGAGAGAGAGAAGCTGTGAGTGAGAGAGAGAGAAAAACTGTGAGTGAGAGAGAGAGAGAGAAGCTGTGAGTGAGTGAGTGAGAGAGAGAGAAGCTGTGAGTGAGAGAGAGAGAGAAAGAGAAGCTGTGAGTGAGTGAGTGAGAGACAAGGTGTGAGTGAGAGAGAGAGAGAGAAGCTGTGAGTGAGAGAGAGAGAGAAACAGAAGCTGTGATTGAGAGAGAGAGAGAGAGAAAGAGAAGCTGTGAGTGAGAGAGAGAGAGAAAGAAAGAGAAGCTGTGAGTGAGAGAGAGAGAGAAAGTGAAGATGTGAGTGAGAGAGAGAAAGAGGTGTGAGTGAGAGAGAGAAAGAGAAGCTGTGAGAGAGAGAGAGAGAAAGAGAAGCTGTGACTGAGAGAGAGATAAAGACAAGTTGTGAGTTAGAGAGAGACAGAGAGAAAGAGAGAGAGTAGCTGTGAGTGAGAAAGAGAGAGAAGCTGTGAGTGAGAGAGAGAGAAAGAGATGTGAGTGAGAGAGAGAAAGAGAAACTGTGAGTTAGAGAGAGAGAGAAAGAAAGAGAAGCTGTGAGTGAGAGAGAGATAAAGAGAAGCTGTGAGTTAGAGAGAGACAGAGAAAGAGAAGCTGTGAGTGAGAGAGAGAGAAGCTGTGAGTGAGAGAGAGAGAGAAAGAGAAGCTGTGAGTGTGAGAGAGAGAGAGATAGAGAAGCTGTGAGTGAGAGAGAGAGAGAGAAAGAAAAGCTGTAAGTGAGGAAGTGAGAGAAAGAGAAGCTGTGAGTATGAGAGTGAGAAAGAAAGAGAAGCTGTGAGTGAGAGAGAGAGGGTGAAAGAGAAGCTGTGATTGTGAGAGAGAGGGAGAAAAAGGGAAGCTGTGAGTGAGCGTGAGAGAGAGAGAGAGAATCTGTGACAGTGGGAGAGAGAGAGAGAAAGAGAAGCTGTGAGTGAGAGAGAGAGAAAGAAAGAGAAGCTATGAGCGAGAGAGAGAGAGAGAAGCTGTGAGTTAGAGAGAGAGGGAGAAAGAGAAGCTGTGAGTGAGAGAGAGAGGGAAAGAGAAGCTGTGAGAGAGAAAGAGAGACAGAGAAAGAGAAGCTGTGAGTGAGAGAGAGAGCTAGAAGCTGTGAGTGAGTGAGAGAGAGAAAGAGAAGGTGTAAGTGCGAGAGAGAGAGAAAGAGGAGCTGTGAGTGAGAGAGAGATAGAGAAGCTGTGAGTTAGAGAGAGAGAGAAAGAGAAGCTGTGAGTGAGAGAGAGAGAGAAAAAGAGAATCTGTGAGTGAGAGAGAGAGAGAGAAGCTGTGAGTAAGAGAGAGAAAGAGAAGCTGTGAGTGAGAGAGAGAGAGAGAAAGAGAAGCTGTGAGTGAAAGAGAGAGAGAGAAAGAGGAGCTGTGAGTGAGAGAGAGATAGAGAAGCTGTGAGTTAGAGAGAGAGAGAAAGAGAAGCTGTGAGTTAGAGAGAGAGAGAGAAAGAGAAGCTGTGAGTGAGAGAGAGAGAGAAAAAGAGAATCTGTGAGTGAGAGAGAGAAAGAGAAGCTGTGAGAGAGAGAGAGAGAAGCTGTGAGTGAGAGAGAGAGAAAGAGAAGCTGTGAGAGAGAGAGAGAGAAAGAGAAGTTGTGAGAGAGAGAGAGAGAGAGAAAAAGAGAAGCTGTGAGTGAGAGAGAGAGAGAAAGAGAAGCTGTGTGTGTGTGAGAGAGAGAAGCTGTGAGTGAGAGAGAGAGAAAGAGAAGATGTTAGTGAGATTGAGAGAGAGAAAGAGAAGCTGTGAGTGAGAGAGAGAGAACCTGTGAGTGAGAGGGAGAGAGAGAAAGAGAAGGTGTGAGAGAGAGAGAGAAAGAGAAGCTGTGAGTGAGAGAGAGAGAGAAGCTGTGAGTGAGAGAGAGGGAGAGAAGATGTGAGTGAGAGAGAGAAAGAGAAAGAGAAACTGTGAGTGAGTGAGAGAGAGAGATAAAGAGAAGCTGTGAGTGATAGAGAGAGATAAAGAAAAGCTGTGAGTGAGAGAGAGAAATAGAAGCTGGGAGTGAGTAAGAGAGAGAGAGAGAAGCTGTGAGTGAGAGAGAAAGAAAGAAAGAAAGAGAAGCTGTGAGTGAGTGAGAGAGAGAGAGAGAAACTGTGAGTGAGAGAGAGAGAGAAAGAGAAGCTGTGAGTGAGAGAGAGAGAGAAAGAAAGAGAAGCTGTGAGTGAGAGAGAGAGAAGCTGTGAGTGAGAAAGAGAGGGAGAAAGAGAAGCTGTGAGTGAGAGAGAGAGAAAGAGAAGCTGTGAGTGAGAGAGAGAGAGAGAAAGATAAGCTGTGAAAGAGAGAGAGAGAAGTTGTGAGTGAGTGAGAGAGAGAGAAGCTGTGAGAGAGAGAAGCTGTGAGTGAGAGAGAGAGAGAAGGAGAAGCTGTGAGTGAGATAGAGAGAGAGAAAGAGAAGCTGTGAGTGAGAGAGAGAGAGAGAAGCTGTGTGTGAGAGAGAAAGAGAAGCTGTGAGTGAGAGAGAAAGAGAAGCTATGAGTTAGAGAGAGAGTGAAAGAGAAGCTGTGAGTGAGAGAGAGAGAGAGTGAGGAGCTGTGAGATAGAGAGAGAAAGAGAAGCTGTGAGTGAGAGAGAGAGAGAAGCTGTGAGTGAGAGAGAAAGATAAGCTGTGAGTGAGAGAGAAAGAGAAGCTGTGTGTGTGTGTGAGAGAGAGAAGCTGTGAGTGAGAGAGAGAGAAAGAGTAGCTGTGAGTGAGAGAGAGAGAGAGAGAAAGAGAAGCTGTGAGTGAGAGAGTGAGATAAAGAGAAGCTGTGAGTTAGAGAGAGAGAGAAAGAGAATCTGTGAGTGAGAGAGAGAGAAAAAAAGAAGCTGTGAGTGAGAGAGAGAGAGAGAAAGAGAAGCTGTGAGTGAGAGAGAGAGAAGCTGTGAGAGAGAAAGAGAGAAGCTGTGAGTGAGAGAGAGAGAGAAGGAGAAGCTGTGAGTGAGATAGAGAGAGAGAAAGAGAAGCTGTGAGTGAGAGAGAGAGAGAAGCTGTGAGTGAGAGAGAAAGAGAAGCTGTGAGTGTGAGAGAGAGAGAACCTGTGAGTGAGAGAGAATGAGAAGCTGTGAGTGAGAGAGAAAGAGAAGCTGTGTGTGTGAGAGAGAGAGATTGAAGCTGTGTGTGTGAGAGAGAAAGAGAAGCTGTGAGTGAGAGAGAGAGAGAGAAAGAGAAGCTGTGAGTGAGAGAGTGAGATAAAGAGAAGCTGTGAGTTAGAGAGAGACAGAGAAAGAGAATCTGTGCGTGAGAGAGAGAGAAAAAAAGAAGCTGTGAGTGAGAGAAAGAGAGAGAGAAAGAGAAGCTGTGAGTGAGTGAGAGAGAGAGAAGCTGTGAGTGAGGGTGAGAGAGAAAGAGAAGCTGTGAGTGAGAGAGTGAGAGAAAGAGAAGCTGTGAGTGAGAGAGAGAGAAAGAAAGAGAAGCTGTGAGTGAGAGAGAGAAGCTGTGAGTGAGAGAGAAAGAGAAGCTGTGAGTGAGAGAGAAAGAGAACCTATGTGTTAGAGAGAGAGAGTGAAAGAGAAGCTGTGAGTGACAGAGATAGAGAGTGAGGAGCTGTGAGATAGAGAGCGAAAGAGAAGTTGTGAGTGAGAGAGAGAGAGAAGCTGTGAGTGAGAGAGAAAGAGAAGCTGTGAGTGAGAGAGAAAGAGAAGCTGTGTGTGTGTGAGAGAGAGAGAAGCTGTGAGTAAGAGAGAGAGAAAGAGAAGCTGTGAGTGAGAGAGAGAGAGAAAGAGAAGCTGTGAGTGAGAGAGTGAGATAAAGAGAAGCTGTGAGTTAGAGAGAGACGGAGAAAGAGAAGCTGTGAGTGAGAGAGAGAGAGAGAAAGAGAAGCTGTGAGTGAGAGAGAGAGAGAAGCTGTGAGTGAGAGAGAGAGAGAAGCTGTGAGTGAGAGAGAAAGATAAGCTGTGAGTGAGAGAGAAAGAGAAGCTGTGTGTGTGTGAGAGAGAGAGAAGCTGTGAGTGAGAGAGAGAGAAAGAGAAGCTGTGAGTGAGAGAGAGAGAGAAAGAGAAGCTGTGAGTGAGAGAGTGAGATAAAGAGAAGCTGTGAGTTAGAGAGAGACAGAGAAAGAGAAGCTGTGAGTGAGTGAGAGAGAGAGAAGTTGTGAGTGAGAGAGAGAAAGAGAAGCTGTGAGTTTGTGTGAGAGAGAAAGAGAAGCTGTGAGTGAGAGAGAGAGTAAGAGAAGCTGTGTGTGTGTGAGAGAGAGAAGCTGTGAGTGAGAGAGAGAGAGAAAGAGAAGATGTTAGTGAGAGAGTGAGAGAGAGAAAGAGAAGTTGTGAGTGAGAGAGAGAGAAGCTGTGAGTGAGAGAGAGAGAGAGAAAGAGAAGGTGTGTGTGTGAGAGAGAAAGAGAAGCTGTGAGTGAGAGAGAGAGAGAAGATGTGAGTGTGAGAGAGAACATGTGAGTGAGAGAAAGAGAAAGAGAAGCTGTGAGTGAGTTTGAGAGAGAGATAAAGAGAAGCTGTGAGTGATAGAGAGAGATAAAGAAAAGCTGTGAGTGAGAGAGAGAAAGAGAAGCTGGGAGTGAGTAAGAGAGAGAAAGAGAAGCTGTGAGTGAGAGAGAGAGAGAGAAGCTGTGAGTGAGAGAGAGAGAGAAGCTGTGAGTGAGAAAGAAAGAAAGAAAGACAAGCTGTGAGTGAGTGAGAGAGAGAGAGAAAGAAAGAGAAGCTGTGAGTGAGAGAGAGAGAAGCTGTGAGTGAGAGAGAGAGGGAGAAAGAGAAGCTGTGAGTGAGAGAGAGAGAGAGAGACAAAGAGAAGCTGTGAGAGAGAGAGAGAAGTTGTGAGTGAGTGAGAGAGAGAGAAGCTGTGAGTGAGAGAGAGAAAGAGAAAGAGAAACTGTGAGTGAGTGAGAGAGAGAGATAAAGAGAAGCTGTGAGTGATAGAGAGAGATAAAGAAAAGCTGTGAGTGAGAGAGAGAAATAGAAGCTGGGAGTGAGTAAGAGAGAGAGAGAGAAGCTGTGAGTGAGAGAGAAAGAAAGAAAGAAAGAGAAGCTGTGAGTGAGTGAGAGAGAGAGAGAGAAACTGTGAGTGAGAGAGAGAGAGAAAGAGAAGCTGTGAGTGAGAGAGAGAGAGAAAGAAAGAGAAGCTGTGAGTGAGAGAGAGAGAAGCTGTGAGTGAGAAAGAGAGGGAGAAAGAGAAGCTGTGAGTGAGAGAGAGAGAAAGAGAAGCTGTGAGTGAGAGAGAGAGAGAGAAAGATAAGCTGTGAAAGAGAGAGAGAGAAGTTGTGAGTGAGTGAGAGAGAGAGAAGCTGTGAGAGAGAGAAGCTGTGAGTGAGAGAGAGAGAGAAGGAGAAGCTGTGAGTGAGATAGAGAGAGAGAAAGAGAAGCTGTGAGTGAGAGAGAGAGAGAGAAGCTGTGTGTGAGAGAGAAAGAGAAGCTGTGAGTGAGAGAGAAAGAGAAGCTATGAGTTAGAGAGAGAGTGAAAGAGAAGCTGTGAGTGAGAGAGAGAGAGAGTGAGGAGCTGTGAGATAGAGAGAGAAAGAGAAGCTGTGAGTGAGAGAGAGAGAGAAGCTGTGAGTGAGAGAGAAAGATAAGCTGTGAGTGAGAGAGAAAGAGAAGCTGTGTGTGTGTGTGAGAGAGAGAAGCTGTGAGTGAGAGAGAGAGAAAGAGTAGCTGTGAGTGAGAGAGAGAGAGAGAGAAAGAGAAGCTGTGAGTGAGAGAGTGAGATAAAGAGAAGCTGTGAGTTAGAGAGAGAGAGAAAGAGAATCTGTGAGTGAGAGAGAGAGAAAAAAAGAAGCTGTGAGTGAGAGAGAGAGAGAGAAAGAGAAGCTGTGAGTGAGAGAGAGAGAAGCTGTGAGAGAGAGAGAGAGAAGCTGTGAGTGAGAGAGAGAGAGAAGGAGAAGCTGTGAGTGAGATAGAGAGAGAGAAAGAGAAGCTGTGAGTGAGAGAGAGAGAGAAGCTGTGAGTGAGAGAGAAAGAGAAGCTGTGAGTGTGAGAGAGAGAGAACCTGTGAGTGAGAGAGAATGAGAAGCTGTGAGTGAGAGAGAAAGAGAAGCTGTGTGTGTGTGAGAGAGAGATTGAAGCTGTGTGTGTGAGAGAGAAAGAGAAGCTGTGAGTGAGAGAGAGAGAGAGAAAGAGAAGCTGTGAGTGAGAGAGTGAGATAAAGAGAAGGTGTGAGTTAGAGAGAGACAGAGAAAGAGAATCTGTGCGTGAGAGAGAGAGAAAAAAAGAAGCTGTGAGTGAGAGAAAGAGAGAGAGAAAGAGAAGCTGTGAGTGAGTGAGAGAGAGAGAAGCTGTGAGTGAGGGTGAGAGAGAAAGAGAAGCTGTGAGTGAGAGAGTGAGAGAAAGAGAAGCTGTGAGTGAGAGAGAGAGAAAGAAAGAGAAGCTGTGAGTGAGAGAGAGAAGCTGTGAGTGAGAGAGAAAGAGAAGCTGTGAGTGAGAGAGAAAGAGAACCTATGTGTTAGAGAGAGAGAGTGAAAGAGAAGCTGTGAGTGACAGAGATAGAGAGTGAGGAGCTGTGAGATAGAGAGCGAAAGAGAAGTTGTGAGTGAGAGAGAGAGAGAAGCTGTGAGTGAGAGAGAAAGAGAAGCTGTGAGTGAGAGAGAAAGAGAAGCTGTGTGTGTGTGAGAGAGAGAGAAGCTGTGAGTAAGAGAGAGAGAAAGAGAAGCTGTGAGTGAGAGAGAGAGAGAAAGAGAAGCTGTGAGTGAGAGAGTGAGATAAAGAGAAGCTGTGAGTTAGAGAGAGACGGAGAAAGAGAAGCTGTGAGTGAGAGAGAGAGAGAGAAAGAGAAGCTGTGAGTGAGAGAGAGAGAGAAGCTGTGAGTGAGAGAGAGAGAGAAGCTGTGAGTGAGAGAGAAAGATAAGCTGTGAGTGAGAGAGAAAGAGAAGCTGTGTGTGTGTGAGAGAGAGAGAAGCTGTGAGTGAGAGAGAGAGAAAGAGAAGCTGTGAGTGAGAGAGAGAGAGAAAGAGAAGCTGTGAGTGAGAGAGTGAGATAAAGAGAAGCTGTGAGTTAGAGAGAGACAGAGAAAGAGAAGCTGTGAGTGAGTGAGAGAGAGAGAAGTTGTGAGTGAGAGAGAGAAAGAGAAGCTGTGAGTTTGTGTGAGAGAGAAAGAGAAGCTGTGAGTGAGAGAGAGAGTAAGAGAAGCTGTGTGTGTGTGAGAGAGAGAAGCTGTGAGTGAGAGAGAGAGAGAAAGAGAAGATGTTAGTGAGAGAGTGAGAGAGAGAAAGAGAAGTTGTGAGTGAGAGAGAGAGAAGCTGTGAGTGAGAGAGAGAGAGAGAAAGAGAAGGTGTGTGTGTGAGAGAGAAAGAGAAGCTGTGAGTGAGAGAGAGAGAGAAGATGTGAGTGTGAGAGAGAACATGTGAGTGAGAGAAAGAGAAAGAGAAGCTGTGAGTGAGTTTGAGAGAGAGATAAAGAGAAGCTGTGAGTGATAGAGAGAGATAAAGAAAAGCTGTGAGTGAGAGAGAGAAAGAGAAGCTGGGAGTGAGTAAGAGAGAGAAAGAGAAGCTGTGAGTGAGAGAGAGAGAGAGAAGCTGTGAGTGAGAGAGAGAGAGAAGCTGTGAGTGAGAAAGAAAGAAAGAAAGACAAGCTGTGAGTGAGTGAGAGAGAGAGAGAAAGAAAGAGAAGCTGTGAGTGAGAGAGAGAGAAGCTGTGAGTGAGAGAGAGAGGGAGAAAGAGAAGCTGTGAGTGAGAGAGAGAGAGAGAGACAAAGAGAAGCTGTGAGAGAGAGAGAGAAGTTGTGAGTGAGTGAGAGAGAGAGAAGCTGTGAGAGAGAGAAGCAGTGAGTGAGAGAGAGAGAGAAGGAGAAGCTGTGAGTGAGATAGAGAGAGAGAAAGAGAAGCTGTGAGTGAGAGAGAGAGAGAGAAGCTATGAGTGAGAGAGAAAGAGAAGCTGTGAGTGAGAGAGAGAGAGAACCTGTGAGTGAGAGAGAAAGAGAAGCTGTGAGTGAGAGAGAAAGAGAAGCTGTGTGTGTGTGAGAGAGAGAGAAGCTGTGTGTGTGAGAGAGAGAAAGAGAAGCTGTGAGTGAGAGAGAGAGAGAAAGAGAAGCTGTGAGTGAGAGAGTGAGATAAAGAGAAGCTGTGAGTTAGAGAGAGACAGAGAAAGAGAATCTGTGAGTGAGAGAGAGAGAAAAAAAGAAGCTGTGAGTGAGAGAAAGAGAGAGAGAAAGAGAAGCTGTGAGTGAGTGAGAGAGAGAGAAGCTGTGAGTGAGGGTGAGAGAGAAAGAGAAGCTGTGAGTAAGAGAGTGAGAGAAAGAGAAGCTGTGAGTGAGAGAGAAAGAAAGAAAGAGAAGCTGTGAGTGAGAGAGAGAAGCTGTGAGTGAGAGAGAAAGAGAAGCTGTGAGTGAGAGAGAAAGAGAAGCTGTGTGTGTGTGAGAGAGAGAAGCTGTGAGTGAGAGAGAGAGAAAGAGAAGCTGTGAGTGAGAGAGAGAGAGAAAGAGAAGCTGTGAGTGAGAGAGTGAGATAAAGAGAAGCTGTGAGTTAGAGAGAGACAGAGAAAGAGAAGCTGTGAGTGAGAGAGAGAGAGAGAGAAAGAGAAGCTGTGAGTGAGAGAGAGAGAGAAGCTGTGAGTGAGAGTGAGAGAGAAAGAGAAGCTGTGAGTGAGAGAGTGAGAGAAAGAGAAGCTGTGAGTGAGAGAGAAAGAAAGAAAGAGAAGCTGTGAGTGAGAGAGAGAAGCTGTGAGTGAGTGAGAGAGAGAAAGAGATGCTCTGAGTGAGAGAGAGAGAAAGAGAAGCTGTGAGTGTGAGAGAGAGTGAGAAAAAGGGAAGTTGTGAGTGAGCGTGTGAGAGAGAGAAGCTGTGACAGTGGGAGAGAGAAAGAGAGAAAGAGAAGCTGTGAGTGAGAGAGAGAGAAAGAAAGAGAAGCTATGAGTGAGAGAGAGAGAGAAGCTGTGAGTGAGAGAGAGAAGGAGAAAGAGAATCTGTGAGTGAGAGAGAGAGAGAGATAGAGTAGCTGTGAGTGAGAGAGAAAGCTGTGAGTGAGTGAGAGAGAGAGAGAAGCTGTGAGTGAGAGAGAGAAAGAGAAGCTGTGAGTGAGAGAAAGAGAGAGAGAGAGAGAAAGAGAAGCTGTGAGTGAGAGAGAGATAAAGAGAAGCTGTGAGTTAGAGAGAGAGAGAAAGAGAAGTTGTGAGTGAGAGAGGGAGAGAAAGAGAAGCTGTGTGAGAGAGAGAATCTGTGAGTGAGAGAGAGAGAGAAAGAGAAGATATCAGTGAGAGAGGGAGAGAGAGAGAGAGAAGATGTGAGAGAGAGAGAGAGAGAAAGATAAGCTGTGTGAGAGAGGGAGAGAAAGAGAAGCTGTGAGTGAGAGAGAGAGAGAGTGAGAAGCTGTGAGTGAGAGAGAAAGAGAGAGAAGCTGTGAGTGAGAGAGAGAGAGAAAGAAAGAGAAGCTGTGAGTGAGAGAGAGAGAGAGAAAGAGAAGCTGTGAGAGAGAGAGAGAAGCTGTGAGTGAGAGAGAAAGAGAAGCTGTGTGTGTGTGAGAGAGAGAGAAGCTGTGTGTGTGAGAGAGAGAAAGAGAAGCTGTGAGTGAGAGAGAGAGAGAAAGAGAAGCTGTGAGTGAGAGAGTGAGATAAAGAGAAGCTGTGAGTTAGAGAGAGACAGAGAAAGAGAATCTGTGAGTGAGAGAGAGAGAAAAAAAGAAGCTGTGAGTGAGAGAAAGAGAGAGAGAAAGAGAAGCTGTGAGTGAGTGAGAGAGAGAGAAGCTGTGAGTGAGGGTGAGAGAGAAAGAGAAGCTGTGAGTGAGAGAGTGAGAGAAAGAGAAGCTGTGAGTGAGAGAGAGAGAGAAGCTGTGAGTGAGAGTGAGAGAGAAAGAGAAGCTGTGAGTGAGAGAGTGAGAGAAAGAGAAGCTGTGAGTGAGAGAGAAAGAAAGAAAGAGAAGCTGTGAGTGAGAGAGAGAAGCTGTGAGTGAGTGAGAGAGAGAAAGAGATGCTCTGAGTGAGAGAGAGAGAAAGAGAAGCTGTGAGTGTGAGAGAGAGTGAGAAAAAGGGAAGTTGTGAGTGAGCGTGTGAGAGAGAGAAGCTGTGACAGTGGGAGAGAGAAAGAGAGAAAGAGAAGCTGTGAGTGAGAGAGAGAGAAAGAAAGAGAAGCTATGAGTGAGAGAGAGAGAGAAGCTGTGAGTGAGAGAGAGAAGGAGAAAGAGAATCTGTGAGTGAGAGAGAGAGAGAGATAGAGTAGCTGTGAGTGAGAGAGAAAGCTGTGAGTGAGTGAGAGAGAGAGAGAAGCTGTGAGTGAGAGAGAGAAAGAGAAGCTGTGAGTGAGAGAAAGAGAGAGAGAGAGAGAAAGAGAAGCTGTGAGTGAGAGAGAGATAAAGAGAAGCTGTGAGTTAGAGAGAGAGAGAAAGAGAAGTTGTGAGTGAGAGAGGGAGAGAAAGAGAAGCTGTGTGAGAGAGAGAATCTGTGAGTGAGAGAGAGAGAGAAAGAGAAGATATCAGTGAGAGAGGGAGAGAGAGAGAGAGAAGATGTGAGAGAGAGAGAGAGAGAAAGATAAGCTGTGTGAGAGAGGGAGAGAAAGAGAAGCTGTGAGTGAGAGAGAGAGAGAGTGAGAAGCTGTGAGTGAGAGAGAAAGAGAGAGAAGCTGTGAGTGAGAGAGAGAGAGAAAGAAAGAGAAGCTGTGAGTGAGAGAGAGAGAGAGAAAGAGAAGCTGTGAGAGAGAGAGAGAAGCTGTGAGTGAGAGAGAAAGAGAAGCTGTGTGTGTGTGAGAGAGAGAGAAGCTGTGTGTGTGAGAGAGAGAAAGAGAAGCTGTGAGTGAGAGAGAGAGAGAAAGAGAAGCTGTGAGTGAGAGAGTGAGATAAAGAGAAGCTGTGAGTTAGAGAGAGACAGAGAAAGAGAATCTGTGAGTGAGAGAGAGAGAAAAAAAGAAGCTGTGAGTGAGAGAAAGAGAGAGAGAAAGAGAAGCTGTGAGTGAGTGAGAGAGAGAGAAGCTGTGAGTGAGGGTGAGAGAGAAAGAGAAGCTGTGAGTGAGAGAGTGAGAGAAAGAGAAGCTGTGAGTGAGAGAGAAAGAAAGAAAGAGAAGCTGTGAGTGAGAGAGAGAAGCTGTGAGTGAGAGAGAAAGAGAATCTGTGAGTGAGAGAGAGAGAGAAGCTGTGAGTGAGAGAGAAAGAGAAGCTGTGAGTGAGAGAGAAAGAGAAGCTGTGTGTGTGTGAGAGAGAGAAGCTGTGAGTGAGAGAGAGAGAAAGAGAAGCTGTGAGTGAGAGAGAGAGAGAAAGAGAAGCTGTGAGTGAGAGAGTGAGATAAAGAGAAGCTGTGAGTTAGAGAGAGACAGAGAAAGAGAAGCTGTGAGTGAGAGAGAGAGAGAGAGAAAGAGAAGCTGTGAGTGAGAGAGAGAGAGAAGCTGTGAGTGAGAGTGAGAGAGAAAGAGAAGCTGTGAGTGAGAGAGTGAGAGAAAGAGAAGCTGTGAGTGAGAGAGAAAGAAAGAAAGAGAAGCTGTGAGTGAGAGAGAGAAGCTGTGAGTGAGTGAGAGAGAGAAAGAGATGCTCTGAGTGAGAGAGAGAGAAAGAGAAGCTGTGAGTGTGAGAGAGAGTGAGAAAAAGGGAAGTTGTGAGTGAGCGTGTGAGAGAGAGAAGCTGTGACAGTGGGAGAGAGAAAGAGAGAAAGAGAAGCTGTGAGTGAGAGAGAGAGAAAGAAAGAGAAGCTATGAGTGAGAGAGAGAGAGAAGCTGTGAGTGAGAGAGAGAAGGAGAAAGAGAATCTGTGAGTGAGAGAGAGAGAGAGATAGAGTAGCTGTGAGTGAGAGAGAAAGCTGTGAGTGAGTGAGAGAGAGAGAGAAGCTGTGAGTGAGAGAGAGAAAGAGAAGCTGTGAGTGAGAGAAAGAGAGAGAGAGAAAGAGAAGCTGTGAGTGAGAGAGAGATAAAGAGAAGCTGTGAGTTAGAGAGAGAGAGAAAGAGAAGTTGTGAGTGAGAGAGGGAGAGAAAGAGAAGCTGTGTGAGAGAGAGAATCTGTGAGTGAGAGAGAGAGAGAAAGAGAAGATATCAGTGAGAGAGGGAGAGAGAGAGAGAGAAGATGTGAGAGAGAGAGAGAGAGAAAGATAAGCTGTGTGAGAGAGGGAGAGAAAGAGAAGCTGTGAGTGAGAGAGAGAGAGAGTGAGAAGCTGTGAGTGAGAGAGAAAGAGAGAGAAGCTGTGAGTGAGAGAGAGAGAGAAAGAAAGAGAAGCTTTGAGTGAGAGAGAGAGAGAGAAAGAGAAGCTGTGAGAGAGAGAGAGAAGCTGTGAGTGAGAGAGAAAGAGAAGCTGTGTGTGTGTGTGAGAGAGAGAAGCTGTGTGTGTGAGAGAGAGAAAGAGAAGCTGTGAGTGAGAGAGAGAGAGAAAGAGAAGCTGTGAGTGAGAGAGTGAGATAAAGAGAAGCTGTGAGTTAGAGAGAGACAGAGAAAGAGAATCTGTGAGTGAGAGAGAGAGAAAAAAAGAAGCTGTGAGTGAGAGAAAGAGAGAGAGAAAGAGAAGCTGTGAGTGAGTGAGAGAGAGAGAAGCTGTGAGTGAGGGTGAGAGAGAAAGAGAAGCTGTGAGTGAGAGAGTGAGAGAAAGAGAAGCTGTGAGTGAGAGAGAAAGAAAGAAAGAGAAGCTGTGAGTGAGAGAGAGAAGCTGTGAGTGAGAGAGAGAAGCTGTGAGTGAGAGAGAAAGAGAATCTGTGAGTGAGAGAGAGAGAGAAGCTGTGAGTGAGAGAGAAAGAGAAGCTGTGAGTGAGAGAGAAAGAGAAGCTGTGTGTGTGTGAGAGAGAGAAGCTGTGAGTGAGAGAGAGAGAAAGAGAAGCTGTGAGTGAGAGAGAGAGAGAAAGAGAAGCTGTGAGTGAGAGAGTGAGATAAAGAGAAGCTGTGAGTTAGAGAGAGACAGAGAAAGAGAAGCTGTGAGTGAGAGAGAGAGAGAGAGAAAGAGAAGCTGTGAGTGAGAGAGAGAGAGAAGCTGTGAGTGAGAGTGAGAGAGAAAGAGAAGCTGTGAGTGAGAGAGTGAGAGAAAGAGAAGCTGTGAGTGAGAGAGAAAGAAAGAAAGAGAAGCTGTGAGTGAGAGAGAGAAGCTGTGAGTGAGTGAGAGAGAGAAAGAGATGCTCTGAGTGAGAGAGAGAGAAAGAGAAGCTGTGAGTGTGAGAGAGAGTGAGAAAAAGGGAAGTTGTGAGTGAGCGTGTGAGAGAGAGAAGCTGTGACAGTGGGAGAGAGAAAGAGAGAAAGAGAAGCTGTGAGTGAGAGAGAGAGAAAGAAAGAGAAGCTATGAGTGAGAGAGAGAGAGAAGCTGTGAGTGAGAGAGAGAAGGAGAAAGAGAATCTGTGAGTGAGAGAGAGAGAGAGATAGAGTAGCTGTGAGTGAGAGAGAAAGCTGTGAGTGAGTGAGAGAGAGAGAGAAGCTGTGAGTGAGAGAGAGAAAGAGAAGCTGTGAGTGAGAGAAAGAGAGAGAGAGAAAGAGAAGCTGTGAGTGAGAGAGAGATAAAGAGAAGCTGTGAGTTAGAGAGAGAGAGAAAGAGAAGTTGTGAGTGAGAGAGGGAGAGAAAGAGAAGCTGTGTGAGAGAGAGAATCTGTGAGTGAGAGAGAGAGAGAAAGAGAAGATATCAGTGAGAGAGGGAGAGAGAGAGAGAGAAGATGTGAGAGAGAGAGAGAGAGAAAGATAAGCTGTGTGAGAGAGGGAGAGAAAGAGAAGCTGTGAGTGAGAGAGAGAGAGAGTGAGAAGCTGTGAGTGAGAGAGAAAGAGAGAGAAGCTGTGAGTGAGAGAGAGAGAGAAAGAAAGAGAAGCTGTGAGTGAGAGAGAGAGAGAGAAAGAGAAGCTGTGAGAGAGAGAGAGAAGCTGTGAGTGAGAGAGAAAGAAAGAAATAGAAGCTGTGAGTGAGTGAGAGAGAAGCTGTGAGTGTGTGTGAGAGAGAAGATGTGAGTGCGAGAGAGAGAGAGAAAGAGAAGCTGTGAGTGAGAGAGAGAGAGAGAAAGAGAAGCTGTGAGAGAGAGAAAGAGAAGCTGTGAGTGAGAGAGAGAGAAGCTGTGAGTGAGAGAGATAGAGAAAGAGAAGCTGTGAGTGAGAGAGAGAGAAAGAGAAGCTGTGAGTGAGACAGAGAGAGGAAGAGAAGCTGTGTGAGAGAGAGAGAAGCTGTGAGTGAGAGAGAAAGAAAGAAATAGAAGCTGTGAGTGAGTGAGAGAGAGAGAAGCTGTGAGTGAGAGAGAGAGAGAAGCTGTGAGTGAGAGAGAAAGGGAAAGAGAGTCTGTGAGAGAGGGAAAGAGAAGCTGAGAGTGAAGCTGTGAGTGAGTGAGACAGAGAAAGTGAAGATGTGAGAGAGAGAGAGAGAAGCTGTGAGTGAGAGAGAAAGAAAGAAATAGAAGCTGTGAGTGAGTGAGAGAGAGAGAAGCTGTGAGTGAGAGAGAGAGAGAAGCTGTGAGTGAGAGAGAGAAAGAGAAGCTGTGAGTGAGAGAGAGAGAGAAAGAGAAGCTGTGAGTGAGAGAGAGATAAAGAGAAGCTTTGAGTTAGAGAGAGAGAGAAAGAGAAGCTGTGAGTGAGAGAGAGAGAAGCTGTGAGTGAGAGAGAGAGGGAGAAAGTGAAGCGGTGAGTGAGAGAGAGAGAGATAGAGAAGCTGTGAGTGAGAGAGAGAGCGAGAAAAAAAGAATCTGTGAGTGAGAGAGAGAGAGAGAAGCTGTGAGTGAGAGAGAGAGAGATAGAGAAGCTGTGAGTGAGAGAGAGAGCGAGAAAAAAAGAATCTGTGAGTGAGAGAGAGAGAGAGAAGCTGTGAGTGAGAGAGAGAGAGAGAAGCTGTGAGTGAGAGAGAGAAAGAGAAGCTGTGAGTGAGAGAGAGAGAGAAAGAGAAGCTGTGAGTGAGTGAGAGAGAGAGAGAAACTGTGAGTGAGAGAGAATGAGAAGCTGTGAGTGAGAGAGAGAGAAAGAGAAGCTGTGAGTGAGAGAGAAAAAAAGAGAAGCTGTGAGTGAGAGAGAGAGAGAGAGAGAGAAAGAGAAGCTGTGAGAGAGAGAGAGAGGAGCTGTGAGTGAGAGAGAGAGAAAGAAATAGAAGCTGTGAGTGAGTGAGAGCGAGAGCTGTGAGTGAGAGAGAGAGATAGAAGCTGTGAGTGAGAGAGAAAGGGAAAGAGAGGCTGTGAGTGAGAGAGAGAGAGAGAAAGAGAAGCTGTGAGTGAGAGAGAGAGAGAGAAAGAGAAGCTGTGTGAGAGAGAGAGAGAAGCTGTGAGTGAGATAGAAAGAAAGAAATAGAAGCTGTGAGTGAGTGAGAGAGAGAGCAGCTGTGAGTGAGAGAGAGAGAAGCTGTGAGTGAGAGAGAGAGAGAGAGAGAAAGAGAAGCTGTGAGTGAGAGAGAGAGAGAGAAAGAGAAGCTGTGAGAGAGAGAAAGAGAAGCTGTGAGTGACAGAGAAAGAGAAGCTGTGAGTGAGAGAGAGAGAGAAAGAGAAGCTGTGAGTGAGAGAGAGAGAGAGAAGCTGTGAGTAAGAGAGAGAGAGAAAGAGAAGCTGTATGAGAGAGAGAGAGAACTTGTGAGTGAGAGGGAAAGCAAGAAATAGAAGCTGTGAGTGAGTGAGAGAGAGAGAAGCTGTGAGTGAGAGAGAGAGAGAAGCTGTGAGTGAGAGAGAAAGGGAAAGAGAGGCTGTGAGTGAGAGAGAGAGAGAGAAGCTGTGAGTGAGTGAGAGAGAGAAGCTGTGAGTGAGAGAGAAAGAGAGGCTGTGAGTGAGAGAGAGAGAGAAGCTGAGTGAGAGAGATATAAAGAGAAGCTGTGAGAGAGAGAGAGAGAAAGAGAAGCTGTGAGTGAGAAAGAGAGAAAGAGAAGCTGTGTGTGTGTGAGAGAGAGAGAAGCTGTGAGTTAGAGAGAGACAGAGAAAGAGAAGCTGTGAGTGAGAGAGTGAGAGAGAAAGAGAAGCTGTGAGTGAGAGAGAGAGAGAAAGAGAAGCTGTGAGTGAGAGAGAGAGGGTGAAAAAGAAGCTGTGATTGTGAGAGAGAGGGAGAAAAAGGGAAGCTGTCAGTGAGCGTGTGAGAGAGAGAGAAGCTGTGACAGTGGGAGAGAGAGAAAGAGAAGCTGTGAGTGAGTGAGAAAGAAGCTGTGAGTGAGAGAGAGAGTGAGAAAGTGAAGCAGTGAGTGAGAGAGAAAGAGAAGCTATGAGTGAGAGAGAGAGAAGCTGTAAGTGAGAGAGAGAGGGAGAAAGAGAAGCTGTGAGAGAGAGAGAGAAAGAGAAGCTGTGAGTGAGAGAGACAGACAGAGAAAGAGAAGCTGTGCGTGTGAGAGAGAGCTAGAAGCTGTGAGTGAGTGAGAGAGAGAGAAGCTGTGAGTGAGAGAGAGAAAGAGAAGCTGTGAGTGAGAGAGAGAGAGAAAGAGAAGCTGTGAGTGAGAGAGAGATAAAGAGAAGCTGTGAGTGAGAGAGAGAGAAAGAGAAGCTGTGAGTGAGAGAGAGAGAAGCTGTGAGTGAGAGAGAGAGTGAGAAAGTGAAGCAGTGAGTGAGAGAGAGAGAGAAGCTGTGAGTGAGAGAGAGAGAGAGAAAAAAAGAATCTGTGAGTGAGAGAGAGAGAGAGAGAAGCTGTGAGTGAGAGAGAGAGAGAAGCTGTGAGTGAGAGAGAGAAAGAGAAGCTGTGAGTGAGAGAGAGAGAGAAAGAGAAGCTGTGAGTGAGAGAAAGATAAAGAGAAGCTGTGAGTTAGAGAGAGACAGAGAAAGAGAAGCTGTGAGTGAGAGAGAGAGAGAGAAAGAGAAGCTGTGTGTTTGAGAGAGAGAGAAGCTGTGAGTGAGAGAGAGAGAGAAAGAGAAGATGTTAGTGAGAGAGTGAGAGAGAGAAAGAGAAGTTGTGAGTGAGAGAGAGAGAAGCTGTGAGTGAGAGAGAGAGAAAGAGAAGGTGTGTGTGAGAGAGAGAAAGAGAAGCTGTGAGTGAGAGAGAGAGAGAGAGAAGATGTGAGTGAGAGAGAGAGAGAGAAGATGTGAGTGAGAGAAAGAGAAAGAGAAGCTGTGAGTGAGAGAGAGAGAGATAAAGAGAAGCTGTGAGTGATAGAGAGAGATAAAGAAAAGCTGTGAGTGAGAGAGAGAAAGAGAAGCTGGGAGTGAGTAAGAGAGAGAAAGAGAAGCTGTGAGTGACAGAGAGAGAAGCTGTGAGTGAGAGAGAGAGGGAGAAACAAAAGCTGTGAGTGAGAGAGAGAGAAAGAGAAGCTGTGAGTGAGAGAGAGAGAGAAAGAGAAGATGTGAGAGAGAGAGAAGTTGTGAGTGAGTGAGAGAGAGAGAAGCTGTGAGAGAGAGAGAGAGAAGCTGTGAGTGAGAGAGAGAGAGAGAAGGAGAAGCTGTGAGTGAGATAGAGAGAGAGAAAGAGAAGCTGTGAGTGAGAGAGAGAGAAGCTGTGAGTGAGAGAGAAAGAGAAGTTGTGAGTGAGAGAGAAAGAGAAGCTATGAGTTAGAGAGAGAGAGTGAAAGAGAAGCTGTGAGTGAGAGAGAGAGATTGAGGAGCTGTGAGATAGAGAGAGAAAGAGAAGCTGTGAGTGAGAGAGAGAGAGAAACTGTGAGTGAGAGAGAAAGAGAAGCTGTGAGTGAGAGAGAAAGAGAAGCTGTGTGTGTGTGAGAGAGAGAGAAGCTGTGAGTGAGAGAGAGAGAAAGAGAAGCTGTGAGTGAGAGAGAGAGAAAGAGAAGCTGTGAGTGAGAGAGTGAGATAAAGAGAAGCTGTGAGTTAGAGAGAGACAGAGAAAGAGAAGCTGTGAGTGAGAGAGAGAGAAAAAAAGAAGCTGTGAGTGAGAGAGAGAAAGAGAGAGAAAGAGAAGCTGTGAGTGAGTGAGAGAGAGAGAAGCTGTGAGTGAGAGTGAGAGAGAAAGAGAAGCTGTGAGTGAGAGAGTGAGAGAAAGAGAAGCTGTGAGTGAGAGAGAGAGAAAGAAAGAGAAGCTGTGTGTGAGAGAGAAGCTGTGAGTGAGAGAGAGAGAAAGAGAAGCTCTGAGTGAGAGAGAGAGAAAGAGAAGCTGTGAGTGTGAGAGAGAGTGAGAAAAAGGGAAGCTGTGAGTGAGCGTGAGAGAGAGAAGCTGTGACAGTGGGAGAGAGAAAGAGAGAAAGAGAAGCTGTGAGTGAGAGAGAGAGAAAGAAAGAAAGAGAAGTTATGAGTGAGAGAGAGAGAAGCTGTGAGTGAGAGAGAGAAGGAGAAAGAGAATCTGTGAGTGAGAGAGAGAGAGAGTAGCTGTGAGTGAGAGAGAGAAAGAGAAGCTGTGAGTGAGAGAAAGAGAGAGAGAGAGAGAAGCTGTGAGTGAGAAAGAGATAAAGAGAAGCTGTGAGTTAGAGAGAGAGAGAAAGAGAAGCTGTGAGTGAGAGAGAGAGAGAAAGAGAAGCTGTGTGAGAGAGAGAATCTGTGAGTGAGAGAGAGAGAGGGAAAGAAAGAGAAGATGTCAGTGAGAGAGGGAGAGAGAGAGAGAAGCTGTGAGTGAGAGAGAGAGAGAAAGATAAGTTGTGTGAGAGAGGGAGAGAAAGAGAAGCTGTGAGTGAGAGAGAGAGAGAGTGAGAAGCTGTGAGTGAGAGAGAGAGAGAGAGCAGCTGTGAGTGAGAGAGAGAGAGAGAAAGAGAAGCTGTGAGTGAGTGAGAGAGAGAAAGAGAAGCTGTGAGTGAGAGAGAAAGAAAGAAAGAGAAGCTGTGAGTGAGAGAGAGAAGCTGTGAGTGAGAGAGAAAGAGAATCTGTGAGTGAGTGAGAGAGAGAAGCTGTGAGTGAGAGAGAGAGAAAGAGAAGCTGTGAGTGAGAGAGTGAGATAAAGAGAAGCTGTGAGTTAGAGAGAGACAGAGAAAGAGAAGCTGTGAGTGACAGAGAGAGAAAAAAAGAAGCTGTGAGTGAGAGAGAGAAAGAGAGAGAAAGAGAAGCTGTGAGTGAGAGAGAGAGAGAAGCTGTGAGTGAGAGTGAGAGAGAAAGAGAAGCTGTGAGTGAGAGAGTGAGAGAAAGAGAAGCTGTGAGTGAGAGAGAGAGAAAGAAAGAGAAGCTGTGTGTGAGAGAGAAGCTGTGAGTGAGAGAGAGAGAAAGAGAAGCTCTGAGTGAGAGAGAGAGAAAGAGAAGCTGTGAGTGTGAGAGAGAGTGAGAAAAAGGGAAGCTGTGAGTGAGCGTGAGAGAGAGAAGCTGTGAGTGGGAGAGAGAAAGAGAGAAAGAGAAGCTGTGAGTGAGAGAGAGAGAAAGAAAGAAAGAGAAGTTATGAGTGAGAGAGAGAGAAGCTGTGAGTGAGAGAGAGAAGGAGAAAGAGAATCTGTGAGTGAGAGAGAGAGAGAGTAGGTGTGAGTGAGAGAGAGAAAGAGAAGCTGTGAGTGAGAGAAAGAGAGAGAGAGAGAGAAGCTGTGAGTGAGAGAGAGATAAAGAGAAGCTGTGAGTGAGAGAGAGAGAGAAAGAGAAGCTGTGTGAGAGAGAGAATCTGTGAGTGAGAGAGAGAGAGGGAAAGAAAGAGAAGATGTCAGTGAGAGAGGGAGAGAGAGAGAGAAGCTGTGAGTGAGAGAGAGAGAAAGAGAAGCTGTGAGTGAGAGAGAGAGAGAAAGAGAAGCTGTGAGTGAGAGAGTGAGATAAAGAGAAGCTGTGAGTTAGAGAGAGACAGAGAAAGAGAAGCTGTGAGTGAGAGAGAGAGAGAGAGAAAGAGAAGCTGTGAGTGAGAGAGAGAGAGAAGCTGTGAGTGAGAGTGAGAGAGAAAGAGAAGCTGTGAGTGAGAGAGTGAGAGAAAGAGAAGCTGTGAGTGAGAGAGAAAGAAAGAAAGAGAAGCTGTGAGTGAGAGAGAGAAGCTGTGAGTGAGTGAGAGAGAGAAAGAGATGCTCTGAGTGAGAGAGAGAGAAAGAGAAGCTGTGAGTGTGAGAGAGAGTGAGAAAAAGGGAAGTTGTGAGTGAGCGTGTGAGAGAGAGAAGCTGTGACAGTGGGAGAGAGAAAGAGAGAAAGAGAAGCTGTGAGTGAGAGAGAGAGAAAGAAAGAGAAGCTATGAGTGAGAGAGAGAGAGAAGCTGTGAGTGAGAGAGAGAAGGAGAAAGAGAATCTGTGAGTGAGAGAGAGAGAGAGATAGAGTAGCTGTGAGTGAGAGAGAAAGCTGTGAGTGAGTGAGAGAGAGAGAGAAGCTGTGAGTGAGAGAGAGAAAGAGAAGCTGTGAGTGAGAGAAAGAGAGAGAGAGAAAGAGAAGCTGTGAGTGAGAGAGAGATAAAGAGAAGCTGTGAGTTAGAGAGAGAGAGAAAGAGAAGTTGTGAGTGAGAGAGGGAGAGAAAGAGAAGCTGTGTGAGAGAGAGAATCTGTGAGTGAGAGAGAGAGAGAAAGAGAAGATATCAGTGAGAGAGGGAGAGAGAGAGAGAGAAGATGTGAGAGAGAGAGAGAGAGAAAGATAAGCTGTGTGAGAGAGGGAGAGAAAGAGAAGCTGTGAGTGAGAGAGAGAGAGAGTGAGAAGCTGTGAGTGAGAGAGAGAGAGAAGCTGTGAGTGAGAGAGAGAGAGAAAGAAAGAGAAGCTGTGAGTGAGAGAGAGAGAGAGAAAGAGAAGCTGTGAGAGAGAGAGAGAAGCTGTGAGTGAGAGAGAAAGAAAGAAATAGAAGCTGTGAGTGAGTGAGAGAGAAGCTGTGAGTGTGTGTGAGAGAGAAGATGTGAGTGAGAGAGAGAGAGAGAAAGAGAAGCTGTGAGTGAGAGAGAGAGAGAGAAAGAGAAGCTGTGAGAGAGAGAAAGAGAAGCTGTGAGTGAGAGAGAAAGAGAAGCTGTGAGTGAGAGAGATAGAGAAAGAGAAGCTGTGAGTGAGAGAGAGAGAAAGAGAAGCTGTGAGTGAGACAGAGAGAGAAGCTGTGAGTGAGAGAGAAAGGGAAAGAGAGGCTGTGAGAGAGGGAAAGAGAAGCTGAGAGTGAAGCTGTGAGTGAGTGAGAGAGAGAAAGCGAAGATGTGAGAGAGAGAGAAGCTGTGAGTGAGAGAGAGAAAGAGAAGCTGTGAGTGAGAGAGAGAGAGAAAGAGAAGCTGTGAGTGAGAGAGAGATAAAGAGAAGCTTTGAGTTAGAGAGAGAGAGAAAGAGAAGCTGTGAGTGAGAGAGAGAGAAGCTGTGAGTGAGAGAGAGAGGGAGAAAGTGAAGCGGTGAGTGAGAGAGAGAGAGATAGAGAAGCTGTGAGTGAGAGAGAGAGCGAGAAAAAAAGAATCTGTGAGTGAGAGAGAGAGAGAGAAGCTGTGAGTGAGAGAGAGAGAGAGAAGCTGTGAGTGAGAGAGAGAAAGAGAAGCTGTGAGTGAGAGAGAGAGAGAAAGAGAAGCTGTGAGTGAGAGAGAGATAAAGAGAAGCTTTGAGTTAGAGAGAGAGAGAAAGAGAAGCTGTGAGTGAGAGAGAGAGAAGCTGTGAGTGAGAGAGAGAGGGAGAAAGTGAAGCGGTGAGTGAGAGAGAGAGAGATAGAGAAGCTGTGAGTGAGAGAGAGAGCGAGAAAAAAAGAATCTGTGAGTGAGAGAGAGAGAGAGAAGCTGTGAGTGAGAGAGAGAGAGAGAAGCTGTGAGTGAGAGAGAGAAAGAGAAGCTGTGAGTGAGAGAGAGAGAGAAAGAGAAGCTGTGAGTGAGAGAGAGATAAAGAGAAGCTGTGAGTTAGAGAGAGACAGAGAAAGAGAAGCTGTGAGTGAGAGAGAGAGAGAGAAGCTGTGAGTGAGAGAGAGAGAGAGAAGCTGTGAGTGAGAGAGAAAGAGAGGCTGTGAATGAGAGAGAGAGGGTGAAAGAGAAGCTGAGATTGTGAGAGAGAGGGAGAAAAAGGGAAGCTGTCAGTGAGCGTGAGAGAGAGAGAGAGAAGCTGTGACAGTGGGAGAGAGAGAAAGAGAAGCTGTGAGTGAGTGAGAGAGAAAGAAAGAGAAGCTATGAGTGTGAGAGAGAGAAGCTGTAAGTGAGAGAGAGAGGGAGAAAGAGAAGCTGTGAGAGAGATAGAGAAAGAGAAGCTGTGAGTGAGAGAGAGAGAGACAGAGAAGGAGAAACTGTGAGTGAGAGAGAGAGAGCTAGAAGTTGTGAGTGAGTGAGGGAGAGACAAGCTGTGAGTGAGAGAGAGAAAGAGAAGCTGTGAGTGAGAGAGAGAGAAAGAGAAGCTGTGAGTGAGAGAGAGATAAAGAGAAGCTGTGAGTTAGAGAGAGAGAGAAAGAGAAGCTGTGAGTGAGAGAGAGAGAAGCTGTGAGTGAGAGAGAGAGGGAGAATGTGAAGCGGTGAGTGAGAGAGAGAGAGAGAGAAGCTGTGAGTGAGAGAGAGCGAGAAAAAAGAATCTGTGAGTGAGAGAGAGAGAAGCTGTGAGTGAGAGAGAGAGAGAGAAGCTGTGAGTGTGAGAGAGAAAGAGAAGCTGTGAGTGAGTGAGAGAGAGAGAAGTTGTGAGTGAGAGAGAGAAAGAGAAGCTGTGAGTTTGTGTGAGAGAGAAAGAGAAGCTGTGAGTGAGAGAGAGAGTAAGAGAAGCTGTGTGTGTGAGAGAGAGAGAAGCTGTGAGTGAGAGAGAGAGAGAAAGAGAAGATGTTAGTGAGAGAGTGAGAGAGAGAAAGAGAAGTTGTGAGTGAGAGAGAGAGAAGCTGTGAGTGAGAGAGAGAGAGAGAAAGAGAAGGTGTGTGTGTGAGAGAGAAAGAGAAGCTGTGAGTGAGAGAGAGAGAGAAGATGTGAGTGTGAGAGAGAAGATGTGAGTGAGAGAAAGAGAAAGAGAAGCTGTGAGTGAGTGTGAGAGAGAGATAAAGAGAAGCTGTGAGTGATAGAGAGAGATAAAGAAAAGCTGTGAGTGAGAGAGAGAAAGAGAAGCTGGGAGTGAGTAAGAGAGAGAAAGAGAAGCTGTGAGTGAGAGAGAGAGAGAGAAGCTGTGAGTGAGAGAGAGAGAGAAGCTGTGAGTGAGAAAGAAAGAAAGAAAGAGAAGCTGTGAGTGAGTGAGAGAGAGAGAGAAACTGTGAGTGAGAGAGAAAGAGAAGCTGTGAGTGAGAGAGAGAGAAAGAGAAGCTGTGAGTGAGAGAGAAAAAAAGAGAAGCTGTGAGTGAGAGAGAGAGAGAGAGAAAGAGAAGCTGTGAGAGAGAGAGAGAGGAGCTGTGAGTGAGAGAGAGAGAGAGAAGGAGAAGCTGTGAGTGAGATAGAGAGAGAGAAAGAGAAGCTGTGAGTGAGAGAGAGAGAAGCTGTGAGTGAGAGAGAAAGAGAAGGTGTGAGTGAGAGAGAAAGAGAAGCTATGAGTTAGAGAGAGAGAGTGAAAGAGAAGCTGTGAGTGAGAGAGAGAGAGATTGAGGAGCTGTGAGATAGAGAGAGAAAGAGAAGCTGTGAGTGAGAGAGAGAGAGAAGCTGTGAGTGAGAGAGAAAGAGAAGCTGTGTGTGTGTGTGAGAGAGAGAAGCTGTGAGTGAGAGAGAGAGAAAGAGAAGCTGTGAGTGAGAGAGAGAGAAAGAGAAGCTGTGAGTGAGAGAGTGAGATAAAGAGAAGCTGTGAGTTAGAGAGAGACAGAGAAAGAGAAGCTGTGAGTGAGAGAGAGAGAAAAAAAGAAGCTGTGAGTGAGAGAGAGAAAGAGAGAGAAAGAGAAGCTGTGAGTGAGAGAGAGAGAGAAGCTGTGAGTGAGAGTGAGAGAGAAAGAGAAGCTGTGAGTGAGAGAGTGAGAGAAAGAGAAGCTGTGAGTGAGAGAGAGAGAAAGAAAGAGAAGCTGTGTGTGAGAGAGAAGCTGTGAGTGAGAGAGAGAGAAAGAGAAGCTCTGAGTGAGAGAGAGAGAAAGAGAAGCTGTGAGTGTGAGAGAGAGTGAGAAAAAGGGAAGCTGTGAGTGAGCGTGAGAGAGAGAAGCTGTGACAGTGGGAGAGAGAAAGAGAGAAAGAGAAGCTGTGAGTGAGAGAGAGAGAAAGAAAGAAAGAGAAGTTATGAGTGAGAGAGAGAGAAGCTGTGAGTGAGAGAGAGAAGTAGAAAGAGAATCTGTGAGTGAGAGAGAGAGAGAGTAGCTGTGAGTGAGAGAGAGAAAGAGAAGCTGTGAGTGAGAGAAAGAGAGAGAGAGAGAGAGAAGCTGTGAGTGAGAAAGAGATAAAGAGAAGCTGTGAGTTAGAGAGAGAGAGAAAGAGAAGCTGTGAGTGAGAGAGAGAGAGAAAGAGAAGCTGTGTGAGAGAGAGAATCTGTGAGTGAGAGAGAGAGAGGGAAAGAAAGAGAAGATGTCAGTGAGAGAGGGAGAGAGAGAGAGAAGCTGTGAGTGAGAGAGAGAGAGAAAGATAAGTTGTGTGAGAGAGGGAGAGAAAGAGAAGCTGTGAGTGAGAGAGAGAGAGAGTGAGAAGCTGTGAGTGAGAGAGAGAGAGAGAGCAGCTGTGAGTGAGAGAGAGAGAGAGAAAGAGAAGCTGTGAGTGAGAGAGAGAGAGAAAGAGAAGCTGTGAGTGAGAGAGAAAGAAAGAAAGAGAAGCTGTGAGTGAGAGAGAGAAGCTGTGAGTGAGAGAGAAAGAGAATCTGTGAGTGAGAGAGAGAGAGAAGCTGTGAGTGAGTGAGAGAGAAAGAGAAGCTGTGAGAGAGAGTGAGATAAAGAGAAGCTGTGAGTTAGAGAGAGACAGAGAAAGAGAAGCTGTGAGTGAGAGAGAGAGAAAAAAAGAAGCTGTGAGTGAGAGAGAGAAAGAGAGAGAAAGAGAAGCTGTGAGTGAGAGAGAGAGAGAGAGAAGCTGTGAGTGAGAGTGAGAGAGAAAGAGAAGCTGTGAGTGAGAGAGTGAGAGAAAGAGAAGCTGTGAGTGAGAGAGAGAGAAAGAAAGAGAAGCTGTGTGTGAGAGAGAAGCTGTGAGTGAGAGAGAGAGAAAGAGAAGCTCTGAGTGAGAGAGAGAGAAAGAGAAGCTGTGAGTGTGAGAGAGAGTGAGAAAAAGGGAAGCTGTGAGTGAGCGTGAGAGAGAGAAGCTGTGACAGTGGGAGAGAGAAAGAGAGAAAGAGAAGCTGTGAGTGAGAGAGAGAGAAAGAAAGAAAGAGAAGTTATGAGTGAGAGAGAGAGAAGCTGTGAGTGAGAGAGAGAAGGAGAAAGAGAATCTGTGAGTGAGAGAGAGAGAGAGAGTAGGTGTGAGTGAGAGAGAGAAAGAGAAGCTGTGAGTGAGAGAAAGAGAGAGAGAGAGAGAAGCTGTGAGTGAGAGAGAGATAAAGAGAAGCTGTGAGTTAGAGAGAGAGAGAAAGAGAAGCTGTGAGTGAGAGAGAGAGAGAAAGAGAAGCTGTGTGTGAGAGAGAATCTGTGAGTGAGAGAGAGAGAGGGAAAGAAAGAGAAGATGTCAGTGAGAGAGGGAGAGAGAGAGAGAAGCTGTGAGTGAGAGAGAGAGAGAAAGATAAGTTGTGTGAGAGAGGGAGAGAAAGAGAAGCTGTGAGTGAGAGAGAGAGAGAGTGAGAAGCTGTGAGTGAGAGAGAGAGAGCAGCTGTGAGTGAGAGAGAGAGAGAGAAAGAGAAGCTGTGAGTGAGAGAGTGAGAGAAAGAGAAGCTGTGAGTGAGAGAGAAAGAAAGAAAGAGAAGCTGTGAGTGAGAGAGAGAAGCTGTGAGTGAGAGAGAAAGAGAATCTGTGAGTGAGAGAGAGAGAGAAGCTGTGAGTGAGAGAGAAAGAGAAGCTGTGAGTGAGAGAGAAAGAGAAGCTGTGTGTGTGTGAGAGAGAGAAGCTGTGAGTGAGAGAGAGAGAAAGAGAAGCTGTGAGTGAGAGAGAGAGAGAAAGAGAAGCTGTGAGTGAGAGAGTGAGATAAAGAGAAGCTGTGAGTTAGAGAGAGACAGAGAAAGAGAAGCTGTGAGTGAGAGAGAGAGAGAGAGAAAGAGAAGCTGTGAGTGAGAGAGAGAGAGAAGCTGTGAGTGAGAGTGAGAGAGAAAGAGAAGCTGTGAGTGAGAGAGTGAGAGAAAGAGAAGCTGTGAGTGAGAGAGAAAGAAAGAAAGAGAAGCTGTGAGTGAGAGAGAGAAGCTGTGAGTGAGTGAGAGAGAGAAAGAGATGCTCTGAGTGAGAGAGAGAGAAAGAGAAGCTGTGAGTGTGAGAGAGAGTGAGAAAAAGGGAAGTTGTGAGTGAGCGTGTGAGAGAGAGAAGCTGTGACAGTGGGAGAGAGAAAGAGAGAAAGAGAAGCTGTGAGTGAGAGAGAGAGAAAGAAAGAGAAGCTATGAGTGAGAGAGAGAGAGAAGCTGTGAGTGAGAGAGAGAAGGAGAAAGAGAATCTGTGAGTGAGAGAGAGAGAGAGATAGAGTAGCTGTGAGTGAGAGAGAAAGCTGTGAGTGAGTGAGAGAGAGAGAGAAGCTGTGAGTGAGAGAGAGAAAGAGAAGCTGTGAGTGAGAGAAAGAGAGAGAGAGAAAGAGAAGCTGTGAGTGAGAGAGAGATAAAGAGAAGCTGTGAGTTAGAGAGAGAGAGAAAGAGAAGTTGTGAGTG
Organism: Bradypodion ventrale; assembly: GCA_035047345.1. NCBI lineage: Eukaryota > Metazoa > Chordata > Lepidosauria > Squamata > Chamaeleonidae > Bradypodion > Bradypodion ventrale. The sequence continues at coordinate 7,784,333 of JAWDJE010000018.1, read as the reverse complement.
AGAGAGGGAGAGAAAGAGAAGCTGTGTGAGAGAGAGAATCTGTGAGTGAGAGAGAGAGAGAAAGAGAAGATATCAGTGAGAGAGGGAGAGAGAGAGAGAGAAGATGTGAGAGAGAGAGAGAGAGAAAGATAAGCTGTGTGAGAGAGGGAGAGAAAGAGAAGCTGTGAGTGAGAGAGAGAGAGAGTGAGAAGCTGTGAGTGAGAGAGAAAGAGAGAGAAGATGTGAGTGAGAGAGAGAGAGAAAGAAAGAGAAGCTGTGAGTGAGAGAGAGAGAGAGAAAGAGAAGCTGTGAGAGAGAGAGAGAAGCTGTGAGTGAGAGAGAAAGAAAGAAATAGAAGCTGTGAGTGAGTGAGAGAGAAGCTGTGAGTGTGTGTGAGAGAGAAGATGTGAGTGAGAGAGAGAGAGAGAAAGAGAAGCTGTGAGTGAGAGAGAGAGAGAGAAAGAGAAGCTGTGAGAGAGAGAAAGAGAAGCTGTGAGTGAGAGAGAAAGAGAAGCTGTGAGTGAGAGAGATAGAGAAAGAGAAGCTGTGAGTGAGAGAGAGAGAAAGAGAAGCTGTGAGTGAGACAGAGAGAGGAAGAGAAGCTGTGAGAGAGAGAGAGAAGCTGTGAGTGAGAGAGAAAGAAAGAAATAGAAGCTGTGAGTGAGTGAGAGAGAGAGAAGCTGTGAGTGAGAGAGAGAGAGAAGCTGTGAGTGAGAGAGAAAGGGAAAGAGAGGCTGTGAGAGAGGGAAAGAGAAGCTGAGAGTGAAGCTGTGAGTGAGTGAGAGAGAGAAAGCGAAGATGTGAGAGAGAGAGAGAGAAGCTGTGAGTGAGAGAGAAAGAAAGAAATAGAAGCTGTGAGTGAGTGAGAGAGAGAGAAGCTGTGAGTGAGAGAGAGAGAGAAGCTGTGAGTGAGAGAGAGAAAGAGAAGCTGTGAGTGAGAGAGAGAGAGAAAGAGAAGCTGTGAGTGAGAGAGAGATAAAGAGAAGCTTTGAGTTAGAGAGAGAGAGAAAGAGAAGCTGTGAGTGAGAGAGAGAGAAGCTGTGAGTGAGAGAGAGAGGGAGAAAGTGAAGCGGTGAGTGAGAGAGAGAGAGATAGAGAAGCTGTGAGTGAGAGAGAGAGCGAGAAAAAAAGAATCTGTGAGTGAGAGAGAGAGAGAGAAGCTGTGAGTGAGAGAGAGAGAGAGAAGCTGTGAGTGAGAGAGAGAAAGAGAAGCTGTGAGTGAGAGAGAGAGAGAAAGAGAAGCTGTGAGTGAGAGAGAGATAAAGAGAAGCTGTGAGTTAGAGAGAGACAGAGAAAGAGAAGCTGTGAGTGAGAGAGAGAGAGAGAAGCTGTGAGTGAGAGAGAGAGAGAGAAGCTGTGAGTGAGAGAGAAAGAGAGGCTGTGAATGAGAGAGAGAGGGTGAAAGAGAAGCTGAGATTGTGAGAGAGAGGGAGAAAAAGGGAAGCTGTCAGTGAGCGTGAGAGAGAGAGAGAGAAGCTGTGACAGTGGGAGAGAGAGAAAGAGAAGCTGTGAGTGAGTGAGAGAGAAAGAAAGAGAAGCTATGAGTGTGAGAGAGAGAAGCTGTAAGTGAGAGAGAGAGGGAGAAAGAGAAGCTGTGAGAGAGATAGAGAAAGAGAAGCTGTGAGTGAGAGAGAGAGAGACAGAGAAGGAGAAACTGTGAGTGAGAGAGAGAGAGCTAGAAGTTGTGAGTGAGTGAGGGAGAGACAAGCTGTGAGTGAGAGAGAGAAAGAGAAGCTGTGAGTGAGAGAGAGAGAAAGAGAAGCTGTGAGTGAGAGAGAGATAAAGAGAAGCTGTGAGTTAGAGAGAGAGAGAAAGAGAAGCTGTGAGTGAGAGAGAGAGAAGCTGTGAGTGAGAGAGAGAGGGAGAATGTGAAGCGGTGAGTGAGAGAGAGAGAGAGAGAAGCTGTGAGTGAGAGAGAGCGAGAAAAAAGAATCTGTGAGTGAGAGAGAGAGAAGCTGTGAGTGAGAGAGAGAGAGAGAAGCTGTGAGTGTGAGAGAGAAAGAGAAGCTGTGAGTGAGTGAGAGAGAGAGAAGTTGTGAGTGAGAGAGAGAAAGAGAAGCTGTGAGTTTGTGTGAGAGAGAAAGAGAAGCTGTGAGTGAGAGAGAGAGTAAGAGAAGCTGTGTGTGTGAGAGAGAGAGAAGCTGTGAGTGAGAGAGAGAGAGAAAGAGAAGATGTTAGTGAGAGAGTGAGAGAGAGAAAGAGAAGTTGTGAGTGAGAGAGAGAGAAGCTGTGAGTGAGAGAGAGAGAGAGAAAGAGAAGGTATGTGTGTGAGAGAGAAAGAGAAGCTGTGAGTGAGAGAGAGAGAGAAGATGTGAGTGTGAGAGAGAAGATGTGAGTGAGAGAAAGAGAAAGAGAAGCTGTGAGTGAGTGTGAGAGAGAGATAAAGAGAAGCTGTGAGTGATAGAGAGAGATAAAGAAAAGCTGTGAGGGAGAGAGAGAAAGAGAAGCTGGGAGTGAGTAAGAGAGAGAAAGAGAAGCTGTGAGTGAGAGAGAGAGAGAGAAGCTGTGAGTGAGAGAGAGAGAGAAGCTGTGAGTGAGAGAGAGAGAAAGAGAAGCTGTGAGTGAGAGAGAAAAAAAGAGAAGCTGTGAGTGAGAGAGAGAGAGAGAGAAAGAGAAGCTGTGAGAGAGAGAGAGAGGAGCTGTGAGTGAGAGAGAGAGAAAGAAATAGAAGCTGTGAGTGAGTGAGAGCGAGAGCTGTGAGTGAGAGAGAGAGATAGAAGCTGTGAGTGAGAGAGAAAGGGAAAGAGAGGCTGTGAGAGAGAGAGAGAGAGAAAGAGAAGCTGTGAGTGAGAGAGAGAGAGAGAAAGAGAAGCTGTGTGTGAGAGAGAGAGAAGCTGTGAGTGAGATAGAAAGAAAGAAATAGAAGCTGTGAGTGAGTGAGAGAGAGAGCAGCTGTGAGTGAGAGAGAGAGAAGCTGTGAGTGAGAGAGAGAGAGAGAGAAAGAGAAGCTGTGAGTGAGAGAGAGAGAGAAAGAGAAGCTGTGAGAGAGAGAAAGAGAAGCTGTGAGTGACAGAGAAAGAGAAGCTGTGAGTGAGAGAGAGAGAGAAAGAGAAGCTGTGAGTGAGAGAGAGAGAGAGAAGCTGTGAGTAAGAGAGAGAGAGAAAGAGAAGCTGTATGAGAGAGAGAGAGAAGCTGTGAGTGAGAGGGAAAGCAAGAAATAGAAGCTGTGAGTGAGTGAGAGAGAGAGAAGCTGTGAGTGAGAGAGAGAGAGAAGCTGTGAGTGAGAGAGAAAGGGAAAGAGAGGCTGTGAGTGAGAGAGAGAGAGAGAAAAGCTGTGAGTGAGTGAGAGAGAGAAGCTGTGAGTGAGAGAGAAAGAGAGGCTGTGAGTGAGAGAGAGAGAGAAGCTGAGTGAGAGAGATATAAAGAGAAGCTGTGAGAGAGAGAGAGAGAAAGAGAAGCTGTGAGTGAGAAAGAGAGAAAGAGAAGCTGTGTGTGTGTGAGAGAGAGAGAAGCTGTGAGTGAGAGAGAGAGAGAGAGAAGCTGTGAGTGAGAGAGAAAGCTGTGAGTGAGAGAGAAAGAGAAAGAGAAGCTGTGAGTGAGAGAGAGAGAGAGAAGCTGTGAGTGTGTGAGAGAGAGAGAGAAACTGTGAGTGAGAGCGAGAGAGAAGGTGTGAGTGAGTGAGTGAGAGAGAGAGAAGCTGTGTGTGAGAGAGAGAAATAAAGAGAAGCTGTGAGTGAGTGAGAGAGATAGAGAAAGAGAAGCTGTGAGTGAGAGAGAGAGAGAGAAAGAGAAGCTGTGAGTGTGAGAGAGAGATAAAGAGAAGCTGTGAGTTAGAGAGAGACAGAGAAAGAGAAGCTGTGAGTGAGAGAGTGAGAGAGAAAGAGAAGCTGTGAGTGAGAGAGAGAGAGAAAGAGAAGCTGTGAGTGAGAGAGAGAGAAAGAAAGAGATGCTGTGAGTGAGAGAGAGAGGGTGAAAAAGAAGCTGTGATTGTGAGAGAGAGGGAGAAAAAGGGAAGCTGTCAGTGAGCGTGTGAGAGAGAGAGAAGCTGTGACAGTGGGAGAGAGAGAAAGAGAAGCTGTGAGTGAGTGAGAAAGAAAGAAAGAGAAGCTATGAGTGAGAGAGAGAGAAGCTGTAAGTGAGAGAGAGAGGGAGAAAGAGAAGCTGTGAGAGAGAGAGAGAAAGAGAAGCTGTGAGTGAGAGAGACAGACAGAGAAAGAGAAGCTGTGCGTGTGAGAGAGAGCTAGAAGCTGTGAGTGAGTGAGAGAGAGAGAAGCTGTGAGTGAGAGAGAGAAAGAGAAGCTGTGAGTGAGAGAGAGAGAGAAAGAGAAGCTGTGAGTGAGAGAGAGATAAAGAGAAGCTGTGAGTGAGAGAGAGAGAAAGAGAAGCTGTGAGTGAGAGAGAGAGAAGCTGTGAGTGAGAGAGAGAGTGAGAAAGTGAAGCAGTGAGTGAGAGAGAGAGAGAGAAGCTGTGAGTGAGAGAGAGAGAGAAAAAAAGAATCTGTGAGTGAGAGAGAGAGAGAGAGAAGCTGTGAGTGAGAGAGAGAGAGAAGCTGTGAGTGAGAGAGAGAAAGAGAAGCTGTGAGTGAGAGAGAGAGAGAAAGAGAAGCTGTGAGTGAGAGAAAGATAAAGAGAAGCTGTGAGTTAGAGAGAGACAGAGAAAGAGAAGCTGTGAGTGAGAGAGAGAGAGAGAAAGAGAAGCTGTGTGTTTGAGAGAGAGAGAAGCTGTGAGTGAGAGAGAGAGAGAAAGAGAAGATGTTAGTGAGAGAGTGAGAGAGAGAAAGAGAAGTTGTGAGTGAGAGAGAGAGAAGCTGTGAGTGAGAGAGAGAGAAAGAGAAGGTGTGTGTGAGAGAGAGAAAGAGAAGCTGTGAGTGAGAGAGAGAGAGAGAAGATGTGAGTGAGAGAGAGAGAGAAGATGTGAGTGAGAGAAAGAGAAAGAGAAGCTGTGAGTGAGAGAGAGAGAGATAAAGAGAAGCTGTGAGTGATAGAGAGAGATAAAGAAAAGCTGTGAGTGAGAGAGAGAAAGAGAAGCTGGGAGTGAGTAAGAGAGAGAAAGAGAAGCTGTGAGTGACAGAGAGAGAAGCTGTGAGTGAGAGAGAGAAAGAGAAGCTGTGAGTGAGAGAGAGAAAGAGAAGCTGTGAGTGAGAGAGAGAGAGAAAGAGAAGCTGTGAGTGAGAGAGAGATAAAGAGAAGCTTTGAGTTAGAGAGAGAGAGAAAGAGAAGCTGTGAGTGAGAGAGAGAGAAGCTGTGAGTGAGAGAGAGAGGGAGAAAGTGAAGCGGTGAGTGAGAGAGAGAGAGATAGAGAAGCTGTGAGTGAGAGAGAGAGCGAGAAAAAAAGAATCTGTGAGTGAGAGAGAGAGAGAGAAGCTGTGAGTGAGAGAGAGAGAGAGAAGCTGTGAGTGAGAGAGAGAAAGAGAAGCTGTGAGTGAGAGAGAGAGAGAAAGAGAAGCTGTGAGTGAGAGAGAGATAAAGAGAAGCTTTGAGTTAGAGAGAGAGAGAAAGAGAAGCTGTGAGTGAGAAAGAGAGAAGCTGTGAGTGAGAGAGAGAGGGAGAAAGTGAAGCGGTGAGTGAGAGAGAGAGAGATAGAGAAGCTGTGAGTGAGAGAGAGAGCGAGAAAAAAAGAATCTGTGAGTGAGAGAGAGAGAGAGAAGCTGTGAGTGAGAGAGAGAGAGAGAAGCTGTGAGTGAGAGAGAGAAAGAGAAGCTGTGAGTGAGAGAGAGAGAGAAAGAGAAGCTGTGAGTGAGAGAGAGATAAAGAGAAGCTGTGAGTTAGAGAGAGACAGAGAAAGAGAAGCTGTGAGTGAGAGAGAGAGAGAGAAGCTGTGAGTGAGAGAGAGAGAGAGAAGCTGTGAGTGAGAGAGAAAGAGAGGCTGTGAATGAGAGAGAGAGGGTGAAAGAGAAGCTGAGATTGTGAGAGAGAGGGAGAAAAAGGGAAGCTGTCAGTGAGCGTGAGAGAGAGAGAGAGAAGCTGTGACAGTGGGAGAGAGAGAAAGAGAAGCTGTGAGTGAGTGAGAGAGAAAGAAAGAGAAGCTATGAGTGTGAGAGAGAGAAGCTGTAAGTGAGAGAGAGAGGGAGAAAGAGAAGCTGTGAGAGAGATAGAGAAAGAGAAGCTGTGAGTGAGAGAGAGAGAGACAGAGAAGGAGAAACTGTGAGTGAGAGAGAGAGAGCTAGAAGTTGTGAGTGAGTGAGGGAGAGACAAGCTGTGAGTGAGAGAGAGAAAGAGAAGCTGTGAGTGAGAGAGAGAGAAAGAGAAGCTGTGAGTGAGAGAGAGATAAAGAGAAGCTGTGAGTTAGAGAGAGAGAGAAAGAGAAGCTGTGAGTGAGAGAGAGAGAAGCTGTGAGTGAGAGAGAGAGGGAGAATGTGAAGCGGTGAGTGAGAGAGAGAGAGAGAGAAGCTGTGAGTGAGAGAGAGCGAGAAAAAAGAATCTGTGAGTGAGAGAGAGAGAAGCTGTGAGTGAGAGAGAGAGAGAGAAGCTGTGAGTGTGAGAGAGAAAGAGAAGCTGTGAGTGAGTGAGAGAGAGAGAAGTTGTGAGTGAGAGAGAGAAAGAGAAGCTGTGAGTTTGTGTGAGAGAGAAAGAGAAGCTGTGAGTGAGAGAGAGAGTAAGAGAAGCTGTGTGTGTGAGAGAGAGAGAAGCTGTGAGTGAGAGAGAGAGAGAAAGAGAAGATGTTAGTGAGAGAGTGAGAGAGAGAAAGAGAAGTTGTGAGTGAGAGAGAGAGAAGCTGTGAGTGAGAGAGAGAGAGAGAAAGAGAAGGTATGTGTGTGAGAGAGAAAGAGAAGCTGTGAGTGAGAGAGAGAGAGAAGATGTGAGTGTGAGAGAGAAGATGTGAGTGAGAGAAAGAGAAAGAGAAGCTGTGAGTGAGTGTGAGAGAGAGATAAAGAGAAGCTGTGAGTGATAGAGAGAGATAAAGAAAAGCTGTGAGGGAGAGAGAGAAAGAGAAGCTGGGAGTGAGTAAGAGAGAGAAAGAGAAGCTGTGAGTGAGAGAGAGAGAGAGAAGCTGTGAGTGAGAGAGAGAGAGAAGCTGTGAGTGAGAGAGAGAGAAAGAGAAGCTGTGAGTGAGAGAGAAAAAAAGAGAAGCTGTGAGTGAGAGAGAGAGAGAGAAAGAGAAGCTGTGAAAGAGAGAGAGAGGAGCTGTGAGTGAGAGAGAGAGAAAGAAATAGAAGCTGTGAGTGAGTGAGAGCGAGAGCTGTGAGTGAGAGAGAGAGATAGAAGCTGTGAGTGAGAGAGAAAGGGAAAGAGAGGCTGTGAGAGAGAGAGAGAGAGAAAGAGAAGCTGTGAGTGAGAGAGAGAGAGAGAAAGAGAAGCTGTGTGTGAGAGAGAGAGAAGCTGTGAGTGAGATAGAAAGAAAGAAATAGAAGCTGTGAGTGAGTGAGAGAGAGAGCAGCTGTGAGTGAGAGAGAGAGAAGCTGTGAGTGAGAGAGAGAGAGAGAGAAAGAGAAGCTGTGAGTGAGAGAGAGAGAGAAAGAGAAGCTGTGAGAGAGAGAAAGAGAAGCTGTGAGTGACAGAGAAAGAGAAGCTGTGAGTGAGAGAGAGAGAGAAAGAGAAGCTGTGAGTGAGAGAGAGAGAGAGAAGCTGTGAGTAAGAGAGAGAGAGAAAGAGAAGCTGTATGAGAGAGAGAGAGAAGCTGTGAGTGAGAGGGAAAGCAAGAAATAGAAGCTGTGAGTGAGTGAGAGAGAGAGAAGCTGTGAGTGAGAGAGAGAGAGAAGCTGTGAGTGAGAGAGAAAGGGAAAGAGAGGCTGTGAGTGAGAGAGAGAGAGAGAAAAGCTGTGAGTGAGTGAGAGAGAGAAGCTGTGAGTGAGAGAGAAAGAGAGGCTGTGAGTGAGAGAGAGAGAGAAGCTGAGTGAGAGAGATATAAAGAGAAGCTGTGAGAGAGAGAGAGAGAAAGAGAAGCTGTGAGTGAGAAAGAGAGAAAGAGAAGCTGTGTGTGTGTGAGAGAGAGAGAAGCTGTGAGTGAGAGAGAGAGAGAGAGAAGCTGTGAGTGAGAGAGAAAGCTGTGAGTGAGAGAGAAAGAGAAAGAGAAGCTGTGAGTGAGAGAGAGAGAGAGAAGCTGTGAGTGTGTGAGAGAGAGAGAGAAACTGTGAGTGAGAGCGAGAGAGAAGGTGTGAGTGAGTGAGTGAGAGAGAGAGAAGCTGTGTGTGAGAGAGAGAAATAAAGAGAAGCTGTGAGTGAGTGAGAGAGATAGAGAAAGAGAAGCTGTGAGTGAGAGAGAGAGAGAGAGAAAGAGAAGCTGTGAGTGTGAGAGAGAGATAAAGAGAAGCTGTGAGTTAGAGAGAGACAGAGAAAGAGAAGCTGTGAGTGAGAGAGTGAGAGAGAAAGAGAAGCTGTGAGTGAGAGAGAGAGAGAAAGAGAAGCTGTGAGTGAGAGAGAGAGAAAGAAAGAGATGCTGTGAGTGAGAGAGAGAGGGTGAAAAAGAAGCTGTGATTGTGAGAGAGAGGGAGAAAAAGGGAAGCTGTCAGTGAGCGTGTGAGAGAGAGAGAAGCTGTGACAGTGGGAGAGAGAGAAAGAGAAGCTGTGAGTGAGTGAGAAAGAAAGAAAGAGAAGCTATGAGTGAGAGAGAGAGAAGCTGTAAGTGAGAGAGAGAGGGAGAAAGAGAAGCTGTGAGAGAGAGAGAGAAAGAGAAGCTGTGAGTGAGAGAGACAGACAGAGAAAGAGAAGCTGTGCGTGTGAGAGAGAGCTAGAAGCTGTGAGTGAGTGAGAGAGAGAGAAGCTGTGAGTGAGAGAGAGAAAGAGAAGCTGTGAGTGAGAGAGAGAGAGAAAGAGAAGCTGTGAGTGAGAGAGAGATAAAGAGAAGCTGTGAGTGAGAGAGAGAGAAAGAGAAGCTGTGAGTGAGAGAGAGAGAAGCTGTGAGTGAGAGAGAGAGTGAGAAAGTGAAGCAGTGAGTGAGAGAGAGAGAGAGAAGCTGTGAGTGAGAGAGAGAGAGAAAAAAAGAATCTGTGAGTGAGAGAGAGAGAGAGAGAAGCTGTGAGTGAGAGAGAGAGAGAAGCTGTGAGTGAGAGAGAGAAAGAGAAGCTGTGAGTGAGAGAGAGAGAGAAAGAGAAGCTGTGAGTGAGAGAAAGATAAAGAGAAGCTGTGAGTTAGAGAGAGACAGAGAAAGAGAAGCTGTGAGTGAGAGAGAGAGAGAGAAAGAGAAGCTGTGTGTTTGAGAGAGAGAGAAGCTGTGAGTGAGAGAGAGAGAGAAAGAGAAGATGTTAGTGAGAGAGTGAGAGAGAGAAAGAGAAGTTGTGAGTGAGAGAGAGAGAAGCTGTGAGTGAGAGAGAGAGAAAGAGAAGGTGTGTGTGAGAGAGAGAAAGAGAAGCTGTGAGTGAGAGAGAGAGAGAGAAGATGTGAGTGAGAGAGAGAGAGAAGATGTGAGTGAGAGAAAGAGAAAGAGAAGCTGTGAGTGAGAGAGAGAGAGATAAAGAGAAGCTGTGAGTGATAGAGAGAGATAAAGAAAAGCTGTGAGTGAGAGAGAGAAAGAGAAGCTGGGAGTGAGTAAGAGAGAGAAAGAGAAGCTGTGAGTGACAGAGAGAGAAGCTGTGAGTGAGAGAGAGAGGGAGAAACAAAAGCTGTGAGTGAGAGAGAGAGAAAGAGAAGCTGTGAGTGAGAGAGAGAGAGAAAGAGAAGATGTGAGAGAGAGAGAAGTTGTGAGTGAGTGAGAGAGAGAGAAGCTGTGAGAGAGAGAGAGAGAAGCTGTGAGTGAGAGAGAGAGAGAGAAGGAGAAGCTGTGAGTGAGATAGAGAGAGAGAAAGAGAAGCTGTGAGTGAGAGAGAGAGAAGCTGTGAGTGAGAGAGAAAGAGAAGTTGTGAGTGAGAGAGAAAGAGAAGCTATGAGTTAGAGAGAGAGAGTGAAAGAGAAGCTGTGAGTGAGAGAGAGAGAGATTGAGGAGCTGTGAGATAGAGAGAGAAAGAGAAGCTGTGAGTGAGAGAGAGAGAGAAACTGTGAGTGAGAGAGAAAGAGAAGCTGTGAGTGAGAGAGAAAGAGAAGCTGTGTGTGTGTGAGAGAGAGAGAAGCTGTGAGTGAGAGAGAGAGAAAGAGAAGCTGTGAGTGAGAGAGAGAGAAAGAGAAGCTGTGAGTGAGAGAGTGAGATAAAGAGAAGCTGTGAGTTAGAGAGAGACAGAGAAAGAGAAGCTGTGAGTGAGAGAGAGAGAAAAAAAGAAGCTGTGAGTGAGAGAGAGAAAGAGAGAGAAAGAGAAGCTGTGAGTGAGAGAGAGAGAGAGAAGCTGTGAGTGAGAGTGAGAGAGAAAGAGAAGCTGTGAGTGAGAGAGTGAGAGAAAGAGAAGCTGTGAGTGAGAGAGAGAGAAAGAAAGAGAAGCTGTGTGTGAGAGAGAAGCTGTGAGTGAGAGAGAGAGAAAGAGAAGCTCTGAGTGAGAGAGAGAGAAAGAGAAGCTGTGAGTGTGAGAGAGAGTGAGAAAAAGGGAAGCTGTGAGTGAGCGTGAGAGAGAGAAGCTGTGACAGTGGGAGAGAGAAAGAGAGAAAGAGAAGCTGTGAGTGAGAGAGAGAGAAAGAAAGAAAGAGAAGTTATGAGTGAGAGAGAGAGAAGCTGTGAGTGAGAGAGAGAAGGAGAAAGAGAATCTGTGAGTGAGAGAGAGAGAGAGTAGCTGTGAGTGAGAGAGAGAAAGAGAAGCTGTGAGTGAGAGAAAGAGAGAGAGAGAGAGAGAAGCTGTGAGTGAGAGAGAGATAAAGAGAAGCTGTGAGTTAGAGAGAGAGAGAAAGAGAAGCTGTGAGTGAGAGAGAGAGAGAAAGAGAAGCTGTGTGAGAGAGAGAATCTGTGAGTGAGAGAGAGAGGGAAAGAAAGAGAAGATGTCAGTGAGAGAGGGAGAGAGAGAGAGAAGCTGTGAGTGAGAGAGAGAGAGAAAGATAAGTTGTGTGAGAGAGGGAGAGAAAGAGAAGCTGTGAGTGAGAGAGAGAGAGAGTGAGAAGCTGTGAGTGAGAGAGAGAGAGAGAGCAGCTGTGAGTGAGAGAGAGAGAGAGAAAGAGAAGCTGTGAGTGAGAGAGAGAGAGAAAGAGAAGCTGTGAGAGAGAGGGAGAGAAGCTGTGAGTGAGAGAGAAAGAAAGAAATAGAAGCTGTGAGTGAGTGAGAGAGAGAGAAGCTGTGAGTGAGAGAGAGAGAGAAGCTGTGAGTGAGAGAGAGAGAGAGAAAGAGAAGCTGTGAGTGAGAGAGAGAGAGAAAGAGAAGCTGTGAGAGAGAGAAAGATAAGCTGTGAGTGAGAGAGAAAGAGAAGCTGTGAGTGAGAGAGAGAAAGAGAAGCTGTGAGTGAGAGAGAGAGAAAGAGAAGCTGTGAGTGAGAGAGAGAGAGAGAAAGAGAAGCTGTGAGAGAGAGAGAGAAGCTGTGAGTGAGAGAGAAAGAAAGAAATAGAAGCTGTGAGTGAGTGAGAGAGAGAGAAGCCATGAGTGAGAGAGAGAGAGAGAAGCTGTGAGTGAGAGAGAAAGGGAAAGAGATTCTGTGAGTGAGAGAGAGAGAGAGAGAGAGAAGGTGTGAGTGAGAGAGAGAGAGAAAGAGAAGCTGTGAGAGAGAGAGAGAAGCTGTGAGTGAGAGAGAAAGAAAGAAATAGAAGCTGTGAGTGAGTGAGAGAGAGAGAAGCTGTGAGTGAGAGAGAGAGAGAAGCTGTGAGTGAGAGAGAGAGAGAGAGAAAGAGAAGCTGTGAGTGAGAGAGAGAAAGAGAAGTTGTGAGAGAGAGAAAGGGAAGCTGTGAGTGAGAGAGAAAGAGAAGCTGTGAGTGAGGGAGAGAGAAAGAGAAGCTGTGAGAGAGAGAGAGAGAAGCTGTGAGTGAGAGAGAGAGAGAGAAAGAGAAGCTGTGTGAGAGAGAGAAGCTGTGAGTGAGAGAGAAAGAAAGAAATAGAAGCTGTGAGTGAGTGAGAGAGAGAGAAGCTGTGAGTGAGTGAGAGAGAGAGAAGCTGTGAGTGAGAGAGAAAGGGAAAGAGAGGCTGTGAGTGAAAGAGAGAGAGAGAGAAGCTGTGAGTAAGAGAGAGAGAGAAGCTGTGAGTGTGAGAGAAAGAGAGGCTGTGAATGAGAGAGAGAGAGAAGCTGAGTGAGAGAGAGATAAAGAGAAGCTGTGAGTTAGAGAGAGAGAGATAAAGAGAAGCTGTGAGTGAGACAGAGAGAAAGAGAAGCTGTGTGTGTGTGAGAGAGAGAGAAGCTGTGAGTGAGAGAGAGAGAAAGAGAAGCTGTGAGTGAGAGAGAAAGCTGTGAGTGAGAGAGAAAGAGAAAGAGAAGCTGTGAGTGAGAGAGAGAGAGAAGCTGTGAGTGAGAGAGAGAGAGAAACTGTGAGTGAGAGGGAGAGAGAGAAGCTGTGAGTGAGTGAGTGAGAGAGAGAGAAGCTGTGAGTGAGAGAGAGAGAGAAAGAGAAGCTGTGAGTGAGTGAGTGAGAGACAAGGTGTGAGTGAGAGAGAGAGAGAAGCTGTGAGTGAGAGGGAAAGAAAGATAGAGAAGCTGTGAGTGAGAGAGAGAGAGAAAGAGAAGCTGTGAGTGAGAGAGAGAGAGAAAGAGAAGCTGTGAGTGAGAGAGAGAGAGAAAGAAAGAGAAGCTGTGAGTGAGAGAGAGAGAAAGTGAAGATGTGAGTGAGAGAGAGAAAGAGGTGTGAGTGAGAGAGAGAGAAAGAGAAGCTGTGAGAGAGAGAGAGAGAAAGAGAAGCTGTGACTGAGAGACAGATAAAGACAAGTTGTGAGTTAGAGAGAGACAGAGAGAGAGAGAGAGAGAGTAGCTGTGAGTGAGAAAGAGAGAGAAGCTGTGAGTGAGAGAGAGAGAGAGAAAGAGATGTGAGTGAGAGAGAGAAAGAGAAACTGTGAGTGAGAGAGAGAGGGAGAAAGAAAGAGAAGCTGTGAGTGAGAGAGAGATAAAGAGAAGCTGTGAGTTAGAGAGAGACAGAGAAAGAGAAGCTGTGAGTGAGAGAGAGAGAGAGAAGCTGTGAGTGAGAGAGAGAGAGAAAGAGAAGCTGTGAGTGTGAGAGAGAGAGAGATAGAGAAGCTGTGAGTGAGAGAGAGAGAGAAAGAAAAGCTGTGAGTGAGGGAGTGAGAGAAAGAGAAGCTGTGAGTATGAGAGTGAGAAAGAAAGAGAAGCTGTGAGTGAGAGAGAGAGGGTGAAAGAGAAGCTGTGATTGTGAGAGAGAGGGAGAAAAAGGGAAGCTGTGAGTGAGCGTGAGAGAGAGAGAGAAGCTGTGACAGTGGGAGAGAGAGAGAGAAAGAGAAGTTGTGAGTGAGAGAGAGAGAAAGAAAGAGAAGCTATGAGCGAGAGAGAGAGAGAGAAGCTGTGAGTTAGAGAGAGAGGGAGAAAGAGAAGCTGTTAGTGAGAGAGAGAGGGAAAGAGAATCTGTGAGTGAGAAAGAGAGACAGAGAAAGAGAAGCTGTGAGTGAGAGAGAGAGAGCTAGAAGCTGTGAGTGAGTGAGAGAGAGAAAGAGAAGGTGTAATTGCGAGAGAGAGAGAAAGAGGAGCTGTGAGTGAGAGAGAGATAGAGAAGCTGTGAGTTAGAGAGAGAGATAGAGAAAGAGAAAGAGAAGCTGTGAGTGAGAGAGAGAGAGAGAAAAAGAGAATTTGTGAGTGAGAGAGAGAGAGAGAGAAGCTGTGATTAAGAGAGAGAAAGAGAAGCTGTGAGTGAGAGAGAGAGAGAGAAAGAGAAGCTGTGAGGGAAAGAGAGAGAGAGAAAGAGAAGCTGTGAGTGAGAGAGAGATAGATAAAGAGAAGCTGTGAGTTAGAGAGAGACAGAGAAAGAGCTGTGAGTGAGAGAGAGAGAGAAAGAAAGAGAAGCTGTGAGTGAGAGAGAGAGAGAGAAGATGTGAGTGTGAGATTGTGAGAGAGAAAGAGAAGCTGTGAGTGAGAGAGAGAAGCTGTGAGTGAGAGAGAGAGAGAAAGAGAAGCTGTGAGTGAGAGAGAGAAAGAGAAGCTGTGAGTGAGAGAGAGAGAGAAAGAGAAGCTGTGAGTGAGAGAGAGATAAAGAGAAGCTGTGAGTGAGAGAGAGAGAGAAAGAGAAGCTGTGAGTTAGAGAGAGAGAGAGAAAGAGAAGCTGTGAGTGAGAGAGAGAGAGAAAGAGAAGCTGTGTGTGTGTGAGAGAGAGAAGCTGTGAGTGAGAGAGAGAGAAAGAGAAGATGTTAGTGAGATTGAGAAAGAGAGAGAGAAGCTGTGAGTGAGAGAGAGAGAACCTGTGAGTGAGAGGGAGAGAGAGAAAGAGAAGGTGTGTGAGAGAGAGAAAGAGAAGCTGTGAGTGAGAGAGAGAGAGAAGCTGTGAGTGAGAGAGAGGGAGAGAAGATGTGAGTGAGAGAGAGAAAGAGAAAGAGAAACTGTGAGTGAGTGAGAGAGAGAGATAAAGAGAAGCTGTGAGTGATAGAGAGAGATAAAGAAAAGCTGTGAGTGAGAGAGAGAAAGAGAAGCTGGGAGTGAGTAAGAGAGAGAGAGAGAAGCTGTGAGTGAGAGAGAAAGAAAGAAAGAAAGAGAAGCTGTGAGTGAGTGAGAGAGAGAGAAACTGTGAGTGAGAGAGAGAGAGAGAGAAGCTGTGAGTGAGAGAGAGAGAGAAAGAAAGAGAAGCTGTGAGAGAGAGAGAGAGAAGCTGTGAGTGAGAGAGAGAGGGAGAAAGAGAAGCTGTGAGTGAGAGAGAGAGAAAGAGAAGCTGTGAAAGAGAGAGAGAGAAGTTGTGAGTGAGTGAGAGAGAGAGAGAGAAGCTGTGAGAGAGAGAAGCTGTGAGTGAGAGAGAGAGAGAAGGAGAAGCTGTGAGTGAGATAGAGAGAGAGAAAGAGAAGCTGTGAGTGAGAGAGAGAGAGAGAAGCTGTGTGTGAGAGAGAAAGAGAAGCTGTGAGTGAGAGAGAAAGAGAAGCTATGAGTTAGAGAGAGAGTGAAAGAGAAGCTGTGAGTGAGAGAGAGAGAGAGTGAGGAGCTGTGAGATAGAGAGAGAAAGAGAAGCTGTGAGTGAGAAAGAGAGAGAAGGTGTGAGTGAGAGAGAAAGAGAAGCTGTGAGTGAGAGAGAAAGAGAAGCTGTGTGTGTGAGAGAGAGAGAGAAGCTGTGAGAGAGAGAGAGAGAAAGAGAAGCTGTGAGTGAGAGAGAGAGAGAAAGAGAAGCTGTGAGTGAGAGAGTGAGATAAAGAGAAGCTGTGAGTTAGAGAGAGAGAGAAAGAGAATCTGTGAGTGAGAGAGAGAGAAAAAAAGAAGCTGTGAGTGAGAGAGAGAGAGAGAAAGAGAAGCTGTGAGTGAGAGAGAGAGAGAAGCTGTGAGTGAGGGTGAGAGAGAAAGAGAAGCTGTGAGTGAGAGAGTGAGAGAAAGAGAAGCTGTGAGTGAGAGAGAGAGAAAGAAAGAGAAGCTGTGAGTGAGAGAGAGAAGCTGTGAGTGAGAGAGAGAGAAAGAGAAGCTCTGAGAGAGAGAGAGAAAGAGAAGCTGTTAGTGTGAGAGAGAGTGAGAAAAAGGGAAGTTGTGAGTGAGCGTGAGAGAGAGAGAAGCTGTTACAGTGGGAGAGAGAAAGAGAGAAACAGAAGCTGTGAGTGAGAGAGAGAGAAAGAAAGAGAAGCTATGAGTGAGAGAGAGAGAAGCTGTGAGTGAGAGAGAGAAGGAGAAAGAGAATCTGTGAGTGAGAGAGAGAGAGAGTAGCTGTGAGTGAGTGAGTGAGAGAGAAGCTGTGAGTGAGTGAGAGAGAGAGTGAAGCTGTGAGTGAGAGAGAGAAAGAGAAGCTGTGAGTGAGAGAGAGAGAGAAAGAAAGAGAAGCTGTGAGTGAGAGAGAGAGAAGCTGTGAGTGAGAGAGAGAGGGAGAAAGAGAAGCTGTGAGAGAGAGAGAGAAGCTGTGAGTGAGACAGAAAGAAAGAAATAGAAGCTGTGAGTGAGAGAGAGAGAGAGAAGCCATGAGTGAGAGAGAGAGAGAGAAGCTGTGAGTGAGAGAGAAAGGGAAAGAGAGGCTGTGAGTGAGAGAGAGAGAGAGAGAAAGAGAAGGTGTGAGTGAGAGAGAGAGAGAGAAAGAGAAGCTGTGAGAGAGAGAGAGAAGCTGTGAGTGAGAGAGAAAGAAAGAAATAGAAGCTGTGAGTGAGTGAGAGAGAGAAGCTGTGAGTGAGAGAGAGAGAAGCTGTGAGTGAGAGAGAGAGAGAGAGAAAGAGAAGCTGTGAGTGAGAGAGAGAAAGAGAAGTTGTGAGAGAGAGAAAGGGAAGCTGTGAGTGAGAGAGAAAGAGAAGCTGTGAGTGAGGGAGAGAGAAAGAGAAGCTGTGAGAGAGAGAGAGAGAAGCTGTGAGTGAGAGAGAGAGAGAGAGAAAGAGAAGCTGTGTGAGAGAGAGAAGCTGTGAGTGAGAGAGAAAGAAAGAAATAGAAGCTGTGAGTGAGTGAGAGAGAGAGAAGCTGTGAGTGAGTGAGAGAGAGAGAAGCTGTGAGTGAGAGAGAAAGGGAAAGAGAGGCTGTGAGTGAAAAAGAGAGAGAGAGAAGCTGTGAGTAAGAGAGAGAGAGAAGCTGTGAGTGTGAGAGAAAGAGAGGCTGTGAGTGAGAGAGAGAGAGAGAAGCTGAGTGAGAGAGAGATAAAGAGAAGCTGTGAGTTAGAGGGAGAGAGAGAAAGAGAAGCTGTGAGTGAGACAGAGAGAAAGAGAAGCTGTGTGTGTGTGTGAGAGAGAGAAGCTGTGAGTGAGAGAGAGAGAAAGAGAAGCTGTGAGTGAGAGAGAAAGCTGTGAGTGAGAGAGAAAGAGAAAGAGAAGCTGTGAGTGAGAGAGAGAGAAAGAGAAGCTGTGAGAGAGAGAGAGAAGCTGTGAGTGAGAGAGAAAGAAAGAAATAGAAGCTGTGAGTGAGTGAGAGAGAGAAGCTGTGAGTGAGAGAGAGAAGCTGTGAGTGAGAGAGAGAGAGAGAGAAAGAGAAGCTGTGAGTGAGAGAGAGAAAGAGAAGTTGTGAGAGAGAGAAAGGGAAGCTGTGAGTGAGAGAGAAAGAGAAGCTGTGAGTGAGGGAGAGAGAGAGAAGCTGTGTGTGAGAGAGAGAGAAGCTGTGAGTGAGAGAGAGAGAGAGAAAGAGAAGCTGTGTGAGAGAGAGAAGCTGTGAGTGAGAGAGAAAGAAAGAAATAGAAGCTGTGAGTGAGTGAGAGAGAGAGAAGCTGTGAGTGAGTGAGAGAGAGAGAAGCTGTGAGTGAGAGAGAAAGGCAAAGAGAGGCTGTGAGTGAAAAAGAGAGAGAGAGAGAAGCTGTGATTAAGAGAGAGAGAGAAGCTGTGAGTGTGAGAGAAAGAGAGGCTGTGAGTGAGAGAGAGAGAGAGAAGCTGAGTGAGAGAGAGATAAAGAGAAGCTGTTTAGTTAGAGGGAGAGAGAGAAAGAGAAGCTGTGAGTGAGACAGAGAGAAAGAGAAGCTGTGTGTGTGTGTGAGAGAGAGAAGCTGTGAGTGAGAGAGAGAGAAAGAGAAGCTGTGAGTGAGAGAGAAAGCTGTGAGTGAGAGAGAAAGAGAAAGAGAAGCTGTGAGTGAGAGAGAGAGAAGCTGTGAGAGAGAGAGAGAGAAACTGTGAGTGAGAGAGAGAGAGAGAGAAGCTGTGAGTGAGTGAGTGAGAGAGAGAGAGAAGCTGTGAGTGAGAGAGAGAAAGAGAAGCTGTCAGTGAGTGAGTGAGAGACAAGGTGTGAGTGAGAGAGAGAGAGAGAAGCTGTGAGTGAGAGCGAAAGAAAGATAGAGAAGCTGTGAGTGAGAGAGAGAGAGAGAGAAAGAGAGGCTGTGAGTGAGAGAGAGAGAGAGAGAAAGAGAAGCTGTGAGTGAGAGAGAGAGAGAAAGAAAGAGAAGCTGTGAGTGAGATAGAGAGAAAGTGAAGATGTGAGTGAGAGAGAGAAAGAGGTGTGAGTGAGAGAGAGAGAAAGAGAAGCTGTGAGAAAGAGAGAGAGAAAGAGAAGCTGTGACTGAGAGACAGATAAAGACAAGTTGTGAGTTAGAGAGAGACAGAGAGAGAGAGAGAGAGTAGCTGTGAGTGAGAAAGAGAGAGAAGCTGTGAGTGAGTGAGAGAGAGAGAAAGAGATGTGAGTGAGAGAGAGAAAGAGAAACTGTGAGTGAGAGAGAGAGAGAGAAAGAAAGAGAAGCTGTGAGTGAGAGAGAGATAAAGAGAAGCTGTGAGTTAGAGAGAGACAGAGAAAGAGAAGCTGTGAGTGAGAGAGAGAGAGAGAAGCTGTGAGTGAGAGAGAGAGAGAAAGAGAAGCTGTGAGTGTGAGAGAGAGAGAGATAGAGAAGCTGTGAGTGAGAGAGAGAGAGAAAGAAAAGCTGTGAGTGAGGGAGTGAGAGAAAGAGAAGCTGTGAGTATGAGAGTGAGAAAGAAAGAGAAGCTGTGAGTGAGAGAGAGAGGGTGAAAGAGAAGCTGTGATTGTGAGAGAGAGGGAGAAAAAGGGAAGCTGTGAGTGAGTGTGAGAGAGAGAGAGAAGCTGTGACAGTGGGAGAGAGAGAGAGAAAGAGAAGTTGTGAGTGAGAGAGAGAGAAAGAAAGAGAAGCTATGAGCGAGAGAGAGAGAGAGAAGCTGTGAGTTAGAGAGAGAGGGAGAAAGAGAAGCTGTGAGTTAGAGAGAGAGGGAAAGAGAATCTGTGAGTGAGAAAGAGAGACAGAGAAAGAGAAGCTGTGAGTGAGAGAGAGAGAGCTAGAAGCTGTGAGTGAGTGAGAGAGAGAAAGAGAAGGTGTAATTGCGAGAGAGAGAGAAAGAGGAGCTGTGAGTGAGAGAGAGATAGAGAAGCTGTGAGTTAGAGAGAGAGAGAGAAAAAGAGAAGCTGTGAGTGAGAGAGAGAGAGAAAAAGAGAATCTGTGAGTGAGTGAGAGAGAGAGAGAAGCTGTGAGTAAGAGAGAGAAAGAGAAGCTGTGAGTGAGAGAGAGAGAGAGAAAGAGAAGCTGTGAGTGAAAGAGAGAGAGAAAGAGAAGCTGTGAGTGAGAGAGAGATAGATAAAGAGAAGCTGTGAGAGAGAGAGACAGAGAAAGAGCTGTGAGTGAGAGAGAGAGAGAAAGAAAGAGAAGTTGTGAGTGAGAGAGAGAGAGAGAAGATGTGAGTGTGAGATTGTGAGAGAGAAATAGAAGCTGTGAGTGAGAGAGAGAAGCTGTGAGTGAGAGAGAGAGAGAAAGAGAAGCTGTGAGTGAGAGAGAGAGAGAAAGAGAAGCTGAGAGTAAGAGAGAGATAAAGAGAAGCTTTGAGTGAGAGAGAGAGAGAAAGAGAAGCTGTGAGTTAGAGAGAGAGAGAGAAAGAGAAGCTGTGAGTGAGAGAGAGAGAGAAAGAGAAGCTGTGTGTGTGTGAGAGAGAGAAGCTGTGAGTGAGAGAGAGAGAAAGAGAAGATGTTAGTGAGATTGAGAGAGAGAGAGAGAAGCTGTGAGTGAGAGAGAGAGAACCTGTGAGTGAGAGGGAGAGAGAGAAAGAGAAGGTGTGTGAGAGAGAGAAAGAGAAGCTGTGAGTGAGAGAGAGAGAGAAGCTGAGAGTGAGAGAGAGGGAGAGAAGATGTGAGTGAGAGAGAGAAAGAGAAAGAGAAACTGTGAGTGAGTGAGAGAGAGAGATAAAGAGAAGCTGTGAGTGATAGAGAGAGATAAAGAAAAGCTGTGAGTGAGAGAGAGAAAGAGAAGCTGGGAGTGAGTAAGAGAGAGAGAGAGAAGCTGTGAGTGAGAGAGAAAGAAAGAAAGAAAGAAAGAGAAGCTGTGAGTGAGTGGGAGAGAGAGAGAGAAACTGTGAGTGAGAGAGAGAGAGAGAGAAAGAGAAGCTGTGAGTGAGAGAGAGAGAGAAAGAAAGAGAAGCTGTGAGAGAGAGAGAGAAGCTGTGTGAGAGAGAGAGGGAGAAAGAGAAGCTGTGAGTGAGAGAGAGAGAAAGAGAAGCTGTGAAAGAGAGAGAGAGAAGTTGTGAGTGAGTGAGAGAGAGAGAAGCTGTGAGAGAGAGAAGCTGTGAGTGAGAGAGAGAGAAAAGGAGAAGCTGTGAGTGAGATAGAGAGAGAGAAAGAGAAGCTGTGAGTGAGAGAGAGAGAGAGAAGCTGTGTGTGAGAGAGAAAGAGAAGCTGTGAGTGAGAGAGAAAGAGAAGCTATGAGTTAGAGAGAGAGTGAAAGAGAAGCTGTGAGTGAGAGAGAGAGAGTGAGGAGCTGTGAGATAGAGAGAGAAAGAGAAGCTGTGAGTGAGAGAGAGAGAGAAGGTGTGAGTGAGAGAGAAAGAGAAGCTGTGAGTGAGAGAGAAAGAGAAGCTGTGTGTGTGTGAGAGAGAGAGAAGCTGTGAGAGAGAGAGAGAGAGAAAGAGAAGCTGTGAGTGAGAGAGAGAGAGAAAGAGAAGCTGTGAGTGAGAGTGAGATAAAGAGAAGCTGTGAGTTAGAGAGAGAGAGAAAGAGAATCTGTGATTGAGAGAGAGAAAAAAAAAGAAGCTGTGAGGGAGAGAGAGAGAGAGAGAAAGAGAAGCTGTGAGTGAGAGAGAGAGAGAGAAGCTGTGAGTGAGGGTGAGAGAGAAAGAGAAGCTGTGAGTGAGAGAGTGAGAGAAAGAGAAGCTGTGAGTGAGAGAGAGAGAAAGAAAGAGAAGCTGTGAGTGAGAGAGAGAAGCTGTGAGTGAGAGAGAGAGAAAGAGAAGCTCTGAGAGAGAGAGAGAGAAAGAGAAGCTGTTAGTGTGAGAGAGAGTGAGAAAAAGGGAAGCTGTGAGTGAGCGTGAGAGAGAGAGAAGCTGTTACAGTGGGAGAGAGAAAGAGAGAAAGAGAAGCTGTGAGTGAGAGAGAGAGAAAGAAAGAGAAGCTATGAGTGAGAGAGAGAGAAGCTGTGAGTGAGAGAGAGAAGGAGAAAGAGAATCTGTGAGTGAGAGAGAGAGAGAGAGTAGCTGTGAGTGAGAGAGAGAGAGAAGCTGTGAGTGAGTGAGAGAGAGAGTGAAGCTGTGAGTGAGAGAGAGAAAGAGAAGCTGTGAGTGAGAGAGAGAGAAAGAAAGAAAGAGAAGCTGTGAGTGAGAGAGAGAGAAGCTGTGAGTGAGAGAGAGAGGGAGAAAGAGAAGCTGTGAGTGAGAGAGAGAGAGAGAGAAAGAGAAGCTGTGAGAGAGAGAGAGAAGTTGTGAGTGAGTGAGAGAGAGAGAAGCTGTGTGAGAGAGAAGCTGTGAGTGAGAGAGAGAGAGAAGGAGAAGCTGTGAGTGAGATAGAGAGAGAGAAAGAGAAGCTGTGAGTGAGAGAGAGAGAGAGAAGCTATGAGTGAGAGAGAAAGAGAAGCTGTGAGTGAGAGAGAGAGAGAACCTGTGAGTGAGAGAGAAAGAGAAGCTGTGAGTGAGAGAGAAAGAGAAGCTGTGTGTGTGTGAGAGAGAGAGAAGCTGTGTGTGTGAGTGAGAGAAAGAGAAGCTGTGAGTGAGAGAGAGAGAGAAAGAGAAGCTGTGAGTGAGAGAGTGAGATAAAGAGAAGCTGTGAGTTAGAGAGAGACAGAGAAAGAGAATCTGTGAGTGAGAGAGAGAGAAAAAAAGAAGCTGTGAGTGAGAGAAAGAGAGAGAGAAAGAGAAGCTGTGAGTGAGTGAGAGAGAGAGAAGCTGTGAGTGAGGGTGAGAGAGAAAGAGAAGCTGTGAGTGAGAGAGTGAGAGAAAGAGAAGCTGTGAGTGAGAGAGAAAGAAAGAAAGAGAAGCTGTGAGTGAGAGAGAGAAGCTGTGAGTGAGAGAGAAAGAGAATCTGTGAGTGAGAGAGAGAGAGAAGCTGTGAGTGAGAGAGAAAGAGAAGCTGTGAGTGAGAGAGAAAGAGAAGCTGTGTGTGTGTGAGAGAGAGAAGCTGTGAGTGAGAGAGAGAGAAAGAGAAGCTGTGAGTGAGAGAGAGAGAGAAAGAGAAGCTGTGAGTGAGAGAGTGAGATAAAGAGAAGCTGTGAGTTAGAGAGAGACAGAGAAGCTGTGAGTGAGAGAGAGAGAGAGAGAAAGAGAAGCTGTGAGTGAGAGAGAGAGAGAAGCTGTGAGTGAGAGTGAGAGAGAAAGAGAAGCTGTGAGTGAGAGAGTGAGAGAAAGAGAAGCTGTGAGTGAGAGAGAAAGAAAGAAAGAGAAGCTGTGAGTGAGAGAGAGAAGCTGTGAGTGAGTGAGAGAGAGAAAGAGATGCTCTGAGTGAGAGAGAGAGAAAGAGAAGCTGTGAGTGTGAGAGAGAGTGAGAGTGAGAAAAAGGGAAGTTGTGAGTGAGCGTGTGAGAGAGAGAAGCTGTGACAGTGGGAGAGAGAAAGAGAGAAAGAGAAGCTGTGAGTGAGAGAGAGAGAAAGAAAGAGAAGCTATGATTGAGAGAGAGAGAGAAGCTGTGAGTGAGAGAGAGAAGGAGAAAGAGAATCTGTGAGTTAGAGAGAGAGAGAGATAGAGTAGCTGTGAGTGAGAGAGAAAGCTGTGAGTGAGTGAGAGAGAGAGAGAAGCTGTGAGTGAGAGAGAGAAAGAGAAGCTGTGAGTGAGAGAAAGAGAGAGAGAGAGAAAGAGAAGCTGTGAGTGAGAGAGAGATAAAGAGAAGCTGTGAGTTAGAGAGAGAGAGAAAGAGAAGTTGTGAGTGAGAGAGGGAGAGAAAGAGAAGCTGTGTGAGAGAGAGAATCTGTGAGTGAGAGAGAGAGAAAGAGAAGATATCAGTGAGAGAGAGAGAGAGAGAAAGATAAGCTGTGTGAGAGAGGGAGAGAAAGAGAAGCTGTGAGTGAGAGAGAGAGAGAGTGAGAAGCTGTGAGTGAGAGAGAAAGAGAGAGAAGCTGTGAGTGAGAGAGAGAGAGAGAAAGAGAAGCTGTGAGTGAGAGAGAGAGAGAGAAAGAGAAGCTGTGAGAGAGAGAGAGAAGCTGTGAGTGAGAGAGAAAGAAAGAAATAGAAGCTGTGAGTGAGTGAGAGAGAAGCTGTGAGTGTGTGTGAGAGAGAAGATGTTAGTGAGAGAGAGAGAGAGAAAGAGAAGCTGTGAGTGAGAGAGAGAGAGAGAAAGAGAAGCTGTGAGTGAGAGAGATAGAGAAAGAGAAGCTGTGAGTGAGAGAGAGAGAAAGAGAAGCTGTGAGTGAGACAGAGAGAGGAAGAGAAGCTGTGAGAGAGAGAGAGAAGCTGTGAGTGAGAGAGAAAGAAAGAAATAGAAGCTGTGAGTGAGTGAGAGAGAGAGAAGCTGTGAGTGAGAGAGAGAGAGAGAAGCTGTGAGTGAGAGAGAAAGGGAAAGAGAGGCTGTGAGAGAGGGAAAGAGAAGCTGAGAGTGAAGCTGTGAGTGAGTGAGAGAGAGAAAGCGAAGATGTGAGAGAGAGAGAGAGAAGCTGTGAGTGAGAGAGAAAGAAAGAAATAGAAGCTGTGAGTGAGTGAGAGAGAGAGAAGCTGTGAGTGAGAGAGAGAGAGAAGCTGTGAGTGAGAGAGAGAAAGAGAAGCTGTGAGTGAGAGAGAGAGAGAAAGAGAAGCTGTGAGTGAGAGAGAGATAAAGAGAAGCTTTGAGTTAGAGAGAGAGAGAAAGAGAAGCTGTGAGTGAGAGAGAGAGAAGCTGTGAGTGAGAGAGAGAGGGAGAAAGTGAAGCGGTGAGTGAGAGAGAGAGAGATAGAGAAGCTGTGAGTGAGAGAGAGAGCGAGAAAAAAAGAATCTGTGAGTGAGAGAGAGAGAGAGAAGCTGTGAGTGAGAGAGAGAGAGAAGCTGTGAGTGAGAGAGAGAAAGAGAAGCTGTGAGTGAGAGAGAGAGAGAAAGAGAAGCTGTGAGTGAGAGAGAGATAAAGAGAAGCTGTGAGTGACAGAGAAAGAGAAGCTGTGAGTGAGAGAGAGAGAGAAAGAGAAGCTGTGAGTGACAGAGAGAGAGAGAAGCTGTGAGTAAGAGAGAGAGAGAAAGAGAAGCTGTATGAGAGAGAGAGAGAAGCTGTGAGTGAGAGGGAAAGAAAGAAATAGAAGCTGTGAGTGAGTGAGAGAGAGAGAAGCTGTGAGTGAGAGAGAGAGAGAAGCTGTGAGTGAGAGAGAAAGGGAAAGAGAGGCTGTGAGTGAGAGAGAGAGAGAGAGAAGCTGTGAGTGAGTGAGAGAGAGAAGCTGTGAGTGAGAGAGAAAGAGAGGCTGTGAGTGAGAGAGAGAGAGAAGCTGAGTGAGAGAGATATAAAGAGAAGCTGTGAGTTAGAGAGAGAGAGAAAGAGAAGCTGTGAGTGAGAAAGAGAGAAAGAGAAGCTGTGTGTGTGTGAGAGAGAGAGAAGCTGTGAGTGAGAGAGAGAGAGAGAGAAGCTGTGAGTGAGAGAGAAAGCTGTGAGTGAGAGAGAAAGAGAAAGAGAAGCTGTGAGTGAGAGAGAGAGAGAGAAGCTGTGAGTGTGTGAGAGAGAGAGAGAAACTGTGAGTGAGAGCGAGAGAGAAGGTGTGAGTGAGTGAGTGAGAGAGAGAGAAGCTGTGAGTGAGAGAGAGAAATAAAGAGAAGCTGTGAGTGAGTGAGAGAGATAGAGAAAGAGAAGCTGTGTGTGAGAGAGAGAGAGAGAAAGAGAAGCTGTGAGTGTGAGAGAGAGATAAAGAGAAGCTGTGAGTTAGAGAGAGACAGAGAAAGAGAAGCTGTGAGTGAGAGAGTGAGAGAGAAAGAGAAGCTGTGAGTGAGAGAGAGAGAGAAAGAGAAGCTGTGAGTGAGAGAGAGAGAAAGAAAGAGATGCTGTGAGTGAGAGAGAGAGGGTGAAAAAGAAGCTGTGATTGTGAGAGAGAGGGAGAAAAAGGGAAGCTGTCAGTGAGCATGTGAGAGAGAGAGAAGCTGTGACAGTGGGAGAGAGAGAAAGAGAAGCTGTGAGTGAGTGAGAAAGAAAGAAAGAGAAGCTATGAGTGAGAGAGAGAGAAGCTGTAAGTGAGAGAGAGAGGGAGAAAGAGAAGCTGTGAGAGAGAGAGAGAAAGAGAAGCTGTGAGTGAGAGAGACAGACAGAGAAAGAGAAGCTGTGAGTGTGAGAGAGAGCTAGAAGCTGTGAGTGAGTGAGAGAGAGAGAAGCTGTGAGTGAGAGAGAGAAAGAGAAGCTGTGAGTGAGAGAGAGAGAGAAAGAGAAGCTGTGAGTGAGAGAGAGAGAAAGAGAAGCTGTGAGTGAGAGAGAGAGAAAGAGAAGCTGTGAGTGAGAGAGAGAGAAGCTGTGAGTGAGAGAGAGAGGGAGAAAGTGAAGCAGTGAGTGAGAGAGAGAGAGAGAAGCTGTGAGTGAGAGAGAGAGAGAAAAAAAGAATCTGTGAGTGAGAGAGAGAGAGAGAGAAGCTGTGAGTGAGAGAGAGAGAGAAGCTGTGAGTGAGAGAGAGAAAGAGAAGCTGTGAGTGAGAGAGAGAGAGAAAGAGAAGCTGTGAGTGAGAGAAAGATAAAGAGAAGCTGTGAGTTAGAGAGAGACAGAGAAAGAGAAGCTGTGAGTGAGAGAGAGAGAGAGAAAGAGAAGCTGTGTGTTTGAGAGAGAGAGAAGCTGTGAGTGAGAGAGAGAGAGAAAGAGAAGATGTTAGTGAGAGAGTGAGAGAGAGAAAGAGAAGTTGTGAGTGAGAGAGAGAGAAGCTGTGAGTGAGAGAGAGAGAAAGAGAAGGTGTGTGTGAGAGAGAGAAAGAGAAGCTGTGAGTGAGAGAGAGAGAGAGAAGATGTGAGTGAGAGAGAGAGAGAGAAGATGTGAGTGAGAGAAAGAGAAAGAGAAGCTGTGAGTGAGAGAGAGAGAGATAAAGAGAAGCTGTGAGTGATAGAGAGAGATAAAGAAAAGCTGTGAGTGAGAGAGAGAAAGAAAGAGAAGCTGTGAGTGAGAGAGAGAGGGAGAAAGAAAAGCTGTGAGTGAGAGAGAGAGAAAGAGAAGCTGTGAGTGAGAGAGAGAGAGAGAGAGAGAAGATGTGAGAGAGAGAGAAGTTGTGAGTGAGTGAGAGAGAGAGAAGCTGTGAGAGAGAGAGAGAGAAGCTGTGAGTGAGAGAGAGAGAGAGAAGGAGAAGCTGTGAGTGAGATAGAGAGAGAGAAAGAGAAGCTGTGAGTGAGAGAGAGAGAAGCTGTGAGTGAGAGAGAAAGAGAAGTTGTGAGTGAGAGAGAAAGAGAAGCTATGAGTTAGAGAGAGAGAGTGAAAGAGAAGCTGTGAGTGAGAGAGAGAGAGATTGAGGAGCTGTGAGATAGAGAGAGAAAGAGAAGCTGTGAGTGAGAGAGAGAGAGAAACTGTGAGTGAGAGAGAAAGCGAAGCTGTGAGTGAGAGAGAAAGAGAAGCTGTGTGTGTGTGAGAGAGAGAGAAGCTGTGAGTGAGAGAGAGAGAAAGAGAAGCTGTGAGTGAGAGAGAGAGAAAGAGAAGCTGTGAGTGAGAGAGTGAGATAAAGAGAAGCTGTGAGTTAGAGAGAGACAGAGAAAGAGAAGCTGTGAGTGAGAGAGAGAGAAAAAAAGAAGCTGTGAGTGAGAGAGAGAAAGACAGAGAAAGAGAAGCTGTGAGTGAGAGAGAGAAAGAGAAGCTGTGAGTGAGAGAGAGATAAAGAGAAGCTGTGAGTTAGAGAGAGACAGAGAAAGAGAAGCTGTGAGTGAGAGAGAGAGAGAGAAGCTGTGAGTGAGAGAGAGAGAGAAGCTGTGAGTGAGAGAGAGAGAGAGAAGCTGTGAGTGAGAGAGAGAAAGAGAAGCTGTGAGTGAGAGAGAGAGAGAGAAGCTGTGAGTGAGAGAGAGAGAGAAGCTGTGAGTGAGAGAGAAAGAGAGGCTGTGAGTGAGAGAGAGAGGGTGAAAGAGAAGCTGAGATTGTGAGAGAGAGGGAGAAAAAGGGAAGCTGTCAGTGAGCGTGAGAGAGAGAGAGAAGCTGTGACAGTGGGAGAGAGAGAAAGAGAAGCTGTGAGTGAGTGAGAGAAAGAAAGAGAAGCTATGAGTGTGAGAGAGAGAAGCTGTAAGTGAGAGAGAGAGGGAGAAAGAGAAGCTGTGAGAGAGATAGAGAAAGAGAAGCTGTGAGTGAGAGAGAGAGACAGAGAAGGAGAACCTGTGAGTGAGAGAGAGAGAGCTAGAAGTTGTGAGTGAGTGAGGGAGAGACAAGCTGTGAGTGAGAGAGAGAAAGAGAAGCTGTGAGTGAGAGAGAGAGAAAGAGAAGCTGTGAGTGAGAGAGAGATAAAGAGAAGCTGTGAGTTAGAGAGAGAGAGAAAGAGAAGCTGTGAGTGAGAGAGAGAGAAGCTGTGAGTGAGAGAGAGAGGGAGAAAGTGAAGCGGTGAGTGAGAGAGAGAGAGAGAGAAGCTGTGAGTGAGAGAGAGCGAGAAAAAAGAATCTGTGAGTGAGAGAGAGAGAAGCTGTGAGTGAGAGAGAGAGAGAGAAGCTGTGAGTGTGAGAGAGAAAGAGAAGCTGTGAGTGAGTGAGAGAGAGAGAAGTTGTGAGTGAGAGAGAGAAAGAGAAGCTGTGAGTTTGTGTGAGAGAGAAAGAGAAGCTGTGAGTGAGAGAGAGAGAAAGAGAAGCTGTGTGTGTGTGAGAGAGAGAAGCTGTGAGTGAGAGAGAGAGAGAAAGAGAAGATGTTAGTGAGAGAGTGAGAGAGAGAAAGAGAAGTTGTGAGTGAGAGAGAGAGAAGCTGTGAGTGAGAGAGAGAGAGAGAAAGAGAAGGTGTGTGTGTGAGAGAGAAAGAGAAGCTGAGAGTGAGAGAGAGAGAGAAGATGTGAGTGTGAGAGAGAAGATGTGTGAGAGAAAGAGAAAGAGAAGCTGTGAGTGAGTGTGAGAGAGAGATAAAGAGAAGCTGTGAGTGATAGAGAGAGATAAAGAAAAGCTGTGAGTGAGAGAGAGAAAGAGAAGCTGGGAGTGAGTAAGAGAGAGAAAGAGAAGCTGTGAGTGAGAGAGAGAGAGAGAAGCTGTGAGTGAGAGAGAGAGAGAAGCTGTGAGTGAGAAAGAAAGAAAGAAAGAGAAGCTGTGAGTGAGTGAGAGAGAGAGAGAAACTGTGAGTGAGAGAGAAAGAGAAGCTGTGAGTGAGAGAGAGAGAAAGAGAAGCTGTGAGTGAGAAAGAGAAAAAGAGAAGCTGTAAGTGAGAGAGAGAGAGAGAGAAAGAGAAGCTGTGAGAGAGAGAGAGAGGAGCTGTGAGTGAGAGAGAGAGAAAGAAATAGAAGCTGTGAGTGAGTGAGAGCGAGAGCTGTGAGTGAGAGAGAGAGAGAGATAGAAGCTGTGAGTGAGAGAGAAAGGGAAAGAGAGGCTGTGAGTGAGAGAGAGAGAGAGAAAGAGAAGCTGTGAGTGAGAGAGAGAGAGAGAAAGAGAAGCTGTGTGTGAGAGAGAGAGAAGCTGTGAGTGAGATAGAAAGAAAGAAATAGAAGCTGTGAGTGAGTGAGAGAGAGAGCAGCTGTGAGTGAGAGAGAGAGAAGCTGTGTGAGAGAGAGAGAGAGAGAGAAAGAGAAGCTGTGAGTGAGAGAGAGAGAGAGAAAGAGAAGCTGTGAGAGAGAGAAAGAGAAGCTGTGAGTGACAGAGAAAGAGAAGCTGTGAGTGAGAGAGAGAGAGAAAGAGAAGCTGTGAGTGACAGAGAGAGAGAGAAGCTGTGAGTAAGAGAGAGAGAGAAAGAGAAGCTGTATGAGAGAGAGAGAGAAGCTGTGAGTGAGAGGGAAAGAAAGAAATAGAAGCTGTGAGTGAGTGAGAGAGAGAGAAGCTGTGAGTGAGAGAGAGAGAGAAGCTGTGAGTGAGAGAGAAAGGGAAAGAGAGGCTGTGAGTGAGAGAGAGAGAGAGAGAAGCTGTGAGTGAGTGAGAGAGAAAAGCTGTGAGTGAGAGAGAAAGAGAGGCTGTGAGTGAGAGAGAGAGAGAAGCTGAGTGAGAGAGATATAAAGAGAAGCTGTGAGTTAGAGAGAGAGAGAAAGAGAAGCTGTGAGTGAGAAAGAGAGAAAGAGAAGCTGTGTGTGTGTGAGAGAGAGAGAAGCTGTGAGTGAGAGAGAGAGAGAGAGAAGCTGTGAGTGAGAGAGAAAGCTGTGAGTGAAAGAGAAAGAGAAAGAGAAGCTGTGAGTGAGAGAGAGAGAGAGAAGCTGTGAGTGTGTGAGAGAGAGAGAGAAACTGTGAGTGAGAGCGAGAGAGAAGGTGTGAGTGAGTGAGTGAGAGAGAGAGAAGCTGTGAGTGAGAGAGAGAAATAAAGAGAAGCTGTGAGTGAGTGAGAGAGATAGAGAAAGAGAAGCTGTGTGTGAGAGAGAGAGAGAAAGAGAAGCTGTGAGTGTGAGAGAGAGATAAAGAGAAGCTGTGAGTTAGAGAGAGACAGAGAAAGAGAAGCTGTGAGTGAGAGAGTGAGAGAGAAAGAGAAGCTGTGAGTGAGAGAGAGAGAGAAAGAGAAGCTGTGAGTGAGAGAGAGAGAAAGAAAGAGATGCTGTGAGTGAGAGAGAGAGGGTGAAAAAGAAGCTGTGATTGTGAGAGAGAGGGAGAAAAAGGGAAGCTGTCAGTGAGCATGTGAGAGAGAGAGAAGCTGTGACAGTGGGAGAGAGAGAAAGAGAAGCTGTGAGTGAGTGAGAAAGAAAGAAAGAGAAGCTATGAGTGAGAGAGAGAGAAGCTGTAAGTGAGAGAGAGAGGGAGAAAGAGAAGCTGTGAGAGAGAGAGAGAAAGAGAAGCTGTGAGTGAGAGAGACAGACAGAGAAAGAGAAGCTGTGAGTGTGAGAGAGAGCTAGAAGCTGTGAGTGAGTGAGAGAGAGAGAAGCTGTGAGTGAGAGAGAGAAAGAGAAGCTGTGAGTGAGAGAGAGAGAGAAAGAGAAGCTGTGAGTGAGAGAGAGATAAAGAGAAGCTGTGAGTGAGAGAGAGAGAAAGAGAAGCTGTGAGTGAGAGAGAGAGAAGCTGTGAGTGAGAGAGAGAGGGAGAAAGTGAAGCAGTGAGTGTGAGAGAGAGAGAGAAGCTGTGAGTGAGAGAGAGAGAGAGAAAAAAAGAATCTGTGAGTGAGAGAGAGAGAGAGAAGCTGTGAGTGAGAGAGAGAGAGAAGCTGTGATTGAGAGAGAGAAAGAGAAGCTGTGAGTGAGAGAGAGAGAGAAAGAGAAGCTGTGAGTGAGAGAAAGATAAAGAGAAGCTGTGAGTTAAAAAGAGACAGAGAAAGAGAAGCTGTGAGTGAGAGAGAGAGAGAGAAAGAGAAGCTGTGTGTTTGAGAGAGAGAGAAGCTGTGAGTGAGAGAGAGAGAGAAAGAGAAGATGTTAGTGAGAGAGTGAGAGAGAGAAAGAGAAGTTGTGAGTGAGAGAGAGAGAAGCTGTGAGTGAGAGAGAGAGAAAGAGAAGGTGTGTGTGAGAGAGAGAAAGAGAAGCTGTGAGTGAGAGAGAGAGAGAGAAGATGTGAGTGAGAGAGAGAGAGAGAAGATGTGAGTGAGAGAAAGAGAAAGAGAAGCTGTGAGTGAGAGAGAGAGATAAAGAGAAGCTGTGAGTGATAGAGAGAGATAAAGAAAAGCTGTGAGTGAGAGAGAGAAAGAAAGAGAAGCTGTGAGTGAGAGAGAGAGGGAGAAAGAAAAGCTGTGAGTGAGAGAGAGAGAAAGAGAAGCTGTGAGTGAGAGAGAGAGAGAGAAAGAGAAGATGTGAGAGAGAGAGAAGTTGTGAGTGAGTGAGAGAGAGAGAAGCTGTGAGAGAGAGAGAGAGAAGCTGTGAGTGAGAGAGAGAGAGAGAAGGAGAAGCTGTGAGTGAGATAGAGAGAGAGAAAGAGAAGCTGTGAGTGAGAGAGAGAGAAGCTGTGAGTGAGAGAGAAAGAGAAGTTGTGAGTGAGAGAGAAAGAGAAGCTATGAGTTAGAGAGAGAGAGTGAAAGAGAAGCTGTGAGTGAGAGAGAGAGAGATTGAGGAGCTGTGAGATAGAGAGAGAAAGAGAAGCTGTGAGTGAGAGAGAGAGAGAAACTGTGAGTGAGAGAGAAAGCGAAGCTGTGAGTGAGAGAGAAAGAGAAGCTGTGTGTGTGTGAGAGAGAGAGAAGCTGTGAGTGAGAGAGAGAGAAAGAGAAGCTGTGAGTGAGAGAGAGAGAAAGAGAAGCTGTGAGTGAGAGAGTGAGATAAAGAGAATCTGTGAGTTAGAGAGAGACAGAGAAAGAGAAGCTGTGAGTGAGAGAGAGAGAAAAAAAGAAGCTGTGAGTGAGAGAGAGAAAGACAGAGAAAGAGAAGCTGTGAGTGAGAGAGAGAGAGAGAAGTTGTGAGTGAGAGTGAGAGAGAAAGAGAAGCTGTGAGTGAGAGAGTGAGAGAAAGAGAAGCTGTGAGTGAGAGAGAGAGAAAGAAAGAGAAGCTGTGTGAGAGAGAGAAGCTGTGAGTGAGAGAGAGAGAAAGAGAAGCTCTGAGTGAGAGAGAGAGAAAGAGAAGCTGTGAGTGTGAGAGAGAGTGAGAAAAAGGGAAGCTGTGAGTGAGCGTGAGAGAGAGAGGCTGTGACAGTGGGAGAGAGAAAGAGAGAAAGAGAAGCTGTGAGTGAGAGAGAGAGAAAGAAAGAAAGAGAAGTTATGAGTGAGAGAGAGAGAAGCTGTGAGTGAGAGAGAGAAGGAGAAAGAGAATCTGTGAGTGAGAGAGAGAGAGAGTAGCTGTGAGTGAGAGAGAGAAAGAGAAGCTGTGAGTGAGAGAAAGAGAGAGAGAGAAAGAGAAGCTGTGAGTGAGAGAG
Organism: Bradypodion ventrale; assembly: GCA_035047345.1. Taxonomy (NCBI): domain Eukaryota; kingdom Metazoa; phylum Chordata; class Lepidosauria; order Squamata; family Chamaeleonidae; genus Bradypodion; species Bradypodion ventrale. Next base: position 7,753,184 of record JAWDJE010000018.1, on the reverse strand, counting down.
AGATAAAGAGAAGCTGTGAGTTAGAGAGAGAGAGAAAGAGAAGCTGTGAGTGAGAGAGAGAGAGAAAGAGAAGCTGTGTGAGAGAGAGAATCTGTGAGTGAGAGAGAGAGAGGGAAAGAAAGAGAAGATGTCAGTGAGAGAGGGAGAGAGAGAGAGAAGCTGTGAGTGAGAGAGAGAGAGAAAGATAAGTTGTGTGAGAGAGGGAGAGAAAGAGAAGCTGTGAGTGAGAGAGAGAGAGAGTGAGAAGCTGTGAGTGAGAGAGAGAGAGAGAGCAGCTGTGAGTGAGAGAGAGAGAGAGAAAGAGAAGCTGTGAGTGAGAGAGAGAGAGAAAGAGAAGCTGTGAGAGAGAGAGAGAGAAGCTGTGAGTGAGAGAGAAAGAAAGAAATAGAAGCTGTGAGTGAGTGAGAGAGAGAGAAGCTGTGAGTGAGAGAGAGAGAGAAGCTGTGAGTGAGAGAGAGAGAGAGAAAGAGAAGCTGTGAGTGAGAGAGAGAGAAAGAGAAGCTGTGAGAGAGAGAAAGAGAAGCTGTGAGTGAGAGAGAAAGAGAAGCTGTGAGTGAGAGAGAGAGAAAGAGAAGCTGTGAGTGAGAGAGAGAGAAAGAGAAGCTGTGAGTGAGAGAGAGAGAGAGAAAGAGAAGCTGTGAGAGAGAGAGAGAAGCTGTGAGTGAGAGAGAAAGAAAGAAATAGAAGCTGTGAGTGAGTGAGAGAGAGAGAAGCCATGAGTGAGAGAGAGAGAGAGAAGCTGTGAGTGAGAGAGAAAGGGAAAGAGAGGCTGTGAGTGAGAGAGAGAGAGAGAGAGAGAAGGTGTGAGTGAGAGAGAGAGAGAAAGAGAAGCTGTGAGAGAGAGAGAGAAGCTGTGAGTGAGAGAGAAAGAAAGAAATAGAAGCTGTGAGTGAGTGAGAGAGAGAGAAGCTGTGAGTGAGAGAGAGAGAGAAGCTGTGAGTGAGAGAGAGAGAGAGAGAAAGAGAAGCTGTGAGTGAGAGAGAGAAAGAGAAGTTGTGAGAGAGAGAAAGGGAAGCTGTGAGTGAGAGAGAAAGAGAAGCTGTGAGTGAGGGAGAGAGAAAGAGAAGCTGTGAGAGAGAGAGAGAGAAGCTGTGAGTGAGAGAGAGAGAGAGAAAGAGAAGCTGTGTGAGAGAGAGAAGCTGTGAGTGAGAGAGAAAGAAAGAAATAGAAGCTGTGAGTGAGTGAGAGAGAGAGAAGCTGTGAGTGAGTGAGAGAGAGAGAAGCTGTGAGTGAGAGAGAAAGGGAAAGAGAGGCTGTGAGTGAAAGAGAGAGAGAGAGAAGCTGTGAGTAAGAGAGAGAGAGAAGCTGTGAGTGTGAGAGAAAGAGAGGCTGTGAGTGAGAGAGAGAGAGAGAAGCTGAGTGAGAGAGAGATAAAGAGAAGCTGTGAGTTAGAAAGAGAGAGAAAGAGAAGCTGTGAGTGAGAGAGAGAGAAAGAGAAGCTGTGAGTGAGAGAGAAAGCTGTGAGTGAGAGAGAAAGAGAAAGAGAAGCTGTGAGTGAGAGAGAGAGAGAAGCTGTGAGTGAGAGAGAGAGAAACTGTGAGTGAGAGAGAGAGAGAGAAGCTGTGAGTGAGTGAGTGAGAGAGAGAGAAGCTGTGAGTGAGAGAGAGAGAGAAAGAGAAGCTGTGAGTGAGTGAGTGAGAGACAAGGTGTGAGTGAGAGAGAGAGAGAAGCTGTGAGTGAGAGGGAAAGAAAGATAGAGAAGCTGTGAGTGAGAGAGAGAGAGAAAGAGAAGCTGTGAGTGAGAGAGAGAGAGAGAGAAGCTGTGAGTGAGAGAGAGAGAGAAAGAAAGAGAAGCTGTGAGTGAGAGAGAGAGAAAGTGAAGATGTGAGTGAGAGAGAGAAAGAGGTGTGAGTGAGAGAGAGAGAAAGAGAAGCTGTGAGAGAGAGAGAGAGAAAGAGAAGCTGTGACTGAGAGACAGATAAAGACAAGTTGTGAGTTAGAGAGAGACAGAGAGAGAGAGAGAGAGTAGCTGTGAGTGAGAAAGAGAGAGAAGCTGTGAGTGAGAGAGAGAGAGAGAAAGAGATGTGAGTGAGAGAGAGAAAGAGAAACTGTGAGTGAGAGAGAGAAAGAAAGAGAAGCTGTGAGTGAGAGAGAGATAAAGAGAAGCTGTGAGTTAGAGAGAGACAGAGAAAGAGAAGCTGTGAGTGAGAGAGAGAGAGAGAAGCTGTGAGTGAGAGAGAGAGAGAAAGAGAAGCTGTGAGTGTGAGAGAGAGAGAGATAGAGAAGCTGTGAGTGAGAGAGAGAGAGAAAGAAAAGCTGTGAGTGAGGGAGTGAGAGAAAGAGAAGCTGTGAGTATGAGAGTGAGAAAGAAAGAGAAGCTGTGAGTGAGAGAGAGAGGGTGAAAGAGAAGCTGTGATTGTGAGAGAGAGGGAGAAAAAGGGAAGCTGTGAGTGAGCGTGAGAGAGAGAGAGAAGCTGTGACAGTGGGAGAGAGAGAGAGAAAGAGAAGTTGTGAGTGAGAGAGAGAGAAAGAAAGAGAAGCTATGAGCGAGAGAGAGAGAGAGAAGCTGTGAGTTAGAGAGAGAGGGAGAAAGAGAAGCTGTGAGTGAGAGAGAGAGGGAAAGAGAATCTGTGAGTGAGAAAGAGAGACAGAGAAAGAGAAGCTGTGAGTGAGAGAGAGAGAGCTAGAAGCTGTGAGTGAGTGAGAGAGAGAAAGAGAAGGTGTAATTGCGAGAGAGAGAGAAAGAGGAGCTGTGAGTGAGAGAGAGATAGAGAAGCTGTGAGTTAGAGAGAGAGAGAGAGAAAGAGAAGCTGTGAGTGAGAGAGAGAGAGAAAAAGAGAATTTGTGAGTGAGTGAGAGAGAGAGAGAAGCTGTGAGTGAGAGAGAGAAAGAGAAGCTGTGAGTGAGAGAGAGAGAGAGAAAGAGAAGCTGTGAGTGAAAGAGAGAGAGAGAAAGAGAAGCTGTGAGTGAGAGAGAGATAGATAAAGAGAAGCTGTGAGTTAGAGAGAGACAGAGAAAGAGCTGTGAGTGAGAGAGAGAGAGAAAGAAAGAGAACCTGTGAGTGAGAGAGAGAGAGAGAAGATGTGAGTGTGAGATTGTGAGAGAGAAAGAGAAGCTGTGAGTGAGAGAGAGAAGCTGTGAGTGAGAGAGAGAGAAAGAGAAGCTGTGAGTGAGAGAGAGAAAGAGAAGCTGTGAGTGAGAGAGAGAGAGAAAGAGAAGCTGTGAGTGAGAGAGAGATAAAGAGAAGCTGTGAGTGAGTGAGAGAGAGAAAGAGAAGCTGTGAGTTAGAGAGTGAGAGAGAGAGAGAAAGAGAAGCTGTGTGTGTGTGAGAGAGAGAAGCTGTGAGTGAGAGAGAGAGAAAGAGAAGATGTTAGTGAGATTGAGAGAGAGAGAGAGAAGCTGTGAGTGAGAGAGAGAGAACCTGTGAGTGAGAGGGAGAGAGAGAAAGAGAAGGTGTGTGAGAGAGAGAAAGAGAAGCTGTGAGTGAGAGAGAGAGAGAAGCTGTGAGTGAGAGAGAGGGAGAGAAGATGTGAGTGAGAGAGAGAAAGAGAAAGAGAAACTGTGAGTGAGTGAGAGAGAGAGATAAAGAGAAGCTGTGAGTGATAGAGAGAGATAAAGAAAAGCTGTGAGTGAGAGAGAGAAAGAGAAGCTGGGAGTGAGTAAGAGAGAGAGAGAGAAACTGTGAGTGAGAGAGAAAGAAAGAAAGAAAGAGAAGCTGTGAGTGAGTGAGAGAGAGAGAGAGAAACTATGAGTTAGAGAGAGAGAGAGAGAGAAGCTGTGAGTGAGAGAGAGAGAGAAAGAAAGAGAAGCTGTGTGAGAGAGAGAGAGAAGCTGTGAGTGAGAGAGAGAGGGAGAAAGAGAAGCTGTGAGTGAGAGAGAGAGAAAGAGAAGCTGTGAAAGAGAGAGAGAGAAGTTGTGAGTGAGTGAGAGACAGAAGCTGTGAGAGAGAGAAGCTGTGAGTGAGAGAGAGAGAGAAGGAGAAGCTGTGAGTGAGATAGAGAGAGAGAAAGAGAAGCTGTGAGTGAGAGAGAGAGAGAGAAGCTGTGTGTGAGAGAGAAAGAGAAGCTGTGAGTGAGAGAGAAAGAGAAGCTATGAGTTAGAGAGAGAGTGAAAGAGAAGCTGTGAGTGAGAGAGAGAGAGAAGGTGTGAGTGAGAGAGAAAGAGAAGCTGTGAGTGAGAGAGAAAGAGAATCTGTGTGTGTGAGAGAGAGAGAGAAGCTGTGAGAGTTAGAGAGAGAAAGAGAAGCTGTGAGTGAGAGAGAGAGAGAAAGAGAAGCTGTGAGTGAGAGAGTGAGATAAAGAGAAGCTGTGAGTTAGAGAGAGAGAGAAAGAGAATCTGTGAGTGAGAGAGAGAGAAAAAAAGAAGCTGTGAGTGAGAGAGAGAGAGAGAAAGAGAAGCTGTGAGTGAGAGAGAGAGAGAAGCTGTGAGTGAGGGTGAGAGAGAAAGAGAAGCTGTGAGTGAGAGAGTGAGAGAAAGAGAAGCTGTGAGAGAGAGAGAAAGAAAGAGAAGCTGTGAGTGAGAGAGAGAAGCTGTGAGTGAGAGAGAGAGAAAGAGAAGCTCTGAGAGAGAGAAAGAAAGAGAAGCTGTTAGTGTGAGAGAGAGTGAGAAAAAGGGAAGTTGTGAGTGAGCGTGAGAGAGAGAGAAGCTGTTACAGTGGGAGAGAGAAAGAGAGAAAGAGAAGCTGTGAGTGAGAGAGAGAGAAAGAAAGAGAAGCTATGAGTGAGAGAGAGAGAAGCTGTGAGTGAGAGAGAAGGAGAAAGAGAATCTGTGAGTGAGAGAGAGAGAGAGAGTAGCTGTGAGTGAGTGAGAGAGAGAGAAGCTGTGAGTGAGTGAGAGAGAGAGTGAAGCTGTGTGTGAGAGAGAGAAAGAGAAGCTGTGAGTGAGAGAGAGAGAGAAAGAAAGAGAAGCTGTGAGTGAGAGAGAGAGAAGCTGTGAGTGAGAGAGAGAGGGAGAAAGAGAAGCTGTGAGTGAGAGAGAGAGAGAAAGAGAAGCTGTGAGAGAGAGAGAGAAGTTGTGAGTGAGTGAGAGAGAGAGAAGCTGTGTGAGAGAGAGAAGCTGTGAGTGAGAGAGAGAGAGAGAAGGAGAAGCTGTGAGTGAGATAGAGAGAGAGAAAGAGAAGCTGTGAGTGAGAGAGAGAGAGAGAAGCTATGAGTGAGAGAGAAAGAGAAGCTGTGAGTGAGAGAGAGAGAGAACCTGTGAGTGAGAGAGAAAGAGAAGCTGTGAGTGAGAGAGAAAGAGAAGCTGTGTGTGTGTGAGAGAGAGAGAAGCTGTGTGTGTGTGAGAGAGAAAGAGAAGCTGTGAGTGAGAGAGAGAGAGAAAGAGAAGCTGTGAGTGAGAGAGTGAGATAAAGAGAAGCTGTGAGTTAGAGAGAGACAGAGAAAGAGAATCTGTGAGTGAGAGAGAGAGAAAAAAAGAAGCTGTGAGTGAGAGAAAGAGAGAGAGAAAGAGAAGCTGTGAGTGAGTGAGAGAGAGAGAAGCTGTGAGTGAGGGTGAGAGAGAAAGAGAAGCTGTGAGTGAGAGAGTGAGAGAAAGAGAAGCTGTGAGTGAGAAAGAAAGAGAAGCTGTGAGTGAGAGAGAGAAGCTGTGAGTGAGAGAGAAAGAGAATCTGTGAGTGAGAGAGAGAGAGAAGCTGTGAGTGAGAGAGAAAGACAAGCTGTGAGTGAGAGAGAAAGAGAAGCTGTGTGTGTGAGAGAGAGAGAAGCTGTGAGTGAGAGAGAGAAGCTGTGAGTGAGAGAGAGAGAGAAAGAGATGCTCTGAGTGAGAGAGAGAGAAAGAGAAGCTGTGAGTGTGAGAGAGAGTGAGAAAAAGGGAAGTTGTGAGTGAGCGTGTGAGAGAGAGAAGCTGTGACAGTGGGAGACAGAAAGAGAGAAAGAGAAGCTGTGAGTGAGAGAGAGAGAAAGAAAGAGAAGCTATGAGTGAGAGAGAGAGAGAAGCTGTGAGTGAGAGAGAGAAGGAGAAAGAGAATCTGTGAGTGAGAGAGAGAGAGAGATAGAGTAGCTGTGAGTGAGAGAGAAAGCTGTGAGTGAGTGAGAGAGAGAGAGAAGCTGTGAGTGAGAGAGAGAAAGAGAAGCTGTGAGTGAGAGAAAGAGAGAGAGAGAAAGAGAAGCTGTGAGTGAGAGAGAGATAAAGAGAAGCTGTGAGTTAGAGAGAGAGAGAAAGAGAAGTGAGTGAGAGAGGGAGAGAAAGAGAAGCTGTGTGAGAGAGAGAATCTGTGAGTGAGAGAGAGAGAGAAAGAGAAGATATCAGTGAGAGAGGGAGAGAGAGAGAGAAGCTGAGAGAGAGAGAGAGAGAGAAAGATAAGCTGTGTGAGAGAGGGAGAGAAAGAGAAGGTGTGTGTGAGAGAGAGAGAGAGTGAGAAGCTGTGAGTGAGAGAGAAAGAGAGAGAAGCTGTGATTGAGAGAGAGAGAGAGAAAAAGAAAGAGAAGCTGTGAGTGAGAGAGAGAGAGAGAAAGAGAAGCTGTGTGAGAGAGAGAGAAGCTGTGAGTGAGAGAGAAAGAAAGAAATAGAAGCTGTGAGTGAGTGAGAGAGAAGCTGTGAGTGTGTGAGAGAGAAGATGTGAGTGAGAGAGAGAAAGAGAAGCTGTGAGTGAGAGAGAGAGAGAAAGAGAAGCTGTGAGAGAGAGAAAGAGAAGCTGTGAGTGAGAGAGAAAGAGAAGCTGTGAGTGAGAGAGATAGAGAAAGAGAAGCTGTGAGTGAGAGAGAGAGAAAGAGAAGCTGTGAGTGAGACAGAGAGAGGAAGAGAAGCTGTGAGAGAGAGAGAAGCTGTGAGTGAGAGAGAAAGAAAGAAATAGAAGCTGTGAGTGAGTGAGAGAGAGAGAAGCTGTGAGTGAGAGAGAGAGAGAGAAGCTGTGAGTGAGAGAGAAAGGGAAAGAGAGGCTGTGAGTGAGAGAGAGAGAAAGAGTGAAGCTGTGAGTGAGAGAGAGAGAGAAAGCGAAGATGTGAGAGAGAGAGAGAGAAGCTGTGAGTGAGAGAGAAAGAAAGAAATAGAAGCTGTGAGTGAGTGAGAGAGAAGCTGTGAGTGAGAGAGAGAGAGAAGCTGTGAGTGAGAGAGAGAAAGAGAAGCTGTGAGTGAGAGAGAGAGAGAAAGAGAAGCTGTGAGTGAGAGAGAGATAAAGAGAAGCTTTGAGTTAGAGAGAGAGAGAAAGAGAAGCTGTGAGTGAGAGAGAGAGAAGCTGTGAGTGAGAGAGAGGGGAGAAAGTGAAGCAGTGAGTGTGAGAGAGAGAGATAGAGAAGCTGTGAGTGAGAGAGAGAGCGAGAAAAAAAGAATCTGTGAGTGAGAGAGAGAGAGAGAAGCTGTGAGTGAGAGAGAGAGAGAGAAGCTGTGAGTGAGAGAGAGAAAGAGAAGCTGTGAGTGAGAGAGAGAGAGAGAAAGAGAAGCTGTGAGTGAGAGAGAGATAAAGAGAAGCTGTGAGTTAGAGAGAGACAGAGAAAGAGAAGCTGTGAGTGAGAGAGAGAGAGAGAAGTGGTGAGTGAGAGAGAGAGAGAGAAGCTGTGAGTGAGAGAGAAAGAGAGGCTGTGAGTGAGAGAGAGAGGGTGAAAGAGAAGCTGAGATTGTGAGAGAGAGGGAGAAAAAGGGAAGCTGTCAGTGAGCGTGAGAGAGAGAGAAGCTGTGACAGTGGGAGAGAGAGAAAAAGAAGCTGTGAGTGAGTGAGAGAGAAAGAAAGAGAAGCTATGAGTGTGAGAGAGAGAAGCTGTAAGTGAGAGAGAGAGGGAGAAAGAGAAGCTGTGAGAGAGATAGAGAATGAGAAGCTGTGAGAGAGAGACAGAGAAAGAGAACCTGTGAGTGAGAGAGAGAGAGCTAGAAGTTGTGAGTGAGTGAGGGAGAGACAAGCTGTGAGTGAGAGAGAGAGAGAGAAGCTGTGAGTGAGAGAGAGAGAAAGAGAAGCTGTGAGTGAGAGAGAGATAAAGAGAAGCTGTGAGTTAGAGAGAGAGAGAAAGAGAAGCTGTGAGTGAGAGAGAGAGAAGCTGTGAGTGAGAGAGAGAGGGAGAAAGTGAAGCGGTGAGTGAGAGAGAGAGAGAGAGAAGCTGTGAGTGAGAGAGCGAGCGAGAAAAAAGAATCTGTGAGTGAGAGAGAGAGAAGCTGTGAGTGAGAGAGAGAGAGAGAAGCTGTGAGTGTGAGAGAGAAAGAGAAGCTGTGAGTGAGTGAGAGAGAGAGAAGTTGTGAGTGAGAGAGTGAGATAAAGAGAAGCTGTGAGTTAGAGAGAGACAGAGAAAGAGAATCTGTGAGTGAGAGAGAGAGAAAAAAAGAAGCTGTGAGTGAGAGAAAGAGAGAGAGAAAGAGAAGCTGTGAGTGAGTGAGAGAGAGAGAAGCTGTGAGTGAGGGTGAGAGAAAAAGAGAAGCTGTGAGTGAGAGAGTGAGAGAAAGAGAAGCTGTGAGTGAGAAAGAAAGAGAAGCTGTGGGTGAGAGAGAGAAGCTGTGAGTGAGAGAGAAAGACAAGCTGTGAGTGAGAGAGAAAGAGAAGCTGTGTGTGTGAGAGAGAGAGAAGCTGTGAGTGAGAGAGAGAAGCTGTGAGTGAGAGAGAGAGAGAAAGAGATGCTCTGAGTGAGAGAGAGAGAAAGAGAAGCTGTGAGTGTGAGAGAGAGTGAGAAAAAGGGAAGTTGTGAGTGAGCGTGTGAGAGAGAGAAGCTGTGACAGTGGGAGACAGAAAGAGAGAAAGAGAAGCTGTGAGTGAGAGAGAGAGAAAGAAAGAGAAGCTATGAGTGAGAGAGAGAGAGAAGCTGTGAGTGAGAGAGAGAAGGAGAAAGAGAATCTGTGAGTGAGAGAGAGAGAGAGATAGAGTAGCTGTGAGTGAGAGAGAAAGCTGTGAGTGAGTGTGAGAGAGAGAAGCTGTGAGTGAGAGAGAGAAAGAGAAGCTGTGAGTGAGAGAAAGAGAGAGAGAGAAAGAGAAGCTGTGAGTGAGAGAGAGATAAAGAGAAGCTGTGAGTTAGAGAGAGAGAGAAAGAGAAGTGAGTGAGAGAGGGAGAGAAAGAGAAGCTGTGTGAGAGAGAGAATCTGTGAGTGAGAGAGAGAGAGAAAGAGAAGATATCAGTGAGAGAGGGAGAGAGAGAGAGAAGCTGTGAGAGAGAGAGAGAGAGAAAGATAAGCTGTGTGAGAGAGGGAGAGAAAGAGAAGGTGTGTGTGAGAGAGATAGAGAGTGAGAAGCTGTGAGTGAGAGAGAAAGAGAGAGAAGCTGTGATTGAGAGAGAGAGAGAGAAAAAGAAAGAGAAGCTGTGAGTGAGAGAGAGAGAGAGAGAAAGAGAAGCTGTGAGAGAGAGAGAGAAGCTGTGAGTGAGAGAGAAAGAAAGAAATAGAAGCTGTGAGTGAGTGAGAGAGAAGCTGTGAGTGTGTGAGAGAGAAGATGTGAGTGAGAGAGAGAGAGAGAAAGAGAAGCTGTGAGTGAGAGAGAGAGAGAAAGAGAAGCTGTGAGAGAGAGAAAGAGAAGCTGTGAGTGAGAGAGAAAGAGAAGCTGTGAGTGAGAGAGATAGAGAAAGAGAAGCTGTGAGTGAGAGAGAGAGAAAGAGAAGCTGTGAGTGAGACAGAGAGAGGAAGAGAAGCTGTGAGAGAGAGAGAAGCTGTGAGTGAGAGAGAAAGAAAGAAATAGAAGCTGTGAGTGAGTGAGAGAGAGAGAAGCTGTGAGTGAGAGAGAGAGAGAAGCTGTGAGTGAGAGAGAAAGGGAAAGAGAGGCTGTGAGTGAGAGAGAGAGAGAGAGTGAAGCTGTGAGTGAGAGAGAGAGAGAAAGCGAAGATGTGAGAGAGAGAGAGAGAAGCTGTGAGTGAGAGAGAAAGAAAGAAATAGAAGCTGTGAGTGAGTGAGAGAGAGAGAAGCTGTGAGTGAGAGAGAGAGAGAAGCTGTGAGTGAGAGAGAGAAAGAGAAGCTGTGAGTGAGTGAGAGAGAGAAAGAGAAGCTGTGAGTGAGAGAGAGATAAAGAGAAGCTTTGAGTTAGAGAGAGAGAGAAAGAGAAGCTGTGAGTGAGAGAGAGAGAAGCTGTGAGTGAGAGAGAGGGGAGAAAGTGAAGCAGTGAGTGAGAGAGAGAGAGATAGAGAAGCTGTGAGTGAGAGAGAGAGCGAGAAAAAAAGAATCTGTGAGTGAGAGAGAGAGAGAGAAGCTGTGAGTGAGAGAGAGAGAGAGAAGCTGTGAGTGAGAGAGAGAAAGAGAAGCTGTGAGTGAGAGAGAGAGAGAAAGAGAAGCTGTGAGTGAGAGAGAGATAAAGAGAAGCTGTGAGTTAGAGAGAGACAGAGAAAGAGAAGCTGTGAGTGAGAGAGAGAGAGAGAAGCGGTGAGTGAGAGAGAGAGAGAGAAGCTGTGAGTGAGAGAGAAAGAGAGGCTGTGAGTGAGAGAGAGAGGGTGAAAGAGAAGCTGAGATTGTGAGAGAGAGGGAGAAAAAGGGAAGCTGTCAGTGAGCGTGAGAGAGAGAGAGAAGCTGTGACAGTGGGAGAGAGAGAAAAAGAAGCTGTAAGTGAGTGAGAGAGAAAGAAAGAGAAGCTATGAGTGTGAGAGAGAGAAGCTGTAAGTGAGAGAGAGAGGGAGAAAGAGAAGCTGTGAGAGAGATAGAGAAAGAGAAGCTGTGAGTGCGAGAGAGAGAGAGACAGAGAAAGAGAACCTGTGAGTGAGAGAGAGAGAGCTAGAAGTTGTGAGTGAGTGAGGGAGAGACAAGCTGTGAGTGAGAGAGAGAGAGAGAAGCTGTGAGTGAGAGAGAGAGAAAGAGAAGCTGTGAGTGAGAGAGAGATAAAGAGAAGCTGTGAGTTAGAGAGAGAGAGAGAAAGAGAAGCTGTGAGTGAGAGAGAGAGAAGCTGTGAGTGAGAGAGAGAGAGGGAGAAAGTGAAGCGGTGAGTGAGAGAGAGAGAGAGAAGGTGTGAGTGAGAGAGCGAGCAAGAAAAAAGAATCTGTGAGTGAGAGAGAGAGAAGCTGTGAGTGAGAGAGAGAGAGAGAAGCTGTGAGTGTGAGAGAGAAAGAGAAGCTGTGAGTGAGTGAGAGAGAGAGAAGTTGTGAGTGAGAGAGAGAAAGAGAAGCTGTGAGTTTGTGTGAGAGAGAAAGAAAAGCTGTGAGTGAGAGAGAGAAAGAGAAGCTGGGAGTGAGTAAGAGAGAGAAAGAGAAGCTGTGAGTGAGAGAGAGAGAGAGAAGCTGTGAGTGAGAGAGAGAGAGAAGCTGTGAGTGAGAAAGAAAGAAAGAGAAGCTGTGAGTGAGTGAGTGAGAGAGAAACTGTGAGTGAGAGAGAAAGAGAAGCTGTGAGTGAGAGAGAGAGAAAGAGAAGCTGTGAGTGAGAGAGAGAAAAAGAGAAGCTGTGAGTGAGTGAGAGAGAGAAGCTGTGAGTGAGAGAGAAAGAGAGGCTGTGAGTGAGAGAGAGAGAGAAGCTGAGTGAGAGAGATATAAAGAGAAGCTGTGAGTTAGAGAGAGAGAGAAAGAGAAGCTGTGAGTGAGAAAGAGAGAAAGAGAAGCTGTGTGTGTGTGAGAGAGAGAGAAGCTGTGAGTGAGAGAGAGAGAGAGAGAAGCTGTGAGTGAGAGAGAAAGCTGTGAGTGAGAGAGAAAGAGAAAGAGAAGCTGTGAGTGAGAGAGAGAGAGAGAAGCTGTGAGTGTGTGAGAGAGAGAGAGAAACTGTGAGTGAGAGCGAGAGAGAAGGTGTGAGTGAGTGAGTGAGAGAGAGAGAAGCTGTGAGTGAGAGAGAGAAATAAAGAGAAGCTGTGAGTGAGTGAGAGAGATAGAGAAAGAGAAGCTGTGTGTGAGAGAGAGAGAGAGAAAGAGAAGCTGTGAGTGTGAGAGAGAGATAAAGAGAAGCTGTGAGTTAGAGAGAGACAGAGAAAGAGAAGCTGTGAGTGAGAGAGTGAGAGAGAAAGAGAAGCTGTGAGTGAGAGAGAGAGAGAAAGAGAAGCTGTGAGTGAGAGAGAGAGAAAGAAAGAGATGCTGTGAGTGAGAGAGAGAGGGTGAAAAAGAAGCTGTGATTGTGAGAGAGAGGGAGAAAAAGGGAAGCTGTCAGTGAGCATGTGAGAGAGAGAGAAGCTGTGACAGTGGGAGAGAGAGAAAGAGAAGCTGTGAGTGAGTGAGAAAGAAAGAAAGAGAAGCTATGAGTGAGAGAGAGAGAAGCTGTAAGTGAGAGAGAGAGGGAGAAAGAGAAGCTGTGAGAGAGAGAGAGAAAGAGAAGCTGTGAGTGAGAGAGACAGACAGAGAAAGAGAAGCTGTGAGTGTGAGAGAGAGCTAGAAGCTGTGAGTGAGTGAGAGAGAGAGAAGCTGTGAGTGAGAGAGAGAAAGAGAAGCTGTGAGTGAGAGAGAGAGAGAAAGAGAAGCTGTGAGTGAGAGAGAGAGAAAGAGAAGCTGTGAGTGAGAGAGAGAGAAAGAGAAGCTGTGAGTGAGAGAGAGAGAAGCTGTGAGTGAGAGAGAGAGGGAGAAAGTGAAGCAGTGAGTGAGAGAGAGAGAGAGAAGCTGTGAGTGAGAGAGAGAGAGAAAAAAAGAATCTGTGAGTGAGAGAGAGAGAGAGAGAAGCTGTGAGTGAGAGAGAGAGAGAAGCTGTGAGTGAGAGAGAGAAAGAGAAGCTGTGAGTGAGAGAGAGAGAGAAAGAGAAGCTGTGAGTGAGAGAAAGATAAAGAGAAGCTGTGAGTTAGAGAGAGACAGAGAAAGAGAAGCTGTGAGTGAGAGAGAGAGAGAGAAAGAGAAGCTGTGTGTTTGAGAGAGAGAGAAGCTGTGAGTGAGAGAGAGAGAGAAAGAGAAGATGTTAGTGAGAGAGTGAGAGAGAGAAAGAGAAGTTGTGAGTGAGAGAGAGAGAAGCTGTGAGTGAGAGAGAGAGAAAGAGAAGGTGTGTGTGAGAGAGAGAAAGAGAAGCTGTGAGTGAGAGAGAGAGAGAGAAGATGTGAGTGAGAGAGAGAGAGAGAAGATGTGAGTGAGAGAAAGAGAAAGAGAAGCTGTGAGTGAGTGAGAGAGAGATAAAGAGAAGCTGTGAGTGATAGAGAGAGATAAAGAAAAGCTGTGAGTGAGAGAGAGAAAGAAAGAGAAGCTGTGAGTGAGAGAGAGAGGGAGAAAGAAAAGCTGTGAGTGAGAGAGAGAGAAAGAGAAGCTGTGAGTGAGAGAGAGAGAGAGAGAGAGAAGATGTGAGAGAGAGAGAAGTTGTGAGTGAGTGAGAGAGAGAGAAGCTGTGAGAGAGAGAGAGAGAAGCTGTGAGTGAGAGAGAGAGAGAGAAGGAGAAGCTGTGAGTGAGATAGAGAGAGAGAAAGAGAAGCTGTGAGTGAGAGAGAGAGAAGCTGTGAGTGAGAGAGAAAGAGAAGTTGTGAGTGAGAGAGAAAGAGAAGCTATGAGTTAGAGAGAGAGAGTGAAAGAGAAGCTGTGAGTGAGAGAGAGAGAGATTGAGGAGCTGTGAGATAGAGAGAGAAAGAGAAGCTGTGAGTGAGAGAGAGAGAGAAACTGTGAGTGAGAGAGAAAGCGAAGCTGTGAGTGAGAGAGAAAGAGAAGCTGTGTGTGTGAGAGAGAGAGAGAAGCTGTGAGTGAGAGAGAGAGAAAGAGAAGCTGTGAGTGAGAGAGAGAGAAAGAGAAGCTGTGAGTGAGAGAGTGAGATAAAGAGAAGCTGTGAGTTAGAGAGAGACAGAGAAAGAGAAGCTGTGAGTGAGAGAGAGAGAAAAAAAGAAGCTGTGAGTGAGAGAGAGAAAGACAGAGAAAGAGAAGCTGTGAGTGAGAGAGAGAAAGAGAAGCTGTGAGTGAGAGAGAGATAAAGAGAAGCTGTGAGTTAGAGAGAGACAGAGAAAGAGAAGCTGTGAGTGAGAGAGAGAGAGAGAAGCTGTGAGTGAGAGAGAGAGAGAAGCTGTGAGTGAGAGAGAGAGAGAGAAGCTGTGAGTGAGAGAGAGAAAGAGAAGCTGTGAGTGAGAGAGAGAGAGAGAAGCTGTGAGTGAGAGAGAGAGAGAAGCTGTGAGTGAGAGAGAAAGAGAGGCTGTGAGTGAGAGAGAGAGGGTGAAAGAGAAGCTGAGATTGTGAGAGAGAGGGAGAAAAAGGGAAGCTGTCAGTGAGCGTGAGAGAGAGAGAGAAGCTGTGACAGTGGGAGAGAGAGAAAGAGAAGCTGTGAGTGAGTGAGAGAGAAAGAAAGAGAAGCTATGAGTGTGAGAGAGAGAAGCTGTAAGTGAGAGAGAGAGGGAGAAAGAGAAGCTGTGAGAGAGATAGAGAAAGAGAAGCTGTGAGTGAGAGAGAGAGACAGAGAAGGAGAACCTGTGAGTGAGAGAGAGAGAGCTAGAAGTTGTGAGTGAGTGAGGGAGAGACAAGCTGTGAGTGAGAGAGAGAAAGAGAAGCTGTGAGTGAGAGAGAGAGAAAGAGAAGCTGTGAGTGAGAGAGAGATAAAGAGAAGCTGTGAGTTAGAGAGAGAGAGAAAGAGAAGCTGTGAGTGAGAGAGAGAGAAGCTGTGAGTGAGAGAGAGAGGGAGAAAGTGAAGCGGTGAGTGAGAGAGAGAGAGAGAGAAGCTGTGAGTGAGAGAGAGCGAGAAAAAAGAATCTGTGAGTGAGAGAGAGAGAAGCTGTGAGTGAGAGAGAGAGAGAGAAGCTGTGAGTGTGAGAGAGAAAGAGAAGCTGTGAGTGAGTGAGAGAGAGAGAAGTTGTGAGTGAGAGAGAGAAAGAGAAGCTGTGAGTTTGTGTGAGAGAGAAAGAGAAGCTGTGAGTGAGAGAGAGAGAAAGAGAAGCTGTGTGTGTGTGAGAGAGAGAAGCTGTGAGTGAGAGAGAGAGAGAAAGAGAAGATGTTAGTGAGAGAGTGAGAGAGAGAAAGAGAAGTTGTGAGTGAGAGAGAGAGAAGCTGTGAGTGAGAGAGAGAGAGAGAAAGAGAAGGTGTGTGTGTGAGAGAGAAAGAGAAGCTGAGAGTGAGAGAGAGAGAGAAGATGTGAGTGTGAGAGAGAAGATGTGTGAGAGAAAGAGAAAGAGAAGCTGTGAGTGAGTGTGAGAGAGAGATAAAGAGAAGCTGTGAGTGATAGAGAGAGATAAAGAAAAGCTGTGAGTGAGAGAGAGAAAGAGAAGCTGGGAGTGAGTAAGAGAGAGAAAGAGAAGCTGTGAGTGAGAGAGAGAGAGAGAAGCTGTGAGTGAGAGAGAGAGAGAAGCTGTGAGTGAGAAAGAAAGAAAGAAAGAGAAGCTGTGAGTGAGTGAGAGAGAGAGAGAAACTGTGAGTGAGAGAGAAAGAGAAGCTGTGAGTGAGAGAGAGAGAAAGAGAAGCTGTGAGTGAGAAAGAGAAAAAGAGAAGCTGTAAGTGAGAGAGAGAGAGAGAGAAAGAGAAGCTGTGAGAGAGAGAGAGAGGAGCTGTGAGTGAGAGAGAGAGAAAGAAATAGAAGCTGTGAGTGAGTGAGAGCGAGAGCTGTGAGTGAGAGAGAGAGAGAGATAGAAGCTGTGAGTGAGAGAGAAAGGGAAAGAGAGGCTGTGAGTGAGAGAGAGAGAGAGAAAGAGAAGCTGTGAGTGAGAGAGAGAGAGAGAAAGAGAAGCTGTGTGTGAGAGAGAGAGAAGCTGTGAGTGAGATAGAAAGAAAGAAATAGAAGCTGTGAGTGAGTGAGAGAGAGAGCAGCTGTGAGTGAGAGAGAGAGAAGCTGTGTGAGAGAGAGAGAGAGAGAGAAAGAGAAGCTGTGAGTGAGAGAGAGAGAGAGAAAGAGAAGCTGTGAGAGAGAGAAAGAGAAGCTGTGAGTGACAGAGAAAGAGAAGCTGTGAGTGAGAGAGAGAGAGAAAGAGAAGCTGTGAGTGACAGAGAGAGAGAGAAGCTGTGAGTAAGAGAGAGAGAGAAAGAGAAGCTGTATGAGAGAGAGAGAGAAGCTGTGAGTGAGAGGGAAAGAAAGAAATAGAAGCTGTGAGTGAGTGAGAGAGAGAGAAGCTGTGAGTGAGAGAGAGAGAGAAGCTGTGAGTGAGAGAGAAAGGGAAAGAGAGGCTGTGAGTGAGAGAGAGAGAGAGAGAAGCTGTGAGTGAGTGAGAGAGAAAAGCTGTGAGTGAGAGAGAAAGAGAGGCTGTGAGTGAGAGAGAGAGAGAAGCTGAGTGAGAGAGATATAAAGAGAAGCTGTGAGTTAGAGAGAGAGAGAAAGAGAAGCTGTGAGTGAGAAAGAGAGAAAGAGAAGCTGTGAGTGTGTGAGAGAGAGAGAAGCTGTGAGTGAGAGAGAGAGAGAGAGAAGCTGTGAGTGAGAGAGAAAGCTGTGAGTGAAAGAGAAAGAGAAAGAGAAGCTGTGAGTGAGAGAGAGAGAGAGAAGCTGTGAGTGTGTGAGAGAGAGAGAGAAACTGTGAGTGAGAGCGAGAGAGAAGGTGTGAGTGAGTGAGTGAGAGAGAGAGAAGCTGTGAGTGAGAGAGAGAAATAAAGAGAAGCTGTGAGTGAGTGAGAGAGATAGAGAAAGAGAAGCTGTGTGTGAGAGAGAGAGAGAAAGAGAAGCTGTGAGTGTGAGAGAGAGATAAAGAGAAGCTGTGAGTTAGAGAGAGACAGAGAAAGAGAAGCTGTGAGTGAGAGAGTGAGAGAGAAAGAGAAGCTGTGAGTGAGAGAGAGAGAGAAAGAGAAGCTGTGAGTGAGAGAGAGAGAAAGAAAGAGATGCTGTGAGTGAGAGAGAGAGGGTGAAAAAGAAGCTGTGATTGTGAGAGAGAGGGAGAAAAAGGGAAGCTGTCAGTGAGCATGTGAGAGAGAGAGAAGCTGTGACAGTGGGAGAGAGAGAAAGAGAAGCTGTGAGTGAGTGAGAAAGAAAGAAAGAGAAGCTATGAGTGAGAGAGAGAGAAGCTGTAAGTGAGAGAGAGAGGGAGAAAGAGAAGCTGTGAGAGAGAGAGAGAAAGAGAAGCTGTGAGTGAGAGAGACAGACAGAGAAAGAGAAGCTGTGAGTGTGAGAGAGAGCTAGAAGCTGTGAGTGAGTGAGAGAGAGAGAAGCTGTGAGTGAGAGAGAGAAAGAGAAGCTGTGAGTGAGAGAGAGAGAGAAAGAGAAGCTGTGAGTGAGAGAGAGATAAAGAGAAGCTGTGAGTGAGAGAGAGAGAAAGAGAAGCTGTGAGTGAGAGAGAGAGAAGCTGTGAGTGAGAGAGAGAGGGAGAAAGTGAAGCAGTGAGTGTGAGAGAGAGAGAGAAGCTGTGAGTGAGAGAGAGAGAGAGAAAAAAAGAATCTGTGAGTGAGAGAGAGAGAGAGAAGCTGTGAGTGAGAGAGAGAGAGAAGCTGTGATTGAGAGAGAGAAAGAGAAGCTGTGAGTGAGAGAGAGAGAGAAAGAGAAGCTGTGAGTGAGAGAAAGATAAAGAGAAGCTGTGAGTTAAAAAGAGACAGAGAAAGAGAAGCTGTGAGTGAGAGAGAGAGAGAGAAAGAGAAGCTGTGTGTTTGAGAGAGAGAGAAGCTGTGAGTGAGAGAGAGAGAGAAAGAGAAGATGTTAGTGAGAGAGTGAGAGAGAGAAAGAGAAGTTGTGAGTGAGAGAGAGAGAAGCTGTGAGTGAGAGAGAGAGAAAGAGAAGGTGTGTGTGAGAGAGAGAAAGAGAAGCTGTGAGTGAGAGAGAGAGAGAGAAGATGTGAGTGAGAGAGAGAGAGAGAAGATGTGAGTGAGAGAAAGAGAAAGAGAAGCTGTGAGTGAGAGAGAGAGATAAAGAGAAGCTGTGAGTGATAGAGAGAGATAAAGAAAAGCTGTGAGTGAGAGAGAGAAAGAAAGAGAAGCTGTGAGTGAGAGAGAGAGGGAGAAAGAAAAGCTGTGAGTGAGAGAGAGAGAAAGAGAAGCTGTGAGTGAGAGAGAGAGAGAGAAAGAGAAGATGTGAGAGAGAGAGAAGTTGTGAGTGAGTGAGAGAGAGAGAAGCTGTGAGAGAGAGAGAGAGAAGCTGTGAGTGAGAGAGAGAGAGAGAAGGAGAAGCTGTGAGTGAGATAGAGAGAGAGAAAGAGAAGCTGTGAGTGAGAGAGAGAGAAGCTGTGAGTGAGAGAGAAAAAGAAGTTGTGAGTGAGAGAGAAAGAGAAGCTATGAGTTAGAGAGAGAGAGTGAAAGAGAAGCTGTGAGTGAGAGAGAGAGAGATTGAGGAGCTGTGAGATAGAGAGAGAAAGAGAAGCTGTGAGTGAGAGAGAGAGAGAAACTGTGAGTGAGAGAGAAAGCGAAGCTGTGAGTGAGAGAGAAAGAGAAGCTGTGTGTGTGTGAGAGAGAGAGAAGCTGTGAGTGAGAGAGAGAGAAAGAGAAGCTGTGAGTGAGAGAGAGAGAAAGAGAAGCTGTGAGTGAGAGAGTGAGATAAAGAGAATCTGTGAGTTAGAGAGAGACAGAGAAAGAGAAGCTGTGAGTGAGAGAGAGAGAAAAAAAGAAGCTGTGAGTGAGAGAGAGAAAGACAGAGAAAGAGAAGCTGTGAGTGAGAGAGAGAGAGAGAAGTTGTGAGTGAGAGTGAGAGAGAAAGAGAAGCTGTGAGTGAGAGAGTGAGAGAAAGAGAAGCTGTGAGTGAGAGAGAGAGAAAGAAAGAGAAGCTGTGTGAGAGAGAGAAGCTGTGAGTGAGAGAGAGAGAAAGAGAAGCTCTGAGTGAGAGAGAGAGAAAGAGAAGCTGTGAGTGTGAGAGAGAGTGAGAAAAAGGGAAGCTGTGAGTGAGCGTGAGAGAGAGAGGCTGTGACAGTGGGAGAGAGAAAGAGAGAAAGAGAAGCTGTGAGTGAGAGAGAGAGAAAGAAAGAAAGAGAAGTTATGAGTGAGAGAGAGAGAAGCTGTGAGTGAGAGAGAGAAGGAGAAAGAGAATCTGTGAGTGAGAGAGAGAGAGAGTAGCTGTGAGTGAGAGAGAGAAAGAGAAGCTGTGAGTGAGAGAAAGAGAGAGAGAGAAAGAGAAGCTGTGAGTGAGAGAGAGATAAAGAGAAGCTGTGAGTTAGAGAGAGAGAGAAAGAGAAGCTGTGAGTGAGAGAGAGAGAGAAAGAGAAGCTGTGTGAGAGAGAGAATCTGTGAGTGAGAGAGAGAGAGGGAAAGAAAGAGAAGATGTCAGTGAGAGAGGGAGAGAGAGAGAGAAGCTGTGAGTGAGAGAGAGAGAGAAAGATAAGTTGTGTGAGAGAGGGAGAGAAAGAGAAGCTGTGAGTGAGAGAGAGAGAGAGTGAGAAGCTGTGAGTGAGAGAGAGAGAGAGAGCAGCTGTGAGTGAGAGAGAGAGAGAGAAAGAGAAGCTGTGAGTGAGAGAGAGAGAGAAAGAGAAGCTGTGAGAGAGAGAGAGAGAAGCTGTGAGTGAGAGAGAAAGAAAGAAATAGAAGCTGTGAGTGAGTGAGAGAGAGAGAAGCTGTGAGTGAGAGAGAGAGAGAAGCTGTGAGTGAGAGAGAGAGAGAGAAAGAGAAGCTGTGAGTGAGAGAGAGAGAGAAAGAGAAGCTGTGAGAGAGAGAAAGAGAAGCTGTGAGTGAGAGAGAAAGAGAAGCTGTGAGTGAGAGAGAGAGAAAGAGAAGCTGTGAGTGAGAGAGAGAGAAAGAGAAGCTGTGAGTGAGAGAGAGAGAGAGAAAGAGAAGCTGTGAGAGAGAGAGAGAAGCTGTGAGTGAGAGAGAAAGAAAGAAATAGAAGCTGTGAGTGAGTGAGAGAGAGAGAAGCCATGAGTGAGAGAGAGAGAGAGAAGCTGTGAGTGAGAGAGAAAGGGAAAGAGAGGCTGTGAGTGAGAGAGAGAGAGAGAGAGAGAAGGTGTGAGTGAGAGAGAGAGAGAAAGAGAAGCTGTGAGAGAGAGAGAGAAGCTGTGAGTGAGAGAGAAAGAAAGAAATAGAAGCTGTGAGTGAGTGAGAGAGAGAGAAGCTGTGAGTGAGAGAGAGAGAGAAGCTGTGAGTGAGAGAGAGAGAGAGAGAAAGAGAAGCTGTGAGTGAGAGAGAGAAAGAGAAGTTGTGAGAGAGAGAAAGGGAAGCTGTGAGTGAGAGAGAAAGAGAAGCTGTGAGTGAGGGAGAGAGAAAGAGAAGCTGTGAGAGAGAGAGAGAGAAGCTGTGAGTGAGAGAGAGAGAGAGAAAGAGAAGCTGTGTGAGAGAGAGAAGCTGTGAGTGAGAGAGAAAGAAGGAAATAGAAGCTGTGAGTGAGTGAGAGAGAGAGAAGCTGTGAGTGAGTGAGAGAGAGAGAAGCTGTGAGTGAGAGAGAAAGGGAAAGAGAGGCTGTGAGTGAAAGAGAGAGAGAGAGAAGCTGTGAGTAAGAGAGAGAGAGAAGCTGTGAGTGTGAGAGAAAGAGAGGCTGTGAGTGAGAGAGAGAGAGAGAAGCTGAGTGAGAGAGAGATAAAGAGAAGCTGTGAGTTAGAAAGAGAGAGAAAGAGAAGCTGTGACTGAGAGACAGATAAAGACAAGTTGTGAGTTAGAGAGAGACAGAGAGAGAGAGAGAGAGTAGCTGTGAGTGAGAAAGAGAGAGAAGCTGTGAGTGAGAGAGAGAGAGAGAAAGAGATGTGAGTGAGAGAGAGAAAGAGAAACTGTGAGTGAGAGAGAGAAAGAAAGAGAAGCTGTGAGTGAGAGAGAGATAAAGAGAAGCTGTGAGTTAGAGAGAGACAGAGAAAGAGAAGCTGTGAGTGAGAGAGAGAGAGAGAAGCTGTGAGTGAGAGAGAGAGAGAAAGAGAAGCTGTGAGTGTGAGAGAGAGAGAGATAGAGAAGCTGTGAGTGAGAGAGAGAGAGAAAGAAAAGCTGTGAGTGAGGGAGTGAGAGAAAGAGAAGCTGTGAGTATGAGAGTGAGAAAGAAAGAGAAGCTGTGAGTGAGAGAGAGAGGGTGAAAGAGAAGCTGTGATTGTGAGAGAGAGGGAGAAAAAGGGAAGCTGTGAGTGAGCGTGAGAGAGAGAGAGAAGCTGTGACAGTGGGAGAGAGAGAGAGAAAGAGAAGTTGTGAGTGAGAGAGAGAGAAAGAAAGAGAAGCTATGAGCGAGAGAGAGAGAGAGAAGCTGTGAGTTAGAGAGAGAGGGAGAAAGAGAAGCTGTGAGTGAGAGAGAGAGGGAAAGAGAATCTGTGAGTGAGAAAGAGAGACAGAGAAAGAGAAGCTGTGAGTGAGAGAGAGAGAGCTAGAAGCTGTGAGTGAGTGAGAGAGAGAAAGAGAAGGTGTAATTGCGAGAGAGAGAGAAAGAGGAGCTGTGAGTGAGAGAGAGATAGAGAAGCTGTGAGTTAGAGAGAGAGAGAGAGAAAGAGAAGCTGTGAGTGAGAGAGAGAGAGAAAAAGAGAATTTGTGAGTGAGTGAGAGAGAGAGAGAAGCTGTGAGTGAGAGAGAGAAAGAGAAGCTGTGAGTGAGAGAGAGAGAGAGAAAGAGAAGCTGTGAGTGAAAGAGAGAGAGAGAAAGAGAAGCTGTGAGTGAGAGAGAGATAGATAAAGAGAAGCTGTGAGTTAGAGAGAGACAGAGAAAGAGCTGTGAGTGAGAGAGAGAGAGAAAGAAAGAGAACCTGTGAGTGAGAGAGAGAGAGAGAAGATGTGAGTGTGAGATTGTGAGAGAGAAAGAGAAGCTGTGAGTGAGAGAGAGAAGCTGTGAGTGAGAGAGAGAGAAAGAGAAGCTGTGAGTGAGAGAGAGAAAGAGAAGCTGTGAGTGAGAGAGAGAGAGAAAGAGAAGCTGTGAGTGAGAGAGAGATAAAGAGAAGCTGTGAGTGAGTGAGAGAGAGAAAGAGAAGCTGTGAGTTAGAGAGTGAGAGAGAGAGAGAAAGAGAAGCTGTGTGTGTGTGAGAGAGAGAAGCTGTGAGTGAGAGAGAGAGAAAGAGAAGATGTTAGTGAGATTGAGAGAGAGAGAGAGAAGCTGTGAGTGAGAGAGAGAGAACCTGTGAGTGAGAGGGAGAGAGAGAAAGAGAAGGTGTGTGAGAGAGAGAAAGAGAAGCTGTGAGTGAGAGAGAGAGAGAAGCTGTGAGTGAGAGAGAGGGAGAGAAGATGTGAGTGAGAGAGAGAAAGAGAAAGAGAAACTGTGAGTGAGTGAGAGAGAGAGATAAAGAGAAGCTGTGAGTGATAGAGAGAGATAAAGAAAAGCTGTGAGTGAGAGAGAGAAAGAGAAGCTGGGAGTGAGTAAGAGAGAGAGAGAGAAACTGTGAGTGAGAGAGAAAGAAAGAAAGAAAGAGAAGCTGTGAGTGAGTGAGAGAGAGAGAGAGAAACTATGAGTTAGAGAGAGAGAGAGAGAGAAGCTGTGAGTGAGAGAGAGAGAGAAAGAAAGAGAAGCTGTGTGAGAGAGAGAGAGAAGCTGTGAGTGAGAGAGAGAGGGAGAAAGAGAAGCTGTGAGTGAGAGAGAGAGAAAGAGAAGCTGTGAAAGAGAGAGAGAGAAGTTGTGAGTGAGTGAGAGACAGAAGCTGTGAGAGAGAGAAGCTGTGAGTGAGAGAGAGAGAGAAGGAGAAGCTGTGAGTGAGATAGAGAGAGAGAAAGAGAAGCTGTGAGTGAGAGAGAGAGAGAGAAGCTGTGTGTGAGAGAGAAAGAGAAGCTGTGAGTGAGAGAGAAAGAGAAGCTATGAGTTAGAGAGAGAGTGAAAGAGAAGCTGTGAGTGAGAGAGAGAGAGAAGGTGTGAGTGAGAGAGAAAGAGAAGCTGTGAGTGAGAGAGAAAGAGAATCTGTGTGTGTGAGAGAGAGAGAGAAGCTGTGAGAGTTAGAGAGAGAAAGAGAAGCTGTGAGTGAGAGAGAGAGAGAAAGAGAAGCTGTGAGTGAGAGAGTGAGATAAAGAGAAGCTGTGAGTTAGAGAGAGAGAGAAAGAGAATCTGTGAGTGAGAGAGAGAGAAAAAAAGAAGCTGTGAGTGAGAGAGAGAGAGAGAAAGAGAAGCTGTGAGTGAGAGAGAGAGAGAAGCTGTGAGTGAGGGTGAGAGAGAAAGAGAAGCTGTGAGTGAGAGAGTGAGAGAAAGAGAAGCTGTGAGAGAGAGAGAAAGAAAGAGAAGCTGTGAGTGAGAGAGAGAAGCTGTGAGTGAGAGAGAGAGAAAGAGAAGCTCTGAGAGAGAGAAAGAAAGAGAAGCTGTTAGTGTGAGAGAGAGTGAGAAAAAGGGAAGTTGTGAGTGAGCGTGAGAGAGAGAGAAGCTGTTACAGTGGGAGAGAGGAAGAGAGAAAGAGAAGCTGTGAGTGAGAGAGAGAGAAAGAAAGAGAAGCTATGAGTGAGAGAGAGAGAAGCTGTGAGTGAGAGAGAAGGAGAAAGAGAATCTGTGAGTGAGAGAGAGAGAGAGAGTAGCTGTGAGTGAGTGAGAGAGAGAGAAGCTGTGAGTGAGTGAGAGAGAGAGTGAAGCTGTGTGTGAGAGAGAGAAAGAGAAGCTGTGAGTGAGAGAGAGAGAGAAAGAAAGAGAAGCTGTGAGTGAGAGAGAGAGAAGCTGTGAGTGAGAGAGAGAGGGAGAAAGAGAAGCTGTGAGTGAGAGAGAGAGAGAAAGAGAAGCTGTGAGAGAGAGAGAGAAGTTGTGAGTGAGTGAGAGAGAGAGAAGCTGTGTGAGAGAGAGAAGCTGTGAGTGAGAGAGAGAGAGAGAAGGAGAAGCTGTGAGTGAGATAGAGAGAGAGAAAGAGAAGCTGTGAGTGAGAGAGAGAGAGAGAAGCTATGAGTGAGAGAGAAAGAGAAGCTGTGAGTGAGAGAGAGAGAGAACCTGTGAGTGAGAGAGAAAGAGAAGCTGTGAGTGAGAGAGAAAGAGAAGCTGTGTGTGTGTGAGAGAGAGAGAAGCTGTGTGTGTGAGAGAGAGAAAGAGAAGCTGTGAGTGAGAGAGAGAGAGAAAGAGAAGCTGTGAGTGAGAGAGTGAGATAAAGAGAAGCTGTGAGTTAGAGAGAGACAGAGAAAGAGAATCTGTGAGTGAGAGAGAGAGAAAAAAAGAAGCTGTGAGTGAGAGAAAGAGAGAGAGAAAGAGAAGCTGTGAGTGAGTGAGAGAGAGAGAAGCTGTGAGTGAGGGTGAGAGAGAAAGAGAAGCTGTGAGTGAGAGAGTGAGAGAAAGAGAAGCTGTGAGTGAGAAAGAAAGAGAAGCTGTGAGTGAGAGAGAGAAGCTGTGAGTGAGAGAGAAAGAGAATCTGTGAGTGAGAGAGAGAGAGAAGCTGTGAGTGAGAGAGAAAGACAAGCTGTGAGTGAGAGAGAAAGAGAAGCTGTGTGTGTGAGAGAGAGAGAAGCTGTGAGTGAGAGAGAGAAGCTGTGAGTGAGAGAGAGAGAGAAAGAGATGCTCTGAGTGAGAGAGAGAGAAAGAGAAGCTGTGAGTGTGAGAGAGAGTGAGAAAAAGGGAAGTTGTGAGTGAGCGTGTGAGAGAGAGAAGCTGTGACAGTGGGAGACAGAAAGAGAGAAAGAGAAGCTGTGAGTGAGAGAGAGAGAAAGAAAGAGAAGCTATGAGTGAGAGAGAGAGAGAAGCTGTGAGTGAGAGAGAGAAGGAGAAAGAGAATCTGTGAGTGAGAGAGAGAGAGAGATAGAGTAGCTGTGAGTGAGAGAGAAAGCTGTGAGTGAGTGAGAGAGAGAGAGAAGCTGTGAGTGAGAGAGAGAAAGAGAAGCTGTGAGTGAGAGAAAGAGAGAGAGAGAAAGAGAAGCTGTGAGTGAGAGAGAGATAAAGAGAAGCTGTGAGTTAGAGAGAGAGAGAAAGAGAAGTGAGTGAGAGAGGGAGAGAAAGAGAAGCTGTGTGAGAGAGAGAATCTGTGAGTGAGAGAGAGAGAGAAAGAGAAGATATCAGTGAGAGAGGGAGAGAGAGAGAGAAGCTGAGAGAGAGAGAGAGAGAGAAAGATAAGCTGTGTGAGAGAGGGAGAGAAAGAGAAGGTGTGTGTGTGAGAGAGAGAGAGAGTGAGAAGCTGTGAGTGAGAGAGAAAGAGAGAGAAGCTGTGATTGAGAGAGAGAGAGAGAAAAAGAAAGAGAAGCTGTGAGTGAGAGAGAGAGAGAGAAAGAGAAGCTGTGTGAGAGAGAGAGAAGCTGTGAGTGAGAGAGAAAGAAAGAAATAGAAGCTGTGAGTGAGTGAGAGAGAAGCTGTGAGTGTGTGAGAGAGAAGATGTGAGTGAGAGAGAGAAAGAGAAGCTGTGAGTGAGAGAGAGAGAGAAAGAGAAGCTGTGAGAGAGAGAAAGAGAAGCTGTGAGTGAGAGAGAAAGAGAAGCTGTGAGTGAGAGAGATAGAGAAAGAGAAGCTGTGAGTGAGAGAGAGAGAAAGAGAAGCTGTGAGTGAGACAGAGAGAGGAAGAGAAGCTGTGAGAGAGAGAGAAGCTGTGAGTGAGAGAGAAAGAAAGAAATAGAAGCTGTGAGTGAGTGAGAGAGAGAGAAGCTGTGAGTGAGAGAGAGAGAGAGAAGCTGTGAGTGAGAGAGAAAGGGAAAGAGAGGCTGTGAGTGAGAGAGAGAGAAAGAGTGAAGCTGTGAGTGAGAGAGAGAGAGAAAGCGAAGATGTGAGAGAGAGAGAGAGAAGCTGTGAGTGAGAGAGAAAGAAAGAAATAGAAGCTGTGAGTGAGTGAGAGAGAAGCTGTGAGTGAGAGAGAGAGAGAAGCTGTGAGTGAGAGAGAGAAAGAGAAGCTGTGAGTGAGAGAGAGAGAGAAAGAGAAGCTGTGAGTGAGAGAGAGATAAAGAGAAGCTTTGAGTTAGAGAGAGAGAGAAAGAGAAGCTGTGAGTGAGAGAGAGAGAAGCTGTGAGTGAGAGAGAGGGGAGAAAGTGAAGCAGTGAGTGAGAGAGAGAGAGATAGAGAAGCTGTGAGTGAGAGAGAGAGCGAGAAAAAAAGAATCTGTGAGTGAGAGAGAGAGAGAGAAGCTGTGAGTGAGAGAGAGAGAGAGAAGCTGTGAGTGAGAGAGAGAAAGAGAAGCTGTGAGTGAGAGAGAGAGAGAGAAAGAGAAGCTGTGAGTGAGAGAGAGATAAAGAGAAGCTGTGAGTTAGAGAGAGACAGAGAAAGAGAAGCTGTGAGTGAGAGAGAGAGAGAGAAGTGGTGAGTGAGAGAGAGAGAGAGAAGCTGTGAGTGAGAGAGAAAGAGAGGCTGTGAGTGAGAGAGAGAGGGTGAAAGAGAAGCTGAGATTGTGAGAGAGAGGGAGAAAAAGGGAAGCTGTCAGTGAGCGTGAGAGAGAGAGAAGCTGTGACAGTGGGAGAGAGAGAAAAAGAAGCTGTGAGTGAGTGAGAGAGAAAGAAAGAGAAGCTATGAGTGTGAGAGAGAGAAGCTGTAAGTGAGAGAGAGAGGGAGAAAGAGAAGCTGTGAGAGAGATAGAGAATGAGAAGCTGTGAGAGAGAGACAGAGAAAGAGAACCTGTGAGTGAGAGAGAGAGAGCTAGAAGTTGTGAGTGAGTGAGGGAGAGACAAGCTGTGAGTGAGAGAGAGAGAGAGAAGCTGTGAGTGAGAGAGAGAGAAAGAGAAGCTGTGAGTGAGAGAGAGATAAAGAGAAGCTGTGAGTTAGAGAGAGAGAGAAAGAGAAGCTGTGAGTGAGAGAGAGAGAAGCTGTGAGTGAGAGAGAGAGGGAGAAAGTGAAGCGGTGAGTGAGAGAGAGAGAGAGAGAAGCTGTGAGTGAGAGAGCGAGCGAGAAAAAAGAATCTGTGAGTGAGAGAGAGAGAAGCTGTGAGTGAGAGAGAGAGAGAGAAGCTGTGAGTGTGAGAGAGAAAGAGAAGCTGTGAGTGAGTGAGAGAGAGAGAAGTTGTGAGTGAGAGAGTGAGATAAAGAGAAGCTGTGAGTTAGAGAGAGACAGAGAAAGAGAATCTGTGAGTGAGAGAGAGAGAAAAAAAGAAGCTGTGAGTGAGAGAAAGAGAGAGAGAAAGAGAAGCTGTGAGTGAGTGAGAGAGAGAGAAGCTGTGAGTGAGGGTGAGAGAAAAAGAGAAGCTGTGAGTGAGAGAGTGAGAGAAAGAGAAGCTGTGAGTGAGAAAGAAAGAGAAGCTGTGGGTGAGAGAGAGAAGCTGTGAGTGAGAGAGAAAGACAAGCTGTGAGTGAGAGAGAAAGAGAAGCTGTGTGTGTGAGAGAGAGAGAAGCTGTGAGTGAGAGAGAGAAGCTGTGAGTGAGAGAGAGAGAGAAAGAGATGCTCTGAGTGAGAGAGAGAGAAAGAGAAGCTGTGAGTGTGAGAGAGAGTGAGAAAAAGGGAAGTTGTGAGTGAGCGTGTGAGAGAGAGAAGCTGTGACAGTGGGAGACAGAAAGAGAGAAAGAGAAGCTGTGAGTGAGAGAGAGAGAAAGAAAGAGAAGCTATGAGTGAGAGAGAGAGAGAAGCTGTGAGTGAGAGAGAGAAGGAGAAAGAGAATCTGTGAGTGAGAGAGAGAGAGAGAGATAGAGTAGCTGTGAGTGAGAGAGAAAGCTGTGAGTGAGTGTGAGAGAGAGAAGCTGTGAGTGAGAGAGAGAAAGAGAAGCTGTGAGTGAGAGAAAGAGAGAGAGAGAAAGAGAAGCTGTGAGTGAGAGAGAGATAAAGAGAAGCTGTGAGTTAGAGAGAGAGAGAAAGAGAAGTGAGTGAGAGAGGGAGAGAAAGAGAAGCTGTGTGAGAGAGAGAATCTGTGAGTGAGAGAGAGAGAGAAAGAGAAGATATCAGTGAGAGAGGGAGAGAGAGAGAGAAGCTGTGAGAGAGAGAGAGAGAGAAAGATAAGCTGTGTGAGAGAGGGAGAGAAAGAGAAGGTGTGTGTGAGAGAGATAGAGAGTGAGAAGCTGTGAGTGAGAGAGAAAGAGAGAGAAGCTGTGATTGAGAGAGAGAGAGAGAAAAAGAAAGAGAAGCTGTGAGTGAGAGAGAGAGAGAGAGAAAGAGAAGCTGTGAGAGAGAGAGAGAAGCTGTGAGTGAGAGAGAAAGAAAGAAATAGAAGCTGTGAGTGAGTGAGAGAGAAGCTGTGAGTGTGTGAGAGAGAAGATGTGAGTGAGAGAGAGAGAGAGAAAGAGAAGCTGTGAGTGAGAGAGAGAGAGAAAGAGAAGCTGTGAGAGAGAGAAAGAGAAGCTGTGAGTGAGAGAGAAAGAGAAGCTGTGAGTGAGAGAGATAGAGAAAGAGAAGCTGTGAGTGAGAGAGAGAGAAAGAGAAGCTGTGAGTGAGACAGAGAGAGGAAGAGAAGCTGTGAGAGAGAGAGAAGCTGTGAGTGAGAGAGAAAGAAAGAAATAGAAGCTGTGAGTGAGTGAGAGAGAGAGAAGCTGTGAGTGAGAGAGAGAGAGAAGCTGTGAGTGAGAGAGAAAGGGAAAGAGAGGCTGTGAGTGAGAGAGAGAGAGAGAGTGAAGCTGTGAGTGAGAGAGAGAGAGAAAGCGAAGATGTGAGAGAGAGAGAGAGAAGCTGTGAGTGAGAGAGAAAGAAAGAAATAGAAGCTGTGAGTGAGTGAGAGAGAGAGAAGCTGTGAGTGAGAGAGAGAGAGAAGCTGTGAGTGAGAGAGAGAAAGAGAAGCTGTGAGTGAGTGAGAGAGAGAAAGAGAAGCTGTGAGTGAGAGAGAGATAAAGAGAAGCTTTGAGTTAGAGAGAGAGAGAAAGAGAAGCTGTGAGTGAGAGAGAGAGAAGCTGTGAGTGAGAGAGAGGGGAGAAAGTGAAGCAGTGAGTGAGAGAGAGAGAGATAGAGAAGCTGTGAGTGAGAGAGAGAGCGAGAAAAAAAGAATCTGTGAGTGAGAGAGAGAGAGAGAAGCTGTGAGTGAGAGAGAGAGAGAGAAGCTGTGAGTGAGAGAGAGAAAGAGAAGCTGTGAGTGAGAGAGAGAGAGAAAGAGAAGCTGTGAGTGAGAGAGAGATAAAGAGAAGCTGTGAGTTAGAGAGAGACAGAGAAAGAGAAGCTGTGAGTGAGAGAGAGAGAGAGAAGCGGTGAGTGAGAGAGAGAGAGAGAAGCTGTGAGTGAGAGAGAAAGAGAGGCTGTGAGTGAGAGAGAGAGGGTGAAAGAGAAGCTGAGATTGTGAGAGAGAGGGAGAAAAAGGGAAGCTGTCAGTGAGCGTGAGAGAGAGAGAGAAGCTGTGACAGTGGGAGAGAGAGAAAAAGAAGCTGTAAGTGAGTGAGAGAGAAAGAAAGAGAAGCTATGAGTGTGAGAGAGAGAAGCTGTAAGTGAGAGAGAGAGGGAGAAAGAGAAGCTGTGAGAGAGATAGAGAAAGAGAAGCTGTGAGTGCGAGAGAGAGAGAGACAGAGAAAGAGAACCTGTGAGTGAGAGAGAGAGAGCTAGAAGTTGTGAGTGAGTGAGGGAGAGACAAGCTGTGAGTGAGAGAGAGAGAGAGAAGCTGTGAGTGAGAGAGAGAGAAAGAGAAGCTGTGAGTGAGAGAGAGATAAAGAGAAGCTGTGAGTTAGAGAGAGAGAGAGAAAGAGAAGCTGTGAGTGAGAGAGAGAGAAGCTGTGAGTGAGAGAGAGAGAGGGAGAAAGTGAAGCGGTGAGTGAGAGAGAGAGAGAGAAGGTGTGAGTGAGAGAGCGAGCAAGAAAAAAGAATCTGTGAGTGAGAGAGAGAGAAGCTGTGAGTGAGAGAGAGAGAGAGAAGCTGTGAGTGTGAGAGAGAAAGAGAAGCTGTGAGTGAGTGAGAGAGAGAGAAGTTGTGAGTGAGAGAGAGAAAGAGAAGCTGTGAGTTTGTGTGAGAGAGAAAGAAAAGCTGTGAGTGAGAGAGAGAAAGAGAAGCTGGGAGTGAGTAAGAGAGAGAAAGAGAAGCTGTGAGTGAGAGAGAGAGAGAGAAGCTGTGAGTGAGAGAGAGAGAGAAGCTGTGAGTGAGAAAGAAAGAAAGAGAAGCTGTGAGTGAGTGAGTGAGAGAGAAACTGTGAGTGAGAGAGAAAGAGAAGCTGTGAGTGAGAGAGAGAGAAAGAGAAGCTGTGAGTGAGAGAGAGAAAAAGAGAAGCTGTGAGTGAGAGAGAGAGAGAGAGAAAGAGAAGCTGTGAGAGAGAGAGAGAGGAGCTGTGAGTGAGAGAGAGAGAAAGAAATAGAAGCTGTGAGTGAGTGAGAGCGAGAGCTGTGAGTGAGAGAGAGAGATAGAAGCTGTGAGTGAGAGAGAAAGGGAAAGAGAGGCTGTGAGTGAGAGAGAGAGAGAGAAAGAGAAGCTGTGTGTGAGAGAGAGAGAAGCTGTGAGTGAGATAGAAAGAAAGAAATAGAAGCTGTGAGTGAGTGAGAGAGAGAGAAGCTGTGAGTGAGAGAGAGAGAAGCTGTGAGTGAGAGAGAGAGAGAGAGAGAAAGAGAAGCTGTGAGTGAGAGAGAGAGAGAAAGAGAAGCTGTGAGAGAGAGAAAGAGAAGCTGTGAGTGACAGAGAAAGAGAAGCTGTGAGTGAGAGAGAGAGAGAAAGAGAAGCTGTGAGTGAGAGAGAGAGAGAGAAGCTGTGAGTGAGAGAGAGAGAGAAAGAGAAGCTGTGTGAGAGAGAGAGAGAAGCTGTGAGTGAGAGGGAAAGAAAGAAATAGAAGCTGTGAGTGAGTGAGAGAGAGAGAAGCTGTGAGTGAGAGAGAGAGAGAAGCTGTGAGTGAGAGAGAAAGGGAAAGAGAGGCTGTGAGTGAGAGAGAGAGAGAGAGAAGCTGTGAGTGAGAGAGAGAGAGAAGCTGTGAGTGAGAGAGAAAGAGAGGCTGTGAGTGAGAGAGAGAGAGAAGCTGAGTGAGAGAGATATAAAGAGAAGCTGTGAGTTAGAGAGAGAGAGAAAGAGAAGCTGTGAGTGAGAAAGAGAGAAAGAGAAGCTGTGTGTGTGTGAGAGAGAGAGAAGCTGTGAGTGAGTGAGAGAGAGAGAGAAGCTGTGAGTGAGAGAGAAAGCTGTGAGTGAGAGAGAAAGAGAAAGAGAAGCTGTGAGTGAGAGAGAGAGAGAGAAGCTGTGAGTGTGTGTGAGAGAGAGAGAAACTGTGAGTGAGAGCGAGAGAGAAGGTGTGAGTGAGTGAGTGAGAGAGATAGAAGCTGTGAGTGAGAGAGAGAAATAAAGAGAAGCTGTGAGTGAGTGAGAGAGATAGAGAGAAGCTGTGAGTGAGAGAGAGAAATAAAGAGAAGCTGTGAGTTAGAGAGAAACAGAGAAAGAGAAGCTGTGAGTGAGAGAGAGAGAAAGAAAGAGAAGCTGTGAGTGTGAGAGAGAGATAAAGAGAAGCTGTGAGTTAGAGAGAGACAGAGAAAGAGAAGCTGTGAGTGAGAGAGTGAGAGAGAAAGAGAAGCTGTGTGAGAGAGAGAGAAAGAGAAGCTGTGAGTGAGAGAGAGAGAAAGAAAGAGATGCTGTGAGTGAGAGAGAGAGGGTGAAAGAGAAGCTGTGATTGTGAGAGAGAGGGAGAAAAAGCTGTCAGTGAGTGTGAGAGAGAGAGAGAAGCTGTGACAGTGGGAGAGAGAGAAAGAGAAGCTGTGAGTGAGTGAGAGAGAAAGAAAGAGAAGCAATGAGTGAGAGAGAGAAGCTGTAAGTGAGAGAGAGAGGGAGAAAGAGAAGCTGTGTGTGAGAGAGAGAAAGAGAAGCTGTGAGTGAGAGAGACAGACAGAGAAAGAGAAGCTGTGAGTGAGAGAGAGAGAGCTAGAAGCTGTGAGTGAGTGAGAGAGAGAGAAGCTGTGAGTGAGAGAGAGAAAGAGAAGCTCTGAGTGAGAGAGAGAAAAAGAGAAGCTGTGAGGTAGAGAGAGAGATAAAGAGAAGCTGTGAGTGAGAGAGAGAGAAGCTGTGAGTGAGAGAGAGAGGGAGAAAGTGAAGAGGTGAGTGAGAGAGAGAGAGAAAGCGAAGCTGTGAGTGACAGAGAGAGCGAGAAAAAAGAATCTGTGAGTGAGAGAGAGAGAGAGAGAAGCTGTGAGTGAGTGAGAGAGAGAGAGAAGCTGTGAGAGAGAGAGAGATAGAAAAGCTGTGAGTGAGAGAGAGAGAGAGAAAGAGAAGCTGTGAGTGAGAGAGATATAAAGAGAAGCTGTGAGTTAGAGAGAGACAGAGAAAGAGAAGCTGTGAGTGAGAGAGAGAGAGAAAGAGAAGGTGTGTGTGTGTGAGAGAGAGAAAGAGAAGCTGTGAGTGAGAGAGAGAGAAGATGTGAGTGTGAGAGAGAGAAGATGTGAGTGAGAGAAAGGGAAAGTGAAGCTGTGAGTGAGTGAGAGAGAGATAAAGAGAAGCTGTGAGTGTGAGAGAGAGATAAAGAGAAGCTGTGAGTGAGAGAGAGAGAAAGAAAGAGAAGCTGTGTGAGAGAGAGAAGCTGTGAGTGAGAGAGAGAGAAAGAGAAGCTCTGAGTGAGAGAGAGAGAAAGAGAAGCTGTGAGTGTGAGAGAGAGTGAGAAAAAGGGAAGCTGTGAGTGAGCGTGAGAGAGAGAGGCTGTGACAGTGGGAGAGAGAAAGAGAGAAAGAGAAGCTGTGAGTGAGAGAGAGAGAAAGAAAGAAAGAGAAGTTATGAGTGAGAGAGAGAGAAGCTGTGAGTGAGAGAGAGAAGGAGAAAGAGAATCTGTGAGTGAGAGAGAGAGAGAGTAGCTGTGAGTGAGAGAGAGAAAGAGAAGCAGTGAGTGAGAGAAAGAGAGAGAGAGAAAGAGAAGCTGTGAGTGAGAGAGAGATAAAGAGAAGCTGTGAGTTAGAGAGAGAGAGAAAGAGAAGCTGTGAGTGAGAGAGAGAGAGAAAGAGAAGCTGTGTGAGAGAGAGAATCTGTGAGTGAGAGAGAGAGAGGGAAAGAAAGAGAAGATGTCAGTGAGAGAGGGAGAGAGAGAGAGAAGCTGTGAGTGAGAGAGAGAGAGAAAGATAAGTTGTGTGAGAGAGGGAGAGAAAGAGAAGCTGTGAGTGAGAGAGAGAGAGAGTGAGAAGCTGTGAGTGAGAGAGAGAGAGAGAGCAGCTGTGAGTGAGAGAGAGAGAGAGAAAGAGAAGCTGTGAGTGAGAGAGAGAGAGAAAGAGAAGCTGTGAGAGAGAGAGAGAGAAGCTGTGAGTGAGAGAGAAAGAAAGAAATAGAAGCTGTGAGTGAGTGAGTGAGAGAGAGAGAAGCTGTGAGTGAGAGAGAGAGAGAAGCTGTGAGTGAGAGAGAGAGAGAAAGAGAAGCTGTGAGTGAGAGAGAGAGAGAAAGAGAAGCTGTGAGAGAGAGAAAGAGAAGCTGTGAGTGAGAGAGAAAGAGAAGCTGTGAGTGAGAGAGAGAGAAAGAGAAGCTGTGAGTGAGAGAGAGAGAAAGAGAAGCTGTGAGTGAGAGAGAGAGAGAGAAAGAGAAGCTGTGAGAGAGAGAGAGAAGCTGTGAGTGAGAGAGAAAGAAAGAAATAGAAGCTGTGAGTGAGTGAGAGAGAGAGAAGCCATGAGTGAGAGAGAGAGAGAGAAGCTGTGAGTGAGAGAGAAAGGGAAAGAGAGGCTGTGAGTGAGAGAGAGAGAGAGAGAAGGTGTGAGTGAGAGAGAGAGAGAAAGAGAAGCTGTGAGAGAGAGAGAGAAGCTGTGAGTGAGAGAGAAAGAAAGAAATAGAAGCTGTGAGTGAGTGAGAGAGAGAGAAGCTGTGAGTGAGAGAGAGAGAGAAGCTGTGAGTGAGAGAGAGAGAGAGAGAAAGAGAAGCTGTGAGTGAGAGAGAGAAAGAGAAGTTGTGAGAGAGAGAAAGGGAAGCTGTGAGTGAGAGAGAAAGAGAAGCTGTGAGTGAGGGAGAGAGAAAGAGAAGCTGTGAGAGAGAGAGAGAGAAGCTGTGAGTGAGAGAGAGAGAGAGAAAGAGAAGCTGTGTGAGAGAGAGAAGCTGTGAGTGAGAGAGAAAGAAAGAAATAGAAGCTGTGAGTGAGTGAGAGAGAGAGAAGCTGTGAGTGAGTGAGAGAGAGAGAAGCTGTGAGTGAGAGAGAAAGGGAAAGAGAGGCTGTGAGTGAAAGAGAGAGAGAGAGAAGCTGTGAGTAAGAGAGAGAGAGAAGCTGTGAGTGTGAGAGAAAGAGAGGCTGTGAGTGAGAGAGAGAGAGAGAAGCTGAGTGAGAGAGAGATAAAGAGAAGCTGTGAGTTAGAAAGAGAGAGAAAGAGAAGCTGTGAGTGAGAGAGAGAGAAAGAGAAGCTGTGAGTGAGAGAGAAAGCTGTGAGTGAGAGAGAAAGAGAAAGAGAAGCTGTGAGTGAGAGAGAGAGAGAAGCTGTGAGTGAGAGAGAGAGAAACTGTGAGTGAGAGAGAGAGAGAGAAGCTGTGAGTGAGTGAGTGAGAGAGAGAGAAGCTGTGAGTGAGAGAGAGAGAGAAAGAGAAGCTGTGAGTGAGTGAGTGAGAGACAAGGTGTGAGTGAGAGAGAGAGAGAAGCTGTGAGTGAGAGGGAAAGAAAGATAGAGAAGCTGTGAGTGAGAGAGAGAGAGAAAGAGAAGCTGTGAGTGAGAGAGAGAGAGAGAAGCTGTGAGTGAGAGAGAGAGAGAAAGAAAGAGAAGCTGTGAGTGAGAGAGAGAGAAAGTGAAGATGTGAGTGAGAGAGAGAAAGAGGTGTGAGTGAGAGAGAGAGAAAGAGAAGCTGTGAGAGAGAGAGAGAAAGAGAAGCTGTGACTGAGAGACAGATAAAGACAAGTTGTGAGTTAGAGAGAGACAGAGAGAGAGAGAGAGAGTAGCTGTGAGTGAGAAAGAGAGAGAAGCTGTGAGTGAGAGAGAGAGAGAGAAAGAGATGTGAGTGAGAGAGAGAAAGAGAAACTGTGAGTGAGAGAGAGAGAGAAAGAAAGAGAAGCTGTGAGTGAGAGAGAGATAAAGAGAAGCTGTGAGTTAGAGAGAGACAGAGAAAGAGAAGCTGTGAGTGAGAGAGAGAGAAGCTGTGAGTGAGAGAGAGAGAGAAAGAGAAGCTGTGAGTGTGAGAGAGAGAGAGATAGAGAAGCTGTGAGTGAGAGAGAGAGAGAAAGAAAAGCTGTGAGTGAGGGAGTGAGAGAAAGAGAAGCTGTGAGTATGAGAGTGAGAAAGAAAGAGAAGCTGTGAGTGAGAGAGAGAGGGTGAAAGAGAAGCTGTGATTGTGAGAGAGAGGGAGAAAAAGGGAAGCTGTGAGTGAGCGTGAGAGAGAGAGAGAAGCTGTGACAGTGGGAGAGAGAGAGAAAGAGAAGTTGTGAGTGAGAGAGAGAGAAAGAAAGAGAAGCTATGAGCGAGAGAGAGAGAGAGAAGCTGTGAGTTAGAGAGAGAGGGAGAAAGAGAAGCTGTGAGTGAGAGAGAGAGGGAAAGAGAATCTGTGAGTGAGAAAGAGAGACAGAGAAAGAGAAGCTGTGAGTGAGAGAGAGAGCGCTAGAAGCTGTGAGTGAGTGAGAGAGAGAAAGAGAAGGTGTAATTGCGAGAGAGAGAGAAAGAGGAGCTGTGAGTGAGAGAGAGATAGAGAAGCTGTGAGTTAGAGAGAGAGAGAGAGAAAGAGAAGCTGTGAGTGAGAGAGAGAGAGAGAAAAAGAGAATTTGTGAGTGAGAGAGAGAGAGAGAGAAGCTGTGAGTGAGAGAGAGAAAGAGAAGCTGTGAGTGAGAGAGAGAGAGAGAAAGAGAAGCTGTGAGTGAAAGAGAGAGAGAGAAAGAGAAGCTGTGAGTGAGAGAGAGATAGATAAAGAGAAGCTGTGAGTTAGAGAGAGACAGAGAAAGAGCTGTGAGTGAGAGAGAGAGAGAAAGAAAGAGAACCTGTGAGTGAGAGAGAGAGAGAGAAGATGTGAGTGTGAGATTGTGAGAGAGAAAGAGAAGCTGTGAGTGAGAGAGAGAAGCTGTGAGTGAGAGAGAGAGAGAAAGAGAAGCTGTGAGTGAGAGAGAGAAAGAGAAGCTGTGAGTGAGAGAGAGAGAGAAAGAGAAGCTGTGAGTGAGAGAGAGATAAAGAGAAGCTGTGAGTGAGTGAGAGAGAGAAAGAGAAGCTGTGAGTTAGAGAGTGAGAGAGAGAGAGAAAGAGAAGCTGTGTGTGTGTGAGAGAGAGAAGCTGTGAGTGAGAGAGAGAGAAAGAGAAGATGTTAGTGAGATTGAGAGAGAGAGAGAGAAGCTGTGAGTGAGAGAGAGAGAACCTGTGAGTGAGAGGGAGAGAGAGAAAGAGAAGGTGTGTGAGAGAGAGAAAGAGAAGCTGTGAGTGAGAGAGAGAGAGAAGCTGTGAGTGAGAGAGAGGGAGAGAAGATGTGAGTGAGAGAGAGAAAGAGAAAGAGAAACTGTGAGTGAGTGAGAGAGAGAGATAAAGAGAAGCTGTGAGTGATAGAGAGAGATAAAGAAAAGCTGTGAGTGAGAGAGAGAAAGAGAAGCTGGGAGTGAGTAAGAGAGAGAGAGAGAAGCTGTGAGTGAGAGAGAAAGAAAGAAAGAAAGAGAAGCTGTGAGTGAGTGAGAGAGAGAGAGAGAAACTATGAGTTAGAGAGAGAGAGAGAGAGAGAAGCTGTGAGTGAGAGAGAGAGAGAAAGAAAGAGAAGCTGTGTGTGAGAGAGAGAGAAGCTGTGAGTGAGAGAGAGAGGGAGAAAGAGAAGCTGTGAGTGAGAGAGAGAGAAAGAGAAGCTGTGAAAGAGAGAGAGAGAAGTTGTGAGTGAGTGAGAGACAGAAGCTGTGAGAGAGAGAAGCTGTGAGTGAGAGAGAGAGAGAAGGAGAAGCTGTGAGTGAGATAGAGAGAGAGAAAGAGAAGCTGTGTGTGAGAGAGAGAGAGAGAAGCTGTGTGTGAGAGAGAAAGAGAAGCTGTGAGTGAGAGAGAAAGTGAAGCTATGAGTTAGAGAGAGAGTGAAAGAGAAGCTGTGAGTGAGAGAGAGAGAGAAGGTGTGAGTGAGAGAGAAAGAGAAGCTGTGAGTGAGAGAGAAAGAGAATCTGTGTGTGTGAGAGAGAGAGAGAAGCTGTGAGAGTTAGAGAGAGAAAGAGAAGCTGTGAGTGAGAGAGAGAGAGAAAGAGAAGCTGTGAGTGAGAGAGTGAGATAAAGAGAAGCTGTGAGTTAGAGAGAGAGAGAAAGAGAATCTGTGAGTGAGAGAGAGAGAAAAAAAGAAGCTGTGAGTGAGAGAGAGAGAGAGAAAGAGAAGCTGTGAGTGAGAGAGAGAGAGAAGCTGTGAGTGAGGGTGAGAGAGAAAGAGAAGCTGTGAGTGAGAGAGTGAGAGAAAGAGAAGCTGTGAGTGAGAGAGAGAAAGAAAGAGAAGCTGTGAGTGAGAGAGAGAAGCTGTGAGTGAGAGAGAGAGAAAGAGAAGCTCTGAGAGAGAGAAAGAAAGAGAAGCTGTTAGTGTGAGAGAGAGTGAGAAAAAGGGAAGTTGTGAGTGAGCGTGAGAGAGAGAGAAGCTGTTACAGTGGGAGAGAGAAAGAGAGAAAGAGAAGCTGTGAGTGAGAGAGAGAGAAAGAAACAGAAGCTATGAGTGAGAGAGAGAGAAGCTGTGAGTGAGAGAGAAGGAGAAAGAGAATCTGTGAGTGAGAGAGAGAGAGAGAGTAGCTGTGAGTGAGTGAGAGAGAGAGAAGCTGTGAGTGAGTGAGAGAGAGAGTGAAGCTGTGAGTGAGAGAGAGAAAGAGAAGCTGTGAGTGAGAGAGAGAGAGAAAGAAAGAGAAGCTGTGAGTGAGAGAGAGAGAAGCTGTGAGTGAGAGAGAGAGGGAGAAAGAGAAGCTGTGAGTGAGAGAGAGAGAGAAAGAGAAGCTGTGAGAGAGAGAGAGAAGTTGTGAGTGAGTGAGAGAGAGAGAAGCTGTGTGAGAGAGAGAAGCTGTGAGTGAGAGAGAGAGAGAAGGAGAAGCTGTGAGTGAGATAGAGAGAGAGAAAGAGAAGCTGTGAGTGAGAGAGAGAGAGAGAAGCTATGAGTGAGAGAGAAAGAGAAGCTGTGAGTGAGAGAGAGAGAGAACCTGTGAGTGAGAGAGAAAGAGAAGCTGTGAGTGAGAGAGAAAGAGAAGCTGTGTGTGTGTGAGAGAGAGAGAAGCTGTGTGTGTGAGAGAGAGAAAGAGAAGCTGTGAGTGAGAGAGAGAGAGAAAGAGAAGCTGTGAGTGAGAGAGTGAGATAAAGAGAAGCTGTGAGTTAGAGAGAGACAGAGAAAGAGAATCTGTGAGTGAGAGAGAGAGAAAAAAAGAAGCTGTGAGTGAGAGAAAGAGAGAGAGAAAGAGAAGCTGTGAGTGAGTGAGAGAGAGAGAAGCTGTGAGTGAGGGTGAGAGAGAAAGAGAAGCTGTGAGTGAGAGAGTGAGAGAAAGAGAAGCTGTGAGTGAGAAAGAAAGAGAAGCTGTGAGTGAGAGAGAGAAGCTGTGAGTGAGAGAGAAAGAGAATCTGTGAGTGAGAGAGAGAGAGAAGCTGTGAGTGAGAGAGAAAGACAAGCTGTGAGTGAGAGAGAAAGAGAAGCTGTGTGTGTGTGAGAGAGAGAAGCTGTGAGTGAGAGAGAGAAGCTGTGAGTGAGAGAGAGAGAGAAAGAGATGCTCTGAGTGAGAGAGAGAGAAAGAGAAGCTGTGAGTGTGAGAGAGAGTGAGAAAAAGGGAAGTTGTGAGTGAGCGTGTGAGAGAGAGAAGCTGTGACAGTGGGAGACAGAAAGAGAGAAAGAGAAGCTGTGAGTGAGAGAGAGAGAAAGAAAGAGAAGCTATGAGTGAGAGAGAGAGAGAAGCTGTGAGTGAGAGAGAGAAGGAGAAAGAGAATCTGTGAGTGAGAGAGAGAGAGAGATAGAGTAGCTGTGAGTGAGAGAGAAAGCTGTGAGTGAGTGAGAGAGAGAGAGAAGCTGTGAGTGAGAGAGAGAAAGAGAAGCTGTGAGTGAGAGAAAGAGAGAGAGAGAAAGAGAAGCTGTGAGTGAGAGAGAGATAAAGAGAAGCTGTGAGTTAGAGAGAGAGAGAAAGAGAAGTGAGTGAGAGAGGGAGAGAAAGAGAAGCTGTGTGAGAGAGAGAATCTGTGAGTGAGAGAGAGAGAGAAAGAGAAGATATCAGTGAGAGAGGGAGAGAGAGAGAGAAGCTGAGAGAGAGAGAGAGAGAGAGAAAGATAAGCTGTGTGAGAGAGGGAGAGAAAGAGAAGGTGTGTGTGAGAGAGAGAGAGAGTGAGAAGCTGTGAGTGAGAGAGAAAGAGAGAGAAGCTGTGATTGAGAGAGAGAGAGAGAAAAAGAAAGAGAAGCTGTGAGTGAGAGAGAGAGAGAGAAAGAGAAGCTGTGTGAGAGAGAGAGAAGCTGTGAGTGAGAGAGAAAGAAAGAAATAGAAGCTGTGAGTGAGTGAGAGAGAAGCTGTGAGTGTGTGAGAGAGAAGATGTGAGTGAGAGAGAGAGAGAGAAAGAGAAGCTGTGAGTGAGAGAGAGAGAGAAAGAGAAGCTGTGAGAGAGAGAAAGAGAAGCTGTGAGTGAGAGAGAAAGAGAAGCTGTGAGTGAGAGAGATAGAGAAAGAGAAGCTGTGAGTGAGAGAGAGAGAAAGAGAAGCTGTGAGTGAGACAGAGAGAGGAAGAGAAGCTGTGAGAGAGAGAGAAGCTGTGAGTGAGAGAGAAAGAAAGAAATAGAAGCTGTGAGTGAGTGAGAGAGAGAGAAGCTGTGAGTGAGAGAGAGAGAGAGAAGCTGTGAGTGAGAGAGAAAGGGAAAGAGAGGCTGTGAGTGAGAGAGAGAGAGAGAGTGAAGCTGTGAGTGAGAGAGAGAGAAAGCAAAGATGTGAGAGAGAGAGAGAGAAGCTGTGAGTGAGAGAGAAAGAAAGAAATAGAAGCTGTGAGTGAGTGAGAGAGAAGCTGTGAGTGAGAGAGAGAGAGAAGCTGTGAGTGAGAGAGAGAAAGAGAAGCTGTGAGTGAGAGAGAGAGAGAAAGAGAAGCTGTGAGTGAGAGAGAGATAAAGAGAAGCTTTGAGTTAGAGAGAGAGAGAAAGAGAAGCTGTGAGTGAGAGAGAGAGAAGCTGTGAGTGAGAGAGAGGGGAGAAAGTGAAGCAGTGAGTGAGAGAGAGAGAGATAGAGAAGCTGTGAGTGAGAGAGAGAGCGAGAAAAAAAGAATCTGTGAGTGAGAGAGAGAGAGAGAAGCTGTGAGTGAGAGAGAGAGAGAGAAGCTGTGAGTGAGAGAGAGAAAGAGAAGCTGTGAGTGAGAGAGAGAGAGAAAGAGAAGCTGTGAGTGAGAGAGAGATAAAGAGAAGCTGTGAGTTAGAGAGAGACAGAGAAAGAGAAGCTGTGAGTGAGAGAGAGAGAGAGAAGTGGTGAGTGAGAGAGAGAGAGAGAAGCTGTGAGTGAGAGAGAAAGAGAGGCTGTGAGTGAGAGAGAGAGGGTGAAAGAGAAGCTGAGATTGTGAGAGAGAGGGAGAAAAAGGGAAGCTGTCAGTGAGCGTGAGAGAGAGAGAAGCTGTGACAGTGGGAGAGAGAGAAAAAGAAGCTGTGAGTGAGTGAGAGAGAAAGAAAGAGAAGCTATGAGTGTGAGAGAGAGAAGCTGTAAGTGAGAGAGAGAGGGAGAAAGAGAAGCTGTGAGAGAGATAGAGAATGAGAAGCTGTGAGAGAGAGACAGAGAAAGAGAACCTGTGAGTGAGAGAGAGAGAGCTAGAAGTTGTGAGTGAGTGAGGGAGAGACAAGCTGTGAGTGAGAGAGAGAGAGAGAAGCTGTGAGTGAGAGAGAGAGAAAGAGAAGCTGTGAGTGAGAGAGAGATAAAGAGAAGCTGTGAGTTAGAGAGAGAGAGAAAGAGAAGCTGTGAGTGAGAGAGAGAGAAGCTGTGAGTGAGAGAGAGAGGGAGAAAGTGAAGCGGTGAGTGAGAGAGAGAGAGAGAGACGCTGTGAGTGAGAGAGCGAGCGAGAAAAAAGAATCTGTGAGTGAGAGAGAGAGAAGCTGTGAGTGAGAGAGAGAGAGAGAAGCTGTGAGTGTGAGAGAGAAAGAGAAGCTGTGAGTGAGTGAGAGAGAGAGAAGTTGTGAGTGAGAGAGTGAGATAAAGAGAAGCTGTGAGTTAGAGAGAGACAGAGAAAGAGAATCTGTGAGTGAGAGAGAGAGAAAAAAAGAAGCTGTGAGTGAGAGAAAGAGAGAGAGAAAGAGAAGCTGTGAGTGAGTGAGAGAGAGAGAAGCTGTGAGTGAGGGTGAGAGAAAAAGAGAAGCTG
The DNA here is from genome assembly GCA_035047345.1 of Bradypodion ventrale. NCBI lineage: Eukaryota > Metazoa > Chordata > Lepidosauria > Squamata > Chamaeleonidae > Bradypodion > Bradypodion ventrale. Next base: position 7,712,922 of record JAWDJE010000018.1, on the reverse strand, counting down.
TGAGTGAGAGAGTGAGAGAAAGAGAAGCTGTGAGTGAGAAAGAAAGAGAAGCTGTGAGTGAGAGAGAGAAGCTGTGAGTGAGAGAGAAAGAGAATCTGTGAGTGAGAGAGAGAGAGAAGCTGTGAGTGAGAGAGAAAGACAAGCTGTGAGTGAGAGAGAAAGAGAAGCTGTGTGTGTGAGAGAGAGAGAAGCTGTGAGTGTGAGAGAGAAGCTGTGAGTGAGAGAGAGAGAGAAAGAGATGCTCTGAGTGAGAGAGAGAGAAAGAGAAGCTGTGAGTGTGAGAGAGAGTGAGAAAAAGGGAAGTTGTGAGTGAGCGTGTGAGAGAGAGAAGCTGTGACAGTGGGAGACAGAAAGAGAGAAAGAGAAGCTGTGAGTGAGAGAGAGAGAAAGAAAGAGAAGCTATGAGTGAGAGAGAGAGAGAAGCTGTGAGTGAGAGAGAGAAGGAGAAAGAGAATCTGTGAGTGAGAGACAGAGAGAGAGATAGAGTAGCTGTGAGTGAGAGAGAAAGCTGTGAGTGAGTGAGAGAGAGAGAAGCTGTGAGTGAGAGAGAGAAAGAGAAGCTGTGAGTGAGAGAAAGAGAGAGAGAGAAAGAGAAGCTGTGAGTGAGAGAGAGATAAAGAGAAGCTGTGAGTTAGAGAGAGAGAGAAAGAGAAGTGAGTGAGAGAGGGAGAGAAAGAGAAGCTGTGTGAGAGAGAGAATCTGTGAGTGAGAGAGAGAGAGAAAGAGAAGATATCAGTGAGAGAGGGAGAGAGAGAGAGAAGCTGTGAGAGAGAGAGAGAGAGAAAGATAAGCTGTGTGAGAGAGGGAGAGAAAGAGAAGGTGTGTGTGAGAGAGAGAGAGAGTGAGAAGCTGTGAGTGAGAGAGAAAGAGAGAGAAGCTGTGATTGAGAGAGAGAGAGAGAAAAAGAAAGAGATGCTGTGAGTGAGAGAGAGAGAGAGAAAGAGAAGCTGTGAGAGAGAGAGAGAAGCTGTGAGTGAGAGAGAAAGAAAGAAATAGAAGCTGTGAGTGAGTGAGAGAGAAGCTGTGAGTGTGTGAGAGAGAAGATGTGAGTGAGAGAGAGAGAGAGAAAGAGAAGCTGTGAGTGAGAGAGAGAGAGAAAGAGAAGCTGTGAGAGAGAGAAAGAGAAGCTGTGAGTGAGAGAGAAAGAGAAGCTGTGAGTGAGAGAGATAGAGAAAGAGAAGCTGTGAGTGAGAGAGAGAGAAAGAGAAGCTGTGAGTGAGACAGAGAGAGGAAGAGAAGCTGTGAGAGAGAGAGAAGCTGTGAGTGAGAGAGAAAGAAAGAAATAGAAGCTGTGAGTGAGTGAGAGAGAGAGAAGCTGTGAGTGAGAGAGAGAGAGAAGCTGTGAGTGAGAGAGAAAGGGAAAGAGAGGCTGTGAGTGAGAGAGAGAGAGAGAGTGAAGCTGTGAGTGAGAGAGAGAGAGAAAGCGAAGATGTGAGAGAGAGAGAGAGAAGCTGTGAGTGAGAGAGAAAGAAAGAAATAGAAGCTGTGAGTGAGTGAGAGAGAGAGAAGCTGTGAGTGAGAGAGAGAGAGAAGCTGTGAGTGAGAGAGAGAAAGAGAAGCTGTGAGTGAGAGAGAGAGAGAAAGAGAAGCTGTGAGTGAGAGAGAGATAAAGAGAAGCTTTGAGTTAGAGAGAGAGAGAAAGAGAAGCTGTGAGTGAGAGAGAGAGAAGCTGTGAGTGAGAGAGAGGGGAGAAAGTGAAGCAGTGAGTGAGAGAGAGAGAGATAGAGAAGCTGTGAGTGAGAGAGAGAGCGAGAAAAAAAGAATCTGTGAGTGAGAGAGAGAGAGAGAAGCTGTGAGTGAGAGAGAGAGAGAGAAGCTGTGAGTGAGAGAGAGAAAGAGAAGCTGTGAGTGAGAGAGAGAGAAAAAGAGAAGCTGTGAGTGAGAGAGAGATAAAGAGAAGCTGTGAGTTAGAGAGAGACAGAGAAAGAGAAGCTGTGAGTGAGAGAGAGAGAGAGAAGCGGTGAGTGAGAGAGAGAGAGAGAAGCTGTGAGTGAGAGAGAAAGAGAGGCTGTGAGTGAGAGAGAGAGGGTGAAAGAGAAGCTGAGATTGTGAGAGAGAGGGAGAAAAAGGGAAGCTGTCAGTGAGCGTGAGAGAGAGAGAGAGAAGCTGTGACAGTGGGAGAGAGAGAAAAAGAAGCTGTGAGTGAGTGAGAGAGAAAGAAAGAGAAGCTATGAGTGTGAGAGAGAGAAGCTGTAAGTGAGAGAGAGAGGGAGAAAGAGAAGCTGTGAGAGAGATAGAGAAAGAGAAGCTGTGAGTGCGAGAGAGAGAGAGACAGAGAAAGAGAACCTGTGAGTGAGAGAGAGAGAGCTAGAAGTTGTGAGTGAGTGAGGGAGAGACAAGCTGTGAGTGAGAGAGAGAGAGAGAAGCTGTGAGTGAGAGAGAGAGAAAGAGAAGCTGTGAGTGAGAGAGAGATAAAGAGAAGCTGTGAGTTAGAGAGAGAGAGAGAAAGAGAAGCTGTGAGTGAGAGAGAGAGAAGCTGTGAGTGAGAGAGAGAGAGGGAGAAAGTGAAGCGGTGAGTGAGAGAGAGAGAGAGAAGGTGTGAGTGAGAGAGCGAGCAAGAAAAAAGAATCTGTGAGTGAGAGAGAGAGAAGCTGTGAGTGAGAGAGAGAGAGAGAAGCTGTGAGTGTGAGAGAGAAAGAGAAGCTGTGAGTGAGTGAGAGAGAGAGAAGTTGTGAGTGAGAGAGAGAAAGAGAAGCTGTGAGTTTGTGTGAGAGAGAAAGAAAAGCTGTGAGTGAGAGAGAGAAAGAGAAGCTGGGAGTGAGTAAGAGAGAGAAAGAGAAGCTGTGAGTGAGAGAGAGAGAGAGAAGCTGTGAGTGAGAGAGAGAGAGAAGCTGTGAGTGAGAAAGAAAGAAAGAGAAGCTGTGAGTGAGTGAGTGAGAGAGAAACTGTGAGTGAGAGAGAAAGAGAAGCTGTGAGTGAGAGAGAGAGAAAGAGAAGCTGTGAGTGAGAGAGAGAAAAAGAGAAGCTGTGAGTGAGAGAGAGAGAGAGAGAAAGAGAAGCTGTGAGAGAGAGAGAGAGGAGCTGTGAGTGAGAGAGAGAGAAAGAAATAGAAGCTGTGAGTGAGTGAGAGCGAGAGCTGTGAGTGAGAGAGAGAGATAGAAGCTGTGAGTGAGAGAGAAAGGGAAAGAGAGGCTGTGAGTGAGAGAGAGAGAGAGAAAGAGAAGCTGTGTGTGAGAGAGAGAGAAGCTGTGAGTGAGATAGAAAGAAAGAAATAGAAGCTGTGAGTGAGTGAGAGAGAGAGAAGCTGTGAGTGAGAGAGAGAGAAGCTGTGAGTGAGAGAGAGAGAGAGAGAGAAAGAGAAGCTGTGAGTGAGAGAGAGAGAGAAAGAGAAGCTGTGAGAGAGAGAAAGAGAAGCTGTGAGTGACAGAGAAAGAGAAGCTGTGAGTGAGAGAGAGAGAGAAAGAGAAGCTGTGAGTGAGAGAGAGAGAGAGAAGCTGTGAGTGAGAGAGAGAGAGAAAGAGAAGCTGTGTGAGAGAGAGAGAGAAGCTGTGAGTGAGAGGGAAAGAAAGAAATAGAAGCTGTGAGTGAGTGAGAGAGAGAGAAGCTGTGAGTGAGAGAGAGAGAGAAGCTGTGAGTGAGAGAGAAAGGGAAAGAGAGGCTGTGAGTGAGAGAGAGAGAGAGAGAAGCTGTGAGTGAGAGAGAGAGAGAAGCTGTGAGTGAGAGATAAAGAGAGGCTGTGAGTGAGAGAGAGAGAGAAGCTGAGTGAGAGAGATATAAAGAGAAGCTGTGAGTTAGAGAGAGAGAGAAAGAGAAGCTGTGAGTGAGAAAGAGAGAAAGAGAAGCTGTGTGTGTGTGTGAGAGAGAGAAGCTGTGAGTGAGTGAGAGAGAGAGAGAAGCTGTGAGTGAGAGAGAAAGCTGTGAGTGAGAGAGAAAGAGAAAGAGAAGCTGTGAGTGAGAGAGAGAGAGAGAAGCTGTGAGTGTGTGAGAGAGAGAGAGAAACTGTGAGTGAGAGCGAGAGAGAAGGTGTGAGTGAGTGAGTGAGAGAGATAGAAGCTGTGAGTGAGAGAGAGAAATAAAGAGAAGCTGTGAGTGAGTGAGAGAGATAGAGAGAAGCTGTGAGTGAGAGAGAGAAATAAAGAGAAGCTGTGAGTTAGAGAGAAACAGAGAAAGAGAAGCTGTGAGTGAGAGAGAGAGAAAGAAAGAGAAGCTGTGAGTGTGAGAGAGAGATAAAGAGAAGCTGTGAGTTAGAGAGAGACAGAGAAAGAGAAGCTGTGAGTGAGAGAGTGAGAGAGAAAGAGAAGCTGTGTGAGAGAGAGAGAAAGAGAAGCTGTGAGTGAGAGAGAGAGAAAGAAAGAGATGCTGTGAGTGAGAGAGAGAGGGTGAAAGAGAAGCTGTGATTGTGAGAGAGAGGGAGAAAAAGCTGTCAGTGAGTGTGAGAGAGAGAGAGAAGCTGTGACAGTGGGAGAGAGAGAAAGAGAAGCTGTGAGTGAGTGAGAGAGAAAGAAAGAGAAGCAATGAGTGAGAGAGAGAAGCTGTAAGTGAGAGAGAGAGGGAGAAAGAGAAGCTGTGTGTGAGAGAGAGAAAGAGAAGCTGTGAGTGAGAGAGACAGACAGAGAAAGAGAAGCTGTGAGTGAGAGAGAGAGAGCTAGAAGCTGTGAGTGAGTGAGAGAGAGAGAAGCTGTGAGTGAGAGAGAGAAAGAGAAGCTCTGAGTGAGAGAGAGAAAAAGAGAAGCTGTGAGGTAGAGAGAGAGATAAAGAGAAGCTGTGAGTGAGAGAGAGAGAAGCTGTGAGTGAGAGAGAGAGGGAGAAAGTGAAGAGGTGAGTGAGAGAGAGAGAGAAAGTGAAGCTGTGAGTGACAGAGAGAGCGAGAAAAAAGAATCTGTGAGTGAGAGAGAGAGAGAGAGAAGCTGTGAGTGAGTGAGAGAGAGAGAGAAGCTGTGAGAGAGAGAGAGATAGAAAAGCTGTGAGTGAGAGAGAGAGAGAGAAAGAGAAGCTGTGAGTGAGAGAGATATAAAGAGAAGCTGTGAGTTAGAGAGAGACAGAGAAAGAGAAGCTGTGAGTGAGAGAGAGAGAGAAAGAGAAGGTGTGTGTGTGTGAGAGAGAGAAAGAGAAGCTGTGAGTGAGAGAGAGAGAAGATGTGAGTGTGAGAGAGAGAAGATGTGAGTGAGAGAAAGGGAAAGTGAAGCTGTGAGTGAGTGAGAGAGAGATAAAGAGAAGCTGTGAGTGTGAGAGAGAGATAAAGAGAAGCTGTGAGTTAGAGAGAGACAGAGAAAGAGAAGCTGTGAGTGAGAGAGTGAGAGAGAAAGAGAAGCTGTGAGTGAGAGAGAGAGAGAAAGAGAAGCTGTGAGTGAGAGAGAGAGAAAGAAAGAGATGCTGTGAGTGAGAGAGAGAGATAAAGACAAGCTGTGAGTTAGAGAGAGACAGAGAAAGATAAGTTGTGAGTGAGATAGAGAGAGAGTAGCTGTGAGTGAGAAAGAGAGAGAAGCTGTGAGTGGGAGAGAGAGAGAGAGAAAGAGAAGATGTGAGTGAGAGAGAGAAAGAGAAACTGTGAGTGAGAGAGAGAGAGAACGAAAGAGAAGCTGTGTGTGAGAGAGAGATAAAGAGAAGCTGTGAGTTAGAGAGAGACAGAGAAAGAGAAGCTGTGAGTGAGAGAGAGAGAGAGAAAGAGAAGCTGTGAGTGAGAGAGAGAGAGAGAGAGAAAGAGAAGCTGTGAGTGAGAGAGAGAGAGAAAGAGAAGCTGTCAGAGAGAGAGAGAAAGAGAGAGATGCTGTGAGTGAGTGAGAGAGAGAAGCTGTGAGTGAGAGAGAGAGAGAAGATGTGAGTGAGAGAGAGAAAGAGAACCTTTGAGTGAGAGAGAGAGAGAGAAAAAAAGAGAAGCTGTGAGTGAGAGAGAGATAAAGAGAAGCTGTGAGTGAGAGAGAGAGAGAGAGAGAGAAAGAGAAGATGTGAGTGAGAGAGAGAAAGAGAAACTGTGAGTGAGAGAGAGAGAGAAAGAAAGAGAAGCTGTGAGTGAGAGAGAGATAGAAAGAGAAACTGTGACTGAGTGAGAGAGATAAAGACAAGCTGCGAGTTAGAGAGAGACAGAGAAAGAGAAGCTGTGAGTGAGAGAGAGAGAGAGAGAGAAGCTGTGAGTGAGAAAGAGAGAGAAGCTGTGAGTGAGAGAGAGAGAGAAAGAGAAGATGTGAGTGAGAGAGAGAAAGAGAACCTTTGAGTGAGAGAGAGAGAGAGAGAGAAAGAGAAGCTGTGAGTGAGAGAGAGAGATAAAGAGAAGCTGTGAGAGAGAGACAGAGAAAGAGAAGCTGTGAGTGAGAGAGAGAGAAAGAGAAGCTGTGAGAGAGAGAGAGATAAAGAGAAGCTGTGAGTGAGAGAGAGAGAAAGAGAAGCTGTGAGTGAGAGAGAGAGAGAGAAAGGAAGAGAAGCTGTGAGTGAGAGAGAGAGAAGCTTTGAGTGAGTGAGAGAGGGAGAAAGTGAAGCGGTGAGTGAGAGAGAGAGAATAAGAGAAGCTGTGAGTGCGAGAGAGAGAGAGAAAAAAGAGAATCTGTCAGTAAGAGAGAGAGAGAGATAGAAGCTGAGAGTGAGAGAGAGATAGAAGCTGTGAGTGAGTGAGAGAGAGAGAAGCTGTGAGTGAGAGAGAGAGAGAAAAAGAGAAGCTGTGAGTGAGAGAGAGGCAGAGAAAGAGAAGCTGTGAGTGAGAGAGAGAGAGAGAGAAAGAGAAGCTGTGTGTGTGTGAGAGAGAGAAAAGCTGTGAGTGTGAGAGAGAGATAGAAAGAGAAGATGTTAGTAAGAGAGTGAAAGAGAGAGAAAGATAACCTGTGAGTGAGAAAGAGAGAGAGAAGCTGTGAGTGAGAGAGAGAGAAGTTGTGAGGAGAGAGAGAGAGAGAAGATGTGAGTGTGAGAGAGAAAGAGAAAGAGAAGCTTTGTGAGTGAGAGAGAAAGATAAAGAGAAGCTGTGAGTGATAGAGAGAGATAAAGAGAAGCTGTGAGTGAGAGAGAGAGAGAAGCTGTGAGTGAGAGAGAGAGAAAGAGAAGCTGTGAGTGAGAGAGAGAAGCTGTGAGTGAGAGAGAAAGAGAAGATGTGAGTGAGAGAGACAGAGAGAAAGAGAAGCTGTGAGTGAGAGAGAGAGAAAGAAAGAGAAGCTGTGAGTGAGAGAGAGAGAGAAGCTGTGAGTGAGAGAGAGAGGGAGAAAGAGAAGCTGTGAGTGAGAGAGTGAGAGAGAGAGAAAGAGAAGCTGTGAGTGAGAGAGAGAGAAGATGTGAGTGAGAGAGTGAGAGAGAGAAAGAGGTGTGAGTGAGAGAGAAAGAAAGAAAGAGAAGCTGTGAGTGAGAGAGAGAATGAAAGAGAAGCTGTGACTGAGAGAGAGATAAAGACAAGCTGTGAGTTAGAGAGAGACAGAGAAAGATAAGTTGTGAGTGAGATAGAGAGAGAGTAGCTGTGAGTGAGAAAGAGAGAGAAGCTGTGAGTGAGAGAGAGAGAGGGAAAGAGAAGATGTGAGTGAGAGAGAGAAAGAGAAACTGTGAGTGAGAGAGAGAGAGAAAGAAAGAGAAGCTGTGAGTGAGAGAGAGATAAAGAGAAGCTGTGAGTTAGAGAGAGACAGAGAAAGAGAAGCTGTGAGTGAGAGAGAGAGAGAGAAAGAGAAGCTGTGAGTGAGAGAGAGAGAGATAAAGAGAAGCTGTGAGTGAGAGAGAGAGAGAAAGAGAAGCTGTCAGAGAGCGAGAGAAAGAGAGAGATGCTGTGAGTGAGTGAGAGAGAGAAGCTGTGAGTGAGAGTGAGAGGGAGCAAGAGAAGCGGTGAGTGAGAGAGAGAAAGAGAAGCTGTGAGTAAGAGAGAGAGAGAGAGAAAGAGAAGATGTGAGTGAGAGAGAGAGAGAGAGAAGCTGTGAGTGAGAGAGAGAGAGAGCGAAGCTGTGAGAGAGATAGAGAAAGAGAAGCTGTGAGTGAGAGAGAGAGAAAGAGAAGCTGTGAGTGAGAGAGAGATAAAGAGAAGCTGTGAGTTAGAGAGAAACAGTGAAAGAGAAGCTATGAGTGAGAGAGAGAGAGAAAGAGAAGCTGTGTGTGTGTGAGAGAGAGAAGCTGTGAGTGAGAGAGAGAGAGAGAAAGAGAAGATAGTGAGAGAGTGAGAGAGAGAAAGAGAAGCTGTGAGTGAGAGAGAGAGAAGCTGTGAGTGAGAGAGCGAGAGAGAAAGAGAAGCTGTGAGTTAGAGAGAAACAGAGAAAGTGAAGCTGTGAGTGAGAGAGAGAGAAAGAGAAGCTGTGAGTGAGAGAGAGAGAAAGAGAAGCTGTGAGTGAGAGAGAGAAAGAAAGAGAAGCTGTGAGTGAGAGAGACAGAAGCTGTGAGTGAGAGAGAGAGAGAAGCTGTGAGTGAGAGAGTGAAAGAGAGGCTGTGAGTGATAGAGAGAGAGAGAGAAAGAGAATCTGTGATTGAGAGAGAGATAAAGAGAAGCTGTGAGTTAGAGAGAGACAGAGAAAGAGAAGCTTTGAGTGAGAGAGAGAGAGAAAGAGAAGCTGTGAGTGAGAGAGAGAGTTAGAGAAGCTGTGAGTGAGAGAGAGACAGAAGCTGTGAGTGAGAGAGTGAGGGAGTAAGAGAAGCTGTGAGTGAGAGAGAGAGAGAAAGAGAAGCTGTGAGTGAGAGAGAGAGAGAGAAAGGAAGAGAAGCTGTGAGTGAGAGAGAGAGAAGCTTTGAGTGAGTAAGAGAGGGAGAAAGTGAAGTGGTGAGTGAGAGAGAGAGAATAAGAGAAGCTGTGAGTGCGAGAGAGAGAGAGAAAAAAGAGAATCTGTCAGTAAGAGAGAGAGAGAAGCTGTGAGTGAGAGAGAGAGAGATAGAAGCTGAGAGTGAGAGAGAGAGTGATAGAAGCTGTGAGTGAGAGAGAGAGAGAAGCTGTGAGTGAGAGAGAGAGAGAAAAAGAGAAGCTGTGAGTGAGAGAGAGGCAGAGAAAGAGAAGCTGTGAGTGAGAGAGAGAGAGAGAGAAAGAGAAGCTGTGTGTGTGTGAGAGAGAGAAAAGCTGTGAGTGTGAGAGAGAGATAGAAAGAGAAGATGTTAGTAAGAGAGTGAAAGAGAGAGAAAGATAACCTGTGAGTGAGAAAGAGAGAAGCTGTGAGGGAGAGAGAGAGAAGTTGTGAGGAGAGAGAGAGAGAGAAGATGTGAGTGTGAGAGAGAAAGAGAAAGAGAAGCTTTGTGAGTGAGAGAGAAAGATAAAGAGAAGCTGTGAGTGATAGAGAGAGATAAAGAGAAGCTGTGAGTGAGAGAGAGAGAGAAGCTGTGAGTGAGAGAGAGAGAAAGAGAAGCTGTGAGTGAGAGAGAGAAGCTGTGAGTGAGAGAGAAAGAGAAGATGTGAGTGAGAGAGACAGAGAGAAAGAGAAGCTGTGAGTGAGAGAGAGAGAAAGAAAGAGAAGCTGTGAGTGAGAGAGAGAGAGAAGCTGTGAGTGAGAGAGAGAGGGAGAAAGAGAAGCTGTGAGTGAGAGAGAGAGAGAGAGAAAGAGAAGCTGTGAGTGAGAGAGAGAGAGAAGATGTGAGTGAGAGAGTGAGAGAGAGAAAGAGGTGTGAGTGAGAGAGAAAGAAAGAAAGAGAAGCTGTGAGTGAGAGAGAGAATGAAAGAGAAGCTGTGACTGAGAGAGAGATAAAGACAAGCTGTGAGTTAGAGAGAGACAGAGAAAGATAAGTGTGAGTGAGATAGAGAGAGAGTAGCTGTGAGTGAGAAAGAGAGAGAAGCTGTGAGTGAGAGAGAGAGAGGGAAAGAGAAGATGTGAGTGAGAGAGAGAAAGAGAAACTGTGAGTGAGAGAGAGAGAGAAAGAAAGAGAAGCTGTGAGTGAGAGAGAGATAAAGAGAAGCTGTGAGTTAGAGAGAGACAGAGAAAGAGAAGCTGTGAGTGAGAGAGAGAGAGAGAAAGAGAAGCTGTGAGTGAGAGAGAGAGAGATAAAGAGAAGCTGTGAGTGAGAGAGAGAGAGAAAGAGAAGCTGTCAGAGAGCGAGAGAAAGAGAGAGATGCTGTGAGTGACTGAGAGAGAGAAGCTGTGAGTGAGAGTGAGAGGGAGCAAGAGAAGCGGTGAGTGAGAGAGAGAAAGAGAAGCTGTGAGTAAGAGAGAGAGAGAAAAAAAGAGAAGATGTGAGTGAGAGAGAGTGAGAGAGAAGCTGTGAGTGAGAGAGAGAGAGCGAAGCTGTGAGAGAGATAGAGAAAGAGAAGCTGTGAGTGAGAGAGAGAGAAAGAGAAGCTGTGAGTGAGAGAGAGATAAAGAGAAGCTGTGAGTTAGAGAGAAACAGTGAAAGAGAAGCTATGAGTGAGAGAGAGAGAGAAAGAGAAGCTGTGTGTGTGTGAGAGAGAGAAGCTGTGAGTGAGAGAGAGAGAGAGAAAGAGAAGATAGTGAGAGAGTGAGAGAGAGAAAGAGAAGCTGTGAGTGAGAGAGAGAGAAGCTGTGAGTGAGAGAGCGAGAGAGAAAGAGAAGCTGTGAGTTAGAGAGAAACAGAGAAAGTGAAGCTGTGAGTGAGAGAGAGAGAAAGAGAAGCTGTGAGTGAGAGAGAGAGAAAGAGAAGCTGTGAGTGAGAGAGAGAAAGAAAGAGAAGCTGTGAGTGAGAGAGACAGAAGCTGTGAGTGAGAGAGAGAGAAGCTGCGAGTGAGAGAGTGAAAGAGAGGCTGTGAGTGATAGAGAGAGAGAGAGAAAGAGAATCTGTGATTGAGAGAGAGATAAAGAGAAGCTGTGAGTTAGAGAGAGACAGAGAAAGAGAAGCTTTGAGTGAGAGAGAGAGAGAAAGAGAAGCTGTGAGTGAGAGAGAGAGTTAGAGAAGCTGTGAGTGAGAGAGAGAAGAAGCTGTGAGTGAGAGAGTGAGGGAGTAAGAGAAGCTGTGAGTGAGAGAGAGAGAGAAAGAAAAGCTGTGAGTGAGTGAGAGAAGCTGTGAGTGAGAGAGAGAGAAAGAGAAGCTGTGAGTGAGAGAGAGAGAGAAAGAAAGAGAACCTGTGTGTGTGTGTGAGAAAGAGAAGCTGTGAGAGAGAGAGAGAGAAAGAGAAGATGTTAGTAAGAGAGTGAGAGAGAGAAAGAGAACCTGTGAGTGAGAAAGAGAGAGAGAAGCTGTGAGTGAGAGAGAGAGAAGGTGTGAGGAGAGAGAGAGAGAAGATGTGAGTGTGAGAGAGAAAGAGAAAGAGAAGCTTTGAGTGAGTGAGAGAGAGATATAAAGAGAAGCTGTGAGTGATAGAGAGAGATAAAGAGAAGCTGTGAGTGAGAGAGAGATAGAAGATGTGAGTGAGAGAGAGAGAGAGAAAGAGAAGCTGTGAGTGAGAGAGAGAAGCTGTGAGTGAGAGAGAGATAGAAGCTGTGAGTGAGAGAGAAAGAAAGAAAGAGAAGATGTGAGAGAGAAAGAGAAGATGTGAGTGAGAGAGACAGAGAGAAAGAGAAGCTGTGAGTGAGAGAGAGAGAGAAAGAAAGAGAAGCTGTGAGTGAGAGAGAGAGAGATGCTGTGAGTGAGAGAGAGGGAGAAAGAGAAGCTGTGAGTGAGAGAGAGAGAGAGAAAGAGAAGCTGTGAGTGAGAGAGAGAGAGAGAAGATGTGAGTGAGAGAGTGAGAGAGAGAAAGAGGTGTGAGTGAGAGAGAGAGAGAAAGAGAAGCTGTGAGTGAGAGAGAGAATGAAAGAGAAGCTGTGACTGAGAGTGAGAGATAAAGACAAGCTGTGAGTTAGAGAGAGACAGAGAAAGATAAGTTGTGAGTGAGATAGAGAGAGAGTAGCTATGAGTGAGAAAGAGAGAGAAGCTGTGAGTGAGAGAGAGAGATAGAAAGAGAAGATGTGAGTGAGAGAGAGAAAGAGAAACTGTGAGTGAGAGAGAGAGAGAACGAAAGAGAAGCTGTGAGTGAGAGAGAGATAAAGAGAAGCTGTAAGTTAGAGAGAGACAGAGAAAGAGAAGCTGTGAGTGAGAAAGAGAGAGAAGCTGTGAGTGAGAGAGAGAGAGAAAGCTGTGAGTGTTAGAGAGAAAGACATGCTGTGAGTGAGAGAGAGAGAGAGACAGAGAAGCTGTGAGTGAGAGAGAGAAAAAGAGAAGCTGTGAGTTAGAGAGAGACAGAGGAAGATATGCTGTGAGTGAGAGAGAGAGAGAGAAAGAGAACCTGTGAATGAGAGAGAGAAGCTGTGAGTGAGAGAGAGAGAGAAAGAGAAGCTATGAGTGAGAGAGAGAGAAAGAGAAGCTGTGAGTGAGAGAGAGAGAGGCTGTGAGTGCGAGAGTGGGAGAAGCTGTGTGTGTGTGATAGAGAGAGAGAAGCTGTGAGTGAGAGAGAGAGAAAGAAAGAGAAGCTGTGAGTGTGAGAGAGAAGCTGTGAGTGAGAGAGAGAGAAAGAGAAGCTGTGAGTGAGTGAGAGAGAAAGAGAAGCTGTGAGTGAGAGAGAGAGAGAGAAAGAGAAGCTGTGAGTGAGAGAGAGAGAAGCTGTGAGTGAGTGAGAGAGAAAGAGAAGCTGTGAGAGAGAGAGAAGCTGTGAGTGAGAGAGAGAGATAAATAGAAGCTGTGAGTTAGAGAGAGACAGAGAAAGAGAAGCTGTGAGTGAGAGAGAGAGAGAGAGCTGTGAGTGAGAAAGAGAGAGAAGCTGTGAGTGAGAGAGAGAGAAAGAGAAGATGTGAGTGAGAGAGAAAGAGAAGCTGTGAGTGAGAGAGAAAGACAGAAAGAAAGAGAAGCTGTGACTTAGAGAGAGAGAAAGACTAGCGGTGAGTTAGAGAGAGACAGAGAAAGAGAAGCTGTGAGTGAGAGAGAGAGAGCGAGAAGCTGTGAGAGAGAAAGAGAGAGAAGCTGTGAGTGAGAGAGAGAGAGAGAAAGAGAAGATGTGAGTGAGAGAGAGAGAAAGAAAAACTGTGAGTGAGAGAGAGAGAGAAAGAAAGAGAAGCTGTAAGTGAGGGAGAGAAATAAAGAGAAGCTGTGAGTTAGAGAGAGACAGAGAAAGAGAAGCTGTGCGTGAGAGAGAGAGAGAGAAAGAGAAGCTGTGAGTGATAGAGAGAGACAGAGAAAGAGAAGCTATGAGTGAGAGAGAGAGAGAGAAAGAGAAGCTGAGTGAGAGAGAAAGAGAAGCTGTGAGTGAGAGAGGGAGAGAGAGAAAGAGAAGCTTTGAGTGAGAGAGAGAGAGAAAGAGAAGCTGTGAGTGAGAGAGAGAAAGAGAAGCTGTGAGTGAGTGAGAGAGAGAAAGAGAAGCTGTGAGTGAGAGAGAGAGAGAAAGAGAAGTTGTGAGTGAGAGAGAGAGAGAGAAGCTGTGTGAGAGAGAGAGAAGCTGTGTGAGAGAGAAAAAGAAGCTGTGAGTGAGAGAGAGAGAAAGAGAAGCTGTGAGTGAGAGAGAGAGAAAGAGAAGCTGTGAGTGGGAGAGAGAGAGAGAAAGAGAAGCTGTGAGTGAGAGAGAGAAAGAGAAGCTGTGAGTGAGAGAGAGGGGGAGAAAGAGAAGCTGTGAGTGAGAGAAAGAGAGAGAAGCTGTGAGTGAGAGAGAGAGAGAGTGAGTATGAGAAGCTGTGAGTGTGAGAGAGAGAGAGAGAAAGAGAAGCGGTGAGAGAGAGAGAGAGAAGCTGTGAGTGAGAGAGAGAGATAAAGAGAAGCTGTGAGTTAGAGAGAGACAGAGAAAGAGAAGCTGTGAGTCAGAGAGAGAGAAGCTGTGAGTGAGAGAGAGATAGAGAGAGAAAGAGAAGATGTGAGTGAGAGAGAGAAGCTGTTAGTGAGAGAGAGAGAGAGAGAAAGAGTAGCTGTGAGTGAGAGAGAGAGACAGAGAAAGAGAAGCTATAAGTGAGAGAGAGAGAGAAAGAAGCTGAGATAGAGTGAAGCTGTGAGTGAGAGAGAGACAGAGAAAGAGAAGATGTGAGTGTGAGAGAGAGAGAGAATCTGTGAGTGAGAGAGAGAGAAGCTGTGAGTCAGAGAGAGAGAAAAAGAAAAGCTGTGAGTAAGAGAGAGTGATAAAGCAATGCTGTGAGGGAGAGAGACAGAGAAAGAGAAGCTGTGAGTGAGAGAGAGAGAGAATGAGAAGCTGTGAGTGAGAGAGAGAGAGAAAGAGATGCTGTGAGTGTGAGTGTGAGAGTGAGAGAAAGAGTAGCTGTGAGTGAGTGATAGAGAGAGATACAGAAGGTGTGAGTGAGAGAGAGAGAGAAAGAGAAGTTGTGAGTGAGAGAGAGAAAAAGAAAGAAAAGCTGTGAGTGAGAGAGAGAGAAGCTGTGAGTGAGAGAGAGGGAGAAAAAGAGAAGCTGTGAGTGAGAGAGAGAGAGATAGAAGCTGTGAGTGAGTGAGAGAGAGAAGCTGTGAGTGAGAGAGAAAGAGAAGCTGTGAGTGAGAGAAAGAGAGAGAAGCTGTTGGTGAGAGAGTGAGAGATAGTGAGTATGAGAAGCTGTGAATGAGAGAGAGAGAGAAAGAGAAGCGGTGAGTGAGAGAGAGAGAGAGAAAGAGAAGCGGTGAGTGAGAGAGAGAGAAGCTGTGAGTGAGAGAGATAGAGATAAAGAGAAGCTGTGAGTTAGAGAGTGACAGAGAAAGAGAAGCTGTGAGTCAGAGAGAGAGAAGCTGTGAGTGAGAGAGAGAGAGAGAAAGAGAAGATGTGAGTGAGAGAGAGAGAAGCTGTTAGTGAGCGAGAGAGAGAGAAAGAGAAGCTGTGAGTGAGAGAGAGAGACAGATAAAGAGAAGCTATACGTGAGAGAGAGAGAAGCTGTGAGAGAGAGAGAGAAAGAGAAGCTGTGAGTGAGAGAGAGAGAGAAAGAGAAGATGTGAGTGCGAGAGAGAGAGAAAGAGAAGCTGTGAGTATGAGAGAGAGAGAGATGCTGTGTGTGTGAGAGAGAGAAGCTGTGAGAGAGAGAAAGAGACTGAGAGAGAATGAGAGATAGAGAAAGTGAAGCTGTGAGTGAGAGAGAGAAAAAGAGAAGCTGTGAGTGTGTGTGAGAGAGAGGAGCTGTGACAGTGAGAGAGAGAGTAAAAGAGAGGCTGTGAGTGAGAGAGAGAGAAAGAAAGAAGAAGCTGTGAGTGAGAGAGAGAGAGAAAGAGAAGCTGTGTGAGAGAGAAAAAGAAGCTGTGAGTGAGAGAGAGAGAAAGAGAAGCTGTGAGTGAGAGAGAGAGAGAGAGAAAGAGAAGCTGTGAGTGGGAGAGAGAGAGAGAAAGAGAAGCTGTGAGTGGGAGAGAGAGAGAGAAAGAGAAGCTGTGGGTGAGAGAGAGAGAGAGAAAGAGAAGCTGTGAGTGAGTGAGAGATTGAGAAGTTGTGAGTGAGAGAGAGAAAGAGAAGCTGTGAATGTGTGTGAGAGAGAAAGTGAAGCTTTGAGTGAGAGGGAGAGAGAGAGAGAAGCTGTGAATGAGAGAGAGAGAAAGATCAGCTGTGAGTGAGAGAGAGAAAGAGAAGCTGTGAGTGAGAGAGAGAGAAAGAGAAACTGTGAGAGAGAGAAAGAGAAGCTGTGAGTGAGAGAGGGAGAGAGAGAAAGAGAAGCTTTGAGTGAGAGAGAGAGAAAGAGAAGCTGTGAGTGAGAGAGAGAAAGAGAAGCTGTGAGTGAGTGAGAGAGAGAAAGAGAAGCTGTGAGTGAGAGAGAGAGAGAAAGAGAAGTTGTGTGTGAGAGAGAGAAAAGCTGTGTGAGAGAGAGAGAAGCTGTGTGAGAGAGAAAAAGAAGCTGTGAGTGAGAGAGAGAGAAAGAGAAGCTGTGAGTGAGAGAGAGAGAAAGAGAAGCTGTGAGTGGGAGAGAGAGAGAGAAAGAGAAGCTGTGAGTGAGAGAGAGAAAGAGAAGCTGTGAGTGAGAGAGAGAGGGAGAAAGAGAAGCTGTGAGTGAGAGAAAGAGAGAGAAGCTGTGAGTGAGAGAGAGAGAGAGAGTGAGTATGAGAAGCTGTGAGTGAGAGAGAGAGAGAAAAAGAGAAGCGGTGAGAGAGAGAGAGAGAAGCTGTGAGTGAGAGAGAGAGAAAGAGAAACTGTGAGAGAGAGAAAGAGAAGCTGTGAGTGAGAGAGGGAGAGAGAGAAAGAGAAGCTTTGAGTGAGAGAGAGAGAGAAAGAGAAGATGTGAGTGAGAGAGAGAAAGAGAAGCTGTGAGTGAGTGAGAGAGAGAAAGAGAAGCTATGAGTGAGAGAGAGAGAGAAAGAGAAGTTGTGAGTGAGAGAGAGAGAGAAGCTGTGTGAGAGAGAGAGAAGCTGTGTGAGAGAGAAAAAGAAGCTGTGAGTGAGAGAGAGAGAAAGAGAAGCTGTGAGTGAGAGAGAGAGAAAGATAAGCTGTGAGTGGGAGAGAGAGAGAGAAAGAGAAGCTGTGAGTGAGAGAGAGAAAGAGAAGCTGTGAGTGAGAGAGAGAGGGAGAAAGAGAAGCTGTGAGTGAGAGAAATAGAGAGAAGCTGTGAGTGAGAGAGAGAGAGAGTGAGTATGAGAAGTTGTGAGTGAGAGAGAGAGAGAGAAAGAGAAGCGGTGAGAGAGAAAGAGAGAAGCTGTGAGTGAGAGAGAGAGATAAAGAGAAGCTGTGAGTTAGAGAGAGACAGAGAAAGAGAAGCTGTGAGTCAGAGAGAGAGAAGCTGTGAGTGAGAGAGAGATAGAGAGAGAAAGAGAAGATGTGAGTGAGAGAGAGAGAAGCTGTTAGTGAGAGAGAGAGAGAGAGAGTAGCTGTGAGTGAGAGAGAGAGACAGAGAAAGAGAAGCTATAAGTGAGAGAGAGAGAAAGAAGTTGAGATAGAGAGAGAGAAGCTGTGAGTGAGAGAGAGACAGAGAAAGAGAAGATGTGAGTGTGGGAGAGAGAGAGATGCTGTGAGTGAGAGAGAGAGAAGCTGTGAGTCAGAGAGAGAGAAAAAGAAAAGCTGTGAGTAAGAGAGAGTGATAAAGCAATGCTGTGAGGGAGAGAGACAGAGAAAGAGAAGCTGTGAGTGAGAGAGAGAGAGAAAGAGAAGCTGTGGGTGAGAGAGAGAGAGAGAAAGAGAAGCTGTGAGTGAGTGAGAGAGAGAGAAGTTGTGAGTGAGAGAGAGAAAGAGAAGCTGTGAGTGTGTGTGAGAGAGAAAGTGAAGCTGTGAGTGAGAGGGAGAGAGAGAGAGAAGCTGTGAATGAGAGAGAGAGAAAGAGAAGCTGTGAGTGAGAGAGAGAGAGAAAGAGAAGTTGTGAGTGAGAGAGAGAGAGAGAAGCTGTGTGAGAGAGAGAGAAGCTGTGTGAGAGAGAAAAAGAAGCTGTGAGTGAGAGAGAGAAAGAGAAGCTGTGAGTGAGAGAGAGAGAAAGAGAAGCTGTGAGTGGGAGAGAGAGAGAGAAAGAGAAGTTGTGAGTGAGAGAGAGAAAGAGAAGCTGTGAGTGAGAGAGAGAGGGAGAAAGAGAAGCTGTGAGTGAGAGAAAGAGAGAGAAGCTGTGAGTGAGAGAGAGAGAGAGAGTGAGTATGAGAAGCTGTGAGTGAGAGAGAGAGAGAGAAAGATCAGCTGTGAGTGAGAGAGAGAAAGAGAAGCTGTGAGTGAGAGAGAGAGAAAGAGAAACTGTGAGAGAGCGAAAGAGAAGCTGTGAGTGAGAGAGGGAGAGAGAGAAAGAGAAGCTTTGAGTGAGAGAGAGAGAGAGAAAGAGAAGCTGTGAGTGAGAGAGAGAAAGAGAAGCTGTGAGTGAGTGAGAGAGAGAAAGAGAAGCTGTGAGTGAGAGAGAGAGAGAAAGAGAAGTTGTGAGTGAGAGAGAGAGAGAGAAGCTGTGTGTGAGAGAGAGAAGCTGTGTGAGAGAGAAAAAGAAGCTGTGAGTGAGAGAGAGAGAAAGAGAAGCTGTGAGTGAGAGAGAGAGAAAGAGAAGCTGTGAGTGGGAGAGAGAGAGAGAAAGAGAAGCTGTGAGTGAGAGAGAGAAAGAGAAGCTGTGAGTGAGAGAGAGAGGGAGAAAGAGAAGCTGTGAGTGAGAGAAAGAGAGAGAAGCTGTGAGTGAGAGAGAGAGAGAGAGTGAGTATGAGAAGCTGTGAGTGAGAGAGAGAGAGAGAAAGAGAAGCGGTGAGAGAGAGAGAGAGAAGCTGTGAGTGAGAGAGAGATAAAGAGAAGCTGTGAGTTAGAGAGAGACAGAGAAAGAGAAGCTGTGAGTCAGAGAGAGAGAAGCTATGAGTGAGAGAGAGATAGAGAGAGAAAGAGAAGATGTGAGTGAGAGGGAGAGAAGCTGTTAGTGAGAGAGAGAGAGAGAAAGAGTAGCTGTGAGTGAGAGAGAGAGACAGAGAAAGAGAAGCTATAAGTGAGAGAGAGAGAGAAAGAAGCTGAGATAGAGAGAGTGAAGCTGTGAGTGAGAGAGAGACAGAGAAAGAGAAGATGTGAGTGTGTGTGAGAGAGAGAAGCTGTGAGTGAGAGAGAGAGAAGCTGTGAGTCAGAGAGAGAGAAAAAGAAAAGCTGTGAGTAAGAGAGAGTGATAAAGCAATGCTGTGAGGGAGAGAGACAGAGAAAGAGAAGCTGTGAGTGAGAGAGAGAGAGAATGAGAAGCTGTGAGTGAGAGAGAGAGAGAGAGATGCTGTGACTGTGAGTGTGAGAGTGAGAGAAAGAGAAGCTGTGAGTGAGTGATAGAGAGAGATACAGAAGGTGTGAGTGAGAGAGAGAGAGAGAAAGAGAAGTTGTGAGTGAGAGAGAGAAAAAGAAAGAAAAGCTGTGAGTGAGAGAGAGAAGCTGTGAGTGAGAGAGAGAGAGAAAAAGAGAAGCTGTGAGTGAGAGAGAGAGATAGAAGCTGTGAGTGAGTGAGAGAGAGAAGCTGTGAGTGAGAGAGAAAGAGAAGCTGTGAGTGAGAGAGAAAGATTACCTGTGAGTGAGAGAGAGAGATAAAGAGAAGATGTGAGTTAGAGAGAGACAGAGAAAGAGAAGCTGTGAGTGAGAGAGAGAGAAAGAGAAGCTGTGAGTGAGAGAGAGAAGCTGTGAGTGAGGGGAGAGAGAGAGAAGCTCTGAGTGAGAGAGAGAGAAGCTGTGAGAGAGAGAGAGAGAAAGAGAAGATGCGAGTGAGAGAGAGAGAGAGAGAAGCTGTGAGTGAGAGAGAGAGAAGCTGTGAGTGAGAGAGAGAGAGAGAAAGAGAAGTTGTGAGTGAGAGAGAGAGATAAAGCAAAGCTGTGAGTTAGAGAGAGACAGAGAAAGAGAAGCTGTGAGTGACAGAGAGAAAGAGAAGCTGTGAGTGAGAGAGAGAGAGAGAGAAGCTGTGAGTGACAGAGAGAAAGAGGAGCTGTGAGTGAGAGAGAGAAAAAGAGATGCTGTGAGTGAGAGAGAGAGAGAGAAAGAGAAGCTGTGAGTGAGAAAGAGAGAAAGAGAAGCTGTGAGTGAGAGAGAGAAAATGAAAGAAAAGCTGTGAGTGAGAGAGAGAAGCTGTGAGTGAGAGAGAGAGAGAAAGAGAAGCTGTGAGTGAGAGAGAGAGAGAGAGAAAGAGAATCTGTGTGTGTGAGAGAGAAAGAGAAGCTGTGTGTGAGAGAGAGAGAGAAAGAGAAGATGTGAGTGCGAGAGAGAGAGAAAGAGAAGCTGTGAGTATGAGAGAGAGAGAGATGCTGTGTGTGTGAGAGAGAGAGGAGCTGTGAGAGAGAGAAAGAGACTGAGAGAGAATGAGAGAGAGAGAAAGAGAAGCTGTGAGTGAGAGAGAGAGAAAGAGAAGCTGTGAGAGAGAGAGAGAGAATCTGTGACAGTGAGAGAGAGAGCAAAAGAGAAGCTGTGAGTGAGAGAGAGAGAAAGAAAGAAGAAGCTGTGAGTGAGAGAGAGAAAGAGAAGCAGTGAGAGAGAGAAAAAGAAGCTGTGAGTGAGAGAGAGAGAAAGAAAGAGAAGCTGTGAGTGAGAGAGAGAGAGAGAGAAGCTGTGAGTGGGAGAGAGAGAGAGAAAGAGAAGCTGTGAGTGAGAGTTAGAAAGAGAAGCTGTGGGTGAGAGAGAGAAAGAGAAGGTGTGAGTGAGTGAGAGAGAGAGAGAAGGTGTGAGTGAGAGAGAGAAAGAGAAGCTGTTAGTGTGTGTGAGAGAGAAAGAGTAGCTGTGAGTGAGAGGGAGAGAGAGAGAGAAGCTGTGAATGAGAGAGAGAGAAAGAGCAGCTGTGAGTGAGAGAGAGAAAGAGAAGCTGTGAGTGAGAGAGAGAGAGAAAGAGAAGCTGTGAGAGAGAGAGAGAGAGAGAAGCTGTGAGTGAGAGAGGGAGAGAGAGAGAAAGAGAAGCTTTGAGTGAGAGAGAGAGAGAAAGAGAAGCTGTGAGTGAGAGAGAGAGAGAAAGAGAAGCTGTGAGTGAGAGAGAGAGAGAAAGAGAAGCTGTGAGTGAGAGAGAGAGAAGCTGTGAGAGATTGAAAAAGAAGCTGTGAGTGAGAGAGAGAGAAAGAGAAGCTGTGAGTGAGAGAGAGAGAAAGAGAAGCTGTGAGTGGGAGAAAGAGAGAGGAAGAGAAGCTGTGAGTGAGAGAGAGAAAGTGAAGCTGTGAGTGAGAGAGAGAGGGAGAAAGAGAAGCTGTGAGTGAGAGAGAGAGAAGCTGTGAGTGAGAGAGTGAGAGAGAGTGAGTATGAGAATCTGTGAGTGAGAGAGAGAGAGAGAAAGAGAAGAGGTGAGTGAGAGAGAGAGAGAGAGAGAGAGAAGCTGTGAGTGAGAGAGAGAGAGAGAAAGAAGCTGAGAGAGAGAGAGAGAGTGAAGCAGTGAGTTAGAGAAAGAGAAAGAGAAGATGTGAGTGAGTGAGAGAGAGAGAAGCTGTGAGTGAGAGAGAGAGAGAAGCTGTGAGTCAGAGAGAGAGAAAAAGAAAAGCTGTGAGTAAGAGAGAGTCATAAAGCAATGCTGTGAGAGAGAGAGACAGAAAAAGAGAAGCTGTGAGTGAGAGAGAGAGAGAATGAGAAGCTGTGAGTGAGAGAGAGAGAGAGATGCTGTGAGTGTGAGAGTGAGAGAAAGAGAAGCTGTGAGTGAGTGATAGAGAGAGATACAGAAGGTGTGAGTGAGAGAGAGAGAGAGAAAGAGAAGCTGTGAGTGAGAGAGAGAGAAGCTGTGAGTGAGAGAAAGAGGGAGAAAGAGAAGCTGTGAGTGAGAGAGAGAGAGAAAGAGAAGCTGTGAGTGAGAGGGAGAGAGAGAGAAGCTGTGAGTGACAGAGGGAGAAAGAGAAGCTGTGAGTGACAGAGAGAGAGAAAAAGAGAAGAAGTGAGTGAGAGAGAGAGAGAAAGAGAAGCTGTGAGAGATAGAGAGAAAGAGAAGCTGTGAGTGAGAGAGAGAGAGAAAGAGAAGCTGTGAGTGCGAGAGAGAGAGAGAAAGTGAAGCTGTGTGTAAGAGACAGAGAGAGAATCTGTGAGTGAGACAGAGAGAGAGAAGCTGAGAGAGAGAAAGAGACTCTGTGAGAATGAGAGAGAGAAAGAGAAGCTGTGAGTGAGAGAGAGAGAGAAAGAGAAGCTGTGAGTGAGAGAGAGAGAGAAAGAGAAGCTGTTAGTGAGAGAGAGAGTGAAATAAGCTGTCCGTGAGAGAGAGAGAGAAAGAGAAGCTGTGAGTGAGAGAGAGAGACAGAGAAAGAGAAGCTATGAGTGAGAGAGAGAGAGAGAAAGAGAAGCTGAGTGAGAGAGAGAGAGTGAAGCTGTGAGTGAGAGAAAGAGAAAGAGAATCTGTGAGTAAGAGAGAGAGATAAAGCGATGCTGTGCGCGAGAGAGACAGAGAAAGAGAAGCTGTGAGTGACAGAGAGAGAGAAAAAGAGAAGAAGTGAGTGAGAGAGAGAGAGAGAGAGAAGCTGTGAGAGAGAGAGAAAGAGAAGCTGTGAGTGAGAGAGAGAGAAAAAGAGAAGCTGTGAGTGCGAGAGAGAGAGAGAGAGAAAGTGAAGCTGTGAGTAAGAGACAGAGAGAGAATCTGTGAGTGAGAGAGAGAGAGAGAAGCTGTGAGAGAGAGAAAGAGACTCTGTGAGAATGAGAGAGAGAAAGAGAAGCTGTGAGTGAGAGAGAGAGAGAAAGAGAAGCTGTGAGTGAGAGAGAGAGAGAAAGAGAAGCTGTTAGTGAGAGAGAGAGTGAAATAAGCTGTCCGTGAGAGAGAGAGAGAAAGAGAATCTGTGAGTGAGAGAGAGAGACAGAGAAAGAGAAGCTATCAGTGAGAGAGAGAGAGAGAAAGAGAAGCTGAGTGAGAGAGAGAGAGTGAATCTGTGAGTGAGAGAAAGAGAAAGAGAATCTGTGAGTAAGAGAGAGAGATAAAGCGATGCTGTGCGAGAGAGAGACAGAGAAAGAGAAGCTGTGAGTGACAGAGAGAGAGAAAAAGAGAAGAAGTGAGTGAGAGAGAGAGAGAGAAGCTGTGAGAGAGAGAGAAAGAGAAGCTGTGAGTGAGAGAGAGAGAGAAAGAGAAGCTGTGAGTGCGAGAGAGAGAGAGAGAGAGAAAGTGAAGCTGTGAGTAAGAGACAGAGAGAGAATCTGTGAGTGAGAGAGAGAGAGAGAAGCTGTGAGAGAGAGAAAGAGACTCTGTGAGAATGAGAGAGAGAAAGAGAAGCTGTGAGTGAGAGAGAGAGAGATAGAGAAGCTGTGAGTGAGAGAGAGAGAGAAAGAGAAGCTGTTAGTGAGAGAGAGAGTGAAATAAGCTGTCTGTGAGAGAGAGAGAGAGAAAGAGAATCTGTGAGTGAGAGAGAGAGACAGAGAAAGAGAAGCTATGAGAGAGAGAGAGAGAGAAAGAGAAGCTGAGTGAGAGAGAGAGTGAAGCTGTGAGTGAGAGAGAGAGAAAGAGAAAGAGAATCTGTGAGTAAGAGAGAGAGATAAAGCGATGCTGTGCGAGAGAGAGACAGAGAAAGAGAAGCTGTGAGTGAGAGAGAGAGAGAGAGAAGCTGTGAGTGAGAGAGAGAGAGAAAGAGAAGCTGTGAGTGAGAGAGAGAGAAAGAGAAGCTGTGAGTGAGAGAGAGAAATAGAAAGAGATCTGTGAGTGAGAGAGAGAGAAGCTGTGAGTGAGAGAGAGAGATAAAGAGAAACTGTGAGTGAGAGGGAGAGAGAGAGAAGCTGTGAGTGACAGAGAGAGAAAGAGAAGCTGTGAGTGAGAGAGAGAGAGAAAGAGAAGCTGTGTGAGAGAGAGAGAAAGAGAAGCTGGGAGTGAGAGAGAGAGTAAGATAAGCTGTGCGTGCGAGAGAGAGAGAGAGAGAGAAAGAGAAGCTGTGAGTAAGACAGAGAGAGAAGCTGGGAGTGAGAGAGAGAGCGAAGGTGTGAGTGAGAGAGAAAGAGAAGCTGTGAGTGAGAGAGAGAGTGAAAGAAGCTGTGAGTGAGAGAGAGAGAGAGAAAGAGAAGCTGTGAGTGAGAGTGTGAGAAAGCAAGCTGTGAGAGAGAGAGCAAGAGAAAGAGAAGCTGTGAGTTGGAGAGAGAGTGAGAGAAAGAGAAGCTGTGAGTGAGAGTGAGAGAGAGAGAAAGAGAAGCTGTTACAGTGAGTGAGAGAGAGAGCGAAAGAGAATCTGTGAGTGAGAGAGAGAGAGAGAATCTGTGAGTGAGAGAGAGAGAGAAGCTGTGAGAGAGAGAAAGAGACTGTGAGAGAGAATGAGAGAGAGAAAGAGAAGCTGTGAGTGAGTGAGAGAGAGAAAGAGAAGCTGTGAGTGAGAGAGAGAGAGAAAGAGAAGCTGTTAGTGAGAGAGAGAGTGAAAGAAGCTGTCAGTGAGAGAGAGAGAGAAAGAGAAGCTGTGAGTGATAGAGAGAGACAGAGAAAGAGAAGCTATGAGTGAGAGAGAGAGAGAGAAAGAGAAGCTGAGTGAGAGAGAGAGTGAAGCTATGAGTGAGAGAGGGAGAGAGAAAGAGAAGCTGTGAGTGAGAGAGAGAGAGAAGCTGTGAGTGAGTGAGAGAGAGAATCTGTGAGTGACAGAGAGAGAGAAAGAGAATCTGTGAGTACGAGATAGAGATAAAGCGATGCTGTGCGAGAGAGAGACAAAGAGAAGCTGTGAGTGAGTGAGAGAGAGAGAGAGAGACGCTGTGAGTGAGTGAGAGAGAGAAAGAGAAGCTGTGAGTGAGAGAGAGAGAGAAGCTGTGAGTGAGAGAGAGAGGGAGAAAGAAGCTGTGAGTGAAAGAGAGAAAAAGAAATAGATCTGTGAGTGAGTGAGAGAGAAGCTGTGAGTGAGAGGGAGAGGGAGAAGCTGTGAGTGACAGAGAGAAAGAGAAGCTGTGAGTGAGAGAGAGAGAGAGAAAGAGAGGCTGTGTGAGAGAGAGAGAAAGAGAAGCTGAGTGTGAGAGAGAGAAAGAGAAGCTGTGAGTGCGAGAGAGAGAGAGAGAGAGAGAAAGAGAAGCTGTGAGTAAGAGACAGAGAGAGAAGCTGTGAGTGAGAGAGAGAAGCTGTGAGAGAGAGAAAGAGTGTGAGAGAGAATTAGAGAGAGAAAGAGAAGCTGTGAGAGAGAGAGAGAAAGAGAAGCTGTGAGTGAAAGAGAAAGAGAAGCTGTGAGTGAGAGAGAGACAGAGAAAGAGAAGCTATGAGTGAGAGAGAGAGTGAAGCTGTGAGTGAGAGAGAGAGAGAGAAAGAGAAGATGTAAGTGAGAGAGAGAGAGAAGCTGTGAGTGAGAGAGAGAGAGAAGCTGTGAGTGACAGAGAGAGACAAAGAGAATCTGTGAGTAAGAGATAGAGATAAAGCGATGCTGTGCGAGAGAGAGACAGAGAAAGAGAAGCTGTGAGTGAGAGAGAGAGAGAAAAAGAGAAGCTGAGAGTGAGAGAGAGAAAAAGAAAGAGATCTGTGAGTGAGAGAGAGAGAAGCTGTGAGTGAGAGAGAGAGGGAGAATGAGAAGCTGTGAGTGAGAGAGAGAGAGAAAGAGAAGCTGTGAGTGAGAGGGAGAGAGAGAGAGAAACTGTGAGTGCCAGAGAGAGAAAGAGAAGCTGTGAGTGAGAGAGTGAGAGAAAGAGAAGCTGTGAGAGAGAGAGAGAGAGAGAAGCTGAGAGTGAGAGAGAGAAAGATAAGCTGTGAGTGCGAGAGAGAGAGAAAGAGAAGATGTGAGAGAGAGAGAGAGAAAGAGAAGCTGTGAGTGAGAGAGAGAGAGAAGCTGTGAGTGAGAGAGTGAGAGAGAAGATGTGAGTGTGAGAGAGAAAGAGAAAGAGAAGCTGTGAGTGAGTGAGAGAGAGATAAAGAGAAGCTGTGAGGGATAGAGAGAGATAAAGAGAAGCTGTGAGAGAGAGAAAGAGAAGATGTGAGTGAGAGAGAGAAAGAGAAAGAGAAGCTGTGAGTGAGTGAGTGAGAGAAGCTGTGAGTGAGAGAGAGAGAGAAGCTGTGAGTGAGAGAGAAAGAAAGAAAGAGAAGCTATGAGTGAGAGAGAGAGAGAGACAGAGAGACAGAGAGACAGAGAAAAAGAGAAGCTGTGAGTGAGAGAGAGAAAGAAAGAGAAACTGTGAGTGAGAGAGAGAGAGAAGCTGTGAGTGAGAGAGAGAGAGAGAAGATGTGAGTGAGAGAGTGAGAGAGAGAAAGAGGTGTGAGTGAGAGAGAGAGAGAAAGAGAAGCTGTGAGCGAGAGAGAGAATGAAAGAGAAGCTGTGACTGAGAGAGAGAGAAAAAGACAAGCTGTGAGTTAGAGAGAGACAGAGAAAGATAAGTTGTGAGTGAGATAGAGAGAGAGTAGCTGTGAGTGAGAAAGAGAGAGAAGCTGTGAGTGGGAGAGAGAGAGAGAGAAAGAGAAGATATGAGTGAGAGAGAGAAAGAGAAACTGTGAGTGAGAGAGAGAGAGAAAGAAAGAGAAGCTGTGAGTGAGAGAGAGATAAAGAGAAGCTGTGAGTTAGAGAGAGACAGAGAAAGAGAAGCTGTGAGTGAGAGAGAGAGAGAGAAAGAGAAGCTGTGAGTGAGAGAGAGAGAGAAAGAGAAGCTGTGAGTGAGAGAGAGAGAGAAAGAGAAGCTGTCAGAGAGAGAAAGAAAGAGAGAGATGCTGTGAGTGAGTGAGAGAGAGAAGCTGTGAGTGAGAGAGAGAGAGAAGATGTGAGTGAGAGAGAGAAAGAGAACCTTTGAGTGAGAGAGAGAGAGAAAGAAAGAGAAGCTGTGAGTGAGAGAGAGATAAAGAGAAGCTGTGAGTGAGAGAGAGAGAGAGAAAGAGAAGATGTGAGTGAGAGAGAGAAAGAGAAACTGTGAGTGAGAGAGAGAGAGAAAGAAAGAGAAGCTGTGAGTGAGAGAGAGATAGAAAGAGAAACTGTGACTGAGTGAGAGAGATAAAGACAAGCTGCGAGTTAGAGAGAGACAGAGAAAGAGAAGCTGTGAGTGAGAGAGAGAGAGAGAGAGAAGCTGTGAGTGAGAGAGAGAGAAGCTGTGAGTGAGAGAGAGAGAGAGAAAGAGAAGATGTGAGTGAGAGAGAGAAAGAGAACCTTTGAGTGAGAGAGAGAGAGAGAGAGAAAGAGAAGCTGTGAGTGAGAGAGAGAGATAAAGAGAAGCTGTGAGAGAGAGACAGAGAAAGAGAAGCTGTGAGTGAGAGAGAGAGAAAGAGAAGCTGTGAGAGAGAGAGAGATAAAGAGAAGCTGTGAGTGAGAG
Source organism: Bradypodion ventrale (assembly GCA_035047345.1). NCBI lineage: Eukaryota > Metazoa > Chordata > Lepidosauria > Squamata > Chamaeleonidae > Bradypodion > Bradypodion ventrale. The sequence continues at coordinate 7,686,734 of JAWDJE010000018.1, read as the reverse complement.
AGAGAGAAAGAGAAGCTGTGAGTGAGAGAGAGAGAGAGAAAGGAAGAGAAGCTGTGAGTGAGAGAGAGAGAAGCTTTGAGTGAGTGAGAGAGGGAGAAAGTGAAGCGGTGAGTAAGAGAGAGAGAATAAGAGAAGCTGTGAGTGCGAGAGAGAGAGAGAAAAAAAGAGAATCTGTCAGTAAGAGAGAGAGAGAAGCTGTGAGTGAGAGAGAGAGAGATAGAAGCTGAGAGTGAGAGAGAGAGAGATAGAAGCTGTGAGTGAGAGAGAGAGAGAAGCTGTGAGTGAGAGTGAGAGAGAAAAAGAGAAGCTGTGAGTGAGAGAGAGGCAGAGAAAGAGAAGCTGTGAGTGAGAGAGAGAGAGAGAGAAAGAGAAGCTGTGTGTGTGTGAGAGAGAGAGAAGCTGTGAGTGTGAGAGAGAGATAGAAAGAGAAGATGTTAGTAAGAGAGTGAAAGAGAGAGAAAGATAACCTGTGAGTGAGAAAGAGAGAGAGAAGCTGTGAGTGAGAGAGAGAGAAGTTGTGAGGAGAGAGAGAGAGAAGATGTGAGTGTGAGAGAGAAAGAGAAAGAGAAGCTTTGAGTGAGTGAGAGAGAGAGATAAAGAGAAGCTGTGAGTGATAGAGAGAGATAAAGAGAAGCTGTGAGTGAGAGAGAGAGAAGCTGTGAGTGAGAGAGAGAGAAAGAGAAGCTGTGAGTGAGAGAGAGAAGCTGTGAGTGAGAGAGAAAGAGAAGATGTGAGTGAGAGAGACAGAGAGAAAGAGAAGCTGTGAGTGAGAGAGAGAGAAAGAAAGAGAAGCTGTGAGTGAGAGAGAGAGAGAAGCTGTGAGTGAGAGAGAGAGGGAGAAAGAGAAGCTGTGAGTGAGAGAGAGAGAGAGAGAAAGAGAAGCTGTGAGTGAGAGAGAGAGAGAAGATGTGAGTGAGAGAGTGAGAGAGAGAAAGAGGTGTGAGTGAGAGAGAAAGAAAGAAAGAGAAGCTGTGAGTGAGAGAGAGAATGAAAGAGAAGCTGTGACTGAGAGAGAGATAAAGACAAGCTGTGAGTTAGAGAGAGACAGAGAAAGATAAGTTGTGAGTGAGATAGAGAGAGAGTAGCTGTGAGTGAGAAAGAGAGAGAAGCTGTGAGTGAGAGAGAGAGAGGGAAAGAGAAGATGTGAGTGAGAGAGAGAAAGAGAAACTGTGAGTGAGAGAGAGAGAGAAAGAAAGAGAAGATGTGAGTGAGAGAGAGATAAAGAGAAGCTGTGAGTTAGAGAGAGACAGAGAAAGAGAAGCTGTGAGTGAGAGAGAGAGAGAGAAAGAGAAGCTGTGAGTGAGAGAGAGAGAGATAAAGAGAAGCTGTGAGTGAGAGAGAGAGAGAAAGAGAAGCTGTCAGAGAGCGAGAGAAAGAGAGAGATGCTGTGAGTGAGTGAGAGAGAGAAGCTGTGAGTGAGAGTGAGAGGGAGCAAGAGAAGCGGTGAGTGAGAGAGAGAAAGAGAAGCTGTGAGTAAGAGAGAGAGAGAGAGAAAGAGAAGATGTGAGTGAGAGAGAGAGAGAGAGAAGCTGTGAGTGAGAGAGAGAGAGAGCGAAGCTGTGAGAGAGATAGAGAAAGAGAAGCTGTGAGTGAGAGAGACAAAGAGAAGCTGTGAGTGAGAGAGAGATAAAGAGAAGCTGTGAGTTAGAGAGAAACAGTGAAAGAGAAGCTATGAGTGAGAGAGAGAGAGAAAGAGAAGCTGTGTGTGTGTGAGAGAGAGAAGCTGTGAGTGAGAGAGAGAGAGAGAAAGAGAAGATAGTGAGAGAGTGAGAGAGAGAAAGAGAAGCTGTGAGTGAGAGAGAGAGAAGCTGTGAGTGAGAGAGTGAGAGAGAAAGAGAAGCTGTGAGTTAGAGAGAAACAGAGAAAGTGAAGCTGTGAGTGAGAGAGAGAGAAAGAGAAGCTGTGAGTGAGAGAGAGAGAAAGAGAAGCTGTGAGTGAGAGAGAGAAAGAAAGAGAAGCTGTGAGTGAGAGAGAGAAGCTGTGAGTGAGAGAGAGAGAGAAGCTGTGAGTGAGAGAGTGAAAGAGAGGCTGTGAGTGATAGAGAGAGAGAGAGAAAGAGAATCTGTGATTGAGAGAGAGATAAAGAGAAGCTGTGAGTTAGAGAGAGACAGAGAAAGAGAAGCTTTGAGTGAGAGAGAGAGAGAAAGAGAAACTGTGAGTGAGAGAGAGAGTAAGAGAAGCTGTGAGTGAGAGAGAGACAGAATCTGTTAGTGAGAGAGTGAGGGAGTAAGAGAAGCTGTGAGTGAGAGAGAGAGAGAAAGAAAAGCTGTGAGTGAGTGAGAGAAGCTGTGAGTGAGAGAGAGAGAAAGAGAAGCTGTGAGTGAGAGAGAGACAGAAAGAAAGAGAAGCTGTGTGTGTGTGTGAGAAAGAGAAGCTGTGAGAGAGAGAGAGAGAGAGAAAGAGAAGATGTTAGTAAGAGAGTGAGAGAGAGAAAGAGAACCTGTGAGTGAGAAAGAGAGAGAGAAGCTGTGAGTGAGAGAGAGAGAAGGTGTGAGGAGAGAGAGAGAGAAGATGTGAGTGTGAGAGAGAAAGAGAAAGAGAAGCTTTGAGTGAGTGAGAGAGAGATATAAAGAGAAGCTGTGAGTGATAGAGAGAGATAAAGAGAAGCTGTGAGTGAGAGAGAGAGAGAAGCTGTGAGTGAGAGAGAGAGAGAAAGAGAAGCTGTGAGTGAGAGAGAGAAGCTGTGAGTGAGAGAGAGATAGAAGCTGTGAGTGAGAGAGAAAGAAAGAAAGAGAAGATGTGAGAGAGAAAGAGAAGATGTGAGTGAGAGAGAGAGAGAAAGAAAGAGAAGCTGTGAGTGAGAGAGAGAGAGAAGCTGTGAGTGAGAGAGAGGGAGAAAGAGAAGCTGTGAGTGAGAGAGAGAGAGAGAAAGAGAAGCTGTGAGTGAGAGAGAGAGAGAGAAGATGTGAGTGAGAGAGTGAGAGAGAGAAAGAGGTGTGAGTGAGAGAGAGAGAGAAAGAGAAGCTGTGAGTGAGAGAGAGAATGAAAGAGAAGCTGTGACTGAGAGTGAGAGATAAAGACAAGCTGTGAGTTAGAGAGAGACAGAGAAAGATAAGTTGTGAGTGAGATAGAGAGAGAGTAGCTATGAGTGAGAAAGAGAGAGAAGCTGTGAGTGAGAGAGAGAGATAGAAAGAGAAGATGTGAGTGAGAGAGAGAAAGAGAAACTGTGAGTGAGAGAGAGAGAGAACGAAAGAGAAGCTGTGAGTGAGAGAGAGAGATAAAGAGAAGCTGTAAGTTAGAGAGAGACAGAGAAAGAGAAGCTGTGAGTGAGAAAGAGAGAGAAGCTGTGAGTGAGAGAGAGAGAGAAAGCTGTGAGTGTTAGAGAGAAAGACATGCTGTGAGTGAGAGAGAGAGAGAGACAGAGAAGCTGTGAGTGAGAGAGAGAAAAAGAGAAGCTGTGAGTTAGAGAGAGACAGAGGAAGATATGCTGTGAGTGAGAGAGAGAGAGAGAGAAAGAGAACCTGTGAGTGAGAGAGAGAGAGAAAGAGAAGATGTGAGTGAGAGAGAGAGAGAAAGAGAAGATGTGAGTGAGAGAGAGAGAGAGAAAGAGAAGCTGTGAGTGAGAGAGAGAGAGAGAAGCTGTGAGAGAGAGAGATATATGCTGTGAGGGAGAGAGAGAGAAGCTGTGTGTGTGAGAGAGAAAGAGAAGCTGTGAGTGAGTGAGAGAGAGAGAAGATGTGAGTGAGAGAGAGAAGCTGTGAGTGTGAGAGAGAGAGATAAAGAGAAGCTGTGAGTGAGAGAGAGAGAGAAAGAGAAGCTGGGAGTGAGAGAGAGAGAAAGAGAAGGTGTGTGAGAAAGAGAGAGAAGCTGTGAGAGAGAGAGAGAAGCTGTGTGTGAGAGAGACAGAAAGAAAGAGAAGCTGTGAGTGAGAGAGAGATAAAGAGAAGTTGTAAGTTAGAGAGAGACAGAGAAAGAGAAGCTGTGAGTGAGAAAGAGAGAGAAGCTGTGAGTGAGAGAGAGAGAGAAAGCTGTGAGTGTTAGAGGGAAAGACATGCTGTGAGTGAGAGAGAGAGAGAGAGACAGAGAAGCTGTGAGTGAGAGAGAGAAAAAGAGAAGCTGTGAGTTAGAGAGAGACAGAGGAAGATATGCTGTGTGTGATAGAGAGAGAGAGAAAGAGAACCTGTGAATGAGAGAGAGAAGCTGTGAGTGAGAGAGAGAGAGAAAAAGAAGATGTGAGTGAGAGAGAGAGAGAAAGAGAAGATGTGAGAGAGAGAGAGAGAGAAAGAGAAGCTGTGAGTGTGAGAGAGAGAGAGAAGCTGTGAGAGAGAGAGAGATATGCTGTGAGGGAGAGAGAGAAGCTGTGAGTGAGAGAGAGAGAGAAAGACAAGCTGTGTGTGTGAGAGAGAAAGAGAAGCTGTGAGTGAGTGAGAGAGAGAGAAGATGTGAGTGAGAGAGAGAAGCTGTGAGTATGAGAGAGAGAGAGATAAAGATAAGCTGTGAGTGAGGGAGAGAGAGAAAGAGAAGCTGGGAGTGAGAGAGAGAGAAAGAGAAGGTGTGTGAGAAAGAGAGAGAAGCTGTGAGAGAGAGAGAGAAGCTGTGAGTGAGAGAGACAGAAAGAAAGAGAAGCTGTGAGTGAGAGAGAGAGAAAGAGAAGCTGTGTGAGAGGGAGAGAGAAAGAGAAGCTGTGAGTGAGAGAGAGAGAGAAAGAGAAGCTGTGAGTTAGAGAGAGACAGAGAAAGAGAAGCTGTGAATGAGAAAGAGAGAGAAGCTGTGAGTGAGAGAGAGAGAGAGAAAGAGAAGCTGTGAGTGAGAGAGAGAGAAAGAGAAGCTGTGAGTGAGAGAGAGAGAGGCTGTGAGTGAGAGAGTGGGAGAAGCTGTGTGTGTGATAGAGAGAGAGAAGCTGTGAGTGAGAGAGAGAGAAAGAAAGAGAAGCTGTGAGTGTGAGAGAGAAGCTGTGAGAGAGAGAGAGAAAGAGAAGCTGTGAGTGAGAGAGAGAGAAAGAGAAGCTGTGAGTGAGAGAGAGAGAGGCTGTGAGTGAGAGAGTGGGAGAAGCTGTGTGTGTGTGATAGAGAGAGAGAAGCTGTGAGTGAGAGAGAGAGAAAGAAAGAGAAGCTGTGAGTGTGAGAGAGAAGCTGTGAGTGAGAGAGAGAGAAAGAGAAGCTGTGAGTGAGTGAGAGAGAAAGAGAAGCTGTGAGTGAGAGAGAGAGAGAAAGAGAAGCTGTGAGTGAGAGAGAGAGAAGCTGTGAGTGATTGAGAGAGAAAGAGAAGCTGTGAGAGAGAGAGAAGCTGTGAGTGAGAGAGAGAGATAAATAGAAGCTGTGAGTTAGAGAGAGACAGAGAAAGAGAAGCTGTGAGTGAGAGAGAGAGAGAGAGCTGTGAGTGAGAAAGAGAGAGAAGCTGTGAGTGAGAGAGAGAGAAAGAGAAGATGTGAGTGAGAGAGAAAGAGAAGCTGTGAGTGAGAGAGAGAGACAGAAAGAAAGAGAAGCTGTGACTTAGAGAGAGATAAAGACTAGCGGTGAGTTAGAGAGAGACAGAGAAAGAGAAGCTGTGAGTGAGAGAGAGAGAGCGACAAGCTGTGAGAGAGAAAGAGAGAGAAGCTGTGAGTGAGAGAGAGAGAGAGAAAGAGAATATGTGAGTGAGAGAGAGAGAAAGAAAAACTGTGAGTGAGAGAGAGAGAGAAAGAAAGAGAAGCTGTAAGTGAGGGAGAGAAATAAAGAGATGCTGTGAGTTAGAGAGAGACAGAGAACGAGAAGCTGTGAGTGAGAGAGAGAGAGAGAAAGAGAAGCTGTGAGTGAGAGAGAGAGAAAGAGAAGCTGTGAGTGAGAGAGAGAGAGAAGCTGTGAGTGAGAGAGAAAGACATGCTGTGAGTGAGAGAGAGAGAGAAAGAGAAGCTGTGAGTTAGAGAGAGACAGAGGAAGATATGCTGTGTGTGATAGAGAGAGAGAGAAAGAGAACCTGTGAATGAGAGAGAAGCTGTGAGTGAGAGAGAGAGAGAAAGAGAAGATGTGAGTGAGAGAGAGAGAGAAAGAGAAGATGTGAGTGAGAGAGAGAGAGAGAAAGAGAAGCTGTGAGTGAGAGAGAGAGAGAAGCTGTGAGAGAGAGAGATATGCTGTGAGGGAGAGAGAGAAGCTGTGAGTGAGAGAGAGAGAGAAAGACAAGCTGTGTGTGTGAGAGAGAAAGAGAAGCTGTGAGTGAGTGAGAGAGAGAGAAGATGTGAGTGAGAGAGAGAAGCTGTGAGTGTGTGAGAGAGAGAGATAAAGATAAGCTGTGAGTGAGAGAGAGAGAGAAAGAGAAGCTGGGAGTGAGAGAGAGAGAAAGAGAAGGTGTGTGAGAAAGAGAGAGAAGCTGTGAGAGAGAGAGAAGCTGTGAGTGAGAGAGACAGAAAGAAAGAGAAGCTGTGAGTGAGAGAGAGAGAAAGAGAAGCTGTGTGAGAGGGAGAGAGAAAGAGAAGCTGTGAGTGAGAGAGACAGAGAAAGAGAAGCTGTGAGTTAGAGAGAGACAGAGAAAGAGAAGCTGTGAGTGAGAAAGAGAGAGAAGCTGTGAGTGAGAGAGAGAGAGAGAAAGAGAAGCTGTGAGTGAGAGAGAGAGAAAGAGAAGCTGTGAGTGAGAGAGAGAGAGGCTGTGAGTGAGAGAGTGGGAGAAGCTGTGTGTGTGTGATAGAGAGAGAGAAGCTGTGAGTGAGTGAGAGAGAGAAAGAAAGAGAAGCTGTGAGTGTGAGAGAGAAGCTGTGAGAGAGAGAGAGAGAGAGAAAGAGAAGCTGTTTGTGAGAGAGAGAGAAAGAGAAGCTGTGAGTGAGAGAGAGAGAGGCTGTGAGTGAGAGAGTGGGAGAAGCTGTGTGTGTGTGATAGAGAGAGAGAAGCTGTGAGTGAGAGAGAGAGAAAGAAAGAGAAGCTGTGAGTGTGAGAGAGAAGCTGTGAGTGAGAGAGAGAGAAAGAGAAGCTGTGAGTGAGTGAGAGAGAAAGAGAAGCTGTGAGTGAGAGAGAGAGAGAGAAAGAGAAGCTGTGAGTGAGAGAGAGAGAAGCTGTGAGTGAGTGAGAGAGAAAGAGAAGCTGTGAGAGAGAGAGAAGCTGTGAGTGAGAGAGAGAGATAAATAGAAGCTGTGAGTTAGAGAGAGACAGAGAAAGAGAAGCTGTGAGTGAGAGAGAGAGAGCTGTGAGTGAGAAAGAGAGAGAAGCTGTGAGTGAGAGAGAGAGAAAGAGAAGATGTGAGTGAGAGAGAAAGAGAAGCTGTGAGTGAGAGAGAGAGACAGAAAGAAAGAGAAGCTGTGACTTAGAGAGAGATAAAGACTAGCGGTGAGTTAGAGAGAGACAGAGAAAGAGAAGCTGTGAGTGAGAGAGAGAGAGCGAGAAGCTGTGAGAGAGAAAGAGAGAGAAGCTGTGAGTGAGAGAGAGAGAGAGAAAGAGAAGATGTGAGTGAGAGAGAGAGAAAGAAAAACTGTGAGTGAGAGAGAGAGAGAAAGAAAGAGAAGCTGTAAGTGAGGGAGAGAAATAAAGAGAAGCTGTGAGTTAGAGAGAGACAGAGAAAGAGAAGCTGTGAGTGAGAGAGAGAGAGAGAAAGAGAAGCTGTGAGTGAGAGAGAGAGAAAGAGAAGCTGTGAGTGAGAGAGAGAGAGAGAGAAGCTGTGAGTGAGAGAGAAAGACACGCTGTGAGTGAGAGAGAGAGAGAAAGAGAAGCTGTGAGTGAGAGAGAGAAAAACAGAAGCTGTGAGTTAGAGAGAGACAGAGAAAGAGAAGCTGTGAGTGAGAGAAGAGAGAGAGAAAGAGAAGCTGTGAGTGAGAGACAGAAAGGGAAAGAGAAGCTGTGAGTGAGAGAGAGAGAGAAAGAGAAGCTGTGAGTGAGAGAGAGAGAGAAAGAGAAGCTGTGAGTGAGAGAGAGAAAGAGAAGCTGTGAGTGAGAGAGAGAGGGAAAGAAAGAGAAGCTGTGAGTGAGAGAGAAAGAAATAGAAGCTGTGAGTGAGTGAGAGAGAAGCTGTGAGTGTGAGAGAGAGAGAGAAAGAGAAGCTGTGAGAGAGAGAAAGAGAAGCTGTGAGTGAGAGAGAAAGAGAAGCTGTGAGTGAGAGAGATAGAGAAAGAGAAGCTGTGAGTGAGAGAGAGAGAAAGAGAAGCTGTGAGAGAGAGAAAGAGAAGCTGTGAGTGAGAGAGAAAGAGAAGCTGTGAGTGAGAGAGATAGAGAAAGAGAAGCTGTGAGTGAGAGAGAGAGAAAGAGAAGCTGTGAGTGAGAGAGAGAGAGAAAGAGAAGCTGTGTGAGAGAGAGAGAAGCTGTGAGTGAGAGAGAAAGAAAGAAATAGAAGCTGTGAGTGAGTGAGAGAGAGAGAAGCTGTGAGTGAGAGAGAGAGAGAAGCTCTGAGTGAGAGAGAAAGGGAAAGAGAGGCTGTGAGTGAGAGAGAGAAAGTGAAGCTGTGAGTGAGAGAGAGAGAGAAAGCGAAGATGTGTGAGAGAGAGAGAAGCTGTGAGTGAGAGAGAAAGAAAGAAATAGAAGCTGTGAGTGAGTGAGAGAGAGAGAAGCTGTGAGTGAGAGAGAGAGAGAAGCTGTGAGTGAGAGAGAGAAAGAGAAGCTGTGAGTGAGAGAGAGAGAGAAAGAGAAGCTGTGAGTGAGAGAGAGATAAAGAGAAGCTTTGAGTTAGAGAGAAAGAGAAAGAGAAGCTGTGAGTGAGAGAGAGAGCGAGAAGAAAAGAATCTGTGAGTGAGAGAGAGAGAGAGAAGCTGTGAGTGAGAGAGAGAGAGAGAGAAGCTGTGAGTGAGAGAGACAAAGAGAAGCTGTGTGAGAGAGAGAGAGAAAGAGAAGCTGTGAGTGAGAGAGAGATAAAGAGAAGCTGTGAGTTAGAGAGAGACAGAGAAAGAGAAGCTGTGAGTGAGAGAGAGAGAGAGAAGCTGTGAGTGAGAGAGAGAGAGAGAAGCTGTGAGTGAGAGAGAAAGAGAGGCTGTGAGTGAGAGAGAGAGGGTGAAAGAGAAGCTGTGATTGTGAGAGAGAGGGAGAAAAAGGGATGCTGTCAGTGAGTGTGAGAGAGAGAGAGAAGCTGTGACAGTGGAAGAGAGAGAAAGAGAAGCTGTGAGTGAGTGAGAGAGAAAGAAAGAAGCTATGAGTGAGAGAGAGAGAAGCTGTAAGTGAGAGAGAGAGGGAGAAAGAGAAGCTGTGAGAGAGATAGAGAAAGAGAAGCTGTGAGTGAGAGAGAGAGACAGAGAAAGAGAACCTGTGAGTGAGAGAGAGAGAGCTAGAAGTTGTGAGTGAGTGAGGGAGAGACAAGCTGTGAGTGAGAGAGAGAAAGAGAAGCTGTGAGTGAGAGAGAGAGAGAAAGAGAAGCTGTGAGTGAGAGAGAGATAAAGAGAAGCTGTGAGTTAGAGAGAGAGAGAAAGAGAAGCTGTGAGTGAGAGAGAGAGAAGCTGTGAGTGAGAGAGAGAGGGAGAAAGTGAAGCGGTGAGTGAGAGAGAGAGAGAGAAGCTGTTAGTGAGAGAGAGAGAGAAAAAAAAGAATCTGTGAGTGAGAGAGAGAGAGAGAAGCTGTGAGTGAGAGAGAGAGAGAGAAGCTGTGAGTGTGAGAGAGAAAGAGAAGCTGTGAGTGAGTGAGAGAGAGAGAAGTTGTGAGTGAGAGAGAAAGGGAAAGAGAGGCTGTGAGTGAGAGAGAGAGAAAGTGAAGCTGTGAGTGAGAGAGAGAGAGAAAGCGAAGATGTGAGAGAGAGAGAGAGAAGCTGTGAGTGAGAGAGAAAGAAAGAAATAGAAGCTGTGAGTGAGTGAGAGAGAGAGAAGCTGTGAGTGAGAGAGAGAGAGAAGCTGTGAGTGAGAGAGAGAAAGAGAAGCTGTGAGTGAGAGAGAGAGAGAAAGAGAAGCTGTGAGTGAGAGAGAGATAAAGAGAAGCTTTGAGTTAGAGAGAAAGAGAAAGAGAAGCTGTGAGTGAGAGAGAGAAAGAGAAGCTGTGAGTGAGAGAGAGAGAGAAAGAGAAGCTGTGAGTGAGAGAGAGATAAAGAGAAGCTTTGAGTTAGAGAGAAAGAGAAAGAGAAGCTGTGAGTGAGAGAGAGAGAAGCTGTGAGTGAGAGAGAGAGGGAGAAAGTGAAGCGGTGAGTGAGAGAGAGAGATAGAGAAGCTGTGAGTGAGAGAGAGAGCGAGAAGAAAAGAATCTGTGAGTGAGAGAGAGAGAGAGAAGCTGTGAGTGAGAGAGAGAGAGAGAGAAGCTGTGAGTGAGAGAGACAAAGAGAAGCTGTGAGTGAGAGAGAGAGAGAAAGAGAAGCTGTGAGTGAGAGAGAGATAAAGAGAAGCTGTGAGTTAGAGAGAGACAGAGAAAGAGAAGCTGTGAGTGAGAGAGAGAGAGAGAAGCTGTGAGTGAGAGAGAGAGAGAAGCTGTGAGTGAGAGAGAAAGAGAGGCTGTGAGTGAGAGAGAGAGGGTGAAAGAGAAGCTGTGATTGTGAGAGAGAGGGAGAAAAAGGGATGCTGTCAGTGAGCGTGTGAGAGAGAGAGAAGCTGTGACAGTGGAAGAGAGAGAAAGAGAAGCTGTGAGTGAGTGAGAGAGAAAGAAAGAGAAGCTATGAGTGAGAGAGAGAGAAGCTGTAAGTGAGAGAGAGAGGGAGAAAGAGAAGCTGTGAGAGAGATAGAGAAAGAGAAGCTGTGAGTGAGAGAGAGAGACAGAGAAAGAGAACCTGTGAGTGAGAGAGAGAGAGCTAGAAGTTGTGAGTGAGTGAGGGAGAGACAAGCTGTGAGTGAGAGAGAGAAAGAGAAGCTGTGAGTGAGAGAGAGAGAGAAAGAGAAGCTGTGAGTGAGAGAGAGATAAAGAGAAGCTGTGAGTTAGAGAGAGAGAGAAAGAGAAGCTGTGAGTGAGAGAGAGAGAAGCTGTGAGTGAGAGAGAGAGGGAGAAAGTGAAGCGGTGAGTGAGAGAGAGAGAGAGAGAAGCTGTTAGTGAGAGAGAGAGAAAAAAAAAGAATCTGTGAGTGAGAGAGAGAGAGAAGCTGTGAGTGAGAGAGAGAGAGAGAAGCTGTGAGTGTGAGAGAGAAAGAGAAGCTGTGAGTGAGTGAGAGAGAGAGAAGTTGTGAGTGAGAGAGAGAAAGAGAAGCTGTGAGTTTGTGTGAGAGAGAAAGAGAAGCTGTGAGTGAGAGAGAGAGAGAAAGAGAAGCTGTGTGTGTGAGAGAGAGAGAAGCTGTGAGTGAGAGAGAGAGAGAAAGAGAAGATGTTAGTGAGAGAGTGAGAGAGAGAAAGGGAAGTTGTGAGTGAGAGAGAGAGAAGCTGTGAGTGAGAGAGAGAGAGAGAGAGAAAGAGAAGGTGTGTGTGTGAGAGAGAAAGAGAAGCTGTGAGTGAGAGAGAGAGAGAAGATGTGAGTGTGAGAGAGAAGATGTGAGTGAGAGAAAGAGAAAGAGAAGCTGTGAGTGAGTGTGAGAGATATAAAGAGAAGCTGTGAGTGATAGAGAGAGATAAAGAAAAGCTGTGAGTGAGAGAGAGAAAGAGAAGCTGGGAGTGAGTAAGAGAGAGAAAGAGAAGCTGTGAGTGAGAGAGAGAGAGAGAAGCTGTGCGTGAGAGAGAGAGAGAAGCTGTGAGTGAGAAAGAAAGAAAGAAAGAGAAGCTGTGAGTGAGTGAGAGAGAGAGAGAAACTGTGAGTGAGAGAGAAAGAGAAGCTGTGAGTGAGAGAGAGAGAAAGAGAAGCTGTGAGTGAGAGAGAGAAAAAGAGAAGCTGTGAGTGAGAGAGAGAGAGAGAAAGAGAAGCTGTGAGAGAGAGAGAGAGGAGCTGTGAGTGAGAGAGAGAGAAAGAAATAGAAGCTGTGAGTGAGTGAGAGCGAGAGCTGTGAGTGAGAGAGAGAGATAGAAGCTGTGAGTGAGAGAGAAAGGGAAAGAGAGGCTGTGAGTGAGAGAGAGAGAGAGAGAGAAAGAGAAGCTGTGAGTGAGAGAGAGAGAGAAGCTGTGAGTGAGAGAGTGAAAGAGAGGCTGTGAGTGATAGAGAGAGAGAGAGAAAGAGAATCTGTGATTGAGAGAGAGATAAAGAGAAGCTGTGAGTTAGAGAGAGACAGAGAAAGAGAAGCTTTGAGTGAGAGAGAGAGAAAGAGAAACTGTGAGTGAGAGAGAGAGTAAGAGAAGCTGTGAGTGAGAGAGAGACAGAATCTGTTAGTGAGAGAGTGAGGGAGTAAGAGAAGCTGTGAGTGAGAGAGAGAGAGAAAGAAAAGCTGTGAGTGAGTGAGAGAAGCTGTGAGTGAGAGAGAGAGAAAGAGAAGCTGTGAGTGAGAGAGAGACAGAAAGAAAGAGAAGCTGTGTGTGTGTGTGAGAAAGAGAAGCTGTGAGAGAGAGAGAGAGAGAGAAAGAGAAGATGTTAGTAAGAGAGTGAGAGAGAGAAAGAGAACCTGTGAGTGAGAAAGAGAGAGAGAAGCTGTGAGTGAGAGAGAGAGAAGGTGTGAGGAGAGAGAGAGAGAAGATGTGAGTGTGAGAGAGAAAGAGAAAGAGAAGCTTTGAGTGAGTGAGAGAGAGATATAAAGAGAAGCTGTGAGTGATAGAGAGAGATAAAGAGAAGCTGTGAGTGAGAGAGAGAGAGAAGCTGTGAGTGAGAGAGAGAGAGAGAAAGAGAAGCTGTGAGTGAGAGAGAGAAGCTGTGAGTGAGAGAGAGATAGAAGCTGTGAGTGAGAGAGAAAGAAAGAAAGAGAAGATGTGAGAGAGAAAGAGAAGATGTGAGTGAGAGAGAGAAAGAAAGAAAGAGAAGCTGTGAGTGAGAGAGAGAGAGAAGCTGTGAGTGAGAGAGAGGGAGAAAGAGAAGCTGTGAGTGAGAGAGAGAGAGAGAAAGAGAAGCTGTGAGTGAGAGAGAGAGAGAGAAGATGTGAGTGAGAGAGTGAGAGAGAGAAAGAGGTGTGAGTGAGAGAGAGAGAGAAAGAGAAGCTGTGAGTGAGAGAGAGAATGAAAGAGAAGCTGTGACTGAGAGTGAGAGATAAAGACAAGCTGTGAGTTAGAGAGAGACAGAGAAAGATAAGTTGTGAGTGAGATAGAGAGAGTGTAGCTATGAGTGAGAAAGAGAGAGAAGCTGTGAGTGAGAGAGAGAGATAGAAAGAGAAGATGTGAGTGAGAGAGAGAAAGAGAAACTGTGAGTGAGAGAGAGAGAGAACGAAAGAGAAGCTGTGAGTGAGAGAGAGATAAAGAGAAGCTGTAAGTTAGAGAGAGACAGAGAAAGAGAAGCTGTGAGTGAGAAAGAGAGAGAAGCTGTGAGTGAGAGAGAGAGAGAAAGCTGTGAGTGTTAGAGAGAAAGACATGCTGTGAGTGAGAGAGAGAGAGAGACAGAGAAGCTGTGAGTGAGAGAGAGAAAAAGAGAAGCTGTGAGTTAGAGAGAGACAGAGGAAGATATGCTGTGAGTGAGAGAGAGAGAGAGAGAAAGAGAACCTGTGAGTGAGAGAGAGAGAGAAAGAGAAGATGTGAGTGAGAGAGAGAGAGAAAGAGAAGATGTGAGTGAGAGAGAGAGAGAGAAAGAGAAGCTGTGAGTGAGAGAGAGAGAGAAGCTGTGAGAGAGAGAGAGATATGCTGTGAGGGAGAGAGAGAGAAGCTGTGAGTGAGAGAGAGAGAGAAAGACAAGCTGTGTGTGTGAGAGAGAAAGAGAAGCTGTGAGTGAGTGAGAGAGAGAGAAGATGTGAGTGAGAGAGAGAAGCTGTGAGTGTGAGAGAGAGAGAGATAAAGAGAAGCTGTGAGTGAGAGAGAGAGAGAAAGAGAAGCTGTGAGTGAGAGAGAGAGAGAGAAAGAGAAGCTGTGAGAGAGAGAGAGAAGTTGTGAGTGAGTGAGAGAGAGAGAAGCTGTGAGAGAGAGAGAGAAGCTGTGAGTGAGAGAGAGAGAGAAGGAGAAGCTGTGAGTGAGATAGAGAGAGAGAAAGAGAAGCTGTGAGTGAGAGAGAGAGAGAGAAGCTATGAGTGAGAGAGAAAGAGAAGCTGTGAGTGAGAGAGAGAGAGAACCTGTGAGTGAGAGAGAAAGAGAAGCTGTGAGTGAGAGAGAAAGAGAAGCTGTGTGTGTGAGAGAGAGAGAGAAGCTGTGTGTGAGAGAGAGAGAAAGAGAAGCTGTGAGTGAGAGAGAGAAAGAGAAGCTGTGAGTGAGAGAGAGAGGGAAAGAAAGAGAAGCTGTGAGTGAGAGAGAAAGAGAAGCTGTGAGTGAGAGAGAGACAGAAACAGAAGCTGTGAGTGAGAGAGAGAGATATGCTGTCAGTGAGAGAGAGAGAGAAAGAGAGAAGCTGTGAGTGAGATAGAGAGAGAGAAAGAGAAGCTGTGAGTAAGAGAGAGAGACAGAATCTGTCAGTGCGTGAGAGAGAGTGAGAGAGAAGCTGTGAGTGAGAGAGAGTGAAAGAGAAGCTGTGAGTGAGAGAGAGAGAGAGAGAAAGAGAAGCTGTGAGTGAGGGAGAGATAAAGAGAAGCTGTGAGTTAGAGAGAGACAGAGAAAGAGAAGCTGTGAGTGAAAGAGAGAGAGAGAAAGAGAAGCTGTGAGTGAGGGAGAGATAAAGAGAAGCTGTGAGTTAGAGAGAGACAGAGGAAGATATGCTGTGTGTGATAGAGAGAGAGAGAAAGAGAACCTGTGAATGAGAGAGAGAAGCTGTGAGTGAGAGAGAGAGAGAAAGAGAAGCTGGGAGTGAGAGAGTGAGAAAGAGATGGTGTGTGAGAAAGAGAGAGAAGCTGTGAGAGAGAGAGAGAAGCTGTGAGTGAGAGAGACAGAAAGAAAGAGAAGTGTGAGTGAGAGAGAGAGAAAGCGAAGCTGTGTGAGAGGGAGAGAGAAAGAGAAGCTGTGAGTGAGAGAGAGAGAGAAAGAGAAGCTGTGAGTTAGAGAGAGAGAAAGAGAAGCTGTGAGTGAGAGAGAGAGAGGCTGTGAGTGAGAGAGTGGGAGAAGCTGTGTGTGTGTGATAGAGAGAGAGAAGCTGTGAGTGAGAGAGAGAGAGAAAGAAAGAGAAGCTGTGAGTGTGAGATAGAAGCTGTGAGTGAGAGAGAGAGAGAGAGAGAGAAGCTGTGAGTGAGAGAGAGAGAAAGAGAAGCTGTGAGTGAGAGAGAGAGAGGCTGTCAGTGAGAGAGTGGGAGAAGCTGTGTGTGTGATAGAGAGAGAGAAGCTGTGAGTGAGAGAGAGAGAAAGAAAGAGAAGCTGTGAGTGTGAGAGAGAAGCTGTGAGTGAGAGAGAGAGAAAGAAAAGCTGTGAGTGAGTGAGAGAGAAAGAGAAGCTGTGAGTGAGAGAGAGAGAAAGAGAAGCTGTGAGTGAGAGAGAGAAGCAGTGAGTGAGAGAGAGATAGAAGCTGTGAGTGAGAGAGAAAGAAAGAAAGAGAAGATGTGAGTGAGAGAGAAAGAGAAGATGTGAATGAGAGAGAGAGAAAGAGAAGCTGTGAGTGAGAGAGAGAGAAAGAAAGAGAAGCTGTGAGTGTGAGAGAGAAGCTGTGAGTGAGAGAGACAGAAAGAAAGAGAAGTGTGAGTGAGAGAGAGAGAAAGCGAAGCTGTGTGAGAGGGAGAGAGAAAGAGAAGCTGTGAGTGAGAGAGAGAGAGGCTGTCAGTGAGAGAGTGGGAGAAGCTGTGTGTGTGATAGAGAGAGAGAAGCTGTGAGTGAGAGAGAGAGAAAGAAAGAGAAGCTGTGAGTGTGAGAGAGAAGCTGTGAGTGAGAGAGACAGAAAGAAAGAGAAGTGTGAGTGAGAGAGAGAGAAAGCGAAGCTGTGTGAGAGGGAGAGAGAAAGAGAAGCTGTGAGTGAGAGAGAGAGAGAAAGAGAAGCTGTGAGTTAGAGAGAGAGAAAGAGAAGCTGTGAGTGAGAGAGAGAGAGGCTGTGAGTGAGAGAGTGGGAGAAGCTGTGTGTGTGTGATAGAGAGAGAGAAGCTGTGAGTGAGAGAGAGAGAGAAAGAAAGAGAAGCTGTGAGTGTGAGATAGAAGCTGTGAGTGAGAGAGAGAGAGAGAGAGAGAAGCTGTGAGTGAGAGAGAGAGAAAGAGAAGCTGTGAGTGAGAGAGAGAGAGGCTGTCAGTGAGAGAGTGGGAGAAGCTGTGTGTGTGATAGAGAGAGAGAAGCTGTGAGTGAGAGAGAGAGAAAGAAAGAGAAGCTGTGAGTGTGAGAGAGAAGCTGTGAGTGAGAGAGAGAGAAAGAAAAGCTGTGAGTGAGTGAGAGAGAAAGAGAAGCTGTGAGTGAGAGAGAGAGAAAGAGAAGCTGTGAGTGAGAGAGAGAAGCAGTGAGTGAGAGAGAGATAGAAGCTGTGAGTGAGAGAGAAAGAAAGAAAGAGAAGATGTGAGTGAGAGAGAAAGAGAAGATGTGAATGAGAGAGAGAGAAAGAGAAGCTGTGAGTGAGAGAGAGAGAAAGAAAGAGAAGCTGTGAGTGAGAGAGAGAGAGAAGCTTTGAGTGAGAGAGAGAGGGAGAAAGAGAAGCTGTGAGTGAGAGAGAGAGAGAGAGAGAGGTGTGAGTGAGAGAGAGAGAGAGAAAGAGAAGCTGTGAGTGAGAGAGAGAATGAAAGAGAAGCTGTGACTGAGAGAGAGATAAAGACAAGCTGTGAGTTAGAGAGAGACAGAGAAAGATAAGTTGTGAGTGAGATAGAGAGAGAGTAGCTGTGAGTGAGAAAGAGAGAGAAGCTGTGAGTGAGAGAGAGAGAGGGAAAGAGAAGATGTGAGTGAGAGAGAGAAAGAGAAACTGTGAGTGAGAGAGAGAGAGAAAGAAAGAGAAGCTGTGAGTGAGAGAGAGATAAAGAGAAGCTGTGAGTTAGAGAGAGACAGAGAAAGAGAAGCTGTGAGTGAGAGAGAGAGAGAGAAAGAAAAGCTGTGAGTGAGAGTGAGAGAGAGAAAGAGAAGCTGTGAGTGAGAGAGAGAGAGAAAGAGAAGCTGTCAGAGAGAGAGAGAAAGAGAGAGATGCTGTAAGTGAGTGAGAGAGAGAAGCTGTGAGTGAGAGTGAGAGGGAGCAAGAGAAGCGGTGAGTGAGAGAGAGAAAGAGAAGCTGTGAGTAAGAGAGAGAGAGAAAAAAAGAGAAAGTGTGAGTGAGAGAGAGAGAGAGAAGCTGTGAGTGAGAGAGAGAGAGAGCGAAGCTGTGAGAGAGATAGAGAAAGAGAAGCTGTGAGTGAGAGAGAGAGAAAGAGAAGCTGTGAGTGAGAGAGAGATAAAGAGAAGCTTTGAGTTAGAGAGAAACAGTGAAAGAGAAGCTATGAGTGAGAGAGAGAGAGAAAGAGAAGCTGTGTGTGTGTGAGAGAGAGAAGCTGTGAGTGAGAGAGAGAGAAAGAGAAGATAGTGAGAGAGTGAGAGAGAGAAAGAGAAGCTGTGAGTGAGAGAGAGAGAAGCTGTGAGTGAGAGAGCGAGAGAGAAAGAGAAGCTGTGAGTTAGAGAGAAACAGAGAAAATGAAGCTGTGAGTGAGAGAGAGAGAGAGAAATAGAAGCTGTGTGTGTGTGAGAGAGAGAAGCTGTGAGTGAGAGAGACAGAAAGAGAAGATGTTAGTGAGAGAGAGAGAAAGAGAAGCTGTGAGTGAGAGAGAGAGAAAGAGAAGCTGTGAGTGAGAGAGAGAGAGAAAGAAAGAGAAGCTGTGAGTGAGAGAGAGAGAAGCTGTGAGTGAGAGAGAGAGAGAAGCTGTGAGTGAGAGAGAGAAAGAGAGGCTGTGAGTGAGTGAGAGAGAGAGAAAGAGAATCTGTGATTGAGAGAGAGATAAAGAGAAGCTGTGAGTTAGAGAGAGACAGAGAAAGAGAAGCTTTGAGTGAGAGAGAGAGAGAAAGAGAAGCTGTGAGTGAGAGAGAGAGTAAGAGAAGCTGTGAGTGAGAGAGAGACAGAAGCTGTGAGTGAGAGAGTGAGGGAGTAAGAGAAGCTGTGAGTGAGAGAGAGAGAGAAAGAAAAGCTGTGAGTGAGTGAGAGAAGCTGTGAGTGAGAGAGAGAGAAAGAGAAGCTGTGAGTGAGAGAGAGAGAGAAAGAAAGAGAAGCTGTGTGTGTGTGAGAGAGAGAAGCTGTGAGAGAGAGAGAGAGAGAGAAAGAGAAGATGTTAGTAAGAGAGTGAGAGAGAGAAAGAGAACCTGTGAGTGAGAAAGAGAGAGAGAAGCTGTGAGTGAGAGAGAGAGAAGGTGTGAGGAGAGAGAGAGAGAAGATGTGAGTGTGAGAGAGAAAGAGAAAGAGAAGCTTTGAGTGAGTGAGAGAGAGAGATAAAGAGAAGCTGTGAGTGATAGAGAGAGATAAAGAGAAGCTGTGAGTGAGAGAGAGAGAGAAGCTGTGAGTGAGAGAGAGAGAGAAAGAGAAGCTGTGAGTGAGAGAGTGAAGCTGTGAGTGAGAGAGAGATAGAAGCTGTGAGTGAGAGAGAAAGAAAGAAAGAGAAGATGTGAGTGAGACAGAAAGAGAAGATGTGAGTGAGAGAGACAGAGAGAAAGAGAAGCTGTGAGTGAGAGAGAGAGAAAGAAAGAGAAGCTGTGAGTGAGAGAGAGAGAAGCTGTGAGTGAGAGAGAGAGGGAGAAGATGTGAGTGAGAGAGAGAAAGAGGTGTGAGTGAGAGAGAGAGAAAGAGAAGCTGTGAGTGAGAGAGAGAATGAAAGAGAAGCTGTGACTGAGAGTGAGAGATAAAGACAAGCTGTGAGTTAGAGAGAGACAGAGAAAGATAAGTTGTGAGTGAGATAGAGAGAGAGTAGCTATGAGTGAGAAACAGAGAGAAGCTGTGAGTGAGAGAGAGAGATAGAAAGAGAAGATGTGAGTGAGAGAGAGAAAGAGAAACTGTGAGTGAGAGAGAGAGAGAAAGAAAGAGAAGCTGTGAGTGAGAGAGAGATAAAGAGAAGCTGTAAGTTAGAGAGAGACAGAGAAAGAGAAGCTGTGAGTGAGAAAGAGAGAGAAGCTGTGAGTGAGAGAGAGAGAGAAAGCTGTGAGTGTTAGAGAGAAAGACATGCTGTGAGTGAGAGAGAGAGAGAGACAGAGAAGCTGTGAGTGAGAGAGAGAAAAAGAGAAGCTGTGAGTTAGAGAGAGACAGAGGAAGATATGCTGTGACTGAGAGAGAGAGAGAAAGAGAACCTGTGAATGAGAGAGAGAAGCTGTGAGTGAGAGAGAGAGAGAAAGAGAAGATGTGAGTGAGAGAGAGAGAGAAAGAGAAGATGTGAGTGAGAGAGAGAGAGAGAAAGAGAAGCTGTGAGTGAGAGAGAGAGAGAGAGAAGCTGTGAGAGAGAGAGAGATATGCTGTGAGGGAGAGAGAGAGAAGCTGTGAGTGAGAGAGAGAGAGAAAGACAAGCTGTGTGTGTGAGAGAGAAAGAGAAGCTGTGAGTGAGTGAGAGAGAGAGAAGATGTGAGTGAGAGAGAGAAGCTGTGAGTGTGAGAGAGAGAGAGATAAAGAGAAGCTGTGAGTGAGAGAGAGAGAGAAATAGAAGCTGGGAGTGAGAGAGAGAGAAAGAGAAGGTGTGTGAGAAAGAGAGAGAAGCTGTGTGTGAGAGAGTGATAAAGAGAAGCTGTAAGTTAGAGAGAGACAGAGAAAGAGAAGCTTTGAGTGAGACAGAGAGAGAAGCTGTGAGTGAGAGAGAGAGAGAAAGCTGTGAGTGTTAGAGAGAAAGACATGCTGTGAGTGAGAGAGAGAGAGAGACAGAGAAGCTGTGAGTGAGAGAGAGAAAAAGAGAAGCTGTGAGTTAGAGAGAGACAGAGGAAGATATGCTGTGTGTGATAGAGAGAGAGAGAAAGAGAACCTGTGAATGAGAGAGAGAAGCTGTGAGTGAGAGAGAGAGAGAAAGAGAAGATGTGAGTGAGAGAGAGAGAGAAAGAGAAGATGTGAGTGAGAGAGAGAGAGAGAAAGAGAAGCTGTGAGTGAGAGAGAGAGAGAAGCTGTGAGAGAGAGAGAGATATGCTGTGAGGGAGAGAGAGAGAAGCTGTGAGTGAGAGAGAGAGAGAAAGACAAGCTGTGTGTGAGAGAGAGAAAGAGAAGCTGTGAGTGAGTGAGAGAGAGAAGATGTGAGTGAGAGAGAGAAGCTGTGAGTGTGAGAGAGAGAGAAAGAGAAGCTGGGAGTGAGAGAGAGAGAAAGAGAAGGTGTGTGAGAAAGAGAGAGAAGCTGTGAGAGAGAGAGAGAAGCTGTGAGTGAGAGAGACAGAAAGAAAGAGAAGCTGCGAGTGAGAGAGAGAAAGAGAAGCTGTGTGAGAGGGAGAGAGAAAGAGAAGCTGTGAGTGAGAGAGAGAGAGAGAGAAAGAAAAGCTGTGAGTTAGAGAGAGGGAGGGAAGGTGGCAGGGGTGTCAAAAGACAGGGGGAGGAAGGAGAAACCACCCCAATGAACAATAAACTATCACAAATACTGGATATATTTAATAAGTGAAAGTGCAAGTCAAAACGCAAGTAAAAAGATAGTAAAGAACCGAACGAACAATATAACACAGTCGAAATGTAAAAAGCCACACAGTAACAATGATATAAACGGAGAAACACCCTAGGTAGCCCACGAAACGGGGGAACAAACTGAGCCCGTCAATAGTCCGAAATGGCTCTAAGTAAGCGTGGAGAGACCTTTGCAGGGGTGAAGGTGTCCGTAGAAAACTAATCAGACGAAACTGTGGCAATACTGGGATTCCGTAGTAGTCCGTATTTGAAAAAGTTGGTGATGTCAGCGAAATGGGCTGTATCAGCAAGTCGGGTATACTGTAAAGTGCTCATAAGGAGCTCAAACCGAAATCCAGGGGAAGTCTGTAAGTCCGGTTCAAAACTACATGAAGTAATGGCTAAGAATATGTCACAAACAGGTACGGAGAAGAGTAGTACAGGTCAATATTCCTCCGGTAGAGAATATTTCGAAAATCTTTGTCAAGATCTGTAAAACATACAACCCGAAGTGACAATAAACATCCATGTAATGGTACGTGTGAATACTAATAAGCATATATAATAAAGTACAAAAACAGCACTCAGAATACAAAGCTATTAAAACATATCAGACAAAAATAGTACCTGTAATAACGCGCAAACAACACCTCTATGTAATATGATGAAGGGTGGAAGCGTTAAGTAAACTGAACAAGTACAAGCTATATATAGTTCTTAGGTAGGGACATGTGAAAAGGATACCGATGATTAACAAAAGCATACAAGAGTAAAACTGTCTTAAAGGACTACGACAGGGAGAGACTAGAACCAATGAGAATATCAACTTAAAGAAAAGCGGCATAGTCCTGTTCCGTATTCAAACCGTGGGGGTGCAATGTAGAAAAGCGATGAATGTAAAAAGCTTCCCGTTGCAAGAGGAAACGTTCTTTATTGATAGAGTGAAATTTGCGAGGTGAAAATAATTCCAACACAGCAACCTTAATATCTGTTGGAGCATGCTGCTTGTCTAGATAGTGGGAGACAAGAGGTGCTGTGAGGACCTTATTTCGTATGCGTGAAATATGTTCTCCGAGTCTGGTTTTGAGTGGTCTGGAGGATTGTCCGATATAAGGTAAGCCACAGGGGCAGATTAGAATATATACGATATCGCGGGAATTGCAATTAGAAAACTGTGAGAGATGATGTATGTAATTAGAAGTAGAAATGGAGATGGTGTCGGTTCTCAACATATAGGAACAAAACTTGCAATGGCCGCAAGGGAAATGCCCAGTAGGAAAAGCCGAGAGACGAGAGACAGGAGACAGACAATCTGTTTTAGATAGGATACCGGCAATAGTTCTAGTTTTCCTAAATCCTATGGTGGGTTTGTCTTTACAGGCAGAAATGGAATCTAAGATGTGCCAATGGCGAAATATAGTTTTCTTTATTTGTTGTGCAAGGGGAGTGAAATCAATAGACCAAAAAATATTGTTATTATGGGGATTTTTGGATTTGCGTTGAAACATCGACTGTCTGGATCTACTGGTGACTTTGTGATAAGCATGGTCAATGACATGAATGGGATACCCTCTAAGGAGAAGAGACTGTCGGATCTTAATAGCGGAAGATTGGAAGTCAGAGTTGAGTGTTGAATTTCTTTTTGCTCGAAGGAATAAACTATACGGTATATTGTTTTTTAAGGAAAGCGGATGATAAGAGTGGAATTGTAAATAGGCATTCCTGTCCGTAGGTTAGTTAAACAGGCGCATGTTGAGCTGATTATTAGCAATGAAGATTTCTAAATCGAGAAATGAGACTGAAACAGGACTGGAGGTATAAGTGAATTTGAGATTAGTATGTAAGGAATTAATCCAAGTGTAGAAGCGAGATAAAGAACCCGGGTTAGAAAAAACGAAAAACAAATCGTCAATGTAACGTTTATAAACCAAAATGTCAAAGAAAAAAGGATTAACAGTCGAATTCAGGATGAAAGTAAGATCAAAATTATTCATAAAGATATTTGCAACTGAAGGAGCGAAATTTGAACCCATAGCGACACCATGTGTTTGCAAATAAAAAGAATCCAGGAAACGAAAAAAATTGTGCTCAAATGCTATATCTAAAAGATCCATGAGAAAATGTGTGGGAGGGTCCGGATTGGTACGTAAGGATAACAAGTGTTCAACCAAAACCCTAGCCTCTGACAGAGGGATATTTGTATACAGGGAAGCCACATCCATGGTGACTAATATACAGTCATCAGGCACAGAGGTATGTTCCAAAAGTTGGATTAAATGGGAAGAATCTTTGACATAGGAGGGGGTATCTGTAACGAAAGGACATATAAAATGGTCAATGTAAATAGAAATGGGTTCTAGAAGGCCCTCGTTGGCAGCTATGATGGGTCTGCACGGTACCAGATTGGAACCGGATTTGAGCTTATGAATTTTCGGTAATAAATGAAAGATGGGTACACGTGGATGGGATTTGTAAAGAAAACGAAAAGTAGATTCTGTGATGAAACCCAGGGAAAGACCTTCTTGTAAAACGACTTTGATGATATTGGAAACATGTGGTGTAGGGTCTTTAGATAATATACTGTAAAAGAGAGGATTAGAGAGTTGTCGATGTGCTTCATCTAAATAATTAGTCCTATCCATAATCACTACCCCACCCCCCTTGTCAGCTGCTTTAATAATGATGTCAGGGTCATTACCCAAATTGTCAAGGAGATGCATGTCGTTAAGGGAAATGTTATACGAGACATGGAACCGTTCTTCTAAAGCAGAGATATCTCTAAGAACCACTCTGCGAAAGACATCAATAGCAGGATTATCAATAGCAGGTGTAAAGGTAGAGCGGGGGGAGAAAGGATTGGGGCTGCCAGAAGAATCTTTAAAGAAACAGCGTAATTTAAGTAGACGGATGAGTTTGTAAATATCAACGCGTGTTTTAAATGAGGAATATTTTGGAGTGGGTACAAACCCTAAACCAAGATCTAGGAGTTCTTTTTCCCTTACCGTCAGGACTCGCTGCGAGAGGTTGAACACTAAGGATGGTCTTATTTCTTTTTGTTCTTGCGCATGTTGCGCTGCCCTAAAAAATCGTTGGAGGGGTTATGTTTATAGGTGGACTGTTTGTTCCGATGGAACCTGGTGTTATAAGGTGTTCGAATCCTCTCATCGGCAGAAGAATCAGCGATGTCTGAATCAGTGGTCTCGAAGTCGGTGTCTTCCAAGGGTCGGCGCCAGGTAACCTGTTTATATGTGGTAGGACGGGCAAACTGCCATTTATAAATTCTAGAGCTTTTGTAATCATTACGGTCACGGTTAAGTTTTTTGTTCTTGAAAGATAGTAGTCCGTCTTTAAATTCTTTGATTTTGTTGGTCAATAAATCCATTTTACTGTCAGAAGAGGGAATACTGGAGGAAGAAATCGCATCTTTGATCTTCTCAATTTCAGTACTGATATTATCAGCTTCATGATTGCATTGATCTATAACCAAAAGAATAAGATCAAAAGAACATCTGTCCAAAAAGAGGGTCCATTTGTCCAAAAACTGTTTATTGTGTGCAAAAAGAGTAGGACCTATAGGCATGCGTAACCCACGTGGGATTATGGAGGACTTGTAATATTCGGACAGGAAAGAAGAATGTAAATTCATTCTGATGCGTCTTTTCTCCAAGGCTTCCAGGTTATTAAAGGTGTCGTCATCATTGGAGTCCCCAGGCGAGAAAATGGAATTGGTGCTGTTAAGAATGCGATCCCGTTCGAGGGGTCGAAAAAGCGAAACCCTTATCGGTCATGCCGAAAAGTCAGAAAGGGAGGGAAGGCGGCAGGGGTGTCAAAAGACAGGGGGAGGAAGGAGAAACCACCCCAATGAACAATAAACTATCACAAATACTGGATATATTTAATAAGTGAAAGTGCAAGTCAAAACGCAAGTAAAAAGATAGTAAAGAACCGAACGAACAATATAACACAGTCGAAATGTAAAAAGCCACACAGTAACAATGATATAAACGGAGAAACACCCTAGGTAGCCCACGAAACGGGGGAACAAACTGAGCCCGTCAATAGTCCGAAATGGCTCTAAGTAAGCGTGGAGAGACCTTTGCAGGGGTGAAGGTGTCCGTAGAAAACTAATCAGACGAAACTGTGGCAATACTGGGATTCCGTAGTAGTCCGTATTTGAAAAAGTTGGTGATGTCAGCGAAATGGGCTGTATCAGCAAGTCGGGTATACTGTAAGGTGCTCATAAGGAGCTCAAACCGAAATCCAGGGGAAGTCTGTAAGTCCGGTTCAAAACTACATGAAGTAATGGCTAAGAATATGTCACAAACAGGTACGGAGAAGAGTAGTACAGGTCAATATTCCTCCGGTAGAGAATATTTCGAAAATCTTTGTCAAGATCTGTAAAACATACAACCCGAAGTGACAATAAACATCCATGTAATGGTACGTGTGAATACTAATAAGCATATATAATAAAGTACAAAAACAGCACTCAGAATACAAAGCTATTAAAACATATCAGACAAAAATAGTACCTGTAATAACGCGCAAACAACACCTCTATGTAATATGATGAAGGGTGGAAGCGTTAAGTAAACTGAACAAGTACAAGCTATATATAGTTCTTAGGTAGGGACATGTGAAAAGGATACCGATGATTAACAAAAGCATACAAGAGTAAAACTGTCTTAAAGGACTACGACAGGGAGAGACTAGAACCAATGAGAATATCAACTTAAAGAAAAGCGGCATAGTCCTGTTCCGTATACAAACCGTGGGGGTGCAATGTAGAAAAGCGATGAATGTAAAAAGCTTCCTGTTGCAAGAGGAAACGTTCTTTATTGATAGAGTGAAATTTGCGAGGTGAAAATAATTCCAACACAGCAACCTTAATATCTGTTGGAGCATGCTGCTTGTCTAGATAGTGGGAGACAAGAGGTGCTGTGAGGACCTTATTTCGTATGCGTGAAATATGTTCTCCGAGTCTGGTTTTGAGTGGTCTGGAGGATTGTCCGATATAAGGTAAGCCACAGGGGCAGATTAGAATATATACGATATCGCGGGAATTGCAATTAGAAAACTGTGAGAGATGATGTATGTAATTAGAAGTAGAAATGGAGATGGTGTCGGTTCTTAACATATAGGAACAAAACTTGCAATGGCCGCAAGGGAAATGCCCAGTAGGAAAAGCCGAGAGACGAGAGACAGGAGACAGACAATCTGTTTTAGATAGGATACCGGCAATAGTTCTAGTTTTCCTAAATCCTATGGTGGGTTTGTCTTTACAGGCAGAAATGGAATCTAAGATGTGCCAATGGCGAAATATAGTTTTCTTTATTTGTTGTGCAAGGGGAGTGAAATCAATAGACCAAAAAATATTGTTATTATGGGGATTTTTGGATTTGCGTTGAAACATCGACTGTCTGGATCTACTGGTGACTTTGTGATAAGCATGGTCAATGACATGAATGGGATACCCTCTAAGGAGAAGAGACTGTCGGATCTTAATAGCGGAAGATTGGAAGTCAGAGTTGAGTGTTGAATTTCTTTTTGCTCGAAGGAATAAACTATACGGTATATTGTTTTTTAAGGAAAGCGGATGATAACAGTGGAATTGTAAATAGGCATTCCTGTCGGTAGAGAAAGAGAAGCTGTGAGTGAGAGAGAGAGAAAGAGAAGCTGTGAGTGAGAGAGAGAAGCTGTGAGTGAGAGAGATAGAAGCTGTGAGTGAGAGAGAAAGAAAGAAAGAGAAGCTGTGAGTGAGAGAGAGAAAGAGAAGCTGTGAGTGAGAGAGAGAGAAAGAGAAGCTGTGAGTGAGAGAGAGAGAGAGAAAGAGAAGCTGTGAGTGAGAGAGAGAGAGAAAGAGAAGCTGTGAGTGAGAGAGAGGGAAAGAAGGAGAAGCTGTGAGTGAGAGAGAGAGGGAGAAAGAGAAGCTGTGAGTGAGAGAGAGAGAAAGAGAACCTGTGAATGAGAACCTGTGAACCTGTGAATGAGAGAGAGAAGCTGTGAGTGAGAGAGAGAGAGAAAGAGAAGATGTGAGTGAGAGAGAGAGAGAAAGAGAAGATGTGAGTGAGAGAGAGAGAGAAAGAGAAGCTGTGAGAGAGAGAGAGAAGCTGTGAGAGAGAGAGATATGCTGTGAGGGAGAGAGAGAGAAGCTGTGAGTGAGAGAGAGAGAGAAAGACAAGCTGTGTGTGTGAGAGAGAAAGAGAAGCTGTGAGTGAGTGAGAGAGAGAGAAGATGTGAGTGAGAGAGAGAAGCTGTGAGTGTGAGAGAGAGAGATAAAGAGAAGCTGTGAGTGAGAGAGAGAGAGAAAGAGAAGCTGGGAGTGAGAGAGAGAGAAAGAGAAGCTGTGTGAGAAAGAGAGAGAAGCTGTGAGAGAGAGAGAGAAGCTGTGAGTGAGAGAGACAGAAAGAAAGAGAAGCTGTGAGTGAGAGAGAGAGAGAGCAAGAGAAGCTGTGAGAGAGAGAGACAGAGAAAGAGAAGCTGTGAGTGAGAAAAAGAGAGAAGCTGTGAGTGAGAGAGAGAGAGAGAAAGAGAAGATGTGAGTGAGAGAGAGAAAGAGAAACTGCGAGTAAGAGAGAGAGAGAAAGAGAAGCTGTGAGTGAGAGAGAGAGTGAGAAAGAGAAGCTGTGAGAGAGAGAGAGAGAAGCTGTGAGTGAGAGAGAGAGAGAAGGAGAAGCTGTGAGTGAGAGAGAGAAAAAGAGAAGCTGTGAGTGAGAGAGAGAGAGGCTGTGAGTGAGAGAGTGGGAGAAGCTGTGTGTGTGATAGAGAGAGAGAAGCTGTGAGTGAGAGAGAGAGAAAGAAAGAGAAGCTGTGAGTGTGAGAGAGAGAAAGAGAAGCTGTGTGAGAAAGAGAGAGAAGCTGTGAGAGAGAGAGAGAAGCTGTGAGTGAGAGAGACAGAAAGAAAGAGAAGCTGTGAGTGAGAGAGAGAGAGCAAGAGAAGCTGTGAGTTAGAGAAAGACAGAGAAAGAGAAGCTGTGAGTGAGAAAAAGAGAGAAGCTGTGAGTGAGAGAGAGAGAGAGAAAGAGAAGATGTGAGTGAGAGAGAGAAAGAGAATGCGAGTAAGAGAGAGAGAGAAAGAGAAGCTGTGAGTGAGAGAGAGAGTGAGAAAGAGAAGCTGTGAGAGAGAGAGAGAGAAGCTGTGAGTGAGAGAGGGAGAGAGAAAGAGAAGCTGTGAGTGAGAGAGAGAGAAAGAGAAGCTGTGAGTGAGAGAGAGAGAGAGGCTGTGAGTGAGAGAGTGGGAGAAGCTGTGTGTGTGTGATAGAGAGAGAGAAGCTGTGAGTGAGAGAGAGAGAAAGAAAGAGAAGCTGTGAGTGTGAGAGAGAAGCTGTTAGTGAGAGAGAGGGAGAAAGAGAAGCTGTGAGTGAGAGAGAGAAAGAGAAGCTGTGTGTGTGTGTGTGTGAGAGAGAAAGTGAAGCTGTGTGTGAGAGAGAGAAGCTGTGAGTGAGTGAGAGAGAAAGAGAAGCTGTGAGAGAGAGAAGCTGTGAGTGAGAGAGAGAGAGAGATAAATAGAAGCTGTGAGTTAGAGAGAGACAGAGAAAGAGAAGCTGTGAGTGAGAGAGAGAGGGAGAGCTGTGAGTGAGAAAGAGAGAAGCTGTGAGTGAGAGAGAGAGAAAGAGAAGATGTGAGTGAGAGAGAAAGAGAAGCTGTGAGTGAGAGAGAGAGACAGAAAGAAAGAGAAGCTGTGACTTAGAGAGAGATAAAGACTAGCGGTGAGTTAGAGAGAGACAGAGAAAGAGAAGCTGTGAGTGAGAGAGAGAGGGAGAAAGAGAAGCTGTGAGTGAGAGAGAGAGAAAGAGAACCTGTGAATGAGAACCTGTGAACCTGTGAATGAGAGAGAGAAGCTGTGAGTGAGAGAGAGAGAGAAAGAGAAGATGTGAGTGAGAGAGAGAGAGAAAGAGAAGATGTGAGTGAGAGAGAGAGAGAAAGAGAAGCTGTGAGAGAGAGAGAGAGAGAAGCTGTGAGAGAGAGAGATATGCTGTGAGGGAGAGAGAGAGAAGCTGTGAGTGAGAGAGAGAGAGAGAAAGACAAGCTGTGTGTGTGAGAGAGAAAGAGAAGCTGTGAGTGAGTGAGAGAGAGAGAAGATGTGAGTGAGAGAGAGAAGCTGTGAGTGTGAGAGAGAGAGATAAAGAGAAGCTGTGAGTGAGAGAGAGAGAGAAAGAGAAGCTGGGAGTGTGAGAGAGAGAAAGAGAAGCTGTGTGAGAAAGAGAGAGAAGCTGTGAGAGAGAGAGAGAAGCTGTGAGTGAGAGAGACAGAAAGAAAGAGAAGCTGTGAGTGAGAGAGAGAGAGCAAGAGAAGCTGTGAGTTAGAGAGAGACAGAGAAAGAGAAGCTGTGAGTGAGAAAAAGAGAGAAGCTGTGAGTGAGAGAGAGAGAGAGAAAGAGAAGATGTGAGTGAGAGAGAGAAAGAGAAACTGCGAGTAAGAGAGAGAGAGAGAAAGAGAAGCTGTGAGTGAGAGAGAGAGTGAGAAAGAGAAGCTGTGAGAGAGAGAGAGAGAAGCTGTGAGTGAGAGAGAGAGAGAGAAGGAGAAGCTGTGAGTGAGAGAGAGAAAAAGAGAAGCTGTGAGTGAGAGAGAGAGAGGCTGTGAGTGAGAGAGTGGGAGAAGCTGTGTGTGTGTGATAGAGAGAGAGAAGCTGTGAGTGAGAGAGAGAGAAAGAAAGAGAAGCTGTGAGTGTGAGAGAGAGAAAGAGAAGCTGTGTGAGAAAGAGAGAGAAGCTGTGAGAGAGAGAGAGAAGCTGTGAGTAAGAGAGACAGAAAGAAAGAGAAGCTGTGAGTGAGAGAGAGAGAGCAAGAGAAGCTGTGAGTTAGAGAAAGACAGAGAAAGAGAAGCTGTGAGTGAGAAAAAGAGAGAAGCTGTGAGTGAGAGAGAGAGAGAGAAAGAGAAGATGTGAGTGAGAGAGAGAAAGAGAAACTGCGAGTAAGAGAGAGAGAGAAAGAGAAGCTGTGAGTGAGAGAGAGAGTGAGAAAGAGAAGCTGTGAGAGAGAGAGAGAAGCTGTGAGTGAGAGAGGGAGAGAGAAAGAGAAGCTGTGAGTGAGAGAGAGAGAAAGAGAAGCTGTGAGTGAGAGAGAGAGAGGCTGTGAGTGAGAGAGTGGGAGAAGCTGTGTGTGTGTGATAGAGAGAGAGAAGCTGTGAGTGAGAGAGAGAGAAAGAAAGAGAAGCTGTGAGTGTGAGAGAGAAGCTGTGAGTGAGAGAGAGGGAGAAAGAGAAGCTGTGAGTGAGAGAGAGAAAGAGAAGCTGTGTGTGTGAGAGAGAGAGAAAGTGAAGCTGTGAGTGAGAGAGAGAAGCTGTGAGTGAGTGAGAGAGAAAGAGAAGCTGTGAGAGAGAGAAGCTGTGAGTGAGAGAGAGAGAGAGATAAATAGAAGCTGTGAGTTAGAGAGAGACAGAGAAAGAGAAGCTGTGAGTGAGAGAGAGAGGGAGAGCTGTGAGTGAGAAAGAGAGAAGCTGTGAGTGAGAGAGAGAGAAAGAGAAGATGTGAGTGAGAGAGAAAGAGAAGCTGTGAGTGAGAGAGAGAGACAGAAAGAAAGAGAAGCTGTGACTTAGAGAGAGATAAAGACTAGCGGTGAGTTAGAGAGAGACAGAGAAAGAGAAGCTGTGAGTGAGAGAGAGCGAGAAGCTGTGAGAGAGAAAGAGAGAGAAGCTGTGAGTGTGAGAGAGAGAGAGAAAGAGAAGATGTGAGTGAGAGAGAGAGAAAGAAAAACTGAGTGAGAGAGAGAGAGAAAGAAAGAGAAGCTGTAAGTGAGGGAGAGAGATAAAGAGAAGCTGTGAGTTCGAGAGAGACAGAGAAAGAGAAGCTGTGAGTGAGAGAGAGAGAGAGAAAGAGAAGCTGTGAGTGAGAGAGAGAGAAAGAGAAGCTGTGAGTGTGTGTGTGAGAGAGAGAAGCTGTGAGTGAGAGAGAAAGACACGCTGTGAGTGAGAGAGAGAGAGAGAAAGAGAAGCTGTGAGTGAGAGAGAGAAAAACAGAAGCTGTGAGTTAGAGAGAGACAGAGAAAGTGAAGCTGTGAGTGAGAGAAGAGAGAGAGAAAGAGAAGCTGTGAGTGAGAGAGAGAAAGGGAAAGAGAAGCTGTGAGTGAGAGAGAGAGAGAAAGAGAAGCTGTGAGTGAGAGAGAGAGAGAAAGAGAAGCTGTGAGTGAGAGAGAGAGAAAGAGAAGCTGTGAGTGAGAGAGAGAGTGAGAAAGAGAAGCTGTGAGAGAGAGAGAGAGAAGCTGTGAGTGAGAGAGGGAGAGAGAAAGAGAAGCTGTGAGTGAGAGAGAGAGAAAGAGAAGCTGTGAGTGAGAGAGAGAGAGGCTGTGAGTGAGAGAGTGGGAGAAGCTGTGTGTGTGTGATAGAGAGAGAGAAGCTGTGAGTGAGAGAGAGAAAGAAAGAGAAGCTGTGAGTGTGAGAGAGAAGCTGTTAGTGAGAGAGAGGGAGAAAGAGAAGCTGTGAGTGAGAGAGAGAAAGAGAAGCTGTGTGTGTGTGTGAGAGAGAGAAAGTGAAGCTGTGTGTGAGAGAGAGAAGCTGTGAGTGAGTGAGAGAGAAAGAGAAGCTGTGAGAGAGAGAAGCTGTGAGTGAGAGAGAGAGAGAGATAAATAGAAGCTGTGAGTTAGAGAGAGACAGAGAAAGAGAAGCTGTGAGTGAGAGAGAGAGGGAGAGCTGTGAGTGAGAAAGAGAGAAGCTGTGAGTGAGAGAGAGAGAAAGAGAAGATGTGAGTGAGAGAGAAAGAGAAGCTGTGAGTGAGAGAGAGAGACAGAAAGAAAGAGAAGCTGTGACTTAGAGAGAGATAAAGACTAGCGGTGAGTTAGAGAGAGACAGAGAAAGAGAAGCTGTGAGTGAGAGAGAGATGGAGAAAGTGAAGCTGTGAGTGAGTGAGAGAGAAAGAGAACCTGTGAATGAGAACCTGTGAACCTGTGAATGAGAGAGAGAAGCTGTGAGTGAGAGAGAGAGAGAAAGAGAAGATGTGAGTGAGAGAGAGAGAGAAAGAGATGATGTGAGTGAGAGAGAGAGAGAAAGAGAAGCTGTGAGAGAGAGAGAGAGAGAAGCTGTGAGAGAGAGAGATATGCTGTGACGGAGAGAGAGAGAAGCTGTGAGTGAGAGAGAGAGAGAAAGACAAGCTGTGTGTGTGAGAGAGAAAGAGAAGCTGTGAGTGAGTGAGAGAGAGAGAAGATGTGAGTGAGAGAGAGAAGCTGTGAGTGTGTGAGAGAGAGATAAAGAGAAGCTGTGAGTGAGAGAGAGAGAGAAAGAGAAGCTGGGAGTGTGAGAGAGAGAAAGAGAAGCTGTGTGAGAAAGAGAGAGAAGCTGTGAGAGAGAGAGAGAAGCTGTGAGTGAGAGAGACAGAAAGAAAGAGAAGCTGTGAGTGAGAGAGAGAGAGCAAGAGAAGCTGTGAGTTAGAGAGAGACAGAGAAAGAGAAGCTGTGAGTGAGAAAAAGAGAGAAGCTGTGAGTGAGAGAGAGAGAGAGAAAGAGAAGATGTGAGTGAGAGAGAGAAAGAGAAACTGCGAGTAAGAGAGAGAGAGAGAAAGAGAAGCTGTGAGTGAGAGAGAGAGAGTGAGAAAGAGAAGCTGTGAGAGAGAGAGAGAGAAGCTGTGAGTGAGAGAGAGAGAGAGAAGGAGAAGCTGTGAGTGAGAGAGAGAAAAAGAGAAGCTGTGAGTGAGAGAGAGAGAGGCTGTGAGTGAGAGAGTGGGAGAAGCTGTGTGTGTGTGATAGAGAGAGAGAAGCTGTGAGTGAGAGAGAGAGAAAGAAAGAGAAGCTGTGAGTGTGAGAGAGAGAAAGAGAAGCTGTGTGAGAAAGAGAGAGAAGCTGTGAGAGAGAGAGAGAAGCTGTGAGTAAGAGACAGAAAGAAAGAGAAGCTGTGAGTGAGAGAGAGAGAGCAAGAGAAGCTGTGAGTTAGAGAAAGACAGAGAAAGAGAAGCTGTGAGTGAGAAAAAGAGAGAAGCTGTGAGTGAGAGAGAGAGAGAGAAAGAGAAGATGTGAGTGAGAGAGAGAAAGAGAAACTGCGAGTAAGAGAGAGAGAGAAAGAGAAGCTGTGAGTGAGAGAGAGAGTGAGAAAGAGAAGCTGTGAGAGAGAGAGAGAAGCTGTGAGTGAGAGAGGGAGAGAGAAAGAGAAGCTGTGAGTGAGAGAGAGAAAGAGAAGCTGTGAGTGAGAGAGAGAGAGGCTGTGAGTGAGAGAGTGGGAGAAGCTGTGTGTGTGTGATAGAGAGAGAGAAGCTGTGAGTGAGAGAGAGAGAAAGAAAGAGAAGCTGTGAGTGTGAGAGAGAAGCTGTGAGTGAGAGAGAGGGAGAAAGAGAAGCTGTGAGTGAGAGAGAGAAAGAGAAGCTGTGTGTGTGTGAGAGAGAGAGAAAGTGAAGCTGTGAGTGAGAGAGAGAAGCTGTGAGTGAGTGAGAGAGAAAGAGAAGCTGTGAGACAGAGAAGCTGTGAGTGAGAGAGAGAGAGAGATAAATAGAAGCTGTGAGTTAGAGAGAGACAGAGAAAGAGAAGCTGTGAGTGAGAGAGAGAGGGAGAGCTGTGAGTGAGAAAGAGAGAAGCTGTGAGTGAGAGAGAGAGAAAGAGAAGATGTGAGTGAGAGAGAAAGAGAAGCTGTGAGTGAGAGAGAGAGACAGAAAGAAAGAGAAGCTGTGACTTAGAGAGAGATAAAGACTAGCGGTGAGTTAGAGAGAGACAGAGAAAGAGAAGCTGTGAGTGAGAGAGAGCGAGAAGCTGTGAGAGAGAAAGAGAGAGAAGCTGTGAGTGTGAGAGAGAGAGAGAAAGAGAAGATGTGAGTGAGAGAGAGAGAAAGAAAAACTGAGTGAGAGAGAGAGAGAGAAAGAAAGAGAAGCTCTAAGTGAGGGAGAGAGATAAAGAGAAGCTGTGAGTTCGAGAGAGACAGAGAAAGAGAAGCTGTGAGTGAGAGAGAGAGAGAGAAAGAGAAGCTGTGAGTGAGAGAGAGAGAAAGAGAAGCTGTGAGTGTGTGTGTGAGAGAGAGAAGCTGTGAGTGAGAGAGAAAGACACGCTGTGAGTGAGAGAGAGAGAGAGAAAGAGAAGCTGTGAGTGAGAGAGAGAAAAACAGAAGCTGTGAGTTAGAGAGAGACAGAGAAAGTGAAGCTGTGAGTGAGAGAAGAGAGAGAGAAAGAGAAGCTGTGAGTGAGAGAGAGAAAGGGAAAGAGAAGCTGTGAGTGAGAGAGAGAGAGAAAGAGAAGCTGTGAGTGAGAGAGAGAGAGAAAGAGAAGCTGTGAGTGAGAGAGAGAGAAAGAGAAGCTGTGAGTGAGAGAGAGGGGGAAAGAAAGAGAAGCTGTGAGTGAGAGAGAAAGAGAAGCTGTGAGTGAGAGAGAGAGAGAAACAGAAGCTGTGAGTGAGAGAGAGATATGCTGTGAGTGAGAGAGAGAGAGAGAGAAGCTGTGAGTGAGATAGAGAGAGAGAAAGAGAAGCTATGAGTAAGAGAGAGAAAGAGAATCTGTGAGTGTGTGAGAGAGAGTGAGAGAGAAGCTGTGAGTGAGAGAGAGTGAAAGAGAAGCTGTGAGTGAGAGAGAGAGAGAGAAAGAGAAGCTGTGAGTGAGGGAGAGATAAAGAGAAGCTGTGAGTTAGAGAGAGACAGAGAAAGAGAACCTGTGAGTGAAAGAGAGAGAGAGAAAGAGAAGCTGTGAGTGAGTGTGTGAGAGAGAGAGAAGCTGTGAGTGAGAGAGAGAGAGAAAGAGAAGCTGTGAGAGAGAGAAAGAGAGAGAGAAGCTGTGAGTGAGACAGAGAGAGAGAAGATGTGAGTGCGAGAGAGAAAGTGAAGCTGTGAGTGAGAGAGAGAGAGAAAGAGAAGCTGTGAGTGAGAGAGAGAGAGATAAAGAGAAGATGTGAGTGAGAGAGAGAGAAAGAGAAGATGTGAGTGAGAGAGAGGGAGAAAGAGAAGCTGTGAGTGTGTGGGAGAGAGAAAGAGAATCTGTCAGTGAAAGAGAGAGAAGCTGTGAGTGAATGTGATAAAGAGAGAGAGAAGCTGTGAGTGAGAGAGAGAGAAAGAGAAGCTGAGAGAGAGAGAGAGAGAAAGAGAAGCTGTGAGTGACAGAGAGAGAGATAAAGAGAAGCTGTGAGTTAGAGAGACAGAGAAAGAGAAGCTGTGAGTGAGAAAGGGAGAGAAGCTGTGAGTGAGAGAGAGAGAGAGAAAGAGAAGATGTGAGTGAGAGAGAGAGAAAGAAAAACTGTGAGTGAGAGAGAGAGAGAAAGAAAGAGAAGCTGTAAGTGAGGGAGAGAAATAAAGAGAAGCTGTGAGTTAGAGAGAGACAGAGAAAGAGAAGCTGTGAGTGAGAGAGAGAGAGAGAAAGAGAAGCTGTGAGTGAGAGAGAGAGAAAGAGAAGCTGTGAGTGAGAGAGAGAGAGAGAGAAGCTGTGAGTGAGAGAGAAAGACACGCTGTGAGTGAGAGAGAGAGAGAAAGAGAAGCTGTGAGTGAGAGAGAGAAAAACAGAAGCTGTGAGTTACAGAGAGACAGAGAAAGAGAAGCTGTGAGTGAGAGAAGAGAGAGAGAAAGAGAAGCTGTGAGTGAGAGAGAGAAAGGGAAAGAGAAGCTGTGAGTGAGAGAGAGAGAGAAAGAGAAGCTGTGAGTGAGAGAGAGAGAGAAAGAGAAGCTGTGAGTGAGAGAGAGAAAGAGAAGCTGTGAGTGAGAGAGAAAGAGAAGCTGTGAGTGAGAGAGAGACAGAAACAGAAGCTGTGAGTGAGAGAGAGAGATATGCTGTCAGTGAGAGAGAGAGAGAAAGAGAGAAGCTGTGAGTGAGATAGAGAGAGAGAAAGAGAAGCTGTGAGTAAGAGAGAGAGACAGAATCTGTGAGTGCGTGAGAGAGAGTGAGAGAGAAGCTGTGAGTGAGAGAGAGTGAAAGAGAAGCTGTGAGTGAGAGAGAGAGAGAGAGAAAGAGAAGCTGTGAGTGAGGGAGAGATAAAGAGAAGCTGTGAGTTAGAGAGAGACAGAGAAAGAGAAGCTGTGAGTGAAAGAGAGAGAGAGAAAGAGAAGCTGTGAGTGAGGGAGAGATAAAGAGAAGCTGTGAGTTAGAGAGAGACATTGGAAGATATGCTGTGTGTGATAGAGAGAGAGAGAAAGAGAACCTGTGAATGAGAGAGAGAAGCTGTGAGAGAGAGAGAGATATGCTGTGAGGGAGAGAGAGAGAAGCTGTGAGTGAGGGAGAGATAAAGAGAAGCTGTGAGTTAGAGAGAGACAGAGAAAGAGAAGCTGTGAGTGAAAGAGAGAGAGAGAAAGAGAAGCTGTGAGTGAGGGAGAGATAAAGAGAAGCTGTGAGTTAGAGAGAGACATTGGAAGATATGCTGTGTGTGATAGAGAGAGAGAGAAAGAGAACCTGTGAATGAGAGAGAGAAGCTGTGAGAGAGAGAGAGATATGCTGTGAGGGAGAGAGAGAGAAGCTGTGAGTGAGAGAGAGAGAAAGACAAGCTGTGTGTGAGAGAGAGAAAGAGAAGCTGTGAGTGAGTGAGAGAGAGAGAAGATGTGAGTGAGAGAGAGAAGCTGTGAGTGTGAGAGAGAGAGAGATAAAGAGAAGCTGTGAGTGAGAGAGAGAGAGAAAGAGAAGCTGGGAGTGAGAGAGTGAGAAAGAGAAGGTGTGTGAGAAAGAGAGAGAAGCTGTGAGAGAGAGAGAGAAGCTGTGAGTGAGAGAGACAGAAAGAAAGAGAAGCTGTGAGTGAGAGAGAGAGAAAGCGAAGCTGTGTGAGAGGGAGAGAGAAAGAGAAGCTGTGAGTGAGAGAGAGAGAGAAAGAGAAGCTGTGAGTTAGAGAGAGACAGAGAAAGAGAAGCTGTGAGTGAGGAGAGAGAAGCTGTGAGTGAGAGAGAGAGAGAGAAAGAGAAGCTGTGAGTGAGAGAGAGAGAAAGAGAAGCTGTGAGTGAGAGAGAGAGAGGCTGTGAGTGAGAGAGTGGGAGAAGCTGTGTGTGTGTGATAGAGAGAGAGAAGCTGTGAGTGAGAGAGAGAGAGAAAGAAAGAAAGAGAAGCTGTGAGTGTGAGAGAGAAGCTGTGAGTGAGAGAGAGAGAGAGAGAGAGAAGCTGTGAGTGAGAGAGAGAGAAAGAGAAGCTGTCAGTGAGAGAGAGAGGCTGTCAGTGAGAGAGTGGGAGAAGCTGTGTGTGTGTGATAGAGAGAGAGAATCTGTGAGTGAGAGAGAGAGAAAGAAAGAGAAGCTGTGAGTGTGAGAGAGAAGCTGTGAGTGAGAGAGAAAGAGAAGCTGTGAGTGAGTGAGAGAGAAAGAGAAGCTGTGAGTGAGAGAGAGAGAAAGAGAAGCTGTTAGTGAGAGAGAGAAGCTGTGAGTGAGAGAGAGATAGAAGCTGTGAGTGAGAGAGAAAGAAAGAAAGAGAAGATGTGAGTGAGAGAGAAAGAGAAGATGTGAGTGAGAGAGACAGAGAGAAAGAGAAGCTGTGAGTGAGAGAGAGAGAGAAAGAAAGAGAAGCTGTGAGTGAGAGAGAGAGAGAAGCTTTGAGTGAGAGAGAGAGGGAGAAAGAGAAGCTGTGAGTGAGAGAGAGAGAGAGAAAGAGAAGCTGTGAGTGAGAGAGAGAGAGAGAAGATGTGAGTGAGAGAGTGAGAGAGAGAAAGAGGTGTGAGTGAGAGAGAGAGAGAAAGAGAAGCTGTGAGTGAGAGAGAGAATGAAAGAGAAGCTGTGACTGAGAGAGAGATAAAGACAAGCTGTGAGTTAGAGAGAGACAGAGAAAGATAAGTTGTGAGTGAGATAGAGAGAGAGTAGCTGTGAGTGAGAAAGAGAGAGAAGCTGTGAGTGAGAGAGAGAGAGGGAAAGAGAAGATGTGAGTGAGAGAGAGAAAGAGAAACTGTGAGTGAGAGAGAGAGAGAAAGAAAGAGAAGCTGTGAGTGAGAGAGAGATAAAGAGAAGCTGTGAGTCAGAGAGAGACAGAGAAAGAGAAGCTGTGAGTGAGAGAGAGAGAGAGAAAGAGAAGCTGTGAGTGAGAGAGAGAGAGAAAGAGAAGCTGTGAGTGAGAGAGAGAGAGAAAGAGAAGCTGTCAGAGAGAGAGAGAAAGAGAGAGATGCTGTGAGTGAGTGAGAGAGAGAAGCTGTGAGTGAGAGTGAGAGGGAGCAAGAGAAGCGGTGAGTGAGAGAGAGAAAGAGAAGCTGTGAGTAAGAGAGAGAGAAAAAAAAGAGAAGATGTGAGTGAGAGAGAGAGAAGCTGTGAGTGAGAGAGAGAGAGAGCGAAGCTGTGAGAGAGATAGAGAAAGAGAAGCTGTGAGTGAGAGAGAGAGAAAGAGAAGCTGTGAGTGAGAGAGAGATAAAGAGAAGCTGTGAGTTAGAGAGAAACAGTGAAAGAGAAGCTATGAGTGAGAGAGAGAGAGAAAGAGAAGCTGTGTGTGTGTGAGAGAAAGAAGCTGTGAGTGAGAGAGAGAGAAAGAGAAGATAGTGAGAGAGTGAGAGAGAGAAAGAGAAGCTGTGAGTGAGAGAGAGAGAAGCTGTGAGTGAGAGAGCGAGAGAGAAAGAGAAGCTGTGAGTTAGAGAGAAACAGAGAAAATGAAGCTGTGAATGAGAGAGAGAGAGAGAAATAGAAGCTGTGTGTGTGAGAGAGAGAGAAGCTGTGAGTGAGAAAGACAGAAAGAGATGATGTTAGTGAGAGAGAGAGAAAGAGAAGCTGTGAGTGAGAGAGAGAGAAAGAGAAGCTGTGAGTGAGAGAGAGAGAGAGAGAAAGAGAAGCTGTGAGTGAGAGAGAGAGAAGCTGTGAGTGAGAGAGAGAGAGAAGCTGTGAGTGAGAGAGAGAAAGAGAGGCTGTGAGTGATAGTGAGAGAGAGAGAAAGAGAATCTGTGATTGAGAGAGAGATAAAGAGAAGCTGTGAGTTAGAGAGAGACAGAGAAAGAGAAGCTTTGAGTGAGAGAGAGAGAGAAAGAGAAGCTGTGAGTGAGAGAGAGAGTAAGAGAAGCTGGGAGTGAGAGAGAGACAGAAGCTGTGAGTGAGAGAGTGAGGGAGTAAGAGAAGCTGTGAGTGAGAGAGAGAGAGAAAGAAAAGCTGTGAGTGAGTGAGAGAAGCTGTGAGTGAGAGAGAGAGAAAGAGAAGCTGTGAGTGAGAGAGAGAGAGAAAGAAAGAGAAGCTGTGTGTGTGTGAGAGAGAGAAGCTGTGAGAGAGAGAGAGAGAGAGAAAGAGAAGATGTTAGTAAGAGAGTGAGAGAGAGAAAGAGAACCTGCGAGTGAGAAAGAGAGAGAGAAGCTGTGAGTGAGAGAGAGAGAAGGTGTGAGGAGAGAGAGAGAAGATGTGAGTGTGAGAGAGAAAGAGAAAGAGAAGCTTTGAGTGAGTGAGAGAGAGAGATAAAGAGAAGCTGTGAGTGATAGAGAGAGATAAAGAGAAGCTGTGAGTGAGAGAGAGAGAGAAGCTGTGAGTGAGAGAGAGAGAGAAAGAGAAGCTGTGAGTGAGAGAGAGAAGCTGTGAGTGAGAGAGAGAGGGAGAAAAAGAAGCTGTGATTGAGAGAGAGAGAGAGAAAGAGAAGCTGTGAGTGAGAGAGAGAGAGAGAAGATGTGAGTGAGAGAGTGAGAGAGAGAAAGAGGTGTGAGTGAGAGAGAGAGAGAGAAAGAGAAGCTGTGAGTGAGAGAGAGAGAAAGAAAGAAAGAGAAGATGTGAGTGAGACAGAAAGAGAAGATGTGGGTGAGAGAGACAGAGAGAAAGAGAAGCTGTGAGTGAGAGAGAGAGAAGCTGTGAGTGAGAGAGAGAGGGAGAAAAAGAAGCTGTGAGTGAGAGAGAGAGAGAGAAAGAGAAGCTGTGAGTGAGAGAGAGAGAGAGAAGATGTGAGTGAGAGAGTGAGAGAGAGAAAGAGGTGTGAGTGAGAGAGAGAGAAAGAGAAGCTGTGAGTGAGAGAGAGAATGAAAGAGAAGCTGTGACTGAGAGTGAGAGATAAAGACAAGCTGTGAGTTAGAGAGAGACAGAGAAAGATAAGTTGTGAGTGAGATAGAGAGAGAGTAGCTATGAGTGAGAAAGAGAGAAGCTGTGAGTGAGAGAGAGAGATAGAAAGAGAAGATGTGAGTGAGAGAGAGAAAGAGAAACTGTGAGTGAGAGAGAGAGAGAAAGAAAGAGAAGCTGTGAGTGAGAGAGAGATAAAGAGAAGCTGTAAGTTAGAGAGAGACAGAGAAAGAGAAGCTGTGAGTGAGAAAGAGAGAGAAGCTGTGAGTGAGATAGAGAGAGAGTAGCTGTGAGTGAGAAAGAGAGAGAAGCTGTGAGTGAGAGAGAGAGAGGGAAAGAGAAGATGTGAGTGAGAGAGAGAAAGAGAAACTGTGAGTGAGAGAGAGAGAGAGAAAGAGAAGCTGTGGGTGAGAGAGAGATAAAGAGAAGCTGTGAGTTAGAGAGAGACAGAGAAAGAGAAGCTGTGAGTGAGAGAGAGAGAGAGAAAGAGAAGCTGTGAGTGAGAGAGAGAGAGAAAGAGAAGCTGTGAGTGAGAGAGAGAGAGAAAGAGAAGCTGTCAGAGAGAGAGAGAAAGAGAGAGATGCTGTGAGTGAGTGAGAGAGAGAAGCTGTGAGTGAGAGTGAGAGGGAGCAAGAGAAGTGGTGAGTGAGAGAGAGAAAGAGAAGCTGTGAGTAAGAGAGAGAGAGAAAAAAGAGAAGATGTGAGTGAGAGAGAGAGAAGCTGTGAGTGAGAGAGAGAGAGAGCGAAGCTGTGAGAGAGATAGAGAAAGAGAAGCTGTGAGTGAGAGAGAGAGAAAGAGAAGCTGTGAGTGAGAGAGAGATAAAAAGAAGCTGTGAGTTAGAGAGAAACAGTGAAAGAGAAGCTATGAGTGAGAGAGAGAGAGAAAGAGAAGCTGTGTGTGTGTGAGAGAAAGAAGCTGTGAGTGAGAGAGAGAGAAAGAGAAGATAGTGAGAGAGTGAGAGAGAGAAAGAGAAGCTGTGAGTGAGAGAGAGAGAAGCTGTGAGTGAGAGAGCGAGAGAGAAAGAGAAGCTGTGAGTTAGAGAGAAACAGAGAAAATGAAGCTGTGAGTGAGAGAGAGAGAGAGAAATAGAAGCTGTGTGTGTGAGAGAGAGAGAAGCTGTGAGTGAGAGAGACAGAAAGAGAAGATGTTAGTGAGAGAGAGAGAAAGAGAAGCTGTGAGTGAGAGAGAGAGAAAGAGAAGCTGTGAGTGAGAGAGAGAGAGAGAAAGAGAAGCTGTGAGTGAGAGAGAGAGAAGCTGTGAGTGAGAGAGAGAGAAGCTGTGAGTGAGAGAGAGAAAGAGAGGCTGTGAGTGATAGTGAGAGAGAGAGAAAGAGAATCTGTGATTGAGAGAGAGATAAAGAGAAGCTGTGAGTTAGAGAGAGACAGAGAAAGAGAAGCTTTGAGTGAGAGAGAGAGAGAAAGAGAAGCTGTGAGTGAGAGAGAGAGTAAGAGAAGATGTGAGTGAGAGAGAGACAGAAGCTGTGAGTGAGAGAGTGAGGGAGTAAGAGAAGCTGTGAGTGAGAGAGAGAGAGAAAGAAAAGCTGTGAGTGAGTGAGAGAAGCTGTGAGTGAGAGAGAGAGAAAGAGAAGCTGTGAGAGAGAGAGAGAGAGAAAGAAAGAGAAGCTGTGTGTGTGTGTGAGAGAGAAGCTGTGTGAGAGAGAGAGAGAGAGAAAGAGAAGATGTTAGTAAGAGAGTGAGAGAGAGAAAGAGAACCTGTGAGTGAGAAAGAGAGAGAGAAGCTGTGAGTGAGAGAGAGAGAAGGTGTGAGGAGAGAGAGAGAGAAGATGTGAGTGTGAGAGAGAAAGAGAAAGAGAAGCTTTGAGTGAGTGAGAGAGAGAGATAAAGAGAAGCTGTGAGTGATAGAGAGAGATAAAGAGAAGCTGTGAGTGAGAGAGAGAGAGAAGTTGTGAGTGAGAGAGAGAGAGAAAGAGAAGCTGTGAGTGAGAGAGAGAAGCTGTGAGTGAGAGAGAGATAGAAGCTGTGAGTGAGAGAGAAAG
This sequence comes from Bradypodion ventrale, assembly GCA_035047345.1. Taxonomy (NCBI): domain Eukaryota; kingdom Metazoa; phylum Chordata; class Lepidosauria; order Squamata; family Chamaeleonidae; genus Bradypodion; species Bradypodion ventrale. The sequence continues at coordinate 7,645,830 of JAWDJE010000018.1, read as the reverse complement.
ATAGAAAGAGAAGATGTGAGTGAGACAGAAAGAGAAGATGTGAGTGAGAGAGACAGAGAGAAAGAGAAGCTGTGAGTGAGAGAGAGAGAAGCTGTGAGTGAGAGAGAGAGGGAGAAAAAGAAGCTGTGAGTGAGAGAGAGAGAGAGAAAGAGAAGCTGTGAGTGAGAGAGAGAGAGAGAAGATGTGAGTGAGAGAGTGAGAGAGAGAAAGAGGTGTGAGTGAGAGAGAGAGAGAGAAAGAGAAGCTGTGAGTGAGAGAGAGAATGAAAGAGAAGCTGTGACTGAGAGTGAGAGATAAAGACAAGCTGTGAGTTAGAGAGAGACAGAGAAAGATAAGTTGTGAGTGAGATAGAGAGAGAGTAGCTATGAGTGAAAAAGAGAGAAGCTGTGAGTGAGAGAGAGAGATAGAAAGAGAAGATGTGAGTGAGAGAGAAAGAGAAACTGTGAGTGAGAGAGAGAGAAAGAAAGAGAAGCTGTGAGTGAGTGAGAGATAAAGAGAAGCTGTAAGTTAGAGAGAGACAGAGAAAGAGAAGCTGTGAGTGAGAAAGAGAGAGAAGCTGTGAGTGAGAGAGTGAGAGAAAGCTGTGAGTGTTAGAGAGAAAGACATGCTGTGAGTGAGAGAGAGAGAGAGAGACAGAGAAGCTGTGAGTGAGAGAGAGAAAAAGAGAAGCTGTGAGTTAGAGAGAGACAGAGGAAGATATGCTGTGAGTGAGAGAGAGAGAGAAAGAGAACCTGTGAATGAGAGAGAGAAGCTGTGAGTGAGAGAGAGAGAGAAAGAGAAGATGTGAGTGAGAGAGAGAGAGAAAGAGAAGCTGTGAGTGAGAGAGAGAGAGAGAGAAGCTGTGAGAGAGAGAGATATGCTGTGAGGGAGAGAGAGAGAAGCTGTGAGTGAGAGAGAGAGAGAAAGACAAGCTGTGTGTGTGAGAGAGAAAGAGAAGCTGTGAGTGTGTGAGAGAGAGAGAAGATGTGAGTGAGAGAGAGAAGCTGTGAGTGTGAGAGAGAGAGAGATAAAGAGAAGCTGTGAGTGAGAGAGAGAGAGAAAGAGAAGCTGGGAGTGAGAGAGAGAGAAAGAGAAGGTGTGTGAGAAAGAGAGAGAAGCTGTGTGAGAGAGAGAGAAGCTGTGAGTGAGAGAGACAGAAAGAAAGAGAAGCTGTGAGTGAGAGAGTGATAAAGAGAAGCTGTAAGTTAGAGAGAGACAGAGAAAGAGAAGCTTTGAGTGAGAAAGAGAGAGAAGCTGTGAGTGAGAGAGAGAGAGAAAGCTGTGAGTGTTAGAGAGAAAGACATGCTGTGAGTGAGAGAGAGAGAGAGAGAGACAGAGAAGCTATGAGTGAGAGAGAGAAAAAGAGAAGCTGTGAGTTAGAGAGAGACAGAGGAAGATATGCTGTGTGTGATAGAGAGAGAGAGAAAGAGAACCTGTGAATGAGAGAGAGAAGCTGTGAGTGAGAGAGAGAGAGAAAGAGAAGATGTGAGTGAGAGAGAGAGAGAAAGAGAAGATGTGAGTGAGAGAGAGAGAGAGAAAGAGAAGCTGTGAGTGAGAGAGAGAGAGAGAAGCTGTGTGAGAGAGAGAGATATGCTGTGAGGGAGAGAGAGAGGAGCTGTGAGTGAGAGAGAGAGAGAAAGACAAGCTGTGTGTGTGAGAGAGAAAGAGAAGCTGTGAGTGAGTGAGAGAGAGAAGATGTGAGTGAGAGAGAGAAGCTGTGAGTGTGAGAGAGAGAGAAAGAGAAGCTGGGAGTGAGAGAGAGAGAAAGAGAAGGTGTGTGAGAAAGAGAGAGAAGCTGTGTGTGAGAGAGAGAAGCTGTGAGTGAGAGAGACAGAAAGAAAGAGAAGCTGCGAGTGAGAGAGAGAGAGAAAGAGAAGCTGTGTGAGAGGGAGAGAGAAAGAGAAGCTGTGAGTGAGAGAGAGAGAGAAAGAAAAGCTGTGAGTTAGAGAGAGACAGAGAAAGAGAAGCTGTGAGTGAGAAAGAGAGAGAAGCTGTGAGTGAGAGAGAGAGAGAAAGAGAAGCTGTGAGTGAGAGAGAGAGAAAGAGAAGCTGTGAGTGAGAGAGAGAGAGGCTGTGAGTGAGAGAGTGGGAGAAGCTGTGTGTGTGATAGAGAGAGAGAAGCTGTGAGTGAGAGAGAGAGAGAAAGAAAGAGAAGCTGTGAGTGTGAGAGAGAAGCTGTGAGTGAGAGAGAGAGAGAAAGAGAAGCTGTGAGTGAGAGAGAGAGAAAGAGAAGCTGTGAGTGAGAGAGATAGAGGCTGTGAGTGAGAGAGTGGGAGAAGCTGTGTGTGTGTGATAGAGAGAGAGAAGCTGTGAGTGAGAGAGAGAGAAAGAAAGAGAAGCTGTGAGTGTGAGAGAGAAGCTGTGAGAGAGAGAGAAGCTGTGAGTGAGAGAGAGAGATAAATAGAAGCTGTGAGTTAGAGAGAGACAGAGAAAGAGAAGCTGTGAGTGAGAGAGAGAGAGAGAGCTGTGAGTGAGAAAGAGAGAGAAGCTGTGAGTGAGAGAGAGAGAAAAAGAAGATGTGAGTGAGAGAGAAAGAGAAGCTGTGAGTGAGAGAGAGAGACAGAAAGAAAGAGAAGCTGTGACTTAGAGAGAGATAAAGACTAGCAGTGAGTTAGAGAGAGACAGAGAAAGAGAAGCTGTGAGTGAGAGAGAGAGAGAGAGAGAAGCTGTGAGAGAGAAAGAGAGAGAAGCTGTGAGTGGGAGAGAGAGAGAGAAAGAGAAGATGTGAGTGAGAGAGAGAGAAAGAAAAACTGTGAGTGAGAGAGAGAGAGAAAGAAAGAGAAGCTGTAAGTGAGGGAGAGAAATAAAGAGAAGCTGTGAGTTAGAGAGAGACAGAGAAAGAGAAGCTGTGAGTGAGAGAGAGAGAGAGAAAGGGGTGAGTGAGAGAGAGAGAAAGAGAAGCTGTGAGAGAGAGAGAGAGAGAAGCTGTGAGTGAGAGAGAAAGACACGCTGTGAGTGAGAGAGGGAGAGAAAGAGAAGCTGTGAGTGAGAGAGAGAAAAACAGAAGCTGTGAGTTAGAGAGAGACAGAGAAAGAGAAGCTGTGAGTGAGAGAAGAGAGAGAGAAAGAGAAGCTGTGAGTGAGAGAGAGAAAGGGAAAGAGAAGCTGTGAGTGAGAGAGAGAGAGAAAGAGAAGCTGTGAGTGAGAGAGAGAGAGAAAGAGAAGCTGTGAGTGAGAGAGAGAGAAAGAGAAGCTGTGAGTGAGAGAGAGAGGGAAAGAAAGAGAAGCTGTGAGTGAGAGAGAAAGAGAAGCTGTGAGTGAGAGAGAGAGAGAAACAGAAGCTGTGAGTGAGAGAGAGATATGCTGTGAGTGAGAGAGAGAGAGAAAGAGAGAAGCTGTGAGTGAGATAGAGAGAGAGAAAGAGAAGCTGTGAGTAAGAGAGAGAGAGAATCTGTGAGTGAGAGAGAGAGAAGGTGTGAGGAGAGAGAGAGAGAAGATGTTAGTAAGAGAGTGAGAGAGAGAAAGAGAACCTGTGAGTGAGAAAGAGAGAGAAGCTGTGAGTGAGAGAGAGAGAAGGTGTGAGGAGAGAGAGAGAGAAGATGTGAGTGTGAGAGAGAAAGAGAAAGAGAAGCTTTGAGTGAGTGAGAGAGAGAGATAAAGAGAAGCTGTGAGTGATAGAGAGAGATAAAGAGAAGCTGTGAGTGAGAGAGAGAGAGAAGCTTTGAGTGAGAGAGAGAGAGAAAGAGAAGCTGTGAGTGAGAGAGAGAAGCTGTGAGTGAGAGAGAGATAGAAGCTGTGAGTGAGAGAGAAAGAAAGAAAGAGAAGATGTGAGTGAGACAGAAAGAGAAGATGTGAGTGAGAGAGACAGAGAGAAAGAGAAGCTGTGAGTGAGAGAGAGAGAAGCTGTGAGTGAGAGAGAGAGGGAGAAAAAGAAGCTGTGAGTGAGAGAGAGAGAGAAAGAGAAGCTGTGAGTGAGAGAGAGAGAGAGAGAAGATGTGAGTGAGAGAGTGAGAGAGAGAAAGAGGTGTGAGTGAGAGAGAGAGAGAGAAAGAGAAGCTGTGAGTGAGAGAGAGAATGAAAGAGAAGCTGTGACTGAGAGTGAGAGATAAAGACAAGCTGTGAGTTAGAGAGAGACAGAGAAAGATAAGTTGTGAGTGAGATAGAGAGAGAGTAGCTATGAGTGAGAAAGAGAGAAGCTGTGAGTGAGAGAGAGAGATAGAAAGAGAAGATGTGAGTGAGAGAGAGAAAGAGAAACTGTGAGTGAGAGAGAGAGAAAGAAAGAGAAGCTGTGAGTGAGAGAGAGATAAAGAGAAGCTGTAAGTTAGAGAGAGACAGAGAAAGAGAAGCTGTGAGTGAGAAAGAGAGAGAAGCTGTGAGTGAGAGAGAGAGAGAAAGCTGTGAGTGTTAGAGAGAAAGACATGCTGTGAGTGAGAGAGAGAGAGAGAGAGAGACAGAGAAGCTGTGAGTGAGAGAGAGAAAAAGAGAAGCTGTGAGTTAGAGAGAGACAGAGGAAGATATGCTGTGAGTGAGAGAGAGAGAGAAAGAGAACCTGTGAATGAGAGAGAGAAGCTGTGAGTGAGAGAGAGAGAGAAAGAGAAGATGTGAGTGAGAGAGAGACAGAGAAAGAGAAGCTGTGAGTGAGAGAGAGAGAGAGAGAAGCTGTGAGAGAGAGAGAGATATGCTGTGAGGGAGAGAGAGAGAAGCTGTGAGTGAGAGAGAGAGAGAAAGACAAGCTGTGTGTGTGAGAGAGAAAGAGAAGCTGTGAGTGTGTGAGAGAGAGAGAAGATGTGAGTGAGAGAGAGAAGCTGTGAGTGTGAGAGAGAGAGAGATAAAGAGAAGCTGTGAGTGAGAGAGAGAGAGAAAGAGAAGCTGGGAGTGAGAGAGAGAGAAAGAGAAGGTGTGTGAGAAAGAGAGAGAAGCTGTGTGAGAGAGAGAGAAGCTGTGAGTGAGAGAGACAGAAAGAAAGAGAAGCTGTGAGTGAGAGAGTGATAAAGAGAAGCTGTAAGTTAGAGAGAGACAGAGAAAGAGAAGCTTTGAGTGAGAAAGAGAGAGAAGCTGTGAGTGAGAGAGAGAGAGAAAGCTGTGAGTGTTAGAGAGAAAGACATGCTGTGAGTGAGAGAGAGAGAGAGAGAGAGACAGAGAAGCTATGAGTGAGAGAGAGAAAAAGAGAAGCTGTGAGTTAGAGAGAGACAGAGGAAGATATGCTGTGTGTGATAGAGAGAGAGAGAGAGAAAGAGAACCTGTGAATGAGAGAGAGAAGCTGTGAGTGAGAGAGAGAGAGAAAGAGAAGATGTGAGTGAGAGAGAGAGAGAAAGAGAAGATGTGAGTGAGAGAGAGAGAGAGAAAGAGAAGCTGTGAGTGAGAGAGAGAGAGAGAAGCTGTGTGAGAGAGAGAGATATGCTGTGAGGGAGAGAGAGAGAAGCTGTGAGTGAGAGAGAGAGAGAAAGACAAGCTGTGTGTGAGAGAGAGAAAGAGAAGCTGTGAGTGAGTGAGAGAGAGAAGATGTGAGTGAGAGAGAGAAGCTGTGAGTGTGAGAGAGAGAGAAAGAGAAGCTGGGAGTGAGAGAGAGAGAAAGAGAAGGTGTGTGAGAAAGAGAGAGAAGCTGTGTGAGAGAGAGAGAAGCTGTGAGTGAGAGAGACAGAAAGAAAGAGAAGCTGCGAGTGAGAGAGAGAGAGAAAGAGAAGCTGTGTGAGAGGGAGAGAGAAAGAGAAGCTGTGAGTGAGAGAGAGAGAGAAAGAAAAGCTGTGAGTTAGAGAGAGACAGAGAAAGAGAAGCTGTGAGTGAGAAAGAGAGAGAAGCTGTGAGTGAGAGAGAGAGAGAGAAAGAGAAGCTGTGAGTGAGAGAGAGAGAAAGAGAAGCTGTGAGTGAGAGAGAGAGAGGCTGTGAGTGAGAGAGTGGGAGAAGCTGTGTGTGTGATAGAGAGAGAGAAGCTGTGAGTGAGAGAGAGAGAGAAAGAAAGAGAAGCTGTGAGTGTGAGAGAGAAGCTGTGAGTGAGAGAAGTAGAGAAAGAGAAGCTGTGAGTGAGAGAGAGAGAAAGAGAAGCTGTGAGTGAGAGAGATAGAGGCTGTGAGTGAGAGAGTGGGAGAAGCTGTGTGTGTGTGATAGAGAGAGAGAAGCTGTGAGTGAGAGAGAGAGAAAGAAAGAGAAGCTGTGAGTGTGAGAGAGAAGCTGTGAGAGAGAGAGAAGCTGTGAGTGAGAGAGAGAGATAAATAGAAGCTGTGAGTTAGAGAGAGACAGAGAAAGAGAAGCTGTGAGTGAGAGAGAGAGAGAGAGCTGTGAGTGAGAAAGAGAGAGAAGCTGTGAGTGAGAGAGAGAGAAAGAGAAGATGTGAGTGAGAGAGAAAGAGAAGCTGTGAGTGAGAGAGAGAGACAGAAAGAAAGAGAAGCTGTGACTTAGAGAGAGATAAAGACTAGCAGTGAGTTAGAGAGAGACAGAGAAAGAGAAGCTGTGAGTGAGAGAGAGAGAGAGAGAGAAGCTGTGAGAGAGAAAGAGAGAGAAGCTGTGAGTGAGAGAGAGAGAGAAAGAAAGAGAAGCTGTAAGTGAGGGAGAGAAATAAAGAGAAGCTGTGAGTTAGAGAGAGACAGAGAAAGAGAAGCTGTGAGTGAGAGAGAGAGAGAAAGGGAAGCTGTGAGTGAGAGAGAGAGAAAGAGAAGCTGTGAGAGAGAGAGAGAGAGAAGCTGTGAGTGAGAGAGAAAGACACGCTGTGAGTGAGAGAGGGAGAGAAAGAGAAGCTGTGAGTGGGAGAGAGAAAAACAGAAGCTGTGAGTTAGAGAGAGACAGAGAAAGAGAAGCTGTGAGTGAGAGAAGAGAGAGAGAAAGAGAAGCTGTGAGTGAGAGAGAGAAAGGGAAAGAGAAGCTGTGAGTGAGAGAGAGAGAGAAAGAGAAGCTGTGAGTGAGAGAGAGAGAGAAAGAGAAGCTGTGAGTGAGAGAGAGAGAAAGAGAAGCTGTGAGTGAGAGAGAGAGGGAAAGAAAGAGAAGCTGTGAGTGAGAGAGAAAGAGAAGCTGTGAGTGAGAGAGAGAGAGAAACAGAAGCTGTGAGTGAGAGAGAGATATGCTGTGAGTGAGAGAGAGAGAGAAAGAGAGAAGCTGTGAGTGAGATAGAGAGAGAGAAAGAGAAGCTGTGAGTAAGAGAGAGAGAGAATCTGTGAGTGCGTGAGAGAGAGTGAGAGAGAAGCTGTGAGTGAGAGAGAGTGAAAGAGAAGCTGTGAGTGAGAGAGAGAGAGAGAGAAAGAGAAGCTGTGAGTGAGGGAGAGATAAAGAGAAGCTGTGAGTTAGAGAGAGACAGAGAAAGAGAAGCTGTGAGTGAAAGAGAGAGAGAGAGAAAGAGAAGCTGTGAGTGAGGGAGAGATAAAGAGAAGCTGTGAGTTAGAGAGAGACAGAGGAAGATATGCTGTGTGTGATAGAGAGAGAGAGAAAGAGAACCTGAGAATGAGAGAGAGAAGCTGTGAGTGAGAGAGAGAGAGAAAGAGAAGATGTGAGTGAGAGAGAGAGAGAAAGAGAAGATGTGAGTGAGAGAGAGAGAGAGAAAGAGAAGCTGTGAGTGAGAGAGAGAGAGAGAGAAGCTGTGAGAGAGAGAGATATGCTGTGAGGGAGAGAGAGAGAAGCTGTGAGTGAGAGAGAGAGAGAAAGACAAGCTGTGTGTGTGAGAGAGAAAGAGAAGCTGTGAGTGAGTGAGAGAGAGAGAAGATGTGAGTGAGAGAGAGAAGCTGTGAGTGTGAGAGAGAGAGAGATAAAGAGGAGCTGTGAGTGAGAGAGAGAGAGAAAGAGAAGCTGGGAGTGAGAGAGAGAGAAAGAGAAGGTGTGTGAGAAAGAGAGAGAAGCTGTGAGTGAGAGAGACAGAAAGAAAGAGAAGCTGTGAGTGAGAGAGAGAGAAAGAGAAGCTGTGTGAGAGGGAGAGAGAAAGAGAAGCTGTGAGTGAGAGAGAGAGAGAAAGAGAAGCTGTGAGATAGAGAGAGACAGAGAAAGAGAAGCTGTGAGTGAGAAAGAGAGAGAAGCTGTGAGTGAGAGAGAGAGAGAAAGAGAAGCTGTGAGTGAGAGAGAGAGAAAGAGAAGCTGTGAGTGAGAGAGAGAGAGGCTGTGAGTGAGAGAGTGGGAGAAGCTGTGTGTGTGTGATAGAGAGAGAGAAGCTGTGAGTGAGAGAGAGAGAGAAAGAAAGAGAAGCTGTGAGTGTGAGAGAGAAGCTGTGAGTGAGAGAGAGACAGAAAGAGAAGCTGTGAGTGAGAGAGAGAGAAAGAGAAGCTGTGAGTGAGAGAGAGAGAGGCTGTGAGTGAGAGAGTGGGAGAAGCTGTGTGTGTGTGATAGAGAGATAGAAGCTGTGAGTGAGAGAGAGAGAAAGAAAGAGAAGCTGTGAGTGTGAGAGAGAAGCTGTGAGTGAGAGAGAGAGAAAGAGAAGCTGTGAGTGTGAGAGAGAAAGAGAAGCTGTGAGTGAGAGAGAGAGAGAGAAAGAGAAGCTGTGAGTGAGAGAGAGAGAAGCTGTGAGTAAGTGAGAGAGAAAGAGAAGCTGTGAGAGAGAGAGAAGCTGTGAGTGAGAGAGAGAGATAAATAGAAGCTGTGAGTTAGAGAGAGACAGAGAAAGAGAAGCTGTGAGTGAGAGAGAGAGAGAGAGCTGTGAGTGAGAAAGAGAGAGAAGCTGTGAGTGAGAGAGAGAGAAAGAGAAGATGTGAGTGAGAGAGAAAGAGAAGCTGTGAGTGAGAGAGAGAGACAGAAAGAAAGAGAAGCTGTGACTTAGAGAGAGATAAAGACTAGCGGTGAGTTAGAGAGAGACAGAGAAAGAGAAGCTGTGAGTGAGAGAGAGAGAGCGAGAAGCTGTGAGAGAGAAAGAGAGAGAAGCTGTGAGTGAGAGAGAGAGAGAGAAAGAGAAGTTGTGAGTGAGAGAGAGAGAAAGAAAAACTGTGAGTGAGAGAGAGAGAGAAAGAAAGAAAGAGAAGCTGTAAGTGAGGGAGAGAAATAAAGAGAAGCTGTGAGTTAGAGAGAGACAGAGAAAGAGAAGCTGTGAGTGAGAGAGAGAGAGAGAAAGAGAAGCTGTGAGTGAGAGAGAGAGAAAGAGAAGCTGTGAGTGAGAGAGAGAGAGAAGCTGTGAGTGAGAGAGAAAGACACGCTGTGAGTGAGAGATAGAGAGAAAGAGAAGCTGTGAGTGAGAGAGAGAAAAACAGAAGCTGTGAGTTAGAGAGAGACAGAGAAAGAGAAGCTGTGAGTGAGAGAAGAGAGAGAGAAAGAGAAGCTGTGAGTGAGAGAGAGAAAGGGAAAGAGAAGCTGTGAGTGAGAGAGAGAGAGAAAGAGAAGCTGTGAGTGAGAGAGAGAGAGAAAGAGAAGCTGTGAGTGAGAGAGAGAGAAAGAGAAGCTATGAGTGAGAGAGAGAGGGAAAGAAAGAGAAGCTGTGAGTGAGAGAGAAAGAGAAGCTGTGAGTGAGAGAGAGAGAGAAACAGAAGCTGTGAGTGAGAGAGAGAGATATGCTGTGAGAGAGAGAGAGAGAGAAAGAGAGAAGCTGTGAGTGAGATAGAGAGAGAGAAAGTGAAGCTGTGAGTAAGAGAGAGAGAGAGAATCTGTGAGTGCGTGAGAGAGAGTGAGAGAGAAGCTGTGAGTGAGAGAGAGTGAAAGAGAAGCTGTGAGTGAGAGAGAGAGAGAAAGAGAAGCTGTGAGTGAGGGAGAGATAAAGAGAAGCTGTGAGTTACAGAGAGACAGAGAAAGAGAAGCTGTGAGTGAAAGAGAGAGAGAGAAAGAGAAGCTGTGAGTGAGTGAGAGAGAGAGAGAGAAGCTGTGAGTGAGAGAGAGAGAAAGAGAAGCTGTGAGAGAGAGAAAGAGAGAGAGAAGCTGTGAGTGAGAGAGAGAGAGAGAAGATGTGAGTGAGAGAGAGAAAGTGAAGCTGTGAGTGAGAGAGAGAGAGAGAAAGAGAAGCTGTGAGTGAGAGAGAGAGATAAAGAGAAGATGTGAGTGAGAGAGAGAGAAAGAGAAGATGTGAGTGAGAGAGAGGGAGAAAGAGAAGCTGTGAGTGTGTGTGAGAGAGAAAGAGTATCTGTGAGTGAAAGAGAGAGAAGCTGTGAGTGAGTGAGATAAAGAGAGAGAGAAGCTGTGAGTGAGAGAGAGAGAAAGAGAAGCTGTGAGAGAGAGAGAGAGAGAAAGAGAAGCTGTGAGTGACAGAGAGAGATAAAGAGAAGCTGTGAGTGAGAAAGAGAGAGAAGCTGTGAGTAAGAGAGAGAGAGAGAAGATGTGAGTGAGAGAGAAAAAGGGAAACTGTGAGTGAGAGAGAGAGAGAAAGAGAAGCTGTGAGTTAGAGAGAGACAGAGAAAGAGAAGCTGTGAGTGAGAGAAGAGAGAGAGAAAGAGAAGCTGTGAGTGAGAGAGAGAAAGAGAATCTGTGAGCGAGAGAGAGAGAAAGAGAAGCTGTGAGTGAGAGAGAGAGAGAGAAAGAGAAGCTGTGAGTGAGAGAGAGAGAGAAAGAGAAGCTGTGAGTGAGAGAGAGGGAAAGAAGGAGAAGCTGTGAGTGAGAGAGAGAGGGAGAAAGAGAAGCTGTGAGTGAGAGAGAGAGAAAGAGAACCTGTGAATGAGAGAGAGAAGCTGTGAGTGAGAGAGAGAGAGAAAGAGAAGATGTGAGAGAGAGAGAAAGAGAAGATGTGAGTGAGGGAGAGAGAGAAAGAGAAGCTGTGTGAGAGAGAGAGAGAAGCTGTGAGAGAGAGATATGCTGTGAGGGAGAGAGAGAGAAGCGGTGAGTGAGAGAGAGAGAGAAAGACAAGCTGTGTGTGTGAGAGAGAAAGAGAAGCTGTGAGTGAGTGAGAAAGAGAGAAGATGTGAGTGAGAGAGAGAAGATGTGAGTGAGAGAGAGAGAGATAAAGAGAAGCTGTGAATGAGAGAGAGAGAAAAAGAGAAGCTGGGAGTGTGAGAAAGAGAAAGAGAAGCTGTGTGAGAAAGAGAGAAAAGCTGTGAGAGAGAGAGAGAAGCTGTGAGTGAGAGAGACAGAAAGAAAGAGAAGCTGTGAGTGAGAGAGAGAGAGCAAGAGAAGCTGTGAGTTAGAGAGAGACAGAGAAAGAGAAGCTGTGAGTGAGAAAAAGAGAGAAGCTGTGAGTGAGTGAGTGAGAGAGAAAGAGAAGATGTGAGTGAGAGAGAGAAAGAGAAACTGCGAGTAAGAGAGAGAGAGAGAAAGAGAAGCTGTGAGTGAGAGAGAGAGTGAGAAAGAGAAGCTGTGAGAGAGAGAGAGAGAAGCTGTGAGTGAGAGAGAGAGAGAGAAAGAGAAGCTGTGAGTGAGAGAGAGAAAAAGAGAAGCTGTGAGTGAGAGAGAGAGAGGCTGTGAGTGAGAGAGTGGGAGAAGCTGTGTGTGTGTGATAGAGAGAGAGAAGCTGTGAGTGAGAGAGAGAGAAAGAAAGAGAAGCTGTGAGTGTGAGAGAGAGAAAGAGAAGCTGTGTGAGAAAGAGAGAGAAGCTGTGAGAGAGAGAGAGAAGCTGTGAGTGAGAGAGACAGAAAGAAAGAGAAGCTGTGAGTGAGAGAGAGAGAGCAAGAGAAGCTGTGAGTTAGAGAGAGACAGAGAAAGAGAAGCTGTGAGTGAGAAAAAGAGAGAAGCTGTGAGTGAGAGAGAGAGAGAGAAAGAGAAGATGTGAGTGAGAGAGAGAAAGAGAAACTGCGAGTAAGAGAGAGAGAGAAAGAGAAGCTGTGAGTGAGAGAGAGAGTGAGAAAGAGAAGCTGTGAGAGAGAGAGAGAGAAGCTGTGAGTGAGAGAGGGAGAGAGAAAGAGAAGCTGTGAGTAAGAGAGAGAGAGAGAATCTGTGAGTGCGTGAGAGAGAGTGAGAGAGAAGCTGTGAGTGAGAGAGAGTGAAAGAGAAGCTGTGAGTGAGAGAGAGAGAGAAAGAGAAGCTGTGAGTGAGGGAGAGATAAAGAGAAGCTGTGAGTTACAGAGAGACAGAGAAAGAGAAGCTGTGAGTGAAAGAGAGAGAGAGAAAGAGAAGCTGTGAGTGAGTGAGAGAGAGAGAGAGAAGCTGTGAGTGAGAGAGAGAGAAAGAGAAGCTGTGAGAGAGAGAAAGAGAGAGAGAAGCTGTGAGTGAGAGAGAGAGAGAGAAGATGTGAGTGAGAGAGAGAAAGTGAAGCTGTGAGTGAGAGAGAGAGAGAGAAAGAGAAGCTGTGAGTGAGAGAGAGAGATAAAGAGAAGATGTGAGTGAGAGAGAGAGAAAGAGAAGATGTGAGTGAGAGAGAGGGAGAAAGAGAAGCTGTGAGTGTGTGTGAGAGAGAAAGAGTATCTGTGAGTGAAAGAGAGAGAAGCTGTGAGTGAGTGAGATAAAGAGAGAGAGAAGCTGTGAGTGAGAGAGAGAGAAAGAGAAGCTGTGAGAGAGAGAGAGAGAGAAAGAGAAGCTGTGAGTGACAGAGAGAGATAAAGAGAAGCTGTGAGTGAGAAAGAGAGAGAAGCTGTGAGTAAGAGAGAGAGAGAGAAGATGTGAGTGAGAGAGAAAAAGGGAAACTGTGAGTGAGAGAGAGAGAGAAAGAGAAGCTGTGAGTTAGAGAGAGACAGAGAAAGAGAAGCTGTGAGTGAGAGAAGAGAGAGAGAAAGAGAAGCTGTGAGTGAGAGAGAGAAAGAGAATCTGTGAGCGAGAGAGAGAGAAAGAGAAGCTGTGAGTGAGAGAGAGAGAGAGAAAGAGAAGCTGTGAGTGAGAGAGAGAGAGAAAGAGAAGCTGTGAGTGAGAGAGAGGGAAAGAAGGAGAAGCTGTGAGTGAGAGAGAGAGGGAGAAAGAGAAGCTGTGAGTGAGAGAGAGAGAAAGAGAACCTGTGAATGAGAGAGAGAAGCTGTGAGTGAGAGAGAGAGAGAAAGAGAAGATGTGAGAGAGAGAGAAAGAGAAGATGTGAGTGAGGGAGAGAGAGAAAGAGAAGCTGTGTGAGAGAGAGAGAGAAGCTGTGAGAGAGAGATATGCTGTGAGGGAGAGAGAGAGAAGCGGTGAGTGAGAGAGAGAGAGAAAGACAAGCTGTGTGTGTGAGAGAGAAAGAGAAGCTGTGAGTGAGTGAGAAAGAGAGAAGATGTGAGTGAGAGAGAGAAGATGTGAGTGAGAGAGAGAGAGATAAAGAGAAGCTGTGAATGAGAGAGAGAGAAAAAGAGAAGCTGGGAGTGTGAGAAAGAGAAAGAGAAGCTGTGTGAGAAAGAGAGAAAAGCTGTGAGAGAGAGAGAGAAGCTGTGAGTGAGAGAGACAGAAAGAAAGAGAAGCTGTGAGTGAGAGAGAGAGAGCAAGAGAAGCTGTGAGTTAGAGAGAGACAGAGAAAGAGAAGCTGTGAGTGAGAAAAAGAGAGAAGCTGTGAGTGAGTGAGTGAGAGAGAAAGAGAAGATGTGAGTGAGAGAGAGAAAGAGAAACTGCGAGTAAGAGAGAGAGAGAGAAAGAGAAGCTGTGAGTGAGAGAGAGAGTGAGAAAGAGAAGCTGTGAGAGAGAGAGAGAGAAGCTGTGAGTGAGAGAGAGAGAGAGAAAGAGAAGCTGTGAGTGAGAGAGAGAAAAAGAGAAGCTGTGAGTGAGAGAGAGAGAGGCTGTGAGTGAGAGAGTGGGAGAAGCTGTGTGTGTGTGATAGAGAGAGAGAAGCTGTGAGTGAGAGAGAGAGAAAGAAAGAGAAGCTGTGAGTGTGAGAGAGAGAAAGAGAAGCTGTGTGAGAAAGAGAGAGAAGCTGTGAGAGAGAGAGAGAAGCTGTGAGTGAGAGAGACAGAAAGAAAGAGAAGCTGTGAGTGAGAGAGAGAGAGCAAGAGAAGCTGTGAGTTAGAGAGAGACAGAGAAAGAGAAGCTGTGAGTGAGAAAAAGAGAGAAGCTGTGAGTGAGAGAGAGAGAGAGAAAGAGAAGATGTGAGTGAGAGAGAGAAAGAGAAACTGCGAGTAAGAGAGAGAGAGAAAGAGAAGCTGTGAGTGAGAGAGAGAGTGAGAAAGAGAAGCTGTGAGAGAGAGAGAGAGAAGCTGTGAGTGAGAGAGGGAGAGAGAAAGAGAAGCTGTGAGTGAGAGAGAGAGAAAGAGAAGCTGTGAGTGAGAGAGAGAGAGCCTGTGAGTGAGAGAGTGGGAGAAGCTGTGTGTGTGTGATAGAGAGAGAGAAGCTGTGAGTGAGAGAGAGAGAAAGAAAGAGAAGCTGTGAGTGTGAGAGAGAAGCTGTGAGTGAGAGAGAGGGAGAAAGAGAAGCTGTGAGTGAGAGAGAGAAAGAGAAGCTGTGTGTGAGAGAGAGAGAGAAAGAGAAGCTGTGAGTGAGAGAGAGAAGCTGTGAGTGAGTGAGAGAGAAAGAGAAGCTGTGAGAGAGAGAAGCTGTGAGTGAGAGAAGAGTGAGAGATAAAAAGAAGCTGTGAGTTAGAGAGAGACAGAGAAAGAGAAGCTGTGAGTGAGAGAGAGAGGGAGAGCTGTGTGTGAGAAAGAGAGAAGCTGTGAGTGAGAGAGAGAGAGAAAGAGAAGATGTGAGTGAGAGAGAAAGAGAAGCTGTGAGTGAGAGAGAGAGACAGAAAGAAAGAGAAGCTGTGACTTAGAGAGAGATAAAGACTAGCGGTGAGTTAGAGAGAGACAGAGAAAGAGAAGCTGTGAGTGAGTGAGAGAGAGCGAGAAGCTGTGAGAGAGAAAGAGAGAGAAGCTGTGAGTGTGTGAGAGAGAGAAAGAGAAGATGTGAGTGAGAGAGAGAGAAAGAAAAACTGAGTGAGAGAGAGAGAGAAAGAAAGAGAAGCTGTAAGTGAGGGAGAGAGATAAAGAGAAGCTGTGAGTTCGAGAGAGAAAGAGAAGCTGTGAGTGAGAGAGAGAGAGAGAAAGAGAAGCTGTGAGTGAGAGAGAGAGAAAGAGAAGCTGTGAGTGTGTGTGAGAGAGAGAGAAGCTGTGAGTGAGAGAGAAAGACACGCTGTGAGTGAGAGAGAGAGAGAGAAAGAGAAGCTGTGAGTTAGAGAGAGACAGAGAAAGTGAAGCTGTGAGTGAGAGAAGAGAGAGAGAAAGAGAAGCTGTGAGTGAGAGAGAGAAAGGGAAAGAGAAGCTGTGAGTGAGAGAGAGAGAGAAAGAGAAGCTGTGAGTGAGAGAGAGAGAGAATGAGAAGCTGTGAGTGAGAGAGAGAGAAAGAGAAGCTATGAGTGAGAGAGAGAGGGAAAGAAAGAGAAGCTGTGAGTGAGAGAGAAAGAGAAGCTGTGAGTGAGAGAGAGAGAGAAACAGAAGCTGTGAGTGAGAGAGAGATATGCTGTGAGTGAGAGAGAGAGAGAGAAGCTGTGAGTGAGATAGAGAGAGAGAAAGAGAAGCTGTGAGTAAGAGAGAGAGAGAGAATCTGTGAGTGTGTGAGAGAGAGTGAGAGAGAAGCTGTGAGTAAGAGAGAGTGAAAGAGAAGCTGTGAGTGAGAGAGAGAGAGAGAAAGAGAAGCTGTGAGTGAGGGAGAGATAAAGAGAAGCTGTGAGTTAGAGAGAGACAGAGAAAGATAAGCTGTGAGTGAAAGAGAGAGAGAGAAAGAGAAGCTGTGAGTGAGTGAGTGAGAGAGAGAGAAGCTGTGAGTGAGAGAGAGAGAGAAAGAGAAGATGTGAGTGAGAGAGAGAAAGTGAAGCTGTGAATGAGAGAGAGAAGCTGTGAGTGAGAGAGAGAGAGAAAGAGAAGATGTGAGAGAGAGAGAAAGAGAAGATGTGAGTGAGGGAGAGAGAGAAAGAGAAGCTGTGTGAGAGAGAGAGAGAAGCTGTGAGAGAGAGATATGCTGTGAGGGAGAGAGAGAGAAGCGGTGAGTGAGAGAGAGAGAGAAAGACAAGCTGTGTGTGTGAGAGAGAAAGAGAAGCTGTGAGTGAGTGAGAAAGAGAGAAGATGTGAGTGAGAGAGAGAAGATGTGAGTGAGAGAGAGAGAGATAAAGAGAAGCTGTGAATGAGAGAGAGAGAAAAAGAGAAGCTGGGAGTGTGAGAAAGAGAAAGAGAAGCTGTGTGAGAAAGAGAGAAAAGCTGTGAGAGAGAGAGAGAAGCTGTGAGTGAGAGAGACAGAAAGAAAGAGAAGCTGTGAGTGAGAGAGAGAGAGCAAGAGAAGCTGTGAGTTAGAGAGAGACAGAGAAAGAGAAGCTGTGAGTGAGAAAAAGAGAGAAGCTGTGAGTGAGTGAGTGAGAGAGAAAGAGAAGATGTGAGTGAGAGAGAGAAAGAGAAACTGCGAGTAAGAGAGAGAGAGAGAAAGAGAAGCTGTGAGTGAGAGAGAGAGTGAGAAAGAGAAGCTGTGAGAGAGAGAGAGAGAAGCTGTGAGTGAGAGAGAGAGAGAGAAAGAGAAGCTGTGAGTGAGAGAGAGAAAAAGAGAAGCTGTGAGTGAGAGAGAGAGAGGCTGTGAGTGAGAGAGTGGGAGAAGCTGTGTGTGTGTGATAGAGAGAGAGAAGCTGTGAGTGAGAGAGAGAGAAAGAAAGAGAAGCTGTGAGTGTGAGAGAGAGAAAGAGAAGCTGTGTGAGAAAGAGAGAGAAGCTGTGAGAGAGAGAGAGAAGCTGTGAGTGAGAGAGACAGAAAGAAAGAGAAGCTGTGAGTGAGAGAGAGAGAGCAAGAGAAGCTGTGAGTTAGAGAGAGACAGAGAAAGAGAAGCTGTGAGTGAGAAAAAGAGAGAAGCTGTGAGTGAGAGAGAGAGAGAGAAAGAGAAGATGTGAGTGAGAGAGAGAAAGAGAAACTGCGAGTAAGAGAGAGAGAGAAAGAGAAGCTGTGAGTGAGAGAGAGAGTGAGAAAGAGAAGCTGTGAGAGAGAGAGAGAGAAGCTGTGAGTGAGAGAGGGAGAGAGAAAGAGAAGCTGTGAGTGAGAGAGAGAGAAAGAGAAGCTGTGAGTGAGAGAGAGAGAGCCTGTGAGTGAGAGAGTGGGAGAAGCTGTGTGTGTGTGATAGAGAGAGAGAAGCTGTGAGTGAGAGAGAGAGAAAGAAAGAGAAGCTGTGAGTGTGAGAGAGAAGCTGTGAGTGAGAGAGAGGGAGAAAGAGAAGCTGTGAGTGAGAGAGAGAAAGAGAAGCTGTGTGTGAGAGAGAGAGAGAAAGAGAAGCTGTGAGTGAGAGAGAGAAGCTGTGAGTGAGTGAGAGAGAAAGAGAAGCTGTGAGAGAGAGAAGCTGTGAGTGAGAGAAGAGTGAGAGATAAAAAGAAGCTGTGAGTTAGAGAGAGACAGAGAAAGAGAAGCTGTGAGTGAGAGAGAGAGGGAGAGCTGTGTGTGAGAAAGAGAGAAGCTGTGAGTGAGAGAGAGAGAGAAAGAGAAGATGTGAGTGAGAGAGAAAGAGAAGCTGTGAGTGAGAGAGAGAGACAGAAAGAAAGAGAAGCTGTGACTTAGAGAGAGATAAAGACTAGCGGTGAGTTAGAGAGAGACAGAGAAAGAGAAGCTGTGAGTGAGTGAGAGAGAGCGAGAAGCTGTGAGAGAGAAAGAGAGAGAAGCTGTGAGTGTGTGAGAGAGAGAAAGAGAAGATGTGAGTGAGAGAGAGAGAAAGAAAAACTGAGTGAGAGAGAGAGAGAAAGAAAGAGAAGCTGTAAGTGAGGGAGAGAGATAAAGAGAAGCTGTGAGTTCGAGAGAGAAAGAGAAGCTGTGAGTGAGAGAGAGAGAGAGAAAGAGAAGCTGTGAGTGAGAGAGAGAGAAAGAGAAGCTGTGAGTGTGTGTGAGAGAGAGAGAAGCTGTGAGTGAGAGAGAAAGACACGCTGTGAGTGAGAGAGAGAGAGAGAAAGAGAAGCTGTGAGTTAGAGAGAGACAGAGAAAGTGAAGCTGTGAGTGAGAGAAGAGAGAGAGAAAGAGAAGCTGTGAGTGAGAGAGAGAAAGGGAAAGAGAAGCTGTGAGTGAGAGAGAGAGAGAAAGAGAAGCTGTGAGTGAGAGAGAGAGAGAATGAGAAGCTGTGAGTGAGAGAGAGAGAAAGAGAAGCTATGAGTGAGAGAGAGAGGGAAAGAAAGAGAAGCTGTGAGTGAGAGAGAAAGAGAAGCTGTGAGTGAGAGAGAGAGAGAAACAGAAGCTGTGAGTGAGAGAGAGATATGCTGTGAGTGAGAGAGAGAGAGAGAAGCTGTGAGTGAGATAGAGAGAGAGAAAGAGAAGCTGTGAGTAAGAGAGAGAGAGAGAATCTGTGAGTGTGTGAGAGAGAGTGAGAGAGAAGCTGTGAGTAAGAGAGAGTGAAAGAGAAGCTGTGAGTGAGAGAGAGAGAGAGAAAGAGAAGCTGTGAGTGAGGGAGAGATAAAGAGAAGCTGTGAGTTAGAGAGAGACAGAGAAAGATAAGCTGTGAGTGAAAGAGAGAGAGAGAAAGAGAAGCTGTGAGTGAGTGAGTGAGAGAGAGAGAAGCTGTGAGTGAGAGAGAGAGAGAAAGAGAAGATGTGAGTGAGAGAGAGAAAGTGAAGCTGTGAGTGAGAGAGAGAGAGAAAGAGAAGCTGTGAGTGAGAGAGAGAGAGAGATAAAGAGAAGATGTGAGTGAGAGAGAGAGAGAGAGAGAAAGAGAAGATGTGAGTGAGAGAGAGGGAGAAAGAGAAGCTGTGAGTGTGTGAGAGAGAAAGAGAATCTGTGAGTGAAAGAGAGAGAAGCTGTGAGTGAGTGAGATAAAGAGAGAGAGAAGCTGTGAGTGAGAGAGAGAGAAAGAGAAGCTGTGAGAGAGAGAGAGAGAAAGAGAAGCTGTGAGTGACAGAGAGAGATAAAGAGAAGCTGTGAGTTAGAGAGAGAGAGAGAAAGAGAAGCTGTGAGTGAGAAAGAGAGAGAAGGTGTGAGTGAGAGAGAGAGAAGATTTGAGTGAGAGAGAGAAAGAGAAAATGTGAGTGAGAGAGAGAGAAAGAGAAGCTGTGAGTTAGAGAGAGACAGAGAAAGAGAAGCTGTGAGTGAGAGAAGAGAGAGAGAAAGAGAAGCTGTGAGTGAGAGAGAGAAAGAGAAGCTGTGAGTGAGAGTGTGTGTGTGAGAGAGAGAAAGAGAAGCTGTGTGAGAGAGAGAGAGAAAGAGAAGCTGTGAGTGAGAGAGAGAGAGAAAGAGAAGCTGTGAGTGAGAGAGAGGGAAAGAAGGAGAAGCTGTGAGTGAGAGAGAGAGGGAGAAAGAGAAGCTGTGAGTGAGAGAGAGAGAAAGAGAAGCTGTGAGTGAGAGAGAGAGATATGCTGTGAGTGAGAGAGAGAGAGAGAGAAGCTGTGAGTGAGATAGAGAGAGAGAAAGAGAAGCTGTGAGTAAGAGAGAGAGAGAAGCTGTGAGTGCGTGAGAGAGAGCGAGAGAGAAGCTGTGAGTGAGAGAGAGTGAAAGAGAAGCTGTGAGTGAGAGAGAGAGAGAGAGAAAGAGAAGCTGTGAGTGAGGGAGAGATAAAGAGAAGCTGTGAGTTAGAGAGAGACAGAGAATGAGAAGCTGTGAGTAAAAGAGAGAGAGAGAAAGAGAAGCTGTGAGTGAGTGAGTGAGAGAGAGAGAAGCTGTGAGTGAGAGAGAGAGAGAAAGAGAAGCTGTGAGAGAGAAAGAAAGGGAAAGAGAAGCTGTGAGTGAGAGAGAGAGAGAAAGAGAAGCTGTGAGTGAGAGAGAGAGAGAAAGAGAAGCTGTGAGTGAGAGAGAGAGAAAGAGAAGCTGTGAGTCAGAGAGAGAGGGAAAGAAAGAGAAGCAGTGAGTGAGAGAGAAAGAGAAGCTGTGAGTGAGAGAGAGAGAGAAACAGAAGCTGTGAGTGAGAGAGAGATATGCTGTGAGTGAGAGAGAGAGAGAAGCTGTGAGTGAGATAGAGAGAGAGAAAGAGAAGCTGTGAGTAGGAGAGAGAGAGAAGCTGTGAGTGCGTGAGAGAGAGTGAGAGAAGCTGTGAGTGAGAGAGAGAGAGAAAGAGAAGCTGTGAGAGAGAGAAAGAGAGAGAGAAGCTGTGAGTGAGACAGAGAGAGAAGATGTGAGTGCGAGAGAGAAAGTGAAGCTGTGAGTGAGAGAGAGAGAGAGAAAGAGAAGCTGTGAGTGAGAGAGAGAGAGATAAAGAGAAGATGTGAGTGAGAGAGAGAGAAAGAGAAGATGTGAGTGAGAGAGAGGGAGAAAGAGAAGCTGTGAGTGTGTGGGAGAGAGAAAGAGAATCTGTCAGTGAAAGAGAGAGAAGCTGTGAGTGAGTGTGATAAAGAGAGAGAGAAGCTGTGAGTGAGAGAGAGAGAAAGAGAAGCTGTGAGAGAGAGAGAGAGAAAGAGAAGCTGTGAGTGACAGAGAGAGAGATAAAGAGAAGCTGTGAGTTAGAGAGACAGAGAAAGAGAAGCTGTGAGTGAGAAAGGGAGAGAAGCTGTGAGTGAGAGAGAGAGAGAAGATGTGAGTGAGAGAGAGAAAGAGAAACTGTGAGTGAGAGAGAGAGAGAGAGAAAGAGAAGCTGTGAGTTAGAGAGAGACAGAGAAAGAGAAGCTGTGAGTGAGAGAGAGAGAGAAAGAGAAGCTGTGAGTGAGAGAGAGGGAAAGAAGGAGAAGCTGTGAGTGAGAGAGAGAGGGAGAAAGAGAAGCTGTGAGTGAGAGAGAGAGAAAGAGAAGCTGTGAGTGAGAGATATGCTGTGAGTGAGAGAGAGAGAGAGAGAAGCTGTGAGTGATATATATATAGAGAAAGAGAAGCTGTGAGTAAGAGAGAGAGAGAGAGAAGCTGTGTGCATGACAGAGAGTGAGAGAGAAGCTGTGAGTGAGAGAGAGTGAAAGAGAAGCTGTGAGTGAGAGAGATAGAGAAAGAGAAGCTGTGAGTGAGGGAGAGATAAAGAGAAGCTGTGAGTTAGAGAGAGACAGAGAAAGAGAAGTTGTGAGTGAAAGAGAGAGAGAAAGAGAAGCTGTGAGTGAGTGAGTGAGAGAGAGAGAAGCTGTGAGTGAGAGAGAGAGAGAAAGAGAAGCTGTGAGAGAGAGAGAAAGAGAGAGAGAGAAGCTGTGAGTGAGAGAGAGAGAGAGAAGATGTGAGTGAGAGAGAGAAAGTGAAGCTGTGAGTGAGAGAGAGAGAGAAAGAGAAGATGTGAGTGAGAGAGAGAGAGAAAGAGAAGATGTGAGTGTGTGAGAGAGAAAGAGAAGCTGTGAGTGAGAGAGAGAGAAAGAAAGAGAATCTGTGAATGAGAGAGAGAAAAAGAAAGAGATCTGTGAGTGAGTGAGAGAGAAGCTCTGAGTGAGAGGGAGAGAGAGAGAGAAGCTGTGAGTGACAGAGAGAGAAAGAGAAGCTGTGAGTGAGAGAGAGAGAGAGAGAAGCTGTGAGTATGAGAGAGAGAGAAAGAGAAGCTGTGAGTGTGTGTGAGAGAAAGAGAAGCTGTGAGTGAGAGTGAGAGAGAGAGAGAGAAGCTGTGAGAGAGAGAGAGAGTAAAAGAGAGGCTGTGAGTGAGAGAGAGAGTAAGAAAGAAGAAGCTGTGAGTGAGAGATAGAGAGAAAGAGAAGCTGTGGGAGAGAGAAAAAGAAGCTGTGAGTGAGAGAGAGAGAAAGAGAAGCTGTGAGTAGGAGAGAGAGAGAAAGAGAAGCTGTGAGTGGGAGAGAGAGAGAGAAAGAGAAGCTGTGTGTGAGAGAGAGAGAAAGAGAAGCTGTGGGTGAGAGAGAGAGAGAGAAAGAGAATCTGTGATTGAGAGAGAGATAAAGAGAAGCTGTGAGTTAGAGAGAAACAGAGAAAGAGAAGCTTTGAGTGAGAGAGAGAGAGAAAGAGAAGCTGTGAGTGAGAGAGAGAGTAAGAGAAGCTGTGAGTGAGAGAGAGACAGAAGCTGTGAGTGAGAGAGTGAGGGAGTAAGAGAAGCTGTGAGTGAGAGAGAGAGAGAAAGAAAAGCTGTGAGTGAGTGAGAGAAGCTGTGAGTGAGAGAGAGAGAAAGAGAAGCTGTGAGTGAGAGAGAGAGAAAGAAAGAGAAGCTGTGTGTGTGTGTGTGAGAGAGAAGCTGTGAGTGAGAGAGAGAGAGAGAAAGAGAAGATGTTAGTAAGAGAGTGAGAGAGAGAAAGAGAACCTGTGAGTGAGAAAGAGAGAGAGAAGCTGTGAGTGAGAGAGAGAGAAGGTGTGAGGAGAGAGTGAGAGAAGATGTGAGTGTGAGAGAGAAAGAGAAAGAGAAGCTTTGAGTGAGTGAGAGAGAGAGATAAAGAGAAGCTGTGAGTGATAGAGAGAGATAAAGAGAAGCTGTGAGTGAGAGAGAGAGAGAAGCTGTGAGTGAGAGAGAGAGAGAAAGAGAAGCTGTGAGTGAGAGAGAGAAGCTGTGAGTGAGAGAGATAGAAGCTGTGAGTGAGAGAGAGAGAAAGAAAGAGAAGCTGTGAGTGTGAGAGAGAAGCTGTGAGTGAGAGAGAGGGAGAAAGAGAAGCTGTGAGTGAGAGAAAGAGAAGCTGTGTGTGAGAGAGAGAGAGAGAAAGAGAAGCTGTGAGTGAGAGAGAGAAGCTGTGAGTGAGTGAGAGAGAAAGAGAAGCTGTGAGAGAGAGAAGCTGTGAGTGAGAGAGAGAGAGAGATAAAAAGAAGCTGTGAGTTAGAGAGAGACAGAGAAAGAGAAGCTGTGAGTGAGAGAGAGAGGGAGAGCTGTGAGTGAGAAAGAGAGAAGCTGTGAGTGAGAGAGAGAGAGAAAGAGAAGATGTGAGTGAGAGAGAAAGAGAAGCTGTGAGTGAGAGAGAGAGACAGAAAGAAAGAGAAGCTGTGACTTAGAGAGAGATAAAGACTAGCGGTGAGTTAGAGAGAGACAGAGAAAGAGAAGCTGTGAGTGAGTGAGAGAGAGCGAGAAGCTGTGAGAGAGAAAGAGAGAGAAGCTGTGAGTGTGAGAGAGAGAGAGAAAGAGAAGATGTGAGTGAGAGAGAGAGAAAGAAAAACTGAGTGAGAGAGATAGAGAAAGATAGAGAAGCTGTAAGTGAGGGAGAGAGATAAAGAGAAGCTGTGAGTTCGAGAGAGACAGAGAAAGAGAAGCTGTGAGTGAGAGAGAGAGAGAGAAAGAGAAGCTGTGAGTGAGAGAGAGAGAAAGAGAAGCTGTGAGTGTGTGTGTGTGAGAGAGAAGCTGTGAGTGAGAGAGAAAGACACGCTGTGAGTGAGAGAGAGAGAGAGAAAGAGAAGCTGTGAGTGAGAGAGAGAAAAACAGAAGCTGTGAGTTAGAGAGAGACAGAGAAAGTGAAGCTGTGAGTGAGAGAAGAGAGAGAGAAAGAGAAGCTGTGAGTGAGAGAGAGAAAGGGAAAGAGAAGCTGTGAGTGAGAGAGAGAGAGAAAGAGAAGCTGTGAGTGAGAGAGAGAGAGAATGAGAAGCTGTGAGTGAGAGAGAGAGAAAGAGAAGCTATGAGTGAGAGAGAGAGGGAAAGAAAGAGAAGCTGTGAGTGAGAGAGAAAGAGAAGCTGTGAGTGAGAGAGAAAGAGAAACAGAAGCTGTGAGTGAGAGAGAGATATGCTGTGAGTGAGAGAGAGAGAGAGAGAAGCTGTGAGTGAGATAGAGAGAGAGAAAGAGAAGCTGTGAGTAAGAGAGAGAGAGAGAATCTGTGAGTGTGTGAGAGAGAGTGAGAGAGAAGCTGTGAGTGAGAGAGAGTGAAAGAGAAGCTGTGAGTGAGAGAGAGAGAGAGAAAGAGAAGCTGTGAGTGAGGGAGAGATAAAGAGAAGCTGTGAGTTAGAGAGAGACAGAGAAAGAGAAGCTGTGAGTGAAAGAGAGAGAGAGAAAGAGAAGCTGTGAGTGAGTGAGTGAGAGAGAGAAGCTGTGAGTGAGAGAGAGAGAGAAAGAGAAGATGTGAGTGAGAGAGAGAAAGTGAAGCTGTGAGTGAGAGAGAGAGAGAAAGAGAAGCTGTGAGTGTGTGAGAGAGAAAGAGAATCTGTGAGTGAAAGAGAGAGAAGCTGTGAGTGAGTGAGATAAAGAGAGAGAGAAGCTGTGAGTGAGAGAGAGAGAAAGAGAAGCTGTGAGAGAGAGAGAGAGAAAGAGAAGCTGTGAGTGACAGAGAGAGATAAAGAGAAGCTGTGAGTTAGAGAGAGACAGAGAAAAAGAAGCTGTGAGTGAGAAAGAGAGAGAAGCTGTGAGTGAGAGAGAGAGAAGATTTGAGTGAGAGAGAGAAAGAGAGACTGTGAGTGAGAGAGAGAGAGAAAGAGAAGCTGTGAGTTAGAGAGAGACAGAGAAAGAGAAGCTGTGAGTGAGAGAAGAGAGAGAGAAAGAGAAGCTGTGAGTGAGAGAGAGAAAGAGAAGCGGTGAGTGAGAGTGTGAGTGAGAGAGAGAGAAAGAGAAGCTGTGAGAGAGAGAGAGAGAAAGAGAAGCTGTGAGTGAGAGAGAGAGAGAAAGAGAAGCTGTGAGTGAGAGAGAGGGAAAGAAGGAGAAGCTGTGTGAGAGAGAGAGGGAGAAAGAGAAGCTGTGAGTGAGAGAGAGAGAAAGAGAAGCTGTGAGTGAGAGAGAGAGATATGCTGTGAGTGAGAGAGAGAGAGAGAGAAGCTGTGAGTGAGATAGAGAGAGAGAAAGAGAAGCTGTGAGTAAGAGAGAGAGAGAAAGAAAGAGAAGCTGTGAGTGAGAGAGAGAGAAGCTGTGAGTGAGAGAGAGAGGGAGAAAAAGAAGCTGTGAGTGAGAGAGAGAGAGAGAAGATGTGAGTGAGAGAGTGAGAGAGAGAAAGCGGTGTGAGTGAGAGAGAGAGAGAGAGAGAAGCTGTGAGTGAGAGAGAGAATGAAAGAGAAGCTGTGACTGAGAGTGAGAGATAAAGACAAGCTGTGAGTTAGAGAGAGACAGAGAAAGATAAGTTGTGAGTGAGATAGAGAGAGAGTAGCTATGAGTGAGAAAGAGAGAGAAGCTGTGAGTGAGAGAGAGATAGAAAGAGAAGATGTGAGTGAGAGAGAGAAAGAGAAACTGTGAGTGAGAGAGAGAGAGAAAGAAAGAGAAGCTGTGAGTGAGAGAGAGATAAAGAGAAGCTGTAAGTTAGAGAGAGACAGAGAAAGAGAAGCTGTGAGTGAGAAAGAGAGAGAAGCTGTGAGTGAGAGAGAGAGAAAGCTGTGAGTGTTAGAGAGAAAGACATGCTGTGAGTGAGAGAGAGAGAGAGAGACAGAGAAGCTGTGAGTGAGAGAGAGAAAAAGAGAAGCTGTGAGTTAGAGAGAGACAGAGGAAGATATGCTGTGAGTGAGAGAGAGAGAGAAAGAGAACCTGTGAATGAGAGAGAGAGAAGCTGTGAGTGAGAGAGAGAGAGAAAGAGAAGATGTGAGTGAGAGAGAGAGAGAAAGAGAAGATGTGAGTGAGAGAGAGAGAGAAAGAGAAGCTGTGAGAGAGAGAGAGAGAAGCTGTGAGAGAGAGATATGCTGTGAGGGAGAGAGAGAGAAGCTGTGAGTGAGAGAGAGAGAGAAAGACAAGCTGTGTGTGTGAGAGAGAAAGAGAAGCTGTGAGTGAGTGAGTGAGTGAGAGAGAGAGAAGATGTGAGTGAGAGAGAAGCTGTGAGTGTGTGAGAGAGAGATAAAGAGAAGCTGTGAGTGAGAGAGAGAGAAAGAGAAGCTGGGAGTGTGAGAGAGAGAAAGAGAAGCTGTGTGAGAAAGAGAGAGAAGCTGTGAGAGAGAGAGAGAAGCTGTGAGTGAGAGAGACAGAAAGAAAGAGAAGCTGTGAGTGAGAGAGAGAGAGCAAGAGAAGCTGTGAGTTAGAGAGAGACAGAGAAAGAGAAGCTGTGAGTGAGAAAAAGAGAGAAGCTGTGAGTGAGAGAGAGAGAGAGAAAGAGAAGTTGTGAGTGAGAGAGAGAAAGAGAAACTGCGAGTAAGAGAGAGAGAGAGAAAGAGAAGCTGTGAGTGAGAGAGAGAGTGAGAAAGAGAAGCTGTGTGAGAGAGAGAGAAGCTGTGAGTGAGAGAGAGAGAGAGAAGGAGAAGCTGTGAGTGAGAGAGAGAAAAAGAGAAGCTGTGAGTGAGAGAGAGAGAGGCTGTGAGTGAGAGAGTGGGAGAAGCTGTGTGTGTGTGATAGAGAGAGAGAAGCTGTGAGTGAGAGAGAGAGAAAGAAAGAGAAGCTGTGAGTGTGAGAGAGAGAAAGAGAAGCTGTGTGAGAAAGAGAGAGAAGCTGTGAGAGAGAGAGAGAAGCTGTGAGTGAGAGAGACAGAAAGAAAGAGAAGCTGTGAGTGAGAGAGAGAGAGCAAGAGAAGCTGTGAGTTAGAGAGAGACAGAGAAAGAGAAGCTGTGAGTGAGAAAAAGAGAGAAGCTGTGAGTGTGAGAGAGAAGCTGTGAGTGAGAGAGAGGGAGAAAGAGAAGCTGTGAGTG
This sequence comes from Bradypodion ventrale, assembly GCA_035047345.1. Taxonomy (NCBI): domain Eukaryota; kingdom Metazoa; phylum Chordata; class Lepidosauria; order Squamata; family Chamaeleonidae; genus Bradypodion; species Bradypodion ventrale. The sequence continues at coordinate 7,619,962 of JAWDJE010000018.1, read as the reverse complement.
AGAGAGAGAAAGAGAAGCTGTGTGAGAGAGAGAGAGAGAGAAAGAGAAGCTGTGAGTGAGAGAGAGAAGCTGTGAGTGAGTGAGAGAGAAAGAGAAGCTGTGAGAGAGAGAAGCTGTGAGTGAGAGAGAGAGAGAGATAAAAAGAAGCTGTGAGTTAGAGAGAGACAGAGAAAGAGAAGCTGTGAGTGAGAGAGAGAGAGAGAAAGAGAAGCTGTGAGTGAGAGAGAGAGAAAGAGAAGCTGTGAGTGTGTGTGTGAGAGAGAGAAGCTGTGAGTGAGAGAGAAAGACATGCTGTGAGTGAGAGAGAGAGAGAGAAAGAGAAGTTGTGAGTGAGAGAGAGAAAAACAGAAGCTGTGAGTTAGAGAGAGACAGAGAAAGTGAAGCTGTGAGTGAGAGAAGAGAGAGAGAAAGAGAAGCTGTGAGTGAGAGAGAGAAAGGGAAAGAGAAGTTGTGAGTGAGAGAGAGAGAAAGAGAAGCTGTGAGTGAGAGAGAGAGGGAAAGAAAGAGAAGCTGTGAGTGAGAGAGAAAGAGAAGCTGTGAGTGAGAGAGAGAGAAACAGAAGCTGTGAGTGAGAGAGAGATATGCTGTGAGTGAGTGAGAGAGAGAGAAGCTGTGAGTGAGATAGAGAGAGAGAAAGAGAAGCTGTGAGTAAGAGAGAGAGAGAGAATCTGTGAGTGTGTGAGAGAGAGTGAGAGAGAAGCTGTGAGTGAGAGAGAGTGAAAGAGAAGCTGTGAGTGAGAGAGAGAGAGAGAAAGAGAAGCTGTGAGTGAGGGAGAGATAAAGAGAAGCTGTGAGTTAGAGAGAGACAGAGAAAGAGAAGCTGTGAGTGAAAGAGAGAGAGAGAAAGAGAAGCTGTGAGTGAGTGAGTGAGTGAGAGAGAAGCTGTGAGTGAGAGAGAGAGAAAGAGAAGATGTGAGTGAGAGAGAGAAAGTGAAGCTGTGAGTGAGAGAGAGAGAGAAAGAGAAGCTGTGAGTGAGAGAGAGAGAGAGATAAAGAGAAGATGTGAGTGAGAGAGAGAGAAAGAGAAGATGTGAGTGAGAGAGAGGGAGAAAGAGAAGCTGTGAGTGTGTGAGAGAGAAAGAGAATCTGTGAGTGAAAGAGAGAGAAGCTGTGAGTGAGTGAGATAAAGAGAGAGAGAAGCTGTGAGTGAGAGAGAGAGAAAGAGAAGCTGTGAGAGAGAGAGAGAAAGAGAAGCTGTGAGTGACAGAGAGAGATAAAGAGCTGTGAGTTAGAGAGAGACAGAGAAAGAGAAGCTGTGAGTGAGAAAGAGAGAGAAGCTATGAGTGAGAGAGAGAGAAGATTTGAGTGAGAGAGAGAAAGAGAAACTGTGAGTGAGAGAGAGAGAGAAAGAGAAGCTGTGAGTTAGAGAGAGACAGAGAAAGAGAAGCTGTGAGTGAGAGAAGAGAGAGAGAAAGAGAAGCTGTGAGTGAGAGAGAGAAAGAGAAGCTGTGAGTGAGAGTGTGAGTGAGAGAGAGAGAAAGAGAAGCTGTGAGAGAGAGAGAGAGAAAGAGAAGCTGTGAGTGAGAGAGAGAGAAAGAGAAGCTGTGAGTGAGAGAGAGGGAAAGAAGGAGAAGCTGTGAGTGAGAGAGAGAGGGAGAAAGAGAAGCTGTGAGTGAGAGAGAGAGAAAGAGAAGCTGTGAGTGAGAGAGAGAGATATGCTGTGAGTGAGAGAGAGAGAGAGAGAAGCTGTGAGTGAGATAGAGAGAGAGAAAGAGAAGCTGTGAGTAAGAGGGAGAGAGAAGCTGTGAGTGCGTGAGAGAGAGCGAGAGAGAAGCTGTGAGAGAGAAAGAAAGGGAAAGAGAAGCTGTGAGTGAGAGAGAGAGAGAAAGAGAAGCTGTGTGTGAGAGAGAGAGAGAAAGAGAAGCTGTGAGTGAGAGAGAGAGAAAGAGAAGCTGTGAGTCAGAGAGAGAGGGAAAGAAAGAGAAGTAGTGAGTGAGAGAGAAAGAGAAGCTGTGAGTGAGAGAGAGAGAGAAACAGAAGCTGTGAGTGAGAGAGAGAGAGAAAGAGAAGCTGTGAGTGAGACAGAGAGAAAGAGAAGCTGTGAGTCAGAGAGAGAGGGAAAGAAAGAGAAGCAGTGAGTGAGAGAGAAAGAGAAGCTGTGAGTGAGAGAGAGAGAGAAACAGAAGCTGTGAGTGAGAGAGAGATATGCTGTGAGTGAGAGAGAGAGAGAGAAGCTGTGAGTGAGATAGAGAGAGAGAAAGAGAAGCTGTGAGTAAGAGAGAGAGAGAAGCTGTGAGTGCGTGAGAGAGAGTGAGAGAGAAGCTGTGAGTGAGAGAGAGTGAAAGAGAAGCTGTGAGTGAGAGAGAGAGAGAGAAAGAGAAGCTGTGAGTGAGGGAGAGATAAAGAGAAGCTGTGAGTTAGAGAGAGACAGAGAAAGAGAAGCTGTGAGTGAAAGAGAGAGAAAGAGAAGCTGTGAGTGAGTGAGTGAGAGAGAGAGAAGCTGTGAGTGAGAGAGAGAGAGAAAGAGAAGCTGTGAGTGAGAGAGAGAGAGATAAAGAGAAGATGTGAGTGAGAGAGAGAGAAAGAGAAGATGTGAGTGAGAGAGAGGGAGAAAGAGAAGCTGTGAGTGTGTGGGAGAGAGAAAGAGAATCTGTCAGTGAAAGAGAGAGAAGCTGTGAGTGAGTGTGATAAAGAGAGAGAGAAGCTGTGAGTGAGAGAGAGAGAAAGAGAAGCTGTGAGAGAGAGAGAGAGAGAGAAAGAGAAGCTGTGAGTGACAGAGAGAGAGATAAAGAGAAGCTGTGAGTTAGAGAGACAGAGAAAGAGAAGCTGTGAGTGAGAAAGGGAGAGAAGCTGTGAGTGTGTGAGAGAGAGAGAAGATGTGAGTGAGAGAGAGAAAGAGAAACTGTGAGTGAGAGAGAGAGAGAGAAAGAGAAGCTGTGAGTTAGAGAGAGACAGAGAAAGAGAAGCTGTGAGTGAGAGAAGAGAGAGAGAAAGAGAAGCTGTGAGTGAGAGAGAGAAAGAGAAGCTGTGAGTGAGAGAGAGAGAAAGAGAATCTGTGAGTGAGAGAGAGAGAGAAAGAGAAGCTGTGAGTGAGAGAGAGAGAGAAAGAGAAGCTGTGAGTGAGAGAGAGGGAAAGAAGGAGAAGCTGTGAGTGAGAGAGAGAGGGAGAAAGAGAAGCTGTGAGTGAGAGAGAGAAAGAGAAGCTGTGAGTGAGAGAGAGAGAGAGAGAAGCTGTGAGTGCGTCACAGAGAGCGAGAGAGAAGCTGTGAGTGAGAGAGAGTGAAAGAGAAGCTGTGAGTGAGAGAGAGAGAGAGAAAGAGAAGCTGTGAGTGAGGGAGAGATAAAGAGAAGCTGTGAGTTAGAGAGAGACAGAGAAAGAGAAGTTGTGAGTGAAAGAGAGAGAGAAAGAGAAGCTGTGAGTGAGTGAGTGAGAGAGAGAGAAGCTGTGAGTGAGAGAGAGAGAGAGAGAGAAGTTGTGAGAGAGAGAGAAAGAGAGAGAGAGAAGCTGTGAGTGAGAGAGAGAGAGAGAAGATGTGAGTGAGAGAGAGAAAGTGAAGCTGTGAGTGAGAGAGAGAGAGAAAGAGAAGATGTGAGTGAGAGAGAGAGAGAAAGAGAAGATGTGAGTGTGAGAGAGAGAAAGAGAAGCTGTGAGTGAGAGAGAGAGAAAGAAAGAGAAGCTGTGAATGAGAGAGAGAAAAAGAAAGAGATCTGTGAGTGAGTGAGAGAGAAGCTCTGAGTGAGAGGGAGAGAGAGAGAGAGAGAGAAGCTGTGAGTGACAGAGAGAGAAAGAGAAGCTGTGAGTGAGAGAGAGAGAGAGAGAGAAGCTGTGAGTATGAGAGAGAGAGATGCTGTGTGTGAGAGAGAGAGAAGCTGTGAGAGAGAGAAAGAGACTGAGAGAGAATGAGAGAGAGAGAAAGAGAAGCTGTGAGTGTGAGAGAGAGAAAGAGAAGCTGTGAGTGAGAGTGAGAGAGAGAGAGAAGCTGTGACAGAGAGAGAGAGAGTAAAAGAGAGGCTGTGAGTGAGAGAGAGAGTAAGAAAGAAGAAGCTGTGAGTGAGAGATAGAGAGAAAGAGAAGCTGTGGGAGAGAGAAAAAGAAGCTGTGAGTGAGAGAGAGAGAAAGAGAAGCTGTGAGTAAGAGAGAGAGAGAAAGAGAAGCTGTGAGTGGGAGAGAGAGAGAGAAAGAGAAGCTGTGTGTGTGTGAGAGAGAAAGAGAAGCTGTGGGTGAGAGAGAGAGAGAGAGAAAGAGAATCTGTGATTGAGAGAGAGATAAAGAGAAGCTGTGAGTTAGAGAGAGACAGAGAAAGAGAAGCTTTGAGTGAGAGAGAGAGAGAAAGAGAAGCTGTGAGTGAGAGAGAGAGTAAGAGAAGCTGTGAGTGAGAGAGAGACAGAAGCTGTGAGTGAGAGAGTGAGGGAGTAAGAGAAGCTGTGAGTGAGAGAGAGAGAGAAAGAAAAGCTGTGAGTGAGTGAGAGAAGCTGTGAGTGAGAGAGAGAGAAAGAAAGAGAAGCTGTGTGTGTGTGTGAGAGAGAGAAGCTGTGAGTGAGAGAGAGAGAGAGAAAGAGAAGATGTTAGTAAGAGAGTGAGAGAGAGAAAGAGAACCTGTGAGTGAGAAAGAGAGAGAGAAGCTGTGAGTGAGAGAGAGAGAAGGTGTGAGGAGAGAGTGAGAGAAGATGTGAGTGTGAGAGAGAAAGAGAAAGAGAAGCTTTGAGTGAGTGAGAGAGAGAGATAAAGAGAAGCTGTGAGTGATAGAGAGAGATAAAGAGAAGCTGTGAGTGAGAGAGAGAGAGAAGCTGTGAGTGAGAGAGAGAGAGAAAGAGAAGCTGTGAGTGAGAGAGAGAAGCTGTGAGTGAGAGAGATAGAAGCTGTGAGTGAGAGAGAAAGAAAGAAAGAGAAGATGTGAGTGAGAGAGAAAGAGAAGATGTGAGTGAGAGAGACAAAGAGAAAGAGAAGCTGTGAGTGAGAGAGAGAGAGAAAGAAAGAGAAGCTGTGAGTGAGAGAGAGAGAGAAGCTGTGAGTGAGAGAGAGAGGGAGAAAAAGAAGCTGTGAGTGAGAGAGAGAGAGAGAAGATGTGAGTGAGAGAGTTAGAGAGAGAAAGAGGTGTGAGTGAGAGAGAGAGAGAAGCTGTGAGTGAGAGAGAGAATGAAAGAGAAGCTGTGACTGAGAGTGAGAGATAAAGACAAGCTGTGAGTTAGAGAGAGACAGAGAAAGATAAGTTGTGAGTGAGATAGAGAGAGAGTAGCTATGAGTGAGAAAGAGAGAGAAGCTGTGAGTGAGAGAGAGAGATAGAAAGAGAAGATGTGAGTGAGAGAGAGAAAGAGAAACTGTGAGTGAGAGAGAGAGAGAAAGAAAGAGAAGCTGTGAGTGAGAGAGAGATAAAGAGAAGCTGTAAGTTAGAGAGAGACAGAGAAAGAGAAGCTGTGAGTGAGAAAGAGAGAGAAGCTGTGAGTGAGAGAGAGAGAAAGCTGTGAGTGTTAGAGAGAAAGACATGCTGTGAGTGAGAGAGAGAGAGAGAGACAGAGAAGCTGTGAGTGAGAGAGAGAGAAAGAGAAGCTGTGAGTTAGAGAGAGACAGAGGAAGATATGCTGTGAGTGAGAGAGAGAGAGAAAGAGAACCTGTGAATGAGAGAGAGAGAAGCTGTGAGTGAGAGAGAGAGAGAAAGAGAAGATGTGAGTGAGAGAGAGAGAGAAAGAGAAGATGTGAGTGAGAGAGAGAGAGAAAGAGAAGCTGTGAGTGAGAGAGAGAGAGAGAAGCTGTGAGAGAGAGAGAGAGATGCTGTGAGGGAGAGAGAGAGAAGCTGTGAGTGAGAGAGAGAGAGAAAGACAAGCTGTGTGTGAGAGAGAGAAAGAGAAGCTGTGAGTGAGTGAGAGAGAGAGAAGATGTGAGTGAGAGAGAGAAGCTGTGAGTGTGAGAGAGAGAGAGATAAAGAGAAGCTGTGAGTGAGAGAGAGAGAGAAAGAGAAGCTGGGAGTGAGAGAGAGAGAAAGAGAAGGTGTGTGAGAAAGAGAGAGAAGCTGTGAGAGATAGAGAGAAGCTGTGAGTGAGAGAGACAGAAAGAAAGAGAAGCTGTGAGTGAGAGAGAGAGAAAGAGAAGCTGTGTGAGAGGGACAGAGAAAGAGAAGCTGTGAGTGAGAGAGAGAGAGAAAGAGAAGCTGTGAGTTAGAGAGAGACAGAGAAAGAGAAGCTGTGAGTGAGAAAGAGAGAGAAGCTGTGAGTGAGAGAGAGAGAGAGAAAGAGAAGCTGTGAGTGAGAGAGAGAGAAAGAGAAGCTGTGAGTGAGAGAGAGAGAGGCTGTGAGTGAGAGAGTGGGAGAAGCTGTGTGTGTGTGATAGAGAGAGAGAAGCTGTGAGTGAGAGAGAGAGAAAGAAAGAGAAGCTGTGAGTGTGAGAGAGAAGCTGTGAGTGAGAGACAGAGAGAGAAAGAGAAGCTGTGAGTGAGAGAGAGAGAAAGAGAAGCTGTGAGTGAGAGAGAGAGGGGCTGTGAGTGAGAGAGTGGGAGAAGCTGTGTGTGTGTGATAGAGAGAGAGAAGCTGTGAGTGAGAGAGAGAGAAAGAAAGAGAAGCTGTGAGTGTGAGAGAGAAGCTGTGAGTGAGAGACAGAGAGAGAAAGAGAAGCTGTGAGTGAGAGAGAGAGAAAGAGAAGCTGTGAGTGAGAGAGAGAGGGGCTGTGAGTGAGAGAGTGGGAGAAGCTGTGTGTGTGTGATAGAGAGAGAGAAGCTGTGAGTGAGAGAGAGAGAAAGAGAAGCTGTGAGTGAGTGAGAGAGAAAGAGAAGCTGTGAGTGAGAGAGAGAGAGAAAGAGAAGCTGTGAGTGAGAGGGAGAGAAGCTGTGAGTGAGTGAGAGAGAAAGAGAAGCTGTGAGAGAAAGAGAAGCTGTGAGTGAGAGAGAGAGATAAATAGAAGCTGTGAGTTAGAGAGAGACAGAGAAAGAGAAGCTGTGAGTGAGTGAGAGAGAGAGAGCTGTGAGTGAGAAAGAGAGAGAAGCTGTGAGTGAGAGAGAGAGAAAGAGAAGATGTGAGTGAGAGAGAAAGAGAAGCTGTGAGTGAGAGAGAGAGACAGAAAGAAAGAGAAGCTGTGACTTAGAGAGAGATAAAGACTAGCGGTGAGTTAGAGAGAGACAGAGAAAGAGAAGCTGTGAGTGAGAGAGAGAGCGAGAAGCTGTGAGAGAGAAAGAGAGAGAAGCTGTGAGTGAGAGAGAGAGAGAGAAAGAGAAGATGTGAGTGAGAGAGAGAGAAAGAAAAACTGTGAGTGAGAGAGAGAGAGAAAGAAAGAGAAGCTGTAACTAAGGGAGAGAGATAAAGAGAAGCTGTGAGTGAGAGAGAGAGAAAGAGAAGCTGTGAGTGAGAGAGAGAGAGAGAGAGAAGCTGTGAGTGAGAGATAAAGACACGCTGTGAGTGAGAGAGAGAGAGAAAGAGAAGCTGTGAGTGAGAGAGAGAAAAACAGAAGCTGTGAGTTAGAGAGGGACAGAGAAAGAGAAGCTGTGAGTGAGAGAAGAGAGAGAGAAAGAGAAGCTGTGAGTGAGAGAGAGAAAGGGAAAGAGAAGCTGTGAGTGAGAGAGAGAGAGAAAGAGAAGCTGTGAGTGAGAGAGAGAGAGAAAGAGAAGCTGTGAGTGAGAGAGAGAGAAAGAGAAGCTGTGAGTGAGAGAGAGAGGGAAAGAAAGAGAAGCTGTGAGTGAGAGAGAAAGAGAAGCTGTGAGAGAGAGAGAGAGAAACAGAAGTTGTGAGTGAGAGAGAGAGATATGCTGTGAGTGAGAGAGAGAGAGAAAGAGAGAAGCTGTGAGTGAGATAGAGAGAGAGAAAGAGAAGCTGTGAGTAAGAGAGAGAGAGAATCTGTGAGTGCGTGAGAGAGAGTGAGAGAGAAGCTGTGAGTGAGAGAGAGTGAAAGAGAAGCTGTGAGTGAGAGAGAGAGAGAGAAAGAGAAGCTGTGAGTGAGGGAGAGATAAAGAGAAGCTGTGAGTTAGAGAGAGACAGAGAAAGAGAAGCTGTGAGTGAAAGAGAGAGAGAGAAAGAGAAGCTGTGAGTGAGTGAGAGAGAGAGAGAGAAGCTGTGAGTGAGAGAGAGAAAGAGAAGCTGTGAGAGAGAGAAAGAGAGAGAGAAGCTGTGAGTGAGAGAGGGAGAGAGAAGATGTGAGTGAGAGAGAGAAAGTGAAGCTGTGAGTGAGAGAGAGATAGAGAAAGAGAAGCTGTGAGTGAGAGAGAGAGATAAAGAGAAGATGTGAGTGAGAGAGAGAGAAAGAGAAGATGTGAGTGAGAGAGAGAGAAAGAGAAGATGTGAGTGAGAGAGAGGGAGAAAGAGAAGCTGTGAGTGTGTGTGTGAGAGAAAGAGAATCTGTGAGTGAAAGAGAGAGAAGCTGTGAGTGTGTGAGATAAAGAGAGAGAGAAGCTGTGAGTGATAGAGAGAGAAAGAGACGCTGTGAGAGAGAGAGAGAGAAAGAGAAGCTGTGAGTGACAGAGAGAGATAAAGAGAAGCTGTGAGTTAGAGAGAGACAGAGAAAGAGAAGCTGTGAGTGAGAAAGAGAGAGAAGCTGTGAGTGAGAGAGAGAGAGAAGATGTGAGTGAGAGAGAGAAAGAGAAACTGTGAGTGAGAGAGAGAGAGAGAAAGAGAAGCTGTGAGTTAGAGAGAGACAGAGAAAGAGAAGCTGTGAGTGAGAGAAGAGAGAGAGAAAGAGAAGCTGTGAGTGAGAGAGAGAAAGAGAAGCTGTGAGTGAGAGAGAGAGAAAGAGAAGCTGTGAGTGAGAGAGAGAGAGAAAGAGAAGCTGTGAGTGAGAGAGAGGGAAAGAAAAACTGTGAGTGAGAGAGAGAGAGAAAGAAAGAGAAGCTGTAACTAAGGGAGAGAGATAAAGAGAAGCTGTGAGTGAAAGAGAGAGAAGCTGTGAGTGAGTGAGATAAAGAGAGAGAGAAGCTGTGAGTGATAGAGAGAGAAAGAGACGCTGTGAGAGAGAGAGAGAGAGAAAGAGAAGCTGTGAGTGACAGAGAGAGATAAAGAGAAGCTGTGAGTTAGAGAGAGACAGAGAAAGAGAAGCTGTGAGTGAGAAAGAGAGAGAAGCTGTGAGTGAGAGAGAGAGAGAAGATGTGAGTGAGAGAGAGAAAGAGAAACTGTGAGTGAGAGAGAGAGAGAGAAAGAGAAGCTGTGAGTTAGAGAGAGACAGAGAAAGAGAAGCTGTGAGTGAGAGAAGAGAGAGAGAAAGAGAAGCTGTGAGTGAGAGAGAGAAAGAGAAGCTGTGAGTGAGAGAGAGAGAAAGAGAAGCTGTGAGTGAGAGAGAGAGAGAGAAAGAGAAGCTGTGAGTGAGAGAGAGAGAGAAAGAGAAGCTGTGAGTGAGAGAGAGGGAAAGAAAAACTGTGAGTGAGAGAGAGAGAGAAAGAAAGAGAAGCTGTAACTAAGGGAGAGAGATAAAGAGAAGCTGTGAGTTAGAGAGAGACAGAGAAAGAGAAGCTGTGAGTGAGAGAGAGAGAGAGAGAAAGAGAAGCTGTGAGTGACAAAGAGAGAAAGAGAAGCTGTGAGTGAGAGAGAGAGAGAGAAGCTGTGAGTGAGAGATAAAGACACGCTGTGAGTGAGAGAGAGAGAGAAAGAGAAGCTGTGAGTGAGAGAGAGAAAAACAGAAGCTGTGAGTTAGAGAGAGACAGAGAAAGAGAAGCTGTGAGTGAGAAGAGAGAGAGAAAGAGAAGCTGTGAGTGAGAGAGAGAAAGGGAAAGAGAAGCTGTGAGTGAGAGAGAGAGAGAAAGAGAAGCTGTGAGTGAGAGAGAGAGAGAAAGAGAAGCTGTGAGTGAGAGAGAGAGAAAGAGAAGCTGTGAGTGAGAGAGAGAGGGAAAGAAAGAGAAACTGTGAGTGAGAGAGAAAGAGAAGCTGTGAGTGAGAGAGAGAGAGAAACAGAAGCTGTGAGTGAGAGAGAGAGATATGCTGTGAGTGAGAGAGAGAGAGAAAGAGAGAAGCTGTGAGTGAGATAGAGAGAGAGAAAGAGAAGCTGTGAGTAAGAGAGACAGACAATCTGTTAGTGCATAAGAGAGAGTGAGAGAGAAGCTGTGAGTGAGAGAGAGTGAAAGAGAAGCTGTGAGTGAGAGAGAGAGAGAGAGAAAGAGAAGCTGTGAGTGAGGGAGAGATAAAGAGAAGCTGTGAGTTAGAGAGAGACAGAGAAAGAGAAGCTGTGAGTGAAAGAGAGAGAGAGAAAGAGAAGCTGTGAGTGAGTGAGAGAGAGAGAGAAGCTGTGAGTGAGAGAGAGAGAGAAAGAAAAGCTGTGAGAGAGAGAAAGAGAGAGAGAAGCTGTGAGTGAGAGAGGGAGAGAGAAGATGTGAGTGAGAGAGAGAAAGTGAAGCTGTGAGTGAGAGAGAGATAGAGAAAGAGAAGCTGTGAGTGAGAGAGAGAGAGAGATAAAGAGAAGATGTGAGTGAGAGAGAGAGAAAGAGAAGATGTGAGTGAGAGAGAGGGAGAAAGAGAAGCTGTGAGTGTGTGTGAGAGAGAAAGAGAATCTGTGAGTGAAAGAGAGAGAAGCTGTGAGTGAGTGAGATAAAGAGAGAGAGAAGCTGTGAGTGATAGAGAGAGAAAGAGACGCTGTGAGAGAGAGAGAGAGAAAGAGAAGCTGTGAGTGACAGAGAGAGATAAAGAGAAGTTGTGAGTTAGAGAGAGACAGAGAAAGAGAAGCTGTGAGTGAGAAAGAGAGAGAAGCTGTGAGTGAGAGAGAGAGAGAAGATGTGAGTGAGAGAGAGAAAGAGAAACTGTGAGTGAGAGAGAGAGAGAGAAAGAGAAGCTGTGAGTTAGAGAGAGACAGAGAAAGAGAAGCTGTGAGTGAGAGAAGAGAGAGAGAAAGAGAAGCTGTGAGTGAGAGAGAGAAAGAGAAGCTGTGAGTGAGAGAGAGAGAAAGAGAAGCTGTGAGTGAGAGAGAGAGAGAGAGAAAGAGAAGCTGTGAGTGAGAGAGAGAGAGAAAGAGAAGCTGTGAGTGAGAGAGAGGGAAAGAAGGAGAAGCTGTGAGTGAGAGAGAGAGGGAGAAAGAGAAGCTGTGAGTGAGAGAGAGAGAAAGAGAACCTGTGAATGAGAGAGAGAAGCTGTGAGTGAGAGAGAGAGAGAAAGAGAAGATGTGAGTGAGAGAGAGAGAGAAAGAGAAGATGTGAGTGAGAGAGAGAGAGAGAAAGAGAAGCTGTGAGTGAGAGAGAGAGAGAGAGAAGCTGTGTGAGAGAGAGATATGCTGTGAGGGAGAGAGAGAGAAGCTGTGAGTGAGAGAGAGAGAGAAAGACAAGCTGTGTGTGTGAGAGAGAAAGAGAAGCTGTGAGTGAGTGAGAGAGAGAGAAGATGTGAGTGAGAGAGAGAAGCTGTGAGTGTGAGAGAGAGAGATAAAGAGAAGCTGTGAGTGAGAGAGAGAGAGAAAGAGAAGCTGGGAGTGTGAGAGAGAGAAAGAGAAGCTGTGTGAGAAAGAGAGAGAAGCTGTGAGAGAGAGAGAGAAGCTGTGAGTGAGAGAGACAGAAAGAAAGAGAAGCTGTGAGTGAGAGAGAGAGAAAGAGAAGCTGTGTGAGAGGGAGAGAGAAAGAGAAGATGTGAGTGAGAGAGAGAGAGAAAGAGAAGCTGTGAGTTAGAGAGAGACAGAGAAAGAGAAGCTATGAGTGAGAAAGAGAGAGAAGCTGTGAGTGAGAGAGAGAGAGAGAAAGAGAAGATGTGAGTGAAAGAGAGAAAGAGAAACTGCGAGTAAGAGAGAGAGAGAGAAAGAGAAGCTGTGAGTGAGAGAGAGAGAGAGAAATAGAAGCTGTGTGAGAGAGAGAAGCTGTGAGTGAGAGAGAGAGAGAGAAAGAGAAGCTGTGAGTGAGAGAGAGAGAGGCTGTGAGTGAGAGAGTGGGAGAAGCTGTGTGTGTGTGATAGAGAGAGAGAAGCTGTGAGTGAGAGAGAGAGAAAGAAAGAGAAGCTGTGAGTGTGAGAGAGAAGCTGTGAGTGAGAGAGAGGGAGAAAGAGAAGCTGTGAGTGAGAGAGAGAGAAAGAGAAGCTGTGTGTGAGAGAGAGAGAGAAAGAGAAGCTGTGAGTGAGAGAGAGAAGCTGTGAGTGAGTGAGAGAGAAAGAGAAGCTGTGAGAGAGAGAGAAGCTGTGAGTGAGAGAGAGAGAGATAAATAGAAGCTGTGAGTTAGAGAGAGACAGAGAAAGAGAAGCTGTGAGTGAGAGAGAGAGGGAGAGCTGTGATTGAGAAAGAGAGAGAAGCTGTGAGTGAGAGAGAGAGAAAGAGAAGATGTGAGTGAGAGAGAAAGAGAAGCTGTGAGTGAGAGAGAGAGACAGAAAGAAAGAGAAGCTGTGACTTAGAGAGAGATAAAGACTAGCGGTGAGTTAGAGAGAGACAGAGAAAGAGAAGCTGTGAGTGAGAGAGAGAGAGCGAGAAGCTGTGAGAGAGAAAGAGAGAGAAGCTGTGAGTGTGTGAGAGAGAGAAAGAGAAGATGTGAGTGAGAGAGAGAGAAAGAAAAACTGTGAGTGAGAGAGAGAGAGAAAGAAAGAGAAGCTGTAAGTGAGGGAGAGAGATAAAGAGAAGCTGTGAGTTAGAGAGAGACAGAGAAAGAGAAGCTGTGAGTGAGAGAGAGAGAGAGAAAGAGAAGCTGTGAGTGAGAGAGAGAGAAAGAGATGCTGTGAGTGTGAGAGAGGGAGAGAGAAGCTGTGAGTGAGAGAGAAAGACACGCTCTGAGTGAGAGAGAGAGAGAGAAAGAGAAGCTGTGAGTTAGAGAGAGACAGAGAAAGTGAAGCTGTGAGTGAGAGAAGAGAGAGAGAAAGAGAAGCTGTGAGTGAGAGAGAGAAAGGGAAAGAGAAGCTGTGAGTGAGAGAGAGAGAGGAAGAGAAGCTGTGAGTGAGAGAGAGAGAAACAGAAGCTGTGAGTTAGAGAGAGACAGAGAAAGTGAAGCTGTGAGTGAGAGAAGAGAGAGAGAAAGAGAAGCTGTGAGTGAGAGAGAGAAAGGGAAAGAGAAGCTGTGAGTGAGAGAGAGAGAGGAAGAGAAGCTGTGAGTGAGAGAGAGAGAGAAAGAGAAACTGTGAGTGAGAGAGAGAGAAAGAGAAGCTGTGAGTGAGAGATAGAGGGAAAGAAAGAGAAGCTGTGAGTGAGAGAGAAAGAGAAGCTGTGAGTGAGAGAGAGAGAGAAACAGAAGCTGTGAATAAGAGAGAGATATGCTGTGAGTGAGAGAGAGAGAGAGAAGCTGTGAGTGAGATAGAGAGAGAGAAAGAGAAGCTGTGAGTAAGAGAGAGAGAGAGAATCTGTGAGTGCGTGAGAGAGAGTGAGAGAGAAGCTGTGAGTGAGAGAGAGTGAAAGAGAAGCTGTGAGTGAGAGAGAGAGAGAGAGAAATAGAAGCTGTGAGTGAGGGAGAGATAAAGAGAAGCTGTGAGTTAGAGAGAGACAGAGAAAGAGAAGCTGTGAGTGAAAGAGAGAGAGAGAAAGAGAAGCTGTGAGTGTGTGAGTGAGAGAGAGAGAAGCTGTGAGTGAGAGAGAGAGAGAAAGAGAAGCTGTGAGAGAGAGAAAGAGAGAGAAGCTGTGAGTGAGAGAGAGAGAGAGAAGATGTGAGTGAGAGAGAGAAAGTGAAGCTGTGAGTGAGAGAGAGAGAGAGAAAGAGAAACTGTGAGTGAGAGAGTGAGAGAGAGAGTGAAGCTGTGAGTGAGTGATAGAGAGAGAGAGAGAGAAGATGTGAGTGAGAGAGAGAGAAGCTGTGAGTGAGAGAGAGAGAGAAGATTTGAGTGAGAGAGGGAAAGAATGAGATGCTGTGAGTGAGAGAGAGAGAGAAAGAAAGAGAAGCTATGAGTGAGAGAGAGAAGCTGTGAGTGAGAGAGATGCTGTGAGTGAGAGAGAGAGGGAAAGAGAAGCTGTGAGTGAGAGAGAGACAGAGAAAGAGAAGCTGTGAGTGAGAGAGAGAGCTAGAAGCTGTGAGTGAGTGAGAGAGAGAAAGAGAATCTGTGAGTGAGAGAGAGAGAGAAAGAGAAGCTGTGAGTGAGAGAGAGATAAAGAGAAGCTGTGAGTTAGAGAGAGAGAGAGAGAAAAAGAGAAGCTGTGAGTGAGAGAGAGAAAGGGAAAGAGAAGCTGTGAGTGAGAGAGAGAGAGGAAGAGAAGCTGTGAGTGAGAGAGAGAGAGAAAGAGAAACTGTGAGTGAGAGAGAGAGAAAGAGAAGCTGTGAGTGAGAGAGAGAGGGAAAGAAAGAGAAGCTGTGAGTGAGAGAGAAAGAGAAGCTGTGAGTGAGAGAGAGAGAGAAACAGAAGCTGTGAGTAAGAGAGAGATATGCTGTGAGTGAGAGAGAGAGAGAGAAGCTGTGAGTGAGATAGAGAGAGAGAAAGAGAAGCTGTGAGTAAGAGAGAGAGAGAATCTGTGAGTGCGTGAGAGAGAGTGAGAGAGAAGCTGTGAGTGAGAGAGAGTGAAAGAGAAGCTGTGAGTGAGAGAGAGAGAGAGAGAAAGAGAAGCTGTGAGTGAGGGAGAGATAAAGAGAAGCTGTGAGTTAGAGAGAGACAGAGAAAGAGAAGCTGTGAGTGAAAGAGAGAGAGAGAAAGAGAAGCTGTGAGTGAGTGAGTGAGAGAGAGAGAAGCTGTGAGTGAGAGAGAGAGAGAAAGAGAAGCTGTGAGAGAGAGAAAGAGAGAGAAGCTGTGAGTGAGAGAGAGAGAGAGAAGATGTGAGTGAGAGAGAGAAAGTGAAGCTGTGAGTGAGAGAGAGAGAGAGAAAGAGAAACTGTGAGTGAGAGAGTGAGAGAGAGAGCGAAGCTGTGAGTGAGTGATAGAGAGAGAGAGAGAGAAGATGTGAGTGAGAGAGAGAGAAGCTGTGAGTGAGAGAGAGAGAGAAGATTTGAGTGAGAGAGGGAAAGAATGAGATGCTGTGAGTGAGAGAGAGAGAGAAAGAAAGAGAAGCTATGAGTGAGAGAGAGAAGCTGTGAGTGAGAGAGATGCTGTGAGTGAGAGAGAGAGGGAAAGAGAAGCTGTGAGTGAGAGAGAGACAGAGAAAGAGAAGCTGTGAGTGAGAGAGAGAGCTAGAAGCTGTGAGTGAGTGAGAGAGAGAAAGAGAAGCTGTGAGTGAGAGAGAGAGAGAAAGAGAAGCTGTGAGTGAGAGAGAGATAAAGAGAAGCTGTGAGTTAGAGAGAGAGAGAGAAAAAGAGAAGCTGTGAGTGAGAGAGAGAGAGAGAGAAAAAGAGAATCTGTGAGTGAGAGAGAGAGAGAAGCTGTAAGTGAGAGAGAGAGAGAGAAGCTGTGAGTGAGAGAGAGAGAGAGAAAGAGAAGGTGTGAGTGAGAGAGTGAGAGAAAGAGATGCTGTGAGTGAGAGAGAGAGAAAGAAAGAGAAGCTGTGAGTGAGAGAGAGATAAAGAGAAGTTGTGAGTTAGAGAGAGAGAGAGAAAAGCTGTGAGAGAGAGAGAAAGAGAAGCTGTGAATGAGAGAGAGAGAGAAAGAGAAGCTGTGAGTGAGAGAGTGAGATAAAGAGAAGCTGTGAGTTAGAGAGAGACAGAGAAAGAGAAGCTGTGAGTGAGTGAGAGAGAGAGAGAAAGAGAAGCTGTGAGTGAGCGAGAGAGAGAAGCTGTGAGTGAGAGTGAGAGAGAAAGAGAAGCTGTGAGTGAGAGAGTGAGAGAAAGAGAAGCTGTGAGTGAGAGAGAGAGAAAGAAAGAGAAGCTGTGAGTGAGAGAGAGAGAGAAAGAGAAGCTGTGAGTGAGAGAGAGAGAAAGAGAATCTGTGAGTGTGAGAGAGAGTGAGAAAAAGGGAAGCTGTGAGTGAGAGTGAGAGAGAGAGAAGCTGTGACAGTGGGAGAGAAAGAGAGAAAGAGAAGCTGTGAGTGAGAGAGAGAAAGAAAGAGAAGCTATGAGTGAGAGAGAGAAGCTGTGAGTGAGAGAGAGAGGGAGAAAGAGAATCTGTGAGTGAGAGAGAGAGAGAAATAGAAGCTGTGAGTGAGAGAGAGAGAGAGATAGAGTAGCTGTGAGTGAGAGAGAGAGAAAAACTGTGAGTGAGTGAGAGAGAGAGAAGCTGTGAGTGAGAGAGAGAAAAAGAAGCTGTGAGTAATGGAGAGAGAGAGAGAAAGAGAAGCTGTGAGTGAGAGAGAGAGAGAAAGAGAAGCTGTGAGAGAGAGAGAGAGAAAGAGAAGCTGTGAGTGAGAGAGAGAGAAAGAGAAGTTGTGTGAGAGAGAGAGAATCTGTGAGTGAGAGAGAGAGAGAGTGAGAAGCTGTGAGTGAGAGAGAGAGAGTGAGAAGCTGTGAGTGAGAGAGAGAGAGAAGCTGTGAGTGAGAGAGAGATTGAGAAGCTGTGAGTGATAGAGAGAGAGAAAGAGAAGCTATGAGTGAGAGAGAGAGAAAGAGAAACTGTGAGTGAGAGAGAAAGAGAAGCTGTGTGTGAGAGAGAGAGAGAGAAAGAGAAGCTGTGAGTGAGAGAGAGAGAGAAAGAGAAGCTGTGAGTGAGTGAGAGAGAGAGAAAGAGAAGCTGTGTGTGAGAGAGAGAGAAGCTGTGAGTGAGAGAGAAAGAAAGAAATAGAAGCTGTGAGTGAGTGAGAGAGAGAGAGAGAAGTTGTGAGTTAGAGAGAGAGGGAGAAAGAGAAGCTGTGAGTGAGTGAGAGAGAGAGAAGCTGTGAGTGAGAGAGAGAGAAAGAGAAGCTGTGAGAGAGAGAGAGAGAAAGAGCTGTGAGTGAGAGAGAGAGAGAAGCTGTGAGTGAGTGAGAGAGAGAGAGAGAAAGAGAAGCTGAGAGTGCGAGAGAGAGAGACAGAGTAGCTGTGAGTAAGAGAGAGAGAGAAGCTTTGAGTGAGAGAGAGAGAGAAGCTGTGAGAGAGAGAGAAAGAAACTCTGTGAGTGAGAGTGAGAGAGAGAGATAGAGAAGCTGTGTGTGAGAGAGAAAAAGAGTAGCTGTGAGTTAGAGAAAGAGAAAGAGAAGTGAGAGAGAGAGAGAGAAAGAGAAGCTGTGAGTGAGAGAGAGAGAGAGAAGCTGTGAGTGAGTGAGAGAGAGAGAAAGAGAAGTTGTGAGTGAGAGAGAGAGAGAAAGAGAAGCTGTGAGTGAGAGAGAGAGAAAGAGAAGCTGTGAGTGAGAGAGAGAGATAAAGACAAGCTGTGAGAGAGAGACAGAGTAAGAGAAGCTGAGTGAGAGAGAGAGAGAAAGAGGCTGTGAGTGAGAGAGAGAGAGAAAGAGAAGCTGTGTGTGAGAGAGAAAGAGAAGCTGTGAGTGAGAGAGAAAAAGAAAGAGAAGCTGTGAGTGAGAGAGAGAGAGAAAGAGAAGCTGTGAGTGAGAGAGAGAAAGAAAGAGAAGCTGAGTGAGATAGAGAGAGAGAAAGAGAAGCTGTGAGTGAGAGAGAGAGAGAAGCTGTGAGTGAGTGATAGAGAGAGAGAGAAGATGTGAGGGAGAGAGAGGGAAAGAGAATCTGTGAGTGAGAGAGAGAGAGAGAAAGAGAAGCTGTGAGTGAGAGAGAGATAAATAGAAGCTTTGAGTTAGAGAGAGAAAGAGAAGCTGTGAGTGAGAGAGAGAGAAAGAGAAGCTGTGAGTGAGAGAGAGAGACCAGCTGTGAGTGAGAGAGAGAGAGAGAAAGAGAAGATGTGAGTGAGAGAGAGAGAAAGAGAAGCTGTGTGAGAGAGAGACAAAGAGAAGCTGTGAGTGAGAGAGAGAGAGTAAGAGAAGCTGTGAGTGAGAGAGAGAGAGAGAGAGAGAAGCTGTGAGAGAGAGAGAGAGAGAGAGAAGCTGTGTGTGTGAGAGAGAGACTGAGAAGCTGTGAGTGAGTGTGAGTGACGAGGGGAGTGACAGGTGGGAACCACTGCTGTCGACGCAGCTGCCCTTATGGTCTTTGAACCATTGGGCACCTTTGTGGCTGCTGGGTGGTTGAGGTTAATGTTTTTTTTTGCTCTGTTTATTGTATTTTTATATATGTTGTAAGCCGCTTTGAGTGGCACTTGTGTCAGGAAAGCGGGATAGAAAAATGAAAAATAAATAAATAAATAAATAAATAAATAAATAAATAAAGAGAGAGAGAGAGAAGCTGTGACAGTGATAGAGAGAGAGCAAAAGAAAAGCTGTGAGTGAGAGAGAGAGAAAGAGAAGCTGTGAGTGAGAGAGAGAAAGAGAAGCTGAGTGAGAAAGAGAGAGAGAAAGAGAAGCTGTGAGTGAGAGAGAGAGAAAGAGAAGCTGTGAGTGAGAGAGAGAGAGAGCGAAAGAGATGCTGATAGTGCGAGAGAGAAAGAGTAGCTGTGAGTGAGAGAGAGAGAAAGAGAAGCTGAGAAAGAGAGATAGAAAGAGAAGTTGTGAGTGAGAGAGAGATAGAAAGATAAGCTGAGTGAGAGAGAGAGAAAGAGAAGCTGAGTGAGAGAGAGAGAGAGAAAGGGAAGCTGTGTGTGTGAGAGAGAGAAGCTGTGAGTGAGTGAGAGAGAGAGGGAGAAAGAGAAGCTGTGAGTGAGAGAGAGACAGAGAAAGAGACACTGTGAGTGAGAGAGAGAGAGAAAGAGATGCTGTGTGTGTGAGAGAGAGAAGCTGTGAGTGAGAGAGAGAGAAGCTGTGAGTGAGAGAGAGAGAGATGTGAGTGAGAGAGAGAAAGAGAAAGAGAAGCTGTGAGTGAGTGAGAGAGAGAAAGAGAAGTAGTGAGAGAGGGAGAGAGAGAAAGAGAAGCTGTCAGTGAGAGAGAGAGAGAAAGAGAAGCTGTGAGTGAGAGAGATATATAGTCAAGCTGTGAGAGAGAGACAGAGAAAGAGACACTGTGAGTGAGAGAGAGAGAGAAAGAGATGCTGAGAGAGAGATAGAAGCTTTCAGTGAGAGAGAGAGAAGCTGTGAGTGAGTGAGAGAGAGAGATGTGAGTGAGTGAGAGAAAGAGAAAGAGAAGCAGTGAGTGAGAGAGAGAAAGAGAAGCTGTGAGTGAGAGAGAGAGAGAGAAAGAGAACCAGTGAGAGAGGGAGAGAGAGAGAAGCTGTGAGTGAGAGAGAGAGAAAGAGAAGTTGTGAGTTAGTGAGAGAGAGAGAAGCTGTGAGTGAGAGAGAGAGAAAGAGAAGCTGTGAGAGAGAGTGAGAGAGAGAGAGAGAAAAGCTGTGAGTGAGAGAGAGAGAGAGAAGCTGTAGGTGAGAAAGAGAGAGAGGGAAGATGTGAGTGAGAGAGTGAGAGAGAAGCTGTGAGTGAGAGAGAGATAGAGAAGCTGTGAGTGAGAGAGAGATAAAGAGAAGCTGTGAGTTAGATAGAGACAGAGAAAGAGAAGCTGTGAGTGAGAGAGAGAGAGAGAGAAAGAGAAAAGCTGTGAGTGAGAGAGAGAGAGAAGCTGTGAGTGAGAGAGAGATAAAGAGAAGCTGTGAGTTAGAGAGAGACAGAGAAAGAGAAGCTGTGAGTGAGAGAGGGAGAGAAAGAGAAGCTGTGAATGAGACAGAGATAAAGAGAAGCTGTGAGTTAGAGAGAGACAGAGAAAGAGAAGCTGTGAGTGAGAGAGAGAGAGAAAGAGAAGCTGTGATTGAGAGAGAGAGAGAAAGAGAAGCTGTGAGTGAGAGAGAGAGAGAGAAAGAGAAGCTGTGAGTGAGAGAGAGAGAGAGAAAGAGAAGCTTTGAGTGAGAGAGAGAGAGAAAGAGAAGCTGTGAGTGAGATAGAGAGAGAGAAACTGTGAGTGAGTGAGAGAGAGAAGCTGTGAGTGAGTGAGAGAGAGAGAGAGAGAGAAGCTGTGAGAGAGAGAGAGAGAAAGAGAAGCTGTGAGAGAGAGAGAAATAGAACCTGAGAGTGAGAGAGAGATAAAGGGAAGCTGTGAGTTAGAGAGAGACAAAGAGAAGCTGTGAGTGAGAGAGAGAGAGAAAGAGTGAGTGAGTGAGAGAGAGAGGGAGAAATAGAAGCTGTGAGAGAGAGAGAAAGAGAAGCTGTGAGTGAGAGAGATATATAGTCAGGCTGTGAGAGAGAGACAGAGAAAGAGACACTGTGAATGAGAGAGAGAGATAAAGAGATGCTGTGAGAGAGAGAGAAGCTGTGAGTGAGAGAGAGAGAGAAGCTGTGAGTGAGAGAGAGAAAGAGAAAGAGAAGCTGTGAGTGAGAGAGAGAGATAAAGAGAAGCTGTGAGTGAGAGAGAGAGAGAAAGAGAAGTTGTGAGTGAGAGAGAGAGAGAAAGAGAAGCAGTGAGAGAGGGAGAGAGAGAAAGAGAAGGTGTGAGTGAGAGAGAGAGAGAAAGAGAAGTTGTGAGTGAGAGAGAGAGAGAAAGAGAAGCTGTGAGAGAGTGAGAGAGAGAGAGAGAAAAGCTGTGAGTGAGAGAGAGAGAGAGAAGCTGTGATTGACAATGAGAGAGAGAGAAGATGTGAGTGAGAGAGAGAGAGAAGCTGTGAATGAGAGAGAGAGAAGCTGTGAGTGAGAGAGAGATAAAGAGAAGCTGTGGGTTAGAGAGAGACAGAGAAAGAGAAGCTGTGAGTGAGAGAGAGAGAGAGAGAGAAAGAGAAAAGCTGTGAGTGAGAGAGAGAGAGAAGCTGTGAGTGAGAGAGAGATAAAGAGAAGCTGTGAGTTAGAGAGAGACAGAGAAAGAGAAGCTGTGAGTGAGAGAGAGAGAGAAAGAGATGCTGTGAGTGAGTGAGTGAGAGAGAGAGAAAAGCTGTGAGTGAGAGAGAGAGAGAAGCTGTGAGTCAGAGAGAGATAAAGAGAAGCTGTGAGTTCGAAAGAGACAGAGAAAGAGAAGCTGTGAGTGAGAGAGAGAGAGAGAAAGGGAAGCTGTGAGTGAGAGAGAGAGAGAGAAGCTGTGAGTGAGTGAGAGAGAGAGAAGCTGTGAGAGAGAGAGTGAGAGAGAGAGAGAAGCTGTGAGTGAGAGAGAGAGAGAGAAGCTGTGTGTGAGAGAGAGAAAAGCTGTAAGTGAGAGAGAGAGAGAAGCTGTGAGTGAGAGAGAAAGAGTAGCTGTGAGTGAGAGAGAGAGAGAGAAAGATAAGCTGAGAGAGAGAAAGACAGAAAGAGAAGCTGTGAGTGAGAGAGAGAGAGAAAGAGAAGCTGTGAGTGAGAGAGAGAGAAGCTGTGTGAGAGAGAAAGAAACTCTTTGAGAGGGAGTGAGAGAGAGAGAGAAAGAGAAGCTGTG
The DNA here is from genome assembly GCA_035047345.1 of Bradypodion ventrale. Classification (NCBI taxonomy): domain Eukaryota; kingdom Metazoa; phylum Chordata; class Lepidosauria; order Squamata; family Chamaeleonidae; genus Bradypodion; species Bradypodion ventrale. The sequence goes on along the minus strand of JAWDJE010000018.1, from coordinate 7,599,095 downwards.
TGTGCGAGAGAAAGAAAGAGTAGCTGTGAGTAAGAGAGAGAGAAAGAGAAGCTGTGAGTGAGAGAGAGAGAGAGAAAGAGCTGTGAGTGAGAGAGAGAGAGAAGCTGTGAGTGAGTGAGAGAGAGTGAGAGAAAGAGAAGCTGTGATTGAGAGAGAGAGAGAGAGAAGGTGTGAGTGAGAGAGAGAGAAAGACCAGCTGTGAGAGAGAGACAGAGAAAGAGAAGCTGAGTGAGAGATAGAGAGAAAGAGAAGCTGTGAGTGAGAGAGAGAGAGAAAGAGAAGCTGTGAGTGAGAGAGAGAGAAAAAGAAGCTGTGAGTGTGAGAGAAAGATAGAGAAGCTGTGAGTGAGATAGAGAGAGAGAAAGAGAAGCTGTGAGTGAGTGAGAGAGAGAGAAGCTGTGAGTGAGTGATAGAAAGAGAGAGAGAAGATGTGAGTGAGAGAGAGAGAAAGAGAAGCTGTGAGTGAGAGAGAGAGAAAAAGAGAAGCTGTGAGTGAGAGAGAGAGAGAAAGAGAAGCTGTGCGTGAGAGAGAGAGAAGCTGTGAGTGAGAGAGAGAGAGCAAGAGAAGATGTGAGTGAGAGAGAGAGTAAGAGAAGCTGTGAGTGAGAGAGAGAGAGAAAGAGAAGCTGTGAGTGAGAGAGATAGAGAAAGAGAAGCTGTGAGTGATAGAGAGAGAGAGAAAGAGAAGCTGTGAGTGAGAGAGATTGAGAAAGAGATGCTGTGAGTGAGATAGAGAGAGAAAGAGAAGCTGTGAGTGAGAGAGTGGGAGAAAAAGGGAAGCTGAGAGTGAGAGAGAGAGAAAGATAAGCTGTGAGTGAGAGAGAGAGAGAAAGAGAAGCTGTGAGTGAGTGAGAGAGAGAGAAGCTGTGAGTGAGTGAGTGAGAGAGAGAGAAAGAGAAGCTGTGAGTGAGAGTGAGAGAAAGAGAAGCTGTGAGTGAGAGAGAGAGATAAAGACAAGCTGTGAGAGAGAGACAGAGAAAGAGAAGCTGAGTGAGAGAGAGAGAAAGAGAAGCTGTGAGTGAGCGAGAGAGAGAAAGAGAAGCTGTGAGTGAGAGAGAGAGAAAGAGAGAAAGAGAAGCTGTGAGTGAGAGAGAGAGCTGTGAGTGAGAGAGAAAGAGAAGCTGTGAGTGAGAGAGAGAGAAGCTGTGAGTGAGAGAGAGAGAGAAGCTGTGAGTGAGAGAGAGAAAGAAAGAGAAGCTGTGAGTGAGAGAGAGAAAGAGAAGCTGTGAGTGAGAGACAGAGAAAGAGAAGCTGTGAGTGAGATAGAGAGAAAGAGATGCTGTGAGTGAGAGAGAGAGAAGCTGTGAGTGAGTGATAGAGAGAGAGTGAGAGAAGATGTGAGTGAGAGAGAGAGAAAGAGAAGGTGTGTGTGAGAGAGAGAAAGAGAAGCTGTGAGTGAGAGAGAGATAAATAGAAGCTGTGAGTTACAGAGAGAAAGAGGAAGAGAAGCTGTGAGTGAGAGAGAGAGAGAAAGAGAAGCTGTGAGTGAGGTAGAGAGAGAGAAAGAGAAGCGGTGTGTGTGAGAGAGAGAGAAGCTGTGAGTGAGTGATAGAGAGAGAGAGGAAGAGAAGCTGTGAGTGAGAGTGAGAGAAAGAGAAGCTGTGAGTGAGAGAGAGAGATAAAGACAAGCTGTGAGAGAGAGACAGAGAAAGAGAAGCTGAGTGAGAGAGAGAGAAAGAGAAGCTGTGAGTGAGAGAGAGAGAGAAAGAGAAGCTGCGAGTGAGAGAGAGAGAGAGAGAGAAAGAGATGCTGTGAGTGACAGAGAGAGAGAAGATGTGAGTGAGAGAGAGAGAGAAGCTGTGAGTGAGAGAGAGAGAGAGATGTGAGTGAGAGAGAGAAAGAGAAAGAGAAGCTATGAGTGAGAGAGAGAGATAAAGAGAAGCTGTGAGTGAGAGAGAGAGAGAAAGAGAAGCTGTGAGTGAGAGAGAGAGAGAAAGAGAAGCAGTGAGAGAGGGAGAGAGAGAAAGAGAAGGTGTGAGTGAGAGAGAGAGAGAAAGAGAAGTTGTGAGTGAGAGAGAGAGAAAGAGAAGCTGTGAGAGAGTGAGAGAGAGAGAGAGAAGCTGTGAGTGAGAACGAGAGAGAGAGAAGATGTGAGTGAGAGAGAGAGAGAAGCTGTGAATGAGAGAGAGAGAAGCTGTGAGTGAGAGAGAGATAAAGAGAAGCTGTGGGTTAGAGAGAGACAGAGAAAGAGAAGCTGTGAGTGAGAGAGAGAGAGAGAGAAAGAGAAAAGCTGTGAGTGAGAGAGAGACAGAAGCTGTGAGTGAGAGAGAGATAAAGAGAAGCTGTGAGTTAGAGAGAGACAGAGAAAGAGAAGCTGTGAGTGAGAGAGAGAGAGAAAGAGACGCAGTGAGTGAGTGAGAGAGAGAGAAAAGCTGTGAGTGAGAGAGAGAGAGAAGCTGTGAATCAGAGAGAGATAAAGAGAAGCTGTGAGTTCGAAAGAGACAGAGAAAGAGAAGCTGTGAGTGAGAGAGAGAGAGAGAAAGAGAAGCTGTGAGTGAGAGAGAGAGAGAAGCTGTGAGTGAGAACGAGAGAGAGAGAAGATGTGAGTGAGAGAGAGAGAGAAGCTGTGAATGAGAGAGAGAGAAGCTGTGAGTGAGAGAGAGATAAAGAGAAGCTGTGGGTTAGAGAGAGACAGAGAAAGAGAAGCTGTGAGTGAGAGAGAGAGAGAGAGAAAGAGAAAAGCTGTGAGTGAGAGAGAGACAGAAGCTGTGAGTGAGAGAGAGATAAAGAGAAGCTGTGAGTTAGAGAGAGACAGAGAAAGAGAAGCTGTGAGTGAGAGAGAGAGAGAAAGAGACGCAGTGAGTGAGTGAGAGAGAGAGAAAAGCTGTGAGTGAGAGAGAGAGAGAAGCTGTGAGTCAGAGAGAGATAAAGAGAAGCTGTGAGTTCGAAAGAGACAGAGAAAGAGAAGCTGTGAGTGAGAGAGAGAGAGAGAAAGAGAAGCTGTGAGTGAGAGAGAGAGAGAGAAGCTGTGAGTGAGTGAGAGAGAGAAAAGCTGTGAGAGAGAGTGAGAGAGAGAGAGAGAAGCTGTGAGTGAGAGAGAGAGAAGCTGTGTGTGTGAGAGAGAAAAGCTGTGAGTGAGAGAGAGAGAGAAGCTGTGAGTGAGAGAGAAAGAGTAGCTGTGAGTGAGAGAGAGAGAGAGAAAGATAAGCTGAGTGAGAGAAAGAGAGAAAGAGAAGCTGTGAGTGAGAGAGAGAGAGAAAGAGAAGCTGTGAGTGAGAGAGAGAGAAGCTGTGTGAGAGAGAAAGAAACTCTTTGAGAGGGAGTGAGAGAGAGAGAGAGAAAGAGAAGCTGTGTGTGCGAGAGAAAGAATGAGTAGCTGTGAGTAAGAGAGAGAGAAAGAGAAGCTGTGAGTGAGAGAGAGAGAGAGAAAGAGCTGTGAGTGAGAGAGAGAAGCTGTGAGTGAGTGGGAGAGAGAGAGAGAAAGAGAAGCTGTGATTGAGAGAGAGAGAGAGAAGGTGTGAGTGATAGAGAGAGAAAGACCAGCTGTGAGAGAGAGACAGAGAAAGAGAAGCTGAGTGAGAGATAGAGAGAAAGAGAAGCTGTGAGTGAGAGAGAGAGAGAAAGAGAAGCTGTGAGTGAGAGAGAGAGAAAGAGAAGCTGTGAGTGTGAGAGAAAGATAGAGAAGCTGTGAGTGAGATAGAGAGAGAGAAAGAGAAGCTGTGAGTGAGAGAGAGAGAGAATCTGTGAGTGAGTGATAGAAAGAGAGAGAGAGAAGATGTGAGTGAGAGAGAGAGAAAGAGAAGCTGTGAGTGAGAGAGAGAGAAAAAGAGAAGCTGTGAGTGAGAGAGAGAGAGAAAGAGAAGCTGTGCGTGAGAGAGAGAGAAGCTGTGAGTGAGAGAGAGAGAGAAAGAGAAGCTGTGAGTGAGAGAGAGTAAGAGAAGCTGTGAGTGAGAGAGAGAGAGAAAGAGAAGCTGTGAGTGAGAGAGAGAGAGAAAGAGAAGCTGTGAGTGAGAGAGAGAGAGAAAGAGAAGCTGTGAGTGAGAGAGATAGAGAAAGAGAAGCTGTGAGTGATAGAGAGAGAGAGAAAGAGAAGCTGTGAGTGGGAGAGAGAGAGAAAGAGATGCTGTGAGTGAGATAGAGAGAGAAAGAGAAGCTGTGAGTGAGAGAGTGGGAAAAAAAGGGAAGCTGTGAGTGAGAGAGAGAGAAAGATAAGCTGTGAGTGAGAGAGAGAGAGAAAGAGAAGCTGTGAGTGAGTGAGAGAGAGAGAAGCTGTGAGTGAGTGAGAGAGAGAGAAAAAGAGAAGCTGTGAGTGAGAGTGAGAGAAAGAGAAGCTGTGAGTGAGAGAGAGAGATAAAGACAAGCTGTGAGAGAGAGACAGAGAAAGAGAAGCTGAGCGAGAGAGAGAGAAAGAGAAGCTGTGAGTGAGCGAGAGAGAGAAAGAGAAGCTGAGCGAGAGAGAGAGAAAGAGAAGCTGTGAGTGAGCGAGAGAGAGAAAGAGAAGCTGTAAGTGAGAGAGAGAGCTGTGAGTGAGAGAGAAAGAGAAGCTGTGAGTGAGAGAGAGAGAAGCTGTGAGTGAGAGAGAGAGAGAAGCTGTGAGTGAGAGAGAGAAAGAAAGAGAAGCTGTGAGTGAGAGAGAGAAAGAGAAGCTGTGAGTGAGAGAGAGAGAAAGAGAAGCTGTGAGTGAGATAGAGAGAAAGAGATGCTGTGAGTGAGAGAGAGAGAGAGAAGCTGTGAGTGAGTGATAGAGAGAGAGTGAGAGAAGATGTGAGTGAGAGAGAGAGAGAGAAGCTGTGTGTGAGAGAGAGAAAGAGAAGCTGTGAGTGAGAGAGAGATAAATAGAAGCTGTGAGTTACAGAGAGAAAGAGGAAGAGAAGCTGTGAGTGAGAGAGAGAGAGAAAGAGAAGCTGTGAGTGAGGTAGAGAGAGAGAAAGAGAAGCGGTGTGTGTGAGAGAGAGAGAAGCTGTGAGTGAGTGATAGAGAGAGAGAGGAAGAGAAGCTGTGAGAGTGAGAGAAAGAGAAGCTGTGAGAGAGATAGAGAGATAAAGACAAGCTGTGAGAGAGAGACAGAGAAAGAGAAGCTGAGTGAGAGAGAGAGAAAGAGAAGCTGTGAGTGAGAGAGAGAGAGAGAAAGAGAAGCTGCGAGTGAGAGAGAGAGAAAGAGAGAAAGAGATGCTGTGAGTGAGAGAGAGTGAGAGAAGATGTGAGAGAGAGAGAGAAAGAGAAGCTGTGAGTGATAGAGAGAGAGAGAAAGAGAAGTTGTGAGTGAGAGAGAGAGAAAAAGAGATGCTGTGAGTGAGATAGAGAGAGAAAGAGAAGCTGTGAGTGAGAGAGTGGGAGAAAAAGGGAAGCTGTGAGTGAGAGAGAGAGAAAGAGAAGCTGTGAGTGAGAGAGAGAGAGAAAGAGAAGCTGTGAGTGAGTGAGAGAGATAGAAGCTGTGAGTGAGTGAGAGAGAGAGAGAGAAAGAGAAGCTGTGAGTGAGAGTGAGGGAAAGAGAAGCTGTGAGTGAGAGAGAGAGATAAAGACAAGCTGTGAGAGAGAGACAGAGAAAGAGAAGCTGAGTGAGAGAGAGAGAGAAAGAGAAGCTGTGAGTGAGAGAGAGAGAGAAAGAGAAGCTGTGAGTGAGAGAGAGAGAGAGAAAGAAAGCGTAGCTGTGAGTGAGAGAGAGAAAGAGAAGTTGTGAGTGAGAGAGAAAGAAAGAAAGAGAAGCTGTGAGTGAGATAGAGAGAGAGAAAGAGAAGCTGTGAGTGAGAGAGAGAAAGAGAATCTGTGAGTGAGAGAGATAGAAGTTGTGAGTGAGAGAGAGAGAAAGAGAAGCTGTGAGTGAGAGAGAAAGAGAAGGTGTGAGTGAGAGAGAGAGAGAAAGAGAAGCTGTGAGTGAGAGAGAGCGAGAAAGAGAAGCTGTGAGTGAGAGAGAGAGAGAAAGAGAAGCTGTGAGTGAGATAGAGAGAGAGAAAGAGAAGCTGTGAGTGAGAGAGAGAGAGAAAAAGAGAAGCTGTGAGTGAGAGAGAGTGAGTGAAGCTGTGTGTCTGTGTGAGAGAGAGAGAGGCTGTGAGTGAGAGAGAGAGAAGCTGTGAGAGAGAGTGAAAGAAACTCTGTGACAGAGAGTGAGAGAGAGAGATAGAGAAGCTGTGTGTGTGAGAGAGAAAAAGAGTAGCTATGAGTTAGAGAAAGAGAAAGAGAATTTGTGAGTGAGAGAGAGAGAGAAAGAGAAGCTGTGAGTGAGTGAGAGAGAGAGAAGCTGTGAGTGAGTGAGAGAGAGAAAGAGAAGCTGTGAGTGTGAGAGAGAGATAAAGACAAGCTGTGAGAGAGATACAGAGAAAGTGAAGCTGAGTGAGAGAGAGAGAGAAAGAGAAGCTGTGAGTGAGAGAGAGAGAAAGAGAAGCTGTGAGAGAGAGAGAGAAAGAGAAGCTGTGAGTGAGAGAGAAAAAGAAAGAGAAGCTGTGAGTGAGAGAGAGAGAAAGAGAAGCTGTGAGTGAGAGAGATAGAAAGAAAGAGAAGCTGAGTGAGATAGAGAGAGAGAAAGAGAAGCTGTGAGTGAGAGAGAGAGAGAAGCTGTGAGTGAGTGATAGAGAGAGAGAGAAGATGTGAGTGAGAGAGAGGGAAAGAGAATCTGTGAGTGAGAGAGAGAGAAAGAGAAGATGTGAGTGAGAGAGAGAGAAAGAGAAGCTGTGAGAGAGAGAGAGACAAAGAGAAGTTGTGAGTGAGAGAGAGAGAGTAAGAGAAGCTGTGAGTGAGAGAGAGAGAGAGAGAAGCTATGTGAGAGAGAGAGAGAAGCTGTGTGTGTGTGAGAGAAAAGAGAAGCTGTGAGTGAGAGTGAGTGAAAGAGAGAGAGAAGCTGTGACAGTGATAGAGAGAGAGCAAAAGAGAAGCTGTGAGTGAGAGAGAGAGAGAAAGAGAAATTGTGAGTGAGAGAGAGAGCTGTGAGTGAGAGAAAAAGAGAGGCTGTGAGTGAGAAAGAGAGATGTGAGTGAGAGAGAGAGAGAGAAGCTGTGAGTGAGAGAGAGAAAGAAAGAGAAGCTGTGAGTGAGAGAGAGAGAAAGAGAAGCTGTGAGTGAGAGAGAGAGAGAGAAAGAGAAGCTGTGAGTGAGATAGAGAGAAAGAGATGCTGTGAGTGAGAGAGAGAGAGAGAAGCTGTGAGTGAGTGATAGAGAGAGAGTGAGAGAAGATGTGAGTGAGAGAGAGAGATAAATAGAAGCTGTGAGTTACAGAGAGAAAGAGGAAGAGAAGCTGTGAGTGAGAGAGAGAGAGAAAGTGAAGCTGTGAGTGAGGTAGAGAGAGAGAAAGAGAAGCGGTGAGTGAGAGAGAGAGAGAAGTTGTGAGTGAGTGATAGAGAGAGAGAGAGAGAAGATGTGAGTGAGAGAGGGAAAGAAAGAGAAGCTGTGAGTGAGAGAGAGAAAGAAAGAAAGAGAAGCTATGAGTGTGAGAGAGAAGCTGTGAGTGAGAGAGAAGCTGTGAGTGAGAGAGAGAGGGAAAGAGAAGCTGTGAGTGAGAGAGAGACAGAGAAAGAGAAGCTGTGAGTGAGAGAGAGAGCTAGAAGTTGTGAGTGAGTGAGAGAGAGAAAGAGAAGCTGTGAGTGAGAGAGAGAGAGAAAGAGAAGCTGTGAGTGAGAGAGAGATAAGAGAAGCTGTGAGTTAGAGAGAGAGAGAGAAAAAGAGAAGCTGTGAGTGAGAGAGAGAGAGAGAAAAAGAGAAGCTGTGAGTGAGAGAGAGAGAGAAGCTGTGGGTGAGAGAGAGATAGAGAAGCTGTGAGTGAGAGAGAGAGAGAGAAAGAGAAGGTGTGAGTGAGAGAGTGAGAGAAAGAGATGCTGTGAGTGAGAGAGAGAGAAAGTAAGAGAAGCTGTGAGTGAGAGAGATAAAGAGAAGTTGTGAGTTAGAGAGAGAGAGAGAAAGAGAAGCTGTGTGAGAGAGAGAGAGAAAGAAAGAGTATCTGTGAGTGAGAGAGAGAGAGAGAAGCTGTGAGTGAGAGAGAGAGAGAGAAGCTGTGAGTGAGAGAGAGAGAGAGAAAGAGAAGCTGTGAGTGAGAGAGAGAGAGAGAGAAAAGCTGTGTGTGTGAGAGAAAGAGAAGCTGTGAGTGAGAGGGAGAGAAAGAAAGAGAAGCTGTGAGTGAGAGAGAGAGAAAGTAAGAGAAGCTGTGAGTGAGAGAGAGATAAAGAGAAGTTGTGAGTTAGAGAGAGAGAGAAAGAGAAGCTGTGAGTGAGAGAGAGAGAGAGAGAAAAAGAGTATCTGTGAGTGAGAGAGAGAGAGAGAAGCTGTGAGCGAGAGAGAGAGAGAAGCTATGAGTGAGAGAGAGAGAGAGAAACAGAAGCTGTGAGTGAGAGAGAGAGAGAGAGAAAAGCTGTGAGAGAGAGAGTGAGAGAAAGAGAAGCTGTGAGTGAGAGAGAGAGAAAGAAAGAGAAGCTGTGAGTGAGTGAGAGAGAGAGAAAGAGAAGCTGTGAGTGAGAGTGAGAGAGAAAGAGAAGCTGTGAGTGAGAGAGTGAGAGAAAGAGAAGCTGTGAGTGAGAGAGAGAGAAAGAAAGAGAAGCTGTGAGTGAGAGTGAGAGAGAAAGAGAAGCTGTGAGTGAGAGAGTGAGAGAAAGAGAAGCTGTGAGTGAGAGAGAGAGAAAGAAAGAGAAGCTGTGAGTGAGAGAGAGAGAAAGAGAATCTGTGAGTGAGAGAGAGAGAGAGAAAAAGGGAAGCTGTGAGTGAGAATGAGAGAGAGAGAAGCTGTGACAGTGGGAGAGAGAAATAGAGAAAGAGAAACTGTGAGTGAGAGAGAGAGAAAGAAAGAGAAGCTATGAGTGAGAGAGAGAAGCTGTGAGTGAGAGAGAGAGGGAGAAAGAGAATCTGTGAGTGAGAGAGAGAGAGAGAAATAGAAGCTGTGAGTGAGAGAGAGAGAGAAGCTGTGAGTGAGAGAGAGAGAGAAGCTGTGAGTGAGTGAGAGAGAGAGAGAAGCTGTGAGTGAGAGAGAGAAAGAGAAGCTGTGTGTGATGGAGAGAGAGAGAGAAAGAGAAGCTGTGAGTGAGAGAGAGAGAAAGAGAAGCTGTGAGTTAGAGAGAGAGAGAAAGAGAAGCTGTGAGTGAGAGAGAGAGAAAGAGGAGCTGTGTGAGAGAGAGAATCTGTGAGTGAGAGAGAGAGAGAAAGAAAGAAAGAGAAGATGTCAGTGAGAGAGGGAGAGAGAGAGAGAGAAGCTGTGAGTGAGAGAGAGAGAGTGAGAAGCTATGAGTGAGAGAGAGAGAGAAGCTGTGAGTGAGAGAGAGAGAGAAGCTGTGAGTGAGAGAGAGAGAAAGAGAAGCTATGAGTGAGAGAGAGAGAAAGAGAAGCTGTGAGTGAGAGAGAAAGAGAAGCTGTGAGTGAGAGAGAGAGAGAGAAGTTGTGAGAGAGAGAGGGAGAAAGAGAAGCTGTGAGTGAGAGAGAGAGAGAGAAGCTGTGAGTGAGAGAGAGAGAAAGAGAAGCTGTGAGTGAGAGAGAGAGAGAAAGAGCTGTGAGTGAGAGAGAGAGAAGCTGTGAGTGAGTGAGAGAGAGAGAGAGAAAGAGAAGCTGAGAGTGCGAGAGAGAGAGAGACAGAGTAGTTGTGAGTAAGAGAGAGAGAGAAGCTTTGAGTGAGAGAGAGAGAGAGAAGCTGTGAGAGAGAAAGAAAGAAACTCTGTGAGAGAGAGTGAGAGAGAGATAGAGAAGCTGTGTGTGTGAGAGAGAAAAAGAGTAGCTGTGAGTTAGAGAAAGAGAAAGAGTATCTGTGAGTGAGAGAGAGAGAGAAGCTGTGAGTGAGAGAGAGAGAGAAAGAGAAGCTGTGAGTGAGAGAGAGAGAGAGAAAAGCTGTGTGAGAGAGAGAAAGAGAAGCTGTGAGTGAGAGGGAGAGAAAGAAAGAGAAGCTGTGAGTGAGAGAGAGAGAAAGTAAGAGAAGCTGTGAGTGAGAGAGAGATAAAGAGAAGTTGTGAGTTAGAGAGAGAGAGAGAAAGAGAAGCTGTGAGTGAGAGAGAGAGAGAGAGAAGCTGAGAAAGAGAGATAGAAAGAGAAGCTGTGAGTGAGAGAGAGAGAGAGAAAGATAAGCTGAGTGAGAGAGAGAGAAAGAGAAGCTGAGTGAGAGAGAGAGAGAAAGGGAAGCTGTGTGTGTGAGAGAGAGAAGCTGTGAGTGAGTGAGAGAGAGAGGGAGAAAGAGAAGCTGTGAGTGAGAGAGAGAAAGAGAAAGAGACACTGTGAGTGAGAGAGAGAGAGAAAGAGAAGCAGTGAGTGAGAGAGAGAGAGAGAAAGAGAAAAGCTGTGAGTGAGAGAGAGAGAGAAGCTGTGAGTGAGAGAGAGAGAGAGATGTGAGTGAGAGAGAGAAAGAGAAAGAGAAGCTGTGAGTGAGAGAGAGAGAGAAAGAGAAGTAGTGAGAGAGGGAGAGAGAGAGAGAGAAGCTGTGAGTGAGAGAGATAGAGATAAAGAGAAGTTGTGAGTGAGAGAGAGAGAGAAGCTGTCAGTGAGAGAGAAAGAGAAGCTGTGAGTGAGAGAAATATATAGTCAAGCTGTGAGAGAGAGACAGAGAAAGAGACACTGTGAGTGAGAGAGAGAAAGAAAGAGATGCTGAGAGAGAGAGAAGCTTTGAGTGAGTGAGAGAGAGAGAAGCTGTGAGTGAGTGAGAGAGAGATGTGAGTGAGTGAGAGAAAGAGAAAGAGAAAGAGAAGCAGTGAGTGAGAGAGAGAGAAAGAGAAGCTGTGAGTGAGAGAGAGAGAGAGAAAGAGAAAAGCTGTGAGTGTGTGAGAGAGAGAGAAGCTGTAGGTGAGAAAGAGAGAGAGGGAAGATGTGAGTGAGAGAGTGAGAGAAAAGCTGTGAGTGAGACAGAGATAGAGAAGCTGTGAGTGAGAGAGAGATAAAGAGAAGCTGTGAGTTAGATAGAGAAAGAGAAAGAGAAGCTGTGAGTGAGAGAGAGAGAGAGAAAGAGAAAAGCTGTGAGTGAGAGAGAGAGAAGCTGTGAGTGAGAGAGATAAAGAGAAGCTGTGAGTTAGAGAGAGACAGAGAAAGAGAAGCTGTGAGTGAGGGAGAGAGAGAGAAAGAGAAGCTGTGAGTGAGAGAGATAAAGATAAGCTGTGAGTTAGAGAGAGACAGAGAAAGAGAAGCTGTGAGAGAGAGAGAGAAAGAGAAGCTGTGAGTGAGAGAGAGAGAGAGAGAAATAGAAGCTGTGAGTGAGAGAGAGAGAGAGAGAGAAAGAGAAGCTTTGAGTCAGAGAGAGAGATAGAAAGAGAAGCTGTGAGTGAGATAGAGAGAGAGAAACTGTGAGTGAGTGAGAGAGAGAAGCTGTGAGTGAGTGAGAGAGAGCGAGAGAGAAGCTGTGTGTGTGTGAGAGAGAAAGAGAAGCTGTAAGTGAGAGAGAGAGAAATAGAACCTGAGAGTGAGAGAGAGATAAAGGGAAGCTGTGAGTTAGAGAGAGACAAAAAGAAGCTGTGAGTGAGAGAGAGAGAGAGAAATAGAAAGAGAGGCTGTGTGTGTGTGTGAGAGAGAAGCTGTGAGTGAGTGAGAGAGAGAGGGAGAAATAGAAGCTGTGTGAGAGAGAGAGAGATGCTGTGAGTGAGAGAGAGAGAAAGAGAAGCTGTGAGTGAGAGAGAGAGAAAGAGAAGCTGAGTGAGAAAGAGAGAGAGAAAGAGAAGCTGTGAGTGAGAGAGAGAGAAAGAGAAGCTGTGAGTGAGAGAGAGAGAGAAAGAGAAGCTGTGAGTGAGTGAGAGAGAGAGAAAGAGAAGCTGTGTGTGAGATAGAGCGAAGCTGTGAATGAGAGAGTAAGAAAGAAATAGAAGCTGTGAGTGAGTGAGTGAGAGAGAGAAGTTGTGAGTTAGAGAGAGAGGGAGAAAGAGAAGCTGTGAGTGAGAGAGAGAGAGAGATGCTGTGAGTGAGAGAGAGAGAAAGAGAAGCTGTGAGTGAGAGAGAGAGAGAAAGAGCTGTGAGTGAGAGTGAGAGAGAAGCTGTGAGTGAGTGAGAGAGAGAGAGAGAAAGAGAAGCTGAGAGTGCGAGAGAGAGACAGAGTAGCTGTGAGTAAGAGAGAGAGAGAAGCTTTGAGTGAGAGAGAGAGAGAGAAGCTGTGAGAGAGAGAGAAAGAAACTCTGTGAGAGAGAGTGAGAGAGAGAAATAGAGAAGCTGTGTGTGTGAGAGAGAAAAAGAGTAGCTGTGAGTTAGAGAAAGAGAAAGAGAAGTTGTGAGTGAGAGAGAGAGAGAAAGAGAAGCTGTGAGTGAGAGAGAGAGAGAGAAGCTGTGAGTGAGTGAGAGAGAGAGAAAGAGAAGCTGTGAGTGAGAGAGAGAGAGAAAGAGCTGTGAGTGAGAGAGAGAGATAAAGACAAGCTGTGAGAGAGAGACAGAGAAAGAGAAGCTGAGTGAGAGAGAGAGAGAAAGAGAAGCTGTGAGTGAGAGAGAGAGAAAGAGAAGCTGTGAGAGAGAGAGAGAAAGAGAAGCTGTGAGTGAGAGAGAAAAAGAAAGAGAAGCTGTGAGTGAGAGAGAGAGAAAGAGAAGCTGTGAGTGAGAGAGAGAGAAAGAAAGAGAAGCTGAGTGAGATAGAGAGAGAGAAAGAGAAGCTGTGAGTGAGAGAGAGAAGCTTGAGTGAGTGATAGAGAGAGAGAGAAGATGTGAGTGAGAGAGAGGGAAAGAGAATCTGTGAGTGAGAGAGAGAGAGAAAGAGAAGCTGTGAGTGAGTGAGAGAGAGATAAATAGAAGCTGTGAGTTAGAGAGAGAAAGAGAAGCTGTGAGTTAGAGAGAGAGAAATAGAAGCTGTGAGTGAGAGAGAGAGAAGCTGTGAGTGAGAGAGAGAGAGAGAAAGAGAAGATGTGAGTGAGAGAGAGAGATAGAGAAGCTGTGAGAGAGAGAGACAAAGAGATTCTGTGAGTGTGAGAGGGAGAGTAAGAGAAGCTGTGTGTGAGAGAGAGAGAGAGAGAGAAGCTGTGTGTGTGAGAGAGAGAAGCTGTGTGTGTGTGAGAGAGAAAAAGAAGCTGTGAGTGAGAGTGAGTGAAAGAGAGAGTGAGAAGCTGTGACAGTGATAGAGAGAGAGCAAGAGAAGCTGTGAGTGAGAGAGAGAGAGAAAGAGAAGCTGTGAGTGAGAGAGAGAGAAAGAGAAGCTGTGAGTGAGAGGGAGAGAAAGAGAAGCTGAGTGAGAAAGAGAGAGAGAAAGAGAAGCTGTGAGTGAGAGAGAGAGAAAGAGAAGCTGTGAGTGAGAGAGAGAGAGCGAAAGAGACGCTGAGAGTGCGAGAGAGAAAGAGTAGCTGTGAGTGAGAGAGAGAGAAAGAGAAGCTGAGAAATAGAGATAGAAAGAGAAGCTGTGAGTGAGAGAGAGAGAGAGAAATATAAGCTGAGTGAGAGAGAGAGAAGAGAAGCTGAGTGAGAGAGAGAGAGAGAAAGGGAAGCTGTGTGTGTGAGAGAGAGAAGCTGTGAGTGAGTGAGAGAGAGAGGGAGAAAGAGAAGCTGTGAGTGAGAGAGAGAGAGAAAGAGATGGTGTGTGTGTGAGAGAGAGAAGCTGTGAGTGAGAGAGAGAGAGAAGCTGTGAGCGAGAGAGAGAGAGATGTGAGTGAGAGAGAGAAAGAGAAAGAGAAGCTGTGAGTGAGAGAGAGAGAGAGAAAGAGAAGTAGTGAGAGAGGGAGAGAGAGAGAGAAGCTGTGAGTGAGAGAGATAGCGATAAAGAGAAGGTGTGAGTGAGAGAGAGAGAGAAGCTGTCAGTGAGAGAGAGAGAGAGAAAGTGAAGCTGTGAGTGAGAGAAATATATAGTCAAGGTGTGAGAGAGAGACAAAGAAAGAGACACTGTGAGTGAGAGAGAGAAAGAAAGAGATGCTGAGAGAGAGAGTGAAGCTTTGAGTGAGTGAGAGAGAGAGAAGCTGTGAGTGAGTGAGAGAGAGATGTGAGTGAGTGAGAGAAAGAGAAAGAGAAAGAGAAGCAGTGAGTGAGAGAGAGAGAGAAAGAGAAGCTGTGAGTGAGAGAGAGAGAGAGAGAAAGAGAAGCAGTGAGAGAGGGAGAGAGAGAAAGAGAAGCTGTTAGTGAGAGAGAGAGAGAAAGAGAAGCTGTGAGAGAGAGTGTGAGAGAGAGAAAAGCTGTGAGTGAGAGAGAGAGAGAAGGTGTGAGTGAGAAAGAGAGAGAGAAGATGTGAGTGAGAGAGAGAGAGAGAAGCTGTGAGAGAGAGAGAGAGAAAGAGAAGTTGTGAGTGAGTGAGAGAGAGAGAAAGAGAAGCTGTGAGTGAGAGAGTGAGAAAGAGAAGCTGAGTGAGAAAGAGAGAGAGAAAGAGAAGCTGTGAGTGAGAGAGAGAGAAAGAGAAGCTGTGAGTGAGAGAGAGAGAGCGAAAGAGACGCTGAGAGTGCGAGAGAGAAAGAGTAGCTGTGAGTGAGAGAGAGAGAAAGAGAAGCTGAGAAAGAGAGATAGAAAGAGAAGCTGTGAGTGAGAGAGAGAGAGAGAAAGATAAGCTGAATGAGAGAGAGAGAAGAGAAGCTGAGTGAGAGAGAGAGAGAGAAAGCGAAGCTGTGTGTGTGAGAGAGAGAAGCTGTGAGTGAGTGAGAGAGAGAGGGAGAAAGAGAAGCTGTGAGTGAGAGAGAGAGAGAAAGAGAAGTAGTGAGAGAGGGAGAGAGAGAGAGAAGCTGTGAGTGAGAGAGATAGAGATAAAGAGAAGTTGTGAGTGAGAGAGAGAGAGAAGCTGTGAGTGAGAGAGAGAGAGAGAAAGAGAAGCTGTGAGTGAGAGAAATATATAGTCAAGCTGTGAGAGAGAGACAGAGAAAGAGACACTGTGAGTGAGAGAGAGAAAGAAAGAGATGCTGAGAGAGAGAGAGAAGCTTTGAGTGAGTGAGAGAGAGAGAAGCTGTGAGTGAGTGAGAGAGAGATGTGAGTGAGTGAGAGAGAGAGAGAGAGAGAAAGAGAAGCAGTGAGAGAGGGAGAGAGAGAAAGAGAAGCTGTTAGTGAGAGAGAGAGAGAAAGAGAAGCTGTGAGAGAGAGTGTGAGAGAGAGAAAAGCTGTGAGTGAGAGAGAGAGAGAAGGTGTGAGTGAGAAAGAGAGAGAGAAGATGGATGTGAGAGAGAGAGAGGAAGAGAAGCTGTGAGAGAGAGAGAGAGAAAGAGAAGTTGTGTGAGTGAGAGAGAGAGAAAGAGAAGCTATGAGTGAGAGAGAGAGAAAGAGCTGTGAGTGAGAGAGAGAGAGATAAAGACAAGCTGTGAGAGAGAGACAGAGAAAGAGAAGCTGAGTGAGAGAGAGAGAAAGAGAAGCTGTGAGTGAGAGAGAGAGAAAGAGAAGCTGTGAGAGAGAGAGAGAGAAAGAGAAGCTGTGACTGAGAGAGAAAAAGAAAGAGAAGCTGTGAGTGAGAGAGAGAGAAAGAGAAGCTGTGAGTGAGAGAGAGAGAAAGAAAGAGAAGCTGAGTGAGATAGAGAGAGAGAAAGAGAAGCTGTGAGTGAGAGAGAGAGAAGCTGTGAGTGAGTGATAGAGAGAGAGAGAAGATGTGAGTGAGAGAGAGGGAAAGAGAATCTGTGAGTGAGAGAGAGAGAGAAAGAGAAGCTGTGAGTGAGTGAGAGAGAGATAAATAGAAGCTGTGAGTTAGAGAGAGAAAGAGAAGCTGTGAGTGAGAGAGAGAGAAAAAGAAGCTGTGAGTTAGAGAGAGAGAAGCTGTGAGTGAGAGAGAGAGAGAGAAAGAGAAGATGTGAGTGAGAGAGAGAGAAAGAGAAGCTGTGAGAGAGAGAGACAAAGAGATTCTGTGAGTGTGAGAGGGAGAGTAAGAGAAGCTGTGAGTGAGAGAGAGAGAGAGAGAAGCTGTGAGTGAGTGATAGAGAGAGAGTGAGAGAAGATGTGAGTGAGAGAGAGAGAGAGAAGCTGTGTGTGAGAGAGAGAAAGAGAAGCTGTGAGTGAGAGAGAGATAAATAGAAGCTGTGAGTTACAGAGAGAAAGAGGAAGAGAAGCTGTGAGTGAGAGAGAGAGAGAAAGAGAAGCTGTGAGTGAGGTAGAGAGAGAGAAAGAGAAGCGGTGTGTGTGAGAGAGAGAGAAGCTGTGAGTGAGTGATAGAGAGAGAGAGGAAGAGAAGCTGTGAGAGTGAGAGAAAGAGAAGCTGTGAGAGAGATAGAGAGATAAAGACAAGCTGTGAGAGAGAGACAGAGAAAGAAAAGCTGAGTGAGAGAGAGAGAAAGAGAAGCTGTGAGTGAGAGAGAGAGAGAGAAAGAGAAGCTGCGAGTGAGAGAGAGAGAGAAAGAGAGAAAGAGATGCTGTGAGTGAGAGAGAGTGAGAGAAGATGTGAGAGAGAGAGAGAAAGAGAAGCTGTGAGTGATAGAGAGAGAGAGAAAGAGAAGTTGTGAGTGAGAGAGAGAGAAAAAGAGATGCTGTGAGTGAGATAGAGAGAGAAAGAGAAGCTGTGAGTGAGAGAGTGGGAGAAAAAGGGAAGCTGTGAGTGAGAGAGAGAGAAAGAGAAGCTGTGAGTGAGAGAGAGAGAGAAAGAGAAGCTGTGAGTGAGTGAGAGAGATAGAAGCTGTGAGTGAGTGAGAGAGAGAGAGAGAGAAAGAGAAGCTGTGAGTGAGAGTGAGGGAAAGAGAAGCTGTGAGTGAGAGAGAGAGATAAAGACAAGCTGTGAGAGAGAGACAGAGAAAGAGAAGCTGAGTGAGAGAGAGAGAAAGAGAAGCTGTGAGTGAGAGAGAGAGAGAAAGAGAAGCTGTGAGTGAGAGAGAGAGAGAGAAAGAAAGCGTAGCTGTGAGTGAGAGAGAGAAAGAGAAGTTGTGAGTGAGAGAGAAAGAAAGAAAGAGAAGCTGTGAGTGAGATAGAGAGAGAGAAAGAGAAGCTGTGAGTGAGAGAGAGAAAGAGAATCTGTGAGTGAGAGAGATAGAAGTTGTGAGTGAGAGAGAGAGAAAGAGAAGCTGTGAGTGAGAGAGAAAGAGAAGGTGTGAGTGAGAGAGAGAGAAAGAGAAGCTGTGAGTGAGAGAGAGCGAGAAAGAGAAGCTGTGAGTGAGAGAGAGAGAGAAAGAGAAGCTGTGAGTGAGATAGAGAGAGAGAAAGAGAAGCTGTGAGTGTGAGAGAGAGAGAAAAAGAGAAGCTGTGAGTGAGAGAGAGTGAGTGAAGCTGTGTGTCTGTGTGAGAGAGAGAGAGGCTGTGAGTGAGAGAGAGAGAAGCTGTGAGAGAGAGTGAAAGAAACTCTGTGACAGAGAGTGAGAGAGAGAGATAGAGAAGCTGTGTGTGTGAGAGAGAAAAAGAGTAGCTATGAGTTAGAGAAAGAGAAAGAGAATTTGTGAGTGAGAGAGAGAGAGAAAGAGAAGCTGTGAGTGAGTGAGAGAGAGAGAAGCTGTGAGTGAGTGAGAGAGAGAAAGAGAAGCTGTGAGTGTGAGAGAGAGATAAAGACAAGCTGTGAGAGAGATACAGAGAAAGTGAAGCTGAGTGAGAGAGAGAGAAAGAGAAGCTGTGAGTGAGAGAGAGAGAAAGAGAAGCTGTGAGAGAGAGAGAGAAAGAGAAGCTGTGAGTGAGAGAG
The DNA here is from genome assembly GCA_035047345.1 of Bradypodion ventrale. Lineage (NCBI taxonomy): Eukaryota > Metazoa > Chordata > Lepidosauria > Squamata > Chamaeleonidae > Bradypodion > Bradypodion ventrale. The sequence continues at coordinate 7,581,758 of JAWDJE010000018.1, read as the reverse complement.
AAAAAGAAAGAAAAGCTGTGAGTGAGAGAGAGAGAAAGAGAAGCTGTGAGTGAGAGAGATAGAAAGAAAGAGAAGCTGAGTGAGATAGAGAGAGAGAAAGAGAAGCTGTGAGTGAGAGAGAGAGAGAAGCTGTGAGTGAGTGATAGAGAGAGAGAGAAGATGTGAGTGAGAGAGAGGGAAAGAGAATCTGTGAGTGAGAGAGAGAGAGAAAGAGAAGATGTGAGTGAGAGAGAGAGAAAGAGAAGCTGTGAGAGAGAGAGAGACAAAGAGAAGTTGTGAGTGAGAGAGAGAGAGTAAGAGAAGCTGTGAGTGAGAGAGAGAGAGAGAGAGAAGCTATGTGAGAGAGAGAGAGAAGCTGTGTGTGTGTGAGAGAAAAGAGAAGCTGTGAGTGAGAGTGAGTGAAAGAGAGAGAGAGAAGCTGTGACAGTGATAGAGAGAGAGCAAAAGAGAAGCTGTGAGTGAGAGAGAGAGAGAAAGAGAAATTGTGAGTGAGAGAGAGAGCTGTGAGTGAGAGAAAAAGAGAGGCTGTGAGTGAGAAAGAGAGATGTGAGTGAGAGAGAGAGAGAGAAGCTGTGAGTGAGAGAGAGAAAGAAAGAGAAGCTGTGAGTGAGAGAGAGAGAAAGAGAAGCTGTGAGTGAGAGAGAGAGAGAAAGAGAAGCTGTGAGTGAGATAGAGAGAAAGAGATGCTGTGAGTGAGAGAGAGAGAGAGAAGCTGTGAGTGAGTGATAGAGAGAGAGTGAGAGAAGATGTGAGTGAGAGAGAGAGAAAGAGAAGCTGTGTGTGTGAGAGAGAAAGAGAAGCTGTGAGTGAGAGAGAGAGATAAATAGAAGCTGTGAGTTACAGAGAGAAAGAGGAAGAGAAGCTGTGAGTGAGAGAGAGAGAGAAAGTGAAGCTGTGAGTGAGGTAGAGAGAGAGAAAGAGAAGCGGTGAGTGAGAGAGAGAGAGAAGCTGTGAGTGAGTGATAGAGAGAGAGAGAGAGAAGATGTGAGTGAGAGAGGGAAAGAAAGAGAAGCTGTGAGTGAGAGAGAGAAAGAAAGAAAGAGAAGCTATGAGTGTGAGAGAGAAGCTGTGAGTGAGAGAGAAGCTGTGAGTGAGAGAGAGAGGGAAAGAGAAGCTGTGAGTGAGAGAGAGACAGAGAAAGAGAAGCTGTGAGTGAGAGAGAGAGCTAGAAGTTGTGAGTGAGTGAGAGAGAGAAAGAGAAGCTGTGAGTGAGAGAGAGAGAGAAAGAGAAGCTGTGAGTGAGAGAGAGATAAGAGAAGCTGTGAGTTAGAGAGAGAGAGAGAAAAAGAGAAGCTGTGAGTGAGAGAGAGAGAGAGAAAAAGAGAAGCTGTGAGTGAGAGAGAGAGAGAAGCTGTGGGTGAGAGAGAGATAGAGAAGCTGTGAGTGAGAGAGAGAGAGAGAAAGAGAAGGTGTGAGTGAGAGAGTGAGAGAAAGAGATGCTGTGAGTGAGAGAGAGAGAAAGTAAGAGAAGCTGTGAGTGAGAGAGATAAAGAGAAGTTGTGAGTTAGAGAGAGAGAGAAAGAGAAGCTGTGTGAGAGAGAGAGAGAAAGAAAGAGTATCTGAGTGAGAGAGAGAGAGAGAAGCTGTGAGTGAGAGAGAGAGAGAGAAGCTGTGAGTGAGAGAGAGAGAGAGAGAGAGAAGCTGTGAGTGAGAGAGAGAGAGAGAGAAAAGCTGTGTGTGTGAGAGAAAGAGAAGCTGTGAGTGAGAGGGAGAGAAAGAAAGAGAAGCTGTGAGTGAGAGAGAGAAAGTAAGAGAAGCTGTGAGTGAGAGAGAGATAAAGAGAAGTTGTGAGTTAGAGAGAGAGAGAGAAAGAGAAGCTGTGAGTGAGAGAGAGAGAGAGAGAAAAAGAGTATCTGTGAGTGAGAGAGAGAGAGAGAAGCTGTGAGCGAGAGAGAGAGAGAAGCTATGAGTGAGAGAGAGAGAGAGAAACAGAAGCTGTGAGTGAGAGAGAGAGAGAGAGAAAAGCTGTGAGAGAGAGAGTGAGAGAAAGAGAAGCTGTGAGTGAGAGAGAGAGAAAGAAAGAGAAGCTGTGAGTGAGTGAGAGAGAGAAAGAGAAGCTGTGAGTGAGAGTGAGAGAGAAAGAGAAGCTGTGAGTGAGAGAGTGAGAGAAAGAGAAGCTGTGAGTGAGAGAGAGAGAAAGAAAGAGAAGCTGTGAGTGAGAGTGAGAGAGAAAGAGAAGCTGTGAGTGAGAGAGTGAGAGAAAGAGAAGCTGTGAGTGAGAGAGAGAGAAAGAAAGAGAAGCTGTGAGTGAGAGAGAGAGAGAAAGAGAATCTGTGAGTGAGAGAGAGAGAGAGAAAAAGGGAAGCTGTGAGTGAGAATGAGAGAGAGAGAAGCTGTGACAGTGGGAGAGAGAAATAGAGAAAGAGAAACTGTGAGTGAGAGAGAGAGAAAGAAAGAGAAGCTATGAGTGAGAGAGAGAAGCTGTGAGTGAGAGAGAGAGGGAGAAAGAGAATCTGTGAGTGAGAGAGAGAGAGAGAAATAGAAGCTGTGAGTGAGAGAGAGAGAGAAGCTGTGAGTGAGAGAGAGAGAGAAGCTGTGAGTGAGTGAGAGAGAGAGAGAAGCTGTGAGTGAGAGAGAGAAAGAGAAGCTGTGTGTGATGGAGAGAGAGAGAGAAAGAGAAGCTGTGAGTGAGAGAGAGAGAAAGAGAAGCTGTGAGTTAGAGAGAGAGAGAAAGAGAAGCTGTGAGTGAGAGAGAGAGAAAGAGGAGCTGTGTGAGAGAGAGAGAATCTGTGAGTGAGAGAGAGAGAGAGAAAGAAAGAAAGAGAAGATGTCAGTGAGAGAGGGAGAGAGAGAGAGAGAAGCTGTGAGTGAGAGAGAGTGAGAAGCTATGAGTGAGAGAGAGAGAGAAGCTGTGAGTGAGAGAGAGAGAGAAGCTGTGAGTGAGAGAGAGAGAAAGAGAAGCTATGAGTGAGAGAGAGAGAAAGAGAAGCTGTGAGTGAGAGAGAAAGAGAAGCTGTGAGTGAGAGAGATAGAGAGAAGTTGTGAGAGAGAGAGGGAGAAAGAGAAGCTGTGAGTGAGAGAGAGAGAGAGAAGCTGTGAGTGAGAGAGAGAGAAAGAGAAGCTGTGAGTGAGAGAGAGAGAGAAAGAGCTGTGAGTGAGAGAGAGAGAAGCTGTGAGTGAGTGAGAGAGAGAGAGAGAAAGAGAAGCTGAGAGTGCGAGAGAGAGAGAGACAGAGTAGTTGTGAGTAAGAGAGAGAGAGAAGCTTTGAGTGAGAGAGAGAGAGAGAAGCTGTGAGAGAGAAAGAAAGAAACTCTGTGAGAGAGAGTGAGAGAGAGATAGAGAAGCTGTGTGTGTGAGAGAGAAAAAGAGTAGCTGTGAGTTAGAGAAAGAGAAAGAGTATCTGTGAGTGAGAGAGAGAGAGAAGCTGTGAGTGAGAGAGAGAGAGAAAGAGAAGCTGTGAGTGAGAGAGAGAGAAAAGCTGTGTGAGAGAGAGAAAGAGAAGCTGTGAGTGAGAGGGAGAGAAAGAAAGAGAAGCTGTGAGTGAGAGAGAGAGAAAGTAAGAGAAGCTGTGAGTGAGAGAGAGATAAAGAGAAGTTGTGAGTTAGAGAGAGAGAGAGAAAGAGAAGCTGTGAGTGAGAGAGAGAGAGAGAGAAGCTGAGAAAGAGAGATAGAAAGAGAAGCTGTGAGTGAGAGAGAGAGAGAGAAAGATAAGCTGAGTGAGAGAGAGAGAAAGAGAAGCTGAGTGAGAGAGAGAGAGAAAGGGAAGCTGTGTGTGTGAGAGAGAGAAGCTGTGAGTGAGTGAGAGAGAGAGGGAGAAAGAGAAGCTGTGAGTGAGAGAGAGAAAGAGAAAGAGACACTGTGAGTGAGAGAGAGAGAGAAAGAGAAGCAGTGAGTGAGAGAGAGAGAGAGAAAGAGAAAAGCTGTGAGTGAGAGAGAGAGAGAAGCTGTGAGTGAGAGAGAGAGAGAGATGTGAGTGAGAGAGAGAAAGAGAAAGAGAAGCTGTGAGTGAGAGAGAGAGAGAAAGAGAAGTAGTGAGAGAGGGAGAGAGAGAGAGAGAAGCTGTGAGTGAGAGAGATAGAGATAAAGAGAAGTTGTGAGTGAGAGAGAGAGAGAAGCTGTCAGTGAGAGAGAAAGAGAAGCTGTGAGTGAGAGAAATATATAGTCAAGCTGTGAGAGAGAGACAGAGAAAGAGACACTGTGAGTGAGAGAGAGAAAGAAAGAGATGCTGAGAGAGAGAGAAGCTTTGAGTGAGTGAGAGAGAGAGAAGCTGTGAGTGAGTGAGAGAGAGATGTGAGTGAGTGAGAGAAAGAGAAAGAGAAGCAGTGAGTGAGAGAGAGAGAAAGAGAAGCTGTGAGTGAGAGAGAGAGAGAGAAAGAGAAAAGCTGTGAGTGTGTGAGAGAGAGAGAAGCTGTAGGTGAGAAAGAGAGAGAGGGAAGATGTGAGTGAGAGAGTGAGAGAGAAGCTGTGAGTGAGACAGAGATAGAGAAGCTGTGAGTGAGAGAGAGATAAAGAGAAGCTGTGAGTTAGATAGAGAAAGAGAAAGAGAAGCTGTGAGTGAGAGAGAGAGAGAGAAAGAGAAAAGCTGTGAGTGAGAGAGAGAGAAGCTGTGAGTGAGAGAGATAAAGAGAAGCTGTGAGTTAGAGAGAGACAGAGAAAGAGAAGCTGTGAGTGAGGGAGAGAGAGAGAAAGAGAAGCTGTGAGTGAGAGAGATAAAGATAAGCTGTGAGTTAGAGAGAGACAGAGAAAGAGAAGCTGTGAGAGAGAGAGAGAAAGAGAAGCTGTGAGTGAGAGAGAGAGAGAGAGAAATAGAAGCTGTGAGTGAGAGAGAGAGAGAGAGAGAAAGAAAAGCTTTGAGTCAGAGAGAGAGATAGAAAGAGAAGCTGTGAGTGAGATAGAGAGAGAGAAACTGTGAGTGAGTGAGAGAGAGAAGCTGTGAGTGAGTGAGAGAGAGCGAGAGAGAAGCTGTGTGTGTGAGAGAGAGAAAGAGAAGCTGTAAGTGAGAGAGAGAGAAATAGAACCTGAGAGTGAGAGAGAGATAAAGGGAAGCTGTGAGTTAGAGAGAGACAAAAAGAAGCTGTGAGTGAGAGAGAGAGAGAGAAATAGAAAGAGAGGCTGTGTGTGTGTGTGAGAGAGAAGCTGTGAGTGAGTGAGAGAGAGAGGGAGAAATAGAAGCTGTGTGAGAGAGAGAGAGATGCTGTGAGTGAGAGAGAGAGAAAGAGAAGCTGTGAGTGAGAGAGAGAGAAAGAGAAGCTGAGTGAGAAAGAGAGAGAGAAAGAGAAGCTGTGAGTGAGAGAGAGAGAAAGAGAAGCTGTGAGTGAGAGAGAGAGAGAAAGAGAAGCTGTGAGTGAGTGAGAGAGAGAGAAAGAGAAGCTGTGTGTGAGATAGAGCGAAGCTGTGAATGAGAGAGTAAGAAAGAAATAGAAGCTGTGAGTGAGTGAGTGAGAGAGAGAAGTTGTGAGTTAGAGAGAGAGGGAGAAAGAGAAGCTGTGAGTGAGAGAGAGAGAGAGATGCTGTGAGTGAGAGAGAGAGAAAGAGAAGCTGTGAGTGAGAGAGAGAGAGAAAGAGCTGTGAGTGAGAGTGAGAGAGAAGCTGTGAGTGAGTGAGAGAGAGAGAGAGAAAGAGAAGCTGAGAGTGCGAGAGAGAGACAGAGTAGCTGTGAGTAAGAGAGAGAGAGAAGCTTTGAGTGAGAGAGAGAGAGAGAAGCTGTGAGAGAGAGAGAAAGAAACTCTGTGAGAGAGAGTGAGAGAGAGAAATAGAGAAGCTGTGTGTGTGAGAGAGAAAAAGAGTAGCTGTGAGTTAGAGAAAGAGAAAGAGAAGTTGTGAGTGAGAGAGAGAGAGAAAGAGAAGCTGTGAGTGAGAGAGAGAGAGAGAAGCTGTGAGTGAGTGAGAGAGAGAGAAAGAGAAGCTGTGAGTGAGAGAGAGAGAGAAAGAGCTGTGAGTGAGAGAGAGAGATAAAGACAAGCTGTGAGAGAGAGACAGAGAAAGAGAAGCTGAGTGAGAGAGAGAGAGAAAGAGAAGCTGTGAGTGAGAGAGAGAGAAAGAGAAGCTGTGAGAGAGAGAGAGAAAGACAAGCTGTGAGTGAGAGAGAAAAAGAAAGAGAAGCTGTGAGTGAGAGAGAGAGAAAGAGAAGCTGTGAGTGAGAGAGAGAGAAAGAAAGAGAAGCTGAGTGAGATAGAGAGAGAGAAAGAGAAGCTGTGAGTGAGAGAGAGAAGCTTGAGTGAGTGATAGAGAGAGAGAGAAGATGTGAGTGAGAGAGAGGGAAAGAGAATCTGTGAGTGAGAGAGAGAGAGAAAGAGAAGCTGTGAGTGAGTGAGAGAGAGATAAATAGAAGCTGTGAGTTAGAGAGAGAAAGAGAAGCTGTGAGTTAGAGAGAGAGAAATAGAAGCTGTGAGTGAGAGAGAGAGAAGCTGTGAGTGAGAGAGAGAGAGAGAAAGAGAAGATGTGAGTGAGAGAGAGAGATAGAGAAGCTGTGAGAGAGAGAGACAAAGAGATTCTGTGAGTGTGAGAGGGAGAGTAAGAGAAGCTGTGTGTGAGAGAGAGAGAGAGAGAGAAGCTGTGTGTGTGAGAGAGAGAAGCTGTGTGTGTGTGAGAGAGAAAAAGAAGCTGTGAGTGAGAGTGAGTGAAAGAGAGAGTGAGAAGCTGTGACAGTGATAGAGAGAGAGCAAGAGAAGCTGTGAGTGAGAGAGAGAGAGAAAGAGAAGCTGTGAGTGAGAGAGAGAGAAAGAGAAGCTGTGAGTGAGAGGGAGAGAAAGAGAAGCTGAGTGAGAAAGAGAGAGAGAAAGAGAAGCTGTGAGTGAGAGAGAGAGAAAGAGAAGCTGTGAGTGAGAGAGAGAGAGCGAAAGAGACGCTGAGAGTGCGAGAGAGAAAGAGTAGCTGTGAGTGAGAGAGAGAGAAAGAGAAGCTGAGAAATAGAGATAGAAAGAGAAGCTGTGAGTGAGAGAGAGAGAGAGAAAGATAAGCTGAGTGAGAGAGAGAGAAGAGAAGCTGAGTGAGAGAGAGAGAGAGAAAGGGAAGCTGTGTGTGTGAGAGAGAGAAGCTGTGAGTGAGTGAGAGAGAGAGGGAGAAAGAGAAGCTGTGAGTGAGAGAGAGAGAGAAAGAGATGGTGTGTGTGTGAGAGAGAGAAGCTGTGAGTGAGAGAGAGAGAGAAGCTGTGAGCGAGAGAGAGAGAGATGTGAGTGAGAGAGAGAAAGAGAAAGAGAAGCTGTGAGTGAGAGAGAGAGAGAGAAAGAGAAGTAGTGAGAGAGGGAGAGAGAGAGAGAAGCTGTGAGTGAGAGAGATAGCGATAAAGAGAAGGTGTGAGTGAGAGAGAGAGAGAAGCTGTCAGTGAGAGAGAGAGAGAGAAAGTGAAGCTGTGAGTGAGAGAAATATATAGTCAAGGTGTGAGAGAGAGACAAAGAAAGAGACACTGTGAGTGAGAGAGAGAAAGAAAGAGATGCTGAGAGAGAGAGTGAAGCTTTGAGTGAGTGAGAGAGAGAGAAGCTGTGAGTGAGTGAGAGAGAGATGTGAGTGAGTGAGAGAAAGAGAAAGAGAAAGAGAAGCAGTGAGTGAGAGAGAGAGAAAGAGAAGCTGTGAGTGAGAGAGAGAGAGAGAGAAAGAGAAGCAGTGAGAGAGGGAGAGAGAGAAAGAGAAGCTGTTAGTGAGAGAGAGAGAGAAAGAGAAGCTGTGAGAGAGAGTGTGAGAGAGAGAAAAGCTGTGAGTGAGAGAGAGAGAGAAGGTGTGAGTGAGAAAGAGAGAGAGAAGATGTGAGTGAGAGAGAGAGAGAGAAGCTGTGAGAGAGAGAGAGAGAAAGAGAAGTTGTGAGTGAGTGAGAGAGAGAGAAAGAGAAGCTGTGAGTGAGAGAGTGAGAAAGAGAAGCTGAGTGAGAAAGAGAGAGAGAAAGAGAAGCTGTGAGTGAGAGAGAGAGAAAGAGAAGCTGTGAGTGAGAGAGAGAGAGCGAAAGAGACGCTGAGAGTGCGAGAGAGAAAGAGTAGCTGTGAGTGAGAGAGAGAGAAAGAGAAGCTGAGAAAGAGAGATAGAAAGAGAAGCTGTGAGTGAGAGAGAGAGAGAGAAAGATAAGCTGAATGAGAGAGAGAGAAGAGAAGCTGAGTGAGAGAGAGAGAGAGAAAGTGAAGCTGTGTGTGTGAGAGAGAGAAGCTGTGAGTGAGTGAGAGAGAGAGGGAGAAAGAGAAGCTGTGAGTGAGAGAGAGAGAGAAAGAGAAGTAGTGAGAGAGGGAGAGAGAGAGAGAAGCTGTGAGTGAGAGAGATAGAGATAAAGAGAAGTTGTGAGTGAGAGAGAGAGAGAAGCTGTGAGTGAGAGAGAGAGAGAGAAAGAGAAGCTGTGAGTGAGAGAAATATATAGTCAAGCTGTGAGAGAGAGACAGAGAAAGAGACACTGTGAGTGAGAGAGAGAAAGAAAGAGATGCTGAGAGAGAGAGAGAAGCTTTGAGTGAGTGAGAGAGAGAGAAGCTGTGAGTGAGTGAGAGAGAGATGTGAGTGAGTGAGAGAGAGAGAGAGAGAGAGAAAGAGAAGCAGTGAGAGAGGGAGAGAGAGAAAGAGAAGCTGTTAGTGAGAGAGAGAGAGAAAGAGAAGCTGTGAGAGAGAGTGTGAGAGAGAGAAAAGCTGTGAGTGAGAGAGAGAGAGAAGGTGTGAGTGAGAAAGAGAGAGAGAAGATGGATGTGAGAGAGAGAGAGGAAGAGAAGCTGTGAGAGAGAGAGAGAGAAAGAGAAGTTGTGTGAGTGAGAGAGAGAGAAAGAGAAGCTGTGAGTGAGAGAGAGAGAAAGAGCTGTGAGTGAGAGAGAGAGAGATAAAGACAAGCTGTGAGAGAGAGACAGAGAAAGAGAAGCTGAGTGAGAGAGAGAGAAAGAGAAGCTGTGAGTGAGAGAGAGAGAAAGAGAAGCTGTGAGAGAGAGAGAGAGAAAGAGAAGCTGTGAGTGAGAGAGAAAAAGAAAGAGAAGCTGTGAGTGAGAGAGAGAGAAAGAGAAGCTGTGAGTGAGAGAGAGAGAAAGAAAGAGAAGCTGAGTGAGATAGAGAGAGAGAAAGAGAAGCTGTGAGTGAGAGAGAGAGAAGCTGTGAGTGAGTGATAGAGAGAGAGAGAAGATGTGAGTGAGAGAGAGGGAAAGAGAATCTGTGAGTGAGAGAGAGAGAGAAAGAGAAGCTATGAGTGAGTGAGAGAGAGATAAATAGAAGCTGTGAGTTAGAGAGAGAAAGAGAAGCTGTGAGTGAGAGAGAGAGAAAAAGAAGCTGTGAGTCAGAGAGAGAGAAGCTGTGAGTGAGAGAGAGAGAGAGAAAGAGAAGATGTGAGTGAGAGAGAGAGAAAGAGAAGCTGTGAGAGAGAGAGACAAAGAGATTCTGTGAGTGTGAGAGGGAGAGTAAGAGAAGCTGTGAGTGAGAGAGAGAGAGAGAGAAGCTGTGTGTGTGAGAGAGAGAAGCTGTGTGTGTGAGAGAGAAAGAGAAGCTGTGAGTGAGAGTGAGTGAAAGAGAGAGTGAGAAGCTGTGACAGTGATAGAGAGAGAGCAAGAGAAGCTGTGAGTGAGAGAGAGAGAGAAAGAGAAGCTGTGAGTGAGAGAGAGAGAAAGAGAAGCTGTGAGTGAGAGAGAGAGAAAGAGAAGCTGAGTGAGAAAGAGAGAGAGTAAGAGAAGCTGTGAGTGAGAGAGAGAGAAAGAGAAGCTGTGAGTGAGAGAGAGAGAGCGAAAGACGCTGAGAGTGCGAGAGAGAAAGAGTAGCTGTGAGTGAGAGAGAGAAAGAGAAGCTGAGAAAGAGAGATAGAAAGAGAAGCTGTGAGTGAGAGAGAGAGAGAGAAAGATAAGCTGAGTGAGAGTGAGAGAAGAGAAGCTGAGTGAGAGAGAGAGAGAGAAAGGGAAGCTGTGTGTGTGAGAGAGAGAAGCTGTGAGTGAGTGAGAGAGAGAGGGAGAAAGAGAAGCTGTGAGTGAGAGAGAGAAAGAGAAAGAGACACAGTGAGTGAGAGAGAGAGAGAAAGAGATGGTGTGTGTGTGAGAGAGAGAGAAGCTGTGAGTGAGAGAGAGAGAGAAGCTGTGAGCGAGAGAGAGAGATGTGAGTGAGAGAGAGAAAGAGAAAGAGAAGCTGTGAGTGAGAGAGAGAGAGAAAGAGAAGTAGTGAGAGAGGGAGAGAGAGAGAGAGAAGCTGTGAGTGAGAGAGATAGAGATAAAGAGAAGTTGTGAGTGAGAGAGAGAGAGAAGCTGTCAGTGAGAGAGAGAGAGAGAAAGAGAAGCTGTGAGTGAGAGAAATATATAGTCAAGCTGTGAGAGAAAGAGACACTGTGAGTGAGAGAGAGAGAGAAAGAGATGCTGAGAGAGAGAGAAGCTTTGAGTGAGTGAGAGAGAGAGAAGCTGTGAGTGAGTGAGAGAGAGATGTGAGTGAGTGAGAGAAAGAGAAAGAGAAAGAGAAGCAGTGAGTGAGAGAGAGAGAGAAAGAGAAGCTGTGAGTGAGAGAGAGAGAGAGAAAGAGAAGCAGTGAGAGAGGGAGAGAGAGAAAGAGAAGCTGTTAGTGAGTGAGAGAGAGAGAAGCTGTGAGAGAGAGTGTGAGAGAGAGAAAAGCTGTGAGTGAGAGAGAGAGAGAAGGTGTGAGTGAGAAAGAGAGAGAGAAGATGTGAGTGAGAGAGAGAGAAGCTGTGAGAGAGAGAGAAAGAGAAGTTGTGAGTGAGTGAGAGAGAGAGAAGCTGTGAGTGAGAGAGAGAGAAAGAGAAGCTGTGAGAGAGACTGAGAGAGAGAGAGAGAAAAGCTGTGAGTGTGTGAGAGAGAGAGAAGCTGTAGGTGAGAAAGAGAGAGAGGGAAGATGTGAGTGAGAGAGTGAGAGAGAAGCTGTGAGTGAGAGAGAGATAAAGAGAAGCTGTGAGTTAGATAGAGACAGAGAAAGAGAAGCTGTGAGTGAGAGAAAGAGAGAAAGAGAAGCTGTGAGTGAGTGAGAGAGAGAGAGAAATAGAAGCTGTGAGTGAGAGAGAGAGAGAGAGAAAGAGAAGCTTTGAGTGAGAGAGAGAGATAGAAAGAGAAGCTGTGAGTGAGATAGAGAGAGAGAAACTGTGAGTGAGTGAGAGATAGAAGCTGTGAGTGAGTGAGAGAGAGAGAGAGAGAGAAGCTGTGTGTGTGAGAGAGAGAAAGAGAAGCTGTAAGTGAGAGAGAGAGAAATAGAACCTGAGAGTGAGAGAGAGATAAAGGGAAGCTGTGAGTTAGAGAGAGACAAAGAGAAGCTGTGAGAGAGAGAGAGAGAGAGAGAAATAGAAAGAGAGGCTGTGTGTGTGTGTGAGAGAGAAGCTGTGAGTGAGTGAGAGAGAGAGGGAGAAATAGAAGCTGTGAGGGAGAGAGAAAGAGAAGCTGTGAGTGAGAGAGATATATAGTCAAGCTGTGAGAGAGAGATAGAGAAAGAGACACTGTGAATGAGAGAGAGATATAAAGAGATGCTGTGAGAGAGAGAGAAGCTGTGAGTGAGAGAGAGAGAAGCTGTGAGTGAGAGAGAGAGATGTGAGTGAGAGAGAGAAAGAGAAAGAGAAGCTGTGAGTGAGAGAGAGAGAGATAAAGAGAAGCTGTGAGTGAGAGAGAGAGAGAAAGAGAAGCTGTGAGTGAGAGAGAGAGAGAAAGAGAAGCAGTGAGAGAGGGAGAGAGAGAAAGAGAAAGTGTGAGTGAGAGAGAGAGAGAAAGAGAAGTTGTGAGTGAGAGAGAGAGAGAAGCTGTGAGTGAGAGAGAGAGAGAGAAAGAGATGTTGTGAGTGAGAGAGAGAGAGAAGCTGTCAGTGAGAGAGAGCGAGAGAAAGAGAATCTGTGAGTGAGAGAGAGAGGGAGAAAGAGAATCTGTGAGTGAGAGAGAGAGAGAAATAGAAGCTGTGAGTGAGAGAGAGAGAGAGAGTAGCTGTGTGTGAGAGAGAGAGAGAAGCTGTGAGAGAGTGAGAGAGAGAGAGAAAAGCTGTGAGTGAGAGAGAGAGAGAAGCTGTGAGTGAGAAAGAGAGAGTGAGAAGATGTGAGTGAGAGAGAGAGAGAAGCTGTGAATGAGAGAGAGAGAAGCTGTGAGTGAGAGAGAGATAAAGAGAAGCTGTGGGTTAGAGAGAGACAGAGAAAGAGAAGCTGTGAGTGAGAGAGAGAGAGAGAGAAAGAGAAAAGCTGTGAGTGAGAGAGAGAGAAGCTGTGAGTGAGAGAGAGATAAAGAGAAGCTGTGAGTTAGAGAGAGACAGAGAAAGAGAAGCTGTGAGTGAGAGAGAGAGAGAATGAGACGCTGTGAGTGAGTGAGTGAGAGAGAGAGAAAAGCTGTGAGTGAGAGAGAGAGAGAGAAGCTGTGAGTCAGAGAGAGATAAAGAGAAGCTGTGAGTTCAAAAGAGACAGAGAAAGAGAAGCTGTGAGTGAGAGAGAGAGAAAGAGAAGCTGTGAGTGAGAGAGAGAGAAGCTGTGAGTGAGAGAGAGAGAGAAGCTGTGAGAGAAAGTGAGAGAGAGAGAGAGACAAGCTGTGAGTGAGAGAGAGAGAGAGAGAAGCTGTGTGTGTGTGAGAGAGAAAAGCTGTGAGTGAGAGAGAGAGAGAAGCTGTGAGTGAAAGAGAAACAGTAGCTGTGAGTGAGAGAGAGAGAGAGAAAGATAAGCTGAGTGAGAGAAAGAGAGAAAGAGAAGCTGTGAGTGAGAGAGAGAGAAAGAGAAGCTGTGAGTGAGAGAGAGAGAAAGAAAGAGAAGCTGAGTGAGATAGAGAGAGAGAAAGAGAAGCTGTGAGTGAGAGAGAGAAGCTTGAGTGAGTGATAGAGAGAGAGAGAAGATGTGAGTGAGAGAGAGGGAAAGAGAATCTGTGAGTGAGAGAGAGAGAGAAAGAGAAGCTGTGAGTGAGTGAGAGAGAGATAAATAGAAGCTGTGAGTTAGAGAGAGAAAGAGAAGCTGTGAGTTAGAGAGAGAGAAATAGAAGCTGTGAGTGAGAGAGAGAGAAGCTGTGAGTGAGAGAGAGAGAGAGAAAGAGAAGATGTGAGTGAGAGAGAGAGATAGAGAAGCTGTGAGAGAGAGAGACAAAGAGATTCTGTGAGTGTGAGAGGGAGAGTAAGAGAAGCTGTGTGTGAGAGAGAGAGAGAGAGAGAAGCTGTGTGTGTGAGAGAGAGAAGCTGTGTGTGTGTGAGAGAGAAAAAGAAGCTGTGAGTGAGAGTGAGTGAAAGAGAGAGTGAGAAGCTGTGACAGTGATAGAGAGAGAGCAAGAGAAGCTGTGAGTGAGAGAGAGAGAGAAAGAGAAGCTGTGAGTGAGAGAGAGAGAAAGAGAAGCTGTGAGTGAGAGGGAGAGAAAGAGAAGCTGAGTGAGAAAGAGAGAGAGAAAGAGAAGCTGTGAGTGAGAGAGAGAGAAAGAGAAGCTGTGAGTGAGAGAGAGAGAGCGAAAGAGACGCTGAGAGTGCGAGAGAGAAAGAGTAGCTGTGAGTGAGAGAGAGAGAAAGAGAAGCTGAGAAATAGAGATAGAAAGAGAAGCTGTGAGTGAGAGAGAGAGAGAAAGATAAGCTGAGTGAGAGAGAGAGAAGAGAAGCTGAGTGAGAGAGAGAGAGAGAAAGGGAAGCTGTGTGTGTGAGAGAGAGAAGCTGTGAGTGAGTGAGAGAGAGAGGGAGAAAGAGAAGCTGTGAGTGAGAGAGAGAGAGAAAGAGATGGTGTGTGTGTGAGAGAGAGAAGCTGTGAGTGAGAGAGAGAGAGAAGCTGTGAGCGAGAGAGAGAGAGATGTGAGTGAGAGAGAGAAAGAGAAAGAGAAGCTGTGAGTGAGAGAGAGAGAGAGAAAGAGAAGTAGTGAGAGAGGGAGAGAGAGAGAGAAGCTGTGAGTGAGAGAGATAGCGATAAAGAGAAGGTGTGAGTGAGAGAGAGAGAGAAGCTGTCAGTGAGAGAGAGAGAGAGAAAGTGAAGCTGTGAGTGAGAGAAATATATAGTCAAGGTGTGAGAGAGAGACAAAGAAAGAGACACTGTGAGTGAGAGAGAGAAAGAAAGAGATGCTGAGAGAGAGAGTGAAGCTTTGAGTGAGTGAGAGAGAGAGAAGCTGTGAGTGAGTGAGAGAGAGATGTGAGTGAGTGAAAGAGAAAGAGAAAGAGAAGCAGTGAGTGAGAGAGAGAGAGAAAGAGAAGCTGTGAGTGAGAGAGAGAGAGAGAGAAAGAGAAGCAGTGAGAGAGGGAGAGAGAGAAAGAGAAGCTGTTAGTGAGAGAGAGAGAGAAAGAGAAGCTGTGAGAGAGAGTGTGAGAGAGAGAAAAGCTGTGAGTGAGAGAGAGAGAGAAGGTGTGAGTGAGAAAGAGAGAGAGAAGATGTGAGTGAGAGAGAGAGAGAGAAGCTGTGAGAGAGAGAGAGAGAAAGAGAAGTTGTGAGTGAGTGAGAGAGAGAGAAAGAGAAGCTGTGAGTGAGAGAGTGAGAAAGAGAAGCTGAGTGAGAAAGAGAGAGAGAAAGAGAAGCTGTGAGTGAGAGAGAGAGAAAGAGAAGCTGTGAGTGAGAGAGAGAGAGCGAAAGAGACGCTGAGAGTGCGAGAGAGAAAGAGTAGCTGTGAGTGAGAGAGAGAGAAAGAGAAGCTGAGAAAGAGAGATAGAAAGAGAAGCTGTGAGTGAGAGAGAGAGAGAGAAAGATAAGCTGAATGAGAGAGAGAGAAGAGAAGCTGAGTGAGAGAGAGAGAGAGAAAGCGAAGCTGTGTGTGTGAGAGAGAGAAGCTGTGAGTGAGTGAGAGAGAGAGGGAGAAAGAGAAGCTGTGAGTGAGAGAGAGAGAGAAAGAGAAGTAGTGAGAGAGGGAGAGAGAGAGAGAAGCTGTGAGTGAGAGAGATAGAGATAAAGAGAAGTTGTGAGTGAGAGAGAGAGAGAAGCTGTGAGTGAGAGAGAGAGAGAGAAAGAGAAGCTGTGAGTGAGAGAAATATATAGTCAAGCTGTGAGAGAGAGACAGAGAAAGAGACACTGTGAGTGAGAGAGAGAAAGAAAGAGATGCTGAGAGAGAGAGAGAAGCTTTGAGTGAGTGAGAGAGAGAGAAGCTGTGAGTGAGTGAGAGAGAGATGTGAGTGAGTGAGAGAGAGAGAGAGAGAGAAAGAGAAGCAGTGAGAGAGGGAGAGAGAGAAAGAGAAGCTGTTAGTGAGAGAGAGAGAGAAAGAGAAGCTGTGAGAGAGAGTGTGAGAGAGAGAAAAGCTGTGAGTGAGAGAGAGAGAGAAGGTGTGAGTGAGAAAGAGAGAGAGAAGATGGATGTGAGAGAGAGAGAGGAAGAGAAGCTGTGAGAGAGAGAGAGAGAAAGAGAAGTTGTGTGAGTGAGAGAGAGAGAAAGAGAAGCTGTGAGTGAGAGAGAGAGAAAGAGCTGTGAGTGAGAGAGAGAGAGATAAAGACAAGCTGTGAGAGAGAGACAGAGAAAGAGAAGCTGAGTGAGAGAGAGAGAAAGAGAAGCTGTGAGTGAGAGAGAGAGAAAGAGAAGCTGTGAGAGAGAGAGAGAGAAAGAGAAGCTGTGAGTGAGAGAGAAAAAGAAAGAGAAGCTGTGAGTGAGAGAGAGAGAAAGAGAAGCTGTGAGTGAGAGAGAGAGAAAGAAAGAGAAGCTGAGTGAGATAGAGAGAGAGAAAGAGAAGCTGTGAGTGAGAGAGAGAGAAGCTGTGAGTGAGTGATAGAGAGAGAGAGAAGATGTGAGTGAGAGAGAGGGAAAGAGAATCTGTGAGTGAGAGAGAGAGAGAAAGAGAAGCTGTGAGTGAGTGAGAGAGAGATAAATAGAAGCTGTGAGTTAGAGAGAGAAAGAGAAGCTGTGAGTGAGAGAGAGAGAAAAAGAAGCTGTGAGTTAGAGAGAGAGAAGCTGTGAGTGAGAGAGAGAGAGAGAAAGAGAAGATGTGAGTGAGAGAGAGAGAAAGAGAAGCTGTGTGAGAGAGAGACAAAGAGATTCTGTGAGTGTGAGAGGGAGAGTGAGAGAAGCTGTGAGTGAGAGAGAGAGAGAGAGAAGCTGTGTGTGTGAGAGAGAGAAGCTGTGTGTGTGAGAGAGAAAGAGAAGCTGTGAGTGAGAGTGAGTGAAAGAGAGAGTGAGAAGCTGTGACAGTGATAGAGAGAGAGCAAGAGAAGCTGTGAGTGAGAGAGAGAGAGAAAGAGAAGCTGTGAGTGAGAGAGAGAGAAAGAGAAGCTGTGAGTGAGAGAGAGAGAAAGAGAAGCTGAGTGAGAAAGAGAGAGAGTAAGAGAAGCTGTGAGTGAGAGAGAGAGAAAGAGAAGCTGTGAGTGAGAGAGAGAGAGCGAAAGAGACGCTGAGAGTGCGAGAGAGAAAGAGTAGCTGTGAGTGAGAGAGAGAAAGAGAAGCTGAGAAAGAGAGATAGAAAGAGAAGCTGTGAGTGAGAGAGAGAGAGAAAAAGATAAGCTGAGTGAGAGTGAGAGAAGAGAAGCTGAGTGAGAGAGAGAGAGAGAAAGGGAAGCTGTGTGTGTGAGAGAGAGAAGCTGTGAGTGAGTGAGAGAGAGAGGGAGAAAGAGAAGCTGTGAGTGAGAGAGAGAAAGAGAAAGAGACACAGTGAGTGAGAGAGAGAGAAAGAGATGGTGTGTGTGTGAGAGAGAGAGAAGCTGTGAGTGAGAGAGAGAGAGAAGCTGTGAGCGAGAGAGAGAGATGTGAGTGAGAGAGAGAAAGAGAAAGAGAAGCTGTGAGTGAGAGAGAGAGAGAAAGAGAAGTAGTGAGAGAGGGAGAGAGAGAGAGAGAAGCTGTGAGTGAGAGAGATAGAGATAAAGAGAAGTTGTGAGTGAGAGAGAGAGAGAAGCTGTCAGTGAGAGAGAGAGAGAGAAAGAGAAGCTGTGAGTGAGAGAAATATATAGTCAAGCTGTGAGAGAAAGAGACACTGTGAGTGAGAGAGAGAGAGAAAGAGATGCTGAGAGAGAGAGAAGCTTTGAGTGAGTGAGAGAGAGAGAAGCTGTGAGTGAGTGAGAGAGAGATGTGAGTGAGTGAGAGAAAGAGAAAGAGAAAGAGAAGCAGTGAGTGAGAGAGAGAGAGAAAGAGAAGCTGTGAGTGAGAGAGAGAGAGAGAAAGAGAAGCAGTGAGAGAGGGAGAGAGAGAAAGAGAAGCTGTTAGTGAGTGAGAGAGAGAGAAGCTGTGAGAGAGAGTGTGAGAGAGAGAAAAGCTGTGAGTGAGAGAGAGAGAGAAGGTGTGAGTGAGAAAGAGAGAGAGAAGATGTGAGTGAGAGAGAGAGAAGCTGTGAGAGAGAGAGAAAGAGAAGTTGTGAGTGAGTGAGAGAGAGAGAAGCTGTGAGTGAGAGAGAGAGAAAGAGAAGCTGTGAGAGAGACTGAGAGAGAGAGAGAGAAAAGCTGTGAGTGTGAGAGAGAGAGAGAAGCTGTAGGTGAGAAAGAGAGAGAGGGAAGATGTGAGTGAGAGAGTGAGAGAGAAGCTGTGAGTGAGAGAGAGATAAAGAGAAGCTGTGAGTTAGATAGAGACAGAGAAAGAGAAGCTGTGAGTGAGAGAAAGAGAGAAAGAGAAGCTGTGAGTGAGTGAGAGAGAGAGAAATAGAAGCTGTGAGTGAGAGAGAGAGAGAGAGAAAGAGAAGCTTTGAGTGAGAGAGAGAGATAGAAAGAGAAGCTGTGAGTGAGATAGAGAGAGAGAAACTGTGAGTGAGTGAGAGATAGAAGCTGTGAGTGAGTGAGAGAGAGAGAGAGAGAGAAGCTGTGTGTGTGAGAGAGAGAAAGAGAAGCTGTAAGTGAGAGAGAGAGAAATAGAACCTGAGAGTGAGAGAGAGATAAAGGGAAGCTGTGAGTTAGAGAGAGACAAAGAGAAGCTGTGAGAGAGGGAGAGAGAGAAAGAGAAAGTGTGAGTGAGAGAGAGAGAGAAAGAGAAGTTGTGAGTGAGAGAGAGAGAGAAGCTGTGAGTGAGAGAGAGAGAGAGAAAGAGATGTTGTGAGTGAGAGAGAGAGAGAAGCTGTCAGTGAGAGAGAGCGAGAGAAAGAGAATCTGTGAGTGAGAGAGAGAGGGAGAAAGAGAATCTGTGAGTGAGAGAGAGAGAGAAATAGAAGCTGTGAGTGAGAGAGAGAGAGAGAGTAGCTGTGTGTGAGAGAGAGAGAGAAGCTGTGAGAGAGTGAGAGAGAGAGAGAAAAGCTGTGAGTGAGAGAGAGAGAGAAGCTGTGAGTGAGAAAGAGAGAGTGAGAAGATGTGAGTGAGAGAGAGAGAGAAGCTGTGAATGAGAGAGAGAGAAGCTGTGAGTGAGAGAGAGATAAAGAGAAGCTGTGGGTTAGAGAGAGACAGAGAAAGAGAAGCTGTGAGTGAGAGAGAGAGAGAGAGAAAGAGAAAAGCTGTGAGTGAGAGAGAGAGAAGCTGTGAGTGAGAGAGAGATAAAGAGAAGCTGTGAGTTAGAGAGAGACAGAGAAAGAGAAGCTGTGAGTGAGAGAGAGAGAGAATGAGACGCTGTGAGTGAGTGAGTGAGAGAGAGAGAAAAGCTGTGAGTGAGAGAGAGAGAGAGAAGCTGTGAGTCAGAGAGAGATAAAGAGAAGCTGTGAGTTCGAAAGAGACAGAGAAAGAGAAGCTGTGAGTGAGAGAGAGAGAAAGAGAAGCTGTGAGTGAGAGAGAGAGAAGCTGTGAGTGAGAGAGAGAGAGAAGCTGTGAGAGAAAGTGAGAGAGAGAGAGAGAGAAGCTGTGAGTGAGAGAGAGAGAGAGAAGCTGTGTGTGTGAGAGAGAGAAAAGCTGTGAGTGAGAGAGAGAGAGAAGCTGTGAGTGAAAGAGAAAGAGTAGCTGTGAGTGAGAGAGAGAGAGAGAAAGATAAGCTGAGTGAGAGAAAGAGAGAAAGAGAAGCTGTGAGTGAGAGAGAGAGAAGCTGTGTGAGAGAGAAAGAAACTCTTTGAGAGGGAGTGAGAGAGAGAGAGAGAAAGAGAAGCTGTGTGTGCGAGAGAAAGAAAGAGTAGCTGTGAGTAAGAGAGAGAGAAAGAGAAGCTGTGAGTGAGAGAGAGAGAGAGAAAGAGCTGTGAGTGTGAGAGAGAGAGAGAAGCTGTGAGTGAGTGAGAGAGAGAGAGAAAGAGAAGCTGTGAGTGAGAGAGAGAGAAAGACCAGCTGTGAGAGAGAGACAGAGAAAGAGAAGCTGAGTGAGAGATAGAGAGAAAGAGAAGCTGTGAGTGAGAGAGAGAGAGAAAGAGAAGGTGTGAGTGAGAGAGAGAGAAAGGGAAGCTGTGAGTGTGAGAGAGAGAAAGATATAGAAGCTGTGAGTGAGATAGAGAGAGAGAAAGAGAAGCTGTGAGTGAGAGAGAGAGAGAGAAGCTGTGAGTGAGTGATAGAAAGAGAGAGAAGATGGGAGTGAGAGAGAGAGAAAGAGAAGCTGTGAGTGAGAGAGAGAGAAAAAGAGAAGCTGTGAGTGAGAGAGAGAGAGAAAGAGAAGCTGTGAGTGAGAGAGAGAGAAGCTGTGAGTGAGAGAGAGAGAAACAGAAGATGTGAGTGAGAGAGAGAGTAAGAGAAGCTGTGAGTGAGAGAGAGAGAGAAAGAGAAGCTGTGAGTGAGCGAGAGATATAAAGAGAAGCTGTGAGTGAGAGAGATAGAGAAAGAGAAGCTGTGAGTGATAGAGAGAGAGAGAAATAGAAGCTGTGAGTGAGAGAGAGAGAGAGAAAGAGAAGCTGTGAGTGAGAGAGTGGGAGAAAAAGGGAAGCTGTGAGAGAGAGAGAGAGAAAGAGAAGCTGTGAGTGAGAGAGAGAGAGAAAGAGAAGCTGTGAGTGAGTGAGAGATAGAGAAGCTGTGAGTGAGTGAGAGAGAGAGAGAGAAAGAGAAGCTGTGAGTGAGAGTGAGAGAAAGAGAAGCTGTGAGTGAGAGAGAGAGATAAAGACAAGCTGTGAGAGAGAGACAGAGAAAGAGAAGCTGAGTGAGAGAGAGAGAAAGAGAAGCTGTGAGTGAGAGAGAGAGAGAAAGAGAAGCTGTGAGTGAGAGAGAGAGAAAGAGAGAAAGAGAAGCTGTGAGTGAGAGAGAGAGCTGTGAGTGAGAGAGAAAGAGAAGCTGTGAGAGAGAGAGAGAGAAAGAGAAGCTATGAGTGAGAGAGAAAAAGAAAGAGAAGTTGTGAGTGAGTGAGAGAGAGAGAAGCTGTGAGTGAGAGAGAGAGAGAGAGAAAGAGAAGCTGTGAGAGAGAGTGAGAGAGAGAGAGAGAAAAGCTGTGAGTGTGTGAGAGAGAGAGGCTGTTGGTGAGAAAGAGAGAGAGGGAAGATGTGAGTGAGAGAGTGAGAGAGAAGCTGTGAGTGAGAGAGATAAAGAGAAGCTGTGAGTTAGATAGAGACAGAGAAAGAGAAGCTGTGAGTGAGAGAGAGAGAGAGAGAAAGAGAAAAGCTGTGAGTGAGAGAGAGAGAAGCTGTGAGTGAGAGAGAGATAAAGAGAAGCTGTGAGTTAGAGAGAGACAGAGAAAGAGAAGCTGTGAGTGAGGGAGAGAGAGAGGAAGAGAAGCTGTGAGTGAGAGAGATAAAGAGAAGCTGTGAGTTAGAGAGAGACAGAAAAAGAGAAGCTGTGATTGAGAGAGAGAGAGAAAGAGAAGCTGTGAGTGAGAGAGAGAGAGAAATAGAAGCTGTGAGTGAGAGAGAGAGAGAGAAAGAGAAGCTTTGAGTGAGAGAGAGAGATAGAAAGAGAAGCTGTGAGTGAGATAGAGAGAGAGAAACTGTGAGTGAGTGAGAGAGAGAGAGAGAAGCTGTGTGTGTGAGAGAGAGAAAGAGAAGCTGTAAGTGAGAGAGAGAGAAATAGAACCTGAGAGTGAGAGAGAGATAAAGGGAAGCTGTGAGTTAGAGAGAGACAAAGAGAAGCTGTGAGTGAGAGAGAGAGAGAGAAATAGAAAGAGAGGCTGTGTGTGTGTGAGAGAGAGAAGCTGTGAGTGAGTGAGAGAGAGAGGAAGAAATAGAAGCTGTGAGAGAGAGAGAGAGAGAAAGAGAAGCTGTGAGTGAGTGAGAGAGAGAGAAGCTGTGAGTGAGTGAGAGAGAGAGAGAGAAAGAGAAGCTGTGAGTGAGAGTGAGAGAAAGAGAAGCTGTGAGTGAGAGAGAGAGATAAAGACAAGCTGTGAGAGAGAGACAGAGAAAGAGAAGCTGAGTGAGAGAGAGAGAAAGAGAAGCTGTGAGTGAGAGAGAGAGAGAAAGAGAAGCTGTGAGTGAGAGAGAGAGAAAGAGAGAAAGAGAAGCTGTGAGTGAGAGAGAGAGCTGTGAGTGAGAGAGAAAGAGAAGCTGTGTGTGAGAGAGAGAGAAAGAGAAGCTATGAGTGAGAGAGAAAAAGAAAGAGAAGCTGTGAGTGAGAGAGAGAGAAAGAGAAGCTGTGAGTGAGAGAGAGAGAAAGAAAGAGAAGCTGAGTGAGATAGAGAGAGAGAAAGAGAAGCTGTGAGTGAGAGAGAGAGAAAGAGAAGCTGTGAGTGAGAGAGAGCGAGCGAAAGAGACGCTGAGTGTGCGAGAGAGAAAGAGTAGCTGTGAGTGAGAGAGAGAGAAAGAGAAGCTGAGAAAGAGAGATAGAAAGAGAAGCTGTGAGTGAGAGAGAGAGAGAAAGGTAAGCTGAGTGAGAGAGAGAGAAAGAGAAGCTGAGTGAGAGAGAGAGAGAGAAAGGGAAGCTGTGAGTGAGAGAGAGAGAAGCTGTGAGTGAGTGAGAGAGAGAGGGAGAAAGAGAAGCTGTGAGTGAGGGAGAGAAAGAGAAAGAGACACTGTGAGTGAGAGAGAGAGAGAGAAAGAGATGCTGTGTGTGAGAGAGAGAGAAGCTGTGAGTGAGAGAGAGAGAAGCTGTGAGTGAGAGAGAGAGAGAGATGTGAGTGAGAGAGAGAAAGAGAAAGAGAAGCTGTGAGTGAGAGAGAGAGAGAAAGAGAAGCTGTGAGTGAGAGAGAGAGAGAAAGAGTAGCTGTGAGTGAGAGAGAGAGAAAGAGAAGCTGAGAGAGATAGAAAGAGAAGCTGTGAGTGAGAGAGAGAGAAAGATAAGCTGAGTGAGAGAGAGAGAAAGAGAAGCTGAGTGAGAGAGAGAGAGAAAGGGAAGCTGTGTGTGTGAGAGAGAGAAGCTGTGAGTGAGTGAGAGAGAGAGGGAGAAAGAGAAGCTGTGAGTGAGAGAGAGAAAGAGAAAGAGACACTGTGAGTGAGAGAGAGAGAGAAAGAGATGGTGTGTGTGTGTGAGAGAGAGAAGCTGTGAGTGAGAGAGAGAGAGAAGCTGTGAGTGAGAGAGAGAGAGAGATGTGAGTGAGAGAGAGAAAGAGAAAGAGAAGCTGTGAGTGAGAGAGAGAGAGTAAGAGAAGTAGTGAGAGAGGGAGAGAGAGAGAAGCTGTGAGTGAGAGAGATAGAGATAAAGAGAAGTTGTGAGTGAGAGAGAGAGAGAAGCTGTCAGTGAGAGAGAGAGAGAGAAAGAGAAGCTGTGAGTGAGAGAAATATATAGTCAAGCTGTGAGAGAGAGACAGAGAAAGAGACACTGTGAGTGAGAGAGAGAAAGAAAGAGATGCTGAGAGAGAGAGAGAGAAGCTTTGAGTGAGTGAGAGAGAGAGAAGCTGTGAGTGAGAGAGAGATGTGAGTGAGTGAGAGAAAGAGAAAGAGAAAGAGAAGCAGTGAGTGAGAGAGAGAGAGAAAGAGAAGCTGTGAGTGAGAGAGAGAGCTGTGAGTGAGAGAGAAAGAGAAGCTGTGAGAGAGAGAGAGAGAGAGAGAAGCTATGAGTGAGAGAGAAAAAGAAAGAGAAGTTGTGAGTGAGTGAGAGAGAGAGAAGCTGTGAGTGAGAGAGAGAGAAAGAGAAGCTGTGAGAGAGAGTGAGAGAGAGAGAGAGAAAAGCTGTGAGTGTGTGTGTGAGAGAGAAGCTGTTGGTGAGAAAGAGAGAGAGGGAAGATGTGAGTGAGAGAGTGAGAGAGAAGCTGTGAGTGAGAGAGATAAAGAGAAGCTGTGAGTTAGAGAGAGACAGAGAAAGAGAAGCTGTGAGTGAGAGAGAGAGAGAGAGAAAGAGAAAAGCTGTGAGTGAGAGAGAGAGAAGCTGTGAGTGAGAAAGAGATAAAGAGAAGCTGTGAGTTAGAGAGAGACAGAGAAAGAGAAGCTGTGAGTGAGGGAGAGAGAGAGAAAGAGAAGCTGTGAGTGAGAGAGATAAAGAGAAGCTGTGAGTTAGAGAGAGACAGAGAAAGAGAAGCTGTGATTGAGAGAGAGAGAGAAAGAGAAGCTGTGAGTGAGAGAGAGAGAGAGAGAAATAGAAGGTGTGAGTGAGAGAGAGAGAGAGAAAGAGAAGCTTTGAGTGAGAGAGAGAAATAGAAAGAGAAGCTGTGAGTGAGATAGAGAGAGAGAAACTGTGAGTGAGTGAGAGAGAGAGAGAGAGAGAAGCTGTGTGTGTGTGAGAGAGAAAGAGAAGCTGTAAGTGAGAGAGAGAGAAATAGAACCTGAGAGTGAGAGAGAGATAAAGGGAAGCTGTGAGTTAGAGAGAGACAAAGAGAAGCTGTGAGTGAGAGAGAGAGAGAGAAATAGAAAGAGAGGCTGTGTGTGTGTGAGAGAGAGAAGCTGTGAGTGAGTGAGAGAGAGAGGGAGAAATAGAAGCTGTGAGAGAGAGAGAGAGAGAAAGAGAAGCTGTGAGTGAGTGAGAGAGAGAGAAGCTGTGACTGAGTGAGAGAGAGATAGAAAGAGAAGCTGTGAGTGAGAGTGAGAGAAGCTGTGAGTGAGAGAGAGAGAGAAGCTGTGAGAGAAAGTGAGAGAGAGAGAGAGAGAAGCTGTGAGTGAGAGAGAGAGAGAGAAGCTGTGTGTGTGAGAGAGAGAAAAGCTGTGAGTGAGAGAGAGAGAGAAGCTGTGAGTGAAAGAGAAAGAGTAGCTGTGAGTGAGAGAGAGAGAGAGAAAGATAAGCTGAGTGAGAGAAAGAGAGAAAGAGAAGCTGTGAGTGAGAGAGAGAGAAGCTGTGTGAGAGAGAAAGAAACTCTTTGAGAGGGAGTGAGAGAGAGAGAGAGAAAGAGAAGCTGTGTGTGCGAGAGAAAGAAAGAGTAGCTGTGAGTAAGAGAGAGAGAAAGAGAAGCTGTGAGTGAGAGAGAGAGAGAGAAAGAGCTGTGAGTGTGAGAGAGAGAGAGAAGCTGTGAGTGAGTGAGAGAGAGAGAGAAAGAGAAGCTGTGAGTGAGAGAGAGAGAAAGACCAGCTGTGAGAGAGAGACAGAGAAAGAGAAGCTGAGTGAGAGATAGAGAGAAAGAGAAGCTGTGAGTGAGAGAGAGAGAGAAAGAGAAGGTGTGAGTGAGAGAGAGAGAAAGGGAAGCTGTGAGTGTGAGAGAGAGAAAGATATAGAAGCTGTGAGTGAGATAGAGAGAGAGAAAGAGAAGCTGTGAGTGAGAGAGAGAGAGAGAAGCTGTGAGTGAGTGATAGAAAGAGAGAGAAGATGGGAGTGAGAGAGAGAGAAAGAGAAGCTGTGAGTGAGAGAGAGAGAAAAAGAGAAGCTGTGAGTGAGAGAGAGAGAGAAAGAGAAGCTGTGAGTGAGAGAGAGAGAAGCTGTGAGTGAGAGAGAGAGAAACAGAAGATGTGAGTGAGAGAGAGAGTAAGAGAAGCTGTGAGTGAGAGAGAGAGAGAAAGAGAAGCTGTGAGTGAGCGAGAGATATAAAGAGAAGCTGTGAGTGAGAGAGATAGAGAAAGAGAAGCTGTGAGTGATAGAGAGAGAGAGAAATAGAAGCTGTGAGTGAGAGAGAGAGAGAGAAAGAGAAGCTGTGAGTGAGAGAGTGGGAGAAAAAGGGAAGCTGTGAGAGAGAGAGAGAGAAAGAGAAGCTGTGAGTGAGAGAGAGAGAGAAAGAGAAGCTGTGAGTGAGTGAGAGATAGAGAAGCTGTGAGTGAGTGAGAGAGAGAGAGAGAAAGAGAAGCTGTGAGTGAGAGTGAGAGAAAGAGAAGCTGTGAGTGAGAGAGAGAGATAAAGACAAGCTGTGAGAGAGAGACAGAGAAAGAGAAGCTGAGTGAGAGAGAGAGAAAGAGAAGCTGTGAGTGAGAGAGAGAGAGAAAGAGAAGCTGTGAGTGAGAGAGAGAGAAAGAGAGAAAGAGAAGCTGTGAGTGAGAGAGAGAGCTGTGAGTGAGAGAGAAAGAGAAGCTGTGAGAGAGAGAGAGAGAAAGAGAAGCTATGAGTGAGAGAGAAAAAGAAAGAGAAGTTGTGAGTGAGTGAGAGAGAGAGAAGCTGTGAGTGAGAGAGAGAGAGAGAGAAAGAGAAGCTGTGAGAGAGAGTGAGAGAGAGAGAGAGAAAAGCTGTGAGTGTGTGAGAGAGAGAGGCTGTTGGTGAGAAAGAGAGAGAGGGAAGATGTGAGTGAGAGAGTGAGAGAGAAGCTGTGAGTGAGAGAGATAAAGAGAAGCTGTGAGTTAGATAGAGACAGAGAAAGAGAAGCTGTGAGTGAGAGAGAGAGAGAGAGAAAGAGAAAAGCTGTGAGTGAGAGAGAGAGAAGCTGTGAGTGAGAGAGAGATAAAGAGAAGCTGTGAGTTAGAGAGAGACAGAGAAAGAGAAGCTGTGAGTGAGGGAGAGAGAGAGGAAGAGAAGCTGTGAGTGAGAGAGATAAAGAGAAGCTGTGAGTTAGAGAGAGACAGAAAAAGAGAAGCTGTGATTGAGAGAGAGAGAGAAAGAGAAGCTGTGAGTGAGAGAGAGAGAGAAATAGAAGCTGTGAGTGAGAGAGAGAGAGAGAAAGAGAAGCTTTGAGTGAGAGAGAGAGATAGAAAGAGAAGCTGTGAGTGAGATAGAGAGAGAGAAACTGTGAGTGAGTGAGAGAGAGAGAGAGAAGCTGTGTGTGTGAGAGAGAGAAAGAGAAGCTGTAAGTGAGAGAGAGAGAAATAGAACCTGAGAGTGAGAGAGAGATAAAGGGAAGCTGTGAGTTAGAGAGAGACAAAGAGAAGCTGTGAGTGAGAGAGAGAGAGAGAAATAGAAAGAGAGGCTGTGTGTGTGTGAGAGAGAGAAGCTGTGAGTGAGTGAGAGAGAGAGGAAGAAATAGAAGCTGTGAGAGAGAGAGAGAGAGAAAGAGAAGCTGTGAGTGAGTGAGAGAGAGAGAAGCTGTGAGTGAGTGAGAGAGAGAGAGAGAAAGAGAAGCTGTGAGTGAGAGTGAGAGAAAGAGAAGCTGTGAGTGAGAGAGAGAGATAAAGACAAGCTGTGAGAGAGAGACAGAGAAAGAGAAGCTGAGTGAGAGAGAGAGAAAGAGAAGCTGTGAGTGAGAGAGAGAGAGAAAGAGAAGCTGTGAGTGAGAGAGAGAGAAAGAGAGAAAGAGAAGCTGTGAGTGAGAGAGAGAGCTGTGAGTGAGAGAGAAAGAGAAGCTGTGTGTGAGAGAGAGAGAAAGAGAAGCTATGAGTGAGAGAGAAAAAGAAAGAGAAGCTGTGAGTGAGAGAGAGAGAAAGAGAAGCTGTGAGTGAGAGAGAGAGAAAGAAAGAGAAGCTGAGTGAGATAGAGAGAGAGAAAGAGAAGCTGTGAGTGAGAGAGAGAGAAAGAGAAGCTGTGAGTGAGAGAGAGCGAGCGAAAGAGACGCTGAGTGTGCGAGAGAGAAAGAGTAGCTGTGAGTGAGAGAGAGAGAAAGAGAAGCTGAGAAAGAGAGATAGAAAGAGAAGCTGTGAGTGAGAGAGAGAGAGAAAGGTAAGCTGAGTGAGAGAGAGAGAAAGAGAAGCTGAGTGAGAGAGAGAGAGAGAAAGGGAAGCTGTGAGTGAGAGAGAGAGAAGCTGTGAGTGAGTGAGAGAGAGAGGGAGAAAGAGAAGCTGTGAGTGAGGGAGAGAAAGAGAAAGAGACACTGTGAGTGAGAGAGAGAGAGAGAAAGAGATGCTGTGTGTGAGAGAGAGAGAAGCTGTGAGTGAGAGAGAGAGAAGCTGTGAGTGAGAGAGAGAGAGAGATGTGAGTGAGAGAGAGAAAGAGAAAGAGAAGCTGTGAGTGAGAGAGAGAGAGAAAGAGAAGCTGTGAGTGAGAGAGAGAGAGAAAGAGTAGCTGTGAGTGAGAGAGAGAGAAAGAGAAGCTGAGAGAGATAGAAAGAGAAGCTGTGAGTGAGAGAGAGAGAAAGATAAGCTGAGTGAGAGAGAGAGAAAGAGAAGCTGAGTGAGAGAGAGAGAGAAAGGGAAGCTGTGTGTGTGAGAGAGAGAAGCTGTGAGTGAGTGAGAGAGAGAGGGAGAAAGAGAAGCTGTGAGTGAGAGAGAGAAAGAGAAAGAGACACTGTGAGTGAGAGAGAGAGAGAAAGAGATGGTGTGTGTGTGTGAGAGAGAGAAGCTGTGAGTGAGAGAGAGAGAGAAGCTGTGAGTGAGAGAGAGAGAGAGATGTGAGTGAGAGAGAGAAAGAGAAAGAGAAGCTGTGAGTGAGAGAGAGAGAGTAAGAGAAGTAGTGAGAGAGGGAGAGAGAGAGAAGCTGTGAGTGAGAGAGATAGAGATAAAGAGAAGTTGTGAGTGAGAGAGAGAGAGAAGCTGTCAGTGAGAGAGAGAGAGAGAAAGAGAAGCTGTGAGTGAGAGAAATATATAGTCAAGCTGTGAGAGAGAGACAGAGAAAGAGACACTGTGAGTGAGAGAGAGAAAGAAAGAGATGCTGAGAGAGAGAGAGAGAAGCTTTGAGTGAGTGAGAGAGAGAGAAGCTGTGAGTGAGAGAGAGATGTGAGTGAGTGAGAGAAAGAGAAAGAGAAAGAGAAGCAGTGAGTGAGAGAGAGAGAGAAAGAGAAGCTGTGAGTGAGAGAGAGAGCTGTGAGTGAGAGAGAAAGAGAAGCTGTGAGAGAGAGAGAGAGAGAGAGAAGCTATGAGTGAGAGAGAAAAAGAAAGAGAAGTTGTGAGTGAGTGAGAGAGAGAGAAGCTGTGAGTGAGAGAGAGAGAAAGAGAAGCTGTGAGAGAGAGTGAGAGAGAGAGAGAGAAAAGCTGTGAGTGTGTGTGTGAGAGAGAAGCTGTTGGTGAGAAAGAGAGAGAGGGAAGATGTGAGTGAGAGAGTGAGAGAGAAGCTGTGAGTGAGAGAGATAAAGAGAAGCTGTGAGTTAGAGAGAGACAGAGAAAGAGAAGCTGTGAGTGAGAGAGAGAGAGAGAGAAAGAGAAAAGCTGTGAGTGAGAGAGAGAGAAGCTGTGAGTGAGAAAGAGATAAAGAGAAGCTGTGAGTTAGAGAGAGACAGAGAAAGAGAAGCTGTGAGTGAGGGAGAGAGAGAGAAAGAGAAGCTGTGAGTGAGAGAGATAAAGAGAAGCTGTGAGTTAGAGAGAGACAGAGAAAGAGAAGCTGTGATTGAGAGAGAGAGAGAAAGAGAAGCTGTGAGTGAGAGAGAGAGAGAGAGAAATAGAAGGTGTGAGTGAGAGAGAGAGAGAGAAAGAGAAGCTTTGAGTGAGAGAGAGAAATAGAAAGAGAAGCTGTGAGTGAGATAGAGAGAGAGAAACTGTGAGTGAGTGAGAGAGAGAGAGAGAGAGAAGCTGTGTGTGTGTGAGAGAGAAAGAGAAGCTGTAAGTGAGAGAGAGAGAAATAGAACCTGAGAGTGAGAGAGAGATAAAGGGAAGCTGTGAGTTAGAGAGAGACAAAGAGAAGCTGTGAGTGAGAGAGAGAGAGAGAAATAGAAAGAGAGGCTGTGTGTGTGTGAGAGAGAGAAGCTGTGAGTGAGTGAGAGAGAGAGGGAGAAATAGAAGCTGTGAGAGAGAGAGAGAGAGAAAGAGAAGCTGTGAGTGAGTGAGAGAGAGAGAAGCTGTGACTGAGTGAGAGAGAGATAGAAAGAGAAGCTGTGAGTGAGAGTGAGAGAAAGAGAAGCTGTGAGTGAGAGAGAGAGATAAAGACAAGCTGTGAGAGAGAGAGAGAGAAAGAGAAGCTGAGTGAGAGAGAGAGAAAGAGAAGCTGTGAGTGAGAGAGAGAGAGAAAGAGAAGCTGTGAGTGAGAGAGAGAAAGAGAAAGAGAGAAAGAGAAGCTGTGAGTGAGAGAGAGCTGTGAGTGAGAGAGAAAGAGAAGCTGTGTGAGAGAGAGAGAGAAAGAGAAGCTATGAGTGAGAGAGAAAAAGAAAGAGAAGCTGTGAGTGAGAGAGAGAGAAAGAGAAGCTGTGAGTGAGAGAGAGAGAAAGAAAGAGAAGCTGAGTGAGAAAGAGAGAGAGAAAGAGAAGCTGTGAGTGAGAGAG
Organism: Bradypodion ventrale; assembly: GCA_035047345.1. Taxonomy (NCBI): domain Eukaryota; kingdom Metazoa; phylum Chordata; class Lepidosauria; order Squamata; family Chamaeleonidae; genus Bradypodion; species Bradypodion ventrale. The sequence goes on along the minus strand of JAWDJE010000018.1, from coordinate 7,552,983 downwards.
AGAGAGAAGCTGTGAGTGAGTGATAGAGAGAGAGAGAAGATGTGAGTGAGTGAGAGAGAGAGAAGCTGTGAGTGAGTGAGAGAGAGAGAGAGAAAGAGAAGCTGTGAGTGAGAGTGAGAGAAAGAGAAGCTGTGAGTGAGAGAGAGATAAAGACAAGCTGTGAGAGAGAGACAGAGAAAGAGAAGCTGAGTGAGAGAGAGAGAAAGAGAAGCTGTGAGTGAGAGAGAGAGAGAAAGAGAAGCTGTGAGTGAGAGAGAGAGAAAGAGAGAAAGAGAAGCTGTGAGTGAGAGAGAGAGCTGTGAGTGAGAGAGAAAGAGAAGCTATGAGTGAGAGAGAGAGAAAGAGAAGCTGTGAGTGAGAGAGAGAGAAAGAAAGAGAAGCTGAGTGAGATAGAGAGAGAGAAAGAGAAGCTGTGTGAGAGAGAGAGAGAAGCTGTGAGTGAGTGATAGAGAGAGAGAGAAGATGTGAGTGAGAGAGAGGGAAAGAGAATCTGTGAGTGAGAGAGAGAGAGAAAGAGAAGCTGTGAGTGAGAGAGAGAGATAAATAGAAGCTGTGAGTTAGAGAGAGAAAGAGAAGCTGTGAGTGAGAGAGAGAGAGAGAGAAGCTGTGATTGTGAGAGAGAGAGAAGCCTTGAGTGAGAGAGAGAGAGAGAAAGAGAAGATGTGAGTGAGAGAGAGAGAAAGAGAAGCTGTGAGAGAGAGAGACAAAGAGAAGCTGTGAGTGTGAGAGAGAGAGTAAGAGAAGCTGTGAGTGAGTGAGAGAGAGAGAATCTGTGTGTGTGAGAGAGAAAGAGAAGCTGTGAGTGAGAGTGAGTGAAAGAGAGAGAGAGAAGCTGTGACAGTGATAGAGAGAGAGTAAAAGAGAAGCTGTGAGTGAGAGAGAGAGAGAAAGAGAAGCTGTGAGTGAGAAAGAGAGAAAGAGAAGCTGTGAGTGAGAGAGAGAGAAAGAGAAGCTGAGTGAGAAAGAGAGAGAGAAAGAGAAGCTGTGAGTGAGAGAGAGAGAAAGAGAAGCTGTGAGTGAGAGAGAGAGAGCGAAAGAGACGCTGAGAGTGCGAGAGAGAAAGAGTAGCTGTGAGTGAGAGAGAGAGAAAGAGAAGCTGAGAAAGAGAGATAGAAAGAGAAGCTGTGAGTGAGAGAGAGAGAGAAAGATAAGCTGAGTGAGAGAGAGAGAAAGAGAAGCTGAGTGAGAGAGAGAGAGAGAAAGGGAAGTTGTGTGTGAGAGAGAGAGAAGCTGTGAGTGAGTGAGAGAGAGAGGGAGAAAGAGAAGCTGTGAGTGAGAGAGAGAAAGAGAAAGAGACACTGTGAGTGAGAGAGAGAGAGAGAAAGAGATGCTGTGTGTGTGAGAGAGAGAGAAGCTGTGAGTGAGAGAGAGAGAAGCTGTGAGTGAGTGAGAGAGAGAGATGTGAGTGAGAGAGAGAAAGAGAAAGAGAAGCTGTGAGTGAGAGAGAGAGAGAAAGAGAAGCTGTGAGTGAGAGAGAGAGAGAAAGAGTAGCTGTGAGTGAGAGAGAGAGAAAGAGAAGCTGAGAAAGAGAGATAGAAAGAGAAGCTGTGAGTGAGAGAGAGAGAGAAAGATAAGCTGAGTGAGAGAGAGAGAAAGAGAAGCTGAGAGAGAGAGAGAAATGGAAGCTGTGTGTGTGAGAGAGAGAAGCTGTGGGTGAGTGAGAGAGAGAGGGAGAAAGAGAAGCTGTGAGTGAGAGAGAGAAAGAGAAAGAGACACTGTGAGTGAGAGAGAGAGAGAAAGAGATGGTGTGTGTGTGTGAGAGAGAGAAGCTGTGAGTGAGAGAGAGAGAGAAGCTGTGAGTGAGTGAGAGAGAGAGAGATGTGAGTGAGAGAGAGAAAGAGAAAGAGAAGCTGTGAGTGAGAGAGAGAGAGAAAGAGAAGTAGTGAGAGAGGGAGAGAGAGAGAGAAGCTGTGAGTGAGAGAGATAGAGATAAAGAGAAGCTGTGAGAGAGAGTGTGAGAGAGAGAAAAGCTGTGAGTGAGAGAGAGAGAGAAGGTGTGAGTGAGAAAGAGAGAGAGAAGATGTGAGTGAGAGAGAGAGAGAGAAGCTGTGAGAGAGAGAGAGAGAAAGAGAAGTTGTGAGTGAGTGAGAGAGAGAGAAGCTGTGAGTGAGAGAGAGAGAAAGAGAAGCTGTGAGAGAGAGTGAGAGAGAGAGAGAGAAAAGCTGTGAGTGTGTGAGAGAGAGAAGCTGTAGGTGAGAAAGAGAGAGAGGGAAGATGTGAGTGAGAGAGTGAGAGAGAAGCTGTGAGTGAGAGAGATAAAGAGAAGTTGTGAGTGAGAGAGAGAGAGAGAGAGAGAAAGAGAAAAGCTGTGAGTGAGAGAGAGAGAAGCTGTGAGTGAGAGAGAGATAAAGAGAAGCTGTGAGTTAGAGAGAGACAGAGAAAGAGAAGCTGTGAGTGAGGGAGAGAGAGAGAAAGAGAAGCTGTGAGTGAGAGAGATAAAGAGAAGCTGTGAGTTAGAGAGAGACAGAGAAAGAGCTGTGATTGAGAGAGAGAGAGAAAGAGAAGCTGTGAGTGAGAGAGAGAGAAAGAGAAATAGAAGCTGTGAGTGAGAGAGAGAGAGAGAGAGAAAGAGAAGCTTTGAGTGAGAGAGAGAGATAGAAAGAGAAGCTGTGAGTGAGATAGAGAGAGAGAAACTGTGAGTGAGTGAGAGAGAGAAGCTGTGAGTGAGTGAGAGAGAGAGAGAGAGAAGCTGTGAGTGAGATAGAGAGAGAGAAACTGTGAGTGAGTGAGAGAGAGAAGCTGTGAGTGAGAAAGAGAGAAAGAGAAGCTGTGAGTGAGAGAGAGAGAAAGAGAAGCTGAGAAAGAAAGATAGAAAGAGAAGCTGTGAGTGAGAGAGAGAGAGAGAAAGATAAGCTGAGTGAGAGAGAGAGAAAGAGAAGCTGAGTGAGAGAGAGAGAGAAAGGGAAGCTGTGTGTGAGAGAGAGAGAAGCTGTGAGTGAGTGAGAGAGAGAGGGAGAAAGAGAAGCTGTGAGTGAGAGAGAGAAAGAGAAAGAGACACTGTGAGTGAGAGAGAGAGAGAAAGAGATGCTGAGTGTGTGTGTGAGAGAGAAGCTGTGAGTGAGAGAGAGAGAAGCTGTGAGTGAGAGAGAGAGAGAGATGTGAGTGAGAGAGAGAAAGAGAAAGAGAAGCTGTGAGTGAGAGAGAGAGAGAAAGAGAAGTAGTGAGAGAGGGAGAGAGAGAGAGAAGCTGTGAGTGAGAGAGATAGAGATAAAGAGAAGTTGTGAGTGAGAGAGAGAGAGAAGCTGTCAGTGAGAGAGAGAGAGAGAAAGAGAAGCTGTGAGTGAGAGAAATATATTGTCAAGCTGTGAGAGAGAGACAGAGAAAGAGACACTGTGAGTGAGAGAGAGAGAGAAAGAGATGCTGAGAGAGAGAGAGAAGCTTTGAGTGAGTGAGAGAGAGAGCTGTGAGTGGGTGAGAGAGAGATGTGAGTGAGTGAGAGAAAGAGAAAGAGAAGCAGTGAGTGAGAGAGAGAGAAAGAGAAGCTGTGAGTGAGAGAGAGAGAGAGAGAAAGAGAAGCAGTGAGAGAGGGAGAGAGAGAAAGAGAAGCTGTTAGTGAGAGAGAGAGAGAAAGAGAAGCTGTGAGAGAGAGTGTGAGAGAGAGAAAAGCTGTGAGTGAGAGAGAGAGAGAAGGTGTGAGTGAGAAAGAGAGAGAAAGAGATGTTGTGAGTGAGTGAGAGAGAGAGAAGCTGTGAGTGAGAGAGAGAGAAAGAGAAGCTGTGTGAGAGAGAGAGAGAAAGATAAGCTGAGTGAGAGAAAGAGAGAAAGAGAAGCTGTGAGTGAGAGAGAGAGAGAAAGAGAAGCTGTGAGTGAAAGAGAGAGAAGGTGTGTGAGAGAGAAAGAAACTCTTTGAGAGGGAGTGAGAGAGAGAGAGAGAAAGAGAAGCTGTGAGTGAGAGAGAGAGAGAAAGAGCTGTGAGTGAGAGAGAGAGAAGCTGTGAGTGAGTGAGAGAGAGAGAGAGAAAGAGAAGCTGAGAGTGCGAGAGAGAGAGAGACAGAGTAGTTGTGAGTAAGAGAGAGAGAGAAGCTTTGAGTGAGAGAGAGAGAGAGAAGCTGTGAGAGAGAAAGAAAGAAACTCTGTGAGAGAGAGTGAGAGAGAGATAGAGAAGCTGTGTGTGTGAGAGAGAAAAAGAGTAGCTGTGAGTTAGAGAAAGAGAAAGAGTATCTGTGAGTGAGAGAGAGAGAGAAGCTGTGAGTGAGAGAGAGAGAGAAAGAGAAGCTGTGAGTGAGAGAGAGAGAGAGAAAAGCTGTGTGAGAGAGAGAAAGAGAAGCTGTGAGTGAGAGGGAGAGAAAGAAAGAGAAGCTGTGAGTGAGAGAGAGAGAAAGTAAGAGAAGCTGTGAGTGAGAGAGAGATAAAGAGAAGTTGTGAGTTAGAGAGAGAGAGAGAAAGAGAAGCTGTGAGTGAGAGAGAGAGAGAGAAGCTGAGAAAGAGAGATAGAAAGAGAAGCTGTGAGTGAGAGAGAGAGAGAGAAAGATAAGCTGAGTGAGAGAGAGAGAAAGAGAAGCTGAGTGAGAGAGAGAGAGAAAGGGAAGCTGTGTGTGTGAGAGAGAGAAGCTGTGAGTGAGTGAGAGAGAGAGGGAGAAAGAGAAGCTGTGAGTGAGAGAGAGAAAGAGAAAGAGACACTGTGAGTGAGAGAGAGAGAGAAAGAGAAGCAGTGAGTGAGAGAGAGAGAGAGAAAGAGAAAAGCTGTGAGTGAGAGAGAGAGAGAAGCTGTGAGTGAGAGAGAGAGAGAGATGTGAGTGAGAGAGAGAAAGAGAAAGAGAAGCTGTGAGTGAGAGAGAAAGAGAAAGAGAAGTAGTGAGAGAGGGAGAGAGAGAGAGAAGCTGTGAGTGAGAGAGATAGAGATAAAGAGAAGTTGTGAGTGAGAGAGAGAGAGAAGCTGTCAGTGAGAGAGAAAGAGAAGCTGTGAGTGAGAGAAATATATAGTCAAGCTGTGAGAGAGAGACAGAGAAAGAGACACTGTGAGTGAGAGAGAGAAAGAAAGAGATGCTGAGAGAGAGAGAAGCTTTGAGTGAGTGAGAGAGAGAGAAGCTGTGAGTGAGTGAGAGAGAGATGTGAGTGAGTGAGAGAAAGAGAAAGAGAAAGAGAAGCAGTGAGTGAGAGAGAGAGAAAGAGAAGCTGTGAGTGAGAGAGAGAGAGAGAAAGAGAAAAGCTGTGAGTGTGTGAGAGAGAGAGAAGCTGTAGGTGAGAAAGAGAGAGAGGGAAGATGTGAGTGAGAGAGTGAGAGAGAAGCTGTGAGTGAGACAGAGATAGAGAAGCTGTGAGTGAGAGAGAGATAAAGAGAAGCTGTGAGTTAGATAGAGAAAGAGAAAGAGAAGCTGTGAGTGAGAGAGAGAGAGAGAAAGAGAAAAGCTGTGAGTGAGAGAGAGAGAAGCTGTGAGTGAGAGAGATAAAGAGAAGCTGTGAGTTAGAGAGAGACAGAGAAAGAGAAGCTGTGAGTGAGGGAGAGAGAGAGAAAGAGAAGCTGTGAGTGAGAGAGATAAAGATAAGCTGTGAGTTAGAGAGAGACAGAGAAAGAGAAGCTGTGAGAGAGAGAGAGAAAGAGAAGCTGTGAGTGAGAGAGAGAGAGAGAGAAATAGAAGCTGTGAGTGAGAGAGAGAGAGAGAGAAAGAGAAGCTTTGAGTCAGAGAGAGAGATAGAAAGAGAAGCTGTGAGTGAGATAGAGAGAGAGAAACTGTGAGTGAGTGAGAGAGAGAAGCTGTGAGTGAGTGAGAGAGAGCGAGAGAGAAGCTGTGTGTGTGAGAGAGAGAAAGAGAAGCTGTAAGTGAGAGAGAGAGAAATAGAACCTGAGAGTGAGAGAGAGATAAAGGGAAGCTGTGAGTTAGAGAGAGACAAAAAGAAGCTGTGAGTGAGAGAGAGAGAGAGAAATAGAAAGAGAGGCTGTGTGTGTGTGTGAGAGAGAAGCTGTGAGTGAGTGAGAGAGAGAGGGAGAAATAGAAGCTGTGTGAGAGAGAGAGAGATGCTGTGAGTGAGAGAGAGAAAGAGAAGCTGTGAGTGAGAGAGAAAGAAAGAGAAGCTGAGTGAGAAAGAGAGAGAGAAAGAGAAGCTGTGAGTGAGAAAGAGAGAGAAAGAGAAGCTGTGAGTGAGAGAGAGAGAGAAAGAGAAGCTGTGAGTGAGTGAGAGAGAGAGAAAGAGAAGCTGTGTGTGAGATAGAGCGAAGCTGTGAATGAGAGAGTAAGAAAGAAATAGAAGCTGTGAGTGAGTGAGTGAGAGAGAGAAGTTGTGAGTTAGAGAGAGAGGGAGAAAGAGAAGCTGTGAGTGAGAGAGAGAGAGAGATGCTGTGAGTGAGAGAGAGAGAAAGAGAAGCTGTGAGTGAGAGAGAGAGAGAAAGAGCTGTGAGTGAGAGTGAGAGAGAAGCTGTGAGTGAGTGAGAGAGAGAGAGAGAAAGAGAAGCTGAGAGTGCGAGAGAGAGACAGAGTAGCTGTGAGTAAGAGAGAGAGAGAAGCTTTGAGTGAGAGAGAGAGAGAGAAGCTGTGAGAGAGAGAGAAAGAAACTCTGTGAGAGAGAGTGAGAGAGAGAAATAGAGAAGCTGTGTGTGTGAGAGAGAAAAAGAGTAGCTGTGAGTTAGAGAAAGAGAAAGAGGTTGTGAGTGAGAGAGAGAGAGAAAGAGAAGCTGTGAGTGAGAGAGAGAGAGAGAAGCTGTGAGTGAGTGAGAGAGAGAGAAAGAGAAGCTGTGAGTGAGAGAGAGAGAGAAAGAGCTGTGAGTGAGAGAGAGAGATAAAGACAAGCTGTGAGAGAGAGACAGAGAAAGAGAAGCTGAGTGAGAGAGAGAGAGAAAGAGAAGCTGTGAGTGAGAGAGAGAGAAAGAGAAGCTGTGAGAGAGAGAGAGAAAGAGAAGCTGTGAGTGAGAGAGAAAAAGAAAGAGAAGCTGTGAGTGAGAGAGAGAGAAAGAGAAGCTGTGAGTGAGAGAGAGAGAAAGAAAGAGAAGCTGAGTGAGATAGAGAGAGAGAAAGAGAAGCTGTGAGTGAGAGAGAGAAGCTTGAGTGAGTGATAGAGAGAGAGAGAAGATGTGAGTGAGAGAGAGGGAAAGAGAATCTGTGAGTGAGAGAGAGAGAGAAAGAGAAGCTGTGAGTGAGTGAGAGAGAGATAAATAGAAGCTGTGAGTTAGAGAGAGAAAGAGAAGCTGTGAGTTAGAGAGAGAGAAATAGAAGCTGTGAGTGAGAGAGAGAGAAGCTGTGAGTGAGAGAGAGAGAGAGAAAGAGAAGATGTGAGTGAGAGAGAGAGATAGAGAAGCTGTGAGAGAGAGAGACAAAGAGATTCTGTGAGTGTGAGAGGGAGAGTAAGAGAAGCTGTGTGTGTGAGAGAGAGAGAGAGAGAAGCTGTGTGTGTGTGAGAGAGAAGCTGTGTGTGTGTGAGAGAGAAAAAGAAGCTGTGAGTGAGAGTGAGTGAAAGAGAGAGTGAGAAGCTGTGACAGTGATAGAGAGAGAGCAAGAGAAGCTGTGAGTGAGAGAGAGAGAGAAAGAGAAGCTGTGTGTGAGAGAGAGAGAAAGAGAAGCTGTGAGTGAGAGGGAGAGAAAGAGAAGCTGAGTGAGAAAGAGAGAGAGAAAGAGAAGCTGTGAGTGAGAGAGAGAGAAAGAGAAGCTGTGAGTGAGAGAGAGAGAGCGAAAGAGACGCTGAGAGTGCGAGAGAGAAAGAGTAGCTGTGAGTGAGAGAGAGAGAAAGAGAAGCTGAGAAATAGAGATAGAAAGAGAAGCTGTGAGTGAGAGAGAGAGAGAGAAAGATAAGCTGAGTGAGAGAGAGAGAAGAGAAGCTGAGTGAGAGAGAGAGAGAGAAAGGGAAGCTGTGTGTGTGAGAGAGAGAAGCTGTGAGTGAGTGAGAGAGAGAGGGAGAAAGAGAAGCTGTGAGTGAGAGAGAGAGAGAAAGAGATGGTGTGTGTGTGAGAGAGAGAAGCTGTGAGTGAGAGAGAGAGAGAAGCTGTGAGCGAGAGAGAGAGAGATGTGAGTGAGAGAGAGAAAGAGAAAGAGAAGCTGTGAGTGAGAGAGAGAGAGAGAAAGAGAAGTAGTGAGAGAGGGAGAGAGAGAGAGAAGCTGTGAGTGAGAGAGATAGCGATAAAGAGAAGTTGTGAGTGAGAGAGAGAGAGAAGCTGTCAGTGAGAGAGAGAGAGAGAAAGTGAAGCTGTGAGTGAGAGAAATATATAGTCAAGGTGTGAGAGAGAGACAAAGAAAGAGACACTGTGAGTGAGAGAGAGAAAGAAAGAGATGCTGAGAGAGAGAGTGAAGCTTTGAGTGAGTGAGAGAGAGAGAAGCTGTGAGTGAGTGAGAGAGAGATGTGAGTGAGTGAGAGAAAGAGAAAGAGAAAGAGAAGCAGTGAGTGAGAGAGAGAGAGAAAGAGAAGCTGTGAGTGAGAGAGAGAGAGAGAGAAAGAGAAGCAGTGAGAGAGGGAGAGAGAGAAAGAGAAGCTGTTAGTGAGAGAGAGAGAGAAAGAGAAGCTGTGAGAGAGAGTGTGAGAGAGAGAAAAGCTGTGAGTGAGAGAGAGAGAGAAGGTGTGAGTGAGAAAGAGAGAGAGAAGATGTGAGTGAGAGAGAGAGAGAGAAGCTGTGAGAGAGAGAGAGAGAAAGAGAAGTTGTGAGTGAGTGAGAGAGAGAGAAAGAGAAGCTGTGAGTGAGAGAGTGAGAAAGAGAAGCTGAGTGAGAAAGAGAGAGAGAAAGAGAAGCTGTGAGTGAGAGAGAGAGAGAGAGAAGCTGTGAGTGAGAGAGAGAGAGCGAAAGAGACGCTGAGAGTGCGAGAGAGAAAGAGTAGCTGTGAGTGAGAGAGAGAGAAAGAGAAGCTGAGAAAGAGAGATAGAAAGAGAAGCTGTGAGTGAGAGAGAGAGAGAGAAAGATAAGCTGAATGAGAGAGAGAGAAGAGAAGCTGAGTGAGAGAGAGAGAGAGAAAGCGAAGCTGTGTGTGTGTGAGAGAGAAGCTGTGAGTGAGTGAGAGAGAGAGGGAGAAAGAGAAGCTGTGAGTGAGAGAGAGAGAGAAAGAGAAGTAGTGAGAGAGGGAGAGAGAGAGAGAAGCTGTGAGTGAGAGAGATAGAGATAAAGAGAAGTTGTGAGTGAGAGAGAGAGAGAAGCTGTGAGTGAGAGAGAGAGAGAGAAAGAGAAGCTGTGAGTGAGAGAAATATATAGTCAAGCTGTGAGAGAGAGACAGAGAAAGAGACACTGTGAGTGAGAGAGAGAAAGAAAGAGATGCTGAGAGAGAGAGAGAAGCTTTGAGTGAGTGAGAGAGAGAGAAGCTGTGAGTGAGTGAGAGAGAGATGTGAGTGAGTGAGAGAGAGAGAGAGAGAGAGAAAGAGAAGCAGTGAGAGAGGGAGAGAGAGAAAGAGAAGCTGTTAGTGAGAGAGAGAGAGAAAGAGAAGCTGTGAGAGAGAGTGTGAGAGAGAGAAAAGCTGTGAGTGAGAGAGAGAGAGAAGGTGTGAGTGAGAAAGAGAGAGAGAAGATGGATGTGAGAGAGAGAGAGGAAGAGAAGCTGTGAGAGAGAGAGAGAGAAAGAGAAGTTGTGTGAGTGAGAGAGAGAGAAAGAGAAGCTGTGAGTGAGAGAGAGAGAAAGAGCTGTGAGTGAGAGAGAGAGAGATAAAGACAAGCTGTGAGAGTGAGACAGAGAAAGAGAAGCTGAGTGAGAGAGAGAGAAAGAGAAGCTGTGAGTGAGAGAGAGAGAAAGAGAAGCTGTGAGAGAGAGAGAGAGAAAGAGAAGCTGTGAGTGAGAGAGAAAAAGAAAGAGAAGCTGTGAGTGAGAGAGAGAGAAAGAGAAGCTGTGAGTGAGAGAGAGAGAAAGAAAGAGAAGCTGAGTGAGATAGAGAGAGAGAAAGAGAAGCTGTGAGTGAGAGAGAGAGAAGCTGTGAGTGAGTGATAGAGAGAGAGAGAAGCTGTGAGTGAGTGAGAGAGAGATAAATAGAAGCTGTGAGTTAGAGAGAGAAAGAGAAGCTGTGAGTGAGAGAGAGAGAAAAAGAAGCTGTGAGTTAGAGAGAGAGAAGCTGTGAGTGAGAGAGAGAGAGAGAAAGAGAAGATGTGAGTGAGAGAGAGAGAAAGAGAAGCTGTGAGAGAGAGAGACAAAGAGATTCTGTGAGTGTGAGAGGGAGAGTAAGAGAAGCTGTGAGTGAGAGAGAGAGAGAGAGAAGCTGTGTGTGTGAGAGAGAGAAGCTGTGTGTGTGAGAGAGAAAGAGAAGCTGTGAGTGAGAGTGAGTGAAAGAGAGAGTGAGAAGCTGTGACAGTGATAGAGAGAGAGCAAGAGAAGCTGTGAGTGAGAGAGAGAGAGAAAGAGAAGCTGTGAGTGAGAGAGAGAGAAAGAGAAGCTGTGAGTGAGAGAGAGAGAAAGAGAAGCTGAGTGAGAAAGAGAGAGAGTAAGAGAAGCTGTGAGTGAGAGAGAGAGAAAGAGAAGCTGTGAGTGAGAGAGAGAGAGCGAAAGACGCTGAGAGTGCGAGAGAGAAAGAGTAGCTGTGAGTGAGAGAGAGAAAGAGAAGCTGAGAAAGAGAGATAGAAAGAGAAGCTGTGAGTGAGAGAGAGAGAGAGAAAGATAAGCTGAGTGAGAGTGAGAGAAGAGAAGCTGAGTGAGAGAGAGAGAGAGAAAGGGAAGCTGTGTGTGTGAGAGAGAGAAGCTGTGAGTGAGTGAGAGAGAGAGGGAGAAAGAGAAGCTGTGAGTGAGAGAGAGAAAGAGAAAGAGACACAGTGAGTGAGAGAGAGAGAGAAAGAGATGGTGTGTGTGTGAGAGAGAGAGAAGCTGTGAGTGAGAGAAAGAGAGAAGCTGTGAGCGAGAGAGAGAGATGTGAGTGAGAGAGAGAAAGAGAAAGAGAAGCTGTGAGTGAGAGAGAGAGAGAAAGAGAAGTAGTGAGAGGGAGAGAGAGAGAGAGAAGCTGTGAGTGAGAGAGATAGAGATAAAGAGAAGTTGTGAGTGAGAGAGAGAGAGAAGCTGTCAGTGAGAGAGAGAGAGAGAAAGAGAAGCTGTGAGTGAGAGAAATATATAGTCAAGCTGTGAGAGAAAGAGACACTGTGAGTGAGAGAGAGAGAGAAAGAGATGCTGAGAGAGAGAGAAGCTTTGAGTGAGTGAGAGAGAGAGAAGCTGTGAGTGAGTGAGAGAGAGATGTGAGTGAGTGAGAGAAAGAGAAAGAGAAAGAGAAGCAGTGAGTGAGAGAGAGAGAGAAAGAGAAGCTGTGAGTGAGTGAGAGAGAGAGAAAGAGAAGCAGTGAGAGAGGGAGAGAGAGAAAGAGAAGCTGTTAGTGAGTGAGAGAGAGAGAAGCTGTGAGAGAGAGTGTGAGAGAGAGAAAAGCTGTGAGTGAGAGAGAGAGAGAAGGTGTGAGTGAGAAAGAGAGAGAGAAGATGTGAGTGAGAGAGAGAGAAGCTGTGAGAGAGAGAGAAAGAGAAGTTGTGAGTGAGTGAGAGAGAGAGAAGCTGTGAGTGAGAGAGAGAGAAAGAGAAGCTGTGAGAGAGACTGAGAGAGAGAGAGAGAAAAGCTGTGAGTGTGAGAGAGAGAGAGAAGCTGTAGGTGAGAAAGAGAGAGAGGGAAGATGTGAGTGAGAGAGTGAGAGAGAAGCTGTGAGTGAGAGAGAGATAAAGAGAAGCTGTGAGTTAGATAGAGACAGAGAAAGAGAAGCTGTGAGTGAGAGAAAGAGAGAAAGAGAAGCTGTGAGTGAGTGAGAGAGAGAGAGAAATAGAAGCTGTGAGTGAGAGAGAGAGAGAGAGAGAAAGAGAAGCTTTGAGTGAGAGAGAGAGATAGAAAGAGAAGCTGTGAGTGAGATAGAGAGAGAGAAACTGTGAGTGAGTGAGAGATAGAAGCTGTGAGTGAGTGAGAGAGAGAGAGAGAGAAGCTGTGTGTGTGAGAGAGAGAAAGAGAAGCTGTAAGTGAGAGAGAGAGAAATAGAACCTGAGAGTGAGAGAGAGATAAAGGGAAGCTGTGAGTTAGAGAGAGACAAAGAGAAGCTGTGAGAGAGAGAGAGAGAGAGAGAAATAGAAAGAGAGGCTGTGTGTGTGTGTGAGAGAGAAGCTGTGAGTGAGTGAGAGAGAGAGGGAGAAATAGAAGCTGTGAGGGAGAGAGAAAGAGAAGCTGTGAGTGAGAGAGATATATAGTCAAGCTGTGAGAGAGAGATAGAGAAAGAGACACTGTGAATGAGAGAGAGATATAAAGAGATGCTGTGAGAGAGAGAGAAGCTGTGAGTGAGAGAGAGAGAAGCTGTGAGTGAGAGAGAGAGAGATGTGAGTGAGAGAGAGAAAGAGAAAGAGAAGCTGTGAGTGAGAGAGAGAGAGATAAAGAGAAGCTGTGAGTGAGAGAGAGAGAGAAAGAGAAGCTGTGAGTGAGAGAGAGAGAGAAAGAGAAGCAGTGAGAGAGGGAGAGAGAGAAAGAGAAAGTGTGAGTGAGAGAGAGAGAGAAAGAGAAGTTGTGAGTGAGAGAGAGAGAGAAGCTGTGAGTGAGAGAGAGAGAGAGAAAGAGATGTTGTGAGTGAGAGAGAGAGAGAAGCTGTCAGTGAGAGAGAGCGAGAGAAAGAGAATCTGTGAGTGAGAGAGAGAGGGAGAAAGAGAATCTGTGAGTGAGAGAGAGAGAGAAATAGAAGCTGTGAGTGAGAGAGAGAGAGAGAGTAGCTGTGTGTGAGAGAGAGAGAGAAGCTGTGAGAGAGTGAGAGAGAGAGAGAAAAGCTGTGAGTGAGAGAGAGAGAGAAGCTGTGAGTGAGAAAGAGAGAGTGAGAAGATGTGAGTGAGAGAGAGAGAGAAGCTGTGAATGAGAGAGAGAGAAGCTGTGAGTGAGAGAGAGATAAAGAGAAGCTGTGGGTTAGAGAGAGACAGAGAAAGAGAAGCTGTGAGTGAGAGAGAGAGAGAGAGAAAGAGAAAAGCTGTGAGTGAGAGAGAGAGAAGCTGTGAGTGAGAGAGAGATAAAGAGAAGCTGTGAGTTAGAGAGAGACAGAGAAAGAGAAGCTGTGAGTGAGAGAGAGAGAGAATGAGACGCTGTGAGTGAGTGAGTGAGAGAGAGAGAAAAGCTGTGAGTGAGAGAGAGAGAGAGAAGCTGTGAGTCAGAGAGAGATAAAGAGAAGCTGTGAGTTCGAAAGAGACAGAGAAAGAGAAGCTGTGAGTGAGAGAGAGAGAAAGAGAAGCTGTGAGTGAGAGAGAGAGAAGCTGTGAGTGAGAGAGAGAGAGAAGCTGTGAGAGAAAGTGAGAGAGAGAGAGAGAGAAGCTGTGAGTGAGAGAGAGAGAGAGAGAAGCTGTGTGTGTGAGAGAGAGAAAAGCTGTGAGTGAGAGAGAGAGAGAAGCTGTGAGTGAAAGAGAAAGAGTAGCTGTGAGTGAGAGAGAGAGAGAGAAAGATAAGCTGAGTGAGAGAAAGAGAGAAAGAGAAGCTGTGAGTGAGAGAGAGAGAAGCTGTGTGAGAGAGAAAGAAACTCTTTGAGAGGGAGTGAGAGAGAGAGAGAGAAAGAGAAGCTGTGTGTGCGAGAGAAAGAAAGAGCAGCTGTGAGTAAGAGAGAGAGAAAGAGAAGCTGTGAGTGAGAGAGAGAGAGAGAAAGAGCTGTGAGTGAGAGAGAGAGAGAAGCTGTGAGTGAGTGAGAGAGAGAGAGAGAAAGAGAAGCTGTGAGTGAGAGAGAGAGAAAGACCAGCTGTGAGAGAGAGACAGAGAAAGAGAAGCTGAGTGAGAGATAGAGAGAAAGAGAAGCTGTGAGTGAGAGAGAGAGAGAAAGAGAAGGTGTGAGTGAGAGAGAGAGAAAGGGAAGCTGTGAGTGTGAGAGAGAGAAAGATATAGAAGCTGTGAGTGAGATAGAGAGAGAGAAAGAGAAGCTGTGAGTGAGAGAGAGAGAGAGAAGCTGTGAGTGAGTGATAGAAAGAGAGAGAAGATGGGAGTGAGAGAGAGAGAAAGAGAAGCTGTGAGTGAGAGAGAGAGAAAAAGAGAAGCTGTGAGTGAGAGAGAGAGAGAAAGAGAAGCTGTGAGTGAGAGAGAGAGAAGCTGTGAGTGAGAGAGAGAGAGAAACAGAAGATGTGAGTGAGAGAGAGAGTAAGAGAAGCTGTGAGTGAGAGAGAGAGAGAAAGAGAAGCTGTGAGTGAGCGAGAGATATAAAGAGAAGCTGTGAGTGAGAGAGATAGAGAAAGAGAAGCTGTGAGTGATAGAGAGAGAGAGAAATAGAAGCTGTGAGTGAGAGAGAGAGAGAGAAAGAGAAGCTGTGAGTGAGAGAGTGGGAGAAAAAGGGAAGCTGTGAGAGAGAGAGAGAGAAAGAGAAGCTGTGAGTGAGAGAGAGAGAGAAAGAGAAGCTGTGAGTGAGTGAGAGATAGAGAAGCTGTGAGTGAGTGAGAGAGAGAGAGAGAAAGAGAAGCTGTGAGTGAGAGTGAGAGAAAGAGAAGCTGTGAGTGAGAGAGAGAGATAAAGACAAGCTGTGAGAGAGAGACAGAGAAAGAGAAGCTGAGTGAGAGAGAGAGAAAGAGAAGCTGTGAGTGAGAGAGAGAGAGAAAGAGAAGCTGTGAGTGAGAGAGAGAGAAAGAGAGAAAGAGAAGCTGTGAGTGAGAGAGAGAGCTGTGAGTGAGAGAGAAAGAGAAGCTGTGAGAGAGAGAGAGAGAAAGAGAAGCTATGAGTGAGAGAGAAAAAGAAAGAGAAGTTGTGAGTGAGTGAGAGAGAGAGAAGCTGTGAGTGAGAGAGAGAGAGAGAGAAAGAGAAGCTGTGAGAGAGAGTGAGAGAGAGAGAGAGAAAAGCTGTGAGTGTGTGAGAGAGAGAGAAGCTGTTGGTGAGAAAGAGAGAGAGGGAAGATGTGAGTGAGAGAGTGAGAGAGAAGCTGTGAGTGAGAGAGATAAAGAGAAGCTGTGAGTTAGAGACAGAGAAAGAGAAGCTGTGAGTGAGAGAGAGAGAGAGAGAAAGAGAAAAGCTGTGAGTGAGAGAGAGAGAAGCTGTGAGTGAGAGAGAGATAAAGAGAAGCTGTGAGTTAGAGAGAGACAGAGAAAGAGAAGCTGTGAGTGAGGGAGAGAGAGAGGAAGAGAAGCTGTGAGTGAGAGAGATAAAGAGAAGCTGTGAGTTAGAGAGAGACAGAAAAAGAGAAGCTGTGATTGAGAGAGAGAGAGAAAGAGAAGCTGTGAGTGAGAGAGAGAGAGAAATAGAAGCTGTGAGTGAGAGAGAGAGAGAGAAAGAGAAGCTTTGAGTGAGAGAGAGAGATAGAAAGAGAAGCTGTGAGTGAGATAGAGAGAGAGAAACTGTGAGTGAGTGAGAGAGAGAAGCTGTGAGTGAGTGAGAGAGAGAGAGAGAAGCTGTGTGTGTGAGAGAGAGAAAGAGAAGCTGTAAGTGAGAGAGAGAGAAATAGAACCTGAGAGTGAGAGAGAGATAAAGGGAAGCTGTGAGTTAGAGAGAGACAAAGAGAAGCTGTGAGTGAGAGAGAGAGAGAGAAATAGAAAGAGAGGCTGTGTGTGTGTGTGAGAGAGAAGCTGTGAGTGAGTGAGAGAGAGAGGAAGAAATAGAAGCTGTGAGAGAGAGAGAGAGAGAAAGAGAAGCTGTGAGTGAGTGAGAGAGAGAGAAGCTGTGAGTGAGTGAGAGAGAGAGAGAGAAAGAGAAGCTGTGAGTGAGAGTGAGAGAAAGAGAAGCTGTGAGTGAGAGAGAGAGATAAAGACAAGCTGTGAGAGAGAGACAGAGAAAGAGAAGCTGAGTGAGAGAGAGAGAAAGAGAAGCTGTGAGTGAGAGAGAGAGAGAAAGAGAAGCTGTGAGTGAGAGAGAGAGAAAGAGAGAAAGAGAAGCTGTGAGTGAGAGAGAGAGCTGTGAGTGAGAGAGAAAGAGAAGCTGTGTGTGAGAGAGAGAGAAAGAGAAGCTATGAGTGAGAGAGAAAAAGAAAGAGAAGCTGTGAGTGAGAGAGAGAGAAAGAGAAGCTGTGAGTGAGAGAGAGAGAAAGAAAGAGAAGCTGAGTGAGATAGAGAGAGAGAAAGAGAAGCTGTGAGTGAGAGAGAGAGAAAGAGAAGCTGTGAGTGAGAGAGAGCGAGCGAAAGAGACGCTGAGAGTGCGAGAGAGAAAGAGTAGCTGTGAGTGAGAGAGAGAGAAAGAGAAGCTGAGAAAGAGAGATAGAAAGAGAAGCTGTGAGTGAGAGAGAGAGAGAAAGGTAAGCTGAGTGAGAGAGAGAGAAAGAGAAGCTGAGTGAGAGAGAGAGAGAGAAAGGGAAGCTGTGAGTGAGAGAGAGAGAAGCTGTGAGTGAGTGAGAGAGAGAGGGAGAAAGAGAAGCTGTGAGTGAGGGAGAGAAAGAGAAAGAGACACTGTGAGTGAGAGAGAGAGAGAGAAAGAGATGCTGTGTGTGAGAGAGAGAGAAGCTGTGAGTGAGAGAGAGAGAAGCTGTGAGTGAGAGAGAGAGAGAGATGTGAGTGAGAGAGAGAAAGAGAAGCTGTGAGTGAGAGAGAGAGAGAAAGAGAAGCTGTGAGTGAGAGAGAGAGAGAAAGAGTAGCTGTGAGTGAGAGAGAGAGAAAGAGAAGCTGAGAGAGATAGAAAGAGAAGCTGTGAGTGAGAGAGAGAGAAAGATAAGCTGAGTGAGAGAGAGAGAAAGAGAAGCTGAGTGAGAGAGAGAGAGAAAGGGAAGCTGTGTGTGTGAGAGAGAGAAGCTGTGAGTGAGTGAGAGAGAGAGGGAGAAAGAGAAGCTGTGAGTGAGAGAGAGAAAGAGAAAGAGACACTGTGAGTGAGAGAGAGAGAGAAAGAGATGGTGTGTGTGTGTGTGAGAGAGAAGCTGTGAGTGAGAGAGAGAGAGAAGCTGTGAGTGAGAGAGAGAGAGAGAGATGTGAGTGAGAGAGAGAAAGAGAAAGAGAAGCTGTGAGTGAGAGAGAGAGAGTAAGAGAAGTAGTGAGAGAGGGAGAGAGAGAGAAGCTGTGAGTGAGAGAGATAGAGATAAAGAGAAGTTGTGAGTGAGAGAGAGAGAGAAGCTGTCAGTGAGAGAGAGAGAGAGAAAGAGAAGCTGTGAGTGAGAGAAATATATAGTCAAGCTGTGAGAGAGAGACAGAGAAAGAGACACTGTGAGTGAGAGAGAGAAAGAAAGAGATGCTGAGAGAGAGAGAGAGAAGCTTTGAGTGAGTGAGAGAGAGAGAAGCTGTGAGTGAGAGAGAGATGTGAGTGAGTGAGAGAAAGAGAAAGAGAAAGAGAAGCAGTGAGTGAGAGAGAGAGAGAAAGAGAAGCTGTGAGTGAGAGAGAGAGCTGTGAGTGAGAGAGAAAGAGAAGCTGTGAGAGAGAGAGAGAGAGAGAGAAGCTATGAGTGAGAGAGAAAAAGAAAGAGAAGTTGTGAGTGAGTGAGAGAGAGAGAAGCTGTGAGTGAGAGAGAGAGAAAGAGAAGCTGTGAGAGAGAGTGAGAGAGAGAGAGAGAAAAGCTGTGAGTGTGTGTGTGAGAGAGAAGCTGTTGGTGAGAAAGAGAGAGAGGGAAGATGTGAGTGAGAGAGTGAGAGAGAAGCTGTGAGTGAGAGAGATAAAGAGAAGCTGTGAGTTAGAGAGAGACAGAGAAAGAGAAGCTGTGAGTGAGAGAGAGAGAGAGAGAAAGAGAAAAGCTGTGAGTGAGAGAGAGAGAAGCTGTGAGTGAGAGAGAGATAAAGAGAAGCTGTGAGTTAGAGAGAGACAGAGAAAGAGAAGCTGTGAGTGAGGGAGAGAGAGAGAAAGAGAAGCTGTGAGTGAGAGAGATAAAGAGAAGCTGTGAGTTAGAGAGAGACAGAGAAAGAGAAGCTGTGATTGAGAGAGAGAGAGAAAGAGAAGCTGTGAGTGAGAGAGAGAGAGAGAGAAATAGAAGCTGTGAGTGAGAGAGAGAGAGAGAAAGAGAAGCTTTGAGTGAGAGAGAGAGATAGAAAGAGAAGCTGTGAGTGAGATAGAGAGAGAGAAACTGTGAGTGAGTGAGAGAGAGAGAGAGAGAGAAGCTGTGTGTGTGTGAGAGAGAAAGAGAAGCTGTAAGTGAGAGAGAGAGAAATAGAACCTGAGAGTGAGAGAGAGATAAAGGGAAGCTGTGAGTTAGAGAGAGACAAAGAGAAGCTGTGAGTGAGAGAGAGAGAGAGAAATAGAAAGAGAGGCTGTGTGTGTGTGAGAGAGAGAAGCTGTGAGTGAGTGAGAGAGAGAGGGAGAAATAGAAGCTGTGAGAGAGAGAGAGAGAGAAAGAGAAGCTGTGAGTGAGTGAGAGAGAGAGAAGCTGTGACTGAGTGAGAGAGAGATAGAAAGAGAAGCTGTGAGTGAGAGTGAGAGAAAGAGAAGCTGTGAGTGAGAGAGAGAGATAAAGACAAGCTGTGAGAGAGAGAGAGAGAAAGAGAAGCTGAGTGAGAGAGAGAGAAAGAGAAGCTGTGAGTGAGAGAGAGAGAGAAAGAGAAGCTGTGAGTGAGAGAGAGAGAAAGAAAGAGAGAAAGAGAAGATGTGAGTGAGAGAGAGAGCTGTGAGTGAGAGAGAAAGAGAAGCTGTGTGAGAGAGAGAGAGAAAGAGAAGCTATGAGTGAGAGAGAAAAAGAAAGAGAAGCTGTGAGTGAGAGAGAGAGAAAGAGAAGCTGTGAGTGAGAGAGAGAGAAAGAAAGAGAAGCTGAGTGAGAAAGAGAGAGAGAAAGAGAAGCTGTGAGTGAGAGAGAGAGAGAAGCTGTGAGTGAGTGATAGAGAGAGAGAGAAGATGTGAGTGAGTGAGAGAGAGAGAAGCTGTGAGTGAGTGAGAGAGAGAGAGAGAAAGAGAAGCTGTGAGTGAGAGTGAGAGAAAGAGAAGCTGTGAGTGAGAGAGAGATAAAGACAAGCTGTGAGAGAGAGACAGAGAAAGAGAAGCTGAGTGAGAGAGAGAGAAAGAGAAGCTGTGAGTGAGAGAGAGAGAGAAAGAGAAGCTGTGAGTGAGAGAGAGAGAAAGAGAGAAAGAGAAGCTGTGAGTGAGAGAGAGAGCTGTGAGTGAGAGAGAAAGAGAAGCTATGAGTGAGAGAGAGAGAAAGAGAAGCGGTGAGTGAGAGAGAGAGAAAGAAAGAGAAGCTGAGTGAGATAGAGAGAGAGAAAGAGAAGCTGTGTGTGAGAGAGAGAAGCTGTGAGTGAGTGATAGAGAGAGAGAGAAGATGTGAGTGAGAGAGAGGGAAAGAGAATCTGTGAGTGAGAGAGAGAGAGAAAGAGAAGCTGTGAGTGAGAGAGAGAGATAAATAGAAGCTGTGAGTTAGAGAGAGAAAGAGAAGCTGTGAGTGAGAGAGAGAGAGAGAGAAGCTGTGATTGAGAGAGAGAGAGAAGCCTTGAGTGAGAGAGAGAGAGAGAAAGAGAAGATGTGAGTGAGAGAGAGAGAAAGAGAAGCTGTGAGAGAGAGAGACAAAGAGAAGCTGTGAGTGTGAGAGAGAGAGTAAGAGAAGCTGTGAGTGAGTGAGAGAGAGAGAATCTGTGTGTGTGAGAGAGAAAGAGAAGCTGTGAGTGAGAGTGAGTGAAAGAGAGAGAGAGAAGCTGTGACAGTGATAGAGAGAGAGTAAAAGAGAAGCTGTGAGTGAGAGAGAGAGAGAAAGAGAAGCTGTGAGTGAGAAAGAGAGAAAGAGAAGCTGTGAGTGAGAGAGAGAGAAAGAGAAGCTGAGTGAGAAAGAGAGAGAGAAAGAGAAGCTGTGAGTGAGAGAGAGAGAAAGAGAAGCTGTGAGTGAGAGAGAGAGAGCGAAAGAGACGCTGAGAGTGCGAGAGAGAAAGAGTAGCTGTGAGTGAGAGAGAGAGAAAGAGAAGCTGAGAAAGAGAGATAGAAAGAGAAGCTGTGAGTGAGAGAGAGAGAGAAAGATAAGCTGAGTGAGAGAGAGAGAAAGAGAAGCTGAGTGAGAGAGAGAGAGAGAAAGGGAAGTTGTGTGTGAGAGAGAGAGAAGCTGTGAGTGAGTGAGAGAGAGAGGGAGAAAGAGAAGCTGTGAGTGAGAGAGAGAAAGAGAAAGAGACACTGTGAGTGAGAGAGAGAGAGAGAAAGAGATGCTGTGTGTGTGAGAGAGAGAGAAGCTGTGAGTGAGAGAGAGAGAAGCTGTGAGTGAGTGAGAGAGAGAGATGTGAGTGAGAGAGAGAAAGAGAAAGAGAAGCTGTGAGTGAGAGAGAGAGAAAGAGAAGCTGTGAGTGAGAGAGAGAGAGAAAGAGTAGCTGTGAGTGAGAGAGAGAGAAAGAGAAGCTGAGAAAGAGAGATAGAAAGAGAAGCTGTGAGTGAGAGAGAGAGAGAAAGATAAGCTGAGTGAGAGAGAGAGAAAGAGAAGCTGAGAGAGAGAGAGAAATGGAAGCTGTGTGTGTGAGAGAGAGAAGCTGTGGGTGAGTGAGAGAGAGAGGGAGAAAGAGAAGCTGTGAGTGAGAGAGAGAAAGAGAAAGAGACACTGTGAGTGAGAGAGAGAGAGAAAGAGATGGTGTGTGTGTGTGAGAGAGAGAAGCTGTGAGTGAGAGAGAGAGAGAAGCTGTGAGTGAGTGAGAGAGAGAGAGATGTGAGTGAGAGAGAGAAAGAGAAAGAGAAGCTGTGAGTGAGAGAGAGAGAGAAAGAGAAGTAGTGAGAGAGGGAGAGAGAGAGAGAAGCTGTGAGTGAGAGAGATAGAGATAAAGAGAAGCTGTGAGAGAGAGTGTGAGAGAGAGAAAAGCTGTGAGTGAGAGAGAGAGAGAAGGTGTGAGTGAGAAAGAGAGAGAGAAGATGTGAGTGAGAGAGAGAGAGAGAAGCTGTGAGAGAGAGAGAGAGAAAGAGAAGTTGTGAGTGAGTGAGAGAGAGAGAAGCTGTGAGTGAGAGAGAGAGAAAGAGAAGCTGTGAGAGAGAGTGAGAGAGAGAGAGAGAAAAGCTGTGAGTGTGTGAGAGAGAGAAGCTGTAGGTGAGAAAGAGAGAGAGGGAAGATGTGAGTGAGAGAGTGAGAGAGAAGCTGTGAGTGAGAGAGATAAAGAGAAGCTGTGAGTGAGAGAGAGAGAGAGAGAGAGAAAGAGAAAAGCTGTGAGTGAGAGAGAGAGAAGCTGTGAGTGAGAGAGAGATAAAGAGAAGCTGTGAGTTAGAGAGAGACAGAGAAAGAGAAGCTGTGAGTGAGGGAGAGAGAGAGAAAGAGAAGCTGTGAGTGAGAGAGATAAAGAGAAGCTGTGAGTTAGAGAGAGACAGAGAAAGAGCTGTGATTGAGAGAGAGAGAAAGAGAAGCTGTGAGTGAGAGAGAGAGAAAGAGAAATAGAAGCTGTGAGTGAGAGAGAGAGAGAGAGAGAGAAAGAGAAGCTTTGAGTGAGAGAGAGAGATAGAAAGAGAAGCTGTGAGTGAGATAGAGAGAGAGAAACTGTGAGTGAGTGAGAGAGAGAAGCTGTGAGTGAGTGAGAGAGAGAGAGAGAGAAGCTGTGAGTGAGATAGAGAGAGAGAAACTGTGAGTGAGTGAGAGAGAGAAGCTGTGAGTGAGAAAGAGAGAAAGAGAAGCTGTGAGTGAGAGAGAGAGAAAGAGAAGCTGAGAAAGAGAGATAGAAAGAGAAGCTGTGAGTGAGAGAGAGAGAGAGAAAGATAAGCTGAGTGAGAGAGAGAGAAAGAGAAGCTGAGTGAGAGAGAGAGAGAAAGGGAAGCTGTGTGTGAGAGAGAGAGAAGCTGTGAGTGAGTGAGAGAGAGAGGGAGAAAGAGAAGCTGTGAGTGAGAGAGAGAAAGAGAAAGAGACACTGTGAGTGAGAGAGAGAGAGAAAGAGATGCTGTGTGTGTGAGAGAGAGAGAAGCTGTGAGTGAGAGAGAGAGAAGCTGTGAGTGAGAGAGAGAGAGAGATGTGAGTGAGAGAGAGAAAGAGAAAGAGAAGCTGTGAGTGAGAGAGAGAGAGAAAGAGAAGTAGTGAGAGAGGGAGAGAGAGAGAGAAGCTGTGAGTGAGAGAGATAGAGATAAAGAGAAGTTGTGAGTGAGAGAGAGAGAGAAGCTGTCAGTGAGAGAGAGAGAGAGAAAGAGAAGCTGTGAGTGAGAGAAATATATTGTCAAGCTGTGAGAGAGAGACAGAGAAAGAGACACTGTGAGTGAGAGAGAGAGAGAAAGAGATGCTGAGAGAGAGAGAGAAGCTTTGAGTGAGTGAGAGAGAGAGCTGTGAGTGGGTGAGAGAGAGATGTGAGTGAGTGAGAGAAAGAGAAAGAGAAGCAGTGAGTGAGAGAGAGAGAAAGAGAAGCTGTGAGTGAGAGAGAGAGAGAGAGAAAGAGAAGCAGTGAGAGAGGGAGAGAGAGAAAGAGAAGCTGTTAGTGAGAGAGAGAGAGAAAGAGAAGCTGTGAGAGAGAGTGTGAGAGAGAGAAAAGCTGTGAGTGAGAGAGAGAGAGAAGGTGTGAGTGAGAAAGAGAGAGAAAGAGATGTTGTGAGTGAGTGAGAGAGAGAGAAGCTGTGAGTGAGAGAGAGAGAAAGAGAAGCTGTGTGTGAGAGAGAGAGAAAGATAAGCTGAGTGAGAGAAAGAGAGAAAGAGAAGCTGTGAGTGAGAGAGAGAGAGAAAGAGAAGCTGTGAGTGAAAGAGAGAGAATGTGTGTGAGAGAGAAAGAAACTCTTTGAGAGGGAGTGAGAGAGAGAGAGAGAAAGAGAAGCTGTGAGTGAGAGAGAGAGAGAAAGAGTAGCTGTGAGTGAGAGAGAGAGAAAGAGAAGCTGAGAAAGAGAGATAGAAAGAGAAGCTGTGAGTGAGAGAGAGAGAGAAAGATAAGCTGAGTGAGAGAGAGAGAAAGAGAAGCTGAGTGAGAGAGAGAGAGAAAGGGAAGCTGTGTGTGTGTGAGAGAGAAGCTGTGGGTGAGTGAGAGAGAGAGGGAGAAAGAGAAGCTGTGAGTGAGAGAGAGAAAGAGAAAGAGACACTGTGAGTGAGAGAGAGAGAGAAAGAGATGGTGTGTGTGTGAGAGAGAGAGAAGCTGTGAGTGAGAGAGAGAGAGAAGCTGTGAGTGAATGAGAGAGAGAGAGATGTGAGTGAGAGAGAGAAAGAGAAAGAGAAGCTGTGAGTGAGAGAGAGAGAGAAAGAGAAGTAGTGAGAGAGGGAGAGAGAGAGAGAAGCTGTGAGTGAGAGAGATAGAGATAAAGAGAAGTTGTGAGTGAGAGAGAGAGAGAAGCTGTCAGTGAGAGAGAGAGAGAGAAAGAGAAGCTGTGAGTGAGAGAAATATATAGTCAAGCTGTGAGAGAGAGACAGAGAAAGAGACACTGTGAGTGAGAGAGAGAGAGAAAGAGATGCTGAGAGAGAGAGAGAGAAGCTTTGAGTGAGTGAGAGAGAGAGAAGGTGTGAGTGAGAGAGAGATGTGAGTGAGTGAGAGAAAGAGAAAGAGAAAGAGAAGCAGTGAGTGAGAGAGAGAGAGAAAGAGAAGCTGTGAGTGAGAGAGAGAGAGAAAGAGAAGCAGTGAGAGAGGGAGAGAGAGAAAGAGAAGCTGTTAGTGAGAGAGAGAGAGAAAGAGAAGCTGTGAGAGAGAGTGTGAGAGAGAGAAAAGCTGTGAGTGAGAGAGAGAGAGAAGGTGTGAGTGAGAAAGAGAGAGAAGATGTGAGTGAGTGAGAGAGAGAGAAGCTGTGAGAGAGAGAGAGAGAAAGAGAAGTTGTGAATGAGTGAGAGAGAGAGAAGCTGTGAGTGAGAGAGAGAGAAAGAGAAGCTGTGAGAGAGAGTGAGAGAGAGAGAGAGAAAAGCTGTGAGTGTGTGAAAGAGAGAAGCTGTAGGTGAGAAAGAGAGAGAGGGAAGATGTGAGTGAGAGAGTGAGAGAGAAGCTGTGAGTGAGAGAGATAAAGAGAAGCTGTGAGTTAGATAGAGACAGAGAAAGAGAAGATGTGAGTGAGAGAGAGGGAGAGAGAGAAAGAGAAAAGCTGTGAGTGAGAGAGAGAGAAGCTGTGAGTGAGAGAGAGATAAAGAGAAGCTGTGAGTTAGAGAGAGACAGAGAAAGAGAAGCTGTGAGTGAGGGAGAGAGAGAGAAAGAGAAGCTGTGAGTGAGAGAGATAAAGAGAAGCTGTGAGTTAGAGAGAGACAGAGAAAGAGCTGTGATTGAGAGAGAGAGAGAAAGAGAAGCTGTGAGTGAGAGAGAGAGAAAGAGAAATAGAAGCTGTGAGTGAGAGAGAGAGAGAGAGAGAAAGAGAAGCTTTGAGTGAGAGAGAGAGATAGAAAGAGAAGCTGTGAGTGAGATAGAGAGAGAGAAACTGTGAGTGAGTGAGAGAGAGAAGCTGTGAGTGAGTGAGAGAGAGAGAGAGAGAAGCTGTGAGTGAGATAGAGAGAGAGAAACTGTGAGTGAGTGAGAGAGAGAAGCTGTGAGTGAGAAAGAGAGAAAGAGAAGCTGTGAGTGAGAGAGAGAGAAAGAGAAGCTGAGAAAGAGAGATAGAAAGAGAAGCTGTGAGTGAGAGAGAGAGAGAGAAAGATAAGCTGAGTGAGAGAGAGAAAGATAAGCTGAGTGAGAGAGAGAGAGAGAAAGGGAAGCTGTGTGTGTGAGAGAGAGAAGCTGTGAGTGAGTGAGAGAGAGAGGGAGAAAGAGAAGCTGTGAGTGAGAGAGAGAAAGAGAAAGAGACACTGTGAGTGAGAGAGAGAGAGAGAAAGAGATGCTGTGTGTGTGTGAGAGAGAGAAGCTGTGAGTGAGAGAGAGAGAAGCTGTGAGTGAGAGAGAGAGAGATGTGAGTGAGAGAGAGAAAGAGAAAGAGAAGCTGTGAGTGAGAGAGAGAGAGAAAGAGAAGTAGTGAGAGAGGGAGAGAGAGAGAGAAGCTGTGAGTGAGAGAGATAGAGATAAAGAGAAGTTGTGAGTGAGAGAGAGAGAGAAGCTGTCAGTGAGAGAGAGAGAGAGAAAGAGAAGCTGTGAGTGAGAGAAATATATAGTCAAGCTGTGAGAGAGAGACAGAGAAAGAGACACTGTGAGTGAGAGAGAGAGAGAAAGAGATGCTGAGAGAGAGAGAGAAGCTTTGAGTGAGTGAGAGAGAGAGCTGTGAGTGGGTGAGAGAGAGATGTGAGTGAGTGAGAGAAAGAGAAGCAGTGAGTGAGAGAGAGAGAGAAAGAGAAGCTGTGAGTGAGAGAGAGAGAGAGAGAAAGAGAAGCAGTGAGAGAGGGAGAGAGAGAAAGAGAAGCTGTTAGTGAGAGAGAGAGAGAAAGAGAAGCTGTGAGAGAGAGTGTGAGAGCGAGAAAAGCTGTGAGTGAGAGAGAGAGAGAAGGTGTGAGTGAGAAAGAGAGAGAAAGAGATGTTGTGAGTGAGTGAGAGAGAGAAGCTGTGAGTGAGAGAGAGAGAAAGAGAAGCTGTGTGTGAGAGAGAGAGAAAGATAAGCTGAGTGAGAGAAAGAGAGAAAGAGAGAGAAAGAGAGAAAGAGAAGCTGTGAGTGAGAGAGAGAGAGAAAGAGAAGCTGTGAGTGAAAGAGAGAGAAGGTGTGTGAGAGATAAAGAAACTCTTTGAGAGGGAGTGAGAGAGAGAGAGAGAAAGAGAAGCTGTGTGTGCGAGAGAAAGAAAGAGTAGCTGTGAGTAAGAGAGAGAGAAAGAGAAGCTGTGAGTGAGAGAGAGAGAGAGAAAGAGCTGTGAGTGAGAGAGAGAGAGAGAAGCTGTGAGTGAGTGAGAGAGAGAGAGAAAGAGAAGCTGTGAGTGAGAGAGAGAGAGAGAGAGAAGCTGTGAGTGAGAGAGAGAGAAAGACCAGCTGTGAGAGAGACAGAGAAAGAGAAGCTGAGTGAGAGATAGAGAGAAAGAGAAGCTGTGAGTGAGAGAGAGAGAGAAAGAGAAGCTGTGAGTGAGAGAGAGAGAGAAAGAGAAGCTGTGAGTGTGAGAGAGAGAAAGATATAGAAGCTGTGAGTGAGATAGAGAGAGAGAAAGAGAAGCTGTGAGTGAGAGAGAAAAAGAAAGAGAAGCTGTGAGTGAGAGAGAGAGAAAGAGAAGCTGTGAGTGAGAGAGAGAGAAAGAAAGAGAAGCTGAGTGAGATAGAGAGAGAGAAAGAGAAGCTGTGAGTGAGAGAGAGAGAGAAGCTGTGAGTGAGTGATAGAGAGAGAGAGAAGATGTGAGTGAGAGAGAGGGAAAGAGAATCTGTGAGTGAGAGAGAGAGAGAAAGAGAAGCTGTGAGTGAGAGAGAGAGAGATAAATAGAAGCTGTGAGTTAGAGAGAGAAAGAGAAGCTGTGAGTGAGAGAGAGAGAAAGAGAAGCTGTGAGTGAGAGAGAGAGAAGCTGTGAGTGAGAGAGAGAGAGAAAGAGAAGATGTGAGTGAGAGAGAGAGAAAGAGAAGCTGTGAGAGAGAGAGACAAAGAGAAGCTGTGAGTGTGAGAGAGAGAGTAAGAGAAGCTGTGAGTGAGAGAGAGAGAGAGAGAGAAGCTGTGTGTGAGAGAGAGAAAGAGAAGCTGTGAGTGAGAGTGAGGGAAAGAGAGAGAGAGAAGCTGTGACAGTGATAGAGAGAGAGCAAACGAGAAGCTGTGAGTGAGAGAGAGAGAGAAAGAGAAGCTGTGAGTGAGAGAGAGAGAAAGAGAAGCTGTGAGTGAGAGATAGAAAGAGAAGCTGAGTGAGAAAGAGAGAGAGAAAGAGAAGCTGTGAGTGAGAGAGAGAGAAAGAGAAGCTGTGAGTGAGAGAGAGCAAGCAAAGAGACGCTGAGAGTGCGAGAGAGAGAGAGAAGCTGTGAGTGAGAGAGATAGAGATAAAGAGAAGTTGTGAGTGAGAGAGAGAGAGAAGCTGTCAGTGAGAGAGAGAGAGAGAAAGAGAAGCTGTGAGTGAGAGAAATATATTGTCAAGCTGTGAGAGAGAGACAGAGAAAGAGACACTGTGAGTGAGAGAGAGAGAGAAAGAGATGCTGAGAGAGAGAGAGAAGCTTTGAGTGAGTGAGAGAGAGAGCTGTGAGTGGGTGAGAGAGAGATGTGAGTGAGTGAGAGAAAGAGAAAGAGAAGCAGTGAGTGAGAGAGAGAGAGAAAGAGAAGCTGTGAGTGAGAGAGAGAGAGAGAGAAAGAGAAGCAGTGAGAGAGGGAGAGAGAGAAAGAGAAGCTGTTAGTGAGAGAGAGAGAGAAAGAGAAGCTGTGAGAGAGAGTGTGAGAGAGAGAAAAGCTGTGAGTGAGAGAGAGAGAGAAGGTGTGAGTGAGAAAGAGAGAGAAAGAGATGTTGTGAGTGAGTGAGAGAGAGAGAAGCTGTGAGTGAGAGAGAGAGAAAGAGAAGCTGTGTGTGAGAGAGAGAGAAAGATAAGCTGAGTGAGAGAAAGAGAGAAAGAGAAGCTGTGAGTGAGAGAGAGAGAGAAAGAGAAGCTGTGAGTGAAAGAGAGAGAAGGTGTGTGAGAGAGAAAGAAACTCTTTGAGAGGGAGTGAGAGAGAGAGAGAGAAAGAGAAGCTGTGAGTGAGAGAGAGAGAGAGAAAGAGTAGCTGTGAGTGAGAGAGAGAGAAAGAGAAGCTGAGAAAGAGAGATAGAAAGAGAAGCTGTGAGTGAGAGAGAGAGAGAAAGATAAGCTGAGTGAGAGAGAGAGAAAGAGAAGCTGAGTGAGAGAGAGAGAGAAAGGGAAGCTGTGTGTGTGTGAGAGAGAAGCTGTGGGTGAGTGAGAGAGAGAGGGAGAAAGAGAAGCTGTGAGTGAGAGAGAGAAAGAGAAAGAGACACTGTGAGTGAGAGAGAGAGAGAAAGAGATGGTGTGTGTGTGAGAGAGAGAGAAGCTGTGAGTGAGAGAGAGAGAGAAGCTGTGAGTGAATGAGAGCGAGAGAGATGTGAGTGAGAGAGAGAAAGAGAAAGAGAAGCTGTGAGTGAGAGAGAGAGAGAAAGAGAAGTAGTGAGAGAGGGAGAGAGAGAGAGAAGCTGTGAGTGAGAGAGATAGAGATAAAGAGAAGTTGTGAGTGAGAGAGAGAGAGAAGCTGTCAGTGAGAGAGAGAGAGAGAAAGAGAAGCTGTGAGTGAGAGAAGTATATAGTCAAGCTGTGAGAGAGAGACAGAGAAAGAGACACTGTGAGTGAGAGAGAGAGAGAAAGAGATGCTGAGAGAGAGAGAGAAGCTTTGAGTGAGTGAGAGAGAGAGAAGGTGTGAGTGAGAGAGAGATGTGAGTGAGTGAGAGAAAGAGAAAGAGAAAGAGAAGCAGTGAGTGAGAGAGAGAGAGAAAGAGAAGCTGTGAGTGAGAGAGAGAGAGAGAGAAAGAGAAGCAGTGAGAGAGGGAGAGAGAGAAAGAGAAGCTGTTAGTGAGAGAGAGAGAGAAAGAGAAGCTGTGAGAGAGAGTGTGAGAGAGAGAAAAGCTGTGAGTGAGAGAGAGAGAGGTGTGAGTGAGAAAGAGAGAGAAGATGTGAGTGAGAGAGAGAGAGAAGCTGTGAGAGAGAGAGAGAGAAAGAGAAGTTGTGAATGAGTGAGAGAGAGAGAAGCTGTGAGTGAGAGAGAGAGAAAGAGAAGCTGTGAGAGAGAGTGAGAGAGAGAGAGAGAAAAGCTGTGAGTGTGTGAGAGAGAGAAGCTGTAGGTGAGAAAGAGAGAGAGGGAAGATGTGAGTGAGAGAGTGAGAGAGAAGCTGTGAGTGAGAGAGATAAAGAGAAGCTGTGAGTTAGATAGAGACAGAGAAAGAGAAGCTGTGAGTGAGAGAGAGGGAGAGAGAGAAAGAGAAAAGCTGTGAGTGAGAGAGAGAGAAGCTGTGAGTGAGAGAGAGATAAAGAGAAGCTGTGAGTTAGAGAGAGACAGAGAAAGAGAAGCTGTGAGTGAGGGAGAGAGAGAGAAAGAGAAGCTGTGAGTGAGAGAGATAAAGAGAAGCTGTGAGTTAGAGAGAGAGAAAGAGAAATAGAAGCTGTGAGTGAGAGAGAGAGAGAGAGAAAGAGAAGCTTTGAGTGAGAGAGAGAGATAGAAAGAGAAGCTGTGAGTGAGATAGAGAGAGAGAAACTGTGAATGAGTGAGAGAGAGAAGCTGTGAGTGAGTGAGTGAGAGAGAGAGAGAAGCTGTGAGTGAGATAGAGAGAGAGAAACTGTGAGTGAGTGAGAGAGAGAAGCTGTGAGTGAGAAAGAGAGAAAGAGAAGCTGTGAGTGAGAGAGAGAGAAAGAGAAGCTGAGAAAGAGCGATAGAAAGAGAAGCTGTGAGTGAGAGAGAGAGAGAGAAAGATAAGCTGAGTGAGAGAGAGAAAGAGAAGCTGAGTGAGAGAGAGAGAGAGAAAGGGAAGCTGTGTGAGAGAGAGAGAGAAGCTGTGAGTGAGTGAGAGAGAGAGGGAGAAAGAGAAGCTGTGAGTGAGAGAGAGAAAGAGAAAGAGACACTGTGAGTGAGAGAGAGAGAGAGAAAGAGATGCTGTGTGTGTGTGAGAGAGAGAAGCTGTGAGTGAGAGAGAGAGAAGCTGTGAGTGAGAGAGAGAGAGATGTGAGTGAGAGAGAGAAAGAGAAAGAGAAAGAGAAGCTGTGAGTGAGAGAGAGAGAGAAAGAGAAGTAGTGAGAGAGGGAGAGAGAGAGAGAAGCTGTGAGTGAGAGAGATAGAGATAAAGAGAAGTTGTGAGTGAGAGAGAGAGAGAAGCTGTCAGTGAGAGAGAGAGAGAGAAAGAGAAGCTGTGAGTGAGAGAAATATATAGTCAAGCTGTGAGAGAGAGACAGAGAAAGAGACACTGTGAGTGAGAGAGAGAGAGAAAGAGATGCTGAGAGAGAGAGAGAAGCTTTGAGTGAGTGAGAGAGAGAGCTGTGAGTGGGTGAGAGAGAGATGTGAGTGAGTGAGAGAAAGAGAAAGAGAAGCAGTGAGTGAGAGAGAGAGAGAAAGAGAAGCTGTGAGTGAGAGAGAGAGAGAGAGAAAGAGAAGCAGTGAGAGAGGGAGAGAGAGAAAGAGAAGCTGTTAGTGAGAGAGAGAGAGAAAGAGAAGCTGTGAGAGAGAGTGTGAGAGCGAGAAAAGCTGTGAGTGAGAGAGATAGAGAAGGTGTGAGTGAGAAAGAGAGAGAAACAGATGTTGTGAGTGAGTGAGAGAGAGAGAAGCTGTGAGTGAGAGAGAGAGAAAGAGAAGCTGTGTGAGTGAGAGAGAGAGAAAGATAAGCTGATTGAGAGAAAGAGAGAAAGAGAGAGAAAGAGAGAAAGAGAAGCTGTGAGTGAGAGAGAGAGAAAGAGAAGCTGTGAGTGAAAGAGAGAGAAGGTGTGTGAGAGAGAAAGAAACTCTTTGAGAGGGAGTGAGAGAGAGAGAGAGAAAGAGAAGCTGTGTGTGCGAGAGAAAGAAAGAGTAGCTGTGAGTAAGAGAGAGAGAAAGAGAAGCTGTGAGTGAGAGAGAGAGAGAGAAAGAGCTGTGAGTGAGAGAGAGAGAGAAGCTGTGAGTGAGTGAGAGAGAGAGAGAGAAAGAGAAGCTGTGAGTGAGAGAGAGAGAGAGAGAGAGAAGCTGTGAGTGAGAGAGAGAGAAAGACCAGCTGTGAGAGAGACAGAGAAAGAGAAGCTGAGTGAGAGATAGAGAGAAAGAGAAGCTGTGAGTGAGAGAGAGAGAGAAAGAAAGAGAAGCTGTGAGTGAGAGAGAGAGAGAAAGAGAAGCTGTGAGTGTGAGAGAGAGAAAGATATAGAAGCTGTGAGTGAGATAGAGAGAGAGAAAGAGAAGCTGTGAGTGAGAGAGAAAAAGAAAGAGAAGCTGTGAGTGAGAGAGAGAGAAAGAGAAGCTGTGAGTGAGAGAGAGAGAAAGAAAGAGAAGCTGAGTGAGATAGAGAGAGAGAAAGAGAAGCTGTGAGTGAGAGAGAGAGAGAAGCTGTGAGTGAGTGATAGAGAGAGAGAGAAGATGTGAGTGAGAGAGAGGGAAAGAGAATCTGTGAGTGAGAGAGAGAGAGAAAGAGAAGCTGTGAGTGAGAGAGAGAGATATAAATAGAAGCTGTGAGTTAGAGAGAAAGAGAAGCTGTGAGTGAGAGAGAGAGAAAGAGAAGCTGTGAGTGAGAGAGAGAGAAGCTGTGAGTGAGAGAGAGAGAGAAAGAGAAGATGTGAGTGAGAGAGAGATAGAGAAGCTGTGTGAGAGAGAGACAAAGAGAAGCTGTGAGTGTGAGAGAGAGAGTAAGAGAAGCTGTGAGTGAGAGAGAGAGAGAGAGAGAAGCTGTGTGTGTGAGAGAGAAGGAGAAGCTGTGAGTGATAGTGAGGGAAAGAGAGAGAGAGAAGCTGTGACAGTGATAGAGAGAGAGCAAAAGAGAAGCTGTGAGTGAGAGAGAGAGAGAAAGAAGCTGTGAGTGAGAGAGAGAGAAAGAGAAGCTGTGAGTGAGAGAGAGAAAGAGAAGCTGAGTGAGAAAGAGAGAGAGAAAGAGAAGCTGTGAGTGAGAGAGAGAGAAAGAGAAGCTGTGAGTGAGAGAGAGCAAGCAAAGAGACGCTGAGAGTGCGAGAGAGAAAGAGTAGCTGTGAGTGAGAGAGAGAAAGAGAAGCTGAGAAAGAGAGATAGAAAGAGAAGCTGTGAGTGAGAGAGAAAGAGAAAGATAAGCTGAGTGAGAGAGAGAGAAAGAGAAGCTGAGTGAGAGAGAGAGAGAAAGGGAAACTGTGTGTGAGAGAGAGAGAAGCTGTGAGTGAGTGAGAGAGAGAGGGAGAAAGAGAAGCTGTGAGTGAGGGAGAGAAAGAGAAAGAGAAGCTGTGAGTGACAGAAATATATAGTCAAGCTGTGAGAGAGAGACAGAGAAAGAGACACTGTGAGTGAGAGAGAGAGAGAAAGAGATGCTGAGAGAGAGAGAAGCTTTGAGTGAGTGAGAGAGAGAGAAGCTGTGAGTGAGTGAGAGAGAGAGATGTGAGTGAGTGAGAGAAAGAGAAAGAGAAGCAGTGAGTGAGAGAGAGGGAGAAAGAGAAGCTGTGAGTGAGAGAGAGAGAAAGAGAAGCAGTGAGAGAGGGAGAGAGAGAAAGAGAAGCTGTTAGTGAGAGAGAGAGAGAAAGAGAAGCTGTGAGAGAGAGTGTGAGAGAGAGAAAAGCTGTGAGTGAGAGAGAGAGAGAAGGTGTGAGTGAGAAAGAGAGAGAGAAGATGTGAGTGAGAGAGAGAGAGAAGCTGTGAGTGAGAGAGAGAGAGAAAGAGAAGTTGTGAGTGAGTGAGAGAGAGAGAAGCTGTGAGTGAGAGAGAGAGAAAGAGAAGCTGTGAGAGAGAGTGGGAGAGAGAGAGAGAAAAGCTGTGAGTGTGAGAGAGAGAGAGAAGCTGTAGGTGAGAAAGAGAGAGAGGGAAGATGTGAGTGAGAGAGTGAGAGAGAAGCTGTGAGTGAGAGAGAGATAGAGAAGCTGTGAGTGAGAGAGAGAGAGAGAAATAGAAGCTGTGAGTGAGAGAGAGAGAGAGAGAAAGAGAAGCTTTGAGTGAGAGAGAGAGAGAGAAAGAGAAGCTGTGAGTGAGATAGAGAGAGAAAAACTGTGAGTGAGTGAGAGAGAGAAGCTGTGAGTGAGTGAGAGAGAGAGAGAGAAGCTGTGTGAGAGAGAGAGAGAAAGAGAAGCTGTAAGTGAGAAGAGAGAGAAATAGAACCTGAGAGTGAGAGAGAGATAAAGGGAAGCTGTGAGTTAGAGAGAGACAAAGAGAAGCTGTGAGTGAGAGAGAAGCTGTGAGTGAGAGAGAGAGAGAAGCTGTGAGTGAGAGAGAGAGAGAGATGTGAGTGAGAGAAAGAGAAAGAGAAGCTGTGAGTGAGAGAGAGAGATAAAGAGAACCTGTGAGTGAGAGAGAGAGAGAAAGAGAAGCTGTGAGTGAGAGAGAGAGAGAAAGAGAAGCAGTGAGAGAGGGAGAGAGAGAAAGAGAAAGTGTGAGTGAGAGAGAGAGAGAAAGAGAAGTTGTGAGTGAGAGAGAGAAGCTGTGAGTGAGAGAGAGAGAGAAAGAGAAGCTGTGAGAGAGTGAGAGAGAGAGAGAGAGAAAAGCTGTGAGTGAGAGAGAGGGAGAGAAGCTGTGAGTGAGAAAGAGAGAGAAGATGTGAGTGAGAGAGAGAGAGAAGCTGTGAATGAGAGAGTGAGAAGCTGTGAGTGAGAGAAAGATAAAGAGAAGCTGTGGGTTAGAGAGAGACAGAGAAAGAGAAGCTGTGAGTGAGAGAGAGAGAGAGAAAGAGAAAAGCTGTGAGTGTGAGAGAGAGAGAAGCTGTGAGTGAGAGAGAGATAAAGAGAAGCTGTGAGTTAGAGAGAGACAGAGATAGAGAAGCTGTGAGTGAGAGAGAGAGAGAAAGAGACGCTGTGAGTGAGTGAGTGAGAGAGAGAGAAAAGCTGTGAGTGAGAGAGAGAGAGAGAGAGAAGCTGTGAGTCAGAGAGAGATAAAGAGAAGCTGTGAGTTCGAAAGAGACAGAGAAAGAGAAGCTGTGAGTGAGAGAGAGAGAGAAAGAGAAGCTGTGAGTGAGAGAGAGAGAGAAGCTGTGAGTGAGAGAGAGAGAAGCTGTGAGAGAGAGTGAGAGAGAGAGAGAGAGAGAAGCTGTGAGTGAGAGAGAGAGAGAGAAGCTGTGTGTGTGTGAGAGAGAAAAGCTGTGAGTGAGAGAGAGAGAAGCTGTGAGTGAGAGAGAAAGAGTAGCTGTGAGTGAGAGAGAGAGAGAGAGATAAGCTGAGTGAGAGAAAGAGAGAAAGAGAAGCTGTGAGTGAGAGAGAGAGAAAGAGAAGCTGTGAGTGAGAGAGAGAGAAGCTGTGTGAGAGAGAAAGAAACTCTTTGAGAGGGAGTGAGAGAGAGAGAGAGAAAGAGAAACTGTGTGTGCGAGAGAAAGAAAGAGTAGCTGTGAGTAAGAGAGAGAGAAAGAGAAGCTGTGAGTGAGTGAGAGAGAGAGAAAGAGCTGTGAGTGAGAGAGAGAGAGAAGCTGTGAGTGAGTGAGAGAGAGAGAGAGAAAGAGAAGCTGTGAGTGAGAGAGAGAGAGAGAGAGAAACTGTAAGTGAGAGAGAGAGAAAGACCAGCTGTGAGAGAGAGACAGAGAAAGAGAAGCTGAGTGAGAGATAGATAGAAAGAGAAGCTGTGAGTGAGAGAGAGAGAAATAGAACCTTAGAG
Organism: Bradypodion ventrale; assembly: GCA_035047345.1. Lineage (NCBI taxonomy): Eukaryota > Metazoa > Chordata > Lepidosauria > Squamata > Chamaeleonidae > Bradypodion > Bradypodion ventrale. Next base: position 7,519,437 of record JAWDJE010000018.1, on the reverse strand, counting down.
TGAGAGAGAGATAAAGGGAAGCTGTGAGATAGAGAGGGACAAAGAGAAGCTGTGAGTGAGAGAGAAGCTGTGAGTGAGAGAGAGAGGGAAGCTGTAAGTGAGAGAGAGAGAGAGATGTGAGTGAGAGAAAGAGAAAGAGAAGCTGTGAGTGAGAGAGAGAGATAAAGAGAACCTGTGAGTGAGAGAGAGAGAGAAAGAGAAGCTGTGAGTGAGAGAGAGAGAGAAAGAGAAGCAGTGAGAGATGGAGAGAGAGAAAGAGAAAGTGTGAGTGAGAGAGAGAGAGAAAGAGAAGTTGTGAGTGAGAGAGAGAGAAGCTGTGAGTGAGAGAGAGAGAGAAAGAGAAGCTGTGAGAGAGTGAGAGAGAGAGAGAGAGAAAAGCTGTGAGTGAGAGAGAGGGAGAGAAGCTGTGAGTGAGAAAGAGAGAGAGAGAAGATGTGAGTGAGAGAGAGAGAGAAGCTGTGAATGAGAGAGAGAGAAGCTGTGAGTGAGAGAAAGATAAAGAGAAGCTGTGGGTTAGAGAGAGACAGAGAAAGAGAAGCTGTGAGTGAGAGAGCGAGAGAGAAAGAGAAAAGCTGTGAGTGTGAGAGAGAGAGAAGCTGTGAGTGAGAGAGAGATAAAGAGAAGCTGTGAGTTAGAGAGAGACAGAGATAGAGAAGCTGTGAGTGAGAGAGAGAGAGAAAGAGACGCTGTGAGTGAGTGAGTGAGAGAGAGAGAAAAGCTGTGAGTGAGAGAGAGAGAGAGAAGCTGTGAGTCAGAGAGAGATAAAGAGAAGCTGTGAGTTCGAAAGAGACAGAGAAAGAGAAGCTGTGAGTGAGAGAGAGAGAGAGAAAGAGAAGCTGTGAGTGAGAGAGAGAGAAGCTGTGAGTGAGAGAGAGAGAAGCTGTGAGAGAGAGTGAGAGAGAGAGAGAGAGAGAGAAGCTGTGTGTGAGAGAGAGAGAGAAGCTGTGTGTGTGTGAGAGAGAAAAGCTGTGAGTGAGAGAGAGAGAAGCTGTGAGTGAGAGAGAAAGAGTAGCTGTGAGTGAGAGAGAGAGAGAGATAAGCTGAGTGAGAGAAAGAGAGAAAGAGAAGCTGTTAGTGAGAGAGAGAGAGAAAGAGAAGCTGTGAGTGAGAGAGAGAGAAGCTGTGTGAGAGAGAAAGAAACTCTTTGAGAGGGAGTGAGAGAGAGAGAGAGAAAGAGAAACTGTGTGTGCGAGAGAAAGAAAGAGTAGCTGTGAGTAAGAGAGAGAGAAAGAGAAGCTGTGAGTGAGTGAGAGAGAGAGAAAGAGCTGTGAGTGAGAGAGAGAGAGAAGCTGTGAGTGAGTGAGAGAGAGAGAGAGAAAGAGAAGCTGTGAGTGAGAGAGAGAGAGAAACTGTGAGTGAGAGAGAGAGAAAGACCAGCTGTGAGAGAGAGACAGAGAAAGAGAAGCTGAGTGAGAGATAGAGAGAAAGAGAAGCTGTGAGTGAGAGAGAGAGAAAGAGAAGCTGTGAGTGAGAGAGAGAGAAAGAGAAGCTGTGAGTGTGAGAGAGAGAAAGATATAGAAGCTGTGAGTGAGATAGAGAGAGAGAAAGAGAAGCTGTGAGTGAGAGAGAGAGAGAGAAGCTGTGAGTGAGTGATAGAAAGAGAGAGAGAGAAGTTGTGAGTGAGAGAGAGAGAAAGAGAAGCTGTGAGTGAGAGAGAGAGAAAAAGAGAAGCTGTGAGTGAGAGAGAGAGAGAAAGAGAAGCTGTGAGTGAGAGAGAGAGAGAAAGAGAAGCTGTGAGAGAGTGAGAGAGAGAGAGAGAGAAAAGCTGTGAGTGAGAGAGAGGGAGAGAAGCTGTGAGTGAGAAAGAGAGAGAGAGAAGATGTGAGTGAGAGAGAGAGAGAAGATGTGAATGAGAGAGAGAGAAGCTGTGAGTGAGAGAAAGATAAAGAGAAGCTGTGGGTTAGAGAGAGACAGAGAAAGAGAAGCTGTGAGTGAGAGAGAGAGAGAGAAAGAGAAAAGCTGTGAGTGTGTGAGAGAGAGAAGCTGTGAGTGAGAGAGAGATAAAGAGAAGCTGTGAGTTAGAGAGAGACAGAGATAGAGAAGCTGTGAGTGAGAGAGAGAGAGAAAGAGACGCTGTGAGTGAGTGAGTGAGAGAGAGAGAAAAGCTGTGAGTGAGAGAGAGAGAGAGAAGCTGTGAGTCAGAGAGAGATAAAGAGAAGCTGTGAGTTCGAAAGAGACAGAGAAAGAGAAGCTGTGAGTGAGAGAGAGAGAGAGAAAGAGAAGCTGTGAGTGAGAGAGAGAGAAGCTGTGAGTGAGAGAGAGAGAAGCTGTGAGAGAGAGTGAGAGAGAGAGAGAGAGAGAAGCTGTGTGAGAGAGAGAGAGAGAAGCTGTGTGTGTGTGAGAGAGAAAAGCTGTGAGTGAGAGAGAGAGAAGCTGTGAGTGAGAGAGAAAGAGTAGCTGTGAGTGAGAGAGAGAGAGAGATAAGCTGAGTGAGAGAAAGAGAGAAAGAGAAGCTGTTAGTGAGAGAGAGAGAGAAAGAGAAGCTGTGAGTGAGAGAGAGAGAAGCTGTGTGAGAGAGAAAGAAACTCTTTGAGAGGGAGTGAGAGAGAGAGAGAGAAAGAGAAACTGTGTGTGCGAGAGAAAGAAAGAGTAGCTGTGAGTAAGAGAGAGAGAAAGAGAAGCTGTGAGTGAGTGAGAGAGAGAGAAAGAGCTGTGAGTGAGAGAGAGAGAGAAGCTGTGAGTGAGTGAGAGAGAGAGAGAGAAAGAGAAGCTGTGAGTGAGAGAGAGAGAGAAACTGTGAGTGAGAGAGAGAGAAAGACCAGCTGTGAGAGAGAGACAGAGAAAGAGAAGCTGAGTGAGAGATAGAGAGAAAGAGAAGCTGTGAGTGAGAGAGAGAGAAAGAGAAGCTGTGAGTGAGAGAGAGAGAAAGAGAAGCTGTGAGTGTGAGAGAGAGAAAGATATAGAAGCTGTGAGTGAGATAGAGAGAGAGAAAGAGAAGCTGTGAGTGAGAGAGAGAGAGAGAAGCTGTGAGTGAGTGATAGAAAGAGAGAGAGAAGTTGTGAGTGAGAGAGAGAGAAAGAGAAGCTGTGAGTGAGAGAGAGAGAAAAAGAGAAGCTGTGAGTGAGAGAGAGAGAGAAAGAGAAGCTGTGAGTGAGAGAGAGAGAAGCTGTGAGTGAGAGAGAGAGAGAAAGAGAAGATGTTAGTGAGAGAGAGAGTAAGAGAAGCTGTGAGTGAGAGAGAGAGAGAAAGAGAAGCTGTGAGTGAGCGAGAGAGAGAAAAAGAAGCTGTGAGTGAGAGAGATAGAGAGAGAAGCTGTGAGTGAGTGATAGAAAGAGAGAGAGAGAGAAGCTGTGAGTGAGAGAGAGAGAAAGAGAAGCTGTGAGTGAGAGAGAGAAAAAGAGAAGCTGTGAGTGAGAGAGAGAGAGAAAGAGAAGCTGTGAGTGAGAGAGAGAGAAGCTGTGAGTGAGAGAGAGAGGGAAAGAGAAGATGTGAGTGAGAGAGAGAGTAAGAGAAGCTGTGAGTGAGAGAGAGAGAGAAAGAGAAGCTGTGAGTGAGCGAGAGAGAGAAAGAGAAGCTGTGAGTGAGAGAGATAGAGAAATAGAAGCTGTGAGTGATAGAGAGAGAGAGAAAGAGAAGCTGTGAGTGAAAGAGAGAGAGAAAGAGATGCTGTGAGTGAGATAGAGAGAAAAAGAGAAGCTGTGACAGAGAAAGAGAGCTGTGAGTGAGAGAGAGAGAAAGAGAAAGAGAAGCTGTGAGTGAGAGAGAGAGCTGTGAGTGAGAGAGAAAGAGAAGCTGTGAGTGAGAGAGAGAGAAGCTGTGAGTGAGAGAGAGAGAGAAGCTGTGAGTGAGAGAGAGAAAGAAAGAGAAGCTGTGAGTGAGAGAGAGAGAGAAAGAGAAGCTGTGAGTGAGTGAGAGAGAGAAAGAGAAGCTGTGAGTGAGAGAGAGAGAGAGAGATGCTGTGAGTGAGAGAGAGAGAGAGAGAAGCTGTGAGTGAGTTATAGAGAGAGAGTGAGAGAAGATGTGAGTGAGAGAGAGAGAAAGAGAAGCTGTGTGTGAGAGAGAGAAAGAGAAGCTGTGAGTGAGAGAGAGAGATAAATAGAAGCTGTGAGTTACAGAGAGAAAGAGGAAGAGAAGCTGTGAGTGAGGTAGAGAGAGAGAAAGAGAAGCGGTGAGTGAGAGAGAGAGAGAAGCTGTGAGTGAGAGATAGAGAGAGAGAGAGAAAGAGAAGTTGTGAGTGAGAGTGAGAGAAAGAGAAGCAGTGAGTGAGAGAGAGAGATAAAGACAATGTGTGAGAGAGAGACAGAGAAAGAGAAGCTGAGTGAGAGAGAGAGAAAGAGAAGCTGTGAGTGAGAGAGAGAGAGAAAGAGAAGCTGTGAGTGAGAGAGAGAGAAAGAGAGAAAGAGAAGCTGTGAGTGAGAGAGAGAGCTGTGAGTGAGAGAGAAAGAGAAGCTGTGAGTGAGAGAGAGAGAAGCTGTGAGTGAGAGAGAGAGAGAAGCTGTGAGTGAGAGAGAGAAAGAAAGAGAAGCTGTGAGTGAGTGAGAGAGAAAGAGATGCTGTGAGTGAGAGAGAGAGAGAGAAGCTGTGAGTGAGTGAGAGAGAGAGAGTGAGAGAAGATGTGAGTGAGAGAGAGAGAAAGAGAAGCTGTATGTGTGAGAGAGAAAGAGAAGCTGTGAGTGAGAGAGAGAGATAAATAGAAGCTGTGAGTTACAGAGAGAAAGAGGAAGAGAAGCTGTGAGTGAGAGAGATAGAGAAAGAGAATCTGTGAGTGAGGTAGAGAGAGAGAAAGAGAAGCGGTGAGTGAGAGAGAGAGAGAAGCTGTGAGTGAGAGTGAGAGAAAGAGAAGCTGTGAGTGAGAGAGAGAGATAAAGACAAGGTGTGAGAGAGAGACAGAGAAAGAGAAGCTGAGTGAGAGAGAGAGAAAGAGAAGCTGTGAGTGAGAGAGAGAGAGAAAGAGAAGCTGTGAGTGAGAGAGAGAAAGAGAGAAAGAGAAGCTGTGAGTGAGGTAGAGAGACAAAGAGAAGCGGTGAGTGAGAGAGAGAGAGAAGCTGTGAGTGAGTGATAGAGAGAGAGAGAAAGAGAAGCTGTGAGTGAGAGTGAGAGAAAGAGAAGCTGTGAGTGAGAGAGAGAGATAAAGACAAGCTGTGAGAGAGAGACAGAGAAAGAGAAGCTGAGTGAGAGAGAGAGAAAGAGAAGCTGTGAGTGAGAGAGAGAGAGAAAGAGAAGCTGTGAGTGAGAGAGAGAGAAAGAGAGAAAGAGAAGCTGTGAGAGAGAGAGAGAGCTGTGAGTGAGAGAGAAAGAAGCTGTGAGTGAGAGAGAGAGAAGCTGTGAGTGAGAGAGAGAGAGAAGCTGTGAGTGAGAGAGAGAAAGACAGAGAAGCTGTGAGTGAGAGAGAGAGAAAGAGAAGCTGTGAGTGAGAGAGAGAGAAAGAGAAGCTGTGAGTGAGATAGAGAGAAAGAGATGCTGTGAGTGAGAGAGAGAGAGAGAAGCTGTGAGTGAGTGATAGAGAGAGAGTGAGAGAAGATGTGAGTGAGAGAGAGAAAGAGAAGCTGTAAGTGAGAGAGAGAAAGAGAAGCTGTGAGTGAGAGAGAGATAAATAGAAGCTGTGAGTTACAGAGAGAAAGAGGAAGAGAAGCTGTGAGTGAGAGAGAGAGAGAAAGAGAAGCTGTGAGTGAGGTACAGAGAGAGAAAGAGAAGCGGTGAGTGAGAGAGAGAGAGAAGCTGTGAGTGAGTGATAGAGAGAGAGAGAAAGAGAAGCTGTGAGTGAGTGAGAGTGAGAGAAAGAGAAGCAGTGAGTGAGAGAGAGAGATAAAGACAAGGTGTGAGAGAGAGAGAGAGAAAGAGAAGCTGAGTGAGAGAGAGAGAAAGAGAAGCTGTGTGAGAGAAAGAGAGAGAAAGAGAAGCTGCGAGTGAGAGAGATAGAAAGAGAGAAAGAGATGCTGTGAGTGAGAGAGAGTGAGAGAAGATGTGAGTGAGAGAGAGAGAGAGAGAGAGAAAGAGAAGTTGTGAGTGAGAGAGAGAGAGAAAGAGATGCTGTGAGTGAGATAGAGAGAGACAGAGAAGCTGTGAGTGAGAGAGTGGGAGAAAAAGGGAAGCTGTGAGTGAGAGAGAGAGAAAGAGAAGCTGTGAGTGAGAGAGAGAGAGAAAGAGAAGCTGTGAGTGAGTGAGAGAGAGAGAAGCTGTGAGTGAGAGAGAGAGAAGCTGTGAGTGAGTGAGAGAGAGAGAGAAAGAGAAGCTGTGAGTGAGAGTGAGAGAAAGAGAAGCTGTGATTGAGAGAGAGAGATAAAGACAAGCTGTGAGAGAGAGACAGAGAAAGAGAAGCTGAGTGAGAGAGAGAGAAAGAGAAGCTGTGAGTGAGAGAGAGAGAGAAAGAGAAGCTGTGAGTGAGAGAGAGAGAAAGAGAAGCTGTGAGTGAGAGAGAGAAAGAGAAGTTGTGAGTAAGACAGAAAGAAAGAAAGAGAAGCTGTGAGTGAGATAGAGAGAGAAAGAGAATCTGTGAGTGAGAGAGAGAGAAAGAGAAGCTGTGAGTGAGAGAGAGAGTAGTTGTGAGTGAGAAAGAGAGAGAAAGAGAAGCTGTGAGTGAGAGAGAGAGAGATAAAGAGAACCTGTGAGTGAGAGAGAGAGAGAAAGAGAAGCTGTGAGTGAGAGAGAGAGAGAAAGAGAAGCAGTGAGAGAGGGAGAGAGAGAAAGTGTGAGTGAGAGAGAGAGAGAAAGAGAAGTTGTGAGTGAGAGAGAGAGAAGCTGTGAGTGAGAGAGAGAGAGAAAGAGAAGCTGTGAGAGAGTGAGAGAGAGAGAGAGAGAAAAGCTGTGAGTGAGAGAGAGGAAGAGAAGCTGTGAGTGAGAAAGAGAGAGAGAGAAGATGTGAGTGAGAGAGAGAGAGAAGCTGTGAGTCAGAGAGAGATAAAGAGAAGCTGTGAGTTCGAAAGAGACAGAGAAAGAGAAGCTGTGAGTGAGAGAGAGAGAGAGAAAGAGAAGCTGTGAGTGAGAGAGAGAGAAGCTGTGAGTGAGAGAGAGAGAAGCTGTGAGAGAGAGTGAGAGAGAGAGAGAGAGAAGCTGTGTGTGAGAGAGAGAGAGAAGCTGTGTGTGTGTGAGAGAGAAAAGCTGTGAGTGAGAGAGAGAGAAGCTGTGAGTGAGAGAGAAAGAGTAGCTGTGAGTGAGTGAGAGAGAGAGATAAGCTGAGTGAGAGAAAGAGAGAAAGAGAAGCTGTGAGTGAGAGAGAGAGAGAAAGAGAAGCTGTGAGTGAGAGAGAGAGAAGCTGTGTGAGAGAGAAAGAAACTCTTTGAGAGGGAGTGAGAGAGAGAGAAAGAAAGAGAAACTGTGTGTGCGAGAGAAAGAAAGAGTAGCTGTGAGTAAGAGAGAGAGAAAGAGAAGCTGTGAGTGAGTGAGAGAGAGAGAAAGAGCTGTGAGTGAGAGAGAGAGAGAAGCTGTGAGTGAGTGAGAGAGAGAGAGAGAAAGAGAAGCTGTGAGTGAGAGAGAGAGAGAAACTGTGAGTGAGAGAGAGAGAAAGACCAGCTGTGAGAGAGAGACAGAGAAAGAGAAGCTGAGTGAGAGATAGAGAGAAAGAGAAGCTGTGAGTGAGAGAGAGAGAAAGAGAAGCTGTGAGTGAGAGAGAGAGAAAGAGAAGCTGTGAGTGTGAGAGAGAGAAAGATATAGAAGCTGTGAGTGAGATAGAGAGAGAGAAAGAGAAGCTGTGAGTGAGAGAGAAAGAGAAGCTGTGAGTGAGTGATAGAAAGAGAGAGAGAGAAGTTGTGAGTGAGAGAGAGAGAAAGAGAAGCTGTGAGTGAGAGAGAGAGAAAAAGAGAAGCTGTGAGTGAGAGAGAGAGAGAGAGAGAGAAGCTGTGAGTGAGAGAGAGAGAAGCTGTGAGTGAGAGAGAGAGAAAGAGAAGATGTGAGTGAGAGAGAGAGTAAGAGAAGCTGTGAGTGAGAGAGAGAGAGAAAGAGAAGCTGTGAGTGAGCGAGAGAGAGAAAAAGAAGCTGTGAGTGAGAGAGATAGAGAGAGAAGCTGTGAGTGAGTGATAGAAAGAGAGAGAGAGAGAAGCTGTGAGTGAGAGAGAGAGAAAGAGAAGCTGTGAGTGAGAGAGAGAGAAAAAGAGAAGCTGTGAGTGAGAGAGAGAGAGAAAGAGAAGCTGTGAGTGAGAGAGAGAGAAGCTGTGAGTGAGAGAGAGAGAGAAAGAGAAGATGTGAGTGAGAGAGAGAGTAAGAGAAGCTGTGAGTGAGAGAGAGAGAGAAAGAGAAGCTGTGAGTGAGCGAGAGAGAGAAAGAGAAGCTGTGAGTGAGAGAGATAGAGAAAGAGAAGCTGTGAGTGATAGAGAGAGAGAGAAAGAGAAGCTGTGAGTGAAAGAGAGAGAGAAAGAGATGCTGTGAGTGAGATAGAGAGAAAAAGAGAAGCTGTGAGAGAGAAAGAGAGCTGTGAGTGAGAGAGAGAGAAAGAGAAAGAGAAGCTGTGAGTGAGAGAGAGAGCTGTGAGTGAGAGAGAAAGAGAAGCTGTGAGTGAGAGAGAGAAGCTGTGAGTGAGAGAGAGAGAGAAGCTGTGAGTGAGAGAGAGAAAGAAAGAGAAGCTGTGAGTGAGAGAGAGAAAGAGAAGCTGTGAGTGAGAGAGAGAGAGAAAGAGAAGCTGTGAGTGAGAGAGAGAGAAAGAGATGCTGTGAGTGAGAGAGAGAGAGAGAGAAGCTGTGAGCGAGTTATAGAGAGAGAGTGAGAGAAGATGTGAGTGAGAGAGAGAGAAAGAGAAGCTGTGTGTGAGAGAGAGAAAGAGAAGCTGTGAGTGAGAGAGAGAGATAAATAGAAGCTGTGAGTTACAGAGAGAAAGAGGAAGAGAAGCTGTGAGTGAGGTAGAGAGAGAGAAAGAGAAGCGGTGAGTGAGAGAGAGATAGAAGCTGTGAGTGAGTGATAGAGAGAGAGAGAAAGAGAAGCTGTGAGTGAGAAGTGAGAGAAAGATAAGCAGTGAGTGAGAGAGAGAGATAAAGACAAGGTGTGAGAGAGAGACAGAGAAAGAGAAGCTGAGTGAGAGAGAGAGAAAGAGAAGCTGTGAGTGAGAGAGAGAGAGAAAGAGAAGCTGTGAGTGAGAGAGAGAGAAAGAGAGAAAGAGAAGCTGTGAGTGAGAGAGAGAGCTGTGAGTGAGAGAGAAAGAGAAGCTGTGAGTGAGAGAGAGAGAAGCTGTGAGTGAGAGAGAGAGAGAAGCTGTGAGTGAGAGAGAGAAAGAAAGAGAAGCTGTGAGTGAGTGAGAGAGAAAGAGATGCTGTGAGTGAGAGAGAGAGAGAAGCTGTGAGTGAGTGAGAGAGAGAGAGTGAGAGAAGATGTGAGTGAGAGAGAGAGAAAGAGAAGCTGTATGTGTGAGAGAGAAAGAGAAGCTGTGAGTGAGAGAGAGAGATAAATAGAAGCTGTGAGTTACAGAGAGAAAGAGGAAGAGAAGCTGTGAGTGAGACAGATAGAGAAAGAGAAGCTGTGAGTGAGGTAGAGAGAGAGAAAGATAAGCGGTGAGTGAGAGAGAGAGAGAAGCTGTGAGTGAGAGTGAGAGAAAGAGAAGCTGTGAGTGAGAGAGAGAGATAAAGACAAGGTGTGAGAGAGAGACAGAGAAAGAGAAGCTGAGTGAGAGAGAGAGAAAGAGAAGCTGTGAGTGAGAGAGAGAGAGAAAGAGAAGCTGTGAGTGAGAGAGAGAAAGAGAGAAAGAGAAGCTGTGAGTGAGGTAGAGAGACAAAGAGAAGCGGTGAGTGAGAGAGAGAGAGAAGCTGTGAGTGAGTGATAGAGAGAGAGAGAAAGAGAAGCTGTGAGTGAGAGTGAGAGAAAGAGAAGCTGTGAGTGAGAGAGAGAGATAAAGACAAGCTGTGAGAGAGAGACAGAGAAAGAGAAGCTGAGTGAGAGAGAGAGAAAGAGAAGCTGTGAGTGAGAGAGAGAGAGAAAGAGAAGCTGTGAGTGAGAGAGAGAGAAAGAGAGAAAGAGAAGCTGTGAGAGAGAGAGAGAGCTGTGAGTGAGAGAGAAAGAAGCTGTGAGTGAGAGAGAGAGAAGCTGTGAGTGAGAGAGAGAGAGAAGCTGTGAGTGAGAGAGAGAAAGAAAGAGAAGCTGTGAGTGAGAGAGAGAGAAAGAGAAGCTGTGAGTGAGAGAGAGAGAAAGAGAAGCTGTGAGTGAGATAGAGAGAAAGAGATGCTGTGAGTGAGAGAGAGAGAGAGAAGCTGTGAGTGAGTGATAGAGAGAGAGTGAGAGAAGATGTGAGTGAGAGAGAGAAAGAGAAGCTGTAAGTGAGAGAGAGAAAGAGAAGCTGTGAGTGAGAGAGAGATAAATAGAAGCTGTGAGTTACAGAGAGAAAGAGGAAGAGAAGCTGTGAGTGAGTGAGAGAGAAAGAGAAGCTGTGAGTGAGGTACAGAGAGAGAAAGAGAAGCGGTGAGTGAGAGAGAGAGAGAAGCTGTGAGTGAGTGATAGAGAGAGAGAGAAAGAGAAGCTGTGAGTGAGTGAGAGTGAGAGAAAGAGAAGCAGTGAGTGAGAGAGAGATAAAGACAAGGTGTGAGAGAGAGACAGAGAAAGAGAAGCTGAGTGAGAGAGAGAGAAAGAGAAGCTGTGTGAGAGAAAGAGAGAGAAAGAGAAGCTGCGAGTGAGAGAGATAGAAAGAGAGAAAGAGATGCTGTGAGTGAGAGAGAGTGAGAGAAGATGTGAGTGAGAGAGAGAGAGAGAAAGCGAAGTTGTGAGTGAGTGAGAGAGAGAAAGAGATGCTGTGAGTGAGATAGAGAGAGACAGAGAAGCTGTGAGTGAGAGAGTGGGAGAAAAAGGGAAGCTGTGAGTGAGAGAGAGAAAGAGAAGCTGTGAGTGAGAGAGAGAGAGAAAGAGAAGCTGTGAGTGAGTGAGAGAGAGAGAAGCTGTGAGTGAGAGAGAGAGAAGCTGTGAGTGAGTGAGAGAGAGAGAGAAAGAGAAGCTGTGAGTGAGAGTGAGAGAAAGAGAAGCTGTGATTGAGAGAGAGAGATAAAGACAAGCTGTGAGAGAGAGACAGAGAAAGAGAAGCTGAGTGAGAGAGAGAGAAAGAGAAGCTGTGAGTGAGAGAGAGAGAGAAAGAGAAGCTGTGAGTGAGAGAGAGAAAGAGAAGCTGTGAGTGAGAGAGAGAAAGAAAGAGAAGCTGTGAGTGAGAGAGAGAAAGAGAAGTTGTGAGTAAGAGAGAAAGAAAGAAAGAGAAGCTGTGAGTGAGATAGAGAGAGAAAGAGAATCTGTGAGTGAGAGAGAGAGAAAGAGAAGCTGTGAGTGAGAGAGAGAGAAGTTGTGAGTGAGAGAGAGAGAGAAAGAGAAGCTGTGAGTGAGAGAGAGAGAGATAAAGAGAACCTGTGAGTGAGAGAGAGAGAGAAAGAGAAGCTGTGAGTGAGAGAGAGAGAGAAAGAGAAGCAGTGAGAGAGGGAGAGAGAGAAAGAGAAAGTGTGAGTAAGAGAGAAAGAAAGAAAGAGAAGCTGTGAGTGAGATAGAGAGAGAGAAAGAGAACCTGTGAGTGAGAGAGAGCGAGAAAGAGAAGCTGTGAGTGAGAGAGAGAGAGAAAGAGAAGCAGTGAGAGAGGGAGAGAGAGAAAGAGAAAGTGTGAGTGAGAGAGAGAGAGAAAGAGAAGTTGTGAGTGAGAGAGAGAGAAGCTGTGAGTGAGAGAGAGAGAGAAAGAGAAGCTGTGAGAGAGTGAGAGAGAGAGAGAGAGAAAAGCTGTGAGTGAGAGAGAGGGAGAGAAGCTGTGAGTGAGAAAGAGAGAGAGAGAAGATGTGAGTGAGAGAGAGAGAGAAGCTGTGAATGAGAGAGAGAGAAGCTGTGAGTGAGAGAAAGATAAAGAGAAGCTGTGGGTTAGAGAGAGACAGAGAAAGAGAAGCTATGAGTGAGTGAGAGAGAGAGAAAGAGAAAAGCTGTGAGTGTGAGAGAGAGAGAAGCTGTGAGTGAGAGAGAGATAAAGAGAAGCTGTGAGTTAGAGAGAGACAGAGATAGAGAAGCTGTGAGTGAGAGAGAGAGAGAAAGAGACGCTGTGAGTGAGTGAGTGAGAGAGAGAGAAAAGCTGTGAGTGAGAGAGAGAGAGAGAAGCTGTGAGTCAGAGAGAGATAAAGAGAAGCTGTGAGTTCGAAAGAGACAGAGAAAGAGAAGCTGTGAGTGAGAGAGAGAGAGAGAGAAAGAGAAGCTGTGAGTGAGAGAGAGAGAGAAGCTGTGAGTGAGAGAGAGAGAAGCTGTGAGAGAGAGTGAGAGAGAGAGAGAGAGAAGCTGTGAGTGAGAGAGAGAGAGAGAAGCTGTGAGTGAGAGAGAGAGAAAAAGAGAAGCTGTGAGTGAGAGAGAGAGAGAAAGAGAAGCTGTGAGTGAGAGAGAGAAGCTGTGAGTGAGAGAGAGAGAAAGAGAAGATGTGAGTGAGAGAGAGAGTAAGAGAAGCTGTGAGTGAGAGAGAGAGAGAAAGAGAAGCTGTGAGTGAGCGAGAGAGAGAAAAAGAAGCTGTGAGTGAGAGAGATAGAGAGAGAAGCTGTGAGTGAGTGATAGAAAGAGAGAGAGAGAGAAACTGTGAGTGAGAGAGAGAGAAAGAGAAGCTGTGAGTGAGAGAGAGAGAAAAAGAGAAGCTGTGAGTGAGAGAGAGAGAGAAAGAGAAGCTGTGAGTGAGAGAGAGAAGCTGTGAGTGAGAGAGAGAGAGAAAGAGAAGATGTGAGTGAGAGAGAGAGTAAGAGAAGCTGTGAGTGAGAGAGAGAGAGAAAGAGAAGCTGTGAGTGAGCGAGAGAGAGAAAGAGAAGCTGTGAGTGAGAGAGATAGAGAAAGAGAAGCTGTGAGTGATAGAGAGAGAGAGAAAGAGAAGCTGTGAGTGAAAGAGAGAGAGAAAGAGATGCTGTGAGTGAGATAGAGAGAAAAAGAGAAGCTGTGAGAGAGAAAGAGAGCTGTGAGTGAGAGAGAGAGAAAGAGAAAGAGAAGCTGTGAGTGAGAGAGAGAGCTGTGAGTGAGAGAGAAAGAGAAGCTGTGAGTGAGAGAGAGAGAAGCTGTGAGTGAGAGAGAGAGAGAAGCTGTGAGTGAGAGAGAGAAAGAAAGAGAAGCTGTGAGTGAGAGAGAGAGAGAAAGAGAAGCTGTGAGTGAGAGAGAGAGAGAAAGAGAAGCTGTGAGTGAGAGAGAGAGAAAGAGATGCTGTGAGTGAGAGAGAGAGAGAAGCTGTGAGCGAGTTATAGAGAGAGAGTGAGAGAAGATGTGAGTGAGAGAGAGAGAAAGAGAAGCTGTGTGTGAGAGAGAGAAAGAGAAGCTGTGAGTGAGAGAGAGAGTAAGGAAGCTGTGAGTGAGAGAGAGAGAGAAAGAGAAGCGGTGAGTGAGAGAGAGAGAGAAGCTGTGAGTGAGAGTGAGAGAAAGAGAAGCTGTGAGTGAGAGAGAGAGATAAAGACAAGGTGTGAGAGAGAGACAGAGAAAGAGAAGCTGAGTGAGAGAGAGAGAAAGAGAAGCTGTGAGTGAGAGAGAGAGAGAAAGAGAAGCTGTGAGTGAGAGAGAGAAAGAGAGAAAGAGAAGCTGTGAGTGAGGTAGAGAGACAAAGAGAAGCGGTGAGTGAGAGAGAGAGAGAAGCTGTGAGTGAGTGATAGAAAGAGAGAGAAAGAGAAGCTGTGAGTGAGAGTGAGAGAAAGAGAAGCTGTGAGTGAGAGAGAGAGATAAAGACAAGCTGTGAGAGAGAGACAGAGAAAGAGAAGCTGAGTGAGAGAGAGAGAAAGAGAAGCTGTGAGTGAGAGAGAGAGAGAAAGAGAAGCTGTGAGTGAGAGAGAGAGAAAGAGAGAAAGAGAAGCTGTGAGAGAGAGAGAGCTGTGAGTGAGAGAGAAAGAAGCTGTGAGTGAGAGAGAGAAGCTGTGAGTGAGAGAGAGAGAGAAGCTGTGAGTGAGAGAGAGAAAGAAAGAGAAGCTGTGAGTGAGAGAGAGAGAAAGAGAAGCTGTGAGTGAGAGAGAGAGAGAAAGAGAAGCTGTGAGTGAGATAGAGAGAAAGAGATGCTGTGAGTGAGAGAGAGAGAGAGAAGCTGTGAGTGAGTGAAAGAGAGAGAGTGAGAGAAGATGTGAGTGAGAGAGAGAAAGAGAAGCTGTAAGTGAGAGAGAGAAAGAGAAGCTGTGAGTGAGAGAGAGATAAATAGAAGCTGTGAGTTACAGAGAGAAAGAGGAAGAGAAGCTGTGAGTGAGTGAGAGAGAAAGAGAAGCTGTGAGTGAGGTACAGAGAGAGAAAGAGAAGCGGTGAGTGAGAGAGAGAGAGAAGCTGTGAGTGAGTGATAGAGAGAGAGAGAAAGAGAAGCTGTGAGTGAGTGAGAGTGAGAGAAAGAGAAGCAGTGAGTGAGAGAGAGAGATAAAGACAAGGTGTGAGAGAGAGACAGAGAAAGAGAAGCTGAGTGAGAGAGAGAGAAAGAGAAGCTGTGTGAGAGAAAGAGAGAGAAAGAGAAGCTGCGAGTGAGAGAGATAGAAAGAGAGAAAGAGATGCTGTGAGTGAGAGAGAGTGAGAGAAGATGTGAGTGAGAGAGAGAGAGAGAAAGAGAAGTTGTGAGTGAGAGAGAGAGAGAAAGAGATGCTGTGAGTGAGATAGAGAGAGACAGAGAAGCTGTGAGTGAGAGAGTGGGAGAAAAAGGGAAGCTGTGAGTGAGAGAGAGAGAAAGAGAAGCTGTGAGTGAGAGAGAGAGAGAAAGAGAAGCTGTGAGTGAGTGAGAGAGAGAGAAGCTGTGAGTGAGAGAGAGAGAAGCTGTGAGTGAGTGAGAGAGAGAGAGAAAGAGAAGCTGTGAGTGAGAGTGAGAGAAAGAGAAGCTGTGATTGAGAGAGAGAGATAAAGACAAGCTGTGAGAGAGAGACAGAGAAAGAGAAGCTGAGTGAGAGAGAGAGAAAGAGAAGCTGTGAGTGAGAGAGAGAGAGAAAGAGAAGCTGTGAGTGAGAGAGAGAAAGAGAAGCTGTGAGTGAGAGAGAGAAAGAAAGAGAAGCTGTGAGTGAGAGAGAGAAAGAGAAGTTGTGAGTAAGAGAGAAAGAAAGAAAGAGAAGCTGTGAGTGAGATAGAGAGAGAAAGAGAATCTGTGAGTGAGAGAGAGAGAAAGAGTAGCTGTGAGTGAGAGAGAGAGAAGTTGTGAGTGAGAGAGAGAGAGAAAGAGAAGCTGTGAGTGAGAGAGAGAGAGATAAAGAGAACCTGTGAGTGAGAGAGAGAGAGAAAGAGAAGCTGTGAGTGAGAGAGAGAGAGAAAGAGAAGCTGTAAGAGAGGGAGAGAGAGAAAGAGAAAGTGTGAGTAAGAGAGAAAGAAAGAAAGAGAAGCTGTGAGTGAGATAGAGAGAGAGAAAGAGAATCTGTGAGTGAGAGAAAGAGAAAGAGAAGCTGTGAGTGAGAGAGAGAGAGATAAAGAGAACCTGTGAGTGAGAGAGAGCGAGAAAGAGAAGCTGTGAGTGAGAGAGAGAGAGAAAGAGAAGCAGTGAGAGAGGGAGAGAGAGAAAGAGAAAGTGTGAGTGAGAGAGAGAGAGAAAGAGAAGTTGTGAGTGAGAGAGAGAGAAGCTGTGAGTGAGAGAGAGAGAGAAAGAGAAGCTGTGAGAGAGTGAGAGAGAGAGAGAGAGAAAAGCTGTGAGTGAGAGAGAGGGAGAGAAGCTGTGAGTGAGAAAGAGAGAGAGAGAAGATGTGAGTGAGAGAGAGAGAGAAGCTGTGAATGAGAGAGAGAGAAGCTGTGAGTGAGAGAAAGATAAAGAGAAGCTGTGGGTTAGAGAGAGACAGAGAAAGAGAAGCTGTGAGTGAGAGAGAGAGAGAGAAAGAGAAAAGCTGTGAGTGTGTGAGAGAGAGAAGCTGTGAGTGAGAGAGAGATAAAGAGAAGCTGTGAGTTAGAGAGAGACAGAGATAGAGAAGCTGTGAGTGAGAGAGAGAGAGAGAGAAAGAGACGCTGTGAGTGAGTGAGTGAGAGAGAGAGAAAAGCTGTGAGTGAGAGAGAGAGAGAGAAGCTGTGAGTCAGAGAGAGATAAAGAGAAGCTGTGAGTTCGAAAGAGACAGAGAAAGAGAAGCTGTGAGTGAGAGAGAGAGAGAGAAAGAGAAGCTGTGAGTGAGAGAGAGAGAGAAGCTGTGAGTGAGAGAGAGAGAAGCTGTGAGAGAGAGTGAGAGAGAGAGAGAGAGAGAGAAGCTGTGAGTGAGAGAGAGAGAGAGAAGCTGTGTGTGTGAGAGAGAGAAAAGCTGTGAGTGAGAGAGAGAGAGAAGCTGTGAGTGAGAGAGAAAGAGTAGCTGTGAGTGAGAGAGAGAGAGAGAGATAAGCTGAGTGAGAGAAAGAGAGAAAGAGAAGCTGTGAGTGAGAGAGAGAGAGAAAGAGAAGCTGTGAGTGAGAGAGAGAGAAGCTGTGTGAGAGAGAAAGAAACTCTTTGAGAGGGAGTGAGAGAGAGAGAGAAAGAGAAACTGTGTGTGCGAGAGAAAGAAAGAGTAGCTGTGAGTAAGAGAGAGAGAAAGAGAAGCTGTGAGTGAGTGAGAGAGAGAGAAAGAGCTGTGAGTGAGAGAGAGAGAAGCTGTGAGTGAGTGAGAGAGAGAGAGAGAAAGAGAAGCTGTGAGTGAGAGAGAGAGAGAGAGAAACTGTGAGTGAGAGAGAGAGAAAGACCAGCTGTGAGAGAGAGACAGAGAAAGAGAAGCTGAGTGAGAGATAGAGAGAAAGAGAACCTGTGAGTGAGAGAGAGAGAAAGAGAAGCTGTGAGTGAGAGAGAGAGAAAGAGAAGCTGTGAGTGTGAGAGAGAGAAAGATATAGAAGCTGTGAGTGAGATAGAGAGAGAGAAAGAGAAGCTGTGAGTGAGAGAGAGAGAGAGAAGCTGTGAGTGAGTGATAGAAAGAGAGAGAGAGAGAAGCTGTGAGTGAGAGAGAGAGAAAGAGAAGCTGTGAGTGAGAGAGAGAGAAAAAGAGAAGCTGTGAGTGAGAGAGAGAGAGAAAGAGAAGCTGTGAGTGAGAGAGAGAGAAGCTGTGAGTGAGAGAGAGAGAGAAAGAGAAGATGTGAGAGAGAGAGAGTAAGAGAAGCTGTGAGTGAGAGAGAGAGAGAAAGAGAAGCTGTGAGTGAGCGAGAGAGAGAAAGAGAAGCTGTGAGTGAGAGAGATAGAGAGAGAAGCTGTGAGTGAGTGATAGAAAGAGAGAGAGAGAGAAGCTGTGAGTGAGAGAGAGAGAAAGAGAAGCTGTGAGTGAGAGAGAGAGAAAAAGAGAAGCTGTGAGTGAGAGAGAGAGAGAAAGAGAAGCTGTGAGTGAGAGAGAGAGAAGCTGTGAGTGAGAGAGAGAGAAAGAGAAGATGTGAGTGAGAGAGAGAGTAAGAGAAGCTGTGAGTGAGAGAGAGAGAGAAAGAGAAGCTGTGAGTGAGCGAGAGAGAGAAAGAGAAGCTGTGAGTGAGAGAGATAGAGAAAGAGAAGCTGTGAGTGATAGAGAGAGAGAGAAAGAGAAGCTGTGAGTGAGAGAGAGAGAGAAAGAGATGCTGTGAGTGAGATAGAGAGAAAAAGAGAAGCTGTGAGAGAGAAAGAGAGCTGTGAGTGAGAGAGAGAGAAAGAGAAAGAGAAGCTGTGAGTGAGAGAGAGAGCTGTGAGTGAGAGAGAAAGAGAAGCTGTGAGTGAGAGAGAGAGAAGCTGTGAGTGAGAGAGAGAGAAGCTGTGAGTGAGAGAGAGAAAGAAAGAGAAGCTGTGAGTGAGAGAGAGAGAGAAAGAGAAGCTGTGAGTGAGAGAGAGAGAGAAAGAGAAGCTGTGAGTGAGAGAGAGAGAAAGAGATGCTGTGAGTGAGAGAGAGAGAGAGAAGCTGTGAGTGAGTTATAGAGAGAGAGTGAGAGAAGATGTGAGTGAGAGAGAGAGAAAGAGAAGCTGTGTGTGTGAGAGAGAAAGAGAAGCTGTGAGTGAGAGAGAGATAAATAGAAGCTGTGAGTTACAGAGAGAAAGAGGAAGAGAAGCTGTGAGTGAGGTAGAGAGAGAGAAAGAGAAGCGGTGAGTGAGAGAGAGAGAGAAGCTGTGAGTGAGTGATTAGAGAGAGAGAAAGAGAAGCTGTGAGTGAGAGTGAGAGAAAGAGAAGCTGTGAGTGAGAGAGAGAGATAAAGACAAGGTGTGAGAGAGAGACAGAGAAAGAGAAGCTGAGTGAGAGAGAGAGAAAGAGAAGCTGTGAGTGAGAGAGAGAGAGAAAGAGAAGCTGTGAGTGAGAGAGAGAGAAAGAGAGAAAGAGAAGCTGTGAGTGAGGTAGAGAGAGAGAAAGAGAAGCGGTGAGTGAGAGAGAGAGAAGCTGTGAGTGTGTGATAGAGAGAGAGAAAGAGAAGCTGTGAGTGAGAGTGAGAGAAAGAGAAGCTGTGAGTGAGAGAGAGATAAAGAGAAGCTGTGAGAGAGAGACAGAGAAAGAGAAGCTGAGTGAGAGAGAGAGAAAAAGAAGCTGTGAGTGAGAGAGAGAGAGAAAGAGAAGCTGTGAGTGAGAGAGAGAGAAAGAGAGAAAGAGAAGCTGTGAGTGAGAGAGAGAGCTGTGAGTGAGAGAGAAAGAGAAGCTGTGAGTGAGAGAGAGAGAAGCTGTGAGTGAGAGAGAGAGAGAAGCTGTGAGTGAGAGTGAGAAAGAAAGAGAAGCTGTCAGTGAGTGAGAGAGAAAGAGATGCTGTGAGTGAGAGAGAGAGAGAACCTGTGAGTGAGTGAGAGAGAGTGAGTGAGAGAAGATGTGAGTGAGAGAGAGAGAAAGAGAAGCTGTATGTGTGAGAGAGAAAGAGAAGCTGTTAGTGAGAGAGAGAGATAAACAGAAGCTGTGAGTTACAGAGAGAAAGAGGAAGAGAAGCTGTGAGTGAGAGAGATAGAGAAAGAGAAGCTGTGAGTGAGGTAGAGAGAGAGAAAGAGAAGCGGTGAGTGAGAGAGAGAGAGAAGCTGTGAGTGAGAGTGAGAGAAAGAGAAGCTGTGAGTGAGAGAGAGAGATAAAGACAAGGTGTGAGAGAGAGACAGAGAAAGAGAAGCTGAGTGAGAGAGAAAGAGAAGCTGTGAGTGAGAGAGAGAGAGAAAGAGAAGCTGTGAGTGAGAGAGAGAAAGAGAGAAAGAGAAGCTGTGAGTGAGGTAGAGAGAGAAAGAGAAGCGGTGAGTGAGAGAGAGAGAGAAGCTGCGAGTGAGTGATAGAGAGAGAGAGAAAGAGAAGCTGTGAGTGAGAGTGAGAGAAAGAGAAGCTGTGAGTGAGAGAGAGAGATAAAGACAAGCTGTGAGAGAGAGACAGAGAAAGAGAAGCTGAGTGAGAGAGAGAGAAAGAGAAGCTGTGAGTGAGAGAGAGAGAAAGAGAAGCTGTGAGTGAGAGAGGGAGAAAGAGAGAAAGAGAAGCTGTGAGAGAGAGAGAGAGCTGTGAGTGAGAGAGAAAGAGAAGCTGTGAGTGAGAGAGAGAGAAGCTGTGAGTGAGAGAGAGAGAAGCTGTGAGTGAGAGAGAGAAAGAAAGAGAAGCTGTGAGTGAGAGAGAGAGAAAGAGAAGCTGTGAGTGAGAGAGAGAGAGAAAGAGAAGCTGTGAGTGAGATAGAGAGAAAGAGATGCTGTGAGTGAGAGAGAGAGAGAGAAGCTGTGAGTGAGTGATAGAGAGAGAGTGAGAGAAGATGTGAGTGAGAGAGAGAAAGAGAAGCTGTAAGTGAGAGAGAGAAAGAGAAGCTGTGAGTGAGAGAGAGATAAATAGAAGCTGTGAGTTACAGAGAGAAAGAGGAAGAGAAGCTGTGAGTGAGAGAGAGAGAGAAAGAGAAGCTGTGAGTGAGGTACAGAGAGAGAAAGAGAAGCGGTGAGTGAGAGAGAGAGAGAAGCTGTGAGTGAGTGATAGAGAGAGAGAGAAAGAGAAGCTGTGAGTGAGAGTGAGAGAAAGAGAAGCAGTGAGTGAGAGAGAGAGATAAAGACAAGGTGTGAGAGAGAGACAGAGAAAGAGAAGCTGAGTGAGAGAGAGAGAAAGAGAAGCTGTGTGAGAGAAAGAGAGAGAAAGAGAAGCTGCGAGTGAGAGAGAGAGAAAGAGAGAAAGAGATGCTGTGAGTGAGAGAGAGTGAGAGAAGATGTGTGAGAGAGAGAGAAAGAGAAGTTGTGAGTGAGAGAGAGAGAGAAAGAGATGCTGTGAGTGAGATAGAGAGAGACAGAGAAGCTGTGAATGAGAGAGTGGGAGAAAAAGGGAAGCTGTGAGTGAGAGAGAAAGAAAGAGAAGCTGTGAGTGAGAGAGAGAGAGAAAGAGAAGCTGTGAGTGAGTGAGAGAGAGAGAAGCTGTGAGTGAGAGAGAGAGAAGCTGTGAGTGAGTGAGAGAGAGAGAGAAAGAGAAGCTGTGAGTGAGAGTGAGAAAGAGAAGCTGTGATTGAGAGAGAGAGATAAAGACAAGCTGTGAGAGAGAGACAGAGAAAGAGAAGCTGAGTGAGAGAGAGAGAAAGAGAAGCTGTGAGTGAGAGAGAGAGAGAAAGAGAAGCTGTGAGTGAGAGAGAGAGAAAGAGAAGCTGTGAGTGAGAGAGAGAAAGAAAGAGAAGCTGTGAGTGAGAGAGAGAAAGAGAAGTTGTGAGTAAGACAGAAAGAAAGAAAGAGAAGCTGTGAGTGAGATAGAGAGAGAAAGAGAATCTGTGAGTGAGAGAGAGAGAAAGAGAAGCTGTGAGTGAGAGAGAGAGAAGTTGTGAGTGAGAGAGAGAGAGAAAGAGAAGCTGTGAGTGAGAGAGAAAGAGAAGCTGTGAGTGAGAGAGAGAGAAAGAGAAGCTGTGAGTGAGAAAGAGAGAGAAAGAGAAGCTGTGAGTGAGATAGAGAGAGAAAGAGAAGCTGTGAGTGAGAGAGAGAGAAAAAGAAGCTGTGAGTGAGAGATAGTGAGTGAAGCTGTATGTGTGTGTGAGAGAGAGACGCTGTGAGTGAGAGAGAGAGAAGCTGTGAGTGAGAGAGAGAAAGAGAAGCTGTGTGAGGGAGAGATAAAGAGAAGCTGTGAGTTAGAGAGAGACAGAGAAAGAGAAGCTGTGAGTGAGAGAGAGAGGGAAGCTGTGAGTGAGAGAGAGAAAGAGAAGATGTGATTGAGAGAGAGAAAGAGACGGTGTGAGGGAGAGAGAAAGAGAAGCTGTGACTGAGAGAGAGAGATAAAGACAAGCTGTGAGTTAGAGAGAGACAGAGAAAGAGAAGCTGTGAGTGAGTGAGAGAGAAAGAGAAGCTGTGAGTGTGAGAGAGAGAAAGAGAAGCTGTGAGTGAGAGAGAGAGAGAAACTGTGAGTGAGAGAGAGAGAAAAAAAGAAGATGTGAGTGAGAGAGAGAGAAAGAGAAGCTGTGAGAGAGAGAGACAAAGAGAAGCTGTGAGTGAGAGAGAGAGAGTAAGAGAAGCTGTGAGTGAGAGAGAGAGAAGCTGTGAGAGAGAGAGAAGCTGTGTGTGTGTGAGAGAGAAAGAGAAGCTGTGAGTGAGAGTGAGTGAAAATGTGAGAGAGAGAAGCTGTGACAGTGATAGAGAGAGCAAAAGAGAAGCTGTGAGAGAGAGAGAGAGAAAGAGAAGGTGTGAGTGAGAGAGAGAGAAAGAGAAGCTGTGAGTGAGAGAGAGAGAAAGAGAAGCTGAGTAAGAAAGAGAGAGAGAAAGAGAAGCTGTGAGTGAGAGAGAGAGAAAGAGAAGCTGTGAGTGATAGAGAGAGAGAGCGAAAGAGACGCTGAGAGTGCGAGAGAGAAAGAGTAGCTGTGAGTGAGAGAGAGAGAAAGAGAAGCTGTGAGAAAGAGAGAGAGAAAGAGAAGCTGTGAGTGAGAGAGAGAGAGAGAAAGATAAGCTGAGTGAGAGAGAGAGAGAAAGGGAAGCTGTGTGTGAGAGAGAGAGAAGCTGTGAGTGAGTGAGTGAGAGAGAGAGAGAGAAAGAGAAGCTGTGAGTGAGAGAGAGACAGAGAAGGAGACACTGTGAGTGAGAGAGAGAGAGAAAGAGATGCTGTGAGAGAGAGAGAGAAGCTGTGAGTGAGAGAGAGAGAAAAGCTGTGAGTGAGAGAGAGAGAGATGTGAGTGAGAGAGAGAAAGAGAAGCTGTGAGTGAGAGAGAGAGAGAAAGAGAAGCAGTGAGAGAGGGAGAGAGAAAAGAGAAGCTGTGAGTGAGAGAGAGAGAGAAAGAAAGAGAAGTTGTGAGTGAGAGAGAGAGAGAAGCTGTGAGTGAGAGAGAGAGAGAGAAAGAGAATCTGTGAGTGAGAGATATATATAGTCAAGCTGTGAGAGAGAGACAGAGAAAGAGACACTGTGAGTGAGAGAGATAGAAAGAGATGCTGAGAGAGAGAAAGAGAGAAGCTTTGAGTGAGTGAGAGAGAGAAGCTGTGAGTGAGTGAGAGAGAGAGATGTGAGTGAGTGAGAGAAAGAGACAGAGAAGCAGTGAGTGAGAGAGAGAGAGAAAGAGAATCTGTGAGTGAGAGAGAGAGAAAGAGAAGCAGTGAGAGAGGGAGAGAGAGAAAGAGAAGCTGTTAGTGAGAGAGAGAGAGAAAGAGAAGCTGTGAGAGAGAGTGAGAGAGAGAGAGAAAAGCTGTGAGTGAGAGAGAGAGAGAGAAGGTGTGAGTGAGAGAGAGAGAGAGAGAAGTTGTGAGTGAGTGAGAGAGAGAGAAGCTGTGAGTGAGAGAGAGAGAGAAAGAGAAACTGTGAGAGAGAGTGAGAGACAGAGAGATAAGCTGTGAGTGAGAGAGAGAGAAGCTGTAGGTGAGAAAGAGAGAATGAAGATGTGAGTGAGAGAGTGAGAGAGAAGCTGTGAGTGAGAGAGAGATAGAGAAGCTGTGAGTGAGAGAGAGAAAAAGAGAAGCTGTGAGTTAGATAGAGACAGAGAAAGAGAAGCTGTGAGTGAGAGAGAGAGAGAGAGAAAGAGAAAAGCTGTGAGTGAGAGAGAGAGAGAGAAGCTGTGAGTGAGAGAGAGATAAAGAGAAGCTGTGAGTTAGAGAGAGACAGAGAAAGAGAAGCTGTGAGAGAGAGAGAGAGAGAAAGAGAAGCTGTGAGTGAGAGAGAGATAAAGAGAAGCTGTGAGTTAGAGAGAGACAGAGAAAGAGAAGCTGTGAGTGAGAGAGAGAGAGAAAGAGAAGCTGTGATTGAGAGAGAGAGAAAGAGAAGCTGTGAGTGAGAGAGAGAGAGAGAAAGAGAAGCTGTGAGTGAGAGAGAGAGAGAAGGAGAAGCTGTGAGTGAGAGAGAAAGAGAGAGAAGCTGTGAGTGAGAGAGAGAGAGAGAAAGAGAAGCTGTGAGTGAGATAGAGAGAGAAACTGTGAGTGAGTGAGAGAGAGAAATGTGAGTGAGTGAGAGAGAGAAGCTGTGAGTGAGTGAGAGAGAGAGAGAGAGAAGATGTGTGTGAGAGAGAGAGAAAGAGAAGCTGTAAGTGAGAGAGAGAAATAGAACCTGAGAATGAGAGAGAGAGATAAAGGGAAGCTGTGAGTTAGAGAGAGACAAAGAGAAGCTGTGAGTGAGAGAGAGAGAGAGAAAGAGAAAGAGAGGGTGTGTGTGTGTGAGAGAGAGAAGTGGTGAGTGAATGAGAGAGAGAGGGAAAAATAGAAGCTGTGAGAGAGAGAAATTTAAGCTGTGAGTGAGAGAGATATATAGTCAAGGTGTGAGAGAGAGACAGAGAAAGAGACACTGTGAGTGAGAGAGAGAGATAAAGAGATGCTGTGAGAGAGAGAGAAGCTGTGAGTGAGAGAGAGAGAGAGAAGCTGTGAGTGAGAGAGAGAGAGATGTGAGTGAGAGAGAGAAAGAGAAAGAGAAGCTGTGAGTGAGAGAGAGAGATAAAGAGAAGCTGTGAGTGAGAGAGAGAGAAAAAGAGAAGCTGTGAGTGAGAGAGAGAGAGAAAGAGAAGCAGTGAGAGAGGGAGAGAGAGAAAGAGAAGGTGTGAGTGAGAGAGAGAGAGAAAGAGAAGTTGTGAGTGAGAGAGAGAGAGAGAAGCTGTGAGTGAGTGATAGAAAGAGAGAGAGAGAAAAGCTGTGAGTGAGAGAGAGAGAGAAGCTGTGAGTGAGAGAGAAAGAGTAGCTGTGAGTGAGAGAGAGAGAAAGATAAGCTGAGTGAGAGAAAGAGAGAAAGAGAAGCTGTGAGTGAGAGAGAGAGAGAAAGAGAAGCTGTGAGTGAGAGAGAGAGAAGCTGTGTGAGAGTGAAAGAAACTCTTTGAGAGGGAGTGAGAGAGAGAGAGAGAAAGAGAAGCTGTGTGTGCGAGAGAAAGAAAGAGTAGCTGTGAGTAAGAGAGAGAGAATGAGAAGCTGTGAGTGAGAGAGAAAGAAAGAAATAGAAGCTGTGAGTGAGTGAGAGAGAGAGAGAAGTTGTGAGTTAGAGAGAGAGGGAGAAAGAGAAGCTGTGAGTGAGAGAGAGAGAGAGAAGCTGTGAGTGAGAGAGAGAGAAAGAGAAGCTGTGAGTGAGAGAGAGAGAGAAAGAGCTGTGAGTGAGAGAGAGAGAGAAGCTGTGAGTGAGAGAGAGAGAGAGTAGCTGTGAGTAAGAGAGAGAGAGAAGCTTTGAGTGAGAGAGAGAGAGAAGCTGTGTGAGAGAGAGAAAGAAACTCTGTGAGAGAGAGTGAGAGAGAGAGATAGAGAAGCTGTGTGTGAGAGAGAGAAAAAGAGTAGCTGTGAGATAGAGAAAGAGAAAGAGAAGTTGTGAGTGAGAGAGAGAGAGAGAAAGAGAAGCTGTGAGTGAGAGAGAGAGAGAAGCTGTGAGTGATTGAGAGAGAGAGAAAGAGAAGCTGTGAGTGAGAGAGAGAGAGAAAGAGCTGTGAGTGAGAGAGAGAGATAAAGACAAGCTGTGAGAGAGAGACAGAGAAAGAGAAGCTGAGTGAGAGATAGAGAGAAAGAGAAGCTGTGAGTGAGAGAGAGAAAGAGAAGCTGTGAGAGAGAGAGAGAGAAAGAGAAGTTGTGAGTGAGAGAGAAAGAAAGAAAGAGAAGCTGTGAGTGAGAGAGAGAGAAAGAGAAGCTGTGAGTGAGAGAGAGAGAAAGAAAGAGAAGCTGAGTGAGATAGAGAGAGAGAAAGAGAAGCTGTGAGTGAGAGAGAGAGAGAAGCTGTGAGTGAGTGATAGAGAGAGAGAGAAGATGTGAGTGAGAGAGAGGGAAAGAGAATATGTGAGTGAGAGAGAGAGAGAAAGAGAAGCTGTGAGTGAGAGAGAGAAAGCTAAATAGAAGCTGTGAGTTAGAGAGAGAAAGAGAAGCTGTGAGTGAGAGAGAGAGAAAGAGAAGCTGTGAGTGAGAGAGAGAGAGAAGCTGTGAGTGAGAGAGAGAGAGAGAAAGAGAAGATGTGAGTGAGAGAGAGAGAAAGAGAAGCTGTGAGAGAGAGACAAAGAGAAGCTGTGAGTGTGAGAGAGAGAGTAAGAAAAGCTGTGAGTGAGAGAGAGAGAAGCTGTGAGAGAGAGAGAGAAGCTGTGTGTGTGTGAGAGAGAAAGAGAAGCTGTGAGTGAGAGTGAGTGAAAGAGAGAGAGAGAAGCTATGACAGTGATAGAGAGAGAGCAAAAGAGAAGCTGTGAGTGAGAGAGAGAGAGAAGCTGTGAGTGAGAGAGAGAGAATGAGAAGCTGTGAGTGAGAGAGAGAGAAAGAGAAGCTGAGTGAGAAAGAGAGAGAGAAAGAGAAGCTGTGAGTGAGAGAGAGAGAGCGAAAGAGAAGCTGAGAGTGCGAGAGAGAAAGAGTAGCTGTGAGTGAGAGAGAGAAAGAGAAGCTGAGAAAGAGAGATAGAAAGAGAAGCTGTGAGTGAGAGAGAGAGAGAGAAAGATAAGCTGAGTGAGAGAGAGAGAAAGAGAAGCTGAGTGAGAGAGAGAGAGAGAAAGGAAAGCTGTGTGTGAGAGAGAGAGAAGCTGTGAGTGAGTGAGAGAGAGAGGGAGAAAGAGAAGCTGTGAGTGAGAGAGAGACAGAGAAAGAGACACTGTGAGTGAGAGAGAGAGAGAAAGAGATGCTGTGTGTGTGTGAGAGAGAGAAGCTGTGAGTGAGAGAGAGAGAGAGAGATGTGAGTGAGAGAGAGAAAGAGAAAGAGAAGCTGTGAGTGAGAGAGAGAGAGAAAGAGAAGTAGTGAGATAGGGAGGGAGAGAAAGAGAAGCTGTGAGTGAGAGAGAGAGAGAAAGAGAAGTTGTGAGTGAGAGAGAGAGAGAAGCTGTCAGTGAGAGAGAGAGAGAGAAAGAGAAGCTGTGAGTAAGAGAGATATATAGTCAAGCTGTGAGAGAGAGACAGAGAAAGAGACACTGTGAGTGAGAGAGAGAGAGAAAGAGATGCTGAGAGAGAGAGAGAGAAGCTTTGAGTGAGAGAGAGAGAGAAGCTGTGAGTGAGTGAGAGAGAGATGTGAGTGAGTGAGAGAAAGAGAAGCAGTGAGTGAGAGAGAGAGAGAAAGAAGCTGTGAATGAGAGAGAGAGAGAGAGAAAGAGAAGCTGTGAGTGAGAGAGAGAGAGAAAGAGAAGCTGTGAGTGAGAGAGAGAGAAAGAGAGAACGAGAAGCTGTGAGTGAGAGAGAGAGCTGTGAGTGAGAGAGAAAGAGAAGCTGTGAGTGAGAGAGAGAGAAAAGCTGTGAGTGAGAGAGAGAGAGAAGGTGTGAGTGAGAAAGAGAGAGAGAGAAGATGTGAGTGAGAGAGAGAGAGAAGCTGTGAGTGAGAGAGAGAGAGAAAGAGAAGTTATGAGAGAGAGAGAGAAAGAGAAGCTTTGAGTGAGAGAGAGAGAGAAAGAGAAGCTGTGAGTGAGAGAGAGAGAAAGAGAAGCTGTGAGTGTGAGAGAGAGAAAGATAGAGAAGCTGTGAGTGAGATAGAGAGAGAGAAAGAGAAGTTGTGAGAGAGAGTGAGTGAGAGAGAGAGAAAAGCTGTGAGTGTGAGAGAGGGAGAGAAGCTGTAGGTGAGAAAGAGAGAGAGGGAAGATGTGAGTGAGAGAGTGAGAGAGAAGCTGTGAGTGAGAGAGAGATAGAGAAGCTGTGAGTGAGAGAGAGATAAAGAGAAGCTGTGAGTTAGATAGAGACAGAGAAAGAGAAGCTGTGAGTGAGAGAGAGAGAGAGAAAGAGAAAAGCTGTGAGTGAGTGAGAGAGAGAGAAGCTGTGAGTGAGAGAGAGATAAAGAGCTGTGAGTTAGAGAGAGACAGAGAAAGAGAAGCTGTGAGTGAGAGAGAGAGAGAGAAAGAAGCTGTGAGTGAGAGAGAGATAAAGAGAAGCTGTGAGTTAGAGAGAGACAGAGAAAGAGAAGCTGTGAGTGAGAGAGAGAGAGAAAGAGAAGCTGTGAGTGAGAGAGAGAGAGAGAGAAAGAGAAGCTGTGAGTGAGAGAGAGAGAGAGAAAGAGAAGCTTTGAGTGAGAGAGAGAGAGAAAGAGAAGCTGTGAGTGAGATAGAGAGAGAGAAACTGTGAGTGAGTGAGAGAGAGACGCTGTGAGTGTGAGCGAGAGAGAGAGAGAGAAGCTGTGTGTGTGAGAGAGAGAAAGAGAAGCTGTGAGTGAGAGAGAGAGCAGGAGAAGCTGTGAGTGAGAGAGAAAGAGAGAGAAGCTGTGAGTGAGAGAGAGAGAGAGAAAGAGAAGCTGTGAGTGAGATAGAGAGAGAAACTGTGAGTGAGTGAGAGAGAGAAATGTGAGTGAGTGAGAGAGAGAAGCTGTGAGTGAGTGAGAGAGAGAGAGAGAGAAGATGTGTGTGAGAGAGAGAGAGAAAGAGAAGCTGTAAGTGAGAGAGAGAAATAGAACCTGAGAATGTGAGAGAGAGATAAAGGGAAGCTGTGAGTTAGAGAGAGACAAAGAGAAGCTGTGAGTGAGAGAGAGAGAGAGAAAGAGAAAGAGAGGGTGTGTGTGTGTGAGAGAGAGAAGCTGTGAGTGAATGAGAGAGAGAGGGAAAAATAGAAGCTGTGAGAGAGAGAAATTGAAGCTGTGAGTGAGAGAGATATATAGTCAAGGTGTGAGAGAGAGACAGAGAAAGAGACACTGTGAGTGAGAGAGAGAGATAAAGAGATGCTGTGAGAGAGAGAGAAGCTGTGAGTGAGAGAGAGAGAGAGAAGCTGTGAGTGAGAGAGAGAGATGTGAGTGAGAGAGAGAAAGAGAAAGAGAAGCTGTGAGTGAGAGAGAGAGATAAAGAGAAGCTGTGAGTGAGAGAGAGAGAGAAAGAGAAGCTGTGAGTGAGAGAGAGAGAGAAAGAGAAGCAGTGAGAGAGGGAGAGAGAGAAAGAGAAGGTGTGAGTGAGAGAGAGAGAGAAAGAGAAGTTGTGAGTGAGAGAGAGAGAGAGAAGCTGTGAGTGAGTGATAGAAAGAGAGAGAGAGAAAAGCTGTGAGTGAGAGAGAGAGAGAAGCTGTGAGTGAGAGAGAAAGAGTAGCTTGAGTGAGAGAGAGAGAAAGATAAGCTGAGTGAGAGAAAGAGAGAAAGAGAAGTTGTGAGTGAGAGAGAGAGAAAGAGAAGCTGTGAGTGAGAGAGAGAGAAGCTGTGTGAGAGTGAAAGAAACTCTTTGAGAGGGAGTGAGAGAGAGAGAGAGAAAGAGAAGCTGTGTGTGCGAGAGAAAGAAAGAGTAGCTGTGAGTAAGAGAGAGAGAATGAGAAGCTGTGAGTGAGAGAGAAAGAAAGAAATAGAAGCTTTGAGTGAGTGAGAGAGAGAGAGAAGTTGTGAGTTAGAGAGAGAGGGAGAAAGAGAAGCTGTGAGTGAGAGATAGAGAGAGAAGCTGTGAGTGAGAGAGAGAGAAAGAGAAGCTGTGAGTGAGAGAGAGAGAGAAAGAGCTGTGAGTGAGAGAGAGAGAGAAGCTGTGAGTGAGAGAGAGAGAGAGTAGCTGTGAGTAAGAGAGAGAGAGAAGCTTTGAGTGAGAGAGAGAGAGAAGCTGTGTGAGAGAGAGAAAGAAACTCTGTGAGAGAGAGTGAGAGAGAGATAGAGAAGCTGTGTGTGTGAGAGAGAAAAAGAGAAGCTGTGAGTTAGATAGAGACAGAGAAAGAGAAGCTGTGAGTGAGAGAGAGAGAGAGAGAAAGAGAAAAGCTGTGAGTGAGAGAGAGAGAGAGAAGCTGTGAGTGAGAGAGAGATAAAGAGAAGCTGTGAGTTAGAGAGAGACAGAGAAAGAGAAGCTGTGAGAGAGAGAGAGAGAGAAAGAGAAGCTGTGAGTGAGAGAGAGATAAAGAGAAGCTGTGAGTTAGAGAGAGACAGAGAAAGAGAAGCTGTGAGTGAGAGAGAGAGAGAAAGAGAAGCTGTGATTGAGAGAGAGAGAAAGAGAAGCTGTGAGTGAGAGAGAGAGAGAGAAAGAGAAGCTGTGAGTGAGAGAGAGAGAGAAGGAGAAGCTGTGAGTGAGAGAGAAAGAGAGAGAAGCTGTGAGTGAGAGAGAGAGAGAGAAAGAGAAGCTGTGAGTGAGATAGAGAGAGAAACTGTGAGTGAGTGAGAGAGAGAAATGTGAGTGAGTGAGAGAGAGAAGCTGTGAGTGAGTGAGAGAGAGAGAGAGAGAAGATGTGTGTGTGAGAGAGAGAAAGAGAAGCTGTAAGTGAGAGAGAGAAATAGAACCTGAGAATGAGAGAGAGAGATAAAGGGAAGCTGTGAGTTAGAGAGAGACAAAGAGAAGCTGTGAGTGAGAGAGAGAGAGAGAAAGAGAAAGAGAGGGTGTGTGTGTGTGAGAGAGAGAAGCTGTGAGTGAATGAGAGAGAGAGGGAAAAATAGAAGCTGTGAGAGAGAGAAATTGAAGCTGTGAGTGAGAGAGATATATAGTCAAGGTGTGAGAGAGAGACAGAGAAAGAGACACTGTGAGTGAGAGAGAGAGATAAAGAGATGCTGTGAGAGAGAGAGAAGCTGTGAGTGAGAGAGAGAGAGAGAAGCTGTGAGTGAGAGAGAGAGAGATGTGAGTGAGAGAGAGAAAGAGAAAGAGAAGCTGTGAGTGAGAGAGAGAGATAAAGAGAAGCTGTGAGTGAGAGAGAGAGAAAAAGAGAAGCTGTGAGTGAGAGAGAGAGAGAAAGAGAAGCAGTGAGAGAGGGAGAGAGAGAAAGAGAAGGTGTGAGTGAGAGAGAGAGAGAAAGAGAAGTTGTGAGTGAGAGAGAGAGAGAGAAGCTGTGAGTGAGTGATAGAAAGAGAGAGAGAGAAAAGCTGTGAGTGAGAGAGAGAGAGAAGCTGTGAGTGAGAGAGAAAGAGTAGCTGTGAGTGAGAGAGAGAGAAAGATAAGCTGAGTGAGAGAAAGAGAGAAAGAGAAGCTGTGAGTGAGAGAGAGAGAGAAAGAGAAGCTGTGAGTGAGAGAGAGAGAAGCTGTGTGAGAGTGAAAGAAACTCTTTGAGAGGGAGTGAGAGAGAGAGAGAGAAAGAGAAGCTGTGTGTGCGAGAGAAAGAAAGAGTAGCTGTGAGTAAGAGAGAGAGAATGAGAAGCTGTGAGTGAGAGAGAAAGAAAGAAATAGAAGCTGTGAGTGAGTGAGAGAGAGAGAGAAGTTGTGAGTTAGAGAGAGAGGGAGAAAGAGAAGCTGTGAGTGAGAGAGAGAGAGAGAAGCTGTGAGTGAGAGAGAGAGAAAGAGAAGCTGTGAGTGAGAGAGAGAGAGAAAGAGCTGTGAGTGAGAGAGAGAGAGAAGCTGTGAGTGAGAGAGAGAGAGAGTAGCTGTGAGTAAGAGAGAGAGAGAAGCTTTGAGTGAGAGAGAGAGAGAAGCTGTGTGAGAGAGAGAAAGAAACTCTGTGAGAGAGAGTGAGAGAGAGAGATAGAGAAGCTGTGTGTGAGAGAGAGAAAAAGAGTAGCTGTGAGATAGAGAAAGAGAAAGAGAAGTTGTGAGTGAGAGAGAGAGAGAGAAAGAGAAGCTGTGAGTGAGAGAGAGAGAGAAGCTGTGAGTGATTGAGAGAGAGAGAAAGAGAAGCTGTGAGTGAGAGAGAGAGAGAAAGAGCTGTGAGTGAGAGAGAGAGATAAAGACAAGCTGTGAGAGAGAGACAGAGAAAGAGAAGCTGAGTGAGAGATAGAGAGAAAGAGAAGCTGTGAGTGAGAGAGAGAAAGAGAAGCTGTGAGAGAGAGAGAGAAAGAGAAGTTGTGAGTGAGAGAGAAAGAAAGAAAGAGAAGCTGTGAGTGAGAGAGAGAGAAAGAGAAGCTGTGAGTGAGAGAGAGAGAAAGAAAGAGAAGCTGAGTGAGATAGAGAGAGAGAAAGAGAAGCTGTGAGTGAGAGAGAGAGAGAAGCTGTGAGTGAGTGATAGAGAGAGAGAGAAGATGTGAGTGAGAGAGAGGGAAAGAGAATCTGTGAGTGAGAGAGAGAGAGAAAGAGAAGCTGTGAGTGAGAGAGAGAAAGCTAAATAGAAGCTGTGAGTTAGAGAGAGAAAGAGAAGCTGTGAGTGAGAGAGAGAGAAAGAGAAGCTGTGAGTGAGAGAGAGAGAGAAGCTGTGAGTGAGAGAGAGAGAGAGAAAGAGAAGATGTGAGTGAGAGAGAGAGAAAGAGAAGCTGTGAGAGAGAGACAAAGAGAAGCTGTGAGTGTGAGAGAGAGAGTAAGAAAAGCTGTGAGTGAGAGAGAGAGAAGCTGTGAGAGAGAGAGAGAAGCTGTGTGTGTGTGAGAGAGAAAGAGAAGCTGTGAGTGAGAGTGAGTGAAAGAGAGAGAGAGAAGCTATGACAGTGATAGAGAGAGAGCAAAAGAGAAGCTGTGAGTGAGAGAGAGAGAGAAGCTGTGAGTGAGAGAGAGAGAATGAGAAGCTGTGAGTGAGAGAGAGAGAAAGAGAAGCTGAGTGAGAAAGAGAGAGAGAAAGAGAAGCTGTGAGTGAGAGAGAGAGAGCGAAAGAGAAGCTGAGAGTGCGAGAGAGAAAGAGTAGCTGTGAGTGAGAGAGAGAAAGAGAAGCTGAGAAAGAGAGATAGAAAGAGAAGCTGTGAGTGAGAGAGAGAGAGAGAAAGATAAGCTGAGTGAGAGAGAGAGAAAGAGAAGCTGAGTGAGAGAGAGAGAGAGAAAGGAAAGCTGTGTGAGAGAGAGAGAGAAGCTGTGAGTGAGTGAGAGAGAGAGGGAGAAAGAGAAGCTGTGAGTGAGAGAGAGACAGAGAAAGAGACACTGTGAGTGAGAGAGAGAGAGAAAGAGATGCTGTGTGTGTGTGAGAGAGAGAAGCTGTGAGTGAGAGAGAGAGAGAGAGATGTGAGTGAGAGAGAGAAAGAGAAAGAGAAGCTGTGAGTGAGAGAGAGAGAGAAAGAGAAGTAGTGAGATAGGGAGGGAGAGAAAGAGAAGCTGTGAGTGAGAGAGAGAGAGAAAGAGAAGTTGTGAGTGAGAGAGAGAGAGAAGCTGTCAGTGAGAGAGAGAGAGAGAAAGAGAAGCTGTGAGTGAGAGAGATATATAGTCAAGCTGTGAGAGAGAGACAGAGAAAGAGACACTGTGAGTGAGAGAGAGAGAGAAAGAGATGCTGAGAGAGAGAGAGAGAAGCTTTGAGTGAGAGAGAGAGAGAAGCTGTGAGTGAGTGAGAGAGAGATGTGAGTGAGTGAGAGAAAGAGAAGCAGTGAGTGAGAGAGAGAGAGAAAGAAGCTGTGAATGAGAGAGAGAGAGAGAGAAAGAGAAGCTGTGAGTGAGAGAGAGAGAGAAAGAGAAGCTGTGAGTGAGAGAGAGAGAAAGAGAGAACGAGAAGCTGTGAGTGAGAGAGAGAGCTGTGAGTGAGAGAGAAAGAGAAGCTGTGAGTGAGAGAGAGAGAAAAGCTGTGAGTGAGAGAGAGAGAGAAGGTGTGAGTGAGAAAGAGAGAGAGAGAAGATGTGAGTGAGAGAGAGAGAGAAGCTGTGAGTGAGAGAGAGAGAGAAAGAGAAGTTATGAGAGAGAGAGAGAGAAAGAGAAGCTTTGAGTGAGAGAGAGAGAGAAAGAGAAGCTGTGAGTGAGAGAGAGAGAAAGAGAAGCTGTGAGTGTGAGAGAGAGAAAGATAGAGAAGCTGTGAGTGAGATAGAGAGAGAGAAAGAGAAGTTGTGAGAGAGAGTGAGTGAGAGAGAGAGAAAAGCTGTGAGTGTGAGAGAGGGAGAGAAGCTGTAGGTGAGAAAGAGAGAGAGGGAAGATGTGAGTGAGAGAGTGAGAGAGAAGCTGTGAGTGAGAGAGAGATAGAGAAGCTGTGAGTGAGAGAGAGATAAAGAGAAGCTGTGAGTTAGATAGAGACAGAGAAAGAGAAGCTGTGAGTGAGAGAGAGAGAGAGAAAGAGAAAAGCTGTGAGTGAGTGAGAGAGAGAAGCTGTGAGTGAGAGAGAGATAAAGAGCTGTGAGTTAGAGAGAGACAGAGAAAGAGAAGCTGTGAGTGAGAGAGAGAGAGAGAAAGAAGCTGTGAGTGAGAGAGAGATAAAGAGAAGCTGTGAGTTAGAGAGAGACAGAGAAAGAGAAGCTGTGAGTGAGAGAGAGAGAGAAAGAGAAGCTGTGAGTGAGAGAGAGAGAGAGAGAAAGAGAAGCTGTGAGTGAGAGAGAGAGAGAGAAAGAGAAGCTTTGAGTGAGAGAGAGAGAGAAAGAGAAGCTGTGAGTGAGATAGAGAGAGAGAAACTGTGAGTGAGTGAGAGAGAGACGCTGTGAGTGAGTGAGCGAGAGAGAGAGAGAGAGAAGCTGTGTGTGTGAGAGAGAGAAAGAGAAGCTGTGAGTGAGAGAGAGAGCAGGAGAAGCTGTGAGTGAGAGAGAAAGAGAGAGAAGCTGTGAGTGAGAGAGAGAGAGAGAAAGAGAAGCTGTGAGTGAGATAGAGAG
Source organism: Bradypodion ventrale (assembly GCA_035047345.1). Taxonomy (NCBI): domain Eukaryota; kingdom Metazoa; phylum Chordata; class Lepidosauria; order Squamata; family Chamaeleonidae; genus Bradypodion; species Bradypodion ventrale. The sequence goes on along the minus strand of JAWDJE010000018.1, from coordinate 7,486,159 downwards.
AGAAACTGTGAGTGAGTGAGAGAGAGAAATGTGAGTGAGTGAGAGAGAGAAGCTGTGAGTGAGTGAGAGAGAGAGAGAGAGAAGATGTGTGTGAGAGAGAGAGAGAAAGAGAAGCTGTAAGTGAGAGAGAGAAATAGAACCTGAGAATGTGAGAGAGAGATAAAGGGAAGCTGTGAGTTAGAGAGAGACAAAGAGAAGCTGTGAGTGAGAGAGAGAGAGAGAAAGAGAAAGAGAGGGTGTGTGTGTGTGAGAGAGAGAAGCTGTGAGTGAATGAGAGAGAGAGGGAAAAATAGAAGCTGTGAGAGAGAGAAATTGAAGCTGTGAGTGAGAGAGATATATAGTCAAGGTGTGAGAGAGAGACAGAGAAAGAGACACTGTGAGTGAGAGAGAGAGATAAAGAGATGCTGTGAGAGAGAGAGAAGCTGTGAGTGAGAGAGAGAGAGAGAAGCTGTGAGTGAGAGAGAGAGATGAGAGTGAGAGAGAGAAAGAGAAAGAGAAGCTGTGAGTGAGAGAGAGAGATAAAGAGAAGCTGTGAGTGAGAGAGAGAGAGAAAGAGAAGCTGTGAGTGAGAGAGAGAGAGAAAGAGAAGCAGTGAGAGAGGGAGAGAGAGAAAGAGAAGGTGTGAGTGAGAGAGAGAGAGAAAGAGAAGTTGTGAGTGAGAGAGAGAGAGAAGCTGTGAGTGAGTGATAGAAAGAGAGAGAGAGAAAAGCTGTGAGTGAGAGAGAGAGAGAAGCTGTGAGTGAGAGAGAAAGAGTAGCTTGAGTGAGAGAGAGAGAAAGATAAGCTGAGTGAGAGAAAGAGAGAAAGAGAAGTTGTGAGTGAGAGAGAGAGAGAAAGAGAAGCTGTGAGTGAGAGAGAGAGAAGCTGTGTGAGAGTGAAAGAAACTCTTTGAGAGGGAGTGAGAGAGAGAGAGAGAAAGAGAAGCTGTGTGTGCGAGAGAAAGAAAGAGTAGCTGTGAGTAAGAGAGAGAGAATGAGAAGCTGTGAGTGAGAGAGAAAGAAAGAAATAGAAGCTTTGAGTGAGTGAGAGAGAGAGAGAAGTTGTGAGTTAGAGAGAGAGGGAGAAAGAGAAGCTGTGAGTGAGAGAGAGAGAGAGAAGCTGTGAGTGAGAGAGAGAGAAAGAGAAGCTGTGAGTGAGAGAGAGAGAGAAAGAGCTGTGAGTGAGAGAGAGAGAGAAGCTGTGAGAGAGAGAGAGAGAGAGTAGCTGTGAGTAAGAGAGAGAGAGAAGCTTTGAGTGAGAGAGAGAGAGAAGCTGTGTGAGAGAGAGAAAGAAACTCTGTGAGAGAGAGTGAGAGAGAGATAGAGAAGCTTTGTGTGTGAGAGAGAAAAAGAGTAGCTGTGAGATAGAGAAAGAGAAAGAGAAGTGAGTGAGAGAGAGAGAGAGAAAGAGAAGCTGTGAGTGAGAGAGAGAGAAGCTGTGAGTGATTGAGAGAGAGAGAAAGAGAAGCTGTGAGTGAGAGAGAGAGAGAAAGAGCTGTGAGTGAGAGAGAGAGATAAAGACAAGCTGTGAGAGAGAGACAGAGAAAGAGAAGCTGAGTGAGAGATAGAGAGAAAGAGAAGCTGTGAGTGAGAGAGAGAGAAAGAGAAGCTGTGAGAGAGAGAGAGAGAAAGAGAAGTTGTGAGTGAGAGAGAAAGAAAGAAAGAGAAGCTGTGAGTGAGAGAGAGAGAAAGAGAAGCTGTGAGTGAGAGAGAGAGAAAGAAAGAGAAGCTGAGTGAGATAGAGAGAGAGAAAGAGAAGCTGTGAGTGAGAGAGAGAGAGAAGCTGTGAGTGAGTGATAGAGAGAGAGAGAAGATGTGAGTGAGAGAGAGGGAAAGAGAATCTGTGAGTGAGAGAGAGAGAGAAAGAGAAGCTGTGAGTGAGAGAGAGAAAGCTAAATAGAAGCTGTGAGTTAGAGAGAGAAAGAGAAGCTGTGAGTGAGAGAGAGAGAAAGAGAAGCTGTGAGTGAGAGAGAGAGAGAAGCTGTGAGTGAGAGAGAGAGAGAGAAAGAGAAGATGTGAGTGAGAGAGAGAGAAAGAGAAGCTGTGAGAGAGAGACAAAGAGAAGCTGTGAGTGTGAGAGAGAGAGTAAGAGAAGCTGTGAGTGAGAGAGAGAGAAGCTGTGAGAGAGAGAGAGAAGCTGTGTGTGTGTGAGAGAGAAAGAGAAGCTGTGAGTGAGAGTGAGTGAAAGAGAGAGAGAGAAGCTATGACAGTGATAGAGAGAGAGCAAAAGAGAAGCTGTGAGTGAGAGAGAGAGAGAAGCTGTGAGTGAGAGAGAGAGAATGAGAAGCTGTGAGTGAGAGAGAGAGAAAGAGAAGCTGAGTGAGAAAGAGAGAGAGAAAGAGAAGCTGTGAGTGAGAGAGAGAGAGCGAAAGAGACGCTGAGAGTGCGAGAGAGAAAGAGTAGCTGTGAGTGAGAGAGAGAAAGAGAAGCTGAGAAAGAGAGATAGAAAGAGAAGCTGTGAGTGAGAGAGAGAGAGAGAAAGATAAGCTGAGTGAGAGAGAGAGAAAGAGAAGCTGAGTGAGAGAGAGAGAGAGAAAGGAAAGCTGTGTGTGAGAGAGAGAGAAGCTGTGAGTGAGTGAGAGAGAGAGGGAGAAAGAGAAGCTGTGAGTGAGAGAGAGACAGAGAAAGAGACACTGTGAGTGAGAGAGAGAGAGAAAGAGATGCTGTGTGTGTGAGAGAGAGAAGCTGTGAGAGAGAGAGAGAGAGAGAGAGAGATGTGAGTGAGAGAGAGAAAGAGAAAGAGAAGCTGTGAGTGAGAGAGAGAGAGAAAGAGAAGTAGTGAGATAGGGAGGGAGAGAAAGAGAAGCTGTGAGTGAGAGAGAGAGAGAAAGAGAAGTTGTGAGTGAGAGAGAGAGAGAAGCTGTCAGTGAGAGAGAGAGAGAGAAAGAGAAGCTGTGAGTGAGAGAGATATATAGTCAAGCTGTGAGAGAGAGACAGAGAAAGAGACACTGTGAGTGAGAGAGAGAGAAAGAGATGCTGAGAGAGAGAGAGAGAGAAGCTTTGAGTGAGAGAGAGAGAGAAGCTGTGAGTGAGTGAGAGAGAGATGTGAGTGAGTGAGAGAAAGAGAAAGAGATGCAGTGAGTGAGAGAGAGAGAGAAAGAAGCTGTGAATGAGAGAGAGAGAGAGAGAAAGAGAAGCTGTGAGTGAGAGAGAGAGAGAAAGAGAAGCTGTGAGTGAGAGAGAGAGAAAGAGAGAAAGAGAAGCTGTGAGTGAGAGAGAGAGCTGTGAGTGAGAGAGAAAGAGAAGCTGTGAGTGAGAGAGAGAGAAAAGCTGTGAGTGAGAGAGAGAGAGAAGGTGTGAGTGAGAAAGAGAGAGAGAGAAGATGTGAGTGAGAGAGAGAGAGAAGCTGTGAGTGAGAGAGAGAGAGAAAGAGAAGTTATGAGAGAGAGAGAGAGAAAGAGAAGCTGTGAGTGAGAGAGAGAGAGAGAAAGAGAAGCTTTGAGTGAGAGAGAGAGAGAAAGAGAAGCTGTGAGTGAGAGAGAGAGAAAGAGAAGCTGTGAGTGTGAGAGAGAGAAAGATAGAGAAGCTGTGAGTGAGATAGAGAGAGAGAAAGAGAAGTTGTGAGAGAGAGTGAGTGAGAGAGAGAGAAAAGCTGTGAGTGTGAGAGAGGGAGAGAAGCTGTAGGTGAGAAAGAGAGAGAGGGAAGATGTGAGTGAGAGAGTGAGAGAGAAGCTGTGAGTGAGAGAGAGATAGAGAAGCTGTGAGTGAGAGAGAGATAAAGAGAAGCTGTGAGTTAGATAGAGACAGAGAAAGAGAAGCTGTGAGTGAGAGAGAGAGAGAGAAAGAGAAAAGCTGTGAGTGAGAGAGAGAGAGAGAAGCTGTGAGTGAGAGAGAGATAAAGAGCTGTGAGTTAGAGAGAGACAGAGAAAGAGAAGCTGTGAGTGAGAGAGAGAGAGAGAAAGAAGCTGTGAGTGAGAGAGAGAGAGAAAGAGAAGCTGTGAGTGAGAGAGAGAGAGAGAGAAAGAGAAGCTGTGAGTGAGAGAGAGAGAGAGAAAGAGAAGCTTTGAGTGAGAGAGAGAGAGAAAGAGAAGCTGTGAGTGAGATAGAGAGAGAGAAACTGTGAGTGAGTGAGAGAGAGAGACGCTGTGAGTGAGTGAGCGAGAGAGAGAGAGAGAGAAGCTGTGTGTGTGAGAGAGAGAAAGAGAAGCTGTAAGTGAGAGAGAGAGAAATAGAACCTGAGAGTGAGAGAGAGATAAAGGGAAGCTGTGAGTTAGAGAGAGACAAAGAGAAGCTGTGAGTGAGAGAGAGAGAGAAAGAGAAAGAGAGGCTGTGTGTGTATGTGAGAGAGAAGCTGTGAGTGAGTGAGAGAGAGAGGGAGAAATAGAAGCTGTGAGAGAAAGAGAAAGAGAAGCTGTGAGTGAGAGAGATATATAGTCATGCTGTGAGAGAGAGATAGAGAAAGAGACACTGTGAATGAGAGAGAGAGATAAAGAGATGCTGTGAGAGAGAGAGAAGCTGTGAGTGAGTGAGAGAGAGAAGCTGTGAGTGAGAGAGAGAGAGATGTGAGTGAGAGAGAGAAAGAGAAAGAGAAGCTGTGAGTGAGAGAGAGAGAGAGAGAGAAGTTGTGAGTGAGAGAGAGAGAGAAGCTGTCAGTGAGAGAGAGAGAGAAAGAGAAGCTGTGAGTGAGAGAGATATATAGTCAAGCTGTGAGAGAGAGACAGAGAAAGAGACACTGTGAGTGAGAGAGAGAGAGAAAGAGATGCTGAGAGAGAGAGAAGCTTTGAGTGAGAGAGAGAGAAGCTGTGTGTGAGTGAGAGAGAGATGTGAGTGAGTGAGAGAAAGAGAAAGAGAAGCAGTGAGTGAGAGAGAGAGAGAAAGAGAAGCTGTGAGTGAGAGAGAGAGAGAGAGAGAAAGAGAAGCAGTGAGAGAGGGAGAGAGAGAAAGAGAAGCTGTTAGTGAGAGAGAGAGAGAAAGAGAAGCTGTGAGAGAGAGTGAGAGAGAGAGAGAATAGCTGTGAGTGAGAGAGAGAAGGTGTGAGTGAGAAAGAGAGAGAGAAGATGTGAGTGAGAGAGAGAGAGAGAAGCTGTGAGTGAGTGAGAGAGAGAAAGAGAAGTTGTGAGTGAGTGAGAGAGAGAGAAGCTGTGAGTGAGAGAGAGAAAGAGAAGCTGTGAGAGAGAGTGAGAGAGAGAGAGAGAAAAGATGTGAGTGTGAGAGAGAGTGAGAAGCTGTAGGTGAGAAAGAGAGAGAGGGATGATGTGAGTGAGAGAGTGAGAGAGAAGCTGTGAGTGAGAGAGAGATAGAGAAGTTGTGAGTGAGAGAGAGATAAAGAGAAGCTGTGGGTTAGATAGAGACAGAGAAAGAGAAGCTGTGAGTGAGAGAGAGAGAGAGAGAACGAGAAAAGCTGTGAGTGAGAGAGAGAGAGAAGCTGTGAGTGAGAGAGAGATAAAGAGAAGCTGTGAGTTAGAGAGAGACAGAGAAAGAGAAGCTGTGAGTGAGAGAGAGAGAGAGAAAGAGAAGCTGTGAGTGAGAGAGAGATAAAGAGAAGCTGTGAGTTAGAGAGAGACAGAGAAAGAGAAGCTGTGAGTGAGGGAGAGAGAGAAAGAGAAGCTGTGATTGAGAGAGAGAGAGAAAGAGAAGCTGTGAGTGAGAGAGAGAGAGAAAGAGAAGCTGTGAGTGAGAGAGAGAGAGAGAAAGAGAAGCTTTGAGTGAGAGAGAGAGAGAGAGAAGCTGTGAGTGAGATAGAGAGAGAGAAACTGTGAGTGAGTGAGAGAGAGAAGCTGTGAGTGAGAGAGAGCGAGAGAGAGAGAGAGAGAGAAGCTGTGTGTGTGAGAGAGAAAGAGAAGCTGTAAGTGAGAGAGAGAGAAATAGAACCTGAGTGAGAGAGAGATAAAGGGAAGCTGTGAGTTAAAGAGAGACAAAGAGAAGCTGTGAGTGAGAGAGAGAGAGAGAGGGAGAAAGAGAAGCAGTGAGAGAGGGAGAGAGAGAAAGAGAAGCTGTTAGTGAGAGAGAGAGAGAGAAAGAGAAGCTGTGAGAGAGAGTGAGAGAGAGAGAGAAAAGCTGTGAGTGAGAGAGAGAGAAGGTGTGAGTGAGAAAGAGAGAGAAAGAGAAGTTGTGAGTGAGTGAGAGAGAGAGAAGCTGTGAGTGAGAGAGAGAGAAAGAGAAGCTGTGAGAGAGTGTGAGAGAGAGAAGAGAGAAAAGCTGTGAGTGTGTGAGAGAGAGAGAAGCTGTAGGTGAGAAAGAGAGAGAGGGAAGATGTGAGTGAGAGAGTGAGAGAGAAGCTCTGAGTGAGAGATAGATAGAGAAGTTGTGAGTGAGAGAGAGATAAAGAGAAGCTGTGAGTTAGATAGAGACAGAGAAAGAGAAGCTGTGAGTGAGAGAGAGAGAGAGAAAGAGAAAAGCTATGAGTGAGAGAGAGAGAGAAGCTGTGAGTGAGAGAGGGATAAAGAGAAGCTGTGAGTTAGAGAGAGACAGAGAAAGAGAAGCTGTGAGTGAGAGAGAAAGAGAGAAAGAGAAGCTGTGAGTGAGAGAGATAAAGAGAAGCTGTGAGTTAGAGAGAGACAGAGAAAGAGAAGCTGTGTGTGTGAGAGAGAGAGAAAGAGAAGCTGTGATTGAGAGAGAGAGAGAGAGAGAGAAGGTGTGAGTGAGAGACAGAGAAAGAAAGAGAAGCTGTGAGTGAGAGAGAGAGAGAGAGTGAGAGAAGCTTTGAGTGAGAGAGAGAGAAAGAAAGAGAAGCTCTGAGTGAGATAGAGAGAAGAGAAACTGTGAGTGAGTGAGAGAGAGAAGCTGTGAGTGAGTGAGAGAGAGAGAGAGAGAGAAGCTGTGTGTGTGAGAGAGAAAGAGAAGCTGTAAGTGAGAGAGAGAGAAATAGAACCTGAGAGTGAGAGAGAGATAAAGGGAAGCTGTGAGTTAGAGAGAGACAAAGAGAAGCTGTGAGTGAGAGAGAGAGAGAGAAAGAGAAAGAGAGGCTGTGTGTGTGTGTGAGAGAGAAGCTGTGAGTGAGTGAGAGAGAGAGGGAGAAATAGAAGCTGTGAGAGAGAGAGAAAGAGAAGCTGTGAGTGAGAGAGATATATAGTCAAGCTGTGAGAGAGAGACAGAGAAAGAGACACTGTGAATGAGAGAGAGAGATAAAGAGATGCTGTGTGAGAGAGAGAAGCTGTGAGTGAGAGAGAGAGAGAAGCTGTGAGTGAGAGAGAGATGTGAGTGAGAGAGAGAAAGAGAAAGAGAAGCTGTGAGTGAGAGAGGGAGAGATAAAGAGAAGCTGTGAGTGAGAGAGAGAGAGAAAGAGAAGCTGTGAGTGAGACAGAGAGAGAAAAAGAAGCAGTGAGAGAGGGAGAGAGAGAAAGAGAAAGTGTGAGTGAGAGAGACAGAGATAGAGAAGCTGAGTGAGAGATAGAGAGAAAGAGAAGCTGAGAGAGAGAGAGAGTGAAAGAGAAGGTGTGAGTGAGAGAGAGAGAAAGAGAAGCTGTGAGTGTGAGAGAGAGAAAGATAGAGAAGCTGTGAGTGAGATAGAGAGAGAGAAAGAGAAGCTGTGAGTGAGAGAGAGAGAGAAAGAGATGCTGTGAGTGAGTGAGTGAGAGAGAGAGAACAGCTGTGAGTGAGAGAGAGAGAGAAGCTGTGAGTCAGAGAGAGATAAAGAGAAGCTGTGAGTTAGAGAGAGAGAGAGAAAGAGAAGCTGTGAGTGAGAGAGAGAGAGAGAGAAGCTGTGAGTGAGTGAGAGAGAGAGAAGCTGTGAGTGAGAGAGAGAGAAGCTGTGTGTGAGAGAGAGAAAAGCTGTGAGTGAGAGAGAGAGAGAGAAGCTGTGAGTGAGAGAGAAAGAGTAGCTGTGAGTGAGAGAGAGAGAGAAAGATAAGCTGAGTGAGAGAAAGAGAGAAAGAGAAGCTGTGAGAGAGAGAGAGAGAAAGAGAAGCTGTGAGTGAGAGAGAGAGAAGCTGTGTGAGAGAGAAAGAAACTCTTTGAGAGGGAGTGAGAGAGAGAGAGAAAGAGAAGCTGTGTGTGCGAGAGAAAGAAAGAGTAGCTGTGAGTAAGAGAGAGAGAAAGAGAAGCTGTGAGTGAGAGAGAGAGAGAAAGAGCTGTGATTGAGAGAGAGAGAGAAGCTGTGAGTGAGTGAGAGAGAGAGAGAAAGAGAAGCTGTGAGTGAGAGAAAGAGAGAGAGAAGCTGTGAGTGAGAGAGAGAGAAAGACCAGCTGTGAGAGAGAGACAGAGATAGAGAAGCTGAGTGAGAGATAGAGAGAAAGAGAAGCTGAGAGAGAGAGAGAGTGAAAGAGAAGGTGTGAGTGAGAGAGAGAGAAAGAGAAGCTGTGAGTGTGAGAGAGAGAAAGATAGAGAAGCTGTGAGTGAGATAGAGAGAGAGAAAGAGAAGCTGTGAGTGAGAGAGAGAGAGAGAAGCTGTGAGTGAGTGATAGAGAGAGAGAGAGAGATGTGAGTGCTAGAGAGAGAAAGAGAAGCTGTGAGTGAGAGAGAGAGAAAAAGAGAAGCTGTGAGTGAGAGAGAGAGAGAAAGAGAAGCTGTGAGAGAGAGAGAGAAGCTGTGAGTGAGAGAGAGAGAGAGAAAGAGAAGATGTGACTGTGAGAGAGAGTAAGAGAAGCTGTGAGTGAGAGAGAGAGAAAGAGAAGCTGTGAGTGAGCGAGAGAGAGAAAGAGAAGCTATGAGTGAGAGAGATAGAGAAAGAGAAGCTGTGAGTGAGAGAGAGAGAAAGAGAAGCTGTGAGTGAGAGAGAGAGAAGTTGTGAGTGAGAGAGAGAGAGAAAGAGAAGCTGTGAGTGAGAGAGAAAGAGAAGGTGTGAGTGAGAGAGAGAGAGAAAGAGAAGGTGTGAGTGAGAGAGAGAGAGAGAAAGAGAAGCTGTGAGTGAGAGAGAGAGAAGTTGTGAGTGAGAGAGAGAGAGAAAGAGAAGGTGTGAGTGAGAGAGAGAGAGAGAAAGAGAAGCTGTGAGAGAGAGAGAGAGAGAAGCTGTGAGTGAGAGAGAGAGAGAAAGAGAAGCTGTGAGTGAGAGAGAGAAAGAGAAGTTGTGAGTGAGAGAGAAAGAAAGAAAGAGAAGCTGTGAGTGAGATAGAGAGAGAGAAAGAGAAGCTGTGAGTGAGAGAGAGAAAGAGAAGCTGTGAGTGAGAGAGAGAGAAGTTGTGAGTGAGAGAGAGAGAGAAAGAGAAGCTGTGAGTGAGAGAGAAAGAGAAGGTGTGAGTGAGAGAGAGAAAGAGAAGGTGTGAGTGAGAGAGAGAGAGAAAGAGAAGCTGTGAGTGAGAGAGAGAGAAAGAGAAGCTGTGAGTGAGAGAAAGAGAGAGAGAAGGAGAAGCTGTGAGTGAGATAGAGAGAGAGAAATAGAAGCTGTGAGTGAGAGAGAGAGAGAAAAAGAGAAGCTGTGAGTGAGAGAGAGTGAGTGAAGCTGTGTGTGTGTGTGAGAGAGAGAGACGCTGTGAGTGAGAGAGAGAAGCTGTGAGTGAGAGAGAGAGAAAGAGCAGCTGTGTGAGGGAGAGATAAAGAGAAGCTGTGAGTTAGAGAGAGACAGAGAAAGAGAAGCTGTGAGTGAGAGAGAGAGAGAAGCTGTGAGTGAGAGAGAGAGAGAAAGAGAAGCTGTGAGAGAGAGTGAGTGAGAGAGAGAGAAAAGCTGTGAGTGAGAGAGAGAGAGAAGCTGTAGGTGAGAAAGAGAGAGAGAGAAGATGTGAGTGAGAGAGTGAGAGAGAAGCTGTGAGTGAGAGAGAGATAAGCTGTGAGTGAGAGAGAGATAAAGAGAAGCTGTGAGTTAGATAGAGACAGAGAAAGAGAAGCTGTGAGTGAGAGAGAGAGAAAGAGAAAAGCTGTGAGTGAGAGAGAGAGAGAAGCTGTGAGTGAGAGAGAGATAAAGAGAAGCTGTGAGTTAGAGAGAGACAGAGAAAGAGAAGCTGTGAGTGAGAGAGAGAGAGAAGCTGTGAGTGAGAGAGAGATAAAGAGAAGCTGTGAGTTAGAGCGAGACAGAGAAAGAGAAGCTGTGAGTGAGAGAGAGAGAGAAAGAGAAGCTGTGAGTGAGAGAGAGAGAGAAAGAGAAGCTGTGAGTGAGATAGAGAGAGAGAAAGAGAAGCTGTGAGTGAGAGAGAGAGAAAGAGAAGCTGTGAGTGAGAGAGAGAGAAGTTGTGAGTGAGAGAGAGAGAGAAAGAGAAGCTGTGAGTGAGAGAGAAAGAGAAGGTGTGAGTGAGAGAGAGAGAAAGGGAAGGTGTGAGTGAGAGAGAGAGAGAAAGAGAAGCTGTGAGTGAGAGAGAGAGAAAGAGAAGCTTTGAGTGAGAGAAAGAGAGAGAGAAGGAGAAGCTGTGAGTGAGATAGATAGAGAGAAAAAGAAGCTGTGAGTGAGAGAGAGAGAAAAAGAGAAGCTGTGAGTGAGAGAGAGTGAGTGAAGCTGTGTGTGTGTGAGAGAGAGAGAGACACTGTGAGTGAGAGAGAGAGAAGCTGTGAGTGAGAGAGAGAGAAAGAGCAGCTGTGTGAGGGAGAGATAAAGAGAAGCTGTGAGTTAGAGAGAGACAGAGAAAGAGAAGCTGTGAGTGAGAGAGAGAGAGAAGCTGTGAGTGAGAGAGAGAAAGAGAAGATGTGATTGAGAGAGAGAAAGAGACGGTGTGAGGGAGAGAGAAAGAGAAGCTGTGACTGAGAGAGAGAGATAAAAACAAGCTGTGAGTTAGAGAGAGACAGAGAAAGAGAAGCTGTGAGTGAGAGAGAGAGAAAGAGAAGCTGTGAGTGAGAGAAAGAGAGAGATAAATAGAAGCTGTGAGTTAGATAGAGAAAGAGAAGCTGCGAGTTAGAGAGAGAGAAAGAGAAGCTGTGAGTGAGAGAGAGAGAGACGCTGTGAGTGAGAGAGAGAGAGAGAAAAAGAAGATGTGAGTGAGAGAGAGAGAAAGAGAAGGTGTGAGAGAGAGAGACAAAGAGAAGCTGTGAGTGAGAGAGAGAGTAAGAGAAGCTGTGAGTGAGAGAGAGAGAGAGAGAAGCTGTGTGTGTGAGAGAGAGAGGCTATGTGTGTGTGAGAGAGAAAGAGAAGCTGTGAGTGAGAGTGAGTGAAAGAGAGAGAGAGAAGCTGTGACAGTGATAGAGAGAGAGCAAGAGAGAAGCTGTGAGTGAGAGAGAGAGAGAAAGAGAAGCTGTGAGTGAGAGAGAGAGAAACAGAAGCTGTGAGTGAGAGAGAGAGAAAGAGAAGCTGAATAAAAAAGAGAGAGAGAAAGAGAAGCTGTGAGTGAGAGAGAGAGAGAGAAGCTGTGAGTGAGAGAGAGAGAGAGCGAAAGAGACGCTGAGAGTGCGAGAGAGAAAGAGTAGCTGTGAGTGAGAGAGAGAGAAAGAGAAGCTGTGAGAAAGAGAGAGAGAAAGAGAAGCTGTGAGTGAGAGAGAGAGAAAGATAAGCTGAGAGAGAGAGAGAAAGAGAAGCTGAGTGAGAGAGAGAGAGAGAAAGGGAAGCTGTGTGTGAGAGAGAGAGAAGCTGTGAGTGAGTGAGAGAGAGAGAGAGAAAGAAAGAGAAGCTGTGAGTGAGAGAGAGACAGAGAAAGAGACACTGTGAGTGAGAGAGAGAGCGAGAAAGAGATGCTGTGTGAGAGAGAGAGAGAAGCTGTGAGTGAGAGAGAGAAAAACAAGATGTGAGTGTGAGAGAGAGAAAGAGAAGCTGTGAGAGAGAGAGACAAAGAGAAGCTGTGAGTGAGAGAGAGAGTAAGAGAAGCTGTGAGTGAGAGAGAGAGAGAGAGAAGCTGTGTGTGTGTGAGAGAGAGGCTATGTGTGTGTGAGAGAGAAAGAGAAGCTGTGAGTGAGAGTGAGTGAAAGAGAGAGAGAGAAGCTGTGACAGTGATAGAGAGAGAGCAAAAGAGAAGCTGTGAGTGAGAGAGAGAGAGAAAGAGAAGCTGTGAGTGAGAGAGAGAGAAACAGAAGCTGTGAGTGAGAGAGAGAGAAAGAGAAGCTGAATAAGAAAGAGAGAGAGAAAGAGAAGCTGTGAGTGAGAGAGAGAGAAAGAGAAGCTGTGAGTGAGAGAGAGAGAGCAAAAGAGACGCTGAGAGTGCGAGAGAGAAAGAGTAGCTGTGAGTGAGAGAGAGAGAAAGAGAAGCTGTGAGAAAGAGAGAGAGAAAGAGAAGCTGTGAGTGAGAGAGAGAGAAAGATAATCTGAGAGAGAGAGAGAAAGAGAAGCTGAGTGTGAGAGAGAGAGAGAAAGGGAAGCTGTGTGTGAGAGAGAGAAGCTGTGAGTGAGTGAGAGAGAGAGAGAGAAAGAAAGAGAAGCTGTGAGTGAGAGAGAGACAGAGAAAGAGACACTGTGAGTGAGAGAGAGAGCGAGAAAGAGATGCTGTGTGAGAGAGAGAGAGAGAAGATGTGAGTGAGAGAGAGAGAGAAGCTGTGAGTGAGAGAGAGAGAGATGTGAGTGAGAGAGAGAGAGAGAAAGAGAAGCTGTGAGTGAGAGAGAGAGAGAAAGAGAAGCAGTGAGAGAGGGAGTGAGAGAAAGAGAAGCTGTGAGTGAGAGAGAGAGAGAGAGAAAGAGAAGTGAGTGAGAGAGAGAGAGAAGCTGTGAGTGAGAGAGAGAGAGAAAGAGAAGCTGTGAGTGAGAGATATATATAGTCAAGCCGTGAGAGAGAGACAGAAAGATACACTGTGAGTGAGAGAGAGAGAGAAAGAGATGCTGAGAGAGAGAAAGAGAGAAGCTTTGAGTGAGAGAGAGAGAGAGAAGCTGTGAGTGAGTGCGAGAGAGAGATGAGAGTGAGTGAGAGAAAGTGAAAGAGAAGCAGTGAGTGAGAGAGAGAGAGAAAGAGAAGCTGTGAGAGAGAGTGAGAGAGAGAGAAAAGCTGTGAGAGAGAGAGAGAGAAGGTGTGAGTGAGAAAGAGAGAGAGAGAAGATGTGAGTGGGAGAGTGAGAGAGAAGCTGTGAGTGAGAGAGAGAGAAAGAGAAGCTGTGAGAGAGAGTGAGTGAGAGAGAGAGAGAAGCTGTGAGTGAGTGAGAGAGAGAGAAAGAGAAGCTGTGAGTGAGAGTGAGAGAAAGAGAAGCTGTGAGTGAGAGAGAGAGATAAAGACAAGTTGTGAGAGAGAGACAGAGAAAGAGAAGCTGAGTGAGAGAGAGAGAAAGAGAAGCTGTGAGTGAGAGAGAGAGAGAAAGAGAAGCTGTGAGATAGAGAGAGAGAAAGAGAAGCTTTGAGTGAGAGAGAGAGAGAAAGAGAAGCTGTGAGTGAGAGAGAGAAAGAGAAGTTGTGAGTGAGAGAGAAAGAAAGAAAGAGAAGCTGTGAGTGAGATAGAGAGAGAGAAAGAGAAGCTGTGAGTGAGAGAGAGAAAGAGAAGCTGTGAGTGAGAGAGAGAGAAGTTGTGAGTGAGAGAGAGAGAGAAAGAGAAGCTGTGAGTGAGAGAGAAAGAGAAAGTGTGAGTGAGAGAGAGAAAGAGAAGGTGTGAGTGAGAGAGAGAGAGAAAGAGAAGCTGTGAGTGAGAGAGAGAGAAAGAGAAGCTGTGAGTGAGAGAAAGAGAGAGAGAAGGAGAAGCTGTGAGTGAGATAGAGAGACAGAAAGAGAAGCTGTGAGTGAGAGAGAGAGAGAAAAAGAGAAGCTGTGAGTGAGAGAGAGTGAGTGAAGCTGTGTGTGTGTGTGTGTGAGAGAGAGACGCTGTGAGTGAGAGAGAGAAGCTGTGAGTGAGAGAGAGAGAAAGAGCAGCTGTGTGAGGGAGAGATAAAGAGAAGCTGTGAGTTAGAGAGAGACAGAGAAAGAGAAGCTGTGAGTGAGAGAGAGAGAGAAGCTGTGAGTGAGAGAGAGAGAGAAAGAGAAGCTGTGAGAGAGAGTGAGTGAGAGAGAGAGAAAAGCTGTGAGTGAGAGAGAGAGAGAAGCTGTAGGTGAGAAAGAGAGAGAGAGAAGATGTGAGTGAGAGAGTGAGAGAGAAGCTGTGAGTGAGAGAGAGATAGAGAAGCTGTGAGTGAGAGAGAGATAAAGAGAAGCTGTGAGTTAGATAGAGACAGAGAAAGAGAAGCTGTGAGTGAGAGAGAGAGAAAGAGAAAAGCTGTGAGTGAGAGAGAGAGAGAAGCTGTGAGTGAGAGAGAGATAAAGAGAAGCTGTGAGTTAGAGAGAGACAGAGAAAGAGAAGCTGTGAGTGAGAGAGAGAGAGAGAAGCTGTGAGTGAGAGAGAGATAAAGAGAAGCTGTGAGTTAGAGAGAGACAGAGAAAGAGAAGCTGTGAGTGAGAGAGAGAGAGAAAGAGAAGCTGTGAGTGAGAGAGAGAGAGAAAGAGAAGCTGTGAGTGAGATAGAGAGAGAGAAAGAGAAGCTGTGAGTGAGAGAGAGAGAAAGAGAAGCTGTGAGTGAGAGAGAGAGAAGTTGTGAGTGAGAGAGAGAGAGAAAGAGACGCTGTGAGTGAGAGAGAAAGAGAAGCTGTGAGTGAGAGAGAGAGAAAGAGAAGGTGTGAGTGAGAGAGAGAGAGAAAGAGAAGCTGTGAGTGAGAGAGAGAGAAAGAGAAGCTTTGAGTGAGAGAAAGAGAGAGAGAAGGAGAAGCTGTGAGTGAGATAGATAGAAAGAGAAGCTGTGAGTGAGAAAGAGAGAGAAAAAGAGAAGCTGTGAGTGAGAGAGAGTGAGTGAAGCTGTGTGTGTGTGTGAGAGAGAGACACTGTGAGTGAGAGAGAGAGAAGCTGTGAGTGAGAGAGGGAGAAAGAGCAGCTGTGTGAGGGAGAGATAAAGAGAAGCTGTGAGTTAGAGAGAGACAGAGAAAGAAAAGCTGTGAGTGAGAGAGAGAAAGAGAAGATGTGATTGAGAGAGAGAAAGAGACGGTGTGAGGGAGAGAGAAAGAGAAGCTGTGACTGAGAGAGAGAGATAAAAACAAGCTGTGAGTTAGAGAGAGACAGAGAAAGAGAAGCTGTGAGTGAGAGAGAGAGAAAGAGAAGCTGTGAGTGAGAGAAAGAGAGAGATAAATAGAAGCTGTGAGTTAGATAGAGAAAGAGAAGCTGTGAGTTAGAGAGAGAGAAAGAGAAGCTGTGAGTGAGAGAGAGAGAGAGAGAAGCTGTGAGTGAGAGAGAGAGAGAGAAAAAGAAGATGTGAGTGAGAGAGAGAGAAAGAGAAGGTGTGAGAGAGAGAGACAAAGAGAAGCTGTGAGTGAGAGAGAGAGTAAGAGAAGCTGTGAGTGAGAGAGAGAGAGAGAGAAGCTGTGTGTGTGTGAGAGAGAGGCTATGTGTGTGTGAGAGAGAAAGAGAAGCTGTGAGTGAGAGTGAGTGAAAGAGAGAGAGAGAAGCTGTGACAGTGATAGAGAGAGAGCAAAAGAGAAGCTGTGAGTGAGAGAGAGAGAGAAAGAGAAGCTGTGAGTGAGAGAGAGAGAAACAGAAGCTGTGAGTGAGAGAGAGAGAAAGAGAAGCTGAATAAGAAAGAGAGAGAGAAAGAGAAGCTGTGAGTGAGAGAGAGAGAGAGAGAAGCTGTTATTGAGAGAGAGAGAGAGCGAAAGAGACGCTGAGAGTGCGAGAGAGAAAGAGTAGCTGTGAGTGCGAGAGAGAGAAAGAGAAGCTGTGAGAAAGAGAGAGAGAAAGAGAAGCTGTGAGTGAGAGAGAGAGAAAGATAAGCTGAGAGAGAGAGAAAGAGAAGCTGAGTGAGAGAGAGAGAGAGAAAGGGAAGCTGTGTGTGAGAGAGAGAGAAGCTGTGAGTGAGTGAGAGAGAGAGAGAGAAAGAAAGAGAAGCTGTGAGTGAGAGAGAGACAGAGAAAGAGACACTGTGAGTGAGAGAGAGAGCGAGAAAGAGATGCTGTGTGTGAGAGAGAGAGAAGCTGTGAGTGAGAGAGAGAAAAAGAAGATGTGAGTGTGAGAGAGAGAAAGAGAAGCTGTGAGAGAGAGAGACAAAGAGAAGCTGTGAGTGAGAGAGAGAGTAAGAGAAGCTGTGAGTGAGAGAGAGAGAGAGAAGCTGTGTGTGTGTGAGAGAGAGGCTATGTGTGTGTGAGAGAGAAAGAGAAGCTGTGAGTGAGAGTGAGTGAAAGAGAGAGAGAGAAGCTGTGACAGTGATAGAGAGAGAGCAAAAGAGAAGCTGTGAGTGAGAGAGAGAGAGAAAGAGAAGCTGTGAGTGAGAGAGAGAGAAACAGAAGCTGTGAGTGAGAGAGAGAGAAAGAGAAGCTGAATAAGAAAGAGAGAGAGAAAGAGAAGCTGTGAGTGAGAGAGAGAGAAAGAGAAGCTGTGAGTGAGAGAGAGAGAGAGCAAAAGAGACGCTGAGAGTGCGAGAGAGAAAGAGTAGCTGTGAGTGAGAGAGAGAGAAAGAGAAGCTGTGAGAAAGAGAGAGAGAAAGAGAAGCTGTGAGTGAGAGAGAGAGAGAAAGATAAGCTGAGAGAGAGAGAAAGAGAAGCTGAGTGAGAGAGAGAGAGAGAAAGGGAAGCTGTGTGTGAGAGAGAGAAGCTGTGAGTGAGTGAGAGAGAGAGAGAGAAAGAAAGAGAAGCTGTGAGTGAGAGAGAGACAGAGAAAGAGACACTGTGAGTGAGAGCGAGAGCGAGAAAGAGATGCTGTAAGAGAGAGAGAGAAGATGTGAGTGAGAGAGAGAGAGAAGCTGTGAGTGAGAGAGAGAGAGATGTGAGTGAGAGAGAGAAAGAGAAAGAGAAGCTGTGAGTGAGAGAGAGAGAGAAAGAGAAGCAGTGAGAGAGGGAGTGAGAGAAAGAGAAGCTGTGAGTGAGAGAGAGAGAGAGAGAAAGAGAAGTGAGTGAGAGAGAGAGAGAAGCTGTGAGTGAGAGAGAGAGAGAAAGAGAAGCTGTGAGTGAGAGATATATATAGTCAAGCCGTGAGAGAGAGACAGAAAGAGACACTGTGAGTGAGAGAGAGAGAGAAAGAGATGCTGAGAGAGAGAAAGAGAGAAGCTTTGAGTGAGAGAGAGAGAGAGAAGCTGTGAGTGAGTGCGAGAGAGAGATGAGAGTGAGTGAGAGAAAGTGAAAGAGAAGCAGTGAGTGAGAGAGAGAGAGAAAGAGAAGCTGTGAGTGAGAGAGAGAGAGAGAAAGAGAAGCAGTGAGAGAGGGAGAGAGAGAGAAAGAGAAGCAGTTAGTGAGAGAGAGAGAGAAAGAGAAGCTGTGAGAGAGAGTGAGAGAGAGAGAAAAGCTGTGAGTGAGAGAGAGAGAGAAGGTGTGAGTGAGAAAGAGAGAGAGAGAAGATGTGAGTGAGAGAGTGAGAGAGTAGCTGTGAGTGAGAGAGAGAGAAAGAGAAGCTGTGAGAGAGAGTGAGTGAGAGAGAGAGAGAGAAGCTGTAGGTGAGAAAGAGAGAGAGAGAAGATGTGAGTGAGAGAGTGAGAGAGAAGTTGTGAGTGAGAGAGAGATAGAGAAGCTGTGAGTGAGAGAGAGATAAAGAGAAGCTGTGAGTTAGATAGAGACAGAGAAAGAGAAGCTGTGAGTGAGAGAGAGAGAAAGAGAAAAGCTGTGAGTGAGAGAGAGAGAAGCTGTGAGAGAGAGATAAAGAGAAGCTGTGAGTTAGAGAGAGACAGAGAAAGAGAAGCTGTGAGTGAGAGAGAGAGAGAGAGAGAAGCTGTGAGTGAGAGAGAGATAAAGAGAAGCTGTGAGTTAGAGAGAGACAGAGAAAGAGAAGCTGTGAGTGAGAGAGAGAGAGAAAGAGAAGCTGTGATTGAGAGAGAGAGAGAAAGAGAAGCTGTGAGTGAGAGAGAGAGAGAGAAAGAGATGCTGTGAGTGAGAGAGAGAGAGAAAGAGAAGCTGTGAGTGAGAGAGAAAGAGAGAGAAGCTGTGAGTGAGAGAGAGAGAGAACGAGAAGCTGTGAGTGAGAGAGAGAGAAAAACTGTGAGTGAGTGAGAGAGAGAAGCTGTGAGTGAGTGAGAGAGAGAGAGAGAAGCTGTGAGAGAGAGAGAGAGAGAGAAGCTGTAAGTGAGAGAGAGAGAAATACAACCTGAGAGTGAGAGAGAGATAAAGGGAAGCTGTGAGTTAGAGAGAGACAAAGAGAAGCTGTGAGTGAGAGAGAGAGAGAGAAAGAGAAAGAGGCTGTGTGTGTGAGAGAGAGAGAGAAGCTGTGAGTGAGTGAGAGAGAGGGAGAAATAGAAGCTGTGAGAGAGAGAGAAAGAGAAGCTGTGAGTGAGAGAGATTTATAGTTAAGCTGTGAGAGAGAGACAGAGAAAGAGACACTGTGAGTGAGAGAGAGATAAAGAGATGCTGTGTGAGAGAGAGAAGCTGTGAGTGAGAGAGAGAGAGAAGCTGTGAGAGAGTGAGAGAGAGATGTGAGTGACAGAGAGAAAGAGAAAGAGAAGCTGTGAGTGAGAGAGAGAGATAAAGAGAAGCTGTGAGTGAGAGAGAGAGAAAGAGAAGCTGTGAGTGTGAGAGAGAAAGATAGAGAAGCTGTGAGTGAGATAGAGAGAGAGAAAGAGAAGCTGTGAGTGAGAGAGAGAGAGAGAGAGAAGCTGTGAGTGAGTGATAGAAAGAGAGAGAGAGAGAAGATGTGAGTGAGAGAGAGAGAAAGAGAAGCTGTGAGTGAGAGAGAGAGAAAAAGAGAAGCTGTGAGTGAGAGAGAGAGAGAAAGAGAAGCTGTGAGTGAGAGAGAGAGAAGCTGTGAGTGAGAGAGAGAGAGAAAGAGAAGCTGTGAGTGAGCGAGATAGAGAAAGAGAAGCTGTGAGTGATAGAGAGAGAGAGAGAGAAGCTGTGAGTGAGAGAGAGAGAGAGAAAGAAAGAGATGCTGTGAGTGAGATAGAGACAGAAAGAGAAGCTGTGAGTGAGAGAGTGGGAGAAAAAGGGAAGCTGTGAGTGAGAGAGAGAGAAAGAGAAGCTGTGAGTGAGAGAGAGAGAGAAAGAGAAGCTGTGAGTGAGTGAGAGAGAGAGAAGCTGTGAGTGAGTGAGAGAGAGAGAGAGAAAGTGAAGCTGTGAGTGAGAGAGAGAGAAAGAGAAGCTGTGAGTGAGAGAGAGATGAAGACAAGCTGTGAGAGAGACAGAGAAAGAGAAGCTGAGTGAGAGAGAGAGAAGGAGAAGCTGTGAGTGAGAGAGACAGAGAAAGAGAAGCTGTGAGTGAGAGAGAGAAAGAAAGAGAAGCTGTGAGTGAGAGAGAGAGAGAGAGAAAGAGAAGCTTTGAGTGAGAGAGAGAGAGAAAGAGAAGCTGTGAGTGAGAGAGAGAGAAAGAGAAGCTGTGAGTGTGAGAGAGAAAGATAGAGAAGCTGTGAGTGAGATAGAGAGAGAGAAAGAGAAGTTGTGAGAGAGAGTGAGAGAGAGAGAGAGAGAAGCTGTGAGTGAGAGAGAGAGAGAAAGAGAAATGAGAGAGAGAGAGAGAGAAGCTGTGAGTGAGCGAGAGAGAGAAAGAGAAGCTTTGAGTGAGAGAGAGAGAGAAAGAGAAGCTGTGAGTGAGAGAGAGAGAAAGAGAAGCTGTGAGTGAGAGAGAGAGAAAGAGAAGCTGTGAGTGTGAGAGAGAAAGATAGAGAAGCTGTGAGTGAGATAGAGAGAGAGAAAGAGAAGCTGTGAGTGAGAGAGAGAGAGAAGCTGTGAGTGAGAGAGAGAGAAAAAGAGAAGCTGTGAGTGAGAGAGAGAGAGAAAGAGAAGCTGTGAGTGAGAGAGAGAGTAGCTGTGAGTGAGCGAGATAGAGAAAGAGAAGCTGTGAGTGATAGAGAGAGAGAGAGAAGCTGTGAGTGAGAGAGAGAGAGAGAAAGAAAGAGATGCTGTGAGTGAGATAGAGACAGAAAGAGAAGCTGTGAGTGAGAGAGAGAGAGAAAGAGAAGCTGTGAGTGAGTGAGAGAGAGAGAAGCTGTGAGTGAGTGAGAGAGAGAGAGAGAAAGAGAAGCTGTGAGTGAGAGAGAGAGAAAGAGAAGCTGTGAGTGAGAGAGAGATAAAGACAAGCTGTGAGAGAGAGACAGAGAAAGAGAAGCTGAGTGAGAGAGAGAGAAGGAGAAGCTGTGAGTGAGAGAGACAGAGAAAGAGAAGCTGTGAGTGAGAGAGAGAGAGAAAGAGAAGCTGTGAGTGAGAGAGAAAGAGAAAGTGTGAGTGAGAGAGAGAAAGAGAAGGTGTGAGTGAGAGAGAGAGAGAGAGAGAAGCTGTGAGTGAGAGAGAGAGAAAGAGAAGCTGTGAGTGAGAGAAAGAGAGAGAGAAGGAGAAGCTGTGAGTGAGATAGAGAGACAGAAAGAGAAGCTGTGAGTGAGAGAGAGAGAGAAAAAGAGAAGCTGTGAGTGAGAGAGAGTGAGTGAAGCTGTGTGTGTGTGTGTGAGAGAGAGAGACGCTGTGAGTGAGAGAGAGAAGCTGTGAGTGAGAGAGAGAGAAAGAGCAGCTGTGTGAGGGAGAGATAAAGAGAAGCTGTGAGTTAGAGAGAGACAGAGAAAGAGAAGCTGTGAGTGAGAGAGAGAGAGAAGCTGTGAGTGAGAGAGAGAGAGAAAGAGAAGCTGTGAGAGAGAGTGAGTGAGAGAGAGAGAAAAGCTGTGAGTGAGAGAGAGAGAGAAGCTGTAGGTGAGAAAGAGAGAGAGAGAAGATGTGAGTGAGAGAGTGAGAGAGAAGCTGTGAGTGAGAGAGAGATAGAGAAGCTGTGAGTGAGAGAGAGATAAAGAGAAGCTGTGAGTTAGATAGAGACAGAGAAAGAGAAGCTGTGAGTGAGAGAGAGAGAAAGAGAAAAGCTGTGAGTGAGAGAGAGAGAGAAGCTGTGAGTGAGAGAGAGATAAAGAGAAGCTGTGAGTTAGAGAGAGACAGAGAAAGAGAAGCTGTGAGTGAGAGAGAGAGAGAGAAGCTGTGAGTGAGAGAGAGATAAAGAGAAGCTGTGAGTTAGAGAGAGACAGAGAAAGAGAAGCTGTGAGTGAGAGAGAGAGAGAAAGAGAAGCTGTGAGTGAGAGAGAGAGAGAAAGAGAAGCTGTGAGTGAGATAGAGAGAGAGAAAGAGAAGCTGTGAGTGAGAGAGAGAGAAAGAGAAGCTGTGAGTGAGAGAGAGAGAAGTTGTGAGTGAGAGAGAGAGAGAAAGAGACGCTGTGAGTGAGAGAGAAAGAGAAGCTGTGAGTGAGAGAGAGAGAAAGAGAAGGTGTGAGTGAGAGAGAGAGAAAGAGAAGCTGTGAGTGAGAGAGAGAGAAAGAGAAAAGCTGTGAGTGAGAGAGAGAGAGAAGCTGTGAGAGAGAGATAAAGAGAAGCTGTGAGTTAGAGAGAGACAGAGAAAGAGAAGCTGTGAGTGAGAGAGAGAGAGAGAGAGAAGCTGTGAGTGAGAGAGAGATAAAGAGAAGCTGTGAGTTAGAGAGAGACAGAGAAAGAGAAGCTGTGAGTGAGAGAGAGAGAGAAAGAGAAGCTGTGATTGAGAGAGAGAGAGAAAGAGAAGCTGTGAGTGAGAGAGAGAGAGAGAAAGAGATGCTGTGAGTGAGAGAGAGAGAGAGAGAAGCTGTGAGTGAGAGAGAAAGAGAGAGAAGCTGTGAGTGAGAGAGAGAGAGAGAACGAGAAGCTGTGAGTGAGAGAGAGAGAAAAACTGTGAGTGAGTGAGAGAGAGAAGCTGTGAGTGAGTGAGAGAGAGAGAGAGAAGCTGTGAGAGAGAGAGAGAGAAGCTGTAAGTGAGAGAGAGAGAAATAGAACCTGAGAGTGAGAGAGAGATAAAGGGAAGCTGTGAGTTAGAGAGAGACAAAGAGAAGCTGTGAGTGAGAGAGAGAGAGAGAAAGAGAAAGAGAGGCTGTGTGTGAGAGAGAGAGAGAAGCTGTGAGTGAGTGAGAGAGAGAGAGGGAGAAATAGAAGCTGTGAGAGAGAGAGAAAGAGAAGCTGTGAGTGAGAGAGATATATAGTTAAGCTGTGAGAGAGAGACAGAGAAAGAGACACTGTGAGTGAGAGAGAGATAAAGAGATGCTGTAAGAGAGAGAGAAGCTGTGAGTGAGAGAGAGAGAGAAGCTGTGAGAGAGTGAGAGAGAGATGTGAGTGAGAGAGAGAAAGAGAAAGAGAAGCTGTGAGTGAGAGAGAGAGATAAAGAGAAGCTGTGAGTGAGAGAGAGAGAAAGAGAAGCTGTGAGTGTGAGAGAGAAAGATAGAGAAGCTGTGAGTGAGATAGAGAGAGAGAAAGAGAAGCTGTGAGTGAGAGAGAGAGAGAGAAGCTGTGAGTGAGTGATAGAAAGAGAGAGAGAGAGAAGATGTGAGTGAGAGAGAGAGAAAGAGAAGCTGTGAGTGAGAGAGAGAGAAAAAGAGAAGCTGTGAGTGAGAGAGAGAGAGAGAAATAGAAGCTGTGAGTGAGAGAGAGAGAAGCTGTGAGTGAGAGAGAGAGAGAAAGAAAGAGAAGCTGTGAGTGAGCGAGATAGAGAAAGAGAAGCTGTGAGTGATAGAGAGAGAGAGAGAAGCTGTGAGTGAGTGAGAGAGAGAGAAAGAAAGAGATGCTGTGAGTGAGATAGAGACAGAAAGAGAAGCTGTGAGTGAGAGAGTGGGAGAAAAAGGGAAGCTGTGAGTGAGAGAGAGAGAAAGAGAAGCTGTGAGTGAGAGAGAGAGAGAAAGAGAAGCTGTGAGTGAGTGAGAGAGAGAGAAGCTGTGAGTGAGTGAGAGAGAGAGAGAGAAAGAGAAGATGTGAGTGAGAGAGAGAGAAAGAGAAGCTGTGAGTGAGAGAGAGATAAAGACAAGCTGTGAGAGAGAGACAGAGAAAGAGAAGCTGAGTGAGAGAGAGAGAAGGAGAAGCTGTGAGTGAGAGAGACAGAGAAAGAGAAGCTGTGAGTGAGAGAGAGAAAGAAAGAGAAGCTGTGAGAGAGAGAGAGAGAAAGAGAAGCTTTGAGTGAGAGAGAGAGAGAAAGAGAAGCTGTGAGTGAGAGAGAGAGAAAGAGAAGCTGTGAGTGTGAGAGAGAAAGATAGAGAAGCTGTGAGTGAGATAGAGAGAGAGAATGAGAAGTTGTGAGAGAGAGTGAGAGAGAGAGAGAGAAGCTGTGAGTGAGAGAGAGAGAGAAAGAGAAGTTATGAGAGAGAGAGAGAGAGAAGCTGTGAGTGAGAGAGAGAGAGAGAAAGAGAAGCTTTGAGTGAGAGAGAGAGAAAAAGAGAAGCTGTGAGTGAGAGAGAGAGAAAGAGAAGCTGTGAGTGAGAGGGAGAGAAAGAGAAGCTGTGAGTGTGAGAGAGAAAGATAGAGAAGCTGTGAGTGAGATAGAGAGAGAGAAAGAGAAGCTGTGAGTGAGAGAGAGAGAGAGAAGCTGTGAGTGAGTGATAGAAAGAGAGAGAGAGAGAAGATGTGAGTGAGAGAGAGAGAAAGAGAAGCTGTGAGTGAGAGAGAGAGAAAAAGAGAAGCTGTGAGTGAGAGAGAGAGAGAGAAAGAGAAGCTGTGAGTGAGAGAGAGAGAAGCTGTGAGTGAGAGAGAGAGAGAAAGAGAAGCTGTGAGTGAGCGAGATAGAGAAAGAGAAGCTGTGAGTGATAGAGAGAGAGAGAGAAGCTGTGAGTGAGAGAGAGAGAGAGAAAGAAAGAGATGCTGTGAGTGAGATAGAGACAGAAAGAGAAGCTGTGAGTGAGAGAGTGGGAGAAAAAGGGAAGCTGTGAGTGAGAGAGAGAGAAAGAGAAGCTGTGAGTGAGAGAGAGAGAGAAAGAGAAGCTGTGAGTGAGTGAGAGAGAGAGAAGCTGTGAGTGAGTGAGAGAGAGAGAGAGAAAGAGAAGCTGTGAGTGAGAGAGAGAGAAAGAGAAGCTGTGAGTGAGAGAGAGATAAAGACAAGCTGTGAGAGAGAGACAGAGAAAGAGAAGCTGAGTGAGAGAGAGAGAAGGAGAAGCTGTGAGTGAGAGAGACAGAGAAAGAGAAGCTGTGAGTGAGAGAGAGAAAGAAAGAGAAGCTGTGAGAGAGAGAGAGAGAAAGAGAAGCTTTGAGTGAGAGAGAGAGAGAAAGAGAAGCTGTGAGTGAGAGAGAGAGAAAGAGAAGCTGTGAGTGTGAGAGAGAAAGATAGAGAAGCTGTGAGTGAGATAGAGAGAGAGAAAGAGAAGTTGTGAGAGAGAGTGAGAGAGAGAGAGAGAAGCTGTGAGTGAGAGAGAGAGAGAAAGAGAAGTTATGAGAGAGAGAGAGAGAGAAGCTGTGAGTGAGAGAGAGAGAGAGAAAGAGAAGCTTTGAGTGAGAGAGAGAGAGAAAGAGAAGCTGTGAGTGAGAGAGAGAGAAAGAGAAGCTGTGAGTGAGAGGGAGAGAAAGAGAAGCTGTGAGTGTGAGAGAGAAAGATAGAGAAGCTGTGAGTGAGATAGAGAGAGAGAAAGAGAAGCTGTGAGTGAGAGAGAGAGAGAGAAGCTGTGAGTCAGTGATAGAAAGAGAGAGAGAGAAGATGTGAGTGAGAGAGAAAGAAAGAGAAGCTGTGAGTGAGAGAGAGAGAAAAAGAGAAGCTGTGAGTGAGAGAGAGAGAGAAAGAGAAGCTGTGAGTGAGAGAGAGAGAAGCTGTGAGTGAGAGAGAGAGAGAAAGAGAAGCTGTGAGTGAGCGAGATAGAGAAAGAGAAGCTGTGAGTGATAGAGAGAGAGAGAGAGAAGCTGTGAGTGAGAGAGAGAGAGAGAAAGAAAGAGATGCTGTGAGTGAGATAGAGACAGAAAGAGAAGCTGTGAGTGAGAGAGTGGGAGAAAAAGGGAAGCTGTGAGTGAGAGAGAGAGAAAGAGAAGCTGTGAGTGAGAGAGAGAGAGAAAGAGAAGCTGTGAGTGAGTGAGAGAGAGAGAAGCTGTGAGTGAGTGAGAGAGAGAGAGAGAAAGAGAAGCTGTGAGTGAGAGAGAGAGAATGAGAAGCTGTGAGTGAGAGAGAGATAAAGACAAGCTGTGAGAGAGAGACAGAGAAAGAGAAGCTGAGTGAGAGAGAGAGAAGGAGAAGCTGTGAGTGAGAGAGACAGAGAAAGAGAAGCTGTGAGTGAGAGAGAGAAAGAAAGAGAAGCTTGAGTGAGAGAGAGAGAGAGAAAGAGAAGCTTTGAGTGAGAGAGAGGGAGAAAGAGAAGCTGTGAGTGAGAGAGAGAGAAAGAGAAGCTGTGAGTGTGAGAGAGAAAGATAGAGAAGCTGTGAGTGAGATAGAGAGAGAGAAAGAGAAGTTGTGAGAGAGAGTGAGAGAGAGAGAGAAGCTGTGAGTGAGAGAGAGAGAGAAAGAGAAGTTATGAGAGAGAGAGAGAGAGAAGCTGTGAGTGAGAGAGAGAGAGAAAGAGAAGCTTTGAGTGAGAGAGAGAGAGAAAGAGAAGCTGTGAGTGAGAGAGAGAGAAAGAGAAGCTGTGAGTGAGAGAGAGAGAGAAAGAGAAGCTGTGAGTGTGAGAGAGAGAAAGATAGAGAAGCTGTGAGTGAGATAGAGAGAGAGAAAGAAAAGTTGTGAGAGAGAGTGAGAGAGAGAGAGAGAAAAGCTGTGAGTGTGAGAGAGGGAGAGAAGCTGTAGGTGAGAAAGAGAGAGAGGGAAGATGTGAGTGAGAGAGTGAGAGAGAAGCTGTGAGTGAGAGAGAGATAGAGAAGCTGTGAGTGAGAGAGAGATAAAGAGAAGCTGTGAGTTAGATAGAGACAGAGAAAGAGAAGCTGTGAGTGAGAGAGAGAGAGAGAAAGAGAAAAGCTGTGAGTGAGAGAGAGAGAGAGAAGCTGTGAGTGAGAGAGAGATGAAGAGCTGTGAGTTAGAGAGAGACAGAGAAAGAGAAGCTGTGAGTGAGAGA
This sequence comes from Bradypodion ventrale, assembly GCA_035047345.1. Taxonomy (NCBI): domain Eukaryota; kingdom Metazoa; phylum Chordata; class Lepidosauria; order Squamata; family Chamaeleonidae; genus Bradypodion; species Bradypodion ventrale. Next base: position 7,460,836 of record JAWDJE010000018.1, on the reverse strand, counting down.
GAGAGAGAGAAAGAAGCTGTGAGTGAGAGAGAGATAAAGAGAAGCTGTGAGTTAGAGAGAGACAGAGAAAGAGAAGCTGTGAGTGAGAGAGAGAGAGAAAGAGAAGCTGTGATTGAGAGAGAGAGAAAGAGAAGCTGTGAGTGAGAGAGAGAGAGAGAGAAAGAGAAGCTGTGAGTGAGAGAGAGAGAGAGAAAGAGAAGCTTTGAGTGAGAGAGAGAGAAAGAGAAGCTGTGAGTGAGATAGAGAGAGAGAAACTGTGAGTGAGTGAGAGAGAGATGCTGTGAGTGAGTGAGCGAGAGAGAGAGAGAGAGAAGCTGTGTGTGTGAGAGAGAGAAAGAGAAGCTGTAAGTGAGAGAGAGAGAAATAGAACCTGAGAGTGAGAGAGAGATAAAGGGAAGCTGTGAGTTAGAGAGAGACAAAGAGAAGCTGTGAGTGAGAGAGAGAGAGAGAGAGAGAAAGAGAAGCAGTGAGAGACGGAGAGAGAGAAAGAGAAGCTGTTAGTGAGAGAGAGAGAGAGAGAAAGAGAAAAGCTGTGAGTGAGAGAGAGAGAGAAGCTGTGAGTGAGAGAGAGATAAAGAGAAGCTGTGAGTTAGAGAGAGACAGAGAAAGAGAAGCTGTGAGTGAGAGAGAGAGAGAGAAAGAGAAGCTGTGAGTGAGAGAGAGATAAAGAGAAGCTGTGAGTTAGAGAGAGACAGAGAAAGAGAAGCAGTGAGAGAGGGAGAGAGAGAAAGAGAAGCTGTTAGTGAGAGAGAGAGAGAGAAAGAGAAGCTGTGAGAGAGAGTGAGAGAGAGAGAGAAAAGCTGTGAGTGAGAGAGAGAGAAGGTGTGAGTGAGAAAGAGAGAAAGAGAAGTTGTGAGTGAGTGAGAGAGAGAGAAGCTGTGAGTGAGAGAGAGAGAAAGAGAAGCTGTGAGAGAGAGTGAGAGAGAGAGAGAGAAAAGCTGTGAGTGTGAGAGAGAGAGAGAAGCTGTAGGTGAGAAAGAGAGAGAGGGAAGATGTGAGTGAGAGATAGATAGAGAAGTTGTCAGTGAGAGAGAGATAAAGAGAAGCTGTGAGTTAGATAGAGACAGAGAAAGAGAAGCTGTGAGAGAGAGAGAGAGAGAGAGAAAGAGAAAAGCTGTGAGTGAGAGAGAGAGAGAAGCTGTGAGTGAGAGAGGGATAAAGAGAAGCTGTGAGTTAGAGAGAGGCAGAGAAAGAGAAGCTGTGAGTGAGAGAGAGAGAGAGAAAAAGAGAAGCTGTGAGTGAGAGAGAGATAAAGAGAAGCTGTGAGTTAGAGAGACAGAGAAAGAGAAGCTGTGAGTGAGAGAGAGAGAGAGAAAGAGAAAGAGAGGCTGTGTGTGTGTGAGAGAGAGAAGCTGTGAGTGAGTGAGAGAGAGAGGGAGAAATAGAAGCTGTGAGAGAGAGAAAGAGAAGCTGTGAGTGAGAGAGATATATAGTCAAGCTGTGAGAGAGAGACAGAGAAAGAGACACTGTGAATGAGAGAGAGAGATAAAGAGATGCTGTGTGAGAGAGAGAAGCTGTGAGTGAGTGAGAGAGAGAGAAAGAGTAGCTCTGAGTGAGATAGAGAGAGAGAAACTGTGAGTGAGTGAGAGAGAGAAGCTGTGAGTGAGTGAGAGAGAGAGAGAGAGAGAAGCTGTGAGAGAGAGAGAAAGAGAAGCTGTAAGTGCGAGAGAGAGAAATAGAACCTGAGAGTGAGAGAGAGATAAAGGGAAGCTGTGAGTTAGAGAGAGACAAAGAGAAGCTGTGAGTGAGAGAGAGAGAGAGAAAGAGAAAGAGAGGCTGTGTGTGTGTGTGAGAGAGAAGCTGTGAGTGAGTGAGAGAGAGAGGGAGAAATAGAAGCTGTGAGAGAGAGAGAAAGAGAAGCTGTGAGTGAGAGAGATATATAGTCAAGCTGTGAGAGAGAGACAGAGAAAGAGACACTGTGAATGAGAGAGAGAGATAAAGAGATGCTGTGTGAGAGAGAGAAGCTGTGAATGAGAGAGAGAGAGAAGCTGTGAGTGAGAGAGAGAGAGATGTGAGTGAGAGAGAGAAAGAGAAAGAGAAGCTGTGAGTGAGAGAGAGAGAGATAAAGAGAAGCTGTGAGTGAGAGAGAGAGAGAAAGAGAAGCTGTGAGTGAGAGAGAGAGAGAAAGAGAAGCAGTGAGAGAGGGAGAGAGAGAAAGAGAAAGTGTGAGTGAGAGAGAGAGAGAAAGAGAAGCTGTGAGAGAGTGAGAGAGAGAGAGAAAAGCTGTGAGAGAGAGAGAGAGAAGCTGTGAGTGAGAAAGAGAGAGAGAGAAGATGTGAGTGAGAGAGAGAGAGAGAAGCTGTGAATGAGAGAGAGAAGCTGTGAGTGAGAGAGAGATAAAGAGAAGCTGTGGGTTAGAGAGAGACAGTGAAAGAGAAGCTGTGAGTGAGAGAGAGAGAGAGAGAGAAATGCTGTGAGTGAGAGAGAGAGAGAAGCTGTGAGTGAGAGAGAGATAAAGAGAAGCTGTGGGTTAGAGAGAGAGAGAAAGAGAAGCTGTGAGTGAGAGAGAGAGAGAAAGAGACGCTGTGAGTGAGTGAGAGAGAGAGAACAGCTGTGAGTGAGAGAGAGAGAGAAGCTGTGTCAGAGAGAGATAAAGAGAAGCTGTGAGTTCGAAAGACTGAGAAAGAGAAGCTGTGAGTTAGAGAGAGAGAGAGAAAGAGAAGCTGTGAGTGAGAGAGAGAGAGAGAGAAGCTATGAGTGAGAGAGAGAGAGAGAAGCTGTGAGTGAGAGAGAGAGAGAAGCTGTGAGTGAGAGAGAGAGAGAAGCTGTGAGTGAGAGAGAAAGAGTAGCTGTGAGTGAGAGAGAGAGAGAAAGATAACCTGAGTGAGAGAAAGAGAGAAAGAGAAGCTGTGAGTGAGAGAGAGAGAAAGAGAAGCTGTGAGTGAGAGAGAGAGAAGCTGTGTGAGAGAGAAAGAAACTCTTTGAGAGGGAGTGAGAGAGAGAGAAAGAGAAGCTGTGTGTGCGAGAGAAAGAAAGAGTAGCTGTGAGTAAGAGAGAGAGAAAGAGAAGCTGTGAGTGAGAGAGAGAGAGAAGCTGTGAGTGAGTGAGAGAGAGAGAGAAAGAGAAGCTGTGAGTGAGAGAGAGAGAGAGAGAGAAGCTGTGAGTGAGAGAGAGAGAAAGACCAGCTGTGAGAGAGAGACAGAGATAAAGAAGCTGAGTGAGAGATAGAGAGAAAGAGAAGCTGTAAGTGAGAGAGAGAGTGAAAGAGAAGGTGTGAGTGAGAGAGAGAGAAAGAGAAGCTGTGAGTGTGAGAGAGAGAAAGATAGAGAAGCTGTGAGTGAGATAGAGAGAGAGAAAGAGAAGCTGTGAGTGAGAGAGAGAGAGAGAAGCTGTGAGTGAGTGATAGAAAGAGAGAGAGAGAGAAGATGTGAGTGCTAGAGAGAGAAAGAGAAGCTGTGAGTGAGAGAGAGAGAAAAAGAGAAGCTGTGAGTGAGAGAGAGAGAGAAAGAGAAGCTGTGAGAGAGAGAGATGCTGTGAGTGAGAGAGAGAGAGAAAGAGAAGATGTGAGTGAGAGAGAGTAAGAGAAGCTGTGAGTGAGAGAGAGAGAGAAAGAGAAGCTGTGAGTGAGCGAGAGAGAGAAAGAGAAGCTGTGAGTGAGAGAGATAGAGAAAGAGAAGCTGTGAGTGAGAGAGAGAGAAAGAGAAGCTGTGAGTGAGAGAGAGAGAAGTTGTGAGTGAGAGAGAGAGAGAAAGAGAAGCTGTGAGTGAGAGAGAAAGAGAAGGTGTGAGTGAGAGAGAGAGTGAAAGAGAAGGTGTGAGTGAGATAGAGAGAGAGAAAGAGAAGCTGTGAGTGAGAGAGAGAGTAAAAGAGAAGCTGTGAGTGAGAGAGTGTGTGAAGCTGTGTGTGTGTGTGTGAGAGAGAGCTGCTGTGAGTGAGAGACAGAGAAGCTGTGAGTGAGAGAGAGAGAAAGAGAAGCTGTGTGAGGGAGAGATAAAGAGAAGCTGTGAGTTAGAGAGAGACAGAGAAAGAGAAGCTGTGAGTGAGAGAGAGAGAGAGAAGCTGTGAGTGAGAGAGAGAAAGAGAAGATATGATTGAGAGAGAGAAAGAGAAGCTGTGAGTGTGAGAGAGAGAAAGATAGAGAAGCTGTGAGTGAGATAGAGAGAGAGAAAGAGAAGCTGTGAGTGAGTGAGAGAGAGAGAAGCTGTGAGTGAGTGATAGAAAGAGAGAGAGAGAAGATGTGAGTGAGAGAGAGAGAAAGAGAAGCTGTGAGTGAGAGAGAGAGAAAAAGAGAAGCTGTGAGTGAGAGAGAGAGAGAGAAAGAGAAGCTGTGAGTGTGAGAGAGAAGCTGTGAGTGAGAGAGAGAGAGAGAAAGAGAAGATGTGAGTGAGAGAGAGAGTAAGAGAAGCTGTGAGTGAGAGAGAGAGAGAAAGAGAGGCTGTGAGTGAGCGAGAGAGAGAAAGAGAAGCTGTGAGTGAGAGAGATAGAGAAAGAGAAGCTGTGAGTGATAGAGAGAGAAAGAGAAGCTATGAGTGAGAGAGAGAGAGAGAAAGAGATGCTGTGAGTGAGATAGAGAGAGAAAGAGAAGCTGTGAGTGAGAGAGTGGGAGAAAAAGGGAAGCTGTGAGTGAGAGAGAGAGAAAGAGAAGCTGTGAGTGAGAGAGAGAGAAGCTGTGAGTGAGTGAGTGAGAGAGAAGCTGTGAGTGAGTGAGAGAGAGAGAAAGAGAAGCTGTGAGTGAGAGTGAGAGAAAGAGAAGCTGTGAGTGAGAGAGAGAGATAAAGACAAGCTGTGAGAGAGAGACAGAGAAAGAGAAGCTGAGTGAGAGAGAGAGAAAGAGAAGCTGTGAGTGAGAGAGAGAGAGAAAGAGAAGCTGTGAGTGAGAGAGAGAGAAAGAGAAGCTGTGAGTGAGAGAGAGAGAGAAAGAGAAGCTGTGAGTGAGAGAGAGAAAGAGAAGTTGTGAGTGAGAGAGAAAGAAAGAAAGAGAAGCTGTGAGTGAGATAGAGAGAGAGAAAGAGAAGCTGTGAGTGAGAGAGAGAAAGAGAAGCTGTGAGTGAGTGAGTGAGAGAGACAGAACAGCTGTGAGTGAGAGAGAGAGAGAAGCTGTGAGTCAGAGAGAGATAAAGAGAAGCTGTGAGTTCGAAAGAGACTGAGAAAGAGAAGCTGTGAGTTAGAGAGAGATAGGGAAAGAGAAGATGTGAGTGAGAGAGAGAGAGAGAAGCTGTGAGTGAGAGAGAGAGAGAAGCTGTGAGTGAGAGAGAGAGAGAAGCTGTGTGTGAGAGAGAGAAAAGCTGTGAGTGAGAGAGAGAGAGAAGCTGTGAGTGAGAGAGAAAGAGTAGCTGTGAGTGAGAGAGAGAGAGAAAGATGAGCTGAGTGAGAGAAAGAGAGAAAGAGAAGCTGTGAGTGAGAGAGAGAGAAAGAGAAGGTGTGAGTGAGAGAGAGAGAAAGAGAAGCTGTGAGTGTGTGAGAGAGAAAGATAGAGAAGCTGTGAGTGAGATAGAGAGAGAGAAAGAGAAGCTGTGAGTGAGAGAGAGAGAAGCTGTGAGTGAGTGATAGAAAGAGAGAGAGAGAGAAGATGTGAGAGCTAGAGAGAGAAAGAGAAGCTGTGAGTGAGAGAGAGAGAAAAAGAGAAGCTGTGAGTGAGAGAGAGAGAGAAAGAGAAGCTGTGTGAGAGAGAGAGAAGCTGTGAGTGAGTGAGAGAGAGAAAGAGAAGATGTGAGTGAGAGAGAGTAAGAGAAGCTGTGAGTGAGAGAGAGAGAAGCTGTGTGTGAGAGAAAGAAACTCTTTGAGAGGGAGTGAGAGAGAGAGAGAAAGAGAAGCTGTGTGTGCGAGAGAAAGAAAGAGTAGCTGTGAGTAAGAGAGAGAGAAAGAGAAGCTGTGAGTGAGAGAGAGAGAGAAGCTGTGAGTGAGTGAGAGAGAGAGAGAAAGAGAAGATGTGAGTGAGAGAGAGAGAGAGAGAGAAGCTGTGAGTGAGAGAGAGAGAAAGACCAGCTGTGAGAGAGAGACAGAGATAGAGAAGCTGAGTGAGAGATAGAGAGAAAGAGAAGCTGTGAGTGAGAGAGAGAGTGAAAGAGAAGGTGTGAGTGAGAGAGAGAGAAAGAGAAGCTGTGAGTGTGTGAGAGGGAAAGATAGAGAAGCTGTGAGTGAGATAGAGAGAGAGAAAGAGAAGCTGTGAGTGAGAGAGAGAGAGAGAAGCTGTCAGTGAGTGATAGAAAGAGAGAGAGTGAGAAGATGTGAGTGCTAGAGAGAGAAAGAGAAGCTGTGAGTGAGAGAGAGAGAAAAAGAGAAGCTGTGAGTGAGAGAGAGAGAGAAAGAGAAGCTGTGAGAGAGAGAGAGATGCTGTGAGTGAGAGAGAGAGAGAAAGAGAAGATGTGAGTGAGAGAGAGTAAGAGAAGCTGTGAGTGAGAGAGAGAGAGAAAGAGAAGCTGTGAGTGAGCGAGAGAGAGAAAGAGAAGCTGTGAGTGAGAGAGATAGAGAAAGAGAAGCTGTGAGTGAGAGAGAGAGAAAGAGAAGCTGTGAGTGAGAGAGAGAAGTTGTGAGTGAGAGAGAGAGAGAAAGAGAAGCTGTGAGTGAGAGAGAAAGAGAAGGTGTGAGTGAGAGAGAGAGTGAAAGAGAAGGTGTGAGTAAGATAGAGAGAGAGAAAGAGAAGCTGTGAGTGAGAGAGAGAGAAAAAGAGAAGCTGTGAGTGAGAGAGTGTGTGAAGCTGTGTGTGTGTGTGTGAGAGAGAGCCGCTGTGAGTGAGAGAGAGAGAAGCTGTGAGTGAGAGAGAGAGAAAGAGAAGCTGTGTGAGGGAGAGATAAAGAGAAGCTGTGAGTTAGAGAGAGACAGAGAAAGAGAAGCTGTGAGTGAGAGAGAGAGAGAGAAGCTGTGAGTGAGAGAGAGAAAGAGAAGATATGATTGAGAGAGAGAAAGAGAAGCTGTGAGTGTGAGAGAGAGAAAGATAGAGAAGCTGTGAGTGAGATAGAGAGAGAGAAAGAAAAGCTGTGAGTGAGTGAGAGAGAGAGAAGCTGTGAGTGAGTGATAGAAAGAGAGAGAGAGAAGATGTGAGTGAGAGAGAGAGAAAGAGAAGCTGTGAGTGAGAGAGAGAGAAAAAGAGAAGCTGTGAGTGAGAGAGAGAGAGAAAGAGAAGCTGTGAGTGTGAGAGAGAAGCTGTGAGTGAGAGAGAGAGAGAGAAAGAGAAGATGTGAGTGAGAGAGAGAGTAAGAGAAGCTGTGAGTGAGAGAGAGAGAGAAAGAGAATCTGTGAGTGAGCGAGAGAGAGAAAGAGAAGCTGTGAGTGAGAGAGATAGAGCAAGAGAAGCTGTGAGTGATAGAGAGAGAAAGAGAAGCTATGAGTGAGAGAGAGAGAGAGAAAGAGATGCTGTGAGTGAGATAGAGAGAGAAAGAGAAGCTGTGAGTGAGAGAGTGGGAGAAAAAGGGAAGCTGTGAGTGAGAGAGAGAGAAAGAGAAGCTGTGAGTGAGAGAGAGAGAGAGAAGCTGTGAGTGAGTGAGTGAGAGAGAAGCTGTGAGTGAGTGAGAGAGAGAGAAAGAGAAGCTGTGAGTGAGAGTGAGAGAAAGAGAAGCTGTGAGTGAGAGAGAGAGATAAAGACAAGCTGTGAGAGAGAGACAGAGAAAGAGAAGCTGAGTGAGAGAGAGAGAAAGAGAAGCTGTGAGTGAGAGAGAGAGAGAAAGAGAAGCTGTGAGTGAGAGAGAGAGAAAGAGAAGCTGTGAGTGAGAGAGAGAGAGAAAGAGAAGCTGTGAGTGAGAGAGAGAAAGAGAAGTTGTGAGTGAGAGAGAAAGAAAGAAAGAGAAGCTGTGAGTGAGATAGAGAGAGAGAAAGAGAAGCTGTGAGTGAGAGAGAGAAAGAGAAGCTGTGAGTGAGTGAGTGAGAGAGACAGAACAGCTGTGAGTGAGAGAGAGAGAGAAGCTGTGAGTCAGAGAGAGATAAAGAGAAGCTGTGAGTTCGAAAGAGACTGAGAAAGAGAAGCTGTGAGTTAGAGAGAGATAGAGAAAGAGAAGCTGTGAGTGAGAGAGAGAGAGAGAAGCTGTGAGTGAGAGAGAGAGAGAGAGAAGCTGTGAGTGAGAGAGAGAGAGAAGCTGTGTGTGAGAGAGAGAGAAGCTGTGTGTGAGAGAGAAAGAGTAGCTGTGAGTGAGAGAGAGAGAGAAAGATGAGCTGAGTGAGAGAAAGAGAGAAAGAGAAGCTGTGAGTGAGAGAGAGAGAAAGAGAAGCTGTGAGTGAGAGAGAGAGAAGCTGTGTGAGAGAGAAAGAAACTCTTTGAGAGGGAGTGAGAGAGAGAAAGAGAAGCTGTGTGTGAGAGAGAAAGAAAGAGTAGCTGTGAGTAAGAGAGAGAGAAAGAGAAGCTGTGAGTGAGAGAGAGAGAGAGAAAGAGCTGTGAGTGAAAGAGAGAGAGAAGCTGTGAGTGAGTGAGAGAGAGAGAGAAAGAGAAGCTGTGAGTGAGAGAGAGAGAGAGAGAGAGAGAAGCTGTGAGTGAGAGAGAGAGAGAGAAGATGTGAGATAGTTATATGCTGTGAGGGAGAGAGAGAGAAGCTGTGAGTGAGAGAGAGAGAGAGAAAGAGAAGCTGTGAGTGAGAGAGAGAGAGAGAAAGAGCTGTGAGTGAGAGAGAGAGAGAAGCTGTGAGTGAGTGAGAGAGAGAGAGAAAGAGAAGCTGTGAGTGAGTGAGAGATAGAGAGAAAGAGAAGCTGTGAGTGAGAGAGAGAGTGAAAGAGAAGGTGTGAGTGAGAGAGAGAGAAAGAGAAGCTGTGAGTGTGTGAGAGAGAAAGATAGAGAAGCTGTGAGTGAGATAGAGAGAGAGAAAGAGAAGCTGTGAGTGAGAGAGAGAGAAGCTGTGAGTGAGTGATAGAAAGAGAGAGAGAGAAGATGTGAGAGCTAGAGAGAGAAAGAGAAGCTGTGAGTGAGAGAGAGAGAAAAAGAGAAGCTGTGAGTGAGAGAGAGAGAGAAAGAGAAGCTGTGAGAGAGAGAGAGAAGCTGTGAGTGAGTGAGAGAGAGAAAGAGAAGATGTGAGTGAGAGAGAGTAAGAGAAGCTGTGAGTGAGAGAGAGAGAGAAAGAGAAGCTGTGAGTGAGCGAGAGAGAGAAAGAGAAGCTGTGAGTGAGAGAGATAGAGAAAGAGAAGCTGTGAGTGAGAGATAGAGAAAGAGAAGCTGTGAGTGAGAGAGAAAGAGAAGGTGTGAGTGAGAGAGAGAGAGAAAGAGAAGATGTGAGTGAGAGAGAGAGAAAGAGAAGCTGTGAGTGAGATAGAGAGAGAGAAAGAAAGAGAAGCTGTAAGTGAGAGAGAGAGAAAAAGAGAAGCTGTGAGTGAGAGAGTGTGTGAAGCTGTGTGTGTGTGAGAGAGAGAGAGCCGCTGTGAGTGAGAGAGAGAGACGCTGTGAGTGAGAGAGAGAGAAAGAGAAGCTGTGTGAGGGAGAGATAAAGAGAAGCTGTGAGTTAGAGAGAGACAGAGAAAGAGAAGCTGTGAGTGAGTGAGAGAGAGAGAAGCTGTGAGTGAGAGAGAGAAAGATAGAGAAGCTGTGAGTGAGATAGAGAGAGAGAAAGAGAAGCTGTGAGTGAGTGAGAGAGAGAAGCTGTGAGTGAGTGATAGAAAGAGAGAGAGAGAAGATGTGAGTGAGAGAGAGAGAAAGAGAAGCTGTGAGTGAGAGAGAGAGAAAAAGAGAAGCTGTGAGTGAGAGAGAGAGAGAGAAAGAGAAGCTGTGAGTGAGAGAGAGAGAGAGAAGCTGTGAGTGAGTGAGAGAGAGAGAAGCTGTGAGTGAGTGAGAGAGAGAGAAAGAGAAGCTGTGAGTGAGAGTGAGAGAAAGAGAAGCTGTGAGTGAGAGAGAGAGATAAAGACAAGCTGTGAGAGAGAGACAGAGAAAGAGAAGCTGAGTGAGAGAGAGAGAAAGAGAAGCTGTGAGTGAGAGAGAGAGAGAAAGAGAAGCTGTGAGTGAGAGAGAGAGAAAGAGAAGCTGTGAGTTAGAGAGAGACAGAGAAAGAGAAGCTGTGAGTGAGAGAGAGAGAGAAAGAGAAGCTGTGATTGAGAGAGAGAGAGAGAGAAGCTGTGAGTGAGTGAGAGAGAGAGAAAGAGAAGCTGTGAGTGAGAGAGAGAGAGAGAGAGAAAGAGAAGCTTTGAGTGAGAGAGAGAGAGAGAAAGAGAAGCTCTGAGTGAGATAGAGAGAGAGAAACTGTGAGTGAGTGAGAGAGAGAAGCTGTGAGTGAGTGAGAGAGAGAGAGAGAGAGAGAGAGAGAAGCTGTGTGTGAGAGAGAGAAAGAGAAGCTGTAAGTGAGAGAGAGAGAAATAGAACCTGAGAGTGAGAGAGAGATAAAGGGAAGCTGTGAGTTAGAGAGAGACAAAGAGAAGCTGTGAGTGAGAGAGAGAGAGAGAAAGAGAAAGAGAGGCTGTGTGTGTGTGAGAGAGAGAAGCTGTGAGTGAGTGAGAGAGAGAGGGAGAAATAGAAGCTGTGAGAGAGAGAGAAAGAGAAGCTGTGAGTGAGAGAGATATATAGTCAAGCTGTGAGAGAGAGACAGAGAAAGAGACACTGTGAATGAGAGAGAGAGATAAAGAGATGCTGTGTGAGAGAGAGAAGCTTTGAGTGAGAGAGAGAGAGAGAAAGAGAAGCTCTGAGTGAGATAGAGAGAGAGAAACTGTGAGTGAGTGAGAGAGAGAAGCTGTGAGTGAGTGAGAGAGAGAGAGAGAGAGAAGCTGTTTGTGTGAGAGAGAAAGAGAAGCTGTAAGTGAGAGAGAGAGAAATAGAACCTGAGAGTGAGAGAGAGATAAAGGGAAGCTGTGAGTTAGAGAGAGACAAAGAGAAGCTGTGAGTGAGAGAGAGAGAGAGAAAGAGAAAGAGAAAGAGAGGCTGTGTGTGTGTGAGAGAGAGAAGCTGTGAGTGAGTGAGAGAGAGAGGGAGAAATAGAAGCTGTGAGAGAGAGAGAAAGAGAAGCTGTGAGTGAGAGAGATATATAGTCAAGCTGTGAGAGAGAGACAGAGAAAGAGACACTGTGAATGAGAGAGAGAGATAAAGAGATGCTGTGTGAGAGAGAGAAGCTGTGAGTGAGAGAGAGAGAAGCTGTGAGTGAGAGAGAGAGACATGTCAGTGAGAGAGAGAAAGAGAAAGAGAAGCTGTGAGTGAGAGAGAGAGAGATAAAGAGAAGCTGTGAGTGAGAGAGAGAGAGAAAGAGAAGCTGTGAGTGAGAGAGAGAGAGAAAGAGAAGCAGTGAGAGAGGGAGAGAGAGAAAGAGAAAGTGTGAGTGAGAGAGAGAGAGAAAGAGAAGTTGTGAGTGAGAGAGAGAGAGAGAAGCTGTGAGTGAGAGAGAGAGAGAAAGAGAAGCTGTGAGAGAGTGAGAGAGAGAGAGAAAAGCTGTGAGAGAGAGAGAGTGAGAAGCTGTGAGTGAGAAAGAGAGAGAGAGAAGATGTGAGTGAGAGAGAGAGAGAAGCTGTGAATGAGAGAGAGAGAAGCTCTGAGTGAGAGAGAGATAAAGAGAAGCTGTGGGTTAGAGAGAGACAGAGAAAGAGAAGCTGTGAGTGAGTGAGAGAGAGAGAGAGAAATGCTGTGAGTGAGAGAGAGAGAGAAGCTGTGAGTGAGAGAGAGATAAAGAGAAGCTGTGGGTTAGAGAGAGAGAGAAAAAGAGAAGCTGTGAGTGAGAGAGAGAGAGAAAGAGACACTGTGAGTGAGTGAGTGAGAGAGAGAGAACAGCTGTGAGTGAGAGAGAGAGAGAGAAGCTGTGTCAGAGAGAGATAAAGAGAAGCTGTGAGTTCGAAAGAGACTGAGAAAGAGAAGCTGTGAGTTAGAGAGAGAGAGAGAAAGAGAAGCTGTGAGTGAGAGAGAGAGAGAGAAGCTGTGAGTGAGAGAGAGAGAGAAGCTGTGTGTGAGAGAGAGAAAAGCTGTCAGTGAGAGAGAGAGAGAAGCTGTGAGTGAGAGAGAAAGAGTAGCTGTGAGTGAGAGAGAGAGAGAAAGATAAGCTGAGTGAGAGAAAGAGAGAAAGAGAAGCTGTGAGTGAGAGAAAGAGAAGCTGTGAGTGAGAGAGAGAGAAGCTGTGTGAGAGAGAAAGAAACTCTTTGAGAGGGAGTGAGAGAGAGAGAAAGAGAAGCTGTGTGTGCGAGAGAAAGAAAGAGTAGCTGTGAGTAAGAGAGAGAGAAAGAGAAGCTGTGAGTGAGAGAGAGAGAGAAAGAGCTGTGAGTGAGAGAGAGAGAAGCTGTGAGTGAGTGAGAGAGAGAGAGAAAGAGAAGCTGTGAGTGAGAGAGAGAGAGAGAGAGAAGCTGTGAGTGAGAGAGAGAGAAAGACCAGCTGTGAGAGAGAGACAGAGATAGAGAAGCTGTGTGAGATATAGAGAGAAAGAGAAGCTGTGAGTGAGAGAGAGAGTGAAAGAGAAGGTGTGAGTGAGAGAGAGAAAAAGAGAAGCTGTGAGTGTGAGAGAGAGAAAGATAGAGAAGCTGTGAGTGAGATAGAGAGAGAGAAAGAGAAGCTGTGAGTGAGAGAGAGAGAGAGAAGCTGTGAGTGAGTGATAGAAAGAGAGAGAGAGAGAAGATGTGAGTGCTAGAGAGAGAAAGAGAAGCTGTGAGTGAGAGAGAGAGAGAGAGAGAAGCTGTGAGTGAGAGAGAGAGAGAAAGAGAAGATGTGAGTGAGAGAGAGTAAGAGAAGCTGTGAGTGAGAGAGAGAGAGAAAGAGAAGCTGTGAGTGAGCGAGAGAGAGAAAGAGAAGCTGTGAGTGAGAGAGATAGAGAAAGAGAAGCTGTGAGTGAGAGAGAGAGAAAGAGAAGCTGTGAGTGAGAGAGAGAGAAGTTGTGAGTGAGAGAGAGAGAGAAAGAGAAGCTGTGAGTGAGAGAGAAAGAGAAGGTGTGAGTGAGAGAGAGAGAGAAAGAGAAGGTGTGAGTGAGAGAGAGAGAGAAAGAGAAGCTGTGAGTGAGAGAGAGAGAAAGAGAAGCTGTGAGTGAGATAGAGAGAGAGAAAGAGAAGCTGTGAGTGAGAGAGAGAGAAAAAGAGAAGCTGTGAGTGAGAGAGTGTGTGAAGCTGTGTGTGTGTGAGAGAGAGAGAGCCGCTGTGAGTGAGAGAGAGAGAAGCTGTGAGTGAGAGAGAGAGAAAGAGAAGCTGTGTGAGGGAGAGATAAAGAGAAGCTGTGAGTTAGAGAGAGACAGAGAAAAAGAAGCTGTGAGTGAGAGAGAGAGAGAGAAGCTGTGAGTGAGAGAGAGAAAGAGAAGATGTGATTGAGAGAGAGAAAGAGAAGCTGTGAGTGTGAGAGAGAGAAAGATAGAGAAGCTGTGAGTGAGATAGAGAGAGAGAAAGAGAAGCTGTGAGTGAGTGAGAGAGAGAAGCTGTGAGTGAGTGATAGAAAGAGAGAGAGAGAAGATGTGAGTGAGAGAGAAAGAGAAGCTGTGAGTGAGAGAGAGAGAAAAAGAGAAGCTGTGAGTGAGAGAGAGAGAGAAAGAGAAGCTGTGAGAGAGAGAGAGAAGCTGTGAGTGAGAGAGAGAGAGAAAGAGAAGATGTGAGTGAGAGAGAGGAAGAGAAGCTGTGAGTGAGAGAGAGAGAGAAAGAGAAGCTGTGAGTGAGCGAGAGAGAGAAAGAGAAGCTGTGAGTGAGAGAGATAGAGAAAGAGAAGCTGTGAGTGAGAGAGAGAGAAAGAGAAGCTGTGAGTGAGAGAGAGAGAAGTTGTGAGTGAGAGAGAGAGAGAAAGAGAAGCTGTGAGTGAGAGAGAAAGAGAAGGTGTGAGTGAGAGAGAGAGAAATAGAACCTGAGAGTGAGAGAGAGATAAAGGGAAGCTGTGAGTTAGAGAGAGACAAAGAGAAGCTGTGAGTGAGAGAGAGAGAGAGAAAGAGAAAGAGAGGCTGTGTGTGTGAGAGAGAGAGAAGCTGTGAGTGAGTGAGAGAGAGAGGGAGAAATAGAAGCTGTGAGAGAGAGAGAAAGAGAAGCTGTGAGTGAGAGAGATATATAGTCAAGCTGTGAGAGAGAGACAGAGAAAGAGACACTTTGAATGAGAGAGAGAGATAAAGAGATGCTGTGTGAGAGAGAGAAGCTGTGAGTGAGAGAGAGAGAGAGAAAGAGTAGCTCTGAGTGAGATAGAGAGAGAGAAACTGTGAGTGAGTGAGAGAGAGAAGCTGTGAGTGAGTGAGAGAGAGAGAGAGAGAGAGAAGCTGTGAGAGAGAGAGAAAGAGAAGCTGTAAGTGAGAGAGAGAGAAATAGAACCTGAGAGTGAGAGAGAGATAAAGGGAAGCTGTGAGTTAGAGAGAGACAAAGAGAAGCTGTGAGTGAGAGAGCGAGAGAGAAAGAGAAAGAGAGGCTGTGTGTGTGTGAGAGAGAGAAGCTGTGAGTGAGTGAGAGAGAGAGGGAGAAATAGAAGCTGTGAGAGAGAGAGAAAGAGAAGCTGTGAGTGAGAGATATATATAGTCAAGCTGTGAGAGAGAGACAGAGAAAGAGACACTGTGAATGAGAGAGAGAGAAAAAGAGATGCCGTGTGAGAGAGAGAAGCTGTGAGTGAGAGAGAGAGAGAAGCTGTGAGTGAGAGAGAGAGAGATGTGAGTGAGAGAGAGAAAGAGAAAGAGAAGCTGTGAGTGAGAGAGAGAGAGATAAAGAGAAGCTGTGAGTGAGAGAGAGAGATAAAGAGAAGCTGTGAGTGAGAGAGAGAGAGAAAGAGAAGCAGTGAGAGAGGGAAAGAGAGAAAGAGAAAGTGTGAGTGAGAGAGAGAGAGAAAGAGAAGTTGTGAGTGAGAGAGAGAGAGAGAAGCTGTGAGTGAGAGAGAGAGAGAAAGAGAAGCTGTGAGAGAGTGAGAGAGAGAGAGAAAAGCTGTGTGAGAGAGAGAGAGAAGCTGTGAGTGAGAAAGAGAGAGAGAGAAGATGTGAGTGAGAGAGAGAGAGAGAAGCTGTGAATGAGAGAGAGAGAAGCTGTGAGTGAGAGAGAGAGAAAAAGAGAAGCTGTGAGTGAGAGAGAGAGAGAAAGAGAAGCTGTGAGAGAGAGAGAGAAGCTGTGAGTGAGAGAGAGAGAGAAAGAGAAGATGTGAGTGAGAGAGAGTAAGCGAAGCTGTGAGTGAGAGAGAGAGAGAAAGAGAACCTGTGAGTGAGCGAGAGAGAGAAAGAGAAGCTGTGAGTGAGAGAGATAGAGAAAGAGAAGCTGTGAGTGAGAGAGAGAGAAAGAGAAGCTGTGAGTGAGAGAGAGAGAAGTTGTGAGTGAGAGAGAGAGAGAAAGAGAAGCTGTGAGTGAGAGAGAAAGAGAAGGTGTGAGTGAGAGAGAGAGAGAAAGAGAAGGTGTGAGTGAGATAGAGAGAGAGAAAGAGAAGCTGTGAGTGAGAGAGAGAGAAAAAGAGAAGCTGTGAGTGAGAGAGTGTGTGAAGCTGTGTGTGTGAGAGAGAGAGAGTGCCGCTGTGAGTGAGAGAGAGAGAAGCTGTGAGTGAGAGAGAGAGAAAGAGAAGCTGTGTGAGGGAGAGATAAAGAGAAGCTGTGAGTTAGAGAGAGACAGAGAAAGAGAAGCTGTGAGTGAGAGAGAGAGAGAGAAGCTGTGAGTGAGAGAGAGAAAGAGAAGATATGATTGAGAGAGAGAAAGAGAAGCTGTGAGTGTGAGAGAGAGAAAGATAGAGAAGCTGTGAGTGAGATAGAGAGAGAGAAAGAGAAGCTGTGAGTGAGTGAGAGAGAGAGAAGCTGTGAGTGAGTGATAGAAAGAGAGAGAGAGAAGATGTGAGTGAGAGAGAGAGAAAGAGAAGCTGTGAGTGAGAGAGAGAGAAAAAGAGAAGCTGTGAGTGAGAGAGAGAGAGAGAGAAAGAGAAGCTGTGAGTGTGAGAGAGAAGCTGTGAGTGAGAGAGAGAGAGAGAAAGAGAAGATGTGAGTGAGAGAGAGAGTAAGAGAAGCTGTGAGTGAGAGAGAGAGAGAAAGAGAAGCTATGAGTGAGCGAGAGAGAGAAAGAGAAGCTGTGAGTGAGAGAGATAGAGAAAGAGAAGCTGTGAGTGATAGAGAGAGAGAAAGAGAAGCTATGAGTGAGAGAGAGAGAGAAAGAGATGCTGTGAGTGAGATAGAGAGAGAAAGAGAAGCTGTGAGTGAGAGAGTGGGAGAAAAAGGGAAGCTGTGAGAGAGAGAGAGAGAAAGAGAAGCTGTGAGTGAGAGAGAGAGAGAAGCTGTGAGTGAGTGAGTGAGAGAGAAGCTGTGAGTGAGTGAGAGAGAGAGAAAGAGAAGCTGTGAGTGAGAGTGAGAGAAAGAGAAGCTGTGAGTGAGAGAGAGAGATAAAGACAAGCTGTGAGAGAGAGACAGAGAAAGAGAAGCTGAGTGAGAGAGAGAGAAAGAGAAGCTGTGAGTGAGAGAGAGAGAGAAAGAGAAGCTGTGAGTGAGAGAGAGAGAAAGAGAAGCTGTGAGTGAGAGAGAGAGAGAAAGAGAAGCTGTGAGTGAGAGAGAGAAAGAGAAGTTGTGAGTGAGAGAGAAAGAAAGAAAGAGAAGCTGTGAGTGAGATAGAGAGAGAGAAAGAGAAGCTGTGAGTGAGAGAGAGAAAGAGAAGCTGTGAGTGAGTGAGTGAGAGAGACAGAACAGCTGTGAGTGAGAGAGAGAGAGAAGCTGTGAGTCAGAGAGAGATAAAGAGAAGCTGTGAGTTCGAAAGAGACTGAGAAAGAGAAGCTGTGAGTTAGAGAGAGAGAGAGAAAGAGAAGCTATGAGTGAGAGAGAGAGAGAGAAGCTGTGAGTGAGAGAGAGAGAGAGAAGCTGTGAGTGAGTGAGAGAGAGAAGCTGTGTGTGTGAGAGAGAAAAGCTGTGAGTGAGAGAGAGAGAAGCTGTGAGTGAGAGAGAAAGAGTAGCTGTGAGTGAGAGAGAGAGAGAAAGATAAGCTGAGTGAGAGAAAGAGAGAAAGAGAAGCTGTGAGTGAGAGAGAGAGAAAGAGAAGCTGTGAGAGAGAGAGAAGCTGTGTGAGAGAGAAAGAAACTCTTTGAGAGGGAGTGAGAGAGAGAGAGAAAGAGAAGCTGTGTGTGAGAGAGAAAGAAAGAGTAGCTGTGAGTAAGAGAGAGAGAAAGAGAAGCTGTGAGTGAGAGAGAGAGAGAGAGAGAGCTGTGAGTGAGAGAGAGAGAGAAGCTGTGAGTGAGTGAGAGAGAGAGAGAAAGAGAAGCTGTGAGTGAGTGAGAGAGAGAGAGAGAGAGAAGCTGTGAGTGAGAGAGAGAGAAAGACCAGCTGTGAGAGAGAGACAGAGATAGAGAAGCTGAGTGAGAGATAGAGAGAAAGAGAAGCTGTGAGTGAGAGAGAGAGTGAAAGAGAAGGTGTGAGTGAGAGAGAGAGAAAGAGAAGCTGTGAGTGTGAGAGAGAGAAAGATAGAGAAGCTGTGAGTGAGATAGAGAGAGAGAAAGAGAAGCTGTGAGTGAGAGAGAGAGAAGCTGTGAGTGAGTGATAGAAAGAGAGAGAGAGAAGATGTGAGTGCTAGGGAGAGAAAGAGAAGCTGTGAGTGAGAGAGAGAGAAAAAGAGAAGCTGTGAGTGAGAGAGAGAGAGAAAGAGAAGCTGTGAGAGAGAGAGAGAAGCTGTGAGTGAGTGAGAGAGAGAAAGAGAAGATGTGAGTGAGAGAGAGTAAGAGAAGCTGTGAGTGAGAGAGAGAGAGAAAGAGAAGCTGTGAGTGAGCGAGAGAGAGAAAGAGAAGCTGTGAGTGAGAGAGATAGAGAAAGAGAAGCTGTGAGTGAGAGAGAGAGAAAGAGAAGCTGTGAGTGAGAGAGAAAGAGAAGGTGTGAGTGAGAGAGAGAGAGAAAGAGAAGGTGTGAGTGAGATAGAGAGAGAGAAAGAGAAGCTGTGAGTGAGAGAGAGAGAAAAAGAGAAGCTGTGAGTGAGAGAGTGTGTGAAGCTGTGTGTGTGTGAGAGAGAGAGTGCCGCTGTGAGTGAGAGAGAGAGAAGCTGTGAGTGAGAGAGAGAGAAAGAGAAGCTGTGTGAGGGAGAGATAAAGAGAAGCTGTGAGTTAGAGAGAGACAGAGAAAGAGAAGCTGTGAGTGAGAGAGAGAGAGAGAAGCTGTGAGTGAGAGAGAGAAAGAGAAGATATGATTGAGAGAGAGAAAGAGAAGCTGTGAGTGTGAGAGAGAGAAAGATAGAGAAGCTGTGAGTGAGATAGAGAGAGAGAAAGAGAAGCTGTGAGTGAGTGAGAGAGAGAGAAGCTGTGAGTGAGTGATAGAAAGAGAGAGAGAGAAGATGTGAGTGAGAGAGAGAGAAAGAGAAGCTGTGAGTGAGAGAGAGAGAAAAAGAGAAGCTGTGAGTGAGAGAGAGAGAGAGAGAAAGAGAAGCTGTGAGTGTGAGAGAGAAGCTGTGAGTGAGAGAGAGAGAGAGAAAGAGAAGATGTGAGTGAGAGAGAGAGTAAGAGAAGCTGTGAGTGAGAGAGAGAGAGAAAGAGAAGCTATGAGTGAGCGAGAGAGAGAAAGAGAAGCTGTGAGTGAGAGAGATAGAGAAAGAGAAGCTGTGAGTGATAGAGAGAGAGAAAGAGAAGCTATGAGTGAGAGAGAGAGAGAAAGAGATGCTGTGAGTGAGATAGAGAGAGAAAGAGAAGCTGTGAGTGAGAGAGTGGGAGAAAAAGGGAAGCTGTGAGTGAGAGAGAGAGAAAGAGAAGCTGTGAGTGAGAGAGAGAGAAGCTGTGAGTGAGTGAGTGAGAGAGAAGCTGTGAGTGAGTGAGAGAGAGAGAAAGAGAAGCTGTGAGTGAGAGTGAGAGAAAGAGAAGCTGTGAGTGAGAGAGAGAGATAAAGACAAGCTGTGAGAGAGAGACAGAGAAAGAGAAGCTGAGTGAGAGAGAGAGAAAGAGAAGCTGTGAGTGAGAGAGAGAGAGAAAGAGAAGCTGTGAGTGAGAGAGAGAGAAAGAGAAGCTGTGAGTGAGAGAGAGAGAGAAAGAGAAGCTGTGAGTGAGAGAGAGAAAGAGAAGTTGTGAGTGAGAGAGAAAGAAAGAAAGAGAAGCTGTGAGTGAGATAAAGAGAGAGAAAGAGAAGCTGTGAGTGAGAGAGAGAAAGAGAAGCTGTGAGTGAGTGAGTGAGAGAGACAGAACAGCTGTGAGTGAGAGAGAGAGAGAAGCTGTGAGTCAGAGAGAGATAAAGAGAAGCTGTGAGTTCGAAAGAGACTGAGAAAGAGAAGCTGTGAGTTAGAGAGAGAGAGAGAAAGAGAAGCTATGAGTGAGAGAGAGAGAGAGAAGCTGTGAGTGAGAGAGAGAGAGAGAAGCTGTGAGTGAGTGAGAGAGAGAAGCTGTGTGTGTGAGAGAGAAAAGCTGTGAGTGAGAGAGAGAGAGAAGCTGTGAGTGAGAGAGAAAGAGTAGCTGTGAGTGAGAGAGAGAGAGAAAGATAAGCTGAGTGAGAGAAAGAGAGAAAGAGAAGCTGTGAGTGAGAGAGAGAGAAAGAGAAGCTGTGAGAGAGAGAGAAGCTGTGTGAGAGAGAAAGAAACTCTTTGAGAGGGAGTGAGAGAGAGAGAGAAAGAGAAGCTGTGTGTGAGAGAGAAAGAAAGAGTAGCTGTGAGTAAGAGAGAGAGAAAGAGAAGCTGTGAGTGAGAGAGAGAGAGAGAGAGAGCTGTGAGTGAGAGAGAGAGAGAAGCTGTGAGTGAGTGAGAGAGAGAGAGAAAGAGAAGCTGTGAGTGAGTGAGAGAGAGAGAGAGAGAGAAGCTGTGAGTGAGAGAGAGAGAAAGACCAGCTGTGAGAGAGAGACAGAGATAGAGAAGCTGAGTGAGAGATAGAGAGAAAGAGAAGCTGTGAGTGAGAGAGAGAGTGAAAGAGAAGGTGTGAGTGAGAGAGAGAGAAAGAGAAGCTGTGAGTGTGAGAGAGAGAAAGATAGAGAAGCTGTGAGTGAGATAGAGAGAGAGAAAGAGAAGCTGTGAGTGAGAGAGAGAGAAGCTGTGAGTGAGTGATAGAAAGAGAGAGAGAGAAGATGTGAGTGCTAGGGAGAGAAAGAGAAGCTGTGAGTGAGAGAGAGAGAAAAAGAGAAGCTGTGAGTGAGAGAGAGAGAGAAAGAGAAGCTGTGAGAGAGAGAGAGAAGCTGTGAGTGAGTGAGAGAGAGAAAGAGAAGATGTGAGTGAGAGAGAGTAAGAGAAGCTGTGAGTGAGAGAGAGAGAGAAAGAGAAGCTGTGAGTGAGCGAGAGAGAGAAAGAGAAGCTGTGAGTGAGAGAGATAGAGAAAGAGAAGCTGTGAGTGAGAGAGAGAGAAAGAGAAGCTGTGAGTGAGAGAGAAAGAGAAGGTGTGAGTGAGAGAGAGAGAGAAAGAGAAGGTGTGAGTGAGATAGAGAGAGAGAAAGAGAAGCTGTGAGTGAGAGAGAGAGAAAAAGAGAAGCTGTGAGTGAGAGAGTGTGTGAAGCTGTGTGTGTGTGAGAGAGAGAGTGCCGCTGTGAGTGAGAGAGAGAGAAGCTGTGAGTGAGAGAGAGAGAAAGAGAAGCTGTGTGAGGGAGAGATAAAGAGAAGCTGTGAGTTAGAGAGAGACAGAGAAAGAGAAGCTGTGAGTGAGAGAGAGAGAGAGAAGCTGTGAGTGAGAGAGAGAAAGAGAAGATATGATTGAGAGAGAGAAAGAGAAGCTGTGAGTGTGAGAGAGAGAAAGATAGAGAAGCTGTGAGTGAGATAGAGAGAGAGAAAGAGAAGCTGTGAGTGAGTGAGAGAGAGAGAAGCTGTGAGTGAGTGATAGAAAGAGAGAGAGAGAAGATGTGAGTGAGAGAGAGAGAAAGAGAAGCTGTGAGTGAGAGAGAGAGAAAAAGAGAAGCTGTGAGTGAGAGAGAGAGAGAGAGAAAGAGAAGCTGTGAGTGTGAGAGAGAAGCTGTGAGTGAGAGAGAGAGAGAGAAAGAGAAGATGTGAGTGAGAGAGAGAGTAAGAGAAGCTGTGAGTGAGAGAGAGAGAGAAAGAGAAGCTATGAGTGAGCGAGAGAGAGAAAGAGAAGCTGTGAGTGAGAGAGATAGAGAAAGAGAAGCTGTGAGTGATAGAGAGAGAGAAAGAGAAGCTATGAGTGAGAGAGAGAGAGAAAGAGATGCTGTGAGTGAGATAGAGAGAGAAAGAGAAGCTGTGAGTGAGAGAGTGGGAGAAAAAGGGAAGCTGTGAGTGAGAGAGAGAGAAAGAGAAGCTGTGAGTGAGAGAGAGAGAAGCTGTGAGTGAGTGAGTGAGAGAGAAGCTGTGAGTGAGTGAGAGAGAGAGAAAGAGAAGCTGTGAGTGAGAGTGAGAGAAAGAGAAGCTGTGAGTGAGAGAGAGAGATAAAGACAAGCTGTGAGAGAGAGACAGAGAAAGAGAAGCTGAGTGAGAGAGAGAGAAAGAGAAGCTGTGAGTGAGAGAGAGAGAGAAAGAGAAGCTGTGAGTGAGAGAGAGAGAAAGAGAAGCTGTGAGTGAGAGAGAGAGAGAAAGAGAAGCTGTGAGTGAGAGAGAGAAAGAGAAGTTGTGAGTGAGAGAGAAAGAAAGAAAGAGAAGCTGTGAGTGAGATAAAGAGAGAGAAAGAGAAGCTGTGAGTGAGAGAGAGAAAGAGAAGCTGTGAGTGAGTGAGTGAGAGAGACAGAACAGCTGTGAGTGAGAGAGAGAGAGAAGCTGTGAGTCAGAGAGAGATAAAGAGAAGCTGTGAGTTCGAAAGAGACTGAGAAAGAGAAGCTGTGAGTTAGAGAGAGAGAGAGAAAGAGAAGCTATGAGTGAGAGAGAGAGAGAGAAGCTGTGAGTGAGAGAGAGAGAGAGAAGCTGTGAGTGAGTGAGAGAGAGAAGCTGTGTGTGTGAGAGAGAAAAGCTGTGAGTGAGAGAGAGAGAGAAGCTGTGAGTGAGAGAGAAAGAGTAGCTGTGAGTGAGAGAGAGAGAGAAAGATAAGCTGAGTGAGAGAAAGAGAGAAAGAGAAGCTGTGAGTGAGAGAGAGAGAAAGAGAAGCTGTGAGAGAGAGAGAAGCTGTGTGAGAGAGAAAGAAACTCTTTGAGAGGGAGTGAGAGAGAGAGAGAAAGAGAAGCTGTGTGTGAGAGAGAAAGAAAGAGTAGCTGTGAGTAAGAGAGAGAGAAAGAGAAGCTGTGAGTGAGAGAGAGAGAGAGAGAGAGCTGTGAGTGAGAGAGAGAGAGAAGCTGTGAGTGAGTGAGAGAGAGAGAGAAAGAGAAGCTGTGAGTGAGTGAGAGAGAGAGAGAGAGAGAAGCTGTGAGTGAGAGAGAGAGAAAGACCAGCTGTGAGAGAGAGACAGAGATAGAGAAGCTGAGTGAGAGATAGAGAGAAAGAGAAGCTGTGAGTGAGAGAGAGAGTGAAAGAGAAGGTGTGAGTGAGAGAGAGAGAAAGAGAAGCTGTGAGTGTGAGAGAGAGAAAGATAGAGAAGCTGTGAGTGAGATAGAGAGAGAGAAAGAGAAGCTGTGAGTGAGAGAGAGAGAAGCTGTGAGTGAGTGATAGAAAGAGAGAGAGAGAGAAGATGTGAGTGCTAGGGAGAGAAAGAGAAGCTGTGAGTGAGAGAGAGAGAAAAAGAGAAGCTGTGAGTGAGAGAGAGAGAGAAAGAGAAGCTGTGAGAGAGAGAGAGAAGCTGTGAGTGAGTGAGAGAGAGAAAGAGAAGATGTGAGTGAGAGAGAGTAAGAGAAGCTGTGAGTGAGAGAGAGAGAGAAAGAGAAGCTGTGAGTGAGCGAGAGAGAGAAAGAGAAGCTGTGAGTGAGAGAGATAGAGAAAGAGAAGCTGTGAGTGAGAGAGAGAGAAAGAGAAGCTGTGAGTGAGAGAGAGAGAGAAGTTGTGAGTGAGAGAGAGAGAGAAAGAGAAGCTGTGAGTGAGAGAGAAAGAGAAGGTGTGAGTGAGAGAGAGAGAGAAAGAAAGAGAAGCTGTGAGTGAGAGAGAGAGAAAGAGAAGCTGTGAGTGAGATAGAGAGAGAGAAAGAGAAGCTGTAAGTGAGAGAGAGAGAAAAAGAGAAGCTGTGAGTGAGAGAGTGTGTGAAGCTGTGTGTGTGTGAGAGAGAGAGAGCCGCTGTGAGTGAGAGAGAGAGACGCTGTGAGTGAGAGAGAGAGAAAGAGAAGCTGTGTGAGGGAGAGATAAAGAGAAGCTGTGAGTTAGAGAGAGACAGAGAAAGAGAAGCTGTGAGTGAGTGAGAGAGAGAGAAGCTGTGAGTGAGAGAGAGAAAGAGAAGATGTGATTGAGAGAGAGAAAGAGAAGCTGTGAGTGTGAGAGAGAGAAAGATAGAGAAGCTGTGAGTGAGATAGAGAGAGAGAAGGAGAAGCTGTGAGTGAGTGAGAGAGAGAGAAGCTGTGAGTGAGTGATAGAAAGAGAGAGAGAGAAGATGTGAGTGAGAGAGAGAGAAAGAGAAGCTGTGAGTGAGAGAGAGAGAAAAAGAGAAGCTGTGAGTGAGAGAGAGAGAGAGAAAGAGAAGCTGTGAGTGTGAGAGAGAAGCTGTGAGTGAGAGAGAGAGAGAAAGAGAAGATGTGAGTGAGAGAGAGAGTAAGAGAAGCTGTGAGTGAGAGAGAGACAGAAAGAGAAGCTGTGAGTGAGCGAGAGAGAGAAAGAGAAGCTGTGATTGAGAGAGATAGAGAAAGAGAAGCTGTGAGTGATAGAGAGAGAGAAAGAGAAGCTATGAGTGAGAGAGAGAGAGAGAGAAAGAGATGCTGTGAGTGAGATAGAGAGAGAAAGAGAAGCTGTGAGTGAGAGAGTGGGAGAAAAAGTGAAGCTGTGAGTGAGAGAGGGAGAAAGAGAAGCTGTGAGTGAGAGAGAGAGAGAGAGAAGCTGTGAGTGAGTGAGAGAGAGAAGCTGTGAGTGAGTGAGAGAGAGAGAAAGAGAAGCTGTGAGTGAGAGTGAGAGAAAGAGAAGCTGTGAGTGAGAGAGAGAGATAAAGACAAGCTGTGAGAGAGAGACAGAGAAAGAGAAGCTGAGTGAGAGAGAGAGAAAGAGAAGCTGTGAGTGAGAGAGAGAGAGAAAGAGAAGCTGTGAGTGAGAGAGAGAGAAAGAGAAGCTGTGAGTTAGAGAGAGACAGAGAAACAGAAGCTGTGAGTGAGAGAGAGAGAGAAAGAGAAGCTGTGATTGAGAGAGAGAGAGAGAGAGAATCTGTGAGTGAGTGAGAGAGAGAAAGAGAAGCTGTGAGTGAGAGAGAGAGAAAGAGAAGCTTTGAGTGAGAGAGAGAGAGAGAAAGAGAAGCTCTGAGTGAGATAGAGAGAGTGAAACTGTGAGTGAGTGAGAGAGAGAAGCTGTGAGTGAGTGAGAGAGAGAGAGAGAGAGAGAAGCTGTGTGTGTGAGAGAGAAAGAGAACATGTAAGTGAGAGAGAGAGAAATAGAACCTGAGAGTGAGAGAGAGATAAAGGGAAGCTGTGAGTTAGAGAGAGACAAAGAGAAGCTGTGAGTGAGAGAGAGAGAGAGAAAGAGAAAGAGAGGCTGTGTGTGTGTGAGAGAGAGAGAAGCTGTGAGTGAGTGAGAGAGAGAGGGAGAAATAGAAGCTGTGAGAGAGAGAGAAAGAGAAGCTGTGAGTGAGAGAGATATATAGTCAAGCTGTGAGAGAGAGACAGAGAAAGAGACACTGTGAATGAGAGAGAGAGATAAAGAGATGCTGTGTGAGAGAGAGAAGCTTTGAGTGAGAGAGAGAGAAAGAGAAGCTCTGAGTGAGATAGAGAGAGAGAAACTGTGAGTGAGTGAGAGAGAGAAGCTGTGAGTGAGTGAGAGAGAGAGAGAGAGAGAAGCTGTGTGTGTGAGAGAGAAAGAGAAGCTGTAAGTGAGAGAGAGAGAAATAGAACCTGAGAGTGAGAGAGAGATAAAGGGAAGCTGTGAGTTAGAGAGAGACAAAGAGAAGCTGTGAGTGAGAGAGAGAGAGAGAAAGAGAAAGAGAAAGAGAGGCTGTGTGTGTGTGAGAGAGAGAAGCTGTGAGCGAGTGAGAAAGAGAGGGAGAAATAGAAGCTGTGAGAGAGAGAGAAAGAGAAGCTGTGAGTGAGAGAGATATATAGTCAAGCTGTGAGAGAGAGACAGAGAAAGAGACACTGTGAATGAGAGAGAGAGATAAAGAGATGCTGTGTGAGAGAGAGAAGCTGTGAGTGAGAGAGAGAGAGAAGCTGTGAGTGAGAGAGAGAGAGATGTGAGTGAGAGAGAGAAAGAGAAAGAGAAGCTGTGAGTGAGAGAGAGAGAGATAAAGAGAAGCTGTGAGTGAGAGAGAGAGAGAATGAGAAGCTGTGAGTGAGAGAGAGAGAGAAAGAGAAGCAGTGAGAGAGGGAGAGAGAGAAAGAGAAAGTGTGAGTGAGAGAGAGAGAGAAAGAGAAGTTGTGAGTGAGAGAGAGAGAGAGAAGCTGTGAGTGAGAGAGAGAGAGAAAGAGAAGCTGTGAGAGAGAGAGAGAGAGAGAAAAGCTGTGAGAGAGAGAGAGAGAGAAGCTGTGAGTGAGAAAGAGAGAGAGAGAAGATGTGAGTGAGAGAGAGAGAGAAGCTGTGAATGAGAGAGAGAAGCTGTGAGTGAGAGAGAGATAAAGAGAAGCTGTGGGTTAGAGAGAGACAGAGAAAGAGAAGCTGTGAGTGAGAGAGAGAGAGAGAAATGCTGTGAGTGAGAGAGAGAGAGAGAGAAGCTGTGGGTTAGAGAGAGAGAGAAAAAGAGAAGCTGTGAGTGAGAGAGAGAGAGAAAGAGACGCTGTGAGTGAGTGAGAGAGAGAGAGAGAACAGCTGTGAGTGAGAGAGAGAGAGAAGCTGTGTCAGAGAGAGATAAAGAGAAGCTGTGAGTTCGAAAGAGACTGAGAAAGAGAAGCTGTGAGTTAGAGAGAGAGAGAGAAAGAGAAGCTGTGAGTGAGAGAGAGAGAGAAGCTGTGAGTGAGAGAGAGAGAAGCTGTGAGTGAGAGAGAGAGAGAAGCTGTGTGTGAGAGAGAGAAAAGCTGTGAGTGAGAGAGAGAGAGAAGCTGTGAGTGAGAGAGAAAGAGTAGCTGTGAATGAGAGAGAGAGAGAAAGATAAGCTGAGTGAGAGAAAGAGAGAAAGAGAAGCTGTGAGTGAGAGAGAGAGAAAGAGAAGCTGTGAGTGAGAGAGAGAGAAGCTGTGTGAGAGAGAAAGAAACTCTTTGAGAGGGAGTGAGAGAGAGAGAGAAAGAGAAGCTGTGTGTGCGAGAGAAAGAAAGAGTAGCTGTGAGTAAGAGAGAGAGAAAGAGAAGCTGTGAGTGAGAGAGAGAGAGAGAAAGAGCTGTGAGTGAGAGAGAGAGAAGCTGTGAGTGAGTGAGAGAGAGAGAGAAAGAGAAGCTGTGAGTGAGAGAGAGAGAGAGAAGCTGTGAGAGAGAGAGAGAGAAAGACCAGCTGTGAGAGAGAGACAGAGATAGAGAAGCTGAGTGAGAGATAGAGAGAAAGAGAATCTGTGAGTGAGAGAGAGAGTGAAAGAGAAGGTGTGAGTGAGAGAGAGAGAAAGAGAAGCTGTGAGTGTGAGAGAGAGAAAGATAGAGAAGCTGTGAGTGAGATAGAGAGAGAGAAAGAGAAGCTGTGAGTGAGAGAGAGAGAGAGAAGCTGTGAGTGAGTGATAGAAAGAGAGAGAGAGAAGATGTGAGTGCTAGAGAGAGAAAGAGAAGCTGTGAGTGAGAGAGAGAGAAAAAGAGAAGCTGTGAGTGAGAGAGAGAGAGAAAGAGAAGCTGTGAGAGAGAGAGAGAAGCTGTGAGTGAGAGAGAGAGAAAGAGAAGATGTGAGTGAGAGAGAGTAAGAGAAGCTGTGAGTGAGAGAGAGAGAGAAAGAGAAGCTGTGAGTGAGCGAGAGAGAGAAAGAGAAGCTGTGAGTGAGAGAGATAGAGAAAGAGAAGCTGTGAGTGAGAGAGAGAGAAAGAGAAGCTGTGAGTGAGAGAGAGAGAAGTTGTGAGTGAGAGAGAGAGAGAAAGAGAAGCTGTGAGTGAGAGAGAAAGAGAAGGTGTGAGTGAGAGAGAGAGAGAAAGAGAAGGTGTGAGTGAGAGAGAGAGAGAAAGAGAAGCTGTGAGTGAGAGAGAGAGAAAGAGAAGCTGTGAGTGAGATAGAGAGAGAGAAAGAGAAGCTGTGAGTGAGAGAGAGAGAAAAAGAGAAGCTGTGAGTGAGAGAGTGTGTGAAGCTGTGTGTGTGTGAGAGAGAGAGAGCCGCTGTGAGTGAGAGAGAGAGAAGCTGTGAGTGAGAGAGAGAGAAAGAGAAGCTGTGTGAGGGAGAGATAAAGAGAAGCTGTGAGTTAGAGAGAGACAGAGAAAAAGAAGCTGTGAGTGAGAGAGAGAGAAGCTGTGAGTGAGAGAGAGAAAGAGAAGATGTGATTGAGAGAGAGAAAGAGAAGCTGTGAGTGTGAGAGAGAGAAAGATAGAGAAGCTGTGAGTGAGATAGAGAGAGAGAAAGAGAAGCTGTGAGTGAGTGAGAGAGAGAAGCTGTGAGTGAGTGATAGAAAGAGAGAGAGAGAAGATGTGAGTGAGAGAGAAAGAGAAGCTGTGAGTGAGAGAGAGAGAAAAAGAGAAGCTGTGAGTGAGAGAGAGAGAGAGAAAGAGAAGCTGTGAGTGTGAGAGAGAAGCTGTGAGTGAGAGAGAGAGAGAGAAAGAGAAGATGTGAGTGAGAGAGAGAGTAAGAGAAGCTGTGAGTGAGAAAGAGAGAGAAAGAGAAGCTGTGAGTGAGCGAGAGAGAGAAAGAGAAGCTGTGAGTGAGAGAGATAGAGAAAGAGAAGCTGTGAGTGATAGAGAGAGAGAAAGAGAAGCTATGAGTGAGAGAGAGAGAGAGAAAGAGATGCTGTGAGTGAGATAGAGAGAGAAAGAGAAGCTGTGAGTGAGAGAGTGGGAGAAAAAGGGAAGCTGTGAGTGAGAGAGAGAGAAAGAGAAGCTGTGAGTGAGAGAGAGAGAGAGAAGCTGTGAGTGAGTGAGAGAGAGAGAAGCTGTGAGTGAGTGAGAGAGAGAGAAAGAGAAGCTGTGAGTGAGAGTGAGAGAAAGAGAAGCTGTGAGTGAGAGAGAGAGATAAAGACAAGCTGTGAGAGAGAGACAGAGAAAGAGAAGCTGAGTGAGAGAGAGAGAAAGAGAAGCTGTGAGTGAGAGAGAGAGAGAAAGAGAAGCTGTGAGTGAGAGAGAGAGAAAGAGAAGCTGTGAGTGAGAGAGAGAGAGAAAGAGACGCTGTGAGTGAGAGAGAAAGAGAAAGAGAAGCTGTGAGTGAGAGAGAGAAAGAGAAGCTGTGAGTGAGTGAGTGAGAGAGAGAGAACAGCTGTGAGTGAGAGAGAGAGAGAGAAGCTGTGAGTCAGAGAGAGATAAAGAGAAGCTGTGAGTTTGAAAGAGACTGAGAAAGAGAAGCTGTGAGTTAGAGAGAGAGAGAGAAAGAGAAGCTGTGAGTGAGAGAGAGAGAGAGAAGCTGTGAGTGAGAGAGAGAGAGAGAAGCTGTGAGTGAGAGAGAGAGAGAAGCTGTGTGTGAGAGAGAGAAATGCTGTGAGTGAGAGAGAGAGAGAAGCTGTGAGTGAGAGAGAAAGAGTAGCTGTGAGTGAGAGAGAGAGAGAAAGATAAGCTGAGTGAGAGAAAGAGAGAAAGAGAAGCTGTTAGTGAGAGAGAGAGAAAGAGAAGCTGTGAGTGAGAGAGAGAGAAGCTGTGTGAGAGAGAAAGAAACTCTTTGAGAGGGAGTGAGAGAGAGAGAAAGAGAAGCTGTGTGTGCGAGAGAAAGAAAGAGTAGCTGTGAGTAAGAGAGAGAGAAAGAGAAGCTGTGAGTGAGAGAGAGAGAGAGAAAGAGCTGTGAGTGAGAGAGAGAGAGAAGCTGTGAGTGAGTGAGAGAGAGAGAGAAAGAGAAGCTGTGAGTGAGAGAGAGAGACAGAGAGAGAGAAGCTGTGAGTGAGAGAGAGAAAGACCAGCTGTGAGAGAGAGACAGAGATAGAGAAGCTGAGTGAGAGATAGAGAGAAAGAGAAGCTGTGAGTGAGAGAGAGAGTGAAAGAGAAGGTGTGAGTGAGAGAGAGAGAAAGAGAAGCTGTGAGTGTGAGAGAGAGAAAGATAGAGAAGCTGTGAGTGAGATAGAGAGAGAGAAAGAGAAGCTGTGAGTGAGAGAGAGAGAGAAGCTGTGAGTGAGTGATAGAAAGAGAGAGAGAGAGAAGATGTGAGTGCTAGAGAGAGAAAGAGAAGCTGTGAGTGAGAGAGAGAGAAAAAGAGAAGCTGTGAGTGAGAGAGAGAGAGAAAGAGAAGCTGTGAGAGAGAGAGAGAAGCTGTGAGTGAGTGAGACAGAGAAAGAGAAGATGTGAGTGAGAGAGAGTAAGAGAAGCTGTGAGTGAGAGAGAGAGAGAAAGAGAAGCTGTGAGTGAGCGAGAGAAAGAGAAGCTGTGAGTGAGAGAGATAGAGAAAGAGAAGCTCTGAGTGAGAGAGAGAGAAAGAGAAGCTGTGAGTGAGAGAGAGAGAAGTTGTGAGTGAGAGAGAGAGAGAAAGAGAAGCTGTGAGTGAGAGAGAAAGAGAAGGTGTGAGTGAGAGAGAGAGAGAAAGAGAAGGTGTGAGTGAGAGAGAGAGAGAGAAAGAGAAGCTGTGAGTGAGAGAGATATATAGTCAAGCTGTGAGAGAGAGACAGAGAAAGAGACACTGTGAATGAGAGAGAGAGATAAAGAGATGCTGTGTGAGAGAGAGAAGCTGTGAGTGAGAGAGAGAGAGAAGCTGTGAGTGAGAGAGAGAGAGATGTGAGTGAGAGAGAGAAAGAGAAAGAGAAGCTGTGAGTGAGAGAGAGAGAGATAAAGAGAAGCTGTGAGTGAGAGAGAGAGAGAAAGAGAAGCTGTGAGTGAGAGAGAGAGAGAAAGAGAAGCAGTGAGAGAGGGAGAGAGAGAAAGAGAAAGTGTGAGTGAGAGAGAGAGAGAAAGAGAAGTTGTGAGTGAGAGAGAGAGAGAGAAGCTGTGAGTGAGAGAGAGAGAGAAAGAGAAGCTGTGAGAGAGTGAGAGAGAGAGAGAAAAGCTGTGAGAGAGAGAGAGAGAGAAGCTGTGAGTGAGAGAGAGAGAGAAGCTGTGAATGAGAGAGAGAGAAGCTGTGAGTGAGAGAGAGATAAAGAGAAGCTGTGGGTTAGAGAGAGACAGAGAAAGAGAAGCTGTGAGTGAGAGAGAGAGAGAGAGAGAGAAATGCTGTGAGTGAGAGAGAGAGAGAAGCTGTGAGTGAGAGAGAGATAAAGAGAAGCTGTGGGTTAGAGAGAGAGAGAAAAAGAGAAGCTGTGAGTGAGAGAGAGAGAGAAAGAGATGCTGTGAGTGAGTGAGTGAGAGAGAGAGAACAGCTGTGAGTGAGAGAGAGAGAGAAGCTGTGTCAGAGAGAGATAAAGAGAAGCTGTGAGTTCGAAAGAGACTGAGAAAGAGAAGCTGTGAGTTAGAGAGAGAGAGAGAGAAAGAGAAGCTGTGAGTGAGAGAGAGAGAGAGAAGCTGTGAGTGAGAGAGAGAGAGAAGCTGTGAGTGAGAGAGAGAGAGAAGCTGTGTGTGAGAGAGAGAAAAGCTGTGAGTGAGAGAGAGAGAGAAGCTGTGAGTGAGAAGAGAAAGAGTAGCTGTGAGTGAGAGAGAGAGAGAAAGATAAGCTGAGTGAGAGAAAGAGAGAAAGAGAAGCTGTGAGTGTGAGAGAGAGAAAGAGAAGCTGTGAGTGAGAGAGAGAGAAGCTGTGTGAGAGAGAAAGAAACTCTTTGAGAGGGAGTGAGAGAGAGAGAGAAAGAGAAGCTGTGTGTGCGAGAGAAAGAAAGAGTAGCTGTGAGTAAGAGAGAGAGAAAGAGAAGCTGTGAGTGAGAGAGAGAGAGAGAAAGAGCTGTGAGTGAGAGAGAGAGAAGCTGTGAGTGAGTGAGAGAGAGAGAGAAAGAGAAGCTGTGAGTGAGAGAGAGAGAGAGAAGCTGTGAGTGAGAGAGAGAGAAAGACCAGCTGTGAGAGAGAGACAGAGATAGAGAAGCTGAGTGAGAGATAGAGAGAAAGAGAATCTGTGAGTGAGAGAGAGAGTGAAAGAGAAGGTGTGAGTGAGAGAGAGAGAAAGAGAAGCTGTGAGTGTGAGAGAGAGAAAGATAGAGAAGCTGTGAGTGAGATAGAGAGAGAGAAAGAGAAGCTGTGAGTGAGAGAGAGAGAGAGAGAAGCTGTGAGTGAGTGATAGAAAGAGAGAGAGAGAGAAGATGTGAGTGCTAGAGAGAGAAAGAGAAGCTGTGAGTGAGAGAGAGAGAAAAAGAGAAGCTGTGAGTGAGAGAGAGAGAGAAAGAGAAGCTGTGAGAGAGAGAGAGAAGCTGTGAGTGAGAGAGAGAGAGAGAAAGAGAAGATGTGAGTGAGAGAGAGTAAGAGAAGCTGTGAGTGAGAGAGAGAGAGAAAGAGAAGCTGTGAGTGAGCGAGAGAGAGAAAGAGAAGCTGTGAGTGAGAGAGATAGAGAAAGAGAAGCTGTGAGTGAGAGAGAGAGAAAGAGAAGCTGTGAGTGAGAGAGAGAAGTTGTGAGTGAGAGAGAGAGAGAAAGAGAAGCTGTGAGTGAGAGAGAAAGAGAAGGTGTGAGTGAGAGAGAGAGAGAAAGAGAAGGTGTGAGTGAGAGAGAGAGAGAAAGAGAAGCTGTGAGTGAGAGAGAGAGAAAGAGAAGCTGTGAGTGAGATAGAGAGAGAGAAAGAGAAGCTGTGAGTGAGAGAGAGAGAAAAAGAGAAGCTGTGAGTGAGAGAGTGTGTGAAGCTGTGTGTGTGTGAGAGAGAGAGAGCCGCTGTGAGTGAGAGAGAGAGAAGCTGTGAGTGAGAGAGAGAGAAAGAGAAGCTGTGTGAGGGAGAGATAAAGAGAAGCTGTGAGTTAGAGAGAGACAGAGAAAAAGAAGCTGTGAGTGAGAGAGAGAGAAGCTGTGAGTGAGAGAGAGAAAGAGAAGATGTGATTGAGAGAGAGAAAGAGAAGCTGTGAGTGTGAGAGAGAGAAAGATAGAGAAGCTGTGAGTGAGATAGAGAGAGAGAAAGAGAAGCTGTGAGTGAGTGAGAGAGAGAAGCTGTGAGTGAGTGATAGAAAGAGAGAGAGAGAAGATGTGAGTGAGAGAGAAAGAGAAGCTGTGAGTGAGAGAGAGAGAAAAAGAGAAGCTGTGAGTGAGAGAGAGAGAGAGAAAGAGAAGCTGTGAGTGTGAGAGAGAAGCTGTGTGAGAGAGAGAGAGAGAAAGAGAAGATGTGAGTGAGAGAGAGAGTAAGAGAAGCTGTGAGTGAGAGAGAGAGAGAAAGAGAAGCTGTGAGTGAGCGAGAGAGAGAAAGAGAAGCTGTGAGTGAGAGAGATAGAGAAAGAGAAGCTGTGAGTGATAGAGAGAGAGAAAGAGAAGCTATGAGTGAGAGAGAGAGAGAGAAAGAGATGCTGTGAGTGAGATAGAGAGAGAAAGAGAAGCTGTGAGTGAGAGAGTGGGAGAAAAAGGGAAGCTGTGAGTGAGAGAGAGAGAAAGAGAAGCTGTGAGTGAGAGAGAGAGAGAGAAGCTGTGAGTGAGTGAGAGAGAGAGAAGCTGTGAGTGAGTGAGAGAGAGAGAAAGAGAAGCTGTGAGTGAGAGTGAGAGAAAGAGAAGCTGTGAGTGAGAGAGAGAGATGAAGACAAGCTGTGAGAGAGAGACAGAGAAAGAGAAGCTGAGTGAGAGAGAGAGAAAGAGAAGCTGTGAGTGAGAGAGAGAGAGAAAGAGAAGCTGTGAGTGAGAGAGAGAGAAAGAGAAGCTGTGAGTGAGAGAGAGAGAGAAAGAGAAGCTGTGAGTGAGAGAGAAAGAGAAAGAGAAGCTGTGAGTGAGAGAGAGAAAGAGAAGCTGTGAGTGAGTGAGTGAGAGAGAGAGAACAGCTGTGAGTGAGAGAGAGAGAGAAGCTGTGAGTCAGAGAGAGATAAAGAGAAGCTGTGAGTTCGAAAGAGACTGAGAAAGAGAAGCTGTGAGTTAGAGAGAGAGAGAGAAAGAGAAGCTGTGAGTGAGAGAGAGAGAGAGAAGCTGTGAGTGAGAGAGAGAGAGAAGCTGTGAGTGAGAGAGAGAGAGAAGCTGTGTGTGAGAGAGAGAAATGCTGTGAGTGAGAGAGAGAGAGAAGCTGTGAGTGAGAGAGAAAGAGTAGCTGTGAGTGAGAGAGAGAGAGAAAGATAAGCTGAGTGAGAGAAAGAGAGAAAGAGAAGCTGTTAGTGAGAGAGAGAGAAAGAGAAGCTGTGAGTGAGAGAGAGAGAAGCTGTGTGAGAGAGAAAGAAACTCTTTGAGAGGGAGTGAGAGAGAGAGAAAGAGAAGCTGTGTGTGCGAGAGAAAGAAAGAGTAGCTGTGAGTAAGAGAGAGAGAAAGAGAAGCTGTGAGTGAGAGAGAGAGAGAGAAAGAGCTGTGAGTGAGAGAGAGAGAGAAGCTGTGAGTGAGTGAGAGAGAGAGAGAAAGAGAAGCTGTGAGTGAGAGAGAGAGACAGAGAGAGAAGCTGTGAGTGAGAGAGAGAAAGACCAGCTGTGAGAGAGAGACAGAGATAGAGAAGCTGAGTGAGAGATAGAGAGAAAGAGAAGCTGTGAGTGAGAGAGAGAGTGAAAGAGAAGGTGTGAGTGAGAGAGAGAGAAAGAGAAGCTGTGAGTGTGAGAGAGAGAAAGATAGAGAAGCTGTGAGTGAGATAGAGAGAGAGAAAGAGAAGCTGTGAGTGAGTGAGAGAGAGAAGCTGTGAGTGAGTGATAGAAAGAGAGAGAGAGAGAAGATGTGAGTGCTAGAGAGAGAAAGAGAAGCTGTGAGTGAGAGAGAGAGAAAAAGAGAAGCTGTGAGTGAGAGAGAGAGAGAAAGAGAAGCTGTGAGAGAGAGAGAGAAGCTGTGAGTGAGTGAGAGAGAGAAAGAGAAGATGTGAGTGAGAGAGAGTAAGAGAAGCTGTGAGTGAGAGAGAGAGAGAAAGAGAAGCTGTGAGTGAGCGAGAGAAAGAGAAGCTGTGAGTGAGAGAGATAGAGAAAGAGAAGCTCTGAGTGAGAGAGAGAGAAAGAGAAGCTGTGAGTGAGAGAGAGAGAAGTTGTGAGTGAGAGAGAGAGAGAAAGAGATGCTGTGAGTGAGAGAGAAAGAGAAGGTGTGAGTGAGAGAGAGAGAGAAAGAGAAGCTGTGAGTGAGAGAGAGAGAGAAAGAGAAGCTGTGAGTGAGAGATATATATAGTCAAGCTGTGAGAGAGAGACAGAGAAAGAGACACTGTGAATGAGAGAGAGAGATAAAGAGATGCTGTGTGAGAGAGAGAAGCTGTGAGTGAGAGAGAGAGAGAAGCTGTGAGTGAGAGAGAGAGAGAGATGTGAGTGAGAGAGAGAAAGAGAAAGAGAAGCTGTGAGTGAGAGAGAGAGAGATAAAGAGAAGCTGTGAGTGAGAGAGAGAGAGAAAGAGAAGCTGTGAGTGAGAGAGAGAGAGAAAGAGAAGCAGTGAGAGAGGGAGAGAGAGAAAGAGAAAGTGTGAGTGAGAGAGAGAGAGAAAGAGAAGTTGTGAGAGAGAGAGAGAGAAGCTGTGAGTGAGAGAGAGAGAGAAAGAGAAGCTGTGAGAGAGTGAGAGAGAGAGAGAAAAGCTGTGAGAGAGAGAGAGAGAAGCTGTGAGTGAGAAAGAGAGAGAGAGAAGATGTGAGTGAGAGAGAGAGAGAAGCTGTGAATGAGAGAGTGAGAAGATGTGAGTGAGAGAGAGATAAAGAGAAGCTGCGGGTTAGAGAGAGACAGAGAAAGAGAAGCTGTGAGTGAGAGAGAGAGAGAGAGAAATGCTGTGAGTGAGAGATAGAGAGAAGCTGTGAGTGAGAGAGAGATAAAGAGAAGCTGTGGGTTAGAGAGAGAGAGAAAGAGAAGCTGTGAGTGAGAGAGAGAGAGAGAGAGACGCTGTGAGTGAGTGAGTGAGAGAGAGAGAACAGCTGTGAGTGAGAGAGAGAGAGAAGCTGTGTCAGAGAGAGATAAAGAGAAGCTGTGAGTTCGAAAGAGACTGAGAAAGAGAAGCTGTGAGTTAGAGAGAGAGAGAGAAAGAGAAGCTGTGAGTGAGAGAGAGAGAGAGAAGCTGTGAGTGAGAGAGAGAGAGAGAAGCTGTGAGAGAGAGAGAAGCTGTGTGTGTGAGAGAGAAAAACTGTGAGTGAGAGAGAGAGAGAAGCTGTGAGTGAGAGAGAAAGAGTAGCTGTGAGTGAGAGAGAGAGAGAAAGATAAGCTGAGTGAGAGAAAGAGAGAAAGAGAAGCTGTGAGTGAGAGAGAGAGAAAGAGAAGCTGTGAGTGAGAGAGAGAGAAGCTGTGTGAGAGAGAAAGAAACTCTTTGAGAGGGAGTGAGAGAGAGAGAGAAAGAGAGGCTGTGTGTGCGAGAGAAAGAAAGAGTAGCTGTGAGTAAGAGAGAGAGAAAGAGAAGCTGTGAGTGAGAGAGAGAGAGAGAGAGAGCTGTGAGTGAGAGAGAGAGAAGCTGTGAGTGAGTGAGAGAGAGAGAGAGAAAGAGAAGCTGTGAGTGAGAGAGAGAGAAAGAGAGAGAAGCTGTGAGTGAGAGAGAGAGAAAGACCAGCTGTGAGAGAGAGACAGAGATAGAGAAGCTGAGTGAGAGATAGACAGAAAGAGAAGCTGTGAGTGAGAGAGAGAGTGAAAGAGAAGGTGTGAGTGAGAGAGAGAGAAAGAGAAGCTGTGAGTGTGAGAGAGAGAAAGATAGAGAAGCTGTGAGTGAGATAGAGAGAGAGAAAGAGAAGCTGTGAGTGAGAGAGAGAGAAGCTGTGAGTGAGTGATAGAAAGAGAGAGAGAGAGAAGATGTGAGTGCTAGAGAGAGAAAGAGAAGCTGTGAGTGAGAGAGAGAGAAAAAGAGAAGCTGTGAGTGAGAGAGAGAGAGAAAGAGAAGCTGTGAGAGAGAGAGAAGCTGTGAGTGAGAGAGAGAGAGAAAGAGAAGATGTGAGTGAGAGAGAGTAAGAGAAGCTGTGAGTGAGAGAGAGAGAGAAAGAGAAGCTGTGAGTGAGCGAGAGAGAGAAAGAGAAGCTGTGAGGGAGAGAGATAGAGAAAGAGAAGCTGTGAGTGAGAGAGAGAGAAAGAGCTGTGAGTGAGAGAGAGAGAAGCTGTGAGTGAGTGAGAGAGAGAGAGAGAAAGAGAAGCTGTGAGTGAGAGAGAGAGAAAGAGAGAGAAGCTGTGAGTGAGAGAGAGAGAAAGACCAGCTGTGAGAGAGAGACAGAGATAGAGAAGCTGAGTGAGAGATAGACAGAAAGAGAAGCTGTGAGTGAGAGAGAGAGTGAAAGAGAAGGTGTGAGTGAGAGAGAGAGAAAGAGAAGCTGTGAGTGTGAGAGAGAGAAAGATAGAGAAGCTGTGAGTGAGATAGAGAGAGAGAAAGAGAAGCTGTGAGTGAGAGAGAGAGAGAAGCTGTGAGTGAGTGATAGAAAGAGAGAGAGAGAGAAGATGTGAGTGCTAGAGAGAGAAAGAGAAGCTGTGAGTGAGAGAGAGAGAAAAAGAGAAGCTGTGAGTGAGAGAGAGAGAGAAAGAGAAGCTGTGAGAGAGAGAGAAGCTGTGAGTGAGAGAGAGAGAGAAAGAGAAGCTGTGAGGGAGAGAGATAGAGAAAGAGAAGCTGTGAGTGAGAGAGAGTGAAAGAGAAGCTGTGAGTGAGAGAGAGAGAAGTTGTGAGTGAGAGAGAGAGAGAAAGAGAAGCTGTGAGTGAGAGAGAAAGAGAAGGTGTGAGTGAGAGAGAGAGAGAAAGAGAAGGTGTGAGTGAGAGAGAGAGAGAAAGAGAAGCTGTGAGTGAGAGAGAGAGAAAGAGAAGCTGTGAGTGAGATAGAGAGAGAGAAAGAGAAGCTGTGAGTGGGAGAGAGAGAAAAAGAGAAGCTGTGAGTGAGAGAGTGTGTGAAGCTTTGTGTGTGTGTGAGAGAGTGAGCCGCTGTGAGTGAGAGAGAGAGAAGCTGTGAGTGAGACAGAGAGAAAGAGAAGCTGTGTGAGGGAGAGATAAAGAGAAGCTGTGAGTTAGAGAGAGACAGAGAAAGAGAAGCTGTGAGTGAGAGAGAGAGAGAGAAGCTGTGAGTCAGAGAGAGATAAAGAGAAGCTGTGAGTTCGAAAGAGACTGAGAAAGAGAAGCTGTGAGTTAGAGAGAGAGAGAGAAAGAGAAGCTGTGAGTGAGAGAGAGAAGCTGTGAGTGAGAGAGAGAGAGAGGCTGTGAGTGAGAGAGAGAGAGAAGCTGTGTGTGAGAGAGAGAAAAGCTGTGAGTGAGAGAGAGAGAGAAGCTGTGAGTGAGAGAGAAAGAGTAGCTGTGAGTGAGAGAGAGAGAGAAAGATAAGCTGAGTGAGAGAAAGAGAGAAAGAGAAGCTGTGAGTGAGAGAGAGAGAAAGAGAAGCTGTGAGTGAGAGAGAGAGAAGCTGTGTGAGAGAGAAAGAAACTCTTTGAGAGGGAGTGAGAGAGAGAGAGAAAGAGAAGCTGTGTGTGCGAGAGAGAAAAAGAGTAGCTGTGAGTAAGAGAGAGAGAAAGAGAAGCTGTGAGTGAGAGAGAGAGAGAGAAAGAGCTGTGAGTGAGAGAGAGAGAAGCTGTGAGTGAGTGAGAGAGAGAGAGAAAGAGAAGCTGTGAGTGAGAGAGAGAGAGAGAGAGAGAAGCTGTGAGTGAGAGAGAGAGAAAGACCAGCTGTGAGAGAGAGACAGAGATAGAGAAGCTGAGTGAGAGATAGAGAGAAAGAGAAGCTGTGAGTGAGAGAGAGAGTGAAAGAGAAGGTGTGAGTGAGAGAGAGAGAAAGAGAAGCTGTGAGTGTGAGAGAGAGAAAGATAGAGAATCTGTGAGTGAGATAGAGAGAGAGAAAGAGAAGCTGTGAGTGAGAGAGAGAGAAGCTGTGAGTGAGTGATAGAAAGAGAGAGAGAGAGAAGATGTGAGTGCTAGAGAGAGAAAGAGAAGCTGTGAGTGAGAGAGAGAGAAAAAGAGAAGCTGTGAGTGAGAGAGAGAGAGAAAGAAAGAGAAGCTGTGAGAGAGAGAGAGAAGCTGTGAGTGAGTGAGAGAGAGAAAGAGAAGATGTGAGTGAGAGAGAGTAAGAGAAGCTGTGAGTGAGAGAGAGAGAGAAAGAGAAGCTGTGAGTGAGCGAGAGAGAGAAAGAGAAGCTGTGAGTGAGAGAGATAGAGAAAGAGAAGCTGTGAGTGAGAGAGAGAGAGAAAGAGAAGCTGTGAGTGAGAGAGAGAGAAGTTGTGAGTGAGAGAGAGAGAAAGAGAAGCTGTGAGTGAGAGAGAAAGAGAAGGTGTGAGTGAGAGAGAGAGAGAAAGAGAAGGTGTGAGTGAGAGAGAGAGAAAGAGAAGCTGTGTGTGTGTGAGAGAGAAAGAGAAGCTGTGAGTGAGATAGAGAGAGAGAAAGAGAAGCTGTGAGTGAGAGAGAGAGAAAAAGAGAAGCTGTGAGTGAGAGAGTGTGTGAAGCTGTGTGTGTGTGAGAGAGAGAGAGCCACTGTGAGTGAGAGAGAGAGACGCTGTGATTGAGAGAGACAGAAAGAGAAGCTGTGTGAGGGAGAGATAAAGAGAAGCTGTGAGTTAGAGAGAGACAGAGAAAGAGAAGCTGTGAGTGAGAGAGAGAGAGAGAAGCTGTGAGTGAGAGAGAGAAAGAGAAGATGTGATTGAGAGAGAGTAAGAGAAGCTGTGAGTGTGAGAGAGAGAAAGAT
Source organism: Bradypodion ventrale (assembly GCA_035047345.1). NCBI lineage: Eukaryota > Metazoa > Chordata > Lepidosauria > Squamata > Chamaeleonidae > Bradypodion > Bradypodion ventrale. The sequence continues at coordinate 7,422,713 of JAWDJE010000018.1, read as the reverse complement.
AGAGAAGCTGTGAGTGAGATAGAGAGAGAGAAAGAGAAGCTGTGAGTGAGTGAGAGAGAGAGAAGCTGTGAGTGAGTGATAGAAAGAGAGAGAGAGAAGATGTGAGTGAGAGAGAGAGAAAGAGAAGCTGTGAGTGAGAGAGAGAGAAAAAGAGAAGCTGTGAGTGAGAGAGAGAGAGAAAGAGAAGCTGTGAGTGTGAGAGAGAAGCTGTGAGTGAGAGAGAGAGAGAGAAAGAGAAGATGTGAGTGAGAGAGAGAGTAAGAGAAGCTGTGAGTGAGAGAGAGAGAGAAAGAGAAGCTGTGAGTGAGCGAGAGAGAGAAAGAGAAGCTGTGAGTGAGAGAGATAGAGAAAGAGAAGCTGTGAGTGAGAGAGAGAGAGAAAGAGAAGCTATGAGTGAGAGAGAGAGAGAAGCTGTGAGTGAGAGAGAGAGAGAGAAGCTGTGAGTGAGAGAGAGAAAGATAAGTTGTGAGTGAGAGAGAAAGAAAGAAAGAGAAGCTGTGAGTGAGATAGAGAGAGAGAAAGAGAAGCTGTGAGTGAGAGAGAGAAAGAGAAGCTGTGAGTGAGTGAGTGAGAGAGAGAGAACAGCTGTGAGTGAGAGAGAGAGAGAAGATGTGAGTCAGAGAGAGGTAAAGAGAAGCTGTGAGTTCGAAAGAGACTGAGAAAGAGAAGCTGTGAGTTAGAGAGAGAGAGAGAAAGAGAAGCTGTGAGTGAGAGAGAGAGAGAGAAGCTGTGAGTGAGAGAGAGAGAGAAGCTGTGAGTGAGAGAGAGAGAGAAGCTGTGTGTGTGAGAGAGAAAAGCTGTGAGTGAGAGAGAGAGAGAAGCTGTGAGTGAGAGAGAAAGAGTAGCTGTGAGTGAGAGAGAGAGAGAAAGATAAGCTGAGTGAGAGAAAGAGAGAAAGAGAAGCTGTGAGTGAGAGAGAGAGAAAGAGAAGCTGTGAGTGAGAGAGAGAGAAGCTGTGTGAGAGAGAAAGAAACTCTTTGAGAGGGAGTGAGAGAGAGAGAGAAAGAGAAGCTGTGTGTGCGAGAGAAAGAAAGAGTAGCTGTGAGTAAGAGAGAGAGAAAGAGAAGCTGTGAGTGAGAGAGAGAGAGAGAAAGAGCTGTGAGTGAGAGAGAGAGAGAAGCTGTGAGTGAGTGAGAGAGAGAGAGAAAGAAAAGCTGTGAGTGAGAGAGAGAGACAGAGAGAGAGAAGCTGTGAGTGAGAGAGAGAGAAAGACCAGCTGTGAGAGAGAGACAGAGATAGAGAAGCTGAGTGAGAGATAGAGAGAAAGAGAAGCTGTGAGTGAGAGAGAGAGTGAAAGAGAAGGTGTTAGTGAGAGAGAGAGAAAGAGAAGCTGTGAGTGTGAGAGAGAGAAAGATAGAGAAGCTGTGAGTGAGATAGAGAGAGAGAAAGAGAAGCTGTGAGTGAGAGAGAGAGAGAGAAGCTGTGAGTGAGTGATAGAAAGAGAGAGAGAGAGAAGATGTGAGTGCTAGAGAGAGAAAGAGAAGCTGTGAGTGAGAGAGAGAGAGAAAGAGAAGCTGTGAGTGAGAGAGAGAGAGAAAGAGAAGCTGTGTGAGAGAGAGAGAAGCTGTGAGTGAGTGAGAGAGAGAAAGAGAAGATGTGAGTGAGCGAGAGAAAGAGAAGCTGTGAGTGAGAGAGATAGAGAAAGAGAAGCTGTGAGTGAGAGAGAGAGAAAGAGAAGCTGTGAGTGAGAGAGAGAGAAGTTGTGAGTGAGAGAGAGAGAGAAAGAGAAGCTGTGAGTGAGAGAGAAAGAGAAGGTGTGAGTGAGAGAGAGAGAGAAAGAGAAGGTGTGAGTGAGAGAGAGAGAGAAAGAGAAGCTGTGAGTGAGAGAGATATATAGTCAAGCTGTGAGAAAGAGACAGAGAAAGAGACACTGTGAATGAGAGAGAGAGATAAAGAGATGCTGTGTGAGAGAGAGAAGCTGTGAGTGAGAGAGAGAGAAGCTGTGAGTGAGAGAGAGAGAGATGTGAGTGAGAGAGAGAAAGAGAAAGAGAAGCTGTGAGTGAGAGAGAGAGAGATAAAGAGAAGCTGTGAGTGAGAGAGAGAGAGAAAGAGAAGCTGTGAGTGAGAGAGAGAAAGAAAGAGAAGCAGTGAGAGAGGGAGAGAGAGAAAGAGAAAGTGTGAGTGAGAGAGAGAGAGAGAAAGAGAAGTTGTGAGTGAGTGAGAGAGAGAGAAGCTGTGAGTGAGAGAGAGAGAGAAAGAGAAGCTGTGAGAGAGTGAGAGAGAGAGAAAAGCTGTGAGAGAGAGAGAGAGAAGCTGTGAGTGAGAAAGAGAGAGAGAGAAGATGTGAGTGAGAGAGAGAGAAGCTGTGAATGAGAGAGAGAGAAGCTGTGAGTGAGAGAGAGATAAAGAGAAGCTGTGGGTTAGAGAGAGACAGAGAAAGAGAAGCTGTGAGTGAGAGAGAGAGAGAGAGAGAGAAATGCTGTGAGTGAGAGAGAGAGAGAGAAGCTGTGAGTGAGAGAGAGATAAAGAGAAGCTGTGGGTTAGAGAGAGAGAGAGAAAGAGAAGCTGTGAGTGAGAGAGAGAGAGAAAGAGACGCTGTGAGTGAGTGAGTGAGAGAGAGAGAACAGCTGTGAGTGAGAGAGAGAGAGAGAAGCTGTGTCAGAGAGAGATAAAGAGAAGCTGTTAGTTCGAAAGAGACTGAGAAAGAGAAGCTGTGAGTTAGAGAGAGAGAGAAAGAGAAGCTGTGAGTGAGAGAGAGAGAGAGAAGCTGTAAGTGAGAGAGAGAGAGAGAAGCTGTGAGTGAGAGAGAGAGAGAAGCTGTGTGTGTGAGAGAGAAAATCTGTGAGTGAGAGAGAGAGAGAAGCTGTGAGTGAGAGAGAAAGAGTAGCTGTGAGTGAGAGAGAGAGAGAAAGATAAGCTGAGTGAGAGAAAGAGAGAAAGAGAAGCTGTGAGTGAGAGAGAGAGAAAGAGAAGCTGTGAGTGAGAGAGAGAGAAGCTGTGTGAGAGAGAAAGAAACTCTTTGAGAGGGAGTGAGAGAGAGAGAGAAAGAGAAGCTGTGTGTGCGAGAGAAAGAAAGAGTAGCTGTGAGTAAGAGAGAGTGAAAGAGAAGCTGTGAGTGAGAGAGAGAGAGAGAAAGAGCTGTGAGTGAGAGAGAGAGAGAAAGAGAAGCTGTGAGAGAGTGAGAGAGAGAGAAAAGCTGTGTGAGAGAGAGAGAGAGAAGCTGTGAGTGAGAAAGAGAGAGAGAGAAGATGTGAGAGAGAGAGAGAGAAGCTGTGAATGAGAGAGAGAGAAGCTGTGAGTGAGAGAGATAAAGAGACGCTGTGGGTTAGAGAGAGACAGAGAAAGAGAAGCTGTGAGTGAGAGAGAGAGAGAGAGAAAAATGCTGTGAGTGAGAGAGAGAGAAGCTGTGAGTGAGAGAGAGATAAAGAGAAGCTGTGGGTTAGAGAGAGAGAGAGAAAGAGAAGCTGTGAGTGAGAGAGAGAGAGAAAGAGATGCTGTGAGTGAGTGAGTGAGAGAGAGAGAACAGCTGTGAGTGAGAGAGAGAGAGAGAAGCTGTGTCAGAGAGAGATAAAGAGAAGCTGTGAGTTCGAAAGAGACTGAGAAAGAGAAGCTGTGAGTTAGAGAGAGAGAGAGAAAGAGAAGCTGTGAGTGAGAGAGAGAGAGAGAAGCTGTAAGTGAGAGAGAGAGAGAAGCTGTGAGTGAGAGAGAGAGAGAAGCTGTGTGTGAGAGAGAGAAAAGCTGTGAGTGAGAGAGAGAGAGAAGCTGTGAGTGAGAGAGATAGAGAAAGAGAAGCTGTGAGTGAGAGAGAGAGAAAGAGAAGCTGTGAGTGAGAGAGAGAGAAGTTGTGAGTGAGAGAGAGAGAGAAAGATAAGCTGTGAGTGAGAGAGAAAGAGAAGGTGTGAGTGAGAGAGAGAGAGAAAGAGAAGGTGTGAGTGAGAGAGAGAGAGAAAGAGAAGCTGTGAGTGAGAGAGAGAGAGATGTGAGTGAGAGAGAGAAAGAGAAAGAGAAGCTGTGAGTGAGAGAGAGAGAGAGAAAGAGAAGCTGTGAGTGAGAGAGAGAGAGAAAGAGAAGCTGTGAGTGAGAGAGTGAGAGAAAGAGAAGCAGTGAGAGAGGGAGAGAGAGAAAGAGAAAGTGTGAGTGAGAGAGAGAGAGAAAGAGAAGTTGTGAGTGAGAGAGAGAGAGAGAAGCTGTGAGTGAGAGAGAGAGAGAAAGAGAAGCTGTGAGAGAGTGAGAGAGAGAGAAAAGCTGTGAGAGAGAGAGAGAGAAGCTGTGAGTGAGAAAGAGAGAGAGAGAAGATGTGAGTGAGAGAGAGAGAGAAGCTGTGAATGAGAGAGAGAGAAGCTGTGAGTGAGAGAGAGATAAAGAGACGCTGTGGGTTAGAGAGAGACAGAGAAAGAGAAGCTGTGAGTGAGAGAGAGAGAGAGAGAGAAATGCTGTGAGTGAGAGAGAGAGAGAAGCTGTGAGTGAGAGAGAGATAAAGAGAAGCTGTGGGTTAGAGAGAGAGAGAGAAAGAGAAGCTGTGAGTGAGAGAGAGAGAGAAAGAGACGCTGTGAGTGAGTGAGTGAGAGAGAGAGAACAGCTGTGAGTGAGAGAGAGAGAGAGAAGCTGTGTCAGAGAGAGATAAAGAGAAGCTGTGAGTTCGAAAGAGACTGAGAAAGAGAAGCTGTGAGTTAGAGAGAGAGAGAGAAAGAGAAGCTGTGAGTGAGAGAGAGAGAGAGAAGCTGTAAGTGAGAGAGAAAGAAACTCTTTGAGAGGGAGTGAGAGAGAGAGAGAAAGAGAAGCTGTGTGTGCGAGAGAAAGAAAGAGTAGCTGTGAGTAAGAGAGAGAGAAAGAGAAGCTGTGAGTGAGAGAGAGAGAGAGAAAGAGCTGTGAGTGAGAGAGAGAGAAGCTGTGAGTGAGTGAGAGAGAGAAAGAAAGAGAAGCTGTGAGTGAGAGAGAGAGAGAGAGAAGCTGTGAGTGAGAGAGAGAGAAAGACCAGCTGTGAGAGAGAGACAGAGATAGAGAAGCTGAGTGAGAGATAGAGAGAAAGAGAAGCTGTGAGTGAGAGAGAGAGTGAAAGAGAAGGTGTGAGTGAGAGAGAGAGAAAGAGAATCTGTGAGTGTGAGAGAGAGAAAGATAGAGAAGCTGTGAGTGAGATAGAGAGAGAGAAAGAGAAGCTGTGAGTGAGAGAGAGAGAGAAGCTGTGAGTGAGTGATAGAAAGAGAGAGAGAGAGAAGATGTGAGTGCTAGAGAGAGAAAGAGAAGCTGTGAGTGAGAGAGAGAGAAAAAGAGAAGCTGTGAGTGAGAGAGAGAGAGAAAGAGAAGCTGTGAGAGAGAGAGAGAAGCTGTGAGTGAGAGAGAGAGAAAGAGAAGATGTGAGTGAGAGAGAGTAAGAGAAGCTGTGAGTGAGAGAGAGAGAGAAAGAGAAGCTTTGAGTGAGCGAGAGAGAGAAAGAGAAGCTGTGAGTGAGAGAGATAGAGAAAGAGAAGCTGTGAGTGAGAGAGAGAGAAAGAGAAGCTGTGAGTGAGAGAGAGAGAAGTTGTGAGTGAGAGAGAGAGAGAAAGAGAAGCTGTGAGTGAGAGAGAAAGAGAAGGTGTGAGTGAGAGAGAGAGAGAAAGAGAAGGTGTGAGTGAGAGAGAGAGAGAAAGAGAAGCTGTGAGTGAGAGAGAGAGAAAGAGAAGCTGTGAGTGAGATAGAGAGAGAGAAAGAGAAGCTGTGAGTTGGAGAGAGAGAAAAAGAGAAGCTGTGAGTGAGAGAGTGTTGAAGCTGTGTGTGTGTGAGAGAGAGTGAGCCGCTGTGAGTGAGAGAGAGAGAAGCTGTGAGTGAGAGAGAGAGAAAGAGAAGCTGTGTGAGGGAGAGATAAAGAGAAGCTGTGAGTTAGAGAGAGACAGAGAAAGAGAAGCTGTGAGTGAGAGAGAGAGAGAGAAGCTGTGAGTGAGAGAGAGAAAGAGAAGATGTGATTGAGAGACAGAAAGAGAAGCTGTGAGTGTGAGAGAGAGAAAGATAGAGAAACTGTGAGTGAGATAGAGAGAGAGAAAGAGAAGCTGTGAGTGAGTGAGAGAGAGAGAAGCTGTGAGTGAGTGATAGAAAGAGAGAGAGAGAAGATGTGAGTGAGAGAGAGAGAAAGAGAAGCTGTGAGTGAGAGAGAGAGAAAAAGAGAAGCTGTGAGTGAGAGAGAGAGAGAGAAAGAGAAGCTGTGAGTGTGAGAGAGAAGCTGTGAGTGAGAGAAAGAGAGAAAGAGAAGATGTGAGTGAGAGAGAGAGTAAGAGAAGCTGTGAGTGAGAGAGAGAGAGAAAGAGAAGCTGTGAGTGAGCGAGAGAGAGAAAGAGAAGCTGTGAGTGAGAGAGATAGAGAAAGAGAAGCTGTGAGTGATAGAGAGAGAAAGAGAAGCTATGAGTGAGAGAGAGAGAGAGAAAGAGATGCTGTGAGTGAGATAGAGAGAGAAAGAGAAGCTGTGAGTGAGAGAGTGGGAGAAAAAGGGAAGCTGTGAGTGAGAGAGAGAGAAAGAGAAACTGTGAGTGAGAGAGAGAGAGAAGCTGTGATTGAGTGAGAGAGAGAGAAGCTGTGAGTGAGTGAGAGAGAGAGAGAAGCTGTGAGTGAGAGTGAGAGAAAGAGAAGCTGTGAGTGAGAGAGAGAGATAAAGACAAGCTGTGAGAGAGAGACAGAGAAAGAGAAGCTGAGTGAGAGAGAGAGAAAGAGAAGCTGTGAGTGAGAGAGAGAGAGAAAGAGAAGCTGTGAGTGAGAGAGAGAGAAAGAGAAGCTGTGAGTGTGAGAGAGAGAGAAAGAGAAGCTGTGAGTGAGAGAGAGAGAGAAAGAGAAGCTGTGCGTGAGAGAGAGAAAGAGAAGTTGTGAGTGAGAGAGAAAGAAAGAAAGAGAAGCTGTGAGTGAGATAGAGAGAGAGAAAGAGAAGCTGTGAGTGAGAGAGAGAAAGAGAAGCTGTGAGTGAGTGAGTGAGAGAGAGAGAACAGCTGTGAGTGAGAGAGATAGAGAGAAGCTGTGAGTCAGAGAGAGATAAAGAGAAGCTGTGAGTTCGAAAGAGACTGAGAAAGAGAAGCTGTGAGTTAGAGAGAGAGAGAGAAAGAGAAGCTGTGAGTGAGAGAGAGAGAGAAGCTGTGAGTGAGAGAGAGAGAGAGAAGCTGTGAGTGAGAGAGAGAGAGAAGCAGTGTGTGAGAGAGAGAAAAGCTGTGAGTGAGAGAGAGAGAGAAGCTGTGAGTGAGAGAGAAAGAGTAGCTGTGAGTGAGAGAGAGAGAGAAAGATAAGCTGAGAGAAAGAGAGAAAGAGAAGCTGTGAGTGAGAGAGAGAAAAAGAGAAGCTGTGAGTGAGAGAGAGAGAAGCTGTGTGAGAGAGAAAGAAACTCTTTGAGAGGGAGTGAGAGAGAGAGAGAAAGAGAAGCTGTGTGTGTGAGAGAAAGAAAGAGTAGCTGTGAGTAAGAGAGAGAGAAAGAGAAGCTGTGAGTGAGAGAGAGAGAGAGAGAGAAAGAGCTGTGAGTGAGAGAGAGAGAGAAGCTGTGAGTGAGTGAGAGAGAGAGAGAAAGAGAAGCTGTGAGTGAGAGAGAGAGAGAGAGAGAGAAGCTGTGAGTGAGAGAGAGAGAAAGACCAGCTGTGAGAGAGAGACAGAGATAGAGAAGCTGAGTGAGAGATAGAGAGAAAGAGAAGCTGTGAGTGAGAGAGAGAGTGAAAGAGAAGGTGTGAGTGAGAGAGAGAGAAAGAGAAGCTGTGAGTGTGAGAGAGAGAAAGATAGAGAAGCTGTGAGTGAGATAGAGAGAGAGAAAGAGAAGCTGTGAGTGAGAGAGAGAGAAGCTGTGAGTGAGTGATAGAAAGAGAGAGAGAGAAGATGTGAGTGCTAGAGAGAGAAAGAGAAGCTGTGAGTGAGAGAGAGAGAAAAAGAGAAGCTGTGAGTGAGAGAGAGAAAGAAAGAGAAGCTGTGAGAGAGAGAGAGAAGCTGTGAGTGAGTGAGAGAGAGAAAGAGAAGATGTGAGTGAGAGAGAGTAAGAGAAGCTGTGAGTGAGAGAGAGAGAGAAAGAGAAGCTGTGACTGAGTGAGAGAGAGAAAGAGAAGCTGTGAGTGAGAGAGATAGAGAAAGAGAAGCTGTGAGTGAGAGAGAGAGAAAGAGAAGCTGTGAGTGAGAGAGAGAGAAGTTGTGAGTGAGAGAGAGAGAAAGAGAAGCTGTGAGTGAGAGAGAAAGAGAAGGTGTGAGTGAGAGAGAGAGAGAAAGAGAAGGTGTGAGTGAGAGAGAGAGAGAAAGAGAAGCTGTGAGTGAGAGAGAGAGAAAGAGAAGCTGTGAGTGAGATAGAGAGAGAGAAAGAGAAGCTGTGAGTGAGAGAGAGAGAAAAAGAGAAGCTGTGAGTGAGAGAGTGTGTGAAGCTGTGTGTGTGTGAGAGAGAGAGAGCCGCTGTGAGTGAGAGAGAGAGAAGCTGTGAGTGAGAGAGAGAAAAAGAGAAGCTGTGTGAGGGAGAGATAAAGAGAAGCTGTGAGTTAGAGAGAGACAGAGAAAGAGAAGCTGTGAGTGAGAGAGAGAGAGAGAAGCTGTGAGTGAGAGAGAGAAAGAGAAGATGTGATTGAGAGAGAGAAAGAGAAGCTGTGAGTGTGAGAGAGAGAAAGATAGAGAAGCTGTGAGTGAGATAGAGAGAGAGAAAGAGAAGCTGTGAGTGAGTGAGAGAGAGAGAAGCTGTGAGTGAGTGATAGAAAGAGAGAGAGAGAAGATGTGAGTGAGAGAGAGAGAAAAAGAGAAGCTGTGAGTGAGAGAGAGAGAGAGAAAGAGAAGCTGTGAGTGTGAGAGAGAAGCTGTGAGTGAGAGAGAGAGAGAGAAAGAGAAGATGTGAGTGAGAGAGAGTGTAAGAGAAGCTGTGAGTGAGAGAGAGAGAAAGAGAAGCTGTGAGTGAGCGAGAGAGAGAAAGAGAAGCTGTGAGTGAGAGAGATAGAGAAAGAGAAGCTGTGAGTGATAGAGAGAGAGAAAGAGAAGCTATGAGTGAGAGAGAGAGAGAGAAAGAGATGCTGTGAGTGAGATAGAGAGAGAAAGAGAAGCTGTGAGTGAGAGAGAGAGAGAGAAGCTGTGAGTGAGTGAGAGAGAGAGAAGCTGTGAGTGAGTGAGAGAGAGAGAAAGAGAAGCTGTGAGTGAGAGTGAGAGAAAGAGAAGCTGTGAGTGAGAGAGAGAGATAAAGACAAGCTGTGAGAGAGAGACAGAGAAAGAGAAGCTGAGAGAGAGAGAGAGAAAGAGAAGCTGTGAGTGAGAGAGAGAGAGAAAGAGAAGCTGTGAGTGAGAGAGAGAGAAAGAGAAGCTGTGAGTGAGAGAGAGAGAGAAAGAGAAGCTGTGAGTGAGAGAGAGAAAGAGAAGTTGTGAGTGAGAGAGAGAGAAGTTATGAGTGAGCGAGAGAGAAAGAGAAGCTGTGAGTGAGAGAGAAAGAGAAGCTGTGAGTGAGAGAGAAAGAGAAAAGCTGTGAGTGAGAGAGAGAGAGAAGCTGTGAGTGAGAGAGAGATAAAGAGAAGCTGTGAGAGAGAGACAGAGAAAGAGAAGCTGTGAGTGAGAGAGAGAGAGAGAAGCTGTGAGTGAGAGAGAGATAAAGAGAAGCTGTGAGTTAGAGAGAGACAGAGAAAGAGAAGCTGTGAGTGAGAGTGAGAGAGAAAGAGAAGCTGTGAGTGAGAGAGAGAGAGAAAGAGAAGCTGTGAGTGAGAGAGAGAAAGAGAAGTTGTGAGTGAGAGAGAAAGAAAGAAAGAGAAGCTGTGAGTGAGATAGAGAGAGAGAAAGAGAAGCTGTGAGTGAGAGAGAGAAAGAGAAGGTGTGAGTGAGAGAGAGAGAAGTTGTGAGTGAGAGAGAGAGAAAGAGAAGCTGTGAGTGAGAGAGAAAGAGAAGGTGTGAGTGAGAGAGAGAGAAAGAGAAGGTGTGAGTGAGAGAGAGAGAAAGAGAAGCTGTGAGTGAGAGAGAGAGAAAGAGAAGCTGTGAGTGAGAGAAAGAGAGAGAGAAGGAGAAGCTGTGAGTGAGATAGATAGAGAGAAAGAGAAGCTGTGAGTGAGAGAGAGACAGAGAAAGAGAAGCTGTGAGTGAGTGAGAGAGAGAGAAGCTGTGAGTGAGAGAGAGAGAAAGAGCAGCTGTGTGAGGGAGAGATAAAGAGAAGCTGTGAGTTAGAGAGAGACAGAGAAAGAGAAGCTGTGAGTGAGAGAGAGAGAAGCTGTGAGTGAGAGAGAGAAAGAGAAGATGTGAGTGAGAGAGAGAAAGAGACGGTGTGAGGGAGAGAGAAAGAGAAGCTGTGACTGAGAGAGAGAGATAAAAACAAGCTGTGAGTTAGAGAGAGACAGAGAAAGAGAAGCTGTGAGTGAGAGAGAGAGAAAGAGAAGCTGTGAGTAAAAGAAAGAGAGAGATAAATAGAAGCTGTGAGTTAGATAGAGAAAGAGAAGCTGTGAGTGAGAGAGAGAAAGAGAAGTTGTGAGTGAGAGAGAAAGAAAGAAAGAGAAGCTGTGAGTGAGATAGAGAGAGAGAAAGAGAAGCTGTGAGTGAGAGAGAGAAAGAGAAGCTGTGAGTGAGAGAGAGAGAAGTTGTGAGTGAGAGAGAGAGAAAGAGAAGCTGTGAGTGAGAGAGAAAGAGAAGGGGTGAGTGAGAGAGAGAGAAAGAGAAGGGGTGAGTGAGAGAGAGAGAGAAAGAGCAGCTGTGTGAGGGAGAGATAAAGAGAAGCTGTGAGTTAGAGAGAGAGAAAAAGAGAAGCTGTGAGTGAGAGAGAGAGAAAGAGAAAAGCTGTGAGTGAGAGAGAGAGAGAAGCTGTGAGTGAGAGAGAGATAAAGAGAAGCTGTGAGTTAGAGAGAGACAGAGAAAGAGAAGCTGTGAGTGAGAGAGAGAGAGAGAAGCTGTGAGTGAGAGAGAGATAAAGAGAAGCTGTGAGTTAGAGAGAGACAGAGAAAGAGAAGCTGTGAGTGAGAGTGAGAGAGAAAGAGAAGCTGTGAGTGAGAGAGAGAGAGAAAGAGAAGCTGTGAGTGAGAGAGAGAAAGAGAAGTTGTGAGTGAGAGAGAGAAAGAGAAGCTGTAAGTGAGTGAGTGAGAGAGAGAGAACAGCTGTGAGTGAGAGAGAGAGAGAGAAGCTGTGAGTGAGATAGAGAGAGAGAGAGAGAAGCTGTGAGTGAGAGAGAGAGAAAGAGAAGCTGTGAGTGAGAGAGTGAGAGAAAGAGAAGCAGTGAGAGAGGGAGAGAGAGAAAGAGAAAGTGTGAGTGAGAGAGAGAGAGAAAGAGAAGTTGTGAGTGAGAGAGAGAGAGAGAAGCTGTGAGTGAGAGAGAGAGAGAAAGAGAAGCTGTGAGAGAGTGAGAGAGAGAGAAAAGCTGTGAGAGAGAGAGAGAGAAGCTGTGAGTGAGAAAGAGAGAGAGAGAAGATGTGAGTGAGAGAGAGAGAGAAGCTGTGAATGAGAGAGAGAGAAGCTGTGAGTGAGAGAGAGATAAAGAGACGCTGTGGGTTAGAGAGAGACAGAGAAAGAGAAGCTGTGAGTGAGAGAGAGAGAGAGAGAGAAATGCTGTGAGTGAGAGAGAGAGAGAAGCTGTGAGTGAGAGAGAGATAAAGAGAAGCTGTGGGTTAGAGAGAGAGAGAGAAAGAGAAGCTGTGAGTGAGAGAGAGAGAGAAAGAGACGCTGTGAGTGAGTGAGTGAGAGAGAGAGAACAGCTGTGAGTGAGAGAGAGAGAGAGAAGCTGTGTCAGAGAGAGATAAAGAGAAGCTGTGAGTTCGAAAGAGATTGAGAAGGAGAAGCTGTGAGTTAGAGAGAGAGAGAGAAAGAGAAGCTGTGAGTGAGAGAGAGAGAGAGAAGCTGTAAGTGAGAGAGAAAGAAACTCTTTGAGAGGGAGTGAGAGAGAGAGAGAAAGAGAAGCTGTGTGTGCGAGAGAAAGAAAGAGTAGCTGTGAGTAAGAGAGAGAGAAAGAGAAGCTGTGAGTGAGAGAGAGAGAGAGAAAGAGCTGTGAGTGAGAGAGAGAGAAGCTGTGAGTGAGTGAGAGAGAGAAAGAAAGAGAAGCTGTGAGTGAGAGAGAGAGAGAGAGAAGCTGTGAGTGAGAGAGAGAGAAAGACCAGCTGTGAGAGAGAGACAGAGATAGAGAAGCTGAGTGAGAGATAGAGAGAAAGAGAAGCTGTGAGTGAGAGAGAGAGTGAAAGAGAAGGTGTGAGTGAGAGAGAGAGAAAGAGAATCTGTGAGTGTGAGAGAGAGAAAGATAGAGAAGCTGTGAGTGAGATAGAGAGAGAGAAAGAGAAGCTGTGAGTGAGAGAGAGAGAGAAGCTGTGAGTGAGTGATAGAAAGAGAGAGAGAGAGAAGATGTGAGTGCTAGAGAGAGAAAGAGAAGCTGTGAGTGAGAGAGAGAGAAAAAGAGAAGCTGTGAGTGAGAGAGAGAGAGAAAGAGAAGCTGTGAGAGAGAGAGAGAAGCTGTGAGTGAGAGAGAGAGAAAGAGAAGATGTGAGTGAGAGAGAGTAAGAGAAGCTGTGAGTGAGAGAGAGAGAGAAAGAGAAGCTTTGAGTGAGCGAGAGAGAGAAAGAGAAGCTGTGAGTGAGAGAGATAGAGAAAGAGAAGCTGTGAGTGAGAGAGAGAGAAAGAGAAGCTGTGAGTGAGAGAGAGAGAAGTTGTGAGTGAGAGAGAGAGAGAAAGAGAAGCTGTGAGTGAGAGAGAAAGAGAAGGTGTGAGTGAGAGAGAGAGAGAAAGAGAAGGTGTGAGTGAGAGAGAGAGAGAAAGAGAAGCTGTGAGTGAGAGAGAGAGAAAGAGAAGCTGTGAGTGAGATAGAGAGAGAGAAAGAGAAGCTGTGAGTTGGAGAGAGAGAAAAAGAGAAGCTGTGAGTGAGAGAGTGTTGAAGCTGTGTGTGTGTGAGAGAGAGTGAGCCGCTGTGAGTGAGAGAGAGAGAAGCTGTGAGTGAGAGAGAGAGAAAGAGAAGCTGTGTGAGGGAGAGATAAAGAGAAGCTGTGAGTTAGAGAGAGACAGAGAAAGAGAAGCTGTGAGTGAGAGAGAGAGAGAGAAGCTGTGAGTGAGAGAGAGAAAGAGAAGATGTGATTGAGAGACAGAAAGAGAAGCTGTGAGTGTGAGAGAGAGAAAGATAGAGAAACTGTGAGTGAGATAGAGAGAGAGAAAGAGAAGCTGTGAGTGAGTGAGAGAGAGAGAAGCTGTGAGTGAGTGATAGAAAGAGAGAGAGAGAAGATGTGAGTGAGAGAGAGAGAAAGAGAAGCTGTGAGTGAGAGAGAGAGAAAAAGAGAAGCTGTGAGTGAGAGAGAGAGAGAGAAAGAGAAGCTGTGAGTGTGAGAGAGAAGCTGTGAGTGAGAGAGAGAGAGAAAGAGAAGATGTGAGTGAGAGAGAGAGTAAGAGAAGCTGTGAGTGAGAGAGAGAGAGAAAGAGAAGCTGTGAGTGAGCGAGAGAGAGAAAGAGAAGCTGTGAGTGAGAGAGATAGAGAAAGAGAAGCTGTGAGTGATAGAGAGAGAAAGAGAAGCTATGAGTGAGAGAGAGAGAGAGAAAGAGATGCTGTGAGTGAGATAGAGAGAGAAAGAGAAGCTGTGAGTGAGAGAGTGGGAGAAAAAGGGAAGCTGTGAGTGAGAGAGAGAGAAAGAGAAACTGTGAGTGAGAGAGAGAGAGAAGCTGTGATTGAGTGAGAGAGAGAGAAGCTGTGAGTGAGTGAGAGAGAGAGAGAAGCTGTGAGTGAGAGTGAGAGAAAGAGAAGCTGTGAGTGAGAGAGAGATATAAAGACAAGCTGTGAGAGAGAGACAGAGAAAGAGAAGCTGAGTGAGAGAGAGAGAAAGAGAAGCTGTGAGTGAGAGAGAGAGAGAAAGAGAAGCTGTGAGTGAGAGAGAGAGAAAGAGAAGCTGTGAGTGTGAGAGAGAGAGAAAGAGAAGCTGTGAGTGAGAGAGAGAGAGAAAGAGAAGCTGTGCGTGAGAGAGAGAAAGAGAAGTTGTGAGTGAGAGAGAAAGAAAGAAAGAGAAGCTGTGAGTGAGATAGAGAGAGAGAAAGAGAAGCTGTGAGTGAGAGAGAGAAAGAGAAGCTGTGAGTGAGTGAGTGAGAGAGAGAGAACAGCTGTGAGTGAGAGAGATAGAGAGAAGCTGTGAGTCAGAGAGAGATAAAGAGAAGCTGTGAGTTCGAAAGAGACTGAGAAAGAGAAGCTGTGAGTTAGAGAGAGAGAGAGAAAGAGAAGCTGTGAGTGAGAGAGAGAGAGAAGCTGTGAGTGAGAGAGAGAGAGAGAGAAGCTGTGAGTGAGAGAGAGAGAGAAGTAGTGTGTGAGAGAGAGAAAAGCTGTGAGTGAGAGAGAGAGAGAAGCTGTGAGTGAGAGAGAAAGAGTAGCTGTGAGTGAGAGAGAGAGAGAAAGATAAGCTGAGAGAAAGAGAGAAAGAGAAGCTGTGAGTGAGAGAGAGAAAAAGAGAAGCTGTGAGTGAGAGAGAGAGAAGCTGTGTGAGAGAGAAAGAAACTCTTTGAGAGGGAGTGAGAGAGAGAGAGAAAGAGAAGCTGTGTGTGTGAGAGAAAGAAAGAGTAGCTGTGAGTAAGAGAGAGAGAAAGAGAAGCTGTGAGTGAGAGAGAGAGAGAGAGAGAAAGAGCTGTGAGTGAGAGAGAGAGAGAAGCTGTGAGTGAGTGAGAGAGAGAGAGAAAGAGAAGCTGTGAGTGAGAGAGAGAGAGAGAGAGAGAAGCTGTGAGTGAGAGAGAGAGAAAGACCAGCTGTGAGAGAGAGACAGAGATAGAGAAGCTGAGTGAGAGATAGAGAGAAAGAGAAGCTGTGAGTGAGAGAGAGAGTGAAAGAGAAGGTGTGAGTGAGAGAGAGAGAAAGAGAAGCTGTGAGTGTGAGAGAGAGAAAGATAGAGAAGCTGTGAGTGAGATAGAGAGAGAGAAAGAGAAGCTGTGAGTGAGAGAGAGAGAAGCTGTGAGTGAGTGATAGAAAGAGAGAGAGAGAAGATGTGAGTGCTAGAGAGAGAAAGAGAAGCTGTGAGTGAGAGAGAGAGAAAAAGAGAAGCTGTGAGTGAGAGAGAGAAAGAAAGAGAAGCTGTGAGAGAGAGAGAGAAGCTGTGAGTGAGTGAGAGAGAGAAAGAGAAGATGTGAGTGAGAGAGAGTAAGAGAAGCTGTGAGTGAGAGAGAGAGAGAAAGAGAAGCTGTGACTGAGTGAGAGAGAGAAAGAGAAGCTGTGAGTGAGAGAGATAGAGAAAGAGAAGCTGTGAGTGAGAGAGAGAGAAAGAGAAGCTGTGAGTGAGAGAGAGAGAAGTTGTGAGTGAGAGAGAGAGAAAGAGAAGCTGTGAGTGAGAGAGAAAGAGAAGGTGTGAGTGAGAGAGAGAGAGAAAGAGAAGGTGTGAGTGAGAGAGAGAGAGAAAGAGAAGCTGTGAGTGAGAGAGAGAGAAAGAGAAGCTGTGAGTGAGATAGAGAGAGAAAGGGAAGCTGTGAGTGAGAGAGAGAGAAAAAGAGAAGCTGTGAGTGAGAGAGTGTGTGAAGCTGTGTGTGTGTGAGAGAGAGAGAGCCGCTGTGAGTGAGAGAGAGAGAAGCTGTGAGTGAGAGAGAGAAAAAGAGAAGCTGTGTGAGGGAGAGATAAAGAGAAGCTGTGAGTTAGAGAGAGACAGAGAAAGAGAAGCTGTGAGTGAGAGAGAGAGAGAGAAGCTGTGAGTGAGAGAGAGAAAGAGAAGATGTGATTGAGAGAGAGAAAGAGAAGCTGTGAGTGTGAGAGAGAGAAAGATAGAGAAGCTGTGAGTGAGATAGAGAGAGAGAAAGAGAAGCTGTGAGTGAGTGAGAGAGAGAGAAGCTGTGAGTGAGTGATAGAAAGAGAGAGAGAGAAGATGTGAGTGAGAGAGAGAGAAAAAGAGAAGCTGTGAGTGAGAGAGAGAGAGAGAAAGAGAAGCTGTGAGTGTGAGAGAGAAGCTGTGAGTGAGAGAGAGAGAGAGAAAGAGAAGATGTGAGTGAGAGAGAGTGTAAGAGAAGCTGTGAGTGAGAGAGAGAGAAAGAGAAGCTGTGAGTGAGCGAGAGAGAGAAAGAGAAGCTGTGAGTGAGAGAGATAGAGAAAGAGAAGCTGTGAGTGATAGAGAGAGAGAAAGAGAAGCTATGAGTGAGAGAGAGAGAGAAAGAGATGCTGTGAGTGAGATAGAGAGAGAAAGAGAAGCTGTGAGTGAGAGAGAGAGAGAGAGAAGCTGTGAGTGAGTGAGAGAGAGAGAAGCTGTGAGTGAGTGAGAGAGAGAGAAAGAGAAGCTGTGAGTGAGAGTGAGAGAAAGAGAAGCTGTGAGTGAGAGAGAGAGATAAAGACAAGCTGTGAGAGAGAGACAGAGAAAGAGAAGCTGAGTGAGAGAGAGAGAAAGAGAAGCTGTGAGTGAGAGAGAGAGAGAAAGAGAAGCTGTGAGTGAGAGAGAGAGAAAGAGAAGCTGTGAGTGAGAGAGAGAGAGAAAGAGAAGCTGTGAGTGAGAGAGAGAAAGAGAAGTTGTGAGTGAGAGAGAGAGAAGTTGTGAGTGAGCGAGAGAGAAAGAGAAGCTGTGAGTGAGAGAGAAAGAGAAGCTGTGAGTGAGAGAGAAAGAGAAAAGCTGTGAGTGAGAGAGAGAGAGAAGCTGTGAGTGAGAGAGAGATAAAGAGAAGCTGTGAGAGAGAGACAGAGAAAGAGAAGCTGTGAGTGAGAGAGAGAGAGAGAAGCTGTGAGTGAGAGAGAGATAAAGAGAAGCTGTGAGTTAGAGAGAGACAGAGAAAGAGAAGCTGTGAGTGAGAGTGAGAGAGAAAGAGAAGCTGTGAGTGAGAGAGAGAGAGAAAGAGAAGCTGTGAGTGAGAGAGAGAAAGAGAAGTTGTGAGTGAGAGAGAAAGAAAGAAAGAGAAGCTGTGAGTGAGATAGAGAGAGAGAAAGAGAAGCTGTGAGTGAGAGAGAGAAAGAGAAGGTGTGAGTGAGAGAGAGAGAAGTTGTGAGTGAGAGAGAGAGAAAGAGAAGCTGTGAGTGAGAGAGAAAGAGAAGGTGTGAGTGAGAGAGAGAGAAAGAGAAGGTGTGAGTGAGAGAGAGAGAAAGAGAAGCTGTGAGTGAGAGAGAGAGAAAGAGAAGCTGTGAGTGAGAGAAAGAGAGAGAGAAGGAGAAGCTGTGAGTGAGATAGATAGAGAGAAAGAGAAGCTGTGAGTGAGAGAGAGACAGAGAAAGAGAAGCTGTGAGTGAGTGAGAGAGAGAGAAGCTGTGAGTGAGAGAGAGAGAAAGAGCAGCTGTGTGAGGGAGAGATAAAGAGAAGCTGTGAGTTAGAGAGAGACAGAGAAAGAGAAGCTGTGAGTGAGAGAGAGAGAAGCTGTGAGTGAGAGAGAGAAAGAGAAGATGTGAGTGAGAGAGAGAAAGAGACGGTGTGAGGGAGAGAGAAAGAGAAGCTGTGACTGAGAGAGAGAGATAAAAACAAGCTGTGAGTTAGAGAGAGACAGAGAAAGAGAAGCTGTGAGTGAGAGAGAGAGAAAGAGAAGCTGTGAGTAAAAGAAAGAGAGAGATAAATAGAAGCTGTGAGTTAGATAGAGAAAGAGAAGCTGTGAGTGAGAGAGAGAAAGAGAAGTTGTGAGTGAGAGAGAAAGAAAGAAAGAGAAGCTGTGAGTGAGATAGAGAGAGAGAAAGAGAAGCTGTGAGTGAGAGAGAGAAAGAGAAGCTGTGAGTGAGAGAGAGAGAAGTTGTGAGTGAGAGAGAGAGAAAGAGAAGCTGTGAGTGAGAGAGAAAGAGAAGGGGTGAGTGAGAGAGAGAGAAAGAGAAGGGGTGAGTGAGAGAGAGAGAGAAAGAGCAGCTGTGTGAGGGAGAGATAAAGAGAAGCTGTGAGTTAGAGAGAGAGAAAAAGAGAAGCTGTGAGTGAGAGAGAGAGAAAGAGAAAAGCTGTGAGTGAGAGAGAGAGAGAAGCTGTGAGTGAGAGAGAGATAAAGAGAAGCTGTGAGTTAGAGAGAGACAGAGAAAGAGAAGCTGTGAGTGAGAGAGAGAGAGAGAAGCTGTGAGTGAGAGAGAGATAAAGAGAAGCTGTGAGTTAGAGAGAGACAGAGAAAGAGAAGCTGTGAGTGAGAGTGAGAGAGAAAGAGAAGCTGTGAGTGAGAGAGAGAGAGAAAGAGAAGCTGTGAGTGAGAGAGAGAAAGAGAAGTTGTGAGTGAGAGAGAGAAAAGTTGTGAGTGAGAGAGAGAGAGAAAGAGAAGCTGTGAGTGAGAGAGAAAGAGAAGGTGTGAGTGAGAGAGAGAGAAAGAGAAGGTGTGAGTGAGAGAGAGAGAAAGAGAAGCTGTGAGTGAGAGAGAGAGAAAGAGAAGCTGTGAGTGAGAGAAAGAGAGAGAGAAGGAGAAGCTGTGAGTGAGATAGATAGAGAGAAAGAGAAGCTGTGAGTGAGAGAGAGACAGAGAAAGAGAAGCTGTGAGTGAGTGAGAGAGAGAGAAGCTGTGAGTGAGAGAGAGAGAAAGAGCAGCTGTGTGAGGGAGAGATAAAGAGAAGCTGTGAGTTAGAGAGAGACAGAGAAAGAGAAGTTGTGAGTGAGAGAGAGAGAGAAGCTGTGAGTGAGAGAGAGAAAGAGAAGATGTGATTGAGAGAGAGAAAGAGACGGTGTGAGGGAGAGAGAAAGAGAAGCTGTGACTGAGAGAGAGAAATAAAAACAAGCTGTGAGTTAGAGAGAGACAGAGAAAGAGAAGCTGTGAGTGAGAGAGAGAGAAAGAGAAGCTGTGAGTAAGAGAAAGAGAGAGATAAATAGAAACTGTGAGTTAGATAGAGAAAGAGAAGCTGTGAGTGAGAGACAGAGAGAAGCTGTGAGTGAGAGAGAGAGAGAGAAAAAGAAGATGTGAGTGAGAGAGAGAGAAAGAGAAGCTGTGAGAGAGAGTGTGTGAGAGAGAGAGAAAAGCTGTGAGTGAGAGAGAGAGAGAGAAGCTGTAGGTGAGAAAGAGAGAGAGAGAAGATGTGAGTGAGAGAGTGAGAGAGAAGCTGTGAGTGAGAGAGAGATAGAGAAGCTGTGAGTGAGAGAGAGATAAAGAGAAGCTGTGAGTTAGATAGAGACAGAGAAAGAGAAGCTGTGAGTGAGAGAGAGAGAAAGAGAAAAGCTGTGAGTGAGAGAGAGAGAGATAAAGAGAAGCTGTGAGTTAGAGAGAGACAGAGAAAGAGAAGCTGTGAGTGAGAGAGAGAGAGAGAGAAGCTGTGAGTGAGAGAGAGATAAAGAGAAGCTGTGAGTTAGAGAGAGACAGAGAAAGAGAAGCTGTGAGTGAGAGAGAGAGAGAAAGAGAAGCTGTGATTGAGAGAGAGAGAGAAAGAGAAGCTGTGAGTGAGAGAGAGAGAGAGAAAGAGAAGCTATGAGTGAGAGAGAGAGAGAAAGAGAAGCTGTGAGTGAGAGAGAAAGAGAGAGAAGCTGTGAGTGAGAGAGAGAGAGAGAACGAGAAGCTGTGAGTGAGAGAGAGAGAGAAACTGTGAAGAGTGAGAGAGAGAAGCTGTGAGTGAGTGAGAGAGAGAGAGAGAGAAGCTGTGAGAGAGATAGAGAGAAAGAGAAGCTGTAAGTGAGAGAGAGAGAAATAGAACCTGAGAGTGAGAGAGAGATAAAGGGAAGCTGTGAGTTAGAGAGAGACAAAGAGAAGCTGTGAGTGAGAGAGAGAGAGAGAAAGAGAAAGAGAGGCTGTGTGTGTGTGAGAGAGAAGCTGTGAGTGAGTGAGAGAGAGAGAGAGAAATAGAAGCTGTGAGAGAGAGAGAAAGAGAAGCTGTGAGTGAGAGAGATATATAGTTAAGCTGTGAGAGAGAGACAGAGAAAGAGACACTGTGAGTGAGAGAGAGATAAAGAGATGCTGTGAGAGAGAGAGAAGCTATGAGTGAGAGTGAGAGAGAGATGTGAGTGAGAGAGAGAAAGAGAAAGAGAAGCTGTGAGTGAGAGAGAGATAAAGAGAAGCTGTGAGTGAGAGAGTGAGAAAGAGAAGCTGTGAGTGTGAGAGAGAGAAAGGTAGAGAAGCTGTGAGTGAGATAGAGAGAGAGAAAGAGAAGCTGTGAATGAGAGAAAGAGAGACAGAAGGAGAAGCTGTGAGTGAGATAGATAGAGAGAAAGAGAAGCTGTGAGTGAGAGAGAGACAGAGAAAGAGAAGCTGTGAGTGAGTGAGAGAGAGAGAAGCTGTGAGTGAGAGAGAGAGAAAGAGCAGCTGTGTGAGGGAGAGATAAAGAGAAGCTGTGAGTTAGAGAGAGACAGAGAAAGAGAAGCTGTGCGTGAGAGAGAGAGAGAAGCTGTGAGTGAGAGAGAGAAAGAGAAGATGTGATTGAGAGAGAGAAAGAGACGGTGTGAGGGAGAGAGAAAGAGAAGCTGTGACTGAGAGAGAGAGATAAAAACAAGCTGTGAGTTAGAGAGAGACAGAGAAAGAGAAGCTGTGAGTGAGAGAGAGAGAAAGAGAAGCTGTGAGTAAGAGAAAGAGAGAGATAAATAGAAGCTGTGAGTTAGATAGAGAAAGAGAAGCTGTGAGTGAGAGACAGAGAGAAGCTGTGAGTGAGAGAGAGAGAGAGAAAAAGAAGATGTGAGTGAGAGAGAGAGAAAGAGAAGCTGTGAGAGAGAGAGACAAAGAGAAGCTGTGAGTGAGAGAGAGAGTAAGAGAAGCTGTGAGTGAGAGAGAGAGAGAGAAGCTGTGTGTGTGTGAGAGAGAGGCTATGTGTGTGTGAGAGAGAAAGAGAAGCTGTGAGTGAGAGTGAGTGAAAGAGAGAGAGAGAAGCTGTGACAGTGATAGAGAGAGAGCAAAAGAGAAGCTGTGAGTGAGAGAGAGAGAGAAAGAGAAGCTGTGAGTGAGAGAGAGAGAAACAGAAGCTGTGAGTGAGAGAGAGAGAAAGAGAAGCTGAATAAGAAAGAGAGAGAGAAAGAGAAGCTGTGAGTGAGAGAGAGAGAAAGAGAAGCTGTGAGTGAGAGAGAGAGAGAGCGAAAGAGACGCTGAGAGTGCGAGAGAGAGAAAGAGTAGCTGTGAGTGAGAGAGAGAGAAAGAGAAGCTGTGAGAAAGAGAGAGAGAAAGAGAAGCTGTGAGTGAGAGAGAGAGAAAGATAAGCTGAGAGAGAGAGAGAAAGAGAAGCTGAGTGAGAGAGAGAGAGAGAAAGGGAAGCTGTGTGTGAGAGAGAGAGAAGCTGTGAGTGCGTGAGAGAGAGAGAGAAAGAAAGAAAGAGAAGCTGTGAGTGAGAGAGAGACAGAGAGAGAGACACTGTGAGTGAGAGAGAGAGCGAGAAAGAGATGCTGTGTGTGTGAGAGAGAGAAGATGTGAGTGAGAGAGAGAGAGAGAAGCTGTGAGTGAGAGAGAGAGATGTGAGTGAGAGAGAGAAAGAGAAAGAGAAGCTGTGAGTGAGAGATAGAGAGAAAGAGAAGCAGTGAGAGAGGGAGAGAGAGAAAGAGAAGCTGTGAGTGAGAGAGAGAGAGAAAGAGAACTTGTGAGTGAGAGAGAGAGAGAAGCTGTGAGTGAGAGAGAAAGAGAAGCTGTGAGTGAGAGATATATATAGTCAAGCTGTGAGAGAGAGACAGAAAGAGACACTGTGAGTGAGAGAGAGAGAGAAAGAGTTTCTGAGAGAGAGAAAGAGAGAAGCTTTGAGTGAGAGAGAGAGAGTGAAGCTGTGAGTGAGTGCGAGAGAGAGATGAGAGTGAGTGAGAGAAAGTGAAAGAGAAGCAGTGAGTGAGAGAGAGAGAAAGAGAAGCTGTGAGTGAGAGAGAGAGAGAGAGAAAGAGAAGCAGTGAGAGAGGGAGAGAGAGAGAGAAAGAGAAGCAGTTAGTGAGAGAGAGAGAGAGAAAGAGAAGCTGTGAGAAAGAGTGAGAGAGAGAGAAAAGCTGTGAGTGAGAGAGAGAGAGAAGGTGTGCGTGAGAAAGAGAGAGAGAGAAGATGTGAGTGAGAGAGTGAGAGAGAAGCTGTGAGTGAGAGAGAGAGAAAGAGAAGCTGTGAGAGAGAGTGAGTGAGAGAGAGAGAAAAGCTGTGAGTGAGAGAGAGAGAGAGAAGCTGTAGGTGAGAAAGAGAGAGAGAGAAGCTGTGAGTGAGAGAGTGAGAGAGAAGCTGTGAGTGAGAGAGAGATAGAGAAGCTGTGAGTGAGAGAGAGATAAAGAGAAGCTGTGAATTAGAGAGAGACAGAGAAAGAGAAGCTGTGAGTGAGAGAGAGAGAGAGAAGCTGTGAGTGAGAGAGAGATAAAGAGAAGCTGTGAGTTAGAGAGAGACAGAGAAAGAGAAGCTGTGAGTGAGAGAGAGAGAGAAAGAGAAGCTGTGATTGAGAGAGAGAGAGAAAGAGAAGCTGTGAGTGAGAGAGAGAGAGAGAGAAAGAGAAGCTGTGAGTGAGAGAGAGAGAGAAAGAGAAGCTGTGAGTGAGAGAGAAAGAGAGAGAAGCTGTGAGTGAGAGAGAGAGAGAGAACGAGAAGCTGTGAGTGAGAGAGAGAGAGAAACTGTGAGTGAGTGAGAGAGAGAAGCTGTGAGTGAGTGAGTGAGAGAGAGAGAGAAAGAGAAGCTGTGAGTGAGAGAGAGAGAAAGAGATGCTGTGAGTGAGAGAGAGAGAGAAGCTGTGAGCGAGTTATAGAGAGAGAGTGAGAGAAGATGTGAGTGAGAGAGAGAGAAAGAGAAGCTGTGTGTGAGAGAGAGAAAGAGAAGCTGTGAGTGAGAGAGAGAGATAAATAGAAGCTGTGAGTTACAGAGAGAAAGAGGAAGAGAAGCTGTGAGTGAGGTAGAGAGAGAGAAAGAGAAGCGGTGAGTGAGAGAGAGATAGAAGCTGTGAGTGAGTGATAGAGAGAGAGAGAAAGAGAAGCTGTGAGTGAGAGTGAGAGAAAGATAAGCAGTGAGTGAGAGAGAGAGATAAAGACAAGGTGTGAGAGAGAGACAGAGAAAGAGAAGCTGAGTGAGAGAGAGAGAAAGAGAAGCTGTGAGTGAGAGAGAGAGAGAAAGAGAAGCTGTGAGTGAGAGAGAGAGAAAGAGAGAAAGAGAAGCTGTGAGTGAGAGAGAGAGCTGTGAGTGAGAGAGAAAGAGAAGCTGTGAGTGAGAGAGAGAGAAGCTGTGAGTGAGAGAGAGAGAAGCTGTGAGTGAGAGAGAGAAAGAAAGAGAAGCTGTGAGTGAGTGAGAGAGAAAGAGATGCTGTGAGTGAGAGAGAGAGAGAAGCTGTGAGTGAGTGAGAGAGAGAGAGTGAGAGAAGATGTGAGTGAGAGAGAGAGAAAGAGAAGCTGTATGTGTGAGAGAGAAAGAGAAGCTGTGAGTGAGAGAGAGAGATAAATAGAAGCTGTGAGTTACAGAGAGAAAGAGGAAGAGAAGCTGTGAGTGAGACAGATAGAGAAAGAGAAGCTGTGAGTGAGGTAGAGAGAGAGAAAGATAAGTGGTGAGTGAGAGAGAGAGAGAAGCTGTGAGTGAGAGTGAGAGAAAGAGAAGCTGTGAGTGAGAGAGAGAGATAAAGACAAGGTGTGAGAGAGAGACAGAGAAAGAGAAGCTGAGTGAGAGAGAGAGAAAGAGAAGCTGTGAGTGAGAGAGAGAGAGAAAGAGAAGCTGTGAGTGAGAGAGAGAAAGAGAGAAAGAGAAGCTGTGAGTGAGGTAGAGAGACAAAGAGAAGCGGTGAGTGAGAGAGAGAGAGAAGCTGTGAGTGAGTGATAGAGAGAGAGAGAAAGAGAAGCTGTGAGTGAGAGTGAGAGAAAGAGAAGCTGTGAGTGAGAGAGAGAGATAAAGACAAGCTGTGAGAGAGAGACAGAGAAAGAGAAGCTGAGTGAGAGAGAGAGAAAGAGAAGCTGTGAGTGAGAGAGAGAGAGAAAGAGAAGCTGTGAGTGAGAGAGAGAGAAAGAGAGAAAGAGAAGCTGTGAGAGAGAGAGAGAGCTGTGAGTGAGAGAGAAAGAAGCTGTGAGTGAGAGAGAGAGAAGCTGTGAGTGAGAGAGAGAGAGAAGCTGTGAGTGAGAGAGAGAAAGAAAGAGAAGCTGTGAGTGAGAGAGAGAGAAAGAGAAGCTGTGAGTGAGAGAGAGAGAAAGAGAAGCTGTGAGTGAGATAGAGAGAAAGAGATGCTGTGAGTGAGAGAGAGAGAGAGAAGCTGTGAGTGAGTGATAGAGAGAGAGTGAGAGAAGATGTGAGTGAGAGAGAGAAAGAGAAGCTGTAAGTGAGAGAGAGAAAGAGAAGCTGTGAGTGAGAGAGAGATAAATAGAAGCTGTGAGTTACAGAGAGAAAGAGGAAGAGAAGCTGTGAGTGAGTGAGAGAGAAAGAGAAGCTGTGAGTGAGGTACAGAGAGAGAAAGAGAAGCGGTGAGTGAGAGAGAGAGAGAAGCTGTGAGTGAGTGATAGAGAGAGAGAGAAAGAGAAGCTGTGAGTGAGTGAGAGTGAGAGAAAGAGAAGCAGTGAGTGAGAGAGAGATAAAGACAAGGTGTGAGAGAGAGACAGAGAAAGAGAAGCTGAGTGAGAGAGAGAGAAAGAGAAGCTGTGTGAGAGAAAGAGAGAGAAAGAGAAGCTGCGAGTGAGAGAGATAGAAAGAGAGAAAGAGATGCTGTGAGTGAGAGAGAGTGAGAGAAGATGTGAGTGAGAGAGAGAGAGAGAAAGCGAAGTTGTGAGTGAGTGAGAGAGAGAAAGAGAAGCTGTGAGTGAGATAGAGAGAGACAGAGAAGCTGTGAGTGAGAGAGTGGGAGAAAAAGGGAAGCTGTGAGTGAGAGAGAGAGAAAGAGAAGCTGTGAGTGAGAGAGAGAGAGAAAGAGAAGCTGTGAGTGAGTGAGAGAGAGAGAAGCTGTGAGTGAGAGAGAGAGAAGCTGTGAGTGAGTGAGAGAGAGAGAGAAAGAGAAGCTGTGAGTGAGAGTGAGAGAAAGAGAAGCTGTGATTGAGAGAGAGAGATAAAGACAAGCTGTGAGAGAGAGACAGAGAAAGAGAAGCTGAGTGAGAGAGAGAGAAAGAGAAGCTGTGAGTGAGAGAGAGAGAGAAAGAGAAGCTGTGAGTGAGAGAGAGAAAGAGAAGCTGTGAGTGAGAGAGAGAAAGAAAGAGAAGCTGTGAGTGAGAGAGAGAAAGAGAAGTTGTGAGTAAGAGAGAAAGAAAGAAAGAGAAGCTGTGAGTGAGATAGAGAGAGAAAGAGAATCTGTGAGTGAGAGAGAGAGAAAGAGAAGCTGTGAGTGAGAGAGAGAGAAGTTGTGAGTGAGAGAGAGAGAGAAAGAGAAGCTGTGAGTGAGAGAGAGAGAGATAAAGAGAACCTGTGAGTGAGAGAGAGAGAGAAAGAGAAGCTGTGAGTGAGAGAGAGAGAGAAAGAGAAGCAGTGAGAGAGGGAGAGAGAGAAAGAGAAAGTGTGAGTAAGAGAGAAAGAAAGAAAGAGAAGCTGTGAGTGAGATAGAGAGAGAGAAAGAGAACCTGTGAGTGAGAGAGAGCGAGAAAGAGAAGCTGTGAGTGAGAGAGAGAGAGAAAGAGAAGCAGTGAGAGAGGGAGAGAGAGAAAGAGAAAGTGTGAGTGAGAGAGAGAGAAAGAGAAGTTGTGAGTGAGAGAGAGAGAAGCTGTGAGTGAGAGAGAGAGAGAAAGAGAAGCTGTGAGAGAGTGAGAGAGAGAGAGAGAGAAAAGCTGTGAGTGAGAGAGAGGGAGAGAAGCTGTGAGTGAGAAAGAGAGAGAGAGAAGATGTGAGTGAGAGAGAGAGAGAAGCTGTGAATGAGAGAGAGAGAAGCTGTGAGTGAGAGAAAGATAAAGAGAAGCTGTGGGTTAGAGAGAGACAGAGAAAGCGAAGCTATGAGTGAGTGAGAGAGAGAGAAAGAGAAAAGCTGTGAGTGTGAGAGAGAGAGAAGCTGTGAGTGAGAGAGAGATAAAGAGAAGCTGTGAGTTAGAGAGAGACAGAGATAGAGAAGCTGTGAGTGAGAGAGAGAGAGAAAGAGACGCTGTGAGTGAGTGAGTGAGAGAGAGAGAAAAGCTGTGAGTGAGAGAGAGAGAGAGAAGCTGTGAGTCAGAGAGAGATAAAGAGAAGCTGTGAGTTCGAAAGAGACAGAGAAAGAGAAGCTGTGAGTGAGAGAGAGAGAGAGAAAGAGAAGCTGTGAGTGAGAGAGAGAGAGAAGCTGTGAGTGAGAGAGAGAGAGAAGCTGTGAGAGAGAGTGAGAGAGAGAGAGAGAGAGAAGCTGTGAGTGAGAGAGAGAGAGAGAAGCTGTGAGTGAGAGAGAGAGAAAAAGAGAAGCTGTGAGTGAGAGAGAGAGAGAAAGAGAAGCTGTGAGTGAGAGAGAGAGAAGCTGTGAGTGAGAGAGAGAGAAAGAGAAGATGTGAGTGAGAGAGAGAGTAAGAGAAGCTGTGAGTGAGAGAGAGAGAGAAAGAGAAGCTGTGAGTGAGCGAGAGAGAGAAAAAGAAGCTGTGAGTGAGAGAGATAGAGAGAGAAGCTGTGAGTTAGTGATAGAAAGAGAGAGAGAGAAGCTGTGAGTGAGAGAGAGAGAAAGAGAAGCTGTGAGTGAGAGAGAGAGAAAAAGAGAAGCTGTGAGTGAGAGAGAGAGAGAAAGAGAAGCTGTGAGTGAGAGAGAGAAGCTGTGAGTGAGAGAGAGAGAGAAAGAGAAGATGTGAGTGAGAGAGAGAGTAAGAGAAGCTGTGAGTGAGAGAGAGAGAGAAAGAGAAGCTGTGAGTGAGCGAGAGAGAGAAAGAGAAGCTGTGAGTGAGAGAGATAGAGAAAGAGAAGCTGTGAGTGATAGAGAGAGAGAGAAAGAGAAGCTGTGAGTGAAAGAGAGAGAGAAAGAGATGCTGTGAGTGAGATAGAGAGAAAAAGAGAAGCTGTGAGAGAGAAAGAGAGCTGTGAGTGAGAGAGAGAGAAAGAGAAAGAGAAGCTGTGAGTGAGAGAGAGAGCTGTGAGTGAGAGAGAAAGAGAAGCTGTGAGTGAGAGAGAGAGAAGCTGTGAGTGAGAGAGAGAGAGAAGCTGTGAGTGAGAGAGAGAAAGAAAGAGAAGCTGTGAGTGAGAGAGAGAGAGAAAGAGAAGCTGTGAGTGAGAGAGAGAGAGAAAGAGAAGCTGTGAGTGAGAGAGAGAGAAAGAGATGCTGTGAGTGAGAGAGAGAGAGAAGCTGTGAGCGAGTTATAGAGAGAGAGTGAGAGAAGATGTGAGTGAGAGAGAGAGAAAGAGAAGCTGTGTGTGAGAGAGAGAAAGAGAAGCTGTGAGTGAGAGAGAGAGATAAATAGAAGCTGTGAGTTACAGAGAGAAAGAGGAAGAGAAGCTGTGAGTGAGGTAGAGAGAGAGAAAGAGAAGCGGTGAGTGAGAGAGAGATAGAAGCTGTGAGTGAGTGATAGAGAGAGAGAGAAAGAGAAGCTGTGAGTGAGAGTGAGAGAAAGATAAGCAGTGAGTGAGAGAGAGAGATAAAGACAAGGTGTGAGAGAGAGACAGAGAAAGAGAAGCTGAGTGAGAGAGAGAGAAAGAGAAGCTGTGAGTGAGAGAGAGAGAGAAAGAGAAGCTGTGAGAGAGAGAGAGAGAAAGAGAGAAAGAGAAGCTGTGTGAGAGAGAGAGCTGTGAGTGAGAGAGAAAGAGAAGCTGTGAGTGAGAGAGAGAGAAGCTGTGAGTGAGAGAGAGAGAGAAGCTGTGAGTGAGAGAGAGAAAGAAAGAGAAGCTGTGAGTGAGTGAGAGAGAAAGAGATGCTGTGAGTGAGAGAGAGAGAGAAGCTGTGAGTGAGTGAGAGAGAGAGAGTGAGAGAAGATGTGAGTGAGAGAGAGAGAAAGAGAAGCTGTATGTGTGAGAGAGAAAGAGAAGCTGTGAGTGAGAGAGAGAGATAAATAGAAGCTGTGAGTTACAGAGAGAAAGAGGAAGAGAAGCTGTGAGTGAGACAGATAGAGAAAGAGAAGCTGTGAGTGAGGTAGAGAGAGAGAAAGAGAAGCGGTGAGTGAGAGAGAGAGAGAAGCTGTGAGTGAGAGTGAGAGAAAGAGAAGCTGTGAGTGAGAGAGAGAGATAAAGACAAGGTGTGAGAGAGACAGAGAAAGAGAAGCTGAGTGAGAGAGAGAGAAAGAGAAGCTGTGAGTGAGAGAGAGAGAGAAAGAGAAGCTGTGAGTGAGAGAGAGAAAGAGAGAAAGAGAAGCTGTGAGTGAGGTAGAGAGACAAAGAGAAGCGGTGAGTGAGAGAGAGAGAGAAGCTGTGAGTGAGTGATAGAAAGAGAGAGAAAGAGAAGCTGTGAGTGAGAGTGAGAGAAAGAGAAGCTGTGAGTGAGAGAGAGAGATAAAGACAAGCTGTGAGAGAGAGACAGAGAAAGAGAAGCTGAGTGAGAGAGAGAGAAAGAGAAGCTGTGAGTGAGAGAGAGAGAGAAAGAGAAGCTGTGAGTGAGAGAGAGAGAAAGAGAGAAAGAGAAGCTGTGAGAGAGAGAGAGAGCTGTGAGTGAGAGAGAAAGAAGCTGTGAGTGAGAGAGAGAGAAGCTGTGAGTGAGAGAGAGAGAAGCTGTGAGTGAGAGAGAGAAAGAAAGAGAAGCTGTGAGTGAGAGAGAGAGAAAGAGAAGCTGTGAGTGAGAGAGAGAGAGAAAGAGAAGCTGTGAGTGAGATAGAGAGAAAGAGATGCTGTGAGTGAGAGAGAGAGAGAGAAGCTGTGAGTGAGTGATAGAGAGAGAGTGAGAGAAGATGTGAGTGAGAGAGAGAAAGAGAAGCTGTAAGTGAGAGAGAGAAAGAGAAGCTGTGAGTGAGAGAGAGATAAATAGAAGCTGTGAGTTACAGAGAGAAAGAGGAAGAGAAGCTGTGAGTGAGTGAGAGAGAAAGAGAAGCTGTGAGTGAGGTACAGAGAGAGAAAGAGAAGCGGTGAGTGAGAGAGAGAGAGAAGCTGTGAGTGAGTGATAGAGAGAGAGAGAAAGAGAAGCTGTGAGTGAGTGAGAGTGAGAGAAAGAGAAGCAGTGAGTGAGAGAGAGAGATAAAGACAAGGTGTGAGAGAGAGACAGAGAAAGAGAAGCTGAGTGAGAGAGAGAGAAAGAGAAGCTGTGTGAGAGAAAGAGAGAGAAAGAGAAGCTGCGAGTGAGAGAGATAGAAAGAGAGAAAGAGATGCTGTGAGTGAGAGAGAGTGAGAGAAGATGTGAGTGAGAGAGAGAGAGAGAAAGAGAAGTTGTGAGTGAGAGAGAGAGAGAAAGAGATGCTGTGAGTGAGATAGAGAGAGACAGAGAAGCTGTGAGTGAGAGAGTGGGAGAAAAAGGGAAGCTGTGAGTGAGAGAGAGAGAAAGAGAAGCTGTGAGTGAGAGAGAGAGAGAAAGAGAAGCTGTGAGTGAGTGAGAGAGAGAGAAGCTGTGAGTGAGAGAGAGAGAAGCTGTGAGTGAGTGAGAGAGAGAGAGAAAGAGAAGCTGTGAGTGAGAGTGAGAGAAAGAGAAGCTGTGATTGAGAGAGAGAGATAAAGACAAGCTGTGAGAGAGAGACAGAGAAAGAGAAGCTGAGTGAGAGAGAGAGAAAGAGAAGCTGTGAGTGAGAGAGAGAGAGAAAGAGAAGCTGTGAGTGAGAGAGAGAAAGAGAAGCTGTGAGTGAGAGAGAGAAAGAAAGAGAAGCTGTGAGTGAGAGAGAGAAAGAGAAGTTGTGAGTAAGAGAGAAAGAAAGAAAGAGAAGCTGTGAGTGAGATAGAGAGAGAAAGAGAATCTGTGAGTGAGAGAGAGAGAAAGAGTAGCTGTGAGTGAGAGAGAGAGAAGTTGTGAGTGAGAGAGAGAGAGAAAGAGAAGCTGTGAGTGAGAGAGAGAGAGATAAAGAGAACCTGTGAGTGAGAGAGAGAGAGAAAGAGAAGCTGTGAGTGAGAGAGAGAGAGAAAGAGAAGCTGTAAGAGAGGGAGAGAGAGAAAGAGAAAGTGTGAGTAAGAGAGAAAGAAAGAAAGAGAAGCTGTGAGTGAGATAGAGAGAGAGAAAGAGAATCTGTGAGTGAGAGAAAGAGAAAGAGAAGCTGTGAGTGAGAGAGAGAGAGATAAAGAGAACCTGTGAGTGAGAGAGAGCGAGAAAGAGAAGCTGTGAGTGAGAGAGAGAGAGAAAGAGAAGCAGTGAGAGAGGGAGAGAGAGAAAGAGAAAGTGTGAGTGAGAGAGAGAGAGAAAGAGAAGTTGTGAGTGAGAGAGAGAGAAGCTGTGAGTGAGAGAGAGAGAGAAAGAGAAGCTGTGAGAGAGTGAGAGAGAGAGAGAGAGAGAGAGAAAAGCTGTGAGTGAGAGAGAGGGAGAGAAGCTGTGAGTGAGAAAGAGAGAGAGAGAAGATGTGAGTGAGAGAGAGAGAGAAGCTGTGAATGAGAGAGAGAGAAGCTGTGAGTGAGAGAAAGATAAAGAGAAGCTGTGGGTTAGAGAGAGACAGAGAAAGAGAAGCTGTGAGTGAGAGAGAGAGAGAGAAAGAGAAAAGCTGTGAGTGTGTGAGAGAGAGAAGCTGTGAGTGAGAGAGAGATAAAGAGAAGCTGTGAGTTAGAGAGAGACAGAGATAGAGAAGCTGTGAGTGAGAGAGAGAGAGAAAGAGACGCTGTGAGTGAGTGAGTGAGAGAGAGAGAAAAGCTGTGAGTGAGAGAGAGAGAGAGAAGCTGTGAGTCAGAGAGAGATAAAGAGAAGCTGTGAGTTCGAAAGAGACAGAGAAAGAGAAGCTGTGAGTGAGAGAGAGAGAGAGAAAGAGAAGCTGTGAGTGAGAGAGAGAGAGAAGCTGTGAGTGAGAGAGAGAGAAGCTGTGAGAGAGAGTGAGAGAGAGAGAGAGAGAGAAGCTGTGAGTGAGAGAGAGAGAGAGAAGCTGTGTGTGTGAGAGAGAGAAAAGCTGTGAGTGAGAGAGAGAGAGAAGCTGTGAGTGAGAGAGAAAGAGTAGCTGTGAGTGAGAGAGAGAGAGAGAGATAAGCTGAGTGAGAGAAAGAGAGAAAGAGAAGCTGTGAGAGAGAGAGAGAGAAAGAGAAGCTGTGAGTGAGAGAGAGAGAAGCTGTGTGAGAGAGAAAGAAACTCTTTGAGAGGGAGTGAGAGAGAGAGAGAAAGAGAAACTGTGTGTGCGAGAGAAAGAAAGAGTAGCTGTGAGTAAGAGAGAGAGAAAGAGAAGCTGTGAGTGAGTGAGAGAGAGAGAAAGAGCTGTGAGTGAGAGAGAGAGAAGCTGTGAGTGAGTGAGAGAGAGAGAGAGAAAGAGAAGCTGTGAGTGAGAGAGAGAGAGAGAGAAACTGTGAGTGAGAGAGAGAGAAAGACCAGCTGTGAGAGAGAGACAGAGAAAGAGAAGCTGAGTGAGAGATAAAGAGAAAGAGAACCTGTGAGTGAGAGAGAGAGAAAGAGAAGCTGTGAGTGTGAGAGAGAGAAAGAGAAGCTGTGAGTGTGAGAGAGAGAAAGATATAGAAGCTGTGAGTGAGATAGAGAGAGAGAAAGAGAAGCTGTGAGTGAGAGAGAGAGAGAGAAGCTGTGAGTGAGTGATAGAAAGAGAGAGAGAGAGAAGCTGTGAGTGAGAGAGAGAGAAAGAGAAGCTGTGAGTGAGAGAGAGAGAAAAAGAGAAGCTGTGAGTGAGAGAGAGAGAGAAAGAGAAGCTGTGAGTGAGAGAGAGAGAAGCTGTGAGTGAGAGAGAGAGAGAAAGAGAAGATGTGAGAGAGAGAGAGTAAGAGAAGCTGTGAGTGAGAGAGAGAGAGAAAGAGAAGCTGTGAGTGAGCGAGAGAGAGAAAGAGAAGCTGTGAGTGAGAGAGATAGAGAGAGAAGCTGTGAGTGAGTGATAGAAAGAGAGAGAGAGAGAAGCTGTGAGTGAGAGAGAGAGAAAGAGAAGCTGTGAGTGAGAGAGAGAGAAAAAGAGAAGCTGTGAGTGAGAGAGAGAGAGAAAGAGAAGCTGTGAGTGAGAGAGAGAGAAGCTGTGAGTGAGAGAGAGAGAAAGAGAAGATGTGAGTGAGAGAGAGAGTAAGAGAAGCTGTGAGTGAGAGAGAGAGAGAAAGAGAAGCTGTGAGTGAGCGAGAGAGAGAAAGAGAAGCTGTGAGTGAGAGAGATAGAGAAAGAGAAGCTGTGAGTGATAGAGAGAGAGAGAAAGAGAAGCTGTGAGTGAGAGAGAGAGAGAAAGAGATGCTGTGAGTGAGATAGAGAGAAAAAGAGAAGCTGTGAGAGAGAAAGAGAGCTGTGAGTGAGAGAGAGAGAAAGAGAAAGAGAAGCTGTGAGTGAGAGAGAGAGCTGTGAGTGAGAGAGAAAGAGAAGCTGTGAGTGAGAGAGAGAGAAGCTGTGAGTGAGAGAGAGAGAAGCTGTGAGTGAGAGAGAGAAAGAAAGAGAAGCTGTGAGTGAGAGAGAGAGAGAAAGAGAAGCTGTGAGTGAGAGAGAGAGAGAAAGAGAAGCTGTGAGTGAGAGAGAGAGAAAGAGATGCTGTGAGTGAGAGAGAGAGAGAGAAGCTGTGAGTGAGTTATAGAGAGAGAGTGAGAGAAGATGTGAGTGAGAGAGAGAGAAAGAGAAGCTGTGTGTGTGAGAGAGAAAGAGAAGCTGTGAGTGAGAGAGAGATAAATAGAAGCTGTGAGTTACAGAGAGAAAGAGGAAGAGAAGCTGTGAGTGAGGTAGAGAGAGAGAAAGAGAAGCGGTGAGTGAGAGAGAGAGAGAAGCTGTGAGTGAGTGATTAGAGAGAGAGAAAGAGAAGCTGTGAGTGAGAGTGAGAGAAAGAGAAGCTGTGAGTGAGAGAGAGAGATAAAGACAAGGTGTGAGAGAGAGACAGAGAAAGAGAAGCTGAGTGAGAGAGAGAGAAAGAGAAGCTGTGAGTGAGAGAGAGAGAGAAAGAGAAGCTGTGAGTGAGAGAGAGAGAAAGAGAGAAAGAGAAGCTGTGAGTGAGGTAGAGAGAGAGAAAGAGAAGCGGTGAGTGAGAGAGAGAGAAGCTGTGAGTGTGTGATAGAGAGAGAGAAAGAGAAGCTGTGAGTGAGAGTGAGAGAAAGAGAAGCTGTGAGTGAGAGAGAGATAAAGAGAAGCTGTGAGAGAGAGACAGAGAAAGAGAAGCTGAGTGAGAGAGAGAGAAAAAGAAGCTGTGAGTGAGAGAGAGAGAGAAAGAGAAGCTGTGAGTGAGAGAGAGAGAAAGAGAGAAAGAGAAGCTGTGAGTGAGAGAGAGAGCTGTGAGTGAGAGAGAAAGAGAAGCTGTGAGTGAGAGAGAGAGAAGCTGTGAGTGAGAGAGAGAGAGAAGCTGTGAGTGAGAGAGAGAAAGAAAGAGAAGCTGTCAGTGAGTGAGAGAGAAAGAGATGCTGTGAGTGAGAGAGAGAGAGAACCTGTGAGTGAGTGAGAGAGAGTGAGTGAGAGAAGATGTGAGTGAGAGAGAGAGAAAGAGAAGCTGTATGTGTGAGAGAGAAAGAGAAGCTGTTAGTGAGAGAGAGAGATAAACAGAAGCTGTGAGTTACAGAGAGAAAGAGGAAGAGAAGCTGTGAGTGAGAGAGATAGAGAAAGAGAAGCTGTGAGTGAGGTAGAGAGAGAGAAAGAGAAGCGGTGAGTGAGAGAGAGAGAGAAGCTGTGAGTGAGAGTGAGAGAAAGAGAAGCTGTGAGTGAGAGAGAGAGATAAAGACAAGGTGTGAGAGAGAGACAGAGAAAGAGAAGCTGAGTGAGAGAGAAAGAGAAGCTGTGAGTGAGAGAGAGAGAGAAAGAGAAGCTGTGAGTGAGAGAGAGAAAGAGAGAAAGAGAAGCTGTGAGTGAGGTAGAGAGAGAAAGAGAAGCGGTGAGTGAGAGAGAGAGAGAAGCTGCGAGTGAGTGATAGAGAGAGAGAGAAAGAGAAGCTGTGAGTGAGAGTGAGAGAAAGAGAAGCTGTGAGTGAGAGAGAGAGATAAAGACAAGCTGTGAGAGAGAGACAGAGAAAGAGAAGCTGAGTGAGAGAGAGAGAAAGAGAAGCTGTGAGTGAGAGAGAGAGAAAGAGAAGCTGTGAGTGAGAGAGGGAGAAAGAGAGAAAGAGAAGCTGTGAGAGAGAGAGAGAGCTGTGAGTGAGAGAGAAAGAGAAGCTGTGAGTGAGAGAGAGAGAAGCTGTGAGTGAGAGAGAGAGAAGCTGTGAGTGAGAGAGAGAAAGAAAGAGAAGCTGTGAGTGAGAGAGAGAGAAAGAGAAGCTGTGAGTGAGAGAGAGAGAGAAAGAGAAGCTGTGAGTGAGATAGAGAGAAAGAGATGCTGTGAGTGAGAGAGAGAGAGAGAAGCTGTGAGTGAGTGATAGAGAGAGAGTGAGAGAAGATGTGAGTGAGAGAGAGAAAGAGAAGCTGTAAGTGAGAGAGAGAAAGAGAAGCTGTGAGTGAGAGAGAGATAAATAGAAGCTGTGAGTTACAGAGAGAAAGAGGAAGAGAAGCTGTGAGTGAGAGAGAGAGAGAAAGAGAAGCTGTGAGTGAGGTACAGAGAGAGAAAGAGAAGCGGTGAGTGAGAGAGAGAGAAGCTGTGAGTGAGTGATAGAGAGAGAGAGAAAGAGAAGCTGTGAGTGAGAGTGAGAGAAAGAGAAGCAGTGAGTGAGAGAGAGAGATAAAGACAAGGTGTGAGAGAGAGACAGAGAAAGAGAAGCTGAGTGAGAGAGAGAGAAAGAGAAGCTGTGTGAGAGAAAGAGAGAGAAAGAGAAGCTGCGAGTGAGAGAGAGAGAAAGAGAGAAAGAGATGCTGTGAGTGAGAGAGAGTGAGAGAAGATGTGTGAGAGAGAGAGAGAAAGAGAAGTTGTGAGTGAGAGAGAGAGAGAAAGAGATGCTGTGAGTGAGATAGAGAGAGACAGAGAAGCTGTGAATGAGAGAGTGGGAGAAAAAGGGAAGCTGTGAGTGAGAGAGAGAGAAAGAGAAGCTGTGAGTGAGAGAGAGAGAGAAAGAGAAGCTGTGAGTGAGTGAGAGAGAGAGAAGCTGTGAGTGAGAGAGAGAGAAGCTGTGAGTGAGTGAGAGAGAGAGAGAAAGAGAAGCTGTGAGTGAGAGTGAGAAAGAGAAGCTGTGATTGAGAGAGAGAGATAAAGACAAGCTGTGAGAGAGAGACAGAGAAAGAGAAGCTGAGTGAGAGAGAGAGAAAGAGAAGCTGTGAGTGAGAGAGAGAGAGAAAGAGAAGCTGTGAGTGAGAGAGAGAGAAAGAGAAGCTGTGAGTGAGAGAGAGAAAGAAAGAGAAGCTGTGAGTGAGAGAGAGAAAGAGAAGTTGTGAGTAAGACAGAAAGAAAGAAAGAGAAGCTGTGAGTGAGATAGAGAGAGAAAGAGAATCTGTGAGTGAGAGAGAGAGAAAGAGAAGCTGTGAGTGAGAGAGAGAGAAGTTGTGAGTGAGAGAGAGAGAGAAAGAGAAGCTGTGAGTGAGAGAGAAAGAGAAGCTGTGAGTGAGAGAGAGAGAAAGAGAAGCTGTGAGTGAGAAAGAGAGAGAAAGAGAAGCTGTGAGTGAGATAGAGAGAGAAAGAGAAGCTGTGAGTGAGAGAGAGAGAAAAAGAGAAGCTGTGAGTGAGAGATAGTGAGTGAAGCTGTATGTGTGTGTGAGAGAGAGACGCTGTGAGTGAGAGAGAGAGAAGCTGTGAGTGAGAGAGAGAAAGAGAAGCTGTGTGAGGGAGAGATAAAGAGAAGCTGTGAGTTAGAGAGAGACAGAGAAAGAGAAGCTGTGAGTGAGAGAGAGAGGGAAGCTGTGAGTGAGAGAGAGAAAGAGAAGATGTGATTGAGAGAGAGAAAGAGACGGTGTGAGGGAGAGAGAAAGAGAAGCTGTGACTGAGAGAGAGAGATAAAGACAAGCTGTGAGTTAGAGAGAGACAGAGAAAGAGAAGCTGTGAGTGAGTGAGAGAGAAAGAGAAGCTGTGAGTGTGAGAGAGAGAAAGAGAAGCTGTGAGTGAGAGAGAGAGAGAAACTGTGAGTGAGAGAGAGAGAAAAAAAAGAAGATGTGAGTGAGAGAGAGAGAAAGAGAAGCTGTGAGAGAGAGAGACAAAGAGAAGCTGTGAGTGAGAGAGAGAGAGTAAGAGAAGCTGTGAGTGAGAGAGAGAGAAGCTGTGAGAGAGAGAGAAGCTGTGTGTGTGTGAGAGAGAAAGAGAAGCTGTGAGTGAGAGTGAGTGAAAATGTGAGAGAGAGAAGCTGTGACAGTGATAGAGAGAGAGCAAAAGAGAAGCTGTGAGAGAGAGAGAGAGAAAGAGAAGGTGTGAGTGAGAGAGAGAGAAAGAGAAGCTGTGAGTGAGAGAGAGAGAAAGAGAAGCTGAGTAAGAAAGAGAGAGAGAAAGAGAAGCTGTGAGTGAGAGAGAGAGAAAGAGAAGCTGTGAGTGATAGAGAGAGAGAGCGAAAGAGACGCTGAGAGTGCGAGAGAGAAAGAGTAGCTGTGAGTGAGAGAGAGAG
This sequence comes from Bradypodion ventrale, assembly GCA_035047345.1. Taxonomy (NCBI): domain Eukaryota; kingdom Metazoa; phylum Chordata; class Lepidosauria; order Squamata; family Chamaeleonidae; genus Bradypodion; species Bradypodion ventrale. Next base: position 7,386,876 of record JAWDJE010000018.1, on the reverse strand, counting down.
AAAGAGAAGCTGTGAGAAAGAGAGAGAGAAAGAGAAGCTGTGAGTGAGAGAGAGAGAGAGAAAGATAAGCTGAGTGAGAGAGAGAGAGAAAGGGAAGCTGTGTGTGAGAGAGAGAGAAGCTGTGAGTGAGTGAGTGAGAGAGAGAGAGAGAAAGAGAAGCTGTGAGTGAGAGAGAGACAGAGAAGGAGACACTGTGAGTGAGAGAGAGAGAGAAAGAGATGCTGTGAGAGAGAGAGAGAAGCTGTGAGTGAGAGAGAGAGAAAAGCTGTGAGTGAGAGAGAGAGAGATGTGAGTGAGAGAGAGAAAGAGAAGCTGTGAGTGAGAGAGAGAGAGAAAGAGAAGCAGTGAGAGAGGGAGAGAGAAAAGAGAAGCTGTGAGTGAGAGAGAGAGAGAAAGAAAGAGAAGTTGTGAGTGAGAGAGAGAGAGAAGCTGTGAGTGAGAGAGAGAGAGAGAAAGAGAATCTGTGAGTGAGAGATATATATAGTCAAGCTGTGAGAGAGAGACAGAGAAAGAGACACTGTGAGTGAGAGAGATAGAAAGAGATGCTGAGAGAGAGAAAGAGAGAAGCTTTGAGTGAGTGAGAGAGAGAAGCTGTGAGTGAGTGAGAGAGAGAGATGTGAGTGAGTGAGAGAAAGAGACAGAGAAGCAGTGAGTGAGAGAGAGAGAGAAAGAGAATCTGTGAGTGAGAGAGAGAGAAAGAGAAGCAGTGAGAGAGGGAGAGAGAGAAAGAGAAGCTGTTAGTGAGAGAGAGAGAGAAAGAGAAGCTGTGAGAGAGAGTGAGAGAGAGAGAGAAAAGCTGTGAGTGAGAGAGAGAGAGAGAAGGTGTGAGTGAGAGAGAGAGAGAGAAGTTGTGAGTGAGTGAGAGAGAGAGAAGCTGTGAGTGAGAGAGAGAGAGAAAGAGAAACTGTGAGAGAGAGTGAGAGACAGAGAGATAAGCTGTGAGTGAGAGAGAGAGAAGCTGTAGGTGAGAAAGAGAGAGAATGAAGATGTGAGTGAGAGAGTGAGAGAGAAGCTGTGAGTGAGAGAGAGATAGAGAAGCTGTGAGTGAGAGAGAGAAAAAGAGAAGCTGTGAGTTAGATAGAGACAGAGAAAGAGAAGCTGTGAGTGAGAGAGAGAGAGAGAGAAAGAGAAAAGCTGTGAGTGAGAGAGAGAGAGAGAAGCTGTGAGTGAGAGAGAGATAAAGAGAAGCTGTGAGTTAGAGAGAGACAGAGAAAGAGAAGCTGTGAGAGAGAGAGAGAGAGAGAGAGAAGCTGTGAGTGAGAGAGAGATAAAGAGAAGCTGTGAGTTAGAGAGAGACAGAGAAAGAGAAGCTGTGAGTGAGAGAGAGAGAGAAAGAGAAGCTGTGATTGAGAGAGAGAGAAAGAGAAGCTGTGAGTGAGAGAGAGAGAGAGAAAGAGAAGCTGTGAGTGAGAGAGAGAGAGAAGGAGAAGCTGTGAGTGAGAGAGAAAGAGAGAGAAGCTGTGAGTGAGAGAGAGAGAGAGAAAGAGAAGCTGTGAGTGAGATAGAGAGAGAAACTGTGAGTGAGTGAGAGAGAGAAATGTGAGTGAGTGAGAGAGAGAAGCTGTGAGTGAGTGAGAGAGAGAGAGAGAGAAGATGTGTGTGTGAGAGAGAGAAATAGAAGCTGTAAGTGAGAGAGAGAAATAGAACCTGAGAATGAGAGAGAGAGATAAAGGGAAGCTGTGAGTTAGAGAGAGACAAAGAGAAGCTGTGAGTGAGAGAGAGAGAGAGAGAGAGAAAGAGAAAGAGAGGGTGTGTGTGTGTGAGAGAGAGAAGCTGTGAGTGAATGAGAGAGGGAGGGAAAAATAGAAGCTGTGAGAGAGAGAAATTGAAGCTGTGAGTGAGAGAGATATATAGTCAAGGTGTGAGAGAGAGACAGAGAAAGAGACACTGTGAGTGAGAGAGAGAGATAAAGAGATGCTGTGAGAGAGAGAGAAGCTGTGAGTGAGAGAGAGAGAGAGAAGCTGTGAGTGAGAGAGAGAGAGATGTGAGTGAGAGAGAGAAAGAGAAAGAGAAGCTGTGAGTGAGAGAGAGAGATAAAGAGAAGCTGTGAGTGAGAGAGAGAGAAAAAGAGAAGCTGTGAGTGAGAGAGAGAGAGAAAGAGAAGCAGTGAGAGAGGGAGAGAGAGAAAGAGAAGGTGTGAGTGAGAGAGAGAGAGAAAGAGAAGTTGTGAGTGAGAGAGAGAGAGAGAAGCTGTGAGTGAGTGATAGAAAGAGAGAGAGAGAAAAGCTGTGAGTGAGAGAGAGAGAGAAGCTGTGAGTGAGAGAGAAAGAGTAGCTGTGAGTGAGAGAGAGAGAAAGATAAGCTGAGTGAGAGAAAGAGAGAAAGAGAAGCTGTGAGTGAGAGAGAGAGAGAAAGAGAAGCTGTGAGTGAGAGAGAGAGAAGCTGTGTGAGAGTGAAAGAAACTCTTTGAGAGGGAGTGAGAGAGAGAGAGAGAAAGAGAAGCTGTGTGTGCGAGAGAAAGAAAGAGTAGCTGTGAGTAAGAGAGAGAGAATGAGAAGCTGTGAGTGAGAGAGAAAGAAAGAAATAGAAGCTGTGAGTGAGTGAGAGAGAGAGAGAAGTTGTGAGTTAGAGAGAGAGGGAGAAAGAGAAGCTGTGAGTGAGAGAGAGAGAGAGAAGCTGTGAGTGAGAGAGAGAGAAAGAGAAGCTGTGAGTGAGAGAGATAGAGAAAGAGCTGTGAGTGAGAGAGAGAGAGAAGCTGTGAGTGAGAGAGAGAGAGAGTAGCTGTGAGTAAGAGAGAGAGAGAAGCTTTGAGTGAGAGAGAGAGAGAAGCTGTGTGAGAGAGAGAAAGAAACTCTGTGAGAGAGAGTGAGAGAGAGAGATAGAGAAGCTGTGTGTGAGAGAGAGAAAAAGAGTAGCTGTGAGATAGAGAAAGAGAAAGAGAAGTTGTGAGTGAGAGAGAGAGAGAGAAAGAGAAGCTGTGAGTGAGAGAGAGAGAGAAGCTGTGAGTGATTGAGAGAGAGAGAAAGAGAAGCTGTGAGTGAGAGAGAGAGAAAGAGCTGTGAGTGAGAGAGAGAGATAAAGACAAGCTGTGAGAGAGAGACAGAGAAAGAGAAGCTGAGTGAGAGATAGAGAGAAAGAGAAGCTGTGAGTGAGAGAGAGAAAGAGAAGCTGTGAGAGAGAGAGAGAGAAAGAGAAGTTGTGAGTGAGAGAGAAAGAAAGAAAGAGAAGGTGTGAGTGAGAGAGAGAGAAAGAGAAGCTGTGAGTGAGAGAGAGAGAAAGAAAGAGAAGCTGAGTGAGATAGAGAGAGAGAAAGAGAAGCTGTGAGTGAGAGAGAGAGAGAAGCTGTGAGTGAGTGATAGAGAGAGAGAGAAGATGTGAGTGAGAGAGAGGGAAAGAGAATCTGTGAGTGAGAGAGAGAGAGAAAGAGAAGCTGTGAGTGAGAGAGAGAAAGCTAAATAGAAGCTGTGAGTTAGAGAGAGAAAGAGAAGCTGTGAGTGAGAGAGAGAGAAAGAGAAGCTGTGAGTGAGAGAGAGAGAGAAGCTGTGAGTGAGAGAGAGAGAGAGAAAGAGAAGATGTGAGTGAGAGAGAGAGAAAGAGAAGCTGTGAGAGAGAGACAAAGAGAAGCTGTGAGTGTGAGAGAGAGAGTAAGAAAAGCTGTGAGTGAGAGAGAGAGAAGCTGTGAGAGAGAGAGAGAAGCTGTGTGTGTGTGAGAGAGAAAGAGAAGCTGTGAGTGAGAGTGAGTGAAAGAGAGAGAGAGAAGCTATGACAGTGATAGAGAGAGAGCAAAAGAGAAGCTGTGAGTGAGAGAGAGAGAGAAGCTGTGAGTGAGAGAGAGAGAATGAGAAGCTGTGAGTGAGAGAGAGAGAAAGAGAAGCTGAGTGAGAAAGAGAGAGAGAAAGAGAAGCTGTGAGTGAGAGAGAGAGAGCGAAAGAGAAGCTGAGAGTGCGAGAGAGAAAGAGTAGCTGTGAGTGAGAGAGAGAAAGAGAAGCTGAGAAAGAGAGATAGAAAGAGAAGCTGTGAGTGAGAGAGAGAGAGAGAAAGATAAGCTGAGTGAGAGAGAGAGAAAGAGAAGCTGAGTGAGAGAGAGAGAGAGAAAGGAAAGCTGTGTGAGAGAGAGAGAGAAGCTGTGAGTGAGTGAGAGAGAGAGGGAGAAAGAGAAGCTGTGAGTGAGAGAGAGACAGAGAAAGAGACACTGTGAGTGAGAGAGAGAGAGAAAGAGATGCTGTGTGTGTGTGAGAGAGAGAAGCTGTGAGTGAGAGAGAGAGAGAGAGATGTGAGTGAGAGAGAGAAAGAGAAAGAGAAGCTGTGAGTGAGAGAGAGAGAGAAAGAGAAGTAGTGAGATAGGGAGGGAGAGAAAGAGAAGCTGTGAGTGAGAGAGAGAGAGAAAGAGAAGTTGTGAGTGAGAGAGAGAGAGAAGCTGTCAGTGAGAGAGAGAGAGAGAAAGAGAAGCTGTGAGTGAGAGAGATATATAGTCAAGCTGTGAGAGAGAGACAGAGAAAGAGACACTGTGAGTGAGAGAGAGAGAGAAAGAGATGCTGAGAGAGAGAGAGAGAAGCTTTGAGTGAGAGAGAGAGAGAAGCTGTGAGTGAGTGAGAGAGAGATGTGAGTGAGTGAGAGAAAGAGAAGCAGTGAGTGAGAGAGAGAGAGAAAGAAGCTGTGAATGAGAGAGAGAGAGAGAGAAAGAGAAGCTGTGAGTGAGAGAGAGAGAGAAAGAGAAGCTGTGAGTGAGAGAGAGAGAAAGAGAGAACGAGAAGCTGTGAGTGAGAGAGAGAGCTGTGAGTGAGAGAGAAAGAGAAGCTGTGAGTGAGAGAGAGAGAAAAGCTGTGAGTGAGAGAGAGAGAGAAGGTGTGAGTGAGAAAGAGAGAGAGAGAAGATGTGAGTGAGAGAGAGAGAGAAGCTGTGAGTGAGAGAGAGAGAGAAAGAGAAGTTATGAGAGAGAGAGAGAGAAAGAGAAGCTTTGAGTGAGAGAGAGAGAGAAAGAGAAGCTGTGAGTGAGAGAGAGAGAAAGAGAAGCTGTGAGTGTGAGAGAGAGAAAGATAGAGAAGCTGTGAGTGAGATAGAGAGAGAGAAAGAGAAGTTGTGAGAGAGAGTGAGTGAGAGAGAGAGAAAAGCTGTGAGTGTGAGAGAGGGAGAGAAGCTGTAGGTGAGAAAGAGAGAGAGGGAAGATGTGAGTGAGAGAGTGAGAGAGAAGCTGTGAGTGAGAGAGAGATAGAGAAGCTGTGAGTGAGAGAGAGATAAAGAGAAGCTGTGAGTTAGATAGAGACAGAGAAAGAGAAGCTGTGAGTGAGAGAGAGAGAGAGAAAGAGAAAAGCTGTGAGTGAGTGAGAGAGAGAGAAGCTGTGAGTGAGAGAGAGATAAAGAGCTGTGAGTTAGAGAGAGACAGAGAAAGAGAAGCTGTGAGTGAGAGAGAGAGAGAGAAAGAAGCTGTGAGTGAGAGAGAGATAAAGAGAAGCTGTGAGTTAGAGAGAGACAGAGAAAGAGAAGCTGTGAGTGAGAGAGAGAGAGAAAGAGAAGCTGTGAGTGAGAGAGAGAGAGAGAGAAAGAGAAGCTGTGAGTGAGAGAGAGAGAGAGAAAGAGAAGCTTTGAGTGAGAGAGAGAGAGAAAGAGAAGCTGTGAGTGAGATAGAGAGAGAGAAACTGTGAGTGAGTGAGAGAGAGACGCTGTGAGTGAGTGAGCGAGAGAGAGAGAGAGAGAAGCTGTGTGTGTGAGAGAGAGAAAGAGAAGCTGTGAGTGAGAGAGAGAGCAGGAGAAGCTGTGAGTGAGAGAGAAAGAGAGAGAAGCTGTGAGTGAGAGAGAGAGAGAGAAAGAGAAGCTGTGAGTGAGATAGAGAGAGAAACTGTGAGTGAGTGAGAGAGAGAAATGTGAGTGAGTGAGAGAGAGAAGCTGTGAGTGAGTGAGAGAGAGAGAGAGAGAAGATGTGTGTGAGAGAGAGAGAAAGAGAAGCTGTAAGTGAGAGAGAGAAATAGAACCTGAGAATGTGAGAGAGAGATAAAGGGAAGCTGTGAGTTAGAGAGAGACAAAGAGAAGCTGTGAGTGAGAGAGAGAGAGAGAAAGAGAAAGAGAGGGTGTGTGTGTGTGAGAGAGAGAAGCTGTGAGTGAATGAGAGAGAGAGGGAAAAATAGAAGCTGTGAGAGAGAGAAATTGAAGCTGTGAGTGAGAGAGATATATAGTCAAGGTGTGAGAGAGAGACAGAGAAAGAGACACTGTGAGTGAGAGAGAGAGATAAAGAGATGCTGTGAGAGAGAGAGAAGCTGTGAGTGAGAGAGAGAGAGAGAAGCTGTGAGTGAGAGAGAGAGATGTGAGTGAGAGAGAGAAAGAGAAAGAGAAGCTGTGAGTGAGAGAGAGAGATAAAGAGAAGCTGTGAGTGAGAGAGAGAGAGAAAGAGAAGCTGTGAGTGAGAGAGAGAGAGAAAGAGAAGCAGTGAGAGAGGGAGAGAGAGAAAGAGAAGGTGTGAGTGAGAGAGAGAGAGAAAGAGAAGTTGTGAGTGAGAGAGAGAGAGAGAAGCTGTGAGTGAGTGATAGAAAGAGAGAGAGAGAAAAGCTGTGAGTGAGAGAGAGAGAGAAGCTGTGAGTGAGAGAGAAAGAGTAGCTTGAGTGAGAGAGAGAGAAAGATAAGCTGAGTGAGAGAAAGAGAGAAAGAGAAGTTGTGAGTGAGAGAGAGAGAGAAAGAGAAGCTGTGAGTGAGAGAGAGAGAAGCTGTGTGAGAGTGAAAGAAACTCTTTGAGAGGGAGTGAGAGAGAGAGAGAGAAAGAGAAGCTGTGTGTGCGAGAGAAAGAAAGAGTAGCTGTGAGTAAGAGAGAGAGAATGAGAAGCTGTGAGTGAGAGAGAAAGAAAGAAATAGAAGCTTTGAGTGAGTGAGAGAGAGAGAGAAGTTGTGAGTTAGAGAGAGAGGGAGAAAGAGAAGCTGTGAGTGAGAGAGAGAGAGAGAAGCTGTGAGTGAGAGAGAGAGAAAGAGAAGCTGTGAGTGAGAGAGAGAGAGAAAGAGCTGTGAGTGAGAGAGAGAGAGAAGCTGTGAGTGAGAGAGAGAGAGAGTAGCTGTGAGTAAGAGAGAGAGAGAAGCTTTGAGTGAGAGAGAGAGAAGCTGTGTGAGAGAGAGAAAGAAACTCTGTGAGAGAGAGTGAGAGAGAGATAGAGAAGCTGTGTGTGTGAGAGAGAAAAAGAGTAGCTGTGAGATAGAGAAAGAGAAAGAGAAGTTGTGAGTGAGAGAGAGAGAGAGAAAGAGAAGCTGTGAGTGAGAGAGAGAGAAGCTGTGAGTGATTGAGAGAGAGAGAAAGAGAAGCTGTGAGTGAGAGAGAGAGAGAAAGAGCTGTGAGTGAGAGAGAGAGATAAAGACAAGCTGTGAGAGAGAGACAGAGAAAGAGAAGCTGAGTGAGAGATAGAGAGAAAGAGAAGCTGTGAGTGAGAGAGAGAGAAAGAGAAGCTGTGAGAGAGAGAGAGAGAAAGAGAAGTTGTGAGTGAGAGAGAAAGAAAGAAAGAGAAGCTGTGAGTGAGAGAGAGAGAAAGAGAAGCTGTGAGTGAGAGAGAGAGAAAGAAAGAGAAGCTGAGTGAGATAGAGAGAGAGAAAGAGAAGCTGTGAGTGAGAGAGAGAGAGAAGCTGTGAGTGAGTGATAGAGAGAGAGAGAAGATGTGAGTGAGAGAGAGGGAAAGAGAATCTGTGAGTGAGAGAGAGAGAGAAAGAGAAGCTGTGAGTGAAAGAGAGAAAGCTAAATAGAAGCTGTGAGTTAGAGAGAGAAAGAGAAGCTGTGAGTGAGAGAGAGAGAAAGAGAAGCTGTGAGTGAGAGAGAGAGAGAAGCTGTGAGTGAGAGAGAGAGAGAGAAAGAGAAGATGTGAGTGAGAGAGAGAGAAAGAGAAGCTGTGAGAGAGAGACAAAGAGAAGCTGTGAGTGTGAGAGAGAGAGTAAGAGAAGCTGTGAGTGAGAGAGAGAGAAGCTGTGAGAGAGAGAGAGAAGCTGTGTGTGTGTGAGAGAGAAAGAGAAGCTGTGAGTGAGAGTGAGTGAAAGAGAGAGAGAGAAGCTATGACAGTGATAGAGAGAGAGCAAAAGAGAAGCTGTGAGTGAGAGAGAGAGAGAAGCTGTGAGTGAGAGAGAGAGAATGAGAAGCTGTGAGTGAGAGAGAGAGAAAGAGAAGCTGAGTGAGAAAGAGAGAGAGAAAGAGAAGCTGTGAGTGAGAGAGAGAGAGCGAAAGAGACGCTGAGAGTGCGAGAGAGAAAGAGTAGCTGTGAGTGAGAGAGAGAAAGAGAAGCTGAGAAAGAGAGATAGAAAGAGAAGCTGTGAGTGAGAGAGAGAGAGAGAAAGATAAGCTGAGTGAGAGAGAGAGAAAGAGAAGCTGAGTGAGAGAGAGAGAGAGAAAGGAAAGCTGTGTGTGAGAGAGAGAGAAGCTGTGAGTGAGTGAGAGAGAGAGGGAGAAAGAGAAGCTGTGAGTGAGAGAGAGACAGAGAAAGAGACACTGTGAGTGAGAGAGAGAGAGAAAGAGATGCTGTGTGTGTGTGAGAGAGAGAAGCTGTGAGAGAGAGAGAGAGAGAGAGAGATGTGAGTGAGAGAGAGAAAGAGAAAGAGAAGCTGTGAGTGAGAGAGAGAGAGAAAGAGAAGTAGTGAGATAGGGAGGGAGAGAAAGAGAAGCTGTGAGTGAGAGAGAGAGAGAAAGAGAAGTTGTGAGTGAGAGAGAGAGAAGCTGTCAGTGAGAAGAGAGAGAGAGAAAGAGAAGCTGTGAGTGAGAGAGAGATATAGTCAAGCTGTGAGAGAGAGACAGAGAAAGAGACACTGTGAGTGAGAGAGAGAGAAAGAGATGCTGAGAGAGAGAGAGAGAGAAGCTTTGAGTGAGAGAGAGAGAGAAGCTGTGAGTGAGTGAGAGAGAGATGTGAGTGAGTGAGAGAAAGAGAAAGAGATGCAGTGAGTGAGAGAGAGAGAGAAAGAAGCTGTGAATGAGAGAGAGAGAGAGAGAAAGAGAAGCTGTGAGTGAGAGAGAGAGAGAAAGAGAAGCTGTGAGTGAGAGAGAGAGAAAGAGAGAAAGAGAAGCTGTGAGTGAGAGAGAGAGCTGTGAGTGAGAGAGAAAGAGAAGCTGTGAGTGAGAGAGAGAGAAAAGCTGTGAGTGAGAGAGAGAGAGAAGGTGTGAGTGAGAAAGAGAGAGAGAGAAGATGTGAGTGAGAGAGAGAGAGAAGCTGTGAGTGAGAGAGAGAAAGAGAAGTTATGAGAGAGAGAGAGAGAAAGAGAAGCTGTGAGTGAGAGAGAGAGAGAGAAAGAGAAGCTTTGAGTGAGAGAGAGAGAGAAAGAGAAGCTGTGAGTGAGAGAGAGAGAAAGAGAAGCTGTGAGTGTGTGAGAGAGAAAGATAGAGAAGCTGTGAGTGAGATAGAGAGAGAGAAAGAGAAGTTGTGAGAGAGAGTGAGTGAGAGAGAGAGAAAAGCTGTGAGTGTGAGAGAGGGAGAGAAGCTGTAGGTGAGAAAGAGAGAGAGGGAAGATGTGAGTGAGAGAGTGAGAGAGAAGCTATGAGTGAGAGAGAGATAGAGAAGCTGTGAGTGAGAGAGAGATAAAGAGAAGCTGTGAGTTAGATAGAGACAGAGAAAGAGAAGCTGTGAGTGAGAGAGAGAGAGAGAAAGAGAAAAGCTGTGAGTGAGAGAGAGAGAGAGAAGCTGTGAGTGAGAGAGAGATAAAGAGCTGTGAGTTAGAGAGAGACAGAGAAAGAGAAGCTGTGAGTGAGAGAGAGAGAGAGAAAGAAGCTGTGAGTGAGAGAGAGAGAGAAAGAGAAGCTGTGAGTGAGAGAGAGAGAGAGAGAAAGAGAAGCTGTGAGTGAGAGAGAGAGAGAGAAAGAGAAGCTTTGAGTGAGAGAGAGAGAGAAAGAGAAGCTGTGAGTGAGATAGAGAGAGAGAAACTGTGAGTGAGTGAGAGAGAGAGACGCTGTGAGTGAGTGAGCGAGAGAGAGAGAGAGAGAAGCTGTGTGTGTGAGAGAGAGAAAGAGAAGCTGTAAGTGAGAGAGAGAGAAATAGAAGCTGAGAGTGAGAGAGAGATAAAGGGAAGCTGTGAGTTAGAGAGAGACAAAGAGAAGCTGTGAGTGAGAGAGAGAGAGAAAGAGAAAGAGAGGCTGTGTGTGTATGTGAGAGAGAAGCTGTGAGTGAGTGAGAGAGAGAGGGAGAAATAGAAGCTGTGAGAGAAAGAGAAAGAGAAGCTGTGAGTGAGAGAGATATATAGTCATGCTGTGAGAGAGAGATAGAGAAAGAGACACTGTGAATGAGAGAGAGAGATAAAGAGATGCTGTGAGAGAGAGAGAAGCTGTGAGTGAGTGAGAGAGAGAAGCTGTGAGTGAGAGAGAGAGAGATGTGAGTGAGAAAGAGAAAGAGAAGCTGTGAGTGAGAGAGAGAGAGAGAGAGAAGTTGTGAGTGAGAGAGAGAGAGAAGCTGTCAGTGAGAGAGAGAGAGAAAGAGAAGCTGTGAGTGAGAGAGATATATAGTCAAGCTGTGAGAGAGAGACAGAGAAAGAGACACTGTGAGTGAGAGAGAGAGAGAAAGAGATGCTGAGAGAGAGAGAAGCTTTGAGTGAGAGAGAGAGAAGCTGTGTGTGAGTGAGAGAGAGATGTGAGTGAGTGAGAGAAAGAGAAAGAGAAGCAGTGAGTGAGAGAGAGAGAGAAAGAGAAGCTGTGAGTGAGAGAGAGAGAGAGAGAGAAAGAGAAGCAGTGAGAGAGGGAGAGAGAGAAAGAGAAGCTGTTAGTGAGAGAGAGAGAGAAAGAGAAGCTGTGAGAGAGAGTGAGAGAGAGAGAGAATAGCTGTGAGTGAGAGAGAGAAGGTGTGAGTGAGAAAGAGAGAGAGAGAAGATGTGAGTGAGAGAGAGAGAGAGAAGCTGTGAGTGAGTGAGAGAGAGAAAGAGAAGTTGTGAGTGAGTGAGAGAGAGAGAAGCTGTGAGTGAGAGAGAGAAAGAGAAGCTGTGAGAGAGAGTGAGAGAGAGAGAGAGAGAAAAGATGTGAGTGTGAGAGAGAGTGAGAAGCTGTAGGTGAGAAAGAGAGAGAGGGAAGATGTGAGTGAGAGAGTGAGAGAGAAGCTGTGAGTGAGAGAGAGATAGAGAAGTTGTGAGTGAGAGAGAGATAAAGAGAAGCTGTGGGTTAGATAGAGACAGAGAAAGAGAAGCTGTGAGTGAGAGAGAGAGAGAGAGAACGAGAAAAGCTGTGAGTGAGAGAGAGAGAGAAGCTGTGAGTGAGAGAGAGATAAAGAGAAGCTGTGAGTTAGAGAGAGACAGAGAAAGAGAAGCTGTGAGTGAGAGAGAGAGAGAGAAAGAGAAGCTGTGAGTGAGAGAGAGATAAAGAGAAGCTGTGAGTTAGAGAGAGACAGAGAAAGAGAAGCTGTGAGTGAGGGAGAGAGAGAAAGAGAAGCTGTGATTGAGAGAGAGAGAGAAAGAGAAGCTGTGAGTGAGAGAGAGAGAGAAAGAGAAGCTGTGAGTGAGAGAGAGAGAGAGAAAGAGAAGCTTTGAGTGAGAGAGAGAGAGAGAGAAGCTGTGAGTGAGATAGAGAGAGAGAAACTGTGAGTGAGTGAGAGAGAGAAGCTGTGAGTGAGAGAGAGCGAGAGAGAGAGAGAGAGAGAAGCTGTGTGTGTGAGAGAGAAAGAGAAGCTGTAAGTGAGAGAGAGAGAAATAGAACCTGAGTGAGAGAGAGATAAAGGGAAGCTGTGAGTTAAAGAGAGACAAAGAGAAGCTGTGAGTGAGAGAGAGAGAGAGAGGGAGAAAGAGAAGCAGTGAGAGAGGGAGAGAGAGAAAGAGAAGCTGTTAGTGAGAGAGAGAGAGAGAAAGAGAAGCTGTGAGAGAGAGTGAGAGAGAGAGAGAAAAGCTGTGAGTGAGAGAGAGAGAAGGTGTGAGTGAGAAAGAGAGAGAAAGAGAAGTTGTGAGTGAGTGAGAGAGAGAGAAGCTGTGAGTGAGAGAGAGAGAAAGAGAAGCTGTGAGAGAGTGTGAGAGAGAGAAGAGAGAAAAGCTGTGAGTGTGTGAGAGAGAGAGAAGCTGTAGGTGAGAAAGAGAGAGAGGGAAGATGTGAGTGAGAGAGTGAGAGAGAAGCTCTGAGTGAGAGATAGATAGAGAAGTTGTGAGTGAGAGAGAGATAAAGAGAAGCTGTGAGTTAGATAGAGACAGAGAAAGAGAAGCTGTGAGTGAGAGAGAGAGAGAGAAAGAGAAAAGCTATGAGTGAGAGAGAGAGAGAAGCTGTGAGTGAGAGAGGGATAAAGAGAAGCTGTGAGTTAGAGAGAGACAGAGAAAGAGAAGCTGTGAGTGAGAGAGAAAGAGAGAAAGAGAAGCTGTGAGTGAGAGAGATAAAGAGAAGCTGTGAGTTAGAGAGAGACAGAGAAAGAGAAGCTGTGTGTGTGAGAGAGAGAGAAAGAGAAGCTGTGATTGAGTGAGAGAGAGAGAGAGAGAAGGTGTGAGTGAGAGACAGAGAGAGAAAGAGAAGCTGTGAGTGAGAGAGAGAGAGAGAGTGAGAGAAGCTTTGAGTGAGAGAGAGAGAAAGAAAGAGAAGCTCTGAGTGAGATAGAGAGAAGAGAAACTGTGAGTGAGTGAGAGAGAGAAGCTGTGAGTGAGTGAGAGAGAGAGAGAGAGAGAAGCTGTGTGTGTGAGAGAGAAAGAGAAGCTGTAAGTGAGAGAGAGAGAAATAGAACCTGAGAGTGAGAGAGAGATAAAGGGAAGCTGTGAGTTAGAGAGAGACAAAGAGAAGCTGTGAGTGAGAGAGAGAGAGAGAAAGAGAAAGAGAGGCTGTGTGTGTGTGTGAGAGAGAAGCTGTGAGTGAGTGAGAGAGAGAGGGAGAAATAGAAGCTGTGAGAGAGAGAGAAAGAGAAGCTGTGAGTGAGAGAGATATATAGTCAAGCTGTGAGAGAGAGACAGAGAAAGAGACACTGTGAATGAGAGAGAGAGATAAAGAGATGCTGTGTGAGAGAGAGAAGCTGTGAGTGAGAGAGAGAGAGAAGCTGTGAGTGAGAGAGAGATGTGAGTGAGAGAGAGAAAGAGAAAGAGAAGCTGTGAGTGAGAGAGGGAGAGATAAAGAGAAGCTGTGAGTGAGAGAGAGAGAGAAAGAGAAGCTGTGAGTGAGACAGAGAGAGAAAAAGAAGCAGTGAGAGAGGGAGAGAGAGAAAGAGAAAGTGTGAGTGAGAGAGACAGAGATAGAGAAGCTGAGTGAGAGATAGAGAGAAAGAGAAGCTGAGAGAGAGAGAGAGTGAAAGAGAAGGTGTGAGTGAGAGAGAGAGAAAGAGAAGCTGTGAGTGTGAGAGAGAGAAAGATAGAGAAGCTGTGAGTGAGATAGAGAGAGAGAAAGAGAAGCTGTGAGTGAGAGAGAGAGAGAAAGAGATGCTGTGAGTGAGTGAGTGAGAGAGAGAGAACAGCTGTGAGTGAGAGAGAGAGAGAGAAGCTGTGAGTCAGAGAGAGATAAAGAGAAGCTGTGAGTTAGAGAGAGAGAGAGAAAGAGAAGCTGTGAGTGAGAGAGAGAGAGAGAGAAGCTGTGAGTGAGTGAGAGAGAGAGAAGCTGTGAGTGAGAGAGAGAGAAGCTGTGTGTGAGAGAGAGAAAAGCTGTGAGTGAGAGAGAGAGAGAGAAGCTGTGAGTGAGAGAGAAAGAGTAGCTGTGAGTGAGAGAGAGAGAGAAAGATAAGCTGAGTGAGAGAAAGAGAGAAAGAGAAGCTGTGAGAGAGAGAGAGAGAAAGAGAAGCTGTGAGTGAGAGAGAGAGAAGCTGTGTGAGAGAGAAAGAAACTCTTTGAGAGGGAGTGAGAGAGAGAGAGAAAGAGAAGCTGTGTGTGCGAGAGAAAGAAAGAGTAGCTGTGAGTAAGAGAGAGAGAAAGAGAAGCTGTGAGTGAGAGAGAGAGAGAAAGAGCTGTGATTGAGAGAGAGAGAGAAGCTGTGAGTGAGTGAGAGAGAGAGAGAAAGAGAAGCTGTGAGTGAGAGAAAGAGAGAGAGAAGCTGTGAGTGAGAGAGAGAGAAAGACCAGCTGTGAGAGAGAGACAGAGATAGAGAAGCTGAGTGAGAGATAGAGAGAAAGAGAAGCTGAGAGAGAGAGAGAGTGAAAGAGAAGGTGTGAGTGAGAGAGAGAGAAAGAGAAGCTGTGAGTGTGAGAGAGAGAAAGATAGAGAAGCTGTGAGTGAGATAGAGAGAGAGAAAGAGAAGCTGTGAGTGAGAGAGAGAGAGAGAAGCTGTGAGTGAGTGATAGAGAGAGAGAGAGATGTGAGTGCTAGAGAGAGAAAGAGAAGCTGTGAGTGAGAGAGAGAGAAAAAGAGAAGCTGTGAGTGAGAGAGAGAGAAAGAGAAGCTGTGAGAGAGAGAGAGAAGCTGTGAGTGAGAGAGAGAGAGAGAAAGAGAAGATGTGACTGTGAGAGAGAGTAAGAGAAGCTGTGAGTGAGAGAGAGAGAAAGAGAAGCTGTGAGTGAGCGAGAGAGAGAAAGAGAAGCTATGAGTGAGAGAGATAGAGAAAGAGAAGCTGTGAGTGAGAGAGAGAGAAAGAGAAGCTGTGAGTGAGAGAGAGAGAAGTTGTGAGTGAGAGAGAGAGAGAAAGAGAAGCTGTGAGTGAGAGAGCAAGAGAAGGTGTGAGTGAGAGAGAGAGAGAAAGAGAAGGTGTGAGTGAGAGAGAGAGAGAGAAAGAGAAGCTGTGAGTGAGAGAGAGAGAAGTTGTGAGTGAGAGAGAGAGAGAAATAGAAGCTGTGAGTGAGAGAGAAAGAGAAGGTGTGAGTGAGAGAGAGAGAGAAAGAGAAGGTGTGAGTGAGAGAGAGAGAGAGAAAGAGAAGCTGAGAGAGAGAGAGAGAGAGAAGCTGTGAGTGAGAGAGAGAGAGAAAGAGAAGCTGTGAGTGAGAGAGAGAAAGAGAAGTTGTGAGTGAGAGAGAAAGAAAGAAAGAGAAGCTGTGAGTGAGATAGAGAGAGAGAAAGAGAAGCTGTGAGTGAGAGAGAGAAAGAGAAGCTGTGAGTGAGAGAGAGAGAAGTTGTGAGTGAGAGAGAGAGAGAAAGAGAAGCTGTGAGTGAGAGAGAAAGAGAAGGTGTGAGTGAGAGAGAGAAAGAGAAGGTGTGAGTGAGAGAGAGAGAGTAAGAGAAGCTGTGAGTGAGAGAGAGAGAAAGAGAAGCTGTGAGTGAGAGAAAGAGAGAGAGAAGGAGAAGCTGTGAGTGAGATAGAGAGAGAGAAATAGAAGCTGTGAGTGAGAGAGAGAGAGAAAAAGAGAAGCTGTGAGTGAGAGAGAGTGAGTGAAGCTGTGTGTGTGTGTGAGAGAGAGAGACGCTGTGAGTGAGAGAGAGAAGCTGTGAGTGAGAGAGAGAGAAAGAGCAGCTGTGTGAGGGAGAGATAAAGAGAAGCTGTGAGTTAGAGAGAGACAGAGAAAGAGAAGCTGTGAGTGAGAGAGAGAGAGAAGCTGTGAGTGAGAGAGAGAGAGAAAGAGAAGCTGTGAGAGAGAGTGAGTGAGAGAGAGAGAAAAGCTGTGAGTGAGAGAGAGAGAGAAGCTGTAGGTGAGAAAGAGAGAGAGAGAAGATGTGAGTGAGAGAGTGAGAGAGAAGCTGTGAGTGAGAGAGAGATAAGCTGTGAGTGAGAGAGAGATAAAGAGAAGCTGTGAGTTAGATAGAGACAGAGAAAGAGAAGCTGTGAGTGAGAGAGAGAGAAAGAGAAAAGCTGTGAGTGAGAGAGAGAGAGAAGCTGTGAGTGAGAGAGAGATAAAGAGAAGCTGTGAGTTAGAGAGAGACAGAGAAAGAGAAGCTGTGAGTGAGAGAGAGAGAGAAGCTGTGAGTGAGAGAGAGATAAAGAGAAGCTGTGAGTTAGAGCGAGACAGAGAAAGAGAAGCTGTGAGTGAGAGAGAGAGAGAAAGAGAAGCTGTGAGTGAGAGAGAGAGAGAAAGAGAAGCTGTGAGTGAGATAGAGAGAGAGAAAGAGAAGCTGTGAGTGAGAGAGAGAGAAAGAGAAGCTGTGAGTGAGAGAGAGAGAAGTTGTGAGTGAGAGAGAGAGAGAAAGAGAAGCTGTGAGTGAGAGAGAAAGAGAAGGTGTGAGTGAGAGAGAGAGAAAGGGAAGGTGTGAGTGAGAGAGAGAGAGAAAGAGAAGCTGTGAGTGAGAGAGAGAGAAAGAGAAGCTTTGAGTGAGAGAAAGAGAGAGAGAAGGAGAAGCTGTGAGTGAGATAGATAGAGAGAAAAAGAAGCTGTGAGTGAGAGAGAGAGAAAAAGAGAAGCTGTGAGTGAGAGAGAGTGAGTGAAGCTGTGTGTGTGTGTGAGAGAGAGAGACACTGTGAGTGAGAGAGAGAGAAGCTGTGAGTGAGAGAGAGAGAAAGAGCAGCTGTGTGAGGGAGAGATAAAGAGAAGCTGTGAGTTAGAGAGAGACAGAGAAAGAGAAGCTGTGAGTGAGAGAGAGAGAGAAGCTGTGAGTGAGAGAGAGAAAGAGAAGATGTGATTGAGAGAGAGAAAGAGACGGTGTGAGGGAGAGAGAAAGAGAAGCTGTGACTGAGAGAGAGAGATAAAAACAAGCTGTGAGTTAGAGAGAGACAGAGAAAGAGAAGCTGTGAGTGAGAGAGAGAGAAAGAGAAGCTGTGAGTGAGAGAAAGAGAGAGATAAATAGAAGCTGTGAGTTAGATAGAGAAAGAGAAGCTGCGAGTTAGAGAGAGAGAAAGAGAAGCTGTGAGTGAGAGAGAGAGAGACGCTGTGAGTGAGAGAGAGAGAGAGAGAAAGAAGATGTGAGTGAGAGAGAGAGAAAGAGAAGGTGTGAGAGAGAGAGACAAAGAGAAGCTGTGAGTGAGAGAGAGAGTAAGAGAAGCTGTGAGTGAGAGAGAGAGAGAGAGAAGCTGTGTGTGTGAGAGAGAGAGGCTATGTGTGTGTGAGAGAGAAAGAGAAGCTGTGAGTGAGAGTGAGTGAAAGAGAGAGAGAGAAGCTGTGACAGTGATAGAGAGAGAGCAAGAGAGAAGCTGTGAGTGAGAGAGAGAGAGAAAGAGAAGCTGTGAGTGAGAGAGAGAAACAGAAGCTGTGAGTGAGAGAGAGAGAAAGAGAAGCTGAATAAAAAAGAGAGAGAGAAAGAGAAGCTGTGAGTGAGAGAGAGAGAGAGAGAGAAGCTGTGAGTGAGAGAGAGAGAGAGCGAAAGAGACGCTGAGAGTGCGAGAGAGAAAGAGTAGCTGTGAGTGAGAGAGAGAGAAAGAGAAGCTGTGAGAAAGAGAGAGAGAAAGAGAAGCTGTGAGTGAGAGAGAGAGAAAGATAAGCTGAGAGAGAGAGAGAAAGAGAAGCTGAGTGAGAGAGAGAGAGAGAAAGGGAAGCTGTGTGTGAGAGAGAGAGAAGCTGTGAGTGAGTGAGAGAGAGAGAGAGAAAGAAAGAGAAGCTGTGAGTGAGAGAGAGACAGAGAAAGAGACACTGTGAGTGAGAGAGAGAGCGAGAAAGAGATGCTGTGTGAGAGAGAGAGAGAAGCTGTGAGTGAGAGAGAGAAAAACAAGATGTGAGTGTGAGAGAGAGAAAGAGAAGCTGTGAGAGAGAGAGACAAAGAGAAGCTGTGAGTGAGAGAGAGAGTAAGAGAAGCTGTGAGTGAGAGAGAGAGAGAGAGAAGCTGTGTGTGTGTGAGAGAGAGGCTATGTGTGTGTGAGAGAGAAAGAGAAGCTGTGAGTGAGAGTGAGTGAAAGAGAGAGAGAGAAGCTGTGACAGTGATAGAGAGAGAGCAAAAGAGAAGCTGTGAGTGAGAGAGAGAGAGAAAGAGAAGCTGTGAGTGAGAGAGAGAGAAACAGAAGCTGTGAGTGAGAGAGAGAGAAAGAGAAGCTGAATAAGAAAGAGAGAGAGAAAGAGAAGCTGTGAGTGAGAGAGAGAGAAAGAGAAGCTGTGAGTGAGAGAGAGAGAGCAAAAGAGACGCTGAGAGTGCGAGAGAGAAAGAGTAGCTGTGAGTGAGAGAGAGAGAAAGAGAAGCTGTGAGAAAGAGAGAGAGAAAGAGAAGCTGTGAGTGAGAGAGAGAGAAAGATAATCTGAGAGAGAGAGAGAAAGAGAAGCTGAGTGTGAGAGAGAGAGAGAAAGGGAAGCTGTGTGTGAGAGAGAGAAGCTGTGAGTGAGTGAGAGAGAGAGAGAGAAAGAAAGAGAAGCTGTGAGTGAGAGAGAGACAGAGAAAGAGACACTGTGAGTGAGAGAGAGAGCGAGAAAGAGATGCTGTGTGAGAGAGAGAGAGAAGATGTGAGTGAGAGAGAGAGAGAAGCTGTGAGTGAGAGAGAGAGAGATGTGAGTGAGAGAGAGAGAGAGAAAGAGAAGCTGTGAGTGAGAGAGAGAGAGAAAGAGAAGCAGTGAGAGAGGGAGTGAGAGAAAGAGAAGCTGTGAGTGAGAGAGAGAGAGAGAGAAAGAGAAGTGAGTGAGAGAGAGAGAGAAGCTGTGAGTGAGAGAGAGAGAGAAAGAGAAGCTGTGAGTGAGAGATATATATAGTCAAGCCGTGAGAGAGAGACAGAAAGATACACTGTGAGTGAGAGAGAGAGAGAAAGAGATGCTGAGAGAGAGAAAGAGAGAAGCTTTGAGTGAGAGAGAGAGAGAGAAGCTGTGAGTGAGTGCGAGAGAGAGATGAGAGTGAGTGAGAGAAAGTGAAAGAGAAGCAGTGAGTGAGAGAGAGAGAGAAAGAGAAGCTGTGAGAGAGAGTGAGAGAGAGAGAAAAGCTGTGAGAGAGAGAGAGAGAAGGTGTGAGTGAGAAAGAGAGAGAGAGAAGATGTGAGTGGGAGAGTGAGAGAGAAGCTGTGAGTGAGAGAGAGAGAAAGAGAAGCTGTGAGAGAGAGTGAGTGAGAGAGAGAGAGAAGCTGTGAGTGAGTGAGAGAGAGAGAAAGAGAAGCTGTGAGTGAGAGTGAGAGAAAGAGAAGCTGTGAGTGAGAGAGAGAGATAAAGACAAGTTGTGAGAGAGAGACAGAGAAAGAGAAGCTGAGTGAGAGAGAGAGAAAGAGAAGCTGTGAGTGAGAGAGAGAGAGAAAGAGAAGCTGTGAGATAGAGAGAGAGAAAGAGAAGCTTTGAGTGAGAGAGAGAGAGAAAGAGAAGCTGTGAGTGAGAGAGAGAAAGAGAAGTTGTGAGTGAGAGAGAAAGAAAGAAAGAGAAGCTGTGAGTGAGATAGAGAGAGAGAAAGAGAAGCTGTGAGTGAGAGAGAGAAAGAGAAGCTGTGAGTGAGAGAGAGAGAAGTTGTGAGTGAGAGAGAGAGAGAAAGAGAAGCTGTGAGTGAGAGAGAAAGAGAAAGTGTGAGTGAGAGAGAGAAAGAGAAGGTGTGAGTGAGAGAGAGAGAGAAAGAGAAGCTGTGAGTGAGAGAGAGAGAAAGAGAAGCTGTGAGTGAGAGAAAGAGAGAGAGAAGGAGAAGCTGTGAGTGAGATAGAGAGACAGAAAGAGAAGCTGTGAGTGAGAGAGAGAGAGAAAAAGAGAAGCTGTGAGTGAGAGAGAGTGAGTGAAGCTGTGTGTGTGTGTGTGAGAGAGAGAGACGCTGTGAGTGAGAGAGAGAAGCTGTGAGTGAGAGAGAGAGAAAGAGCAGCTGTGTGAGGGAGAGATAAAGAGAAGCTGTGAGTTAGAGAGAGACAGAGAAAGAGAAGCTGTGAGTGAGAGAGAGAGAGAAGCTGTGAGTGAGAGAGAGAGAGAAAGAGAAGCTGTGAGAGAGAGTGAGTGAGAGAGAGAGAAAAGCTGTGAGTGAGAGAGAGAGAAGCTGTAGGTGAGAAAGAGAGAGAGAGAAGATGTGAGTGAGAGAGTGAGAGAGAAGCTGTGAGTGAGAGAGAGATAGAGAAGCTGTGAGTGAGAGAGAGATAAAGAGAAGCTGTGAGTTAGATAGAGACAGAGAAAGAGAAGCTGTGAGTGAGAGAGAGAGAAAGAGAAAAGCTGTGAGTGAGAGAGAGAGAGAAGCTGTGAGTGAGAGAGAGATAAAGAGAAGCTGTGAGTTAGAGAGAGACAGAGAAAGAGAAGCTGTGAGTGAGAGAGAGAGAGAGAAGCTGTGAGTGAGAGAGAGATAAAGAGAAGCTGTGAGTTAGAGAGAGACAGAGAAAGAGAAGCTGTGAGTGAGAGAGAGAGAGAAAGAGAAGCTGTGAGTGAGAGAGAGAGAGAGAGAGAAGCTGTGAGTGAGATAGAGAGAGAGAAAGAGAAGCTGTGAGTGAGAGAGAGAGAAAGAGAAGCTGTGAGTGAGAGAGAGAAGTTGTGAGTGAGAGAGAGAGAGAAAGAGACGCTGTGAGTGAGAGAGAAAGAGAAGCTGTGAGTGAGAGAGAGAGAAAGAGAAGGTGTGAGTGAGAGAGAGAGAGAAAGAGAAGCTGTGAGTGAGAGAGAGAGAAAGAGAAGCTTTGAGTGAGAGAAAGAGAGAGAGAAGGAGAAGCTGTGAGTGAGATAGATAGAAAGAGAAGCTGTGAGTGAGAAAGAGAGAGAAAAAGAGAAGCTGTGAGTGAGAGAGAGTGAGTGAAGCTGTGTGTGTGTGTGAGAGAGAGACACTGTGAGTGAGAGAGAGAGAAGCTGTGAGTGAGAGAGGGAGAAAGAGCAGCTGTGTGAGGGAGAGATAAAGAGAAGCTGTGAGTTAGAGAGAGACAGAGAAAGAAAAGCTGTGAGTGAGAGAGAGAAAGAGAAGATGTGATTGAGAGAGAGAAAGAGACGGTGTGAGGGAGAGAGAAAGAGAAGCTGTGACTGAGAGAGAGAGATAAAAACAAGCTGTGAGTTAGAGAGAGACAGAGAAAGAGAAGCTGTGAGTGAGAGAGAGAGAAAGAGAAGCTGTGAGTGAGAGAAAGAGAGAGATAAATAGAAGCTGTGAGTTAGATAGAGAAAGAGAAGCTGTGAGTTAGAGAGAGAGAAAGAGAAGCTGTGAGTGAGAGAGAGAGAGAGAGAAGCTGTGAGTGAGAGAGAGAGAGAGAAAAAGAAGATGTGAGTGAGAGAGAGAGAAGGTGTGAGTGAGAAAGAGAGAGAGAGAAGATGTGAGTGGGAGAGTGAGAGAGAAGCTGTGAGTGAGAGAGAGAGAAAGAGAAGCTGTGAGAGAGAGTGAGTGAGAGAGAGAGAGAAGCTGTGAGTGAGTGAGAGAGAGAGAAAGAGAAGCTGTGAGTGAGAGTGAGAGAAAGAGAAGCTGTGAGTGAGAGAGAGAGATAAAGACAAGTTGTGAGAGAGAGACAGAGAAAGAGAAGCTGAGTGAGAGAGAGAGAAAGAGAAGCTGTGAGTGAGAGAGAGAGAGAAAGAGAAGATGTGAGATAGAGAGAGAGAAAGAGAAGCTTTGAGTGAGAGAGAGAGAGAAAGAGAAGCTGTGAGTGAGAGAGAGAAAGAGAAGTTGTGAGTGAGAGAGAAAGAAAGAAAGAGAAGCTGTGAGTGAGATAGAGAGAGAGAAAGAGAAGCTGTGAGTGAGAGAGAGAAAGAGAAGCTGTGAGTGAGAGAGAGAGAAGTTGTGAGTGAGAGAGAGAGAGAAAGAGAAGCTGTGAGTGAGAGAGAAAGAGAAAGTGTGAGTGAGAGAGAGAAAGAGAAGGTGTGAGTGAGAGAGAGAGAGAAAGAGAAGCTGTGAGTGAGAGAGAGAGAAAGAGAAGCTGTGAGTGAGAGAAAGAGAGAGAGAAGGAGAAGCTGTGAGTGAGATAGAGAGACAGAAAGAGAAGCTGTGAGTGAGAGAGAGAGAGAAAAAGAGAAGCTGTGAGTGAGAGAGAGTGAGTGAAGCTGTGTGTGTGTGTGTGAGAGAGAGAGACGCTGTGAGTGAGAGAGAGAAGCTGTGAGTGAGAGAGAGAGAAAGAGCAGCTGTGTGAGGGAGAGATAAAGAGAAGCTGTGAGTTAGAGAGAGACAGAGAAAGAGAAGCTGTGAGTGAGAGAGAGAGAGAAGCTGTGAGTGAGAGAGAGAGAGAAAGAGAAGCTGTGAGAGAGAGTGAGTGAGAGAGAGAGAAAAGCTGTGAGTGAGAGAGAGAGAGAAGCTGTAGGTGAGAAAGAGAGAGAGAGAAGATGTGAGTGAGAGAGTGAGAGAGAAGCTGTGAGTGAGAGAGAGATAGAGAAGCTGTGAGTGAGAGAGAGATAAAGAGAAGCTGTGAGTTAGATAGAGACAGAGAAAGAGAAGCTGTGAGTGAGAGAGAGAGAAAGAGAAAAGCTGTGAGTGAGAGAGAGAGAGAAGCTGTGAGTGAGAGAGAGATAAAGAGAAGCTGTGAGTTAGAGAGAGACAGAGAAAGAGAAGCTGTGAGTGAGAGAGAGAGAGAGAAGCTGTGAGTGAGAGAGAGATAAAGAGAAGCTGTGAGTTAGAGAGAGACAGAGAAAGAGAAGCTGTGAGTGAGAGAGAGAGAGAAAGAGAAGCTGTGAGTGAGAGAGAGAAAGAGAAGCTGTGAGTGAGATAGAGAGAGAGAAAGAGAAGCTGTGAGTGAGAGAGAGAGAAAGAGAAGCTGTGAGTGAGAGAGAGAGAAGTTGTGAGTGAGAGAGAGAGAGAAAGAGACGCTGTGAGTGAGAGAGAAAGAGAAGCTGTGAGTGAGAGAGAGAGAAAGAGAAGGTGTGAGTGAGAGAGAGAGAGAAAGAGAAGCTGTGAGTGAGAGAGAGAGAAAGAGAAGCTTTGAGTGAGAGAAAGAGAGAGAGAAGGAGAAGCTGTGAGTGAGATAGATAGAAAGAGAAGCTGTGAGTGAGAAAGAGAGAGAAAAAGAGAAGCTGTGAGTGAGAGAGAGTGAGTGAAGCTGTGTGTGTGTGTGAGAGAGAGACACTGTGAGTGAGAGAGAGAGAAGCTGTGAGTGAGAGAGGGAGAAAGAGCAGCTGTGTGAGGGAGAGATAAAGAGAAGCTGTGAGTTAGAGAGAGACAGAGAAAGAAAAGCTGTGAGTGAGAGAGAGAAAGAGAAGATGTGATTGAGAGAGAGAAAGAGACGGTGTGAGGGAGAGAGAAAGAGAAGCTGTGACTGAGAGAGAGAGATAAAAACAAGCTGTGAGTTAGAGAGAGACAGAGAAAGAGAAGCTGTGAGTGAGAGAGAGAGAAAGAGAAGCTGTGAGTGAGAGAAAGAGAGAGATAAATAGAAGCTGTGAGTTAGATAGAGAAAGAGAAGCTGTGAGTTAGAGAGAGAGAAAGAGAAGCTGTGAGTGAGAGAGAGAGAGAGAGAAGCTGTGAGTGAGAGAGAGAGAGAGAAAAAGAAGATGTGAGTGAGAGAGAGAGAAAGAGAAGGTGTGTGAGAGAGAGACAAAGAGAAGCTGTGAGTGAGAGAGAGAGTAAGAGAAGCTGTGAGTGAGAGAGAGAGAGAGAGAAGCTGTGTGTGTGTGAGAGAGAGGCTATGTGTGTGTGAGAGAGAAAGAGAAGCTGTGAGTGAGAGTGAGTGAAAGAGAGAGAGAGAAGCTGTGACAGTGATAGAGAGAGAGCAAAAGAGAAGCTGTGAGTGAGAGAGAGAGAAAGAGAAGCTGTGAGTGAGAGAGAGAGAAACAGAAGCTGTGAGTGAGAGAGAGAGAAAGAGAAGCTGAATAAGAAAGAGAGAGAGAAAGAGAAGCTGTGAGTGAGAGAGAGAGAGAGAAGCTGTTATTGAGAGAGAGAGAGAGCGAAAGAGACGCTGAGAGTGCGAGAGAGAAAGAGTAGCTGTGAGTGCGAGAGAGAGAAAGAGAAGCTGTGAGAAAGAGAGAGAGAAAGAGAAGCTGTGAGTGAGAGAGAGAGAAAGATAAGCTGAGAGAGAGAGAAAGAGAAGCTGAGTGAGAGAGAGAGAGAGAAAGGGAAGCTGTGTGTGAGAGAGAGAGAAGCTGTGAGTGAGTGAGAGAGAGAGAGAGAGAAAGAAAGAGAAGCTGTGAGTGAGAGAGAGACAGAGAAAGAGACACTGTGAGTGAGAGAGAGAGCGAGAAAGAGATGCTGTGTGTGAGAGAGAGAGAAGCTGTGAGTGAGAGAGAGAAAAAGAAGATGTGAGTGTGAGAGAGAGAAAGAGAAGCTGTGAGAGAGAGAGACAAAGAGAAGCTGTGAGTGAGAGAGAGAGTAAGAGAAGCTGTGAGTGAGAGAGAGAGAGGCTATGTGTGTGTGAGAGAGAAAGAGAAGCTGTGAGTGAGAGTGAGTGAAAGAGAGAGAGAGAAGCTGTGGCAGTGATAGAGAGAGAGCAAAAGAGAAGCTGTGAGTGAGAGAGAGAGAGAAAGAGAAGCTGTGAGTGAGAGAGAGAGAAACAGAAGCTGTGAGTGAGAGAGAGAGAAAGAGAAGCTGAATAAGAAAGAGAGAGAGGAAGAGAAGCTGTGAGTGAGAGAGAGAGAAAGAGAAGCTGTGAGTGAGAGAGAGAGAGAGCAAAAGAGACGCTGAGAGTGCGAGAGAGAAAGAGTAGCTGTGAGTGAGAGAGAGAGAAAGAGAAGCTGTGAGAAAGAGAGAGAGAAAGAGAAGCTGTGAGTGAGAGAGAGAGAGAAAGATAAGCTGAGAGAGAGAGAAAGAGAAGCTGAGTGAGAGAGAGAGAGAGAAAGGGAAGCTGTGTGTGTGAGAGAGAAGCTGTGAGTGAATGAGAGAGAGAGAGAGAAAGAAAGAGAAGCTGTGAGTGAGAGAGAGACAGAGAAAGAGACACTGTGAGTGAGAGCGAGAGCGAGAAAGAGATGCTGTAAGAGAGAGAGAGAAGATGTGAGTGAGAGAGAGAGAGAAGCTGTGAGTGAGAGAGAGAGAGATGTGAGTGAGAGAGAGAAAGAGAAAGAGAAGCTGTGAGTGAGAGAGAGAGAGAAAGAGAAGCAGTGAGAGAGGGAGTGAGAGAAAGAGAAGCTGTGAGTGAGAGAGAGAGAGAGAGAAAGAGAAGTGAGTGAGAGAGAGAGAGAAGCTGTGAGTGAGAGAGAGAGAGAAAGAGAAGCTGTGAGTGAGAGATATATATAGTCAAGCCGTGAGAGAGAGACAGAAAGAGACACTGTGAGTGAGAGAGAGAGAGAAAGAGATGCTGAGAGAGAGAAAGAGAGAAGCTTTGAGTGAGAGAGAGAGAGAGAAGCTGTGAGTGAGTGCGAGAGAGAGATGAGAGTGAGTGAGAGAAAGTGAAAGAGAAGCAGTGAGTGAGAGAGAGAGAGAAAGAGAAGCTGTGAGTGAGAGAGAGAGAGAGAAAGAGAAGCAGTGAGAGAGGGAGAGAGAGAGAAAGAGAAGCAGTTAGTGAGAGAGAGAGAGAAAGAGAAGCTGTGAGAGAGAGTGAGAGAGAGAGAAAAGCTGTGAGTGAGAGAGAGAGAGAAGGTGTGAGTGAGAAAGAGAGAGAGAGAAGATGTGAGTGAGAGAGTGAGAGAGTAGCTGTGAGTGAGAGAGAGAGAAAGAGAAGCTGTGAGAGAGAGTGAGTGAGAAGAGAGAGAAAAGCTGTGAGTGAGAGAGAGAGAGAGAAGCTGTAGGTGAGAAAGAGAGAGAGAGAAGATGTGAGTGAGAGAGTGAGAGAGAAGTTGTGAGTGAGAGAGAGATAGAGAAGCTGTGAGTGAGAGAGAGATAAAGAGAAGCTGTGAGTTAGATAGAGACAGAGAAAGAGAAGCTGTGAGTGAGAGAGAGAGAAAGAGAAAAGCTGTGAGTGAGAGAGAGAGAGAAGCTGTGAGAGAGAGATAAAGAGAAGCTGTGAGTTAGAGAGAGACAGAGAAAGAGAAGCTGTGAGTGAGAGAGAGAGAGAGAGAGAAGCTGTGAGTGAGAGAGAGATAAAGAGAAGCTGTGAGTTAGAGAGAGACAGAGAAAGAGAAGCTGTGAGTGAGAGAGAGAGAGAAAGAGAAGCTGTGATTGAGAGAGAGAGAGAAAGAGAAGCTGTGAGTGAGAGAGACAGAGAGAAAGAGATGCTGTGAGTGAGAGAGAGAGAGAAAGAGAAGCTGTGAGTGAGAGAGAAAGAGAGAGAAGCTGTGAGTGAGAGAGAGAGAGAACGAGAAGCTGTGAGTGAGAGAGAGAGAAAAACTGTGAGTGAGTGAGAGAGAGAAGCTGTGAGTGAGTGAGAGAGAGAGAGAGAAGCTGTGAGAGAGAGAGAGAGAGAGAAGCTGTAAGTGAGAGATAGAGAAATACAACCTGAGAGTGAGAGAGAGATAAAGGGAAGCTGTGAGTTAGAGAGAGACAAAGAGAAGCTGTGAGTGAGAGAGAGAGAGAGAAAGAGAAAGAGGCTGTGTGTGTGAGAGAGAGAGAGAAGCTGTGAGTGAGTGAGAGAGAGGGAGAAATAGAAGCTGTGAGAGAGAGAGAAAGAGAAGCTGTGAGTGAGAGAGATTTATAGTTAAGCTGTGAGAGAGAGACAGAGAAAGAGACACTGTGAGTGAGAGAGAGACAAAGAGATGCTGTGAGAGAGAGAGAAGCTGTGAGTGAGAGAGAGAGAGAAGCTGTGAGAGAGTGAGAGAGAGATGTGAGTGACAGAGAGAAAGAGAAAGAGAAGCTGTGAGTGAGAGAGAGAGATAAAGAGAAGCTGTGAGTGAGAGAGAGAGAAAGAGAAGCTGTGAGTGTGAGAGAGAAAGATAGAGAAGCTGTGAGTGAGATAGAGAGAGAGAAAGAGAAGCTGTGAGTGAGAGAGAGAGAGAGAGAGAAGCTGTGAGTGAGTGATAGAAAGAGAGAGAGAGAAGATGTGAGTGAGAGAGAGAGAAAGAGAAGCTGTGAGTGAGAGAGAGAGAAAAAGAGAAGCTGTGAGTGAGAGAGAGAGAGAAAGAGAAGCTGTGAGTGAGAGAGAGAGAAGCTGTGAGTGAGAGAGAGAGAGAAAGAGAAGCTGTGAGTGAGCGAGATAGAGAAAGAGAAGCTGTGAGTGATAGAGAGAGAGAGAGAGAAGCTGTGAGTGAGAGAGAGAGAGAGAAAGAAAGAGATGCTGTGAGTGAGATAGAGACAGAAAGAGAAGCTGTGAGTGAGAGAGTGGGAGAAAAAGGGAAGCTGTGAGTGAGAGAGAGAGAAAGAGAAGCTGTGAGTGAGAGAGAGAGAAAGAGAAGCTGTGAGTGAGTGAGAGAGAGAGAAGCTGTGAGTGAGTGAGAGAGAGAGAGAGAGAAAGAGAAGCTGTGAGTGAGAGAGAGAGAAAGAGAAGCTGTGAGTGAGAGAGAGATGAAGACAAGCTGTGAGAGAGACAGAGAAAGAGAAGCTGAGTGAGAGAGAGAGAAGGAGAAGCTGTGAGTGAGAGAGACAGAGAAAGAGAAGCTGTGAGTGAGAGAGAGAAAGAAAGAGAAGCTGTGAGTGAGAGAGAGAGAGAGAAAGAGAAGCTTTGAGTGAGAGAGAGAGAGAAAGAGAAGCTGTGAGTGAGAGAGAGAGAAAGAGAAGCTGTGAGTGTGAGAGAGAAAGATAGAGAAGCTGTGAGTGAGATAGAGAGAGAGAAAGAGAAGTTGTGAGAGAGAGTGAGAGAGAGAGAGAGAGAAGCTGTGAGTGAGAGAGAGAGAGAAAGAGAAGTTATGAGAGAGAGAGAGAGAGAAGCTGTGAGTGAGCGAGAGAGAGAGAAAGAGAAGCTTTGAGTGAGAGAGAGAGAGAAAGAGAAGCTGTGAGTGAGAGAGAGAGAAAGAGAAGCTGTGAGTGAGAGAGAGAGAAAGAGAAGCTGTGAGTGTGAGAGAGAAAGATAGAGAAGCTGTGAGTGAGATAGAGAGAGAGAAAGAGAAGCTGTGAGTGAGAGAGAGAGAGAGAAGCTGTGAGTCAGTGATAGAAAGAGAGAGAGAAGATGTGAGTGAGAGAGAGAGAAAGAGAAGCTGTGAGTGAGAGAGAGAGAAAAAGAGAAGCTGTGAGTGAGAGAGAGAGAGAAAGAGAAGCTGTGAGTGAGAGAGAGAGAAGCTGTGAGTGAGAGAGAGAGAGAAAGAGAAGCTGTGAGTGAGCAAGATAGAGAAAGAGAAGCTGTGAGTGATAGAGAGAGAGAGAGAGAAGCTGTGAGTGAGAGAGAGAGAGAGAAAGAAAGAGATGCTGTGAGTGAGATAGAGACAGAAAGAGAAGCTGTGAGTGAGAGAGAGAGAGAAAGAGAAGCTGTGAGTGAGTGAGAGAGAGAGAAGCTGTGAGTGAGTGAGAGAGAGAGAGAGAAAGAGAAGCTGTGAGTGAGAGAGAGAGAAAGAGAAGCTGTGAGTGAGAGAGAGATAAAGACAAGCTGTGAGAGAGAGACAGAGAAAGAGAAGCTGAGTGAGAGAGAGAGAAGGAGAAGCTGTGAGTGAGAGAGACAGAGAAAGAGAAGCTGTGAGTGAGAGAGAGAGAGAAAGAGAAGCTGTGAGTGAGAGAGAAAGAGAAAGTGTGAGTGAGAGAGAGAAAGAGAAGGTGTGAGTGAGAGAGAGAGAGAAAGAGAAGCTGTGAGTGAGAGAGAGAGAAAGAGAAGCTGTGAGTGAGAGAAAGAGAGAGAGAAGGAGAAGCTGTGAGTGAGATAGAGAGACAGAAAGAGAAGCTGTGAGTGAGAGAGAGAGAGAAAAAGAGAAGCTGTGAGTGAGAGAGAGTGAGTGAAGCTGTGTGTGTGTGTGAGAGAGAGAGAGACGCTGTGAGTGAGAGAGAGAAGCTGTGAGTGAGAGAGAGAGAAAGAGCAGCTGTGTGAGGGAGAGATAAAGAGAAGCTGTGAGTTAGAGAGAGACAGAGAAAGAGAAGCTGTGAGTGAGAGAGAGAGAGAAGCTGTGAGTGAGAGAGAGAGAGAAAGAGAAGCTGTGAGAGAGAGTGAGTGAGAGAGAGAGAAAAGCTGTGAGTGAGAGAGAGAGAGAAGCTGTAGGTGAGAAAGAGAGAGAGAGAAGATGTGAGTGAGAGAGTGAGAGAGAAGCTGTGAGTGAGAGAGAGATAGAGAAGCTGTGAGTGAGAGAGAGATAAAGAGAAGCTGTGAGTTAGATAGAGACAGAGAAAGAGAAGCTGTGAGTGAGAGAGAGAGAAAGAGAAAAGCTGTGAGTGAGAGAGAGAGAGAAGCTGTGAGTGAGAGAGAGATAAAGAGAAGCTGTGAGTTAGAGAGAGACAGAGAAAGAGAAGCTGTGAGTGAGAGAGAGAGAGAAGCTGTGAGTGAGAGAGAGATAAAGAGAAGCTGTGAGTTAGAGAGAGACAGAGAAAGAGAAGCTGTGAGTGAGAGAGAGAGAGAAAGAGAAGCTGTGAGTGAGAGAGAGAGAGAAAGAGAAGCTGTGAGTGAGATAGAGAGAGAGAAAGAGAAGCTGTGAGTGAGAGAGAGAGAAAGAGAAGCTGTGAGTGAGAGAGAGAGAAGTTGTGAGTGAGAGAGAGAGAGAAAGAGACGCTGTGAGTGAGAGAGAAAGAGAAGCTGTGAGTGAGAGAGAGAGAAAAAGAAGGTGTGAGTGAGAGAGAGAGAAAGAGAAGCTGTGAGTGAGAGAGAGAGAAAGAGAAGCTTTGAGTGAGAGAAAGAGAGAGAGAAGGAGAAGCTGTGAGTGAGATAGATAGAGAGAAAGAGAAGCTGTGAGTGAGAGAGAGAGAGAAAAAGAGAAGCTGTGAGTGAGAGAGAGTGAGTGAAGCTGTGTGTGTGTGTGAGAGAGAGAGACACTGTGAGTGAGAGAGAGAGAAGCTGTGAGTGAGAGAGGGAGAAAGAGCAGCTGTGTGAGGGAGAGATAAAGAGAAGCTGTGAGTTAGAGAGAGACAGAGAAAGAGAAGCTGTGAGTGAGAGAGAGAGAGAAGCTGTGAGTGAGAGAGAGAGAGAAAGAGAAGCTGTGAGAGAGAGTGAGTGAGAGAGAGAGAAAAGCTGTGAGTGAGAGAGAGAGAGAAGCTGTAGGTGAGAAAGAGAGAGAGAGAAGATGTGAGTGAGAGAGTGAGAGAGAAGCTGTGAGTGAGAGAGAGATAGAGAAGCTGTGAGTGAGAGAGAGATAAAGAGAAGCTGTGAGTTAGATAGAGACAGAGAAAGAGAAGCTGTGAGTGAGAGAGAGAGAAAGAGAAAAGCTGTGAGTGAGAAAGAGAGAGAAGCTGTGAGTGAGAGAGAGATAAAGAGAAGCTGTGAGTTAGAGAGAGACAGAGAAAGAGAAGCTGTGAGTGAGAGAGAGAGAGAGAAGCTGTGAGTGAGAGAGAGATAAAGAGAAGCTGTGAGTTAGAGAGAGACAGAGAAAGAGAAGCTGTGAGTGAGAGAGAGAGAGAAAGAGAAGCTGTGAGTGAGAGAGAGAGAGAAAGAGAAGCTGTGAGTGAGATAGAGAGAGAGAAAGAGAAGCTGTGAGTGAGAGAGAGAGAAAGAGAAGCTGTGAGTGAGAGAGAGAGAAGTTGTGAGTGAGAGAGAGAGAGAAAGAGACGCTGTGAGTGAGAGAGAAAGAGAAGCTGTGAGTGAGAGAGAGAGAAAGAGAAGGTGTGAGTGAGAGAGAGAGAAAGAGAAGCTGTGAGTGAGAGAGAGAGAAAGAGAA
The DNA here is from genome assembly GCA_035047345.1 of Bradypodion ventrale. NCBI lineage: Eukaryota > Metazoa > Chordata > Lepidosauria > Squamata > Chamaeleonidae > Bradypodion > Bradypodion ventrale. The sequence continues at coordinate 7,356,940 of JAWDJE010000018.1, read as the reverse complement.
AAGCTGTGAGTGAGAGAGAGAGAGAAGCTGTGAGAGAGAGATAAAGAGAAGCTGTGAGTTAGAGAGAGACAGAGAAAGAGAAGCTGTGAGTGAGAGAGAGAGAGAGAGAGAAGCTGTGAGTGAGAGAGAGATAAAGAGAAGCTGTGAGTTAGAGAGAGACAGAGAAAGAGAAGCTGTGAGTGAGAGAGAGAGAGAAAGAGAAGCTGTGATTGAGAGAGAGAGAGAAAGAGAAGCTGTGAGTGAGAGAGAGAGAGAGAAAGAGATGCTGTGAGTGAGAGAGAGAGAGAAAGAGAAGCTGTGAGTGAGAGAGAAAGAGAGAGAAGCTGTGAGTGAGAGAGAGAGAGAGAACGAGAAGCTGTGAGTGAGAGAGAGAGAAAAACTGTGAGTGAGTGAGAGAGAGAAGCTGTGAGTGAGTGAGAGAGAGAGAGAGAAGCTGTGAGAGAGAGAGAGAGAGAAGCTGTAAGTGAGAGAGAGAGAAATAGAACCTGAGAGTGAGAGAGAGATAAAGGGAAGCTGTGAGTTAGAGAGAGACAAAGAGAAGCTGTGAGTGAGAGAGAGAGAGAGAAAGAGAGGCTGTGTGTGAGAGAGAGAGAGAAGCTGTGAGTGAGTGAGTGAGAGAGAGGGAGAAATAGAAGCTGTGAGAGAGAGAGAAAGAGAAGCTGTGAGTGAGAGAGATATATAGTTAAGCTGTGAGAGAGAGACAGAGAAAGAGACACTGTGAGTGAGAGAGAGATAAAGAGATGCTGTGAGAGAGAGAGAAGCTGTGAGTGAGAGAGAGAGAGAAGCTGTGAGAGAGTGAGAGAGAGATGTGAGTGAGAGAGAGAAAGAGAAAGAGAAGCTGTGAGTGAGAGAGAGAGATAAAGAGAAGCTGTGAGTGAGAGAGAGAGAAAGAGAAGCTGTGAGTGTGAGAGAGAAAGATAGAGAAGCTGTGAGTGAGATAGAGAGAGAGAAAGAGAAGCTGTGAGTGAGAGAGAGAGAGAGAAGCTGTGAGTGAGTGATAGAAAGAGAGAGAGAGAAGATGTGAGTGAGAGAGAGAGAAAGAGAAGCTGTGAGTGAGAGAGAGAGAAAAAGAGAAGCTGTGAGTGAGAGAGAGAGAGAGAAAGAGAAGCTGTGAGTGAGAGAGAGAGAAGCTGTGAGTGAGAGAGAGAGAGAAAGAGAAGCTGTGAGTGAGCGAGATAGAGAAAGAGAAGCTGTGAGTGATAGAGAGAGAGAGAGAAGCTGTGAGTGAGAGAGAGAGAGAGAAAGAAAGAGATGCTGTGAGTGAGATAGAGACAGAAAGAGAAGCTGTGAGTGAGAGAGTGGGAGAAAAAGGGAAGCTGTGAGTGAGAGAGAGAGAAAGAGAAGCTGTGAGTGAGAGAGAGAGAGAAAGAGAAGCTGTGAGTGAGTGAGAGAGAGAAGCTGTGAGTGAGTGAGAGAGAGAGAGAGAAAGAGAAGATGTGAGTGAGAGAGAGAGAAAGAGAAGCTGTGAGTGAGAGAGAGATAAAGACAAGCTGTGAGAGAGAGACAGAGAAAGAGAAGCTGAGTGAGAGAGAGAGAAGGAGAAGCTGTGAGTGAGAGAGACAGAGAAAGAGAAGCTGTGAGTGAGAGAGAGAAAGAAAGAGAAGCTGTGAGAGAGAGAGAGAGAAAGAGAAGCTTTGAGTGAGAGAGAGAGAGAAAGAGAAGCTGTGAGTGAGAGAGAGAGAAAGAGAAGCTGTGAGTGTGAGAGAGAAAGATAGAGAAGCTGTGAGTGAGATAGAGAGAGAGAAAGAGAAGTTGTGAGAGAGAGTGAGAGAGAGAGAGAGAAGCTGTGAGTGAGAGAGAGAGAGAAAGAGAAGTTATGAGAGAGAGAGAGAGAAGCTGTGAGTGAGAGAGAGAGAGAGAAAGAGAAGCTTTGAGTGAGAGAGAGAGAGAAAGAGAAGCTGTGAGTGAGAGAGAGAGAAAGAGAAGCTGTGAGTGAGAGGGAGAGAAAGAGAAGCTGTGAGTGTGAGAGAGAAAGATAGAGAAGCTGTGAGTGAGATAGAGAGAGAGAAAGAGAAGCTGTGAGTGAGAGAGAGAGAGAGAAGCTGTGAGTGAGTGATAGAAAGAGAGAGAGAGAGAAGATGTGAGTGAGAGAGAGAGAAAGAGAAGCTGTGAGTGAGAGAGAGAGAAAAAGAGAAGCTGTGAGTGAGAGAGAGAGAGAGAAAGAGAAGCTGTGAGTGAGAGAGAGAGAAGCTGTGAGTGAGAGAGAGAGAGAAAGAGAAGCTGTGAGTGAGCGAGATAGAGAAAGAGAAGCTGTGAGTGATAGAGAGAGAGAGAGAAGCTGTGAGTGAGAGAGAGAGAGAGAAAGAAAGAGATGCTGTGAGTGAGATAGAGACAGAAAGAGAAGCTGTGAGTGAGAGAGTGGGAGAAAAAGGGAAGCTGTGAGTGAGAGAGAGAGAAAGAGAAGCTGTGAGTGAGAGAGAGAGAGAAAGAGAAGCTGTGAGTGAGTGAGAGAGAGAGAAGCTGTGAGTGAGTGAGAGAGAGAGAGAGAAAGAGAAGCTGTGAGTGAGAGAGAGAGAAAGAGAAGCTGTGAGTGAGAGAGAGATAAAGACAAGCTGTGAGAGAGAGACAGAGAAAGAGAAGCTGAGTGAGAGAGAGAGAAGGAGAAGCTGTGAGTGAGAGAGACAGAGAAAGAGAAGCTGTGAGTGAGAGAGAGAAAGAAAGAGAAGCTGTGAGAGAGAGAGAGAGAGAAAGAGAAGCTTTGAGTGAGAGAGAGAGAGAAAGAGAAGCTGTGAGTGAGAGAGAGAGAAAGAGAAGCTGTGAGTGTGAGAGAGAAAGATAGAGAAGCTGTGAGTGAGATAGAGAGAGAGAAAGAGAAGTTGTGAGAGAGAGTGAGAGAGAGAGAGAGAAGCTGTGAGTGAGAGAGAGAGAGAAAGAGAAGTTATGAGAGAGAGAGAGAGAGAAGCTGTGAGTGAGAGAGAGAGAGAGAAAGAGAAGCTTTGAGTGAGAGAGAGAGAGAAAGAGAAGCTGTGAGTGAGAGAGAGAGAAAGAGAAGCTGTGAGTGAGAGGGAGAGAAAGAGAAGCTGTGAGTGTGAGAGAGAAAGATAGAGAAGCTGTGAGTGAGATAGAGAGAGAGAAAGAGAAGCTGTGAGTGAGAGAGAGAAGCTGTGAGTCAGTGATAGAAAGAGAGAGAGAGAGAAGATGTGAGTGAGAGAGAAAGAAAGAGAAGCTGTGAGTGAGAGAGAGAGAAAAAGAGAAGCTGTGAGTGAGAGAGAGAGAGAAAGAGAAGCTGTGAGTGAGAGAGAGAGAAGCTGTGAGTGAGAGAGAGAGAGAAAGAGAAGCTGTGAGTGAGCGAGATAGAGAAAGAGAAGCTGTGAGTGATAGAGAGAGAGAGAGAGAAGCTGTGAGTGAGAGAGAGAGAGAGAAAGAAAGAGATGCTGTGAGTGAGATAGAGACAGAAAGAGAAGCTGTGAGTGAGAGAGTGGGAGAAAAAGGGAAGCTGTGAGTGAGAGAGAGAGAAAGAGAAGCTGTGAGTGAGAGAGAGAGAGAAAGAGAAGCTGTGAGTGAATGAGAGAGAGAGAAGCTGTGAGTGAGTGAGAGAGAGAGAGAGAAAGAGAAGCTGTGAGTGAGAGAGAGAGAAAGAGAAGCTGTGAGTGAGAGAGAGATAAAGACAAGCTGTGAGAGAGAGACAGAGAAAGAGAAGCTGAGTGAGAGAGAGAGAAGGAGAAGCTGTGAGTGAGAGAGACAGAGAAAGAGAAGCTGTGAGTGAGAGAGAGAAAGAAAGAGAAGCTTGAGTGAGAGAGAGAGAGAGAAAGAGAAGCTTTGAGTGAGAGAGAGGGAGAAAGAGAAGCTGTGAGTGAGAGAGAGAGAAAGAGAAGCTGTGAGTGTGAGAGAGAAAGATAGAGAAGCTGTGAGTGAGATAGAGAGAGAGAAAGAGAAGTTGTGAGAGAGAGTGAGAGAGAGAGAGAAGCTGTGAGTGAGAGAGAGAGAGAAAGAGAAGTTATGAGAGAGAGAGAGAGAGAAGCTGTGAGTGAGAGAGAGAGAGAAAGAGAAGCTTTGAGTGAGAGAGAGAGAGAAAGAGAAGCTGTGAGTGAGAGAGAGAGAAAGAGAAGCTGTGAGTGAGAGAGAGAGAGAAAGAGAAGCTGTGAGTGTGAGAGAGAGAAAGATAGAGAAGCTGTGAGTGAGATAGAGAGAGAGAAAGAAAAGTTGTGAGAGAGAGTGAGAGAGAGAGAGAGAAAAGCTGTGAGTGTGAGAGAGGGAGAGAAGCTGTAGGTGAGAAAGAGAGAGAGGGAAGATGTGAGTGAGAGAGTGAGAGAGAAGCTGTGAGTGAGAGAGAGATAGAGAAGCTGTGAGTGAGAGAGAGATAAAGAGAAGCTGTGAGTTAGATAGAGACAGAGAAAGAGAAGCTGTGAGTGAGAGAGAGAGAGAGAAAGAGAAAAGCTGTGAGTGAGAGAGAGAGAGAGAAGCTGTGAGTGAGAGAGAGATGAAGAGCTGTGAGTTAGAGAGAGACAGAGAAAGAGAAGCTGTGAGTGAGAGAGAGAGAGAGAGAAAGAAGCTGTGAGTGAGAGAGAGATAAAGAGAAGCTGTGAGTTAGAGAGAGACAGAGAAAGAGAAGCTGTGAGTGAGAGAGAGAGAGAAAGAGAAGCTGTGATTGAGAGAGAGAGAAAGAGAAGCTGTGAGTGAGAGAGAGAGAGAGAGAAAGAGAAGCTGTGAGTGAGAGAGAGAGAGAGAAAGAGAAGCTTTGAGTGAGAGAGAGAGAGAAAGAGAAGCTGTGAGTGAGATAGAGAGAGAGAAACTGTGAGTGAGTGAGAGAGAGACGCTGTGAGTGAGTGAGCGAGAGAGAGAGAGAGAGAAGCTGTGTGTGTGTGAGAGAGAAAGAGAAGCTGTAAGTGAGAGAGAGAGAAATAGAACCTGAGAGTGAGAGAGAGATAAAGGGAAGCTGTGAGTTAGAGAGAGACAAAGAGAAGCTGTGAGTGAGAGAGAGAGAGAGAGAGAGAGAGAGAGAGAAGCAGTGAGAGAGGGAGAGAGAGAAAGAGAAGCTGTTAGTGAGAGAGAGAGAGAGAGAAAGAGAAAAGCTGTGAGTGAGAGAGAGAGAGAAGCTGTGAGTGAGAGAGAGATAAAGAGAAGCTGTGAGTTAGAGAGAGACAGAGAAAGAGAAGCTGTGAGTGAGAGAGAGAGAGAGAAAGAGAAGCTGTGAGTGAGAGAGAGATAAAGAGAAGCTGTGAGTTAGAGAGAGACAGAGAAAGAGAAGCAGTGAGAGAGGGAGAGAGAGAAAGAGAAGCTGTTAGTGAGAGAGAGAGAGAGAAAGAGAAGCTGTGAGAGAGAGTGAGAGAGAGAGAGAAAAACTGTGAGTGAGAGAGAGAGAAGGTGTGAGTGAGAAAGAGAGAAAGAGAAGTTGTGAGTGAGTGAGAGAGAGAGAAGCTGTGAGTGAGAGAGAGAGAAAGAGAAGCTGTGAGAGAGAGTGAGAGAGAGAGAGAGAAAAGCTGTGAGTGTGAGAGAGAGAGAGAAGCTGTAGGTGAGAAAGAGAGAGAGGGAAGATGTGAGTGAGAGATAGATAGAGAAGTTGTCAGTGAGAGAGAGATAAAGAGAAGCTGTGAGTTAGATAGAGACAGAGAAAGAGAAGCTGTGAGAGAGAGAGAGAGATTGAGAAAGAGAAAAGCTGTGAGTGAGAGAGAGAGAGAAGCTGTGAGTGAGAGAGGGATAAAGAGAAGCTGTGAGTTAGAGAGAGGCAGAGAAAGAGAAGCTGTGAGTGAGAGAGAGAGAGAGAAAAAGAGAAGCTGTGAGTGAGAGAGAGATAAAGAGAAGCTGTGAGTTAGAGAGAGACAGAGAAAGAGAAGCTGTGAGTGAGAGAGAGAGAGAGAAAGAGAAAGAGAGGCTGTGTGTGTGTGAGAGAGAGAAGCTGTGAGTGAGTGAGAGAGAGAGGGAGAAATAGAAGCTGTGAGAGAGAGAAAGAGAAGCTGTGAGTGAGAGAGATATATAGTCAAGCTGTGAGAGAGAGACAGAGAAAGAGACACTGTGAATGAGAGAGAGAGATAAAGAGATGCTGTGTGAGAGAGAGAAGCTGTGAGTGAGTGAGAGAGAGAGAAAGAGTAGCTCTGAGTGAGATAGAGAGAGAGAAACTGTGAGTGAGAGAGAGAGAGAAGCTGTGAGTGAGTGAGAGAGAGAGAGAGAGAGAAGCTGTGAGAGAGAGAGAAAGAGAAGCTGTAAGTGCGAGAGAGAGAAATAGAACCTGAGAGTGAGAGAGAGATAAAGGGAAGCTGTGAGTTAGAGAGAGACAAAGAGAAGCTGTGAGTGAGAGAGAGAGAGAGAAAGAAAAAGAGAGGCTGTGTGTGTGTGTGAGAGAGAAGCTGTGAGTGAGTGAGAGAGAGAGGGAGAAATAGAAGCTGTGAGAGAGAGAGAAAGAGAAGCTGTGAGTGAGAGAGATATATAGTCAAGCTGTGAGAGAGAGACAGAGAAAGAGACACTGTGAATGAGAGAGAGAGATAAAGAGATGCTGTGTGAGAGAGAGAAGCTGTGAATGAGAGAGAGAGAGAAGCTGTGAGTGAGAGAGAGAGAGATGTGAGTGAGAGAGAGAAAGAGAAAGAGAAGCTGTGAGTGAGAGAGAGAGAGATAAAGAGAAGCTGTGAGTGAGAGAGAGAGAGAAAGAGAAGCTGTGAGTGAGAGAGAGAGAGAAAGAGAAGCAGTGAGAGAGGGAGAGAGAGAAAGAGAAAGTGTGAGTGAGAGAGAGAGAGAAAGAGAAGCTGTGAGAGAGTGAGAGAGAGAGAGAAAAGCTGTGAGAGAGAGAGAGAGAAGCTGTGAGTGAGAAAGAGAGAGAGAGAAGATGTGAGTGAGTGAGAGAGAGAGAAGCTGTGAATGAGAGAGAGAAGCTGTGAGTGAGAGAGAGATAAAGAGAAGCTGTGGGTTAGAGAGAGACAGTGAAAGAGAAGCTGTGAGTGAGAGAGAGAGAGAGAGAGAAATGCTGTGAGTGAGAGAGAGAGAGAAGCTGTGAGTGAGAGAGAGATAAAGAGAAGCTGTGGGTTAGAGAGAGAGAGAAAGAGAAGCTGTGAGTGAGAGAGAGAGAGAAAGAGACGCTGTGAGTGAGTGAGAGAGAGAGAACAGCTGTGAGTGAGAGAGAGAGAGAAGCTGTGTCAGAGAGAGATAAAGAGAAGCTGTGAGTTCGAAAGACTGAGAAAGAGAAGCTGTGAGTTAGAGAGAGAGAGAGAAAGAGAAGCTGTGAGTGAGAGAGAGAGAGAGAGAAGCTATGAGTGAGAGAGAGAGAGAGAAGCTGTGAGTGAGAGAGAGAGAGAAGCTGTGAGTGAGAGAGAGAGAGAAGCTGTGAGTGAGAGAGAAAGAGTAGCTGTGAGTGAGAGAGAGAGAGAAAGATAACCTGAGTGAGAGAAAGAGAGAAAGAGAAGCTGTGAGTGAGAGAGAGAGAAAGAGAAGCTGTGAGTGAGAGAGAGAGAAGCTGTGTGAGAGAGAAAGAAACTCTTTGAGAGGGAGTGAGAGAGAGAGAGAAAGAGAAGCTGTGTGTGCGAGAGAAAGAAAGAGTAGCTGTGAGTAAGAGAGAGAGAAAGAGAAGCTGTGAGTGAGAGAGAGAGAGAAGCTGTGGGTGAGTGAGAGAGAGAGAGAAAGAGAAGCTGTGAGTGAGAGAGAGAGAGAGAGAGAAGCTGTGAGTGAGAGAGAGAGAAAGACCAGCTGTGAGAGAGAGACAGAGATAAAGAAGCTGAGTGAGAGATAGAGAGAAAGAGAAGCTGTAAGTGAGAGAGAGAGTGAAAGAGAAGGTGTGAGTGAGAGAGAGAGAAAGAGAAGCTGTGAGTGTGAGAGAGAGAAAGATAGAGAAGCTGTGAGTGAGATAGAGAGAGAGAAAGAGAAGCTGTGAGTGAGAGAGAGAGAGAGAAGCTGTGAGTGAGTGATAGAAAGAGAGAGAGAGAGAAGATGTGAGTGCTAGAGAGAGAAAGAGAAGCTGTGAGTGAGAGAGAGAGAAAAAGAGAAGCTGTGAGTGAGAGAGAGAGAGAAAGAGAAGCTGTGAGAGAGAGAGATGCTGTGAGTGAGAGAGAGAGAGAAAGAGAAGATGTGAGTGAGAGAGAGTAAGAGAAGCTGTGAGTGAGAGAGAGAGAGAAAGAGAAGCTGTGAGTGAGTGAGAGAGAGAAAGAGAAGCTGTGAGTGAGAGAGATAGAGAAAGAGAAGCTGTGAGTGAGAGAGAGAGAAAGAGAAGCTGTGAGTGAGAGAGAGAGAAGTTGTGAGTGAGAGAGAGAGAGAAAGAGAAGCTGTGAGTGAGAGAGAAAGAGAAGCTGTGAGTGAGAGAGAGAGTGAAAGAGAAGGTGTGAGTGAGATAGAGAGAGAGAAAGAGAAGCTGTGAGTGAGAGAGAGAGAAAAAGAGAAGCTGTGAGTGAGAGAGTGTGTGAAGCTGTGTGTGTGTGTGTGAGAGAGAGCTGCTGTGAGTGAGAGACAGAGAAGCTGTGAGTGAGAGAGAGAGAAAGAGAAGCTGTGTGAGGGAGAGATAAAGAGAAGCTGTGAGTTAGAGAGAGACAGAGAAAGAGAAGCTGTGAGTGAGAGAGAGAGAGAGAAGCTGTGAGTGAGAGAGAGAAAGAGAAGATATGATTGAGAGAGAGAAAGAGAAGCTGTGAGTGTGAGAGAGAGAAAGATAGAGAAGCTGTGAGTGAGATAGAGAGAGAGAAAGAGAAGCTGTGAGTGAGTGAGAGAGAGAGAAGCTGTGAGTGAGTGATAGAAAGAGAGAGAGAGAAGATGTGAGTGAGAGAGAGAGAAAGAGAAGCTGTGAGTGAGAGAGAGAGAAAAAGAGAAGCTGTGAGTGAGAGAGAGAGAGAAAGAGAAGCTGTGAGTGTGAGAGAGAAGCTGTGAGTGAGAGAGAGAGAGAGAAAGAGAAGATGTGAGTGAGAGAGAGAGTAAGAGAAGCTGTGAGTGAGAGAGAGAGAGAAAGAGAGGCTGTGAGTGAGCGAGAGAGAGAAAGAGAAGCTGTGAGTGAGAGAGATAGAGAAAGAGAAGCTGTGAGTGATAGAGAGAGAAAGAGAAGCTATGAGTGAGAGAGAGAGAGAGAAAGAGATGCTGTGAGTGAGATAGAGAGAGAAAGAGAAGCTGTGAGTGAGAGAGTGGGAGAAAAAGGGAAGCTGTGAGTGAGAGAGAGAGAAAGAGAAGCTGTGAGTGAGAGAGAGAGAAGCTGTGAGTGAGTGAGAGAGAAGCTGTGAGTGAGTGAGAGAGAGAGAAAGAGAAGCTGTGAGTGAGAGTGAGAGAAAGAGAAGCTGTGAGTGAGAGAGAGAGATAAAGACAAGCTGTGAGAGAGAGACAGAGAAAGAGAAGCTGAGTGAGAGAGAGAGAAAGAGAAGCTGTGAGTGAGAGAGAGAGAGAAAGAGAAGCTGTGAGTGAGAGAGAGAGAAAGAGAAGCTGTGAGTGAGAGAGAGAGAGAAAGAGAAGCTGTGAGTGAGAGAGAGAAAGAGAAGTTGTGAGTGAGAGAGAAAGAAAGAAAGAGAAGCTGTGAGTGAGATAGAGAGAGAGAAAGAGAAGCTGTGAGTGAGAGAGAGAAAGAGAAGCTGTGAGTGAGTGAGTGAGAGAGACAGAACAGCTGTGAGTGAGAGAGAGAGAGAAGCTGTGAGTCAGAGAGAGATAAAGAGAAGCTGTGAGTTCGAAAGAGACTGAGAAAGAGAAGCTGTGAGTTAGAGAGAGATAGAGAAAGAGAAGATGTGAGTGAGAGAGAGAGAGAGAAGCTGTGAGTGAGAGAGAGAGAGAGAAGCTGTGAGTGAGAGAGAGAGAGAAGCTGTGTGTGAGAGAGAGAAAAGCTGTGAGTGAGAGAGAGAGAGAAGCTGTGAGTGAGAGAGAAAGAGTAGCTGTGAGTGAGAGAGAGAGAGAAAGATGAGCTGAGTGAGAGAAAGAGAGAAAGAGAAGCTGTGAGTGAGAGAGAGAGAAAGAGAAGGTGTGAGTGAGAGAGAGAGAAAGAGAAGCTGTGAGTGTGTGAGAGAGAAAGATAGAGAAGCTGTGAGTGAGATAGAGAGAGAGAAAGAGAAGCTGTGAGTGAGAGAGAGAGAAGCTGTGAGTGAGTGATAGAAAGAGAGAGAGAGAGAAGATGTGAGAGCTAGAGAGAGAAAGAGAAGCTGTGAGTGAGAGAGAGAGAAAAAGAGAAGCTGTGAGTGAGAGAGAGAGAGAAAGAGAAGCTGTGTGAGAGAGAGAGAAGCTGTGAGTGAGTGAGAGAGAGAAAGAGAAGATGTGAGTGAGAGAGAGTAAGAGAAGCTGTGAGTGAGAGAGAGAGAAGCTGTGTGTGAGAGAAAGAAACTCTTTGAGAGGGAGTGAGAGAGAGAGAGAAAGAGAAGCTGTGTGTGCGAGAGAAAGAAAGAGTAGCTGTGAGTAAGAGAGAGAGAAAGAGAAGCTGTGAGTGAGAGAGAGAGAGAAGCTGTGAGTGAGTGAGAGAGAGAGAGAAAGAGAAGATGTGAGTGAGAGAGAGAGAGAGAGAAGCTGTGAGTGAGAGAGAGAGAAAGACCAGCTGTGAGAGAGAGACAGAGATAGAGAAGCTGAGTGAGAGATAGAGAGAAAGAGAAGCTGTGAGTGAGAGAGAGAGTGAAAGAGAAGGTGTGAGTGAGAGAGAGAGAAAGAGAAGCTGTGAGTGTGTGAGAGAGAAAGATAGAGAAGCTGTGAGTGAGATAGAGAGAGAGAAAGAGAAGCTGTGAGTGAGAGAGAGAGAGAGAAGCTGTCAGTGAGTGATAGAAAGAGAGAGAGTGAGAAGATGTGAGTGCTAGAGAGAGAAAGAGAAGCTGTGAGTGAGAGAGAGAGAAAAAGAGAAGCTGTGAGTGAGAGAGAGAGAAAGAGAAGCTGTGAGAGAGAGAGAGATGCTGTGAGTGAGAGAGAGAGAGAAAGAGAAGATGTGAGTGAGAGAGAGTAAGAGAAGCTGTGAGTGAGAGAGAGAGAGAAAGAGAAGCTGTGAGTGAGCGAGAGAGAGAAAGAGAAGCTGTGAGTGAGAGAGATAGAGAAAGAGAAGCTGTGAGTGAGAGAGAGAGAAAGAGAAGCTGTGAGTGAGAGAGAGAAGTTGTGAGTGAGAGAGAGAGAGAAAGAGAAGCTGTGAGTGAGAGAGAAAGAGAAGGTGTGAGTGAGAGAGAGAGTGAAAGAGAAGGTGTGAGTAAGATAGAGAGAGAGAAAGAGAAGCTGTGAGTGAGAGAGAGAGAAAAAGAGAAGCTGTGAGTGAGAGAGTGTGTGAAGCTGTGTGTGTGTGTGTGAGAGAGAGCCGCTGTGAGTGAGAGAGAGAGAAGCTGTGAGTGAGAGAGAGAGAAAGAGAAGCTGTGTGAGGGAGAGATAAAGAGAAGCTGTGAGTTAGAGAGAGACAGAGAAAGAGAAGCTGTGAGTGAGAGAGAGAGAGAGAAGCTGTGAGTGAGAGAGAGAAAGAGAAGATATAATTGAGAGAGAGAAAGAGAAGCTGTGAGTGTGAGAGAGAGAAAGATAGAGAAGCTGTGAGTGAGATAGAGAGAGAGAAAGAAAAGCTGTGAGTGAGTGAGAGAGAGAGAAGCTGTGAGTGAGTGATAGAAAGAGAGAGAGAGAAGATGTGAGTGAGAGAGAGAGAAAGAGAAGCTGTGAGTGAGAGAGAGAGAAAAAGAGAAGCTGTGAGTGAGAGAGAGAGAGAGAAAGAGAAGCTGTGAGTGTGAGAGAGAAGCTGTGAGTGAGAGAGAGAGAGAGAAAGAGAAGATGTGAGTGAGAGAGAGAGTAAGAGAAGCTGTGAGTGAGAGAGAGAGAGAAAGAGAATCTGTGAGTGAGCGAGAGAGAGAAAGAGAAGCTGTGAGTGAGAGAGATAGAGCAAGAGAAGCTGTGAGTGATAGAGAGAGAAAGAGAAGCTATGAGTGAGAGAGAGAGAGAGAAAGAGATGCTGTGAGTGAGATAGAGAGAGAAAGAGAAGCTGTGAGTGAGAGAGTGGGAGAAAAAGGGAAGCTGTGAGTGAGAGAGAGAGAAAGAGAAGCTGTGAGTGAGAGAGAGAGAGAGAAGCTGTGAGTGAGTGAGTGAGAGAGAAGCTGTGAGTGAGTGAGAGAGAGAGAAAGAGAAGCTGTGAGTGAGAGTGAGAGAAAGAGAAGCTGTGAGTGAGAGAGAGAGATAAAGACAAGCTGTGAGAGAGAGACAGAGAAAGAGAAGCTGAGTGAGAGAGAGAGAAAGAGAAGCTGTGAGTGAGAGAGAGAGAGAAAGAGAAGCTGTGAGTGAGAGAGAGAGAAAGAGAAGCTGTGAGTGAGAGAGAGAGAGAAAGAGAAGCTGTGAGTGAGAGAGAGAAAGAGAAGTTGTGAGTGAGAGAGAAAGAAAGAAAGAGAAGCTGTGAGTGAGATAGAGAGAGAGAAAGAGAAGCTGTGAGTGAGAGAGAGAAAGAGAAGCTGTGAGTGAGTGAGTGAGAGAGACAGAACAGCTGTGAGTGAGAGAGAGAGAGAAGCTGTGAGTCAGAGAGAGATAAAGAGAAGCTGTGAGTTCGAAAGAGACTGAGAAAGAGAAGCTGTGAGTTAGAGAGAGATAGAGAAAGAGAAGCTGTGAGTGAGAGAGAGAGAGAGAAGCTGTGAGTGAGAGAGAGAGAGAGAGAAGCTGTGAGTGAGAGAGAGAGAGAAGCTGTGTGTGAGAGAGAGAGAAGCTGTGTGTGAGAGAGAAAGAGTAGCTGTGAGTGAGAGAGAGAGAGAAAGATGAGCTGAGTGAGAGAAAGAGAGAAAGAGAAGCTGTGAGTGAGAGAGAGAGAAAGAGAAGCTGTGAGTGAGAGAGAGAGAAGCTGTGTGAGAGAGAAAGAAACTCTTTGAGAGGGAGTGAGAGAGAGAAAGAGAAGCTGTGTGTGAGAGAGAAAGAAAGAGTAGCTGTGAGTAAGAGAGAGAGAAAGAGAAGCTGTGAGTGAGAGAGAGAGAGAGAAAGAGCTGTGAGTGAAAGAGAGAGAGAAGCTGTGAGTGAGTGAGAGAGAGAGAGAAAGAGAAGCTGTGAGTGAGAGAGAGAGAGAGAGAGAGAGAAGCTGTGAGTGAGAGAGAGAGAGAGAAGATGTGAGATAGTTATATGCTGTGAGGGAGAGAGACAGAAGCTGTGAGTGAGAGAGAGAGAGAGAAAGAGAAGCTGTGAGTGAGAGAGAGAGAGAGAAAGAGCTGTGAGTGAGAGAGAGAGAGAAGCTGTGAGTGAGTGAGAGAGAGAGAGAAAGAGAAGCTGTGAGTGAGTGAGAGATAGAGAGAAAGAGAAGCTGTGAGTGAGAGAGAGAGTGAAAGAGAAGGTGTGAGTGAGAGAGAGAGAAAGAGAAGCTGTGAGTGTGTGAGAGAGAAAGATAGAGAAGCTGTGAGTGAGATAGAGAGAGAGAAAGAGAAGCTGTGAGTGAGAGAGAGAGAAGCTGTGAGTGAGTGATAGAAAGAGAGAGAGAGAAGAAGTGAGAGCTAGAGAGAGAAAGAGAAGCTGTGAGTGAGAGAGAGAGAAAAAGAGAAGCTGTGAGTGAGAGAGAGAGAGAAAGAGAAGCTGTGAGAGAGAGAGAGAAGCTGTGAGTGAGTGAGAGAGAGAAAGAGAAGATGTGAGTGAGAGAGAGTAAGAGAAGCTGTGAGTGAGAGAGAGAGAGAAAGAGAAGCTGTGAGTGAGCAAGAGAGGGAAAGAGAAGCTGTGAGTGAGAGAGATAGAGAAAGAGAAGCTGTGAGTGAGAGAGAGAGAAAGAGAAGCTGTGAGTGAGAGAGAGAGAAGTTGTGAGTGAGAGAGAGAGAGAAAGAGAAGCTGTGAGTGAGAGAGAAAGAGAAGGTGTGAGTGAGAGAGAGAGAGAAAGAGAAGCTGTGAGTGAGAGAGAGAGAAAGAGAAGCTGTGAGTGAGATAGAGAGAGAGAAAGAAAGAGAAGCTGTAAGTGAGAGAGAGAGAAAAAGAGAAGCTGTGAGTGAGAGAGTGTGTGAAGCTGTGTGTGTGTGAGAGAGAGAGAGCCGCTGTGAGTGAGAGAGAGAGACGCTGTGAGTGAGAGAGAGAGAAAGAGAAGCTGTGTGAGGGAGAGATAAAGAGAAGCTGTGAGTTAGAGAGAGACAGAGAAAGAGAAGCTGTGAGTGAGTGAGAGAGAGAGAAGCTGTGAGTGAGAGAGAGAAAGATAGAGAAGCTGTGAGTGAGATAGAGAGAGAGAAAGAGAAGCTGTGAGTGAGTGAGAGAGAGAAGCTGTGAGTGAGTGATAGAAAGAGAGAGAGAGAAGATGTGAGTGAGAGAGAGAGAAAGAGAAGCTGTGAGTGAGAGAGAGAAAAAGAGAAGCTGTGAGTGAGAGAGAGAGAGAGAAAGAGAAGCTGTGAGTGAGAGAGAGAGAGAGAGAAGCTGTGAGTGAGTGAGAGAGAGAGAAGCTGTGAGTGAGTGAGAGAGAGAGAAAGAGAAGCTGTGAGTGAGAGTGAGAGAAAGAGAAGCTGTGAGTGAGAGAGAGAGATAAAGACAAGCTGTGAGAGAGAGACAGAGAAAGAGAAGCTGAGTGAGAGAGAGAGAAAGAGAAGCTGTGAGTGAGAGAGAGAGAGAAAGAGAAGCTGTGAGTGAGAGAGAGAGAAAGAGAAGCTGTGAGTTAGAGAGAGACAGAGAAAGAGAAGCTGTGAGTGAGAGAGAGAGAGAAAGAGAAGCTGTGATTGAGAGAGAGAGAGAGAGAAGCTGTGAGTGAGTGAGAGAGAGAGAAAGAGAAGCTGTGAGTGAGAGAGAGAGAGAGAGAAAGAGAAGCTTTGAGTGAGAGAGAGAGAGAGAAAGAGAAGCTCTGAGTGAGATAGAGAGAGAGAAACTGTGAGTGAGTGAGAGAGAGAAGCTGTGAGTGAGTGAGAGAGAGAGAGAGAGAGAGAGAGAGAAGCTGTGTGTGAGAGAGAGAAAGAGAAGCTGTAAGTGAGAGAGAGAGAAATAGAACCTGAGAGTGAGAGAGAGATAAAGGGAAGCTGTGAGTTAGAGAGAGACAAAGAGAAGCTGTGAGTGAGAGAGAGAGAGAGAAAGAGAAAGAGAGGCTGTGTGTGTGTGAGAGAGAGAAGCTGTGAGTGAGTGAGAGAGAGAGGGAGAAATAGAAGCTGTGAGAGAGAGAGAAAGAGAAGCTGTGAGTGAGAGAGATATATAGTCAAGCCGTGAGAGAGAGACAGAGAAAGAGACACTGTGAATGAGAGAGAGAGATAAAGAGATGCTGTGTGAGAGAGAGAAGCTTTGAGTGAGAGAGAGAGAGAGAAAGAGAAGCTCTGAGTGAGATAGAGAGAGAGAAACTGTGAGTGAGTGAGAGAGAGAAGCTGTGAGTGAGTGAGAGAGAGAGAGAGAGAGAAGCTGTTTGTGTGAGAGAGAAAGAGAAGCTGTAAGTGAGAGAGAGAGAAATAGAACCTGAGAGTGAGAGAGAGATAAAGGGAAGCTGTGAGTTAGAGAGAGACAAAGAGAAGCTGTGAGTGAGAGAGAGAGAGAGAAAGAGAAAGAGAAAGAGAGGCTGTGTGTGTGTGAGAGAGAGAAGCTGTGAGTGAGTGAGAGAGAGAGGGAGAAATAGAAGCTGTGAGAGAGAGAGAAAGAGAAGCTGTGAGTGAGAGAGATATATAGTCAAGCTGTGAGAGAGAGACAGAGAAAGAGACACTGTGAATGAGAGAGAGAGATAAAGAGATGCTGTGTGAGAGAGAGAAGCTGTGAGTGAGAGAGAGAGAAGCTGTGAGTGAGAGAGAGAGACATGTCAGTGAGAGAGAGAAAGAGAAAGAGAAGCTGTGAGTGAGAGAGAGAGAGATAAAGAGAAGCTGTGAGTGAGAGAGAGAGAGAAAGAGAAGCTGTGAGTGAGAGAGAGAGAGAAAGAGAAGCAGTGAGAGAGGGAGAGAGAGAAAGAGAAAGTGTGAGTGAGAGAGAGAGAGAAAGAGAAGTTGTGAGTGAGAGAGAGAGAGAGAAGCTGTGAGTGAGAGAGAGAGAGAAAGAGAAGCTGTGAGAGAGTGAGAGAGAGAGAGAAAAGCTGTGAGAGAGAGAGAGTGAGAAGCTGTGAGTGAGAAAGAGAGAGAGAGAAGATGTGAGTGAGAGAGAGAGAGAAGCTGTGAATGAGAGAGAGAGAAGCTGTGAGTGAGAGAGAGATAAAGAGAAGCTGTGGGTTAGAGAGAGACAGAGAAAGAGAAGCTGTGAGTGAGTGAGAGAGAGAGAGAGAAATGCTGTGAGTGAGAGAGAGAGAGAAGCTGTGAGTGAGAGAGAGATAAAGAGAAGCTGTGGGTTAGAGAGAGAGAGAAAAAGAGAAGCTGTGAGTGAGAGAGAGAGAGAAAGAGACACTGTGAGTGAGTGAGTGAGAGAGAGAGAACAGCTGTGAGTGAGAGAGAGAGAGAGAAGCTGTGTCAGAGAGAGATAAAGAGAAGCTGTGAGTTCGAAAGAGACTGAGAAAGAGAAGCTGTGAGTTAGAGAGAGAGAGAGAAAGAGAAGCTGTGAGTGAGAGAGAGAGAGAGAAGCTGTGAGTGAGAGAGAGAGAGAAGCTGTGTGTGAGAGAGAGAAAAGCTGTCAGTGAGAGAGAGAGAGAAGCTGTGAGTGAGAGAGAAAGAGTAGCTGTGAGTGAGAGAGAGAGAGAAAGATAAGCTGAGTGAGAGAAAGAGAGAAAGAGAAGCTGTGAGTGAGAGAAAGAGAAGCTGTGAGTGAGAGAGAGAGAAGCTGTGTGAGAGAGAAAGAAACTCTTTGAGAGGGAGTGAGAGAGAGAGAAAGAGAAGCTGTGTGTGCGAGAGAAAGAAAGAGTAGCTGTGAGTAAGAGAGAGAGAAAGAGAAGCTGTGAGTGAGAGAGAGAGAGAAAGAGCTGTGAGTGAGAGAGAGAGAAGCTGTGAGTGAGTGAGAGAGAGAGAGAAAGAGAAGCTGTGAGTGAGAGAGAGAGAGAGAGAGAAGCTGTGAGTGAGAGAGAGAGAAAGACCAGCTGTGAGAGAGAGACAGAGATAGAGAAGCTGTGTGAGAGATAGAGAGAAAGAGAAGCTGTGAGTGAGAGAGAGAGTGAAAGAGAAGGTGTGAGTGAGAGAGAGAAAAAGAGAAGCTGTGAGTGTGAGAGAGAGAAAGATAGAGAAGCTGTGAGTGAGATAGAGAGAGAGAAAGAGAAGCTGTGAGTGAGAGAGAGAGAGAGAAGCTGTGAGTGAGTGATAGAAAGAGAGAGAGAGAGAAGATGTGAGTGCTAGAGAGAGAAAGAGAAGCTGTGAGTGAGAGAGAGAGAGAGAGAAGCTGTGAGTGAGAGAGAGAGAGAAAGAGAAGATGTGAGTGAGAGAGAGTAAGAGAAGCTGTGAGTGAGAGAGAGAGAGAAAGAGAAGCTGTGAGTGAGCGAGAGAGAGAAAGAGAAGCTGTGAGTGAGAGAGATAGAGAAAGAGAAGCTGTGAGTGAGAGAGAGAGAAAGAGAAGCTGTGAGTGAGAGAGAGAGAAGTTGTGAGTGAGAGAGAGAGAGAAAGAGAAGTTGTGAGTGAGAGAGAAAGAGAAGGTGTGAGTGAGAGAGAGAGAGAAAGAGAAGGTGTGAGTGAGAGAGAGAGAGAAAGAGAAGCTGTGAGTGAGAGAGAGAGAAAGAGAAGCTGTGAGTGAGATAGAGAGAGAGAAAGAGAAGCTGTGAGTGAGAGAGAGAGAAAAAGAGAAGCTGTGAGTGAGAGAGTGTGTGAAGCTGTGTGTGTGTGAGAGAGAGAGAGCCGGTGTGAGTGAGAGAGAGAGAAGCTGTGAGTGAGAGAGAGAGAAAGAGAAGCTGTGTGAGGGAGAGATAAAGAGAAGCTGTGAGTTAGAGAGAGACAGAGAAAAAGAAGCTGTGAGTGAGAGAGAGAGAGAGAAGCTGTGAGTGAGAGAGAGAAAGAGAAGATGTGATTGAGAGAGAGAAAGAGAAGCTGTGAGTGTGAGAGAGAGAAAGATAGAGAAGCTGTGAGTGAGATAGAGAGAGAGAAAGAGAAGCTGTGAGTGAGTGAGAGAGAGAAGCTGTGAGTGAGTGATAGAAAGAGAGAGAGAGAAGATGTGAGTGAGAGAGAAAGAGAAGCTGTGAGTGAGAGAGAGAGAAAAAGAGAAGCTGTGAGTGAGAGAGAGAGAGAAAGAGAAGCTGTGAGAGAGAGAGAGAAGCTGTGAGTGAGAGAGAGAGAGAAAGAGAAGATGTGAGTGAGAGAGAGTAAGAGAAGCTGTGAGTGAGAGAGAGAGAGAAAGAGAAGCTGTGAGTGAGCGAGAGAGAGAAAGAGAAGCTGTGAGTGAGAGAGATAGAGAAAGAGAAGCTGTGAGTGAGAGAGAGAGAAAGAGAAGCTGTGAGTGAGAGAGAGAGAAGTTGTGAGTGAGAGAGAGAGAGAAAGAGAAGCTGTGAGTGAGAGAGAAAGAGAAGGTGTGAGTGAGAGAGAGAGAAATAGAACCTGAGAGTGAGAGAGAGATAAAGGGAAGCTGTGAGTTAGAGAGAGACAAAGAGAAGCTGTGAGTGAGAGAGAGAGAGAGAAAGAGAAAGAGAGGCTGTGTGTGTGTGAGAGAGAGAAGCTGTGAGTGAGTGAGAGAGAGAGGGAGAAATAGAAGCTGTGAGAGAGAGAGAAAGAGAAGCTGTGAGTGAGAGAGATATATAGTCAAGCTGTGAGAGAGAGACAGAGAAAGAGACACTTTGAATGAGAGAGAGAGATAAAGAGATGCTGTGTGAGAGAGAGAAGCTGTGAGTGAGAGAGAGAGAGAGAAAGAGTAGCTCTGAGTGAGATAGAGAGAGAGAAACTGTGAGTGAGTGAGAGAGAGAAGCTGTGAGTGAGTGAGAGAGAGAGAGAGAGAGAGAAGCTGTGAGAGAGAGAGAAAGAGAAGCTGTAAGTGAGAGAGAGAGAAATAGAACCTGAGAGTGAGAGAGAGATAAAGGGAAGCTGTGAGTTAGAGAGAGACAAAGAGAAGCTGTGAGTGAGAGAGCGAGAGAGAAAGAGAAAGAGAGGCTGTGTGTGTGTGAGAGAGAGAAGCTGTGAGTGAGTGAGAGAGAGAGGGAGAAATAGAAGCTGTGAGAGAGAGAGAAAGAGAAGCTGTGAGTGAGAGATATATATAGTCAAGCTGTGAGAGAGAGACAGAGAAAGAGACACTGTGAATGAGAGAGAGAGAAAAAGAGATGCCGTGTGAGAGAGAGAAGCTGTGAGTGAGAGAGAGAGAGAAGCTGTGAGTGAGAGAGAGAGAGATGTGAGTGAGAGAGAGAAAGAGAAAGAGAAGCTGTGAGTGAGAGAGAGAGAGATAAAGAGAAGCTGTGAGTGAGAGAGAGAGATAAAGAGAAGCTGTGAGTGAGAGAGAGAGAGAAAGAGAAGCAGTGAGAGAGGGAAAGAGAGAAAGAGAAAGTGTGAGTGAGAGAGAGAGAGAAAGAGAAGTTGTGAGTGAGAGAGAGAGAGAGAAGCTGTGAGTGAGAGAGAGAGAGAAAGAGAAGCTGTGAGAGAGTGAGAGAGAGAGAGAAAAGCTGTGTGAGAGAGAGAGAGAGAAGCTGTGAGTGAGAAAGAGAGAGAGAGAAGATGTGAGTGAGAGAGAGAGAGAGAAGCTGTGAATGAGAGAGAGAGAAGCTGTGAGTGAGAGAGAGAGAAAAAGAGAAGCTGTGAGTGAGAGAGAGAGAGAAAGAGAAGCTGTGAGAGAGAGAGAGAAGCTGTGAGTGAGAGAGAGAGAGAAAGAGAAGATGTGAGTGAGAGAGAGTAAGAGAAGCTGTGAGTGAGAGAGAGAGAGAAAGAGAAGCTGTGAGTGAGCGAGAGAGAGAAAGAGAAGCTGTGAGTGAGAGAGATAGAGAAAGAGAAGCTGTGAGTGAGAGAGAGAGAAAGAGAAGCTGTGAGTGAGAGAGAGAGAAGTTGTGAGTGAGAGAGAGAGAGAAAGAGAAGCTGTGAGTGAGAGAGAAAGAGAAGGTGTGAGTGAGAGAGAGAGAGAAAGAGAAGGTGTGAGTGAGATAGAGAGAGAGAAAGAGAAGCTGTGAGTGAGAGAGAGAGAAAAAGAGAAGCTGTGAGTGAGAGAGTGTGTGAAGCTGTGTGTGTGTGAGAGAGAGAGTGCCGCTGTGAGTGTGAGAGAGAGAAGCTGTGAGTGAGAGAGAGAGAAAGAGAAGCTGTGTGAGGGAGAGATAAAGAGAAGCTGTGAGTTAGAGAGAGACAGAGAAAGAGAAGCTGTGAGTGAGAGAGAGAGAGAGAAGCTGTGAGTGAGAGAGAGAAAGAGAAGATATGATTGAGAGAGAGAAAGAGAAGCTGTGAGTGTGAGAGAGAGAAAGATAGAGAAGCTGTGAGTGAGATAGAGAGAGAGAAAGAGAAGCTGTGAGTGAGTGAGAGAGAGAGAAGCTGTGAGTGAGTGATAGAAAGAGAGAGAGAGAAGATGTGAGTGAGAGAGAGAGAAAGAGAAGCTGTGAGTGTGAGAGAGAAGCTGTGAGTGAGAGAGAGAGAGAGAAAGAGAAGATGTGAGTGAGAGAGAGAGTAAGAGAAGCTGTGAGTGAGAGAGAGAGAGAAAGAGAAGCTATGAGTGAGCGAGAGAGAGAAAGAGAAGCTGTGAGTGAGAGAGATAGAGAAAGAGAAGCTGTGAGTGATAGAGAGAGAGAAAGAGAAGCTATGAGTGAGAGAGAGAGAGAAAGAGATGCTGTGAGTGAGATAGAGAGAGAAAGAGAAGCTGTGAGTGAGAGAGTGGGAGAAAAAGGGAAGCTGTGAGTGAGAGAGAGAGAAAGAGAAGCTGTGAGTGAGAGAGAGAGAGAAGCTGTGAGTGAGTGAGTGAGAGAGAAGCTGTGAGTGAGTGAGAGAGAGAGAAAGAGAAGCTGTGAGTGAGAGTGAGAGAAAGAGAAGCTGTGAGTGAGAGAGAGAGATAAAGACAAGCTGTGAGAGAGAGACAGAGAAAGAGAAGCTGAGTGAGAGAGAGAGAAAGAGAAGCTGTGAGTGAGAGAGAGAGAGAAAGAGAAGCTGTGAGTGAGAGAGAGAGAAAGAGAAGCTGTGAGTGAGAGAGAGAGAGAAAGAGAAGCTGTGAGTGAGAGAGAGAAAGAGAAGTTGTGAGTGAGAGAGAAAGAAAGAAAGAGAAGCTGTGAGTGAGATAGAGAGAGAGAAAGAGAAGCTGTGAGTGAGAGAGAGAAAGAGAAGCTGTGAGTGAGTGAGTGAGAGAGACAGAACAGCTGTGAGTGAGAGAGAGAGAGAAGCTGTGAGTCAGAGAGAGATAAAGAGAAGCTGTGAGTTCGAAAGAGACTGAGAAAGAGAAGCTGTGAGTTAGAGAGAGAGAGAGAAAGAGAAGCTATGAGTGAGAGAGAGAGAGAAGCTGTGAGTGAGAGAGAGAGAGAGAAGCTGTGAGTGAGTGAGAGAGAGAAGCTGTGTGTGTGAGAGAGAAAAGCTGTGAGTGAGAGAGAGAGAGAAGCTGTGAGTGAGAGAGAAAGAGTAGCTGTGAGTGAGAGAGAGAGAGAAAGATAAGCTGAGTGAGAGAAAGAGAGAAAGAGAAGCTGTGAGTGAGAGAGAGAGAAAGAGAAGCTGTGAGAGAGAGAGAAGCTGTGTGAGAGAGAAAGAAACTCTTTGAGAGGGAGTGAGAGAGAGAGAGAAAGAGAAGCTGTGTGTGAGAGAGAAAGAAAGAGTAGCTGTGAGTAAGAGAGAGAGAAAGAGAAGCTGTGAGTGAGAGAGAGAGAGAGAGAGCTGTGAGTGAGAGAGAGAGAGAAGCTGTGAGTGAGTGAGAGAGAGAGAGAAAGAGAAGCTGTGAGTGAGTGAGAGAGAGAGAGAGAGAGAAGCTGTGAGTGAGAGAGAGAGAAAGACCAGCTGTGAGAGAGAGACAGAGATAGAGAAGCTGAGTGAGAGATAGAGAGAAAGAGAAGCTGTGAGTGAGAGAGAGAGTGAAAGAGAAGGTGTGAGTGAGAGAGAGAGAAAGAGAAGCTGTGAGTGTGAGAGAGAGAAAGATAGAGAAGCTGTGAGTGAGATAGAGAGAGAGAAAGAGAAGCTGTGAGTGAGAGAGAGAGAAGCTGTGAGTGAGTGATAGAAAGAGAGAGAGAGAAGATGTGAGTGCTAGGGAGAGAAAGAGAAGCTGTGAGTGAGAGAGAGAGAAAAAGAGAAGCTGTGAGTGAGAGAGAGAGAGAAAGAGAAGCTGTGAGAGAGAGAGAGAAGCTGTGAGTGAGTGAGAGAGAGAAAGAGAAGATGTGAGTGAGAGAGAGTAAGAGAAGCTGTGAGTGAGAGAGAGAGAGAAAGAGAAGCTGTGAGTGAGCGAGAGAGAGAAAGAGAAGCTGTGAGTGAGAGAGATAGAGAAAGAGAAGCTGTGAGTGAGAGAGAGAGAAAGAGAAGCTGTGAGTGAGAGAGAGAGAGAAGTTGTGAGTGAGAGAGAGAGAGAAAGAGAAGCTGTGAGTGAGAGAGAAAGAGAAGGTGTGAGTGAGAGAGAGAGAGAAAGAAAGAGAAGCTGTGAGTGAGAGAGAGAGAAAGAGAAGCTGTGAGTGAGATAGAGAGAGAGAAAGAGAAGCTGTAAGTGAGAGAGAGAGAAAAAGAGAAGCTGTGAGTGAGAGAGTGTGTGAAGCTGTGTGTGTGTGAGAGAGAGAGAGCTGCTGTGAGTGAGAGAGAGAGACGCTGTGAGTGAGAGAGAGAGAAAGAGAAGCTGTGTGAGGGAGAGATAAAGAGAAGCTGTGAGTTAGAGAGAGACAGAGAAAGAGAAGCTGTGAGTGAGTGAGAGAGAGAGAAGCTGTGAGTGAGAGAGAGAAAGAGAAGATGTGATTGAGAGAGAGAAAGAGAAGCTGTGAGTGTGAGAGAGAGAAAGATAGAGAAGCTGTGAGTGAGATAGAGAGAGAGAAGGAGAAGCTGTGAGTGAGTGAGAGAGAGAGAAGCTGTGAGTGAGTGATAGAAAGAGAGAGAGAGAAGATGTGAGTGAGAGAGAGAGAAAGAGAAGCTGTGAGTGAGAGAGAGAGAAAAAGAGAAGCTGTGAGTGAGAGAGAGAGAGAGAAAGAGAAGCTGTGAGTGTGAGAGAGAAGCTGTGAGTGAGAGAGAGAGAGAAAGAGAAGATGTGAGTGAGAGAGAGAGTAAGAGAAGCTGTGAGTGAGAGAGAGACAGAAAGAGAAGCTGTGAGTGAGCGAGAGAGAGAAAGAGAAGCTGTGATTGAGAGAGATAGAGAAAGAGAAGCTGTGAGTGATAGAGAGAGAGAAAGAGAAGCTATGAGTGAGAGAGAGAGAGAGAGAAAGAGATGCTGTGAGTGAGATAGAGAGAGAAAGAGAAGCTGTGAGTGAGAGAGTGGGAGAAAAAGTGAAGCTGTGAGTGAGAGAGGGAGAAAGAGAAGCTGTGAGTGAGAGAGAGAGAGAGAAGCTGTGAGTGAGTGAGAGAGAGAAGCTGTGAGTGAGTGAGAGAGAGAGAAAGAGAAGCTGTGAGTGAGAGTGAGAGAAAGAGAAGCTGTGAGTGAGAGAGAGAGATAAAGACAAGCTGTGAGAGAGAGACAGAGAAAGAGAAGCTGAGTGAGAGAGAGAGAAAGAGAAGCTGTGAGTGAGAGAGAGAGAGAAAGAGAAGCTGTGAGTGAGAGAGAGAGAAAGAGAAGCTGTGAGTTAGAGAGAGACAGAGAAACAGAAGCTGTGAGTGAGAGAGAGAGAGAAAGAGAAGCTGTGATTGAGAGAGAGAGAGAGAGAGAATCTGTGAGTGAGTGAGAGAGAGAAAGAGAAGCTGTGAGTGAGAGAGAGAGAAAGAGAAGCTTTGAGTGAGAGAGAGAGAGAGAAAGAGAAGCTCTGAGTGAGATAGAGAGAGTGAAACTGTGAGTGAGTGAGAGAGAGAAGCTGTGAGTGAGTGAGAGAGAGAGAGAGAGAGAGAAGCTGTGTGTGTGAGAGAGAAAGAGAACATGTAAGTGAGAGAGAGAGAAATAGAACCTGAGAGTGAGAGAGAGATAAAGGGAAGCTGTGAGTTAGAGAGAGACAAAGAGAAGCTGTGAGTGAGAGAGAGAGAGAGAAAGAGAAAGAGAGGCTGTGTGTGTGTGAGAGAGAGAGAATCTGTGAGTGAGTGAGAGAGAGAGGGAGAAATAGAAGCTGTGAGAGAGAGAGAAAGAGAAGCTGTGAGTGAGAGAGATATATAGTCAAGCTGTGAGAGAGAGACAGAGAAAGAGACACTGTGAATGAGAGAGAGAGATAAAGAGATGCTGTGTGAGAGAGAGAAGCTTTGAGTGAGAGAGAGAGAGAGAAAGAGAAGCTCTGAGTGAGATAGAGAGAGAGAAACTGTGAGTGAGTGAGAGAGAGAAGCTGTGAGTGAGTGAGAGAGAGAGAGAGAGAGAAGCTGTGTGTGTGAGAGAGAAAGAGAAGCTGTAAGTGAGAGAGAGAGAAATAGAACCTGAGAGTGAGAGAGAGATAAAGGGAAGCTGTGAGTTAGAGAGAGACAAAGAGAAGCTGTGAGTGAGAGAGAGAGAGAGAAAGAGAAAGAGAAAGAGAGGCTGTGTGTGTGAGAGAGAGAGAAGCTGTGAGCGAGTGAGAAAGAGAGGGAGAAATAGAAGCTGTGAGAGAGAGAGAAAGAGAAGCTGTGAGTGAGAGAGATATATAGTCAAGCTGTGAGAGAGAGACAGAGAAAGAGACACTGTGAATGAGAGAGAGAGATAAAGAGATGCTGTGTGAGAGAGAGAAGCTGTGAGTGAGAGAGAGAGAGAAGCTGTGAGTGAGAGAGAGAGAGATGTGAGTGAGAGAGAGAAAGAGAAAGAGAAGCTGTGAGTGAGAGAGATAGAGATAAAGAGAAGCTGTGAGTGAGAGAGAGAGAGAATGAGAAGCTGTGAGTGAGAGAGAGAGAGAAAGAGAAGCAGTGAGAGAGGGAGAGAGAGAAAGAGAAAGTGTGAGTGAGAGAGAGAGAGAAAGAGAAGTTGTGAGTGAGAGAGAGAGAGAGAAGCTGTGAGTGAGAGAGAGAGAGAAAGAGAAGCAGTGAGAGAGTGAGAGAGAGAGAGAAAAGCTGTGAGAGAGAGAGAGAGAAGCTGTGAGTGAGAAAGAGAGAGAGAGAAGATGTGAGTGAGAGAGAGAGAGAAGCTGTGAATGAGAGAGAGAGAAGCTGTGAGTGAGAGAGAGATAAAGAGAAGCTGTGGGTTAGAGAGAGACAGAGAAAGAGAAGCTGTGAGTGAGAGAGAGAGAGAGAAATGCTGTGAGTGAGAGAGAGAGAGAGAGAAGCTGTGGGTTAGAGAGAGAGAGAAAAAGAGAAGCTGTGAGTGAGAGAGAGAGAGAAAGAGACGCTGTGAGTGAGTGAGTGAGTGAGAGAGAACAGCTGTGAGTGAGAGAGAGAGAGAAGCTGTGTCAGAGAGAGATAAAGAGAAGCTGTGAGTTCGAAAGAGACTGAGAAAGAGAAGCTGTGAGTTAGAGAGAGAGAGAGAAAGAGAAGCTGTGAGTGAGAGAGAGAGAGAGAAGCTGTGAGTGAGAGAGAGAGAAGCTGTGAGTGAGAGAGAGAGAGAAGCTGTGTGTGAGAGAGAGAAAAGCTGTGAGTGAGAGAGAGAGAGAAGCTGTGAGTGAGAGAGAAAGAGTAGCTGTGAGTGAGAGAGAGAGAGAAAGATAAGCTGAGTGAGAGAAAGAGAGAAAGAGAAGCTGTGAGTGAGAGAGAGAGAAAGAGAAGCTGTGAGTGAGAGAGAGAGAAGCTGTGTGAGAGAGAAAGAAACTCTTTGAGAGGGAGTGAGAGAGAGAGAGAAAGAGAAGCTGTGTGTGCGAGAGAAAGAAAGAGTAGCTGTGAGTAAGAGAGAGAGAAAGAGAAGCTGTGAGTGAGAGAGAGAGAGAGAAAGAGCTGTGAGTGAGAGAGAGAGAAGCTGTGAGTGAGTGAGAGAGAGAGAGAAAGAGAAGCTGTGAGTGAGAGAGAGAGAGAGAGAAGCTGTGAGAGAGAGAGAGAAAGACCAGCTGTGAGAGAGAGACAGAGATAGAGAAGCTGAGTGAGAGATAGAGAGAAAGAGAATCTGTGAGTGAGAGAGAGAGTGAAAGAGAAGGTGTGAGTGAGAGAGAGAGAAAGAGAAGCTGTGAGTGTGAGAGAGAGAAAGATAGAGAAGCTGTGAGTGAGATAGAGAGAGAGAAAGAGAAGCTGTGAGTGAGAGAGAGAGAGAGAAGCTGTGAGTGAGTGATAGAAAGAGAGAGAGAGAAGATGTGAGTGCTAGAGAGAGAAAGAGAAGCTGTGAGTGAGAGAGAGAGAAAAAGAGAAGCTGTGAGTGAGAGAGAGAGAGAAAGAGAAGCTGTGAGAGAGAGAGAGAAGCTGTGAGTGAGAGAGAGAGAGAAAGAGAAGATGTGAGTGAGAGAGAGTAAGAGAAGCTGTGAGTGAGAGAGAGAGAGAAAGAGAAGCTGTGAGTGAGCGAGAGAGAGAAAGAGAAGCTGTGAGTGAGAGAGATAGAGAAAGAGAAGCTGTGAGTGAGAGAGAGAGAAAGAGAAGCTGTGAGTGAGAGAGAGAGAAGTTGTGAGTGAGAGAGAGAGAGAAAGAGAAGCTGTGAGTGAGAGAGAAAGAGAAGGTGTGAGTGAGAGAGAGAGAGAAAGAGAAGGTGTGAGTGAGAGAGAGAGAGAAAGAGAAGCTGTGAGTGAGAGAGAGAGAAAGAGAAGCTGTGAGTGAGATAGAGAGAGAGAAAGAGAAGCTGTGAGTGAGAGAGAGAGAAAAAGAGAAGCTGTGAGTGAGAGAGTGTGTGAAGCTGTGTGTGTGTGAGAGAGAGAGAGCCGCTGTGAGTGAGAGAGAGAGAAGCTGTGAGTGAGAGAGAGAGAAAGAGAAGCTGTGTGAGGGAGAGATAAAGAGAAGCTGTGAGTTAGAGAGAGACAGAGAAAAAGAAGCTGTGAGTGAGAGAGAGAGAAGCTGTGAGTGAGAGAGAGAAAGAGAAGATGTGATTGAGAGAGAGAAAGAGAAGCTGTGAGTGTGAGAGAGAGAAAGATAGAGAAGCTGTGAGTGAGATAGAGAGAGAGAAAGAGAAGCTGTGAGTGAGTGAGAGAGAGAAGCTGTGAGTGAGTGATAGAAAGAGAGAGAGAGAAGATGTGAGTGAGAGAGAAAGAGAAGCTGTGAGTGAGAGAGAGAGAAAAAGAGAAGCTGTGAGTGAGAGAGAGAGAGAGAAAGAGAAGCTGTGAGTGTGAGAGAGAAGCTGTGAGTGAGAGAGAGAGAGAGAAAGAGAAGATGTGAGTGAGAGAGAGAGTAAGAGAAGCTGTGAGTGAGAAAGAGAGAGAAAGAGAAGCTGTGAGTGAGCGAGAGAGAGAAAGAGAAGCTGTGAGTGAGAGAGATAGAGAAAGAGAAGCTGTGAGTGATAGAGAGAGAGAAAGAGAAGCTATGAGTGAGAGAGAGAGAGAGAAAGAGATGCTGTGAGTGAGATAGAGAGAGAAAGAGAAGCTGTGAGTGAGAGAGTGGGAGAAAAAGGGAAGCTGTGAGTGAGAGAGAGAGAAAGAGAAGCTGTGAGTGAGAGAGAGAGTGAGAAGCTGTGAGTGAGTGAGAGAGAGAGAAGCTGTGAGTGAGTGAGAGAGAGAGAAAGAGAAGCTGTGAGTGAGAGTGAGAGAAAGAGAAGCTGTGAGTGAGAGAGAGAGATAAAGACAAGCTGTGAGAGAGAGACAGAGAAAGAGAAGCTGAGTGAGAGAGAGAGAAAGAGAAGCTGTGAGTGAGAGAGAGAGAGAAAGAGAAGCTGTGAGTGAGAGAGAGAGAAAGAGAAGCTGTGAGTGAGAGAGAGAGAGAAAGAGAAGCTGTGAGTGAGAGAGAAAGAGAAAGAGAAGCTGTGAGTGAGAGAGAGAAAGAGAAGCTGTGAGTGAGTGAGTGAGAGAGAGAGAACAGCTGTGAGTGAGAGAGAGAGAGAGAAGCTGTGAGTCAGAGAGAGATAAAGAGAAGCTGTGAGTTCGAAAGAGACTGAGAAAGAGAAGCTGTGAGTTAGAGAGAGAGAGAGAAAGAGAAGCTGTGAGTGAGAGAGAGAGAGAGAAGCTGTGAGTGAGAGAGAGAGAGAGAAGCTGTGAGTGAGAGAGAGAGAGAAGCTGTGTGTGAGAGAGAGAAATGCTGTGAGTGAGAGAGAGAGAGAAGCTGTGAGTGAGAGAGAAAGAGTAGCTGTGAGTGAGAGAGAGAGAGAAAGATAAGCTGAGTGAGAGAAAGAGAGAAAGAGAAGCTGTTAGTGAGAGAGAGAGAAAGAGAAGCTGTGAGTGAGAGAGAGAGAAGCTGTGTGAGAGAGAAAGAAACTCTTTGAGAGGGAGTGAGAGAGAGAGAAAGAGAAGCTGTGTGTGCGAGAGAAAGAAAGAGTAGCTGTGAGTAAGAGAGAGAGAAAGAGAAGCTGTGAGTGAGAGAGAGAGAGAGAAAGAGCTGTGAGTGAGAGAGAGAGAGAAGCTGTGAGTGAGTGAGAGAGAGAGAGAAAGAGAAGCTGTGAGTGAGAGAGAGCGACAGAGAGAGAGAAGCTGTGAGTGAGAGAGAGAAAGACCAGCTGTGAGAGAGAGACAGAGATAGAGAAGCTGAGTGAGAGATAGAGAGAAAGAGAAGCTGTGAGTGAGAGAGAGAGTGAAAGAGAAGGTGTGAGTGAGAGAGAGAGAAAGAGATGCTGTGAGTGTGAGAGAGAGAAAGATAGAGAAGCTGTGAGTGAGATAGAGAGAGAGAAAGAGAAGCTGTGAGTGAGAGAGAGAGAGAAACTGTGAGTGAGTGATAGAAAGAGAGAGAGAGAGAAGATGTGAGTGCTAGAGAGAGAAAGAGAAGCTGTGAGTGAGAGAGAGAGAAAAAGAGAAGCTGTGAGTGAGAGAGAGAGAGAAAGAGAAGCTGTGAGAGAGAGAGAGAAGCTGTGAGTGAGTGAGACAGAGAAAGAGAAGATGTGAGTGAGAGAGAGTAAGAGAAGCTGTGAGTGAGAGAGAGAGAGAAAGAGAAGCTGTGAGTGAGCGAGAGAAAGAGAAGCTGTGAGTGAGAGAGATAGAGAAAGAGAAGCTCTGAGTGAGAGAGAGAGAAAGAGAAGCTGTGAGTGAGAGAGAGAGAAGTTGTGAGTGAGAGAGAGAGAGAAAGAGAAGCTGTGAGTGAGAGAGAAAGAGAAGGTGTGAGTGAGAGAGAGAGAGAAAGAGAAGGTGTGAGTGAGAGAGAGAGAGAAAGAGAAGCTGTGAGTGAGAGAGATATATAGTCAAGCTGTGAGAGAGAGACAGAGAAAGAGACACTGTGAATGAGAGAGAGAGATAAAGAGATGCTGTGTGAGAGAGAGAAGCTGTGAGTGAGAGAGAGAGAGAAGCTGTGAGTGAGAGAGAGAGAGATGTGAGTGAGAGAGAGAAAGAGAAAGAGAAGCTGTGAGTGAGAGAGAGAGAGATAAAGAGAAGCTGTGAGTGAGAGAGAGAGAGAAAGAGAAGCTGTGAGTGAGAGAGAGAGAGAAAGAGAAGCAGTGAGAGAGGGAGAGAGAGAAAGAGAAAGTGTGAGTGAGAGAGAGAGAGAAAGAGAAGTTGTGAGTGAGAGAGAGAGAGAGAAGCTGTGAGTGAGAGAGAGAGAGAAAGAGAAGCTGTGAGAGAGTGAGAGAGAGAGAGAAAAGCTGTGAGAGAGAGAGAGAGAGAAGCTGTGAGTGAGAGAGAGAGAGAAGCTGTGAATGAGAGAGAGAGAAGCTGTGAGTGAGAGAGAGATAAAGAGAAGCTGTGGGTTAGAGAGAGACAGAGAAAGAGAAGCTGTGAGTGAGAGAGAGAGAGAGAGAGAGAAATGCTGTGAGTGAGAGAGAGAGAGAAGCTGTGAGTGAGAGAGAGATAAAGAGAAGCTGTGGGTTAGAGAGAGAGAGAAAAAGAGAAGCTGTGAGTGAGAGAGAGAGAAAGAGATGCTGTGAGTGAGTGAGTGAGAGAGAGAGAACAGCTGTGAGTGAGAGAGAGAGAGAAGCTGTGTCAGAGAGAGATAAAGAGAAGCTGTGAGTTCGAAAGAGACTGAGAAAGAGAAGCTGTGAGTTAGAGAGAGAGAGAGAAAGAGAAGCTGTGAGTGAGAGAGAGAGAGAGAAGCTGTGAGTGAGAGAGAGAGAGAAGCTGTGAGTGAGAGAGAGAGAGAAGCTGTGTGTGAGAGAGAGAAAAGCTGTGAGTGAGAGAGAGAGAGAAGCTGTGAGTGAGAAGAGAAAGAGTAGCTGTGAGTGAGAGAGAGAGAGAAAGATAAGCTGAGTGAGAGAAAGAGAGAAAGAGAAGCTGTGAGTGTGTGAGAGAGAAAGAGAAGCTGTGAGTGAGAGAGAGAGAAGCTGTGTGAGAGAGAAAGAAACTCTTTGAGAGGGAGTGAGAGAGAGAGAGAAAGAGAAGCTGTGTGTGCGAGAGAAAGAAAGAGTAGCTGTGAGTAAGAGAGAGAGAAAGAGAAGCTGTGAGTGAGAGAGAGAGAGAGAAAGAGCTGTGAGTGAGAGAGAGAGAAGCTGTGAGTGAGTGAGAGAGAGAGAGAAAGAGAAGCTGTGAGTGAGAGAGAGAGAGAGAAGCTGTGAGTGAGAGAGAGAGAAAGACCAGCTGTGAGAGAGAGACAGAGATAGAGAAGCTGAGTGAGAGATAGAGAGAAAGAGAATCTGTGAGTGAGAGAGAGAGTGAAAGAGAAGGTGTGAGTGAGAGAGAGAGAAAGAGAAGCTGTGAGTGTGAGAGAGAGAAAGATAGAGAAGCTGTGAGTGAGATAGAGAGAGAGAAAGAGAAGCTGTGAGTGAGAGAGAGAGAGAGAGAAGCTGTGAGTGAGTGATAGAAAGAGAGAGAGAGAGAAGATGTGAGTGCTAGAGAGAGAAAGAGAAGCTGTGAGTGAGAGAGAGAGAAAAAGAGAAGCTGTGAGTGAGAGAGAGAGAGAAAGAGAAGCTGTGAGAGAGAGAGAGAAGCTGTGAGTGAGAGAGAGAGAGAAAGAGAAGATGTGAGTGAGAGAGAGTAAGAGAAGCTGTGAGTGAGAGAGAGAGAGAAAGAGAAGCTGTGAGTGAGCGAGAGAGAGAAAGAGAAGCTGTGAGTGAGAGAGATAGAGAAAGAGAAGCTGTGAGTGAGAGAGAGAGAAAGAGAAGCTGTGAGTGAGAGAGAGAAGTTGTGAGTGAGAGAGAGAGAGAAAGAGAAGCTGTGAGTGAGAGAGAAAGAGAAGGTGTGAGTGAGAGAGAGAGAGAAAGAGAAGGTGTGAGTGAGAGAGAGAGAGAAAGAGAAGCTGTGAGTGAGAGAGAGAGAAAGAGAAGCTGTGAGTGAGATAGAGAGAGAGAAAGAGAAGCTGTGAGTGAGAGAGAGAGAAAAAGAGAAGCTGTGAGTGAGAGAGTGTGTGAAGCTGTGTGTGTGTGAGAGAGAGAGAGCCGCTGTGAGTGAGAGAGAGAGAAGCTGTGAGTGAGAGAGAGAGAAAGAGAAGCTGTGTGAGGGAGAGATAAAGAGAAGCTGTGAGTTAGAGAGAGACAGAGAAAAAGAAGCTGTGAGTGAGAGAGAGAGAAGCTGTGAGTGAGAGAGAGAAAGAGAAGATGTGATTGAGAGAGAGAAAGAGAAGCTGTGAGTGTGAGAGAGAGAAAGATAGAGAA
The DNA here is from genome assembly GCA_035047345.1 of Bradypodion ventrale. Taxonomy (NCBI): domain Eukaryota; kingdom Metazoa; phylum Chordata; class Lepidosauria; order Squamata; family Chamaeleonidae; genus Bradypodion; species Bradypodion ventrale. The sequence goes on along the minus strand of JAWDJE010000018.1, from coordinate 7,325,878 downwards.
GCTGTGAGTGAGATAGAGAGAGAGAAAGAGAAGCTGTGAGTGAGTGAGAGAGAGAAGCTGTGAGTGAGTGATAGAAAGAGAGAGAGAGAAGATGTGAGTGAGAGAGAAAGAGAAGCTGTGAGTGAGAGAGAGAGAAAAAGAGAAGCTGTGAGTGAGAGAGAGAGAGAGAAAGAGAAGCTGTGAGTGTGAGAGAGAAGCTGTGTGAGAGAGAGAGAGAGAAAGAGAAGATGTGAGTGAGAGAGAGAGTAAGAGAAGCTGTGAGTGAGAGAGAGAGAGAAAGAGAAGCTGTGAGTGAGCGAGAGAGAGAAAGAGAAGCTGTGAGTGAGAGAGATAGAGAAAGAGAAGCTGTGAGTGATAGAGAGAGAGAAAGAGAAGCTATGAGTGAGAGAGAGAGAGAGAAAGAGATGCTGTGAGTGAGATAGAGAGAGAAAGAGAAGCTGTGAGTGAGAGAGTGGGAGAAAAAGGGAAGCTGTGAGTGAGAGAGAGAGAAAGAGAAGCTGTGAGTGAGAGAGAGAGAAGCTGTGAGTGAGTGAGAGAGAGAGAAGCTGTGAGTGAGTGAGAGAGAGAGAAAGAGAAGCTGTGAGTGAGAGTGAGAGAAAGAGAAGCTGTGAGTGAGAGAGAGAGAAAAAGACAAGCTGTGAGAGAGAGACAGAGAAAGAGAAGCTGAGAGAGAGAGAGAGAAAGAGAAGCTGTGAGTGAGAGAGAGAGAGAAAGAGAAGCTGTGAGTGAGAGAGAGAGAAAGAGAAGCTGTGAGTGAGAGAGAGAGAGAAAGAGAAGCTGTGAGTGAGAGAGAAAGAGAAAGAGAAGCTGTGAGTGAGAGAGAGAAAGAGAAGCTGTGAGTGAGTGAGTGAGAGAGAGAGAACAGCTGTGAGTGAGAGAGAGAGAGAGAAGCTGTGAGTCAGAGAGAGATAAAGAGAAGCTGTGAGTTCGAAAGAGACTGAGAAAGAGAAGCTGTGAGTTAGAGAGAGAGAGAGAAAGAGAAGCTGTGAGTGAGAGAGAGAGAGAGAAGCTGTGAGTGAGAGAGAGAGAGAAGCTGTGAGTGAGAGAGAGAGAGAAGCTGTGTGTGAGAGAGAGAAATGCTGTGAGTGAGAGAGAGAGAGAAGCTGTGAGTGAGAGAGAAAGAGTAGCTGTGAGTGAGAGAGAGAGAAAGATAAGCTGAGTGAGAGAAAGAGAGAAAGAGAAGCTGTTAGTGAGAGAGAGAGAAAGAGAAGCTGTGAGTGAGAGAGAGAGAAGCTGTGTGAGAGAGAAAGAAACTCTTTGAGAGGGAGTGAGAGAGAGAGAAAGAGAAGCTGTGTGTGCGAGAGAAAGAAAGAGTAGCTGTGAGTAAGAGAGAGAGAAAGAGAAGCTGTGAGTGAGAGAGAGAGAGAGAAAGAGCTGTGAGTGAGAGAGAGAGAGAAGCTGTGAGTGAGTGAGAGAGAGAGAGAAAGAGAAGCTGTGAGTGAGAGAGAGAGACAGAGAGAGAAGCTGTGAGTGAGAGAGAGAAAGACCAGCTGTGAGAGAGAGACAGAGATAGAGAAGCTGAGTGAGAGATAGAGAGAAAGAGAAGCTGTGAGTGAGAGAGAGAGTGAAAGAGAAGGTGTGAGTGAGAGAGAGAGAAAGAGAAGCTGTGAGTGTGAGAGAGAGAAAGATAGAGAAGCTGTGAGTGAGATAGAGAGAGAGAAAGAGAAGCTGTGAGTGAGAGAGAGAGAGAAGCTGTGAGTGAGTGATAGAAAGAGAGAGAGAGAGAAGATGTGAGTGCTAGAGAGAGAAAGAGAAGCTGTGAGTGAGAGAGAGAGAAAAAGAGAAGCTGTGAGTGAGAGAGAGAGAGAAAGAGAAGCTGTGAGAGAGAGAGAGAAGCTGTGAGTGAGTGAGAGAGAGAAAGAGAAGATGTGAGTGAGAGAGAGTAAGAGAAGCTGTGAGTGAGAGAGAGAGAGAAAGAGAAGCTGTGAGTGAGCGAGAGAAAGAGAAGCTGTGAGTGAGAGAGAGAGAAGTTGTGAGTGAGAGAGAGAGAGAAAGAGATGCTGTGAGTGAGAGAGAAAGAGAAGGTGTGAGTGAGAGAGAGAGAGAAAGAGAAGCTGTGAGTGAGAGAGAGAGAGAAAGAGAAGCTGTGAGTGAGAGATATATATAGTCAAGCTGTGAGAGAGAGACAGAGAAAGAGACACTGTGAATGAGAGAGAGAGATAAAGAGATGCTGTGTGAGAGAGAGAAGCTGTGAGTGAGAGAGAGAGAGAAGCTGTGAGTGAGAGAGAGAGAGATGTGAGTGAGAGAGAGAAAGAGAAAGAGAAGCTGTGAGTGAGAGAGAGAGAGATAAAGAGAAGCTGTGAGTGAGAGAGAGAGAGAAAGAGAAGCTGTGAGTGAGAGAGAGAGAGAAAGAGAAGCAGTGAGAGAGGGAGAGAGAGAAAGAGAAAGTGTGAGTGAGAGAGAGAGAGAAAGAGAAGTTGTGAGAGAGAGAGAGAGAGAAGCTGTGAGTGAGAGAGAGAGAGAAAGAGAAGCTGTGAGAGAGTGAGAGAGAGAGAGAAAAGCTGTGAGAGAGAGAGAGAGAAGCTGTGAGTGAGAAAGAGAGAGAGAGAAGATGTGAGTGAGAGAGAGAGAGAAGCTGTGAATGAGAGAGTGAGAAGATGTGAGTGAGAGAGAGATAAAGAGAAGCTGTGGGTTAGAGAGAGACAGAGAAAGAGAAGCTGTGAGTGAGAGAGAGAGAGAGAGAAATGCTGTGAGTGAGAGATAGAGAGAAGCTGTGAGTGAGAGAGAGATAAAGAGAAGCTGTGGGTTAGAGAGAGAGAGAAAGAGAAGCTGTGAGTGAGAGAGAGAGAGAGAGAGACGCTGTGAGTGAGTGAGTGAGAGAGAGAGAACAGCTGTGAGTGAGAGAGAGAGAGAAGCTGTGTCAGAGAGAGATAAAGAGAAGCTGTGAGTTCGAAAGAGACTGAGAAAGAGAAGCTGTGAGTTAGAGAGAGAGAGAGAAAGAGAAGCTGTGAGTGAGAGAGAGAGAGAGAAGCTGTCAGTGAGAGAGAGAGAGAGAAGCTGTGAGTGAGAGAGAGAGAAGCTGTGTGTGTGAGAGAGAAAAACTGTGAGTGAGAGAGAGAGAGAAGCTGTGAGTGAGAGAGAAAGAGTAGCTGTGAGTGAGAGAGAGAGAAAGATAGAGAAGCTGTGAGTGAGATAGAGAGAGAGAAAGAGAAGCTGTGAGTGAGAGAGAGAGAGAAGCTGTGAGTGAGTGATAGAAAGAGAGAGAGAGAGAAGATGTGAGTGCTAGAGAGAGAAAGAGAAGCTGTGAGTGAGAGAGAGAGAAAAAGAGAAGCTGTGAGTGAGAGAGAGAGAGAAAGAGAAGCTGTGAGAGAGAGAGAAGCTGTGAGTGAGAGAGAGAGAGAAAGAGAAGATGTGAGTGAGAGAGAGTAAGAGAAGCTGTGAGTGAGAGAGAGAGAGAAAGAGAAGCTGTGAGTGAGCGAGAGAGAGAAAGAGAAGCTGTGAGGGAGAGAGATAGAGAAAGAGAAGCTGTGAGTGAGAGAGAGTGAAAGAGAAGCTGTGAGTGAGAGAGAGAGAAGTTGTGAGTGAGAGAGAGAGAGAAAGAGAAGCTGTGAGTGAGAGAGAAAGAGAAGGTGTGAGTGAGAGAGAGAGAGAAAGAGAAGGTGTGAGTGAGAGAGAGAGAGAAAGAGAAGCTGTGAGTGAGAGAGAGAGAAAGAGAAGCTGTGAGTGAGATAGAGAGAGAGAAAGAGAAGCTGTGAGTGGGAGAGAGAGAAAAAGAGAAGCTGTGAGTGAGAGAGTGTGTGAAGCTGTGTGTGTGTGTGAGAGAGTGAGCCGCTGTGAGTGAGAGAGAGAGAAGCTGTGAGTGAGACAGAGAGAAAGAGAAGCTGTGTGAGGGAGAGATAAAGAGAAGCTGTGAGTTAGAGAGAGACAGAGAAAGAGAAGCTGTGAGTGAGAGAGAGAGAGAAGCTGTGAGTGAGAGAGAGAAAGAGAAGATGTGATTGAGAGAGAGAAAGAGAAGCTGTGAGTGTGAGAGAGAGAAAGATAGAGAAGCTGTGAGTGAGATAGAGAGAGAGAAAGAGAAGCTGTGAGTGAGTGAGAGAGAGAGAAGCTGTGAGTGAGTGATAGAAAGAGAGAGAGAGAAGATGTGAGAGAGAGAGAAAGAGAAGCTGTGAGTGAGAGAGAGAGAAAAAGAGAAGCTGTGAGTGAGAGAGAGAGAGAGAAAGAGAAGCTGTGAGTGTGAGAGAAAAGCTGTGAGTGAGAGAGAGAGAGAGAAAGAGAAGATGTGAGTGAGAGAGAGAGTAAGAGAAGCTGTGAGTGAGAGAGAGAGAGAAAGAGAAGCTGTGAGTGAGCGAGAGAGAGAAAGAGAAGCTGTGAGTGAGAGAGATAGAGAAAGAGAAGCTGTGAGTGATAGAGTGAGAGAAAGAGAAGCTATGAGTGAGAGAGAGAGAGAGAAAGAGATGCTGTGAGTGAGATAGAGAGAGAAAGAGAAGCTGTGAGTGAGAGAGTGGGAGAAAAAGGGAAGCTGTGAGTGAGAGAGAGAGAAAGAGAAGCTTTAAGTGAGAGAGAGAGAGAAGCTGTGAGTGAGTGAGAGAGAGAGAAGCTGTGAGTGAGTGAGAGAGAGAGAAAGAGAAGCTGTGAGTGAGAGTGAGAGAAAGAGAAGCTGTGAGTGAGAGAGAGAGATAAAGACAAGCTGTGAGAGAGAGACAGAGAAAGAGAAGCTGAGTGAGAGAGAGAGAAAGAGAAGCTGTGAGTGAGAGAGAGAGAGAAAGAGAAGCTGTGAGTGAGAGAGAGAGAAAGAGAAGCTGTGAGTGAGAGAGAGAGAGAAAGAGAAGCTGTGAGTGAGAGAGAGAAAGAGAAGTTGTGAGTGAGAGAGAAAGAAAGAAAGAGAAGCTGTGAGTGAGATAGAGAGAGAGAAAGAGAAGCTGTGAGTGAGAGAGAGAAAGAGAAGCTGTAAGTGAGTGAGTGAGAGAGAGAGAACAGCTGTGAGTGAGAGAGAGAGAGAGAAGCTGTGAGTCAGAGAGAGATAAAGAGAAGCTGTGAGTTCGAAAGAGACTGAGAAAGAGAAGCTGTGAGTTAGAGAGAGAGAGAGAAAGAGAAGCTGTGAGTGAGAGAGAGAGAGAAGCTGTGAGTGAGAGAGAGAGAGAGAAGCTGTGAGTGAGAGAGAGAGAGAAGCTGTGTGTGAGAGAGAGAAAAGCTGTGAGTGAGAGAGAGAGAGAAGCTGTGAGTGAGAGAGAAAGAGTAGCTGTGAGTGAGAGAGAGAGAGAAAGATAAGCTGAGTGAGAGAAAGAGAGAAAGAGAAGCTGTGAGTGAGAGAGAGAGAAAGAGAAGCTGTGAGTGAGAGAGAGAGAAGCTGTGTGAGAGAGAAAGAAACTCTTTGAGAGGGAGTGAGAGAGAGAGAGAAAGAGAAGCTGTGTGTGCGAGAGAGAAAAAGAGTAGCTGTGAGTAAGAGAGAGAGAAAGAGAAGCTGTGAGTGAGAGAGAGAGAGAGAAAGAGCTGTGAGTGAGAGAGAGAGAAGCTGTGAGTGAGTGAGAGAGAGAGAGAAAGAGAAGCTGTGAGTGAGAGAGAGAGAGAGAGAGAAGCTGTGAGTGAGAGAGAGAGAAAGACCAGCTGTGAGAGAGAGACAGAGATAGAGAAGCTGAGTGAGAGATAGAGAGAAAGAGAAGCTGTGAGTGAGAGAGAGAGTGAAAGAGAAGGTGTGAGTGAGAGAGAGAGAAAGAGAAGCTGTGAGTGTGAGAGAGAGAAAGATAGAGAATCTGTGAGTGAGATAGAGAGAGAGAAAGAGAAGCTGTGAGTGAGAGAGAGAGAAGCTGTGAGTGAGTGATAGAAAGAGAGAGAGAGAGAAGATGTGAGTGCTAGAGAGAGAAAGAGAAGCTGTGAGTGAGAGAGAGAGAAAAAGAGAAGCTGTGAGTGAGAGAGAGAGAGAAAGAGAAGCTGTGAGAGAGAGAGAGAAGCTGTGAGTGAGTGAGAGAGAGAAAGAGAAGATGTGAGTGAGAGAGAGTAAGAAAAGCTGTGAGTGAGAGAGAGAGAGAAAGAGAAGCTGTGAGTGAGCGAGAGAGAGAAAGAGAAGCTGTGAGTGAGAGAGATAGAGAAAGAGAAGCTGTGAGTGAGAGAGAGAGAGAAAGAGAAGCTGTGAGTGAGAGAGAGAGAAGTTGTGAGTGAGAGAGAGAGAAAGAGAAGCTGTGAGTGAGAGAGAAAGAGAAGCTGTGAGTGAGAGAGAGAGAGAAAGAGAAGGTGTGAGTGAGAGAGAGAGAAAGAGAAGCTGTGTGTGTGTGAGAGAGAAAGAGAAGCTGTGAGTGAGATAGAGAGAGAGAAAGAGAAGCTGTGAGTGAGAGAGAGAGAAAAAGAGAAGCTGTGAGTGAGAGAGTGTGTGAAGCTGTGTGTGTGTGAGAGAGAGAGAGCCGCTGTGAGTGAGAGAGAGAGACGCTGTGATTGAGAGAGACAGAAAGAGAAGCTGTGTGAGGGAGAGATAAAGAGAAGCTGTGAGTTAGAGAGAGACAGAGAAAGAGAAGCTGTGAGTGAGAGAGAGAGAGAGAAGCTGTGAGTGAGAGAGAGAAAGAGAAGATGTGATTGAGAGAGAGTAAGAGAAGCTGTGAGTGTGAGAGAGAGAAAGATAGAGAAGCTGTGAGTGAGATAGAGAGAGAGAAAGAGAAGCTGTGAGTGAGTGAGAGAGAGAGAAGCTGTGAGTGAGTGATAGAAAGAGAGAGAGAGAAGATGTGAGTGAGAGAGAGAGAAAGAGAAGCTGTGAGTGAGAGAGAGAGAAAAAGAGAAGCTGTGAGTGAGAGAGAGAGAGAAAGAGAAGCTGTGAGTGTGAGAGAGAAGCTGTGAGTGAGAGAGAGAGAGAGAAAGAGAAGATGTGAGTGAGAGAGAGAGTAAGAGAAGCTGTGAGTGAGAGAGAGAGAGAAAGAGAAGCTGTGAGTGAGCGAGAGAGAGAAAGAGAAGCTGTGAGTGAGAGAGATAGAGAAAGAGAAGCTGTGAGTGAGAGAGAGAGAGAAAGAGAAGCTATGAGTGAGAGAGAGAGAGAAGCTGTGAGTGAGAGAGAGAGAGAGAAGCTGTGAGTGAGAGAGAGAAAGATAAGTTGTGAGTGAGAGAGAAAGAAAGAAAGAGAAGCTGTGAGTGAGATAGAGAGAGAGAAAGAGAAGCTGTGAGTGAGAGAGAGAAAGAGAAGCTGTGAGTGAGTGAGTGAGAGAGAGAGAACAGCTGTGAGTGAGAGAGAGAGAGAAGATGTGAGTCAGAGAGAGGTAAAGAGAAGCTGTGAGTTCGAAAGAGACTGAGAAAGAGAAGCTGTGAGTTAGAGAGAGAGAGAGAAAGAGAAGCTGTGAGTGAGAGAGAGAGAGAGAAGCTGTGAGTGAGAGAGAGAGAGAAGCTGTGAGTGAGAGAGAGAGAGAAGCTGTGTGTGTGAGAGAGAAAAGCTGTGAGTGAGAGAGAGAGAGAAGCTGTGAGTGAGAGAGAAAGAGTAGCTGTGAGTGAGAGAGAGAGAGAAAGATAAGCTGAGTGAGAGAAAGAGAGAAAGAGAAGCTGTGAGTGAGAGAGAGAGAAAGAGAAGCTGTGAGTGAGAGAGAGAGAAGCTGTGTGAGAGAGAAAGAAACTCTTTGAGAGGGAGTGAGAGAGAGAGAGAAAGAGAAGCTGTGTGTGCGAGAGAAAGAAAGAGTAGCTGTGAGTAAGAGAGAGAGAAAGAGAAGCTGTGAGTGAGAGAGAGAGAGAGAGAGCTGTGAGTGAGAGAGAGAGAGAAGCTGTGAGTGAGTGAGAGAGAGAGAGAAAGAAAAGCTGTGAGTGAGAGAGAGAGACAGAGAGAGAGAAGCTGTGAGTGAGAGAGAGAGAAAGACCAGCTGTGAGAGAGAGACAGAGATAGAGAAGCTGAGTGAGAGATAGAGAGAAAGAGAAGCTGTGAGTGAGAGAGAGAGTGAAAGAGAAGGTGTGAGTGAGAGAGAGAGAAAGAGAAGCTGTGAGTGTGAGAGAGAGAAAGATAGAGAAGCTGTGAGTGAGATAGAGAGAGAGAAAGAGAAGCTGTGAGTGAGAGAGAGAGAGAGAAGCTGTGAGTGAGTGATAGAAAGAGAGAGAGAGAGAAGATGTGAGTGCTAGAGAGAGAAAGAGAAGCTGTGAGTGAGAGAGAGAGAGAAAGAGAAGCTGTGAGTGAGAGAGAGAGAGAAAGAGAAGCTGTGTGAGAGAGAGAGAAGCTGTGAGTGAGTGAGAGAGAGAAAGAGAAGATGTGAGTGAGAGAGAGTAAGAGAAGCTGTGAGTGAGTGAGAGAGAGAAAGAGAAGCTGTGAGTGAGCGAGAGAAAGAGAAGCTGTGAGTGAGAGAGATAGAGAAAGAGAAGCTGTGAGTGAGAGAGAGAGAAAGAGAAGCTGTGAGTGAGAGAGAGAGAAGTTGTGAGTGAGAGAGAGAGATAAAGAGATGCTGTGTGAGAGAGAGAAGCTGTGAGTGAGAGAGAGAGAAGCTGTGAGTGAGAGAGAGAGAGATGTGAGTGAGAGAGAGAAAGAGAAAGAGAAGCTGTGAGTGAGAGAGAGAGAGATAAAGAGAAGCTGTGAGTGAGAGAGAGAGAGAAAGAGAAGCTGTGAGTGAGAGAGAGAAAGAAAGAGAAGCAGTGAGAGAGGGAGAGAGAGAAAGAGAAAGTGTGAGTGAGAGAGAGAGAGAAAGAGAAGTTGTGAGTGAGTGAGAGAGAGAGAAGCTGTGAGTGAGAGAGAGAGAGAAAGAGAAGCTGTGAGAGAGTGAGAGAGAGAGAAAAGCTGTGTGAGAGAGAGAGAGAAGCTGTGAGTGAGAAAGAGAGAGAGAGAAGATGTGAGTGAGAGAGAGAGAGAAGCTGTGAATGAGAGAGAGAGAAGCTGTGAGTGAGAGAGAGATAAAGAGAAGCTGTGGGTTAGAGAGAGACAGAGAAAGAGAAGCTGTGAGTGAGAGAGAGAGAGAGAGAGAGAAATGCTGTGAGTGAGAGAGAGAGAGAGAAGCTGTGAATGAGAGAGAGATAAAGAGAAGCTGTGGGTTAGAGAGAGAGAGAGAAAGAGAAGCTGTGAGTGAGAGAGAGAGAGAAAGAGACGCTGTGAGTGAGTGAGTGAGAGAGAGAGAACAGCTGTGAGTGAGAGAGAGAGAGAGAAGCTGTGTCAGAGAGAGATAAAGAGAAGCTGTTAGTTCGAAAGAGACTGAGAAAGAGAAGCTGTGAGTTAGAGAGAGAGAGAAAGAGAAGCTGTGAGTGAGAGAGAGAGAGAGAAGCTGTAAGTGAGAGAGAGAGAGAGAAGCTGTGAGTGAGAGAGAGAGAGAAGCTGTGTGTGTGAGAGAGAAAATCTGTGAGTGAGAGAGAGAGAGAAGCTGTGAGTGAGAGAGAAAGAGTAGCTGTGAGTGAGAGAGAGAGAGAAAGATAAGCTGAGTGAGAGAAAGAGAGAAAGAGAAGCTGTGAGTGAGAGAGAGAGAAAGATAAGCTGTGAGTGAGAGAGAGAGAAGCTGTGTGAGAGAGAAAGAAACTCTTTGAGAGGGAGTGAGAGAGAGAGAGAAAGAGAAGCTGTGTGTGCGAGAGAAAGAAAGAGTAGCTGTGAGTAAGAGAGAGTGAAAGAGAAGCTGTGAGTGAGAGAGAGAGAGAGAAAGAGCTGTGAGTGAGAGAGAGAGAGAAAGAGAAGCTGTGAGAGAGTGAGAGAGAGAGAAAAGCTGTGTGAGAGAGAGAGAGAGAAGCTGTGAGTGAGAAAGAGAGAGAGAGAAGATGTGAGAGAGAGAGAGAGAAGCTGTGAATGAGAGAGAGAGAAGCTGTGAGTGAGAGAGATAAAGAGACGCTGTGGGTTAGAGAGAGACAGAGAAAGAGAAGCTGTGAGTGAGAGAGAGAGAGAGAAAAATGCTGTGAGTGAGAGAGAGAGAAGCTGTGAGTGAGAGAGAGATAAAGAGAAGCTGTGGGTTAGAGAGAGAGAGAGAAAGAGAAGCTGTGAGTGAGAGAGAGAGAGAAAGAGATGCTGTGAGTGAGTGAGTGAGAGAGAGAGAACAGCTGTGAGTGAGAGAGAGAGAGAGAAGCTGTGTCAGAGAGAGATAAAGAGAAGCTGTGAGTTCGAAAGAGACTGAGAAAGAGAAGCTGTGAGTTAGAGAGAGAGAGAGAAAGAGAAGCTGTGAGTGAGAGAGAGAGAGAGAAGCTGTAAGTGAGAGAGAGAGAGAAGCTGTGAGTGAGAGAGAGAGAAGCTGTGTGTGAGAGAGAGAAAAGCTGTGAGTGAGAGAGAGAGAGAAGCTGTGAGTGAGAGAGATAGAGAAAGAGAAGCTGTGAGTGAGAGAGAGAGAAAGAGAAGCTGTGAGTGAGAGAGAGAGAAGTTGTGAGTGAGAGAGAGAGAGAAAGATAAGCTGTGAGTGAGAGAGAAAGAGAAGGTGTGAGTGAGAGAGAGAGAGAAAGAGAAGGTGTGAGTGAGAGAGAGAGAGAAAGAGAAGCTGTGAGTGAGAGAGAGAGAGATGTGAGTGAGAGAGAGAAAGAGAAAGAGAAGCTGTGAGTGAGAGAGAGAGAGAGAAAGAGAAGCTGTGAGTGAGAGAGAGAGAGAAAGAGAAGCTGTGAGTGAGAGAGTGAGAGAAAGAGAAGCAGTGAGAGAGGGAGAGAGAGAAAGAGAAAGTGTGAGTGAGAGAGAGAGAGAAAGAGGTTGTGAGTGAGAGAGAGAGAGAGAAGCTGTGAGTGAGAGAGAGAGAGAAAGAGAAGCTGTGAGAGAGTGAGAGAGAGAGAAAAGCTGTGAGAGAGAGAGAGAGAAGCTGTGAGTGAGAAAGAGAGAGAGAGAAGATGTGAGTGAGAGAGAGAGAGAAGCTGTGAATGAGAGAGAGAGAAGCTGTGAGTGAGAGAGAGATAAAGAGACGCTGTGGGTTAGAGAGAGACAGAGAAAGAGAAGCTGTGAGTGAGAGAGAGAGAGAGAGAGAAATGCTGTGAGTGAGAGAGAGAGAGAAGCTGTGAGTGAGAGAGAGATAAAGAGAAGCTGTGGGTTAGAGAGAGAGAGAGAAAGAGAAGCTGTGAGTGAGAGAGAGAGAGAAAGAGACGCTGTGAGTGAGTGAGTGAGAGAGAGAGAACAGCTGTGAGTGAGAGAGAGAGAGAGAAGCTGTGTCAGAGAGAGATAAAGAGAAGCTGTGAGTTCGAAAGAGACTGAGAAAGAGAAGCTGTGAGTTAGAGAGAGAGAGAGAAAGAGAAGCTGTGAGTGAGAGAGAGAGAGAGAAGCTGTAAGTGAGAGAGAAAGAAACTCTTTGAGAGGGAGTGAGAGAGAGAGAGAAAGAGAAGCTGTGTGTGCGAGAGAAAGAAAGAGTAGCTGTGAGTAAGAGAGAGAGAAAGAGAAGCTGTGAGTGAGAGAGAGAGAGAGAAAGAGCTGTGAGTGAGAGAGAGAGAAGCTGTGAGTGAGTGAGAGAGAGAAAGAAAGAGAAGCTGTGAGTGAGAGAGAGAGAGAGAGAAGCTGTGAGTGAGAGAGAGAGAAAGACCAGCTGTGAGAGAGAGACAGAGATAGAGAAGCTGAGTGAGAGATAGAGAGAAAGAGAAGCTGTGAGTGAGAGAGAGAGTGAAAGAGAAGGTGTGAGTGAGAGAGAGAGAAAGAGAATCTGTGAGTGTGAGAGAGAGAAAGATAGAGAAGCTGTGAGTGAGATAGAGAGAGAGAAAGAGAAGCTGTGAGTGAGAGAGAGAGAGAAGCTGTGAGTGAGTGATAGAAAGAGAGAGAGAGAGAAGATGTGAGTGCTAGAGAGAGAAAGAGAAGCTGTGAGTGAGAGAGAGAGAGAAAGAGAAGCTGTGAGAGAGAGAGAGAAGCTGTGAGTGAGAGAGAGAGAAAGAGAAGATGTGAGTGAGAGAGAGTAAGAGAAGCTGTGAGTGAGAGAGAGAGAGAAAGAGAAGCTTTGAGTGAGCGAGAGAGAGAAAGAGAAGCTGTGAGTGAGAGAGATAGAGAAAGAGAAGCTGTGAGTGAGAGAGAGAGAAAGAGAAGCTGTGAGTGAGAGAGAGAGAAGTTGTGAGTGAGAGAGAGAGAGAAAGAGAAGCTGTGAGTGAGAGAGAAAGAGAAGGTGTGAGTGAGAGAGAGAGAGAAAGAGAAGGTGTGAGTGAGAGAGAGAGAGAAAGAGAAGCTGTGAGTGAGAGAGAGAGAAAGAGAAGCTGTGAGTGAGATAGAGAGAGAGAAAGAGAAGCTGTGAGTTGGAGAGAGAGAAAAAGAGAAGCTGTGAGTGAGAGAGTGTTGAAGCTGTGTGTGTGTGAGAGAGAGTGAGCCGCTGTGAGTGAGAGAGAGAGAAGCTGTGAGTGAGAGAGAGAGAAAGAGAAGCTGTGTGAGGGAGAGATAAAGAGAAGCTGTGAGTTAGAGAGAGACAGAGAAAGAGAAGCTGTGAGTGAGAGAGAGAGAGAGAAGCTGTGAGTGAGAGAGAGAAAGAGAAGATGTGATTGAGAGACAGAAAGAGAAGCTGTGAGTGTGAGAGAGAGAAAGATAGAGAAACTGTGAGTGAGATAGAGAGAGAGAAAGAGAAGCTGTGAGTGAGTGAGAGAGAGAGAAGCTGTGAGTGAGTGATAGAAAGAGAGAGAGAGAAGATGTGAGTGAGAGAGAGAGAAAGAGAAGCTGTGAGTGAGAGAGAGAGAAAAAGAGAAGCTGTGAGTGAGAGAGAGAGAGAGAAAGAGAAGCTGTGAGTGTGAGAGAGAAGCTGTGAGTGAGAGAGAGAGAGAAAGAGAAGATGTGAGTGAGAGAGAGAGTAAGAGAAGCTGTGAGTGAGAGAGAGAGAGAAAGAGAAGCTGTGAGTGAGCGAGAGAGAGAAAGAGAAGCTGTGAGTGAGAGAGATAGAGAAAGAGAAGCTGTGAGTGATAGAGAGAGAAAGAGAAGCTATGAGTGAGAGAGAGAGAGAGAAAGAGATGCTGTGAGTGAGATAGAGAGAGAAAGAGAAGCTGTGAGTGAGAGAGTGGGAGAAAAAGGGAAGCTGTGAGTGAGAGAGAGAGAAAGAGAAACTATGAGTGAGAGAGAGAGAGAAGCTGTGATTGAGTGAGAGAGAGAGAAGCTGTGAGTGAGTGAGAGAGAGAGAGAAGCTGTGAGTGAGAGTGAGAGAAAGAGAAGCTGTGAGTGAGAGAGAGAGATAAAGACAAGCTGTGAGAGAGAGACAGAGAAAGAGAAGCTGAGTGAGAGAGAGAGAAAGAGAAGCTGTGAGTGAGAGAGAGAGAGAAAGAGAAGCTGTGAGTGTGAGAGAGAGAAAGAGAAGCTGTGAGTGTGAGAGAGAGAGAAAGAGAAGCTGTGAGTGAGAGAGAGAGAGAAAGAGAAGCTGTGCGTGAGAGAGAGAAAGAGAAGTTGTGAGTGAGAGAGAAAGAAAGAAAGAGAAGCTGTGAGTGAGATAGAGAGAGAGAAAGAGAAGCTGTGAGTGAGAGAGAGAAAGAGAAGCTGTGAGTGAGTGAGTGAGAGAGAGAGAACAGCTGTGAGTGAGAGAGATAGAGAGAAGCTGTGAGTCAGAGAGAGATAAAGAGAAGCTGTGAGTTCGAAAGAGACTGAGAAAGAGAAGCTGTGAGTTAGAGAGAGAGAGAGAAAGAGAAGCTGTGAGTGAGAGAGAGAGAGAAGCTGTGAGTGAGAGAGAGAGAGAGAAGCTGTGAGTGTGAGAGAGAGAGAAGCAGTGTGTGAGAGAGAGAAAAGCTGTGAGTGAGAGAGAGAGAGAAGCTGTGAGTGAGAGAGAAAGAGTAGCTGTGAGTGAGAGAGAGAGAGAAAGATAAGCTGAGAGAAAGAGAGAAAGAGAAGCTGTGAGTGAGAGAGAGAAAAAGAGAAGCTGTGAGTGAGAGAGAGAGAAGCTGTGTGAGAGAGAAAGAAACTCTTTGAGAGGGAGTGAGAGAGAGAGAGAAAGAGAAGCTGTGTGTGTGAGAGAAAGAAAGAGTAGCTGTGAGTAAGAGAGAGAGAAAGAGAAGCTGTGAGTGAGAGAGAGAGAGAGAGAGAAAGAGCTGTGAGTGAGAGAGAGAGAGAAGCTGTGAGTGAGTGAGAGAGAGAGAGAAAGAGAAGCTGTGAGTGAGAGAGAGAGAGAGAGAGAGAAGCTGTGAGTGAGAGAGAGAGAAAGACCAGCTGTGAGAGAGAGACAGAGATAGAGAAGCTGAGTGAGAGATAGAGAGAAAGAGAAGCTGTGAGTGAGAGAGAGAGTGAAAGAGAAGGTGTGAGTGAGAGAGAGAGAAAGAGAAGCTGTGAGTGTGAGAGAGAGAAAGATAGAGAAGCTGTGAGTGAGATAGAGAGAGAGAAAGAGAAGCTGTGAGTGAGAGAGAGAGAAGCTGTGAGTGAGTGATAGAAAGAGAGAGAGAGAAGATGTGAGTGCTAGAGAGAGAAAGAGAAGCTGTGAGTGAGAGAGAGAGAAAAAGAGAAGCTGTGAGTGAGAGAGAGAAAGAAAGAGAAGCTGTGAGAGAGAGAGAGAAGCTGTGAGTGAGTGAGAGAGAGAAAGAGAAGATGTGAGTGAGAGAGAGTAAGAGAAGCTGTGAGTGAGAGAGAGAGAGAAAGAGAAGCTGTGACTGAGCGAGAGAGAGAAAGAGAAGCTGTGAGTGAGAGAGATAGAGAAAGAGAAGCTGTGAGTGAGAGAGAGAGAAAGAGAAGCTGTGAGTGAGAGAGAGAGAAGTTGTGAGTGAGAGAGAGAGAAAGAGAAGCTGTGAGTGAGAGAGAAAGAGAAGGTGTGAGTGAGAGAGAGAGAGAAAGAGAAGGTGTGAGTGAGAGAGAGAGAGAAAGAGAAGCTGTGAGTGAGAGAGAGAGAAAGAGAAGCTGTGAGTGAGATAGAGAGAGAGAAAGAGAAGCTGTGAGTGAGAGAGAGAGAAAAAGAGAAGCTGTGAGTGAGAGAGTGTGTGAAGCTGTGTGTGTGTGAGAGAGAGAGAGCCGCTGTGAGTGAGAGAGAGAGAAGCTGTGAGTGAGAGAGAGAAAAAGAGAAGCTGTGTGAGGGAGAGATAAAGAGAAGCTGTGAGTTAGAGAGAGACAGAGAAAGAGAAGCTGTGAGTGAGAGAGAGAGAGAGAAGCTGTGAGTGAGAGAGAGAAAGAGAAGATGTGATTGAGAGAGAGAAAGAGAAGCTGTGAGTGTGAGAGAGAGAAAGATAGAGAAGCTGTGAGTGAGATAGAGAGAGAGAAAGAGAAGCTGTGAGTGAGTGAGAGAGAGAGAAGCTGTGAGTGAGTGATAGAAAGAGAGAGAGAGAAGATGTGAGTGAGAGAGAGAGAAAAAGAGAAGCTGTGAGTGAGAGAGAGAGAGAAAGAGAAGCTGTGAGTGTGAGAGAGAAGCTGTGAGTGAGAGAGAGAGAGAGAAAGAGAAGATGTGAGTGAGAGAGAGTGTAAGAGAAGCTGTGAGTGAGAGAGAGAGAAAGAGAAGCTGTGAGTGAGCGAGAGAGAGAAAGAGAAGCTGTGAGTGAGAGAGATAAAGAGAAGCTGTGAGTGATAGAGAGAGAGAAAGAGAAGCTATGAGTGAGAGAGAGAGAGAGAAAGAGATGCTGTGAGTGAGATAGAGAGAGAAAGAGAAGCTGTGAGTGAGAGAGAGAGAGAGAGAAGCTGTGAGTGAGTGAGAGAGAGAGAAGCTGTGAGTGAGTGAGAGAGAGAGAAAGAGAAGCTGTGAGTGAGAGTGAGAGAAAGAGAAGCTGTGAGTGAGAGAGAGAGATAAAGACAAGCTGTGAGAGAGAGACAGAGAAAGAGAAGCTGAGTTAGAGAGAGAGAAAGAGAAGCTGTGAGTGAGAGAGAGAGAGAAAGAGAAGCTGTGAGTGAGAGAGAGAGAAAGAGAAGCTGTGAGTGAGAGAGAGAGAGAAAGAGAAGCTGTGAGTGAGAGAGAGAAAGAGAAGTTGTGAGTGAGAGAGAGAGAAGCTGTGAGTGAGTGATAGAAAGAGAGAGAGAGAAGATGTGAGTGCTAGAGAGAGAAAGAGAAGCTGTGAGTGAGAGAGAGAGAAAAAGAGAAGCTGTGAGTGAGAGAGAGAAAGAAAGAGAAGCTGTGAGAGAGAGAGAGAAGCTGTGAGTGAGTGAGAGAGAGAAAGAGAAGATGTGAGTGAGAGAGAGTAAGAGAAGCTGTGAGTGAGAGAGAGAGAGAAAGAGAAGCTGTGACTGAGCGAGAGAGAGAAAGAGAAGCTGTGAGTGAGAGAGATAGAGAAAGAGAAGCTGTGAGTGAGAGAGAGAGAAAGAGAAGCTGTGAGTGAGAGAGAGAGAAGTTGTGAGTGAGAGAGAGAGAAAGAGAAGCTGTGAGTGAGAGAGAAAGAGAAGGTGTGAGTGAGAGAGAGAGAGAAAGAGAAGGTGTGAGTGAGAGAGAGAGAGAAAGAGAAGCTGTGAGTGAGAGAGAGAGAAAGAGAAGCTGTGAGTGAGATAGAGAGAGAGAAAGAGAAGCTGTGAGTGAGAGAGAGAGAAAAAGAGAAGCTGTGAGTGAGAGAGTGTGTGAAGCTGTGTGTGTGTGAGAGAGAGAGAGCCGCTGTGAGTGAGAGAGAGAGAAGCTGTGAGTGAGAGAGAGAAAAAGAGAAGCTGTGTGAGGGAGAGATAAAGAGAAGCTGTGAGTTAGAGAGAGACAGAGAAAGAGAAGCTGTGAGTGAGAGAGAGAGAGAGAAGCTGTGAGTGAGAGAGAGAAAGAGAAGATGTGATTGAGAGAGAGAAAGAGAAGCTGTGAGTGTGAGAGAGAGAAAGATAGAGAAGCTGTGAGTGAGATAGAGAGAGAGAAAGAGAAGCTGTGAGTGAGTGAGAGAGAGAGAAGCTGTGAGTGAGTGATAGAAAGAGAGAGAGAGAAGATGTGAGTGAGAGAGAGAGAAAAAGAGAAGCTGTGAGTGAGAGAGAGAGAGAAAGAGAAGCTGTGAGTGTGAGAGAGAAGCTGTGAGTGAGAGAGAGAGAGAGAAAGAGAAGATGTGAGTGAGAGAGAGTGTAAGAGAAGCTGTGAGTGAGAGAGAGAGAAAGAGAAGCTGTGAGTGAGCGAGAGAGAGAAAGAGAAGCTGTGAGTGAGAGAGATAAAGAGAAGCTGTGAGTGATAGAGAGAGAGAAAGAGAAGCTATGAGTGAGAGAGAGAGAGAGAAAGAGATGCTGTGAGTGAGATAGAGAGAGAAAGAGAAGCTGTGAGTGAGAGAGAGAGAGAGAGAAGCTGTGAGTGAGTGAGAGAGAGAGAAGCTGTGAGTGAGTGAGAGAGAGAGAAAGAGAAGCTGTGAGTGAGAGTGAGAGAAAGAGAAGCTGTGAGTGAGAGAGAGAGATAAAGACAAGCTGTGAGAGAGAGACAGAGAAAGAGAAGCTGAGTTAGAGAGAGAGAAAGAGAAGCTGTGAGTGAGAGAGAGAGAGAAAGAGAAGCTGTGAGTGAGAGAGAGAGAAAGAGAAGCTGTGAGTGAGAGAGAGAGAGAAAGAGAAGCTGTGAGTGAGAGAGAGAAAGAGAAGTTGTGAGTGAGAGAGAGAGAAGTTGTGAGTGAGCGAGAGAGAAAGAGAAGCTGTGAGTGAGAGAGAAAGAGAAGCTGTGAGTGAGAGAGAGAAAGAGAAAAGCTGTGAGTGAGAGAGAGAGAGAAGCTGTGAGTGAGAGAGAGATAAAGAGAAGCTGTGAGAGAGAGACAGAGAAAGAGAAGCTGTGAGTGAGAGAGAGAGAGAAGCTGTGAGTGAGAGAGAGATAAAGAGAAGCTGTGAGTTAGAGAGAGACAGAGAAAGAGAAGCTGTGAGTGAGAGTGAGAGAGAAAGAGAAGCTGTGAGTGAGAGAGAGAGAGAAAGAGAAGCTGTGAGTGAGAGAGAGAAAGAGAAGTTGTGAGTGAGAGAGAAAGAAAGAAAGAGAAGCTGTGAGTGAGATAGAGAGAGAGAAAGAGAAGCTGTGAGTGAGAGAGAGAAAGAGAAGGTGTGAGTGAGAGAGAGAGAAGTTGTGAGTGAGAGAGAGAGAAAGAGAAGCTGTGAGTGAGAGAGAAAGAGAAGGTGTGAGTGAGAGAGAGAGAAAGAGAAGGTGTGAGTGAGAGAGAGAGAAAGAGAAGCTGTGAGTGAGAGAGAGAGAAAGAGAAGCTGTGAGTGAGAGAAAGAGAGAGAGAAGGAGAAGCTGTGAGTGAGATAGATAGAGAGAAAGAGAAGCTGTGAGTGAGAGAGAGACAGAGAAAGAGAAGCTGTGAGTGAGTGAGAGAGAGAGAAGCTGTGAGTGAGAGAGAGAGAAAGAGCAGCTGTGTGAGGGAGAGATAAAGAGAAGCTGTGAGTTAGAGAGAGACAGAGAAAGAGAAGCTGTGAGTGAGAGAGAGAGAAGCTGTGAGTGAGAGAGAGAAAGAGAAGATGTGAGTGAGAGAGAGAAAGAGACGGTGTGAGGGAGAGAGAAAGAGAAGCTGTGACTGAGAGAGAGAGATAAAAACAAGCTGTGAGTTAGAGAGAGACAGAGAAAGAGAAGCTGTGAGTGAGAGAGAGAGAAAGAGAAGCTGTGAGTAAAAGAAAGAGAGAGATAAATAGAAGCTGTGAGTTAGATAGAGAAAGAGAAGCTGTGAGTGAGAGAGAGAAAGAGAAGTTGTGAGTGAGAGAGAAAGAAAGAAAGAGAAGCTGTGAGTGAGATAGAGAGAGAGAAAGAGAAGCTGTGAGTGAGAGAGAGAAAGAGAAGCTGTGAGTGAGAGAGAGAGAAGTTGTGAGTGAGAGAGAGAGAAAGAGAAGCTGTGAGTGAGAGAGAAAGAGAAGGGGTGAGTGAGAGAGAGAGAAAGAGAAGGGGTGAGTGAGAGAGAGAGAGAAAGAGCAGCTGTGTGAGGGAGAGATAAAGAGAAGCTGTGAGTTAGAGAGAGAGAAAAAGAGAAGCTGTGAGTGAGAGAGAGAGAAAGAGAAAAGCTGTGAGTGAGAGAGAGAGAGAAGCTGTGAGTGAGAGAGAGATAAAGAGAAGCTGTGAGTTAGAGAGAGACAGAGAAAGAGAAGCTGTGAGTGAGAGAGAGAGAGAGAAGCTGTGAGTGAGAGAGAGATAAAGAGAAGCTGTGAGTTAGAGAGAGACAGAGAAAGAGAAGCTGTGAGTGAGAGTGAGAGAGAAAGAGAAGCTGTGAGTGAGAGAGAGAGAGAAAGAGAAGCTGTGAGTGAGAGAGAGAAAGAGAAGTTGTGAGTGAGAGAGAGAAAAGTTGTGAGTGAGAGAGAGAGAGAAAGAGAAGCTGTGAGTGAGAGAGAAAGAGAAGGTGTGAGTGAGAGAGAGAGAAAGAGAAGGTGTGAGTGAGAGAGAGAGAAAGAGAAGCTGTGAGTGAGAGAGAGAGAAAGAGAAGCTGTGAGTGAGAGAAAGAGAGAGAGAAGGAGAAGCTGTGAGTGAGATAGATAGAGAGAAAGAGAAGCTGTGAGTGAGAGAGAGACAGAGAAAGAGAAGCTGTGAGTGAGTGAGAGAGAGAGAAGCTGTGAGTGAGAGAGAGAGAAAGAGCAGCTGTGTGAGGGAGAGATAAAGAGAAGCTGTGAGTTAGAGAGAGACAGAGAAAGAGAAGTTGTGAGTGAGAGAGAGAGAGAAGCTGTGAGTGAGAGAGAGAAAGAGAAGATGTGATTGAGAGAGAGAAAGAGACGGTGTGAGGGAGAGAGAAAGAGAAGCTGTGACTGAGAGAGAGAAATAAAAACAAGCTGTGAGTTAGAGAGAGACAGAGAAAGAGAAGCTGTGAGTGAGAGAGAGAGAAAGAGAAGCTGTGAGTAAGAGAAAGAGAGAGATAAATAGAAACTGTGAGTTAGATAGAGAAAGAGAAGCTGTGAGTGAGAGACAGAGAGAAGCTGTGAGTGAGAGAGAGAGAGAGAAAAAGAAGATGTGAGTGAGAGAGAGAGAAAGAGAAGCTGTGAGAGAGAGTGTGTGAGAGAGAGAGAAAAGCTGTGAGTGAGAGAGAGAGAGAGAAGCTGTAGGTGAGAAAGAGAGAGAGAGAAGATGTGAGTGAGAGAGTGAGAGAGAAGCTGTGAGTGAGAGAGAGATAGAGAAGCTGTGAGTGAGAGAGAGATAAAGAGAAGCTGTGAGTTAGATAGAGACAGAGAAAGAGAAGCTGTGAGTGAGAGAGAGAGAAAGAGAAAAGCTGTGAGTGAGAGAGAGAGAGATAAAGAGAAGCTGTGAGTTAGAGAGAGACAGAGAAAGAGAAGCTGTGAGTGAGAGAGAGAGAGAGAGAAGCTGTGAGTGAGAGAGAGATAAAGAGAAGCTGTGAGTTAGAGAGAGACAGAGAAAGAGAAGCTGTGAGTGAGAGAGAGAGAGAAAGAGAAGCTGTGATTGAGAGAGAGAGAGAAAGAGAAGCTGTGAGTGAGAGAGAGAGAGAGAAAGAGAAGCTATGAGTGAGAGAGAGAGAGAAAGAGAAGCTGTGAGTGAGAGAGAAAGAGAGAGAAGCTGTGAGTGAGAGAGAGAGAGAACGAGAAGCTGTGAGTGAGAGAGAGAGAGAAACTGTGAAGAGTGAGAGAGAGAAGCTGTGAGTGAGTGAGAGAGAGAGAGAGAGAAGCTGTGAGAGAGATAGAGAGAAAGAGAAGCTGTAAGTGAGAGAGAGAGAAATAGAACCTGAGAGTGAGAGAGAGATAAAGGGAAGCTGTGAGTTAGAGAGAGACAAAGAGAAGCTGTGAGTGAGAGAGAGAGAGAGAAAGAGAAAGAGAGGCTGTGTGTGTGTGAGAGAGAAGCTGTGAGTGAGTGAGAGAGAGAGAGGGAGAAATAGAAGCTGTGAGAGAGAGAGAAAGAGAAGCTGTGAGTGAGAGAGAGATATAGTTAAGCTGTGAGAGAGAGACAGAGAAAGAGACACTGTGAGTGAGAGAGAGATAAAGAGATGCTGTGAGAGAGAGAGAAGCTATGAGTGAGAGTGAGAGAGAGATGTGAGTGAGAGAGAGAAAGAGAAAGAGAAGCTGTGAGTGAGAGAGAGATAAAGAGAAGCTGTGAGTGAGAGAGTGAGAAAGAGAAGCTGTGAGTGTGAGAGAGAGAAAGGTAGAGAAGCTGTGAGTGAGATAGAGAGAGAGAAAGAGAAGCTGTGAATGAGAGAAAGAGAGACAGAAGGAGAAGCTGTGAGTGAGATAGATAGAGAGAAAGAGAAGCTGTGAGTGAGAGAGAGACAGAGAAAGAGAAGCTGTGAGTGAGTGAGAGAGAGAGAAGCTGTGAGTGAGAGAGAGAGAAAGAGCAGCTGTGTGAGGGAGAGATAAAGAGAAGCTGTGAGTTAGAGAGAGACAGAGAAAGAGAAGCTGTGCGTGAGAGAGAGAGAGAAGCTGTGAGTGAGAGAGAGAAAGAGAAGATGTGATTGAGAGAGAAAAAGAGACGGTGTGAGGGAGAGAGAAAGAGAAGCTGTGACTGAGAGAGAGAGATAAAAACAAGCTGTGAGTTAGAGAGAGACAGAGAAAGAGAAGCTGTGAGTGAGAGAGAGAGAAAGAGAAGCTGTGAGTAAGAGAAAGAGAGAGATAAATAGAAGCTGTGAGTTAGATAGAGAAAGAGAAGCTGTGAGTGAGAGACAGAGAGAAGCTGTGAGTGAGAGAGAGAGAGAGAAAAAGAAGATGTGAGTGAGAGAGAGAGAAAGAGAAGCTGTGAGAGAGAGAGACAAAGAGAAGCTGTGAGTGAGAGAGAGAGTAAGAGAAGCTGTGAGTGAGAGAGAGAGAGAGAAGCTGTGTGTGTGTGAGAGAGAGGCTATGTGTGTGTGAGAGAGAAAGAGAAGCTGTGAGTGAGAGTGAGTGAAAGAGAGAGAGAGAAGCTGTGACAGTGATAGAGAGAGAGCAAAAGAGAAGCTGTGAGTGAGAGAGAGAGAAAGAGAAGCTGTGAGTGAGAGAGAGAGAAACAGAAGCTGTGAGTGAGAGAGAGAGAAAGAGAAGCTGAATAAGAAAGAGAGAGAGAAAGAGAAGCTGTGAGTGAGAGAGAGAGAAAGAGAAGCTGTGAGTGAGAGAGAGAGAGAGCGAAAGAGACGCTGAGAGTGCGAGAGAGAGAAAGAGTAGCTGTGAGTGAGAGAGAGAGAAAGAGAAGCTGTGAGAAAGAGAGAGAGAAAGAGAAGCTGTGAGTGAGAGAGAGAGAAAGATAAGCTGAGAGAGAGAGAGAAAGAGAAGCTGAGTGAGAGAGAGAGAGAGAAAGGGAAGCTGTGTGTGAGAGAGAGAGAAGCTGTGAGTGAGTGAGAGAGAGAGAGAAAGAAAGAAAGAGAAGCTGTGAGTGAGAGAGAGACAGAGAGAGAGACACTGTGAGTGAGAGAGAGAGCGAGAAAGAGATGCTGTGTGTGTGAGAGAGAGAAGATGTGAGTGAGAGAGAGAGAGAGAAGCTGTGAGTGAGAGAGAGAGATGTGAGTGAGAGAGAGAAAGAGAAAGAGAAGCTGTGAGTGAGAGATAGAGAGAAAGAGAAGCAGTGAGAGAGGGAGAGAGAAAGAGAAGCTGTGAGTGAGAGAGAGAGAGAAAGAGAACTTGTGAGTGAGAGAGAGAGAGAAGCTGTGAGTGAGAGAGAAAGAGAAGCTGTGAGTGAGAGATATATATAGTCAAGCTGTGAGAGAGAGACAGAAAGAGACACTGTGAGTGAGAGAGAGAGAGAAAGAGTTTCTGAGAGAGAGAAAGAGAGAAGCTTTGAGTGAGAGAGAGAGAGTGAAGCTGTGAGTGAGTGCGAGAGAGAGATGAGAGTGAGTGAGAGAAAGTGAAAGAGAAGCAGTGAGTGAGAGAGAGAGAAAGAGAAGCTGTGAGTGAGTGAGAGAGAGAGAGAAAGAGAAGCAGTGAGAGAGGGAGAGAGAGAGAGAAAGAGAAGCAGTTAGTGAGAGAGAGAGAGAGAAAGAGAAGCTGTGAGAAAGAGTGAGAGAGAGAGAAAAGCTGTGAGTGAGAGAGAGAGAGAAGGTGTGCGTGAGAAAGAGAGAGAGAGAAGATGTGAGTGAGAGAGTGAGAGAGAAGCTGTGAGTGAGAGAGAGAGAAAGAGAAGCTGTGAGAGAGAGTGAGTGAGAGAGAGAGAAAAGCTGTGAGTGAGAGAGAGAGAGAGAAGCTGTAGGTGAGAAAGAGAGAGAGAGAAGCTGTGAGTGAGAGAGTGAGAGAGAAGCTGTGAGTGAGAGAGAGATAGAGAAGCTGTGAGTGAGAGAGAGATAAAGAGAAGCTGTGAATTAGAGAGAGACAGAGAAAGAGAAGCTGTGAGTGAGAGAGAGAGAGAAGCTGTGAGTGAGAGAGAGATAAAGAGAAGCTGTGAGTTAGAGAGAGACAGAGAAAGAGAAGCTGTGAGTGAGAGAGAGAGAGAAAGAGAAGCTGTGATTGAGAGAGAGAGAGAAAGAGAAGCTGTGAGTGAGAGAGAGAGAGAGAGAAAGAGAAGCTGTGAGTGAGAGAGAGAGAAAGAGAAGCTGTGAGTGAGAGAGAAAGAGAGAGAAGCTGTGAGTGAGAGAGAGAGAGAGAACGAGAAGCTGTGAGAGAGAGAGAGAGAGAAACTGTGAGTGAGTGAGAGAGAGAAGCTGTGAGTGAGTGAGTGAGAGAGAGAGAGAAGCTGTGAGAGAGAGAGAGAGAAAGAGAAGCTGTAAGTGAGAGAGAGAGAAATAGAACCTGAGAGTGAGAGAGAGATAAAGGGAAGCTGTGAGTTAGAGAGAGACAAAGAGAAGCTGTGAGTGAGAGAGAGAGAGAGAAAGAGAAAGAGAGGCTGTGTGTGAGAGAGAGAGAGAAGCTGTGAGTGAGTGAGAGAGAGAGAGGGAGAAATAGAAGCTGTGAGAGAGTGAGAAAGAGAAGCTGTGAGTGAGAGAGATATATAGTTAAGCTGTGAGAGAGAGACAGAGAAAGAGACACTGTGAGTGAGAGAGAGATAAAGAGATGCTGTGAGAGAGAGAGAAGCTGTGAGTGAGAGAGAGAGAGAAGCTGTGAGTGAGAGTGAGAGAGAGATGTGAGTGAGAGAGAGAAAGAGAAAGAGAAGCTGTGAGTGAGAGATAGAGATAAAGAGAAGCTGTGAGTGAGAGAGAGAGAAAGAGAAGCTGTGAGTGTGAGAGAGAGAAAGATAGAGAAGCTGTGAGTGAGATAGAGAGAGAGAAAGAGAAGCTGTGAGTGAGAGAGAGAGAGAGAGAAGCTGTGAGTGAGTGATAGAAAGAGAGAGAGAGAGAAGATGTGAGTGAGAGAGAGAGAAAGAGAAGCTGTGAGTGAGAGAGAGAGAAAAAGAGAAGCTGTGAGAGAGAGAGAGAGAGAAAGAGAAGCTGTGAGTGAGAGAGAGAGAAGCTGTGAGTGAGAGAGAGAGAGAAAGAGAAGATGTGAGTGAGAGAGAGAGTAAGAGAAGCTGTGAGTGAGAGAGAGAGAGAAAGAGAAGCTGTGAGTGAGCGAGATAGAGAAAGAGAAGCTGTGAGTGAGAGAGATAGAGAAAGAGAAGCTGTGAGTGATAGAGAGAGAGAGAGAAGCTGTGAGTGAGAGAGAGAGAGAAAGAAAGAGATGCTGTGAGTGAGATAGAGAGAGAAAGAGAAGCTGTGAGTGAGAGAGTGGGAGAAAAAGGGAAGCTGTGAGTGAGAGAGAGAGAAAGAGAAGCTGTGAGTGAGAGAGAGAGAGAAAGAGAAGCTGTGAGTGAGTGAGAGAGAGAGAAGCTGTGAGTGAGTGAGAGAGAGAGAGAGAAAGAGAAGCTGTGAGTGAGAGAGAGAGAAAGAGAAGCTGTGAGTGAGAGAGAGATAAAGACAAGCTGTGAGAGAGAGACAGAGAAAGAGAAGCTGAGTGAGAGAGAGAGAAGGAGAAGCTGTGAGTGAGAGAGACAGAGAAAGAGAAGCTGTGAGTGAGAGAGAGAAAGAAAGAGAAGCTGTGTGTGAGAGAGAGAAAGAGAAGTTGTGAGTGAGGGAGAGATAAAGAGAAGCTGTGAGTTAGAGAGAGGCAGAGAAAGAGAAGCTGTGAGTGAGAGAGAGAGAGAGAGAGAATCTGTGAGTGAGAGAGAGATAAAGAGAAGCTGTGAGTTAGAGAGAGACAGAGAAAGAGAAGCTGTGAGTGAGAGAGAGAGAAAGAGAAGCTGTGATTGAGAGAGAGAGAGAAAGAGAAGCTGTGAGTGAGAGAGAGAGAGAGAGAGAAAGAGAAGCTGTGAGTGAGAGAGAGAGAGAGAAAAAGAGAAGCTGTGAGTGAGAGAGAAAGAGAGAGAAGCTGTGAGTGAGAGAGAGAGAGAACGAGAAGCTGTGAGTGAGATAGAGAGAGAGAAACTGAGTGAGTGTGAGAGAGAAGCTGTGAGTGAGTGAGAGACAGAGAGAAGCTGTGAGAGAGAGAGAGAGAAAGAGAAGCTGTAAGTGAGAGAGAGAGAAATAGGACCTGAGAGTGAGAGAGATAAAGGGAAGCTGTGAGTTAGAGAGAGACAAAGAGAAGCTATGAGTGAGAGAGAGAGAGAGAGAAAGAGAAAGAGAGGCTGTGTGTGAGAGAGAGAGAGAAGCTGTGAGTGAGTGAGAGAGAGAGAGGGAAAAATAGAAGCTGTGAGAGAGAGAGAAAGAGAAGCTGTGAGTGAGAGAGATATATAGTTAAGCTGTGAGAGAGAGACAGAGAAAGAGACACTGTGAGTGAGAGAGAGATAAAGAGATGCTGTGAGAGAGAGAGAAGCTGTGAGTGAGAGAGAGAGAGAAGCTGTGAGCGAGAGAGAGAGAGAGATGTGAGTGAGAGAGAGAAAGAGAAGCTGTGAGTGAGAGAGAGAGAGAGAAAGAGAAGCTGTGAGTGAGAGAGAGAGAAAGAGAAGCTGTGAGTGTGAGAGAGAGAAAGATAGAGAAGCTGTGAGTGAGATAGAGAGAGAGAAAGAGAAGCTGTGAGTGAGAGAGAGAGAGAGAAGCTGTGAGTGAGTGATAGAAAGAGAGAGAGAGAGAAGATGTGAGTGAGAGAGAGAGAAAGAGAAGGTGTGAGTGAGAGAGAGAGAGAAAGAGAAGCTGTGAGTGAGTGAGAGAGAAGCTGTGAGTGAGTGAGAGAGAGAAAGAGATGTGAGTGAGAGAGAGTAAGAGAAGCTGTGAGTGAGAGAGAGAGAGAAAGAGAAGCTGTGAGTGAGCGAGATAGAGAAAGAGAAGCTGTGAGTGAGAGAGATAGAGAAAGAGAAGCTGTGAGTGATAGAGAGAGAGAGAGAAGCTGTGAGTGAGAGAGAGAGAGAGAAAGAGAGAGATGCTGTGAGTGAGATAGAGAGAGAAAGAGAAGCTGTGAGTGAGAGAGTGGGAGAAAAAGGGAAGCTGTGAGTGAGAGAGAGAGAAAGAGAAGCTGTGAGTGAGAGAGAGAGAGAGAAAGAGAAGCTGTGAGTGAGTGAGAGAGAGAGAAGCTGTGAGTGAGTGAGAGAGAGAGAGAAAGAGAAGCTGTGAGTGAGAGAGAGAGAAAGAGAAGCTGTGAGTGAGAGAGAGATAAAGACAAGCTGTGAGAGAGAGACAGAGAAAGAGAAGCTGAGTGAGAGAGAGAGAAGGAGAAGCTGTGAGTGAGAGAGACAGAGAAAGAGAAGCTGTGAGTGAGAGAGAGAAAGAAAGAGAAGCTGTGAGTGAGAGAGAGAAAGAGAAGTTGTGAGTGAGAGAGAAAGAAAGAAAGAGAAGCTGTGAGTGAGATAGAGAGAGAGAAAGAGAAGCTGTGAGTGAGAGAGAGAGAAAGAGAAGCTGTGAGTGAGAGAGAGAGAAGTTGTGAGTGAGAGAGAGAGAGAAAGAGAAGCTGTGAGTGAGAGAGAGAGAGAAGTTGTGAGTGAGAGAGAGAGAAGCTGTGTGAGAGAGAAAGAAACTCTTTGAGAGGGAGTGAGAGAGAGAGAGAGAAAGAGAAGCTGTGTGTGCGAGAGAAAGAATGAGTAGCTGTGAGTAAGAGAGAGAGAAAGAGAAGCTGTGAGTGAGAGAGAGAAAGAGCTGTGAGTGAGAGAGAGAGAAGCTGTGAGTGAGTGAGAGAGAGAGAGAGAAAGAGAAGCTGTGAGCGAGCGAGAGAGAGAGAGAAGCTATGAGTGAGAGAGAGAGAAAGACCAGCTGTGAGAGAGAGACAGAGAAAGAGAAGCTGTGAGAGATAGAGAGAAAGAGAAGCTGTGAGTGAGAGAAAGAGAAGCTGTGAGTGAGAGAGAGAGAAAGAGAAGCTGTGAGTGTGAGAGAGAGAAAGATAGAGAAGCTGTGAGTGAGATAGAGAGAGAGAGAATGAGAAGCTGTGAGTGAGAGAGAGAGAGAGAAGCTGTGAGTGAGTGATAGAAAGAGAGAGAGAGAGAAGATGTGAGTGAGAGAGAGAGAAAGAGAAGCTGTGAGTGACAGAGAGAAAAAAAGAGAAGCTGTGAGTGAGAGAGAGAGAGAAAGAGAAGCTGTGAGTGAGAGAGAGAGAAGCTGTGAGTGAGAGAGAGAGAAAGAGAAGATGTGAGGGAGAGAGTGAGTAAGAGAAGCTGTGAGTGAGAGAGAGAGAGAAAGAGAAGTTGTGAGTGAGCGAGAGAGAGAAAGAGAAGCTGTGAGTGAAAGAGATAGAGAAAGAGAAGCTGTGAGTTAGAGAGAGAGAGAGAAAGATAAGCTGAGTGAGAGAGAGAGAAAGAGAAGCTGAGTGAGAGAGAGAGAAAGAGAAGCTGAGTGAGAGAGAGAGAAAGGGAAGCTGTGTGTGTGTGAGAGAGAAGCTGTGAGTGAGTGAGAGAGAGAGAGAGAAAGAGAAGCTGTGAATGAGAGAGAGACAGAGAAAGAGACACTGTGAGTGAGAGAGAGAGAGAGAGAAAGAGATGCTGTAAGAGAGAGAGAGAGAAGCTGTGAGTGAGAGAGAGAGAGACAAGCTGTGAGTGAGAGAGAGAGAGGGATGTGAGTGAGAGAGAGAAAGAGAAAGAGAAGCTGTGAGTGAGAGAGAGAGAGAAAGAGAAGCAGTGAGAGAGGGAGAGAGAGAGAATGAGAAGTTGTGAGTGAGAGAGAGAGAGAAGCTGTGAGTGAGAGAGAGAGAGAAAGAGAATCTGTGAGTGAGAGATATGTATAGTCAAGCTGTGAGAGAGGGACAGAGAAAGAGACACTGTGAGTGAGAGAGATAGAAAGAGATGCTGAGAGAGAGAAAGAGAGAAGCTTTGAGTGAGAGAGAGAGAGAGAAGCTGTGAGTGAGTGAGAGAGAGAGATGTGAGTGAGTGAGAGAAAGAGACAGAGAAGCAGTGAGTGAGAGAGAGAGAAAGAGAAGCTGTGAGTGAGAGAGAGACAGAAAAAGAGAAGCAGTGAGAGAGGGAGAGAGAGAAAGAGAAGCTGTTAGTGAGAGAGAGAGAGAAAGAGAAGCTGTGAGAGAGAGTGAGAGAGAGAGAGAGAAAATCTGTGAGTGAGAGAGAGAGAAGGTGTGAGTGAGAAAGAGAGAGAGAGAAGATGTGAGTGAGAGAGAGAGAGAAGCTGTGAGTGAGAGAGAGAGAGAGAGAAGTTGTGAGTGAGTGAGAGAGAGAGAAGCTGTGAGTGAGAGAGAGAGAGAAAGAGAAGCTGTGAGAGAGAGTGAGAGAGAGAGAGAGAAAAGCTGTGCGTGAGAGAGAGAGAGACGCTGTAGGTGAGAAAGTGAGAGAGAGAAGATGTGAGTGAGAGAGTGAGAGAGAAGCTGTGAGTGAGAGAGAGATAGAGAAGCTGTGAGACAGAGATAAAGAGAAGCTGTGAGTTAGATAGAGACAGAGAAAGAGAAGCTGTGAGTGAGAGAGAGAGAGAGAGAAAGAGAAAAGCTGTGAGTGAGAGAGAGAGAGAAGCTGTGAGTGAGAGAGAGATAAAGAGAAGCTGTGAGTTAGAGAGAGACAGAGAAAGAGAAGCTGTGAGTGAGAGAGAGAGAGAGAAAGAGAAGCTGTGAGTGAGAGAGAGATAAAGAGAAGCTGTGAGTTAGAGAAGAGACAGAGAAAGAGAAGCTGTGAGTGAGAGAGAGAGAGAAAGAGAAGCTATGATGGAGAGAGAGAGAGAGAAAGAAGGTGTGAGTAAGTGAGAGAGAGAGAGAGAGAAGCTGTGAGTGAGAGAGAGAGAGAGAAAGAGAAGCTGTGAGTGAGAGAGAAAGAGAGAGAAGCTGTGAGTGAGAGAGAGAGAGAAAGAGAAGCTGTGAGTGAGATAGAGAGAGAGAAACTGTGAGTGAGTGAGAGAGAGAAGATGTGAGTGAGTGAGAGAGAGAAGCTGTGAGTGAGTGAGAGAGAGAGAGACAGAGAAGCTGTGTGAGAGAGAGAGAGAGAAAGAGAAGCTGTAAGTGAGAGAGAGAGAAAGAGAACCTGAGAGTGAGAGAGAGAGAGAGAAAGAGAAAGAGAGGCTGTGTGTGAGAGAGAGAGAGAAGCTGTGAGTGAATGAGAGAGAGAGGGAGAAATAGAAGCTGTGAGAGAGAGAGAGAGAGAAGCTGTGAGTGAGAGAGATATATAGTCAAGCTGTGAGAGAGAGACAGAGAAAGAGACACAGTGAGTGAGAGAGAGAGATAAAGAGATGCTGTGAGAGAGAGAGAAGCTGTGAGTGAGAGAGAGAGAAGCTGTGAGTGAGAGAGAGAGATGTGAGTGAGAGAGAGAAAGAGAAAGAGAAGCTGTGAGTGAGTGAGAGAGAGATAAAGAGAAGCTGTGAGTGAGTGAGAGAGAGAAAGAGAAGCTGTGAGTGAGAGAGAGAGAGAAAGAGAAGCAGTGAGAGAGGGAGAGAGAGAATGAGAAGGTGTGAGTGAGAGAGAGAGAGAAAGAGAAGTTGTGAGTGAGAGAGAGAGAGAGAAGCTGTGAGTGAGAGAGAGAGAAAGAGAAGCTGTGAGAGAGTGAGAGAGAGAGAGAGAGAGAAAAGCTGTGAGTGAGTGAGTGAGAGAGAAGCTGTGAGTGAGAGAGAGATAAAGAGAAGCTGTGAGTTAGAGAGAGACAGAGAAAGAGAAGCTGTGAGTGAGAGAGAGAGAGAGAAAGAGAAAAGCTGTGAGTGAGAGAGAGAGGAGCTGTGAGTGAGAGAGAGATAAAGAGAAGCTGTGAGTTAGAGAGAGATAGAGAAAGAGAAGCTGTGAGTGAGAAAGAGAGAAAGAGATGCTGTGAGTGAGTGAGAGAGAGAGAGAGAAAAGCTGTGAGTGAGAGAGAGAGAGAAGCTGTGAGTCAGAGAGAGATAAAGAGAAGCTGTGAGTTCGAAAGAGACAGAGAAAGAGAAGCTGTGAGTGAGAGAGAGAGAGAAAGAGAAGCTGTGAGTGAGAGAGAGAGAGAAGCTGTGAGTGAGTGAGAGAGAGAGAAGCTGTGAGAGAGAGTGAGAGAGAGAGAGAGAAAAGCTGTGAGTGAGAGAGAGAGAGAGAAGCTGTGTGTGTGAGAGTGAAAAGCTGTGAGTGAGAGAGAGAGAGAAGCTGTGAGTGAGAGAGAAAGAGTAGCTGTGAGTGAGAGAGAGAGAGAAAGATAAGCTGAGTGAGAGAAAGAGAGAAAGAGAAGCTGTGAGTGAGAGAGAGAGAGAAAGAGAAGTTGTGAGTGAGAGAGAGAGAAGCTGTGTGAGAGAGAAAGAAACTCTTTGAGAGGGAGTGAGAGAGAGAGAGAGAAAGAGAAGCTGTGAGTGAGAGAGAGAAAGAGCTGTGAGTGAGAGAGAGAAAGAGCTGTGAGTGAGAGAGAGAGAAGCTGTGAGTGAGTGAGAGAGAGAGAGAGAAAGAGAAGCTGTGAGCGAGCGAGAGAGAGAGAGAAGCTATGAGTGAGAGAGAGAGAAAGACCAGCTGTGAGAGAGAGACAGAGAAAGAGAAGCTGTGAGAGATAGAGAGAAAGAGAAGCTGTGAGTGAGAGAGAGAGAAAGAGAAGCTGTGAGTGAGAGAGAGAGAAAGAGAAGCTGTGAGTGTGAGAGAGAGAAAGATAGAGAAGCTGTGAGTGAGATAGAGAGAGAGAGAAAGAGAAGCTGTGAGTGAGAGAGAGAGAGAGAAGCTGTGAGTGAGTGATAGAAAGAGAGAGAGAGAGAAGATGTGAGTGAGAGAGAGAGAAAGAGAAGCTGTGAGTGACAGAGAGAAAAAAAGAGAAGCTGTGAGTGAGAGAGAGAGAGAAAGAGAAGCTGTGAGTGAGAGAGAGAGAAGCTGTGAGTGAGAGAGAGAGAAAGAGAAGATGTGAGGGAGAGAGTGAGTAAGAGAAGCTGTGAGTGAGAGAGAGAGAGAAAGAGAAGTTGTGAGTGAGCGAGAGAGAGAAAGAGAAGCTGTGAGTGAAAGAGATAGAGAAAGAGAAGCTGTGAGTTAGAGAGAGATAGAGAAAGAGAAGCTGTGAGTGAGAAAGAGAGAAAGAGATGCTGTGAGTGAGTGAGAGAGAGAGGGAGAAAAGCTGTGAGTGAGAGAGAGAGAAGCTGTGAGTCAGAGAGAGATAAAGAGAAGCTGTGAGTTCGAAAGAGACAGAGAAAGAGAAGCTGTGAGTGAGAGAGAGAGAGAAAGAGAAGCTGTGAGTGAGAGAGAGAGAGAGAAGCTGTGAGTGAGAGAGAGAGAGAGAAGCTGTGAGAGAGAGTGAGAGAGAGAGAGAGAAAAGCTGTGAGTGAGAGAGAGAGAGAGAGAAGCTGTGTGTGTGAGAGAGAAAAGCTGTGAGAGAGAGAGAGAGAGAAGCTGTGAGTGAGAGAGAAAGAGTAGCTGTGAGTGAGAGAGAGAGAGAAAGATAAGCTGAGTGAGAGAAAGAGAGAAAGAGAAGCTGTGAGTGAGAGAGAGAAAGAGAAGTTGTGAGTGAGAGAGAGAGAAGCTGTGTGAGAGAGAAAGAAACTCTTTGAGAGGGAGTGAGAGAGAGAGAGAAAAAGAGAAGCTGTGTGTGCGAGAGAAAGAATGAGTAGCTGTGAGTAAGAGAGAGAGAAAGAGAAGCTGTGAGTGTGAGAGAGAAAGAGCTGTGAGTGAGAGAGAGAGAGAAGCTGTGAGTGAGTGAGAGAGAGAGAGAGAAAGAGAAGCTGTGAGCGAGAGAGAGAGAGAGAAGCTATGAGTGAGAGAGAGAGAAAGACCAGCTGTGAGAGAGAGACAGAGAAAGAGAAGCTGTGAGAGATAGAGAGAAAGAGAAGCTGTGAGTGAGAGAGAGAGAAAGAGAAGCTGTGAGTGAGAGAGAGAGAAAGAGAAGCTGTGAGTGTGAGAGAGAGAAAGATAGAGAAGCTGTCAGTGAGATAGAGAGAGAGAGAAAGAGAAGCTGTGAGTGAGAGAGAGAGAGAAGCTGTGAGTGAGTGATAGAAAGAGAGAGAGAAGATGTGAGTGAGAGAGAGAGAAAGAGAAGCTGTGAGTGAGAGAGAGAGAAGCTGTGAGTGAGAGAGAGAGAAAGAGAAGATGTGAGGGAGAGAGTGAGTAAGAGAAGCTGTGAGTGAGAGAGAGAGAGAAAGAGAAGCTGTGAGTGAGCAAGAGAGAGAAAGAGAAGCTGTGAGTGAAAGAGATAGAGAAAGAGAAGCTGTGAGTGATAGAGAGAGAGAGAAGGAGAATCTGTGAGTGAGAGAGAGAGAAAGAAAGAAAGAGATGCTGTGAGTGAGAGAGAGAGAGAAAGAGAAGCTGTGAGTGAGAGAGTGGGAGAAAAAGGGAAGCTGTGAGTGAGAGAGAGAGAAAGAGAAGCTGTGAGTGAGAGAGAGAGAGAGAAAGAGAAGCTGTGAGTGAGTGAGAGAGAGAGAAGCTGTGAGTGAGTGAGAGAGAGAGAGAGAAAGAGAAGCTGTGAGTGAGAGAGACAGAAAGAGAAGCTGTGAGTGAGAGAGAGAGATAAAGACAAGCTGTGAGAGAGAGACAGAGAAAGAGAAGCTGAGTGAGAGAGAGAGAAAGAGAAGCTGTGAGTGAGAGAGAGAGAAAGAGAAGCTGTGAGTGAGAGAGAGAGAAAGAGAAGCTGTGAGAGAGAGAGAGAATGAAAGAGAAGCTGTGAGTGAGAGAGAGAAAGAGAAGTTGTGAGTGAGAGAGAAAGAAAGAAAGAGAAGCTGTGAGTGAGATAGAGAGAGAGAAAGAGAAGCTGTGAGTGAGAGAAAGAGAGAGAGAAGGAGAAGCTGTGAGTGAGATAGATAGAGTGAAAGAGAAGCTGTGAGTGAGAGAGAGACAGAGAAAGAGAAGCTGTGAGTGAGTGAGAGAGAGAGAAGCTGTGAGTGAGAGAGAGAACGAGCAGCTGTGTGAGGGAGAGATAAAGAGAAGCTGTGAGTTAGAGAGAGACAGAGAAAGAGAAGCTGTGAGTGAGAGAGAGAGAGAAGCTGTGAGTGAGAGAGACAAAGAGAAGATGTGATTGAGAGAGAGAAAGAGACGGTGTGAGGGAGAGAGAAAGAGAAGCTGTGACTGAGAGAGAGAGATAAAAACAAGCTGTGAGTTAGAGAGAGACAGAGAAAGAGAAGCTGTGAGTGAGAGAGAGAGAAAGAGAAGCTGTGAGTAAGAGAAAGAGAGAGATAAATAGAAGCTGTGAGTTAGATAGAGAAAGAGAAGCTGTGAGTGAGAGACAGAGAGAAGCTGTGAGTGAGAGAGAGAGAGAGAAAAAGAAGATGTGAGTGAGAGAGAGAGAAAGAGAAGCTGTGAGAGAGAGAGACAAAGAGAAGCTGTGAGTGAGAGAGAGAGTAAGAGAAGCTGTGAGTGAGAGAGAGAGAGAGAAGCTGTGTGTGAGAGAGAGAAAGAGAAGCTGTGAGTGAGAGTGAGTGAAAGAGAGAGAGAAGCTGTGACAGTGATAGAGAGAGAGCAAAAGAGAAGCTGTGAGTGAGAGAGAGAGAGAAAGAGAAGCTGTGAGTGAGAGAGAGAAACAGAAGCTGTGAGTGAGAGAGAGAGAAAGAGAAGCTGAATAAGAAAGAGAGAGAGAAAGAGAAGCTGTGAGTGAGAGAGAGAGAAAGAGAAGCTGTGAGTGAGAGAGAGAGAGAGCGAAAGAGACGCTGAGAGTGCAAGAGAGAAAGAGTAGCTGTGAGTGAGAGAGAGAGAAAGAGAAGCTGTGAGAAAGAGAGAGAGAAAGAGAAGCTGTGAGTGAGAGAGAGAGAAAGATAAGCTGAGAGAGAGAGAGAAAGAGAAGCTGAGTGAGAGAGAGAGAGAGAAAGGGAAGCTGTGTGTGAGAGAGAGAGAAGCTGTGAGTGAGTGAGAGAGAGAGAGAGAAAGAAAGAGAAGCTGTGAGTGAGAGAGAGACAGAGAAAGAGACACTGTGAGTGAGAGCGAGAGCGAGAAAGAGATGCTGTGTGAGAGAGAGAGAAGATGTGAGTGAGAGAGAGAGAGAGAAGCTGTGAGTGAGAGAGAGAGAGATGTGAGTGAGAGAGAGAAAGAGAAAGAGAAGCTGTGAGTGAGAGAGAGAGAGAAAGAGAAGCAGTGAGAGAGGGAGAGAGAGAAAGAGAAGCTGTGAGTGAGAGAGAGAGAGAGAAAGAGAAGTTGTGAGTGAGAGAGAGAGAGAAGCTGTGAGTGAGAGAGAGAGAGAAAGAGAAGCTGTGAGTGAGAGATATATATAGTCAAGCTGTGAGAGAGAGACAGAAAGAGACACTGTGAGTGAGAGAGAGAGAGAAAGAGATGCTGAGAGAGAAAGAGAGAAGCTTTGAGTGAGAGAGAGAGAGTGAAGCTGTGAGTGAGTGCGAGAGAGAGATGAGAGTGAGTGAGAGAAAGTGAAAGAGAAGCAGTGAGTGAGAGAGAGAGAGAAAGAGAAGCTGTGAGTGAGAGAGAGAGAGAGAGAGAAAGAGAAGCAGTGAGAGAGGGAGAGAGAGAAAGAGAAGCAGTTAGTGAGAGAGAGAGAGAAAGAGAAGCTGTGAGAGAGAGTGAGAGAGAGAGAAAAGCTGTGAGTGAGAGAGAGAGAGAAGGTGTGAGTGAGAAAGAGAGAGAGAGAAGATGTGAGTGAGAGAGTGAGAGAGAAGCTGTGAGTGAGAGAGAGAGAAAGAGAAGCTGTGAGAGAGAGTGAGTGAGAGAGAGAGAAAAGCTGTGAGTGAGAGAGAGAGAGAGAAGCTGTAGGTGAGAAAGAGAGAGAGAGAAGATGTGAGAGAGAGAGTGAGAGAGAAGCTGTGAGTGAGAGAGAGATAGAGAAGCTGTGAGTGAGAGAGAGATAAAGAGAAGCTGTGAGTTAGATAGAGACAGAGAAAGAGAAGCTGTGAGTGAGAGAGAGAAAGAGAAAAGCTGTGAGTGAGAGAGAGAGAGAAGCTGTGAGTGAGAGAGAGAGATAAAGAGAAGCTGTGAGTTAGAGAGAGACAGAGAAAGAGAAGCTGTGAGTGAGTGAGAGAGAGAGAAGCTGTGAGTGAGAGAGAGATAAAGAGAAGCTGTGAGTTAGAGAGAGACAGAGAAAGAGAAGCTGTGAGTGAGAGAGAGAGAAAGAGAAGCTGTGATTGAGAGAGAGAGAGAAAGAGAAGCTGTGAGTGTGTGTGTGAGAGAGAGAAAGAGAAGCTGTAAGTGAGAGAGAGAGAGAAAGAGAAGCTGTGAGTGAGAGAGAGACAGAGAAAGAGACACTGTGAGTGAGAGAGAGAGCGAGAAAGAAATGCTGTGTGAGAGAGAGAGAGAAGATGTGAGTGAGAGAGAGAGAGAGAAGCTGTGAGTGAGAGAGAGAGAGATGTGAGTGAGAGAGAGAAAGAGAAAGAGAAGCTGTGAGTGAGAGAGAGAGAGAAAGAGAAGCAGTGAGAGAGGGAGAGAGAAAGAGAAGCTGTGAGTGAGAGAGAGAGAGAGAGAAAGAGAAGTTGTGAGTGAGAGAGAGAGAGAAGCTGTGAGTGAGAGAGAGAGAGAAAGAGAAGCTGTGAGTGAGAGATATATATAGTCAAGCTGTGAGAGAGAGACAGAAAGAGACACTGTGAGTGAGAGAGAGAGAAAGAGATGCTGAGAGAGAGAAAGAGAGAAGCTTTGAGTGAGAGAGAGAGAGTGAAGCTGTGAGTGAGTGCGAGAGAGAGATGAGAGTGAGTGAGAGAAAGTGAAAGAGAAGCAGTGAGTGAGAGAGAGAGAGAAAGAGAAGCTGTGAGTGAGAGAGAGAGAGAGAAAGAGAAGCAGTGAGAGAGGGAGAGAGAGAGAGAAAGAGAAGCAGTTAGTGAGAGAGAGAGAGAAAGAGAAGCTGTGAGAGAGAGTGAGAGAGAGAGAAAAGCTGTGAGTGAGAGAGAGAGAAGGTGTGAGTGAGAAAGAGAGAGAGAGAAGATGTGAGTGAGAGAGTGAGAGAGAAGCTGTGAGTGAGAGAGAGAGAAAGAGAAGCTGTGAGAGAGAGTGAGTGAGAGAGAGAGAAAAGCTGTGAGTGAGAGAGAGAGAGAGAAGCTGTAGGTGAGAAAGAGAGAGAGAGAAGATGTGAGTGAGAGAGTGAGAGAGAAGCTGTGAGTGAGAGAGAGATAGAGAAGCTGTGAGTGAGAGAGAGATAAAGAGAAGCTGTGAGTTAGATAGAGACAGAGAAAGAGAAGCTGTGAGTGAGAGAGAGAGAAAGAGAAAAGCTGTGAGTGAGAGAGAGAGAGAAGCTGTGAGTGAGAGAGAGAGATAAAGAGAAGCTGTGAGTTAGAGAGAGACAGAGAAAGAGAAGCTGTGAGTGAGAGAGAGAGAGAGAGAAGCTGTGAGTGAGAGAGAGATAAAGAGAAGCTGTGAGTTAGAGAGAGAGAGAGAAAGAGAAGCTGTGAGTGAGAGAGAGAGAGAAAGAGAAGCTGTGATTGAGAGAGAGAGAGAAAGAGAAGCTGTGAGTGAGAGAGAGAGAGAGAGAAAGAGAAGCTGTGAGTGAGAGAGAGAGAGAAAGAGAAGCTGTGAGTGAGAGAGAAAGAGAGAGAAGCTGTGAGTGAGAGAGAGAGAGAGAACGAGAAGCTGTGAGTGAGAGAGAGAGAGAAACTGTGAGTGAGTGAGAGAGAGAAGCTGTGAGTGAGTGAGTGAGTGAGAGAGAGAAGCTGTGAGAGAGAGAGAGAGAAAGAGAAGCTGTAAGTGAGAGAGAGAGAAATAGAACCTGAGAGTGAGAGAGAGATAAAGGGAAGCTGTGAGTTAGAGAGAGACAAAGAGAAGCTGTGAGTGAGAGAGAGAGAGAGAAAGAGAAAGAGAGGCTGTGTGTGTGAGAGAGAGAAGCTGTGAGTGAGTGAGAGAGAGAGAGGGAGAAATAGAAGCTGTGAGAGAGAGAGAAAGAGAAGCTGTGAGTGAGAGAGATATATAGTTAAGCTGTGAGAGAGAGACAGAGAAAGAGACACTGTGAGTGAGAGAGAGATAAAGAGATGCTGTGAGAGAGAGAGAAGCTGTGAGTGAGAGTGAGAGAGAGATGTGAGTGAGAGAGAGAAAGAGAAGCTGTGAGTGAGAGAGAGAGATAAAGAGAAGCTGTGAGTGAGAGAGAGAGAAAGAGAAGCTGTGAGTGTGAGAGAGAGAAAGATAGAGAAGCTGTGAGTGAGATAGAGAGAGAGAAAGAGAAGCTGTGAGTGAGAGAAAGAGAGAGAAGGAGAAGCTGTGAGTGAGATAGATAGAGAGAAAGAGAAGCTGTGAGTGAGAGAGAGACAGAGAAAGAGAAGCTGTGAGTGAGTGAGAGAGAGAAGCTGTGAGTGAGAGAGAGAGAAAGAGCAGCTGTGTGAGGGAGAGATAAAGAGAAGCTGTGAGTTAGAGAGAGACAGAGAAAGAGAAGCTGTGAGTGAGAGAGAGAGAGAAGCTGTGAGTGAGAGAGAGAAAGAGAAGATGTGATTGAGAGAGAGAAAGAGACGGTGTGAGGGAGAGAGAAAGAGAAGCTGTGACTGAGAGAGAGAGATAAAAACAAGCTGTGAGTTAGAGAGAGACAGAAAAGAGAAGCTGTGAGTGAGAGAGAGAGAAAGAGAAGCTGTGAGTAAGTGAAAGAGAGAGATAAATAGAAGCTGTGAGTTAGATAGAGAAAGAGAAGCTGTGAGTGAGAGACAGAGAGAAGCTGTGAGTGAGAGAGAGAGAGAGAAAAAGAAGATGTGAGTGAGAGAGAGAAAGTGAAGCTGTGAGAGAGAGAGACAAAGAGTAGCTGTGAGTGAGAGAGAGAGTAAGAGAAGCTGTGAGTGAGAGAGAGAGAGAGAAGCTGTGTGTGTGTGAGAGAGAGGCTATGTGTGTGTGAGAGAGAAAGAGAAGCTGTGAGTGAGAGTGAGTGAAAGAGAGAGAGAGAAGCTGTGACAGTGATAGAGAGAGAGCAAAAGAGAAGCTGTGAGTGAGAGAGAGAGAGAAAGAGAAGCTGTGAGTGAGAGAGAGAGAAACAGAAGCTGTGAGTGAGAGAGAGAGAAAGAGAAGCTGAATAAGAAAGAGAGAGAGAAAGAGAAGCTGTGAGTGAGAGAGAGAGAAAGAGAAGCTGTGAGTGAGAGAGAGAGAGAGTGAAAGAAACGCTGAGAGTGTGAGAGAGAAAGAGTAGATGTGAGTGAGAGAGAGAGAAAGAGAAGCTGTGAGAAAGAGAGAGAGAAAGAGAAGCTGTGACTGAGAGAGAGAGAAAGATAAGCTGAGAGAGAGAGAGAGAGAGAAGCTGAGTGAGAGAGAGAGAGAGAAAGGGAAGCTGTGAGTGAGAGAGAGACAGAGAAAGAGACACTGTGAGTGAGAGGGAGAGCGAGAAAGAGATGCTGTGTGTGAGAGAGAGAGAAGATGTGAGTGAGAGAGAGAGAGAGAAGCTGTGAGTGAGAGAGAGAGATGTGAGTGAGAGAGAGAAAGAGAAAGAGAAGCTGTGAGTGAGAGAGAGAGAAAGAGAAGCAGTGAGAGAGGGAGAGAGAGAAAGAGAAGCTGTGAGTGAGAGAGAGAGAGAGAGAAAGAGAAGTTGTGAGTGAGAGAGAGAGAGAAGCTGTGAGTGAGAGAGAGAGAGAAAGAGAAGCTGTGAGTGAGAGATATATATAGTCGCTGTGAGAGAGAGACAGAAAGAGACACTGTGAGTGAGAGAGAGAGAGAAAGAGTTTCTGAGAGAGAGAAAGAGAGAAGCTTTGAGTGTGAGAGAGAGAGTGAAGCTGTGAGTGAGTGCGAGAGAGAGATGAGAGTGAGTGTGAGAAAGTGAAAGAGAAGCAGTGAGTGAGAGAGAGAGAAAGAGAAGCTGTGAGTGAGAGAGAGAGAGAGAAAGAGAAGCAGTGAGAGAGGGAGAGAGAGAGAGAAAGAGAAGCAGTTAGTGAGAGAGAGAGAGAAAGAGAAGCTGTGAGAGAGAGAGAGAGAAAAGCTGTGAGTGAGAGAGAGAGAGAAGGTGTGAATGAGAAAGAGAGAGAGAGAAGATGTGAGTGAGAGAGTGAGAGAGAAGCTGTGAGTGAGAGAGAGAGAAAGAGAAGCTGTGAGAGAGAGTGAGTGAGAGAGAGAGAAAAGCTGTGAGTGAGAGAGAGAGAGAGAAGCTGTAGGTGAGAAAGAGAGAGAGAGAAGCTTTGAGTGAGAGAGTGAGAGAGAAGCTGTGAGTGAGAGAGAGATAGAGAAGCTGTGAGTGAGAGAGAGATAAAGAGAAGCTGTGAGTTAGAGAGAGACAGAGAAAGAGAAGCTGTGAGTGAGAGAGAGAGAGAGAGAAGCTGTGAGTGAAAGAGAGATAAAGAGAAGCTGTGAGTTAGAGAGAGACAGAGAAAGAGAAGCTGTGAGTGAGAGAGAGAGAGAAAGAGAAGCTGTGATTGAGAGAGAGAGAGAAAGAGAAGCTGTGAGTGAGAGAGAGAGAGAGAGAAAGAGAAGCTGTGAGTGAGAGAGAGAGAGAAAGAGAAGCTGTGAGTGAGAGAGAAAGAGAGAGAAGCTGTGAGTGAGAGAGAGAGAGAACGAGAAGCTGTGAGTGAGAGAGAGAGAGAAACTGTGAGTGAGTGAGTGAGAGAAGCTGTGAGTGAGTGAGTGAGAGAGAGAGAGAAGCTGTGTGAGAGAGAGAGAAAAAGAGAAGCTGTAAGTGAGAGAGAGAGAAATAGAACCTGAGAGTGAGAGAGAGATAAAGGGAAGCTGTGAGTTAGAGAGAGACAAAGAGAAGCTGTGAGTGAGAGAGAGAGAGAGAAAGAGAGGCTGTGTGTGTGAGAGAGAGAGAAGCTGTGAGTGAGTGAGAGAGAGAGAGGGAGAAATAGAAGCTGTGAGAGAGAGAGAAAGAGAAGCTGTGAGTGAGTGAGATATATAGTTAAGCTGTGAGAGAGAGACAGAGAAAGAGACACTGTGAGTGAGAGAGAGATAAAGAGATGCTGTGAGAGAGAGAGAAGCTGTGAGTGAGAGAGAGAGAGAAGCTGTGAGTGAGAGTGAGAGAGAGATGTGAGTGAGAGAGAGAAAGAGAAGCTGTGAGTGAGAGAGAGAGATAAAGAGAAGCTGTGAGTGAGAGAGAGAGAAAGAGAAGCTGTGAGTGTGAGAGAGAGAAAGATAGAGAAGCTGTGAGTGAGATAGAGAGAGAGAAAGAGAAGCTGTGAGTGAGAGAGAGAGAGAAGCTGTGAGTGAGTGATAGAAAGAGAGAGAGAGAAGATGTGAGTGAGAGAGAGAAAAAGAGAAGCTGTGAGTGAGAGAGAGAGAGAAAGAGAAGCTGTGAGTGAGAGAGAGAGAAGCTGTGAGTGAGAGAGAGAGAGAAAGAGAAGATGTGAGTGAGAGAGAGAGTAAGAGAAGCTGTGAGTGAGAGAGAGAGAGAAAGAGAAGCTGTGAGTGAGCGAGATCGAGAAAGAGAAGCTGTGAGTGAGAGAGATAGAGAAAGAGAAGCTGTGAGTGATAGAGAGAGAGAGAGAAGCTGTGAGTGAGAGAGTGGGAGAAAAAGGGAAGCTGTGAGTGAGAGAGAGAGAAAGAGAAGCTGTGAGTGAGAGAGAGAGAGAAAGAGAAGCTGTGAGTGAGTGAGAGAGAGAGAAGCTGTGAGTGAGTGAGAGAGAGAGAGAGAAAGAGAAGCTGTGAGTGAGAGAGAGAGAAAGAGAAGCTGTGAGTGAGAGAGAGATAAAGACAAGCTGTGAGAGAGAGACAGAGAAAGAGAAGCTGAGTGAGAGAGAGAGAAGGAGAAGCTGTGAGTGAGAGAGACAGAGAAAGAGAAGCTGTGAGTGAGAGAGAGAAAGAAAGAGAAGCTGTGTGTGAGAGAGAGAAAGAGAAGTTGTGAGTGAGAGAGAGATAAAGAGAAGCTGTGAGTTAGAGAGAGACAGAGAAAGAGAAGCTGTGAGTGAGAGAGAGAGAGAGAATCTGTGAGTGAGAGAGAGATAAAGAGAAGCTGTGAGTTAGAGAGAGACAGAGAAAGAGAAGCTGTGAGTGAGAGAGAGAGAAAGAGAAGCTGTGATTGAGAGAGAGAGAGAAGGAGAAGCTGTGAGTGAGAGAGAGAGAGAGAAAGAGAAGCTGTGAGTGAGAGAGAGAGAGAGAAAGAGAAGCTGTGAGTGAGAGAGAAAGAGAGAGAAGCTGTGAGTGAGAGAGAGAGAGAACGAGAAGCTGTGAGTGAGATAGAGAGAGAGAAACTGTGAGTGAGTGAGAGAGAGAAGCTGTGAGTGAGTGAGAGAGAGAGAGAAGCTGTGAGAGAGAGAGAGAAAGAGAAGCTGTAAGTGAGAGAGAGAGAAATAGAACCTGAGAGTGAGAGAGAGATAAAGGGAAGCTGTGAGTTAGAGAGAGACAAAGAGAAGCTGTGAGTGAGAGAGAGAGAGAGAGAAAGAGAAAGAGAGGCTGTGTGTGAGAGAGAGAGAGAAGCTGTGAGTGAGTGAGAGAGAGAGAGGGAAAAATAGAAGCTGTGTGAGAGAGAGAAAGACAAGCTGTGAGTGAGAGATATATATAGTTAAGCTGTGAGAGAGAGACAGAGAAAGAGACACTGTGAGTGAGAGAGAGATAAAGAGATGCTGTGAGAGAGAGAGAAGCTGTGAGTGAGAGAGAGAGAGAGATGTGAGTGAGAGAGAGAAAGAGAAGCTGTGAGTGAGAGAGAGAGAGAAAGAGAAGCTGTGAGTGAGAGAGAGAGAAAGAGAAGCTGTGAGTGTGTGAGAGAGAAAGATAGAGAAGCTGTGAGTGAGATAGAGAGAGAGAAAGAGAAGCTGTGAGTGAGAGAGAGAGAGAGAAGCTGTGAGTGAGTGATAGAAAGAGAGAGAGAGAGAAGATGTGAGTGAGAGAGAGAGAAAGAGAAGCTGTGAGTGAGAGAGAGAGAGAAAGAGAAGCTGTGAGTGAGTGAGAGAGAAGCTGTGAGTGAGTGAGAGAGAGAAAGTGAAGATGTGAGTGAGAGAGAGAGTAAGAGAAGCTGTGAGTGAGAGAGAGAGAGAGAAAGAGAAGCTGTGAGTGAGCGAGATAGAGAAAGAGAAGCTGTGAGTGAGAGAGATAGAGAAAGAGAAGCTGTGAGTGATAGAGAGAGAGAGAGAAGCTGTGAGTGAGAGAGAGAGAGAGAAAGAAAGAGATGCTGTGAGTGAGATAGAGAGAGAAAGAGAAGCTGTGAGTGAGAGAGTGGGACAAAAAGGGAAGCTGTGAGTGAGAGAGAGAGAAAGAGAAGCTGTGAGTGAGAGAGAGAGAGAGAGAAAGAGAAGCTGTGAGTGAGTGAGAGAGAGAAAAGCTGTGAGTGAGTGAGAGAGAGAGAGAAAGAGAAGCTGTGAGTGAGAGAGAGAGAAAGAGAAGCTGTGAGTGAGAGAGAGATAAAGACAAGCTGTGAGAGAGAGACAGAGAAAGAGAAGCTGAGTGAGAGAGAGAGAAGGAGAAGCTGTGAGTGAGAGAGACAGAGAAAGAGAAGCTGTGAGTGAGAGAGAGAAAGAAAGAGAAGCTGTGAGTGAGAGAGAGAAAGAGAAGTTGTGAGTGAGAGAGAAAGAAAGAAAGAGAAGCTGTGAGTGAGATAGAGAGAGAGAAAGAGAAGCTGTGAGTGAGAGAGAGAGAAAGAGAAGCTGTGAGTGAGAGAGAGAGAAGTTGTGAGTGAGAGAGAGAGAGAAAGAGAAGCTGTGAGTGAGAGAGAGAGAGAGAAGGTGTGAGTGAGAGAGAGAGAGAAAGAGAAGGTGTGAGTGAGAGAGAGAGATAGAAGCTGTGAGTGAGAAGAGAGAGAGAGAAAGAGAAGCTGTGAGTGAGATAGAGAGAGAAAGAGAAGCTGTGAGTGAGAGAGAGAGAAAAAAAGAGAAGCTGTGAGTGAGAGAGAGTGTGTGAAGCTGTGTGTATGTGTGAGAGAGAGAGATGCTGTGAGTGAGAGAGAGAGAGAAGCTGTGAGTGAGAGAGAGAGAGAGAGAGAAGCTGTGAGAGAGAGTGAGAGAGAGAAGCTGTGAGTGAGAGAGAGAGAGAAGCTGTGTGTGTGAGAGAGAGAAAAGCTGTGAGTGAGAGAGAGAGAGAAGCTGTGAGTGAGAGAGAAAGAGTAGCTGTGAGTGAGAGAGAGAGAGAAAGATAAGCTGAGTGAGAGAAAGAGAGAAAGGGAAGATGTGAGTGAGAGAGAGAGAGAAAGAGAATCTGTGAGTGAGAGAGAGAGAAGCTGTGTGAGAGAGAAAGAAACTCTTTGAGAGGGAGTAAGAGAGAGAGAAAGAGAAGCTGTGAGTGAGAGAGAGAGAGAGAAAGAGCTGTGAGTGAGAGAGAGAGAGAAGCTGTGAGTGAGTGAGAGAGAAAGAGAGAAAGAGAAGCTGTGAGTGTGAGAGAGAGAGAGAGAGAAGCTGTGAGTGAGAGAGAGAGAAAGACCAACTGTGAGAGAGAGACAGAGAAAGAGAAGCTGAGTGAGAGATAGAGAGAAAGAGAAGCTGTGAGTGAGAGAGACAGAGAAAGAGAAGCTGTGAGTGAGAGAGAGAGATAGAGAAGCTTTGAGTGTGAGAGAGAGAAAG
Organism: Bradypodion ventrale; assembly: GCA_035047345.1. Classification (NCBI taxonomy): domain Eukaryota; kingdom Metazoa; phylum Chordata; class Lepidosauria; order Squamata; family Chamaeleonidae; genus Bradypodion; species Bradypodion ventrale. Next base: position 7,282,939 of record JAWDJE010000018.1, on the reverse strand, counting down.
ATAGAGAAGCTGTGAGTGAGATAGAGAGAGAAAAAGAGAAGCTGTGAGTGAGAGAGAGAGAGAAGCTGTGAGTGAGAGAGAGAGAAAGAGAAGCTGTGAGTGAGAGAGAGAAGCTGTGAGTGAGAGAGAGAGAGAAAGAGAAGATGTGAGTGAGAGAGAGAGTAAGAGAAGCTGTGAGTGAGAGTGAGAGAGAAAGAGAAGCTGTGAGTGAGCGAGAGAGAGAGAAAGAGAAGCTGTGAGTGAGAGAGATAGAGAAAGAGAAGCTGTGAGTGATAGAGAGAGAGAGAGAAAGAGAAGCTGTGAGTGAGAGAGAGAGAGAAAGAGATGCTTGGGTGAGATAGAGAGAGAAAGAGAAGCTGTGAGTGAGAGAGTGGGAGAAAAAGGGAAGCTGTGAGTGAGAGAGAGAGAAAGAGAAGCTGTGAGTGTGAGAGAGAGAGAAAGAGAAGCTGTGAGTGAGTGAGAGAGAGAGAAGCTGTGAGCGAGTGAGAGAGAGAGAGAGAGAAAGAGAAGCTGTGAGTGAGAGAGAGAAAGGGAAGCTGTGAGTGAGAGAGAGAGAGAAAGAGAAGCTGTGAGTGAGAGAGAGAGAAGCTGTGTGAGAGAGAAAGAAACGCTTTGAGAGGGAGTGAGAGAGAGAGAGAGAAAGAGAAGCTGTGTTTGCGAGAGAAAGAAAGAGTACCTGTGAGTAAGAGAGAGAGAAAGACCAACTGTGAGAGAGAGACAGAGAAAGAGAAGCTGAGTGAGAGAGAGAGAGAAAGAGAAGCTGTGAGTGAGAGAGAAAGAGAAGCTGTGACTGAGAGAGAGAGAGAGAGAAGCTGTGAGTGAGAGAGAGAGAAAGACCAACTGTGAGAGAGAGACAGAGAAAGAGAAGCTGAGTGAGAGAGAGAGAGAAAGAGAAGCTGTGAGTGAGAGAGAGAGAAAGAGAGAGAAGCTGTGAGTGAGAGAGAGAGAGAGAAAGAGAAGCTGTGAGTGAGAGAGAGAGAGAAGCTGTGAGTGAGAGAGAGAGAGAAAGAGAAGCTGTGAGTGAGAGAGAGAAGCTGTGAGTGAGAGAGAGAGAGAAAGAGAAGATGTGAGTGAGAGAGAGAGTAAGAGAAGCTGTGAGTGAGAGAGAGAGAGAAAGAGAAGCTGTGAGTGAGCGAGAGAGAGAAAGAGAAGCTGTGAGTGAGAGAGATAGAGAAAGAGAAGCTGTGAGTGATAGAGAGAGAGAGAGAAAGAGAAGCTGTGAGTGAGAGAGAGAGAGAAAGAGATGCTGTGAGTGAGATAGAGAGAGAAAGAGAAGCTGTGAGTGAGAGAGTGGGAGAAAAAGGGAAGCTGTGAGTGAGAGAGAGAGAAAGAGAAGCTGTGAGTGAGAGAGAGAGAGAAAGAGAAGCTGTGAGTGAGTGAGAGAGAGAGAAGCTGTGAGTGAGTGAGAGAGAGAGAGAGAAAGAGAAGCTGTGAGTGAGAGAGAGCTGTGAGTGAGAGAGAAAGAGAAGCTGCGAGTGAGAGAGAGAGAGAAGCTGTGAGAGAGAGAGAGAGAGAAGCTGTGAGTGAGAGAGAGAGAGAAAGAGAAGCTGTGAGTGAGAGAGAGAGAAAGAGAGAAAGAGAAGCTGTGAGTGAGAGAGAGCTGTGAGTGAGAGAGAGAGAAGCTGTGAGTGAGAGAGAGAGAAAGAGAAGCTGTGAGTGAGAGACAGAGAGAAGCTGTGAGTGAGAGAGAGAGAGAGAAAAAGAAGATGTGAGTGAGAGAGAGAAAGTGAAGCTGTGAGAGAGAGAGACAAAGAGTAGCTGTGAGTGAGAGAGAGAGTAAGAGAAGCTGTGAGTGAGAGAGAGAGAGAGAAGCTGTGTGTGTGTGAGAGAGAGGCTATGTGTGTGTGAGAGAGAAAGAGAAGCTGTGAGTGAGAGTGAGTGAAAGAGAGAGAGAGAAGCTGTGACAGTGATAGAGAGAGAGCAAAAGAGAAGCTGTGAGTGAGAGAGAGAGAGAAAGAGAAGCTGTGAGTGAGAGAGAGAGAAACAGAAGCTGTGAGTGAGAGAGAGAGAAAGAGAAGCTGAATAAGAAAGAGAGAGAGAAAGAGAAGCTGTGAGTGAGAGAGAGAGAAAGAGAAGCTGTGAGTGAGAGAGAGAGAGAGTGAAAGAAACGCTGAGAGTGTGAGAGAGAAAGAGTAGATGTGAGTGAGAGAGAGAGAAAGAGAAGCTGTGAGAAAGAGAGAGAGAAAGAGAAGCTGTGACTGAGAGAGAGAGAAAGATAAGCTGAGAGAGAGAGAGAGAGAGAAGCTGAGTGAGAGAGAGAGAGAGAAAGGGAAGCTGTGAGTGAGAGAGAGACAGAGAAAGAGACACTGTGAGTGAGAGGGAGAGCGAGAAAGAGATGCTGTGTGTGAGAGAGAGAGAAGATGTGAGTGAGAGAGAGAGAGAGAAGCTGTGAGTGAGAGAGAGAGATGTGAGTGAGAGAGAGAAAGAGAAAGAGAAGCTGTGAGTGAGAGAGAGAGAAAGAGAAGCAGTGAGAGAGGGAGAGAGAGAAAGAGAAGCTGTGAGTGAGAGAGAGAGAGAGAGAAAGAGAAGTTGTGAGTGAGTGAGAGAGAGAAGCTGTGAGTGAGAGAGAGAGAGAAAGAGAAGCTGTGAGTGAGAGATATATATAGTCGCTGTGAGAGAGAGACAGAAAGAGACACTGTGAGTGAGAGAGAGAGAGAAAGAGTTTCTGAGAGAGAGAAAGAGAGAAGCTTTGAGTGTGAGAGAGAGAGTGAAGCTGTGAGTGAGTGCGAGAGAGAGATGAGAGTGAGTGTGAGAAAGTGAAAGAGAAGCAGTGAGTGAGAGAGAGAGAAAGAGAAGCTGTGAGTGAGAGAGAGAGAGAGAAAGAGAAGCAGTGAGAGAGGGAGAGAGAGAGAGAAAGAGAAGCAGTTAGTGAGAGAGAGAGAGAAAGAGAAGCTGTGAGAGAGAGAGAGAGAAAAGCTGTGAGTGAGAGAGAGAGAGAAGGTGTGAATGAGAAAGAGAGAGAGAGAAGATGTGAGTGAGAGAGTGAGAGAGAAGCTGTGAGTGAGAGAGAGAGAAAGAGAAGCTGTGAGAGAGAGTGAGTGAGAGAGAGAGAAAAGCTGTGAGTGAGAGAGAGAGAGAGAAGCTGTAGGTGAGAAAGAGAGAGAGAGAAGCTTTGAGTGAGAGAGTGAGAGAGAAGCTGTGAGTGAGAGAGAGATAGAGAAGCTGTGAGTGAGAGAGAGATAAAGAGAAGCTGTGAGTTAGAGAGAGACAGAGAAAGAGAAGCTGTGAGTGAGAGAGAGAGAGAGAGAAGCTGTGAGTGAAAGAGAGATAAAGAGAAGCTGTGAGTTAGAGAGAGACAGAGAAAGAGAAGCTGTGAGTGAGAGAGAGAGAGAAAGAGAAGCTGTGATTGAGAGAGAGAGAGAAAGAGAAGCTGTGAGTGAGAGAGAGAGAGAGAGAAAGAGAAGCTGTGAGTGAGAGAGAGAGAGAAAGAGAAGCTGTGAGTGAGAGAGAAAGAGAGAGAAGCTGTGAGTGAGAGAGAGAGAGAACGAGAAGCTGTGAGTGAGAGAGAGAGAGAAACTGTGAGTGAGTGAGTGAGAGAAGCTGTGAGTGAGTGAGTGAGAGAGAGAGAGAAGCTGTGTGAGAGAGAGAGAAAAAGAGAAGCTGTAAGTGAGAGAGAGAGAAATAGAACCTGAGAGTGAGAGAGAGATAAAGGGAAGCTGTGAGTTAGAGAGAGACAAAGAGAAGCTGTGAGTGAGAGAGAGAGAGAGAAAGAGAGGCTGTGTGTGTGAGAGAGAGAGAAGCTGTGAGTGAGTGAGAGAGAGAGAGGGAGAAATAGAAGCTGTGAGAGAGAGAGAAAGAGAAGCTGTGAGTGAGTGAGATATATAGTTAAGCTGTGAGAGAGAGACAGAGAAAGAGACACTGTGAGTGAGAGAGAGATAAAGAGATGCTGTGAGAGAGAGAGAAGCTGTGAGTGAGAGAGAGAGAGAAGCTGTGAGTGAGAGTGAGAGAGAGATGTGAGTGAGAGAGAGAAAGAGAAGCTGTGAGTGAGAGAGAGAGATAAAGAGAAGCTGTGAGTGAGAGAGAGAGAAAGAGAAGCTGTGAGTGTGAGAGAGAGAAAGATAGAGAAGCTGTGAGTGAGATAGAGAGAGAGAAAGAGAAGCTGTGAGTGAGAGAGAGAGAGAAGCTGTGAGTGAGTGATAGAAAGAGAGAGAGAGAAGATGTGAGTGAGAGAGAGAAAAAGAGAAGCTGTGAGTGAGAGAGAGTGAGAAAGAGAAGCTGTGAGTGAGAGAGAGAGAAGCTGTGAGTGAGAGAGAGAGAGAAAGAGAAGATGTGAGTGAGAGAGAGAGTAAGAGAAGCTGTGAGTGAGAGAGAGAGAGAAAGAGAAGCTGTGAGTGAGCGAGATCGAGAAAGAGAAGCTGTGAGTGAGAGAGATAGAGAAAGAGAAGCTGTGAGTGATAGAGAGAGAGAGAGAAGCTGTGAGTGAGAGAGTGGGAGAAAAAGGGAAGCTGTGAGTGAGAGAGAGAGAAAGAGAAGCTGTGAGTGAGAGAGAGAGAGAAAGAGAAGCTGTGAGTGAGTGAGAGAGAGAGAAGCTGTGAGTGAGTGAGAGAGAGAGAGAGAAAGAGAAGCTGTGAGTGAGAGAGAGAGAAAGAGAAGCTGTGAGTGAGAGAGAGATAAAGACAAGCTGTGAGAGAGAGACAGAGAAAGAGAAGCTGAGTGAGAGAGAGAGAAGGAGAAGCTGTGAGTGAGAGAGACAGAGAAAGAGAAGCTGTGAGTGAGAGAGAGAAAGAAAGAGAAGCTGTGTGTGAGAGAGAGAAAGAGAAGTTGTGAGTGAGAGAGAGATAAAGAGAAGCTGTGAGTTAGAGAGAGACAGAGAAAGAGAAGCTGTGAGTGAGAGAGAGAGAGAGAGAATCTGTGAGTGAGAGAGAGATAAAGAGAAGCTGTGAGTTAGAGAGAGACAGAGAAAGAGAAGCTGTGAGTGAGAGAGAGAGAAAGAGAAGCTGTGATTGAGAGAGAGAGAGAAGGAGAAGCTGTGAGTGAGAGAGAGAGAGAGAAAGAGAAGCTGTGAGTGAGAGAGAGAGAGAGAAAGAGAAGCTGTGAGTGAGAGAGAAAGAGAGAGAAGCTGTGAGTGAGAGAGAGAGAGAACGAGAAGCTGTGAGTGAGATAGAGAGAGAGAAACTGTGAGTGAGTGAGAGAGAGAAGCTGTGAGTGAGTGAGAGAGAGAGAGAAGCTGTGAGAGAGAGAGAGAAAGAGAAGCTGTAAGTGAGAGAGAGAGAAATAGAACCTGAGAGTGAGAGAGAGATAAAGGGAAGCTGTGAGTTAGAGAGAGACAAAGAGAAGCTGTGAGTGAGAGAGAGAGAGAGAGAAAGAGAAAGAGAGGCTGTGTGTGAGAGAGAGAGAGAAGCTGTGAGTGAGTGAGAGAGAGAGAGGGAAAAATAGAAGCTGTGTGAGAGAGAGAAAGACAAGCTGTGAGTGAGAGATATATATAGTTAAGCTGTGAGAGAGAGACAGAGAAAGAGACACTGTGAGTGAGAGAGAGATAAAGAGATGCTGTGAGAGAGAGAGAAGCTGTGAGTGAGAGAGAGAGAGAGAGATGTGAGTGAGAGAGAGAAAGAGAAGCTGTGAGTGAGAGAGAGAGAGAAAGAGAAGCTGTGAGTGAGAGAGAGAGAAAGAGAAGCTGTGAGTGTGTGAGAGAGAAAGATAGAGAAGCTGTGAGTGAGATAGAGAGAGAGAAAGAGAAGCTGTGAGTGAGAGAGAGAGAGAGAAGCTGTGAGTGAGTGATAGAAAGAGAGAGAGAGAGAAGATGTGAGTGAGAGAGAGAGAAAGAGAAGCTGTGAGTGAGAGAGAGAGAGAAAGAGAAGCTGTGAGTGAGTGAGAGAGAAGCTGTGAGTGAGTGAGAGAGAGAAAGTGAAGATGTGAGTGAGAGAGAGAGTAAGAGAAGCTGTGAGTGAGAGAGAGAGAGAGAAAGAGAAGCTGTGAGTGAGCGAGATAGAGAAAGAGAAGCTGTGAGTGAGAGAGATAGAGAAAGAGAAGCTGTGAGTGATAGAGAGAGAGAGAGAAGCTGTGAGTGAGAGAGAGAGAGAGAAAGAAAGAGATGCTGTGAGTGAGATAGAGAGAGAAAGAGAAGCTGTGAGTGAGAGAGTGGGACAAAAAGGGAAGCTGTGAGTGAGAGAGAGAGAAAGAGAAGCTGTGAGTGAGAGAGAGAGAGAGAGAAAGAGAAGCTGTGAGTGAGTGAGAGAGAGAAAAGCTGTGAGTGAGTGAGAGAGAGAGAGAAAGAGAAGCTGTGAGTGAGAGAGAGAGAAAGAGAAGCTGTGAGTGAGAGAGAGATAAAGACAAGCTGTGAGAGAGAGACAGAGAAAGAGAAGCTGAGTGAGAGAGAGAGAAGGAGAAGCTGTGAGTGAGAGAGACAGAGAAAGAGAAGCTGTGAGTGAGAGAGAGAAAGAAAGAGAAGCTGTGAGTGAGAGAGAGAAAGAGAAGTTGTGAGTGAGAGAGAAAGAAAGAAAGAGAAGCTGTGAGTGAGATAGAGAGAGAGAAAGAGAAGCTGTGAGTGAGAGAGAGAGAAAGAGAAGCTGTGAGTGAGAGAGAGAGAAGTTGTGAGTGAGAGAGAGAGAGAAAGAGAAGCTGTGAGTGAGAGAGAGAGAGAGAAGGTGTGAGTGAGAGAGAGAGAGAAAGAGAAGGTGTGAGTGAGAGAGAGAGATAGAAGCTGTGAGTGAGAAGAGAGAGAGAGAAAGAGAAGCTGTGAGTGAGATAGAGAGAGAAAGAGAAGCTGTGAGTGAGAGAGAGAGAAAAAAAGAGAAGCTGTGAGTGAGAGAGAGTGTGTGAAGCTGTGTGTATGTGTGAGAGAGAGAGATGCTGTGAGTGAGAGAGAGAGAGAAGCTGTGAGTGAGAGAGAGAGAGAGAGAGAAGCTGTGAGAGAGAGTGAGAGAGAGAAGCTGTGAGTGAGAGAGAGAGAGAAGCTGTGTGTGTGAGAGAGAGAAAAGCTGTGAGTGAGAGAGAGAGAGAAGCTGTGAGTGAGAGAGAAAGAGTAGCTGTGAGTGAGAGAGAGAGAGAAAGATAAGCTGAGTGAGAGAAAGAGAGAAAGGGAAGATGTGAGTGAGAGAGAGAGAGAAAGAGAATCTGTGAGTGAGAGAGAGAGAAGCTGTGTGAGAGAGAAAGAAACTCTTTGAGAGGGAGTAAGAGAGAGAGAAAGAGAAGCTGTGAGTGAGAGAGAGAGAGAGAAAGAGCTGTGAGTGAGAGAGAGAGAGAAGCTGTGAGTGAGTGAGAGAGAAAGAGAGAAAGAGAAGCTGTGAGTGTGAGAGAGAGAGAGAGAGAAGCTGTGAGTGAGAGAGAGAGAAAGACCAACTGTGAGAGAGAGACAGAGAAAGAGAAGCTGAGTGAGAGATAGAGAGAAAGAGAAGCTGTGAGTGAGAGAGACAGAGAAAGAGAAGCTGTGAGTGAGAGAGAGAGATAGAGAAGCTTTGAGTGTGAGAGAGAGAAAGATAGAGAAGCTGTGAGTGAGATAGAGAGAGAAAAAGAGAAGCTGTGAGTGAGAGAGAGAGAGAAGCTGTGAGTGAGAGAGAGAGAAAGAGAAGCTGTGAGTGAGAGAGAGAAGCTGTGAGTGAGAGAGAGAGAGAAAGAGAAGATGTGAGTGAGAGAGAGAGTAAGAGAAGCTGTGAGTGAGAGTGAGAGAGAAAGAGAAGCTGTGAGTGAGCGAGAGAGAGAGAAAGAGAAGCTGTGAGTGAGAGAGATAGAGAAAGAGAAGCTGTGAGTGATAGAGAGAGAGAGAGAAAGAGAAGCTGTGAGTGAGAGAGAGAGAGAAAGAGATGCTTGGGTGAGATAGAGAGAGAAAGAGAAGCTGTGAGTGAGAGAGTGGGAGAAAAAGGGAAGCTGTGAGTGAGAGAGAGAGAAAGAGAAGCTGTGAGTGTGTGAGAGAGAGAAAGAGAAGCTGTGAGTGAGTGAGAGAGAGAGAAGCTGTGAGCGAGTGAGAGAGAGAGAGAGAGAAAGAGAAGCTGTGAGTGAGAGAGAGAAAGGGAAGCTGTGAGTGAGAGAGAGAGAGAAAGAGAAGCTGTGAGTGAGAGAGAGAGAAGCTGTGTGAGAGAGAAAGAAACGCTTTGAGAGGGAGTGAGAGAGAGAGAGAGAAAGAGAAGCTGTGTTTGCGAGAGAAAGAAAGAGTACCTGTGAGTAAGAGAGAGAGAAAGACCAACTGTGAGAGAGAGACAGAGAAAGAGAAGCTGAGTGAGAGAGAGAGAGAAAGAGAAGCTGTGAGTGAGAGAGAAAGAGAAGCTGTGACTGAGAGAGAGAGAGAGAGAAGCTGTGAGTGAGAGAGAGAGAAAGACCAACTGTGAGAGAGAGACAGAGAAAGAGAAGCTGAGTGAGAGAGAGAGAGAAAGAGAAGCTGTGAGTGAGAGAGAGAGAAAGAGAGAGAAGCTGTGAGTGAGAGAGAGAGAGAGAAAGAGAAGCTGTGAGTGAGAGAGAGAGAGAAGCTGTGAGTGAGAGAGAGAGAGAAAGAGAAGCTGTGAGTGAGAGAGAGAAGCTGTGAGTGAGAGAGAGAGAGAAAGAGAAGATGTGAGTGAGAGAGAGAGTAAGAGAAGCTGTGAGTGAGAGAGAGAGAGAAAGAGAAGCTGTGAGTGAGCGAGAGAGAGAAAGAGAAGCTGTGAGTGAGAGAGATAGAGAAAGAGAAGCTGTGAGTGATAGAGAGAGAGAGAGAAAGAGAAGCTGTGAGTGAGAGAGAGAGAGAAAGAGATGCTGTGAGTGAGATAGAGAGAGAAAGAGAAGCTGTGAGTGAGAGAGTGGGAGAAAAAGGGAAGCTGTGAGTGAGAGAGAGAGAAAGAGAAGCTGTGAGTGAGAGAGAGAAAGAAAGAGAAGCTGTGAGTGAGTGAGAAAGAGAGAACCTGTGAGTGAGTGAGAGAGAGAGAGAGAAAGAGAAGCTGTGAGTGAGAGTGAGAGAGAAAGAGAAGCTGTGAGTGAGAGAGAGAGAAAGAGAGAAAGAGAAGCTGTGAGTGAGAGAGAGCTGTGAGTGAGAGAGAAAGAGAAGCTGCGAGTGAGAGAGAGAGAGAAGCTGTGAGAGAGAGAGAGAGAGAAGCTGTGAGTGAGAGAGAGAGAGAAAGAGAAGCTGTGAGTGAGAGAGAGAGAAAGAGAGAAAGAGAAGCTGTGAGTGAGAGAGAGCTGTGAGTGAGAGAGAAAGAGAAGCTGCGAGTGAGAGAGAGAGAAGATGTGAGAGAGAGAGAGAGAGAAGCTGTGAGTGAGAGAGAGAAAGAAAGAGAAGCTGTGAGTGAGAGAGAGAGAAAGAGAAGCTGTGAGTGAGAGAGAGAGAGAGAGAAAGAGAAGCTGTGAGTGAGATAGAGAGAAAGAGATGCTGTGAGTGAGAGAGAGAGAGAGATGCTGTGAGTGAGTGATAGAGAGAGAGTGAGAGAAGATGTGAGTGAGAGAGAGAGAAAGAGAAGCTGTGTGTGTGAGAGAGAAAGAGAAGCTGTGAGTGAGAGAGAGAGATAAATAGAAGCTGTGAGTTACAGAGAGAAAGAGGAAGAGAAGCTGTGAGTGAGAGAGAGAGAAAGAGAAGCTGTGAGTGAAGTAGAGACAGAGAAAGAGAAGCGGTGAGTGAGAGAGAGAGAAGGTGTGAGTGAGTGATAGAGAGAGAGAGAAAGAGAAGCTGTGAGTGAGAATGAGAGAAAGAGAAGCTGTGAGTGAGAGAGAGAGATAAAGACAAGCTGTGAGAGAGAGACAGAGAAAGAGAAGCTGAGTGAGAGAGAGAGAAAGAGAAGCTGTGAGTGAGAGAGAGAGAGAAAGAGAAGCTGCGAGTGAGAGAGAGAGAAAGAGAGAAAGAGATGCTGTGAGTGAGAGAGAGTGAGAGAAGATGTGAGTGAGAGAGAGAGAAAGAGAAGCTGTGAGTGATAGAGAGAGAGAGAAAGAGAAGTTGTGAGTGAGAGAGAGAGAAAGAGATGCTGTGAGTGAGATAGAGAGAGAAAGAGAAGCTGTGAGTGAGAGAGTGGGAGAAAAAGGGAAGCTGTGAGTGAGAGAGAGAGAAAGAGAAGCTGTGAGTGAGAGAGAAGGAGAGAAAGAGAAGTTGTGATTGAGTGAGTGAGAGAGAAGCTGTGAGTGAGAGAGAGAGAGAGAGAAAGTGAAGCTGTGAGTGAGAGTGAGAGAAAGAGAAGCTGTGAGTGAGAGAGAGAGATAAAGACAAGCTGTGAGAGAGAGACAGAGAAAGAGAAGCTGAGTGAGAGAGAGAGAAAGAGAAGCTGTGAGTGAGAGAGAGAGAGAAAGAGAAGCTGTGAGTGAGAGAGAGAGAAAGAGAAGCTGTGAGTGAGAGAGAGAAAGAAAGAGAAGCTGTGAGTGAGAGAGAGAAAGAGAAGTTGTGAGTGAGAGAGAAAGAAAGAAAGAGAAGCTGTGAGTGAGATAGAGAGAGAGAAAGAGAAGCTGTGAGTGAGAGAGAGAGAAAGAGAAGCTGTGAGTGAGAGAGAGAGAAGTTGTGAGTGAGAGAGTCAGAGAAAGAGAAGCTGTGAGTGAGAGAGAAAGAGAAGGTGTGAGTGAGAGAGAGAGAGAAAGAGAAGGCGTGAGTGAGAGAGAGAGAGAAAGAGAAGCTGTGAGTGAGAGAGAGAGAAAGAGAAGCTGTGAGTGAGAGAGAGAGGGAGAGAAAGAGAAGCTGTGAGTGAGATAGAGAGAGAAAAAGAGAAGCTGTCAGTGAGAGAGAGTGAGTGAAGCTGTGTGTGTGTGAGAGAGAGAGACGCTGTGAGTGAGAGAGAGAGAAGCTGTGAGTGAGAGAGAGAGAAAGAGAAGCTGTGTGAGGGCGAGATAAAGAGAAGCTGTGAGTTAGAGAGAGACAGAGAAAGAGAAGCTGTGAGTGAGAGAGAGAGGGAAGCTGTGAGTGAGAGAGAGAAAGAGAAGATGTGATTGAGAGAGAGAAAGAGACGGTGTGAGGGAGAGAGAAAGAGAAGCTGTGACTGAGAGAGAGAGATAAGGACAAGCTGTGAGTTAGAGAGAGACAGAGAAAAAGAAGCTGTGAGTGAGTGAGAGAGAAAGAGAAGCTGCGAGTGAGAGAGAGAGAGATAAATAGAAGCTGTGAGTTAGAGAGAGAAAGAGAAGCTGTGAGTGAGAGAGAGAGAAAGAGAAGCTGTGAGTGAGTGAGAGAGAGAAGCTGTGAGTGAGAGAGAGAGAGAAAAAGAAGATGTGAGTGAGAGAGAGAGAAAGAGAAGCTGTGTGAGAGAGAGACAAATAGAATCTGTGAGTGAGGGAGAGAGAAGCTGTGAGAGAGAGAGAGAAGCTGTATGTGTGTGAGAGAGAAAGAGAAGCTGTGAGTGAGAGTGAGTGAAAGAGAGAGAGAGAAGCTGTGACAGTGATATAGAGGGAGCAAAAGAGAAGCTGTGAGTGAGTGAGAGAGAGAAAGAGAAGCTGTGAGTGAGAGAGAGAGAAAGAGAAGCTGTGAGTGAGAGAGAGAGAAAGAGAAGCTGAGTAGGAAAGAGAGAGAGAAAGAGAAGCTGTGAGTGAGAGAGAGAGAAAGAGAAGCTGTGAGTGAGAGAGAGAGAGAGCGAAAGAGACGCTGAGAGTGCGAGAGAGAAAGAGTAGCTGTGAGAGAGAGAGAGAGAAAGAGAAGCTGTGAGAAAGAGAGAGAGAAAGAGAAGCTGTGAGTGAGAGAGAGAGAGAGAAAGATAAGCTGAGTGAGAGAGAGAGAAAGAGAAGCTGAGTGAGAGAGAGAGAGAAAGGGAAGCTGTGTGTGTGAGAGAGAGAAGCTGTGAGTGAGTGAGAGAGAGAGAGAAAGAGAAGCTGTGAATGAGAGAGAGACAGAGAAAGAGACACTGTGAGTGAGAGAGAGAGAGAAAGAGATGCTGTAAGAGAGAGAGAGAGAAGCTGTGAGTGAGAGAGAGAGAGAGACAAGCTGTGAGTGAGAGAGAGAGAGGGATGTGAGTGAGAGAGAGAAAGAGAAAGAGAAGCTGTGAGTGAGAGAGAGAGAGAAAGAGAAGCAGTGAGAGAGGGAGAGAGAGAAAGAGAAGCTGTGAGTGAGAGAGAGAGAGAGAAAGAGAAGTTGTGAGTGAGAGAGAGAGAGAAGCTGTGAGTGAGAGAGAGAGAGAAAGAGAATCTGTGAGTGAGAGATATGTATAGTCAAGCTGTGAGAGAGGGACAGAGAAAGAGACTGTGAGTGAGAGAGATAGAAAGAGATGCTGAGAGAGAGAAAGAGAGAAGCTTTGAGTGAGAGAGAGAGAGAGAAGCTGTGAGTGAGTGAGAGAGAGAGATGTGAGTGAGTGAGAGAAAGAGACAGAGAAGCAGTGAGTGAGAGAGAGAGAAAGAGAAGCTGTGAGTGAGAGAGAGAGAGAAAAAGAGAAGCAGTGAGAGAGGGAGAGAGAGAAAGAGAAGCTGTTAGTGAGAGAGAGAGAGAAAGAGAAGCTGTGAGAGAGAGTGAGAGAGAGAGAGAGAAAATCTGTGAGTGAGAGAGAGAGAAGGTGTGAGTGAGAAAGAGAGAGAGAGAAGATGTGAGTGAGAGAGAGAGAGAAGCTGTGAGTGAGAGAGAGAGAGAGAAGTTGTGAGTGAGTGAGAGAGAGAGAAGCTCTGAGTGAGAGAGAGAGAGAAAGAGAAGCTGTGAGAGAGAGTGAGAGAGAGAGAGAAAAGCTGTGCGTGTGAGAGAGAGAGACGCTGTAGGTGAGAAAGTGAGAGAGAGAAGATGTGAGTGAGAGAGTGAGAAGGAAGCTGTGAGTGAGAGATAGATAGAGAAGCTGTGAGTGAGAGAGAGATAAAGAGAAGCTGTGAGTTAGATAGAGACAGAGAAAGAGAAGCTGTGAGTGAGAGAGAGAGAGAGAGAAAGAGAAAAGCTGTGAGTGAGAGAGAGAGAGAGAAGCTGTGAGTGAGAGAGAGATAAAGAGAAGCTGTGAGTTAGAGAGAGACAGAGAAAGAGAAGCTGTGAGTGAGAGAGAGAGAGAAAGAGAAGCTGTGAGTGAGAGAGAGATAAAGAGAAGCTGTGAGTTAGAGAGAGACAGAGAAAGAGAAGCTGTGAGTGAGAGAGAGAGAGAAAGAGAAGCTGTGATGGAGAGAGAGAGAGAAAAAGAAGCTGTGAGTAAGTGAGAGAGAGAGAGAGAGAGAAGCTGTGAGTGAGAGAGAGAGAGAGAGAGAAAGAGAAGCTGTGAGTGAGAGAGAAAGAGAGAGAAGCTGTGAGTGAGAGAGAGAGAGAAAGAGAAGCTGTGAGTGAGATAGAGAGAGAGAAACTGTGAGTGAGTGAGAGAGAGAAGATGTGAGTGAGTGAGAGAGAGAAGCTGTGAGTGAGTGAGAGAGAGAGAGACAGAGAAGCTGTGTGAGAGAGAGAGAGAGAAAGAGAAGCTGTAAGTGAGAGAGAGAGAAATAGAACCTGAGAGTGAGAGAGAGAGAGAGAAAGAGAAAGAGAGGCTGTGTGTGTGAGAGAGAGAGAAGCTGTGAGTGAATGAGAGAGAGAGGGAGAAATAGAAGCTGTGAGAGAGAGAGAAAGAGAAGCTGTGAGTGAGAGAGATATATAGTCAAGCTGTGAGAGAGAGACAGAGAAAGAGACACAGTGAGTGAGAGAGAGAGATAAAGAGATGCTGTGAGAGAGAGAGAAGCTGTGAGTGAGAGAGAGAGAGAAGCTGTGAGTGAGAGAGAGAGAGAAAGAGAAGCTGTGAGTGAGAGAGAGAGAGAAAGAGAAGCAGTGAGAGAGGGAGAGAGAGAATGAGAAGGTGTGAGTGAGAGAGAGAGAGAAAGAGAAGTTGTGAGTGAGAGAGAGAGAGAGAGAAGCTGTGAGTGAGAGAGAGAGAAAGAGAAGCTGTGAGTGAGAGAGAGAGAGAAAGAGAAGCAGTGAGAGAGGGAGAGAGAGAATGAGGTGTGAGTGAGAGAGAGAGAAAGTGAAGTTGTGAGTGAGAGAGAGAGAGAAGCTGTGAGTGAGAGAGAGAGAGAAAGAGAAGCTGTGAGAGAGTGAGAGAGAGAGAGAGAAAAGCTGTGAGTGAGTGAGTGAGAGAGAAGCTGTGAGTGAGAGAGAGATAAAGAGAAGCTGTGAGTTAGAGAGAGACAGAGAAAGAGAAGCTGTGAGTGAGAGAGAGAGAGAGAAAGAGAAAAGATGTGAGTGAGAGAGAGAGAAGCTGTGAGTGAGAGAGAGATAAAGAGAAGCTGTGAGTTAGAGAGAGATAGAGAAAGAGAAGCTGTGAGTGAGAAAGAGAGAAAGAGATGCTGTGAGTGAGTGAGTGAGAGAGAGAGAAAAGCTGTGAGTGAGAGAGAGAGAGAAGCTGTGAGTCAGAGAGAGATAAAGAGAAGGTGTGAGTTCGAAAGAGACAGAGAAAGAGAAGCTGTGAGTGAGAGAGAGAGAGAAAGAGAAGCTGTGAGTGAGAGAGAGAGAGAAGCTGTGAGTGAGAGAGAGAGAGAAGCTGTGAGAGAGAGTGAGAGAGAGAGAGAGAAAAGCTGTGAGTGAGAGAGAGAGAGAGAGAAGCTGTGTGTGTGAGAGAGAAAAGCTGTGAGTGAGAGAGAGAGAGAAGCTGTGAGTGAGAGAGAAAGAGTAGCTGTGAGTGAGAGAGAGAGAAAGATAAGCTGAGTGAGAGAAAGAGAGAAAGAGAAGCTGTGAGTGAGAGAGAGAGAGAAAGAGAAGTTGTGAGTGAGAGAGTGAGAAGCTGTGTGAGAGAGAAAGAAACTCTTTGAGAGGGAGTGAGAGAGAGAGAGAGAAAGAGAAGCTGTGTGTGCGAGAGAAAGAATGAGTAGCTGTGAGTAAGAGAGAGAGAAAGAGAAGCTGTGAGTGAGAGAGAGAAAGAGCTGTGAGTGAGAGAGAGAAGCTGTGAGTGAGTGAGAGAGAGAGAGAGAAAGAGAAGCTGTGAGCGAGCGAGAGAGAGAGAGAAGCTATGAGTGAGAGAGAGAGAAAGACCAGCTGTGAGAGAGAGACAGAGAAAGAGAAGCTGTGAGAGATAGAGAGAAAGAGAAGCTGTGAGTGAGAGAGAGAGAAAGAGAAGCTGTGAGTGTGAGAGAGAGAAAGAGAAGCTGTGAGTGTGAGAGAGAGAAAGATAGAGAAGCTGTGAGTGAGATAGAGAGAGAGAGAAAGAGAAGCTGTGAGTGAGAGAGAGAGAGAGAAGCTGTGAGTGAGTGATAGAAAGAGAGAGAGAGAGAAGATGTGAGTGAGAGAGAGAGAAAGAGAAGCTGTGAGTGACAGAGAGAAAAAAAGAGAAGCTGTGAGTGAGAGAGAGAGAGAAAGAGAAGCTGTGAGTGAGAGAGAGAGAAGCTGTGAGTGAGAGAGAGAGAAAGAGAATATGTGAGGGAGAGAGTGAGTAAGAGAAGCTGTGAGTGAGAGAGAGAGAGAAAGAGAAGTTGTGAGTGAGCGAGAGAGAGAAAGAGAAGCTGTGAGTGAAAGAGATAGAGAAAGAGAAGCTGTGAGTTAGAGAGAGATAGAGAAAGAGAAGCTGTGAGTGAGAAAGAGAGAAAGAGATGCTGTGAGTGAGTGAGAGAGAGAGAGAGAAAAGCTGTGAGTGAGAGAGAGAGAGAAGCTGTGAGTCAGAGAGAGATAAAGAGAAGCTGTGAGTTCGAAAGAGACAGAGAAAGAGAAGCTGTGAGTGAGAGAGAGAGAGAAAGAGAAGCTGTGAGTGAGAGAGAGAGAGAAGCTGTGAGTGAGAGAGAGAGAGAAGCTGTGAGAGAGAGTGAGAGAGAGAGAGAGAAAAGCTGTGAGTGAGAGAGAGAGAGAGAGAAGCTGTGTGTGTGAGAGAGAAAAGCTGTGAGTGAGAGAGAGAGAGAAGCTGTGAGTGAGAGAGAAAGAGTAGCTGTGAGTGAGAGAGAGAGAGAAAGATAAGCTGAGTGAGAGAAAGAGAGAAAGAGAAGCTGTGAGTGAGAGAGAGAGAGAAAGAGAAGTTGTGAGTGAGAGAGAGAGAAGCTGTGTGAGAGAGAAAGAAACTCTTTGAGAGGGAGTGAGAGAGAGAGAGAAAAAGAGAAGCTGTGTGTGCGAGAGAAAGAATGAGTAGCTGTGAGTAAGAGAGAGAGAAAGAGAAGCTGTGAGTGAGAGAGAGAAAGAGCTGTGAGTGAGAGAGAGAGAGAAGCTGTGAGTGAGTGAGTGAGAGAGAGAGAAAGAGAAGCTGTGAGCGAGAGAGAGAGAGAGAAGCTATGAGTGAGAGAGAGAGAAAGACCAGCTGTGAGAGAGAGACAGAGAAAGAGAAGCTGTGAGAGATAGAGAGAAAGAGAAGCTGTGAGTGAGAGAGAGAGAAAGAGAAGCTGTGAGTGAGAGAGAGAGAAAGAGAAGCTGTGAGTGTGAGAGAGAGAAAGATAGAGAAGCTGTGAGTGAGATAGAGAGAGAGAGAAAGAGAAGCTGTGAGTGAGAGAGAGAGAGAGAGAGAAGCTGTGAGTGAGTGATAGAAAGAGAGAGAGAGAAGATGTGAGTGAGAGAGAGAGAAAGAGAAGCTGTGAGTGAGAGAGAAAGCTGTGAGTGAGAGAGAGAGAAAGAGAAGATGTGAGGGAGAGAGTGAGTAAGAGAAGCTGTGAGTGAGAGAGAGAGAGAAAGAGAAGCTGTGAGTGAGCGAGAGAGAGAAAGAGAAGCTGTGAGTGAAAGAGATAGAGAAAGAGAAGCTGTGAGTGATAGAGAGAGAGAGAGAAGGAGAAGCTGTGAGTGAGAGAGAGAGAAAGAAAGAGATGCTGTGAGTGAGAGAGAGAAAGAGAAGCTGTGAGTGAGAGAGTGGGAGAAAAAGGGAAGCTGTGAGTGAGAGAGAGAGAAAGAGAAGCTGTGAGTGAGAGAGAGAGAGAGAAAGAGAAGCTGTGAGTGAGTGAGTGAGAGAGAAGCTGTGAGTGAGTGAGAGAGAGAGAGAGAAAGAGAAGCTGTGAGTGAGAGAGACAGAAAGAGAAGCTGTGAGTGAGAGAGAGAGATAAAGACAAGCTGTGAGAGAGAGACAGAGAAAGAGAAGCTGAGTGAGAGAGAGAGAAAGAGAAGCTGTGAGTGAGAGAGAGAGAAAGAGAAGCTGTGAGTGAGAGAGAGAGAAAGAGAAGCTGTGAGTGAGAGAGAGAAAGAAAGAGAAGCTGTGAGTGAGAGAGAGAAAGAGAAGTTGTGAGTGAGAGAGAAAGAAAGAAAGAGAAGCTGTGAGTGAGATAGAGAGAGAGAAAGAGAAGCTGTGAGTGAGAGAGAGAGAAAGAGAAGCTGTGAGTGAGAGAGAGAGAAGTTGTGAGTGAGAGAGAGAGAGAAAGAGAAGGTGTCAGTGAGAGAGAAAGAGAAGGTGTGAGTGAGAGAGAGAGAAAGAGAAGGTGTGAGTGAGAAAGAGAGAGAAAGAGAAGCTGTGAGTGAGAGAGAGAGAAAGAGAAGCTGTGAGTGAGATAGAGAGAGAGAAAGAGAAGCTGTGAGTGAGAGAGAGAGAGAGAAAGAGAAGCTGTGAGTGAGAGAGTGTGTGAAGCTGTGTGTGTGTGAGAGAGAGAGACGCTGTGAGTGTGAGAGAGAGAAGCTGTGAGTGAGAGAGAGAGAAAGAGAAGCTGTGTGAGGGAGAGATAAAGAGAAGCTGTGAGTTAGAGAGAGACAGAGAAAGAGAAGCTGTGAGTGAGAGAGAGAGAAAGAGAAGCTGTGAGTGACAGAGAGAGAAAAAGAAGCTGAGTAAGAAAGAGAGAGAGAAAGAGAAGCTGTGAGTGAGAGAGAGAGATAAATAGAAGCTGTGAGTTAGAGAGAGAAAGAGAAGCTGTGAGTGAGAGAGAGAGAAAGAGAAGTTGTGAGTGAGAGAGAGAGAAGCTGTGAGTGAGAGAGAGAGAGAAAGAGAAGATGTGAGTGAGTGAGAGAGAGAGAGAAGCTGTGTGAGAGAGAGACAAAGAGAAGCTGTGAGTGAGAGAGAGAGCGTAAGAGAAGCTGTGTGTGTGTGAGAGAGAAAGAGAAGCTGTGAGTGAGAGTGAGTGAAAGAGAGAGAGAGAGAAACTGTGACAGTGATAGAGAGAGAGCAAAAGAGAAGCTGTGAGTGAGAGAGAGACATAAAGAGAAAACTGTGAGTGAGAGAGAGAGAAAGAGAAGCTGTGAGTGAGAGAGAGAGAAAAAGAAGCTGAGTAAGAAAGAGAGAGAGAAAGAGAAGCTGTGAGTGAGAGAGAGAGAGAGAGAAGCTGTGAGTGAGAGAGAGAGAGAGCGAAAGAGACGCTGAGAGTGCAAGAGAGAAAGAGTAGCTGTGAGTGAGACAGAGAAAGTGTAGCTGTGAGTAAGAGAGAGAGAAAGAGAAGCTGTGAGTGAGAGAGAGAGAGAAGCTGTGAGTGAGAGAGAGAGAGAAAGACCAGCTGTGAGAGAGAGACAGAGAAAAAGAACCTGAGTGAGAGATAGAGAGAAAGAGAAGCTGTGAGTGAGAGAGAGAGAGAGAGAGAGAAGCTGTTAGTGAGAGAGAGAGAAAGAGAAGCTGTGAGTGTGAGAGAGAGAAACATAGAGAAGCTGTGAGTGAGATAGAGAGAGAGAAAGAGAAGCTGTGAGTGAGAGAGAGAGAGAGAAGCTGTGAGTGAGTGATAGAAAGAGAGAGAGAGAACATGTGTGTGTGAGAGAGAGAAAGAGAAGCTGTGAGTGAGAGAGAGAGAAAAAGAGAAGCTGTGAGTGAGAGAGAGAGAGAGAAGCTGTGCGTGAGAGAGAGAAAGAGAAGATGTGATTGAGAAAGAGAAAGAGACAGTGTGAGGGAGAGAGAAAGAGAAGCTGTGACTGAGAGAGAGAGATAAAGACAACTTGTGAGTTAGAGAGAGACAGAAAAAGAGAAGCTGTGAGTGAGAGAGAGAGAAAGAGAAGCTGTGAGTGAGAGAGAGAGAGATAAATAGAAGCTGTGAGTTAGAGAGAGAAAGTGAAACTGTGAGTGAGAGAGAGAGAAAGAGAAGTTGTGAGTGAGAGAGAGAGAGAAGCTGTGAGTGAGAGAGAGAGAGAAAGAGAAGATGTGAGTGAGAGAGAGAGAGAAGCTGTGTGAGAGTGAGACAAAGAGAAGCTGTGAGTGAGAGAGAGAGAGTAAGAGAAGCTGTGTGTGTGTGAGAGAGAAAGAGAAGCTGTGAGTGAGAGTGAGTGAAAAAGAGAGAGAGAAGCTGTGAGTGAGAGAGAGAGAGAAAGAGAAGATGTGAGTGAGAGAGAGAGAGAAGCTGTGTGAGAGTGAGACAAAGAGAAGCTGTGAGTGAGAGAGAGAGAGTAAGAGAAGCTGTGAGTGAGAGAGAGAGAGAAAGAGAAGCAGTGAGAGAGGGAGAGAGAGAATGAGAAGGTGTGAGTGAGAGAGAGAGAGAGAGAAGTTGTGAGTGAGAGAGAGAGAGAAGCTGTGAGTGAGAGAGAGAGAGATAAAGAGAAGCTGTGAGTGAGTGAGAGAGAGAAAGAGAAGCTGTGAGTGAGAGAGAGAGAGAAAGAGAAGCAGTGAGAGAGGGAGAGAGAGAATGAGAAGGTGTGAGTGAGAGAGAGAGAGAAAGAGAAGTTGTGAGTGAGAGAGAGAGAGAGAAGCTGTGAGTGAGAGAGAGAGAAAGAGAAGCTGTGAGTGAGAGAGAGAGAGAAAGAGAAGCAGTGAGAGAGGGAGAGAGAGAATGAGAAGGTGTGAGTGAGAGAGAGAGAAAGTGAAGTTGTGAGTGAGAGAGAGAGAGAGAAGCTGTGAGTGAGAGAGAGAGAAAGAGAAGCTGTGAGAGAGTGAGAGAGAGAGAGAGAAAAGCTGTGAGTGTGTGAGTGAGAGAGAAGCTGTGAGTGAGAGAGAGATAAAGAGAAGCTGTGAGTTAGAGAGAGACAGAGAAAGAGAAGCTGTGAGTGAGAGAGAGAGAGAGAAAGAGAAAAGATGTGAGTGAGAGAGAGAGAAGCTGTGAGTGACAGAGAGATAAAGAGAAGCTGTGAGTTAGAGAGAGATAGAGAAAGAGAAGCTGTGAGTGAGAAAGAGAGAAAGAGATGCTGTGAGTGAGTGAGAGAGAGAGAGAGAAAAGCTGTGAGTGAGAGAGAGAGAGAAGCTGTGAGTCAGAGAGAGATAAAGAGAAGCTGTGAGTTCGAAAGAGACAGAGAAAGAGAAGCTGTGAGTGAGAGAGAGAGAGAAAGAGAAGCTGTGAGTGAGAGAGAGAGAGAGAAGTTGTGAGTGAGAGAGAGAGAGAAGCTGTGAGAGAGAGTGAGAGAGAGAGAGAGAAAAGCTGTGAGTGAGAGTGAGAGAGAGAGAAGCTGTGTGTGTGAGAGAGAAAAGCTGTGAGTGAGAGAGAGAGAGAAGCTGTGAGTGAGAGAGAAAGAGTAGCTGTGAGTGAGAGAGAGAGAAAGATAAGCTGAGTGAGAGAAAGAGAGAAAGAGAAGCTGTGAGTGAGAGAGAGAGAGAAAGAGAAGTTGTGAGTGAGAGAGAGAGAAGCTGTGTGAGAGAGAAAGAAACTCTTTGAGAGGGAGTGAGAGAGAGAGAGAAAAAGAGAAGCTGTGTGTGCGAGAGAAAGAATGAGTAGCTGTGAGTAAGAGAGAGAGAAAGAGAAGCTGTGAGTGAGAGAGAGAAAGAGCTGTGAGTGAGAGAGAGAGAGAAGCTGTGAGTGAGTGAGTGAGAGAGAGAGAAAGAGAAGCTGTGAGCGAGAGAGAGAGAGAGAAGCTATGAGTGAGAGAGAGAGAAAGACCAGCTGTGAGAGAGAGACAGAGAAAGAGAAGCTGTGAGAGATAGAGAGAAAGAGAAGCTGTGAGTGAGAGAGAGAGAAAGAGAAGCTGTGAGTGAGAGAGAGAGAAAGAGAAGCTGTGAGTGTGAGAGAGAGAAAGATAGAGAAGCTGTGAGTGAGATAGAGAGAGAGAGAAAGAGAAGCTGTGAGTGAGTGATAGAAAGAGAGAGAGAGAAGATGTGAGTGAGAGAGAGAGAAAGAGAAGCTGTGAGTGAGAGAGAAAGCTGTGAGTGAGAGAGAGAGAAAGAGAAGATGTGAGGGAGAGAGTGAGTAAGAGAAGCTGTGAGTGAGAGAGAGAGAGAAAGAGAAGCTGTGAGTGAGCGAGAGAGAGAAAGAGAAGCTGTGAGTGAAAGAGATAGAGAAAGAGAAGCTGTGAGTGATAGAGAGAGAGAGAGAAGGAGAAGCTGTGAGTGAGAGAGAGAGAAAGAAAGAGATGCTGTGAGTGAGAGAGAGAAAGAGAAGCTGTGAGTGAGAGAGTGGGAGAAAAAGGGAAGCTGTGAGTGAGAGAGAGAGAAAGAGAAGCTGTGAGTGAGAGAGAGAGAGAGAAAGAGAAGCTGTGAGTGAGTGAGAGAGAGAGAAGCTGTGAGTGAGTGAGAGAGAGAGAGAGAAAGAGAAGCTGTGAGTGAGAGACAGAAAGAGAAGCTGTGAGTGAGAGAGAGAGATAAAGACAAGCTGTGAGAGAGAGACAGAGAAAGAGAAGCTGAGTGAGAGAGAGAGAAAGAGAAGCTGTGAGTGAGAGAGAGAGAAAGAGAAGCTGTGAGTGAGAGAGAGAGAAAGAGAAGCTGTGAGTGAGAGAGAGAAAGAAAGAGAAGCTGTGAGTGAGAGAGAGAAAGAGAAGTTGTGAGTGAGAGAGAAAGAAAGAAAGAGAAGCTGTGAGTGAGATAGAGAGAGAGAAAGAGAAGCTGTGAGTGAGAGAGAGAGAAAGAGAAGCTGTGAGTGAGAGAGAGAGAAGTTGTGAGTGAGAGAGAGAGAGAAAGAGAAGGTGTCAGTGAGAGAGAAAGAGAAGGTGTGAGTGAGAGAGAGAGAAAGAGAAGGTGTGAGTGAGAAAGAGAGAGAAAGAGAAGCTGTGAGTGAGAGAGAGAGAAAGAGAAGCTGTGAGTGAGATAGAGAGAGAGAAAGAGAAGCTGTGAGTGAGAGAGAGAGAGAGAAAGAGAAGCTGTGAGTGAGAGAGTGTGTGAAGCTGTGTGTGTGTGAGAGAGAGAGACGCTGTGAGTGTGAGAGAGAGAAGATGTGAGTGAGAGAGAGAGAAAGAGAAGCTGTGTGAGGGAGAGATAAAGAGAAGCTGTGAGTTAGAGAGAGACAGAGAAAGAGAAGCTGTGAGTGAGAGAGAGAGAAAGAGAAGCTGTGAGTGAGAGAGAGAGAAAAAGAAGCTGAGTAAGAAAGAGAGAGAGAAAGAGAAGCTGTGAGTGAGAGAGAGAGATAAATAGAAGTTGTGAGTTAGAGAGAGAAAGAGAAGCTGTGAGTGAGAGAGAGAGAAAGAGAAGTTGTGAGTGAGAGAGAGAGAAGCTGTGAGTGAGAGAGAGAGAGAAAGAGAAGATGTGAGTGAGTGAGAGAGAGAGAGAAGCTGTGTGAGAGAGAGACAAAGAGAAGCTGTGAGTGAGAGAGAGAGCGTAAGAGAAGCTGTGTGTGTGTGAGAGAGAAAGAGAAGCTGTGAGTGAGAGTGAGTGAAAGAGAGAGAGAGAAACTGTGACAGTGATAGAGAGAGAGCAAAAGAGAAGCTGTGAGTGAGAGAGAGACATAAAGAGAAACTGTGAGTGAGAGAGAGAAAGAGAAGCTGTGAGTGAGAGAGAGAGAAAAAGAAGCTGAGTAAGAAAGAGAGAGAGAAAGAGAAGCTGTGAGTGAGAGAGAGAGAAAGAGAAGCTGTGAGTGAGAGAGAGAGAGAGCGAAAGAGACGCTGAGAGTGCAAGAGAGAAAGAGTAGCTGTGAGTGAGACAGAGAAAGTGTAGCTGTGAGTAAGAGAGAGAGAAAGAGAAGCTGTGAGTGAGAGAGAGAGAGAAGCTGTGAGTGAGAGAGAGAGAGAAAGACCAGCTGTGAGAGAGAGACAGAGAAAAAGAAGCTGAGTGAGAGATAGAGAGAAAGAGAAGCTGTGAGTGAGAGAGAGAGAGAGAGAGAAGCTGTTAGTGAGAGAGAGAGAAAGAGAAGCTGTGAGTGTGAGAGAGAGAAACATAGAGAATCTGTGAGTGAGATAGAGAGAGAGAAAGAGAAGCTGTGAGTGAGAGAGAGAGAGAAGCTGTGAGTGAGTGATAGAAAGAGAGAGAGAGAACATGTGTGTGTGTGAGAGAGAAAGAGAAGCTGTGAGTGAGAGAGAGAGAAAAAGAGAAGCTGTGAGTGAGAGAGAGAGAGAGAAGCTGTGCGTGAGAGAGAGAAAGAGAAGATGTGATTGAGAAAGAGAAAGAGACAGTGTGAGGGAGAGAGAAAGAGAAGCTGTGACTGAGAGAGAGAGATAAAGACAACTTGTGAGTTAGAGAGAGACAGAAAAAGAGAAGCTGTGAGTGAGAGAGAGAGAAAGAGAAGCTGTGAGTGAGAGAGAGAGAGATAAATAGAAGCTGTGAGTTAGAGAGAGAAAGTGAAACTGTGAGTGAGAGAGAGAGAAAGAGAAATTGTGAGTGAGAGAGAGAGAGAAGCTGTGAGTGAGAGAGAGAGAGAAAGAGAAGATGTGAGTGAGAGAGAGAGAGAAGCTGTGTGAGAGTGAGACAAAGAGAAGCTGTGAGTGAGAGAGAGAGAGTAAGAGAAGCTGTGTGTGTGTGAGAGAGAAAGAGAAGCTGTGAGTGAGAGTGAGTGAAAAAGAGAGAGAGAAGCTGTGAGTGAGAGAGAGAGAGAAAGAGAAGATGTGAGTGAGAGAGAGAGAGAAGCTGTGTGAGAGTGAGACAAAGAGAAGCTGTGAGTGAGAGAGAGAGAGTAAGAGAAGCTGTGAGTGAGAGAGAGAGAGAAAGAGAAGCAGTGAGAGAGGGAGAGAGAGAATGAGAAGGTGTGAGTGAGAGAGAGAGAGAGAGAAGTTGTGAGTGAGAGAGAGAGAGAAGCTGTGAGTGAGAGAGAGAGAGATAAAGAGAAGCTGTGAGTGAGTGAGAGAGAGAAAGAGAAGCTGTGAGTGAGAGAGAGAGAGAAAGAGAAGCAGTGAGAGAGGGAGAGAGAGAATGAGAAGGTGTGAGTGAGAGAGAGAGAGAAAGAGAAGTTGTGAGTGAGAGAGAGAGAGAGAAGCTGTGAGTGAGAGAGAGAGAAAGAGAAGCTGTGAGTGAGAGAGAGAGAGAAAGAGAAGCAGTGAGAGAGGGAGAGAGAGAATGAGAAGGTGTGAGTGAGAGAGAGAGAAAGTGAAGTTGTGAGTGAGAGAGAGAGAGAGAAGCTGTGAGTGAGAGAGAGAGAAAGAGAAGCTGTGAGAGAGTGAGAGAGAGAGAGAGAAAAGCTGTGAGTGTGTGAGTGAGAGAGAAGCTGTGAGTGAGAGAGAGATAAAGAGAAGCTGTGAGTTAGAGAGAGACAGAGAAAGAGAAGCTGTGAGTGAGAGAGAGAGAGAGAAAGAGAAAAGATGTGAGTGAGAGAGAGAGAAGCTGTGAGTGACAGAGAGATAAAGAGAAGCTGTGAGTTAGAGAGAGATAGAGAAAGAGAAGCTGTGAGTGAGAAAGAGAGAAAGAGATGCTGTGAGTGAGTGAGAGAGAGAGAGAAAAGCTGTGAGTGAGAGAGAGAGAGAAGCTGTGAGTCAGAGAGAGATAAAGAGAAGCTGTGAGTTTGAAAGAGACAGAGAAAGAGAAGCTGTGAGTGAGAGAGAGAGAGAAAGAGAAGCTGTGAGTGAGAGAGAGAGAGAGAAGCTGTGAGTGAGAGAGAGAGAGAGAGAAGCTGTGAGAGAGAGTGAGAGAGAGAGAGAGAAAAGCTGTGAGTGAGAGAGAGAGAGAGAGAGAGAAGCTGTGTGTGTGAGAGAGAAAAGCTGTGAGTGAGAGAGAGAGAAGCTGTGAGTGAGAGAGAAAGAGTAGCTGTGAGTGAGAGAGAGAGAAAGATAAGCTGAGTGAGAGAAAGAGAGAAAGAGAAGCTGTGAGTGAGAGAGAGAGAGAAAGAGAAGTTGTGAGTGAGAGAGAGAGAAGCTGTGTGAGAGAGAAAGAAACTCTTTGAGAGGGAGTGAGAGAGAGAGAGAAAGAGAAGCTGTGTGTGCGAGAGAAAGAATGAGTAGCTGTGAGTAAGAGAGAGAGAAAGAGAAGCTGTGAGTGAGAGAGAGAAAGAGCTGTGAGTGAGAGAGAGAAGCTGTGAGTGAGTGAGAGAGAGAGAGAGAAAGAGAAGCTGTGAGCGAGCGAGAGAGAGAGAGAAGCTATGAGTGAGAGAGAGAGAAAGACCAGCTGTGAGAGAGAGACAGAGAAAGAGAAGCTGTGAGAGATAGAGAGAAAGAGAAGCTGTGAGTGAGAGAGAGAGAAAGAGAAGCTGTGAGTGTGAGAGAGAGAAAGAGAAGCTGTGAGTGTGAGAGAGAGAAAGATAGAGAAGCTGTGAGTGAGATAGAGAGAGAGAGAAAGAGAAGCTGTGAGTGAGAGAGAGAGAGAGAGAAGCTGTGAGTGAGTGATAGAAAGAGAGAGAGAGAGAAGATGTGAGTGAGAGAGAGAGAAAGAGAAGCTGTGAGTGACAGAGAGAAAAAAAGAGAAGCTATGAGTGAGAGAGAGAGAGAAAGAGAAGCTGTGAGTGAGAGAGAGAGAAGCTGTGAGTGAGAGAGAGAGAAAGAGAAGATGTGAGGGAGAGAGTGAGTAAGAGAACCTGTGAGTGAGAGAGAGAGAGAAAGAGAAGTTGTGAGTGAGCGAGAGAGAGAAAGAGAAGCTGTGAGTGAAAGAGATAGAGAAAGAGAAGCTGTGAGTGATAGAGAGAGAGAGAGAAGGAGAAGCTGTGAGTGAGAGAGAGAGAAAGAAAGAGATGCTGTGAGTGAGAGAGAGAAAGAGAAGCTGTGAGTGAGAGAGTGGGAGAAAAAGGGAAGCTGTGAGTGAGAGAGAGAGAAAGAGAAGCTGTGAGTGAGAGAGAGAGAGAAAGAGAAGCTGTGAGTGAGTGAGAGAGAGAGAAGCTGTGAGTGAGTGAGAGAGAGAGAGAGAAAGAGAAGCTGTGAGTGAGAGAGACAGAAAGAGAAGCTGTGAGTGAGAGAGAGAGATAAAGACAAGCTGTGAGAGAGAGACAGAGAAAGAGAAGCTGAGTGAGAGAGAGAGAGAAAGAGAAGCTGTGAGTGAGAGAGAGAGAAAGAGAAGCTGTGAGTGAGAGAGAGAGAAAGAGAAGCTGTGAGTGAGAGAGAGAAAGAAAGAGAAGCTGTGAGTGAGAGAGAGAAAGAGAAGTTGTGAGTGAGAGAGAAAGAAAGAAAGAGAAGCTGTGAGTGAGATAGAGAGAGAGAAAGAGAAGCTGTGAGTGAGAGAGAGAGAAAGAGAAGCTGTGAGTGAGAGAGAGAGAAGTTGTGAGTGAGAGAGAGAGAGAAAGAGAAGGTGTCAGTGAGAGAGAAAGAGAAGGTGTGAGTGAGAGAGAGAGAAAGAGAAGGTGTGAGTGAGAAAGAGAGAGAAAGAGAAGCTGTGAGTGAGAGAGAGAGAAAGAGAAGCTGTGAGTGAGATAGAGAGAGAGAAAGAGAAGCTGTGAGTGAGAGAGAGAGAGAGAAAGAGAAGCTGTGAGTGAGAGAGTGTGTGAAGCTGTGTGTGTGTGAGAGAGAGAGACGCTGTGAGTGTGAGAGAGAGAAGCTGTGAGTGAGAGAGAGAGAAAGAGAAGCTGTGTGAGGGAGAGATAAAGAGAAGCTGTGAGTTAGAGAGAGACAGAGAAAGAGAAGCTGTGAGTGAGAGAGAGAGAAAGAGAAGCTGTGAGTGAGAGAGAGACAAAAAGAAGCTGAGTAAGAAAGAGAGAGAGAAAGAGAAGCTGTGAGTGAGAGAGAGAGATAAATAGAAGTTGTGAGTTAGAGAGAGAAAGAGAAGCTGTGAGTGAGAGAGAGAGAGAAAGAGAAGATGTGAGTGAGTGAGAGAGAGAGAGAAGCTGTGTGAGAGAGAGACAAAGAGAAGCTGTGAGTGAGAGAGAGAGGGTAAGAGAAGCTGTGTGTGTGTGAGAGAGAAAGAGAAGCTGTGAGTGAGAGTGAGTGAAAGAGAGAGAGAGAAACTGTGACAGTGATAGAGAGAGAGCAAAAGAGAAGCTGTGAGTGAGAGAGAGACATAAAGAGAAACTGTGAGTGAGAGAGAGAGAAAGAGAAGCTGTGAGTGAGAGAGAGAGAAAAAGAAGCTGAGTAAGAAAGAGAGAGAGAAAGAGAAGCTGTGAGTGAGAGAGAGAGAAAGAGAAGCTGTGAGTGAGAGAGAGAGAGAGCGAAAGAGACGCTGAGAGTGCAAGAGAGAAAGAGTAGCTGTGAGTGAGACAGAGAAAGTGTAGCTGTGAGTAAGAGAGAGAGAAAGAGAAGCTGTGAGTGAGAGAGAGAGAGAAGCTGTGAGTGAGAGAGAGAGAGAAAGACCAGCTGTGAGAGAGAGACAGAGAAAAAGAAGCTGAGTGAGAGATAGAGAGAAAGAGAAGCTGTGAGTGAGAGAGAGAGAGAGAGAGAAGCTGTTAGTGAGAGAGAGAGAAAGAGAAGCTGTGAGTGTGAGAGAGAGAAACATAGAGAAGCTGTGAGTGAGATAGAGAGAGAGAAAGAGAAGCTGTGAGTGAGAGAGAGAGAGAGAAGCTGTGAGTGAGTGATAGAAAGAGAGAGAGAGAACATGTGTGTGTGTGAGAGAGAAAGAGAAGCTGTGAGTGAGAGAGAGAGAAAAAGAGAAGCTGTGAGTGAGAGAGAGAGAGAGAAGCTGTGCGTGAGAGAGAGAAAGAGAAGATGTGATTGAGAAAGAGAAAGAGACAGTGTGAGGGAGAGAGAAAGAGAAGCTGTGACTGAGAGAGA
Organism: Bradypodion ventrale; assembly: GCA_035047345.1. Classification (NCBI taxonomy): domain Eukaryota; kingdom Metazoa; phylum Chordata; class Lepidosauria; order Squamata; family Chamaeleonidae; genus Bradypodion; species Bradypodion ventrale. The sequence continues at coordinate 7,255,674 of JAWDJE010000018.1, read as the reverse complement.
GAGATAAAGACAACTTGTGAGTTAGAGAGAGACAGAAAAAGAGAAGCTGTGAGTGAGAGAGAGAGAAAGAGAAGCTGTGAGTGAGAGAGAGAGAGATAAATAGAAGCTGTGAGTTAGAGAGAGAAAGTGAAACTGTGAGTGAGAGAGAGAGAAAGAGAAATTGTGAGTGAGAGAGAGAGAGAAGCTGTGAGTGAGAGAGAGAGAGAAAGAGAAGATGTGAGTGAGAGAGAGAGAGAAGCTGTGTGAGAGTGAGACAAAGAGAAGCTGTGAGTGAGAGAGAGAGAGTAAGAGAAGCTGTGTGTGTGTGAGAGAGAAAGAGAAGCTGTGAGTGAGAGTGAGTGAAAAAGAGAGAGAGAAGCTGTGAGTGAGAGAGAGAGAGAAAGAGAAGATGTGAGTGAGAGAGAGAGAGAAGCTGTGTGAGAGTGAGACAAAGAGAAGCTGTGAGTGAGAGAGAGAGAGTAAGAGAAGCTGTGAGTGAGAGAGAGAGAGAAAGAGAAGCAGTGAGAGAGGGAGAGAGAGAATGAGAAGGTGTGAGTGAGAGAGAGAGAGAGAGAAGTTGTGAGTGAGAGAGAGAGAGAAGCTGTGAGTGAGAGAGAGAGAGATAAAGAGAAGCTGTGAGTGAGTGAGAGAGAGAAAGAGAAGCTGTGAGTGAGAGAGAGAGAGAAAGAGAAGCAGTGAGAGAGGGAGAGAGAGAATGAGAAGGTGTGAGTGAGAGAGAGAGAGAAAGAGAAGTTGTGAGTGAGAGAGAGAGAGAAGCTGTGAGTGAGAGAGAGAGAAAGAGAAGCTGTGAGTGAGAGAGAGAGAGAAAGAGAAGCAGTGAGAGAGGGAGAGAGAGAATGAGAAGGTGTGAGTGAGAGAGAGAGAAAGTGAAGTTGTGAGTGAGAGAGAGAGAGAGAAGCTGTGAGTGAGAGAGAGAGAAAGAGAAGCTGTGAGAGAGTGAGAGAGAGAGAGAGAAAAGCTGTGAGTGTGTGAGTGAGAGAGAAGCTGTGAGTGAGAGAGAGATAAAGAGAAGCTGTGAGTTAGAGAGAGACAGAGAAAGAGAAGCTGTGAGAGAGAGAGAGAGAGAGAAAGAGAAAAGATGTGAGTGAGAGAGAGAGAAGCTGTGAGTGACAGAGAGATAAAGAGAAGCTGTGAGTTAGAGAGAGATAGAGAAAGAGAAGCTGTGAGTGAGAAAGAGAGAAAGAGATGCTGTGAGTGAGTGAGAGAGAGAGAGAGAAAAGCTGTGAGTGAGAGAGAGAGAGAAGCTGTGAGTCAGAGAGAGATAAAGAGAAGCTGTGAGTTTGAAAGAGACAGAGAAAGAAAAGCTGTGAGTGAGAGAGAGAGAGAAAGAGAAGCTGTGAGTGAGAGAGAGAGAGAGAAGCTGTGAGTGAGAGAGAGAGAGAAGCTGTGAGAGAGAGTGAGAGAGAGAGAGAGAAAAGCTGTGAGTGAGAGAGAGAGAGAGAGAAGCTGTGTGTGTGAGAGAGAAAAGCTGTGAGTGAGAGAGAGAGAGAAGCTGTGAGTGAGAGAGAAAGAGTAGCTGTGAGTGAGAGAGAGAGAAAGATAAGCTGAGTGAGAGAAAGAGAGAAAGAGAAGCTGTGAGTGAGAGAGAGAGAGAAAGAGAAGTTGTGAGTGAGAGAGAGAGAAGCTGTGTGAGAGAGAAAGAAACTCTTTGAGAGGGAGTGAGAGAGAGAGAGAGAAAGAGAAGCTGTGTGTGCGAGAGAAAGAATGAGTAGCTGTGAGTAAGAGAGAGAGAAAGAGAAGCTGTGAGTGAGAGAGAGAAAGAGCTGTGAGTGAGAGAGAGAAGCTGTGAGTGAGTGAGAGAGAGAGAGAGAAAGAGAAGCTGTGAGCGAGCGAGAGAGAGAGAGAAGCTATGAGTGAGAGAGAGAGAAAGACCAGCTGTGAGAGAGAGACAGAGAAAGAGAAGCTGTGAGAGATAGAGAGAAAGAGAAGCTGTGAGTGAGAGAGAGAGAAAGAGAAGCTGTGAGTGTGAGAGAGAGAAAGAGAAGCTGTGAGTGTGAGAGAGAGAAAGATAGAGAAGCTGTGAGTGAGATAGAGAGAGAGAGAAAGAGAAGCTGTGAGTGAGAGAGAGAGAGAGAGAAGCTGTGAGTGAGTGATAGAAAGAGAGAGAGAGAGAAGATGTGAGTGAGAGAGAGAGAAAGAGAAGCTGTGAGTGACAGAGAGAAAAAAAGAGAAGCTGTGAGTGAGAGAGAGAGAGAAAGAGAAGCTGTGAGTGAGAGAGAGAGAAGCTGTGAGTGAGAGAGAGAGAAAGAGAAGATGTGAGGGAGAGAGTGAGTAAGAGAAGCTGTGAGTGAGAGAGAGAGAGAAAGAGAAGTTGTGAGTGAGCGAGAGAGAGAAAGAGAAGCTGTGAGTGAAAGAGATAGAGAAAGAGAAGCTGTGAGTTAGAGAGAGATAGAGAAAGAGAAGCCGTGAGTGAGAAAGAGAGAAAGAGATGCTGTGAGTGAGTGAGAGAGAGAGAGAGAAAAGCTGTGAGTGAGAGAGAGAGAGAAGCTGTGAGTCAGAGAGAGATAAAGAGAAGCTGTGAGTTCGAAAGAGACAGAGAAAGAGAAGCTATGAGTGAGAGAGAGAGAGAAAGAGAAGCTGTGAGTGAGAGAGAGAGAGAGAAGCTGTGAGTGAGAGAGAGAGAAGCTGTGAGAGAGAGTGAGAGAGAGAGAGAGAAAAGCTGTGAGGGAGAGAGAGAGAGAGAGAAGCTGTGTGTGTGAGAGAGAAAAGCTGTGAGTGAGAGAGAGAGAGAAGCTGTGAGTGAGAGAGAAAGAGTAGCTGTGAGTGAGAGAGAGAGAGAAAGATAAGCTGAGTGAGAGAAAGCTGTGAGTGAGAGAGAGAGAGAAGCTGTGAGTGAGAGAGAGAGAGAAAGAGAAGTTGTGAGTGAGAGAGAGAGAAGCTGTGTGAGAGAGAAAGAAACTCTTTGAGAGGGAGTGAGAGAGAGAGAGAAAAAGAGAAGCTGTGTGTGCGAGAGAAAGAATGAGTAGCTGTGAGTAAGAGAGAGAGAAAGAGAAGCTGTGAGTGAGAGAGAGAAAGAGCTGTGAGTGAGTGAGAGAGAGAAGCTGTGAGTGAGTGAGAGAGAGAGAGAGAAAGAGAAGCTGTGAGCGAGAGAGAGAGAGAGAAGCTATGAGTGAGAGAGAGAGAAAGACCAGCTGTGAGAGAGAGACAGAGAAAGAGAAGCTGTGAGAGATAGAGAGAAAGAGAAGCTGTGAGTGAGAGAGAGAGAAAGAGAAGCTGTGAGTGAGAGAGAGAGAAAGAGAAGCTGTGAGTGTGAGAGAGAGAAAGATAGAGAAGCTGTGAGTGAGATAGAGAGAGAGAGAAAGAGAAGCTGTGAGTGAGAGAGAGAGAGAGAGAGAAGCTGTGAGTGAGTGATAGAAAGAGAGAGAGAGAAGATGTGAGTGAGAGAGAGAGAAAGAGAAGCTGTGAGTGAGAGAGAGAGAAGCTGTGAGAGAGAGAGAAAGAGAAGATGTGAGGGAGAGAGTGAGTAAGAGAAGCTGTGAGTGAGAGAGAGAGAGAAAGAGAAGCTGTGAGTGAGCGAGAGAGAGAAAGAGAAGCTGTGAGTGAAAGAGATAGAGAAAGAGAAGCTGTGAGAGAGAGAGAGAGAGAGAGAAGCTGTGAGTGAGAGAGACAGAAAGAAAGAGATGCTGTGAGTGAGAGAGAGAAAGAGAAGCTGTGAGTGAGAGAGTGGGAGAAAAAGGGAAGCTGTGAGTGAGAGAGAGAGAAAGAGAAGCTGTGAGTGAGAGAGAGAGAGAGAAAGAGAAGCTGTGAGTGAGTGAGAGAGAGAGAAGCTGTGAGTGAGTGAGAGAGAGAGAGAGAAAGAGAAGCTGTGAGTGAGAGAGACAGAAAGAGAAGCTGTGAGTGAGAGAGAGAGATAAAGACAAGCTGTGAGAGAGAGACAGAGAAAGAGAAGCTGAGTGAGAGAGAGAGAAAGAGAAGCTGTGAGTGAGAGAGAGAGAAAGAGAAGCTGTGAGTGAGAGAGAGAGAAAGAGAAGCTGTGACTGAGAGAGAGAAAGAAAGAGAAGCTGTGAGTGAGAGAGAGAAAGAGAAGTTGTGAGTGAGAGAGAAAGAAAGAAAGAGAAGCTGTGAGTGAGATAGAGAGAGAGAAAGAGAAGCTGTGAGTGAGAGAGAGAGAAAGAGAAGCTGTGAGTGAGAGAGAGAGTTGTGAGTGAGAGAGAGAGAGAAAGAGAAGGTGTCAGTGAGAGAGAAAGAGAAGGTGTGAGTGAGAGAGAGAGAGAAAGAGAAGGTGTGAGTGAGAGAGAGAGAGAAAGAGAAGCTGTGAGTGAGAGAGAAAGAAAGAGAAGCTGTGAGTGAGATAGAGAGAGAGAAAGAGAAGCTGTGAGTGAGAGAGAGAGAGAGAAAGAGAAGCTGTGAGTGAGAGAGTGTGTGAAGCTGTGTGTGTGTGTGAGAGAGAGACGCTGTGAGTGTGAGAGAGAGAAGCTGTGAGTGAGAGAGAGAGAAAGAGAAGCTGTGTGAGGGAGAGATAAAGAGAAGCTGTGAGTTAGAGAGAGACAGAGAAAGAGAAGCTGAGTGAGAGATAGAGAGAATGAGAAGCTGTGAGAGAGAGAGAGAGAGAAAGAGAAGCTGTGAGTGAGAGAGAGAGAAAGAGAAGCTGTGAGTGTGAGAGAGAGAAAGATAGAGAAGCTGTGAGTGAGATAGAGAGAGAGAAAGAGAAGCTGTGAGTGAGAGAGAGCGAGAGCGAAAGATATGCTGAGAGTGCAAGAGAGAAAGAGTAGCTGTGAGTGAGAGAGAGAGAAAGTGTAGCTGTGAGTAAGAGAGAGAGAAAGAGAAGCTGTGTGTGAGAGAGAGAGAGAAAGAGCTGTGAGTGAGAGAGAGAGAGAAGCTGTGAGTGAGTGAGTGAGAGAGAGAGAAAGAGAAGCTGTGAGTGAGAGAGAGAGAGAGAAGCTGTGAGTGAGTGAGAGAGAGAAAGACCAGTTGTGAGAGAGAGACAGAGAAAAAGAAGCTGAGTGAGAGATAGAGAGAATGAGAAGCTGTGAGAGAGAGAGAGAGAGAAAGAGAAGCTGTGAGTGAGAGAGAGAGAAAGAGAAGCTGTGAGTGTGAGAGAGAGAAAGATAGAGAAGCTGTGAGTGAGATAGAGAGAGAGAAAGAGAAGCTGTGAGTGAGAGAGAGAGAGAGAAGCTGTGAGTGAGTGATAGAAAGAGAGAGAGAGAACATGTGTGTGTGAGAGAGAGAAAGAGAAGCTGTGAGTGAGAGAGAGAGAAAAAGAGAAGCTGTGAGTGAGAGAGAGAGAGAAAGAGAAGCTGTGAATGAGAGAGAGAGAAGCTGTGAGTGAGAGAGAGAGAGAGAAAGAGAAGATGTGAGTGAGAGAGAGAGTAACAGAAGCTGTGAGTGAGAGAGAGAGAGAAAGAGAAGCTGTGAGTGAGCGAGAGAGAGAAAGAGAAGCTGTGAGTGAGAGAGATAGAGAAAGAGAATCTGTGAGTGATAGAGAGAGAGAGAAAGAGAAGCTGTGAGTGAGAGAGAGAGAGAAAGAGAAGCTGTGAGTGAGACAGAGAGAAAGAGAAGATGTGTGTGTGAGAGAGAGAGAAGCTGAGAGTGAGAGAGAGAGAGAAAGAGAAGCTGTGAGTGAGAGAGAAAGCTGTGAGTGAGAGAGAAAGAGAAAGAGGAGCTGTGAGTGAGAGAGAGAGAGAAGCTGTGAGTGAGTGAGAGAAAAAAAACTGTGAGTGAGATAGAGAGAGAAGCTGTGAGTGAGTGAGTGAGAGAGATAAGCTGTGAGTGAGAGAGAGAAATAAAGAGAAGCTGTGAGTTAGAGAGAGAGAGAAAGAGAAGCTGTGAGTGAGAGAGAAAGAGAAGATGTGTGTGTGTGAGAGAGAGAAAGAGAAGCTGTGAGTGAGAGAAAAAGCTGTGAGTGAGAGAGAAAGAGAAAGAGAAGCTGTGAGTGAGAGAGAGAGAGAGAAGCTGTGAGTGAGAGAGAGAGGGAAAAACTGTGAGTGAGATAGAGAGAAGCTGTGAGTGAGTGAGAGAGAGAGAGAGAAGCTGTGAGTGAGAGAGAGAAATGAAGAGAAGCTGTGAGTTAGAGGGAACAGAGAAAGAGAAGCTGTGAGTGAGAGAGAGAGAGAAAGAGCTGTGAGTGTGGGAGAGAGATAAAGAGAAGCTGTGAGTTAGAGAGAGACAGAGAAAGAGAAGCTGTGAGTGAGAGAGTGAGAGAGAAAGAGAAGCTGTGAGTGAGAGAGAGAGAAAGAGAAGCTGTGAGTGAGTGAGAGAGAGAGAGAGAAGTTGTGATTGAGAGAGAGAGAGAGAAAGAGAAGCTGTGAGAGAGAGTGAGAGAAAGAGCTGTGAGTGAGAGAGAGAGAGAAGCTGTGAGTGTGAGAGAGAGAGAAGATGTGAGTGAGAGAGAGAAAGAGATGCAGTGAGTGAGTGAGAGAGAGAGATAAAGAGAAGCTGTGAGTGATAGAGAGAGATAAAGAGAAGCTGTGAGTGAGAGAGTGAAAGAGAAGCTGGTAGTGAGTAAGAGAGAGAAAGAGAAGCTTTGAGTGAGAGAGAGAGAGAGAAGCTGTGAGTGAGAGAGAGAGAGAGAAGCTGTGAGTGAGAGAGAAAGAAAGAAAGAGAAGCTGTGAGTGAGTGAGAAAGAGAGAGAGAGAGAAGCTGTGAGTGAGAGAGAGAGAGAGAAAGAGAAGCAGTGAGTGAGAGAGAGAGAGCTAGAAGCTGTGAGTGAGAGAGAGATAAAGAGAAGCTGTGAGTGAGAGAGAGGAAGAGAAGCTGTGAGTGAGAGAGAGAGAGAAAGAGAAGCTGTGAGTGAGAGAGAGATAAAGAGAAGCTGTGAGTTAGAGAGAGACAGAGAAAGAGAAGCTGTGAGTGAGAGAGAGAGAGAAAGAGAAGCTGTGTGTGTGTGAGAGAGAGAAGCTGTGAGTGAGAGAGAGAAAGAAAGAAAGAGAAGATGTTAGTGAGAGAGTGAGAGAGAGAAAGAGAAGCTATGAGTGAGAGAGAGAGAAGCTGTGAGTGAGAGAGAGAGAGAGAGAAAGAGAAGGTGTGAGAGAGGGAGAGAAAGAGAAGCTGTGAGTGAGAGATAGAGAGAAGCTGTGAGTGTGTGAGAGAGAGAAGATGTGAGTGAGAGAGATAAAGAGAAGCAGTGAGTGAGTGAGAGAGGGAGAAAGAGAAGCTGTGAGTGAGAGAGAGAAAGTGAAGCTGTGAGTGAGAGAGAAAGAGAAGCTGTGAGTGAGAGAGAGACAGAAAGAGAAGCTGTGAGTGAGAGAGAGAGAAAAAGAGAAGCTGTGAGTGAGAGAGAGAGAGTAAGAGAAGCTGTGTGTGTGTGAGAGAGAAAGAGAAGCTGTGAGTGAGAGTGAGTGAAAGAGAGAGAGAGAAGCTGTGACAGTGATAGAGAGAGAGCAAAAGAGAAGCTGTGAGTGAGAGAGAGACATAAAGAGAAGCTGTGAGTGAGAGAGAGAGAAAGAGAAGCTGTGAGTGAGAGAGAGAGAAAAAGAAGCTGTGAGTGTGAGAGAGAGAACGATAGAGAAGCTGTGAGTGAGATAGAGAGAGAGAAAGAGAAGCTGTGAGTGAGAGAGAGAGAGAAGCTGTGAGTGAGTGATAGAAAGAGAGAGAGAGAACATGTGTGTGTGAGAGAGAGAAAGAGAAGCTGTGAGTGAGAGAGAGAGAAAAAGAGAAGCTGTGAGTGAGAGAGAGAGAGAGAAAGAGAAGCTGTGAATGAGAGAGAGAGAAGCTGTGAGTGAGAGAGAGAGAGAGAAAGAGAAGATGTGAGTGAGAGAGAGAGTAACAGAAGCTGTGAGTGAGAGAGAGAGAGAAAGAGAAGCTGTGAGTGAGCGAGAGAGAGAAAGAGAAGCTGTGAGTGAGAGAGATAGAGAAAGAGAATCTGTGAGTGATAGAGAGAGAGAGAAAGAGAAGCTGTGAGTGAGAGAGAGAGAGAAAGAGAAGCTGTGAGTGAGACAGAGAGAAAGAGAAGATGTGTGTGTGTGAGAGAGAGAAGCTGAGAGTGAGAGAGAGAGAGAAAGAGAAGCTGTGAGTGAGAGAGAAAGCTGTGAGTGAGAGAGAAAGAGAAAGAGGAGCTGTGAGTGAGAGAGAGAGAGAAGCTGTGAGTGAGTGAGAGAAAAAAAACTGTGAGTGAGATAGAGAGAGAAGCTGTGAGTGAGTGAGTGAGAGAGATAAGCTGTGAGTGAGAGAGAGAAATAAAGAGAAGCTGTGAGTTAGAGAGAGAGAGAAAGAGAAGCTGTGAGTGAGAGAGAAAGAGAAGATGTGTGTGTGAGAGAGAGAAAGAGAAGCTGTGAGTGAGAGAAAAAGCTGTGAGTGAGAGAGAAAGAGAAAGAGAAGCTGTGAGTGAGTGAGAGAGAGAGAAGCTGTGAGTGAGAGAGAGAGGGAAAAACTGTGAGTGAGATAGAGAGAAGCTGTGAGTGAGTGAGAGAGAGAGAGAGAAGCTGTGAGTTAGAGGGAACAGAGAAAGAGAAGCTGTGAGTGAGAGAGAGAGAGAAAGAGCTGTGAGTGTGGGAGAGAGATAAAGAGAAGCTGTGAGTTAGAGAGAGACAGAGAAAGAGAAGCTGTGAGTGAGAGAGTGAGAGAGAAAGAGAAGCTGTGAGTGAGAGAGAGAGAAAGAGAAGCTGTGAGTGAGTGAGAGAGAGAGAGAGAAGTTGTGATTGAGAGAGAGAGAGAGAGAAAGAGAAGCTGTGAGAGAGAGTGAGAGAAAGAGCTGTGAGTGAGTGAGAGAGAGAAGCTGTGAGTGTGAGAGAGAGAGAAGATGTGAGTGAGAGAGAGAAAGAGATGCAGTGAGTGAGTGAGAGAGAGAGATAAAGAGAAGCTGTGAGTGATAGAGAGAGATAAAGAGAAGCTGTGAGTGAGAGAGAGAAAGAGAAGCTGGTAGTGAGTAAGAGAGAGAAAGAGAAGCTTTGAGTGAGAGAGAGAGAGAGAAGCTGTGAGTGAGAGAGAGAGAGAGAAGCTGTGAGTGAGAGAGAAAGAAAGAAAGAGAAGCTGTGAGTGAGTGAGAAAGAGAGAGAGAGAGAAGCTGTGAGTGAGAGAGAGAGAGAGAAAGAGAAGCAGTGAGTGAGAGAGAGAGAGCTAGAAGCTGTGAGTGAGAGAGAGATAAAGAGAAGCTGTGAGTTAGAGAGAGAGAGAGAAAGAGAAGCTGTGAGTGAGTGAGAGAGAGAAAGAGAAGCTGTGAGTGAGAGAGAGATAAAGAGAAGCTGTGAGTGAGAGAGAGGAAGAGAAGCTGTGAGTGAGAGAGAGAGAGAAAGAGAAGCTGTGAGTGAGAGAGAGATAAAGAGAAGCTGTGAGTTAGAGAGAGACAGAGAAAGAGAAGCTGTGAGTGAGAGAGAGAGAGAAAGAGAAGCTGTGTGTGTGAGAGAGAGAGAAGCTGTGAGTGAGAGAGAGAAAGAAAGAAAGAGAAGATGTTAGTGAGAGAGTGAGAGAGAGAAAGAGAAGCTGTGAGTGAGAGAGAGAGAAGCTGTGAGTGAGAGAGAGAGAGAGAGAAAGAGAAGCTGTGAGTGAGAGAGAGAAAGTGAAGCTGTGAGTGAGAGAGAAAGAGAAGCTGTGAGTGAGAGAGAGAAAGTGAAGCTGTGAGTGAGAGAGAAAGAGAAGCTGTGAGTGAGAGAGAGACAGAAAGCGAAGCTGTGAGTGAGAGAGAGAGAAAGAGAAGCTGTGAGTGAGAGAGAGAGAAAGAGAAGCTGTGTGAGAGAGAGAGAAAATGTGAGTGAGAGAGAAAGAAAGAAATAGAAGCTGTGAGTGAGTGAGACAGAGAGAAGTGAGTTAGAGAGAAAGGGAGAAAGAGAAGCTGTGAGTGAGAGAGAGAGAAGCTGTGAGTGAGAGATAAAAGAAAGAAATAGAAGCTGTGAGTGAGTGAGAGAGAGAGAAGTTGTGAGTTAGAGAGAGAGGGAGAAAGAGTTGTGAGTGAGAGAGAGAGAGAAGCTGTGAGTGAGAGAGAAAGGGAAAGAGAGGCTGTGAGTGAGAGAGAGAGAGAAGCTGTGAGTGAGAGAGAAAGAGAGAGAAAGAGAAGCTGTGAGTGAGAGAGAGAGAGAAGCTGTGAGTGAGAGAGAAAGAAAGAGAAAGAGAGGCTGTGAGTGAGAGAGAGAGAAGCTGTGAGTGAGAGAGAGATAAAGAGAAGCTGTGAGTTAGAGAGAGAGAGAAAGAGAAGCTGTGAGTGAGACAGAGAGAAAGAGAAGATGTGTGTGTGTGAGAGAGAGAAGCTGAGAGTGAGAGAGAGAGAGAAAGAGAAGCTGTGAGTGAGAGAGAAAGCTGTGAGTGAGAGAGAGAGAGAGAAGCTGTGAGTGAGTGAGTGAGAGAGATAAGCTGTGAGTGAGAGAGAGAAATAAAGAGAAGCTGTGAGTTAGAGAGAGAGAGAAAGAGAAGCTGTGAGTGAAACAGAGAGAAAGAGAAGATGTGTGTGTGTGTGAGAGAGAAAGAGAAGCTGTGAGTGAGAGAGAAAGCTGTGAGTGAGAGAGAAAGAGAAAGAGAAGCTGTGAGTGAGAGAGAGAGAGAGATGCTGTGAGTGAGAGAGAGAGGGAAAAACTGTGAGTGAGAGAGAGAAGCTGTGAGTGAGTGAGTGAGAGAGAGAATCTGTGAGTGAGAGAGAGAAATAAAGAGAAGCTGTGAGTTAGAGAGAAACAGAGAAAGAGAAGCTGTGAGTGAGAGAGAGAGAGAGAGAGCTGTGAGTGTGGGAGAGAGATAAAGAGAAGCTGTGAGTTAGAGAGAGACAGAGAAAGAGAAGCTGTGAGTGAGAGAGTGAGAGAGAAAGAGAAGCTGTGCGTGAGAGAGAGAGAGAAAGAGAAGCTGTGAGTGAGTGAGAGAGAGAGAGAAGCTGTGATTGAGAGAGAGAGAGAGAAAGAGAAGCTGTGAGAGAGAGTGAGAGAAAGAGCTGTGAGTGAGAGAGAGAGAAAGAAAGAGAAGCTGTGAGTGAGAGAGAGAGGGTGAAAGAGAAGCTGTGATTGTGAGAGAGAGGGAGAAAAAGGGAATCTGTGAGTGAGCGTGAGAGAGAGAGAGAAGCTGTGACAGTGGGAGAGAGAGAAAGAGAAGCTGTGAGTGAGTGAGAGAGAAAGAAAGAGAAGCTATGAGTGAGAGAGAGAGAAGCTGTGTGAGAGAGAGAGGGAGAAAGAGAAGCTGTGTGAGAGAGAGAGCAAGAGAAGCTGTGAGTGAGAGAGACAGACAGAAAGAGAAGCTGTGAGTGAGAGAGAGAGAGCTAGAAGCTGTGAGTGAGTGAGAGAGACAGAAGCTGTGAGTGAGAGAGAGAAAGAGAAGCTGTGAGTGAGAGAGAGAGAGAGAGAAGCTGTGAGTGAGAGAGAGATAAAGGGAAGCTGTGAGTTAGAGAGAGAGAAAAAAAGAGAAGCTATGAGTGAGAGAGAGAGAGAAGCTGTGAGTGAGGGAGAGAGGGAGAAAGTGAAGCGGTGAGTGAGAGAGAGAGAAAGATAAGCTGTGAGTGAGAGAGAGAGAGAGAGAAAGAGAATCTGTGAGTGAGAGAGAGAGAAGCTGTGAGTGTGAGAGAGAGAGAGAAGCTGTGAGTGAGAGAGAGAAAGAGCTGTGAGTGAGAGAGATAGAAAGAGAAGCTGTGAGTGAGAGAGAGAGAAAGAGAAGCTGTGAGTGAGAGAGTGAGATAAAGAGAAGCTGTGAGTTAGAGAGAGACAGAGAAAGATAAGCTGTGAGTGAGAGAGAGAGAGAGAGAAAGAGAATCTGTGAGTGAGAGAGAGAGAAGCTGTGAGTGTGTGAGAGAGAGAGAAGCTGTGAGTGAGAGAGAGAAAGAGCTGTGAGAGAGAGAGAGAAAGAGAAGCTGTGTGTGTGAGAGAGAGAAGCTGTGAGTGAGAGAGAGAGATAAAGAGAAGATGTTAGTGAGAGAGTGAGAGAGAGAAAGAGAAGCTGTGAGTGAGAGAGAGAGAGAAGATGTGAGTGAGAGAGAGAAAGAGAAAGAGAAGCAGTGAGTGAGTGAGAGAGAGATATAAAGAGAAGCTGTGAGTGAGAGAGAGAGAGAGAGAAGCTGTGAGTAAGAGAGAGAGAAAGAAAGAGAAGCTGTGAGTGAGTGAGAGAGAGAGAGAAAAGCTGTGAGTGAGAGAGAGAGAGAAAGAGAAGCTGTGAGTGAGAGAGAGAGAGCTAGAAGCTGTGAGTGAGTGAGAGAGAGGAAGAGAAGCTGTGAGTGAGAGAGAGAGAGAAGGAGAAGCTGTGAGTGAGAGAGAGATAAAGAGAAGCTGTGAGTTAGAGAGAGAGAGAAAGAGAAGCTGTGAGTGAGAGAGAGAGAAAAAGAGAATCTGTGAGTGAGGGAGAGAGAGAAGCTGTGAGTGAGAGAGAGAGAGAAGCTGTGAGTGAGAGAGAGAGAGAGAAAGAGAAGCTGTGAGTGAGAGAGTGAGAGAAAGAGAAGCTGTGAGTGAGAGAGAGAGAAAGTAAGAGAAGCTGTGAGTGAGAGAGAGAGGGTGAAAGAGAAGCAGTGATTGTTAGAGAGAGGGAGAAAAAGGGAAGCTGTGAGTGAGCGTGAGAGAGAGAGAGAAGCTGTGACAGTGGGAGAGAGAGAAAGAGAAGCTGTGAGTGAGAGAGAGAGAAAGAAAGAGAAGCTATGAGTGAGAGAGAGAAGCTGTGAGTGAGAGAGAGAGGGAGAAAGAGAAGCTGTGAGTGAGAGAGAGAGAGAAAGAGAAGCTGTGAGAGAGAGAGAGAAAGAGAAGCTGTGAGAGAGAGAGAGAAGCTGTGAGTGAGAGAGAGAGAAGCTGTGAGTGAGAGAGAGAGAGAGTAGCTGTGAGTGAGAGAGAGAGAGAATGAGAAGCTGTGAGTGAGATAGAGAGAGAGAAAGAGAAGCTGTGAGTGAGAGAGAAAGAGAAGCGGTGAGTGAGAGACAAAGAGAAGCTGTGTCAGAGAGAGAGAGAAAGAGAAAGAGAAGCAGTGAGTGAGTGAGAGAGAGAGATAAAGAGAAGCTGTGAGTGATAGAGAGATAAAGAGAAGCTGTGAGTGAGAGAGAGAAAGAGAAGCTGGGAGTGAGTAAGAGAGAGAAAGAGTAGCTGTGAGAGAGAGAGAGAGAAGCTGTGAGTGAGAGAGAGAGAGAGAGAGAAGCTGTGAGTGAGAGAGAAAAAAAGAAAGAGAAGCTGTGAGTGAGTGAGAGAGAGAGAGAGAAGCTGTGAGTGAGAGAGAGAGAGCTAGAAGCTGTGAGTGAGTGAGAGAGAGGAAGAGAAGCTGTGAGTGAGAGAGAGAGAAGGAGAAGCTGTGAGTGAGAGAGAGATAAAGAGAAGCTGTGAGTTAGAGAGAGAGAGAGAAAGAGAAGCTGTGAGTGAGTGAGAGAGAGAAAAAGAGAATCTGTGAGTGAGAGAGAGAGAAGCTGTGAGTGAGAGAGAGAGAGAGAAGCTGTGTGTGTGTGAGAGAGAGAGAAAGAGAAGCTGTGAGTGAGAGAGAGAGGGAGAAAGAGAAGCTATGAGTGAGAGAGAGAGTGAAAGAGAAGCTGTGAGTGAGAGAGAGAGAGAAAGAGAAGCTGTGAGAGAGAGAGAGAGAAGCAGTAAGTGAGAGAGAGAGAGAAGCTGTGAGTGAGAGAGAGAGAGAAGCTGTGAGTGTGTGAGAGAGAGAATGAGAAGCTGTGAGTGAGATAGAGAGAGAGAAAGAGAAGCTGTGAGTGAGAGAGAGAGAGAAGCTGTGAGTGAGAGAGAAAGAGAAGCTGTGAGTGAGAGAGAAAGAGAAGCTGTGAGAGAGAGAGAGAGAGAGAAGCTGTGAGTGGGAGAGAGAGAAAGAGAAGCTGTGAGTGTGTGAGAGAGAAAGAGAAGCTGTGAGTGAGAGAGTGAGATAAAGAGAAGCTGTGAGTTAGAGAGAGACAGAGAAAGAGAAGCTGTGAGTGAGAGAGAGAGAGAAAAAGAAGCTGTGAGTGAGAGAGAGAGAAAGAAAGAGAAGCTGTGAGTGAGAGAGAGAGAGAGAGAAGCTGTGAGTGAGAGTGAGAGAGAAAGAGAAGCTGTGAGTGAGAGAGTGAGAGAAAGAGAAGCTGTGAGTGAGAGAGAGAGAGAGAAAGAGAAGCTGTGAGTGAGAGAGAGAGAAAGAGAAGCTGTGAGTGTGAGAGAGAGTGAGAAAAAGGGAAGCTGTGAGTGAGAGTGAGAGAGAGAGAAGCTGTGACAGTGGGAGAGAGAAAGAGAGAAAGAGAAGCTGTGAGTGAGAGAGAGAGAAAGAAAGAGAAGTTATGAGTGAGAGAGAGAGAAGCTGTGAGTGAGAGAGAGAGTGAGAAAGAGAATCTGTGAGTGAGAGAGAGAGAAAGAGAAGCAGTGAGTGAGAGAGAGAGATAGTAGCTGTGAGTGAGAGAGAGAGAGAAGCTGTGAGTGAGAGAGAGATATGCTGTGAGTGACAGAGAGAAAGAGAAGCTGTGAGTGAGAGAGAGAGGGAGAAAGAGAAAGAGAAGCAGTGAGTGAGAGAGAGATAAAGAGAAGCTGTGAGTTAGAGAGAGAGAGAGAGAGAAGCTGTGAGTGTAAGAGAGAGAAAGAGAATCTGTGTGTGAGAGAGAGAATCTGTGAGTGAGAGAGAGTGAGAGAAAGAAAGAGAAGATGTCAGTGAGAGAGGGAGAAAGAGAGAGAAGCTGTGAGTGAGAGAGAGAGAAAGATAAGCTGTGTGAGAGAGGGAGAGAAAGAGAAGCTGTGAGTGAGTGAGAGAGAGAATGAGAAGCTGTGAGATAGAGAGAGAGAAAGAGAAGCTGTGAGTGAGAGAGAGAGAGAAGCTGTGAGTGAGAGAGAAAGAGAAGCTGTGAGTGAGAGAGAAAGAGAAGCTGTGAGAGAGAGAGAGAGAGAAGCTGTGAGTGAGAGAGAGAGAAAGAGAAGCTGTGAGTGTGAGAGAGAGCAAGAGAAGCTGTGAGTGAGAGAGTGAGATAAGGAGAAGCTGTGAGTTAGAGAGAGACAGAGAAAGAGAAGCTGTGAGTGAGAGAGAGAGAGAAAAAGAAGTTGTGAGTGAGAGAGAGAGAGAAAGAGAAGCTGTGAGTGAGAGAGAGAGAGAGAAGCTGTGAGTGAGAGTGAGAGAGAAAGAGAAGCTGTGAGTGAGAGAGTGAGAGAAAGAGAAGCTGTGAGTGAGAGAGAAAGAGAAAAAGAGAAGCTGTGAGTGAGAGAGAGAGAAGGAGAAGCTGTGAGTGTGAGAGAGAGTGAGAAAAAGGGAAGCTGTGAGTGAGAGTGAGAGAGAGAGAAGCTGTGACAGTGGGAGAGAGAAAGAGAGAAAGAGAAGCTGTGAGTGAGAGAGAGAGAAAGAAAGAGAAGCTATGAGTGAGAGAGAGAGAAGCTGTGAGTGAGAGAGAGAGTGAGAAAGAGAATCTGTGAGTGAGAGAGAGAAAGAAAGAGAAGCTATGAGTGAGAGAGAGAGAAGCTGTGAGTGAGAGAGAGAGATGCTGTGAGTGACAGAGAGAAAGAGAAGCTGTGAGTGAGAGAGAGAGGGAGAAAGAGAAAGAGAAGCAGTGAGTCAGAGAGAGATATAGAGAAGCTGTGAGTTAGAGAGAGAGAGAAAGAGAAGCTGTGAGTGAGAGAGAGAGAAAGAGAAGCTGTGTGTGAGAGAGAGAATCTGTGAGTGAGAGAGAGAGAGAAAGAAAGAGAAGATGTCAGTGAGAGAGGGAGAAAGAGAGAGAAGCTGTGAGTGAGAGAGAGAGAAAGATAAGCTGTGTGAGAGAGGGAGAGAAAGAGAAGCTGTGAGTGAGTGAGAGAGAGAGTGAGAAGCTGTGAGTGAGAGAGAGAGAAGCTGTGAGTGAGAGAGAGAGAGAAAGAGAAGCTATGAGTGAGAGAGAGAGAAAGAGAAGCTGTGAGTGAGAGAGAAAGAGAAGCTGTGAGTGAGAGAGAGAGAGAGAGAGAGAGAAAGAGAACCAGTGAGTGAGACAGAGAGAAAGAGAAGCTGTGTGTGTGTGTGTGAGAGAGAAGCTGTGAGTGAGAGAGAGAGAGAGAAAGAGAAGCTGTGAGTGAGAGAGAGAGAGAAAGAGAAGCTGTGAGAGAGAGAGAGAGAAGCTGTGTGTGAGAGAGAAAGAAAGAAATAGAAGCTGTGAGTGAGTGAGAGAGAGAGAAGTTGTGAGTTAGAGAGAGGGAGAAAGAGAAGCTGTGAGTGAGAGAGAAAGAGAAGCTGTGAGTGAGAGAGAAAGAGAAGCTGTGTGAGAGAGAGTGAAAGAGAAAGAGAAGCTGTGAGTGAGAGAGAGAGAGAGAAGCTGTGAGTGAGAGTGAGAGAGAAAGAGAAGCTGTGAGTGAGAGAATGAGAGAAAGAGAAGCTGTGAGTGAGAGAGAGAGAGAAAGAGAAGCTGTGAGTGAGAGAGAGAGAAAGAGAAGCTGTGAGTGTGAGAGAGAGTGAGAAAAAGGGAAGCTGTGAGTGAGAGTGAGAGAGAGAGAAGCTGTGACAGTGGGAGAGAGAAAGAGAGAAAGAGAAGCTGTGAGTGAGAGAGAGAGAAAGAAAGAGAAGCTATGAGTGAGAGAGAGAGAAGCTGTGAGTGAGAGAGAGAGTGAGAAAGAGAATCTGTGAGTGAGAGAGAGAGAAAGAGAAGCAGTGAGTGAGAGAGAGAGATAGTAGCTGTGAGTGAGAGAGAGAGAGAAGCTGTGTGTGAGAGAGAGAGATGCTGTGAGTGACAGAGAGAAAGAGAAGCTGTGAGTGAGAGAGAGAGGGAGAAAGAGAAAGAGAAGCAGTGAGTGAGAGAGAGATAAAGAGAAGCTGTGAGTTAGTGAGAGAGAAAGAGAAGCTGTGAGTGAGAGAGAGAGAAAGAGAAGCTGTGAGTGAGAGAGAGAATGTGAGTGAGAGAGAGAGAGAGAAAGAAAGAGAAGATGTCAGTGAGAGAGGGAGAAAGAGAGAGAAGCTTTGAATGAGAGAGAGAGAGAAAGATAAGCTGTGTGAGAGAGGGAGAGAAAGAGAAGCTGTGAGTGAGTGAGAGAGAGAGTGAGAAGCTGTGAGTGAGAGAGAGAGAAGCTGTGAGTGAGAGAGAGAGAGAGAAAGAGAAGCTATGAGTGAGAGAGAGAGAAAGAGAAGCTGTGAGTGAGAGAGAAAGAGAAGCTGTGAGTGAGAGAGAGAGAGAGAGAGAAAGAGAACCAGTGAGTGAGACAGAGAGAAAGAGAAGCTGTGTGTGTGTGAGAGAGAGAAGTTGTGAGTGAGAGAGAGAGAGAAAGAGAAGCTGTGAGTGAAAGAGAGAGAGAACGAGAAGCTGTGAGAGAGAGAGAGAAGCTGTGAGTGAGAGAGAAAGAAAGAAATAGAAGCTGTGAGTGAGTGAGAGAGAGAGAAGTTGTGAGAGAGATGGAGAAAGAGAAGCTGTGAGTGAGAGAGAAAGAGAAGCTGTGAGTAAGAGAGAAAGAGAAGCTGTGTGAGAGAGAGAGAAAGAGAAAGAGAAGCAGTGAGTGAGTGAGAGAGAGAGATAAAGAGAAGCTGTGAGTGATAGAGAGAGATAAAGAGAAGCTGTGAGTGTGAGAGAGAAAGAGAAGCTGGGAGTGAGTAAGAGAGAGAAAGAAGCTGTGAGAGAGAGAGAGAGAGAGAAGCTGTGAGTGAGAGAGAGAGAGAGAAGCTGTGAGTGAGAGAGAAAGAAAGAAAGAGAAGCTGTGAGTGAGTGAGAGAGAGAGAGAGAGAAGCTGTGAGTGAGAGGACAGAGAGAGAGAAAGAGAAGCTGTGAGTGAGAGAGAGAGAGCTAGAAACTGTGAGTGAGTGAGAGAGAGGAAGAGAAGCTGTGAGTGAGAGAGAGAGATAAAGAGAAGCTGTGAGTTAGAGATAGAGAGAGAGAAAGAGAAGCTGTGAGTGAGAGAGAGAGAGAAAAAGAGAATCTGTGAGTGAGAGAGAGAGAGAAGCTGTGAGTGAGAGAGAGAGAGAGAAGCTGTGAGTGAGAGAGAGAGAGAGAAAGAGAAGCTGTGAGTGAGAGAGTGAGAGAAAGAGAAGCTGAGTGAGAGAGAGAGAAAGTAAGAGAAGCTGTGACAGTGAGAGAGAGAGAATGAGAAGCTGTGAGTGAGAGTGAGAGAGAAAGAGAATCTGTGAGTGAGAGAGAAAGAGAAGCTGTGTGTGTGTGAGAGAGAGAGAAGCTGTGAGTGAGAGAGAGAGAAAGAGAAGCTGTGAGTGAGAGAGAGAGAAAGAGAAGCTGTGAGTGAGAGAGTGAGATAAAGAGAAGCTGTGAGTTAGAGAGAGACAGAGAAAGAGAAGCTGTGAGTGAGAGAGAGAGAAAAAGAAGCTGTGAGTGAGAGAGAGAGAGAAAGAGAAGCTGTGAGTGAGAGAGAGAGAGAGAGAGAAGCTGTGAGTGAGAGTGAGAGAGAAAGAGAATCTGTGAGTAAGAGAGTGAGAGAAAGAGAAGCTGTGAGTGAGAGAGAGAGAAAGAAAGAGAAGCTGTGAGTGAGAGAGAGAAGCTGTGAGTGAGAGAGAGAGAGAAAGAGAAGCTGTGAGAGAGAGAGAGAGAAAGAGAAGCTGTGAGTGTGAGAGAGAGTGAGAAAAAGGGAAGCTGTGAGTGAGAGTGAGAGAGAGAGAAGCTGTGACAGTGGGAGAGAGAAAGAGAGAAAGAGAAGCTGTGAGTGAGAGAGAGAGAACGAAAGAGAATCTATGAGTGAGAGAGAGAGAAGCTGTGAGTGAGAGAGTGAGAAAGAGAATCTGTGAGTGAGAGAGAGAGAAAGAGAAGCATTGAGTGAGAGAGAGAGAGTAGTTGTGAGTGAGAGAGAGAGAGAAGCTGTGAGTGAGAGAGAGAGAGAGAGAAGCTGTGAGTGAGAGAGAGAAGGAGAAGCTGTGAGTGAGAGTGAGAGGGAGAAAGAGAAAGAGAAGCTGTGAGTGAGAGAGAAATAAAGAGAAGCTGTGAGTTAGAGAGAGAGAGAAAGAGAAGCTGTGAGTGAGTGAGAGAGAAAGAGAAGCTGTGTGTGTGTGAGAGAGAATCTGTGAGTGAGAGAGAGAGAGAGAGAAAGAGAAGATGTCAGTGAGAGAGGGAGAAAGAGAGAGAAGGTGTGAGTGAGAGAGAGAGAAAGATAAGCTGTGTGAGAGAGGGAGAGAAAGAGAAGCTGTGAGTGAGAGAGAGAGTGAGAAGCTGTGAGTGAGAGAGAGAGAAGCTGTGAGTGAGAGAGAGAGAGAGAAAGAGAAGCTATGAGTGAGAGAGAGAGAAAGAGAAGCTGTGAGTGAGAGAGAAAGAGAAGCAGTGAGTGAGACACAGAGAAAGAGAAGCTGTGTGTGTGTGAGAGAGAGAAGCTGTGAGTGAGAGAGAGAGAGAGAAAGAGAAGCTGTGAGTGAGAGAGAGAGAGAAAGAGAAGGTGTGAGAGAGAGAGAGAAGCTGTGAGTGAGAGAGAAAGAAAGAAATAGAAGCTATGAGTGAGTGAGAGAGAGAGAAGTTGTGAGTTAGAGAGAGGGAGAAAGAGAAGCTGTGAGTGTGTGAGAGAGAAGCTGTGAGTGAGAGAGAAAGAGAAAGAGAGGCTGTGAGTGAAAGAGAGAGAGAGAAGCTGAGTGAGAGAGAGATGAAGAGAGGCTGTGAGTGAGAGAGAGAGAGAAGCTGTGAGTGAGAGAGAGAGAGAGAAAGAGAAGCTGTGAGTGAGAGAGAGAGAAGCTGTGAGTGAGAGAGAAAGAGAAAGAGAGGCTGTGAGTGAAAGAGAGAGAGAGAAGCTGAGTGAGAGAGAGATAAAGAGAAGCTGTGAGTTAGAGAGAGAGAGAGAGAAAGAGAAGCAGTGAGTGAGACAGAGAGAAAGAGAAGCTTTGTGTGTGTGTGAGAGAGAAGCTGTGAGTGAGAGAGAGAGAGAGAAGCTGTGAGTGAGAGAGAAAGCTGTGAGTGAGAGAGAAAGAGAAAGAGAAGCTGTGAGTAAGAGAGAGGAAGAGAAGCTGTAAGTGAGAGAGAGAGAGAAAGAGAAGCTGTGTGTGAGAGAGAGAATCTGTGAGTGAGAGAGAGAGAGAGAGAGAAAGAGAAGATGTCAGGGAGAGAGGGAGAGAGAGAGAGAGAGAATCTGTGAGTGAGAGAGAGAGAAAGATAAGCTGTGTGAGAGAGGGAGAGAAAGAGAAGCTGTGTGTGAGAGAGAGAGAGAGAGTGAGAAGCTGTGAGTGAGAGAGAGAGAGAAGCTGTGAGTGAGAGAGAGAGAGAGAAAGAGAAGCTATGAGTGAGAGAGAGAGAAAGAAAAGCTGTGAGTGAGAGAGAAAGAGAAGCTGTGAGTGAGAGAGAGAGAGAAAGAGAAGGTGTGAGTGAGAGAGAGAGAGAAAGAGAAGCTGTGAGTGAGAGAGAGAGAGAAAGAGAAGCTGTGAGTGAGAGAGAGTGAGAGAAGCTGTGAGTGAGAGAGATAGAGAAGCTGTGAGTGAGAGAGAAAGAGATGCTGTGAGTGAGAGAGAGAGAGAAGCTGAGTGAGAGAGAGATAAAGAGAAGCTGTGAGTTAGAGAGAGAGAGAGAGAAAGAGAAGCTGTGAGTGAGACAGAGAGAAAGAGAAGCTGTGTGTGTGTGAGAGAGAGAGAAGCTGTGAGTGAGAGAGAGAGAGAAAGAGAAGCTGTGAGTGAGCGAGAAAGCTGTGAGTGAGAGAGAAAGAGAAAGAGAAGCTGTGAGTGAGAGAGAGAGAGAGAAGCTGTGAGTGAGAGAGAGAGAGAAACTGTGAGTGAGAGAGAGAGAGAAGCTGTGAGTGAGAGAGAGATAAAGAGAAGCTGTGATTGTGAGAGAGAGGGAGAGAAAGGGAAGCTGTGAGTGAGCGTGAGAGAGAGAGAGAAGCTGTGACAGTGGGAGAGAGAGAAAGAGAAGCTGTGAGTGAGTGAGAGAGAAAGAAAGGGAAGCTATGAGTGAGAGAGAGAGAAGCTGTAATTGAGAGAGAGAGGGAGAAAGAGAAGCTGTGTGTGTGTGAGAGAAAGAGAGGCTGTGAGTGAGAGAGACAGACAGAGAAAGGGAAGCTGTGTGAGAGAGAGAGCTAGAAGCTGTGAGTGAGTGAGGGAGAGAGAAGCTTTGAGTGAGAGAGAGAAAGAGAAGCTGTGAGTGAGAGAGAGAAAGAGAAGCTGTGAGTGAGAGAGAGAGAAAAAAAAATCTGTGTGTGAGAGAGAGACAAGCTGTGAGTGAGTGAGAGAGAGAGAAGCTGTGAGTGAGAGAGAGAAAGAGAAGCTGTGAGTGAGAGAGAGAGAGAGAAAGAGAAGCTGTGAGTGAGAGAGAGATAAAGAGAAGCTGTGAGTTAGAGAGAGACAGAGAAAGAGAAGCTGTGAGTGAGAGAGAGAGAGAGAAAGAGAAGCTGTGTGTGTGAGAGAGAGAGAAGGTGTGAGTGAGAGAGAGAGAGAAGGAGAAGATGTTAGTGAGAGAGTGAGAGAGAGAAAGAGAAGCTATGAGTGAGAGAGAGAGAAGCTGTGAGTGAGAGAGAGAGAGAGAGAAAGAGAAGGTATGTGTGAGAGAGAGAGAAGCTGTGAGTGAGAGAGAGAGAAGCTGTGAGTGAGAGAGAGAGAGAGAGAGAAGATGTGAGTGAGAGAGAGAAAGAGAAAGAGAAGCTGTGAGTGAGTGAGAGAGAGAGATAAAGAGAAGCTGGAAGTGATAGAGAGAGATAAAGAAAAGCTGTGAGTGAGAGACAGAAAGAGAAGCTGGGAGTGAGTAAGAGAGAAAGAGAAGCTGTGAGTGTGTGAGAGAGAGAGAAGCTGTGAGTGAGAGAGAGAGAAAGAAAGAGAAGCTGTGAGTGAGTGAGAGAGAGAGAGAAACTGTGAGTGAGAGAGAGAGAGAGAGAAAGAGAAGCTGTGAGTGAGAGAGAGAGAGAAAGAAAGAGAAACTGTGAGTGAGAGAGAGAGAGAGAAAGAGAAGCTGGGAGTGAGAGAGAGAGAGAAAGAAAGAGAAGCTGTGAGTGAGAGAGAGAGAAGCTGTGAGTGAGAGAGAGAGGGAGAAAGAGAAGCTGTGAGTGAGAGAGAGAGAGAGAGAAAGAGAAGCTGAGAGAGAGAGAGAGAGAAGCTGTGAGTGAGTGAGAGAGAGAGAAGCTGTGAGAGAGAGAGAGAGAGAAGCTGTGAGTGAGAGAGAGAGAGAAGCTGTGAGTGAGAGAGAAAGAGAAGCTGTGAGTGAGAGAGAAAGAGAAGCTGTGTGTGTGTGAGAGAGAGAAGCTGTGAGTGAGAGAGAGAGAAAGAGAAGCTGTGAATGAGAGAGTGAGAAAGAGAAGCTGTGTGTGAGAGAGAGAGAGAAAGAGAAGCTGTGAGTGAGAGAGAGAGAAAGATAAGCTGTGTGAGAGGGAGAGAATCTGTGAGTGAGAGAGAGAGAGAAAGAAAGAGAAGATGTCAGTGAGAGAGGGAGAGAGAGAGAGAAGCTGTGAGTGAGAGAGAGAGAGAAAGATAAGCTGTGTGAGAGAGGGAGAGAAAGAGAAGCTGTGAGTGAGAGAGAGAGAAGCTGTGAGTGAGAGAGAGAGAGAGAAAGAGAAGCTATGAGTGAGAGAGAGAGAGAGAAAGAAATAGAAGCTGTGAGTGAGAGAGAGAAGCTGTGAGTGAGAGACAGAGAGAGAGAGAAGCTGTGAGTGAGAGTGAGAGAGAAAGAGAAGCTGTGAGTGAGAGAGAGAGAAAGAAAGAGAAGCTGTGAGTGAGAGAGAGAAGCTGTGAGTGAGAGAGAGAGAAAGAGAAGCTGTGAGTGAGAGAGAGAGAAAGAGAAGCTGTGAGTGTGAGAGTGAGAAAAAGGAAAGCTGTGAGTGAGAGTGAGAGAGATAGAAGCTGTGACAGTGGGAGAGAGAAAGAGAGAAAGAGAAGCTGTGAGTGAGAGAGAGAGGGAGAAAGAGAATCTGTGAGTGAGAGAGAGAGAGAAGCTGTGAGTGAGTGAGTGAGAGAGAGAGAGAAGCTGTGAGTGAGAGAGAGAAAGAGAAGCTGTGAGTGAGAGAGAGAAAGAGAAGCTGTGAGTGAGAGAGAGATAAAGAGAAGCTGTGAGTTAGAGAGAGAGGGAGAAAGAGAATCTGTGAGTGAGAGAGAGAGATAGAGTAGCTGTGAGTGAGAGAGAGAGAGAAGCTGTGAGTGAGTGAGTGAGAGAGAGAGAGAAGCTGTGAGTGAGAGAGAGAAAGAGAAGCTGTGAGTGAGAGAGAGAAAGAGAAGCTGTGAATGAGAGAGAGATAAAGCGAAGCTGTGAGTTAGAGAGAGAGAGAAAGAGAAGCTGTGAGTGAGAGAGAGAGAAAGATAAGCTGTGTGAGAGAGGGAGAGAAAGAGATGCTGTGAGTGAGAGAGAGAGAGTGAGAAGCTGTGAGTGAGAGAGAGAGAGAGAAACTGTGAGTGAGAGAGAGAGAGAAAGAGAAGCTATGAGTGAGAGAGAGAGAAAGAGAAGCTGTGAGTGAGAGAGAAAGAGAAGCTGTGAGTGAGAGAGAGAGAGAAAGAGAAGCTGTGAGTGAGAGAGAGAGAGAGAAAGAGAAGCTGTGAGTGAGAGAGTGAAAGAGAAAGAGAAGCTGTGTGAGAGAGAGAGAAGCTGTGAGTGAGAGAGAAATAAAAAATAGAAGCTGTGAGTGAGTGAGAGAGAAAGGGAAAGAGAGGCTGTGAGTGAGAGAGAGAGAGAGAAGCTGTGAGTGAGAGAGAGAAGCTGTGAGTGAGAGAGAAAGAGAGGCTGTGAGTGAGAGAGAGAGAAGCTGAGTGAGAGAGAGATAAAGAGAAGCTGTGAGTTAGAGAGAGAGAAAGAGAAGCTGTGTGTGTGTGAGAGAGAGAGAAGCTGTGAGTGAGAGAGAAAGCTGTGAGTGAGAGAGAAAGATAAAGATAAGCTGTGAGTGAGAGAGAGAGAGAGAAGCTGTGAGTGAGTGAGAGAGAGAAACTGTGAGTGAGAGAGAGAGAGAGAAGCTGTGAGTGAGTGAGAGAGAGAGAAGCTGTGAGTGAGAGAGAGAAATAAAGAGAAGGTGTGAGTGAGTGAGAGAGATAGAGAGAAGCTGTGAGTGAGAGAGAGAAATAAAGAGAAGCTGTGAGTTAGAGAGAAACAAAGAAAGAGAAGCTGTGAGTGAGAGAGAGAGAGAAAGAGAAGCTGTGAGTGTGTGTGAGAGAGAAAGAGAAGCTGTGAGTTTGAGAGAGACAGAGAAAGAGAAGCTGTGAGTGAGAGAGAGAGAGAAAGAGAAGCTGTGAGTGAGAGAGAAAGAAAGAAAGAGAAGCTGTGAGTGAGAGAGAGAGGGAGAAAGAGAATCTGTGAGTGAGAGAGAGAGAGATAGAGTAGCTGTGAGTGAGAGAGAAAGAGAAGCTGTGAGTGAGTGAGTGAGAGAGTGAGAAGCTGTGAGTGAGAGAGAGAAAGAGAAGCTGTGAGTGAGAGAGAGAGAGAAAGAGAAGCTGTGAGTGAGAGAGAGATAAAGAGAAGCTGTGAGTTAGAGAGAGAGAGAAAGAGAAGCTGTGAGTGAGAGAGAGAGAAAGAGAAGCTGTGTGTGAGAGAGAGAATCTGTGAGTGAGAGAGAGAGAGAAAGAAAGAGAAGATGTCAGTGAGAGAGGGAGGGAGAGAGAGAAGCTGTGTGAGAGAGAGAGAAAGATAAGCTGTGTGAGAGAGGGAGAGAAAGAGAAGCTTTGAGTGAGAGAGAGAGAGAGTGAGAAGCTGTGAGTGAGAGAGAGAGAGAGAGAAGCTGAGTGAGAGTGAGAGAGAGAAAGAGAAGCTATGAGTGAGAGAGAGAAAGAGAAGCTGTGAGTGAGAGAGAAAGAGAAGCTGTGAGAGAGAGAGAAAGAGAAGCTGTGAGTGAGAGAGAGAGAGAGAAATAGAAGCTGTGAGTGAGAGAGTGAAAGAGAAAGAGAAGTGTGTGAGAGAGAGAGAAGCTGTGAGTGAGAGAGAAATAAAAAATAGAAGCTGTGAGTGAGTGAGAGAGAAAGGGAAAGAGAGGCTGTGAGTGAGAGAGAGAGAGAGAAGCTGTGAGTGAGAGAGAGAAGCTGTGAGTGAGAGAGAAAGAGAGGCTGTGAGTGAGAGAGAGAGAAGCTGAGTGAGAGAGAGATAAAGAGAAGCTGTGAGTTAGAGAGAGAGAAAGAGAAGCTGTGTGTGTGTGTGAGAGAGAGAAGCTGTGAGTGAGAGAGAAAGCTGTGAGTGAGAGAGAAAGATAAAGATAAGCTGTGAGTGAGAGAGAGAGAGAGAAGCTGTGAGTGAGTGAGAGAGAGAAACTGTGAGTGAGAGAGAGAGAGAGAAGCTGTGAGTGAGTGAGAGAGAGAGAAGCTGTGAGTGAGAGAGAGAAATAAAGAGAAGGTGTGAGTGAGTGAGAGAGATAGAGAGAAGCTGTGAGTGAGAGAGAGAAATAAAGAGAAGCTGTGAGTTAGAGAGAAACAAAGAAAGAGAAGCTGTGAGTGAGAGAGAGAGAGAAAGAGAAGCTGTGAGTGTGTGTGAGAGAGAAAGAGAAGCTGTGAGTTTGAGAGAGACAGAGAAAGAGAAGCTGTGAGTGAGAGAGAGAGAGAAAGAGAAGCTGTGAGTGAGAGAGAAAGAAAGAAAGAGAAGCTGTGAGTGAGAGAGAGAGGGAGAAAGAGAATCTGTGAGTGAGAGAGAGAGATAGAGTAGCTGTGAGTGAGAGAGAGAGAGAAGCTGTGAGTGAGTGAGTGAGAGAGTGAGAAGCTGTGAGTGAGAGAGAGAAAGAGAAGCTGTGAGTGAGAGAGAGAGAGAAAGAGAAGCTGTGAGTGAGAGAGAGATAAAGAGAAGCTGTGAGTTAGAGAGAGAGAGAAAGAGAAGCTGTGAGTGAGAGAGAGAGAAAGAGAAGCTGTGTGAGAGAGAGAGAATCTGTGAGTGAGAGAGAGAGAGAAAGAAAGAGAAGATGTCAGTGAGAGAGGGAGGGAGAGAGAGAAGCTGTGAGAGAGAGAGAGAGAAAGATAAGCTGTGTGAGAGAGGGAGAGAAAGACAAGCTTTGAGTGAGAGAGAGAGAGTGAGAAGCTGTGAGTGAGAGAGAGAGAGAGAGAAGCTGAGTGAGAGTGAGAGAGAGAAAGAGAAGCTATGAGTGAGAGAGAGAAAGAGAAGCTGTGAGTGAGAGAGAAAGAGAAGCTGTGAGTGAGAGAGAGAGAAAGAGAAGCTGTGAGTGAGAGAGAGAGAGAGAAAGAGAAGCTGTGAGTGAGAGAGTGAAAGAGAAAGAGAAGCTGTGAGAGAGAGAGAGAAGCTGTGAGTGAGAGAGAAAGAAAGAAACAGAAGCTGTGAGTGAGTGAGAGAGAGAGAAGCTGTGAGTCAGTGAGAGAGAGAGAAGCTGTGAGTGAGAGAGAAAGGGAAAGAGAGGCTGTGAGTGAGAGAGAGAGAGAGAAGCTGTGAGTGAGAGAGCGAGAGAAGCTGTGTGTGAGAGAGAAAGAGAGGCTGTGAGTGAGTGAGAGAGAGAGAGAAGCTGAGTGAGAGAGAGATAAAGAGAAGCTGTGAGTTAGAGAGAGAGAAAGAGAAGCTGTGAGTGAGACAGAGAGAAAGAGAAGCTGTGTGTGTGTGTGAGAGAGAGAAGCTGTGAGTGAGAGAGAGAGAGAAAGAGAAGCTGTGAGTGAGAGAGAAAGCTGTGAGTGAGAGAGAAAGAGAAAGATAAGCTGTGAGTGAGAGAGAGAGAGAAGCTGTGAGAGAGAGAGAGAGAGAAACTGTGAGTGAGAGAGAGAGAGAGAAGCTGTGAGTGAGTGAGAGAGAGAGAAGCTCTGAGTGAGAGAGAGAAATAAAGAGAAGGTGTGAGTGAGTGAGACAGATAGAGAGAAGCTGTGAGTGAGAGAGAGAAATAAAGAGAAGCTGTGAGTTAGAGAGAAACAGAGAAAGAGAAGCTGTGAGTGAGAGAGAGAGAGAAAGAGAAGCTGTGAGTGTGTGTGAGAGAGAAAGAGAAGTTGTGAGTTAGAGAGAGACAGAGAAAGAGAAGCTGTGAGTGAGAGAGTGAGAGAGAAAGAGAAGCTGTTAGTGAGAGAGAGAGAGAAAGAGAAGCTGTGAGTGAGAGAGAGAGAAAGAAAGAGAAGCTGTGAGTGAGAGAGAGAGAGGGTGAAAGAGAAGCTGTGATTGTGAGAGAG
The DNA here is from genome assembly GCA_035047345.1 of Bradypodion ventrale. NCBI lineage: Eukaryota > Metazoa > Chordata > Lepidosauria > Squamata > Chamaeleonidae > Bradypodion > Bradypodion ventrale. The sequence goes on along the minus strand of JAWDJE010000018.1, from coordinate 7,229,019 downwards.
AGGGAGAAAAAGGGAAGCTGTGAGTGAGCGTGAGAGAGAGAGAGAAGCTGTGACAGTGGGAGAGAGAGAAAGAGAAGCTGTGAGTTAGTGAGAAAGAAAGAAAGAGAAGCTATGAGTGAGAGATAGAGAAGTTGTAAGTGAGAGAGAGAGGGAAAAAGAGAAGCTGTGAGAGAGAGAGAGAAAGAGAAGCTGTGAGTGAGAGAGACAGTCAGAGAAAGAGAAGCTGTGAGTGAGAGAGAGAGAGCTAGAAGCTGTGAGTGAGTGAGAGAGAGAGAAGCTGTGAGTGAGAGAGAGAAAGAGAAGCTGTGAGTGAGAGAGAGAGAAAGAGAAGCTGTGAGTGAGAGAGAGATAAAGAGAAGCTGTGATTTAGAGAGAGAGAGAAAGAGAATCTGTGTGTGTGAGAGAGAGAAGCTGTGAGTGAGAGAGAGAGCTAGACAAAAAAGAATCTGTGAGTGAGAGAGAGAAAAGCTGTGAGTGAGAGAGAGAAAGAGAAGCTGTGAGTGAGAGAGAGACAGAGAAAGAGAACCTGTGAGTGAGAGAGAGATAAAGAGAAGCTGTGAGTTAGAGAGAGACAGAGAAAGAGAAGCTGTGTGTGTGAGAGAGAGAAAGAGAAGCTGTGTGTGTGTGAGAGAGAGAGAAGCTGTGAGTGAGAGAGAGAGAGAAAGAGAAGATGTTAGTGAGAGATTGAGAGAGAAAGAGAAGCTGTGAGTGAGAGAGAGAGAGAAAGAGAAGCTGTGAGTGAGAGAGAGAGAAAGAAAGAGAAGCTGTGAGTGAGAGAGAGAGGGTGAAAGAGAAGCTGTGATTGTGAGAGAGAGGGAGAAAAAGGGAAGCTGTGAGTGAGCGTGAGAGAGAGAGAGAAGCTGTAACAGTGGGAGAGAGAGAAAGAGAAGCTGTGAGTTAGTGAGAAAGAAAGAAAGAGAAGCTATGAGTGAGAGATAGCGAAGCTGTAAGTGAGAGAGAGAGAGAAAAAGAAGCTGTGAGAGAGAGAGAGAAAGAGAAGCTGTGAGTGAGAGAGACAGTCAGAGAAAGAGAAGCTGTGAGTGAGAGAGAGAGAGCTAGAAGCTGTGAGTGAGTGAGAGAGAGAGAAGCTGTGAGAGAGAGAGAGAAAGAGAAGCTGTGAGTGAGAGAGAGAGAAAGAGAAGCTGTGAGTGAGAGAGAGATAAAGAGAAGCAGTGATTTAGAGAGAGAGAGAAAGAGAATCTGTGTGTGAGAGAGAGAGAAGCTGTGAGTGAGAGAGAGAAAGAGAAGCTGTGAGTGAGAGAGAGACAGAGAAAGAGAACCTGTGAGTGAGAGAGAGATAAAGAGAAGCTGTGAGTTAGAGAGAGACAGAGAAAGAGAAGCTGTGTGTGTGTGAGAGAGAAAGAGAAGCTGTGTGTGTGTGAGAGAGAGAGAAGCTGTGAGTGAGAGAGACAGAGAAAGAGAAGATGTTAGTGAGAGATTGAGAGAGAGAAAGAGAAGCTGTGAGTGAGAGAGAGAAGCTGTGAGTGAGAGAGAGAGAGAGAAAGAGAAGGTGTGTGTGAGAGAGAGAAAGAGAAGCTGTGAGTGAGAGAGAGAGAAGCTGTGAGTGAGAGAGAGAGAGAGAAGATGTGAGTGAGAGAGAGAAAGAGAAGGAGAAGTTGTGAGTGAGTGAGAGAGATAAAGAGAAGCTGTGAGTGAGAGAGAGAGATAAAGAAAAGCTGTGAGTGAGACAGAGAGAAAGAGAAGCTGTGTGTGTGTGTGAGAGAGAGAAGCTGTGAGTGAGAGAGAGAGAAAGAGAAGCTGTGAGTGAGAGAGAAAGCTGTGAGTGAGAGAGAAAGAGAAAGATAAGCTGTGAGTGAGAGAGAGAGAGAAGCTGTGAGTGAGAGAGAGAGAGAAACTGTGAGTGAGAGAGAGAGAGAAGCTGGGAGTGAGTGAGAGAGAGAGAAGCTGTGAGTGAGAGAGAGAAATAAAGAGAAGGTGTGAGTGAGTGAGACAGATAGAGAGAAGCTGTGAGTGAGAGAGAGAAATAAAGAGAAGCTGTGAGTTAGAGAGAAACAGAGAAAGAGAAGCTGTGAGTGAGAGAGAGAGAGAAAGAGAAGCTGTGAGTGTGTGAGAGAGAGAAAGAGAAGCTGTGAGTTAGAGAGAGACAGAGAAAGAGAAGCTGTGAGTGAGAGAGTGAGAGAGAAAGAGAAGCTGTGAGTGAGAGAGAGAGAGAAAGAGAAGCTGTGAGTGAGAGAGAGAGAAAGAAAGAGAAGCTGTGAGTGAGAGAGTGAGGGTGAAAGAGAAGCTGTGATTGTGAGAGAGAGGGAGAAAAAGGGAAGCTGTGAGTGAGCGTGAGAGAGAGAGAGAAGCTGTGACAGTGGGAGAGAGAGAAAGAGAAGCTGTGAGTTAGTGAGAAAGAAAGAAAGAGAAGCTATGAGTGAGAGATAGAGAAGCTGTAAGTGAGAGAGAGAGGGAAAAAGAGAAGCTGTGTGAGAGAGAGAGAAAGAGAAGCTGTGAGTGAGAGAGACAGTCAGAGAAAGAGAAGCTGTGAGTGAGAGAGAGAGAGCTAGAAGCTGTGAGTGAGTGAGAGAGAGAGAAGCTGTGAGTGAGAGAGAGAAAGAGAAGCTGTGAGTGAGAGAGAGAGAAAGAGAAGCTGTGAGTGAGAGAGAGATAAAGAGAAGCTGTGATTTAGAGAGAGAGAGAAAGAGAATATGTGTGTGAGAGAGAGAAGCTGTGAGTGAGAGAGAGAGCTAGACCAAAAGAATCTGTGAGTGAGAGAGAGAAAAGCTGTGAGTGAGAGAGAGAAAGAGAAGCTGTGAGTGAGAGAGAGACAGAGAAAGAGAACCTGTGAGTGAGAGAGAGATAAAGAGAAGCTGTGAGTTAGAGAGAGAGAGAGAGAAAGAGAAGCAGTGAGTGAGACAGAGAGAAAGAGAAGCTGTGTGTGTGTGAGAGAGAGAAGCTGTGAGTGAGAGAGAGAGAGAGAAGCTGTGAGTGAGAGAGAAAGCTGTGAGTGAGAGAGAAAGAGAAAGAGAAGCTGTGAGTAAGAGAGAGGAAGAGAAGCTGTAAGTGAGAGAGAGAGAGAAAGAGAAGCTGTGTGTGAGAGAGAGAATCTGTGAGTGAGAGAGAGAGAGAGAGAGAAAGAGAAGATGTCAGGGAGAGAGGGAGAGAGAGAGAGAGAATCTGTGAGTGAGAGAGAGAGAAAGATAAGCTGTGTGAGAGAGGGAGAGAAAGAGAAGCTGTGTGAGAGAGAGAGAGAGAGTGAGAAGCTGTGAGTGAGAGAGAGAGAGAAGCTGTGAGTGAGAGAGAGAGAGAAAGAGAAGCTATGAGTGAGAGAGAGAGAAAGAAAAGCTGTGAGTGAGAGAGAAAGAGAAGCTGTGAGTGAGAGAGAGAGAGAAAGAGAAGGTGTGAGTGAGAGAGAGAGAGAAAGAGAAGCTGTGAGTGAGAGAGAGAGAGAAAGAGAAGCTGTGAGTGAGTGAGAGAGAGAGAAGCTGTGAGTGAGTGAGAGAGAGAGAAGCTGTGAGTGAGAGAGAAAGGGAAAGAGAGGATGTGAGTGAGAGAGAGTGAGAGAAGCTGTGAGTGAGAGAGATAGAGAAGCTGTGAGTGAGAGAGAAAGAGATGCTGTGAGTGAGAGAGAGAGAGAAGCTGAGTGAGAGAGAGATAAAGAGAAGCTGTGAGTTAGAGAGAGAGAGAGAGAAAGAGAAGCTGTGAGTGAGACAGAGAGAAAGAGAAGCTGTGTGTGTGTGAGAGAGAGAGAAGCTGTGAGTGAGAGAGAGAGAGAAAGAGAAGCTGTGAGTGAGCGAGAAAGCTGTGAGTGAGAGAGAAAGAGAAAGAGAAGCTGTGAGTGAGAGAGAGAGAGAGAAGCTGTGAGTGAGAGAGAGAGAGAAACTGTGAGTGAGAGAGAGAGAGAAGCTGTGAGTGAGAGATAGATAAAGAGAAGCTGTGATTGTGAGAGAGAGGGAGAGAAAGGGAAGCTGTGAGTGAGCGTGAGAGAGAGAGAGAAGCTGTGACAGTGGGAGAGAGAGAAAGAGAAGCTGTGAGTGAGTGAGAGAGAAAGAAAGGGAAGCTATGAGTGAGAGAGAGAGAAGCTGTAATTGAGAGAGAGAGGGAGAAAGAGAAGCTGTGTGTGTGTGAGAGAAAGAGAGGCTGTGAGTGAGAGAGACAGACAGAGAAAGGGAAGCTGTGAGTGAGAGAGAGAGCTAGAAGCTGTGAGTGAGTGAGGGAGAGAGAAGCTTTGAGTGAGAGAGAGAAAGAGAAGCTGTGAGTGAGAGAGAGAAAGAGAAGCTGTGAGTGAGAGAGAGAGAGAAAAAAATCTGTGTGAGAGAGAGAGACAAGCTGTGAGTGAGTGAGAGAGAGAGAAGCTGTGAGTGAGAGAGAGAAAGAGAAGCTGTGAGTGAGAGAGAGAGAGAGAAAGAGAAGCTGTGAGTGAGAGAGAGATAAAGAGAAGCTGTGAGTTAGAGAGAGACAGAGAAAGAGAAGCTGTGAGTGAGAGAGAGAGAGAGAAAGAGAAGCTGTGTGTGTGTGAGAGAGAGAAGGTGTGAGTGAGAGAGAGAGAGAAGGAGAAGATGTTAGTGAGAGAGTGAGAGAGAGAAAGAGAAGCTATGAGTGAGAGAGAGAGAAGCTGTGAGTGAGAGAGAGAGAGAGAGAAAGAGAAGGTATGTGTGAGAGAGAGAGAAGCTGTGAGTGAGAGAGAGAGAAGCTGTGAGTGAGAGAGAGAGAGAGAAGATGTGAGTGAGAGAGAGAAAGAGAAAGAGAAGCTGTGAGTGAGTGAGAGAGAGAGATAAAGAGAAGCTGGAAGTGATAGAGAGAGATAAAGAAAAGCTGTGAGTGAGAGACAGAAAGAGAAGCTGGGAGTGAGTAAGAGAGAAAGAGAAGCTGTGAGTGTGTGAGAGAGAGAGAAGCTGTGAGTGAGAGAGAGAGAAAGAAAGAGAAGCTGTGAGTGAGTGAGAGAGAGAGAGAAACTGTGAGTGAGAGAGAGAGAGAGAGAAAGAGAAGCTGTGAGTGAGAGAGAGAGAGAAAGAAAGAGAAACTGTGAGTGAGAGAGAGAGAGAGAAAGAGAAGCTGGGAGTGAGAGAGAGAGAGAAAGAAAGAGAAGCTGTGAGTGAGAGAGAGAGAAGCTGTGAGTGAGAGAGAGAGGGAGAAAGAGAAGCTGTGAGTGAGAGAGAGAGAGAGAGAAAGAGAAGCTGAGAGAGAGAGAGAGAGAAGCTGTGAGTGAGTGAGAGAGAGAGAAGCTGTGAGAGAGAGAGAGAGAGAAGCTGTGAGTGAGAGAGAGAGAGAAGCTGTGAGTGAGAGAGAAAGAGAAGCTGTGAGTGAGAGAGAAAGAGAAGCTGTGTGTGTGTGAGAGAGAGAAGCTGTGAGTGAGAGAGAGAGAAAGAGAAGCTGTGAATGAGAGAGTGAGAAAGAGAAGCTGTGTGTGAGAGAGAGAGAGAAAGAGAAGCTGTGAGTGAGAGAGAGAGAAAGATAAGCTGTGTGAGAGGGAGAGAATCTGTGAGTGAGAGAGAGAGAGAGAAAGAAAGAGAAGATGTCAGTGAGAGAGGGAGAGAGAGAGAAGCTGTGAGTGAGAGAGAGAGAGAAAGATAAGCTGTGTGAGAGAGGGAGAGAAAGAGAAGCTGTGAGTGAGAGAGAGAGAAGCTGTGAGTGAGAGAGAGAGAGAAAGAGAAGCTATGAGTGAGAGAGAGAGAGAGAAAGAAATAGAAGCTGTGAGTGAGAGAGAGAAGCTGTGAGTGAGAGACAGAGAGAGAGAGAAGCTGTGAGTGAGAGTGAGAGAGAAAGAGAAGCTGTGAGTGAGAGAGAGAGAAAGAAAGAGAAGCTGTGAGTGAGAGAGAGAAGCTGTGAGTGAGAGAGAGAGAGAAAGAGAAGCTGTGAGTGAGAGAGAGAGAAAGAGAAGCTGTGAGTGTGAGAGTGAGAAAAAGGGAAGCTGTGAGTGAGAGTGAGAGAGATAGAAGCTGTGACAGTGGGAGAGAGAAAGAGAGAAAGAGAAGCTGTGAGTGAGAGAGAGAGGGAGAAAGAGAATCTGTGAGTGAGAGAGAGAGAGAAGCTGTGAGTGAGTGAGTGAGAGAGAGAGAGAAGCTGTGAGTGAGAGAGAGAAAGAGAAGCTGTGAGTGAGAGAGAGAAAGAGAAGCTGTGAGTGAGAGAGAGATAAAGAGAAGCTGTGAGTTAGAGAGAGAGGGAGAAAGAGAATCTGTGAGTGAGAGAGAGAGATAGAGTAGCTGTGAGTGAGAGAGAGAGAGAAGCTGTGAGTGAGTGAGTGAGAGAGAGAGAGAAGCTGTGAGTGAGAGAGAGAAAGAGAAGCTGTGAATGAGAGAGAGATAAAGCGAAGCTGTGAGTTAGAGAGAGAGAAAGAGAAGCTGTGAGTGAGAGAGAGAGAAAGATAAGCTGTGTGAGAGAGGGAGAGAAAGAGATGCTGTGAGTGAGAGAGAGAGAGTGAGAAGCTGTGAGTGAGAGAGAGAGAGAGAAACTGTGAGTGAGAGAGAGAGAGAAAGAGAAGCTATGAGTGAGAGAGAGAGAAAGAGAAGCTGTGAGTGAGAGAGAAAGAGAAGCTGTGAGTGAGAGAGAGAGAGAAAGAGAAGCTGTGAGTGAGAGAGAGAGAGAGAAAGAGAAGCTGTGAGTGAGAGAGTGAAAGAGAAAGAGAAGCTGTGTGAGAGAGAGAGAAGCTGTGAGTGAGAGAGAAATAAAAAATAGAAGCTGTGAGTGAGTGAGAGAGAAAGGGAAAGAGAGGCTGTGAGTGAGAGAGAGAGAGAAGCTGTGAGTGAGAGAGAGAAGCTGTGAGTGAGAGAGAAAGAGAGGCTGTGAGTGAGAGAGAGAGAAGCTGAGTGAGAGAGAGAGAAAGAGAAGATGTGAGTTAGAGAGAGAGAAAGAGAAGCTGTGTGTGTGTGAGAGAGAGAGAAGCTGTGAGTGAGAGAGAAAGCTGTGAGTGAGAGAGAAAGATAAAGATAAGCTGTGAGTGAGAGAGAGAGAGAGAAGCTGTGAGTGAGTGAGAGAGAGAAACTGTGAGTGAGAGAGAGAGAGAGAAGCTGTGAGTGAGTGAGAGAGAGAGAAGCTGTGAGTGAGAGAGAGAAATAAAGAGAAGGTGTGAGTGAGTGAGAGAGATAGAGAGAAGCTGAGAGTGAGAGAGAGAAATAAAGAGAAGCTGTGAGTTAGAGAGAAACAAAGAAAGAGAAGCTGTGAGTGAGAGAGAGAGAGAAAGAGAAGCTGTGAGTGTGTGTGAGAGAGAAAGAGAAGCTGTGAGTTTGAGAGAGACAGAGAAAGAGAAGCTGTGAGTGAGAGAGAGAGAGAAAGAGAAGCTGTGAGTGAGAGAGAAAGAAAGAAAGAGAAGCTGTGAGTGAGAGAGAGAGGGAGAAAGAGAATCTGTGAGTGAGAGAGAGAGATAGAGTAGCTGTGAGTGAGAGAGAAAGAGAAGCTGTGAGTGAGTGAGTGAGAGAGTGAGAAGCTGTGAGTGAGAGAGAGAAAGAGAAGCTGTGAGTGAGAGAGAGAGAGAAAGAGAAGCTGTGAGTGAGAGAGAGATAAAGAGAAGCTGTGAGTTAGAGAGAGAGAGAAAGAGAAGCTGTGAGTGAGAGAGAGAGAAAGAGAAGCTGTGTGAGAGAGAGAGAATCTGTGAGTGAGAGAGAGAGAGAAAGAAAGAGAAGATGTCAGTGAGAGAGGGAGGGAGAGAGAGAAGCTGTGAGAGAGAGAGAGAAAGATAAGCTGTGTGAGAGAGGGAGAGAAAGAGAAGCTTTGAGTGAGAGAGAGAGAGAGTGAGAAGCTGTGAGTGAGAGAGAGAGAGAGAGAAGCTGAGTGAGAGTGAGAGAGAGAAAGAGAAGCTATGAGTGAGAGAGAGAAAGAGAAGCTGTGAGTGAGAGAGAAAGAGAAGCTGTGAGAGAGAGAGAAAGAGAAGCTGTGAGTGAGAGAGAGAGAGAGAAATAGAAGCTGTGAGTGAGAGAGTGAAAGAGAAAGAGAAGCTGTGTGAGAGAGAGAGAAGCTGTGAGTGAGAGAGAAATAAAAAATAGAAGCTGTGAGTGAGTGAGAGAGAAAGGGAAAGAGAGGCTGTGAGTGAGAGAGAGAGAGAGAAGCTGTGAGTGAGAGAGAGAAGCTGTGAGTGAGAGAGAAAGAGAGGCTGTGAGTGAGAGAGAGAGAAGCTGAGTGAGAGAGAGATAAAGAGAAGCTGTGAGTTAGAGAGAGAGAAAGAGAAGCTGTGTGTGTGTGTGAGAGAGAGTAGCTGTGAGTGAGAGAGAAAGCTGTGAGTGAGAGAGAAAGATAAAGATAAGCTGTGAGTGAGAGAGAGAGAGAGAAGATGTGAGTGAGTGAGAGAGAGAAACTGTGAGTGAGAGAGAGAGAGAGAAGCTGTGAGTGAGTGAGAGAGAGAGAAGCTGTGAGTGAGAGAGAGAAATAAAGAGAAGGTGTGAGTGAGTGAGAGAGATAGAGAGAAGCTGTGAGTGAGAGAGAGAAATAAAGAGAAGCTGTGAGTTAGAGAGAAACAAAGAAAGAGAAGCTGTGAGTGAGAGAGAGAGAGAAAGAGAAGCTGTGAGTGTGTGTGAGAGAGAAAGAGAAGCTGTGAGTTTGAGAGAGACAGAGAAAGAGAAGCTGTGAGTGAGAGAGAGAGAGAAAGAGAAGCTGTGAGTGAGAGAGAAAGAAAGAAAGAGAAGCTGTGAGTGAGAGAGAGAGGGAGAAAGAGAATCTGTGAGTGAGAGAGAGAGATAGAGTAGCTGTGAGTGAGAGAGAGAGAGAAGCTGTGAGTGAGTGAGTGAGAGAGTGAGAAGCTGTGAGTGAGAGAGAGAAAGAGAAGCTGTGAGTGAGAGAGAGAGAGAAAGAGAAGCTGTGAGTGAGAGAGAGATAAAGAGAAGCTGTGAGTTAGAGAGAGAGAGAAAGAGAAGCTGTGAGTGAGAGAGAGAGAAAGAGAAGCTGTGTGAGAGAGAGAGAATCTGTGAGTGAGAGAGAGAGAGAAAGAAAGAGAAGATGTCAGTGAGAGAGGGAGGGAGAGAGAGAAGCTGTGAGAGAGAGAGAGAGAAAGATAAGCTGTGTGAGAGAGGGAGAGAAAGAGAAGCTTTGAGTGAGAGAGAGAGAGTGAGAAGCTGTGAGTGAGAGAGAGAGAGAGAGAAGCTGAGTGAGAGTGAGAGAGAGAAAGAGAAGCTATGAGTGAGAGAGAGAAAGAGAAGCTGTGAGTGAGAGAGAAAGAGAAGCTGTGAGTGAGAGAGAGAGAAAGAGAAGCTGTGAGTGAGAGAGAGAGAGAGAAAGAGAAGCTGTGAGTGAGAGAGTGAAAGAGAAAGAGAAGCTGTGAGAGAGAGAGAGAAGCTGTGAGTGAGAGAGAAAGAAAGAAACAGAAGCTGTGAGTGAGTGAGAGAGAGAGAAGCTGTGAGTCAGTGAGAGAGAGAGAAGCTGTGAGTGAGAGAGAAAGGGAAAGAGAGGCTGTGAGTGAGAGAGAGAGAGAGAAGCTGTGAGTGAGAGAGCGAGAGAAGCTGTGTGTGAGAGAGAAAGAGAGGCTGTGAGTGAGAGAGAGAGAGAGAAGCTGAGTGAGAGAGAGATAAAGAGAAGCTGTGAGTTAGAGAGAGAGAAAGAGAAGCTGTGAGTGAGACAGAGAGAAAGAGAAGCTGTGTGTGTGTGAGAGAGAGAGAAGCTGTGAGTGAGAGAGAGAGAGAAAGAGAAGCTGTGAGTGAGAGAGAAAGCTGTGAGTGAGAGAGAAAGAGAAAGATAAGCTGTGAGTGAGAGAGAGAGAGAAGCTGTGAGAGAGAGAGAGAGAGAAACTGTGAGTGAGAGAGAGAGAGAGAAGCTGTGAGTGAGTGAGAGAGAGAGAAGCTGTGAGTGAGAGAGAGAAATAAAGAGAAGGTGTGAGTGAGTGAGACAGATAGAGAGAAGCTGTGAGTGAGAGAGAGAAATAAAGAGAAGCTGTGAGTTAGAGAGAAACAGAGAAAGAGAAGCTGTGAGTGAGAGAGAGAGAGAAAGAGAAGCTGTGAGTGTGTGTGAGAGAGAAAGAGAAGTTGTGAGTTAGAGAGAGACAGAGAAAGAGAAGCTGTGAGTGAGAGAGTGAGAGAGAAAGAGAAGCTGTTAGTGAGAGAGAGAGAGAAAGAGAAGCTGTGAGTGAGAGAGAGAGAAAGAAAGAGAAGCTGTGAGTGAGAGAGAGAGGGTGAAAGAGAAGCTGTGATTGTGAGAGAGAGGGAGAAAAAGGGAAGCTGTGAGTGAGCGTGAGAGAGAGAGAGAAGCTGTGACAGTGGGAGAGAGAGAAAGAGAAGCTGTGAGTTAGTGAGAAAGAAAGAAAGAGAAGCTATGAGTGAGAGATAGAGAAGTTGTAAGTGAGAGAGAGAGGGAAAAAGAGAAGCTGTGAGAGAGAGAGAGAAAGAGAAGCTGTGAGTGAGAGAGACAGTCAGAGAAAGAGAAGCTGTGAGTGAGAGAGAGAGAGCTAGAAGCTGTGAGTGAGTGAGAGAGAGAGAAGCTGTGAGTGAGAGAGAGAAAGAGAAGCTGTGAGTGAGAGAGAGAGAAAGAGAAGCTGTGAGTGAGAGAGAGATAAAGAGAAGCTGTGATTTAGAGAGAGACAGAGAAAGAGAAGCTGTGAGTGAGAGAGAGAGAGAGAAGCTGTGAGTGAGAGTGAGAGAGAGAGTGAGAAGCTGTGAGTGAGAGTGAGAGAGAAAGAGAAGCTGTGAGTGAGAGAAAGAGAAGCTGTGAGTGAGAGAGAGAGAAAGAGAAGCTGTGAGTGAGAGAGAGAAGCTGTGAGTGAGAGAGAGAGAGAAAGAGAAGCTGTGAGTGAGAGAAAGATAAAGAGAAGCTGTGAGTTAGAGAGAGACAGAGAAAGAGAAGCTGTGAGTGAGAGAGAAAGAGAAAGAGAAGCTGTGTGTGTGTGAGAGAGAAGCTGTGAGTGAGAGAGAGAGAGAAAGAGAAGATGTTAGTGAGAGATTGAGAGAGAGAAAGAGAAGCTGTGAGTGAGAGAGAGAGAAGCTGTGAGTGAGAGAGAGAGAGAGAAAGAGAAGGTGTGAGTGAGAGAGAGAAAGAAAGAGAAGCTGTGAGTGAGAGAGAGAGAAGCTGTGAGTGAGAGAGAGAGAGAAGATGTGAGTGAGAGAGAGAAAGAGAAAGAGAAGCTGTGAGTGAGTGAGAGAGATAAAGAGAAGCTGTGAGTGAGAGTGAGAGAGAAAGAGAAGCTGTGAGTGAGAGAAAGAGAAGCTGTGAGTGAGAGAGAGAGAAAGAGAAGCTGTGAGTGAGAGAGAGAAGCTGTGAGTGAGAGAGAGAGAGAAAGAGAAGCTGTGAGTGAGAGAAAGATAAAGAGAAGCTGTGAGTTAGAGAGAGACAGAGAAAGAGAAGCTGTGAGTGAGAGAGAAAGAGAAAGAGAAGCTGTGTGTGTGTGAGAGAGAAGCTGTGAGTGAGAGAGAGAGAGAAAGAGAAGATGTTAGTGAGAGATTGAGAGAGAGAAAGAGAAGCTGTGAGTGAGAGAGAGAGAAGCTGTGAGTGAGAGAGAGAGAGAAAGAGAAGGTGTGAGTGAGAGAGAGAAAGAAAGAGAAGCTGTGAGTGAGAGAGAGAAGCTGTGAGTGAGAGAGAGAGAGAAGATGTGAGTGAGAGAGAGAAAGAGAAAGAGAAGCTGTGAGTGAGTGAGAGAGATAAAGAGAAGCTGTGAGTGATAGAGAGAGATAAAGAGAAGCTGTGAGTGATAGAGAGAGATAAAGAAAAGCTGTGAGTGAGAGAGAGAAAGAGAAGCTGGGAGTGAGTAAGAGAGAGAAAGAGAAGCTGTGAGTGTGTGAGAGAGAGAGAAGCTGTGAGTGAGAGAGAGAGAGAGAAGCTGTGAGTGAGAGAGAGAGAAAGAAATAGAAGTTGTGAGTGAGAGAGAGAGAGAGAGAAACTGTGAGTGAGAGAGAGAGAGAGAAAGAAAAGCTGTGAGAGAGAGAGAAATAAAGAGAAGCTGTGAGTTAGAGAGAGAGAGAAAGAGAAGCTGTGAGTGTGTGAGAGAGAAGCTGTGAGTGAGAGAGAGAGGGAGAAAGTGAAGCGGTGAGTGAGAGAGTGAGAGAAAGAGAAGCTGTGAGAGAGAGAGAGAGAAAAAAGAATCTGTGAGTGAGAGAGAGAGAGAAGCTGTGAGTGAGAGAGAGATAAAGAGAAGCTGTGAGTTAGAGAGAGACAGAGAAAGAGCAGCTGTGAGTGAGAGAGAGAGAAAGAGAAGCTGTGATTGAGAGAGAGATAAAGAGAAGCTGTGAGTTAGAGAGAGAGAGAAACAGAAGCTGTGAGTGTGTGAGAGAGAAGCTGTGAGTGAGAGAGAGAGGGAGAATGTGAAGCGGTGAGTGAGAGAGAGAGAGAGAAAGAGAAGCTGTGAGAGAGAGAGAGAGAAAAAGAATCTGTGAGTGTGAGAGAGAGAGAGAGAAGCTGTGAGTGAGAGAGAGAGAGAAAGAGAAGCTGTGACTGAGAGAGAGAGATAAAGACAAGCTGTGAGTTAGAGAGAGACAGAGAAAGAGAAGCTGTGAGTGAGAGAGAGAGAGAGATGTGAGTGAGAGAGAGAAAGAGAAACTGTGAGTGAGAGAGAGAGAGAGAAAGAAAGACAAGCTGTGAGTGAGAGAGAGATAAAGAGAAGCTGTGAGTTAGAGAGAGACAGAGAAAGAGAAGCTGTGAGTGAGAGAGAAAGAGAAGCTGTGAGTGTGAGAGAGATAGAGATAGAGAAGCTGTGAGTGAGAGAGAGAGAGAGAGAAAGAGAAGCTGTGAGTGAGAGAGTGAGAGAAAGAGAAACTGTGAGTGAGAGAGAGAGGGTGAAAGAGAAACTGTGTGTGAGAGAGAGGGAGAAAAAGGGAAGCTGTGAGTGAGAGAGAGAGAAGGTGTGACAGTGGGAGAGAGAGAGAGAAAGAGAAGCTGTGAGTGAGAGAGAGAGAAAGAAAGAAAGAGAAGCTGTGAGTGAGAGAGAGAGAGAAGCTGTGAGTGAGAGAGAGATGGAGAAAGAGAAGCTGTGTGAGAGAGAGAAAGAAAGAGAAGCTGTGAGTGAGAGAGATGGAGAAAGAGAAGCTGTGTGAGAGAGAGAAAGAAAGAGAAGCTGTGAGTGAGAGAGAGAGGGAGAAAGAGAAGCTGTGAGTGAGAGAGTGAGGGAAAGAGAAGCTGTGAGTGTGAGAGAGAGACAGAGAAAGAGAAGCTGTGAGTGAGAGAGAGAGAGCTAGAAGCTGTGAGTGAGTGAGAGAGAAGCTGTGAGTGAGTGAGAGAAAGAGAAGCTGTGAGTGAGAGAGAGAGAGAAAGAGAAGCTGTGAGTGAGAGAGAGATAAAGAGAAGCTGTGAGTTAGAGAGAGATAGAGAAAGAGAAGCTGTGAGTGAGAGAGAGAGAGAGAAAAATAGAATCTGTGAGTGTGAGAGATAGAGAGAAGCTGTGAGTGAGAGAGAGAAAGAGAGAAGCTGTGAGTGAGAGAGAGAAAGTGAAGCTGTGAGTGAGAGAGAGAGAGAGAAAGAGAAGCTGTGAGTGAGAGAGATAAAGAGAAGCTGTGAGTTAGAGAGAGACAGAGAAACAGAAGCTGTGAGTGAGAGAGAGAGAGAAAGAGAAGCTGTGTGTGTGTGAGAGGGAAGCTGTGAGTGAGAGAGAGAGAAAGAGAATATGTTAGTGAGAGAGTGAGAGAGAGAAAGAGAAGCTGTGAGTGAGAGAGAGAGAGAAAGAGAAGCTGTGACTGAGAGAGATAAAGACAAGCTGTGAGTTAGAGAGAGACAGAGAGAGAGAGAGTAGCTGTGAGTGAGAAAGAGAGAGAAGCTGTGAGTGAGAGAGAGAGAAAGAGATGTGAGTGAGAGAGAGAAAGAGAAACTGTGAGTGAGAGAGAGAGAGAAAGAAAGAGAAGCTGTGAGTGAGAGAGAGATAAAGAGAAGCTGTGAGTTAGAGAGAGAGAAAGAGAAGCTGTGAGTGTGAGAGAGAGAGAGATAGAGAAGCTGTGAGTGAGAGAGAGAGAGAGAGAAGCTGTGAGTGAGGGAGTGAGAGAAAGAGAAGCTGTGAGTATGAGAGTGAGAAAGAGAGAGAAGTTGTGAGTGAGAGAGAGAGGGTGAAAGAGAAGCTGTGATTGTGAGAGAGAGGAAGAAAAAGGGAAGCTGTGAGTGAGCGTGAGAGAGAGAGAGAAGCTGTGACAGTGGGAGAGAGAGAGAGAGAAAGAGAAGCTGTGAGTGAGAGAGAGAGAAAGAAAGAGAAGCTATGAGCGAGAGAGAGAGAGAGAAGCTGTGAGTGAGAGAGAGAGGGAGAAAGGGAAGCTGTGGGTGAGAAGAGAGGGAAAGAGAAGCTGTGAGTGAGAAAGAGAGACAGAGAAAGAGAAGCTGTGAATGAGAGAGAGAGAGCTAGAAGCTGTGAGTGAGTGAGAGAGAGAAAGAGAAGCTGTGAGTGTGAGAGAGAGAGAAAGAGAAGCTGTGAGTGAGAGAGAGATAAAGAGAAGCTGTGAGTGAGAGAGAGAGAGAGAAAGAGAATCTCTGAGTGAGAGAGAGAGAGAAGCTGTGAGTAAGAGAGAGAAAGAGAAGCTGTGAGTGAGAGAGAGAGAGAGAGAAAGAGATGCTGTGAGTGAAAGAGAGAGAGAAAGAGAAGCTGTGAGTGAGAGAGAGATAAAGAGAACCTGTGAGTTAGAGAGAGACAGAGAAAGAGCTGTGAGTGAGAGAGAGAGAGAAAGAGAAGCTGTGAGAGAGAGAGAAGCTGTGAGTGAGAGAGAGAGAAAGAGAAGATGTTAGTGAGAGAGTGAGAGAGAGAAAGAGAAGCAGTGAGTGAGAGAGAGAGAGAGAAAGAGAAGTTGTGAGAGAGAGAGAGAGAGAAAGAGAAGCTGTGAGTGAGAGAGAGAGAGAAGCTGTGAGTGAGAGAGAGAGAAGATGTGAGTGTGAGATTGAGAGAGAGAAAGAGAAGCTGTGAGTGAGAGAGAGAAGCTGTGAGTGAGAGATAGAGAGAAAGAGAAGGTGTGAGTGAGAGCGAGAAAGAGAAGCTGTGAGTGAGAGAGAGAGAGAGAAGCTGTGAGTGAGAGAGAGAGAGAGAAGATGTGAGTGAGAGAGAGAAAGAGAAGCTGTGAGTGAGAGAGAGAGAGAAAGAGAAGCTGTGAGTGAGAGAGAGATAAAGAGAAGCTGTGAGTAAGGGAGAGAGAGAAAGAGAAGCTGTGAGTGAGAGAGAGATAAAGAGAAGCTGTGAGTGAGAGAGAGAGAGAAAGAGAAGCTGTGAGTTAGAGAGAGAGAGAAAGAGAAGCTGTGAGTGTGAGAGAGAGAGAAGCTGTGAGTGTGAGAGAGAGAAGATGTGAGTGAGAGAGAGAAAGAGAAAGAGAAACTGTGAGTGAGTGAGAGAGAGAGATAATGAGAAGCTGTGAATGATAGAGAGAGATAAAGAAAAGCTGTGAGTGAGAGAGAGAAAGAGAAGCTGTGAGTGAGAGAGAGAAAGAGAAGCTGGGAGTGAGTAAGAGAGAGAAAGAGAAGCTGTGACTGTGTGTGTGAGAGAGAAGCTGTGAGAGAGAGAGAGAGAGAGAAGCTGTGAGTGAGTGAGAGAGAGAAACTGTGTGTGAGAGAGAGAAAAAGAGAAGTTGTGAGTGAGAGAGAGAAAGAGAGAAGCTGTGAGAGAGAGATAGAGAGAAGCTGTGAGTGAGTGAGAGAGAGAAACTGTGTGTGAGAGAGAGAAAAAGAGAAGTTGTGAGTGAGAGAGAGAGAGAGAGAAGCTGTGAGAGAGAGAGAGAGAGAAGCTGTGAGTGAGAGAGAAAGAGAAGCTATGAGTTAGAGAGTGAGAGTGAAAGAGAAGCTGTGAGTGAGAGAGAGAGAGTGAGGAGCTGTGAGATAGAGAGAGAAAGAGAAGCTGTGAGTGAGAGAGAGAGAGAGAGAAACTGTGAGTGAGAGAGAAAGAGAAGCTGTGAGTGAGAGAGAAATAGAAGCTGTGTGTGTGTGAGAGAGAGAGAAGCTGTGAGTGAGAGAGAGAGAAAGAGAAGCTGTGAGTGAGAGAGAGAGAGAAAGAGAAGCTGTGAGTGAGAGAGTGAGATAAAGAGAAGCTGTGAGTTAGAGAGAGACAGAGAAAGAGAAGCTGTGAGTGTGAGAGAGAAAAAAAGAAGCTGTGAGTGAGAGAGAGAGAGAGAGAGAAAGAGAAGCTGTGAGTGAGAGAGAGAGAGAACTTGTGAGTGAGAGTGAGAGAGAAAGAGAAGCTGTGAGTGAGAGAGTGAGAGAAAGAGAAGCTCTGAGTGAGTGAGAGAGAAAGAGAAGCTGTGAGTGAGAGAGAGAAGCTGTGAGTGAGAGAGAGAGAGAAAGAGATGCTCTGAGTGAGAGAGAGAGAAAGAGAAGCTGTGAGTGTGAGAGAGAGTGAGAAAAAGGGAAGCTGTGAGTGAGCGTGAGAGAGAGAGAAGCTGTGACAGTGGGAGAGAGAAAGAGAGAAAGAGAAGCTGTGAGTGAGAGAGAGAGAAAGAAAGAGAAGCTATGAGTGAGAGAGAGAAGGAGAAAGAGAATCTGTGAGTGAGAGAGAGGGAGAGATAGAGTAGCTGTGAGTGAGAGAGAGAGAGAAGCTGTGAGTGAGTGAGAGAGAGAGAAGCTGTGAGTGAGAGAGAGAAAGAGAAGCTGTGAGTGAGAGAAAGAGAGAGAGAAAGAGAAGCTGTGAGTGAGAGAGAGATATAGAGAAGCTGTGAGTTAGAGAGAGAGAGAAAGAGAAGCTGTGAGTGAGAGAGAGAGAGAAAGAGAAGCTGTGTGAGAGAGAGAATCTGTGAGTGAGAGAGAGGGAGAGAAAGGAAGAGAAGATGTCAGTGAGTGAGGTAGAGAGAGAGAGAGAAGCTGTGAGTGAGAGAGAGAGAGAAAGATAAGCTGTGTGAGAGAGGGAGAGAAAGAGAAGCTGTGAGTGGGGGAGAGAGAGAGAAAGAGAAGCTGTGAGTGAGAGAGAGAGAGAAAGAGAAGCTGTGTGTGTGAGAGAGAGAAGCTGTTAGTGAGAGAGAAAGAAAGAAATAGAAGCTGTGAGTGAGTGAGAGAGAAGCTGTGAGTGAGAGAGAGAGAGAAGCTGTGAGTGAGAGAGAGAGAGAGAAAGAGAAGGTGTGAGTGAGAGAGAGAGAGAGAAAGAGAAGCTGTGAGAGAGAGAAAGAGAAGCTGTGAGTGAGAGAGAAAGAGAAGCTGTGAGTGAGAGAGAGAGAAAGAGAAGCTGTGAGTGAGAGAGAGAGAAAGAGAAGCTGTGAGTGAGAGAGAGAGAGAAAGAGAAGCTGTGTGTGAGAGAGAATCTGTGAGTGAGAGAGAGAGAGAAAGAAAGAGAAGATGTCAGTGAGAGAGGGAGGGAGAGAGAGAAGCTGTGAGTGAGAGAGAGAGAAAGATAAGCTGTGTGAGAGAGGGAGAGAAAGAGAAGCTGTGAGTGAGAGAGAGAGAGAGAGTGAGAAGCTGTGAGTGAGAGAGAGAGAGAGAGAAGATGTGAGTGAGAGAGTTAGAGAGAGAAAGAGGTGTGAGTGAGAGAGAGAGAGAGAGAAAGAGAAGCTGTGAGTGAGAGAGAGAGAGACAAAGAGAAGCTGTGAGTGAGAGAGAGAGAGAAGCTGTGAGTGAGAGAGAGAGAGAAGTTGTGAGTGAGAGAGAGAGAGAGAAAGAGAAGCTGTGAGAGAGAGAAAGAGAAGCTGTGAGTGAGAGAGAAAGAGAAGCTGTGAGTGAGAGAGAGAGAGAGAGAAGCTGTGAGTGAGAGAGAGAGAAAGAGAAGATGTGAGTGAGTGAGAGAGAAAGAGAAGCTGTGAGAGAGAGAGAGAGAAGCTGTGAGTGAGAGAGAAAGAAAGAAATAGAAGCTGTGAGTGAGTGAGAGAGAGAGAAGCTGTGAGTGAGAGAGAGAGAGAGAAGCTGTGAGTGAGAGAGAAAGGGAAAGAGAGGCTGTGAGTGAGAGAGAGAGAGAGAGAGAAGGTGTGAGTGAGAGAAAGAGAGAGAAAGAGAAGCTGAGGGAGAAAGAGAGAAGCTGTGAGTGAGAGAGAAAGAAAGAAATAGAAGCTGTGAGTGAGTGAGAGAGAGAGAAGCTGTGAGTGTGAGAGAGAGAGAAGCTGTGAGTGAGAGAGAGAGAGAAAGAGAAGCTGTGAGTGAGAGAGAGAGAAAGAGAAGCTGTGAGAGAGAGAAAGAGAAGCTGTGAGTGAGAGAGAAAGAGAAGCTGTGAGTGAGAGAGAGAGAGAAAGAGAAGCTGTGAGTGAGAGAGAGAGAGAGAGAAAGAGAAGCTGTGAGTGAGAGAGAGAGAAGCTGTGAGTGAGAGAGAGAGAAGCTGTGAGTGAGAGAGAGAGGGAGAAAGAGAAGCTGTGAGTGAGAGAGAGAGAAAGAGAAGCTGTGAGTGAGAGAGAGAGAGAAAAAGAGAAGCTGTGAGAGAGAGAGAAGTTGTGAGTGAGTGAGAGAGAGAGAAGCTGTGTGTGTGTGAGAGAGAGAGAAGCTGTGAGTGAGAGAGAGAGAGAGAGAAGGAGAAGCTGTGAGTGAGATAGAGAGAGAGAAAGAGAAGCTGTGAGTGAGAGAGAGAGAGAAGCTGTGAGTGAGAGAGAAAGAGAAGTTGTGAGTGAGAGAGAAAGAGAAGCTGTGTGTGTGTGTGAGAGAGAAGCTGTGAGTGAGAGAGAGAGAAAGAGAAGCTGTGAGTGAGAGAGAGAGAGAAAGAGAAGCTGTGAGTGAGAGAGTGAGATAAAGAGAAGCTGTGAGTTAGAGAGAGACAGAGAAAGAGAAGCTGTGAGTGAGAGAGAGAGAAAAAAGAAGCTGTGAGTGAGAGAGAGAGAGAGAGAGAAAGAGAAGCTGTGTGTGTGTGTGAGAGAAGCTGTGAGTGAGAGAGAGAGAAAGAGAATCTGTGAGTGAGAGAGAGAGAGAAAGAGAAGCTGTGAGTGAGAGAGAGAGAAAGAAAGAGAAGCTGTGAGTGAGAGAGAGAAGCTGTGAGTGAGAGAGAGAGAAAGAGAAGCTGTGAGTGAGAGAGAGAGAAAGAGAAGCTGTGAGTGTGAGAGAGAGTGAGAAAAAGGGAAGCTGTGAGTGAGCGTGAGAGAGAGAAGCTGTGACAGTGGGAGAGAGAAAGAGAGAAAGAGAAGCTGTGAGTGAGAAAGAGAGAAAGAAAGAGAAGTTATGAGTGAGAGAGAGAAGCTGTGAGTGAGAGTGAGAAGTAGAAAGAGAATCTGTGAGTGAGAGAGAGAGAGAGAGTAGCTGTGAGTGAGAGAGAGAGAGAAGCTGTGAGTGAGTGAGTGAGAGAGAGAAGCTGTGAGTGAGAGAGTGAAAGAGAAGCTGTGAGTGAGAGAAAGAGAGAGAGAGAAAGAGAAGCTGTGAGTGAGAGAGAGATAAAGAGAAGCTGTGAGTTAGAGAGAGAGAGAAAGAGAAGCTGTGAGTGAGAGAGAGAGAGAAAGAGAAGCTGTATGAGAGAGAGAATCTGTGAGTGAGAGAGAGAGAGAAAGAAAGAGAAGATGTCAGTGAGAGAGAGGGAGAGAGAGAGAGAAGCTGTGAGTGAGAGAGAGAGAGAAAGAGAAGCTGTGAGTGAGAGAGAGAGAGAGTGAGAAGCTATGAGTGAGAGAGAGAGAGAATCTGTGAGTAAGAGAGAGAGAGAGAAAGAGAAGCTGTGAGTGTGTGAGAGAGAGAAAGAGAAGCTGTGTGAGAGAGAGAGAAGCTGTGAGTGAGAGAGAAAGAAAGAAATAGAAGCTGTGAGTGAGTGAGAGAGAGAGAAGCTGTGAGTGAGAGAGAGAGAGAAGCTGTGAGTGAGAGAGAGAGAGAGAGAAAGAGAAGCTGTGAGTGAGAGAGAGAGAGAAAGAGAAGCTGTGAGAGAGAGAAAGAGAAGCTGTGAGTGAGAGAGAAAGAGAAGCTGTGAGTGAGAGAGTGAAAGAAAGAGAAGCTGTGAGTGAGAGAGAGAAAAAGAAGCTGTGAGTGAGAGAGAGAGAGAGAAAGAGAAGCTGTGAGAGAGAGAGAGAAGCTGTGAGTGAGAGAGAAAGAAAGAAATAGAAGCTGTGAGTGAGTGTGAGAGAGAGAAGCTGTGAGTGAGAGAGAGAGAGAGAAGCTGTGAGTGAGAGAGAAAGGGAAAGAGAGGCTGTGATTGAGAGAGAGAGAGAGAGAAAGAGAAGGTGTGAGTGAGAGAAAGAGAGAGAAAGAGAAGCTGAGAGAGAGAGAGAGAAGCTGTGAGTGAGAGAGAAAGAAAGAAATAGAAGCTGTGAGTGAGTGAGAGAGAGAGAAGCTGTGAGTGTGAGAGAGAGAGAAGCTGTGAGTGAGAGAGAGAGAGAAAGAGAAGCTGTGAGTGAGAGAGAGAGAGAAAGAGAAGCTGTGAGAGAGAGAAAGAGAAGCTGTGAGTGAGAGAGAAAGAGAAGCTGTGAGTGAGAGAGAGAGAGAAAGAGAAGCTGTGTGAGAGAGAGAAAGAAAGAGAAGCTGTGAGTGAGAGAGAGATGGAGAAAGAGAAGCTGTGTGAGAGAGAGAAAGAAAGAGAAGCTGTGAGTGAGAGAGAGAGGGAGAGAGAAGCTGTGAGTGAGAGAGAGAGGGAAAGAGAAGCTGTGAGTGTGAGAGAGAGACAGAGAAAGAGAAGCTGTGAGTGAGAGAGAGAGAGCTAGAAGCTGTGAGTGAGAGAGAGAGAGAAGCTGTGAGTGAGTGAGAGAAAGAGAAGCTGTGAGTGAGAGAGAGAGAGAAAGAGAAGCTGTGAGTGAGAGAGAGATAAAGAGAAGCTGTGAGTTAGAGAGAGATAGAGAAAGAGAAGCTGTGAGTGAGAGAGAGAGAGAGAAAAAGAGAATCTGTGAGTGTGAGAGATAGAGAGAAGCTGTGAGTGAGAGAGAGAAAGAGAGAAGCTGTGAGTGAGAGAGAGAAAGTGAAGCTGTGAGTGAGAGAGAGAGAGAGAAAGAGAAGCTGTGAGTGAGAGAGATAAAGAGAAGCTGTGAGTTAGAGAGAGACAGAGAAACAGAAGCTGTGAGTGAGAGAGAGAGAGAGAAAGAGAAGCTGTGTGTTTGTGAGAGGGAAGCTGTGAGTGAGAGAGAGAGAAAGAGAATATGTTAGTGAGAGAGTGAGAGAGAGAAAGAGAAGCTGTGAGTGAGAGAGAGAGAGAAAGAGAAGCTGTGACTGAGAGAGATAAAGACAAGCTGTGAGTTAGAGAGAGACAGAGAGAGAGAGAGAGTAGCTGTGAGTGAGAAAGAGAGAGAAGCTGTGAGTGAGAGAGAGAGAAAGAGATGTGAGTGAGAGAGAGAAAGAGAAACTGTGAGTGAGAGAGAGAGAGAGAAAGAAAGAGAAGCTGTGAGTGAGAGAGAGATAAAGAGAAGCTGTGAGTTAGAGAGAGAGAAAGAGAAGCTGTGAGTGTGAGAGAGAGAGAGATAGAGAAGCTGTGAGTGAGAGAGAGAGAGAGAAGCTGTGAGTGAGGGAGTGAGAGAAAGAGAAGCTGTGAGTCTGAGAGTGAAAAAGAGTGAGAAGTTGTGAGTGAGAGAGAGAGAGAGAAAGAGAAGCTGTGATTGTGAGAGAGAGGAAGAAAAAGGGAAGCTGTGAGTGAGCGTGAGAGAGAGAGAGAAGCTGTGACAGTGGGAGAGAGAGAGAGAGAAAGAGAAGCTGTGAGTGAGAGAGAGAGAAAGAAAGAGAAGCTATGAGCGAGAGAGAGAGAGAGAAGCTGTGAGTGAGAGAGAGAGGGAGAAAGGGAAGCTGTGGGTGAGAAGAGAGGGAAAGAGAAGCTGTGAGTGAGAAAGAGAGACAGAGAAAGAGAAGCTGTGAATGAGAGAGAGAGAGCTAGAAGCTGTGAGTGAGTGAGAGAGAGAAAGAGAAGCTGTGAGTGCGAGAGAGAGAGAAAGAGAAGCTGTGAGTGAGAGAGAGATAAAGAGAAGCTGTGAGTTAGAGAGAGAGAGAGAAAGAGAAGCTGTGAGTGCGAGAGAGAGAGAGAAAGAGAATCTCTGAGTGAGAGAGAGAGAGAAGCTGTGAGTAAGAGAGAGAAAGAGAAGCTGTGAGTGAGAGAGAGAGAGAGAGAAAGAGATGCTGTGAGTGAAAGAGAGAGAGAGAGAAAGAGAAGCTGTGAGTGAGAGAGAGATAAAGAGAACCTGTGAGTTAGAGAGAGACAGAGAAAGAGCTGTGAGTGAGAGAGAGAGAAAGAGAAGCTGTGAGAGAGAGAAGCTGTGAGTGAGAGAGAGAGAAAGAGAAGATGTTAGTGAGAGAGTGAGAGAGAGAAAGAGAAGCAGTGAGTGAGAGAGAGAGAGAGAAAGAGAAGTTGTGAGAGAGAGAGAGAGAAAGAGAAGCTGTGAGTGAGATAGAGAGAGAAGCTGTGAGTGAGAGAGAGAGAAGATGTGAGTGTGAGATTGAGAGAGAGAAAGAGAAGCTGTGAGTGAGAGAGAGAAGCTGTGAGTGAGAGAGAGAGAGAAAGAGAAGGTGTGAGTGAGAGCGAGAAAGAGAAGCTGTGAGTGAGAGAGAGAGAGAGAAGCTGTGAGTGAGAGAGAGAGAGAAGATGTGAGTGAGAGAGAGAAAGAGAAGCTGTGAGTGAGAGAGAGAGAGAAAGAGAAGCTGTGAGTGAGAGAGAGATAAAGAGAAGCTGTGAGTAAGAGAGAGAGAGAAAGAGAAGCTGTGAGTGAGAGAGAGATAAAGAGAAGCTGTGAGTGAGAGAGAGAGAGAAAGAGAAGCTGTGAGTTAGAGAGAGAGAGAAAGAGAAGCTGTGAGTGTGAGAGAGAGAGAAGCTGTGAGTGAGAGAGAGAGAAGATGTGAGTGAGAGAGAGAAAGAGAAAGAGAAACTGTGAGTGAGTGAGAGAGAGAGATAATGAGAAGCTGTGAATGATAGAGAGAGATAAAGAAAAGCAGTGAGTGAGAGAGAGAAAGAGAAGCTGTGAGTGAGAGAGAGAAAGAGAAGCTGGGAGTGAGTAAGAGAGAGAAAGAGAAGCTGTGACTGTGTGTGTGAGAGAGAAGCTGTGAGAGAGAGAGAGAGAGAGAAGCTGTGAGTGAGTGAGAGAGAGAAAGAGAAGCTGTATGAGAGAGAGAATCTGTGAGTGAGAGAGAGAGAGAAAGAAAGAGAAGATGTCAGTGAGAGAGAGGGAGAGAGAGAGAGAAGCTGTGAGTGAGAGAGAGAGAGAAAGAGAAGCTGTGAGTGAGAGAGAGAGAGAGTGAGAAGCTATGAGTGAGAGAGAGAGAGAGAATCTGTGAGTAAGAGAGAGAGAGAGAGAAAGAGAAGCTGTGAGTGTGTGAGAGAGAGAAAGAGAAGCTGTGTGAGAGAGAGAGAAGCTGTGAGTGAGAGAGAAAGAAAGAAATAGAAGCTGTGAGTGAGTGAGAGAGAGAGAAGCTGTGAGTGAGAGAGAGAGAGAAGCTGTGAGTGAGAGAGAGAGAGAGAGAGAAAGAGAAGCTGTGAGTGAGAGAGAGAGAGAAAGAGAAGCTGTGAGAGAGAGAAAGAGAAGCTGTGAGTGAGAGAGAAAGAGAAGCTGTGAGTGAGAGAGTGAAAGAAAGAGAAGCTGTGAGTGAGAGAGAGAAAAAGAAGCTGTGAGTGAGAGAGAGAGAGAGAAAGAGAAGCTGTGAGAGAGAGAGAGAAGCTGTGAGTGAGAGAGAAAGAAAGAAATAGAAGCTGTGAGTGAGTGTGAGAGAGAGAAGCTGTGAGTGAGAGAGAGAGAGAGAAGCTGTGAGTGAGAGAGAAAGGGAAAGAGAGGCTGTGATTGAGAGAGAGAGAGAGAGAGAAAGAGAAGGTGTGAGTGAGAGAAAGAGAGAGAAAGAGAAGCTGAGAGAGAGAGAGAGAAGCTGTGAGTGAGAGAGAAAGAAAGAAATAGAAGCTGTGAGTGAGTGAGAGAGAGAAGCTGTGAGTGTGAGAGAGAGAGAAGCTGTGAGTGAGAGAGAGAGAGAAAGAGAAGCTGTGAGTGAGAGAGAGAGAGAAAGAGAAGCTGTGAGAGAGAGAAAGAGAAGCCGTGTGAGAGAGAGAAAGAAAGAGAAGCTGTGAGTGAGAGAGAGATGGAGAAAGAGAAGCTGTGTGAGAGAGAGAAAGAAAGAGAAGCTGTGAGTGAGAGAGAGAGGGAGAGAGAAGCTGTGAGTGAGAGAGAGAGGGAAAGAGAAGCTGTGAGTGTGAGAGAGAGACAGAGAAAGAGAAGCTGTGAGTGAGAGAGAGAGAGCTAGAAGCTGTGAGTGAGAGAGAGAGAGAAGCTGTGAGTGAGTGAGAGAAAGAGAAGCTGTGAGTGAGAGAGAGAGAGAAAGAGAAGCTGTGAGTGAGAGAGAGATAAAGAGAAGCTGTGAGTTAGAGAGAGATAGAGAAAGAGAAGCTGTGAGTGAGAGAGAGAGAGAGAAAAAGAGAATCTGTGAGTGTGAGAGATAGAGAGAAGCTGTGAGTGAGAGAGAGAAAGAGAGAAGCTGTGAGTGAGAGAGAGAAAGTGAAGCTGTGAGTGAGAGAGAGAGAGAGAAAGAGAAGCTGTGAGTGAGAGAGATAAAGAGAAGCTGTGAGTTAGAGAGAGACAGAGAAACAGAAGCTGTGAGTGAGAGAGAGAGAGAGAAAGAGAAGCTGTGTGTTTGTGAGAGGGAAGCTGTGAGTGAGAGAGAGAGAAAGAGAATATGTTAGTGAGAGAGTGAGAGAGAGAAAGAGAAGCTGTGAGTGAGAGAGAGAGAGAAAGAGAAGCTGTGACTGAGAGAGATAAAGACAAGCTGTGAGTTAGAGAGAGACAGAGAGAGAGAGAGTAGCTGTGAGTGAGAAAGAGAGAGAAGCTGTGAGTGAGAGAGAGAGAAAGAGATGTGAGTGAGAGAGAGAAAGAGAAACTGTGAGTGAGAGAGAGAGAGAGAAAGAAAGAGAAGCTGTGAGTGAGAGAGCGTTAAAGAGAAGCTGTGAGTTAGAGAGAGAGAAAGAGAAGCTGTGAGTGTGAGAGAGAGAGAGAGAGAGAAGCTGTGAGTGAGAGAGAGAGAGAGAAGCTGTGAGTGAGGGAGTGAGAGAAAGAGAAGCTGTGAGTATGAGAGTGAGAAAGAGTGAGAAGTTGTGAGTGAGAGAGAGAGAGAGAAAGAGAAGCTGTGATTGTGAGAGAGAGGAAGAAAAAGGGAAGCTGTGAGTGAGCGTGAGAGAGAGAGAGAAGCTGTGACAGTGAGAGAGAGAGAGAGAGAAAGAGAAGCTGTGAGTGAGAGAGAGAGAAAGAAAGAGAAGCTATGAGCGAGAGAGAGAGAGAGAAGCTGTGAGTGAGAGAGAGAGGGAGAAAGGGAAGCTGTGGGTGAGAAGAGAGGGAAAGAGAAGCTGTGAGTGAGAAAGAGAGACAGAGAAAGAGAAGCTGTGAATGAGAGAGAGAGAGCTAGAAGCTGTGAGTGAGTGAGAGAGAGAAAGAGAAGCTGTGAGTGCGAGAGAGAGAGAAAGAGAAACTGTGAGTGAGAGAGAGATAAAGAGAAGCTGTGAGTTAGAGAGAGAGAGAGAAAGAGAAGCTGTGAGTGCGAGAGAGAGAGAGAAAGAGAATCTGAGTGAGAGAGAGAGAGAAGCTGTGAGTAAGAGAGAGAAAGAGAAGCTGTGAGTGAGAGAGAGAGAGAGAGAAAGAGATGCTGTGAGTGAAAGAGAGAGAGAGAGAAAGAGAAGCTGTGAGTGAGAGAGAGATAAAGAGAACCTGTGAGTTAGAGAGAGACAGAGAAAGAGCTGTGAGTGAGAGAGAGAGAGAAAGAGAAGCTGTGAGAGAGAGAGAAGCTGTGAGTGAGAGAGAGAGAAAGAGAAGATGTTAGTGAGAGAGTGAGAGAGAGAAAGAGAAGCAGTGAGTGAGAGAGAGAGAGAGAAAGAGAAGTTGTGAGAGAGAGAGAGAGAAAGAGAAGCTGTGAGTGAGATAGAGAGAGAAGCTGTGAGTGAGAGAGAGAGAAGATGTGAGTGTGAGATTGAGAGAGAGAAAGAGAAGCTGTGAGTGAGAGAGAGAAGCTGTGAGTGAGAGAGAGAGAGAAAGAGAAGGTGTGAGTGAGAGCGAGAAAGAGAAGCTGTGAGTGAGAGAGAGAGAGAGAAGCTGTGAGTGAGAGAGAGAGAGAAGATGTGAGTGAGAGAGAGAAAGAGAAGCTGTGAGTGAGAGAGAGAGAGAAAGAGAAGCTGTGAGTGAGAGAGAGATAAAGAGAAGCTGTTAGTAAGAGAGAGAGAGAAAGAGAAGCTGTGAGTGAGAGAGAGATAAAGAGAAGCTGTGAGTGAGAGAGAGAGAGAAAGAGAAGCTGTGAGTTAGAGAGAGAGAGAAAGAGAAGCTGTGAGTGTGAGAGAGAGAGAAGCTGTGAGTGAGAGAGAGAGAAGATGTGAGTGAGAGAGAGAAAGAGAAAGAGAAACTGTGAGTGAGTGAGAGAGAGAGATAATGAGAAGCTGTGAATGATAGAGAGAGATAAAGAAAAGCTGTGAGTGAGAGAGAGAAAGAGAAGCTGTGAGTGAGAGAGAGAAAGAGAAGCTGGGAGTGAGTAAGAGAGAGAAAGAGAAGCTGTGACTGTGTGTGTGAGAGAGAAGCTGTGAGAGAGAGAGAGAGAGAAGCTGTGAGTGAGTGAGAGAGAGAAACTGTGTGTGAGAGAGAGAAAAAGAGAAGTTGTGAGTGAGAGAGAGAGAGAGAGAAGCTGTGAGAGAGAGATAGAGAGAAGCTGTGAGTGAGTGAGAGAGAGAAACTGTGTGTGAGAGAGAGAAAAAGAGAAGTTGTGAGTGAGAGAGAGAGAGAGAAGCTGTGAGAGAGAGAGAGAGAGAAGCTGTGAGTGAGAGAGAAAGAGAAGCTATGAGTTAGAGAGTGAGAGTGAAAGAGAAGCTGTGAGTGAGAGAGAGAGAGTGAGGAGCTGTGAGTGAGAGAGAAAGAGAAGCTGTGAGTGAGAGAGAAATAGAAGCTGTGTGTGTGTGAGAGAGAGAGAAGCTGTGAGTGAGAGAGAGAGAAAGAGAAGCTGTGAGTGAGAGAGAGAGAGAAAGAGAAGCTGTGAGTGAGAGAGTGAGATAAAGAGAAGCTGTGAGTTAGAGAGAGACAGAGAAAGAGAAGCTGTGAGTGTGACAGAGAAAAAAAGAAGCTGTGAGTGAGAGAGAGAGAGAGAAAGAGAAGCTGTGAGTGAGAGAGAGAGAGAAGCTGTGAGTGAGAGTGAGAGAGAAAGAGAAGCTGTGAGTGAGAGAGTGAGAGAAAGAGAAGCTCTGAGTGAGTGAGAGAGAAAGAGAAGCTGTGAGTGAGAGAGAGAAGCTGTGAGTGAGAGAGAGAGAGAAAGAGATGCTCTGAGTGAGAGAGAGAGAAAGAGAAGCTGTGAGTGTGAGAGAGAGTGAGAAAAAGGGAAGCTGTGAGTGAGCGTGAGAGAGAGAGAAGCTGTGACAGTGGGAGAGAGAAAGAGAGAAAGAGAAGCTGTGAGTGAGAGAGAGAGAAAGAAAGAGAAGCTATGAGTGAGAGAGAGAAGCTATGAGTGAGAGAGAGAAGGAGAAAGAGAATCTGTGAGTGAGAGAGAGGGAGAGATAGAGTAGCTGTGAGTGAGAGAGAGAGAGAAGCTGTGAGTGAGTGAGAGAGAGAGAGAAGCTGTGAGTGAGAGAGAGAAAGAGAAGCTGTGAGTGAGAGAAAGAGAGAGAGAAAGAGAAGCTGTGAGTGAGAGAGAGATATAGAGAAGCTGTGAGTTAGAGAGAGAGAGAAAGAGAAGCTGTGAGTGAGAGAGAGAGAAAGAGAAGCTGAGTGAGAGAGAGAATCTGTGAGTGAGAGAGAGGGAGAGAAAGGAAGAGAAGATGTCAGTGAGTGAGGGAGAGAGAGAGAGAGAAGCTGTGAGTGAGAGAGAGAGAGAAAGATAAGCTGTGTGAGAGAGGGAGAGAAAGAGAAGCTGTGAGTGGGAGAGAGAGAGAGAAAGAGAAGCTGTGAGTGAGAGAGAGAGAGAAAGAGAAGCTGTGTGTGAGAGAGAGAGAAGCTGTTAGTGAGAGAGAAAGAAAGAAATAGAAGCTGTGAGTGAGTGAGAGAGAGAGAAGCTGTGAGTGAGAGAGAGAGAGAAGCTGTGAGTGAGAGAGAGAGAGAGAAAGAGAAGGTGTGAGTGAGAGAGAGAGAGAAAGAGAAGCTGTGAGAGAGAGAAAGAGAAGCTGTGAGTGAGAGAGAAAGAGAAGCTGTGAGTGAGAGAGAGAGAAAGAGAAGCTGTGAGTGAGAGAGAGAGAAAGAGAAGCTGTGAGTGAGAGAGAGAGAGAAAGAGAAGCTGTGTGTGAGAGAGAATCTGTGAGTGAGAGAGAGAGAGAAAGAAAGAGAAGATGTCAGTGAGAGAGGGAGGGAGAGAGAGAAGCTGTGAGTGAGAGAGAGAGAAAGATAAGCTGTGTGAGAGAGGGAGAGAAAGAGAAGCTGTGAGTGAGAGAGAGAGAGAGAGTGAGAAGCTGTGAGTGAGAGAGAGAGAGAGAAGATGTGAGTGAGAGAGTTAGAGAGAGAAAGAGGTGTGAGTGAGAGAGAGAGAGAGAGAAAGAGAAGCTGTGAGTGAGAGAGAGAGAGACAAAGAGAAGCTGTGTGAGAGAGAGAGAAGCTGTGAGTGAGAGAGAAAGAAAGAAATAGAAGCTGTGAGTGAGTGAGAGAGAGAGAAGCTGTGAGTGAGAGAGAGAGAGAAGCTGTGAGTGAGAGAGAGAGAGAAGTTGTGAGTGAGAGAGAGAGAGAAAGAGAAGCTGTGAGAGAGAGAAAGAGAAGCTGTGAGTGAGAGAGAAAGAGAAGCTGTGAGTGAGAGAGAGAGAGAGAGAAGCTGTGAGTGAGAGAGAGAGAAAGAGAAGCTGTGAGTGAGTGAGAGAGAAAGAGAAGCTGTGAGAGAGAGAGAGAGAAGCTGTGAGTGAGAGAGAAAGAAAGAAATAGAAGCTGTGAGTGAGTGAGAGAGAGAGAAGCTGTGAGTGAGAGAGAGAGAGAGAAGCTGTGAGTGAGAGAGAAAGGGAAAGAGAGGCTGTGAGTGAGAGAGAGAGAGAGAGAAAGAGAAGGTGTGAGTGAGAGAAAGAGAGAGAAAGAGAAGCTGAGAGAGAAAGAGAGAAGCTGTGAGTGAGAGAGAAAGAAAGAAATAGAAGCTGTGAGTGAGTGAGAGAGAGAGAAGCTGTGAGTGTGAGAGAGAGAGAAGCTGTGAGTGAGAGAGAGAGAGAAAGAGAAGCTGTGAGTGAGAGAGAGAGAGAAAGAGAAGCTGTGAGAGAGAGAAAGAGAAGCTGTGAGTGAGAGAGAAAGAGAAGCTGTGAGTGAGAGAGAGAGAGAAAGAGAAGCTGTGAGTGAGAGAGAGAGAGAGAGAAAGAGAAGCTGTGAGTGAGAGAGAGAGAAGCTGTGAGTGAGAGAGAGAGAAGCTGTGAGTGAGAGAGAGAGGGAGAAAGAGAAGCTGTGAGTGAGAGAGAGAGAAAGAGAAGCTGTGAGTGAGAGAGAGAGAGAGAAAGAGAAGCTGTCAGAGAGAGAGAAGTTGTGAGTGAGTGAGAGAGAGAGAAGCTGTGTGTGTGTGAGAGAGAGAGCTGTGAGTGAGAGAGAGAGAGAGAGAAGGAGAAGCTGTGAGTGAGATAGAGAGAGAGAAAGAGAAGCTGTGAGTGAGAGAGAGAGAGAAGCTGTGAGTGAGAGAGAAAGAGAAGTTGTGAGTGAGAGAGAAAGAGAAGCTGTGTGTGTGTGTGAGAGAGAAGCTGTGAGTGAGAGAGAGAGAAAGAGAAGCTGTGAGTGAGAGAGAGAGAGAAAGAGAATCTGTGAGTGAGAGAGAGAGAGAAAGAGAAGCTGTGAGTGAGAGAGAGAGAAAGAAAGAGAAGCTGTGAGTGAGAGAGAGAAGCTGTGAGTGAGAGAGAGAGAAAGAGAAGCTGTGAGTGAGAGAGAGAGAAAGAGAAGCTGTGAGTGTGAGAGAGAGTGAGAAAAAGGGAAGCTGTGAGTGAGCGTGAGAGAGAGAAGCTGTGACAGTGGGAGAGAGAAAGAGAGAAAGAGAAGCTGTGAGTGAGAAAGAGAGAAAGAAAGAGAAGTTATGAGTGAGAGAGAGAAGCTGTGAGTGAGAGTGAGAAGTAGAAAGAGAATCTGTGAGTGAGAGAGAGAGAGAGAGAGTAGCTGTGAGTGAGAGAGAGAGAGAAGCTGTGAGTGAGTGAGTGAGAGAGAGAAGCTGTGAGTGAGAGAGTGAAAGAGAAGCTGTGAGTGAGAGAAAGAGAGAGAGAGAAAGAGAAGCTGTGAGTGAGAGAGAGATAAAGAGAAGCTGTGAGTTAGAGAGAGAGAGAAAGAGAAGCTGTGAGTGAGAGAGAGAGAGAAAGAGAAGCTGTATGAGAGAGAGAATCTGTGAGTGAGAGAGAGAGAGAGAAAGAAAGAGAAGATGTCAGTGAGAGAGAGGGAGAGAGAGAGAGAAGCTGTGAGTGAGAGAGAGAGAGAAAGAGAAGCTGTGAGTGAGAGAGAGAGAGAGTGAGAAGCTATGAGTGAGAGAGAGAGAAGCTGTGAGTGAGAGAGAAAGAAAGAAATAGAAGCTGTGAGTGAGTGAGAGACAGAGAATCTGTGAGTGAGAGAGAGAGAGAGAAAGAAAGAGAAGATGTCAGTGAGAGAGAGGGAGAGAGAGAGAGAAGCTGTGAGTGAGAGAGAGAGAGAAAGAGAAGCTGTGAGTGAGAGAGAGAGAGAAAGAGAAGCTGTGTGAGAGAGAGAGAAGCTGTGAGTGAGAGAGAAAGAAAGAAATAGAAGCTGTGAGTGAGTGAGAGAGAGAGAAGCTGTGAGTGAGAGAGAGAGAGAAGCTGTGAGTGAGAGAGAGAGAGAGAGAGAAAGAGAAGCTGTGAGTGAGAGAGAGAGAGAAAGAGAAGCTGTGAGAGAGAGAAAGAGAAGCTGTGAGTGAGAGAGAAAGAGAAGCTGTGAGTGAGAGAGTGAAAGAAAGAGAAGCTGTGAGTGAGAGAGAGAAAAAGAAGCTGTGAGTGAGAGAGAGAGAGAGAAAGAGAAGCTGTGAGAGAGAGAGAGAAGCTGTGAGTGAGAGAGAAAGAACGAAATAGAAGCTGTGAGTGAGTGAGAGAGAGAGAAGCTGTGAGTGAGAGAGAGAGAGAGAAGCTGTGAGTGAGAGAGAAAGGGAAAGAGAGGCTGTGATTGAGAGAGAGAGAGAGAGAAAGAGAAGGTGTGAGTGAGAGAGAGAGAGAGAAAGAGAAGCTGAGAGAGAGGGAGAGAAGCTGTGAGTGAGAGAGAAAGAAAGAAATAGAAGCTGTGAGTGAGTGAGAGAGAGAGAAGCTGTGAGTGTGAGAGAGAGAGAAGCTGTGAGTGAGAGAGAGAGAGAAAGAGAAGCTGTGAGTGAGAGAGAGAGAGAAAGAGAAGCTGTGAGAGAGAGAAAGAGAAGCTGTGAGTGAGAGAGAAAGAGAAGCTGTGAGTGAGAGAGAGAGAGAAAGAGAAGCTGTGTGAGAGAGGGAGAGAAAGATAAGCTGTGAGTGAGAGAGAGAGAGAGAAAGAGAAGCTGTGAGTGAGAGAGAGAGAGAGAAAGAGAAGCTGTGTGTGAGAGAGAGAGAAGCTGTTAGTGAGAGAGAAAGAAAGAAATAGAAGCTGTGAGTGAGTGAGAGAGAGAGAAGCTGTGAGTGAGAGAGAGAGAGAAGCTGTGAGTGAGAGAGAGAGAGAAACAGAAGGTGTGAATGAGAGAGAGAGAGAAAGAGAAGCTGTGAGAGAGAGAAAGAGAAGCTGTGAGTGAGAGAGAAAGAGAAGTTGTGAGTGAGAGAGAGAGAAAGAGAAGCTGTGAGTGAGAGAGAGAGAAAGAGAAGCTGTGAGTGAGAGAGAGAGAGAAAGAGAAGCTGTGTGAGAGAGAGAATCTGTGAGTGAGAGAGAGAGAGAAAGAAAGAGAAGATGTCAGTGAGAGAGGGAGGGAGAGAGAGAAGCTGTGAGTGAGAGAGAGAGAGAAAGATAAGCTGTGTGAGAGAGGGAGAGAAAGAGAAGCTGTGAGTGAGAGAGAGAGAGAGTGAGAAGCTGTGAGAGAGAGAGAGAGAGAAGATGTGAGTGAGAGAGTTAGAGAGAGAAAGAGGTGTGAGTGAGAGAGAGAGAGAGAGAAAGAGAAGCTGTGAGTGAGAGAGAGAGAGAGAAAGAGAAGCTGTGAGAGAGAGAGAAGCTGTGAGTGAGAGAGAAAGAAAGAAATAGAAGCTGTGAGTGAGTGAGAGAGAGAAGCTGTGAGTGAGAGAGAGAGTGAAGCTGTGAGTGAGAGAGAGAGAGAGAAGCTGTGAGTGAGAGAGAGAGAGAGAGAGAGAGAAGCTGTGAGAGAGAGAAAGAGAAGCTGTGAGTGAGAGAGAAAGAGAAGCTGTGAGTGAGAGAGAGAGAGAGAGAGAAGATGTGAGTGAGAGAGAGAGAAAGAGAAGCTGTGAGTGAGTGAGAGAGAAAGAGAAGCTGTGAGAGAGAGAGAGAGAAGCTGTGAGTGAGAGAGAAAGAAAGAAATAGAAGCTGTGAGTGAGTGAGAGAGAGAGAAGCTGTGAGTGAGAGAGAGAGAAGCTGTGAGTGAGAGAGAAAGGGAAAGAGAGGCTGTGAGTGAGAGAGAGAGAGAGAGAGAGAGAAGGTGTGAGTGAGAGAAAGAGAGAGAAAGAGAAGCTGAGAGAGAGAGAGAGAAGCTGTGAGTGAGAGAGAAAGAAATAAATAGAAGCTGTGAGTGAGTGAGAGAGAGAGAGCTGTGAGTGTGAGAGAGAGAGAAGCTGTGAGTGAGAGAGAGAGAGAAAGAGAAGCTGTGAGTGAGAGAGAGAGAGAAAGAGAAGCTGTGAGAGAGAGAAAGAGAAGCTGTGAGTGAGAGAGAAAGAGAAGCTGTGAGTGAGAGAGAGAGAGAAAGAGAAGCTGTGAGTGAGAGAGAGAGAGAGAGAAAGAGAAGCTGTGAGTGAGAGAGAGAGAAAGAAAGAGAAGCTGTGAGTGAGAGAGAGAGAAGCTGTGAGTGAGAGAGAGAGGGAGAAAGAGAAGCTGTGAGTGAGAGAGAGAGAGAAAGAGAAGCTGTGAGTGAGAGAGTGAGAGAAAGAGAAGCTCTGAGTGAGTGAGAGAGAAAGAGAAGCTGTGAGTGAGAGAGAGAAGCTGTGAGTGAGAGAGAGAGAGAAAGAGATGCTCTGAGTGAGAGAGAGAGAAAGAGAAGCTGTGAGTGTGAGAGAGAGTGAGAAAAAGGGAAGCTGTGAGTGAGCGTGAGAGAGAGAGAAGCTGTGACAGTGGGAGAGAGAAAGAGAGAAAGAGAAGCTGTGAGTGAGAGAGAGAGAAAGAAAGAGAAGCTATGAGTGTGAGAGAGAAGCTATGAGTGAGAGAGAGAAGGAGAAAGAGAATCTGTGAGTGAGAGAGAGGGAGAGATAGAGTAGCTGTGAGTGAGAGAGAGAGAGAAGCTGTGAGTGAGTGAGAGAGAGAGAGAAGCTGTGAGTGAGAGAGAGAAAGAGAAGCTGTGAGTGAGAGAAAGAGAGAGAGAAAGAGAAGCTGTGAGTGAGAGAGAGATATAGAGAAGCTGTGAGTTAGAGAGAGAGAGAAAGAGAAGCTGTGAGTGAGAGAGAGAGAGAAAGAGAACCTGTGTGAGAGAGAGAATCTGTGAGTGAGAGAGAGGGAGAGAAAGGAAGAGAAGATGTCAGTGAGTGAGGGAGAGAGAGAGAGAGAAGCTGTGAGTGAGAGAGAGAGAGAAAGATAAGCTGTGTGAGAGAGGGAGAGAAAGAGAAGCTGTGAGTGGGAGAGAGAGAGAGAAAGAGAAGCTGTGAGTGAGAGAGAGAGAGAAAGAGAAGCTGTGTGTGAGAGAGAGAGAAGCTGTTAGTGAGAGAGAAAGAAAGAAATAGAAGCTGTGAGTGAGTGAGAGAGAGAGAAGCTGTGAGTGAGAGAGAGAGAGAAGCTGTGAGTGAGAGAGAGAGAGAGAAAGAGAAGGTGTGAGTGAGAGAGAGAGAGAGAAAGAGAAGCTGTGAGAGAGAGAAAGAGAAGCTGTGAGTGAGAGAGAAAGAGAAGCTGTGAGTGAGAGAGAGAGAAAGAGAAGCTGTGAGTGAGAGAGAGAGAAAGAGAAGCTGTGAGTGAGAGAGAGAGAGAGAAAGAGAAGCTGTGTGTGAGAGAGAATCTGTGAGTGAGAGAGAGAGAGAAAGAAAGAGAAGATGTCAGTGAGAGAGGGAGGGAGAGAGAGAAGCTGTGAGTGAGAGAGAGAGAAAGATAAGCTGTGTGAGAGAGGGAGAGAAAGAGAAGCTGTGAGTGAGAGAGAGAGAGAGAGTGAGAAGCTGTGAGTGAGAGAGAGAGAGAGAAGATGTGAGTGAGAGAGTTAGAGAGAGAAAGAGGTGTGAGTGAGAGAGAGAGAGAGAGAAAGAGAAGCTGTGAGTGAGAGAGAGAGAGACAAAGAGAAGCTGTGAGAGAGAGAGAGAGAAGCTGTGAGTGAGAGAGAAAGAAAGAAATAGAAGCTGTGAGTGAGTGAGAGAGAGAGAAGCTGTGAGTGAGAGAGAGAGAGAAGCTGTGAGTGAGAGAGAGAGAGAAGTTGTGAGTGAGAGAGAGAGAGAAAGAGAAGCTGTGAGAGAGAGAAAGAGAAGCTGTGAGTGAGAGAGAAAGAGAAGCTGTGAGTGAGAGAGAGAGAGAGAGAAGCTGTGAGTGAGAGAGAGAGAAAGAGAAGCTGTGAGTGAGTGAGAGAGAAAGAGAAGCTGTGAGAGAGAGAGAGAGAAGCTGTGAGTGAGAGAGAAAGAAAGAAATAGAAGCTGTGAGTGAGTGAGAGAGAGAGAAGCTGTGAGTGAGAGAGAGAGAGAGAAGCTGTGAGTGAGAGAGAAAGGGAAAGAGAGGCTGTGAGTGAGAGAGAGAGAGAGAGAAAGAGAAGGTGTGAGTGAGAGAAAGAGAGAGAAAGAGAAGCTGAGAGAGAAAGAGAGAAGCTGTGAGTGAGAGAGAAAGAAAGAAATAGAAGCTGTGAGTGAGTGAGAGAGAGAGAAGCTGTGAGTGTGAGAGAGAGAAGAAGCTGTGAGTGAGAGAGAGAGAGAAAGAGAAGCTGTGAGTGAGAGAGAGAGAGAAAGAGAAGCTGTGAGAGAGAGAAAGAGAAGCTGTGAGTGAGAGAGAAAGAGAAGCTGTGAGTGAGAGAGAGAGAGAAAGAGAAGCTGTGAGTGAGAGAGAGAGAGAGAGAGAAAGAGAAGCTGTGAGTGAGAGAGAGAGAAGCTGTGAGTGAGAGAGAGAGAAGCTGTGAGTGAGAGAGAGAGGGAGAAAGAGAAGCTGTGAGTGAGAGAGAGAGAAAGAGAAGCTGTGAGTGAGAGAGAGAGAGAGAGAAAGAGAAGCTGTGAGAGAGAGAGAAGTTGTGAGTGAGTGAGAGAGAGAGAAGCTGTGTGTGTGTGAGAGAGAGAGAAGCTGTGAGTGAGAGAGAGAGAGAGAGAAGGAGAAGCTGTGAGTGAGATAGAGAGAGAGAAAGAGAAGCTGTGAGTGAGAGAGAGAGAGAAGCTGTGAGTGAGAGAGAAAGAGAAGTTGTGAGTGAGAGAGAAAGAGAAGCTGTGTGTGTGTGTGAGAGAGAAGCTGTGAGTGAGAGAGAGAGAAAGAGAAGCTGTGAGTGAGAGAGAGAGAGAAAGAGAATCTGTGAGTGAGAGAGAGAGAGAAAGAGAAGCTGTGAGTGAGAGAGAGAGAAAGAAAGAGAAGCTGTGAGTGAGAGAGAGAAGCTGTGAGTGAGAGAGAGAGAAAGAGAAGCTGTGAGTGAGAGAGAGAGAAAGAGAAGCTGTGAGTGTGAGAGAGAGTGAGAAAAAGGGAAGCTGTGAGTGAGCGTGAGAGAGAGAAGCTGTGACAGTGGGAGAGAGAAAGAGAGAAAGAGAAGCTGTGAGTGAGAAAGAGAGAAAGAAAGAGAAGTTATGAGTGAGAGAGAGAAGCTGTGAGTGAGAGTGAGAAGTAGAAAGAGAATCTGTGAGTGAGAGAGAGAGAGAGAGAGTAGCTGTGAGTGAGAGAGAGAGAGAAGCTGTGAGTGAGTGAGTGAGAGAGAGAAGCTGTGAGTGAGAGAGTGAAAGAGAAGCTGTGAGTGAGAGAAAGAGAGAGAGAGAAAGAGAAGCTGTGAGTGAGAGAGAGATAAAGAGAAGCTGTGAGTTAGAGAGAGAGAGAAAGAGAAGCTGTGAGTGAGAGAGAGAGAGAAAGAGAAGCTGTATGAGAGAGAGAATCTGTGAGTGAGAGAGAGAGAGAGAAAGAAAGAGAAGATGTCAGTGAGAGAGAGGGAGAGAGAGAGAGAAGCTGTGAGTGAGAGAGAGAGAGAAAGAGAAGCTGTGAGTGAGAGAGAGAGAGAGTGAGAAGCTATGAGTGAGAGAGAGAGAAGCTGTGAGTGAGAGAGAAAGAAAGAAATAGAAGCTGTGAGTGAGTGAGAGAGAGAATCTGTGAGTGAGAGAGAGAGAGAGAAAGAAAGAGAAGATGTCAGTGAGAGAGAGGGAGAGAGAGAGAAGCTGTGAGTGAGAGAGAGAGAGAAAGAGAAGCTGTGAGTGAGAGAGAGAGAGAAAGAGAAGCTGTGTGAGAGAGAGAGAAGCTGTGAGTGAGAGAGAAAGAAAGAAATAGAAGCTGTGAGTGAGTGAGAGAGAGAGAAGCTGTGAGTGAGAGAGAGAGAGAAGCTGTGAGTGAGAGAGAGAGAGAGAGAGAAAGAGAAGCTGTGAGTGAGAGAGAGAGAGAAAGAGAAGCTGTGAGAGAGAGAAAGAGAAGCTGTGAGTGAGAGAGAAAGAGAAGCTGTGAGTGAGAGAGTGAAAGAAAGAGAAGCTGTGAGTGAGAGAGAGAAAAAGAAGCTGTGAGTGAGAGAGAGAGAGAGAAAGAGAAGCTGTGAGAGAGAGAGAGAAGCTGTGAGTGAGAGAGAAAGAAAGAAATAGAAGCTGTGAGTGAGTGAGAGTGAGAGAAGCTGTGAGTGAGAGAGAGAGAGAGAAGCTGTGAGTGAGAGAGAAAGGGAAAGAGAGGCTGTGATTGAGAGAGAGAGAGAGAGAAAGAGAAGGTGTGAGTGAGAGAAAGAGAGAGAAAGAGAAGCTGAGAGAGAGAGAGAGAAGCTGTGAGTGAGAGAGAAAGAAAGAAATAGAAGCTGTGAGTGAGTGAGAGAGAGAGAAGCTGTGAGTGTGAGAGAGAGAGAAGCTGTGAGTGAGAGAGAGAGAGAAAGAGAAGCTGTGAGTGAGAGAGAGAGAGAAAGAGAAGCTGTGAGAGAGAGAAAGAGAAGCTGTGAGTGAGAGAGAAAGAGAAGCTGTGAGTGAGAGAGAGAGAGAAAGAGAAGCTGTGTGAGAGAGGGAGAGAAAGAGAAGCTGTGAGTGAGAGAGAGAGAGAGAAAGAGAAGCTGTGAGTGAGAGAGAGAGAGAGAAAGAGAAGCTGTGTGTGAGAGAGAGAGAAGCTGTTAGTGAGAGAGAAAGAAAGAAATAGAAGCTGTGAGTGAGTGAGAGAGAGAGAAGCTGTGAGTGAGAGAGAGAGAGAAGCTGTGAGTGAGAGAGAGAGAGAAAGAGAAGGTGTGAGTGAGAGAGAGAGAGAAAGAGAAGCTGTGAGAGAGAGAAAGAGAAGCTGTGAGTGAGAGAGAAGGAGAAGTTGTGAGTGAGAGAGAGAGAAAGAGAAGCTGTGAGTGAGAGAGAGAGAAAGAGAAGCTGTGAGTGAGAGAGAGAGAGAAAGAGAAGCTGTGTGAGAGAGAGAATCTGTGAGTGAGAGAGAGAGAGAAAGAAAGAGAAGATGTCAGTGAGAGAGGGAGGGAGAGAGAGAAGCTGTGAGTGAGAGAGAGAGAGAAAGATAAGCTGTGTGAGAGAGGGAGAGAAAGAGAAGCTGTGAGTGAGAGAGAGAGAGAGTGAGAAGCTGTGAGAGAGAGAGAGAGAGAAGATGTGAGTGAGAGAGTTAGAGAGAGAAAGAGGTGTGAGTGAGAGAGAGAGAGAGAGAGAAAGAGAAGCTGTGAGTGAGAGAGAGAGAGAGAAAGAGAAGCTGTGAGAGAGAGAGAAGCTGTGAGTGAGAGAGAAAGAAAGAAATAGAAGCTGTGAGTGAGTGAGAGAGAGAAGCTGTGAGTGAGAGAGAGAGAGAAGCTGTGAGTGAGAGAGAGAGAGAGAAGCTGTGAGTGAGAGAGAGAGAGAGAGAAAGAGAAGCTGTGAGAGAGAGAAAGAGAAGCTGTGAGTGAGAGAGAAAGAGAAGCTGTGAGTGAGAGAGAGAGAGAGAGAGAAGATGTGAGTGAGAGAGAGAGAAAGAGAAGCTGTGAGTGAGTGAGAGAGAAAGAGAAGCTGTGAGAGAGAGAGAGAGAAGCTGTGAGTGAGAGAGAAAGAAAGAAATAGAAGCTGTGAGTGAGTGAGAGAGAGAGAAGCTGTGAGTGAGAGAGAGAGAAGCTGTGAGTGAGAGAGAAAGGGAAAGAGAGGCTGTGAGTGAGAGAGAGAGAGAGAGAGAGAGAAGGTGTGAGTGAGAGAAAGAGAGAGAAAGAGAAGCTGAGAGAGAGAGAGAGAAGCTGTGAGTGAGAGAGAAATAAATAAATAGAAGCTGTGAGTGAGTGAGAGAGAGAGAGCTGTGAGTGTGAGAGAGAGAGAAGCTGTGAGTGAGAGAGAGAGAGAAAGAGAAGCTGTGAGTGAGAGAGAGAGAGAAAGATAAGCTGTGAGAGAGAGAAAGAGAAGCTGTGAGTGAGAGAGAAAGAGAAGCTGTGAGTGAGAGAGAGAGAGAAAGAGAAGCTGTGAGTGAGAGAGAGAGAGAGAGAAAGAGAAGCTGTGAGTGAGAGAGAGAGAGAGAAGCTGTGAGTGAGAGAGAGAGGGAGGGAGAAAGAGAAGCTGTGAGTGAGAGAGAGAGAAAGAGAAGCTGTGAGTGAGAGAGAGAGAGAGAGAGAGAAAGAGAAGCTGTGAGAGAGAGAGAAGTTGTGAGTGTGTGAGAGAGAGAGAAGCTGTGTGTGTGTGTGAGAGAGAGAAGCTGTGAGTGAGACAGAGAGAGAGAGAAGGAGAAGCTGTGAGTGAGATAGAGAGAGAGAAAGAGAAGCTGTGAGTGAGAGAGAGAGAAGCTGTGAGTGAGAGAGAAAGAGAAGTTGTGAGTGAGAGAGAAAGAGAAGCTGTGTGTGTGTGAGAGAGAGAAGCTGTGAGTGAGAGAGAGAGAAAGAGAAGCTGTGAGTGAGAGAGAGAGAGAAAGAGAAGCTGTGAGTAAGAGAGTGAGATAAAGAGAAGCTGTGAGTTAGAGAGAGACAGAGAAAGAGAAGCTGTGAGTGAGAGAGAGAGAAAAAAAGAAGCTGTGAGTGAGAGAGAGAGAGAGAGAAAGAGAAGCTGTGTGTGAGAGAGAGAGAGAAGCTGTGAGTGAGAGAGAGAGAAAGAGAAGCTGTGAGTGAGAGAGAGAGAGAAAGAGAAGCTGTGAGTGAGAGAGAGAGAAAGAAAGAGAAGCTGTGAGTGAGAGAGAGAAGCTGTGAGTGAGAGAGAGAGAAAGAGAAGCTCTGAGTGAGAGAGAGAGAAAGAGAAGCTGTGAGTGTGAGAGAGAGTGAGAAAAAGGGAAGCTGTGAGTGAGCGTGAGAGAGAGAAGCTGTGACAGTGGGAGAGAGAAAGAGAGAAAGAGAAGCTGTGAGTGAGAGAGAGAGAAAGAAAGAGAAGTTATGAGTGAGAGAGAGAAGCTGTGAGTGAGAGTGAGAAGTAGAAAGAGAATCTGTGAGTGAGAGAGAGAGAGAGATAGTAGCTGTGAGTGAGAGAGAGAGAGAAGCTGTGAGTGAGTGAGTGAGAGAGAGAAGCTGTGAGTGAGAGAGAGAAAGAGAAGCTGTGAGTGAGAGAAAGAGAGAGAGAGAAAGAGAAGCTGTGAGTGAGAGAGAGATAAAGAGAAGCTGTGAGTTAGAGAGAGAGAAAGAGAAGCTGTGAGTGAGAGAGAGAGAGAAAGAGAAGCTGTGAGTGAGAGAGAGAATCTGTGAGTGAGAGAGAGAGAGAAAGAAAGAGAAGATGTCAGTGAGAGAGGGAGAGAGAGAGAGAGAAGCTGTGAGTGAGAGAGAGAGAAAGATAAGCTGTGTGAGAGAGGGAGAGAAAGAGAAGCTGTGTGTGTGAGAGAGAGAGAGTGAGAAGCTATGAGTGAGAGAGAGAGAGAGAAGCTGTGAGTAAGAGAGAGAGAGAGAAAGAGAAGCTGTGAGTGTGAGAGAGAGAGAAAGAGAAGCTGTGTGAGAGAGAGAGAAGCTGTGAGTGAGAGAGAAAGAAAGAAATAGAAGCTGTGAGTGAGTGAGAGAGAGAGAAGCTGTGAGTGAGAGAGAGAGAGAAGCTGTGAGTGAGAGAGAGAGAGAGAGAAAGAGAAGCTGTGAGTGAGAGAGAGAGAGAAAGAGAAGCTGTGAGAGAGAGAAAGAGAAGCTGTGAGTGAGAGAGAAAGAGAAGCTGTGAGTGAGAGAGTGAAAGAAAGAGAAGCTGTGAGTGAGAGAGAGAAAAAGAAGCTGTGAGTGAGAGAGAGAGAGAGAAAGAGAAGCTGTGAGAGAGAGAGAAGCTGTGAGTGAGAGAGAAAGAAAGAAATAGAAGCTGTGAGTGAGTGAGAGAGAGAGAAGCTGTGAGTGAGAGAGAGAGAGAAGCTGTGAGTGAGAGAGAAAGGGAAAGAGAGGCTGTGAGTGAGAGAGAGAGAGAGAGAGAAAGAGAAGGTGTGAGTGAGAGAGAGAGAGAGAAAGAGAAGCTGTGAGAGAGAGAGAGAAGCTGTGAGTGAGAGAGAAAGAAAGAAATAGAAGCTGTGCATGAGTGAGAGAGAGAGAAGCTGTGAGTGAGAGAGAGAGAGAAGCTGTGAGTGAGAGAGAGAGAGAGAGAGAGAGAAGCTGTGAGTGAGAGAGAGAAAGAGAAGTTGTGAGAGAGAGAAAGGGAAGCTGTGAGTGAGAGAGAAAGAGAAGCTGTGAGTGAGAGAGAGAGAAAGAGAAGCTGTGTGAGAGAGAGAGAGAGAGACAGAAGCTGTGAGTGAGAGAGAGAGAGAGAAAGAGAAGCTGTGAGAGAGAGAGAAGCTGTGAGTGTGAGAGAAAGAGAGGCTGTGAGTGAGAGAGAGAGAGAGAAGCTGAGTGAGGGAGAGATAAAGAGAAGCTGTGAGTTAGAGAGAGAGAGAGAAAGAGAAGCTATGAGTGAGAGAGAGAGAGAGAAGCTGTGAGTAAGAGAGAGAGAGAGAAAGAGAAGCTGTGAGTGTGTGAGAGAGAGAAAGAGAAGCTGTGTGAGAGAGAGAGAAGCTGTGAGTGAGAGAGAAAGAAAGAAATAGAAGCTGTGAGTGAGTGAGAGAGAGAGAAGCTGTGAGTGAGAGAGAGAGAGAGAGAAAGAGAAGCTGTGAGTGAGAGAGAGAGAGAAAGAGAAGCTGTGAGAGAGAGAAAGAGAAGCTGTGAGTGAGAGAGAAAGAGAAGCTGTGAGTGAGAGAGTGAAAGAAAGAGAAGCTGTGAGTGAGAGAGAGAAAAAGAAGCTGTGAGTGAGAGAGAGAGAGAGAAAGAGAAGCTGTGAGAGAGAGAGAGAAGCTGTGAGTGAGAGAGAAAGAAAGAAATAGAAGCTGTGAGTGAGTGAGAGAGAGAGAAGCTGTGAGTGAGAGAGAGAGAGAAACTGTGAGTGAGAGAGAAAGGGAAAGAGAGGCTGTGAGTGAGAGAGAGAGAGAGAGAAAGAGAAGGTGTGAGTGAGAGAGAGAGAGAGAAAGAGAAGCTGTGAGAGAGAGAGAGAAGCTGTGAGTGAGAGAGAAAGAAAGAAATAGAAGCTGTGCATGAGTGAGAGAGAGAGAAGCTGTGACAGTGGGAGAGAGAGAGAGAGAAAGAGAAGCTGTGAGTGAGAGAGAGAGAAAGAAAGAGAAGCTATGAGCGAGAGAGAGAGAGAAGCTGTGAGTTAGAGAGAGAGAGAGACGGAAAGAGAAGCTGTGATTGAGAGAGAGATAAAGAGAAGCTGTGAGTTAGAGAGAGACAGAGAAAGAGAAGCTGTGAGTGAGAGAGAGAGAAGCTGTGAGTGACAGAGAGAGAGAAAGAGAAGCTGTGAGTGTGAGAGAGAGAGAGATAGAGAAGCTGTGAGTGAGAGAGAGAGAGAAAGAAAAGCTGTGAGTGAGGGAGTGAGAGAAAGAGAAGCTGTGAGTATGAGAGTGAGAAAGAAAGAGAAGCTGTGAGTGAGAGAGAGGGTGAAAGAGAAGCTGTGATTGTGAGAGAGAGGGAGAAAAAGGGAAGCTGTGAGTGAGCGTGAGAGAGAGAGAGAGAGAAGCTGTGACAGTGGGAGAGAGAGAGAGAGAAAGAGAAGCTGTGAGTGAGAGAGAGAGAAAGAAAGAGAAGCTATGAGCGAGAGAGAGAGAGAAGCTGTGAGTTAGAGAGAGAGAGAGAGGGAAAAAGAAGCTGTGAGTGAGAAAGAGAGACAGAGAAAGAGAAGCTGTGAGTGAGAGAGAGAGAGCTAGAAGCTGTGAGTGAGTGAGAGAGAGAAAGAGAAGCTGTAAGTGCGAGAGAGAGAAAGAGAAGCAGTGAGTGAGAGAGAGATAGAGAAGCTGTGAGTTAGAGAGAGAGAGAAAGAGAAGCTGTGAGTGAGAGAGAGAGAGAGAAAAAGAGAATCTGTGAGTGAGAGAGAGAGAGAAGCTGTGAGTAAGAGAGAGAAAGAGAAGCTGTGAGTGAGACAGAGAGAGAGAAAGAGAAGCTGTGACTGAAAGAGAGAGAGAGAAAGAAGCTGTGACTGAGAGAGAGATAAAGAGAAGCTGTGAGTTAGAGAGAGACAGAGAAAGAGCTGTGAGTGAGAGAGAGAGAGAAAGAGAAGCTGTGAGAGAGAGAGAGAAGCTGTGAGTGAGAGAGAGAGAAAGAGAAGCTGTGAGTGAGAGAGAGAGAGAAAGAGAAGTTGTGAGAGAGAGAGAAAGAGAAGCTGTGAGTGAGAGAGAGAGAAGCTGTGAGTGAGAGAGAGAGAGAGAAGATGTGAGTGTGAGATTGTGAGAGAGAAAGAGAAGCTGTGAGTGAGAGAGAGAAGCTGTGAGTGACAGAGAGAGAGATAGAGAAAGTGTCAGTGTGAGAGAGAGAGAGAAAGAGAAGCTGTGAGTGAGAGAGAGATAAAGAGAAGCTGTGAGTGAGAGAGAGAGAGAAAGAGAAGCTGTGAGTTAGAGAGAGAGAGACAAAGAGAAGCTGTGAGTGAGAGAGAGAGAGAAAGAGAAGCTGTGTGTGTGAGAGAGAGAGAAGCTGTGAGTGAGAGAGAGAGAAAGAGAAGATGTTAGTGAGATTGAGAGAGAGAAAGAGAAGCTGTGAGTGAGAGAGAGAGAAGCTGTGAGTGAGAGGGAGAGAGAGAAAGAGAAGGTGTGAGTGAGAGAGAGAAAGAGAAGGTGTGAGTGAGAGAGAGAGAGAAGATGTGAGTGAGAGAGAGGGAGAGAAGATGTGAGTGAGAGAGAGAAAGAGAAAGAGAAACTGTGAGTGAGTGAGAGAGAGAGATAGAGAGAAGCTGTGAGTGAGAGAGGGAGATAAAGAAAAGCTGTGAGTGAGAGAGAGAAAGAGAAGCTGGGAGTGAGTAAAAGAGAGAGAGAGAAACTGTGAGTGAGAGAGAGAGAGAAAGAGAAGCTGTGAGTGAGAGAGAGAGAGAAAGAAAGAG
Source organism: Bradypodion ventrale (assembly GCA_035047345.1). NCBI lineage: Eukaryota > Metazoa > Chordata > Lepidosauria > Squamata > Chamaeleonidae > Bradypodion > Bradypodion ventrale. The sequence continues at coordinate 7,186,133 of JAWDJE010000018.1, read as the reverse complement.
AAGCTGTGAGTGAGAGAGAGAGAAGCTGTGAGTGAGAGAGAGAGGGAGAAAGAGAAGCTGTGAGTGAGAGAGAGAGAAAGAGAAGCTGTGAGTGAGAGAGAGAGAGAGAAAGAGAAGCTGTGTGTGAGAGAGAGAAGTTGTGAGTGAGTGAGAGAGAGAGAAGCTGTGAGAGAGAGAGAAGCTGTGAGTGAGAGAGAGAGAGAAGGAGAAGCTGTGAGTGAGATAGAGAGAGAGAAAGAGAAGCTGTGAGTGAGAGAGAGAGAGAAGTTGTGTGTGAGAGAGAAAGAGAAGCTGTGAGTGAGAGAGAAAGAGAAGCTATGAGTTAGAGAGAGAGTGAAAGAGAAGCTGTGAGTGAGAGAGAGAGAGTGAGGAGCTGTGAGATAGAGAGAGAAAGAGAAGCTGTGAGTGAGAGAGAGAGAGAAGCTGTGAGTGAGAGAGAAAGAGAAGCTGTGAGTGAGAGAGAAAGAGAAGCTGTGTGTGTGTGAGAGAGAGAAGCTGTGAGTGAGAGAGAGAGAAAGAGAAGCTGTGAGTGAGAGAGAGAGAGAAAGAGAAGCTGTGAGTGAGAGAGTGAGATAAAGAGAAGCTGTGAGTTAGAGAGAGAGAGAAAGAGAATCTGTGAGTGAGAGAGAGAGAAAAAAAGAAGCTGTGAGTGAGAGAGAGAGAGAGAGAAAGAGAAGCTGTGAGTGAGAGAGAGAGAGAGAAGCTGTGAGTGAGGGTGAGAGAGAAAGAGAAGCTGTGAGTGAGAGAGTGAGAGAAAGAGAAGCTGTGAGTGAGAGAGAGAGAAAGAAAGAGAAGCTGTGAGTGAGAGAGAGAAGCTGTGAGTGAGAGAGAGAGAGAGAAGCTCTGAGAGAGAGAGAGAGAAAGAGAAGCTGTGAGTGTGAGAGAGAGTGAGAAAAAGGGAAGCTGTGAGTGAGCGTGAGAGAGAGAGAAGCTGTGACAGTGGGAGAGAGAAAGAGAGAAAGAGAGAAAGAGAAGCTGTGAGTGAGAGAGAGAGAAAGAAAAAGAAGCTATGAGCGAGAGAGAGAGAAGCTGTGAATGAGAGAGAGAAGGAGAAAGAGAATCTGTGTGTGAGAGAGAGAGAGAGAGTAGCTGTGAGTGAGAGAGAGAGAGAGAAGCTGTGAGTGAGTGAGAGAGAGAGTGAAGCTGTGAGTGAGAGAGAGAAAGAGAAGCTGTGAGTGAGAGAGAGAGAGAAAGAGAAGGTGTGAGTGAGAGAGAGAAAGAGGTGTGAGTGAGAGAGAGAGAGAAAGAGAAGCTGTGAGAGAGAGAGAGAGAAAGAGAAGCTGTGACTGAGAGAGAGATAAAGACAAGTTGTGAGCTAGAGAGAGACAGAGAGAGAGAGAGTAGCTGTGAGTGAGAAAGAGAGAGAAGCTGTGAGTGAGAGAGAGAGAGAAAGAGATGTGAGTGAGAGAGAGAAAGAGAAACTGTGAGTGAGAGAGAGAGAGAGAAAGAAAGAGAAGCTGTGAGTGAGAGAGAGATAAAGAGAAGCTATGAGTTAGAGAGAGACAGAGAAAGAGAAGCTGTGAGTGAGAGAGAGAGAAGCTGTGAGTGACAGAGAGAGAGAAAGAGAAGCTGTGAGTGTGTGTGAGAGAGAGAGAGATAGAGAAGCTGTGAGTGAGAGAGAGAGAGAGAAAGAAAAGCTGTGAGTGAGGGAGTGAGAGAAAGAGAAGCTGTGAGTATGAGAGTGAGAAAGAAAGAGAAGCTGTGAGTGAGAGAGTTAGGGTGAAAGAGAAGCTGTGACAGTGGGAGAGAGAGAGAGAAAGAGAAGCTGTGAGTGAGAGAGAGAGAAAGAAAGAGAAGCTATGAGCGAGAGAGAGAGAGAGAAGCTGTGAGTTAGAGAGAGAGGGAGAAAGAGAAGCTGTGAGTGAGAGAGAGAGGGAAAGAGAAGCTGTGAGTGAGAAAGAGAGACAGAGAAAGAGAAGCTGTGAGTGAGAGAGAGAGCTAGAAGCTGTGTGTGAGTGAGAGAGAGAAAGAGAAGCTGTAAGTGCGAGAGAGAGAGAAAGAGAAGCTGTGAGTGAGAGAGAGATAGAGAAGCTGTGAGAGAGAAAGAGAGAGAAAGAGAAGCTGCGAGTGAGAGAGAGAGAGAAAAAGAGAATCTGTGAGTGAGAGAGAGAGAGAGAAGCTGTGAGTAAGAGAGAGAAAGAGAAGCTGTGAGTGAGAGAGAGAGAGAGAGAGAAGCTGTGAGTGAAAGAGAGAGAGAGAAAGAGAAGCTGTGAGTGAGAGAGAGATAAAGAGAAGCTGTGAGGTAGAGAGAGACAGAGAAAGAGCTGTGAGTGAGAGAGAGAGAGAAAGAGAAGCTGTGAGAGAGAGAGAGAGAAGCTGTGAGTGAGAGAGAGAGAAAGAGAAGCTGTGAGTGAGAGAGAGAGAGAAAGAGAAGTTGTGAGAGAGAGAGAAAGAGAAGCTGTGAGTGACAGAGAGAGAAGCTGTGAGTGAGAGAGAGAAAGAGAGAAGATGTGAGTGTGAGATTGTGAGAGAGAAAGAGAAGCTGTGAGTGAGAGAGAGAAGCTGTGAGTGAGAGAGAGAGAGATAGAGAAAGTGTCAGTGAGAGAGAGAAAGAGAAGCTGTGAGTGAGAGAGAGAGAGAAAGAGAAGCTGTGAGTGAGAGAGAGATAAAGAGAAGCTGTGAGTGAGAGAGAGAGAGAAAGAGAAGCTGTGAGTTAGAGAGAGAGAGAGAAAGAGAAGCTGTGAGTGAGAGAGAGAGAGAAAGAGAAGCTGTGTGTGTGTGAGAGAGAGAGAAGCTGTGAGTGAGAGAGAGAGAAAGAGAAGATGTTAGTGAGATTGAGAGAGAGAAAGAGAAGCTGTGAGTGAGAGAGAGAGAAGCTGTGAGTGAGAGGGAGAGAGAGAGAGAGAAGGTGTGAGTGAGAGAGAGAAAGAGAAGCTGTGAGTGAGAGAGAGAGAGAAGCTGTGAGTGAGAGAGAGGGAGAGAAGATGTGAGTGAGAGAGAGAAAGAAAGAGAAAGAGAAACTGTGAGTGAGTGAGAGAGAGAGATAAAGAGAAGCTGTGAGTGATAGAGAGAGATAAAGAAAAGCTGTGAGTGAGAGAGAGAAAGAGAAGCTGGGAGTGAGTAAAAGAGAGAGAGAGAAGCTGTGAGTGAGAGAGAAAGAAAGAAAGAGAAGCTGTGAGTGCGTGAGAGAGAGAGAGAGAAACTGTGAGTGAGAGAGAGAGAGAGAGAGAAAGAGAAGCTGTGAGTGAGAGAGAGAGAGAAAGAAAGAGAAGCTGTGAGTGAGAGAGAGAGAGAAAGAGAAGCTGTGAGAGAGAGAAAGAGAAGCTGTGAGTGAGAGAGAAAGAGAAGCTGTGAGTGAGAGAGTGAAAGAAAGAGAAGCTGTGAGTGAGAGAGAGAAAAAGAAGCTGTGAGTGAGAGAGAGAGAGAGAAAGAGAAGCTGTGTGAGAGAGAGAGAAGGTGTGAGTGAGAGAGAAAGAAAGAAATAGAAGCTGTGAGTGAGTGAGAGAGAGAGAAGCTGTGAGTGAGAGAGAGAGAGAAACTGTGAGTGAGAGAGAAAGGGAAAGAGAGGCTGTGAGTGAGAGAGAGAGAGAGAGAGAAAGAGAAGGTGTGAGTGAGAGAGAGAGAGAGAAAGAGAAGCTGTGAGAGAGAGAGAGAAGCTGTGAGTGAGAGAGAAAGAAAGAAATAGAAGCTGTGCATGAGTGAGAGAGAGAGAAGCTGTGACAGTGGGAGAGAGAGAGAGAAAGAGAAGCTGTGAGTGAGAGAGAGAGAAAGAAAGAGAAGCTATGAGCGAGAGAGAGAGAGAGAAGCTGTGAGTTAGAGAGAGAGAGAGACGGAAAGAGAAGCTGTGATTGAGAGAGAGATAAAGAGAAGCTGTGAGTTAGAGAGAGACAGAGAAAGAGAAGCTGTGAGTGAGAGAGAGAGAAGCTGTGAGTGACAGAGAGAGAGAAAGAAAAGCTGTGAGCGAGGGAGTGAGAGAAAGAGAAGCTGTGAGTATGAGAGTGAGAAAGAAAGAGAAGCTGTGAGTGAGAGAGAGGGTGAAAGAAAAGCTGTGAGCGAGGGAGTGAGAGAAAGAGAAGCTGTGAGTATGAGAGTGAGAAAGAAAGAGAAGCTGTGAGTGAGAGAGAGGGTGAAAGAGAAGCTGTGATTGTGAGAGAGAGGGAGAAAAAGGGAAGCTGTGAGTGAGCGTGAGAGAGAGAGAGAGAGAAGCTGTGACAGTGGGAGAGAGAGAGAGAGAAAGAGAAGCTGTGAGTGAGAGAGAGAGAAAGAAAGAGAAGCTATGAGCAAGAGAGAGAGAGAAGCTGTGAGTTAGAGAGAGAGAGAGGGAAAGAGAAGCTGTGAGTGAGAAAGAGAGACAGAGAAAGAGAAGCTGTGAGTGAGAGAGAGAGAGCTAGAAGCTGTGAGTGAGTGAGAGAGAGAAAGAAAGAGAAGCTGTAAGTGCGAAAGAGAGAAAGAGAAGCAGTGAGTGAGAGAGAGATAGAGAAGCTGTGAGTTAGAGAGAGAGAGAGAAAGAGAAGCTGTGTGAGAGAGAGAGAGAGAAAAAGAGAATCTGTGAGTGAGAGAGAGAGAGAGAAGCTGTGAGTAAGAGAGAGAAAGAGAAGCTGTGAGTGAGACAGAGAGAGAGAAAGAGAAGCTGTGAGTGAAAGAGAGAGAGAGAAAGAGAAGCTGTGAGTGAGAGAGAGATAAAGAGAAGCTGTGAGTGAGAGAGAGAGAAGCTGTGAGTGAGAGAGAGAGAGAGAACATGTGAGTGTGAGATTGTGAGAGAGAAAGAGAAGCTGTGAGTGAGAGAGAGAAGCTGTGAGTGACAGAGAGAGAGATAGAGAAAGTGTCAGTGTGAGAGAGAGAGAGAAAGAGAAGCTGTGAGTGAGAGAGAGATAAAGAGAAGCTGTGAGTAAGAGAGAGAGAGAAAGAGAAGCTGTGAGTTAGAGAGAGAGAGACAAAGAGAAGCTGTGAGAGAGAGAGAGAGAGAAAGAGAAGCTGTGTGTGTGAGAGAGAGAGAAGCTGTGAGTGAGAGAGAGAGAAAGAGAAGATGTTAGTGAGATTGAGAGAGAGAAAGAGAAGCTGTGAGTGAGAGAGAGAGAAGCTGTGAGTGAGAGGGAGAGAGAGAAAGAGAAGGTGTGAGTGAGAGAGAGAAAGAGAAGGTGTGAGTGAGAGAGAGAGAGAAGCTGTGAGTGAGAGAGAGGGAGAGAAGATGTGAGTGAGAGAGAGAAAGAGAAAGAGAAACTGTGAGTGAGTGAGAGAGAGATAAAGAGAAGCTGTGAGTGAGAGAGGGAGATAAAGAAAAGCTGTGAGTGAGAGAGAGAAAGAGAAGCTGGGAGTGAGTAAAAGAGAGAGAGAGAAACTGTGAGTGAGAGAGAGAGAGAGAAAGAGAAGCTGTGAGTGAGAGAGAGAGAGAAAGAAAGAGAAGCTGTGAGTGAGAGAGAGAGAAGCTGTGAGTGAGAGAGAGAGGGAGAAAGAGAAGCTGTGTGTGAGAGAGAGAAAGAGAAGCTGTGAGTATGAGAGTGAGAAAGAAAGAGAAGCTGTGAGTGAGAGAGTTAGGGTGAAAGAGAAGCTGTGACAGTGGGAGAGAGAGAGAGAAAGAGAAGCTGTGAGTGAGAGAGAGAGAAAGAAAGAGAAGCTATGAGCGAGAGAGAGAGAGAGAAGCTGTGATTTAGAGAGAGAGGGAGAAAGAGAAGCTGTGAGTGAGAGAGAGAGGGAAAGAGAAGCTGTGAGTGAGAAAGAGAGACAGAGAAAGAGAAGCTGTGAGTGAGAGAGAGAGCTAGAAGCTGTGCGTGAGTGAGAGAGAGAAAGAGAAGCTGTAAGTGCGAGAGAGAGAGAAAGAGAAGCTGTGAGTGAGAGAGAGATAGAGAAGCTGTGAGTTAGAGAGAGAGAGAGAGAAAGAGAAGCTGTGAGTGAGAGAGAGAAAAAGAGAATCTGTGAGTGAGAGAGAGAGAGAGAAGCTGTGAGTAAGAGAGAGAAAGAGAAGCTGTGAGTGAGAGAGAGAGAGAGAAAGAGAAGCTGTGAGTGAAAGAGAGAGAGAGAAAGAGAAGCTGTGAGTGAGAGAGAGATAAAGAGAAGCTGTGAGGTAGAGAGAGACAGAGAAAGAGCTGTGAGTGAGAGAGAGAGAGAAAGAGAAGCTGTGTGAGAGAGAGAGAAGCTGTGAGTGAGAGAGAGAGAAAGAGAAGCTGTGAGTGAGAGAGAGAGAGAGAAAGAGAAGTTGTGAGAGAGAGAGAAAGAGAAGCTGTGAGTGAGAGAGTGAGAAGCTGTGAGTGAGAGAGAGAAAGAGAGAAGATGTGAGTGTGAGATTGTGAGAGAGAAAGAGAAGCTGTGAGTGAGAGAGAGAAGCTGTGAGTGAGAGAGAGAGAGATAGAGAAAGTGTCAGTGAGAGAGAGAAAGAGAAGCAGTGAGTGAGAGAGAGAGAGAAAGAGAAGCTGTGAGTGAGAGAGAGATAAAGAGAAGCTGTGAGTGAGAGAGAGAGAGAAAGAGAAGCTGTGAGTTAGAGAGAGAGAGAAAGAGAAGCTGTGAGTGAGAGAGAGAGAGAAAGAGAAGCTGTGTGTGTGTGAGAGAGAGAGAAGCTGTGAGTGAGAGAGAGAGAAAGAGAAGATGTTAGTGAGATTGAGAGAGAGAAAGAGAAGCTGTGAGTGAGAGAGAGAGAAGCTGTGAGTGAGAGGGAGAGAGAGAAAGAGAAGGTGTGAGTGAGAGAGAGAAAGAGAAGCTGTGAGTGAGAGAGAGAGAGAAGCTGTGAGTGAGAGAGAGGGAGAGAAGATGTGAGTGAGAGAGAGAAAGAGAAAGAGAAACTGTGAGTGAGTGAGAGAGAGAGATAAAGAGAAGCTGTGAGTGATAGAGAGAGATAAAGAAAAGCTGTGAGTGAGAGAGAGAAAGAGAAGCTGGGAGTGAGTAAAAGAGAGAGAGAGAAGCTGTGAGTGAGAGAGAAAGAAAGAAAGAGAAGCTGTGAGTGCGTGAGAGAGAGAGAGAGAAACTGTGAGTGAGAGAGAGAGAGAGAGAAAGAGAAGCTGTGAGTGAGAGAGAGAGAGAAAGAAAGAGAAGCTGTGAGTGAGAGAGAGAGAAGCTGTGAGTGAGAGAGAGAGGGAGAAAGAGAAGCTGTGAGTGAGAGAGAGAGAAAGAGAAGCTGTGAGTGAGAGAGAGAGAGAGAGAAAGAGAAGCCGTGAGAGAGAGAGAGAGAAGTTGTGAGTGAGTGAGAGAGAGAAGCTGTGAGAGAGAGAGAGAAGCTGTGAGTGAGAGAGAGAGAGAAGGAGAAGCTGTGAGTGAGATAGAGAGAGAGAAAGAGAAGCTGTGAGTGAGTGAGAGAGAGAGAGAAGCTGTGTGTGAGAGAGAAAGAGAAGCTGTGAGTGAGAGAGAAAGAGAAGCTATGAGTTAGAGAGAGAGTGAAAGAGAAGCTGTGAGTGAGAGAGAGAGAGAGTGAGGAGCTGTGAGATAGAGAGAGAAAGAGAAGCTGTGAGTGAGAGAGAGAGAGAAGCTGTGAGTGAGAGAGAAAGAGAAGCTGTGAGTGAGAGAGAAAGAGAAGCTGTGTGTGTGTGTGAGAGAGAGAGAAGCCGTGAGTGAGAGAGAGAGAAAGAGAAGCTGTGGGTGAGAGAGAGAGAGAAAGAGAAGCTGTGAGTGAGAGAGTGAGATAAAGAGAATCTGTGAGTTAGAGAGAGAGAGAAAGAGAATCTGTGAGTGAGAGAGAGAGAAAAAAAGAAGCTGTGAGTGAGAGAGAGAGAGAAAGAGAAGCTGTGATTGAGAGAGAGAGAGAAGCTGTGAGTGAGGGTGAGAGAGAAAGAGAAGCTGTGAGTGAGAGAGTGAGAGAAAGAGAAGCTGTGAGTGAGAGAGAGAGAAAGAAAGAGAAGCTGTGAGTGTGAGAGAGAGTGAGAAAAAGGGAAGCTGTGAGTGAGCGTGAGAGAGAGAGAAGCTGTGACAGTGGGAGAGAGAAAGAGAGAAAGAGAAGCTGTGAGTAAGAGAGAGAGAAAGAAAGAGAAGCTATGAGTGAGAGAGAGAGAAGCTGTGAGTGAGAGAGAGAAGGAGAAAGAGAATCTGTGAGTGAGAGAGAGAGAGAGAGTAGCTGTGAGTGAGAGAGAGAGAGAAGCTGTGAGTGAGTGAGAGAGAGAGTGAAGCTGTGAGTGAGAGAGAGAAAGAGAAGCTGTGAGTGAGAGAGAGAGAGAAAGAAAGAGAAGGTGTGAGTGAGAGAGAGAGAAGCTGTGAGTGAGAGAGAGAGGGAGAAAGAGAAGCTGTGAGAGAGAGAGAAAGAGAAGCTGTGAGTGAGAGAGCGAGAGAGAAAGAGAAGCTGTGTGAGAGAGAGAAGTTGTGAGTGAGTGAGAGAGAGAAGCTGTCAGAGAGAGAGAGAGAAGCTGTGAGTGAGAGAGAGAGAAGGAGAAGCTGTGAGTGAGATAGAGAGAGAGAAAGAGAAGCTGTGAGTGAGAGAGAGAGAAGCTGTGAGTGAGAGAGAAAGAGAAGCTGTGAGTGACAGAGAGAGAGGAGCTGTGAGTGAGAGAGAAAGAGAAGCTGTGAGTGAGAGAGAAAGAGAAGCTGTGTGTGTGAGAGAGAGAGAGAAGCTGTGAGTGAGTGAGAGAGAAAGAGAAGCTGTGAGTGAGAGAGAGAAAGAGAAGCTGTGAGTGAGAGAGTGAGATAAAGAGAAGCTGTGAGTTAGAGAGTGACAGAGAAAGAGAATCTGTGAGTGAGAGAGAGAGAAAAAAAGAAGCTGTGAGTGAGAGAAAGGGAGAGAGAAAGAGAAGCTGTGAGTGAGTGAGAGAGAGAGAAGCTGTGAGTGAGGGTGAGAGAGAAAGAGAAGCTGTGAGTGAGAGAGTGAGAGAAAGAGAAGCTGTGAGTGAGAGAGAGAGAAAGAAAGAGAAGCTGTGAGTGAGAGAGAGAAGCTGTGAGTGAGAGAGAGAGAGAAAGAGAAGCTCTGAGAGAGAGAGACAAAGAGAAGCTGTGAGTGTGAGAGAGAGTGAGAAAAAGGGAAGCTGTGAGTGAGCGTGAGAGAGAGAGAAGCTGTGACAGTGGGAGAGAGAAAGAGAGAAAGAGAAGCTGTGAGTGAGAGAGAGAGAAAGAAAGAGAAGCTATGAGTGAGAGAGAGAGATGCTGTGAGTGAGAGAGAGAAAGAAAGAGAATCTGTGAGTGAGAGAGAGAGAGAGAGAGAGAAGCTGTGAGTGAGAGAGAGAGAGAAGCTGTGAGTGAGTGAGAGAGAGAGAGAAGCTGTGAGTGAGAGAGAGAAAGAGAAGCTGTGAGTGAGAGAGAGAGAGAAAGAAAGAGAAGCTGTGAGTGAGAGAGAGAGAAGTTGTGAGTGAGAGAGAGAGGGAGAAAGAGAAGCTGTGAGAGAGAGAAAGAGAAGCTGTGAGTGAGAGAGAAAGAGAAGATGTGAGTGAGAGAGAGAGAGAAAGAGAAGCTGTGAGTGAGAGAGAGAGAAAGAGAAGCTGTGAGTGAGTGAGAGAGAAAGAGAAGCTGTGAGAGAGAGAGAGAGAAGCTGTGAGTGAGAGAGAAAGAAAGAAATAGAAGCTGTGAGTGAGTGAGAGAGAGAGAAGCTGTGAGTGAGAGAGAGAGAGAAGCTGTGAGTGAGAGAGAAAGGGAAAGAGAGGCTGTGAGTGAGAGAGAGAGAGAGAGAGAAAGAGAAGGTGTGAGTGAGAGAAAGAGAGAGAAAGAGAAGCTGAGAGAGAGAGAGAGAAGCTGTGAGTGAGAGAGAGAGAGAAGCTGTGAGAGAGAGAGAAAGAGAAGCTGTGAGTGAGAGAGAGAGAGAAAGAGAAGCTGTGAGAGAGAGAAAGAGAAGCTGTGAGTGAGAGAGAAAGAGAAGCTGTGAGTGAGAGAGAGAGAGAAATTGAAGCTGTGAGTGAGAGAGAAAGAGAAGCTATGAGTTAGAGAGAGAGTGAAAGAGAAGCTGTGAGTGAGAGAGAGAGAGTGAGGAGCTGTGAGATAGAGAGAGAAAGAGAAGCTGTGAGTGAGAGAGAGAGAGAAGCTGTGAGTGAGAGTGAAAGAGAAGCTGTGAGTGAGAGAGAAAGAGAAGCTGTGTGTGTGTGAGAGAGAGAGAAGCCGTGAGTGAGAGAGAGAGAAAGAGAAGCTGTGAGTGAGAGAGAGAGAGAAAGAGAAGCTGTGAGTGAGAGAGTGAGATAAAGAGAATCTGTGAGTTAGAGAGAGAGAGAAAGAGAAGCTGTGAGAGAGAGAAAGAGAAGCTGTGAGTGAGAGAGAAAGAGAAGCTGTGTGTGAGAGAGAAAGAGAAGCTGTGAGTGAGAGAGAAAGAGAAGCTATGAGTTAGAGAGAGAGTGAAAGAGAAGCTGTGAGTGAGAGAGAGAGAGTGAGGAGCTGTGAGATAGAGAGAGAAAGAGAAGCTGTGAGTGAGAGAGAGAGAGAAGCTGTGAGTGAGAGAGAAAGAGAAGCTGTGAGTGAGAGAGAAAGAGAAGCTGTGTGTGAGAGAGAGAGAGAGAAGCCGTGAGTGAGAGAGAGAGAAAGAGAAGCTGTGAGTGAGAGAGAGAGAGAAAGAGAAGCTGTGAGTGAGAGAGTGAGATAAAGAGAATCTGTGAGTTAGAGAGAGAGAGAAAGAGAATCTGTGAGTGAGAGAGAGAGAAAAAAAGAAGCTGTGAGTGAGAGAGAGAGAGAAAGAGAAGCTGTGATTGAGAGAGAGAGAGAAGCTGTGAGTGAGGGAGAGAGAAAAAGAGAAGCTGTGAGTGAGAGAGTGAGAGAAAGAGAAGCTGTGAGTGAGAGAGAGAGAAAGAAAGAGAAGCTGTGAGTGTGAGAGAGAGTGAGAAAAAGGGAAGCTGTGAGTGAGCGTGAGAGAGAGAGAAGCTGTGACAGTGGGAGAGAGAAAGAGAGAAAGAGAAGCTGTGAGTAAGAGAGAGAGAAAGAAAGAGAAGCTATGAGTGAGAGAGAGAGAAGCTGTGAGTGAGAGAGAGAAGGAGAAAGAGAATCTGTGAGTGAGAGAGAGAGAGAGAGTAGCTGTGAGTGAGTGAGAGAGAGAAGCTGTGAGTGAGTGAGAGAGAGAGTGAAGCTGTGAGTGAGAGAGAGAAAGAGAAGCTGTGAGTGAGAGAGAGAGAGAAAGAAAGAGAAGGTGTGAGTGAGAGAGAGAGAAGCTGTGAGTGAGAGAGAGAGGGAGAAAGAGAAGCTGTGAGAGAGAGAGAAAGAGAAGCTGTGAGTGAGAGAGCGAGAGAGAAAGAGAAGCTGTGAGAGAGAGAGAAGTTGTGAGTGAGTGAGAGAGAGAGAAGCTGTCAGAGAGAGAGAGAGAGAAGCTGTGAGTGAGAGAGAGAGAAGCTGTGAGTGAGAGAGAAAGAGAAGCTGTGAGTGACAGAGAGAGAGAAGCTGTGAGTGAGAGAGAAAGAGAAGCTGTGAGTGAGAGAGAAAGAGAAGCTGTGTGTGTGAGAGAGAGAGAAGCTGTGAGTGAGTGAGAGAGAAAGAGAAGCTGTGAGTGAGAGAGAGAAAGAGAAGCTGTGAGTGAGAGAGTGAGATAAAGAGAAGCTGTGAGTAAGAGAGAGACAGAGAAAGAGAATCTGTGAGTGAGAGAGAGAGAAAAAAAGAAGCTGTGAGTGAGAGAAAGGGAGAGAGAAAGAGAAGCTGTGAGTGAGTGAGAGAGAGAGAAGCTGTGAGTGAGGGTGAGAGAGAAAGAGAAGCTGTGAGTGAGAGAGTGAGAGAAAGAGAAGCTGTGAGTGAGAGAGAGAGAAAGAAAGAGAAGCTGTGAGTGAGAGAGAGAAGCTGTGAGTGAGAGAGAGAGAGAAAGAGAAGCTCTGAGAGAGAGAGAGAAAGAGAAGCTGTGAGTGTGAGAGAGAGTGAGAAAAAGGGAAGCTGTGAGTGTGCGTGAGAGAGAGAGAAGCTGTGACAGTGGGAGAGAGAAAGAGAGAAAGAGAAGCTGTGAGTGAGAGAGAGAGAAAGAAAGAGAAGCTATGAGTGAGAGAGAGAGATGCTGTGAGTGAGAGAGAGAAGGAGAAAGAGAAGCTGTGAGAGAGAGAGAGAGAGAGAGAGACGCTGTGAGTGAGAGAGAGAGAGAAGCTGTGAGTGAGTGAGAGAGAGAGAGAAGCTGTGAGTGAGAGAGAGAAAGAGAAGCTGTGAGTGAGAGAGAGAGAGAAAGAAAGAGAAGCTGTGAGTGAGAGAGAGAGAAGCTGTGAGTGAGAGAGAGAGGGAGAAAGAGAAGCTGTGAGAGAGAGAAAGAGAAGCTGTGAGTGAGAGAGAAAGAGAAGATGTGAGTGAGAGAGAAAGAGAAGCTGTGAGTGAGAGAGAGAGAAAGAGAAGCTGTGAGTGAGTGAGAGAGAAAGAGAAGCTGTGAGAGAGAGAGAGAGAAGCTGTGAGTGAGAGAGAAAGAAAGAAATAGAAGCTGTGAGTGAGTGAGAGAGAGAGAAGCTGTGAGTGAGAGAGAAAGAGAAGCTGTGAGTGAGAGAGAAAGGGAAAGAGAGGCTGTGAGTGAGAGAGAGAGAGAGAGAGAAAGAGAAGGTGTGAGTGAGAGAAAGAGAGAGAAAGAGAAGCTGAGAGAGAGAGAGAAGCTGTGAGTGAGAGAGAGAGAGAAGCTGTGAGAGAGAGAGAAAGAGAAGCTGTGAGTGAGAGAGAGAGAGAAAGAGAAGCTGTGAGAGAGAGAAAGAGAAGCTGTGAGTGAGAGAGAGAGAGAAATTGAAGCTGTGAGTGAGAGAGAGAGAGAGAGAAAGAGAAGCTGTGAGAGAGAGAGAGAGAGAAAGAAAGAGAAGCTGTGAGTGAGAGAGAGAGAAAGAGAAGCTGTGAGTGAGAGAGAGAGAGAGAAAGAGAATCTGTGAGAGAGAGAGAAGTTGTGAGTGAGTGAGTGAGAGAGAGAGAAGCTGTGTGTGTGTGAGAGAGAGAAGCTGTGAGTGAGAGAGAGAGAAAGAAAGAGAAGCTGTGAGTGAGATAGAGAGAGAGAATGAGAAGCTGTGAGTGAGAGAGAGAGAGAAGCTGTGAGTGAGAGAGAAAGAGAAGTTGTGAGTGAGAGAGAAAGAGAAGCTGTGTGTGTGTGAGAGAGAGAAGCTGTGAGTGAGAGAGAGAGAAAGAGAAGCTGTGAGTGAGAGAGAGAGAGAAAGAGAAGCTGTGAGTGAGAGAGTGAGATAAAGAGAAGCTGTGAGTTAGAGAGAGACAGAGAAAGAGAAGCTGTGAGTGAGAGAGAGAGAAAAAAAGAAGCTGTGAGTGAGAGAGAGAGAGAAAGAGAAGCTGTGTGTGTGTGAGAGAGAGAGAAGCTGTGAGTGAGAGAGAGAGAAAGAAGCTGTGAGTGAGAGAGAGAGAGAAAGAGAAGCTGTGAGTGAGAGAGTGAGATAAAGAGAAGCTGTGAGTTAGAGAGACAGAGAAAGAGAAGCTGTGAGTGAGAGAGAGAAAAAAAAGAAGCTGTGAGTGAGAGAGAGAGAGAAAGAGAAGCTGTGAGTGAGAGAGAGAGAGAGAAGCTGTGAGTGAGAGTGAGAGAGAAAGAGAAGCTGTGAGTGAGAGAGTGAGAGAAAGAGAAGCTGTGAGTGAGAGAGAGAGAAAGAAAGAGAAGCTGTGAGTGAGAGAGAGAAGCTGTGAGTGAGAGAGAGAGAAAGAGAAGCTCTGAGTGAGAGAGGGAGAAAGAGAAGCTGTGAGTGTGAGAGAGAGTGAGAAAAAGGGAAGCTGTGAGTGAGCGTGAGAGAGAGAAGCTGTGACAGTGGGAGAGAGAAAGAGAGAAAGAGAAGCTGTGAGTGAGAGAGAGAGAAAGAGAAGCTGTGAGAGAGAGAGAGAGAAGCTGTGAGTGAGAGAGAAAGAAAGAAATAGAAGCTGTGAGTGAGTGAGAGAGAGAGAAGCTGTGAGTGAGAGAGAGAGAGAGAAGCTGTGAGTGAGAGAGATAGGGAAAGAGAGGCTGTGAGTGAGAGAGAGAGAGAGAAAGAGAAGGTGTGAGTGAGAGAAAGAGAGAGAAAGAGAAGCTGAGAGAGAGAGAGAAGCTGGGAGTGAGAGAGAAAGAAAGAAATAGAAGCTGTGAGTGAGTGAGAGAGAGAGAAGCTGTGAGTGAGAGAGAGAGAGAAAGAGAAGCTGTGAGTGAGAGAGAGAGAGAAAGAGAAGCTGTGAGAGAGAGAAAGAGAAGCTGTGAGTGAGAGAGAGAGAAGCTGTGAGTGAGAGAGAGAGAAAGAAAGAGAAGCTGTGAGTGAGAGAGAGAGAAGCTGTGAGTGAGAGAGAGAGGGAGAAAGAGAAGCTGTGAGTGAGAGAGAGAAAGAGAAGCTGTGAGTGAGAGAGAGAGAGAGAAAGAGAAGCTGTGAGAGAGAGAGAAGTTGTGAGTGAGTGAGAGAGAGAGAAGCTGTGTGTGTGTGAGAGAGAGAGAAGCTGTGAGTGAGAGAGAGAGAAAGAAAGAGAAGCTGTGAGTGAGAGAGAGAAGCTGTGAGTGAGAGAGAGAGAAAGAGAAGCTCTGAGTGAGAGAGGGAGAAAGAGAAGCTGTGAGTGTGAGAGAGAGTGAGAAAAAGGGAAGCTGTGAGTGAGCGTGAGAGAGAGAAGCTGTGACAGTGGGAGAGAGAAAGAGAGAAAGAGAAGCTGTGAGTGAGAGAGAGAGAAAGAGAAGCTGTGAGAGAGAGAGAGAGAAGCTGTGAGTGAGAGAGAAAGAAAGAAATAGAAGCTGTGAGTGAGTGAGAGAGAGAGAAGCTGTGAGTGAGAGAGAGAGAGAGAAGCTGTGAGTGAGAGAGAAAGGGAAAGAGAGGCTGTGAGTGAGAGAGAGAGAGAGAAAGAGAAGGTGTGAGTGAGAGAAAGAGAGAGAAAGAGAAGCTGAGAGAGAGAGAGAAGCTGGGAGTGAGAGAGAAAGAAAGAAATAGAAGCTGTGAGTGAGTGAGAGAGAGAGAAGCTGTGAGTGAGAGAGAGAGAGAAAGAGAAGCTGTGAGTGAGAGAGAGAGAGAAAGAGAAGCTGTGAGAGAGAGAAAGAGAAGCTGTGAGTGAGAGAGAGAGAAGCTGTGAGTGAGAGAGAGAGAAAGAAAGAGAAGCTGTGAGTGAGAGAGAGAGAAGCTGTGAGTGAGAGAGAGAGGGAGAAAGAGAAGCTGTGAGTGAGAGAGAGAGAAAGAGAAGCTGTGAGTGAGAGAGAGAGAGAGAAAGAGAAGCTGTGAGAGAGAGAGAAGTTGTGAGTGAGTGAGAGAGAGAGAAGCTGTGTGTGTGAGAGAGAGAGAGAAGCTGTGAGTGAGAGAGAGAGAGAGAAGGAGAAGCTGTGAGTGAGATAGAGAGAGAGAAAGAGAAGCTGTGAGTGAGAGAGAGAGAGAAGCTGTGAGTGAGAGAGAAAGAGAAGTTGTGAGTGAGAGAGAAAGAGAAGCTGTGTGTGTGTGAGAGAGAGAGAAGCTGTGAGTGAGAGAGAGAGAAAGAGAAGCTGTGAGTGAGAGAGAGAGAGAAAGAGAAGCTGTGAGTGAGAGAGTGAGATAAAGAGAAGCTGTGAGTTAGAGAGAGACAGAGAAAGAGAAGCTGTGAGTGAGAGAGAGAGAAAAAAAGAAGCTGTGAGTGAGAGAGAGAGAGAGAGAAAAAGAGAAGCTGTGAGTGAGAGAGAGAGAAGCTGTGAGTGAGAGTGAGAGAGAAAGAGAAGCTGTGAGTGAGAGAGTGAGAGAAAGAGAAGCTGTGAGTGAGAGAGAGAGAAAGAAAGAGAAGCTGTGAGTGAGAGAGAGAAGCTGTGAGTGAGAGAGAGAGAAAGAGAAGCTCTGAGTGAGAGAGAGAGAAAGAGAAGCTGTGAGTGTGAGAGAGAGTGAGAAAAAGGGAAGCTGTGAGTGAGCGTGAGAGAGAGAATCTGTGACAGTGGGAGAGAGAAAGAGAGAAAGAGAAGCTGTGAGTGAGAGAGAGAGAAAGAAAGAGAAGTTATGAGTGAGAGAGAGAGAAGCTGTGAGTGAGAGTGAGAAGTAGAAAGAGAATCTGTGAGTGAGAGAGAGAGAGAGAGAGAGTAGCTGTGAGTGAGAGAGAGAGAAAGAGAAGCTGTGAGTGAGTGAGAGAGAAAGAGAAGCTGTGAGAGAGAGAGAGAGAAGCTGTGAGTGAGAGAGAAAGAAAGAAATAGAAGCTGTGAGTGAGTGAGAGAGAGAGAAGCTGTGAGTGAGAGAGAGAGAGAGAAGCTGTGAGTGAGAGAGAAAGGGAAAGAGAGGCTGTGAGTGAGAGAGAGAGAGAGAGAGAAAGAGAAGGTGTGAGTGAGAGAAAGAGAGAGAAAGAGAAGCTGAGAGAGAGAGAGAGAAGCTGTGAGTGAGAGAGAAAGAAAGAAATAGAATCTGTGAGTGAGTGAGAGAGAGAGAAGCTGTGAGTGAGAGAGAGAGAGAAGCTGAGTGAGAGAGAGAGAAAGAGAAGCTGTGAGTGAGAGAGAGAGAGAAAGAGAAGCTGTGAGAGAGAGAAAGAGAAGCTGTGAGTGAGAGAGAAAGAGAAGCTGTGAGTGAGAGAGAGAGAAAGAGAAGCTGTGAGTGAGAGAGAGAGAAAGAAAGAGAAGCTGTGAGTGAGAGAGAGAGAAGCTGTGAGTGAGAGAGAGAGGGAGAAAGAGAAGCTGTGAGTGAGAGAGAGAGAAAGAGAAGCTGTGAGTGAGAGAGAGAGAAAGAGAAGCTGTGAGAGAGAGAAGTTGTGAGTGAGTGAGAGAGAGAGAAGCTGTGTGTGTGTGAGAGAGAGAGAAGCTGTGAGTGAGAGAGAGAGAGAGAGAGAAGGAGAAGCTGTGAGTGAGATAGAGAGAGAGAAAGAGAAGCTGTGAGTGTGAGAGAGAGAGAAGCTGTGAGTGAGAGAGAAAGAGAAGTTGTGAGTGAGAGAGAAAGAGAAGCTGTGTGTGTGTGTGTGAGAGAGAAGCTGTGAGTGAGAGAGAGAGAAAGAGAAGCTGTGAGTGAGAGAGAGAGAGAAAGAGAAGCTGTGAGTGAGAGAGTGAGATAAAGAGAAGCTGTGAGTTAGAGAGAGACAGAGAAAGAGAAGCTGTGAGTGAGAGAGAGAGAAAAAAAGAAGCTGTGAGTGAGAGAGAGAGAGAAAGAGAAGCTGTGTGTGTGTGAGAGAGAGAGAAGCTGTGAGTGAGAGAGAGAGAAAGAAGCTGTGAGTGAGAGAGAGAGAGAAAGAGAAGCTGTGAGTGAGAGAGTGAGATAAAGAGAAGCTGTGAGTTAGAGAGAGACAGAGAAAGAGAAGCTGTGAGTGAGAGAGAGAGAGAAAAAAAGAAGCTGTGAGTGAGAGAGAGAGAGAAAGAGAAGCTGTGAGTGAGAGAGAGAGAGAAGCTGTGAGTGAGAGTGAGAGAGAAAGAGAAGCTGTGAGTGAGAGAGAGAGAGAAAGAGAAGCTGTGTGAGAGAGAGAAGTTGTGAGTGAGTGAGAGAGAGAGAAGCTGTGTGTGTGAGAGAGAGAGAGAAGCTGTGAGTGAGAGAGAGAGAGAGAGAAGGAGAAGCTGTGAGTGAGATAGAGAGAGAGAAAGAGAAGCTGTGAGTGAGAGAGAGAGAGAAGCTGTGAGTGAGAGAGAAAGAGAAGTTGTGAGTGAGAGAGAAAGAGAAGCTGTGTGTGTGTGAGAGAGAGAGAAGCTGTGAGTGAGAGAGAGAGAAAGAGAAGCTGTGAGTGAGAGAGAGAGAGAAAGAGAAGCTGTGAGTGAGAGAGTGAGATAAAGAGAAGCTGTGAGTTAGAGAGAGACAGAGAAAGAGAAGCTGTGAGTGAGAGAGAGAGAAAAAAAGAAGCTGTGAGTGAGAGAGAGAGAGAGAGAAAGAGAAGCTGTGTGTGTGTGTGAGAGAGAGAAGCTGTGAGTGAGAGAGAGAGAAAGAAGCTGTGAGTGAGAGAGAGAGAGAAAGAGAAGCTGTGAGTGAGAGAGTGAGATAAAGAGAAGCTGTGAGTTAGAGAGAGACAGAGAAAGAGAAGCTGTGAGTGAGAGAGAGAGAAAAAAAGAAGCTGTGAGTGAGAGAGAGAGAGAGAGAGAAAGAGAAGCTGTGAGTGAGAGAGAGAGAAGCTGTGAGTGAGAGTGAGAGAGAAAGAGAAGCTGTGAGTGAGAGAGTGAGAGAAAGAGAAGCTGTGAGTGAGAGAGAGAGAAAGAAAGAGAAGCTGTGAGTGAGAGAGAGAAGCTGTGAGTGAGAGAGAGAGAAAGAGAAGCTCTGAGTGAGAGAGAGAGAAAGAGAAGCTGTGAGTGTGAGAGAGAGTGAGAAAAAGGGAAGCTGTGAGTGAGCGTGAGAGAGAGAAGCTGTGACAGTGGGAGAGAGAAAGAGAGAAAGAGAAGCTGTGAGTGAGAGAGAGAGAAAGAAAGAGAAGTTATGAGTGAGAGAGAGAGAAGCTGTGAGTGAGAGTGAGAAGTAGAAAGAGAATCTGTGAGTGAGAGAGAGAGAGAGAGAGTAGCTGTGAGTGAGAGAGAGAGAAAGAGAAGCTGTGAGTGAGTGAGAGAGAAAGAGAAGCTGTGAGAGAGAGAGAGAAGCTGTGAGTGAGAGAGAAAGAAAGAAATAGAAGCTGTGAGTGAGTGAGAGAGAGAGAAGCTGTGAGTGAGAGAGAGAGAGAAGCTGTGAGTGAGAGAGAAAGGGAAAGAGAGGCTGTGAGTGAGAGAGAGAGAGAGAGAGAAAGAGAAGGTGTGAGTGAGAGAAAGAGAGAGAAAGAGAAGCTGAGAGAGAGAGAGAGAAGCTGTGAGAGAGAAAGAAAGAAATAGAAGCTGTGAGTGAGTGAGAGAGAGCGAAGCTGTGAGTGAGAGAGAGAGAGAAGCTGTGAGTGAGAGAGAGAGAGAAAGAGAAGCTGTGAGTGAGAGAGAGAGAGAAAGAGAAGCTGTGAGAGAGAGAAAGAGAAGCTGTGAGTGAGAGAGAAAGAGAAGCTGTGAGTGAGAGAGAGAAAGAGAAGCTGTGAGTGAGAGAGAGAGAAAGAAAGAGAAGCTGTGAGTGAGAGAGAGAGAAGCTGTGAGTGAGAGAGAGAGGGAGAAAGAGAAGCTGTGAGTGAGAGAGAGAGAAAGAGAAGCTGTGAGTGAGAGAGAGAGAAAGAGAAGCTGTGAGAGAGAGAGAAGTTGTGAGTGAGTGAGAGAGAGAGAAGCTGTGTGTGTGTGTGAGAGAGAGAAGCTGTGAGTGAGAGAGAGAGAGAGAGAGAAGGAGAAGCTGTGAGTGAGATAGAGAGTGAGAAAGAGAAGCTGTGAGTGAGAGAGAGAGAGAAGCTGTGAGTGAGAGAGAAAGAGAAGTTGTGAGTGAGAGAGAAAGAGAAGCTGTGTGTGTGTGTGAGAGAGAGAAGCTGTGAGTGAGAGAGAGAGAAAGAGAAGCTGTGAGTGAGAGAGAGAGAGAAAGAGAAGCTGTGTGTGTGTGAGAGAGAGAGAAGCTGTGAGTGAGAGAGAGAGAAAGAAGCTGTGAGTGAGAGAGAGAGAGAAAGAGAAGCTGTGAGTGAGAGAGTGAGATAAAGAGAAGCTGTGAGTTAGAGAGAGACAGAGAAAGAGAAGCTGTGAGTGAGAGAGAGAGAGAAAAAAAGAAGCTGTGAGTGAGAGAGAGAGAGAGAGAGAAAGAGAAGCTGTGAGTGAGAGAGAGAGAGAGAAGCTGTGAGTGAGAGTGAGAGAGAAAGAGAAGCTGTGAGTGAGAGAGTGAGAGAAAGAGAAGCTGTGAGTGAGAGAGAGAAAGAAAGAGAAGATGTGAGTGAGAGAGAGATGCTGTGAGTGAGAGAGAGAGAAAGAGAAGCTCTGAGTGAGAGAGAGAGAGAAAGAGAAGCTGTGATTGTGAGAGAGAGTGAGTAAAAGGGAAGCTGTGAGTGAGCGTGAGAGAGAGAAGCTGTGACAGTGGGAGAGAGAAAGAGAGAAAGAGAAGCTGTGAGTGAGAGAGAGAGAAAGAAAGAGAAGTTATGAGTGAGAGAGAGAGAAGCTGTGAGTGAGAGTGAGAAGTAGAAAGAGAATCTGTGAGTGAGAGAGAGAGAGAAAGAGAATCTGTGAGAGAGAGAGAAGTTGTGAGTGAGTGAGTGAGAGAGAGAGAAGCTGTGTGTGTGTGAGAGAGAGAAGCTGTGAGTGAGAGAGAGAGAGAGAAAGAGAAGCTGTGAGTGAGATAGAGAGAGAGAATGAGAAGCTGTGAGTGAGAGAGAGAGAGAAGCTGTGAGTGAGAGAGAAAGAGAAGTTGTGAGTGAGAGAGAAAGAGAAGCTGTGTGTGTGTGAGAGAGAGAAGCTGTGAGTGAGAGAGAGAGAAAGAGAAGCTGTGAGTGACAGAGAGAGAGAAAGAGAAGCTGTGAGTGAGAGAGTGAGATAAAGAGAAGCTGTGAGTTAGAGAGAGACAGAGAAAGAGAAGCTGTGAGTGAGAGAGAGAGAAAAAAAGAAGCTGTGAGTGAGAGAGAGAGAGAAAGAGAAGCTGTGTGTGTGTGAGAGAGAGAGAAGCTGTGAGTGAGAGAGAGAGAAAGAAGCTGTGAGTGAGAGAGAGAGAGAAAGAGAAGCTGTGAGTGAGAGAGTGAGATAAAGAGAAGCTGTGAGTTAGAGAGACAGAGAAAGAGAAGCTGTGAGTGAGAGAGAGAAAAAAAAGAAGCTGTGAGTGAGAGAGAGAGAGAAAGAGAAGCTGTGAGTGAGAGAGAGAGAGAGAAGCTGTGAGTGAGAGTGAGAGAGAAAGAGAAGCTGTGAGTGAGAGAGTGAGAGAAAGAGAAGCTGTGAGTGAGAGAGAGAGAAAGAAAGAGAAGCTGTGAGTGAGAGAGAGAAGCTGTGAGTGAGAGAGAGAGAAAGAGAAGCTCTGAGTGAGAGAGGGAGAAAGAGAAGCTGTGAGTGTGAGAGAGAGTGAGAAAAAGGGAAGCTGTGAGTGAGCGTGAGAGAGAGAAGCTGTGACAGTGGGAGAGAGAAAGAGAGAAAGAGAAGCTGTGAGTGAGAGAGAGAGAAAGAGAAGCTGTGAGAGAGAGAGAGAGAAGCTGTGAGTGAGAGAGAAAGAAAGAAATAGAAGCTGTGAGTGAGTGAGAGAGAGAGAAGCTGTGAGTGAGAGAGAGAGAGAGAAGCTGTGAGTGAGAGAGAAAGGGAAAGAGAGGCTGTGAGTGAGAGAGAGAGAGAGAAAGAGAAGGTGTGAGTGAGAGAAAGAGAGAGAAAGAGAAGCTGAGAGAGAGAGAAGCTGGGAGTGAGAGAGAAAGAAAGAAATAGAAGCTGTGAGTGAGTGAGAGAGAGAGAAGCTGTGAGTGAGAGAGAGAGAGAAAGAGAAGCTGTGAGTGAGAGAGAGAGAGAAAGAGAAGCTGTGAGAGAGAGAAAGAGAAGCTGTGAGTGAGAGAGAGAGAAGCTGTGAGTGAGAGAGAGAGAAAGAAAGAGAAGCTGTGAGTGAGAGAGAGAGAAGCTGTGAGTGAGAGAGAGAGGGAGAAAGAGAAGCTGTGAGTGAGAGAGAGAAAGAGAAGCTGTGAGTGAGAGAGAGAGAGAGAAAGAGAAGCTGTGAGAGAGAGAGAAGTTGTGAGTGAGTGAGAGAGAGAGAAGCTGTGTGTGTGTGAGAGAGAGAGAAGCTGTGAGTGAGAGAGAGAGAAAGAAAGAGAAGCTGTGAGTGAGAGAGAGAAGCTGTGAGTGAGAGAGAGAGAAAGAGAAGCTCTGAGTGAGAGAGGGAGAAAGAGAAGCTGTGAGTGTGAGAGAGAGTGAGAAAAAGGGAAGCTGTGAGTGAGCGTGAGAGAGAGAAGCTGTGACAGTGGGAGAGAGAAAGAGAGAAAGAGAAGCTGTGAGTGAGAGAGAGAGAAAGAGAAGCTGTGAGAGAGAGAGAGAGAAGCTGTGAGTGAGAGAGAAAGAAAGAAATAGAAGCTGTGAGTGAGTGAGAGAGAGAGAAGCTGTGAGTGAGAGAGAGAGAGAGAAGCTGTGAGTGAGAGAGAAAGGGAAAGAGAGGCTGTGAGTGAGAGAGAGAGAGAGAAAGAGAAGGTGTGAGTGAGAGAAAGAGAGAGAAAGAGAAGCTGAGAGAGAGAGAGAAGCTGGGAGTGAGAGAGAAAGAAAGAAATAGAAGCTGTGAGTGAGTGAGAGAGAGAGAAGCTGTGAGTGAGAGAGAGAGAGAAAGAGAAGCTGTGAGTGAGAGAGAGAGAGAAAGAGAAGCTGTGAGAGAGAGAAAGAGAAGCTGTGAGTGAGAGAGAGAGAAGCTGTGAGTGAGAGAGAGAGAAAGAAAGAGAAGCTGTGAGTGAGAGAGAGAGAAGCTGTGAGTGAGAGAGAGAGGGAGAAAGAGAAGCTGTGAGTGAGAGAGAGAGAAAGAGAAGCTGTGAGTGAGAGAGAGAGAGAGAAAGAGAAGCTGTGAGAGAGAGAGAAGTTGTGAGTGAGTGAGAGAGAGAGAAGCTGTGTGTGTGTGAGAGAGAGAGAAGCTGTGAGTGAGAGAGAGAGAGAGAGAAGGAGAAGCTGTGAGTGAGATAGAGAGAGAGAAAGAGAAGCTGTGAGTGAGAGAGAGAGAGAAGCTGTGAGTGAGAGAGAAAGAGAAGTTGTGAGTGAGAGAGAAAGAGAAGCTGTGTGTGTGTGAGAGAGAGAGAAGCTGTGAGTGAGAGAGAGAGAAAGAGAAGCTGTGAGTGAGAGAGAGAGAGAAAGAGAAGCTGTGAGTGAGAGAGTGAGATAAAGAGAAGCTGTGAGTTAGAGAGAGACAGAGAAAGAGAAGCTGTGAGTGAGAGAGAGAGAAAAAAAGAAGCTGTGAGTGAGAGAGAGAGAGAGAGAAAGAGAAGCTGTGTGTGTGTGTGAGAGAGAGAAGCTGTGAGTGAGAGAGAGAGAAAGAAGCTGTGAGTGAGAGAGAGAGAGAAAGAGAAGCTGTGAGTGAGAGAGTGAGATAAAGAGAAGCTGTGAGTTAGAGAGAGACAGAGAAAGAGAAGCTGTGAGTGAGAGAGAGAGAAAAAAAGAAGCTGTGAGTGAGAGAGAGAGAGAGAAAAAGAGAAGCTGTGAGTGAGAGAGAGAGAAGCTGTGAGTGAGAGTGAGAGAGAAAGAGAAGCTGTGAGTGAGAGAGTGAGAGAAAGAGAAGCTGTGAGTGAGAGAGAGAGAAAGAAAGAGAAGCTGTGAGTGAGAGAGAGAAGCTGTGAGTGAGAGAGAGAGAAAGAGAAGCTCTGAGTGAGAGAGAGAGAAAGAGAAGCTGTGAGTGTGAGAGAGAGTGAGAAAAAGGGAAGCTGTGAGTGAGCGTGAGAGAGAGAATCTGTGACAGTGGGAGAGAGAAAGAGAGAAAGAGAAGCTGTGAGTGAGAGAGAGAGAAAGAAAGAGAAGTTATGAGTGAGAGAGAGAGAAGCTGTGAGTGAGAGTGAGAAGTAGAAAGAGAATCTGTGAGTGAGAGAGAGAGAGAGAAGCTGTGAGAGAGAGAGAGAAGCTGTGAGTGAGAGAGAAAGAAAGAAATAGAAGCTGTGAGTGAGTGAGAGAGAGAGAAGCTGTGAGTGAGAGAGAGAGAGAGAAGCTGTGAGTGAGAGAGAAAGGGAAAGAGAGGCTGTGAGTGAGAGAGAGAGAGAGAGAGAAAGAGAAGGTGTGAGTGAGAGAAAGAGAGAGAAAGAGAAGCTGAGAGAGAGAGAGAGAAGCTGTGAGTGAGAGAGAAAGAAAGAAATAGAATCTGTGAGTGAGTGAGAGAGAGAGAAGCTGTGAGTGAGAGAGAGAGAGAAGCTGAGTGAGAGAGAGAGAAAGAGAAGCTGTGAGTGAGAGAGAGAGAGAAAGAGAAGCTGTGAGAGAGAGAAAGAGAAGCTGTGAGTGAGAGAGAAAGAGAAGCTGTGAGTGAGAGAGAGAGAAAGAGAAGCTGTGAGTGAGAGAGAGAGAAAGAAAGAGAAGCTGTGAGTGAGAGAGAGAGAAGCTGTGAGTGAGAGAGAGAGGGAGAAAGAGAAGCTGTGAGTGAGAGAGAGAGAAAGAGAAGCTGTGAGTGAGAGAGAGAGAAAGAGAAGCTGTGAGAGAGAGAAGTTGTGAGTGAGTGAGAGAGAGAGAAGCTGTGTGTGTGTGAGAGAGAGAGAAGCTGTGAGTGAGAGAGAGAGAGAGAGAGAAGGAGAAGCTGTGAGTGAGATAGAGAGAGAGAAAGAGAAGCTGTGAGTGTGAGAGAGAGAGAAGCTGTGAGTGAGAGAGAAAGAGAAGTTGTGAGTGAGAGAGAAAGAGAAGCTGTGTGTGTGTGTGTGAGAGAGAAGCTGTGAGTGAGAGAGAGAGAAAGAGAAGCTGTGAGTGAGAGAGAGAGAGAAAGAGAAGCTGTGAGTGAGAGAGTGAGATAAAGAGAAGCTGTGAGTTAGAGAGAGACAGAGAAAGAGAAGCTGTGAGTGAGAGAGAGAGAAAAAAAGAAGCTGTGAGTGAGAGAGAGAGAGAAAGAGAAGCTGTGTGTGTGTGAGAGAGAGAGAAGCTGTGAGTGAGAGAGAGAGAAAGAAGCTGTGAGTGAGAGAGAGAGAGAAAGAGAAGCTGTGAGTGAGAGAGTGAGATAAAGAGAAGCTGTGAGTTAGAGAGAGACAGAGAAAGAGAAGCTGTGAGTGAGAGAGAGAGAGAAAAAAAGAAGCTGTGAGTGAGAGAGAGAGAGAAAGAGAAGCTGTGAGTGAGAGAGAGAGAGAAGCTGTGAGTGAGAGTGAGAGAGAAAGAGAAGCTGTGAGTGAGAGAGAGAGAGAAAGAGAAGCTGTGTGAGAGAGAGAAGTTGTGAGTGAGTGAGAGAGAGAGAAGCTGTGTGTGTGAGAGAGAGAGAGAAGCTGTGAGTGAGAGAGAGAGAGAGAGAAGGAGAAGCTGTGAGTGAGATAGAGAGAGAGAAAGAGAAGCTGTGAGTGAGAGAGAGAGAGAAGCTGTGAGTGAGAGAGAAAGAGAAGTTGTGAGTGAGAGAGAAAGAGAAGCTGTGTGTGTGTGAGAGAGAGAGAAGCTGTGAGTGAGAGAGAGAGAAAGAGAAGCTGTGAGTGAGAGAGAGAGAGAAAGAGAAGCTGTGAGTGAGAGAGTGAGATAAAGAGAAGCTGTGAGTTAGAGAGAGACAGAGAAAGAGAAGCTGTGAGTGAGAGAGAGAGAAAAAAAGAAGCTGTGAGTGAGAGAGAGAGAGAGAGAAAGAGAAGCTGTGTGTGTGTGTGAGAGAGAGAAGCTGTGAGTGAGAGAGAGAGAAAGAAGCTGTGAGTGAGAGAGAGAGAGAAAGAGAAGCTGTGAGTGAGAGAGTGAGATAAAGAGAAGCTGTGAGTTAGAGAGAGACAGAGAAAGAGAAGCTGTGAGTGAGAGAGAGAGAAAAAAAGAAGCTGTGAGTGAGAGAGAGAGAGAGAGAGAAAGAGAAGCTGTGAGTGAGAGAGAGAGAAGCTGTGAGTGAGAGTGAGAGAGAAAGAGAAGCTGTGAGTGAGAGAGTGAGAGAAAGAGAAGCTGTGAGTGAGAGAGAGAGAAAGAAAGAGAAGCTGTGAGTGAGAGAGAGAAGCTGTGAGTGAGAGAGAGAGAAAGAGAAGCTCTGAGTGAGAGAGAGAGAAAGAGAAGCTGTGAGTGTGAGAGAGAGTGAGAAAAAGGGAAGCTGTGAGTGAGCGTGAGAGAGAGAAGCTGTGACAGTGGGAGAGAGAAAGAGAGAAAGAGAAGCTGTGAGTGAGAGAGAGAGAAAGAAAGAGAAGTTATGAGTGAGAGAGAGAGAAGCTGTGAGTGAGAGTGAGAAGTAGAAAGAGAATCTGTGAGTGAGAGAGAGAGAGAGAGAGTAGCTGTGAGTGAGAGAGAGAGAAAGAGAAGCTGTGAGTGAGTGAGAGAGAAAGAGAAGCTGTGAGAGAGAGAGAGAAGCTGTGAGTGAGAGAGAAAGAAAGAAATAGAAGCTGTGAGTGAGTGAGAGAGAGAGAAGCTGTGAGTGAGAGAGAGAGAGAAGCTGTGAGTGAGAGAGAAAGGGAAAGAGAGGCTGTGAGTGAGAGAGAGAGAGAGAGAGAAAGAGAAGGTGTGAGTGAGAGAAAGAGAGAGAAAGAGAAGCTGAGAGAGAGAGAGAGAAGCTGTGAGAGAGAAAGAAAGAAATAGAAGCTGTGAGTGAGTGAGAGAGAGCGAAGCTGTGAGTGAGAGAGAGAGAGAAGCTGTGAGTGAGAGAGAGAGAGAAAGAGAAGCTGTGAGTGAGAGAGAGAGAGAAAGAGAAGCTGTGAGAGAGAGAAAGAGAAGCTGTGAGTGAGAGAGAAAGAGAAGCTGTGAGTGAGAGAGAGAAAGAGAAGCTGTGAGTGAGAGAGAGAGAAAGAAAGAGAAGCTGTGAGTGAGAGAGAGAGAAGCTGTGAGTGAGAGAGAGAGGGAGAAAGAGAAGCTGTGAGTGAGAGAGAGAGAAAGAGAAGCTGTGAGTGAGAGAGAGAGAAAGAGAAGCTGTGAGAGAGAGAGAAGTTGTGAGTGAGTGAGAGAGAGAGAAGCTGTGTGTGTGTGAGAGAGAGAGAAGCTGTGAGTGAGAGAGAGAGAGAGAGAAGGAGAAGCTGTGAGTGAGATAGAGAGTGAGAAAGAGAAGCTGTGAGTGAGAGAGAGAGAGAAGCTGTGAGTGAGAGAGAAAGAGAAGTTGTGAGTGAGAGAGAAAGAGAAGCTGTGTGTGTGTGTGAGAGAGAGAAGCTGTGAGTGAGAGAGAGAGAAAGAGAAGCTGTGAGTGAGAGAGAGAGAGAAAGAGAAGCTGTGTGTGTGTGAGAGAGAGAGAAGCTGTGAGTGAGAGAGAGAGAAAGAAGCTGTGAGTGAGAGAGAGAGAGAAAGAGAAGCTGTGAGTGAGAGAGTGAGATAAAGAGAAGCTGTGAGTTAGAGAGAGACAGAGAAAGAGAAGCTGTGAGTGAGAGAGAGAGAGAAAAAAAGAAGCTGTGAGTGAGAGAGAGAGAGAGAGAGAAAGAGAAGCTGTGAGTGAGAGAGAGAGAGAGAAGCTGTGAGTGAGAGTGAGAGAGAAAGAGAAGCTGTGAGTGAGAGAGTGAGAGAAAGAGAAGCTGTGAGTGAGAGAGAGAAAGAAAGAGAAGATGTGAGTGAGAGAGAGATGCTGTGAGTGAGAGAGAGAGAAAGAGAAGCTCTGAGTGAGAGAGAGAGAGAAAGAGAAGCTGTGATTGTGAGAGAGAGTGAGTAAAAGGGAAGCTGTGAGTGAGCGTGAGAGAGAGAAGCTGTGACAGTGGGAGAGAGAAAGAGAGAAAGAGAAGCTGTGAGTGAGAGAGAGAGAAAGAAAGAGAAGTTATGAGTGAGAGAGAGAGAAGCTGTGAGTGAGAGTGAGAAGTAGAAAGAGAATCTGTGAGTGAGAGAGAGAGAGAGAGTAGCTGTGAGTGAGAGAGAGAGAGAAGCTGTGAGTGAGTGAGTGAGAGAGAGAAGCTGTGAGTGAGAGAGAGAAAGAGAAGCTGTGAGTGAGAGAGAAAGGGAAAGAGAGGCTGTGAGTGAGAGAGAGAGAGAGAAAGAGAAGGTGTGAGTGAGAGAAAGAGAGAGAAAGAGAAGCTGAGAGAGAGAGAGAAGCTGGGAGTGAGAGAGAAAGAAAGAAATAGAAGCTGTGAGTGAGTGAGAGAGAGAGAAGCTGTGAGTGAGAGAGAGAGAGAAAGAGAAGCTGTGAGTGAGAGAGAGAGAGAAAGAGAAGCTGTGAGAGAGAGAAAGAGAAGCTGTGAGTGAGAGAGAGAGAAGCTGTGAGTGAGAGAGAGAGAAAGAAAGAGAAGCTGTGAGTGAGAGAGAGAGAAGCTGTGAGTGAGAGAGAGAGGGAGAAAGAGAAGCTGTGAGTGAGAGAGAGAGAAAGAGAAGCTGTGAGTGAGAGAGAGAGAGAGAAAGAGAAGCTGTGAGAGAGAGAGAAGTTGTGAGTGAGTGAGAGAGAGAGAAGCTGTGTGTGTGAGAGAGAGAGAGAAGCTGTGAGTGAGAGAGAGAGAGAGAGAAGGAGAAGCTGTGAGTGAGATAGAGAGAGAGAAAGAGAAGCTGTGAGTGAGAGAGAGAGAGAAGCTGTGAGTGAGAGAGAAAGAGAAGTTGTGAGTGAGAGAGAAAGAGAAGCTGTGTGTGTGTGAGAGAGAGAGAAGCTGTGAGTGAGAGAGAGAGAAAGAGAAGCTGTGAGTGAGAGAGAGAGAGAAAGAGAAGCTGTGAGTGAGAGAGTGAGATAAAGAGAAGCTGTGAGTTAGAGAGAGACAGAGAAAGAGAAGCTGTGAGTGAGAGAGAGAGAAAAAAAGAAGCTGTGAGTGAGAGAGAGAGAGAGAGAAAGAGAAGCTGTGTGTGTGTGTGAGAGAGAGAAGCTGTGAGTGAGAGAGAGAGAAAGAAGCTGTGAGTGAGAGAGAGAGAGAAAGAGAAGCTGTGAGTGAGAGAGTGAGATAAAGAGAAGCTGTGAGTTAGAGAGAGACAGAGAAAGAGAAGCTGTGAGTGAGAGAGAGAGAAAAAAAGAAGCTGTGAGTGAGAGAGAGAGAGAGAGAAAAAGAGAAGCTGTGAGTGAGAGAGAGAGAAGCTGTGAGTGAGAGTGAGAGAGAAAGAGAAGCTGTGAGTGAGAGAGTGAGAGAAAGAGAAGCTGTGAGTGAGAGAGAGAGAAAGAAAGAGAAGCTGTGAGTGAGAGAGAGAAGCTGTGAGTGAGAGAGAGAGAAAGAGAAGCTCTGAGTGAGAGAGAGAGAAAGAGAAGCTGTGAGTGTGAGAGAGAGTGAGAAAAAGGGAAGCTGTGAGTGAGCGTGAGAGAGAGAATCTGTCACAGTGGGAGAGAGAAAGAGAGAAAGAGAAGCTGTGAGTGAGAGAGAGAGAAAGAAAGAGAAGTTATGAGTGAGAGAGAGAGAAGCTGTGAGTGAGAGTGAGAAGTAGAAAGAGAATCTGTGAGTGAGAGAGAGAGAGAGAGAAGCTGTGAGAGAGAGAGAGAAGCTGTGAGTGAGAGAGAAAGAAAGAAATAGAAGCTGTGAGTGAGTGAGAGAGAGAGAAGCTGTGAGTGAGAGAGAGAGAGAGAAGCTGTGAGTGAGAGAGAAAGGGAAAGAGAGGCTGTGAGTGAGAGAGAGAGAGAGAGAGAAAGAGAAGGTGTGAGTGAGAGAAAGAGAGAGAAAGAGAAGCTGAGAGAGAGAGAGAGAAGCTGTGAGTGAGAGAGAAAGAAAGAAATAGAATCTGTGAGTGAGTGAGAGAGAGAGAAGCTGTGAGTGAGAGAGAGAGAGAAGCTGAGTGAGAGAGAGAGAAAGAGAAGCTGTGAGTGAGAGAGAGAGAGAAAGAGAAGCTGTGAGAGAGAGAAAGAGAAGCTGTGAGTGAGAGAGAAAGAGAAGCTGTGAGTGAGAGAGAGAGAAAGAGAAGCTGTGAGTGAGAGAGAGAGAAAGAAAGAGAAGCTGTGAGTGAGAGAGAGAGAAGCTGTGAGTGAGAGAGAGAGGGAGAAAGAGAAGCTGTGAGTGAGAGAGAGAGAAAGAGAAGCTGTGAGTGAGAGAGAGAGAAAGAGAAGCTGTGAGAGAGAGAAGTTGTGAGTGAGTGAGAGAGAGAGAAGCTGTGTGTGTGTGAGAGAGAGAGAAGCTGTGAGTGAGAGAGAGAGAGAGAGAGAAGGAGAAGCTGTGAGTGAGATAGAGAGAGAGAAAGAGAAGCTGTGAGTGTGAGAGAGAGAGAAGCTGTGAGTGAGAGAGAAAGAGAAGTTGTGAGTGAGAGAGAAAGAGAAGCTGTGTGTGTGTGTGTGAGAGAGAAGCTGTGAGTGAGAGAGAGAGAAAGAGAAGCTGTGAGTGAGAGAGAGAGAGAAAGAGAAGCTGTGAGTGAGAGAGTGAGATAAAGAGAAGCTGTGAGTTAGAGAGAGACAGAGAAAGAGAAGCTGTGAGTGAGAGAGAGAGAAAAAAAGAAGCTGTGAGTGAGAGAGAGAGAGAAAGAGAAGCTGTGTGTGTGTGAGAGAGAGAGAAGCTGTGAGTGAGAGAGAGAGAAAGAAGCTGTGAGTGAGAGAGAGAGAGAAAGAGAAGCTGTGAGTGAGAGAGTGAGATAAAGAGAAGCTGTGAGTTAGAGAGAGACAGAGAAAGAGAAGCTGTGAGTGAGAGAGAGAGAGAAAAAAAGAAGCTGTGAGTGAGAGAGAGAGAGAAAGAGAAGCTGTGAGTGAGAGAGAGAGAGAAGCTGTGAGTGAGAGTGAGAGAGAAAGAGAAGCTGTGAGTGAGAGAGAGAGAGAAAGAGAAGCTGTGTGAGAGAGAGAAGTTGTGAGTGAGTGAGAGAGAGAGAAGCTGTGTGTGTGAGAGAGAGAGAGAAGCTGTGAGTGAGAGAGAGAGAGAGAGAAGGAGAAGCTGTGAGTGAGATAGAGAGAGAGAAAGAGAAGCTGTGAGTGAGAGAGAGAGAGAAGCTGTGAGTGAGAGAGAAAGAGAAGTTGTGAGTGAGAGAGAAAGAGAAGCTGTGTGTGTGTGAGAGAGAGAGAAGCTGTGAGTGAGAGAGAGAGAAAGAGAAGCTGTGAGTGAGAGAGAGAGAGAAAGAGAAGCTGTGAGTGAGAGAGTGAGATAAAGAGAAGCTGTGAGTTAGAGAGAGACAGAGAAAGAGAAGCTGTGAGTGAGAGAGAGAGAAAAAAAGAAGCTGTGAGTGAGAGAGAGAGAGAGAGAAAGAGAAGCTGTGTGTGTGTGTGAGAGAGAGAAGCTGTGAGTGAGAGAGAGAGAAAGAAGCTGTGAGTGAGAGAGAGAGAGAAAGAGAAGCTGTGAGTGAGAGAGTGAGATAAAGAGAAGCTGTGAGTTAGAGAGAGACAGAGAAAGAGAAGCTGTGAGTGAGAGAGAGAGAAAAAAAGAAGCTGTGAGTGAGAGAGAGAGAGAGAGAGAAAGAGAAGCTGTGAGTGAGAGAGAGAGAAGCTGTGAGTGAGAGTGAGAGAGAAAGAGAAGCTGTGAGTGAGAGAGTGAGAGAAAGAGAAGCTGTGAGTGAGAGAGAGAGAAAGAAAGAGAAGCTGTGAGTGAGAGAGAGAAGCTGTGAGTGAGAGAGAGAGAAAGAGAAGCTCTGAGTGAGAGAGAGAGAAAGAGAAGCTGTGAGTGTGAGAGAGAGTGAGAAAAAGGGAAGCTGTGAGTGAGCGTGAGAGAGAGAAGCTGTGACAGTGGGAGAGAGAAAGAGAGAAAGAGAAGCTGTGAGTGAGAGAGAGAGAAAGAAAGAGAAGTTATGAGTGAGAGAGAGAGAAGCTGTGAGTGAGAGTGAGAAGTAGAAAGAGAATCTGTGAGTGAGAGAGAGAGAGAGAGAGTAGCTGTGAGTGAGAGAGAGAGAAAGAGAAGCTGTGAGTGAGTGAGAGAGAAAGAGAAGCTGTGAGAGAGAGAGAGAAGCTGTGAGTGAGAGAGAAAGAAAGAAATAGAAGCTGTGAGTGAGTGAGAGAGAGAGAAGCTGTGAGTGAGAGAGAGAGAGAAGCTGTGAGTGAGAGAGAAAGGGAAAGAGAGGCTGTGAGTGAGAGAGAGAGAGAGAGAGAAAGAGAAGGTGTGAGTGAGAGAAAGAGAGAGAAAGAGAAGCTGAGAGAGAGAGAGAGAAGCTGTGAGAGAGAAAGAAAGAAATAGAAGCTGTGAGTGAGTGAGAGAGAGCGAAGCTGTGAGTGAGAGAGAGAGAGAAGCTGTGAGTGAGAGAGAGAGAGAAAGAGAAGCTGTGAGTGAGAGAGAGAGAGAAAGAGAAGCTGTGAGAGAGAGAAAGAGAAGCTGTGAGTGAGAGAGAAAGAGAAGCTGTGAGTGAGAGAGAGAAAGAGAAGCTGTGAGTGAGAGAGAGAGAAAGAAAGAGAAGCTGTGAGTGAGAGAGAGAGAAGCTGTGAGTGAGAGAGAGAGGGAGAAAGAGAAGCTGTGAGTGAGAGAGAGAGAAAGAGAAGCTGTGAGTGAGAGAGAGAGAAAGAGAAGCTGTGAGAGAGAGAGAAGTTGTGAGTGAGTGAGAGAGAGAGAAGCTGTGTGTGTGTGAGAGAGAGAGAAGCTGTGAGTGAGAGAGAGAGAGAGAGAAGGAGAAGCTGTGAGTGAGATAGAGAGTGAGAAAGAGAAGCTGTGAGTGAGAGAGAGAGAGAAGCTGTGAGTGAGAGAGAAAGAGAAGTTGTGAGTGAGAGAGAAAGAGAAGCTGTGTGTGTGTGTGAGAGAGAGAAGCTGTGAGTGAGAGAGAGAGAAAGAGAAGCTGTGAGTGAGAGAGAGAGAGAAAGAGAAGCTGTGTGTGTGTGAGAGAGAGAGAAGCTGTGAGTGAGAGAGAGAGAAAGAAGCTGTGAGTGAGAGAGAGAGAGAAAGAGAAGCTGTGAGTGAGAGAGTGAGATAAAGAGAAGCTGTGAGTTAGAGAGAGACAGAGAAAGAGAAGCTGTGAGTGAGAGAGAGAGAGAAAAAAAGAAGCTGTGAGTGAGAGAGAGAGAGAGAGAGAAAGAGAAGCTGTGAGTGAGAGAGAGAGAGAGAAGCTGTGAGTGAGAGTGAGAGAGAAAGAGAAGCTGTGAGTGAGAGAGTGAGAGAAAGAGAAGCTGTGAGTGAGAGAGAGAAAGAAAGAGAAGATGTGAGTGAGAGAGAGATGCTGTGAGTGAGAGAGAGAGAAAGAGAAGCTCTGAGTGAGAGAGAGAGAGAAAGAGAAGCTGTGATTGTGAGAGAGAGTGAGTAAAAGGGAAGCTGTGAGTGAGCGTGAGAGAGAGAAGCTGTGACAGTGGGAGAGAGAAAGAGAGAAAGAGAAGCTGTGAGTGAGAGAGAGAGAAAGAAAGAGAAGTTTTAAGTGAGAGAGAGAGAAGCTGTGAGTGAGAGTGAGAAGTAGAAAGAGAATCTGTGAGTGAGAGAGAGAGAGAGAGTAGCTGTGAGTGAGAGAGAGAGAGAAGCTGTGAGTGAGTGAGTGAGAGAGAGAAGCTGTGAGTGAGAGAGAGAAAGAGAAGCTGTGAGTGAGAGAAAGAGAGAGAGAGAAAGAGAAGCTGTGAGTGAGAGAGAGATAAAGAGAAGCTGTGAGTTAGAGAGAGAGAGAAAGAGAAGCTGTGAGTGAGAGAGAGAGAGAAAGAGAAGCTGTGTGAGAGAGAGAATCTGTGAGTGAGAGAGAGAGAGAGAAAGAAAGATAAGATGTCAGTGAGAGAGGGAGAGAGAGAGAGAGAAGCTGTGAGTGAGAGAGAGAGAGAAAGATAAGCTGTGTGAGAGAGGGAGATAAAGAGAAGCTGTGAGTGAGAGAGAGAGAGTGAGAAGCTGTGAGTGAGAGAGAGAGAGAAGCTGTGAGTGAGAGAGAGAGAGAGAAAGAGAAGCTGTGAGTGTGAGAGAGAGAGAAAGAGGAGCTGTGTGTGAGAGAGAGAAGCTGTGAGTGAGAGAGAAAGAAAGAAATAGAAGCTGTGAGTGAGTGAGAGAGAGAGAAGCTGTGAGTGAGAGAGAGAGAGAAGCTGTGAGTGAGAGAGAGAGAGAGAAAGAGAAGCTGTGAGTGAGAGAGAGAGAGAAAGAGAAGCTGTGAGAGAGAGAAAGAGAAGCTGTGAGTGAGAGAGAAAGAGAAGCTGTGAGTGAGAGAGTGAAAGAAAGAGAAGCTGTGAGTGAGAGAGAGAAAAAGAAGCTGTGAGTGAGATAGAGAGAGAGAAAGAGAAGCTGTGAGAGAGAGAGAGAAGCTGTGAGTGAGAGAGAAAGAAAGAAATAGAAGCTGTGAGTGAGTGAGAGAGAGAGAAGCTGTGAGTGAGAGAGAGAGAGAAGCTGTGAGTGAGAGAGAGAGAGAGAGAGAGAGAAGCTGTGAGTGAGAGAGAGAAAGAGAAGTTGTGAGAGAGAGAAAGGGAAGCTGTGAGTGAGAGAGAAAGAGAAGCTGTGAGTGAGAGAGAGAGAAAGAGAAGCTGTGAGAGAGAGAGAGAGACAGAAGCTGTGAGTGAGAGAGAGAGAGAGAAAGAGAAGCTGTGTGAGAGAGTGAAGCTGTGAGTGTGAGAGAAAGAGAGGCTGTGAGTGAGAGAGAGAGAGAGAAGCTGAGTGAGAGAGAGATAAAGAGAAGCTGTGAGTTAGAGAGAGAGAGAGAAAGAGAAGCTGTGAGTGAGACAGAGAGAAAGAGAAGCTGTGTGTGTGTGAGAGAGAGAGAAGCTGTGAGTGAGAGAGAGAGAAAGAGAAGCTGTGAGTGAGAGAGAAAGCTGGGAGTGAGAGAGAAAGAGAAAGAGAAGCTGGGAGTGAGAGAGAGAGAAGCTGTGAGTGAGAGAGTGAGAGAAACTGTGAGTGAGTGAGAGAGAGAGAAGCTGTGAGTGAGTGAGAGAGAGAGAGAAGCTGTGAGTGAGAGAGAGAGAAAGAGAAGCTGTGAGTGAGTGAGTGAGAGACAAGGTGTGAGTGAGAGAGAGAGAGAGAAGCTGTGAGTGAGAGAGAAAGAAAGATAGAGAAGCTGTGAGTGAGAGAGAGAGAGAAAGAGAAGCTGTGAGTGAGAGAGAGAGAGAAAGAGAAGCTGTGAGTGAGAGAGAGAAAGAAAGAAAGAGAAGCTGTGAGTGAGAGAGAGAGAGAAAGTGAAGATGTGAGTGAGAGAGAGAAAGAGGTGTGAGTGAGTGAGAGAGAGAAAGAGAAGCTGTGTGAGAGAAAGAGAAAGAGAAGCTGTGACTGAGAGAGAGATAAAGACAAGTTGTGAGTTAGAGAGAGACAGAGAGAGAGAGAGTAGCTGTGAGTGAGAAAGAGAGAGAAGCTGTGAGTGAGTGAGAGAGAGAAAGAGATGTGAGTGAGAGAGAGAAAGAGAAACTGTGAGTGAGAGAGAGAGAGAGAAAGAAAGAGAAGCTGTGAGTGAGAGAGAGATAAAGAGAAGCTGTGAGTTAGAGAGAGACAGAGAAAGAGAAGCTGTGAGTGAGAGAGAGAGAAGCTGTGAGTGACAGAGAGAGAGAAAGAGAAGCTGTGAGTGTGAGAGAGAGAGAGATAGAGAAGCTGTGAGTGAGAGAGAGAGAGAAAGAAAAGCTGTGAGTGAGGGAGTGAGAGAAAGAGAAGCTGTGAGTATGAGAGTGAGAAAGAAAGAGAAGCTGTGAGTGAGAGAGAGGGTGAAAGAGAAGCTGTGATTGTGAGAGAGAGGGAGAAAAAGGGAAGCTGTGAGTGAGCATGAGAGAGAGAGAGAGAAGCTGTGACAGTGGGAGAGAGAGAGAGAGAAAGAGAAGCTGTGAGTGAGAGAGAGAGAAAGAAAGAGAAGCTATGAACGAGAGAGAGAGAGAGAAGCTGTGAGTTAGAGAGAGAGAGAGAGGGAAAGAGAAGCTGTGAGTGAGAAAGAGAGACAGAGAAAGAGAAGCTGTGAGTGAGAGAGAGAGAGCTAGAAGCTGTGAGTGAGTGAGAGAGAGAAAGAGAAGCTGTAAGTGCGAGAGAGAGAAAGAGAAGCTGTGAGTGAGAGAGA
Source organism: Bradypodion ventrale (assembly GCA_035047345.1). Taxonomy (NCBI): domain Eukaryota; kingdom Metazoa; phylum Chordata; class Lepidosauria; order Squamata; family Chamaeleonidae; genus Bradypodion; species Bradypodion ventrale. Next base: position 7,151,473 of record JAWDJE010000018.1, on the reverse strand, counting down.
GATAGAGAAGCTGTGAGGTAGAGAGAGAGAGAGAAAGAGAAGCTGTGAGTGAGAGAGAGAGAGAGAAAAAGAAAATCTGTGAGTGAGAGAGAGAGAGAAGCTGTGAGTAAGAGAGAGAAAGAGAAGCTGTGAGTGAGACAGAGAGAGAGAAAGAGAAGCTGTGAGTGAAAGAGAGAGAGAGAAAGAGAAGCTGTGAGTGAGAGAGATAAAGAGAAGCTGTGAGTTAGAGAGAGACAGAGAAAGAGCTGTGAGTGAGAAAGAGAGAGAAAGAGAAGCTGTGAGAGAGAGAGAGAAGCTGTGAGTGAGAGAGAGAGAAAGAGAAGCTGTGAGTGAGAGAGAGAGAGAGAGAAGATGTGAGTGTGAGATTGTGAGAGAGAAAGAGAAGCTGTGAGTGAGAGAGAGAAGCTGTGAGTGACAGAGAGAGATAGAGAAAGTGTGAGTGTGAGAGAGAGAGAGAAAGAGAAGCTGTGAGTGAGAGAGAGATAAAGAGAAGCTGTGAGTGAGAGAGAGAGAGAAAGAGAACCTGTGAGTTAGAGAGAGAGAGACAAAGAGAAGCTGTGAGTGAGAGAGGGAGAGAAAGAGAAGCTGTGTGTGTGTGAGAGAGAGAAGCTGTGAGTGTGAGAGAGAGAAAGAGAAGATGTTAGTGAGATTGAGAGAGAGAAAGAGAAGCTGTGAGTGAGAGAGAGAGAAGCTGTGAGTGAGAGGGAGAGAGAGAAAGAGAAGGTGTGAGTGAGAGAGAGAAAGAGAAGGTGTGAGTGAGAGAGAGGGAGAAGCTGTGAGTGAGAGAGAGGGAGAGAAGATGTGAGTGAGAGAGAGAAAGAGAAAGAGAAACTGTGAGTGAGTGAGAGAGAGAGATAAAGAGAAGCTGTGAGTGAGAGAGGGAGATAAAGAAAAGCTGTGAGTGAGAGAGAGAAAGAGAAGCTGGGAGTGAGTAAAAGAGAGAGAGAAGCTGTGAGTGAGAGAGAAAGAAAGAAAGAGAAGCTGTGAGTGAGAGAGAGAGAGAAACTGTGAGTGAGAGAGAGAGAGAGAAAGAGAAGCTGTGAGTGAGAGAGAGAGAGAAAGAAAGAGAAGCTGTGAGTGAGAGAGAGAGAAGCTGTGAGTGAGAGAGAGAGGGAGAAAGAGAAGCTGTGAGTGAGAGAGAGAGAGAAAAAAAGAAGCTGTGAGTGAGAGAGAGAGAGAGAGAAAGAGAAGCTGTGAGTGAGAGAGAGAGAGAGAAGCTGTGAGTGAGAGTGAGAGAGAAAGAGAAGCTGTGAGTGAGAGAGTGAGAGAAAGAGAAGCTGTGAGTGAGAGAGAGAAAGAAAGAGAAGATGTGAGTGAGAGAGAGAAGCTGTGAGTGAGAGAGAGAGAAAGAGAAGCTCTGAGTGAGAGAGAGAGAGAAAGAGAAGCTGTGAGTGTGAGAGAGAGTGAGAAAAAGGGAAGCTGTGAGTGAGCGTGAGAGAGAGAAGCTGTGACAGTGGGAGAGAGAAAGAGAGAAAGAGAAGCTGTGAGTGAGAGAGAGAGAAAGAAAGAGAAGTTATGAGTGAGAGAGAGAGAAGCTGTGAGTGAGAGTGAGAAGTAGAAAGAGAATCTGTGAGTGAGAGAGAGAGAGAGAGTAGCTGTGAGTGAGAGAGAGAGAGAAGCTGTGAGTGAGTGAGTGAGAGAGAGAAGCTGTGAGTGAGAGAGAGAAAGAGAAGCTGTGAGTGAGAGAAAGAGAGAGAGAGAAAGAGAAGCTGTGAGTGAGAGAGAGATAAAGAGAAGCTGTGAGTTAGAGAGAGAGAGAAAGAGAAGCTGTGAGTGAGAGAGAGAGAGAAAGAGAAGCTGTGTGAGAGAGAGAATCTGTGAGTGAGAGAGAGAGGGAGAAAGAAAGAGAAGATGTCAGTGAGAGAGGGAGAGAGAGAGAGAGAAGCTGTGAGTGAGAGAGAGAGAGAAAGATAAGCTGTGTGAGAGAGGGAGAGAAAGAGAAGCTGTGAGTGAGAGAGAGAGAGTGAGAAGCTGTGAGTGAGAGAGAGAGAGAAGCTGTGAGTGAGAGAGAGAGAGAGAAAGAGAAGCTGTGAGTGTGAGAGAGAGAGAAAGAGGAGCTGTGTGTGTGAGAGAGAAGCTGTGAGTGAGAGAGAAAGAAAGAAATAGAAGCTGTGAGTGAGAGAGAGAGAGAGAAGCTGTGAGTGAGAGAGAGAGAGAAGCTGTGAGTGAGAGAGAGAGAGAAAAAGAGAAGCTGTGAGAGAGAGAAAGAGAAGCTGTGAGTGAGAGAGAAAGAGAAGCTGTGAGAGAGTGAAAGAAAGAGAAGCTGTGAGTGAGAGAGAGAAAAAGAAGCTGTGAGTGAGATAGAGAGAGAGAAAGAGAAGCTGTGAGAGAGAGAGAAGCTGTGAGTGAGAGAGAAAGAAAGAAATAGAAGCTGTGAGTGAGTGAGAGAGAGAGAAGCTGTGAGTGAGAGAGAGAGAGAAGCTGTGAGTGAGAGAGAGAGAGAGAGAGAGACAGCTGTGAGTGAGAGAGAGAAAGAGAAGTTGTGAGAAGAGAGAAAGGGAAGCTGTGAGTGAGAGAGAAAGAGAAGCTGTGAGTGAGAGAGAGAGAAAGAGAAGCTGTGTGAGAGAGAGAGAGACAGAAGCTGTGAGTGAGAGAGAGAGAGAGAAAGAGAAGCTGTGTGAGAGAGAGAAGCTGTGTGTGAGAGAAAGAGAGGCTGTGAGTGAGAGAGAGAGAGAGAAGCTGAGTGAGAGAGAGATAAAGAGAAGCTGTGAGTTAGAGAGAGAGAGAGAAAGAGAAGCTGTGAGTGAGACAGAGAGAAAGAGAAGCTGTGTGTGTGAGAGAGAGAGAGAAGCTGTGAGTGAGAGAGAGAGAAAGAGAAGCTGTGAGTGAGAGAGAAAGCTGGGAGTGAGAGAGAAAGAGAAAGAGAAGCTGTGAGTGAGAGAGAGAGAAGCTGTGAGTGAGAGAGAGAGAGAAACTGTGAGTGAGAGAGAGAGAGAGAAGCTGTGAGTGAGTGAGTGAGAGAGAGAGAAGCTGTGAGTGAGAGAGAGAGAGAAAGAGAAGCTGTGAGTGAGTGAGTGAGACACAAGGTGTGAGTGAGAGAGAGAGAGAGAAGCTGTGAGTGAGAGAGAAAGAAAGATAGAGAAGCTGTGAGTGAGAGAGAGAAAGAGAAGCTGTGAGAGAGAGAGAGAGAAAGAGAAGCTGTGAGTGAGAGAGAGAAAGAAAGAAAGAGAAGCTGTGAGTGAGAGAGAGAGAGAAAGTGAAGATGTGAGTGAGAGAGAGAAAGAGGTGTGAGTGAGTGAGAGAGAGAAAGAGAAGCTGTGAGAGAGAGAAAGAAAGAGAAGCTGTGACTGAGAGAGAGATAAAGACAAGTTGTGAGTTAGAGAGAGACAGAGAGAGAGAGTAGCTGTGAGTGAGAAAGAGAGAGAAGCTGTGAGTGAGAGAGAGAGAAGCTGTGAGTGACAGAGAGAGAGAAAGAGAAGCTGTGAGTGTGAGAGAGAGATAGAGAAGCTGTGAGTGAGAGAGAGAGAGAAAGAAAAGCTGTGAGTGAGGGAGTGAGAGAAAGAGAAGCTGTGAGTATGAGAGTGAGAAAGAAAGAGAAGCTGTGAGTGAGAGAGAGGGTGAAAGAGAAGCTGTGATTGTGAGAGAGAGGGAGAAAAAGGGAAGCTGTGAGTGAGCGTGAGAGAGAGAGAGAGAAGCTGTGACAGTGGGAGAGAGAGAGAGAGAAAGAGAAGCTGTGAGTGAGAGAGAGAGAAAGAAAGAGAAGCTATGAGCAAGAGAGAGAGAGAGAAGCTGTGAGTTAGAGAGAGAGAGAGAGGGAAAGAGAAGCTGTGAGTGAGAAAGAGAGACAGAGAAAGAGAAGCTGTGAGTGAGAGAGAGAGAGCTAGAAGCTGTGAGTGAGTGAGAGAGAGAAAGAGAAGCTGTAAGTGCGAGAGAGAGAAAGAGAAGCTGTGAGTGAGAGAGAGATAGAGAAGCTGTGAGTTAGAGAGAGAGAGAGAAAGAGAAGCTGTGAGTGAGAGAGAGAGAGAGAAAAAGAGAATCTGTGAGTGAGAGAGAGAGAGAGAAGCTGTGAGTAAGAGAGAGAAAGAGAAGCTGTGAGTGAGACAGAGAGAGAGAAAGAGAAGCTGTGAGTGAAAGAGAGAGAGAGAAAGAGAAGCTGTGAGTGAGAGAGATAAAGAGAAGCTGTGAGTTAGAGAGAGACAGAGAAAGAGCTGTGAGTGAGAGAGAGAGAGAAAGAGAAGCTGTGAGAGAGAGAGAGAAGCTGTGAGTGAGAGAGAGAGAAAGAGAAGCTGTGAGTGAGAGAGAGAGAGAGAGAAGATGTGAGTGTGAGATTGTGAGAGAGAAAGAGAAGCTATGAGTGAGAGCGAGAAGCTGTGAGTGACAGAGAGAGAGATAGAGAAAGTGTGAGTGTGAGAGAGAGAGAGAAAGAGAAGCTGTGAGTGAGAGAGAGATAAAGAGAAGCTGTGAGTGAGAGAGAGAGAGAAAGAGAACCTGTGAGTTAGAGAGAGAGAGACAAAGAGAAGCTGTGAGTGAGAGAGAGAGAGAAAGAGAAGCTGTGTGTGTGTGTGAGAGAGAAGCTGTGAGTGTGAGAGAGAAAAAGAGAAGATGTTAGTGAGATTGAGAGAGAGAAAGAGAAGCTGTGAGTGAGAGAGAGAGAAGCTGTGAGTGAGAGGGAGAGAGAGAAAGAAAAGGTGTGAGTGAGAGAGAGAAAGAGAAGGTGTGAGTGAGAGAGAGGGAGAAGCTGTGAGTGAGAGAGAGGGAGAGAAGATGTGAGTGAGAGAGAGAAAGAGAAAGAAAAACTGTGAGTGAGTGAGAGAGAGAGATAAAGAGAAGCTGTGAGTGAGAGAGGGAGATAAAGAAAAGCTGTGAGTGAGAGAGAGAAAGAGAAGCTGGGAGTGAGTAAAAGAGAGAGAGAAGCTGTGAGTGAGAGAGAAAGAAAGAAAGAGAAGCTGTGAGTGAGTGAGAGAGAGAGAGAAACTGTGAGTGAGCGAGAGAGAGAGAAAGAGAAGCTGTGAGTGAGAGAGAGAGAGAAAGAAAGAGAAGCTGTGAGTGAGAGAGAGAGAAGCTGTGAGTGAGAGAGAGAGGGAGAAAGAGAAGCTGTGAGTGAGAGAGAGAAAGAGAAGCTGTGAGTGAGAGAGAGAGAGAGAAAGAGAAGCTGTGAGAGAGAGAGAGAGAAGTTGTGAGTGAGTGAGAGAGAGAGAAGCTGTGAGAGAGAGAGAAGCTGTGAGTGAGAGAGAGAGAGAAGGAGAAGCTGTGAGTGAGATAGAGAGAGAGAAAGAGAAGCTGTGAGTGAGAGAGAGAGAGAAGCTGTGAGTGAGAGAGAAAGAGAAGCTATGAGTTAGAGAGAGAGTGAAAGAGAAGCTGTGAGTGAGTGAGAGAGAGTGAGGAGCTGTGAGATAGAGAGAGAAAGAGAAGCTGTGAGTGAGAGAGAGAGAGAAGCTGTGAGTGAGAGAGAAAGAGAAGCTGTGAGAGAGAGAGAGAGAGAGAGAAGCTGTGAGTGAGAGAGTGAGATAAAGAGAAGCTGTGAGTTAGAGAGAGAGAGAAAGAGAATCTGTGAGTGAGAGAGAGAGAAAAAAAGAAGCTGTGAGTGAGAGAGAGAGAGAGAGAAAGAGAAGCTGTGAGTCAGAGAGAGAGAGAGAAGGTGTGAGTGAGGGTGAGAGAGAAAGAGAAGCTGTGAGTGAGAGAGTGAGAGAAAGAGAAGCTGTGAGTGAGAGAGAGAGAAAGAAAGAGAAGCTGTGAGTGAGAGAGAGAAGCTGTGAGTGAGAGAGAGAGAGAAGCTCTGAGAGAGAGAGAGAGAAAGAGAAGCTGTGAGTGTGAGAGAGAGTGAGAAAAAGGGAAGCTGTGAGTGAGCGTGAGAGAGAGAGAAGCTGTGACAGTGGGAGGGAGAAAGAGAGAAAGAGAAGCTGTGAGTGAGAGAGAGAAAGAACGAGAAGCTATGAGTGAGAGAGAGAGAAGCTGTGAGTGAGAGAGAGAAGGAGAAAGAGAATCTGTGAGAGAGAGAGAGAGAGAGAGTAGCTGTGAGTGAGAGAGAGAGAGAGAAGCTGTGAGTGAGTGAGAGAGAGAGTGAAGCTGTGAGTGAGAGAGAGAGAGAAAGAGAAGCTGTGAGAGAGAGAGAGAAGCTGTGAGTGAGAGAGAGAGAAAGAGAAGCTGTGAGTGAGAGAGAGAGAGAGAGAAGATGTGAGTGTGAGATTGTGAGAGAGAAAGAGAAGCTGTGAGTGAGAGAGAGAAGCTGTGAGTGACAGAGAGAGAGATAGAGAAAGTGTGAGTGTGAGAGAGAGAGAGAAAGAGAAGCTGTGAGTGAGAGAGAGATAAAGAGAAGCTGTGAGTGAGAGAGAGAGAGAAAGAGAACCTGTGAGTTAGAGAGAGAGAGACAAAGAGAAGCTGTGAGTGAGAGAGAGAGAAAGAGAAGCTGTGTGTGTGAGAGAGAGAGAAGCTGTGAGTGTGAGAGAGAGAAAGAGAAGATGTTAGTGAGATTGAGAGAGAGAAAGAGAAGCTGTGAGTGAGAGAGAGAGAAGCTGTGAGTGAGAGGGAGAGAGAGAAAGAGAAGGTGTGAGTGAGAGAGAGAAAGAGAAGGTGTGAGTGAGAGAGAGGGAGAAGCTGTGAGTGAGAGAGAGGGAGAGAAGATGTGAGTGAGAGAGAGAAAGAGAAAGAGAAACTGTGAGTGAGTGAGAGAGAGCGATAAAGAGAAGCTGTGAGTGAGAGAGGGAGATAAAGAAAAGCTGTGAGTGAGAGAGAGAAAGAGAAGCTGGGAGTGAGTAAAAGAGAGAGAGAAGCTGTGAGTGAGAGAGAAAGAAAGAAAGAGAAGCTGTGAGTGAGTGAGAGAGAGAGAGAGAGAAACTGTGAGTGAGAGAGAGAGAGAGAAAGAGAAGCTGTGAGTGAGAGAGAGAGAGAAAGAAAGAGAAGCTGTGAGTGAGAGAGAGAGAAGCTGTGAGTGAGAGAGAGAGGGAGAAAGAGAAGCTGTGTGAGAGAGAGAGAGAAAAAAAGAAGCTGTGAGTGAGAGAGAGAGAGAGAGAAAGAGAAGCTGTGAGTGAGAGAGAGAGAGAGAAGCTGTGAGTGAGAGTGAGAGAGAAAGAGAAGCTGTGAGTGAGAGAGTGAGAGAAAGAGAAGCTGTGAGTGAGAGAGAGAAAGAAAGAGAAGATGTGAGTGAGAGAGAGAAGCTGTGAGTGAGAGAGAGAGAAAGAGAAGCTCTGAGTGAGAGAGAGAGAGAAAGAGAAGCTGTGAGTGTGAGAGAGAGTGAGAAAAAGGGAAGCTGTGAGTGAGCGTGAGAGAGAGAAGCTGTGACAGTGGGAGAGAGAAAGAGAGAAAGAGAAGCTGTGAGTGAGAGAGAGAGAAAGAAAGAGAAGTTATGAGTGAGAGAGAGAGAAGCTGTGAGTGAGAGTGAGAAGTAGAAAGAGAATCTGTGAGTGAGAGAGAGAGAGAGAGAGTAGCTGTGAGTGAGAGAGAGAGAGAGAAGCTGTGAGTGAGTGAGTGAGTGAGAGAAGCTGTGAGTGAGAGAGAGAAAGAGAAGCTGTGAGTGAGAGAAAGAGAGAGAGAGAAAGAGAAGCTGTGAGTGAGAGAGAGATAAAGAGAAGCTGTGAGTTAGAGAGAGAGAGAAAGAGAAGCTGTGAGTGAGAGAGAGAGAGAAAGAGAAGCTGTGTGTGAGAGAGAATCTGTGAGTGAGAGAGAGAGAGAGAAAGAAAGAGAAGATGTCAGTGAGAGAGGGAGAGAGAGAGAGAGAAGCTGTGAGTGAGAGAGAGAGAGAAAGATAAGCTGTGTGAGAGAGAGAGAGTGAGAAGCTGTGAGTGAGAGAGAGAGAGAAGCTGTGAGTGAGAGAGAGAGAGAGAAAGAGAAGCTGTGAGTGTGTGAGAGAGAGAAAGAGGAGCTGTGTGTGTGAGAGAGAAGCTGTGAGTGAGAGAGAAAGAAAGAAATAGAAGCTGTGAGTGAGAGAGAGAGAGAGAAGCTGTGAGTGAGAGAGAGAGAAGCTGTGAGTGAGAGAGAGAGAGAGAAAGAGAAGCTGTGAGAGAGAGAAAGAGAAGCTGTGAGTGAGAGAGAAAGAGAAGCTGTGAGTGAGAGAGTGAAAGAAAGAGAAGCTGTGAGTGAGAGAGAGAAATGAAGCTGTGAGTGAGATAGAGAGAGAGAAAGAGAAGCTGTGAGAGAGAGAGAAGCTGTGAGTGAGAGAGAAAGAAAGAAATAGAAGCTGTGAGTGAGTGAGAGAGAGAGAAGCTGTGAGTGAGAGAGAGAGAGAAGCTGTGAGTGAGAGAGAGAGAGAGAAAGAGAAGTTGTGAGAGAGAGAAAGGGAAGCTGTGAGTGAGAGAGAAAGAGAAGCTGTGAGTGAGAGAGAGAGAAAGAGAAGCTGTGTGAGAGAGAGAGAGACAGAAGCTGTGAGTGAGAGAGAGAGAGAGAAAGAGAAGCTGTGTGAGAGAGAGAAGCTGTGTGTGAGAGAAAGAGAGGCTGTGAGTGAGAGAGAGAGAGAGAAGCTGAGAGAGAGATAAAGAGAAGCTGTGAGTTAGAGAGAGAGAGAGAAAGAGAAGCTGTGAGTGAGACAGAGAGAAAGAGAAGCTGTGTGTGAGAGAGAGAGAGAGAAGCTGTGAGTGAGAGAGAGAGAAAGAGAAGCTGTGAGTGAGAGAGAAAGCTGGGAGTGAGAGAGAAAGAGAAAGAGAAGCTGTGAGTGAGAGAGAGAGAAGCTGTGAGTGAGAGAGAGAGAGAAACTGTGAGTGAGAGAGAGAGAGAAGCTGTGAGTGAGTGAGTGAGTGTGAGAGAGAGAAGCTGTGAGTGAGAGAGAGAGAAAGAGAAGCTGTGAGTGAGTGAGTGAGAGACAAGGTGTGAGTGAGAGAGAGAGAGAGAAGCTGTGAGTGAGAGAGAAAGAAAGATAGAGAAGCTGTGAGTGAGAGAGAGAGAGAAAGAGAAGCTGTGAGTGAGAGAGAGAGAGAAAGAGAAGCTGTGAGTGAGAGAGAGAAAGAAAGAAAGAGAAGCTGTGAGTGAGAGAGAGAGAGAAAGTGAAGATGTGAGTGAGAGAGAGAAAGAGGTGTGAGTGAGTGAGAGAGAGAAAGAGAAGCTGTGAGAGAGAGAGAGAAAGAGAAGCTGTGACTGAGAGAGAGATAAAGACAAGTTGTGAGTTAGAGAGAGAGAGAGTAGCTGTGAGTGAGAAAGAGAGAGAAGCTGTGAGTGAGAGAGAGAGAGAAAGAGATGTGAGTGAGAGAGAGAAAGAGAAACTGTGAGTGAGAGAGAGAGAGAGAAAGAAAGAGAAGCTGTGAGTGAGAGAGAGAAAGAGAAGCTGTGAGTTAGAGAGAGACAGAGAAAGAGAAGCTGTGAGTGAGAGAGAGAGAAGCTGTGAGTGTGAGAGAGAGAGAGATAGAGAAGCTGTGAGTGAGAGAGAGAGAGAAAGAAAAGCTGTGAGTGAGGGATTGAGAGAAAGAGAAGCTGTGAGTATGAGAGTGAGAAAGAAAGAGAAGCTGTGAGTGAGAGAGAGGGTGAAAGAGAAGCTGTGATTGTGAGAGAGAGGGAGAAAAAGGGAAGCTGTGAGTGAGAGAGAGAGAGAAGCTGTGACAGTGGGAGAGAGAGAGAGAGAAAGAGAAGCTGTGAGTGAGAGAGAGAGAAAGAAAGAGAAGCTATGAGCAAGAGAGAGAGAGAGAAGCTGTGAGTTAGAGAGAGAGAGAGAGGGAAAGAGAAGCTGTGAGTGAGAAAGAGAGACAGAGAAAGAGAAGCTGTGAGTGAGAGAGAGAGAGCTAGAAGCTGTGAGTGAGTGAGAGAGAGAAAGAGAAGCTGTAAGTGCGAGAGAGAGAAAGAGAAGCTGTGAGTGAGAGAGAGATAGAGAAGCTGTGAGTTAGAGAGAGAGAGAGAAAGAGAAGCTGTGAGTGAGAGAGAGAGAGAGAAAAAGAGAATCTGTGAGTGAGAGAGAGAGAGAGAAGCTGTGAGTAAGAGAGAGAAAGAGAAGCTGTGAGTGAGACAGAGAGAGAGAAAGAGAAGCTGTGAGTGAAAGAGAGAGAGAGAAAGAGAAGCTGTGAGTGAGAGAGATAAAGAGAAGCTGTGAGTTAGAGAGAGACAGAGAAAGAGCTGTGAGTGAGAGAGAGAGAGAAAGAGAAGCTGTGAGAGAGAGAGAGAAGCTGTGAGTGAGAGAGAGAGAAAGAGAAGCTGTGAGTGAGAGAGAGAGAGAGAAGATGTGAGTGTGAGATTGTGAGAGAGAAAGAGAAGCTGTGAGTGAGAGAGAGAAGCTGTGAGTGACAGAGAGAGAGATAGAGAAAGTGTGAGTGTGAGAGAGAGAGAGAAAGAGAAGCTGTGAGTGAGAGAGAGATAAAGAGAAGCTGTGAGTGAGAGAGAGAGAGAAAGAGAACCTGTGAGTTAGAGAGAGAGAGACAAAGAGAAGCTGTGAGTGAGAGAGAGAGAGAAAGAGAAGCTGTGTGTGTGTGTGAGAGAGAAGCTGTGAGTGTGAGAGAGAGAAAGAGAAGATGTTAGTGAGATTGAGAGAGAGAAAGAAGCTGTGAGTGAGAGAGAGAGAAGCTGTGAGTGAGAGGGAGAGAGAGAAAGAGAAGGTGTGAGTGAGAGAGAGAAAGAGAAGGTGTGAGTGAGAGAGAGGGAGAAGCTGTGAGTGAGAGAGAGGGAGAGAAGATGTGAGTGAGAGAGAGAAAGAGAAAGAGAAACTGTGAGTGAGTGAGAGAGAGAGATAAAGAGAAGCTGTGAGTGAGAGAGGGAGATAAAGAAAAGCTGTGAGTGAGAGAGAGAAAGAGAAGCTGGGAGTGAGTAAAAGAGAGAGAGAAGCTGTGAGTGAGAGAGAAAGAAAGAAAGAGAAGCTGTGAGTGAGTGAGAGAGAGAGAGAAACTGTGAGTGAGAGAGAGAGAGAGAAAGAGAAGCTGTGAGTGAGAGAGAGAGAGAAAGAAAGAGAAGCTGTGAGTGAGAGAGAGAGAAGCTGTGAGTGAGAGAGAGAGGGAGAAAGAGAAGCTGTGAGTGAGAGAGAGAAAGAGAAGCTGTGAGTGAGAGAGAGAGAGAAAGAGAAGCTGTGAGAGAGAGAGAGAGAAGTTGTGAGTGAGTGAGAGAGAGAGAAGCTGTGTGAGAGAGAGAAGCTGTGAGTGAGAGAGAGAGAAGGAGAAGCTGTGAGTGAGATAGAGAGAGAGAAAGAGAAGCTGTGAGTGAGAGAGAGAGAGAAGCTGTGAGTGAGAGAGAAAGAGAAGCTATGAGTTAGAGAGAGAGTGAAAGAGAAGCTGTGAGTGAGAGAGAGAGAGTGAGGAGCTGTGAGATAGAGAGAGAAAGAGAAGCTGTGAGTGAGAGAGAGAGAGAAGCTGTGAGTGAGAGAGAAAGAGAAGCTGTGAGAGAGAGAGAGAAAGAGAAGCTGTGAGTGAGAGAGTGAGATAAAGAGAAGCTGTGAGTTAGAGAGAGAGAGAAAGAGAATCTGTGAGTGAGAGAGAGAGAAAAAAAGAAGCTGTGAGTGAGAGAGAGAGAGAGAAAGAGAAGCTGTGAGTCAGAGAGAGAGAGAGAAGGTGTGAGTGAGGGTGAGAGAGAAAGAGAAGCTGTGAGTGAGAGAGTGAGAGAAAGAGAAGCTGTGAGTGAGAGAGAGAGAAAGAAAGAGAAGCTGTGAGTGAGAGAGAGAAGCTGTGAGTGAGAGAGAGAGAGAAGCTCTGAGAGAGAGAGAGAGAAAGAGAAGCTGTGAGTTTGAGAGAGAGTGAGAAAAAGGGAAGCTGTGAGTGAGCGTGAGAGAGAGAGAAGCTGTGACAGTGGGAGGGAGAAAGAGAGAAAGAGAAGCTGTGAGTGAGAGAGAGAAAGAACGAGAAGCTATGAGTGAGAGAGAGAGAAGCTGTGAGTGAGAGAGAGAAGGAGAAAGAGAATCTGTGAGAGAGAGAGAGAGAGAGTAGCTGTGAGTGAGAGAGAGAGAGAGAAGCTGTGAGTGAGTGAGAGAGAGAGTGAAGCTGTGAGTGAGAGAGAGAGAGAAAGAGAAGCTGTGAGAGAGAGAGAGAAGCTGTGAGTGAGAGAGAGAGAAAGAGAAGCTGTGAGTGAGAGAGAGAGAGAGAGAAGATGTGAGTGTGAGATTGTGAGAGAGAAAGAGAAGCTGTGAGTGAGAGAGAGAAGCTGTGAGTGACAGAGAGAGAGATAGAGAAAGTGTGAGTGTGAGAGAGAGAGAAAAAGAGAAGCTGTGAGTGAGAGAGAGATAAAGAGAAGCTGTGAGTGTGAGAGAGAGAGAAAGAGAACCTGTGAGTTAGAGAGAGAGAGACAAAGAGAAGCTGTGAGTGAGAGAGAGAGAAAGAGAAGCTGTGTGTGTGAGAGAGAGAGAAGCTGTGAGTGTGAGAGAGAGAAAGAGAAGATGTTAGTGAGATTGAGAGAGAGAAAGAGAAGCTGTGAGTGAGAGAGAGAGAAGCTGTGAGTGAGAGGGAGAGAGAGAAAGAGAAGGTGTGAGTGAGAGAGAGAAAGAGAAGGTGTGAGTGAGAGAGAGGGAGAAGCTGTGAGTGAGAGAGAGGGAGAGAAGATGTGAGTGAGAGAGAGAAAGAGAAAGAGAAACTGTGAGTGAGTGAGAGAGAGAGATAAAGAGAAGCTGTGAGTGAGAGAGGGAGATAAAGAAAAGCTGTGAGTGAGAGAGAGAAAGAGAAGCTGGGAGTGAGTAAAAGAGAGAGAGAAGCTGTGAGTGAGAGAGAAAGAAAGAAAGAGAAGCTGTGAGTGAGTGAGAGAGAGAGAGAGAGAAACTGTGAGTGAGAGAGAGAGAGAGAAAGAGAAGCTGTGAGTGAGAGAGAGAGAGAAAGAAAGAGAAGCTGTGAGTGAGAGAGAGAGAAGCTGTGAGTGAGAGAGAGAGGGAGAAAGAGAAGCTGTGTGAGAGAGAGAGAGAAAAAAAGAAGCTGTGAGTGAGAGAGAGAGAGAGAAAGAGAAGCTGTGAGTGAGAGAGAGAGAGAGAAGCTGTGAGTGAGAGTGAGAGAGAAAGAGAAGCTGTGAGTGAGAGAGTGAGAGAAAGAGAAGCTGTGAGTGAGAGAGAGAAAGAAAGAGAAGATGTGAGTGAGAGAGAGAGTGAGAAAAAGGGAAGCTGTGAGTGAGCGTGAGAGAGAGAAGCTGTGACAGTGGGAGAGAGAAAGAGAGAAAGAGAAGCTGTGAGTGAGAGAGAGAGAGAAAGAGAAGCTGTGAGTGTGAGAGAGAGTGAGAAAAAGGGAAGCTGTGAGTGAGCGTGAGAGAGAGAAGCTGTGACAGTGGGAGAGAGAAAGAGAGAAAGAGAAGCTGTGAGTGAGAGAGAGAGAGAGAAAGAGAAGTTATGAGTGAGAGAGAGAGAAGCTATGAGTGAGAGTGAGAAGTAGAAAGAGAATCTGTGAGTGAGAGAGAGAGAGAGAGAGTAGCTGTGAGTGAGAGAGAGAGAGAAGCTGTGAGTGAGTGAGTGAGTGAGAGAAGCTGTGAGTGAGAGAGAGAAAGAGAAGCTGTGAGTGAGAGAAAGAGAGAGAGAGAAAGAGAAGCTGTGAGTGAGAGAGAGATAAAGAGAAGCTGTGAGTTAGAGAGAGAGAGAAAGGGAAGCTGTGAGTGAGAGAGAGAGAGAAAGAGAAGCTGTGTGTGAGAGAGAATCTGTGAGTGAGAGAGAGAGAGAGAAAGAAAGAGAAGATGTCAGTGAGAGAGGGAGAGAGAGAGAGAGAAGCTGTGAGTGAGAGAGAGAGAGAAAGATAAGCTGTGTGTGAGAGAGAGAGTGAGAAGCTGTGAGTGAGGGAGAGAGAGAAGCTGTGAGTGAGAGAGAGAGAGAGAAAGAGAAGCTGTGAGTGTGAGAGAGAGAGAAAGAGGAGCTGTGTGTGTGAGAGAGAAGCTGTGAGTGAGAGAGAAAGAAAGAAATAGAAGCTGTGAGTGAGAGAGAGAGAGAAAAGCTGTGAGTGAGAGAGAGAGAAGCTGTGAGTGAGAGAGAGAGAGAGAAAGAGAAGCTGTGAGAGAGAGAAAGAGAAGCTGTGAGTGAGAGAGAAAGAGAAGCTGTGAGTGAGAGAGTGAAAGAAAGAGAAGCTGTGAGTGAGAGAGAGAAAAAGAAGCTGTGAGTGAGATAGAGAGAGAGAAAGAGAAGCTGTGAGAGAGAGAGAAGCTGTGAGTGAGAGAGAAAGAAAGAAATAGAAGCTGTGAGTGAGTGAGAGAGAGAGAAGCTGTGAGTGAGAGAGAGAGAGAAGCTGTGAGTGAGAGAGAGAGAGAGAGAGAGAGACAGCTGTGAGTGAGAGAGAGAAAGAGAAGTTGTGAGAGAGAGAAAGGGAAGCTGTGAGTGAGAGAGAAAGAGAAGCTGTGAGTGAGAGAGAGAGAAAGAGAAGCTGTGTGAGAGAGAGAGAGACAGAAGCTGTGAGTGAGAGAGAGAGAGAGAAAGAGAAGCTGTGTGAGAGAGAGAAGCTGTGTGTGAGAGAAAGAGAGGCTGTGAGTGAGAGAGAGAGAAGCTGAGTGAGAGAGAGATAAAGAGAAGCTGTGAGTTAGAGAGAGAGAGAGAAAGAGAAGCTGTGAGTGAGACAGAGAGAAAGAGAAGCTGTGTGTGTGTGAGAGAGAGAGAAGCTGTGAGTGAGAGAGAGAGAAAGAGAAGCTGTGAGTGAGAGAGAAAGCTGGGAGTGAGAGAGAAAGAGAAAGAGAAGCTGTGAGTGAGAGAGAGAGAAGCTGTGAGTGAGAGAGAGAGAAAAACTGTGAGTGAGAGAGAGAGAGAGAAGCTGTGAGTGAGTGAGTGAGAGAGAGAGAAGCTGTGAGTGAGAGAGAGAGAGAAAGAGAAGCTGTGAGTGAGTGAGTGAGAGACAAGGTGTGAGTGAGAGAGAGAGAGAGAAGCTGTGAGTGAGAGAGAAAGAAAGATAGAGAAGCTGTGAGTGAGAGAGAGAGAGAAAGAGAAGCTGTGAGTGAGAGAGAGAGAGAAAGAGAAGCTGTGAGTGAGAGAGAGAAAGAAAGAAAGAGAAGCTGTGAGTGAGAGAGAGAGAGAAAGTGAAGATGTGAGTGAGAGAGAGAAAGAGGTGTGAGTGAGTGAGAGAGAGAAAGAGAAGCTGTGAGAGAGAGAGAGAAAGAGAAGCTGTGACTGAGAGAGAGATAAAGACAAGTTGTGAGTTAGAGAGAGAGAGAGTAGCTGTGAGTGAGAAAGAGAGAGAAGCTGTGAGTGAGAGAGAGAGAGAAAGAGATGTGAGTGAGAGAGAGAAAGAGAAACTGTGAGTGAGTGAGAGAGAGAGAAAGAAAGAGAAGCTGTGAGTGAGAGAGAGAAAGAGAAGCTGTGAGTGACAGAGAGAGAGAAAGAGAAGCTGTGAGTGTGAGAGAGAGAGAGATAGAGAAGCTGTGAGTGAGAGAGAGAGAGAAAGAAAAGCTGTGAGTGAGGGAGTGAGAGAAAGAGAAGCTGTGAGTATGAGAGTGAGAAAGAAAGAGAAGCTGTGAGTGAGAGAGAGGGTGAAAGAGAAGCTGTGATTGTGAGAGAGAGGGAGAAAAAGGGAAGCTGTGAGTGAGCGTGAGAGAGAGAGAGAGAAGCTGTGACAGTGGGAGAGAGAGAGAGAAAGAGAAGCTGTGAGTGAGAGAGAGAGAAAGAAAGAGAAGCTATGAGCAAGAGAGAGAGAGAGAAGCTGTGAGTTAGAGAGAGAGAGAGAGGGAAAGAGAAGCTGTGAGTGAGAAAGAGAGACAGAGAAAGAGAAGCTGTGAGTGAGAGAGAGAGAGCTAGAAGCTGTGAGTGAGTGAGAGAGAGAAAGAGAAGCTGTAAGTGCGAGAGAGAGAAAGAGAAGCTGTGAGTGAGAGAGAGATAGAGAAGCTGTGAGTTAGAGAGAGAGAGAAAGAGAAGCTGTGAGTGAGAGAGAGAGAGAGAAAAAGAGAATCTGTGAGTGAGAGAGAGAGAGAGAAGCTGTGAGTAAGAGAGAGAAAGAGAAGCTGTGAGTGAGACAGAGAGAGAGAAAGAGAAGCTGTGAGTGAAAGAGAGAGAGAGAGAGAGAAGCTGTGAGTGAGGGAGATAAAGAGAAGCTGTGAGTTAGAGAGAGACAGAGAAAGAGCTGTGAGTGAGAGAGAGAGAGAAAGAGAAGCTGTGAGAGAGAGAGAGAAGCTGTGAGTGAGAGAGAGAGAAAGAGAAGCTGTGAGTGAGAGAGAGAGAGAGAGAAGATGTGAGTGTGAGATTGTGAGAGAGAAAGAGAAGCTGTGAGTGAGAGAGAGAAGCTGTGAGTGACAGAGAGAGATAGAGAAAGTGTGAGTGTGAGAGAGAGAGAGAAAGAGAAGCTGTGAGTGAGAGAGAGATAAAAAGAAGCTGTGAGTGAGAGAGAGAGAAAGAGAACCTGTGAGTTAGAGAGAGAGAGACAAAGAGAAGCTGTGAGTGAGAGAGAGAGAGAAAGAGAAGCTGTGTGTGTGTGTGAGAGAGAAGCTGTGAGTGTGAGAGAGAGAAAGAGAAGGTGTGAGTGAGAGAGAGGGAGAAGCTGTGAGTGAGAGAGAGGGAGAGAAGATGTGAGTGAGAGAGAGAAAGAGAAAGAGAAACTGTGAGTGAGTGAGAGAGAGAGATAAAGAGAAGCTGTGAGTGAGAGAGGGAGATAAAGAAAAGCTGTGAGTGAGAGAGAGAAAGAGAAAATGGGAGTGAGTAAAAGAGAGAGAGAAGCTGTGAGTGAGAGAGAAAGAAAGAAAGAGAAGCTGTGAGTGAGTGAGAGAGAGAGAGAAACTGTGAGTGAGAGAGAGAGAGAGAAAGAGAAGCTGTGAGTGAGAGAGAGAGAGAAAGAAAGAGAAGCTGTGAGTGAGAGAGAGAGAAGCTGTGAGTGAGAGAGAGAGGGAGAAAGAGAAGCTGTGAGTGAGAGAGAGAAAGAGAAGCTGTGAGTGAGAGAGAGAGAGAAAGAGAAGCTGTGAGAGAGAGAGAGAGAAGTTGTGAGTGAGTGAGAGAGAGAGAAGCTGTGAGAGAGAGAGAAGCTGTGAGTGAGAGAGAGAGAGAAGGAGAAGCTGTGAGTGAGATAGAGAGAGAGAAAGAGAAGCTGTGAGTGAGAGAGAGAGAGAAGCTGTGAGTGAGAGAGAAAGAGAAGCTATGAGTTAGAGAGAGAGTGAAAGAGAAGCTGTGAGTGAGAGAGAGAGAGTGAGGAGCTGTGAGATAGAGAGAGAAAGAGAAGCTGTGAGTGAGAGAGAGAGAGAAGCTGTGAGTGAGAGAGAAAGAGAAGCTGTGAGAGAGAGAGTGAAAGAGAAGCTGTGAGTGAGAGAGTGAGAAAGAGAAGCTGTGAGTTAGAGAGAGAGAGAAAGAGAATCTGTGAGTGAGAGAGAGAAAAAAAGAAGCTGTGAGTGAGAGAGAGAGAGAGAAAGAGAAGCTGTGAGTCAGAGAGAGAGAGAGAAGGTGTGAGTGAGGGTGAGAGAGAAAGAGAAGCTGTGAGTGAGAGAGTGAGAGAAAGAGAAGCTGTGAGTGAGAGAGAGAGAAAGAAAGAGAAGCTGTGAGTGAGAGAGAGAAGCTGTGAGTGAGAGAGAGAGAGAAGCTCTGAGAGAGAGAGAGAGAAAGAGAAGCTGTGAGTGTGAGAGAGAGTGAGAAAAAGGGAAGCTGTGAGTGAGCGTGAGAGAGAGAGAAGCTGTGACAGTGGGAGGGAGAAAGAGAGAAAGAGAAGCTGTGAGTGAGAGAGAGAAAGAACGAGAAGCTATGAGTGAGAGAGAGAGAAGCTGTGAGTGAGAGAGAGAAGGAGAAAGAGAATCTGTGAGAGAGAGAGAGAGAGAGAGAGTAGCTGTGAGTGAGAGAGAGAGAGAGAAGCTGTGAGTGAGTGAGAGAGAGAGTGAAGCTGTGAGTGAGAGAGAGAGAGAAAGAGAAGCTGTGTGAGAGAGAGAGAAGCTGTGAGTGAGAGAGAGAGAAAGAGAAGCTGTGAGTGAGAGAGAGAGAGAGAGAAGATGTGAGTGTGAGATTGTGAGAGAGAAAGAGAAGCTGTGAGTGAGAGAGAGAAGCTGTGAGTGACAGAGAGAGAGATAGAGAAAGTGTGAGTGTGAGAGAGAGAGAGAAAGAGAAGCTGTGAGTGAGAGAGAGATAAAGAGAAGCTGTGAGTGAGAGAGAGAGAGAAAGAGAACCTGTGAGTTAGAGAGAGAGAGACAAAGAGAAGCTGTGAGTGAGAGAGAGAGAGAAAGAGAAGCTGTGTGTGTGAGAGAGAGAGAAGCTGTGAGTGTGAGAGAGAGAAAGAGAAGATGTTAGTGAGATTGAGAGAGAGAAAGAGAAGCTGTGAGTGAGAGAGAGAGAAGCTGTGAGTGAGAGGGAGAGAGAGAAAGAGAAGGTGTGAGTGAGAGAGAGAAAGAGAAGGTGTGAGTGAGAGAGAGGGAGAAGCTGTGAGTGAGAGAGAGGGAGAGAAGATGTGAGTGAGAGAGAGAAAGAGAAAGAGAAACTGTGAGTGAGTGAGAGAGAGAGATAAAGAGAAGCTGTGAGTGAGAGAGGGAGATAAAGAAAAGCTGTGAGTGAGAGAGAGAAAGAGAAGCTGGGAGTGAGTAAAAGAGAGAGAGAAGCTGTGAGTGAGAGAGAAAGAAAGAAAGAGAAGCTGTGAGTGAGTGAGAGAGAGAGAGAGAGAAACTGTGAGTGAGAGAGAGAGAGAGAAAGAGAAGCTGTGAGTGAGAGAGAGAGAGAGAGAAAGAGAAGCTGTGAGTGAGAGAGAGAGAAGCTGTGAGTGAGAGAGAGAGGGAGAAAGAGAAGCTGTGTGAGAGAGAGAAAAAAAGAAGCTGTGAGTGAGAGAGAGAGAGAGAGAGAAAGAGAAGCTGTGAGTGAGAGAGAGAGAGAGAAGCTGTGAGTGAGAGTGAGAGAGAAAGAGAAGCTGTGAGTGAGAGAGTGAGAGAAAGAGAAGCTGTGAGTGAGAGAGAGAAAGAAAGAGAAGATGTGAGTGAGAGAGAGAAGCTGTGAGTGAGAGAGAGAGAAAGAGAAGCTCTGAGTGAGAGAGAGAGAGAAAGAGAAGCTGTGAGTGTGAGAGAGAGTGAGAAAAAGGGAAGCTGTGAGTGAGTGTGAGAGAGAGAAGCTGTGACAGTGGGAGAGAGAAAGAGAGAAAGAGAAGCTGTGAGTGAGAGAGAGAGAAAGAAAGAGAAGTTATGAGTGAGAGAGAGAGAAGCTGTGAGTGAGAGTGAGAAGTAGAAAGAGAATCTGTGAGTGAGAGAGAGAGAGAGAGAGTAGCTGTGAGTGAGAGAGAGAGAAGCTGTGAGTGAGTGAGTGAGAGAGAGAAGCTGTGAGTGAGAGAGAGAGAAAGAGAAGCTCTGAGTGAGAGAGAGAGAGAAAGAGAAGCTGTGAGTGTGAGAGAGAGTGAGAAAAAGGGAAGCTGTGAGTGAGTGTGAGAGAGAGAAGCTGTGACAGTGGGAGAGAGAAAGAGAGAAAGAGAAGCTGTGAGTGAGAGAGAGAGAAAGAAAGAGAAGTTATGAGTGAGAGAGAGAGAAGCTGTGAGTGAGAGTGAGAAGTAGAAAGAGAATCTGTGAGTGAGAGAGAGAGAGAGAGAGTAGCTGTGAGTGAGAGAGAGAGAGAAGCTGTGAGTGAGTGAGTGAGAGAGAGAAGCTGTGAATGAGAGAGAGAAAGAGAAGCTGTGAGTGAGAGAAAGAGAGAGAGAGAAAGAGAAGCTGTGAGTGAGAGAGAGATAAAGAGAAGCTGTGAGTTAGAGAGAGAGAGAAAGAGAAGCTGTGAGTGAGAGAGAGAGAGAAAGAGAAGCTGTGTGAGAGAGAGAATCTGTGAGTGAGAGAGAGAGAGAGAAAGAAAGAGAAGATGTCAGTGAGAGAGGGAGAGAGAGAGAGAAGCTGTGAGTGAGAGAGAGAGAGAGAAAGATAAGCTGTGTGAGAGAGGGAGAGAAAGAGAAGCTGTGAGTGAGAGAGAGAGAGTGAGAAGCTGTGAGTGAGAGAGAGAGAGAAGCTGTGAGTGAGAGAGAGAGAGAAAGAGAAGCTGTGAGTGTGTGAGAGAGAGAAAGAGGAGCTGTGTGTGAGAGAGAGAAGCTGTGAGTGAGAGAGAAAGAAAGAAATAGAAGCTGTGAGTGAGTGAGAGAGAGAGAATCTGTGAGTGAGAGAGAGAGAGAAGCTGTGAGTGAGAGAGAGAGAGAGAAAGAGAAGCTGTGAGACAGAGAAAGAGAAGCTGTGAGTGAGAGAGAAAGAGAAGCTGTGAGTGAGAGAGTGAAAGAAAGAGAAGCTGTGAGTGAGAGAGAGAAAAAGAAGCTGTGAGTGAGATAGAGAGAGAGAAAGAGAAGCTGTGAGAGAGAGAGAAGCTGTGAGTGAGAGAGAAAGAAAGAAATAGAAGCTGTGAGTGAGTGAGAGAGAGAGAAGCTGTGAGTGAGAGAGGGAGAGAAGCTGTGAGTGAGAGAGAGAGAGAGAGAGAGAGAGAGAGAGACAGAAGCTGTGAGTGAGAGAGAGAAAGAGAAGTTGTGAGAGAGAGAAAGGGAAGCTGTGAGTGAGAGAGAAAGAGAAGCTGTGAGTGAGAGAGAGAGAAAGAGAAGCTGTGTGAGAGAGAGAGAGACAGAAGCTGTGAGTGAGAGAGAGAGAGAGAGAAAGAGAAGCTGTGTGAGAGAGAGAAGCTGTGAGTGTGAAAGAAAGAGAGGCTGTGAGTGAGAGAGAGAGAGAAGCTGAGTGAGAGAGAGATAAAGAGAAGCTGTGAGTTAGAGAGAAAGAGAGAAAGAGAAGCTGTGAGTGAGACAGAGAGAAAGAGAAGCTGTGTGTGTGTGAGAGAGAGAGAAGCTGTGAGTGAGAGAGAGAGAAAGAGAAGCTGTGAGTGAGAGAGAAAGCTGGGAGTGAGAGAGAAAGAGAAAGAGAAGCTGTGAGTGAGAGAGAGAGAAGCTGTGAGTGAGAGAGAGAGAGAAACTGTGAGTGAGAGAGAGAGAGAAGCTGTGAGTGAGTGAGTGAGAGAGAGAGAAGCTGTGAGTGAGAGAGAGAGAGAAAGAGAAGCTGTGAGTGAGTGAGTGAGAGACAAGGTGTGAGTGAGAGAGAGAGAGAGAAGCTGTGAGTGAGAGAGAAAGAAAGATAGAGAAGCTGTGAGTGAGAGAGAGAGAGAAAGAGAAGCTGTGAGTGAGAGAGAGAGAGAAAGAGAAGCTGTGAGTGAGAGAGAGAAAGAAAGAAAGAGAAGCTGTGAGTGAGAGAGAGAGAGAAAGTGAAGATGTGAGTGAGAGAGAGAAAGAGGTGTGAGTGAGTGAGAGAGAGAAAGAGAAGCTGTGAGAGAGAGAGAGAAAGAGAAGCTGTGACTGAGAGAGAGATAAAGACAATTTGTGAGTTAGAGAGAGACAGAGAGAGAGAGAGTAGCTGTGAGTGAGAAAGAGAGAGAAGCTGTGAGTGAGAGAGAGAGAGAAAGAGATGTGAGTGAGAGAGAGAAAGAGAAACTGTGAGTGAGAGAGAGAGAGAGAAAGAAAGAGAAGCTGTGAGTGAGAGAGAGATAAAGAGAAGCTGTGAGTTAGAGAGAGACATAGAAAGAGAAGCTGTGAGTGAGAGAGAGAGAAGCTGTGAGTGACAGAGAGAGAGAAAGAGAAGCTGTGAGTGTGTGAGAGAGAGAGATAGAGAAGCTGTGAGTGAGAGAGAGAGAGAAAGAAAAGCTGTGAGTGAGGGAGTGAGAGAAAGAGAAGCTGTGAGTATGAGAGTGAGAAAGAAAGAGAAGCTGTGAGTGAGAGAGAGGGTGAAAGAGAAGCTGTGATTGTGAGAGAGAGGGAGAAAAAGGGAAGCTGTGAGTGAGCGTAAGAGAGAGAGAGAGAAGCTGTGACAGTGGGAGAGAGAGAGAGAAAGAGAAGCTGTGAGTGAGAGAGAGAGAAAGAAAGAGAAGCTATGAGCGAGAGAGAGAGAGAGAAGCTGTGAGTTAGAGAGAGAGAGAGAGGGAAAGAGAAGCTGTGAGTGAGAAAGAGAGACAGAGAAAGAGAAGCTGTGAGTGAGAGAGAGAGAGCTAGAAGCTGTGAGTGAGTGAGAGAGAGAAAGAGAAGCTGTAAGTGCGAGAGAGAGAAAGAGAAGCTGTGAGTGAGAGAGAGATAGAGAAGCTGTGAGTTAGAGAGAGAGAGAGAAAGAGAAGCTGTGAGTGAGAGAGAGAGAGAGAAAAAGAGAATCTGTGAGTGAGAGAGAGAGAGAGAAGCTGTGAGTAAGAGAGAGAAAGAGAAGCTGTGAGTGAGACAGAGAGAGAGAAAGAGAAGCTGTGAGTGAAAGAGAGAGAGAGAAAGAGAAGCTGTGAGTGAGAGAGATAAAGAGAAGCTGTGAGTTAGAGAGAGACAGAGAAAGAGCTGTGAGTGAGAGAGAGAGAGAAAGAGAAGCTGTGAGAGAGAGAGAGAAGCTGTGAGTGAGAGAGAGAGAAAGAGAAGCTGTGAGTGAGAGAGAGAGAGAGAGAAGATGTGAGTGTGAGATTGTGAGAGAGAAAGAGAAGCTGTGAGTGAGAGAGAGAAGCTGTGAGTGACAGAGAGAGAGATAGAGAAAGTGTGAGTGTGAGAGAGAGAGAAAGAGAAGCTGTGAGTGAGAGAGAGATAAAGAGAAGCTATGAGTGAGAGAGAGAGAGAAAGAGAACCTGTGAGTTAGAGAGAGATAGACAAAGAGAAGCTGTGAGTGAGAGAGAGAGAGAAAGAGAAGCTGTGTGTGTATGAGAGAGAAGCTGTGAGTGTGAGAGAGAGAAAGAGAAGATGTTAGTGAGATTGAGAGAGAGAAAGAGAAGCTGTGAGTGAGAGAGAGAGAAGCTGTGAGTGAGAGAGAGAGAAGCTGTGAGTGAGTGAGTGAGAGAGAGAAGCTGTGAGTGAGAGAGAGAGAAAGAGAAGCTCTGAGTGAGAGAGAGAGAGAAAGAGAAGCTGTGAGTGTGAGAGAGAGTGAGAAAAAGGGAAGCTGTGAGTGAGTGTGAGAGAGAGAAGCTGTGACAGTGGGAGAGAGAAAGAGAGAAAGAGAAGCTGTGAGTGAGAGAGAGAGAAAGAAAGAGAAGTTATGAGTGAGAGAGAGAGAAGCTGTGAGTGAGAGTGAGAAGTAGAAAGAGAATCTGTGAGTGAGAGAGAGAGAGAGAGAGTAGCTGTGAGTGAGAGAGAGAGAGAAGCTGTGAGTGAGTGAGTGAGAGAGAGAAGCTGTGAATGAGAGAGAGAAAGAGAAGCTGTGAGTGAGAGAAAGAGAGAGAGAGAAAGAGAAGCTGTGAGTGAGAGAGAGATAAAGAGAAGCTGTGAGTTAGAGAGAGAGAGAAAGAGAAGCTGTGAGTGAGAGAGAGAGAGAAAGAGAAGCTGTGTGAGAGAGAGAATCTGTGAGTGAGAGAGAGAGAGAGAAAGAAAGAGAAGATGTCAGTGAGAGAGGGAGAGAGAGAGAGAAGCTGTGAGTGAGAGAGAGAGAGAGAAAGATAAGCTGTGTGAGAGAGGGAGAGAAAGAGAAGCTGTGAGTGAGAGAGAGAGAGTGAGAAGCTGTGAGTGAGAGAGAGAGAGAAGCTGTGAGTGAGAGAGAGAGAGAAAGAGAAGCTGTGAGTGTGTGAGAGAGAGAAAGAGGAGCTGTGTGTGAGAGAGAGAAGCTGTGAGTGAGAGAGAAAGAAAGAAATAGAAGCTGTGAGTGAGTGAGAGAGAGAGAATCTGTGAGTGAGAGAGAGAGAGAAGCTGTGAGTGAGAGAGAGAGAGAGAAAGAGAAGCTGTGAGACAGAGAAAGAGAAGCTGTGAGTGAGAGAGAAAGAGAAGCTGTGAGTGAGAGAGTGAAAGAAAGAGAAGCTGTGAGTGAGAGAGAGAAAAAGAAGCTGTGAGTGAGATAGAGAGAGAGAAAGAGAAGCTGTGAGAGAGAGAGAAGCTGTGAGTGAGAGAGAAAGAAAGAAATAGAAGCTGTGAGTGAGTGAGAGAGAGAGAAGCTGTGAGTGAGAGAGGGAGAGAAGCTGTGAGTGAGAGAGAGAGAGAGAGAGAGAGAGAGAGACAGAAGCTGTGAGTGAGAGAGAGAAAGAGAAGTTGTGAGAGAGAGAAAGGGAAGCTGTGAGTGAGAGAGAAAGAGAAGCTGTGAGTGAGAGAGAGAGAAAGAGAAGCTGTGTGAGAGAGAGAGAGACAGAAGCTGTGAGTGAGAGAGAGAGAGAGAGAAAGAGAAGCTGTGTGAGAGAGAGAAGCTGTGAGTGTGAAAGAAAGAGAGGCTGTGAGTGAGAGAGAGAGAGAGAAGCTGAGTGAGAGAGAGATAAAGAGAAGCTGTGAGTTAGAGAGAGAGAGAGAAAGAGAAGCTGTGAGTGAGACAGAGAGAAAGAGAAGCTGTGTGTGTGTGAGAGAGAGAGAAGCTGTGAGTGAGAGAGAGAGAAAGAGAAGCTGTGAGTGAGAGAGAAAGCTGGGAGTGAGAGAGAAAGAGAAAGAGAAGCTGTGAGTGAGAGAGAGAGAAGCTGTGAGTGAGAGAGAGAGAGAAACTGTGAGTGAGAGAGAGAGAGAAGCTGTGAGTGAGTGAGAGAGAGAGAGAGAAGCTGTGAGTGAGAGAGAGAGAGAAAGAGAAGCTGTGAGTGAGTGAGTGAGAGACAAGGTGTGAGTGAGAGAGAGAGAGAGAAGCTGTGAGTGAGAGAGAAAGAAAGATAGAGAAGCTGTGAGTGAGAGAGAGAGAGAAAGAGAAGCTGTGAGTGAGAGAGAGAGAGAAAGAGAAGCTGTGAGTGAGAGAGAGAAATAAAGAAAGAGAAGCTGTGAGTGAGAGAGAGAGAGAAAGTGAAGATGTGAGTGAGAGAGAGAAAGAGGTGTGAGTGAGTGAGAGAGAGAAAGAGAAGCTGTGAGAGAGAGAGAGAAAGAGAAGCTGTGACTGAGAGAGAGATAAAGACAATTTGTGAGTTAGAGAGAGACAGAGAGAGAGAAGCTGTGAGTGAGAGAGAGAGAAGCTGTGAGTGACAGAGAGAGAGAAAGAGAAGCTGTGAGTGTGTGAGAGAGAGAGATAGAGAAGCTGTGAGTGAGAGAGAGAGAGAAAGAAAAGCTGTGAGTGAGGGAGTGAGAGAAAGAGAAGCTGTGAGTATGAGAGTGAGAAAGAAAGAGAAGCTGTGAGTGAGAGAGAGGGTGAAAGAGAAGCTGTGATTGTGAGAGAGAGGGAGAAAAAGGGAAGCTGTGAGTGAGCGTAAGAGAGAGAGAGAAGCTGTGACAGTGGGAGAGAGAGAGAGAGAAAGAGAAGCTGTGAGTGAGAGAGAGAGAAAGAAAGAGAAGCTATGAGCGAGAGAGAGAGAGAGAAGCTGTGAGTTAGAGAGAGAGAGAGAGGGAAAGAGAAGCTGTGAGTGAGAAAGAGAGACAGAGAAAGAGAAGCTGTGAGTGAGAGAGAGAGAGCTAGAAGCTGTGAGTGAGTGAGAGAGAGAAAGAGAAGCTGTAAGTGCGAGAGAGAGAAAGAGAAGCTGTGAGTGAGAGAGAGATAGAGAAGCTGTGAGTTAGAGAGAGAGAGAGAAAGAGAAGCTGTGAGTGAGAGAGAGAGAGAGAAAAAGAGAATCTGTGAGTGAGAGAGAGAGAGAGAAGCTGTGAGTAAGAGAGAGAAAGAGAAGCTGTGAGTGAGACAGAGAGAGAGAAAGAGAAGCTGTGAGTGAAAGAGAGAGAGAGAAAGAGAAGCTGTGAGTGAGAGAGATAAAGAGAAGCTGTGAGTTAGAGAGAGACAGAGAAAGAGCTGTGAGTGAGAGAGAGAGAGAAAGAGAAGCTGTGAGAGAGAGAGAGAAGCTGTGAGTGAGAGAGAGAGAAAGAGAAGCTGTGAGTGAGAGAGAGAGAGAGAGAAGATGTGAGTGTGAGATTGTGAGAGAGAAAGAGAAGCTGTGAGTGAGAGAGAGAAGCTGTGAGTGACAGAGAGAGAGATAGAGAAAGTGTGAGTGTGAGAGAGAGAGAAAGAGAAGCTGTGAGTGAGAGAGAGATAAAGAGAAGCTGTGAGTGAGAGAGAGAGAGAAAGAGAACCTGTGAGTTAGAGAGAGAGAGACAAAGAGAAGCTGTGAGTGAGAGAGAGAGAGAAAGAGAAGCTGTGTGTGTATGAGAGAGAAGCTGTGAGTGTGAGAGAGAGAAAGAGAAGATGTTAGTGAGATTGAGAGAGAGAAAGAGAAGCTGTGAGTGAGAGAGAGAGAAGCTGTGAGTGAGAGGGAGAGAGAGAAAGAGAAGGTGTGAGTGAGAGAGAGAAAGAGAAGGTGTGAGTGAGAGAGAGGGAGAAGCTGTGAGTGAGAGAGAGGGAGAGAAGATGTGAGTGAGAGAGAGAAAGAGAAAGAGAAACTGTGAGTGAGTGAGAGAGAGAGATAAAGAGAAGCTGTGAGTGAGAGAGGGAGATAAAGAAAAGCTGTGAGTGAGAGAGAGAAAGAGAAGCTGGGAGTGAGTAAAAGAGAGAGAGAAGCTGTGAGTGAGAGAGAAAGAAAGAAAGAGAAGCTGTGAGTGAGTGAGAGAGAGAGAGAGAAACTGTGAGTGAGAGAGAGAGAGAGAAAGAGAAGCTGTGAGTGAGAGAGAGAGAGAAAGAGAAGCTGTGAGAGAGAGAGAGAAGTTGTGAGTGAGTGAGAGAGAGAGAAGCTGTGTGAGAGAGAGAAGCTGTGAGTGAGAGAGAGAGAGAAGGAGAAGCTGTGAGTGAGATAGAGAGAGAGAAAGAGAAGCTGTGAGTGAGAGAGAGAGAGAAGCTGTGAGTGAGAGAGAAAGAGAAGCTATGAGTTAGAGAGAGAGTGAAATAGAAGCTGTGAGTGAGAGAGAGAGAGTGAGGAGCTGTGAGATAGAGAGAGAAAGAGAAGCTGTGAGTGAGAGAGAGAGAGAAGCTGTGAGTGAGAGAGAAAGAGAAGCTGTGAGAGAGAGAGAGAAAGAGAAGCTGTGAGTGTGAGAGAGAGAGAAAGAGAAGCTGTGAGTGAGAGAGAGATAAAGAGAAGCTGTGAGTGAGAGAGAGAGAGAAAGAGAACCTGTGAGTTAGAGAGAGAGAGACAAAGAGAAGCTGTGAGTGAGAGAGAGAGAGAAAGAGAAGCTGTGTGTGTGTGAGAGAGAAGCTGTGAGTGTGAGAGAGAGAAAGAGAAGATGTTAGTGAGATTGAGAGAGAGAAAGAGAAGCTGTGAGTGAGAGAGAGAGAAGCTGTGAGTGAGAGGGAGAGAGAGAAAGAGAAGGTGTGAGTGAGAGAGAGAAAGAGAAGGTGTGAGTGAGAGAGAGGGAGAAGCTGTGAGTGAGAGAGAGGGAGAGAAGATGTGAGTGAGAGAGAGAAAGAGAAAGAGAAACTGTGAGTGAGTGAGAGAGAGAGATAAAGAGAAGCTGTGAGTGAGAGAGGGAGATAAAGAAAAGCTGTGAGTGAGAGAGAGAAAGAGAAGCTGGGAGTGAGTAAAAGAGAGAGAGAAGCTGTGAGTGAGAGAGAAAGAAAGAAAGAGAAGCTGTGAGTGAGTGAGAGAGAGAGAGAGAGAAACTGTGAGTGAGAGAGAGAGAGAGAAAGAGAAGCTGTGAGTGAGAGAGAGAGAGAAAGAAAGAGAAGCTGTGAGTAAGAGAGAGAGAAGCTGTGAGTGAGAGAGAGAGGGAGAAAGAGAAGCTGTGAGTGAGAGAGAGAAAGAGAAGCTGTGAGTGAGAGAGAGAGAGAAAGAGAAGCTGTGAGAAAGAGAGAGAAGTTGTGAGTGAGTGAGAGAGAGAGAAGCTGTGAGAGAGAGAGAAGCTGTGAGTGAGAGAGAGAGAGAAGGAGAAGCTGTGAGTGAGATAGAGAGAGAGAAAGAGAAGCTGTGAGTGAGAGAGAGAAGCTGTGAGTGAGAGAGAAAGAGAAGCTATGAGTTAGAGAGAGA
Source organism: Bradypodion ventrale (assembly GCA_035047345.1). Classification (NCBI taxonomy): domain Eukaryota; kingdom Metazoa; phylum Chordata; class Lepidosauria; order Squamata; family Chamaeleonidae; genus Bradypodion; species Bradypodion ventrale. The sequence goes on along the minus strand of JAWDJE010000018.1, from coordinate 7,124,094 downwards.
GTGAAAGAGAAGCTGTGAGTGAGAGAGAGAGAGTGAGGAGCTGTGAGATAGAGAGAGAAAGAGAAGCTGTGAGTGAGAGAGAGAGAGAAGCTGTGAGTGAGAGAGAAAGAGAAGCTGTGAGAGAGAGAGAGAAAGAGAAGCTGTGAGTGAGAGAGTGAGATAAAGAGAAGCTGTGAGTTAGAGAGAGAGAGAAAGAGAATCTGTGAGTGAGAGAGAGAGAAAAAAAGAAGCTGTGAGTGAGAGAGAGAGAGAGAGAGAAAGAGAAGCTGTGAGTGAGAGAGAGAGAGAGAAGCTGTGAGTGAGGGTGAGAGAGAAAGAGAAGCTGTGAGTGAGAGAGTGAGAGAAAGAGAAGCTGTGAGTGAGAGAGAAAGAAAGAAAGAGAAGCTGTGAGTGAGAGAGAGAAGCTGTGAGTGAGAGAGAGAGAGAAGCTCTGAGAGAGAGAGAGAGAAAGAGAAGCTGTGAGTGTGAGAGAGAGTGAGAAAAAGGGAAGCTGTGAGTGAGCGTGAGAGAGAGAGAAGCTGTGACAGTGGGAGGGAGAAAGAGAGAAAGAGAAGCTGTGAGTGAGAGAGAGAAAGAACGAGAAGCTATGAGTGAGAGAGAGAGAAGCTGTGAGTGAGAGAGAGAAGGAGAAAGAGAATCTGTGAGAGAGAGAGAGAGAGAGAGTAGCTGTGAGTGAGAGAGAGAGAGAGAAGCTGTGAGTGAGTGAGAGAGAGAGTGAAGCTGTGAGTGAGAGAGAGAAAGAGAAGCGAGAGAGAAAGAAAGAGAAGGTGTGAGTGAGAGAGAGAAAGAGGTGTGAGTGAGAGAGAGAGAAAGAGAAGCTGTGTGAGAGAGAGAGAGAAAGAGAAGCTGTGACTGAGAGAGAGATAAAGACAAGTTGTGAATTAGAGAGAGACAGAGAGAGAGAGAGTATCTGTGAGTGAGAAAGAGAGAGAAGCTGTGAGTGAGAGAGAGAGAGAGAAAGAGATGTGAGTGAGAGAGAGAAAGAGAAACTGTGAGTGAGAGAGAGAGAGAGAAAGAAAGAGAAGCTGTGAGTGAGAGAGAGATAAAGAGAAGCTGTGAGTTAGAGAGAGACAGAGAAAGAGAAGCTGTGAGTGAGAGAGAGAGAAGCTGTGAGTGACAGAGAGAGAGAAAGAGAAGCTGTGAGTGTGAGAGAGAGAGAGAGAGATAGAGAAGCTGTGAGTGAGAGAGAGAGAGAGAAAGAAAAGCTGTGAGTGAGGGAGTGAGAGAAAGAGAAGCTGTATGAGAGTGAGAAAGAAAGAGAAGCTGTGAGTGAGAGAGAGAGGGTGAAAGAGAAGCTGTGATTGTGAGAGAGAGGGAGAAAAAGGGAAGCTGTGAGTGAGCGTGAGAGAGAGAGAGAAGCTGTGACAGTGGGAGAGAGAGAGAGAGAAAGAGAAGCTGTGAGTGAGAGAGAGAGAAAGAAAGAGAAGCTATGATCGAGAGAGAGAGAGAGAGAGAAGCTGTGAGTTAGAGAGAGAGGGAGAAAGAGAAGCTGTGAGTGAGAGAGAGAGGGAAAGAGAAGCTGTGAGTGAGAAAGAGAGACAGAGAAAGAGAAGCTGTGAGTGAGAGAGAGAGAGCTAGAAGCTGTGAGTGAGTGAGAGAGAGAAATAGAAGCTGTAAGTGCGAGAGAGAGAGAGAGAAGCTGTGAGTGAGAGAGAGATAGAGAAGCTGTGAGTTAGAGAGAGAGAGAGAAAGAGAAGCTGTGAGTGAGAGAGAGAGAGAAAAAGAAAAAGAGAATCTGTGAGTGAGAGAGAGAGAGAGAAGCTGTGAGTAAGAGAGAGAAAGAGAAGCTGTGAGTGAGAGAGAGAGAGAGAAAGAGAAGCTGTGAGTGAAAGAGAGAGAGAGAAAGAGAAGCTGTGAGTGAGAGAGAGATAAAGAGAAGCTGTGAGTTAGAGAGAGACAGAGAAAGAGCTGTGAGTGAGAGAGAGAGAGAAAGAGAAGCTGTGAGAGAGAGAGAAGCTGTGAGTGAGAGAGAGAGAAAGAGAAGCTGTGAGTGAGAGAGAGAGAGAAAGAGAAGTTGTGTGAGAGAGAGAAAGAGAAGCTGTGAGTGAGAGAGAGAGAAGCTGTGAGTGAGAGAGAGAAAGAGAGAAGATGTGAGTGTGAGATTGTGAGAGAGAAAGAGAAGCTGTGAGTGAGAGAGAGAAGCTGTGAGTGAGAGAGAGAAGCTGTGAGTGAGAGAGAGAGAGAGAGAAGCTCTGAGAGAGAGAGAGAGAAAGAGAAGCTGTGAGTGTGAGAGAGAGTGAGAAAACGGGAAGCTGTGAGTGAGCGTGAGAGAGAGAGAAGCTGTGACAGTGGGAGGGAGAAAGAGAGAAAGAGAAGCTGTGAGTGAGAGAGAGAAAGAACGAGAAGCTATGAGTGAGAGAGAGAGAAGCTGTGAGTGAGAGAGAGAAGGAGAAAGAGAATCTGTGAGAGAGAGAGAGAGAGTAGCTGTGAGTGAGAGAGAGAGAGAGAAGCTGTGAGTGAGTGAGAGAGAGAGTGAAGCTGTGAGTGAGAGAGAGAAAGAGAAGCTGTGAGTGAGAGAGAGAGAGAAAGAAAGAGAAGGTGTGAGTGAGAGAGAGAAAGAGGTGTGAGTGAGAGAGAGAGAGAAAGAGAAGCTGTGTGAGAGAGAGAGAGAAAGAGAAGCTGTGACTGAGAGAGAGATAAAGACAAGTTGTGAATTAGAGAGAGACAGAGAGAGAGAGAGTAGCTGTGAGTGAGAAAGAGAGAGAAGCTGTGAGTGAGAGAGAGAGAGAGAAAGAGATGTGAGTGAGAGAGAGAAAGAGAAACTGTGAGTGAGAGAGAGAGAGAGAAAGAAAGAGAAGCTGTGAGTGAGAGAGAGATAAAGAGAAGCTGTGAGTTAGAGAGAGACAGAGAAAGAGAAGCTGTGAGTGAGAGAGAGAGAAGCTGTGAGTGACAGAGAGAGAGAAAGAGAAGCTGTGAGTGTGAGAGAGAGAGAGAGATAGAGAAGCTGTGAGTGAGAGAGAGAGAGAGAAAGAAAAGCTGTGAGTGAGGGAGTGAGAGAAAGAGAAGCTGTGAGTATGAGAGTGAGAAAGAAAGAGAAGCTGTGAGTGAGAGAGAGAGGGTGAAAGAGAAGCTGTGATTGTGAGAGAGAGGGAGAAAAAGGGAAGCTGTGAGTGAGCGTGAGAGACAGAGAGAGAAGCTGTGACAGTGGGAGAGAGAGAGAGAGAAAGAGAAGCTGTGAGTGAGAGAGAGAGAAAGAAAGAGAAGCTATGATCGAGAGAGAGAGAGAAGCTGTGAGTTAGAGAGAGAGGGAGAAAGAGAAGCTGTGAGTGAGAGAGAGAGGGAAAGAGAAGCTGTGAGTGAGAAAGAGAGACAGAGAAAGAGAAGCTGTGAGTGAGAGAGAGAGAGCTAGAAGCTGTGAGTGAGTGAGAGAGAGAAAGAGAAGCTGTAAGTGCGAGAGAGAGAGAAAGAGAAGCTGTGAGTGAGAGAGAGATAGAGAAGCTGTGAGTTAGAGAGAGAGAGAGAAAGAGAAGCTGTGAGTGAGAGAGAGAGAGAGAAAAAGAGAATCTGTGAGTGAGAGAGAGAGAGAGAAGCTGTGAGTAAGAGAGAGAAAGAGAAGCTGTGAGTGAGAGAGAGAGAGAGAAAGAGAAGCTGTGAATGAAAGAGAGAGAGAGAAAGAGAAGCTGTGAGTGAGAGAGAGATAAAGAGAAGCTGTGAGTTAGAGAGAGACAGAGAAAGAGCTGTGAGTGAGAGAGAGAGAGAAAGAGAAGCTGTGAGAGAGAGAGAGAAGCTGTGAGTGAGAGAGAGAGAAAGAGAAGCTGTGAGTGAGAGAGAGAGAGAAAGAGAAGTTGTGTGAGAGAGAGAAAGAGAAGCTGTGAGTGAGAGAGAGAGAAGCTGTGAGTGACAGAGAGAAAGAGAGAAGATGTGAGTGTGAGATTGTGAGAGAGAAAGAGAAGCTGTGAGTGAGAGAGAGAAGCTGTGAGTGAGAGAGAGAGATAGAGAAAGTGTCAGTGAGAGAGAGAAAGAGAAGCTGTGAGTGAGAGAGAGAGAGAAAGAGAAGCTGTGAGTGAGAGAGAGAGAGATAAAGAGAAGATGTGAGTGAGAGAGAGAGAAAGAGAAGATGTGAGTGAGAGAGAGGGAGAAAGAGAAGCTGTGAGTTAGAGAGAGAGAGAGAGAAAGAGAAGCTGTGAGTGAGAGAGAGAGAGAAAGAGAAGCTGTGAGTGAGAGAGAGAGATAAAGAGAAGATGTGAGTGAGAGAGAGAGAAAGAGAAGCTGTGAGTGAGAGAGAGGGAGAAAGAGAAGCTGTGAGTGAGAGAGAGAGAAAGAGAAGATGTGAGTGAGTGAGTGAGAGAGAGAGAAGCTGTGAGTGAGAGAGAGAGAGAAAGAGAAGCTGTGAGTGAGAGAGAGAGAGATAAAGAGAAGATGTGAGTGAGAGAGAGAGAAAGAGAAGATGTGAGTGAGAGAGAGGGAGAAAGAGAAGCTGTGAGTTAGAGAGAGAGAGAGAAAGAGAAGCTGTGAGTGAGAGAGAGAGAGAAAGAGAAGCTGTGAGTGAGAGAGAGAGAGATAAAGAGAAGATGTGAGTGAGAGAGAGAGAAAGAGAAGCTGTGAGTGAGAGAGAGAGAGAAAGAGAAGCTGTGAGTTAGAGAGAGAGAGAGAAAGAGAAGCTGTGAGTGAGAGAGAGAGAGAAAGAGAAGCTGTGTGTGTGTGAGAGAGAGAAGCTGTGAGTGAGAGAGAGAGAAAGAGAAGATGTTAGTGAGATTGAGAGAGAGAAAGAGAAGCTGTGAGTGAGAGAGAGAGAAGCTGTGAGTGAGAGGGAGAGAGAGAAAGAGAAGGTGTGAGTGAGAGAGAGAAAGAGAAGCTGTGAGTGAGAGAGAGAGAGAAGCTGTGAGTGAGAGAGAGGGAGAGAAGATGTGAGTGAGAGAGAGAAAGAGAAAGAGAAACTGTGAGTGAGTGAGAGAGAGAGATAAAGAGAAGCTGTGAGTGATAGAGAGAGATAAAGAAAAGCTGTGAGTGAGAGAGAGAAAGAGAAGCTGGGAGTGAGTAAAAGAGAGAGAGAGGAGCTGTGAGTGAGAGAGAAAGAAAGAAAGAGAAGCTGTGAGTGAGTGAGAGAGAGAGAGAGAAACTGTGAGTGTGAGAGAGAGAGAGAGAGAAAGAGAAGCTGTGAGTGAGAGAGAGAGAAAGAAAGAGAAGCTGTGAGTGAGAGAGAGAGAAGCTGTGAGTGAGAGAGAGAGGGAGAAAGAGAAGCTGTGAGTGAGAGAGAGAGAAAGAGAAGCTGTGAGAGAGAGAGAGAGAGAGAGAAGCTGTGAGAGAGAGAGAGAGAAGTTGTGAGTGAGTGAGAGAGAGAGAAGCTGTGAGAGAGAGAGAAGCTGTGAGTGAGAGAGAGAGGGAAGGAGAAGCTGTGAGTGAGAGAGAGAGAGAAAGAGAAGCTGTGAGTTAGAGAGAGAGAGAAAGAGAAGCTGTGAGTGAGAGAGAGAGAGAAAGAGAAGCTGTGTGTGTGTGAGAGAGAGAGAAGCTGTGTGTGAGAGAGAAAGAGAAGCTGTGAGTGAGAGAGAAAGAGAAGCTATGAGTTAGAGAGAGAGTGAAAGAGAAGCTGTGAGTGAGAGAGAGAGTGAGGAGCTGTGAGATAGAGAGAGAAAGAGAAGCTGTGAGTGAGAGAGAGAGAGAAGCTGTGAGTGAGAGAGAAAGAGAAGCTGTGAGTGAGAGAGAAAGAGAAGCTGTGTGTGTGTGAGAGAGAGAGAAGCTGTGAGTGAGAGAGAGAGAAAGAGAAGCTGTGAGTGAGAGAGAGAGAGAAAGAGAAGACGTGAGTGAGAGAGTGGGATAAAGAGAAGCTGTGAGTTAGAGAGAGAGAGAAAGAGAAGCTGTGAGTGAGAGAGAGAGAAAAAAAGAAGCTGTGAGTGAGAGAGAGAGAGACAGAAAGAGAAGCTGTGAGTGAGAGAGAGAGAGAGAAGCTGTGAGTGAGGGTGAGAGAGAAAGAGAAGCTGTGAGTGAGAGAGTGAGAGAAAGAGAAGCTGTGAGTGAGAGAGAGAGAAAGAAAGAGAAGCTGTGAGTGAGAGAGAGAAGCTGTGAGAGAGAGAGAAAGAGAAGCTCTGAGAGAGAGAGAGAGAAAGAGAAGCTGTGAGTGTGAGAGAGAGTGAGAAAAAGGGAAGCTGTGAGTGAGCATGAGAGAGAGAGAAGCTGTGACAGTGGGAGAGAGAAAGAGAGAAAGAGAAGCTGTGAGTGAGAGAGAGAGAAAGAAAGAGAAGCTATGAGTGAGAGAGAGAGAAGCTGTGAGTGAGAGAGAGAAGGAGAAAGAGAATCTGTGAGTGAGAGAGAGAGAGAGTAGCTGTGAGTGAGAGAGAGAGAGAAGCTGTGAGTGAGTGAGAGAGAGAGTGAAGCTGTGAGTGAGAGAGAGAAAGAGAAGCTGTGAGTGAGAGAGAGAGAGAAAGAAAGAGAAGGTGTGAGTGAGAGAGAGAAGCTGTGAGTGAGAGAGAGAGGGAGAAAGAGAAGCTGTGATTGAGAGAGAAAGAAAGAGAAGCTGTGAGTGAGAGAGAGAGAAGCTGTGAGAGAGAGAGAGAGAGGGAGAAAGAGAAGCTGTGAGTGAGAGAGAGAGAAAGAGAAGCTGTGAGTGAGAGAGAGAGAAAGAGAAGCTGTGAGAGAGAGAGAAGTTGTGAGTGAGTGAGAGAGAGAGAAGCTGTGTGTGTTAGAGAGAGAGAGAAGCTGTGAGTGAGAGAGAGAAAGAGAGAGAAGGAGAAGCTGTGAGTGAGATAGAGAGAGAGAAAGAGAAGCTGTGAGTGAGAGAGAGAGAGAAGCTGTGAGTGAGAGAGAAAGAGAAGTTGTGAGTGAGAGAGAAAGAGAAGCTGTGTGTGTGTGAGAGAGAGAAGCTGTGAGTGAGAGAGAGAGAAAGAGAAGCTGTGAGTGAGAGAGAGAGAGAAAGAGAAGCTGTGAGTGAGAGAGTGAGATAAAGAGAAGCTGTGAGTTAGAGAGAGACAGAGAAAGAGAAGCTGTGAGTGAGAGAGAGAGAAAAAAAGAAGCTGTGAGTGAGAGAGAGAGAGAAAGAGAAGCTGTGTGTGTGTGAGAGAGAGAGAAGCTGTGAGTGAGAGAGAGAGAAAGAAGCTGTGAGTGAGAGAGAGAGAGAAAGAGAAGCTGTGAGTGAGAGAGTGAGAAAAAAAGAAGCTGTGAGTGAGAGAGAGAGAGAAAGAGAAGCTGTGTGTGTGTGAGAGAGAGAGAAGCTGTGAGTGAGAGAGAGAGAAAGAAGCTGTGAGTGAGAGAGAGAGAGAAAGAGAAGCTGTGAGTGAGAGAGTGAGATAAAGAGAAGCTGTGAGTTAGAGAGAGACAGAGAAAGAGAAGCTGTGAGTGAGAGAGAGAGAGAGAAAAAGAAGCTGTGAGTGAGAGAGAGAGAGAGAGAAAGAGAAGCTGTGAGTGAGAGAGAGAGAGAAGCTGTGAGTGAGAGTGAGAGAGAAAGAGAAGCTGTGAGTGAGAGAGTGAGAGAAAGAGAAGCTGTGAGTGAGAGAGAGAAAGAAAGAGAAGATGTGAGTGAGAGAGAGAAGCTGTGAGTGAGAGAGAGAGAAAGAGAAGCTCTGAGTGAGAGAGAGAGAGAAAGAGAAGCTGTGAGTGTGAGAGAGAGTGAGAAAAAGGGAAGCTGTAAGTGAGCGTGAGAGAGAGAAGCTGTGACAGTGGGAGAGAGAAAGAGAGAAAGAGAAGCTGTGAGTGAGAGAGAGAGAAAGAAAGAGAAGTTATGAGTGAGAGAGAGAGAAGCTGTGAGTGAGAGTGAGAAGTAGAAAGAGAATCTGTGAGTGAGAGAGAGAGAGAGAGTAGCTGTGAGTGAGAGAGAGAGAGAAGCTGTGAGTGAGTGAGTGAGAGAGAGAAGCTGTGAGTGAGAGAGAGAAAGAGAAGCTGTGAGTGAGAGAAAGAGAGAGAGAGAAAGAGAAGCTGTGAGTGAGAGAGAGATAAAGAGAAGCTGTGAGTTAGAGAGAGATAGAAAGAGAAGCTGTGAGTGAGAGAGAGAGAGAAAGAGAAGCTGTGTGAGAGAGAGAATCTGTGAGTGAGAGAGAGAGAGAGAAAGAAAGAGAAGATGTCAGTGAGAGAGGGAGAGAGAGAGAGAGAGAGAAGCTGTGAGAGAGAGAGAGAGAGAGATAAGCTGTGTGAGAGAGGGAGAGAAAGAGAAGCTGTGAGTGAGAGAGAGAGAGTGAGAAGCTGTGAGTGAGAGAGAGAGAGAAGCTGTGTGAGAGAATGAGAGAGAAAGAGAAGCTGTGAGTGTGAGAGAGAGAGAAAGAGGAGCTGTGTGTGAGAGAGAGAAGCTGTGAGTGAGAGAGAAAGAAAGAAATAGAAGCTGTGAGTGAGTGAGAGAGAGAGAAGCTGTGAGTGAGAGAGAGAGAGAAGCTGTGAGTGAGAGAGAGAGAGAAAGAGAAGCTGTGAGTGAGAGAGAGAGAGAAAGAGAAGCTGTGAGAGAGAGAGAGAGAAGCTGTGAGTGAGAGAGAAAGAGAAGCTGTGAGTGAGAGAGTGAAAGAAAGAGAAGCTGTGAGTGAGAGAGAGAAAAAGAAGCTGTGAGTGAGATAGAGAGAGAGAAAGAGAAGCTGTGAGAGAGAGAGAGAAGCTGTGAGTGAGAGAGAAAGAAAGAAATAGAAGCTGTGAGTGAGTGAGAGAGAGAGAAGCTGTGAGTGAGAGAGAGAGAGAAGCTGTGAGTGAGACAGAGAGAGAGAGAGAGAAGCTGTGAGTGAGAGAGAGAAAGAGAAGTTGTGAGAGAGAGAAAGGGAAGCTGTGAGTAAGAGAGAAAGAGAAGCTGTGAGTGAGAGAGAGAGAAAGAGAAGCTGTGTGAGAGAGAGAGAGACAGAAGCTGTGAGTGAGAGAGAGAGAGAGAAAGAGAAGCTGTGAGAGAGAGAGAAGCTGTGAGTGTGAGAGAAAGAGAGGCTGTGAGTGAGAGAGAGAGAGAAGCTGAGTGAGAGAGAGATAAAGAGAAGCTGTGAGTTAGAGAGAGAGAGAGAAAGAGAAGCTGTGAGTGAGACAGAGAGAAAGAGAAGCTGTGTGTGTGTGAGAGAGAGAGAAGCTGTGAGTGAGAGAGAGAGAAAGAGAAGCTGTGAGTGAGAGAGAAAGCTGGGAGTGAGAGAGAAAGAGAAAGAGAAGCTGTGAGTGAGAGAGAGAGAAGCTGTGAGTGAGAGAGAGAGAGAAACTGTGAGTGAGTGAGAGAGAGAGAAGCTGTGAGTGAGTGAGAGAGAGAGAGAGAAGCTGTGAGTGAGAGAGAGAGAGAAAGAGAAGCTGTGAGTGAGTGAGTGAGAGACAAGGTGTGAGTGAGAGAGAGAGAGAGAAGCTGTGAGTGAGAGAGAAAGAAAGATAGAGAAGCTGTGAGTGAGAGAGAGAGAGAAAGAGAAGCTGTGAGTGAGAGAGAGAGAGAAAGAGAAGCTGTGAGTGAGAGAGAGAAAGAAAGAAAGAGAAGCTGTGAGTGAGAGAGAGAGAGAAAGTGAAGATGTGAGTGAGAGAGAGAAAGAGGTGTGAGTGAGTGAGAGAGAGAAAGAGAAGCTGTGAGAGAGAGAGAGAAAGAGAAGCTGTGACTGAGAGAGAGATAACGACAAGTTGTGAGTTAGAGAGAGACAGAGAGAGAGAGAGTAGCTGTGAGTGAGAAAGAGAGAGAAGCTTTGAGTGAGAGAGAGAGAGAAAGAGATGTGAGTGAGAGAGAGAAAGAGAAACTGTGAGTGAGAGAGAGAGAGAATGAAAGAGAAGCTGTGAGTGAGAGAGAGATAAAGAGAAGCTGTGAGTTAGAGAGAGACAGAGAAAGAGAAGCTGTGAGTGAGAGAGAGAGAAGCTGTGAGTGACAGAGAGAGAAAGAGAAGCTGTGAGTGTGAGAGAGAGAGATATAGAGAAGCTGTGAGTGAGAGAGAGAGAGAAAGAAAAGCTGTGAGTGAGGGAGTGAGAGAAAGAGAAGCTGTGAGTATGAGAGTGAGAAAGAAAGAGAAGCTGTGAGTGAGAGAGAGGGTGAAAGAGAAGCTGTGATTGTGAGAGAGAGGGAGAAAAAGGGAAGCTGTGAGTGAGCGTGAGAGAGAGAGAGAGAAGCTGTGACAGTGGGAGAGAGAGAGAGAGAAAGAGAAGCTGTGAGTGAGAGAGAGAGAAAGAAAGAGAAGCTATGAGCGAGAGAGAGAGAGAGAAGCTGTGAGTTAGGGAGAGAGAGAGAGGGAAAGAGAAGCTGTGAGTGAGAAAGAGAGACAGAGAAAGAGAAGCTGTGAGTGAGAGAGAGAGAGCTAGAAGCTGTGAGTGAGTGAGAGAGAGAAAGAGAAGCTGTAAGTGCGAGAGAGAGAAAGAGAAGCTGTGAGTGAGAGAGAGATAGAGAAGCTGTGAGTTAGAGAGAGAAAGAGAAGCTGTGAGTGAGACAGAGAGAGAGAAAGAGAAGCTGTGAGTGAAAGAGAGAGAGAGAAAGAGAAGCTGTGAGTGAGAGAGATAAAGAGAAGCTGTGAGTTAGAGAGAGACAGAGAAAGAGCTGTGAGTGAGAGAGAGAGAGAAAGAGAAGCTGTGAGAGAGAGAGAGAAGCTGTGAGTGAGAGAGAGAGAAAGAGAAGCTGTGAGTGAGAGAGAGAGAGAGAGAAGATGTGAGTGTGAGATTGTGAGAGAGAAAGAGAAGATGTGAGTGAGAGAGAGAAGCTGTGAGTGACAGAGAGAGAGATAGAGAAAGTGTGAGTGTGTGAGAGAGAGAGAAAGAGAAGCTGTGAGTGAGAGAGAGATAAAGAGAAGCTGTGATTGAGAGAGAGAGAGAAAAAGAGAATCTGTGAGTGAGAGAGAGAGAGAGAAGCTGTGAGTAAGAGAGAGAAAGAGAAGCTGTGAGTGAGACAGAGAGAGAGAAAGAGAAGCTGTGAGTGAAAGAGAGAGAGAGAAAGAGAAGCTGTGAGTGAGAGAGATAAAGAGAAGCTGTGAGTTAGAGAGAGACAGAGAAAGAGCTGTGAGTGAGAGAGAGAGAGAAAGAGAAGCTGTGAGAGAGAGAGAGAAGCTGTGAGTGAGAGAGAGAGAAAGAGAAGCTGTGAGTGAGAGAGAGAGAGAGAGAAGATGTGAGTGTGAGATTGTGAGAGAGAAAGAGAAGCTGTGAGTGAGAGAGAGAAGCTGTGAGTGACAGAGAGAGAGATAGAGAAAGTGTGAGTGTGTGAGAGAGAGAGAAAGAGAAGCTGTGAGTGAGAGAGAGATAAAGAGAAGCTGTGAGTGAGAGAGAGAGAGAAAGAGAACCTGTGAGTTAGAGAGAGAGAGACAAAGAGAAGCTGTGAGTGAGAGAGAGAGAGAAAGAGAAGCTGTGTGTGTGTGAGAGAGAGAAGCTGTGAGTGTGAGAGAGAGAAAGAGAAGATGTTAGTGAGATTGAGAGAGAGAAAGAGAAGCTGTGAGTGAGAGAGAGAGAGAAGCTGTGAGTGAGAGAGAAAGAGAAGCTGTGAGTGAGAGAGAAAGAGAAGCTGTGTGTGTGTGAGAGAGAGAGAAGCTGTGAGTGAGAGAGAGAGAAAGAGAAGCTGTGTGTGAGAGAGAGAGAGAAAGAGAAGCTGTGAGTGAGAGAGTGGGATAAAGAGAAGCTGTGAGTTAGAGAGAGAGAGAAAGAGAAGCTGTGAGTGAGAGAGAGAGAAAAAAAGAAGCTGTGAGTGAGAGAGAGAGAGAGAAAGAGAAGCTGTGAGTGAGAGAGAGAGAGAGAAGCTGTGAGTGACGGTGAGATAAAGAGAAGCTGTGAGTGAGAGAGTGAGAGAAAGAGAAGCTGTGAGTGAGAGAGACAGAAAGAAAGAGAAGCTGTGAGTGAGAGAGAGAAGCTGTGTGAGAGAGAGAAAGAGAAGCTCTGAGAGAGAGAGAGAGAGAGAGAAGCTGTGAGTGTGAGAGAGAGTGAGAAAAAGGGAAGCTGTGAGTGAGCATGAGAGAGAGAGAAGCTGTGACAGTGGGAGAGAGAAAGAGAGAAAGAGAAGCTGTGAGTGAGAGAGAGAGAAAGAAAGAGAAGCTATGAGTGAGAGAGAGAGAAGCTGTGAGTGAGAGAGAGAAGGAGAAAGAGAATCTGTGAGTGAGAGAGAGAGAGAGTAGCTGTGAGTGAGAGAGAGAGAGAGAAGCTGTGAGTGAGTGAGAGAGAGAGTGAAGCTGTGAGTGAGAGAGAGAAAGAGAAGCTGTGAGTGAGTGAGAAAGAAAGAGAAGGTGTGAGTGAGAGAGAGAAGCTGTGAGTGAGAGAGAGAGGGAGAAAGAGAAGCTGTGAGTGAGAGAGAGAGAAAGAAAGAGAAGCTGTGAGTGAGAGAGAGAGAAGCTGAGAGAGAGAGAGAGGGAGAAAGAGAAGCTGTGAGTGAGAGAGAGAGAAAGAGAAGCTGTGAGTGAGAGAGAGAGAAAGAGAAGCTGTGAGAGAGAGAGAAGTTGTGAGTGAGTGAGAGAGAGAGAAGCTGTGTGTGTTAGAGAGAGAGAGAAGCTGTGAGTGAGAGAGAGAGAGAGAGAAGGAGAAGCTGTGAGTGAGATAGAGAGAGAGAAAGAGAAGCTGTGAGTGAGAGAGAGAGAGAAGCTGTGAGTGAGAGAGAAAGAGAAGTTGTGAGTGAGAGAGAAAGAGAAGCTGTGTGTGTGTGTGAGAGAGAGAAGCTGTGAGTGAGAGAGAGAGAAAGAGAAGCTGTGAGTGAGAGAGAGAGAGAAAGAGAAGCTGTGAGTGAGAGAGTGAGATAAAGAGAAGCTGTGAGTTAGAGAGAGACAGAGAAAGAGAAGCTGTGAGTGAGAGAGAGAGAAAAAAAGAAGCTGTGAGTGAGAGAGAGAGAGAAAGAGAAGCTGTGTGTGTGTGAGAGAGAGAGAAGCTGTGAGTGAGAGAGAGAGAAAGAAGCTGTGAGTGAGAGAGAGAGAGAAAGAGAAGCTGTGAGTGAGAGAGTGAGATAAAGAGAAGCTGTGAGTTAGAGAGAGACAGAGAAAGAGAAGCTGTGAGTGAGAGAGAGAGAGAAAAAAAGAAGCTGTGAGTGAGAGAGAGAGAGAGAGAGAGAAGCTGTGAGTGAGAGAGAGAGAGAAGCTGTGAGTGAGAGTGAGAGAGAAAGAGAAGCTGTGAGTGAGAGAGTGAGAGAAAGAGAAGCTGTGAGTGAGAGAGAGAAAGAAAGAGAAGATGTGAGTGAGAGAGAGAAGCTGTGAGTGAGAGAGAGAGAAAGAGAAGCTCTGAGTGAGAGAGAGAGAGAAAGAGAAGCTGTGAGTGTGAGAGAGAGTGAGAAAAAGGGAAGCTGTGAGTGAGCGTGAGAGAGAGAAGCTGTGACAGTGGGAGAGAGAAAGAGAGAAAGAGAAGCTGTGAGTGAGAGAGAGAGAAAGAAAGAGAAGTTATGAGTGAGAGAGAGAGAAGCTGTGAGTGAGAGTGAGAAGTAGAAAGAGAATCTGTGAGTTAGAGAGAGAGAGAGAGTAGCTGTGAGTGAGAGAGAGAGAGAAGCTGTGAGTGAGTGAGTGAGAGAGAGAAGCTGTGAGTGAGAGAGAGAAAGAGAAGCTGTGAGTGAGAGAAAGAGAGAGAAAGAAAGAGAAGCTGTGAGTGAGAGAGAGATAAAGAGAAGCTGTGAGTTAGAGAGAGAGAAAGAGAAGCTGTGAGTGAGAGAGAGAGAGAAAGAGAAGCTGTGTGAGAGAGAGAATCTGTGAGTGAGAGAGAGAGAGAGAAAGAAAGAGAAGATGTCAGTGAGAGAGGGAAAGAGAGAGAGAGAGAGAAGCTGTGAGTGAGAGAGAGAGAGAAAGATAAGCTGTGTGAGAGAGGGAGAGAAAGAGAAGCTGTGAGTGAGAGAGAGAGAGTGAGAAGCTGTGAGTGAGAGAGAGAGAGAAGCTGTGAGAGAGAGAGAGAAAGAGAAGCTGTGAGTGTGAGAGAGAGAGAAAGAGGAGCTGTGTGTGAGAGAGAGAAGCTGTGAGTGAGAGAGAAAGAAAGAAATAGAAGCTGTGAGTGAGTGAGAGAGAGAGAAGCTGTGAGTGAGAGAGAGAGAGAAGCTGTGAGTGAGAGAGAGAGAGAGAAAGAGAAGCTGTGAGTGAGAGAGAGAGAGAAAGAGAAGCTGTGAGAGAGAGAAAGAGAAGCTGTGAGTGAGAGAGAAAGAGAAGCTGTGAGTGAGAGAGTGAAAGAAAGAGAAGCTGTGAGTGAGAGAGAGAAAAAGAAGCTGTGAGTGAGATAGAGAGAGAGAAAGAGAAGCTGTGAGAGAGAGAGAGAAGCTGTGAGTGAGAGAGAAAGAAAGAAATAGAAGCTGTGAGAGAGGGAGAGAAAGAAAAGCTGTGAGTGAGAGAGAGAAAGAGAAGCTGGGAGTGAGTAAAAGAGAGAGAGAAGCTGTGAGTGAGAGAGAAAGAAAGAAAGAGAAGCTGTGAGTGAGTGAGAGAGAGAGAGAGAAACTGTGAGTGAGAGAGAGAGAGAGAAAGAGAAGCTGTGAGTGAGAGAGAGAGAGAAAGAAAGAGAAGCTGTGAGTGAGAGAGAGAGAAGCTGTGAGTGAGAGAGAGAGGGAGAAAGAGAAGCTGTGAGTGAGAGAGAGAGAAAAAAAGAAGCTGTGAGTGAGAGAGAGAGAGAGAGAGAGAGAGAAGCTGTGAGTGAGAGAGAGAGAGAGAAGCTGTGAGTGAGAGTGAGAGAGAAAGAGAAGCTGTGAGTGAGAGAGTGAGAGAAAGAGAAGCTGTGAGAGAGAGAGAGAGAGAGAGAGAAGCTGTGAGAGAGAGAGAGAGAAGTTGTGAGTGAGTGAGAGAGAGAGAAGCTGTGAGAGAGAGAGAAGCTGTGAGTGAGAGAGAGAGGGAAGGAGAAGCTGTGAGTGAGAGAGAGAGAGAAAGAGAAGCTGTGAGTTAGAGAGAGAGAGAAAGAGAAGCTGTGAGTGAGAGAGAGAGAGAAAGAGAAGCTGTGTGTGTGTGAGAGAGAGAGAAGCTGTGTGTGAGAGAGAAAGAGAAGCTGTGTGTGAGAGAGAAAGAGAAGCTATGAGTTAGAGAGAGAGTGAAAGAGAAGCTGTGAGTGAGAGAGAGAGTGAGGAGCTGTGAGATAGAGAGAGAAAGAGAAGCTGTGAGTGAGAGAGAGAGAGAAGCTGTGAGTGAGAGAGAAAGAGAAGCTGTGAGTGAGAGAGAAAGAGAAGCTGTGTGTGTGTGAGAGAGAGAGAAGCTGTGAGTGAGAGAGAGAGAAAGAGAAGCTGTGAGTGAGAGAGAGAGAGAAAGAGAAGACGTGAGTGAGAGAGTGGGATAAAGAGAAGCTGTGAGTTAGAGAGAGAGAGAAAGAGAAGCTGTGAGTGAGAGAGAGAGAAAAAAAGAAGCTGTGAGTGAGAGAGAGAGAGACAGAAAGAGAAGCTGTGAGTGAGAGAGAGAGAGAGAAGCTGTGAGTGAGGGTGAGAGAGAAAGAGAAGCTGTGAGTGAGAGAGTGAGAGAAAGAGAAGCTGTGAGTGAGAGAGAGAGAGAAAGAGAAGCTGTGAGTGAGAGAGAGAAGCTGTGAGAGAGAGAGAAAGAGAAGCTCTGAGAGAGAGAGAGAGAAAGAGAAGCTGTGAGTGTGAGAGAGAGTGAGAAAAAGGGAAGCTGTGAGTGAGCATGAGAGAGAGAGAAGCTGTGACAGTGGGAGAGAGAAAGAGAGAAAGAGAAGCTGTGAGTGAGAGAGAGAGAAAGAAAGAGAAGCTATGAGTGAGAGAGAGAGAAGCTGTGAGTGAGAGAGAGAAGGAGAAAGAGAATCTGTGAGTGAGAGAGAGAGAGAGTAGCTGTGAGTGAGAGAGAGAGAGAAGCTGTGAGTGAGTGAGAGAGAGAGTGAAGCTGTGAGTGAGAGAGAGAAAGAGAAGCTGTGAGTGAGAGAGAGAGAGAAAGAAAGAGAAGGTGTGAGTGAGAGAGAGAAGCTGTGAGTGAGAGAGAGAGGGAGAAAGAGAAGCTAGGATTGAGAGAGAGAGAAAGAAAGAGAAGCTGTGAGTGAGAGAGAGAGAAGCTGTGAGAGAGAGAGAGGGAGGGAGAAAGAGAAGCTGTGAGTGAGAGAGAGAGAAAGAGAAGCTGTGAGTGAGAGAGAGAGAAAGAGAAGCTGTGAGAGAGAGAGAAGTTGTGAGTGAGTGAGAGAGAGAGAAGCTGTGTGTGTTAGAGAGAGAGAGAAGCTGTGAGTGAGAGAGAGAAAGAGAGAGAAGGAGAAGCTGTGAGTGAGATAGAGAGAGAGAAAGAGAAGCTGTGAGTGAGAGAGAGAGAGAAGCTGTGAGTGAGAGAGAAAGAGAAGTTGTGAGTGAGAGAGAAAGAGAAGCTGTGTGTGTGTGTGAGAGAGAGAAGCTGTGAGTGAGAGAGAGAGAAAGAGAAGCTGTGAGTGAGAGAGAGAGAGAAAGAGAAGCTGTGAGTGAGAGAGTGAGATAAAGAGAAGCTGTGAGTTAGAGAGAGACAGAGAAAGAGAAGCTGTGAGTGAGAGAGAGAGAAAAAAAGAAGCTGTGAGTGAGAGAGAGAGAGAAAGAGAAGCTGTGTGTGTGTGAGAGAGAGAGAAGCTGTGAGTGAGAGAGAGAGAAAGAAGCTGTGAGTGAGAGAGAGAGAGAAAGAGAAGCTGTGAGTGAGAGAGTGAGAAAAAAAGAAGCTGTGAGTGAGAGAGAGAGAGAAAGAGAAGCTGTGTGTGTGTGAGAGAGAGAGAAGCTGTGAGTGAGAGAGAGAGAAAGAAGCTGTGAGTGAGAGAGAGAGAGAAAGAGAAGCTGTGAGTGAGAGAGTGAGATAAAGAGAAGCTGTGAGTTAGAGAGAGACAGAGAAAGAGAAGCTGTGAGTGAGAGAGAGAGAGAGAAAAAGAAGCTGTGAGTGAGAGAGAGAGAGAGAGAAAGAGAAGCTGTGAGTGAGAGAGAGAGAGAAGCTGTGAGTGAGAGTGAGAGAGAAAGAGAAGCTGTGAGTGAGAGAGTGAGAGAAAGAGAAGCTGTGAGTGAGAGAGAGAAAGAAAGAGAAGATGTGAGTGAGAGAGAGAAGCTGTGAGTGAGAGAGAGAGAAAGAGAAGCTCTGAGTGAGAGAGAGAGAGAAAGAGAAGCTGTGAGTGTGAGAGAGAGTGAGAAAAAGGGAAGCTGTAAGTGAGCGTGAGAGAGAGAAGCTGTGACAGTGGGAGAGAGAAAGAGAGAAAGAGAAGCTGTGAGTGAGAGAGAGAGAAAGAAAGAGAAGTTATGAGTGAGAGAGAGAGAAGCTGTGAGTGAGAGTGAGAAGTAGAAAGAGAATCTGTGAGTGAGAGAGAGAGAGAGAGTAGCTGTGAGTGAGAGAGAGAGAGAAGCTGTGAGTGAGTGAGTGAGAGAGAGAAGCTGTGAGTGAGAGAGAGAAAGAGAAGCTGTGAGTGAGAGAAAGAGAGAGAGAGAAAGAGAAGCTGTGAGTGAGAGAGAGATAAAGAGAAGCTGTGAGTTAGAGAGAGATAGAAAGAGAAGCTGTGAGTGAGAGAGAGAGAGAAAGAGAAGCTGTGTGAGAGAGAGAATCTGTGAGTGAGAGAGAGAGAGAGAAAGAAAGAGAAGATGTCAGTGAGAGAGGGAGAGAGAGAGAGAGAGAGAAGCTGTGAGAGAGAGAGAGAGAGAGAGATAAGCTGTGTGAGAGAGGGAGAGAAAGAGAAGCTGTGAGTGAGAGAGAGAGAGTGAGAAGCTGTGAGTGAGAGAGAGAGAGAAGCTGTGTGAGAGAATGAGAGAGAAAGAGAAGCTGTGAGTGTGAGAGAGAGAGAAAGAGGAGCTGTGTGTGAGAGAGAGAAGCTGTGAGTGAGAGAGAAAGAAAGAAATAGAAGCTGTGAGTGAGTGAGAGAGAGAGAAGCTGTGAGTGAGAGAGAGAGAGAAGCTGTGAGTGAGAGAGAGAGAGAAAGAGAAGCTGTGAGTGAGAGAGAGAGAGAAAGAGAAGCTGTGAGAGAGAGAGAGAGAAGCTGTGAGTGAGAGAGAAAGAGAAGCTGTGAGTGAGAGAGTGAAAGAAAGAGAAGCTGTGAGTGAGAGAGAGAAAAAGAAGCTGTGAGTGAGATAGAGAGAGAGAAAGAGAAGCTGTGAGAGAGAGAGAGAAGCTGTGAGTGAGAGAGAAAGAAAGAAATAGAAGCTGTGAGTGAGTGAGAGAGAGAGAAGCTGTGAGTGAGAGAGAGAGAGAAGCTGTGAGTGAGACAGAGAGAGAGAGAGAGAAGCTGTGAGTGAGAGAGAGAAAGAGAAGTTGTGAGAGAGAGAAAGGGAAGCTGTGAGTAAGAGAGAAAGAGAAGCTGTGAGTGAGAGAGAGAGAAAGAGAAGCTGTGTGAGAGAGAGAGAGACAGAAGCTGTGAGTGAGAGAGAGAGAGAGAAAGAGAAGCTGTGAGAGAGAGAGAAGCTGTGAGTGTGAGAGAAAGAGAGGCTGTGAGTGAGAGAGAGAGAGAAGCTGAGTGAGAGAGAGATAAAGAGAAGCTGTGAGTTAGAGAGAGAGAGAGAAAGAGAAGCTGTGAGTGAGACAGAGAGAAAGAGAAGCTGTGTGTGTGTGAGAGAGAGAGAAGCTGTGAGTGAGAGAGAGAGAAAGAGAAGCTGTGAGTGAGAGAGAAAGCTGGGAGTGAGAGAGAAAGAGAAAGAGAAGCTGTGAGTGAGAGAGAGAGAAGCTGTGAGTGAGAGAGAGAGAGAAACTGTGAGTGAGTGAGAGAGAGAGAAGCTGTGAGTGAGTGAGAGAGAGAGAGAGAAGCTGTGAGTGAGAGAGAGAGAGAAAGAGAAGCTGTGAGTGAGTGAGTGAGAGACAAGGTGTGAGTGAGAGAGAGAGAGAGAAGCTGTGAGTGAGAGAGAGAGAGAAAGAGAAGCTGTGAGAGAGAGAGAGAGAAGCTGTGAGTGAGAGAGAAAGAGAAGCTGTGAGTGAGAGAGTGAAAGAAAGAGAAGCTGTGAGTGAGAGAGAGAAAAAGAAGCTGTGAGTGAGATAGAGAGAGAGAAAGAGAAGCTGTGAGAGAGAGAGAGAAGCTGTGAGTGAGAGAGAAAGAAAGAAATAGAAGCTGTGAGTGAGTGAGAGAGAGAGAAGCTGTGAGTGAGAGAGAGAGAGAAGCTGTGAGTGAGACAGAGAGAGAGAGAGAGAAGCTGTGAGTGAGAGAGAGAAAGAGAAGTTGTGAGAGAGAGAAAGGGAAGCTGTGAGTAAGAGAGAAAGAGAAGCTGTGAGTGAGAGAGAGAGAAAGAGAAGCTGTGTGAGAGAGAGAGAGACAGAAGCTGTGAGTGAGAGAGAGAGAGAGAAAGAGAAGCTGTGAGAGAGAGAGAAGCTGTGAGTGTGAGAGAAAGAGAGGCTGTGAGTGAGAGAGAGAGAGAAGCTGAGTGAGAGAGAGATAAAGAGAAGCTGTGAGTTAGAGAGAGAGAGAGAAAGAGAAGCTGTGAGTGAGACAGAGAGAAAGAGAAGCTGTGTGTGTGTGAGAGAGAGAGAAGCTGTGAGTGAGAGAGAGAGAAAGAGAAGCTGTGAGTGAGAGAGAAAGCTGGGAGTGAGAGAGAAAGAGAAAGAGAAGCTGTGAGTGAGAGAGAGAGAAGCTGTGAGTGAGAGAGAGAGAGAAACTGTGAGTGAGTGAGAGAGAGAGAAGCTGTGAGTGAGTGAGAGAGAGAGAGAGAAGCTGTGAGTGAGAGAGAGAGAGAAAGAGAAGCTGTGAGTGAGTGAGTGAGAGACAAGGTGTGAGTGAGAGAGAGAGAGAGAAGCTGTGAGTGAGAGAGAAAGAAAGATAGAGAAGCTGTGAGTGAGAGAGAGAGAGAAAGAGAAGCTGTGAGTGAGAGAGAGAGAGAAAGAGAAGCTGTGAGTGAGAGAGAGAAAGAAAGAAAGAGAAGCTGTGAGTGAGAGAGAGAGAGAAAGTGAAGATGTGAGTGAGAGAGAGAAAGAGGTGTGAGTGAGTGAGAGAGAGAAAGAGAAGCTGTGAGAGAGAGAGAGAAAGAGAAGCTGTGACTGAGAGAGAGATAACGACAAGTTGTGAGTTAGAGAGAGACAGAGAGAGAGAGAGTAGCTGTGAGTGAGAAAGAGAGAGAAGCTGTGAGTGAGAGAGAGAGAGAAAGAGATGTGAGTGAGAGAGAGAAAGAGAAACTGTGAGTGAGAGAGAGAGAGAATGAAAGAGAAGCTGTGAGTGAGAGAGAGATAAAGAGAAGCTGTGAGTTAGAGAGAGACAGAGAAAGAGAAGCTGTGAGTGAGAGAGAGAGAAGCTGTGAGTGACAGAGAGAGAAAGAGAAGCTGTGAGTGTGAGAGAGAGAGATATAGAGAAGCTGTGAGTGAGAGAGAGAGAGAAAGAAAAGCTGTGAGTGAGGGAGTGAGAGAAAGAGAAGCTGTGAGTATGAGAGTGAGAAAGAAAGAGAAGCTGTGAGTGAGAGAGAGGGTGAAAGAGAAGCTGTGATTGTGAGAGAGAGGGAGAAAAAGGGAAGCTGTGAGTGAGCGTGAGAGAGAGAGAGAGAAGCTGTGACAGTGGGAGAGAGAGAGAGAGAAAGAGAAGCTGTGAGTGAGAGAGAGAGAAAGAAAGAGAAGCTATGAGCGAGAGAGAGAGAGAGAAGCTGTGAGTTAGGGAGAGAGAGAGAGGGAAAGAGAAGCTGTGAGTGAGAAAGAGAGACAGAGAAAGAGAAGCTGTGAGTGAGAGAGAGAGAGCTAGAAGCTGTGAGTGAGTGAGAGAGAGAAAGAGAAGCTGTAAGTGCGAGAGAGAGAAAGAGAAGCTGTGAGTGAGAGAGAGATAGAGAAGCTGTGAGTTAGAGAGAGAAAGAGAAGCTGTGAGTGAGACAGAGAGAGAGAAAGAGAAGCTGTGAGTGAAAGAGAGAGAGAGAAAGAGAAGCTGTGAGTGAGAGAGATAAAGAGAAGCTGTGAGTTAGAGAGAGACAGAGAAAGAGCTGTGAGTGAGAGAGAGAGAGAAAGAGAAGCTGTGAGAGAGAGAGAGAAGCTGTGAGTGAGAGAGAGAGAAAGAGAAGCTGTGAGTGAGAGAGAGAGAGAGAGAAGATGTGAGTGTGAGATTGTGAGAGAGAAAGAGAAGATGTGAGTGAGAGAGAGAAGCTGTGAGTGACAGAGAGAGAGATAGAGAAAGTGTGAGTGTGTGAGAGAGAGAGAAAGAGAAGCTGTGAGTGAGAGAGAGATAAAGAGAAGCTGTGATTGAGAGAGAGAGAGAAAAAGAGAATCTGTGAGTGAGAGAGAGAGAGAGAAGCTGTGAGTAAGAGAGAGAAAGAGAAGCTGTGAGTGAGACAGAGAGAGAGAAAGAGAAGCTGTGAGTGAAAGAGAGAGAGAGAAAGAGAAGCTGTGAGTGAGAGAGATAAAGAGAAGCTGTGAGTTAGAGAGAGACAGAGAAAGAGCTGTGAGTGAGAGAGAGAGAGAAAGAGAAGCTGTGAGAGAGAGAGAGAAGCTGTGAGTGAGAGAGAGAGAAAGAGAAGCTGTGAGTGAGAGAGAGAGAGAGAGAAGATGTGAGTGTGAGATTGTGAGAGAGAAAGAGAAGCTGTGAGTGAGAGAGAGAAGCTGTGAGTGACAGAGAGAGAGATAGAGAAAGTGTGAGTGTGTGAGAGAGAGAGAAAGAGAAGCTGTGAGTGAGAGAGAGATAAAGAGAAGCTGTGAGTGAGAGAGAGAGAGAAAGAGAACCTGTGAGTTAGAGAGAGAGAGACAAAGAGAAGCTGTGAGTGAGAGAGAGAGAGAAAGAGAAGCTGTGTGTGTGTGAGAGAGAGAAGCTGTGAGTGTGAGAGAGAGAAAGAGAAGATGTTAGTGAGATTGAGAGAGAGAAAGAGAAGCTGTGAGTGAGAGAGAGAGAGAAGCTGTGAGTGAGAGAGAAAGAGAAGCTGTGAGTGAGAGAGAAAGTGAAGCTGTGTGTGTGTGAGAGAGAGAGAAGCTGTGAGTGAGAGAGAGAGAAAGAGAAGCTGTGTGTGAGAGAGAGAGAGAAAGAGAAGCTGTGAGTGAGAGAGTGGGATAAAGAGAAGCTGTGAGTTAGAGAGAGAGAGAAAGAGAAGCTGTGAGTGAGAGAGAGAGAAAAAAAGAAGCTGTGAGTGAGAGAGAGAGAGAGAAAGAGAAGCTGTGAGTGAGAGAGAGAGAGAGAAGCTGTGAGTGACGGTGAGATAAAGAGAAGCTGTGAGTGAGAGAGTGAGAGAAAGAGAAGCTGTGAGTGAGAGAGAGAGAAAGAAAGAGAAGCTGTGAGTGAGAGAGAGAAGATGTGAGAGAGAGAGAAAGAGAAGCTCTGAGAGAGAGAGAGAGAGAGAAGCTGTGAGTGTGAGAGAGAGTGAGAAAAAGGGAAGCTGTGAGTGAGCATGAGAGAGAGAGAAGCTGTGACAGTGGGAGAGAGAAAGAGAGAAAGAGAAGCTGTGAGTGAGAGAGAGAGAAAGAAAGAGAAGCTATGAGTGAGAGAGAGAGAAGCTGTGAGTGAGAGAGAGAAGGAGAAAGAGAATCTGTGAGTGAGAGAGAGAGAGAGTAGCTGTGAGTGAGAGAGAGAGAGAGAAGCTGTGAGTGAGTGAGAGAGAGAGTGAAGCTGTGAGTGAGAGAGAGAAAGAGAAGCTGTGAGTGAGTGAGAAAGAAAGAGAAGGTGTGAGTGAGAGAGAGAAGCTGTGAGTGAGAGAGAGAGGGAGAAAGAGAAGCTGTGAGTGAGAGAGAGAGAAAGAAAGAGAAGCTGTGAGTGAGAGAGAGAGAAGCTGAGAGAGAGAGAGAGGGAGAAAGAGAAGCTGTAAGTGAGAGAGAGAGAAAGAGAAGCTGTGAGTGAGAGAGAGAGAAAGAGAAGCTGTGAGAGAGAGAGAAGTTGTGAGTGAGTGAGTGAGAGAGAAGCTGTGTGTGTTAGAGAGAGAGAGAAGCTGTGAGTGAGAGAGAGAGAGAGAGAAGGAGAAGCTGTGAGTGAGATAGAGAGAGAGAAAGAGAAGCTGTGAGTGAGAGAGAGAGAGAAGCTGTGAGTGAGAGAGAAAGAGAAGTTGTGAGTGAGAGAGAAAGAGAAGCTGTGTGTGTGTGTGAGAGAGAGAAGCTGTGAGTGAGAGAGAGAGAAAGAGAAGCTGTGAGTGAGAGAGAGAGAAAGAGAAGCTGTGAGTGAGAGAGTGAGATAAAGAGAAGC
The DNA here is from genome assembly GCA_035047345.1 of Bradypodion ventrale. Taxonomy (NCBI): domain Eukaryota; kingdom Metazoa; phylum Chordata; class Lepidosauria; order Squamata; family Chamaeleonidae; genus Bradypodion; species Bradypodion ventrale. Next base: position 7,101,363 of record JAWDJE010000018.1, on the reverse strand, counting down.
TGTGAGTTAGAGAGAGACAGAGAAAGAGAAGCTGTGAGTGAGAGAGAGAGAAAAAAAGAAGCTGTGAGTGAGAGAGAGAGAGAAAGAGAAGCTGTGTGTGTGTGAGAGAGAGAAGCTGTGAGTGAGAGAGAGAGAAAGAAGCTGTGAGTGAGAGAGAGAGAGAAAGAGAAGCTGTGAGTGAGAGAGTGAGATAAAGAGAAGCTGTGAGTTAGAGAGAGACAGAGAAAGAGAAGCTGTGAGTGAGAGAGAGAGAGAAAAAAAGAAGCTGTGAGTGAGAGAGAGAGAGAGAGAGAGAGAAGCTGTGAGTGAGAGAGAGAGAGAAGCTGTGAGTGAGAGTGAGAGAGAAAGAGAAGCTGTGAGTGAGAGAGTGAGAGAAAGAGAAGCTGTGAGTGAGAGAGAGAAAGAAAGAGAAGATGTGAGTGAGAGAGAGAAGCTGTGAGTGAGAGAGAGAGAAAGAGAAGCTCTGAGTGAGAGAGAGAGAGAAAGAGAAGCTGTGAGTGTGAGAGAGAGTGAGAAAAAGGGAAGCTGTGAGTGAGCGTGAGAGAGAGAAGCTGTGACAGTGGGAGAGAGAAAGAGAGAAAGAGAAGCTGTGAGTGAGAGAGAGAGAAAGAAAGAGAAGTTATGAGTGAGAGAGAGAGAAGCTGTGAGTGAGAGTGAGAAGTAGAAAGAGAATCTGTGAGTTAGAGAGAGAGAGAGTAGCTGTGAGTGAGAGAGAGAGAGAAGCTGTGAGTGAGTGAGTGAGAGAGAGAAGCTGTGAGTGAGAGAGAGAAAGAGAAGCTGTGAGTGAGAGAAAGAGAGAGAAAGAAAGAGAAGCTGTGAGTGAGAGAGAGATAAAGAGAAGCTGTGAGTTAGAGAGAGAGAGAAAGAGAAGCTGTGAGTGAGAGAGAGAGAGAAAGAGAAGCTGTGTGAGAGAGAGAATCTGTGAGTGAGAGAGAGAGAGAGAAAGAAAGAGAAGATGTCAGTGAGAGAGGGAGAGAGAGAGAGAGAGAGAAGCTGTGAGTGAGAGAGAGAGAGAAAGATAAGCTGTGTGAGAGAGGGAGAGAAAGAGAAGCTGTGAGTGAGAGAGAGAGAGTGAGAAGCTGTGAGTGAGAGAGAGAGAAGCTGTGAGAGAGAGAGAGAAAGAGAAGCTGTGAGTGTGAGAGAGAGAGAAAGAGGAGCTGTGTGTGAGAGAGAGAAGCTGTGAGTGAGAGAGAAAGAAAGAAATAGAAGCTGTGAGTGAGTGAGAGAGAGAGAAGCTGTGAGTGAGAGAGAGAGAGAAGCTGTGAGTGAGAGAGAGAGAGAGAAAGAGAAGCTGTGAGTGAGAGAGAGAGAGAAAGAGAAGCTGTGAGAGAGAGAAAGAGAAGCTGTGAGTGAGAGAGAAAGAGAAGCTGTGAGTGAGAGAGTGAAAGAAAGAGAAGCTGTGAGTGAGAGAGAGAAAAAGAAGCTGTGAGTGAGATAGAGAGAGAGAAAGAGAAGCTGTGAGAGAGAGAGAGAAGCTGTGAGTGAGAGAGAAAGAAAGAAATAGAAGCTGTGAGAGAGGGAGAGAAAGAAAAGCTGTGAGTGAGAGAGAGAAAGAGAAGCTGGGAGTGAGTAAAAGAGAGAGAGAAGCTGTGAGTGAGAGAGAAAGAAAGAAAGAGAAGCTGTGAGTGAGTGAGAGAGAGAGAGAGAAACTGTGAGTGAGAGAGAGAGAGAGAAAGAGAAGCTGTGAGTGAGAGAGAGAGAGAAAGAAAGAGAAGCTGTGAGTGAGAGAGAGAGAAGCTGTGAGTGAGAGAGAGAGGGAGAAAGAGAAGCTGTGAGTGAGAGAGAGAGAAAAAAAGAAGCTGTGAGTGAGAGAGAGAGAGAGAGAGAAAGAGAAGCTGTGAGTGAGAGAGAGAGAGAGAAGCTGTGAGTGAGAGTGAGAGAGAAAGAGAAGCTGTGAGTGAGAGAGTGAGAGAAAGAGAAGCTGTGAGTGAGAGAGAGAAAGAAAGAGAAGATGTGAGTGAGAGAGAGAAGCTGTGAGTGAGAGAGAGAGAAAGAGAAGCTCTGAGTGAGAGAGAGAGAAAGAGAAGCTGTGAGTGTGAGAGAGAGTGAGAAAAAGGGAAGCTGTGAGTGAGCGTGAGAGAGAGAAGCTGTGACAGTGGGAGAGAGAAAGAGAGAAAGAGAAGCTGTGAGTGAGAGAGAGAGAAAGAAAGAGAAGTTATGAGTGAGAGAGAGAGAAGCTGTGAGTGAGAGTGAGAAGTAGAAAGAGAATCTGTTAGTGAGAGAGAGAGAGAGAGAGTAGCTGTGAGTGAGAGAGAGAGAAGCTGTGAGTGAGTGAGTGAGAGAGAGAAGCTGTGAGTGAGAGAGAGAAAGAGAAGCTGTGAGTGAGAGAAAGAGAGAGAGAGAAAGAGAAGCTGTGAGTGAGAGAGAGATAAAGAGAAGCTGTGAGTTAGAGAGAGAGAGAAAGAGAAGCTGTGAGTGAGAGAGAGAGAGAAAGAGAAGCTGTGTGAGAGAGAGAATCTGTGAGTGAGAGAGAGAGAGAGAGAAATAAAGAGAAGATTTCAGTGAGAGAGGGAGAGAGAGAGAGAAGCTGTGAGTGAGAGAGAGAGAGAAAGATAAGCTGTGTGAGAGAGGGAGAGAAAGAGAAGCTGTGAGTGAGAGAGAGAGAGTGAGAAGCTGTGAGTGAGAGAGAGAGAAGCTGTGAGTGAGAGAGAGAGAGAGAGAGAAAGAGAAGCTGTGAGTGTGTGTGAGAGAGAAAGAGGAGCTGTGTGTGAGAGAGAGAAGCTGTGAGTGAGAGAGAAAGAAAGAAATAGAAGCTGTGAGTGAGTGAGAGAGAGAGAAGCTGTGAGTGAGAGAGAGAGAGAAGCTGTGAGTGAGAGAGAGAGAAAGAAAGAGAAGCTGTGAGAGAGAGAAAGAGAAGCTGTGAGTGAGAGAGAAAGAGAAGCTGTGAGTGAGAGAGTGAAAGAAAGAGAAGCTGTGAGTGAGAGAAAGAAAAAGAAGCTGTGAGTGAGATAGAGAGAGAGAAAGAGAAGCTGTGAGAGAGAGAGAAGCTGTGAGTGAGAGAGAAAGAAAGAAATAGAAGCTGTGAGTGAGTGAGAGAGAGAGAAGCTGTGAGTGAGAGAGAGAGAAGCTGTGAGTGAGAGAGAGAGAGAGAGAGAGAGAGAGAGAAGCTGTGAGTGAGAGAGAGAAAGAGAAGTTGTGAGAGAGAGAAAGGGAAGCTGTGAGTGAGAGAGAAAGAGAAGCTGTGAGTGAGAGAGAGAGAAAGAGAAGCTGTGTGAGAGAGAGAGAGACAGAAGCTGTGAGTGAGAGAGAGAGAGAGAAAGAGAAGCTGTGAGAGAGAGAGAAGCTGTGAGTGTGAGAGAAAGAGAGGCTGTGAGTGAGAGAGAGAGAGAGAAACTGAGTGAGAGAGAGATAAAGAGAAGCTGTGAGTTAGAGAGAGAGAGAGAAAGAGAAGCTGTGAGTGAGACAGAGAGAAAGAGAAGCTGTGTGTGTGTGTGAGAGAGAGAAGCTGTGAGTGAGAGAGAGAGAAAGAGAAGCTGTGAGTGAGAGAGAAAGCTGGGAGTGAGAGAGAAAGAGAAAGAGAAGCTGTGAGTGAGAGAGAGAGAAGCTGTGAGTGAGAGAGAGAGAGAAACTGTGAGTGAGTGAGAGAGAGAGAAGCTGTGAGTGAGTGAGTGAGAGAGAGAGAAGCTGTGAGTGAGAGAGAGAGAGAGAAAGAGAAGCTGTGAGTGAGTGAGTGAGAGACAAGGTGTGAGTGAGAGAGAGAGAGAGAAGCTGTGAGTGAGAGAGAAAGAAAGATAGAGAAGCTGTGAGTGAGAGAGAGAGAAAGAGAAGCTGTGAGTGAGAGAGAGAGAGAAAGAGAAGCTGTGAGTGAGAGAGAGAAAGAAAGAAAGAGAAGCTGTGAGTGAGAGAGAGAGAGAAAGTGAAGATGTGAGTGAGAGAGAGAAAGAGGTGTGAGTGAGTGAGAGAGAGAAAGAGAAGCTGTGAGAGAGAGAGAGAGAAAGAGAAGCTGTGACTGAGAGAGAGATAACGACAAGTTGTGAGTTAGAGAGAGACAGAGAGAGAGAGAGTAGCTTTGAGTGAGAAAGAGAGAGAAGCTGTGAGTGAGAGAGAGAGAGAAAGAGATGTGAGTGAGAGAGAGAAAGAGAAACTGTGAGTGAGAGAGAGAGAGAGAAAGAAAGAGAAGCTGTGAGTGAGAGAGAGATAAAGAGAAGCTGTGAGTTAGAGAGAGACAGAGAAAGAGAAGCTGTGAGTGAGAGAGAGAGAAGCTGTGAGTGACAGAGAGAGAGAAAGAGAAGCTGTGAGTGTGAGAGAGAGAGAGATAGAGAAGCTGTGAGTGAGAGAGAGAGAGAAAGAAAAGCTGTGAGTGAGGGAGTGAGAGAAAGAGAAGCTGTGAGTATGAGAGTGAGAAAGAAAGAGAAGCTGTGAGTGAGAGAGAGGGTGAAAGAGAAGCTGTGATTGTGAGAGAGAGGGAGAAAAAGGGAAGCTGTGAGTGGGCGTGAGAGAGAGAGAGAGAAGCTGTGACAGTGGGAGAGAGAGAGAGAGAAAGAGAAGCTGTGAGTGAGAGAGAGAGAAAGAAAGAGAAGCTATGAGCGAGAGAGAGAGAGAGAAGCTGTGAGTTAGAGAGAGAGAGAGAGGGAAAGAGAAGCTGTGAGTGAGAAAGAGAGACAGAGAAAGAGAAGCTGTGAGTGAGAGAGAGAGAGCTAGAAGCTTTGAGTGAGTGAGAGAGAGAAAGAGAAGCTGTAAGTGCGAGAGAGAGAAAGAGAAGTTGTGAGTGAGAGAGAGATAGAGAAGCTGTGAGTTAGAGAGAGAGAGAGAAAGAGAAGCTGTGAGTGAGAGAGAGAGAGAAAAAGAGAATCTGTGAGTGAGAGAGAGAGAGAGAAGCTGTGAGTAAGAGAGAGAAAGAGAAGCTGTGAGTGAGACAGAGAGAGAGAAAGAGAAGCTGTGAGTGAAAGAGAGAGAGAGAAAGAGAAGCTGTGAGTGAGAGAGATAAAGAGAAGCTGTGAGTTAGAGAGAGACAGAGAAAGAGCTGTGAGTGAGAGAGAGAGAGAAAGAGAAGCTGTGAGAGAGAGAGAGAAGCTGTGAGTGAGAGAGAGAGAAAGAGAAGCTGTGAGTGAGAGAGAGAGAGAGAGAAGATGTGAGTGTGAGATTGTGAGAGAGAAAGAGAAGCTGTGAGTGAGAGAGAGAAGCTGTGAGTGACAGAGAGAGAGATAGAGAAAGTGTGAGTGTGAGAGAGAGAGAGAAAGAGAAGCTGTGAGTGAGAGAGAGATAAAGAGAAGCTGTGAGTGAGAGAGAGAGAGAAAGAGAACCTGTGAGTTAGAGAGAGAGAGAGAAAGAGAAGCTGTGAGTGAGAGAGAGAGAGAAAGAGAAGCTGTGTGTGTGTGAGAGAGAGAAGCTGTGAGTGTGAGAGAGAGAAAGAGAAGATGTTAGTGAGATTGAGAGAGAGAAAGAGAAGCTGTGAGTGAGAGAGAGAGAAGCTGTGAGTGAGAGGGAGAGAGAGAAAGAGAAGGTGTGAGTGAGAGAGAGAAAGAGAAGGTGTGAGTGAGAGAGAGGGAGAAGCTGTGAGTGAGAGAGAGGGAGAGAAGATGTGAGTGAGAGAGAGAAAGAGAAAGAGAAACTGTGAGTGAGTGAGAGAGAGATAAAGAGAAGCTGTGAGTGAGAGAGGGAGATAAAGAAAAGCTGTGAGTGAGAGAGAGAAAGAGAAGCTGGGAGTGAGTAAAAGAGAGTTAGAAGCTGTGAGTGAGAGAGAAAGAAAGAAAGAGAAGCTGTGAGTGAGTGAGAGAGAGAGAGAGAAACTGTGAGTGAGAGAGAGAGAGAGAAAGAGAAGCTGTGAGTGAGAGAGAGAGAGAAAGAAAGAGAAGCTGTGAGTGAGAGAGAGAGAAGCTGTGAGTGAGAGAGAGAGGGAGAAAGAGAAGCTGTGAGTGAGAGAGAGAGAAAAAAAGAAGCTGTGAGTGAGAGAGAGAGAGAGAGAGAAAGAGAAGCTGTGAGTGAGAGAGAGAGAGAGAAGCTGTGAGTGAGAGTGAGAGAGAAAGAGAAGCTGTGAGTGAGAGAGTGAGAGAAAGAGAAGCTGTGAGTGAGAGAGAGAAAGAAAGAGAAGATGTGAGTGAGAGAGAGAAGCTGTGAGTGAGAGAGAGAGAAAGAGAAGCTCTGAGTGAGAGAGAGAGAAAGAGAAGCTGTGAGTGTGAGAGAGAGTGAGAAAAAGGGAAGCTGTGAGTGAGCGTGAGAGAGAGAAGCTGTGACAGTGGGAGAGAGAAAGAGAGAAAGAGAAGCTGTGAGTGAGAGAGAGAAAGAAAGAGAAGTTATGAGTGAGAGAGAGAGAAGCTGTGAGTGAGAGTGAGAAGTAGAAAGAGAATCTGTGAGTGAGAGAGAGAGAGAGAGAGTAGCTGTGAGTGAGAGAGAGAGAAGCTGTGAGTGAGTGAGTGAGAGAGAGAAGCTGTGAGTGAGAGAGAGAAAGAGAAGCTGTGAGTGAGAGAAAGAGAGAGAGAGAAAGAGAAGCTGTGAGTGAGAGAGAGATAAAGAGAAGCTGTGAGTTAGAGAGAGAGAGAAAGAGAAGCTGTGAGTGAGAGAGAGAGAGAAAGAGAAGCTGTGTGAGAGAGAGAATCTGTGAGTGAGAGAGAGAGAGAGAAAGAAAGAGAAGATGTCAGTGAGAGAGGGAGAGAGAGAGAAGCTGTGAGTGAGAGAGAGAGAGAAAGATAAGCTGTGTGAGAGAGGGAGAGAAAGAGAAGCTGTGAGTGAGAGAGAGAGTGAGAAGCTGTGAGTGAGAGAGAGAGAGAAGCTGTGAGTGAGAGAGAGAGAGAGAAAGAGAAGCTGTGAGTGTGTGAGAGAGAGAAAGAGGAGCTGTGTGTGTGAGAGAGAGAGAAGCTGTGAGTGAGAGAGAGAGAGAGAAAGAGAAGCTGTGAGAGAGAGAAAGAGAAGCTGTGAGTGAGAGAGAAAGAGAAGCTGTGAGTGAGAGAGTGAAAGAAAGAGAAGCTGTGAGTGAGAGAGAGAAAAAGAAGCTGTGAGTGAGATAGAGAGAGAGAAAGAGAAGCTGTGAGAGAGAGAGAAGCTGTGAGTGAGAGAGAAAGAAAGAAATAGAAGCTGTGAGTGAGTGAGAGAGAGAGAAGCTGTGAGTGAGAGAGAGAGAGAAGCTGTGAGTGAGAGAGAGAGAGAGAGAGAGAGAGAAGCTGTGAGTGAGAGAGAGAAAGAGAAGTTGTGAGAGAGAGAAAGGGAAGCTGTGAGTGAGAGAGAAAGAGAAGCTGTGAGTGAGAGAGAGAGAAAGAGAAGCTGTGTGTGAGAGAGAGAGACAGAAGCTGTGAGTGAGAGAGAGAGAGAGAAAGAGAAGCTGTGAGAGAGAGAGAAGCTGTGAGTGTGAGAGAAAGAGAGGCTGTGAGTGAGAGAGAGAGAGAAGCTGAGTGAGAGAGAGATAAAGAGAAGCTGTGAGTTAGAGAGAGAGAGAGAAAGAGAAGCTGTGAGTGAGACAGAGAGAAAGAGAAGCTGTGTGTGTGAGAGAGAGAGAGAAGCTGTGAGTGAGAGAGAGAGAAAGAGAAGCTGTGAGTGAGAGAGAAAGCTGGGAGTGAGAGAGAAAGAGAAAGAGAAGCTGTGAGTGAGAGAGAGAGAAGCTGTGAGTGAGAGAGAGAGAGAAACTGTGAGTGAGAGAGAGAGAGAGAAGCTGTGAGTGAGTGAGTGAGAGAGAGAGAAGCTGTGAGTGAGAGAGAGAGAGAAAGAGAAGCTGTGAGAGAGTGAGTGAGAGACAAGGTGTGAGTGAGAGAGAGAGAGAGAAGCTGTGAGTGAGAGAGAAAGAAAGAAAGAGAAGCTGTGAGTGAGAGAGAGAGAGAAAGAGAAGCTGTGAGTGAGAGAGAGAGAGAAAGAGAAGCTGTGAGTGAGAGAGAGAAAGAAAGAAAGAGAAGCTGTGAGTGAGAGAGAGAGAGAAAGTGAAGATGTGAGTGAGAGAGAGAAAGAGGTGTGAGTGAGTGAGAGAGAGAAAGAGAAGCTGTGAGAGAGAGAGAGAAAGAGAAGCTGTGACTGAGAGAGAGATAAAGACAAGTTGTGAGTTAGAGAGAGACAGAGAGAGAGAGAGTAGCTGTGAGTGAGAAAGAGAGAGAAGCTGTGAGTGAGAGAGAGAGAAAGAGATGTGAGTGAGAGAGAGAAAGAGAAACTGTGAGTGAGAGAGAGAGAGAGAAAGAAAGAGAAGCTGTGAGTGAGAGAGAGATAAAGAGAAGCTGTGAGTTAGAGAGAGACAGAGAAAGAGAAGCTGTGAGTGAGAGAGAGAAGCTGTGAGTGACAGAGAGAGAGAAAGAGAAGCTGTGAGTGTGAGAGAGAGAGAGATAGAGAAGCTGTGAGTGAGAGAGAGAGAAAGAAAAGCTGTGAGTGAGGGAGTGAGAGAAAGAGAAGCTGTGAGTATGAGAGTGAGAAAGAAAGAGAAGCTGTGAGTGAGAGAGAGGGTGAAAGAGAAGCTGTGATTGTGAGAGAGAGGGAGAAAAAGGGAAGCTGTGAGTGAGCGTGAGAGAGAGAGAGAGAAGCTGTGACAGTGGGAGAGAGAGAGAGAGAAAGAGAAGCTGTGAGTGAGAGAGAGAGAAAGAAAGAGAAGCTATGAGCGAGAGAGAGAGAGAGAAGCTGTGAGTTAGAGAGAGAGAGAGAGAGGGAAAGAGAAGCTGTGAGTGAGAAAGAGAGACAGAGAAAGAGAAGCTGTGAGTGAGAGAGAGAGAGCTAGAAGCTGTGAGTGAGTGAGAGAGAGAAAGAGAAGCTGTAAGTGCGAGAGAGAGAAAGAGAAGCTGTGAGTGAGAGAGAGATAGAGAAGCTGTGAGTTAGAGAGAGAGAGAGAAAGAGAAGCTGTGAGTGAGAGAGAGAGAGAGAAAAAGAGAATCTGTGAGTGAGAGAGAGAGAGAGAAGCTGTGAGTAAGAGAGAGAAAGAGAAGCTGTGAGTGAGACAGAGAGAGAGAAAGAGAAGCTGTGAGTGAAAGAGAGAGAGAGAAAGAGAAGCTGTGAGTGAGAGAGATAAAGAGAAGCTGTGAGTTAGAGAGAGACAGAGAAAGAGCTGTGAGTGAGAGAGAGAGAGAAAGAGAAGCTGTGAGAGAGAGAGAGAAGCTGTGAGTGAGAGAGAGAGAAAGAGAAGCTGTGAGTGAGAGAGAGAGAGAGAAGATGTGAGTGTGAGATTGTGAGAGAGAAAGAGAAGCTGTGAGTGAGAGAGAGAAGCTGTGAGTGACAGAGAGAGAGAGAGAGAAAGTGTGAGTGTGAGAGAGAGAGAGAAAGAGAAGCTGTGAGTGAGAGAGAGATAAAGAGAAGCTGTGAGTGAGAGAGAGAGAAAGAGAACCTGTGAGTTAGAGAGAGAGAGACAAAGAGAAGCTGTGAGTGAGAGAGAGAGAGAAAGAGAAGCTGTGTGTGTGTGTGAGAGAGAAGCTGTGAGTGTGAGAGAGAGAAAGAGAAGATGTTAGTGAGATTGAGAGAGAGAAAGAGAAGCTGTGAGTGAGAGAGAGAGAAGCTGTGAGTGAGAGGGAGAGAGAGAAAGAGAAGGTGTGAGTGAGAGAGAGAAAGAGAAGGTGTGAGTGAGAGAGAGGGAGAAGCTGTGAGTGAGAGAGAGGGAGAGAAGATGTGAGTGAGAGAGAGAAAGAGAAAGAGAAACTGTGAGTGAGTGAGTGAGAGAGAGAGATAAAGAGAAGCTGTGAGTGAGAGAGTGAGATAAAGAAAAGCTGTGAGTGAGAGAGAGAAAGAGAAGCTGGGAGTGAGTAAAAGAGAGAGAGAAGCTGTGAGTGAGAGAGAAAGAAAGAAAGAGAAGCTGTGAGTGAGTGAGTGAGAGAGAGAGAAACTGTGAGTGAGAGAGAGAGAGAAAGAGAAGCTGTGAGTGAGAGAGAGAGAGAAAGAAAGAGAAGCTGTGAGTGAGAGAGAGAGAAGCTGTGAGTGAGAGAGAGAGGGAGAAAGAGAAGCTGTGAGTGAGAGAGAGAAAGAGAAGCTGTGAGTGAGAGAGAGAGAGAAAGAGAAGCTGTGAGAGAGAGAGAGAGAAGTTGTGAGTGAGTGAGAGAGAGAGAAGCTGTGAGAGAGAGAGAGAAGCTGTGAGTGAGAGAGAGAGAGAAGGAGAAGCTGTGAGTGAGATAGAGAGAGAGAAAGAGAAGCTGTGAGTGAGAGAGAGAGAGAAGCTGTGAGTGAGAGAGAAAGAGAAGCTATGAGTTAGAGAGAGAGTAAAAGAGAAGCTGTGAGTGAGAGAGAGAGAGAGAGTGAGGAGCTGTGAGATAGAGAGAGAAAGAGAAGCTGTGAGTGAGAGAGAGAGAGAAGCTGTGAGTGAGAGAGAAAGAGAAGCTGTGAGAGAGAGAGAGAAAGAGAATCTGTGAGTGAGAGAGTGAGATAAAGAGAAGCTGTGAGTTAGAGAGAGAGAGAAAGAGAATCTGTGAGTGAGAGAGAGAGAAAAAAAGAAGCTGTGAGTGAGAGAGAGAGAGAGAGAGAAAGAGAAGCTGTGAGTGAGAGAGAGAGAGAGAAGCTGTGAGTGAGGGTGAGAGAGAAAGAGAAGCTGTGAGTGAGAGAGTGAGAGAAAGAGAAGCTGTGAGTGAGAGAGAGAGAAAGAAAGAGAAGCTGTGAGTGAGAGAGAGAAGCTGTGAGTGAGAGAGAGAGAGAGAAGCTCTGAGAGAGAGAGAGAGAAAGAGAAGCTGTGAGTGTGAGAGAGAGTGAGAAAAAGGGAAGCTGTGAGTGAGCGTGAGAGAGAGAGAAGCTGTGACAGTGGGAGGGAGAAAGAGAGAAAGAGAAGCTGTGAGTGAGAGAGAGAAAGAACGAGAAGCTATGAGTGAGAGAGAGAGAAGCTGTGAGTGAGAGAGAGAAGGAGAAAGAGAATCTGTGAGAGAGTGAGAGAGAGAGAGTAGCTGTGAGTGAGAGAGAGAGAGAGAAGCTGTGAGTGAGTGAGAGAGAGAGTGAAGCTGTGAGTGAGAGAGAGAAAGAGAAGCTGTGAGTGAGAGAGAGAGAGAAAGAAAGAGAAGGTGTGAGTGAGAGAGAGAAAGAGGTGTGAGTGAGAGAGAGAGAGAAAGAGAAGCTGTGTGTGTGAGAGAGAGAAAGAGAAGTTGTGACTGAGAGAGAGATAAATTAGAGAGAGACAGAGAGAGAGAGTAGCTGTGAGTGAGAAAGAGAGAGAAGCTGTGAGTGAGAGAGAGAGAGAGAAAGAGATGTGAGGGAGAGAGAGAAGGAGAAACTGTGAGTTAGAGAGAGAGAGAGAGAAAGAGAAGCTGTGAGTGAGAGAGAGATAAAGAGAAGCTGTGAGTTAGAGAGAGACAGAGAAAGAGAAGCTGTGAGTGAGAGAGAGAGAGAGAAGCTGTGAGTGACAGAGAGAGAGAAAGAGAAGCTGTGAGTGTGAGAGAGAGAGAGAGAGAAGCTGTGAGTGAGAGAGAGAGAGAGAAAGAAAAGCTGTGAGTGAGGGAGTGAGAGAAAGAGAAGCTGTGAGTATGAGAGTGAGAAAGAAAGAGAAGCTGTGAGTGAGAGAGAGAGGGTGAAAGAGAAGCTGTGATTGTGAGAGAGAGGGAGAAAAAGGGAAGCTGTGAGTGAGCGTGAGAGAGAGAGAGAGAAGCTGTGACAGTGGGAGAGAGAGAGAGAGAAAGAGAAGCTGTGAGTGAGAGAGAGAGAAAGAAAGAGAAGCTATGATCGAGAGAGAGAGAGAAGCTGTGAGTTAGAGAGAGAGGGAGAAAGAGAAGCTGTGAGTGAGAGAGAGAGGGAAAGAGAAGCTGTGAGTGAGAAAGAGAGACAGAGAAAGAGAAGCCGTGAGTGAGAGAGAGAGAGCTAGAAGCTGTGAGTGAGTGAGAGAGAGAAAGAGAAGCTGTAAGTGAGAGAGAGAGAAAGAGAAGCTGTGAGTGAGAGAGAGATAGAGAAGCTGTGAGTTAGAGAGAGAGAGAGAAAGAGAAGCTGTGAGTGAGAGAGAGAGAGAGAAAAAGAAGCTGTGAGTGAAAGAGAGAGAGAGAAAGAGAAGCTGTGAGTGAGAGAGAGATAAAGAGAAGCTGTGAGTTAGAGAGAGACAGAGAAAGAGCTGTGAGTGAGAGAGAGAGAGAAAGAGAAGCTGTGAGAGAGAGACAGAAGCTGTGAGTGAGAGAGAGATAAAGAGAAGCTGTGAGTTAGAGAGAGACAGAGAAAGAGCTGTGAGTGAGAGAGAGAGAGAAAGAGAAGCTGTGAGAGAGAGAGAGAAGCTGTGAGTGAGAGAGAGAGAAAGAGAAGCTGTGAGTGAGAGAGAGAGAAGCTGTGAGTGAGAGAGAGAAAGAGAGAAGATGTGAGTGTGAGATTGTGAGAGAGAAAGAGAAGCTGTGAGTGAGAGAGAGAAGCTGTGAGTGAGAGAGAGAGAGATAGAGAAAGTGTCAGTGAGAGAGAGAAAGAGAAGCTGTGAGTGAGAGAGAGAGAGAAAGAGAAGCTGTGAGTGAGAGAGAGAGAGATAAAGAGAAGATGTGAGTGAGAGAGAGAGAAAGAGAAGATGTGAGTGAGAGAGAGGGAGAAAGAGAAGCTGTGAGTTAGAGAGAGAGAGAGAAAGAGAAGCTGTGAGTGAGAGAGAGAGAGAAAGAGAAGCTGTGAGTGAGAGAGAGAGAGATAAAGAGAAGATGTGAGTGAGAGAGAGAGAAAGAGAAGATGTGAGTGAGAGAGAGGGAGAAAGAGAAGCTGTGAGTGAGAGAGAGAGAAAGAGAAGATGTGAGTGAGTGAGTGAGAGAGAGAAGCTGTGAGTGAGAGAGAGAGAGAAAGAGAAGCTGTGAGTGAGAGAGAGAGAGATAAAGAGAAGATGTGAGTGAGAGAGAGAGAAAGAGAACATGTGAGTGAGAGAGAGGGAGAAAGAGAAGCTGTGAGTTAGAGAGAGAGAGAGAAAGAGAAGCTGTGAGTGAGAGAGAGAGAGAAAGAGAAGCTGTGAGTGAGAGAGAGAGAGATAAAGAGAAGATGTGAGTGAGAGAGAGAGAAAGAGAAGCTGTGAGTGAGAGAGAGAGAGAAAGAGAAGCTGTGAGTTAGAGAGAGAGAGAGAAAGAGAAGCTGTGAGTGAGAGAGAGAGAGAAAGAGAAGCTGTGTGTGTGTGAGAGAGAGAAGCTGTGAGTGAGAGAGAGAGAAAGAGAAGATGTTAGTGAGATTGAGAGAGAGCAAGAGAAGCTGTGAGTGAGAGAGAGAGAAGCTGTGAGTGAGAGGGAGAGAGAGAAAGAGAAGGTGTGAGTGAGAGAGAGAAAGAGAAGCTGTGAGTGAGAGAGAGAGAGAAGCTGTGAGTGAGAGAGAGGGAGAGAAGATGTGAGTGAGAGAGAGAAAGAGAAAGAGAAACTGTGAGTGAGTGAGAGAGAGAGATAAAGAGAAGCTGTGAGTGATAGAGAGAGATAAAGAAAAGCTGTGAGTGAGAGAGAGAAAGAGAAGCTGGGAGTGAGTAAAAGAGAGAGAGAGGAGCTGTGAGTGAGAGAGAAAGAAAGAAAGAGAAGCTGTGAGTGAGTGAGTGAGAGAGAGAGAAACTGTGAGTGAGAGAGAGAGAGAAAGAGAAGCTGTGAGTGAGAGAGAGAGAGAAAGAAAGAGAAGCTGTGAGTGAGAGAGAGAGAAGCTGTGAGTGAGAGAGAGAGGGAGAAAGAGAAGCTGTGAGTGAGAGAGAGAGAAAGAGAAGCTGTGAGTGAGAGAGAGAGAGAGAGAAGCTGTGAGAGAGAGAGAGAAGTTGTGAGTGAGTGAGAGAGAGAGAAGCTGTGAGAGAGAGAGAAGCTGTGAGTGAGAGAGAGAGAGAAGGAGAAGCTGTGAGTGAGAGAGAGAGAGAAAGAGAAGCTGTGAGTTAGAGAGAGAGAGAGAAAGAGAAGCTGTGAGTGAGAGAGAGAGAGAAAGAGAAGCTGTGTGTGTGAGAGAGAGAAGCTGTGAGTGAGAGAGAGAGAAAGAGAAGATGTTAGTGAGATTGAGAGAGAGAAAGAGAAGCTGTGAGTGAGAGAGAGAGAAGCTGTGAGTGAGAGGGAGAGAGAGAAAGAGAAGGTGTGAGTGAGAGAGAGAAAGAGAAGCTGTGAGTGAGAGAGAGAGAGAAGCTGTGAGTGAGAGAGAGGGAGAGAAGATGTGAGTGAGAGAGAGAAAGAGAAACTGTGAGTGAGTGAGAGAGAGAGATAAAGAGAAGCTGTGAGTGATAGAGAGAGATAAAGAAAAGCTGTGAGTGAGAGAGAGAAAGAGAAGCTGGGAGTGAGTAAAAGAGAGAGAGAGAAGCTGTGAGTGAGAGAGAAAGAAAGAAAGAGAAGCTGTGAGTGAGTGAGAGAGAGAGAGAGAAACTGTGAGTGAGAGAGAGAGAGAGAAAGAGAAAGAGAAGCTGTGAGTGAGAGAGAGAGAGAAAGAAAGAGAAGCTGTTAGTGAGAGAGAGAGAAGCTGTGAGTGAGAGAGAGAGGGAGAAAGAGAAGCTGTGAGTGAGAGAGAGAGAAAGAGAAGCTGTGAGTGAGAGAGAGAGAGAGAGAAAGAGAAGCTGTGAGAGAGAAAGAGAGAAGTTGTGAGTGAGTGAGAGAGAGAGAAGCTGTGAGAGAGAGAGAAGCTGTGAGTGAGAGAGAGAAGGAGAAGCTGTGAGTGAGATAGAGAGAGAGAAAGAGAAGCTGTGAGTGAGTGAGAGAGAGAGAGAAGCTGTGTGTGAGAGAGAAAGAGATAAAGAGAAGATGTGAGTGAGAGAGAGAGAAAGAGAAGATGTGAGTGAGAGAGAGGGAGAAAGAGAAGCTGTGAGTGAGAGAGAGAGAAAGAGAAGATGTGAGTGAGTGAGTGAGAGAGAGAGAAGCTGTGAGTGAGAGAGAGAGAGAAAGAGAAGCTGTGAGTGAGAGAGAGAGAGATAAAGAGAAGATGTGAGTGAGAGAGAGAGAAAGAGAAGATGTGAGTGAGAGAGAGGGAGAAAGAGAAGCTGTGAGTTAGAGAGAGAGAGAGAAAGAGAAGCTGTGAGTGAGAGAGAGAGAGAAAGAGAAGCTGTGAGTGAGAGAGAGAGAGATAAAGAGAAGATGTGAGTGAGAGAGAGAGAAAGAGAAGCTGTGAGTGAGAGAGAGAGAGAAAGAGAAGCTGTGAGTTAGAGAGAGAGAGAGAAAGAGAAGCTGTGAGTGAGAGAGAGAGAGAAAGAGAAGCTGTGTGTGTGAGAGAGAGAAGCTGTGAGTGAGAGAGAGAGAAAGAGAAGATGTTAGTGAGATTGAGAGAGAGCAAGAGAAGCTGTGAGTGAGAGAGAGAGAAGCTGTGAGTGAGAGGGAGAGAGAGAAAGAGAAGGTGTGAGTGAGAGAGAGAAAGAGAAGCTGTGAGTGAGAGAGAGAGAGAAGCTGTGAGTGAGAGAGAGGGAGAGAAGATGTGAGTGAGAGAGAGAAAGAGAAAGAGAAACTGTGAGTGAGTGAGAGAGAGAGATAAAGAGAAGCTGTGAGTGATAGAGAGAGATAAAGAAAAGCTGTGAGTGAGAGAGAGAAAGAGAAGCTGGGAGTGAGTAAAAGAGAGAGAGAGGAGCTGTGAGTGAGAGAGAAAGAAAGAAAGAGAAGCTGTGAGTGAGTGAGTGAGAGAGAGAGAAACTGTGAGTGAGAGAGAGAGAGAAAGAGAAGCTGTGAGTGAGAGAGAGAGAGAAAGAAAGAGAAGCTGTGAGTGAGAGAGAGAGAAGCTGTGAGTGAGAGAGAGAGGGAGAAAGAGAAGCTGTGAGTGAGAGAGAGAGAAAGAGAAGCTGTGAGTGAGAGAGAGAGAGAGAGAAGCTGTGTGAGAGAGAGAGAAGTTGTGAGTGAGTGAGAGAGAGAGAAGCTGTGAGAGAGAGAGAAGCTGTGAGTGAGAGAGAGAGAGGAGAAGCTGTGAGTGAGAGAGAGAGAGAAAGAGAAGCTGTGAGTTAGAGAGAGAGAGAGAAAGAGAAGCTGTGAGTGAGAGAGAGAGAGAAAGAGAAGCTGTGTGTGTGTGAGAGAGAGAAGCTGTGAGTGAGAGAGAGAGAAAGAGAAGATGTTAGTGAGATTGAGAGAGAGAAAGAGAAGCTGTGAGTGAGAGAGAGAGAAGCTGTGAGTGAGAGGGAGAGAGAGAAAGAGAAGGTGTGAGTGAGAGAGAGAAAGAGAAGCTGTGAGTGAGAGAGAGAGAGAAGCTGTGAGTGAGAGAGAGGGAGAGAAGATGTGAGTGAGAGAGAGAAAGAGAAAGAGAAACTGTGAGTGAGTGAGAGAGAGAGATAAAGAGAAGCTGTGAGTGATAGAGAGAGATAAAGAAAAGCTGTGAGTGAGAGAGAGAAAGAGAAGCTGGGAGTGAGTAAAAGAGAGAGAGAGAAGCTGTGAGTGAGAGAGAAAGAAAGAAAGAGAAGCTGTGAGTGAGTGAGAGAGAGAGAGAGAAACTGTGAGTGAGAGAGAGAGAGAAAGAGAAAGAGAAGCTGTGAGTGAGTGAGAGAGAGAAAGAAAGAGAAGCTGTTAGTGAGAGAGAGAGAAGCTGTGAGTGAGAGAGAGAGGGAGAAAGAGAAGCTGTGAGTGAGAGAGAGAGAAAGAGAAGCTGTGAGTGAGAGAGAGAGAGAGAGAAAGAGAAGCTGTGAGAGAGAAAGAGAGAAGTTGTGAGTGAGTGAGAGAGAGAGAAGCTGTGAGAGAGAGAGAAGCTGTGAGTGAGAGAGAGAAGGAGAAGCTGTGAGTGAGATAGAGAGAGAGAAAGAGAAGCTGTGAGTGAGTGAGAGAGAGAGAAGCTGTGTGTGAGAGAGAAAGAGAAGCTGTGAGTGAGAGAGAAAGAGAAGCTATGAGTTAGAGAGAGAGTGAAAGAGAAGCTGTGAGTGAGAGAGAGAGTGAGGAGCTGTGAGATAGAGAGAGAAAGAGAAGCTGTGAGTGAGAGAGAGAGAGAAGCTGTGAGTGAGAGAGAAAGAAGCTGTGAGTGAGAGAGAAAGAGAAGCTGTGTGTGTGTGAGAGAGAGAGAAGCTGTAAGTGAGAGAGAGAGAAAGAGAAGCTGTGAGTGAGAGAGAGAGAGAAAGAGAAGCTGTGAGTGAGAGAGTGGGATAAAGAGAAGCTGTGAGTTAGAGAGAGAGAGAAAGAGAAGCTGTGAGTGAGAGAGAGAGAAAAAAAAGAAGCTGTGAGTGAGAGAGAGAGAGAAAGAGAAGCTGTGAGTGAGAGAGAGAGAGAGAAGCTGTGAGTGAGAGAGAGAGAGAGAAGCTGTGAGTGAGGGTGAAAGAGAAGCTGTGAGTGAGAGAGTGAGAGAAAGAGAAGCTGTGAGTGAGAGAGAGAGAAAGAAAGAGAAGCTGTGAGTGAGAGAGAGAAGCTGTGAGAGAGAGAGAAAGAGAAGCTCTGAGAGAGAGAGAGAGAAAGAGAAGCTGTGAGTGTGAGAGAGAGTGAGAAAAAGGGAAGCTGTGAGTGAGCATGAGAGAGAGAGAAGCTGTGACAGTGGGAGAGAGAAAGAGAGAAAGAGAAGCTGTGAGTGAGAGAGAGAGAAAGAAAGAGAAGCTATGAGTGAGAGAGAGAGAAGCTGTGAGTGAGAGAGAGAAGGAGAAAGAGAATCTGTGAGTGAGAGAGAGAGAGAGTAGCTGTGAGTGAGAGAGAGAGAGAAGCTGTGAGTGAGTGAGAGAGAGAGTGAAGCTGTGAGTGAGAGAGAGAAAGAGAAGCTGTGAGTGAGAGAGAGAGAGAAAGAAAGAGAAGGTGTGAGTGAGAGAGAGAAGCTGTGAGTGAGAGAGAGAGGGAGAAAGAGAAGCTGTGAGAGAGAGACAAAGAGAAGCTGTGAGTGAGAGAGAGAGAGAAAGAGAAGCTGTGTGAGAGAGAGAAGTTGTGAGTGAGTGAGAGAGAGAGAAGCTGTGAGAGAGAGAGAGAGAAGCTGTGAGTGAGAGAGAGAGAGAAGGAGAAGCTGTGAGTGAGATAGAGAGAGAGAAAGAGAAGCTGTGAGTGAGAGAGAGAGAAGTTGTGAGTGAGAGAGAAAGAGAAGCTGTGAGTGACAGAGAGAGAGAAGCTGTGAGTGAGAGAGAAAGAGAAGCTGTGAGTGAGAGAGAAAGAGAAGCTGTGTGTGTGTGAGAGAGAGAGAAGCTGTGAGTGAGTGAGAGAGAAAGAGAAGCTGTGAGTGAGAGAGAGAGAGAAAGAGAAGCTGTGAGTGAGAGAGTGAGATAAAGAGAATATGTGAGTGAGAGAGAGAGAGAGTAGCTGTGAGTGAGAGAGAGAGAGAAGCTGTGAGTGAGTGAGAGAGAGAGTGAAGCTGTGAGTGAGAGAGAGAAAGAGAAGCTGTGAGTGAGAGAGAGAGAGAAAGAAAGAGAAGGTGTGAGTGAGAGAGAGAAGCTGTGAGTGAGAGAGAGGGAGAGAGAGAAGCTGTGAGAGAGAGAGAAAGAGAAGCTGTGAGTGAGAGAGAGAGAGAAAGAGAAGCTGTGAGAGAGAGAGAAGTTGTGAGTGAGTGAGAGAGAGAGAAGCTGTGAGAGAGAGAGAGAAGCTGTGAGTGAGAGAGAGAGAGAAGGAGAAGCTGTGAGTGAGATAGAGAGAGAGAAAGAGAAGCTGTGAGTGAGAGAGAGAGAAGCTGTGAGTGAGAGAGAAAGAGAAGCTGTGAGTGACAGAGAGAGAGAAGCTGTGAGTGAGAGAGAAAGAGAAGCTGTGAGTGAGAGAGAAAGAGAAGCTGTGTGTGTGTGAGAGAGAGAGAAGCTGTGAGTGAGTGAGAGAGAAAGAGAAGCTGTGAGTGAGAGAGAGAGAGAGAGAGAATCTGTGAGTGAGAGAGAAAAAAAAGAAGCTGTGAGTGAGAGAAAGGGAGAGAGAAAGAGAAGCTGTGAGTGAGTGAGAGAGAGAGAAGCTGTGAGTGAGGGTGAGAGAGAAAGAGAAGCTGTGAGTAAGAGAGTGAGAGAAAGAGAAGCTGTGAGTGAGAGAGAGAGAAAGAAAGAGAAGCTGTGAGTGAGAGAGAGAAGCTGTGAGTGAGAGAGAGAGAGAAAGAGAAGCTCTGAGAGAGAGAGAGAAAGAGAAGCTGTGAGTGAGCGTGAGAGAGAGAGAAGCTGTGACAGTGGGAGAGAGAAAGAGAGAAAGAGAAGCTGTGAGTGAGAGAGAGAGAAAGAAAGAGAAGCTATGAGAGAGAGAGAGAGAAGCTGTGAGTGAGAGAGAGAAGGAGAAAGAGAATCTGTGAGTGAGAGAGAGAGAGAGAGAGAAGCTGTGAGTGAGAGAGAGAGAGAGAAGCTGTGAGTGAGTGAGTGAGAGAGAGAAGCTGTGAGTGAGAGAGAGAAAGAGAAGCTGTGAGTGAGAGAGAGAGAGAAAGAAAGAGAAGCTGTGAGTGAGAGCGAGAGAAGCTGTGAGTGAGAGAGAGAGGGAGAAAGAGAAGCTGTGAGTGAGAGAGAGAGAAAGAGAAGCTGTGAGTGAGAGAGAGAGAGAAAGTGAAGCTGTGAGAGAGAGAGAAGTTGTGAGTAAGTGAGAGAGAGAGAAGGAGAAGCTGTGAGTGAGATAGAGAGAGAGAAAGAGAAGCTGTGAGTGAGAGAGAGAGAGAAGCTGTGAGTGAGAGAGAAAGAGAAGCTGTGAGTGAGAGAGAAAGAGAAGCTATGAGTTAGAGAGAGAGAGTGAAAGAGAAGCTGTGAGTGAGAGAGATAGAGAGTGAGGAGCTGTGAGATAGAGAGCGAAAGAGAAGCTGTGAGTGAGAGAGAGAGAGAAGCTGTGTGAGAGAGAAAGAGAAGCTGTGAGTGAGAGAGAAAGAGAAGCTGTGTGTGTGTGAGAGAGAGAGAAGCTGTGAGTGAGAGAGAGAGAGAGAAGCTGTGAGTGAGAGAGAGAGAGAAAGAGAAGCTGTGAGTGAGAGAGTGAGATAAAGAGAAGCTGTGAGTTAGAGAGAGACAGAGAAAGAGAAGCTGTGAGTGAGAGAGAGAGAGAGAAGCTGTGAGTGAGAGTGAGAGAGAAAGAGAAGCTGTGAGTGAGAGAGAGAGAGTAGCTGTGAGTGAGAGAAAGAGAGAAGCTGTGAGTGAGTGAGAGAGAGAGTGAAGCTGTGAGTGAGAGAGAGAAAGAGAAGCTGTGAGTGAGAGAGAGAGAGAGAAAGAAAGAGAAGGTGTGAGTGAGAGAGTGAGAAGCTGTGAGTGAGAGAGAGAGGGAGAAAGAGAAGCTGTGAGTGAGAGAGAGAGAAAGAGAAGCTGTGAGTGAGAGAGAGAGAGAGAAAGAGAAGCTGTGAGAGAGAGAGAGAAGTTGTGAGTGAGTGAGAGAGAGAGAAGCTGTGTGTGTGAGAGAGAGAGAAGCTGTGAGAGAGAGAGAGAGAAGGAGAAGCTGTGAGTGAGATAGAGAGAGAGAAAGAGAAGCTGTGAGTGAGAGAGAGAGAAGCTGTGAGTGAGAGAGAGAAGCTGTGAGTGAGAGAGAGAGAGAAGCTGTGAGTGAGAGAGAAAGAGAAGCTGTGAGTGAGAGAGAAAGAGAAGCTGTGTGTGTGTGTGAGAGAGAGAAGCTGTGAGTGAGAGAGAGAGAAAGAGAAGCTGTGAGTGAGAGAGAGAAAGAGAAGCTGTGAGTGAGAGAGTGAGATAAAGAGAAGCTGTGAGTTAGAGAGAGTCAGAGAAAGAGAATCTGTGAGTGAGAGAGAGAAAAAAGAAGCTGTGAGTGAGAGAAAGAGAGAGAGAAAGAGAAGCTGTGAGTGAGTGAGAGAGAGAGAAGCTGTGAGTGAGGGTGAGAGAGAAAGAGAAGCTGTGATTGAGAGAGTGAGAGAAAGAGAAGCTGTGAGTGAGAGAGAGAGAAAGAAAGAGAAGCTGTGAGTGAGAGAGAGAAGCTGTGAGTGAGAGAGAGAGAGAAAGAGAAGCTCTGAGAGAGAGAGAGAAAGAGAAGCTGTGAGTGTGAGAGAGAGTGAGAAAAAGGGAAGCTGTGAGTGAGCGTGAGAGAGAGAGAAGCTGTGACAGTGGGAGAGAGAAAGAGAGAAAGAGAAGCTGTGAGTGAGAGAGAGAGAAAGAAAGAGAAGCTATGAGTGAGAGAGAGAGAAGCTGTGAGTGAGAGAGAGGAGAAAGAGAATCTGTGAGTGAGAGAGAGAGAGAGAGAAGCTGTGAGTGAGAGAGAGAGAGAGAAGCTGTGAGTGAGTGAGAGAGAGAGAGAAGCTGTGAGTGAGAGAGAGAAAGAGAAGCTGTGAGTGAGAGAGAGAGAGAAAGAAAGAGAAGCTGTGAGTGAGAGAGAGAGAAGCTGTGAGTGAGAGAGAGGGAGAAAGAGAAGCTGTGAGTGAGAGAGAGAGAAAGAGAAGCTGTGAGTGAGAGAGAGAGAGAAAGTGAAGCTGTGAGAGAGAGAGAAGTTGTGAGTAAGTGAGAGAGAGAGAAGCTGTGAGAGAGAGAGAGAAGCTGTGAGTGAGAGAGAGAGAGAAGGAGAAGCTGTGAGTGAGATAGAGAGAGAGAAAGAGAAGCTGTGAGTGAGAGAGAGAGAGAGAAGCTGTGAGTGAGAGAGAAAGTGAAGCTGTGAGTGAGAGAGAAAGAGAAGCTATGAGTTAGAGAGAGAGAGTGAAAGAGAAGCTGTGAGTGAGAGAGATAGAGAGTGAGGAGCTGTGAGATAGAGAGCGAAAGAGAAGCTGTGAGTGAGAGAGAGAGAAGCTGTGTGAGAGAGAAAGAGAAGCTGTGAGTGAGAGAGAAAGAGAAGCTGTGTGTGTGTGTGAGAGAGAGAAGCTGTGAGTGAGAGAGAGAGAAAGAGAAGCTGTGAGTGAGAGAGAGAGAGAAAGAGAAGCTGTGAGTGAGAGAGTGAGATAAAGAGAAGCTGTGAGTTAGAGAGAGACAGAGAAAGAGAAGCTGTGAGTGAGAGAGAGAGAGAGAGAGAAAGAGAAGCTGTGAGTGAGAGAGAGAGAGAAGTTGTGAGTGAGAGTGAGAGAGAAAGAGAAGCTGTGAGTGAGAGAGAGAGAGAGAGTAGCTGTGAGAGAGAGAGAGAGAGAAGCTGTGAGTGAGTGAGAGAGAGAGTGAAGCTGTGAGTGAGAGAGAGAAAGAGAAGCTGTGAGTGAGAGAGAGAGAGAAAGAAAGAGAAGGTGTGAGTGAGAGAGAGAGAAGCTGTGAGTGAGAGAGAGAGGGAGAAAGAGAAGCTGTGAGTGAGAGAGAGAGAAAGAGAAGCTGTGAGTGAGAGAGAGAGAGAAAGAGAAGCTGTGAGAGAGAGAGAGAAGTTGTGAGTGAGTGAGAGAGAGAGAAGCTGTGAGAGAGAGAGAGAGAGAAGCTGTGAGTGAGAGAGAGAGAAGGAGAAGCTGTGAGTGAGATAGAGAGAGAGAAAGAGAAGCTGTGAGTGAGAGAGAGAGAGAAGCTGTGAGTGAGAGAGAAAGAAGCTGTGAGTGAGAGAGAGAGAGAGAAGCTGTGAGTGAGAGAGAAAGAGAAGCTGTGAGTGAGAGAGAAAGAGAAGCTGTGTCTGTGAGAGAGAGAGAGAAGCTGTGAGTGAGAGAGAGAGAAAGAGAAGCTGTGAGTGAGAGAGAGAGAAAGAGAAGCTGTGAGTGAGAGAGTGAGATAAAGAGAAGCTGTGAGTTAGAGAGAGACAGAGAAAGAGAATCTGTGAGTGAGAGAGAGAGAAAAAAGAAGCTGTGAGTGAGAGAAAGAGAGAGAGAAAGAGAAGCTGTGAGTGAGTGAGAGAGAGAGAAGCTGTGAGTGAGGGTGAGAGAGAAAGAGAAGCTGTGAGTGAGAGAGTGAGAGAAAGAGAAGCTGTGAGTGAGAGAGAGAGAAAGAAAGAGAAGCTGTGAGTGAGAGAGAGAAGCTGTGAGTGAGAGAGAGAGAGAAAGAGAAGCTCTGTGAGAGAGAGAA
This sequence comes from Bradypodion ventrale, assembly GCA_035047345.1. Classification (NCBI taxonomy): domain Eukaryota; kingdom Metazoa; phylum Chordata; class Lepidosauria; order Squamata; family Chamaeleonidae; genus Bradypodion; species Bradypodion ventrale. The sequence continues at coordinate 7,078,916 of JAWDJE010000018.1, read as the reverse complement.
AGAGAAGCTGTGAGTGTGAGAGAGAGTGAGAAAAAGGGAAGCTGTGAGTGAGTGTGAGAGAGAGAGAAGCTGTGACAGTGGGAGAGAGAAAGAGAGAAAGAGAAGCTGTGAGTGAGAGAGAGAGAGAGAGAGAAAGAGAAGCTGTGAGTGAGAGAGAGAGAGAAGTTGTGAGTGAGAGTGAGAGAGAAAGAGAAGCTGTGAGTGAGAGAGAGAGAGAGAGTAGCTGTGAGAGAGAGAGAGAGAGAAGCTGTGAGTGAGTGAGAGAGAGAGTGAAGCTGTGAGTGAGAGAGAGAAAGAGAAGCTGTGAGTGAGAGAGAGAGAGAAAGAAAGAGAAGGTGTGAGTGAGAGAGAGAGAAGCTGTGAGTGAGAGAGAGAGGGAGAAAGAGAAGCTGTGAGTGAGAGAGAGAGAAAGAGAAGCTGTGAGTGAGAGAGAGAGAGAAAGAGAAGCTGTGAGAGAGAGAGAGAAGTTGTGAGTGAGTGAGAGAGAGAGAAGCTGTGAGAGAGAGAGAGAGAGAAGCTGTGAGTGAGAGAGAGAGAAGGAGAAGCTGTGAGTGAGATAGAGAGAGAGAAAGAGAAGCTGTGAGTGAGAGAGAGAGAGAAGCTGTGAGTGAGAGAGAAAGAAGCTGTGAGTGAGAGAGAGAGAGAGAAGCTGTGAGTGAGAGAGAAAGAGAAGCTGTGAGTGAGAGAGAAAGAGAAGCTGTGTCTGTGAGAGAGAGAGAGAAGCTGTGAGTGAGAGAGAGAGAAAGAGAAGCTGTGAGTGAGAGAGAGAGAAAGAGAAGCTGTGAGTGAGAGAGTGAGATAAAGAGAAGCTGTGAGTTAGAGAGAGACAGAGAAAGAGAATCTGTGAGTGAGAGAGAGAGAAAAAAGAAGCTGTGAGTGAGAGAAAGAGAGAGAGAAAGAGAAGCTGTGAGTGAGTGAGAGAGAGAGAAGCTGTGAGTGAGGGTGAGAGAGAAAGAGAAGCTGTGAGTGAGAGAGTGAGAGAAAGAGAAGCTGTGAGTGAGAGAGAGAGAAAGAAAGAGAAGCTGTGAGTGAGAGAGAGAAGCTGTGAGTGAGAGAGAGAGAGAAAGAGAAGCTCTGTGAGAGAGAGAAAGAGAAGCTGTGAGTGTGAGAGAGAGTGAGAAAAAGGGAAGCTGTGAGTGAGTGTGAGAGAGAGAGAAGCTGTGACAGTGGGAGAGAGAAAGAGAGAAAGAGAAGCTGTGAGTGAGAGAGAGAGAAAGAAAGAGAAGCTATGAGTGAGAGCGAGAGAAGCTGTGAGTGAGAGAGAGAAGGAGAAAGAGAATCTGTGAGTGAGAGAGAGAGAGAAAGTGAAGCTGTGAGAGAGAGAGAAGTTGTGAGTAAGTGAGAGAGAGAGAAGCTGTGAGAGAGAGAGAGAGAAGCTGTGAGTGAGAGAGAGAGAGAGAGAAGCTGTGAGTGAGAGAGAAAGAGAAGCTGTGAGTGAGAGAGAAAGAGAAGCTATGAGTTAGAGAGAGAGAGTGAAAGAGAAGCTGTGAGTGAGAGAGATAGAGTGTGAGGAGCTGTGAGATAGAGAGCGAAAGAGAAGCTGTGAGTGAGAGAGAGGGAGAAGCTGTGTGTGTGATAGAGAGAGAGAAGCTGTGAGTGAGAGAGAGAGAAAGAGAAGCTGTGAGTGAGAGAGAGAGAGAAAGAGAAGCTGTGAGTGAGAGAGTGAGATAAAGAGAAGCTGTGAGTTAGAGAGAGACAGAGAAAGAGAAGCTGTGAGTGAGAGAGAGAGAGAGAGAAAGAGAAGCTGTGAGTGAGAGAGAGAGAGAGAAGCTGTGAGTGAGAGTGAGAGAGAAAGAGAAGCTGTGAGTGAGAGAGTGAGAGAAAGAGAAGCTGTGAGTGAGAGAGAAAGCTGTGAGTGAGTGAGAGAGAGAGAAGCTGTGAGTGAGAGAGAGAAAGAGAAGCTGTGAGTGAGAGAAAGAGAGAGAGAGAAAGAGAAGCTGTGAGTGAGAGAGAGATAAAGAGAAGCTGTGAGTTAGAGAGAGAGAGAAAGAGAAGTTGTGAGTGAGAGAGAGAGAGAAAGAGAAGCTGTGTGAGAGAGAGAATCTGTGAGTGAGAGAGAGAGAGAGAGATAAGCTGTGTGAGAGAGGGAGAGAAAGAGAAGCTGTGAGTGAGAGAGAGAGAGAGTGAGAAGCTGTGAGTGAGAGAGAAAGAGAGAGAAGCTGTGAGTGAGAGAGAGAGAGAGAGAGAGAAGCTGTGAGTGAGAGAGAGAGAGAAAGAGAAGCTGTGAGAGAGAGAGAAGCTGTGAGTGAGAGAGAAAGAAAGAAATAGAAGCTATGAGTGAGTGAGAGAGAAGCTGTGAGTGAGAGAGAGAGAGAAGCTGTGAGTGAGAGAGACAGAGAGAAAGATAAGCTGTGTGAGAGAGGGAGAGAAAGAGAAGCTGTGAGTGAGAGAGAGAGAGAGTGAGAAGCTGTGAGTGAGAGAGAAAGAGAGAGAAGCTGTGAGTGAGAGAGAGAGAGAGAGAGAAGCTGTGAGTGAGAGAGAGAGAGAAAGAGAAGCTGTGAGAGAGAGAGAAGCTGTGAGTGAGAGAGAAAGAAAGAAATAGAAGCTATGAGTGAGTGAGAGAGAAGCTGTGAGTGAGAGAGAGAGAGAAGCTGTGAGTGAGAGAGACAGAGAGAAAGAGAAGCTGTGAGTGAGAGAGAGAGAGAAAGAGAAGCTGTGAGTGAGATAGAAAGAGAAGCTGTGACTGAGAGAGAAAGAGAAGCTGTGAGTGAGAGAGATAGAGAAAGAGAAGCTGTGAGTGAGAGGGAGAGAAAGAGAAGCTGTGAGTGAGAGAGAGAGAGAGAAAGAGAAGCTGTGAGAGAGAGAGAGAAGCTGTGAGTGAGAGAGAAAGAAAGAAATAGAAGCTGTGAGTGAGTGAGAGAGAGAGAAGCTGTGAGTGAGAGAGAGAGAGAGAAGCTGTGAGTGAGAGAGAAAGGGAAAGAGAGGCTGTGAGTGAGAGAGAGAGAGAGAAAGTGAAGCTGTGAGTGAGAGAGAGAAAGAGAAGATGTGTGTGAGAGAGAGAGAAGCTGTGAGTGAGAGAGACAGAAAGAAATAGAAGCTGTGAGTGAGTGAGAGAGAGAGAAGCTGTGAGTGAGAGAGAGAGAAGCTGTGAGTGAGAGAGAGAGAGAAGCTGTGAGTGAGAGAGAGAGAGAGAAAGAGAAGCTGCGAGAGAGAGAGAGAGAGAAAGAGAAGCTGTGAGAGAGAGAAAGAGAAGCTGTGAGTGAGAGAGAAAGAGAAGCTGTGAGTGAGAGAGAGAGAGAAAGAGAACCTGTGAGTGAGAGAGAGAGAGAGAAGCTGTGAGTGAGAGAGAGAGAGAAAGAGAAGCTGTGAGAGAGAGAGAGAGAAGCTGTGAGTGAGAGAGAAAGAAAGAAATAGAAGCTGTGAGTGAGTGAGAGAGAGAAGCTGTGAGTGAGTGAGAGAGAGAGAAGCTGTGAGTGAGAGAGAAAGGGAAAGAGAGGCTGAGTGAAAGAGAGAGAGAGAAGCTGTGAGTGAGAGAGAGAGAGAAGCTGTGAGTGAGAGAGAAAGAGAGGCTGTGAGTGAGAGAGAGAGAAGCTTAGTGAGAGAGAGATAAAGAGAAGCTGTGAGTTAGAGAGAGAGAGAAAGAGAAGCTGTGAGTGAGACAGAGAGAAAGAGAAACTGTGTGTGTGTGAGAGAGAGAGAATCTGTGAGTGAGAGAGAGAGAGAGAAAGAGAAGCTGTGAGTGAGAGAGAAAGCTGTGAGTGAGAGAGAAAGAGAAAGAGAAGCTGTGAGTGAGAGAGAGAGAAGCTGTGAGTGAGTGAGAGAGAGAGAAACTGTGAGTGAGAGAGAGAGAAGCTGTGAGTGAGTGAGTGAGAGAGAGAGAAGCTGTGAGTGTGAGAGAGAAATAAAGAGAAGCTGTGAGTGAGTGAGAGAGATAGAGAAAGAGAAGCTGTGAGTGAGAGAGAGAGAGAGAAAGAGAAGCTGTGAGTGTGAGAGAGAGATAAAGAGAAGCTGTGAGTTTGAGAGAGACAGATAAAGAGAAGCTGTGAGTGAGAGAGTGAGAGAGAAAGAGAAGCTATGAGTGAGAGAGAGAGAGAAAGAGAAGCTGTGAGTGAGAGAGAGAGAAAGAATGAGATGCTGTGAGTGAGAGAGAGAGGGTGAAAGAGAAGCTGTGATTGTGAGAGAGAGGGAGAAAAAGGGAAGCTGTCAGTGAGCGTGAGAGAGAGAGAGAAGCTGTGACAGTGGGAGAGAGAGAAAGAGAAGCTGTGAGTGAGTGAGAGAGAAAGAAAGAGAAGCTATGAGTGAGAGAGAGAGAAGCTGTAAGGGAGAGAGAGAGGGAGAAAAAGAAGCTGTGAGAGAGAGAGAGAAAGAGAAGCTGTGAGTGAGAGAGACAGACAGAGAAAGAGAAGCTGTGAGTGAGAGAGAGAGAGCTAGAAGGTGTGAGTGAGTGACAGAGAGAGAAGCTGTGAGTGAGAGAGAGAAAGAGAAGCTGTGAGTGAGAGAGAGAGAAAGAGAAGCTGTGAGTGAGAGAGAGAGAGAATGAGAAGCTGTGAGATAGCGAGAGAAAGAGAAGCTGTGAGTGAGAGAGAGAGAGAGAAGCTGTGAGTGAGAGAGAAAGAGAAGCTGTGAGTGAGAGAGAAAGAGAAGCTGTGTGTGTGTGAGAGAGAGAGAAGCTGAGAGTGAGAGAGAGAGAAAGAGAAGCTGTGAGTGTGTGTGAGAGAGAGAAGCTGTGAGTGAGTGAGAGAGAGAAGCTGTGAGTGAGAGAGAAAGAATTGAAAGAGAAGTTGTGAGTGAGAGAGAGAGAGAGAAACTGTGAGTGAGAGAGAGAGAGAAAGAGAAGCTTAGAGTGAGAGAGAGAGAGAAAGAAAGAGAAGCTGTGAGTGAGAGAGAAGCTGTGAGTGAGAGAGAGAGGGAGAAAGAGAAGCTGTGAGTGAGAGAGAGAGAGAAAGAGAAGCTGTGAGTGAGAGAGAGAGAGAGAAAGAGAAGCTCTGTGTGTGAGAGAGAGAGAAGCTGTGAGTGAGAGAGAGAGAGAAGGAGAAGCTGTGAGTGAGATAGAGAGAGAGAAAAAGAAGCTGTGAGTGAGAGAGAGAGAAGCTGTGAGTGAGAGAGAAAGAGAAGCTGTGAGTGAGAGAGAAAGAGAAGCTATGAGTTAGAGAGAGAGAGTGAAAGAGAAGCTGTGAGTGAGAGAGAGAGAGAATGAGAAGCTGTGAGATAGTGAGAGAAAGAGAAGGTGTGAGTGAGAGAGAGAGAGAAGCTGTGAGTGAGAGAGAAAGAGAAGCTGTGAGTGAGAGAGAAAGAGAAGCTGTGTGTGTGAGAGAGAGAGAAGCTGTGAGTGAGAGAGAGAGAAAGAGAAGTTGTGAGTGAGAGAGAGAGAGAAAGTGAAGCTGTGAGTGAGAGAGTGAGATAAAGAGAAGCTGTGAGTTAGAGAGAGACAGAGAAAGAGAAGCTATGAGTGAGAGAGAGAGAGAGAGATGAAGAAGCTGTGAGTGAGAGAGAGAGAGAGAGAAGCTGTGAGTGAGAGTGAGAGAGAAAGAGAAGCTGTGAGTGAGAGAGTGAGAGAAAGAGAAGCTGTGAGTGAGAGAGAGAGAAAGAAAGAGAAGCTGTGAGTGAGAGAGAGAAGGTGTGAGTGAGAGAGAGAGAGAAAGAGAAGCTGTGAGTGAGAGAGAGAGAGAGAAGCTGTGAGTGAGAGAGAAAGAGAAGCTATGAGTTAGAGAGAGAGAATGAAAGAGAATCTGTGAGTGAGAGAGAGAGAGAATGAGAAGCTGTGAGACAGCGAGAGAAAGAGAAGCTGTGAGTGAGAGAGAGAGAGAGAAGCTGTGAGTGAGAGAGAAAGAGAAGCTGTGAGTGAGAGTGAGAAAGAGCAGCTGTGAGTGAGAGACAGAGAAAGAGAAGCTGTGAGTGAGAGAGTGAGATAAAGAGAAGCTGTGAGTTAGAGAGAGACAGAGAAAGAGGCTGTGAGTGAGAGAGAGAGAGAAGAAGAAGCTGTGAGAGAGAGAGAGAGAGAAGCTGTGAGTGAGAGAGAGAGAAAGAAAGACAATATGTCAGTGAGAGAGGGAGAGAGAGAGAGAAGCTGTGAGTGAGAGAAAGAGAGAAAGATATGCTGTGTGAGAGAGGGAGAGAAAGAGAAGCTGTGAGTGAGAGAGACAGACAGAGAAAGAGAAGCTGTGAGTGAGAGAGAGAGAGCTAGAAGCTGTGAGTGAGTGAGAGAGAGAGAAGCTGTGAGTGAGAGAGAGAAAGAGCAGCTGTGAGTGAGAGAGGGAGAAAGAGAAGCTGTGAGTGAGAGAGAGAGAAGCTGTGAGTGAGAGAGAGAAAGAGCAGCTGTGAGTGAGAGAGAGAGAAAGAGAAGCTGTGAGTGAGAGAGAGATAAAGAGAAGCTGTGAGTGAGAGAGAGAGATAAAGAGAAGCTGTCAGTGTGTGAGAGAGAAGCTGTGAGTGAGAGAGAGAGGGAGAAAGTGAAGCGGTGAGTGAGAGAGAGAGAGAAAGAGAAGCTGTGAGAGAGAGAGAGAAAAAAAAGAATCTGTGAGTGAGAGAGAGAGAGAGTAAAGCTGTGAGTGAGAGAGTGAGATAAAGAGAAGCTGTGAGTTAGAGAGAGACAGAGAAAGAGAAGCTGTGAGTGAGAGAGAGAGAGAAGAAGAAGCTGTGAGTGAGAGAGAGAGAGAGAAAAAGAGAAGCTGTGAGTGAGAGAGAGCGAGAGAAGCTGTGAGTGAGTGTGAGAGAGAAAGAGAGGCTGTGAGTGAGAGAAAGAGAAGCTGTGAGTGAGAGAGAGAGAAAGAAAGAGAAGCTGTGAGAGAGAGAAAGAAGCTGTGAGTGAGAGAGAGAGAAAGAGGAGCTGTGAGTGAGAGAGAGAGAAAGAGAAGCTGTGAGTGAGAGAGAGAGAGAAAGAGAAGATGTGTGAGAGAGAGAGAATCTGTGAGTGAGAGAGAGAGAGAGAAAGAAAGACAAGATGTCAGTGAGAGAGGGAGAGAGAGAGAGAAGCTGTGAGTGAGAGAGAGAGAGAAAGATATGCTGTGTGAGAGAGGGAGAGAAAGAGAAGCTGTGAGTGAGAGAGACAGACAGAGAAAGAGAAGCTGTGAATGAGAGAGAGAGAGCTAGAAGCTGTGAGTGAGTGAGAGAGAGAGAAGCTGTGAGTGAGAGAGAGAAAGAGCAGCTGTGAGTGAGAGAGAGAGAAAGAGAAGCTGTAAGTGAGAGAGAGATAAAGAGAAGCTGTGAGTTAGAGAGAGAGAGAAAGAGAAGCTGTGAGTGTGTGAGAGAGAAGCTGTGAGTGAGAGAGGGAGAAAGTGAAGCGGTGAGTGAGAGAGAGAGAAAGAGAAGCTGTGAGAGAGAGAGAGAGAGAAAAAGAATCTGTGAGTGAGAGAGAGAGAGAGAAGCTGTGAGTGAGAGAGAGATAAAGAGAAGCTGTGAGTTAGAGAGAGACAGAGAAAGAGAAGCTGTGAGTGAGAGAGAGAGAGAAAGAGAAGCTGTGTGTGTGAGAGAGAGAGAAGCTGTGAGTGAGAGAGAGAGAAAGAGAAGATGTTAGTGAGAGAGTGAGAGAGAGAAAGAGAAGCTGTGAGTGAGAGAGAGAGAAGCTGTGAGTGAGAGAGAGAGAGAGAAAGAGAAGGTGTGTGTGAGAGAGAGAAAGAGAAGCTGTGAGTGAGAGAGAGAGAGAAGATGTGAGTGAGAGAGAGAGAGAAGATGTGAGTGAGAGAGAGAAAGAGAAAGAGAAGCTGTGAGTGAGTGAGAGAGAGTGATAAAGAGAAGCTGTGAGTGATAGAGAGAGATAAAGAAAAGCTGTGAGTGAGAGAGAGAAAGAGAAGCTGGGAGTGAGTGAGAGAGAGAAAGAGAAGCTGTGAGTGAGAGAGAGAGAGAGAAGCTGTGAGTGAGAGAGAGAGAGAAGCTGTGAGTGAGAGAGAAAGAAAGAGAAACTGTGAGTGAGTGAGAGAGAGAAACTGTGAGTGAGAGAGAGAGAGAGAAAGAGTAGCTGTGAGTGAGAGAGAGAGAGAAAGTGAAGATGTGGGAGAGAGAAAGAGGTGTGAGTGAGTGAGAGAGAGAGAAGCTGTGAGTGAGAGAGAGAGAGAAAGAGAAGCTGTGAAGGAGAGAGAGAGATAAAGACGAGCTGTGAGTTACAGAGAGACAGAGAAAGAGAAGCTGTGAGTGAGAGAGAGAAAGAGATGTGAGTGAGAGAGAGAAAGAGAAACTGTGAGTGAGAGAGAGAGAGAAAGAAAGACAAGCTGTGAGTGAGAGAGAGATAAAGAGAAGCTGTGAGTTAGAGAGAGACAGAGAAAGAGAAGCTGTGAGTGAGAGAGAGAGAGAGAATCTGTGAGTGTGAGAGAGATCGAGATAGAGAAGCTGTGAGTGAGAGAGAGAGAGAAAGAGAAACTGTGAGTGAGTGAGAGAGAGAAACTGTGAGTGAGAGAGAGAGAGAGAGAAAGAGAAGCTGTGAGTGAGAGAGAAAGAAAGAGAAGCTGTGAGTGAGAGAGAGAGAAGCTGTGAGTGAGAGAGAGATGGAGAAAGAGAAGCTGTGTGAGAGAGAGAAAGAAAGAGAAGCTGTGAGTGAGAGAGAGAGAGAAAGTGAAGATGTGGGAGAGAGAAAGAGGTGTGAGTGAGTGAGAGAGAGAGAGAAGCTGTGAGTGAGAGAGAGAGAGAAAGAGAAGCTGTGACTGAGAGAGAGAGATAAAGACAAGCTGTGAGTTAGAGAGAGACAGAGAAAGAGAAGCTGTGAGTGAGAGAGAGAGAGAGAAAGAAAGACAAGCTGTGAGTGAGAGAGAGAAAGAGAAACTGTGAGTGAGAGAGAGAGAGAAAGAAAGACAAGCTGTGAGTGAGAGAGAGATAAAGAGAAGCTGTGAGTTAGAGAGAGACAGAGAAAGAGAAGCTGTGAGTGAGAGAGAGAGAGAGAAGCTGTGAGTGTGAGAGAGATAGAGATAGAGAAGCTGTGAGTGAGAGAGAGAGAGAGAAAGAAGCTGTGAGTGAGAGAGTGAGAGAAAGAGAAACTGTGAGTGAGAGAGAGAGGGTGAAAGAGAAACTGTGTGTGAGAGAGAGGGAGAAAAAGGGAAGCTGTGAGTGAGCGTGAGAGACAGAGAGAAGGTGTGACAGTGGGAGAGAGAGAGAGAAAGAGAAGCTGTGAGTGAGAGAGAGAGAAAGAAAGAAAGAGAAGCTGTGAGTGAGAGAGAGAGAGAAGCTGTGAGTGAGAGAGAGATGGAGAAAGAGAAGCTGTGTGAGAGAGAGAAAGAAAGAGAAGCTGTGAGTGAGAGAGAGATGGAGAAAGAGGAGCTGTGTGAGAGAGAGAAAGAAAGAGAAGCTGTGAGTGAGAGAGAGAGAGAAGCTGTGAGTGAGAGAGAGATGGAGAAAGAGAAGCTGTGAGTGAGAGAGAGAGGGAAAGAGAAGCTGTGAGTGTGAGAGAGAGACAGAGAAAGAGAAGCTGTGAGTGAGAGAGAGAGAGCTAGAAGCTGTGAGTGAGAGAGAGAGAGAAGCTGTGAGTGAGTGAGAGAAAGAGAAGCTGTGAGTGAGAGAGAGAAAGAGAAGCTGTGAGAGAGAGAGAAGCTGTGAGTGAGAGAGAAAGAAAGAAATAGAAGCTGTGAGTGAGTGAGAGAGAGAGAAGCTGTGAGTGAGAGAGAGAGAGAAGCTGTGAGTGAGATAGAGAGAGAGAGAAAGAGAAGCTGTGAGTGAGAGAGAGAGAGAGAAAGAGAAGCTGTGAGAGAGAGAAAGAGAAGCTGTGAGTGAGAGAGAAAGAAAGAGAAGCTGAGAGTGAGAGAGAGAGAGAAAGAGAAGCTGTGAGTGAGAGAGAGAGAGAAAGAGAAGCTGTGAGTGAGAGAGAGAGAGAAAGAAAGAGAAGCTGTGAGTGAGAGAGAGAGAAGCTGTGAGTGAGAGAGAGAGGGAGAAAGAGAAGCTGTGAGTGAGAGAGAGAGAAAGAGAAGCTGTGAGTTAGTGAGAGAGAGAGAGAGAAAGAGAAGCTGTGAGAGAGAAAGAAGTTGTGAGTGAGTGAGAGAGAGAGAAGCTGTGAGAGAGAGAGAGAGAGAGAAGCTGTGAGTGAGAGAGAAAGAGAGAGAAGGAGAAGCTGTGAGTGAGATAGAGAGAGAGAAAGAGAAGCTGTGAGTGAGAGAGAGAGAGAAGCTGTGAGTGAGAGAGAAAGAGAAGTTGTGAGTGAGAGAGAAAGAGAAGCTATGAGTTAGAGAGAGAGAGTGAAAGAGAAGCTGTGAGTGAGAGAGAGAGAGAGTGAGGAGCTGTGAGATAGAGAGAGAAAGAGAAGCTGTGAGTGAGAGAGAGAGAGAGAAACTGTGAGTGAGAGAGAAAGAGAAGCTGTGAGTGAGAGAGAAAGAGAAGCTGTGTGTGTGTGAGAGAGAGAGAAGCTGTGAGTGTGTGAGAGAGAAAGAGAAGCTGTGAGTGTGAGAGAGAGAGAAAGAGAAGCTGTGAGTGAGAGAGTGAGATAAAGAGAAGCTGTGAGTTAGAGAGAGACAGAGAAAGAGAAGCTGTGAGTGAGAGAGAGAGAAAAAAAGAAGCTGTGAGTGAGAGAGAGAGAGAGAGAAAGAGAAGCTGTGAGTGAGAGAGAGAGAGAGAGAAGCTGTGAGTGAGAGTGAGAGAGAAAGAGAAGCTGTGAGTGAGAGAGTGAGAGAAAGAGAAGCTGTGAGTGAGAGAGAGAGAAAGAAAGAGAAGCTGTGAGTGAGAGAGAGAAGCTGTGAGTGAGAGAGAGAGAAAGAGAAGCTCTGAGTGAGAGAGAGAGAAAGAGAAGCTGTGAGTGTGAGAGAGAGTGAGAAAAAGGGAAGCTGTGAGAGAGCGTGAGAGAGAGAAGCTGTGACAGTGGGAGAGAGAAAGAGAGAAAGAGAAGCTGTGAGTGAGTGAGTGAGAGACAAGGTGTGAGTGAGAGAGTGAGAGAGAGAAGCTGTGAGTGAGAGAGAAAGAAAGATAGAGAAGCTGTGAGTGAGAGAGAGAGAGAAAGAGAAGCTGTGAGTGAGAGAGAGAGAGAAAGAGAAGCTGTGAGTGAGAGAGAGAGAAAGAAAGAGAAGCTGTGAGTGAGAGAGATAAAGAGAAGCTGTGAGTTAGAGAGAGACAGAGAAACAGAAGCTGTGAGTGAGAGACAGAGAGAAAGAGAAGCTGTGAGTGAGAGAGAGAGAGAGAAAGAGAAGCTGTGAGAGAGAGAAAGAGAAGCTGTGAGTGAGAGAGAAAGAGAAGCTGAGAGTGAGAGAGAGAGAGAAAGAGAAGCTGTGAGTGAGAGAGAGAGAGAAAGAGAAGCTGTGAGTGAGAGAGAGAGAGAAAGAAAGAGAAGCTGTGAGTGAGAGAGAGAGAAGCTGTGAGTGAGAGAGAGAGAGAGAAAGAGAAGCTATGAGTGAGAGAGAGAGAAAGAGAAGCTGTGAGTTAGTGAGAGAGAGAGAGAGAAAGAGAAGCTGTGAGAGAGAAAGAAGTTGTGAGTGAGTGAGAGAGAGAGAAGCTGTGAGAGAGAGAGAGAGAGAGAAGCTGTGAGTGAGAGAGAAAGAGAGAGAAGGAGAAGCTGTGAGTGAGATAGAGAGAGAGAAAGAGAAGCTGTGAGTGAGAGAGAGAGAGAAGCTGTGAGTGAGAGAGAAAGAGAAGTTGTGAGTGAGAGAGAAAGAGAAGCTATGAGTTAGAGAGAGAGAGTGAAAGAGAAGCTGTGAGTGAGAGAGAGAGAGAGTGAGGAGCTGTGAGATAGAGAGAGAAAGAGAAGCTGTGAGTGAGAGAGAGAGAGAGAAACTGTGAGTGAGAGAGAAAGAGAAGCTGTGAGTGAGAGAGAAAGAGAAGCTGTGTGTGTGTGAGAGAGAGAGAAGCTGTGAGTGTGTGAGAGAGAAAGAGAAGCTGTGAGTGTGAGAGAGAGAGAAAGAGAAGCTGTGAGTGAGAGAGTGAGATAAAGAGAAGCTGTGAGTTAGAGAGAGACAGAGAAAGAGAAGCTGTGAGTGAGAGAGAGAGAAAAAAAGAAGCTGTGAGTGAGAGAGAGAGAGAGAGAAAGAGAAGCTGTGAGTGAGAGAGAGAGAGAGAGAAGCTGTGAGTGAGAGTGAGAGAGAAAGAGAAGCTGTGAGTGAGAGAGTGAGAGAAAGAGAAGCTGTGAGTGAGAGAGAGAGAAAGAAAGAGAAGCTGTGAGTGAGAGAGAGAAGCTGTGAGTGAGAGAGAGAGAAAGAGAAGCTCTGAGTGAGAGAGAGAGAAAGAGAAGCTGTGAGTGTGAGAGAGAGTGAGAAAAAGGGAAGCTGTGAGAGAGCGTGAGAGAGAGAAGCTGTGACAGTGGGAGAGAGAAAGAGAGAAAGAGAAGCTGTGAGTGAGTGAGTGAGAGACAAGGTGTGAGTGAGAGAGTGAGAGAGAGAAGCTGTGAGTGAGAGAGAAAGAAAGATAGAGAAGCTGTGAGTGAGAGAGAGAGAGAAAGAGAAGCTGTGAGTGAGAGAGAGAGAGAAAGAGAAGCTGTGAGTGAGAGAGAGAGAAAGAAAGAGAAGCTGTGAGTGAGAGAGATAAAGAGAAGCTGTGAGTTAGAGAGAGACAGAGAAACAGAAGCTGTGAGTGAGAGACAGAGAGAAAGAGAAGCTGTGTGTGTGAGAGAGAGAAGCTGTGAGTGAGTGAGAGAGAGAAAGAGAATATGTTATTGAGAGAGAGAAAGAGAAGCTGTGAGTGAGAGAGAGAGAGAAAGAGAAGCTGTGACTGAGAGAGAGATAAAGACAAGCTGTGAGTTAGAGAGAGACAGAGAGAGAGAGAGTAGCTGTGAGAGAGAAAGAGAGAGAAGCTGTGAGTGAGAGAGAGAGAAAGAGATGTGAGTGAGAGAGAGAAAGAGAATCTGTGAGTGAGAGAGAGAGAGAGAAAGAAAGAGAAGCTGTGAGTGAGAGAGAGATAAAGAGAAGCTGTGAGTTAGAGAGAGATAAAGAGAAGCTGTGAGTGAGAGAGAGAGAAAGAGAAGCTGTGAGTGTGTGTGAGAGAGAGAGAAGCTGTGAGTGAGAGAGAGAGAGAGAGAGAAAAGCTGAGAGTGAGGGAGTGAGAGAAAGAGAAGCTGTGAGTATGAGAGTGAGAAAGAGAGAGAAGCTGTGAGTGAGAGAGAGAGGGTGAAAGAGAAGCTGTGAGTGAGAGAGATAGAGTGTGAGGAGCTGTGAGATAGAGAGCGAAAGAGAAGCTGTGAGTGAGAGAGAGAGAGAAGCTGTGTGTGTGATAGAGAGAGAGAAGCTGTGAGTGAGAGAGAGAGAAAGAGAAGCTGTGAGTGAGAGAGAGAGAGAAAGAGAAGCTGTGAGTGAGAGAGTGAGATAAAGAGAAGCTGTGAGTTAGAGAGAGACAGAGAAAGAGAAGCTGTGAGTGAGAGAGAGAGAGAGAGAAAGAGAAGCTGTGAGTGAGAGAGAGAGAGAGAAGCTGTGAGTGAGAGTGAGAGAGAAAGAGAAGCTGTGAGTGAGAGAGTGAGAGAAAGAGAAGCTGTGAGTGAGAGAGAAAGCTGTGAGTGAGTGAGAGAGAGAGAAGCTGTGAGTGAGAGAGAGAAAGAGAAGCTGTGAGTGAGAGAAAGAGAGAGAGAGAAAGAGAAGCTGTGAGTGAGAGAGAGATAAAGAGAAGCTGTGAGTTAGAGAGAGAGAGAAAGAGAAGGTGTGAGTGAGAGAGAGAGAGAAAGAGAAGCTGTGTGAGAGAGAGAATCTGTGAGTGAGAGAGAGAGAGAGAGAAAGAGAAGATGTCAGTGAGAGAGGGAGAGAGAGAGAGAAGCTGTGAGTGAGTGAGAGAGAGAAAGATAAGCTGTGTGAGAGAGGGAGAGAAAGAGAAGCTGTGAGTGAGAGAGAGAGAGAGTGAGAAGCTGTGAGTGAGAGAGAAAGAGAGAGAAGCTGTGAGTGAGAGAGAGAGAGAGAAAGAGAAGCTGTGAGTGAGAGAGAGAGAGAAAGAGAAGCTGTGAGAGAGAGAGAAGCTGTGAGTGAGAGAGAAAGAAAGAAATAGAAGCTATGAGTGAGTGAGAGAGAAGCTGTGAGTGAGAGAGAGAGAGAAGCTGTGAGTGAGAGAGACAGAGAGAAAGAGAAGCTGTGAGTGAGAGAGAGAGAGAAAGAGAAGCTGTGAGTGAGATAGAAAGAGATGCTGTGACAGAGAGAAAGAGAAGCTGTGAGTGAGAGAGATAGAGAAAGAGAAGCTGTGAGTGAGAGAGAGAGAAAGAGAAGCTGTGAGTGAGAGAGAGAGAGAGAAAGAGAAGCTGTGAGAGAGAGAGAGAAGCTGTGAGTGAGAGAGAAAGAAATAAATAGAAGCTGTGAGTGAGTGAGAGAGAGAGAAGCTGTGAGTGAGAGAGAGAGAGAAGCTGTGAGTGAGAGAGAAAGGGAAAGAGAGGCTGTGAGTGAGAGAGAGAGAGAAAGTGAAGCTGTGAGTGAGAGAGAGAAAGAGAAGATGTGTGTGAGAGAGAGAGAAGCTGTGAGTGAGAGAGACAGAAAGAAATAGAAGCTGTGAGTGAGTGAGAGAGAGAGAAGCTGTGAGTGAGTGAGAGAGAGAAGCTGTGAGTGAGAGAGAAAGAGAAGCTGTGAGTGAGAGAGAGAGAGAAAGAGAAGCTGTGACTGAGAGAGAGATAAAGACAAACTGTGAGTTAGAGAGAGACAGAGAGAGAGAGAGTAGCTGTGAGAGAGAAAGAGAGAGAAGCTGTGAGTGAGAGAGAGAGAAAGAGATGTGAGTGAGAGAGAGAAAGAGAATCTGTGAGTGAGAGAGAGAGAGAGAAAGAAAGAGAAGCTGTGAGTGAGAGAGAGATAAAGAGAAGCTGTGAGTTAGAGAGAGATAAAGAGAAGCTGTGAGTGAGAGAGAGAGAAAGAGAAGCTGTGAGTGTGTGTGAGAGAGAGAGAAGCTGTGAGAGAGAGAGAGAGAGAAAAGCTGTGAGTGAGGGAGTGAGAGAAAGAGAAGCTGTGAGTATGAGAGTGAGAAAGAGAGAGAAGCTGTGAGTGAGAGAGAGAGGGTGAAAGAGAAGCTGTGAGTGAGAGAGATAGAGTGTGAGGAGCTGTGAGATAGAGAGCGAAAGAGAAGCTGTGAGTGAGAGAGAGAGAGAAGCTGTGTGTGTGATAGAGAGAGAGAAGCTGTGAGTGAGAGAGAGAGAAAGAGAAGCTGTGAGTGAGAGAGAGAGAGAAAGAGAAGCTGTGAGTGTGAGAGTGAGATAAAGAGAAGCTGAGAGTTAGAGAGAGACAGAGAAAGAGAAGCTGTGAGTGAGAGAGAGAGAGAGAAAGAGAAGCTGTGAGTGAGAGAGAGAGAGAGAAGCTGTGAGTGAGAGTGAGAGAGAAAGAGAAGCTGTGAGTGAGAGAGTGAGAGAAAGAGAAGCTGTGAGTGAGAGAGAAAGCTGTGAGTGAGTGAGAGAGAGAGAAGCTGTGAGTGAGAGAGAGAAAGAGAAGCTGTGAGTGAGAGAAAGAGAGAGAGAGAAAGAGAAGCTGTGAGTGAGAGAGAGATAAAGAGAAGCTGTGAGTGAGCGTGAGAGAGAGAGAAAGAGAAGGTGTGAGTGAGAGAGAGAGAGAAAGAGAAGCTGTGTGAGAGAGAGAATCTGTGAGTGAGAGAGAGAGAGAGAGAGAAAGAGAAGATGTCAGTGAGAGAGGGAGAGAGAGAGAGAAGCTGTGAGTGAGAGAGAGAGAGAAAGATAAGCTGTGTGAGAGAGGGAGAGAAAGAGAAGCTGTGAGTGAGAGAGAGAGAGAGTGAGAAGCTGTGAGTGAGAGAGAAAGAGAGAGAAGCTGTGAGTGAGAGAGAGAGAGAGAGAGAGAAGCTGTGAGTGAGAGAGAGAGAGAAAGAGAAGCTGTGAGAGAGAGAGAAGCTGTGAGTGAGAGAGAAAGAAAGAAATAGAAGCTATGAGTGAGTGAGAGAGAAGCTGTGAGTGAGAGAGAGAGAGAAGCTGTGAGTGAGAGAGACAGAGAGAAAGAGAAGCTGTGAGTGAGAGAGAGAGAGAAAGAGAAGCTGTGAGTGAGATAGAAAGAGAAGCTGTGACTGAGAGAGAAAGAGAAGCTGTGAGTGAGAGAGATAGAGAAAGAGAAGCTGTGAGTGAGAGAGAGAGAAAGAGAAGCTGTGAGTGAGAGAGAGAGAGAGAAAGAGAAGCTGTGTGAGAGAGAGAGAAGCTGTGAGTGAGAGAGAAAGAAATAAATAGAAGCTGTGAGTGAGTGAGAGAGAGAGAAGCTGTGAGTGAGAGAGAGAGAGAAGCTGTGAGTGAGAGAGAAAGGGAAAGAGAGGCTGTGAGTGAGAGAGAGAGAGAAAGTGAAGCTGTGAGTGAGAGAGTGAAAGAGAAGATGTGTGAGAGAGAGAGAGAAGCTGTGAGTGAGAGAGACAGAAAGAAATAGAAGCTGTGAGTGAGTGAGAGAGAGAGAAGCTGTGAGTGAGAGAGAGAGAGAAGCTGTGAGTGAGAGAGAGAGAGAAGCTGTGAGTGAGAGAGAGAGAGAGAGAAAGAGAAGCTGTGAGTGAGAGAGAGAGAGAGAAAGAGAAGCTGTGAGAGAGAGAAAGAGAAGCTGTGAGTGAGAGAGAAAGAGAAGCTGTGAGTGAGAGAGAGAGAGAAAGAGAAGCTGTGAGTGAGAGAGAGAGAGAGAAGCGGTGAGTGAGAGAGAGAGAGAAAGAGAAGCTGTGAGAGAGAGAGAGAGAAGCTGTGAGTGAGAGAGAAAGAAAGAAATAGAAGCTGTGAGTGAGTGAGAGAGAGAGAAGCTGTGAGTGAGTGAGAGAGAGAGAAGCTGTGAGTGAGAGAGAAAGGGAAAGAGAGGCTGAGTGAAAGAGATAGAGAGAAGCTGTGAGTGAGAGAGAGAGAGAAGCTGTGAGTGAGAGAGAGAGAGAAGCTTAGTGAGAGAGAGATAAAGAGAAGCTGTGAGTTAGAGAGAGAGAGAAAGAGAAGCTGTGAGTGAGACAGAGAGAAAGAGAAACTGTGTGTGTGTGAGAGAGAGAGAATCTGTGAGTGAGAGAGAGAGAGAGAGAGAGAGAAGCTGTGAGTGAGAGAGAGAGAGAGAAACTGTGAGTGAGAGAGAGAGAGAAGCTGTGAGTGAGTGAGTGAGAGAGAGAGAGAAGCTGTGAGTGAGAGAGAGAAATAAAGAGAAGCTGTGAGTGAGTGAGAGAGATAGAGAAAGAGAAGCTGTGAGTGAGAGAGAGAGAGAGAGAAAGAGAAGCTGTGAGTGTGAGAGAGAGATTAAGAGAAGCTGTGAGTTTGAGAGAGACAGATAAAGAGAAGCTGTGAGTGAGAGAGTGAGAGAGAAAGAGAAGCTATGAGTGAGAGAGAGAGAGAAAGAGAAGCTTGAGTGAGAGAGAGAGAAAGAAAGAGATGCTGTGAGTGAGAGAGAGAGGGTGAAAGAGAAGCTGTGATTGTGAGAGAGAGGGAGAAAAAGGGAAGCTGTCAGTGAGCGTGAGAGAGAGAGAGAAGCTGTGACAGTGGGAGAGAGAGAAAGAGAAGCTGTGAGTGAGTGAGAGAGAAAGAAAGAGAAGCTATGAGTGAGAGAGAGAGAAGCTGTAAGGGAGAGAGAGAGGGAGAAAGAGAAGCTGTGAGAGAGAGAGAGAAAGAGAAGCTGTGAGTGAGAGAGACAGACAGAGAAAGAGAAGCTGTGAGTGAGAGAGAGAGAGCTAGAAGGTGTGAGTGAGTGAGAGAGAGAGAAGCTGTGAGTGAGAGAGAGAAAGAGAAGCTGTGAGTGAGAGAGAGAGAAAGAGAAGCT
This sequence comes from Bradypodion ventrale, assembly GCA_035047345.1. Lineage (NCBI taxonomy): Eukaryota > Metazoa > Chordata > Lepidosauria > Squamata > Chamaeleonidae > Bradypodion > Bradypodion ventrale. The sequence goes on along the minus strand of JAWDJE010000018.1, from coordinate 7,061,430 downwards.
GTGAGTGAGAGAGAGAGAGAATGAGAAGCTGTGAGATAGCGAGAGAAAGAGAAGCTGTGAGTGAGAGAGAGAGAGAGAAGCTGTGAGTGAGAGAGAAAGAGAAGCTGTGAGTGAGAGAGAAAGAGAAGCTGTGTGTGTGAGAGAGAGAGAGAAGCTGTGAGTGAGAGAGAGAGAGAGAGAAGCTGTGAGTGAGAGAGAAAGAATTGAAAGAGAAGTTGTGAGTGAGAGAGAGAGAGAGAGAAACTGTGAGTGAGAGAGAGAGAGAAAGAGAAGCTTAGAGTGAGAGAGAGAGAGAAAGAAAGAGAAGCTGTGAGTGAGAGAGAAGCTGTGAGTGAGAGAGAGAGGGAGAAAGAGAAGCTGTGAGTGAGAGAGAGAGAGAAAGAGAAGCTGTGAGTGAGAGAGAGAGAGAGAGAGAGAAAGAGAAGCTGTGTGTGAGAGAGAGAGAGAAGCTGTGAGTGAGAGTCAGAGAGAAGGAGAAGCTGTGAGTGAGATAGAGAGAGAGAAAGAGAAGCTGTGAGTGAGAGAGAGAGAAGCTGTGAGTGAGAGAGAAAGAGAAGCTGTGAGTGAGAGAGAAAGAGAAGCTATGAGTTAGAGAGAGAGAGTGAAAGAGAAGCTGTGAGTGAGAGAGAGAGAGAATGAGAAGCTGTGAGATAGCGTGAGAAAGAGAAGGTGTGAGTGAGTGAGAGAGAGAGAAGCTGTGAGTGAGAGAGAAAGAGAAGCTGTGAGTGATAGAGAAAGAGAAGCTGTGTGTGTGAGAGAGAGAGAAGCTGTGAGTGAGAGAGAGAGAAAGAGAAGTTGTGAGTGAGAAAGAGAGAGAAAGTGAAGCTGTGAGTGAGAGAGTGAGATAAAGAGAAGCTGTGAGTTAGAGAGAGACAGAGAAAGAGAAGCTATGAGTGAGAGAGAGAGAGAGAGATGAAGAAGCTGTGAGTGAGAGAGAGAGAGAGAAGCTGTGAGTGAGAGTGAGAGAGAAAGAGAAGCTGTGAGTGAGAGAGTGAGAGAAAGAGAAGCTGTGAGTGAGAGAGAGAGAAAGAAAGAGAAGCTGTGAGTGAGAGAGAGAAGGTGTGAGTGAGAGAGAGAGAGAAAGAGAAGCTGTGAGTGAGAGAGAGAGAGAAGCTGTGAGTGAGAGAGAAAGAGAAGCTATGAGTTAGAGAGAGAGAATGAAAGAGAATCTGTGAGTGAGAGAGAGAGAGAATGAGAAGCTGTGAGACAGCGAGAGAAAGAGAAGCTGTGAGTGAGAGAGAGAGAGAGAAGCTGTGAGTGAGAGAGAAAGAGAAGCTGTGAGTGAGAGTGAGAAAGAGCAGCTGTGAGTGAGAGACAGAGAAAGAGAAGCTGTGAGTGAGAGAGTGAGATAAAGAGAAGCTGTGAGTTAGAGAGAGACAGAGAAAGAGGCTGTGAGTGAGAGAGAGAGAGAAGAAGAAGCTGTGAGAGAGAGAGAGAGAGAAGCTGTGAGTGAGAGAGAGAGAAAGAAAGACAATATGTCAGTGAGAGAGGGAGAGAGAGAGAGAAGCTGTGAGTGAGAGAAAGAGAGAAAGATATGCTGTGTGAGAGAGGGAGAGAAAGAGAAGCTGTGAGTGAGAGAGACAGACAGAGAAAGAGAAGCTGTGAGTGAGAGAGAGAGAGCTAGAAGCTGTGAGTGAGTGAGAGAGAGAGAAGCTGTGAGTGAGAGAGAGAAAGAGCAGCTGTGAGTGAGAGAGAGAGAAAGAGAAGCTGTGAGTGAGAGAGAGAGAAGCTGTGAGTGAGAGAGAGAAAGAGCAGCTGTGAGTGAGAGAGAGAGAAAGAGAACCTGTGAGTGAGAGAGAGATAAAGAGAAGCTGTGAGTGAGAGAGAGAGATAAAGAGAAGCTGTGAGTGTGTGAGAGAGAAGCTGTGAGTGAGAGAGAGAGGGAGAAAGTGAAGCGGTGAGTGAGAGAGAGAAAGAGAAGCTGTGAGAGAGAGAGAGAAAAAAAAGAATCTGTGAGTGAGAGAGAGAGAGAGTAAAGCTGTGAGTGAGAGAGTGAGATAAAGAGAAGCTGTGAGTTAGAGAGAGACAGAGAAAGAGAAGCTGTGAGTGAGAGAGAGAGAGAAGAAGAAGCTGTGAGTGAGAGAGAGAGAGAGAAAGAGAAGCTGTGAGTGAGAGAGAGCGAGAGAAGCTGTGAGTGAGTGTGAGAGAGAAAGAGAGGCTGTGAGTGAGAGAAAGAGAAGCTGTGAGTGAGAGAGAGAGAAAGAAAGAGAAGCTGTGAGAGAGAGAGAGAAGCTGTGAGTGAGAGAGAGAGAAAGAGGAGCTGTGAGTGAGAGAGAGAGAAAGAGAAGCTGTGAGTGAGAGAGAGAGAGAAAGAGAAGCTGTGTGAGAGAGAGAGAATCTGTGAGTGAGAGAGAGAGAGAAAGAAAGACAAGATGTCAGTGAGAGAGGGAGAGAGAGAGAGAAGCTGTGAGTGAGAGAGAGAGAGAAAGATATGCTGTGTGAGAGAGGGAGAGAAAGAGAAGCTGTGAGTGAGAGAGACAGACAGAGAAAGAGAAGCTGTGAATGAGAGAGAGAGAGCTAGAAGCTGTGAGTGAGTGAGAGAGAGAGAAGCTGTGAGTGAGAGAGAGAAAGAGCAGCTGTGAGTGAGAGAGAGAGAAAGAGAAGCTGTAAGTGAGAGAGAGATAAAGAGAAGCTGTGAGTTAGAGAGAGAGAGAAAGAGAAGCTGTGAGTGTGTGAGAGAGAAGCTGTGAGTGAGAGAGAGAGGGAGAAAGTGAAGCGGTGAGTGAGAGAGAGAGAAAGAGAAGCTGTGAGAGAGAGAGAGAGAGAGAAAAAGAATCTGTGAGTGAGAGAGAGAGAGAGAAGCTGTGAGTGAGAGTCAGAGAGAAGGAGAAGCTGTGAGTGAGATAGAGAGAGAGAAAGAGAAGCTGTGAGTGAGAGAGAGAGAAGCTGTGAGTGAGAGAGAAAGAGAAGCTGTGAGTGAGAGAGAAAGAGAAGCTATGAGTTAGAGAGAGAGAGTGAAAGAGAAGCTGTGAGTGAGAGAGAGAGAGAATGAGAAGCTGTGAGATAGCGTGAGAAAGAGAAGGTGTGAGTGAGTGAGAGAGAGAGAAGCTGTGAGTGAGAGAGAAAGAGAAGCTGTGAGTGATAGAGAAAGAGAAGCTGTGTGTGTGAGAGAGAGAGAAGCTGTGAGTGAGAGAGAGAGAAAGAGAAGTTGTGAGTGAGAGAGAGAGAGAAAGTGAAGCTGTGAGTGAGAGAGTGAGATAAAGAGAAGCTGTGTTAGAGAGAGACAGAGAAAGAGAAGCTATGAGTGAGAGAGAGAGAGAGAGATGAAGAAGCTGTGAGTGAGAGAGAGAGAGAGAGAAGCTGTGAGTGAGAGTGAGAGAGAAAGAGAAGCTGTGAGTGAGAGAGTGAGAGAAAGAGAAGCTGTGAGTGAGAGAGAAAGAAAGAAAGAGAAGCTGTGAGTGAGAGAGAGAGATAAAGAGAAGCTGTGAGTGTGTGAGAGAGAAGCTGTGAGTGAGAGAGAGAGGGAGAAAGTGAAGCGGTGAGTGAGAGAGAGAGAGAAAGAGAAGCTGTGAGAGAGAGAGAGAAAAAAAAGAATCTGTGAGTGAGAGAGAGAGAGAGTAAAGCTGTGAGTGAGAGAGTGAGATAAAGAGAAGCTGTGAGTTAGAGAGAGACAGAGAAAGAGAAGCTGTGAGTGAGAGAGAGAGAGAAGAAGAAGCTGTGAGTGAGAGAGAGAGAGAGAAAGAGAAGCTGTGAGTGAGAGAGAGCGAGAGAAGCTGTGAGTGAGTGTGAGAGAGAAAGAGAGGCTGTGAGTGAGAGAAAGAGAAGCTGTGAGTGAGAGAGAGAGAAAGAAAGAGAAGCTGTGAGAGAGAGAGAGAAGCTGTGAGTGAGAGAGAGAGAAAGAGGAGCTGTGAGTGAGAGAGAGAGAAAGAGAAGCTGTGAGTGAGAGAGAGAGAGAAAGAGAAGCTGTGTGAGAGAGAGAGAATCTGTGAGTGAGAGAGAGAGAGAAAGAAAGACAAGATGTCAGTGAGAGAGGGAGAGAGAGAGAGAAGCTGTGAGTGAGAGAGAGAGAGAAAGATATGCTGTGTGAGAGAGGGAGAGAAAGAGAAGCTGTGAGTGAGAGAGACAGACAGAGAAAGAGAAGCTGTGAATGAGAGAGAGAGAGCTAGAAGCTGTGAGTGAGTGAGAGAGAGAGAAGCTGTGAGTGAGAGAGAGAAAGAGCAGCTGTGAGTGAGAGAGAGAGAAAGAGAAGCTGTAAGTGAGAGAGAGATAAAGAGAAGCTGTGAGTTAGAGAGAGAGAGAAAGAGAAGCTGTGAGTGTGTGAGAGAGAAGCTGTGAGTGAGAGAGAGAGGGAGAAAGTGAAGCGGTGAGTGAGAGAGAGAGAAAGAGAAGCTGTGAGAGAGAGAGAGAGAGAAAAAGAATCTGTGAGTGAGAGAGAGAGAGAGAAGCTGTGAGTGAGAGTCAGAGAGAAGGAGAAGCTGTGAGTGAGATAGAGAGAGAGAAAGAGAAGCTGTGAGTGAGAGAGAGAGAAGCTGTGAGTGAGAGAGAAAGAGAAGCTGTGAGTGAGAGAGAAAGAGAAGCTATGAGTTAGAGAGAGAGAGTGAAAGAGAAGCTGTGAGTGAGAGAGAGAGAGAATGAGAAGCTGTGAGATAGCGTGAGAAAGAGAAGGTGTGAGTGAGTGAGAGAGAGAGAAGCTGTGAGTGAGAGAGAAAGAGAAGCTGTGAGTGATAGAGAAAGAGAAGCTGTGAGTGAGAGAGAGAGAAAGAGAAGTTGTGAGTGAGAGAGAGAGAGAAAGTGAAGCTGTGAGTGAGAGAGTGAGATAAAGAGAAGCTGTGAGTTAGAGAGAGACAGAGAAAGAGAAGCTATGAGTGAGAGAGAGAGAGAGAGATGAAGAAGCTGTGAGTGAGAGAGAGAGAGAGAAGCTGTGAGTGAGAGTGAGAGAGAAAGAGAAGCTGTGAGTGAGAGAGTGAGAGAAAGAGAAGCTGTGAGTGAGAGAGAGAGAAAGAAAGAGAAGCTGTGAGTGAGAGAGAGAAGGTGTGAGTGAGAGAGAGAGAGAAAGAGAAGCTGTGAGTGAGAGAGAGAGAGAGAAGCTGTGAGTGAGAGAGAAAGAGAAGCTATGAGTTAGAGAGAGAGAATGAAAGAGAATCTGTGAGTGAGAGAGAGAGAGAATGAGAAGCTGTGAGACAGCGAGAGAAAGAGAAGCTGTGAGTGAGAGAGAGAGAGAGAAGCTGTGAGTGAGAGAGAAAGAGAAGCTGTGAGTGAGAGTGAGAAAGAGCAGCTGTGAGTGAGAGACAGAGAAAGAGAAGCTGTGAGTGAGAGAGTGAGATAAAGAGAAGCTGTGAGTTAGAGAGAGACAGAGAAAGAGGCTGTGAGTGAGAGAGAGAGAAGAAGAAGAAGCTGTGAGAGAGAGAGAGAGAGAAGCTGTGAGTGAGAGAGAGAGAAAGAAAGACAATATGTCAGTGAGAGAGGGAGAGAGAGAGAGAAGCTGTGAGTGAGAGAAAGAGAGAAAGATATGCTGTGTGAGAGAGGGAGAGAAAGAGAAGCTGTGAGTGAGAGAGACAGACAGAGAAAGAGAAGCTGTGAGTGAGAGAGAGAGAGCTAGAAGCTGTGAGTGAGTGAGAGAGAGAGAAGCTGTGAGTGAGAGAGAGAAAGAGCAGCTGTGAGTGAGAGAGAGAGAAAGAGAAGCTGTGAGTGAGAGAGAGAGAAGCTGTGAGTGAGAGAGAGAAAGAGCAGCTGTGAGTGAGAGAGAGAGAAAGAGAACCTGTGAGTGAGAGAGAGATAAAGAGAAGCTGTGAGTGAGAGAGAGAGATAAAGAGAAGCTGTGAGTGTGTGAGAGAGAAGCTGTGAGTGAGAGAGAGAGGGAGAAAGTGAAGCGGTGAGTGAGAGAGAGAGAGAAAGAGAAGCTGTGAGAGAGAGAGAGAAAAAAAAGAATCTGTGAGTGAGAGAGAGAGAGAGTAAAGCTGTGAGTGAGAGAGTGAGATAAAGAGAAGCTGTGAGTTAGAGAGAGACAGAGAAAGAGAAGCTGTGAGTGAGAGAGAGAGAGAAGAAGAAGCTGTGAGTGAGAGAGAGAGAGAGAAAGAGAAGCTGTGAGTGAGAGAGAGCGAGAGAAGCTGTGAGTGAGTGTGAGAGAGAAAGAGAGGCTGTGAGTGAGAGAAAGAGAAGCTGTGAGTGAGAGAGAGAGAAAGAAAGAGAAGCTGTGAGAGAGAGAGAGAAGCTGTGAGTGAGAGAGAGAGAAAGAGGAGCTGTGAGTGAGAGAGAGAGAAAGAGAAGCTGTGAGTGAGAGAGAGAGAGAAAGAGAAGCTGTGTGAGAGAGAGAGAATCTGTGAGTGAGAGAGAGAGAGAAAGAAAGACAAGATGTCAGTGAGAGAGGGAGAGAGAGAGAGAAGCTGTGAGTGAGAGAGAGAGAGAAAGATATGCTGTGTGAGAGAGGGAGAGAAAGAGAAGCTGTGAGTGAGAGAGACAGACAGAGAAAGAGAAGCTGTGAATGAGAGAGAGAGAGCTAGAAGCTGTGAGTGAGTGAGAGAGAGAGAAGCTGTGAGTGAGAGAGAGAAAGAGCAGCTGTGAGTGAGAGAGAGAGAAAGAGAAGCTGTAAGTGAGAGAGAGATAAAGAGAAGCTGTGAGTTAGAGAGAGAGAGAAAGAGAAGCTGTGAGTGTGTGAGAGAGAAGCTGTGAGTGAGAGAGAGAGGGAGAAAGTGAAGCGGTGAGTGAGAGAGAGAGAAAGAGAAGCTGTGAGAGAGAGAGAGAGAGAAAAAGAATCTGTGAGTGAGAGAGAGAGAGAGAAGCTGTGAGTGAGAGAGAGATAAAGAGAAGCTGTGAGTTAGAGAGAGACAGAGAAAGAGAAGCTGTGAGTGAGAGAGAGAGAAAGAGAAGCTGTGTGTGTGAGAGAGAGAGAAGCTGTGAGTGAGAGAGAGAGAGAAAGAGAAGATGTTAGTGAGAGAGTGAGAGAGAGAAAGAGAAGCTGTGAGTGAGAGAGAGAGAAGCTGTGAGTGAGAGAGAGAGAGAGAAAGAGAAGGTGTGTGTGAGAGAGAGAAAGAGAAGCTGTGAGTGAGAGAGAGAGAGAAGATGTGAGTGAGAGAGAGAGAGAAGATGTGAGTGAGAGAGAGAAAGAAAGAGAAAGAGAAGCTGTGAGTGAGTGAGAGAGAGTGATAAAGAGAAGCTGTGAGTGATAGAGAGAGATAAAGAAAAGCTGTGAGTGAGAGAGAGAAAGAGAAGCTGGGAGTGAGTGAGAGAGAGAAAGAGAAGCTGTGAGTGAGAGAGAGAGAGTGAAGCTGTGAGTGAGAGAGAGAGAGAAGCTGTGAGTGAGAGAGAAAGAAAGAAAGAGAAACTGTGAGTGAGTGAGAGAGAGAAACTGTGAGTGAGAGAGAGAGAGAGAGAAAGAGAAGCTGTGAGTGAGAGAGAGAGAGAAAGTGAAGATGTGGGAGAGAGAAAGAGGTGTGAGTGAGTGAGAGAGAGAGAGAGAAGCTGTGAGTGAGAGAGAGAGAGAAAGAGAAGCTGTGACTGAGAGAGAGAGATAAAGACGAGCTGTGAGTTAGAGAGAGACAGAGAAAGAGAAGCTGTGAGTGAGAGAGAGAAAGAGATGTGAGTGAGAGAGAGAAAGAGAAACTGTGAGTGAGAGAGAGAGAGAAAGAAAGACAAGCTGTGAGTGAGAGAGAGATAAAGAGAAGCTGTGAGTTAGAGAGAGACAGAGAAAGAGAAGCTGTGAGTGAGAGAGAGAGAGAGAAGCTGTGAGTGTGAGAGAGATAGAGATAGAGAAGCTGTGAGTGAGAGAGAGAGAGAAAGAGAAACTGTGAGTGAGTGAGAGAGAGAAACTGTGAGTGAGAGAGAGAGAGAGAGAAAGAGAAGCTGTGAGTGAGAGAGAAAGAAAGAGAAGCTGTGAGTGAGAGAGAGAGAAGCTGTGAGTGAGAGAGAGATGGAGAAAGAGAAGCTGTGTGAGAGAGAGAAAGAAAGAGAAGCTGTGAGTGAGAGAGAGAGAGAAAGTGAAGATGTGGGAGAGAGAAAGAGGTGTGAGTGAGTGAGAGAGAGAGAGAAGCTGTGAGTGAGAGAGAGAGAGAAAGAGAAGCTGTGACTGAGAGAGAGAGATAAAGACAAGCTGTGAGTTAGAGAGAGACAGAGAAAGAGAAGCTGTGAGTGAGAGAGAGAGAGAGAAAGAAAGACAAGCTGTGAGTGAGAGAGAGAAAGAGAAACTGTGAGTGAGAGAGAGAGAGAAAGAAAGACAAGCTGTGAGTGAGAGAGAGATAAAGAGAAGCTGTGAGTTAGAGAGAGACAGAGAAAGAGAAGCTGTGAGTGAGAGAGAGAGAGAGAAGCTGTGAGTGTGAGAGAGATAGAGATAGAGAAGCTGTGAGTGAGAGAGAGAGAGAAAGAAGCTGTGTGTGTGAGAGAGTGAGAGAAAGAGAAACTGTGAGTGAGAGAGAGAGGGTGAAAGAGAAACTGTGTGTGAAAGAGAGGGAGAAAAAGGGAAGCTGTGAGTGAGCGTGAGAGAGAGAGAGAAGGTGTGACAGTGGGAGAGAGAGAGAGAAAGAGAAGCTGTGAGTGAGAGAGAGAGAAAGAAAGAAAGAGAAGCTGTGAGTGAGAGAGAGAGAGAAGCTGTGAGTGAGAGAGAGATGGAGAAAGAGAAGCTGTGTGAGAGAGAGAAAGAAAGAGAAGCTGTGAGTGAGAGAGAGATGGAGAAAGAGGAGCTGTGTGAGAGAGAGAAAGAAAGAGAAGCTGTGAGTGAGAGAGAGAGAGAGAAGCTGTGAGTGAGAGAGAGATGGAGAAAGAGAAGCTGTGAGTGAGAGAGAGAGGGAAAGAGAAGCTGTGAGTGTGAGAGAGAGACAGAGAAAGAGAAGCTGTGAGTGAGAGAGAGAGAGCTAGAAGCTGTGAGTGAGAGAGAGAGAGAAGCTGTGAGTGAGTGAGAGAAAGAGAAGCTGTGAGTGAGAGAGAGAGAGAAAGAGAAGCTGTGAGAGAGAGAGAAGCTGTGAGTGAGAGAGAAAGAAAGAAATAGAAGCTGTGAGTGAGTGAGAGAGAGAGAAGCTGTGAGTGAGAGAGAGAGAGAAGCTGTGAGTGAGATAGAGAGAGAGAGAAAGAGAAGCTGTGAGTGAGAGAGAGAGAGAGCAAGAGAAGCTGTGTGAGAGAGAAAGAGAAGCTGTGAGTGAGAGAGAAAGAGAAGCTGAGAGTGAGAGAGAGAGAGAGAGAGATGCTGTGAGTGAGAGAGAGAGAGAAAGAGAAGCTGTGAGTGAGAGAGAGAGAGAAAGAAAGAGAAGCTGTGAGTGAGAGAGAGAGAAGCTGTGAGTGAGAGAGAGAGGGAGAAAGAGAAGCTGTGAGTGAGAGAGAGAGAAAGAGAAGCTGTGAGTGAGAGAAGAGAGAGAGAAAGAGAAGCTGTGAGAGAGAAAGAAGTTGTGAGTGAGTGAGAGAGAGAGAAGCTGTGTGAGAGAGAGAGAGAGAAGCTGTGAGTGAGAGAGAAAGAGAGAGAAGGAGAAGCTGTGAGTGAGATAGAGAGAGAGAAAGAGAAGCTGTGAGTGAGAGAGAGAGAGAAGCTGTGAGTAGGAGAGAAAGAGAAGTTGTGAGTGAGAGAGAAAGAGAAGATATGAGTTAGAGAGAGAGAGTGAAAGAGAAGCTGTGAGTGAGAGAGAGAGAGAGTGAGGAGCTGTGAGATAGAGAGAAAGAGAAGCTGTGAGTGAGAGAGAGAGAGAGAAACTGTGAGTGAGAGAGAAAGAGAAGCTGTGAGTGAGAGAGAGAGAGAAGCTGTGTGTGTGTGAGAGAGAGAGAAGCTGTGAGTGTGTGAGAGAGAAAGAGAAGCTGTGAGTGTGAGAGAGAGAGAAAGAGAAGCTGTGAATGAGAGAGTGAGATAAAGAGAAGCTGTGAGTTAGAGAGAGACAGAGAAAGAGAAGCTGTGAGTGAGAGAGAGAGAAAAAAGAAGCTGTGAGTGAGAGAGAGAGAGAGAGAAAGAGAAGCTGTGAGTGAGAGAGAGAGAGAGAGAAGCTGTGAGTGAGAGTGAGAGAGAAAGAGAAGCTGTGAGTGAGAGAGTGAGAGAAAGAGAAGCTGTGAGTGAGAGAGAGAGAAAGAAAGAGAAGCTGTGAGTGAGAGAGAGAAGCTGTGAGTGAGAGAGAGAGAAAGAGAAGCTCTGAGTGAGAGAGAGAGAAAGAGAAGCTGTGAGTGTGAGAGAGAGTGAGAAAAAGGGAAGCTGTGAGAGAGCGTGAGAGAGAGAAGCTGTGACAGTGGGAGAGAGAAAGAGAGAAAGAGAAGCTGTGAGTGAGTGAGTGAGAGACAAGGTGTGAGTGAGAGAGTGAGAGAGAGAAGCTGTGAGTGAGAGAGAAAGAAAGATAGAGAAGCTGTGAGTGAGAGAGAGAGAAGAAAGAGAAGCTGTGAGTGAGAGAGAGAGAGAAAGAGAAGCTGTGAGTGAGAGAGAGAGAAAGAAAGAGAAGCTGTGAGCGAGAGAGATAAAGAGAAGCTGTGAGTTAGAGAGAGACAGAGAAACAGAAGCTGTGAGTGAGAGACAGAGAGAAAGAGAAGCTGTGTGTGTGAGAGAGAGAAGCTGTGAGTGAGTGAGAGAGAGAAAGAGAATATGTTATTGAGAGAGAGAAAGAGAAGCTGTGAGTGAGAGAGAGAGAGAAAGAGAAGCTGTGACTGAGAGAGAGATAAAGACAAGCTGTGAGTTAGAGAGAGACAGAGAGAGAGAGTAGCTGTGAGTGAGAAAGAGAGAGAAGCTGTGAGTGAGAGAGAGAGAAAGAGATGTGAGTGAGAGAGAGAAAGAATCTGTGAGTGAGAGAGAGAGAGAGAAAGAAAGAGAAGCTGTGAGTGAGAGAGAGATAAAGAGAAGCTGTGAGTTAGAGAGAGATAAAGAGAAGCTGTGAGTGAGAGAGAGAGAAAGAGAAGCTGTGAGTGTGTGTGAGAGAGAGAGAAGCTGTGAGTGAGAGAGAGAGAGAGAGAGAAAAGCTGTGAGTGAGGGAGTGAGAGAAAGAGAAGCTGTGAGTATGAGAGTGAGAAAGAGAGAGAAGCTGTGAGTGAGAGAGAGAGGGTGAAAGAGAAGCTGTGATTGTGAGAGAGAGGAAGAAGAAGGGAAGCTGTGAGTGAGCGTGAGAGAGAGAGAGAGAAGCTGTGACAGTGGGAGAGAGAGAGAGAAAGAGAAGCTGTGAGTGAGAGAGAGAGAAAGAAAGAGAGGCTATGAGTGAGAGAGAGAGAGAAGCTGTGAGTGAGAGAGAGAGGGAGAAAGAGAAGCTGTGAGTGAGAAGAGAGGGAAAGAGAAGCTGTGAGTGAGAAAGAGAGACAGAGAAAGAGAAGCTCTGAGTGAGAGAGAGAGAGCTAGAAGCTGTGAGTGAGTGAGAGAGAGAAAGAGAAGCTGTGAGTGCGAGAGAGAGAGAAAGAGAAGCTGTGAGTGAGAGAGAAATAAAGAGAAGCTGTGAGTTAGAGAGAGAGAGAAAGAGAAGCTGTGAGTGAGAGAGAGAGAGAAAAAGAGAATCTCTGAGTGAGAGAGAGAGAAGCTGTGAGTAAGAGAGAGAAAGAGAAGCTGTGAGTGAGAGAGAGAGAGAGAGAAAGAGATGCTGTGAGTGAAAGAGAGAGAGAGAGAAAGAGAAGCTGTGAGTGAGAGAGAGATAAAGAGAAGCTGTGAGAGAGAGAGACAGAGAAAGAGCTGTGAGTGAGAGAGAGAGAAAGAGAAGCTGTGAGAGAGAGAGAGAAGCTGTGAGTGAGAGAGAGAGAAAAAATAGATGATAGTGAGAGAGTGAGAGAGAGAAAGAGAAGCTGTGAGTGAGAGAGAGAGAGAGAAAGAGAAGTTGTGACTGAGAGAGAGAGATAAAGACAAGCTGTGAGTTAGAGAGAGACAGAGAAAGAGAAGCTGTGAGTGAGAGAGAGAAAGAGATGTGAGTGAGAGAGAGAAAGAGAAACTGTGAGTGAGAGAGAGAGAGAGAAAGAAAGACAAGCTGTGAGTGAGAGAGAGATAAAGAGAAGCTGTGAGTTAGAGAGAGAGAGAAAGAGAAGCTGTGAGTGAGAGAGAGAGAGAAGCTGTGAGTGTGAGAGAGATAGAGATAGAGAAGCTGTGAGTGAGAGAGAGAGAGAGAAAGAGAAGCTGTGAGTGAGAGAGTGAGAGAGTGAGAGAAAGAGAAACTGTGAGTGAGAGAGAGAGGGTGAAAGAGAAACTGTGTGTAAGAGAAAGGGAGAAAAAGGGAAGCTGTGAGTGAGCGTGAGAGAGAGAGAAGGTGTGACAGTGGGAGAGAGAGAGAGAAAGAGAAGCTGTGAGTGAGAGAGAGAGAAAGAAAGAAAGAGAAGCTGTGAGTGAGAGAGAGAGAGAAGCTGTGAGTGAGAGAGAGATGGAGAAAGAGAAGCTGTGTGAGAGAGAGAAAGAAAGAGAAGCTGTGAGTGAGAGAGAGAGAGAAGCTGTGAGTGAGAGAGAGATGGAGAAAGAGAAGCTGTGAGTGAGAGAGAGAGGGAAAGAGAAGCTGTGAGTGAGAGAGAGAGAAAGAGATGTGAGTGAGAGAGAGAAAGAGAATCTGTGAGTGAGAGAGAGAGAGAGAAAGAAAGAGAAGCTGTGAGTGAGAGAGAGATAAAGAGAAGCTGTGAGTTAGAGAGAGATAAAGAGAAGCTGTGAGTGAGAGAGAGAGAAAGAGAAGCTGTGAGTGTGTGAGAGAGAGAGAGAAGCTGTGAGTGAGAGAGAGAGAGAGAGAGAAAAGCTGTGAGTGAGGGAGTGAGAGAAAGAGAAGCTGTGAGTATGAGAGTGAGAAAGAGAGAGAAGCTGTGAGTGAGAGAGAGAGGGTGAAAGAGAAGCTGTGATTGTGAGAGAGAGGAAGAAGAAGGGAAGCTGTGAGTGAGCGTGAGAGAGAGAGAGAGAAGCTGTGACAGTGGGAGAGAGAGAGAGAAAGAGAAGCTGTGAGTGAGAGAGAGAGAAAGAAAGAGAGGCTATGAGCGAGAGAGAGAGAGAGAGAAGCTGTGAGTGAGAGAGAGAGGGAGAAAGAGAAGCTGTGAGTGAGAAGAGAGGGAAAGAGAAGCTGTGAGTGAGAAAGAGAGACAGAGAAAGAGAAGCTCTGAGTGAGAGAGAGAGAGAGCTAGAAGCTGTGAGTGAGTGAGAGAGAGAAAGAGAAGCTGTGAGTGCGAGAGAGAGAGAAAGAGAAGCTGTGAGTGAGAGAGAAATAAAGAGAAGCTGTGAGTTAGAGAGAGAGAGAAAGAGAAGCTGTGAGTGAGAGAGAGAGAGAGAAAAAGAGAATCTCTGAGTGAGAGAGAGAGAAGCTGTGAGTAAGAGAGAGAAAGAGAAGCTGTGAGTGAGAGAGAGAGAGAGAGAAAGAGATGCTGTGAGTGAAAGAGAGAGAGAGAGAAAGAGAAGCTGTGAGTGAGAGAGAGATAAAGAGAAGCTGTGAGAGAGAGAGACAGAGAAAGAGCTGTGAGTGAGAGAGAGAGAAAGAGAAGCTGTGAGAGAGAGAGAGAAGCTGTGAGTGAGAGAGAGAGAAAGAATAGATGATAGTGAGAGAGTGAGAGAGAGAAAGAGAAGCTGTGAGTGAGAGAGAGAGAGAGAAAGAGAAGTTGTGACTGAGAGAGAGAGATAAAGACAAGCTGTGAGTTAGAGAGAGACAGAGAAAGAGAAGCTGTGAGTGAGAGAGAGAAAGAGATGTGAGTGAGAGAGAGAAAGAGAAACTGTGAGTGAGAGAGAGAGAGAGAAAGAAAGACAAGCTGTGAGTGAGAGAGAGATAAAGAGAAGCTGTGAGTTAGAGAGAGAGAGAAAGAGAAGCTGTGAGTGAGAGAGAGAGAGAAGCTGTGAGTGTGAGAGAGATAGAGATAGAGAAGCTGTGAGTGAGAGAGAGAGAGAGAAAGAGAAGCTGTGAGTGAGAGAGTGAGAGAGTGAGAGAAAGAGAAACTGTGAGTGAGAGAGAGAGGGTGAAAGAGAAACTGTGTGTAAGAGAAAGGGAGAAAAAGGGAAGCTGTGAGTGAGCGTGAGAGAGAGAGAGAGAAGGTGTGACAGTGGGAGAGAGAGAGAGAAAGAGAAGCTGTGAGTGAGAGAGAGAGAAAGAAAGAAAGAGAAGCTGTGAGTGAGAGAGAGAGAGAAGCTGTGAGTGAGAGAGAGATGGAGAAAGAGAAGCTGTGTGAGAGAGAGAAAGAAAGAGAAGCTGTGAGTGAGAGAGAGAGAGAAGCTGTGAGTGAGAGAGAGATGGAGAAAGAGAAGCTGTGAGTGAGAGAGAGAGGGAAAGAGAAGCTGTGAGTGAGAGAGAGAGAGCTAGAAGCTGTGAGTGAGAGAGAGAGAGAAGCTGTGAGTGAGTGAGAGAAAGAGAAGCTGTGAGTGAGAGAGAGAGAGAGAAAGAGAAGCTGTGTGAGAGAGAGAGAAGCTGTGAGTGAGAGAGAAAGAAAGAACTAGAAGCTGTGAGTGAGTGAGAGAGAGAGAAGCTGTGAGTGAGAGAGAGAGAGAAGCTGTGAGTGAGAGAGAGAGAGAGAAAGAGAAGCTGTGAGTGAGAGAGAGAGAGAAAGAGAAGCTGTGAGAGAGAGAAAGAGAAGCTGTGAGTGAGAGAGAAAGAGAAGCTGAGAGTGAGAGAGAGAGAGAAAGAGAAGCTGTGAGTGAGAGAGAGAGAGAGAAAGAGAAGCTGTGAGTGAGAGAGAGAGAGAAAGAAAGAGAAGCTGTGAGTGAGAGAGAGAGAAGCTGTGAGTGAGAGAGAGAGGGAGAAAGAGAAGCTGTGAGTGAGAGAGAGAGAAAGAGAAGCTGTGAGTGAGAGAGAGAGAGAGAAAGAGAAGCTGTGAGAGAGAAAGAAGTTGTGAGTGAGTGAGAGAGAGAGAAGCTGTGAGAGAGAGAGAGAGGCTGTGAGTGAGAGAGAAAGAGAGAGAGAGAAGGAGAAGCTGTGAGTGAGATAGAGAGAGAGAAAGAGAAAGAGAAGCTGTGAGTGAGAGAGAGAGAAGCTGTGAGTGAGAGAGAAAGAGGTTGTGAGTGAGAGAGAAAGAGAAGCTATGAGTTAGAGAGAGAGAGTGAAAGAGAAGCTGTGAGTGAGAGAGAGAGAGAGTGAGGAGCTGTGAGATAGAGAGAGAAAGAGAAGCTGTGAGTGAGAGAGAGAGAGAAACTGTGAGTGAGAGAGAAAGAGAAGCTGTGAGTGTGAGAGAAAGAGAAGCTGTGTGTGTGAGAGAGAGAGAGAAGCTGTGAGTGAGAGAGAGAGAAAGAGAAGCTGTGAGTGAGAGAGAGAGAAAGAGAAGCTGTGAGTGAGAGAGTGAGATAAAGAGAAGCTGTGAGTTAGAGAGAGACAGAGAAAGAGAAGCTGTGAGTGAGAGAGTGAGAAAAAAAGAAGCTGTGAGTGAGAGAGAGAGAGAGAGAGAGAAAGAGAAGCTGTGAGTGAGAGAGAGAGAGAAGCTGTGAGTGAGAGTGAGAGAGAAAGAGAAGCTGTGAGTGAGAGAGTGAGAGAAAGAGAAGCTGTGAGTGAGAGAGAGAGAAAGAAGGAGAAGCTGTGAGTGAGAGAGAGAAGCTGTGAGTGAGAGAGAGAAAAAGAGAAGCTCTGAGTGAGAGAGAGAGAAAGAGAAGCTGTGAGTGTGAGAGAGAGTGAGAAAAAGTGAAACTGTGAGTGAGCGTGAGAGAGAGAAGCTGTGACAGTGGGAGAGAGAAAGAGAGAAAGAGAAGCTGTGAGTGAGAGAGAGAGAAAGAAAGAGAAGTTATGAGTGAGAGAGAGAGAAGCTGTGAGTGAGAGAGAGAAGGAGAAAGAGAATCTGTGAGTGAGAGAGAGAGAGAGAGTTGCTGTGAGTGAGAGAGAGAGAGAGAAGCTGTGAGTGAGTGAGAGAGAGAGAGAAGCTGTGAGTGAGAGAGAGAAAGAGAAGCTGTGAGTGAGAGAAAGAGAGAGAGAGAAAGAGAAGCTGTGAGTGAGAGAGAGATAAAGAGAAGCTGTGAGTTAGAGAGAGAGAGAAAGAGAAGCTGTGAGTGAGTGAGAGAGAGAAAGAGAAGCTGTGTGAGAGAGAGAATCTGTGAGTGAGAGAGAGAGAGAGAAAGAAAGAGAAGATGTCAGTGAGAGAGGGAGAGAGAGAGAGAGAAGCTGTGAGTGAGAGAGAGAGAGAAAGATAAGCTGTGTGAGAGAGGGAGAGAAAGAGAAGCTGTGAGTGAGAGAGAGAGAGAGAGTGAGAAGCTGTGAGTGAGAGAGAGAGAGAGAAGCTGTGAGTGAGAGAAAGAGAGAGAGAAAGAGAAGCTGTGAGTGAGAGAGAGAGAAAGAGAAGCTGTGAGAGAGAGAGAGAGAAGCTGTGAGTGAGAGAGAAAGAAAGAAATAGAAGCTGTGAGTGAGTGAGAGAGAGAGAGAGAAGCTGTGAGTGAGAGAGAGAGAAGCTGTGAGTGAGAGAGAGAGAGAGAAAGAGAAGCTGTGAGTGAGAGAGAGAGAGAAAGAGAAGCTGTGAGAGAGAGAAAGAGAAGCTGTGAGTGAGAGAGAAAGAGAAGCTGTGAGTGAGAGAGAGAGAAAGAGAAGCTGTGAGTGAGAGAGAGAAAGAGAAGCTGTGAGTGAGAGAGAGAGAGAGAGAGAAGCTGTGAGTGAGAGAGAAAGAAAGAAATAGAAGCTGTGAGTGAGAGAGAGAGAGAGAAGCTGTGAGTGAGAGAGAAAGGGAAAGAGAGGCTGTGAGTGAGAGAGAGAGAAAGAGAAGGTGTGAGTGAGATAGAGAGAGAGAAAGAGAAGCTGTGAGAGAGAGAGAGAAGCTGTGAGTGAGAGAGAAAGAAAGAAATAGAAGCTGTGAGTGAGTGAGAGAAAGAGAAGCTGTGAGTGAGAGAGAGAAAGAGAAGCTGTGTGAGAGAGAGAAAGAAAGAGAAGCTGTGAGTGAGAGAGAGAGAGAAAGTGAAGATGTGGGAGAGAGAAAGAGGTGTGAGTGAGTGAGAGAGAGAGAGAAGCTGTGAGTGAGAGAGAGAGAGAAAGAGAAGCTGTGACTGAGAGAGAGAGATAAAGACAAGCTGTGAGTTAGAGAGAGACAGAGAAAGAGAAGCTGTGAGTGAGAGAGAGAAAGAGATGTGAGTGAGAGAGAGAAAGAGAAACTGTGAGTGAGAGAGAGAGAGAGAAAGAAAGACAAGCTGTGAGTGAGAGAGATAAAGAGAAGCTGTGAGTTAGAGAGAGATAGAGAAATAGAAGCTGTGAGTGAGAGAGAGAGAGAGAAGCTGTGAGTGTGAGAGAGATAGAGATAGAGAAGCTGTGAGTGAGAGAGAGAGAGAGAAAGAAGCTGAGAGTGAGAGAGTGAGAGAAAGAGAATGTGAGTGAGAGAGAGAGGGTGAAAGAGAAACTGTGTGTGAGAGAGAGGGAGAAAAAGGGAAGCTGTGAGTGAGCGTGAGAGAGAGAGAAGGTGTGACAGTGGGAGAGAGAGAGAGAAAGAGAAGCTGTGAGTGAGAGAGAGAGAAAGAAAGAAAGAGAAGCTGTGAGTGAGAGAGAGAGAGAAGCTGTGAGTGAGAGAGAGATGGAGAAAGAGAAGCTGTGTGAGAGAGAGAAAGAAAGAGAAGCTGTGAGTGAGAGAGAGATGGAGAAAGAGGAGCTGTGTGAGAGAGAGAAAGAAAGAGAAGCTGTGAGTGAGAGAGAGAGAGAAGCTGTGAGTGAGAGAGAGATGGAGAAAGAGAAGCTGTGAGTGAGAGAGAGAGGGAAAGAGAAGCTGTGAGTGTGAGAGAGAGACAGAGAAAGAGAAGCTGTGAGTGAGAGAGAGAGAGCTAGAAGCTGTGAGTGAGAGAGAGAGAGAAGCTGTGAGTGAGTGAGAGAAAGAGAAGCTGTGAGTGAGAGAGAGAGAAAGAGAAGCTGTGAGAGAGAGAGAAGCTGTGAGTGAGAGAGAAAGAAAGAAATAGAAGCTGTGAGTGAGTGAGAGAGAGAGAAGCTGTGAGTGAGAGAGAGAGAGAAGCTGTGAGTGAGATAGAGAGAGAGAGAAAGAGAAGCTGTGAGTGAGAGAGAGAGAAAAAAAGAAGCTGTGAGTGAGAGAGAGAGAGAGAGAAAGAAAGAGAAGCTGTGAGTGAGAGAGAGAGAGAAGCTGTGAGTGAGAGTGAGAGAGAAAGAGAAGCTGTGAGTGAGAGAGTGAGAGAAAGAGAAGCTGTGAGTGAGAGAGAGAGAAAGAAGGAGAAGCTGTGAGTGAGAGAGAGAAGCTGTGAGTGAGAGAGAGAGAAAGAGAAGCTCTGAGTGAGAGAGAGAGAAAGAGAAGCTGTGAGTGTGAGAGAGAGTGAGAAAAAGGGAAGCTGTGAGTGAGCGTGAGAGAGAGAAGCTGTGACAGTGGGAGAGAGAAAGAGAGAAAGAGAAGCTGTGAGTGAGAGAGAGAGAAAGAAAGAGAAGTTATGAGTGAGAGAGAGAGAAGCTGTGAGTGAGAGAGAGAAGGAGAAAGAGAATCTGTGAGTGAGAGAGAGAGAGAGTAGCTGTGAGTGTGAGAGAGAGAGAGAAGCTGTGAGTGAGTGAGAGAGAGAGAGAAGCTGTGAGTGAGAGAGAGAAAGAGAAGCTGTGAGTGAGAGAAAGAGAGAGAGAGAAAGAGAAGCTGTGAGTGAGAGAGAGATAAAGAGAAGCTGTGAGTTAGAGAGAGAGAGAAAGAGAAGCTGTGAGTGAGTGAGAGAGAAAAAGAGAAGCTGTGTGAGAGAGAGAATCTGTGAGTGAGAGAGAGAGAGAGAAAGAAAGAGAAGATGTCAGTGAGAGAGGGAGAGAGAGAGAGAGAAGCTGTGAGTGAGAGAGAGAGAGAAAGATAAGCTGTGTGAGAGAGGGAGAGAAAGAGAAGCTGTGAGTGAGAGAGAGAGAGAGAGTGAGAAGCTGTGAGTGAGAGAGAGAGAGAGAGAAGCTGTGAGTGAGAGAAAGAGAGAGAGAAAGAGAAGCTGTGAGTGAGAGAGAGAGAGAAAGAGAAGCTGTGTGAGAGAGAGAGAGAAGCTGTGAGTGAGAGAGAAAGAAAGAAATAGAAGCTGTGAGTGAGTGAGAGAGAGAAGCTGTGAGTGAGAGAGAGAGAAGCTGTGAGTGAGAGAGAGAGAGAGAAAGAGAAGCTGTGAGTGAGAGAGAGAGAGAAAGAGAAGCTGTGAGAGAGAGAAAGAGAAGCTGTGAGTGAGAGAGAAAGAGAAGCTGTGAGTGAGAGAGAGAGAAAGAGAAGCTGTGAGTGAGAGAGAGAAAGAGAAGCTGTGAGTGAGAGAGAGAGAGAGAGAAGCTGTGAGTGAGAGAGAAAGAAAGAAATAGAAGCTGTGAGTGAGTGAGAGAGAGAGAAGCTGTGAGTGAGAGAGAGAGAGAAGCTGTGAGTGAGAGAGAAAGGGAAAGAGAGGCTGTGAGTGAGAGAGAGAGAGAGAGAAAGAGAAGGTGTGAGTGAGATAGAGAGAGAGAAAGAGAAGCTGTGAGAGAGAGAGAGAAGCTGTGAGTGAGAGAGAAAGAAAGAAATAGAAGCTGTGAGTGAGTGAGAGAGAGAGAAGCTGTGAGTGAGAGAGAGAGAGAAGCTGTGAGTGAGAGAGAGAGAGAGAGAAAGAGAAGCTGTGAGTGAGAGAGAGAAAGAGAAGCTGTGTGAGAGAGAGAAAGAAAGAGAAGCTGTGAGTGAGAGAGAGAGAGAAAGTGAAGATGTGGGAGAGAGAAAGAGGTGTGAGTGAGTGAGAGAGAGAGAAGCTGTGAGTGAGAGAGAGAGAGAAGGAGAAGCTGTGACTGAGAGAGAGAGATAAAGACAAGCTGTGAGTTAGAGAGAGACAGAGAAAGAGAAGCTGTGAGTGAGAGAGAAAGAGATGTGAGTGAGAGAGAGAAAGAGAAACTGTGAGTGAGAGAGAGAGAAAGAAAGAAAGACAAGCTGTGAGTGAGAGAGAGATAAAGAGAAGCTGTGAGTTAGAGAGAGATAGAGAAAGAGAAGCTGTGAGTGAGAGAGAGAGAGAGAAGCTGTGAGTGTGAGAGAGATAGAGATAGAGAAGCTGTGAGTGAGAGAGAGAGAGAGAAAGAAGCTGTGAGTCAGAGAGAGAGAGAAGCTGTGAGTGAGAGAGAGATGGAGAAAGAGAAGCTGTGTGAGAGAGAGAAAGAAAGAGAAGCTGTGAGTGAGAGAGAGAGAGAAGCTGTGAGTGAGAGAGAGATGGAGAAAGAGAAGCTGTGAGTGAGAGAGAGATAAAGAGAAGCTGTGAGTTAGAGAGAGATAGAGAAATAGAAGCTGTGAGTGAGAGAGAGAGAGAAGCTGTGAGTGTGAGAGAGATAGAGATAGAGAAGCTGTGAGTGAGAGAGAGAGAGAGAAAGAAGCTGTGAGTGAGAGAGTGAGAGAAAGAGAAACTGTGAGTGAGAGAGAGAGGGTGAAAGAGAAACTGTGTGTGAGAGAGAGGGAGAAAAAGGGAAGCTGTGAGTGAGCGTGAGAGAGAGAGAGAAGGTGTGACAGTGGGAGAGAGAGAGAGAAAGAGAAGCTGTGAGTGAGAGAGAGAGAAAGAAAGAAAGAGAAGCTGTGAGTGAGAGAGAGAGAGAAGCTGTGAGTGAGAGAGAGATGGAGAAAGAGAAGCTGTGTGAGAGAGAGAAAGAAAGAGAAGCTGTGAGTGAGAGAGAGATGGAGAAAGAGGAGCTGTGTGTGAGAGAGAAAGAAATAGAAGCTGTGAGTGAGAGAGAGAGAGAAGCTGTGAGTGAGAGAGAGATGGAGAAAGAGAAGCTGTGAGTGAGAGAGAGAGGGAAAGAGAAGCTGTGAGTGTGAGAGAGAGACAGAGAAAGAGAAGCTGTGAGTGAGAGAGAGAGAGCTAGAAGCTGAGAGTGAGAGAGAGAGAGAAGCTGTGAGTGAGTGAGAGAAAGAGAAGTTGTGAGTGAGAGTGAGAGAAAGAGAAGCTGTGAGAGAGAGAGAAGCTGTGAGTGAGAGAGAAGGAAAGAAATAGAAGCTGTGAGTGAGTGAGAGAGAGAGAAGCTGTGAGTGAGAGAGAGAGAGAAGCTGTGAGTGAGATAGAGAGAGAGAGAGAAAGAGAAGCTGTGAGTGAGAGAGAGAGAAAAAAGAAGCTGTGAGTGAGAGAGAGAGAGAGAGAAAGAGAAGCTGTGAGTGAGAGAGAGAGAGAAGCTGTGAGTGAGAGTGAGAGAGAAAGAGAAGCTGTGAGTGAGAGAGTGAGAGAAAGAGAAGCTGTGAGTGAGAGAGAGAGAAAGAAGGAGAAGCTGTGAGTGAGAGAGAGAAGCTGTGAGTGAGAGAGAGAGAAAGAGAAGCTCTGAGTGAGAGAGAGAGAAATAGAAGCTGTGAGTGTGAGAGAGAGTGAGAAAAAGTGAAGCTGTGAGTGAGCGTGAGAGAGAGAAGCTGTGACAGTGGGAGAGAGAAAGAGAGAAAGAGAAGCTGTGAGTGAGAGAGAGTGAAAGAAAGAGAAGTTATGAGTGAGAGAGAGAGAAGCTGTGAGTGAGAGAGAGAAGGAGAAAGAGAATCTGTGAGTGAGAGAGAGAGAGAGAGTAGCTGTGAGTGAGAGAGAGAGAGAGAAGCTGTGAGTGAGTGAGAGAGAGAGAAGCTGTGAGTGAGAGAGAGAAAGAGAAGCTGTGAGTGAGAGAAAGAGAGAGAGAGAAAGAGAAGCTGTGAGTGAGAGAGAGATAAAGAGAAGCTGTGAGTTAGAGAGAGAGAGAAAGAGAAGCTGTGAGTGAGTGAGAGAGAGAAAGAGAAGCTGTGTGAGAGAGAGAATCTGTGAGTGAGAGAGAGAGAGAGAAAGAAAGAGAAGATGTCAGTGAGAGAGGGAGAGAGAGAGAAGCTGTGAGTGAGAGAGAGAGAGAAAGATAAGCTGTGTGAGAGAGGGAGAGAAAGAGAAGCTGTGACTGAGAGAGAGAGTGAGAAGCTGTGAGTGAGAGAGAGAGAAGCTGTGAGTGAGAGAGAGAGAGAGAAAGAGAAGCTGTGAGTGAGAGAGAGAGAGAAAGAGAAGCTTTGAGAGAGAGAAAGAGAAGCTGTGAGTGAGAGAGAAAGAGAAGCTGTGAGTGAGAGAGAGAAAGAGAAGCTGTGAGTGAGAGAGAGAAAGAGAAGCTGTGAGTGAGTGAGTGAGAGAGAGAGAAGCTGTGAGTGAGTGAGAGAGAAAGAAAGAAATAGAAGCTGTGAGTGAGTGAGAGAGAGAGAAGCTGTGAGTGAGAGAGAGAAAGAGAAGCTGTGAGTGAGAGAGAAAGGGAAAGAGAGGCTGTGAGTGAGAGAGAGAGAGAGAGAAAGAGAAGGTGTGAGTGAGATAGAGAGAGAGAAAGAGAAGCTGTGTGAGAGAGAGAGAAGCTGTGAGTGAGAGAGAAAGAAAGAAATAGAAGCTGTGAGTGAGTGAGAGAGAGAGAAGCTGTGAGTGAGAGAGAGAGAGAAGCTGTGAGTGAGAGAGAGAGAGAGAGAAAGAGAAGCTGTGAGTGAGAGAGAGAAAGAGAAGCTGTGTGAGAGAGAGAAAGAAAGAGAAGCTGTGAGTGAGAGAGAGAGAGAAAGTGAAGATGTGGGAGAGAGAAAGAGGTGTGAGTGAGTGAGAGAGAGAGAGAAGCTGTGAGTGAGACAGAGAGAAAGAGAAGCTGTGACTGAGAGAGAGAGATAAAGACAAGCTGTGAGTTAGAGAGAGATAAAGAGAAGCTGTGAGTTAGAGAGAGATAGAGAAAGAGAAGCTGTGAGTGAGAGAGAGAGAGAGAAGCTGTGAGTGTGAGAGAGATAGAGATAGAGAAGCTGTGAGTGAGAGACAGAGAGAGAAAGAAGCTGTGAGTGAGAGAGTGAGAGAAAGAGAAACTGTGAGTGAGAGAGAGAGGGTGAAAGAGAAACTGTGTGTGAGAGAGAGGGAGAAAAAGAGAAGCTGTGAGTGAGCGTGAGAGAGAGAGAGAAGGTGTGACAGTGGGAGAGAGAGAGAGAAAGAGAAGCTGTGAGTGAGAGAGAGAGAGAAGCTGTGAGTGAGAGAGAGAGAGAAGCTGTGAGTGAGAGAGAGATGGAGAAAGAGAAGCTGTGAGTGAGAGAGAGAGGGAAAGAGAAGCTGTGAGTGTGAGAGAGAGACAGAGAAAGAGAAGCTGTGAGTGAGAGAGAGAGAGCTAGAAGCTGTGAGTGAGAGAGAGAGAGAAGCTGTGAGTGAGTGAGAGAAAGAGAAGCTGTGAGTGAGAGAGAGAGAAAGAGAAGCTGTGAGAGAGAGAGAAGCTGTGAGTGAGAGAGAAAGAAAGAATTAGAAGCTGTGAGTGAGTGAGAGAGAGAGAAGCTGTGAGTGAGAGAGAGAGAGAAGCTGTGAGTGAGATAGAGAGAGAGAGAAAGAGAAGCTGTGAGTGAGAGAGAGAGAGAGAAAGAGAAGCTGTGAGAGAGAGAAAGAGAAGCTGTGAGTGAGAGAGAAAGAGAAGCTGAGAGTGAGAGAGAGAGAGAAAGAGAAGCTGTGAGTGAGAGAGAGAGAGAGAAAGAGAAGCTGTGAGTGAGAGAGAGAGAGAAAGAAAGAGAAGCTGTGAGTGAGAGAGAGAGAAGCTGTGAGTGAGAGAGAGAGGGAGAAAGAGAAGCTGTGAGTGAGAGAGAGAGAAAGAGAAGCTGTGAGTGAGAGAGAGAAAGAGAAGCTGTGAGAGAGAAAGAAGTTGTGTGTGAGTGAGAGAGAGAGAAGCTGTGAGAGAGAGAGAGAGAGAAGCTGTGAGTGAGACAGAAAGAGAGAGACGGAGAAGCTGTGAGTGAGATAGAGAGAGAAAGAGAAGCTGTGAGTGAGAGAGAGAGAAGCTGTGAGTGAGAGAGAAAGAGAAGTTGTGAGTGAGAGAGAAAGAGAAGCTATGATTTAGAGAGAGAGAGTGAAAGAGAAGCTGTGAGTGAGAGAGAGAGAGAGTGAGGAGCTGTGAGATAGAGAGAGAAAGAGAAACTGTGAGTGAGAGAGAGAGAGAGAAACTGTGAGTGAGAGAGAAAGAGAAGCTGTGAGTGAGAGAGAAAGAGAAGCTGTGTGTGTGTGTGAGAGAGAGAAGCTGTGAGTGTGAGAGAGAGAAAGAGAAGCTGTGAGTGTGAGAGAGAGAGAAAGAGAAGCTGTGAGTGAGAGAGTGAGATAAAGAGAAGCTGTGAGTTAGAGAGAGACAGAGAAAGAGAAGCTGTGAGTGAGAGAGAGAGAAAAAAAGAAGCTGTGAGTGAGAGAGAGAGAGAGAGAAAGAGAAGCTGTGAGTGAGAGAGAGAGAGAGAAGCTGTGAGTGAGAGTGAGAGAGAAAGAGAAGCTGTGAGTGAGAGAGTGAGAGAAAGAGAAGCTGTGAGTGAGAGAGAGAGAAAGAAAGAGAAGCTGTGAGTGAGAGAGAGAAGCTGTGAGTGAGAGAGAGAGAAAGAGAAGCTCTGAGTGAGAGAGAGAGAAAGAGAAGCTGTGAGTGTGAGAGAGAGTGAGAAAAAGGGAAGCTGTGAGTGAGCGTGAGAGAGAGAAGCTGTGACAGTGGGAGAGAGAAAGAGAGAAAGAGAAGCTGTGAGTGAGTGAGTGAGAGACAAGGTGTGAGTGAGAGAGAGAGAGAGAGAAGCTGTGAGTGAGAGAGAAAGAAAGATAGAGAAGCTGTGAGTGAGAGAGAGAGAGAAAGAGAAGCTGTGAGTGAGAGAGAGAGAAAGAGAAGCTGTGAGTGAGAGAGAGAGAAAGAAAGAGAAGCTGTGAGTGAGAGAGATAAAGAGAAGCTGTGAGTTAGAGAGAGACAGAGAGAGAGAGAGTAGCTGTGAGTGAGAAAGAGAGAGAAGCTGTGAGTGAGAGAGAGAGAAAGAGATGTGAGTGAGAGAGAGAAAGAGAATCTGTGAGGGAGAGAGAGAGAGAGAAAGAAAGAGAAGCTGTGAGTGAGAGAGAGATAAAGAGAAGCTGTGAGTTAGAGAGAGATAAAGAGAAGCTGTGAGTGAGAGAGAGAGAAAGAGAAGCTGTGAGTATGAGAGAGAGAGAGAGAAGCTGTGAGTGAGAGAGAGAGAGAGAGAGAAAAGCTGTGAGTGAGGGAGTGAGAGAAAGAGAAGCTGTGAGTATGAGAGTGAGAAAGAGAGAGAAGCTGTGAGTGAGAGAGAGAGGTTGAAAGAGAAGCTGATTGTGAGAGAGAGGAAGAAGAAGGGAAGCTGTGAGTGAGCGTGAGAGAGAGAGAGAGAAGCTGTGACAGTGGGAGAGAGAGAGAGAGAAAGAGAAGCTGTGAGTGAGAGAGAGAGAAAGAAAGAGAAGCTATGAGCGAGAGAGAGAGAGAAGCTGTGAGTGAGAAGAGAGAGAGAAGCTGTGAGTGAGAGAGAGAGAGAGAGAAGCTGTGAGTGAGAGAAAGAGAGAGAGAAAGAGAAGCTGTGAGTGAGAGAGAGAGAGAAAGAGAAGCTGTGAGAGAGAGAGAGAAGCTGTGAGTGAGAGAGAAAAAAGAAATAGAAGCTGTGAGTGAGTTAGAGAGAGAGAAGCTGTGAGAGAGAGAGAGAGAAGCTGTGAGTGAGAGAGAGAGAGAAAGAGAAGCTGTGAGTGAGAGAGAGAGAGAAAGAGAAGCTGTGAGAGAGAGAAAGAGAAGCTGTGAGTGAGAGAGAAAGAGAAGCTGTGAGTGAGAGAGAGAAAGAGAAGCTGTGAGTGAGAGAGAGAGAGAAGCTGTGAGTGAGAGAGAAAGAAAGAAATAGAAGCTGTGAGTGAGTGAGAGAGAGAGAAGCTGTGAGTGAGAGAGAGAGAGAGAAGCTGTGAGTGAGAGAGAAAGGGAAAGAGAGGCTGTGAGTGAGAGAGAGAGAGAAAGAGAAGGTGTGAGTGAGAGAGAGAGAGAGAAAGAGAAGCTGTGAGAGAGAGAGAGAAGCTGTGAGTGAGAGAGAAAGAAAGAAATAGAAGCTGTGAGTGAGTGAGAGAGAGAGAAGCTGTGAGTGAGAGAGAGAGAGAAGCTGTGAGTGAGAGAGAGAGAGAGAGAAAGAGAAGCTGTGAGTGAGAGAGAGAAAGAGAAGTTGTGAGAGAGAGAAAGGGAAGCTGTGAGTGAGAGAGAAAGAGAAGCTGTGAGTGAGAGAGAGAGAAAGAGAAGCTGTGAGAGAGAATGAGAGAGAGAAGCTGTGAGTGAGAGAGAGAGAGAAAGAGAAGCTGTGAGAGAGAGAGAAGCTGTGAGTGAGAGAGAAAGAAAGAAATAGAAGCTGTGAGTGAGTGAGAGAGAGAGAGAGAAGCTGTGAGTGAGTGAGAGAGAGAGAAGCTGTGAGTGAGAGAGAAAGGGAAAGAGAGGCTGTGAGTGAAAGAGAGAGAGAGAGAAGCTGTGAGTAAGAGAGAGAGAGAAGCTGTGAGTGTGAGAGAAAGAGAGGCTGTGAGTGAGAGAGAGAGAGAGAAAGAGAAGCTGTGAGTGAGAGAGAGAAAGAGAAGCTGTGTGAGAGAGAGAAAGAAAGAGAAGCTGTGAGTGAGAGAGAGAGAGAAAGTGAAGATGTGGGAGAGAGAAAGAGGTGTGAGTGAGTGAGAGAGAGAGAGAAGCTGTGAGTGAGAGAGAGAGAGAAAGAGAAGCTGTGACTGAGAGAGAGAGATAAAGACAAGCTGTGAGTTAGAGAGAGACAGAGAAGGAGAAGCTGTGAGTGAGAGAGAGAAAGAGATGTGAGTGAGAGAGAGAAAGAGAAACTGTGAGTGAGAGAGAAAGAGAGAGAAAGAAAGACAAGCTGTGAGTGAGAGAGAGATAAAGAGAAGCTGTGAGTTAGAGAGAGATAGAGAAATAGAAGCTGTGAGTGAGAGAGAGAGAGAGAAGCTGTGAGTGTGAGAGAGATAGAGACAGAGAAGCTGTGAGTGAGAGAGAGAGAGAGAAAGAAGCTGAGAGTGAGAGAGTGAGAGAAAGAGAAACTGTGAGTGAGAGAGAGAGGGTGAAAGAGAAACTGTGTGTGAGAGAGAGGGAGAAAAAGGGAAGCTGTGAGTGAGCGTGAGAGAGAGAGAAGGTGTGACAGTGGGAGAGAGAGAGAGAAAGAGAAGCTGTGAGTGAGAGAGAGAGAAAGAAAGAAAGAGAAGCTGTGAGTGAGAGAGAGAGAGAAGCTGTGAGTGAGAGAGAGATGGAGAAAGAGAAGCTGTGTGAGAGAGAGAAAGAAAGAGAAGCTGTGAGTGAGAGAGAGATGGAGAAAGAGGAGCTGTGTGAGAGAGAGAAAGAAAGAGAAGCTGTGAGTGAGAGAGAGAGAGAAGCTGTGAGTGAGAGAGAGATGGAGAAAGAGAAGCTGTGAGTGAGAGAGAGAGGGAAAGAGAAGCTGTGAGTGTGAGAGAGAGACAGAGAAAGAGAAGCTGTGAGTGAGAGAGAGAGAGCTAGAAGCTGTGAGTGAGAGAGAGAGAGAAGCTGTGAGTGAGTGAGAGAAAGAGAAGCTGTGAGTGAGAGAGAGAGAAAGAGAAGCTGTGAGAGAGAGAGAAGCTGTGAGTGAGAGAGAAAGAAAGAAATAGAAGCTGTGAGTGAGTGAGAGAGAGAGAAGCTGTGAGTGAGAGAGAGAGAGAAGCTGTGAGTGAGATAGAGAGAGAGAGAAAGAGAAGCTGTGAGTGAGAGAGAGAGAAAAAAAGAAGCTGTGTGTGAGAGAGAGAGAGAGAGAGAGAGAAAGAGAAGCTGTGAGTGAGTGAGAGAGAGAGAAGCTGTGAGTGAGAGAGAAAGGGAAAGAGAGGCTGTGAGTGAAAGAGAGAGAGAGAGAAGCTGTGAGTAAGAGAGAGAGAGAAGCTGTGAGTGTGAGAGAAAGAGAGGCTGTGAGTGAGAGAGAGAGAGAGAAAGAGAAGCTGTGAGTGAGAGAGAGAAAGAGAAGCTGTGAGTGAGAGAGAGAGAGAAGCTGTGAGTGAGAGAGAAAGAAAGAAATAGAAGCTGTGAGTGAGTGAGAGAGAGAGAAGCTGTGAGTGAGAGAGAGAGAGAGAAGCTGTGAGTGAGAGAGAAAGGGAAAGAGAGGCTGTGAGTGAGAGAGAGAGAGAGAAAGAGAAGGTGTGAGTGAGAGAGAGAGAGAGAAAGAGAAGCTGTGAGAGAGAGAGAGAAGCTGTGAGTGAGAGAGAAAGAAAGAAATAGAAGCTGTGAGTGAGTGAGAGAGAGAGAAGCTGTGAGTGAGAGAGAGAGAGAAGCTGTGAGTGAGAGAGAGAGAGAGAGAAAGAGAAGCTGTGAGTGAGAGAGAGAAAGAGAAGTTGTGAGAGAGAGAAAGGGAAGCTGTGAGTGAGAGAGAAAGAGAAGCTGTGAGTGAGAGAGAGAGAAAGAGAAGCTGTGAGAGAGAATGAGAGAGAGAAGCTGTGAGTGAGAGAGAGAGAGAAAGAGAAGCTGTGAGAGAGAGAGAAGCTGTGAGTGAGAGAGAAAGAAAGAAATAGAAGCTGTGAGTGAGTGAGAGAGAGAGAAGCTGTGAGTGAGTGAGAGAGAGAGAAGCTGTGAGTGAGAGAGAAAGGGAAAGAGAGGCTGTGAGTGAAAGAGAGAGAGAGAGAAGCTGTGAGTAAGAGAGAGAGAGAAGCTGTGAGTGTGAGAGAAAGAGAGGCTGTGAGTGAGAGAGAGAGAGAGAAAGAGAAGCTGTGAGTGAGAGAGAGAAAGAGAAGCTGTGTGAGAGAGAGAAAGAAAGAGAAGCTGTGAGTGAGAGAGAGAGAGAAAGTGAAGATGTGGGAGAGAGAAAGAGGTGTGAGTGAGTGAGAGAGAGAGAGAAGCTGTGAGTGAGAGAGAGAGAGAAAGAGAAGCTGTGACTGAGAGAGAAAGACAAGCTGTGAGTTAGAGAGAGACAGAGAAGGAGAAGCTGTGAGTGAGAGAGAGAAAGAGATGTGAGTGAGAGAGAGAAAGAGAAACTGTGAGTGAGAGAGAAAGAGAGAGAAAGAAAGACAAGCTGTGAGTGAGAGAGAGATAAAGAGAAGCTGTGAGTTAGAGAGAGATAGAGAAATAGAAGCTGTGAGTGAGAGAGAGAGAGAGAAGCTGTGAGTGTGAGAGAGATAGAGACAGAGAAGCTGTGAGTGAGAGAGAGAGAGAGAAAGAAGCTGAGAGTGAGAGAGTGAGAGAAAGAGAAACTGTGAGTGAGAGAGAGAGGGTGAAAGAGAAACTGTGTGTGAGAGAGAGGGAGAAAAAGGGAAGCTGTGAGTGAGCGTGAGAGAGAGAGAAGGTGTGACAGTGGGAGAGAGAGAGAGAAAGAGAAGCTGTGAGTGAGAGAGAGAGAAAGAAAGAAAGAGAAGCTGTGAGTGAGAGAGAGAGAGAAGCTGTGAGTGAGAGAGAGATGGAGAAAGAGAAGCTGTGTGAGAGAGAGAAAGAAAGAGAAGCTGTGAGTGAGAGAGAGATGGAGAAAGAGGAGCTGTGTGAGAGAGAGAAAGAAAGAGAAGCTGTGAGTGAGAGAGAGAGAGAAGCTGTGAGTGAGAGAGAGATGGAGAAAGAGAAGCTGTGAGTGAGAGAGAGAGGGAAAGAGAAGCTGTGAGTGTGAGAGAGAGACAGAGAAAGAGAAGCTGTGAGTGAGAGAGAGAGAGCTAGAAGCTGTGAGTGAGAGAGAGAGAGAAGCTGTGAGTGAGTGAGAGAAAGAGAAGCTGTGAGTGAGAGAGAGAGAAAGAGAAGCTGTGAGAGAGAGAGAAGCTGTGAGTGAGAGAGAAAGAAAGAAATAGAAGCTGTGAGTGAGTGAGAGAGAGAGAAGCTGTGAGTGAGAGAGAGAGAGAAGCTGTGAGTGAGATAGAGAGAGAGAGAAAGAGAAGCTGTGAGTGAGAGAGAGAGAAAAAAAGAAGCTGTGTGTGAGAGAGAGAGAGAGAGAGAGAAAGAGAAGCTGTGAGTGAGAGAGAGAGAGAGAAGCTGTGAGTGAGAGTGAGAGAGAAAGAGAAGCTGTGAGTGAGAGAGTGAGAGAAAGAGAAGCTGTGAGTGAGAGAGAGAGAAAGAAGGAGAAGCTGTGAGTGAGAGAGAGAAGCTGTGAGTGAGAGAGAGAGAAAGAGAAGCTCTGAGTGAGAGAGAGAGAAAGAGAAGCTGTGAGTGTGAGAGAGAGTGAGAAAAAGGGAAGCTGTGAGTGAGCGTGAGAGAGAGAAGCTGTGACAGTGGGAGAGAGAAAGAGAGAAAGAGAAGCTGTGAGTGAGAGAGAGAGAAAGAAAGAGAAGTTATGAGTGAGAGAGAGAGAAGCTGTGAGTGAGAGAGAGAAGGAGAAAGAGAATCTGTGAGTGAGAGAGAGAGAGAGAGTAGCTGTGAGTGTGAGAGAGAGAGAGAAGCTGTGAGTGAGTGAGAGAGAGAGAGAAGCTGTGAGTGAGAGAGAGAAAGAGAAGCTGTGAGTGAGAGAAAGAGAGAGAGAGAAAGAGAAGCTGTGAGTGAGAGAGAGATAAAGAGAAGCTGTGAGTTAGAGAGAGAGAGAAAGAGAAGCTGTGAGTGAGTGAGAGAGAAAAAGAGAAGCTGTGTGAGAGAGAGAATCTGTGAGTGAGAGAGAGAGAGAGAAAGAAAGAGAAGATGTCAGTGAGAGAGGGAGAGAGAGAGAGAGAAGCTGTGAGTGAGAGAGAGAGAGAAAGATAAGCTGTGTGAGAGAGGGAGAGAAAGAGAAGCTGTGAGTGAGAGAGAGAGAGAGTGAGAAGCTGTGAGAGAGAGAGAGAGAGAGAGAAGCTGTGAGTGAGAGAAAGAGAGAGAGAAAGAGAAGCTGTGAGTGAGAGAGAGAGAGAAAGAGAAGCTGTGTGAGAGAGAGAGAGAAGCTGTGAGTGAGAGAGAAAGAAAGAAATAGAAGCTGTGAGTGAGTGAGAGAGAGAAGCTGTGAGTGAGAGAGAGAGAAGCTGTGAGTGAGAGAGAGAGAGAGAAATAGAAGCTGTGAGTGAGAGAGAGAGAGAAAGAGAAGCTGTGAGAGAGAGAAAGAGAAGCTGTGAGTGAGAGAGAAAGAGAAGCTGTGAGTGAGAGAGAGAGAAAGAGAAGCTGTGAGTGAGAGAGAGAAAGAGAAGCTGTGAGTGAGAGAGAGAGAGAGAGAAGCTGTGAGTGAGAGAGAAAGAAAGAAATAGAAGCTGTGAGTGAGTGAGAGAGAGAGAAGCTGTGAGTGAGAGAGAGAGAGAGAAGCTGTGAGTGAGAGAGAAAGGGAAAGAGAGGCTGTGAGTGAGAGAGAGAGAGAGAAAGAGAAGGTGTGAGTGAGATAGAGAGAGAGAAAGAGAAGCTGTGAGAGAGAGAGAGAATCTGTGAGTGAGAGAGAAAGAAAGAAATAGAAGCTGTGAGTGAGTGAGAGAGAGTGAAGCTGTGAGTGAGAGAGAGAGAAGCTGTGAGTGAGAGAGAGAGAGAGAAAGAGAAGCTGTGAGTGAGAGAGAGAAAGAGAAGCTGTGTGAGAGAGAGAAAGAAAGAGAAGCTGTGAGTGAGAGAGAGAGAGAAAGTGAAGATGTGGGAGAGAGAAAGAGGTGTGAGTGAGTGAGAGAGAGAGAAGCTGTGAGTGAGAGAGAGAGAGAAAGAGAAGCTGTGACTGAGAGAGAGATAAAGACAAGCTGTGAGTTAGAGAGAGACAGAGAAAGAGAAGCTGTGAGTGAGAGAGAAAGAGATGTGAGTGAGAGAGAGAAACAGAAACTGTGAGTGTGAGAGAGATAGAGATAGAGAAGCTGTGAGTGAGAGAGAGAGAGAGAAAGAAGCTGTGAGTGAGAGAGAGAGAGAAGCTGTGAGTTGGAGAGAGATAGAGAAAGAGAAGCTGTGAGTGAGAGAGAGAGAGAGAAGCTGTGAGTGTGAGAGAGATAGAGATAGAGAAGCTGTGAGTGAGAGAGAGAGAGAGAAAGAAGCTGTGAGTGAGAGAGAGAGAGAAGCTGTGAGTGAGAGAGAGATGGAGAAAGAGAAGCTGTGTGAGAGAGAGAAAGAAAGAGAAGCTGTGAGTGAGAGAGAGAGAGAAGCTGTGAGTGAGAGAGAGATGGAGAAAGAGAAGCTGTGAGTGAGAGAGAGATAAAGAGAAGCTGTGAGTTAGAGAGAGATAGAGAAAGAGAAGCTGTGAGTGAGAGAGAGAGAGAGAAGCTGTGAGTGTGAGAGAGATAGAGATAGAGAAGCTGTGAGTGAGAGAGAGAGAGAGAAAGAAGCTGTGAGTGAGAGAGTGAGAGAAAGAGAAACTGTGAGTGAGAGAGAGAGGGTGAAAGAGAAACTGTGTGTGAGAGAGAGGGAGAAAAAGGGAAGCTGTGAGTGAGCGTGAGAGAGAGAGAGAAGGTGTGACAGTGGGAGAGAGAGAGAGAAAGAGAAGCTGTGAGTGAGAGAGAGAGAAAGAAAGAAAGAGAAGCTTTGAGTGAGAGAGAGAGAGAAGCTGTGAGTGAGAGAGAGATGGAGAAAGAGAAGCTGTGTGAGAGAGAGAAAGAAAGAGAAGCTGTGAGTGAGAGAGAGATGGAGAAAGAGGAGCTGTGTGAGAGAGAGAAAGAAATAGAAGCTGTGAGTGAGAGAGAGAGAGAAGCTGTGAGTGAGAGAGAGATGGAGAAAGAGAAGCTGTGAGTGAGAGAGAGAGAGGGAAAGAGAAGCTGTGAGTGTGAGAGAGAGACAGAGAAAGAGAAGCTGTGACTGAGAGAGAGAGAGCTAGAAGCTGAGAGTGAGAGAGAGAGAGAAGCTGTGAGTGAGTGAGAGAAAGAGAAGCTGTGAGTGAGAGAGAGAGAAAGAGAAGCTGTGAGAGAGAGAGAAGCTGTGAGTGAGAGAGAAAGAAAGAAATAGAAGCTGTGAGTGAGTGAGAGAGAGAGAAGCTGTGAGTGAGAGAGAGAGAGAAGCTGTGAGTGAGATAGAGAGAGAGAGAGAAAGAGAAGCTGTGAGTGAGAGAGAGAGAAAAAAGAAGCTGTGAGTGAGAGAGAGAGAGAGAGAAAGAGAAGCTGTGAGTGAGAGAGAGAGAGAAGCTGTGAGTGAGAGTGAGAGAGAAAGAGAAGCTGTGAGTGAGAGAGTGAGAGAAAGAGAAGCTGTGAGTGAGAGAGAGAGAAAGAAGGAGAAGCTGTGAGTGAGAGAGAGAAGCTGTGAGTGAGAGAGAGAGAAAGAGAAGCTCTGAGTGAGAGAGAGAGAAAGAGAAGCTGTGAGTGTGAGAGAGAGTGAGAAAAAGTGAAGCTGTGAGTGAGCGTGAGAGAGAGAAGCTGTGACAGTGGGAGAGAGAAAGAGAGAAAGAGAGAAAGAGAAGCTGTGAGTGAGAGAGAGTGAAAGAAAGAGAAGTTATGAGTGAGAGAGAGAGAAGCTGTGAGTGAGAGAGAGAAGGAGAAAGAGAATCTGTGAGTGAGAGAGAGAGAGTAGCTGTGAGTGAGAGAGAGAGAGAGAAGCTGTGAGTGAGTGAGAGAGAGAGAAGCTGTGAGTGAGAGAGAGAAAGAGAAGCTGTGAGTGAGAGAAAGAGAGAGAGAGAAAGTGAAGCTGTGAGTGAGAGAGAGATAAAGAGAAGCTGTGAGTTAGAGAGAGAGAGAAAGAGAAGCTGTGAGTGAGTGAGAGAGAGAAAGAGAAGCTGTGTGAGAGAGAGAATCTGTGAGTGAGAAAGAGAGAGAGAAAGAAAGAGAAGATGTCAGTGAGAGAGGGAGAGAGGGAGAAGCTGTGAGTGAGAGAGAGAGAGAAAGATAAGCTGTGTGAGAGAGGGAGAGAAAGAGAAGCTGTGACTGAGAGAGAGAGAGTGAGAAGCTGTGAGTGAGAGAGAGAGAGAGAGAGAAGCTGTGAGTGAGAGAAAGAGAGAGAGAAAGAGAAGCTGTGAGTGAGAGAGAGAGAGAAAGAGAAGCTGTGTGAGAGAGAGAGAGAAGCTGTGAGTGAGAGAGAAAGAAAGAAATAGAAGCTGTGAGTGAGTGAGAGAGAGAGAAGCTGTGAGTGAGAGAGAGAGAGAAGCTGTGAGTGAGAGAGAGAGAGAAAGAGAAGCTGTGAGTGAGAGAGAGAGAGAAAGAGAAGCTGTGAGAGAGAGAAAGAGAAGCTGTGAGTGAGAGAGAAAAAGAAGCTGTGAGTGAGAGAGAGAGAAAGAGAAGCTGTGAGTGAGAGAGAGAAAGAGAAGCTGTGAGTGAGTGAGAGAGAGAGAGAGAAGCTGTGAGTGAGTGAGAGAGAAAGAAAGAAATAGAAGCTGTGAGTGAGTGAGAGAGAGAGAAGCTGTGAGTGAGAGAGAGAAAGAGAAGCTGTGAGTGAGAGAGAAAGGGAAAGAGAGGCTGTGAGTGAGAGAGAGAGAGAGAGAAAGAGAAGGTGTGAGTGAGATAGAGAGAGAGAAAGAGAAGCTGTGAGAGAGAGAGAGAAGCTGTGAGTGAGAGAGAAAGAAAGAAATAGAAGCTGTGAGTGAGTGAGAGAGAGAGAAGCTGTGAGTGAGAGAGAGAGAAGCTGTGAGTGAGAGAGAGAGAGAGAGAAAGAGAAGCTGTGAGTGAGAGAGAGAAAGAGAAGCTGTGTGAGAGAGAGAAAGAAAGAGAAGCTGTGAGTGAGAGAGAGAGAGAAAGTGAAGATGTGGGAGAGAGAAAGAGGTGTGAGTGAGTGAGAGAGAGAGAAGCTGTGAGTGAGAGAGAGAGAGAAAGAGAAGCTGTGACTGAGAGAGAGAGATAAAGACAAGCTGTGAGTTAGAGAGAGATAAAGAGAAGCTGTGAGTTAGAGAGAGATAGAGAAAGAGAAGCTGTGAGTGAGAGAGAGAGAGAGAAGCTGTGAGTGTGAGAGAGATAGAGATAGAGAAGCTGTGAGTGAGAGACAGAGAGAGAAAGAAGCTGTGAGTGAGAGAGTGAGAGAAAGAGAAATTGTGAGTGAGAGAGAGAGGGTGAAAGAGAAACTGTGTGTGAGAGAGAGGGAGAAAAAGAGAAGCTGTGAGTGAGCGTGAGAGAGAGAGAGAAGGTGTGACAGTGGGAGAGAGAGAGAGAAAGAGAAGCTGTGAGTGAGAGAGAGAGAGAGAAGCTGTGAGTGAGAGAGAGAGAGAAGCTGTGAGTGAGAGAGAGATGGAGAAAGAGAAGCTGTGAGTGAGAGAGAGAGGGAAAGAGAAGCTGTGAGTGTGAGAGAGAGACAGAGAAAGAGAAGCTGTGAGTGAGAGAGAGAGAGCTAGAAGCTGTGAGTGAGAGAGAGAGAGAAGCTGTGAGTGAGTGAGAGAAAGAGAAGCTGTGAGTGAGAGAGAGAGAAAGAGAAGCTGTGAGAGAGAGAGAAGCTGTGAGTGAGAGAGAAAGAAAGAATTAGAAGCTGTGAGTGAGTGAGAGAGAGAGAAGCTGTGAATGAGAGAGAGAGAGAAGCTGTGAGTGAGATAGAGAGAGAGAGAAAGAGAAGCTGTGAGTGAGAGAGAGAGAGAGAAAGAGAAGCTGTGAGAGAGAGAAAGAGAAGCTGTGAGTGAGAGAGAAAGAGAAGCTGAGAGTGAGAGAGAGAGAGAAAGAGAAACTGTGAGTGAGAGAGAGAGAGAAAGAGAAGCTGTGAGTGAGAGAGAGAGAGAAAGGAAGAGAAGCTGTGAGTGAGAGAGAGAGAAGCTGTGAGTGAGAGAGAGAGGGAGAAAGAGAAGCTGTAAGTGAGAGAGAGAGAAAGAGAAGCTGTGAGTGAGAGAGAGAAAGAGAAGCTGTGAGAGAGAAAGAAGTTGTGAGTGAGTGAGAGAGAGAGAAGCTGTGAGAGAGAGAGAGAGAAGCTGTGAGTGAGACAGAAAGAGAAAGAAGGAGAAGCTGTGAGTGAGATAGAGAGAGAAAGAGAAGCTGTGAGTGAGAGAGAGAGAGAAGCTGTGAGTGTGAGAGAGAGAAAGAGAAGCTGTGAGTGTGAGAGAGAGAGAAAGAGAAGCTGTGAGTGAGAGAGTGAGATAAAGAGAAGCTGTGAGTTAGAGAGAGACAGAGAAAGAGAAGCTGTGAGTGAGAGAGAGAGAAAAAAAGAAGCTGTGAGTGAGAGAGAGAGAGAGAGAAAGAGAAGCTGTGAGTGAGAGAGAGAGAGAGAAGCTGTGAGTGAGAGTGAGAGAGAAAGAGAAGCTGTGAGTGAGAGAGTGAGAGAAAGAGAAGCTGTGAGTGAGAGAGAGAGAAAGAAAGAGAAGCTGTGAGTGAGAGAGAGAAGCTGTGAGTGAGAGAGAGAGAAAGAGAAGCTCTGAGTGAGAGAGAGAGAAAGAGAAGCTGTGAGTGTGAGAGAGAGTGAGAAAAAGGGAAGCTGTGAGTGAGCGTGAGAGAGAGAAGCTGTGACAGTGGGAGAGAGAAAGAGAGAAAGAGAAGCTGTGAGTGAGTGAGTGAGAGACAAGGTGTGAGTGAGAGAGAGAGAGAGAGAAGCTGTGAGTGAGAGAGAAAGAAAGATAGAGAAGCTGTGAGTGAGAGAGAGAGAGAAAGAGAAGCTGTGAGTGAGAGAGAGAGAAAGAGAAGCTGTGAGTGAGAGAGAGAGAAAGAAAGAGAAGCTGTGAGTGAGAGAGATAAAGAGAAGCTGTGAGTTAGAGAGAGACAGAGAGAGAGAGAGTAGCTGTGAGTGAGAAAGAGAGAGAAGCTGTGAGTGAGAGAGAGAGAAAGAGATGTGAGTGAGAGAGAGAAAGAGAATCTGTGAGGGAGAGAGAGAGAGAGAAAGAAAGAGAAGCTGTGAGTGAGAGAGAGATAAAGAGAAGCTGTGAGTTAGAGAGATAAAGAGAAGCTGTGAGTGAGAGAGAGAGAAAGAGAAGCTGTGAGTATGAGAGAGAGAGAGAGAAGCTGTGAGTGAGAGAGAGAGAGAGAGAGAAAAGCTGTGAGTGAGGGAGTGAGAGAAAGAGAAGCTGTGAGTATGAGAGTGAGAAAGAGAGAGAAGCTGTGAGTGAGAGAGAGAGGGTGAAAGAGAAGCTGATTGTGAGAGAGAGGAAGAAGAAGGGAAGCTGTGAGTGAGCGTGAGAGAGAGAGAGAGAAGCTGTGACAGTGGGAGAGAGAGAGAGAGAAAGAGAAGCTGTGAGTGAGAGAGAGAGAAAGAAAGAGAAGCTATGAGCGAGAGAGAGAGAGAAGCTGTGAGTGAGAAGAGAGAGAGAAGCTGTGAGTGAGAGAGAGAGAGAGAGAAGCTGTGAGTGAGAGAAAGAGAGAGAGAAAGAGAAGCTGTGAGTGAGAGAGAGAGAGAAAGAGAAGCTGTGTGAGAGAGAGAGAAGCTGTGAGTGAGAGAGAAAGAAAGAAATAGAAGCTGTGAGTGAGTTAGAGAGAGAGAAGCTGTGTGAGAGAGAGAGAGAAGCTGTGAGTGAGAGAGAGAGAAAGAGAAGCTGTGAGTGAGAGAGAGAGAGAAAGAGGAGCTGTGAGAGAGAGAAAGAGAAGCTGTGAGTGAGAGAGAAAGAGAAGCTGTGAGTGAGAGAGAGAAAGAGAAGCTGTGAGTGAGAGAGAGAGAGAGAAGCTGTGAGTGAGAGAGAAAGAAAGAAATAGAAGCTGTGAGTGAGTGAGAGAGAGAGAAGCTGTGAGTGAGAGAGAGAGAGAGAAGCTGTGAGTGAGAGAGAAAGGGAAAGAGAGGCTGTGAGTGAGAGAGAGAGAGAGAGAAAGAGAAGGTGTGAGTGAGAGAGAGAGAGAAAGAGAAGCTGTGAGAGAGAGAGAGAAGCTGTGAGTGAGAGAGAAAGAAAGAAATAGAAGCTGTGAGTGAGAGAGAGAGAAGCTGTGAGTGTGAGAGAGAGAGAAGCTGTGAGTGAGAGAGAGAGAGAGAGAAAGAGAAGCTGTGAGTGAGAGAGAGAAAGAGAAGTTGTGAGAGAGAGAAAGGGAAGCTGTGAGTGAGAGAGAAAGAGAAGCTGTGAGTGAGAGAGAGAGAGAGAAGCTGTGAATGAGAGAGAGAGAGAAGCTGTGAGTGAGATAGAGAGAGAGAGAAAGAGAAGCTGTGAGTGAGAGAGAGAGAGAGAAAGAGAAGCTGTGAGAGAGAGAAAGAGAAGCTGTGAGTGAGAGAGAAAGAGAAGCTGAGAGTGAGAGAGAGAGAGAAAGAGAAACTGTGAGTGAGAGAGAGAGAGAAAGAGAAGCTGTGAGTGAGAGAGAGAGAGAAAGGAAGAGAAGCTGTGAGTGAGAGAGAGAGAAGCTGTGAGTGAGAGAGAGAGGGAGAAAGAGAAGCTGTAAGTGAGAGAGAGAGAAAGAGAAGCTGTGAGTGAGAGAGAGAAAGAGAAGCTGTGAGAGAGAAAGAAGTTGTGAGTGAGTGAGAGAGAGAGAAGCTGTGAGAGAGAGAGAGAGAAGCTGTGAGTGAGACAGAAAGAGAAAGAAGGAGAAGCTGTGAGTGAGATAGAGAGAGAAAGAGAAGCTGTGAGTGAGAGAGAGAGAGAAGCTGTGAGTGTGAGAGAGAGAAAGAGAAGCTGTGAGTGTGAGAGAGAGAGAAAGAGAAGCTGTGAGTGAGAGAGTGAGATAAAGAGAAGCTGTGAGTTAGAGAGAGACAGAGAAAGAGAAGCTGTGAGTGAGAGAGAGAGAAAAAAAGAAGCTGTGAGTGAGAGAGAGAGAGAGAGAAAGAGAAGCTGTGAGTGAGAGAGAGAGAGAGAAGCTGTGAGTGAGAGTGAGAGAGAAAGAGAAGCTGTGAGTGAGAGAGTGAGAGAAAGAGAAGCTGTGAGTGAGAGAGAGAGAAAGAAAGAGAAGCTGTGAGTGAGAGAGAGAAGCTGTGAGTGAGAGAGAGAGAAAGAGAAGCTCTGAGTGAGAGAGAGAGAAAGAGAAGCTGTGAGTGTGAGAGAGAGTGAGAAAAAGGGAAGCTGTGAGTGAGCGTGAGAGAGAGAAGCTGTGACAGTGGGAGAGAGAAAGAGAGAAAGAGAAGCTGTGAGTGAGTGAGTGAGAGACAAGGTGTGAGTGAGAGAGAGAGAGAGAGAAGCTGTGAGTGAGAGAGAAAGAAAGATAGAGAAGCTGTGAGTGAGAGAGAGAGAGAAAGAGAAGCTGTGAGTGAGAGAGAGAGAAAGAGAAGCTGTGAGTGAGAGAGAGAGAAAGAAAGAGAAGCTGTGAGTGAGAGAGATAAAGAGAAGCTGTGAGTTAGAGAGAGACAGAGAGAGAGAGAGTAGCTGTGAGTGAGAAAGAGAGAGAAGCTGTGAGTGAGAGAGAGAGAAAGAGATGTGAGTGAGAGAGAGAAAGAGAATCTGTGAGGGAGAGAGAGAGAGAGAAAGAAAGAGAAGCTGTGAGTGAGAGAGAGATAAAGAGAAGCTGTG
Organism: Bradypodion ventrale; assembly: GCA_035047345.1. Taxonomy (NCBI): domain Eukaryota; kingdom Metazoa; phylum Chordata; class Lepidosauria; order Squamata; family Chamaeleonidae; genus Bradypodion; species Bradypodion ventrale. Next base: position 7,022,976 of record JAWDJE010000018.1, on the reverse strand, counting down.
AGTTAGAGAGATAAAGAGAAGCTGTGAGTGAGAGAGAGAGAAAGAGAAGCTGTGAGTATGAGAGAGAGAGAGAGAAGCTGTGAGTGAGAGAGAGAGAGAGAGAGAAAAGCTGTGAGTGAGGGAGTGAGAGAAAGAGAAGCTGTGAGTATGAGAGTGAGAAAGAGAGAGAAGCTGTGAGTGAGAGAGAGAGGGTGAAAGAGAAGCTGATTGTGAGAGAGAGGAAGAAGAAGGGAAGCTGTGAGTGAGCGTGAGAGAGAGAGAGAGAAGCTGTGACAGTGGGAGAGAGAGAGAGAGAAAGAGAAGCTGTGAGTGAGAGAGAGAGAAAGAAAGAGAAGCTATGAGCGAGAGAGAGAGAGAAGCTGTGAGTGAGAAGAGAGAGAGAAGCTGTGAGTGAGAGAGAGAGAGAGAGAAGCTGTGAGTGAGAGAAAGAGAGAGAGAAAGAGAAGCTGTGAGTGAGAGAGAGAGAGAAAGAGAAGCTGTGTGAGAGAGAGAGAAGCTGTGAGTGAGAGAGAAAGAAAGAAATAGAAGCTGTGAGTGAGTTAGAGAGAGAGAAGCTGTGTGAGAGAGAGAGAGAAGCTGTGAGTGAGAGAGAGAGAAAGAGAAGCTGTGAGTGAGAGAGAGAGAGAAAGAGGAGCTGTGAGAGAGAGAAAGAGAAGCTGTGAGTGAGAGAGAAAGAGAAGCTGTGAGTGAGAGAGAGAAAGAGAAGCTGTGAGTGAGAGAGAGAGAGAGAAGCTGTGAGTGAGAGAGAAAGAAAGAAATAGAAGCTGTGAGTGAGTGAGAGAGAGAGAAGCTGTGAGTGAGAGAGAGAGAGAGAAGCTGTGAGTGAGAGAGAAAGGGAAAGAGAGGCTGTGAGTGAGAGAGAGAGAGAGAGAAAGAGAAGGTGTGAGTGAGAGAGAGAGAGAAAGAGAAGCTGTGAGAGAGAGAGAGAAGCTGTGAGTGAGAGAGAAAGAAAGAAATAGAAGCTGTGAGTGAGAGAGAGAGAAGCTGTGAGTGTGAGAGAGAGAGAAGCTGTGAGTGAGAGAGAGAGAGAGAGAAAGAGAAGCTGTGAGTGAGAGAGAGAAAGAGAAGTTGTGAGAGAGAGAAAGGGAAGCTGTGAGTGAGAGAGAAAGAGAAGCTGTGAGTGAGAGAGAGAGAAAGAGAAGCTGTGAGAGAGAATGAGAGAGAGAAGCTGTGAGTGAGAGAGAGAGAGAAAGAGAAGCTGTGAGAGAGAGAGAAGCTGTGAGTGAGAGAGAAAGAAAGAAATAGAAGCTGTGAGTGAGTGAGAGAGAGAGAAGCTGTGAGTGAGTGAGAGAGAGAGAAGCTGTGAGTGAGAGAGAAAGGGAAAGAGAGGCTGTGAGTGAAAGAGAGAGAGAGAGAAGCTGTGAGTTAGAGAGAGTGAGAAGCTGTGAGTGTGAGAGAAAGAGAGGCTGTGAGTGAGAGAGAGAGAGAGAAGCTGAGTGAGAGAGAGATAAAGAGAAGCTGTGAGTTAGAGAGAGAGAGAGAAAGAGAAGCTGTGAGTGAGACAGAGAGAAAGAGAAGCTGTGTGTGTGTGAGAGAGAGAGAAGCTGTGAGTGAGAGAGAGAGAAAGAGAAGCTGTGAGTGAGAGAGAAATCTGTGAGTGAGAGAGAAAGAGAAAGAGAAGCTGTGAGTGAGAGAGAGAGAGAAGCTGTGAGTGAGAGAGAGAGAGAAACTGTGAGTGAGAGAGAGAGAGAAGCTGTGAGTGAGTGAGTGAGAGAGAGAGAAGCTGTGAGTGAGAGAGAGAGAGAAAGAGAAGCTGTGAGTGAGTGAGTGAGAGACAAGGTGTGAGTGAGAGAGAGAGAGAAGCTGTGAGTGAGAGAGAAAGAAAGATAGAGAAGCTGTGAGTGAGAGAGGGAGAGAAAGAGAAGCTGTGAGTGAGAGAGAGAGAGAAAGAGAAGCTGTGAGTGAGAGAGAGAGAAAGAAAGAGAAGCTGTGAGTGAGAGAGATAGAGAAGCTTTGAGTTAGAGAGAGACAGAGAAACAGAAGCTGTGAGTGAGAGAGAGAGAGAAAGAGAAGCTGTGTGTGTGAGAGAGAGAAGCTGTGAGTGAGTGAGAGAGAGAAAGAGAATATGTTAGTGAGAGAGTGAGAGAGAGAAAGAGAAGCTGTGAGTGAGAGAGAGAGAGAAAGAGAAGCTGTGACTGAGAGAGCGATAAAGACAAGCTGTGAGTTAGAGAGAGACAGAGAGAGAGAGAGAGTAGCTGTGAGTGAGAAAGAGAGAGAAGCTGTGAGTGAGAGAGAGAGAAAGAGATGTGAGTGAGAGAGAGAAAGAGAATCTGTGAGTGAGAGAGAGAGAAAGAAAGAGAAGCTGTGAGTGAGAGAGAGATAAAGAGAAGCTGTGAGTTAGAGAGAGATAAAGAGAAGCTGTGAGTGAGAGAGAGAGAGAAAGAGAAGCTGTGAGTGTGTGTGAGAGAGAGAGAAGCTGTGAGTGAGAGAGAGAGAGAGAGAAAAGCTGTGAGTGAGGGAGTGAGAGAAAGAGAAGCTGTGAGTATGAGAGAAAGAGAGAGAAGCTGTGAGTGAGAGAGAGAGGGTGAAAGAGAAGCTGTGATTGTGAGAGAGAGGAAGAAAAAGGGAAGGTGTGAGTGAGCGTGAGAGAGAGAGAGAGAAGCTGTGACAGTGGGAGAGAGAGAGAGAGAAAGAGAAGCTGTGAGTGAGAGAGAGAGAAAGAAAAAGAAGCTATGAGCGAGAGAGAGAGAGAGAGAGAAGCTGTGAGTGAGAGAGAGAGGGAGAAAGAGAAGCTGTGAGTGAGAAGAGAGGGAAAGAGAAGCTGTGAGTGAGAAAGAGAGACAGAGAAAGAGAAGCTGTGAGTGAGAGAGAGAGAGCTAGAAGCTGTGAGTGAGTGAGAGAGAGAAAGAGAAGCTGTGAGTGCGAGAGAGAGAGAAAGAGAAGCTATGAGTGAGAGAGAGATAAAGAGAAGCTGTGAGTTAGAGAGAGAGAGAGAAAGAGAAGCTGTGAGTGAGAGAGAGAGAAAAAGAGAATCTCTGAGTGAGAGAGAGAGAGAAGCTGTGAGTAAGAGAGAGAAAGAGAAGCTGTGAGTGAGAGAGAGAGAGAAAGAGATGCTGTGAGTGAAAGAGAGAGAGAGAAAGAGAAGCTGTGAGTGAGAGAGAGATTAAGAGAAGCTGTGAGTTAGAGAGAGACAGAGAAAGAGCTGTGAGTGAGACAGAGAGAGAGAAAGAGAAGCTGTGAGTGAGAGAGAGATATAGAGAAGCTGTGAGTTAGAGAGAGAGAAAGAGAAGCTGTGAGTGAGAGAGAGAGAAAGAGAAGCTGTGTGAGAGAGAGAATCTGTGAGTGAGAGAGAGAGAGAGAAAGAAAGAGAAGATGTCAGTGAGTGAGGGAGAGAGAGAGAGAAGCTGTGAGTTAGAGAGAGAGAGAGAAAGAGAAGCTGTGAGTGAGACAGAGAGAAAGAGAAGCTGTGTGTGTGTGAGAGAGAGAGAAGCTGTGAGTGAGAGAGAGAGAAAGAGAAGCTGTGAGTGAGAGAGAAAGCTGTGAGTGAGAGAGAAAGAGAAAGAGAAGCTGTGAGTGAGAGAGAGAGAGAAGCTGTGAGAGAGAGAGAGAGAGAGAAACTGTGAGTGAGAGAGAGAGAGAGAAGCTGTGAGTGAGTGAGTGAGAGAGAGAGAAGCTGTGAGTGAGAGAGAGAGAGAAAGAGAAGCTGTGAGTGAGTGAGTGAGAGACAAGGTGTGAGTGAGAGAGAGAGAGAAGCTGTGAGTGAGAGAGAAAGAAAGATAGAGAAGCTGTGAGTGAGAGAGAGAGAGAACGAGAAGCTGTGAGTGAGAGAGAGAGAGAGAAAGAGAAGCTGTGAGTGAGAGAGAGAGAAAGAAAGAGAAGCTGTGAGTGAGAGAGATAAAGAGAAGCTGTGAGTTAGAGAGAGACAGAGAAACAGAAGCTGTGAGTGAAAGAGAGAGAGAAAGAGAAGCTGTGTGTGTGAGAGAGAGAAGCTGTGAGTGAGTGAGAGAGAGAAAGAGAATATGTTAGTGAGAGAGTGAGAGAGAGAAAGAGAAGCTGTGAGTGAGAGAGAGAGAGAAAGAGAAGCTGTGACTGAGAGAGCGATAAAGACAAGCTGTGAGTTAGAGAGAGACAGAGAGAGAGAGAGAGTAGCTGTGAGTGAGAAAGAGAGAGAAGCTGTGAGTGAGAGAGAGAGAAAGAGATGTGAGTGAGAGAGAGAAAGAGAATCTGTGAGTGAGAGAGAGAGAAAGAAAGAGAAGCTGTGAGTGAGAGAGAGATAAAGAGAAGCTGTGAGTTAGAGAGAGATAAAGAGAAGCTGTGAGTGAGAGAGAGAGAGAAAGAGAAGCTGTGAGTGTGTGTGAGAGAGAGAGAAGCTGTGAGTGAGAGAGAGAGAGAGAGAAAAGCTGTGAGTGAGGGAGTGAGAGAAAGAGAAGCTGTGAGTATGAGAGAAAGAGAGAGAAGCTGTGAGTGAGAGAGAGAGGGTGAAAGAGAAGCTGTGATTGTGAGAGAGAGGAAGAAAAAGGGAAGGTGTGAGTGAGCGTGAGAGAGAGAGAGAGAAGCTGTGACAGTGGGAGAGAGAGAGAGAGAAAGAGAAGCTGTGAGTGAGAGAGAGAGAAAGAAAAAGAAGCTATGAGCGAGAGAGAGAGAGAGAGAGAAGCTGTGAGTGAGAGAGAGAGGGAGAAAGAGAAGCTGTGAGTGAGAAGAGAGGGAAAGAGAAGCTGTGAGTGAGAAAGAGAGACAGAGAAAGAGAAGCTGTGAGTGAGAGAGAGAGAGCTAGAAGCTGTGAGTGAGTGAGAGAGAGAAAGAGAAGCTGTGAGTGCGAGAGAGAGAGAAAGAGAAGCTATGAGTGAGAGAGAGATAAAGAGAAGCTGTGAGTTAGAGAGAGAGAGAGAAAGAGAAGCTGTGAGTGAGAGAGAGAGAAAAAGAGAATCTCTGAGTGAGAGAGAGAGAGAAGCTGTGAGTAAGAGAGAGAAAGAGAAGCTGTGAGTGAGAGAGAGAGAGAAAGAGATGCTGTGAGTGAAAGAGAGAGAGAGAAAGAGAAGCTGTGAGTGAGAGAGAGATTAAGAGAAGCTGTGAGTTAGAGAGAGACAGAGAAAGAGCTGTGAGTGAGACAGAGAGAGAGAAAGAGAAGCTGTGAGTGAGAGAGAGATATAGAGAAGCTGTGAGTTAGAGAGAGAGAAAGAGAAGCTGTGAGTGAGAGAGAGAGAAAGAGAAGCTGTGTGAGAGAGAGAATCTGTGAGTGAGAGAGAGAGAGAGAAAGAAAGAGAAGATGTCAGTGAGTGAGGGAGAGAGAGAGAGAAGCTGTGAGTTAGAGAGAGAGAGAGAAAGAGAAGCTGTGAGTGAGACAGAGAGAAAGAGAAGCTGTGTGTGTGTGAGAGAGAGAGAAGCTGTGAGTGAGAGAGAGAGAAAGAGAAGCTGTGAGTGAGAGAGAAAGCTGTGAGTGAGAGAGAAAGAGAAAGAGAAGCTGTGAGTGAGAGAGAGAGAGAAGCTGTGAGAGAGAGAGAGAGAGAGAAACTGTGAGTGAGAGAGAGAGAGAGAAGCTGTGAGTGAGTGAGTGAGAGAGAGAGAAGCTGTGAGTGAGAGAGAGAGAGAAAGAGAAGCTGTGAGTGAGTGAGTGAGAGACAAGGTGTGAGTGAGAGAGAGAGAGAAGCTGTGAGTGAGAGAGAAAGAAAGATAGAGAAGCTGTGAGTGAGAGAGAGAGAGAACGAGAAGCTGTGAGTGAGAGAGAGAGAGAGAAAGAGAAGCTGTGAGTGAGAGAGAGAGAAAGAAAGAGAAGCTGTGAGTGAGAGAGATAAAGAGAAGCTGTGAGTTAGAGAGAGACAGAGAAACAGAAGCTGTGAGTGAAAGAGAGAGAGAAAGAGAAGCTGTGTGTGTGAGAGAGAGAAGCTGTGAGTGAGTGAGAGAGAGAAAGAGAATATGTTAGTGAGAGAGTGAGAGAGAGAAAGAGAAGCTGTGAGTGAGAGAGAGAGAGAAAGAGAAGTTGTGACTGAGAGAGAGATAAAGACAAGCTGTGAGATAGAGAGAGACAGAGAGAGAGAGAGTAGCTGTGAGTGAGAAAGAGAGAGAAGCTGTGAGTGAGAGAGAGAGAAAGAGATGTGAGTGAGAGAGAGAAAGAGAATCTGTGAGTGAGAGAGAGAGAGAGAAAGAAAGAGAAGCTGTGAGTGAGAGAGAGATAAAGAGAAGCTGTGAGTTAGAGAGAGATAAAGAGAAGCTGTGAGTGAGAGAGAGAGAAAGAGAAGCTGTGAGTGTGTGTGAGAGAGAGAGAAGCTGTGAGTGAGAGAGAGAGAGAGAGAAAAGCTGTGAGTGAGGGAGTGAGAGAAAGAGAAGCTGTGAGTATGAGAGAAAGAGAGAGAAGCTGTGAGTGAGAGAGAGAGGGTGAAAGAGAAGCTGTGATTGTGAGAGAGAGGAAGAAATAGGGAAGGTGTGAGTGAGCGTGAGAGAGAGAGAGAGAAGCTGTGACAGTGGGAGAGAGAGAGAGAGAAAGAGAAGCTGTGAGTGAGAGAGAGAGAAAGAAAGAGAAGCTATGAGTGAGAGAGAGAGAGAGAGAAGCTGTGAGTGAGAGAGAGAGGGAGAAAGAGAAGCTGTGAGTGAGAAGAGAGGGAAAGAGAAGCTGTGAGTGAGAAAGAGAGACAGAGAAAGAGAAGCTGTGAGTGAGAGAGAGAGAGCTAGAAGCTGTGAGTGAGTGAGAGAGAGAAAGAGAAGCTGTGAGTGCGAGAGAGAGAGAAAGAGAAGCTGTGAGTGAGAGAGAGATTAAGAGAAGCTGTGAGTTAGAGAGAGAGAGAAAGAGAAGCTGTGAGTGAGAGAGAGAGAGAAAAAGAGAATATCTGAGTGAGAGAGAGAGAAGCTGTGAGTAAGAGAGAGAAAGAGAAGCTGTGAGTGAGAGAGAGAGAGAGAGAAAGAGATGCTGTGAGTGAAAGAGAGAGAGAGAAAGAGAAGCTGTGAGTGAGAGAGAGAAAGAGAAGCTGTGAGTTAGAGAGAGACAGAGAAAGAGCTGTGAGTGAGAGAGAGAGAGAGAGAAAGAGAAGCTGTGAGTGAGAGAGAGATATAGAGAAGCTGTGAGTTAGAGAGAGAGAAAGAGAAGCTGTGAGTGTGAGAGAGAGAAAGAGAAGCTGTGTGAATCTGTGTGTGAGAGAGAGAGAGAGAAAGAAAGAGAAGATGTCAGTGAGTGAGGGAGAGAGAGAGAGAGAAGCTGTGTGTGAGAGAGAGAGAAAGATAAGCTGTGTGAGAGAGGGAGAGAAAGAGAAGCTGTGAGTGAGAGAGAGAGAGTGTGTGTGAGAATCTATGAGTGAGAGAGAGAGAAGCTGTGAGTGAGAGAGAGAGAGAAAGAGAAGCTGTGAGTGAGATAGAGAGAGAGAAAGAGAAGCTGTGTGAGAGAGACAGAGAAGCTGTTAGTGAGAGAGAAAGAAATAGAAGCTGTGAGTGAGTGAGGGAGAAAGAGAAGCTGTGAGTGAGAGAGAGAGAGAAAGAGAAGCTGTGTGTGAGAGAGAATCTGTGAGTGAGAGAGAGAGAGAGAAAGAAAGAGAAGATGTCAGTGAGAGAGGGAGAGAGAGAGAGAGAAGCTGTGAGTGAGAGAGAGAGAGAAAGATAAGCTGTGTGAGAGAGGGACAGAAAGAGAAGCTGTGAGTGAGAGAGAGAGTGAGAAGCTGTGAGTGAGAGAGAGAGAGAGAGAAGATGTGAGTGAGAGAGTGAGAGAGAGTAAGAGGTGTGAGTGAGAGAGAGAGAGAGAAAGAGAAGCTGTGAGTGAGAGAGAGAGAGAAAGAGAAGCTGTGAGAGAGAGAGAGAGAAGCTGTGAGTGAGAGAGAAAGAAAGAAATAGAAGCTGTGAGTGAGTGAGAGAGAGAGAAGCTGTGTGTGTGAGAGAGAGAGAAGCTGTGAGTGAGAGAGAGAGAGAGAGAGAGAAGCTGTGAGTGAGAGAGAGAGAGAGAAAGAAAAGCTGTGAGAGAGAGAAAGAGAAGCTGTGAGTGAGAGAGAGAGAGAAAGAGAAGCTGTGAGTGAGAGAGAGAGAAAGAGAAGCTGTGAGTGAGAGAGAGAGAAAGAGAAGCTGTGAGAGAGAGAGAGAGAAGCTGTGAGTGAGAGAGAAAGAAAGAAATAGAAGCTGTGAGTGAGTGAGAGAGAGAGAAGCTGTGAGTGAGAGAGAGAAGCTGTGAGTGAGAGAGAAAGGGAAAGAGAGGCTGTGAGTGAGAGAGAGAGAGAGAGAAAGAGAAGGTGTGAGTGAGAGAGAGAGAGAGGAAGAGAAGCTGTGAGAGAGAGAGAAGCTGTGAGTGAGAGAGAAAGAAAGAAATAGAAGCTGTGAGTGAGTGAGAGAGAGAGAAGCTGTGAGTGTGTGAGAGAGAAGCTGTGAGTGAGAGATAGAGAAAGAGAAGCTGTGAGTGAGAGAGAGAGAGAAAGAGAAGCTGTGAGAGAGAGAAAGAGAAGCTGTGAGTGAGAGAGAAAGAGAAGCTGTGAGTGAGAGAGAGAGAGAAAGAGAAGCTGTGAGTGAGAGAGAGAGAGAGAGAAAGAGAAGCTGTGAGTGAGAGAGAGAGAAAGAAAGAGAAGCTGTGAGTGAGAGAGAGAGAAGCTGTGAGTGAGAGAGAGAGGGAGAAAGAGAAGCTGTGAGTGAGAGAGAGAGAAAGAGAAGCTGTGAGTGAGAGAGAGAAAGAGAAGCTGTGAGAGAGAGAAGTTGTGAGTGAGTGAGAGAGAGAGAAGCTGTGAGAGAAGCTGTGAGTGAGAGAGAAAGAGAGAGAAGCTGTGAGTGAGAGAGAGAGGGTGAAAGAGAAGCTGTGATTGTGAGAGAGAGGAAGAAAAAGGGAAGGTGTGAGTGAGCGTGAGAGAGAGAGAGAGAGAAGCTGTGACAGTGGGAGAGAGAGAGAGAGAAAGAGAAGCTGTGAGTGAGAGAGAGAGAAAGAAAGAGAAGCTATGAGCGAGAGAGAGAGAGAGAGAAGCTGTGAATAAGAGAGAGAAAGAGAAGCTGTGTGTGAGAGAGAGAGAAAGAGATGCTGTGAGTGAAAGAGAGAGAGAGAAAGAGAAGCTGTGAGTGAGAGAGAGAAAGAGAAGCTGTGAGTGTGTGAGAGAGAGAGAAGCTGTGAGTGAGAGAGAGAGAGAGAAAAGCTGTGAGTGAGGGAGTGAGAGAAAGAGAAGCTGTGAGTATGAGAGAAAGAGAGAGAAGCTGTGAGTGAGAGAGAGAGGGTGAAAGAGAAGCTGTGACTGTGAGAGAGAGGAAGAAAAAGGGAAGGTGTGAGTGAGCGTGAGAGAGAGAGAGAGAAGCTGTGACAGTGGGAGAGAGAGAGAGAGAAAGAGAAGCTGTGAGTGAGAGAGAGAGAAAGAAAGAGAAGCTATGAGCGAGAGAGAGAGAGAGAGAGAAGCTGTGAGTGAGAGAGAGAGGGAGAAAGAGAAGCTGTGAGTGAGAAGAGAGGGAAAGAGAAGCTGTGAGTGAGAAAGAGAGACAGAGAAAGAGAAGCTGTGAGTGAGAGAGAGAGAGCTAGAAGCTGTGAGTGAGTGAGAGAGAGAAAGAGAAGCTGTGAGTGCGAGAGAGAGAGAAAGAGAAGCTGTGAGTGAGAGAGAGATTAAGAGAAGCTGTGAGTTAGAGAGAGAGAGAAAGAGAAGCTGTGAGTGAGAGAGAGAGAGAAAAAGAGAATCTCTGAGTGAGAGAGAGAGAAGCTGTGAGTAAGAGAGAGAAAGAGAAGCTGTGAGTGAGAGAGAAAGAGAGAGAAAGAGATGCTGTGAGTGAAAGAGAGAGAGAGAAAGAGAAGCTGTGAGTGAGAGAGAGATAAAGAGAAGCTGTGAGTTAGAGAGAGACAGAGAAAGAGCTGTGAGTGAGAGAGAGAGAGAGAGAGAAAGAGAAGCTGTGAGTGAGAGAGAGATATAGAGAAGCTGTGAGTTAGAGAGAGAGAAAGAGAAGCTGTGAGTGTGAGAGAGAGAAAGAGAAGCTGTGTGAATCTGTGAGTGAGAGAGAGAGAGAGAAAGAAAGAGAAGATGTCAGTGAGTGAGGGAGAGAGAGAGAGAGAAGCTGTGTGTGAGAGAGAGAGAAAGAGAAGCTGTGTGAGAGAGGGAGAGAAAGAGAAGCTGTGAGTGAGAGAGAGAGAGTGTGTGAGAATCTGTGAGTGAGAGAGAGAGAAGCTGTGAGTGAGAGAGAGAGAGAAAGAGAAGCTGTGAGTGAGATAGAGAGAGAGAAAGAGAAGCTGTGTGAGAGAGACAGAGAAGCTGTTAGTGAGAGAGAAAGAAATAGAAGCTGTGAGTGAGTGAGAGAGAAAGAGAAGCTGTGAGTGAGAGAGAGAGAGAAAGAGAAGCTGTGTGAGAGAGAGAATCTGTGAGTGAGAGAGAGAGAGAGAAAGAAAGAGAAGATGTCAGGGAGAGAGAGAGAGAAGCTGTGAGTGAGAGAGAGAGAGAAAGATAAGCTGTGTGAGAGAGGGAGAGAAAGAGAAGCTGTGAGTGAGAGAGAGAGTGAGAAGCTGTGAGTGAGAGAGAGAGAGAGAGAAGATGTGAGTGAGAGAGTGAGAGAGAGTAAGAGGTGTGAGTGAGAGAGAGAGAGAGAGAAAGAGAAGCTGTGAGTGAGAGAGAGAGAGAGAAAGAGAAGCTGTGAGAGAGAGAGAGAGAAGCTGTGAGTGAGAGAGAAAGAAAGAAATAGAAGCTGTGAGTGAGTGAGAGAGAGAGAAGCTGTGTGTGTGAGAGAGAAAGAAGCTGTGAGTGAGAGAGAGAGAGAGAAGCTGTGAGTGAGAGAGAGAGAGAGAAAGAAAAGCTGTGAGAGAGAGAAAGAGAAGCTGTGAGTGAGAGAGAGAGAGAAAGAGAAGCTGTGAGTGAGAGAGAGAGAAAGAGAAGCTGTGAGTGAGAGAGAGAGAAAGAAAAGCTGTGAGAGAGAGAGAGAGAGAAGCTGTGAGTGAGAGAGAAATAAAGAAATAGAAGCTGTGAGTGAGTGAGAGAGAGAGAAGCTGTGAGTGAGAGAGAGAAGCTGTGAGTGAGAGAGAAAGGGAAAGAGAGGCTGTGAGTGAGAGAGAGAGAGAGAGAAAGAGAAGGTGTGAGTGAGAGAGAGAGAGAGGAAGAGAAGCTGTGAGAGAGAGAGAGAAGCTGTGAGTGAGAGAGAAAGAAAGAAATAGAAGCTGTGAGTGAGTGAGAGAGAGAGAAGCTGTGAGTGTGAGAGAGAGAAGCTGTGAGTGAGAGAGAGAGAAAGAGAAGCTGTGAGTGAGAGAGAGAGAGAGAAAGAGAAGCTGTGAGAGAGAGAAAGAGAAGCTGTGAGTGAGAGAGAAAGAGAAGCTGTGAGTGAGAGAGAGAGAGAAAGAGAAGCTGTGAGTGAGAGAGAGAGAAAGAGAAGCTGTGAGTGAGAGAGAGAGAAAGAAAGAGAAGCTGTGAGTGAGAGAGAGAGAAGCTGTGAGTGAGAGAGAGAGGGAGAAAGAGAAGCTGTGAGTGAGAGAGAGAGAAAGAGAAGCTGAGTGAGAGAGAGAAAGAGAAGCTGTGAGAGAGAGAGAAGTTGTGAGTGAGTGAGAGAGAGAGAAGCTGTGAGAGAAGCTGTGAGTGAGAGAGAAAGAGAGAGAAGGAGCAGCTGTGAGTGAGATAGAGAGAGAGAAAGAGAAGCTGTGAGTGAGAGAGAGAGAGAAGCTGTGAGTGAGAGAGAAAGAGAAGTTGTGAGAGAGAGAGAAAGAGAAGCTATGAGTTAGAGAGAGAGAGTGAAAGAGAAGCTGTGAGTGAGAGAGAGAGAGAGTGAGGAGCTGTGAGATAGAGAGAGAAAGAGAAGCTGTGAGTGAGAGAGAGAGAGAAAGAGAAGCTGTGAGTTAGAGAGAGACAGAGAAAGAGAAGCTGTGAGTGAGAGAGAGAGAAAAAAAGAAGCTGTGAGTGAGAAAGAGAGAGAGAGAAAGAGAAGCTGTGAGTGAGAGAGAGAGAAAGAGAAGCTGTGAGTGACAGAGTGAGATAAAGAGAAGCTGTGAGTTAGAGAGAGACAGAGAAAGAGAAGCTGTGAGTGAGAGAGAGAGAAAAAAAGAAGCTGTGAGTGAGAGAGAGAGAGAGAGAGAGAGAGAATCTGTGAGTGAGAGAGAGAGAGAGAAGCTGTGAGTGAGAGTGAGAGAGAAAGAGAAGCTGTGAGTGAGAGAGTGAGAGAAAGAGAAGCTGTGAGTGAGAGAGAGAGAAAGAAAGAGAAGCTGTGAGTGAGAGAGAGAAGCTGTGAGTGAGAGAGAGAGAAAGAGAAGCTCTGAGTGAGAGAGAGAGAAAGAGAAGCTGTGAGTGTGAGAGAGAGTGAGAAAAAGGGAAGCTGTGAGTGAGCATGAGAGAGAAGCTGTGACAGTGGGAGAGAGAAAGAGAGAAAGAGAAGCTGTGAGTGAGAGAGAGAGAAAGAAAGAGAAGTTATGAGTGAGAGAGAGAGAAGCTGTGAGTGAGAGTGAGAAGGAGAAAGAGAATCTGTGAGTGAGAGAGAGAGAGAGAGAGTAGCTGTGAGTGAGTGAGAGAGAGAGAAGCTGTGAGTGAGTGAGAGAGAGAGAGAAGCTGTGAGTGAGAGAGAAAAAGAGAAGCTGTGAGTGCGAGAGAGAGAGAAAGAGAAGCTGTGAGTGAGAGAGAGATAAAGAGAAGCTGTGAGTTAGAGAGAGAGAGAGAAAGAGAAGCTGTGAGTGAGAGAGAGAGAGAGAAAAAGAGAATCTCTGAGTGAGAGAGAGAGAGAAGCTGTGAGTAAGAGTGAGAAAGAGAAGCTTTGAGTGAGAGAGAGAGAGAGAGAGAAAGAGATGCTGTGAGTGAAAGAGTGAGAGAGAGAAAGAGAAGCTGTGAGTGAGAGAGAGATAATGAGAAGCTGTGAGTTAGAGAGAGACAGAGAAAGAGCTGTGAGTGAGAGAGAGAGAGAGAGAGAAAGAGAAGCTGTGAGTGAGAGAGAGATATAGAGAAGCTGTGAGTTAGAGAGAGAGAGAAAGAGAAGCTGTGTGTGAGAGAGAGAGAAAGAGAAGCTGTGTGAGAGAGAGAATCTGTGAGTGAGAGAGAGAGAGAAAAAGAAAGAGAAGATGTCAGTGAGTGAGGGAGAGAGAGAGAGAGAAGCTGTGAGTGAGAGAGAGAGAGAAAGATAAGCTGTGTGAGAGAGGGAGAGAAAGAGAAGCTGTGAGTGAGAGAGAGAGAGAGAGAAAGAGAAGCTGTGAGTGAGTGAGAGAGAGAAAGAGAAGCTGTGTGTGAGAGAGAGAGAAGCTGTTAGTGAGAGAGAAAGAAAGAAATAGAAGCTGTGAGTGAGTGAGAGAGAGAGAAGCTGTGAGTGAGAGAGAGAGAGAAGCTGTGAGTGAGAGAGAGAGAGAAAGAGAAGGTGTGAGTGAGAGAGAGAGAGAGAAAGAGAAGCTGTGAGAGAGAGAAAGAGAAGCTGTGAGTGAGAGAGAAAGAGAAGCTGTGAGTGAGAGAGAGAAAGAGAAGCTGTGAGTGAGAGAGAGAGAAAGAGAAGCTGTGAGTGAGAGAGAGAGAGAAAGAGAAGCTGTGTGAGAGAGAGAATCTGTGAGTGAGAGAGAGAGAGAAAGAAAGAGAAGATGTCAGTGAGAGAGGGAGAGAGAGAGAGAGAAGCTGTGAGTGAGAGAGAGAGAGAAAGATAAGCTGTGTGAGAGAGAGAATCTGTGAGTGAGAGAGAGAGAGAGAGAAAGAAAGAGAAGCTGTGAGTGAGAGAGAAAGAAAGAAATAGAAGCTGTGAGTGAGTGAGATAGAGAGAAGCTGTGTGTGAGAGAGAGAGAGAAGCTGTGAGTGAGAGAGAGAGAGAGAGAAGCTGTGAGTGAGAGAGAGAGAGAGAAAGAAAAGCTGTGAGAGAGAGAAAGAGAAGCTGTGAGTGAGAGAGAGAGAGAAAGAGAAGCTGTGAGTGAGATAGAGAGAAAGAGAAGCTGTGAGTGAGAGAGAGAGAAAGAGAAGCTGTGTGAGAGAGAGAGAGAGAAGCTGTGAGTGAGAGAGAAAGAAAGAAATAGAAGCTGTGAGTGAGTGAGAGAGAGAGAAGCTGTGAGTGACAGAGAGAAGCTGTGAGTGAGAGAGAAAGGGAAAGAGAGGCTGTGAGTGAGAGAGAGAGAGAGAGAAAGAGAAGGTGTGAGTGAGAGAGAGAGAGAGGAAGAGAAGCTGTGAGAGAGAGAGAGAAGCTGTGAGTGAGAGAGAGAGAGAGAAAGAGAAGCTGTGAGTGAGTGAGAGAGAGAGAAGCTGTGAGTGTGAGAGAGAGAAGCTGTGAGTGAGAGAGAGAGAAAGAGAAGCTGTGAGTGAGAGAGAGAGAGAGAAAGAGAAGCTGTGAGAGAGAGAAAGAGAAGCTGTGAGTGAGAGAGAAAGAGAAGCTGTGAGTGAGAGAGAGAGAGAAAGAGAAGCTGTGAGTGAGAGAGAGAGAGAGAGAGAAAGAGAAGCTGTGAGTGAGAGAGAGAGGAAGAAAGAGAAGCTGTGAGTGAGAGAGAGAGAAGCTGTGAGTGAGAGAGAGAGGGAGAAAGAGAAGCTGTGAGTGAGAGAGAGAGAAAGAGAAGCTGTGAGTGAGAGAGAGAAAGAGAAGCTGTGAGAGAGAGAGAAGTTGTGAGTGAGTGAGAGAGAGAGAAGCTGTGAGAGAAGCTGTGAGTGAGAGAGAAAGAGAGAGAAGGAGCAGCTGTGAGTGAGATAGAGAGAGAGAAAGAGAAGCTGTGAGTGAGAGAGAGAGAGAAGCTGTGAGTGAGAGAGAAAGAGAAGTTGTGAGTGAGAGAGAAAGAGAAGCTATGAGTTAGAGAGAGAGAGTGAAAGAGAAGCTGTGAGTGAGAGAGAGAGAGTGAGGAGCTGTGAGATAGAGAGAGAAAGAGAAGCTGTGAGTGAGAGAGAGAGAGAAACTGTGAGTGAGAGAGAAAGAGAAGCTGTGAGTGAGAGAGAAAGAGAAGCTGTGTGTGTGTGTGAGAGAGAGAAGCTGTGAGTGAGAGAGAGAGAAAGAGAAGCTGTGAGTGAGAGAGAGAGAGAAAGAGAAGCTGTGAGTTAGAGAGAGACAGAGAAAGAGAACCTGTGAGTGAGAGAGAGAGAAAAAAAGAAGCTGTGAGTGAGAGAGAGAGAGAGAAAGAGAAGCTGTGAGTGAGAGAGAGAGAAAGAGAAGCTGTGAGTGACAGAGTGAGATAAAGAGAAGCTGTGAGTTAGAGAGAGACAGAGAAAGAGAAGCTGTGAGTGAGAGAGAGAGAAAAAAAGAAGCTGTGAGTGAGAGAGAGAGAGAGAGAAAGAGAATTTGTGAGTGAGAGAGAGAGAGAAGCTGTGAGTGAGAGTGAGAGAGAAAGAGAAGCTGTGAGTGAGAGAGTGAGAGAAAGAGAAGCTGTGAGTGAGAGAGAGAGAAAGAAAGAGAAGCTGTGAGTGGGAGAGAGAGAGAAAGAGAAGCTCTGAGTGAGAGAGAGAGAAAGAGAAGCTGTGAGTGTGAGAGAGAGTGAGAAAAAGGGAAGCTGTGAGTGAGCGTGAGAGAGAGAAGCTGTGACAGTGGGAGAGAGAAAGAGAGAAAGAGAAGCTGTGAGTGAGAGAGAGAGAAAGAAAGAGAAGTTATGAGTGAGAGAGAGAGAAGCTGTGAGTGAGAGTGAGAAGGAGAAAGAGAATCTGTGAGTGAGAGAGAGAGAGAGTAGCTGTGAGTGAGTGAGAGAGAGAGAAGCTGTGAGTGAGTGAGAGAGAGAGAGAAGCTGTGAGTGCGAGAGAGAGAGAAAGAGAAGCTGTGAGTGAGAGAGAGATAAAGAGAAGCTGTGAGTTAGAGAGAGAGAGAGAAAGAGAAGCTGTGAGTGAGAGAGAGAGAGAAAAAAAGAGAATCTCTGAGTGAGAGAGAGAGAGAAGCTGTGAGTAAGAGTGAGAAAGAGAAGCTTTGAGTGAGAGAGAGAGAGAGAGAAAGAGATGCTGTGAGTGAAAGAGTGAGAGAGAGAAAGAGAAGCTATGAGTGAGAGAGAGATAATGAGAAGCTGTGAGTTAGAGAGAGACAGAGAAAGAGCTGTGAGTGAGAGAGAGAGAGAGAGAAAGAGAAGCTGTGAGTGAGAGAGAGATATCGAGAAGCTGTGAGTGAGAGAGAGAGAAAGAGAAGCTGTGTGAGAGAGAGAATCTGTGAGTGAGAGAGAGAGAGAGAAAGAAAGAGAAGATGTCAGTGAGTGAGGGAGAGAGAGAGAGAGAAGCTGTGAGTGAGAGAGAGAGAGAAAGATAAGCTGTGTGAGAGAGGGAGAGAAAGAGAAGCTGTGAGTGAGAGAGAGAGAGAGAGAAAGAGAAGCTGTGAGTGAGAGAGAGAGAAAGAGAAGCTGTGTGAGAGAGAGAGAGAAGCTGTTAGTGAGAGAGAAAGAAAGAAATAGAAGCTGTGAGTGAGTGAGAGAGAGAGAAGCTGTGAGTGAGAGAGAGAGAGAAGCTGTGAGTGAGAGAGAGAGAGAAAGAGAAGGTGTGAGTGAGAGAGAGAGAGAGAAAGAGAAGCTGTGAGAGAGAGAAAGAGAAGCTGTGAGTGAGAGAGAAAGAGAAGCTGTGAGTGAGAGAGAGAAAGAGAAGCTGTGAGTGAGAGAGAGAGAAAGAGAAGCTGTGAGTGAGAGAGAGAGAGAGAAAGAGAAGCTGTGTGAGAGAGAGAATCTGTGAGTGAGAGAGAGAGAGAAAGAAAGAGAAGATGTCAGTGAGAGAGGGAGAGAGAGAGAGAGAAGCTGTGAGTGAGAGAGAGAGAGAAAGATAAGCTGTGTGAGAGAGGGAGAGAAAGAGAAGTTGTGAGTTAGAGAGAGAGAGAGAAAGAGAAGCTGTGAGTGAGAGAGAGAGAGAAAAAGAAGCTGTGTGAGAGAGAGAATCTGTGAGTGAGAGAGAGAGAGAGAGAAAGAAAGAGAAGATGTCAGTGAGAGAGAGAGAGAGAGAGAGAAGCTGTGAGTGAGAGAGAGAGAGAAAGATAAGCTGTGTGAGAGAGGGAGAGAAAGAGAAGTTGTGAGTTAGAGAGAGAGAGAGAAAGAGAAGCTGTGAGTGAGAGAAAGAGAAGCTGTGTGAGAGAGAGAATCTGTGAGTGAGAGAGAGAGAGAGAAAGAAAGAGAAGATGTCAGTGAGAGAGAGAGAGAGAGAGAAGCTGTGAGTGAGAGAGAGAGAGAAAGATAAGCTGTGTGAGAGAGGGAGAGAAAGAGAAGCTGTGAGTGAGAGAGAGAGAGAGATTGAGAAGCTGTGAGTGAGAGAGAGAGAGAGAGAAGCTGTGAGTGAGAGAGAGAGAGAGAAAGAGAAGCTGTGAGTGAGAGAGAGAGAGAAAGAGAAGCTGTGAGAGAGAGAGAGAGAAGCTGTGAGTGAGAGAGAAAGAAAGAAATAGAAGCTGTGAGTGAGTGAGAGAGAGAGAAGCTGTGAGTGAGAGAGAGAGAAGCTGTGAGTGAGAGAGAGAGAGAGAAAGAGAAGCTGTGAGTGAGAGAGAGAGAGAAAGAGAAGCTGTGAGAGAGAGAAAGAGAAGCTGTGAGTGAGAGAGAAAGAGAAGCTGTGAGTGAGAGAGAGAGAAAGAGAAGCTGTGAGTGAGAGAGAGAAAGAGAAGCTGTGAGTGAGAGAGAGAGAGAGAAAGAGAAGCTGTGTGTGAGAGAGAGAAGCTGTGAGTGAGAGAGAAAGAAAGAAATAGAAGCTGTGAGTGAGTGAGAGAGAGAGAAGCTGTGAGTGAGAGAGAGAGAGAGAGAAGCTGTGAGTGAGAGAGAAAGGGAAAGAGAGGCTGTGAGTGAGAGAGAGAGAGAGAAGCTGTGAGTGAGAGAGAGAGAAAGAAAGAGAAGCTGTGAGTGAGAGAGAGAGAAGCTGTGAGTGAGAGAGAGAGGGAGAAAGAGAAGCTGTGAGTGAGAGAGAGAGAAAGAGAAGCTGTGAGTGCGAGAGAGAGAGAAAGAGAAGCTATGAGTGAGACAGAGATAAAGAGAAGCTGTGAGTTAGAGAGAGAGAGAGAAAGAGAAGCTGTGAGTGAGAGAGAGAGAGAAAAAGAGAATCTCTGAGTGAGAGAGAGAGAGAAGCTGTGAGTAAGAGAGAGAAAGAGAAGCTGTGAGTGAGAGAGAGAGAGAAAGAGATGCTGTGAGTGAAAGAGAGAGAGAGAAAGAGAAGCTGTGAGTGAGAGAGAGATAAAGAGAAGCTGTGAGTTAGAGAGAGACAGAGAAAGAGCTGTGAGTGAGAGAGAGAGAGAGAAAGAGAAGCTGTGAGTGAGAGAGAGATATAGAGAAGCTGTGAGTTAGAGAGAGAGAAAGAGAAGCTGTGAGTGAGAGAGAGAGAAAGAGAAGCTGTGTGAGAGAGAGAATCTGTGAGTGAGAGAGAGAGAGAAAGAAAGAGAAGATGTCAGTGAGTGAGGGAGAGAGAGAGAGAGAAGCTGTGAGTTAGAGAGAGAGAGAAAGAGAAGCTGTGAGTGAGACAGAGAGAAAGAGAAGCTGTGTGTGTGTGTGTGAGAGAGAAGCTGTGAGTGAGAGAGAGAGAAAGAGAAGCTGTGTGTGTGTGTGAGAGAGAGAAGCTGTGAGTGAGAGAGAAAGAGAAAGAGAAGCTGTGAGTGAGAGAGAGAGAGAAACTGTGAGTGAGAGAGAGAGAGAAGCTGTGAGTGAGTGAGTGAGAGAGAGAGAAGCTGTGAGTGAGAGAGAGAGAGAAAGAGAAGCTGTGAGTGAGTGAGTGAGAGACAAGGTGTGAGTGAGAGAGAGAGAGAGAAGCTGTGAGTGAGAGAGAAAGAAAGATAGAGAAGCTGTGAGTGAGAGAGAGAGAGAAAGAGAAGCTGTGAGTGAGAGAGAGAGAGAGAAAGAGAAGCTGTGAGTGAGAGAGAGAGAAAGAAAGAGAAGCTGTGAGTGAGAGAGATAAAGAGAAGCTGTGAGTTAGAGAGAGACAGAGAAACAGAAGCTGTGAGTGAAAGAGAGAGAGAAAGAGAATATGTTAGTGAGAGAGTGAGAGAGAGAAAGAGAAGCTGTGAGTGAGAGAGAGAGAGAAAGAGAAGTTGTGACTGAGAGAGAGATAAAGACAAGCTGTGAGATAGAGAGAGACAGAGAGAGAGAGAGTAGCTGTGAGTGAGAAAGAGAGAGAAGCTGTGAGTGAGAGAGAGAGAAAGAGATGTGAGTGAGAGAGAGAGAAAGAAAGAGAAGCTATGAGCGAGAGAGAGAGAGAGAAGCTGTGAGTGAGAGAGAGAGGGAGAAAGAGAAGCTGTGAGTGAGAAGAGAGGGAAAGAGAAGCTGTGAGTGAGAAAGAGAGACAGAGAAAGAGAAGCTGTGAGTGAGAGAGAGAGAGCTAGAAGCTGTGAGTGAGTGAGAGAGAGAAAGAGAAGCTGTGAGTGCGAGAGAGAGAGAAAGAGAAGCTGTGAGTGAGAGAGAGATTAAGAGAAGCTGTGAGTTAGAGAGAGAGAGAGAAAGAGAAGCTGTGAGTGAGAGAGAGAGAGAAAAAGAGAATCTCTGAGTGAGAGAGAGAGAAGCTGTGAGTAAGAGAGAGAAAGAGAAGCTGTGAGTGAGAGAGTGAGAGAGAGAGAAAGAGATGCTGTGAGTGAGAGAGAGATAAAGAGAAGCTGTGAGTTAGAGAGAGACAGATTAAGAGCTGTGAGTGAGAGAGAGAGAGAGAGAGAGAAAGAGAAGCTGTGAGTGAGAGAGAGATATAGAGAAGCTGTGAGTTAGAGAGAGAGAAAGAGAAGCTGTGAGTGTGAGAGAGAGAAAGAGAAGCTGGGTGAATCTGTGAGTGAGAGAGAGAGAAAGAAAGAGAAGATGTCAGTGAGTGAGGGAGAGAGAGAGAGAAGCTGTGAGTGAGTGAGAGAGAGAAAGATAAGCTCTGTCCTACTTGGTTGGTGAAAGCCTCCAAGGAGGTAACAGGTGGCTGGATAGGGGGGATAATAAATGCCTCTTTACGGGAGGGGGTATTTCCTGCACAGCTAAAACATGCTTTGGTGCGCCCCCTCCTGAAGAAAATGTCCCTCGACCCAGCTGTCCTTAACAACTACAGGCCAGTTTCCAACCTGCCCTTTTTGGGTAAGGTTTTGGAAAAGGCGGTGGCGCGTCAGCTGCAGAGTGTCCTGGAGGAAGCGGATTATCTAGACCCCTTTCAATCAGGGTTCAGGCCCGGATATGGAACGGAGACGGCATTGGTCGCACTGATGGATGATCTCTGGCGGGAGCGGGACGGGGGTTGTCCATCCGTCCTTGCTCTTCTTGACCTCTCAGCGGCTTTTGATACCGTCGACCACGGTATCCTTCTGGAACGGCTCGAAGGACTGGGGATCCAGGGCACTGTGTTGTCCTGGTTTTCCTCATTTCTGGAGGGCCGTACCCAGTCGGTATGGTTAGAGAGTGAGAGGTCCAGCCCTAGGCCCCTCAAATATGGGGTGCCTCAGGGCTCTGTGCTCTCTCCTCTCTTATTTAACATCTACATGAAGCCGCTGGGTGAGATCATTCGTTCCCACGGGGTGCGGTACCATCAGTACGCGGATGATACACAGTTGTACATCTCGGCCCGTGGGGACCCCAGTGATGCTGTTGAAATCCTATCCGGATGCCTAGAGGCCATTGGGGTCTGGATGGGGGCCAATGGGCTTCGGCTGAATCCCAGCAAGACAGAGTGGCTGTGGATAAGGGGCCCCGCGTTATCCAGGGAGTTACCATCTTTGGTACTGGATGGGGCTGTTCTGCCCCAGACAGACCCAGTGCGCAACTTGGGGGTTCTTCTGGACTCGCGGCTGCTGTTGGAAGAACAAGTGGCGGCTGTGGCCAGGAGGGCTTTTGCCCAACTTCGGGTGATTCGCCAATTGCGCACACTCCTGGACCGGGGCTCCTTGCTTATGGTCACCCATGCTCTGGTTACTTCCCGACTAGACTATTGTAATGCGCTCTACATGGGGCTGCCCTTGACGACCATTCGGAGGCTGCAGCTGGTCCAGAATGCGGCGGCCCGGGTGGTGATGGGGTGTGGGCGATATGCCCATGTCTCTCCCCTACTTCGGGAGCTGCACTGGTTACCAGTTTGTCTCCGGGTGCAATTTAAGGTGCTGGTTTTGACCTTTAAAGCCCTACATGGCAGGGGGCCGGGATACCTTAGAGACCGCATCGTCCCAAGAGTGTCTGCCCGTCCAACCAGAGCGGACAGGAGGGGTTCTCTAGTGGTGCCACCGACTAGGGATGCACATTTGTCTAGCACCCGAAGGAGGGCCTTCTCCGTGTCCGCACCAACTCTCTGGAACCTCCTGCCAATAGACCTAAGACTCCAAAGTGAACTGCTGCCCTTCAGGAAAGGAGTGAAGACCTGGCTGGCAGGGCAGGTGTGGGGCCCGAATGGGACTATGGTGCCCGCCTGCTGGCTTGTATAAGAACTTTCTCTTCCTCCTTTGTACAGTGGATGGGATGGGTGGGTGGGACATGGGTTTATTTTAAAGGGGGTGGGTTGGGGGGGGGGTTTATAATTATTTTTATAATTGTTTTTATGTTTTTTGTGAATTGTTGTGATGCCGCCCTGAGTCGGGTTCTGCCTGAGCGGGCGGCATATACAAATTTGACTAATAAATAAATAAATAAATAAGCTGTGTGAGGGAGGGAGAGAAAGAGAAGCTGTGAGTGAGAGAGAGAGAGAGAGTGAGAATCTGTGAGTGAGAGAGAGAAGCTGTGAGTGAGAGAGAGAGAGAAAGAGAAGCTGTGAGTGAGATAGAGAGAGAGAAAGAGAAGCTGTGTGAGAGAGACAGAGAAGCTGTTAGTGAGAGAGAAAGAAAGAAATAGAAGCTGTGAGTGAGTGAGAGAGAGAGAAGCTGTGAGTGAGAGAGAGAGAAGCTGTGAGTGAGAGAGAGAGAGAAAGAGAAGGTGTGAGTGAGAGAGAAAGCTGTGAGTGAGAGAGAAAGGGAAAGAGAAGCTGTGAGTGAGAGAGAGAGAGAAGCTGTGAGTGAGAGAGAGAGAGAGAAACTGTGAGTGAGAGAGAGAGAGAAGCTGTGAGTGAGTGAGTGAGAGAGAGAGAAGCTGTGAGTGAGAGAGAGAGAGAAAGAGAAGCTGTGAGTGAGTGAGTGAGAGACAAGGTGTGAGTGAGAGAGAGAGAGAGAAGCTGTGAGTGAGAGAGAAAGAAAGATAGAGAAGCTGTGAGTGAGAGAGAGAGAGAAAGAGAAGATGTGAGTGAGAGAGAGAGAGAGAAAGAGAAGCTGTGAGTGAGAGAGAGAGAGAGATAAAGAGAAGCTGTGAGTTAGAGAGAGACAGAGAAACAGAAGCTGTGAGTGAAAGAGAGAGAGAAAGAGAAGCTGTGTGTGTGAGAGAGAGAAGCTGTGAGTGAGTGTTAGAGAGAAAGAGAATATGTTAGTGAGAGAGTGAGAGAGAGAAAGAGAAGCTGTGAGTGAGAGAGAGAGAGAAAGAGAAGTTGTGACTGAGAGAGAGATAAAGACAAGCTGTGAGATAGAGAGAGACAGAGAGAGAGAGAGTAGCTGTGAGTGAGAAAGAGAGAGAAGCTGTGAGTGAGAGAGAGAGAAAGAGATGTGAGTGAGAGAGAGAAAGAGAATCTGTGAGTGAGAGAGAGAGAGAGAAAGAAAGAGAAGCTGTGAGTGAGAGAGAGATAAAGAGAAGCTGTGAGTTAGAGAGAGATAAAAAGAAGCTGTGAGTGAGAGAGAGAGAGAAAGAGAAGCTGTGAGTGTGTGTGAGAGAGAGAGAAGCTGTGAGTGAGAGAGAGAGAGAGAAAAGCTGTGAGTGAGGGAGTGAGAGAAAGAGAAGCTGTGAGTATGAGAGAAAGAGAGAGAAGCTGTGAGTGAGAGAGAGAGGGTGAAAGAGAAGCTGTGATTGTGAGAGAGAGGAAGAAAAAGGGAAGGTGTGAGTGAGCGTGAGAGAGAGAGAGAGAAGCTGTGACAGTGGGAGAGAGAGAGAGAGAAAGAGAAGCTGTGAGTGAGAGAGAGAGAAAGAAAGAGAAGCTATGAGCGAGAGAGAGAGAGAGAAGCTGTGAGTGAGAGAGAGAGGGAGAAAGAGAAGCTGTGAGTGAGAAGAGAGGGAAAGAGAAGCTGTGAGTGAGAAAGAGAGACAGAGAAAGAGAAGCTGTGAGTGAGAGAGAGAGAGCTAGAAGCTGTGAGTGAGTGAGAGAGAGAAAGAGAAGCTGTGAGTGCGAGAGAGAGAAAAAGAGAAGCTGTGAGTGAGAGAGAGATTAAGAGAAGCTGTGAGTTAGAGAGAGAGAGAGAAAGAGAAGCTGTGAGTGAGAGAGAGAGAGAAAAAGAGAATCTCTGAGTGAGAGAGAGAGAAGCTGTGAGTAAGAGAGAGAAAGAGAAGCTGTGAGTGAGAGAGTGAGAGAGAGAGAAAGAGATGCTGTGAGTGAGAGAGAGATAAAGAGAAGCTGTGAGTTAGAGAGAGACAGATTAAGAGCTGTGAGTGAGAGAGAGAGAGAGAGAAAGAGAAGCTGTGAGTGAGAGAGAGATATAGAGAAGCTGTGAGTTAGAGAGAGAGAAAGAGAAGCTGTGAGTGTGAGAGAGAGAAAGAGAAGCTGTGTGAATCTGTGAGTGAGAGAGAGAGAGAGAAAGAAAGAGAAGATGTCAGTGAGTGAGGGAGAGAGAGAGAGAAGCTGTGAGTGAGAGAGAGAGAGAAAGATAAGCTGTGTGAGAGAGGGAGAGAAAGAGAAGCTGTGAGTGAGAGAGAGAGAGAGAGAGAGTGAGAATCTGTGAGTGAGAGAGAGAAGTTGTGAGTGAGAGAGAGAGAGAAAGAGAAGCTGTGAGTGAGATAGAGAGAGAGAAAGAGAAGCTGTGTGAGAGAGACAGAGAAGCTGTTAGTGAGAGAGAAAGAAAGAAATAGAAGCTGTGAGTGAGTGAGAGAGAGAGAAGCTGTGAGTGAGAGAGAGAGAGAAGCTGTGAGTGAGAGAGAGAGAGAAAGAGAAGGTGTGAGTGAGCTAGAGAGAGAAAGAGAAGCTGTGAGTGAGAGAGAGAAAGAGAAGCTGTGAGTGTGAGAGAGAGAAAGAGAAGCTGTGAGTGAGAGAGAGAGAAAGAGAAGCTGTGTGAGAGAGAGAATCTGTGAGTGAGAGAGAGAGAGAGAAAGAAAGAGAAGATGTCAGTGAGAGAGGGAGAGAGAGAGAAGCTGTGAGTGAGAGAGAGAGAGAAAGATAAGCTGTGTGAGAGAGGGAGAGACAGAGAAGCTGTGAGTGAGAGAGAGAGAGAGAGAGAAAGAGAAGCTGTGAGTGAGAGAGAGAGAGAAAGAGAAGCTGTGTGTGTGAGAGAGAGAAGCTGTTAGTGAGAGAGAAGGAAAGAAATAGAAGCTGTGAGTGAGTGAGAGAGAGAGAAGCTGTGAGTGAGAGAGAGAGAGAAGCTGTGAGTGAGAGAGAGAGAGAAAGAGAAGGTGTGAGTGAGAGAGAGAGAGAGAAAGAGAAGCTGTGAGAGAGAGAAAGAGAAGCTGTGAGTGAGAGAGAAAGAGAAGCTGTGAGTGAGAGAGAGAAAGAGAAGCTGTGAGTGAGAGAGAGAGAAAGAGAAGCTGTGAGTGAGAGAGAGAGAGAAAGAGAAGCTGTGTGTGAGAGAGAATCTGTGAGTGAGAGAGAGAGAGAAAGAAAGAGAAGATGTCAGTGAGAGAGGGAGAGAGAGAGAGAGAAGCTGTGAGTGAGAGAGAGAGAGAAAGATAAGCTGTGTGAGAGAGGGAGAGAAAGAGAAGTTGTGAGTTAGAGAGAGAGAGAGAAAGAGAAGCTGTGAGTGAGAGAGAGAGAGAAAAAGAAGCTGTGTGAGAGAGAGAATCTGTGAGTGAGAGAGAGAGAGAGAGAAAGAAAGAGAAGATGTCAGTGAGAGAGAGAGAGAGAAGCTGAGTGAGAGAGAGAGAGAAAGATAAGCTGTGTGAGAGAGGGAGAGAAAGAGAAGCTGTGAGTGAGAGAGAGAGAGAGTGAGAAGCTGTGAGTGAGAGAGAGAGAGAGAGAAGCTGTGAGTGAGAGAGAGAGAGAGAAAGATAAGCTGTGAGTGAGAGAGAGAGAGAAAGAGAAGCTGTGAGAGAGAGAGAGAGAAGCTGTGAGTGAGAGAGAAAGAAAGAAATAGAAGCTGTGAGTGAGTGAGAGAGAGAGAAGCTGTGAGTGAGAGAGAGAGAAGCTGTGAGTGAGAGAGAGAGAGAGAGAAAGAGAAGCTGTGAGTGAGAGAGAGAGAGAAAGAGAAGCTGTGAGAGAGAGAAAGAGAAGCTGTGAGTGAGAGAGAAAGAGAAGCTGTGAGTGAGAGAGAGAGAAAGAGAAGCTGTGAGTGAGAGAGAGAAAGAGAAGCTGTGAGTGAGAGAGAGAGAGAGAAAGAGAAGCTGTGTGAGAGAAAGAGAAGCTGTGAGTGAGAGAGAAAGAAAGAAATAGAAGCTGTGAGTGAGTGAGAGAGAGAGAAGCTGTGAGTGAGAGAGAGAGAGAGAGAAGCTGTGAGTGAGAGAGAAAGGGAAAGAGAGGCTGTGAGTGAGAGAGAGAGAGAGAAGCTGTGAGTGAGAGAGAGAGAAAGAAAGAGAAGCTGTGAGTGAGAGAGAGAGAAGCTGTGAGTGAGAGAGAGAGGGAGAAAGAGAAGCTGTGAGTGAGAGAGAGAGAAAGAGAAGCTGTGAGTGCGAGAGAGAGAAAAAGAGAAGCTATGAGTGAGAGAGAGATAAAGAGAAGCTGTGAGTTAGAGAGAGAGAGAAAGAGAAGCTGTGAGTGAGAGAGAGAGAGAAAAAGAGAATCTCTGAGTGAGAGAGAGAGAGAAGCTGTGAGTAAGAGAGAGAAAGAGAAGCTGTGAGTGAGAGAGAGAGAGAGAGAAAGAGATGCTGTGAGTGAAAGAGAGAGAGAGAAAGAGAAGCTGTGAGTGAGAGAGAGATAAAGAGAAGCTGTGAGTTAGAGAGAGACAGAGAAAGAGCTGTGAGTGAGAGAGAGAGAGAGAAAGAGAAGCTGTGAGTGAGAGAGAGATATAGAGAAGCTGTGAGTTAGAGAGAGAGAAAGAGAAGCTGTGAGTGAGAGAGAGAGAAAGAGAAGCTGTGTGAGAGAGAGAATCTGTGAGTGAGAGAGAGAGAGAGAAAGAAAGAGAAGATGTCAGTGAGTGAGGGAGAGAGAGAGAGAGAAGCTGTGAGTTAGAGAGAGAGAGAGAAAGAGAAGCTGTGAGTGAGACAGAGAGAAAGAGAAGCTGTGTGTGTGTGAGAGAGAGAGAAGCTGTGAGTGAGAGAGAGAGAAAGAGAACCTGTGAGTGAGAGAGAAAGCTGTGAGTGAGAGAGAAAGAGAAAGAGAAGCTGTGAGTGAGAGAGAGAGAAGCTGTGAGTGAGAGAGAGAGAGAGAAACTGTGAGTGAGAGAGAGAGAGAGAAGCTGTGAGTGAGTGAGTGAGAGAGAGAGAAGCTGTGAGTGAGAGAGAGAGAGAAAGAGAAGCTGTGAGTGAGTGAGTGAGAGACAAGGTGTGAGTGAGAGAGAGAGAGAGAAGCTGTGAGTGAGAGAGAAAGAAAGATAGAGAAGCTGTGAGTGAGTGAGAGAGAGAAAGAGAAGCTGTGAGTGAGAGAGAGAGAGAGAAAGAGAAGCTGTGAGAGAGAGAGAAAGAAAGAGAAGCTGTGAGTGAGAGAGATAAAGAGAAGCTGTGAGTTAGAGAGAGACAGAGAAACAGAAGCTGTGAGTGAAAGAGAGAGAGAAAGAGAAGCTGTGTGTGTGAGAGAGAGAAGCTGTGAGTGAGTGAGAGAGAGAAAGAGAATATGTTAGTGAGAGAGTGAGAGAGAGAAAGAGAAGCTGTGAGTGAGAGAGAGAGAGAGAGAGAAGTTGTGACTGAGAGAGAGATAAAGACAAGCTGTGAGATAGAGAGAGACAGAGAGAGAGAGAGTAGCTGTGAGTGAGAAAGAGAGAGAAGCTGTGAGTGAGAGAGAGAGAAAGAGATGTGAGTGAGAGAGAGAAAGAGAATCTGTGAGTGAGAGAGAGAGAGAGAAAGAAAGAGAAGCTGTGAGTGAGAGAGAGATAAAGAGAAGCTGTGAGTTAGAGAGAGATAAAGAGAAGCTGTGAGTGAGAGAGAGAGAGAAAGAGAAGCTGTGAGTGTGTGAGAGAGAGAGAGAAGCTGTGAGTGAGAGAGAGAGAGAGAAAAGCTGTGAGTGAGGGAGTGAGAGAAAGAGAAGCTGTGAGTATGAGAGAAAGAGAGAGAAGCTGTGAGTGAGAGAGAGAGGGTGAAAGAGAAGCTGTGATTGTGAGAGAGAGGAAGAAAAAGGGAAGGTGTGAGTGAGCGTGAGAGAGAGAGAGAGAAGCTGTGACAGTGGGAGAGAGAGAGAGAAAGAGAAGCTGTGAGTGAGAGAGAGAGAAAGAAAGAGAAGCTATGAGCGAGACAGAGAGAGAGAAGCTGTGAGTGAGAGAGAGAGGGAGAAAGAGAAGCTGTGAGTGAGAAGAGAGGGAAAGAGAAGCTGTGAGTGAGAAAGAGAGACAGAGAAAGAGAAGCTGTGAGTGAGAGAGAGAGAGCTAGAAGCTGTGAGTGAGTGAGAGAGAGAAAGAAAGAGAAGCTGTGAGTGCGAGAGAGAGAGAAAGAGAAGCTGTGAGTGAGAGAGAGATTAAGAGAAGCTGTGAGTTAGAGAGAGAGAGAGAAAGAGAAGCTGTGAGTGAGAGAGAGAGAGAGAAAAAGAGAATCTCTGAGTGAGAGAGAGAGAAGCTGTGAGTAAGAGAGAGAAAGAGAAGCTGTGAGTGAGAGAGAGAGAGAGAGAGAAAGAGATGCTGTGAGTGAGAGAGAGATAAAGAGAAGCTGTGAGTTAGAGAGAGACAGAGAAAGAGCTGTGAGTGAGAGAGAGAGAGAGAGAGAAAGAGAAGCTGTGAGTGAGAGAGAGATATAGAGAAGCTGTGAGTTAGAGAGAGAGAAAGAGAAGCTGTGAGTGTGAGAGAGAGAAAGAGAAGCTGTGTGAATCTGTGAGTGAGAGAGAGAGAGAGAAAGAAAGAGAAGATGTCAGTGAGTGAGGGAGAGAGAGAGAGAGAAGCTGTGAGTGAGAGAGAGAGAGAAAGATAAGCTGTGTGAGAGAGGGAGAGAAAGAGAAGCTGTGAGTGAGAGAGAGAGAGAGAGAGTGAGAATCTGTGAGTGAGAGAGAGAAGCTGTGAGTGAGAGAGAGAGAGAAAGAGAAGCTGTGAGTGAGATAGAGAGAGAGAAAGAGAAGCTGTGTGAGAGAGACAGAGAAGCTGTTAGTGAGAGAGAAAGAAAGAAATAGAAGCTGTGAGTGAGTGAGAGAGAGAGAAGCTGTGAGTGAGAGAGAGAGAGAAGCTGTGAGTGAGAGAGAGAGAAAGAGAAGGTGTGAGTGAGCTAGAGAGAGAAAGAGAAGCTGTGAGTGAGAGAGAGAAAGAGAAGCTGTGAGTGTGTGAGAGAGAAAGAGAAGCTGTGAGTGAGAGAGAGAGAGAAGGAGAAGCTGTGTGAGAGAGAGAATCTGTGAGTGAGAGAGAGAGAGAGAGAGAAAGAGAAGATGTCAGTGAGAGAGGGAGAGAGAGAGAGAAGCTGTGAGTGAGAGAGAGAGAGAAAGATAAGCTGTGTGAGAGAGGGAGAGAAAGAGAAGCTGTGAGTGAGAGAGAGAGTGAGAAGCTGTGAGTGAGAGAGAGAGAGAGAGAAGATGTGAGTGAGAGAGTGAGAGAGAGAAAGAGGTGTGAGTGAGAGAGAGAGAGAAAGAAAGAGAAGCTATGAGCGAGAGAGAGAGAGAGAAGCTGTGAGTGAGAGAGAGAGGGAGAAAGAGAAGCTGTGAGTGAGAAGAGAGGGAAAGAGAAGCTGTGAGTGAGAAAGAGAGACAGAGAAAGAGAAGCTGTGAGTGAGAGAGAGAGAGCTAGAAGCTGTGAGTGAGTGAGAGAGAGAAAGAAAGAGAAGCTGTGAGTGCGAGAGAGAGAGAAAGAGAAGCTGTGAGTGAGAGAGAGATTAAGAGAAGCTGTGAGTTAGAGAGAGAGAGAGAAAGAGAAGCTGTGAGTGAGAGAGAGAGAGAGAAAAAGAGAATCTCTGAGTGAGAGAGAGAGAAGCTGTGAGTAAGAGAGAGAAAGAGAAGCTGTGAGTGAGAGAGAGAGAGAGAGAGAAAGAGATGCTGTGAGTGAGAGAGAGATAAAGAGAAGCTGTGAGTTAGAGAGAGACAGAGAAAGAGCTGTGAGTGAGAGAGAGAGAGAGAGAGAAAGAGAAGCTGTGAGTGAGAGAGAGATATAGAGAAGCTGTGAGTTAGAGAGAGAGAAAGAGAAGCTGTGAGTGTGAGAGAGAGAAAGAGAAGCTGTGTGAATCTGTGAGTGAGAGAGAGAGAGAGAAAGAAAGAGAAGATGTCAGTGAGTGAGGGAGAGAGAGAGAGAGAAGCTGTGAGTGAGAGAGAGAGAGAAAGATAAGCTGTGTGAGAGAGGGAGAGAAAGAGAAGCTGTGAGTGAGAGAGAGAGAGAGAGAGTGAGAATCTGTGAGTGAGAGAGAGAAGCTGTGAGTGAGAGAGAGAGAGAGAAAGAGAAGCTGTGAGTGAGATAGAGAGAGAGAAAGAGAAGCTGTGTGAGAGAGACAGAGAAGCTGTTAGTGAGAGAGAAAGAAAGAAATAGAAGCTGTGAGTGAGTGAGAGAGAGAGAAGCTGTGAGTGAGAGAGAGAGAGAAGCTGTGAGTGAGAGAGAGAGAAAGAGAAGGTGTGAGTGAGCTAGAGAGAGAAAGAGAAGCTGTGAGTGAGAGAGAGAAAGAGAAGCTGTGAGTGTGTGAGAGAGAAAGAGAAGCTGTGAGTGAGAGAGAGAGAGAAGGAGAAGCTGTGTGAGAGAGAGAATCTGTGAGTGAGAGAGAGAGAGAGAGAGAAAGAGAAGATGTCAGTGAGAGAGGGAGAGAGAGAGAGAAGCTGTGAGTGAGAGAGAGAGAGAAAGATAAGCTGTGTGAGAGAGGGAGAGAAAGAGAAGCTGTGAGTGAGAGAGAGAGTGAGAAGCTGTGAGTGAGAGAGAGAGAGAGAGAAGATGTGAGTGAGAGAGTGAGAGAGAGAAAGAGGTGTGAGTGAGAGAGAGAGAGAGAAAGAGAAGCTGTGAGTGAGAGAGAGAGAGAGAAAGAGAAGCTGTGAGAGAGAGAGAGAAGCTGTGAGTGAGAGAGAAAGAAAGAAATAGAAGCTGTGAGTGAGTGAGAGAGAGAGAAGCTGTGTGTGAGAGAGAGAGAGAAGCTGTGAGTGAGTGAGAGAGAGAGAGAAGCTGTGAGTGAGAGAGAGAGAGAGAAAGAAAAGCTGTGAGAGAGAGAAAGAGAAGCTGTGAGTGAGAGAGAGAGAGAAAGAGAAGCTGTGAGTGAGAGAGAGAGAAAGAGAAGCTGTGAGTGAGAGAGAGAGAAAGAGAAGCTGTGAGAGAGAGAGAGAGAGAAGCTGTGAGTGAGAGAGAAAGAAAGAAATAGAAGCTGTGAGTGAGTGAGAGAGAGAGAAGCTGTGAGTGAGAGAGAGAAGCTGTGAGTGAGAGAGAAAGGGAAAGAGAGGTTGTGAGTGAGAGAGAGAGAGAAAGAGAAGGTGTGAGTGAGAGAGAGAGAGGAAGAGAAGCTGTGTGTGAGAGAGAGAAGCTGTGAGTGAGAGAGAAAGAAAGAAATAGAAGCTGTGAGTGAGTGAGAGAGAGAAGCTGTGAGTGTGAGAGAGAGAAGCTGTGAGTGAGAGAGAGAGAAAGAGAAGCTGTGAGTGAGAGAGAGAGAGAGAAAGAGAAGTTGTGAGAGAGAGAAAGAGAAGCTGTGAGTGAGAGAGAAAGAGAAGCTGTGAGTGAGAGAGAGAGAGAAAGAGAAGCTGTGAGTGAGAGAGAGAGAGAGAGAAAGAGAAGCTGTGAGTGAGAGAGAGAGAAAGAAAGAGAAGCTGTGAGTGAGAGAGAGAGAAGCTGTGAGTGAGAGAGAGAGGGAGGGAGAAAGAGAAGCTGTGAGTGAGAGAGAGAGAAAGAGAAGCTGTGAGTGAGAGAGAGAAAGAGAAGCTGTGAGAGAGAGAGAAGTTGTGAGTGAGTGAGAGAGAGAGAAGCTGTGAGAGAAGCTGTGAGTGAGAGAAAAAAAAAGAGAAGGAGCAGCTGTGAGTGAGATAGAGAGAGAGAAAGAGAAGCTGTGAGTGAGAGAGAGAGAGAAGCTGTGAGTGAGAGAGAAAGAGAAGTTGTGAGTGAGAGAGAAAGAGAAGCTATGAGTTAGAGAGAGAGAGTGAAAGAGAAGCTGTGAGTGAGAGAGAGAGAGAGTGAGGAGCTGTGAGATAGAGAGAGAAAGAGAAGCTGTGAGTGAGAGAGAGAGAGAGAAACTGTGAGTGAGAGAGAAAGAGAAGCTGTGAGTGAGAGAGAAAGAGAAGCTGTGTGTGTGTGAGAGAGAGAGAAGCTGTGAGTGAGAGAGAGAGAAAGAGAAGCTGTGAGTGAGAGAGAGAGAGAAAGAGAAGCTGTGAGTTAGAGAGAGACAGAGAAAGAGAAGCTGTGAGTGAGAGAGAGAGAAAAAAAGAAGCTGTGAGTGAGAGAGAGAGAGAGAAAGAGAAGCTGTGAGTGAGAGAGAAAGAGAAGCTGTGAGTGACAGAGTGAGATAAAGAGAAGCTGTGAGTTAGAGAGAGACAGAGAAAGAGAAGCTGTGAGGGAGAGAGAGAAAAGAAGAAGCTGTGAGTGAGAGAGAGAGAGAGAGAGAAAGAGAAGCTGTGAGTGAGTGAGAGAGAGAGAAGCTGTGAGTGAGAGTGAGAGAGAAAGAGAAGCTGTGAGTGAGAGAGTGAGAGAAAGAGAAGCTGTGAGTGAGAGAGAAAGAAAGAGAAGCTGTGAGTGAGAGAGAGAAGCTGTGAGTGAGAGAGAGAGAAAGAGAAGCTCTGAGTGAGAGAGAGAGAAAGAGAAGCTGTGAGTTAGAGAGAGAGAAAGAGAAGCTGTGAGTGTGAGAGAGAGAAAGAGAAGCTGTGTGAATCTGTGAGTGAGAGAGAGAGAGAGAAAGAAAGAGAAGATGTCAGTGAGTGAGGGAGAGAGAGAGAGAGAAGCTGTGAGTGAGAGAGAGAGAGAGAAAGATAAGCTGTGTGAGAGAGGGAGAGAAAGAGAAGCTGTGAGTGAGAGAGAGAGAGAGAGAGTGAGAATCTGTGAGTGAGAGAGAGAAGCTGTGAGTGAGAGAGAGAGAGAGAAAGAGAAGCTGTGAGTGAGATAGAGAGAGAGAAAGAGAAGCTGTGTGAGAGAGACAGAGAAGCTGTTAGTGAGAGAGAAAGAAAGAAATAGAAGCTGTGAGTGAGTGAGAGAGAGAGAAGCTGTGAGTGAGAGAGAGAGAGAAGCTGTGAGTGAGAGAGAGAGAGAAAGAGAAGGTGTGAGTGAGCTAGAGAGAGAAAGAGAAGCTGTGAGTGAGAGAGAGAAAGAGAAGCTGTGAGTGTGAGAGAGAGAAAGAGAAGCTGTGAGTGAGAGAGAGAGAGAAGGAGAAGCTGTGTGAGAGAGAGAATCTGTGAGTGAGAGAGAGAGAGAGAGAGAAAGAGAAGATGTCAGTGAGAGAGGGAGAGAGAGAGAGAAGCTGTGAGTGAGAGAGAGAGAGAAAGATAAGCTGTGTGAGAGAGGGAGAGAAAGAGAAGCTGTGAGTGAGAGAGAGAGTGAGAAGCTGTGAGTGAGAGAGAGAGAGAGAGAAGATGTGAGTGAGAGAGTGAGAGAGAGAAAGAGGTGTGAGTGAGAGAGAGAGAGAGAGAAAGAGAAGCTGTGAGTGAGAGAGAGAGAGAGAAAGAGAAGCTGTGAGAGAGAGAGAGAAGCTGTGAGTGAGAGAGAAAGAAAGAAATAGAAGCTGTGAGTGAGTGAGAGAGAGAGAAGCTGTGTGTGTGAGAGAGAGAGAAGCTGTGAGTGAGTGAGAGAGAGAGAGAAGCTGTGAGTGAGAGAGAGAGAGAGAAAGAAATGCTGTGAGAGAGAGAAAGAGAAGCTGTGAGTGAGAGAGAGAGAGAAAGAGAAGCTGTGAGTGAGAGAGAGAGAAAGAGAAGCTGTGAGTGAGAGAGAGAGAAAGAGAAGCTGTGAGAGAGAGAGAGAGAGAAGCTGTGAGTGAGAGAGAAAGAAAGAAATAGAAGCTGTGAGTGTGAGAGAGAGAGAAGCTGTGAGTGAGAGAGAGAAGCTGTGAGTGAGAGAGAAAGGGAAAGAGAGGCTGTGAGTGAGAGAGAGAGAGAGAAAGAGAAGGTGTGAGTGAGAGAGAGAGAGAGGAAGAGAAGCTGTGTGTGAGAGAGAGAAGCTGTGAGTGAGAGAGAAAGAAAGAAATAGAAGCTGTGAGTGAGTGAGAGAGAGAGAAGCTGTGAGTGTGAGAGAGAGAATCTGTGAGTGAGAGAGAGAGAAAGAGAAGCTGTGAGTGAGAGAGAGAGAGAGAAAGAGAAGCTGTGAGAGAGAGAAAGAGAAGCTGTGAGTGAGAGAGAAAGAGAAGCTGTGAGTGAGAGAGAGAGAGAAAGAGAAGCTGTGAGTGAGAGAGAGAGAGAGAGAAAGAGAAGCTGTGAGTGAGAGAGAGAGAAAGAAAGAGAAGCTGTGAGTGAGAGAGAGAGAAGCTGTGAGTGAGAGAGAGAGGGAGGGAGAAAGAGAAGCTGTGAGTGAGAGAGAGAGAAAGAGAAGCTGTGAGTGAGAGAGAGAAAGAGAAGCTGTGAGAGAGAGAGAAGTTGTGAGTGAGTGAGAGAGAGAGAAGCTGTGAGAGAAGCTGTGAGTGAGAGAAAAAAAAAAGAGAAGGAGCAGCTGTGAGTGAGATAGAGAGAGAGAAAGAGAAGCTGTGAGTGAGAGAGAGAGAGAAGCTGTGAGTGAGAGAGAAAGAGAAGTTGTGAGTGAGAGAGAAAGAGAAGCTATGAGTTAGAGAGAGAGAGTGAAAGAGAAGCTGTGAGTGAGAGAGAGAGAGAGTGAGGAGCTGTGAGATAGAGAGAGAAAGAGAAGCTGTGAGTGAGAGAGAGAGAGAGAAACTGTGAGTGAGAGAGAAAGAGAAGCTGTGAGTGAGAGAGAAAGAGAAGCTGTGTGTGTGTGAGAGAGAGAGAAGCTGTGAGTGAGAGAGAGAGAAAGAGAAGCTGTGAGTGAGAGAGAGAGAGAAAGAGAAGCTGTGAGTTAGAGAGAGACAGAGAAAGAGAAGCTGTGAGTGAGAGAGAGAGAAAAAAAGAAGCTGTGAGTGAGAGAGAGAGAGAGAAAGAGAAGCTGTGAGTGAGAGAGAAAGAGAAGCTGTGAGTGACAGAGTGAGATAAAGAGAAGCTGTGAGTTAGAGAGAGACAGAGAAAGAGAAGCTGTGAGGGAGAGAGAGAGAAAAGAAGAAGCTGTGAGTGAGAGAGAGAGAGAGAGAGAAAGAGAAGCTGTGAGTGAGCGTGAGAGAGAGAAGCTGTGACAGTGGGAGAGAGAAAGAGAGAAAGAGAAGCTGTGAGTGAGAGAGACAGAAAGAAAGAGAAGTTATGAGTGAGAGAGAGAGAAGCTGTGAGTGAGAGTGAGAAGGAGAAAGAGAATCTGTGAGTGAGAGAGAGAGAGAGAGTAGCTGTGAGTGAGTGAGAGAGAGAGAAGCTGTGAGTGAGTGAGAGAGAGAGAGAAGCTGTGAGTGAGAGAGAGAAAGAGAAGCTGTGAGTGCGAGAGAGAGAGAAAGAGAAGCTGTGAGTGAGAGAGAGATAAAGAGAAGCTGTGAGTTAGAGAGAGAGAGAGAAAGAGAAGCTGTGAGTGAGAGAGAGAGAGAGAAAAAGAGAATCTCTGAGTGAGAGAGAGAGAGAAGCTGTGAGTAAGAGTGAGAAAGAGAAGCTTTGAGTGAGAGAGAGAGAGAGAAAGAGATGCTGTGAGTGAAAGAGTGAGAGAGAGAAAGAGAAGCTGTGAGTGAGAGAGAGATAATGAGAAGCTGTGAGTTAGAGAGAGACAGAGAAAGAGCTGTGAGTGAGAGAGAGAGAGAGAGAAAGAGAAGCTGTGAGTGAGAGAGAGATATAGAGAAGCTGTGAGTTAGAGAGAGAGAGAAAGAGAAGCTGTGAGTGAGAGAGAGAGAGAGAAAGAGGAGCTGCGTGAGAGAGAGAATCTGTGAGTGAGAGAGAGAGAGAAAGAAAGAGAAGATGTCAGTGAGTGAGGGAGAGAGAGAGAGAAGCTGTGAGTGAGAGAGAGAGAGAAAGATAAGCTGTGTGAGAGAGGGAGAGAAAGAGAAGCTGTGAGTGAGAGAGAGAGAGAGAGAAAGAGAAGCTGTGAGTGAGAGAGAGAGAGAGAGAGAAGCTGTGTGTGAGAGAGAGAGAAGCTGTTAGTGAGAGAGAAAGAAAGAAATAGAAGCTGTGAGTGAGTGAGAGAGAGAGAAGCTGTGAGTGAGAGAGAGAGAGAAGCTGTGAGTGAGAGAGAGAGAGAAAGAGAAGGTGTGAGTGAGAGAGAGAGAGAGAAAGAGAAGCTGTGAGAGAGAGAAAGAGAAGCTGTGAGTGAGAGAGAAAGAGAAGCTGTGAGTGAGAGAGAGAAAGAGAAGCTGTGAGTGAGAGAGAGAGAAAGAGAAGCTGTGAGTGAGAGAGAGAGAGAAAGAGAAGCTGTGTGAGAGAGAGAATCTGTGAGTGAGAGAGAGAGAGAAAGAAAGAGAAGATGTCAGTGAGAGAGGGAGAGAGAGAGAGAGAAGCTGTGAGTGAGAGAGAGAGAAAGATAAGCTGTGTGAGAGAGGGAGAGAAAGAAAAGTTGTGAGTTAGAGAGAGAGAGAAAGAGAAGCTGTGAGTGAGAGAGAGAGAGAAAAAGAAGCTGTGTGAGAGAGAGAATCTGTGAGTGAGAGAGAGAGAGAGAGAAAGAAAGAGAAGATGTCAGTGAGAGAGAGAGAGAGAGAGAAGCTGTGAGTGAGAGAGAGAGAGAAAGATAAGCTGTGTGAGAGAGGGAGAGAAAGAGAAGCTGTGAGTGAGAGAGAGAGAGAGAGTGAGAAGCTGTGAGTGAGAGAGAGAGAGAGAGAAGCTGTGAGTGAGAGAGAGAGAGAGAAAGAGAAGCTGTGAGTGAGAGAGAGAGAGAAAGAGAAGCTGTGTGAGAGAGAGAGAGAAGCTGTGAGTGAGAGAGAAAGAAAGAAATAGAAGCTGTGAGTGAGTGAGAGAGAGAGAAGCTGTGAGTGAGAGAGAGAGAAGCTGTGAGTGAGAGAGAGAGAGAGAGAAAGAGAAGCTGTGAGTGAGAGAGAGAGAGAAAGAGAAGCTGTGAGAGAGAGAAAGAGAAGCTGTGAGTGAGAGAGAAAGAGAAGCTGTGAGTGAGAGAG
Organism: Bradypodion ventrale; assembly: GCA_035047345.1. Lineage (NCBI taxonomy): Eukaryota > Metazoa > Chordata > Lepidosauria > Squamata > Chamaeleonidae > Bradypodion > Bradypodion ventrale. The sequence goes on along the minus strand of JAWDJE010000018.1, from coordinate 6,987,293 downwards.
AGAGACAGAGAAGCTGTGAGTGAGAGAGAGAAAGAGAAGCTGTGAGTGAGAGAGAGAGAGAAAGAGAAGCTGTGTGAGAGAGAGAGAAGCTGTGAGTGAGAGAGAAAGAAAGAAATAGAAGCTGTGAGTGAGTGAGAGAGAGAGAAGCTGTGAGTGAGAGAGAGAGAGAGAAGCTGTGAGTGAGAGAGAAAGGGAAAGAGAGGCTGTGAGTGAGAGAGAGAGAGAAGCTGTGAGTGAGAGAGAGAGAAAGAAAGAGAAGCTGTGAGTGAGAGAGAGAGAAGCTGTGAGTGTGAGAGAGAGAAGCTGTGAGTGAGAGAGAGAGAAAGAGAAGCTGTGAGTGAGAGAGAGAGAGAGAAAGAGAAGCTGTGAGAGAGAGAAAGAGAAGCTGTGAGTGAGAGAGAAAGAGAAGCTGTGAGTGAGAGAGAGAGAGAAAGATAAGCTGTGTGAGAGAGGGAGAGAAAGAGAAGTTGTGAGTTAGAGAGAGAGAGAAAGAGAAGCTGTGAGTGAGAGAGATAGAGAAAAAGAAGCTGTGTGAGTGAGAGAGAGAGAGAGAGAAAGAACGAGAAGATGTCAGTGAGAGAGAGAGAGAGAGAGAAGCTGTGAGTGAGAGAGAGAGAGAGAAAGATAAGCTGTGTGAGAGAGGGAGAGAAAGAGAAGCTGTGAGTGAGAGAGAGAGAGAGAGAGTGAGAAGCTGTGAGTGAGAGAGAGAGAGAGAAGCTGTGAGTGAGAGAGAGAGAGAAAGAGAAGCTGTGAGTGAGAGAGAGAGAAAGAGAAGCTGTGAGAGAGAGAGAGAGAAGCTGTGAGTGAGAGAGAAAGAAAGAAATAGAAGCTGTGAGTGAGTGAGAGAGAGAGAAGCTGTGAGTGAGAGAGAGAGAAGCTGTGAGTGAGAGAGAGAGAGAGAGAAAGAGAAGCTGTGAGTGAGAGAGAGAGAGAAAGAGAAGCTGTGAGAGAGAGAAAGAGAAGCTGTGAGTGAGAGAGAAAGAGAAGCTGTGAGTGAGAGAGAGAGAAAGAGAAGCTGTGAGTGAGAGAGAGAAAGAGAAGCTGTGAGTGAGAGAGAGAGAGAGAAAGAGAAGCTGTGTGAGAGAGAGAGAAGCTGTGAGTGAGAGAGAAAGAAAGAAATAGAAGCTGTGAGTGAGTGAGAGAAGCTGTGTGTGAGAGAGAGAGAGAGAGAAGCTGTGAGTGAGAGAGAAAGGGAAAGAGAGGCTGTGAGTGAGAGAGAGAGAGAGAAGCTGTGAGTGAGAGAGAGAGAAAGAAAGAGAAGCTGTGAGTGAGAGAGAGAGAAGCTGTGAGTGAGAGAGAGAGGGAGAAAGAGAAGCTGTGAGTGAGAGAGAGAGAAAGAGAAGCTGTGAGTGAGAGAGAGAAAGAGAAGCTGTGATAGAGAGAGAAGTTGTGAGTGAGTGAGAGAGAGAGAAGCTGTGAGAGAAGCTGTGAGTGAGAGAGAAAGAGAGAGAAGGAGCAGCAGTGAGTGAGATAGAGAGAGAGAAAGAGAAGCTGTGAGTGAGAGAGAGAGAGAAGCTGTGAGTGAGAGAGAAAGAGAAGTTGTGAGTGAGAGAGAAAGAGAAGCTATGAGTTAGAGAGAGAGAGTGAAAGAGAAGCTGTGAGTGAGAGAGAGAGAGTGAGGAGCTGTGAGATAGAGAGAGAAAGAGAAGCTGTGAGTGAGAGAGAGAGAGAAACTGTGAGTGAGAGAGAAAGAGAAGCTGTGAGTGAGAGAGAAAGAGAAGCTGTGTGTGTGTGAGAGAGAGAGAAGCTGTGAGAGAGAGAGAAAGAGAAGCTGTGAGTGAAAGAGAGAGAGAAAGAGAAGCTGTGAGTTACAGAGAGACAGAGAAAGAGAAGCTGTGAGTGAGAGAGAGAGAAAAAAGAAGCTGTGAGTGAGAGAGAGAGAGAGAGAAAGAGAAGCTGTGAGTGAGAGAGAGAGAAGCTGTGAGTGTGAGAGAGAGAAGCTGTGAGTGAGAGAGAGAGAAAGTGAAGCTGTGAGTGAGAGAGAGAGAGAGAAAGAGAAGCTGTGAGAGAGAGAAAGAGAAGCTGTGAGTGAGAGAGAAAGAGAAGCTGTGAGTGAGAGAGAGAGAAAGAGAAGCTGTGAGTGAGAGAGAGAGAGAGAGAAAGAGAAGCTGTGAGTGAGAGAGAGAGAGAAAGAAAGAGAAGCTGTGAGTGAGAGAGAGAGAAGCTGTGAGTGAGAGAGAGAGGGAGAAAGAGAAGCTGTGAGTGAGAGAGAGAGAAAGAGAAGCTGTGAGTGAGAGAGAGAAAGAGAAGCTGTGAGAGAGAGAGAAGTTGTGAGTGAGTGAGAGAGAGAGAAGCTGTGAGAGAAGCTGTGAGTGAGAGAGAAAGAGAGAGAAGGAGCAGCTGTGAGTGAGATAGAGAGAGAGAAAGAGAAGCTGTGAGTGAGAGAGAGAGAGAAGCTGTGAGTGAGAGAGAAAGAGAAGTTGTGAGTGAGAGAGAAAGAGAAGCTATGAGTTAGAGAGAGAGAGTGAAAGAGAAGCTGTGAGTGAGAGAGAGAGAGAGTGAGGAGCTGTGAGATAGAGAGAGAAAGAGAAGCTGTGAGTGAGAGAGAGAGAGAGAAACTGTGAGTGAGAGAGAAAGAGAAGCTGTGAGTGAGAGAGAAAGAGAAGCTGTGTGTGTGTGAGAGAGAGAGAAGATGTGAGTGAGAGAGAGAGAAAGAGAAGCTGTGAGTGAGAGAGAGAGAGAAAGAGAAGCTGTGAGTTAGAGAGAGACAGAGAAAGAGAAGCTGTGAGTGAGAGAGAGAGAAAAAAAGAAGCTGTGAGTGAGAGAGAGAGAGAGAGAGAAAGAGAAGCTGTGAGTGAGAGAGAGAGAAAGAGAAGCTGTGAGTTAGAGAGAGACAGAGAAAGAGAAGCTGTGAGTGAGAGAGAGAGAAAAAAAGAAGCTGTGAGTGAGAGAGAGAGAGAGAGAAAGAGAAGCTGTGAGTGAGAGAGAGAGAAAGAGAAGCTGTGAGTGACAGAGTGAGATAAAGAGAAGCTGTGAGTTAGAGAGAGACAGAGAAAGAGAAGCTGTGAGTGAGAGAGAGAGAGAAAAAGAAGCTGTGAGTGAGAGAGAGAGAGAGAGAAAGAGAAGCTGTGAGTGAGAGAGAGAGAGAGAGGCTGTGAGTGAGAGTGAGAGAGAAAGAGAAGCTGTGAGTGAGAGAGTGAGAGAAAGAGAAGCTGTGAGTGAGAGAGAGAGAAAGAAAGAGAAGCTGTGAGTGAGAGAGAGAAGCTGTGAGTGAGAGAGAGAGAAAGAGAAGCTCTGAGTGAGAGAGAGAGAAAGAGAAGCTGTGAGTGTGAGAGAGAGTGAGAAAAAGGGAAGCTGTGAGTGAGCGTGAGAGAGAGAAGCTGTGACAGTGGGAGAGAGAAAGAGAGAAAGAGAAGCTGTGAGTGAGAGAGAGAGAAAGAAAGAGAAGTTATGAGTGAGAGAGAGAGAAGCTGTGAGTGAGAGTGAGAAGGAGAAAGAGAATCTGTGAGTGAGAGAGAGAGAGAGAGTAGCTGTGAGTGAGTGAGAGAGAGAAGCTGTGAGTGAGTGAGAGAGAGAGAGAAGCTGTGAGTGAGAGAGAGAAAGAGAAGCTGTGAGTGCGAGAGAGAGAGAAAGAGAAGCTGTGAGTGAGAGAGAGATAAAGAGAAGCTGTGAGTTAGAGAGAGAGAGAAAGAGAAGCTGTGAGTGAGAGAGAGAGAGAGAAAAAGAGAATCTCTGAGTGAGAGAGAGAGAGAAGCTGTGAGTAAGAGTGAGAAAGAGAAGCTTTGAGTGAGAGAGAGAGAGAGAGAAAGAGATGCTGTGAGTGAAAGAGTGAGAGAGAGAAAGAGAAGCTGTGAGTGAGAGAGAGATAATGAGAAGCTGTGAGTTAGAGAGAGACAGAGAAAGAGCTGTGAGTGAGAGAGAGAGAGAGAGAAAGAGAAGCTGTGAGTGAGAGAGAGATATAGAGAAGCTGTGAGTTAGAGAGAGAGAGAAAGAGAAGCTGTGAGTGAGAGAGAGAGAAAGAGAAGCTGTGTGAGAGAGAGAATCTGTGAGTGAGAGAGAGAGAGAGAAAGAAAGAGAAGATGTCAGTGAGTGAGGGAGAGAGAGAGAGAAGCTGTGAGTGAGAGAGAGAGAGAAAGATAAGCTGTGTGAGAGAGGGAGAGAAAGAGAAGCTGTGAGTGAGAGAGAGAGAGAGAGAAAGAGAAGCTGTGAGTGAGAGATAGATAGAAAGAGAAGCTGTGTGTGAGAGAGAGAGAAGCTGTTAGTGAGAGAGAAAGAAAGAAATAGAAGCTGTGAGTGAGTGAGAGAGAGAGAAGCTGTGAGTGAGAGAGAGAGAAGCTGTGAGTGAGAGAGAGAGAGAAAGAGAAGGTGTGAGTGAGAGAGAGAGAGAGAAAGAGAAGCTGTGAGAGAGAGAAAGAGAAGCTGTGAGTGAGAGAGAAAGAGAAGCTGTGAGTGAGAGAGAGAAAGAGAAGCTGTGAGTGAGAGAGAGAGAAAGAGAAGCTGTGAGTGAGAGAGAGAGAAAGAGAAGCTGTGTGAGAGAGAGAATCTGTGAGTGAGAGAGAGAGAGAAAGAAAGAGAAGATGTCAGTGAGAGAGGGAGAGAGAGAGAGAAGCTGTGAGTGAGAGAGAGAGAGAAAGATAAGCTGTGTGAGAGAGGGAGAGAAAGAGAAGTTGTGAGTTAGAGAGAGAGAGAAAGAGAAGCAGTGAGTGAGAGAGATAGAGAAAAAGAAGCTGTGTGAGTGAGAGAGAGAGAGAGAGAAAGAACGAGAAGATGTCAGTGAGAGAGAGAGAGAGAGAGAGAAGCTGTGAGTGAGAGAGAGAGAGAGAAAGATAAGCTGTGTGAGAGAGGGAGAGAAAGAGAAGCTGTGAGTGAGAGAGAGAGAGAGAGTGAGAAGCTGTGAGTGAGAGAGAGAGAGAGAAGCTGTGAGTGAGAGATAGAGAGAGAAAGAGAAGCTGTGAGTGAGAGAGAGAGAAAGAGAAGCTGTGAGAGAGAGAGAGAGAAGCTGTGAGTGAGAGAGAAAGAAAGAAATAGAAGCTGTGAGTGAGTGAGAGAGAGAGAAGTTGTGAGTGAGAGAGAGAGAAGCTGTGAGTGAGAGAGAGAGAGAGAGAAAGAGAAGCTGTGAGTGAGAGAGAGAGAGAAAGAGAAGCTGTGAGAGAGAGAAAGAGAAGCTGTGATTTAGAGAGAAAGAGAAGCTGTGAGTGAGAGAGAGAGAAAGAGAAGCTGTGAGTGAGAGAGAGAAAGAGAAGCTGTGAGTGAGAGAGAGAGAGAGAAAGAGAAGCTGTGTGAGAGAGAGAGAAGCTGTGAGTGAGAGAGAAAGAAAGAAATAGAAGCTGTGAGTGAGTGAGAAAGAGAGAAGCTGTGAGTGAGAGAGAGAGAAAGAGAAGCTGTGAGTGAGAGAGAGAGAAAGAGAAGCTGTGAGAGAGAGAAAGAGAAGCTGTGAGTGAGAGAGAAAGAGAAGCTGTGAGTGAGAGAGAGAGAGAAAGAGAAGCTGTGAGTGAGAGAGAGAGAGAGAGAAAGAGAAGCTGTGAGTGAGAGAGAGAGAGAGAGAAAGAAAGAGAAGCTGTGAGTGAGAGAGAGAGAAGCTGTGAGTGAGAGAGAGAGAGAGAAAGAGAAGCTGTGAGTGAGAGAGAGAGAAAGAGAAGCTGTGAGTGAGAGAGAGAAAGAGAAGCTGTGAGAGAGAGAGAAGTTGTGAGTGAGTGAGAGAGAAGCTGTGAGAGAAGCTGTGAGTGAGAGAGAAAGAGAGAGAAGGAGCAGCTGTGAGTGAGATAGAGAGAGAGAGAAAGAGAAGCTGTGAGTGAGAGAGAGAGAGAAGCTGTGAGTGAGAGAGAAAGAGAAGTTGTGAGTGAGAGAGAAAGAGAAGCTATGAGTTAGAGAGAGAGAGTGAAAGAGAAGCTGTGAGTGAGAGAGAGAGAGAGTGAGGAGCTGTGAGATAGAGAGAGAAAGAGAAGCTGTGAGTGAGAGAGAGAGAGAGAAACTGTGAGTGAGAGAGAAAGAGAAGCTGTGAGTGAGAGAGAAAGAGAAGCTGTGTGTGTGTGAGAGAGAGAGAAGCTGTGAGTGAGAGAGAGAGAAAGAGAAGCTGTGAGTGAGAGAGAGAGAGAAAGAGAAGCTGTGAGTTAGAGAGAGACAGAGAAAGAGAAGCTGTGAGTGAGAGAGAGAGAAAAAAAGAAGCTGTGAGTGAGAGAGAGAGAGAGAAAGAGAAGCTGTGAGTGAGAGAGAGAGAAAGAGAAGCTGTGAGTGACAGAGTGAGATAAAGAGAAGCTGTGAGTTAGAGAGAGACAGAGAAAGAGAAGCTGTGAGTGAGAGAGAGAGAAAAAAAGAAGCTGTGAGTGAGAGAGAGAGAGAAAGAGAAGCTGTGAGTGAGAGAGAGAGAGAGAAGCTGTGAGTGAGAGTGAGAGAGAAAGAGAAGCTGTTAGTGAGAGAGTGAGAGAAAGAGAAGTTGTGAGTGAGAGAGAGAGAAAGAAAGAGAAGCTGTGAGTGAGAGAGAGAAGCTGTGAGTGAGAGAGAGAGAAAGAGAAGCTCTGAGTGAGAGAGAGAGAAAGAGAAGCTGTGAGTGTGAGAGAGAGTGAGAAAAAGGGAAGCTGTGAGTGAGCGTGAGAGAGAGAAGCTGTGACAGTGGGAGAGAGAAAGAGAGAAAGAGAAGCTGTGAGTGAGAGAGAGAGAAAGAAAGAGAAGTTATGAGTGAGAGAGAGAAGCTGTGAGTGAGAGTGAGAAGGAGAAAGAGAATCTGTGAGTGAGAGAGAGAGAGAGAGTAGCTGTGAGTGAGTGAGAGAGAGAGAAGCTGTGAGTGAGTGAGAGAGAGAGAAGCTGTGAGTGAGAGAGAGAAAGAGAAGCTGTGAGTGCGAGAGAGAGAGAAAGAGAAGCTGTGAGTGAGAGAGAGATAAAGAGAAGCTGTGAGTTAGAGAGAGAGAGAGAGAGAGAAGCTGTGAGTGAGAGAGAGAGAGAGAAAAAGAGAATCTCTGAGTGTGAGAGAGAGAGAAGCTGTGAGTAAGAGTGAGAAAGAGAAGCTGTGAGTGAGAGAGAGAGAGAGAGAAAGAGATGCTGTGAGTGAAAGAGAGAGAGAGAGAAAGAGAAGCTGTGAGTGAGAGAGAGATAATGAGAAGCTGTGAGTTAGAGAGAGACAGAGAAAGAGCTGTGAGTGAGAGAGAGAGAGAGAGAAAGAGAAGCTGTGAGTGAGAGAGAGATATAGAGAAGCTGTGAGTTAGAGAGAGAGAGAAAGAGAAGCTGTGAGTGAGAGAGAATGAAAGAGAAGCTGTGTGAGAGAGAGAATCTGTGAGTGAGAGAGAGAGAGAAAGAAAGAGAAGATGTCAGTGAGTGAGGGAGAGAGAGAGAGAGAAGCTGTGAGTGAGAGAGAGAGAGAAAGATAAGCTGTGTGAGAGAGGGAGAGAAAGAGAAGCTGTGAGTGAGAGAGAGAGAGAGAGAAAGAGAAGCTGTGAGTGAGAGAGAGAGAGAGAAGCTGTGAGTGAGAGAGAGAGAAGCTGTGAGTGAGAGAGAGAGAGAAAGAAAGAGAAGGTGTGAGTGAGAGAGAGAAAGAGAAAGAGAAGCTGTGAGAGAGAGAAAGAGAAGCTGTGAGTGAGAGAGAAAGAGAAGCTGTGAGTGAGAGAGAGAAAGAGAAGCTGTGAGTGAGAGAGAGAGAAAGAGAAGCTGTGAGTGAGAGAGAGAGAGAAAGAGAAGCTGTGTGAGAGAGACAATTTGTGAGTGAGAGAGAGAGAGAAAGAAAGAGAAGATGTCATTGAGAGAGGGAGAGAGAGAGAGAGAAGCTGTGAGTGAGAGAGAGAGAGAAAGATAAGCTGTGTGAGAGAGGGAGAGAAAGAGAAGTTGTGAGTTAGAGAGAGAGAGAGAAAGAGAAGCTGTGAGTGAGAGAGAGAGAAAGAGAAGCTGTGTGAGAGAGAGAATCTGTGAGTGAGAGAGAGAGAGAGAGAAAGAAAGAGAAGATGTCAGTGAGAGAGAGAGAGAGAGAAGCTGTGAGTGAGAGAGAGAGAGAAAGATAAGCTGTGTGAGAGAGGGTGAGAAAGAGAAGCTGTGAGTGAGAGAGAGAGAGAGAGTGAGAAGCTGTGAGTGAGAGAGAGAGAGAAGCTGTGAGTGAGAGAGAGAGAGAGAAAGAGAAGCTGTGAGTGAGAGAGAGAGAGAAAGAGAAGCTGTGAGAGAGAGAGAGAGAAGCTGTGAGTGAGAGAGAGAGAAAGAAATAGAAGCTGTGAGTGAGTGAGAGAGAGAGAAGCTGTGAGTGAGAGAGAGAGAAGCTGTGAGTGAGAGAGAGAGAGAGAAAGAGAAGCTGTGAGTGAGAGAGAGAGAGAAAGAGAAGCTGTGACAGAGAGAAAGAGAAGCTGTGAGTGAGAGAGAAAGAGAAGCTGTGAGTGAGAGAGAGAGAAAGAGAAGCTGTGAGTGAGAGAGAGAAAGAGAAGCTGTGAGTGAGAGAGAGAGAGAGAAAGAGAAGCTGTGAGAGAGAGAGAGAAGCTGTGAGTGAGAGAGAAAGAAAGAAATAGAAGCTGTGAGTGAGTGAGAGAGAGAGAAGCTGTGAGTGAGAGAGAGAGAGAGAAGCTGTGAGTGAGAGAGAAAGGGAAAGAGAGGCTGTGAGTGAGAGAGAGAGAAGCTGTGAGTGAGAGAGAGAGAAAGAAAGAGAAGCTGTGAGTGAGAGAGAGAGAAGCTGTGAGTGAGAGAGAGAGGGAGAAAGAGAAGCTGTGAGTGAGAGAGAGAGAAAGAGAAGCTGTGAGTGAGAGAGAGAAAGAGAAGCTGTGATAGAGAGAGAAGTTGTGAGTGAGTGAGAGAGAGAGAAGCTGTGAGAGAAGCTGTGAGTGAGAGAGAAAGAGAGAGAAGGAGCAGCTGTGAGTGAGATAGAGAGAGAGAAAGAGAAGCTGTGAGTGAGAGAGAGAGAGAAGCTGTGAGTGAGAGAGAAAGAGAAGTTGTGAGTGAGAGAGAAAGAGAAGCTATGAGTTAGAGAGAGAGAGTGAAAGAGAAGCTGTGAGTGAGAGAGAGAGAGAGTGAGGAGCTGTGAGATAGAGAGAGAAAGAGAAGCTGTGAGTGAGAGAGAGAGAGAAACTGTGAGTGAGAGAGAAAGAGAAGCTGTGAGTGAGAGAGAAAGAGAAGCTGTGTGTGTTTGAGAGAGAGAGAAGCTGTGAGTGAGAGAGAGAGAAAGAGAAGCTGTGAGTGAGAGAGAGAGAGAAAGAGAAGCTGTGAGTTAGAGAGAGACAGAGAAAGAGAAGCTGTGAGTGAGAGAGAGAGAAAAAAGAAGCTGTGAGTGAGAGAGAGAGAGAGAGAAAGAGAAGCTGTGAGTGAGAGAGAGAGAAAGAGAAGCTGTGAGTGACAGAGTGAGATAAAGAGAAGCTGTGAGTTAGAGAGAGACAGAGAAAGGGAAGCTGTGAGTGAGAGAGAGAGAAAAAAAGAAGCTGTGAGTGAGAGAGAGAGAGAGAAAGAGAAGCTGTGAGTGAGAGAGAGAGAGAGAAGCTGTGAGTGAGAGTGAGAGAGAAAGAGAAGCTGTGAGTGAGAGAGTGAGAGAAAGAGAAGCTGTGAGTGAGAGAGAGAGAAAGAAAGAGAAGCTGTGAGTGAGAGAGAGAAGCTGTGAGTGAGAGAGAGAGAAAGAGAAGCTCTGAGTGAGAGAGAGAGAAAGAGAAGCTGTGAGTGTGAGAGAGAGTGAGAAAAAGGGAAGCTGTGAGTGAGCGTGAGAGAGAGAAGCTGTGACAGTGGGAGAGAGAAAGAGAGAAAGAGAAGCTGTGAGTGAGAGAGAGAGAAAGAAAGAGAAGTTATGAGTGAGAGAGAGAGAAGCTGTGAGTGAGAGAGAGAAGGAGAAAGAGAATCTGTGAGTGAGAGAGATAGAGAGTAGCTGTGAGTGAGAGAGAGAGAGAGAAGCTGTGAGTGAGTGAGAGAGAGAGAAGCTGTGAGTGAGAGAGAGAAAGAGAAGCTGTGAGTGCGAGAGAGAGAGAAAGAGAAGCTGTGAGTGAGAGAGAGATAAAGAGAAGCTGTGAGTTAGAGAGAGAGAGAGAGAGAAGCTGTGTGTGAGAGAGAGAGAGAAAAAGAGAATCTCTGAGTGAGAGAGAGAGAGAAGCTGTGAGTAAGAGAGAGAAAGAGAAGCTGTGAGTGAGAGAGAGAGAGAAAGAGATGCTGTGAGTGAAAGAGAGAGAGAGAGAGAGAAGCTGTGAGTGAGAGAGAGATAATGAGAAGCTGTGAGTTAGAGAGAGACAGAGAAAGAGCTGTGAGTGAGAGAGAGAGAGAGAGAGAGAAGCTGTGAGTGAGAGAGAGATATAGAGAAGCTGTGAGTTAGAGAGAGAGAGAAAGAGAAGCTGTGAGTGAGAGAGAGAGAAAGAGAAGCTGTGTGAGAGAGAGAATCTGTGAGTGAGAGAGAGAGAGAGAAAGAAAGAGAAGATGTCAGTGTGTGAGGGAGAGAGAGAGAGAGAAGCTGTGAGTGAGAGAGAGAGAAAAAAAGAAGCTGTGAGTGAGAGAGAGAGAGAGAAAGAGAAGCTGTGAGTGAGTGAGAGAGAGAGAAGCTGTGAGTGAGAGTGAGAGAGAAAGAGAAGCTGTGAGTGAGAGAGTGAGAGAAAGAGAAGCTGTGAGTGAGAGAGAGAGAAAGAAAGAGAAGCTGTGAGTGAGAGAGAGAAGCTGTGAGTGAGAGAGAGAGAAAGAGAAGCTCTGAGTGAGAGAGAGAGAAAGAGAAGCTGTGAGTGTGAGAGAGAGTGAGAAAAAGGGAAGCTGTGAGTGAGCGTGAGAGAGAGAAGCTGTGACAGTGGGAGAGAGAAAGAGAGAAAGAGAAGCTGTGACTGAGAGAGAGAGAAAGAAAGAGAAGTTATGAGTGAGAGAGAGAGAAGCTGTGAGTGAGAGAGAGAAGGAGAAAGAGAATCTGTGAGTGAGAGAGAGAGAGTAGCTGTGAGTGAGAGAGAGAGAGAGAAGCTGTGAGTGAGTGAGAGAGAGAGAGAAGCTGTGAGTGAGAGAGAGAAAGAGAAGCTGTGAGTGCGAGAGAGAGAGAAAGAGAAGCTGTGAGTGAGAGAGAGATAATGAGAAGCTGTGAGATAGAGAGAGAGAGAGAGAAGCTGTGAGTGAGAGAGAGAGAGAAAAAGAGAATCTCTGAGTGAGAGAGAGAGAGAAGCTGTGAGTAAGAGAGAGAAAGAGAAGCTGTGAGTGAGAGAGAGAGAGAGAGAAAGAGATGCTGTGAGTGAAAGAGAGAGAGAGAGAAAGAGAAGCTGTGAGTGAGAGAGAGATAATGAGAAGCTGTGAGTTAGAGAGAGACAGAGAAAGAGCTGTGAGTGAGAGAGAGAGAGAGAGAAAGAGAAGCTGTGAGTGAGAGAGAGATATAGAGAAGCTGTGAGTTAGAGCGAGAGAGAAAGAGAAGCTGTGTGAGAGAGAGAGAAAGAGAAGCTGTGTGAGAGAGAGAATCTGTGAGTGAGAGAGAGAGAGAGAAAGAAAGAGAAGATGTCAGTGAGTGAAGGAGAGAGAGAGAGAGAAGCTGTGAGTGAGAGAGAGAGAGAAAGATAAGCTTTGTGAGAGAGGGAGAGAAAGAGAAGCTGTGAGTGAGAGAGAGAGAGAGAGTGTGAGAATCTGTGAGTGAGAGAGAGAGAAGCTGTGAGTGAGAGAGAGAGAGAGAGAAAGAGAAGCTGTGAGTGAGAGAGAGAGAGAGAAAGAGAAGCTGTGTGTGTGAGAGAGAGAAGCTGTTAGTGAGAGAGAAAGAAAGAAATAGAAGCTGTGAGTGAGTGAGAGAGAGATAAGCTGTGAGTGAGAGAGAGAGAAGCTGTGAGTGAGAGAGAGAGAAAGAGAAGGTGTGAGTGAGAGAGAGAGAGAGAAAGAGAAGCTGTGAGAGAGAGAAAGAGAAGCTGTGAGTGAGAGAGAAAGAGAAGCTGTGCGTGAGAGAGAGAAAGAGAAGCTGTGAGTGAGAGAGAGAGAAAGAGAAGCTGTGAGTGAGAGAGAGAGAGAAAGAGAAGCTGTGTGTGAGAGAGAATCTGTGAGTGAGAGAGAGAGAGAAAGAAAGAGAAGATGTCAGTGAGAGAGGGAGAGAGAGAGAGAGAAGCTGTGAGTGAGAGAGAGAGAAAGATAAGCTGTGTGAGAGAGGGAGAGAAAGAGAAGATGTGAGTTAGAGAGAGAGAGAAAGAGAAGCTGTGAGTAAGAGAGAGAGAGAAAGAGAAGCTGTGTGAGAGAGAGAATCTGTGAGTGAGAGAGAGAGAGAGAGAAAGAAAGAGAAGACGTCAGTGAGAGAGGGAGAGAGAGAGAGAAGCTGTGAGTGAGAGAGAGAGAGAAAGATAAGCTGTGTGAGTGAGGGAGAGAAAGAGAAGCTGTGAGTGAGAGAGAGAGAGAGAGTGAGAAGCTGTGAGTGAGAGAGAGAGAGAGAAGCTGTGAGTGAGAGAGAGAGAGAGAAAGAGAAGCTGTGAGTGAGAGAGAGAGAGAAAGAGAAGCTGTGAGAGAGAGAGAGAGAAGCTGTGAGTGAGAGAGAAAGAAAGAAATAGAAGCTGTGAGTGAGTGAGAGAGAGAGAAGCTGTGAGTGAGAGAGAGAGAGAAGCTGTGAGTGAGAGAGAGAGAGAGAAAGAGAAGCTGTGAGTGAGAGAGAGAGAGAAAGAGAAGCTGTGTGAGAGAGAAAGAGAAGCTGTGAGTGAGAGAGAAAGAGAAGCTGTGAGTGAGAGAGAGAGAAAGAGAAGCTGTGAGTGAGAGAGAGAAAGAGAAGCTGTGAGTGAGAGAGAGAGAAAGAGAAGCTGTGAGAGAGAGAGAGAGAAGCTGTGAGTGAGAGAGAAAGAAAGAAATAGAAGCTGTGAGTGAGTGAGAGAGAGAGAAGCTGTGAGTGAGAGAGAGAGAGAGAAGCTGTGAGTGAGAGAGAAAGGGAAAGAGAGGCTGTGAGTGAGAGAGAGAGAGAGAGAGAAAGAGAAGCTGTGTGTGAGAGAGAGAAGCTGTGAGTGAGAGAGAAAGAAAGAAATAGAAGCTGTGAGTGAGTGAGAGAGAGAGATGCTGTGAGTGAGAGAGAGAGAGAAGCTGTGTGAGAGAGAGAGAGAGAGAGAAAGAGAAGCTGTGAGTGAGAGAGAGAAAGAGAAGTTGTGAGAGAGAGAAAGGGAAGCTGTGAGTGAGAGAGAAAGAGAAGCTGTGAGTGAGAGAGAGAGAAAGAGAAGCTGTGAGAGAGAGAGAAGCTGTGAGTGAGAGAGAGTGATTGAAAGAGAAGCTGTGAGAGAGAGAGAAGCTGTGAGTGAGAGAGAAAGAAAGAAATAGAAGCTGTGAGTGAGTGAGAGAGAGAGAAGCTGTGAGTGAGTGAGAGAGAGAAGCTGTGAGTGAGAGAGAAAGGGAAAGAGAGGCTGTGAGTGAAAGAGAGAGAGACAAGCTGTGAGTAAGAGAGAGAGAGAAGCTGTGAGTGTGAGAGAAAGAGAGGCTGTGAGTGAGAGAGAGAGAGAAGCTGAGTGAGAGAGAGATAAAGAGAAGCTGTGAGTTAGAGAGAGAGAGAGAAAGAGAAGCTGTGAGTGAGACAGAGAGAAAGAGAAGCTGTGTGTGTGTGTGTGAGAGAGAAGCTGTGAGTGAGAGAGAGAGAAATAGAAGCTGTGAGTGAGAGAGAAAGCTGTGAGTGAGAGAGAAAGAGAAAGAGAAGCTGTGAGTGAGAGAGAGAGAGAAGCTGTGAGTGAGAGAGAGAGAGAAACTGTGAGTGAGAGAGAGAGAGAGAAGCTGTGAGTGAGTGAGTGAGAGAGAGAGAAGCTGTGAGTGAGAGAGAGAGAAAGAAAGAGAAGTTATGAGTGAGAGAGAGAGAAGCTGTAAGTGAGAGAGAGAGGGAGAAAGAGAAGCTGTGTGAGAGAGAGAGAAAGAGAAGCTGTGAGTGAGAGGGACAGACAGAGAAAGAGAAGCTGTGAGTGAGAAAGAGAGAGCTAGAAGCTGTGAGTGAGTGAGAGAGAGAGAAGCTGTGAGTGAGAGAGAGAAAGAGAAGCTGTGAGTGAGAGAGAGAGAGAGAAAGAGAAGCTGTGAGTGAGAGAGAGAGAGAAGCTGTGAGTGAGAGTGAGAGAGAAAGAGAAGCTGTGAGTGAGAGAGTGAGAGAAAGAGAAGCTGTGAGTGAGAGAGAGAGAAAGAAAGAGAAGCTGTGAGTGAGAGAGAGAAGCTGTGAGTGAGAGAGAGAGAAAGAGAAGCTCTGAGTGAGAGAGAGAGAAAGAGAAGCTGTGAGTGTGAGAGAGAATGAGAAAAAGGGAAGCTGTGAGTGAGCGTGAGAGAGAGAAGCTGTGACAGTGGGAGAGAGAAAGAGAGAAAGAGAAGCTGTGAGTGAGAGAGAGAGAAAGAAAGAGAAGTTATGAGTGAGAGAGAGAGAAGCTGTGAGTGAGAGAGAGAAGGAGAAAGAGAATCTGTGAGTGAGAGAGAGAGAGAGAGAGAGTAGCTGTGAGTGAGAGAGAGAGAGAGAAGCTGTGAGTGAGTGAGAGAGAGAGAGAAGCTGTGAGTGAGAGAGAGAAAGAGAAGCTGTGAGTGCGAGAGAGAGAGAGAAAGAGAAGCTGTGAGTGAGAGAGAGATAAAGAGAAGCTGTGAGTTAGAGAGAGAGAGAAAGAGAAGCTGTGAGTGAGAGAGAGAGAGAAAAAGAGAATCTCTGAGTGAGAGAGAGAAGCTGTGAGTGAGAGAAAGATAAGCTCTGAGTGAGAGAGAGAGAAAGAGAAGCTGTGAGTGTGAGAGAGAGTGAGAAAAAGGGAAGCTGTGAGTGAGCATGAGAGAGAGAAGCTGTGACAGTGGGAGAGAGAAAGAGAGAAAGAGAAGCTGTGAGTGAGAGAGAGAAAAAGAAAGAGAAGTTATGAGTGAGAGAGAGAGAAGCTGTGAGTGAGAGAGAGAAGGAGAAAGAGAATCTGTGAGAGAGAGAGAGAGAGAGTAGCAGTGAGTGAGAGAGAGAGAGAAGCTGTGAGTGAGAGAGAGAAAGAGAAGCTGTGAGTGAGAGAGAGAGAGAGAGAGAAAGAGAAGCTGTGAGTGAGAGAGAGATAAAGAGAAGCTGTGAGTTAGAGAGAGAGAGAAAGAGAAGCTGTGAGTGAGAGAGAGAGAGAGAAAGAGAAGCTGTGTGAGAGAGGGAATCTGTGAGTGAGAGAGAGAGAGAGAGAAAGAAAGAGAAGATGTCAGTGAGAGAGGGAGAGAGAGAGAGAAGCTGTGAGTGAGAGAGAGAGAGAAAGATAAGCTGTGTAAGAGAGGGAGAGAAAGAGAAGCTGTGAGTGAGTGAGAGAGAGAGTGAGAAGCTGTGAGTGAGTGAGAGAGAGAGAAGCTGTGAGTGAGAGAGACAGAGAGAAAGAGAAGCTGTGAGTGAGAGAGAGAGAAAGAGAAGCTGTGAGAGAGAGAGAGAAGCTGTCAGTGAGAGAGAAAGAAAGAAATAGAAGCTGTGAGTGAGTGAGAGAGAGAGAAGCTGTGAGTGAGAGAGAGAGAGAAGCTGTGAGTGAGAGAGAGAGAGAGAGAAAGAGAAGCTGTGAGTGAGAGAGAGAGAGAAAGAGAAGCTGTGAGAGAGAGAATGAGAAGCTGTGAGTGAGAGAGAAAGAGAAGCTGTGAGTGAGAGAGAGAGAAAGAGAAGCTGTGAGTGAGAGAGAGAAAGAGAAGCTGTGAGTGAGAGAGAGAGAGAAAGAGAAGCTGTGAGAGAGAGAGAAGCTGTGAGTGAGAGAGAAAGAAAGAAATAGATGCTGTGAGTGAGTGAGAGAGAGAAGCTGTGAGTGAGAGAGAGAGAGAGAAGCTGTGAGTGAGAGAGAAAGGGAAAGTGAGGCTGTGAGTGAGAGAGAGAGAGAGAAAGAAAAGTTGTGAGTGAGAGAGAGAGAGAGAAAGAGAAGCTGTGAGAGAGAGAGAGAAGCTGTGAGTGAGAGAGAAAGAAAGAAATAGAAGCTGTGAGTGAGTGAGAGAGAGAGAAGCTGTGAGTGAGAGAGAGAGAGAAGCTGTGAGTGAGAGAGAGAGAGAGAAAGAGAAGCTGTGAGTGAGAGAGAGAAAGAGAAGTTGTGAGAGAGAGAAAGGGAAGCTGTGAGTGAGAGAGAAAGAGAAGCTGTGAGTGAGAGAGAGAGAAAGAGAAGCTGTGTGTGTGAGAGAGAGAGAGAAGCTGTGAGTGAGAGAGAGAGAGAGAGAGAGAAAGAGAAGCTGTGAGAGAGAGAGAAGCTGTGAGTGAGAGAGAAAGAAAGAAATAGAAGCTGTGAGTGAGTGAGAGAGAGAGAAGCTGTGAGTGAGTGAGAGAGAGAAGCTGTGAGTGAGAGAGAAAGGGAAAGAGAGGCTGTGAGTGAAAGAGAGAGAGAGAGAAGCTGTGAGTAAGAGAGAGAGAGAAGCTGTGAGTGTGAGAGAAAGAGAGGCTGTGAGTGAGAGAGAGAGAGAAGCTGAGTGAGAGAGAGATAAAGAGAAGCTGTGAGTTAGAGAGAGAGAGAGAAAGAGAAGCTGTGAGTGAGACAGAGAGAAAGAGAAGCTGTGTGTGTGTGTGAGAGAGAAGCTGTGAGTGAGAGAGAGAGAAAGAGAAGCTGTGAGTGAGAGAGAAAGCTGTGAGTGAGAGAGAAAGAGAAAGAGAAGCTGTGAGTGAGAGAGAGAGAGAAGCTCTGAGTGAGAGAGAGAGAGAGAAACTGTGAGTGAGTGAGAGAGAGAGAAGCTGTGAGTGAGTGAGAGAGAGAGAGAAGCTGTGAGTGAGAGAGAGAGAAAGAAAGAGAAGTTATGAGTGAGAGAGAGAGAAGCTGTAAGTGAGAGAGAGAGGGAGAAAGAGAAGCTGTGAGAGAGAGAGAGAAAGAGAAGCTGTGAGTGAGAGAGACAGACAGAGAAAGAGAAGCTGTGAGTGAGAGAGAGAGAGCTGGAAGCTGTGAGTGAGAGAGAGAGAAAGAGAAGCTCTGAGTGAGAGAGAGAGAAAGAGAAGCTGTGAGTGTGAGAGAGAGTGAGAAAAAGGGAAGCTGTGAGTGAGCGTGAGAGAGAGAAGCTGTGAGTGAGAGAGAGAGAAAGAGAAGCTCTGAGTGAGAGAGAGAGAAAGAGAAGCTGTGAGTGTGAGAGAGAGTGAGAAAAAGGGAAGCTGTGAGTGAGCGTGAGAGAGAGAAGCTGTGACAGTGGGAGAGAGAAAGAGAGAAAGAGAAGCTGTGACTGAGAGAGAGAGAAAGAAAGAGAAGTTATGAGTGAGAGAGAGAGAAGCTGTGAGTGAGAGAGAGAAGGAGAAAGAGAATCTGTGAGTGAGAGAGAGAGAGTAGCTGTGAGTGAGAGAGAGAGAGAGAAGCTGTGAGTGAGTGAGAGAGAGAGAGAAGCTGTGAGTGAGAGAGAGAAAGAGAAGCTGTGAGTGCGAGAGAGAGAGAAAGAGAAGCTGTGAGTGAGAGAGAGATAATGAGAAGCTGTGAGATAGAGAGAGAGAGAGAGAGAAGCTGTGAGTGAGAGAGAGAGAGAAAAAGAGAATCTCTGAGTGAGAGAGAGAGAGAAGCTGTGAGTAAGAGAGAGAAAGAGAAGCTGTGAGTGAGAGAGAGAGAGAGAGAGAGAGAAAGAGATGCTGTGAGTGAAAGAGAGAGAGAGAGAAAGAGAAGCTGTGAGTGAGAGAGAGATAATGAGAAGCTGTGAGTTAGAGAGAGACAGAGAAAGAGCTGTGAGTGAGAGAGAGAGAGAGAAAGAGAAGCTGTGAGTGAGAGAGATATATAGAGAAGCTGTGAGTTAGAGAGAGAGAGAAAGAGAAGCTGTGTGAGAGAGAGAGAAAGAGAAGCTGTGTGAGAGAGAGAATCTGTGAGTGAGAGAGAGAGAGAGAAAGAAAGAGAAGATGTCAGTGAGTGAAGGAGAGAGAGAGAGAAGCTGTGAGTGAGAGAGAGAGAGAAAGATAAGCTGTGTGAGAGAGGGAGAGAAAGAGAAGCTGTGAGTGAGAGAGAGAGTGTGAGAATCTGTGAGTGAGAGAGAGAGAAGCTGTGAGTGAGAGAGAGAGAGAGAAAGAGAAGCTGTGAGTGAGAGAGAGAGAGAGAAAGAGAAGCTGTGTGTGTGAGAGAGAGAAGCTGTTAGTGAGAGAGAAAGAAAGAAATAGAAGCTGTGAGTGAGTGAGAGAGAGATAAGCTGTGAGTGAGAGAGAGAGAAGCTGTGAGTGAGAGAGAGAGAGAAAGAGAAGGTGTGAGTGAGAGAGAGAGAGAGAAAGAGAAGCTGTGAGAGAGAGAAAGAGAAGCTGTGAGTGAGAGAGAAAGAGAAGCTGTGCGTGAGAGAGAGAAAGAGAAGCTGTGAGTGAGAGAGAGAGAAAGAGAAGCTGTGAGTGAGAGAGAGAGAGAAAGAGAAGCTGTGTGTGAGAGAGAATCTGTGAGTGAGAGAGAGAGAGAAAGAAAGAGAAGATGTCAGTGAGAGAGGGAGAGAGAGAGAGAGAAGCTGTGAGTGAGAGAGAGAGAAAGATAAGCTGTGTGAGAGAGGGAGAGAAAGAGAAGATGTGAGTTAGAGAGAGAGAGAAAGAGAAGCTGTGAGTAAGAGAGAGAGAGAAAGAGAAGCTGTGTGAGAGAGAGAACCTGTGAGTGAGAGAGAGAGAGAGAGAGAGAGAGAAGCTGTGAGTGAGAGAGAGAGAGAAAGATAAGCTGGGTGAGTGAGGGAGAGAAAGAGAAGCTGTGAGTGAGAGAGAGAGAGAGAGTGAGAAGCTGTGAGTGAGAGAGAGAGAGAGAAGCTGTGAGTGAGAGAGAGAGAGAGAAAGAGAAGCTGTGAGTGAGAGAGAGAGAGAAAGAGAAGCTGTGAGAGAGAGAGAGAGAAGCTGTGAGTGAGAGAGAAAGAAAGAAATAGAAGCTGTGAGTGAGTGAGAGAGAGAGAAGCTGTGAGTGAGAGAGAGAGAGAAGCTGTGAGTGAGAGAGAGAGAGAGAAAGAGAAGCTGTGAGTGAGAGAGAGAGAGAAAGAGAAGCTGTGAGAGAGAGAAAGAGAAGCTGTGAGTGAGAGAGAAAGAGAAGCTGTGAGTGAGAGAGAGAGAAAGAGAAGCTGTGAGTGAGAGAGAGAAAGAGCTGTGAGTGAGAGAGAGAGAAAGAGAAGCTGTGAGAGAGAGAGAGAGAAGCTGTGAGTGAGAGAGAAAGAAAGAAATAGAAGCTGTGAGTGAGTGAGAGAGAGAGAAGCTGTGAGTGAGAGAGAGAGAGAGAAGCTGTGAGTGAGAGAGAAAGGGAAAGAGAGGCTGTGAGTGAGAGAGAGAGAGAGAGAAAGAGAAGCTGTGTGAGAGAGAGAGAAGCTGTGAGTGAGAGAGAAAGAAAGAAATAGAAGCTGTGAGTGAGTGAGAGAGAGAGAAGCTGTGAGTGAGAGAGAGAGAGAAGCTGTGTGAGAGAGAGAGAGAGAAAGAGAAGCTGTGAGTGAGAGAGAGAAAGAGAAGTTGTGAGAGAGAGAAAGGGAAGCTGTGAGTGAGAGAGAAAGAGAAGCTGTGAGTGAGAGAGAGAGAAAGAGAAGCTGTGAGAGAGAGAGAAGCTGTGAGTGAGAGAGAGTGATTGAAAGAGAAGCTGTGAGAGAGAGAGAAGCTGTGAGTGAGAGAGAAAGAAAGAAATAGAAGCTGTGAGTGAGTGAGAGAGAGAGAAGCTGTGAGTGAGTGAGAGAGAGAAGCTGTGAGTGAGAGAGAAAGGGAAAGAGAGGCTGTGAGTGAAAGAGAGAGAGACAAGCTGTGAGTAAGAGAGAGAGAGAAGCTGTGAGTGTGAGAGAAAGAGAGGCTGTGAGTGAGAGAGAGAGAGAAGCTGAGTGAGAGAGAGATAAAGAGAAGCTGTGAGTTAGAGAGAGAGAGAGAAAGAGAAGCTGTGAGTGAGACAGAGAGAAAGAGAAGCTGTGTGTGTGTGAGAGAGAGAGAAGCTGTGAGTGAGAGAGAGAGAAATAGAAGCTGTGAGTGAGAGAGAAAGCTGTGAGTGAGAGAGAAAGAGAAAGAGAAGCTGTGAGTGAGAGAGAGAGAGAAGCTGTGAGTGAGAGAGAGAGAGAAACTGTGAGTGAGTGAGAGAGAGAAGCTGTGAGTGAATGAGTGAGAGAGAGAGAAGCTGTGAGTGAGAGAGAGAGAAAGAAAGAGAAGTTATGAGTGAGAGAGAGAGAAGCTGTAAGTGAGAGAGAGAGGGAGAAAGAGAAGCTGTGAGAGAGAGAGAGAAAGAGAAGCTGTGAGTGAGAGGGACAGACAGAGAAAGAGAAGCTGTGAGTGAGAAAGAGAGAGCTAGAAGCTGTGAGTGAGTGAGAGAGAGAGAAGCTGTGAGTGAGAGAGAGATAGAGAAGCTGTGAGTGAGAGAGAGAGAGAGAGAGAAAGAGAAGCTGTGAGTGAGAGAGAGAGAGAAGCTGTGAGTGAGAGTGAGAGAGAAAGAGAAGCTGTGAGTGAGAGAGTGAGAGAAAGAGAAGCTGTGAGTGAGAGAGAGAGAAAGAAAGAGAAGCTGTGAGTGAGAGAGAGAAGCTGTGAGTGAGAGAGAGAGAAAGAGAAGCTCTGAGTGAGAGAGAGAGAAAGAGAAGCTGTGAGTGTGAGAGAGAATGAGAAAAAGGGAAGCTGTGAGTGAGCGTGAGAGAGAGAAGCTGTGACAGTGGGAGAGAGAAAGAGAGAAAGAGAAGCTGTGAGTGAGAGAGAGAGAAAGAAAGAGAAGTTATGAGTGAGAGAGAGAGAAGCTGTGAGTGAGAGAGAGAAGGAGAAAGAGAATCTGTGAGTGAGAGAGAGAGAGAGAGTAGCTGTGAGTGAGAGAGAGAGAGAGAAGCTGTGAGTGAGTGAGAGAGAGAGAGAAGCTGTGAGTGAGAGAGAAAGAGAAGCTGTGAGTGCGAGAGAGAGAGAGAAAGAGAAGCTGTGAGTGAGAGAGAGATAAAGAGAAGCTGTGAGTTAGAGAGAGAGAGAAAGAGAAGCTGTGAGTGAGAGAGAGAGAGAAAAAGAGAATCTCTGAGTGAGAGAGAGAAGCTGTGAGTGAGAGAAAGATAAGCTCTGAGTGAGAGAGAGAGAAAGAGAAGCTGTGAGTGTGAGAGAGAGTGAGAAAAAGGGAAGCTGTGAGTGAGCATGAGAGAGAGAAGCTGTGACAGTGGGAGAGAGAAAGAGAGAAAGAGAAGCTGTGAGTGAGAGAGAGAAAAAGAAAGAGAAGTTATGAGTGAGAGAGAGAGAAGCTGTGAGTGAGAGAGAGAAGGAGAAAGAGAATCTGTGAGTGAGAGAGAGAGAGAGAGAGTAGCAGTGAGTGAGAGAGAGAGAGAGAAGCTGTGAGTGAGAGAGAGAAAGAGAAGCTGTGAGTGAGAGAGAGAGAGAGAGAGAAAGAGAAGCTGTGAGTGAGAGAGAGATAAAGAGAAGCTGTGAGTTAGAGAGAGAGAGAAAGAGAAGCTGTGAGTGAGAGAGAGAGAGAAAGAGAAGCTGTGTGAGAGAGAGAATCTGTGAGTGAGAGAGAGAGAGAGAGAAAGAAAGAGAAGATGTCAGTGAGAGAGGGAGAGAGAGAGAGAAGCTGTGAGTGAGAGAGAGAGAGAAAGATAAGCTGTGTGAGAGAGGGAGAGAAAGAGAAGCTGTGAGTGAGTGAGAGAGAGAGTGAGAAGCTGTGAGTGAGTGAGAGAGAGAGAAGCTGTGAGTGAGAGAGAGAGAGAGAAAGAGAAGCTGTGAGTGAGAGAGAGAGAGAAAGAGAAGCTGTGAGAGAGAGAGAAGCTGTCAGTGAGAGAGAAAGAAAGAAATAGAAGCTGTGAGTGAGTGAGAGAGAGAGAAGCTGTGAGTGAGAGAGAGAGAGAAGCTGTGAGTGAGAGAGAGAGAGAGAGAAAGAGAAGCTGTGAGTGAGAGAGAGAGAGAAAGAGAAGCTGTGAGAGAGAGAATGAGAAGCTGTGAGTGAGAGAGAAAGAGAAGCTGTGAGTGAGAGAGAGAGAAAGAGAAGCTGTGAGTGAGAGAGAGAAAGAGAAGCTGTGAGTGAGAGAGAGAGAGAAAGAGAAGCTGTGAGAGAGAGAGAAGCTGTGAGTGAGAGAGAAAGAAAGAAATAGAAGCTGTGAGTGAGTGAGAGAGAGAAGCTGTGAGTGAGAGAGAGAGAGAGAAGCTGTGAGTGAGAGAGAAAGGGAAAGAGAGGCTGTGAGTGAGAGAGAGAGAGTGAAAGAGAAGTTGTGAGTGAGAGAGAGAGAGAGAAAGAGAAGCTGTGTGAGAGAGAGAGAAGCTGTGAGTGAGAGAGAAAGAAAGAAATAGAAGCTGTGAGTGAGTGAGAGAGAGAGAAGCTGTGAGTGAGAGAGAGAGAGAAGCTGTGAGTGAGAGAGAGAGAGAGAAAGAGAAGCTGTGAGTGAGAGAGAGAAAGAGAAGTTGTGAGAGAGAGAAAGGGAAGCTGTGAGTGAGAGAGAAAGAGAAGCTGTGAGTGAGAGAGAGAGAAAGAGAAGCTGTGTGTGTGTGAGAGAGAGAGAAGCTGTGAGTGAGAGAGAGAGAGAGAGAGAGAAAGAGAAGCTGTGAGAGAGAGAGAAGCTGTGAGTGTGAGAGAAAGAGAGGCTGTGAGTGAGAGAGAGAGAGAAGCTGAGTGAGAGAGAGATAAAGAGAAGCTGTGAGTTAGAGAGAGAGAGAGAAAGAGAAGCTGTGAGTGAGACAGAGAGAAAGAGAAGCTGTGTGTGTGTGTGAGAGAGAGAAGCTGTGAGTGAGAGAGAGAGAAGCTCTGAGTGAGAGAGAGAGAGAGAAACTGTGAGTGAGAGAGAGAGAGAGAAGCTGTGAGTGAGTGAGAGAGAGAAGCTGTGAGTGAGAGAGAGAGAAAGAAAGAGAAGTTATGAGTGAGAGAGAGAGAAGCTGTAAGTGAGAGAGAGAGGGAGAAAGAGAAGCTGTGAGAGAGAGAGAGAAAGAGAAGCTGTGAGTGAGAGAGACAGACAGAGAAAGAGAAGCTGTGAGTGAGAGAGAGAGAGCTAGAAGCTGTGAGTGAGTGAGAGAGAGCGAAGCTGTGAGTGAGAGAGAGAAAGAGAAGCTGTGAGTGTGAGAGAGAGAAAGAGAAGCTGTGAGTGAGAGAGAGATAAAGAGAAGCTGTGAGTTAGAGAGAGAGAAAGAGAAGCTGTGAGTGAGAGAGAGAGAAGCTGTGAGTGAGAGAGTGAGGGAGAAAGTGAAGCGGTGAGTGAGAGAGAGAGAGAAGCTGTGAGTGAGAGAGAGAGAGAGAGAAAAAGAATCTGTGAGTGAGAGAGAGAGAGAGAGAATCTGTGAGTGAGAGAGAGAGAAGCTGTGAGTGAGAGAGAGAAAGAGAAGCTGTGAGTGAGAGAGAGAGAGAAAGAGAAGCTGTGAGTGAGAGAAAGATAAAGAGAAGTTGTGAGTTAGAGAGAGACAGAGAAAGAGAAGCTGTGAGTGAGAGAGAGAGAGAGAAAGAGAAGCTGTGTGTTTGAGAGAGAGAGAAGCTGTGAGTGAGAGAGAGAGAGAAAGAGAAGATGTTAGTGAGAGAGTGAGAGAGAGAAAGAGAAGTTGTGAGTGAGAGAGAGAGAAGCTGTGAGTGAGAGAGAGAGAGAAAGAGAAGGTGTGTGTGAGAGAGAGAAAGAGAAGCTGTGAGTGAGAGAGAGAAGATGTGAGTGAGAGAGAGAGAGAAGATGTGAGTGAGAGAAAGAGAAAGAGAAGCTGTGAGTGAGTGAGAGAGAGAGATAAAGAGAAGCTGTGAGTGATAGAGAGAGAGAAAGAAAAGCTGTGAGTGAGAGAGAGAAAGAGAAGCTGGGAGTGAGTAAGAGAGAGAAAGAGAGGCTGTGAGTGAGAGAGAGAGAGAGAAGCTGCGTGAGAGAGAGATAAAGAGAAGCTGTGAGTTAGAGAGAGAGGGAGAAAGAGAATCTGTGAGTGAGACAGAGAGAAAGAGAAGCTGTGTGTGTGAGAGAGAGAGAGAAGCTGTGAGTGAGAGAGAGAGAGAAAAAGAGAAGCTGTGAGTGAGAGAGAGAGCGAGAAGCTGTGAGTGAGAGAGAGAGAGAGAGAAACTGTGAGTGAGAGAGAGAGAGAAGCTGTGAGTGAGTGAGTGAGAGAGAGAGAAGCTGTGAGAGAGAGAGAAATAAAGAGAAGCTGCGAGTGAGAGAGTGAGAGAGAAAGAGAAGCTGTGAGTGAGAGAGAGAGAGAAAGAGAAGCTGTGAGTGAGAGAGAGAAAGAAAGAGATGCTGTGAGTGAGAGAGAGAGGGTGAAAGAGAAGCTGTGATTGTGAGAGAGAGGGAGAAAAAGCTGTCAGTGAGCGTGAGAGAGAGCGAGAAGCTGTGACAGTGGGAGAGAGAGAAAGAGAAGCTGTGAGTGAGTGAGAAGAAAGAAAGAGAAGCTATGAGTGAGAGAGAGAGAAGCTGTAAATGTGAGAGAGAGGGAGAAAGGGAAGCTGTGAGAGAGAGAGGGAAAGAGAAGCTGTGAGTGAGAGAGACAGACAGAGAAAGAGAAGCTGTGAGTGAGAGAGAGAGAGCTAGAAGCTGTGAGTGAGTGAGAGAGAGAGAAGCTGTGAGTGAGAGAGAGAAAGAGAAGCTGTGAGTGAGAGAGAGAGAGAAAGAGAAGCTGTGAGTGAGAGAGAGATAAAGAGAAGCTGTGAGTTAGAGAGAGAGAGAAAGAAGCTGTGAGTGAGAGAGAGAGAAGCTGTGAGTGAGAGAGAGAGGGAGAAAGTGAAGCGGTGAGTGAGAGAGAGAGAGACAGAGAAGCTGTGAGTGAGAGAGAGAGCAAGAAAAAAGAATCTGTGAGTGAGAGAGAGAGAGAGAGAAGCTGTGAGTGAGACAGAGAGAGAGAAGCTGTGAGAGAGTAAGAGAGAGAAAGAGAGGCTGTGAGTGAGAGAGAGAGAGAGAAGCTGCGTGAGAGAGAGATAAAGAGAAGCTGTGAGTTAGAGAGAGAGGGAGAAAGAGAATCTATTAGTGAGACAGAGAGAAAGAGAAGCTGTGTGTGTGTGAGAGAGAGAGAAGCTGTGAGTGAGAGAGAGAGAGAAAAAGAGAAGCTGTGAGTGAGAGAGAGAGCGAGAAGCTGTGAGTGAGAGAGAGAGAGAGAGAAACTGTGAGTGAGAGAGAGAGAGAAGCTGTGAGTGAGTGAGTGAGAGAGAGAGAAGCTGTGAGAGAGAGAGAAATAAAGAGAAGCTGCGAGTGAGAGAGTGAGAGAGAAAGAGAAGCTGTGAGTGAGAGAGAGAGAGAAAGAGAAGCTGTGAGTGAGAGAGAGAAAGAAAGAGATGCTGTGAGTGAGAGAGAGAGGGTGAAAGAGAAGCTGTGATTGTGAGAGAGAGGGAGAAAAAGCTGTCAGTGAGCGTGAGAGAGAGCGAGAAGCTGTGACAGTGGGAGAGAGAGAAAGAGAAGCTGTGAGTGAGTGAGAAGAAAGAAAGAGAAGCTATGAGTGAGAGAGAGAGAAGCTGTAAATGTGAGAGAGAGGGAGAAAGGGAAGCTGTGAGAGAGAGAGGGAAAGAGAAGCTGTGAGTGAGAGAGACAGACAGAGAAAGAGATGCTGTGAGTGAGAGAGAGAGAGCTAGAAGCTGTGAGTGAGTGAGAGAGAGAGAAGCTGTGAGTGAGAGAGAGAAAGAGAAGCTGTGAGTGAGAGAGAGAGAGAAAGAGAAGCTGTGAGTGAGAGAGAGATAAAGAGAAGCTGTGAGTTAGAGAGAGAGAGAAAGAAGCTGTGAGTGAGAGAGAGAGAAGCTGTGAGTGAGAGAGAGAGGGAGAAAGTGAAGCGGTGAGTGAGAGAGAGAGAGACAGAGAAGCTGTGAGTGAGAGAGAGAGCAAGAAAAAAGAATCTGTGAGTGAGAGAGAGAGAGAGAAGCTGTGAGTGAGAGAGAGAAAGAGAAGCTGTGAGTGAGAGAGAGAGAGAAAGAGAAGCTGTGAGTGAGAGAGAGAGAGAGAAGCTGTGAGTGAGAGAGAAAGAGAGGCTGTGAGTGAGAGAGAGAGAGAGAAACTGAGTGAGAGAGAGATAAAGAGAAGCTGTGAGTTAGAGAGAGAGAGAGAGAGAAGCTGTGAGTGAGACAGAGAGAAAGAGAAGCTGTGTGTGTGTCAGAGAGAGAGAATCTGTGAGTGAGAGAGAGAGAGACAGAAAGAGAAACTGTGAGTGAGAGAGAAAGCTGTGAGTGAGAGAGAAAGAGAAAGAGAAGTTGTGAGTGAGAGAGAGAGAAGCTGTGAGTGAGTGAGAGAGAGAGAAACTGTGAGTGAGAGAGAGAGAAGCTGTGAGTGAGTGAGTGAGAGAGAGAGAAGCTGTGAGTGAGAGAGAGAAATAAAGAGAAGCTGTGAGTGAGTGAGAGAGATAGAGAGAAGCTGTGAGTGAGAGAGAGAAATAAAGAGAAGCTGTGAGTCAGAGAGAAACAGAGAAAGAGAAGCTGTGAGTGAGAGAGAGAGAGAAAGAGAAGCTGTGAGTGAGAGAGAGAGAGAAAGAGAAGCTGTGAGTGTGAGAGAGAGATAAAGAGAAGCTGTGAGTTAGAGAGAGACAGAGAAAGAGAAGCTGTGAGTGAGAGAGTGAGAGAGAAAGAGAAGCTGTGAGTGAGAGAGAGAGAGAAATAGAAGCTGTGAGTGAGAGAGAGAGAAAGAAAGAGATGCTGTGAGTGAGAGAGAGAGGGTGAAAGAGAAGCTGTGATTGTGAGAGAGAGGGAGAAAAAGGGAAGCTGTCAGTGAGCGTGAGAGAGAGAGAGAAGCTGTGACAGTGGGAGAGAGAGAAAGAGTAGCTGTGAGTGAGTGAGAGAGAAAGAAAGAGAAGCTATGAGTGAGAGAGAGAGAAGCTGTAAGTGACAGAGAGAGGGAGAAAGAGAAGCTGTGAGAGAGATAGAGAAAGAGAAGCTGTGAGTGTGAGAGAGAGACAGAGAAAGAGAATCTGTGAGTGAGAGAGAGCGAGCTAGAAGCTGTGAGTGAGTGAGAGAGAGAGAAGCTGTGAGTGGGAGAGAGAAAGAGAAGCTGTGAGTGAGAGAGAGAGAGAAAGAGAAGCTGTGAGTGAGAGAGAGATAAAGAGAAGCTTTGAGTTAGAGAGAGAGAGAAAGAGAAGCTGTGAGTGAGAGAGAGAGAAGCTGTGAGTGAGAGAGAGAAAGAGAAGCTGTGAGTGTGTGAGAGAGAAAGAAAGAGAAGCTATGAGTGAGAGAGAGAAGCTGTAAGTGAGAGAGAGGGAGAAAGAGAAGCTGTGAGAGAGAGAGAAAGAGAAGCTGTGAGTGAGAGAGACAGACAGAGAAAGAGAAGCTGTGAGTGAGAGAGAGCGAGCTAGAAGCTGTGAGTGAGTGAGAGAGAGAGAAGCTGTGAGTGGGAGAGAGAAAGAGAAGCTGTGAGTGAGAGAGAGAGAGAAAGAGAAGCTGTGAGTGAGAGAGAGATAAAGAGAAGCTTTGAGTTAGAGAGAGAGAGAAAGAGAAGCTGTGAGTGAGAGAGAGAGAAGCTGTGAGTGATAGAGAGAGGGAGAAAGTGAAGCGGTGAGTGAGAGAGAGATAAAGAGAAGCTGTGAGTTAGAGAGAGACAGAGAAAGAGAAGCTGTGAGTGAGAGAGAGAGAGAGAAAGAGAAGCTGTGTGTGACAGAGAGAAGCTGTGAGTGAGAGAGAGAGAGAAAGAGAAGATGTTAGTCAGAGAGTGAGAGAGAGAAAGAGAAGCTGTGAGTGAGAGAGAGAGAGAGAAAGAGAAGGTGTGTGTGAGAGAGAAAGAGAAGCTGTGAGTGAGAGAGAGAGAGAAGATGTGAGTGAGTGAGAGAGAGAAGATGTGAGTGAGAGAAGGAGAAAGAGAAGCTGTGAGTGAGTGAGAGAGAGAGATAAAGAGAAGCTGTGAGTGTTAGAGAGAGATAAAGAAAAGCTGTGAGTGAGAGAGAGAAAGAGAAGCTGGGAGTGAGTAAGAGTGAGAAAGAGAAGCTGTGAGTGAGAGAGAGAGAGAAGCTGTGAGTGAGAGAGAGAGAGAGAAGCTGTGAGTGAGAGAGAAAGAAAGAAAGAGAAGCTGTGAGTGAGTGAGAGAGAGAGAGATAAACTGTGAGTGAGAGAGAGAGAGAGAGAAAGAGAAGCTGTGAGTGAGAGAGAGAGAAAGAAAGAGAAGCTGTGAGTGAGAGAGAGAGAGAAGCTGTGAGTGAGAGAGAGATGGAGAAAGAGAAGCCGTGTGAGAGAGAGAAAGAAAGAGAAGCTGTGGGTGAGAGAGAGAGAGAAAGTGAAGATGTGAGAGAGAGAAAGAGGTGTGAGTGAGAGAGAGAGAGAGAAGCTGTGAGTGAGAGAGAGAGAGAAAGAGAAGCTGTGACTGAGAGAGAGAGATAAAGACAAGCTGTGAGTGAGAGAGAGAAAGAGAAGCTGGGAGTGAGTAAGAGAGAGAAAGAGAAGCTGTGAGTGAGAGAGAGAGAGAAGCTGTGAGTGAGAGAGAGAGAGAAAGAGATGTGAGTGAGAGAGAGAAAGAGAAACTGTGAGTGAGAGAGAGAGAGAAAGAAAGACAAGCTGTGAGTGAGAGAGAGATAAAGAGAAGCTGTGAGTTAGAGAGAGACAGAGAAAGAGAAGCTGTGAGTGAGAGAGAGAGAGAAGCTGTGAGTGTGAGAGAGATAGAGATAGAGAAGCTGTGAGTGAGAGAGAGAGAAAGAGAAGCTGTGAGTGAGAGAGTGAGAGAAAGAGAAGCTGTGTGTGAGAGGGAGAGGGTGAAAGAGAAACTGTGTGTGAGAGAGAGGGAGAAAAAGGGAAGCTGTGAGTGAGCGTGAGAGAGAGAGAGAAGGTGTGACAGTGGGAGAGAGAGAGAGAGAGAAAGAAAGAAAGAGAAGCTATGAGTGAGAGAGAGAAGCTGTGAGTGAGAGAGAGAGGGAGAAAGAGAAGCTATGAGTGAGAGAGAGAGGGAAAGAGAAGCTGTGAGTGTGAGAGAGAGACAGAGAAAGAGAAGCTGTGAGTGAGAGAGAGAGAGCTAGAAGCTGTGAGTGAGTGAGAGAGAGAGAAGCTGTGAGTGAGTGAGAGAAAGAGAAGTTGTGAGTGAGAGAGAGAGAGAAAGAGAAGTTGTGAGTGAGAGAGAGATAAAGAGAAGCTGTGAGTTAGAGAGAGAGAGAAAGAGAAGCTGTGAGTGAGAGAGAGAGAGAGAAAAAAAGAGAATCTGTGAGTGAGAGAGAGAAAGAGAGAAGCTGTGAGTGAGAGAGAGAAAGAGAAGCTGTGAGTGAGAGAGAGAGAAAGAGAAGCTGTGAGTGAGAGAGACATAAAGAAGCTGTGAGTTAGAGAGAGACAGAGAAAGAGAAGATGTTAGTGAGAGAGTGAGAGAGAGAAACAGAAGGTGTGTGTGTGAGAGAGAAAGAGAAGCTGTGAGAGAGAGAGAGAAGATGTGAGTGAGTGAGAGAGAGAGAAGATGTGAGTGAGAGAAAGAGAAAGAGAAGCTGTGAGTGAGTGAGAGAGAGAGATAAAGAGAAGCTGTGAGTGATAGAGAGAGATAAAGAAAAGCTGTGAGTGAGAGAGAGAAAGAGAAGCTGGGAGTGAGTAAGAGAGAGAAAGAGAGGCTGTGAGTGAGAGAGAGAGAGAGAGAAAAGCTGTGAGTGAGAGAGAAAGAAAGAAAGAGAAGCTGTGAGTGAGTGAGTGAGAGAGAGAGAAACTGTGAGTGAGTGAGAGAGAGAAAGAGAAACTGTGAGTGAGAGAGAGCGAAGATGTGAGTGAGAGAAAGAGAAAGAGAAGCTGTGAGTGAGTGAGAGAGATAAAGAAAAGCTGTGAGTGATAGAGAGAGATAAAGAAAAGCTGTGAGTGAGAGAGAGAAAGAAAAGCTGGGAGTGAGTAAGAGAGAGAAAGAGAAGCTGTGAGTGAGTGAGAGAGAGAGAAGCTGTGAGTGAGAGAGAGAGAGAGAGAAGCTGTGAGTGAGAGAGAAAGAAAGAAAGAGAAGCTGTGAGTGAGTGAGAGAGAGAGAGAGAAACTGTGAGTGAGTGAGAGAGAAAGAGAAGCTGTGAGTGAGAGAGAGAGAGAAAGAAAGAGAAGCTGTGAGTGAGAGAGAGAGAAGCTGTGAGTGAGAGAGAGATGGAGAAAGAGAAGCTGTGTGAGAGAGAGAAAGAAAGAGAAGTTGTGAGTGAGTGAGAGAGAGAGAGAAAGTGTGAGTGAGAGAGAGAGAGAGAGAAAGAGAAGCTGTGAGTGAGAGAGAGAGAAGCTGTGAGTGAGAGAGAGCGGGAGAAAGAGAAGCTGTGAGTGAGAGAGAGAGAAAGAGAAGCTGTGAGTGAGTGAGAGAGAGAGAGAGAAGCTGTGAGAGAGAGAGAGAGAAGCTGTGAGTGAGTGAGAGAGAGAGAAGCTGTGTGAGAGAGAGAGAGAAGCTGTGAGTGAGAGAGAGAGAGAAGGAGAAGCTGTGAGTGAGATAGAGAGAAAGAGAAGCTGTGAGTGAGTGAGAGAGAGAGAGAAGCTGTGAGTGAGAGAGAAAGAGAAGCTGTGAGTGAGAGAGAAAGAGAAGCTATGAGTTAGAGAGAGAGAGTGAAAGAGAAGCTGTGAGTGAGAGAGAGAATGAGAAGCTGTGAGATAGCGAGAGAAAGAGAAGCTGTGAGTGAGAAAGAGAGAGAAAAGCTGTGAGTGAGAGAGAAAGAGAACCTGTGAGTGAGAGAGAAAGAGAAGCTGTGTGTGTGAGAGAGAGAGAAGCTGTGAGTGTGTGAGAGAGAAAAAGAAGCTGTGAGTGAGAGAGAGAGAGAAAGTGAAGTTGTGAGTGAGAGAGTGAGATAAAGAGAAGCTGTGAGTTAGAGAGAGGCAGAGAAAGAGAAGCTGTGAGTGAGAGAGCGAGAGAAGAAGAAGCTGTGAGTGAGAGAGAGAGAGAAAGAGAAGCTGTGAGTGAGAGAGAGAGGGAAGCTGTGAGTGAGAGAGTGAGAGAAAGAGAAGCTGTGAGTGAGAGAGAGTGAGAAAGAGAAGCTGTGAGTGAGAGAGAGAGAAAGAGAAGCTGTGAGTGAGAGAGGAAGAGAAGCTATGAGTTAGAGAGAGAGAGTGAAAGAGAAGCTGTGAGTGAGAGAGAGAGAATGAGAAGCTGTGATATAGCGAGAGAAAGAGAAGCTGTGAGTGAGAGAGAGAGAGAGAAGCTGTGAGTGAGAGAGAGAGAGAAGCTGTGAGTGAGAGAGAACGAGAAGCTGTGTGTGTGAGAGAGAGAAGCTGTGAGTGAGAGAGAGAGAAAGAGAAGCTGTGAGTGAGATACAGAGAGAGAAAGAGAAGCTGTGAGTGAGTGAGAGAGAGAGAGAAGCTGTGAGTGAGAGAGAAAGAGAAGCTGTGAGTGAGAGAGAAAGAGAAGCTATGAGTTAGAGAGAGAGAGTGAAAGAGAAGCTGTGAGTGAGAGAGAGAGAATGAGAAGCTGTGAGATAGCGAGAGAAAGAGAAGCTGTGAGTGAGAAAGAGAGAGAAAAGCTGTGAGTGAGAGAGAAAGAGAACCTGTGAGTGTGAGAGAAAGAGAAGCTGTGTGTGTGTGTGAGAGAGAGAAGCTGTGAGTGTTTGAGAGAGAAAAAGAAGCTGTGAGTGAGAGAGAGAGAGAAAGTGAAGCTGTGAGTGAGAGAGTGAGATAAAGAGAAGCTGTGAGTTAGAGAGAGACAGAGAAAGAGAAGCTGTGAGTGAGAGAGCGAGAGAGAAAGAGAAGCTGTGAGTGAGAGAGAGAGTGAAGCTGTGAGTGAGAGAGTGAGAGAAAGAGAAGCTGTGAGTGAGAGAGAGAAAGAAAGAGAAGCTGTGAGTGAGAGAGAGAAGCTGTGAGTGAGAGAGAGAGAGAAAGAGAAGCTGTGAGTGAGAGAGAGAGAAAGAGAAGCTATGAGTGAGAGAGAAAGAGAAGCTATGAGTTAGAGAGAGGGAGAGTGAAAGAGAAGCTGTGAGTGAGAGAGAGAGAATGAGTAGCTGTGATATAGCGAGAGAAAGAGAAGCTGTGAGTGAGAGTGAGAGAGAGAAGCTGTGAGTGAGAGAGAAAGAGAAGCTGTGAGTGAGAGAGAAAGAGAAGCTGTGTGTGTGAGAGAGAGAGAAGCTGTGAGTGAGAGAGAGAGAAAGAGAAGCTGTGAGTGAGAGAGAGAGAGAAAGTGAAGCTGTGAGTGAGAGAGTGAGATAAAGAGAAGCTGTGAGTTAGAGAGAGACAGAGAAAGAGAAGCTGTGAGTGAGAGAGAGAGAGAAGCTGTGAGTGAGAGTGAGAGAGAGAGTGAGAAGCTGTG
This sequence comes from Bradypodion ventrale, assembly GCA_035047345.1. NCBI lineage: Eukaryota > Metazoa > Chordata > Lepidosauria > Squamata > Chamaeleonidae > Bradypodion > Bradypodion ventrale. The sequence goes on along the minus strand of JAWDJE010000018.1, from coordinate 6,955,631 downwards.
AGTGAGAGTGAGAGAGAAAGAGAAGCTGTGAGTGAGAGAAAGAGAAGCTGTGAGTGAGAGAGAGAAGCTGTGAGTGAGAGAGAGAGAGAGAGAAAGAGAAGCTGTGAGTGAGAGAGAGATAAAGAGAAGCTGTGAGTTAGAGAGAGACAGAGAAAGAGAAGCTGTGAGTGAGAGAGAAAGTGAAAGAGAAGCTGTGTGTGTGAGAGAGAGAAGCTGTGAGTGAGAGAGAGAGAGAAAGAGAAGATGTTAGTGAGAGATTGAGAGAGAGAAAGAGAAGCTGTGAGTGAGAGAGAGAGAAGCTGTGAGTGAGAGAGAGAGAGAAAGAGAAGGTGTGAGTGAGAGAGAGAAAGAGAAGCTGTGTGAGAGAGAGAGAGAAGCTGTGAGTGAGAGAGAGAGAGAGAAGATGTGAGTGAGAGAGAGAAAGAGAAGCTGTGAGTGAGTGAGAGAGATAAAGAGAAGCTGTGAGTGTGTGAGAGAGAGAGAAGCTGTGAGTGAGAGAGAGAGAGAGAGAGAAGCTGTGAGTGAGTGAGAGAGAAAGAAAGAGAAGTTGTGAGTGAGAGAGAGAGAGAGAAACTGTGAGTGAGAGAGAGAGAGAGAGAAAGAGAAGCTGTGAGAGAGAGAGAAAGAAAGAGAAGCTGTGAGTGAGAGAGAAGCTGTGAGTGAGAGAGAAAGAGAAGCTATGAGTTAGAGAGAGAGAGTGAAAGAGAAGCTGTGAGTGAGAGAGAGAGAGAATGAGAAGCTGTGAGATAGCGAGAGAAAGAGAAGCTGTGAGTGAGAGAGAGAGAGAAGCTGTGAGTGAGAGAGAAAGAGAAGCTGTGAGTGAGAGAGAAAGAGAAGCTGTGTGTGTGTGAGAGAGAGAAGCTGTGAGTGAGAGAGAGAGAAAGAGAAGCTGTGAGTGAGAGAGAGAGAGAAAGTGAAGCTGTGAGTGAGAGAGTGAGATAAAGAGAAGCTGTGAGTTAGAGAGAGACAGAGAAAGAGAAGCTGTGAGTGAGAGAGAGAGAAGAAGAAGCTGTGAGTGAGAGAGAGAGAGAGAGAAAGAGAAGCTGTGAGTGAGAGAGAGAGAGAAGCTGTGAGTGAGAGTGAGAGAGAAAGAGAAGCTGTGAGTGAGAGAGTGAGAGAAAGAGAAGCTGTGAGTGAGAGAGAGAGAAAGAAAGAGAAGCTGTGAGTGAGAGAGAGAAGCTATGAGTTAGAGAGAGAGAGTGAAAGAGAAGCTGTGAGTGAGAGAGAGAGAGAATGAGAAGCTGTGAGATAGCGAGAGAAAGAGAAGCTGTGAGTGAGAGAGAGAGAGAGAAGCTGTGAGTGAGAGAGAAAGAGAAGCTGTGAGTTAGAGAGAAAGAGAAGCTGTGTGTGTGTGTGTGAGAGAGAAGCTGTGAGTGAGAGAGATAAAGAGAAGCTGTGAGTTAGAGAGAGAGAGAGAAAGAGAAGCTGTGAGTGAGAGAGAAAGAGAAAGAGAAGCTGTGTGTGTGTGAGAGAGAAGCTGTGAGTGAGAGAGAGAGAGAGAGAGAAGATGTTAGTGAGAGATTGAGAGAGAGAAAGAGAAGGTGTGAGTGAGAGAGAGAAAGAGAAGCTGTGAGTGAGAGAGAGAGAGAAGCTGTGAGTGAGAGAGAGAGAGAGTAGCTGTGAGTGAGAGAGAGATAAAGAGAAGCTGTGAGTTAGAGAGAGACAGAGAAAGAGAAGCTGTGAGTGAGAGAGAGAGAGAAAGAGAAGCTGTGTGTGTGTGAGAGAGAGACGCTGTGAGTGAGAGAGAGAAAGAGAAGATGTTAGTGAGAGAGTGAGAGAGAGAAAGAGAAGCTGTGAGTGAGAGAGAGAGAAGCTGTGAGTGAGAGAGAGAGAGAGAGAGAAGGTGTGTGTGTGAGAGAGAAAGAGAAGCTGTGAGTGAGAGAGAGAGAGAAGATGTGAGTGAGAAAGAGAGAGAAGATGTGAGTGAGAGAGAGAAAGAGAAAGAGAAGCTGTGAGTGAGTGAGAGAGAGTGATAAAGAGAAGCTGTGAGTGATAGAGAGAGATAAAGAAAAGCTGTGAGTGAGAGAGAGAAAGAGAAGCTGGGAGTGAGTAAGAGAGAGAAAGAGAAGCTGTGAGTGAGAGAGAGAGAGAGAAGCTGTGAGTGAGAGAGAGAGAGAAAGTGAAGCTGTGAGTGAGAGAGTGAGATAAAGAGAAGCTGTGAGTTAGAGAGAGACAGAGAAAGAGAAGCTGTGAGTGAGAGAGAGAGAGAGAAGCTGTGAGTGAGAGTGAGAGAGAGAAGCTGTGAGTGAGAGTGAGAGAGAAAGAGAAGCTGTGAGTGAGAGAAAGAGAAGCTGTGAGTGAGAGAGAAAGAAAGAGAAGCTGTGAGTGAGAGAGAGAAGCTGTGAGTGAGAGAGAGAGAAAGAGAAGCTGTGAGTGAGAGAGATAAAGAGAAGCTGTGAGTTAGAGAGAGAGAGAGAAAGAGAAGCTGTGAGTGAGAGAGAAAGAGAAAGAGAAGCTGTGTGTGTGAGAGAGAAGCTGTGAGTGAGAGAGATAGAGAGAAGATGTTAGTGAGAGATTGAGAGAGAGAAAGAGAAGCTGTGAGTGAGAGAGAGAGAAGCTGTGAGTGAGAGAGAGAGAGGGAAAGAGAAGGTGTGAGTGAGAGAGAGAAAGAGAAGCTGTGAGTGAGAGAGAGAGAGAAGCTGTGAGTGAGAGAGAGAGAGAGAAGATGTGAGTGAGAGAGAGAAAGAGAAAGAGAAGCTGTGAGTGAGTGAGAGAGATAAAAAGAAGCTGTGAGTGATAGAGAGAGATAAAGAAAAGCTGTGAGTGAGAGAGAGAGAGAGAAGCTGGGAGTGAGAAAGAGAGAGAAAGAGAAGCTGTGAGTGTGTGTGAGAGAGAGAAGCTGTGAGTGAGAGAGAGAGAGAGAAGCTGTGAGTAAGAGAGAAAGAAAGAAAGAGAAGTTGTGAGTGAGAGAGAGAGAGAGAGAAACTGTGAGTGAGAGAGAGCGAGAGAGAAAGAGAAGCTGTGAGAGAGAGAGAAAGAAAGAGAAGCTGTGAGTGAGAGAGAAGCTGTGAGTGAGAGAGAGAAGGAGAAAGAGAAGCTGTGAGTGAGAGAGAGAGAGAGAAAGAGAAGCTGTGAGTGAGAGAGAGAGAGAGAGAGAAAGAGAAGCTGTGTGTGTGAGAGAGAGACGCTGTGAGTGAGAGAGAAAGAGAAAGAGAAGCTGTGAGTGAGTGAGAGAGAAGCTGTGAGTGAGAGTGAGAGAGAAAGAGAAGCTGTGAGTGAGAGAAAGAGAAGCTGTGAGTGAGAGAGAGAGTAAGAAAGAGAAGCTGTGAGAGAGAGAGAGAAGCTGTGAGTGAGTGAGAGAGAGAAAGAGAAGCTGTGAGTGAGAGAGAGATAAAGAGAAGCTGTGAGTTAGAGAGAGACAGAGAAAGAGAAGCTGTGAGTGAGAGAGAAAGAGAAAGAGAGGCTGTGTGTGTGAGAGAGAGAAGCTGTGAGTGAGAGAGAGAGAGAAAGAGAAGATGTTAGTGAGAGATTGAGAGAGAGAAAGGGAAGCTGTGACTGAGAGAGAGAGAAGCTGTGAGTGAGAGAGAGAGAGAGAAAGAGAAGGTGTGAGTGAGAGAGAGAAAGAGAAGCTGTGAGTGTGAGAGAGAGAGAAGCTGTGAGTGAGAGAGAGAGAGAGAAGATGTGAGTGAGAGAGAGAAAGAGAAAGAGAAGCTGTGAGTGAGTGAGAGAGATAAAGAGAAGCTGTGAGTGATAGAGAGATAAAGAAAAGCTGTGAGTGAGAGAGAGAAAGAGAAGCTGGGAGTGAGTAAGAGAGAGAAAGAGAAGCTGTGAGTGTGGGAGAGAGAGAGAGAAGGTGTGAGTGAGAGAGAAAGAAAGAAAGAGAATTTGTGAGTGAGAGAGAGAGAGATAAACTGTGAGTGAGAGAGAGAGAGAGAGAAAGAGAAGCTGTGAGTGAGTGAGAGAGAAAGAAAGAGAAGCTGTGACTGAGAGAGAGAAGCTGTGAGTGAGAGAGAGAGGGAGAAAGAGAAGCTGTGAGTGAGTGAGAGAGAGAAAGAGAAGCTGTGAGTGAGAGAGAGAGAGAGAAAGAGAAGCTGTGTGTGTGAGAGAGAGAGAAGCTGTGAGTGAGAGAGAGAGAGAAGGAGAAGCTGTGAGTGAGATAGAGAGAGAGAAAGAGAAGCTGTGAGTGAGAGAGAGAGAGAAGCTGTGAGTGAGAGAGAAAGAGAAGCTGTGAGTGAGAGAGAAAGAGAAGCTATGAGTTAGAGAGAGAGAGTGAAAGAGAAGCTGTGAGTGAGAGAGAGAGAGAATGAGAAGCTGTGAGATAGCGAGAGAAAGAGAAGCTGTGAGTGAGAGAGAGAGAGAGAAGCTGTGAGTGAGAGAGAAAGAGAAGCTGTGAGTGAGAGAGAAAGAGAAGCTGTGTGTGTGTGAGAGAGAGAGAAGCTGTGTGTGAGAGAGATAAAGAGAAGCTGTGAGTTAGAGAGAGAGAGAGAAAGAGAAGCTGTGAGTGAGAGAGAAAGAGAAAGAGAAGCTGTGTGTGTGTGAGAGAGAAGCTGTGAGTGAGAGAGAGAGAGAGAGAAGATGTTAGTGAGAGATTGAGAGAGAGAAAGAGAAGGTGTGAGTGAGAGAGAGAAAGAGAAGCTGTGAGTGAGAGAGAGAGAGAAGCTGTGAGTGAGAGAGAGAGAGAGAAGCTGTGAGTGAGAGAGAGATAAAGAGAAGCTGTGAGTTAGAGAGAGACAGAGAAAGAGAAGCTGTGAGTGAGAGAGAGAGGAAAGAGAAGCTGTGTGTGTGAGAGAGAGAGATGCTGTGAGTGAGAGAGAGAGAGAAAGAGAAGATGTTAGTGAGAGAGTGAGAGAGAGAAAGAGAAGCTGTGAGTGAGAGAGAGAGAAGCTGTGAGTGAGAGAGAGAGAGAGAGAAGGTGTGTGTGTGAGAGAGAAAGAGAAGCTGTGAGTGAGAGAGAGAGAGAAGATGTGAGTGAGAAAGAGAGAGAAGATGTGAGTGAGAGAGAGAAAGAGAAAGAGATGCTGTGAGTGAGTGAGAGAGAGTGATAAAGAGAAGCTGTGAGTGATAGAGAGAGATAAAGAAAAGCTGTGAGTGAGAGAGAGAAAGAGAAGCTGGGAGTGAGTAAGAGAGAGAAATAGAAGCTGTGAGTGAGAGAGAGAGAGAGAAGCTGTGAGTGAGAGAGAGAGAGAAAGTGAAGCTGTGAGTGAGAGAGTGAGATAAAGAGAAGCTGTGAGTTAGAGAGAGACAGAGAAAGAGAAGCTGTGAGTGAGAGAGAGAGAGAAGCTGTGAGTGAGAGTGAGAGAGAGAAGCTGTGAGTGAGAGTGAGAGAGAAAGAGAAGCTGAGTGAGAGAAAGAGAAGCTGTGAGTGAGAGAGAAAGAAAGAGAAGCTGTGAGTGAGAGAGAGAAGCTGTGAGTGAGAGAGAGAGAAAGAGAAGCTGTGAGTGAGAGAGATAAAGAGAAGCTGTGAGTTAGAGAGAGAGAGAGAAAGAGAAGCTGTGAGTGAGAGAGAAAGAGAAAGAGAAGCTGTGTGTGTGAGAGAGAAGCTGTGAGTGAGAGAGAGAGAGGGAAAGAGAAGGTGTGAGTGAGAGAGAGAAAGAGAAGCTGTGAGTGAGAGAGAGAGAGAAGCTGTGAGTGAGAGAGAGAGAGAGAAGATGTGAGTGAGAGAGAGAAAGAGAAAGAGAAGCTGTGAGTGAGTGAGAGAGATAAAGAGAAGCTGTGAGTGAGAGAGAGAGAGAGAGAGAGAAACTGTGAGTGAGAGAGAGCGAGAGAGAAAGAGAAGCTGTGAGAGAGAGAGAAAGAAAGAGAAGCTGTGAGTGAGAGAGAAGCTGTGAGTGAGAGAGAGAAGGAGAAAGAGAAGCTGTGAGTGAGAGAGAGAGAGAGAAAGAGAAGCTGTGAGTGAGAGAGAGGGAGAGGGAAAGAGAAGGTGTGAGTGAGAGAGAGAAAGAGAAGCTGTGAGTGAGAGAGAGAGAGAAGCTGTGAGTGAGAGAGAGAGAGAGAAGATGTGAGTGAGAGAGAGAAAGAGAAAGAGAAGCTGTGAGTGAGTGAGAGAGATAAAGAGAAGCTGTGAGTGATAGAGAGAGAGATAAAGAAAAGCTGTGAGTGAGAGAGAGAGAGAAGCTGGGAGTGAGTAAGAGAGAGAAAGAGAAGCTGTGAGTGTGTGTGAGAGAGAGAAGCTGTGAGTGAGTGAGAGAGAGAGAAGCTGTGAGTAAGAGAGAGAGAAAGAAAGAGAAGTTGTGAGTGAGAGAGAGAGAGAGAGAAACTGTGAGTGAGAGAGAGCGAGAGAGAAAGAGAAGCTGTGAGAGAGAGAGAAAGAACGAGAAGCTGTGAGTGAGAGAGAAGCTGTGAGTGAGAGAGAGAAGGAGAAAGAGAAGCTGTGAGTGAGAGAGAGAGAGAGAAAGAGAAGCTGTGAGTGAGAGAGAGAGAGAGAGAGAAAGAGAAGCTGTGTGTGTGAGAGAGAGAAGCTGTGAGTGAGAGTGAGAGAGAAAGAGAAAGAGAAGCTGTGAGTGAGTGAGAGAGAAGCTGTGAGTGAGAGTGAGAGAGAAAGAGAAGCTGTGAGTGAGAGAAAGAGAAGCTGTGAGTGAGAGAGAAAGAAAGAAAGAGAAGCTGTGAGAGAGAGAGAGAAGCTGTGAGTGAGTGAGAGAGAGAAAGAGAAGCTGTGAGTGAGAGAGAGATAAAGAGAAGCTGTGAGTTAGAGAGAGACAGAAAAAGAGAAGCTGTGAGTGAGAGAGAAAGAGAAAGAGAGGCTGTGTGTGTGAGAGAGAGAAGCTGTGAGTGAGAGAGAGAGAGAAAGAGAAGATGTTAGTGAGAGATTGAGAGAGAGAAAGGGAAGCTGTGACTGAGAGAGAGAGAAGCTGTGAGTGAGAGAGAGAGAGAAAGAGAAGGTGTGAGTGAGAGAGAGAAAGAGAAGCTGTGAGTGAGAGAGAGAGAGAAGCTGTGAGTGAGAGAGAGAGAGAGAAGATGTGAGTGAGAGAGAGAAAGAGAAAGAGAAGCTGTGAGTGAGTGAGAGAGATAAAGAGAAGCTGTGAGTGATAGAGAGAGATAAAGAAAAGCTGTGAGTGAGAGAGAGAAAGAGAAGCTGGGAGTGAGTAAGAGAGAGAAAGAGAAGCTGTGAGTGTGGGAGAGAGAGAGAGAAGCTGTGAGTGAGAGAGAAAGAAAGAAAGAGAAGTTGTGAGTGAGAGAGAGAGAGAAACTGTGAGTGAGAGAGAGAGAGAGAGAAAGAGAAGCTGTGAGTGAGTGAGAGAGAAAGAAAGAGAAGCTGTGAGTGAGAGAGAGAAGCTGTGAGTGAGAGAGAGAGGGAGAAAGAGAAGCTGTGAGTGAGTGAGAGAGAGAAAGAGAAGCTGTGAGTGAGAGAGAGAGAGAGAAAGAGAAGCTGTGTGTGTGAGAGAGAGAGAAGCTGTGAGTGAGAGAGAGAGAGAAGGAGAAGCTGTGAGTGAGATAGAGAGAGAGAAAGAGAAGCTGTGAGTGAGAGAGAGAGAGAAGCTGTGAGTGAGAGAGAAAGAGAAGCTGTGAGTGAGAGAGAGAGAGAAGCTGTGAGTGAGAGAGAAAGAGAAGCTATGAGTTAGAGTGAAAGAGAAGCTGTGAGTGAGAGAGAGAGAGAATGAGAAGCTGTGAGATAGCGAGCGAAAGAGAAGCTGTGAGTGAGAGAGAGAGAGAAGCTGTGAGTGAGAGAGAAAGAGAAGCTGTGAGTGAGAGAGAAAGAGAAGCTGTGTATGTGTGAGAGAGAGAGAAGCTGTGAGTGAGAGAGAGAGAAAGAGAAGCTGTGAGTGAGAGAGAGAGAGAAAGTGAAGCTGTGAGTGAGAGAGTGAGATAAAGAGAAGCTGTGAGTGAGAGAGAGAGAGAGAAAGAGAAGCTGTGTGTGTGTGAGAGAGAGAAGCTGTGAGTGAGAGAGAGAGAGAAGGAGAAGCTGTGAGTGAGATAGAGAGAGAGAAAGAGAAGCTGTGAGTGAGAGAGAGAGAGAAGCTGGGAGTGAGTAAGAGAGAGAAAGAGAAGCTGTGAGTGTGTGTGAGAGAGAGAAGCTGTGAGTGAGTGAGAGAGAGAGAAGCTGTGAGTAAGAGAGAGAGAAAGAAAGAGAAGTTGTGAGTGAGAGAGAGAGAGAGAGAAACTGTGAGTGAGAGAGAGCGAGAGAGAAAGAGAAGCTGTGAGAGAGAGAGAAAGAACGAGAAGCTGTGAGTGAGAGAGAAGCTGTGAGTGAGAGAGAGAAGGAGAAAGAGAAGCTGTGAGTGAGAGAGAGAGAGAGAAAGAGAAGCTGTGAGTGAGAGAGAGAGAGAGAGAGAAAGAGAAGCTGTGTGTGTGTGAGAGAGAAGCTGTGAGTGAGAGTGAGAGAGAAAGAGAAAGAGAAGCTGTGAGTGAGTGAGAGAGAAGCTGTGAGTGAGAGTGAGAGAGAAAGAGAAGCTGTGAGTGAGAGAAAGAGAAGCTGTGAGTGAGAGAGAAAGAAAGAAAGAGAAGCTGTGAGAGAGAGAGAGAAGCTGTGAGTGAGTGAGAGAGAGAAAGAGAAGCTGTGAGTGAGAGAGAGAGAAAGAGAAGCTGTGAGTGAGAGAGAGAGAGAAAGTGAAGCTGTGAGTGAGGGAGTGAGATAAAGAGAAGCTGTGAGTTAGAGAGAGACAGAGAAAGAGAAGCTGTGAGTGAGAGAGAGAGAAGAAGAAGCTGTGAGTGAGAGAGTGAGAAAGAAAGAGAAGCTGTGAGTGAGAGAGAGAGGAAAGAGAAGCTGTGTGTGTGAGAGAGAGAGACGCTGTGAGTGAGAGAGAGAGAGAAAGAGAAGATGTTAGTGAGAGAGTGAGAGAGAGAAAGAGAAGCTGTGAGTGAGAGAGAGAGAAGCTGTGAGTGAGAGAGAGAGAGAGAGAGAGAAGGTGTGTGTGTGAGAGAGAAAGAGAAGCTGTGAGTGAGAGAGAGAGAGAAGATGTGAGTGAGAAAGAGAGAGAAGATGTGAGTGAGAGAGAGAAAGAGAAAGAGATGCTGTGAGTGAGTGAGAGAGAGTGATAAAGAGAAGCTGTGAGTGATAGAGAGAGATAAAGAAAAGCTGTGAGTGAGAGAGAGAAAGAGAAGCTGGGAGTGAGTAAGAGAGAGAAAGAGAAGCTGTGAGTGAGTGAGAGAGAGAGAAGCTGTGAGTGAGAGAGAGAGAGAAAGTGAAGCTGTGAGTGAGAGAGTGAGATAAAGAGAAGCTGTGAGTTAGAGAGAGACAGAGAAAGAGAAGCTGTGAGTGAGAGAGAGAGAAGAAGAAGCTGTGAGTGAGAGAGTGAGAAAGAAAGAGAAGCTGTGAGTGAGAGAGAGAGGAAAGAGAAGCTGTGTGTGTGAGAGAGAGAGACGCTGTGAGTGAGAGAGAGAGAGAAAGAGAAGATGTTAGTGAGAGAGTGAGAGAGAGAAAGAGAAGCTGTGAGTGAGAGAGAGAGAAGCTGTGAGTGAGAGAGAGAGAGAGAGAGAAGGTGTGTGTGTGAGAGAGAAAGAGAAGCTGTGAGTGAGAGAGAGAGAGAAGATGTGAGTGAGAAAGAGAGAGAAGATGTGAGTGAGAGAGAGAAAGAGAAAGAGATGCTGTGAGTGAGTGAGAGAGAGTGATAAAGAGAAGCTGTGAGTGATAGAGAGAGATAAAGAAAAGCTGTGAGTGAGAGAGAGAAAGAGAAGCTGGGAGTGAGTAAGAGAGAGAAAGAGAAGCTGTGAGTGAGAGAGAGAGAGAGAAGCTGTGAGTGAGAGAGAGAGAGAAAGTGAAGCTGTGAGTGAGAGAGTGAGATAAAGAGAAGCTGTGAGTTAGAGAGAGACAGAGAAAGAGAAGCTGTGAGTGAGAGAGAGAGAGAGAAGCTGTGAGTGAGAGTGAGAGAGAGAAGCTGTGAGTGAGAGTGAGAGAGAAAGAGAAGCTGTGAGTGAGAGAAAGAGAAGCTGTGAGTGAGAGAGAAAGAAAGAGAAGCTGTGAGTGAGAGAGAGAAGCTGTGAGTGAGAGAGAGAGAAAGAGAAGCTGTGAGTGAGAGAGATAAAGAGAAGCTGTGAGTTAGAGAGAGAGAGAGAAAGAGAAGCTGTGAGTGAGAGAGAAAGAGAAAGAGAAGCTGTGTGTGTGAGAGAGAAGCTGTGAGTGAGAGAGAGAGAGGGAAAGAGAAGGTGTGAGTGAGAGAGAGAAAGAGAAGCTGTGAGTGAGAGAGAGAGAGAGAAGATGTGAGTGAGAGAGAGAAAGAGAAAGAGAAGCTGTGAGTGAGTGAGAGAGATAAAGAGAAGCTGTGAGTGATAGAGAGAGATAAAGAAAAGCTGTGAGTGAGAGAGAGAGAGAGAAGCTGGGAGTGAGTAAGAGAGAGAAAGAGAAGCTGTGAGTGTGTGTGAGAGAGAGAAGCTGTGAGTGAGTGAGAGAGAGAGAAGCTGTGAGTAAGAGAGAGAGAAAGAAAGAGAAGTTGTGAGTGAGAGAGAGAGAGAGAGAGAAACTGTGAGTGAGAGAGAGCGAGAGAGAAAGAGAAGCTGTGAGAGAGAGAGAAAGAAAGAGAAGCTGTGAGTGAGAGAGAAGCTGTGAGTGAGAGAGAGAAGGAGAAAGAGAAGCTGTGAGTGAGAGAGAGAGAGAGAAAGAGAAGCTGTGAGTGAGAGAGAGAGAGGGAAAGAGAAGGTGTGAGTGAGAGAGAGAAAGAGAAGCTGTGAGTGAGAGAGAGAGAGAAGCTGTGAGTGAGAGAGAGAGAGAAGATGTGAGTGAGAGAGAGAAAGAGAAAGAGAAGCTGTGAGTGAGTGAGAGAGATAAAGAGAAGCTGTGAGTGATAGAGAGAGATAAAGAAAAGCTGTGAGTGAGAGAGAGAGAGAGAAGCTGGGAGTGAGTAAGAGAGAGAAAGAGAAGCTGTGAGTGTGTGTGAGAGAGAGAAGCTGTGAGTGAGTGAGAGAGAGAGAAGCTGTGAGTAAGAGAGAGAGAAAGAAAGAGAAGTTGTGAGTGAGAGAGAGAGAGAGAGAAACTGTGAGTGAGAGAGAGTGAGAGAGAAAGAGAAGCTGTGAGAGAGAGAGAAAGAAAGAGAAGCTGTGAGTGAGAGAGAAGCTGTGAGTGAGAGAGAGAAGGAGAAAGAGAAGCTGTGAGTGAGAGAGAGAGAGAGAAAGAGAAGCTGTGAGTGAGAGAGAGAGAGAGAGAGAGAAAGAGAAGCTGTGTGTGTGAGAGAGAGAAGCTGTGAGTGAGAGTGAGAGAGAAAGAGAAAGAGAAGCTGTGAGTGAGTGAGAGAGAAGCTGTGAGTGAGAGTGAGAGAGAAAGAGAAGCTGTGAGTGAGAGAAAGAGAAGCTGTGAGTGAGAGAGAAAGAAAGAAAGAGAAGCTGTGAGAGAGAGAGAGAAGCTGTGAGTGAGTGAGAGAGAGAAAGAGAAGCTGTGAGTGAGAGAGAGATAAAGAGAAGCTGTGAGTTAGAGAGAGACAGAAAAAGAGAAGCTGTGAGTGAGAGAGAAAGAGAAAGAGAGGCTGTGTGTGTGAGAGAGAGAAGCTGTGAGTGAGAGAGAGAGAGAAAGAGAAGATGTTAGTGAGAGATTGAGAGAGAGAAAGGGAAGCTGTGACTGAGAGAGAGAGAAGCTGTGAGTGAGAGAGAGAGAGAAAGAGAAGGTGTGAGTGAGAGAGAGAAAGAGAAGCTGTGAGTGAGAGAGAGAGAGAAGCTGTGAGTGAGAGAGAGAGAGAGAAGATGTGAGTGAGAGAGAGAAAGAGAAAGAGAAGCTGTGAGTGAGTGAGAGAGATAAAGAGAAGCTGTGAGTGATAGAGAGAGATAAAGAAAAGCTGTGAGTGAGAGAGAGAAAGAGAAGCTGGGAGTGAGTAAGAGAGAGAAAGAGAAGCTGTGAGTGTGGGAGAGAGAGAGAGAAGCTGTGAGTGAGAGAGAAAGAAAGAAAGAGAAGTTGTGAGTGAGAGAGAGAGAGAAACTGTGAGTGAGAGAGAGAGAGAGAGAAAGAGAAGCTGTGAGTGAGTGAGAGAGAAAGAAAGAGAAGCTGTGAGTGAGAGAGAGAAGCTGTGAGTGAGAGAGAGAGGGAGAAAGAGAAGCTGTGAGTGAGTGAGAGAGAGAAAGAGAAGCTGTGAGTGAGAGAGAGAGAGAGAAAGAGAATCTGTGTGTGTGTGAGAGAGAGAAGCTGTGAGTGAGAGAGAGAGAGAAGGAGAAGCTGTGAGTGAGATAGAGAGAGAGAAAGAGAAGCTGTGAGTGAGAGAGAGAGAGAAGCTGTGAGTGAGAGAGAAAGAGAAGCTGTGAGTGAGAGAGAGAGAGAAGCTGTGAGTGAGAGAGAAAGAGAAGCTATGAGTTAGAGTGAAAGAGAAGCTGTGAGTGAGAGAGAGAGAGAATGAGAAGCTGTGAGATAGCGAGCGAAAGAGAAGCTGTGAGTGAGAGAGAGAGAGAAGCTGTGAGTGAGAGAGAAAGAGAAGCTGTGAGTGAGAGAGAAAGAGAAGCTGTGTATGTGTGTGAGAGAGAGAAGCTGTGAGTGAGAGAGAGAGAAAGAGAAGCTGTGAGTGAGAGAGAGAGAGAAAGTGAAGCTGTGAGTGAGAGAGTGAGATAAAGAGAAGCTGTGAGTTAGAGAGAGACAGAGAAAGAGAAGCTGTGAGTGAGAGAGAGAGAAGAAGAAGCTGTGAGTGAGAGAGTGAGAAAGAAAGAGAAGCTGTGAGTGAGAGAGAGAAGGTGTGAGTGAGAGAGAGAGAGAGAGAAAGAGAAGCTGTGAGTGAGAGAGAGAGAAAGAGAAGCTGTGAGTGAGAGAGAAAGAGAAGCTATGAGTTAGAGAGAGAGAATGAAAGAGAATCTGTGAGTGAGAGAGAGAGAATGAGAAGCTGTGAGATAGCGAGAGAAAGAGAAGCTGTGAGTGAGTGAGAGAGAGAGAAGCTGTGAGTGAGAGAGAAAGAGAAGCTGTGAGTGAGAGAGAAAGAGAAGCTGTGTGTGTGAGAGAGAGAGAAGCTGTGAGTGAGAGAGAGAGAAAGAGAAGCTGTGAGTGAGAGAGATAGAGAAAGTGAAACTATGAGTGAGAGAGTGAGATAAAGAGAAGCTGTGAGTTAGAGAGAGACAGAGAAAGAGAAGCTGTGAGTGAGAGAGAGAGAGAAGAAGAAGCAGTGTGAAAGAGAGAGAGAGAGAAAGAGAAGCTGTGAGTGAGTGAGAGAGAGAGAAGCTGTGAGTGAGAGTGAGAGAGAAAGAGAGGCTGTGAGTGAGAGAAAGAGAAGCTGTGAGTGAGAGAGAGAGAAAGAAAGAGAAGCTGTGAGAGAGAGAGAGAAGCTGTGAGTGAGAGAGAGAGAGAAAGAGGAGCTGTGAGAGAGAGAGAGAGAAAGAGAAGCTGTGAGTGAGAGAGAGAGAGAAAAAGAAGCGGTGTGAGAGAGAGAGAATCTGTGAGTGAGAGAGAGAGAGAGAAAGAAAGACAAGAAGTCAGTGAGAGAGGGAGAGAGAGAGAGAAACTGTGAGTGAGAGAGAGAGGGTGAAAGAGAAACTGTGTGTGAGAGAGAGGGAGAAAAATGGAAGCTGTGAGTGAGCGTGAGAGAGAGAGAGAGAGAAGGTGTGACAGTGGGAGAGAGAGAGAAAGAAAGAAAGAGAAGCTGTGAGTGAGAGAGAGAGAGAAGCTGTGAGTGAGAGAGAGATGGAGAAAGAGAAGCTGTGTGAGAGAGAGAAAGAAAGAGAAGCTGTGAGTGAGAGAGAGATGGAGAAAGAGAAGCTGTGTGAGAGAGAGAAAGAAAGAGAAGCTGTGAGAGAGAGAGAGAGGGAGAAAGAGAAGCTGTGAGTGAGAGAGAGAGGGAAAGAGAAGCTGTGAGTGTGAGAGAGAGACAGAGAAAGAGAAGCTGTGAGTGAGAGAGAGAGAGCTAGAAGCTGTGAGTGAGAGAGAGAGAGAAAGAGAAGCTGTGAGTGAGAGAGAGAGAGAGAAAAAGAGAATCTGTGAGTGTGTGAGAGAGAGAGAAGCTGTGAGTGAGAGAGAGAAAGAGAGAAGCTGTGAGTGAGAGAGAGAAAGAGAAGCTGTGAGTGAGAGAGAGAGAGAGAAAGAGAAGCTGTGACTGAGAGAGATAAAGAGAAGCTGTGAGTTAGAGAGAGACAGAGAAACAGAAGCTGTGAGTGAGAGAGAGAAAGAGAAGCTCTGTGTGTGTGAGAGAGAAGCTGTGAGTGAGAGAGAGAGAATGAGAATATGTTAGTGAGAGAGTGAGAGAGAGAAAGAGAAGCTGTGAGTGAGAGAGAGAGAGAAAGAGAAGCTGTAACTGAGAGAGAGATAAAGAGAAGCTGTGAGTTAGAGAGAGACAGAGAAAGAGAAGCTGTGAGTGAGAGAGAGAGAAAAAAGAAGCTGTGAGTGAGAGAGAGAGAGAGAGAGAAAGAGAAGCTGTGAGAGAGAGAGAGAGAGAGAAGCTGTGAGTGAGAGTGAGAGAGAAAGAGAAGCTGTGAGTGAGAGAGAGATAAAGAGAAGCTGTGAGTTAGAGAGAGACAAAGAGAAGCTGTGAGTGAGAGAGAGAGAGAAAGAGAAGCTGTGAGTGTGTGTGTGAGAGAGAGAAAAGCTGTGAGTGAGGGAGTGAGAGAAAGAGAAGCTGTGAGTATGAGAGTGAGAAAGAAAGAGAAGCTGTGACAGTGGGAGAGAGAGAGAAAGAGAAGCTGTGAGTGAGAGAGAGAGAAAGAAAGAGAAGCTATGAGCGAGAGAGAGAGAGAAGCTATGAGTGAGAGAGAGAGGGAGAAAGAGAACCTGTGAGTGAGAAGAGAGGGAAAGAGAAGCTGTGAGTGAGAAAGAGAGACAGAGAAAGAGAAGCTGTGAGTGAGAGAGAGAGCTAGAAGCTGTGAGTGAGTGAGAGAGAGAAAGAGAAGCTGTGAGTGCGAGAGAGAGAGAAAGAGAAGCTGTGAGTGAGAGAGAGATAAAGAGAAGCTGTGAGTTAGAGAGAGAGAGAAAGAGAAGCTGTGAGTGAGAGAGAGAGAGAAAAGAGAATCTCTGAGTGAGATAGAGAGAGAAGCTGTGAGTAAGAGAGAGAAAGAGAAGCTGTGAGTGAGAGAGAGAGAGAGAGAGAGAAAGAGATGCTGTGAGTGAAAGAGAGAGAGAGAGAGAAAGAGAAGCTGTGAGTGAGAGAGAGATAAAGAGAAGCTGTGAGTTAGAGAGAGATAGAGAAAGAGCTGTGAGTGAGAGAGAGAGAGAGAAAGAGAAGCTGTGAGAGAGAGAGAGAAGCTGTGAGTGAGAGAGAGAGAAAGAGAAGATGTTAGTGAGAGTGTGAGAGAGAGAAAGAGAAGCTGTGAGTGAGAGAGAGAGAGAGAGAAAGAGAAGTTGTGTGAGAGAGAGAGAGAAAGAGAAGCTGTGAGTGAGAGAGAGAGAAGCTGTGAGTGAGAGAGAGAGAGAGAAAGAGAAGCTGTGTGAGAGAGAGAATCTGTGAGTGAGAGAGAGAGAAAGAAAGAGAAGATGTGATGAGAGAGAAAGAGATGCTGTGAGTGAGAGAGAGAGAGAAAGAGAAGCTGTGAGTGAGAGAGAAAGAAAGAGAAGCTGTGAGTGAGAGAGAGAGAGAAAGAGAAGCTGTGTGAGAGAGAGAATCTGTGAGTGAGAGAGAGAGAGAGAAAGATTGAGAAGATGTCAGTGAGAGAGGGAGAGAGAGACAGAAGCTGTGAGTGAGAGAGAGAGAAAGATATGCTGTGTGAGAGAGGGAGAGAAAGAGAAGCTGTGAGTGAGAGAGAGAGAGTGAAAGAGAAGCTGTGAGTGAGAGAGAGAGAATGAGGAGCTCTGAGATAGAGAGAGAAAGAGAAGCTGTGAGTGAGAGAGAGAGAGAGAGAAACTGTGTGAGAGAGAAAGAGAAGCTGTGAGTGAGAGAGAAATAGAAGCTGTGTGTGTGTGAGAGAGAGAGAAGCTGTGAGTGAGAGAGAGAGAAAGAGAAGCTGTGAGTGAGAGAGAGAGAGAGAAAGAGAAGCTGTGAGTGAGAGAGTGAGATAAAGAGAAGCTGTGAGTTAGAGAGAGACAGAGAAAGAGAAGCTGTGAGTGAGAGAGATAGAAAAAAGAAGCTGTGAGTGAGAGAGAGAGAGAGAGAGAAAGAGAAGCTGTGAGAGAGAGAGAGAGAGAGAAGCTGTGAGTGAGAGTGAGAGAGAAAGAGAAGCTGTGAGTGAGAGAGAGATAAAGAGAAGCTGTGAGTTAGAGAGAGACAAAGAGAAGCTGTGAGTGAGAGAGAGAGAGAAAGAGAAGCTGTGAGTGTGTGTGTGAGAGAGAGAAAAGCTGTGAGTGAGGGAGTGAGAGAAAGAGAAGCTGTGAGTATGAGAGTGAGAAAGAAAGAGAAGCTGTGACAGTGGGAGAGAGAGAGAAAGAGAAGCTGTGAGTGAGAGAGAGAGAAAGAAAGAGAAGCTATGAGCGAGAGAGAGAGAGAGAAGCTATGAGTGAGAGAGAGAGGGAGAAAGAGAACCTGTGAGTGAGAAGAGAGGGAAAGAGAAGCTGTGAGTGAGAAAGAGAGACAGAGAAAGAGAAGCTGTGAGTGAGAGAGAGAGCTAGAAGCTGTGAGTGAGTGAGAGAGAGAAAGAGAAGCTGTGAGTGCGAGAGAGAGAGAAAGAGAAGCTGTGAGTGAGAGAGAGATAAAGAGAAGCTGTGAGTTAGAGAGAGAGAGAAAGAGAAGCTGTGAGTGAGAGAGAGAGAGAAAAGAGAATCTCTGAGTGAGATAGAGAGAGAAGCTGTGAGTAAGAGAGAGAAAGAGAAGCTGTGAGTGAGAGAGAGAGAGAGAGAGAGAAAGAGATGCTGTGAGTGAAAGAGAGAGAGAGAGAAAGAGAAGCTGTGAGTGAGAGAGAGATAAAGAGAAGCTGTGAGTTAGAGAGAGATAGAGAAAGAGCTGTGAGTGAGAGAGAGAGAGAAAGAGAAGCTGTGAGAGAGAGAGAGAAGCTGTGAGTGAGAGAGAGAGAAAGAGAAGATGTTAGTGAGAGTGTGAGAGAGAGAAAGAGAAGCTGTGAGTGAGAGAGAGAGAGAGAGAAAGAGAAGTTGTGTGAGAGAGAGAGAGAAAAAGAGAAGCTGTGAGTGAGAGAGAGAGAAGCTGTGAGTGAGAGAGAGAGAGAGAAAGAGAAGCTGTGTGAGAGAGAGAATCTGTGAGTGAGAGAGAGAGAAAGAAAGAGAAGATGTGATGAGAGAGAAAGAGATGCTGTGAGTGAGAGAGAGAGAGAAAGAGAAGCTGTGAGTGAGAGAGAAAGAAAGAGAAGCTGTGAGTGAGAGAGAGAGAGAAAGAGAAGCTGTGTGAGAGAGAGAATCTGTGAGTGAGAGAGAGAGAGAGAAAGATTGAGAAGATGTCAGTGAGAGAGGGAGAGAGAGACAGAAGCTGTGAGTGAGAGAGAGAGAAAGATATGCTGTGTGAGAGAGGGAGAGAAAGAGAAGCTGTGAGTGAGAGAGAGAGAGTGAAAGAGAAGCTGTGAGTGAGAGAGAGAGAATGAGGAGCTCTGAGATAGAGAGAGAAAGAGAAGCTGTGAGTGAGAGAGAGAGAGAGAGAAACTGTGTGAGAGAGAAAGAGAAGCTGTGAGTGAGAGAGAAATAGAAGCTGTGTGTGTGTGAGAGAGAGAGAAGCTGTGAGTGAGAGAGAGAGAAAGAGAAGCTGTGAGTGAGAGAGAGAGAGAAAGAGAAGCTGTGAGTGAGAGAGTGAGATAAAGAGAAGCTGTGAGTTAGAGAGAGACAGAGAAAGAGAAGCTGTGAGTGAGAGAGAGAGAAAAAAGAAGCTGTGAGTGAGAGAGAGAGAGAGAGAGAAAGAGAAGCTGTGAGAGAGAGAGAGAGAGAGAGAAGCTGTGAGTGAGAGTGAGAGAGAAAGAGAATCTGTGAGTGAGAGAGTGAGAGAAAGAGAAGCTCTGAGAGAGAGAGAGAGAAAGAGAAGCTGTGAGTGAGAGAGAGAAGCTGTGAGTGAGAGAGAGAGAGAAAGAGAAGCTCTGAGTGAGAGAGAGAGAAAGAGAAGCTGTGAGTGAGAGAGAGAGAAAGAAAGAGAAGCTATGAGTGAGAGAGAGAGAAGCTATGAGTGAGAGAGAGAAGGAGAAAGAGAATCTGTGAGTGAGAGAGAGAGAGAGATAGAGTAGCTGTGAGTGAGAGAGAGAGAAGCTGTGAGTGAGTGAGAGAGAGAGAGAAGCTGTGAGTGAGAGAGAGAAAGAGAAGCTGTGAGTGAGAGAAAGAGAGAGAGAAGCTGTGAGTTAGAGAGAGAGAGAAAGAGAAGCTGTGAGTGAGAGAGAGAGAGAAAGAGAAGCTGTGTGAGAGAGAGAATCTGTGAGTGAGAGAGAGAGAGAGAGAAAGAAAGAGAAGATGTCAGTGAGTGAGGGAGAGAGAGAGAGAAGCTGTGAGTGAGAGAGAGAGAGAAAGAGAAGCTGTGTGAGAGAGAGAATCTGTGAGTGAGAGAGAGAGAGAGAAAGAAAGAGATGTGAGTGAGAGAGAAAGAGAAGCTGTGAGTGAGAGAGAGAGAGAAAGAGAAGCTGTGAGTGAGAGAGAGAGAAAGAGAAGCTGTGAGTGAGAGAGAGAGAGAAAGAGAAGCTGTGTGAGAGAGAGAATCTGTGAGTGAGAGAGAGAGAGAGAAAGAAAGAGAAGATGTCAGTGAGAGAGGGAGAGAGAGAGAGAAGCTGTGAGTGAGAGAGAGAGAAGCTGTGAGTGAGTGAGAGAGAGAGAGAAGCTGTGAGTGAGAGAGAGAAAGAGAAGCTGTGAGTGAGAGAAAGAGAGAGAGAGAGAGAGAAGCTGTGAGTGAGAGAGAGATATAGAGAAGCTGTGAGTTAGAGAGAGAAAGAGAAGCTGTGAGTGAGAGAGAGAGAGAAAGAGAAGCTGTGTGAGAGAGAGAATCTGTGAGTGAGAGAGAGAGAGAGAAAGAAAGAGAAGATGTCAGTGAGTGAGGGAGAGAGAGAGAGAAAGAGAAGCTGTGTGAGAGAGAGAATCTGTGAGTGAGAGAGAGAGAGAGAAAGAAAGAGAAGATGTGAGTGAGAGAGAAAGATAAGCTGTGTGAGAGAGGGAGAGAAAGAGAAGCTGTGAGTGAGAGAGAGAGAGAGTGAGAAGCTGTGAGTGAGAGAGAGAGAGAGAGAAGATGTGAGTGAGAGAGTGAGAGAGAGAAAGAGGTGTGAGTGAGAGAGAGAGAGAGAAAGAGAACCTGTGAGTGAGAGAGAGAGAGAGAAAGAGAAGCTGTGAGAGAGAGAGAGAGAAGCTGTGAGTGAGAGAGAAAGAAAGAAATAGAAGCTGTGAGTGAGTGAGAGAGAGAGAAGCTGTGAGTGAGAGAGAGAGAGAGAGAAGCTGTGAGTGAGAGAGAGAGAGAAAGAGAAGCTGTGAGAGAGAGAAAGAGAAGCTGTGAGTGAGAGAGAAAGAGAAGCTGTGAGTGAGAGAGAGAGAGAAAGAGAAGCTGTGAGTGAGAGAGAGAGAAAGAGAAGCTGTGAGTGAGAGAGAGAGAGAGAAAGAGAAGCTGTGAGAGAGAGAAGCTGTGAGTGAGAGAGAAAGAAAGAAATAGAAGCTGTGAGTGAGTGAGAGAGAGAGAAGCTGTGAGTGAGAGAGAGAGAAAGAGAAAGAGAAGCTGTGAGTGAGAGAGAGAGAGAGAAAGAGAAGCTGTGAGAGAGAGAAAGAGAAGCTGTGAGAGAGAGAGAAAGAGAAGCTGTGAGTGAGAGAGAGAGAGAAAGAAAGAGAAGCTGTGAGTGAGAGAGAGAGAGAGAGAAAGAGAAGCTGTGTGTGAGTGAGAGAGAGAAAGAAAGAGAAGCTGTGAGTGAGAGAGAGAGAAGCTGTGAGTGAGAGAGAGAGGGAGAAAGAGAAGCTGTGAGTGAGAGAGAGAGAAAGAGAAGCTGTGAGTGAGAGAGAGAGAGAAAGAGAAGCTGTGTGAGAGAGAGAAGTTGTGAGTGAGTGAGAGAGAGAGAAGCTGTGAGAGAGAGAGAGAGAGAAGCTGTGAGAGAGAGAGAGAGAGAGAAGGAGAAGCTGTGAGTGAGATAGAGAGAGAGAAAGAGAAGCTGTGAGTGAGAGAGAGAGAAGCTGTGAGTGAGAGAGAAATAGAAGTTGTGAGTGAGAGAGAAAGAGAAGCTATGAGTTAGAGAGAGAGAGTGAAAGAGAAACTGTGAGTGAGAGAGAGAGAGTGAGGAGCTGTGAGATAGAGAGAGAAAGAGAAGCTGTGAGTGAGAGAGAGAGAGAGAAACTGTGAGTGAGAGAGAAAGAGAATCTGTGAGTGAGAGAGAAATAGAAGCTGTGTGTGTGTGAGAGAGAGAAGCTGTGAGTGAGAGAGAGAAAGAGAAGCTGTGAGTGAGAGAGAGAGAGAAAGAGAAGCTGTGAGTGAGAGAGTGAGATAAAGAGAAGCTGTGAGTTAGAGAGAGACAGAGAAAGAGAAGCTGTGAGTGAGAGAGAGAGAAAAAAAGAAGCTGTGAGTGAGAGAGAGAGAGAGAAAGAGAAGCTGTGAGTGAGAGAGAGAGAGAGAAGCTGTGAGTGAGAGTGAGAGAAAGAGAAGATGTTAGTGAGAGAGTGAGAGAGAGAAAGAGAAGCTGTGAGTGAGAGAGAGAGAGAGAGAGAGAAAGAGAAGTTGTGAGAGAGAGAGAGAGAAAGAGAAGCTGTGAGTGAGAGAGAGAGAAGCTGTGAGTGTGAGAGAGAGAAGATGTGAGTGTGAGATTGAGAGAGAGAAAGAGAAGCAGTGAGTGAGAGAGAGAAGCTGTGAGTGAGAGAGAGAGAAAGAGAAGGTGTGAGTGAGAGAGAGAAAGAGAAGCTGTGAGTGAGAGAGAGAGAGAGAAGCTGTGAGTGAGAGAGAGAGAGAGAAGATGTGAGTGTGAGAGAGAAAGAGAAGCTGTGAGTGAGAGAGAGAGAGAAAGAGAAGCTGTGAGTTAGAGAGAGATAAAGAGAAGCTGTGAGTGAGAGAGAGAGAAAGAGAAGCTGTGAGTTAGAGAGAGAGAGAAAGAGAAGCTGTGTGAGAGAGAGAATCTGTGAGTGAGAGAGAGAGAGAGAAAGATTGAGAAGATGTCAGTGAGAGAGGGAGAGAGAGACAGAAGCTGTGAGTGAGAGAGAGAGAAAGATATGCTGTGTGAGAGAGGGAGAGAAATAGAAGCTGTGAGTGAGAGAGAGAGTGAAAGAGAAGCTGTGAGTGAGAGAGAGAGAGTGAGGAGCTGTGAGATAGAGAGAGAAAGAGAAGCTGTGAGTGAGAGAGAGAGAGAGAGAGACTGTGTGAGAGAGAAATAGAAGCTGTGTGTGTGTGAGAGAGAGAGAAGCTGTGAGTGAGAGAGAGAGAAAGAGAAGCTGTGAGTGAGAGAGAGAGAGAAAGAGAAGCTGTGAGTGAGAGAGTGAGATAAAGAGAAGCTGTGAGTTAGAGAGAGACAGAGAAAGAGAAGCTGTGAGAGAGAGAGAGAAAAAAGAAGCTGTGTGAGAGAGAGAGAGAGAGAGAAAGAGAAGCTGTGTGTGAGAGAGAGAGAGAAGCTGTGAGTGAGAGTGAGAGAGAAAGAGAAGCTGTGAGTGAGAGAGTGAGAGAAAGAGAAGCTCTGAGTGAGAGAGAGAGAAAGAGAAGCTGTGAGTGAGAGAGAGAAGCTGTGAGTGAGAGAGAGAGAGAAAGAGAAGCTCTGAGTGAGAGAGAGAGAAAGAGAAGCTGTGAGTGTGAGAGAGAGTGAGAAAAAGGGAAGCTGTGAGTGAGCGTGAGAGAGAGAGAAGCTGTGACAGTGGGAGAGAGAAAGAGAGAAAGAGAAGCTGTGAGTGAGAGAGAGAGAAAGAAAGAGAAGCTATGAGTGAGAGAGAGAGAAGCTATGAGTGAGAGAGAGAAGGAGAAAGAGAATCTGTGAGTGAGAGAGAGAGAGATAGAGTAGCTGTGAGTGAGAGAGAGAGAAGCTGTGAGTGAGTGAGAGAGAGAGAGAAGCTGTGAGTGAGAGAGAGAAAGAGAAGCTGTGAGTGAGAGAAAGAGAGAGAGAGAGAAGCTGTGAGTGAGAGAGAGATATAGAGAAGCTGTGAGTTAGAGAGAGAGAGAAAGAGAAGCTGTGAGTGAGAGAGAGAGAAAGAGAAGCTGTGTGAGAGAGAGAATCTGTGAGTGAGAGAGAGAGAGAGAAAGAAAGAGAAGATGTCAGTGAGTGAGGGAGAGAGAGAGAGAAGCTGTGAGTGAGAGAGAGAGAGAAAGAGAAGCTGTGTGAGAGAGAGAATCTGTGAGTGAGAGAGAGAGAGAGAAAGAAAGAGAAGATGTGAGTGAGAGAGAAAGAGAAGCTGTGAGTGAGAGAGAGAGAAAGAGAAGCTGTGAGTGAGAGAGAGAGAAAGAGAAGCTGTGAGTGAGAGAGAGAGAGAAAGAGAAGCTGTGTGAGAGAGAGAATCTGTGAGTGAGAGAGAGAGAGAGAAAGAAAGAGAAGATGTCAGTGAGAGAGGGAGAGAGAGAGAGAAGCTGTGAGTGAGAGAGAGAGAAGCTGTGAGTGAGTGAGAGAGAGAGTGAAGCTGTGAGTGAGAGAGAGAAAGAGAAGCTGTGTGTGAGAGAAAGAGAGAGAGAGAGAGAGAAGCTGTGAGTGAGAGAGAGATATAGAGAAGCTGTGAGTTAGAGAGAGAGAGAAAGAGAAGCTGTGAGTGAGAGAGAGAGAGAAAGAGAAGCTGTGTGAGATAGAGAAGCTGTGAGTGAGAGAGAGAGAGAGAAAGAAAGAGAAGATGTCAGTGAGTGAGGGAGAGAGAGAGAGAAGCTGTGAGTGAGAGAGAGAGAGAAAGAGAAGCTGTGTGAGAGAGAGAATCTGTGAGTGAGAGAGAGAGAGAGAAAGAAAGAGAAGATGTGAGTGAGAGAGAAAGATAAGCTGTGTGAGAGAGGGAGAGAAAGAGAAGCTGTGAGTGAGAGAGAGAGAGAGTGAGAAGCTGTTAGTGAGAGAGAGAGAGAGAGAGAAGATGTGAGTGAGAGAGTGAGAGAGAGAAAGAGGTGTGAGTGAGAGAGAGAGAGAGAAAGAGAAGCTGTGAGTGAGAGAGAGAGAGAAAGAGAAGCTGTGAGAGAGAGAGAGAGAAGCTGTGAGTGAGAGAGAAAGAAAGAAATAGAAGCTGTGAGTGAGTGAGAGAGAGAGAAGCTGTGAGTGAGAGAGAGAGAGAAGCTGTGAGTGAGAGAGAGAGAGAAAGAGAAGCTGTGAGAGAGAGAAAGAGAAGCTGTGAGTGAGAGAGAAAGCGAAGCTGTGAGTGAGAGAGAGAGAGAAAGAGAAGCTGTGAGTGAGAGAGAGAGAAAGAGAAACTGTGAGTGAGAGAGAGAGAGAGAAAGAGAAGCTGTGAGAGAGAGAGAAGCTGTGAGTGAGAGAGAAAGAAAGAAATAGAAGCTGTGAGTGAGTGAGAGAGAGAGGCTGTGAGTGAGAGAGAGAGAAAGAGAAAGAGAAGCTGTGAGTGAGAGAGAGAGAGAGAAAGAGAAGCTGTGAGAGAGAGAAAGAGAAGCTGTGAGTGAGAGAGAAAGAGAAGCTGTGAGTGAGAGAGAGAGAGAAAGAGAAGCTGTGAGTGAGAGAGAGAGAGAGAAAGAGAAGCTGTGAGTGAGTGTGAGAGGGAAAGAAAGAGAAGCTGTGAGTGAGAGAGAGAGAAGCTGTGAGTGAGAGAGAGAGGGAGAAAGAGAAGCTGTGAGTGAGAGAGAGAGAAAGAGAAGCTGTGAGTGAGAGAGAGAGAGAGAAAGAGAAGCTGTGTGAGAGAGAGAAGTTGTGAGTGAGTGAGAGAGAGAGAAGCTGTGAGAGAGAGAGAGAGAAGCTGTGAGTGACAGAGAGAGAGAGAGAAGGAGAAGCTGTGAGTGAGATAGAGAGAGAGAAAGAGAAGCTGTGAGTGAGAGAGAGAGAGAAGCTGTGAGTGAGAGAGAAATAGAAGTTGTGAGTGAGAGAGAAAGAGAAGCTATGAGTTAGAGAGAGAGAGTGAAAGAGAAGCTGTGAGTGAGAGAGAGAGAGTGAGGAGCTGTGAGATAGAGAGAGAAAGAGAAGCTGTGAGTGAGAGAGAGCGAGAGAAACTGTGAGTGAGAGAGAAAGAGAATCTGTGAGTGAGAGAGAAATAGAAGCTGTGTGTGTGTGAGAGAGAGAGAAGCTGTGAGTGAGAGAGAGAGAAAGAGAAGCTGTGAGTGAGAGAGAGAGAGAAAGAGAAGCTGTGAGTGAGAGAGTGAGATAAAGAGAAGCTGTGAGTTAGAGAGAGACAGAGAAAGAGAAGCTGTGAGTGAGAGAGAGAGAAAAAAAGAAGCTGTGAGTGAGAGAGAGAGAGAAAGAAAGAGAAGCTGTGAGTGAGAGAGAGAGAGAAGCTGTGAGTGAGAGTGAGAGAAAGAGAAGATGTTAGTGAGAGAGTGAGAGAGAGAAAGAGAAGCTGTGAGTGAGAGAGAGAGAGAGAGAGAGAAAGAGAAGTTGTGAGAGAGAGAGAGAGAAAGAGAAGCTGTGAGTGAGAGAGAGAGAAGCTGTGAGTGAGAGAGAGAGAAGATGTGAGTGTGAGATTGAGAGAGAGAAAGAGAAGCTGTGAGTGAGAGAGAGAAGCTGTGAGTGAGAGAGAGAGAAAGAGAAGGTGTGAGTGAGAGAGAGAAAGAGAAGCTGTGAGTGAGAGAGAGAGAGAGAAGCTTTGAGTGAGAGAGAGAGAGAAGATGTGAGTGTGAGAGAGAAAGAGAAGCTGTGAGTGAGAGAGAGAGAGAAAGAGAAGCTGTGAGTTAGAGAGATAAAGAGAAGCTGTGAGTGAGAGAGAGAGAAAAAGAAGCTGTGAGTTAGAGAGAGAGAGAGAGAAAGAGAAGCTGTGAGTGAGAGAGAGAGAGAAAGAGAAGCTGTGAGAGAGAAAGAGAAGCTGTGAGTGAGAGAGAGAGAAGCTGTGAGTGAGAGAGAGAGAAGATGTGAGTGAGAGAGAGAAAGAGAAAGAGAAACTGTGAGTGAGTGAGAGAGAGAGATAATGAGAAGCTGTGAATGATAGAGAGAGATAAAGAAAATCTGTGAGTGAGAGAGAGAAAAAGAAGCTGGGAGTGAGTAAGAGAGAGAAAGAGAAGCTGTGAGTGTGTGTGAGAGAGAGAAGCTGTGAGAGAGAGAGAGAGAGAAGCTGTGAGTGCGAGAGAAAGAAAGAAAGAGAAGCTGTGATGAGTGAGAGAGAGAGAGAGAGAGAAAAAAACTGTGAGTGAGAGAGAGAGAGAGAGAAGGAGAAGCTGTGAGTGAGATAGAGAGAGAGAAAGTGAAGCTGTGAGTGAGTGAGAGAGAGAGAAGCTGTGAGTGAGAGAGAAAGAGAAGCTGTGAGTGAGAGAGAAAGAGAAGCTATGAGTTAGAGAGAGAGAGTGAAAGAGAAGCTGTGAGTGAGAGAGAGAGTGAGGAGCTGTGAGATAGAGAGAGAAAGAGAAGCTGTGTGAGAGAGAGAATCTGTGAGTGAGAGAGAGAGAGAGAAAGAAAGAGATGTGATTGAGAGAGATGGATTAAGCTGTGTGAGAGAGGGAGAGAAAGAGAAGCTGTGAGTGAGAGAGAGAGAGTGAGAAGCTGTGAGTGAGAGAGAGAGAGGAGATGTGAGTGAGAGAGTGAGAGAGAGAAAGAGGTGTGAGTGAGAGAGAGCGAGAGAAAGAGAAGCTGTGAGTGAGAGAGAGAGAGAGAAAGAGAAGCTGTGAGAGAGAGAGAGAGAAGCTGTGAGTGAGAGAGAAAGAAAGAAATAGAAGCTGTGAGTGAGTGAGAGAGAGAGAAGCTGTGAGTGAGAGAGAGAGAGAGAGAAGCTGTGAGTGAGAGAGAGAGAGAAAGAGAAGCTGTGAGAGAGAGAAAGAGAAGCTGTGAGTGAGAGAGAAAGAGAAGCTGTGAGTGAGAGAGAGAGAGAAAGAGAAGCTGTGAGTGAGAGAGAGAGATAGAGAAGCTGTGAGTGAGAGAGAGAGAGAGAAAGAGAAGCTGTGAGAGAGAGAGAAGCTGTGAGTGAGAGAGAAAGAAAGAAATAGAAGCTGTGAGTGAGTGAGAGAGAGAGAAGCTGTGAGTGAGAGAGAGAGAAAGAGAAAGAGAAGCTGTGAGTGAGAGAGAGAGAGAGAAAGAGAAGCTGTGAGAGAGAGAAAGAGAAGCTGTGAGTGAGAGAGAAAGAGAAGCTGTGAGTGAGAGAGAGAGAGAAAGAGAAGCTGTGAGTGAGAGAGAGAGAGAGAAAGAGAAGCTGTGAGTGAGTGAGAGAGAGAAAGAAAGAGAAGCTGTGAGTGAGAGAGAGAGAAGCTGTGAGTGAGAGAGAGAGGGAGAAAGAGAAGCTGTGAGTGAGAGAGAGAGAAAGAGAAGCTGTGAGTGAGAGAGAGAGAGAAAGAGAAGCTGTGTGAGAGAGAGAAGTTGTGAGTGAGTGAGAGAGAGAGAAGCTGTGAGAGAGAGAGAGAGAAGCTGTGAGTGAGAGAGAGAGAGAGAGAAGGAGAAGCTGTGAGTGAGATAGAGAGAGAGAAAGAGAAGCTGTGAGTGAGAGAGTGAGAGAAGCTGTGAGTGAGAGAGAAATAGAAGTTGTGAGTGAAAGAGAAAGAGAAGCTATGAGTTAGAGAGAGAGAGTGAAAGAGAAGCTGTGAGTGAGAGAGAGAGAGTGAGGAGCTGTGAGATAGAGAGAGAAAGAGAAGCTGTGAGTGAGAGAGAGAGAGAGAAACTGTGAGTGAGAGAGAAAGAGAATCTGTGAGTGAGAGAGAAATAGAAGCTGTGTGTGTGTGTGAGAGAGAGAAGCTGTGAGTGAGAGAGAGAGAAAGAGAAGCTGTGAGTGAGAGAGAGAGAGAAAGAGAAGCTGTGAGTGAGAGAGTGAGAGAGAGAGAGTGAAAGAGAAGTTGTGAGAGAGAGAGAGAGAAAGAGAAGCTGTGAGTGAGAGAGAGAGAAGCTGTGAGTGAGAGAGAGAGAAGATGTGAGTGTGAGATTGAGAGAGAGAAAGAGAAGCTGTGAGTGAGAGAGAGAAGCTGTGAGTGAGAGAGAGAGAAAGAGAAGGTGTGAGTGAGAGAGAGAAAGAGAAGCTGTGAGTGAGAGAGAGAGAGAAGCTGTGAGTGAGAGAGAGAGAGAAGATGTGAGTGTGAGAGAGAAAGAGAAGCTGTGAGTGAGAGAGAGAGAGAAAGAGAAGCTGTGAGTTAGAGAGAGATAAAGAGAAGCTGTGAGTGAGAGAGAGAGAAAGAGAAGCTGTGAGTTAGAGAGAGAGAGAGAGAAAGACAAGCTGTGAGTGAGAGAGAGAGAGAAAGAGAAGCTGTGAGAGAGAAAGAGAAGCTGTGAGTGAGAGAGAGAGAAGCTGTGAGTGAGAGAGAGAGAGAAGATGTGAGTGAGAGAGAGAAAGAGAAAGAGAAACTGTGAGTGAGTGAGAGAGAGAGATAATGAGAAGTTGTGAATGATAGAGAGAGATAAAGAAAATCTGTGAGTGAGAGAGAGAAAAAGAAGCTGGGAGTGAGTAAGAGAGAGAAAGAGAAGCTGTGAGTGTGTGTGAGAGAGAGAAGCTGTGAGAGAGAGAGAGAGAGAGAGAGAAGCTGTGAGTGCGAGAGAAAGAAAGAAAGAGAAGCTGTGATGAGTGAGAGAGAGAGAGAGAAAAAAAAACTGTGAGTGAGAGAGAGAGAGAGAAGGAGAAGCTGTGAGTGAGATAGAGAGAGAGAAAGAGAAGCTGTGAGTGAGAGAGAGAGAGAGAGAAGCTGTGAGTGAGAGAGAAAGAGAAGCTGTGAGTGAGAGAGAAAGAGAAGCTATGAGTTAGAGAGAGAGAGTGAAAGAGAAGCTGTGAGTGAGAGAGAGAGAGTGAGGAGCTGTGAGATAGAGAGAGAAAGAGAAGCTGTGAGTGAGAGAGAGAGAGAGAAACTGTGAGTGAGAGAGAAAGAGAAGTTGTGAGTGAGAGAGAAATAGAAGCTGTATGTGTGTGTGAGAGAGAGAAGCTGTGTGAGAGAGAGAGAGAAAGAGAAGCTGTGAGTGAGAGAGAGAGAGAAAGAGAAGCTGTGAGTGAGAGAGTGAGATAAAGAGAAGCTGTGAGTTAGAGAGAGACAGAGAAAGAGAAGCTGTGAGTGAGAGAGAGAAAAAAAGAAGCTGTGAGTGAGAGAGAGAGAGAGAGAAAGAGAAGCTGTGAGTGAGAGAGAGAGAGAAGCTGTGAGTGAGAGTGAGAGAGAAAGAGAAGCTCTGAGTGAGAGAGTGAGAGAAAGAGAAGCTCTGAGTGAGAGAGAGAGAAAGAGAAGCTGTGAGTGAGAGAGAGAAGCTGTGAGTGAGAGAGAGAGAGAAAGAGAAGCTATGTGAGAGAGAGAATCTGTGAGTGAGAGAGAGAGAGAGAAAGAAAGAGAAGATGTCAGTGAGAGAGGGAGAGAGAGAGAGAAGCTGTGAGTGAGAGAGAGAGAAGCTGTGAGTGAGTGAGAGAGAGAGAGAAGCTGTGAGTGAGAGAGAGAAAGAGAAGCTGTGAGTGAGAGAAAGAGAGAGAGAGAGAAGCTGTGAGTGAGAGAGAGATATAGAGAATCTGTGAGTTAGAGAGAGAGAGAAAGAGAATCTGTGAGTGAGAGAGAGAGAGAAAGAGAAGCTGTGTGAGAGAGAGAATCTGTGAGTGAGAGAGAGAGAGAGAAAGAAAGAGAAGATGTCAGTGAGTGAGGGAGAGAGAGAAGCTGTGAGTGAGAGAGAGAGAGAAAGAGAAGCTGTGTGAGAGAGAGAATCTTTGAGTGAGAGAGAGAGAGAGAAAGAAAGAGAAGATGTGAGTGAGAGAGAAAGAGAAGCTGTGAGTGAGAGAGAGAGAGAAAGAGAAGCTGTGAGTGAGAGAGAGAGAAAGAGAAGCTGTGAGTGAGAGAGAGAGAGAAAGAGAAGCTGTGTGAGAGAGAGAATCTGTGAGTGAGAGAGAGAGAGAGAAAGAAAGAGAAGATGTCAGTGAGAGAGGGAGAGAGAGAGAGAAGCTGTGAGTGAGAGAGAGAGAAGCTGTGAGTGAGTGAGAGAGAGAGAAAGAGAAGGTGTGAGTGAGAGAGAGAGAGAGAAAGAGAAGGTGTGAGTGAGAGAGAGAGAGAAAGAGAAGCTGTGAGAGAGAGAAAGAGAAGCTGTGAGTGAGAGAGCGAGAGAAAGAGAAGCTGTGAGTGAGAGAAAGAGAAAGAGAAGCTGTGAGTGAGAGAGAGAAAGAGAAGCTGTGTGAGAGAGAGAATCTGTGAGTGAGAGAGAGAGAGAGAAAGAAAGAGAAGATGTCAGTGAGAGAGGGAGAGAGAGAGAGAAGCTGTGAGTGAGAGAGAGAGAGAAAGATAAGCTGTGTGAGAGAGGGAGGGAAAGAGAAGCTGTGAGTGAGAGAGAGAGAGAGAGTGAGAAGCTGTGAGTGAGAGAGAGAGAGAGAAGATGTGAGTGGAGAGTGTGAGAGAGAAAGAGGTGTGAGTGAGAGAGAGAGAGAGAGAAAGAGAAGCTGTGAGTGAGAGAGAGAGAAAGATAAGCTGTGAGAGAGAGAGAGAAGCTGTGAGTGAGAGAGAAAGAAAGAAATAGAAGCTGTGAGTGAGTGAGAGAGAGAAGCTGTGAATGAGAGAGAGAGAAGCTGTGAGTGTGTGTGAGAGAGAGAGAAGCTGTGAGTGAGAGAGAGAGAGAGAAAGAGAAGCTGTGAGAGAGAGAAAGAGAAGCTGTGAGTGAGAGAGAAAGAGAAGCTGTGAGTGAGAGAGAGAGAGAGAAAGAGAAGCTGTGAGTGAGAGAGAGAGAAAGAGAAGCTGTGAGTGAGAGAGAGAGAGAAAG
Source organism: Bradypodion ventrale (assembly GCA_035047345.1). Classification (NCBI taxonomy): domain Eukaryota; kingdom Metazoa; phylum Chordata; class Lepidosauria; order Squamata; family Chamaeleonidae; genus Bradypodion; species Bradypodion ventrale. The sequence goes on along the minus strand of JAWDJE010000018.1, from coordinate 6,926,342 downwards.
AGAAGCTGTGTGAGAGAGAGAGAAGCTGTGAGTGAGAGAGAAAGAAAGAAATAGAAGCTGTGAGTGAGTGAGAGAGAGAGAAGCTGTGAGTGAGAGAGAGAGAGAAGCTGTGAGTGAGAGAGAAAGGGAAAGAGAGGCTGTGTGAGAGAGAGAGAGAGAAAGAGAAGGTGTGAGTGAGAGAGAGAGAGAAAGAGAAGCTGTGAGAGAGAGAGAGAAGCTGTGAGTGAGAGAGAAAGAAAGAAATAGAAGCTGTGAGTGAGTGAGAGAGAGAGAAGCTGTGAGTGAGAGAGAGAGAGAAGCTGTGAGTGAGTGAGAGAGAGAAAGAGAAGCTGTGAGTGAGAGGGAGAGAGAGAAAGAGAAGCTGTGAGAGAGAGAAAGAGAAGCTGTGAGTGAGAGAGAAAGAGAAGCTGTGAGTGAGAGAGAGAGAGAAAGAGAAGCTGTGAGTGAGAGAGAGAGAGAGAGAGAAGCTGTGAGTGAGAGAGAGAGAGAAAGAAAGAGAAGCTGTGAGTGAGAGAGAGAGAAGCTGTGAGAGAGAGAGGGAGAAAGAGAAGCTGTGAGTGAGAGAGAGAGAAAGAGAAGCTGTGAGTGAGAGAGAGAGAGAGAAAGAGAAGCTGTGAGAGAGAGAGAAGTTGTGAGTGAGTGAGAGAGAGAGAAGCTGTGTGTGAGAGAGAGAGAAGCTGTGAGTGAGAGAGAGAGAGAGAAGGAGAAGCTGTGAGTGAGATAGAGAGAGAGAAAGAGAAGCTGTGAGTGAGAGAGAGAGAGAAGCTGTGAGTGAGAGAGAAAGAGAAGTGAGTGAGAGAGAAAGAGAAGCTATGAGTTAGAGAGAGAGAGTGAAAGAGAAGCTGTGAGTGAGAGAGAGAGAGAGTGAGGAGCTGTGAGATAGAGAGAGAAAGAGAAGCTGTGAGTGAGAGAGAGAGAGAGAAACTGTGAGTGAGAGAGAAAGAGAAGCTGTGAGTGAGAGAGAAAGAGAAGCTGTGTGTGTGTGAGAGAGAAAGAAGCTGTGAGTGAGAGAGAGAGAAAGAGAAGCTGTGAGTGAGAGAGAGAGAAAGAGAAGCTGTGAGTGAGAGAGTGAGATAAAGAGAAGCTGTGAGTTAGAGAGAGAGAGAAAGAGAAGCTGTGTGTGTGTGAGAGAGAAGCTGTGAGTGAGAGAGAGAGGGAGAAATTGAAGCGGTGAGTGAGAGAGAGAGAGAAAGAGAAGCTGTGAGTGAGAGAGAGATAAAGAGAAGCTGTGAGTTAGAGAGAGACAGAGAAAGAGAAGCTGTGAGTGAGAGAGAGAGAGAAAGAGAAGCTGTGTGTGTGAGAGAGAGAAGCTGTGAGTGAGAGAGAGAGAGAAAGAGAAGATGTTAGTGAGAGAGTGAGAGAGAGAAAGAGAAGCTGTGAGTGAGAGAGAGAGAAGCTGTGAGTGAGAGAGAGAGAGAGAAAGAGAAGGTGTGTGTGAGAGAGAGAAAGAGAAGCTGTGAGTGAGAGAGAGAGAGAAGATAAGAGTGAGAGAGAGAGAGAAGATGTGAGTGAGAGAGAGAAAGAGAAAGAGAAGCTGTGAGTGAGTGAGAGAGAGTGATAAAGAGAAGCTGTGAGTGATAGAGAGAGATAAAGAAACGCTGTGAGTGAGAGAGAGATAAAGAAACGCTGTGAGTGAGAGAGAGAAAGAGAAGCTGGGAGTGAGTAAGAGAGAGAAAGAGAAGCTGTGAGTGAGAGAGAGAGAGAGAAGCTGTGAGTGAGAGAGAGAGAGAGAAGCTGTGAGTGAGAGAAGAAAGAAAGAAAGAGAAACTGTGAGTGAGTGAGAGAGAGAAACTTTGAGTGAGAGAGAGAGAGAGAAAGAGAAGCTGTGAGTGAGAGAGAGAAAGAAAGAGAAGCTGTGAGTGAGAGAGAGAGAGAAGCTGTGAGTGAGAGTGAGATGGAGAAAGAGAAGCTGTGTGAGAGAGAGAAAGAAAGAGAAGCTATGAGCGAGCGAGAGAGAGAAGCTGTGAGTGAGAGAGAGAGGGAGAAAGAGAAGCTGTGAGTGAGAAGAGAGGGAAAGAGAAGCTGTGAGTGAGAAAGAGAGACAGAGAAAGAGAAGCTGTGAGTGAGAGAGAGAGAGCTAGAAGCTGTGAGTGAGTGAGAGAGAGAAAGAGAAGCTGTGAGTGCGAGAGAGAGAGAAAGAGAAGCTGTGAGTGAGAGAGAGATAAAGAGAAGCTGTGAGTTAGAGAGAGAGAGAGAAAGAGAAGCTGTGAGTGAGTGAGAGAGAGAAAAGAGAATCTCTGAGTGAGAGAGTGAGAGAAGCTGTGAGTAAGAGAGAGAAAGAGAAGCTGTGAGTGAGAGAGAGATAAAGAGAAGCTGTGAGTTAGAGAGAGATAGAGAAAGAGCTGTGAGTGAGAGAGAGAGAGAAAGAGAATCTGTGAGAGAGAGAGAGAAGCTGTGAGTGAGAGAGAGAGAAAGAGAAGATGTTAGTGAGTGAGTGAGAGAGAGAAAGAGTTGTGAGTGAGAGAGGGAGAGAGAGAGAAAGAGAAGTTGTGAGAGAGAGAGAGAGAAAGAGAAGCTGTGAGTGAGAGAGAGAGAGAAGCTGTGATTGAGAGAGAGAAGATGTGAGTGTGAGATTGAGAGAGAGAAAGAGAAGCTGTGAGTGAGAGAGAGAAGCTGTGAGTGAGAGAGAGAGAAAGAGAAGGTGTGAGTGAGAGAGAGAAAGAGAAGCTGTGAGTGAGAGAGAGAGAGAAGCTGTGAGTGAGAGAGAGATAAGATGTGAGTGAGAGAGAGAAAGAGAAGCTGTGAGTGAGAGAGAGAGAGAAAGAGAAGCTGTGAGTGAGAGAGAGACAGAGAAAGAGAAGCTGTGAGTGAGAGAGAGAGAGAAAGAGAAGCTGTGAGTTAGAGAGAGAGAGAGAAAGAGAAGCTGTGAGTGAGAGAGAGAGAGAAAGAGAAGCTGTGAGTTAGAGAGAGAGAGAAAGAGAAGCTGTGAGTGAGAGAGAGAGAAGCTGTGAGTGAGAGAGAGAGAGAAGATGTGAGTGAGAGAGAGAAAGAGAAAGAGAAACTGTGAGTGAGTGAGAGAGAGAGATAATGAGAAGCTGTGAATGATAGAGAGAGATAAAGAAAAGCTGTGAGTGAGAGAGAGAAAGAGAAGCTGGGAGTGAGTAAGAGAGAGAAAAAGAAGCTGTGAGTGTGTGAGAGAGAGGGAAGCTGTGAGTGAGAGAGAGAGAGAAAGAGAAGCTGTGAGTTAGAGAGAGATAAAGAGAAGCTGTGAGTGAGAGAGAGAGAGAGAAGCTGTGAGTGAGAGAGAGAGAGAGAAAGAGAAGCTGTGAGAGAGAGAAAGAGAAGCTGTGAGTGAGAGAGAAAGAGAAGCTGTGAGTGAGAGAGAGAGAAAGAGAAGCTGTGAGTGAGAGAGAGAGAAAGAGAAGCTGTGAGTGAGAGAGAGAGAGAGAGAGAAAGAGAAGCTGTGTGTGAGAGAGAGAGAAGCTGTGAGTGAGAGAGAAAGAAAGAAATAGAAGCTGTGAGTGAGTGAGAGAGAGAGAAGCTGTGAGTGAGAGAGAGAGAGAGAAGCTGTGAGTGAGAGAGAAAGGGAAAGAGAGGCTGTGTGAGAGAGAGAGAGAAAGAGAAGGTGTGAGTGAGAGAGAGAGAGAGAAAGAGAAGCTGTGAGAGAGAGAGAGAAGCTGTGAGTGAGAGAGAAAGAAAGAAATAGAAGCTGTGAGTGAGTGAGAGAGAGAGAAGCTGTGAGTGAGAGAGAGAGAGAAGCTGTGAGTGAGTGAGAGAGAGAGAAAGAGAAGCTGTGAGTGAGAGAGAGAGAGAGAAAGAGAAGGTGTGAGTGAGAGAGAGAGAGAAAGAGAAGCTGTGAGAGAGAGAGAGAAGCTGTGAGTGAGAGAGAAAGAAAGAAATAGAAGCTGTGAGTGAGTGAGAGAGAGAGAAGCTGTGAGTGAGAGAGAGAGAGAAGCTGTGAGTGAGTGAGAGAGAGAAAGAGAAGCTGTGAGTGAGAGGGAGAGAGAGAAAGAGAAGCTGTGAGAGAGAGAAAGAGAAGCTGTGAGTGAGAGAGAAAGAGAAGCTGTGAGTGAGAGAGAGAGAGAAAGAGAAGCTGTGAGTGAGAGAGAGAGAGAGAGAGAAGCTGTGAGTGAGAGAGAGAGAGAAAGAAAGAGAAGCTGTGAGTGAGAGAGAGAGAAGCTGTGAGAGAGAGAGGGAGAAAGAGAAGCTGTGAGTGAGAGAGAGAGAAAGAGAAGCTGTGAGTGAGAGAGAGAGAGAGAAAGAGAAGCTGTGAGAGAGAGAGAAGTTGTGAGTGAGTGAGAGAGAGAGAAGCTGTGTGTGAGAGAGAGAGAAGCTGTGAGTGAGAGAGAGAGAGAGAAGGAGAAGCTGTGAGTGAGATAGAGAGAGAGAAAGAGAAGCTGTGAGTGAGAGAGAGAGAGAAGCTGTGAGTGAGAGAGAAAGAGAAGTGAGTGAGAGAGAAAGAGAAGCTATGAGTTAGAGAGAGAGAGTGAAAGAGAAGCTGTGAGTGAGAGAGAGAGAGAGTGAGGAGCTGTGAGATAGAGAGAGAAAGAGAAGCTGTGAGTGAGAGAGAGAGAGAGAAACTGTGAGTGAGAGAGAAAGAGAAGCTGTGAGTGAGAGAGAAAGAGAAGCTGTGTGTGTGTGAGAGAGAAAGAAGCTGTGAGTGAGAGAGAGAGAAAGAGAAGCTGTGAGTGAGAGAGAGAGAAAGAGAAGCTGTGAGTGAGAGAGTGAGATAAAGAGAAGCTGTGAGTTAGAGAGAGAGAGAAAGAGAAGCTGTGTGTGTGTGAGAGAGAAGCTGTGAGTGAGAGAGAGAGGGAGAAATTGAAGCGGTGAGTGAGAGAGAGAGAGAAAGAGAAGCTGTGAGTGAGAGAGAGATAAAGAGAAGCTGTGAGTTAGAGAGAGACAGAGAAAGAGAAGCTGTGAGTGAGAGAGAGAGAGAAAGAGAAGCTGTGTGTGTGAGAGAGAGAAGCTGTGAGTGAGAGAGAGAGAGAAAGAGAAGATGTTAGTGAGAGAGTGAGAGAGAGAAAGAGAAGCTGTGAGTGAGAGAGAGAGAAGCTGTGAGTGAGAGAGAGAGAGAGAAAGAGAAGGTGTGTGTGAGAGAGAGAAAGAGAAGCTGTGAGTGAGAGAGAGAGAGAAGATAAGAGTGAGAGAGAGAGAGAAGATGTGAGTGAGAGAGAGAAAGAGAAAGAGAAGCTGTGAGTGAGTGAGAGAGAGTGATAAAGAGAAGCTGTGAGTGATAGAGAGAGATAAAGAAACGCTGTGAGTGAGAGAGAGATAAAGAAACGCTGTGAGTGAGAGAGAGAAAGAGAAGCTGGGAGTGAGTAAGAGAGAGAAAGAGAAGCTGTGAGTGAGAGAGAGAGAGAGAAGCTGTGAGTGAGAGAGAGAGAGAGAAGCTGTGAGTGAGAGAAGAAAGAAAGAAAGAGAAACTGTGAGTGAGTGAGAGAGAGAAACTTTGAGTGAGAGAGAGAGAGAGAAAGAGAAGCTGTGAGTGAGAGAGAGAAAGAAAGAGAAGCTGTGAGTGAGAGAGAGAGAGAAGCTGTGAGTGAGAGTGAGATGGAGAAAGAGAAGCTGTGTGAGAGAGAGAAAGAAAGAGAAGCTATGAGCGAGCGAGAGAGAGAAGCTGTGAGTGAGAGAGAGAGGGAGAAAGAGAAGCTGTGAGTGAGAAGAGAGGGAAAGAGAAGCTGTGAGTGAGAAAGAGAGACAGAGAAAGAGAAGCTGTGAGTGAGAGAGAGAGAGCTAGAAGCTGTGAGTGAGTGAGAGAGAGAAAGAGAAGCTGTGAGTGCGAGAGAGAGAGAAAGAGAAGCTGTGAGTGAGAGAGAGATAAAGAGAAGCTGTGAGTTAGAGAGAGAGAGAGAAAGAGAAGCTGTGAGTGAGTGAGAGAGAGAAAAGAGAATCTCTGAGTGAGAGAGTGAGAGAAGCTGTGAGTAAGAGAGAGAAAGAGAAGCTGTGAGTGAGAGAGAGATAAAGAGAAGCTGTGAGTTAGAGAGAGATAGAGAAAGAGCTGTGAGTGAGAGAGAGAGAGAAAGAGAATCTGTGAGAGAGAGAGAGAAGCTGTGAGTGAGAGAGAGAGAAAGAGAAGATGTTAGTGAGTGAGTGAGAGAGAGAAAGAGTTGTGAGTGAGAGAGGGAGAGAGAGAGAAAGAGAAGTTGTGAGAGAGAGAGAGAGAAAGAGAAGCTGTGAGTGAGAGAGAGAGAGAAGCTGTGATTGAGAGAGAGAAGATGTGAGTGTGAGATTGAGAGAGAGAAAGAGAAGCTGTGAGTGAGAGAGAGAAGCTGTGAGTGAGAGAGAGAGAAAGAGAAGGTGTGAGTGAGAGAGAGAAAGAGAAGCTGTGAGTGAGAGAGAGAGAGAAGCTGTGAGTGAGAGAGAGATAAGATGTGAGTGAGAGAGAGAAAGAGAAGCTGTGAGTGAGAGAGAGAGAGAAAGAGAAGCTGTGAGTGAGAGAGAGACAGAGAAAGAGAAGCTGTGAGTGAGAGAGAGAGAGAAAGAGAAGCTGTGAGTTAGAGAGAGAGAGAGAAAGAGAAGCTGTGAGTGAGAGAGAGAGAGAAAGAGAAGCTGTGAGTTAGAGAGAGAGAGAAAGAGAAGCTGTGAGTGAGAGAGAGAGAAGCTGTGAGTGAGAGAGAGAGAGAAGATGTGAGTGAGAGAGAGAAAGAGAAAGAGAAACTGTGAGTGAGTGAGAGAGAGAGATAATGAGAAGCTGTGAATGATAGAGAGAGATAAAGAAAAGCTGTGAGTGAGAGAGAGAAAGAGAAGCTGGGAGTGAGTAAGAGAGAGAAAAAGAAGCTGTGAGTGTGTGAGAGAGAGGGAAGCTGTGAGTGAGAGAGAGAGAGAAAGAGAAGCTGTGAGTTAGAGAGAGATAAAGAGAAGCTGTGAGTGAGAGAGAGAGAGAGAAGCTGTGAGTGAGAGAGAGAGAGAGAAAGAGAAGCTGTGAGAGAGAGAAAGAGAAGCTGTGAGTGAGAGAGAAAGAGAAGCTGTGAGTGAGAGAGAGAGAAAGAGAAGCTGTGAGTGAGAGAGAGAGAAAGAGAAGCTGTGAGTGAGAGAGAGAGAGAGAGAGAAAGAGAAGCTGTGTGTGAGAGAGAGAGAAGCTGTGAGTGAGAGAGAAAGAAAGAAATAGAAGCTGTGAGTGAGTGAGAGAGAGAGAAGCTGTGAGTGAGAGAGAGAGAGAGAAGCTGTGAGTGAGAGAGAAAGGGAAAGAGAGGCTGTGTGAGAGAGAGAGAGAAAGAGAAGGTGTGAGTGAGAGAGAGAGAAAGAGAAGCTGTGAGAGAGAGAGAGAAGCTGTGAGTGAGAGAGAAAGAAAGAAATAGAAGCTGTGAGTGAGTGAGAGAGAGAGAAGCTGTGAGTGAGAGAGAGAGAGAAGCTGTGAGTGAGTGAGAGAGAGAGAAAGAGAAGCTGTGAGTGAGAGAGAGAGAGAGAAAGAGAAGCTGTGTGAGAGAGAAAGAGAAGCTGTGAGTGAGAGAGAAAGAGAAGCTGTGAGTGAGAGAGAGAGAGAAAGAGAAGCTGTGAGTGAGAGAGAGAGAGAGTGAAGCTGTGAGTGAGAGAGAGAAAGAGAAGCTGTGTGTGAGAGAAAGAGAGAGAGAGAGAGAGAAGCTGTGAGTGAGAGAGAGATATAGAGAAGCTGTGAGTTAGAGAGAGAGAGAAAGAGAAGCTGTGAGTGAGAGAGAGAGAGAAAGAGAAGCTGTGTGAGATAGAGAAGCTGTGAGTGAGAGAGAGAGAGAGAAAGAAAGAGAAGATGTCAGTGAGTGAGGGAGAGAGAGAGAGAAGCTGTGAGTGAGAGAGAGAGAGAAAGAGAAGCTGTGTGAGAGAGAGAATCTGTGAGTGAGAGAGAGAGAGAGAAAGAAAGAGAAGATGTGAGTGAGAGAGAAAGATAAGCTGTGTGAGAGAGGGAGAGAAAGAGAAGCTGTGAGTGAGAGAGAGAGAGAGTGAGAAGCTGTGAGTGAGAGAGAGAGAGAGAGAAGATGTGAGTGAGAGAGTGAGAGAGAGAAAGAGGTGTGAGTGAGAGAGAGAGAGAGAAAGAGAAGCTGTGAGTGAGAGAGAGAGAGAGAAAGAGAAGCTGTGTGTGAGAGAGAGAGAAGCTGTGAGTGAGAGAGAAAGAAAGAAATAGAAGCTGAGAGTGAGTGAGAGAGAGAGAAGCTGTGAGTGAGAGAGAGAGAGAGAAGCTGTGAGTGAGAGAGAGAGAGAAAGAGAAGCTGTGAGAGAGAGAAAGAGAAGCTGTGAGTGAGAGAGAAAGAGAAGCTGTGAGTGAGAGAGAGAGAGAAAGAGAAGCTGTGAGTGAGAGAGAGAGAAAGAGAAGCTGTGAGTGAGAGAGAGAGAGAGAAAGAGAAGCTGTGAGAGAGAGAGAAGCTGTGAGTGAGAGAGAAAGAAAGAAATAGAAGCTGTGAGTGATTGAGAGAGAGAGAAGCTGTGAGTGAGAGAGAGAGAAAGAGAAAGAGAAGCTGTGAGTGAGAGAGAGAGAGAAAGAGAAGCTGTGAGAGAGAGAAAGAGAAGCTGTGAGTGAGAGAGAAAGAGAAGCTGTGAGTGAGAGAGAGAGAGAAAGAGAAGCTGTGAGAGAGAGAGAGAGAGAAAGAGAAGCTGTGAGTGAGTGAGAGAGAGAAAGAAAGAGAAGCTGTGAGTGAGAGAGAGAGAAGCTGTGAGTGAGAGAGAGAGGGAGAAAGAGAAGCTGTGAGTGAGAGAGAGAGAAAGAGAAGCTGTGAGTGAGAGAGAGAGAGAGAAAGAGAAGCTGTGTGAGAGAGAGAAGTTGTGAGTGAGTGAGAGAGAGAAGCTGTGAGAGAGAGAGAGAGAAGCTGTGAGTGAGAGAGAGAGAGAGAGAAGGAGAAGCTGTGAGTGAGATAGAGAGAGAGAAAGAGAAGCTGTGAGTGAGAGAGAGAGAGAAGCTGTGAGTGAGAGAGAAATAGAAGTTGTGAGTGAGAGAGAAAGAGAAGCTATGAGTTAGAGAGAGAGAGTGAAAGAGAAGCTGTGAGTGAGAGAGAGAGAGTGAGGAGCTGTGAGATAGAGAGAGAAAGAGAAGCTGTGAGTGAGAGAGAGAGAGAGAAACTGTGAGTGAGAGAGAAAGAGAATCTGTGAGTGAGAGAGAAATAGAAGCTGTGTGTGTGTGAGAGAGAGAGAAGCTGTGAGTGAGAGAGAGAGAGAGAAAGAGAAGGTGTGAGTGAGAGAGAGAAAGAGAAGCTGTGAGTGAGAGAGAGAGAGAAGCTGTGAGTGAGAGAGAGAGATAAGATGTGAGTGAGAGAGAGAAAGAGAAGCTGTGAGTGAGAGAGAAAGAGAAAGAGAAGCTGTGAGTGAGAGAGAGACAGAGAAAGAGAAGCTGTGAGTGAGAGAGAGAGAGAAAGAGAAGCTGTGAGTTAGAGAGAGAGAGAGAAAGAGAAGCTGTGAGTGAGAGAGAGAGAGAAAGAGAAGCTGTGAGTTAGAGAGAGAGAGAGAAAGATAAGCTGTGAGTGAGAGAGAGAGAAGCTGTGAGTGAGAGAGAGAGAGAAGATGTGAGTGAGAGAGAGAAAGAGAAAGAGAAACTGTGAGTGAGTGAGAGAGAGAGATAATGAGAAGCTGTGAATGATAGAGAGAGATAAAGAAAAGCTGTGAGTGAGAGAGAGAAAGAGAAGCTGGGAGTGAGTAAGAGAGAGAAAAAGAAGCTGTGAGTGTGTGAGAGAGAGGGAAGCTGTGAGTGAGAGAGAGAGAGAAAGAGAAGCTGTGAGTTAGAGAGAGATAAAGAGAAGCTGTGAGTGAGAGAGAGAGAGAGAGAAGCTGTGAGTGAGAGAGAGAGAGAGAAAGAGAAGCTGTGAGAGAGAGAAAGAGAAGCTGTGAGTGAGAGAGAAAGAGAAGCTGTGAGTGAGAGAGAGAGAGAAAGAGAAGCTGTGAGTGAGAGAGAGAGAAAGTGAAGCTGTGAGTGAGAGAGAGAGAGAGAAAGAGAAGCTGTGTGAGAGAGAGAGAGAAGCTGTGAGTGAGAGAGAAAGAAAGAAATAGAAGCTGTGAGTGAGTGAGAGAGAGAGAAGCTGTGAGTGAGAGAGATATAGAGAAGCTGTGAGTGAGAGAGAAAGGGAAAGAGAGGCTGTGTGAGAGAGAGAGAGAAAGAGAAGGTGTGAGTGAGAGAGAGAGAAAGAGAAGCTGTGAGAGAGAGAGAGAAGCTGTGAGTGGGAGAGAAAGAAAGAAATAGAAGCTGTGAGTGAGTGAGAGAGAGAGAAGCTGTGAGTGAGAGAGAGAGAGAAGCTGTGAGTGAGTGAGTGAGAGAGAAAGAGAAGCTGTGAGTGAGAGAGAGAGAGAGAAAGAGAAGCTGTGAGAGAGAGAAAGAGAAGCTGTGAGTGAGAGAGAAAGAGAAGCTGTGAGTGAGAGAGAGAGAGAAAGAGAAGCTGTGAGTGAGAGAGAGAGAGAGTGAAGCTGTGAGTGAGAGAGAGAAAGAGAAGCTGTGTGTGAGAGAAAGAGAGAGAGAGAGAGAGAAGCTGTGAGTGAGAGAGAGATATAGAGAAGCTGTGAGTTAGAGAGAGAGAGAAAGAGAAGCTGTGAGTGAGAGAGAGAGAGAAAGAGAAGCTGTGTGAGATAGAGAAGCTGTGAGTGAGAGAGAGAGAGAGAAAGAAAGAGAAGATGTCAGTGAGTGAGGGAGAGAGAGAGAGAAGCTGTGAGTGAGAGAGAGAGAAAGAGAAGCTGTGTGAGAGAGAGAATCTGTGAGTGAGAGAGAGAGAGAGAAAGAAAGAGAAGATGTGAGTGAGAGAGAAAGATAAGCTGTGTGAGAGAGGGAGAGAAAGAGAAGCTGTGAGTGAGAGAGAGAGAGAGTGAGAAGCTGTGAGTGAGAGAGAGAGAGAGAGAGAAGATGTGAGTGAGAGAGTGAGAGAGAGAAAGAGGTGTGAGTGAGAGAGAGAGAGAGAAAGAGAAGCTGTGAGTGAGAGAGAGAGAGAGAAAGAGAAGCTGTGAGAGAGAGAGAGAAGCTGTGAGTGAGAGAGAAAGAAAGAAATAGAAGCTGTGAGTGAGTGAGAGAGAGAGAGAAGCTGTGAGTGAGAGAGAGAGAGAAGCTGTGAGTGAGAGAGAGAGAGAAAGAGAAGCTGTGAGAGAGAGAAAGAGAAGCTGTGAGTGAGAGAGAAAGAGAAGCTGTGAGTGAGAGAGAGAGAGAAAGAGAAGCTGTGAGTGAGAGAGAGAGAAAGAGAAGCTGTGAGTGAGAGAGAGAGAGAGAAAGAGAAGCTGTGAGAGAGAGAGAAGCTGTGAGTGAGAGAGAAAGAAAGAAATAGAAGCTGTGAGTGAGTGAGAGAGAGAGAAGCTGTGAGTGAGAGAGAGATAAAGAGAAAGAGAAGCTGTGAGTGAGAGAGAGAGAGAGAAAGAGAAGCTGTGAGAGAGAGAAAGAGAAGCTGTGAGTGAGAGAGAAAGAGAAGCTGTGAGTGAGAGAGAGAGAGAAAGAGAAGCTGTGAGTGAGAGAGAGAGAGAGAGAAAGAGAAGCTGTGAGTGAGTGAGAGAGAGAAAGAAAGAGCTGTGAGTGAGAGAGAGAGAAGCTGTGAGTGAGAGAGAGAGGGAGAAAGAGAAGCTGTGAGTGAGAGAGAGAGAAAGAGAAGCTGTGAGTGAGAGAGAGAGAGAGAGAAAGAGAAGCTGTGTGAGAGAGAGAAGTTGTGAGTGAGTGAGAGAGAGAGAAGCTGTGAGAGAGAGAGAGAGAAGCTGTGAGTGAGAGAGAGAGAGAAGGAGAAGCTGTGAGTGAGATAGAGAGAGAGAAAGAGAAGCTGTGAGTGAGAGAGAGAGAGAAGCTGTGAGTGAGAGAGAAATAGAAGTTGTGAGTGAGAGAGAAAGAGAAGCTATGAGTTAGAGAGAGAGAGTGAAAGAGAAGCTGTGAGTGAGAGAGAGAGAGTGAGGAGCTGTGAGATAGAGAGAGAAAGAGAAGCTGTGAGTGAGAGAGAGAGAGAGAAACTGTGAGTGAGAGAGAAAGAGAATCTGTGAGTGAGAGAGAAATAGAAGCTGTGTGTGTGTGTGAGAGAGAGAAGCTGTGAGTGAGAGAGAGAGAAAGAGAAGCTGTGAGTGAGAGAGAGAGAGAAAGAGAAGCTGTGAGTGAGAGAGTGAGATAAAGAGAAGCTGTGAGTTAGAGAGAGACAGAGAAAGAGAAGCTGTGAGTGAGAGAGAGAGAAAAAAAGAAGCTGTGAGTGAGAGAGAGAGAGAAAGAAAGAGAAGCTGTGAGTGAGAGAGAGAGAGAGAAGCTGTGAGTGAGAGTGAGAGAAAGAGAAGATGTTAGTGAGAGAGTGAGAGAGAGAAAGTGAAGCTGTGAGTGAGAGAGAGAGAGAGAAAGAGAAGTTGTGTGAGAGAGAGAGAGAAAGAGAAGCTGTGAGTGAGAGAGAGAGAAGCTGTGAGTGAGAGAGAGAGAAGATGTGAGTGTGAGATTGAGAGAGAGAAAGAGAAGCTGTGAGTGAGAGAAGCTGTGAGTGAGAGAGAGAAAGAGAAGGTGTGAGTGAGAGAGAGAAAGAGAAGCTGTGAGTGAGAGAGAGAGAGAGAAGCTGTGAGTGAGAGAGAGAGAAGATGTGAGTGTGAGAGAGAAAGAGAAGCTGTGAGTGAGAGAGAGAGAGAAAGAGAAGCTGTGAGTTATAGAGATAAAGAGAAGCTGTGAGTGAGAGAGAGAGAAAGAGAAGCTGTGAGTTAGAGAGAGAGAGAGAGAAAGAGAAGCTGTGAGTGAGAGAGAGAGAGAAAGAGAAGCTGTGAGAGAGAAAGAGAAGCTGTGAGTGAGAGAGAGAGAAGCTGTGAGTGAGAGAGAGAGAGAAGATGTGAGTGAGAGAGAGAAAGAGAAAGAGAAACTGTGAGTGAGTGAGAGAGAGAGATAATGAGAAGCTGTGAATGATAGAGAGAGATAAAGAAAATCTGTGAGTGAGAGAGAGAAAAATAAGCTGGGAGTGAGTAAGAGAGAGAAAGAGAAGCTGTGAGAGAGAGAGAGAGAGAGAAGCTGTGAGTGCGAGAGAAAGAAAGAAAGAGAAGCTGTGATGAGTGAGAGTGAGAGAGAGAAAAAAACTGTGAGTGAGAGAGAGAGAGAGAAGGAGAAGCTGTGAGTGAGATAGAGAGAGAGAAAGTGAAGCTGTGAGTGAGTGAGAGAGAGAGAAGCTGTGAGTGAGAGAGAAAGAGAAGCTATGAGTTAGAGAGAGAGAGTGAAAGAGAAGCTGTGAGTGAGAGAGAGAGTGAGGAGCTGTGAGATAGAATGAGAAAGAGAAGCTGTGTGAGAGAGAGAATCTGTGAGTGAGAGAGAGAGAGAGAAAGAAAGAGAAGATGTGAGTGAGAGAGATGGATTAAGCTGTGTGAGAGAGGGAGAGAAAGAGAAGCTGTGAGTGAGAGAGAGAGAGAGAAAGAGAAGCTGTGAGAGAGAGAGAGAAGCTGTGAGTGAGAGAGAAAGAAAGAAATAGAAGCTGTGAGTGAGTGAGAGAGAGAGAGAGAAGCTGTGAGTGAGAGAGAGAGAGAGAAGCTGTGAGTGAGAGAGAGAGAGAAAGAGAAGCTGTGAGAGAGAGAAAGAGAAGCTGTGAGTGAGAGAGAAAGAGAAGCTGTGAGTGAGAGAGAGAGAGAAAGAGAAGCTGTGAGTGAGAGAGAGAGAAAGAGAAGCTGTGAGTGAGAGAGAGAGAGAGAAAGAGAAGCTGTGTGAGAGAGAGAAGCTGTGAGTGAGAGAGAGAGAGAGAAACTGTGAGTGAGAGAGAAAGAGAATCTGTGAGTGAGAGAGAAATAGAAGCTGTGTGTGTGAGAGAGAGAGAAGCTGTGAGTGAGAGAGAGAGAAAGAGAAGCTGTGAGTGAGAGAGAGAGAGAAAGAGAAGCTGTGAGTGAGAAAGTGAGATAAAGAGAAGCTGTGAGTTAGAGAGAGACAGAGAAAGAGAAGCTGTGAGTGAGAGAGAGAGAAAAAAAGAAGCTGTGAGTGAGAGAGAGAGAGAGAAAGAGAAGCTGTGAGTGAGAGAGAGAGAGAGAAGCTGTGAGTGAGAGTGAGAGAAAGAGAAGATGTTAGTGAGAGAGTGAGAGAGAGAAAGAGAAGCTGTGAGTGAGAGAGAGAGAGAGAGAGAGAGAAAGAGAAGTTGTGAGAGAGAGAGAGAGAAAGAGAAGCTGTGAGTGAGAGAGAGAGAAGCTGTGAGTGAGAGAGAGAGAAGATGTGAGTGTGAGATTGAGAGAGAGAAAGAGAAGCTGTGAGTGAGAGAGAGAAGCTGTGAGTGAGAGAGAGAGAAAGAGAAGGTGTGAGTGAGAGAGAGAAAGAGAAGCTGTGAGTGAGAGAGAGAGAGAGAAGCTGTGAGTGAGAGAGAGAGAGAAGATGTGAGTGTGAGAGAGAAAGAGAAGCTGTGAGTGAGAGAGAGAGAGAAAGAGAAGCTGTGAGTTAGAGAGAGATAAAGAGAAGCTGTGAGTGAGAGAGAGAGAAAGAGAAGCTGTGAGTTAGAGAGAGAGAGAGAGAAAGAGAAGCTGTGAGTGAGAGAGAGAGAGAAAGAGAAGCTGTGAGAGAGAAAGAGAAGCTGTGAGTGAGAGAGAGAGAAGCTGTGAGTGAGAGAGAGAGAGAAGATGTGAGTGAGAGAGAGAAAGAGAAAGAGAAACTGTGAGTGAGTGAGAGAGAGAGATAATGAGAAGTTGTGAATGATAGGGAGAGATAAAGAAAATCTGTGAGTGAGAGAGAGAAAAAGAAGCTGGGAGTGAGTAAGAGAGAGAAAGAGAAGCTGTGAGTGTGTGTGAGAGAGAGAAGCTGTGAGAGAGAGAGAGAGAGAGAGAAGCTGTGAGTGCGAGAGAAAGAAAGAAAGAGAAGCTGTGATGAGTGAGAGAGAGAGAGAAAAAAAACTGTGAGTGAGAGAGAGAGAGAGAGAAGGAGAAGCTGTGAGTGAGATAGAGAGAGAGAAAGAGAAGCTGTGAGTGAGTGAGAGAGAGAGAAGCTGTGAGTGAGAGAGAAAGAGAAGCTGTGAGTGAGAGAGAAAGAGAAGCTATGAGTTAGAGAGAGAGAGTGAAAGAGAAGCTGTGAGTGAGAGAGAGAGAGTGAGGAGCTGTGAGATAGAGAGAGAAAGAGAAGCTGTGAGTGAGAGAGAGAGAGAGAGAAACTGTGAGTGAGAGAGAAAGAGAAGTTGTGAGTGAGAGAGAAATAGAAGCTGTGTGTGTGTGAGAGAGAGAGAAGCTGTGTGAGAGAGAGAGAGAAAGAGAAGCTGTGAGTGAGAGAGAGAGAGAAAGAGAAGCTGTGAGTGAGAGAGTGAGATAAAGAGAAGCTGTGAGTTAGAGAGAGACAGAGAAAGAGAAGCTGTGAGTGAGAGAGAGAGAAAAAAAGAAGCTGTGAGTGAGAGAGAGAGAGAGAGAAAGAGAAGCTGTGAGTGAGAGAGAGAGAGAAGCTGTGAGTGAGAGTGAGAGAGAAAGAGAAGCTCTGAGTGAGAGAGTGAGAGAAAGAGAAGCTCTGAGTGAGAGAGAGAGAAAGAGAAGCTGTGAGTGAGAGAGAGAAGCTGTGAGTGAGAGAGAGAGAAAGAGAAGCTGTGTGAGAGAGAGAATCTGTGAGTGAGAGAGAGAGAGAGAAAGAAAGAGAAGATGTCAGTGAGAGAGGGAGAGAGAGAGAGAAGCTGTGAGTGAGAGAGAGAGAAGCTGTGAGTGAGTGAGAGAGAGAGAGAAGCTGTGAGTGAGAGAGAGAAAGAGAAGCTGTGAGTGAGAGAAAGAGAGAGAGAGAGAAGCTGTGAGTGAGAGAGAGATATAGAGAAGCTGTGAGTTAGAGAGAGAGAGAAAGAGAATCTGTGAGTGAGAGAGAGAGAGAAAGAGAAGCTGTGTGAGAGAGAGAATCTGTGAGTGAGAGAGAGAGAGAGAAAGAAAGAGAAGATGTCAGTGAGTGAGGGAGAGAGAGAAGCTGTGAGTGAGAGAGAGAGAGAAAGAGAAGCTGTGTGAGAGAGAGAATCTGTGAGTGAGAGAGAGAGAGAGAAAGAAAGAGAAGATGTGAGTGAGAGAGAAAGAGAAGCTGTGAGTGAGAGAGAGAGAGAAAGAGAAGCTGTGAGTGAGAGAGAGAGAAAGAGAAGCTGTGAGTGAGAGAGAGAGAGAAAGAGAAGCTGTGAGAGAGAGAAAGAGAAGCTGTGAGTGAGAGAGTGAGAGAAAGAGAAGCTGTGAGTGAGAGAGAGAGAAAGAGAAGCTGTGAGTGAGAGAGAGAAAGAGAAGCTGTGTGAGAGAGAGAATCTGTGAGTGAGAGAGAGAGAGAAAGAAAGAGAAGATGTCAGTGAGAGAGGGAGAGAGAGAGAGAGAAGCTGTGAGTGAGAGAGAGAGAGAAAGATAAGCTGTGTGAGAGAGGGAGGGAAAGAGAAGCTGTGAGTGAGAGAGAGAGAGAGAGTGAGAAGCTGTGAGTGAGAGAGAGAGAGAGAAGATGTGAGTGGAGAGTGTGAGAGAGAAAGAGGTGTGAGTGAGAGAGAGAGAGAGAGAAAGAGAAGCTGTGAGTGAGAGAGAGAGAAAGATAAGCTGTGAGAGAGAGAGAGAAGCTGTGAGTGAGAGAGAAAGAAAGAAATAGAAGCTGTGAGTGAGTGAGAGAGAGAAGCTGTGAATGAGAGAGAGAGAAGCTGTGAGTGTGTGTGAGAGAGAGAGAAGCTGTGAGTGAGAGAGAGAGAGAGAAAGAGAAGCTGTGAGAGAGAGAAAGAGAAGCTGTGAGTGAGAGAGAAAGAGAAGCTGTGAGTGAGAGAGAGAGAGAAAGAGAAGCTGTGAGTGAGAGAGAGAGAAAGAGAAGCTGTGAGTGAGAGAGAGAGAGAGAAAGAGAAGCTGTGTGAGAGAGAGAGAGAAGCTGTGAGTGAGAGAGAAAGAAAGAAATAGAAGCTGTGTGAGTGAGAGAGAAAGAAGCTGTGAGTGAGAGAGAGAGAGAGAGAAGATGTGAGTGAGAGAGAAAGGGAAAGAGAGGCTGTGTGAGAGAGAGAGAGAGAGAAAGAGAAGGTGTGAGTGAGAGAGAGAGAGAAAGAGAAGCTGTGAGAGAGAGAGAGAAGCTGTGAGTGAGAGAGAAAGAAAGAAATAGAAGCTGTGAGTGAGTGAGAGAGAGAGAAGCTGTGAGTGAGAGAGAGAGAGAAGCTGTGAGTGAGTGAGAGAGAGAGAAAGAGAAGCTGTGAGTGAGAGAGAGAGAGAGAAAGAGAAGCTGTGAGAGAGAGAAAGAGAAGCTGTGAGTGAGAGAGAAAGAGAAGCTGTGAGTGAGAGAGAGAGAGAAAGAGAAGCTGTGAGTGAGAGAGAGAGAGAGAGGGAGAGAAGCTGTGAGTGAGAGAGAGAGAGAAAGAAAGAAAGAGAAGCTGTGAGTGAGAGAGAGAGAAGCTGTGAGAGAGAGAGGGAGAAAGAGAAGCTGTGAGTGAGAGAGAGAGAAAGAGAAGCTGTGAGTGAGAGAGAGAGAGAGAGAAAGAGAAGCTGTGAGAGAGAGAGAAGTTGTGAGTGAGTGAGAGAGAGAGAAGCTGTGTGTGAGAGAGAGAGAAGCTGTGAGTGAGAGAGAGAGAGAGAAGGAGAAGCTGTGAGTGAGATAGAGAGAGAGAAAGAGAAGCTGTGAGTGAGAGAGAGAGAGAAGCTGTGAGTGAGAGAGAAAGAGAAGTGAGTGAGAGAGAAAGAGAAGCTATGAGTTAGAGAGAGAGAGTGAAAGAGAAGCTGTGAGTGAGAGAGAGAGAGAGTGAGGAGCTGTGAGATAGAGAGAGAAAGAGAAGCTGTGAGTGAGAGAGAGAGAGAGAAACTGTGAGTGAGAGAGAAAGAGAAGCTGTGAGTGAGAGAGAAAGAGAAGCTGTGTGTGTGTGAGAGAGAAAGAAGCTGTGAGTGAGAGAGAGAGAAAGAGAAGCTGTGAGTGAGAGAGAGAGAAAGAGAAGCTGTGAGTGAGAGAGTGAGATAAAGAGAAGCTGTGAGTTAGAGAGAGAGAAAGAGAAGCTGTGTGTGTGTGAGAGAGAAGCTGTGAGTGAGAGAGAGAGGGAGAAATTGAAGCGGTGAGTGAGAGAGAGAGAGAAAGAGAAGGTGTGAGAGAGATAGAGAGAAAAAAAGAATCTGTGAGTGAGAGAGAGAGAGAAGCTGTGAGTGAGAGAGAGATAAAGAGAAGCTGTGAGTTAGAGAGAGACAGAGAAAGAGAAGCTGTGAGTGAGAGAGAGAGAGAAAGAGAAGCTGTGTGTGTGTGAGAGAGAGAAGCTGTGAGTGAGAGAGAGAGAGAAAGAGAAGATGTTAGTGAGAGAGTGAGAGAGAGAAAGAGAAGCTGTGAGTGAGAGAGAGAGAAGCTGTGAGTGAGAGAGAGAGAGAGAAAGAGAAGGTGTGTGTGAGAGAGAGAAAGAGAAGCTGTGAGTGAGAGAGAGAGAGAAGATAAGAGTGAGAGAGAGAGAGAAGATGTGAGTGAGAGAGAGAAAGAGAAAGAGAAGCTGTGAGTGAGTGAGAGAGAGTGATAAAGAGAAGCTGTGAGTGATAGAGAGAGATAAAGAAATGCTGTGAGTGAGAGAGAGAAAGAGAAGCTGGGAGTGAGTAAGAGAGAGAAAGAGAAGCTGTGTGTGAGAGAGAGAGAGAAGCTGTGAGTGAGAGAGAGAGAGAGAAGCTGTGAGTGAGAGAAGAAAGAAAGAAAGAGAAACTGTGAGTGAGTGAGAGAGAGAAACTTTGAGTGAGAGAGAGAGAGAGAAAGAGAAGCTGTGAGTGAGAGAGAGAAAGAAAGAGAAGCTGTGAGTGAGAGAGAGAGAGAAGCTGTGAGTGAGAGTGAGATGGAGAAAGAGAAGCTGTGTGAGAGAGAGAAAGAAAGAGAAGCTATGAGCGAGCGAGAGAGAGAAGCTGTGAGTGAGAGAGAGAGGGAGAAAGAGAAGCTGTGAGTGAGAAGAGAGGGAAAGAGAAGCTGTGAGTGAGAAAGAGAGACAGAGAAAGAGAAGCTGTGAGTGAGAGAGAGAGAGCTAGAAGCTGTGAGTGAGTGAGAGAGAGAAAGAGAAGCTGTGAGTGCGAGAGAGAGAGAAAGAGAAGCTGTGAGTGAGAGAGAGATAAAGAGAAGCTGTGAGTTAGAGAGAGAGAGAGAAAGAGAAGCTGTGAGTGAGTGAGAGAGAGAAAAGAGAATCTCTGAGTGAGAGAGTGAGAGAAGCTGTGAGTAAGAGAGAGAAAGAGAAGCTGTGAGTGAGAGAGAGATAAAGAGAAGCTGTGAGTTAGAGAGAGATAGAGAAAGAGCTGTGAGTGAGAGAGAGAGAGAAAGAGAAGCTGTGAGAGAGAGAGAGAAGCTGTGAGTGAGAGAGAGAGAAAGAGAAGATGTTAGTGAGTGAGTGAGAGAGAGAAAGAGAAGCTGTGAGTGAGAGAGAGAGAGAGAGAGAAAGAGAAGTTGTGAGAGAGAGAGAGAGAAAGAGAAGCTGTGAGTGTGAGAGAGAGAGAAGCTGTGAGTGAGAGAGAGAAGATGTGAGTGTGAGATTGAGAGAGAGAAAGAGAAGCTGTGAGTGAGAGAGAGAAGCTGTGAGTGAGAGAGAGAAGCTGTGAGTGAGAGAGAGAGAAAGAGAAGGTGTGAGTGAGAGAGAGAAAGAGAAGCTGTGAGTGAGAGAGAGAGAGAAGCTGTGAGTGAGAGAGAGAGATAAGATGTGAGTGAGAGAGAGAAAGAGAAGCTGTGAGTGAGAGAGAGAGAGAAAGAGAAGCTGTGAGTGAGAGAGAGATAAAGAGAAGCTGTGAGTGAGAGAGAGAGAGAAAGAGAAGCTGTGAGTTAGAGAGAGAGAGAGAAAGAGAAGCTGTGAGTGAGAGAGAGAGAGAAAGAGAAGCTGTGAGTTAGAGAGAGAGAGAAAGAGAAGCTGTGAGTGAGAGAGAGAGAAGCTGTGAGTGAGAGAGAGAGAGAGAAGATGTGAGTGAGAGAGAGAAAGAGAAAGAGAAACTGTGAGTGAGTGAGAGAGAGAGATAATGAGAAGCTGTGAATGATAGAGAGAGATAAAGAAAAGCTGTGAGTGAGAGAGAGAAAGAGAAGCTGGGAGTGAGTAAGAGAGAGAAAAAGAAGCTGTGAGTGTGTGAGAGAGAGGGAAGCTGTGAGTGAGAGAGAGAGAGAAAGAGAAGCTGTGAGTTAGAGAGAGATAAAGAGAAGCTGTGAGTGAGAGAGAGAGAGAGAGAAGCTGTGAGTGAGAGAGAGAGAGAGAAAGAGAAGCTGTGAGAGAGAGAAAGAGAAGCTGTGAGTGAGAGAGAAAGAGAAGCTGTGAGTGAGACAGAGAGAGAAAGAGAAGCTGTGAGTGAGAGAGAGAGAAAGAGAAGCTGTGAGTGAGAGAGAGAGAGAGAAAGAGAAGCTGTGTGAGAGAGAGAGAGAAGCTGTGAGTGAGAGAGAAAGAAAGAAATAGAAGCTGTGAGTGAGTGAGAGAGAGAGAAGCTGTGAGTGAGAGAGAGAGAGAGAAGATGTGAGTGAGAGAGAAAGGGAAAGAGAGGCTGTGTGTGAGAGAGAGAGAAAGAGAAGGTGTGAGTGAGAGAGAGAGAAAGAGAAGCTGTGAGAGAGAGAGAGAAGCTGTGAGTGAGAGAGAAAAAAAGAAATAGAAGCTGTGAGTGAGTGAGAGAGAGAGAAGCTGTGAGTGAGAGAGAGAGAGAAGCTGTGAGTGAGTGAGAGAGAGAGAAAGAGAAGCTGTGAGTGAGAGAGAGAGAGAGAAAGAGAAGCTGTGAGAGAGAGAAAGAGAAGCTGTGAGTGAGAGAGAAAGAGAAGCTGTGAGTGAGAGAGAGAGAGAAAGAGAAGCTGTGAGTGAGAAAGAGAGACAGAGAAAGAGAAGCTGTGAGTGAGAGAGAGAGAGCTAGAAGCTGTGAGTGAGTGAGAGAGAAAAAGAGAAGCTGTGAGTGCGAGAGAGAGAGAAAGAGAAGCTGTGAGTGAGAGAGAGATAAAGAGAAGCTGTGAGTTAGAGAGAGAGAGAGAAAGAGAAGCTGTGAGTGAGTGAGAGAGAGAAAAGAGAATCTCTGAGTGAGAGAGTGAGAGAAGCTGTGAGTAAGAGAGAGAAAGAGAAGCTGTGAGTGAGAGAGAGATAAAGAGAAGCTGTGAGTTAGAGAGAGATAGAGAAAGAGCTGTGAGTGAGAGAGAGAGAGAAAGAGAAGCTGTGAGAGAGAGAGAGAAGCTGTGAGTGAGAGAGAGAGAAAGAGAAGATGTTAGTGAGTGAGTGAGAGAGAGAAAGAGAAGCTGTGAGTGAGAGAGAGAGAGAGAGAGAAAGAGAAGTTGTGAGAGAGAGAGAGAGAAAGAGAAGCTGTGAGTGTGAGAGAGAGAGAAGCTGTGAGTGAGAGAGAGAAGATGTGAGTGTGAGATTGAGAGAGAGAAAGAGAAGCTGTGAGTGAGAGAGAGAAGCTGTGAGTGAGAGAGAGAAGCTGTGAGTGAGAGAGAGAGAAAGAGAAGGTGTGAGTGAGAGAGAGAAAGAGAAGCTGTGAGTGAGAGAGAGAGAGAAGCTGTGAGTGAGAGAGAGAGATAAGATGTGAGTGAGAGAGAGAAAGAGAAGCTGTGAGTGAGAGAGAGAGAGAAAGAGAAGCTGTGAGTGAGAGAGAGATAAAGAGAAGCTGTGAGTGAGAGAGAGAGAGAAAGAGAAGCTGTGAGTTAGAGAGAGAGAGAGAAAGAGAAGCTGTGAGTGAGAGAGAGAGAGAAAGAGAAGCTGTGAGTTAGAGAGAGAGAGAGAAAGAGAAGCTGTGAGTGAGAGAGAGAGAAGCTGTGAGTGAGAGAGAGAGAGAGAAGATGTGAGTGAGAGAGAGAAAGAGAAAGAGAAACTGTGAGTGAGTGAGAGAGAGAGATAATGAGAAGCTGTGAATGATAGAGAGAGATAAAGAAAAGCTGTGAGTGAGAGAGAGAAAGAGAAGCTGGGAGTGAGTAAGAGAGAGAAAAAGAAGCTGTGAGTGTGTGAGAGAGAGGGAAGCTGTGAGTGAGAGAGAGAGAGAAAGAGAAGCTGTGAGTTAGAGAGAGATAAAGAGAAGCTGTGAGTGAGAGAGAGAGAGAGAGAAGCTGTGAGTGAGAGAGAGAGAGAGAAAGAGAAGCTGTGAGAGAGAGAAAGAGAAGCTGTGAGTGAGAGAGAAAGAGAAGCTGTGAGTGAGACAGAGAGAGAAAGAGAAGCTGTGAGTGAGAGAGAGAGAAAGAGAAGCTGTGAGTGAGAGAGAGAGAGAGAAAGAGAAGCTGTGTGAGAGAGAGAGAGAAGCTGTGAGTGAGAGAGAAAGAAAGAAATAGAAGCTGTGAGTGAGTGAGAGAGAGAGAAGCTGTGAGTGAGAGAGAGAGAGAGAAGATGTGAGTGAGAGAGAAAGGGAAAGAGAGGCTGTGTGTGAGAGAGAGAGAAAGAGAAGGTGTGAGTGAGAGAGAGAGAAAGAGAAGCTGTGAGAGAGAGAGAGAAGCTGTGAGTGAGAGAGAAAGAAAGAAATAGAAGCTGTGAGTGAGTGAGAGAGAGAGAAGCTGTGAGTGAGAGAGAGAGAGAAGCTGTGAGTGAGTGAGAGAGAGAGAAAGAGAAGCTGTGAGTGAGAGAGAGAGAGAGAAAGAGAAGCTGTGAGAGAGAGAAAGAGAAGCTGTGAGTGAGAGAGAAAGAGAAGCTGTGAGTGAGAGAGAGAGAGAAAGAGAAGCTGTGAGTGAGAGAGAGAGAGAGAGAGAAGCTGTGTGTGAGAGAGAGAGAAAGAAAGAGAAGCTGTGAGTGAGAGAGAGAGAAGCTGTGAGAGAGAGAGGGAGAAAGAGAAGCTGTGAGTGAGAGAGAGAGAAAGAGAAGCTGTGAGTGAGAGAGAGAGAGAGAGAAAGAGAAGCTGTGAGAGAGAGAGAAGTTGTGAGTGAGTGAGAGAGAGAGAAGCTGTGAGAGAGAGAGAGAGAAGCTGTGAGTGAGAGAGAGAGAGAGAAGGAGAAGCTGTGAGTGAGATAGAGAGAGAGAAAGAGAAGCTGTGAGTGAGAGAGAGAGAGAAGCTGTGAGTGAGAGAGAAAGAGAAGTTGTGAGTGAGAGAGAAAGAGAAGCTGTGAGTTAGAGAGAGAGAGTGAAAGAGAAGCTGTGAGTGAGAGAGAGAGAGAGTGAGGAGCTGTGAGATAGAGAGAGAAAAAGAAGCTGTGAGTGAGAGAGAGAGAGAGAAAATGTGAGTGAGAGAGAAAGAGAAGCTGTGAGTGAGAGAGAAAGAGAAGCTGTGTGTGTGTGAGAGAGAAAGAAGCTGTGAGTGAGAGAGAGAGAAAGAGAAGCTGTGAGTGAGAGAGAGAGAAAGAGAAGCTGTGAGTGAGAGAGTGAGATAAAGAGAAGCTGTGAGTTAGAGAGAGAGAGAAAGAGAAGCTGTGTGTGTGTGAGAGAGAAGCTGTGAGTGAGAGAGAGAGGGAGAAATTGAAGCGGTGAGTGAGAGAGAGAGAGAAAGAGAAGGTGTGAGAGAGAGAGAGAGAAAAAAAGAATCTGTGAGTGAGAGAGAGAGAAGCTGTGAGTGAGAGAGAGATAAAGAGAAGCTGTGAGTTAGAGAGAGACAGAGAAAGAGAAGCTGTGAGTGAGAGAGAGAGAGAAAGAGAAGCTGTGTGTGTGTGAGAGAGAGAAGCTGTGAGTGAGAGAGAGAGAGAAAGAGAAGATGTTAGTGAGAGAGTGAGAGAGAGAAAGAGAAGCGGTGAGTGAGAGAGAGAGAAGCTGTGAGTGAGAGAGAGAGAGAGAAAGAGAAGGTGTGTGTGAGAGAGAGAAAGAGAAGCTGTGAGTGAGAGAGAGAGAGAAGATAAGAGTGAGAGAGAGAGAGAAGATGTGAGTGAGAGAAAGAGAAAGAGAAGCTGTGAGTGAGTGAGAGAGAGTGATAAAGAGAAGCTGTGAGTGATAGAGAGAGATAAAGAAACGCTGTGAGTGAGAGAGAGAAAGAGAAGCTGGGAGTGAGTAAGAGAGAGAAAGAGAAGCTGTGAGTGAGAGAGAGAGAGAGAAGCTGTGAGTGAGAGAGAGAGAGAAGCTGTGAGTGAGAGAAGAAAGAAAGAAAGAGAAACTGTGAGTGAGTGAGAGAGAGAAACTGTGAGTGAGAGAGAGAGAAAGAGAAGCTGTGAGTGAGAGAGAGAAAGAAAGAGAAGCTGTGAGTGAGAGAGAGAGAGAAGCTGTGAGTGAGAGTGAGATGGAGAAAGAGAAGCTGTGTGAGAGAGAGAAAGAAAGAGAAGCTATGAGCGAGCGAGAGAGAGAAGCTGTGAGTGAGAGAGAGAGGGAGAAAGAGAAGCTGTGAGTGAGAAGAGAGGGAAAGAGAAGCTGTGAGTGAGAAAGAGAGACAGAGAAAGAGAAGCTGTGAGTGAGAGAGAGAGAGCTAGAAGCTGTGAGTGAGTGAGAGAGAGAAAGAGAAGCTGTGAGTGCGAGAGAGAGAAAGAGAAGCTGTGAGTGAGAGAGAGATAAAGAGAAGTTGTGAGTTAGAGAGAGAGAGAGAAAGAGAAGCTGTGAGTGAGAGAGAGAAAAGAGAATCTCTGAGTGAGAGAGTGAGAGAAGCTGTGAGTAAGAGAGAGAAAGAGAAGCTGTGAGTGAGAGAGAGATAAAGAGAAGCTGTGAGTTAGAGAGAGATAGAGAAAGAGCTGTGAGTGAGAGAGAGAGAGAAAGAGAAGCTGTGAGAGAGAGAGAGAAGCTGTGAGTGAGAGAGAGAGAAAGAGAAGATGTTAGTGAGAGAGTGAGAGAGAGAAAGAGAAGCTGTGAGTGAGAGAGAGAGAGAGAGAAAGAGAAGTTGTGAGAGAGAGAGAGAGAAAGAGAAGCTGTGAGTGAGAGAGAGAGAGAAGCTGTGAGTGAGAGAGAGAAGATGTGAGTGTGAGATTGAGAGAGAGAAAGAGAAGCTGTGAGTGAGAGAGAGAAGCTGTGAGTGAGAGACAGAGAAAAAAAGAAGCTGTGAGTGAGAGAGAGAGAGAGAGAGAAAGAGAAGCTGTGAGTGAGAGAGAGAGAGAAGCTGTGAGTGAGAGTGAGAGAGAAAGAAGCTCTGAGTGAGAGAGTGAGAGAAAGAGAAGCTCTGAGTGAGAGAGAGAGAAAGAGAAGCTGTGAGTGAGAGAGAGAAGCTGTGAGTGAGAGAGAGAGAGAAAGAGAAGCTCTGAGTGAGAGAGAGAGAAAGAGAAGCTGTGAGTGTGAGAGAGAGTGAGAAAAAGGGAAGCTGTGAGTGAGCATGAGAGAGAGAGAAGCTGTGACAGTGGGAGAGAGAAAGAGAGAAAGAGAAGCTGTGAGTGAGAGAGAGAGAAAGAAAGAGAAGCTATGAGTGAGATAGAGAGAAGCTATGAGTGAGAGAGAGAAGGAGAAAGAGAATCTGTGAGTGAGAGAGAGAGAGAGATAGAGTAGCTGTGAGTGAGAGAGAGAGAGAAGCTGTGAGTGAGAGAGAGAAAGAGAAGCTGTGAGTGAGAGAAAGAGAGAGAGAGAAAGAGAAGCTGTGAGTGAGAGAGAGATATAGAGAAGCTGTGAGTTAGAGAGAGAGAGAAAGAGAAGCTGTGAGTGAGAGAGAGAGAGAGAAAGAGAAGCTGTTGGAGACAGAGAATCTGTGAGTGAGAGAGAGAGAGAAAGAAAGAGAAGATGTCAGTGAGTGAGGGAGAGAGAGAGAGAAGCTGTGAGTGAGAGAGAGAGAGAAAGAGAAGCTGTGTGAGAGAGAGAATCTGTGAGTGAGAGAGAGAGAGAGAAAGAAAGAGAAGATGTGATGAGAGAGAAAGAGAAGCTGTGAGTGAGAGAGAGAGAGAAAGAGAAGCTGTGAGTGAGAGAGAGAGAAAGAGAAGCTGTGAGTGAGAGAGAGAGAGAAAGAGAAGCTGTGTGAGAGAGAGAACCTGTGTGTGTGTGTGAGAGAGAGAAAGATTGAGAAGATGTCAGTGAGAGAGGGAGAGAGAGACAGAAGCTGTGAGTGAGAGAGAGAGAGAGAAAGATATGCTGTGTGAGAGAGGGAGAGAAAGAGAAGCTGTGAGTGAGAGAGAGAGAGTGAAAGAGAAGCTGTGAGTGAGAGAGAGAGAGTGAGGAGCTGTGAGATAGAGAGAGAAAGAGAAGCTGTGAGTGAGAGAGAGAGAGAGAAACTGTGTGAGAGAGAAAGAGAAGCTGTGTGTGAGAGAGAAATAGAAGCTGTGTGTGTGTGTGAGAGAGAGAAGCTGTGAGTGAGAGAGAGAGAAAGAGAAGCTGTGAGTGAGAGAGAGAGAGAAAGAGAAGCTGTGAGTGAGAGAGTGAGATAAAGAGAAGCTGTGAGTTAGAGAGAGACAGAGAAAGAGAAGCTGTGAGTTAGAGAGAGAGAAAAAAAGAAGCTGTGAGTGAGAGAGAGAGAGAGAGAGAGAAAGAGAAGCTGTGAGAGAGAGAGAGAGAGAAGCTGTGAGTGAGAGTGAGAGAGAAAGAGAAGCTGTGAGTGAGAGAGTGAGAGAAAGAGAAGCTCTGAGTGAGAGAGAGAGAAAGAGAAGCTGTGAGTGAGAGAGAGAAGCTGTGAGTGAGAGAGAGAGAGAAAGAGAAGCTCTGAGTGAGAGAGAGAGAAAGAGAAGCTGTGAGTGTGAGAGAGAGTGAGAAAAAGGGAAGCTGTGAGTGAGCGTGAGAGAGAGAGAAGCTGTGACAGTGGGAGAGAGAAAGAGAGAAAGAGAAGCTGTGAGTGAGAGAGAGAGAAAGAAAGAGAAGCAATGAGTGAGATAGAGAGAAGCTATGAGTGAGAGAGAGAAGGAGAAAGAGAATCTGTGAGTGAGTGAGAGAGAGAGAGAGTAGCTGTGAGTGAGAGAGAGAGAAGCTGTGAGTGAGTGAGAGAGAGAGAGAAGCTGTGAGTGAGAGAGAGAAAGAGAAGCTGTGAGTGAGAGAAAGAGAGAGAGAGAAGCTGTGAGTGAGAGAGAGATATAGAGAATCTGTGAGTTAGAGAGAGAGAGAAAGAGAAGCTGTGAGTGAGAGAGAGAGAGAAAGAGAAGCTGTGTGAGAGAGAGAATCTGTGAGTGAGAGAGAGAGAGAAAGAAAGAGAAGATGTCAGTGAGTGAGGGAGAGGGAGAGAGAAGCTGTGAGTGAGAGAGAGAGAGAAAGAGAAGCTGTGTGAGAGAGAGAATCTGTGAGTGAGAGAGAGAGAGAGAAAGAAAGAGAAGATGTGAGTGAGAGAGAAAGAGAAGCTGTGAGTGAGAGAGAGAGAGAAAGAGAAGCTGTGAGTGAGAGAAAGAGAAAGACAAGCTGTGAGTGAGAGAGAGAGAGAAAGAGAAGCTGTGTGAGAGAGAGAATCTGTGAGTGAGAGAGAGAGAGAGAAAGAAAGAGAAGATGTCAGTGAGAGAGGGAGAGAGAGAGAGAAGCTGTGAGTGAGAGAGAGAGAAGCTGTGAGTGAGTGAGAGAGAGAGAGAAGCTGTGAGTGAGAGAGAGAAAGAGAAGCTGTGAGTGAGAGAAAGAGAGAGAGAGAGAGAAAAGCTGTGAGTGAGAGAGAGATATAGAGAAGCTGTGAGTTAGAGAGAGAGAGAAAGAGAAGCTGTGAGTGAGAGAGAGAGAGAAAGAGAAGCTGTGTGAGAGAGAGAATCTGTGAGTGAGAGAGAGAGAGAGAAAGAAAGAGAAGATGTCAGTGAGTGAGGGAGAGAGAGAGAGAAGCTGTGAGTGAGAGAGAGAGAGAAAGAGAAGCTGTGTGAGAGAGAGAATCTGTGAGTGAGAGAGAGAGAGAGAAAGAAAGAGAAGATGTGAGTGAGAGAGAAAGATAAGCTGTGTGAGAGAGGGAGAGAAAGAGAAGCTGTGAGTGAGAGAGAGAGAGAGTGAGAAGCTGTGAGTGAGAGAGAGAGAGAGAAGATGTGAGTGAGAGAGTGAGAGAGAGAAAGAGGTGTGAGTGAGAGAGAGAGAGAGAAAGAGAATCTGTGAGTGAGAGAGAGAGAGAGAAAGAGAAGCTGTGAGAGAGAGAGAGAGAAGCTGTGAGTGAGAGAGAAAGAAAGAAATAGAAGCTGTGAGTGAGTGAGAGAGAGAGAAGCTGTGTGTGTGAGAGAGAGAGAAGCTGTGAGTGAGAGAGAGAGAGAGAAGCTGTGAGTGAGAGAGAGAGAGAGAAAGAGAAGCTGTGAGAGAGAGAAAGAGAAGCTGTGAGTGAGAGAGAAAGAGAAGCTGTGAGTGAGAGAGAGAGAGAAAGAGAAGCTGTGAGTGAGAGAGAGAGAAAGAGAAGCTGAGTGAGAGAGAGAGAGAGAAAGAGAAGCTGTGAGAGAGAGAGAAGCTGTGAGTGAGAGAGAAAGAAAGAAATAGAAGCTGTGAGTGAGTGAGAGAGAGAGAAGCTGTGAGTGAGAGAGAGAGAAAGAGAAAGAGAAGCTGTGAGTGAGAGAGAGAGAGAGAAAGAGAAGCTGTGAGAGAGAGAAAGAGAAGCTGTGAGTGAGAGAGAAAGATAAGCTGTGAGTGAGAGAGAGAGAGAAAGCGAAGCTGTGTGAGAGAGAGAATCTGTGAGTGAGAGAGAGAGAGAGAAAGAAAGAGAAGATGTCAGTGAGTGAGGGAGAGAGAGAGAGAAGCTGTGAGTGAGAGAGAGAGAGAAAGAGAAGCTGTGTGAGAGAGAGAATCTGTGAGTGAGAGAGAGAGAGAGAAAGAAAGAGAAGATGTGAGTGAGAGAGAAAGATAAGCTGTGTGAGAGAGGGAGAGAAAGAGAAGCTGTGAGTGAGAGAGAGAGAGAGTGAGAAGCTGTGAGTGAGAGAGAGAGAGAGAGAAGATGTGAGTGAGAGAGTGAGAGAGAGAAAGAGGTGTGAGTGAGAGAGAGAGAGAGAAAGAGAAGCTGTGAGTGAGAGAGAGAGAGAGAAAGAGAAGCTGTGAGAGAGAGAGAGAGAAGCTGTGAGTGAGAGAGAAAGAAAGAAATAGAAGCTGTGAGTGAGTGAGAGAGAGAGAAGCTGTGTGTGTGAGAGAGAGAGAAGCTGTGAGTGAGAGAGAGAGAGAGAGAAGCTGTGAGTGAGAGAGAGAGAGAGAAAGAGAAGCTGTGAGAGAGAGAAAGAGAAGCTGTGAGTGAGAGAGAAAGAGAAGCTGTGAGTGAGAGAGAGAGAGAAAGAGAAGCTGTGAGTGAGAGAGAGAAAGAGAAGCTGTGAGTGAGAGAGAGAGAGAGAAAGAGAAGCTGTGAGAGAGAGAGAAGCTGTGAGTGAGAGAGAAAGAAAGAAATAGAAGCTGTGAGTGAGTGAGAGAGAGAGAAGCTGTGAGTGAGAGAGAGAGAAAGAGAAAGAGAAGCTGTGAGTGAGAGAGAGAGAGAAAGAGAAGCTGTGAGAGAGAGAAAGAGAAGCTGTGAGTGAGAGAGAAAGAGAAGCTGTGAGTGAGAGAGAGAGAGAAAGAGAAGCTGTGAGTGAGAGAGAGAGAGAGAGAAAGAGAAGCTGTGAGTGAGTGAGAGAGAGAAAGAAAGAGAAGCTGTGAGTGAGAGAGAGAGAAGCTGTGAGTGAGAGAGAGAGGGAGAAAGAGAAGCTGTGAGTGAGAGAGAGAAAGAGAAGCTGTGAGTGAGAGAGAGAGAGAGAAAGAGAAGCTGTGAGAGAGAGAGAAGTTGTGAGTGAGTGAGAGAGAGAGAAGCTGTGTGTGAGAGAGAGAGAGAGAAGCTGTGAGTGAGAGAGAGAGAAGGAGAAGCTGTGAGTGAGATAGAGAGAGAGAAAGAGAAGCTGTGAGTGAGAGAGAGAGAGAAGCTGTGAGCGAGAGAGAAATAGAAGTTGTGAGTGAGAGAGAAAGAGAAGCTATGAGTTAGAGAGAGAGAGTGAAAGAGAAGCTGTGAGTGAGAGAGAGAGAGTGAGGAGCTGTGAGATAGAGAGAGAAAGAGAAGCTCTGAGTGAGAGAGAGAGAGAGAGAAACTGTGAGTGAGAGAGAAAGAGAATCTGTGAGTGAGAGAGAAATAGAAGCTGTGTGTGTGTGAGAGAGAGAGAAGCTGTGAGTGAGAGAGAGAGAAAGAGAAGCTGTGAGTGAGAGAGAGAGAGAAAGAGAAGCTGTGAGTGAGAGAGTGAGATAAAGAGAAGCTGTGAGTTAGAGAGAGACAGAGAAAGAGAAGCTGTGAGTGAGAGAGAGAGAAAAAAAGAAGCTGTGAGTGAGAGAGAGAGAGAGAGAAAGAGAAGCTGTGAGTGAGAGAGAGAGAGAGAAGCTGTGAGTGAGAGTGAGAGAGAAAGAGAAGCTGTGAGTGAGAGAGTGAGAGAAAGAGAAGCTCTGAGTGAGAGAGAGAAAGAGAAGCTGAGTGAGAGAGAGAAGCTGTGAGTGAGAGAGAGAAAGAGAAGCTGTGAGTGAGAGAGAGAGAGAAAGAAAGAGAAGCTGTGAGTGAGAGAGAGAGAAGCTTTGAGTGAGAGAGAGAGGGAGAAAGAGAAGCTGTGAGTGAGAGAGAGAAAGAGAAGCTGTGAGTGAGAGAGAGAGAGAGAGAGAAAGAGAAGCTGTGTGAGAGAGAGAAGTTGTGAGTGAGTGAGAGAGAGAGAAGCTGTGAGAGAGAGAGAGAGGGAGAAGCTGTGAGTGAGAGAGAGAGAGAGAGAAGGAGAAGCCGTGAGTGAGATAGAGAGAGAGAAAGAGAAACTGTGAGTGAGAGAGAGAGAGAGAAGCTGTGAGTGAGAGAGAAAGAGAAGCTGTGAGTGAGAGAGAAAGAGAAGCTATGAGTTAGAGAGAGAGAGTGAAAGAGAAGCTGTGAGTGAGAGAGAGAGAAGCTGTGAGTGAGAGAGAGAGAGAAAGAGAAGGTGTGAGTGAGAGAGAGAGAGAAAGAGAAGCTGTGAGAGAGAGAAAGAGAAGCTGTGAGTGAGAGAGAGAGAGAAAGAGAAGCTGTGAGTGAGAGAGAGAGAGAGAAAGAGAAGCTGTGAGTGAGAGAGAGAGAAAGAGAAGCTGTGTGAGAGAGAGAATCTGTGAGTGAGAGAGAGAGAGAGAAAGAAAGAGAAGATGTCAGTGAGAGAGGGAGAGAGAGAGAGAGAAGCTGTGAGTGAGAGAGAGAGAGAAAGATAAGCTGTGTGAGAGAGGGAGGGAAAGAGAAGCTGTGAGTGAGAGAGAGAGAGAGAAAGAGAAGCTGTGAGTGAGAGAGAGAGAGAAGCTGTGAGTGAGAGAGAGAAGATGTGAGTGTGAGATTGAGAGAGAGAAAGAGAAGCTGTGAGTGAGAGAGAGAAGCTGTGAGTGAGAGAGAGAGAAAGAGAAGGTGTGAGTGAAGAGAGAGAAAGAGAAGCTGTGAGTGAGAGAGAGAGAGAAGCTGTGAGTGAGAGAGAGAGAGAGAGAGAGAAAAGCTGTGAGTGAGAGAGAGAGATAGAGAAGCTGTGAGTTAGAGAGAGAGAGAAAGAGAAGCTGTGAGTGAGAGAGAGAGAGAAAGAGAAGCTGTGTGAGAGAGAGAATCTGTGAGTGAGAGAGAGAGAGAGAAAGAAAGAGAAGATGTCAGTGAGTGAGGGAGAGAGAGAGAGAAGCTGTGAGTGAGAGAGAGAGAGAAAGAGAAGCTGTGTGAGAGAGAGAATCTGTGAGTGAGAGAGAGAGAGAGAAAGAAAGAGAAGATGTGAGTGAGAGAGAAAGATAAGCTGTGTGAGAGAGGGAGAGAAAGAGAAGCTGTGAGTGAGAGAGAGAGAGAGTGAGAAGCTGTGAGTGAGAGAGAGAGAGAGAAGATGTGAGTGAGAGAGTGAGAGAGAGAAAGAGGTGTGAGTGAGAGAGAGAGAGAGAAAGAGAATCTGTGAGTGAGTGAGAGAGAGAGAAAGAGAAACTGTGAGAGAGAGAGAGAAGCTGTGAGTGAGAGAGAAAGAAAGAAATAGAAGCTGTGAGTGAGTGAGAGAGAGAGAAGCTGTGTGTGTGAGAGAGAGAGAAGCTGTGAGTGAGAGAGAGAGAGAGAGAAGTTGTGAGTGAGAGAGAGAGAGAGAAAGAGAAGCTGTGAGAGAGAGAAAGAGAAGCTGTGAGTGAGAGAGAAAGAGAAGCTGTGAGTGAGAGAGAGAGAGAAAGAGAAGCTGTGAGTGAGAGAGAGAGAAAGAGAACCTGTGAGTGAGAGAGAGAGAGAGAAAGAGAAGCTGTGTGAGAGAGTGAAGCTGTGAGTGAGAGAGAAAGAAAGAAATAGAAGCTGTGAGTGAGTGAGAGAGAGAGAAGCTGTGAGTGAGAGAGAGAGAAAGAGAAAGAGAAGCTGTGAGTGAGAGAGAGAGAGAGAAAGAGAAGCTGTGAGAGAGAGAAAGAGAAGCTGTGAGTGAGAGAGAAAGATAAGCTGTGAGTGAGAGAGAGAGAGAAAGAGAAGCTGTGTGAGAGAGAGAATCTGTGAGTGAGAGAGAGAGAGAGAAAGAAAGAGAAGATGTCAGTGAGTGAGGGAGAGAGAGAGAGAAGCTGTGAGTGAGAGAGAGAGAGAAAGAGAAGCTGTGTGAGAGAGAGAATCTGTGAGTGAGAGAGAGAGAGAGAAAGAAAGAGAAGATGTGAGTGAGAGAGAAAGATAAGCTGTGTGAGAGAGGGAGAGAAAGAGAAGCTGTGAGTGAGAGAGAGAGAGAGTGAGAAGCTGTGAGTGAGAGAGAGAGAGAGAGAAGATGTGAGTGAGAGAGTGAGAGAGAGAAAGAGGTGTGAGTGAGAGAGAGAGAGAGAAAGAGAAGCTGTGAGTGAGAGAGAGAGAGAGAAAGAGAAGCTGTGAGAGAGAGAGAGAGAAGCTGTGAGTGAGAGAGAAAGAAAGAAATAGAAGCTGTGAGTGAGTGAGAGAGAGAGAAGCTGTGTGTGTGAGAGAGAGAGAAGCTGTGAGTGAGAGAGAGAGAGAGAGAAGCTGTGAGTGAGAGAGAGAGAGAGAAAGAGAAGCTGTGTGAGAGAGAAAGAGAAGCTGTGAGTGAGAGAGAAAGAGAAGCTGTGAGTGAGAGAGAGAGAGAAAGAGAAGCTGTGAGTGAGAGAGAAAAAGAGAAGCTGTGAGTGAGAGAGAGAGAGAGAAAGAGAAGCTGTGAGAGAGAGAGAAGCTGTGAGTGAGAGAGAAAGAAAGAAATAGAAGCTGTGAGTGAGTGAGAGAGAGAGAAGCTGTGAGTGAGAGAGAGAGAAAGAGAAAGAGAAGCTGTGAGTGAGAGAGAGAGAGAAAGAGAAGCTGTGAGAGAGAGAAAGAGAAGCTGTGAGTGAGAGAGAAAGAGAAGCTGTGAGTGAGAGAGAGAGAGAAAGAGAAAGAGAAGCTGTGAGTGAGTGAGAGAGAGAAAGAAAGAGAAGCTGTGAGTGAGAGAGAGAGAAGCTGTGAGTGAGAGAGAGAGGGAGAAAGAGAAGCTGTGAGTGAGAGAGAGAGAAAGAGAAGCTGTGAGAGAGAGAGAGAGAGAAAGAGAAGCTGTGAGAGAGAGAGAAGTTGTGAGTGAGTGAGAGAGAGAGAAGCTGTGTGAGAGAGAGAGAGAGAGAAGCTGTGAGTGAGAGAGAGAGAGAGAGAAGGAGAAGCTGTGAGTGAGATAGAGAGAGAGAAAGAGAAGCTGTGAGTGAGAGAGAGAGAGAAGCTGTGAGCGAGAGAGAAATAGAAGTTGTGAGTGAGAGAGAAAGAGAAGCTATGAGTTAGAGAGAGAGAGTGAAAGAGAAGCTGTGAGTGAGAGAGAGAGAGTGAGGAGCTGTGAGATGGAGAGAGAAAGAGAAGCTGTGAGTGAGAGAGAGAGAGAGAAACTGTGAGTGAGAGAGAAAGAGAATCTGTGAGTGAGAGAGAAATAGAAGCTGTGTGTGTGAGAGAGAGAGAAGCTGTGAGTGAGAGAGAGAGAAAGAGAAGCTGTGAGTGAGAGAGAGAGAGAAAGAGAAGCTGTGAGTGAGAGAGTGAGATAAAGAGAAGCTGTGAGTTAGAGAGAGACAGAGAAAGAGAAGCTGTGAGTGAGAGAGAGAGAAAAAAAGAAGCTGTGAGTGAGAGAGAGAGAGAGAGAAAGAGAAGCTGTGAGTGAGAGAGAGAGAGAGAAGCTGTGCGTGAGAGTGAGAGAGAAAGAGAAGCTGTGAGTGAGAGAGTGAGAGAAAGAGAAGCTCTGAGTGAGAGAGAGAAAGAGAAGCTGAGTGAGAGAGAGAAGCTGTGAGTGAGAGAGAGAAAGAGAAGCTGTGAGTGAGAGAGAGAGAGAAAGAAAGAGAAGCTGTGAGTGAGAGAGAGAGAAGCTGTGAGTGAGAGAGAGAGGGAGAAAGAGAAGCTGTGAGTGAGAGAGAGAGAAAGAGAAGCTGTGAGTGAGAGAGAGAGAGAGAGAAAGAGAAGCTGTGTGAGAGAGAGAAGTTGTGAGTGAGTGAGAGAGAGAGAAGCTGTGAGAGAGAGAGAGAGGGAGAAGCTGTGAGTGAGAGAGAGAGAGAGAGAAGGAGAAGCCGTGAGTGAGATAGAGAGAGAGAAAGAGAAACTGTGAGTGAGAGAGAGAGAGAGAAGCTGTGAGTGAGAGAGAAAGAGAAGCTGTGAGTGAGAGAGAAAGAGAAGCTATGAGTTAGAGAGAGAGAGTGAAAGAGAAGCTGTGAGTGAGAGAGAGAGAAGCTGTGAGTGAGAGAGAGAGAGAGAAAGAGAAGGTGTGAGTGAGAGAGAGAGAGAGAAAGAGAAGCTGTGAGAGAGAGAAAGAGAAGCTGTGAGTGAGAGAGAGAGAGAAAGAGAAGCTGTGAGTGAGAGAGAGAGAAAGAGAAGCTGTGAGTGAGAGAGAGAGAAAGAGAAGCTGTGTGAGAGAGAGAATCTGTGAGTGAGAGAGAGAGAGAGAAAGAAAGAGAAGATGTCAGTGAGAGAGGGAGAGAGAGAGAGAGAAGCTGTGAGTGAGAGAGAGAGAGAAAGATAAGCTGTGTGAGAGAGGGAGGGAAAGAGAAGCTGTGAGTGAGAGAGAGAGAGAGAAAGAGAAGCTGTGAGTGAGAGAGAGAGAGAAGCTGTGAGTGAGAGAGAGAAGATGTGAGTGTGAGATTGAGAGAGAGAAAGAGAAGCTGTGAGTGAGAGAGAGAAGCTGTGAGTGAGAGAGAGAGAAAGAGAAGGTGTGAGTGAAGAGAGAGAAAGAGAAGCTGTGAGTGAGAGAGAGAGAGAAGCTGTGAGTGAGAGAGAGAGATAAGATGTGAGTGAGAGAGAGAAAGAGAAGCTGTGAGTGAGAGAGAGAGAGAAAGAGAAGCTGTGAGTGAGAGAGAGATAAAGAGAAGCTGTGAGTGAGAGAGAGAGAGAAAGAGAAGCTGTGAGTTAGAGAGAGAGAGAGAAAGAGAAGCTGTGAGTGAGAGAGAGAGAGAGAGAGAAAGAGAAGCTGTGAGTTAGAGAGAGAGAGAGAAAGAGGAGCTGTGAGTGAGAGAGAGAGAAGCTGTGAGTGAGAGAGA
Source organism: Bradypodion ventrale (assembly GCA_035047345.1). Taxonomy (NCBI): domain Eukaryota; kingdom Metazoa; phylum Chordata; class Lepidosauria; order Squamata; family Chamaeleonidae; genus Bradypodion; species Bradypodion ventrale. The sequence continues at coordinate 6,891,594 of JAWDJE010000018.1, read as the reverse complement.
GAGAGAAGATGTGAGTGAGAGAGAGAAAGAGAAAGAGAAACTGTGAGTGAGTGAGAGAGAGAGATAATGAGAAGCTGTGAATGATAGAGAGAGATAAAGAAAAGCTGTGAGTGAGAGAGAGAAAGAGAAGCTGGGAGTGAGTAAGAGAGAGAAAAAGAAGCTGTGAGTGTGTGAGAGAGAGGGAAGCTGTGAGTGAGAGAGAGAGAGAAAGAGAAGCTGTGAGTTAGAGAGAGATAAAGAGAAGCTGTGAGTGAGAGAGAGAGAGAGAGAAGCTGTGAGTGAGAGAGAGAGAGAGAAAGAGAAGCTGTGAGAGAGAGAAAGAGAAACTGTGAGTGAGAGAGAAAGAGAAGCTGTGAGTGAGAGAGAGAGAGAAAGAGAAGCTGTGAGTGAGAGAGAGAGAAAGAGAAGCTGTGAGTGAGAGAGAGAGAGAGAAAGAGAAGCTGTGTGAGAGAGAGAGAGAAGCTGTGAGTGAGAGAGAAAGAAAGAAATAGAAGCTGTGAGTGAGTGAGAGAGAGAGAAGCTGTGAGTGAGAGAGAGAGAGAGAAGATGTGAGTGAGAGAGAAAGGGAAAGAGAGGCTGTGTGAGAGAGAGAGAGAGAAAGAGAAGGTGTGAGTGAGAGAGAGAGAAAGAGAAGCTGTGAGAGAGAGAGAGAAGCTGTGAGTGAGAGAGAAAGAAAGAAATAGAAGCTGTGAGTGAGTGAGAGAGAGAGAAGCTGTGAGTGAGAGAGAGAGAGAAGCTGTGAGTGAGTGAGAGAGAGAGAAAGAGAAGCTGTGAGTGAGAGAGAGAGAGAGAAAGAGAAGCTGTGTGAGAGAGAAAGAGAAGCTGTGAGTGAGAGAGAAAGAGAAGCTGTGAGTGAGAGAGAGAGAGAACGAGAAGCTGTGAGTGAGAGAGAGAGAGAGAGAGAGAGAGAAGCTGTGAGTGAGAGAGAGAGAGAAAGAAAGAGAAGCTGTGAGTGAGAGAAAGAGAAGCTGTGAGTGAGAGAGAGAGAAAGAGAAGCTGTGAGTGAGAGAGAGAGAGAGAGAAAGAGAAGCTGTGAGAGAGAGAGAATTTGTGAGTGAGTGAGAGAGAGAGAAGCTGTGAGAGAGAGAGAGAGAAAGAGAAGCTGTGAGTGAGAGAGAGAGAAAGAGAAGCTGTGAGTGAGAGAGTGAGATAAAGAGAAGCTGTGAGTTAGAGAGAGAAAGAGAAGCTGTGTGTATGTGAGAGAGAAGCTGTGAGTGAGAGAGAGAGGGAGAAATTGAAGCGGTGAGTGAGAGAGAGAGAGAAAGAGAAGGTGTGAGAGAGAGAGAGAGAGAAAAAAAGAATCTGTGAGTGAGAGAGAGAGAGAAGCTGTGAGTGAGAGAGAGATAAAGAGAAGCTGTGAGTTAGAGAGAGACAGAGAAAGAGAAGCTGTGAGTGAGAGAGAGAGAGAAAGAGAAGCTGTGTGTGTGTGAGAGAGAGAAGCTGTGAGTGAGAGAGAGAGAAAGAGAAGATGTTAGTGAGAGAGTGAGAGAGAGAAAGAGAAGCTGTGAGTGAGAGAGAGAGAAGCTGTGAGTGAGAGAGAGAGAGAGAAAGAGAAGGTGTGTGTGAGAGAGAGAAAGAGAAGCTGTGAGTGAGAGAGAGAGAGAAGATAAGAGTGAGAGAGAGAGAGAAGATGTGAGTGAGAGAAAGAGAAAGAGAAGCTGTGAGTGAGTGAGAGAGAGTGATAAAGAGAAGCTGTGAGTGATAGAGAGAGATAAAGAAACGCTGTGAGTGAGAGAGAGAAAGAGAAGCTGGGAGTGAGTAAGAGAGAGAAAGAGAAGCTGTGAGTGAGAGAGAGAGAGAGAAGCTGTGAGTGAGAGAGAGAGAGAGAAGCTGTGAGTGAGAGAAGAAAGAAAGAAAGAGAAACTGTGAGTGAGTGAGAGAGAGAAACTGTGAGTGAGAGAGAGAGAGAGAAAGAGAAGCTGTGAGTGAGAGAGAGAAAGAAAGAGAAGCTGTGAGTGAGTGAGAGAGAGAAGCTGTGAGTGAGAGTGAGATGGAGAAAGAGAAGCTGTGTGAGAGAGAGAAAGAAAGAGAAGCTATGAGCGAGCGAGTGAGAGAAGCTGTGAGTGAGAGAGAGAGGGAGAAAGAGAAGCTGTGAGTGAGAAGAGAGGGAAAGAGAAGCTGTGAGTGAGAAAGAGAGACAGAGAAAGAGAAGCTGTGAGTGAGAGAGAGAGAGCTAGAAGCTGTGAGTGAGTGAGAGAGAGAAAGAGAAGCTGTGAGTGCGAGAGAGAGAAAGAGAAGCTGTGAGTGAGAGAGAGATAAAGAGAAGCTGTGAGTTAGAGAGAGAGAGAGAAAGAGAAGCTGTGAGTGAGTGAGAGAGAGAAAAGAGAATCTCTGAGTGAGAGAGTGAGAGAAGCTGTGAGTAAGAGAGAGAAAGAGAAGCTGTGAGTGAGAGAGAGATAAAGAGAAGCTGTGAGTTAGAGAGCGATAGAGAAAGAGCTGTGAGTGAGAGAGAGAGAGAAAGAGAAGCTGTGAGAGAGAGAGAAGCTTTGAGTGAGAGAGAGAGAAAGAGAAGATGTTAGTGAGAGAGTGAGAGAGAGAAAGAGAAGCTGTGAGTGAGAGAGAGAGAGAAAGAAAGAGAAGTTGTGAGAGAGAGAGAGAGAAAGAGAAGCTGTGAGTGAGAGAGAGAGAGAAGCTGTGAGTGAGAGAGAGAAGATGTGAGTGTGAGATTGAGAGAGAGAAAGAGAAGCTGTGAGTGAGAGAGAGAAGCTGTGAGTGAGAGAGAGAAAAAAAAAGAAGCTGTGAGTGAGAGAGAGAGAGAGAGAGAAAGAGAAGCTGTGAGTGAGAGAGAGAGAGAAGCTGTGAGTGAGAGTGAGAGAGAAAGAGAAGCTCTGAGTGAGAGAGTGAGAGAAAGAGAAGCTCTGAGTGAGAGAGAGAGAAAGAGAAGCTGTGAGTGAGAGAGAGAAGCTGTGAGTGAGAGAGAGAGAGAAAGAGAAGCTCTGAGTGAGAGAGAGAGAAAGAGAAGCTGTGAGTGTGAGAGAGAGTGAGAAAAAGGGAAGCTGTGAGTGAGCATGAGAGAGAGAGAAGCTGTGACAGTGGGAGAGAGAAAGAGAGAAAGAGAAGCTGTGAGTGAGAGAGAGAGAAAGAAAGAGAAGCTATGAGTGAGATAGAGAGAAGCTATGAGTGAGAGAGAGAAGGAGAAAGAGAATCTGTGAGTGAGAGAGAGAGAGAGATAGAGTAGCTGTGAGTGAGAGAGAGAGAGAAGCTGTGAGTGAGAGAGAGAAAGAGAAGCTGTGAGTGAGAGAAAGAGAGAGAGAGAAAGAGAAGCTGTGAGTGAGAGAGAGATATAGAGAAGCTGTGAGTTAGAGAGAGAGAGTAAGAGAAGCTGTGAGTGAGAGAGAGAGAGAAAGAGAAGCTGTGTGAGACAGAGAATCTGTGAGTGAGAGAGAGAGAGAAAGAAAGAGAAGATGTCAGTGAGTGAGGGAGAGAGAGAGAAGCTGTGAGTGAGAGAGAGAGAGAGAAAGAGAAGCTGTGAGAGAGAATCTGTGAGTGAGAGAGAGAGAGAGAAAGAAAGAGAAGATGTGATGAGAGAGAAAGAGAAGCTGTGAGTGAGAGAGAGAGAGAAAGAGAAGCTGTGAGTGAGAGAGAGAGAGAGAGAAGCTGTGAGTGAGAGAGAGAGAGAAAGAGAAGCTGTGTGAGAGAGAGAATCTGTGTGTGTGTGAGAGAGAGAGAAAGATTGAGAAGATGTCAGTGAGAGAGGGAGAGAGAGACAGAAGCTGTGAGTGAGAGAGAGAGAGAGAAAGATATGCTGTGTGAGAGAGGGAGAGAAAGAGAAGCTGTGAGTGAGAGAGAGAGAGTGAAAGAGAAGCTGTGAGTGAGAGAGAGAGAGTGAGGAGCTGTGAGATAGAGAGAGAAAGAGAAGCTGTGAGTGAGAGAGAGAGAGAGAAACTGTGTGAGAGAGAAAGAGAAGCTGTGTGTGAGAGAGAAATAGAAGCTGTGTGTGTGTGTGAGAGAGAGAAGCTGTGAGTGAGAGAGAGAGAAAGAGAAGCTGTGAGTGAGAGAGAGAGAGAAAGAGAAGCTGTGAGTGAGAGAGAGAGAAAAAAAGAAGCTGTGAGTGAGAGAGAGAGAGAGAGAGAGAAAGAGAAGCTGTGAGAGAGAGAGAGAGAGAAGCTGTGAGTGAGAGTGAGAGAGAAAGAGAAGCTGTGAGTGAGAGAGTGAGAGAAAGAGAAGCTCTGAGTGAGAGAGAGAGAAAGAGAAGCTGTGAGTGAGAGAGAGAAGCTGTGAGTGAGAGAGAGAGAGAAAGAGAAGCTCTGAGTGAGAGAGAGAGAAAGAGAAGCTGTGAGTGTGAGAGAGAGTGAGAAAAAGGGAAGCTGTGAGTGAGCGTGAGAGAGAGAGAAGCTGTGACAGTGGGAGAGAGAAAGAGAGAAAGAGAAGCTGTGAGTGAGAGAGAGAGAAAGAAAGAGAAGCTATGAGTGAGATAGAGAGAAGCTATGAGTGAGAGAGAGAAGGAGAAAGAGAATCTGTGAGTGAGTGAGAGAGAGAGATAGAGTAGCTGTGAGTGAGAGAGAGAGAAGCTGTGAGTGAGTGAGAGAGAGAGAGAAGCTGTGAGTGAGAGAGAGAAAGAGAAGCTGTGAGTGAGGCAAAGAGAGAGAGAGAGAAGCTGTGAGTGAGAGAGAGATATAGAGAATCTGTGAGTTAGAGAGAGAGAGAAAGAGAAGCTGTGAGTGAGAGAGAGAGAGAAAGAGAAGCTGTGTGAGAGAGAGAATCTGTGAGTGAGAGAGAGAGAGAAAGAAAGAGAAGATGTCAGTGAGTGAGGGAGAGAGAGAGAGAAGCTGTGAGTGAGAGAGAGAGAGAAAGAGAAGCTGTGTGAGAGAGAGAATCTGTGAGTGAGAGAGAGAGAGAAAGAAAGAGAAGATGTGAGTGAGAGAGAAAGAGAAGCTGTGAGTGAGAGAGAGAGAGAAAGAGAAGCTGTGAGTGAGAGAAAGAGAAAGAGAAGCTGTGAGTGAGAGAGAGAGAGAAAGAGAAGCTGTGTGAGAGAGAGAATCTGTGAGTGAGAGAGAGAGAGAGAAAGAAAGAGAAGATGTCAGTGAGAGAGGGAGAGAGAGAGAAGCTGTGAGTGAGAGAGAGAGAAGCTGTGAGTGAGTGAGAGAGAGAGAGAAGCTGTGAGTGAGAGAGAGAAAGAGAAGCTGTGAGTGAGAGAAAGAGAGAGAGAGAGAAAAGCTGTGAGTGAGAGAGAGATATAGAGAAGCTGTGAGTTAGAGAGAGAGAGAAAGAGAAGCTGTGAGTGAGAGAGAGAGAGAAAGAGAAGCTGTGTGAGAGAGAGAATCTGTGAGTGAGAGAGAGAGAGAGAAAGAAAGAGAAGATGTCAGTGAGTGAGGGAGAGAGAGAGAGAAGCTGTGAGTGAGAGAGAGAGAGAAAGAGAAGCTGTGTGAGAGAGAGAATCTGTGAGTGAGAGAGAGAGAGAGAAAGAAAGAGAAGATGTGAGTGAGAGAGAAAGATAAGCTGTGTGAGAGAGGGAGAGAAAGAGAAGCTGTGAGTGAGAGAGAGAGAGAGTGAGAAGCTGTGAGTGAGAGAGAGAGAGAGAGAAGATGTGAGTGAGAGAGTGAGAGAGAGAAAGAGGTGTGAGTGAGAGAGAGAGAGAGAAAGAGAATCTGTGAGTGAGAGAGAGAGAGAGAAAGAGAAGCTGTGAGAGAGAGAGAGAAGCTGTGAGTGAGAGAGAAAGAAAGAAATAGAAGCTGTGAGTGAGTGAGAGAGAGAGAAGCTGTGTGTGTGTGAGAGAGAGAAGCTGTGAGTGAGAGAGAGAGAGAGAGAGAGAAGCTGTGAGTGAGAGAGAGAGAGAGAAAGAGAAGCTGTGAGAAAGAGAAAGAGAAGCTGTGAGTGAGAGAGAAAGAGAAGCTGTGAGTGAGAGAGAGAGAGAAAGAGAAGCTGTGAGTGAGAGAGAGAGAAAGAGAAGCTGTGAGTGAGAGAGAGAGAGAGAAAGAGAAGCTGTGAGAGAGAGAGAAGCTGTGAGTGAGAGAGAAAGAAAGAAATAGAAGCTGTGAGTGAGTGAGAGAGAGAGAAGCTGTGAGTGAGAGAGAGAGAAAGAGAAAGAGAAGCTGTGAGTGAGAGAGAGAGAGAGAAAGAGAAGCTGTGAGAGAGAGAAAGAGAAGCTGTGAGTGAGAGAGAAAGATAAGCTGTGAGTGAGAGAGAGAGAGAAAGAGAAGCTGTGTGAGAGAGAGAATCTGTGAGTGAGAGAGAGAGAGAGAAAGAAAGAGAAGATGTCAGTGAGTGAGGGAGAGAGAGAGAGAAGGTGTGAGTGAGAGAGAGAGAGAAAGAGAAGCTGTGTGAGAGAGAGAATCTGTGAGTGAGAGAGAGAGAGAGAAAGAAAGAGAAGATGTGAGTGAGAGAGAAAGATAAGCTGTGTGAGAGAGGGAGAGAAAGAGAAGCTGTGAGTGAGAGAGAGAGAGAGTGAGAAGCTGTGAGTGAGAGAGAGAGAGAGAGAAGATGTGAGTGAGAGAGTGAGAGAGAGAAAGAGGTGTGAGTGAGAGAGAGAGAGAGAAAGAGAAGCTGTGAGTGAGAGAGAGAGAGAGAAAGAGAAGCTGTGAGAGAGAGAGAGAGAAGCTGTGAGTGAGAGAGAAAGAAAGAAATAGAAGCTGTGAGTGAGTGAGAGAGAGAGAAGCTGTGTGTGTGAGAGAGAGAGAAGCTGTGAGTGAGAGAGAGAGAGAGAGAAGCTGTGAGTGAGAGAGAGAGAGAGAAAGAGAAGCTGTGAGAGAGAGAAAGAGAAGCTGTGAGTGAGAGAGAAAGAGAAGCTGTGAGTGAGAGAGAGAGAGAAAGAGAAGCTGTGAGTGAGAGAGAGAAAGAGAAGCTGTGAGTGAGAGAGAGAGAGAGAAAGAGAAGCTGTGAGAGAGAGAGAAGCTGTGAGTGAGAGAGAAAGAAAGAAATAGAAGCTGTGAGTGAGTGAGAGAGAGAGAAGCTGTGAGTGAGAGAGAGAGAAAGAGAAAGAGAAGCTGTGAGTGAGAGAGAGAGAGAAAGAGAAGCTGTGAGAGAGAGAAAGAGAAGCTGTGAGTGAGAGAGAAAGAGAAGCTGTGAGTGAGAGAGAGAGAGAAAGAGAAGCTGTGAGTGAGAGAGAGAGAGAGAGAAAGAGAAGCTGTGAGTGAGTGAGAGAGAGAAAGAAAGAGAAGCTGTGAGTGAGAGAGAGAGAAGCTGTGAGTGAGAGAGAGAGGGAGAAAGAGAAGCTGTGAGTGAGAGAGAGAGAAAGAGAAGCTGTGAGTGAGAGAGAGAGAGAGAAAGAGAAGCTGTGAGAGAGAGAGAAGTTGTGAGTGAGTGAGAGAGAGAGAAGCTGTGTGAGAGAGAGAGAGAGAGAAGCTGTGAGTGAGAGAGAGAGAAGGAGAAGCTGTGAGTGAGATAGAGAGAGAGAAAGAGAAGCTGTGAGTGAGAGAGAGAGAGAAGCTGTGAGCGAGAGAGAAATAGAAGTTGTGAGTGAGAGAGAAAGAGAAGCTATGAGTTAGAGAGAGAGAGTGAAAGAGAAGCTGTGAGTGAGAGAGAGAGAGTGAGGAGCTGTGAGATAGAGAGAGAAAGAGAAGCTCTGAGTGAGAGAGAGAGAGAGAGAAACTGTGAGTGAGAGAGAAAGAGAATCTGTGAGTGAGAGAGAAATAGAAGCTGTGTGTGTGTGAGAGAGAGAGAAGCTGTGAGTGAGAGAGAGAGAAAGAGAAGCTGTGAGTGAGAGAGAGAGAGAAAGAGAAGCTGTGAGTGAGAGAGTGAGATAAAGAGAAGCTGTGAGTTAGAGAGAGACAGAGAAAGAGAAGCTGTGAGTGAGAGAGAGAGAAAAAAAGAAGCTGTGAGTGAGAGAGAGAGAGAGAGAAAGAGAAGCTGTGAGTGAGAGAGAGAGAGAGAAGCTGTGAGTGAGAGTGAGAGAGAAAGAGAAGCTGTGAGTGAGAGAGTGAGAGAAAGAGAAGCTCTGAGTGAGAGAGAGAAAGAGAAGCTGAGTGAGAGAGAGAAGCTGTGAGTGAGAGAGAGAAAGAGAAGCTGTGAGTGAGAGAGAGAGAGAAAGAAAGAGAAGCTGTGAGTGAGAGAGAGAGAAGCTGTGAGTGAGAGAGAGAGGGAGAAAGAGAAGCTGTGAGTGAGAGAGAGAGAAAGAGAAGCTGTGAGTGAGAGAGAGAGAGAGAGAGAAAGAGAAGCTGTGTGAGAGAGAGAAGTTGTGAGTGAGTGAGAGAGAGAGAAGCTGTGAGAGAGAGAGAGGGAGAAGCTGTGAGTGAGAGAGAGAGAGAGAGAAGGAGAAGCTGTGAGTGAGATAGAGAGAGAGAAAGAGAAACTGTGAGTGAGAGAGAGAGAGAGAAGCTGTGAGTGAGAGAGAAAGAGAAGCTGTGAGTGAGAGAGAAAGAGAAGCTATGAGTTAGAGAGAGAGAGTGAAAGAGAAGCTGTGAGTGAGAGAGAGAGAAGCTGTGAGTGAGAGAGAGAGAGAGAGAGAAGGTGTGAGTGAGAGAGAGAGAGAGAAAGAGAAGCTGTGAGAGAGAGAAAGAGAAGCTGTGAGTGAGAGAGAGAGAGAAAGAGAAGCTGTGAGTGAGAGAGAGAGAAAGAGAAGCTGTGAGTGAGAGAGAGAGAAAGAGAAGCTGTGTGAGAGAGAGAATCTGTGAGTGAGAGAGAGAGAGAGAAAGAAAGAGAAGATGTCAGTGAGAGAGGGAGAGAGAGAGAGAGAAGCTGTGAGTGAGAGAGAGAGAGAAAGATAAGCTGTGTGAGAGAGGGAGGGAAAGAGAAGCTGTGAGTGAGAGAGAGAGAGAGAAAGAGAAGCTGTGAGTGAGAGAGAGAGAGAAGCTGTGAGTGAGAGAGAGAAGATGTGAGTGTGAGATTGAGAGAGAGAAAGAGAAGCTGTGAGTGAGAGAGAGAAGCTGTGAGTGAGAGAGAGAGAAAGAGAAGGTGTGAGTGAAGAGAGAGAAAGAGAAGCTGTGAGTGAGAGAGAGAGAGAAGCTGTGAGTGAGAGAGAGAGAGAGAAAAGCTGTGAGTGAGAGAGAGATATAGAGAAGCTGTGAGTTAGAGAGAGAGAGAAAGAGAAGCTGTGAGTGAGAGAGAGAGAGAAAGAGAAGCTGTGTGAGAGAGAGAATCTGTGAGTGAGAGAGAGAGAGAGAAAGAAAGAGAAGATGTCAGTGAGTGAGGGAGAGAGAGAGAAGCTGTGAGTGAGAGAGAGAGAGAAAGAGAAGCTGTGTGAGAGAGAGAATCTGTGAGTGAGAGAGAGAGAGAGAAAGAAAGAGAAGATGTGAGTGAGAGAGAAAGATAAGCTGTGTGAGAGAGGGAGAGAAAGAGAAGCTGTGAGTGAGAGAGAGAGAGAGTGAGAAGCTGTGAGTGAGAGAGAGAGAGAGAAGATGTGAGTGAGAGAGTGAGAGAGAGAAAGAGGTGTGAGTGAGAGAGAGAGAGAGAAAGAGAATCTGTGAGTGAGAGAGAGAGAGAGAAAGAGAAACTGTGAGAGAGAGAGAGAGAAGCTGTGAGTGAGAGAGAAAGAAAGAAATAGAAGCTGTGAGTGAGTGAGAGAGAGAGAAGCTGTGTGTGTGAGAGAGAGAGAAGCTGTGAGTGAGAGAGAGAGAGAGAGAAGCTGTGAGTGAGAGAGAGAGAGAGAAAGAGAAGCTGTGAGAGAGAGAAAGAGAAGCTGTGAGTGAGAGAGAAAGAGAAGCTGTGAGTGAGAGAGAGAGAGAAAGAGAAGCTGTGAGTGAGAGAGAGAGAAAGAGAAGCTGTGAGTGAGAGAGAGAGAGAGAAAGAGAAGCTGTGAGAGAGAGTGAAGCTGTGAGTGAGAGAGAAAGAAAGAAATAGAAGCTGTGAGTGAGTGAGAGAGAGAGAAGCTGTGAGTGAGAGAGAGAGAAAGAGAAAGAGAAGCTGTGAGTGAGAGAGAGAGAGAGAAAGAGAAGCTGTGAGAGAGAGAAAGAGAAGCTGTGAGTGAGAGAGAAAGATAAGCTGTGAGTGAGAGAGAGAGAGAAAGAGAAGCTGTGTGAGAGAGAGAATCTGTGAGTGAGAGAGAGAGAGAGAAAGAAAGAGAAGATGTCAGTGAGTGAGGGAGAGAGAGAGAGAAGCTGTGAGTGAGAGAGAGAGAGAAAGAGAAGCTGTGTGAGAGAGAGAATCTGTGAGTGAGAGAGAGAGAGAGAAAGAAAGAGAAGATGTGAGTGAGAGAGAAAGATAAGCTGTGTGAGAGAGGGAGAGAAAGAGAAGCTGTGAGTGAGAGAGAGAGAGAGTGAGAAGCTGTGAGTGAGAGAGAGAGAGAGAGAAGATGTGAGTGAGAGAGTGAGAGAGAGAAAGAGGTGTGAGTGAGAGAGAGAGAGAGAAAGAGAAGCTGTGAGTGAGAGAGAGAGAGAGAAAGAGAAGCTGTGAGATAGAGAGAGAGAAGCTGTGAGTGAGAGAGAAAGAAAGAAATAGAAGCTGTGAGTGAGTGAGAGAGAGAGAAGCTGTGTGTGTGAGAGAGAGAGAAGCTGTGAGTGAGAGAGAGAGAGAGAGAAGCTGTGAGTGAGAGAGAGAGAGAAAGAGAAGCTGTGAGAGAGAGAAAGAGAAGCTGTGAGTGAGAGAGAAAGAGAAGCTGTGAGTGAGAGAGAGAGAGAAAGAGAAGCTGTGAGTGAGAGAGAAAAAGAGAAGCTGTGAGTGAGAGAGAGAGAGAGAAAGAGAAGCTGTGAGAGAGAGAGAAGCTGTGAGTGAGAGAGAAAGAAAGAAATAGAAGCTGTGAGTGAGTGAGAGAGAGAGAAGCTGTGAGTGAGAGAGAGAGAAAGAGAAAGAGAAGCTGTGAGTGAGAGAGAGAGAGAAAGAGAAGCTGTGAGAGAGAGAAAGAGAAGCTGTGAGTGAGAGAGAAAGAGAAGCTGTGAGTGAGAGAGAGAGAGAAAGAGAAGCTGTGAGTGAGTGAGAGAGAGAAAGAAAGAGAAGCTGTGAGTGAGAGAGAGAGAAGCTGTGAGTGAGAGAGAGAGGGAGAAAGAGAAGCTGTGAGTGAGAGAGAGAGAAAGAGAAGCTGTGAGAGAGAGAGAGAGAGAGAAAGAGAAGCTGTGAGAGAGAGAGAAGTTGTGAGTGAGTGAGAGAGAGAGAAGCTGTGTGAGAGAGAGAGAGAGAAGCTGTGAGTGAGAGAGAGAGAGAGAGAAGGAGAAGCTGTGAGTGAGATAGAGAGAGAGAAAGAGAAGCTGTGAGTGAGAGAGAGAGAGAAGCTGTGAGCGAGAGAGAAATAGAAGTTGTGAGTGAGAGAGAAAGAGAAGCTATGAGTTAGAGAGAGAGAGTGAAAGAGAAGCTGTGAGTGAGAGAGAGAGAGTGAGGAGCTGTGAGATAGAGAGAGAAAGAGAAGCTGTGAGTGAGAGAGAGAGAGAGAAACTGTGAGTGAGAGAGAAAGAGAATCTGTGAGTGAGAGAGAAATAGAAGCTGTGTGTGTGAGAGAGAGAGAGAAGCTGTGAGTGAGAGAGAGAGAAAGAGAAGCTGTGAGTGAGAGAGAGAGAGAAAGAGAAGCTGTGAGTGAGAGAGTGAGATAAAGAGAAGCTGTGAGTTAGAGAGAGACAGAGAAAGAGAAGCTGTGAGTGAGAGAGAGAGAAAAAAGAAGCTGTGAGTGAGAGAGAGAGAGAGAGAAAGAGAAGCTGTGAGTGAGAGAGAGAGAGAGAAGCTGTGAGTGAGAGTGAGAGAGAAAGAGAAGCTGTGAGTGAGAGAGTGAGAGAAAGAGAAGCTCTGAGTGAGAGAGAGAAAGAGAAGCTGAGTGAGAGAGAGAAGCTGTGAGTGAGAGAGAGAAAGAGAAGCTGTGAGTGAGAGAGAGAGAGAAAGAAAGAGAAGCTGTGAGTGAGAGAGAGAGAAGCTGTGAGTGAGAGAGAGAGGGAGAAAGAGAAGCTGTGAGTGAGAGAGAGAGAAAGAGAAGCTGTGAGTGAGAGAGAGAGAGAGAGAGAAAGAGAAGCTGTGTGAGAGAGAGAAGTTGTGAGTGAGTGAGAGAGAGAGAAGGTGTGAGAGAGAGAGAGAGGGAGAAGCTGTGAGTGAGAGAGAGAGAGAGAAAAGGAGAAGCCGTGAGTGAGATAGAGAAAGAGAAACTGTGAGTGAGAGAGAGAGAGAGAAGCTGTGAGTGAGAGAGAAAGAGAAGCTGTGAGTGAGAGAGAAAGAGAAGCTATGAGTTAGAGAGAGAGAGTGAAAGAGAAGCTGTGAGTGAGAGAGAGAGAAGCTGTGAGTGAGAGAGAGAGAGAGAAAGAGAAGGTGTGAGTGAGAGAGAGAGAGAGAAAGAGAAGCTGTGAGAGAGAGAAAGAGAAGCTGTGAGTGAGAGAGAGAGAGAAAGAGAAGCTGTGAGTGAGAGAGAGAGAAAGAGAAGCTGTGAGTGAGAGAGAGAAAGAGAAGCTGTGTGAGAGAGAGAATCTGTGAGTGAGAGAGAGAGAGAGAAAGAAAGAGAAGATGTCAGTGAGAGAGGGAGAGAGAGAGAGAGAAGCTGTGAGTGAGAGAGAGAGAGAAAGATAAGCTGTGTGAGAGAGGGAGGGAAAGAGAAGCTGTGAGTGAGAGAGAGAGAGAGAAAGAGAAGCTGTGAGTGAGAGAGAGAGAGAAGCTGTGAGTGAGAGAGAGAAGATGTGAGTGTGAGATTGAGAGAGAGAAAGAGAAGCTGTGAGTGAGAGAGAGAAGCTGTGAGTGAGAGAGAGAGAAAGAGAAGGTGTGAGTGAAGAGAGAGAAAGAGAAGCTGTGAGTGAGAGAGAGAGAGAAGCTGTGAGTGAGAGAGAGAGATAAGATGTGAGTGAGAGAGAGAAAGAGAAGCTGTGAGTGAGAGAGAGAGAGAAAGAGAAGCTGTGAGTGAGAGAGAGATAAAGAGAAGCTGTGAGTGAGAGAGAGAGAGAAAGAGAAGCTGTGAGTTAGAGAGAGAAAGAGAAGCTGTGAGTGAGAGAGAGAGAGAGAGAGAAAGAGAAGCTGTGAGTTAGAGAGAGAGAGAGAAAGAGGAGCTGTGAGTGAGAGAGAGAGAAGCTGTGAGTGAGAGAGAGAGAGAAGATGTGAGTGAGAGAGAGAAAGAGAAAGAGAAACTGTGAGTGAGTGAGAGAGAGAGATAATGAGAAGCTGTGAATGATAGAGAGAGATAAAGAAAAGCTGTGAGTGAGAGAGAGAAAGAGAAGCTGGGAGTGAGTAAGAGAGAGAAAAAGAAGCTGTGAGTGTGTGAGAGAGAAAAAGAAGCTGTGAGTGTGTGAGAGAGAGGGAAGCTGTGAGTGAGAGAGAGAGAGAAAGAGAAGCTGTGAGTTAGAGAGAGATAAAGAGAAGCTGTGAGTGAGAGAGAGAGAGAGAGAAGCTGTGAGTGAGAGAGAGAGAGAGAAAGAGAAGCTGTGAGAGAGAGAAAGAGAAGCTGTGAGTGAGAGAGAAAGAGAAGCTGTGAGTGAGAGAGAGAGAGAAAGAGAAGCTGTGAGTGAGAGAGAGAGAGTGAGGAGCTGTGAGATAGAGAGAGAAAGAGAAGCTGTGAGTGAGAGAGAGAGAGAGAAACTGTGAGTGAGAGAGAAAGAGAATCTGTGAGTGAGAGAGAAATAGAAGCTGTGTGTGTGAGAGAGAGAGAGAAGCTGTGAGTGAGAGAGAGAGAAAGAGAAGCTGTGAGTGAGAGAGAGAGAGAAAGAGAAGCTGTGAGTGAGAGAGTGAGATAAAGAGAAGCTGTGAGTTAGAGAGAGACAGAGAAAGAGAAGCTGTGAGTGAGAGAGAGAGAAAAAAGAAGCTGTGAGTGAGAGAGAGAGAGAGAGAAAGAGAAGCTGTGAGTGAGAGAGAGAGAGAGAAGCTGTGAGTGAGAGTGAGAGAGAAAGAGAAGCTGTGAGTGAGAGAGTGAGAGAAAGAGAAGCTCTGAGTGAGAGAGAGAAAGAGAAGCTGAGTGAGAGAGAGAAGCTGTGAGTGAGAGAGAGAAAGAGAAGCTGTGAGTGAGAGAGAGAGAGAAAGAAAGAGAAGCTGTGAGTGAGAGAGAGAGAAGCTGTGAGTGAGAGAGAGAGGGAGAAAGAGAAGCTGTGAGTGAGAGAGAGAGAAAGAGAAGCTGTGAGTGAGAGAGAGAGAGAGAGAGAAAGAGAAGCTGTGTGAGAGAGAGAAGTTGTGAGTGAGTGAGAGAGAGAGAAGGTGTGAGAGAGAGAGAGAGGGAGAAGCTGTGAGTGAGAGAGAGAGAGAGAAAAGGAGAAGCCGTGAGTGAGATAGAGAAAGAGAAACTGTGAGTGAGAGAGAGAGAGAGAAGCTGTGAGTGAGAGAGAAAGAGAAGCTGTGAGTGAGAGAGAAAGAGAAGCTATGAGTTAGAGAGAGAGAGTGAAAGAGAAGCTGTGAGTGAGAGAGAGAGAAGCTGTGAGTGAGAGAGAGAGAGAGAAAGAGAAGGTGTGAGTGAGAGAGAGAGAGAGAAAGAGAAGCTGTGAGAGAGAGAAAGAGAAGCTGTGAGTGAGAGAGAGAGAGAAAGAGAAGCTGTGAGTGAGAGAGAGAGAAAGAGAAGCTGTGAGTGAGAGAGAGAAAGAGAAGCTGTGTGAGAGAGAGAATCTGTGAGTGAGAGAGAGAGAGAGAAAGAAAGAGAAGATGTCAGTGAGAGAGGGAGAGAGAGAGAGAGAAGCTGTGAGTGAGAGAGAGAGAGAAAGATAAGCTGTGTGAGAGAGGGAGGGAAAGAGAAGCTGTGAGTGAGAGAGAGAGAGAGAAAGAGAAGCTGTGAGTGAGAGAGAGAGAGAAGCTGTGAGTGAGAGAGAGAAGATGTGAGTGTGAGATTGAGAGAGAGAAAGAGAAGCTGTGAGTGAGAGAGAGAAGCTGTGAGTGAGAGAGAGAGAAAGAGAAGGTGTGAGTGAAGAGAGAGAAAGAGAAGCTGTGAGTGAGAGAGAGAGAGAAGCTGTGAGTGAGAGAGAGAGATAAGATGTGAGTGAGAGAGAGAAAGAGAAGCTGTGAGTGAGAGAGAGAGAGAAAGAGAAGCTGTGAGTGAGAGAGAGATAAAGAGAAGCTGTGAGTGAGAGAGAGAGAGAAAGAGAAGCTGTGAGTTAGAGAGAGAAAGAGAAGCTGTGAGTGAGAGAGAGAGAGAGAGAGAAAGAGAAGCTGTGAGTTAGAGAGAGAGAGAGAAAGAGGAGCTGTGAGTGAGAGAGAGAGAAGCTGTGAGTGAGAGAGAGAGAGAAGATGTGAGTGAGAGAGAGAAAGAGAAAGAGAAACTGTGAGTGAGTGAGAGAGAGAGATAATGAGAAGCTGTGAATGATAGAGAGAGATAAAGAAAAGCTGTGAGTGAGAGAGAGAAAGAGAAGCTGGGAGTGAGTAAGAGAGAGAAAAAGAAGCTGTGAGTGTGTGAGAGAGAAAAAGAAGCTGTGAGTGTGTGAGAGAGAGGGAAGCTGTGAGTGAGAGAGAGAGAGAAAGAGAAGCTGTGAGTTAGAGAGAGATAAAGAGAAGCTGTGAGTGAGAGAGAGAGAGAGAGAAGCTGTGAGTGAGAGAGAGAGAGAGAAAGAGAAGCTGTGAGAGAGAGAAAGAGAAGCTGTGAGTGAGAGAGAAAGAGAAGCTGTGAGTGAGAGAGAGAGAGAAAGAGAAGCTGTGAGTGAGAGAGAGAGAAAGAGAAGCTGTGAGTGAGAGAGAGAGAGAGAAAGAGAAGCTGTGTGAGAGAGAGAGAGAAGCTGTGAGTGAGAGAGAAAGAAAGAAATAGAAGCTGTGAGTGAGTGAGAGAGAGAGAAGCTGTGAGTGAGAGAGAGAGAGAGAAGATGTGAGTGAGAGAGAAAGGGAAAGAGAGGCTGTGTGAGAGAGAGAGAGAGAAAGAGAAGGTGTGAGTGAGAGAGAGAGAAAGAGAAGCTGTGAGAGAGAGAGAGAAGCTGTGAGTGAGAGAGAAAGAAAGAAATAGAAGCTGTGAGTGAGTGAGAGAGAGAGAAGCTGTGAGTGAGAGAGAGAGAGAAGCTGTGAGTGAGTGAGAGAGAGAGAAAGAGAAGCTGTGAGTGAGAGAGAGAGAGAAAGAGAAGCTGTGAGAGAGAGAAAGAGAAGCTGTGAGTGAGAGAGAAAGAGAAGCTGTGAGTGAGAGAGAGAGAGAAAGAGAAGCTGTGAGTGAGAGAGAGAGAGAGAGAGAGAAGCTGTGAGTGAGAGAGAGAGAGAAAGAAAGAGAAGCTGTGAGTGAGAGAGAGAGAAGCTGTGAGAGAGAGAGGGAGAAAGAGAAGCTGTGAGTGAGAGAGAGAGAAAGAGAAGCTGTGAGTGAGAGAGAGAGAGAGAGAAAGAGAAGCTGTGAGAGAGAGAGAATTTGTGAGTGAGTGAGAGAGAGAGAAGCTGTGAGAGAGAGAGAGAGAAGCTGTGAGTGAGAGAGAGAGAGAGAAGGAGAAGCTGTGAGTGAGATAGAGAGAGAGAAAGAGAAGCTGTGAGTGAGAGAGAGAGAGAAGCTGTGAGTGAGAGAGAAAGAGAAGTTGTGAGTGAGAGAGAAAGAGAAGCTATGAGTTAGAGAGAGAGAGTGAAAGAGAAGCTGTGAGTGAGAGAGAGAGAGAGAGAAAGAGAAGCTGTGAGTGAGAGAGAAAGAGAAGCTGTGTGTGTGAGAGAGAAAGAAGCTGTGAGTGAGAGAGAGAGAAAGAGAAGCTGTGAGTGAGAGAGAGAGAAAGAGAAGCTGTGAGTGAGAGAGTGAGATAAAGAGAAGCTGTGAGTTAGAGAGAGAAAGAGAAGCTGTGTGTATGTGAGAGAGAAGCTGTGAGTGAGAGAGAGAGGGAGAAATTGAAGCGGTGAGTGAGAGAGAGAGAGAAAGAGAAGGTGTGAGAGAGAGAGAGAGAGAAAAAAAGAATCTGTGAGTGAGAGAGAGAGAGAAGCTGTGAGTGAGAGAGAGATAAAGAGAAGCTGTGAGTTAGAGAGAGACAGAGAAAGAGAAGCTGTGAGTGAGAGAGAGAGAGAAAGAGAAGCTGTGTGTGTGTGAGAGAGAGAAGCTGTGAGTGAGAGAGAGAGAGAAAGAGAAGATGTTAGTGAGAGAGTGAGAGAGAGAAAGAGAAGCTGTGAGTGAGAGAGAGAGAAGCTGTGAGTGAGAGAGAGAGAGAGAAAGAGAAGGTGTGTGTGAGAGAGAGAAAGAGAAGCTGTGAGTGAGAGAGAGAGAAGATAAGAGTGAGAGAGAGAGAGAAGATGTGAGTGAGAGAAAGAGAAAGAGAAGCTGTGAGTGAGTGAGAGAGAGTGATAAAGAGAAGCTGTGAGTGATAGAGAGAGATAAAGAAACGCTGTGAGTGAGAGAGAGAAAGAGAAGCTGGGAGTGAGTAAGAGAGAGAAAGAGAAGCTGTGAGTGAGAGAGAGAGAGAAGCTGTGAGTGAGAGAGAGAGAGAGAAGCTGTGAGTGAGAGAAGAAAGAAAGAAAGAGAAACTGTGAGTGAGTGAGAGAGAGAAACTGTGAGTGAGAGAGAGAGAGAGAAAGAGAAGCTGTGAGTGAGAGAGAGAAAGAAAGAGAAGCTGTGAGTGAGTGAGAGAGAGAAGCTGTGAGTGAGAGTGAGATGGAGAAAGAGAAGCTGTGTGAGAGAGAGAAAGAAAGAGAAGCTATGAGCGAGCGAGAGAGAGAAGCTGTGAGTGAGAGAGAGAGGGAGAAAGAGAAGCTGTGAGTGAGAAGAGAGGGAAAGAGAAGCTGTGAGTGAGAAAGAGAGACAGAGAAAGAGAAGCTGTGAGTGAGAGAGAGAGAGCTAGAAGCTGTGAGTGAGTGAGAGAGAGAAAGAGAAGCTGTGAGTGCGAGAGAGAGAAAGAGAAGCTGTGAGTGAGAGAGAGATAAAGAGAAGCTGTGAGTTAGAGAGAGAGAGAGAAAGAGAAGCTGTGAGTGAGTGAGAGAGAGAAAAGAGAATCTCTGAGTGAGAGAGTGAGAGAAGCTGTGAGTAAGAGAGAGAAAGAGAAGCTGTGAGTGAGAGAGAGATAAAGAGAAGCTGTGAGTTAGAGAGCGATAGAGAAAGAGCTGTGAGTGAGAGAGAGAGAGAAAGAGAAGCTGTGAGAGAGAGAGAAGCTGTGAGTGAGAGAGAGAGAAAGAGAAGATGTTAGTGAGAGAGTGAGAGAGAGAAAGAGAAGCTGTGAGTGAGAGAGAGAGAGAAAGAAAGAGAAGTTGTGAGAGAGAGAGA
This sequence comes from Bradypodion ventrale, assembly GCA_035047345.1. NCBI lineage: Eukaryota > Metazoa > Chordata > Lepidosauria > Squamata > Chamaeleonidae > Bradypodion > Bradypodion ventrale. The sequence continues at coordinate 6,873,716 of JAWDJE010000018.1, read as the reverse complement.
GAGAAAGAGAAGCTGTGAGTGAGAGAGAGAGAGAAGCTGTGAGTGAGAGAGAGAAGATGTGAGTGTGAGATTGAGAGAGAGAAAGAGAAGCTGTGAGTGAGAGAGAGAAGCTGTGAGTGAGAGAGAGAAAAAAAAGAAGCTGTGAGTGAGAGAGAGAGAGAGAGATAGAGAAGCTGTGAGTGAGAGAGAGAGAGAAGCTGTGAGTGAGAGTGAGAGAGATAGAGAAGCTCTGAGTGAGAGAGTGAGAGAAAGAGAAGCTCTGAGTGAGAGAGAGAGAAAGAGAAGCTGTGAGTGAGAGAGAGAAGCTGTGAGTGAGAGAGAGAGAGAAAGAGAAGCTCTGAGTGAGAGAGAGAGAAAGAGAAGCTGTGAGTGTGAGAGAGAGTGAGAAAAAGGGAAGCTGTGAGTGAGCATGAGAGAGAGAGAAGCTGTGACAGTGGGAGAGAGAAAGAGAAGCTGTGAGTGAGAGAGAGAGAAAGAAAGAGAAGCTATGAGTGAGATAGAGAGAAGCTATGAGTGAGAGAGAGAAGGAGAAAGAGAATCTGTGAGTGAGAGAGAGAGAGAGAGAGAGTAGCTGTGAGTGAGAGAGAGAGAGAAGCTGTGAGTGAGAGAGAGAAAGAGAAGCTGTGAGTGAGAGAAAGAGAGAGAGAGAAAGAGAAGCTGTGAGTGAGAGAGAGATATAGAGAAGCTGTGAGTTAGAGAGAGAGAGTAAGAGAAGCTGTGAGTGAGAGAGAGAGAGAAAGAGAAGCTGTGTGAGACAGAGAATCTGTGAGTGAGAGAGAGAGAGAAAGAAAGAGAAGATGTCAATGAGTGAGGGAGAGAGAGAGAGAAGCTGTGAGTGAGAGAGAGAGAGAGAAAGAGAAGCTGTGAGAGAGAATCTGTGAGTGAGAGAGAGAGAGAGAAAGAAAGAGAAGATGTGATGAGAGAGAAAGAGAAGCTGTGAGTGAGAGAGAGAGAGAGAAAGAGAAGCTGTGAGTGAGAGAGAGAGAGAGAGAAGCTGTGAGTGAGAGAGAGAGAGAAAGAGAAGCTGTGTGAGAGAGAGAATCTGTGTGTGTGTGAGAGAGAGAGAAAGATTGAGAAGATGTCAGTGAGAGAGGGAGAGAGAGACAGAAGCTGTGAGTGAGAGAGAGAGAGAGAAAGATATGCTGTGTGAGAGAGGGAGAGAAAGAGAAGCTGTGAGTGAGAGAGAGAGAGTGAAAGAGAAGCTGTGAGTGAGAGAGAGAGAGTGAGGAGCTGTGAGATAGAGAGAGAAAGAGAAGCTGTGAGTGAGAGAGAGAGAGAGAAACTGTGTGAGAGAGAAAGAGAAGCTGTGTGTGAGAGAGAAATAGAAGCTGTGTGTGTGTGTGAGAGAGAGAAGCTGTGAGTGAGAGAGAGAGAAAGAGAAGCTGTGAGTGAGAGAGAGAGAGAAAGAGAAGCTGTGAGTGAGAGAGTGAGATAAAGAGAAGCTGTGAGTTAGAGAGAGACAGAGAAAGAGAAGCTGTGAGTTAGAGAGAGAGAAAAAAAGAAGCTGTGAGTGAGAGAGAGAGAGAGAGAAAGAGAAGCTGTGAGAGAGAGAGAGAGAGAAGCTGTGAGTGAGAGTGAGAGAGAAAGAGAAGCTGTGAGTGAGAGAGTGAGAGAAAGAGAAGCTCTGAGTGAGAGAGAGAGAAAGAGAAGCTGTGAGTGAGAGAGAGAAGCTGTGAGTGAGAGAGAGAGAGAAAGAGAAGCTCTGAGTGAGAGAGAGAGAAAGAGAAGCTGTGAGTGTGAGAGAGAGTGAGAAAAAGGGAAGCTGTGAGTGAGCGTGAGAGAGAGAGAAGCTGTGACAGTGGGAGAGAGAAAGAGAGAAAGAGAAGCTGTGAGTGAGAGAGAGAGAAAGAAAGAGAAGCTATGAGTGAGATAGAGAGAAGCTATGAGTGAGAGAGAGAAGGAGAAAGAGAATCTGTGAGTGAGTGAGAGAGAGAGATAGAGTAGCTGTGAGTGAGAGAGAGAGAAGCTGTGAGTGAGTGAGAGAGAGAGAGAAGCTGTGAGTGAGAGAGAGAAAGAGAAGCTGTGAGTGAGAGAAAGAGAGAGAGAGAGAAGCTGTGAGTGAGAGAGAGATATAGAGAATCTGTGAGTTAGAGAGAGAGAGAAAGAGAAGCTGTGAGTGAGAGAGAGAGAGAAAGAGAAGCTGTGTGAGAGAGAGAATCTGTGAGTGAGAGAGAGAGAGAAAGAAAGAGAAGATGTCAGTGAGTGAGGGAGAGAGAGAGAGAAGCTGTGAGTGAGAGAGAGAGAGAAAGAGAAGCTGTGTGAGAGAGAGAATCTGTGAGTGAGAGAGAGAGAGAGAAAGAAAGAGAAGATGTGAGTGAGAGAGAAAGAGAAGCTGTGAGTGAGAGAGAGAGAGAAAGAGAAGCTGTGAGTGAGAGAAAGAGAAAGAGAAGCTGTGAGTGAGAGAGAGAGAGAAAGAGAAGCTGTGTGTGAGAGAGAATCTGTGAGTGAGAGAGAGAGAGAGAAAGAAAGAGAAGATGTCAGTGAGAGAGGGAGAGAGAGAGAAGCTGTGAGTGAGAGAGAGAGAAGCTGTGAGTGAGTGAGAGAGAGAGAGAAGCTGTGAGTGAGAGAGAGAAAGAGAAGCTGTGAGTGAGAGAAAGAGAGAGAGAGAGAGAAAAGCTGTGAGTGAGAGAGAGATATAGAGAAGCTGTGAGTTAGAGAGAGAGAGAAAGAGAAGCTGTGAGTGAGAGAGAGAGAGAAAGAGAAGCTGTGTGAGAGAGAGAATCTGTGAGTGAGAGAGAGAGAAAGAAAGAGAAGATGTCAGTTAGTGAGGGAGAGAGAGAGAGAAGCTGTGAGTGAGAGAGAGAGAGAAAGAGAAGCTGTGTGAGAGAGAGAATCTGTGAGTGAGAGAGAGAGAGAGAAAGAAAGAGAAGATGTGAGTGAGAGAGAAAGATAAGCTGTGTGAGAGAGGGAGAGAAAGAGAAGCTGTGAGTGAGAGAGAGAGAGAGTGAGAAGCTGTGAGTGAGAGAGAGAGAGAGAAGATGTGAGTGAGAGAGTGAGAGAGAGAAAGAGGTGTGAGTGAGAGAGAGAGAGAGAAAGAGAATCTGTGAGTGAGAGAGAGAGAGAGAAAGAGAAGCTGTGAGAGAGAGAGAGAAGCTGTGAGTGAGAGAGAAAGAAAGAAATAGAAGCTGTGAGTGAGTGAGAGAGAGAGAAGCTGTGTGTGTGAGAGAGAGAGAAGCTGTGAGTGAGAGAGAGAGAGAGAGAGAAGCTGTGAGTGAGAGAGAGAGAGAGAAAGAGAAGCTGTGAGAAAGAGAAAGAGAAGCTGTGAGTGAGAGAGAAAGAGAAGCTGTGAGTGAGAGAGAGAGAGAAAGAGAAGCTGTGAGTGAGAGAGAGAGAAAGAGAAGCTGTGAGTGAGAGAGAGAGAGAGAAAGAGAAGCTGTGAGAGAGAGAGAAGCTGTGAGTGAGAGAGAAAGAAAGAAATAGAAGCTGTGAGTGAGTGAGAGAGAGAGAAGCTGTGAGTGAGAGAGAGAGAAAGAGAAAGAGAAGCTGTGAGTGAGAGAGAGAGAGAGAAAGAGAAGCTGTGAGAGAGAGAAAGAGAAGCTGTGAGTGAGAGAGAAAGATAAGCTGTGAGTGAGAGAGAGAGAGAAAGAGAAGCTGTGTGAGAGAGAGAATCTGTGAGTGAGAGAGAGAGAGAGAAAGAAAGAGAAGATGTCAGTGAGTGAGGGAGAGAGAGAGAGAAGGTGTGAGTGAGAGAGAGAGAGAAAGAGAAGCTGTGTGAGAGAGAGAATCTGTGAGTGAGAGAGAGAGAGAGAAAGAAAGAGAAGATGTGAGTGAGAGAGAAAGATAAGCTGTGTGAGAGAGGGAGAGAAAGAGAAGCTGTGAGTGAGAGAGAGAGTGAGTGAGAAGCTGTGAGTGAGAGAGAGAGAGAGAAGATGTGAGTGAGAGAGTGAGAGAGAGAAAGAGGTGTGAGTGAGAGAGAGAGAGAGATAGAGAAGCTGTGAGTGAGAGAGAGAGAGAAAGAGAAGCTGTAAGAGAGAGAGAGAGAAGCTGTGAGTGAGAGAGAAAGAAAGAAATAGAAGCTGTGAGTGAGTGAGAGAGAGAGAAGCTGTGTGTGAGAGAGAGAGAGAAGCTGTGAGTGAGAGAGAGAGAGAGAAGCTGTGAGTGAGAGAGAGAGAGAGAAAGAGAAGCTGTGAGAGAGAGAAAGAGAAGCTGTGAGTGAGAGAGAAAGAGAAGCTGTGAGTGAGAGAGAGAGAGAAAGAGAAGCTGTGAGTGAGAGAGAGAAAGAGAAGCTGTGAGTGAGAGAGAGAGAGAGAAAGAGAAGCTGTGAGAGAGAGAGAAGCTGTGAGTGAGAGAGAAAGAAAGAAATAGAAGCTGTGAGTGAGTGAGAGAGAGAGAAGCTGTGAGTGAGAGAGAGAGAAAGAGAAAGAGAAGCTGTGAGTGAGAGAGAGAGAGAAAGAGAAGCTGTGAGAGAGAGAAAGAGAAGCTGTGAGTGAGAGAGAAAGAGAAGCTGTGAGTGAGAGAGAGAGAGAAAGAGAAGCTGTGAGTGAGAGAGAGAGAGAGAGAGAAAGAGAAGCTGTGAGTGAGTGAGAGAGAGAAAGAAAGAGAAGCTGTGAGTGAGAGAGAGAGAAGCTGTGAGTGAGAGAGAGAGGGAGAAAGAGAAGCTGTGAGTGAGAGAGAGAGAAAGAGAAGCTGTGAGTGAGAGAGAGAGAGAGAAAGAGAAGCTGTGAGAGAGAGAGAAGTTGTGAGTGAATGAGAGAGAGAGAAGCTGTGTGAGAGAGAGAGAGAGAGAAGCTGTGAGTGAGAGAGAGAGAGAGAGAAGGAGAAGCTGTGAGTGAGATAGAGAGAGAGAAAGAGAAGCTGTGAGTGAGAGAGAGAGAGAAGCTGTGAGTGAGAGAGAAATAGAAGTTGTGAGTGAGAGAGAAAGAGAAGCTATGAGTTAGAGAGAGAGAGTGAAAGAGAAGCTGTGAGTGAGAGAGAGAGAGTGAGGAGCTGTGAGATAGAGAGAGAAAGAGAAGCTGTGAGTGAGAGAGAGAGAGAGAAACTGTGAGTGAGAGAGAAAGAGAATCTGTGAGTGAGAGAGAAATAGAAGCTGTGTGTGTGAGAGAGAGAGAAGCTGTGAGTGAGAGAGAGAGAAAGAGAAGCTGTGAGTGAGAGAGAGAGAGAAAGAGAAGCTGTGAGTGAGAGAGTGAGATAAAGAGAAGCTGTGAGTTAGAGAGAGACAGAGAAAGAGAAGCTGTGAGTGAGAGAGAGAGAAAAAAAGAAGCTGTGAGTGAGAGAGAGAGAGAGAAAGAGAAGCTGTGAGTGAGAGAGAGAGAGAGAAGCTGTGAGTGAGAGTGAGAGAGAAAGAGAAGCTGTGAGTGAGAGAGTGAGAGAAAGAAGCTCTGAGTGAGAGAGAGAAAGAGAAGCTGAGTGAGAGAGAGAAGCTGTGAGTGAGAGAGAGAAAGAAAAGCTGTGAGTGAGAGAGAGAGAAAGAAAGAGAAGCTGTGAGTGAGAGAGAGAGAAGCTGTGAGTGAGAGAGAGAGGGAGAAAGAGAAGCTGTGTGAGAGAGAGAGAAAGAGAAGCTGTGAGTGAGAGAGAGAGAGAGAGAAAGAGAAGCTGTGTGAGAGAGAGAATTTGTGAGTGAGTGAGAGAGAGAGAAGCTGTGAGAGAAAGAGAGAGGGAGAAGCTGTGAGTGAGAGAGAGAGAGAGAGAAGGAGAAGCCGTGAGTGAGATAGAGAGAGAGAAAGAGAAACTGTGAGTGAGAGAGAGAGAGAGAAGCTGTGAGTGAGAGAGAAAGAGAAGCTGTGAGTGAGAGAGAAAGAGAAGCTATGAGTTAGAGAGAGAAAGTGAAAGAGAAGCTGTGAGTGAGAGAGAGAGAAGCTGTGAGTGAGAGAGAGAGAGAGAAAGAGAAGGTGTGAGTGAGAGAGAGAGAGAGAAAGAGAAGCTGTGAGAGAGAGAAAGAGAAGCTGTGAGTGAGAGAGAGAGAGAAAGAGAAGCTGTGAGTGAGAGAGAGAGAAAGAGAAGCTGTGAGTGAGAGAGAGAGAAAGAGAAGCTGTGTGAGAGAGAGAATCTCTGAGTGAGAGAGAGAGAAATAAAGAAAGAGAAGATGTCAGTGAGAGAGGGAGAGAGAGAGAGAGATGCTGTGAGTGAGAGAGAGAGAGAAAGATAAGCTGTGTGAGAGAGGGAGGGAAAGAGAAGCTGTGAGTGAGAGAGAGAGAGAGAGTGAGAAGCTGTGAGTGAGAGAGAGAGAGAGAAGATGTGAGTGGAGAGTGACAGAGAGAAAGAGGTGTGAGTGAGAGAGAGAGAGAGAGAAAGAGAAGCTGTGAGTGAGAGAGAGAGAAAGATAAGCTGTGAGAGAGAGAGAGAAGCTGTGAGTGAGAGAGAAAGAAAGAAATAGAAGCTGTGAGTGAGTGAGAGAGAGAAGCTGTGAATGAGACAGAGAGAAGCTGTGAGTGTGTGTGAGAGAGAGAGAAGCTGTGAGTGAGAGAGAGAGAGAGAAAGAGAAGCTGTGTGAGAGAGAAAGAGAAGCTGTGAGTGAGAGAGAAAGAGAAGCTGTGAGTGAGAGAGAGAGAGAAAGAGAAGCTGTGAGTGAGAGAGAGAGAAAGAGAAGCTGTGAGTGAGAGAGAGAGAGAGAAAGAGAAGCTGTGTGTGAGAGAGAGAGAAGCTGTGAGTGAGAGAGAAAGAAAGAAATAGAAGCTGTGAGTGAGTGAGAGAGAGAGAAGCTGTGAGTGAGAGAGAGAGAGAAGCTGTGAGTGAGAGAGAAAGGGAAAGAGAGGCTGTGAGAGAGAGAGAGAGAGAAAGAGAAGGTGTGAGTGAGAGAGAGAGAGAAAGAGAAGCTGTGAGAGAGAGAAAGAGAAGCTGTGAGTGAGAGAGAAAGAGAAGCTGTGAGTGAGAGAGAGAGAGAAAGAGAAGCTGTGAGTGAGAGAGAGAGAGAGAGAGAAGCTGTGAGTGAGAGAGAGAGAGAAAGAAAGAGAAGCTGTGAGTGAGAGAGAGAGAAGCTGTGAGAGAGAGAGGGAGAAAGAGAAGCTGTGAGTGAGAGAGAGAGAAAGAGAAGCTGTGAGTGAGAGAGAGAGAGAGAAAGAGAAGCTGTGAGAGAGAGAAGTTGTGAGTGAGTGAGAGAGAGAGAAGCTGTGAGAGAGAGAGAGAGAAGCTGTATGTGAGAGAGAGAGAGAAGGAGAAGCTGTGAGTGAGATAGAGAGAGAGAAAGAGAAGCTGTGAGTGAGAGAGAGAGAGAAGCTGTGAGTGAGAGAGAAAGAGAAGTTGTGAGTGAGAGAGAAAGAGAAGCTATGAGTTAGAGAGAGAGAGTGAAAGAGAAGCTGTGAGTGAGAGAGAGAGAGAGTGAGGAGCTGTGAGATAGAGAGAGAAAGAGAAGCTGTGAGTGAGTGAGAGAGAGAGAAACTGTGAGTGAGAGAGAAAGAGAAGCTGTGAGTGAGAGAGAAAGAGAAGCTGTGTGTGTGTGAGAGAGAAAGAAGCTGTGAGTGAGAGAGAGAGAAAGAGAAGCTGTGAGTGAGAGAGAGAGAAAGAGAAGCTGTGAGTGAGAGAGTGAGATAAAGAGAAGCTGTGAGTTAGAGAGAGGGAGAAAGAGAAGCTGTGTGTGTGTGAGAGAGAAGCTGTGAGTGAGAGAGAGAGGGAGAAATTGAAGCGGTGAGTGAGAGAGAGAAAGAGAAGGTGTGAGAGAGAGAGAGAGAGAAAAAGAATCTGTGAGTGAGAGAGAGAGCTAAGCTATGAGTGAGAGAGAGATAAAGAGAAGCTGTGAGTTAGAGAGAGACAGAGAAAGAGAAGCTGTGAGTGAGAGAGAGAGAGAAAGAGAAGCTGTGTGTGTGTGAGAGAGAGAAGCTGTGAGTGAGAGAGAGAGAAAGAGAAGATGTTAGTGAGAGAGTGAGAGAGAGAAAGAGAAGCTGTGAGTGAGAGAGAGAGAAGCTGTGAGTGAGAGAGAGAGAGAGAAAGAGAAGGTGTGTGTGTGAGAGAGAAAGAGAAGCTGTGAGTGAGAGAGAGAGAGAAGATAAGAGTGAGAGAGAGAGAGAAGATGTGAGTGAGAGAGAGAAAGAGAAAGAGAAGCTGTGAGTGAGTGAGAGAGAGTGATAAAGAGAAGCTGTGAGTGATAGAGAGAGATAAAGAAACGCTGTGAGTGAGAGAGAGAAAGAGAAGCTGGGAGTGAGTAAGAGAGAGAAAGAGAAGCTGTGAGAGAGAGAGAGAGAGAAGCTGTGAGTGAGAGAGAGAGAGAGAAGCTGTGAGTGAGAGAGAAAGAAAGAAAGAGAAACTGTGAGTGAGTGAGAGAGAGAAACTGTGAGTGAGAGAGAGAGAGAGAAAGAGAAGCTGTGAGTGAGAGAGAGAAAGAAAGAGAAGCTGTGAGTGAGAGAGAGAGAGAAGCTGTGAGTGAGAGTGAGATGGAGAAAGAGAAGCTGTGTGAGAGAGAGAAAGAAAGAGAAGCTATGAGCGAGAGAGAGAGAGAGAAGCTGTGAGTGAGAGAGAGAGGGAGAAAGAGAAGCTGTGAGTGAGAAGAGAGGGAAAGAGAAGCTGTGAGTGAGAAAGAGAGACAGAGAAAGAGAAGCTGTGAGTGAGAGAGAGAGAGCTAGAAGCTGTGAGTGAGTGAGAGAGAGAAAGAGAAGCTGTGAGTGTGTGAGAGAGAGAAAGAGAAGCTGTGAGTGAGAGAGAGATAAAGAGAAGCTGTGAGTTAGAGAGAGAGAGAGAAAGAGAAGCTGTGAGTGTGTGAGAGAGAGAAAAGAGAATCTCTGAGTGAGAGAGTGAGAGAAGCTGTGAGTAAGAGAGAGAAAGAGAAGCTGTGAGTGAGAGAGAGATAAAGAGAAGCTGTGAGTTAGAGAGAGATAGAGAAAGAGCTGTGAGTGAGAGAGAGAGAGAAAGAGAAGCTGTGAGAGAGAGAGAGAAGCTGTGAGTGAGAGATAGAGAAAGAGAAGATGTTATTGAGAGAGTGAGAGAGAGAAAGAGAAGCTGTGAGTGAGAGAGAGAGAGAGAGAGAAAGAGAAGTTGTGAGAGAGAGAGAGAGAAAGAGAAGCTGTGAGTGAGAGAGAGAGAGAAGCTGTGAGTGAGAGAGAGAGAAGATGTGAGTGTGAGATTGAGAGAGAGAAAGAGAAGCTGTGAGTGAGAGAGAGAAGCTGTGAGTGAGAGAGAGAGAAAGAGAAGGTGTGAGTGAGAGAGAGAAAGAGAAGCTGTGAGTGAGAGAGAGAGAGAAGCTGTGAGTGAGAGAGAGAGAGAAGATGTGAGTGAGAGAGAGAAAGAGAAGCTGTGAGTGAGAGAGAGAGAGAAAGAGAAGCTGTGAGTGAGAGAGAGATAAAGAGAAGCTGTGAGTGAGAGAGAGAGAGAAAGAGAAGCTGTGACTTAGAGAGAGAGAGAGAAAGAGAAGCTGTGAGTGAGAGAGAGAGAGAAAGAGAAGCTGTGAGTTAGAGAGAGAGAGAGAAAGAGAAGCTGTGAGTGAGAGAGAGAGAAGCTGTGAGTGAGAGAGAGAGAGAAGATGTGAGTGAGAGAGAGAAAGAGAAAGAGAAACTGTGAGTGAGTGAGAGAGAGAGATAATGAGAAGCTGTGAATGATAGAGAGAGATAAAGAAAAGCTGTGAGTGAGAGAGAGAAAGAGAAGCTGGGAGTGAGTAAGAGAGAGAAAAAGAAGCTGTGAGTGTGTGTGAGAGAGAGAAGCTGTGAGTGAGAGAGAGAGAGAGAGAAGCTGTGAGTGCGAGAGAAAGAAAGAAAGTGAAGCTGTGATGAGTGAGAGAGAGAGAGAAAAAAAATGTGAGTGAGAGAGAGAGAGAGAGAAAGAGAAGCTGTGAGTGAGAGAGAGAGAGAAAGAAAGAGAAGCTGTGAGTGAGAGAGAGAGAAGCTGTGAGTGAGAGAGAGAGGGAGAAAGAGAAGCTGTGAGTGAGAGAGAGAGAAAGAGAAGCTGTGTTTGAGAGAGAGAGAGAGAGAAAGAGAAGCTGTGAGAGAGAGAGAAGTTGTGAGTGAGTGAGAGAGAGAGAAGCTGTGTGTGAGAGAGAGAGGGAGAAGCTGTGAGTGAGAGAGAGAGAGAGAGAAGGAGAAGCTGTGAGTGAGATAGAGAGAGAGAAAGAGAAGCTGTGAGTGAGAGAGAGAGAGAGAAGCTGTGAGTGAGAGAGAAAGAGAAGCTGTGAGTGAGAGAGAAAGAGAAGCTATGAGTTAGAGAGAGAGAGAGAAAGAGAAGCTGTGAGTGAGAGAGAGAGAGTGAGGAGCTGTGAGATAGAGAGAGAAAGAGAAGCTGTGAGTGAGAGAGAGAGAGAGAGAAACTGTGAGTGAGAGAGAAAGAGAAGCTGTGAGTGAGAGAGAAATAGAAGCTGTGTGTGTGTGAGAGAGAGAGAAGCTGTGAGTGAGAGAGAGAGAAAGAGAAGCTGTGAGTGAGAGAGAGAGAGAAACAGAAGCTGTGAGTGAGAGAGTGAGATAAAGAGAAGCTGTGAGTTAGAGAGAGACAGAGAAAGAGAAGCTGTGAGTGAGAGAGAGAGAAAAAAAGAAGCTGTGAGTGAGAGAGAGAGAGAGAGAGAGAAAGTGAAGCTGTGAGTGAGAGAGAGAGAAAGAAACTGTGAGTGAGAATGAGAGAGAAAGAGAAGCTGTGAGTGAGAGAGTGAGAGAAAGAGAAGCTCTGAGTGAGAGAGAGAAAGAGAAGCTGTGAGTGAGAGAGAGAAGCTGTGAGTGAGAGAGAGAGAAAGAGAAGCTGTGAGTGTGAGAGAGAGTGAGAAAAAGGGAAGCTGTGAGTGAGCGTGAGAGAGAGAGAAGCTGTGACAGTGGGAGAGAGAAAGAGAGAAAAAGAAGCTGTGAGTGAGAGAGAGAGAAAGAAAGAGAAGCTATGAGTGTGTGAGAGAGAAGCTATGAGTGAGAGAGAGAAGGAGAAAGAGAATCTGTGAGTGAGAGAGAGAGAGAGATAGAGTAGCTGTGAGTGAGAGAGAGAGAGAAGCTGTGAGTGAGTGAGAGAGAGAAAGAAGCTGTGAGTGAGAGAGAGAAAGAGAAGCTATGAGTGAGAGAAAGAGAGAGAGAGAAAGAGAAGCTGTGAGTAAGAGAGAGAGAGAAAGAGAAGCTGTGAGTGAGAGAGAGATAAAGAGAAGCTGTGAGTGAGAGAGATATAGAGAAGCTGTGAGTTAGAGAGAGAGAGAAAGAGAAGCTGTGAGTGAGAGAGAGAGAGAAAGAGAAGCTGTGTGTGAGAGAGAATCTATGAGTGAGTGAGAGAGAAATAGCTGTGAGTGAGAGAGAGAAGTTGTGAGTGAGAGAGATATATAGAGAAGCTGTGAGTTAGAGAGAGAGAGAAAGAGAAGCTGTGAGTGAGAGAGAGAGAGAAAGAGAAGCTGTGTGAGAGAGAGAATCTGTGAGTGAGAGAGAGAGAGAGAAAGAAAGAGAAGATGTCAGTGAGTGAGAGAGAGAGAGAAAGAGTATCTGTGAGTGAGAGAGAGAGAAAGAGAAGGTGTGAGTGAGAGAGAGAAAGAGAAGCTGTGAGTGAGAGAGAGAGAGAAAGAGAAGCTGTGAGTGAGAGAGAGATAAAGAGAAGCTGTGAGTGAGAGAGAGAGAGAAAGAGAAGCTGTGAGTTAGAGAGAGAGAGAGAAGCTGTGAGTGAGAGAGAGAGAGAAAGAGAAGCTGTGAGTTAGAGAGAGAGAGAGAAAGAGAAGCTGTGAGTGAGAGAGAGAAGCTGTGAGTGAGAGAGAGAGAAGATGTGAGTGAGAGAGAGAAAGAGAAAGAGAAACTGTGAGTGAGTGAGAGAGAGAGATAATGAGAAGCTGTGAATGATAGAGAGAGATAAAGAAAAGCTGTGAGTGAGAGAGAGAAAGAGAAGCTGGGAGTGAGTAAGAGAGAGAAAGAGAAGCTGTGAGTGTGTGAGAGAGAGAGAAGCTGTGAGTGAGAGAGAGAGAGAGAGAAGCTGTGAGTGCGAGAGAAAGAAAGAAAGAGAAGCTGTGATGAGTGAGAGAGAGAGAGAAAAAATGTGAGTGAGAGAGAGAGAGAGAAAGAGAAGCTGTTAGTGAGAGAGAGAGAGAAAGAAAGAGAAGCTGTGAGTGAGAGAGAGAGAAGCTGTGAGTGAGAGAGAGAGGGAGAAAGAGAAGCTGTGTTTGAGAGAGAGAGAGAAAGAGAAGCTGTGTGAGAGAGAGAAGTTGTGAGTGAGTGAGAGAGAGAGAAGCTGTGAGAGAGAGAGAGAGGGAGAAGCTGTGAGTGAGAGAGAGAGAGAGAAGGAGAAGCTGTGAGTGAGATAGAGAGAGAGAAAGAGAAGCTGTGAGTGAGAGAGAGAGAGAGAAGCTGTGAGTGAGAGAGAAAGAGAAGTTGTGAGAGAGAGAGAAAGAGAAGCTATGAGTTAGAGAGAGAGAGTGAAAGAGAAGCTGTGTGAGAGAGAGAGAGAGTGAGGAGCTGTGAGATAGAGAGAGAAAGAGAAGCTGTGAGTGAGAGAGAGAGAGAGAAACTGTGAGTGAGAGAGAAAGAGAAGCTGTGAGTGAGAGAGAAATAGAAGCTGTGTGTGTGTGAGAGAGAGAGAAGCTGTGAGTGAGAGAGAGAGAAAGAGAAGCTGTGAGTGAGAGAGAGAGAGAAAGAGAAGCTGTGAGTGAGAGAGTGAGATAAAGAGAAGCTGTGAGTTAGAGAGAGACAGAGAAAGAGAAGCTGTGAGTGAGAGAGAGAGAGAAAAAGCTGTGAGTGAGAGAGAGAGAGAGAAAGTGAAGCTGTGAGTGAGTGAGAGAGAGAGAAGCTGTGAGTGAGAATGAGAGAGAAAGAGAAGCTGTGAGTGAGAGTGAGAGAAAGAGAAGCTCTGAGTGAGAGAGAGAGAAAGAGAAGCTGTGAGTGAGAGAGAAGCTGTGAGTGAGAGAGAGAGAGAAAGAGAAGCTGTGAGTGTGAGAGAGAGAGAGAAAAAGGGAAGCTGTGAGTGAGCGTGAGAGAGAGAGAAGCTGTGACAATGGGAGAGAGAAAGAGAGAAAGAGAAGCTGTGAGTGAGAGATAGAGAAAGAAAGAGAAGCTATGAGTGAGAGAGAGAAACTATGAGTGAGAGATAGAAGGAGAAAGAGAATCTGTGAGTGAGAGAGAGAGAGATAGAGTAGCTGTGAGTGAGAGAGAGAGAGAAGCTGTAAGTGAGTGAGAGAGAGAGAGAAGCTGTGAGTGAGAGAGAGAATGAGAAGCTGTGAGTGAGAGAAAGAGAGAGAGAGAAAGAGAAGCTGTGAGTGAGAGAGAGATATAGAGAAGCTGTGAGTTAGAGAGAGAGAGAAAGAGAAGCTGTGAGTGAGAGAGAGAGAGAAAGAGAAGCTGTGTGAGAGAGAGAATCTGTGAGTGAGAGAGAGAGAGAAAGAAAGAGAAGATGTGAGTGAGAGAGAAAGAGAAGCTGTGAGTGAGAGAGAGAGAGAAAGAGAAGCTGTGAGTGAGAGAGAGAGAAAGAGAAGCTGTGAGTGAGAGAGAGAGAGAAAGAGAAGCTGTGTGAGAGAGAGAATCTGTGAGTGAGAGAGAGAGAAAGAGAAGCTGTGTGAGAGAGAGAATCTGTGAGTGAGAGAGAGAGAGAGAAAGAAAGAGAAGATGTGAGTGAGAGAGAAAGAGAAGCTGTGAGTGAGAGAGAGAGAGAAAGAGAAGCTGTGAGTGAGAGAGAGAGAAAGAGAAGCTGTGAGTGAGAGAGAGAGAGAAAGAGAAGCTGTGTGAGAGAGAGAATCTGTGAGTGAGAGAGAGAGAGAAAGAAAGAGAAGATGTCAGTGAGAGAGGGAGAGAGAGAGAGAAGCTGTGAGTGAGAGAGAGAGAGAAAGATATGCTATGTGAGAGAGGGAGAGAAAGAGAAGCTGTGAGTGAGAGAGAGAGAGAGAGAGAAACTGTGTGAGAGAGAAAGAGAAGCTGTGAGTGAGAGAGAAATAGAAGCTGTGTGTGTGTGAGAGAGAGAGAAGCTGTGAGTGAGAGAGAGAGAAAGAGAAGCTGTGAGTGAGAGAGAGAGAGAAAGAGAAGCTGTGAGTGAGAGAGTGAGATAAAGAGAAGCTGTGAGTTAGAGAGAGACAGAGAAAGAGAAGCTGTGAGTCAGAGAGAGAGAGAAAAAGAAGCTGTGAGTGAGAGAGAGAGAGAGAAAGAGAAGCTGTGAGTGAGTGAGAGAGAGAAGCTGTGAGTGAGTGAGAGAGGAAAGCTGTGAGTGAGAGAGAGAGAGAGAGAGAAAGGGAAGCTGTGAGTGAGAGAGAGAGAGAGAAAGAGAAGCTGTGAGTGAGAGAGAGAGAAAGAGAAACTGTGAGTGTGAGAGAGAGATAAAGAGAAGCTGTGAGTTAGAGAGATACAGAGATAAAGAGAAGCTGTGAGTGAGAGAGAGAGAGAGAAGCTGTGAGTGAGAGTGAGAGAGAAAGAGAAGCTGTGAGTGAGAGAGTGAGAGAAAGAGAAGCTCTGAGTGAGAGAGAGAGAAAGAGAAGCTGTGAGTGAGAGAGAGAAGCTGTGAGTGAGAGAGAGAGAGAAAGAGAAGCTCTGAGTGAGAGAGTGAGAAAGAGAAGCTGTGAGTGTGAGAGAGAGTGAGAAAAAGGGAAGCTGTGAGTGAGCGTGAGAGAGAGAGAAGCTGTGACAGTGGGAGAGAGAAAGAGAGAAAGAGAAGCTGTGAGTGAGAGAGAGAGAAAGAAAGAGAAGCTATCAGTGAGAGAGAGAGAAGCTGTGAGTGAGTGAGAGAGAGAGAGAAGCTGTGAGTGAGAGAGAGAAAGAGAAGCTGTGAGTGAGAGAAAGAGAGAGAGAGAAAGAGAAGCTGTGAGTGAGAGAGATATATAGAGAAGCTGTGAGTTAGAGAGAGAGAGAAAGAGAAGCTGTGAGTGAGAGAGAGAGAAAGAGAAGCTGTGTGAGAGAGAGAATCTGTGAGTGAGAGAGAGAGAGAGAAAGAAAGAGAAGATGTCAGTGAGTGAGGGAGAGAGAGAGAGAGAAGCTGTGAGTGAGAGAGAGAGAGAAAGATCAGCTGTGTGAGAGAGGGAGAGAAAGAGAAGCTGTGAGTGAGAGAGAGAGAGAGTGAGAAGCTGTGAGTGAGAGAGAGAGAGAAGCTGTGAGTGAGAGAGAGAGAGAGAAAGAGAAGCTGTGAGTGAGAGAGAGAGAGAAAGAGAAGCTGTGAGAGAGAGAGAGAAGCTGTGAGTGAGAGAGAAAGAAAGAAATAGAAGCTGTGAGTGAGTGAGAGAGAGAGAAGCTGTGAGTGAGAGAGAGAGAGAAGCTGTGAGTGAGAGAGAGAGAGAGAGAAAGAGAAGCTGTGAGTGAGAGAGAGAGAGAAAGAGAAGCTGTGAGTGAGAGAGAAAGAGAAGCTGTGAGTGAGAGAGAGAGAGAAAGAGAAGCTGTGAGTGAGAGAGAGAGAAAGAGAAGCTGTGAGTGAGAGAGAGAGAGAGAAAGAGAAGCTGTGAGAGAGAGAGAAGCTGTGAGAGAGAGAGAAAGAAAGAAATAGAAGCTGTGAGTGAGTGAGAGAGAGAGAAGCCATGAGTGAGTGAGAGAGAGAGAAGCTGTGAGTGAGAGAGAAAGGGAAAGAGAGGCTGTGAGTGAGAGAGAGAGAGAGAGAAAGAGAAGGTGTGAGTGAGAGAGAGAGAAAGAAATAGAAGCTGTGAGTGAGAGAGAGAGAGAAGCTGTGAGTGCGAGAGAGAGAGAGAGAAAGAGAAGCTGTGAGTGAGAGAGAGAAAGAGAAGTTGTGAGAGAGAGAAAGGGAAGCTGTGAGTGAGAGAGAAAGAGAAGCTGTGAGTGAGAGAGAGAGAAAGAGAAGCTGTGTGAGAGAGAGAGAGAAAGAAAGAGAAGATGTGAGTGAGAGAGAAAGAGAAGCTGTGAGTGAGAGAGAGAGAGAAAGAGAAGCTGTGAGTGAGAGAGAGAGAAAGAGAAGCTGTGAGTGAGAGAGAGAGAGAAAGAGAAGCTGTGTGAGAGAGAGAATCTGTGAGTGAGAGAGAGAGAGAAAGAAAGAGAAGATGTCAGTGAGAGAGGGAGAGAGAGAGAGAAGCTGTGAGTGAGAGAGAGAGAGAAAGATATGCTGTGTGAGAGAGGGAGAGAAAGAGAAGCTGTGAGTGAGAGAGAGAGAGTGAAAGAGAAGCTGTGAGTGAGAGAGAGAGAGTGAGGAGCTGTGAGATAGAGAGAGAAAGAGAAGCTGTGAGTGAGAGAGAGAGAGAGAGAGAAACTGTGTGAGAGAGAAAGAGAAGCTGTGAGTGAGAGAGAAATAGAAGCTGTGTGTGTGTGAGAGAGAGAGAAAGAGAAGCTGTGAGTGAGAGAGAGAGAGAAAGAGAAGCTGTGAGTGAGAGAGTGAGATAAAGAGAAGCTGTGAGTTAGAGAGAGACAGAGAAAGAGAAGCTGTGAGTCAGAGAGAGAGAAAAAAAGAAGCTGTGAGTGAGAGAGAGAGAGAGAGAAAGAGAAGCTGTGAGTGAGTGAGAGAGAGAGAAGCTGTGAGTGAGTGAGAGAGGAAAGCTGTGAGTGAGAGAGAGAGAGAGAGAGAAAGGGAAGCTGTGAGTGAGAGAGAGAGAGAGAAAGAGAAGCTGTGAGTGAGAGAGAGAGAAAGAGAAACTGTGAGTGTGAGAGAGAGATAAAGAGAAGCTGTGAGTTAGAGAGATACAGAGATAAAGAGAAGCTGTGAGTGAGAGAGAGAGAGAAGCTGTGAGTGAGAGTGAGAGAGAAAGAGAAGCTGTGAGTGAGAGAGTGAGAGAAAGAGAAGCTCTGAGTGAGAGAGAGAGAAAGAGAAGCTGTGAGTGAGAGAGAGAAGCTGTGAGTGAGAGAGAGAGAGAAAGAGAAGCTCTGAGTGAGAGAGTGAGAAAGAGAAGCTGTGAGTGTGAGAGAGAGTGAGAAAAAGGGAAGCTGTGAGTGAGCGTGAGAGAGAGAGAAGCTGTGACAGTGGGAGAGAGAAAGAGAGAAAGAGAAGCTGTGAGTGAGAGAGAGAGAAAGAAAGAGAAGCTATGAGTGAGAGAGAGAGAAGCTGTGAGTGAGTGAGAGAGAGAGAGAAGCTGTGAGTGAGAGAGAGAAAGAGAAGCTGTGAGTGAGAGAAAGAGAGAGCGAGAAAGAGAAGCTGTGAGTGAGAGAGATATATAGAGAAGCTGTGAGTTAGAGAGAGAGAGAAAGAGAAGCTGTGAGTGAGAGAGAGAGAAAGAGAAGCTGTGTGAGAGAGAGAATCTGTGAGTGAGAGAGAGAGAGAGAAAGAAAGAGAAGATGTCAGTGAGTGAGGGAGAGAGAGAGAGAGAAGCTGTGAGTGAGAGAGAGAGAGAAAGATCAGCTGTGTGAGAGAGGGAGAGAAAGAGAAGCTGTGAGTGAGAGAGAGAGAGAGTGAGAAGCTGTGAGTGAGAGAGAGAGAGAAGCTGTGAGTGAGAGAGAGAGAGAGAAAGAGAAGCTGTGAGTGAGAGAGAGAGAAAGAGAAGCTGTGAGTGAGAGAGAGAAAGAGAAGTTGTGAGAGAGAGAAAGGGAAGCTGTGAGTGAGAGAGAAAGAGAAGCTGTGAGTGAGAGAGAGAGAAAGAGAAGCTGTGTGAGAGAGAGAGAGAAAGAAAGAGAAGATGTGAGTGAGAGAGAAAGAGAAGCTGTGAGTGAGAGAGAGAGAGAAAGAGAAGCTGTGAGTGAGAGAGAGAGAAAGAGAAGCTGTGAGTGAGAGAGAGAGAGAAAGAGAAGCTGTGTGAGAGAGAGAATCTGTGAGTGAGAGAGAGAGAGAAAGAAAGAGAAGATGTCAGTGAGAGAGGGAGAGAGAGAGAGAAGCTGTGAGTGAGAGAGA
Source organism: Bradypodion ventrale (assembly GCA_035047345.1). NCBI lineage: Eukaryota > Metazoa > Chordata > Lepidosauria > Squamata > Chamaeleonidae > Bradypodion > Bradypodion ventrale. Next base: position 6,856,187 of record JAWDJE010000018.1, on the reverse strand, counting down.
GAGAGAAAGATATGCTGTGTGAGAGAGGGAGAGAAAGAGAAGCTGTGAGTGAGAGAGAGAGAGTGAAAGAGAAGCTGTGAGTGAGAGAGAGAGAGTGAGGAGCTGTGAGATAGAGAGAGAAAGAGAAGCTGTGAGTGAGAGAGAGAGAGAGAGAGAAACTGTGTGAGAGAGAAAGAGAAGCTGTGAGTGAGAGAGAAATAGAAGCTGTGTGTGTGTGAGAGAGAGAGAAAGAGAAGCTGTGAGTGAGAGAGAGAGAGAAAGAGAAGCTGTGAGTGAGAGAGTGAGATAAAGAGAAGCTGTGAGTTAGAGAGAGACAGAGAAAGAGAAGCTGTGAGTCAGAGAGAGAGAAAAAAAGAAGCTGTGAGTGAGAGAGAGAGAGAGAGAAAGAGAAGCTGTGAGTGAGTGAGAGAGAGAGAAGCTGTGAGTGAGTGAGAGAGGAAAGCTGTGAGTGAGAGAGAGAGAGAGAGAGAAAGGGAAGCTGTGAGTGAGAGAGAGAGAGAGAAAGAGAAGCTGTGAGTGAGAGAGAGAGAAAGAGAAACTGTGAGTGTGAGAGAGAGATAAAGAGAAGCTGTGAGTTAGAGAGATACAGAGATAAAGAGAAGCTGTGAGTGAGAGAGAGAGAGAAGCTGTGAGTGAGAGTGAGAGAGAAAGAGAAGCTGTGAGTGAGAGAGTGAGAGAAAGAGAAGCTCTGAGTGAGAGAGAGAGAAAGAGAAGCTGTGAGTGAGAGAGAGAAGCTGTGAGTGAGAGAGAGAGAGAAAGAGAAGCTCTGAGTGAGAGAGTGAGAAAGAGAAGCTGTGAGTGTGAGAGAGAGTGAGAAAAAGGGAAGCTGTGAGTGAGCGTGAGAGAGAGAGAAGCTGTGACAGTGGGAGAGAGAAAGAGAGAAAGAGAAGCTGTGAGTGAGAGAGAGAGAAAGAAAGAGAAGCTATGAGTGAGAGAGAGAGAAGCTGTGAGTGAGTGAGAGAGAGAGAGAAGCTGTGAGTGAGAGAGAGAAAGAGAAGCTGTGAGTGAGAGAAAGAGAGAGCGAGAAAGAGAAGCTGTGAGTGAGAGAGATATATAGAGAAGCTGTGAGTTAGAGAGAGAGAGAAAGAGAAGCTGTGAGTGAGAGAGAGAGAAAGAGAAGCTGTGTGAGAGAGAGAATCTGTGAGTGAGAGAGAGAGAGAGAAAGAAAGAGAAGATGTCAGTGAGTGAGGGAGAGAGAGAGAGAGAAGCTGTGAGTGAGAGAGAGAGAGAAAGATCAGCTGTGTGAGAGAGGGAGAGAAAGAGAAGCTGTGAGTGAGAGAGAGAGAGAGTGAGAAGCTGTGAGTGAGAGAGAGAGAGAAGCTGTGAGTGAGAGAGAGAGAGAGAAAGAGAAGCTGTGAGTGAGAGAGAGAGAAAGAGAAGCTCTGAGTGAGAGAGTGAGAAAGAGAAGCTGTGAGTGTGAGAGAGAGTGAGAAAAAGGGAAGCTGTGAGTGAGCGTGAGAGAGAGAGAAGCTGTGACAGTGGGAGAGAGAAAGAGAGAAAGAGAAGCTGTGAGTGAGAGAGAGAGAAAGAAAGAGAAGCTATGAGTGAGAGAGAGAGAAGCTGTGAGTGAGTGAGAGAGAGAGAGAAGCTGTGAGTGAGAGAGAGAAAGAGAAGCTGTGAGTGAGAGAAAGAGAGAGCGAGAAAGAGAAGCTGTGAGTGAGAGAGATATATAGAGAAGCTGTGAGTTAGAGAGAGAGAGAAAGAGAAGCTGTGAGTGAGAGAGAGAGAAAGAGAAGCTGTGTGAGAGAGAGAATCTGTGAGTGAGAGAGAGAGAGAGAAAGAAAGAGAAGATGTCAGTGAGTGAGGGAGAGAGAGAGAGAGAAGCTGTGAGTGAGAGAGAGAGAGAAAGATCAGCTGTGTGAGAGAGGGAGAGAAAGAGAAGCTGTGAGTGAGAGAGAGAGAGAGTGAGAAGCTGTGAGTGAGAGAGAGAGAGAAGCTGTGAGTGAGAGAGAGAGAGAGAAAGAGAAGCTGTGAGTGAGAGAGAGAGAGAAAGAGAAGCTGTGAGAGAGAGAGAGAAGCTGTGAGTGAGAGAGAAAGAAAGAAATAGAAGCTGTGAGTGAGTGAGAGAGAGAGAAGCTGTGAGTGAGAGAGAGAGAGAAGCTGTGAGTGAGAGAGAGAGAGAAAGAGAAGCTGTGAGTGAGAGAGAGAGAGAAAGAGAAGCTGTGAGTGAGAGAGAAAGAGAAGCTGTGAGTGAGAGAGAGAGAGAAAGAGAAGCTGTGAGTGAGAGAGAGAGAAAGAGAAGCTGTGAGTGAGAGAGAGAGAGAGAAAGAGAAGCTGTGAGAGAGAGAGAAGCTGTGAGAGAGAGAGAAAGAAAGAAATAGAAGCTGTGAGTGAGTGAGAGAGAGAGAAGCCATGAGTGAGTGAGAGAGAGAGAAGCTGTGAGTGAGAGAGAAAGGGAAAGAGAGGCTGTGAGTGAGAGAGAGAGAGAGAGAAAGAGAAGGTGTGAGTGAGAGAGAGAGAAAGAAATAGAAGCTGTGAGTGAGAGAGAGAGAGAAGCTGTGAGTGCGAGAGAGAGAGAGAGAAAGAGAAGCTGTGAGTGAGAGAGAGAAAGAGAAGTTGTGAGAGAGAGAAAGGGAAGCTGTGAGTGAGAGAGAAAGAGAAGCTGTGAGTGAGAGAGAGAGAAAGAGAAGCTGTGTGAGAGAGAGAGAGAAGGTGTGAGTGAGAGAGAGAGAGAGAAAGAGAAGCTGTGTGAGAGAGAGAAGCTGTGAGTGAGAGAGAAAGAAAGAAATAGAAGCTGTGAGTGAGTGAGAGAGAGAAGCTGTGAGTGAGTGAGAGAGAAAGGGAAAGAGAGGCTGTGAGTGAAAGAGAGAGAGAGAGAAGCTATGAGTAAGAGAGAGAGAGAAGCTGTGAGTGTGAGAGAAAGAGAGGCTGTGAGTGAGAGAGAGAGAAGCTGTGAGAGAGAGATAAAGAGAAGCTGTGAGTTAGAGAGAGAGAGAAAGAGAAGCTGTGAGTGAGACAGAGAGAAAGAGAAGCTGTGTGTGTGTGAGAGAGAGAAGCTGTGAGTGAGAGAGAGAGAAAGAGAAGCTGTGAGTGAGAGAGAAAGCTGTGAGTGAGAGAGAAAGAGAAAGAGAATCTGTGAGTGAGAGAGAGAGAGAAGCTGTGAGTGAGAGAGAGAGAGAAACTGTGAGTGAGAGAGAGAGAGAGAAGCTGTGAGTGAGTGAGTGAGAGAGAGAGAAGCTGTGAGTGAGAGAGAGAGAGAAAGAGAAGCTGTGAGTGAGTGAGTGAGAGACAAGGTGTGAGTGAGAGAGAGAGAGAAGCTGTGAGTGAGAGAGAAAGAAAGATAGAGAAGCTGTGAGTGAGAGAGAGAGAGAAAGAGAAGCTGTGAGTGAGAGAGAGAGAGAGAGAAAGAGAAGCTGTGAGTGAGAGAGAGAGAGAAAGTGTAGATGTGAGTGAGAGAGAGAAAGAGGTGTGAGTGAGAGAGAGAGAAAGAGAAGCTGTGAGAGAGAGAGAGAGAAAGAGAAGCTGTGACTGAGAGAGAGATAAAGACAAGTTGTGAGTTCGAGAGAGACAGAGAGAGAGAGAGTAGCTGTGAGTGAGAAAGAGAGAGAAGCTGTGAGTGAGAGAGAGAGAAAGAGATGTGAGTGAGAGAGAGAAAGAGAAACTGTGAGTTAGAGAGAGAGAGAAAGAAAGAGAAGCTGTGAGTGAGAGAGAGATAAAGAGAAGCTGTGAGTTAGAGAGAGACAGATAAAGAGAAGCTGTGAGTGAGAGAGAGAGAAGCTGTGAGTGAGAGAGAGAGAGAAAGAGAAGCTGTGAGTGTGAGAGAGAGAGAGATAGAGAAGCTGTGAGTGAGAGAGAGAGAGAAAGAAAAGCTGTGAGTGAGGGAGTGAGAGAAAGAGAAGCTGTGAGTATGAGAGTGAGAAAGAAAGAGAAGCTGTGAGTGAGAGAGAGAGGGTGAAAGAGAAGCTGTGATTGTGAGAGAGAGGGAGAAAAAGGGAAGCTGTGAGTGAGCGTGAGAGAGAGAGAGAGAAGCTGTGACAGTGGGAGAGAGAGAGAGAGAAAGAGAAGCTGTGAGTGAGAGAGAGAGAAAGAAAGAGAAGCTATGAGCGAGAGAGAGAGAGAGAAGCTGTGAGTTACAGAGAGAGGGAGAAAGAGAAGCTGTGAGTGAGAGAGAGAGGGAAAGAGAAGCTGTGAGTGAGAAAGCGAGACAGAGAAAGAGAAGCTGTGAGTGAGAGAGAGAGAGCTAGAAGCTGTGAGTGAGTGAGAGAGAGAAAGAGAAGGTGTAAGTGCGAGAGAGAGAGAAAGAGGAGCTGTGAGTGAGAGAGAGATAGAGAAGCTGTGAGTTAGAGAGAGAGAGAAAGAGAAGCTGTGAGTGAGAGAGAGAGAGAAAAAGAGAATCTGTGAGTGAGAGAGAGAGAGAGAAGCTGTGAGTAAGAGAGAGAAAGAGAAGCTGTGAGTGAGAGAGAGAGAGAGAAAGAGAAGCTGTGAGTGAAAGAGAGAGAGAAAGAGAAGCTGTGAGTGAGAGAGAGATAAAGAGAAGCTGTGAGTTAGAGAGAGACAGAGAAAGAGCTGTGTGTGTGTGAGAGAGAAAGAGAAGCTGTGTGAGGGAGAGAGAGAAGCTGTGAGTGAGAGAGAGAGAAAGAGAAGCTGTGAGAGAGAGAGAGAGAGAGAAAGAGAAGTTGTGAGAGAGAGAGAAAGAGAAGCTGTGAGTGAGAGAGAGAGAGAAGCTGTGAGTGAGAGAGAGAGAGAAGATGTGAGTGTGAGATTGTGAGAGAGAAAGAGAAGCTGTGAGTGAGAGAGAGAAGCTGTGAGTGAGAGAGAGAGAGAAAGAGAAGCTGTGAGTGAGAGAGAGAAAGAGAAGCTGTGAGTGAGAGAGAGAGAGAAAGAGAAGCTGTGAGTGAGAGAGAGATAAAGAGAAGCTGTGAGTGAGAGAGAGAGAGAAAGAGAAGCTGTGAGTTAGAGAGAGAGAGAAAGAGAAGCTGTGAGTGAGAGAGAGAGAGAAAGAGAAGCTGTGTGTGTGAGAGAGAGAGAAGCTGTGAGTGAGTGAGAGAGAAAGAGAAGATGTTAGTGAGATTGAGAGAGAGAAAGAGAAGCTGTGAGTGAGAGAGAGAGAACCTGTGAGTGAGAGGGAGAGAGAGAAAGAGAAGGTGTGAGTGAGAGAGAGAAAGAGAAGCTGTGAGTGAGAGAGAGAGAGAAGCTGTGAGTGAGAGAGAGGGAGAGAAGATGTGAGTGAGAGAGAGAAATAGAAAGAGAAACTGTGAGTGAGTGAGAGAGAGAGATAAAGAGAAGCTGTGAGTGATAGAGAGAGATAAAGAAAAGCTGTGAGTGAGAGAGAGAAAGAGAAGCTGGGAGTGAGTAAGAGAGAGAGAGAAGCTGTGAGTGAGAGAGAAAGAAAGAAAGAAAGAGAAGCTGTGAGTGAGTGAGAGAGAGAGAGAAACTGTGAGTGAGAGAGACAGAGAAAGAGAAGCTGTGAGTGAGAGAGAGAGAGAAAGAAAGAGAAGCTGTGAGAGAGAGAGAAGCTGTGAGTGAGAGAGAGGGAGAAAGAGAAGCTGTGAGTGAGAGAGAGAGAAAGAGAAGCTGTGAGTGAGAGAGAGAGAGAGAGAGAGAGAAGCTGTGAAAGAGAGAGAGAGAAGTTGTGAGTGAGTGAGAGAGAGAGAAGCTGTGAGAGAGAGAAGCTGTGAGTGAGAGAGAGAGAGAAGGAGAAGCTGTCAGTGAGATAGAGAGAGAGAAAGAGAAGCTGTGAGTGAGAGAGAGAGAGAGAAGCTGTGTGTGAGAGAGAAAGAGAAGCTGTGAGTGAGAGAGAAAGAGAAGCTATGAGTTAGAGAGAGAGTGAAAGAGAAGCTGTGAGTGAGAGAGAGAGTGAGGAGCTGTGAGATAGAGAGAGAAAGAGAAGCTGTGAGTGAGAGAGAGAGAAGCTGTGATTGAGAGAGAAAGATAAGCTGTGAGTGAGAGAGAAAGAGAAGCTGTGTGTGTGAGAGAGAGAGAGAAGCTGTGAGTGAGAGAGAGAGAAAGAGAAGCTGTGAGTGAGAGAGAGAGAGAAAGAGAAGCTGTGAGTGAGAGAGTGAGATAAAGAGAAGCTGTGAGTTAGAGAGAGAGAGAAAGAGAATCTGTGAGTGAGAGAGAGAGAAAAAAAGAAGCTGTGAGTGAGAGAGAGAGAGAGAGAAAGAGAAGCTGTGAGTGAGAGAGAGAGAGAAGCTGTGAGTGAGGGTGAGAGAGAAAGAGAAGCTGTGAGTGAGAGAGTGAGAGAAAGAGAAGCTGTGAGTGAGAGAGAGAGAAAGAAAGAGAAGCTGTGAGTGAGAGAGAGAAGCTGTGAGTGAGAGAGAGAGAAAGAGAAGCTCTGAGAGAGAGAGAGAAAGAGAAGCTGTGAGTGTGAGAGAGAGTGAGAAAAAGGGACGCTGTGAGTGAGCGTGAGAGAGAGAAAAGCTGTGACAGTGGGAGAGAGAGAGAAAGAGAAGCTGTAAGTGAGAGAGAGAAAGAAAGAAAGAGAAGCTATGAGTGAGAGAGAGAGAGAAGCTGTGAGTGAGTGAGAGAGAGAGTGAAGCTGTGAGTGAGAGAGAGAAAGAGAAGCTGTGAGTGAGAGAGAGAGAAAGAGAAGCTGTGAGTGAGAGAGAGAGAAGCTGTGAGTGAGAGAGAGAGGGAGAAAGAGAAGCTGTGAGTGAGAGAGACAGAAAGAGAAGCTGTGAGTGAGAGAGAGAGAGAGAGAAAGAGAAGCTGTGAGAGAGAGAGAGAAGTTGTGAGTGAGAGAGAGAGAAGCTGTGAGAGAGAGAGAGAGAAGCTGTGGGTGAGAGAGAGAGAGAAGGAGAAGCTGTGAGTGAGATAGAGAGAGAGAAGCTGTGAGTGAGAGAGAAAGAGAAGCTGTGAGTGTGAGAGAGAGAGAACCTGTGAGTGAGAGAGAAAGAGAAGCTGTGAGTGAGAGAGAAAGAGAAGCTGTGTGTGTGTGAGAGAGATTGAAGCTGTGTGTGAGAGAGAGAAAGAGAAGCTGTGAGTGAGAGAGAGAGAGAAAGAGAAGCTGTGAGTGAGAGAGTGAGATAAAGAGAAGCTGTGAGTTAGAGAGAGACAGAGAAAGAGAATCTGTGAGTGAGAGAGAGAGAAAAAAGAAGCTGTGAGTGAGAGAAAGAGAGAGAGAAAGAGAAGGTGTGAGTGAGTGAGAGAGAGAGAAGCTGTGAGTGAGGGTGAGAGAGAAAGAGAAGCTGTGAGTGAGAGAGTGAGAGAAAGAGAAGCTGTGAGTGAGAGAGAGAGAAAGAAAGAGAAGCTGTGAGTGAGAGAGAGAAGCTGTGAGTGAGAGAGAAAGAGAACCTGTGAGTGAGAGAGAAAGAGAACCTATGGGTTAGAGAGAGAGAGTGAAAGAGAAGCTGTGAGTGAGAGAGATAGAGAGTGAGGAGCTGTGAGATAGAGAGCGAAAGAGAAGTTGTGAGTGAGAGAGAGAGAGAAGCTGTGAGTGAGAGAGAAAGAGAAGCTGTGAGTGAGAGAGAAAGAGAAGCTGTGTGTGTGAGAGAGAGAGAAGCTGTGAGTGAGAGAGAGAGAAAGAGAAGCTATGAGTGAGAGAGAGAGAGATAGAGTAGCTGTGAGTGAGAGAGAGAAAGAAAGAGAAGCTATGAGTGAGAGAGAGAGAAGCTGTGAGTGAGAGAGAGAAGGAGAAAGAGAATCTGTGAGTGAGAGAGAGAGAGAGAGAGTAGCTGTGAGTGAGAGAGAAAGCTGTGAGTGAGTGAGAGAGAGAGAGAGAGAAGCTGTGAGTGAGAGAGAGAAAGAGAAGCTGTGAGTGAGAGAAAGAGAGAGAGAGAAAGAGAAGCTGTGAGTGAGAGAGAGATAAAGAGAAGCTGTGAGTTAGAGAGAGAGAGAAAGAGAAGCTGTGAGTGAGAGAGGGAGAGAAAGAGAAGCTGTGTGAGAGAGAGAATCTGTGAGTGAGAGAGAGAGAGAGAGAGAAAGAGAAGATATCAGTGAGAGAGGGAGAGAGAGAGAGTGAAGCTGTGAGAGAGAGAGAGAGAGAAAGATAAGCTGTGTGAGAGAGGGAGAGAAAGAGAAGCTGTGAGTGAGAGAGAGAGAGAGTGAGAAGCTGTGAGTGACAGAGAAAGAGAGAGAAGCTGTGAGTGAGAGAGAGAGAAAGAAAGAGAAGCTGTGAGAGAGAGAGAGAAGCTATGAGTGAGAGAAAAAGAAAGAAATAGAAGCTGTGAGTGAGTGAGAGAGAAGCTGTGAGTGTGAGAGAGAGAGAAGATGTGAGTGAGAGAGTGAGAGAGAAAGAGAAGCTGTGAGTGAGAGAGAGAGAGAGAAAGAGAAGCTGTGAGAGAGAGAAAGAGAAGCTGTGAGTGATAGAGAAAGAGAAGCTGTGAGTGAGAGAGATAGAGAAAGAGAAGCTGTGAGTGAGAGAGAGAGAAAGAGAAGTTCTGAGTGAGAGAGAGAGAGAAAGAGAAGCTGTGAGAGAGAGAGAAGCTGTGAGTGAGAGAGAAAGAAAGAAATAGAAGCTGTGAGTGAGTGAGAGAGAGTGAAGCTGTGAGTGAGAGAGAGAGAGAGAAGCTGTGAGTGAGAGAGAAAGGGAAAGAGAGGCTGTGAGTGAGAGAGAGAGAGAAAGTGAAGCTGTGAGTGAGAGAGAGAGAGAAAGCGAAGATGTGAGAGAGAGAGAGAAGCTGTGAGTGAGAGAGAAAGAAAGAAATAGAAGCTGTGAGTGAGTGAGAGAGAGAGAAGCTGTGAGTGAGAGAGAGAGAAGCTGTGAGTGAGAGAGAGAGAGAAAGAGAAGCTGTGAGTGAGTGAGAGAGAGAAAGAGAAGCTGTGAGAGAGAGAAAGAGAAGCTGTGAGTGAGAGAGAAAGAGAAGCTGTGAGTGAGAGAGAGAGAGAAAGAGAAGCTGTGAATGAGAGAGAGAGAGAAGCTGTGAGTGAGAGAGAGAGAGAAAGAGAAGCTGTGAGAGAGAGAGAGAGAAGCTGTGAGTGAGAGAGAAAGAAAGAAATAGAAGCTGTGAGTGAGTGAGAGAGAGAAGCTGTGAGTGAGAGAGAGAAAGAGAAGCTGTGAGAGAGAGAAAGAGAAGCTGTGAGTGAGAGAGAAAGAGAAGCTGTGAGTGAGAGAGAGAGAGAAGCTGTGAGTGAGAGAGAAAGAGAGGCTGTGAGTGAGAGAGAGAGAGAGAAGCTGAGTGAGAGAGAGATAAAGAGCAGCTGTGAGTTAGAGAGAGAGAGAGAGAAAGAGAAGCTGTGAGTGAGACAGAGAGAAAGAGAAGCTGTGTGTGTGTGTGTGAGAGAGAGAATCTGTGAGTGAGAGAGAGAGAGAGAGAAAGAGAAGCTGTGAGTGAGAGAGAAAGCTGTGAGTGAGAGAGAAAGAGAAAGAGAAGCTGTGAGTGAGAGAGAGAGAAGCTGTGAGTGAGAGAGAGAGAGAGAGAAACTGTGAGTGAGAGAGAGAGAGAAGCTGTGAGTGAGTGAGTGAGAGAGAGAGAAGCTGTGAGTGAGAGAGAGAAATAAAGAGAAGCTGTGAGTGAGTGAGAAGAGATAGAGAAAGAGAAGCTGCGAGTGAGAGAGAGAGAGAGAAAGAGAAGCTGTGAGTGTGAGAGAGAGATAAAAAGAAGCTGTGAGTTAGAGAGAGACAGAGAAAGAGAAGCTGTGAGTGAGAGAGTGAGAGAGAAAGAGAAGCTGTGAGTGAGAGAGAGAGAGAAAGAGAAGCTGTGAGTGAGAGAGAGAAAGAAAGAGATGCTGTGAGTGAGAGAGAGAGGGTGAAAAAGAAGCTGTGATTGTGAGAGAGAGGGAGAAAAAGGGAAGCTGTCAGTGAGCGTGTGAGAGAGAGAGAAGCTGTGACAGTGGGAGAGAGAGAAAGAGAAGCTGTGAGTGAGTGAGAAAGAAAGAAAGAGAAGCTATGAGTGAGAGAGAGAGAAGCTGTAAGTGAGAGAGAGTGGGAGAAAGAGAAGCTGTGAGAGAGAGAGAGAAAGAGAAGCTGTGAGTGAGAGAGACAGACAGAGAAAGAGAAGCTGTGAGTGTGAGAGAGAGCTAGAAGCTGTGAGTGAGTGAGAGAGAGAGAAGCTGTGAGTGAGAGAGAGAAAGAGAAGCTGTGAGTGAGAGAGAGAGAGAAAGAGAAGCTGTGAGTGAGAGAGAGATAAAGAGAAGCTGTGAGTGAGAGAGAGAGAAAGAGAAGCTGTGAGTGAGAGAGAGAGAAGCTGTGAGTGAGAGAGAGAGGGAGAAAGTGAAGCGGTGAGTGAGAGAGAGAGAGAGAAGCTGTGAGTGAGAGAGAGAGAGAAAAAAAGAATCTGTGAGTGAGAGAGAGAGAGAGAGAAGCTGTGAGTGAGAGAGAGAGAGAAGCTGTGAGTGAGAGAGAGAAAGAGAAGCTGTGAGTGAGAGAGAGAGAGAAAGAGAAGCTGTGAGTGAGTGAGAGAGAGAAAGAGAAGCTGTGAGAGAGAGAAAGAGAAGCTGTGAGTGAGAGAGAAAGAGAAGCTGTGAGTGAGAGAGAGAGAGAAAGAGAAGCTGTGAATGAGAGAGAGAGAGAAGCTGTGAGTGAGAGAGAGAGAGAAAGAGAAGCTGTGAGAGAGAGAGAGAGAAGCTGTGAGTGAGAGAGAAAGAAAGAAATAGAAGCTGTGAGTGAGTGAGAGAGAGAAGCTGTGAGTGAGAGAGAGAAAGAGAAGCTGTGAGAGAGAGAAAGAGAAGCTGTGAGTGAGAGAGAAAGAGAAGCTGTGAGTGAGAGAGAGAGAGAAGCTGTGAGTGAGAGAGAAAGAGAGGCTGTGAGTGAGAGAGAGAGAGAGAAGCTGAGTGAGAGAGAGATAAAGAGCAGCTGTGAGTTAGAGAGAGAGAGAGAGAAAGAGAAGCTGTGAGTGAGACAGAGAGAAAGAGAAGCTGTGTGTGTGTGTGTGAGAGAGAGAATCTGTGAGTGAGAGAGAGAGAGAGAGAAAGAGAAGCTGTGAGTGAGAGAGAAAGCTGTGAGTGAGAGAGAAAGAGAAAGAGAAGCTGTGAGTGAGAGAGAGAGAAGCTGTGAGTGAGAGAGAGAGAGAGAGAAACTGTGAGTGAGAGAGAGAGAGAAGCTGTGAGTGAGTGAGTGAGAGAGAGAGAAGCTGTGAGTGAGAGAGAGAAATAAAGAGAAGCTGTGAGTGAGTGAGAAGAGATAGAGAAAGAGAAGCTGCGAGTGAGAGAGAGAGAGAGAAAGAGAAGCTGTGAGTGTGAGAGAGAGATAAAAAGAAGCTGTGAGTTAGAGAGAGACAGAGAAAGAGAAGCTGTGAGTGAGAGAGTGAGAGAGAAAGAGAAGCTGTGAGTGAGAGAGAGAGAGAAAGAGAAGCTGTGAGTGAGAGAGAGAAAGAAAGAGATGCTGTGAGTGAGAGAGAGAGGGTGAAAAAGAAGCTGTGATTGTGAGAGAGAGGGAGAAAAAGGGAAGCTGTCAGTGAGCGTGTGAGAGAGAGAGAAGCTGTGACAGTGGGAGAGAGAGAAAGAGAAGCTGTGAGTGAGTGAGAAAGAAAGAAAGAGAAGCTATGAGTGAGAGAGAGAGAAGCTGTAAGTGAGAGAGAGTGGGAGAAAGAGAAGCTGTGAGAGAGAGAGAGAAAGAGAAGCTGTGAGTGAGAGAGACAGACAGAGAAAGAGAAGCTGTGAGTGTGAGAGAGAGCTAGAAGCTGTGAGTGAGTGAGAGAGAGAGAAGCTGTGAGTGAGAGAGAGAGAAGCTGTGATTGAGAGAGAAAGATAAGCTGTGAGTGAGAGAGAAAGAGAAGCTGTGTGTGTGAGAGAGAGAGAGAAGCTGTGAGTGAGAGAGAGAGAAAGAGAAGCTGTGAGTGAGAGAGAGAGAGAAAGAGAAGCTGTGAGTGAGAGAGTGAGATAAAGAGAAGCTGTGAGTTAGAGAGAGAGAGAAAGAGAATCTGTGAGTGAGAGAGAGAGAAAAAAAGAAGCTGTGAGTGAGAGAGAGAGAGAGAGAAAGAGAAGCTGTGAGTGAGAGAGAGAGAGAAGCTGTGAGTGAGGGTGAGAGAGAAAGAGAAGCTGTGAGTGAGAGAGTGAGAGAAAGAGAAGCTGTGAGTGAGAGAGAGAGAAAGAAAGAGAAGCTGTGAGTGAGAGAGAGAAGCTGTGAGTGAGAGAGAGAGAAAGAGAAGCTCTGAGAGAGAGAGAGAAAGAGAAGCTGTGAGTGTGAGAGAGAGTGAGAAAAAGGGACGCTGTGAGTGAGCGTGAGAGAGAGAAAAGCTGTGACAGTGGGAGAGAGAGAGAAAGAGAAGCTGTAAGTGAGAGAGAGAAAGAAAGAAAGAGAAGCTATGAGTGAGAGAGAGAGAGAAGCTGTGAGTGAGTGAGAGAGAGAGAGAAGCTGTGAGTGAGAGAGAGAAAGAGAAGCTGTGAGTGAGAGAGAGAGAAAGAGAAGCTGTGAGTGAGAGAGAGAGAAGCTGTGAGTGAGAGAGAGAGGGAGAAAGAGAAGCTGTGAGTGAGAGAGACAGAAAGAGAAGCTGTGAGTGAGAGAGAGAGAGAGAGAAAGAGAAGCTGTGAGAGAGAGAGAGAAGTTGTGAGTGAGAGAGAGAGAAGCTGTGAGAGAGAGAGAGAGAAGCTGTGGGTGAGAGAGAGAGAGAAGGAGAAGCTGTGAGTGAGATAGAGAGAGAGAAGCTGTGAGTGAGAGAGAAAGAGAAGCTGTGAGTGTGAGAGAGAGAGAACCTGTGAGTGAGAGAGAAAGAGAAGCTGTGAGTGAGAGAGAAAGAGAAGCTGTGTGTGTGTGAGAGAGATTGAAGCTGTGTGTGAGAGAGAGAAAGAGAAGCTGTGAGTGAGAGAGAGAGAGAAAGAGAAGCTGTGAGTGAGAGAGTGAGATAAAGAGAAGCTGTGAGTTAGAGAGAGACAGAGAAAGAGAATCTGTGAGTGAGAGAGAGAGAAAAAAGAAGCTGTGAGTGAGAGAAAGAGAGAGAGAAAGAGAAGGTGTGAGTGAGTGAGAGAGAGAGAAGCTGTGAGTGAGGGTGAGAGAGAAAGAGAAGCTGTGAGTGAGAGAGTGAGAGAAAGAGAAGCTGTGAGTGAGAGAGAGAGAAAGAAAGAGAAGCTGTGAGTGAGAGAGAGAAGCTGTGAGTGAGAGAGAAAGAGAACCTGTGAGTGAGAGAGAAAGAGAACCTATGGGTTAGAGAGAGAGAGTGAAAGAGAAGCTGTGAGTGAGAGAGATAGAGAGTGAGGAGCTGTGAGATAGAGAGCGAAAGAGAAGTTGTGAGTGAGAGAGAGAGAGAAGCTGTGAGTGAGAGAGAAAGAGAAGCTGTGAGTGAGAGAGAAAGAGAAGCTGTGTGTGTGAGAGAGAGAGAAGCTGTGAGTGAGAGAGAGAGAAAGAGAAGCTATGAGTGAGAGAGAGAGAGATAGAGTAGCTGTGAGTGAGAGAGAGAAAGAAAGAGAAGCTATGAGTGAGAGAGAGAGAAGCTGTGAGTGAGAGAGAGAAGGAGAAAGAGAATCTGTGAGTGAGAGAGAGAGAGAGAGAGTAGCTGTGAGTGAGAGAGAAAGCTGTGAGTGAGTGAGAGAGAGAGAGAAGCTGTGAGTGAGAGAGAGAAAGAGAAGCTGTGAGTGAGAGAAAGAGAGAGAGAGAAAGAGAAGCTGTGAGTGAGAGAGAGATAAAGAGAAGCTGTGAGTTAGAGAGAGAGAGAAAGAGAAGCTGTGAGTGAGAGAGGGAGAGAAAGAGAAGCTGTGTGAGAGAGAGAATCTGTGAGTGAGAGAGAGAGAGAGAGAGAAAGAGAAGATATCAGTGAGAGAGGGAGAGAGAGAGAGTGAAGCTGTGAGAGAGAGAGAGAGAGAAAGATAAGCTGTGTGAGAGAGGGAGAGAAAGAGAAGCTGTGAGTGAGAGAGAGAGAGAGTGAGAAGCTGTGAGTGACAGAGAAAGAGAGAGAAGCTGTGAGTGAGAGAGAGAGAAAGAAAGAGAAGCTGTGAGAGAGAGAGAGAAGCTATGAGTGAGAGAAAAAGAAAGAAATAGAAGCTGTGAGTGAGTGAGAGAGAAGCTGTGAGTGTGAGAGAGAGAGAAGATGTGAGTGAGAGAGTGAGAGAGAAAGAGAAGCTGTGAGTGAGAGAGAGAGAGAGAAAGAGAAGCTGTGAGAGAGAGAAAGAGAAGCTGTGAGTGATAGAGAAAGAGAAGCTGTGAGTGAGAGAGATAGAGAAAGAGAAGCTGTGAGTGAGAGAGAGAGAAAGAGAAGTTCTGAGTGAGAGAGAGAGAGAAAGAGAAGCTGTGAGAGAGAGAGAAGCTGTGAGTGAGAGAGAAAGAAAGAAATAGAAGCTGTGAGTGAGTGAGAGAGAGTGAAGCTGTGAGTGAGAGAGAGAGAGAGAAGCTGTGAGTGAGAGAGAAAGGGAAAGAGAGGCTGTGAGTGAGAGAGAGAGAGAAAGTGAAGCTGTGAGTGAGAGAGAGAGAGAAAGCGAAGATGTGAGAGAGAGAGAGAAGCTGTGAGTGAGAGAGAAAGAAAGAAATAGAAGCTGTGAGTGAGTGAGAGAGAGAGAAGCTGTGAGTGAGAGAGAGAGAAGCTGTGAGTGAGAGAGAGAGAGAAAGAGAAGCTGTGAGTGAGTGAGAGAGAGAAAGAGAAGCTGTGAGAGAGAGAAAGAGAAGCTGTGAGTGAGAGAGAAAGAGAAGCTGTGAGTGAGAGAGAGAGAGAAAGAGAAGCTGTGAATGAGAGAGAGAGAGAAGCTGTGAGTGAGAGAGAGAGAGAAAGAGAAGCTGTGAGAGAGAGAGAGAGAAGCTGTGAGTGAGAGAGAAAGAAAGAAATAGAAGCTGTGAGTGAGTGAGAGAGAGAAGCTGTGAGTGAGAGAGAGAAAGAGAAGCTGTGAGAGAGAGAAAGAGAAGCTGTGAGTGAGAGAGAAAGAGAAGCTGTGAGTGAGAGAGAGAGAGAAGCTGTGAGTGAGAGAGAAAGAGAGGCTGTGAGTGAGAGAGAGAGAGAGAAGCTGAGTGAGAGAGAGATAAAGAGCAGCTGTGAGTTAGAGAGAGAGAGAGAGAAAGAGAAGCTGTGAGTGAGACAGAGAGAAAGAGAAGCTGTGTGTGTGTGTGTGAGAGAGAGAATCTGTGAGTGAGAGAGAGAGAGAGAGAAAGAGAAGCTGTGAGTGAGAGAGAAAGCTGTGAGTGAGAGAGAAAGAGAAAGAGAAGCTGTGAGTGAGAGAGAGAGAAGCTGTGAGTGAGAGAGAGAGAGAGAGAAACTGTGAGTGAGAGAGAGAGAGAAGCTGTGAGTGAGTGAGTGAGAGAGAGAGAAGCTGTGAGTGAGAGAGAGAAATAAAGAGAAGCTGTGAGTGAGTGAGAAGAGATAGAGAAAGAGAAGCTGCGAGTGAGAGAGAGAGAGAGAAAGAGAAGCTGTGAGTGTGAGAGAGAGATAAAAAGAAGCTGTGAGTTAGAGAGAGACAGAGAAAGAGAAGCTGTGAGTGAGAGAGTGAGAGAGAAAGAGAAGCTGTGAGTGAGAGAGAGAGAGAAAGAGAAGCTGTGAGTGAGAGAGAGAAAGAAAGAGATGCTGTGAGTGAGAGAGAGAGGGTGAAAAAGAAGCTGTGATTGTGAGAGAGAGGGAGAAAAAGGGAAGCTGTCAGTGAGCGTGTGAGAGAGAGAGAAGCTGTGACAGTGGGAGAGAGAGAAAGAGAAGCTGTGAGTGAGTGAGAAAGAAAGAAAGAGAAGCTATGAGTGAGAGAGAGAGAAGCTGTAAGTGAGAGAGAGTGGGAGAAAGAGAAGCTGTGAGAGAGAGAGAGAAAGAGAAGCTGTGAGTGAGAGAGACAGACAGAGAAAGAGAAGCTGTGAGTGTGAGAGAGAGCTAGAAGCTGTGAGTGAGTGAGAGAGAGAGAAGCTGTGAGTGAGAGAGAGAAAGAGAAGCTGTGAGTGAGAGAGAGAGAGAAAGAGAAGCTGTGAGTGAGAGAGAGATAAAGAGAAGCTGTGAGTGAGAGAGAGAGAAAGAGAAGCTGTGAGTGAGAGAGAGAGAAGCTGTGAGTGAGAGAGAGAGGGAGAAAGTGAAGCGGTGAGTGAGAGAGAGAGAGAGAAGCTGTGAGTGAGAGAGAGAGAGAAAAAAAGAATCTGTGAGTGAGAGAGAGAGAGAGAGAAGCTGTGAGTGAGAGAGAGAGAGAAGCTGTGAGTGAGAGAGAGAAAGAGAAGCTGTGAGTGAGAGAGAGAGAGAAAGAGAAGCTGTGAGTGAGTGAGAGAGAGAAAGAGAAGCTGTGAGAGAGAGAAAGAGAAGCTGTGAGTGAGAGAGAAAGAGAAGCTGTGAGTGAGAGAGAGAGAGAAAGAGAAGCTGTGAATGAGAGAGAGAGAGAAGCTGTGAGTGAGAGAGAGAGAGAAAGAGAAGCTGTGAGAGAGAGAGAGAGAAGCTGTGAGTGAGAGAGAAAGAAAGAAATAGAAGCTGTGAGTGAGTGAGAGAGAGAAGCTGTGAGTGAGAGAGAGAAAGAGAAGCTGTGAGAGAGAGAAAGAGAAGCTGTGAGTGAGAGAGAAAGAGAAGCTGTGAGTGAGAGAGAGAGAGAAGCTGTGAGTGAGAGAGAAAGAGAGGCTGTGAGTGAGAGAGAGAGAGAGAAGCTGAGTGAGAGAGAGATAAAGAGCAGCTGTGAGTTAGAGAGAGAGAGAGAGAAAGAGAAGCTGTGAGTGAGACAGAGAGAAAGAGAAGCTGTGTGTGTGTGTGTGAGAGAGAGAATCTGTGAGTGAGAGAGAGAGAGAGAGAAAGAGAAGCTGTGAGTGAGAGAGAAAGCTGTGAGTGAGAGAGAAAGAGAAAGAGAAGCTGTGAGTGAGAGAGAGAGAAGCTGTGAGTGAGAGAGAGAGAGAGAGAAACTGTGAGTGAGAGAGAGAGAGAAGCTGTGAGTGAGTGAGTGAGAGAGAGAGAAGCTGTGAGTGAGAGAGAGAAATAAAGAGAAGCTGTGAGTGAGTGAGAAGAGATAGAGAAAGAGAAGCTGCGAGTGAGAGAGAGAGAGAGAAAGAGAAGCTGTGAGTGTGAGAGAGAGATAAAAAGAAGCTGTGAGTTAGAGAGAGACAGAGAAAGAGAAGCTGTGAGTGAGAGAGTGAGAGAGAAAGAGAAGCTGTGAGTGAGAGAGAGAGAGAAAGAGAAGCTGTGAGTGAGAGAGAGAAAGAAAGAGATGCTGTGAGTGAGAGAGAGAGGGTGAAAAAGAAGCTGTGATTGTGAGAGAGAGGGAGAAAAAGGGAAGCTGTCAGTGAGCGTGTGAGAGAGAGAGAAGCTGTGACAGTGGGAGAGAGAGAAAGAGAAGCTGTGAGTGAGTGAGAAAGAAAGAAAGAGAAGCTATGAGTGAGAGAGAGAGAAGCTGTAAGTGAGAGAGAGTGGGAGAAAGAGAAGCTGTGAGAGAGAGAGAGAAAGAGAAGCTGTGAGTGAGAGAGACAGACAGAGAAAGAGAAGCTGTGAGTGTGAGAGAGAGCTAGAAGCTGTGAGTGAGTGAGAGAGAGAGAAGCTGTGAGTGAGAGAGAGAAAGAGAAGCTGTGAGTGAGAGAGAGAGAGAAAGAGAAGCTGTGAGTGAGAGAGAGATAAAGAGAAGCTGTGAGTGAGAGAGAGAGAAAGAGAAGCTGTGAGTGAGAGAGAGAGAAGCTGTGAGTGAGAGAGAGAGGGAGAAAGTGAAGCGGTGAGTGAGAGAGAGAGAGAGAAGCTGTGAGTGAGAGAGAGAGAGAAAAAAAGAATCTGTGAGTGAGAGAGAGAGAGAGAGAAGCTGTGAGTGAGAGAGAGAGAGAGAAGCTGTGAGTGAGAGAGAGAAAGAGAAGCTGTGAGTGAGAGAGAGAGAGAAAGAGAAGCTGTGAGTGAGAGAAAGATAAAGAGAAGCTGTGAGTTAGAGAGAGACAGAGAAAGAGAAGCTGTGAGTGAGAGAGAGAGAGAGAAAGAGAAGCTGTGTGTTTGAGAGAGAGAGAAGCTGTGAGTGAGAGAGAGAGAGAAAGAGAAGATGTTAGTGAGAGAGTGAGAGAGAGAAAGAGAAGTTGTGAGTGAGAGAGAGAGAAGCTGTGAGTGAGAGAGAGAGAAAGAGAAGCTGTGAGTGAGAGAGAGAGAGAGAAGATGTGAGTGAGACAGAGAGAGAGAAGATGTGAGTGAGAGAAAGAGAAAGAGAAGCTGTGAGTGAGAGAGAGAGAGATAAAGAGAAGCTGTGAGTGATAGAGAGAGATAAAGAAAAGCTGTGAGTGAGAGAGAGAAAGAGAAGCTGGGAGTGAGTAAGAGAGAGAAAGAGAAGCTGTGAGTGAGAGAGAGAGAAGCTGTGAGTGAGAGAGAGAGGGAGAAAGAAAAGCTGTGAGTGAGAGAGAGAGAAAGAGAAGCTGTGAGTGAGAGAGAGAGAGAAAGAGAAGATGTGAGAGAGAGAGAAGTTGTGACTGAGTGAGAGAGAGAGAAGCTGTGAGAGAGAGAGAGAGAGAAGCTTTGAGTGAGAGAGAGAGAGAGAGAGAAGGAGAAGCTGTGAGTGAGATAGAGAGAGAGAAAGAGAAGCTGTGAGTGAGAGAGAGAGAAGCTGTGAGTAAGAGAGAAAGAGAAGTTGTGAGTGAGAGAGAAAGAGTAGCTATGAGTTAGAGAGAGAGAGTGAAAGAGAAGCTGTGAGTGAGAGAGAGAGAGAGTGAGGAGCTGTGAGATAGAGAGAGAAAGAGAAGCTGTGAGTGAGAGAGAGAGAGAAACTGTGAGTGAGAGAGAAAGAGAAGCTGTGAGTGAGAGAGAAAGAGAAGCTGTGTGTGTGTGAGAGAGAGAGAAGCTGTGAGTGAGAGAGAGAGAAAGAGAAGCTGTGAGTGAGAGAGAGAGAAAGAGAAGCTGTGAGTGAGAGAGTGAGATAAAGAGAAGCTGTGAGTTAGAGAGAGACAGAGAAAGAGAAGCTGTGAGTGAGAGAGAGAAAAAAAAAGAAGCTGTGAGTGAGAGAGAGAAAGAGAGAGAAAGAGAAGCTGTGAGTGAGAGAGAGAGAGAGAAGCTGTGAGTGAGAGTGAGAGAGAAAGAGAAGCTGTGAGTGAGAGAGTGACAGAAAGAGAAGCTGTGAGTGAGAGAGAGAGAAAGAAAGAGAAGCTGTGAGTGAGAGAGAGAAGCTGTGAGTGAGAGAGAGAGAAAGAGAAGCTCTGAGTGAGAGAGAGAGAAAGAGAAGCTGTGAGTGTGAGAGAGAGTGAGAAAAAGGGAAGCTGTGAGTGAGCGTGAGAGAGAGAAGCTGTGACAGTGGGAGAGAGAAAGAGAGAAAGAGAAGCTGTGAGTGAGAGAGAGAGAAAGAAAGAAAGAGAAGTTATGAGTGAGAGAGAGAGAAGCTGTGAGTGAGAGAGAGAAGGAGAAAGAGAATCTGTGAGTGAGAGAGAGAGAGTAGCTGTGAGTGAGAGAGAGAGAGAGAGAAGCTATGAGTGAGTGAGAGAGAGAGAGAAGCTGTGAGTGAGAGAGAGAAAGAGAAGCTGTGAGTGAGAGAAAGAGAGAGAGAGAAAGAGAAGCTGTGAGTGAGAGAGAGATAAAGAGAAGCTGTGAGTTAGAGAGAGAGAGAAAGAGAAGCTGTGAGTGAGAGAGAGAGAGAAAGAGAAGCTGTGTGAGAGAGAGAATCTGTGAGTGAGAGAGAGAGAGGGAAAGAAAGAGAAGATGTCAGTGAGAGAGGGAGAGAGAGAGAGAAGCTGTGAGTGAGAGAGAAAGAGAAGCTGTGAGTGAGAGAGAGAGAGAAAGAGAAGCTGTGAGTGAGAGAGAGAGAGAGAGAAAGAGAAGCTGTGAGTGAGTGAGAGAGAGAAAGAGAAGCTGTGAGAGAGAGAAAGAGAAGCTGTGAGTGAGAGAGAAAGAGAAGCTGTGAGTGAGAGAGAGAGAGAAAGAGAAGCTGTGAATGAGAGAGAGAGAGAAGCTGTGAGTGAGAGAGAGAGAGAAAGAGAAGCTGTGAGAGAGAGAGAGAGAAGCTGTGAGTGAGAGAGAAAGAAAGAAATAGAAGCTGTGAGTGAGTGAGAGAGAGAAGCTGTGAGTGAGAGAGAGAAAGAGAAGCTGTGAGAGAGAGAAAGAGAAGCTGTGAGTGAGAGAGAAAGAGAAGCTGTGAGTGAGAGAGAGAGAGAAGCTGTGAGTGAGAGAGAAAGAGAGGCTGTGAGTGAGAGAGAGAGAGAGAAGCTGAGTGAGAGAGAGATAAAGAGCAGCTGTGAGTTAGAGAGAGAGAGAGAGAAAGAGAAGCTGTGAGTGAGACAGAGAGAAAGAGAAGCTGTGTGTGTGTGTGTGAGAGAGAGAATCTGTGAGTGAGAGAGAGAGAGAGAGAAAGAGAAGCTGTGAGTGAGAGAGAAAGCTGTGAGTGAGAGAGAAAGAGAAAGAGAAGCTGTGAGTGAGAGAGAGAGAAGCTGTGAGTGAGAGAGAGAGAGAGAGAAACTGTGAGTGAGAGAGAGAGAGAAGCTGTGAGTGAGTGAGTGAGAGAGAGAGAAGCTGTGAGTGAGAGAGAGAAATAAAGAGAAGCTGTGAGTGAGTGAGAAGAGATAGAGAAAGAGAAGCTGCGAGTGAGAGAGAGAGAGAGAAAGAGAAGCTGTGAGTGTGAGAGAGAGATAAAAAGAAGCTGTGAGTTAGAGAGAGACAGAGAAAGAGAAGCTGTGAGTGAGAGAGTGAGAGAGAAAGAGAAGCTGTGAGTGAGAGAGAGAGAGAAAGAGAAGCTGTGAGTGAGAGAGAGAAAGAAAGAGATGCTGTGAGTGAGAGAGAGAGGGTGAAAAAGAAGCTGTGATTGTGAGAGAGAGGGAGAAAAAGGGAAGCTGTCAGTGAGCGTGTGAGAGAGAGAGAAGCTGTGACAGTGGGAGAGAGAGAAAGAGAAGCTGTGAGTGAGTGAGAAAGAAAGAAAGAGAAGCTATGAGTGAGAGAGAGAGAAGCTGTAAGTGAGAGAGAGTGGGAGAAAGAGAAGCTGTGAGAGAGAGAGAGAAAGAGAAGCTGTGAGTGAGAGAGACAGACAGAGAAAGAGAAGCTGTGAGTGTGAGAGAGAGCTAGAAGCTGTGAGTGAGTGAGAGAGAGAGAAGCTGTGAGTGAGAGAGAGAAAGAGAAGCTGTGAGTGAGAGAGAGAGAGAAAGAGAAGCTGTGAGTGAGAGAGAGATAAAGAGAAGCTGTGAGTGAGAGAGAGAGAAAGAGAAGCTGTGAGTGAGAGAGAGAGAAGCTGTGAGTGAGAGAGAGATGGAGAAAGTGAAGCGGTGAGTGAGAGAGAGAGAGAGAAGCTGTGAGTGAGAGAGAGAGAGAAAAAAAGAATCTGTGAGTGAGAGAGAGAGAGAGAAGCTGTGAGTGAGAGAGAGAGAGAGAAGCTGTGAGTGAGAGAGAGAAAGAGAAGCTGTGAGTGAGAGAGAGAGAGAAAGAGAAGCTGTGAGTGAGAGAAAGATAAAGAGAAGCTGTGAGTTAGAGAGAGACAGAGAAAGAGAAGCTGTGAGTGAGAGAGAGAGAGAGAAAGAGAAGCTGTGTGTTTGAGAGAGAGAGAAGCTGTGAGTGAGAGAGAGAGAGAAAGAGAAGATGTTAGTGAGAGAGTGAGAGAGAGAAAGAGAAGTTGTGAGTGAGAGAGAGAGAAGCTGTGAGTGAGAGAGAGAGAAAGAGAAGCTGTGAGTGAGAGAGAGAGAGAGAAGATGTGAGTGAGACAGAGAGAGAGAAGATGTGAGTGAGAGAAAGAGAAAGAGAAGCTGTGAGTGAGAGAGAGAGAGATAAAGAGAAGCTGTGAGTGATAGAGAGAGATAAAGAAAAGCTGTGAGTGAGAGAGAGAAAGAGAAGCTGGGAGTGAGTAAGAGAGAGAAAGAGAAGCTGTGAGTGAGAGAGAGAGAAGCTGTGAGTGAGAGAGAGAGGGAGAAAGAAAAGCTGTGAGTGAGAGAGAGAGAAAGAGAAGCTGTGAGTGAGAGAGAGAGAGAAAGAGAAGATGTGAGAGAGAGAGAAGTTGTGACTGAGTGAGAGAGAGAGAAGCTGTGAGAGAGAGAGAGAGAAGCTTTGAGTGAGAGAGAGAGAGAGAGAGAAGGAGAAGCTGTGAGTGAGATAGAGAGAGAGAAAGAGAAGCTGTGAGTGAGAGAGAGAGAAGCTGTGAGTAAGAGAGAAAGAGAAGTTGTGAGTGAGAGAGAAAGAGTAGCTATGAGTTAGAGAGAGAGAGTGAAAGAGAAGCTGTGAGTGAGAGAGAGAGAGAGTGAGGAGCTGTGAGATAGAGAGAGAAAGAGAAGCTGTGAGTGAGAGAGAGAGAGAAACTGTGAGTGAGAGAGAAAGAGAAGCTGTGAGTGAGAGAGAAAGAGAAGCTGTGTGTGTGTGAGAGAGAGAGAAGCTGTGAGTGAGAGAGAGAGAAAGAGAAGCTGTGAGTGAGAGAGAGAGAAAGAGAAGCTGTGAGTGAGAGAGTGAGATAAAGAGAAGCTGTGAGTTAGAGAGAGACAGAGAAAGAGAAGCTGTGAGTGAGAGAGAGAGAAAAAAAGAAGCTGTGAGTGAGAGAGAGAAAGAGAGAGAAAGAGAAGCTGTGAGTGAGAGAGAGAGAGAGAAGCTGTGAGTGAGAGTGAGAGAGAAAGAGAAGCTGTGAGTGAGAGAGTGACAGAAAGAGAAGCTGTGAGTGAGAGAGAGAGAAAGAAAGAGAAGCTGTGAGTGAGAGAGAGAAGCTGTGAGTGAGAGAGAGAGAAAGAGAAGCTCTGAGTGAGAGAGAGAGAAAGAGAAGCTGTGAGTGTGAGAGAGAGTGAGAAAAAGGGAAGCTGTGAGTGAGCGTGAGAGAGAGAAGCTGTGACAGTGGGAGAGAGAAAGAGAGAAAGAGAAGCTGTGAATGAGAGAGAGAGAAAGAAAGAAAGAGAAGTTATGAGTGAGAGAGAGAGAAGCTGTGAGTGAGAGAGAGAAGGAGAAAGAGAATCTGTGAGTGAGAGAGAGAGAGTAGCTGTGAGTGAGAGAGAGAGAGAGAGAAGCTATGAGTGAGTGAGAGAGAGAGAGAAGCTGTGAGTGAGAGAGAGAAAGAGAAGCTGTGAGTGAGAGAAAGAGAGAGAGAGAAAGAGAAGCTGTGAGTGAGAGAGAGATAAAGAGAAGCTGTGAGTTAGAGAGAGAGAGAAAGAGAAGCTGTGAGTGAGAGAGAGAGAGAAAGAGAAGCTGTGTGAGAGAGAGAATCTGTGAGTGAGAGAGAGAGAGGGAAAGAAAGAGAAGATGTCAGTGAGAGAGGGAGAGAGAGAGAGAAGCTGTGAGTGAGAGAGAGAGAGAAAGATAAGTTGTGTGAGAGAGGGAGAGAAAGAGAAGCTGTGAGTGAGAGAGAGAGAGAGTGAGAAGCTGTGAGTGAGAGAGAGAGAGAGAGAAGCTGTGAGTGAGAGAGAGAGAGAAAGAGAAGCTGTGAGTGAGAGAGAGAGAGAAAGAGAAGCTGTGAGTGAGAGAGAAAGAAAGAAATAGAAGCTGTGAGTGAGTGAGAGAGAGAGAAGCTGTGAGTGAGAGAGAGAGAGAAGCTGTGAGTGAGAGAGAGAGAGAGAAAGAGAAGCTGTGAGTGAGAGAGAGAGAGAAAGAGAAGCTGTGAGAGAGAGAAAGAGAAGCTGTGAGTGAGAGAGAAAGAGAAGCTGTGAGTGAGAGAGAGAGAGAAAGAGAAGCTGTGAGTGAGAGAGAGAGAAAGAGAAGCTGTGAGTGAGAGTGAGAGAGAGAAAGAGAAGCTGTGTGAGAGAGAGAGAAGCTGTGAGTGAGAGAGAAAGAAAGAAATAGAAGCTGTGAGTGAGTGAGTGAGAGAGAAGCCATGAGTGAGAGAGAGAGAGAGAAGCTGTGAGTGAGAGAGAAAGGGAAAGAGAGGCTGTGAGTGAGAGAGAGAGAGAGAAAGAGAAGGTGTGAGTGAGAGAGAGAGAGAAAGAGAAGCTGTGTGAGAGAGAGAGAAGCTGTGAGTGAGAGAGAAAGAAAGAAATAGAAGCTGTGAGTGAGTGAGAGAGAGAGAAGCTGTGAGTGAGAGAGAGAGAGAAGCTGTGAGTGAGAGAGAGAGAGAGAGAAAGAGAAGCTGTGAGTGAGAGAGAGAAAGAGAAGTTGTGAGAGAGAGAAAGGGAAGCTGTGAGTGAGAGAGAAAGAGAAGCTGTGAGTGAGGGAGAGAGAAAGAGAAGCTGTGTGAGAGAGAGAGAGAAGCTGTGAGTGAGAGAGAGAGAGAAAGAGAAGCTGTGTGAGAGAGAGAAGCTGTGAGTGAGAGAGAGAGAAAGAAATAGAAGCTGTGAGTGAGTGAGAGAGAGAGAAGCTGTGAGTGAGTGAGAGAGAGAGAAGCTGTGAGTGAGAGAGAAAGGGAAAGAGAGGCTGTGAGTGAAAGAGAGAGAGAGAAGCTGTGAGTGAGAGAGAGAGAAGCTGTGAGTGAGAGAGAAAGAGAAGTTGTGAGTGAGAGAGAAAGAGAAGCTATGAGTTAGAGAGAGAGAGTGAAAGAGAAGCTGTGAGTGAGAGAGAGAGAGAGTGAGGAGCTGTGAGATAGAGAGAGAAAGAGAAGCTGTGAGTGAGAGAGAGAGAGAAACTGTGAGTGAGAGAGAAAGAGAAGCTGTGAGTGAGAGAGAAAGAGAAGCTGTGTGTGTGTGTGAGAGAGAGAAGCTGTGAGTGAGAGAGAGAGAAAGAGAAGCTGTGAGTGAGAGAGAGAGAAAGAGAAGCTGTGAGTGAGAGAGTGAGATAAAGAGAAGCTGTGAGTTAGAGAGAGACAGAGAAAGAGAAGCTGTGAGTGAGAGAGAGAGAAAAAAAGAAGCTGTGAGTGAGAGAGAGAAAGAGAGAGAAAGAGAAGCTGTGAGTGAGTGAGAGAGAGAGAAGCTGTGAGTGAGAGTGAGAGAGAAAGAGAAGCTGTGAGTGAGAGAGTGAGAGAAAGAGAAGCTGTGAGTGAGAGAGAGAGAAAGAAAGAGAAGCTGTGAGTGAGAGAGAGAAGCTGTGAGTGAGAGAGAGAGAAAGAGAAGCTCTAAGTGAGAGAGAGAGAAAGAGAAGCTGTGAGTGTGAGAGAGAGTGAGAAAAAGGGAAGCTGTGAGTGAGCGTGAGAGAGAGAAGCTGTGACAGTGGGAGAGAGAAAGAGAGAAAGAGAAGCTGTGAGTGAGAGAGAGAGAAAGAAAGAAAGAGAAGTTATGAGTGAGAGAGAGAGAAGCTGTGAGTGAGAGAGAGAAGGAGAAAGAGAATCTGTGAGTGAGAGAGAGAGAGAGTAGCTGTGAGTGAGAGAGAGAGAGAGAAGCTATGAGTGAGTGAGAGAGAGAGAGAAGCTGTGAGTGAGAGAGAGAAAGAGAAGCTGTGAGTGAGAGAAAGAGAGAGAGAGAAAGAAAGAGAAGCTGTGAGTGAGAGAGAGATAAAGAGAAGCTGTGAGTTAGAGAGAGAGAGAAAGAGAAGCTGTGAGTGAGAGAGAGAGAGAAAGAGAAGCTGTGTGAGAGAGAGAATCTGTGAGTGAGAGAGAGAGAGGGAAAGAAAGAGAAGATGTCAGTGAGAGAGGGAGAGAGAGAGAGAAGCTGTGAGTGAGAGAGAAAGAGAAAGATAAGTTGTGTGAGAGAGGGAGAGAAAGAGAAGCTGTGAGTGAGAGAGAGAGAGAGTGAGAAGCTGTGAGTGAGAGAGAGAGAGAGAAGCTGTGAGTGAGAGAGAGAGAGAGAAAGAGAAGCTGTGAGTGAGAGAGAGAGAGAAAGAGAAGCTGAGAGAGAGAGAGAGAGAAGCTGTGAGTGAGAGAGAAAGAGAAGCTGTGAGTGAGAGAGAGAGAGAAAGAGAAGCTGTGAGTGAGAGAGAGAGAAAGAGAAGCTGTGAGAGAGAGAGAGAGAGAAAGAGAAGCTGTGTTAGAGAGAGAGAAGCTGTGAGTGAGAGAGAAAGAAAGAAATAGAAGCTGTGAGTGAGTGAGAGAGAGAGAAGCTGTGAGTGAGAGAGAGAGAGAAGCTGTGAGTGAGAGAGAGAGAGAAAGAGAAGCTGTGAGTGAGAGAGAGAGAGAAAGAGAAGCTGTGAGAGAGAGAAAGAGAAGCTGTGAGTGAGAGAGAAAGAGAAGCTGTGAGTGAGAGAGAGAGAGAAAGAGAAGCTGTGAGTGAGAGAGAGAGAAAGAGAAGCTGTGAGAGAGAGAGAGAGAGAAAGAGAAGCTGTGTTAGAGAGAGAGAAGCTGTGAGTGAGAGAGAAAGAAAGAAATAGAAGCTGTGAGTGAGTGAGTGAGAGAGAAGCCATGAGTGAGAGAGAGAGAGAAGCTGTGAGTGAGAGAGAAAGGGAAAGAGAGGCTGTGAGTGAGAGAGAGAGAGAAAGAGAAGGTGTGAGTGAGAGAGAGAGAGAAAGAGAAGCTGTGAGAGAGAGAGAAGCTGTGAGTGAGAGAGAAAGAAAGAATTAGAAGCTGTGAGTGAGTGAGAGAGAGAGAAGCTGTGAGTGAGAGAGAGAGAGAAGCTGTGAGTGAGAGAGAGAGAGAGAGAAAGAGAAGCTGTGAGTGAGAGAGAGAAAGAGAAGTTGTGAGAGAGAGAAAGGGAAGCTGTGAGTGAGAGAGAAAGTGAAGCTGTGAGTGAGGGAGAGAGAAAGAGAAGCTGTGAGAGAGAGAGAGAGAAGCTGTGAGTGAGAGAGAGAGAGAGAAAGAGAAGCTGTGTGAGAGAGAGAAGCTGTGAGTGAGAGAGAAAGAAAGAAATAGAAGCTGTGAGTGAGTGAGTGAGAGAGAAGCTGTGAGTGAGAGAGAAAGGGAAAGAGAGGCTGTGAGTGAAAGAGAGAGAGAGAGAAGCTGTGAGTAAGAGAGAGAGAGAAGCTGTGAGTGTGAGAGAAAGAGAGGCTGTGAGTGAGAGAGAGAGAGAAGCTGAGTGAGAGAGAGATAAAGAGAAGCTGTGAGTTAGAGAGAGAGAGAGAAAGAGAAGCTGTGAGTGAGACAGAGAGAAAGAGAAGCTGTGTGTGTGTGAGAGAGAGAGAAGCTGTGAGTGAGTGAGAGAGAAAGAGAAGCTGTGAGTGAGAGAGAAAGCTGTGAGTGAGAGAGAAAGAGAAAGAGAAGCTGTGAGTGAGAGAGAGAGAAGCTGTGAGTGAGAGAGAGAGAGAAACTGTGAGTGAGAGAGAGAGAGAGAAGCTGTGAGTGAGTGAGTGAGAGAGAGAGAAGCTGTGAGTGAGAGAGAGAGAGAAAGAGAAGCTGTGAGTGAGTGAGTGAGAGACAAGGTGTGAGTGAGAGAGAGAGAGAGAAGCTGTGAGTGAGAGGGAAAGAAAGATAGAGAAGCTGTGAGTGAGAGAGAGAGAGAAAGAGAAGCTGTGAGTGAGAGAGAGAGAGAGAGAGAGAAGCTGTGAGTGAGAGAGAGAGAGAAAGAAAGAGAAGCTGTGAGTGAGAGAGAGAGAAAGTGAAGATGTGAGTGAGAGAGAGAAAGAGGTGTGAGTGAGAGAGAGAGAAAGAGAAGCTGTGAGAGAGAGAGAGAAAGAGAAGCTGTGACTGAGAGACAGATAAAGACAAGTTGTGAGTTAGAGAGAGACAGAGAGAGAGAGAGAGTAGCTGTGAGTGAGAAAGAGAGAGAAGCTGTGAGTGAGAGAGAGAGAGAAAGAGATGTGAGTGAGAGAGAGAAAGAGAAACTGTGAGTGAGAGAGAGAGAGAGAAGGAAAGAGAAGCTGTGAGTGAGAGAGAGATAAAGAGAAGCTGTGAGTTAGAGAGAGACAGAGAAAGAGAAGCTGTGAGTGAGAGAGAGAGAGAGAAGCTGTGAGTGAGAGAGAGAGAGAAAGAGAAGCTGTGAGTGTGAGAGAGAGAGAGATAGAGAAGCTGTGAGTGAGAGAGAGAGAGAGAAAGAAAAGCTGTGAGCGAGGGAGTGAGAGAAAGAGAAGCTGTGAGTATGAGAGTGAGAAAGAAAGAGAAGCTGTGAGTGAGAGAGAGAGGGTGAAAGAGAAGCTGTGATTGTGAGAGAGAGGGAGAAAAAGGGAAGCTGTGAGTGAGCGTGAGAGAGAGAGAGAAGCTGTGACAGTGGGAGAGAGAGAGAGAAAGAGAAGTTGTGAGTGAGAGAGAGAGAAAGAAAGAGAAGCTATGAGCGAGAGAGAGAGAGAAGCTGTGAGTTAGAGAGAGAGGGAGAAAGAGAAGCTGTGAGTGAGAGAGAGAGGGAAAGAGAATCTGTGAGTGAGAAAGAGAGACAGAGAAAGAGAAGCTGTGAGTGAGAGAGAGAGAGCTAGAAGCTGTGAGTGAGTGAGAGAGAGAAAGAGAAGGTGTAATTGCGAGAGAGAGAGAAAGAGGAGCTGTGAGTGAGAGAGAGATAGAGAAGCTGTGAGTTAGAGAGAGAGAGAGAGAGAGAAGCTGTGAGTGAGAGAGAGAGAGAGAGAGAGAGAATCTGTGAGTGAGAGAGAGAGATAGAGAAGCTGTGAGTAAGAGAGAGAAAGAGAAGCTGTGAGTGAGAGAGAGAGAGAGAAAGAGAAGCTGTGAGTGAAAGAGAGAGAGAGAAAGAGAAGCTGTGAGTGAGAGAGAGATAGATAAAGAGAAGCTGTGAGTTAGAGAGAGACAGAGAAAGAGCTGTGAGTGAGAGAGAGAAAGAAAGAGAAGCTGTGAGAGAGAGAGAGAGAAGATGTGAGTGTGAGATTGTGAGAGAGAAAGAGAAGCTGTGAGTGAGAGAGAGAAGCTGTGAGTGAGAGAGAGAGAGAAAGAGAAGCTGTGAGTGAGAGAGAGAAAGAGAAGCTGTGAGTGAGAGAGAGAGAAAGAGAAGCTGTGAGTGAGAGAGAGATAAAGAGAAGCTGTGAGTGAGAGAGAGAGAGAAAGAGAAGCTGTGAGTTAGAGAGAGAGAGAGAAAGAGAAGCTGTGAGTGAGAGAGAGAGAGAAAGAGAAGCTGTGTGTGTGTGAGAGAGAGAAGCTGTGAGTGAGAGAGAGAGAAAGAGAAGATGTTAGTGAGATTGAGAGAGAGAGAGAAGCTGTGAGTGAGAGAGAGAGAACCTGTGAGTGAGAGGGAGAGAGAGAAAGAGAAGGTGTGTGTGAGAGAGAAAGAGAAGCTGTGAGTGAGAGAGAGAGAGAAGCTGTGAGTGAGAGAGAGGGAGAGAAGATGTGAGTGAGAGAGAGAAAGAGAAAGAGAAACTGTGAGTGAGTGAGAGAGAGAGATAAAGAGAAGCTGTGAGTGATAGAGAGAGATAAAGAAAAGCTGTGAGTGAGAGAGAGAAAGAGAAGCTGGGAGTGAGTAAGAGAGAGAGAGAGAAGCTGTGAGTGAGAGAGAAAGAAAGAAAGAAAGAGAAGCTGTGAGTGAGTGAGAGAGAGAGAGAAAAACTGTGAGTGAGAGAGAGAGAGAGAGAAAGAGAAGCTGTGAGTGAGAGAGAGAGAAAGAAAGAGAAGCTGTGTGAGAGAGAGAGAGAAGCTGTGAGTTAGAGAGAGAGAGAGAAAGAGAAGCTGTGAGTGAGAGAGAGAGAGAAAGAGAAGCTGTGTGTGTGAGAGAGAGAAGCTGTGAGTGAGAGAGAGAGAAAGAAAAGATTTTAGTGAGATTGAGAGAGAGAGAGAAGCTGTGAGTGAGAGAGAGAGAACCTGTGAGTGAGAGGGAGAGAGAGAAAGAGAAGGTGTGTGAGAGAGAGAAAGAGAAGCTGTGAGTGAGAGAGAGAGAGAAGCTGTGAGTGAGAGAGAGGGAGAGAAGATGTGACTGAGAGAGAGAAAGAGAAAGAGAAACTGTGAGTGAGTGAGAGAGAGAGATAAAGAGAAGCTGTGAGTGATAGAGAGAGATAAAGAAAAGCTGTGAGTGAGAGAGAGAAAGAGAAGCTGGGAGTGAGTAAGAGAGAGAGAGAGAAGCTGTGAGTGAGAGAGAAAGAAAGAAAGAAAGAGAAGCTGTGAGTGAGTGAGAGAGAGAGAGAGAAACTGTGAGTGAGAGAGAGAGAGAGAGAGAGAAGCTGTGAGTGAGAGAGAGAGAAAGAAAGAGAAGCTGTGTGAGAGAGAGAGAGAAGCTGTGAGTGAGAGAGAGAGGGAGAAAGAGAAGCTGTGAGTGAGAGAGAGAGAAAGAGAAGCTGTGAAAGAGAGAGAGAGAAATTGTGAGTGAGTGAGAGAGAGAGAAGCTGTGAGAGAGAGAAGCTGTGAGTGAGAGAGAGAGAGAAGGAGAAGCTGTGAGTGAGATAGAGAGAGAGAAAGAGAAGCTGTGAGTGAGAGAGAGAGAGAAGCTGTCTGTGAGAGAGAAAGAGAAGCTGTGAGTGAGAGAGAGAGAGAGTGAGGAGCTGTGAGATAGAGAGAGAAAGAGAAGCTGTGAGTGAGAGAGAGAGAGAAGGTGTGAGTGAGAGAGAAAGAGAAGCTGTGAGTGAGAGAGAAAGAGAAGCTGTGTGTGTGAGAGAGAGAGAAGCTGTGAGAGAGAGAGAGAGAAAGAGAAGCTGTGAGTGAGAGAGAGAGCGAAAGAGAAGCTGTGAGTGAGAGAGTGAGATAAAGAGAAGCTGTGAGTTAGAGAGAGAGAGAAAGAGAATCTGTGAGTGAGAGAGAGAGAAAAAAAGAAGCTGTGAGTGAGAGAGAGAGAGAGAAAGAGAAGCTGTGAGTGAGAGAGAGAGAGAGAAGCTGTGAGTGAGGGTGAGAGAGAAAGAGAAGCTGTGAGTGAGAGAGTGAGAGAAAGAGAAGCTGTGAGTGAGAGAGAGAGAAAGAAAGAGAAGCTGTGAGTGAGAGAGAGAAGCTGTGAGTGAGAGAGAGAGAAAGAGAAGCTCTGAGAGAGAGAGAGAAAGAGAAGCTGTTAGTGTGAGAGAGAGTGAGAAAAAGGGAAGCTGTGAGTGAGCGTGAGAGAGAGAGAAGCTGTTACAGTGGGAGAGAGAAAGAGAGAAAGAGAAGCTGTGAGTGAGAGAGAGAGAAAGAAAGAGAAGCTATGAGTGAGAGAGAGAAGCTGTGAGTGAGAGAGAGAAGGAGAAAGAGAATCTGTGAGTGAGTGAGAGAGAGAGAGAGTAGCTGTGAGTGAGAGAGAGAGAGAGAAGCTGTGAGTGAGTGAGAGAGAGAGTGAAGCTGTGAGTGAGAGAGAGAAAGAGAAGCTGTGAGTGAGAGAGAGAGAAAGAAAGAGAAGCTGTGAGTGAGAGAGAGAGAAGCTGTGAGTGAGAGAGAGAGGGAGAAAGAGAAGCTGTGAGTGAGAGAGAGAGAGAGAGAAAGAGAAGCTGTGAGAGAGAGAGAGAAGTTGTGAGTGAGTGAGAGAGAGAGAAGCTGTGAGAGAGAGAGAGAGAGAAGCTGTGAGTGAGAGAGAGAGAGAAGGAGAAGCTGTGAGTGAGATAGAGAGAGAGAAAGAGAAGCTGTGAGTGAGAGAGAGAGAGAACCTGTGAGTGAGAGAGAAAGAGAAGCTGTGAGTGAGAGAGAGAAAGAGAAGCTGTGAGTGAGAGAGAGAGAGAAAGAAAGAGAAGCTGTGAGTGAGAGAGAGAGAAGCTGTGAGTGAGAGAGAGAGGGAGAAAGAGAAGCTGTGAGTGAGAGAGAGAGAGAGAGAAAGAGAAGCTGTGAGAGAGAGAGAGAAGTTGTGAGTGAGTGAGAGAGAGAGAAGCTGTGAGAGAGAGAGAGAGAGAAGCTGTGAGTGAGAGAGAGAGAGAAGGAGAAGCTGTGAGTGAGATAGAGAGAGAGAAAGAGAAGCTGTGAGTGAGAGAGAGAGAGAACCTGTGAGTGAGAGAGAAAGAGAAGCTGTGAGTGAGAGAGAAAGAGAAGCTGTGTGTGTGAGAGAGAGAGAGAAGCTGTGTGTGAGAGAGAGAGAAAGAGAAGCTGTGAGTGAGAGAGAGAGAGAAAGAGAAGCTGTGAGTGAGAGAGTGAGATAAAGAGAAGCTGTGAGTTAGAGAGAGACAGAGAAAGAGAATCTGTGAGTGAGAGAGAGAGAAAAAAAGAAGCTGTGAGTGAGAGAAAGAGAGAGAGAAAGAGAAGCTGTGAGTGAGTGAGAGAGAGAGAAGCTGTGAGTGAGGGTGAGAGAGAAAGAGAAGCTGTGAGTGAGAGAGTGAGAGAAAGAGAAGCTGTGAGTGAGAGAGAAAGAAAGAAAGAGAAGCTGTGAGTGAGAGAGAGAAGCTATGAGTGAGA
The DNA here is from genome assembly GCA_035047345.1 of Bradypodion ventrale. Lineage (NCBI taxonomy): Eukaryota > Metazoa > Chordata > Lepidosauria > Squamata > Chamaeleonidae > Bradypodion > Bradypodion ventrale. Next base: position 6,824,675 of record JAWDJE010000018.1, on the reverse strand, counting down.
GAGAAAGAGAATCTGTGAGTGAGAGAGAGAGAGAAGCTGTGAGTGAGAGAGAAAGAGAAGCTGTGAGTGAGAGAGAAAGAGAAGATGTGTGTGTGAGAGAGAGAGAAGCTGTGAGTGAGAGAGAGAGAAACAGAAGCTGTGAGTGAGAGAGAGAGAGAAAGAGAAGCTGTGAGTGAGAGAGAGAGAGAAAGAGAAGCTGTGAGAGAGAGAAAGAGAAGCTGTGAGTGAGAGAGAAAGAGAAGCTGTGAGTGAGAGAGAGAGAGAAAGAGAAGCTTTGAGTGAGAGAGAGAGAAAGAGAAGCTGTGAGTGAGAGAGAGAGAGAGAAAGAGAAGCTGTGTGAGAGAGAGAGAAGCTGTGAGTGAGAGAGAAAGAAAGAAATAGAAGCTGTGAGTGAGTGAGTGAGAGAGAAGCCATGAGTGAGAGAGAGAGAGAAGCTGTGAGTGAGAGAGAAAGGGAAAGAGAGGCTGTGAGTGAGAGAGAGAGAGAGAAAGAGAAGGTGTGAGTGAGAGAGAGAGAGAAAGAGAAGCTGTGAGAGAGAGAGAGAAGCTGTGAGTGAGAGAGAAAGAAAGAAATAGAAGCTGTGAGTGAGTGAGAGAGAGAGAAGCTGTGAGTGAGAGAGAGAGAGAAGCTGTGAGTGAGAGAGAGAGAGAGAAAGAGAAGCTGTGAGTGAGAGAGAGAAAGAGAAGTTGTGAGAGAGAGAAAGGGAAGCTGTGAGTGAGAGAGAAAGAGAAGCTGTGAGTGAGGGAGAGAGAAAGAGAAGCTGTGAGAGAGAGAGAGAAGCTGTGAGTGAGAGAGAGAGAGAAAGAGAAGCTGTGTGAGAGAGAGAAGCTGTGAGTGAGAGAGAAAGAAAGAAATAGAAGCTGTGAGTGAGTGAGAGAGAGAGAAGCTGTGAGTGAGTGAGAGAGAGAGAAGCTGTGAGTGAGAGAGAAAGGGAAAGAGAGGCTGTGAGTGAAAGAGAGAGAGAGAAGCTGTGAATGAGAGAGAGAGAAGCTGTGAGTGAGAGAGAAAGAGAAGTTGTGAGTGAGAGAGAAAGAGAAGCTATGAGTTAGAGAGAGAGAGTGAAAGAGAAGCTGTGAGTGAGAGAGAGAGAGAGTGAGGAGCTGTGAGATAGAGAGAGAAAGAGAAGCTGTGAGTGAGAGAGAGAGAGAAACTGTGAGTGAGAGAGAAAGAGAAGCTGTGAGTGAGAGAGAAAGAGAAGCTGTGTGTGTGTGTGAGAGAGAGAAGCTGTGAGTGAGAGAGAGAGAAAGAGAAGCTGTGAGTGAGAGAGAGAGAAAGAGAAGCTGTGAGTGAGAGAGTGAGATAAAGAGAAGCTGTGAGTTAGAGAGAGACAGAGAAAGAGAAGCTGTGAGTGAGAGAGAGAGAAAAAAAGAAGCTGTGAGTGAGAGAGAGAAAGAGAGAGAAAGAGAAGCTGTGAGTGAGAGAGAGAGAGAGAAGCTGTGAGTGAGAGTGAGAGAGAAAGAGAAGCTGTGAGTGAGAGAGTGAGAGAAAGAGAAGCTGTGAGTGAGAGAGAGAGAAAGAAAGAGAAGCTGTGAGTGAGAGAGAGAAGCTGTGAGTGAGAGAGAGAGAAAGAGAAGCTCTAAGTGAGAGAGAGAGAAAGAGAAGCTGTGAGTGTGAGAGAGAGTGAGAAAAAGGGAAGCTGTGAGTGAGCGTGAGAGAGAGAAGCTGTGACAGTGGGAGAGAGAAAGAGAGAAAGAGAAGCTGTGAGTGAGAGAGAGAGAAAGAAAGAAAGAGAAGTTATGAGTGAGAGAGAGAGAAGCTGTGAGTGAGAGAGAGAAGGAGAAAGAGAATCTGTGAGTGAGAGAGAGAGAGAGTAGCTGTGAGTGAGAGAGAGAGAGAAGCTATGAGTGAGTGAGAGAGAGAGAGAAGCTGTGAGTGAGAGAGAGAAAGAGAAGCTGTGAGTGAGAGAAAGAGAGAGAGAGAAAGAGAAGCTGTGAGTGAGAGAGAGATAAAGAGAAGCTGTGAGTTAGAGAGAGAGAGAAAGAGAAGCTGTGAGTGAGAGAGAGAGAGAAAGAGAAGCTGTGTGAGAGAGAGAATCTGTGAGTGAGTGAGAGAGAGGGAAAGAAAGAGAAGATGTCAGTGAGAGAGGGAGAGAGAGAGAGAAGCTGTGAGTGAGAGAGAGAGAGAAAGATAAGTTGTGTGAGAGAGGGAGAGAAAGATAAGCTGTGAGTGAGAGAGAGAGAGTGAGAAGCTGTGAGTGAGAGAGAGAGAGAGAGAAGCTGTGAGTGAGAGAGAGAGAGAGAAAGAGAAGCTGTGAGTGAGAGAGAGAGAGAAAGAGAAGCTGAGAGAGAGAGAGAGAGAAGCTGTGAGTGAGAGAGAAAGAAAGAAATAGAAGCTGTGAGTGAGTGAGAGAGAGAGAAGCTGTGAGTGAGAGAGAGAGAGAAGCTGTGAGTGAGAGAGAGAGAGAAAGAGAAGCTGTGAGTGAGAGAGAGAGAGAAAGAGAAGCTGTGAGAGAGAGAAAGAGAAGCTGTGAGTGAGAGAGAAAGAGAAGCTGTGAGTGAGAGAGAGAGAGAAAGAGAAGCTGTGAGTGAGAGAGAGAGAAAGAGAAGCTGTGAGTGAGAGAGAGAGAGAGAGAAAGAGAAGCTGTGTGAGAGAGAGAGAAGCTGTGAGTGAGAGAGAAAGAAAGAAATAGAAGCTGTGAGTGAGGGAGTGAGAGAGAAGCCATGAGTGAGAGAGAGAGAGAGAAGCTGTGAGTGAGAGAGAAAGGGAAAGAGAGGCTGTGAGTGAGAGAGAGAGAGAGAGAAAGAGAAGGTGTGAGTGAGAGAGAGAGAGAAAGAGAAGCTGTGAGAGAGAGAGAAGCTGTGAGTGAGAGAGAAAGAAAGAAATAGAAGCTGTGAGTGAGTGAGAGAGAGAGAAGCTGTGAGTGAGAGAGAGAGAGAAGCTGTGAGTGAGAGAGAGAGAGAGAGAAAGAGAAGCTGTGAGTGAGAGAGAGAAAGAGAAGTTGTGAGAGAGAGAAAGGGAAGCTGTGAGTGAGAGAGAGAGAGAGAAAGAGAAGCTGTGTGAGAGAGAGAAGCTGTGAGTGAGAGAGAAATAAAGAAAGAAATAGAAGCTGTGAGTGAGTGAGTGAGAGAGAAGCTGTGAGTGAGAGAGAAAGGGAAAGAGAGGCTGTGAGTGAAAGAGAGAGAGAGAGAAGCTGTGAGTAAGAGAGAGAGAGAAGCTGTGAGTGTGAGAGAAAGAGAGGCTGTGAGTGAGAGAGAGAGAGAGAAGCTGAGTGAGAGAGAGATAAAGAGAAGCTGTGAGTTAGAGAGAGAGAGAAAGAGAAGCTGTGAGTGAGACAGAGAGAAAGAGAAGCTGTGTGTGTGTGAGAGAGAGAGAAGCTGTGAGTGAGTGAGAGAGAAAGAGAAGCTGTGAGTGAGAGAGAAAGCTGTGAGTGAGAGAGAAAGAGAAAGAGAAGCTGTGAGTGAGAGAGAGAGAAGCTGTGAGTGAGAGAGAGAGAGAAACTGTGAGTGAGAGAGAGAGAGAGAAGCTGTGAGTGAGTGAGTGAGAGAGAGAGAAGCTGTGAGTGAGAGAGAGAGAGAAAGAGAAGCTGTGAGTGAGTGAGTGAGAGACAAGGTGTGAGTGAGAGAGAGAGAGAGAAGCTGTGAGTGAGAGGGAAAGAAAGATAGAGAAGCTGTGAGTGAGAGAGAGAGAGAAAGAGAAGCTGTGAGTGAGAGAGAGAGAGAGAGAGAGAAGCTGTGAGTGAGAGAGAGAGAGAAAGAAAGAGAAGCTGTGAGTGAGAGAGAGAGAAAGTGAAGATGTGAGTGAGAGAGAGAAAGAGGTGTGAGTGAGAGAGAGAGAAAGAGAAGCTGTGAGAGAGAGAGAGAAAGAGAAGCTGTGACTGAGAGACAGATAAAGACAAGTTGTGAGTTAGAGAGAGACAGAGAGAGAGAGAGAGTAGCTGTGAGTGAGAAAGAGAGAGAAGCTGTGAGTGAGAGAGAGAGAGAGAAAGAGATGTGAGTGAGAGAGAGAAAGAGAAACTGTGAGTGAGAGAGAGAGAGGGAAGGAAAGAGAAGCTGTGAGTGAGAGAGAGATAAAGAGAAGCTGTGAGTTAGAGAGAGACAGAGAAAGAGAAGCTGTGAGTGAGAGAGAGAGAGAGAAGCTGTGAGTGAGAGAGAGAGAGAAAGAGAAGCTGTGAGTGTGAGAGAGAGAGAGATAGAGAAGCTGTGAGTGAGAGAGAGAGAGAGAAAGAAAAGCTGTGAGCGAGGGAGTGAGAGAAAGAGAAGCTGTGAGTATGAGAGTGAGAAAGAAAGAGAAGCTGTGAGTGAGAGAGAGAGGGTGAAAGAGAAGCTGTGATTGTGAGAGAGAGGGAGAAAAAGGGAAGCTGTGAGTGAGCGTGAGAGAGAGAGAGAAGCTGTGACAGTGGGAGAGAGAGAGAGAAAGAGAAGTTGTGAGTGAGAGAGAGAGAAAGAAAGAGAAGCTATGAGCGAGAGAGAGAGAAGCTATGAGTGAGAGAGAGAAGGAGAAAGAGAATCTGTGAGTGAGAGAGAGAGGGAAAGAGAATCTGTGAGTGAGAAAGAGAGACAGAGAAAGAGAAGCTGTGAGTGAGAGAGAGAGAGCTAGAAGCTGTGAGTGAGTGAGAGAGAGAAAGAGAAGGTGTAATTGCGAGAGAGAGAGAAAGAGGAGCTGTGAGTGAGAGAGAGATAGAGAAGCTGTGAGTTAGAGAGAGAGAGAGAGAGAGAAGCTGTGAGTGAGAGAGAGAGAGAGAGAGAGAGAATCTGTGAGTGAGAGAGAGAGAGAGAAGCTGTGAGTAAGAGAGAGAAAGAGAAGCTGTGAGTGAGAGAGAGAGAGAGAAAGAGAAGCTGTGAGTGAAAGAGAGAGAGAGAAAGAGAAGCTGTGAGTGAGAGAGAGATAGATAAAGAGAAGCTGTGAGTTAGAGAGAGACAGAGAAAGAGCTGTGAGTGAGAGAGAGAAAGAAAGAGAAGCTGTGAGAGAGAGAGAGAGAAGATGTGAGTGTGAGATTGTGAGAGAGAAAGAGAAGCTGTGAGTGAGAGAGAGAAGCTGTGAGTGAGAGAGAGAGAGAAAGAGAAGCTCTGAGAGAGAGAGAGAAAGAGAAGCTGTGAGTGTGAGAGAGAGTGAGAAAAAGGGACGCTGTGAGTGAGCGTGAGAGAGAGAAAAGCTGTGACAGTGGGAGAGAGAGAGAAAGAGAAGCTGTAAGTGAGAGAGAGAAAGAAAGAAAGAGAAGCTATGAGTGAGAGAGAGAGAGAAGCTGTGAGTGAGTGAGAGAGAGAGTGAAGCTGTGAGTGAGAGAGAGAAAGAGAAGCTGTGAGTGAGAGAGAGAGAAAGAGAAGCTGTGAGTGAGAGAGAGAGAAGCTGTGAGTGAGAGAGAGAGGGAGAAAGAGAAGCTGTGAGTGAGAGAGACAGAAAGAGAAGCTGTGAGTGAGAGAGAGAGAGAGAGAAAGAGAAGCTGTGAGAGAGAGAGAGAAGTTGTGAGTGAGAGAGAGAGAAGCTGTGAGAGAGAGAGAGAGAAGCTGTGGGTGAGAGAGAGAGAGAAGGAGAAGCTGTGACTGAGATAGAGAGAGAGAAGCTGTGAGTGAGAGAGAAAGAGAAGCTGTGGGTGAGAGAGAGAGAGAAGGAGAAGCTGTGAGTGAGAGAGAGAGAGAGAGAAAGAGAAGCTGTGAGTGAGAGAGAGAAAGAGAAGTTGTGAGAGAGAGAAAGGGAAGCTGTGAGTGAGAGAGAGAGAGAGAAAGAGAAGCTGTGTGAGAGAGAGAAGCTGTGAGTGAGAGAGAAATAAAGAAAGAAATAGAAGCTGTGAGTGAGTGAGTGAGAGAGAAGCTGTGAGTGAGAGAGAAAGGGAAAGAGAGGCTGTGAGTGAAAGAGAGAGAGAGAGAAGCTGTGAGTAAGAGAGAGAGAGAAGCTGTGAGTGTGAGAGAAAGAGAGGCTGTGAGTGAGAGAGAGAGAGAGAAGCTGAGTGAGAGAGAGATAAAGAGAAGCTGTGAGTTAGAGAGAGAGAGAAAGAGAAGCTGTGAGTGAGACAGAGAGAAAGAGAAGCTGTGTGTGTGTGAGAGAGAGAGAAGCTGTGAGTGAGTGAGAGAGAAAGAGAAGCTGTGAGTGAGAGAGAAAGCTGTGAGTGAGAGAGAAAGAGAAAGAGAAGCTGTGAGTGAGAGAGAGAGAAGCTGTGAGTGAGAGAGAGAGAGAAACTGTGAGTGAGAGAGAGAGAGAGAAGCTGTGAGTGAGTGAGTGAGAGAGAGAGAAGCTGTGAGTGAGAGAGAGAGAGAAAGAGAAGCTGTGAGTGAGTGAGTGAGAGACAAGGTGTGAGTGAGAGAGAGAGAGAGAAGCTGTGAGTGAGAGGGAAAGAAAGATAGAGAAGCTGTGAGTGAGAGAGAGAGAGAAAGAGAAGCTGTGAGTGAGAGAGAGAGAGAGAGAGAAAAGCTGTGAGTGAGAGAGAGAGAGAAAGAAAGAGAAGCTGTGAGTGAGAGAGAGAGAAAGTGAAGATGTGAGTGAGAGAGAGAAAGAGGTGTGAGTGAGAGAGAGAGAAAGAGAAGCTGTGAGAGAGAGAGAGAAAGAGAAGCTGTGACTGAGAGACAGATAAAGACAAGTTGTGAGTTAGAGAGAGACAGAGAGAGAGAGAGAGTAGCTGTGAGTGAGAAAGAGAGAGAAGCTGTGAGTGAGAGAGAGAGAGAGAAAGAGATGTGAGTGAGAGAGAGAAAGAGAAACTGTGAGTGAGAGAGAGAGAGGGAAGGAAAGAGAAGCTGTGAGTGAGAGAGAGATAAAGAGAAGCTGTGAGTTAGAGAGAGACAGAGAAAGAGAAGCTGTGAGTGAGAGAGAGAGAGAGAAGCTGTGAGTGAGAGAGAGAGAGAGAAAGAGAAGCTGTGAGTGTGAGAGAGAGAGAGATAGAGAAGCTGTGAGTGAGAGAGAGAGAGAGAAAGAAAAGCTGTGAGCGAGGGAGTGAGAGAAAGAGAAGCTGTGAGTATGAGAGTGAGAAAGAAAGAGAAGCTGTGAGTGAGAGAGAGAGGGTGAAAGAGAAGCTGTGATTGTGAGAGAGAGGGAGAAAAAGGGAAGCTGTGAGTGAGCGTGAGAGAGAGAGAGAAGCTGTGACAGTGGGAGAGAGAGAGAGAAAGAGAAGTTGTGAGTGAGAGAGAGAGAAAGAAAGAGAAGCTATGAGCGAGAGAGAGAGAAGCTATGAGTGAGAGAGAGAAGGAGAAAGAGAATCTGTGAGTGAGAGAGAGAGGGAAAGAGAATCTGTGAGTGAGAAAGAGAGACAGAGAAAGAGAAGCTGTGAGTGAGAGAGAGAGAGCTAGAAGCTGTGAGTGAGTGAGAGAGAGAAAGAGAAGGTGTAATTGCGAGAGAGAGAGAAAGAGGAGCTGTGAGTGAGAGAGAGATAGAGAAGCTGTGAGTTAGAGAGAGAGAGAGAGAGAGAGAAGCTGTGAGTGAGAGAGAGAGAGAGAGAGAGAGAATCTGTGAGTGAGAGAGAGAGAGAGAAGCTGTGAGTAAGAGAGAGAAAGAGAAGCTGTGAGTGAGAGAGAGAGAGAGAAAGAGAAGCTGTGAGTGAAAGAGAGAGAGAGAAAGAGAAGCTGTGAGTGAGAGAGAGATAGATAAAGAGAAGCTGTGAGTTAGAGAGAGACAGAGAAAGAGCTGTGAGTGAGAGAGAGAAAGAAAGAGAAGCTGTGAGAGAGAGAGAGAGAAGATGTGAGTGTGAGATTGTGAGAGAGAAAGAGAAGCTGTGAGTGAGAGAGAGAAGCTGTGAGTGAGAGAGAGAGAGAAAGAGAAGCTCTGAGAGAGAGAGAGAAAGAGAAGCTGTGAGTGTGAGAGAGAGTGAGAAAAAGGGACGCTGTGAGTGAGCGTGAGAGAGAGAAAAGCTGTGACAGTGGGAGAGAGAGAGAAAGAGAAGCTGTAAGTGAGAGAGAGAAAGAAAGAAAGAGAAGCTATGAGTGAGAGAGAGAGAGAAGCTGTGAGTGAGTGAGAGAGAGAGTGAAGCTGTGAGTGAGAGAGAGAAAGAGAAGCTGTGAGTGAGAGAGAGAGAAAGAGAAGCTGTGAGTGAGAGAGAGAGAAGCTGTGAGTGAGAGAGAGAGGGAGAAAGAGAAGCTGTGAGTGAGAGAGACAGAAAGAGAAGCTGTGAGTGAGAGAGAGAGAGAGAGAAAGAGAAGCTGTGAGAGAGAGAGAGAAGTTGTGAGTGAGAGAGAGAGAAGCTGTGAGAGAGAGAGAGAGAAGCTGTGGGTGAGAGAGAGAGAGAAGGAGAAGCTGTGAGTGAGATAGAGAGAGAGAAGCTGTGAGTGAGAGAGAAAGAGAAGCTGTGAGTGTGAGAGAGAGAGAACCTGTGAGTGAGAGAGAAAGAGAAGCTGTGAGTGAGAGAGAAAGAGAAGCTGTGTGTGTGTGAGAGAGATTGAAGCTGTGTGTGAGAGAGAGAAAGAGAAGCTGTGAGTGAGAGAGAGAGAGAAAGAGAAGCTGTGAGTGAGAGAGTGAGATAAAGAGAAGCTGTGAGTTAGAGAGAGACAGAGAAAGAGAATCTGTGAGTGAGAGAGAGAGAAAAAAGAAGCTGTGAGTGAGAGAAAGAGAGAGAGAAAGAGAAGGTGTGAGTGAGTGAGAGAGAGAGAAGCTGTGAGTGAGGGTGAGAGAGAAAGAGAAGCTGTGAGTGAGAGAGTGAGAGAAAGAGAAGCTGTGAGTGAGAGAGAGAGAAAGAAAGAGAAGCTGTGAGTGAGAGAGAGAAGCTGTGAGTGAGAGAGAAAGAGAACCTGTGAGTGAGAGAGAAAGAGAACCTATGGGTTAGAGAGAGAGAGTGAAAGAGAAGCTGTGAGTGAGAGAGATAGAGAGTGAGGAGCTGTGAGATAGAGAGCGAAAGAGAAGTTGTGAGTGAGAGAGAGAGAGAAGCTGTGAGTGAGAGAGAAAGAGAAGCTGTGAGTGAGAGAGAAAGAGAAGCTGTGTGTGTGAGAGAGAGAGAAGCTGTGAGTGAGAGAGAGAGAAAGAGAAGCTATGAGTGAGAGAGAGAGAGATAGAGTAGCTGTGAGTGAGAGAGAGAAAGAAAGAGAAGCTATGAGTGAGAGAGAGAGAAGCTGTGAGTGAGAGAGAGAAGGAGAAAGAGAATCTGTGAGTGAGAGAGAGAGAGATAGAGTAGCTGTGAGTGAGAGAGAAAGCTGTGAGTGAGTGAGAGAGAGAGAGAAGCTGTGAGTGAGAGAGAGAAAGAGAAGCTGTGAGTGAGAGAAAGAGAGAGAGAGAAAGAGAAGCTGTGAGTGAGAGAGAGATAAAGAGAAGCTGTGAGTTAGAGAGAGAGAGAAAGAGAAGCTGTGAGTGAGAGAGGGAGAGAAAGAGAAGCTGTGTGAGAGAGAGAATCTGTGAGTGAGTGAGAGAGAGAGAGAGAAAGAGAAGATATCAGTGAGAGAGGGAGAGAGAGAGAGTGAAGCTGTGAGAGAGAGAGAGAGAGAAAGATAAGCTGTGTGAGAGAGGGAGAGAAAGAGAAGCTGTGAGTGAGAGAGAGAGAGAGTGAGAAGCTGTGAGTGACAGAGAAAGAGAGAGAAGCTGTGAGTGAGAGAGAGAGAAAGAAAGAGAAGCTGTGAGAGAGAGAGAGAAGCTATGAGTGAGAGAAAAAGAAAGAAATAGAAGCTGTGAGTGAGTGAGAGAGAAGCTGTGAGTGTGAGAGAGAGAGAAGATGTGAGTGAGAGAGTGAGAGAGAAAGAGAAGCTGTGAGTGAGAGAGAGAGAGAGAAAGAGAAGCTGTGAGAGAGAGAAAGAGAAGCTGTGAGTGATAGAGAAAGAGAAGCTGTGAGTGAGAGAGATAGAGAAAGAGAAGCTGTGAGCGAGAGAGAGAGAAAGAGAAGTTCTGAGTGAGAGAGAGAGAGAAAGAGAAGCTGTGAGAGAGAGAGAAGCTGTGAGTGAGAGAGAAAGAAAGAAATAGAAGCTGTGAGTGAGTGAGAGAGAGTGAAGCTGTGAGTGAGAGAGAGAGAGAGAAGCTGTGAGTGAGAGAGAAAGGGAAAGAGAGGCTGTGAGTGAGAGAGAGAGAGAAAGTGAAGCTGTGAGTGAGAGAGAGAGAGAAAGCGAAGATGTGAGAGAGAGAGAGAAGCTGTGAGTGAGAGAGAAAGAAAGAAATAGAAGCTGTGAGTGAGTGAGAGAGAGAGAAGCTGTGAGTGAGAGAGAGAGAAGCTGTGAGTGAGAGAGAGAGAGAAAGAGAAGCTGTGAGTGAGTGAGAGAGAGAAAGAGAAGCTGTGAGAGAGAGAAAGAGAAGCTGTGAGTGAGAGAGAAAGAGAAGCTGTGAGTGAGAGAGAGAGAGAAAGAGAAGCTGTGAATGAGAGAGAGAGAAGCTGTGAGTGAGAGAGAGAGAGAAAGAGAAGCTGTGTGAGAGAGAGAGAGAAGCTGTGAGTGAGAGAGAAAGAAAGAAATAGAAGCTGTGAGTGAGTGAGAGAGAGAAGCTGTGAGTGAGAGAGAGAAAGAGAAGCTGTGAGAGAGAGAAAGAGAAGCTGTGAGTGAGAGAGAAAGAGAAGCTGTGAGTGAGAGAGAGAGAGAAGCTGTGAGTGAGAGAGAAAGAGAGGCTGTGAGTGAGAGAGAGAGAGAGAAGCTGAGTGAGAGAGAGATAAAGAGCAGCTGTGAGTTAGAGAGAGAGAGAGAGAAAGAGAAGCTGTGAGTGAGACAGAGAGAAAGAGAAGCTGTGTGTGTGTGTGTGAGAGAGAGAATCTGTGAGTGAGAGAGAGAGAGAGAGAAAGAGAAGCTGTGAGTGAGAGAGAAAGCTGTGAGTGAGAGAGAAAGAGAAAGAGAAGCTGTGAGTGAGAGAGAGAGAAGCTGTGAGTGAGAGAGAGAGAGAGAGAAACTGTGAGTGAGAGAGAGAGAGAAGCTGTGAGTGAGTGAGTGAGAGAGAGAGAAGCTGTGAGTGAGAGAGAGAAATAAAGAGAAGCTGTGAGTGAGTGAGAAGAGATAGAGAAAGAGAAGCTGCGAGTGAGAGAGAGAGAGAGAAAGAGAAGCTGTGAGTGTGAGAGAGAGATAAAAAGAAGCTGTGAGTTAGAGAGAGACAGAGAAAGAGAAGCTGTGAGTGAGAGAGTGAGAGAGAAAGAGAAGCTGTGAGTGAGAGAGAGAGAGAAAGAGAAGCTGTGAGTGAGAGAGAGAAAGAAAGAGATGCTGTGAGTGAGAGAGAGAGGGTGAAAAAGAAGCTGTGATTGTGAGAGAGAGGGAGAAAAAGGGAAGCTGTCAGTGAGCGTGTGAGAGAGAGAGAAGCTGTGACAGTGGGAGAGAGAGAAAGAGAAGCTGTGAGTGAGTGAGAAAGAAAGAAAGAGAAGCTATGAGTGAGAGAGAGAGAAGCTGTAAGTGAGAGAGAGTGGGAGAAAGAGAAGCTGTGAGAGAGAGAGAAAGAGAAGCTGTGAGTGAGAGAGACAGACAGAGAAAGAGAAGCTGTGAGTGTGAGAGAGAGCTAGAAGCTGTGAGTGAGTGAGAGAGAGAGAAGCTGTGAGTGAGAGAGAGAAAGAGAAGCTGTGAGTGAGAGAGAGAGAGAAAGAGAAGCTGTGAGTGAGAGAGAGATAAAGAGAAGCTGTGAGTGAGAGAGAGAAAGAGAAGCTGTGAGTGAGAGAGAGAGAAGCTGTGAGTGAGAGAGAGAGGGAGAAAGTGAAGCGGTGAGTGAGAGAGAGAGAGAGAAGCTGTGAGTGAGAGAGAGAGAGAAAAAAAGAATCTGTGAGTGAGAGAGAGAGAGAGAGAAGCTGTGAGTGAGAGAGAGAGAGAGAAGCTGTGAGTGAGAGAGAGAAAGAGAAGCTGTGAGTGAGAGAGAGAGAGAAAGAGAAGCTGTGAGTGAGTGAGAGAGAGAAAGAGAAGCTGTGAGAGAGAGAAAGAGAAGCTGTGAGTGAGAGAGAAAGAGAAGCTGTGAGTGAGAGAGAGAGAGAAAGAGAAGCTGTGAATGAGAGAGAGAGAGAAGCTGTGAGTGAGAGAGAGAGAGAAAGAGAAGCTGTGAGAGAGAGAGAGAGAAGCTGTGAGTGAGAGAGAAAGAAAGAAATAGAAGCTGTGAGTGAGTGAGAGAGAGAAGCTGTGAGTGAGAGAGAGAAAGAGAAGCTGTGAGAGAGAGAAAGAGAAGCTGTGAGTGAGAGAGAAAGAGAAGCTGTGAGTGAGAGAGAGAGAGAAGCTGTGAGTGAGAGAGAAAGAGAGGCTGTGAGTGAGAGAGAGAGAGAGAAGCTGAGTGAGAGAGAGATAAAGAGCAGCTGTGAGTTAGAGAGAGAGAGAGAGAAAGAGAAGCTGTGAGTGAGACAGAGAGAAAGAGAAGCTGTGTGTGTGTGTGTGAGAGAGAGAATCTGTGAGTGAGAGAGAGAGAGAGAGAAAGAGAAGCTGTGAGTGAGAGAGAAAGCTGTGAGTGAGAGAGAAAGAGAAAGAGAAGCTGTGAGTGAGAGAGAGAGAAGCTGTGAGTGAGAGAGAGAGAGAGAGAAACTGTGAGTGAGAGAGAGAGAGAAGCTGTGAGTGAGTGAGTGAGAGAGAGAGAAGCTGTGAGTGAGAGAGAGAAATAAAGAGAAGCTGTGAGTGAGTGAGAAGAGATAGAGAAAGAGAAGCTGCGAGTGAGAGAGAGAGAGAGAAAGAGAAGCTGTGAGTGTGAGAGAGAGATAAAAAGAAGCTGTGAGTTAGAGAGAGACAGAGAAAGAGAAGCTGTGAGTGAGAGAGTGAGAGAGAAAGAGAAGCTGTGAGTGAGAGAGAGAGAGAAAGAGAAGCTGTGAGTGAGAGAGAGAAAGAAAGAGATGCTGTGAGTGAGAGAGAGAGGGTGAAAAAGAAGCTGTGATTGTGAGAGAGAGGGAGAAAAAGGGAAGCTGTCAGTGAGCGTGTGAGAGAGAGAGAAGCTGTGACAGTGGGAGAGAGAGAAAGAGAAGCTGTGAGTGAGTGAGAAAGAAAGAAAGAGAAGCTATGAGTGAGAGAGAGAGAAGCTGTAAGTGAGAGAGAGTGGGAGAAAGAGAAGCTGTGAGAGAGAGAGAGAAAGAGAAGCTGTGAGTGAGAGAGACAGACAGAGAAAGAGAAGCTGTGAGTGTGAGAGAGAGCTAGAAGCTGTGAGTGAGTGAGAGAGAGAGAAGCTGTGAGTGAGAGAGAGAAAGAGAAGCTGTGAGTGAGAGAGAGAGAGAAAGAGAAGCTGTGAGTGAGAGAGAGATAAAGAGAAGCTGTGAGTGAGAGAGAGAGAAAGAGAAGCTGTGAGTGAGAGAGAGAGAAGCTGTGAGTGAGAGAGAGAGGGAGAAAGTGAAGCGGTGAGTGAGAGAGAGAGAGAGAAGCTGTGAGTGAGAGAGAGAGAGAAAAAAAGAATCTGTGAGTGAGAGAGAGAGAGAGAGAAGCTGTGAGTGAGAGAGAGAGAGAGAAGCTGTGAGTGAGAGAGAGAAAGAGAAGCTGTGAGTGAGAGAGAGAGAGAAAGAGAAGCTGTGAGTGAGAGAAAGATAAAGAGAAGCTGTGAGTTAGAGAGAGACAGAGAAAGAGAAGCTGTGAGTGAGAGAGAGAGAGAGAAAGAGAAGCTGTGTGTTTGAGAGAGAGAGAAGCTGTGAGTGAGAGAGAGAGAGAAAGAGAAGATGTTAGTGAGAGAGTGAGAGAGAGAAAGAGAAGTTGTGAGTGAGAGAGAGAGAAGCTGTGAGTGAGAGAGAGAGAAAGAGAAGCTGTGAGTGAGAGAGAGAGAGAGAAGATGTGAGTGAGACAGAGAGAGAGAAGATGTGAGTGAGAGAAAGAGAAAGAGAAGCTGTGAGTGAGAGAGAGAGAGATAAAGAGAAGCTGTGAGTGATAGAGAGAGATAAAGAAAAACTGTGAGTGAGAGAGAGAAAGAGAAGCTGGGAGTGAGTAAGAGAGAGAAAGAGAAGCTGTGAGTGAGAGAGAGAGAAGCTGTGAGTGAGAGAGAGAGGGAGAAAGAAAAGCTGTGAGTGAGAGAGAGAGAAAGAGAAGCTGTGAGTGAGAGAGAGAGAGAAAGAGAAGATGTGAGAGAGAGAGAAGTTGTGACTGAGTGAGAGAGAGAGAAGCTGTGAGAGAGAGAGAGAGAGAAGCTTTGAGTGAGAGAGAGAGAGAGAGAGAAGGAGAAGCTGTGAGTGAGATAGAGAGAGAGAAAGAGAAGCTGTGAGTGAGAGAGAGAGAAGCTGTGAGTAAGAGAGAAAGAGAAGTTGTGAGTGAGAGAGAAAGAGTAGCTATGAGTTAGAGAGAGAGAGTGAAAGAGAAGCTGTGAGTGAGAGAGAGAGAGAGTGAGGAGCTGTGAGATAGAGAGAGAAAGAGAAGCTGTGAGTGAGAGAGAGAGAGAAACTGTGAGTGAGAGAGAAAGAGAAGCTGTGAGTGAGAGAGAAAGAGAAGCTGTGTGTGTGTGAGAGAGAGAGAAGCTGTGAGTGAGAGAGAGAGAAAGAGAAGCTGTGAGTGAGAGAGAGAGAAAGAGAAGCTGTGAGTGAGAGAGTGAGATAAAGAGAAGCTGTGAGTTAGAGAGAGACAGAGAAAGAGAAGCTGTGAGTGAGAGAGAGAGAAAAAAAGAAGCTGTGAGTGAGAGAGAGAAAGAGAGAGAAAGAGAAGCTGTGAGTGAGAGAGAGAGAGAGAAGCTGTGAGTGAGAGTGAGAGAGAAAGAGAAGCTGTGAGTGAGAGAGTGACAGAAAGAGAAGCTGTGAGTGAGAGAGAGAGAAAGAAAGAGAAGCTGTGAGTGAGAGAGAGAAGCTGTGAGTGAGAGAGAGAGAAAGAGAAGCTCTGAGTGAGAGAGAGAGAAAGAGAAGCTGTGAGTGTGAGAGAGAGTGAGAAAAAGGGAAGCTGTGAGTGAGCGTGAGAGAGAGAAGCTGTGACAGTGGGAGAGAGAAAGAGAGAAAGAGAAGCTGTGAGTGAGAGAGAGAGAAAGAAAGAAAGAGAAGTTATGAGTGAGAGAGAGAGAAGCTGTGAGTGAGAGAGAGAAGGAGAAAGAGAATCTGTGAGTGAGAGAGAGAGAGTAGCTGTGAGTGAGAGAGAGAGAGAGAGAAGCTATGAGTGAGTGAGAGAGAGAGAGAAGCTGTGAGTGAGAGAGAGAAAGAGAAGCTGTGAGTGAGAGAAAGAGAGAGAGAGAAAGAGAAGCTGTGAGTGAGAGAGAGATAAAGAGAAGCTGTGAGTTAGAGAGAGAGAGAAAGAGAAGCTGTGAGTGAGAGAGAGAGAGAAAGAGAAGCTGTGTGAGAGAGAGAATCTGTGAGTGAGAGAGAGAGAGGGAAAGAAAGAGAAGATGTCAGTGAGAGAGGGAGAGAGAGAGAGAAGCTGTGAGTGAGAGAGAGAGAGAAAGATAAGTTGTGTGAGAGAGGGAGAGAAAGAGAAGCTGTGAGTGAGAGAGAGAGAGAGTGAGAAGCTGTGAGTGAGAGAGAGAGAGAGAGAAGCTGTGAGTGAGAGAGAGAGAGAAAGAGAAGCTGTGAGTGAGAGAGAGAGAGAAAGAGAAGCTGTGAGTGAGAGAGAAAGAAAGAAATAGAAGCTGTGAGTGAGTGAGAGAGAGAGAAGCTGTGAGTGAGAGAGAGAGAGAAGCTGTGAGTGAGAGAGAGAGAGAGAAAGAGAAGCTGTGAGTGAGAGAGAGAGAGAAAGAGAAGCTGTGAGAGAGAGAAAGAGAAGCTGTGAGTGAGAGAGAAAGAGAAGCTGTGAGTGAGAGAGAGAGAGAAAGAGAAGCTGTGAGTGAGAGAGAGAGAAAGAGAAGCTGTGAGTGAGAGTGAGAGAGAGAAAGAGAAGCTGTGTGAGAGAGAGAGAAGCTGTGAGTGAGAGAGAAAGAAAGAAATAGAAGCTGTGAGTGAGTGAGTGAGAGAGAAGCCATGAGTGAGAGAGAGAGAGAGAAGCTGTGAGTGAGAGAGAAAGGGAAAGAGAGGCTGTGAGTGAGAGAGAGAGAGAGAAAGAGAAGGTGTGAGTGAGAGAGAGAGAGAAAGAGAAGCTGTGTGAGAGAGAGAGAAGCTGTGAGTGAGAGAGAAAGAAAGAAATAGAAGCTGTGAGTGAGTGAGAGAGAGAGAAGCTGTGAGTGAGAGAGAGAGAGAAGCTGTGAGTGAGAGAGAGAGAGAGAGAAAGAGAAGCTGTGAGTGAGAGAGAGAAAGAGAAGTTGTGAGAGAGAGAAAGGGAAGCTGTGAGTGAGAGAGAAAGAGAAGCTGTGAGTGAGGGAGAGAGAAAGAGAAGCTGTGTGAGAGAGAGAGAGAAGCTGTGAGTGAGAGAGAGAGAGAAAGAGAAGCTGTGTGAGAGAGAGAAGCTGTGAGTGAGAGAGAAAGAAAGAAATAGAAGCTGTGAGTGAGTGAGAGAGAGAGAAGCTGTGAGTGAGTGAGAGAGAGAGAAGCTGTGAGTGAGAGAGAAAGGGAAAGAGAGGCTGTGAGTGAAAGAGAGAGAGAGAAGCTGTGAGTGAGAGAGAGAGAAGCTGTGAGTGAGAGAGAAAGAGAAGTTGTGAGTGAGAGAGAAAGAGAAGCTATGAGTTAGAGAGAGAGAGTGAAAGAGAAGCTGTGAGTGAGAGAGAGAGAGAGTGAGGAGCTGTGAGATAGAGAGAGAAAGAGAAGCTGTGAGTGAGAGAGAGAGAGAAACTGTGAGTGAGAGAGAAAGAGAAGCTGTGAGTGAGAGAGAAAGAGAAGCTGTGTGTGTGTGTGAGAGAGAGAAGCTGTGAGTGAGAGAGAGAGAAAGAGAAGCTGTGAGTGAGAGAGAGAGAAAGAGAAGCTGTGAGTGAGAGAGTGAGATAAAGAGAAGCTGTGAGTTAGAGAGAGACAGAGAAAGAGAAGCTGTGAGTGAGAGAGAGAGAAAAAAAGAAGCTGTGAGTGAGAGAGAGAAAGAGAGAGAAAGAGAAGCTGTGAGTGAGTGAGAGAGAGAGAAGCTGTGAGTGAGAGTGAGAGAGAAAGAGAAGCTGTGAGTGAGAGAGTGAGAGAAAGAGAAGCTGTGAGTGAGAGAGAGAGAAAGAAAGAGAAGCTGTGAGTGAGAGAGAGAAGCTGTGAGTGAGAGAGAGAGAAAGAGAAGCTCTAAGTGAGAGAGAGAGAAAGAGAAGCTGTGAGTGTGAGAGAGAGTGAGAAAAAGGGAAGCTGTGAGTGAGCGTGAGAGAGAGAAGCTGTGACAGTGGGAGAGAGAAAGAGAGAAAGAGAAGCTGTGAGTGAGAGAGAGAGAAAGAAAGAAAGAGAAGTTATGAGTGAGAGAGAGAGAAGCTGTGAGTGAGAGAGAGAAGGAGAAAGAGAATCTGTGAGTGAGAGAGAGAGAGAGTAGCTGTGAGTGAGAGAGAGAGAGAGAAGCTATGAGTGAGTGAGAGAGAGAGAGAAGCTGTGAGTGAGAGAGAAAGAGAAGCTGTGAGTGAGAGAAAGAGAGAGAGAGAAAGAAAGAGAAGCTGTGAGTGAGAGAGAGATAAAGAGAAGCTGTGAGTTAGAGAGAGAGAGAAAGAGAAGCTGTGAGTGAGAGAGAGAGAGAAAGAGAAGCTGTGTGAGAGAGAGAATCTGTGAGTGAGAGAGAGAGAGGGAAAGAAAGAGAAGATGTCAGTGAGAGAGGGAGAGAGAGAGAGAAGCTGTGAGTGAGAGAGAAAGAGAAAGATAAGTTGTGTGAGAGAGGGAGAGAAAGAGAAGCTGTGAGTGAGAGAGAGAGAGAGTGAGAAGCTGTGAGTGAGAGAGAGAGAGAGAAGCTGTGAGTGAGAGAGAGAGAGAGAAAGAGAAGCTGTGAGTGAGAGAGAGAGAGAAAGAGAAGCTGAGAGAGAGAGAGAGAGAAGCTGTGAGTGAGAGAGAAAGAAAGAAATAGAAGCTGTGAGTGAGTGAGAGAGAGAGAAGCTGTGAGTGAGAGAGAGAGAGAAGCTGTGAGTGAGAGAGAGAGAGAAAGAGAAGCTGTGAGTGAGAGAGAGAGAGAAAGAGAAGCTGTGAGAGAGAGAAAGAGAAGCTGTGAGTGAGAGAGAAAGAGAAGCTGTGAGTGAGAGAGAGAGAGAAAGAGAAGCTGTGAGTGAGAGAGAGAGAAAGAGAAGCTGTGAGAGAGAGAGAGAGAGAAAGAGAAGCTGTGTTAGAGAGAGAGAAGCTGTGAGTGAGAGAGAAAGAAAGAAATAGAAGCTGTGAGTGAGTGAGTGAGAGAGAAGCCATGAGTGAGAGAGAGAGAGAAGCTGTGAGTGAGAGAGAAAGGGAAAGAGAGGCTGTGAGTGAGAGAGAGAGAGAAAGAGAAGGTGTGAGTGAGAGAGAGAGAGAAAGAGAAGCTGTGAGAGAGAGAGAAGCTGTGAGTGAGAGAGAAAGAAAGAATTAGAAGCTGTGAGTGAGTGAGAGAGAGAGAAGCTGTGAGTGAGAGAGAGAGAGAAGCTGTGAGTGAGAGAGAGAGAGAGAAAGAGAAGCTGTGAGTGAGAGAGAGAAAGAGAAGTTGTGAGAGAGAGAAAGGGAAGCTGTGAGTGAGAGAGAAAGTGAAGCTGTGAGTGAGGGAGAGAGAAAGAGAAGCTGTGAGAGAGAGAGAGAGAAGCTGTGAGTGAGAGAGAGAGAGAGAAAGAGAAGCTGTGTGAGAGAGAGAAGCTGTGAGTGAGAGAGAAAGAAAGAAATAGAAGCTGTGAGTGAGTGAGTGAGAGAGAAGCTGTGAGTGAGAGAGAAAGGGAAAGAGAGGCTGTGAGTGAAAGAGAGAGAGAGAGAAGCTGTGAGTAAGAGAGAGAGAGAAGCTGTGAGTGTGAGAGAAAGAGAGGCTGTGAGTGAGAGAGAGAGAGAAGCTGAGTGAGAGAGAGATAAAGAGAAGCTGTGAGTTAGAGAGAGAGAGAGAAAGAGAAGCTGTGAGTGAGACAGAGAGAAAGAGAAGCTGTGTGTGTGTGAGAGAGAGAGAAGCTGTGAGTGAGTGAGAGAGAAAGAGAAGCTGTGAGTGAGAGAGAAAGCTGTGAGTGAGAGAGAAAGAGAAAGAGAAGCTGTGAGTGAGAGAGAGAGAAGCTGTGAGTGAGAGAGAGAGAGAAACTGTGAGTGAGAGAGAGAGAGAGAAGCTGTGAGTGAGTGAGTGAGAGAGAGAGAAGCTGTGAGTGAGAGAGAGAGAGAGAAAGAGAAGCTGTGAGTGAGTGAGTGAGAGACAAGGTGTGAGTGAGAGAGAGAGAGAGAAGCTGTGAGTGAGAGGGAAAGAAAGATAGAGAAGCTGTGAGTGAGAGAGAGAGAGAAAGAGAAGCTGTGAGTGAGAGAGAGAGAGAGAGAGAGAAGCTGTGAGTGAGAGAGAGAGAGAAAGAAAGAGAAGCTGTGAGTGAGAGAGAGAGAAAGTGAAGATGTGAGTGAGAGAGAGAAAGAGGTGTGAGTGAGAGAGAGAGAAAGAGAAGCTGTGAGAGAGAGAGAGAAAGAGAAGCTGTGACTGAGAGACAGATAAAGACAAGTTGTGAGTTAGAGAGAGACAGAGAGAGAGAGAGAGTAGCTGTGAGTGAGAAAGAGAGAGAAGCTGTGAGTGAGAGAGAGAGAGAGAAAGAGATGTGAGTGAGAGAGAGAAAGAGAAACTGTGAGTGAGAGAGAGAGAGAAGGAAAGAGAAGCTGTGAGTGAGAGATAAAGAGAAGCTGTGAGTTAGAGAGAGACAGAGAAAGAGAAGCTGTGAGTGAGAGAGAGAGAGAGAAGCTGTGAGTGAGAGAGAGAGAGAAAGAGAAGCTGTGAGTGTGAGAGAGAGAGAGATAGAGAAGCTGTGAGTGAGAGAGAGAGAGAGAAAGAAAAGCTGTGAGCGAGGGAGTGAGAGAAAGAGAAGCTGTGAGTATGAGAGTGAGAAAGAAAGAGAAGCTGTGAGTGAGAGAGAGAGGGTGAAAGAGAAGCTGTGATTGTGAGAGAGAGGGAGAAAAAGGGAAGCTGTGAGTGAGCGTGAGAGAGAGAGAGAAGCTGTGACAGTGGGAGAGAGAGAGAGAAAGAGAAGTTGTGAGTGAGAGAGAGAGAAAGAAAGAGAAGCTATGAGCGAGAGAGAGAGAGAAGCTGTGAGTTAGAGAGAGAGGGAGAAAGAGAAGCTGTGAGTGAGAGAGAGAGGGTAGGAGAATCTGTGAGTGAGAAAGAGAGACAGAGAAAGAGAAGCTGTGAGTGAGAGAGAGAGAGCTAGAAGCTGTGAGTGAGTGAGAGAGAGAAAGAGAAGGTGTAATTGCGAGAGAGAGAGAAAGAGGAGCTGTGAGTGAGAGAGAGATAGAGAAGCTGTGAGTTAGAGAGAGAGAGAGAGAGAGAAGCTGTGAGTGAGAGAGAGAGAGAGAGAGAGAGAATCTGTGAGTGAGAGAGAGAGATAGAGAAGCTGTGAGTAAGAGAGAGAAAGAGAAGCTGTGAGTGAGAGAGAGAGAGAGAAAGAGAAGCTGTGAGTGAAAGAGAGAGAGAGAAAGAGAAGCTGTGAGTGAGAGAGAGATAGATAAAGAGAAGCTGTGAGTTAGAGAGAGACAGAGAAAGAGCTGTGAGTGAGAGAGAGAAAGAAAGAGAAGCTGTGAGAGAGAGAGAGAGAAGATGTGAGTGTGAGATTGTGAGAGAGAAAGAGAAGCTGTGAGTGAGAGAGAGAAGCTGTGAGTGAGAGAGAGAGAGAAAGAGAAGCTGTGAGTGAGAGAGAGAAAGAGAAGCTGTGAGTGAGAGAGAGAGAAAGAGAAGCTGTGAGTGAGAGAGAGATAAAGAGAAGCTGTGAGTGAGAGAGAGAGAGAAAGAGAAGCTGTGAGTTAGAGAGAGAGAGAGAAAGAGAAGCTGTGAGTGAGAGAGAGAGAGAAAGAGAAGCTGTGTGTGTGTGAGAGAGAGAAGCTGTGAGTGAGAGAGAGAGAAAGAGAAGATGTTAGTGAGATTGAGAGAGAGAGAGAAGCTGTGAGTGAGAGAGAGAGAACCTGTGAGTGAGAGGGAGAGAGAGAAAGAGAAGGTGTGTGTGAGAGAGAAAGAGAAGCTGTGAGTGAGAGAGAGAGAGAAGCTGTGAGTGAGAGAGAGGGAGAGAAGATGTGAGTGAGAGAGAGAAAGAGAAAGAGAAACTGTGAGTGAGTGAGAGAGAGAGATAAAGAGAAGCTGTGAGTGATAGAGAGAGATAAAGAAAAGCTGTGAGTGAGAGAGAGAAAGAGAAGCTGGGAGTGAGTAAGAGAGAGAGAGAGAAGCTGTGAGTGAGAGAGAAAGAAAGAAAGAAAGAGAAGCTGTGAGTGAGTGAGAGAGAGAGAGAAAAACTGTGAGTGAGAGAGAGAGAGAGAGAAAGAGAAGCTGTGAGTGAGAGAGAGAGAAAGAAAGAGAAGCTGTGTGAGAGAGAGAGAGAAGCTGTGAGTTAGAGAGAGAGAGAGAAAGAGAAGCTGTGAGTGAGAGAGAGAGAGAAAGAGAAGCTGTGTGTGTGTGAGAGAGAGAAGCTGTGAGTGAGAGAGAGAGAAAGAAAAGATTTTAGTGAGATTGAGAGAGAGAGAGAGAAGCTGTGAGTGAGAGAGAGAGAACCTGTGAGTGAGAGGGAGAGAGAGAAAGAGAAGGTGTGTGAGAGAGAGAAAGAGAAGCTGTGAGTGAGAGAGAGAGAGAAGCTGTGAGTGAGAGAGAGGGAGAGAAGATGTGACTGAGAGAGAGAAAGAGAAAGAGAAACTGTGAGTGAGTGAGAGAGAGAGATAAAGAGAAGCTGTGAGTGATAGAGAGAGATAAAGAAAAGCTGTGAGTGAGAGAGAGAAAGAGAAGCTGGGAGTGAGTAAGAGAGAGAGAGAGAAGCTGTGAGTGAGAGAGAAAGAAAGAAAGAAAGAGAAGCTGTGAGTGAGTGAGAGAGAGAGAGAGAAACTGTGAGTGAGAGAGAGAGAGAGAGAAAGAGAAGCTGTGAGTGAGAGAGAGAGAAAGAAAGAGAAGCTGTGTGAGAGAGAGAGAGAAGCTGTGAGTGAGAGAGAGAGGGAGAAAGAGAAGCTGTGAGTGAGAGAGAGAGAAAGAGAAGCTGTGAAAGAGAGAGAGAGAAATTGTGAGTGAGTGAGAGAGAGAGAAGCTGTGAGAGAGAGAAGCTGTGAGTGAGAGAGAGAGAGAAGGAGAAGCTGTGAGTGAGATAGAGAGAGAGAAAGAGAAGCTGTGAGTGAGAGAGAGAGAGAGAAGCTGTCTGTGAGAGAGAAAGAGAAGCTGTGAGTGAGAGAGAGAGAGAGTGAGGAGCTGTGAGATAGAGAGAGAAAGAGAAGCTGTGAGTGAGAGAGAGAGAGAAGGTGTGAGTGAGAGAGAAAGAGAAGCTGTGAGTGAGAGAGAAAGAGAAGCTGTGTGTGTGAGAGAGAGAGAAGCTGTGAGAGAGAGAGAGAGAAAGAGAAGCTGTGAGTGAGAGAGAGAGCGAAAGAGAAGCTGTGAGTGAGAGAGTGAGATAAAGAGAAGCTGTGAGTTAGAGAGAGAGAGAAAGAGAATCTGTGAGTGAGAGAGAGAGAAAAAAAGAAGCTGTGAGTGAGAGAGAGAGAGAGAAAGAGAAGCTGTGAGTGAGAGAGAGAGAGAGAAGCTGTGAGTGAGGGTGAGAGAGAAAGAGAAGCTGTGAGTGAGAGAGTGAGAGAAAGAGAAGCTGTGAGTGAGAGAGAGAGAAAGAAAGAGAAGCTGTGAGTGAGAGAGAGAAGCTGTGAGTGAGAGAGAGAGAAAGAGAAGCTCTGAGAGAGAGAGAGAAAGAGAAGCTGTTAGTGTGAGAGAGAGTGAGAAAAAGGGAAGCTGTGAGTGAGCGTGAGAGAGAGAGAAGCTGTTACAGTGGGAGAGAGAAAGAGAGAAAGAGAAGCTGTGAGTGAGAGAGAGAGAAAGAAAGAGAAGCTATGAGTGAGAGAGAGAAGCTGTGAGTGAGAGAGAGAAGGAGAAAGAGAATCTGTGAGTGAGTGAGAGAGAGAGAGAGTAGCTGTGAGTGAGAGAGAGAGAGAGAAGCTGTGAGTGAGTGAGAGAGAGAGTGAAGCTGTGAGTGAGAGAGAGAAAGAGAAGCTGTGAGTGAGAGAGAGAGAAAGAAAGAGAAGCTGTGAGTGAGAGAGAGAGAAGCTGTGAGTGAGAGAGAGAGGGAGAAAGAGAAGCTGTGAGTGAGAGAGAGAGAGAGAGAAAGAGAAGCTGTGAGAGAGAGAGAGAAGTTGTGAGTGAGTGAGAGAGAGAGAAGCTGTGAGAGAGAGAGAGAGAGAAGCTGTGAGTGAGAGAGAGAGAGAAGGAGAAGCTGTGAGTGAGATAGAGAGAGAGAAAGAGAAGCTGTGAGTGAGAGAGAGAGAGAACCTGTGAGTGAGAGAGAAAGAGAAGCTGTGAGTGAGAGAGAGAAAGAGAAGCTGTGAGTGAGAGAGAGAGAGAAAGAAAGAGAAGCTGTGAGTGAGAGAGAGAGAAGCTGTGAGTGAGAGAGAGAGGGAGAAAGAGAAGCTGTGAGTGAGAGAGAGAGAGAGAGAAAGAGAAGCTGTGAGAGAGAGAGAGAAGTTGTGAGTGAGTGAGAGAGAGAGAAGCTGTGAGAGAGAGAGAGAGAGAAGCTGTGAGTGAGAGAGAGAGAGAAGGAGAAGCTGTGAGTGAGATAGAGAGAGAGAAAGAGAAGCTGTGAGTGAGAGAGAGAGAGAACCTGTGAGTGAGAGAGAAAGAGAAGCTGTGAGTGAGAGAGAAAGAGAAGCTGTGTGTGTGAGAGAGAGAGAGAAGCTGTGTGTGAGAGAGAGAGAAAGAGAAGCTGTGAGTGAGAGAGAGAGAGAAAGAGAAGCTGTGAGTGAGAGAGTGAGATAAAGAGAAGCTGTGAGTTAGAGAGAGACAGAGAAAGAGAATCTGTGAGTGAGAGAGAGAGAAAAAAAGAAGCTGTGAGTGAGAGAAAGAGAGAGAGAAAGAGAAGCTGTGAGTGAGTGAGAGAGAGAGAAGCTGTGAGTGAGGGTGAGAGAGAAAGAGAAGCTGTGAGTGAGAGAGTGAGAGAAAGAGAAGCTGTGAGTGAGAGAGAAAGAAAGAAAGAGAAGCTGTGAGTGAGAGAGAGAAGCTGTGAGTGAGAGAGAAAGAGAATCTGTGAGTGAGAGTGAGAGAGAAGCTGTGAGTGAGAGAGAAAGAGAAGCTGTGAGTGAGAGAGAAAGAGAAGCTGTGTGTGTGAGAGAGAGAGAAGCTGTGAGTGAGAGAGAGAGAAAGAGAAGCTGTGAGTGAGAGAGAGAGAGAAAGAGAAGCTGTGAGTGAGAGAGAGAGAGAAAGAGAAGCTGTGAGAGAGAGAAAGAGAAGCTGTGAGTGAGAGAGAAAGAGAAGCTGTGAGTGAGAGAGAGAGAGAAAGAGAAGCTGTGAGTGAGAGAGAGAGAAAGAGAAGCTGTGAGTGAGAGAGAGAGAGAGAAAGAGAAGCTGTGTGAGAGAGAGAGAAGCTGTGAGTGAGAGAGAAAGAAAGAAATAGAAGCTGTGAGTGAGTGAGTGAGAGAGAAGCCATGAGTGAGAGAGAGAGAGAAGCTGTGAGTGAGAGAGAAAGGGAAAGAGAGGCTGTGAGTGAGAGAGAGAGAGAGAAAGAGAAGGTGTGAGTGAGAGAGAGAGAGAAAGAGAAGCTGTGAGAGAGAGAGAGAAGCTGTGAGTGAGAGAGAAAGAAAGAAATAGAAGCTGTGAGTGAGTGAGAGAGAGAGAAGCTGTGAGTGAGAGAGAGAGAGAAGCTGTGAGTGAGAGAGAGAGAGAGAGAAAGAGAAGCTGTGAGTGAGAGAGAGAAAGAGAAGTTGTGAGAGAGAGAAAGGGAAGCTGTGAGTGAGAGAGAAAGAGAAGCTGTGAGTGAGGGAGAGAGAAAGAGAAGCTGTGAGAGAGAGAGAGAAGCTGTGAGTGAGAGAGAGAGAGAAAGAGAAGCTGTGTGAGAGAGAGAAGCTGTGAGTGAGAGAGAAAGAAAGAAATAGAAGCTGTGAGTGAGTGAGAGAGAGAGAAGCTGTGAGTGAGTGAGAGAGAGAGAAGCTGTGAGTGAGAGAGAAAGGGAAAGAGAGGCTGTGAGTGAAAGAGAGAGAGAGAAGCTGTGAGTGAGAGAGAGAGAAGCTGTGAGTGAGAGAGAAAGAGAAGTTGTGAGTGAGAGAGAAAGAGAAGCTATGAGTTAGAGAGAGAGAGTGAAAGAGAAGCTGTGAGTGAGAGAGAGAGAGAGTGAGGAGCTGTGAGATAGAGAGAGAAAGAGAAGCTGTGAGTGAGAGAGAGAGAGAAACTGTGAGTGAGAGAGAAAGAGAAGCTGTGAGTGAGAGAGAAAGAGAAGCTGTGTGTGTGTGTGAGAGAGAGAAGCTGTGAGTGAGAGAGAGAGAAAGAGAAGCTGTGAGTGAGAGAGAGAGAAAGAGAAGCTGTGAGTGAGAGAGTGAGATAAAGAGAAGCTGTGAGTTAGAGAGAGACAGAGAAAGAGAAGCTGTGAGTGAGAGAGAGAGAAAAAAAGAAGCTGTGAGTGAGAGAGAGAAAGAGAGAGAAAGAGAAGCTGTGAGTGAGAGAGAGAGAGAGAAGCTGTGAGTGAGAGTGAGAGAGAAAGAGAAGCTGTGAGTGAGAGAGTGAGAGAAAGAGAAGCTGTGAGTGAGAGAGAGAGAAAGAAAGAGAAGCTGTGAGTGAGAGAGAGAAGCTGTGAGTGAGAGAGAGAGAAAGAGAAGCTCTAAGTGAGAGAGAGAGAAAGAGAAGCTGTGAGTGTGAGAGAGAGTGAGAAAAAGGGAAGCTGTGAGTGAGCGTGAGAGAGAGAAGCTGTGACAGTGGGAGAGAGAAAGAGAGAAAGAGAAGCTGTGAGTGAGAGAGAGAGAAAGAAAGAAAGAGAAGTTATGAGTGAGAGAGAGAGAAGCTGTGAGTGAGAGAGAGAAGGAGAAAGAGAATCTGTGAGTGAGAGAGAGAGAGAGTAGCTGTGAGTGAGAGAGAGAGAGAAGCTATGAGTGAGTGAGAGAGAGAGAGAAGCTGTGAGTGAGAGAGAGAAAGAGAAGCTGTGAGTGAGAGAAAGAGAGAGAGAGAAAGAGAAGCTGTGAGTGAGAGAGAGATAAAGAGAAGCTGTGAGTTAGAGAGAGAGAGAAAGAGAAGCTGTGAGTGAGAGAGAGAGAGAAAGAGAAGCTGTGTGAGAGAGAGAATCTGTGAGTGAGAGAGAGAGAGGGAAAGAAAGAGAAGATGTCAGTGAGAGAGGGAGAGAGAGAGAGAAGCTGTGAGTGAGAGAGAGAGAGAAAGATAAGTTGTGTGAGAGAGGGAGAGAAAGATAAGCTGTGAGTGAGAGAGAGAGAGTGAGAAGCTGTGAGTGAGAGAGAGAGAGAGAGAAGCTGTGAGTGAGAGAGAGAGAGAGAAAGAGAAGCTGTGAGTGAGAGAGAGAGAGAAAGAGAAGCTGAGAGAGAGAGAGAGAGAAGCTGTGAGTGAGAGAGAAAGAAAGAAATAGAAGCTGTGAGTGAGTGAGAGAGAGAGAAGCTGTGAGTGAGAGAGAGAGAGAAGCTGTGAGTGAGAGAGAGAGAGAAAGAGAAGCTGTGAGTGAGAGAGAGAGAGAAAGAGAAGCTGTGAGAGAGAGAAAGAGAAGCTGTGAGTGAGAGAGAAAGAGAAGCTGTGAGTGAGAGAGAGAGAGAAAGAGAAGCTGTGAGTGAGAGAGAGAGAAAGAAAAGCTGTGAGTGAGAGAGAGAGAGAGAGAAAGAGAAGCTGTGTGAGAGAGAGAGAAGCTGTGAGTGAGAGAGAAAGAAAGAAATAGAAGCTGTGAGTGAGTGAGTGAGAGAGAAGCCATGAGTGAGAGAGAGAGAGAGAAGCTGTGAGTGAGAGAGAAAGGGAAAGAGAGGCTGTGAGTGAGAGAGAGAGAGAGAGAAAGAGAAGGTGTGAGTGAGAGAGAGAGAGAAAGAGAAGCTGTGAGAGAGAGAGAAGCTGTGAGTGAGAGAGAAAGAAAGAAATAGAAGCTGTGAGTGAGTGAGAGAGAGAGAAGCTGTGAGTGAGAGAGAGAGAGAAGCTGTGAGTGAGAGAGAGAGAGAGAGAAAGAGAAGCTGTGAGTGAGAGAGAGAAAGAGAAGTTGTGAGAGAGAGAAAGGGAAGCTGTGAGTGAGAGAGAGAGAGAGAAAGAGAAGCTGTGTGAGAGAGAGAAGCTGTGAGTGAGAGAGAAATAAAGAAAGAAATAGAAGCTGTGAGTGAGTGAGTGAGAGAGAAGCTGTGAGTGAGAGAGAAAGGGAAAGAGAGGCTGTGAGTGAAAGAGAGAGAGAGAGAAGCTGTGAGTAAGAGAGAGAGAGAAGCTGTGAGTGTGAGAGAAAGAGAGGCTGTGAGTGAGAGAGAGAGAGAGAAGCTGAGTGAGAGAGAGATAAAGAGAAGCTGTGAGTTAGAGAGAGAGAGAAAGAGAAGCTGTGAGTGAGACAGAGAGAAAGAGAAGCTGTGTGTGTGTGAGAGAGAGAGAAGCTGTGAGTGAGTGAGAGAGAAAGAGAAGCTGTGAGTGAGAGAGAAAGCTGTGAATGAGAGAGAAAGAGAAAGAGAAGCTGTGAGTGAGAGAGAGAGAAGCTGTGAGTGAGAGAGAGAGAGAAACTGTGAGTGAGAGAGAGAGAGAGAAGCTGTGAGTGAGTGAGTGAGAGAGAGAGAAGCTGTGAGTGAGAGAGAGAGAGAAAGAGAAGCTGTGAGTGAGTGAGTGAGAGACAAGGTGTGAGTGAGAGAGAGAGAGAGAAGCTGTGAGTGAGAGGGAAAGAAAGATAGAGAAGCTGTGAGTGAGAGAGAGAGAGAAAGAGAAGCTGTGAGTGAGAGAGAGAGAGAGAGAGAGAAGCTGTGAGTGAGAGAGAGAGAGAAAGAAAGAGAAGCTGTGAGTGAGAGAGAGAGAAAGTGAAGATGTGAGTGAGAGAGAGAAAGAGGTGTGAGTGAGAGAGAGAGAAAGAGAAGCTGTGAGAGAGAGAGAGAAAGAGAAGCTGTGACTGAGAGACAGATAAAGACAAGTTGTGAGTTAGAGAGAGACAGAGAGAGAGAGAGAGTAGCTGTGAGTGAGAAAGAGAGAGAAGCTGTGAGTGAGAGAGAGAGAGAGAAAGAGATGTGAGTGAGAGAGAGAAAGAGAAACTGTGAGTGAGAGAGAGAGAGGGAAGGAAAGAGAAGCTGTGAGTGAGAGAGAGATAAAGAGAAGCTGTGAGTTAGAGAGAGACAGAGAAAGAGAAGCTGTGAGTGAGAGAGAGAGAGAGAAGCTGTGAGTGAGAGAGAGAGAGAAAGAGAAGCTGTGAGTGTGAGAGAGAGAGAGATAGAGAAGCTGTGAGTGAGAGAGAGAGAGAGAAAGAAAAGCTGTGAGCGAGGGAGTGAGAGAAAGAGAAGCTGTGAGTATGAGAGTGAGAAAGAAAGAGAAGCTGTGAGTGAGAGAGAGAGGGTGAAAGAGAAGCTGTGATTGTGAGAGAGAGGGAGAAAAAGGGAAGCTGTGAGTGAGCGTGAGAGAGAGAGAGAAGCTGTGACAGTGGGAGAGAGAGAGAGAAAGAGAAGTTGTGAGTGAGAGAGAGAGAAAGAAAGAGAAGCTATGAGCGAGAGAGAGAGAAGCTATGAGTGAGAGAGAGAAGGAGAAAGAGAATCTGTGAGTGAGAGAGAGAGGGAAAGAGAATCTGTGAGTGAGAAAGAGAGACAGAGAAAGAGAAGCTGTGAGTGAGAGAGAGAGAGCTAGAAGCTGTGAGTGAGTGAGAGAGAGAAAGGGAAGGTGTAATTGCGAGAGAGAGAGAAAGAGGAGCTGTGAGTGAGAGAGAGATAGAGAAGCTGTGAGTTAGAGAGAGAGAGAGAGAGAGAGAAGCTGTGAGTGAGAGAGAGAGAGAGAGAGAATCTGTGAGTGAGAGAGAGAGAGAGAAGCTGTGAGTAAGAGAGAGAAAGAGAAGCTGTGAGTGAGAGAGAGAGAGAGAAAGAGAAGCTGTGAGTGAAAGAGAGAGAGAGAAAGAGAAGCTGTGAGTGAGAGATAGATAGATAAAGAGAAGCTGTGAGTTAGAGAGAGACAGAGAAAGAGCTGTGAGTGAGAGAGAGAAAGAAAGAGAAGCTGTGAGAGAGAGAGAGAGAAGATGTGAGTGTGAGATTGTGAGAGAGAAAGAGAAGCTGTGAGTGAGAGAGAGAAGCTGTGAGTGAGAGAGAGAGAGAAAGAGAAGCTGTGAGTGAGAGAGAGAAAGAGAAGCTGTGAGTGAGAGAGAGAGAGAAAGAGAAGCTGTGAGTGAGAGAGAGATAAAGAGAAGCTGTGAGTGAGAGAGAGAGAGAAAGAGAAGCTGTGAGTTAGAGAGAGAGAGAGAAAGAGAGGCTGTGAGTGAGAGAGAGAGAGAAAGAGAAGCTGTGTGTGTGTGAGAGAGAGAAGCTGTGAGTGAGAGAGAGAGAAAGAGAAGATGTTAGTGAGATTGAGAGAGAGAGAAGCTGTGAGTGTGAGAGAGAGAACCTGTGAGTGAGAGGGAGAGAGAGAAAGAGAAGGTGTGTGAGAGAGAGAAAGAGAAGCTGTGAGTGAGAGAGAGAGAGAAGCTGTGAGTGAGAGAGAGGGAGAGAAGATGTGAGTGAGAGAGAGAAAGAGAAAGAGAAACTGTGAGTGAGTGAGAGAGAGAGATCAAGAGAAGCTGTGAGTGATAGAGAGAGATAAAGAAAAGCTGTGAGTGAGAGAGAGAAAGAGAAGCTGGGAGTGAGTAAGAGAGAGAGAGAGAAGCTGTGAGTGAGAGAGAAAGAAAGAAAGAAAGAGAAGCTGTGAGTGAGTGAGAGAGAGAGAGAGAAACTGTGAGTGAGAGAGAGAGAGAGAGAAAGAGAAGCTGTGAGTGAGAGAGAGAGAAAGAAAGAGAAGCTGTGAGAGAGAGAGAGAGAAGCTGTGAGTTAGAGAGAGAGAGAGAAAGAGAAGCTGTGAGTGAGAGAGAGAGAGAAAGAGAAGCTGTGTGTGTGTGAGAGAGAGAAGCTGTGAGTGAGAGAGAGAGAAAGAAAAGATGTTAGTGAGATTGAGAGAGAGAGAGAGAAGCTGTGAGTGAGAGAGAGAGAACCTGTGAGTGAGAGGGAGAGAGAGAAAGAGAAGGTGTGTGAGAGAGAGAAAGAGAAGCTGTGAGTGAGAGGGAGAGAAGATGTGACTGAGAGAGAGAAAGAGAAAGAGAAACTGTGAGTGAGTGAGAGAGAGAGATAAAGAGAAGCTGTGAGTGATAGAGAGAGATAAAGAAAAGCTGTGAGTGAGAGAGAGAAAGAGAAGCTGGGAGTGAGTAAGAGAGAGAGAGAGAAGCTGTGAGTGAGAGAGAAAGAAAGAAAGAAAGAGAAGCTGTGAGTGAGTGAGAGAGAGAGAGAGAAACTGTGAGTGAGAGAGAGAGAGAGAGAAAGAGAAGCTGTGAGTGAGAGAGAGAGAAAGAAAGAGAAGCTGTGAGAGAGAGAGAGAGAAGCTGTGAGTGAGAGAGAGAGGGAGAAAGAGAAGCTGTGAGTGAGAGAGAGAGAAAGAGAAGCTGTGAAAGAGAGAGAGAGAAATTGTGAGTGAGTGAGAGAGAGAGAAGCTGTGAGAGAGAGAAGCTGTGAGTGAGAGAGAGAGAGAAGGAGAAGCTGTGAGTGAGATAGAGAGAGAGAAAGAGAAGCTGTGAGTGAGAGAGAGAGAGAGAAGCTGTGTGTGAGAGAGAAAGAGAAGCTGTGAGTGAGAGAGAGAGAGAGTGAGGAGCTGTGAGATAGAGAGAGAAAGAGAAGCTGTGAGTGAGAGAGAGAGAGAAGGTGTGAGTGAGAGAGAAAGAGAAGCTGTGAGTGAGGGTGAGAGAGAAAGAGAAGCTGTGAGTGAGAGAGTGAGAGAAAGAGAAGCTGTGAGTGAGAGAGCGAGCGAAAGAGAAGCTGTGAGTGAGAGAGTGAGATAAAGAGAAGCTGTGAGTTAGAGAGAGAGAGAAAGAGAATCTGTGAGTGAGAGAGAGAGAAAAAAAGAAGCTGTGAGTGAGAGAGAGAGAGAGAAAGAGAAGCTGTGAGTGAGAGAGAGAGAGAGAAGCTGTGAGTGAGGGTGAGAGAGAAAGAGAAGCTGTGAGTGAGAGAGTGAGAGAAAGAGAAGCTGTGAGTGAGAGAGAGAGAAAGAAAGAGAAGCTGTGAGTGAGAGAGAGAAGCTGTGAGTGAGAGAGAGAGAAAGAGAAGCTCTGAGAGAGAGAGAGAAAGAGAAGCTGTTAGTGTGAGAGAGAGTGAGAAAAAGGGAAGCTGTGAGTGAGCGTGAGAGAGAGAGAAGCTGTTACAGTGGGAGAGAGAAAGAGAGAAAGAGAAGCTGTGAGTGAGAGAGAGAGAAAGAAAGAGAAGCTATGAGTGAGAGAGAGAAGCTGTGAGTGAGAGAGAGAAGGAGAAAGAGAATCTGTGAGTGAGTGAGAGAGAGAGAGAGTAGCTGTGAGTGAGAGAGAGAGAGAGAAGCTGTGAGTGAGTGAGAGAGAGAGTGAAGCTGTGAGTGAGAGAGAGAAAGAGAAGCTGTGAGTGAGAGAGAGAGAGAAAGAAAGAGAAGCTGTGAGTGAGAGAGAGAGAAGCTGTGAGTGAGAGAGAGAGAGGGAGAAAGAGAAGCTGTGAGTGAGAGAGAGAGAGAGAGAAAGAGAAGCTGTGAGAGAGAGAGAGAAGTTGTGAGTGAGTGAGAGAGAGAGAAGCTGTGAGAGAGAGAGAGAGAGAAGCTGTGAGTGAGAGAGAGAGAGAAGGAGAAGCTGTGAGTGAGATAGAGAGAGAGAAAGAGAAGCTGTGAGTGAGAGAGAGAGAGAACCTGTGAGTGAGAGAGAAAGAGAAGCTGTGAGTGAGAGAGAAAGAGAAGCTGTGTGTGTGTGAGAGAGAGAGAAGCTGTGTGTGTGAGAGAGAGAAAGAGAAGCTGTGAGTGAGAGAGAGAGAAAGAGAAGCTGTGAGTGAGAGAGTGAGATAAAGAGAAGCTGTGAGTTAGAGAGAGACAGAGAAAGAGAATCTGTGAGTGAGAGAGAGAGAAAAAAAGAAGCTGTGAGTGAGAGAAAGAGAGAGAGAAAGAGAAGCTGTGAGTGAGTGAGAGAGAGAGAAGCTGTGAGTGAGGGTGAGAGAGAAAGAGAAGCTGTGAGTGAGAGAGTGAGAGAAAGAGAAGCTGTGAGTGAGAGAGAAAGAAAGAAAGAGAAGCTGTGAGTGAGAGAGAGAAGCTGTGAGTGAGAGAGAAAGAGAATCTGTGAGTGAGAGAGAGAGAGAAGCTGTGAGTGAGAGAGAAAGAGAAGCTGTGAGTGAGAGAGAAAGAGAAGCTGTGTGTGTGAGAGAGAGAGAAGCTGTGAGTGAGAGAGAGAGAAAGAGAAGCTGTGAGTGAGAGAGAGAGAGAAAGAGAAGCTGTGAGTGAGAGAGTGAGATAAAGAGAAGCTGTGAGTTAGAGAGAGACAGAGAAAGAGAAGCTGTGAGTGAGAGAGAGAGAGAGAAGCTGTGAGTGAGAGAGAGAGAGAAGCTGTGAGTGAGAGTGAGAGAGAAAGAGAAGCTGTGAGTGAGAGAGTGAGAGAAAGAGAAGCTGTGAGTGAGAGAGAGAGAGAGAAAGAGAAGCTGTGAGTGAGAGAGAGAAGCTGTGAGTGAGAGAGAGAGAGAAAGAGATGCTCTGAGTGAGAGAGAGAGAAAGAGAAGCTGTGAGTGTGAGAGAGAGTGAGAAAAAGGGAAGTTGTGAGTGAGCATGTGAGAGAGAGAAGCTGTGACAGTGGGAGAGAGAAAGAGAGAAAGAGAAGCTGTGAGTGAGAGAGAGAGAAAGAAAGAGAAGCTATGAGTGAGAGAGAGAGAGAAGCTGTGAGTGAGAGAGAGAAGGAGAAAGAGAATCTGTGAGTGAGAGAGAGAGAGAGAGTAGCTGTGAGTGAGAGAGAAAGCTGTGAGTGAGTGAGAGAGAGAGAGAAGCTGTGAGTGAGAGAGAGAAAGAGAAGCTGTGAGTGAGAGAAAGAGAGAGAGAGAAAGAGAAGCTGTGAGTGAGAGAGAGATAAAGAGAAGCTGTGAGTTAGAGAGAGAGAGAAAGAGAAGTTGTGAGTGAGAGAGGGAGAGAAAGAGAAGCTGTGTGAGAGAGAGAATCTGTGAGTGAGAGAGAGAGAGAAAGAGAAGATATCAGTGAGAGAGGGAGAGAGAGAGAGAAGCTGTGTGAGAGAGAGAGAGAGAAAGATAAGCTGTGTGAGAGAGGGAGAGAAAGAGAAGCTGTGACTGAGAGAGAGAGAGAGTGAGAAGCTGTGAGTGAGAGAGAAAGAGAGAGAAGCTGTGAGTGAGAGAGAAAGAGAAGCTGTGAGTGAGAGAGAAAGAGAAGCTGTGTGTGTGTGAGAGAGAGAGAAGCTGTGTGTGAGAGAGAGAGAAAGAGAAGCTGTGAGTGAGAGAGAGAGAGAAAGAGAAGCTGTGAGTGAGAGAGATAAAGAGAAGCTGTGAGTTAGAGAGAGACGGAGAAACAGAATCTGTGAGTGAGAGAGAGAGAAAAAAAGAAGCTGTGAGTGAGAGAAAGAGAGAGAGAAAGAGAAGCTGTGAGTGAGTGAGAGAGAGAGAAGCTGTGAGTGAGGGTGAGAGAGAAAGAGAAGCTGTGTGAGAGAGTGAGAGAAAGAGAAGCTGTGAGTAAGAGAGAAAGAAAGAAAGAGAAGCTGTGAGTGAGAGAGAGAAGCTGTGAGTGAGAGAGAAAGAGAATCTGTGAGTGAGAGAGAGAGA
Source organism: Bradypodion ventrale (assembly GCA_035047345.1). Lineage (NCBI taxonomy): Eukaryota > Metazoa > Chordata > Lepidosauria > Squamata > Chamaeleonidae > Bradypodion > Bradypodion ventrale. The sequence goes on along the minus strand of JAWDJE010000018.1, from coordinate 6,791,614 downwards.
AGCTGTGAGTGAGAGAGAAAGAGAAGCTGTGAGTGAGAGAGAAAGAGAAGCTGTGTGTGTGTGAGAGAGAGAAGCTGTGAGTGAGAGAGAGAGAAAGAGAAGCTGTGAGTGAGACAGAGAGAGAAAGAGAAGCTGTGAGTGAGAGAGTGAGATAAAGAGAAGCTGTGAGTTAGAGAGAGACAGAGAAAGAGAAGCTGTGAGTGAGAGAGAGAGAGAGAGAGAAGCTGTGAGTGAGAGAGAGAGAAGCTGTGAGTGAGAGTGAGAGAGAAAGAGAAGCTGTGAGTGAGAGAGTGAGAGAAAGAGAAGCTGTGAGTGAGAGAGAGAGAAAGAAAGAGAAGCTGTGAGTGAGAGAGAGAAGCTGTGAGTGAGAGAGAGAGAGAAAGAGATGCTCTGAGTGAGAGAGAGAGAAAGAGAAGCTGTGAGTGTGAGAGAGAGTGAGAAAAAGGGAAGTTGTGAGTGAGTGTGTGAGAGAGAGAAGCTGTGACAGTGGGAGAGTGAAAGAGAGAAAGAGAAGCTGTGAGTGAGAGAGAGAGAGAAAGAAAGAGAAGCTATGAGTGAGAGAGAGAGAGAAGCTGTGAGTGAGAGAGAGAAGGAGAAAGAGAATCTGTGAGTGAGAGAGAGAGGGAGATAGAGTAGCTGTGAGTGAGAGAGAAAGCTGTGAGTGAGTGAGAGAGAGAGAGAATCTGTGAGTGAGAGAGAGAAAGAGAAGCTGTGAGTGAGAGAAAGAGAGAGAGAGAAAGAGAAGCTGTGAGTGAGAGAGAGATAAAGAGAAGCTGTGAGTTAGAGAGAGAGAGAAAGAGAAGTTGTGAGTGAGAGAGGGAGAGAAAGAGAAGCTGTGTGTGAGAGAGAATCTGTGAGTGAGAGAGAGAGAGAAAGAGAAGATATCAGTGAGAGAGGGAGAGAGAGAGAGAGAAGCTGTGAGAGAGAGAGAGAGAGAAAGATAAGCTGTGTGAGAGAGGGAGAGAAAGAGAAGCTGTGAGTGAGAGAGAGAGAGAGTGAGAAGCTGTGAGTGAGAGAGAAAGAGAGAGAAGCTGTGAGTGAGAGAGAGAGAGAGAGAGAAAGAGAAGCTGTGAGTGAGAGAGAGAGAGAGAAAGAGAAGCTGTGAGAGAGAGAGAGAAGCTGTGAGTGAGAGAGAAAGAAAGAAATAGAAGCTGTGAGTGAGTGAGAGAGAAGCTGTGAGTGTGTGAGAGAGAGAAGATGTGAGTGAGAGAGAGAGAGAGAAAGAGAAGCTGTGAGTGAGAGAGAGAGAGAGAAAGAGAAGCTGTGAGAGAGAGAAAGAGAAGCTGTGAGTGAGAGAGAAAGAGAAGCTGTGAGTGAGAGAGATAGAGAAAGAGAAGCTGTGAGTGAGAGAGAGAGAAAGAGAAGCTGTGAGTGAGACAGAGAGAGGAAGAGAAACTGTGAGAGAGAGAGAGAAGCTGTGAGTGAGAGAGAAAGAAAGAAATAGAAGCTGTGAGTGAGTGAGAGAGAGAGAAGCTGTGAGTGAGTGAGAGAGAGAGAAGCTGTGAGTGACAGAGAAAGGGAAAGAGAGGCTGTGAGTGAGAGAGAGAGAGAGAGTGAAGCTGTGAGTGAGAGAGAGAGAGAAAGCGAAGATGTGAGAGAGAGAGAGAGAAGCTGTGAGTGAGAGAGAAAGAAAGAAATAGAAGCTGTGAGTGAGTGAGAGAGAGAGAAGCTGTGAGTGAGAGAGAGAGAGAAGCTGTGAGTGAGAGAGAGAAAGAGAAGCTGTGAGTGAGAGAGAGAGAGAAAGAGAAGCTGTGAGTGAGAGAGAGATAAAGAGAAGCTTTGAGTTAGAGAGAGAGAGAAAGAGAAGCTGTGAGTGAGAGAGAGAGAAGCTGTGAGTGAGAGAGAGAGGGAGAATGTGAAGCGGTGAGTGAGAGAGAGAGAGATAGAGAAGCTGTGAGTGAGAGAGAGAGCGAGAAAAAAAGAATCTGTGAGTGAGAGAGAGAGAGAGAAGCTGTGAGTGAGAGAGAGAGAGAGAGAAGCTGTGAGTGAGAGAGAGAAAGAGAAGCTGTGAGTGAGAGAGAGAGAGAAAGAGAAGCTGTGAGTGAGAGAGAGATAAAGAGAAGCTGTGAGTTAGAGAGAGACAGAGAAAGAGAAGCTGTGAGTGAGAGAGAGAGAGAAGCTGTGAGTGAGAGAGAGAGAGAGAAGCTGTGAGTGAGAGAGAAAGAGAGGCTGTGAGTGAGAGAGAGAGGGTGAAAGCGAAGCTGAGATTGTGAGAGAGAGGGAGAAAAAGGGAAGCTGTCAGTGAGCGTGAGAGAGAGAGAGAGAAGCTGTGACAGTGGGAGAGAGAGAAAGAGAAGCTGTGAGTGAGTGAGAGAGAAAGAAAGAGAAGCTATGAGTGTGAGAGAGAGAAGCTGTAAGTGAGAGAGAGAGGGAGAAAGAGAAGCTGTGAGAGAGATAGAGAAAGAGAAGCTGTGAGTGAGAGAGAGAGACAGAGAAAGAGAACCTGTGAGTGAGAGAGAGAGAGCTAGAAGTTGTGAGTGAGTGAGGGAGAGACAAGCTGTGAGTGAGAGAGAGAAAGAGAAGCTGTGAGTGAGAGAGAGAGAAAGAGAAGCTGTGAGTGAGAGAGAGATAAAGAGAAGCTGTGAGTTAGAGAGAGAGAGAAAGAGAAGCTGTGAGTGAGAGAGAGAGAAGCTGTGAGTGAGAGAGAGAGGGAGAAAGTGAAGCGGTGAGTGAGAGAGAGAGAGAGAGAAGCTGTGAGTGAGAGAGAGAGCGAGAAAAAAGAATCTGTGAGTGAGAGAGAGAGAAGCTGTGAGTAAGAGAGAGAGAGAGAAGCTGTGAGTGTGAGAGAGAAAGAGAAGCTGTGAGTGAGTGAAAGAGAGAGAAGTTGTGAGTGAGAGAGAGAAAGAGAAGCTGTGAGTTTGTGTGAGAGAGAAAGAGAAGCTGTGAGTGAGAGAGAGAGAGAAAGAGAAGCTGTGTGTGAGAGAGAGAGAAGCTGTGAGTGAGAGAGAGAGAGAAAGAGAAGATGTTAGTGAGAGAGTGAGAGAGAGAAAGAGAAGTTGTGAGTGAGAGAGAGAGAAGCTGTGAGTGAGAGAGAGAGAGAGAAAGAGAAGGTGTGTGTGTGAGAGAGAAAGAGAAGCTGTGAGTGAGAGAGAGAGAGAAGATGTGAGTGTGAGAGAGAAGATGTGAGTGAGAGAAAGAGAAAGAGAAGCTGTGAGTGAGTGTGAGAGAGAGATAAAGAGAAGCTGTGAGTGATAGAGAGAGATAAAGAAAAGCTGTGAGTGAGAGAGAGAAAGAGAAGCTGGGAGTGAGTAAGAGAGAGAAAGAGAAGCTGTGAGTGAGAGAGAGAGAGAGAAGCTGTGAGTGAGAGAGAGAGAGAAGCTGTGAGTGAGAAAGAAAGAAAGAAAGAGAAGCTGTGAGTGAGTGAGAGAGAGAGAAACTGTGAGTGAGAGAGAAAGAGAAGCTGTGAGTGAGAGAGAGAGAAAGAGAAGCTGTGTGTGAGAGAGAGAAAAAGAGAAGCTGTGAGTGAGAGAGAGAGAGAGAGAAAGAGAAGCTGTGAGATAGAGAGAGAGGAGCTGTGAGTGAGAGAGAGAGAAAGAAATAGAAGCTGTGAGTGAGTGAGAGCGAGAGCTGTGAGTGAGAGAGAGAGATAGAAGCTGTGAGTGAGAGAGAAAGGGAAAGAGAGGCTGTGAGTGTGAGAGAGAGAGAGAAAGAGAAGCTGTGAGTGAGAGAGAGAGAGAAAGAGAAGCTGTGTGAGAGAGAGAGAAGCTGTGAGTGAGATAGAAAGAAAGAAATAGAAGCTGTGAGTGAGTGAGAGAGAGAGAAGCTGTGAGTGAGAGAGAGAGAAGCTGTGAGTGAGAGAGAGAGAGAGAAAGAGAAGCTGTGAGTGAGAGAGAGAGAGAAAGAGAAGCTGTGAGAGAGAGAAAGAGAAGCTGTGAGTGACAGAGAAAGAGAAGCTGTGAGTGAGAGAGAGAGAGAAAGAGAAGCTGTGAGTGAGAGAGAGAGAGAGAAGCTGTGAGTGAGAGAGAGAGAGAAAGAGAAGCTGTGTGAGAGAGAGAGAGAAGCTGTGAGTGAGAGGGAAAGAAAGAAATAGAAGGTGTGAGTGAGTGAGAGAGAGAGAAGCTGTGAGTGAGAGAGAGAGAGAAGCTGTGAGTGAGAGAGAAAGGGAAAGAGAGGCTGTGAGTGAGTGAGAGAGAGAGAGAAGCTGTGAGTGAGAGAGAGAGAGAAGCTGTGAGTGAGAGAGAAAGAGAGGCTGTGAGTGAGAGAGAGAGAGAAGCTGAGTGAGAGAGATATAAAGAGAAGCTTTGAGTTAGAGAGAGAGAGAAAGAGAAGCTGTGAGTGAGAAAGAGAGAAAGAGAAGCTGTGTGTGTGTGAGAGAGAGAGAAGCTGTGAGTGAGAGAGAGAGAGAGAGAGAAGCTGTGAGTGAGAGAGAAAGCTGTGAGTGAGAGAGAATGAGAAAGAGAAGCTGTGAGTGAGAGAGAGAGAGAGAAGCTGTGAGTGTGTGAGAGAGAGAAACTGTGAGTGAGAGCGAGAGAGAAGGTGTGAGTGAGTGAGTGAGAGAGATAGAAGCTGTGAGTGAGAGAGAGAAATAAAGAGAAGCTGTGAGTGAGTGAGAGAGATAGAGAGAAGCTGTGAGTGTGAGAGAGAAATAAAGAGAAGCTGTGAGTTAGAGAGAAACAGAGAAAGAGAAGCTGTGAGTGAGAGAGAGAGAAAGAAAGAGAAGCTGTGAGTGTGAGAGAGAGATAAAGAGAAGCTGTGAGTTAGAGAGAGACAGAGAAAGAGAAGCTGTGAGTGAGAGAGTGAGAGAGAAAGAGAAGCTGTGTGAGAGAGAGAGAGAAAGAGAAGCTGTGAGTGAGAGAGAGAGAAAGAAAGAGATGCTGTGAGTGAGAGAGAGAGGGTGAAAGAGAAGCTGTGATTGTGAGAGAGAGGGAGAAAAAGCTGTCAGTGAGCGTGAGAGAGAGAGAGAAGCTGTGACAGTGGGAGAGAGAGAAAGAGAAGCTGTGAGTGAGTGAGAGAGAAAGAAAGAGAAGCAATGAGTGAGAGAGAGAAGCTGTAAGTGAGAGAGAGAGGGAGAAAGAGAAGCTGTGTGTGAGAGAGAGAAAGAGAAGCTGTGAGTGAGAGAGAGAGACAGAGAAAGAGAAGCTGTGAGTGAGAGAGAGAGAGCTAGAAGCTGTGAGTGAGTGAGAGAGAGAGAAGCTGTGAGTGAGAGAGAGAAAGAGAAGCTCTGAGTGAGAGAGAGATAAAGAGAAGCTGTGAGTTAGAGAGAGAGAGAAAGAGAAGCTGTGAGTGAGAGAGAGAGAAGCTGTGAGTGAGAGAGAGAGGGAGAAAGTGAAGCGGTGAGTGAGAGAGAGAGAGAAAGCGAAGCTGTGAGTGACAGAGAGAGTGAGAAAAAAAGAATCTGTGAGTGAGAGAGAGAGAGAAGCTGTGAGTGAGTGAGAGAGAGAGAAGCTGTGAGAGAGAGAGAGAAAGAAAAGCTGTGAGTGAGAGAGAGAGAGAGAAAGAGAAGCTGTGAGTGAGAGAGATATAAAGAGAAGCTGTGAGTTAGAGAGAGACAGAGAAAGAGAAGCTGTGAGTGAGAGAGAGAGAGAAAGAGAAGCTGTGTGTGTGTGTGAGAGAGAGAAGCTGTGAGTGAGAGAGAGAGAGAAAGAGAAGGTGTGTGTGTGTGAGAGAGAAAGAGAAGCTGTGAGTGAGAGAGAGAGAGAAGATGTGAGTGTGAGAGAGAGAAGATGTGAGTGAGAGAAAGGGAAAGAGAAGCTGTGAGTGAGTGAGAGAGAGATAAAGAGAAGCTGTGAGTGTGTGAGAGAGATAAAGAGAAGCTGTGAGTTAGAGAGAGACAGAGAAAGAGAAGCTGTGAGTGAGAGAGTGAGAGAGAAAGAGAAGCTGTGAGTGAGAGAGAGAGAGAAAGATAAGCTGTGAGTGAGAGAGAGAGAAAGAAAGAGATGCTGTGAGTGAGAGAGAGAGGGTGAAAGAGAAGCTGTGATTGTGAGAGAGAGGGAGAAAAAGCTGTCAGTGAGTGTGTGAGAGAGAGAAGCTGTGACAGTGGGAGAGAGAGAAAGAGAAGCTGTGAGTGAGTGAGAGAGAAAGAAAGAGAAGCTATGAGTGAGAGAGTGAAGCTGTAAGTGAGAGAGAGAGGGAGAAAGAGAAGCTGTGTGTGAGAGAGAGAAAGAGAAGCTGTGAGTGAGAGAGACAGACAGAGAAAGAGAAGCTGTGAGAGAGAGAGAGAGAGCTAGAAGGTGTGAGTGAGTGAGAGAGAGAGAAGCTGTGAGTGAGAGAGAGAAAGAGAAGCTGTGAGTGAGAGAGAGAGAGAAAGAGAAGCTGTGAGTGAGAGAGAGATAAAGAGAAGCTGTGAGTTAGAGAGAGAGAGAAAGAGAAGCTGTGAGTGAGAGAGAGAGAAGCTGTGAGTGAGAGAGAGAGGGAGAAAGTGAAGCGGTGAGTGAGAGAGAGAGAGAAAGAAAAGCTGTGAGTGAGAGAGAGAGCGAGAAAAAAGAATGTGTGAGTGAGAGAAAGAGAGAGAAAAGCTGTGAGTGAGAGAGAGAGAGAGAAGCTGTGAGTGAGAGAGAGAGAGAAAGAGAAGCTGTGTGTGACAGAGAGAGAAGCTGTGAGTGAGAGAGAGAGAAAGAGAAGATGTTAGTGAGAGAGTGAGAGAGAGAAAGAGAAGCTGTGAGTGAGAGAGAGAGAGAAAGAGAAGGTGTGTGTGTGAGAGAGAAAGAGAAGCTGTGAGTGTGAGAGAGAGAGAAGATGTGAGTGAGAGAGAGAGAGAAGATGTGAGTGAGAGAAAGAGAAAGAGAAGCTGTGAGTGAGTGAGAGAGAGAGATAAAGAGAAGCTGTGAGTGATAGAGAGAGATAAACAAAAGCTGTGAGTGAGAGAGAGAAAGAGAAGCTGGGAGTGAGTAAGAGAGAGAAAGAGAAGCTGGGAGTGAGAGAGAGAGAGAAGCTGTGAGTGAGAGAGAGAGAGAGAGAAGCTGTGAGTGAGAGAGAAAGAAAGAAAGAGAAGCTGTGAGTGAGTGAGTGAGAGAGAGAGAAACTGTGAGTGAGAGAGAGAGAGAGAGAAAGAGAAGCTGTGAGTGAGAGAGAGAGAGAAAGAAAGAGAAGCTGTGAGTGAGAGATAGAAGCTGTGAGTGAGAGAGAGATGGAGAAAGAGAAGCCGTGGAGAGAGAAAGAAAGAGAAGCTGTGGGTGAGAGAGAGAGAGAAAGTGAAGATGTGAGAGAGAGAAAGAGGTGTGAGTGAGAGAGAGAGAGAAGCTGTGAGTGAGAGAGAGAGAGAAAGAGAAGCTGTGACTGAGAGAGAGAGATAAAGACAAGCTGTGAGTTAGAGAGAGACAGAGAAAGAGAAGCTGTGAGTGAGAGAGAGAGAGAAAGAGATGTGAGTGAGAGAGAAAAAGAGAAACTGTGAGTGAGAGAGAGAGAGAAAGAAAGACAAGCTGTGAGTGAGAGAGAGATAAAGAGAAGCTGTGAGTTAGAGAGAGACAGAGAAAGAGAAGCTGTGAGTGAGAGAGAGAGAGAGAAGCTGTGAGTGAGAGAGAGAAAGAGAAGCTCTGAGTGAGAGAGAGATAAAGAGAAGCTGTGAGTTAGAGAGAGAGAGAAAGAGAAGCTGTGAGTGAGAGAGAGAGAAGCTGTGAGTGAGAGAGAGAGGGAGAAAGTGAAGCGGTGAGTGAGAGAGAGAGAGAAAGCGAAGCTGTGAGTGACAGAGAGAGCGAGAAAAAAAGAATCTGTGAGTGAGAGAGAGAGAGAAGCTGTGAGTGAGTGAGAGAGAGAGAAGCTGTGAGAGAGAGAGAGAAAGAAAAGCTGTGAGTGAGAGAGAGAGAGAGAAAGAGAAGCTGTGAGTGAGAGAGATATAAAGAGAAGCTGTGAGTTAGAGAGAGACAGAGAAAGAGAAGCTGTGAGTGAGAGAGAGAGAGAAAGAGAAGCTGTGTGTGTGTGTGAGAGAGAGAAGCTGTGAGTGAGAGAGAGAGAGAAAGAGAAGGTGTGTGTGTGTGAGAGAGAAAGAGAAGCTGTGAGTGAGAGAGAGAGAGAAGATGTGAGTGTGAGAGAGAGAAGATGTGAGTGAGAGAAAGGGAAAGAGAAGCTGTGAGTGAGTGAGAGAGAGATAAAGAGAAGCTGTGAGTGTGTGAGAGAGATAAAGAGAAGCTGTGAGTTAGAGAGAGACAGAGAAAGAGAAGCTGTGAGTGAGAGAGTGAGAGAGAAAGAGAAGCTGTGAGTGAGAGAGAGAGAGAAAGATAAGCTGTGAGTGAGAGAGAGAGAAAGAAAGAGATGCTGTGAGTGAGAGAGAGAGGGTGAAAGAGAAGCTGTGATTGTGAGAGAGAGGGAGAAAAAGCTGTCAGTGAGTGTGAGAGAGAGAGAAGCTGTGACAGTGGGAGAGAGAGAAAGAGAAGCTGTGAGTGAGTGAGAGAGAAAGAAAGAGAAGCTATGAGTGAGAGAGTGAAGCTGTAAGTGAGAGAGAGAGGGAGAAAGAGAAGCTGTGTGTGAGAGAGAGAAAGAGAAGCTGTGAGTGAGAGAGACAGACAGAGAAAGAGAAGCTGTGAGAGAGAGAGAGAGAGCTAGAAGGTGTGAGTGAGTGAGAGAGAGAGAAGCTGTGAGTGAGAGAGAGAAAGAGAAGCTGTGAGTGAGAGAGAGAGAGAAAGAGAAGCTGTGAGTGAGAGAGAGATAAAGAGAAGCTGTGAGTTAGAGAGAGAGAGAAAGAGAAGCTGTGAGTGAGAGAGAGAGAAGCTGTGAGTGAGAGAGAGAGGGAGAAAGTGAAGCGGTGAGTGAGAGAGAGAGAGAAAGAGAAGCTGTGAGTGAGAGAGAGAGCGAGAAAAAAGAATGTGTGAGTGAGAGAAAGAGAGAGAAAAGCTGTGAGTGAGAGAGAGAGAGAGAAGCTGTGAGTGAGAGAGAGAGAGAAAGAGAAGCTGTGTGTGACAGAGAGAGAAGCTGTGAGTGAGAGAGAGAGAAAGAGAAGATGTTAGTGAGAGAGTGAGAGAGAGAAAGAGAAGCTGTGAGTGAGAGAGAGAGAGAAAGAGAAGGTGTGTGTGTGAGAGAGAAAGAGAAGCTGTGAGTGTGAGAGAGAGAGAAGATGTGAGTGAGAGAGAGAGAGAAGATGTGAGTGAGAGAAAGAGAAAGAGAAGCTGTGAGTGAGTGAGAGAGAGAGATAAAGAGAAGCTGTGAGTGATAGAGAGAGATAAACAAAAGCTGTGAGTGAGAGAGAGAAAGAGAAGCTGGGAGTGAGTAAGAGAGAGAAAGAGAAGCTGGGAGTGAGAGAGAGAGAGAAGCTGTGAGTGAGAGAGAGAGAGAGAGAAGCTGTGAGTGAGAGAGAAAGAAAGAAAGAGAAGCTGTGAGTGAGTGAGTGAGAGAGAGAGAAACTGTGAGTGAGAGAGAGAGAGAGAGAAAGAGAAGCTGTGAGTGAGAGAGAGAGAGAAAGAAAGAGAAGCTGTGAGTGAGAGATAGAAGCTGTGAGTGAGAGAGAGATGGAGAAAGAGAAGCCGTGGAGAGAGAAAGAAAGAGAAGCTGTGGGTGAGAGAGAGAGAGAAAGTGAAGATGTGAGAGAGAGAAAGAGGTGTGAGTGAGAGAGAGAGAGAGAAGCTGTGAGTGAGAGAGAGAGAGAAAGAGAAGCTGTGACTGAGAGAGAGAGATAAAGACAAGCTGTGAGTTAGAGAGAGACAGAGAAAGAGAAGCTGTGAGTGAGAGAGAGAGAGAAAGAGATGTGAGTGAGAGAGAAAAAGAGAAACTGTGAGTGAGAGAGAGAGAGAAAGAAAGACAAGCTGTGAGTGAGAGAGAGATAAAGAGAAGCTGTGAGTTAGAGAGAGACAGAGAAAGAGAAGCTGTGAGTGAGAGAGAGAGAGAGAAGCTGTGAGTGTGAGAGAGAGAGAGAGAGAGAAGCTGAGAGTGAGAGAGAGAGAGAAAGAGAAGCTGTGAGTGAGAGAGTGAGAGAAAGAGAAGCTGTGAGTGAGAGGGAGAGGGTGAAAAAGAAACTGTGTGTGAGAGAGAAGGAGAAAAAGGGAAGCTGTGAGTGAGCGTGAGAGAGAGAGAAGGTGTGACAGTGGGAGTGAGAGAGAGAAAGAGAAGCTGTGAGTGAGAGAAGGAGAAAGAAAGAAAGAGAAGCTATGAGTGAGAGAGAGAAGCTGTGAGTGAGAGAGAGAGGGAGAAAGAGAAGTTATGTGTGAGAGAGAGAGGGAAAGAGAAGCTGTGAGTGTGAGAGAGAGACAGAGAAAGAGAAGCTGTGAGTGAGAGAGAGAGAGCTAGAAGCTGTGAGTGAGTGAGAGAGAGAGAAGCTGTGACTGAGTGAGAGAAAGAGAAGCTGTGAGTGAGAGAGAGAGAGAAAGAGAAGTTGTGAGTGAGAGAGAGATAAAGAGAAGCTGTGAGTTAGAGAGAGAGAGAAAGAGAAGCTGTGAGTGAGAGAGAGAGAGAAAAAGAGAATCTGTGAGTGAGAGAGAGAAAGAGAGAAGCTGTGAGTGAGAGAGAAAGAGACGCTGTGAGTGAGAGAGAGAGAAAGAGAAGCTGTGAGTGAGAGAGAGATAAAGAAGCTGTGAGTTAGAGAGAGACAGAGAAAGAGAAGCTGTGAGTGAGAGAGAGAGAGAAAGAGAAGCTGTGTGTGTGTGAGAGAGAAGCTGTGAGTGAGAGAGAGAGAAAGAGAAGATGTTAGTGAGAGAGTGAGAGAGAGAAAGAGAAGGTGTGTGTGTGAGAGAGAAAGAGAAGCTGTGAGAGAGAGAGAAGATGTGAGTGAGAGAGAGAGAGAGAAGATGTGAGTGAGAGAAAGAGAAAGAGAAGCTGTGAGTGAGTGAGAGAGAGAGATAAAGAGAAGCTGTGAGTGAGAGAGAGAAAGAGAAGCTGGGAGTGAGTAAGAGAGAGAAAGAGAGGCTGTGAGTGAGAGAGAGAGAGAAGCTGTGAGTGAGAGAGAAAGAAAGAAAGAGAAGCTGTGAGTGAGTGAGAGAGAGAGAGAGAAACTGTGAGTGAGAGAGAGAGAGAAAGAGAAACTGTGAGTGAGAGAGAGAGAAGATGTGAGTGAGAGAAAGAGAAAGAGAAGCTGTGAGTGAGTGAGAGAGAGATAAAGAGAAGCTGTGAGTGATAGAGAGAGATAAAGAAAAGCTGTGAGTGAGAGAGAAAGAGAAGCTGGGAGTGAGTAAGAGAGAGAAAGAGAAGCTGTGAGTGAGAGAGAGAGAGAGAGAAGCTGTGAGTGAGAGAGAGAGAGAGAGAAGCTGTGAGTGAGAGAGAAAGAAAGAAAGAGAAGCTGTGAGTGAGTGAGAGAGAGAGAGAGAAACTGTGAGTGAGTGAGAGAGAGAGAAAGAGAAGCTGTGAGTGAGAGAGAGAGAGAAAGAAAGAGAAGCTGTGAGTGAGAGAGAGAGAGAAGCTGTGAGTGAGAGAGAGATGGAGAAAGAGAAGCTGTGTGAGAGAGAGAAAGAAAGAGAATCTGTGAATGAGAGAGAGAAAGAAAGTGAAGATGTGTGAGAGAGAAAGAGGTGTGAGTGAGAGAGAGAGAGAGAGAAGCTGTGAGTGAGAGAGAGAGAAAGAGAAGCTGTGACTGAGAAAGAGATAAAGACAAGCTGTGAGTTAGAGAGAGACAGAGAAAGAGAAGCTGTGAGTGAGAGAGAGAGAGAATGAGATGTGAGTGAGAGAGAGAAAGAGAAACTGTGAGTGAGAGAGAGAGAGAGAAAGAAAGACAAGCTGCGAGTGAGAGTGAGATAAAGAGAAGCTGTGAGTTAGAGAGAGACAGAGAAAGAGAAGCTTGAGTGAGAGAGAGAGAGACGCTGTGAGTGTGAGAGAGATAGAGATAGAGACACTGTGAGTGAGAGAGAGAGAGAGAAAGAAAAGCTGTGAGTGAGAGAGAGAGAAAGAGAAGCTGTGAGTGAGAGAGAGAGGGTGAAAGAGAAACTGTGTGTGAGAGAGAGGGAGAAAAAGGGAAGCTGTGAGTGAGCGTGAGAGAGAGAGAGAAGGTGTGACAGTGGGAGAGAGAGAGAGAAAGAGAAGCTGTGAGTGAGAGAGAGAGAAAGAAAGAAAGAGAAGCTATGAGTGAGAGAGAGAAGCTGTGAGTGAGAGAGAGAGGGAGAAAGAGAAGCTGTGAGTGAGAGAGAGAGGGAAAGAGAAGCTGTGAGTGTGAGAGAGAGACAGAGAAAGAGAAGCTGTGAGTGAGAGAGAGAGCTAGAAACTGTGTGAGTGAGAGAGAGAGAGAAGCTGTGAGTGAGTGAGAGAAAGAGAAGCTGTGAGTGAGAGAGAGAGAGAGAGAGAAGCTGTGAGTGAGAGAGAGATAAAGAGAAGCTGTGAGTTAGAGAGAGAGAGAGAAAGAGAAGCTGTGAGTGAGAGAGAGAGAAAAAAGAGAATCTGTGAGTGAGAGAGAGAAAGCTGTGAGTGAGAGAGAGAAAGAGAGAAGCTGTGTGAGAGAGAAAAACAGAAGCTGTGAGTGAGAGAGAGAGAGAGAAAGAGAAGCTGTGAGTGAGAGAGAGATTAAGAAGCTGTGAGTTAGAGAGAGACAGAGAAAGAGAAGCTGTGAGTGAGAGAGAGAGAGAAAGAGAAGCTGTGTGTGAGATAGAGAAGCTGCGAGTGAGAGAGAGAGAGAAAGAGAAGATGTTAGTGAGAGAGTGAGAGAGAGAAAGAGAAGCTGTGAGTGAGAGTGAGAGAGAAGCTGTGAGTGACAGAGAGAGAGAGAAAGAGAAGTTGTGTGTGTGAGAGAGAGAGAAGCTGTGAGTGAGAGAGAGAGAGAGAAGCTGTCAATGAGAGAGAGAGAGAGAAGATGTGAGTGTGAGAGAGAAAGAGAAAGAGAAGCTGTGAGTGAGTGAGAGAGAGAGAGAGATAAAGAGAAGCTGTGAGTGATAAAGAGAGATAAAGAGAAGCTGTGAGAGAGAGAGAGAGAAGCTGTGAGTGAGAGAGAGAGAGAAAGAGAAGCTGTGAGTGAGTGAGTGAGAGAGAAGCTGTGAGTGAGAGAGAGAGAGAAGCTGTGAGTGAGAGAGAAAGAAAGAGAGAGAAGCTGTGAGTGAGAGAGAGAGAGAGTAAGAGAAGCTGTGAGTGAGAGAGAGAAAGAGAAGCTGGGAGTAAGAGAGAGAAAGAGAAGCTGTGAGTGAGAGAGAGAGAGAGAAGCTGTGAGTGAGAGAGAGAGAGAGAGAAGCTGTGAGTGAGAGAGAAAGAAAGAGAAGCTGTGAGTGAGTGAGAGAGAGAGAGAAACTGTGAGTGAGTGAGAGAGAGAGAGAAAGAGAAGCTGTGAGTGAGAGAGAGAGAAAGAAAGAGAAGCTGTGAGTGAGAGAGAGAGAGAAGCTGTGAGTGAGAGAGAGATGGAGAAAGAGAAGCTGTGTGAGAGAGAGAAAGAAAGAGAATCTGTGAGTGAGAGAGAGAAAGAAAGTGAAGATGTGTGAGAGAGAAAGAGGTGTGAGTGAGAGAGGGAGAAAGAGAAGCTGTGACTGAGAAAGAGATAAAGACAAGCTGTGAGTTAGAGAGAGACAGAGAAAGAGAAGCTGTGAGTGAGAGAGAGAGAGAATGAGATGTGAGTGAGAGAGAGAAAGAGAAACTGTGAGTGAGAGAGAGAGAGAGAAAGAAAGACAAGCTGCGAGTGAGAGAGAGATAAAGAGAAGCTGTGAGTTAGAGAGAGACAGAGAATGAGAAGCTTGAGTGAGAGAGAGAGAGAAGCTGTGAGTGTGAGAGAGATAGAGATAGAGACGCTGTGAGTGAGAGAGAGAGAGAAAGAAAAGCTGTGAGTGAGAGAGTGAGAGAAAGAGAAGCTGAGTGAGAGAGAGAGGGTGAAAGAGAAACTGTGTGTGAGAGAGAGGGAGAAAAAGGGAAGCTGTGAGTGAGCATGAGAGAGAGAGAGAAGGTGTGACAGTGGGAGAGAGAGAGAAAGAGAAGCTGTGAGTGAGAGAGAGAGAAAGAAAGGAAGAGAAGCTATGAGTGAGAGAGAGAAGCTGTGAGTGAGAGAGAGAGGGAGAAAGAGAAGCTGTGAGTGAGAGAGAGAGGGAAAGAGAAGCTGTGAGTGTGAGAGAGAGACAGAGAAAGAGAAGCTGTGAGTGAGAGAGAGCGAGCTAGAAGCTGTGTGTGAGTGAGAGAGAGAGAAGCTGTGAGTGAGTGAGAGAAAGAGAAGCTGTGAGTGAGAGAGAGAGAGAGAGAGAGAAGCTGTGAGTGAGAGAGAGATAAAGAGAAGCTGTGAGTTAGAGAGAGAGAGAGAGAAGCTGTGAGTGAGAGAGAGAGAGAAAAAGAGAATCTGTGAGTGAGAGAGAGAGAGAGAAGCTATGAGTGAGAGAGAGAAAGAGAGAAGCTGTGTGAGAGAGAAAAAGAGAAGCTGTGAGTGAGAGAGAGAGAGAGAAAGAGAAGCTGTGAGTGAGAGAGAGATAAAGAAGCTGTGAGTTAGAGAGAGACAGAGAAAGAGAAGCTGTGAGTGAGAGAGAGAGAAAAAGAGAAGCTGTGTGTGTGAGAGAGAGAAGCTGTGAGTGAGAGAGAGAAAGAGAAGATGTTAGTGAGAGAGTGAGAGAGAGAAAGAGAAGCTGTGAGTGAGAGTGAGAGAGAAGCTGTGAGTGACAGAGAGAGAGAGAAAGAGAAGTTGTGTGTGTGAGAGAGAGAGAAGCTGTGAGTGAGAGAGAGAGAGAGAAGCTGTCAATGAGAGAGAGAGAGAGAGAAGATTTGAGTGTGAGAGAGAAAGAGAAAGAGAAGCTGTGAGTGAGTGAGAGAGAGAGAGAGATAAAGAGAAGCTGTGAGTGATAAAGAGAGATAAAGAGAAGCTGTGTGTGAGAGAGAGAAGCTGTGAGTGAGAGAGAGAGAGAAAGAGAAGCTGTGAGTGAGTGAGTGAGAGAGAAGGTGTGAGTGAGAGAGAGAGAGAAGCTGTGAGTGAGAGAGAAAGAAAGAGAGAGAGAAGCTGTGAGTGAGAGAGAGAGAGAGTAAGAGAAGCTTTGAGTGAGAGAGAGAGAGAAAGAGAAGCTGTGAGTGAGAGAGAGAGAGAAAGAAAGAGAAGCTGTGAGTGAGAGAGAGAGAGAAAGTGAAGATGTGAGTGAGAGAGAGAAAGAGGTGTGAGAGAGAGGGAGAGAGAAAGAGAAGCTGTGAGTGAGAGAGAGAGAGAAAGAGAAGCTGTGACTGAGAGAGAGAGATAAAGACAAGCTGTGAGTTAGAGAGAGACAGAGAGAGAGATAGCTGTGAGTGAGAAAGAGAGAGAAGCTGTGAGAGAGAGAGAGAGAGAAAGAGATGTGAGTGAGAGAGAGAAAGAGAAACTGTGAGTGAGAGAGAGAGAGAGAAATAAAGAGAAGCTGTGAGTGAGAGAGAGATAAAGAGAAGCTGTGAGTTAGAGAGAGACAGAGAAAGAGAAGCTGTGAGTGAGAGAGAGAGAGAAAGAGAAGCTGTGAGTGAGAGAGAGAGAGAAAGAGAAGCTGTGAGTGTGTGAGAGAGAGAGATAGAGAAGCTGTGAGTGAGAGAGAGTAAGAAAAAGAAAAGCTGTGAGTGAGGGAGTGAGAGAAAGAGAAGCTGTGAGTGAGAGAGAGAGAAAGAAAGAGAAGCTGTGAGTGAGAGAGAGAGGGTGAAAGAGAAGCTGTGATTGTGAGAGAGAAGGAGAAAAAGGGAAGCTGTGAGTGAGCGTGAGAGAGAGAGAGAAGCTGTGACAGTGGGAGAGAGAGAGAGAAAGAGAAGCTGTGAGTGAGAGAGAGAGAAAGAAAGAGAAGCTATGAGCGAGAGAGAGAGAGAGAGAGAAGCTGTGAGTGAGAGAGAGAGGGAAAGAGAAGCTGTGAGTGAGAGAGAGAGAGCTAGAAGCTGTGAGTGAATGAGAGAGAGAAAGAGAAGCTGTGCGTGTGTGTGAGAGAGAAAGAGATGCTGTGAGTGAGAGAGAGAGAAAGAAAGAGAAGCTGTGAGTGAGAGAGAGAGAGAGAAAGAGAAGCTGTGAGTGAGAGAGAGAGAAGCTGTGAGTGAGAGAGAGAGAAGATGTGAGTGAGAGAGAGAAAGATAAAGAGAAACTGTGAGTGAGTGAGAGAGAGAGATAATGAGAAGCTGTGAATGATAGAGAGAGATAAAGAAAAGCTGTGAGTGAGAGAGAGAAAGAGAAGCTGGGAGTGAGTAAGAGAGAGAAAGAGAAGCTGTGAGTGTGTGAGAGAGAGAGAAGCTGTGAGTGAGAGAGAGAGAGAGAGAAGCTGTGAGTGCGAGAGAGACAGAGAAAGAGAAGCTTGAGTGAGTGAGAGAGAGAGACGCTGTGAGTGTGAGAGAGATAGAGATAGAGACACTGTGAGTGAGAGAGAGAGAGAGAAAGAAAAGCTGTGAGTGAGAGAGAGAGAAAGAGAAGCTGTGAGTGAGAGAGAGAGAGGGTGAAAGAGAAACTGTGTGTGAGAGAGAGGGAGAAAAAGGGAAGCTGTGAGTGAGCGTGAGAGAGAGAGAGAAGGTGTGACAGTGGGAGAGAGAGAGATAAAGAGAAGCTGTGAGTTAGAGAGAGACAGAGAAAGAGAAGCTTGAGTGAGAGAGAGAGAGAGACGCTGTGAGTGTGAGAGAGATAGAGATAGAGACACTGTGAGTGAGAGAGAGAGAGAGAAAGAAAAGCTGTGAGTGAGAGAGAGAGAAAGAGAAGCTGTGAGTGAGAGAGAGAGGGTGAAAGAGAAACTGTGTGTGAGAGAGAGGGAGAAAAAGGGAAGTTGTGAGTGAGCATGTGAGAGAGAGAAGCTGTGACAGTGGGAGAGAGAAAGAGAGAAAGAGAAGCTGTGAGTGAGAGAGAGAGAAAGAAAGAGAAGCTATGAGTGAGAGAGAGAGAGAAGATGTGAGTGAGAGAGAGAAGGAGAAAGAGAATCTGTGAGTGAGAGAGAGAGAGAGAGAAGCTGTGAGTGAGAGAGAGAAAGAGAAGCTGTGAGTGAGAGAAAGAGAGAGAGAGAAAGAGAAGCTGTGAGTGAGAGAGAGATAAAGAGAAGCTGTGAGTTAGAGAGAGAGAGAAAGAGAAGTTGTGAGTGAGAGAGGGAGAGAAAGAGAAGCTGTGTGAGAGAGAGAATCTGTGAGTGAGAGAGAGAGAGAAAGAGAAGATATCAGTGAGAGAGGGAGAGAGAGAGAGAAGCTGTGAGAGAGAGAGAGAGAGAAAGATAAGCTGTGTGAGAGAGGGAGAGAAAGAGAAGCTGTAAGTGAGAGAGAGAGAGAGTGAGAAGCTGTGAGTGAGAGAGAAAGAGAGAGAAGCTGTGAGTGAGAGAGAAAGAGAAGCTGTGAGTGAGAGAGAAAGAGAAGCTGTGTGAGAGAGAGAGAGAAACAGAAGCTGTGAGTGAGAGAGAGAGAGAGAGAAAGAGAAGCTGTGAGTGAGACAAAGAGGGAGAAAGAGAAGCTGTGAGTGAGAGAGAGAGAGAAAGAGAAAGAGAAGCTGTGAGTGAGAGAGAAAGAGAATCTGTGAGTGAGTGAAAGAGAGAAAGAGAAGCTGTGAGTGAGAGAGAGAGATAAAGAGAAGCTGTGAGTGAGAGAGAGAGAAAAAGAGAAGCTGTGTGTGTGTGTGAGAGAGAAACTGTGAGTGAAAGAGAGAAATAGAAACTGTGAGAGAGAGAGTAAGAGAAGCTGTGAGTGCGAGAGAGAGAAAAAAAGAAGCTGTGAGTGAGAGAGAGAGAGAAAGAGAAGGTGTGAGTGAGAGAGAAAGAAAGAGAAGCTGTGAGTGAGAGAGAGAGAAAGAGAAGCTGTGTCAGAGAGAGAGAAGCTGTGAGTGAGAGAGAGAGAGAAAGAGAAACTATGAGTGAGTGAGAGAGAGAGAGAAAGAGAAGATGTGAGTGTGTGAGAGAGAAAGAGAAGCTGTGAGTGAGAGAGAGAGAGCGAAAGAAGCTGTGAGTGAAAGAGAGAGAGAGAAGCTGTGAGTGAGTGAGAGAGAGAGAGAAGCTGTGTGAGAGAGAGAGAGAAACAGAAGCTGTGAGTGAGAGAGAGAGAGAGAGAAAGAGAAGCTGTGAGTGAGACAAAGAGGGAGAAAGAGAAGCTGTGAGTGAGAGAGAGAGAGAAAGAGAAAGAGAAGCTGTGAGTGAGAGAGAAAGAGAATCTGTGAGTGAGTGAAAGAGAGAAAGAGAAGCTGTGAGTGAGAGAGAGAGATAAACAGAAGCTGTGAGTGAGAGAGAGAGAAAAAGAGAAGCTGTGTGTGTGAGAGAGAGAGAAACTGTGAGTGAAAGAGAGAAATAGAAACTGTGAGAGAGAGAGTAAGAGAAGCTGTGAGTGCGAGAGAGAGAAAAAAAGAAGCTGTGAGTGAGAGAGAGAGAGAAAGAGAAGGTGTGAGTGAGAGAGAAAGAAAGAGAAGCTGTGAGTGTGTGAGAGAGAAAGAGAAGCTGTGAGTGAGTGAGAGAGAGAGAGAATGTGAGTGAGAGAGAGAGAGAAAGAAAGAGAAGCTGTGAGTGAGAGAGAGAGAGAAAGAGAAGCTGTGAGTAAGAGAGAGAGAAAGAGAAGCTGTGAGTGAGAGAGAGAGAGAGAGAAAGAGAAGATGTGACTGAATGAGAAAGAGACACTGTGTGTGTGTGAGAGAGAGCAGCTGTGAGTGAGTGAGTGAGAGAAAAAGAAGCTGTGTCAGAGAGAGATAGAAAGAGAAGCTGTGAGTGAGAGAGAGAGAAAGAGAAGCTGTCAAGAGAGAGAGAGAGAAAGAGAAGCTGTGAGAGAGAGAGAGAAGCTGTGAGTGAGAGAAAGAGAAGCTGTGAGTGATAGAAGAGAGAGAGAAAGAGATGCTGTGAGTGTGAGAGAGAAAGAGAAGCTGTGTGTGAGAGAAAGAGAGAAAGTGAAGATGTGAGTGAGAGAGAGAGAAAGAGAAGCATTGAGTGAGAGAGAGAAATAGAGTCTGTGAGAAAGAGAGAAAGAGAAGCTGTGAGTGAGAGAGAGAGAGCGAAAGAAGCTGTGAGTGAAAGAGAGAGAGAGAGAAGCTGTGAGTAAGAGAGAGAGAGAAGCTGTGAGTGAGTGAGAGATAGAAAGAGAAGCTGTGTGTGTGAGAGAGAGAAACAGAAGCTGTGAGTGAGTGAGAGAAAGAGAGAAAGAGAAGCTGTGAGTGAGACAAAGAGGGAGAAAGAGAAGCTGTGAGTGAGAGAGAGAGAGAAAGAGAAAGAGAAGCTGTGAGTGAGAGAGAAAGAGAATCTGTGAGTGAGTGAAAGAGAGAAAGAGAAGCTGTGAGTGAGAGAGAGATAAAGAGAAGCTGTGAGTTAGAGAGAGACAGAGAAACAGAATCTGTGAGTGAGAGAGAGAGAAAAAAAGAAGCTGTGAGTGAGAGAAAGAGAGAGAGAAAGAGAAGCTGTGAGTGAGTGAGAGAGAGAGAAGCTGTGAGTGAGGGTGAGAGAGAAAGAGAAGCTGTGTGAGAGAGTGAGAGAAAGAGAAGCTGTGAGTGAGAGAGAAAGAAAGAAAGAGAAGCTGTGAGTGAGAGAGAGAAGCTGTGAGTGAGAGAGAAAGAGAATCTGTGAGTGAGAGAGAGAGAGAAGCTGTGAGTGAGAGAGAAAGAGAAGCTGTGAGTGAGAGAGAAAGAGAAGCTGTGTGTGTGTGAGAGAGAGAAGCTGTGAGTGAGAGAGAGAGAAAGAGAAGCTGTGAGTGAGAGAGAGAGAGAAAGAGAAGCTGTGAGTGAGAGAGTGAGATAAAGAGAAGCTGTGAGTTAGAGAGAGACAGAGAAAGAGAAGCTGTGAGTGAGAGAGAGAGAGAGAAGCTGTGAGTGAGAGAGAGAGAGAAGCTGTGAGTGAGAGTGAGAGAGAAAGAGAAGCTGTGAGTGAGAGAGTGAGAGAAAGAGAAGCTGTGAGTGAGAGAGAGAGAAAGAAAGAGAAGCTGTGAGTGAGAGAGAGAAGCTGTGAGTGAGAGAGAGAGAGAAAGAGATGCTCTGAGTGAGAGAGAGAGAAAGAGAAGCTGTGAGTGTGAGAGAGAGTGAGAAAAAGGGAAGTTGTGAGTGAGCGTGTGAGAGAGAGAAGCTGTGACAGTGGGAGAGTGAAAGAGAGAAAGAGAAGCTGTGAGTGAGAGAGAGAGAAAGAAAGAGAAGCTATGAGTGAGAGAGAGAGAGAAGCTGTGAGTGAGAGAGAGAAGGAGAAAGAGAATCTGTGAGTGAGAGAGAGAGGGAGATAGAGTAGCTGTGAGTGAGAGAGAAAGCTGTGAGTGAGTGAGAGAGAGAGAGAAGCTGTGAGTGAGAGAGAGAAAGAGAAGCTGTGAGTGAGAGAAAGAGAGAGAGAGAAAGAGAAGCTGTGAGTGAGAGAGAGAGAAAGAGAAGCTGTGAGTTAGAGAGAGAGAGAAAGAGAAGTTGTGAGTGAGAGAGGGAGAGAAAGAGAAGCTGTGTGAGAGAGAGAATCTGTGAGTGAGAGAGAGAGAGAAAGAGAAGATATCAGTGAGAGAGGGAGAGAGAGAGAGAGAAGCTGTGAGAGAGAGAGAGAAAGATAAGCTGTGTGAGGGAGGGAGAGAAAGAGAAGCTGTGAGTGAGAGAGAGAGAGAGTGAGAAGCTGTGAGTGAGAGAGAAAGAGAGAGAAGCTGTGAGTGAGAGAGAGAGAGAGAGAAAGAGAAGCTGTGAGTGAGAGAGAGAGAGAAAGAGAAGCTGTGAGAGAGAGAGAGAAGCTGTGAGTGAGAGAGAAAGCAAGAAATAGAAGCTGTGAGTGAGTGAGAGAGAAGCTGTGAGTGTGTGAGAGAGAGAAGATGTGAGTGAGAGAGAGAGAGAGAAAGAGAAGCTGTGAGTGAGAGAGAGAGAGAAAGAGAAGCTGTGAGAGAGAGAAAGAGAAGCTGTGAGTGAGAGAGAAAGAGAAGCTGTGAGTGAGAGAGATAGAGAAAGAGAAGCTGTGAGTGAGAGAGAGAGAAAGAGAAGCTGTGAGTGAGACAGAGAGAGGAAGAGAAACTGTGTGAGAGAGAGAGAAGCTGTGAGTGAGAGAGAAAGAAAGAAATAGAAGCTGTGAGTGAGTGAGAGAGAGAGAAGTTGTGAGTGAGTGAGAGAGAGAGAAGCTGTGAGTGAGAGAGAAAGGGAAAGAGAGGCTGTGAGTGAGAGAGAGAGAGAGAGTGAAGCTGTGAGTGAGAGAGAGAGAGAAAGCGAAGATGTGAGAGAGAGAGAGAGAAGCTGTGAGTGAGAGAGAAAGAAAGAAATAGAAGCTGTGAGTGAGTGAGAGAGAGAGAAGCTGTGAGTGAGAGAGAGAGAGAAGCTGTGAGTGAGAGAGAGAAAGAGAAGCTGTGAGTGAGAGAGAGAGAGAAAGAGAAGCTGTGAGTGAGAGAGAGATAAAGAGAAGCTTTGAGTTAGAGAGAGAGAGAAAGAGAAGCTGTGAGTGAGAGAGAGAGAAGCTGTGAGTGAGAGAGAGAGGGAGAATGTGAAGCGGTGAGTGAGAGAGAGAGAGATAGAGAAGCTGTGAGTGAGAGAGAGAGCGAGAAAAAAAGAATCTGTGAGTGAGAGAGAGAGAGAGAAGCTGTGAGTGAGAGAGAGAGAGAGAGAAGCTGTGAGTGAGAGAGAGAAAGAGAAGCTGTGAGTGAGAGAGAGAGAGAAAGAGAAGCTGTGAGTGAGAGAGAGATAAAGAGAAGCTGTGAGTTAGAGAGAGACAGAGAAAGAGAAGCTGTGAGTGAGAGAGAGAGAGAGAAGCTGTGAGTGAGAGAGAGAGAGAGAAGCTGTGAGTGAGAGAGAAAGAGAGGCTGTGAGTGAGAGAGAGAGGGTGAAAGCGAAGCTGAGATTGTGAGAGAGAGGGAGAAAAAGGGAAGCTGTCAGTGAGCGTGAGAGAGAGAGAGAAGCTGTGACAGTGGGAGAGAGAGAAAGAGAAGCTGTGAGTGAGTGAGAGAGAAAGAAAGAGAAGCTATGAGTGTGAGAGAGAGAAGCTGTAAGTGAGAGAGAGAGGGAGAAAGAGAAGCTGTGAGAGAGATAGAGAAAGAGAAGCTGTGAGTGAGAGAGAGAGAAAGAGAAGCTGTGAGTGAGAGAGAGATAAAGAGAAGCTGTGAGTTAGAGAGAGAGAGAAAGAGAAGCTGTGAGTGAGAGAGCGAGAAGCTGTGAGTGAGAGAGAGAGGGAGAAAGTGAAGCGGTGAGTGAGAGAGAGAGAGAAGCTGTGAGTGAGAGAGAGAGCGAGAAAAAAGAATCTGTGAGTGAGAGAGAGAGAAGCTGTGAGTGAGAGAGAGAGAGAGAAGCTGTGAGTGTGAGAGAGAAAGAGAAGCTGTGAGTGAGTGAAAGAGAGAGAAGTTGTGAGTGAGAGAGAGAAAGAGAAGCTGTGAGTTTGTGTGAGAGAGAAAGAGAAACTGTGAGTGAGAGAGAGAGAGAAAGAGAAGCTGTGTGTGTGAGAGAGAGAGAAGCTGTGAGTGAGAGAGAGAGAGAAAGAGAAGATGTTAGTGAGAGAGTGAGAGAGAGAAAGAGAAGTTGTGAGTGAGAGAGAGAGAAGCTGTGAGTGAGAGAGAGAGAGAGAAAGAGAAGGTGTGTGTGTGAGAGAGAAAGAGAAGCTGTGAGTGAGAGAGAGAGAGAAGATGTGAGTGTGAGAGAGAAGATGTGAGTGAGAGAAAGAGAAAGAGAAGCTGTGAGTGAGTGTGAGAGAGAGATAAAGAGAAGCTGTGAGTGATAGAGAGAGATAAAGAAAAGCTGTGAGTGAGAGAGAGAAAGAGAAGCTGGGAGTGAGTAAGAGAGAGAAAGAGAAGCTGTGAGTGAGAGAGAGAGAGAGAAGCTGTGAGTGAGAGAGAGAGAGAAGCTGTGAGTGAGAAAGAAAGAAAGAAAGAGAAGCTGTGAGTGAGTGAGAGAGAGAGAAACTGTGAGTGAGAGAGAAAGAGAAGCTGTGAGTGAGAGAGAGAGAAAGAGAAGCTGTGTGTGAGAGAGAGAAAAAGAGAAGCTGTGAGTGAGAGAGAGAGAGAAAGAGAAGCTGTGAGAGAGAGAGAGGAGCTGTGAGTGAGAGAGAGAGAAAGAAATAGAAGCTGTGAGTGAGTGAGAGCGAGAGCTGTGAGTGAGAGAGAGAGATAGAAGCTGTGAGTGAGAGAGAAAGGGAAAGAGAGGCTGTGAGTGAGAGAGAGAGAGAGAAAGAGAAGCTGTGAGTAAGAGAGAGAGAGAAAGAGAAGCTGTGTGAGAGAGAGAGAAGCTGTGAGTGAGATAGAAAGAAAGAAATAGAAGCTGTGAGTGAGTGAGAGAGAAGCTGTGAGTGAGAGAGAGAGAGAGAAAGTGAAGCTGTGAGTGAGAGAGAGAGAGAAAGAGAAGCTGTGAGAGAGAGAAAGAGAAGCTGTGAGTGACAGAGAAAGAGAAGCTGTGAGTGAGAGAGAGAGAGAAAGAGAAGCTGTGAGTGACAGAGAAAGAGAAGCTGTGAGTGAGAGAGAGAGAGAAAGAGAAGCTGTGAGTGAGAGAGAGAGAGAGAAGCTGTGAGTGAGAGAGAGAGAAAGAGAAGCTGTGTGAGAGAGAGAGAGAAGCTGTGAGTGAGAGGGAAAGAAAGAAATAGAAGGAGTGAGTGAGTGAGAGAGAGAGAAGCTGTGAGTGAGAGAGAGAGAGAAGCTGTGAGTGAGAGAGAAAGGGAAAGAGAGGCTGTGAGTGAGTGAGAGAGAGAGAGAGAAGCTGTGAGTGAGAGAGAGAGAGAAGCTGTGAGTGAGAGAGAAAGAGAGGCTGTGAGTGAGAGAGAGAGAGAAGCTGAGTGAGAGAGATATAAAGAGAAGCTTTGAGTTAGAGAGAGAGAGAAAGAGAAGCTGTGAGTGAGAAAGAGAGAAAGAGAAGCTGTGTGTGTGTGTGAGAGAGAGAAGCTGTGAGTGAGAGAGAGAGAGAGAGAGAAGCTGTGAGTGAGAGAGAAAGCTGTGAGTGAGAGAGAATGAGAAAGAGAAGCTGTGAGTGAGAGAGAGAGAGAGAAGCTGTGAGTGTGTGTGAGAGAGAGAGAAACTGTGAGTGAGAGCGAGAGAGAAGGTGTGAGTGAGTGAGTGAGAGAGATAGAAGCTGTGAGTGAGAGAGAGAAATAAAGAGAAGCTGTGAGTGAGTGAGAGAGATAGAGAGAAGCTGTGAGTGTGAGAGAGAAATAAAGAGAAGCTGTGAGTTAGAGAGAAACAGAGAAAGAGAAGCTGTGAGTGAGAGAGAGAGAAAGAAAGAGAAGCTGTGAGTGTGAGAGAGAGATAAAGAGAAGCTGTGAGTTAGAGAGAGACAGAGAAAGAGAAGCTGTGAGTGAGAGAGTGAGAGAGAAAGAGAAGCTGTGTGAGAGAGAGAGAGAAAGAGAAGCTGTGAGTGAGAGAGAGAGAAAGAAAGAGATGCTGTGAGTGAGAGAGAGAGGGTGAAAGAGAAGCTGTGATTGTGAGAGAGAGGGAGAAAAAGCTGTCAGTGAGCGTGAGAGAGAGAGAGAAGCTGTGACAGTGGGAGAGAGAGAAAGAGAAGCTGTGAGTGAGTGAGAGAGAAAGAAAGAGAAGCAATGAGTGAGAGAGAGAAGCTGTAAGTGAGAGAGAGAGGGAGAAAGAGAAGCTGTGTGTGAGAGAGAGAAAGAGAAGCTGTGAGTGAGAGAGACAGACAGAGAAAGAGAAGCTGTGAGTGAGAGAGAGAGAGCTAGAAGCTGTGAGTGAGTGAGAGAGAGAGAAGCTGTGAGTGAGAGAGAGAAAGAGAAGCTCTGAGTGAGAGAGAGATAAAGAGAAGCTGTGAGTTAGAGAGAGAGAGAAAGAGAAGCTGTGAGTGAGAGAGAGAGAAGCTGTGAGTGAGAGAGAGAGGGAGAAAGTGAAGCGGTGAGTGAGAGAGAGAGAGAAAGCGAAGCTGTGAGTGACAGAGAGAGCGAGAAAAAAAGAATCTGTGAGTGAGAGAGAGAGAGAAGCTGTGAGTGAGTGAGAGAGAGAGAAGCTGTGAGAGAGAGAGAGAAAGAAAAGCTGTGAGTGAGAGAGAGAGAAAGAGAAGCTGTGAGTGAGAGAGATATAAAGAGAAGCTGTGAGTTAGAGAGAGACAGAGAAAGAGAAGCTGTGAGTGAGAGAGAGAGAGAAAGAGAAGCTGTGTGTGTGTGTGAGAGAGAGAAGCTGTGAGTGAGAGAGAGAGAGAAAGAGAAGGTGTGTGTGTGTGAGAGAGAAAGAGAAGCTGTGAGTGAGAGAGAGAGAGAAGATGTGAGTGTGAAAGAGAGAAGATGTGAGTGAGAGAAAGGGAAAGAGAAGCTGTGAGTGAGTGAGAGAGAGATAAAGAGAAGCTGTGAGTGTGTGAGAGAGATAAAGAGAAGCTGTGAGTTAGAGAGAGACAGAGAAAGAGAAGTTGTGAGTGAGAGAGTGAGAGAGAAAGAGAAGCTGTGAGTGAGAGAGAGAGAGAAAGATAAGCTGTGAGTGAGAGAGAGAAAGAAAGAGATGCTGTGAGTGAGAGAGAGAGGGTGAAAGAGAAGCTGTGATTGTGAGAGAGAGGGAGAAAAAGCTGTCAGTGAGTGTGAGAGAGAGAGAAGCTGTGACAGTGGGAGAGAGAGAAAGAGAAGCTGTGAGTGAGTGAGAGAGAAAGAAAGAGAAGCTATGAGTGAGAGAGTGAAGCTGTAAGTGAGAGAGAGAGGGAGAAAGAGAAGCTGTGTGTGAGAGAGAGAAAGAGAAGCTGTGAGTGAGAGAGACAGACAGAGAAAGAGAAGCTGTGAGTGAGAGAGAGAGAGCTAGAAGGTGTGAGTGAGTGAGAGAGAGAGAAGCTGTGAGTGAGAGAGAGAGAGAAAGAGAAGCTGTGAGTGAGAGAGAGATAAAGAGAAGCTGTGAGTTAGAGAGAGAGAAAGAGAAGCTGTGAGTGAGAGAGAGAGAGAAGCTGTGAGTGAGAGAGAGAGGGAGAAAGTGAAGCGGTGAGTGAGAGAGAGAGAGAAAGAGAAGCTGTGAGTGAGAGAGAGAGCGAGAAAAAAGAATGTGTGAGTGAGAGAAAGAGAGAGAAAAGCTGTGAGTGAGAGAGAGAGAGAGAAGCTGTGAGTGAGAGAGAGATAAAGAGAAGCTGTGAGTTAGAGAGAGACAGAGAAAGAGAAGCTGTGAGTGAGAGAGAGAGAGAAAGAGAAGCTGTGTGTGACAGAGAGAGAAGCTGTGAGTGAGAGAGAGAGAAAGAGAAGATGTTAGTGAGAGAGTGAGAGAGAGAAAGAGAAGCTGTGAGTGAGAGAGAGTGAGAAAGAGAAGGTGTGTGTGTGAGAGAGAAAGAGAAGCTGTGAGTGTGTGAGAGAGAGAAGATGTGAGTGAGAGAGAGAGAGAAGATGTGAGTGAGAGAAAGAGAAAGAGAAGCTGTGAGTGAGTGAGAGAGAGAGATAAAGAGAAGCTGTGAGTGATAGAGAGAGATAAACAAAAGCTGTGAGTGAGAGAGAGAAAGAGAAGCTGGGAGTGAGTAAGAGAGAGAAAGAGAAGCTGGGAGTGAGAGAGAGAGAGAAGCTGTGAGTGAGAGAGAGAGAGAGAGAAGCTGTGAGTGAGAGAGAAAGAAAGAAAGAGAAGCTGTGAGTGAGTGAGTGAGAGAGAGAGAAACTGTGAGTGAGAGAGAGAGAGAGAGAAAGAGAAGCTGTGAGTGAGAGAGAGAGAGAAAGAAAGAGAAGCTGTGAGTGAGAGAGAGAAGCTGTGAGTGAGAGAGAGATGGAGAAAGAGAAGCCGTGTGAGAGAGAGAAAGAAAGAGAAGCTGTGGGTGAGAGAGAGAGAGAAAGTGAAGATGTGAGAGAGAGAAAGAGGTGTGAGTGAGAGAGAGAGAGAGAAGCTGTGAGTGAGAGAGAGAGAGAAAGAGAAGCTGTGACTGAGAGAGAGAGATAAAGACAAGCTGTGAGTTAGAGAGAGACAGAGAAAGAGAAGCTGTGAGTGAGAGAGAGAGAGAAAGAGATGTGAGTGAGAGAGAGAAAGAGAAACTGTGAGTGAGAGAGAGAGAGAAAGAAAGACAAGCTGTGAGTGAGAGAGAGATAAAGAGAAGCTGTGAGTTAGAGAGAGACAGAGAAAGAGAAGCTGTGAGTGAGAGAGAGAGAGAGAAGCTGTGAGTGTGAGAGAGAGAGAGAGAGAGAAGCTGAGAGTGAGAGAGAGAGAGAAAGAGAAGCTGTGAGTGAGAGAGTGAGAGAAAGAGAAGCTGTGAGTGAGAGGGAGAGGGTGAAAAAGAAACTGTGTGTGAGAGAGAAGGAGAAAAAGGGAAGCTGTGAGTGAGCGTGAGAGAGAGAGAGAAGGTGTGACAGTGGGAGAGAGAGAGAGAAAGAGAAGCTGTGAGTGAGAGAAGGAGAAAGAAAGAAAGAGAAGCTATGAGTGAGAGAGAGAAGCTGTGAGTGAGAGAGAGAGGGAGAAAGAGAAGTTATGTGTGAGAGAGAGAGGGAAAGAGAAGCTGTGAGTGTGAGAGAGAGACAGAGAAAGAGAAGCTGTGAGTGAGAGAGAGAGAGCTAGAAGCTGTGAGTGAGTGAGAGAGAGAGAAGCTGTGACTGAGTGAGAGAAAGAGAAGCTGTGAGTGAGAGAGAGAGAGAAAGAGAAGTTGTGAGTGAGAGAGAGATAAAGAGAAGCTGTGAGTTAGAGAGAGAGAGAAAGAGAAGCTGTGAGTGAGAGAGAGAGAGAAAAAGAGAATCTGTGAGTGAGAGAGAGAAAGAGAGAAGCTGTGAGTGAGAGAGAAAGAGACGCTGTGAGTGAGAGAGAGAGAAAGAGAAGCTGTGAGTGAGAGAGAGATAAAGAAGCTGTGAGTTAGAGAGAGACAGAGAAAGAGAAGCTGTGAGTGAGAGAGAGAGAGAAAGAGAAGCTGTGTGTGTGTGAGAGAGAAGCTGTGAGTGAGAGAGAGAGAAAGAGAAGATGTTAGTGAGAGAGTGAGAGAGAGAAAGAGAAGGTGTGTGTGTGAGAGAGAAAGAGAAGCTGTGAGAGAGAGAGAGAAGATGTGTGAGAGAGAGAGAAGATGTGAGTGAGAGAAAGAGAAAGAGAAGCTGTGAGTGAGTGAGAGAGAGAGATAAAGAGAAGCTGTGAGTGAGAGAGAGAAAGAGAAGCTGGGAGTGAGTAAGAGAGAGAAAGAGAGGCTGTGAGTGAGAGAGAGAGAGAGAAGCTGTGAGTGAGAGAGAAAGAAAGAGAAGCTGTGAGTGAGTGAGAGAGAGAGAGAGAAACTGTGAGTGAGAGAGAGAGAGAAAGAGAAACTGTGAGTGAGAGAGAGAGAAGATGTGAGTGAGAGAAAGAGAAAGAGAAGCTGTGAGTGAGTGAGAGAGAGATAAAGAGAAGCTGTGAGTGATAGAGAGAGATAAAGAAAAGCTGTGAGTGAGAGAGAAAGAGAAGCTGGGAGTGAGTAAGAGAGAGAAAGAGAAGCTGTGAGTGAGAGAGAGAGAGAGAGAAGCTGTGAGTGAGAGAGAGAGAGAGAGAAGCTGTGAGTGAGAGAGAAAGAAAGAAAGAGAAGCTGTGTGTGAGTGAGAGAGAGAGAGAGAAACTGTGAGTGAGTGAGAGAGAGAGAAAGAGAAGCTGTGAGTGAGAGAGAGAGAGAAAGAAAGAGAAGTTGTGAGTGAGAGAGAGAGAGAGAAGCTGTGAGTGAGAGAGAGATGGAGAAAGAGAAGCTGTGTGAGAGAGAGAAAGAAAGAGAATCTGTGAATGAGAGAGAGAAAGAAAGTGAAGATGTGTGAGAGAGAAAGAGGTGTGAGTGAGAGAGAGAGAGAGAGAAGCTGTGAGTGAGAGAGAGAGAAAGAGAAGCTGTGACTGAGAAAGAGATAAAGACAAGCTGTGAGTTAGAGAGAGACAGAGAAAGAGAAGCTGTGAGTGAGAGAGAGAGAGAATGAGATGTGAGTGAGAGAGAGAAAGAGAAACTGTGAGTGAGAGAGAGAGAGAGAAAGAAAGACAAGCTGCGAGTGAGAGAGAGATAAAGAGAAGCTGTGAGTTAGAGAGAGACAGAGAAAGAGAAGCTTGAGTGAGAGAGAGAGAGAGACGCTGTGAGTGTGAGAGAGATAGAGATAGAGACACTGTGAGTGAGAGAGAGAGAGAAAGAAAAGCTGTGAGTGAGAGAGAGAGAAAGAGAAGCTGTGAGTGAGAGAGAGAGGGTGAAAGAGAAACTGTGTGTGAGAGAGAGGGAGAAAAAGGGAAGCTGTGAGTGAGCGTGAGAGAGAGAGAGAAGGTGTGACAGTGGGAGAGAGAGAGAGAAAGAGAAGCTGTGAGTGAGAGAGAGAGAAAGAAAGAAAGAAAGAGAAGCTATGAGTGAGAGAGAGAAGCTGTGAGTGAGAGAGAGAGGGAGAAAGAGAAGCTGTGAGTGAGAGAGAGAGGGAAAGAGAAGCTGTGAGTGTGAGAGAGAGACAGAGAAAGAGAAGCTGTGAGTGAGAGAGAGAGAGCTAGAAACTGTGTGAGTGAGAGAGAGAGAGAAGCTGTGAGTGAGTGAGAGAAAGAGAAGCTGTGAGTGAGAGAGAGAGAAGCTGTGAGTGAGAGAGAGATAAAGAGAAGCTGTGAGTTAGAGAGAGAGAGAGAAAGAGAAGCTGTGAGTGAGAGAGAGAGAAAAAAGAGAATCTGTGAGTGAGAGAGAGAAAGCTGTGAGTGAGAGAGAGAAAGAGAGAAGCTGTGTGAGAGAGAAAAACAGAAGCTGTGAGTGAGAGAGAGAGAGAGAAAGAGAAGCTGTGAGTGAGAGAGAGATAAAGAAGCTATGAGTTAGAGAGAGACAGAGAAAGAGAAGCTGTGAGTGAGAGAGAGAGAGAAAGAGAAGCTGTGTGTGTGAGATAGAGAAGCTGCGAGTGAGAGAGAGAGAGAAAGAGAAGATGTTAGTGAGAGAGTGAGAGAGAGAAAGAGAAGCTGTGAGTGAGAGTGAGAGAGAAGCTGTGAGTGACAGAGAGAGAGAGAAAGAGAAGTTGTGTGTGTGAGAGAGAGAGAAGCTGTGAGTGAGCGAGAGAGAGAGAAGCTGTCAATGAGAGAGAGAGAGAGAAGATGTGAGTGTGAGAGAGAAAGAGAAAGAGAAGCTGTGAGTGAGTGAGAGAGAGAGAGAGATAAAGAGAAGCTGTGAGTGATAAAGAGAGATAAAGAGAAGCTGTGAGAGAGAGAGAGAAGCTGTGAGTGAGAGAGAGAGAGAAAGAGAAGCTATGAGTGAGTGAGTGAGAGAGAAGCTGTGAGTGAGAGAGAGAGAGAAGCTGTGAGTGAGAGAGAAAGAAAGAGAGAGAAGCTGTGAGTGAGAGAGAGAGAGAGAGAGTAAGAGAAGCTGTGAGTGAGAGAGAGAAAGAGAAGCTGGGAGTAAGAGAGAGAAAGAGAAGCTGTGAGAGAGAGAGAGAGAGAAGCTGTGAGTGAGAGAGAGAGAGAGAGAAGCTGTGAGTGAGAGAGAAAGAAAGAGAAGCTGTGAGTGAGTGAGAGAGAGAGAGAAACTGTGAGTGAGTGAGAGAGAGAGAAAGAGAAGCTGTGAGTGAGAGAGAGAGAGAAAGAAAGAGAAGCTGTGAGTGAGAGAGAGAGAGAAGCTGTGAGTGAGAGAGAGATGGAGAAAGAGAAGCTGTGTGAGAGAGAGAAAGAAAGAGAATCTGTGAGTGAGAGAGAGAAAGAAAGTGAAGATGTGTGAGAGAGAAAGAGGTGTGAGTGAGAGAGAGAGAAAGAGAAGCTGTGACTGAGAAAGAGATAAAGACAAGCTGTGAGTTAGAGAGAGACAGAGAAAGAGAAGCTGTGAGTGAGAGAGAGAGAGAATGAGATGTGAGTGAGAGAGAGAGAGAGAAACTGTGAGTGAGAGAGAGAGAGAAAGAAAGACAAGCTGCGAGTGAGATAGAGATAAAGAGAAGCTGTGAGTTAGAGAGAGACAGAGAATGAGAAGCTTGAGTGAGAGAGAGAGAGAAGCTGTGAGTGTGAGAGAGATAGAGATAGAGACGCTGTGAGTGAGAGAGAGAGAGAAAGAAAAGCTGTGAGTGAGAGAGTGAGAGAAAGAGAAGCTGTGAGTGAGAGAGAGAGGGTGAAAGAGAAACTGTGTGTGAGAGAGAGGGAGAAAAAGGGAAGCTGTGAGTGAGCATGAGAGAGAGAGAGAAGGTGTGACAGTGGGAGAGAGAGAGAGAAAGAGAAGCTGTGAGTGAGAGAGAGAGAAAGAAAGGAAGAGAAGCTATGAGTGAGAGAGAGAAGCTGTGAGTGAGAGAGAGAGGGAGAAAGAGAAGCTGTGAGTGAGAGAGAGAGGGAAAGAGAAGCTGTGAGTGTGAGAGAGAGACAGAGAAAGAGAAGCTGTGAGTGAGAGAGAGAGAGCTAGAAGCTGTGTGTGAGTGAGAGAGAGAGAGAAGCTGTGAGTGAGTGAGAGAAAGAGAAGCTGTGAGTGAGAGAGAGAGAGAGAGAGAGAAGCTGTGAGTGAGAGAGAGATAAAGAGAAGCTGTGAGTTAGAGAGACAGAGAGAGAAGCTGTGAGTGAGAGAGAGAGAGAAAAAGAGAATCTGTGAGTGAGAGAGAGAGAGAGAAGCTGTGAGTGAGAGAGAGAAAGAGAGAAGCTGTGTGAGAGAGAAAAAGAGAAGCTGTGAGTGAGAGAGAGAGAGAAAGAGAAGCTGTGAGTGAGAGAGAGAGAGAAAGAGAAGCTGTGAGTGTGAGAGAGAGAGAGATAGAGAAGCTGTGAGTGAGAGAGAGTAAGAAAAAGAAAAGCTGTGAGTGAGGGAGTGAGAGAAAGAGAAGCTGTGAGTGAGAGAGAGAGAAAGAAAGAGAAGCTGTGAGTGAGAGAGAGAGGGTGAAAGAGAAGCTGTGATTGTGAGAGAGAAGGAGAAAAATGGAAGCTGTGAGTGAGCGTGAGAGAGAGAGAGAAGCTGTGACAGTGGGAGAGAGAGAGAGAAAGAGAAGCTGTGAGTGAGAGAGAGAGAAAGAAAGAGAAGCTATGAGCGAGAGAGAGAGAGAGAGAAGCTGTGAGTGAGAGAGAGAGGGAAAGAGAAGCTGTGAGTGAGAGAGAGAGCTAGAAGCTGTGAGTGAATGAGAGAGAGAAAGAGAAGCTGTGCGTGTGTGAGAGAGAGAAAGAGATGCTGTGAGTGAGAGAGAGAGAAAGAAAGAGAAGCTGTGAGTGAGAGAGAGAGAGAGAAAGAGAAGCTGTGAGTGAGAGAGAGAGAAGCTGTGAGTGAGAGAGAGAGAAGATGTGAGTGAGAGAGAGAAAGAGAAAGAGAAACTGTGAGTGAGTGAGAGAGAGAGATAATGAGAAGCTGTGAATGATAGAGAGAGATAAAGAAAAGCTGTGAGTGAGAGAGAGAAAGAGAAGCTGGGAGTGAGTAAGAGAGAGAAAGAGAAGCTGTGAGTGTGTGAGAGAGAGAGAAGCTGTGAGTGAGAGAGAGAGAGAGAGAAGCTGTGAGTGCGAGAGAGACAGAGAAAGAGAAGCTTGAGTGAGAGAGAGAGAGAGATGCTGTGAGTGTGAGAGAGATAGAGATAGAGACACTGTGAGTGAGAGAGAGAGAGAGAAAGAAAAGCTGTGAGTGAGAGAGAGAGAAAGAGAAGCTGTGAGTGAGAGAGAGAGGGTGAAAGAGAAACTGTGTGTGAGAGAGAGGGAGAAAAAGGGAAGCTGTGAGTGAGCGTGAGAGAGAGAGAGAAGGTGTGACAGTGGGAGAGAGAGAGATAAAGAGAAGCTGTGAGTTAGAGAGAGACAGAGAAAGAGAAGCTTGAGTGAGAGAGAGAGAGAGACGCTGTGAGTGTGAGAGAGATAGAGATAGAGACACTGTGAGTGAGAGAGAGAGAGAAAGAAAAGCTGTGAGTGAGAGAGAGAGAAAGAGAAGCTGTGAGTGAGAGAGAGAAGGTGAAAGAGAAACTGTGTGTGAGAGAGAGGGAGAAAAAGGGAAGTTGTGAGTGAGCATGAGAGAGAGAGAGAAGGTGTGACAGTGGGAGAGAGAGAGAGAAAGAGAAGCTGTGAGTGAGAGAGAGAGAAAGAAAGGAAGAGAAGCTATGAGTGAGAGAGAGAAGCTGTGAGTGAGAGAGAGAGGGAGAAAGAGAAGCTGTGAGTGAGAGAGAGAGGGAAAGAGAAGCTGTGAGTGTGAGAGAGAGACAGAGAAAGAGAAGCTGTGAGTGAGAGAGAGCGAGCTAGAAGCTGTGTGTGAGTGAGAGAGAGAGAGAAGCTGTGAGTGAGTGAGAGAAAGAGAAGCTGTGAGTGAGTGAGAGAGAGAGAGAGAGAAGCTGTGAGTGAGAGAGAGATAAAGAGAAGCTGTGAGTTAGAGAGAGAGAGAGAAGCTGTGAGTGAGAGAGAGAGAGAAAAAGAGAATCTGTGAGTGAGAGAGAGAGAGAGAAGCTGTGAGTGAGAGAGAGAAAGAGAGAAGCTGTGTGAGAGAGAAAAAGAGAAGCTGTGAGTGAGAGAGAGAGAGAGAAAGAGAAGCTGTGAGTGAGAGAGAGATAAAGAAGCTGTGAGTTAGAGAGAGACAGAGAAAGAGAAGCTGTGAGTGAGAGAGAGAGAGAAAGAGAACCTGTGTGTGTGAGAGAGAGAAGCTGTGAGTGAGAGAGAGAAAGAGAAGATGTTAGTGAGAGAGTGAGAGAGAGAAAGAGAAGCTGTGAGTGAGAGTGAGAGAGAAGCTGTGAGTGACAGAGAGAGAGAGAAATAGAAGTTGTGTGTGTGTGAGAGAGAGAAGCTGTGAGTGAGAGAGAGAGAGAGAAGCTGTCAATGAGAGAGAGAGAGAAGATGTGAGTGTGAGAGAGAAAGAGAAAGAGAAGCTGTGAGTGAGTGAGAGAGAGAGAGAGATAAAGAGAAGCTGTGAGTGATAAAGAGAGATAAAGAGAAGCTGTGTGAGAGAGAGAGAAGCTGTGAGTGAGAGAGAGAGAGAAAGAGAAGCTGTGAGTGAGTGAGTGAGAGAGAAGGTGTGAGTGAGAGAGAGAAAGAAGCTGTGAGTGAGAGAGAAAGAAAGAGAGAGAGAAGCTGTGAGTGAGAGAGAGAGAGAGTAAGAGAAGCTTTGAGTGAGAGAGAGAGAGAAAGAGAAGCTGTGAGTGAGAGAGAGAGAGAAAGAAAGAGAAGCTGTGAGTGAGAGAGAGAGAGAAAGTGAAGATGTGAGTGAGAGAGAGAAAGAGGTGTGAGAGAGAGGGAGAGAGAAAGAGAAGCTGTGAGTGAGAGAGAGAGAGAAAGAGAAGCTGTGACTGAGAGAGAGAGATAAAGACAAGCTGTGAGTTAGAGAGAGACAGAGAGAGAGATAGCTGTGAGTGAGAAAGAGAGAGAAGCTGTGAGTGAGAGAGAGAGAAAGAGATGTGAGTGAGAGAGAGAAAGAGAAACTGTGAGTGAGAGAGAGAGAGAGAAATAAAGAGAAGCTGTGAGTGAGAGAGAGATAAAGAGAAGCTGTGAGTTAGAGAGAGACAGAGAAAGAGAAGCTGTGAGTGAGAGAGAGAGAGAAAGAGAAGCTGTGAGTGAGAGAGAGAGAGAAAGAGAAGCTGTGAGTGTGAGAGAGAGAGAGAGAGAAAGAGAAGCTGTGAGTGAGAGAGAGAGAGAAGCTGTGAGTGAGAGAGAAAGAAAGAGAAAGAGAGGCTGTGAGTGAGAGAGAGAGAAGCTGTGAGTGAGAGAGAGATAAAGAGAAGCTGTGAGTTAGAGAGAGAGAAAGAGAAGCTGTGAGTGAGACAGAGAGAAAGAGAAGATGTGTGTGTGTGAGAGAGAGAAGCTGAGAGTGAGAGAGAGAGAGAAAGAGAAGCTGTGAGTGAGAGAGAAAGCTGTGAGTGAGAGAGAGAGAGAGAAGCTGTGAGTGAGTGAGTGAGAGAGATAAGCTGTGAGTGAGAGAGAGAAATAAAGAGAAGCTGTGAGTTAGAGAGAGAGAGAAAGAGAAGCTGTGAGTGAAACAGAGAGAAAGAGAAGATGTGTGTGTGTGTGAGAGAGAAAGAGAAGCTGTGAGTGAGAGAGAAAGCTGTGAGTGAGAGAGAAAGAGAAAGAGAAGCTGTGAGTGAGAGAGAGAGAGAGATGCTGTGAGTGAGAGAGAGAGGGAAAAACTGTGAGTGAGAGAGAGAAGCTGTGAGTGAGTGAGTGAGAGAGAGAGAATCTGTGAGTGAGAGAGAGAAATAAAGAGAAGCTGTGAGTTAGAGAGAAACAGAGAAAGAGAAGCTGTGAGTGAGAGAGAGAGAGAGAGAGCTGTGAGTGTGGGAGAGAGATAAAGAGAAGCTGTGAGTTAGAGAGAGACAGAGAAAGAGAAGCTGTGAGTGAGAGAGTGAGAGAGAAAGAGAAGCTGTGCGTGAGAGAGAGAGAGAAAGAGAAGCTGTGAGTGAGTGAGAGAGAGAGAGAAGCTGTGATTGAGAGAGAGAGAGAGAAAGAGAAGCTGTGAGAGAGAGTGAGAGAAAGAGCTGTGAGTGAGAGAGAGAGAAAGAAAGAGAAGCTGTGAGTGAGAGAGAGAGGGTGAAAGAGAAGCTGTGATTGTGAGAGAGAGGGAGAAAAAGGGAATCTGTGAGTGAGCGTGAGAGAGAGAGAGAAGCTGTGACAGTGGGAGAGAGAGAAAGAGAAGCTGTGAGTGAGTGAGAGAGAAAGAAAGAGAAGCTATGAGTGAGAGAGAGAGAAGCTGTGTGAGAGAGAGAGGGAGAAAGAGAAGCTGTGTGAGAGAGAGAGCAAGAGAAGCTGTGAGTGAGAGAGACAGACAGAAAGAGAAGCTGTGAGTGAGAGAGAGAGAGCTAGAAGCTGTGAGTGAGTGAGAGAGACAGAAGCTGTGAGTGAGAGAGAGAAAGAGAAGCTGTGAGTGAGAGAGAGAGAGAGAGAAGCTGTGAGTGAGAGAGAGATAAAGGGAAGCTGTGAGTTAGAGAGAGAGAAAAAAGAGAAGCTATGAGTGAGAGAGAGAGAGAAGCTGTGAGTGAGGGAGAGAGGGAGAAAGTGAAGCGGTGAGTGAGAGAGAGAGAAAGATAAGCTGTGAGTGAGAGAGAGAGAGAGAGAGAGAAAGAGAATCTGTGAGTGAGAGAGAGAGAAGCTGTGAGTGTGAGAGAGAGAGAGAAGCTGTGAGTGAGAGAGAGAAAGAGCTGTGAGTGAGAGAGATAGAAAGAGAAGCTGTGAGTGAGAGAGAGAGAAAGAGAAGCTGTGAGTGAGAGAGTGAGATAAAGAGAAGCTGTGAGTTAGAGAGAGACAGAGAAAGATAAGCTGTGAGTGAGAGAGAGAGAGAGAGAAAGAGAATCTGTGAGTGAGAGAGAGAGAAGCTGTGAGTGTGAGAGAGAGAGAGAAGCTGTGAGTGAGAGAGAGAAAGAGCTGTGAGAGAGAGAGAGAAAGAGAAGCTGTGTGTGTGAGAGAGAGAAGCTGTGAGTGAGAGAGAGAGATAAAGAGAAGATGTTAGTGAGAGAGTGAGAGAGAGAAAGAGAAGCTGTGAGTGAGAGAGAGAGAGAGAAGATGTGAGTGAGAGAGAGAAAGAGAAAGAGAAGCAGTGAGTGAGTGAGAGAGAGATATAAAGAGAAGCTGTGAGTGAGAGAGAGAGAGAGAAGCTGTGAGTAAGAGAGAGAGAAAGAAAGAGAAGCTGTGAGTGAGTGAGAGAGAGAGAGAAAAGCTGTGAGTGAGAGAGAGAGAGAAAGAGAAGCTGTGAGTGAGAGAGAGAGAGCTAGAAGCTGTGAGTGAGTGAGAGAGAGGAAGAGAAGCTGTGAGTGAGAGAGAGAGAGAAGGAGAAGCTGTGAGTGAGAGAGAGATAAAGAGAAGCTGTGAGTTAGAGAGAGAGAGAAAGAGAAGCTGTGCGTGAGAGAGAGAGAAAAAGAGAATCTGTGAGTGAGGGAGAGAGAGAAGCTGTGAGTGAGAGAGAGAGAGAAGCTGTGAGTGAGAGAGAGAGAGAGAAAGAGAAGCTGTGAGTGAGAGAGTGAGAGAAAGAGAAGCTGTGAGTGAGAGAGAGAGAAAGTAAGAGAAGCTGTGAGTGAGAGAGAGAAGCTGTGAGTGAGAGAGAGAGGGAGAAAGAGAAGCTGTGAGTGAGAGAGAGAGAGAAAGAGAAGCTGTGAGAGAGAGAGAGAAAGAGAAGCTGTGAGAGAGAGAGAGAAGCTGTGAGTGAGAGAGAGAGAAGCTGTGAGTGAGAGAGAGAGAGTAGCTGTGAGTGAGAGAGAGAGAGAATGAGAAGCTGTGAGTGAGATAGAGAGAGAGAAAGAGAAGCTGTGAGTGAGAGAGAAAGAGAAGCGGTGAGTGAGAGACAAAGAGAAGCTGTGTCAGAGAGAGAGAGAGAAAGAGAAAGAGAAGCAGTGAGTGAGTGAGAGAGAGAGATAAAGAGAAGCTGTGAGTGATAGAGAGATAAAGAGAAGCTGTGAGTGAGAGAGAGAAAGAGAAGCTGGGAGTGAGTAAGAGAGAGAAAGAGTAGCTGTGAGAGAGAGAGAGAGAGAAGCTGTGAGTGAGAGAGAGAGAGAGAGAGAAGCTGTGAGTGAGAGAGAAAAAAAGAAAGAGAAGCTGTGAGTGAGTGAGAGAGAGAGAGAGAAGCTGTGAGTGAGAGAGAGAGAGCTAGAAGCTGTGAGTGAGTGAGAGAGAGGAAGAGAAGCTGTGAGTGAGAGAGAGAGAAGGAGAAGCTGTGAGTGAGAGAGATAAAGAGAAGCTGTGAGTTAGAGAGAGAGAGAGAAAGAGAAGCTGTGAGTGAGTGAGAGAGAGAAAAAGAGAATCTGTGAGTGAGAGAGAGAGAAGCTGTGAGTGAGAGAGAGAGAGAGAAGCTGTGTGTGTGTGAGAGAGAGAGAAAGAGAAGCTGTGAGTGAGAGAGAGAGGGAGAAAGAGAAGCTATGAGTGAGAGAGAGAGAGAAAGAGAAGCTGTGAGTGAGAGAGAGAGAGAAAGAGAAGCTGTGTGAGAGAGAGAGAGAAGCAGTAAGTGAGAGAGAGAGAGAAGCTGTGAGTGAGAGAGAGAGAGAAGCTGTGAGTGTGTGAGAGAGAGAATGAGAAGCTGTGAGTGAGATAGAGAGAGAGAAAGAGAAGCTGTGAGTGAGAGAGAGAGAGAAGCTGTGAGTGAGAGAGAAAGAGAAGCTGTGAGTGAGAGAGAAAGAGAAGCTGTGAGAGAGAGAGAGAGAGAGAAGCTGTGAGTGGGAGAGAGAGAAAGAGAAGCTGTGAGTGTGTGAGAGAGAAAGAGAAGCTGTGAGTGAGAGAGTGAGATAAAGAGAAGCTGTGAGTTAGAGAGAGACAGAGAAAGAGAAGCTGTGAGTGAGAGAGAGAGAGAAAAAGAAGCTGTGAGTGAGAGAGAGAGAAAGAAAGAGAAGCTGTGAGTGAGAGAGAGAGAGAGAGAAGCTGTGAGTGAGAGTGAGAGAGAAAGAGAAGCTGTGAGTGAGAGAGTGAGAGAAAGAGAAGCTGTGAGTGAGAGAGAGAGAGAGAAAGAGAAGCTGTGAGTGAGAGAGAGAGAAAGAGAAGCTGTGAGTGTGAGAGAGAGTGAGAAAAAGGGAAGCTGTGAGTGAGAGTGAGAGAGAGAGAAGCTGTGACAGTGGGAGAGAGAAAGAGAGAAAGAGAAGCTGTGAGTGAGAGAGAGAGAAAGAAAGAGAAGCTATGAGTGAGAGAGAGAGAAGCTGTGAGTGAGAGAGAGAGTGAGAAAGAGAATCTGTGAGTGAGAGAGAGAGAAAGAGAAGCAGTGAGTGAGAGAGAGAGATAGTAGCTGTGAGTGAGAGAGAGAGAGAAGCTGTGAGTGAGAGAGAGATATGCTGTGAGTGACAGAGAGAAAGAGAAGCTGTGAGTGAGAGAGAGAGGGAGAAAGAGAAAGAGAAGCAGTGAGTGAGAGAGAGATAAAGAGAAGCTGTGAGTTAGAGAGAGAGAGAGAGAGAAGCTGTGAGTGTAAGAGAGAGAAAGAGAATCTGTGTGTGAGAGAGAGAATCTGTGAGTGAGAGAGAGTGAGAGAAAGAAAGAGAAGATGTCAGTGAGAGAGGGAGAAAGAGAGAGAAGCTGTGAGTGAGAGAGAGAGAAAGATAAGCTGTGTGAGAGAGGGAGAGAAAGAGAAGCTGTGAGTGAGTGAGAGAGAGAAGCTGTGAGTGAGAGAGAAAGAGAAGCTGTGAGTGAGAGAGAAAGAGAAGCTGTGAGAGAG
This sequence comes from Bradypodion ventrale, assembly GCA_035047345.1. NCBI lineage: Eukaryota > Metazoa > Chordata > Lepidosauria > Squamata > Chamaeleonidae > Bradypodion > Bradypodion ventrale. Next base: position 6,753,186 of record JAWDJE010000018.1, on the reverse strand, counting down.
AGAGAGAGAGAAGCTGTGAGTGAGAGAGAGAGAAAGAGAAGCTGTGAGTGTGAGAGAGAGCAAGAGAAGCTGTGAGTGAGAGAGTGAGATAAGGAGAAGCTGTGAGTTAGAGAGAGACAGAGAAAGAGAAGCTGTGAGTGAGAGAGAGAGAGAAAAAGAAGTTGTGAGTGAGAGAGAGAGAGAGAAAGAGAAGCTGTGAGTGAGAGAGAGAGAGAGAAGCTGTGAGTGAGAGAGAGAGAAGGAGAAGCTGTGAGTGTGAGAGAGAGTGAGAAAAAGGGAAGCTGTGAGTGAGAGTGAGAGAGAGAGAAGCTGTGACAGTGGGAGAGAGAAAGAGAGAAAGAGAAGCTGTGAGTGAGAGAGAGAGAAAGAAAGAGAAGCTATGAGTGAGAGAGAGAGAAGCTGTGAGTGAGAGAGAGAGTGAGAAAGAGAATCTGTGAGTGAGAGAGAGAAAGAAAGAGAAGCTATGAGTGAGAGAGAGAGAAGCTGTGAGTGAGAGAGAGAGATGCTGTGAGTGACAGAGAGAAAGAGAAGCTGTGAGTGAGAGAGAGAGGGAGAAAGAGAAAGAGAAGCAGTGAGTCAGAGAGAGATATAGAGAAGCTGTGAGTTAGAGAGAGAGAAAGAGAAGCTGTGAGTGAGAGAGAGAGAAAGAGAAGCTGTGTGTGTGAGAGAGAATCTGTGAGTGAGAGAGAGAGAGAAAGAAAGAGAAGATGTCAGTGAGAGAGGGAGAAAGAGAGAGAAGCTGTGAGTGAGAGAGAGAGAAAGATAAGCTGTGTGAGAGAGGGAGAGAAAGAGAAGCTGTGAGTGAGTGAGAGAGAGAGTGAGAAGCTGTGAGTGAGAGAGAGATAAGCTGTGAGTGAGAGAGAGAGAGAAAGAGAAGCTATGAGTGAGAGAGAGAGAAAGAGAAGCTGTGAGTGAGAGAGAAAGAGAAGCTGTGAGTGAGAGAGAGAGAGAGAGAGAGAAAGAGAACCAGTGAGTGAGACAGAGAGAAAGAGAAGCTGTGTGTGTGTGTGTGAGAGAGAAGCTGTGAGTGAGAGAGAGAGAGAGAAAGAGAAGCTGTGAGTGAGAGAGAGAGAGAAAGAGAAGCTGTGAGAGAGAGAGAGAGAGAAGCTGTGTGTGAGAGAGAAAGAAAGAAATAGAAGCTGTGAGTGAGTGAGAGAGAGAGAAGTTGTGAGTTAGAGAGAGGGAGAAAGAGAAGCTGTGAGTGAGAGAGAAAGAGAAGCTGTGAGTGAGAGAGAAAGAGAAGCTGTGTGAGAGAGAGAGAAAGAGAAAGAGAAGCAGTGAGTGAGTGAGAGAGAGAGAGAAAGAGAAGCTGTGAGTGAGAGAGAAAGAGAAGCTGGGTGAGAGAGAGAGAGAAGCTGTGAGTGAGAGAGAGAGAAAGAGAAGCTGTGAGTGTGAGAGAGAGAAAGAGAAGCTGTGAGTGAGAGAGTGAGATAAAGAGAAGCTGTGAGTTAGAGAGAGACAGAGAAAGAGAAGCTGTGAGTGAGAGAGAGAGAGAGAAAAAGAAGCTGTGAGTGAGAGAGAGAGAGAGAAAGAGAAGCTGTGAGTGAGAGAGAGAGAGAGAGAAGCTGTGAGTGAGAGTGAGAGAGAAAGAGAAGCTGTGAGTGAGAGAATGAGAGAAAGAGAAGCTGTGAGTGAGAGAGAGAGAGAAAGAGAAGCTGTGAGTGAGAGAGAGAGAAAGAGAAGCTGTGAGTGTGAGAGAGAGTGAGAAAAAGGGAAGCTGTGAGTGAGAGTGAGAGAGAGAGAAGCTGTGACAGTGGGAGAGAGAAAGAGAGAAAGAGAAGCTGTGAGTGAGAGAGAGAGAAAGAAAGAGAAGCTATGAGTGAGAGAGAGAGAAGCTGTGAGTGAGAGAGAGAGTGAGAAAGAGAATCTGTGAGTGAGAGAGAGAGAAAGAGAAGCAGTGAGTGAGAGAGAGAGATAGTAGCTGTGAGTGAGAGAGAGAGAGAAGCTGTGTGTGAGAGAGAGAGATGCTGTGAGTGACAGAGAGAAAGAGAAGCTGTGAGTGAGAGAGAGAGGGAGAAAGAGAAAGAGAAGCAGTGAGTGAGAGAGAGATAAAGAGAAGCTGTGAGTTAGTGAGAGAGAAAGAGAAGCTGTGAGTGAGAGAGAGAGAAAGAGAAGCTGTGAGTGAGAGAGAGAATTTGAGTGAGAGAGAGAGAGAGAAAGAAAGAGAAGATGTCAGTGAGAGAGGGAGAAAGAGAGAGAAGCTTTGAATGAGAGAGAGAGAGAAAGATAAGCTGTGTGAGAGAGGGAGAGAAAGAGAAGCTGTGAGTGAGTGAGAGAGAGAGTGAGAAGCTGTGAGTGAGAGAGAGAGAAGCTGTGAGTGAGAGAGAGAGAGAGAAAGAGAAGCTATGAGTGAGAGAGAGAGAAAGAGAAGCTGTGAGTGAGAGAGAAAGAGAAGCTGTGAGTGAGAGAGAGAGAGAGAGAGAGAAAGAGAACCAGTGAGTGAGACAGAGAGAAAGAGAAGCTGTGTGTGTGTGAGAGAGAGAAGTTGTGAGTGAGAGAGAGAGAGAAAGAGATGCTGTGAGTGAGAGAGAGAGAGAACGAGAAGCTGTGAGAGAAAGAGAGAAGCTGTGAGTGAGAGAGAAAGAAAGAAATAGAAGCTGTGAGTGAGTGAGAGAGAGAGAAGTTGTGAGAGAGAGGGAGAAAGAGAAGCTGTGAGTGAGAGAGAAAGAGAAGCTGTGAGTGAGAGAGAAAGAGAAGCTGTGTGAGAGAGAGAGAAAGAGAAAGAGAAGCAGTGAGTGAGTGAGAGAGAGAGATAAAGAGAAGCTGTGAGTGATAGAGAGAGATAAAGAGAAGCTGTGAGTGTGAGAGAGAAAGAGAAGCTGGGAGTGAGTAAGAGAGAGAAAGAGAAGCTGTGAGAGAGAGAGAGAGAGAGAAGCTGTGAGTGAGAGAGAGAGAGAGAGAAGCTGTGAGTGAGAGAGAAAGAAAGAAAGAGAAGCTGTGAGTGAGTGAGAGAGAGAGAGAGAGAGAAGCTGTGAGTGAGAGGACAGAGAGAGAGAAAGAGAAGCTGTGAGTGAGAGAGAGAGAGCTAGAAACTGTGAGTGAGTGAGAGAGAGGAAGAGAAGCTGTGAGTGAGAGAGAGAGATAAAGAGAAGCTGTGAGTTAGAGATAGAGAGAGAGAAAGAGAAGCTGTGAGTGAGAGAGAGAGAGAAAAAGAGAATCTGTGAGTGAGAGAGAGAGAGAAGCTGTGAGTGAGTGAGAGAGAGAGAAGCTGTGAGTGAGAGAGAGAGAGAGAAAGAGAAGCTGTGAGTGAGAGAGTGAGAGAAAGAGAAGCTGAGTGAGAGAGAGAGAAAGTAAGAGAAGCTGTGACAGTGAGAGAGAGAGAATGAGAAGCTGTGAGTGAGAGTGAGAGAGAAAGAGAATCTGTGAGTGAGAGAGAAAGAGAAGCTGTGTGTGTGTGTGAGAGAGAGAAGCTGTGAGTGAGAGAGAGAGAAAGAGAAGCTGTGAGTGAGAGAGAGAGAAAGAGAAGCTGTGAGTGAGAGAGTGAGATAAAGAGAAGCTGTGAGTTAGAGAGAGACAGAGAAAGAGAAGCTGTGAGTGAGAGAGAGAGAAAAAGAAGCTGTGAGTGAGAGAGAGAGAGAAAGAGAAGCTGTGAGTGAGAGAGAGAGAGAGAGAGAAGCTGTGAGTGAGAGTGAGAGAGAAAGAGAATCTGTGAGTAAGAGAGTGAGAGAAAGAGAAGCTGTGAGTGAGAGAGAGAGAAAGAAAGAGAAGCTGTGAGTGAGAGAGAGAAGCTGTGAGTGAGAGAGAGAGAGAAAGAGAAGCTGTGAGTGAGAGAGAGAGAAAGAGAAGCTGTGAGTGTGAGAGAGAGTGAGAAAAAGGGAAGCTGTGAGTGAGAGTGAGAGAGAGAGAAGCTGTGACAGTGGGAGAGAGAAAGAGAGAAAGAGAAGCTGTGAGTGAGAGAGAGAGAACGAAAGAGAATCTATGAGTGAGAGAGAGAGAAGCTGTGAGTGAGAGAGTGAGAAAGAGAATCTGTGAGTGAGAGAGAGAGAAAGAGAAGCATTGAGTGAGAGAGAGAGAGAGTAGTTGTGAGTGAGAGAGAGAGAGAAGCTGTGAGTGAGAGAGAGAGAGAGAGAAGCTGTGAGTGAGAGAGAGAAGGAGAAGCTGTGAGTGAGAGTGAGAGGGAGAAAGAGAAAGAGAAGCTGTGAGTGAGAGAGAAATAAAGAGAAGCTGTGAGTTAGAGAGAGAGAGAAAGAGAAGCTGTGAGTGAGTGAGAGAGAAAGAGAAGCTGTGTGTGTGTGAGAGAGAATCTGTGAGTGAGAGAGAGAGAGAGAGAAAGAGAAGATGTCAGTGAGAGAGGGAGAAAGAGAGAGAAGGTGTGAGTGAGAGAGAGAGAAAGATAAGCTGTGTGAGAGAGGGAGAGAAAGAGAAGCTGTGAGTGAGAGAGAGAGTGAGAAGCTGTGAGTGAGAGAGAGAAGCTGTGAGTGAGAGAGAGAGAGAGAAAGAGAAGCTATGAGTGAGAGAGAGAGAAAGAGAAGCTGTGAGTGAGAGAGAAAGAGAAGCAGTGAGTGAGACACAGAGAAAGAGAAGCTGTGTGTGTGTGAGAGAGAGAAGCTGTGAGTGAGAGAGAGAGAGAGAAAGAGAAGCTGTGAGTGAGAGAGAGAGAGAAAGAGAAGGTGTGAGAGAGAGAGAAGCTGTGAGTGAGAGAGAAAGAAAGAAATAGAAGCTATGAGTGAGTGAGAGAGAGAGAAGTTGTGAGTTAGAGAGAGGGAGAAAGAGAAGCTGTGAGTGTGTGAGAGAGAAGCTGTGAGTGAGAGAGAAAGAGAAAGAGAGGCTGTGAGTGAAAGAGAGAGAGAGAAGCTGAGTGAGAGAGAGATGAAGAGAGGCTGTGAGTGAGAGAGAGAGAGAGAAGCTGTGAGTGAGAGAGAGAGAGAGAAAGAGAAGCTGTGAGTGAGAGAGAGAGAAGCTGTGAGTGAGAGAGAAAGAGAAAGAGAGGCTGTGAGTGAAAGAGAGAGAGAGAAGCTGAGTGAGAGAGAGATAAAGAGAAGCTGTGAGTTAGAGAGAGAGAGAGAGAAAGAGAAGCAGTGAGTGAGACAGAGAGAAAGAGAAGCTGTGTGTGTGTGAGAGAGAGAAGCTGTGAGTGAGAGAGAGAGAGAGAAGCTGTGAGTGAGAGAGAAAGCTGTGAGTGAGAGAGAAAGAGAAAGAGAAGCTGTGAGTAAGAGAGAGGAAGAGAAGCTGTAAGTGAGAGAGAGAGAGAAAGAGAAGCTGTGTGTGAGAGAGAGAATCTGTGAGTGAGAGAGAGAGAGAGAGAGAAAGAGAAGATGTCAGGGAGAGAGGGAGAGAGAGAGAGAGAATCTGTGAGTGAGAGAGAGAGAAAGATAAGCTGTGTGAGAGAGGGAGAGAAAGAGAAGCTGTGTGAGAGAGAGAGAGAGAGAGTGAGAAGCTGTGAGTGAGAGAGAGAGAGAAGCTGTGAGTGAGAGAGAGAGAGAGAAAGAGAAGCTATGAGTGAGAGAGAGAGAAAGAAAAGCTGTGAGTGAGAGAGAAAGAGAAGCTGTGAGTGAGAGAGAGAGAGAAAGAGAAGGTGTGAGTGAGAGAGAGAGAGAAAGAGAAGCTGTGAGTGAGAGAGAGAGAGAAAGAGAAGCTGTGAGTGAGTGAGAGAGAGAGAAGCTGTGAGTGAGTGAGAGAGAGAGAAGCTGTGAGTGAGAGAGAAAGGGAAAGAGAGGATGTGAGTGAGAGAGAGTGAGAGAAGCTGTGAGTGAGAGAGATAGAGAAGCTGTGAGTGAGAGAGAAAGAGATGCTGTGAGTGAGAGAGAGAGAGAAGCTGAGTGAGAGAGAGATAAAGAGAAGCTGTGAGTTAGAGAGAGAGAGAGAGAAAGAGAAGCTGTGAGTGAGACAGAGAGAAAGAGAAGCTGTGTGTGTGTGAGAGAGAGAGAAGCTGTGAGTGAGAGAGAGAGAGAAAGAGAAGCTGTGAGTGAGCGAGAAAGCTGTGAGTGAGAGAGAAAGAGAAAGAGAAGCTGTGAGTGAGAGAGAGAGAAGCTGTGAGTGAGAGAGAGAGAGAAACTGTGAGTGAGAGAGAGAGAGAAGCTGTGAGTGAGAGAGAGATAAAGAGAAGCTGTGATTGTGAGAGAGAGGGAGAGAAAGGGAAGCTGTGAGTGAGCGTGAGAGAGAGAGAGAAGCTGTGACAGTGGGAGAGAGAGAAAGAGAAGCTGTGAGTGAGTGAGAGAGAAAGAAAGGGAAGCTATGAGTGAGAGAGAGAGAAGCTGTAATTGAGAGAGAGAGGGAGAAAGAGAAGCTGTGTGTGTGTGAGAGAAAGAGAGGCTGTGAGTGAGAGAGACAGACAGAGAAAGGGAAGCTGTGAGTGAGAGAGAGAGCTAGAAGCTGTGAGTGAGTGAGGGAGAGAGAAGCTTTGAGTGAGAGAGAGAAAGAGAAGCTGTGAGTGAGAGAGAGAAAGAGAAGCTGTGAGTGAGAGAGAGAGAGAAAAAAATCTGTGTGTGAGAGAGAGACAAGCTGTGAGTGAGTGAGAGAGAGAGAAGCTGTGAGTGAGAGAGAGAAAGAGAAGCTGTGAGTGAGAGAGAGAGAGAGAAAGAGAAGCTGTGAGTGAGAGATAAAGAGAAGCTGTGAGTTAGAGAGAGACAGAGAAAGAGAAGCTGTGAGTGAGAGAGAGAGAGAGAAAGAGAAGCTGTGTGTGTGTGAGAGAGAGAAGGTGTGAGTGAGAGAGAGAGAGAAGGAGAAGATGTTAGTGAGAGAGTGAGAGAGAGAAAGAGAAGCTGTGAGTGAGAGAGAGAGAAGCTGTGAGTGAGAGAGAGAGAGAGAGAAAGAGAAGGTATGTGTGAGAGAGAGAGAAGCTGTGAGTGAGAGAGAGAGAAGCTGTGAGTGAGAGAGAGAGAGAGAAGATGTGAGTGAGAGAGAGAAAGAGAAAGAGAAGCTGTGAGTGAGTGAGAGAGAGAGATAAAGAGAAGCTGGAAGTGATAGAGAGAGATAAAGAAAAGCTGTGAGTGAGAGACAGAAAGAGAAGCTGGGAGTGAGTAAGAGAGAAAGAGAAGCTGTGAGTGTGTGTGAGAGAGAGAAGCTGTGAGTGAGAGAGAGAGAAAGAAAGAGAAGCTGTGAGTGAGTGAGAGAGAGAGAGAAACTGTGAGTGAGAGAGAGAGAGAGAGAAAGAGAAGCTGTGAGTGAGAGAGAGAGAGAAAGAAAGAGAAACTGTGAGTGAGAGAGAGAGAGAGAAAGAGAAGCTGGGAGTGAGAGAGAGAGAGAAAGAAAGAGAAGCTGTGAGTGAGAGAGAGAGAAGCTGTGAGTGAGAGAGAGAGGGAGAAAGAGAAGCTGTGAGTGAGAGAGAGAGAGAGAGAGAAAGAGAAGCTGAGAGAGAGAGAGAGAGAAGCTGTGAGTGAGTGAGAGAGAGAGAAGCTGTGAGAGAGAGAGAGAGAGAAGCTGTGAGTGAGAGAGAGAGAGAAGCTGTGAGTGAGAGAGAAAGAGAAGCTGTGAGTGAGAGAGAAAGAGAAGCTGTGTGTGTGTGAGAGAGAGAAGCTGTGAGTGAGAGAGAGAGAAAGAGAAGCTGTGAATGAGAGAGTGAGAAAGAGAAGCTGTGTGTGTGTGTGAGAGAGAAAGAGAAGCTGTGAGTGAGAGAGAGAGAAAGATAAGCTGTGTGAGAGGGAGAGAATCTGTGAGTGAGAGAGAGAGAGAGAAAGAAAGAGAAGATGTCAGTGAGAGAGGGAGAGAGAGAGAGAAGCTGTGAGTGAGAGAGAGAGAGAAAGATAAGCTGTGTGAGAGATGGAGAGAAAGAGAAGCTGTGAGTGAGAGAGAGAGAAGCTGTGAGTGAGAGAGAGAGAGAGAAAGAGAAGCTATGAGTGAGAGAGAGAGAGAGAAAGAAATAGAAGCTGTGAGTGAGAGAGAGAAGCTGTGAGTGAGAGACAGAGAGAGAGAGAAGCTGTGAGTGAGAGTGAGAGAGAAAGAGAAGCTGTGAGTGAGAGAGAGAGAAAGAAAGAGAAGCTGTGAGTGAGAGAGAGAAGCTGTGAGTGAGAGAGAGAGAGAAAGAGAAGCTGTGAGTGAGAGAGAGAGAAAGAGAAGCTGTGAGTGTGAGAGTGAGAAAAAGGGAAGCTGTGAGTGAGAGTGAGAGAGATAGAAGCTGTGACAGTGGGAGAGAGAAAGAGAGAAAGAGAAGCTGTGAGTGAGAGAGAGAGGGAGAAAGAGAATCTGTGAGTGAGAGAGAGAGAGAAGCTGTGAGTGAGTGAGTGAGAGAGAGAGAGAAGCTGTGAGTGAGAGAGAGAAAGAGAAGCTGTGAGTGAGAGAGAGAAAGAGAAGCTGTGAGTGAGAGAGAGATAAAGAGAAGCTGTGAGTTAGAGAGAGAGGGAGAAAGAGAATCTGTGAGTGAGAGAGAGAGATAGAGTAGCTGTGAGTGAGAGAGAGAGAGAAGCTGTGAGTGAGTGAGTGAGAGAGAGAGAGAAGCTGTGAGTGAGAGAGAGAAAGAGAAGCTGTGAGTGAGAGAGAGAAAGAGAAGCTGTGAATGAGAGAGAGATAAAGCGAAGCTGTGAGTTAGAGAGAGAGAGAAAGAGAAGCTGTGAGTGAGAGAGAGAGAAAGATAAGCTGTGTGAGAGAGGGAGAGAAAGAGATACTGTGAGTGAGAGAGAGAGAGTGAGAAGCTGTGAGTGAGAGAGCGAGAGAGAAACTGTGAGTGAGAGAGAGAGAGAAAGAGAAGCTATGAGTGAGAGAGAGAGAAAGAGAAGCTGTGAGTGAGAGAGAAAGAGAAGCTGTGAGTGAGAGAGAGAGAGAAAGAGAAGCTGTGAGTGAGAGAGAGAGAGAAAGAGAAGCTGTGAGTGAGAGAGTGAAAGAGAAAGAGAAGCTGTGTGAGAGAGAGAGAAGCTGTGAGTGAGAGAGAAATAAAAAATAGAAGCTGTGAGTGAGTGAGAGAGAAAGGGAAAGAGAGGCTGTGAGTGAGAGAGAGAGAGAGAAGCTGTGAGTGAGAGAGAGAAGCTGTGAGTGAGAGAGAAAGAGAGGCTGTGAGTGAGAGAGAGAGAAGCTGAGTGAGAGAGAGATAAAGAGAAGCTGTGAGTTAGAGAGAGAGAAAGAGAAGCTGTGTGTGTGTGTGAGAGAGAGAAGCTGTGAGTGAGAGAGAAAGCTGTGAGTGAGAGAGAAAGATAAAGATAAGCTGTGAGTGAGAGAGAGAGAGAGAAGCTGTGAGTGAGTGAGAGAGAGAAACTGTGAGTGAGAGAGAGAGAGAGAAGCTGTGAGTGAGTGAGAGAGAGAGAAGCTGTGAGTGAGAGAGAGAAATAAAGAGAAGGTGTGAGTGAGTGAGAGAGATAGAGAGAAGCTGTGAGTGAGAGAGAGAAATAAAGAGAAGCTGTGAGTTAGAGAGAAACAAAGAAAGAGAAGCTGTGAGTGAGAGAGAGAGAGAAAGAGAAGCTGTGAGTGTGTGTGAGAGAGAAAGAGAAGCTGTGAGTTTGAGTGAGACAGAGAAAGAGAAGCTGTGAGTGAGAGAGAGAGAGAAAGAGAAGCTGTGAGTGAGAGAGAAAGAAAGAAAGAGAAGCTGTGAGTGAGAGAGAGAGGGAGAAAGAGAATCTGTGAGTGAGAGAGAGAGAGATAGAGTAGCTGTGAGTGAGAGAGAAAGAGAAGCTGTGAGTGAGTGAGTGAGAGAGTGAGAAGCTGTGAGTGAGAGAGAGAAAGAGAAGCTGTGAGTGAGAGAGAGAGAGAAAGAGAAGCTGTGAGTGAGAGAGAGATAAAGAGAAGCTGTGAGTTAGAGAGAGAGAGAAAGAGAAGCTGTGAGTGAGAGAGAGAGAAAGAGAAGCTGTGTGAGAGAGAGAGAATCTGTGAGTGAGAGAGAGAGAGAGAAAGAAAGAGAAGATGTCAGTGAGAGAGGGAGGGAGAGAGAGAAGCTGTGAGAGAGAGAGAGAAAGATAAGCTGTGTGAGAGAGGGAGAGAAAGAGAAGCTTTGAGTGAGAGAGAGAGAGTGAGAAGCTGTGAGTGAGAGAGAGAGAGAGAGAAGCTGAGTGAGAGTGAGAGAGAGAAAGAGAAGCTATGAGTGAGAGAGAGAAAGAGAAGCTGTGAGTGAGAGAGAAAGAGAAGCTGTGAGAGAGAGAGAAAGAGAAGCTGTGAGTGAGAGAGAGAGAGAGAAATAGAAGCTGTGAGTGAGAGAGTGAAAGAGAAAGAGAAGCTGTGTGAGAGAGAGAGAAGCTGTGAGTGAGAGAGAAATAAAAAATAGAAGCTGTGAGTGAGTGAGAGAGAAAGGGAAAGAGAGGCTGTGAGTGAGAGAGAGAGAGAGAAGCTGTGAGTGAGAGAGAGAAGCTGTGAGTGAGAGAGAAAGAGAGGCTGTGAGTGAGAGAGAGAGAAGCTGAGTGAGAGAGAGATAAAGAGAAGCTGTGAGTTAGAGAGAGAGAAAGAGAAGCTGTGTGTGTGTGTGAGAGAGAGAAGCTGTGAGTGAGAGAGAAAGCTGTGAGTGAGAGAGAAAGATAAAGATAAGCTGTGAGTGAGAGAGAGAGAGAGAAGCTGTGAGTGAGTGAGAGAGAGAAACTGTGAGTGAGAGAGAGAGAGAGAAGCTGTGAGTGAGTGAGAGAGAGAGAAGCTGTGAGTGAGAGAGAGAAATAAAGAGAAGGTGTGAGTGAGTGAGAGAGATAGAGAGAAGCTGTGAGTGAGAGAGAGAAATAAAGAGAAACTGTGAGTTAGAGAGAAACAAAGAAAGAGAAGCTGTGAGTGAGAGAGAGAGAGAAAGAGAAGCTGTGAGTGTGTGTGAGAGAGAAAGAGAAGCTGTGAGTTTGAGAGAGACAGAGAAAGAGAAGCTGTGAGTGAGAGAGAGAGAGAAAGAGAAGCTGTGAGTGAGAGAGAAAGAAAGAAAGAGAAGCTGTGAGTGAGAGAGAGAGGGAGAAAGAGAATCTGTGAGTGAGAGAGAGAGATAGAGTAGCTGTGAGTGAGAGAGAGAGAGAAGCTGTGAGTGAGTGAGTGAGAGAGTGAGAAGCTGTGAGTGAGAGAGAGAAAGAGAAGCTGTGAGTGAGAGAGAGAGAGAAAGAGAAGCTGTGAGTGAGAGAGAGATAAAGAGAAGCTGTGAGTTAGAGAGAGAGAGAAAGAGAAGCTGTGAGTGAGAGAGAGAGAAAGAGAAGCTGTGTGAGAGAGAGAGAATCTGTGAGTGAGAGAGAGAGAGAAAGAAAGAGAAGATGTCAGTGAGAGAGGGAGGGAGAGAGAGAAGCTGTGAGAGAGAGAGAGAGAAAGATAAGCTGTGTGAGAGAGGGAGAGAAAGAGAAGCTTTGAGTGAGAGAGAGAGAGTGAGAAGCTGTGAGTGAGAGAGAGAGAGAGAGAAGCTGAGTGAGAGTGAGAGAGAGAAAGAGAAGCTATGAGTGAGAGAGAGAAAGAGAAGCTGTGAGTGAGAGAGAAAGAGAAGCTGTGAGTGAGAGAGAGAGAAAGAGAAGCTGTGAGTGAGAGAGAGAGAGAGAAAGAGAAGCTGTGAGTGAGAGAGTGAAAGAGAAAGAGAAGCTGTGAGAGAGAGAGAGAAGCTGTGAGTGAGAGAGAAAGAAAGAAACAGAAGCTGTGAGTGAGTGAGAGAGAGAGAAGCTGTGAGTCAGTGAGAGAGAGAGAAGCTGTGAGTGAGAGAGAAAGGGAAAGAGAGGCTGTGAGTGAGAGAGAGAGAGAGAAGCTGTGTGTGAGAGAGAAAGAGAGGCTGTGAGTGAGAGAGAGAGAGAGAGAGAAGCTGAGTGAGAGAGAGATAAAGAGAAGCTGTGAGTTAGAGAGAGAGAAAGAGAAGCTGTGAGTGAGACAGAGAGAAAGAGAAGCTGTGTGTGTGTGAGAGAGAGAGAAGCTGTGAGTGAGAGAGAGAGAGAAAGAGAAGCTGTGAGTGAGAGAGAAAGCTGTGAGTGAGAGAGAAAGAGAAAGATAAGCTGTGAGTGAGAGAGAGAGAGAAGCTGTGAGAGAGAGAGAGAGAGAAACTGTGAGTGAGAGAGAGAGAGAGAAGCTGTGAGTGAGTGAGAGAGAGAGAAGCTGTGAGTGAGAGAGAGAAATAAAGAGAAGGTGTGAGTGAGTGAGACAGATAGAGAGAAGCTGTGAGTGAGAGAGAGAAATAAAGAGAAGCTGTGAGTTAGAGAGAAACAGAGAAAGAGAAGCTGTGAGTGAGAGAGAGAGAGAAAGAGAAGCTGTGAGTGTGTGTGAGAGAGAAAGAGAAGTTGTGAGTTAGAGAGAGACAGAGAAAGAGAAGCTGTGAGTGAGAGAGTGAGAGAGAAAGAGAAGCTGTTAGTGAGAGAGAGAGAGAAAGAGAAGCTGTGAGTGAGAGAGAGAGAAAGAAAGAGAAGCTGTGAGTGAGAGAGAGAGAGGGTGAAAGAGAAGCTGTGATTGTGAGAGAGAGGGAGAAAAAGGGAAGCTGTGAGTGAGCGTGAGAGAGAGAGAGAAGCTGTGACAGTGGGAGAGAGAGAAAGAGAAGCTGTGAGTTAGTGAGAAAGAAAGAAAGAGAAGCTATGAGTGAGAGATAGAGAAGTTGTAAGTGAGAGAGAGAGGGAAAAAGAGAAGCTGTGAGAGAGAGAGAGAAAGAGAAGCTGTGAGTGAGAGAGACAGTCAGAGAAAGAGAAGCTGTGAGTGAGAGAGAGAGAGCTAGAAGCTGTGAGTGAGTGAGAGAGAGAGAAGCTGTGAGTGAGAGAGAGAAAGAGAAGCTGTGAGTGAGAGAGAGAGAAAGAGAAGCTGTGAGTGAGAGAGAGATAAAGAGAAGCTGTGATTTAGAGAGAGAGAGAAAGAGAATCTGTGTGTGTGAGAGAGAGAAGCTGTGAGTGAGAGAGAGAGCTAGACAAAAAAGAATCTGTGAGTGAGAGAGAGAAAAGCTGTGAGTGAGAGAGAGAAAGAGAAGCTGTGAGTGAGAGAGAGACAGAGAAAGAGAACCTGTGAGTGAGAGAGAGATAAAGAGAAGCTGTGAGTTAGAGAGAGACAGAGAAAGAGAAGCTGTGTGTGTGAGAGAGAGAAAGAGAAGCTGTGTGTGTGTGTGAGAGAGAGAAGCTGTGAGTGAGAGAGAGAGAGAAAGAGAAGATGTTAGTGAGAGATTGAGAGAGAAAGAGAAGCTGTGAGTGAGAGAGAGAGAGAAAGAGAAGCTGTGAGTGAGAGAGAGAGAAAGAAAGAGAAGCTGTGAGTGAGAGAGAGAGGGTGAAAGAGAAGCTGTGATTGTGAGAGAGAGGGAGAAAAAGGGAAGCTGTGAGTGAGCGTGAGAGAGAGAGAGAAGCTGTAACAGTGGGAGAGAGAGAAAGAGAAGCTGTGAGTTAGTGAGAAAGAAAGAAAGAGAAGCTATGAGTGAGAGATAGCGAAGCTGTAAGTGAGAGAGAGAGAGAAAAAGAAGCTGTGAGAGAGAGAGAGAAAGAGAAGCTGTGAGTGAGAGAGACAGTCAGAGAAAGAGAAGCTGTGAGTGAGAGAGAGAGAGCTAGAAGCTGTGAGTGAGTGAGAGAGAGAGAAGCTGTGAGTGAGAGAGAGAAAGAGAAGCTGTGAGTGAGAGAGAGAGAAAGAGCAGCTGTGAGTGAGAGAGAGATAAAGAGAAGCAGTGATTTAGAGAGAGAGAGAAAGAGAATCTGTGTGTGAGAGAGAGAGAAGCTGTGAGTGAGAGAGAGAAAGAGAAGCTGTGAGTGAGAGAGAGACAGAGAAAGAGAACCTGTGAGTGAGAGAGAGATAAAGAGAAGCTGTGAGTTAGAGAGAGACAGAGAAAGAGAAGCTGTGTGTGTGTGAGAGAGAAAGAGAAGCTGTGTGTGTGTGAGAGAGAGAGAAGCTGTGAGTGAGAGAGACAGAGAAAGAGAAGATGTTAGTGAGAGATTGAGAGAGAGAAAGAGAAGCTGTGAGTGAGAGAGAGAAGCTGTGAGTGAGAGAGAGAGAGAGAAAGAGAAGGTGTGAGTGAGAGAGAGAAAGAGAAGCTGTGAGTGAGAGAGAGAGAAGCTGTGAGTGAGAGAGAGAGAGAGAAGATGTGAGTGAGAGAGAGAAAGAGAAGGAGAAGTTGTGAGTGAGTGAGAGAGATAAAGAGAAGCTGTGAGTGAGAGAGAGAGATAAAGAAAAGCTGTGAGTGAGACAGAGAGAAAGAGAAGCTGTGTGTGTGTGTGAGAGAGAGAAGCTGTGAGTGAGAGAGAGAGAGAAAGAGAAGCTGTGAGTGAGAGAGAAAGCTGTGAGTGAGAGAGAAAGAGAAAGATAAGCTGTGAGTGAGAGAGTGAAGCTGTGAGTGAGAGAGAGAGAGAAACTGTGAGTGAGAGAGAGAGAGAGAAGCTGTGAGTGAGTGAGAGAGAGAGAAGCTGTGAGTGAGAGAGAGAAATAAAGAGAAGGTGTGAGTGAGTGAGACAGATAGAGAGAAGCTGTGAGTGAGAGAGAGAAATAAAGAGAAGCTGTGAGTTAGAGAGAAACAGAGAAAGAGAAGCTGTGAGTGAGAGAGAGAGAGAAAGAGAAGCTGTGAGTGTGTGAGAGAGAGAAAGAGAAGCTGTGAGTTAGAGAGAGACAGAGAAAGAGAAGCTGTGAGTGAGAGAGTGAGAGAGAAAGAGAAGCTGTGAGTGAGAGAGAGAGAGAAAGAGAAGCTGTGAGTGAGAGAGAGAGAAAGAAAGAGAAGCTGTGAGTGAGAGAGAGAGGGTGAAAGAGAAGCTGTGATTGTGAGAGAGAGGGAGAAAAAGGGAAGCTGTGAGTGAGCGTGAGAGAGAGAGAGAAGCTGTGACAGTGGGAGAGAGAGAAAGAGAAGCTGTGAGTTAGTGAGAAAGAAAGAAAGAGAAGCTATGAGTGAGAGATAGAGAAGCTGTAAGTGAGAGAGAGAGGGAAAAAGAGAAGCTGTGTGTGAGAGAGAGAAAGAGAAGCTGTGAGTGAGAGAGACAGTCAGAGAAAGAGAAGCTGTGAGTGAGAGAGAGAGAGCTAGAAGCTGTGAGTGAGTGAGAGAGAGAGAAGCTGTGAGTGAGAGAGAGAAAGAGAAGCTGTGAGTGAGAGAGAGAGAAAGAGAAGCTGTGAGTGAGAGAGAGATAAAGAGAAGCTGTGATTTAGAGAGAGAGAGAAAGAGAATATGTGTGTGAGAGAGAGAAGCTGTGAGTGAGAGAGAGAGCTAGACCAAAAGAATCTGTGAGTGAGAGAGAGAAAAGCTGTGAGTGAGAGAGAGAAAGAGAAGCTGTGAGTGAGAGAGAGACAGAGAAAGAGAACCTGTGAGTGAGAGAGAGATAAAGAGAAGCTGTGAGTTAGAGAGAGACAGAGAAAGAGAAGCTGTGTGTGTGTGAGAGAGAAAGAGAAGCTGTGTGTGTGTGTGAGAGAGAGAAGCTGTGAGTGAGGGAGAGAGAGAAAGAGAAGACGTTAGTGAGAGATTGAGAGAGAGAAAGAGAAGCTGTGAGTGAGAGAGAGAGAAGCTGTGAGTGAGAGAGAGAGAGAGAAAGAGAAGGTGTGAGTGAGAGAGAGAAAGAGAAGCTGTGAGTGAGAGAGAGAGAAGCTGTGAGTGAGTGAGAGAGAGAGAAGATGTGAGTGAGAGAGAGAAAGGGAAGGAGAAGCTGTGAGTGAGTGAGAGAGATAAAGAGAAGCTGTGAGTGAGAGAGAGAGATAAAGAAAAGCTGTGAGTGAGAGAGAGAAAGAGAAGCTGGGAGTGAGTATGAGAGAGAAAGAGAAGCTGTGTGTGTGAGAGAGAGAAGCTGTGAGTGACAGAGAGAGAGAGAGAAGCTGTGAGTGAGAGAGAAAGAAAGAAAGAGAAGTTGTGAGTGAGTGAGAGAGAGAGAAACTGTGAGTGAGAGACAGAGAGAGAGAAAGAGAAGCTGTGAGTGAGAGAGAGAGAGAAAGAAAGAGAAGCTGTGAGTGAGACAGAGAGAAGCTGTGAGTGAGAGAGAGAGGGAGAAAGAGAAGCTGTGAGTGAGAGAGAGAGAAAGAGAAGCTGTGAGTGAGAGAGAGAGAGAGAAAGAGAAGCTGTGAGAGAGAGAGAGAGAAGCTGTGAGTGAGTGAGAGAGAGAGAAGCTGTGTGAGAGAGAGAGAGAAGCTGTGAGTGAGAGAGAGAGAGGAGAAGGTGTGAGTGAGTGAGACAGATAGAGAGAAGCTGTGAGTGAGAGAGAGAAATAAAGAGAAGCTGTGAGTTAGAGAGAAACAGAGAAAGAGAAGCTGTGAGTGAGAGAGAGAGAGAAAGAGAAGCTGTGAGTGTGTGAGAGAGAGAAAGAGAAGCTGTGAGTTAGAGAGAGACAGAGAAAGAGAAGCTGTGAGTGAGAGAGTGAGAGAGAAAGAGAAGCTGTGAGTGAGAGAGAGAGAGAAAGAGAAGCTGTGAGTGAGAGAGAGAGAAAGAAAGAGAAGCTGTGAGTGAGAGAGAGAGGGTGAAAGAGAAGCTGTGATTGTGAGAGAGAGGGAGAAAAAGGGAAGCTGTGAGTGAGCGTGAGAGAGAGAGAGAAGCTGTGACAGTGGGAGAGAGAGGAAGAGAAGCTGTGAGTTAGTGAGAAAGAAAGAAAGAGAAGCTATGAGTGAGAGATAGAGAAGCTGTAAGTGAGAGAGAGAGGGAAAAAGAGAAGCTGTGTGTGAGAGAGAGAAAGAGAAGCTGTGAGTGAGAGAGACAGTCAGAGAAAGAGAAGCTGTGAGTGAGAGAGAGAGAGAAAGAGAAGATGTGAGTGAGTGAGAGAGAAAGAGAAGTTGTGAGTGAGAGAGAAAGAGAAGCTATGAGTTAGAGAGAGAGAATGAAATAGAATCTGTGAGTGAGAGAGAGAGAGAATGATAAGCTGTGAGATAGCGAGAGAAAGAGAAGCTGTGAGTGAGAGAGAGAGAGAGAAGCTGTGAGTGAGAGAGAAAGAGAAGCTGTGAGTGAGAGAGAAAGAGAAGCTGTGTGTGTGTGAGAGAGAGAGAAGCTGTGAGTGAGAGAGAGAGAAAGAGAAGCTGTGAGTGAGAGAGATAGAGAAAGTGAAGCTGTGAGTGAGAGAGATAAAGAGAAGCTGTGAGTTAGAGAGAGACAGAGAAAGAGAAGCTGTGGGTGAGAGAGAGAGAAGAAGAAGAAGCTGTGAGTGAGAGAGAGAGAGAGAAAGAGAAGATGTGAGTGAGAGAGAGAGAGAGAGAGAAGCTGTGAGTGAGAGTGAGAGAGAAAGAGAGGCTGTGAGTGAGAGAAAGAGAAGCTGTGAGTGAGAGAGAGAGAAAGAAAGAGAAGCTGTGAGAGAGAGAGAGAAGCTGTGAGTGAGAGAGAGAGAGAAAGAGGAGCTGTGAGTGAGAGAGAGAGAAAGAGAAGCTGTGAGTGAGAGAGAGAGAGAAAGAGAAGCTGTGTGTGAGAGAGAGAATCTGTGAGTGAGAGAGAGAGAGAGAAAGAAAGACAAGATGTCAGTGAGAGAGGGAGAGAGAGAGAGAAGCTGTGAGTGAGAGAGAGAGAGAAAGATATGCTGTGTGAGAGAGGGAGAGAAAGAGAAGCTGTGAGTGAGAGAGACAGACAGAGAAAGAGAAGCTGTGAGTGAGAGAGAGAGAGCTAGAAGCTGTGAGTGAGTCAGAGAGAGAGAAGCTGTGAGTGAGAGAGAGAAAGAGCAGCTGTGAGTGAGAGAGAGAGAAAGAGAAGCTGTGAGTGAGAGAGAGATAAAGAGAAGCTGTGAGTTAGAGAGAGAGAGAAAGAGAAGCTGTGAGTGTGTGAGAGAGAAGCTGTGAGTGAGAGAGAGAGAGAAAGTGAAGCGGTGAGTGAGAGAGAGAGAGAAAGAGAAGCTGTGAGAGAGAGAGAGAGAGAGAAAAGAATCTGTGAGTGAGAGAGAGAGAGAAGCTGTGAGTGAGAGAGAGATAAAGAGAAGCTGTGAGTTAGAGAGAGACAGAGAAAGAGCAGCTGTGAGTGAGAGAGAGAGAAAGAGAAGCTGTGAGTGAGAGAGAGATAAAGAGAAGCTGTGAGTGAGAGAGAGAGGGAGAATGTGAAGCGGTGAGTGAGAGAGAGAGAGAAAGAGAAGCTGTGAGAGAGAGAGAGAGAAAAAAAGAATCTGTGAGTGAGAGAGAGAGAGAGAGAAGCTGTGAGTGAGAGAGTGAGATAAAGAGAAGCTGTGAGTTAGAGAGAGACAGAGAAAGAGAAGCTTGAGAGAGAGAGAGAGAAGCTGTGAGTGAGTGAGAGAGAGAGAAGCTGTGTGAGAGAGAGAGAGAGAAGCTGTGAGTGAGAGAGAGAGAGAAAGAGAAGCTATGAGTTAGAGATGGAGAGTGAAAGAGAAGCTGTGAGTGAGAGAGAGAATGAGAAGCTGTGAGATAGCGAGAGAAAGAGAAGCTGTGAGTGAGAAAGAGAGAGAAAAGCTGTGAGTGAGAGAGAAAGAGAACCTGTGAGTGAGAGAGAAAGAGAAGCTGTGTGTGTGAGAGAGAGAGAAGCTGTGAGTGTGAGAGAGAGAAAAAGAAGCTGTGAGTGAGAGAGAGAGAAAGTGAAGCTGTGAGTGAGAGAGTGAGATAAAGAGAAGCTGTGAGTTAGAGAGAGACAGAGAAAGAGAAGCTGTGAGTGAGAGAGAGAGAGAAGAAGAAGCTGTGAGTGAGAGAGAGAGAGAAAGAGAAGCTGTGAGTGAGAGAGAGAGAAGCTGTGAGTGAGAGAAAGAGAAGCTGTGAGTGAGTGAGAGAGAGAGAAAGAGAAGCTGTGAGTGAGAGAGAAAGAGAAGCTATGAGTTAGAGAGAGAGAGTGAAAGACAAGCTGTGAGTCAGAGAGAGAGAATGAGAAGCTGTGATATAGCGAGAGAAAGAGAAGCTGTGAGTGAGAGAGAGAGAAGCTGTGAGTGAGAGAGAAAGAGAAGCTGTGAGTGAGAGAGAAAGAGAAGCTGTGTGTGTCAGAGAGATAAGCTGTGAGAGAGAGAGAGAGAGAGAGAAGCTGTGAGTGAGAGAGAGAGAAAGTGAAGCTGTGAGTGAGAGAGTGAGATAAAGAGAAGCTGTGAGTTAGAGAGAGACAGAGAAAGAGAAGCTGTGAGTGAGAGAGAGAGAGAGAAGCTGTGAGTGAGAGTGAGAGAGAGAGTGAGAAGCTGTGAGTGAGAGTGAGAGAGAAAGAGAAGCTGTGAGTGAGAGAAAGAGAAGCTGTGAGTGAGAGAGAGAGAAAGAGAAGCTGTGAGTGAGAGAGAGAAGCTGTGAGTGAGAGAGAGAGAGAAAGAGAAGCTGTGAGTGAGAGAAAGATAAAGAGAAGCTGTGAGTTAGAGAGAGACAGAGAAAGAGAAGCTGTGAGTGAGAGAGAAAGAGAAAGAGAAGCTGTGTGTGTGTGAGAGAGAAGCTGTGAGTGAGAGAGAGAGAGAAAGAGAAGATGTTAGTGAGAGATTGAGAGAGAGAAAGAGAAGCTGTGAGTGAGAGAGAGAGAAGCTGTGAGTGAGAGAGAGAGAGAGAGAGAAAGAGAAGGTGTGAGTGAGAGAGAGAAAGAAAGAGAAGCTGTGAGTGAGAGAGAGAGAAGCTGTGAGTGAGAGAGAGAGAGAAGATGTGAGTGAGAGAGAGAAAGAGAAAGAGAAGCTGTGAGTGAGTGAGAGAGATAAAGAGAAGCTGTGAGTGAGAGTGAGAGAGAAAGAGAAGCTGTGAGTGAGAGAAAGAGAAGCTGTGAGTGAGAGAGAGAGAAAGAGAAGCTGTGAGTGAGAGAGAGAAGCTGTGAGTGAGAGAGAGAGAGAAAGAGAAGCTGTGAGTGAGAGAAAGATAAAGAGAAGCTGTGAGTTAGAGAGAGACAGAGAAAGAGAAGCTGTGAGTGAGAGAGAAAGAGAAAGAGAAGCTGTGTGTGTGTGAGAGAGAAGCTGTGAGTGAGAGAGAGAGAGAAAGAGAAGATGTTAGTGAGAGATTGAGAGAGAGAAAGAGAAGCTGTGAGTGAGAGAGAGAGAAGCTGTGAGTGAGAGAGAGAGAGAGAAAGAGAAGGTGTGAGTGAGAGAGAGAAAGAAAGAGAAGCTGTGAGTGAGAGAGAGAAGCTGTGAGTGAGAGAGAGAGAGAAGATGTGAGTGAGAGAGAGAAAGAGAAAGAGAAGCTGTGAGTGAGTGAGAGAGATAAAGAGAAGCTGTGAGTGATAGAGAGAGATAAAGAGAAGCTGTGAGTGATAGAGAGAGATAAAGAAAAGCTGTGAGTGAGAGAGAGAAAGAGAAGCTGGGAGTGAGTAAGAGAGAGAAAGAGAAGCTGTGAGTGTGTGAGAGAGAGAGAAGCTGTGAGTGAGAGAGAGAGAGAGAAGCTGTGAGTGAGAGAGAGAGAAAGAAATAGAAGTTGTGAGTGAGAGAGAGAGAGAGAGAAACTGTGAGTGAGAGAGAGAGAGAGAAAGAGAAGCTGTGAGAGAGAGAGAAATAAAGAGAATCTGTGAGTTAGAGAGAGAGAGAAAGAGAAGCTGTGAGTGTGTGAGAGAGAAGCTGTGAGTGAGAGAGAGAGGGAGAAAGTGAAGCGGTGAGTGAGAGAGTGAGAGAAAGAGAAGCTGTGAGAGAGAGAGAGAGAAAAAAGAATCTGTGAGTGAGAGAGAGAGAGAAGCTGTGAGTGAGAGAGAGATAAAGAGAAGCTGTGAGTTAGAGAGAGACAGAGAAAGAGCAGCTGTGAGTGAGAGAGAGAGAAAGAGAAGCTGTGATTGAGAGAGAGATAAAGAGAAGCTGTGAGTTAGAGAGAGAGAGAAACAGAAGCTGTGAGTGTGTGAGAGAGAAGCTGTGAGTGAGAGAGAGAGGGAGAATGTGAAGCGGTGAGTGAGAGAGAGAGAGAGAAAGAGAAGCTGTGAGAGAGAGAGAGAGAGAAAAAGAATCTGTGAGTGTGAGAGAGAGAGAGAGAAGCTGTGAGTGAGAGAGAGAGAGAAAGAGAAGCTGTGACTGAGAGAGAGAGATAAAGACAAGCTGTGAGTTAGAGAGAGACAGAGAAAGAGAAGCTGTGAGTGAGAGAGAGAGAGAGATGTGAGTGAGAGAGAGAAAGAGAAACTGTGAGTGAGAGAGAGAGAGAGAAAGAAAGACAAGCTGTGAGTGAGAGAGAGATAAAGAGAAGCTGTGAGTTAGAGAGAGACAGAGAAAGAGAAGCTGTGAGTGAGAGAGAAAGAGAAGCTGTGAGTGTGAGAGAGATAGAGATAGAGAAGCTGTGAGTGAGAGAGAGAGAGAGAGAAAGAGAAGCTGTGAGTGAGAGAGTGAGAGAAAGAGAAACTGTGAGTGAGAGAGAGAGGGTGAAAGAGAAACTGTGTGTGAGAGAGAGGGAGAAAAAGGGAAGCTGTGAGTGAGAGAGAGAGAAGGTGTGACAGTGGGAGAGAGAGAGAGAAAGAGAAGCTGTGAGTGAGAGAGAGAGAGAGAAAGAAAGAGAAGCTGTGAGTGAGAGAGAGAGAGAAGCTGTGAGTGAGAGAGAGATGGAGAAAGAGAAGCTGTGTGAGAGAGAGAAAGAAAGAGAAGCTGTGAGTGAGAGAGAGATGGAGAAAGAGAAGCTGTGTGAGAGAGAGAAAGAAAGAGAAGCTGTGAGTGAGAGAGAGAGGGAGAAAGAGAAGCTGTGAGTGAGAGAGTGAGGGAAAGAGAAGCTGTGAGTGTGAGAGAGAGACAGAGAAAGAGAAGCTGTGAGTGAGAGAGAGAGAGCTAGAAGCTGTGAGTGAGTGAGAGAGAAGCTGTGAGTGAGTGAGAGAAAGAGAAGCTGTGAGTGAGAGAGAGAGAGAAAGAGAAGCTGTGAGTGAGAGAGAGATAAAGAGAAGCTGTGAGTTAGAGAGAGATAGAGAAAGAGAAGCTGTGAGTGAGAGAGAGAGAGAGAAAAATAGAATCTGTGAGTGTGAGAGATAGAGAGAAGCTGTGAGTGAGAGAGAGAAAGAAAGAGAGAAGCTGTGAGTGAGAGAGAGAAAGTGAAGCTGTGAGTAAGAGAGAGAGAGAGAAAGAGAAGCTGTGAGTGAGAGAGATAAAGAGAAGCTGTGAGTTAGAGAGAGACAGAGAAACAGAAGCTGTGAGTGAGAGAGAGAGAGAGAAAGAGAAGCTGTGTGTGTGTGAGAGGGAAGCTGTGAGTGAGAGAGAGAGAAAGAGAATATGTTAGTGAGAGAGTGAGAGAGAGAAAGAGAAGCTGTGAGTGAGAGAGAGAGAGAAAGAGAAGCTGTGACTGAGAGAGATAAAGACAAGCTGTGAGTTAGAGAGAGACAGAGAGAGAGTAGCTGTGAGTGAGAAAGAGAGAGAAGCTGTGAGTGAGAGAGAGAGAAAGAGATGTGAGTGAGAGAGAGAAAGAGAAACTGTGAGTGAGAGAGAGAGAGAGAAAGAAAGAGAAGCTGTGAGTGAGAGAGAGATAAAGAGAAGCTGTGAGTTAGAGAGAGAGAAAGAGAAGCTGTGAGTGTGAGAGAGAGAGAGATAGAGAAGCTGTGAGTGAGAGAGAGAGAGAGAGAAGCTGTGAGTGAGGGAGTGAGAGAAAGAGAAGCTGTGAGTATGAGAGTGAGAAAGAGAGAGAAGTTGTGAGTGAGAGAGAGAGGGTGAAAGAGAAGCTGTGATTGTGAGAGAGAGGAAGAAAAAGGGAAGCTGTGAGTGAGCGTGAGAGAGAGAGAGAAGCTGTGACAGTGGGAGAGAGAGAGAGAGAAAGAGAAGCTGTGAGTGAGAGAGAGAGAAAGAAAGAGAAGCTATGAGCGAGAGAGAGAGAGAGAAGCTGTGAGTGAGAGAGAGAGGGAGAAAGGGAAGCTGTGGGTGAGAAGAGAGGGAAAGAGAAGCTGTGAGTGAGAAAGAGAGACAGAGAAAGAGAAGCTGTGAATGAGAGAGAGAGAGCTAGAAGCTGTGAGTGAGTGAGAGAGAGAAAGAGAAGCTGTGAGTGCGAGAGAGAGAGAAAGAGAAGCTGTGAGTGAGAGAGAGATAAAGAGAAGCTGTGAGTGAGAGAGAGAGAGAGAAAGAGAATCTCTGAGTGAGAGAGAGAGAGAAGCTGTGAGTAAGAGAGAGAAAGAGAAGCTGTGAGTGAGAGAGAGAGAGAGAGAAAGAGATGCTGTGAGTGAAAGAGAGAGAGAAAGAGAAGCTGTGAGTGAGAGAGAGATAAAGAGAACCTGTGAGTTAGAGAGAGACAGAGAAAGAGCTGTGAGTGAGAGAGAGAGAGAAAGAGAAGCTGTGAGAGAGAGAGAAGCTGTGAGTGAGAGAGAGAGAAAGAGAAGATGTTAGTGAGAGAGTGAGAGAGAGAAAGAGAAGCAGTGAGTGAGAGAGAGAGAGAGAAAGAGAAGTTGTGAGAGAGAGAGAGAGAGAAAGAGAAGCTGTGAGTGAGAGAGAGAGAGAAGCTGTGAGTGAGAGAGAGAGAAGATGTGAGTGTGAGATTGAGAGAGAGAAAGAGAAGCTGTGAGTGAGAGAGAGAAAGAGAAGCTGTGAGTGAGAGAGAGAGAGAGAAGCTGTGAGTGAGAGAGAGAGAAGATGTGAGTGAGAGAGAGAAAGAGAAGCTGTGAGTGAGAGAGAGAGAGAAAGAGAAGCTGTGAGTGAGAGAGAGATAAAGAGAAGCTGTGAGTAAGGTAGAGAGAGAAAGAGAAGCTGTGAGTGAGAGAGAGATAAAGAGAAGCTGTGAGTGAGAGAGAGAGAGAAAGAGAAGCTGTGAGTTAGAGAGAGAGAGAAAGAGAAGCTGTGAGTGTGAGAGAGAGATTAGCTGTGAGTGTGAGAGAGAGAAGATGTGAGTGAGAGAGAGAAAGAGAAAGAGAAACTGTGAGTGAGTGAGAGAGAGAGATAATGAGAAGCTGTGAATGATAGAGAGAGATAAAGAAAAGCTGTGAGTGAGAGAGAGAAAGAGAAGCTGTGAGTGAGAGAGAGAAAGAGAAGCTGGGAGTGAGTAAGAGAGAGAAAGAGAAGCTGTGACTGTGTGTGTGAGAGAGAAGCTGTGAGAGAGAGAGAGAGAGAAGCTGTGAGTGAGTGAGAGAGAGAAACTGTGTGTGAGAGAGAGAAAAAGAGAAGTTGTGAGTGAGAGAGAGAGAGAGAGAAGCTGTGAGAGAGAGATAGAGAGAAGCTGTGAGTGAGTGAGAGAGAGAAACTGTGTGTGAGAGAGAGAAAAAGAGAAGTTGTGAGTGAGAGAGAGAGAGAGAGAAGCTGTGAGAGAGAGAGAGAGAGAAGCTGTGAGTGAGAGAGAAAGAGAAGCTATGAGTTAGAGAGTGAGAGTGAAAGAGAAGCTGTGAGTGAGAGAGAGAGAGTGAGGAGCTGTGAGATAGAGAGAGAAAGAGAAGCTGTGAGTGAGAGAGAGAGAGAGAGAAACTGTGAGTGAGAGAGAAAGAGAAGCTGTGAGTGAGAGAGAAATAGAAGCTGTGTGTGTGTGAGAGAGAGAGAAGCTGTGAGTGAGAGAGAGAGAAAGAGAAGCTGTGAGTGAGAGAGAGAGAGAAAGAGAAGCTGTGAGTGAGAGAGTGAGATAAAGAGAAGCTGTGAGTTAGAGAGAGACAGAGAAAGAGAAGCTGTGAGTGTGAGAGAGAAAAAAAGAAGCTGTGAGTGAGAGAGAGAGAGAGAGAGAGAAAGAGAAGCTGTGAGTGAGAGAGAGAGAGAAGCTGTGAGTGAGAGTGAGAGAGAAAGAGAAGCTGTGAGTGAGAGAGTGAGAGAAAGAGAAGCTCTGAGTGAGTGAGAGAGAAAGAGAAGCTGTGAGTGAGAGAGAGAAGCTGTGAGTGAGAGAGAGAGAGAAAGAGATGCTCTGAGTGAGAGAGAGAGAAAGAGAAGCTGTGAGTGTGAGAGAGAGTGAGAAAAAGGGAAGCTGTGAGTGAGCGTGAGAGAGAGAGAAGCTGTGACAGTGGGAGAGAGAAAGAGAGAAAGAGAAGCTGTGAGTGAGAGAGAGAGAAAGAAAGAGAAGCTATGAGTGAGAGAGAGAGAAGCTATGAGTGAGAGAGAGAAGGAGAAAGAGAATCTGTGAGTGAGAGAGAGGGAGAGATAGAGTAGCTGTGAGTGAGAGAGAGAGAGAAGCTGTGAGTGAGTGAGAGAGAGAGAAGCTGTGAGTGAGAGAGAGAAAGAGAAGCTGTGAGTGAGAGAAAGAGAGAGAGAAAGAGAAGCTGTGAGTGAGAGAGAGATATAGAGAAGCTGTGAGTTAGAGAGAGAGAGAAAGAGAAGCTGTGAGTGAGAGAGAGAGAGAAAGAGAAGCTGTGTGAGAGAGAGAATCTGTGAGTGAGAGAGAGGGAGAGAAAGGAAGAGAAGATGTCAGTGAGTGAGGTAGAGAGAGAGAGAGAAGCTGTGAGTGAGAGAGAGAGAGAAAGATAAGCTGTGTGAGAGAGGGAGAGAAAGAGAAGCTGTGAGTGGGAGAGAGAGAGAGAAAGAGAAGCTGTGAGTGAGAGAGAGAGAGAAAGAGAAGCTGTGTGTGTGAGAGAGAGAAGCTGTTAGTGAGAGAGAAAGAAAGAAATAGAAGCTGTGAGTGAGTGAGAGAGAAGCTGTGAGTGAGAGAGAGAGAGAAGCTGTGAGTGAGAGAGAGAGAGAGAAAGAGAAGGTGTGAGTGAGAGAGAGAGAGAAAGAGAAGCTGTGAGAGAGAGAAAGAGAAGCTGTGAGTGAGAGAGAAAGAGAAGCTGTGAGTGAGAGAGAGAGAAAGAGAAGCTGTGAGTGAGAGAGAGAGAAAGAGAAGCTGTGAGTGAGAGAGAGAGAGAAAGAGAAGCTGTGTGTGAGAGAGAATCTGTGAGTGAGAGAGAGAGAGAAAGAAAGAGAAGATGTCAGTGAGAGAGGGAGGGAGAGAGAGAAGCTGTGAGTGAGAGAGAGAGAAAGATAAGCTGTGTGAGAGAGGGAGAGAAAGAGAAGCTGTGAGTGAGAGAGAGAGAGAGAGTGAGAAGCTGTGAGTGAGAGAGAGAGAGAGAGAAGATGTGAGTGAGAGAGTTAGAGAGAGAAAGAGGTGTGAGTGAGAGAGAGAGAGAGAGAAAGAGAAGCTGTGAGTGAGAGAGAGAGAGACAAAGAGAAGCTGTGAGTGAGAGAGAGAGAGAAGCTGTGAGTGAGAGAGAGAGAGAAGTTGTGAGTGAGAGAGAGAGAGAGAAAGAGAAGCTGTGAGAGAGAGAAAGAGAAGCTGTGAGTGAGAGAGAAAGAGAAGCTGTGAGTGAGAGAGAGAGAAGCTGTGAGTGAGAGAGAGAGAAAGAGAAGATGTGAGTGAGTGAGAGAGAAAGAGAAGCTGTGAGAGAGAGAGAGAGAAGCTGTGAGTGAGAGAGAAAGAAAGAAATAGAAGCTGTGAGTGAGTGAGAGAGAGAGAAGCTGTGAGTGAGAGAGAGAGAGAGAAGCTGTGAGTGAGAGAGAAAGGGAAAGAGAGGCTGTGAGTGAGAGAGAGAGAGAGAGAGAGAAGGTGTGAGTGAGAGAAAGAGAGAGAAAGAGAAGCTGAGGGAGAAAGAGAGAAGCTGTGAGTGAGACAGAAAGAAAGAAATAGAAGCTGTGAGTGAGTGAGAGAGAGAGAAGCTGTGAGTGTGAGAGAGAGAAGCTGTGAGTGAGAGAGAGAGAGAAAGAGAAGCTGTGAGTGAGAGAGAGAGAAAGAGAAGCTGTGAGAGAGAGAAAGAGAAGCTGTGAGTGAGAGAGAAAGAGAAGCTGTGAGTGAGAGAGAGAGAGAAAGAGAAGCTGTGAGTGAGAGAGAGAGAGAGAGAGAGAGAAGCTGTGAGTGAGAGAGAGAGAAGCTGTGAGTGAGAGAGAGAGAAGCTGTGAGTGAGAGAGAGAGGGAGAAAGAGAAGCTGTGAGTGAGAGAGAGAGAAAGAGAAGCTGTGAGTGAGAGAGAGAGAGAAAAAGAGAAGCTGTGAGAGAGAGAGAAGTTGTGAGTGAGTGAGAGAGAGAGAAGCTGTGTGTGTGTGAGAGAGAGAGAAGCTGTGAGTGAGAGAGAGAGAGAGAGAAGGAGAAGCTGTGAGTGAGATAGAGAGAGAGAAAGAGAAGCTGTGAGTGAGACAGAGAGAGAAGCTGTGAGTGAGAGAGAAAGAGAAGTTGTGAGTGAGAGAGAAAGAGAAGCTGTGTGTGTGTGTGAGAGAGAAGCTGTGAGTGAGAGAGAGAGAAAGAGAAGCTGTGAGTGAGAGAGAGAGAGAAAGAGAAGCTGTGAGTGAGAGAGTGAGATAAAGAGAAGCTGTGAGTTAGAGAGAGACAGAGAAAGAGAAGCTGTGAGTGAGAGAGAGAGAAAAAAGAAGCTGTGAGTGAGAGAGAGAGAGAGAGAGAAAGAGAAGCTGTGTGTGTGTGTGAGAGAAGCTGTGAGTGAGAGAGAGAGAAAGAGAATCTGTGAGTGAGAGAGAGAGAGAAAGAGAAGCTGTGAGTGAGAGAGAGAGAAAGAAAGAGAAGCTGTGAGTGAGAGAGAGAAGCTGTGAGTGAGAGAGAGAGAAAGAGAAGCTGTGAGTGAGAGAGAGAGAAAGAGAAGCTGTGAGTGTGAGAGAGAGTGAGAAAAAGGGAAGCTGTGAGTGAGCGTGAGAGAGAGAAGCTGTGACAGTGGGAGAGAGAAAGAGAGAAAGAGAAGCTGTGAGTGAGAAAGAGAGAAAGAAAGAGAAGTTATGAGTGAGAGAGAGAAGCTGTGAGTGAGAGTGAGAAGTAGAAAGAGAATCTGTGAGTGAGAGAGAGAGAGAGAGAGTAGCTGTGAGTGAGAGAGAGAGAGAAGCTGTGAGTGAGTGAGTGAGAGAGAGAAGCTGTGAGTGAGAGAGTGAAAGAGAAGCTGTGAGTGAGAGAAAGAGAGAGAGAGAAAGAGAAGCTGTGAGTGAGAGAGAAAGAGAAGCTGTGAGTGAGAGAGAGAGAGAAAGAGAAGCTGTGTGAGAGAGAGAAAGAAAGAGAAGCTGTGAGTGAGAGAGAGATGGAGAAAGAGAAGCTGTGTGAGAGAGAGAAAGAAAGAGAAGCTGTGAGTGAGAGAGAGAGGGAGAGAGAAGCTGTGAGTGAGAGAGAGAGGGAAAGAGAAGCTGTGAGTGTGAGAGAGAGACAGAGAAAGAGAAGCTGTGAGTGAGAGAGAGAGAGCTAGAAGCTGTGAGTGAGAGAGAGAGAGAAGCTGTGAGTGAGTGAGAGAAAGAGAAGCTGTGAGTGAGAGAGAGAGAGAAAGAGAAGCTGTGAGTGAGAGAGAGATAAAGAGAAGCTGTGAGTTAGAGAGAGATAGAGAAAGAGAAGCTGTGAGTGAGAGAGAGAGAGAGAAAAAGAGAATCTGTGAGTGTGAGAGATAGAGAGAAGCTGTGAGTGAGAGAGAGAAAGAGAGAAGCTGTGAGTGAGAGAGAGAAAGTGAAGCTGTGAGTGAGAGAGAGAGAGAGAAAGAGAAGCTGTGAGTGAGAGAGATAAAGAGAAGCTGTGAGTTAGAGAGAGACAGAGAAACAGAAGCTGTGAGTGAGAGAGAGAGAGAGAAAGAGAAGCTGTGTGTTTGTGAGAGGGAAGCTGTGAGTGAGAGAGAGAGAAAGAGAATATGTTAGTGAGAGAGTGAGAGAGAGAAAGAGAAGCTGTGAGTGAGAGAGAGAGAGAAAGAGAAGCTGTGACTGAGAGAGATAAAGACAAGCTGTGAGTTAGAGAGAGACAGAGAGAGAGAGAGAGTAGCTGTGAGTGAGAAAGAGAGAGAAGCTGTGAGTGAGAGAGAGAGAAAGAGATGTGAGTGAGAGAGAGAAAGAGAAACTGTGAGTGAGAGAGAGAGAGAGAAAGAAAGAGAAGCTGTGAGTGAGAGAGAGATAAAGAGAAGCTGTGAGTTAGAGAGAGAGAAAGAGAAGCTGTGAGTGTGAGAGAGAGAGAGATAGAGAAGCTGTGAGTGAGAGAGAGAGAGAGAAGCTGTGAGTGAGGGAGTGAGAGAAAGAGAAGCTGTGAGTATGAGAGTGAGAAAGAGTGAGAAGTTGTGAGTGAGAGAGAGAGAGAGAAAGAGAAGCTGTGATTGTGAGAGAGAGGAAGAAAAAGGGAAGCTGTGAGTGAGCGTGAGAGAGAGAGAGAAGCTGTGACAGTGGGAGAGAGAGAGAGAGAAAGAGAAGCTGTGAGTGAGAGAGAGAGAAAGAAAGAGAAGCTATGAGCGAGAGAGAGAGAGAGAAGCTGTGAGTGAGAGAGAGAGGGAGAAAGGGAAGCTGTGGGTGAGAAGAGAGGGAAAGAGAAGCTGTGAGTGAGAAAGAGAGACAGAGAAAGAGAAGCTGTGAATGAGAGAGAGAGAGCTAGAAGCTGTGAGTGAGTGAGAGAGAGAAAGAGAAGCTGTGAGTGCGAGAGAGAGAGAAAGAGAAGCTGTGAGTGAGAGAGAGATAAAGAGAAGCTGTGAGTTAGAGAGAGAGAGAGAAAGAGAAGCTGTGAGTGCGAGAGAGAGAGAGAAAGAGAATCTCTGAGTGAGAGAGAGAGAGAAGCTGTGAGTAAGAGAGAGAAAGAGAAGCTGTGAGTGAGAGAGAGAGAGAGAGAAAGAGATGCTGTGAGTGAAAGAGAGAGAGAGAGAAAGAGAAGCTGTGAGTGAGAGAGAGATAAAGAGAACCTGTGAGTTAGAGAGAGACAGAGAAAGAGCTGTGAGTGAGAGAGAGAGAGAAAGAGAAGCTGTGAGAGAGAGAGAAGCTGTGAGTGAGAGAGAGAGAAAGAGAAGATGTTAGTGAGAGAGTGAGAGAGAGAAAGAGAAGCAGTGAGTGAGAGAGAGAAAGAAAGAGAAGTTGTGAGAGAGAGAGAGAGAAAGAGAAGCTGTGAGTGAGATAGAGAGAGAAGCTGTGAGTGAGAGAGAGAGAAGATGTGAGTGTGAGATTGAGAGAGAGAAAGAGAAGCTGTGAGTGAGAGAGAGAAGCTGTGAGTGAGAGAGAGAGAAAGAGAAGGTGTGAGTGAGAGCGAGAAAGAGAAGCTGTGAGTGAGAGAGAGAGAGAGAAGCTGTGAGTGAGAGAGAGAGAGAAGATGTGAGTGAGAGAGAGAAAGAGAAGCTGTGAGTGAGAGAGAGAGAGAAAGAGAAGCTGTGAGTGAGAGAGAGATAAAGAGAAGCTGTGAGTAAGAGAGAGAGAGAAAGAGAAGCTGTGAGTGAGAGAGAGATAAAGAGAAGCTGTGAGTGAGAGAGAGAGAGAAAGAGAAGCTGTGAGTTAGAGAGAGAGAGAAAGAGAAGCTGTGAGTGTGAGAGAGAGAGAAGCTGTGAGTGAGAGAGAGAGAAGATGTGAGTGAGAGAGAGAAAGAGAAACTGTGAGTGAGTGAGAGAGAGAGATAATGAGAAGCTGGGAATGATAGAGAGAGATAAAGAAAAGCTGTGAGTGAGAGAGAGAAAGAGAAGCTGTGAGTGAGAGAGAGAAAGAGAAGCTGGGAGTGAGTAAGAGAGAGAAAGAGAAGCTGTGACTGTGTGTGTGAGAGAGAAGCTGTGAGAGAGAGAGAGAGAGAGAAGCTGTGAGTGAGTGAGAGAGAGAAAGAGAAGCTGTATGAGAGAGAGAATCTGTGAGTGAGAGAGAGAGAGAAAGAAAGAGAAGATGTCAGTGAGAGAGAGGGAGAGAGAGAGAGAAGCTGTGAGTGAGAGAGAGAGAGAAAGAGAAGCTGTGAGTGAGAGAGAGAGAGAGTGAGAAGCTATGAGTGAGAGAGAGAGAGAGAATCTGTGAGTAAGAGAGAGAGAGAGAGAAAGAGAAGCTGTGAGTGTGTGAGAGAGAGAAAGAGAAGCTGTGTGAGAGAGAGAGAAGCTGTGAGTGAGAGAGAAAGAAAGAAATAGAAGCTGTGAGTGAGTGAGAGAGAGAGAAGCTGTGAGTGAGAGAGAGAGAGAAGCTGTGAGTGAGAGAGAGAGAGAGAGAGAAAGAGAAGCTGTGAGTGAGAGAGAGAGAGAAAGAGAAGCTGTGAGAGAGAGAAAGAGAAGCTGTGAGTGAGAGAGAAAGAGAAGCTGTGAGTGAGAGAGTGAAAGAAAGAGAAGCTGTGAGTGAGAGAGAGAAAAAGAAGCTGTGAGTGAGAGAGAGAGAGAGAAAGAGAAGCTGTGAGAGAGAGAGAGAAGCTGTGAGTGAGAGAGAAAGAAAGAAATAGAAGCTGTGAGTGAGTGTGAGAGAGAGAAGCTGTGAGTGAGAGAGAGAGAGAGAAGCTGTGAGTGAGAGAGAAAGGGAAAGAGAGGCTGTGATTGAGAGAGAGAGAGAGAGAGAAAGAGAAGGTGTGAGTGAGAGAAAGAGAGAGAAAGAGAAGCTGAGAGAGAGAGAGAGAAGCTGTGAGTGAGAGAGAAAGAAAGAAATAGAAGCTGTGAGTGAGTGAGAGAGAGAGAAGCTGTGAGTGTGAGAGAGAGAGAAGCTGTGAGTGAGAGAGAGAGAGAAAGAGAAGCTGTGAGTGAGAGAGAGAGAGAAAGAGAAGCTGTGAGAGAGAGAAAGAGAAGCTGTGAGTGAGAGAGAAAGAGAAGCTGTGAGTGAGAGAGAGAGAGAAAGAGAAGCTGTGTGAGAGAGAGAAAGAAAGAGAAGCTGTGAGTGAGAGAGAGATGGAGAAAGAGAAGCTGTGTGAGAGAGAGAAAGAAAGAGAAGCTGTGAGTGAGAGAGAGAGGGAAAGAGAAGCTGTGAGTGTGAGAGAGAGACAGAGAAAGAGAAGCTGTGAGTGAGAGAGAGAGAGCTAGA
The DNA here is from genome assembly GCA_035047345.1 of Bradypodion ventrale. NCBI lineage: Eukaryota > Metazoa > Chordata > Lepidosauria > Squamata > Chamaeleonidae > Bradypodion > Bradypodion ventrale. Next base: position 6,722,108 of record JAWDJE010000018.1, on the reverse strand, counting down.
AGCTGTGAGTGAGAGAGAGAGAGAAGCTGTGAGTGAGTGAGAGAAAGAGAAGCTGTGAGTGAGAGAGAGAGAGAAAGAGAAGCTGTGAGTGAGAGAGAGATAAAGAGAAGCTGTGAGTTAGAGAGAGATAGAGAAAGAGAAGCTGTGAGTGAGAGAGAGAGAGAGAAAAAGAGAATCTGTGAGTGTGAGAGATAGAGAGAAGCTGTGAGTGAGAGAGAGAAAGAGAGAAGCTGTGAGTGAGAGAGAGAAAGTGAAGCTGTGAGTGAGAGAGAGAGAGAGAAAGAGAAGCTGTGAGTGAGAGAGAGATAAAGAGAAGCTGTGAGTTAGAGAGAGATAGAGAAAGAGAAGCTGTGAGTGAGAGAGAGAGAGAGAAAAAGAGAATCTGTGAGCGTGAGAGAGAGAGAGAAACTGTGACAGTGGGAGAGAGAGAGAGAGAAAGAGAAGCTGTGAGTGAGAGAGAGAGAAAGAAAGAGAAGCTATGAGCGAGAGAGAGAGAGAGAAGCTGTGAGTGAGAGAGAGAGGGAGAAAGGGAAGCTGTGGGTGAGAAGAGAGGGAAAGAGAAGCTGTGAGTGAGAAAGAGAGACAGAGAAAGAGAAGCTGTGAATGAGAGAGAGAGAGCTAGAAGCTGTGAGTGAGTGAGAGAGAGAAAGAGAAGCTGTGAGTGCGAGAGAGAGAGAAAGAGAAGCTGTGAGTGAGAGAGAGATAAAGAGAAGCTGTGAGTTAGAGAGAGAGAGAGAAAGAGAAGCTGTGAGTGCGAGAGAGAGAGAGAAAGAGAATCTCTGAGTGAGAGAGAGAGAGAAGCTGTGAGTAAGAGAGAGAAAGAGAAGCTGTGAGTGAGAGAGAGAGAGAGAGAAAGAGATGCTGTGAGTGAAAGAGAGAGAGAGAGAAAGAGAAGCTGTGAGTGAGAGAGAGATAAAGAGAACCTGTGAGTTAGAGAGAGACAGAGAAAGAGCTGTGAGTGAGAGAGAGAGAGAAAGAGAAGCTGTGTGAGAGAGAGAAGCTGTGAGTGAGAGAGAGAGAAAGAGAAGATGTTAGTGAGAGAGTGAGAGAGAGAAAGAGAAGCAGTGAGTGAGAGAGAGAGAGAGAAAGAGAAGTTGTGAGAGAGAGAGAGAGAAAGAGAAGCTGTGAGTGAGATAGAGAGAGAAGCTGTGAGTGAGAGAGAGAGAAGATGTGAGTGTGAGATTGAGAGAGAGAAAGAGAAGCTGTGAGTGAGAGAGAGAAGCTGTGAGTGAGAGAGAGAGAAAGAGAAGGTGTGAGTGAGAGCGAGAAAGAGAAGCTGTGAGTGAGAGAGAGAGAGAGAAGCTGTGAGTGAGAGAGAGAGAGAAGATGTGAGTGAGAGAGAGAAAGAGAAGCTGTGAGTGAGAGAGAGAGAGAAAGAGAAGCTGTGAGTGAGAGAGAGATAAAGAGAAGCTGTGAGTAAGAGAGAGAGAGAAAGAGAAGCTGTGAGTGAGAGAGAGATAAAGAGAAGCTGTGAGTGAGAGAGAGAGAGAAAGAGAAGCTGTGAGTTAGAGAGAGAGAGAAAGAGAAGCTGTGAGTGTGAGAGAGAGAGAAGCTGTGAGTGAGAGAGAGAGAAGATGTGAGTGAGAGAGAGAAAGAGAAACTGTGAGTGAGTGAGAGAGAGAGATAATGAGAAGCTGGGAATGATAGAGAGAGATAAAGAAAAGCTGTGAGTGAGAGAGAGAAAGAGAAGCTGTGAGTGAGAGAGAGAAAGAGAAGCTGGGAGTGAGTAAGAGAGAGAAAGAGAAGCTGTGACTGTGTGTGTGAGAGAGAAGCTGTGAGAGAGAGAGAGAGAGAGAAGCTGTGAGTGAGTGAGAGAGAGAAAGAGAAGCTGTATGAGAGAGAGAATCTGTGAGTGAGAGAGAGAGAGAAAGAAAGAGAAGATGTCAGTGAGAGAGAGGGAGAGAGAGAGAGAAGCTGTGAGTGAGAGAGAGAGAGAAAGAGAAGCTGTGAGTGAGAGAGAGAGAGAGTGAGAAGCTATGAGTGAGAGAGAGAGAGAATCTGTGAGTAAGAGAGAGAGAGAGAGAAAGAGAAGCTGTGAGTGTGTGAGAGAGAGAAAGAGAAGCTGTGTGAGAGAGAGAGAAGCTGTGAGTGAGAGAGAAAGAAAGAAATAGAAGCTGTGAGTGAGTGAGAGAGAGAGAAGCTGTGAGTGAGAGAGAGAGAGAAGCTGTGAGTGAGAGAGAGAGAGAGAGAGAAAGAGAAGCTGTGAGTGAGAGAGAGAGAGAAAGAGAAGCTGTGAGAGAGAGAAAGAGAAGCTGTGAGTGAGAGAGAAAGAGAAGCTGTGAGTGAGAGAGTGAAAGAAAGAGAAGCTGTGAGTGAGAGAGAGAGAGAGAAAGAGAAGCTGTGAGAGAGAGAGAGAAGCTGTGAGTGAGAGAGAAAGAAAGAAATAGAAGCTGTGAGTGAGTGTGAGAGAGAGAAGCTGTGAGTGAGAGAGAGAGAGAGAAGCTGTGAGTGAGAGAGAAAGGGAAAGAGAGGCTGTGATTGAGAGAGAGAGAGAGAGAGAAAGAGAAGGTGTGAGTGAGAGAAAGAGAGAGAAAGAGAAGCTGAGAGAGAGAGAGAGAAGCTGTGAGTGAGAGAGAAAGAAAGAAATAGAAGCTGTGAGTGAGTGAGAGAGAGAGAAGCTGTGAGTGTGAGAGAGAGAGAAGCTGTGAGTGAGAGAGAGAGAGAAAGAGAAGCTGTGAGTGAGAGAGAGAGAGAAAGAGAAGCTGTGAGAGAGAGAAAGAGAAGCTGTGAGTGAGAGAGAAAGAGAAGCTGTGAGTGAGAGAGAGAGAGAAAGAGAAGCTGTGTGAGAGAGAGAAAGAAAGAGAAGCTGTGAGTGAGAGAGAGATGGAGAAAGAGAAGCTGTGTGAGAGAGAGAAAGAAAGAGAAGCTGTGAGTGAGAGAGAGAGGGAGAGAGAAGCTGTGAGTGAGAGAGAGAGGGAAAGAGAAGCTGTGAGTGTGAGAGAGAGACAGAGAAAGAGAAGCTGTGAGTGAGAGAGAGAGAGCTAGAAGCTGTGAGTGAGAGAGAGAGAGAAGCTGTGAGTGAGTGAGAGAAAGAGAAGCTGTGAGTGAGAGAGAGAGAGAAAGAGAAGCTGTGAGTGAGAGAGAGATAAAGAGAAGCTGTGAGTTAGAGAGAGATAGAGAAAGAGAAGCTGTGAGTGAGAGAGAGAGAGAGAAAAAGAGAATCTGTGAGTGTGAGAGATAGAGAGAAGCTGTGAGTGAGAGAGAGAAAGAGAGAAGCTGTGAGTGAGAGAGAGAAAGTGAAGCTGTGAGTGAGAGAGAGAGAAAGAGAAGCTGTGAGTGAGAGAGATAAAGAGAAGCTGTGAGTTAGAGAGAGACAGAGAAACAGAAGCTGTGAGTGAGAGAGAGAGAGAGAAAGAGAAGCTGTGTGTTTGTGAGAGGGAAGCTGTGAGTGAGAGAGAGAGAAAGAGAATATGTTAGTGAGAGAGTGAGAGAGAGAAAGAGAAGCTGTGAGTGAGAGAGAGAGAGAAAGAGAAGCTGTGACTGAGAGAGATAAAGACAAGCTGTGAGTTAGAGAGAGACAGAGAGAGAGAGAGAGTAGCTGTGAGTGAGAAAGAGAGAGAAGCTGTGAGTGAGAGAGAGAGAAAGAGATGTGAGTGAGAGAGAGAAAGAGAAACTGTGAGTGAGAGAGAGAGAGAGAAAGAAAGAGAAGCTGTGAGTGAGAGAGAGATAAAGAGCTGTGAGTTAGAGAGAGAGAAAGAGAAGCTGTGAGTGTGAGAGAGAGAGAGATAGAGAAGCTGTGAGTGAGAGAGAGAGAGAAGCTGTGAGTGAGGGAGTGAGAGAAAGAGAAGCTGTGAGTATGAGAGTGAGAAAGAGTGAGAAGTTGTGAGTGAGAGAGAGAGAGAGAAAGAGAAGCTGTGATTGTGAGAGAGAGGAAGAAAAAGGGAAGCTGTGAGTGAGCGTGAGAGAGAGAGAGAAGCTGTGACAGTGGGAGAGAGAGAGAGAAAGAGAAGCTGTGAGTGAGAGAGAGAGAAAGAAAGAGAAGCTATGAGCGAGAGAGAGAGAGAGAAGCTGTGAGTGAGAGAGAGAGGGAGAAAGGGAAGCTGTGGGTGAGAAGAGAGGGAAAGAGAAGCTGTGAGTGAGAAAGAGAGACAGAGAAAGAGAAGCTGTGAATGAGAGAGAGAGAGCTAGAAGCTGTGAGTGAGTGAGAGAGAGAAAGAGAAGCTGTGAGTGCGAGAGAGAGAGAAAGAGAAGCTGTGAGTGAGAGAGAGAGAGAAGCTGTGAGTAAGAGAGAGAAAGAGAAGCTGTGAGTGAGAGAGAGAGAGAGAGAAAGAGATGCTGTGAGTGAAAGAGAGAGAGAGAGAAAGAGAAGCTGTGAGTGAGAGAGAGATAAAGAGAACCTGTGAGTTAGAGAGAGACAGAGAAAGAGCTGTGAGTGAGAGAGAGAGAGAAAGAGAAGCTGTGAGAGAGAGAGAAGCTGTGAGTGAGAGAGAGAGAAAGAGAAGATGTTAGTGAGAGAGTGAGAGAGAGAAAGAGAAGCAGTGAGTGAGAGAGAGAGAGAGAAAGAGAAGTTGTGAGAGAGAGAGAGAGAAAGAGAAGCTGTGAGTGAGATAGAGAGAGAAGCTGTGAGTGAGAGAGAGAGAAGATGTGAGTGTGAGATTGAGAGAGAGAAAGAGAAGCTGTGAGTGAGAGAGAGAAGCTGTGAGTGAGAGAGAGAGAGAAAGAGAAGGTGTGAGTGAGAGCGAGAAAGAGAAGCTGTGAGTGAGAGAGAGAGAGAGAAGCTGTGAGTGAGAGAGAGAGAGAAGATGTGAGTGAGAGAGAAAGAGAAGCTGTGAGTGAGAGAGAGAGAGAAAGAGAAGCTGTGAGTGAGAGAGAGATAAAGAGAAGCTGTGAGTAAGAGAGAGAGAGAAAGAGAAGCTGTGAGTGAGAGAGAGATAAAGAGAAGCTGTGAGTGAGAGAGAGAGAGAAAGAGAAGCTGTGAGTTAGAGAGAGAGAGAAAGAGAAGCTGTGAGTGTGAGAGAGAGAGAAGCTGTGAGTGAGAGAGAGAGAAGATGTGAGTGAGAGAGAGAAAGAGAAAGAGAAACTGTGAGTGAGTGAGAGAGAGAGATAATGAGAAGCTGTGAATGATAGAGAGAGATAAAGAAAAGCTGTGAGTGAGAGAGAGAAAGAGAAGCTGTGAGTGAGAGAGAGAAAGAGAAGCTGGGAGTGAGTAAGAGAGAGAAAGAGAAGCTGTGACTGTGTGTGTGAGAGAGAAGCTGTGAGAGAGAGAGAGAGAGAGAAGCTGTGAGTGAGTGAGAGAGAGAAACTGTGTGTGAGAGAGAGAAAAAGAGAAGTTGTGAGTGAGAGAGAGAGAGAGAAGCTGTGAGAGAGAGATAGAGAGAAGCTGTGAGTGAGTGAGAGAGAGAAACTGTGTGTGAGAGAGAGAAAAAGAGAAGTTGTGAGTGAGAGAGAGAGAGAGAGAAGCTGTGAGAGAGAGAGAAAGAGAAGCTGTGAGTGAGAGAGAAAGAGAAGCTATGAGTTAGAGAGTGAGAGTGAAAGAGAAGCTGTGAGTGAGAGAGAGAGAGTGAGGAGCTGTGAGATAGAGAGAGAAAGAGAAGCTGTGAGTGAGAGAGAGAGAGAGAAACTGTGAGTGAGAGAGAAAGAGAAGCTGTGAGTGAGAGAGAAATAGAAGCTGTGTGTGTGTGAGAGAGAGAGAAGCTGTGAGTGAGAGAGAGAGAAAGAGAAGCTGTGAGTGAGAGAGAGAGAGAAAGAGAAGCTGTGAGTGAGAGAGTGAGATAAAGAGAAGCTGTGAGTTAGAGAGAGACAGAGAAAGAGAAGCTGTGAGTGTGAGAGAGAAAAAAAGAAGCTGTGAGTGAGAGAGAGAGAGAGAGAAAGAGAAGCTGTGAGTGAGAGAGAGAGAGAAGCTGTGAGTGAGAGTGAGAGAGAAAGAGAAGCTGTGAGTGAGAGAGTGAGAGAAAGAGAAGCTCTGAGTGAGTGAGAGAGAAAGAGAAGCTGTGAGTGAGAGAGAGAAGCTGTGAGTGAGAGAGAGAGAGAAAGAGATGCTCTGAGTGAGAGAGAGAGAAAGAGAAGCTGTGAGTGTGAGAGAGAGTGAGAAAAAGGGAAGCTGTGAGTGAGCGTGAGAGAGAGAGAAGCTGTGACAGTGGGAGAGAGAAAGAGAGAAAGAGAAGCTGTGAGTGAGAGAGAGAGAAAGAAAGAGAAGCTATGAGTGAGAGAGAGAAGCTATGAGTGAGAGAGAGAAGGAGAAAGAGAATCTGTGAGTGAGAGAGAGGGAGAGATAGATTAGCTGTGAGTGAGAGAGAGAGAGAAGCTGTGAGTGAGTGAGAGAGAGAGAGAAGCTGTGAGTGAGAGAGAGAAAGAGAAGCTGTGAGTGAGAGAAAGAGAGAGAGAAAGAGAAGCTGTGAGTGAGAGAGAGATATAGAGAAGCTGTGAGTTAGAGAGAGAGAGAAAGAGAAGCTGTGAGTGAGAGAGAGAGAGAAAGAGAAGCTGTGTGAGAGAGAGAATCTGTGAGTGAGAGAGAGGGAGAGAAAGGAAGAGAAGATGTCAGTGAGTGAGGGAGAGAGAGAGAGAGAAGCTGTGAGTGAGAGAGAGAGAGAAAGATAAGCTGTGTGAGAGAGGGAGAGAAAGAGAAGCTGTGAGTGGGAGAGAGAGAGAGAAAGAGAAGCTGTGAGTGAGAGAGAGAGAGAAAGAGAAGCTGTGTGTGAGAGAGAGAGAAGCTGTTAGTGAGAGAGAAAGAAAGAAATAGAAGCTGTGAGTGAGTGAGAGAGAGAGAAGCTGTGAGTGAGAGAGAGAGAGAAGCTGTGAGTGAGAGAGAGAGAGAGAAAGAGAAGGTGTGAGTGAGAGAGAGAGAGAGAAAGAGAAGCTGTGAGAGAGAGAAAGAGAAGCTGTGAGTGAGAGAGAAAGAGAAGCTGTGAGTGAGAGAGAGAGAAAGAGAAGCTGTGAGTGAGAGAGAGAGAAAGAGAAGCTGTGAGTGAGAGAGAGAGAGAAAGAGAAGCTGTGTGTGAGAGAGAATCTGTGAGTGAGAGAGAGAGAGAAAGAAAGAGAAGATGTCAGTGAGAGAGGGAGGGAGAGAAAGAAGCTGTGAGTGAGAGAGAGAGAAAGATAAGCTGTGTGAGAGAGGGAGAGAAAGAGAAGCTGTGAGTGAGAGAGAGAGAGAGAGTGAGAAGCTGTGAGTGAGAGAGAGAGAGAGAAGATGTGAGTGAGAGAGAGAGAGAGAAAGAGGTGTGAGTGAGAGAGAGAGAGAGAGAAAGAGAAGCTGTGAGTGAGAGAGAGAGAGACAAAGAGAAGCTGTGAGAGAGAGAGAGAGAAGCTGTGAGTGAGAGAGAAAGAAAGAAATAGAAGCTGTGAGTGAGTGAGAGAGAGAGAAGCTGTGAGTGAGAGAGAGAGAGAAGCTGTGAGTGAGAGAGAGAGAGAAGTTGTGAGTGAGAGAGAGAGAGAAAGAGAAGCTGTGAGAGAGAGAAAGAGAAGCTGTGAGTGAGAGAGAAAGAGAAGCTGTGAGTGAGAGAGAGAGAGAGAGAGAAGCTGTGAGTGAGAGAGAGAGAAAGAGAAGCTGTGAGTGAGTGAGAGAGAAAGAGAAGCTGTGAGAGAGAGAGAGAGAAGCTGTGAGTGAGAGAGAAAGAAAGAAATAGAAGCTGTGAGTGAGTGAGAGAGAGAGAAGCTGTGAGTGAGAGAGAGAGAGAAGCTGTGAGTGAGAGAGAAAGGGAAAGAGAGGCTGTGAGTGAGAGAGAGAGAGAGAGAAAGAGAAGGTGTGAGTGAGAGAAAGAGAGAGAAAGAGAAGCTGAGAGAGAAAGAGAGAAGCTGTGAGTGAGAGAGAAAGAAAGAAATAGAAGCTGTGAGTGAGTGAGAGAGAGAGAAGCTGTGAGTGTGAGAGAGAGAGAAGCTGTGAGTGAGAGAGAGAGAGAAAGAGAAGCTGTGAGTGAGAGAGAGAGAGAAAGAGAAGCTGTGAGAGAGAGAAAGAGAAGCTGTGAGTGAGAGAGAAAGAGAAGCTGTGAGTGAGAGAGAGAGAGAAAGAGAAGCTGTGAGTGAGAGAGAGAGAGAGAGAAAGAGAAGCTGTGAGTGAGAGAGAGAGAAGCTGTGAGTGAGAGAGAGAGAAGCTGTGAGTGAGAGAGAGAGGGAGAAAGAGAAGCTGTGAGTGAGAGAGAGAGAAAGAGAAGCTGTGAGTGAGAGAGAGAGAGAGAAAGAGAAGCTGTGAGAGAGAGAGAAGTTGTGAGTGAGTGAGAGAGAGAGAAGCTGTGTGTGTGTGAGAGAGAGAGAAGCTGTGAGTGAGAGAGAGAGAGAGAGAAGGAGAAGCTGTGAGTGAGATAGAGAGAGAGAAAGAGAAGCTGTGAGTGAGAGAGAGAGAGAAGCTGTGAGTGAGAGAGAAAGAGAAGTTGTGAGTGAGAGAGAAAGAGAAGCTGTGTGTGTGTGTGAGAGAGAAGCTGTGAGTGAGAGAGAGAGAAAGAGAAGCTGTGAGTGAGAGAGAGAGAGAAAGAGAATCTGTGAGTGAGAGAGAGAGAGAAAGAGAAGCTGTGAGTGAGAGAGAGAGAAAGAAAGAGAAGCAGTGAGTGAGAGAGAGAAGCTGTGAGTGAGAGAGAGAGAAAGAGAAGCTGTGAGTGAGAGAGAGAGAAAGAGAAGCTGTGAGTGTGAGAGAGAGTGAGAAAAAGGGAAGCTGTGAGTGAGCGTGAGAGAGAGAAGCTGTGACAGTGGGAGAGAGAAAGAGAGAAAGAGAAGCTGTGAGTGAGAAAGAGAGAAAGAAAGAGAAGTTATGAGTGAGAGAGAGAAGCTGTGAGTGAGAGTGAGAAGTAGAAAGAGAATCTGTGAGTGAGAGAGAGAGAGAGAGAGTAGCTGTGAGTGAGAGAGAGAGAGAAGCTGTGAGTGAGTGAGTGAGAGAGAAGCTGTGAGTGAGAGAGTGAAAGAGAAGCTGTGAGTGAGAGAAAGAGAGAGAGAGAAAGAGAAGCTGTGAGTGAGAGAGAGATAAAGAGAAGCTGTGAGTTAGAGAGAGAGAGAAAGAGAAGCTGTGAGTGAGAGAGAGAGAGAAAGAGAAGCTGTATGAGAGAGAGAATCTGTGAGTGAGAGAGAGAGAGAGAAAGAAAGAGAAGATGTCAGTGAGAGAGAGGGAGAGAGAGAGAGAAGCTGTGAGTGAGAGAGAGAGAGAAAGAGAAGCTGTGAGTGAGAGAGAGAGAGAGTGAGAAGCTATGAGTGAGAGAGAGAGAAGCTGTGAGTGAGAGAGAAAGAAAGAAATAGAAGCTGTGAGTGAGTGAGAGAGAGAGAATCTGTGAGTGAGAGAGAGAGAGAGAAAGAAAGAGAAGATGTCAGTGAGAGAGAGGGAGAGAGAGAGAGAAGCTGTGAGTGAGAGAGAGAGAGAAAGAGAAGCTGTGAGTGAGAGAGAGAGAGAAAGAGAAGCTGTGTGAGAGAGAGAGAAGCTGTGAGTGAGAGAGAAAGAAAGAAATAGAAGCTGTGAGTGAGTGAGAGAGAGAGAAGCTGTGAGTGAGAGAGAGAGAGAAGCTGTGAGTGAGAGAGAGAGAGAGAGAGAAAGAGAAGCTGTGAGTGAGAGAGAGAGAGAAAGAGAAGCTGTGAGAGAGAGAAAGAGAAGCTGTGAGTGAGAGAGAAAGAGAAGCTGTGAGTGAGAGAGTGAAAGAAAGAGAAGCTGTGAGTGAGAGAGAGAAAAAGAAGCTGTGAGTGAGAGAGAGAGAGAGAAAGAGAAGCTGTGAGAGAGAGAGAGAAGCTGTGAGTGAGAGAGAAAGAAAGAAATAGAAGCTGTGAGTGAGTGAGAGAGAGAGAAGCTGTGAGTGAGAGAGAGAGAGAGAAGCTGTGAGTGAGAGAGAAAGGGAAAGAGAGGCTGTGATTGAGAGAGAGAGAGAGAGAAAGAGAAGGTGTGAGTGAGAGAAAGAGAGAGAAAGAGAAGCTGAGAGAGAGAGAGAGAAGCTGTGAGTGAGAGAGAAAGAAAGAAATAGAAGCTGTGAGTGAGTGAGAGAGAGAGAAGCTGTGAGTGTGAGAGAGAGAGAAGCTGTGAGTGAGAGAGAGAGAGAAAGAGAAGCTGTGAGTGAGAGAGAGAGAGAAAGAGAAGCTGTGAGAGAGAGAAAGAGAAGCTGTGAGTGAGAGAGAAAGAGAAGCTGTGAGTGAGAGAGAGAGAGAAAGAGAAGCTGTGTGAGAGAGGGAGAGAAAGAGAAGCTGTGAGTGAGAGAGAGAGAGAGAAAGAGAAGCTGTGAGTGAGAGAGAGAGAGAGAAAGAGAAGCTGTGTGTGAGAGAGAGAGAAGCTGTTAGTGAGAGAGAAAGAAAGAAATAGAAGCTGTGAGTGAGTGAGAGAGAGAGAAGCTGTGAGTGAGAGAGAGAGAGAAGCTGTGAGTGAGAGAGAGAGAGAAAGAGAAGGTGTGAGTGAGAGAGAGAGAGAAAGAGAAGCTGTGAGAGAGAGAAAGAGAAGCTGTGAGTGAGAGAGAAAGAGAAGTTGTGAGTGAGAGAGAGAGAAAGAGAAGCTGTGAGTGAGAGAGAGAGAAAGAGAAGCTGTGAGTGAGAGAGAGAGAGAAAGAGAAGCTGTGTGAGAGAGAGAATCTGTGAGTGAGAGAGAGAGAGAAAGAAAGAGAAGATGTCAGTGAGAGAGGGAGGGAGAGAGAGAAGCTGTGAGTGAGAGAGAGAGAGAAAGATAAGCTGTGTGAGAGAGGGAGAGAAAGAGAAGCTGTGAGTGAGAGAGAGAGAGAGTGAGAAGCTGTGAGAGAGAGAGAGAGAGAAGATGTGAGTGAGAGAGTTAGAGAGAGAAAGAGGTGTGAGTGAGAGAGAGAGAGAGAGAAAGAGAAGCTGTGAGTGAGAGAGAGAGAGAAAGAGAAGCTGTGAGAGAGAGAGAAGCTGTGAGTGAGAGAGAAAGAAAGAAATAGAAGCTGTGAGTGAGTGAGAGAGAGAAGCTGTGAGTGAGAGAGAGAGAGAAGCTGTGAGTGAGAGAGAGAGAGAAGCTGTGAGTGAGAGAGAGAGAGAGAGAAAGAGAAGCTGTGAGAGAGAGAAAGAGAAGCTGTGAGTGAGAGAGAAAGAGAAGCTGTGAGTGAGAGAGAGAGAGAGAGAGAAGATGTGAGTGAGAGAGAGAGAAAGAGAAGCTGTGAGTGAGTGAGAGAGAAAGAGAAGCTGTGAGAGAGAGAGAGAGAAGCTGTGAGTGAGAGAGAAAGAAAGAAATAGAAGCTGTGAGTGAGTGAGAGAGAGAGAAGCTGTGAGTGAGAGAGAGAGAAGCTGTGAGTGAGAGAGAAAGGGAAAGAGAGGCTGTGAGTGAGAGAGAGAGAGAGAGAGAGAGAAGGTGTGAGTGAGAGAAAGAGAGAGAAAGAGAAGCTGTGAGTGAGATAGAGAGAGAAGCTGTGAGTGAGAGAGAAAGAAATAAATAGAAGCTGTGAGTGAGTGAGAGAGAGAGAGCTGTGAGTGTGAGAGAGAGAGAAGCTGTGAGTGAGAGAGAGAGAGAAAGAGAAGCTGTGAGTGAGAGAGAGAGAGAAAGAGAAGCTGTGAGAGAGAGAAAGAGAAGCTGTGAGTGAGAGAGAAAGAGAAGCTGTGAGTGAGAGAGAGAGAGAAAGAGAAGCTGTGAGTGAGAGAGAGAGAGAGAAAGAGAAGCTGTGTGTGAGAGAGAGAGAAGCTGTTAGTGAGAGAGAAAGAAAGAAATAGAAGCTGTGAGTGAGTGAGAGAGAGAGAAGCTGTGAGTGAGAGAGAGAGAGAAGCTGTGAGTGAGAGAGAGAGAGAAAGAGAAGGTGTGAGTGAGAGAGAGAGAGAAAGAGAAGCTGTGAGAGAGAGAAAGAGAAGCTGTGAGTGAGAGAGAAAGAGAAGTTGTGAGTGAGAGAGAGAGAAAGAGAAGCTGTGAGTGAGAGAGAGAGAAAGAGAAGCTGTGAGTGAGAGAGAGAGAGAAAGAGAAGCTGTGTGAGAGAGAGAATCTGTGAGTGAGAGAGAGAGAGAAAGAAAGAGAAGATGTCAGTGAGAGAGGGAGGGAGAGAGAGAAGCTGTGAGTGAGAGAGAGAGAGAAAGATAAGCTGTGTGAGAGAGGGAGAGAAAGAGAAGCTGTGAGTGAGAGAGAGAGAGAGTGAGAAGCTGTGAGAGAGAGAGAGAGAGAAGATGTGAGTGAGAGAGTTAGAGAGAGAAAGAGGTGTGAGTGAGAGAGAGAGAGAGAGAAAGAGAAGCTGTGAGTGAGAGAGAGAGAGAAAGAGAAGCTGTGTGAGAGAGAGAAGCTGTGAGTGAGAGAGAAAGAAAGAAATAGAAGCTGTGAGTGAGTGAGAGAGAGAAGCTGTGAGTGAGAGAGAGAGAGAAGCTGTGAGTGAGAGAGAGAGAGAGAAGCTGTGAGTGAGAGAGAGAGAGAGAGAAAGAGAAGCTGTGAGAGAGAGAAAGAGAAGCTGTGAGTGAGAGAGAAAGAGAAGCTGTGAGTGAGAGAGAGAGAGAGAGAGAGAAGATGTGAGTGAGAGAGAGAGAAAGAAAAGCTGTGAGTGAGTGAGAGAGAAAGAGAAGCTGTGAGAGAGAGAGAGAGAAGCTGTGAGTGAGAGAGAAAGAAAGAAATAGAAGCTGTGAGTGAGTGAGAGAGAGAGAAGCTGTGAGTGAGAGAGAAAGGGAAAGAGAGGCTGTGAGTGAGAGAGAGAGAGAGAGAGAGAGAAGGTGTGAGTGAGAGAAAGAGAGAGAAAGAGAAGCTGTGAGTGAGATAGAGAGAGAAGCTGTGAGTGAGAGAGAAAGAAATAAATAGAAGCTGTGAGTGAGTGAGAGAGAGAGAGCTGTGAGTGTGAGAGAGAGAGAAGCTGTGAGTGAGAGAGAGAGAGAAAGAGAAGCTGTGAGTGAGAGAGAGAGAGAAAGAGAAGCTGTGAGAGAGAGAAAGAGAAGCTGTGAGTGAGAGAGAAAGAGAAGCTGTGAGTGAGAGAGAGAGAGAAAGAGAAGCTGTGAGTGAGAGAGAGAGAGAGAGAAAGAGAAGCTGTGAGTGAGAGAGAGAGAAAGAAAGAGAAGCTGTGAGTGAGAGAGAGAGAAGCTGTGAGTGAGAGAGAGAGGGAGAAAGAGAAGCTGTGAGTGAGAGAGAGAGAAAGAGAAGCTGTGAGTGAGAGAGAGAGAGAGAGAGAAAGAGAAGCTGTGAGAGAGAGAGAAGTTGTGAGTGTGTGAGAGAGAGAGAAGCTGTGTGTGTGTGAGAGAGAGAGAAGCTGTGAGTGAGACAGAGAGAGAGAGAAGGAGAAGCTGTGAGTGAGATAGAGAGAGAGAAAGAGAAGCTGTGAGTGAGAGAGAGAGAGAAGCTGTGAGTGAGAGAGAAAGAGAAGTTGTGAGTGAGAGAGAAAGAGAAGCTGTGTGTGTGAGAGAGAGAGAAGCTGTGAGTGAGAGAGAGAGAAAGAGAAGCTGTGAGTGAGAGAGAGAGAGAAAGAGAAGCTGTGAGTAAGAGAGTGAGATAAAGAGAAGCTGTGAGTTAGAGAGAGACAGAGAAAGAGAAGCTGTGAATGAGAGAGAGAGAAAAAAAGAAGCTGTGAGTGAGAGAGAGAGAGAGAGAAAGAGAAGCTGTGTGTGTGAGAGAGAGAGAAGCTGTGAGTGAGAGAGAGAGAAAGAGAAGCTGTGAGTGAGAGAGAGAGAGAAAGAGAAGCTGTGAGTGAGAGAGAGAGAAAGAAAGAGAAGCTGTGAGTGAGAGAGAGAAGCTGTGAGTGAGAGAGAGAGAAAGAGAAGCTCTGAGTGAGAGAGAGAGAAAGAGAAGCTGTGAGTGTGAGAGAGAGTGAGAAAAAGGGAAGCTGTGAGTGAGCGTGAGAGAGAGAAGCTGTGACAGTGGGAGAGAGAAAGAGAGAAAGAGAAGCTGTGAGTGAGAGAGAGAGAAAGAAAGAGAAGTTATGAGTGAGAGAGAGAAGCTGTGAGTGAGAGTGAGAAGTAGAAAGAGAATCTGTGAGTGAGAGAGAGAGAGAGATAGTAGCTGTGAGTGAGAGAGAGAGAGAAGCTGTGAGTGAGTGAGTGAGAGAGAGAAGCTGTGAGTGAGAGAGAGAAAGAGAAGCTGTGAGTGAGAGAAAGAGAGAGAGAGAAAGAGAAGCTGTGAGTGAGAGAGAGATAAAGAGAAGCTGTGAGTTAGAGAGAGAGAAAGAGAAGCTGTGAGTGAGAGAGAGAGAGAAAGAGAAGCTGTGAGTGAGAGAGAGAATCTGTGAGTGAGAGAGAGAGAGAAAGAAAGAGAAGATGTCAGTGAGAGAGGGAGAGAGAGAGAGAGAAGCTGTGAGTGAGAGAGAGAGAGAAAGATAAGCTGTGTGAGAGAGGGAGAGAAAGAGAAGCTGTGAGTGAGAGAGAGAGAGAGTGAGAAGCTATGAGTGAGAGAGAGAGAGAGAAGCTGTGAGTAAGAGAGAGAGAGAGAAAGAGAAGCTGTGAGTGTGAGAGAGAGAGAAAGAGAAGCTGTGTGAGAGAGAGAGAAGCTGTGAGTGAGAGAGAAAGAAAGAAATAGAAGCTGTGAGTGAGTGAGAGAGAGAGAAGCTGTGAGTGAGAGAGAGAGAGAAGCTGTGAGTGAGAGAGAGAGAGAGAAAGAGAAGCCGTGAGTGAGAGAGAGAGAGAAAGAGAAGCTGTGAGAGAGAGAAAGAGAAGCTGTGAGTGAGAGAGAAAGAGAAGCTGTGAGTGAGAGAGTGAAAGAAAGAGAAGCTGTGAGTGAGAGAGAGAAAAAGAAGCTGTGAGTGAGAGAGAGAGAGAGAAAGAGAAGCTGTGAGAGAGAGAGAAGCTGTGAGTGAGAGAGAAAGAAAGAAATAGAAGCTGTGAGTGAGTGAGAGAGAGAGAAGCTGTGAGTGAGAGAGAAAGGGAAAGAGAGGCTGTGAGTGAGAGAGAGAGAGAGAGAAAGAGAAGCTGTGAGTGAGAGAGAGAGAGAGAAAGAGAAGCTGTGAGAGAGAGAGAGAAGCTGTGAGTGAGAGAGAAAGAAAGAAATAGAAGCTGTGCATGAGTGAGAGAGAGAGAAGCTGTGAGTGAGAGAGAGAGAGAAGCTGTGAGTGAGAGAGAGAGAGAGAGAGAGAGAAGCTGTGAGTGAGAGAGAGAAAGAGAAGTTGTGAGAGAGAGAAAGGGAAGCTGTGAGTGAGAGAGAAAGAGAAGCTGTGAGTGAGAGAGAGAGAAAGAGAAGCTGTGTGAGAGAGAGAGAGACAGAAGCTGTGAGTGAGAGAGAGAGAGAGAAAGAGAAGCTGTGAGAGAGAGAGAAGCTGTGAGTGTGAGAGAAAGAGAGGCTGTGAGTGAGAGAGAGAGAGAGAAGCTGAGTGAGGGAGAGATAAAGAGAAGCTGTGAGTTAGAGAGAGAGAGAGAAAGAGAAGCTATGAGTGAGAGAGAGAGAGAGAAGCTGTGAGTAAGAGAGAGAGAGAGAGAAAGAGAAGCTGTGAGTGTGTGAGAGAGAGAAAGAGAAGCTGTGTGAGAGAGAGAGAAGCTGTGAGTGAGAGAGAAAGAAAGAAATAGAAGCTGTGAGTGAGTGAGAGAGAGAGAAGCTGTGAGTGAGAGAGAGAGAGAGAGAAAGAGAAGCTGTGAGTGAGAGAGAGAGAGAAAGAGAAGCTGTGAGAGAGAGAAAGAGAAGCTGTGAGTGAGAGAGAAAGAGAAGCTGTGAGTGAGAGAGTGAAAGAAAGAGAAGCTGTGAGTGAGAGAGAGAAAAAGAAGCTGTGAGTGAGAGAGAGAGAGAGAAAGAGAAGCTGTGAGAGAGAGAGAAGCTGTGAGTGAGAGAGAAAGAAAGAAATAGAAGCTGTGAGTGAGTGAGAGAGAGAGAAGCTGTGAGTGAGAGAGAGAGAGAAACTGTGAGTGAGAGAGAGAGAGAGAGAGAAAGAGAAGGTGTGAGTGAGAGAGAGAGAGAGAAAGAGAAGCTGTGAGAGAGAGAGAGAAGCTGTGAGTGAGAGAGAAAGAAAGAAATAGAAGCTGTGCATGAGTGAGAGAGAGTGAAGCTGTGACAGTGGGAGAGAGAGAGAGTGAGAAAGAGAAGCTGTGAGTGAGAGAGAGAGAAAGAAAGAGAAGCTATGAGCGAGAGAGAGAGAGAAGCTGTGAGTTAGAGAGAGAGAGAGACGGAAAGAGAAGCTGTGATTGAGAGAGAGATAAAGAGAAGCTGTGAGTTAGAGAGAGACAGAGAAAGAGAAGCTGTGAGTGAGAGAGAGAGAAGCTGTGAGTGACAGAGAGTGAGAAAGAGAAGCTGTGAGTGTGAGAGAGAGAGAGATAGAGAAGCTGTGAGTGAGAGAGAGAGAGAAAGAAAAGCTGTGAGTGAGGGAGTGAGAGAAAGAGAAGCTGTGAGTATGAGAGTGAGAAAGAAAGAGAAGCTGTGAGTGAGAGAGAGGGTGAAAGAGAAGCTGTGATTGTGAGAGAGAGGGAGAAAAAGGGAAGCTGTGAGTGAGCGTGAGAGAGAGAGAGAGAAGCTGTGACAGTGGGAGAGAGAGAGAGAGAAAGAGAAGCTGTGAGTGAGAGAGAGAGAAAGAAAGAGAAGCTATGAGCGAGAGAGAGAGAGAAGCTGTGAGTTAGAGAGAGAGAGAGAGGGAAAAAGAAGCTGTGAGTGAGAAAGAGAGACAGAGAAAGAGAAGCTGTGAGTGAGAGAGAGAGAGCTAGAAGCTGTGAGTGAGTGAGAGAGAGAAAGAGAAGCTGTAAGTGCGAGAGAGAGAAAGAGAAGCAGTGAGTGAGAGAGAGATAGAGAAGCTGTGAGTTAGAGAGAGAGAGAAAGAGAAGCTGTGAGTGAGAGAGAGAGAGAGAAAAAGAGAATCTGTGAGTGAGAGAGAGAGAGAGAAGCTGTGAGTAAGAGAGAGAAAGAGAAGCTGTGAGTGAGACAGAGAGAGAGAAAGAGAAGCTGTGACTGAAAGAGAGAGAGAGAAAGAGAAGCTGTGAGTGAGAGAGAGATAAAGAGAAGCTGTGAGTTAGAGAGAGACAGAGAAAGAGCTGTGAGTGAGAGAGAGAGAGAAAGAGAAGCTGTGAGAGAGAGAGAGAAGCTGTGAGTGAGAGAGAGAGAAAGAGAAGCTGTGAGTGAGAGAGAGAGAGAAAGAGAAGTTGTGAGAGAGAGAGAAAGAGAAGCTGTGAGTGAGAGAGAGAGAAGCTGTGAGTGAGAGAGAGAGAGAGAAGATGTGAGTGTGAGATTGTGAGAGAGAAAGAGAAGCTGTGAGTGAGAGAGAGAAGCTGTGAGTGACAGAGAGAGAGATAGAGAAAGTGTCAGTGTGAGAGAGAGAGAGAAAGAGAAGCTGTGAGTGAGAGAGATAAAGAGAAGCTGTGAGTGAGAGAGAGAGAGAAAGAGAAGCTGTGAGTTAGAGAGAGAGAGACAAAGAGAAGCTGTGAGTGAGAGAGAGAGAGAAAGAGAAGCTGTGTGTGTGAGAGAGAGAGAAGCTGTGAGTGAGAGAGAGAGAAAGAGAAGATGTTAGTGAGATTGAGAGAGAGAAAGAGAAGCTGTGAGTGAGAGAGAGAGAAGCTGTGAGTGAGAGGGAGAGAGAGAAAGAGAAGGTGTGAGTGAGAGAGAGAAAGAGAAGGTGTGAGTGAGAGAGAGAGAGAAGATGTGAGTGAGAGAGAGGGAGAGAAGATGTGAGTGAGAGAGAGAAAGAGAAAGAGAAACTGTGAGTGAGTGAGAGAGAGAGATAAAGAGAAGCTGTGAGTGAGAGAGGGAGATAAAGAAAAGCTGTGAGTGAGAGAGAGAAAGAGAAGCTGGGAGTGAGTAAAAGAGAGAGAGAGAAACTGTGAGTGAGAGAGAGAGAGAGAAAGAGAAGCTGTGAGTGAGAGAGAGAGAAAGAAAGAGAAGCTGTGAGTGAGAGAGAGAGAAGCTGTGAGTGAGAGAGAGAGGGAGAAAGAGAAGCTGTGAGTGAGAGAGAGAGAAAGAGAAGCTGTGAGTGAGAGAGAGAGAGAGAAAGAGAAGCTGTGTGTGAGAGAGAGAAGTTGTGAGTGAGTGAGAGAGAGAGAAGCTGTGAGAGAGAGAGAAGCTGTGAGTGAGAGAGAGAGAAGGAGAAGCTGTGAGTGAGATAGAGAGAGAGAAAGAGAAGCTGTGAGTGAGAGAGAGAGAGAAGTTGTGTGTGAGAGAGAAAGAGAAGCTGTGAGTGAGAGAGAAAGAGAAGCTATGAGTTAGAGAGAGAGTGAAAGAGAAGCTGTGAGTGAGAGAGAGAGAGTGAGGAGCTGTGAGATAGAGAGAGAAAGAGAAGCTGTGAGTGAGAGAGAGAGAGAAGCTGTGAGTGAGAGAGAAAGAGAAGCTGTGAGTGAGAGAGAAAGAGAAGCTGTGTGTGTGTGAGAGAGAGAAGCTGTGAGTGAGAGAGAGAGAAAGAGAAGCTGTGAGTGAGAGAGAGAGAGAAAGAGAAGCTGTGAGTGAGAGAGTGAGATAAAGAGAAGCTGTGAGTTAGAGAGAGAGAGAAAGAGAATCTGTGAGTGAGAGAGAGAGAAAAAAAGAAGCTGTGAGTGAGAGAGAGAGAGAGAAAGAGAAGCTGTGAGTGAGAGAGAGAGAGAGAAGCTGTGAGTGAGGGTGAGAGAGAAAGAGCTGTGAGTGAGAGAGTGAGAGAAAGAGAAGCTGTGAGTGAGAGAGAGAGAAAGAAAGAGAAGCTGTGAGTGAGAGAGAGAAGCTGTGAGTGAGAGAGAGAGAGAGAAGCTCTGAGAGAGAGAGAGAGAAAGAGAAGCTGTGAGTGTGAGAGAGAGTGAGAAAAAGGGAAGCTGTGAGTGAGCGTGAGAGAGAGAGAAGCTGTGACAGTGGGAGAGAGAAAGAGAGAAAGAGAAGCTGTGAGTGAGAGAGAGAGAAAGAAAAAGAAGCTATGAGCGAGAGAGAGAGAAGCTGTGAATGAGAGAGAAGGAGAAAGAGAATCTGTGAGAGAGAGAGAGAGAGAGAGTAGCTGTGAGTGAGAGAGAGAGAGAGAAGCTGTGAGTGAGTGAGAGAGAGAGTGAAGCTGTGAGTGAGAGAGAGAAAGAGAAGCTGTGAGTGAGAGAGAGAGAGAAAGAGAAGGTGTGAGTGAGAGAGAGAAAGAGGTGTGAGTGAGAGAGAGAGAGAAAGAGAAGCTGTGAGAGAGAGAGAGAAAGAGAAGCTGTGACTGAGAGAGAGATAAAGACAAGTTGTGAGCTAGAGAGAGACAGAGAGAGAGAGAGTAGCTGTGAGTGAGAAAGAGAGAGAAGCTGTGAGTGAGAGAGAGAGAGAAAGAGATGTGAGTGAGAGAGAGAAAGAGAAACTGTGAGTGAGAGAGAGAGAGAGAAAGAAAGAGAAGCTGTGAGTGACAGAGAGATAAAGAGAAGCTATGAGTTAGAGAGAGACAGAGAAAGAGAAGCTGTGAGTGAGAGAGAGAAGCTGTGAGTGACAGAGAGAGAGAAAGAGAAGCTGTGAGTGTGTGTGAGAGAGAGAGAGATAGAGAAGCTGTGAGTGAGAGAGAGAGAGAGAAAGAAAAGCTGTGAGTGAGGGAGTGAGAGAAAGAGAAGCTGTGAGTATGAGAGTGAGAAAGAAAGAGAAGCTGTGAGTGAGAGAGTTAGGGTGAAAGAGAAGCTGTGACAGTGGGAGAGAGAGAGAGAAAGAGAAGCTGTGAGTGAGAGAGAGAGAAAGAAAGAGAAGCTATGAGCGAGAGAGAGAGAGAGAAGCTGTGAGTTAGAGAGAGAGGGAGAAAGAGAAGCTGTGAGTGAGAGAGAGAGGGAAAGAGAAGCTGTGAGTGAGAAAGAGAGACAGAGAAAGAGAAGCTGTGAGTGAGAGAGAGAGCTAGAAGCTGTGTGTGAGTGAGAGAGAGAAAGAGAAGCTGTAAGTGCGAGAGAGAGAGAGAAAGAGAAGCTGTGAGTGAGAGAGAGATAGAGAAGCTGTGAGAGAGAAAGAGAAGCTGCGAGTGAGAGAGAGAGAGAAAAAGAGAATCTGTGAGTGAGAGAGAGAGAGAGAAGCTGTGAGTAAGAGAGAGAAAGAGAAGCTGTGAGTGAGAGAGAGAGAGAGAGAAGCTGTGAGTGAAAGAGAGAGAGAGAAAGAGAAGCTGTGAGTGAGAGAGAGATAAAGAGAAGCTGTGAGGTAGAGAGAGACAGAGAAAGAGCTGTGAGTGAGAGAGAGAGAGAAAGAGAAGCTGTGAGAGAGAGAGAGAGAAGCTGTGAGTGAGAGAGAGAGAAAGAGAAGCTGTGAGTGAGAGAGAGAGAAAGAGAAGTTGTGAGAGAGAGAGAAAGAGAAGCTGTGAGTGACAGAGAGAGAAGCTGTGAGTGAGAGAGAGAAAGAGAGAAGATGTGAGTGTGAGATTGTGAGAGAGAAAGAGAAGCTGTGAGTGAGAGAGAGAAGCTGTGAGTGAGAGAGAGAGAGATAGAGAAAGTGTCAGTGAGAGAGAGAAAGAGAAGCTGTGAGTGAGAGAGAGAGAGAAAGAGAAGCTGTGAGTGAGAGAGAGATAAAGAGAAGCTGTGAGTGAGAGAGAGATAAAGAGAAGCTGTGAGTGAGAGAGAGAGAGAAAGAGAAGCTGTGAGTTAGAGAGAGAGAGAGAAAGAGAAGCTGTGAGTGAGAGAGAGAGAGAAAGAGAAGCTGTGTGTGTGTGAGAGAGAGAGAAGCTGTGAGTGAGAGAGAGAGAAAGAGAAGATGTTAGTGAGATTGAGAGAGAGAAAGAGAAGCTGTGAGTGAGAGAGAGAGAAGCTGTGAGTGAGAGGGAGAGAGAGAAAGAGAAGGTGTGAGTGAGAGAGAGAAAGAGAAGCTGTGAGTGAGAGAGAGAGAGAAGCTGTGAGTGAGAGAGAGGGAGAGAAGATGTGAGTGAGAGAGAGAAAGAGAAAGAGAAACTGTGAGTGAGTGAGAGAGAGAGATAAAGAGAAGCTGTGAGTGATAGAGAGAGATAAAGAAAAGCTGTGAGTGAGAGAGAGAAAGAGAAGCTGGGAGTGAGTAAAAGAGAGAGAGAGAAGCTGTGAGTGAGAGAGAAAGAAAGAAAGAGAAGCTGTGAGTGCGTGAGAGAGAGAGAGAGAAACTGTGAGTGAGAGAGAGAGAGAGAGAGAAAGAGAAGCTGTGAGTGAGAGAGAGAGAGAAAGAAAGAGAAGCTGTGAGTGAGAGAGAGAGAGAAAGAGAAGCTGTGAGAGAGAGAAAGAGAAGCTGTGAGTGAGAGAGAAAGAGAAGCTGTGAGTGAGAGAGTGAAAGAAAGAGAAGCTGTGAGTGAGAGAGAGAGAAAGAAAGAGAAGCTGTGAGTGAGAGAGAGAGAAGCTGTGAGTGAGAGAGAGAGGGAGAAAGAGAAGCTGTGAGTGAGAGAGAGAGAAAGAGAAGCTGTGAGTGAGAGAGAGAGAAAGAGAAGCTGTGAGAGAGAGAGAAGTTGTGAGTGAGTGAGAGAGAGAGAAGCTGTGTGTGTGAGAGAGAGAGAGAAGCTGTGAGTGAGAGAGAGAGAGAGAGAGAAGGAGAAGCTGTGAGTGAGATAGAGAGAGAGAAAGAGAAGCTGTGAGTGAGAGAGAGAGAGAAGCTGTGAGTGAGAGAGAAAGAGAAGTTGTGAGTGAGAGAGAAAGAGAAGCTGTGTGTGTGTGTGAGAGAGAGAAGCTGTGAGTGAGAGAGAGAGAAAGAGAAGCTGTGAGTGAGAGAGAGAGAGAAAGAGAAGCTGTGAGTGAGAGAGTGAGATAAAGAGAAGCTGTGAGTTAGAGAGAGACAGAGAAAGAGAAGCTGTGAGTGAGAGAGAGAGAAAAAAAGAAGCTGTGAGTGAGAGAGAGAGAGAAAGAGAAGCTGTGTGTGTGAGAGAGAGAGAGAAGCTGTGAGTGAGAGAGAGAGAAAGAAGCTGTGAGTGAGAGAGAGAGAGAAAGAGAAGCTGTGAGTGAGAGAGTGAGATAAAGAGAAGCTGTGAGTTAGAGAGAGACAGAGAAAGAGAAGCTGTGAGTGAGAGAGAGAGAGAAAAAAAGAAGCTGTGAGTGAGAGAGAGAGAGAAAGAGAAGCTGTGAGTGAGAGAGAGAGAGAAGCTGTGAGTGAGAGTGAGAGAGAAAGAGAAGCTGTGAGTGAGAGAGAGAGAGAAAGAGAAGCTGTGTGAGAGAGAGAAGTTGTGAGTGAGTGAGAGAGAGAGAAGCTGTGTGTGTGAGAGAGAGAGAGAAGCTATGAGTGAGAGAGAGAGAGAGAGAAGGAGAAGCTGTGAGTGAGATAGAGAGAGAGAAAGAGAAGCTGTGAGTGAGAGAGAGAGAGAAGCTGTGAGTGAGAGAGAAAGAGAAGTTGTGAGTGAGAGAGAAAGAGAAGCTGTGTGTGTGTGAGAGAGAGAGAAGCTGTGAGTGAGAGAGAGAGAAAGAGAAGCTGTGAGTGAGAGAGAGAGAGAAAGAGAAGCTGTGAGTGAGAGAGTGAGATAAAGAGAAGCTGTGAGTTAGAGAGAGACAGAGAAAGAGAAGCTGTGAGTGAGAGAGAGAGAAAAAAAGAAGCTGTGAGTGAGAGAGAGAGAGAGAGAGAAGCTGTGTGTGTGTGTGAGAGAGAGAAGCTGTGAGTGAGAGAGAGAGAAAGAAGCTGTGAGTGAGAGAGAGAGAGAAAGAGAAGCTGTGAGTGAGAGAGTGAGATAAAGAGAAGCTGTGAGTTAGAGAGAGACAGAGAAAGAGAAGCTGTGAGTGAGAGAGAGAGAGAAAAAAAGAAGCTGTGAGTGAGAGAGAGAGAGAAAGAGAAGCTGTGAGTGAGAGAGAGAGAGAAGCTGTGAGTGAGAGTGAGAGAGAAAGAGAAGCTGTGAGTGAGAGAGAGAGAGAAAGAGAAGCTGTGTGAGAGAGAGAAGTTGTGAGTGAGTGAGAGAGAGAGAAGCTGTGTGTGTGAGAGAGAGAGAGAAGCTGTGAGTGAGAGAGAGAGAGAGAGAAGGAGAAGCTGTGAGTGAGATAGAGAGAGAGAAAGAGAAGCTGTGAGTGAGAGAGAGAGAGAAGCTGTGAGTGAGAGAGAAAGAGAAGTTGTGAGTGAGAGAGAAAGAGAAGCTGTGTGTGTGTGTGAGAGAGAGAAGCTGTGAGTGAGAGAGAGAGAAAGAGAAGCTGTGAGTGAGAGAGAGAGAGAAAGAGAAGCTGTGAGTGAGAGAGTGAGATAAAGAGAAGCTGTGAGTTAGAGAGAGACAGAGAAAGAGAAGCTGTGAGTGAGAGAGAGAGAGAAAGAGAAGCTGTGAGTGAGAGAGAGATAAAGAGAAGCTGTGAGTGAGAGAGAGATAAAGAGAAGCTGTGAGTGAGAGAGAGAGAGAAAGAGAAGCTGTGAGTTAGAGAGAGAGAGAGAAAGAGAAGCTGTGAGTGAGAGAGAGAGAGAAAGAGAAGCTGTGTGTGTGTGTGAGAGAGAGAAGCTGTGAGTGAGAGAGAGAGAAAGAGAAGATGTTAGTGAGATTGAGAGAGAGAAAGAGAAGCTGTGAGTGAGAGAGAGAGAAGCTGTGAGTGAGAGGGAGAGAGAGAAAGAGAAGGTGTGAGTGAGAGAGAGAAAGAGAAGCTGTGAGTGAGAGAGAGAGAGAAGCTGTGAGTGAGAGAGAGGGAGAGAAGATGTGAGTGAGAGAGAGAAAGAGAAAGAGAAACTGTGAGTGAGTGAGAGAGAGAGATAAAGAGAAGCTGTGAGTGATAGAGAGAGATAAAGAAAAGCTGTGAGTGAGAGAGAGAAAGAGAAGCTGGGAGTGAGTAAAAGAGAGAGAGAGAAGCTGTGAGTGAGAGTGAAAGAAAGAAAGAGAAGCTGTGAGTGCGTGAGAGAGAGAGAGAGAAACTGTGAGTGAGAGAGAGAGAGAGAGAGAAAGAGAAGCTGTGAGTGAGAGAGAGAGAGAAAGAAAGAGAAGCTGTGAGTGAGAGAGAGAGAGAAAGAGAAGCTGTGAGAGAGAGAAAGAGAAGCTGTGAGTGAGAGAGAAAGAGAAGCTGTGAGTGAGAGAGTGAAAGAAAGAGAAGCTGTGAGTGAGAGAGAGAGAAAGAAAGAGAAGCTGTGAGTGAGAGAGAGAGAAGCTGTGAGTGAGAGAGAGAGGGAGAAAGAGAAGCTGTGAGTGAGAGAGAGAGAAAGAGAAGCTGTGAGTGAGAGAGAGAGAAAGAGAAGCTGTGTGAGAGAGAGAAGTTGTGAGTGAGTGAGAGAGAGAGAAGCTGTGTGTGTGAGAGAGAGAGAGAAGCTGTGAGTGAGAGAGAGAGAGAGAGAGAAGGAGAAGCTGTGAGTGAGATAGAGAGAGAGAAAGAGAAGCTGTGAGTGAGAGAGAGAGAGAAGCTGTGAGTGAGAGAGAAAGAGAAGTTGTGAGTGAGAGAGAAAGAGAAGCTGTGTGTGTGTGTGAGAGAGAGAAGCTGTGAGTGAGAGAGAGAGAAAGAGAAGCTGTGAGTGAGAGAGAGAGAGAAAGAGAAGCTGTGAGTGAGAGAGTGAGATAAAGAGAAGCTGTGAGTTAGAGAGAGACAGAGAAAGAGAAGCTGTGAGTGAGAGAGAGAGAAAAAAAGAAGCTGTGAGTGAGAGAGAGAGAGAAAGAGAAGCTGTGTGTGTGTGAGAGAGAGAGAAGCTGTGAGTGAGAGAGAGAGAAAGAAGCTGTGAGTGAGAGAGAGAGAGAAAGAGAAGCTGTGAGTGAGAGAGTGAGATAAAGAGAAGCTGTGAGTTAGAGAGAGACAGAGAAAGAGAAGCTGTGAGTGAGAGAGAGAGAGAAAAAAAGAAGCTGTGAGTGAGAGAGAGAGAGAAAGAGAAGCTGTGAGTGAGAGAGAGAGAAGCTGTGAGTGAGAGTGAGAGAGAAAGAGAAGCTGTGAGTGAGAGAGAGAGAGAAAGAGAAGCTGTGTGAGAGAGAGAAGTTGTGAGTGAGTGAGAGAGAGAGAAGCTGTGTGTGTGAGAGAGAGAGAGAAGCTATGAGTGAGAGAGAGAGAGAGAGAAGGAGAAGCTGTGAGTGAGATAGAGAGAGAGAAAGAGAAGCTGTGAGTGAGAGAGAGAGAGAAGCTGTGAGTGAGAGAGAAAGAGAAGTTGTGAGTGAGAGAGAAAGAGAAGCTGTGTGTGTGTGAGAGAGAGAGAAGCTGTGAGTGAGAGAGAGAGAAAGAGAAGCTGTGAGTGAGAGAGAGAGAGAAAGAGAAGCTGTGAGTGAGAGAGTGAGATAAAGAGAAGCTGTGAGTTAGAGAGAGACAGAGAAAGAGAAGCTGTGAGTGAGAGAGAGAGAAAAAAAGAAGCTGTGAGTGAGAGAGAGAGAGAGAGAGAGAGAAGCTGTGTGTGTGTGTGAGAGAGAGAAGCTGTGAGTGAGAGAGAGAGAAAGAAGCTGTGAGTGAGAGAGAGAGAGAAAGAGAAGCTGTGAGTGAGAGAGTGAGATAAAGAGAAGCTGTGAGTTAGAGAGAGACAGAGAAAGAGAAGCTGTGAGTGAGAGAGAGAGAGAAAAAAAGAAGCTGTGAGTGAGAGAGAGAGAGAAAGAGAAGCTGTGAGTGAGAGAGAGAGAGAAGCTGTGAGTGAGAGTGAGAGAGAAAGAGAAGCTGTGAGTGAGAGAGAGAGAGAAAGAGAAGCTGTGTGAGAGAGAGAAGTTGTGAGTGAGTGAGAGAGAGAGAAGCTGTGTGTGTGAGAGAGAGAGAGAAGCTGTGAGTGAGAGAGAGAGAGAGAGAAGGAGAAGCTGTGAGTGAGATAGAGAGAGAGAAAGAGAAGCTGTGAGTGAGAGAGAGAGAGAAGCTGTGAGTGAGAGAGAAAGAGAAGTTGTGAGTGAGAGAGAAAGAGAAGCTGTGTGTGTGTGAGAGAGAGAGAAGCTGTGAGTGAGAGAGAGAGAAAGAGAAGCTGTGAGTGAGAGAGAGAGAGAAAGAGAAGCTGTGAGTGAGAGAGTGAGATAAAGAGAAGCTGTGAGTTAGAGAGAGACAGAGAAAGAGAAGCTGTGAGTGAGAGAGAGAGAAAAAAAGAAGCTGTGAGTGAGAGAGAGAGAGAGAGAGAGAAGCTGTGTGTGTGTGAGAGAGAGAAGCTGTGAGTGAGAGAGAGAGAAAGAAGCTGTGAGTGAGAGAGAGAGAGAAAGAGAAGCTGTGAGTGAGAGAGTGAGATAAAGAGAAGCTGTGAGTTAGAGAGAGACAGAGAAAGAGAAGCTGTGAGTGAGAGAGAGAGAAAAAAAGAAGCTGTGAGTGAGAGAGAGAGAGAGAGAAAGAGAAGCTGTGAGTGAGAGAGAGAGAAGCTGTGAGTGAGAGTGAGAGAGAAAGAGAAGCTGTGAGTGAGAGAGTGAGAGAAAGAGAAGCTGTGAGTGAGAGAGAGAGAAAGAAAGAGAAGCTGTGAGTGAGAGAGAGAAGCTGTGAGTGAGAGAGAGAGAAAGAGAAGCTCTGAGTGAGAGAGAGAGAAAGAGAAGCTGTGAGTGTGAGAGAGAGTGAGAAAAAGGGAAGCTGTGAGTGAGCGTGAGAGAGAGAAGCTGTGACAGTGGGAGAGAGAAAGAGAGAAAGAGAAGCTGTGAGTGAGAGAGAGAGAAAGAAAGAGAAGTTATGAGTGAGAGAGAGAGAAGCTGTGAGTGAGAGTGAGAAGTAGAAAGAGAATCTGTGAGTGAGAGAGAGAGAGAGAGAGTAGCTGTGAGTGAGAGAGAGAGAAAGAGAAGCTGTGAGTGAGTGAGAGAGAAAGAGAAGCTGTGAGAGAGACAGAGAAGCTGTGAGTGAGAGAGAAAGAAAGAAATAGAAGCTGTGAGTGAGTGAGAGAGAGAGAAGCTGTGAGTGAGAGAGAGAGAGAAGCTGTGAGTGAGAGAGAAAGGGAAAGAGAGGCTGTGAGTGAGAGAGAGAGAGAGAGAAAGAGAAGGTGTGAGTGAGAGAAAGAGAGAGAAAGAGAAGCTGAGAGAGAGAGAGAGAAGCTGTGAGTGAGAGAGAAAGAAAGAAATAGAAGCTGTGAGTGAGTGAGAGAGAGCGAAGCTGTGAGTGAGAGAGAGAGAGAAGCTGTGAGTGAGAGAGAGAGAGAAAGAGAAGCTGTGAGTGAGAGAGAGAGAGAAAGAGAAGCTGTGAGAGAGAGAAAGAGAAGCTGTGAGTGAGAGAGAAAGAGAAGCTGTGAGTGAGAGAGAGAAAGAGAAGCTGTGAGTGAGAGAGAGAGAAAGAAAGAGAAGCTGTGAGTGAGAGAGAGAGAAGCTGTGAGTGAGAGAGAGAGGGAGAAAGAGAAGCTGTGAGTGAGAGAGAGAGAAAGAGAAGCTGTGAGTGAGAGAGAGAGAAAGAGAAGCTGTGAGAGAGAGAGAAGTTGTGAGTGAGTGAGAGAGAGAGAAGCTGTGTGTGTGTGAGAGAGAGAGAAGCTGTGAGTGAGAGAGAGAGAGAGAGAAGGAGAAGCTGTGAGTGAGATAGAGAGAGAGAAAGAGAAGCTGTGAGTGAGAGAGAGAGAGAAGCTGTGAGTGAGAGAGAAAGAGAAGTTGTGAGTGAGAGAGAAAGAGAAGCTGTGTGTGTGTGAGAGAGAGAGAAGCTGTGAGTGAGAGAGAGAGAAAGAGAAGCTGTGAGTGAGAGAGAGAGAGAAAGAGAAGCTGTGAGTGAGAGAGTGAGATAAAGAGAAGCTGTGAGTTAGAGAGAGACAGAGAAAGAGAAGCTGTGAGTGAGAGAGAGAGAAAAAAAGAAGCTGTGAGTGAGAGAGAGAGAGAAAGAGAAGATGTGTGTGTGTGAGAGAGAGAGAAGCTGTGAGTGAGAGAGAGAGAAAGAAGCTGTGAGTGAGAGAGAGAGAGAAAGAGAAGCTGTGAGTGAGAGAGTGAGATAAAGAGAAGCTGTGAGTTAGAGAGAGACAGAGAAAGAGAAGCTGTGAGTGAGAGAGAGAGAGAAAAAAAGAAGCTGTGAGTGAGAGAGAGAGAGAGAAAGAGAAGCTGTGAGTGAGAGAGAGAGAGAGAAGCTGTGAGTGAGAGTGAGAGAGAAAGAGAAGCTGTGAGTGAGAGAGTGAGAGAAAGAGAAGCTGTGAGTGAGAGAGAGAAAGAAAGAGAAGATGTGAGTGAGAGAGAGATGCTGTGAGTGAGAGAGAGAGAAAGAGAAGCTCTGAGTGAGAGAGAGAGAGAAAGAGAAGCTGTGATTGTGAGAGAGAGTGAGTAAAAGGGAAGCTGTGAGTGAGCGTGAGAGAGAGAAGCTGTGACAGTGGGAGAGAGAAAGAGAGAAAGAGAAGCTGTGAGTGAGAGAGAGAGAAAGAAAGAGAAGTTATGAGTGAGAGAGAGAGAAGCTGTGAGTGAGAGTGAGAAGTAGAAAGAGAATCTGTGAGTGAGAGAGAGAGAGAGAGTAGCTGTGAGTGAGAGAGAGAGAGAAGCTGTGAGTGAGTGAGTGAGAGAGAGAAGCTGTGAGTGAGAGAGAGAAAGAGAAGCTGTGAGTGAGAGAAAGAGAGAGAGAGAAAGAGAAGCTGTGAGTGAGAGAGAGATAAAGAGAAGCTGTGAGTTAGAGAGAGAGAAAGAGAAGCTGTGAGTGAGAGAGAGAGAGAAAGAGAAGCTGTGTGTGAGAGAGAATCTGTGAGTGAGAGAGAGAGAGAGAAAGAAAGAGAAGATGTCAGTGAGAGAGGGAGAGAGAGAGAGAGAAGCTGTGAGTGAGTGAGAGAGAGAAAGATAAGCTGTGTGAGAGAGAGAGAGTGAGAAGCTGTGAGTGAGAGAGAGAGAGAAGCTGTGAGTGAGAGAGAGAGAGAAAGAGAAGCTGTGAGTGTGAGAGAGAGAGAAAGAGGAGCTGTGTGTGTGAGAGAGAAGCTGTGAGTGAGAGAGAAAGAAAGAAATAGAAGCTGTGAGTGAGAGAGAGAGAGAGAAGCTGTGAGTGAGAGAGAGAGAAGCTGTGAGTGAGAGAGAGAGAGAGAAAGAGAAGCTGTGAGAGAGAGAAAGAGAAGCTGTGAGTGAGAGAGAAAGAGAAGCTGTGAGTGAGAGAGTGAAAGAAAGAGAAGCTGTGAGTGAGAGAGAGAAAAAGAAGCTGTGAGTGAGATAGAGAGAGAGAAAGAGAAGCTGTGAGAGAGAGAAAAGCTGTGAGTGAGAGAGAAAGAAAGAAATAGAAGCTGTGAGTGAGTGAGAGAGAGAGAAGCTGTGAGTGAGAGAGAGAGAAGCTGTGAGTGAGAGAGAGAGAAGCTGTGAGTGAGAGAGAGAGAGAGAGAGAGAGACAGCTGTGAGTGAGAGAGAGAAAGAGAAGTTGTGAGAGAGAGAAAGGGAAGCTGTGAGTGAGAGAGAAAGAGAAGCTGTGAGTGAGAGAGAGAGAAAGAGAAGCTGTGTGAGAGAGAGAGAGACAGAAGCTGTGAGTGAGAGAGAGAGAGAGAAAGAGAAGCTGTGTGAGAGAGAGAAGCTGTGTGTGTGAGAGAGAGAGAAGCTGTGAGTGAGAGAGAGAGAAAGAGAAGCTGTGAGTGAGAGAGAAAGCTGGGAGTGAGAGAGAAAGAGAAAGAGAAGCTGTGAGTGAGAGAGAGAGAAGCTGTGAGTGAGAGAGAGAGAAACTGTGAGTGAGAGAGATAGAGAAGCTGTGAGTGAGTGAGTGAGTGAGAGAGAGAGAAGCTGTGAGTGAGAGAGAGAGAGAAAGAGAAGCTGTGAGTGAGTGAGTGAGAGACAAGGTGTGAGTGAGAGAGAGAGAGAGAAGCTGTGAGTGAGAGAGAAAGAAAGATAGAGAAGCTGTGAGTGAGAGAGAGAGAGAAAGAGAAGCTGTGAGTGAGAGAGAGAGAGAGAGAAAGAGAAGCTGTGAGTGAGAGAGAGAAAGAAAGAAAGAGAAGCTGTGAGTGAGAGAGAGAGAGAAAGTGAAGATGTGAGTGAGAGAGAGAAAGAGGTGTGAGTGAGTGAGAGAGAGAAAGAGAAGCTGTGAGAGAGAGAGAGAAAGAGAAGCTGTGACTGAGAGAGAGATAAAGACAAGTTGTGAGTTAGAGAGAGAGAGAGTAGCTGTGAGTGAGAAAGAGAGAGAAGCTGTGAGTGAGAGAGAGAGAGAAAGAGATGTGAGTCAGAGAGAGAAAGAGAAACTGTGAGTGAGAGAGAGAGAGAGAAAGAAAGAGAAGCTGTGAGTGAGAGAGAGAAAGAGAAGCTGTGAGTTAGAGAGAGACAGAGAAAGAGAAGCTGTGAGTGAGAGAGAGAGAAGCTGTGAGTGACAGAGAGAGAGAAAGAGAAGCTGTGAGTGTGAGAGAGAGAGAGATAGAGAAGCTGTGAGTGAGAGAGAGAGAGAAAGAAAAGCTGTGAGTGAGGGAGTGAGAGAAAGAGAAGCTGTGAGTATGAGAGTGAGAAAGAAAGAGAAGCTGTGAGTGAGAGAGAGGGTGAAAGAGAAGCTGTGATTGTGAGAGAGAGGGAGAAAAAGGGAAGCTGTGAGTGAGCGTGAGAGAGAGAGAGAGAAGCTGTGACAGTGGGAGAGAGAGAGAGAGAAAGAGAAGCTGTGAGTGAGAGAGAGAGAAAGAAAGAGAAGCTATGAGCAAGAGAGAGAGAGAGAAGCTGTGAGTTAGAGAGAGAGAGAGAGGGAAAGAGAAGCTGTGAGTGAGAAAGAGAGACAGAGAAAGAGAAGCTGTGAGTGAGAGAGAGAGAGCTAGAAGCTGTGAGTGAGTGAGAGAGAGAAAGAGAAGCTGTAAGTGCGAGAGAGAGAAAGAGAAGCTGTGAGTGAGAGAGAGATAGAGAAGCTGTGAGTTAGAGAGAGAGAGAGAAAGAGAAGCTGTGAGTGAGAGAGAGAGAGAGAAAAAGAGAATCTGTGAGTGAGAGAGAGAGAGAGAAGCTGTGAGTAAGAGAGAGAAAGAGAAGCTGTGAGTGAGACAGAGAGAGAGAAAGAGAAGCTGTGAGTGAAAGAGAGAGAGAGAAAGAGAAGCTGTGAGTGAGAGAGAGAAAGAGAAGCTGTGAGTTAGAGAGAGACAGAGAAAGAGCTGTGAGTGAGAGAGAGAGAGAAAGAGAAGCTGTGAGAGAGAGAGAGAAGCTGTGAGTGAGAGAGAGAGAAAGAGAAGCTGTGAGTGAGAGAGAGAGATAGAGAAAGTGTGAGTGTGAGAGAGAGAGAGAAAGAGAAGCTGTGAGTGAGAGAGAGATAAAGAGAAGCTGTGAGTGAGAGAGAGAGAAAGAGAACCTGTGAGTTAGAGAGAGAGAGACAAAGAGAAGCTGTGAGTGAGAGAGAGAGAGAAAGAGAAGCTGTGTGTGTGTGTGAGAGAGAAGCTGTGAGTGTGAGAGAGAGAAAGAGAAGATGTTAGTGAGATTGAGAGAGAGAAAGAGAAGCTGTGAGTGAGAGAGAGAGAAGCTGTGAGTGAGAGGGAGAGAGAGAAAGAGAAGGTGTGAGTGAGAGAGAGAAAGAGAAGGTGTGAGTGAGAGAGAGGGAGAAGCTGTGAGTGAGAGAGAGGGAGAGAAGATGTGAGTGAGAGAGAGAAAGAGAAAGAGAAACTGTGAGTGAGTGAGAGAGAGAGATAAAGAGAAGCTGTGAGTGAGAGAGGGAGATAAAGAAAAGCTGTGAGTGAGAGAGAGAAAGAGAAACTGGGAGTGAGTAAAAGAGAGAGAGAAGCTGTGAGTGAGAGAGAAAGAAAGAAAGAGAAGCTGTGAGTGAGTGAGAGAGAGAGAGAAACTGTGAGTGAGAGAGAGAGAGAGAAAGAGAAGCTGTGAGTGAGAGAGAGAGAGAAAGAAAGAGAAGCTGTGAGTGAGAGAGAGAGAAGCTGTGAGTGAGAGAGAGAGGGAGAAAGAGAAGCTGTGAGTGAGAGAGAGAAAGAGAAGCTGTGAGTGAGAGAGAGAGAGAAAGAGAAGCTGTGAGAGAGAGAGAGAGAAGTTGTGAGTGAGTGAGAGAGAGAGAAGCTGTGAGAGAGAGAGAAGCTGTGAGTGAGAGAGAGAGAGAAGGAGAAGCTGTGAGTGAGATAGAGAGAGAGAAAGAGAAGCTGTGAGTGAGAGAGAGAGAGAAGCTGTGAGTGAGAGAGAAAGAGAAGCTATGAGTTAGAGAGAGAGTGAAAGAGAAGCTGTGAGTGAGAGAGAGAGAGTGAGGAGCTGTGAGATAGAGAGAGAAAGAGAAGCTGTGAGTGAGAGAGAGAGAGAAGCTGTGAGTGAGAGAGAAAGAGAAGCTGTGAGAGAGAGAGAGAAAGAGAAGCTGTGAGTGAGAGAGTGAGATAAAGAGAAGCTGTGAGTTAGAGAGAGAGAGAAAGAGAATCTGTGAGTGAGAGAGAGAGAAAAAAAGAAGCTGTGAGTGAGAGAGAGAGAGAGAAAGAGAAGCTGTGAGTCAGAGAGAGAGAGAGAAGGTGTGAGTGAGGGTGAGAGAGAAAGAGAAGCTGTGAGTGAGAGAGTGAGAGAAAGAGAAGCTGTGAGTGAGAGAGAGAGAAAGAAAGAGAAGCTGTGAGTGAGAGAGAGAAGCTGTGAGTGAGAGAGAGAGAAGCTCTGAGAGAGAGAGAGAGAAAGAGAAGCTGTGAGTGTGAGAGAGAGTGAGAAAAAGGGAAGCTGTGAGTGAGCGTGAGAGAGAGAGAAGCTGTGACAGTGGGAGGGAGAAAGAGAGAAAGAGAAGCTGTGAGTGAGAGAGAGAAAGAACGAGAAGCTATGAGTGAGAGAGAGAGAAGCTGTGAGTGAGAGAGAGAAGGAGAAAGAGAATCTGTGAGAGAGAGAGAGAGAGAGAGAGTAGCTGTGAGTGAGAGAGAGAGAGAGAAGCTGTGAGTGAGTGAGAGAGAGAGTGAAGCTGTGAGTGAGAGAGAGAGAGAAAGAGAAGCTGTGAGAGAGAGAGAGAAGCTGTGAGTGAGAGAGAGAGAAAGAGAAGCTGTGAGTGAGAGAGAGAGAGAGAGAAGATGTGAGTGTGAGATTGTGAGAGAGAAAGAGAAGCTGTGAGTGAGAGAGAGAAGCTGTGAGTGACAGAGAGAGAGATAGAGAAAGTGTGAGTGTGAGAGAGAGAGAGAAAGAGAAGCTGTGAGTGAGAGAGAGATAAAGAGAAGCTGTGAGTGAGAGAGAGAGAGAAAGAGAACCTGTGAGTTAGAGAGAGAGAGACAAAGAGAAGCTGTGAGTGAGAGAGAGAGAGAAAGAGAAGCTGTGTGTGTGTGAGAGAGAGAAGCTGTGAGTGTGAGAGAGAGAAAGAGAAGATGTTAGTGAGATTGAGAGAGAGAAAGAGAAGCTGTGAGTGAGAGAGAGAGAAGCTGTGAGTGAGAGGGAGAGAGAGAAAGAGAAGGTGTGAGTGAGAGAGAGAAAGAGAAGGTGTGAGTGAGAGAGAGGGAGAAGCTGTGAGTGAGAGAGAGGGAGAGAAGATGTGAGTGAGAGAGAGAAAGAGAAAGAGAAACTGTGAGTGAGTGAGAGAGAGAGATAAAGAGAAGCTGTGAGTGAGAGAGGGAGATAAAGAAAAGCTGTGAGTGAGAGAGAGAAAGAGAAGCTGGGAGTGAGTAAAAGAGAGAGAGAAGCTGTGAGTGAGAGAGAAAGAAAGAAAGAGAAGCTGTGAGTGAGTGAGAGAGAGAGAGAGAGAAACTGTGAGTGAGAGAGAGAGAGAGAAAGAGAAGCTGTGAGTGAGAGAGAGAGAGAAAGAAAGAGAAGCTGTGAGTGAGAGAGAGAGAAGCTGTGAGTGAGAGAGAGAGGGAGAAAGAGAAGCTGTGTGAGAGAGAGAAAAAAAGAAGCTGTGAGTGAGAGAGAGAGAGAGAGAGAAAGAGAAGCTGTGAGTGAGAGAGAGAGAGAGAAGCTGTGAGTGAGAGTGAGAGAGAAAGAGAAGCTGTGAGTGAGAGAGTGAGAGAAAGAGAAGCTGTGAGTGAGAGAGAGAAAGAAAGAGAAGATGTGAGTGAGAGAGAGAAGCTGTGAGTGAGAGAGAGAGAGAGAGAAGCTCTGAGTGAGAGAGAGAGAGAAAGAGAAGCTGTGAGTGTGAGAGAGAGTGAGAAAAAGGGAAGCTGTGAGTGAGTGTGAGAGAGAGAAGCTGTGACAGTGGGAGAGAGAAAGAGAGAAAGAGAAGCTGTGAGTGAGAGAGAGAGAAAGAAAGAGAAGTTATGAGTGAGAGAGAGAGAAGCTGTGAGTGAGAGTGAGAAGTAGAAAGAGAATCTGTGAGTGAGAGAGAGAGAGAGAGAGTAGCTGTGAGTGAGAGAGAGAGAGAAGCTGTGAGTGAGTGAGTGAGAGAGAGAAGCTGTGAGTGAGAGAGAGAGAAAGAGAAGCTCTGAGTGAGAGAGAGAGAGAAAGAGAAGCTGTGAGTGTGAGAGAGAGTGAGAAAAAGGGAAGCTGTGAGTGAGTGTGAGAGAGAGAAGATGTGACAGTGGGAGAGAGAAAGAGAGAAAGAGAAGCTGTGAGTGAGAGAGAGAGAAAGAAAGAGAAGTTATGAGTGAGAGAGAGAGAAGCTGTGAGTGAGAGTGAGAAGTAGAAAGAGAATCTGTGAGTGAGAGAGAGAGAGAGAGAGTAGCTGTGAGTGAGAGAGAGAGAGAAGCTGTGAGTGAGTGAGTGAGAGAGAGAAGCTGTGAATGAGAGAGAGAAAGAGAAGCTGTGAGTGAGAGAAAGAGAGAGAGAGAAAGAGAAGCTGTGAGTGAGAGAGAGATAAAGAGAAGCTGTGAGTTAGAGAGAGAGAGAAAGAGAAGCTGTGAGTGAGAGAGAGAGAGAAAGAGAAGCTGTGTGAGAGAGAGAATCTGTGAGTGAGAGAGAGAGAGAGAAAGAAAGAGAAGATGTCAGTGAGAGAGGGAGAGAGAGAGAGAAGCTGTGAGTGAGAGAGAGAGAGAGAAAGATAAGCTGTGTGAGAGAGGGAGAGAAAGAGAAGCTGTGAGTGAGAGAGAGAGAGAAAGAGAAGCTGTGAGAGAGAGAGAGAGAAGTTGTGAGTGAGTGAGAGAGAGAGAAGCTGTGAGAGAGAGAGAAGCTGTGAGTGAGAGAGAGAGAGAAGGAGAAGCTGTGAGTGAGATAGAGAGAGAGAAAGAGAAGCTGTGAGTGAGAGAGAGAGAGAAGCTGTGAGTGAGAGAGAAAGAGAAGCTATGAGTTAGAGAGAGAGTGAAAGAGAAGCTGTGAGTGAGAGAGAGAGAGTGAGGAGCTGTGAGATAGAGAGAGAAAGAGAAGCTGTGAGTGAGAGAGAGAGAGAAGCTGTGAGTGAGAGAGAAAGAGAAGCTGTGAGAGAGAGAGAGAAAGAGAAGCTGTGAGTGAGAGAGTGAGATAAAGAGAAGCTGTGAGTTAGAGAGAGAGAGAAAGAGAATCTGTGAGTGAGAGAGAGAGAAAAAAAGAAGCTGTGAGTGAGAGAGAGAGAGAGAAAGAGAAGCTGTGAGTCAGAGAGAGAGAGAGAAGGTGTGAGTGAGGGTGAGAGAGAAAGAGAAGCTGTGAGTGAGAGAGTGAGAGAAAGAGAAGCTGTGAGTGAGAGAGAGAGAAAGAAAGAGAAGCTGTGAGTGAGAGAGAGAAGCTGTGAGTGAGAGAGAGAGAGAAGCTCTGAGAGAGAGAGAGAGAAAGAGAAGCTGTGAGTGTGAGAGAGAGTGAGAAAAAGGGAAGCTGTGAGTGAGCGTGAGAGAGAGAGAAGCTGTGACAGTGGGAGGGAGAAAGAGAGAAAGAGAAGCTGTGAGTGAGAGAGAGAAAGAACGAGAAGCTATGAGTGAGAGAGAGAGAAGCTGTGAGTGAGAGAGAGAAGGAGAAAGAGAATCTGTGAGAGAGAGAGAGAGAGAGAGAGTAGCTGTGAGTGAGAGAGAGAGAGAGAAGCTGTGAGTGAGTGAGAGAGAGAGTGAAGCTGTGAGTGAGAGAGAGAGAGAAAGAGAAGCTGTGAGAGAGAGAGAGAAGCTGTGAGTGAGAGAGAGAGAAAGAGAAGCTGTGAGTGAGAGAGAGAGAGAGAGAAGATGTGAGTGTGAGATTGTGAGAGAGAAAGAGAAGCTGTGAGTGAGAGAGAGAAGCTGTGAGTGACAGAGAGAGAGATAGAGAAAGTGTGAGTGTGAGAGAGAGAGAGAAAGAGAAGCTGTGAGTGAGAGAGAGATAAAGAGAAGCTGTGAGTGAGAGAGAGAGAGAAAGAGAACCTGTGAGTTAGAGAGAGAGAGACAAAGAGAAGCTGTGAGTGAGAGAGAGAGAGAAAGAGAAGCTGTGTGTGTGTGAGAGAGAGAAGCTGTGAGTGTGAGAGAGAGAAAGAGAAGATGTTAGTGAGATTGAGAGAGAGAAAGAGAAGCTGTGAGTGAGAGAGAGAGAAGCTGTGAGTGAGAGGGAGAGAGAGAAAGAGAAGGTGTGAGTGAGAGAGAGAAAGAGAAGGTGTGAGTGAGAGAGAGGGAGAAGCTGTGAGTGAGAGAGAGGGAGAGAAGATGTGAGTGAGAGAGAGAAAGAGAAAGAGAAACTGTGAGTGAGTGAGAGAGAGAGATAAAGAGAAGCTGTGAGTGAGAGAGGGAGATAAAGAAAAGCTGTGAGTGAGAGAGAGAAAGAGAAGCTGGGAGTGAGTAAAAGAGAGAGAGAAGCTGTGAGTGAGAGAGAAAGAAAGAAAGAGAAGCTGTGAGTGAGTGAGAGAGAGAGAGAGAGAAACTGTGAGTGAGAGAGAGAGAGAGAAAGAGAAGCTGTGAGTGAGAGAGAGAGAGAAAGAAAGAGAAGCTGTGAGTGAGAGAGAGAGAAGCTGTGAGTGAGAGAGAGAGGGAGAAAGAGAAGCTGTGTGAGAGAGAGAAAAAAAGAAGCTGTGAGTGAGAGAGAGAGAGAGAGAAAGAGAAGCTGTGAGTGAGAGAGAGAGAGAGAAGCTGTGAGTGAGAGTGAGAGAGAAAGAGAAGCTGTGAGTGAGAGAGTGAGAGAAAGAGAAGCTGTGAGTGAGAGAGAGAAAGAAAGAGAAGATGTGAGTGAGAGAGAGAAGCTGTGAGTGAGAGAGAGAGAAAGAGAAGCTCTGAGTGAGAGAGAGAGAGAAAGAGAAGCTGTGAGTGTGAGAGAGAGTGAGAAAAAGGGAAGCTGTGAGTGAGTGTGAGAGAGAGAAGCTGTGACAGTGGGAGAGAGAAAGAGAGAAAGAGAAGCTGTGAGTGAGAGAGAGAGAAAGAAAGAGAAGTTATGAGTGAGAGAGAGAGAAGCTGTGAGTGAGAGTGAGAAGTAGAAAGAGAATCTGTGAGTGAGAGAGAGAGAGAGAGAGTAGCTGTGAGTGAGAGAGAGAGAGAAGCTGTGAGTGAGTGAGTGAGAGAGAGAAGCTGTGAGTGAGAGAGAGAGAAAGAGAAGCTCTGAGTGAGAGAGAGAGAGAAAGAGAAGCTGTGAGTGTGAGAGAGAGTGAGAAAAAGGGAAGCTGTGAGTGAGTGTGAGAGAGAGAAGATGTGACAGTGGGAGAGAGAAAGAGAGAAAGAGAAGCTGTGAGTGAGAGAGAGAGAAAGAAAGAGAAGTTATGAGTGAGAGAGAGAGAAGCTGTGAGTGAGAGTGAGAAGTAGAAAGAGAATCTGTGAGTGAGAGAGAGAGAGAGAGAGTAGCTGTGAGTGAGAGAGAGAGAGAAGCTGTGAGTGAGTGAGTGAGAGAGAGAAGCTGTGAATGAGAGAGAGAAAGAGAAGCTGTGAGTGAGAGAAAGAGAGAGAGAGAAAGAGAAGCTGTGAGTGAGAGAGAGATAAAGAGAAGCTGTGAGTTAGAGAGAGAGAGAAAGAGAAGCTGTGAGTGAGAGAGAGAGAGAAAGAGAAGCTGTGTGAGAGAGAGAATCTGTGAGTGAGAGAGAGAGAGAGAAAGAAAGAGAAGATGTCAGTGAGAGAGGGAGAGAGAGAGAGAAGCTGTGAGTGAGAGAGAGAGAGAGAAAGATAAGCTGTGTGAGAGAGGGAGAGAAAGAGAAGCTGTGAGTGAGAGAGAGAGAGTGAGAAGCTGTGAGTGAGAGAGAGAGAGAAGCTGTGAGTGAGAGAGAGAGAGAAAGAGAAGCTGTGAGTGTGTGAGAGAGAGAAAGAGGAGCTGTGTGTGAGAGAGAGAAGCTGTGAGTGAGAGAGAAAGAAAGAAATAGAAGCTGTGAGTGAGTGAGAGAGAGAGAATCTGTGAGTGAGAGAGAGAGAGAAGCTGTGAGTGAGAGAGAGAGAGAGAGAGAAGCTGTGAGAGAGAGAAAGAGAAGCTGTGAGTGAGAGAGAAAGAGAAGCTGTGAGTGAGAGAGTGAAAGAAAGAGAAGCTGTGAGTGAGAGAGAGAAAAAGAAGCTGTGAGTGAGATAGAGAGAGAGAAAGAGACGCTGTGAGAGAGAGAGAAGCTGTGAGTGAGAGAGAAAGAAAGAAATAGAAGCTGTGAGGAGTGAGAGAGAGAGAAGCTGTGAGTGAGAGAGGGAGAGAAGCTGTGAGTGAGAGAGAGAGAGAGAGAGAGAGACAGAAGCTGTGAGTGAGAGAGAGAAAGAGAAGTTGTGAGAGAGAGAAAGGGAAGCTGTGAGTGAGAGAGAAAGAGAAGCTGTGAGTGAGAGAGAGAGAAAGAGAAGCTGTGTGAGAGAGAGAGAGACAGAAGCTGTGAGTGAGAGAGAGAGAGAGAGAAAGAGAAGCTGTGTGAGAGAGAGAAGCTGTGAGTGTGAAAGAAAGAGAGGCTGTGAGTGAGAGAGAGAGAGAGAGAAGCTGAGTGAGAGAGAGATAAAGAGAAGCTGTGAGTTAGAGAGAGAGAGAGAAAGAGAAGCTGTGAGTGAGACAGAGAGAAAGAGAAGCTGTGTGTGTGTGAGAGAGACAGAAGCTGTGAGTGAGAGAGAGAGAAAGAGAAGCTGTGAGTGAGAGAGAAAGCTGGGAGTGAGAGAGAAAGAGAAAGAGAAGCTGTGAGTGAGAGAGAGAGAAGCTGTGAGTGAGAGAGAGAGAGAAACTGTGAGTGAGAGAGAGAGAGAGAAGCTGTGAGTGAGTGAGTGAGAGAGAGAGAAGCTGTGAGTGAGAGAGAGAGAGAAAGAGAAGCTGTGAGTGAGTGAGTGAGAGACAAGGTGTGAGTGAGAGAGAGAGAGAGAAGCTGTGAGTGAGAGGGAAAGAAAGATAGAGAAGCTGTGAGTGAGAGAGAGAGAGAAAGAGAAGCTGTGAGTGAGAGAGAGAGAGAAAGAGAAGCTGTGAGTGAGAGAGAGAAAGAAAGAAAGAGAAGCTGTGAGTGAGAGAGAGAGAGAAAGTGAAGATGTGAGTGAGAGAGAGAAAGAGGTGTGAGTGAGTGAGAGAGAGAAAGAGAAGCTGTGAGAGAGAGAGAGAAAGAGAAGCTGTGACTGAGAGAGAGATAAAGACAATTTGTGAGTTAGAGAGAGACAGAGAGAGAGAGTAGCTGTGAGTGAGAAAGAGAGAGAAGCTGTGAGTGAAGGAGAGAGAGAAAGAGATGTGAGTGAGAGAGAGAAAGAGAAACTGTGAGTGAGAGAGAGAGAGAGAAAGAAAGAGAAGCTGTGAGTGAGAGAGAGATAAAGAGAAGCTGTGAGTTAGAGAGAGACAGAGAAAGAGAAGCTGTGAGTGAGAGAGAGAGAAGCTGTGAGTGACAGAGAGAGAGAAAGAGAAGCTGTGAGTGTGTGAGAGAGAGAGATAGAGAAGCTGTGAGTGAGAGAGAGAGAGAAAGAAAAGCTGTGAGTGAGGGAGTGAGAGAAAGAGAAGCTGTGAGTATGAGAGTGAGAAAGAAAGAGAAGCTGTGAGTGAGAGGGTGAAAGAGAAGCTGTGATTGTGAGAGAGAGGGAGAAAAATGGAAGCTGTGAGTGAGCGTAAGAGAGAGAGAGAGAAGCTGTGACAGTGGGAGAGAGAGAGAGAGAAAGAGAAGCTGTGAGTGAGAGAGAGAGAAAGAAAGAGAAGCTATG
This sequence comes from Bradypodion ventrale, assembly GCA_035047345.1. Lineage (NCBI taxonomy): Eukaryota > Metazoa > Chordata > Lepidosauria > Squamata > Chamaeleonidae > Bradypodion > Bradypodion ventrale. Next base: position 6,683,056 of record JAWDJE010000018.1, on the reverse strand, counting down.
AGCGAGAGAGAGAGAGAGAAGCTGTGAGTTAGAGAGAGAGAGAGAGGGAAAGAGAAGCTGTGAGTGAGAAAGAGAGACAGAGAAAGAGAAGCTGTGAGTGAGAGAGAGAGAGCTAGAAGCTGTGAGTGAGTGAGAGAGAGAAAGAGAAGCTGTAAGTGCGAGAGAGAGAAAGAGAAGCTGTGAGTGAGAGAGAGATAGAGAAGCTGTGAGTTAGAGAGAGAGAGAAAGAGAAGCTGTGAGTGAGAGAGAGAGAGAAAAAGAGAATCTGTGAGTGAGAGAGAGAGAGAGAAGCTGTGAGTAAGAGAGAGAAAGAGAAGCTGTGAGTGAGACAGAGAGAGAGAAAGAGAAGCTGTGAGTGAAAGAGAGAGAGAGAAAGAGAAGCTGTGAGTGAGAGAGATAAAGAGAAGCTGTGAGTTAGAGAGAGACAGAGAAAGAGCTGTGAGTGAGAGAGAGAGAGAAAGAGAAGCTGTGAGAGAGAGAGAGAAGCTGTGAGTGAGAGAGAGAGAAAGAGAAGCTGTGAGTGAGAGAGAGAGAGAGAGAAGATGTGAGTGTGAGATTGTGAGAGAGAAAGAGAAGCTGTGAGTGAGAGAGAGAAGCTGTGAGTGACAGAGAGAGAGATAGAGAAAGTGTGAGTGTGAGAGAGAGAGAAAGAGAAGCTGTGAGTGAGAGAGAGATAAAGAGAAGCTGTGAGTGAGAGAGAGAGAGAAAGAGAACCTGTGAGTTAGAGAGAGAGAGACAAAGAGAAGCTGTGAGTGAGAGAGAGAGAGAAAGAGAAGCTGTGTGTGTGTGAGAGAGAAGCTGTGAGTGTGAGAGAGAGAAAGAGAAGATGTTAGTGAGATTGAGAGAGAGAAAGAGAAGCTGTGAGTGAGAGAGAGAGAAGCTGTGAGTGAGAGGGAGAGAGAGAAAGAGAAGGTGTGAGTGAGAGAGAGAAAGAGAAGGTGTGAGTGAGAGAGAGGGAGAAGCTGTGAGTGAGAGAGAGGGAGAGAAGATGTGAGTGAGAGAGAGAAAGAGAAAGAGAAACTGTGAGTGAGTGAGAGAGAGAGATAAAGAGAAGCTGTGAGTGAGAGAGGGAGATAAAGAAAAGCTGTGAGTGAGAGAGAGAAAGAGAAGCTGGGAGTGAGTAAAAGAGAGAGAGAAGCTGTGAGTGAGAGAGAAAGAAAGAAAGAGAAGCTGTGAGTGAGTGAGAGAGAGAGAGAGAAACTGTGAGTGAGAGAGAGAGAGAGAAAGAGAAGCTGTGAGTGAGAGAGAGAGAGAAAGAGAAGCTGTGAGAGAGAGAGAGAGAAGTTGTGAGTGAGTGAGAGAGAGAGAAGCTGTGTGAGAGAGAGAAGCTGTGAGTGAGAGAGAGAGAGAAGGAGAAGCTGTGAGTGAGATAGAGAGAGAGAAAGAGAAGCTGTGAGTGAGAGAGAGAGAGAAGCTGTGAGTGAGAGAGAAAGAGAAGCTATGAGTTAGAGAGAGAGTGAAAGAGAAGCTGTGAGTGAGAGAGAGAGAGTGAGGAGCTGTGAGATAGAGAGAGAAAGAGAAGCTGTGAGTGAGAGAGAGAGAGAAGCTGTGAGTGAGAGAGAAAGAGAAGCTGTGAGAGAGAGAGAGAAAGAGAAGCTGTGAGTGTGAGAGAGAGAGAAAGAGAAGCTGTGAGTGAGAGAGAGATAAAGAGAAGCTGTGAGTGAGAGAGAGAGAGAAAGAGAACCTGTGAGTTAGAGAGAGAGAGACAAAGAGAAGCTGTGAGTGAGAGAGAGAGAGAAAGAGAAGCTGTGTGTGTGTGAGAGAGAAGCTGTGAGTGTGAGAGAGAGAAAGAGAAGATGTTAGTGAGATTGAGAGAGAGAAAGAGAAGCTGTGAGTGAGAGAGAGAGAAGCTGTGAGTGAGAGGGAGAGAGAGAAAGAGAAGGTGTGAGTGAGAGAGAGAAAGAGAAGGTGTGAGTGAGAGAGAGGGAGAAGCTGTGAGTGAGAGAGAGGGAGAGAAGATGTGAGTGAGAGAGAGAAAGAGAAAGAGAAACTGTGAGTGAGTGAGAGAGAGAGATAAAGAGAAGCTGTGAGTGAGAGAGGGAGATAAAGAAAAGCTGTGAGTGAGAGAGAGAAAGAGAAGCTGGGAGTGAGTAAAAGAGAGAGAGAAGCTGTGAGTGAGAGAGAAAGAAAGAAAGAGAAGCTGTGAGTGAGTGAGAGAGAGAGAGAGAAAAACTGTGAGTGAGAGAGAGAGAGAGAAAGAGAAGCTCTGAGTGAGAGAGAGAGAGAAAGAAAGAGAAGCTGTGAGTGAGAGAGAGAGAAGCTGTGAGTGAGAGAGAGAGGGAGAAAGAGAAGCTGTGAGTGAGAGAGAGAAAGAGAAGCTGTGAGTGAGAGAGAGAGAGAAAGAGAAGCTGTGAGAGAGAGAGAGAAGTTGTGAGTGAGTGAGAGAGAGAGAAGCTGTGAGAGAGAGAGAAGCTGTGAGTGAGAGAGAGAGAAGGAGAAGCTGTGAGTGAGATAGAGAGAGAGAAAGAGAAGCTGTGAGTGAGAGAGAGAGAGAAGCTGTGAGTGAGAGAGAAAGAGAAGCTATGAGTTAGAGAGAGAGTGAAAGAGAAGCTGTGAGTGAGAGAGAGAGAGTGAGGAGCTGTGAGATAGAGAGAGAAAGAGAAGCTGTGAGTGAGAGAGAGAGAGAAGCTGTGAGTGAGAGAGAAAGAGAAGCTGTGAGAGAGAGAGAGAAAGAGAAGCTGTGAGTGAGAGAGTGAGATAAAGAGAAGCTGTGAGTTAGAGAGAGAGAGAAAGAGAATCTGTGAGTGAGAGAGAGAGAAAAAAAGAAGCTGTGAGTGAGAGAGAGATAGAGAGAGAGAAAGAGAAGCTGTGAGTGAGAGAGAGAGAGAAGCTGTGAGTGAGGGTGAGAGAGAAAGAGAAGCTGTGAGTGAGAGAGTGAGAGAAAGAGAAGCTGTGAGTGAGAGAGAAAGAAAGAAAGAGAAGCTGTGAGTGAGAGAGAGAAGCTGTGAGTGAGAGAGAGAGAGAAGCTCTGAGAGAGAGAGAGAGAAAGAGAAGCTGTGAGTGTGAGAGAGAGTGAGAAAAAGGGAAGCTGTGAGTGAGCGTGAGAGAGAGAGAAGCTGTGACAGTGGGAGGGAGAAAGAGAGAAAGAGAAGCTGTGAGTGAGAGAGAGAAAGAACGAGAAGCTATGAGTGAGAGAGAGAGAAGCTGTGAGTGAGAGAGAGAAGGAGAAAGAGAATCTGTGAGAGAGAGAGAGAGAGAGAGTAGCTGTGAGTGAGAGAGAGAGAGAGAAGCTGTGAGTGAGTGAGAGAGAGAGTGAAGCTGTGAGTGAGAGAGAGAAAGAGAAGCTGTGAGTGAGAGAGAGAGAGAAAGAAAGAGAAGGTGTGAGTGAGAGAGAGAAAGAGGTGTGAGTGAGAGAGAGAGAGAAAGAGAAGCTGTGTGAGAGAGAGAGAGAAAGAGAAGCTGTGACTGAGAGAGAGATAAAGACAAGTTGTGAATTAGAGAGAGACAGAGAGAGAGAGAGTAGCTGTGAGTGAGAAAGAGAGAGAAGCTGTGAGTGAGAGAGAGAGAGAGAGAAAGAGATGTGAGTGAGAGAGAGAAAGAGAAACTGTGAGTGAGAGAGAGAGAGAGAAAGAAAGAGAAGCTGTGAGTGAGAGAGAGATAAAGAGAAGCTGTGAGTTAGAGAGAGACAGAGAAAGAGAAGCTGTGAGTGAGAGAGAGAGAAGCTGTGAGTGACAGAGAGAGAGAAAGAGAAGCTGTGAGTGTGAGAGAGAGAGAGAGATAGAGAAGCTGTGAGTGAGAGAGAGAGAGAGAAAGAAAAGCTGTGAGTGAGGGAGTGAGAGAAAGAGAAGCTGTATGAGAGTGAGAAAGAAAGAGAAGCTGTGAGTGAGAGAGAGAGGGTGAAAGAGAAGCTGTGATTGTGAGAGAGAGGGAGAAAAAGGGAAGCTGTGAGTGAGCGTGAGAGAGAGAGAGAGAAGCTGTGACAGTGGGAGAGAGAGAGAGAGAAAGAGAAGCTGTGAGTGAGAGAGAGAGAAAGAAAGAGAAGCTATGATCGAGAGCGAGAGAGAGAAGCTGTGAGTTAGAGAGAGAGGGAGAAAGAGAAGCTGTGAGTGAGAGAGAGAGGGAAAGAGAAGCTGTGAGTGAGAAAGAGAGACAGAGAAAGAGAAGCTGTGAGTGAGAGAGAGAGAGCTAGAAGCTGTGAGTGAGTGAGAGAGAGAAATAGAAGCTGTAAGTGCGAGAGAGAGAGAGAGAAGCTGTGAGTGAGAGAGAGATAGAGAAGCTGTGAGTTAGAGAGAGAGAGAGAAAGAGAAGCTGTGAGTGAGAGAGAGAGAGAAAAAGAAAAAGAGAATCTGTGAGTGAGAGAGAGAGAGAGAAGCTGTGAGTAAGAGAGAGAAAGAGAAGCTGTGAGTGAGAGAGAGAGAGAAAGAGAAGCTGTGAGTGAAAGAGAGAGAGAGAAAGAGAAGCTGTGAGTGAGAGAGAGATAAAGAGAAGCTGTGAGTTAGAGAGAGACAGAGAAAGAGCTGTGAGTGAAAGAGAGAGAGAAAGAGAAGCTGTGAGAGAGAGAGAGAAGCTGTGAGTGAGAGAGAGAGAAAGAGAAGCTGTGAGTGAGAGAGAGAGAGAGAAGCTGTGAGTGAGTGAGAGAGAGAGTGAAGCTGTGAGTGAGAGAGAGAAAGAGAAGCTGTGAGTGAGAGAGAGAGAGAAAGAAAGAGAAGGTGTGAGTGAGAGAGAGAAAGAGGTGTGAGTGAGAGAGAGAGAGAAAGAGAAGCTGTGTGAGAGAGAGAGAGAAAGAGAAGCTGTGACTGAGAGAGAGATAAAGACAAGTTGTGAATTAGAGAGAGACAGAGAGAGAGAGAGTAGCTGTGAGTGAGAAAGAGAGAGAAGCTGTGAGTGAGAGAGAGAGAGAGAAAGAGATGTGAGTGAGAGAGAGAAAGAGAAACTGTGAGTGAGAGAGAGAGAGAGAAAGAAAGAGAAGCTGTGAGTGAGAGAGAGATAAAGAGAAGCTGTGAGTTAGAGAGAGACAGAGAAAGAGAAGCTGTGAGTGAGAGAGAGAGAAGCTGTGAGTGACAGAGAGAGAGAAAGAGAAGCTGTGAGTGTGAGAGAGAGAGAGAGATAGAGAAGCTGTGAGTGAGAGAGAGAGAGAGAAAGAAAAGCTGTGAGTGAGGGAGTGAGAGAAAGAGAAGCTGTGAGTATGAGAGTGAGAAAGAAAGAGAAGCTGTGAGTGAGAGAGAGAGGGTGAAAGAGAAGCTGTGATTGTGAGAGAGAGGGAGAAAAAGGGAAGCTGTGAGTGAGCGTGAGAGACAGAGAGAGAAGCTGTGACAGTGGGAGAGAGAGAGAGAGAAAGAGAAGCTGTGAGTGAGAGAGAGAGAAAGAAAGAGAAGCTATGATCGAGAGAGAGAGAGAAGCTGTGAGTTAGAGAGAGAGGGAGAAAGAGAAGCTGTGAGTGAGAGAGAGAGGGAAAGAGAAGCTGTGAGTGAGAAAGAGAGACAGAGAAAGAGAAGCTGTGAGTGAGAGAGAGAGAGCTAGAAGCTGTGAGTGAGTGAGAGAGAGAAAGAGAAGCTGTAAGTGCGAGAGAGAGAGAAAGAGAAGCTGTGAGTGAGAGAGAGATAGAGAAGCTGTGAGTTAGAGAGAGAGAGAGAAAGAGAAGCTGTGAGTGAGAGAGAGAGAGAGAAAAAGAGAATCTGTGAGTGAGAGAGAGAGAGAGAAGCTGTGAGTAAGAGAGAGAAAGAGAAGCTGTGAGTGAGAGAGAGAGAGAGAAAGAGAAGCTGTGAGTGAAAGAGAGAGAGAGAAAGAGAAGCTGTGAGTGAGAGAGAGATAAAGAGAAGCTGTGAGTTAGAGAGAGACAGAGAAAGAGCTGTGAGTGAGAGAGAGAGAGAAAGAGAAGCTGTGAGAGAGAGAGAGAAGCTGTGAGTGAGAGAGAGAGAAAGAGAAGCTGTGAGTGAGAGAGAGAGAGAAAGAGAAGTTGTGTGAGAGAGAGAAAGAGAAGCTGTGAGTGAGAGAGAGAGAAGCTGTGAGTGACAGAGAGAAAGAGAGAAGATGTGAGTGTGAGATTGTGAGAGAGAAAGAGAAGCTGTGAGTGAGAGAGAGAAGCTGTGAGTGAGAGAGAGAGATAGAGAAAGTGTCAGTGAGAGAGAGAAAGAGAAGCTGTGAGTGAGAGAGAGAGAGAAAGAGAAGCTGTGAGTGAGAGAGAGAGAGATAAAGAGAAGATGTGAGTGAGAGAGAGAGAAAGAGAAGATGTGAGTGAGAGAGAGGGAGAAAGAGAAGCTGTGAGTTAGAGAGAGAGAGAGAGAAAGAGAAGCTGTGAGTGAGAGAGAGAGAGAAAGAGAAGCTGTGAGTGAGAGAGAGAGATAAAGAGAAGATGTGAGTGAGAGAAAGAGAAGATGTGAGTGAGAGAGAGGGAGAAAGAGAAGCTGTGAGTGAGAGAGAGAGAAAGAGAAGATGTGAGTGAGTGAGTGAGTGAGAGAGAGAGAAGCTGTGAGTGAGAGAGAGAGAGAAAGAGAAGCTGTGAGTGAGAGAGAGAGAGATAAAGAGAAGATGTGAGTGAGAGAGAGAGAAAGAGAAGATGTGAGTGAGAGAGAGGGAGAAAGAGAAGCTGTGAGTGAGAGAGAGAGAGAAAGAGAAGCTGTGAGTGAGAGAGAGAGAGATAAAGAGAAGATGTGAGTGAGAGAGAGAGAAAGAGAAGCTGTGAGTGAGAGAGAGAGAGAAAGAGAAGCTGTGAGTTAGAGAGAGCGAGAGAAAGAGAAGCTGTGAGTGAGAGAGAGAGAGATAAAGAGAAGATGTGAGTGAGAGAGAGAGAAAGAGAAGCTGTGAGTGAGAGAGAGAGAAAGAGAAGCTGTGAGTTAGAGAGAGAGAGAGAAAGAGAAGCTGTGAGTGAGAGAGAGAGAGAAAGAGAAGCTGTGTGTGTGTGAGAGAGAGAAGCTGTGAGTGAGAGAGAGAGAAAGAGAAGATGTTAGTGAGATTGAGAGAGAGAAAGAGAAGCTGTGAGTGAGAGAGAGAGAAGCTGTGAGTGAGAGGGAGAGAGAGAAAGAGAAGGTGTGAGTGAGAGAGAGAAAGAGAAGCTGTGAGTGAGAGAGAGAGAGAAGCTGTGAGTGAGAGAGAGGGAGAGAAGATGTGAGTGAGAGAGAGAAAGAGAAAGAGAAACTGTGAGTGAGTGAGAGAGAGAGATAAAGAGAAGCTGTGAGTGATAGAGAGAGATAAAGAAAAGCTGTGAGTGAGACAGAGAAAGAGAAGCTGGGAGTGAGTAAAAGAGAGAGAGAGGAGCTGTGAGTGAGAGAGAAAGAAAGAAAGAGAAGCTGTGAGTGAGTGAGAGAGAGAGAGAGAAACTGTGAGTGAGAGAGAGAGAGAGAGAGAAAGAGAAGCTGTGAGTGAGAGAGAGAGAGAAAGAAAGAGAAGCTGTGAGTGAGTGAGAGAGAGAGAGAGAAACTGTGAGTGAGAGAGAGAGAGAGAGAGAAAGAGAAGCTGTGTGAGAGAGAGAGAGAAGTTGTGAGTGAGTGAGAGAGAGAGAAGCTGTGAGAGAGAGAGAAGCTGTGAGTGAGAGAGAGAGGGAAGGAGAAGCTGTGAGTGAGAGAGAGAGAGAAAGAGAAGCTGTGAGTTAGAGAGAGAGAGAAAGAGAAGCTGTGAGTGAGAGAGAGAGAGAAAGAGAAGCTGTGTGTGTGTGAGAGAGAGAGAAGCTGTGTGTGAGAGAGAAAGAGAAGCTGTGAGTGAGAGAGAAAGAGAAGCTATGAGTTAGAGAGAGAGTGAAAGAGAAGCTGTGAGTGAGAGAGAGAGTGAGGAGCTGTGAGATAGAGAGAGAAAGAGAAGCTGTGAGTGAGAGAGAGAGAGAAGCTGTGAGTGAGAGAGAAAGAGAAGCTGTGAGTGAGAGAGAAAGAGAAGCTGTGTGTGTGTGAGAGAGAGAGAAGCTGTGAGTGAGAGAGAGAGAAAGAGAAACTGTGAGTGAGAGAGAGAGAGAAAGAGAAGACGTGAGTGAGAGAGTGGGATAAAGAGAAGCTGTGAGTTAGAGAGAGAGAGAGAGAGAAGCTGTGAGTGAGAGAGAGAGAAAAAAAGAAGCTGTGAGTGAGAGAGAGAGAGAGAGAAAGAGAAGCTGTGAGTGAGAGAGAGAGAGAGAAGCTGTGAGTGAGGGTGAGAGAGAAAGAGAAGCTGTGAGTGAGAGAGTGAGAGAAAGAGAAGCTGTGAGTGAGAGAGAGAGAAAGAAAGAGAAGCTGTGAGTGAGAGAGAGAAGCTGTGAGAGAGAGAGAAAGAGAAGCTCTGAGAGAGAGAGAGAGAAAGAGAAGCTGTGAGTGTGAGAGAGAGTGAGAAAAAGGGAAGCTGTGAGTGAGCATGAGAGAGAGAGAAGCTGTGACAGTGGGAGAGAGAAAGAGAGAAAGAGAAGCTGTGAGTGAGAGAGAGAGAAAGAAAGAGAAGCTATGAGTGAGAGAGAGAGAAGCTGTGAGTGAGAGAGAGAAGGAGAAAGAGAATCTGTGAGTGAGAGAGAGAGAGAGTAGCTGTGAGTGAGAGAGAGAGAAGCTGTGAGTGAGTGAGAGAGAGAGTGAAGCTGTGAGTGAGAGAGAGAAAGAGAAGCTGTGAGTGAGAGAGAGAGAGAAAGAAAGAGAAGGTGTGAGTGAGAGAGAGAAGCTGTGAGTGAGAGAGAGAGGGAGAAAGAGAAGCTGTGAGTGAGAGAGAGAGAAAGAAAGAGAAGCTGTGAGTGAGAGAGAGAGAAGCTGTGAGAGAGAGAGAGGGAGAAAGAGAAGCTGTGAGTGAGAGAGAGAGAAAGAGAAGCTGTGAGTGAGAGAGAGAGAAAGAGAAGCTGTGAGAGAGAGAGAAGTTGTGAGTGAGTGAGAGAGAGAGAAGCTGTGTGTGTTAGAGAGAGAGAGAAGCTGTGAGTGAGAGAGAGAAAGAGAGAGAAGGAGAAGCTGTGAGTGAGATAGAGAGAGAGAAAGAGAAGCTGTGAGTGAGAGAGAGAGAGAAGCTGTGAGTGAGAGAGAAAGAGAAGTTGTGAGTGAGAGAGAAAGAGAAGCTGTGTGTGTGTGTGAGAGAGAGAAGCTGTGAGTGAGAGAGAGAGAAAGAGAAGCTGTGAGTGAGAGAGAGAGAGAAAGAGAAGCTGTGAGTGAGAGAGTGAGATAAAGAGAAGCTGTGAGTTAGAGAGAGACAGAGAAAGAGAAGCTGTGAGTGAGAGAGAGAGAAAAAAAGAAGCTGTGAGTGAGAGAGAGAGAGAAAGAGAAGCTGTGTGTGTGTGTGAGAGAGAGAAGCTGTGAGTGAGAGAGAGAGAAAGAAGCTGTGAGTGAGAGAGAGAGAGAAAGAGAAGCTGTGAGTGAGAGAGTGAGAAAAAAAGAAGCTGTGAGTGAGAGAGAGAGAGAAAGAGAAGCTGTGTGTGTGTGAGAGAGAGAGAAGCTGTGAGTGAGAGAGAGAGAAAGAAGCTGTGAGTGAGAGAGAGAGAGAAAGAGAAGCTGTGAGTGAGAGAGTGAGATAAAGAGAAGCTGTGAGTTAGAGAGAGACAGAGAAAGAGAAGCTGTGAGTGAGAGAGAGAGAGAGAAAAAGAAGCTGTGAGTGAGAGAGAGAGAGAGAGAAAGAGAAGCTGTGAGTGAGAGAGAGAGAGAAGCTGTGAGTGAGAGTGAGAGAGAAAGAGAAGCTGTGAGTGAGAGAGTGAGAGAAAGAGAAGCTGTGAGTGAGAGAGAGAAAGAAAGAGAAGATGTGAGTGAGAGAGAGAAGCTGTGAGTGAGAGAGATGGAAAGAGAAGCTCTGAGTGAGAGAGAGAGAGAAAGAGAAGCTGTGAGTGTGAGAGAGAGTGAGAAAAAGGGAAGCTGTAAGTGAGCGTGAGAGAGAGAAGCTGTGACAGTGGGAGAGAGAAAGAGAGAAAGAGAAGCTGTGAGTGAGAGAGAGAGAAAGAAAGAGAAGTTATGAGTGAGAGAGAGAGAAGCTGTGAGTGAGAGTGAGAAGTAGAAAGAGAATCTGTGAGAGAGAGAGAGAGAGAGAGAGTAGCTGTGAGTGAGAGAGAGAGAGAAGCTGTGAGTGAGTGAGTGAGAGAGAGAAGCTGTGAGTGAGAGAGAGAAAGAGAAGCTGTGAGTGAGAGAAAGAGAGAGAGAGAAAGAGAAGCTGTGAGTGAGAGAGAGATAAAGAGAAGCTGTGAGTTAGAGAGAGATAGAAAGAGAAGCTGTGAGTGAGAGAGAGAGAGAAAGAGAAGCTGTGTGAGAGAGAGAATCTGTGAGTGAGAGAGAGAGAGAGAAAGAAAGAGAAGATGTCAGTGAGAGAGGGAGAGAGAGAGAGAGAAGCTGTGAGTGAGAGAGAGAGAGAGAGATAAGCTGTGTGAGAGAGGGAGAGAAAGAGAAGCTGTGAGTGAGAGAGAGAGAGTGAGAAGCTGTGAGTGAGAGAGAGAGAGAAGCTGTGTGAGAGAGAGAGAGAAAGAGAAGCTGTGAGTGTGAGAGAGAGAGAAAGAGGAGCTGTGTGTGAGAGAGAGAAGCTGTGAGTGAGAGAGAAAGAAAGAAATAGAAGCTGTGAGTGAGTGAGAGAGAGAAGCTGTGAGTGAGAGAGAGAGAGAAGCTGTGAGTGAGAGAGAGAGAGAAAGAGAAGCTGTGAGTGAGAGAGAGAGAGAAAGAGAAGCTGTGAGAGAGAGAGAGAGAAGCTGTGAGTGAGAGAGAAAGAGAAGCTGTGAGTGAGAGAGTGAAAGAAAGAGAAGCTGTGAGTGAGAGAGAGAAAAAGAAGCTGTGAGTGAGATAGAGAGAGAGAAAGAGAAGCTGTGAGAGAGAGAGAGAAGCTGTGAGTGAGAGAGAAAGAAAGAAATAGAAGCTGTGAGTGAGAGAGAGAGAGAGAAGCTGTGAGTGAGAGAGAGAGAGAAGCTGTGAGTGAGAGAGAGAGAGAGAGAGAGAAGCTGTGAGTGAGAGAGAGAAAGAGAAGTTGTGAGAGAGAGAAAGGGAAGCTGTGAGTGAGAGAGAAAGAGAAGCTGTGAATGAGAGAGAGAGAAAGAGAAGCTGTGTGAGAGAGAGAGAGACAGAAGCTGTGAGTGAGAGAGAGAGAGAGAAAGAGAAGCTGTGAGAGAGAGAGAAGCTGTGAGTGTGAGAGAAAGAGAGGCTGTGAGTGAGAGAGAGAGAGAAGCTGAGTGAGAGAGAGATAAAGAGAAGCTGTGAGTTAGAGAGAGAGAGAGAAAGAGAAGCTGTGAGTGAGACAGAGAGAAAGAGAAGCTGTGTGTGTGTGAGAGAGAGAGAAGCTGTGAGTGAGAGAGAGAGAAAGAGAAGCTGTGAGTGAGAGAGAAAGCTGGGAGTGAGAGAGAAAGAGAAAGAGAAGCTGTGAGTGAGAGAGAGAGAAGCTGTGAGTGAGAGAGAGAGAGAAACTGTGAGTGAGTGAGAGAGAGAGAAGCTGTGAGTGAGTGAGAGAGAGAGAGAGAAGCTGTGAGTGAGAGAGAGAGAGAAAGAGAAGCTGTGAGTGAGTGAGTGAGAGACAAGGTGTGAGTGAGAGAGAGAGAGAGAAGCTGTGAGTGAGAGAGAAAGAAAGATAGAGAAGCTGTGAGTGAGAGAGAGAGAGAAAGAGAAGCTGTGAGTGAGAGAGAGAGAGAAAGAGAAGCTGTGAGTGAGAGAGAGAAAGAAAGAAAGAGAAGCTGTGAGTGAGAGAGAGAGAGAAAGTGAAGATGTGAGTGAGAGAGAGAAAGAGGTGTGAGTGAGTGAGAGAGAGAAAGAGAAGCTGTGAGAGAGAGAGAGAAAGAGAAGCTGTGACTGAGAGAGAGATAACGACAAGTTGTGAGTTAGAGAGAGACAGAGAGAGAGAGAGAGTAGCTGTGAGTGAGAAAGAGAGAGAAGCTGTGAGTGAGAGAGAGAGAGAAAGAGATGTGAGTGAGAGAGAGAAAGAGAAACTGTGAGTGAGAGAGAGAGAGAATGAAAGAGAAGCTGTGAGTGAGAGAGAGATAAAGAGAAGCTGTGAGTTAGAGAGAGACAGAGAAAGAGAAGCTGTGAGTGAGAGAGAGAGAAGCTGTGAGTGACAGAGAGAGAAAGAGAAGCTGTGAGTGTGAGAGAGAGAGATATAGAGAAGCTGTGAGTGAGAGAGAGAGAGAAAGAAAAGCTGTGAGTGAGGGAGTGAGAGAAAGAGAAGCTGTGAGTATGAGAGTGAGAAAGAAAGAGAAGCTGTGAGTGAGAGAGAGGGTGAAAGAGAAGCTGTGATTGTGAGAGAGAGGGAGAAAAAGGGAAGCTGTGAGTGAGCGTGAGAGAGAGAGAGAGAAGCTGTGACAGTGGGAGAGAGAGAGAGAGAAAGAGAAGCTGTGAGTGAGAGAGAGAGAAAGAAAGAGAAGCTATGAGCGAGAGAGAGAGAGAGAAGCTGTGAGTTAGGGAGAGAGAGAGAGGGAAAGAGAAGCTGTGAGTGAGAAAGAGAGACAGAGAAAGAGAAGCTGTGAGTGAGAGAGAGAGAGCTAGAAGCTGTGAGTGAGTGAGAGAGAGAAAGAGAAGCTGTAAGTGCGAGAGAGAGAAAGAGAAGCTGTGAGTGAGAGAGAGATAGAGAAGCTGTGAGTTAGAGAGAGAGAGAGAAAGAGAAGCTGTGAGTGAGAGAGAGAGAGAAAAAGAGAATCTGTGAGTGAGAGAGAGAGAGAGAAGCTGTGAGTAAGAGAGAGAAAGAGAAGCTGTGAGTGAGACAGAGAGAGAGAAAGAGAAGCTGTGAGTGAAAGAGAGAGAGAGAAAGAGAAGCTGTGAGTGAGAGAGATAAAGAGAAGCTGTGAGTTAGCGAGAGACAGAGAAAGAGCTGTGAGTGAGAGAGAGAGAGAAAGAGAAGCTGTGAGAGAGAGAGAGAAGCTGTGAGTGAGAGAGAGAGAAAGAGAAGCTGTGAGTGAGAGAGAGAGAGAGAGAAGATGTGAGTGTGAGATTGTGAGAGAGAAAGAGAAGCTGTGAGTGAGAGAGAGAAGCTGTGAGTGACAGAGAGAGAGATAGAGAAAGTGTGAGTGTGTGAGAGAGAGAGAAAGAGAAGCTGTGAGTGAGAGAGAGATAAAGAGAAGCTGTGAGTGAGAGAGAGAGAGAAAGAGAACCTGTGAGTTAGAGAGAGAGAGACAAAGAGAAGCTGTGAGTGAGAGAGAGAGAGAAAGAGAAGCTGTGTGTGTGTGAGAGAGAGAAGCTGTGAGTGTGAGAGAGAGAAAGAGAAGATGTTAGTGAGATTGAGAGAGAGAAAGAGAAGCTGTGAGAGAGAGAGATATAGAGAAGCTGTGAGTGAGAGAGAGAGAGAAAGAAAAGCTGTGAGTGAGGGAGTGAGAGAAAGAGAAGCTGTGAGTATGAGAGTGAGAAAGAAAGAGAAGCTGTGAGTGAGAGAGAGGGTGAAAGAGAAGCTGTGATTGTGAGAGAGAGGGAGAAAAAGGGAAGCTGTGAGTGAGCGTGAGAGAGAGAGAGAGAAGCTGTGACAGTGGGAGAGAGAGAGAGAGAAAGAGAAGCTGTGAGTGAGAGAGAGAGAAAGAAAGAGAAGCTATGAGCGAGAGAGAGAGAGAGAAGCTGTGAGTTAGGGAGAGAGAGAGAGGGAAAGAGAAGCTGTGAGTGAGAAAGAGAGACAGAGAAAGAGAAGCTGTGAGTGAGAGAGAGAGAGCTAGAAGCTGTGAGTGAGTGAGAGAGAGAAAGAGAAGCTGTAAGTGCGAGAGAGAGAAAGAGAAGCTGTGAGTGAGAGAGAGATAGAGAAGCTGTGAGTTAGAGAGAGAGAGAGAAAGAGAAGCTGTGAGTGAGAGAGAGAGAGAAAAAGAGAATCTGTGAGTGAGAGAGAGAGAGAAGCTGTGAGTAAGAGAGAGAAAGAGAAGCTGTGAGTGAGACAGAGAGAGAGAAAGAGAAGCTGTGAGTGAAAGAGAGAGAGAGAAAGAGAAGCTGTGAGTGAGAGAGATAAAGAGAAGCTGTGAGTTAGCGAGAGACAGAGAAAGAGCTGTGAGTGAGAGAGAGAGAGAAAGAGAAGCTGTGAGAGAGAGAGAGAAGCTGTGAGTGAGAGAGAGAGAAAGAGAAGCTGTGAGTGAGAGAGAGAGAGAGAGAAGATGTGAGTGTGAGATTGTGAGAGAGAAAGAGAAGCTGTGAGTGAGAGAGAGAAGCTGTGAGTGACAGAGAGAGAGATAGAGAAAGTGTGAGTGTGTGAGAGAGAGAGAAAGAGAAGCTGTGAGTGAGAGAGAGATAAAGAGAAGCTGTGAGTGAGAGAGAGAGAGAAAGAGAACCTGTGAGTTAGAGAGAGAGAGACAAAGAGAAGCTGTGAGTGAGAGAGAGAGAGAAAGAGAAGCTGTGTGTGTGTGAGAGAGAGAAGCTGTGAGTGTGAGAGAGAGAAAGAGAAGATGTTAGTGAGATTGAGAGAGAGAAAGAGAAGCTGTGAGTGAGAGAGAGAGAGAAGCTGTGAGTGAGAGAGAAAGAGAAGCTGTGAGTGAGAGAGAAAGAGAAGCTGTGTGTGTGTGTGAGAGAGAGAGAAGCTGTGAGTGAGAGAGAGAGAAAGAGAAGCTGTGTGTGAGAGAGAGAGAGAAAGAGAAGCTGTGAGTGAGAGAGTGGGATAAAGAGAAGCTGTGAGTTAGAGAGAGAGAGAAAGAGAAGCTGTGAGTGAGAGAGAGAGAAAAAAAGAAGCTGTGAGTGAGAGAGAGAGAGAGAGAAAGAGAAGCTGTGAGTGAGAGAGAGAGAGAGAAGCTGTGAGTGACGGTGAGATGAAAGAGAAGCTGTGAGTGAGAGAGTGAGAGAAAGAGAAGCTGTGAGTGAGAGAGAGAGAAAGAAAGAGAAGCTGTGAGTGAGAGAGAGAAGCTGTGAGAGAGAGAGAAAGAGAAGCTCTGAGAGAGAGAGAGAGAGAGAGAAGCTGTGAGTGTGAGAGAGAGTGAGAAAAAGGGAAGCTGTGAGTGAGCATGAGAGAGAGAGAAGCTGTGACAGTGGGAGAGAGAAAGAGAGAAAGAGAAGCTGTGAGTGAGAGAGAGAGAAAGAAAGAGAAGCTATGAGTGAGAGAGAGAGAAGCTGTGAGTGAGAGAGAGAAGGAGAAAGAGAATCTGTGAGTGAGAGAGAGAGAGAGTAGCTGTGAGTGAGAGAGAGAGAGAGAAGCTGTGAGTGAGTGAGTGAGAGAGTGAAGCTTTGAGTGAGAGAGAGAAAGAGAAGCTGTGAGTGAGTGAGAAAGAAAGAGAAGGTGTGAGTGAGAGAGAGAAGCTGTGAGTGAGAGAGAGAGGGAGAAAGAGAAGCTGTGAGTGAGAGAGAGAGAAAGAAAGAGAAGCTGTGAGTGAGAGAGAGAGAAGCTGTGAGAGAGAGAGAGAGGGAGAAAGAGAAGCTGTGAGTGAGAGAGAGAGAAAGAGAAGCTGTGAGTGAGAGAGAGAGAAAGAGAAGCTGTGAGAGAGAGAGAAGTTGTGAGTGAGTGAGAGAGAGAGAAGCTGTGTGTGTTAGAGAGAGAGAGAAGCTGTGAGTGAGAGAGAGAGAGAGAGAAGGAGAAGCTGTGAGTGAGATAGAGAGAGAGAAAGAGAAGCTGTGAGTGAGAGAGAGAGAGAAGCTGTGAGTGAGAGAGAAAGAGAAGTTGTGAGTGAGAGAGAAAGAGAAGCTGTGTGTGTGTGTGTGAGAGAGAAGCTGTGAGTGAGAGAGAGAGAAAGAGAAGCTGTGAGTGAGAGAGAGAGAGAAAGAGAAGCTGTGAGTGAGAGAGTGAGATAAAGAGAAGCTGTGAGTTAGAGAGAGACAGAGAAAGAGAAGCTGTGAGTGAGAGAGAGAGAAAAAAAGAAGCTGTGAGTGAGAGAGAGAGAGAAAGAGAAGCTGTGTGTGTGTGAGAGAGAGAGAAGCTGTGAGTGAGAGAGAGAGAAAGAAGCTGTGAGTGAGAGAGAGAGAGAAAGAGAAGCTGTGAGTGAGAGAGTGAGATAAAGAGAAGCTGTGAGTTAGAGAGAGACAGAGAAAGAGAAGCTGTGAGTGAGAGAGAGAGAGAAAAAAAGAAGCTGTGAGTGAGAGAGAGAGAGAGAGAGAAAGAGAAGCTGTGAGTGAGAGAGAGAGAAAGAGAAGCTGTGAGTGAGAGAGTGAGAGAAAGAGAAGCTGTGAGTGAGAGAGAGAAAGAAAGAGAAGATGTGAGTGAGAGAGAGAAGCTGTGAGTGAGAGAGAGAAAGAGAAGCTCTGAGTGAGAGAGAGAGAGAAAGAGAAGCTGTGAGTGTGAGAGAGAGTGAGAAAAACTGAAGCTGTGAGTGAGCGTGAGAGAGAGAAGCTGTGACAGTGGGAGAGAGAAAGAGAGAAAGAGAAGCTGTGAGTGAGAGAGAGAGAAAGAAAGAGAAGTTATGAGTGAGAGAGAGAGAAGCTGTGAGTGAGAGTGAGAAGTAGAAAGAGAATCTGTGAGTGAGAGAGAGAGAGAGAGTAGCTGTGAGTGAGAGAGAGAGAGAAGCTGTGAGTGAGTGAGTGAGAGAGAGAAGCTGTGAGTGAGAGAGAGAAAGAGAAGCTGTGAGTGAGAGAAAGAGAGAGAGAGAAAGAGAAGCTGTGAGTGAGAGAGAGATAAAGAGAAGCTGTGAGTTAGAGAGAGAGAGAAAGAGAAGCTGTGAGTGAGAGAGAGAGAGAAAGAGAAGCTGTGAGAGAGAGAATCTGTGAGTGAGAGAGAGAGAGAGAAAGAAAGAGAAGATGTCAGTGAGAGAGGGAGAGAGAGAGAGAGAGAGAAGCTGTGAGTGAGAGAGAGAGAGAAAGATAAGCTGTGTGAGAGAGGGAGAGAAAGAGAAGCTGTGAGTGAGAGAGAGAGAGTGAGAAGCTGTGAGTGAGAGAGAGAGAGAAGCTGTGAGAGAGAGAGAGAGAAAGAGAAGCTGTGAGTGTGAGAGAGAGAGAAAGAGGAGCTGTGTGTGAGAGAGAGAAGCTGTGAGTGAGAGAGAAAGAAAGAAATAGAAGCTGTGAGTGAGTGAGAGAGAGAGAAGCTGTGAGTGAGAGAGAGAGAGAAGCTGTGAGTGAGAGAGAGAGAGAGAAAGAGAAGCTGTGAGTGAGAGAGAGAGAGAAAGAGAAGCTGTGAGAGAGAGAAAGAGAAGCTGTGAGTGAGAGAGAAAGAGAAGCTGTGAGTGAGAGAGTGAAAGAAAGAGAAGCTGTGAGTGAGAGAGAGAAAAAGAAGCTGTGAGTGAGATAGAGAGAGAGAAAGAGAAGCTGTGAGAGAGAGAGAGAAGCTGTGAGTGAGAGAGAAAGAAAGAAATAGAAGCTGTGAGAGAGGGAGATAAAGAAAAGCTGTGAGTGAGAGAGAGAAAGAGAAGCTGGGAGTGAGTAAAAGAGAGAGAGAAGCTGTGAGTGAGAGAGAAAGAAAGAAAGAGAAGCTGTGAGTGAGTGAGAGAGAGAGAGAGAAACTGTGAGTGAGAGAGAGAGAGAGAAAGAGAAGCTGTGAGTGAGAGAGAGAGAGAAAGAAAGAGAAGCTGTGAGTGAGAGAGAGAGAAGCTGTGAGTGAGAGAGAGAGGGAGAAAGAGAAGCTGTGAGTGAGAGAGAGAGAAAAAAAGAAGCTGTGAGTGAGAGAGAGAGAGAGAGAGAAAGAGAAGCTGTGAGTGAGAGAGAGAGAGAGAAGCTGTGAGTGAGAGTGAGAGAGAAAGAGAAGCTGTGAGTGAGAGAGTGAGAGAAAGAGAAGCTGTGAGTGAGAGAGAGAAAGAAAGAGAAGATGTGAGTGAGAGAGAGAAGCTGTGAGTGAGAGAGAGAGAAAGAGAAGCTCTGAGTGAGAGAGAGAGAAAGAGAAGCTGTGAGTGTGAGAGAGAGTGAGAAAAAGGGAAGCTGTGAGTGAGCGTGAGAGAGAGAAGCTGTGACAGTGGGAGAGAGAAAGAGAGAAAGAGAAGCTGTGAGTGAGAGAGAGAGAAAGAAAGAGAAGTTATGAGTGAGAGAGAGAGAAGCTGTGAGTGAGAGTGAGAAGTAGAAAGAGAATCTGTGAGTGAGAGAGAGAGAGAGAGAGTAGCTGTGAGTGAGAGAGAGAGAGAAGCTGTGAGTGAGTGAGTGAGAGAGAGAAGTTGTGAGTGAGAGAGAGAAAGAGAAGCTGTGAGTGAGAGAAAGAGAGAGAGAGAAAGAGAAGCTGTGAGTGAGAGAGAGATAAAGAGAAGCTGTGAGTTAGAGAGAGAGAGAAAGAGAAGCTGTGAGTGAGAGAGAGAGAGAAAGAGAAGCTGTGTGAGAGAGAGAATCTGTGAGTGAGAGAGAGAGAGAGAGAAATAAAGAGAAGATGTCAGTGAGAGAGGGAGAGAGAGAGAGAGAAGCTGTGAGTGAGAGAGAGAGAGAAAGATAAGCTGTGTGAGAGAGGGAGAGAAAGAGAAGCTGTGAGTGAGAGAGAGAGAGTGAGAAGCTGTGAGTGAGAGAGAGAGAAGCTGTGAGTGAGAGAGAGAGAGAGAGAGAAAGAGAAGCTGTGAGTGTGTGTGAGAGAGAAAGAGGAGCTGTGTGTGAGAGAGAGAAGCTGTGAGTGAGAGAGAAAGAAAGAAATAGAAGCTGTGAGTGAGTGAGAGAGAGAGAAGCTGTGAGTGAGAGAGAGAGAGAAGCTGTGAGTGAGAGAGAGAGAAAGAAAGAGAAGCTGTGAGAGAGAGAAAGAGAAGCTGTGAGTGAGAGAGAAAGAGAAGCTGTGAGTGAGAGAGTGAAAGAAAGAGAAGCTGTGAGTGAGAGAAAGAAAAAGAAGCTGTGAGTGAGATAGAGAGAGAGAAAGAGAAGCTGTGAGAGAGAGAGAAGCTGTGAGTGAGAGAGAAAGAAAGAAATAGAAGCTGTGAGTGAGTGAGAGAGAGAGAAGCTGTGAGTGAGAGAGAGAGAAGCTGTGAGTGAGAGAGAGAGAGAGAGAAGCTGTGAGTGAGAGAGAGAAAGAGAAGTTGTGAGAGAGAGAAAGGGAAGCTGTGAGTGAGAGAGAAAGAGAAGCTGTGAGTGAGAGAGAGAGAAAGAGAAGCTGTGTGAGAGAGAGAGAGACAGAAGCTGTGAGTGAGAGAGAGAGAGAGAAAGAGAAGCTGTGAGAGAGAGAGAAGCTGTGAGTGTGAGAGAAAGAGAGGCTGTGAGTGAGAGAGAGAGAGAGAAGCTGTGAGAGAGAGATAAAGAGAAGCTGTGAGTTAGAGAGAGAGAGAGAAAGAGAAGCTGTGAGTGAGACAGAGAGAAAGAGAAGCTGTGTGTGTGTGAGAGAGAGAGAAGCTGTGAGTGAGAGAGAGAGAAAGAGAAGCTGTGAGTGAGAGAGAAAGCTGGGAGTGAGAGAGAAAGAGAAAGAGAAGCTGTGAGTGAGAGAGAGAGAAGCTGTGAGTGAGAGAGAGAGAGAAACTGTGAGTGAGTGAGAGAGAGAGAAGCTGTGAGTGAGTGAGTGAGAGAGAGAGAAGCTGTGAGTGAGAGAGAGAGAGAAAGAGAAGCTGTGAGTGAGTGAGTGAGAGACAAGGTGTGAGTGAGAGAGAGAGAGAGAGAGAAGCTGTGAGTGAGAGAGAAAGAAAGATAGAGAAGCTGTGAGTGAGAGAGAGAGAAAGAGAAGCTGTGAGTGAGAGAGAGAGAGAAAGAGAAGCTGTGAGTGAGAGAGAGAAAGAAAGAAAGAGAAGCTGTGAGTGAGAGAGAGAGAGAAAGTGAAGATGTGAGTGAGAGAGAGAAAGAGGTGTGAGTGAGTGAGAGAGAGAAAGAGAAGCTGTGAGAGAGAGAGAGAAAGAGAAGCTGTGACTGAGAGAGAGATAACGACAAGTTGTGAGTTAGAGAGAGACAGAGAGAGAGAGAGTAGCTTTGAGTGAGAAAGAGAGAGAAGCTGTGAGTGAGAGAGAGAGAGAAAGAGATGTGAGTGAGAGAGAGAAAGAGAAACTGTGAGTGAGAGAGAGAGAGAGAAAGAAAGAGAAGCTGTGAGTGAGAGAGAGATAAAGAGAAGCTGTGAGTTAGAGAGAGACAGAGAAAGAGAAGCTGTGAGTGAGAGAGAGAGAAGCTGTGAGTGACAGAGAGAGAGAAAGAGAAGCTGTGAGTGTGAGAGAGAGAGAGATAGAGAAGCTGTGAGTGAGAGAGAGAGAGAAAGAAAAGCTGTGAGTGAGGGAGTGAGAGAAAGAGAAGCTGTGAGTATGAGAGTGAGAAAGAAAGAGAAGCTGTGAGTGAGAGAGAGGGTGAAAGAGAAGCTGTGATTGTGAGAGAGAGGGAGAAAAAGGGAAGCTGTGAGTGGGCGTGAGAGAGAGAGAGAGAAGCTGTGACAGTGGGAGAGAGAGAGAGAGAAAGAGAAGCTGTGAGTGAGAGAGAGAGAAAGAAAGAGAAGCTATGAGCGAGAGAGAGAGAGAGAAGCTGTGAGTTAGAGAGAGAGAGAGGGAAAGAGAAGCTGTGAGTGAGAAAGAGAGACAGAGAAAGAGAAGCTGTGAGTGAGAGAGAGAGAGCTAGAAGCTGTGAGTGAGTGAGAGAGAGAAAGAGAAGCTGTAAGTGCGAGAGAGAGAAAGAGAAGCTGTGAGTGAGAGAGAGATAGAGAAGCTGTGAGTTAGAGAGAGAGAGAGAAAGAGAAGCTGTGAGTGAGAGAGAGAGAGAAAAAGAGAATCTGTGAGTGAGAGAGAGAGAGAGAAGCTGTGAGTAAGAGAGAGAAAGAGAAGCTGTGAGTGAGACAGAGAGAGAGAAAGAGAAGCTGTGAGTGAAAGAGAGAGA
This sequence comes from Bradypodion ventrale, assembly GCA_035047345.1. Taxonomy (NCBI): domain Eukaryota; kingdom Metazoa; phylum Chordata; class Lepidosauria; order Squamata; family Chamaeleonidae; genus Bradypodion; species Bradypodion ventrale. The sequence goes on along the minus strand of JAWDJE010000018.1, from coordinate 6,662,687 downwards.
GAGAAAGAGAAGCTGTGAGTGAGAGAGATAAAGAGAAGCTGTGAGTTAGAGAGAGACAGAGAAAGAGCTGTGAGTGAGAGAGAGAGAGAAAGAGAAGCTGTGAGAGAGAGAGAGAAGCTGTGAGTGAGAGAGAGAGAAAGAGAAGCTGTGAGTGAGAGAGAGAGAGAGAGAAGATGTGAGTGTGAGATTGTGAGAGAGAAAGAGAAGCTGTGAGTGAGAGAGAGAAGCTGTGAGTGACAGAGAGAGAGATAGAGAAAGTGTGAGTGTGAGAGAGAGAGAGAAAGAGAAGCTGTGAGTGAGAGAGAGATAAAGAGAAGCTGTGAGTGAGTGAGAGAGAGAAAGAGAACCTGTGAGTTAGAGAGAGAGAGAGAAAGAGAAGCTGTGAGTGAGAGAGAGAGAGAAAGAGAAGCTGTGTGTGTGTGAGAGAGAGAAGCTGTGAGTGTGAGAGAGAGAAAGAGAAGATGTTAGTGAGATTGAGAGAGAGAAAGAGAAGCTGTGAGTGAGAGAGAGAGAAGCTGTGAGTGAGAGGGAGAGAGAGAAAGAGAAGGTGTGAGTGAGAGAGAGAAAGAGAAGGTGTGAGTGAGAGAGAGGGAGAAGCTGTGAGTGAGAGAGAGGGAGAGAAGATGTGAGTGAGAGAGAGAAAGAGAAAGAGAAACTGTGAGTGAGTGAGAGAGAGATAAAGAGAAGCTGTGAGTGAGAGAGGGAGATAAAGAAAAGCTGTGAGTGAGAGAGAGAAAGAGAAGCTGGGAGTGAGTAAAAGAGAGAGAGAAGCTGTGAGTGAGAGAGAAAGAAAGAAAGAGAAGCTGTGAGTGAGTGAGAGAGAGAGAGAGAAACTGTGAGTGAGAGAGAGAGAGAGAAAGAGAAGCTGTGAGTGAGAGAGAGAGAGAAAGAAAGAGAAGCTGTGAGTGAGAGAGAGAGAAGCTGTGAGTGAGAGAGAGAGGGAGAAAGAGAAGCTGTGAGTGAGAGAGAGAGAGAAAAAAGAAGCTGTGAGTGAGAGAGAGAGAGAGAGAGAAAGAGAAGCTGTGGGTGAGAGAGAGAGAGAAGCTGTGAGTGAGAGTGAGAGAGAAAGATAAGCTGTGAGTGAGAGAGTGAGAGAAAGAGAAGCTGTGAGTGAGAGAGAGAAAGAAAGAGAAGATGTGAGTGAGAGAGAGAAGCTGTGAGTGAGAGAGAGAGAAAGAGAAGCTCTGAGTGAGAGAGAGAGAAAGAGAAGCTGTGAGTGTGAGAGAGAGTGAGAAAAAGGGAAGCTGTGAGTGAGCGTGAGAGAGAGAAGCTGTGACAGTGGGAGAGAGAAAGAGAGAAAGAGAAGCTGTGAGTGAGAGAGAGAGAAAGAAAGAGAAGTTATGAGTGAGAGAGAGAGAAGCTGTGAGTGAGAGTGAGAAGTAGAAAGAGAATCTGTGAGTGAGAGAGAGAGAGAGAGAGTAGCTGTGAGTGAGAGAGAGAGAGAAGCTGTGAGTGAGTGAGTGAGAGAGAGAAGCTGTGAGTTAGAGAGAGACAGAGAAAGAGAAGCTGTGAGTGAGAGAGAGAGAAGCTGTGAGTGACAGAGAGAGAGAAAGAGAAGCTGTGAGTGTGAGAGAGAGAGAGATAGAGAAGCTGTGAGTGAGAGAGAGAGAGAAAGAAAAGCTGTGAGTGAGGGAGTGAGAGAAAGAGAAGCTGTGAGTATGAGAGTGAGAAAGAAAGAGAAGCTGTGAGTGAGAGAGAGGGTGAAAGAGAAGCTGTGATTGTGAGAGAGAGGGAGAAAAAGGGAAGCTGTGAGTGAGCGTGAGAGAGAGAGAGAGAAGCTGTGACAGTGGGAGAGAGAGAGAGAGAAAGAGAAGCTGTGAGTGAGAGAGAGAGAAAGAAAGAGAAGCTATGAGCGAGAGAGAGAGAAGCTGTGAGTTAGAGAGAGAGAGAGGGAAAGAGAAGCTGTGAGTGAGAAAGAGAGACAGAGAAAGAGAAGCTGTGAGTGAGAGAGAGAGAGCTAGAAGCTGTGAGTGAGTGAGAGAGAGAAAGAGAAGCTGTAAGTGCGAGAGAGAGAAAGAGAAGCTGTGAGTGAGAGAGAGATAGAGAAGCTGTGAGTTAGAGAGAGAGAGAGAAAGAGAAGCTGTGAGTGAGAGAGAGAGAGAAAAAGAGAATCTGTGAGTGAGAGAGAGAGAGAGAAGCTGTGAGTAAGAGAGAGAAAGAGAAGCTGTGAGTGAGACAGAGAGAGAGAAAGAGAAGCTGTGAGTGAAAGAGAGAGAGAGAAAGAGAAGCTGTGAGTGAGAGAGATAAAGAGAAGCTGTGAGAGAGAGAGAGAGAAAGAGCTGTGAGTGAGAGAGAGAGAGAAAGAGAAGCTGTGAGAGAGAGAGAGAAGCTGTGAGTGAGAGAGAGAGAAAGAGAAGCTGTGAGTGAGAGAGAGAGAGAGAGAAGATGTGAGTGTGAGATTGTGAGAGAGAAAGAGAAGCTGTGAGTGAGAGAGAGAAGCTGTGAGTGACAGAGAGAGAGATAGAGAAAGTGTGAGTGTGTGAGAGAGAGAGAAAGAGAAGCTGTGAGTGAGAGAGAGATAAAGAGAAGCTGTGAGTGAGAGAGAGAGAGAAAGAGAACCTGTGAGTTAGAGAGAGAGAGACAAAGAGAAGCTGTGAGTGAGAGAGAGAGAGAAAGAGAAGCTGTGTGTGTGTGAGATAGAGAAGCTGTGAGTGTGAGAGAGAGAAAGAGAAGATGTTAGTGAGATTGAGAGAGAGAAAGAGAAGCTGTGAGTGAGAGAGAGAGAAGCTGTGAGTGAGAGGGAGAGAGAGAAAGAGAAGGTGTGAGTGAGAGAGAGAAAGAGAAGGTGTGAGTGAGAGAGAGGGAGAAGCTGTGAGTGAGAGAGAGGGAGAGAAGATGTGAGTGAGAGAGAGAAAGAGAAAGAGAAACTGTGAGTGAGTGAGAGAGAGATAAAGAGAAGCTGTGAGTGAGAGAGGGAGATAAAGAAAAGCTGTGAGTGAGAGAGAGAAAGAGAAGCTGGGAGTGAGTAAAAGAGAGAGAGAAGCTGTGAGTGAGAGAGAAAGAAAGAAAGAGAAGCTGTGAGTGAGTGAGAGAGAGAGAGAAACTGTGAGTGAGAGAGAGAGAGAGAAAGAGAAGCTGTGAGTGAGAGAGAGAGAGAAAGAAAGAGAAGCTGTGAGTGAGAGAGAGAAGCTGTGAGTGAGAGAGAGAGGGAGAAAGAGAAGCTGTGAGTGAGAGAGAGAGAAAAAAAGAAGCTGTGAGTGAGAGAGAGAGAGAGAGAGAAAGAGAAGCTGTGAGTGAGAGAGAGAGAGAGAAGCTGTGAGTGAGAGTGAGAGAGAAAGAGAAGCTGTGAGTGAGAGAGTGAGAGAAAGAGAAGCTGTGAGTGAGAGAGAGAAAGAAAGAGAAGATGTGAGTGAGAGAGAGAAGCTGTGAGTGAGAGAGAGAGAAAGAGAAGCTCTGAGTGAGAGAGAGAGAAAGAGAAGCTGTGAGTGTGAGAGAGAGTGAGAAAAAGGGAAGCTGTGAGTGAGCGTGAGAGAGAGAAGCTGTGACAGTGGGAGAGAGAAAGAGAGAAAGAGAAGCTGTGAGTGAGAGAGAGAAAGAAAGAGAAGTTATGAGTGAGAGAGAGAGAAGCTGTGAGTGAGAGTGAGAAGTAGAAAGAGAATCTGTGAGTGAGAGAGAGAGAGAGAGTAGCTGTGAGTGAGAGAGAGAGAAGCTGTGAGTGAGTGAGTGAGAGAGAGAAGCTGTGAGTGAGAGAGAGAAAGAGAAGCTGTGAGTGAGAGAAAGAGAGAGAGAGAAAGAGAAGCTGTGAGTGAGAGAGAGATAAAGAGAAGCTGTGAGTTAGAGAGAGAGAGAAAGAGAAGCTGTGAGTGAGAGAGAGAGAGAAAGAGAAGCTGTGTGAGAGAGAGAATCTGTGAGTGAGAGAGAGAGAGAGAAAGAAAGAGAAGATGTCAGTGAGAGAGGGAGAGAGAGAGAAGCTGTGAGTGAGAGAGAGAGAGAAAGATAAGCTGTGTGAGAGAGGGAGAGAAAGAGAAGCTGTGAGTGAGAGAGAGAGAGTGAGAAGCTGTGAGTGAGAGAGAGAGAGAAGCTGTGAGTGAGAGAGAGAGAGAGAAAGAGAAGCTGTGAGTGTGTGAGAGAGAGAAAGAGGAGCTGTGTGTGTGAGAGAGAGAGAAGCTGTGAGTGAGAGAGAGAGAGAGAAAGAGAAGCTGTGAGAGAGAGAAAGAGAAGCTGTGAGTGAGAGAGAAAGAGAAGCTGTGAGTGAGAGAGTGAAAGAAAGAGAAGCTGTGAGTGAGAGAGAGAAAAAGAAGCTGTGAGTGAGATAGAGAGAGAGAAAGAGAAGCTGTGAGAGAGAGAGAAGCTGTGAGTGAGAGAGAAAGAAAGAAATAGAAGCTGTGAGTGAGTGAGAGAGAGAGAAGCTGTGAGTGAGAGAGAGAGAGAAGCTGTGAGTGAGAGAGAGAGAGAGAGAGAGAGAGAGAAGCTGTGAGTGAGAGAGAGAAAGAGAAGTTGTGAGAGAGAGAAAGGGAAGCTGTGAGTGAGAGAGAAAGAGAAGCTGTGAGTGACAGAGAGAGAAAGAGAAGCTGTGTGTGAGAGAGAGAGAGACAGAAGCTGTGAGTGAGAGAGAGAGAGAGAAAGAGAAGCTGTGAGAGAGAGAGAAGCTGTGAGTGTGAGAGAAAGAGAGGCTGTGAGTGAGAGAGAGAGAGAAGCTGAGTGAGAGAGAGATAAAGAGAAGCTGTGAGTTAGAGAGAGAAAGAGAAGCTGTGAGTGAGACAGAGAGAAAGAGAAGCTGTGTGTGTGTGAGAGAGAGAGAAGCTGTGAGTGAGAGAGAGAGAAAGAGAAGCTGTGAGTGAGAGAGAAAGCTGGGAGTGAGAGAGAAAGAGAAAGAGAAGCTGTGAGTGAGAGAGAGAGAAGCTGTGAGTGAGAGAGAGAGAGAAACTGTGAGTGAGAGAGAGAGAGAGAAGCTGTGAGTGAGTGAGTGAGAGAGAGAGAAGCTGTGAGTGAGAGAGAGAGAGAAAGAGAAGCTGTGAGAGAGTGAGTGAGAGACAAGGTGTGAGTGAGAGAGAGAGAGAGAAGCTGTGAGTGAGAGAGAAAGAAAGAAAGAAAGAGAAGCTGTGAGTGAGAGAGAGAGAGAAAGAGAAGCTGTGAGTGAGAGAGAGAGAGAAAGAGAAGCTGTGAGTGAGAGAGAGAAAGAAAGAAAGAGAAGCTGTGAGTGAGAGAGAGAGAGAAAGTGAAGATGTGAGTGAGAGAGAGAAAGAGGTGTGAGTGAGTGAGAGAGAGAAAGAGAAGCTGTGAGAGAGAGAGAGAAAGAGAAGCTGTGACTGAGAGAGAGATAAAGACAAGTTGTGAGTTAGAGAGAGACAGAGAGAGAGAGTAGTTGTGAGTGAGAAAGAGAGAGAAGCTGTGAGTGAGAGAGAGAGAAAGAGATGTGAGTGAGAGAGAGAAAGAGAAACTGTGAGTGAGAGAGAGAGAGAGAAAGAAAGAGAAGCTGTGAGTGAGAGAGAGATAAAGAGAAGCTGTGAGTTAGAGAGAGACAGAGAAAGAGAAGCTGTGAGTGAGAGAGAGAGAAGCTGTGAGTGAGAGAGAGAGAAAAAGAGAAGCTGTGAGTGTGAGAGAGAGAGAGATAGAGAAGCTGTGAGTGAGAGAGAGAGAGAGAGAAAAGCTGTGAGTGAGGGAGTGAGAGAAAGAGAAGCTGTGAGTATGAGAGTGAGAAAGAAAGAGAAGCTGTGAGTGAGAGAGAGGGTGAAAGAGAAGCTGTGATTGTGAGAGAGAGGGAGAAAAAGGGAAGCTGTGAGTGAGCGTGAGAGAGAGAGAGAGAAGCTGTGACAGTGGGAGAGAGAGAGAGAGAAAGAGAAGCTGTGAGTGAGAGAGAGAGAAAGAAAGAGAAGCTATGAGCGAGAGAGAGAGAGAGAAGCTGTGAGTTAGAGAGAGAGAGAGAGAGGGAAAGAGAAGCTGTGAGTGAGAAAGAGAGACAGAGAAAGAGAAGCTGTGAGTGAGAGAGAGAGAGCTAGAAGCTGTGAGTGAGTGAGAGAGAGAAAGAGAAGCTGTAAGTGCGAGAGAGAGAAAGAGAAGCTGTGAGTGAGAGAGAGATAGAGAAGCTGTGAGTTAGAGAGAGAGAGAGAAAGAGAAGCTGTGAGTGAGAGAGAGAGAGAGAAAAAGAGAATCTGTGAGTGAGAGAGAGAGAGAGAAGCTGTGAGTAAGAGAGAGAAAGAGAAGCTGTGAGTGAGACAGAGAGAGAGAAAGAGAAGCTGTGAGTGAAAGAGAGAGAGAGAAAGAGAAGCTGTGAGTGAGAGAGATAAAGAGAAGCTGTGAGTTAGAGAGAGACAGAGAAAGAGCTGTGAGTGAGAGAGAGAGAGAAAGAGAAGCTGTGAGAGAGAGAGAGAAGCTGTGAGTGAGAGAGAGAGAAAGAGAAGCTGTGAGTGAGAGAGAGAGAGAGAAGATGTGAGTGTGAGATTGTGAGAGAGAAAGAGAAGCTGTGAGTGAGAGAGAGAAGCTGTGAGTGACAGAGAGAGAGAGAGAGAAAGTGTGAGTGTGAGAGAGAGAGAGAAAGAGAAGCTGTGAGTGAGAGAGAGATAAAGAGAAGCTGTGAGTGAGAGAGAGAGAGAAAGAGAACCTGTGAGTTAGAGAGAGAGAGACAAAGAGAAGCTGTGAGTGAGAGAGAGAGAGAAAGAGAAGCTGTGTGTGTGTGTGAGAGAGAAGCTGTGAGTGTGAGAGAGAGAAAGAGAAGATGTTAGTGAGATTGAGAGAGAGAAAGAGAAGCTGTGAGTGAGAGAGAGAGAAGCTGTGAGTGAGAGGGAGAGAGAGAAAGAGAAGGTGTGAGTGAGAGAGAGAAAGAGAAGGTGTGAGTGAGAGAGAGGGAGAAGCTGTGAGTGAGAGAGAGGGAGAGAAGATGTGAGTGAGAGAGAGAAAGAGAAAGAGAAACTGTGAGTGAGTGAGTGAGTGAGAGAGATAAAGAGAAGCTGTGAGTGAGAGAGTGAGATAAAGAAAAGCTGTGAGTGAGAGAGAGAAAGAGAAGCTGGGAGTGAGTAAAAGAGAGAGAGAAGCTGTGAGTGAGAGAGAAAGAAAGAAAGAGAAGCTGTGAGTGAGTGAGAGAGAGAGAGAGAAACTGTGAGTGAGAGAGAGAGAGAAAGAGAAGCTGTGAGTGAGAGAGAGAGAGAAAGAAAGAGAAGCTGTGAGTGAGAGAGAGAGAAGCTGTGAGTGAGAGAGAGAGGGAGAAAGAGAAGCTGTGAGTGAGAGAGAGAAAGAGAAGCTGTGAGTGAGAGAGAGAGAGAAAGAGAAGCTGTGAGAGAGAGAGAGAGAAGTTGTGAGTGAGTGAGAGAGAGAGAAGCTGTGAGAGAGAGAGAAAGAGAAGCTATGAGTTAGAGAGAGTGAAAGAGAAGCTGTGAGTGAGAGAGAGAGAGAGAGTGAGGAGCTGTGAGATAGAGAGAGAAAGAGAAGCTGTGAGTGAGAGAGAGAGAGAAGCTGTGAGTGAGAGAGAAAGAGAAGCTGTGAGAGAGAGAGAGAAAGAGAATCTGTGAGTGAGAGAGTGAGATAAAGAGAAGCTGTGAGTTAGAGAGAGAGAGAAAGAGAATCTGTGAGTGAGAGAGAGAGAAAAAAAGAAGCTGTGAGTGAGAGAGAGAGAGAAGGAGAAGCTATGAGTGAGATAGAGAGAGAGAAGCTGTGAGTGAGGGTGAGAGAGAAAGAGAAGCTGTGAGTGAGAGAGTGAGAGAAAGAGAAGCTGTGAGTGAGAGAGAGAGAAAGAAAGAGAAGCTGTGAGTGAGAGAGAGAAGCTGTGAGTGAGAGAGAGAGAGAAGCTCTGAGAGAGAGAGAGAGAAAGAGAAGCTGTGAGTGTGAGAGAGAGTGAGAAAAAGGGAAGCTGTGAGTGAGCGTGAGAGAGAGAGAAGCTGTGACAGTGGGAGGGAGAAAGAGAGAAAGAGAAGCTGTGAGTGAGAGAGAGAAAGAACGAGAAGCTATGAGTGAGAGAGAGAGAAGCTGTGAGTGAGAGAGAGAAGGAGAAAGAGAATCTGTGAGAGAGTGAGAGAGAGAGAGTAGCTGTGAGTGAGAGAGAGAGAGAGAAGCTGTGAGTGAGTGAGAGAGAGAGTGAAGCTGTGAGTGAGAGAGAGAAAGAGAAGCTGTGAGTGAGAGAGAGAGAGAAAGAAAGAGAAGGTGTGAGTGAGAGAGAGAGAGAAAGAGAAGCTGTGTGAGAGAGAGAGAGAAAGAGAAGTTGTGACTGAGAGAGAGATAAATTAGAGAGAGACAGAGAGAGAGAGAGTAGCTGTGAGTGAGAAAGAGAGAGAAGCTGTGAGTGAGAGAGAGAGAGAGAAAGAGATGTGAGTGAGAGAGAGAAGGAGAAACTGTGAGTTAGAGAGAGAGAGAGAAAGAAAGAGAAGCTGTGAGTGAGAGAGAGATAAAGAGAAGCTGTGAGTTAGAGAGAGACAGAGAAAGAGAAGCTGTGAGTGAGAGAGAGAGAAGCTGTGAGTGACAGAGAGAGAGAAAGAGAAGCTGTGAGTGTGAGAGAGAGAGAGAGAGAGAGAGAAGCTGTGAGTGAGAGAGAGAGAGAGAAAGAAAAGCTGTGAGTGAGGGAGTGAGAGAAAGAGAAGCTGTGAGTATGAGAGTGAGAAAGAAAGAGAAGCTGTGAGTGAGAGAGAGAGGGTGAAAGAGAAGCTGTGATTGTGAGAGAGAGGGAGAAAAAGGGAAGCTGTGAGTGAGCGTGAGAGAGAGAGAGAGAAGCTGTGACAGTGGGAGAGAGAGAGAGAGAAAGAGAAGCTGTGAGTGAGAGAGAGAGAAAGAAAGAGAAGCTATGATCGAGAGAGAGAGAGAGAAGCTGTGAGTTAGAGAGAGAGGGAGAAAGAGAAGCTGTGAGTGAGAGAGAGAGGGAAAGAGAAGCTGTGAGTGAGAAAGAGAGACAGAGAAAGAGAAGCTGTGAGTGAGAGAGAGAGAGCTAGAAGCTGTGAGTGAGTGAGAGAGAGAAAGAGAAGCTGTAAGTGCGAGAGAGAGAGAAAGAGAAGCTGTGAGTGAGAGAGAGATAGAGAAGCTGTGAGTTAGAGAGAGAGAGAGAAAGAGAAGCTGTGAGTGAGAGAGAGAGAGAGAAAAAGAAGCTGTGAGTGAAAGAGAGAGAGAGAAAGAGAAGCTGTGAGTGAGAGAGAGATAAAGAGAAGCTGTGAGTTAGAGAGAGACAGAGAAAGAGCTGTGAGTGAGAGAGAGAGAGAAAGAGAAGCTGTGAGAGAGAGAGAGAAGCTGTGAGTGAGAGAGAGATAAAGAGAAGCTGTGAGTTAGAGAGAGACAGAGAAAGAGCTGTGAGTGAGAGAGAGAGAGAAAGAGAAGCTGTGAGAGAGAGAGAGAAGCTGTGAGAGAGAGAGAGAAAGAGAAGCTGTGAGTGAGAGAGAGAGAAGCTGTGAGTGAGAGAGAGAAAGAGAGAAGATGTGAGTGTGAGATTGTGAGAGAGAAAGAGAAGCTGTGAGTGAGAGAGAGAAGCTGTGAGTGAGAGAGAGAGAGATAGAGAAAGTGTCAGTGAGAGAGAGAAAGAGAAGCTGTGAGTGAGAGAGAGAGAGAAAGAGAAGCTGTGAGTGAGAGAGAGAGAGATAAAGAGAAGATGTGAGTGAGAGAGAGAAAGAGAAGATGTGAGTGAGAGAGAGGGAGAAAGAGAAGCTGTGAGTTAGAGAGAGAGAGAGAAAGAGAAGCTGTGAGTGAGAGAGAGAGAGAAAGAGAAGCTGTGAGTGAGAGAGAGAGAGATAAAGAGAAGATGTGAGTGAGAGAGAGAGAAAGAGAAGATGTGAGTGAGAGAGAGGGAGAAAGAGAAGCTGTGAGAGAGAGAGAGAGAAAGAGAAGATGTGAGTGAGTGAGTGAGAGAGAGAAGCTGTGAGTGAGAGAGAGAGAGAAAGAGAAGCTGTGAGTGAGAGAGAGAGAGATAAAGAGAAGATGTGAGTGAGAGAGAGAGAAAGAGAAGATGTGAGTGAGAGAGAGGGAGAAAGAGAAGCTGTGAGTTAGAGAGAGAGAGAGAAAGAGAAGCTGTGAGTGAGAGAGAGAGAGAAAGAGAAGCTGTGAGTGAGAGAGAGAGAGATAAAGAGAAGATGTGAGTGAGAGAGAGAGAAAGAGAAGCTGTGAGTGAGAGAGAGAGAGAAAGAGAAGCTGTGAGTTAGAGAGAGAGAGAAAGAGAAGCTGTGTGTGTGTGAGAGAGAGAAGCTGTGAGTGAGAGAGAGAGAAAGAGAAGATGTTAGTGAGATTGAGAGAGAGAGAGAGAAGCTGTGAGTGAGAGGGAGAGAGAGAAAGAGAAGGTGTGAGTGAGAGAGAGAAAGAGAAGCTGTGAGTGAGAGAGAGAGAGAAGCTGTGAGTGAGAGAGAGGGAGAGAAGATGTGAGTGAGAGAGAGAAAGAGAAAGAGAAACTGTGAGTGAGTGAGAGAGAGAGATAAAGAGAAGCTGTGAGTGATAGAGAGAGATAAAGAAAAGCTGTGAGTGAGAGAGAGAAAGAGAAGCTGGGAGTGAGTAAAAGAGAGAGAGAGAAGCTGTGAGTGAGAGAGAAAGAAAGAAAGAGAAGCTGTGAGTGAGTGAGAGAGAGAGAGAGAAACTGTGAGTGAGAGAGAGAGAGAGAAAGAGAAAGAGAAGCTATGAGTGAGAGAGAGAGAGAAAGAAAGAGAAGCTGTTAGTGAGAGAGAGAGAAGCTGTGAGTGAGAGAGAGAGGGAGAAAGAGAAGCTGTGAGTGAGAGAGAGAGAAAGAGAAGCTGTGAGTGAGAGAGAGAGAGAGAGAAAGAGGAGCTGTGAGAGAGAAAGAGAGAAGTTGTGAGTGAGTGAGAGAGAGAGAAGCTGTGAGAGAGAGAGAAGCTGTGAGTGAGAGAGAGAAGGAGAAGCTGTGAGTGAGATAGAGAGAGAGAAAGAGAAGCTGTGAGTGAGTGAGAGAGAGAGAGAAGCTGTGTGTGAGAGAGAAAGAGATAAAGAGAAGATGTGAGTGAGAGAGAGAGAAAGAGAAGATGTGAGTGAGAGAGAGGGAGAAAGAGAAGCTGTGAGTGAGAGAGAGAGAAAGAGAAGATGTGAGTGAGTGAGTGAGTGAGAGAGAAGCTGTGAGTGAGAGAGAGAGAGAAAGAGAAGCTGTGAGTGAGAGAGAGAGAGATAAAGAGAAGATGTGAGTGAGAGAGAGAGAAAGAGAAGATGTGAGTGAGAGAGAGGGAGAAAGAGAAGCTGTGAGTTAGAGAGAGAGAGAGAAAGAGAAGCTGTGAGTGAGAGAGAGAGAGAAAGAGAAGCTGTGAGTGAGAGAGAGAGAGATAAAGAGAAGATGTGAGTGAGAGAGAGAGAAAGAGAAGCTGTGAGTGAGAGAGAGAGAGAAAGAGAAGCTGTGAGTTAGAGAGAGAGAGAGAAAGAGAAGCTGTGAGTGAGAGAGAGAGAGAAAGAGAAGCTGTGTGTGTGAGAGAGAGAAGCTGTGAGTGAGAGAGAGAGAAGCTGTGAGTGAGAGGGAGAGAGAGAAAGAGAAGGTGTGAGTGAGAGAGAGAAAGAGAAGCTGTGAGTGAGAGAGAGAGAGAAGCTGTGAGTGAGAGAGAGGGAGAGAAGATGTGAGTGAGAGAGAGAAAGAGAAAGAGAAACTGTGAGTGAGTGAGAGAGAGAGATAAAGAGAAGCTGTGAGTGATAGAGAGAGATAAAGAAAAGCTGTGAGTGAGAGAGAGAAAGAGAAGCTGGGAGTGAGTAAAAGAGAGAGAGAGAGGAGCTGTGAGTGAGAGAGAAAGAAAGAAAGAGAAGCTGTGAGTGAGTGAGTGAGAGAGAGAGAAACTGTGAGTGAGAGAGAGAGAGAAAGAGAAGCTGTGAGTGAGAGAGAGAGAGAAAGAAAGAGAAGCTGTGAGTGAGAGAGAGAGAAGCTGTGAGTGAGAGAGAGAGGGAGAAAGAGAAGCTGTGAGTGAGAGAGAGAGAAAGAGAAGCTGTGAGTGAGAGAGGGAGAGAGAGAGAAGCTGTGTGAGAGAGAGAGAAGTTGTGAGTGAGTGAGAGAGAGAGAAGCTGTGAGAGAGAGAGAAGCTGTGAGTGAGAGAGAGAGAGGAGAAGCTGTGAGTGAGAGAGAGAGAGAAAGAGAAGCTGTGAGTTAGAGAGAGAGAGAGAAAGAGAAGCTGTGAGTGAGAGAGAGAGAGAAAGAGAAGCTGTGTGTGTGAGAGAGAGAGAAGCTGTGAGTGAGAGAGAGAGAAAGAGAAGATGTTAGTGAGATTGAGAGAGAGAAAGAGAAGCTGTGAGTGAGAGAGAGAGAAGCTGTGAGTGAGAGGGAGAGAGAGAAAGAGAAGGTGTGAGTGAGAGAGAGAAAGAGAAGCTGTGAGTGAGAGAGAGAGAGAAGCTGTGAGTGAGAGAGAGGGAGAGAAGATGTGAGTGAGAGAGAGAAAGAGAAAGAGAAACTGTGAGTGAGTGAGAGAGAGAGATAAAGAGAAGCTGTGAGTGATAGAGAGAGATAAAGAAAAGCTGTGAGTGAGAGAGAGAAAGAGAAGCTGGGAGTGAGTAAAAGAGAGAGAGAGAAGCTGTGAGTGAGAGAGAAAGAAAGAAAGAGAAGCTGTGAGTGAGTGAGAGAGAGAGAGAGAAACTGTGAGTGAGAGAGAGAGAGAGAAAGAGAAAGAGAAGCTGTGAGTGAGTGAGAGAGAGAAAGAAAGAGAAGCTGTTAGTGAGAGAGAGAGAAGCTGTGAGTGAGAGAGAGAGGGAGAAAGAGAAGCTGTGAGTGAGAGAGAGAGAAAGAGAAGCTGTGAGTGAGAGAGAGAGAGAGAGAAAGAGAAGCTGTGAGAGAGAAAGAGAGAAGTTGTGAGTGAGTGAGAGAGAGAGAAGCTGTGAGAGAGAGAGAAGCTGTGAGTGAGAGAGAGAAGGAGAAGCTGTGAGTGAGATAGAGAGAGAGAAAGAGAAGCTGTGAGTGAGTGAGAGAGAGAGAGAAGCTGTGTGTGAGAGAGAAAGAGAAGCTGTGAGTGAGAGAGAAAGAGAAGCTATGAGTTAGAGAGAGAGTGAAAGAGAAGCTGTGAGTGAGAGAGAGAGTGAGGAGCTGTGAGATAGAGAGAGAAAGAGAAGCTGTGAGTGAGAGAGAGAGAGAAGCTGTGAGTGAGAGAGAAAGAAGCTGTGAGTGAGAGAGAAAGAGAAGCTGTGTGTGTGTGAGAGAGAGAGAAGCTGTAAGTGAGAGAGAGAGAAAGAGAAGCTGTGAGTGAGAGAGAGAGAGAAAGAGAAGCTGTGAGTGAGAGAGTGGGATAAAGAGAAGCTGTGAGTTAGAGAGAGAGAGAAAGAGAAGCTGTGAGTGAGAGAGAGAGAAAAAAAGAAGCTGTGAGTGAGAGAGAGAGAGAAAGAGAAGCTGTGAGTGAGAGAGAGAAAGAGAAGCTGTGAGTGAGAGAGTGAGAGAAAGAGAAGCTGTGAGTGAGAGAGAGAGAAAGAAAGAGAAGCTGTGAGTGAGAGAGAGAAGCTGTGAGAGAGAGAGAAAGAGAAGCTCTGAGAGAGAGAGAGAGAAAGAGAAGCTGTGAGTGTGAGAGAGAGTGAGAAAAAGGGAAGCTGTGAGTGAGCATGAGAGAGAGAGAAGCTGTGACAGTGGGAGAGAGAAAGAGAGAAAGAGAAGCTGTGAGTGAGAGAGAGAGAAAGAAAGAGAAGCTATGAGTGAGAGAGAGAGAAGCTGTGAGTGAGAGAGAGAAGGAGAAAGAGAATCTGTGAGTGAGAGAGAGAGAGAGTAGCTGTGAGTGAGAGAGAGAGAGAAGCTGTGAGTGAGTGAGAGAGAGAGTGAAGCTGTGAGTGAGAGAGAGAAAGAGAAGCTGTGAGTGAGAGAGAGAGAGAAAGAAAGAGAAGGTGTGAGTGAGAGAGAGAAGCTGTGAGTGAGAGAGAGAGGGAGAAAGAGAAGCTGTGAGAGAGAGACAAAGAGAAGCTGTGAGTGAGAGAGAGAGAGAAAGAGAAGCTGTGTGAGAGAGAGAAGTTGTGAGTGAGTGAGAGAGAGAGAAGCTGTGAGAGAGAGAGAGAGAAGCTGTGAGTGAGAGAGAGAGAGAAGGAGAAGCTGTGAGTGAGATAGAGAGAGAGAAAGAGAAGCTGTGAGTGAGAGAGAGAGAAGTTGTGAGTGAGAGAGAAAGAGAAGCTGTGAGTGACAGAGAGAGAGAAGCTGTGAGTGAGAGAGAAAGAGAAGCTGTGAGTGAGAGAGAAAGAGAAGCTGTGTGTGTATGAGAGAGAGAGAAGCTGTGAGTGAGTGAGAGAGAAAGAGAAGCTGTGAGTGAGAGAGAGAGAGAAAGAGAAGCTGTGAGTGAGAGAGTGAGATAAAGAGAATATGTGAGTGAGAGAGAGAGAGAGTAGCTGTGAGTGAGAGAGAGAGAAGCTGTGAGTGAGTGAGAGAGAGAGTGAAGCTGTGAGTGAGAGAGAGAAAGAGAAGCTGTGAGTGAGAGAGAGAGAGAAAGAAAGAGAAGGTGTGAGTGAGAGAGAGAAGCTGTGAGTGAGAGAGAGAGGGAGAGAGAGAAGCTGTGAGAGAGAGAGAAAGAGAAGCTGTGAGTGAGAGAGAGAGAGAAAGAGAAGCTGTGAGAGAGAGAGAGAAGTTGTGAGTGAGTGAGAGAGAGAGAAGCTGTGAGAGAGAGAGAGAAGCTGTGAGTGAGAGAGAGAGAGAAGGAGAAGCTGTGAGTGAGATAGAGAGAGAGAAAGAGAAGCTGTGAGTGAGAGAGAGAGAAGCTGTGAGTGAGAGAGAAAGAGAAGCTGTGAGTGACAGAGAGAGAGAAGCTGTGAGTGAGAGAGAAAGAGAAGCTGTGAGTGAGAGAGAAAGAGAAGCTGTGTGTGTGTGAGAGAGAGAGAAGCTGTGAGTGAGTGAGAGAGAAAGAGAAGCTGTGAGTGAGAGAGAGAGAGAAAGAGAATCTGTGAGTGAGAGAGAAAAAAAAGAAGCTGTGAGTGAGAGAAAGGGAGAGAGAAAGAGAAGCTGTGAGTGAGTGAGAGAGAGAGAAGCTGTGAGTGAGGGTGAGAGAGAAAGAGAAGCTGTGAGTAAGAGAGTGAGAGAAAGAGAAGCTGTGAGTGAGAGAGAGAGAAAGAAAGAGAAGCTGTGAGTGAGAGAGAGAAGCTGTGAGTGAGAGAGAGAGAGAAAGAGAAGCTCTGAGAGAGAGAGAGAAAGAGAAGCTGTGAGTGAGCGTGAGAGAGAGAGAAGCTGTGACAGTGGGAGAGAGAAAGAGAGAAAGAGAAGCTGTGAGTGAGAGAGAGAGAAAGAAAGAGAAGCTATGAGTGAGAGAGAGAGAAGCTGTGAGTGAGAGAGAGAAGGAGAAAGAGAATCTGTGAGTGAGAGAGAGAGAGAGAGAGAAGCTGTGAGTGAGAGAGAGAGAGAGAAGCTGTGAGTGAGTGAGTGAGAGAGAGAAGCTGTGAGTGAGAGAGAGAAAGAGAAGCTGTGAGTGAGAGAGAGAGAGAAAGAAAGAGAAGCTGTGAGTGAGAGCGAGAGAAGCTGTGAGTGAGAGAGAGAGGGAGAAAGAGAAGCTGTGAGTGAGAGAGAGAGAAAGAGAAGCTGTGAGTGAGAGAGAGAGAGAAAGTGAAGCTGTGAGAGAGAGAGAAGTTGTGAGTAAGTGAGAGAGAGAGAAGGAGAAGCTGTGAGTGAGATAGAGAGAGAGAAAGAGAAGCTGTGAGTGAGAGAGAGAGAGAAGCTGTGAGTGAGAGAGAAAGAGAAGCTGTGAGTGAGAGAAAGAGAAGCTATGAGTTAGAGAGAGAGAGTGAAAGAGAAGCTGTGAGTGAGAGAGATAGAGAGTGAGGAGCTGTGAGATAGAGAGCGAAAGAGAAGCTGTGAGTGAGAGAGAGAGAGAAGCTGTGTGAGAGAGAAAGAGAAGCTGTGAGTGAGAGAGAAAGAGAAGCTGTGTGTGTGTGTGTGAGAGAGAAGCTGTGAGTGAGAGAGAGAGAGAGAAGCTGTGAGTGAGAGAGAGAGAGAAAGAGAAGCTGTGAGTGAGAGAGTGAGATAAAGAGAAGCTGTGAGTTAGAGAGAGACAGAGAAAGAGAAGCTGTGAGTGAGAGAGAGAGAGAGAAGCTGTGAGTGAGAGTGAGAGAGAAAGAGAAGCTGTGAGTGAGAGAGAGAGAGTAGCTGTGAGTGAGAGAAAGAGAGAAGCTGTGAGTGAGTGAGAGAGAGAGTGAAGCTGTGAGTGAGAGAGAGAAAGAGAAGCTGTGAGTGAGAGAGAGAGAGAGAAAGAAAGAGAAGGTGTGAGTGAGAGAGTGAGAAGCTGTGAGTGAGAGAGAGAGGGAGAAAGAGAAGCTGTGAGTGAGAGAGAGAGAAAGAGAAGCTGTGAGTGAGAGAGAGAGAGAGAAAGAGAAGCTGTGAGAGAGAGAGAGAAGTTGTGAGTGAGTGAGAGAGAGAGAAGCTGTGTGTGAGAGAGAGAGAGAAGCTGTGAGAGAGAGAGAGAGAAGGAGAAGCTGTGAGTGAGATAGAGAGAGAGAAAGAGAAGCTGTGAGTGAGAGAGAGAGAAGCTGTGAGTGAGAGAGAGAAGCTGTGAGTGAGAGAGAGAGAGAAGCTGTGAGTGAGAGAGAAAGAGAAGCTGTGAGTGAGAGAGAAAGAGAAGCTGTGAGTGAGAGAGAAAGAGAAGCTGTGTGTGTGTGTGTGAGAGAGAAGCTGTGAGTGAGAGAGAGAGAAAGAGAAGCTGTGAGTGAGAGAGAGAAAGAGAAGCTGTGAGTGAGAGAGTGAGATAAAGAGAAGCTGTGAGTTAGAGAGAGTCAGAGAAAGAGAAACTGTGAGTGAGAGAGAGAAAAAAGAAGCTGTGAGTGAGAGAAAGAGAGAGAGAAAGAGAAGCTGTGAGTGAGTGAGAGAGAGAGAAGCTGTGAGTGAGGGTGAGAGAGAAAGAGAAGCTGTGATTGAGAGAGTGAGAGAAAGAGAAGCTGTGAGTGAGAGAGAGAGAAAGAAAGAGAAGCTGTGAGTGAGAGAGAGAAGCTGTGAGTGAGAGAGAGAGAGAAAGAGAAGCTCTGAGAGAGAGAGAGAAAGAGAAGCTGTGAGTGTGAGAGAGAGTGAGAAAAAGGGAAGCTGTGAGTGAGCGTGAGAGAGAGAGAAGCTGTGACAGTGGGAGAGAGAAAGAGAGAAAGAGAAGCTGTGAGTGAGAGAGAGAGAAAGAAAGAGAAGCTATGAGTGAGAGAGAGAGAAGCTGTGAGTGAGAGAGAGGAGAAAGAGAATCTGTGAGTGAGAGAGAGAGAGAGAGAAGCTGTGAGTGAGAGAGAGAGAGAGAAGCTGTGAGTGAGTGAGAGAGAGAGAAGCTGTGAGTGAGAGAGAGAAAGAGAAGCTGTGAGTGAGAGAGAGAGAGAAAGAAAGAGAAGCTGTGAGTGAGAGAGAGAGAAGCTGTGAGTGAGAGAGAGGGAGAAAGAGAAGCTGTGAGTGAGAGAGAGAGAAAGAGAAGCTGTGAGTGAGAGAGAGAGAGAAAGTGAAGCTGTGAGAGAGAGAGAAGTTGTGAGTAAGTGAGAGAGAGAGAAGCTGTGAGAGAGAGAGAGAGAAGCTGTGAGTGAGAGAGAGAGAGAAGGAGAAGCTGTGAGTGAGATAGAGAGAGAGAAAGAGAAGCTGTGAGTGAGAGAGAGAGAGAGAAGCTGTGAGTGAGAGAGAAAGTGAAGCTGTGAGTGAGAGAGAAAGAGAAGCTATGAGTTAGAGAGAGAGAGTGAAAGAGAAGCTGTGAGTGAGAGAGATAGAGAGTGAGGAGCTGTGAGATAGAGAGCGAAAGAGAAGCTGTGAGTGAGAGAGAGAGAAGCTGTGTGAGAGAGAAAGAGAAGCTGTGAGTGAGAGAGAAAGAGAAGCTGTGTGTGTGTGTGAGAGAGAGAAGCTGTGAGTGAGAGAGAGAGAAAGAGAAGCTGTGAGTGAGAGAGAGAGAGAAAGAGAAGCTGTGAGTGAGAGAGTGAGATAAAGAGAAGCTGTGAGTTAGAGAGAGACAGAGAAAGAGAAGCTGTGAGTGAGAGAGAGAGAGAGAGAGAAAGAGAAGCTGTGAGTGAGAGAGAGAGAGAAGTTGTGAGTGAGAGTGAGAGAGAAAGAGAAGCTGTGAGTGAGAGAGAGAGAGAGAGTAGCTGTGAGAGAGAGAGAGAGAGAAGCTGTGAGTGAGTGAGAGAGAGAGTGAAGCTGTGAGTGAGAGAGAGAAAGAGAAGCTGTGAGTGAGAGAGAGAGAGAAAGAAAGAGAAGGTGTGAGTGAGAGAGAGAGAAGCTGTGAGTGAGAGAGAGAGGGAGAAAGAGAAGCTGTGAGTGAGAGAGAGAGAAAGAGAAGCTGTGAGTGAGAGAGAGAGAGAAGCTGTGTGAGAGAGAGAGAAGTTGTGAGTGAGTGAGAGAGAGAGAAGCTGTGAGAGAGAGAGAGAGAAGCTGTGAGTGAGAGAGAGAGAAAGAGAAACTGTGTGTGTGTGAGAGAGAGAGAATCTGTGAGTGAGAGAGAGAGAGAGAAAGAGAAGCTGTGAGTGAGAGAGAAAGCTGTGAGTGAGAGAGAAAGAGAAAGAGAAGCTGTGAGTGAGAGAGAGAGAAGCTGTGAGTGAGAGAGAGAGAGAGAAACTGTGAGTGAGAGAGAGAGAGAAGCTGTGAGTGAGTGAGTGAGAGAGAGAGAAGCTGTGAGTGAGAGAGAGAAATAAAGAGAAGCTGTGAGTGAGTGAGAGAGATAGAGAAAGAGAAGCTGTGAGTGAGAGAGAGAGAGAGAAAGAGAAGCTGTGAGTGTGAGAGAGAGATAAAGAGAAGCTGTGAGTTTGAGAGAGACAGATAAAGAGAAGCTGTGAGTGAGAGAGTGAGAGAGAAAGAGAAGCTATGAGTGAGAGAGAGAGAGAAAGAGAAGCTGTGAGTGAGAGAGAGAGAAAGAATGAGATGCTGTGAGTGAGAGAGAGAGGGTGAAAGAGAAGCTGTAATTGTGAGAGAGTGGGAGAAAAAGGGAAGCTGTCAGTGAGCGTGAGAGAGAGAGAGAAGCTGTGACAGTGGGAGAGAGAGAAAGAGAAGCTGTGAGTGAGTGAGAGAGAAA
The DNA here is from genome assembly GCA_035047345.1 of Bradypodion ventrale. Classification (NCBI taxonomy): domain Eukaryota; kingdom Metazoa; phylum Chordata; class Lepidosauria; order Squamata; family Chamaeleonidae; genus Bradypodion; species Bradypodion ventrale. Next base: position 6,643,911 of record JAWDJE010000018.1, on the reverse strand, counting down.
GAAAGAGTAGCTATGAGTGAGAGAGAGAGAAGCTGTAAGGGAGAGAGAGAGGGAGAAAGAGAAGCTGTGAGAGAGAGAGAGAAAGAGAAGCTGTGAGTGAGAGAGACAGACAGAGAAAGAGAAGCTGTGAGTGAGAGAGAGAGAGCTAGAAGGTGTGAGTGAGTGACAGAGAGAAAAGCTGTGAGTGAGAGAGAGAAAGAGAAGCTGTGAGTGAGAGAGAGAGAAAGAGAAGCTGTGAGTGAGAGAGAGAGAGAATGAGAAGCTGTGAGATAGCGAGAGAAAGAGAAGCTGTGAGTGAGAGAGAGAGAGAGAAGCTGTGAGTGAGAGAGAAAGAGAAGCTGTGAGTGAGAGAGAAAGAGAAGCTGTGTGTGTGAGAGAGAGAGAGAAGCTGTGAGTGAGAGAGAGAGAAAGAGAAGCTGTGAGTGTGTGTGAGAGAGAGAAGCTGTGAGTGAGTGAGAGAGAGAAGCTGTGAGTGAGAGAGAAAGAATTGAAAGATAAGTTGTGAGTGAGAGAGAGAGAGAGAAACTGTGAGTGAGAGAGAGAGAGAAAGAGAAGCTTAGAGTGAGAGAGAGAGAGAAAGAAAGAGAAGCTGTGAGTGAGAGAGAAGCTGTGAGTGAGAGAGAGAGGGAGAAAGAGAAGCTGTGAGTGAGAGAGAGAGAGAAAGAGAAGCTGTGAGTGAGAGAGAGAGAGAGAAAGAGAAGCTCTGTGTGTGAGAGAGAGAGAAGCTGTGAGTGAGAGAGAGAGAGAAGGAGAAGCTGTGAGTGAGATAGAGAGAGAGAAAAAGAAGCTGTGAGTGAGAGAGAGAGAAGCTGTGAGTGAGAGAGAAAGAGAAGCTGTGAGTGAGAGAGAAAGAGAAGCTATGAGTTAGAGAGAGAGAGTGAAAGAGAAGCTGTGAGTGAGAGAGAGAGAGAATGAGAAGCTGTGAGATAGTGAGAGAAAGAGAAGGTGTGAGTGAGAGAGAGAGAGAAGCTGTGAGTGAGAGAGAAAGAGAAGCTGTGAGTGAGAGAGAAAGAGAAGCTGTGTGTGAGAGAGAGAGAGAAGCTGTGAGTGAGAGAGAGAGAAAGAGAAGTTGTGAGTGAGAGAGAGAGAGAAAGTGAAGCTGTGAGTGAGAGAGTGAGATAAAGAGAAGCTGTGAGTTAGAGAGAGACAGAGAAAGAGAAGCTATGAGTGAGAGAGAGAGAGAGAGATGAAGAAGCTGTGAGTGAGAGAGAGAGAGAGAGAAGCTGTGAGTGAGAGTGAGAGAGAAAGAGAAGCTGTGAGTGAGAGAGTGAGAGAAAGAGAAGCTGTGAGTGAGAGAGAGAGAAAGAAAGAGAAGCTGTGAGTGAGAGAGAGAAGGTGTGAGTGAGAGAGAGAGAGAAAGAGAAGATGTGAGTGAGAGAGAGAGAGAGAAGCTGTGAGTGAGAGAGAAAGAGAAGCTATGAGTTAGAGAGAGAGAATGAAAGAGAATCTGTGAGTGAGAGAGAGAGAGAATGAGAAGCTGTGAGACAGCGAGAGAAAGAGAAGCTGTGAGTGAGAGAGAGAGAGAGAAGCTGTGAGTGAGAGAGAAAGAGAAGCTGTGAGTGAGAGTGAGAAAGAGCAGCTGTGAGTGAGAGACAGAGAAAGAGAAGCTGTGAGTGAGAGAGTGAGATAAAGAGAAGCTGTGAGTTAGAGAGAGACAGAGAAAGAGGCTGTGAGTGAGAGAGAGAGAGAAGAAGAAGCTGTGAGAGAGAGAGAGAAGCTGTGAGTGAGAGAGAGAGAAAGAAAGACAATATGTCAGTGAGAGAGGGAGAGAGAGAGAGAAGCTGTGAGTGAGAGAAAGAGAGAAAGATATGCTGTGTGAGAGAGGGAGAGAAAGAGAAGCTGTGAGTGAGAGAGACAGACAGAGAAAGAGAAGCTGTGAGTGAGAGAGAGAGAGCTAGAAGCTGTGAGTGAGTGAGAGAGAGAGAAGCTGTGAGTGAGAGAGAGAAAGAGCAGCTGTGAGTGAGAGAGGGAGAAAGAGAAGCTGTGAGTGAGAGAGAGAGAAGCTGTGAGTGAGAGAGAGAAAGAGCAGCTGTGAGTGAGAGAGAGAGAAAGAGAAGCTGTGAGTGAGAGAGAGATAAAGAGAAGCTGTGAGTGAGAGAGAGAGATAAAGAGAAGCTGTCAGTGTGTGAGAGAGAAGCTGTGAGTGAGAGAGAGAGGGAGAAAGTGAAGCGGTGAGTGAGAGAGAGAGAGAAAGAGAAGCTGTGAGAGAGAGAGAGAAAAAAAAGAATCTGTGAGTGAGAGAGAGAGAGAGTAAAGCTGTGAGTGAGAGAGTGAGATAAAGAGAAGCTGTGAGTTAGAGAGAGACAGAGAAAGAGAAGCTGTGAGTGAGAGAGAGAGAGAAGAAGAAGCTGTGAGTGAGAGAGAGAGAGAGAAAAAGAGAAGCTGTGAGTGAGAGAGAGCGAGAGAAGCTGTGAGTGAGTGTGAGAGAGAAAGAGAGGCTGTGAGTGAGAGAAAGAGAAGCTGTGAGTGAGAGAGAGAGAAAGAAAGAGAAGCTGTGAGAGAGAGAAAGAAGCTGTGAGTGAGAGAGAGAGAAAGAGGAGCTGTGAGTGAGAGAGAGAGAAAGAGAAGCTGTGAGTGAGAGAGAGAGAGAAAGAGAAGATGTGTGAGAGAGAGAGAATCTGTGAGTGAGAGAGAGAGAGAGAAAGAAAGACAAGATGTCAGTGAGAGAGGGAGAGAGAGAGAAGCTGTGAGTGAGAGAGAGAGAGAAAGATATGCTGTGTGAGAGAGGGAGAGAAAGAGAAGCTGTGAGTGAGAGAGACAGACAGAGAAAGAGAAGCTGTGAATGAGAGAGAGAGAGCTAGAAGCTGTGAGTGAGTGAGAGAGAGAGAAGCTGTGAGTGAGAGAGAGAAAGAGCAGCTGTGAGTGAGAGAGAGAGAAAGAGAAGCTGTAAGTGAGAGAGAGATAAAGAGAAGCTGTGAGTTAGAGAGAGAGAGAAAGAGAAGCTGTGAGTGTGTGAGAGAGAAGCTGTGAGTGAGAGAGAGAGGGAGAAAGTGAAGCGGTGAGTGAGAGAGAGAGAAAGAGAAGCTGTGAGAGAGAGAGAGAGAGAAAAAGAATCTGTGAGTGAGAGAGAGAGAGAGAAGCTGTGAGTGAGAGAGAGATAAAGAGAAGCTGTGAGTTAGAGAGAGACAGAGAAAGAGAAGCTGTGAGTGAGAGAGAGAGAGAAAGAGAAGCTGTGTGTGTGTGAGAGAGAGAAGCTGTGAGTGAGAGAGAGAGAGAAAGAGAAGATGTTAGTGAGAGAGTGAGAGAGAGAAAGAGAAGCTGTGAGTGAGAGAGAGAGAAGCTGTGAGTGAGAGAGAGAGAGAGAAAGAGAAGGTGTGTGTGAGAGAGAGAAAGAGAAGCTGTGAGTGAGAGAGAGAGAGAAGATGTGAGTGAGAGAGAGAGAGAAGATGTGAGTGAGAGAGAGAAAGAGAAAGAGAAGCTGTGAGTGAGTGAGAGAGAGTGATAAAGAGAAGCTGTGAGTGATAGAGAGAGATAAAGAAAAGCTGTGAGTGAGAGAGAGAAAGAGAAGCTGGGAGTGAGTGAGAGAGAGAAAGAGAAGCTGTGAGTGAGAGAGAGAGAGAGAAGCTGTGAGTGAGAGAGAGAGAGAAGCTGTGAGTGAGAGAGAAAGAAAGAGAAACTGTGAGTGAGTGAGAGAGAGAAACTGTGAGTGAGAGAGAGAGAGAGAGAAAGAGTAGCTGTGAGTGAGAGAGAGAGAGAAAGTGAAGATGTGGGAGAGAGAAAGAGGTGTGAGTGAGTGAGAGAGAGAGAAGCTGTGAGTGAGAGAGAGAGAGAAAGAGAAGCTGTGACGGAGAGAGAGAGATAAAGATGAGCTGTGAGTTACAGAGAGACAGAGAAAGAGAAGCTGTGAGTGAGAGAGAGAAAGAGATGTGAGTGAGAGAGAGAAAGAGAAACTGTGAGTGAGAGAGAGAGAGAAAGAAAGACAAGCTGTGAGTGAGAGAGAGATAAAGAGAAGCTGTGAGTTAGAGAGAGACAGAGAAAGAGAAGCTGTGAGTGAGAGAGAGAGAGAGAAGCTGTGAGTGTGAGAGATAGAGATAGAGAAGCTGTGAGTGAGAGAGAGAGAGAAAGAGAAACTGTGAGTGAGTGAGAGAGAGAAACTGTGAGTGAGAGAGAGAGAGAGAGAAAGAGAAGCTGTGAGTGAGAGAGAAAGAAAGAGAAGCTGTGAGTGAGAGAGAGAGAAGCTGTGAGTGAGAGAGAGATGGAGAAAGAGAAGCTGTGTGAGAGAGAGAAAGAAAGAGAAGCTGTGAGTGAGAGAGAGAGAGAAAGTGAAGATGTGGGAGAGAGAAAGAGGTGTGAGTGAGTGAGAGAGAGAGAGAAGCTGTGAGTGAGAGAGAGAGAGAAAGAGAAGCTGTGACTGAGAGAGAGAGATAAAGACAAGCTGTGAGTTAGAGAGAGACAGAGAAAGAGAAGCTGTGAGTGAGAGAGAGAGAGAGAAAGAAAGACAAGCTGTGAGTGAGAGAGAGAAAGAGAAACTGTGAGTGAGAGAGAGAGAGAAAGAAAGACAAGCTGTGAGTGAGAGAGAGATAAAGAGAAGCTGTGAGTTAGAGAGAGACAGAGAAAGAGAAGCTGTGAGTGAGAGAGAGAGAGAGAAGCTGTGAGTGTGAGAGAGATAGAGATAGAGAAGCTGTGAGTGAGAGAGAGAGAGAGAAAGAAGCTGTGAGTGAGAGAGTGAGAGAAAGAGAAACTGTGAGTGAGAGAGAGAGGGTGAAAGAGAAACTGTGTGTGAGAGAGAGGGAGAAAAAGGGAAGCTGTGAGTGAGCGTGAGAGACAGAGAGAAGGTGTGACAGTGGGAGAGAGAGAGAGAAAGAGAAGCTGTGAGTGAGAGAGACAGACAGAGAAAGAGAAGCTGTGAATGAGAGAGAGAGAGCTAGAAGCTGTGAGTGAGTGAGAGAGAGAAGCTGTGAGTGAGAGAGAGAAAGAGCAGCTGTGAGTGAGAGAGAGAGAAAGAGAAGCTGTAAGTGAGAGAGAGATAAAGAGAAGCTGTGAGTTAGAGAGAGAGAGAAAGAGAAGCTGTGAGTGTGTGAGAGAGAAGCTGTGAGTGAGAGAGAGAGGGAGAAAGTGAAGCGGTGAGTGAGAGAGAGAGAAAGAGAAGCTGTGAGAGAGAGAGAGAGAGAAAAAGAATCTGTGAGTGAGAGAGAAAGAGAGAAGCTGTGAGTGAGAGAGAGATAAAGAGAAGCTGTGAGTTAGAGAGAGACAGAGAAAGAGAAGCTGTGAGTGAGAGAGAGAGAGAAAGAGAAGCTGTGTGTGTGTGAGAGAGAGAAGCTGTGAGTGAGAGAGAGAGAGAAAGAGAAGATGTTAGTGAGAGAGTGAGAGAGAGAAAGAGAAGCTGTGAGTGAGAGAGAGAGAAGCTGTGAGTGAGAGAGAGAGAGAGAAAGAGAAGGTGTGTGTGAGAGAGAGAAAGAGAAGCTGTGAGTGAGAGAGAGAGAGAAGATGTGAGTGAGAGAGAGAGAGAAGATGTGAGTGAGAGAGAGAAAGAGAAAGAGAAGCTGTGAGTGAGTGAGAGAGAGTGATAAAGAGAAGCTGTGAGTGATAGAGAGAGATAAAGAAAAGCTGTGAGTGAGAGAGAGAAAGAGAAGCTGGGAGTGAGTGAGAGAGAGAAAGAGAAGCTGTGAGTGAGAGAGAGAGAGAGAAGCTGTGAGTGAGAGAGAGAGAGAAGCTGTGAGGGAGAGAGAAAGAAAGAGAAACTGTGAGTGAGTGAGAGAGAGAAACTGTGAGTGAGAGAGAGAGAGAGAGAAAGAGTAGCTGTGAGTGAGAGAGAGAGAGAAAGTGAAGATGTGGGAGAGAGAAAGAGGTGTGAGTGAGTGAGAGAGAGAGAAGCTGTGAGTGAGAGAGAGAGAGAAAGAGAAGCTGTGACGGAGAGAGAGAGATAAAGATGAGCTGTGAGTTACAGAGAGACAGAGAAAGAGAAGCTGTGAGTGAGAGAGAGAAAGAGATGTGAGTGAGAGAGAGAAAGAGAAACTGTGAGTGAGAGAGAGAGAGAAAGAAAGACAAGCTGTGAGTGAGAGAGAGATAAAGAGAAGCTGTGAGTTAGAGAGAGACAGAGAAAGAGAAGCTGTGAGTGAGAGAGAGAGAGAGAAGCTGTGAGTGTGAGAGATAGAGATAGAGAAGCTGTGAGTGAGAGAGAGAGAGAAAGAGAAACTGTGAGTGAGTGAGAGAGAGAAACTGTGAGTGAGAGAGAGAGAGAGAGAAAGAGAAGCTGTGAGTGAGAGAGAAAGAAAGAGAAGCTGTGAGTGAGAGAGAGAGAAGCTGTGAGTGAGAGAGAGATGGAGAAAGAGAAGCTGTGTGAGAGAGAGAAAGAAAGAGAAGCTGTGAGTGAGAGAGAGAGAGAAAGTGAAGATGTGGGAGAGAGAAAGAGGTGTGAGTGAGTGAGAGAGAGAGAGAAGCTGTGAGTGAGAGAGAGAGAGAAAGAGAAGCTGTGACTGAGAGAGAGAGATAAAGACAAGCTGTGAGTTAGAGAGAGACAGAGAAAGAGAAGCTGTGAGTGAGAGAGAGAGAGAGAAAGAAAGACAAGCTGTGAGTGAGAGAGAGAAAGAGAAACTGTGAGTGAGAGAGAGAGAGAAAGAAAGACAAGCTGTGAGTGAGAGAGAGATAAAGAGAAGCTGTGAGTTAGAGAGAGACAGAGAAAGAGAAGCTGTGAGTGAGAGAGAGAGAGAGAAGCTGTGAGTGTGAGAGAGATAGAGATAAAGCTGTGAGTGAGAGAGAGAGAGAGAAAGAAGCTGTGAGTGAGAGAGTGAGAGAAAGAGAAACTGTGAGTGAGAGAGAGAGGGTGAAAGAGAAACTGTGTGTGAGAGAGAGGGAGAAAAAGGGAAGCTGTGAGTGAGCGTGAGAGACAGAGAGAAGGTGTGACAGTGGGAGAGAGAGAGAGAAAGAGAAGCTGTGAGTGAGAGAGAGAGAAAGAAAGAAAGAGAAGCTGTGAGTGAGAGAGAGAGAGAAGCTGTGAGTGAGAGAGAGATGGAGAAAGAGAAGCTGTGTGAGAGAGAGAAAGAAAGAGAAGCTGTGAGTGAGAGAGAGATGGAGAAAGAGGAGCTGTGTGAGAGAGAGAAAGAAAGAGAAGCTGTGAGTGAGAGAGAGAGAGAAGCTGTGAGTGAGAGAGAGATGGAGAAAGAGAAGCTGTGAGTGAGAGAGAGAGGGAAAGAGAAGCTGTGAGTGTGAGAGAGAGACAGAGAAAGAGAAGCTGTGAGTGAGAGAGAGAGAGCTAGAAGCTGTGAGTGAGAGAGAGAGAGAAGCTGTGAGTGAGTGAGATAAAGAGAAGCTGTGAGTGAGAGAGAGAAAGAGAAGCTGTGAGAGAGAGAGAAGCTGTGAGTGAGAGAGAAAGAAAGAAATAGAAGCTGTGAGTGAGTGAGAGAGAGAAGTTGTGAGTGAGAGAGAGAGAAAAGATGTGAGTGAGAGAGAGAAAGAGAAAGAGAAGCTGTGAGTGAGTGAGAGAGAGTGATAAAGAGAAGCTGTGAGTGATAGAGAGAGATAAAGAAAAGCTGTGAGTGAGAGAGAGAAAGAAGCTGGGAGTGAGTGAGAGAGAGAAAGAGAAGCTGTGAGTGAGAGAGAGAGAGAGAAGCTGTGAGTGAGAGAGAGAGAGAAGCTGTGAGTGAGAGAGAAAGAAAGAGAAACTGTGAGTGAGTGAGAGAGAGAAACTGTGAGTGAGAGAGAGAGAGAGAGAAAGAGTAGCTGTGAGTGAGAGAGAGAGAGAAAGTGAAGATGTGGGAGAGAGAAAGAGGTGTGAGTGAGTGAGAGAGAGAGAAGCTGTGAGTGAGAGAGAGAGAGAAAGAGAAGCTGTGACGGAGAGAGAGAGATAAAGACGAGCTGTGAGTTACAGAGAGACAGAGAAAGAGAAGCTGTGAGTGAGAGAGAGAAAGAGATGTGAGTGAGAGAGAGAAAGAGAAACTGTGAGTGAGAGAGAGAGAGAAAGAAAGACAAGCTGTGAGTGAGAGAGAGATAAAGAGAAGCTGTGAGTTAGAGAGAGACAGAGAAAGAGAAGCTGTGAGTGAGAGAGAGAGAGAGAAGCTGTGAGTGTGAGAGATAGAGATAGAGAAGATGTGAGTGAGAGAGAGAGAGAAAGAGAAACTGTGAGTGAGTGAGAGAGAGAAACTGTGAGTGAGAGAGAGAGAGAGAGAAAGAGAAGCTGTGAGTGAGAGAGAAAGAAAGAGAAGCTGTGAGTGAGAGAGAGAGAAGCTGTGAGTGAGAGAGAGATGGAGAAAGAGAAGCTGTGTGAGAGAGAGAGAGAAAGAGAAGCTGTGAGTGAGAGAGAGAGAGAAAGTGAAGATGTGGGAGAGAGAAAGAGGTGTGAGTGAGTGAGAGAGAGAGAGAAGCTGTGAGTGAGAGAGAGAGAGAAAGAGAAGCTGTGACTGAGAGAGAGAGATAAAGACAAGCTGTGAGTTAGAGAGAGACAGAGAAAGAGAAGCTGTGAGTGAGAGAGAGAGAGAGAAAGAAAGACAAGCTGTGAGTGAGAGAGAGAAAGAGAAACTGTGAGTGAGAGAGAGAGAGAAAGAAAGAAAAGCTGTGAGTGAGAGAGAGATAAAGAGAAGCTGTGAGTTAGAGAGAGACAGAGAAAGAGAAGCTGTGAGTGAGAGAGAGAGAGAGAAGCTGTGAGTGTGAGAGAGATAGAGATAGAGAAGCTGTGAGTGAGAGAGAGAGAGAGAAAGAAGCTGTGAGTGAGAGAGTGAGAGAAAGAGAAACTGTGAGTGAGAGAGAGAGGGTGAAAGAGAAACTGTGTGTGAGAGAGAGGGAGAAAAAGGGAAGCTGTGAGTGAGCGTGAGAGACAGAGAGAAGGTGTGACAGTGGGAGAGAGAGAGAGAAAGAGAAGCTGTGAGTGAGAGAGAGAGAAAGAAAGAAAGAGAAGCTGTGAGTGAGAGAGAGAGAGAAGCTGTGAGTGAGAGAGAGATGGAGAAAGAGAAGCTGTGTGAGAGAGAGAAAGAAAGAGAAGCTGTGAGTGAGAGAGAGATGGAGAAAGAGGAGCTGTGTGAGAGAGAGAAAGAAAGAGAAGCTGTGAGTGAGAGAGAGAGAGAAGCTGTGAGTGAGAGAGAGATGGAGAAAGAGAAGCTGTGAGTGAGAGAGAGAGGGAAAGAGAAGCTGTGAGTGTGAGAGAGAGACAGAGAAAGAGAAGCTGTGAGTGAGAGAGAGAGAGCTAGAAGCTGTGAGTGAGAGAGAGAGAGAAGCTGTGAGTGAGTGAGAGAAAGAGAAGCTGTGAGTGAGAGAGAGAAAGAGAAGCTGTGAGAGAGAGAGAAGCTGTGAGTGAGAGAGAAAGAAAGAAATAGAAGCTGTGAGTGAGTGAGAGAGAGAGAAGCTGTGAGTGAGAGAGAGAGAGAAGCTGTGAGTGAGATAGAGAGAGAGAGAAAGAGAAGCTGTGAGTGAGAGAGAGAGAGAGAAAGAGAAGCTGTGAGAGAGAGAAAGAGAAGCTGTGAGTGAGAGAGAAAGAGAAGCTGAGAGTGAGAGAGAGAGAGAAAGAGAAGCTGTGAGTGAGAGAGAGAGAGAAAGAGAAGCTGTGAGTGAGAGAGAGAGAGAAAGAAAGAGAAGCTGTGAGTGAGAGAGAGAGAAGCTGTGAGAGAGAGAGAGGGAGAAAGAGAAGCTGTGAGTGAGAGAGAGAGAAAGAGAAGCTGTGAGTGAGTGAGAGAGAGAGAGAGAAAGAGAAGCTGTGAGAGAGAAAGAAGTTGTGAGTGAGTGAGAGAGAGAGAAGCTGTGAGAGAGAGAGAGAGAGAGAGAAGCTGTGAGTGAGAGAGAAAGAGAGAGAAGGAGAAGCTGTGAGTGAGATAGAGAGAGAGAAAGAGAAGCTGTGAGTGAGAGAGAGAGAGAAGCTGTGAGTGAGAGAGAAAGAGAAGTTGTGAGTGAGAGAGAAAGAGAAGCTATGAGTTAGAGAGAGAGAGTGAAAGAGAAGCTGTGAGTGAGAGAGAGAGAGAGTGAGGAGCTGTGAGATAGAGAGAGAAAGAGAAGCTGTGAGTGAGAGAGAGAGAGAGAAACTGTGAGTGAGAGAGAAAGAGAAGCTGTGAGTGAGAGAGAAAGAGAAGCTGTGTGTGTGTGAGAGAGAGAGAAGCTGTGAGTGTGTGAGAGAGAAAGAGAAGCTGTGAGTGTGAGAGAGAGAGAAAGAGAAGCTGTGAGTGAGAGAGTGAGATAAAGAGAAGCTGTGAGTTAGAGAGAGACAGAGAAAGAGAAGCTGTGAGTGAGAGAGAGAGAAAAAAAGAAGCTGTGAGTGAGAGAGAGAGAGAGAGAAAGAGAAGCTGTGAGTGAGAGAGAGAGAGAGAGAAGCTGTGAGTGAGAGTGAGAGAGAAAGAGAAGCTGTGAGTGAGAGAGTGAGAGAAAGAGAAGCTGTGAGTGAGAGAGAGAGAAAGAAAGAGAAGCTGTGAGTGAGAGAGAGAAGCTGTGAGTGAGAGAGAGAGAAAGAGAAGCTCTGAGTGAGAGAGAGAGAAAGAGAAGCTGTGAGTGTGAGAGAGAGTGAGAAAAAGGGAATCTGTGAGAGAGCGTGAGAGAGAGAAGCTGTGACAGTGGGAGAGAGAAAGAGAGAAAGAGAAGCTGTGAGTGAGTGAGTGAGAGACAAGGTGTGAGTGAGAGAGTGAGAGAGAGAAGCTGTGAGTGAGAGAGAAAGAAAGATAGAGAAGCTGTGAGTGAGAGAGAGAGAGAAAGAGAAGCTGTGAGTGAGAGAGAGAGAGAAAGAGAAGCTGTGAGTGAGAGAGAGAGAAAGAAAGAGAAGCTGTGAGTGAGAGAGATAAAGAGAAGCTGTGAGTTAGAGAGAGACAGAGAAAGAGAAGCTGTGAGTGAGAGACAGAGAGAAAGAGAAGCTGTGTGTGTGAGAGAGAGAAGCTGTGAGTGAGTGAGAGAGAGAAAGAGAATATGTTATTGAGAGAGAGAAAGAGAAGCTGTGAGTGAGAGAGAGAGAGAAAGAGAAGCTGTGACTGAGAGAGAGATAAAGACAAGCTGTGAGTTAGAGAGAGACAGAGAGAGAGAGAGTAGCTGTGAGAGAGAAAGAGAGAGAAGCTGTGAGTGAGAGAGAGAGAAAGAGATGTGAGTGAGAGAGAGAAAGAGAATCTGTGAGTGAGAGAGAGAGAGAGAAAGAAAGAGAAGCTGTGAGTGAGAGAGAGATAAAGAGAAGCTGTGAGTTAGAGAGAGATAAAGAGAAGCTGTGAGTGAGAGAGAGAGAAAGAGAAGCTGTGAGTGTGTGTGAGAGAGAGAGAAGCTGTGAGTGAGAGAGAGAGAGAGAGAAAAGCTGTGAGTGAGGGAGTGAGAGAAAGAGAAGCTGTGAGTATGAGAGTGAGAAAGAGAGAGAAGCTGTGAGTGAGAGAGAGAGGGTGAAAGAGAAGCTGTGAGTGAGAGAGATAGAGTGTGAGGAGCTGTGAGATAGAGAGCGAAAGAGAAGCTGTGAGTGAGAGAGAGAGAGAAGCTGTGTGTGTGATAGAGAGAGAGAAGCTGTGAGTGAGAGAGAGGGAAAGAGAAGCTGTGAGTGAGAGAGAGAGAGAAAGAGAAGCTGTGAGTGAGAGAGTGAGATAAAGAGAAGCTGTGAGTTAGAGAGAGACAGAGAAAGAGAAGCTGTGAGTGAGAGAGAGAGAGAAAGAGAAGCTGTGAGTGAGAGAGAGAGAGAGAAGCTGTGAGTGAGAGTGAGAGAGAAAGAGAAGCTGTGAGTGAGAGAGTGAGAGAAAGAGAAGCTGTGAGTGAGAGAGAAAGCTGTGAGTGAGTGAGAGAGAGAGAAGCTGTGAGTGAGAGAGAGAAAGAGAAGCTGTGAGTGAGAGAAAGAGAGAGAGAGAAAGAGAAGCTGTGAGTGAGAGAGAGATAAAGAGAAGCTGTGAGTTAGAGAGAGAGAGAAAGAGAAGGTGTGAGTGAGAGAGAGAGAGAAAGAGAAGCTGTGTGAGAGAGAGAATCTGTGAGTGAGAGAGAGAGAGAGAGAAAGAGAAGATGTCAGTGAGAGAGGGAGAGAGAGAGAGAAGCTGTGAGTGAGTGAGAGAGAGAAAGATAAGCTGTGTGAGAGAGGGAGAGAAAGAGAAGCTGTGAGTGAGAGAGAGAGAGAGAGTGAGAAGCTGTGAGTGAGAGAGAAAGAGAGAGAAGCTGTGAGTGAGAGAGAGAGAGAGAGAAAGAGAAGCTGTGAGTGAGAGAGAGAGAGAAAGAGAAGCTGTGAGAGAGAGAGAAGCTGTGAGTGAGAGAGAAAGAAAGAAATAGAAGCTATGAGTGAGTGAGAGAGAAGCTGTGAGTGAGAGAGAGAGAGAAGCTGTGAGTGAGAGAGACAGAGAGAAAGAGAAGCTGTGAGTGAGAGAGAGAGAGAAAGAGAAGCTGTGAGTGAGATAGAAAGAGAAGCTGTGACTGAGAGAGAAAGAGAAGCTGTGAGTGAGAGAGATAGAGAAAGAGAAGCTGTGAGTGAGAGAGAGAGAAAGAGAAGCTGTGAGTGAGAGAGAGAGAGAGAAAGAGAAGCTGTGAGAGAGAGAGAGAAGCTGTGAGTGAGAGAGAAAGAAATAAATAGAAGCTGTGAGTGAGTGAGAGAGAGAGAAGCTGTGAGTGAGAGAGAGAGAGAAGCTGTGAGTGAGAGAGAAAGGGAAAGAGAGGCTGTGAGTGAGAGAGAGAGAGAAAGTGAAGCTGTGAGTGAGAGAGAGAAAGAGAAGATGTGTGAGAGAGAGAGAGAAGCTGTGAGTGAGAGAGACAGAAAGAAATAGAAGCTGTGAGTGAGTGAGAGAGAGAGAAGCTGTGAGTGAGTGAGAGAGAGAAGCTGTGAGTGAGAGAGAAAGAGAAGCTGTGAGTGAGAGAGAGAGAGAAAGAGAAGCTGTGACTGAGAGAGAGATAAAGACAAGCTGTGAGTTAGAGAGAGACAGAGAGAGAGAGAGTAGCTGTGAGAGAGAAAGAGAGAGAAGCTGTGAGTGAGAGAGAGAGAAAGAGATGTGAGTGAGAGAGAGAAAGAGAATCTGTGAGTGAGAGAGAGAGAGAGAAAGAAAGAGAAGCTGTGAGTGAGAGAGAGATAAAGAGAAGCTGTGAGTTAGAGAGAGATAAAGAGAAGCTGTGAGTGAGAGAGAGAGAAAGAGAAGCTGTGAGTGTGTGTGAGAGAGAGAGAAGCTGTGAGAGAGAGAGAGAGAGAAAAGCTGTGAGTGAGGGAGTGAGAGAAAGAGAAGCTGTGAGTATGAGAGTGAGAAAGAGAGAGAAGCTGTGAGTGAGAGAGAGAGGGTGAAAGAGAAGCTGTGAGTGAGAGAGATAGAGTGTGAGGAGCTGTGAGATAGAGAGCGAAAGAGAAGCTGTGAGTGAGAGAGAGAGAGAAGCTGTGTGTGTGATAGAGAGAGAGAAGCTGTGAGTGAGAGAGAGAGAAAGAGAAGCTGTGAGTGAGAGAGAGAGAGAAAGAGAAGCTGTGAGTGAGAGAGTGAGATAAAGAGAAGCTGTGAGTTAGAGAGAGACAGAGAAAGAGAAGCTGTGAGTGAGAGAGAGAGAGAGAAAGAGAAGCTGTGAGTGAGAGAGAGAGAGAGAAGCTGTGAGTGAGAGTGAGAGAGAAAGAGAAGCTGTGAGTGAGAGAGTGAGAGAAAGAGAAGCTGTGAGTGAGAGAGAAAGCTGTGAGTGAGTGAGAGAGAGAGAAGCTGTGAGTGAGAGAGAGAAAGAGAAGCTGTGAGTGAGAGAAAGAGAGAGAGAGAAAGAGAAGCTGTGAGTGAGAGAGAGATAAAGAGAAGCTGTGAGTGAGCGTGAGAGAGAGAGAAAGAGAAGGTGTGAGTGAGAGAGAGAGAGAAAGAGAAGCTGTGTGAGAGAGAGAATCTGTGAGTGAGAGAGAGAGAGAGAGAGAAAGAGAAGATGTCAGTGAGAGAGGGAGAGAGAGAGAGAAGCTGTGAGTGAGAGAGAGAGAGAAAGATAAGCTGTGTGAGAGAGGGAGAGAAAGAGAAGCTGTGAGTGAGAGAGAGAGAGAGTGAGAAGCTGTGAGTGAGAGAGAAAGAGAGAGAAGCTGTGAGTGAGAGAGAGAGAGAGAGAGAGAAGCTGTGAGTGAGAGAGAGAGAGAAAGAGAAGCTGTGAGAGAGAGAGAAGCTGTGAGTGAGAGAGAAAGAAAGAAATAGAAGCTATGAGTGAGTGAGAGAGAAGCTGTGAGTGAGAGAGAGAGAGAAGCTGTGAGCGAGAGAGACAGAGAGAAAGAGAAGCTGTGAGTGAGAGAGAGAGAGAAAGAGAAGCTGTGAGTGAGATAGAAAGAGAAGCTGTGACTGAGAGAGAAAGAGAAGCTGTGAGTGAGAGAGATAGAGAAAGAGAAGCTGTGAGTGAGAGAGAGAGAAAGAGAAGCTGTGAGTGAGAGAGAGAGAGAAAGAGAAGCTGTGAGAGAGAGAGAGAAGCTGTGAGTGAGAGAGAAAGAAATAAATAGAAGCTGTGAGTGAGTGAGAGAGAGAGAAGCTGTGAGTGAGAGAGAGAGAGAAGCTGTGAGTGAGAGAGAAAGGGAAAGAGAGGCTGTGAGTGAGAGAGAGAGAGAAAGTGAAGCTGTGAGTGAGAGAGTGAAAGAGAAGATGTGTGTGAGAGAGAGAGAAGCTGTGAGTGAGAGAGACAGAAAGAAATAGAAGCTGTGAGTGAGTGAGAGAGAGAGAAGCTGTGAGTGAGAGAGAGAGAGAAGCTGTGAGTGAGAGAGAGAGAGAAGCTGTGAGTGAGAGAGAGAGAGAGAGAGAGAGAGAGAGAGAAGCTGTGAGTGAGAGAGAGAGAGAGAAAGAGAAGCTGTGAGAGAGAGAAAGAGAAGCTGTGAGTGAGAGAGAAAGAGAAGCTGTGAGTGAGAGAGAGAGAGAAAGAGAAGCTGTGAGTGAGAGAGAGAGAGAAGCGGTGAGTGAGAGAGAGAGAGAAAGAGAAGCTGTGAGAGAGAGAGAGAGAAGCTGTGAGTGAGAGAGAAAGAAAGAAATAGAAGCTGTGAGTGAGTGAGAGAGAGAGAAGCTGTGAGTGAGTGAGAGAGAGAGAAGCTGTGAGTGAGAGAGAAAGGGAAAGAGAGGCTGAGTGAAAGAGATAGAGAGAAGCTGTGAGTGAGAGAGAGAGAGAAGCTGTGAGTGAGAGAGAGAGAGAAGCTTAGTGAGAGAGAGATAAAGAGAAGCTGTGAGTTAGAGAGAGAGAGAAAGAGAAGCTGTGAGTGAGACAGAGAGAAAGAGAAACTGTGTGTGTGTGAGAGAGAGAGAATCTGTGAGTGAGAGAGAGAGAGAGAGAGAAGCTGTGAGTGAGAGAGAAAGCTGTGAGTGAGAGAGAAAGAGAAAGAGAAGCTGTGAGTGAGAGAGAGAGAAGCTGTGAGTGAGAGAGAGAGAGAGAAACTGTGAGTGAGAGAGAGAGAGAAGCTGTGAGTGAGTGAGTGAGAGAGAGAGAAGCTGTGAGTGAGAGAGAGAAATAAAGAGAAGCTGTGAGTGAGTGAGAGAGATAGAGAAAGAGAAGCTGTGAGTGAGAGAGAGAGAAAGAGAAGCTGTGAGTGTGAGAGAGAGATTAAGAGAAGCTGTGAGTTTGAGAGAGACAGATAAAGAGAAGCTGTGAGTGAGAGAGTGAGAGAGAAAGAGAAGCTATGAGTGAGAGAGAGAGAGAAAGAGAAGCTTGAGTGAGAGAGAGAGAAAGAAAGAGATGCTGTGAGTGAGAGAGAGAGGGTGAAAGAGAAGCTGTGATTGTGAGAGAGAGGGAGAAAAAGGGAAGCTGTCAGTGAGCATGAGAGAGAGAGAGAAGCTGTGACAGTGGGAGAGAGAGAAAGAGAAGCTGTGAGTGAGTGAGAGAGAAAGAAAGAGAAGCTATGAGTGAGAGAGAGAGAAGCTGTAAGGGAGAGAGAGAGGGAGAAAGAGAAGCTGTGAGAGAGAGAGAGAAAGAGAAGCTGTGAGTGAGAGAGACAGACAGAGAAAGAGAAGCTGTGAGTGAGAGAGAGAGAGCTAGAAGGTGTGAGTGAGTGAGAGAGAGAGAAGCTGTGAGTGAGAGAGAGAAAGAGAAGCTGTGAGTGAGAGAGAGAGAAAGAGAAGCTGTGAGTGAGAGAGAGAGAGAATGAGAAGCTGTGAGATAGCGAGAGAAAGAGAAGCTGTGAGTGAGAGAGAGAGAGAGAAGCTGTGAGTGAGAGAGAAAGAGAAGCTGTGAGTGAGAGAGAAAGAGAAGCTGTGTGTGTGTGAGAGAGAGAGAAGCTGTGAGTGAGAGAGAGAGAAAGAGAAGCTGTGAGTGTGTGTGTGAGAGAGAAGCTGTGAGTGAGTGAGAGAGAGAAGCTGTGAGTGAGAGAGAAAGAATTGAAAGAGAAGTTGTGAGTGAGAGAGAGAGAGAGAGAAACTGTGAGTGAGAGAGAGAGAGAAAGAGAAGCTTAGAGTGAGAGAGAGAGAGAAAGAAAGAGAAGCTGTGAGTGAGAGAGAAGCTGTGAGTGAGAGAGAGAGGGAGAAAGAGAAGCTGTGAGTGAGAGAGAGAGAGAAAGAGAAGCTGTGAGTGAGAGAGAGAGAGAGAGAGAGAAAGAGAAGCTGTGTGTGTGTGAGAGAGAGAAGCTGTGAGTGAGAGTCAGAGAGAAGGAGAAGCTGTGAGTGAGATAGAGAGAGAGAAAGAGAAGCTGTGAGTGAGAGAGAGAGAAGCTGTGAGTGAGAGAGAAAGAGAAGCTGTGAGTGAGAGAGAAAGAGAAGCTATGAGTTAGAGAGAGAGAGTGAAAGAGAAGCTGTGAGTGAGAGAGAGAGAGAATGAGAAGCTGTGAGATAGCGAGAGAAAGAGAAGGTGTGAGTGAGTGAGAGAGAGAGAAGCTGTGAGTGAGAGAGAAAGAGAAGCTGTGAGTGATAGAGAAAGAGAAGCTGTGTGTGTGAGAGAGAGAGAAGCTGTGAGTGAGAGAGAGAGAAAGAGAAGTTGTGAGTGAGAGAGAGAGAGAAAGTGAAGCTGTGAGTGAGAGAGTGAGATAAAGAGAAGCTGTGAGTTAGAGAGAGACAGAGAAAGAGAAGCTATGAGTGAGAGAGAGAGAGAGAGATGAAGAAGCTGTGAGTGAGAGAGAGAGAGAGAGAAGCTGTGAGTGAGAGTGAGAGAGAAAGAGAAGCTGTGAGTGAGAGAGTGAGAGAAAGAGAAGCTGTGAGTGAGAGAGAGAGAAAGAAAGAGAAGCTGTGAGTGAGAGAGAGAAGGTGTGAGTGAGAGAGAGAGAGAAAGAGAAGCTGTGAGTGAGAGAGAGAGAGAGAAGCTGTGAGTGAGAGAGAAAGAGAAGCTATGAGTTAGAGAGAGAGAATGAAAGAGAATCTGTGAGTGAGAGAGAGAGAGAATGAGAAGCTGTGAGACAGCGAAAGAAAGAGAAGCTGTGAGTGAGAGAGAGAGAGAGAAGCTGTGAGTGAGAGAGAAAGAGAAGCTGTGAGTGAGAGTGAGAAAGAGCAGCTGTGAGTGAGAGACAGAGAAAGAGAAGCTGTGAGTGAGAGAGTGAGATAAAGAGAAGCTGTGAGTTAGAGAGAGACAGAGAAAGAGGCTGTGAGTGAGAGAGAGAGAGAAGAAGAAGCTGTGAGAGAGAGAGAGAGAGAAGCTGTGAGTGAGAGAGAGAGAAAGAAAGACAATATGTCAGTGAGAGAGGGAGAGAGAGAGAGAAGCTGTGAGTGAGAGAAAGAGAGAAAGATATGCTGTGTGAGAGAGGGAGAGAAAGAGAAGCTGTGAGTGAGAGAGACAGACAGAGAAAGAGAAGCTGTGAGTGAGAGAGAGAGAGCTAGAAGCTGTGAGTGAGTGAGAGAGAGAGAAGCTGTGAGTGAGAGAGAGAAAGAGCAGCTGTGAGTGAGAGAGAGAGAAAGAGAAGCTGTGAGTGAGAGAGAGAGAAGCTGTGAGTGAGAGAGAGAAAGAGCAGCTGTGAGTGAGAGAGAGAGAAAGAGAACCTGTGAGTGAGAGAGAGATAAAGAGAAGCTGTGAGTGAGAGAGAGAGATAAAGAGAAGCTGTGAGTGTGTGAGAGAGAAGCTGTGAGTGAGAGAGAGAGGGAGAAAGTGAAGCGGTGAGTGAGAGAGAGAGAGAAAGAGAAGCTGTGAGAGAGAGAGAGAAAAAAAAGAATCTGTGAGTGAGAGAGAGAGAGAGAGTAAAGCTGTGAGTGAGAGTGAGATAAAGAGAAGCTGTGAGTTAGAGAGAGACAGAGAAAGAGAAGCTGTGAGTGAGAGAGAGAGAGAAGAAGAAGCTGTGAGTGAGAGAGAGAGAGAGAAAGAGAAGCTGTGAGTGAGAGAGAGCGAGAGAAGCTGTGAGTGAGTGTGAGAGAGAAAGAGAGGCTGTGAGTGAGAGAAAGAGAAGCTGTGAGTGAGAGAGAGAGAAAGAAAGAGAAGCTGTGAGAGAGAGAGAGAAGCTGTGAGTGAGAGAGAGAGAAAGAGGAGCTGTGAGTGAGAGAGAGAGAAAGAGAAGCTGTGAGTGAGAGAGAGAGAGAAAGAGAAGCTGTGTGTGAGAGAGAGAATCTGTGAGTGAGAGAGAGAGAGAAAGAAAGACAAGATGTCAGTGAGAGAGGGAGAGAGAGAGAGAAGCTGTGAGTGAGAGAGAGAGAGAAAGATATGCTGTGTGAGAGAGGGAGAGAAAGAGAAGCTATGAGTGAGAGAGACAGACAGAGAAAGAGAAGCTGTGAATGAGAGAGAGAGAGCTAGAAGCTGTGAGTGAGTGAGAGAGAGAGAAGCTGTGAGTGAGAGAGAGAAAGAGCAGCTGTGAGTGAGAGAGAGAGAAAGAGAAGCTGTAAGTGAGAGAGAGATAAAGAGAAGCTGTGAGTTAGAGAGAGAGAGAAAGAGAAGCTGTGAGTGTGTGAGAGAGAAGCTGTGAGTGAGAGAGAGAGGGAGAAAGTGAAGCGGTGAGTGAGAGAGAGAGAAAGAGAAGCTGTGAGAGAGAGAGAGAGAGAAAAAAAGAATCTGTGAGTGAGAGAGAGAGAGAGAAGCTGTGAGTGAGAGAGAGATAAAGAGAAGCTGTGAGTTAGAGAGAGACAGAGAAAGAGAAGCTGTGAGTGAGAGAGAGAGAGAAAGAGAAGCTGTGTGTGTGAGAGAGAGAGAAGCTGTGAGTGAGAGAGAGAGAGAAAGAGAAGATGTTAGTGAGAGAGTGAGAGAGAGAAAGAGAAGCTGTGAGTGAGAGAGAGAGAAGCTGTGAGTGAGAGAGAGAGAGAGAAAGAGAAGGTGTGTGTGAGAGAGAGAAAGAGAAGCTGTGAGTGAGAGAGAGAGAGAAGATGTGAGTGAGAGAGAGAGAGAAGATGTGAGTGAGAGAGAGAAAGAAAGAGAAAGAGAAGCTGTGAGTGAGTGAGAGAGAGTGATAAAGAGAAGCTGTGAGTGATAGAGAGAGATAAAGAAAAGCTGTGAGTGAGAGAGAGAAAGAGAAGCTGGGAGTGAGTGAGAGAGAGAAAGAGAAGCTGTGAGTGAGAGAGAGAGAGTGAAGCTGTGAGTGAGAGAGAGAGAGAAGCTGTGAGTGAGAGAGAAAGAAAGAAAGAGAAACTGTGAGTGAGTGAGAGAGAGAAACTGTGAGTGAGAGAGAGAGAGAGAAAGAGAAGCTGTGAGTGAGAGAGAGAGAGAAAGTGAAGATGTGGGAGAGAGAAAGAGGTGTGAGTGAGTGAGAGAGAGAGAGAGAAGCTGTGAGTGAGAGAGAGAGAGAAAGAGAAGCTGTGACTGAGAGAGAGAGATAAAGACGAGCTGTGAGTTAGAGAGAGACAGAGAAAGAGAAGCTGTGAGTGAGAGAGAGAAAGAGATGTGAGTGAGAGAGAGAAAGAGAAACTGTGAGTGAGAGAGAGAGAGAAAGAAAGACAAGCTGTGAGTGAGAGAGAGATAAAGAGAAGCTGTGAGTTAGAGAGAGACAGAGAAAGAGAAGCTGTGAGTGAGAGAGAGAGAGAGAAGCTGTGAGTGTGAGAGAGATAGAGATAGAGAAGCTGTGAGTGAGAGAGAGAGAGAAAGAGAAACTGTGAGTGAGTGAGAGAGAGAAACTGTGAGTGAGAGAGAGAGAGAGAGAAAGAGAAGCTGTGAGTGAGAGAGAAAGAAAGAGAAGCTGTGAGTGAGAGAGAGAGAAGCTGTGAGTGAGAGAGAGATGGAGAAAGAGAAGCTGTGTGAGAGAGAGAAAGAAAGAGAAGCTGTGAGTGAGAGAGAGAGAGAAAGTGAAGATGTGGGAGAGAGAAAGAGGTGTGAGTGAGTGAGAGAGAGAGAGAAGCTGTGAGTGAGAGAGAGAGAGAAAGAGAAGCTGTGACTGAGAGAGAGAGATAAAGACAAGCTGTGAGTTAGAGAGAGACAGAGAAAGAGAAGCTGTGAGTGAGAGAGAGAGAGAGAAAGAAAGACAAGCTGTGAGTGAGAGAGAGAAAGAGAAACTGTGAGTGAGAGAGAGAGAGAAAGAAAGACAAGCTGTGAGTGAGAGAGAGATAAAGAGAAGCTGTGAGTTAGAGAGAGACAGAGAAAGAGAAGCTGTGAGTGAGAGAGAGAGAGAGAAGCTGTGAGTGTGAGAGAGATAGAGATAGAGAAGCTGTGAGTGAGAGAGAGAGAGAAAGAAGCTGTGAGTGAGAGAGTGAGAGAAAGAGAAACTGTGAGTGAGAGAGAGAGGGTGAAAGAGAAACTGTGTGTGAAAGAGAGGGAGAAAAAGGGAAGCTGTGAGTGAGCGTGAGAGAGAGAGAGAAGGTGTGACAGTGGGAGAGAGAGAGAGAAAGAGAAGCTGTGAGTGAGAGAGAGAGAAAGAAAGAAAGAGAAGCTGTGAGTGAGAGAGAGAGAGAAGCTGTGAGTGAGAGAGAGATGGAGAAAGAGAAGCTGTGTGAGAGAGAGAAAGAAAGAGAAGCTGTGAGTGAGAGAGAGATGGAGAAAGAGGAGCTGTGTGAGAGAGAGAAAGAAAGAGAAGCTGTGAGTGAGAGAGAGAGAGAGAAGCTGTGAGTGAGAGAGAGATGGAGAAAGAGAAGCTGTGAGTGAGAGAGAGAGGGAAAGAGAAGCTGTGAGTGTGAGAGAGAGACAGAGAAAGAGAAGCTGTGAGTGAGAGAGAGAGAGCTAGAAGCTGTGAGTGAGAGAGAGAGAGAAGCTGTGAGTGAGTGAGAGAAAGAGAAGCTGTGAGTGAGAGAGAGAGAGAAAGAGAAGCTGTGTGAGAGAGAGAAGCTGTGAGTGAGAGAGAAAGAAAGAAATAGAAGCTGTGAGTGAGTGAGAGAGAGAGAAGCTGTGAGTGAGAGAGAGAGAGAAGCTGTGAGTGAGATAGAGAGAGAGAGAAAGAGAAGCTGTGAGTGAGAGAGAGAGAGAGCAAGAGAAGCTGTGAGAGAGAGAAAGAGAAGCTGTGAGTGAGAGAGAAAGAGAAGCTGAGAGTGAGAGAGAGAGAGAGAGAGAAGCTGTGAGTGAGAGAGAGAGAGAAAGAGAAGCTGTGAGTGAGAGAGAGAGAGAAAGAAAGAGAAGCTGTGAGTGAGAGAGAGAGAAGCTGTGAGTGAGAGAGAGAGGGAGAAAGAGAAGCTGTGAGTGAGAGAGAGAGAAAGAGAAGCTGTGAGTGAGAGAGAGAGAGAGAAAGAGAAGCTGTGAGAGAGAAAGAAGTTGTGAGTGAGTGAGAGAGAGAGAAGCTGTGTGTGAGAGAGAGAGAGAAGCTGTGAGTGAGAGAGAAAGAGAGAAGGAGAAGCTGTGAGTGAGATAGAGAGAGAGAAAGAGAAGCTGTGAGTGAGAGAGAGAGAGAAGCTGTGAGTGAGAGAGAAAGAGAAGTTGTGAGTGAGAGAGAAAGAGAAGCTATGAGTTAGAGAGAGAGAGTGAAAGAGAAGCTGTGAGTGAGAGAGAGAGAGAGTGAGGAGCTGTGAGATAGAGAGAAAGAGAAGCTGTGAGTGAGAGAGAGAGAGAGAAACTGTGAGTGAGAGAGAAAGAGAAGCTGTGAGTGAGAGAGAGAGAGAAGCTGTGTGTGTGTGTGAGAGAGAGAAGCTGTGAGTGTGTGAGAGAGAAAGAGAAGCTGTGAGTGTGAGAGAGAGAGAAAGAGAAGCTGTGAATGAGAGAGTGAGATAAAGAGAAGCTGTGAGTTAGAGAGAGACAGAGAAAGAGAAGCTGTGAGTGAGAGAGAGAGAAAAAAGAAGCTGTGAGTGAGAGAGAGAGAGAGAGAAAGAGAAGCTGTGAGTGAGAGAGAGAGAGAGAGAAGCTGTGAGTGAGAGTGAGAGAGAAAGAGAAGCTGTGAGTGAGAGAGTGAGAGAAAGAGAAGCTGTGAGTGAGAGAGAGAGAAAGAAAGAGAAGCTGTGAGTGAGAGAGAGAAGCTGTGAGTGAGAG
Organism: Bradypodion ventrale; assembly: GCA_035047345.1. Taxonomy (NCBI): domain Eukaryota; kingdom Metazoa; phylum Chordata; class Lepidosauria; order Squamata; family Chamaeleonidae; genus Bradypodion; species Bradypodion ventrale. Next base: position 6,621,876 of record JAWDJE010000018.1, on the reverse strand, counting down.
AGAGAGAAAGAGAAGCTCTGAGTGAGAGAGAGAGAAAGAGAAGCTGTGAGTGTGAGAGAGAGTGAGAAAAAGGGAAGCTGTGAGAGAGCGTGAGAGAGAGAAGCTGTGACAGTGGGAGAGAGAAAGAGAGAAAGAGAAGCTGTGAGTGAGTGAGTGAGAGACAAGGTGTGAGTGAGAGAGTGAGAGAGAGAAGCTGTGAGTGAGAGAGAAAGAAAGATAGAGAAGCTGTGAGTGAGAGAGAGAGAGAAAGAGAAGCTGTGAGTGAGAGAGAGAGAGAAAGAGAAGCTGTGAGTGAGAGAGAGAGAAAGAAAGAGAAGCTGTGAGCGAGAGAGATAAAGAGAAGCTGTGAGTTAGAGAGAGACAGAGAAACAGAAGCTGTGAGTGAGAGACAGAGAGAAAGAGAAGCTGTGTGTGTGAGAGAGAGAAGCTGTGAGTGAGTGAGAGAGAGAAAGAGAATATGTTATTGAGAGAGAGAAAGAGAAGCTGTGAGTGAGAGAGAGAGAGAAAGAGAAGCTGTGACTGAGAGAGAGATAAAGACAAGCTGTGAGTTAGAGAGAGACAGAGAGAGAGAGTAGCTGTGAGTGAGAAAGAGAGAGAAGCTGTGTGTGAGAGAGAGAGAAAAAGATGTGAGTGAGAGAGAGAAAGAGAATCTGTGAGTGAGAGAGAGAGAGAGAAAGAAAGAGAAGCTGTGAGTGAGAGAGAGATAAAGAGAAGCTGTGAGTTAGAGAGAGATAAAGAGAAGCTGTGAGTGAGAGAGAGAGAAATAGAAGCTGTGAGTGTGTGAGAGAGAGAGAGAAGCTGTGAGTGAGAGAGAGAGAGAGAGAGAAAAGCTGTGAGTGAGGGAGTGAGAGAAAGAGAAGCTGTGAGTATGAGAGTGAGAAAGAGAGAGAAGCTGTGAGTGAGAGAGAGAGGGTGAAAGAGAAGCTGTGATTGTGAGAGAGAGGAAGAAGAAGGGAAGCTGTGAGTGAGCGTGAGAGAGAGAGAGAGAAGCTGTGACAGTGGGAGAGAGAGAGAGAAAGAGAAGCTGTGAGTGAGAGAGAGAGAGAGAGAAGCTGTGAGTGAGAGAGAGAGGGAGAAAGAGAAGCTGTGAGTGAGAAGAGAGGGAAAGAGAAGCTGTGAGTGAGAAAGAGAGACAGAGAAAGAGAAGCTCTGAGTGAGAGAGAGAGAGAGCTAGAAGCTGTGAGTGAGTGAGAGAGAGAAAGAGAAGCTGTGAGTGCGAGAGAGAGAGAAAGAGAAGCTGTGAGTGAGAGAGAAATAAAGAGAAGCTGTGAGTTAGAGAGAGAGAGAAAGAGAAGCTGTGAGTGAGAGAGAGAGAGAAAAAGAGAATCTCTGAGTGAGAGAGAGAGAAGCTGTGAGTAAGAGAGAGAAAGAGAAGCTGTGAGTGAGAGAGAGAGAGAGAGAAAGAGATGCTGTGAGTGAAAGAGAGAGAGAGAGAAAGAGAAGCTGTGAGTGAGAGAGAGATAAAGAGAAGCTGTGAGAGAGAGAGACAGAGAAAGAGCTGTGAGTGAGAGAGAGAGAAAGAGAAGCTGTGAGAGAGAGAGAGAAGCTGTGAGTGAGAGAGAGAGAAAGAATAGATGATAGTGAGAGAGTGAGAGAGAGAAAGAGAAGCTGTGAGTGAGAGAGAGAGAGAGAAAGAGAAGTTGTGACTGAGAGAGAGAGATAAAGACAAGCTGTGAGTTAGAGAGAGACAGAGAAAGAGAAGCTGTGAGTGAGAGAGAGAAAGAGATGTGAGTGAGAGAGAGAAAGAGAAACTGTGAGTGAGAGAGAGAGAGAGAAAGAAAGACAAGCTGTGAGTGAGAGAGAGATAAAGAGAAGCTGTGAGTTAGAGAGAGAGAGAAAGAGAAGCTGTGAGTGAGAGAGAGAGAGAAGCTGTGAGTGTGAGAGAGATAGAGATAGAGAAGCTGTGAGTGAGAGAGAGAGAGAGAAAGAGAAGCTGTGAGTGAGAGAGTGAGAGAGTGAGAGAAAGAGAAACTGTGAGTGAGAGAGAGAGGGTGAAAGAGAAACTGTGTGTAAGAGAAAGGGAGAAAAAGGGAAGCTGTGAGTGAGCGTGAGAGAGAGAGAGAGAAGGTGTGACAGTGGGAGAGAGAGAGAGAAAGAGAAGCTGTGAGTGAGAGAGAGAGAAAGAAAGAAAGAGAAGCTGTGAGTGAGAGAGAGAGAGAAGCTGTGAGTGAGAGAGAGATGGAGAAAGAGAAGCTGTGTGAGAGAGAGAAAGAAAGAGAAGCTGTGAGTGAGAGAGAGAGAGAAGCTGTGAGTGAGAGAGAGATGGAGAAAGAGAAGCTGTGAGTGAGAGAGAGAGGGAAAGAGAAGCTGTGAGTGAGAGAGAGAGAGCTAGAAGCTGTGAGTGAGAGAGAGAGAGAAGCTGTGAGTGAGTGAGAGAAAGAGAAGCTGTGAGTGAGAGAGAGAGAGAGAAAGAGAAGCTGTGAGAGAGAGAGAGAAGCTGTGAGTGAGAGAGAAAGAAAGAACTAGAAGCTGTGAGTGAGTGAGAGAGAGAGAAGCTGTGAGTGAGAGAGAGAGAGAAGCTGTGAGTGAGAGAGAGAGAGAGAAAGAGAAGCTGTGAGTGAGAGAGAGAGAGAAAGAGAAGCTGTGAGAGAGAGAAAGAGAAGCTGTGAGTGAGAGAGAAAGAGAAGCTGAGAGTGAGAGAGAGAGAGAAAGAGAAGCTGTGAGTGAGAGAGAGAGAGAGAAAGAGAAGCTGTGAGTGAGAGAGAGAGAGAAAGAAAGAGAAGCTGTGAGTGAGAGAGAGAGAAGCTGTGAGTGAGAGAGAGAGGGAGAAAGAGAAGCTGTGAGTGAGAGAGAGAGAAAGAGAAGCTGTGAGTGAGAGAGAGAGAGAGAAAGAGAAGCTGTGAGAGAGAAAGAAGTTGTGAGTGAGTGAGAGAGAGAGAAGCTGTGAGAGAGAGAGAGAGAGGCTGTGAGTGAGAGAGAAAGAGAGAGAGAGAAGGAGAAGCTGTGAGTGAGATAGAGAGAGAGAAAGAGAAAGAGAAGCTGTGAGTGAGAGAGAGAGAAGCTGTGAGTGAGAGAGAAAGAGGTTGTGAGTGAGAGAGAAAGAGAAGCTATGAGTTAGAGAGAGAGAGTGAAAGAGAAGCTGTGAGTGAGAGAGAGAGAGAGTGAGGAGCTGTGAGATAGAGAGAGAAAGAGAAGCTGTGAGTGAGAGAGAGAGAGAAACTGTGAGTGAGAGAGAAAGAGAAGCTGTGAGTGTGAGAGAAAGAGAAGCTGTGTGTGTGTGAGAGAGAGAGAAGCTGTGAGTGAGAGAGAGAGAAAGAGAAGCTGTGAGTGAGAGAGAGAGAGAAAGAGAAGCTGTGAGTGAGAGAGTGAGATAAAGAGAAGCTGTGAGTTAGAGAGAGACAGAGAAAGAGAAGCTGTGAGTGAGAGAGTGAGAAAAAAAGAAGCTGTGAGTGAGAGAGAGAGAGAGAGAGAAAGAGAAGCTGTGAGTGAGAGAGAGAGAGAAGCTGTGAGTGAGAGTGAGAGAGAAAGAGAAGCTGTGAGTGAGAGAGTGAGAGAAAGAGAAGCTGTGAGTGAGAGAGAGAGAAAGAAGGAGAAGCTGTGTGAGAGAGAGAAGCTGTGAGTGAGAGAGAGAAAAAGAGAAGCTCTGAGTGAGAGAGAGAGAAAGAGAAGCTGTGAGTGTGAGAGAGAGTGAGAAAAAGTGAAACTGTGAGTGAGCGTGAGAGAGAGAAGCTGTGACAGTGGGAGAGAGAAAGAGAGAAAGAGAAGCTGTGAGTGAGAGAGAGAGAAAGAAAGAGAAGTTATGAGTGAGAGAGAGAGAAGCTGTGAGTGAGAGAGAGAAGGAGAAAGAGAATCTGTGAGTGAGAGAGAGAGAGAGAGTAGCTGTGAGTGAGAGAGAGAGAGAGAAGCTGTGAGTGAGTGAGAGAGAGAGAGAAGCTGTGAGTGAGAGAGAGAAAGAGAAGCTGTGAGTGAGAGAAAGAGAGAGAGAGAAAGAGAAGCTGTGAGTGAGAGAGAGATAAAGAGAAGCTGTGAGTTAGAGAGAGAGAGAAAGAGAAGCTGTGAGTGAGTGAGAGAGAGAAAGAGAAGCTGTGTGAGAGAGAGAATCTGTGAGTGAGAGAGAGAGAGAGAAAGAAAGAGAAGATGTCAGTGAGAGAGGGAGAGAGAGAGAGAGAAGCTGTGAGTGAGAGAGAGAGAGAAAGATAAGCTGTGTGAGAGAGGGAGAGAAAGAGAAGCTGTGAGTGAGAGAGAGAGAGTGTGTGAGAAGCTGTGAGTGAGAGAGAGAGAGAGAAGCTGTGAGTGAGAGAAAGAGAGAGAGAAAGAGAAGCTGTGAGTGAGAGAGAGAGAAAGAGAAGCTGTGAGAGAGAGAGAGAGAAGCTGTGAGTGAGAGAGAAAGAAAGAAATAGAAGCTGTGAGTGAGTGAGAGAGAGAGAGAGAAGCTGTGAGTGAGAGAGAGAGAAGCTGTGAGTGAGAGAGAGAGAGAGAAAGAGAAGCTGTGAGTGAGAGAGAGAGAGAAAGAGAAGCTGTGAGAGAGAGAAAGAGAAGCTGTGAGTGAGAGAGAAAGAGAAGCTGTGAGTGAGAGAGAGAGAAAGAGAAGCTGTGAGTGAGAGAGAGAAAGAGAAGCTGTGAGTGAGAGAGAGAGAGAGAGAGAAGCTGTGAGTGAGAGAGAAAGAAAGAAATAGAAGCTGTGAGTGAGAGAGAGAGAGAGAAGCTGTGAGTGAGAGAGAAAGGGAAAGAGAGGCTGTGAGTGAGATAGAGAGAGAGAAAGAGAAGCTGTGTGAGAGAGAGAGAAGCTGTGAGTGAGAGAGAAAGAAAGAAATAGAAGCTGTGAGTGAGTGAGAGAGAGAGAAGCTGTGAGTGAGAGAGAGAGAGAAGCTGTGAGTGAGAGAGAGAGAGAGAAAGAGAAGCTGTGAGTGAGAGAGAGAAAGAGAAGCTGTGTGAGAGAGAGAAAGAAAGAGAAGCTGTGAGTGAGAGAGAGAGAGAAAGTGAAGATGTGGGAGAGAGAAAGAGGTGTGAGTGAGTGAGAGAGAGAGAGAAGCTGTGAGGGAGAGAGAGAGAGAAAGAGAAGCTGTGACTGAGAGAGAGAGATAAAGACAAGCTGTGAGTTAGAGAGAGACAGAGAAAGAGAAGCTGTGAGTGAGAGAAAGAAAGAGATGTGAGAGAGAGAGAGAAAGAGAAACTGTGAGTGAGAGAGAGAGAGAGAAAGAAAGACAAGCTGTGAGTGAGAGAGAGATAAAGAGAAGCTGTGAGTTAGAGAGAGATAGAGAAATAGAAGCTGTGAGTGAGAGAGAGAGAGAGAAGCTGTGAGTGTGAGAGAGATAGAGATAGAGAAGCTGTGAGTGAGAGAGAGAGAGAGAAAGAAGCTGTGAGTGAGAGAGTGAGAGAAAGAGAAACTGTGAGTGAGAGAGAGAGGGTGAAAGAGAAACTGTGTGTGAGAGAGAGGGAGAAAAAGGGAAGCTGTGAGTGAGCGTGAGAGAGAGAGAGAAGGTGTGACAGTGGGAGAGAGAGAGAGAGAAAGAGAAGCTGTGAGTGAGAGAGAGAGAAAGAAAGAAAGAGAAGCTGTGAGTGAGAGAGAGAGAGAAGCTGTGAGTGAGAGAGAGATGGAGAAAGAGAAGCTGTGTGAGAGAGAGAAAGAAAGAGAAGCTGTGAGTGAGAGAGAGATGGAGAAAGAGGAGCTGTGTGAGAGAGAGAAAGAAAGAGAAGCTGTGAGTGAGAGAGAGAGAGAAGCTGTGAGTGAGAGAGAGATGGAGAAAGAGAAGCTGTGAGTGAGAGAGAGAGGGAAAGAGAAGCTGTGAGTGTGAGAGAGAGACAGAGAAAGAGAAGCTGTGAGTGAGAGAGAGAGAGCTAGAAGCTGTGAGTGAGAGAGAGAGAGAAGCTGTGAGTGAGTGAGAGAAAGAGAAGCTGTGAGTGAGAGAGAGAGAAAGAGAAGCTGTGAGAGAGAGAGAAGCTGTGAGTGAGAGAGAAAGAAAGAAATAGAAGCTGTGAGTGAGTGAGAGAGAGAGAAGCTATGAGTGAGAGAGAGAGAGAAGCTGTGAGTGAGATAGAGAGAGAGAGAAAGAGAAGCTGTGAGTGAGAGAGAGAGAAAAAAAGAAGCTGTGAGTGAGAGAGAGAGAGAGAGAAAGAGAAGCTGTGAGTGAGAGAGAGAGAAGCTGTGAGTGAGAGTGAGAGAGAAAGAGAAGCTGTGAGTGAGAGAGTGAGAGAAAGAGAAGCTGTGAGTGAGAGAGAGAGAAAGAAGGAGAAGCTGTGAGTGAGAGAGAGAAGCTGTGAGTGAGAGAGAGAGAAAGAGAAGCTCTGAGTGAGAGAGAGAGAAAGAGAAGCTGTGAGTGTGAGAGAGAGTGAGAAAAAGGGAAGCTGTGAGTGAGCGTGAGAGAGAGAAGCTGTGACAGTGGGAGAGAGAAAGAGAGAAAGAGAAGCTGTGAGTGAGAGAGAGAGAAAGAAAGAGAAGTTATGAGTGAGAGAGAGAGAAGCTGTGAGTGAGAGAGAGAAGGAGAAAGAGAATCTGTGAGTGAGAGAGAGAGAGAGAGTAGCTGTGAGTGTGAGAGAGAGAGAGAAGCTGTGAGTGAGTGAGAGGGAGAGAGAAGCTGTGAGTGAGAGAGAGAAAGAGAAGCTGTGAGTGAGAGAAAGAGAGAGAGAGAAAGAGAAGCTGTGAGTGAGAGAGAGATAAAGAGAAGCTGTGAGTTAGAGAGAGAGAGAAAGAGAAGCTGTGAGTGAGTGAGAGAGAGAAAGAGAAGCTGTGTGAGAGAGAGAATCTGTGAGTGAGAGAGAGAGAAAGAAAGAGAAGATGTCAGTGAGAGAGGGAGAGAGAGAGAGAGAAGCTGTGAGTGAGAGAGAGAGTGAAAGATAAGCTGTGTGAGAGAGGGAGAGAAAGAGAAGCTGTGAGTGAGAGAGAGAGAGAGAGTGAGAAGCTGTGAGTGAGAGAGAGAGAGAGAGAAGCTGTGAGTGAGAGAAAGAGAGAGAGAAAGAGAAGCTGTGAGTGAGAGAGAGAGAGAAAGAGAAGCTGTGAGAGAGAGAGAGAAGCTGTGAGTGAGAGAGAAAGAAAGAAATAGAAGCTGTGAGTGAGTGAGAGAGAGAGAAGCTGTGAGTGAGAGAGAGAGAAGCTGTGAGTGAGAGAGAGAGAGAAAGAGAAGCTGTGAGTGAGAGAGAGAGAGAAAGAGAAGCTGTGAGAGAGAGAAAGAGAAGCTGTGAGTGAGAGAGAAAGAGAAGCTGTGAGTGAGAGAGAGAGAAAGAGAAGCTGTGAGTGAGAGAGAGAAAGAGAAGCTGTGAGTGAGAGAGAGAGAGAGAGAGAAGCTGTGAGTGAGAGAGAAAGAAAGAAATAGAAGCTGTGAGTGAGTGAGAGAGAGAGAAGCTGTGAGTGAGAGAGAGAGAGAGAAGCTGTGAGTGAGAGAGAAAGGGAAAGAGAGGCTGTGAGTGAGAGAGAGAGAGAGAGAAAGAGAAGGTGTGAGTGAGATAGAGAGAGAGAAAGAGAAGCTGTGAGAGAGAGAGAAGCTGTGAGTGAGAGAGAAAGAAAGAAATAGAAGCTGTGAGTGAGTGAGAGAGAGAGAAGCTGTGAGTGAGAGAGAGAGAGAAGCTGTGAGTGAGAGAGAGAGAGAGGAAGAGAAGCTGTGAGTGAGAGAGAGAAAGAGAAGCTGTGAGTGAGAGAGAGAGAGAAACTGTGAGTGAGAGAGAAAGAGAAGCTGTGAGTGAGAGAGAAAGAGAAGCTGTGTGTGTGTGTGAGAGAGAGAAGCTGTGAGTGAGAGAGAGAGAAAGAGAAGCTGTGAGTGAGAGAGAGAGATAAAGAGAAGCTGTGAGTGAGAGAGTGAGATAAAGAGAAGCTGTGAGTTAGAGAGAGACAGAGAAAGAGAAGCTGTGAGTGAGAGAGAGAGAAAAAAAGAAGCTGTGAGTGAGAGAGAGAGAGAGAGAAAGAGAAGCTGTGAGTGAGAGAGAGAGAGAGAAGCTGTGAGTGAGAGTGAGAGAGAAAGAGAAGCTGTGAGTGAGAGAGTGAGAGAAAGAGAAGCTGTGAGTGAGAGAGAGAGAAAGAAGGAGAAGCTGTGAGTGAGAGAGAGAAGCTGTGAGTGAGAGAGAGAGAAAGAGAAGCTCTGAGTGAGAGAGAGAAAGAGAAGCTGTGAGTGTGAGAGAGAGTGAGAAAAAGTGAAGCTGTGAGTGAGCGTGAGAGAGAGAAGCTGTGACAGTGGGAGAGAGAAAGAGAGAAAGAGAAGCTGTGAGTGAGAGAGAGAGAAAGAAAGAGAAGTTATGAGTGAGAGAGAGAGAAGCTGTGAGTGAGAGAGAGAAGGAGAAAGAGAATCTGTGAGTGAGAGAGAGAGAGAGAGAGTAGCTGTGAGTGAGAGAGAGAGAGAAGCTGTGAGTGAGTGAGAGAGAGAGAGAAGCTGTGAGTGAGAGAGAGAAAGAGAAGCTGTGAGTGAGAGAAAGAGAGAGAGAGAAAGAGAAGCTGTGAGTGAGAGAGAGATAAAGAGAAGCTGTGAGTTAGAGAGAGAGAGAAAGAGAAGCTGTGAGTGAGTGAGTGAGAGAAAGAGAAGCTGTGTGAGAGAGAGAATCTGTGAGTGAGAGAGAGAGAGAGAAAGAAAGAGAAGATGTCAGTGAGAGAGGGAGAGAGAGAGAGAGAAGCTGTGAGTGAGAGAGAGAGAGAAAGATAAGCTGTGTGAGAGAGGGAGAGAAAGAGAAGCTGTGAGTGAGAGAGAGAGAGAGAGAGAAGCTGTGAGTGAGAGAGAGAGAGAAGCTGTGAGTGAGAGAAAGAGAGAGAGAAAGAGAAGCTGTGAGTGAGAGAGAGAGAGAAAGAGAAGCTGTGTGAGAGAGAGAGAGAAGCTGTGAGTGAGAGAGAAAGAAAGAAATAGAAGCTGTGAGTGAGTGAGAGAGAGAGAGAGAAGCTGTGAGTGAGAGAGAGAGAAGCTGTGAGTGAGAGAGAGAGAGAGAAAGAGAAGCTGTGAGTGAGAGAGAGAGAGAAAGAGAAGCTGTGAGAGAGAGAAAGAGAAGCTGTGAGTGAGAGAGAAAGAGAAGCTGTGAGTGAGAGAGAGAAAGAGAAGCTGTGAGTGAGAGAGAGAGAGAGAGAAGCTGTGAGTGAGAGAGAAAGAAAGAAATAGAAGCTGTGAGTGAGTGAGAGAGAGAGAAGCTGTGAGTGAGAGAGAGACAGAGAAGCTGTGAGTGAGAGAGAAAGGGAAAGAGAGGCTGTGAGTGAGAGAGAGAGAAAGAGAAGGTGTGAGTGAGATAGAGAGAGAGAAAGAGAAGCTGTGAGAGAGAGAGAGAAGCTGTGAGTGAGAGAGAAAGAAAGAAATAGAAGCTGTGAGTGAGTGAGAGAGAGAGAAGCTGTGAGTGAGAGAGAGAGAGAAGCTGTGAGTGAGAGAGAGAGAGAAAGAGAAGCTATGAGTGAGAGAGAGAAAGAGAAGCTGTGTGAGAGAGAGAAAGAAAGAGAAGCTGTGAGTGAGAGAGAGAGAGAAAGTGAAGATGTGGGAGAGAGAAAGAGGTGTGAGTGAGTGAGAGAGAGAGAGAAGCTGTGAGTGAGAGAGAGAGAGAAAGAGAAGCTGTGACTGAGCGAGAGAGATAAAGACAAGCTGTGAGTTAGAGAGAGACAGAGAAAGAGAAGCTGTGAGTGAGAGAGAGAAAGAGATGTGAGTGAGAGAGAGAAAGAGAAACTGTGAGTGAGAGAGAGAGAGAGAAAGAAAGACAAGCTGTGAGTGAGAGAGAGATAAAGAGAAGCTGTGAGTTAGAGAGAGATAGAGAAATAGAAGCTGTGAGTGAGAGAGAGAGAGAGAAGCTGTGAGTGTGAGAGAGATAGAGATAGAGAAGCTGTGAGTGAGAGAGAGAGAGAGAAAGAAGCTGAGAGTGAGAGAGTGAGAGAAAGAGAATGTGAGTGAGAGAGAGAGGGTGAAAGAGAAACTGTGTGTGAGAGAGAGGGAAAAAAGGGAAGCTGTGAGTGAGCGTGAGAGAGAGAGAAGGTGTGACAGTGGGAGAGAGAGAGAGAAAGAGAAGCTGTGAGTGAGAGAGAGAGAAAGAAAGAAAGAGAAGCTGTGAGTGAGAGAGAGAGAGAAGCTGTGAGTGAGAGAGAGATGGAGAAAGAGAAGCTGTGTGAGAGAGAGAAAGAAAGAGAAGCTGTGAGTGAGAGAGAGATGGAGAAAGAGGAGCTGTGTGAGAGAGAGAAAGAAAGAGAAGCTGTGAGTGAGAGAGAGAGAGAAGCTGTGAGTGAGAGAGAGATGGAGAAAGAGAAGCTGTGAGTGAGAGAGAGAGGGAAAGAGAAGCTGTGAGTGTGAGAGAGAGACAGAGAAAGAGAAGCTGTGAGTGAGAGAGAGAGAGCTAGAAGCTGTGAGTGAGAGAGAGAGAAGCTGTGAGTGAGTGAGAGAAAGAGAAGCTGTGAGTGAGAGAGAGAGAAAGAGAAGCTGTGAGAGAGAGAGAGAGAAAGAAGGAGAAGCTGTGAGTGAGAGAGAGAAGCTGTGAGTGAGAGAGAGAGAAAGAGAAGCTCTGAGTGAGAGAGAGAAAGAGAAGCTGTGAGTGTGAGAGAGAGTGAGAAAAAGTGAAGCTGTGAGTGAGCGTGAGAGAGAGAAGCTGTGACAGTGGGAGAGAGAAAGAGAGAAAGAGAAGCTGTGAGTGAGTGAGAGAGAGAGAAGCTGTGAGTGAGAGAGAGAGAGAAGCTGTGAGTGAGATAGAGAGAGAGAGAAAGAGAAGCTGTGAGTGAGAGAGAGAGAAAAAAAGAAGCTGTGAGTGAGAGAGAGAGAGAGAGAAAGAGAAGCTGTGAGTGAGAGAGAGAGAGAGAAGCTGTGAGTGAGAGTGAGAGAGAAAGAGAAGCTGTGAGTGAGAGAGTGAGAGAAAGAGAAGCTGTGAGTGAGAGAGAGAGAAAGAAGGAGAAGCTGTGAGTGAGAGAGAGAAGCTGTGAGTGAGAGAGAGAGAAAGAGAAGCTCTGAGTGAGAGAGAGAGAAAGAGAAGCTGTGAGTGTGAGAGAGAGTGAGAAAAAGGGAAGCTGTGAGTGAGCGTGAGAGAGAGAAGCTGTGACAGTGGGAGAGAGAAAGAGAAAAAGAGAAGCTGTGAGTGAGAGAGAGAGAAAGAAAGAGAAGTTATGAGTGAGAGAGAGAGAAGCTGTGAGTGAGAGAGAGAAGGAGAAAGAGAATCTGTGAGTGAGAGAGAGAGAGAGAGTAGCTGTGAGTGTGAGAGAGAGAGAGAAGCTGTGAGTGAGTGAGAGAGAGAGAGAAGCTGTGAGTGAGAGAGAGAAAGAGAAGCTGTGAGTGAGAGAAAGAGAGAGAGAGAAAGAGAAGCTGTGAGTGAGAGAGAGATAAAGAGAAGCTGTGAGTTAGAGAGAGAGAGAAAGAGAAGCTGTGAGTGAGTGAGAGAGAAAAAGAGAAGCTGTGTGAGAGAGAGAATCTGTGAGTGAGAGAGAGAGAGAGAAAGAAAGAGAAGATGTCAGTGAGAGAGGGAGAGAGAGAGAGAGAAGCTGTGAGTGAGAGAGAGAGAGAAAGATAAGCTGTGTGAGAGAGGGAGAGAAAGAGAAGCTGTGAGTGAGAGAGAGAGAGAGAGTGAGAAGCTGTGAGTGAGAGAGAGAGAGAGAGAAGCTGTGAGTGAGAGAAAGAGAGAGAGAAAGAGAAGCTGTGAGTGAGAGAGAGAGAGAAAGAGAAGCTGTGTGAGAGAGAGAGAGAAGCTGTGAGTGAGAGAGAAAGAAAGAAATAGAAGCTGTGAGTGAGTGAGAGAGAGAAGCTGTGAGTGAGAGAGAGAGAAGCTGTGAGTGAGAGAGAGAGAGAGAAAGAGAAGCTGTGAGTGAGAGAGAGAGAGAAAGAGAAGCTGTGAGAGAGAGAAAGAGAAGCTGTGAGTGAGAGAGAAAGAGAAGCTGTGAGTGAGAGAGAGAGAAAGAGAAGCTGTGAGTGAGAGAGAGAAAGAGAAGCTGTGAGTGAGAGAGAGAGAGAGAGAAGCTGTGAGTGAGAGAGAAAGAAAGAAATAGAAGCTGTGAGTGAGTGAGAGAGAGAGAAGCTGTGAGTGAGAGAGAGAGAGAGAAGCTGTGAGTGAGAGAGAAAGGGAAAGAGAGGCTGTGAGTGAGAGAGAGAGAGAGAGAAAGAGAAGCTGTGAGTGAGATAGAGAGAGAGAAAGAGAAGCTGTGAGAGAGAGAGAGAAGCTGGAAGTGAGAGAGAAAGAAAGAAATAGAAGCTGTGAGTGAGTGAGAGAGAGAGAAGCTGTGAGTGAGAGAGAGAGAGAAGCTGTGAGTGAGAGAGAGAGAGAGAGAAAGAGAAGCTTTGAGTGAGAGAGAGAAAGAGAAGCTGTGTGAGAGAGAGAAAGAAAGAGAAGCTGTGAGTGAGAGAGAGAGAGAAAGTGAAGATGTGGGAGAGAGAAAGAGGTGTGAGTGAGTGAGAGAGAGAGAAGCTGTGAGTGAGAGAGAGAGAGAAAGAGAAGCTGTGACTGAGAGAGAGAGATAAAGACAAGCTGTGAGTTAGAGAGAGACAGAGAAAGAGAAGCTGTGAGTGAGAGAGAAAGAGATGTGAGTGAGAGAGAGAAAGAGAAACTGTGAGTGAGAGAGAGAGAAAGAAAGAAAGACAAGCTGTGAGTGAGAGAGAGATAAAGAGAAGCTGTGAGTTAGAGAGAGATAGAGAAAGAGAAGCTGTGAGTGAGTGAGAGAGAGAGAAGCTGTGAGTGTGAGAGAGATAGAGATAGAGAAGCTGTGAGTGAGAGAGAGAGAGAGAAAGAAGCTGTGAGTCAGAGAGAGAGAGAAGCTGTGAGTGAGAGAGAGATGGAGAAAGAGAAGCTGTGTGAGAGAGAGAAAGAAAGAGAAGCTGTGAGTGAGAGAGAGAGAGAAGCTGTGAGTGAGAGAGAGATGGAGAAAGAGAAGCTGTGAGTGAGAGAGAGATAAAGAGAAGCTGTGAGTTAGAGAGAGATAGAGAAATAGAAGCTGTGAGTGAGAGAGAGAGAGAGAGAAGCTGTGAGTGTGAGAGAGATAGAGATAGAGAAGCTGTGAGTGAGAGAGAGAGAGAGAAAGAAGCTGTGAGTGAGAGAGTGAGAGAAAGAGAAACTGTGAGTGAGAGAGAGAGGGTGAAAGAGAAACTGTGTGTGAGAGAGAGGGAGAAAAAGGGAAGCTGTGAGTGAGCGTGAGAGAGAGAGAGAAGGTGTGACAGTGGGAGAGAGAGAGAGAAAGAGAAGCTGTGAGTGAGAGAGAGAGAAAGAAAGAAAGAGAAGCTGTGAGTGAGAGAGAGAGAGAAGCTGTGAGTGAGAGAGAGATGGAGAAAGAGAAGCTGTGTGAGAGAGAGAAAGAAAGAGAAGCTGTGAGTGAGAGAGAGATGGAGAAAGAGGAGCTGTGTGTGAGAGAGAAAGAAATAGAAGCTGTGAGTGAGAGAGAGAGAGAAGCTGTGAGTGAGAGAGAGATGGAGAAAGAGAAGCTGTGAGTGAGAGAGAGAGGGAAAGAGAAGCTGTGAGTGTGAGAGAGAGACAGAGAAAGAGAAGCTGTGAGTGAGAGAGAGAGAGCTAGAAGCTGAGAGTGAGAGAGAGAGAGAAGCTGTGAGTGAGTGAGAGAAAGAGAAGTTGTGAGTGAGAGTGAGAGAAAGAGAAGCTGTGAGAGAGAGAGAAGCTGTGAGTGAGAGAGAAAGAAAGAAATAGAAGCTGTGAGTGAGTGAGAGAGAGAGAAGCTGTGAGTGAGAGAGAGAGAGAAGCTGTGAGTGAGATAGAGAGAGAGAGAGAAAGAGAAGCTGTGAGTGAGAGAGAGAGAAAAAAGAAGCTGTGAGTGAGAGAGAGAGAGAGAGAAAGAGAAGCTGTGAGTGAGAGAGAGAGAGAAGCTGTGAGTGAGAGTGAGAGAGAAAGAGAAGCTGTGAGTGAGAGAGTGAGAGAAAGAGAAGCTGTGAGTGAGAGAGAGAGAAAGAAGGAGAAGCTGTGAGTGAGAGAGAGAAGCTGTGAGTGAGAGAGAGAGAAAGAGAAGCTCTGAGTGAGAGAGAGAGAAATAGAAGCTGTGAGTGTGAGAGAGAGTGAGAAAAAGTGAAGCTGTGAGTGAGCGTGAGAGAGAGAAGCTGTGACAGTGGGAGAGAGAAAGAGAGAAAGAGAAGCTGTGAGTGAGAGAGAGTGAAAGAAAGAGAAGTTATGAGTGAGAGAGAGAGAAGCTGTGAGTGAGAGAGAGAAGGAGAAAGAGAATCTGTGAGTGAGAGAGAGAGAGAGAGTAGCTGTGAGTGAGAGAGAGAGAGAGAAGCTGTGAGTGAGTGAGAGAGAGAGAAGCTGTGAGTGAGAGAGAGAAAGAGAAGCTGTGAGTGAGAGAAAGAGAGAGAGAGAAAGAGAAGCTGTGAGTGAGAGAGAGATAAAGAGAAGCTGTGAGTTAGAGAGAGAGAGAAAGAGAAGCTGTGAGTGAGTGAGAGAGAGAAAGAGAAGCTGTGTGAGAGAGAGAATCTGTGAGTGAGAGAGAGAGAGAGAAAGAAAGAGAAGATGTCAGTGAGAGAGGGAGAGAGAGAGAAGCTGTGAGTGAGAGAGAGAGAGAAAGATAAGCTGTGTGAGAGAGGGAGAGAAAGAGAAGCTGTGACTGAGAGAGAGAGTGAGAAGCTGTGAGTGAGAGAGAGAGAGAGAGAAGCTGTGAGTGAGAGAAAAAGAGAGAGAAAGAGAAGCTGTGAGTGAGAGAGAGAGAGAAAGAGAAGCTGTGAGAGAGAGAGAGAGAAGCTGTGAGTGAGAGAGAAAGAAAGAAATAGAAGCTGTGAGTGAGTGAGAGAGAGAGAAGCTGTGAGTGAGAGAGAGAGAAGCTGTGAGTGAGAGAGAGAGAGAGAAAGAGAAGCTGTGAGTGAGAGAGAGAGAGAAAGAGAAGCTTTGAGAGAGAGAAAGAGAAGCTGTGAGTGAGAGAGAAAGAGAAGCTGTGAGTGAGAGAGAGAGAAAGAGAAGCTGTGAGTGAGAGAGAGAAAGAGAAGCTGTGAGTGAGTGAGTGAGAGAGAGAGAAGCTGTGAGTGAGTGAGAGAGAAAGAAAGAAATAGAAGCTGTGAGTGAGTGAGAGAGAGAGAAGCTGTGAGTGAGAGAGAGAAAGAGAAGCTGTGAGTGAGAGAGAAAGGGAAAGAGAGGCTGTGAGTGAGAGAGAGAGAGAGAGAAAGAGAAGGTGTGAGTGAGATAGAGAGAGAGAAAGAGAAGCTGTGTGAGAGAGAGAGAAGCTGTGAGTGAGAGAGAAAGAAAGAAATAGAAGCTGTGAGTGAGTGAGAGAGAGAAGCTGTGAGTGAGAGAGAGAGAGAAGCTGTGAGTGAGAGAGAGAGAGAGAGAAAGAGAAGCTGTGAGTGAGAGAGAGAAAGAGAAGCTGTGTGAGAGAGAGAAAGAAAGAGAAGCTGTGAGTGAGAGAGAGAGAGAAAGTGAAGATGTGGGAGAGAGAAAGAGGTGTGAGTGAGTGAGAGAGAGAGAGAAGCTGTGAGTGAGACAGAGAGAAAGAGAAGCTGTGACTGAGAGAGAGAGATAAAGACAAGCTGTGAGTTAGAGAGAGATAAAGAGAAGCTGTGAGTTAGAGAGAGATAGAGAAAGAGAAGCTGTGAGTGAGAGAGAGAGAGAGAAGCTGTGAGTGTGAGAGAGATAGAGATAGAGAAGCTGTGAGTGAGAGACAGAGAGAGAAAGAAGCTGTGAGTGAGAGAGTGAGAGAAAGAGAAACTGTGAGTGAGAGAGAGAGGGTGAAAGAGAAACTGTGTGTGAGAGAGAGGGAGAAAAAGAGAAGCTGTGAGTGAGCGTGAGAGAGAGAGAGAAGGTGTGACAGTGGGAGAGAGAGAGAGAAAGAGAAGCTGTGAGTGAGAGAGAGAGAGAAGCTGTGAGTGAGAGAGAGAGAGAAGCTGTGAGTGAGAGAGAGATGGAGAAAGAGAAGCTGTGAGTGAGAGAGAGAGGGAAAGAGAAGCTGTGAGTGTGAGAGAGAGACAGAGAAAGAGAAGCTGTGAGTGAGAGAGAGAGAGCTAGAAGCTGTGAGTGAGAGAGAGAGAGAAGCTGTGAGTGAGTGAGAGAAAGAGAAGCTGTGAGTGAGAGAGAGAGAAAGAGAAGCTGTGAGAGAGAGAGAAGCTGTGAGTGAGAGAGAAAGAAAGAATTAGAAGCTGTGAGTGAGTGAGAGAGAGAGAAGCTGTGAGTGAGAGAGAGAGAGAAGCTGTGAGTGAGATAGAGAGAGAGAGAAAGAGAAGCTGTGAGTGAGAGAGAGAGAGAGAAAGAGAAGCTGTGAGAGAGAGAAAGAGAAGCTGTGAGTGAGAGAGAAAGAGAAGCTGAGAGTGAGAGAGAGAGAGAAAGAGAAGCTGTGAGTGAGAGAGAGAGAGAGAAAGAGAAGCTGTGAGTGAGAGAGAGAGAGAAAGAAAGAGAAGCTGTGAGTGAGAGAGAGAGAAGCTGTGAGTGAGAGAGAGAGGGAGAAAGAGAAGCTGTGAGTGAGAGAGAGAGAAAGAGAAGCTGTGAGTGAGAGAGAGAAAGAGAAGCTGTGAGAGAGAAAGAAGTTGTGAGTGAGTGAGAGAGAGAGAAGCTGTGAGAGAGAGAGAGAGAAGCTGTGAGTGAGACAGAAAGAGAGAGAAGGAGAAGCTGTGAGTGAGATAGAGAGAGAAAGAGAAGCTGTGAGTGAGAGAGAGAGAGAAGCTGTGAGTGAGAGAGAAAGAGAAGTTGTGAGTGAGAGAGAAAGAGAAGCTATGATTTAGAGAGAGAGAGTGAAAGAGAAGCTGTGAGTGAGAGAGAGAGAGAGTGAGGAGCTGTGAGATAGAGAGAGAAAGAGAAACTGTGAGTGAGAGAGAGAGAGAGAAACTGTGAGTGAGAGAGAAAGAGAAGCTGTGAGTGAGAGAGAAAGAGAAGCTGTGTGTGTGTGAGAGAGAGAGAAGCTGTGAGTGTGAGAGAGAGAAAGAGAAGCTGTGAGTGTGAGAGAGAGAGAAAGAGAAGCTGTGAGTGAGAGAGTGAGATAAAGAGAAGCTGTGAGTTAGAGAGAGACAGAGAAAGAGAAGCTGTGAGTGAGAGAGAGAGAAAAAAAGAAGCTGTGAGTGAGAGAGAGAGAGAGAGAAAGAGAAGCTGTGAGTGAGAGAGAGAGAGAGAAGCTGTGAGTGAGAGTGAGAGAGAAAGAGAAGCTGTGAGTGAGAGAGTGAGAGAAAGAGAAGCTGTGAGTGAGAGAGAGAGAAAGAAAGAGAAGCTGTGAGTGAGAGAGAGAAGCTGTGAGAGAGAGAGAAAGAGAAGCTCTGAGTGAGAGAGAGAGAAAGAGAAGCTGTGAGTGTGAGAGAGAGTGAGAAAAAGGGAAGCTGTGAGTGAGCGTGAGAGAGAGAAGCTGTGACAGTGGGAGAGAGAAAGAGAGAAAGAGAAGCTGTGAGTGAGTGAGTGAGAGACAAGGTGTGAGTGAGAGAGAGAGAGAGAGAAGCTGTGAGTGAGAGAGAAAGAAAGATAGAGAAGCTGTGAGTGAGAGAGAGAGAGAAAGAGAAGCTGTGAGTGAGAGAGAGAGAAAGAGAAGCTGTGAGTGAGAGAGAGAGAAAGAAAGAGAAGCTGTGAGTGAGAGAGATAAAGAGAAGCTGTGAGTTAGAGAGAGACAGAGAGAGAGAGAGTAGCTGTGAGTGAGAAAGAGAGAGAAGCTGTGAGTGAGAGAGAGAGAAAGAGATGTGAGTGAGAGAGAGAAAGAGAATCTGTGAGGGAGAGAGAGAGAGAGAAAGAAAGAGAAGCTGTGAGTGAGAGAGAGATAAAGAGAAGCTGTGAGTTAGAGAGAGATAAAGAGAAGCTGTGAGTGAGAGAGAGAGAAAGAGAAGCTGTGAGTATGAGAGAGAGAGAGAGAAGCTGTGAGTGAGAGAGAGAGAGAGAGAGAAAAGCTGTGAGTGAGGGAGTGAGAGAAAGAGAAGCTGTGAGTATGAGAGTGAGAAAGAGAGAGAAGCTGTGAGTGAGAGAGAGAGGGTGAAAGAGAAGCTGATTGTGAGAGAGAGGAAGAAGAAGGGAAGCTGTGAGTGAGCGTGAGAGAGAGAGAGAGAAGCTGTGACAGTGGGAGAGAGAGAGAGAGAAAGAGAAGCTGTGAGTGAGAGAGAGAGAAAGAAAGAGAAGCTATGAGCGAGAGAGAGAGAGAAGCTGTGAGTGAGAAGAGAGAGAGAAGCTGTGAGTGAGAGAGAGAGAGAGAGAAGCTGTGAGTGAGAGAAAGAGAGAGAGAAAGAGAAGCTGTGAGTGAGAGAGAGAGAGAAAGAGAAGCTGTGAGAGAGAGAGAGAAGCTGTGAGTGAGAGAGAAAGAAAGAAATAGAAGCTGTGAGTGAGTTAGAGAGAGAGAAGCTGTGAGAGAGAGAGAGAAGCTGTGAGTGAGAGAGAGAGAGAAAGAGAAGCTGTGAGTGAGAGAGAGAGAGAAAGAGAAGCTGTGAGAGAGAGAAAGAGAAGCTGTGAGTGAGAGAGAAAGAGAAGCTGTGAGTGAGAGAGAGAAAGAGAAGCTGTGAGTGAGAGAGAGAGAGAAGCTGTGAGTGAGAGAGAAAGAAAGAAATAGAAGATGTGAGTGAGTGAGAGAGAGAGAAGCTGTGAGTGAGAGAGAGAGAGAGAAGCTGTGAGTGAGAGAGAAAGGGAAAGAGAGGCTGTGAGTGAGAGAGAGAGAGAGAAAGAGAAGGTGTGAGTGAGAGAGAGAGAGAGAGAAAGAGAAGCTGTGTGAGAGAGAGAGAAGCTGTGAGTGAGAGAGAAAGAAAGAAATAGAAGCTGTGAGTGAGTGAGAGAGAGAGAAGCTGTGAGTGAGAGAGAGAGAGAAGCTGTGAGTGAGAGAGAGAGAGAGAGAAAGAGAAGCTGTGAGTGAGAGAGAGAAAGAGAAGTTGTGAGAGAGAGAAAGGGAAGCTGTGAGTGAGAGAGAAAGAGAAGCTGTGAGTGAGAGAGAGAGAAAGAGAAGCTGTGAGAGAGAATGAGAGAGAGAAGCTGTGAGTGAGAGAGAGAGAGAAAGAGAAGCTGTGAGAGAGAGAGAAGCTGTGAGTGAGAGAGAAAGAAAGAAATAGAAGCTGTGAGTGAGTGAGAGAGAGAGAAGCTGTGAGTGAGTGAGAGAGAGAGAAGCTGTGAGTGAGAGAGAAAGGGAAAGAGAGGCTGTGAGTGAAAGAGAGAGAGAGAGAAGCTGTGAGTAAGAGAGAGAGAGAAGCTGTGAGTGTGAGAGAAAGAGAGGCTGTGAGTGAGAGAGAGAGAGAGAAGCTGAGTGAGAGAGAGATAAAGAGAAGCTGTGAGTTAGAGAGAGAGAGAGAAAGAGAAGCTGTGAGTGAGACAGAGAGAAAGAGAAGCTGTGTGTGTGAGAGAGAGAGAAGCTGTGAGTGAGAGAGAGAGAAAGAGAAGCTGTGAGTGAGAGAGAAATCTGTGAGTGAGAGAGAAAGAGAAAGAGAAGCTGTGAGTGAGAGAGAGAGAGAAGCTGTGAGTGAGAGAGAGAGAAACTGTGAGTGAGAGAGAGAGAGAAGCTGTGAGTGAGTGAGTGAGAGAGAGAGAAGCTGTGAATGAGAGAGAGAGAAAGAGAAGCTGTGAGTGAGTGAGTGAGAGACAAGGTGTGAGTGAGAGAGAGAGAGAGAAGCTGTGAGTGAGAGAGAAAGAAAGATAGAGAAGCTGTGAGTGAGAGAGAGAGAGAAAGAGAAGCTGTGAGTGAGAGAGAGAGAGAGAGAAAGAGAAGCTGAGAGTGAGAGAGAGAGAAAGAAAGAGAAGCTGTGAGTGAGAGAGATAGAGAAGCTTTGAGTTAGAGAGAGACAGAGAAACAGAAGCTGTGAGTGAGAGAGAGAGAGAAAGAGAAGCTGTGTGTGTGAGAGAGAGAAGCTGTGAGTGAGTGAGAGAGAGAAAGAGAATATGTTAGTGAGAGAGTGAGAGAGAGAAAGAGAAGCTGTGAGTGAGAGAGAGAGAGAAAGAGAAGCTGTGACTGAGAGAGCGATAAAGACAAGCTGTGAGTTAGAGAGAGACAGAGAGAGAGAGAGAGAGTAGCTGTGAGTGAGAAAGAGAGAGAAGCTGTGAGTGAGAGAGAGAGAAAGAGATGTGAGTGAGAGAGAGAAAGAGAACCTGTGAGTGAGAGAGAGAGAAAGAAAGAGAAGCTGTGAGTGAGAGAGAGATAAAGAGAAGCTGTGAGTTAGAGAGAGGTAAAGAGAAGCTGTGAGTGAGAGAGAGAGAGAAAGAGAAGCTGTGAGTGTGTGTGAGAGAGAGAGAAGCTGTGAGTGAGAGAGAGAGAGAGAGAAAAGCTGTGAGTGAGGGAGTGAGAGAAAGAGAAGCTGTGAGTATGAGAGAAAGAGAGAGAAGCTGTGAGTGAGAGAGAGAGGGTGAAAGAGAAGCTGTGATTGTGAGAGAGAGGAAGAAAAAGGGAAGGTGTGAGTGAGCGTGAGAGAGAGAGAGAGAAGCTGTGACAGTGGGAGAGAGAGAGAGAAAGAGAAGCTGTGAGTGAGAGAGAGAGAAAGAAAGAGAAGCTATGAGCGAGAGAGAGAGAGAGAGAAGCTGTGAGTGAGAGAGAGAGGGAGAAAGAGAAGCTGTGAGTGAGAAGAGAGGGAAAGAGAAGCTGTGAGTGAGAAAGAGAGACAGAGAAAGAGAAGCTGTGAGTGAGAGAGAGAGAGCTAGAAGCTGTGAGTGAGTGAGAGAGAGAAAGAGAACCTGTGAGTGCGAGAGAGAGAGAAAGAGAAGCTGTGAGTGAGAGAGAGATTAAGAGAAGCTGTGAGTTAGAGAGAGAGAGAGAGAGAAGCTGTGAGTGAGAGAGAGAGAGAAAAAGAGAATCTCTGAGTGAGAGAGAGAGAAGCTGTGAGTAAGAGAGAGAAAGAGAAGCTGTGAGTGAGAGAGAGAGAGAGAGAGAGATGCTGTGAGTGAAAGAGAGAGAGAGAAAGAGAAGCTGTGAGTGAGAGAGAGATAAAGAGAAGCTGTGAGTTAGAGAGAGACAGAGAAAGAGCTGTGAGTGAGAGAGAGAGAGAGAGAGAAAGAGAAGCTGTGAGTGAGAGAGAGATATAGAGAAGCTGTGAGTTAGAGAGAGAGAAAGAGAAGCTGTGAGTGTGAGAGAGAGAAAGAGAAGCTGTGTGAATCTGTGAGTGAGAGAGAGAGAGAGAAAGAAAGAGAAGATGTCAGTGAGTGAGGGAGAGAGAGAGAGAGAAGCTGTGTGTGAGAGAGAGAGAAAGATAAGCTGTGTGAGAGAGGGAGAGAAAGAGAAGCTGTGAGTGAGAGAGAGAGAGAGTGTGTGAGAATCTATGAGTGAGAGAGAGAGAAGCTGTGAGTGAGAGAGAGAGAGAAAGAGAAGCTGTGAGTGAGATAGAGAGAGAGAAAGAGAAGCTGTGTGAGAGAGACAGAGAAGCTGTTAGTGAGAGAGAAAGAAATAGAAGCTGTGAGTGAGTGAGAGAGAAAGAGAAGCTGTGAGTGAGAGAGAGAGAGAAAGAGAAGCTGTGTGAGAGAGAGAATCTGTGAGTGAGAGAGAGAGAGAGAAAGAAAGAGAAGATGTCAGTGAGAGAGGGAGAGAGAGAGAGAGAAGCTGTGAGTGAGAGAGAGAGAGAAAGATAAGCTGTGTGAGAGAGGGACAGAAAGAGAAGCTGTGAGTGAGAGAGAGAGTGAGAAGCTGTGAGTGAGAGAGAGAGAGAGAGAAGATGTGAGTGAGAGAGTGAGAGAGAGTAAGAGGTGTGAGTGAGTGAGAGAGAGAGAAAGAGAAGCTGTGAGTGAGAGAGAGAGAGAGAAAGAGAAGCTGTGAGAGAGAGAGAGAGAGAAGCTGTGAGTGAGAGAGAAAGAAAGAAATAGAAGCTGTGAGTGAGTGAGAGAGAGAGAAGCTGTGTGTGTGAGAGAGAGAGAAGCTGTGAGTGAGAGAGAGAGAGAGAGAGAAGCTGTGAGTGAGAGAGAGAGAGAGAAAGAAAAGCTGTGAGAGAGAGAAAGAGAAGCTGTGAGTGAGAGAGAGAGAGAAAGAGAAGCTGTGAGTGAGAGAGAGAGAAAGAGAAGCTGTGAGTGAGAGAGAGAGAGAAGCTGTGAGAGAGAGAGAGAGAAGCTGTGAGTGAGAGAGAAAGAAAGAAATAGAAGCTGTGAGTGAGTGAGAGAGAGAGAAGCTGTGAGTGAGAGAGAGAAGCTGTGAGTGAGAGAGAAAGGGAAAGAGAGGCTGTGAGTGAGAGAGAGAGAGAGAAAGAGAAGGTGTGAGTGAGAGAGAGAGAGAGGAAGAGAAGCTGTGAGAGAGAGAGAGAAGCTGTGAGTGAGAGAGAAAGAAAGAAATAGAAGCTGTGAGTGAGTGAGAGAGAGAGAAGCTGTGAGTGTGAGAGAGAGAAGCTGTGAGTGAGAGAGAGAGAGAAAGAGAAGCTGTGAGTGAGAGAGAGAGAGAAAAAGAGAAGCTGTGAGAGAGAGAAAGAGAAGCTGTGAGTGAGAGAGAAAGAGAAGTTGTGAGTGAGAGAGAGAGAGAAAGAGAAGCTGTGAGTGAGAGAGAGAGAGAGAGAAAGAGAAGCTGTGAGTGAGAGAGAGAGAAAGAAAGAGAAGCTGTGAGTGAGAGAGAGAGAAGCTGTGAGTGAGAGAGAGAGGGAGAAAGAGAAGCTGTGAGTGAGAGAGAGAGAAAGAGAAGCTGTGAGTGAGAGAGAGAAAGAGAAGCTGTGTGAGAGAGAGAAGTTGTGAGTGAGTGAGAGAGAGAGAAGCTGTGAGAGAAGCTGTGAGTGAGAGAGAAAGAGAGAGAAGCTGTGAGTGAGAGAGAGAGGGTGAAAGAGAAGCTGTGATTGTGAGAGAGAGGAAGAAAAAGGGAAGGTGTGAGTGAGCGTGAGAGAGAGAGAGAGAAGCTGTGACAGTGGGAGAGAGAGAGAGAGAGAGAAGCTGTGAGTGAGAGAGAGAGAAAGAAAGAGAAGCTATGAGCGAGAGAGAGAGAGAGAGAAGCTGTGAGTAAGAGAGAGAAAGAGAAGCTGTGTGTGTGAGAGAGAGAAAGAGATGCTGTGAGTGAAAGAGAGAGAGAGAAAGAGAAGCTGTGAGTGAGAGAGAGAAAGAGAAGCTGTGAGTGTGTGTGAGAGAGAGAGAAGCTGTGAGTGAGAGAGAGAGAGAGAAAAGCTGTGAGTGAGGGAGTGAGAGAAAGAGAAGCTGTGAGTATGAGAGAAAGAGAGAGAAGCTGTGAGTGAGAGAGAGAGGGTGAAAGAGAAGCTGTGATTGTGAGAGAGAGGAAGAAAAAGGGAAGGTGTGAGTGAGCGTGAGAGAGAGAGAGAGAAGCTGTGACAGTGGGAGAGAGAGAGAGAGAAAGAGAAGCTGTGAGTGAGAGAGAGAGAAAGAAAGAGAAGCTATGAGCGAGAGAGAGAGAGAGAGAAGCTGTGAGAGAGAGAGGGAGGGAGAAAGAGAAGCTGTGAGTGAGAAGAGAGGGAAAGAGAAGCTGTGAGTGAGAAAGAGAGACAGAGAAAGAGAAGCTGTGAGTGAGAGAGAGAGAGCTAGAAGCTGTGAGTGAGTGAGAGAGAGAAAGAGAAGCTGTGAGTGCGAGAGAGAGAGAAAGAGAAGCTGTGAGTGAGAGAGAGTTAAGAGAAGCTGTGAGTTAGAGAGAGAGTGAAAGAGAAGCTGTGAGTGAGAGAGAGAGAGAAAAAGAGAATCTCTGAGTGAGAGAGAGAGAAGCTGTGAGTAAGAGAGAGAAAGAGAAGCTGTGAGTGAGAGAGAGAGAGAGAGAGAAAGAGATGCTGTGAGTGAAAGAGAGAGAGAGAAAGAGAAGCTGTGAGTGAGAGAGAGATAAAGAGAAGCTGTGAGTTAGAGAGAGACAGAGAAAGGTCTGTGAGTGAGAGAGAGAGAGAGAGAGAAAGAGAAGCTGTGAGTGAGAGAGAGATATAGAGAAGCTGTGAGTTAGAGAGAGAGAAAGAGAAGCTGTGAGTGTGAGAGAGAGAAAGAGAAGCTGTGTGAATATGTGAGTGAGAGAGAGAGAGAGAAAGAAAGAGAAGATGTCAGTGAGTGAGGGAGAGAGAGAGAGAGAAGCTGTGTGAGAGAGAGAGAGAAAGATAAGCTGTGTGAGAGAGGGAGAGAAAGAGAAGCTGTGAGTGAGAGAGAGAGAGTGTGTGAGAATCTGTGAGTGAGAGAGAGAGAAGCTGTGAGTGAGAGAGAGAGAGAAAGAGAAGCTGTGAGTGAGATAGAGAGAGAGAAAGAGAAGCTGTGTGAGAGAGACAGAGAAGCTGTTAGTGAGAGAGAAAGAAATAGAAGCTGTGAGTGAGTGAGAGAGAAAGAGAAGCTGTGAGTGAGAGAGAGAGAGAAAGAGAAGCTGTGTGAGAGAGAGAATCTGTGAGTGAGAGAGAGAGAGAGAAAGAAAGAGAAGATGTCAGGGAGAGAGAGAGAGAGAAGCTGTGAGTGAGAGAGAGAGAGAAAGATAAGCTGTGTGAGAGACGGAGAGAAAGAGAAGCTGTGAGTGAGAGAGAGAGTGAGAAGCTGTGAGTGAGAGAGAGAGAGAGAAGATGTGAGTGAGAGAGAGTAAGAGGTGTGAGTGAGAGAGAGAGAGAGAGAAAGAGAAGCTGTGAGTGAGAGAGAGAGAGAGAAAGAGAAGCTGTGAGAGAGAGAGAGAGAAGCTGTGAGTGAGAGAGAAAGAAAGAAATAGAAGCTGTGAGTGAGTGAGAGAGAGAGAAGCTGTGTGTGAGAGAGAGAGAGAAGCTGTGAGTGAGAGAGAGAGAGAGAGAAGCTGTGAGTGAGAGAGAGAGAGAGAAAGAAAAGCTGTGAGAGAGAGAAAGAGAAGCTGTGAGTGAGAGAGAGAGAGAAAGAGAAGCTGTGAGTGAGAGAGAGAGAAAGAGAAGCTGTGAGTGAGAGAGAGAGAAAGAAAAGCTGTGTGAGAGAGAGAGAGAGAAGCTGTGAGTGAGAGAGAAAGAAAGAAATAGAAGCTGTGAGTGAGTGAGAGAGAAGCTGTGAGTGAGAGAGAGAAGCTGTGAGTGAGAGAGAAAGGGAAAGAGAGGCTGTGAGTGAGAGAGAGAGAGAGAGAAAGAGAAGGTGTGAGTGAGAGAGAGAGAGAGGAAGAGAAGCTGTGAGAGAGAGAGAGAAGCTGTGAGTGAGAGAGAAAGAAAGAAATAGAAGCTGTGAGTGAGTGAGAGAGAGAGAAGCTGTGAGTGTGAGAGAGAGAAGCTGTGAGTGAGAGAGAGAGAAAGAGAAGCTGTGAGTGAGAGAGAGAGAGAAAGAGAAGCTGTGAGTGAGAGAGAGAGAAAGAGAAGCTGTGAGTGAGAGAGAGAGAAAGAAAGAGAAGCTGTGAGTGAGAGAGAGAGAAGCTGTGAGTGAGAGAGAGAGGGAGAAAGAGAAGCTGTGAGTGAGAGAGAGAGAAAGAGAAGCTGAGTGAGAGAGAGAAAGAGAAGCTGTGAGAGAGAGAGAAGTTGTGAGTGAGTGAGAGAGAGAGAAGCTGTGAGAGAAGCTGTGAGTGAGAGAGAAAGAGAGAGAAGGAGCAGCTGTGAGTGAGATAGAGAGAGAGAAAGAGAAGCTGTGAGTGAGAGAGAGAGAGAAGCTGTGAGTGAGAGAGAAAGAGAAGTTGTGTGAGAGAGAGAAAGAGAAGCTATGAGTTAGAGAGAGAGAGTGAAAGAGAAGCTGTGAGTGAGAGAGAGAGAGAGTGAGGAGCTGTGAGATAGAGAGAGAAAGAGAAGCTGTGAGTGAGAGAGAGAGAGAAACTGTGAGTGAGAGAGAAAGAGAAGATGTGAGTGAGAGAGAAAGAGAAGCTGTGTGTGTGTGAGAGAGAGAGAAGCTGTGAGTGAGAGAGAGAGAAAGATAAGCTGTGAGTGAGAGAGAGAGAGAAAGAGAAGCTGTGAGTTAGAGAGAGACAGAGAAAGAGAAGCTGTGAGTGAGAGAGAGAGAAAAAAAGAAGCTGTGAGTGAGAAAGAGAGAGAGAGAAAGAGAAGCTGTGAGTGAGAGAGAGAGAAAGGGAAGCTGTGAGTGACAGAGTGAGATAAAGAGAAGCTGTGAGTTAGAGAGAGACAGAGAAAGAGAAGCTGTGAGTGAGAGAGAGAGAAAAAAAGAAGCTGTGAGTGAGAGAGAGAGAGAGAGAATCTGTGAGTGAGAGAGAGAGAGAGAAGTTGTGAGTGAGAGTGAGAGAGAAAGAGAAGCTGTGAGTGAGAGAGTGAGAGAAAGAGAAGCTGTGAGTGAGAGAGAGAGAAAGAAAGAGAAGCTGTGAGTGAGAGAGAGAAGCTGTGAGTGAGAGAGAGAGAAAGAGAAGCTCTGAGTGAGAGAGAGAGAAAGAGAAGCTGTGAGTGTGAGAGAGAGTGAGAAAAAGGGAAGCTGTGAGTGAGCATGAGAGAGAAGCTGTGACAGTGGGAGAGAGAAAGAGAGAAAGAGAAGCTGTGAGTGAGAGAGAGAGAAAGAAAGAGAAGTTATGAGTGAGAGAGAGAGAAGCTGTGAGTGAGAGTGAGAAGGAGAAAGAGAATCTGTGAGAGAGAGAGAGAGAGAGAGAGTAGCTGTGAGTGAGTGAGAGAGAGAGAAGCTGTGAGTGAGTGAGAGAGAGAGACAAGCTGTGAGTGAGAGAGAGAAAGAGAAGCTGTGAGTGCGAGAGAGAGAGAAAGAGAAGCTGTGAGTGAGAGAGAGATAAAGAGAAGCTGTGAGTTAGAGAGAGAGAGAAAGAGAAGCTGTGAGTGAGAGAGAGAGAGAGAAAAAGAGAATCTCTGAGTGAGAGAGAGAGAGAAGCTGTGAGTAAGAGTGAGAAAGAGAAGCTTTGAGTGAGAGAGAGAGAGAGAGAGAGAGAAAGAGATGCTGTGAGTGAAAGAGTGAGAGAGAGAAAGAGAAGCTGTGAGTGAGAGAGAGATAATGAGAAGCTGTGAGTTAGAGAGAGACAGAGAAAGAGCTGTGAGTGAGAGAGAGAGAGAGAAAGAGAAGCTGTGAGTGAGAGAGAGATATAGAGAAGCTGTGAGTTAGAGAGAGAGAGAGAGAGAAAGAGAAGCTGTGAGTGAGAGAGAGAGAGAGAAGCTGTGAGTGAGAGTGAGAGAGAAAGAGAAGCTGTGAGTGAGAGAGTGAGAGAAAGAGACGCTGTGAGTGAGAGAGAGAGAAAGAAGGAGAAGCTGTGAGTGAGAGAGAGAAGCTGTGAGTGAGAGAGAGAGAAAGAGAAGCTCTGAGTGAGAGAGAGAGAAAGAGAAGCTGTGAGTGTGAGAGAGAGTGAGAAAAAGGGAAGCTGTGAGTGAGCGTGAGAGAGAGAAGCTGTGACAGTGGGAGAGAGAAAGAGAGAAAGAGAAGCTGTGAGTGAGAGAGAGAGAAAGAAAGAGAAGTTATGAGTGAGAGAGAGAGAAGCTGTGAGTGAGAGAGAGAAGGAGAAAGAGAATCTGTGAGTGAGAGAGAGAGAGAGAGAGTAGCTGTGAGTGTGTGTGAGAGAGAGAAGCTGTGAGTGAGTGAGAGGGAGAGAGAAGCTGTGAGTGAGTGAGAGAAAGAGAAGCTGTGAGTGAGAGAAAGAGAGAGAGAGAAAGAGAAGCTGTGAGTGAGAGAGAGATAAAGAGAAGCTGTGAGTTAGAGAGAGAGAGAAAGAGAAGCTGTGAGTGAGTGAGAGAGAGAAAGAGAAGCTGTGTGAGAGAGAGAATCTGTGAGTGAGAGAGAGAGAGAGAAAGAAAGAGAAGATGTCAGTGAGAGAGGGAGAGAGAGAGAGAAGCTGTGAGTGAGAGAGAGAGAAAGATAAGCTGTGTGAGAGAGGGAGAGAAAGAGAAGCTGTGAGTGAGAGAGAGAGAGAGAGTGAGAAGCTGTGAGTGAGAGAGAGAGAGAGAGAAGCTGTGAGTGAGAGAAAGAGAGAGAGAAAGAGAAGCTGTGAGTGAGAGAGAGAGAGAAAGAGAAGCTGTGAGAGAGAGAGAGAAGCTGTGAGTGAGAGAGAAAGAAAGAAATAGAAGCTGTGAGTGAGTGAGAGAGAGAGAAGCTGTGAGTGAGAGAGAGAGAAGCTGTGAGTGAGAGAGAGAGAGAAAGAGAAGCTGTGAGTGAGAGAGAGAGAGAAAGAGAAGCTGTGAGAGAGAGAAAGAGAAGCTGTGAGTGAGAGAGAAAGAGAAGCTGTGAGTGAGAGAGAGAAAGAGAAGCTGTGAGTGAGAGAGCGAAAGAGAAGCTGTGAGTGAGAGAGAGAGAGAGAGAGAAGCTGTGAGTGAGAGAGAAAGAAAGAAATAGAAGCTGTGAGTGAGTGAGAGAGAGAAGCTGTGAGTGAGAGAGAGAGAGAGAAGCTGTGAGTGAGAGAGAAAGGGAAAGAGAGGCTGTGAGTGAGAGAGAGAGAGAGAGAAAGAGAAGGTGTAAGTGAGATAGAGAGAGAGAAAGAGAAGCTGTGAGAGAGAGAGAAGCTGTGAGTGAGAGAGAAAGAAAGAAATAGAAGCTGTGAGTGAGTGAGAGAGAGAGAAGCTGTGAGTGTGAGAGAGAGAGAAGCTGTGAGTGAGAGAGAGAGAGAGAGGAAGAGAAGCTGTGAGTGAGAGAGAGAAAGAGAAGCTGTGAGTGAGAGAGAGAGAGAAACTGTGAGTGAGAGAGAAAGAGAAGCTGTGAGTGAGAGAGAAAGAGAAGCTGTGTGTGTGTGTGAGAGAGAGAAGCTGTGAGTGAGAGAGAGAGAAAGAGAAGCTGTGAGTGAGAGAGAGAGAGAAAGAGAAGCTGTGAGTGAGAGAGTGAGATAAAGAGAAGCTGTGAGTTAGAGAGAGACAGAGAAAGAGAAGCTGTGAGTGAGAGAGAGAGAAAAAAAGAAGCTGTGAGTGAGAGAGAGAGAGAGAGAAAGAGAAGCTGTGAGTGAGAGAGAGAGAGAGAAGCTGTGAGTGAGAGTGAGAGAGAAAGAGAAGCTGTGAGTGAGAGAGTGAGAGAAAGAGAAGCTGTGAGTGAGAGAGAGAGAAAGAAGGATAAGCTGTGAGTGAGAGAGAGAATCTGTGAGTGAGAGAGAGAGAAAGAGAAGCTCTGAGTGAGAGAGAGAGAAAGAGAAGCTGTGAGTGTGAGAGAGAGTGAGAAAAAGGGAAGCTGTGAGTGAGCGTGAGAGAGAGAAGCTGTGACAGTGGGAGAGAGAAAGAGAGAAAGAGAAGCTGTGAGTGAGAGAGAGAGAAAGAAAGAGAAGTTATGAGTGAGAGAGAGAGAAGCTGTGAGTGAGAGAGAGAAGGAGAAAGAGAATCTGTGAGTGAGAGAGAGAGAGAGAGAGTAGCTGTGAGTGTGTGTGAGAGAGAGAAGCTGTGAGTGAGTGAGAGGGAGAGAGAAGCTGTGAGTGAGTGAGAGAAAGAGAAGCTGTGAGTGAGAGAAAGAGAGAGAGAGAAAGAGAAGCTGTGAGTGAGAGAGAGATAAAGAGAAGCTGTGAGTTAGAGAGAGAGAGAAAGAGAAGCTGTGAGTGAGTGAGAGAGAGAAAGAGAAGCTGTGTGAGAGAGAGAATCTGTGAGTGAGAGAGAGAGAGAGAAAGAAAGAGAAGATGTCAGTGAGAGAGGGAGAGAGAGAGAGAAGCTGTGAGTGAGAGAGAGAGAAAGATAAGCTGTGTGAGAGAGGGAGAGAAAGAGAAGCTGTGAGTGAGAGAGAGAGAGAGAGTGAGAAGCTGTGAGTGAGAGAGAGAGAGAGAGAAGCTGTGAGTGAGAGAAAGAGAGAGAGAAAGAGAAGCTGTGAGTGAGAGAGAGAGAGAAAGAGAAGCTGTGAGAGAGAGAGAGAAGCTGTGAGTGAGAGAGAAAGAAAGAAATAGAAGCTGTGAGTGAGTGAGAGAGAGAGAAGCTGTGAGTGAGAGAGAGAGAAGCTGTGAGTGAGAGAGAGAGAGAAAGAGAAGCTGTGAGTGAGAGAGAGAGAGAAAGAGAAGCTGTGAGAGAGAGAAAGAGAAGCTGTGAGTGAGAGAGAAAGAGAAGCTGTGAGTGAGAGAGAGAAAGAGAAGCTGTGAGTGAGAGAGCGAAAGAGAAGCTGTGAGTGAGAGAGAGAGAGAGAGAGAAGCTGTGAGTGAGAGAGAAAGAAAGAAATAGAAGCTGTGAGTGAGTGAGAGAGAGAAGCTGTGAGTGAGAGAGAGAGAGAGAAGCTGTGAGTGAGAGAGAAAGGGAAAGAGAGGCTGTGAGTGAGAGAGAGAGAGAGAGAAAGAGAAGGTGTAAGTGAGATAGAGAGAGAGAAAGAGAAGCTGTGAGAGAGAGAGAAGCTGTGAGTGAGAGAGAAAGAAAGAAATAGAAGCTGTGAGTGAGTGAGAGAGAGAGAAGCTGTGAGTGTGAGAGAGAGAGAAGCTGTGAGTGAGAGAGAGAGAGAGAGGAAGAGAAGCTGTGAGTGAGAGAGAGAAAGAGAAGCTGTGAGTGAGAGAGAGAGAGAAACTGTGAGTGAGAGAGAAAGAGAAGCTGTGAGTGAGAGAGAAAGAGAAGCTGTGTGTGTGTGTGAGAGAGAGAAGCTGTGAGTGAGAGAGAGAGAAAGAGAAGCTGTGAGTGAGAGAGAGAGAGAAAGAGAAGCTGTGAGTGAGAGAGTGAGATAAAGAGAAGCTGTGAGTTAGAGAGAGACAGAGAAAGAGAAGCTGTGAGTGAGAGAGAGAGAAAAAAAGAAGCTGTGAGTGAGAGAGAGAGAGAGAGAAAGAGAAGCTGTGAGTGAGAGAGAGAGAGAGAAGCTGTGAGTGAGAGTGAGAGAGAAAGAGAAGCTGTGAGTGAGAGAGTGAGAGAAAGAGAAGCTGTGAGTGAGAGAGAGAGAAAGAAGGATAAGCTGTGAGTGAGAGAGAGAATCTGTGAGTGAGAGAGAGAGAAAGAGAAGCTCTGAGTGAGAGAGAGAGAAAGAGAAGCTGTGAGTGTGAGAGAGAGTGAGAAAAAGGGAAGCTGTGAGTGAGCGTGAGAGAGAGAAGCTGTGACAGTGGGAGAGAGAAAGAGAGAAAGAGAAGCTGTGAGTGAGAGAGAGAGAAAGAAAGAGAAGTTATGAGTGAGAGAGAGAGAAGCTGTGAGTGAGAGAGAGAAGGAGAAAGAGAATCTGTGAGTGAGAGAGAGAGAGAGAGTAGCTGTGAGTGAGAGAGAGAGAGAGAAGCTGTGAGTGAGTGAGAGAGAGAGAGAAGCTGTGAGTGAGAGAGAGAAAGAGAAGCTGTGAGTGAGAGAAAGAGAGAGAGAGAAAGAGAAGCTGTGAGTGAGAGAGAGATAAAGAGAAGCTGTGAGTTAGAGAGAGAGAGAAAGAGAAGCTGTGAGTGAGTGAGAGAGAGAAAGAGAAGCTGTGTGAGAGAGAGAATATGTGAGTGAGAGAGAGAGAGAGAAAGAAAGAGAAGATGTCAGTGAGAGAGGGAGAGAGAGAGAGAGAAGCTGTGAGTGAGAGAGAGAGAGAAAGATAAGCTGTGTGAGAGAGGGAGAGAAAGAGAAGCTGTGAGTGAGAGAGAGAGAGAGAGTTAGAAGCTGTGAGTGAGAGAGAGAGAGAAGCTGTGAGTGAGAGAAAGAGAGAGAGAAAGAGAAGCTGTGAGTGAGAGAGAGAGAGAAAGAGAAGCTGTGTGAGAGAGAGAGAGAAGCTGTGAGTGAGAGAGAAAGAAAGAAATAGAAGCTGTGAGTGAGAGAGAGAGAGAGAGAGAAGCTGTGAGTGAGAGAGAGAGAAGCTGAGTGAGAGAGAGAGAGAGAGAAAGAGAAGCTGTGAGTGAGAGAGAGAGAGAAAGAGAAGCTGTGAGAGAGAGAAAGAGAAGCTGTGAGTGAGAGAGAAAGAGAAGCTGTGAGTGAGAGAGAGAAAGAGAAGCTGTGAGTGAGAGAGAGAGAGAGAGAAGCTGTGAGTGAGAGAGAAAGAAAGAAATAGAAGCTGTGAGTGAGTGAGAGAGAGAGAAGCTGTGAGTGAGAGAGAGAGAGAAGCTGTGAGTGAGAGAGAGAGAGAGAAAGAGAAGCTGTGAGTGAGAGAGAGAAAGAGAAGCTGTGTGAGAGAGAGAAAGAAAGAGAAGCTGTGAGTGAGAGAGAGAGAGAAAGTGAAGATGTGGGAGAGAGAAAGAGGTGTGAGTGAGTGAGAGAGAGAGAAGCTGTGAGTGAGAGAGAGAGAGAAAGAGAAGCTGTGACTGAGAGAGAGAGATAAAGACAAGCTGTGAGTTAGAGAGAGACAGAGAAGGAGAAGCTGTGAGTGAGAGAGAGAAAGAGATGTGAGTGAGAGAGAGAAAGAGAAACTGTGAGTGAGAGAGAGAGAGAGAGAAAGAAAGACAAGCTGTGAGTGAGAGAGAGATAAAGAGAAGCTGTGAGTTAGAGAGAGATAGAGAAATAGAAGCTGTGAGTGAGAGAGAGAGAGAGAAGCTGTGAGTGTGAGAGAGATAGAGATAGAGAAGCTGTGAGTGAGAGAGAGAGAGAGAAAGAAGCTGAGAGTCAGAGAGTGAGAGAAAGAGAAACTGTGAGTGAGAGAGAGAGGGTGAAAGAGAAACTGTGTGTGAGAGAGAGGGAGAAAAAGGGAAGCTGTGAGTGAGCGTGAGAGAGAGAGAAGGTGTGACAGTGGGAGAGAGAGAGAGAAAGAGAAGCTGTGAGTGAGAGAGAGAGAAAGAAAGAAAGAGAAGCTGTGAGTGAGAGAGAGAGAGAAGCTGTGAGTGAGAGAGAGATGGAGAAAGAGAAGCTGTGTGAGAGAGAGAAAGAAAGAGAAGCTGTGAGTGAGAGAGAGATGGAGAAAGAGGAGCTGTGTGAGAGAGAGAAAGAAAGAGAAGCTGTGAGTGAGAGAGAGAGAGAAGCTGTGAGTGAGAGAGAGATGGAGAAAGAGAAGCTGTGAGTGAGAGAGAGAGGGAAAGAGAAGCTGTGAGTGTGAGAGAGAGACAGAGAAAGAGAAGCTGTGAGTGAGAGAGAGAGAGCTAGAAGCTGTGAGTGAGAGAGAGAGAGAAGCTGTGAGTGAGTGAGAGAAAGAGAAGCTGTGAGTGAGAGAGAGAGAAAGAGAAGCTGTGAGAGAGAGAGAAGCTGTGAGTGAGAGAGAAAGAAAGAAATAGAAGCTGTGAGTGAGTGAGAGAGAGAGAAGCTGTGAGTGAGAGAGAGAGAGAAGCTGTGAGTGAGATAGAGAGAGAGAGAAAGAGAAGCTGTGAGTGAGAGAGAGAGAAAAAAAGAAGCTGTGTGTGAGAGAGAGAGAGAGAGAGAGAAAGAGAAGCTGTGAGTGAGAGAGAGAGAGAGAAGCTGTGAGTGAGAGTGAGAGAGAAAGAGAAGCTGTGAGTGAGAGAGTGAGAGAAAGAGAAGCTGTGAGTGAGAGAGAGAGAAAGAAGGAGAAGCTGTGAGTGAGAGAGAGAAGCTGTGAGTGAGAGAGAGAGAAAGAGAAGCTCTGAGTGAGAGAGAGAGAAAGAGAAGCTGTGAGTGTGAGAGAGAGTGAGAAAAAGGGAAGCTGTGAGTGAGCGTGAGAGAGAGAAGCTGTGACAGTGGGAGAGAGAAAGAGAGAAAGAGAAGCTGTGAGTGAGAGAGAGAGAAAGAAAGAGAAGTTATGAGTGAGAGAGAGAGAAGCTGTGAGTGAGAGAGAGAAGGAGAAAGAGAATCTGTGAGTGAGAGAGAGAGAGAGAGTAGCTGTGAGTGTGAGAGAGAGAGAGAAGCTGTGAGTGAGTGAGAGAGAGAGAGAAGCTGTGAGTGAGAGAGAGAAAGAGAAGCTGTGAGTGAGAGAAAGAGAGAGAGAGAAAGAGAAGCTGTGAGTGAGAGAGAGATAAAGAGAAGCTGTGAGTTAGAGAGAGAGAGAAAGAGAAGCTGTGAGTGAGTGAGAGAGAAAAAGAGAAGCTGTGTGAGAGAGAGAATCTGTGAGTGAGAGAGAGAGAGAGAAAGAAAGAGAAGATGTCAGTGAGAGAGGGAGAGAGAGAGAGAGAAGCTGTGAGTGAGAGAGAGAGAAAGATAAGCTGTGTGAGAGAGGGAGAGAAAGAGAAGCTGTGAGTGAGAGAGAGAGAGAGTGAGAAGCTGTGAGTGAGAGAGAGAGAGAGAGAAGCTGTGAGTGAGAGAAAGAGAGAGAGAAAGAGAAGCTGTGAGTGAGAGAGAGAGAGAAAGAGAAGCTGTGTGAGAGAGAGAGAGAAGCTGTGAGTGAGAGAGAAAGAAAGAAATAGAAGCTGTGAGTGAATGAGAGAGAGAAGCTGTGAGTGAGAGAGAGAGAAGCTGTGAGTGAGAGAGAGAGAGAGAAAGAGAAGCTGTGAGTGAGAGAGAGAGAGAAAGAGAAGCTGTGAGAGAGAGAAAGAGAAGCTGTGAGTGAGAGAGAAAGAGAAGCTGTGAGTGAGAGAGAGAGAAAGAGAAGCTGTGAGTGAGAGAGAGAAAGAGAAGCTGTGAGTGAGAGAGAGAGAGAGAGAAGCTGTGAGTGAGAGAGAAAGAAAGAAATAGAAGCTGTGAGTGAGTGAGAGAGAGAGAAGCTGTGAGTGAGTGAGAGAGAGAGAAGCTGTGAGTGAGAGAGAAAGGGAAAGAGAGGCTGTGAGTGAGAGAGAGAGAGAGAAAGAGAAGGTGTGAGTGAGATAGAGAGAGAGAAAGAGAAGCTGTGAGAGAGAGAGAGAATCTGTGAGTGAGAGAGAAAGAAAGAAATAGAAGCTGTGAGTGAGTGAGAGAGAGAGAAGCTGTGAGTGAGAGAGAGAGAGAAGCTGTGAGTGAGAGAGAGAGAGAGAAAGAGAAGCTGTGAGTGAGAGAGAGAAAGAGAAGCTGTGTGAGAGAGAGAAAGAAAGAGAAGCTGTGAGTGAGAGAGAGAGAGAAAGTGAAGATGTGGGAGAGAGAAAGAGGTGTGAGTGAGTGAGAGAGAGAGAAGCTGTGAGTGAGAGAGAGAGAGAAAGAGAAGCTGTGACTGAGAGAGAGAGATAAAGACAAGCTGTGAGTTAGAGAGAGACAGAGAAAGAGAAGCTGTGAGTGAGAGAGAAAGAGATGTGAGTGAGAGAGAGAAAGAGAAACTGTGAGTGAGAGAGAGAGAAAGAAAGAAAGACAAGCTGTGAGTGAGAGAGAGATAAAGAGAAGCTGTGAGTTGGAGAGAGATAGAGAAAGAGAAGCTGTGAGTGAGAGAGAGAGAGAGAAGCTGTGAGTGTGAGAGAGATAGAGATAGAGAAGCTGTGAGTGAGAGAGAGAGAGAGAAAGAAGCTGTGAGTGAGAGAGTGAGAGAAAGAGAAACTGTGAGTGAGAGAGAGAGGGTGAAAGAGAAACTGTGTGTGAGAGAGAGGGAGAAAAAGGGAAGCTGTGAGTGAGCGTGAGAGAGAGAGAAGGTGTGACAGTGGGAGAGAGAGAGAGAAAGAGAAGCTGTGAGTGAGAGAGAGAGAAAGAAAGAAAGAGAAGCTGTGAGTGAGAGAGAGAGAGAAGCTGTGAGTGAGAGAGAGATGGAGAAAGAGAAGCTGTGTGAGAGAGAGAAAGAAAGAGAAGCTGTGAGTGAGAGAGAGATGGAGAAAGAGGAGCTGTGTGAGAGAGAGAAAGAAATAGAAGCTGTGAGTGAGAGAGAGAGAAGCTGTGAGTGAGAGAGAGATGGAGAAAGAGAAGCTGTGAGTGAGAGAGAGAGGGAAAGAGAAGCTGTGAGTGTGAGAGAGAGACAGAGAAAGAGAAGCTGTGAGTGAGAGAGAGAGAGCTAGAAGCTGAGAGTGAGAGAGAGAGAGAAGCTGTGAGTGAGTGAGAGAAAGAGAAGCTGTGAGTGAGAGAGAGAGAAAGAGAAGCTGTGAGAGAGAGAGAAGCTGTGAGTGAGAGAGAAAGAAAGAAATAGAAGCTGTGAGTGAGTGAGAGAGAGAGAAGCTGTGAGTGAGAGAGAGAGAGAAGCTGTGAGTGAGATAGAGAGAGAGAGAGAAAGAGAAGCTGTGAGTGAGAGAGAGAGAAAAAAGAAGCTGTGAGTGAGAGAGAGAGAGAGAGAAAGAGAAGCTGTGAGTGAGAGAGAGAGAGAAGCTGTGAGTGAGAGTGAGAGAGAAAGAGAAGCTGTGAGTGAGAGAGTGAGAGAAAGAGAAGCTGTGAGTGAGAGAGAGAGAAAGAAGGAGAAGCTGTGAGTGAGAGAGAGAAGCTGTGAGTGAGAGAGAGAGAGAAAGAGAAGCTCTGAGTGAGAGAGAGAGAAAGAGAAGCTGTGAGTGTGAGAGAGAGTGAGAAAAAGTGAAGCTGTGAGTGAGCGTGAGAGAGAGAAGCTGTGACAGTGGGAGAGAGAAAGAGAGAAAGAGAAGCTGTGAGTGAGAGAGAGTGAAAGAAAGAGAAGTTATGAGTGAGAGAGAGAGAAGCTGTGAGTGAGAGAGAGAAGGAGAAAGAGAATCTGTGAGTGAGAGAGAGAGAGTAGCTGTGAGTGAGAGAGAGAGAGAGAGAAGCTGTGAGTGAGTGAGAGAGAGAGAAGCTGTGAGTGAGAGAGAGAAAGAGAAGCTGTGAGTGAGAGAAAGAGAGAGAGAGAAAGAGAAGCTGTGAGTGAGAGAGAGATAAAGAGAAGCTGTGAGTTAGAGAGAGAGAGAAAGAGAAGCTGTGAGTGAGTGAGAGAGAGAAAGAGAAGCTGTGTGAGAGAGAGAATCTGTGAGTGAGAGAGAGAGAGAGAAAGAAAGAGAAGATGTCAGTGAGAGAGGGAGAGAGAGAGAAGCTGTGAGTGAGAGAGAGAGAGAAAGATAAGCTGTGTGAGAGAGGGAGAGAAAGAGAAGCTGTGACTGAGAGAGAGAGAGTGAGAAGCTGTGAGTGAGAGAGAGAGAGAGAGAAGCTGTGAGTGAGAGAAAGAGAGAGAGAAAGAGAAGCTGTGAGTG
This sequence comes from Bradypodion ventrale, assembly GCA_035047345.1. NCBI lineage: Eukaryota > Metazoa > Chordata > Lepidosauria > Squamata > Chamaeleonidae > Bradypodion > Bradypodion ventrale. The sequence goes on along the minus strand of JAWDJE010000018.1, from coordinate 6,585,728 downwards.
AGAGAGAGAGAGAAAGAGAAGCTGTGAGAGAGAGAGAGAGAAGCTGTGAGTGAGAGAGAAAGAAAGAAATAGAAGCTGTGAGTGAGTGAGAGAGAGAGAAGCTGTGAGTGAGAGAGAGAGAGAAGCTGTGAGTGAGAGAGAGAGAGAGAAAGAGAAGCTGTGAGTGAGAGAGAGAGAGAAAGAGAAGCTGTGAGAGAGAGAAAGAGAAGCTGTGAGTGAGAGAGAAAGAGAAGCTGTGAGTGAGAGAGAGAGAAAGAGAAGCTGTGAGTGAGAGAGAGAAAGAGAAGCTGTGAGTGAGTGAGAGAGAGAGAGAGAAGCTGTGAGTGAGTGAGAGAGAAAGAAAGAAATAGAAGCTGTGAGTGAGTGAGAGAGAGAGAAGCTGTGAGTGAGAGAGAGAAAGAGAAGCTGTGAGTGAGAGAGAAAGGGAAAGAGAGGCTGTGAGTGAGAGAGAGAGAGAGAGAAAGAGAAGGTGTGAGTGAGATAGAGAGAGAGAAAGAGAAGCTGTGAGAGAGAGAGAAGCTGTGAGTGAGAGAGAAAGAAAGAAATAGAAGCTGTGAGTGAGTGAGAGAGAGAGAAGCTGTGAGTGAGAGAGAGAGAGAAGATGTGAGTGAGAGAGAGAGAGAGAAAGAGAAGCTGTGAGTGAGAGAGAGAAAGAGAAGCTGTGTGAGAGAGAGAAAGAAAGAGAAGCTGTGAGTGAGAGAGAGAGAGAAAGTGAAGATGTGGGAGAGAGAAAGAGGTGTGAGTGAGTGAGAGAGAGAGAGAAGCTGTGAGTGAGACAGAGAGAAAGAGAAGCTGTGACTGAGAGAGAGAGATAAAGACAAGCTGTGAGTTAGAGAGAGATAAAGAGAAGCTGTGAGTTAGAGAGAGATAGAGAAAGAGAAGCTGTGAGTGAGAGAGAGAGAGAAGCTGTGAGTGTGAGAGAGATAGAGATAGAGAAGCTGTGAGTGAGAGACAGAGAGAGAAAGAAGCTGTGAGTGAGAGAGTGAGAGAAAGAGAAACTGTGAGTGAGAGAGAGAGGGTGAAAGAGAAACTGTGTGTGAGAGAGAGGGAGAAAAAGAGAAGCTGTAAGTGAGCGTGAGAGAGAGAGAGAAGGTGTGACAGTGGGAGAGAGAGAGAGAAAGAGAAGCTGTGAGTGAGAGAGAGAGAGAAGCTGTGAGTGAGAGAGAGAGAGAAGCTGTGAGTGAGAGAGAGATGGAGAAAGAGAAGCTATGAGTGAGAGAGAGAGGGAAAGAGAAGCTGTGAGTGTGAGAGAGAGACAGAGAAAGAGAAGCTGTGAGTGAGAGAGAGAGAGCTAGAAGCTGTGAGTGAGAGAGAGAGAGAAGCTGTGAGTGAGTGAGAGAAAGAGAAGCTGTGAGTGAGAGAGAGAGAAAGAGAAGCTGTGAGAGAGAGAGAAGCTGTGAGTGAGAGAGAAAGAAAGAATTAGAAGCTGTGAGTGAGTGAGAGAGAGAGAAGCTGTGAATGAGAGAGAGAGAGAAGCTGTGAGTGAGATAGAGAGAGAGAGAAAGAGAAGCTGTGAGTGAGAGAGAGAGAGAGAAAGAGAAGCTGTGAGAGAGAGAAAGAGAAGCTGTGAGTGAGAGAGAAAGAGAAGCTGAGAGTGAGAGAGAGAGAGAAAGAGAAACTGTGAGTGAGAGAGAGAGAGAAAGAGAAGCTGTGAGTGAGAGAGAGAGAGAAAGAAAGAGAAGCTGTGAGTGAGAGAGAGAGAAGCTGTGAGTGAGAGAGAGAGGGAGAAAGAGAAGCTGTGAGTGAGAGAGAGAGAAAGAGAAGCTGTGAGTGAGAGAGAGAAAGAGAAGCTGTGAGAGAGAAAGAAGTTGTGAGTGAGTGAGAGAGAGAGAAGCTGTGAGAGAGAGAGAGAGAAGCTGTGAGTGAGACAGAAAGAGAGAGAAGGAGAAGCTGTGAGTGAGATAGAGAGAGAAAGAGAAGCTGTGAGTGAGAGAGAGAGAGAAGCTGTGAGTGTGAGAGAGAGAAAGAGAAGCTGTGAGTGTGAGAGAGAGAGAAAGAGAAGCTGTGAGTGAGAGAGTGAGATAAAGAGAAGCTGTGAGTTAGAGAGAGACAGAGAAAGAGAAGCTGTGAGTGAGAGAGAGAGAAAAAAAGAAGCTGTGAGTGAGAGAGAGAGAGAGAGAAAGAGAAGCTGTGAGTGAGAGAGAGAGAGAGAAGCTGTGAGTGAGAGTGAGAGAGAAAGAGAAGCTGTGAGTGAGAGAGTGAGAGAAAGAGAAGCTGTGAGTGAGAGAGAGAGAAAGAAAGAGAAGCTGTGAGTGAGAGAGAGAAGCTGTGAGTGAGAGAGAGAGAAAGAGAAGCTCTGAGTGAGAGAGAGAGAAAGAGAAGCTGTGAGTGTGAGAGAGAGTGAGAAAAAGGGAAGCTGTGAGTGAGCGTGAGAGAGAGAAGCTGTGACAGTGGGAGAGAGAAAGAGAGAAAGAGAAGCTGTGAGTGAGTGAGTGAGAGACAAGGTGTGAGTGAGAGAGAGAGAGAAAGAGAAGCTGTGAGTGAGAGAGAGAGAAAGAGAAGCTGTGAGTGAGAGAGAGAGAAAGAAAGAGAAGCTGTGAGTGAGAGAGATAAAGAGAAGCTGTGAGTTAGAGAGAGACAGAGAGAGAGAGAGTAGCTGTGAGTGAGAAAGAGAGAGAAGCTGTGAGTGAGAGAGAGAGAAAGAGATGTGAGTGAGAGAGAGAAAGAGAATCTGTGAGGGAGAGAGAGAGAGAGAAAGAAAGAGAAGCTGTGAGTGAGAGAGAGATAAAGAGAAGCTGTGAGTTAGAGAGATAAAGAGAAGCTGTGAGTGAGAGAGAGAGAAAGAGAAGCTGTGAGTATGAGAGAGAGAGAGAGAAGCTGTGAGTGAGAGAGAGAGAGAGAGAAAAGCTGTGAGTGAGGGAGTGAGAGAAAGAGAAGCTGTGAGTATGAGAGTGAGAAAGAGAGAGAAGCTGTGAGTGAGAGAGAGAGGGTGAAAGAGAAGCTGATTGTGAGAGAGAGGAAGAAGAAGGGAAGCTGTGAGTGAGCGTGAGAGAGAGAGAGAGAAGCTGTGACAGTGGGAGAGAGAGAGAGAGAAAGAGAAGCTGTGAGTGAGAGAGAGAGAAAGAAAGAGAAGCTATGAGCGAGAGAGAGAGAGAAGCTGTGAGTGAGTGAGAGAGAGAGAAGCTGTGAGTGAGAGAGAGAGAGAAGCTGTGAGTGAGATAGAGAGAGACAGATAAAGAGAAGCTGTGAGTGAGAGAGAGAGAAAAAAGAAGCTGTGAGTGAGAGAGAGAGAGAGAGAAAGAGAAGCTGTGAGTGAGAGAGAGAGAGAAGCTGTGAGTGAGAGTGAGAGAGAAAGAGAAGCTGTGAGTGAGAGAGTGAGAGAAAGAGAAGCTGTGAGTGAGAGAGAGAGAAAGAAGGAGAAGCTGTGAGTGAGAGAGAGAAGCTGTGAGTGAGAGAGAGAGAAAGAGAAGCTCTGAGTGAGAGAGAGAGAAAGAGAAGCTGTGAGTGTGAGAGAGAGTGAGAAAAAGTGAAGCTGTGAGTGAGCGTGAGAGAGAGAAGCTGTGACAGTGGGAGAGAGAAAGAGAGAAAGAGAAGCTGTGAGTGAGAGAGAGTGAAAGAAAGAGAAGTTATGAGTGAGAGAGAGAGAAGCTGTGAGTGAGAGAGAGAAGGAGAAAGAGAATCTGTGAGTGAGAGAGAGAGAGTAGCTGTGAGTGAGAGAGAGAGAGAGAAGCTGTGAGTGAGTGAGAGAGAGAGAAGCTGTGAGTGAGAGAGAGAAAGAGAAGCTGTGAGTGAGAGAAAGAGAGAGAGAGAAAGAGAAGCTGTGAGTGAGAGAGAGATAAAGAGAAGCTGTGAGTTAGAGAGAGAGAGAAAGAGAAGCTGTGAGTGAGTGAGAGAGAGAAAGAGAAGCTGTGTGAGAGAGAGAATCTGTGAGTGAGAGAGAGAGAGAGAAAGAAAGAGAAGATGTCAGTGAGAGAGGGAGAGAGAGAGAAGCTGTGAGTGAGAGAGAGAGAGAAAGATAAGCTGTGTGAGAGAGGGAGAGAAAGAGAAGCTGTGACTGAGAGAGAGAGAGTGAGAAGCTGTGAGTGAGAGAGAGAGAGAGAGAGAAGCTGTGAGTGAGAGAAAGAGAGAGAGAAAGAGAAGCTGTGAGTGAGAGAGAGAGAGAAAGAGAAGCTGTGAGAGAGAGAGAGAAGCTGTGAGTGAGAGAGAAAGAAAGAAATAGAAGCTGTGAGTGAGTGAGAGAGAGAGAAGCTGTGAGTGAGAGAGAGAGAGAAGCTGTGAGTGAGAGAGAGAGAGAGAAAGAGAAGCTGTGAGTGAGAGAGAGAGAGAGAAAGAGAAGCTGTGAGAGAGAGAAAGAGAAGCTGTGAGTGAGAGAGAAAGAGAAGCTGTGAGTGAGAGAGAGAGAAAGAGAAGCTGTGAGTGAGAGAGAGAAAGAGAAGCTGTGAGTGAGTGAGAGAGAGAGAGAGAAGCTGTGAGTGAGTGAGAGAGAAAGAAAGAAATAGAAGCTGTGAGTGAGTGAGAGAGAGAGAAGCTGTGAGTGAGAGAGAGAAAAGGGAAGCTGTGAGTGAGAGAGAAAGGGAAAGAGAGGCTGTGAGTGAGAGAGAGAGAGAGAGAAAGAGAAGGTGTGAGTGAGATAGAGAGAGAGAAAGAGAAGCTGTGAGAGAGAGAGAGAAGCTGTGAGTGAGAGAGAAAGAAAGAAATAGAAGCTGTGAGTGAGTGAGAGAGAGAGAAGCTGTGAGTGAGAGAGAGAGAGAAGCTGTGAGTGAGAGAGAGAGAGAGAAAGAGAAGCTGTGAGTGAGAGAGAGAAAGAGAAGCTGTGTGAGAGAGAGAAAGAAAGAGAAGCTGTGAGTGAGAGAGAGAGAGAAAGTGAAGATGTGGGAGAGAGAAAGAGGTGTGAGTGAGTGAGAGAGAGAGAGAAGCTGTGAGTGAGACAGAGAGAAAGAGAAGCTGTGACTGAGAGAGAGAGATAAAGACAAGCTGTGAGTTAGAGAGAGATAAAGAGAAGCTGTGAGTTAGAGAGAGATAGAGAAAGAGAAGCTGTGAGTGAGAGAGAGAGAGAGAAGCTGTGAGTGTGAGAGAGATAGAGATAGAGAAGCTGTGAGTGAGAGACAGAGAGAGAAAGAAGCTGTGAGTGAGAGAGTGAGAGAAAGAGAAACTGTGAGTGAGAGAGAGAGGGTGAAAGAGAAACTGTGTGTGAGAGAGAGGGAGAAAAAGAGAAGCTGTGAGTGAGCGTGAGAGAGAGAGAGAAGGTGTGACAGTGGGAGAGAGAGAGAGAAAGAGAAGCTGTGAGTGAGAGAGAGAGAGAAGCTGTGAGTGAGAGAGAGAGAGAAGCTGTGAGTGAGAGAGAGATGGAGAAAGAGAAGCTGTGAGTGAGAGAGAGAGGGAAAGAGAAGCTGTGAGTGTGAGAGAGAGACAGAGAAAGAGAAGCTGTGAGTGAGAGAGAGAGAGCTAGAAGCTGTGAGTGAGAGAGAGAGAGAAGCTGTGAGTGAGTGAGAGAAAGAGAAGCTGTGAGTGAGAGAGAGAGAAAGAGAAGCTGTGAGAGAGAGAGAAGCTGTGAGTGAGAGAGAAAGAAAGAATTAGAAGCTGTGAGTGAGTGAGAGAGAGAGAAGCTGTGAGTGAGAGAGAGAAAGAGAAGCTGTGAGAGAGAAAGAAGTTGTGAGTGAGTGAGAGAGAGAGAAGCTGTGAGAGAGAGAGAGAGAAGCTGTGAGTGAGACAGAAAGAGAGAGAAGGAGAAGCTGTGAGTGAGATAGAGAGAGAAAGAGAAGCTGTGAGAGAGAGAGAGAGAGAAGCTGTGAGTGTGAGAGAGAGAAAGAGAAGCTGTGAGTGTGTGAGAGAGAGAAAGAGAAGCTGTGAGTGAGAGAGTGAGATAAAGAGAAGCTGTGAGTTAGAGAGAGACAGAGAAAGAGAAGCTGTGAGTGAGAGAGAGAGAAAAAAAGAAGCTGTGAGTGAGAGAGAGAGAGAGAGAAAGAGAAGCTGTGAGTGAGAGAGAGAGAGAGAAGCTGTGAGTGAGAGTGAGAGAGAAAGAGAAGCTGTGAGTGAGAGAGTGAGAGAAAGAGAAGCTGTGAGTGAGAGAGAGAGAAAGAAAGAGAAGCTGTGAGTGAGAGAGCGAAGCTGTGAGTATGAGAGAGAGAGAGAGAAGCTGTGAGTGAGAGAGAGAGAGAGAGAGAAAAGCTGTGAGTGAGGGAGTGAGAGAGAGAGAAGCTGTGAGTATGAGAGTGAGAAAGAGAGAGAAGCTGTGAGTGAGAGAGAGAGGGTGAAAGAGAAGCTGATTGTGAGAGAGAGGAAGAAGAAGGGAAGCTGTGAGTGAGCGTGAGAGAGAGAGAGAGAAGCTGTGACAGTGGGAGAGAGAGAGAGAGAAAGAGAAGCTGTGAGTGAGAGAGAGAGAAAGAAAGAGAAGCTATGAGCGAGAGAGAGAGAGAAGCTGTGAGTGAGAAGAGAGAGAGAAGCTGTGAGTGAGAGAGAGAGAGAGAGAAGCTGTGAGTGAGAGAGAGAGAGAAAGATAAGCTGTGTGAGAGAGGGAGAGAAAGAGAAGCTGTGACTGAGAGAGAGAGAGTGAGAAGCTGTGAGTGAGAGAGAGAGAGAGAGAGAAGCTGTGAGTGAGAGAAAGAGAGAGAGAAAGAGAAGCTGTGAGTGAGAGAGAGAGAGAAAGAGAAGCTGTGTGAGAGAGAGAGAAGCTGTGAGTGAGAGAGAAAGAAAGAAATAGAAGCTGTGAGTGAGTTAGAGAGAGAGAAGCTGTGAGAGAGAGAGAGAGAAGCTGTGAGTGAGAGAGAGAGAAAGAGAAGCTGTGAGTGAGAGAGAGAGAGAAAGAGAAGCTGTGAGAGAGAGAAAGAGAAGCTGTGAGTGAGAGAGAAAGAGAAGCTGTGAGTGAGAGAGAGAAAGAGAAGCTGTGAGTGAGAGAGAGAGAGAGAAGCTGTGAGTGAGAGAGAAAGAAAGAAATAGAAGCTGTGAGTGAGTGAGAGAGAGAGAAGCTGTGAGTGAGAGAGAGAGAGAGAAGCTGTGAGTGAGAGAGAAAGGGAAAGAGAGGCTGTGAGTGAGAGATAGAGAGAGAGAAAGAGAAGGTGTGAGTGAGAGAGAGAGAGAGAAAGAGAAGCTGTGAGAGAGAGAGAGAAGCTGTGAGTGAGAGAGAAAGAAAGAAATAGAAGCTGTGAGTGAGTGAGAGAGAGAGAAGCTGTGAGTGTGAGAGAGAGAGAAGCTGTGAGTGAGAGAGAGAGAGAGAGAAAGAGAAGCTGTGAGTGAGAGAGAGAAAGAGAAGTTGTGAGAGAGAGAAAGGGAAGCTGTGAGTGAGAGAGAAAGAGAAGCTGTGAGTGAGAGAGAGAGAAAGAGAAGCTGTGAGAGAGAATGAGAGAGAGAAGCTGTGAGTGAGAGAGAGAGAGAAAGAGAAGCTGTGAGAGAGAGAGAAGCTGTGAGTTAGAGAGAAAGAAAGAAATAGAAGCTGTGAGTGAGTGAGAGAGAGAGAAGCTGTGAGTGAGTGAGAGAGAGAGAAGCTGTGAGTGAGAGAGAAAGGGAAAGAGAGGCTGTGAGTGAAAGAGAGAGAGAGAGAAGCTGTGAGTAAGAGAGAGAGAGAAGCTGTGAGTGTGAGAGAAAGAGAGGCTGTGAGTGAGAGAGAGAGAGAAGCTGAGTGAGAGAGAGATAAAGAGAAGCTGTGATTGTGAGAGAGAGGAAGAAAAAGGGAAGGTGTGAGTGAGCGTGAGAGAGAGAGAGAGAAGCTGTGACAGTGGGAGAGAGAGAGAGAGAAAGAGAAGCTGTGAGTGAGAGAGAGAGAAAGAAAGAGAAGCTATGAGCGAGAGAGAGAGAGAGAGAGAAGCTGTGAGTGAGAGAGAGAGGGAGAAAGAGAAGCTGTGAGTGAGAAGAGAGGGAAAGAGAAGCTGTGAGTGAGAAAGAGAGACAGAGAAAGAGAAGCTGTGAGTGAGAGAGAGAGAGCTAGAAGCTGTGAGTGAGTGAGAGAGAGAAAGAGAAGCTGTGAGTGCGAGAGAGAGAGAAAGAGAAGCTGTGAGTGAGAGAGAGAGAGAAAAAGAGAATATCTGAGTGAGAGAGAGAGAAGCTGTGAGTAAGAGAGAGAAAGAGAAGCTGTGAGTGAGAGAGAGAGAGAGAAAGAGATGCTGTGAGTGAAAGAGAGAGAGAGAAAGAGAAGCTGTGAGTGAGAGAGAGATAAAGAGAAGCTGTGAGTTAGAGAGAGACAGAGAAAGAGCTGTGAGTGAGAGAGAGAGAGAGAGAGAAAGAGAAGCTGTGAGTGAGAGAGAGATATAGAGAAGCTGTGAGTTAGAGAGAGAGAAAGAGAAGCTGTGAGTGTGAGAGAGAGAAAGAGGAGCTGTGTGAGAGAGACAGAGAAGCTGTTAGTGAGAGAGAAAGAAATAGAAGCTGTGAGTGAGTGAGGGAGAAAGAGAAGCTGTGAGTGAGAGAGAGAGAGAAAGAGAAGCTGTGTGTGAGAGAGAATCTGTGAGTGAGAGAGAGAGAGAGAAAGAAAGAGAAGATGTCAGTGAGAGAGGGAGAGAGAGAGAGAGAAGCTGTGAGTGAGAGAGAGAGAGAAAGATAAGCTGTGTGAGAGAGGGACAGAAAGAGAAGCTGTGAGTGAGAGAGAGAGTGAGAAGCTGTGAGTGAGAGAGAGAGAGAGAGAAGATGTGAGTGAGAGAGTGAGAGAGAGTAAGAGGTGTGAGTGAGAGAGAGAGAGAGAAAGAGAAGCTGTGAGTGAGAGAGAGAGAGAGAAAGAGAAGCTGTGAGAGAGAGAGAGAGAAGCTGTGAGTGAGAGAGAGAGAGAGAGAAGCTGTGAGTGAGAGAGAGAGAGAGAAAGAAAAGCTGTGAGAGAGAGAAAGAGAAGCTGTGAGTGAGAGAGAGAGAGAAAGAGAAGCTGTGAGTGAGAGAGAGAGAAAGAGAAGCTGTGAGTGAGAGAGAGAGAAAGAGAAGCTGTGAGAGAGAGAGAGAGAGAAGCTGTGAGTGAGAGAGAAAGAAAGAAATAGAAGCTGTGAGTGAGTGAGAGAGAGAGAAGCTGTGAGTGAGAGAGAGAAGCTGTGAGTGAGAGAGAAAGGGAAAGAGAGGCTGTGAGTGAGAGAGAGAGAGAGAGAAAGAGAAGGTGTGAGTGAGAGAGAGAGAGAGGAAGAGAAGCTGTGAGAGAGAGAGAAGCTGTGAGTGAGAGAGAAAGAAAGAAATAGAAGCTGTGAGTGAGTGAGAGAGAGAGAAGCTGTGAGTGTGTGAGAGAGAAGCTGTGAGTGAGAGAGAGAGAAAGAGAAGCTGTGAGTGAGAGAGAGAGAGAGAAAGAGAAGCTGTGAGAGAGAGAAAGAGAAGCTGTGAGTGAGAGAGAAAGAGAAGCTGTGAGTGAGAGAGAGAGAGAAAGAGAAGCTGTGAGTGAGAGAGAGAGAGAGAAAGAGAAGCTGTGAGTGAGAGAGAGAGAAAGAAAGAGAAGCTGTGAGTGAGAGAGAGAGAAGCTGTGAGTGAGAGAGAGAGGGAGAAAGAGAAGTTGTGAGTGAGAGAGAGAGAAAGAGAAGCTGTGAGTGAGAGAGAGAAAGAGAAGCTGTGAGAGAGAGAGAAGTTGTGAGTGAGTGAGAGAGAGAGAAGCTGTGAGTGAGAGAGAGAAAGAGAAGCTGTGAGTGAGAGAAAGAGAGAGAGAGAGAAGCTGTGAGTGAGAGAGAGAGAAAGAAAGAGAAGCTATGAGCGAGAGAGAGAGAGAGAGAAGCTGTGAATAAGAGAGAGAAAGAGAAGCTGTGTGTGAGAGAGAGAGAAAGAGATGCTGTGAGTGAAAGAGAGAGAGAGAAAGAGAAGCTGTGAGTGAGAGAGAGAAAGAGAAGCTGTGAGTGTGTGAGAGAGAGAGAGAAGCTGTGAGTGAGAGAGAGAGAGAGAAAAGCTGTGAGTGAGGGAGTGAGAGAAAGAGAAGCTGTGAGTATGAGAGAAAGAGAGAGAAGCTGTGAGTGAGAGAGAGAGGGTGAAAGAGAAGCTGTGACTGTGAGAGAGAGGAAGAAAAAGGGAAGGTGTGAGTGAGCGTGAGAGAGAGAGAGAGAAGCTGTGACAGTGGGAGAGAGAGAGAGAGAAAGAGAAGCTGTGAGTGAGAGAGAGAGAAAGAAAGAGAAGCTATGAGCGAGAGAGAGAGAGAGAAGCTGTGAGTGAGAGAGAGAGGGAGAAAGAGAAGCTGTGAGTGAGAAGAGAGGGAAAGAGAAGCTGTGAGTGAGAAAGAGAGACAGAGAAAGAGAAGCTGTGAGTGAGAGAGAGAGAGCTAGAAGCTGTGAGTGAGTGAGAGAGAGAAAGAGAAGCTGTGAGTGCGAGAGAGAGAGAAAGAGAAGCTGTGAGTGAGAGAGAGATTAAGAGAAGCTGTGAGTTAGAGAGAGAGAGAAAGAGAAGCTGTGAGTGAGAGAGAGAGAGAAAAAGAGAATCTCTGAGTGAGAGAGAGAGAAGCTGTGAGTAAGAGAGAGAAAGAGAAGCTGTGAGTGAGAGAGAAAGAGAGAGAAAGAGATGCTGTGAGTGAAAGAGAGAGAGAGAAAGAGAAGCTGTGAGTGAGAGAGAGATAAAGAGAAGCTGTGAGTTAGAGAGAGACAGAGAAAGAGCTGTGAGTGAGAGAGAGAGAGAGAGAGAAAGAGAAGCTGTGAGTGAGAGAGAGATATAGAGAAGCTGTGAGTTAGAGAGAGAGAAAGAGAAGCTGTGAGTGTGAGAGAGAGAAAGAGAAGCTGTGTGAATCTGTGAGTGAGAGAGAGAGAGAGAAAGAAAGAGAAGATGTCAGTGAGTGAGGGAGAGAGAGAGAGAGAAGCTGTGTGAGAGAGAGAGAGAGAAAGATAAGCTGTGTGAGAGAGGGAGAGAAAGAGAAGCTGTGAGTGAGAGAGAGAGAGTGTGTGAGAATCTGTGAGTGAGAGAGAGAGAAGCTGTGAGTGAGAGAGAGAGAGAAAGAGAAGCTGTGAGTGAGATAGAGAGAGAGAAAGAGAAGCTGTGTGAGAGAGACAGAGAAGCTGTTAGTGAGAGAGAAAGAAATAGAAGCTGTGAGTGAGTGAGAGAGAAAGAGAAGCTGTGAGTGAGAGAGAGAGAGAAAGAGAAGCTGTGTGAGAGAGAGAATCTGTGAGTGAGAGAGAGAGAGAGAAAGAAAGAGAAGATGTCAGGGAGAGAGAGAGAGAAGCTGTGAGTGAGAGAGAGAGAGAAAGATAAGCTGTGTGAGAGAGGGAGAGAAAGAGAAGCTGTGAGTGAGAGAGAGAGTGAGAAGCTGTGAGTGAGAGAGAGAGAGAGAGAAGATGTGAGTGAGAGAGTGAGAGAGAGTAAGAGGTGTGAGTGAGAGAGAGAGAGAGAGAAAGAGAAGCTGTGAGTGAGAGAGAGAGAGAGAAAGAGAAGCTGTGAGAGAGAGAGAGAGAAGCTGTGAGTGAGAGAGAAAGAAAGAAATAGAAGCTGTGAGTGAGTGAGAGAGAGAGAAGCTGTGTGTGTGAGAGAGAGAGAAGCTGTGAGTGAGAGAGAGAGAGAGAAGCTGTGAGTGAGAGAGAGAGAGAGAAAGAAAAGCTGTGAGAGAGAGAAAGAGAAGCTGTGAGTGAGAGAGAGAGAGAAAGAGAAGCTGTGAGTGAGAGAGAGAGAAAGAGAAGCTGTGAGAGAGAGAGAGAGAGAAGCTGTGAGTGAGAGAGAAATAAAGAAATAGAAGCTGTGAGTGAGTGAGAGAGAGAGAAGCTGTGAGTGAGAGAGAGAAGCTGTGAGTGAGAGAGAAAGGGAAAGAGAGGCTGTGAGTGAGAGAGAGAGAGAGAGAAAGAGAAGGTGTGAGTGAGAGAGAGAGAGAGGAAGAGAAGCTGTGAGAGAGAGAGAGAAGCTGTGAGTGAGAGAGAAAGAAAGAAATAGAAGCTGTGAGTGAGTGAGAGAGAGAGAAGCTGTGAGTGTGAGAGAGAGAAGCTGTGAGTGAGAGAGAGAGAAAGAGAAGCTGTGAGTGAGAGAGAGAGAAAGAGAAGCTGTGAGAGAGAGAAAGAGAAGCTGTGAGTGAGAGAGAAAGAGAAGCTGTGAGTGAGAGAGAGAGAGAAAGAGAAGCTGTGAGTGAGAGAGAGAGAGAGAGAAAGAGAAGCTGTGAGTGAGAGAGAGAGAAAGAAAGAGAAGCTGTGAGTGAGAGAGAGAGAAGCTGTGAGTGAGAGAGAGAGGGAGAAAGAGAAGCTGTGAGTGAGAGAGAGAGAAAGAGAAGCTGAGTGAGAGAGAGAAAGAGAAGCTGTGAGAGAGAGAGAAGTTGTGAGTGAGTGAGAGAGAGAGAAGCTGTGAGAGAAGCTGTGAGTGAGAGAGAAAGAGAGAGAAGGAGCAGCTGTGAGTGAGATAGAGAGAGAGAAAGAGAAGCTGTGAGTGAGAGAGAGAGAGAAGCTGTGAGTGAGAGAGAAAGAGAAGTTGTGAGAGAGAGAGAAAGAGAAGCTATGAGTTAGAGAGAGAGAGTGAAAGAGAAGCTGTGAGTGAGAGAGAGAGAGAGTGAGGAGCTGTGAGATAGAGAGAGAAAGAGAAGCTGTGAGTGAGAGAGAGAGAGAAACTGTGAGTGAGAGAGAAAGAGAAGCTGTGTGTGTGTGAGAGAGAGAGAAGCTGTGAGTGAGAGAGAGAGAAAGAGAAGCTGTGAGTGAGAGAGAGAGAGAAAGAGAAGCTGTGAGTTAGAGAGAGACAGAGAAAGAGAAGCTGTGAGTGAGAGAGAGAGAAAAAAAGAAGCTGTGAGTGAGAAAGAGAGAGAGAGAAAGAGAAGCTGTGAGTGAGAGAGAGAGAAAGAGAAGCTGTGAGTGACAGAGTGAGATAAAGAGAAGCTGTGAGTTAGAGAGAGACAGAGAAAGAGAAGCTGTGAGTGAGAGAGAGAGAAAAAAAGAAGCTGTGAGTGAGAGAGAGAGAGAGAGAGAGAGAATCTGTGAGTGAGAGAGAGAGAGAGAAGCTGTGAGTGAGAGTGAGAGAGAAAGAGAAGCTGTGAGTGAGAGAGTGAGAGAAAGAGAAGCTGTGAGTGAGAGAGAGAGAAAGAAAGAGAAGCTGTGAGTGAGAGAGAGAAGCTGTGAGTGAGAGAGAGAGAAAGAGAAGCTCTGAGTGAGAGAGAGAGAAAGAGAAGCTGTGAGTGTGAGAGAGAGTGAGAAAAAGGGAAGCTGTGAGTGAGCATGAGAGAGAAGCTGTGACAGTGGGAGAGAGAAAGAGAGAAAGAGAAGCTGTGAGTGAGAGAGAGAGAAAGAAAGAGAAGTTATGAGTGAGAGAGAGAGAAGCTGTGAGTGAGAGTGAGAAGGAGAAAGAGAATCTGTGAGTGAGAGAGAGAGAGAGAGAGTAGCTGTGAGTGAGTGAGAGAGAGAGAAGCTGTGAGTGAGTGAGAGAGAGAGAGAAGCTGTGAGTGAGAGAGAGAAAGAGAAGCTGTGAGTGCGAGAGAGAGAGAAAGAGAAGCTGTGAGTGAGAGAGAGATAAAGAGAAGCTGTGAGTTAGAGAGAGAGAGAGAAAGAGAAGCTGTGAGTGAGAGAGAGAGAGAGAAAAAGAGAATCTCTGAGTGAGAGAGAGAGAGAAGCTGTGAGTAAGAGTGAGAAAGAGAAGCTTTGAGTGAGAGAGAGAGAGAGAGAGAGAAAGAGATGCTGTGAGTGAAAGAGTGAGAGAGAGAAAGAGAAGCTGTGAGTGAGAGAGAGATAATGAGAAGCTGTGAGTTAGAGAGAGACAGAGAAAGAGCTGTGAGTGAGAGAGAGAGAGAGAGAAAGAGAAGCTGTGAGTGAGAGAGAGATATAGAGAAGCTGTGAGTTAGAGAGAGAGAGAAAGAGAAGCTGTGTGTGAGAGAGAGAGAAAGAGAAGCTGTGTGAGAGAGAGAATCTGTGAGTGAGAGAGAGAGAGAGAAAGAAAGAGAAGATGTCAGTGAGTGAGGGAGAGAGAGAGAGAGAAGCTGTGAGTGAGAGAGAGAGAGAAAGATAAGCTGTGTGAGAGAGGGAGAGAAAGAGAAGCTGTGAGTGAGAGAGAGAGAGAGAGAAAGAGAAGCTGTGAGTGAGAGAGAGAGAGAAAGAGAAGCTGTGTGTGAGAGAGAGAGAAGCTGTTAGTGAGAGAGAAAGAAAGAAATAGAAGCTGTGAGTGAGTGAGAGAGAGAGAAGCTGTGAGTGAGAGAGAGAGAGAAGCTGTGAGTGAGAGAGAGAGAGAAAGAGAATGTGTGAGTGAGAGAGAGAGAGAGAAAGAGAAGCTGTGAGAGAGAGAAAGAGAAGCTGTGAGTGAGAGAGAAAGAGAAGCTGTGAGTGAGAGAGAGAAAGAGAAGCTGTGAGTGAGAGAGAGAGAAAGAGAAGCTGTGAGTGAGAGAGAGAGAGAAAGAGAAGCTGTGTGATAGAGAGAATCTGTGAGTGAGAGAGAGAGAGAAAGAAAGAGAAGATGTCAGTGAGAGAGGGAGAGAGAGAGAGAGAAGCTGTGAGTGAGAGAGAGAGAGAAAGATAAGCTGTGTGAGAGAGAGAATCTGTGAGTGAGAGAGAGAGAGAGAGAAAGAAAGAGAAGCTGTGAGTGAGAGAGAAAGAAAGAAATAGAAGCTGTGAGTGAGTGAGATAGAGAGAAGCTGTGTGTGAGAGAGAGAGAGAAGCTGTGAGTGAGAGAGAGAGAGAGAGAAGCTGTGAGTGAGAGAGAGAGAGAGAAAGAAAAGCTGTGAGAGAGAGAAAGAGAAGCTGTGAGTGAGAGAGAGAGAGAAAGAGAAGCTGTGAGTGAGAGAGAGAGAAAGAGAAGCTGTGAGTGAGAGAGAGAGAAAGAGAAGCTGTGTGAGAGAGAGAGAGAGAAGCTGTGAGTGAGAGAGAAAGAAAGAAATAGAAGCTGTGAGTGAGTGAGAGAGAGAGAAGCTGTGAGTGAGAGAGAGAAGCTGTGAGTGAGAGAGAAAGGGAAAGAGAGGCTGTGAGTGAGAGAGAGAGAGAGAGAAAGAGAAGGTGTGAGTGAGAGAGAGAGAGAGGAAGAGAAGCTGTGAGAGAGAGAGAGAAGCTGTGAGTGAGAGAGAGAGAGAAAGAGAAGCTGTGAGTGAGTGAGAGAGAGAGAAGCTGTGAGTGTGAGAGAGAGAAGCTGTGAGTGAGAGAGAGAGAAAGAGAAGCTGTGAGTGAGAGAGAGAGAGAGAAAGAGAAGCTGTGAGAGAGAGAAAGAGAAGCTGTGAGTGAGAGAGAAAGAGAAGCTGTGAGTGAGAGAGAGAGAGAAAGAGAAGCTGTGAGTGAGAGAGAGAGAGAGAGAGAAAGAGAAGCTGTGAGTGAGAGAGAGAGGAAGAAAGAGAAGCTGTGAGTGAGAGAGAGAGAAGCTGTGAGTGAGAGAGAGAGGGAGAAAGAGAAGCTGTGAGTGAGAGAGAGAGAAAGAGAAGCTGTGAGTGAGAGAGAGAAAGAGAAGCTGTGAGAGAGAGAGAAGTTGTGAGTGAGTGAGAGAGAGAGAAGCTGTGAGAGAAGCTGTGAGTGAGAGAGAAAGAGAGAGAAGGAGCAGCTGTGAGTGAGATAGAGAGAGAGAAAGAGAAGCTGTGAGTGAGAGAGAGAGAGAAGCTGTGAGTGAGAGAGAAAGAGAAGTTGTGAGTGAGAGAGAAAGAGAAGCTATGAGTTAGAGAGAGAGAGTGAAAGAGAAGCTGTGAGTGAGAGAGAGAGAGAGTGAGGAGCTGTGAGATAGAGAGAGAAAGAGAAGCTGTGAGTGAGAGAGAGAGAGAAACTGTGAGTGAGAGAGAAAGAGAAGCTGTGAGTGAGAGAGAAAGAGAAGCTGTGTGTGTGTGTGAGAGAGAGAAGCTGTGAGTGAGAGAGAGAGAAAGAGAAGCTGTGAGTGAGAGAGAGAGAGAAAGAGAAGCTGTGAGTTAGAGAGAGACAGAGAAAGAGAACCTGTGAGTGAGAGAGAGAGAAAAAAAGAAGCTGTGAGTGAGAGAGAGAGAGAGAAAGAGAAGCTGTGAGTGAGAGAGAGAGAAAGAGAAGCTGTGAGTGACAGAGTGAGATAAAGAGAAGCTGTGAGTTAGAGAGAGACAGAGAAAGAGAAGCTGTGAGTGAGAGAGAGAGAAAAAAAGAAGCTGTGAGTGAGAGAGAGAGAGAGAGAGAAAGAGAATTTGTGAGTGAGAGAGAGAGAGAAGCTGTGAGTGAGAGTGAGAGAGAAAGAGAAGCTGTGAGTGAGAGAGTGAGAGAAAGAGAAGCTGTGAGTGAGAGAGAGAGAAAGAAAGAGAAGCTGTGAGTGAGAGAGAGAAGCTGTGAGTGAGAGAGAGAGAAAGAGAAGCTCTGAGTGAGAGAGAGAGAAAGAGAAGCTGTGAGTGTGAGAGAGAGTGAGAAAAAGGGAAGCTGTGAGTGAGCGTGAGAGAGAGAAGCTGTGACAGTGGGAGAGAGAAAGAGAGAAAGAGAAGCTGTGAGTGAGAGAGAGAGAAAGAAAGAGAAGTTATGAGTGAGAGAGAGAGAAGCTGTGAGTGAGAGTGAGAAGGAGAAAGAGAATCTGTGAGTGAGAGAGAGAGAGAGTAGCTGTGAGTGAGTGAGAGAGAGAGAAGCTGTGAGTGAGTGAGAGAGAGAGAGAAGCTGTGAGTGCGAGAGAGAGAGAAAGAGAAGCTGTGAGTGAGAGAGAGATAAAGAGAAGCTGTGAGTTAGAGAGAGAGAGAGAAAGAGAAGCTGTGAGTGAGAGAGAGAGAGAGAAAAAGAGAATCTCTGAGTGAGAGAGAGAGAGAAGCTGTGAGTAAGAGTGAGAAAGAGAAGCTTTGAGTGAGAGAGAGAGAGAGAGAGAGAAAGAGATGCTGTGAGTGAAAGAGTGAGAGAGAGAAAGAGAAGCTGTGAGTGAGAGAGAGATAATGAGAAGCTGTGAGTTAGAGAGAGACAGAGAAAGAGCTGTGAGTGAGAGAGAGAGAGAGAGAAAGAGAAGCTGTGAGTGAGAGAGAGATATCGAGAAGCTGTGAGTTAGAGAGAGAGAGAAAGAGAAGCTGTGAGTGAGAGAGAGAGAAAGAGAAGCTGTGTGAGAGAGAGAATCTGTGAGTGAGAGAGAGAGAGAGAAAGAAAGAGAAGATGTCAGTGAGTGAGGGAGAGAGAGAGAGAGAAGCTGTGAGTGAGAGAGAGAGAAAGATAAGCTGTGTGAGAGAGGGAGAGAAAGAGAAGCTGTGAGTGAGAGAGAGAGAGAGAGAAAGAGAAGCTGTGAGTGAGAGAGAGAGAGAAAGAGAAGCTGTGTGAGAGAGAGAGAGAAGCTGTTAGTGAGAGAGAAAGAAAGAAATAGAAGCTGTGAGTGAGTGAGAGAGAGAGAAGCTGTGAGTGAGAGAGAGAGAGAAGCTGTGAGTGAGAGAGAGAGAGAAAGAGAAGGTGTGAGTGAGAGAGAGAGAGAGAAAGAGAAGCTGTGAGAGAGAGAAAGAGAAGCTGTGAGTGAGAGAGAAAGAGAAGCTGTGAGTGAGAGAGAGAAAGAGAAGCTGTGAGTGAGAGAGAGAGAAAGAGAAGCTGTGAGTGAGAGAGAGAGAGAAAGAGAAGCTGTGTGAGAGAGAGAATCTGTGAGTGAGAGAGAGAGAGAAAGAAAGAGAAGATGTCAGTGAGAGAGGGAGAGAGAGAGAGAAGCTGTGAGTGAGAGAGAGAGAGAAAGATAAGCTGTGTGAGAGAGGGAGAGAAAGAGAAGTTGTGAGTTAGAGAGAGAGAGAGAAAGAGAAGCTGTGAGTGAGAGAGAGAGAGAAAAAGAAGCTGTGTGAGAGAGAGAATCTGTGAGTGAGAGAGAGAGAGAGAGAAAGAAAGAGAAGATGTCAGTGAGAGAGAGAGAGAGAGAGAAGCTGTGAGTGAGAGAGAGAGAGAAAGATAAGCTGTGTGAGAGAGGGAGAGAAAGAGAAGTTGTGAGTTAGAGAGAGAGAGAGAAAGAGAAGCTGTGAGTGAGAGAGAGAGAGAAAAAGAAGCTGTGTGAGAGAGAGAATCTGTGAGTGAGAGAGAGAGAGAGAAAGAAAGAGAAGATGTCAGTGAGAGAGAGAGAGAGAGAGAGAGAGAAGCTGTGAGTGAGAGAGAGAGAGAAAGATAAGCTGTGTGAGAGAGGGAGAGAAAGAGAAGCTGTGAGTGAGAGAGAGAGAGAGAGTGAGAAGCTGTGAGTGAGAGAGAGAGAGAGAAGCTGTGAGTGAGAGAGAGAGAGAGAAAGAGAAGCTGTGAGTGAGAGAGAGAGAGAAAGAGAAGCTGTGAGAGTGAGAGAGAGAAGCTTTGAGTGAGAGAGAAAGAAAGAAATAGAAGCTGTGAGTGAGTGAGAGAGAGAGAAGCTGTGAGTGAGAGAGAGAGAAGCTGTGAGTGAGAGAGAGAGAGAGAGAAAGAGAAGCTGTGAGTGAGAGAGAGAGAGAAAGAGAAGCTGTGAGAGAGAGAAAGAGAAGCTGTGAGTGAGAGAGAAAGAGAAGCTGTGAGTGAGAGAGAGAGAAAGAGAAGCTGTGAGTGAGAGAGAGAAAGAGAAGCTGTGAGTGAGAGAGAGAGAGAGAAAGAGAAGCTGTGTGTGAGAGAGAGAAGCTGTGAGTGAGAGAGAAAGAAAGAAATAGAAGCTGTGAGTGAGTGAGAGAGAGAGAAGCTGTGAGTGAGAGAGAGAGAGAGAGAAGCTGTGAGTGAGAGAGAAAGGGAAAGAGAGGCTGTGAGTGAGAGAGAGAGAGAGAGAAGCTGTGAGTGAGAGAGAGAGAAAGAAAGAGAAGCTGTGAGTGAGAGAGAGAGAAGCTGTGAGTGAGAGAGAGAGGGAGAAAGAGAAGCTGTGAGTGAGAGAGAGAGAAAGAGAAGCTGTGAGTGCGAGAGAGAGAGAAAGAGAAGCTATGAGTGAGACAGAGATAAAGAGAAGCTGTGAGTTAGAGAGAGAGAGAGAAAGAGAAGCTGTGATTGAGAGAGAGAGAGAAAAAGAGAATCTCTGAGTGAGAGAGAGAGAGAAGCTGTGAGTAAGAGAGAGAAAGAGAAGCTGTGAGTGAGAGAGAGAGAGAGAAAGAGATGCTGTGAGTGAAAGAGAGAGAGAGAAAGAGAAGCTGTGAGTGAGAGAGAGATAAAGAGAAGCTGTGAGTTAGAGAGAGACAGAGAAAGAGCTGTGAGTGAGAGAGAGAGAGAGAAAGAGAAGCTGTGAGTGAGAGAGAGATATAGAGAAGCTGTGAGTTAGAGAGAGAGAAAGAGAAGCTGTGAGTGAGAGAGAGAGAAAGAGAAGCTGTGTGAGAGAGAGAATCTGTGAGTGAGAGAGAGAGAGAAAGAAAGAGAAGATGTCAGTGAGTGAGGGAGAGAGAGAGAGAGAAGCTGTGATTTAGAGAGAGAGAGAAAGAGAAGCTGTGAGTGAGACAGAGAGAAAGAGAAGCTGTGTGTGTGTGTGTGAGAGAGAAGCTGTGAGTGAGAGAGAGAGAAAGAGAAGCTGTGTGTGTGTGAGAGAGAGAGAAGCTGTGAGTGAGAGAGAAAGAGAAAGAGAAGCTGTGAGTGAGAGAGAGAGAGAAGCTGTGAGTGAGAGAGAGAGAGAAACTGTGAGTGAGAGAGAGAGAGAAGCTGTGAGTGAGTGAGTGAGAGAGAGAGAAGCTGTGAGTGAGAGAGAGAGAGAAAGAGAAGCTGTGAGTGAGTGAGTGAGAGACAAGGTGTGAGTGAGAGAGAGAGAGAGAAGCTGTGAGTGAGAGAGAAAGAAAGATAGAGAAGCTGTGAGTGAGAGAGAGAGAGAAAGAGAAGCTGTGAGTGAGAGAGAGAGAGAGAAAGAGAAGCTGTGAGTGAGAGAGAGAGAAAGAAAGAGAAGCTGTGAGTGAGAGAGATAAAGAGAAGCTGTGAGTTAGAGAGAGACAGAGAAACAGAAGCTGTGAGTGAAAGAGAGAGAGAAAGAGAATATGTTAGTGAGAGAGTGAGAGAGAGAAAGAGAAGCTGTGAGTGAGAGAGAGAGAGAAAGAGAAGTTGTGACTGAGAGAGAGATAAAGACAAGCTGTGAGATAGAGAGAGAGAGAGAGAGAGAGAGTAGCTGTGAGTGAGAAAGAGAGAGAAGCTGTGAGTGAGAGAGAGAGAAAGAGATGTGAGTGAGAGAGAGAGAAAGAAAGAGAAGCTATGAGCGAGAGAGAGAGAGAGAAGCTGTGAGTGAGAGAGAGAGGGAGAAAGAGAAGCTGTGAGTGAGAAGAGAGGGAAAGAGAAGCTGTGAGTGAGAAAGAGAGACAGAGAAAGAGAAGCTGTGAGTGAGAGAGAGAGAGCTAGAAGCTGTGAGTGAGTGAGAGAGAGAAAGAGAAGCTGTGAGTGCGAGAGAGAGAGAAAGAGAAGCTGTGAGTGAGAGAGAGATTAAGAGAAGCTGTGAGTTAGAGAGAGAGAGAGAGAGAAGCTGTGAGTGAGAGAGAGAGAGAAAAAGAGAATCTCTGAGTGAGAGAGAGAGAAGCTGTGAGTAAGAGAGAGAAAGAGAAGCTGTGAGTGAGAGAGTGAGAGAGAGAGAAAGAGATGCTGTGAGTGAGAGAGAGATAAAGAGAAGCTGTGAGTTAGAGAGAGACAGATTAAGAGCTGTGAGTGAGAGAGAGAGAGAGAGAGAGAAAGAGAAGCTGTGAGTGAGAGAGAGATATAGAGAAGCTGTGAGTTAGAGAGAGAGAAAGAGAAGCTGTGAGTGTGAGAGAGAGAAAGAGAAGCTGTGTGAATCTGTGAGTGAGAGAGAGAGAGAGAAAGAAAGAGAAGATGTCAGTGAGTGAGGGAGAGAGAGAGAGAAGCTGTGAGTGAGTGAGAGAGAGAAAGATAAGCTGTGTGAGAGAGGGAGAGAAAGAGAAGCTGTGAGTGAGAGAGAGAGAGAGAGAGTGAGAATCTGTGAGTGAGAGAGAGAAGCTGTGAGTGAGAGAGAGAGAGAAAGAGAAGCTGTGAGTGAGATAGAGAGAGAGAAAGAGAAGCTGTGTGAGAGAGACAGAGAAGCTGTTAGTGAGAGAGAAAGAAAGAAATAGAAGCTGTGAGTGAGTGAGAGAGAGAGAAGCTGTGAGTGAGAGAGAGAGAGAAGCTGTGAGTGAGAGAGAGAGAGAAAGAGAAGGTGTGAGTGAGAGAGAAAGCTGTGAGTGAGAGAGAAAGGGAAAGAGAAGCTGTGAGTGAGAGAGAGAGAGAAGCTGTGAGTGAGAGAGAGAGAGAGAAACTGTGAGTGAGAGAGAGAGAGAAGCTGTGAGTGAGTGAGTGAGAGAGAGAGAGAGAAGCTGTGAGTGAGAGAGAGAGAGAAAGAGAAGCTGTGAGTGAGTGAGTGAGAGACAAGGTGTGAGTGAGAGAGAGAGAGAGAAGCTGTGAGTGAGAGAGAAAGAAAGATAGAGAAGCTGTGAGTGAGAGAGAGAGAGAAAGAGAAGCTGTGAGTGAGAGAGAGAGAGAGAAAGAGAAGCTGTGAGTGAGAGAGAGAGAAAGAAAGAGAAGCTGTGAGTGAGAGAGATAAAGAGAAGCTGTGAGTTAGAGAGAGACAGAGAAACAGAAGCTGTGAGTGAAAGAGAGAGAGAAAGAGAAGCTGTGTGTGTGTGAGAGAGAAGCTGTGAGTGAGTGTTAGAGAGAAAGAGAATATGTTAGTGAGAGAGTGAGAGAGAGAAAGAGAAGCTGTGAGTGAGAGAGAGAGAGAAAGAGAAGTTGTGACTGAGAGAGAGATAAAGACAAGCTGTGAGATAGAGAGAGACAGAGAGAGAGAGAGTAGCTGTGAGTGAGAAAGAGAGAGAAGCTGTGAGTGAGAGAGAGAGAAAGAGATGTGAGTGAGAGAGAGAAAGAGAATCTGTGAGTGAGAGAGAGAGAGAGAAAGAAAGAGAAGCTGTGAGTGAGAGAGAGATAAAGAGAAGCTGTGAGTTAGAGAGAGATAAAAAGAAGCTGTGAGTGAGAGAGAGAGAGAAAGAGAAGCTGTGAGTGTGTGTGAGAGAGAGAGAAGCTGTGAGTGAGAGAGAGAGAGAGAAAAGCTGTGAGTGAGGGAGTGAGAGAAAGAGAAGCTGTGAGTATGAGAGAAAGAGAGAGAAGCTGTGAGTGAGAGAGAGAGGGTGAAAGAGAAGCTGTGATTGTGAGAGAGAGGAAGAAAAAGGGAAGGTGTGAGTGAGCGTGAGAGAGAGAGAGAAGCTGTGACAGTGGGAGAGAGAGAGAGAGAAAGAGAAGCTGTGAGTGAGAGAGAGAGAAAGAAAGAGAAGCTATGAGCGAGAGAGAGAGAGAGAAGCTGTGAGTGAGAGAGAGAGGGAGAAAGAGAAGCTGTGAGTGAGAAGAGAGGGAAAGAGAAGCTGTGAGTGAGAAAGAGAGACAGAGAAAGAGAAGCTGTGAGTGAGAGAGAGAGAGCTAGAAGCTGTGAGTGAGTGAGAGAGAGAAAGAGAAGCTGTGAGTGCGAGAGAGAGAAAAAGAGAAGCTGTGAGTGAGAGAGAGATTAAGAGAAGCTGTGAGTTAGAGAGAGAGAGAGAAAGAGAAGCTGTGAGTGAGAGAGAGAGAGAAAAAGAGAATCTCTGAGTGAGAGAGAGAGAAGCTGTGAGTAAGAGAGAGAAAGAGAAGCTGTGAGTGAGAGAGTGAGAGAGAGAGAAAGAGATGCTGTGAGTGAGAGAGAGATAAAGAGAAGCTGTGAGTTAGAGAGAGACAGATTAAGAGCTGTGAGTGAGAGAGAGAGAGAGAGAGAGAAAGAGAAGCTGTGAGTGAGAGAGAGATATAGAGAAGCTGTGAGTTAGAGAGAGAGAAAGAGAAGCTGTGAGTGTGAGAGAGAGAAAGAGAAGCTGTGTGAATCTGTGAGTGAGAGAGAGAGAGAGAAAGAAAGAGAAGATGTCAGTGAGTGAGGGAGAGAGAGAGAGAAGCTGTGAGTGAGAGAGAGAGAGAAAGATAAGCTGTGTGAGAGAGGGAGAGAAAGAGAAGCTGTGAGTGAGAGAGAGAGAGAGAGTGAGAATCTGTGAGTGAGAGAGAGAAGCTGTGAGTGAGAGAGAGAGAGAAAGAGAAGCTGTGAGTGAGATAGAGAGAGAGAAAGAGAAGCTGTGTGAGAGAGACAGAGAAGCTGTTAGTGAGAGAGAAAGAAAGAAATAGAAGCTGTGAGTGAGTGAGAGAGAGAGAAGCTGTGAGTGAGAGAGAGAGAGAAGCTGTGAGTGAGAGAGAGAGAGAAAGAGAAGGTGTGAGTGAGCTAGAGAGAGAAAGAGAAGCTGTGAGTGAGAGAGAGAAAGAGAAGCTGTGAGTGTGAGAGAGAGAAAGAGAAGCTGTGAGTGAGAGAGAGAGAAAGAGAAGCTGTGTGAGAGAGAGAATCTGTGAGTGAGAGAGAGAGAGAGAAAGAAAGAGAAGATGTCAGTGAGAGAGGGAGAGAGAGAGAGAAGCTGTGAGTGAGAGAGAGAGAGAAAGATAAGCTGTGTGAGAGAGGGAGAGACAGAGAAGCTGTGAGTGAGAGAGAGAGAGAGAGAAAGAGAAGCTGTGAGTGAGAGAGAGAGAGAAAGAGAAGCTGTGTGTGAGAGAGAGAGAAGCTGTTAGTGAGAGAGAAGGAAAGAAATAGAAGCTGTGAGTGAGTGAGAGAGAGAGAAGCTGTGAGTGAGAGAGAGAGAGAAGCTGTGAGTGAGAGAGAGAGAGAAAGAGAAGGTGTGAGTGAGAGAGAGAGAGAGAAAGAGAAGCTGTGAGAGAGAGAAAGAGAAGCTGTGAGTGAGAGAGAAAGAGAAGCTGTGAGTGAGAGAGAGAAAGAGAAGCTGTGAGTGAGAGAGAGAGAAAGAGAAGCTGTGAGTGAGAGAGAGAGAGAAAGAGAAGCTGTGTGTGAGAGAGAATCTGTGTGTGAGAGAGAGAGAGAAAGAAAGAGAAGATGTCAGTGAGAGAGGGAGAGAGAGAGAGAGAAGCTGTGAGTGAGTGAGAGAGAGAAAGATAAGCTGTGTGAGAGAGGGAGAGAAAGAGAAGTTGTGAGTTAGAGAGAGAGAGAGAAAGAGAAGCTGTGAGTGAGAGAGAGAGAGAAAAAGAAGCTGTGTGAGAGAGAGAATCTGTGAGTGAGAGAGAGAGAGAAAGAAAGAGAAGATGTCAGTGAGAGAGAGAGAGAGAAGCTGTGAGTGAGAGAGAGAGAGAAAGATAAGCTGTGTGAGAGAGGGAGAGAAAGAGAAGCTGTGAGTGAGAGAGAGAGAGAGTGAGAAGCTGTGAGTGAGAGAGAGAGAGAGAGAAGCTGTGAGTGAGAGAGAGAGAGAGAAAGATAAGCTGTGAGTGAGAGAGAGAGAGAAAGAGAAGCTGTGAGAGAGAGAGAGAGAAGCTGTGAGTGAGAGAGAAAGAAAGAAATAGAAGCTGTGAGTGAGTGAGAGAGAGAGAAGCTGTGAGTGAGAGAGAGAGAAGCTGTGAGTGAGAGAGAGAGAGAGAGAAAGAGAAGCTGTGAGTGAGAGAGAGAGAGAAAGAGAAGCTGTGAGAGAGAGAAAGAGAAGCTGTGAGTGAGAGAGAAAGAGAAGCTGTGAGTGAGAGAGAGAGAAAGAGAAGCTGTGAGTGAGAGAGAGAAAGAGAAGCTGTGAGTGAGAGAGAGAGAGAGAAAGAGAAGCTGTGTGAGAGAGAGAGAAGCTGTGAGTGAGAGAGAAAGAAAGAAATAGAAGCTGTGAGTGAGTGAGAGAGAGAGAAGCTGTGAGTGAGAGAGAGAGAGAGAGAAGCTGTGAGTGAGAGAGAAAGGGAAAGAGAGGCTGTGAGTGAGAGAGAGAGAGAGAAGCTGTGAGTGAGAGAGAGAGAAAGAAAGAGAAGCTGTGAGTGAGAGAGAGAGAAGCTGTGAGTGAGAGAGAGAGGGAGAAAGAGAAGCTGTGAGAGAGAGAGAGAAAGAGAAGCTGTGAGTGCGAGAGAGAGAAAAAGAGAAGCTATGAGTGAGAGAGAGATAAAGAGAAGCTGTGAGTTAGAGAGAGAGAGAGAAAGAGAAGCTGTGAGTGAGAGAGAGAGAGAAAAAGAGAATCTCTGAGTGAGAGAGAGAAGCTGTGAGTAAGAGAGAGAAAGAGAAGCTGTGAGTGAGAGAGAGAGAGAGAGAAAGAGATGCTGTGAGTGAAAGAGAGAGAGAGAAAGAGAAGCTGTGAGTGAGAGAGAGATAAAGAGAAGCTGTGAGTTAGAGAGAGACAGAGAAAGAGCTGTGAGTGAGAGAGAGAGAGAGAAAGAGAAGCTGTGAGTGAGAGAGAGATATAGAGAAGCTGTGAGTTAGAGAGAGAGAAAGAGAAGCTGTGAGTGAGAGAGAGAGAAAGAGAAGCTGTGTGAGAGAGAGAATCTGTGAGTGAGAAAGAGAGAGAGAAAGAAAGAGAAGATGTCAGTGAGTGAGGGAGAGAGAGAGAGAGAAGCTGTGAGTTAGAGAGAGAGAGAGAAAGAGAAGCTGTGAGTGAGACAGAGAGAAAGAGAAGCTGTGTGTGTGTGAGAGAGAGAGAAGCTGTGAGTGAGAGAGAGAGAAAGAGAAGCTGTGAGTGAGAGAGAAAGCTGTGAGTGAGAGAGAAAGAGAAAGAGAAGCTGTGAGTGAGAGAGAGAGAGAAGCTGTGAGTGAGAGAGAGAGAGAAAAACTGTGAGTGAGAGAGAGAGAGAGAAGCTGTGAGTGAGTGAGTGAGAGAGAGAGAAGCTGTGAGTGAGAGAGAGAGAGAAAGAGAAGCTGTGAGTGAGTGAGTGAGAGACAAGGTGTGAGTGAGAGAGAGAGAGAGAAGCTGTGAGTGAGAGAGAAAGATAGATAGAGAAGCTGTGAGTGAGAGAGAGAGAGAAAGAGAAGCTGTGAGTGAGAGAGAGAGAGAGAAAGAGAAGCTGTGAGTGAGAGAGAGAGAAAGAAAGAGAAGCTGTGAGTGAGAGAGATAAAGAGAAGCTGTGAGTTAGAGAGAGACAGAGAAACAGAAGCTGTGAGTGAAAGAGAGAGAGAAAGAGAAGCTGTGTGTGAGAGAGAGAGAAGCTGTGAGTGAGTGAGAGAGAGAAAGAGAATATGTTAGTGAGAGAGTGAGAGAGAGAAAGAGAAGCTGTGAGTGAGAGAGAGAGAAAGAGAAGTTGTGACTGAGAGAGAGATAAAGACAAGCTGTGAGATAGAGAGAGACAGAGAGAGAGAGAGTAGCTGTGAGTGAGAAAGAGAGAGAAGCTGTGAGTGAGAGAGAGAGAAAGAGATGTGAGTGAGAGAGAGAAAGAGAATCTGTGAGTGAGAGAGAGAGAGAGAAAGAAAGAGAAGCTGTGAGTGAGAGAGAGATAAAGAGAAGCTGTGAGTTAGAGAGAGATAAAGAGAAGCTGTGAGTGAGAGAGAGAGAGAAAGAGAAGCTGTGAGTGTGTGTGAGAGAGAGAGAAGCTGTGAGTGAGAGAGAGAGAGAGAAAAGCTGTGAGTGAGGGAGTGAGAGAAAGAGAAGCTGTGAGTATGAGAGAAAGAGAGAGAAGCTGTGAGTGAGAGAGAGAGGGTGAAAGAGAAGCTGTGATTGTGAGAGAGAGGAAGAAAAAGGGAAGGTGTGAGTGAGCGTGAGAGAGAGAGAGAGAAGCTGTGACAGTGGGAGAGAGAGAGAGAAAGAGAAGCTGTGAGTGAGAGAGAGAGAAAGAAAGAGAAGCTATGAGCGAGAGAGAGAGAGAGAAGCTGTGAGTGAGAGAGAGAGGGAGAAAGAGAAGCTGTGAGTGAGAAGAGAGGGAAAGAGAAGCTGTGAGTGAGAAAGAGAGACAGAGAAAGAGAAGCTGTGAGTGAGAGAGAGAGAGCTAGAAGCTGTGAGTGAGTGAGAGAGAGAAAGAAAGAGAAGCTGTGAGTGCGAGAGAGAGAGAGAAAGAGAAGCTGTGAGTGAGAGAGAGATTAAGAGAAGCTGTGAGTTAGAGAGAGAGAGAGAAAGAGAAGCTGTGAGTGAGAGAGAGAGAGAGAGAAAAAGAGAATCTCTGAGTGAGAGAGAGAGAAGCTGTGAGTAAGAGAGAGAAAGAGAAGCTGTGAGTGAGAGAGAGAGAGAGAGAGAAAGAGATGCTGTGAGTGAGAGAGAGATAAAGAGAAGCTGTGAGTTAGAGAGAGACAGAGAAAGAGCTGTGAGTGAGAGAGAGAGAGAGAGAAAGAGAAGCTGTGAGTGAGAGAGAGATATAGAGAAGCTGTGAGTTAGAGAGAGAGAAAGAGAAGCTGTGAGTGTGAGAGAGAGAAAGAGAAGCTGTGTGAATCTGTGAGTGAGAGAGAGAGAGAGAAAGAAAGAGAAGATGTCAGTGAGTGAGGGAGAGAGAGAGAGAGAAGCTGTGAGTGAGAGAGAGAGAGAAAGATAAGCTGTGTGAGAGAGGGAGAGAAAGAGAAGCTGTGAGTGAGAGAGAGAGAGAGAGAGTGAGAATCTGTGAGTGAGAGAGAGAAGCTGTGAGTGAGAGAGAGAGAGAAAGAGAAGCTGTGAGTGAGATAGAGAGAGAGAAAGAGAAGCTGTGTGAGAGAGACAGAGAAGCTGTTAGTGAGAGAGAAAGAAAGAAATAGAAGCTGTGAGTGAGTGAGAGAGAGAGAAGCTGTGAGTGAGAGAGAGAGAGAAGCTGTGAGTGAGAGAGAGAGAAAGAGAAGGTGTGAGTGAGCTAGAGAGAGAAAGAGAAGCTGTGAGTGAGAGAGAGAAAGAGAAGCTGTGAGTGTGAGAGAGAGAAAGAGAAGCTGTGAGTGAGAGAGAGAGAGAAGGAGAAGCTGTGTGAGAGAGAGAATCTGTGAGTGAGAGAGAGAGAGAGAGAGAAAGAGAAGATGTCAGTGAGAGAGGGAGAGAGAGAGAGAAGCTGTGAGTGAGAGAGAGAGAGAAAGATAAGCTGTGTGAGAGAGGGAGAGAAAGAGAAGCTGTGAGTGAGAGAGAGAGTGAGAAGCTGTGAGTGAGAGAGAGAGAGAGAGAAGATGTGAGTGAGAGAGTGAGAGAGAGAAAGAGGTGTGAGTGAGAGAGAGAGAGAGAGAAAGAGAAGCTGTGAGTGAGAGAGAAAGAAAGAAATAGAAGCTGTGAGTGAGTGAGAGAGAGAGAAGCTGTGAGTGAGAGAGAGAGAAGCTGTGAGTGAGAGAGAGAGAGAAAGAGAAGCTGTGAGTGAGAGAGAGAGAGAAAGAGAAGCTGTGAGAGAGAGAAAGAGAAGCTGTGAGTGAGAGAGAAAGAGAAGCTGTGAGTGAGAGAGAGAAAGAGAAGCTGTGAGTGAGAGAGCGAAAGAGAAGCTGTGAGAGAGAGAGAGAGAGAGAGAGAAGCTGTGAGAGAGAGAGAGAGAGAAGCTGTGAGTGAGAGAGAAAGAAAGAAATAGAAGCTGTGAGTGAGTGAGAGAGAGAGAAGCTGTGAGTGAGAGAGAAAGAGAAGCTGTGAGTGAGAGAGAGAAAGAGAAGCTGTGAGTGAGAGAGCGAAAGAGAAGCTGTGAGTGAGAGAGAGAGAGAGAGAGAAGCTGTGAGTGAGAGAGAAAGAAAGAAATAGAAGCTGTGAGTGAGTGAGAGAGAGAAGCTGTGAGTGAGAGAGAGAGAGAGAAGCTGTGAGTGAGAGAGAAAGGGAAAGAGAGGCTGTGAGTGAGAGAGAGAGAGAGAGAAAGAGAAGGTGTGAGTGAGATAGAGAGAGAGAAAGAGAAGCTGTGAGAGAGAGAGAAGCTGTGAGTGAGAGAGAAAGAAAGAAATAGAAGCTGTGAGTGAGTGAGAGAGAGAGAAGCTGTGAGTGTGAGAGAGAGAGAAGCTGTGAGTGAGAGAGAGAGAGAGAGGAAGAGAAGCTGTGAGTGAGAGAGAGAAAGAGAAGCTGTGAGTGAGAGAGAGAGAGAAACTGTGAGTGAGAGAGAAAGAGAAGCTGTGAGTGAGAGAGAAAGAGAAGCTGTGTGTGTGTGTGAGAGAGAGAAGCTGTGAGTGAGAGAGAGAGAAAGAGAAGCTGTGAGTGAGAGAGAGAGAGAAAGAGAAGCTGTGAGTGAGAGAGTGAGATAAAGAGAAGCTGTGAGTTAGAGAGAGACAGAGAAAGAGAAGCTGTGAGTGAGAGAGAGAGAAAAAAAGAAGCTGTGAGTGAGAGAGAGAGAGAGAGAAAGAGAAGCTGTGAGTGAGAGAGAGAGAGAGAAGCTGTGAGTGAGAGTGAGAGAGAAAGAGAAGCTGTGAGTGAGAGAGTGAGAGAAAGAGAAGCTGTGAGTGAGAGAGAGAGAAAGAAGGATAAGCTGTGAGTGAGAGAGAGAATCTGTGAGTGAGAGAGAGAGAAAGAGAAGCTCTGAGTGAGAGAGAGAGAAAGAGAAGCTGTGAGTGTGAGAGAGAGTGAGAAAAAGGGAAGCTGTGAGTGAGCGTGAGAGAGAGAAGCTGTGACAGTGGGAGAGAGAAAGAGAGAAAGAGAAGCTGTGAGTGAGAGAGAGAGAAAGAAAGAGAAGTTATGAGTGAGAGAGAGAGAAGCTGTGAGTGAGAGAGAGAAGGAGAAAGAGAATCTGTGAGTGAGAGAGAGAGAGAGAGTAGCTGTGAGTGAGAGAGAGAGAGAGAAGCTGTGAGTGAGTGAGAGAGAGAGAGAAGCTGTGAGTGAGAGAGAGAAAGAGAAGCTGTGAGTGAGAGAAAGAGAGAGAGAGAAAGAGAAGCTGTGAGTGAGAGAGAGATAAAGAGAAGCTGTGAGTTAGAGAGAGAGAGAAAGAGAAGCTGTGAGTGAGTGAGAGAGAGAAAGAGAAGCTGTGTGAGAGAGAGAATCTGTGAGTGAGAGAGAGAGAGAGAAAGAAAGAGAAGATGTCAGTGAGAGAGGGAGAGAGAGAGAGAGAAGCTGTGAGTGAGAGAGAGAGAGAAAGATAAGCTGTGTGAGAGAGGGAGAGAAAGAGAAGCTGTGAGTGAGAGAGAGAGAGAGAGTTAGAAGCTGTGAGTGAGAGAGAGAGAGAAGCTGTGAGTGAGAGAAAGAGAGAGAGAAAGAGAAGCTGTGAGTGAGAGAGAGAGAGAAAGAGAAGCTGTGTGAGAGAGAGAGAGAAGCTGTGAGTGAGAGAGAAAGAAAGAAATAGAAGCTGTGAGTGAGAGAGAGAGAGAGAGAGAAGCTGTGAGTGAGAGAGAGAGAAGCTGAGTGAGAGAGAGAGAGAGAGAAAGAGAAGCTGTGAGTGAGAGAGAGAGAGAAAGAGAAGCTGTGAGAGAGAGAAAGAGAAGCTGTGAGTGAGAGAGAAAGAGAAGCTGTGAGTGAGAGAGAGAAAGAGAAGCTGTGAGTGAGAGAGAGAGAGAGAGAAGCTGTGAGTGAGAGAGAAAGAAAGAAATAGAAGCTGTGAGTGAGTGAGAGAGAGAGAAGCTGTGAGTGAGAGAGAGAGAGAAGCTGTGAGTGAGAGAGAGAGAGAGAAAGAGAAGCTGTGAGTGAGAGAGAGAAAGAGAAGCTGTGTGAGAGAGAGAAAGAAAGAGAAGCTGTGAGTGAGAGAGAGAGAGAAAGTGAAGATGTGGGAGAGAGAAAGAGGTGTGAGTGAGTGAGAGAGAGAGAAGCTGTGAGTGAGAGAGAGAGAGAAAGAGAAGCTGTGACTGAGAGAGAGAGATAAAGACAAGCTGTGAGTTAGAGAGAGACAGAGAAGGAGAAGCTGTGAGTGAGAGAGAGAAAGAGATGTGAGTGAGAGAGAGAAAGAGAAACTGTGAGTGAGAGAGAGAGAGAGAGAAAGAAAGACAAGCTGTGAGTGAGAGAGAGATAAAGAGAAGCTGTGAGTTAGAGAGAGATAGAGAAATAGAAGCTGTGAGTGAGAGAGAGAGAGAGAAGCTGTGAGTGTGAGAGAGATAGAGATAGAGAAGCTGTGAGTGAGAGAGAGAGAGAGAAAGAAGCTGAGAGTCAGAGAGTGAGAGAAAGAGAAACTGTGAGTGAGAGAGAGAGGGTGAAAGAGAAACTGTGTGTGAGAGAGAGGGAGAAAAAGGGAAGCTGTGAGTGAGCGTGAGAGAGAGAGAAGGTGTGACAGTGGGAGAGAGAGAGAGAAAGAGAAGCTGTGAGTGAGAGAGAGAGAAAGAAAGAAAGAGAAGCTGTGAGTGAGAGAGAGAGAGAAGCTGTGAGTGAGAGAGAGATGGAGAAAGAGAAGCTGTGTGAGAGAGAGAAAGAAAGAGAAGCTGTGAGTGAGAGAGAGATGGAGAAAGAGGAGCTGTGTGAGAGAGAGAAAGAAATAGAAGCTGTGAGTGAGAGAGAGAGAGAAGCTGTGAGTGAGAGAGAGATGGAGAAAGAGAAGCTGTGAGTGAGAGAGAGAGGGAAAGAGAAGCTGTGAGTGTGAGAGAGAGACAGAGAAAGAGAAGCTGTGAGTGAGAGAGAGAGAGCTAGAAGCTGAGAGTGAGAGAGAGAGAGAAGCTGTGAGTGAGTGAGAGAAAGAGAAGCTGTGAGTGAGAGAGAGAGAAAGAGAAGCTGTGAGAGAGAGAGAAGCTGTGAGTGAGAGAGAAAGAAAGAAATAGAAGCTGTGAGTGAGTGAGAGAGAGAGAAGCTGTGAGTGAGAGAGAGAGAGAAGCTGTGAGTGAGATAGAGAGAGAGAGAGAAAGAGAAGCTGTGAGTGAGAGAGAGAGAAAAAAGAAGCTGTGAGTGAGAGAGAGAGAGAGAGAAAGAGAAGCTGTGAGTGAGAGAGAGAGAGAAGCTGTGAGTGAGAGTGAGAGAGAAAGAGAAACTGTGAGTGAGAGAGTGAGAGAAAGAGAAGCTGTGAGTGAGAGAGAGAGAAAGAAGGAGAAGCTGTGAGTGAGAGAGAGAAGCTGTGAGTGAGAGAGAGAGAAAGAGAAGCTCTGAGTGAGAGAGAGAGAAAGAGAAGCTGTGAGTGTGAGAGAGAGTGAGAAAAAGTGAAGCTGTGAGTGAGCGTGAGAGAGAGAAGCTGTGACAGTGGGAGAGAGAAAGAGAGAAAGAGAAGCTGTGAGTGAGAGAGAGTGAAAGAAAGAGAAGTTATGAGTGAGAGAGAGAGAAGCTGTGAGTGAGAGAGAGAAGGAGAAAGAGAATCTGTGAGTGAGAGAGAGAGAGTAGCTGTGAGTGAGAGAGAGAGAGAGAGAAGCTGTGAGTGAGTGAGAGAGAGAGAAGCTGTGAGTGAGAGAGAGAAAGAGAAGCTGTGAGTGAGAGAAAGAGAGAGAGAGAAAGAGAAGCTGTGAGTGAGAGAGAGATAAAGAGAAGCTGTGAGTTAGAGAGAGAGAGAAAGAGAAGCTGTGAGTGAGTGAGAGAGAGAAAGAGAAGCTGTGTGAGAGAGAGAATCTGTGAGTGAGAGAGAGAGAGAGAAAGAAAGATGTCAGTGAGAGAGGGAGAGAGAGAGAAGCTGTGAGTGAGAGAGAGAGAGAAAGATAAGCTGTGTGAGAGAGGGAGAGAAAGAGAAGCTGTGACTGAGAGAGAGAGAGTGAGAAGCTGTGAGTGAGAGAGAGAGAGAGAGAAGCTGTGAGTGAGAGAAAGAGAGAGAGAAAGAGAAGCTGTGAGTGAGAGAGAGAGAGAAAGAGAAGCTGTGAGAGAGAGAGAGAGAAGCTGTGAGTGAGAGAGAAAGAAAGAAATAGAAGCTGTGAGTGAGTGAGAGAGAGAGAAGCTGTGAGTGAGAGAGAGAGAGAAGCTGTGAGTGAGAGAGAGAGAGAGAAAGAGAAGCTGTGAGTGAGAGAGAGAGAGAAAGAGAAGCTGTGAGAGAGAGAAAGAGAAGCTGTGAGTGAGAGAGAAAGAGAAGCTGTGAGTGAGAGAGAGAGAAAGAGAAGCTGTGAGTGAGAGAGAGAAAGAGAAGCTGTGAGTGAGTGAGAGAGAGAGAGAGAAGCTGTGAGTGAGTGAGAGAGAAAGAAAGAAATAGAAGCTGTGAGTGAGTGAGAGAGAGAGAAGCTGTGAGTGAGAGAGAGAAAGAGAAGCTGTGAGTGAGAGAGAAAGGGAAAGAGAGGCTGTGAGTGAGAGAGAGAGAGAGAGAAAGAGAAGGTGTGAGTGAGATAGAGAGAGAGAAAGAGAAGCTGTGAGAGAGAGAGAGAAGCTGTGAGTGAGAGAGAAAGAAAGAAATAGAAGCTGTGAGTGAGTGAGAGAGAGAGAAGCTGTGAGTGAGAGAGAGAGAGAAGATGTGAGTGAGAGAGAGAGAGAGAAAGAGAAGCTGTGAGTGAGAGAGAGAAAGAGAAGCTGTGTGAGAGAGAGAAAGAAAGAGAAGCTGTGAGTGAGAGAGAGAGAGAAAGTGAAGATGTGGGAGAGAGAAAGAGGTGTGAGTGAGTGAGAGAGAGAGAGAAGCTGTGAGTGAGACAGAGAGAAAGAGAAGCTGTGACTGAGAGAGAGAGATAAAGACAAGCTGTGAGTTAGAGAGAGATAAAGAGAAGCTGTGAGTTAGAGAGAGATAGAGAAAGAGAAGCTGTGAGTGAGAGAGAGAGAGAAGCTGTGAGTGTGAGAGAGATAGAGATAGAGAAGCTGTGAGTGAGAGACAGAGAGAGAAAGAAGCTGTGAGTGAGAGAGTGAGAGAAAGAGAAACTGTGAGTGAGAGAGAGAGGGTGAAAGAGAAACTGTGTGTGAGAGAGAGGGAGAAAAAGAGAAGCTGTGAGTGAGCGTGAGAGAGAGAGAGAAGGTGTGACAGTGGGAGAGAGAGAGAGAAAGAGAAGCTGTGAGTGAGAGAGAGAGAGAAGCTGTGAGTGAGAGAGAGAGAGAAGCTGTGAGTGAGAGAGAGATGGAGAAAGAGAAGCTATGAGTGAGAGAGAGAGGGAAAGAGAAGCTGTGAGTGTGAGAGAGAGACAGAGAAAGAGAAGCTGTGAGTGAGAGAGAGAGAGCTAGAAGCTGTGAGTGAGAGAGAGAGAGAAGCTGTGAGTGAGTGAGAGAAAGAGAAGCTGTGAGTGAGAGAGAGAGAAAGAGAAGCTGTGAGAGAGAGAGAAGCTGTGAGTGAGAGAGAAAGAAAGAATTAGAAGCTGTGAGTGAGTGAGAGAGAGAGAAGCTGTGAGTGAGAGAGAGAAAGAGAAGCTGTGAGAGAGAAAGAAGTTGTGAGTGAGTGAGAGAGAGAGAAGCTGTGAGAGAGAGAGAGAGAAGCTGTGAGTGAGACAGAAAGAGAGAGAAGGAGAAGCTGTGAGTGAGATAGAGAGAGAAAGAGAAGCTGTGAGAGAGAGAGAGAGAGAAGCTGTGAGTGTGAGAGAGAGAAAGAGAAGCTGTGAGTGTGTGAGAGAGAGAAAGAGAAGCTGTGAGTGAGAGAGTGAGATAAAGAGAAGCTGTGAGTTAGAGAGAGACAGAGAAAGAGAAGCTGTGAGTGAGAGAGAGAGAAAAAAAGAAGCTGTGAGTGAGAGAGAGAGAGAGAGAAAGAGAAGCTGTGAGTGAGAGAGAGAGAGAAGCTGTGAGTGAGAGTGAGAGAGAAAGAGAAGCTGTGAGTGAGAGAGTGAGAGAAAGAGAAGCTGTGAGTGAGAGAGAGAGAAAGAAAGAGAAGCTGTGAGTGAGAGAGAGAAGCTGTGAGTATGAGAGAGAGAGAGAGAAGCTGTGAGTGAGAGAGAGAGAGAGAGAAAAGCTGTGAGTGAGGGAGTGAGAGAGAG
The DNA here is from genome assembly GCA_035047345.1 of Bradypodion ventrale. NCBI lineage: Eukaryota > Metazoa > Chordata > Lepidosauria > Squamata > Chamaeleonidae > Bradypodion > Bradypodion ventrale. Next base: position 6,551,825 of record JAWDJE010000018.1, on the reverse strand, counting down.
AGAAGCTGTGAGTATGAGAGTGAGAAAGAGAGAGAAGCTGTGAGTGAGAGAGAGAGGGTGAAAGAGAAGCTGATTGTGAGAGAGAGGAAGAAGAAGGGAAGCTGTGAGTGAGCGTGAGAGAGAGAGAGAGAAGCTGTGACAGTGGGAGAGAGAGAGAGAGAAAGAGAAGCTGTGAGTGAGAGAGAGAGAAAGAAAGAGAAGCTATGAGCGAGAGAGAGAGAGAAGCTGTGAGTGAGAAGAGAGAGAGAAGCTGTGAGTGAGAGAGAGAGAGAGAGAAGCTGTGAGTGAGAGAGAGAGAGAAAGATAAGCTGTGTGAGAGAGGGAGAGAAAGAGAAGCTGTGACTGAGAGAGAGAGAGTGAGAAGCTGTGAGTGAGAGAGAGAGAGAGAGAGAAGCTGTGAGTGAGAGAAAGAGAGAGAGAAAGAGAAGCTGTGAGTGAGAGAGAGAGAGAAAGAGAAGCTGTGTGAGAGAGAGAGAAGCTGTGAGTGAGAGAGAAAGAAAGAAATAGAAGCTGTGAGTGAGTTAGAGAGAGAGAAGCTGTGAGAGAGAGAGAGAGAAGCTGTGAGTGAGAGAGAGAGAGAAAGAGAAGCTGTGAGTGAGTGAGAGAGAGAAAGAGAAGCTGTGAGAGAGAGAAAGAGAAGCTGTGAGTGAGAGAGAAAGAGAAGCTGTGAGTGAGAGAGAGAAAGAGAAGCTGTGAGTGAGAGAGAGAGAGAGAAGCTGTGAGTGAGAGAGAAAGAAAGAAATAGAAGCTGTGAGTGAGTGAGAGAGAGAGAAGCTGTGAGTGAGAGAGAGAGAGAGAAGCTGTGAGTGAGAGAGAAAGGGAAAGAGAGGCTGTGAGTGAGAGATAGAGAGAGAGAAAGAGAAGGTGTGAGTGAGAGAGAGAGAGAGAAAGAGAAGCTGTGAGAGAGAGAGAGAAGCTGTGAGTGAGAGAGAAAGAAAGAAATAGAAGCTGTGAGTGAGTGAGAGAGAGAGAAGCTGTGAGTGTGAGAGAGAGAGAAGCTGTGAGTGAGAGAGAGAGAGAGAGAAAGAGAAGCTGTGAGTGAGAGAGAGAAAGAGAAGTTGTGAGAGAGAGAAAGGGAAGCTGTGAGTGAGAGAGAAAGAGAAGCTGTGAGTGAGAGAGAGAGAAAGAGAAGCTGTGAGAGAGAATGAGAGAGAGAAGCTGTGAGTGAGAGAGAGAGAGAAAGAGAAGCTGTGAGAGAGAGAGAAGCTGTGAGTTAGAGAGAAAGAAAGAAATAGAAGCTGTGAGTGAGTGAGAGAGAGAGAAGCTGTGAGTGAGTGAGAGAGAGAGAAGCTGTGAGTGAGAGAGAAAGGGAAAGAGAGGCTGTGAGTGAAAGAGAGAGAGAGAGAAGCTGTGAGTAAGAGAGAGAGAGAAGCTGTGAGTGTGAGAGAAAGAGAGGCTGTGAGTGAGAGAGAGAGAGAAGCTGAGTGAGAGAGAGATAAAGAGAAGCTGTGATTGTGAGAGAGAGGAAGAAAAAGGGAAGGTGTGAGTGAGCGTGAGAGAGAGAGAGAGAAGCTGTGACAGTGGGAGAGAGAGAGAGAGAAAGAGAAGCTGTGAGTGAGAGAGAGAGAAAGAAAGAGAAGCTATGAGCGAGAGAGAGAGAGAGAGAGAAGCTGTGAGTGAGAGAGAGAGGGAGAAAGAGAAGCTGTGAGTGAGAAGAGAGGGAAAGAGAAGCTGTGAGTGAGAAAGAGAGACAGAGAAAGAGAAGCTGTGAGTGAGAGAGAGAGAGCTAGAAGCTGTGAGTGAGTGAGAGAGAGAAAGAGAAGCTGTGAGTGAGAGAGAGAGAGAAAAAGAGAATATCTGAGTGAGAGAGAGAGAAGCTGTGAGTAAGAGAGAGAAAGAGAAGCTGTGAGTGAGAGAGAGAGAGAGAGAAAGAGATGCTGTGAGTGAAAGAGAGAGAGAGAAAGAGAAGCTGTGAGTGAGAGAGAGATAAAGAGAAGCTGTGAGTTAGAGAGAGACAGAGAAAGAGCTGTGAGTGAGAGAGAGAGAGAGAGAGAAAGAGAAGCTGTGAGTGAGAGAGAGATATAGAGAAGCTGTGAGTTAGAGAGAGAGAAAGAGAAGCTGTGAGTGTGAGAGAGAGAAAGAGGAGCTGTGTGAGAGAGACAGAGAAGCTGTTAGTGAGAGAGAAAGAAATAGAAGCTGTGAGTGAGTGAGGGAGAAAGAGAAGCTGTGAGTGAGAGAGAGAGAGAAAGAGAAGCTGTGTGTGAGAGAGAATCTGTGAGTGAGAGAGAGAGAGAGAAAGAAAGAGAAGATGTCAGTGAGAGAGGGAGAGAGAGAGAGAGAGAAGCTGTGAGTGAGAGAGAGAGAGAAAGATAAGCTGTGTGAGAGAGGGACAGAAAGAGAAGCTGTGAGTGAGAGAGAGAGTGAGAAGCTGTGAGTGAGAGAGAGAGAGAGAGAAGATGTGAGTGAGAGAGTGAGAGAGAGTAAGAGGTGTGAGTGAGAGAGAGAGAGAGAAAGAGAAGCTGTGAGTGAGAGAGAGAGAGAGAAAGAGAAGCTGTGAGAGAGAGAGAGAGAAGCTGTGAGTGAGAGAGAGAGAGAGAGAAGCTGTGAGTGAGAGAGAGAGAGAGAAAGAAAAGCTGTGAGAGAGAGAAAGAGAAGCTGTGAGTGAGAGAGAGAGAGAAAGAGAAGCTGTGAGTGAGAGAGAGAGAAAGAGAAGCTGTGAGTGAGAGAGAGAGAAAGAGAAGCTGTGAGAGAGAGAGAGAGAGAAGCTGTGAGTGAGAGAGAAAGAAAGAAATAGAAGCTGTGAGTGAGTGAGAGAGAGAGAAGCTGTGAGTGAGAGAGAGAAGCTGTGAGTGAGAGAGAAAGGGAAAGAGAGGCTGTGAGTGAGAGAGAGAGAGAGAGAAAGAGAAGGTGTGAGTGAGAGAGAGAGAGAGGAAGAGAAGCTGTGAGAGAGAGAGAAGCTGTGAGTGAGAGAGAAAGAAAGAAATAGAAGCTGTGAGTGAGTGAGAGAGAGAGAAGCTGTGAGTGTGTGAGAGAGAAGCTGTGAGTGAGAGAGAGAGAAAGAGAAGCTGTGAGTGAGAGAGAGAGAGAGAAAGAGAAGCTGTGAGAGAGAGAAAGAGAAGCTGTGAGTGAGAGAGAAAGAGAAGCTGTGAGTGAGAGAGAGAGAGAAAGAGAAGCTGTGAGTGAGAGAGAGAGAGAGAAAGAGAAGCTGTGAGTGAGAGAGAGAGAAAGAAAGAGAAGCTGTGAGTGAGAGAGAGAGAAGCTGTGAGTGAGAGAGAGAGGGAGAAAGAGAAGTTGTGAGTGAGAGAGAGAGAAAGAGAAGCTGTGAGTGAGAGAGAGAAAGAGAAGCTGTGAGAGAGAGAGAAGTTGTGAGTGAGTGAGAGAGAGAGAAGCTGTGAGTGAGAGAGAGAAAGAGAAGCTGTGAGTGAGAGAAAGAGAGAGAGAGAAGCTGTGAGTGAGAGAGAGAGAAAGAAAGAGAAGCTATGAGCGAGAGAGAGAGAGAGAGAAGCTGTGAATAAGAGAGAGAAAGAGAAGCTGTGTGTGAGAGAGAGAGAAAGAGATGCTGTGAGTGAAAGAGAGAGAGAGAAAGAGAAGCTGTGAGTGAGAGAGAGAAAGAGAAGCTGTGAGTGTGTGTGAGAGAGAGAGAAGCTGTGAGTGAGAGAGAGAGAGAGAAAAGCTGTGAGTGAGGGAGTGAGAGAAAGAGAAGCTGTGAGTATGAGAGAAAGAGAGAGAAGCTGTGAGTGAGAGAGAGAGGGTGAAAGAGAAGCTGTGACTGTGAGAGAGAGGAAGAAAAAGGGAAGGTGTGAGTGAGCGTGAGAGAGAGAGAGAGAAGCTGTGACAGTGGGAGAGAGAGAGAGAGAAAGAGAAGCTGTGAGTGAGAGAGAGAGAAAGAAAGAGAAGCTATGAGCGAGAGAGAGAGAGAGAAGCTGTGAGTGAGAGAGAGAGGGAGAAAGAGAAGCTGTGAGTGAGAAGAGAGGGAAAGAGAAGCTGTGAGTGAGAAAGAGAGACAGAGAAAGAGAAGCTGTGAGTGAGTGAGAGAGAGAAAGAGAAGCTGTGAGTGCGAGAGAGAGAGAAAGAGAAGCTGTGAGTGAGAGAGAGATTAAGAGAAGCTGTGAGTTAGAGAGAGAGAGAAAGAGAAGCTGTGAGTGAGAGAGAGAGAGAAAAAGAGAATCTCTGAGTGAGAGAGAGAGAAGCTGTGAGTAAGAGAGAGAAAGAGAAGCTGTGAGTGAGAGAGAAAGAGAGAGAAAGAGATGCTGTGAGTGAAAGAGAGAGAGAGAAAGAGAAGCTGTGAGTGAGAGAGAGATAAAGAGAAGCTGTGAGTTAGAGAGAGACAGAGAAAGAGCTGTGAGTGAGAGAGAGAGAGAGAGAGAAAGAGAAGCTGTGAGTGAGAGAGAGATATAGAGAAGCTGTGAGTTAGAGAGAGAGAAAGAGAAGCTGTGAGTGTGAGAGAGAGAAAGAGAAGCTGTGTGAATCTGTGAGTGAGAGAGAGAGAGAGAAAGAAAGAGAAGATGTCAGTGAGTGAGGGAGAGAGAGAGAGAGAAGCTGTGTGAGAGAGAGAGAGAGAAAGATAAGCTGTGTGAGAGAGGGAGAGAAAGAGAAGCTGTGAGTGAGAGAGAGAGAGTGTGTGAGAATCTGTGAGTGAGAGAGAGAGAAGCTGTGAGTGAGAGAGAGAGAGAAAGAGAAGCTGTGAGTGAGATAGAGAGAGAGAAAGAGAAGCTGTGTGAGAGAGACAGAGAAGCTGTTAGTGAGAGAGAAAGAAATAGAAGCTGTGAGTGAGTGAGAGAGAAAGAGAAGCTGTGAGTGAGAGAGAGAGAGAAAGAGAAGCTGTGTGAGAGAGAGAATCTGTGAGTGAGAGAGAGAGAGAGAAAGAAAGAGAAGATGTCAGGGAGAGAGAGAGAGAAGCTGTGAGTGAGAGAGAGAGAGAAAGATAAGCTGTGTGAGAGAGGGAGAGAAAGAGAAGCTGTGAGTGAGAGAGAGAGTGAGAAGCTGTGAGTGAGAGAGAGAGAGAGAGAAGATGTGAGTGAGAGAGTGAGAGAGAGTAAGAGGTGTGAGTGAGAGAGAGAGAGAGAGAAAGAGAAGCTGTGAGTGAGAGAGAGAGAGAGAAAGAGAAGCTGTGAGAGAGAGAGAGAGAAGCTGTGAGTGAGAGAGAAAGAAAGAAATAGAAGCTGTGAGTGAGTGAGAGAGAGAGAAGCTGTGTGTGTGAGAGAGAGAGAAGCTGTGAGTGAGAGAGAGAGAGAGAAGCTGTGAGTGAGAGAGAGAGAGAGAAAGAAAAGCTGTGAGAGAGAGAAAGAGAAGCTGTGAGTGAGAGAGAGAGAGAAAGAGAAGCTGTGAGTGAGAGAGAGAGAAAGAGAAGCTGTGAGAGAGAGAGAGAGAGAAGCTGTGAGTGAGAGAGAAATAAAGAAATAGAAGCTGTGAGTGAGTGAGAGAGAGAGAAGCTGTGAGTGAGAGAGAGAAGCTGTGAGTGAGAGAGAAAGGGAAAGAGAGGCTGTGAGTGAGAGAGAGAGAGAGAGAGAGAGAAGGTGTGAGTGAGAGAGAGAGAGAGGAAGAGAAGCTGTGAGAGAGAGAGAGAAGCTGTGAGTGAGAGAGAAAGAAAGAAATAGAAGCTGTGAGTGAGTGAGAGAGAGAGAAGCTGTGAGTGTGAGAGAGAGAAGCTGTGAGTGAGAGAGAGAGAAAGAGAAGCTGTGAGTGAGAGAGAGAGAAAGAGAAGCTGTGAGAGAGAGAAAGAGAAGCTGTGAGTGAGAGAGAAAGAGAAGCTGTGAGTGAGAGAGAGAGAGAAAGAGAAGCTGTGAGTGAGAGAGAGAGAGAGAGAAAGAGAAGCTGTGAGTGAGAGAGAGAGAAAGAAAGAGAAGCTGTGAGTGAGAGAGAGAGAAGCTGTGAGTGAGAGAGAGAGGGAGAAAGAGAAGCTGTGAGTGAGAGAGAGAGAAAGAGAAGCTGAGTGAGAGAGAGAAAGAGAAGCTGTGAGAGAGAGAGAAGTTGTGAGTGAGTGAGAGAGAGAGAAGCTGTGAGAGAAGCTGTGAGTGAGAGAGAAAGAGAGAGAAGGAGCAGCTGTGAGTGAGATAGAGAGAGAGAAAGAGAAGCTGTGAGTGAGAGAGAGAGAGAAGCTGTGAGTGAGAGAGAAAGAGAAGTTGTGAGAGAGAGAGAAAGAGAAGCTATGAGTTAGAGAGAGAGAGTGAAAGAGAAGCTGTGAGTGAGAGAGAGAGAGAGTGAGGAGCTGTGAGATAGAGAGAGAAAGAGAAGCTGTGAGTGAGAGAGAGAGAGAAACTGTGAGTGAGAGAGAAAGAGAAGCTGTGTGTGTGTGAGAGAGAGAGAAGCTGTGAGTGAGAGAGAGAGAAAGAGAAGCTGTGAGTGAGAGAGAGAGAGAAAGAGAAGCTGTGAGTTAGAGAGAGACAGAGAAAGAGAAGCTGTGAGTGAGAGAGAGAGAAAAAAAGAAGCTGTGAGTGAGAAAGAGAGAGAGAGAAAGAGAAGCTGTGAGTGAGAGAGAGAGAAAGAGAAGCTGTGAGTGACAGAGTGAGATAAAGAGAAGCTGTGAGTTAGAGAGAGACAGAGAAAGAGAAGCTGTGAGTGAGAGAGAGAGAAAAAAAGAAGCTGTGAGTGAGAGAGAGAGAGAGAGAGAGAGAATCTGTGAGTGAGAGAGAGAGAGAGAAGCTGTGAGTGAGAGTGAGAGAGAAAGAGAAGCTGTGAGTGAGAGAGTGAGAGAAAGAGAAGCTGTGAGTGAGAGAGAGAGAAAGAAAGAGAAGCTGTGAGTGAGAGAGAGAAGCTGTGAGTGAGAGAGAGAGAAAGAGAAGCTCTGAGTGAGAGAGAGAGAAAGAGAAGCTGTGAGTGTGAGAGAGAGTGAGAAAAAGGGAAGCTGTGAGTGAGCATGAGAGAGAAGCTGTGACAGTGGGAGAGAGAAAGAGAGAAAGAGAAGCTGTGAGTGAGAGAGAGAGAAAGAAAGAGAAGTTATGAGTGAGAGAGAGAGAAGCTGTGAGTGAGAGTGAGAAGGAGAAAGAGAATCTGTGAGTGAGAGAGAGAGAGAGAGAGTAGCTGTGAGTGAGTGAGAGAGAGAGAAGCTGTGAGTGAGTGAGAGAGAGAGAGAAGCTGTGAGTGAGAGAGAGAAAGAGAAGCTGTGAGTGCGAGAGAGAGAGAAAGAGAAGCTGTGAGTGAGAGAGAGATAAAGAGAAGCTGTGAGTTAGAGAGAGAGAGAAAGAGAAGCTGTGAGTGAGAGAGAGAGAGAGAAAAAGAGAATCTCTGAGTGAGAGAGAGAGAGAAGCTGTGAGTAAGAGTGAGAAAGAGAAGCTTTGAGTGAGAGAGAGAGAGAGAGAGAGAGAGAAAGAGATGCTGTGAGTGAAAGAGTGAGAGAGAGAAAGAGAAGCTGTGAGTGAGAGAGAGATAATGAGAAGCTGTGAGTTAGAGAGAGACAGAGAAAGAGCTGTGAGTGAGAGAGAGAGAGAGAGAAAGAGAAGCTGTGAGTGAGAGAGAGATATCGAGAAGCTGTGAGTTAGAGAGAGAGAGAAAGAGAAGCTGTGAGTGAGAGAGAGAGAAAGAGAAGCTGTGTGAGAGAGAGAATCTGTGAGTGAGAGAGAGAGAGAGAAAAAGAGAATCTCTGAGTGAGAGAGAGAGAGAAGCTGTGAGTAAGAGTGAGAAAGAGAAGTTGTGAGTGAGAGAGAGAGAAAGAGAAGCTGTGAGTGAGAGAGAGAAAGAGAAGCTGTGAGAGAGAGAGAAGTTGTGAGTGAGTGAGAGAGAGAGAAGCTGTGAGTGAGAGAGAGAAAGAGAAGCTGTGAGTGAGAGAAAGAGAGAGAGAGAGAAGCTGTGAGTGAGAGAGAGAGAAAGAAAGAGAAGCTATGAGCGAGAGAGAGAGAGAGAGAAGCTGTGAATAAGAGAGAGAAAGAGAAGCTGTGTGTGTGAGAGAGAGAAAGAGATGCTGTGAGTGAAAGAGAGAGAGAGAAAGAGAAGCTGTGAGTGAGAGAGAGAAAGAGAAGCTGTGAGTGTGTGTGAGAGAGAGAGAAGCTGTGAGTGAGAGAGAGAGAGAGAAAAGCTGTGAGTGAGGGAGTGAGAGAAAGAGAAGCTGTGAGTATGAGAGAAAGAGAGAGAAGCTGTGAGTGAGAGAGAGAGGGTGAAAGAGAAGCTGTGACTGTGAGAGAGAGGAAGAAAAAGGGAAGGTGTGAGTGAGCGTGAGAGAGAGAGAGAGAAGCTGTGACAGTGGGAGAGAGAGAGAGAGAAAGAGAAGCTGTGAGTGAGAGAGAGAGAAAGAAAGAGAAGCTATGAGCGAGAGAGAGAGAGAGAAGCTGTGAGTGAGAGAGAGAGGGAGAAAGAGAAGCTGTGAGTGAGAAGAGAGGGAAAGAGAAGCTGTGAGTGAGAAAGAGAGACAGAGAAAGAGAAGCTGTGAGTGAGAGAGAGAGAGCTAGAAGCTGTGAGTGAGTGAGAGAGAGAAAGAGAAGCTGTGAGTGCGAGAGAGAGAGAAAGAGAAGCTGTGAGTGAGAGAGAGATTAAGAGAAGCTGTGAGTTAGAGAGAGAGAGAAAGAGAAGCTGTGAGTGAGAGAGAGAGAGAAAAAGAGAATCTCTGAGTGAGAGAGAGAGAAGCTGTGAGTAAGAGAGAGAAAGAGAAGCTGTGAGTGAGAGAGAAAGAGAGAGAAAGAGATGCTGTGAGTGAAAGAGAGAGAGAGAAAGAGAAGCTGTGAGTGAGAGAGAGATAAAGAGAAGCTGTGAGTTAGAGAGAGACAGAGAAAGAGCTGTGAGTGAGAGAGAGAGAGAGAGAGAAAGAGAAGCTGTGAGTGAGAGAGAGATATAGAGAAGCTGTGAGTTAGAGAGAGAGAAAGAGAAGCTGTGAGTGTGAGAGAGAGAAAGAGAAGCTGTGTGAATCTGTGAGTGAGAGAGAGAGAGAGAAAGAAAGAGAAGATGTCAGTGAGTGAGGGAGAGAGAGAGAGAGAAGCTGTGTGAGAGAGAGAGAGAGAAAGATAAGCTGTGTGAGAGAGGGAGAGAAAGAGAAGCTGTGAGTGAGAGAGAGAGAGTGTGTGAGAATCTGTGAGTGAGAGAGAGAGAAGCTGTGAGTGAGAGAGAGAGAGAAAGAGAAGCTGTGAGTGAGATAGAGAGAGAGAAAGAGAAGCTGTGTGAGAGAGACAGAGAAGCTGTTAGTGAGAGAGAAAGAAATAGAAGCTGTGAGTGAGTGAGAGAGAAAGAGAAGCTGTGAGTGAGAGAGAGAGAGAAAGAGAAGCTGTGTGAGAGAGAGAATCTGTGAGTGAGAGCGAGAGAGAGAAAGAAAGAGAAGATGTCAGGGAGAGAGAGAGAGAAGCTGTGAGTGAGAGAGAGAGAGAAAGATAAGCTGTGTGAGAGAGGGAGAGAAAGAGAAGCTGTGAGTGAGAGAGAGAGTGAGAAGCTGTGAGTGAGAGAGAGAGAGAGAGAAGATGTGAGTGAGAGAGTGAGAGAGAGTAAGAGGTGTGAGTGAGAGAGAGAGAGAGAGAAAGAGAAGCTGTGAGTGAGAGAGAGAGAGAGAAAGAGAAGCTGTGAGAGAGAGAGAGAGAAGCTGTGAGTGAGAGAGAAAGAAAGAAATAGAAGCTGTGAGTGAGTGAGAGAGAGAGAAGCTGTGTGTGTGAGAGAGAGAGAAGCTGTGAGTGAGAGAGAGAGAGAGAAGCTGTGAGTGAGAGAGAGAGAGAGAAAGAAAAGCTGTGAGAGAGAGAAAGAGAAGCTGTGAGTGAGAGAGAGAGAGAAAGAGAAGCTGTGAGTGAGAGAGAGAGAAAGAGAAGCTGTGAGAGAGAGAGAGAGAGAAGCTGTGAGTGAGAGAGAAATAAAGAAATAGAAGCTGTGAGTGAGTGAGAGAGAGAGAAGCTGTGAGTGAGAGAGAGAAGCTGTGAGTGAGAGAGAAAGGGAAAGAGAGGCTGTGAGTGAGAGAGAGAGAGAGAGAAAGAGAAGGTGTGAGTGAGAGAGAGAGAGAGGAAGAGAAGCTGTGAGAGAGAGAGAGAAGCTGTGAGTGAGAGAGAAAGAAAGAAATAGAAGCTGTGAGTGAGTGAGAGAGAGAGAAGCTGTGAGTGTGAGAGAGAGAAGCTGTGAGTGAGAGAGAGAGAAAGAGAAGCTGTGAGTGAGAGAGAGAGAAAGAGAAGCTGTGAGAGAGAGAAAGAGAAGCTGTGAGTGAGAGAGAAAGAGAAGCTGTGAGTGAGAGAGAGAGAGAAAGAGAAGCTGTGAGTGAGAGAGAGAGAGAGAAAGAGAAGCTGTGAGTGAGAGAGAGAGAAAGAAAGAGAAGCTGTGAGTGAGAGAGAGAGAAGCTGTGAGTGAGAGAGAGAGGGAGAAAGAGAAGCTGTGAGTGAGAGAGAGAGAAAGAGAAGCTGAGTGAGAGAGAGAAAGAGAAGCTGTGAGAGAGAGAGAAGTTGTGAGTGAGTGAGAGAGAGAGAAGCTGTGAGAGAAGCTGTGAGTGAGAGAGAAAGAGAGAGAAGGAGCAGCTGTGAGTGAGATAGAGAGAGAGAAAGAGAAGCTGTGAGTGAGAGAGAGAGAGAAGCTGTGAGTGAGAGAGAAAGAGAAGTTGTGAGAGAGAGAGAAAGAGAAGCTATGAGTTAGAGAGAGAGAGTGAAAGAGAAGCTGTGAGTGAGAGAGAGAGAGAGTGAGGAGCTGTGAGATAGAGAGAGAAAGAGAAGCTGTGAGTGAGAGAGAGAGAGAAACTGTGAGTGAGAGAGAAAGAGAAGCTGTGTGTGTGTGAGAGAGAGAGAAGCTGTGAGTGAGAGAGAGAGAAAGAGAAGCTGTGAGTGAGAGAGAGAGAGAAAGAGAAGCTGTGAGTTAGAGAGAGACAGAGAAAGAGAAGCTGTGAGTGAGAGAGAGAGAAAAAAAGAAGCTGTGAGTGAGAAAGAGAGAGAGAGAAAGAGAAGCTGTGAGTGAGAGAGAGAGAAAGAGAAGCTGTGAGTGACAGAGTGAGATAAAGAGAAGCTGTGAGTTAGAGAGAGACAGAGAAAGAGAAGCTGTGAGTGAGAGAGAGAGAAAAAAAGAAGCTGTGAGTGAGAGAGAGAGAGAGAGAGAGAGAATCTGTGAGTGAGAGAGAGAGAGAGAAGCTGTGAGTGAGAGTGAGAGAGAAAGAGAAGCTGTGAGTGAGAGAGTGAGAGAAAGAGAAGCTGTGAGTGAGAGAGAGAGAAAGAAAGAGAAGCTGTGAGTGAGAGAGAGAAGCTGTGAGTGAGAGAGAGAGAAAGAGAAGCTCTGAGTGAGAGAGAGAGAAAGAGAAGCTGTGAGTGTGAGAGAGAGTGAGAAAAAGGGAAGCTGTGAGTGAGCATGAGAGAGAAGCTGTGACAGTGGGAGAGAGAAAGAGAGAAAGAGAAGCTGTGAGTGAGAGAGAGAGAAAGAAAGAGAAGTTATGAGTGAGAGAGAGAGAAGCTGTGAGTGAGAGTGAGAAGGAGAAAGAGAATCTGTGAGTGAGAGAGAGAGAGAGAGAGTAGCTGTGAGTGAGTGAGAGAGAGAGAAGCTGTGAGTGAGTGAGAGAGAGAGAGAAGCTGTGAGTGAGAGAGAGAAAGAGAAGCTGTGAGTGCGAGAGAGAGAGAAAGAGAAGCTGTGAGTGAGAGAGAGATAAAGAGAAGCTGTGAGTTAGAGAGAGAGAGAAAGAGAAGCTGTGAGTGAGAGAGAGAGAGAGAAAAAGAGAATCTCTGAGTGAGAGAGAGAGAGAAGCTGTGAGTAAGAGTGAGAAAGAGAAGCTTTGAGTGAGAGAGAGAGAGAGAGAGAGAAAGAGATGCTGTGAGTGAAAGAGTGAGAGAGAGAAAGAGAAGCTGTGAGTGAGAGAGAGATAATTAGAAGCTGTGAGTTAGAGAGAGACAGAGAAAGAGCTGTGAGTGAGAGAGAGAGAGAGAGAAAGAGAAGCTGTGAGTGAGAGAGAGATATAGAGAAGCTGTGAGTTAGAGAGAGAGAGAAAGAGAAGCTGTGTGTGAGAGAGAGAGAAAGAGAAGCTGTGTGAGAGAGAGAATCTGTGAGTGAGAGAGAGAGAGAGAAAGAAAGAGAAGATGTCAGTGAGTGAGGGAGAGAGAGAGAGAGAAGCTGTGAGTGAGAGAGAGAGAGAAAGATAAGCTGTGTGAGAGAGGGAGAGAAAGAGAAGCTGTGAGTGAGAGAGAGAGAGAGAGAAAGAGAAGCTGTGAGTGAGAGAGAGAGAGAAAGAGAAGCTGTGTGTGAGAGAGAGAGAAGCTGTTAGTGAGAGAGAAAGAAAGAAATAGAAGCTGTGAGTGAGTGAGAGAGAGAGAAGCTGTGAGTGAGAGAGAGAGAGAAGCTGTGAGTGAGAGAGAGAGAGAAAGAGAATGTGTGAGTGAGAGAGAGAGAGAGAAAGAGAAGCTGTGAGAGAGAGAAAGAGAAGCTGTGAGTGAGAGAGAAAGAGAAGCTGTGAGTGAGAGAGAGAAAGAGAAGCTGTGAGTGAGAGAGAGAGAAAGAGAAGCTGTGAGTGAGAGAGAGAGAGAAAGAGAAGCTGTGTGATAGAGAGAATCTGTGAGTGAGAGAGAGAGAGAAAGAAAGAGAAGATGTCAGTGAGAGAGGGAGAGAGAGAGAGAGAGAGAAGCTGTGAGTGAGAGAGAGAGAGAAAGATAAGCTGTGTGAGAGAGAGAATCTGTGAGTGAGAGAGAGAGAGAGAGAAAGAAAGAGAAGCTGTGAGTGAGAGAGAAAGAAAGAAATAGAAGCTGTGAGTGAGTGAGATAGAGAGAAGCTGTGTGTGAGAGAGAGAGAGAAGCTGTGAGTGAGAGAGAGAGAGAGAGAAGCTGTGAGTGAGAGAGAGAGAGAGAAAGAAAAGCTGTGAGAGAGAGAAAGAGAAGCTGTGAGTGAGAGAGAGAGAGAAAGAGAAGCTGTGAGTGAGAGAGAGAGAAAGAGAAGCTGTGAGTGAGAGAGAGAGAAAGAGAAGCTGTGTGAGAGAGAGAGAGAAGCTGTGAGTGAGAGAGAAAGAAAGAAATAGAAGCTGTGAGTGAGTGAGAGAGAGAGAAGCTGTGAGTGAGAGAGAGAAGCTGTGAGTGAGAGAGAAAGGGAAAGAGAGGCTGTGAGTGAGAGAGAGAGAGAGAGAAAGAGAAGGTGTGAGTGAGAGAGAGAGAGAGGAAGAGAAGCTGTGAGAGAGAGAGAAGCTGTGAGTGAGAGAGAGAGAGAAAGAGAAGCTGTGAGTGAGTGAGAGAGAGAGAAGCTGTGAGTGTGAGAGAGAGAAGCTGTGAGTGAGAGAGAGAGAAAGAGAAGCTGTGAGTGAGAGAGAGAGAGAGAAAGAGAAAGAGAAGCTGTGAGAGAGAGAAAGAGAAGCTGTGAGTGAGAGAGAAAGAGAAGCTGTGAGTGAGAGAGAGAGAGAAAGAGAAGCTGTGAGTGAGAGAGAGAGAGAGAGAGAAAGAGAAGCTGTGAGTGAGAGAGAGAGGAAGAAAGAGAAGCTGTGAGTGAGAGAGAGAGAAGCTGTGAGTGAGAGAGAGAGGGAGAAAGAGAAGCTGTGAGTGAGAGAGAGAGAAAGAGAAGCTGTGAGTGAGAGAGAGAAAGAGAAGCTGTGAGAGAGAGAGAAGTTGTGAGTGAGTGAGAGAGAGAGAAGCTGTGAGAGAAGCTGTGAGTGAGAGAGAAAGAGAGAGAAGGAGCAGCTGTGAGTGAGATAGAGAGAGAGAAAGAGAAGCTGTGAGTGAGAGAGAGAGAGAAGCTGTGAGTGAGAGAGAAAGAGAAGTTGTGAGTGAGAGAGAAAGAGAAGCTATGAGTTAGAGAGAGAGAGTGAAAGAGAAGCTGTGAGTGAGAGAGAGAGAGAGTGAGGAGCTGTGAGATAGAGAGAGAAAGAGAAGCTGTGAGTGAGAGAGAGAGAGAAACTGTGAGTGAGAGAGAAAGAGAAGCTGTGAGTGAGAGAGAAAGAGAAGCTGTGTGTGTGTGAGAGAGAGAAGCTGTGAGTGAGAGAGAGAGAAAGAGAAGCTGTGAGTGAGAGAGAGAGAGAAAGAGAAGCTGTGAGTTAGAGAGAGACAGAGAAAGAGAACCTGTGAGTGAGAGAGAGAGAAAAAAAGAAGCTGTGAGTGAGAGAGAGAGAGAGAAAGAGAAGCTGTGAGTGAGAGAGAGAGAAAGAGAAGCTGTGAGTGACAGAGTGAGATAAAGAGAAGCTGTGAGTTAGAGAGAGACAGAGAAAGAGAAGCTGTGAGTGAGAGAGAGAGAAAAAAAGAAGCTGTGAGTGAGAGAGAGAGAGAGAGAGAAAGAGAATTTGTGAGTGAGAGAGAGAGAGAAGCTGTGAGTGAGAGTGAGAGAGAAAGAGAAGCTGTGAGTGAGAGAGTGAGAGAAAGAGAAGCTGTGAGTGAGAGAGAGAGAAAGAAAGAGAAGCTGTGAGTGAGAGAGAGAAGCTGTGAGTGAGAGAGAGAGAAAGAGAAGCTCTGAGTGAGAGAGAGAGAAAGAGAAGCTGTGAGTGTGAGAGAGAGTGAGAAAAAGGGAAGCTGTGAGTGAGCGTGAGAGAGAGAAGCTGTGACAGTGGGAGAGAGAAAGAGAGAAAGAGAAGCTGTGAGTGAGAGAGAGAGAAAGAAAGAGAAGTTATGAGTGAGAGAGAGAGAAGCTGTGAGTGAGAGTGAGAAGGAGAAAGAGAATCTGTGAGTGAGAGAGAGAGAGAGTAGCTGTGAGTGAGTGAGAGAGAGAGAAGCTGTGAGTGAGTGAGAGAGAGAGAGAAGCTGTGAGTGCGAGAGAGAGAGAAAGAGAAGCTGTGAGTGAGAGAGAGATAAAGAGAAGCTGTGAGTTAGAGAGAGAGAGAGAAAGAGAAGCTGTGAGTGAGAGAGAGAGAGAGAAAAAGAGAATCTCTGAGTGAGAGAGAGAGAGAAGCTGTGAGTAAGAGTGAGAAAGAGAAGCTTTGAGTGAGAGAGAGAGAGAGAGAGAGAAAGAGATGCTGTGAGTGAAAGAGTGAGAGAGAGAAAGAGAAGCTGTGAGTGAGAGAGAGATAATGAGAAGCTGTGAGTTAGAGAGAGACAGAGAAAGAGCTGTGAGTGAGAGAGAGAGAGAGAGAAAGAGAAGCTGTGAGTGAGAGAGAGATATCGAGAAGCTGTGAGTTAGAGAGAGAGAGAAAGAGAAGCTGTGAGTGAGAGAGAGAGAAAGAGAAGCTGTGTGAGAGAGAGAATCTGTGAGTGAGAGAGAGAGAGAGAAAGAAAGAGAAGATGTCAGTGAGTGAGGGAGAGAGAGAGAGAGAAGCTGTGAGTGAGAGAGAGAGAGAAAGATAAGCTGTGTGAGAGAGGGAGAGAAAGAGAAGCTGTGAGTGAGAGAGAGAGAGAGAGAAAGAGAAGCTGTGAGTGAGAGAGAGAGAGAAAGAGAAGCTGTGTGAGAGAGAGAGAGAAGCTGTTAGTGAGAGAGAAAGAAAGAAATAGAAGCTGTGAGTGAGTGAGAGAGAGAGAAGCTGTGAGTGAGAGAGAGAGAGAAGCTGTGAGTGAGAGAGAGAGAGAAAGAGAAGGTGTGAGTGAGAGAGAGAGAGAGAAAGAGAAGCTGTGAGAGAGAGAAAGAGAAGCTGTGAGTGAGAGAGAAAGAGAAGCTGTGAGTGAGAGAGAGAAAGAGAAGCTGTGAGTGAGAGAGAGAGAAAGAGAAGCTGTGAGTGAGAGAGAGAGAGAAAGAGAAGCTGTGTGAGAGAGAGAATCTGTGAGTGAGAGAGAGAGAGAAAGAAAGAGAAGATGTCAGTGAGAGAGGGAGAGAGAGAGAGAGAAGCTGTGAGTGAGAGAGAGAGAGAAAGATAAGCTGTGTGAGAGAGGGAGAGAAAGAGAAGTTGTGAGTTAGAGAGAGAGAGAAAGAGAAGCTGTGAGTGAGAGAGAGAGAGAAAAAGAAGCTGTGTGAGAGAGAGAATCTGTGAGTGAGAGAGAGAGAGAGAGAAAGAAAGAGAAGATGTCAGTGAGAGAGAGAGAGAGAGAGAAGCTGTGAGTGAGAGAGAGAGAGAAAGATAAGCTGTGTGAGAGAGGGAGAGAAAGAGAAGTTGTGAGTTAGAGAGAGAGAGAGAAAGAGAAGCTGTGAGTGAGAGAGAGAGAGAAAAAGAAGCTGTGTGAGAGAGAGAATCTGTGAGTGAGAGAGAGAGAGAGAAAGAAAGAGAAGATGTCAGTGAGAGAGAGAGAGAGAGAGAAGCTGTGAGTGAGAGAGAGAGAGAAAGATAAGCTGTGTGAGAGAGGGAGAGAAAGAGAAGCTGTGAGT
Source organism: Bradypodion ventrale (assembly GCA_035047345.1). Lineage (NCBI taxonomy): Eukaryota > Metazoa > Chordata > Lepidosauria > Squamata > Chamaeleonidae > Bradypodion > Bradypodion ventrale. Next base: position 6,535,829 of record JAWDJE010000018.1, on the reverse strand, counting down.
GAGAGAGAGAGAGAGAGTGAGAAGCTGTGAGTGAGAGAGAGAGAGAGAAGCTGTGAGTGAGAGAGAGAGAAAGAAAGAGAAGCTGTGAGTGAGAGAGAGAGAGAAAGAGAAGCTGTGAGAGAGAGAGAGAGAAGCTGTGAGTGAGAGAGAAAGAAAGAAATAGAAGCTGTGAGTGAGTGAGAGAGAGAGAAGCTGTGAGTGAGAGAGAGAGAAGCTGTGAGTGAGAGAGAGAGAGAGAGAAAGAGAAGCTGTGAGTGAGAGAGAGAGAGAAAGAGAAGCTGTGAGAGAGAGAAAGAGAAGCTGTGAGTGAGAGAGAAAGAGAAGCTGTGAGTGAGAGAGAGAGAAAGAGAAGCTGTGAGTGAGAGAGAGAAAGAGAAGCTGTGAGTGAGAGAGAGAGAGAGAAAGAGAAGCTGTGTGTGAGAGAGAGAAGCTGTGAGTGAGAGAGAAAGAAAGAAATAGAAGCTGTGAGTGAGTGAGAGAGAGAGAAGCTGTGAGTGAGAGAGAGAGAGAGAGAAGCTGTGAGTGAGAGAGAAAGGGAAAGAGAGGCTGTGAGTGAGAGAGAGAGAGAGAGAAGCTGTGAGTGAGAGAGAGAGAAAGAAAGAGAAGCTGTGAGTGAGAGAGAGAGAAGCTGTGAGTGAGAGAGAGAGGGAGAAAGAGAAGCTGTGAGTGAGAGAGAGAGAAAGAGAAGCTGTGAGTGCGAGAGAGAGAGAAAGAGAAGCTATGAGTGAGACAGAGATAAAGAGAAGCTGTGAGTTAGAGAGAGAGAGAGAAAGAGAAGCTGTGATTGAGAGAGAGAGAGAAAAAGAGAATCTCTGAGTGAGAGAGAGAGAGAAGCTGTGAGTAAGAGAGAGAAAGAGAAGCTGTGAGTGAGAGAGAGAGAGAAAGAGATGCTGTGAGTGAAAGAGAGAGAGAGAAAGAGAAGCTGTGAGTGAGAGAGAGATAAAGAGAAGCTGTGAGTTAGAGAGAGACAGAGAAAGAGCTGTGAGTGAGAGAGAGAGAGAGAAAGAGAAGCTGTGAGTGAGAGAGAGATATAGAGAAGCTGTGAGTTAGAGAGAGAGAAAGAGAAGCTGTGAGTGAGAGAGAGAGAAAGAGAAGCTGTGTGAGAGAGAGAATCTGTGAGTGAGAGAGAGAGAGAAAGAAAGAGAAGATGTCAGTGAGTGAGGGAGAGAGAGAGAGAGAAGCTGTGAGTTAGAGAGAGAGAGAAAGAGAAGCTGTGAGTGAGACAGAGAGAAAGAGAAGCTGTGTGTGTGTGTGAGAGAGAGAAGCTGTGAGTGAGAGAGAGAGAAAGAGAAGCTGTGTGTGTGTGAGAGAGAGAGAAGCTGTGAGTGAGAGAGAAAGAGAAAGAGAAGCTGTGAGTGAGAGAGAGAGAGAAGCTGTGAGTGAGAGAGAGAGAGAAACTGTGAGTGAGAGAGAGAGAGAAGCTGTGAGTGAGTGAGTGAGAGAGAGAGAAGCTGTGAGTGAGAGAGAGAGAGAAAGAGAAGCTGTGAGTGAGTGAGTGAGAGACAAGGTGTGAGTGAGAGAGAGAGAGAGAAGCTGTGAGTGAGAGAGAAAGAAAGATAGAGAAGCTGTGAGTGAGAGAGAGAGAGAAAGAGAAGCTGTGAGTGAGAGAGAGAGAGAGAAAGAGAAGCTGTGAGTGAGAGAGAGAGAAAGAAAGAGAAGCTGTGAGTGAGAGAGATAAAGAGAAGCTGTGAGTTAGAGAGAGACAGAGAAACAGAAGCTGTGAGTGAAAGAGAGAGAGAAAGAGAATATGTTAGTGAGAGAGTGAGAGAGAGAAAGAGAAGCTGTGAGTGAGAGAGAGAGAGAAAGAGAAGTTGTGACTGAGAGAGAGATAAAGACAAGCTGTGAGATAGAGAGAGACAGAGAGAGAGAGAGTAGCTGTGAGTGAGAAAGAGAGAGAAGCTGTGAGTGAGAGAGAGAGAAAGAGATGTGAGTGAGAGAGAGAGAAAGAAAGAGAAGCTATGAGCGAGAGAGAGAGAGAGAAGCTGTGAGTGAGAGAGAGAGGGAGAAAGAGAAGCTGTGAGTGAGAAGAGAGGGAAAGAGAAGCTGTGAGTGAGAAAGAGAGACAGAGAAAGAGAAGCTGTGAGTGAGAGAGAGAGAGCTAGAAGCTGTGAGTGAGTGAGAGAGAGAAAGAGAAGCTGTGAGTGCGAGAGAGAGAGAAAGAGAAGCTGTGAGTGAGAGAGAGATTAAGAGAAGCTGTGAGTTAGAGAGAGAGAGAGAGAGAGAGAAGCTGTGAGTGAGAGAGAGAGAGAAAAAGAGAATCTCTGAGTGAGAGAGAGAGAAGCTGTGAGTAAGAGAGAGAAAGAGAAGCTGTGAGTGAGAGAGTGAGAGAGAGAGAAAGAGATGCTGTGAGTGAGAGAGAGATAAAGAGAAGCTGTGAGTTAGAGAGAGACAGATTAAGAGCTGTGAGTGAGAGAGAGAGAGAGAGAGAGAAAGAGAAGCTGTGAGTGAGAGAGAGATATAGAGAAGCTGTGAGTTAGAGAGAGAGAAAGAGAAGCTGTGAGTGTGAGAGAGAGAAAGAGAAGCTGTGTGAATCTGTGAGTGAGAGAGAGAGAGAGAAAGAAAGAGAAGATGTCAGTGAGTGAGGGAGAGAGAGAGAGAAGCTGTGAGTGAGTGAGAGAGAGAAAGATAAGCTGTGTGAGAGAGGGAGAGAAAGAGAAGCTGTGAGTGAGAGAGAGAGAGAGAGAGTGAGAATCTGTGAGTGAGAGAGAGAAGCTGTGAGTGAGAGAGAGAGAGAAAGAGAAGCTGTGAGTGAGATAGAGAGAGAGAAAGAGAAGCTGTGTGAGAGAGACAGAGAAGCTGTTAGTGAGAGAGAAAGAAAGAAATAGAAGCTGTGAGTGAGTGAGAGAGAGAGAAGCTGTGAGTGAGAGAGAGAGAGAAGCTGTGAGTGAGAGAGAGAGAGAAAGAGAAGGTGTGAGTGAGAGAGAAAGCTGTGAGTGAGAGAGAAAGGTAAAGAGAAGCTGTGAGTGAGAGAGAGAGAGAAGCTGTGAGTGAGAGAGAGAGAGAGAAACTGTGAGTGAGAGAGAGAGAGAAGCTGTGAGTGAGTGAGTGAGAGAGAGAGAAGCTGTGAGTGAGAGAGAGAGAGAAAGAGAAGCTGTGAGTGAGTGAGTGAGAGACAAGGTGTGAGTGAGAGAGAGAGAGAGAAGCTGTGAGTGAGAGAGAAAGAAAGATAGAGAAGCTGTGAGTGAGAGAGAGAGAGAAAGAGAAGCTGTGAGTGAGAGAGAGAGAGAGAAAGAGAAGCTGTGAGTGAGAGAGAGAGAAAGAAAGAGAAGCTGTGAGTGAGAGAGATAAAGAGAAGCTGTGAGTTAGAGAGAGACAGAGAAACAGAAGCTGTGAGTGAAAGAGAGAGAGAAAGAGAAGCTGTGTGTGTGTGAGAGAGAAGCTGTGAGTGAGTGTTAGAGAGAAAGAGAATATGTTAGTGAGAGAGTGAGAGAGAGAAAGAGAAGCTGTGAGTGAGAGAGAGAGAGAAAGAGAAGTTGTGACTGAGAGAGAGATAAAGACAAGCTGTGAGATAGAGAGAGACAGAGAGAGAGAGAGTAGCTGTGAGTGAGAAAGAGAGAGAAGCTGTGAGTGAGAGAGAGAGAAAGAGATGTGAGTGAGAGAGAGAAAGAGAATCTGTGAGTGAGAGAGAGAGAGAGAAAGAAAGAGAAGCTGTGAGTGAGAGAGAGATAAAGAGAAGCTGTGAGTTAGAGAGAGATAAAAAGAAGCTGTGAGTGAGAGAGAGAGAGAAAGAGAAGCTGTGAGTGTGTGTGTGAGAGAGAGAAGCTGTGAGTGAGAGAGAGAGAGAGAAAAGCTGTGAGTGAGGGAGTGAGAGAAAGAGAAGCTGTGAGTATGAGAGGAAGAGAGAGAAGCTGTGAGTGAGAGAGAGAGGGTGAAAGAGAAGCTGTGATTGTGAGAGAGAGGAAGAAAAAGGGAAGGTGTGAGTGAGCGTGAGAGAGAGAGAGAAGCTGTGACAGTGGGAGAGAGAGAGAGAGAAAGAGAAGCTGTGAGTGAGAGAGAGAGAAAGAAAGAGAAGCTATGAGCGAGAGAGAGAGAGAGAAGCTGTGAGTGAGAGAGAGAGGGAGAAAGAGAAGCTGTGAGTGAGAAGAGAGGGAAAGAGAAGCTGTGAGTGAGAAAGAGAGACAGAGAAAGAGAAGCTGTGAGTGAGAGAGAGAGAGCTAGAAGCTGTGAGTGAGAGAGAGAGAGAAAGAGAAGCTGTGAGTGCGAGAGAGAGAAAAAGAGAAGCTGTGAGTGAGAGAGAGATTAAGAGAAGCTGTGAGTTAGAGAGAGAGAGAGAAAGAGAAGCTGTGAGTGAGAGAGAGAGAGAAAAAGAGAATCTCTGAGTGAGAGAGAGAGAAGCTGTGAGTAAGAGAGAGAAAGAGAAGCTGTGAGTGAGAGAGTGAGAGAGAGAGAAAGAGATGCTGTGAGTGAGAGAGAGATAAAGAGAAGCTGTGAGTTAGAGAGAGACAGATTAAGAGCTGTGAGTGAGAGAGAGAGAGAGAGAGAGAAAGAGAAGCTGTGAGTGAGAGAGAGATATAGAGAAGCTGTGAGTTAGAGAGAGAGAAAGAGAAGCTGTGAGTGTGAGAGAGAGAAAGAGAAGCTGTGTGAATCTGTGAGTGAGAGAGAGAGAGAGAAAGAAAGAGAAGATGTCAGTGAGTGAGGGAGAGAGAGAGAGAAGCTGTGAGTGAGAGAGAGAGAGAAAGATAAGCTGTGTGAGAGAGGGAGAGAAAGAGAAGCTGTGAGTGAGAGAGAGAGAGAGAGTGAGAATCTGTGAGTGAGAGAGAGAAGCTGTGAGTGAGAGAGAGAGAGAAAGAGAAGCTGTGAGTGAGATAGAGAGAGAGAAAGAGAAGCTGTGTGAGAGAGACAGAGAAGCTGTTAGTGAGAGAGAAAGAAAGAAATAGAAGCTGTGAGTGAGTGAGAGAGAGAGAAGCTGTGAGTGAGAGAGAGAGAGAAGCTGTGAGTGAGAGAGAGAGAGAAAGAGAAGGTGTGAGTGAGCTAGAGAGAGAAAGAGAAGCTGTGAGTGAGAGAGAGAAAGAGAAGCTGTGAGTGTGAGAGAGAGAAAGAGAAGCTGTGAGTGAGAGAGAGAGAAAGAGAAGCTGTGTGAGAGAGAGAATCTGTGAGTGAGAGAGAGAGAGAGAAAGAAAGAGAAGATGTCAGTGAGAGAGGGAGAGAGAGAGAGAAGCTGTGAGTGAGAGAGAGAGAGAAAGATAAGCTGTGTGAGAGAGGGAGAGACAGAGAAGCTGTGAGTGAGAGAGAGAGAGAGAGAAAGAGAAGCTGTGAGTGAGAGAGAGAGAGAAAGAGAAGCTGTGTGTGAGAGAGAGAGAAGCTGTTAGTGAGAGAGAAGGAAAGAAATAGAAGCTGTGAGTGAGTGAGAGAGAGAGAAGCTGTGAGTGAGAGAGAGAGAGAAGCTGTGAGTAGGAGAGAGAGAGAAAGAGAAGGTGTGAGTGAGAGAGAGAGAGAGAAAGAGAAGCTGTGAGAGAGAGAAAGAGAAGCTGTGAGTGAGAGAGAAAGAGAAGCTGTGAGTGAGAGAGAGAAAGAGAAGCTGTGAGTGAGAGAGAGAGAAAGAGAAGCTGTGAGTGAGAGAGAGAGAGAAAGAGAAGCTGTGTGTGAGAGAGAATCTGTGAGTGAGAGAGAGAGAGAAAGAAAGAGAAGATGTCAGTGAGAGAGGGAGAGAGAGAGAGAGAAGCTGTGAGTGAGTGAGAGAGAGAAAGATAAGCTGTGTGAGAGAGGGAGAGAAAGAGAAGTTGTGAGTTAGAGAGAGATAGAAAGAGAAGCTGTGAGTGAGAGAGAGAGAAAAAAAGAAGCTGTGTGAGAGAGAGAATCTGTGAGTGAGAGAGAGAGAGAGAGAAAGAAAGAGAAGATGTCAGTGAGAGAGAGAGAGAGAAGCTGTGAGTGAGAGAGAGAGAGAAAGATAAGCTGTGTGAGAGAGGGAGAGAAAGAGAAGCTGTGAGTGAGAGAGAGAGAGAGTGAGAAGCTGTGAGTGAGAGAGAGAGAGAGAGAAGCTGTGAGTGAGAGAGAGAGAGAGAAAGATAAGCTGTGAGTGAGAGAGAGAGAGAAAGAGAAGCTGTGAGAGAGAGAGAGAGAAGCTGTGAGTGAGAGAGAAAGAAAGAAATAGAAGCTGTGAGTGAGTGAGAGAGAGAGAAGCTGTGAGTGAGAGAGAGAGAAGCTGTGAGTGAGAGAGAGAGAGAGAGAAAGAGAAGCTGTGAGTGAGAGAGAGAGAGAAAGAGAAGCTGTGAGAGAGAGAAAGAGAAGCTGTGAGTGAGAGAGAAAGAGAAGCTGTGAGTGAGAGAGAGAAAGAGAAGCTGTGAGTGAGAGAGAGAGAGAGAAAGAGAAGCTGTGTGAGAGAGAGAGAAGCTGTGAGTGAGAGAGAAAGAAAGAAATAGAAGCTGTGAGTGAGTGAGAGAGAGAGAAGCTGTGAGTGAGAGAGAGAGAGAGAGAAGCTGTGAGTGAGAGAGAAAGGGAAAGAGAGGCTGTGAGTGAGAGAGAGAGAGAGAAGCTGTGAGTGAGAGAGAGAGAAAGAAAGAGAAGCTGTGAGTGAGAGAGAGAGAAGCTGTGAGTGAGAGAGAGAGGGAGAAAGAGAAGCTGTGAGTGAGAGAGAGAGAAAGAGAAGCTGTGAGTGCGAGAGAGAGAAAAAGAGAAGCTATGAGTGAGAGAGAGATAAAGAGAAGCTGTGAGTTAGAGAGAGAGAGAGAAAGAGAATCTGTGAGTGAGAGAGAGAGAGAAAAAGAGAATCTCTGAGTGAGAGAGAGAGAGAAGCTGTGAGTAAGAGAGAGAAAGAGAAGCTGTGAGTGAGAGAGAGAGAGAGAGAAAGAGATGCTGTGAGTGAAAGAGAGAGAGAGAAAGAGAAGCTGTGAGTGAGAGAGAGATAAAGAGAAGCTGTGAGTTAGAGAGAGACAGAGAAAGAGCTGTGAGTGAGAGAGAGAGAGAGAAAGAGAAGCTGTGAGTGAGAGAGAGATATAGAGAAGCTGTGAGTTAGAGAGAGAGAAAGAGAAGCTGTGAGTGAGAGAGAGAGAAAGAGAAGCTGTGTGAGAGAGAGAATCTGTGAGTGAGAAAGAGAGAGAGAAAGAAAGAGAAGATGTCAGTGAGTGAGGGAGAGAGAGAGAGAGAAGCTGTGAGTTAGAGAGAGAGAGAGAAAGAGAAGCTGTGAGTGAGACAGAGAGAAAGAGAAGCTGTGTGTGTGTGAGAGAGAGAGAAGCTGTGAGTGAGAGAGAGAGAAAGAGAAGCTGTGAGTGAGAGAGAAAGCTGTGAGTGAGAGAGAAAGAGAAAGAGAAGCTGTGAGTGAGAGAGAGAGAGAAGCTGTGAGTGAGAGAGAGAGAGAAAAACTGTGAGTGAGAGAGAGAGAGAGAAGCTGTGAGTGAGTGAGTGAGAGAGAGAGAAGCTGTGAGTGAGAGAGAGAGAGAAAGAGAAGCTGTGAGTGAGTGAGTGAGAGACAAGGTGTGAGTGAGAGAGAGAGAGAGAAGCTGTGAGTGAGAGAGAAAGAAAGATAGAGAAGCTGTGAGTGAGAGAGAGAGAGAAAGAGAAGCTGTGAGTGAGAGAGAGAGAGAGAAAGAGAAGCTGTGAGTGAGAGAGAGAGAAAGAAAGAGAAGCTGTGAGTGAGAGAGATAAAGAGAAGCTGTGAGTTAGAGAGAGACAGAGAAACAGAAGCTGTGAGTGAAAGAGAGAGAGAAAGAGAAGCTGTGTGTGTGAGAGAGAGAAGCTGTGAGTGAGTGAGAGAGAGAAAGAGAATATGTTAGTGAGAGAGTGAGAGAGAGAAAGAGAAGCTGTGAGTGAGAGAGAGAGAAAGAGAAGTTGTGACTGAGAGAGAGATAAAGACAAGCTGTGAGATAGAGAGAGACAGAGAGAGAGAGAGTAGCTGTGAGTGAGAAAGAGAGAGAAGCTGTGAGTGAGAGAGAGAGAAAGAGATGTGAGTGAGAGAGAGAAAGAGAATCTGTGAGTGAGAGAGAGAGAGAGAAAGAAAGAGAAGCTGTGAGTGAGAGAGAGATAAAGAGAAGCTGTGAGTTAGAGAGAGATAAAGAGAAGCTGTGAGTGAGAGAGAGAGAGAAAGAGAAGCTGTGAGTGTGTGTGAGAGAGAGAGAAGCTGTGAGTGAGAGAGAGAGAGAGAAAAGCTGTGAGTGAGGGAGTGAGAGAAAGAGAAGCTGTGAGTATGAGAGAAAGAGAGAGAAGCTGTGAGTGAGAGAGAGAGGGTGAAAGAGAAGCTGTGATTGTGAGAGAGAGGAAGAAAAAGGGAAGGTGTGAGTGAGCGTGAGAGAGAGAGAGAGAAGCTGTGACAGTGGGAGAGAGAGAGAGAAAGAGAAGCTGTGAGTGAGAGAGAGAGAAAGAAAGAGAAGCTATGAGCGAGAGAGAGAGAGAGAAGCTGTGAGTGAGAGAGAGAGGGAGAAAGAGAAGCTGTGAGTGAGAAGAGAGGGAAAGAGAAGCTGTGAGTGAGAAAGAGAGACAGAGAAAGAGAAGCTGTGAGTGAGAGAGAGAGAGCTAGAAGCTGTGAGTGAGTGAGAGAGAGAAAGAAAGAGAAGCTGTGAGTGCGAGAGAGAGAGAGAAAGAGAAGCTGTGAGTGAGAGAGAGATTAAGAGAAGCTGTGAGTTAGAGAGAGAGAGAGAAAGAGAAGCTGTGAGTGAGAGAGAGAGAGAGAGAAAAAGAGAATCTCTGAGTGAGAGAGAGAGAAGCTGTGAGTAAGAGAGAGAAAGAGAAGCTGTGAGTGAGAGAGAGAGAGAGAGAGAAAGAGATGCTGTGAGTGAGAGAGAGATAAAGAGAAGCTGTGAGTTAGAGAGAGACAGAGAAAGAGCTGTGAGTGAGAGAGAGAGAGAGAGAGAAAGAGAAGCTGTGAGTGAGAGAGAGATATAGAGAAGCTGTGAGTTAGAGAGAGAGAAAGAGAAGCTGTGAGTGTGAGAGAGAGAAAGAGAAGCTGTGTGAATCTGTGAGTGAGAGAGAGAGAGAGAAAGAAAGAGAAGATGTCAGTGAGTGAGGGAGAGAGAGAGAGAGAAGCTGTGAGTGAGAGAGAGAGAGAAAGATAAGCTGTGTGAGAGAGGGAGAGAAAGAGAAGCTGTGAGTGAGAGAGAGAGAGAGAGAGTGAGAATCTGTGAGTGAGAGAGAGAAGCTGTGAGTGAGAGAGAGAGAGAAAGAGAAGCTGTGAGTGAGATAGAGAGAGAGAAAGAGAAGCTGTGTGAGAGAGACAGAGAAGCTGTTAGTGAGAGAGAAAGAAAGAAATAGAAGCTGTGAGTGAGTGAGAGAGAGAGAAGCTGTGAGTGAGAGAGAGAGAGAAGCTGTGAGTGAGAGAGAGAGAAAGAGAAGGTGTGAGTGAGCTAGAGAGAGAAAGAGAAGCTGTGAGTGAGAGAGAGAAAGAGAAGCTGTGAGTGTGAGAGAGAGAAAGAGAAGCTGTGAGTGAGAGAGAGAGAGAAGGAGAAGCTGTGTGAGAGAGAGAATCTGTGAGTGAGAGAGAGAGAGAGAGAGAAAGAGAAGATGTCAGTGAGAGAGGGAGAGAGAGAGAGAAGCTGTGAGTGAGAGAGAGAGAGAAAGATAAGCTGTGTGAGAGAGGGAGAGAAAGAGAAGCTGTGAGTGAGAGAGAGAGTGAGAAGCTGTGAGTGAGAGAGAGAGAGAGAGAAGATGTGAGTGAGAGAGTGAGAGAGAGAAAGAGGTGTGAGTGAGAGAGAGAGAGAGAGAAAGAGAAGCTGTGAGTGAGAGAGAGAGAGAGAAAGAGAAGCTGTGAGAGAGAGAGAGAAGCTGTGAGTGAGAGAGAAAGAAAGAAATAGAAGCTGTGAGTGAGTGAGAGAGAGAGAAGCTGTGTGTGAGAGAGAGAGAGAAGCTGTGAGTGAGTGAGAGAGAGAGAGAAGCTGTGAGTGAGAGAGAGAGAGAGAAAGAAAAGCTGTGAGAGAGAGAAAGAGAAGCTGTGAGTGAGAGAGAGAGAGAAAGAGAAGCTGTGAGTGAGAGAGAGAGAAAGAGAAGCTGTGAGTGAGAGAGAGAGAAAGAGAAGCTGTGAGAGAGAGAGAGAGAGAAGCTGTGAGTGAGAGAGAAAGAAAGAAATAGAAGCTGTGAGTGAGTGAGAGAGAGAGAAGCTGTGAGTGAGAGAGAGAAGCTGTGAGTGAGAGAGAAAGGGAAAGAGAGGCTGTGAGTGAGAGAGAGAGAGAAAGAGAAGGTGTGAGTGAGAGAGAGAGAGAGGAAGAGAAGCTGTGTGTGAGAGAGAGAAGCTGTGAGTGAGAGAGAAAGAAAGAAATAGAAGCTGTGAGTGAGTGAGAGAGAGAAGCTGTGAGTGTGAGAGAGAGAAGCTGTGAGTGAGAGAGAGAGAGAAAGAGAAGATGTTAGTGAGAGAGTGAGAGAGAGAAAGAGAAGTTGTGAGTGAGAGAGAGAGAAGCTGTGAGTGAGAGAGAGAGAGAAAGAGAAGGTGTGTGTGAGAGAGAGAAAGAGAAGCTGTGAGTGAGAGAGAGAAGATGTGAGTGAGAGAGAGAGAGAAGATGTGAGTGAGAGAAAGAGAAAGAGAAGCTGTGAGTGAGTGAGAGAGAGAGATAAAGAGAAGCTGTGAGTGATAGAGAGAGATAAAGAAAAGCTGTGAGTGAGAGAGAGAAAGAGAAGCTGGGAGTGAGTAAGAGAGAGAAAGAGAGGCTGTGAGTGAGAGAGAGAGAGAAGCTGCGTGAGAGAGAGATAAAGAGAAGCTGTGAGTTAGAGAGAGAGGGAGAAAGAGAATCTGTGAGTGAGACAGAGAGAAAGAGAAGCTGTGTGTGTGTGAGAGAGAGAGAAGCTGTGAGTGAGAGAGAGAGAGAAAAAGAGAAGCTGTGAGTGAGAGAGAGAGCGAGAAGCTGTGAGTGAGAGAGAGAGAGAGAGAAACTGTGAGTGAGAGAGAGAGAGAAGCTGTGAGTGAGTGAGTGAGAGAGAGAGAAGCTGTGAGAGAGAGAGAAATAAAGAGAAGCTGCGAGTGAGAGAGTGAGAGAGAAAGAGAAGCTGTGAGTGAGAGAGAGAGAGAAAGAGAAGCTGTGAGTGAGAGAGAGAAAGAAAGAGATGCTGTGAGTGAGAGAGAGAGGGTGAAAGAGAAGCTGTGATTGTGAGAGAGAGGGAGAAAAAGCTGTCAGTGAGCGTGAGAGAGAGCGAGAAGCTGTGACAGTGGGAGAGAGAGAAAGAGAAGCTGTGAGTGAGTGAGAAGAAAGAAAGAGAAGCTATGAGTGAGAGAGAGAGAAGCTGTAAATGTGAGAGAGAGGGAGAAAGGGAAGCTGTGAGAGAGAGAGGGAAAGAGAAGCTGTGAGTGAGAGAGACAGACAGAGAAAGAGAAGCTGTGAGTGAGAGAGAGAGAGCTAGAAGCTGTGAGTGAGTGAGAGAGAGAGAAGCTGTGAGTGAGAGAGAGAAAGAGAAGCTGTGAGTGAGAGAGAGAGAGAAAGAGAAGCTGTGAGTGAGAGAGAGATAAAGAGAAGCTGTGAGTTAGAGAGAGAGAGAAAGAAGCTGTGAGTGAGAGAGAGAGAAGCTGTGAGTGAGAGAGAGAGGGAGAAAGTGAAGCGGTGAGTGAGAGAGAGAGAGAGAAGCTGTGAGTGAGAGAGAGAAAGAGAAGCTGTGAGTGAGAGAGAGAGAGAAAGAGAAGCTGTGAGTGAGAGAGAGAGAGAGAAGCTGTGAGTGAGAGAGAAAGAGAGGCTGTGAGTGAGAGAGAGAGAGAGAAACTGAGTGAGAGAGAGATAAAGAGAAGCTGTGAGTTAGAGAGAGAGAGAGAGAGAAGCTGTGAGTGAGACAGAGAGAAAGAGAAGCTGTGTGTGTGTCAGAGAGAGAGAATCTGTGAGTGAGAGAGAGAGAGAGAGAAAGAGAAGCTGTGAGTGAGAGAGAAAGCTGTGAGTGAGAGAGAAAGAGAAAGAGAAGTTGTGAGTGAGAGAGAGAGAAGCTGTGAGTGAGTGAGAGAGAGAGAAACTGTGAGTGAGAGAGAGAGAAGCTGTGAGTGAGTGAGTGAGAGAGAGAGAAGCTGTGAGTGAGAGAGAGAAATAAAGAGAAGCTGTGAGTGTTTGAGAGAGATAGAGAGAAGCTGTGAGTGAGAGAGAGAAATAAAGAGAAGCTGTGAGTCAGAGAGAAACAGAGAAAGAGAAGCTGTGAGTGAGAGAGAGAGAGAAAGAGAAGCTGTGAGTGAGAGAGAGAGAGAAAGAGAAGCTGTGAGTGTGAGAGAGAGATAAAGAGAAGCTGTGAGTTAGAGAGAGACAGAGAAAGAGAAGCTGTGAGTGAGAGAGTGAGAGAGAAAGAGAAGCTGTGAGTGAGAGAGAGAGAGAAATAGAAGCTGTGAGTGAGAGAGAGAGAAAGAAAGAGATGCTGTGAGTGAGAGAGAGAGGGTGAAAGAGAAGCTGTGATTGTGAGAGAGAGGGAGAAAAAGGGAAGCTGTCAGTGAGCGTGAGAGAGAGAGAGAAGCTGTGACAGTGGGAGAGAGAGAAAGAGTAGCTGTGAGTGAGTGAGAGAGAAAGAAAGAGAAGCTATGAGTGAGAGAGAGAGAAGCTGTGAGTGGGAGAGAGAAAGAGAAGCTGTGAGTGAGAGAGAGAGAGAAAGAGAAGCTGTGAGTGAGAGAGAGATAAAGAGAAGCTTTGAGTTAGAGAGAGAGAGAAAGAGAAGCTGTGAGTGAGAGAGAGAGAAGCTGTGAGTGAGAGAGAGAAAGAGAAGCTGTGAGTGTGTGAGAGAGAAAGAAAGAGAAGCTATGAGTGAGAGAGAGAAGCTGTAAGTGAGAGAGAGAGGGAGAAAGAGAAGCTGTGAGAGAGAGAGAAAGAGAAGCTGTGAGTGAGAGAGACAGACAGAGAAAGAGAAGCTGTGAGTGAGAGAGAGCGAGCTAGAAGCTGTGAGTGAGTGAGAGAGAGAGAAGCTGTGAGTGGGAGAGAGAAAGAGAAGCTGTGAGTGAGAGAGAGAGAGAAAGAGAAGCTGTGAGTGAGAGAGAGATAAAGAGAAGCTTTGAGTTAGAGAGAGAGAGAAAGAGAAGCTGTGAGTGAGAGAGAGAGAAGCTGTGAGTGATAGAGAGAGGGAGAAAGTGAAGCGGTGAGTGAGAGAGAGATAAAGAGAAGCTGTGAGTTAGAGAGAGACAGAGAAAGAGAAGCTGTGAGTGAGAGAGAGAGAGAGAAAGAGAAGCTGTGTGTGACAGAGAGAAGCTGTGAGTGAGAGAGAGAGAGAAAGAGAAGATGTTAGTGAGAGAGTGAGAGAGAGAAAGAGAAGCTGTGAGTGAGAGAGAGAGAGAGAAAGAGAAGGTGTGTGTGAGAGAGAAAGAGAAGCTGTGAGTGAGAGAGAGAGAGAAGATGTGAGTGAGTGAGAGAGAGAAGATGTGAGTGAGAGAAGGAGAAAGAGAAGCTGTGAGTGAGTGAGAGAGAGAGATAAAGAGAAGCTGTGAGTGTTAGAGAGAGATAAAGAAAAGCTGTGAGTGAGAGAGAGAAAGAGAAGCTGGGAGTGAGTAAGAGTGAGAAAGAGAAGCTGTGAGTGAGAGAGAGAGAGAAGCTGTGAGTGAGAGAGAGAGAGAGAAGCTGTGAGTGAGAGAGAAAGAAAGAAAGAGAAGCTGTGAGTGAGTGAGAGAGAGAGAGATAAACTGTAAGTGAGAGAGAGAGAGAGAAAGAGAAGCTGTGAGTGAGAGAGAGAGAAAGAAAGAGAAGCTGTGAGTGAGAGAGAGAGAGAAGCTGTGAGTGAGAGAGAGATGGAGAAAGAGAAGCCGTGTGAGAGAGAGAAAGAAAGAGAAGCTGTGGGTGAGAGAGAGAGAGAAAGTGAAGATGTGAGAGAGAGAAAGAGGTGTGAGTGAGAGAGAGAGAGAGAAGCTGTGAGTGAGAGAGAGAGAGAAAGAGAAGCTGTGACTGAGAGAGAGAGATAAAGACAAGCTGTGAGTGAGAGAGAGAAAGAGAAGCTGGGAGTGAGTAAGAGAGAGAAAGAGAAGCTGTGAGTGAGAGAGAGAGAGAAGCTGTGAGTGAGAGAGAGAGAGAAAGAGATGTGAGTGAGAGAGAGAAAGAGAAACTGTGAGTGAGAGAGAGAGAGAAAGAAAGACAAGCTGTGAGTGAGAGAGAGATAAAGAGAAGCTGTGAGTTAGAGAGAGACAGAGAAAGAGAAGCTGTGAGTGAGAGAGAGAGAGAAGCTGTGAGTGTGAGAGAGATAGAGATAGAGAAGCTGTGAGTGAGAGAGAGAGAGAAAGAGAAGCTGTGAGTGAGAGAGTGAGAGAAAGAGAAGCTGTGTGTGAGAGGGAGAGGGTGAAAGAGAAACTGTGTGTGAGAGAGAGGGAGAAAAAGGGAAGCTGTGAGTGAGCGTGAGAGAGAGAGAGAAGGTGTGACAGTGGGAGAGAGAGAGAGAGAGAAAGAAAGAAAGAGAAGCTATGAGTGAGAGAGAGAAGCTGTGAGTGAGAGAGAGAGGGAGAAAGAGAAGCTATGAGTGAGAGAGAGAGGGAAAGAGAAGCTGTGAGTGTGAGAGAGAGACAGAGAAAGAGAAGCTGTGAGTGAGAGAGAGAGAGCTAGAAGCTGTGAGTGAGTGAGAGAGAGAGAAGCTGTGAGTGAGTGAGAGAAAGAGAAGTTGTGAGTGAGAGAGAGAGAGAAAGAGAAGTTGTGAGTGAGAGAGAGATAAAGAGAAGCTGTGAGTTAGAGAGAGAGAGAAAGAGAAGCTGTGAGTGAGAGAGAGAGAGAGAGAAAAAGAGAATCTGTGAGTGAGAGAGAGAAAGAGAGAAGCTGTGATTGAGAGAGAGAAAGAGAAGCTGTGAGAGAGAGAGAGAGAAAGAGAAGCTGTGAGTGAGAGAGACATAAAGAAGCTGTGAGTTAGAGAGAGACAGAGAAAGAGAAGATGTTAGTGAGAGAGTGAGAGAGAGAAACAGAAGGTGTGTGTGTGAGAGAGAAAGAGAAGCTGTGAGAGAGAGAGAGAAGATGTGAGTGAGTGAGAGAGAGAGAAGATGTGAGTGAGAGAAAGAGAAAGAGAAGCTGTGAGTGAGTGAGAGAGAGAGATAAAGAGAAGCTGTGAGTGATAGAGAGAGATAAAGAAAAGCTGTGAGTGAGAGAGAGAAAGAGAAGCTGGGAGTGAGTAAGAGAGAGAAAGAGAGGCTGTGAGTGAGAGAGAGAGAGAGAGAAAAGCTGTGAGTGAGAGAGAAAGAAAGAAAGAGAAGCTGTGAGTGAGTGAGTGAGAGAGAGAGAAACTGTGAGTGAGTGAGAGAGAGAAAGAGAAACTGTGAGTGAGAGAGAGCGAAGATGTGAGTGAGAGAAAGAGAAAGAGAAGCTGTGAGTGAGTGAGAGAGATAAAGAAAAGCTGTGAGTGATAGAGAGAGATAAAGAAAAGCTGTGAGTGAGAGAGAGAAAGAAAAGCTGGGAGTGAGTAAGAGAGAGAAAGAGAAGCTGTGAGTGAGTGAGAGAGAGAGAAGCTGTGAGTGAGAGAGAGAGAGAGAGAAGCTGTGAGTGAGAGAGAAAGAAAGAAAGAGAAGCTGTGAGTGAGTGAGAGAGAGAGAGAGAAACTGTGAGTGAGTGAGAGAGAAAGAGAAGCTGTGAGTGAGAGAGAGAGAGAAAGAAAGAGAAGCTGTGAGTGAGAGAGAGAGAAGTTGTGAGTGAGAGAGAGATGGAGAAAGAGAAGCTGTGTGAGAGAGAGAAAGAAAGAGAAGTTGTGAGTGAGTGAGAGAGAGAGAGAAAGTGTGAGTGAGTGAGAGAGAGAGAGAGAGAAAGAGAAGCTGTGAGTGAGAGAGAGAGAAGCTGTGAGTGAGAGAGAGCGGGAGAAAGAGAAGCTGTGAGTGAGAGAGAGAGAAAGAGAAGCTGTGAGTGAGAGAGAGAGAGAGAGAGAAGCTGTGAGAGAGAGAGAGAGAAGCTGTGAGTGAGTGAGAGAGAGAGAAGCTGTGTGAGAGAGAGAGAGAAGCTGTGAGTGAGAGAGAGAGAGAAGGAGAAGCTGTGAGTGAGATAGAGAGAAAGAGAAGCTGTGAGTGAGTGAGAGAGAGAGAGAAGCTGTGAGTGAGAGAGAAAGAGAAGCTGTGAGTGAGAGAGAAAGAGAAGCTATGAGTTAGAGAGAGAGAGTGAAAGAGAAGCTGTGAGTGAGAGAGAGAATGAGAAGCTGTGAGATAGCGAGAGAAAGAGAAGCTGTGAGTGAGAAAGAGAGAGAAAAGCTGTGAGTGAGAGAGAAAGAGAACCTGTGAGTGAGAGAGAAAGAGAAGCTGTGTGTGTGAGAGAGAGAGAAGCTGTGAGTGTGTGAGAGAGAAAAAGAAGCTGTGAGTGAGAGAGAGAGAGAAAGTGAAGTTGTGAGTGAGAGAGTGAGATAAAGAGAAGCTGTGAGTTAGAGAGAGGCAGAGAAAGAGAAGCTGTGAGTGAGAGAGCGAGAGAAGAAGAAGCTGTGAGTGAGAGAGAGAGAGAAAGAGAAGCTGTGAGTGAGAGAGAGAGAGAAGCTGTGAGTGAGAGAGTGAGAGAAAGAGAAGCTGTGAGTGAGAGAGAGTGAGAAAGAGAAGCTGTGAGTGAGAGAGAGAGAAAGAGAAGCTGTGAGTGAGAGAGGAAGAGAAGCTATGAGTTAGAGAGAGAGAGTGAAAGAGAAGCTGTGAGTGAGAGAGAGAGAATGAGAAGCTGTGATATAGCGAGAGAAAGAGAAGCTGTGAGTGAGAGAGAGAAGCTGTGAGTGAGAGAGAGAGAGAAGCTGTGAGTGAGAGAGAAAGAGAAGCTGTGTGTGTGAGAGAGAGAAGCTGTGAGTGAGAGAGAGAGAAAGAGAAGCTGTGAGTGAGATACAGAGAGAGAAAGAGAAGCTGTGAGTGAGTGAGAGAGAGAGAAGCTGTGAGTGAGAGAGAAAGAGAAGCTGTGAGTGAGAGAGAAAGAGAAGCTATGAGTTAGAGAGAGAGAGTGAAAGAGAAGCTGTGAGTGAGAGAGAGAGAATGAGAAGCTGTGAGATAGCGAGAGAAAGAGAAGCTGTGAGTGAGAAAGAGAGAGAAAAGCTGTGAGTGAGAGAGAAAGAGAACCTGTGAGTGTGAGAGAAAGAGAAGCTGTGTGTGTGTGAGAGAGAGAGAAGCTGTGAGTGTTTGAGAGAGAAAAAGAAGCTGTGAGTGAGAGAGAGAGAGAAAGTGAAGCTGTGAGTGAGAGAGTGAGATAAAGAGAAGCTGTGAGTTAGAGAGAGACAGAGAAAGAGAAGCTGTGAGTGAGAGAGCGAGAGAGAAAGAGAAGCTGTGAGTGAGAGAGAGAGTGAAGCTGTGAGTGAGAGAGTGAGAGAAAGAGAAGCTGTGAGTGAGAGAGAGAAAGAAAGAGAAGCTGTGAGTGAGAGAGAGAGAGAAGCTGTGAGTGAGAGAGAGAGAGAAAGAGAAGCTGTGAGTGAGAGAGAGAGAAAGAGAAGCTATGAGTTAGAGAGAAAGAGAAGCTATGAGTTAGAGAGAGGGAGAGTGAAAGAGAAGCTGTGAGTGAGAGAGAGAGAATGAGTAGCTGTGATATAGCGAGAGAAAGAGAAGCTGTGAGTGAGAGTGAGAGAGAGAAGCTGTGAGTGAGAGAGAAAGAGAAGCTGTGAGTGAGAGAGAAAGAGAAGCTGTGTGTGTGAGAGAGAGAGAAGCTGTGAGTGAGAGAGAGAGAAAGAGAAGCTGTGAGTGAGAGAGAGAGAGAAAGTGAAGCTGTGAGTGAGAGAGTGAGATAAAGAGAAGCTGTGAGTTAGAGAGAGACAGAGAAAGAGAAGCTGTGAGTGAGAGAGAGAGAGAGAAGCTGTGAGTGAGAGTGAGAGAGAGAGTGAGAAGCTGTGAGTGAGAGTGAGAGAGAAAGAGAAGCTGTGAGTGAGAGAAAGAGAAGCTGTGAGTGAGAGAGAGAAGCTGTGAGTGAGAGAGAGAGAGAGAGAAAGAGAAGCTGTGAGTGAGAGAGAGATAAAGAGAAGCTGTGAGTTAGAGAGAGACAGAGAAAGAGAAGCTGTGAGTGAGAGAGAAAGTGAAAGAGAAGCTGTGTGTGTGAGAGAGAGAAGCTGTGAGTGAGAGAGAGAGAGAAAGAGAAGATGTTAGTGAGAGATTGAGAGAGAGAAAGAGAAGCTGTGAGTGAGAGAGAGAGAAGCTGTGAGTGAGAGAGAGAGAGAAAGAGAAGGTGTGAGTGAGAGAGAGAAAGAGAAGCTGTGTGAGAGAGAGAGAGAAGCTGTGAGTGAGAGAGAGAGAGAGAAGATGTGAGTGAGAGAGAGAAAGAGAAGCTGTGAGTGAGTGAGAGAGATAAAGAGAAGATGTGAGTGATAGAGAGAGATAAAGAAAAGCTGTGAGTGAGAGAGAGAAAGAGAAGCTGGGAGTGAGTAAGAGAGAGAAAGAGAAGCTGTGAGTGTGTGAGAGAGAGAGAAGCTGTGAGTGAGAGAGAGAGAGAGAGAAGCTGTGAGTGAGTGAGAGAGAAAGAAAGAGAAGTTGTGAGTGAGAGAGAGAGAGAGAAACTGTGAGTGAGAGAGAGAGAGAGAGAAAGAGAAGCTGTGAGAGAGAGAGAAAGAAAGAGAAGCTGTGAGTGAGAGAGAAGCTGTGAGTGAGAGAGAAAGAGAAGCTATGAGTTAGAGAGAGAGAGTGAAAGAGAAGCTGTGAGTGAGAGAGAGAGAGAATGAGAAGCTGTGAGATAGCGAGAGAAAGAGAAGCTGTGAGTGAGAGAGAGAGAGAAGCTGTGAGTGAGAGAGAAAGAGAAGCTGTGAGTGAGAGAGAAAGAGAAGCTGTGTGTGTGTGAGAGAGAGAAGCTGTGAGTGAGAGAGAGAGAAAGAGAAGCTGTGAGTGAGAGAGAGAGAGAAAGTGAAGCTGTGAGTGAGAGAGTGAGATAAAGAGAAGCTGTGAGTTAGAGAGAGACAGAGAAAGAGAAGCTGTGAGTGAGAGAGAGAGAAGAAGAAGCTGTGAGTGAGAGAGAGAGAGAGAGAAAGAGAAGCTGTGAGTGAGAGAGAGAGAGAAGCTGTGAGTGAGAGTGAGAGAGAAAGAGAAGCTGTGAGTGAGAGAGTGAGAGAAAGAGAAGCTGTGAGTGAGAGAGAGAGAAAGAAAGAGAAGCTGTGAGTGAGAGAGAGAAGGTGTGAGTGAGAGAGAGAGAGAAAGAGAAGCTGTGAGTGAGAGAGAGAGAAAGAGAAGCTGTGAGTGAGAGAGAAAGAGAAGCTATGAGTTAGAGAGAGAGAATGAAAGAGAATCTATGAGTGAAAGAGAGAGAGAATGAGAAGCTGTGAGATAGCGAGAGAAAGAGAAGCTGTGAGTGAGAGAGAGAGAGAAGCTTGAGTGAGAGAGAAAGAGAAGCTGTGAGTGAGAGAGAAAGAGAAGCTGTGTGTGTGTGAGAGAGAGAGAAGCTGTGAGTGAGAGAGAGAGAAAGAGAAGTTGTGAGTGAGAGAGATAGAGAAAGTGAAGCTGTGAGTGAGAGAGTGAGATAAAGAGAAGCTGTGAGTTAGAGAGAGACAGAGAAATAGAAGCTGTGAGTGAGAGAGAGAGAGAGAAGAAGAAGCTGTGAGAGAGAGAGAGAGAAAGAGAAGCTGTGAGTGAGAGAGAGAGAGAGAAGCTGTGAGTGAGAGTGAGAGAGAAACAGAGGCTGTGAGTGAGAGAAAGAGAAGCTGTGAGTGAGAGAGAGAGAAAGAAAGAGAAGTTGTGAGAGAGAGAGAGAAGCTGTGAGTGAGAGAGAGAGAGAAAGAGGAGCTGTGAGTGAGAGAGAGAGAAAGAGAAGCTGTGAGTGAGAGAGAGAGAGAAAGAGAAGCTGTGTGAGAGAGAGAGAATCTGTGAGTGAGAGAGAGAGAGAAAGAAAGACAAGATGTCAGTGAGAGAGGGAGAGAGAGAGAGAAGCTGTGAGTGAGAGAGAGAGAAAGATATGCTGTCTGAGAGAGGGAGAGAAAGAGAAACTGTGAGTGAGAGAGACAGACAGAGAAAGAGAAGCTGTGAGTGAGAGAGAGCTAGAAGCTGTGAGTGAGTGAGTGAGAGAGAAGCTGTGAGTGAGAGAGAGAAAGAGCAGCTGTGAGTGAGAGAGAGAGAAAGAGAAGCTGTGAGTGAGAGAGAGAGAAAGAGAAGCTGTGAGTTAGAGAGAGAGAGAAAGAGAAGCTGTGAGTGTGTGAGAGAGAAGCTGTGAGTGAGAGAGAGAGGGAGAAAGTGAAGCGGTGAGTGAGAGAGAGAGAGAAAGAGAAGTTGAGAGAGAGAGAGAGAAAGAGAAGCTGTGAGTTAGAGAGAGAGAGAAAGAGAAGCTGTGAGTGAGAGAGAAAGAGAAGCTATGAGTTAGAGAGAGAGAGTGAAAGAGAAGCTATGAGTTAGAGAGAGAGAGTGAAAGAGAAGCTGTGAGTGAGAGAGAGAGAGAATGAGAAGCTGTGAGATAGCGAGAGAAAGAGAAGCTGTGAGTGAGAGAGAGAGAGAGAAGCTGTGAGTGAGAGAGAAAGAGAAGCTGTGAGTTAGAGAGAAAGAGAAGCTGTGTGTGTGTGAGAGAGAGAGAAGCTGTGAGTGAGAGAGATAAAGAGAAGCTGTGAGTTAGAGAGAGAGAGAGAAAGAGAAGCTGTGAGTGAGAGAGAAAGAGAAAGAGAAGCTGTGTGTGTGTGAGAGAGAAGCTGTGAGTGAGAGAGAGAGAGAAGATGTTAGTGAGAGATTGAGAGAGAGAAAGAGAAGGTGTGAGTGAGAGAGAGAAAGAGAAGCTGTGAGTGAGAGAGAGAGAGAAGCTGTGAGTGAGAGAGAGAGAGTAGCTGTGAGTGAGAGAGAGATAAAGAGAAGCTGTGAGTTAGAGAGAGACAGAGAAAGAGAAGCTGTGAGTGAGAGAGAGAGAGAAAGAGAAGCTGTGTGTGTGTGAGAGAGAGACGCTGTGAGTGAGAGAGAGAAAGAGAAGATGTTAGTGAGAGAGTGAGAGAGAGAAAGAGAAGCTGTGAGTGAGAGAGAGAGAAGCTGTGAGTGAGAGAGAGAGAGAGAGAGAAGGTGTGTGTGTGAGAGAGAAAGAGAAGCTGTGAGTGAGAGAGAGAGAGAAGATGTGAGTGAGAAAGAGAGAGAAGATGTGAGTGAGAGAGAGAAAGAGAAAGAGAAGCTGTGAGTGAGTGAGAGAGAGTGATAAAGAGAAGCTGTGAGTGATAGAGAGAGATAAAGAAAAGCTGTGAGTGAGAGAGAGAAAGAGAAGCTGGGAGTGAGTAAGAGAGAGAAAGAGAAGCTGTGAGTGAGAGAGAGAGAGAGAAGCTGTGAGTGAGAGAGAGAGAGAAAGTGAAGCTGTGAGTGAGAGAGTGAGATAAAGAGAAGCTGTGAGTTAGAGAGAGACAGAGAAAGAGAAGCTGTGAGTGAGAGAGAGAGAGAGAAGCTGTGAGTGAGAGTGAGAGAGAGAAGCTGTGAGTGAGAGTGAGAGAGAAAGAGAAGCTGTGAGTGAGAGAAAGAGAAGCTGTGAGTGAGAGAGAAAGAAAGAGAAGCTGTGAGTGAGAGAGAGAAGCTGTGAGTGAGAGAGAGAGAAAGAGAAGCTGTGAGTGAGAGAGATAAAGAGAAGCTGTGAGTTAGAGAGAGAGAGAGAAAGAGAAGCTGTGAGTGAGAGAGAAAGAGAAAGAGAAGCTGTGTGTGAGAGAGAGAAGCTGTGAGTGAGAGAGAGAGAGAGAGAAGATGTTAGTGAGAGATTGAGAGAGAGAAAGAGAAGCTGTGAGTGAGAGAGAGAGAAGCTGTGAGTGAGAGAGAGAGAGGGAAAGAGAAGGTGTGAGTGAGAGAGAGAAAGAGAAGCTGTGAGTGAGAGAGAGAGAGAAGCTGTGAGTGAGAGAGAGAGAGAGAAGATGTGAGTGAGAGAGAAAGAGAAAGAGAAGCTGTGAGTGAGTGAGAGAGATAAAGAGAAGCTGTGAGTGATAGAGAGAGATAAAGAAAAGCTGTGAGTGAGAGAGAGAGAGAGAAGCTGGGAGTGAGAAAGAGAGAGAAAGAGAAGCTGTGAGTGTGTGTGAGAGAGAGAAGCTGTGAGTGAGAGAGAGAGAGAGAAGCTGTGAGTAAGAGAGAAAGAAAGAAAGAGAAGTTGTGAGTGAGAGAGAGAGAGAGAGAAACTGTGAGTGAGAGAGAGCGAGAGAGAAAGAGAAGCTGTGAGAGAGAGAGAAGCTGTGAGTGAGAGAGAGAAGGAGAAAGAGAAGCTGTGAGTGAGAGAGAGAGAGAGAAAGAGAGGCTGTGAGTGAGAGAGAGAGAGAGAGAAAGAGAAGCTGTGTGTGTGAGAGAGAGACGCTGTGAGTGAGAGAGAAAGAGAAACAGAAGCTGTGAGTGAGTGAGAGAGAAGCTGTGAGTGAGAGTGAGAGAGAAAGAGAAGCTGTGAGTGAGAGAAAGAGAAGCTGTGAGTGAGAGAGAGAGTAAGAAAGAGAAGCTGTGAGAGAGAGAGAGAAGCTGTGAGTGAGTGAGAGAGAGAAAGAGAAGCTGTGAGTGAGAGAGAGATAAAGAGTAGCTGTGAGTTAGAGAGAGACAGAGAAAGAGAAGCTGTGAGTGAGAGAGAAAGAGAAAGAGAGGCTGTGTGTGTGAGAGAGAGAAGCTGTGAGTGAGAGAGAGAGATATAGAGAAGATGTTAGTGAGAGATTGAGAGAGAGAAAGGGAAGCTGTGACTGAGAGAGAGAGAAGCTGTGAGTGAGAGAGAGAGAGAGAAAGAGAAGGTGTGAGTGAGACACACACAGCTTCTCTTTTTCTCTCTCTCTCTCTCTCTCACTCACAGCTTCTCTTTCTCTCTCTCTCTCTCACTCACAGCTTCTCTCTCTCTCTCTCACTCACTCACAGCTTCTCTTTCTCCCTCTCTCTCTCACTCACAGCTTTCTTTCTCTCTCTCTCACAGCTTCTCTTTCTCTCTCGCTCTCTCTCACTCACAGTTTCTCTCTCTCTCTCTCTCACTCACAACTTCTCTTTCTTTCTCTCTCTCTTACTCACAGCTTCTCTCTCTCTCACTCACTCACAGCTTCTCTCTCTCACACACACTCACAGCTTCTCTTTCTCTCTCTTACTCACTCCCAGCTTCTCTCTCTCTCTCTCACTCACAGCTTTTCTTTATCTCTCTC
Source organism: Bradypodion ventrale (assembly GCA_035047345.1). NCBI lineage: Eukaryota > Metazoa > Chordata > Lepidosauria > Squamata > Chamaeleonidae > Bradypodion > Bradypodion ventrale. The sequence goes on along the minus strand of JAWDJE010000018.1, from coordinate 6,513,047 downwards.
TATCACTCACAGCTTCTCTTTATCTCTCTCACTCACTCACAGCTTCTCTTTCTCTTTCTCTCTCTCACTCACATCTTCTCTCTCTCTCTCTCACTCACAGCTTCTCTCTCTCTCTCACTCACAGCTTCTCTTTCTCTCTCTCACTCACACCTTCTCTTTCCCTCTCTCTCTCTCACTCACAGCTTCTCTTTCTCTCTCTCTCTCTCACTCACAGCTTCTCTTTCTCCTTCTCTCTCTCACTCACAGCTTCTCTCTCACTCACAGCTTCTCTTTCTTTCTCTCTCTCTCACAGCTTCTCTTTCTCTCTCGCTCTCTCTCACTCACAGTTTCTCTCTCTCTCTCTCTCTCACTCACAACTTCTCTTTCTTTCTCTCTCTCTTACTCACAGCTTCTCTCTCTCTCACTCACTCACAGCTTCTCTCTCTCACACACACTCACAGCTTCTCTTTCTCTCTCTTACTCACTCCCAGCTTCTCTCTCTCTCTCTCACTCACAGCTTTTCTTTATCTCTCTCTATCACTCACAGCTTCTCTTTATCTCTCTCACTCACTCACAGCTTCTCTTTCTCTCTCTCACTCACATCTTCTCTCTCTCTCTCTCACTCACAGCTTCTCTCTCTCTCTCACTCACAGCTTCTCTTTCTCTCTCTCACTCACACCTTCTCTTTCCCTCTCTCTCTCTCACTCACAGCTTCTCTCTCACACACACAGCTTCTCTTTCTCTTTCTCTCTCACTCACAGCTTCTCTTTCTCTCTCTCTCTCTAACTCACAGCTTCTCTTTATCTCTCTCACTCACAGCTTCTCTTTCTCTCTCTCTCACTCACAGCTTCTCTCTCTCACTCACAGCTTCTCTTTCTCTCTCACTCACAGCTTCTCTTTCTCTCACTCACAGCTTCTCTTTCTCTCTCACTCTCACTCACAGCTTCTCTCTCTCACTCTCACTCACAGCTTCTCTCTCTCTCTCTCACTCACAGCTTCTCTTTCTCTGTCTCTCTCTAACTCACAGCTTCTCTTTATCTCACTCTCTCACTCACAGCTTCTCTTTCTCTCTCTTACTCACTCCCAGCTTCTCTTTCTCTCTCTCACTCACAGCTTTTCTTTATCTCTCTCTATCACTCACAGCTTCTCTTTATCACTCTCTCTCACTCACTCACAGCATCTCTTTCTCTTTCTCTCTCTCACTCACATCTTCTCTCTCTTTCTCACTCACATCTTCTCTCTCTCTCTCACTCACAGCTTCTCTTTCTCTCTCACACACACACCTTCTCTCTCTCTCTCTCTCTCACTCACAGCTTCTCTCTCTCTCACTCACAGCTTCTCTTTCTCTCTCTCACTCTCTCACTAACATCTTCTCTTTCTCTCTCTCTCTCACTCACAGCGTCTCTCTCTCTCTCACACACAGCTTCTCTTTCCTCTCTCTCTCACTCACAGCTTCTCTTTCTTTCTCACTCTCTCACTCACAGCTTCTTCTTCTCTCTCTCTCACTCACAGCTTCTCTTTCTCTGTCTCTCTCTAACTCACAGCTTCTCTTTATCTCACTCTCTCACTCACAGCTTCACTTTCTCTCTCTCTCTCACTCACAGCTTCTCTCTCTCTCTCTCACTCACAGCTTCTCTTTCTCTCTCTTACTCACTCCCAGCTTCTCTTTCTCTCTCTCACTCACAGCTTTTCTTTATCTCTCTCTATCACTCACAGCTTCTCTTTATCACTCTCTCTCACTCACTCACAGCATCTCTTTCTCTTTCTCTCTCTCACTCACATCTTCTCTCTCTTTCTCACTCACATCTTCTCTCTCTCTCTCACTCACAGCTTCTCTTTCTCTCTCACACACACACCTTCTCTCTCTCTCTCTCTCTCACTCACAGCTTCTCTCTCTCTCACTCACAGCTTCTCTTTCTCTCTCTCACTCTCTCACTAACATCTTCTCTTTCTCTCTCTCTCTCTCACTCACAGCGTCTCTCTCTCTCACACACACAGCTTCTCTTTCCTCTCTCTCTCACTCACAGCTTCTCTTTCTTTCTCACTCTCTCACTCACAGCTTCTTCTTCTCTCTCTCTCACTCACAGCTTCTCTTTCTCTGTCTCTCTCTAACTCACAGCTTCTCTTTATCTCACTCCCTCACTCACAGCTTCACTTTCTCTCTCTCTCTCACTCACAGCTTCTCTTTCTCTCTCTCTCACTCACAGCTTCTCTCTCTCTCACACATACACAGCTTCTCTTTCTCTCTCACTCACAGCTTCTCTTTCTCTCTCACTCACAGCTTCTCTCTCTCTCTCTCACTCACAGCTTCTCTTTCGCTCGCTATCTCACAGCTTCTCATTCTCTCTCTCTCTCACTCACAGCTTCTCTTTCACTCTAACTCATAGCTTCTCTTTCTCTCTCACTCACAGCTTCTCTCTCTCTCTCACTCACAGCTTCTCTTTCTCTCTCACTCACAGCTTCTCTCTCTCTCTCACTCACAGCTTCTCTTTCTCTCTCTCTATCTCACTCACAGCTTCTCCTTCTCTCTCTCTCTCACTCACAGCTTCTCTCTCTCTCACACACACAGCTTCTCTTTCTCTCTCTCTCTCTCACTCACAGCTTCTCTTTATCTCACTCTCTCACTCACAGCTTCACTTTCTCTCTCTCTCTCACTCACAGCTTCTCTTTCTCTCTCTCTCACTCACAGCTTCTCTCTCTCTCACACATACACAGCTTCTCTTTCTCTCTCACTCACAGCTTCTCTTTCTCTCTCACTCACACCTTCTCTCTCTCTCTCACTCACAGCTTCTCTTTCGCTCGCTATCTCACAGCTTCTCATTCTCTCTCTCTCTCACTCACAGCTTCTCTTTCACTCTAACTCATAGCTTCTCTTTCTCTCTCACTCACAGCTTCTCTCTCTCTCTCACTCACAGCTTCTCTTTCTCTCTCACTCACAGCTTCTCTCTCTCTCTCACTCACAGCTTCTCTTTCTCTCTCTATCTCACTCACAGCTTCTCCTTCTCTCTCTCTCTCACTCACAGCTTCTCTCTCTCACACACACACAGCTTCTCTTTCTCTCTCTCTCTCTCACTCACAGCTTCTCTTTCTCTCTCTCACTCACTCACAGCTTCTCTTTCTCCCTCTCTCTCTCACTCACAGCTTCTCTCTCTCACTCACAGCTTCTCTTTCTTTCTCTCTCACTCACTCACAGCTTCTCTTTCTCTCTCTCTCTCTCTCACTCACAGTTTCTCTCTCTCTCTCACTCACAACTTCTCTTTCTTTCTTTCTCTCTCACTCACAGCTTCTCTCTCTCTCTCCCACACTCACAGCTTCTCTTTCTCTCTCTTACTCACTCCCAGCTTCTCTTTCTCTCTCTCACTCACAGCTTTTCTTTATCTCTCTCTATCACTCACAGCTTCTCTTTATCTCTCTCACTCACTCACAGCTTCTCTTTCTCTTTCTCTCTCTCTCTCACATCTTCTCTCTCTCTCTCTCACTCACAGCTTCTCTCTCTCTCTCACTCACAGCTTCTCTTTCTCTCTCTCACTCACACCTTCTCTTTCTCTCTCTCTCTCACTCACAGCTTCTCTCTCTCTCAGTCACAGCTTCCCTTTCTCTCTCTCAATCTCTCACTAACATCTTCTCTTTCTCTCTCTCTCTCACTCACAGCTTCTCTCTCTCACACACACAGCCTCTCTTTCTCTTTCTCTCTCACTCACAGCTTCTCTTTTTCTGTCTCTCTCTAACTCACAGCTTCTCTTTATCTCTCTCTCACTCACAGCTTCTCTTTCTCTCTCTCACTCACTCACAGCTTCTCTCTCTCTCTCACAGCTTCTCTTTCTTTCTTTCTCTCTCACTCACAGCTTCTCTTTCTCTCACTCACAGCTTCTCTTTCTCTCTCACTCTCACTCACAGCTTCTCTCTCACTCACTCACAGCTTCTCTTTCTCTTTCTCTCTCACTCTCACTCACAGCTTCTCTCTCTCACACACACAGCTTCTCTTTCTCTCTCTCTCTCTCTCTCACTAACAGCTTCTCTTTCTCTCTCTCTCTCTCACTCACAGCTTCTCTTTCTCCTTCTCTCTCTCACTCACAGCTTCTCTCTCACTCACAGCTTCTCGTTCTTTCTCTCTCTCTCACAGCTTCTCTTTCTCTCTCGCTCTCTCTCACTCACAGTTTCTCTCTCTCTCTCTCTCACTCACAACTTCTCTTTCTTTCTCTCTCTCTTACTCACAGCTTCTCTCTCTCTCTCTCACTCACTCACAGCTTCTCTCTCTCACACACACTCACAGCTTCTCTTTCTCTCTCTTACTCACTCCCAGCTTCTCTCTCTCTCTCTCACTCACAGCTTTTCTTTATCTCTCTCTATCACTCACAGCTTCTCTTTATCTCTCTCACTCACTCACAGCTTCTCTTTCTCTTTCTCTCTCTCACTCACATCTTCTCTCTCTCTCTCTCACTCACAGCTTCTCTCTCTCTCTCACTCACAGCTTCTCTTTCTCTCTCACACACACACCTTCTCTTTCCCTCTCTCTCTCTCACTCACAGCTTCTCTCTCACACACACAGCTTCTCTTTCTCTTTCTCTCTCACTCACAGCTTCTCTTTCTCTCTCTCTCTCTAACTCACAGCTTCTCTTTATCTCTCTCACTCACAGCTTCTCTTTTTCTCTCTCTCTCTCACAGCTTCTCTCTCTCACTCACAGCTTCTCTTTCTTTCTCTCTCACTCACAGCTTCTCTTTCTCTCACTCACAGCTTCTCTTTCTCTCTCACTCTCACTCACAGCTTCTCTCTCTCACTCTCACTCACAGCTTCTCTCTCTCTCTCTCACTCACAGCTTCTCTTTCTCTGTCTCTCTCTAACTCACAGCTTCTCTTTATCTCATTCTCTCACTCACAGCTTCTCTTTCTCTCTCTTACTCACTCCCAGCTTCTCTTTCTCTCTCTCACTCACAGCTTTTCTTTATCTCTCTCTATCACTCACAGCTTCTCTTTATCACTCTCTCTCACTCACTCACAGCATCTCTTTCTCTTTCTCTCTCTCACTCACATCTTCTCTCTCTTTCTCACTCACATCTTCTCTCTCTCTCTCACTCACAGCTTCTCTTTCTCTCTCACACACACACCTTCTCTCTCTCTCTCTCTCTCACTCACAGCTTCTCTCTCTCTCACTCACAGCTTCTCTTTCTCTCTCTCACTCTCTCACTAACATCTTCTCTTTCTCTCTCTCTCTCACTCACAGCGTATCTCTCTCTCACACACACAGCTTCTCTTTCCTCTCTCTCTCACTCACAGCTTCTCTTTCTTTCTCACTCTCTCACTCACAGCTTCTTCTTCTCTCTCTCTCACTCACAGCTTCTCTTTCTCTGTCTCTCTCTAACTCACAGCTTCTCTTTATCTCACTCTCTCACTCACAGCTTCACTTTCTCTCTCTCTCTCACTCACAGCTTCTCTCTCTCTCTCTCACTCACAGCTTCTCTTTCTCTCTCTTCCTCACTCCCAGCTTCTCTTTTTCTCTCTCACTCACAGCTTTTCTTTATCTCTCTCTATCACTCACAGCTTCTCTTTATCACTCTCTCTCACTCACTCACAGCATCTCTTTCTCTTTCTCTCTCTCACTCACATCTTCTCTCTCTTTCTCACTCACATCTTCTCTCTCTCTCTCACTCACAGCTTCTCTTTCTCTCTCACACACACACCTTCTCTCTCTCTCTCTCTCTCTCACTCACAGCTTCTCTCTCTCTCACTCACAGCTTCTCTTTCTCTCTCTCACTCTCTCACTAACATCTTCTCTTTCTCTCTCTCTCTCTCACTCACAGCGTCTCTCTCTCTCACACACACAGCTTCTCTTTCCTCTCTCTCTCACTCACAGCTTCTCTTTCTTTCTCACTCTCTCACTCACAGCTTCTTCTTCTCTCTCTCTCACTCACAGCTTCTCTTTCTCTGTCTCTCTCTAACTCACAGCTTCTCTTTATCTCCCTCACTCACAGCTTCACTTTCTCTCTCTCTCTCACTCACAGCTTCTCTTTCTCTCTCTCTCACTCACAGCTTCTCTCTCTCTCACACATACACAGCTTCTCTTTCTCTCTCACTCACAGCTTCTCTTTCTCTCTCACTCACAGCTTCTCTCTCTCTCTCTCACTCACAGCTTCTCTTTCGCTCGCTATCTCACAGCTTCTCATTCTCTCTCTCTCTCACTCACAGCTTCTCTTTCACTCTAACTCATAGCTTCTCTTTCTCTCTCACTCACAGCTTCTCTCTCTCTCTCACTCACAGCTTCTCTTTCTCTCTCACTCACAGCTTCTCTCTCTCTCTCACTCACAGCTTCTCTTTCTCTCTCTCTATCTCACTCACAGCTTCTCCTTCTCTCTCTCTCACTCACAGCTTCTCTCTCTCTCACACACACAGCTTCTCTTTCTCTCTCTCTCTCTCACTCACAGCTTCTCTTTATCTCACTCTCTCACTCACAGCTTCACTTTCTCTCTCTCTCTCACTCACAGCTTCTCTTTCTCTCTCTCTCACTCACAGCTTCTCTCTCTCTCACACATACACAGCTTCTCTTTCTCTCTCACTCACAGCTTCTCTTTCTCTCTCACTCACAGCTTCTCTCTCTCTCTCACTCACAGCTTCTCTTTCGCTCGCTATCTCACAGCTTCTCATTCTCTCTCTCTCTCACTCACAGCTTCTCTTTCACTCTAACTCATAGCTTCTCTTTCTCTCTCACTCACAGCTTCTCTCTCTCTCTCACTCACAGCTTCTCTTTCTCTCTCACTCACAGCTTCTCTCTCTCTCTCACTCACAGCTTCTCTTTCTCTCTCTCTATCTCACTCACAGCTTCTCCTTCTCTCTCTCTCTCACTCACAGCTTCTCTCTCTCTCACACACACAGCTTCTCTTTCTCTCTCTCTCTCTCACTCACAGATTCTCTGTGAGTGAGAGAGAGAAAGAGAAGCTGTGAGTGAGAGAGATAAAGAGAAGCTGTGAGTTAGAGAGAGAGAGAGAAAGAGAAGCTGTGAGTGAGAGAGAAAGAGAAAGAGAAGCTGTGTGTGTGAGAGAGAAGCTGTGAGTGAGAGAGAGAGAGGGAAAGAGAAGGTGTGAGTGAGAGAGAGAAAGAGAAGCTGTGAGTGAGAGAGAGAGAGAAGCTGTGAGTGAGAGAGAGAGAGAGAAGATGTGAGTGAGAGAGAGAAAGAGAAAGAGAAGCTGTGAGTGAGTGAGAGAGATAAAGAGAAGCTGTGAGTGAGAGAGAGAGAGAGAGAGAAACTGTGAGTGAGAGAGAGCGAGAGAGAAAGAGAAGCTGTGAGAGAGAGAGAAAGAAAGAGAAGCTGTGAGTGAGAGAGAAGCTGTGAGTGAGAGAGAGAAGGAGAAAGAGAAGCTGTGAGTGAGAGAGAGAGAGAGAAAGAGAAGCTGTGAGTGAGAGAGAGAGAGAGGGAAAGAGAAGGTGTGAGTGAGAGAGAGAAAGAGAAGCTGTGAGTGAGAGAGAGAGAGAAGCTGTGAGTGAGAGAGAGAGAGAGAAGATGTGAGTGAGAGAGAGAAAGAGAAAGAGAAGCTGTGAGTGAGTGAGAGAGATAAAGAGAAGCTGTGAGTGATAGAGAGAGATAAAGAAAAGCTGTGAGTGAGAGAGAGAGAGAGAAGCTGGGAGTGAGTAAGAGAGAGAAAGAGAAGCTGTGAGTGTGTGTGAGAGAGAGAAGCTGTGAGTGAGTGAGAGAGAGAGAGAGAAGCTGTGAGTAAGAGAGAGAGAAAGAAAGAGAAGTTGTGAGTGAGAGAGAGAGAGAGAGAAACTGTGAGTGAGAGAGAGCGAGAGAGAAAGAGAAGCTGTGAGAGAGAGAGAAAGAACGAGAAGCTGTGAGTGAGAGAGAAGCTGTGAGTGAGAGAGAGAAGGAGAAAGAGAAGCTGTGAGTGAGAGAGAGAGAGAGAAAGAGAAGCTGTTAGTGAGAGAGAGAGAGAGAGAGAAAGAGAAGCTGTGTGTGAGAGAGAGAGAAGCTGTGAGTGAGAGTGAGAGAGAAAGAGAAAGAGAAGCTGTGAGTGAGTGAGAGAGAAGCTGTGAGTGAGAGTGAGAGAGAAAGAGAAGCTGTGAGTGAGAGAAAGAGAAGCTGTGAGTGAGAGAGAAAGAAAGAAAGAGAAGCTGTGAGAGAGAGAGAGAAGCTGTGAGTGAGTGAGAGAGAGAAAGAGAAGCTGTGAGTGAGAGAGAGATAAAGAGAAGCTGTGAGTTAGAGAGAGACAGAAAAAGAGAAGCTGTGAGTGAGAGAGAAAGAGAAAGAGAGGCTGTGTGTGTGAGAGAGAGAAGCTGTGAGTGAGAGAGAGAGAGAAAGAGAAGATGTTAGTGAGAGATTGAGAGAGAGAAAGGGAAGCTGTGACTGAGAGAGAGAGAAGCTGTGAGTGAGAGAGAGAGAGAAAGAGAAGGTGTGAGTGAGAGAGAGAAAGAGAAGCTGTGAGTGAGAGAGAGAGAGAAGCTGTGAGTGAGAGAGAGAGAGAGAAGATGTGAGTGAGAGAGAGAAAGAGAAAGAGAAGCTGTGAGTGAGTGAGAGAGATAAAGAGAAGCTGTGAGTGATAGAGAGAGATAAAGAAAAGCTGTGAGTGAGAGAGAGAAAGAGAAGCTGGGAGTGAGTAAGAGAGAGAAAGAGAAGCTGGGAGTGTGGGAGAGAGAGAGAGAAGCTGTGAGTGAGAGAGAAAGAAAGAAAGAGAAGTTGTGAGTGAGAGAGAGAGAGAAACTGTGAGTGAGAGAGAGAGAGAGAAAGAGAAGCTGTGAGTGAGTGAGAGAGAAAGAAAGAGAAGCTGTGAGTGAGAGAGAGAAGCTGTGAGTGAGAGAGAGAGGGAGAAAGAGAAGCTGTGAGTGAGTGAGAGAGAGAAAGAGAAGCTGTGAGTGAGAGAGAGAGAGAGAAAGAGAAGCTGTGTGTGTTTGAGAGAGAGAAGCTGTGAGTGAGAGAGAGAGAGAAGGAGAAGCTGTGAGTGAGATAGAGAGAGAGAAAGAGAAGCTGTGAGTGAGAGAGAGAGAGAAGCTGTGAGTGAGAGAGAAAGAGAAGCTGTGAGTGAGAGAGAGAGAGAAGCTGTGAGTGAGAGAGAAAGAGAAGCTATGAGTTAGAGTGAAAGAGAAGCTGTGAGTGAGAGAGAGAGAGAATGAGAAGCTGTGAGATAGCGAGCGAAAGAGAAGCTGTGAGTGAGAGAGAGAGAGAGAAGCTGTGAGTGAGAGAGAAAGAGAAGCTGTGAGTGAGAGAGAAAGAGAAGCTGTGTATGTGTGAGAGAGAGAGAAGCTGTGAGTGAGAGAGAGAGAAAGAGAAGCTGTGAGTGAGAGAGAGAGAGAAAGTGAAGCTGTGAGTGAGAGAGTGAGATAAAGAGAAGCTGTGAGTTAGAGAGAGACAGAGAAAGAGAAGCTGTGAGTGAGAGAGAGAGAAGAAGAAGCTGTGAGTGAGAGAGTGAGAAAGAAAGAGAAGCTGTGAGTGAGAGAGAGAAGGTGTGAGTGAGAGAGAGAGAGAGAGAAAGAGAAGCTGTGAGTGAGAGAGAGAGAAAGAGAAGCTGTGAGTGAGAGAGAAAGAGAAGCTATGAGTTAGAGAGAGAGAATGAAAGAGAATCTGTGAGTGAGAGAGAGAGAATGAGAAGCTGTGAGATAGCGAGAGAAAGAGAAGCTGTGAGTGAGAGAGAGAGAGAGAAGCTGTGAGTGAGAGAGAAAGAGAAGCTGTGAGTGAGAGAGAAAGAGAAGCTGTGTGTGTGAGAGAGAGAGAAGCTGTGAGTGAGAGAGAGAGAAAGAGAAGCTGTGAGTGAGAGAGATAGAGAAAGTGAAACTATGAGTGAGAGAGTGAGATAAAGAGAAGCTGTGAGTTAGAGAGAGACAGAGAAAGAGAAGCTGTGAGTGAGAGAGAGAGAGAAGAAGAAGCTGTGTGAAAGAGAGAGAGAGAGAAAGAGAAGCTGTGAGTGAGTGAGAGAGAGAGAAGCTGTGAGTGAGAGTGAGAGAGAAAGAGAGGCTGTGAGTGAGAGAAAGAGAAGCTGTGAGTGAGAGAGAGAGAAAGAAAGAGAAGCTGTGAGAGAGAGAGAGAAGCTGTGAGTGAGAGAGAGAGAGAAAGAGGAGCTGTGAGAGAGAGAGAGAAAGAGAAGCTGTGAGTGAGAGAGAGAGAGAAAAAGAAGCGGTGTGAGAGAGAGAGAATCTGTGAGTGAGAGAGAGAGAGAGAAAGAAAGACAAGAAGTCAGTGAGAGAGGGAGAGAGAGAGAGAAACTGTGAGTGAGAGAGAGAGGGTGAAAGAGAAACTGTGTGTGAGAGAGAGGGAGAAAAAGGGAAGCTGTGAGTGAGCGTGAGAGAGAGAGAGAGAGAAGGTGTGACAGTGGGAGAGAGAGAGAAAGAAAGAAAGAGAAGCTGTGAGTGAGAGAGAGAGAGAAGCTGTGAGTGAGAGAGAGATGGAGAAAGAGAAGCTGTGTGAGAGAGAGAAAGAAAGAGAAGCTGTGAGTGAGAGAGAGATGGAGAAAGAGAAGCTGTGTGAGAGAGAGAAAGAAAGAGAAGCTGTGAGAGAGAGAGAGAGGGAGAAAGAGAAGCTGTGAGTGAGAGAGAGAGGGAAAGAGAAGCTGTGAGTGTGAGAGAGAGACAGAGAAAGAGAAGCTGTGAGTGAGAGAGAGAGAGCTAGAAGCTGTGAGTGAGAGAGAGAGAGAAAGAGAAGCTGTGAGTGAGAGAGAGAGAGAGAAAAAGAGAATCTGTGAGTGTGTGAGAGAGAGAGAAGCTGTGAGTGAGAGAGAGAAAGAGAGAAGCTGTGAGTGAGAGAGAGAAAGAGAAGCTGTGAGTGAGAGAGAGAGAGAGAAAGAGAAGCTGTGACTGAGAGAGATAAAGAGAAGCTGTGAGTTAGAGAGAGACAGAGAAACAGAAGCTGTGAGTGAGAGAGAGAAAGAGAAGCTGTGTGTGTGTGAGAGAGAAGCTGTGAGTGAGAGAGAGAGAGAATGAGAATATGTTAGTGAGAGAGTGAGAGAGAGAAAGAGAAGCTGTGAGTGAGAGAGAGAGAGAAAGAGAAGCTGTAACTGAGAGAGAGATAAAGACAAGCTGTGAGTTAGAGAGAGACAGAGAGAGAGAGAGTAGCTGTGAGTGAGAAAGAGAGAGAAGCTGTGAGTGAGAGAGAGAGAAAGAGATGTGAGTGAGAGAGAGAAAGAGAAACTGTGAGTGAGAGAGAGAGAGAGAAAGAAAGAGAAGCTGTGAGTGAGAGAGAGATAAAGAGAAGCTGTGAGTTAGAGAGAGACAAAGAGAAGCTGTGAGTGAGAGAGAGAGAGAAAGAGAAGCTGTGAGTGTGTGTGTGTGAGAGAGAAAAGCTGTGAGTGAGGGAGTGAGAGAAAGAGAAGCTGTGAGTATGAGAGTGAGAAAGAAAGAGAAGCTGTGACAGTGGGAGAGAGAGAGAAAGAGAAGCTGTGAGTGAGAGAGAGAGAAAGAAAGAGAAGCTATGAGCGAGAGAGAGAGAGAGAAGCTATGAGTGAGAGAGAGAGGGAGAAAGAGAACCTGTGAGTGAGAAGAGAGGGAAAGAGAAGCTGTGAGTGAGAAAGAGAGACAGAGAAAGAGAAGCTGTGAGTGAGAGAGAGAGCTAGAAGCTGTGAGTGAGTGAGAGAGAGAAAGAGAAGCTGTGAGTGCGAGAGAGAGAGAAAGAGAAGCTGTGAGTGAGAGAGAGATAAAGAGAAGCTGTGAGTTAGAGAGAGAGAGAAAGAGAAGCTGTGAGTGAGAGAGAGAGAGAAAAGAGAATCTCTGAGTGAGATAGAGAGAGAAGCTGTGAGTAAGAGAGAGAAAGAGAAGCTGTGAGTGAGAGAGAGAAAGAAAGAGATGCTGTGAGTGAAAGAGAGAGAGAGAGAAAGAGAAGCTGTGAGTGAGAGAGAGATAAAGAGAAGCTGTGAGTTAGAGAGAGATAGAGAAAGAGCTGTGAGTGAGAGAGAGAGAGAAAGAGAAGCTGTGAGAGAGAGAGAGAAGCTGTGAGTGAGAGAGAGAGAAAGAGAAGATGTTAGTGAGAGTGTGAGAGAGAGAAAGAGAAGCTGTGAGTGAGAGAGAGAGAGAGAGAAAGAGAAGTTGTGAGAGAGAGAGAGAGAAAGAGAAGCTGTGAGTGAGAGAGAGAGAAGCTGTGAGTGAGAGAGAGAGAGAGAAAGAGAAGCTGTGTGAGAGAGAGAATCTGTGAGTGAGAGAGAGAGAAAGAAAGAGAAGATGTGATGAGAGAGAAAGAGAAGCTGTGAGTGAGAGAGAGAGAGAAAGAGAAGCTGTGAGTGAGAGAGAAAGAAAGAGAAGCTGTGAGTGAGAGAGAGAGAGAAAGAGAAGCTGTGTGAGAGAGAGAATCTGTGAGTGAGAGAGAGAGAGAGAAAGATTGAGAAGATGTCAGTGAGAGAGGGAGAGAGAGACAGAAGCTGTGAGTGAGAGAGAGAGAAAGATATGCTGTGTGAGAGAGGGAGAGAAAGAGAAGCTGTGAGTGAGAGAGAGAGAGTGAAAGAGAAGCTGTGAGTGAGAGAGAGAGAATGAGGAGCTCTGAGATAGAGAGAGAAAGAGAAGCTGTGAGTGAGAGAGAGAGAGAGAGAAACTGTGTGAGAGAGAAAGAGAAGCTGTGAGTGAGAGAGAAATAGAAGCTGTGTGTGTGTGAGAGAGAGAGAAGCTGTGAGTGAGAGAGAGAGAAAGAGAAGCTGTGAGTGAGAGAGAGAGAGAAAGAGAAGCTGTGAGTGAGAGAGTGAGATAAAGAGAAGCTGTGAGTTAGAGAGAGACAGAGAAAGAGAAGCTGTGAGTGAGAGAGAGAGAAAAAAAGAAGCTGTGAGTGAGAGAGAGAGAGAGAGAGAAAGAGAAGCTGTGAGAGAGAGAGAGAGAGAGAAGCTGTGAGTGAGAGTGAGAGAGAAAGAGAAGCTGTGAGTGAGAGAGTGAGAGAAAGAGAAGCTCTGAGAGAGAGAGAGAGAAAGAGAAGCTGTGAGTGAGAGAGAGAAGCTGTGAGTGAGAGAGAGAGAGAAAGAGAAGCTCTGAGTGAGAGAGAGAGAAAGAGAAGCTGTGAGTGTGAGAGAGAGTGAGAAAAAGGGAAGCTGTGAGTGAGCGTGAGAGAGAGAGAAGCTGTGACAGTGGGAGAGAGAAAGAGAGAAAGAGAAGCTGTGAGTGAGAGAGAGAGAAAGAAAGAGAAGCTATGAGTGAGAGAGAGAGAAGCTATGAGTGAGAGAGAGAAGGAGAAAGAGAATCTGTGAGTGAGAGAGAGAGAGAGATAGAGTAGCTGTGAGTGAGAGAGAGAGAAGCTGTGAGTGAGTGAGAGAGAGAGAGAAGCTGTGAGTGAGAGAGAGAAAGAGAAGCTGTGAGTGAGAGAAAGAGAGAGAGAGAGAGAAGCTGTGAGTGAGAGAGAGATATAGAGAAGCTGTGAGTTAGAGAGAGAGAGAAAGAGAAGCTGTGAGTGAGAGAGAGAGAGAAAGAGAAGCTGTGTGAGAGAGAGAATCTGTGAGTGAGAGAGAGAGAGAGAGAAAGAAAGAGAAGATGTCAGTGAGTGAGGGAGAGAGAGAGAAGCTGTGAGTGAGAGAGAGAGAGAAAGAGAAGCTGTGTGAGAGAGAGAATCTGTGAGTGAGAGAGAGAGAGAAAGAAAGAGATGTGAGTGAGAGAGAAAGAGAAGCTGTGAGTGAGAGAGAGAGAGAAAGAGAAGCTGTGAGTGAGAGAGAGAGAAAGAGAAGCTTTGAGTGAGAGAGAGAGAGAAAGAGAAGCTGTGTGAGAGAGAGAATCTGTGAGTGAGAGAGAGAGAGAGAAAGAAAGAGAAGATGTCAGTGAGAGAGGGAGAGAGAGAGAGAAGCTGTGAGTGAGAGAGAGAGAAGCTGTGAGTGAGTGAGAGAGAGAGAGAAGCTGTGAGTGAGAGAGAGAAAGAGAAGCTGTGAGTGAGAGAAAGAGAGAGAGAGAGAGAAGCTGTGAGTGAGAGAGATATATAGAGAAGCTGTGAGTTAGAGAGAGAAAGAGAAGCTGTGAGTGAGAGAGAGAGAGAAAGAGAAGCTGTGTGAGAGAGAGAATCTGTGAGTGAGAGAGAGAGAGAGAAAGAAAGAGAAGATGTCAGTGAGTGAGGGAGAGAGAGAGAGAAGCTGTGAGTGAGAGAGAGAGAGAAAGAGAAGCTGTGTGAGAGAGAGAATCTGTGAGTGAGAGAGAGAGAGAGAAAGAAAGAGAAGCTGTGAGTGAGAGAGAAAGATAAGCTGTGTGAGAGAGGGAGAGAAAGAGAAGCTGTGAGTGAGAGAGAGAGAGAGTGAGAAGCTGTGAGTGAGAGAGAGAGAGAGAGAAGATGTGAGTGAGAGAGTGAGAGAGAGAAAGAGGTGTGAGTGAGAGAGAGAGAGAGAAAGAGAAGCTGTGAGTGAGAGAGAGAGAGAGAAAGAGAAGCTGTGAGAGAGAGAGAGAGAAGCTGTGAGTGAGAGAGAAAGAAAGAAATAGAAGCTGTGAGTGAGTGAGAGAGAGAGAAGCTGTGAGTGAGAGAGAGAGAGAAGCTGTGTGAGAGAGAAAGAGAAGCTGTGAGTGAGAGAGAAAGAGAAGCTGTGAGTGAGAGATAGAGAGAAAGAGAAGCTGTGAGTGAGAGAGAGAGAAAGAGAAGCTGTGAGTGAGAGAGAGAGAGAGAGAAAGAGAAGCTGTGAGAGAGAGAAGCTGTGAGTGAGAGAGAAAGAAAGAAATAGAAGCTGTGAGTGAGTGAGAGAGAGAGAAGCTGTGAGTGAGAGAGAGAGAAAGAGAAAGAGAAGCTGTGAGTGAGAGAGAGAGAGAGAAAGAGAAGCTGTGAGAGAGAGAAAGAGAAGCTGTGAGAGAGAGAGAAAGAGAAGCTGTGAGTGAGAGAGAGAGAGAAAGAAAGAGAAGCTGTGAGTGAGAGAGAGAGAGAGAGAAAGAGAAGCTGTGTGTGAGTGAGAGAGAGAAAGAAAGAGAAGCTGTGAGTGAGAGAGAGAGAAGCTGTGAGTGAGAGAGAGAGGGAGAAAGAGAAGCTGTGAGTGAGAGAGAGAGAAAGAGAAGCTGTGAGTGAGAGAGAGAGAGAGAAAGAGAAGCTGTGAGAGAGAGAGAAGTTGTGAGTGAGTGAGAGAGAGAGAAGCTGTGAGAGAGAGAGAGAGAGAGAAGCTGTGAGTGAGAGAGAGAGAGAGAAGGAGAAGCTGTGAGTGAGATAGAGAGAGAGAAAGAGAAGCTGTGAGTGAGAGAGAGAGAAGCTGTGAGTGAGAGAGAAATAGAAGTTGTGAGTGAGAGAGAAAGAGAAGCTATGAGTTAGAGAGAGAGAGTGAAAGAGAAACTGTGAGTGAGAGAGAGAGAGTGAGGAGCTGTGAGATAGAGAGAGAAAGAGAAGCTGTGAGTGAGAGAGAGAGAGAGAAACTGTGAGTGAGAGAGAAAGAGAATCTGTGAGTGAGAGAGAAATAGAAGCTGTGTGTGTGTGTGAGAGAGAGAAGCTGTGAGTGAGAGAGAGAGAAAGAGAAGCTGTGAGTGAGAGAGAGAGAGAAAGAGAAGCTGTGAGTGAGAGAGTGAGATAAAGAGAAGCTGTGAGTTAGAGAGAGACAGAGAAAGAGAAGCTGTGAGTGAGAGAGAGAGAAAAAAAGAAGCTGTGAGTGAGAGAGAGAGAGAGAAAGAGAAGCTGTGAGTGAGAGAGAGAGAGAGAAGCTGTGAGTGAGAGTGAAAGAGAAGATGTTAGTGAGAGAGTGAGAGAGAGAAAGAGAAGCTGTGAGTGAGAGAGAGAGAGAGAGAGAAAGAGAAGTTGTGAGAGAGAGAGAGAGAAAGAGAAGCTGTGAGTGAGAGAGAGAGAAGCTGTGAGTGAGAGAGAGAGAAGATGTGAGTGTGAGATTGAGAGAGAGAAAGAGAAGCAGTGAGTGAGAGAGAGAAGCTGTGAGTGAGAGAGAGAGAAAGAGAAGGTGTGAGTGAGAGAGAGAAAGAGAAGCTGTGAGTGAGAGAGAGAGAGAGAAGCTGTGAGTGAGAGAGAGAGAGAGAAGATGTGAGTGTGAGAGAGAAAGAGAAGCTGTGAGTGAGAGAGAGAGAGAAAGAGAAGCTGTGAGTTAGAGAGAGATAAAGAGAAGCTGTGAGTGAGAGAGAGAGAAAGAGAAGCTGTGAGTTAGAGAGAGAGAGAAAGAGAAGCTGTGTGAGAGAGAGAATCTGTGAGTGAGAGAGAGAGAGAGAAAGATTGAGAAGATGTCAGTGAGAGAGGGAGAGAGAGACAGAAGCTGTGAGTGAGAGAGAGAGAAAGATATGCTGTGTGAGAGAGGGAGAGAAAGAGAAGCTGTGAGTGAGAGAGAGAGAGTGAAAGAGAAGCTGTGAGTGAGAGAGAGAGAGAGAGAAACTGTGTGAGAGAGAAATAGAAGCTGTGTGTGTGTGTGAGAGAGAGAAGCTGTGAGTGAGAGAGAGAGAAAGAGAAGCTGTGAGTGAGAGAGAGAGAGAAAGAGAAGCTGTGAGTGAGAGAGTGAGATAAAGAGAAGCTGTGAGTTAGAGAGAGACAGAGAAAGAGAAGCTGTGAGAGAGAGAGAGAAAAAAGAAGCTGTGTGAGAGAGAGAGAGAGAGAAAGAGAAGCTGTGTGAGAGAGAGAGAGAGAAGCTGTGAGTGAGAGTGAGAGAGAAAGAGAAGCTCTGAGTGAGAGAGAGAGAAAGAGAAGCTGTGAGTGAGAGAGAGAAGCTGTGAGTGAGAGAGAGAGAGAAAGAGAAGCTCTGAGTGAGAGAGAGAGAAAGAGAAGCTGTGAGTGTGAGAGAGAGTGAGAAAAAGGGAAGCTGTGAGTGAGCGTGAGAGAGAGAGAAGCTGTGACAGTGGGAGAGAGAAAGAGAGAAAGAGAAGCTGTGAGTGAGAGAGAGAGAAAGAAAGAGAAGCTATGAGTGAGAGAGAGAGAAGCTATGAGTGAGAGAGAGAAGGAGAAAGAGAATCTGTGAGTGAGAGAGAGAGAGATAGAGTAGCTGTGAGTGAGAGAGAGAGAAGCTGTGAGTGAGTGAGAGAGAGAGAGAAGCTGTGAGTGAGAGAGAGAAAGAGAAGCTGTGAGTGAGAGAAAGAGAGAGAGAGAAGCTGTGAGTGAGAGAGAGATATAGAGAAGCTGTGAGTTAGAGAGAGAGAGAAAGAGAAGCTGTGAGTGAGAGAGAGAGAGAAAGAGAAGCTGTGTGAGAGAGAGAATCTGTGAGTGAGAGAGAGAGAGAGAAAGAAAGAGAAGATGTCAGTGAGTGAGGGAGAGAGAGAGAGAAGCTGTGAGTGAGAGAGAGAGAGAAAGAGAAGCTGTGTGTGAGAGAGAATCTGTGAGTGAGAGAGAGAGAGAGAAAGAAAGAGAAGATGTGAGTGAGAGAGAAAGAGAAGCTGTGAGTGAGAGAGAGAGAGAAAGAGAAGCTGTGAGTGAGAGAGAGAGAAAGAGAAGCTGTGAGTGAGAGAGAGAGAGAAAGAGAAGCTGTGTGAGAGAGAGAATCTGTGAGTGAGAGAGAGAGAGAGAAAGAAAGAGAAGATGTCAGTGAGAGAGGGAGAGAGAGAGAGAAGCTGTGAGTGAGAGAGAGAGAAGCTGTGAGTGAGTGAGAGAGAGAGTGAAGCTGTGAGTGAGAGAGAGAAAGAGAAGCTGTGTGTGAGAGAAAGAGAGAGAGAGAAGCTGTGAGTGAGAGAGAGATATAGAGAAGCTGTGAGTTAGAGAGAGAGAGAAAGAGAAGCTGTGAGTGAGAGAGAGAGAGAAAGAGAAGCTGTGTGAGATAGAGAAGCTGTGAGTGAGAGAGAGAGAGAGAAAGAAAGAGAAGATGTCAGTGAGTGAGGGAGAGAGAGAGAGAAGCTGTGAGTGAGAGAGAGAGAGAAAGAGAAGCTGTGTGAGAGAGAGAATCTGTGAGTGAGAGAGAGAGAGAGAAAGAAAGAGAAGATGTGAGTGAGAGAGAAAGATAAGCTGTGTGAGAGAGGGAGAGAAAGAGAAGCTGTGAGTGAGAGAGAGAGAGAGTGAGAAGCTGTGAGTGAGAGAGAGAGAGAGAGAGAAGATGTGAGTGAGAGAGTGAGAGAGAGAAAGAGGTGTGAGTGAGAGAGAGAGAGAGAAAGAGAAGCTGTGAGTGAGAGAGAGAGAGAGAAAGAGAAGCTGTGAGAGAGAGAGAGAAGCTGTGAGTGAGAGAGAAAGAAAGAAATAGAAGCTGTGAGTGAGTGAGAGAGAGAGAAGCTGTGAGTGAGAGAGCGAGAGAAGCTGTGAGTGAGAGAGAGAGAGAAAGAGAAGCTGTGAGAGAGAGAAAGAGAAGCTGTGAGTGAGAGAGAAAGCGAAGCTGTGAGTGAGAGAGAGAGAGAAAGAGAAGCTGTGAGTGAGAGAGAGAGAAAGAGAAGCTGTGAGTGAGAGAGAGAGAGAGAAAGAGAAGCTGTGAGAGAGAGAGAAGCTGTGAGTGAGAGAGAAAGAAAGAAATAGAAGCTGTGAGTGAGTGAGAGAGAGAGGCTGTGAGTGAGAGAGAGAGAAAGAGAAAGAGAAGCTGTGAGTGAGAGAGAGAGAGAGAAAGAGAAGCTGTGAGAGAGAGAAAGAGAAGCTGTGAGTGAGAGAGAAAGAGAAGCTGTGAGTGAGAGAGAGAGAGAAAGAGAAGCTGTGAGTGAGAGAGAGAGAGAGAAAGAGAAGCTGTGAGTGAGTGTGAGAGGGAAAGAAAGAGAAGCTGTGAGTGAGAGAGAGAGAAGCTGTGAGTGAGAGAGAGAGGGAGAAAGAGAAGCTGTGAGTGAGAGAGAGAGAAAGAGAAGCTGTGAGTGAGAGAGAGAGAGAGAAAGAGAAGCTGTGTGAGAGAGAGAAGTTGTGAGTGAGTGAGAGAGAGAGAAGCTGTGAGAGAGAGAGAGAGAAGCTGTGAGTGACAGAGAGAGAGAGAGAAGGAGAAGCTGTGAGTGAGATAGAGAGAGAGAAAGAGAAGCTGTGAGTGAGAGAGAGAGAGAAGCTGTGAGTGAGAGAGAAATAGAAGTTGTGAGTGAGAGAGAAAGAGAAGCTATGAGTTAGAGAGAGAGAGTGAAAGAGAAGCTGTGAGTGAGAGAGAGAGAGTGAGGAGCTGTGAGATAGAGAGAGAAAGAGAAGCTGTGAGTGAGAGAGAGAGAGAGAAACTGTGAGTGAGAGAGAAAGAGAATCTGTGAGTGAGAGAGAAATAGAAGCTGTGTGTGTGTGAGAGAGAGAGAAGCTGTGAGTGAGAGAGAGAGAAAGAGAAGCTGTGAGTGAGAGAGAGAGAGAAAGAGAAGCTGTGAGTGAGAGAGTGAGATAAAGAGAAGCTGTGAGTTAGAGAGAGACAGAGAAAGAGAAGCTGTGAGTGAGAGAGAGAGAAAAAAAGAAGCTGTGAGTGAGAGAGAGAGAGAAAGAAAGAGAAGCTGTGAGTGAGAGAGAGAGAGAAGCTGTGAGTGAGAGTGAGAGAAAGAGAAGATGTTAGTGAGAGAGTGAGAGAGAGAAAGAGAAGCTGTGAGTGAGAGAGAGAGAGAGAGAGAAAGAGAAGTTGTGAGAGAGAGAGAGAGAAAGAGAAGCTGTGAGTGAGAGAGAGAGAAGCTGTGAGTGAGAGAGAGAGAAGATGTGAGTGTGAGATTGAGAGAGAGAAAGAGAAGCTGTGAGTGAGAGAGAGAAGCTGTGAGTGAGAGAGAGAGAAAGAGAAGGTGTGAGTGAGAGAGAGAAAGAGAAGCTGTGAGTGAGAGAGAGAGAGAGAAGCTGTGAGTGAGAGAGAGAGAGAAGATGTGAGTGTGAGAGAGAAAGAGAAGCTGTGAGTGAGAGAGAGAGAGAAAGAGAAGCTGTGAGTTAGAGAGATAAAGAGAAGCTGTGAGTGAGAGAGAGAGAAAAAGAAGCTGTGAGTTAGAGAGAGAGAGAGAGAAAGAGAAGCTGTGAGTGAGAGAGAGAGAGAAAGAGAAGCTGTGAGAGAGAAAGAGAAGCTGTGAGTGAGAGAGAGAGAAGCTGTGAGTGAGAGAGAGAGAAGATGTGAGTGAGAGAGAGAAAGAGAAAGAGAAACTGTGAGTGAGTGAGAGAGAGAGATAATGAGAAGCTGTGAATGATAGAGAGAGATAAAGAAAATCTGTGAGTGAGAGAGAGAAAAAGAAGCTGGGAGTGAGTAAGAGAGAGAAAGAGAAGCTGTGAGTGTGTGTGAGAGAGAGAAGCTGTGAGAGAGAGAGAGAGAGAGAAGCTGTGAGTGCGAGAGAAAGAAAGAAAGAGAAGCTGTGATGAGTGAGAGAGAGAGAGAGAAAAAAACTGTGAGTGAGAGAGAGAGAGAGAGAAGGAGAATCTGTGAGTGAGATAGAGAGAGAGAAAGTGAAGCTGTGAGTGAGAGAGAGAGAGAGAAGCTGTGAGTGAGAGAGAAAGAGAAGCTGTGAGTGAGAGAGAAAGAGAAGCTATGAGTTAGAGAGAGAGAGTGAAAGAGAAGCTGTGAGTGAGAGAGAGAGTGAGGAGCTGTGAGATAGAGAGAGAAAGAGAAGCTGTGTGAGAGAGAGAATCTGTGAGTGAGAGAGAGAGAGAGAAAGAAAGAGATGTGATTGAGAGAGATGGATTAAGCTGTGTGAGAGAGGGAGAGAAAGAGAAGCTGTGAGTGAGAGAGAGAGAGAGAGAAGCTGTGAGTGAGAGAGAGAGAGAAAGAGAAGCTGTGAGAGAGAGAAAGAGAAGCTGTGAGTGAGAGAGAAAGAGAAGCTGTGAGTGAGAGAGAGAGAGAAAGAGAAGCTGTGAGTGAGAGAGAGAGATAGAGAAGCTGTGAGTGAGAGAGAGAGAGAGAAAGAGAAGCTGTGAGAGAGAGAGAAGCTGTGAGTGAGAGAGAAAGAAAGAAATAGAAGCTGTGAGTGAGTGAGAGAGAGAGAAGCTGTGAGTGAGAGAGAGAGAAAGAGAAAGAGAAGCTGTGAGTGAGAGAGAGAGAGAGAAAGAGAAGCTGTGAGAGAGAGAAAGAGAAGCTGTGAGTGAGAGAGAAAGAGAAGCTGTGAGTGAGAGAGAGAGAGAAAGAGAAGCTGTGAGTGAGAGAGAGAGAGAGAAAGAGAAGCTGTGAGTGAGAGAGAGAGAAGCTGTGAGTGAGAGAGAGAGGGAGAAAGAGAAGCTGTGAGTGAGAGAGAGAGAAAGAGAAGCTGTGAGTGAGAGAGAGAGAGAAAGAGAAGCTGTGTGAGAGAGAGAAGTTGTGAGTGAGTGAGAGAGAGAGAAGCTGTGAGAGAGAGAGAGAGAAGCTGTGAGTGAGAGAGAGAGAGAGAGAAGGAGAAGCTGTGAGTGAGATAGAGAGAGAGAAAGAGAAGCTGTGAGTGAGAGAGAGAGAGAAGCTGTGAGTGAGAGAGAAATAGAAGTTGTGAGTGAGAGAGAAAGAGAAGCTATGAGTTAGAGAGAGAGAGTGAAAGAGAAGCTGTGAGTGAGAGAGAGAGAGTGAGGAGCTGTGCGATAGAGAGAGAAAGAGAAGCTGTGAGTGAGAGAGAGAGAGAGAAACTGTGAGTGAGAGAGAAAGAGAATCTGTGAGTGAGAGAGAAATAGAAGCTGTGTGTGTGTGTGAGAGAGAGAAGCTGTGAGTGAGAGAGAGAGAAAGAGAAGCTGTGAGTGAGAGAGAGAGAGAAAGAAAGAGAAGCTGTGAGTGAGAGAGTGAGAGAGAGAGAGTGAAAGAGAAGTTGTGAGAGAGAGAGAGAAAGAGAAGCTGTGAGTGAGAGAGAGAGAAGCTGTGAGTGAGAGAGAGAGAAGATGTGAGTGTGAGATTGAGAGAGAGAAAGAGAAGCTGTGAGTGAGAGAGAGAAGCTGTGAGTGAGAGAGAGAGAAAGAGAAGGTGTGAGTGAGAGAGAGAAAGAGAAGCTGTGAGTGAGAGAGAGAGAGAAGCTGTGAGTGAGAGAGAGAGAGAAGATGTGAGTGTGAGAGAGAAAGAGAAGCTGTGAGTGAGAGAGAGAGAGAAAGAGAAGCTGTGAGTTAGAGAGAGATAAAGAGAAGCTGTGAGTGAGAGAGAGAGAAAGAGAAGCTGTGAGTTAGAGAGAGAGAGAGAGAAAGAGAAGCTGTGAGTGAGAGAGAGAGAGAAAGAGAAGCTGTGAGAGAGAAAGAGAAGCTGTGAGTGAGAGAGAGAGAAGCTGTGAGTGAGAGAGAGAGAGAAGATGTGAGTGAGAGAGAGAAAGAGAAAGAGAAACTGTGAGTGAGTGAGAGAGAGAGATAATGAGAAGTTGTGAATGATAGAGAGAGATAAAGAAAATCTGTGAGTGAGAGAGAGAAAAAGAAGCTGGGAGTGAGTAAGAGAGAGAAAGAGAAGCTGTGAGTGTGTGTGAGAGAGAGAAGCTGTGTGAGAGAGAGAGAGAGAGAGAGAAGCTGTGAGTGCGAGAGAAAGAAAGAAAGAGAAGCTGTGATGAGTGAGAGAGAGAGAGAAAAAAACTGTGAGTGAGAGAGAGAGAGAAGGAGAAGCTGTGAGTGAGATAGAGAGAGAGAAAGAGAAGCTGTGAGTGAGTGAGAGAGAGAGAAGCTGTGAGTGAGAGAGAAAGAGAAGCTGTGAGTGAGAGAGAAAGAGAAGCTATGAGTTAGAGAGAGAGAGTGAAAGAGAAGCTGTGAGTGAGAGAGAGAGAGTGAGGAGCTGTGAGATAGAGAGAGAAAGAGAAGCTGTGAGTGAGAGAGAGAGAGAGAGAAACTGTGAGTGAGAGAGAAAGAGAAGTTGTGAGTGAGAGAGAAATAGAAGCTGTATGTGTGTGAGAGAGAGAGAAGCTGTGTGAGAGAGAGAGAGAAAGAGAAGCTGTGAGTGAGAGAGAGAGAGAAAGAGAAGCTGTGAGTGAGAGAGTGAGATAAAGAGAAGCTGTGAGTTAGAGAGAGACAGAGAAAGAGAAGCTGTGAGTGAGAGAGAGAAAAAAAGAAGCTGTGAGTGAGAGAGAGAGAGAGAAAGAGAAGCTGTGAGTGAGAGAGAGAGAGAAGCTGTGAGTGAGAGTGAGAGAGAAAGAGAAGCTCTGAGTGAGAGAGTGAGAGAAAGAGAAGCTCTGAGTGAGAGAGAGAGAAAGAGAAGCTGTGAGTGAGAGAGAGAAGCTGTGAGTGAGAGAGAGAGAGAAAGAGAAGCTGTGTGAGAGAGAGAATCTGTGAGTGAGAGAGAGAGAGAGAAAGAAAGAGAAGATGTCAGTGAGTGAGGGAGAGAGAGAGAAGCTGTGAGTGAGAGAGAGAGAGAAAGAGAAGCTGTGTGAGAGAGAGAATCTTTGAGTGAGAGAGAGAGAGAGAAAGAAAGAGAAGATGTGAGTGAGAGAGAAAGAGAAGCTGTGAGTGAGAGAGAGAGAGAAAGAGAAGCTGTGAGTGAGAGAGAGAGAAAGAGAAGCTGTGAGTGAGAGAGAGAGAGAAAGAGAAGCTGTGTGAGAGAGAGAATCTGTGAGTGAGAGAGAGAGAGAGAGAGAAAGAAAGAGAAGATGTCAGTGAGAGAGGGAGAGAGAGAGAGAAGCTGTGAGTGAGAGAGAGAGAAGCTGTGAGTGAGTGAGAGAGAGAGAAAGAGAAGGTGTGAGTGAGAGAGAGAGAGAGAAAGAGAAGGTGTGAGTGAGAGAGAGAGAAAGAGAAGCTGTGAGAGAGAGAAAGAGAAGCTGTGAGTGAGAGAGCGAGAGAAAGAGAAGCTGTGAGTGAGAGAGAGAGAAAGAGAAGCTGTGAGTGAGAGAGAGAAAGAGAAGCTGTGTGAGAGAGAGAATCTGTGAGTGAGAGAGAGAGAGAAGCTGTGAGTGAGAGAGAAATAGAAGTTGTGAGTGAGAGAGAAAGAGAAGCTATGAGTTAGAGAGAGAGAGTGAAAGAGAAGCTGTGAGTGAGAGAGAGAGAGTGAGGAGCTGTGCGATAGAGAGAGAAAGAGAAGCTGTGAGTGAGAGAGAGAGAGAGAAACTGTGAGTGAGAGAGAAAGAGAATCTGTGAGTGAGAGAGAAATAGAAGCTGTGTGTGTGTGTGAGAGAGAGAAGCTGTGAGTGAGAGAGAGAGAAAGAGAAGCTGTGAGTGAGAGAGAGAGAGAAAGAGAAGCTGTGAGTGAGAGAGTGAGAGAGAGAGAGTGAAAGAGAAGTTGTGAGAGAGAGAGAGAAAGAGAAGCTGTGAGTGAGAGAGAGAGAAGCTGTGAGTGAGAGAGAGAGAAGATGTGAGTGTGAGATTGAGAGAGAGAAAGAGAAGCTGTGAGTGAGAGAGAGAAGCTGTGAGTGAGAGAGAGAGAAAGAGAAGGTGTGAGTGAGAGAGAGAAAGAGAAGCTGTGAGTGAGAGAGAGAGAGAAGCTGTGAGTGAGAGAGAGAGAGAAGATGTGAGTATGAGAGAGAAAGAGAAGCTGTGAGTGAGAGAGAGAGAGAAAGAGAAGCTGTGAGTTAGAGAGAGATAAAGAGAAGCTGTGAGTGAGAGAGAGAGAAAGAGTAGCTGTGAGTTAGAGAGAGAGAGAGAGAAAGAGAAGCTGTGAGTGAGAGAGAGAGAGAAAGAGAAGCTGTGAGAGAGAAAGAGAAGCTGTGAGTGAGAGAGAGAGAAGCTGTGAGTGAGAGAGAGAGAGAAGATGTGAGTGAGAGAGAGAAAGAGAAAGAGAAACTGTGAGTGAGTGAGAGAGAGAGATAATGAGAAGTTGTGAATGATAGAGAGAGATAAAGAAAATCTGTGAGTGAGAGAGAGAAAAAGAAGCTGGGAGTGAGTAAGAGAGAGAAAGAGAAGCTGTGAGTGTGTGTGAGAGAGAGAAGCTGTGAGAGAGAGAGAGAGAGAGAGAAGCTGTGAGTGCGAGAGAAAGAAAGAAAGAGAAGCTGTGATGAGTGAGAGAGAGAGAGAAAAAAACTGTGAGTGAGAGAGAGAGAGAGAAGGAGAAGCTGTGAGTGAGATAGAGAGAGAGAAAGAGAAGCTGTGAGTGAGTGAGAGAGAGAGAAGCTGTGAGTGAGAGAGAAAGAGAAGCTGTGAGTGAGAGAGAAAGAGAAGCTATGAGTTAGAGAGAGAGAGTGAAAGAGAAGCTGTGAGTGAGAGAGAGAGAGTGAGGAGCTGTGAGATAGAGAGAGAAAGAGAAGCTGTGAGTGAGAGAGAGAGAGAGAGAAACTGTGAGTGAGAGAGAAAGAGAAGTTGTGAGTGAGAGAGAAATAGAAGCTGTATGTGTGTGAGAGAGAGAGAAGCTGTGTGAGAGAGAGAGAGAAAGAGAAGCTGTGAGTGAGAGAGAGAGAGAAAGAGAAGCTGTGAGTGAGAGAGTGAGATAAAGAGAAGCTGTGAGTTAGAGAGAGACAGAGAAAGAGAAGCTGTGAGTGAGAGAGAGAAAAAAAGAAGCTGTGAGTGAGAGAGAGAGAGAGAGAAAGAGAAGCTGTGAGTGAGAGAGAGAGAGAAGCTGTGAGTGAGAGTGAGAGAGAAAGAGAAGCTCTGAGTGAGAGAGTGAGAGAAAGAGAAGCTCTGAGTGAGAGAGAGAGAAAGAGAAGCTGTGAGTGAGAGAGAGAAGCTGTGAGTGAGAGAGAGAGAGAAAGAGAAGCTGTGTGAGAGAGAGAATCTGTGAGTGAGAGAGAGAGAGAGAAAGAAAGAGAAGATGTCAGTGAGTGAGGGAGAGAGAGAGAAGCTGTGAGTGAGAGAGAGAGAAAGAGAAGCTGTGTGAGAGAGAATCTTTGAGTGAGAGAGAGAGAGAGAAAGAAAGAGAAGATGTGAGTGAGAGAGAAAGAGAAGCTGTGAGTGAGAGAGAGAGAGAAAGAGAAGCTGTGAGTGAGAGAGAGAGAAAGAGAAGCTGTGAGTGAGAGAGAGAGAGAAAGAGAAGCTGTGTGAGAGAGAGAATCTGTGAGTGAGAGAGAGAGAGAGAAAGAAAGAGAAGATGTCAGTGAGAGAGGGAGAGAGAGAGAGAAGCTGTGAGTGAGAGAGAGAGAAGCTGTGAGTGAGTGAGAGAGAGAGAAAGAGAAGGTGTGAGTGAGAGAGAGAGAGAGAAAGAGAAGGTGTGAGTGAGAGAGAGAGAGAAAGAGAAGCTGTGAGAGAGAGAAAGAGAAGCTGTGAGTGAGAGAGCGAGAGAAAGAGAAGCTGTGAGTGAGAGAGAGAGAAAGAGAAGCTGTGAGTGAGAGATAGAAAGAGAAGCTGTGTGAGAGAGAGAATCTGTGAGTGAGAGAGAGAGAGAAAGAAAGAGAAGATGTCAGTGAGAGAGGGAGAGAGAGAGAGAAGCTGTGAGTGAGAGAGAGAGAGAAAGATAAGCTGTGTGAGAGAGGGAGGGAAAGAGAAGCTGTGAGTGAGAGAGAGAGAGAGAGTGAGAAGCTGTGAGTGAGAGAGAGAGAGAGAAGATGTGAGTGGAGAGTGTGAGAGAGAAAGAGGTGTGAGTGAGAGAGAGAGAGAGAGAAAGAGAAGCTGTGAGTGAGAGAGAGAGAAAGGTAAGCTGTGAGAGAGAGAGAGAAGCTGTGAGTGAGAGAGAAAGAAAGAAATAGAAGCTGTGAGTGAGTGAGAGAGAGAAGCTGTGAATGAGAGAGAGAGAAGCTGTGTGTGTGTGTGAGAGAGAGAAGCTGTGAGTGAGAGAGAGAGAGAGAAAGAGAAGCTGTGAGAGAGAGAAAGAGAAGCTGTGAGTGAGAGAGAAAGAGAAGCTGTGAGTGAGAGAGAGAGAGAGAAAGAGAAGCTGTGAGATAGAGAGAGAGAAAGAGAAGCTGTGAGTGAGAGAGAGAGAGAGAAAGAGAAGCTGTGTGTGAGAGAGAGAGAAGCTGTGAGTGAGAGAGAAAGAAAGAAATAGAAGCTGTGAGTGAGTGAGAGAGAGAGAAGCTGTGAGTGAGAGAGAGAGAGAAGCTGTGAGTGAGAGAGAAAGGGAAAGAGAGGCTGTGTGAGAGAGAGAGAGAGAAAGAGAAGGTGTGAGTGAGAGAGAGAGAGAAAGAGAAGCTGTGAGAGAGAGAGAGAAGCTGTGAGTGAGAGAGAAAGAAAGAAATAGAAGCTGTGAGTGAGTGAGAGAGAGAGAAGCTGTGAGTGAGAGAGAGAGAGAAGCTGTGAGTGAGTGAGAGAGAGAAAGAGAAGCTGTGAGTGAGAGGGAGAGAGAGAAACAGAAGCTGTGAGAGAGAGAAAGAGAAGCTGTGAGTGAGAGAGAGAGAAGCTGTGTGTGTGTGAGAGAGAGAGAAGCTGTGAGTGAGAGAGAGAGAGAGAAAGAGAAGCTGTGAGAGAGAGAAAGAGAAGCTGTGAGTGAGAGAGAAAGAGAAGCTGTGAGTGAGAGAGAGAGAGAGAAAGAGAAGCTGTGAGATAGAGAGAGAGAAAGAGAAGCTGTGAGTGAGAGAGAGAGAGAGAAAGAGAATCTGTGTGTGAGAGAGAGAGAAGCTGTGAGTGAGAGAGAAAGAAAGAAATAGAAGCTGTGAGTGAGTGAGAGAGAGAGAAGCTGTGAGTGTGAGAGAGAGAGAAGCTGTGAGTGAGAGAGAAAGGGAAAGAGAGGCTGTGTGAGAGAGAGAGAGAAAGAGAAGGTGTGAGTGAGAGAGAGAGAGAAAGAGAAGCTGTGAGAGAGAGAGAGAAGCTGTGAGTGAGAGAGAAAGAAAGAAATAGAAGCTGTGAGTGAGTGAGAGAGAGAGAAGCTGTGAGTGAGAGAGAGAGAGAAGCTGTGAGTGAGTGAGAGAGAGAAAGAGAAGCTGTGAGTGAGAGGGAGAGAGAGAAACAGAAGCTGTGAGAGAGAGAAAGAGAAGCTGTGAGTGAGAGAGAAAGAGAAGCTGTGAGTGAGAGAGAGAGAGAAAGAGAAGCTGTGAGTGAGAGAGAGAGAGAGAGAGAAGCTGTGAGTGAGAGAGAGAGAGAAAGAAAGAGAAGCTGTGAGTGAGAGAGAGAGAAGCTGTGAGAGAGAGAGGGAGAAAGAGAAGCTGTGAGTGAGAGAGAGAGAAAGAGAAGCTGTGAGTGAGAGAGAGAGAGAGAGAAAGAGAAGCTGTGAGAGAGAGAGAAGTTGTGAGTGAGTGAGAGAGAGAGAAGCTGTGTGTGAGAGAGAGAGAAGCTGTGAGTGAGAGAGAGAGAGAGAAGGAGAAGCTGTGAGTGAGATAGAGAGAGAGAAAGAGAAGCTGTGAGTGAGAGAGAGAGAGAAGCTGTGAGTGAGAGAGAAAGAGAAGTGAGTGAGAGAGAAAGAGAAGCTATGAGTTAGAGAGAGAGAGTGAAAGAGAAGCTGTGAGTGAGAGAGAGAGAGAGTGAGGAGCTGTGAGATAGAGAGAGAAAGAGAAGCTGTGAGTGAGAGAGAGAGAGAGAAACTGTGAGTGAGAGAGAAAGAGAAGCTGTGAGTGAGAGAGAAAGAGAAGCTGTGTGTGTGTGAGAGAGAAAGAAGCTGTGAGTGAGAGAGAGAGAAAGAGAAGCTGTGAGTGAGAGAGAGAGAAAGAGAAGCTGTGAGTGAGAGCGTGAGATAAAGAGAAGCTGTGAGTTAGAGAGAGAGAGAAAGAGAAGCTGTGTGTGTGTGAGAGAGAAGCTGTGAGTGAGAGAGAGAGGGAGAAATTGAAGCGGTGAGTGAGAGAGAGAGAGAATGAGAAGGTGTGAGAGAGAGAGAGAGAAAAAAAGAATCTGTGAGTGAGAGAGAGAGAGAAGCTGTGAGTGAGAGAGAGATAAAGAGAAGCTGTGAGTTAGAGAGAGACAGAGAAAGAGAAGCTGTGAGTGAGAGAGAGAGAGAAAGAGAAGCTGTGTGTGTGTGAGAGAGAGAAGCTGTGAGTGAGAGAGAGAGAGAAAGAGAAGATGTTAGTGAGAGAGTGAGAGAGAGAAAGAGAAGCTGTGAGTGAGAGAGAGAGAAGCTGTGAGTGAGAGAGAGAGAGAGAAAGAGAAGGTGTGTGTGAGAGAGAGAAAGAGAAGCTGTGAGTGAGAGAGAGAGAGAAGATAAGAGTGAGAGAGAGAGAGAAGATGTGAGTGAGAGAGAGAAAGAGAAAGAGAAGCTGTGAGTGAGTGAGAGAGAGTGATAAAGAGAAGCTGTGAGTGATAGAGAGAGATAAAGAAACGCTGTGAGTGAGAGAGAGAAAGAGAAGCTGGGAGTGAGTAAGAGAGAGAAAGAGAAGCTGTGAGTGAGAGAGAGAGAGAGAAGCTGTGAGTGAGAGAGAGAGAGAAGCTGTGAGTGAGAGAAGAAAGAAAGAAAGAGAAACTGTGAGTGAGTGAGAGAGAGAAACTTTGAGTGAGAGAGAGAGAGAGAAAGAGAAGCTGTGAGTGAGAGAGAGAAAGAAAGAGAAGCTGTGAGTGAGAGAGAGAGAGAAGCTGTGAGTGAGAGTGAGATGGAGAAAGAGAAGCTGTGTGAGAGAGAGAAAGAAAGAGAAGCTATGAGCGAGCGAGAGAGAGAAGCTGTGAGTGAGAGAGAGAGGGAGAAAGAGAAGCTGTGAGTGAGAAGAGAGGGAAAGAGAAGCTGTGAGTGAGAAAGAGAGACAGAGAAAGAGAAGCTGTGAGTGAGAGAGAGAGAGCTAGAAGCTGTGAGTGAGTGAGAGAGAGAAAGAGAAGCTGTGAGTGCGAGAGAGAGAGAAAGAGAAGCTGTGAGTGAGAGAGAGATAAAGAGAAGCTGTGAGTTAGAGAGAGAGAGAGAAAGAGAAGCTGTGAGTGAGTGAGAGAGAGAAAAGAGAATCTCTGAGTGAGAGAGTGAGAGAAGCTGTGAGTAAGAGAGAGAAAGAGAAGCTGTGAGTGAGAGAGAGATAAAGAGAAGCTGTGAGTTAGAGAGAGATAGAGAAAGAGCTGTGAGTGAGAGAGAGAGAGAAAGAGAATCTGTGAGAGAGAGAGAGAAGCTGTGAGTGAGAGAGAGAGAAAGAGAAGATGTTAGTGAGTGAGTGAGAGAGAGAAAGAGAAGTTGTGAGTGAGAGAGGGAGAGAGAGAGAAAGAGAAGTTGTGAGAGAGAGAGAGAGAAAGAGAAGCTGTGAGTGAGAGAGAGAGAGAAGCTGTGATTGAGAGAGAGAAGATGTGAGTGTGAGATTGAGAGAGAGAAAGAGAAGCTGTGAGTGAGAGAGAGAAGCTGTGAGTGAGAGAGAGAGAAAGAGAAGGTGTGAGTGAGAGAGAGAAAGAGAAGCTGTGAGTGAGAGAGAGAGAGAAGCTGTGAGTGAGAGAGAGATAAGATGTGAGTGAGAGAGAGAAAGAGAAGCTGTGAGTGAGAGAGAGAGAGAAAGAGAAGCTGTGAGTGAGAGAGAGACAGAGAAAGAGAAGCTGTGAGTGAGAGAGAGAGAGAAAGAGAAGCTGTGAGTTAGAGAGAGAGAGAGAAAGAGAAGCTGTGAGTGAGAGAGAGAGAGAAAGAGAAGCTGTGAGTTAGAGAGAGAGAGAAAGAGAAGCTGTGAGTGAGAGAGAGAGAAGCTGTGAGTGAGAGAGAGAGAGAAGATGTGAGTGAGAGAGAGAAAGAGAAAGAGAAACTGTGAGTGAGTGAGAGAGAGAGATAATGAGAAGCTGTGAATGATAGAGAGAGATAAAGAAAAGCTGTGAGTGAGAGAGAGAAAGAGAAGCTGGGAGTGAGTAAGAGAGAGAAAAAGAAGCTGTGAGTGTGTGAGAGAGAGGGAAGCTGTGAGTGAGAGAGAGAGAGAAAGAGAAGCTGTGAGTTAGAGAGAGATAAAGAGAAGCTGTGAGTGAGAGAGAGAGAGAGAAGCTGTGAGTGAGAGAGAGAGAGAGAAAGAGAAGCTGTGAGAGAGAGAAAGAGAAGCTGTGAGTGAGAGAGAAAGAGAAGCTGTGAGTGAGAGAGAGAGAAAGAGAAGCTGTGAGTGAGAGAGAGAGAAAGAGAAGCTGTGAGTGAGAGAGAGAGAGAGAGAGAAAGAGAAGCTGTGTGTGAGAGAGAGAGAAGCTGTGAGTGAGAGAGAAAGAAAGAAATAGAAGCTGTGAGTGAGTGAGAGAGAGAGAAGCTGTGAGTGAGAGAGAGAGAGAGAAGCTGTGAGTGAGAGAGAGAGAGAAAGAGAAGCTGTGTGAGAGAGAGAATCTGTGAGTGAGAGAGAGAGAGAGAAAGAAAGAGAAGATGTCAGTGAGAGAGGGAGAGAGAGAGAGAAGCTGTGAGTGAGAGAGAGAGAAGCTGTGAGTGAGTGAGAGAGAGAGAAAGAGAAGGTGTGAGTGAGAGAGAGAGAGAGAAAGAGAAGGTGTGAGTGAGAGAGAGAGAGAAAGAGAAGCTGTGAGAGAGAGAAAGAGAAGCTGTGAGTGAGAGAGCGAGAGAAAGAGAAGCTGTGAGTGAGAGAGAGAGAAAGAGAAGCTGTGAGTGAGAGAGAGAAAGAGAAGCTGTGTGAGAGAGAGAATCTGTGAGTGAGAGAGAGAGAGAAAGAAAGAGAAGATGTCAGTGAGAGAGGGAGAGAGAGAGAGAAGCTGTGAGTGAGAGAGAGAGAGAAAGATAAGCTGTGTGAGAGAGGGAGGGAAAGAGAAGCTGTGAGTGAGAGAGAGAGAGAGAGTGAGAAGCTGTGAGTGAGAGAGAGAGAGAGAAGATGTGAGTGGAGAGTGTGAGAGAGAAAGAGGTGTGAGTGAGAGAGAGAGAGAGAAAGAGAAGCTGTGAGTGAGAGAGAGAGAAAGGTAAGCTGTGAGAGAGAGAGAGAAGCTGTGAGTGAGAGAGAAAGAAAGAAATAGAAGCTGTGAGTGAGTGAGAGAGAGAAGCTGTGAATGAGAGAGAGAGAAGCTGTGAGTGTGTGTGAGAGAGAGAGAAGCTGTGAGTGAGAGAGAGAGAGAAAGAGAAGCTGTGAGAGAGAGAAAGAGAAGCTGTGAGTGAGAGAGAAAGAGAAGCTGTGAGTGAGAGAGAGAGAGAGAAAGAGAAGCTGTGAGTGAGAGAGAGAGAAAGAGAAGCTGTGAGTGAGAGAGAGAGAGAGAGAAAGAGAAGCTGTGTGAGAGAGAGAGAGAAGCTGTGAGTGAGAGAGAAAGAAAGAAATAGAAGCTGTGAGTGAGTGAGAGAGAGAGAAGCTGTGAGTGAGAGAGAGAGAAGCTGTGAGTGAGAGAGAAAGGGAAAGAGAGGCTGTGTGAGAGAGAGAGAGAGAAAGAGAAGGTGTGAGTGAGAGAGAGAGAGAAAGAGAAGCTGTGAGAGAGAGAGAGAAGCTGTGAGTGAGAGAGAAAGAAAGAAATAGAAGCTGTGAGTGAGTGAGAGAGAGAGAAGCTGTGAGTGAGAGAGAGAGAGAAGCTGTGAGTGAGTGAGAGAGAGAAAGAGAAGCTGTGAGTGAGAGGGAGAGAGAGAAAGAGAAGCTGTGAGAGAGAGAAAGAGAAGCTGTGAGTGAGAGAGAAAGAGAAGCTGTGAGTGAGAGAGAGAGAGAAAGAGAAGCTGTGAGTGAGAGAGAGAGAGAGAGAGAAGCTGTGAGTGAGAGAGAGAGAGAAAGAAAGAGAAGCTGTGAGTGAGAGAGAGAGAAGCTGTGAGAGAGAGAGGGAGAAAGAGAAGCTGTGAGTGAGAGAGAGAGAAAGAGAAGCTGTGAGTGAGAGAGAGAGAGAGAGAAAGAGAAGCTGTGAGAGAGAGAGAAGTTGTGAGTGAGTGAGAGAGAGAGAAGCTGTGTGTGAGAGAGAGAGAAGCTGTGAGTGAGAGAGAGAGAGAGAAGGAGAAGCTGTGAGTGAGATAGAGAGAGAGAAAGAGAAGCTGTGAGTGAGAGAGAGAGAGAAGCTGTGAGTGAGAGAGAAAGAGAAGTGAGTGAGAGAGAAAGAGAAGCTATGAGTTAGAGAGAGAGAGTGAAAGAGAAGCTGTGAGTGAGAGAGAGAGAGAGTGAGGAGCTGTGAGATAGAGAGAGAAAGAGAAGCTGTGAGTGAGAGAGAGAGAGAGAAACTGTGAGTGAGAGAGAAAGAGAAGCTGTGAGTGAGAGAGAAAGAGAAGCTGTGTGTGTGTGAGAGAGAAAGAAGCTGTGAGTGAGAGAGAGAGAAAGAGAAGCTGTGAGTGAGAGAGAGAGAAAGAGAAGCTGTGAGTGAGAGAGTGAGATAAAGAGAAGCTGTGAGTTAGAGAGAGAGAGAAAGAGAAGCTGTGTGTGTGTGAGAGAGAAGCTGTGAGTGAGAGAGAGAGGGAGAAATTGAAGCGGTGAGTGAGAGAGAGAGAGAAAGAGAAGGTGTGAGAGAGAGAGAGAGAAAAAAAGAATCTGTGAGTGAGAGAGAGAGAGAAGCTGTGAGTGAGAGAGAGATAAAGAGAAGCTGTGAGTTAGAGAGAGACAGAGAAAGAGAAGCTGTGAGTGAGAGAGAGAGAGAAAGAGAAGCTGTGTGTGTGTGAGAGAGAGAAGCTGTGAGTGAGAGAGAGAGAGAAAGAGAAGATGTTAGTGAGAGAGTGAGAGAGAGAAAGAGAAGCTATGAGTGAGAGAGAGAGAAGCTGTGAGTGAGAGAGAGAGAGAGAAAGAGAAGGTGTGTGTGAGAGAGAGAAAGAGAAGCTGTGAGTGAGAGAGAGAGAGAAGATAAGAGTGAGAGAGAGAGAGAAGATGTGAGTGAGAGAGAGAAAGAGAAAGAGAAGCTGTGAGTGAGTGAGAGAGAGTGATAAAGAGAAGCTGTGAGTGATAGAGAGAGATAAAGAAACGCTGTGAGTGAGAGAGAGAAAGAGAAGCTGGGAGTGAGTAAGAGAGAGAAAGAGAAGCTGTGAGTGAGAGAGAGAGAGAGAAGCTGTGAGTGAGAGAGAGAGAGAGAAGCTGTGAGTGAGAGAAGAAAGAAAGAAAGAGAAACTGTGAGTGAGTGAGAGAGAGAAACTTTGAGTGAGAGAGAGAGAGAGAAAGAGAAGCTGTGAGTGAGAGAGAGAAAGAAAGAGAAGCTGTGAGTGAGAGAGAGAGAGAAGCTGTGAGTGAGAGTGAGATGGAGAAAGAGAAGCTGTGTGAGAGAGAGAAAGAAAGAGAAGCTATGAGCGAGCGAGAGAGAGAAGCTGTGAGTGAGAGAGAGAGGGAGAAAGAGAAGCTGTGAGTGAGAAGAGAGGGAAAGAGAAGCTGTGAGTGAGAAAGAGAGACAGAGAAAGAGAAGCTGTGAGTGAGAGAGAGAGAGCTAGAAGCTGTGAGTGAGTGAGAGAGAGAAAGAGAAGCTGTGAGTGCGAGAGAGAGAGAAAGAGAAGCTGTGAGTGAGAGAGAGATAAAGAGAAGCTGTGAGTTAGAGAGAGAGAGAGAAAGAGAAGCTGTGAGTGAGTGAGAGAGAGAAAAGAGAATCTCTGAGTGAGAGAGTGAGAGAAGCTGTGAGTAAGAGAGAGAAAGAGAAGCTGTGAGTGAGAGAGAGATAAAGAGAAGCTGTGAGTTAGAGAGAGATAGAGAAAGAGCTGTGAGTGAGAGAGAGAGAGAAAGAGAATCTGTGAGAGAGAGAGAGAAGCTGTGAGTGAGAGAGAGAGAAAGAGAAGATGTTAGTGAGTGAGTGAGAGAGAGAAAGAGAAGTTGTGAGTGAGAGAGGGAGAGAGAGAGAAAGAGAAGTTGTGAGAGAGAGAGAGAGAAAGAGAAGCTGTGAGTGAGAGAGAGAGAGAAGCTGTGATTGAGAGAGAGAAGATGTGAGTGTGAGATTGAGAGAGAGAAAGAGAAGCTGTGAGTGAGAAAGAGAAGCTGTGAGTGAGAGAGAGAGAAAGAGAAGGTGTGAGTGAGAGAGAGAAAGAGAAGCTGTGAGTGAGAGAGAGAGAGAAGCTGTGAGTGAGAGAGAGATAAGATGTGAGTGAGAGAGAGAAAGAGAAGCTGTGAGTGAGAGAGAGAGAGAAAGAGAAGCTGTGAGTGAGAGAGAGACAGAGAAAGAGAAGCTGTGAGTGAGAGAGAGAGAGAAAGAGAAGCTGTGAGTTAGAGAGAGAGAGAGAAAGAGAAGCTGTGAGTGAGAGAGAGAGAGAAAGAGAAGCTGTGAGTTAGAGAGAGAGAGAAAGAGAAGCTGTGAGTGAGAGAGAGAGAAGCTGTGAGTGAGAGAGAGAGAGAAGATGTGAGTGAGAGAGAGAAAGAGAAAGAGAAACTGTGAGTGAGTGAGAGAGAGAGATAATGAGAAGCTGTGAATGATAGAGAGAGATAAAGAAAAGCTGTGAGTGAGAGAGAGAAAGAGAAGCTGGGAGTGAGTAAGAGAGAGAAAAAGAAGCTGTGAGTGTGTGAGAGAGAGGGAAGCTGTGAGTGAGAGAGAGAGAGAAAGAGAAGCTGTGAGTTAGAGAGAGATAAAGAGAAGCTGTGAGTGAGAGAGAGAGAGAAGCTGTGAGTGAGAGAGAGAGAGAGAAAGAGAAGCTGTGAGAGAGAGAAAGAGAAGCTGTGAGTGAGAGAGAAAGAGAAGCTGTGAGTGAGAGAGAGAGAAAGAGAAGCTGTGAGTGAGAGAGAGAGAAAGAGAAGCTGTGAGTGAGAGAGAGAGAGAGAGAGAAAGAGAAGCTGTGTGTGAGAGAGAGAGAAGCTGTGAGTGAGAGAGAAAGAAAGAAAT
Organism: Bradypodion ventrale; assembly: GCA_035047345.1. Classification (NCBI taxonomy): domain Eukaryota; kingdom Metazoa; phylum Chordata; class Lepidosauria; order Squamata; family Chamaeleonidae; genus Bradypodion; species Bradypodion ventrale. Next base: position 6,478,183 of record JAWDJE010000018.1, on the reverse strand, counting down.
AGAAGCTGTGAGTGAGTGAGAGAGAGAGAAGCTGTGAGTGAGAGAGAGAGAGAGAAGCTGTGAGTGAGAGAGAAAGGGAAAGAGAGGCTGTGTGTGAGAGAGAGAGAAAGAGAAGGTGTGAGTGAGAGAGAGAGAAAGAGAAGCTGTGTGAGAGAGAGAGAAGCTGTGAGTGAGAGAGAAAGAAAGAAATAGAAGCTGTGAGTGAGTGAGAGAGAGAGAAGCTGTGAGTGAGAGAGAGAGAAGCTGTGAGTGAGTGAGAGAGAGAGAAAGAGAAGCTGTGAGTGAGAGAGAGAGAGAGAAAGAGAAGCTGTGTGAGAGAGAAAGAGAAGCTGTGAGTGAGAGAGAAAGAGAAGCTGTGAGTGAGAGAGAGAGAGAAAGAGAAGCTGTGAGTGAGAGAGAGAGTGAAGCTGTGAGTGAGAGAGAGAAAGAGAAGCTGTGTGTGAGAGAAAGAGAGAGAGAGAGAAGCTGTGAGTGAGAGAGAGATATAGAGAAGCTGTGAGTTAGAGAGAGAGAGAAAGAGAAGCTGTGAGTGAGAGAGAGAGAGAAAGAGAAGCTGTGTGAGATAGAGAAGCTGTGAGTGAGAGAGAGAGAGAGAAAGAAAGAGAAGATGTCAGTGAGTGAGGGAGAGAGAGAGAGAAGCTGTGAGTGAGAGAGAGAGAGAAAGAGAAGCTGTGTGAGAGAGAGAATCTGTGAGTGAGAGAGAGAGAGAGAAAGAAAGAGAAGATGTGAGTGAGAGAGAAAGATAAGCTGTGTGAGAGAGGGAGAGAAAGAGAAGCTGTGAGTGAGAGAGAGAGAGAGTGAGAAGCTGTGAGTGAGAGAGAGAGAGAGAGAGAAGATGTGAGTGAGAGAGTGAGAGAGAGAAAGTGGTGTGAGTGAGAGAGAGAGAGAGAAAGAGAAGCTGTGAGAGAGAGAGAGAGAGAGAGAGAAAGAGAAGCTGTGTGTGAGAGAGAGAGAAGCTGTGAGTGAGAGAGAAAGAAAGAAATAGAAGCTGTGAGTGAGTGAGAGAGAGAGAAGCTGTGAGTGAGAGAGAGAGAGAGAAGCTGTGAGTGAGAGAGAGAGAGAAAGAGAAGCTGTGAGAGAGAGAAAGAGAAGCTGTGAGTGAGAGAGAAAGAGAAGCTGTGAGTGAGAGAGAGAGAGAAAGAGAAGCTGTGAGTGAGAGAGAGAGAAAGAGAAGCTGTGAGTGAGAGAGAGAGAGAAAGAGAAGCTGTGAGAGAGAGAGAAGCTGTGAGTGAGAGAGAAAGAAAGAAATAGAAGCTGTGAGTGATTGAGAGAGAGAGAAGCTGTGAGTGAGAGAGAGAGAAAGAGAAAGAGAAGCTGTGAGTGAGAGAGAGAGAGAAAGAGAAGCTGTGAGAGAGAGAAAGAGAAGCTGTGAGTGAGAGAGAAAGAGAAGCTGTGAGTGAGAGAGAGAGAGAAAGAGAAGCTGTGAGTGAGAGAGAGAGAGAGAGAAAGAGAAGCTGTGAGTGAGTGAGAGAGAGAAAGAAAGAGAAGCTGTGAGTGAGAGAGAGAGAAGCTGTGAGTGAGAGAGAGAGGGAGAAAGAGAAGCTGTGAGTGAGAGAGAGAGAAAGAGAAGCTGTGAGTGAGAGAGAGAGAGAGAAAGAGAAGCTGTGTGAGAGAGAGAAGTTGTGAGTGAGTGAGAGAGAGAAGCTGTGAGAGAGAGAGAGAGAAGCTGTGAGTGAGAGAGAGAGAGAGAGAAGGAGAAGCTGTGAGTGAGATAGAGAGAGAGAAAGAGAAGCTGTGAGTGAGAGAGAGAGAGAAGCTGTGAGTGAGAGAGAAATAGAAGTTGTGAGTGAGAGAGAAAGAGAAGCTATGAGTTAGAGAGAGAGAGTGAAAGAGAAGCTGTGAGTGAGAGAGAGAGAGTGAGGAGCTGTGAGATAGAGAGAGAAAGAGAAGCTGTGAGTGAGAGAGAGAGAGAGAAACTGTGAGTGAGAGAGAAAGAGAATCTGTGAGTGAGAGAGAAATAGAAGCTGTGTGTGTGTGAGAGAGAGAGAAGCTGTGAGTGAGAGAGAGAGAAAGAGAAGGTGTGAGTGAGAGAGAGAAAGAGAAGCTGTGAGTGAGAGAGAGAGAGAAGCTGTGAGTGAGAGAGAGAGATAAGATGTGAGTGAGAGAGAGAAAGAGAAGCTGTGAGTGAGAGAGAGAGAGAAAGAGAAGCTGTGAGTGAGAGAGAGACAGAGAAAGAGAAGCTGTGAGTGAGAGAGAGAGAGAAAGAGAAGCTGTGAGTTAGAGAGAGAGAGAGAAAGAGAAGCTGTGAGTGAGAGAGAGAGAGAAAGAGAAGCTGTGAGTTAGAGAGAGAGAGAGAAAGATAAGCTGTGAGTGAGAGAGAGAGAAGCTGTGAGTGAGAGAGAGAGAGAAGATGTGAGTGAGAGAGAGAAAGAGAAAGAGAAACTGTGAGTGAGTGAGAGAGAGAGATAATGAGAAGCTGTGAATGATAGAGAGAGATAAAGAAAAGCTGTGAGTGAGAGAGAGAAAGAGAAGCTGGGAGTGAGTAAGAGAGAGAAAAAGAAGCTGTGAGTGTGTGAGAGAGAGGGAAGCTGTGAGTGAGAGAGAGAGAGAAAGAGAAGCTGTGAGTTAGAGAGAGATAAAGAGAAGCTGTGAGTGAGAGAGAGAGAGAGAGAAGCTGTAAGTGAGAGAGAGAGAGAGAAAGAGAAGCTGTGAGAGAGAGAAAGAGAAGCTGTGAGTGAGAGAGAAAGAGAAGCTGTGAGTGAGAGAGAGAGAGAAAGAGAAGCTGTGAGTGAGAGAGAGAGAAAGAGAAGCTGTGAGTGAGAGAGAGAGAGAGAAAGAGAAGCTGTGTGAGAGAGAGAGAGAAGCTGTGAGTGAGAGAGAAAGAAAGAAATAGAAGCTGTGAGTGAGTGAGAGAGAGAGAAGCTGTGAGTGAGAGAGATATAGAGAAGCTGTGAGTGAGAGAGAAAGGGAAAGAGAGGCTGTGTGAGAGAGAGAGAGAAAGAGAAGGTGTGAGTGAGAGAGAGAGAAAGAGAAGCTGTGAGAGAGAGAGAGAAGCTGTGAGTGGGAGAGAAAGAAACAAATAGAAGCTGTGAGTGAGTGAGAGAGAGAGAAGCTGTGAGTGAGGGAGAGAGAGAAGCTGTGAGTGAGTGAGTGAGAGAGAAAGAGAAGCTGTGAGTGAGAGAGAGAGAGAGAAAGAGAAGCTGTGAGAGAGAGAAAGAGAAGCTGTGAGTGAGAGAGAAAGAGAAGCTGTGAGTGAGAGAGAGAGAGAAAGAGAAGCTGTGAGTGAGAGAGAGAGAGAGTGAAGCTGTGAGTGAGAGAGAGAAAGAGAAGCTGTGTGTGAGAGAAAGAGAGAGAGAGAGAGAGAAGCTGTGAGTGAGAGAGAGATATAGAGAAGCTGTGAGTTAGAGAGAGAGAGAAAGAGAAGCTGTGAGTGAGAGAGAGAGAGAAAGAGAAGCTGTGTGAGATAGAGAAGCTGTGAGTGAGAGAGAGAGAGAGAAAGAAAGAGAAGATGTCAGTGAGTGAGGGAGAGAGAGAGAGAAGCTGTGAGTGAGAGAGAGAGAAAGAGAAGCTGTGTGAGAGAGAGAATCTGTGAGTGAGAGAGAGAGAGAGAAAGAAAGAGAAGATGTGAGTGAGAGAGAAAGATAAGCTGTGTGAGAGAGGGAGAGAAAGAGAAGCTGTGAGTGAGAGAGAGAGAGAGTGAGAAGCTGTGAGTGAGAGAGAGAGAGAGAGAGAGAAGATGTGAGTGAGAGAGTGAGAGAGAGAAAGAGGTGTGAGTGAGAGAGAGAGAGAGAAAGAGAAGCTGTGAGTGAGAGAGAGAGAGAGAAAGAGAAGCTGTGAGAGAGAGAGAGAGAAGCTGTGAGTGAGAGAGAAAGAAAGAAATAGAAGCTGTGAGTGAGTGAGAGAGAGAGAGAGAAGCTGTGAGTGAGAGAGAGAGAGAGAAGCTGTGAGTGAGAGAGAGAGAGAAAGAGAAGCTGTGAGAGAGAGAAAGAGAAGCTGTGAGTGAGAGAGAAAGAGAAGCTGTGAGTGAGAGAGAGAGAAAGAGAAGCTGTGAGTTAGAGAGAGATAAAGAGAAGCTGTGAGTGAGAGAGAGAGAGAGAGAAAGAGAAGCTGTGAGAGAGAGAGAAGCTGTGAGTGAGAGAGAAAGAAAGAAATAGAAGCTGTGAGTGAGTGAGAGAGAGAGAAGCTGTGAGTGAGAGAGAGATAAAGAGAAAGAGAAGCTGTGAGTGAGAGAGAGAGAGAGAAAGAGAAGCTGTGAGAGAGAGAAAGAGAAGCTGTGAGTGAGAGAGAAAGAGAAGCTGTGAGTGAGAGAGAGAGAGAAAGAGAAGCTGTGAGTGAGAGACAGAGAGAGAGAAAGAGAAGCTGTGAGTGAGTGAGAGAGAGAAAGAAAGAGCTGTGAGTGAGAGAGAGAGAAGCTGTGAGTGAGAGAGAGAGGGAGAAAGAGAAGCTGTGAGTGAGAGAGAGAGAAAGAGAAGCTGTGAGTGAGAGAGAGAGAGAGAAAGAGAAGCTGTGTGAGAGAGAGAAGTTGTGAGTGAGTGAGAGAGAGAGAAGCTGTGAGAGAGAGAGAGAGAAGCTGTGAGTGAGAGAGAGAGAGAGAAGGAGAAGCTGTGAGTGAGATAGAGAGAGAGAAAGAGAAGCTGTGAGTGAGAGAGAGAGAGAAGCTGTGAGTGAGAGAGAAATAGAAGTTGTGAGTGAGAGAGAAAGAGAAGCTATGAGTTAGAGAGAGAGAGTGAAAGAGAAGCTGTGAGTGAGAGAGAGAGAGTGAGGAGCTGTGAGATAGAGAGAGAAAGAGAAGCTGTGAGTGAGAGAGAGAGAGAGAAACTGTGAGTGAGAGAGAAAGAGAATCTGTGAGTGAGAGAGAAATAGAAGCTGTGTGTGTGTGTGAGAGAGAGAAGCTGTGAGTGAGAGAGAGAGAAAGAGAAGCTGTGAGTGAGAGAGAGAGAGAAAGAGAAGCTGTGAGTGAGAGAGTGAGATAAAGAGAAGCTGTGAGTTAGAGAGAGACAGAGAAAGAGAAGCTGTGAGTGAGAGAGAGAGAAAAAAAGAAGCTGTGAGTGAGAGAGAGAAGCTGTGAGTGAGAGAGAGAAAGAGAAGGTGTGAGTGAGAGAGAGAAAGAGAAGCTGTGAGTGAGAGAGAGAGAGAGAAGCTGTGAGTGAGAGAGAGAGATGTGAGTGTGAGAGAGAAAGAGAAGCTGTGAGTGAGAGAGAGAGAGAAAGAGAAGCTGTGAGTTATAGAGATAAAGAGAAGCTGTGAGTGAGAGAGAGAGAAAGAGAAGCTGTGAGTTAGAGAGAGAGAGAGAGAAAGAGAAGCTGTGAGTGAGAGAGAGAGAGAAAGAGAAGCTGTGAGAGAGAAAGAGAAGCTGTGAGTGAGAGAGAGAGAAGCTGTGAGTGAGAGAGAGAGAGAAGATGTGAGTGAGAGAGAGAAAGAGAAAGAGAAACTGTGAGTGAGTGAGAGAGAGAGATAATGAGAAGCTGTGAATGATAGAGAGAGATAAAGAAAATCTGTGAGTGAGAGAGAGAAAAAGAAGCTGGGAGTGAGTAAGAGAGAGAAAGAGAAGCTGTGTGAGAGAGAGAGAGAGAGAGAAGCTGTGAGTGCGAGAGAAAGAAAGAAAGAGAAGCTGTGATGAGTGAGAGAGAGAGAGAGAAAAAAACTGTGAGTGAGAGAGAGAGAGAGAGAAGGAGAAGCTGTGAGTGAGATAGAGAGAGAGAAAGTGAAGCTGTGAGTGAGTGAGAGAGAGAGAAGCTGTGAGTGAGAGAGAAAGAGAAGCTATGAGTTAGAGAGAGAGAGTGAAAGAGAAGCTGTGAGTGAGAGAGAGAGTGAGGAGCTGTGAGATAGAGAGAGAAAGAGAAGCTGTGTGAGAGAGAGAATCTGTGAGTGAGAGAGAGAGAGAAAGAAAGAGAAGATGTGAGTGAGAGAGATGGATTAAGCTGTGTGAGAGAGGGAGAGAAAGAGAAGCTGTGAGTGAGAGAGAGAGAGAGAAAGAGAAGCTGTGAGAGAGAGAGAGAGAAGCTGTGAGTGAGAGAGAAAGAAAGAAATAGAAGCTGTGAGTGAGTGAGAGAGAGAGAGAGAAGCTGTGAGTGAGAGAGAGAGAGAAGCTGTGAGTGAGAGAGAGAGAGAAAGAGAAGCTGTGAGAGAGAGAAAGAGAAGCTGTGAGTGAGAGAGAAAGAGAAGCTGTGAGTGAGAGAGAGAGAGAAAGAGAAGCTGTGAGTGAGAGAGAGAGAAAGAGAAGCTGTGAGTGAGAGAGAGAGAGAGAAAGAGAAGCTGTGAGAGAGAGAGAAGCTGTGAGTGAGAGAGAGAGAGAGAAACTGTGAGTGAGAGAGAAAGAGAATCTGTGAGTGAGAGAGAAATAGAAGCTGTGTGTGTGTGTGAGAGAGAGAAGCTGTGAGTGAGAGAGAGAGAAAGAGAAGCTGTGAGTGAGAGAGAGAGAAAGAGAAGCTGTGAGTGAGAGAGTGAGATAAAGAGAAGCTGTGAGTTAGAGAGAGACAGAGAAAGAGAAGCTGTGAGTGAGAGAGAGAGAAAAAAAGAAGCTGTGAGTGAGAGAGAGAGAGAGAAAGAGAAGCTGTGAGTGAGAGAGAGAGAGAGAAGCTGTGAGTGAGAGTGAGAGAAAGAGAAGATGTTAGTGAGAGAGTGAGAGAGAGAAAGAGAAGCTGTGAGTGAGAGAGAGAGAGAGAGAGAGAGAAAGAGAAGTTGTGAGAGAGAGAGAGAGAAAGAGAAGCTGTGAGTGAGAGAGAGAGAAGCTGTGAGTGAGAGAGAGAGAAGATGTGAGTGTGAGATTGAGAGAGAGAAAGAGAAGCTGTGAGTGAGAGAGAGAAGCTGTGAGTGAGAGAGAGAGAAAGAGAAGGTGTGAGTGAGAGAGAGAAAGAGAAGCTGTGAGTGAGAGAGAGAGAGAGAAGCTGTGAGTGAGAGAGAGAGAGAAGATGTGAGTGTGAGAGAGAAAGAGAAGCTGTGAGTGAGAGAGAGAGAGAAAGAGAAGCTGTGAGTTAGAGAGAGATAAAGAGAAGCTGTGAGTGAGAGAGAGAGAAAGAGAAGCTGTGAGTTAGAGAGAGAGAGAGAGAAAGAGAAGCTGTGAGTGAGAGAGAGAGAGAAAGAGAAGCTGTGAGAGAGAAAGAGAAGCTGTGAGTGAGAGAGAGAGAAGCTGTGAGTGAGAGAGAGAGAGAAGATGTGAGTGAGAGAGAGAAAGAGAAAGAGAAACTGTGAGTGAGTGAGAGAGAGAGATAATGAGAAGTTGTGAATGATAGGGAGAGATAAAGAAAATCTGTGAGTGAGAGAGAGAAAAAGAAGCTGGGAGTGAGTAAGAGAGAGAAAGAGAAGCTGTGAGTGTGTGTGAGAGAGAGAAGCTGTGAGAGAGAGAGAGAGAGAGAGAGAAGCTGTGAGTGCGAGAGAAAGAAAGAAAGAGAAGCTGTGATGAGTGAGAGAGAGAGAGAAAAAAAAACTGTGAGTGAGAGAGAGAGAGAGAGAAGGAGAAGCTGTGAGTGAGATAGAGAGAGAGAAAGAGAAGCTGTGAGTGAGTGAGAGAGAGAGAAGCTGTGAGTGAGAGAGAAAGAGAAGCTGTGAGTGAGAGAGAAAGAGAAGCTATGAGTTAGAGAGAGAGAGTGAAAGAGAAGCTGTGAGTGAGAGAGAGAGAGTGAGGAGCTGTGAGATAGAGAGAGAAAGAGAAGCTGTGAGTGAGAGAGAGAGAGAGAGAAACTGTGAGTGAGAGAGAAAGAGAAGTTGTGAGTGAGAGAGAAATAGAAGCTGTGTGTGTGTGAGAGAGAGAGAAGCTGTGTGTGTGAGAGAGAGAAAGAGAAGCTGTGAGTGAGAGAGAGAGAGAAAGAGAAGCTGTGAGTGAGAGAGTGAGATAAAGAGAAGCTGTGAGTTAGAGAGAGACAGAGAAAGAGAAGCTGTGAGTGAGAGAGAGAGAAAAAAAGAAGCTGTGAGTGAGAGAGAGAGAGAGAGAAAGAGAAGCTGTGAGTGAGAGAGAGAGAGAAGCTGTGAGTGAGAGTGAGAGAGAAAGAGAAGCTCTGAGTGAGAGAGTGAGAGAAAGAGAAGCTCTGAGTGAGAGAGAGAGAAAGAGAAGCTGTGAGTGAGAGAGAGAAGCTGTGAGTGAGAGAGAGAGAGAAAGAGAAGCTGTGTGAGAGAGAGAATCTGTGAGTGAGAGAGAGAGAGAGAAAGAAAGAGAAGATGTCAGTGAGAGAGGGAGAGAGAGAGAGAAGCTGTGAGTGAGAGAGAGAGAAGCTGTGAGTGAGTGAGAGAGAGAGAGAAGCTGTGAGTGAGAGAGAGAAAGAGAAGCTGTGAGTGAGAGAAAGAGAGAGAGAGAGAAGCTGTGAGTGAGAGAGAGATATAGAGAAGCTGTGAGTTAGAGAGAGAGAGAAAGAGAATCTGTGAGTGAGAGAGAGAGAGAAAGAGAAGCTGTGTGAGAGAGAGAATCTGTGAGTGAGAGAGAGAGAGAGAAAGAAAGAGAAGATGTCAGTGAGTGAGGGAGAGAGAGAAGCTGTGAGTGAGAGAGAGAGAGAAAGAGAAGCTGTGTGAGAGAGAGAATCTGTGAGTGAGAGAGAGAGAGAGAAAGAAAGAGAAGATGTGAGTGAGAGAGAAAGAGAAGCTGTGAGTGAGAGAGTGAGATAAAGAGAAGCTGTGAGTTAGAGAGAGACAGAGAAAGAGAAGCTGTGAGTGAGAGAGAGAGAAAAAAAGAAGCTGTGAGTGAGAGAGAGAGAGAGAAAGAGAAGCTGTGAGTGAGAGAGAGAGAGAGAAGCTGTGAGTGAGAGTGAGAGAAAGAGAAGATGTTAGTGAGAGAGTGAGAGAGAGAAAGAGAAGCTGTGAGTGAGAGAGAGAGAGAGAGAGAGAGAAAGAGAAGTTGTGAGAGAGAGAGAGAGAAAGAGAAGCTGTGAGTGAGAGAGAGAGAAGCTGTGAGTGAGAGAGAGAGAAGATGTGAGTGTGAGATTGAGAGAGAGAAAGAGAAGCTGTGAGTGAGAGAGAGAAGCTGTGAGTGAGAGAGAGAGAAAGAGAAGGTGTGAGTGAGAGAGAGAAAGAGAAGCTGTGAGTGAGAGAGAGAGAGAGAAGCTGTGAGTGAGAGAGAGAGAAGATGTGAGTGTGAGAGAGAAAGAGAAGCTGTGAGTGAGAGAGAGAGAGAAAGAGAAGCTGTGAGTTAGAGAGAGATAAAGAGAAGCTGTGAGTGAGAGAGAGAGAAAGAGAAGCTGTGAGTTAGAGAGAGAGAGAGAGAAAGAGAAGCTGTGAGTGACAGAGAGAGAGAAAGAGAAGCTGTGAGAGAGAAAGAGAAGCTGTGAGTGAGAGAGAGAGAAGCTGTGAGTGAGAGAGAGAGAGAAGATGTGAGTGAGAGAGAGAAAGAGAAAGAGAAACTGTGAGTGAGTGAGAGAGAGAGATAATGAGAAGTTGTGAATGATAGGGAGAGATAAAGAAAATCTGTGAGTGAGAGAGAGAAAAAGAAGCTGGGAGTGAGTAAGAGAGAGAAAGAGAAGCTGTGAGTGTGTGTGAGAGAGAGAAGCTGTGAGAGAGAGAGAGAGAGAGAGAAGCTGTGAGTGCGAGAGAAAGAAAGAAAGAGAAGCTGTGATGAGTGAGAGAGAGAGAGAAAAAAAAAACTGTGAGTGAGAGAGAGAGAGAGAAGGAGAAGCTGTGAGTGAGATAGAGAGAGAGAAAGTGAAGCTGTGAGTGAGAGAGAGAGAGAGAAGCTGTGAGTGAGAGAGAAAGAGAAGCTGTGAGTGAGAGAGAAAGAGAAGCTATGAGTTAGAGAGAGAGAGTGAAAGAGAAGCTGTGAGTGAGAGAGAGAGTGAGGAGCTGTGAGATAGAGAGAGAAAGAGAAGCTGTGTGAGAGAGAGAATCTGTGAGTGAGAGAGAGAGAGAGAAAGAAAGAGATGTGATTGAGAGAGATGGATTAAGCTGTGTGAGAGAGGGAGAGAAAGAGAAGCTGTGAGTGAGAGAGAGAGAGAGAGAAGCTGTGAGTGAGAGAGAGAGAGAAAGAGAAGCTGTGAGAGAGAGAAAGAGAAGCTGTGAGTGAGAGAGAAAGAGAAGCTGTGAGTGAGAGAGAGAGAGAAAGAGAAGCTGTGAGTGAGAGAGAGAGATAGAGAAGCTGTGAGTGAGAGAGAGAGAGAGAAAGAGAAGCTGTGAGAGAGAGAGAAGCTGTGAGTGAGAGAGAAAGAAAGAAATAGAAGCTGTGAGTGAGTGAGAGAGAGAGAAGCTGTGAGTGAGAGAGAGAGAAAGAGAAAGAGAAGCTGTGAGTGAGAGAGAGAGAGAGAAAGAGAAGCTGTGAGAGAGAGAAAGAGAAGCTGTGAGTGAGAGAGAAAGAGAAGCTGTGAGTGAGAGAGAGAGAGAAAGAGAAGCTGTGAGTGAGAGAGAGAGAGAGAAAGAGAAGCTGTGAGTGAGTGAGAGAGAGAAAAGAGAATCTCTGAGTGAGAGAGTGAGAGAAGCTGTGAGTAAGAGAGAGAAAGAGAAGCTGTGAGTGAGAGAGAGATAAAGAGAAGCTGTGAGTTAGAGAGAGATAGAGAAAGAGCTGTGAGTGAGAGAGAGAGAGAAAGAGAATCTGTGAGAGAGAGAGAGAAGCTGTGAGTGAGAGAGAGAGAAAGAGAAGATGTTAGTGAGTGAGTGAGAGAGAGAAAGAGAAGTTGTGAGTGAGAGAGGGAGAGAGAGAGAAAGAGAAGTTGTGAGAGAGAGAGAGAGAAAGAGAAGCTGTGAGTGAGAGAGAGAGAGAAGCTGTGATTGAGAGAGAGAAGATGTGAGTGTGAGATTGAGAGAGAGAAAGAGAAGCTGTGAGTGAGAAAGAGAAGCTGTGAGTGAGAGAGAGAGAAAGAGAAGGTGTGAGTGAGAGAGAGAAAGAGAAGCTGTGAGTGAGAGAGAGAGAGAAGCTGTGAGTGAGAGAGAGATAAGATGTGAGTGAGAGAGAGAAAGAGAAGCTGTGAGTGAGAGAGAGAGAGAAAGAGAAGCTGTGAGTGAGAGAGAGACAGAGAAAGAGAAGCTGTGAGTGAGAGAGAGAGAGAAAGAGAAGCTGTGAGTTAGAGAGAGAGAGAGAAAGAGAAGCTGTGAGTGAGAGAGAGAGAGAAAGAGAAGCTGTGAGTTAGAGAGAGAGAGAAAGAGAAGCTGTGAGTGAGAGAGAGAGAAGCTGTGAGTGAGAGAGAGAGAGAAGATGTGAGTGAGAGAGAGAAAGAGAAAGAGAAACTGTGAGTGAGTGAGAGAGAGAGATAATGAGAAGCTGTGAATGATAGAGAGAGATAAAGAAAAGCTGTGAGTGAGAGAGAGAAAGAGAAGCTGGGAGTGAGTAAGAGAGAGAAAAAGAAGCTGTGAGTGTGTGAGAGAGAGGGAAGCTGTGAGTGAGAGAGAGAGAGAAAGAGAAGCTGTGAGTTAGAGAGAGATAAAGAGAAGCTGTGAGTGAGAGAGAGAGAGAAGCTGTGAGTGAGAGAGAGAGAGAGAAAGAGAAGCTGTGAGAGAGAGAAAGAGAAGCTGTGAGTGAGAGAGAAAGAGAAGCTGTGAGTGAGAGAGAGAGAAAGAGAAGCTGTGAGTGAGAGAGAGAGAAAGAGAAGCTGTGAGTGAGAGAGAGAGAGAGAGAGAAAGAGAAGCTGTGTGTGAGAGAGAGAGAAGCTGTGAGTGAGAGAGAAAGAAAGAAATAGAAGCTGTGAGTGAGTGAGAGAGAGAGAAGCTGTGAGTGAGAGAGAGAGAGAGAAGCTGTGAGTGAGAGAGAAAGGGAAAGAGAGGCTGTGTGTGAGAGAGAGAGAAAGAGAAGGTGTGAGTGAGAGAGAGAGAAAGAGAAGCTGTGTGAGAGAGAGAGAAGCTGTGAGTGAGAGAGAAAGAAAGAAATAGAAGCTGTGAGTGAGTGAGAGAGAGAGAAGCTGTGAGTGAGAGAGAGAGAAGCTGTGAGTGAGTGAGAGAGAGAGAAAGAGAAGCTGTGAGTGAGAGAGAGAGAGAGAAAGAGAAGCTGTGTGAGAGAGAAAGAGAAGCTGTGAGTGAGAGAGAAAGAGAAGCTGTGAGTGAGAGAGAGAAAGAGAAGCTGTGAGTGAGAGAGAGAGTGAAGCTGTGAGTGAGAGAGAGAAAGAGAAGCTGTGTGTGAGAGAAAGAGAGAGAGAGAGAAGCTGTGAGTGAGAGAGAGATATAGAGAAGCTGTGAGTTAGAGAGAGAGAGAAAGAGAAGCTGTGAGTGAGAGAGAGAGAGAAAGAGAAGCTGTGTGAGATAGAGAAGCTGTGAGTGAGAGAGAGAGAGAGAAAGAAAGAGAAGATGTCAGTGAGTGAGGGAGAGAGAGAGAGAAGCTGTGAGTGAGAGAGAGAGAGAAAGAGAAGCTGTGTGAGAGAGAGAATCTGTGAGTGAGAGAGAGAGAGAGAAAGAAAGAGAAGATGTGAGTGAGAGAGAAAGATAAGCTGTGTGAGAGAGGGAGAGAAAGAGAAGCTGTGAGTGAGAGAGAGAGAGAGTGAGAAGCTGTGAGTGAGAGAGAGAGAGAGAGAGAAGATGTGAGTGAGAGAGTGAGAGAGAGAAAGTGGTGTGAGTGAGAGAGAGAGAGAGAAAGAGAAGCTGTGAGTGAGAGAGAGAGAGAGAGAGAAAGAGAAGCTGTGTGTGAGAGAGAGAGAAGCTGTGAGTGAGAGAGAAAGAAAGAAATAGAAGCTGTGAGTGAGTGAGAGAGAGAGAAGCTGTGAGTGAGAGAGAGAGAGAGAAGCTGTGAGTGAGAGAGAGAGAGAAAGAGAAGCTGTGAGAGAGAGAAAGAGAAGCTGTGAGTGAGAGAGAAAGAGAAGCTGTGAGTGAGAGAGAGAGAGAAAGAGAAGCTGTGAGTGAGAGAGAGAGAAAGAGAAGCTGTGAGTGAGAGAGAGAGAGAAAGAGAAGCTGTGAGAGAGAGAGAAGCTGTGAGTGAGAGAGAAAGAAAGAAATAGAAGCTGTGAGTGATTGAGAGAGAGAGAAGCTGTGAGTGAGAGAGAGAGAAAGAGAAAGAGAAGCTGTGAGTGAGAGAGAGAGAGAAAGAGAAGCTGTGAGAGAGAGAAAGAGAAGCTGTGAGTGAGAGAGAAAGAGAAGCTGTGAGTGAGAGAGAGAGAGAAAGAGAAGCTGTGAGTGAGAGAGAGAGAGAGAGAAAGAGAAGCTGTGAGTGAGTGAGAGAGAGAAAGAAAGAGAAGCTGTGAGTGAGAGAGAGAGAAGCTGTGAGTGAGAGAGAGAGGGAGAAAGAGAAGCTGTGAGTGAGAGAGAGAGAAAGAGAAGCTGTGAGTGAGAGAGAGAGAGAGAAAGAGAAGCTGTGTGAGAGAGAGAAGTTGTGAGTGAGTGAGAGAGAGAAGCTGTGAGAGAGAGAGAGAGAAGCTGTGAGTGAGAGAGAGAGAGAGAGAAGGAGAAGCTGTGAGTGAGATAGAGAGAGAGAAAGAGAAGCTGTGAGTGAGAGAGAGAGAGAAGCTGTGAGTGAGAGAGAAATAGAAGTTGTGAGTGAGAGAGAAAGAGAAGCTATGAGTTAGAGAGAGAGAGTGAAAGAGAAGCTGTGAGTGAGAGAGAGAGAGTGAGGAGCTGTGAGATAGAGAGAGAAAGAGAAGCTGTGAGTGAGAGAGAGAGAGAGAAACTGTGAGTGAGAGAGAAAGAGAATCTGTGAGTGAGAGAGAAATAGAAGCTGTGTGTGTGTGAGAGAGAGAGAAGCTGTGAGTGAGAGAGAGAGAAAGAGAAGGTGTGAGTGAGAGAGAGAAAGAGAAGCTGTGAGTGAGAGAGAGAGAGAAGCTGTGAGTGAGAGAGAGAGATAAGATGTGAGTGAGAGAGAGAAAGAGAAGCTGTGAGTGAGAGAGAGAGAGAAAGAGAAGCTGTGAGTGAGAGAGAGACAGAGAAAGAGAAGCTGTGAGTGAGAGAGAGAGAGAAAGAGAAGCTGTGAGTTAGAGAGAGAGAGAGAAAGAGAAGCTGTGAGTGAGAGAGAGAGAGAAAGAGAAGCTGTGAGTTAGAGAGAGAGAGAGAAAGATAAGCTGTGAGTGAGAGAGAGAGAAGCTGTGAGTGAGAGAGAGAGAGAAGATGTGAGTGAGAGAGAGAAAGAGAAAGAGAAACTGTGAGTGAGTGAGAGAGAGAGATAATGAGAAGCTGTGAATGATAGAGAGAGATAAAGAAAAGCTGTGAGTGAGAGAGAGAAAGAGAAGCTGGGAGTGAGTAAGAGAGAGAAAAAGAAGCTGTGAGTGTGTGAGAGAGAGGGAAGCTGTGAGTGAGAGAGAGAGAGAAAGAGAAGCTGTGAGTTAGAGAGAGATAAAGAGAAGCTGTGAGTGAGAGAGAGAGAGAGAGAAGCTGTAAGTGAGAGAGAGAGAGAGAAAGAGAAGCTGTGAGAGAGAGAAAGAGAAGCTGTGAGTGAGAGAGAAAGAGAAGCTGTGAGTGAGAGAGAGAGAGAAAGAGAAGCTGTGAGTGAGAGAGAGAGAAAGAGAAGCTGTGAGTGAGAGAGAGAGAGAGAAAGAGAAGCTGTGTGAGAGAGAGAGAGAAGCTGTGAGTGAGAGAGAAAGAAAGAAATAGAAGCTGTGAGTGAGTGAGAGAGAGAGAAGCTGTGAGTGAGAGAGATATAGAGAAGCTGTGAGTGAGAGAGAAAGGGAAAGAGAGGCTGTGTGAGAGAGAGAGAGAAAGAGAAGGTGTGAGTGAGAGAGAGAGAAAGAGAAGCTGTGAGAGAGAGAGAGAAGCTGTGAGTGGGAGAGAAAGAAACAAATAGAAGCTGTGAGTGAGTGAGAGAGAGAGAAGCTGTGAGTGAGGGAGAGAGAGAAGCTGTGAGTGAGTGAGTGAGAGAGAAAGAGAAGCTGTGAGTGAGAGAGAGAGAGAGAAAGAGAAGCTGTGAGAGAGAGAAAGAGAAGCTGTGAGTGAGAGAGAAAGAGAAGCTGTGAGTGAGAGAGAGAGAGAAAGAGAAGCTGTGAGTGAGAGAGAGAGAGAGTGAAGCTGTGAGTGAGAGAGAGAAAGAGAAGCTGTGTGTGAGAGAAAGAGAGAGAGAGAGAGAGAAGCTGTGAGTGAGAGAGAGATATAGAGAAGCTGTGAGTTAGAGAGAGAGAGAAAGAGAAGCTGTGAGTGAGAGAGAGAGAGAAAGAGAAGCTGTGTGAGATAGAGAAGCTGTGAGTGAGAGAGAGAGAGAGAAAGAAAGAGAAGATGTCAGTGAGTGAGGGAGAGAGAGAGAGAAGCTGTGAGTGAGAGAGAGAGAAAGAGAAGCTGTGTGAGAGAGAGAATCTGTGAGTGAGAGAGAGAGAGAGAAAGAAAGAGAAGATGTGAGTGAGAGAGAAAGATAAGCTGTGTGAGAGAGGGAGAGAAAGAGAAGCTGTGAGTGAGAGAGAGAGAGAGTGAGAAGCTGTGAGTGAGAGAGAGAGAGAGAGAGAGAAGATGTGAGTGAGAGAGTGAGAGAGAGAAAGAGGTGTGAGTGAGAGAGAGAGAGAGAAAGAGAAGCTGTGAGTGAGAGAGAGAGAGAGAAAGAGAAGCTGTGAGAGAGAGAGAGAGAAGCTGTGAGTGAGAGAGAAAGAAAGAAATAGAAGCTGTGAGTGAGTGAGAGAGAGAGAGAGAAGCTGTGAGTGAGAGAGAGAGAGAGAAGCTGTGAGTGAGAGAGAGAGAGAAAGAGAAGCTGTGAGAGAGAGAAAGAGAAGCTGTGAGTGAGAGAGAAAGAGAAGCTGTGAGTGAGAGAGAGAGAAAGAGAAGCTGTGAGTTAGAGAGAGATAAAGAGAAGCTGTGAGTGAGAGAGAGAGAGAGAGAAAGAGAAGCTGTGAGAGAGAGAGAAGCTGTGAGTGAGAGAGAAAGAAAGAAATAGAAGCTGTGAGTGAGTGAGAGAGAGAGAAGCTGTGAGTGAGAGAGAGATAAAGAGAAAGAGAAGCTGTGAGTGAGAGAGAGAGAGAGAAAGAGAAGCTGTGAGAGAGAGAAAGAGAAGCTGTGAGTGAGAGAGAAAGAGAAGCTGTGAGTGAGAGAGAGAGAGAAAGAGAAGCTGTGAGTGAGAGACAGAGAGAGAGAAAGAGAAGCTGTGAGTGAGTGAGAGAGAGAAAGAAAGAGCTGTGAGTGAGAGAGAGAGAAGCTGTGAGTGAGAGAGAGAGGGAGAAAGAGAAGCTGTGAGTGAGAGAGAGAGAAAGAGAAGCTGTGAGTGAGAGAGAGAGAGAGAAAGAGAAGCTGTGTGAGAGAGAGAAGTTGTGAGTGAGTGAGAGAGAGAGAAGCTGTGAGAGAGAGAGAGAGAAGCTGTGAGTGAGAGAGAGAGAGAGAAGGAGAAGCTGTGAGTGAGATAGAGAGAGAGAAAGAGAAGCTGTGAGTGAGAGAGAGAGAGAAGCTGTGAGTGAGAGAGAAATAGAAGTTGTGAGTGAGAGAGAAAGAGAAGCTATGAGTTAGAGAGAGAGAGTGAAAGAGAAGCTGTGAGTGAGAGAGAGAGAGTGAGGAGCTGTGAGATAGAGAGAGAAAGAGAAGCTGTGAGTGAGAGAGAGAGAGAGAAACTGTGAGTGAGAGAGAAAGAGAATCTGTGAGTGAGAGAGAAATAGAAGCTGTGTGTGTGTGTGAGAGAGAGAAGCTGTGAGTGAGAGAGAGAGAAAGAGAAGCTGTGAGTGAGAGAGAGAGAGAAAGAGAAGCTGTGAGTGAGAGAGTGAGATAAAGAGAAGCTGTGAGTTAGAGAGAGACAGAGAAAGAGAAGCTGTGAGTGAGAGAGAGAGAAAAAAAGAAGCTGTGAGTGAGAGAGAGAAGCTGTGAGTGAGAGAGAGAAAGAGAAGGTGTGAGTGAGAGAGAGAAAGAGAAGCTGTGAGTGAGAGAGAGAGAGAGAAGCTGTGAGTGAGAGAGAGAGATGTGAGTGTGAGAGAGAAAGAGAAGCTGTGAGTGAGAGAGAGAGAGAAAGAGAAGCTGTGAGTTATAGAGATAAAGAGAAGCTGTGAGTGAGAGAGAGAGAAAGAGAAGCTGTGAGTTAGAGAGAGAGAGAGAGAAAGAGAAGCTGTGAGTGAGAGAGAGAGAGAAAGAGAAGCTGTGAGAGAGAAAGAGAAGCTGTGAGTGAGAGAGAGAGAAGCTGTGAGTGAGAGAGAGAGAGAAGATGTGAGTGAGAGAGAGAAAGAGAAAGAGAAACTGTGAGTGAGTGAGAGAGAGAGATAATGAGAAGCTGTGAATGATAGAGAGAGATAAAGAAAATCTGTGAGTGAGAGAGAGAAAAAGAAGCTGGGAGTGAGTAAGAGAGAGAAAGAGAAGCTGTGTGAGAGAGAGAGAGAGAGAGAAGCTGTGAGTGCGAGAGAAAGAAAGAAAGAGAAGCTGTGATGAGTGAGAGAGAGAGAGAGAAAAAAACTGTGAGTGAGAGAGAGAGAGAGAGAAGGAGAAGCTGTGAGTGAGATAGAGAGAGAGAAAGTGAAGCTGTGAGTGAGTGAGAGAGAGAGAAGCTGTGAGTGAGAGAGAAAGAGAAGCTATGAGTTAGAGAGAGAGAGTGAAAGAGAAGCTGTGAGTGAGAGAGAGAGTGAGGAGCTGTGAGATAGAGAGAGAAAGAGAAGCTGTGTGAGAGAGAGAATCTGTGAGTGAGAGAGAGAGAGAAAGAAAGAGAAGATGTGAGTGAGAGAGATGGATTAAGCTGTGTGAGAGAGGGAGAGAAAGAGAAGCTGTGAGTGAGAGAGAGAGAGAGAAAGAGAAGCTGTGAGAGAGAGAGAGAGAAGCTGTGAGTGAGAGAGAAAGAAAGAAATAGAAGCTGTGAGTGAGTGAGAGAGAGAGAGAGAAGCTGTGAGTGAGAGAGAGAGAGAAGCTGTGAGTGAGAGAGAGAGAGAAAGAGAAGCTGTGAGAGAGAGAAAGAGAAGCTGTGAGTGAGAGAGAAAGAGAAGCTGTGAGTGAGAGAGAGAGAGAAAGAGAAGCTGTGAGTGAGAGAGAGAGAAAGAGAAGCTGTGAGTGAGAGAGAGAGAGAGAAAGAGAAGCTGTGAGAGAGAGAGAAGCTGTGAGTGAGAGAGAGAGAGAGAAACTGTGAGTGAGAGAGAAAGAGAATCTGTGAGTGAGAGAGAAATAGAAGCTGTGTGTGTGTGTGAGAGAGAGAAGCTGTGAGTGAGAGAGAGAGAAAGAGAAGCTGTGAGTGAGAGAGAGAGAAAGAGAAGCTGTGAGTGAGAGAGTGAGATAAAGAGAAGCTGTGAGTTAGAGAGAGACAGAGAAAGAGAAGCTGTGAGTGAGAGAGAGAGAAAAAAAGAAGCTGTGAGTGAGAGAGAGAGAGAGAAAGAGAAGCTGTGAGTGAGAGAGAGAGAGAGAAGCTGTGAGTGAGAGTGAGAGAAAGAGAAGATGTTAGTGAGAGAGTGAGAGAGAGAAAGAGAAGCTGTGAGTGAGAGAGAGAGAGAGAGAGAGAGAAAGAGAAGTTGTGAGAGAGAGAGAGAGAAAGAGAAGCTGTGAGTGAGAGAGAGAGAAGCTGTGAGTGAGAGAGAGAGAAGATGTGAGTGTGAGATTGAGAGAGAGAAAGAGAAGCTGTGAGTGAGAGAGAGAAGCTGTGAGTGAGAGAGAGAGAAAGAGAAGGTGTGAGTGAGAGAGAGAAAGAGAAGCTGTGAGTGAGAGAGAGAGAGAGAAGCTGTGAGTGAGAGAGAGAGAGAAGATGTGAGTGTGAGAGAGAAAGAGAAGCTGTGAGTGAGAGAGAGAGAGAAAGAGAAGCTGTGAGTTAGAGAGAGATAAAGAGAAGCTGTGAGTGAGAGAGAGAGAAAGAGAAGCTGTGAGTTAGAGAGAGAGAGAGAGAAAGAGAAGCTGTGAGTGAGAGAGAGAGAGAAAGAGAAGCTGTGAGAGAGAAAGAGAAGCTGTGAGTGAGAGAGAGAGAAGCTGTGAGTGAGAGAGAGAGAGAAGATGTGAGTGAGAGAGAGAAAGAGAAAGAGAAACTGTGAGTGAGTGAGAGAGAGAGATAATGAGAAGTTGTGAATGATAGGGAGAGATAAAGAAAATCTGTGAGTGAGAGAGAGAAAAAGAAGCTGGGAGTGAGTAAGAGAGAGAAAGAGAAGCTGTGAGTGTGTGTGAGAGAGAGAAGCTGTGAGAGAGAGAGAGAGAGAGAGAGAAGCTGTGAGTGCGAGAGAAAGAAAGAAAGAGAAGCTGTGATGAGTGAGAGAGAGAGAGAAAAAAAAACTGTGAGTGAGAGAGAGAGAGAGAGAAGGAGAAGCTGTGAGTGAGATAGAGAGAGAGAAAGAGAAGCTGTGAGTGAGTGAGAGAGAGAGAAGCTGTGAGTGAGAGAGAAAGAGAAGCTGTGAGTGAGAGAGAAAGAGAAGCTATGAGTTAGAGAGAGAGAGTGAAAGAGAAGCTGTGAGTGAGAGAGAGAGAGTGAGGAGCTGTGAGATAGAGAGAGAAAGAGAAGCTGTGAGTGAGAGAGAGAGAGAGAGAAACTGTGAGTGAGAGAGAAAGAGAAGTTGTGAGTGAGAGAGAAATAGAAGCTGTGTGTGTGTGAGAGAGAGAGAAGCTGTGTGTGTGAGAGAGAGAAAGAGAAGCTGTGAGTGAGAGAGAGAGAGAAAGAGAAGCTGTGAGTGAGAGAGTGAGATAAAGAGAAGCTGTGAGTTAGAGAGAGACAGAGAAAGAGAAGCTGTGAGTGAGAGAGAGAGAAAAAAAGAAGCTGTGAGTGAGAGAGAGAGAGAGAGAAAGAGAAGCTGTGAGTGAGAGAGAGAGAGAAGCTGTGAGTGAGAGTGAGAGAGAAAGAGAAGCTCTGAGTGAGAGAGTGAGAGAAAGAGAAGCTCTGAGTGAGAGAGAGAGAAAGAGAAGCTGTGAGTGAGAGAGAGAAGCTGTGAGTGAGAGAGAGAGAGAAAGAGAAGCTGTGTGAGAGAGAGAATCTGTGAGTGAGAGAGAGAGAGAGAAAGAAAGAGAAGATGTCAGTGAGAGAGGGAGAGAGAGAGAGAAGCTGTGAGTGAGAGAGAGAGAAGCTGTGAGTGAGTGAGAGAGAGAGAGAAGCTGTGAGTGAGAGAGAGAAAGAGAAGCTGTGAGTGAGAGAAAGAGAGAGAGAGAGAAGCTGTGAGTGAGAGAGAGATATAGAGAAGCTGTGAGTTAGAGAGAGAGAGAAAGAGAATCTGTGAGTGAGAGAGAGAGAGAAAGAGAAGCTGTGTGAGAGAGAGAATCTGTGAGTGAGAGAGAGAGAGAGAAAGAAAGAGAAGATGTCAGTGAGTGAGGGAGAGAGAGAAGCTGTGAGTGAGAGAGAGAGAGAAAGAGAAGCTGTGTGAGAGAGAGAATCTGTGAGTGAGAGAGAGAGAGAGAAAGAAAGAGAAGATGTGAGTGAGAGAGAAAGAGAAGCTGTGAGTGAGAGAGTGAGATAAAGAGAAGCTGTGAGTTAGAGAGAGACAGAGAAAGAGAAGCTGTGAGTGAGAGAGAGAGAAAAAAAGAAGCTGTGAGTGAGAGAGAGAGAGAGAAAGAGAAGCTGTGAGTGAGAGAGAGAGAGAGAAGCTGTGAGTGAGAGTGAGAGAAAGAGAAGATGTTAGTGAGAGAGTGAGAGAGAGAAAGAGAAGCTGTGAGTGAGAGAGAGAGAGAGAGAGAGAGAAAGAGAAGTTGTGAGAGAGAGAGAGAGAAAGAGAAGCTGTGAGTGAGAGAGAGAGAAGCTGTGAGTGAGAGAGAGAGAAGATGTGAGTGTGAGATTGAGAGAGAGAAAGAGAAGCTGTGAGTGAGAGAGAGAAGCTGTGAGTGAGAGAGAGAGAAAGAGAAGGTGTGAGTGAGAGAGAGAAAGAGAAGCTGTGAGTGAGAGAGAGAGAGAGAAGCTGTGAGTGAGAGAGAGAGAAGATGTGAGTGTGAGAGAGAAAGAGAAGCTGTGAGTGAGAGAGAGAGAGAAAGAGAAGCTGTGAGTTAGAGAGAGATAAAGAGAAGCTGTGAGTGAGAGAGAGAGAAAGAGAAGCTGTGAGTTAGAGAGAGAGAGAGAGAAAGAGAAGCTGTGAGTGACAGAGAGAGAGAAAGAGAAGCTGTGAGAGAGAAAGAGAAGCTGTGAGTGAGAGAGAGAGAAGCTGTGAGTGAGAGAGAGAGAGAAGATGTGAGTGAGAGAGAGAAAGAGAAAGAGAAACTGTGAGTGAGTGAGAGAGAGAGATAATGAGAAGTTGTGAATGATAGGGAGAGATAAAGAAAATCTGTGAGTGAGAGAGAGAAAAAGAAGCTGGGAGTGAGTAAGAGAGAGAAAGAGAAGCTGTGAGTGTGTGTGAGAGAGAGAAGCTGTGAGAGAGAGAGAGAGAGAGAGAAGCTGTGAGTGCGAGAGAAAGAAAGAAAGAGAAGCTGTGATGAGTGAGAGAGAGAGAGAAAAAAAAAACTGTGAGTGAGAGAGAGAGAGAGAAGGAGAAGCTGTGAGTGAGATAGAGAGAGAGAAAGTGAAGCTGTGAGTGAGAGAGAGAGAGAGAAGCTGTGAGTGAGAGAGAAAGAGAAGCTGTGAGTGAGAGAGAAAGAGAAGCTATGAGTTAGAGAGAGAGAGTGAAAGAGAAGCTGTGAGTGAGAGAGAGAGTGAGGAGCTGTGAGATAGAGAGAGAAAGAGAAGCTGTGTGAGAGAGAGAATCTGTGAGTGAGAGAGAGAGAGAGAAAGAAAGAGATGTGATTGAGAGAGATGGATTAAGCTGTGTGAGAGAGGGAGAGAAAGAGAAGCTGTGAGTGAGAGAGAGAGAGAGAGAAGCTGTGAGTGAGAGAGAGAGAGAAAGAGAAGCTGTGAGAGAGAGAAAGAGAAGCTGTGAGTGAGAGAGAAAGAGAAGCTGTGAGTGAGAGAGAGAGAGAAAGAGAAGCTGTGAGTGAGAGAGAGAGATAGAGAAGCTGTGAGTGAGAGAGAGAGAGAGAAAGAGAAGCTGTGAGAGAGAGAGAAGCTGTGAGTGAGAGAGAAAGAAAGAAATAGAAGCTGTGAGTGAGTGAGAGAGAGAGAAGCTGTGAGTGAGAGAGAGAGAAAGAGAAAGAGAAGCTGTGAGTGAGAGAGAGAGAGAGAAAGAGAAGCTGTGAGAGAGAGAAAGAGAAGCTGTGAGTGAGAGAGAAAGAGAAGCTGTGAGTGAGAGAGAGAGAGAAAGAGAAGCTGTGAGTGAGAGAGAGAGAGAGAAAGAGAAGCTGTGAGTGAGTGAGAGAGAGAAAGAAAGAGAAGCTGTGAGTGAGAGAGAGAGAAGCTGTGAGTGAGAGAGAGAGGGAGAAAGAGAAGCTGTGAGTGAGAGAGAGAGAAAGAGAAGCTGTGAGTGAGAGAGAGAGAGAAAGAGAAGCTGTGTGAGAGAGAGAAGTTGTGAGTGAGTGAGAGAGAGAGAAGCTGTGAGAGAGAGAGAGAGAAGCTGTGAGTGAGAGAGAGAGAGAGAGAAGGAGAAGCTGTGAGTGAGATAGAGAGAGAGAAAGAGAAGCTGTGAGTGAGAGAGAGAGAGAAGCTGTGAGTGAGAGAGAAATAGAAGTTGTGAGTGAGAGAGAAAGAGAAGCTATGAGTTAGAGAGAGAGAGTGAAAGAGAAGCTGTGAGTGAGAGAGAGAGAGTGAGGAGCTGTGCGATAGAGAGAGAAAGAGAAGCTGTGAGTGAGAGAGAGAGAGAGAAACTGTGAGTGAGAGAGAAAGAGAATCTGTGAGTGAGAGAGAAATAGAAGCTGTGTGTGTGTGTGAGAGAGAGAAGCTGTGAGTGAGAGAGAGAGAAAGAGAAGCTGTGAGTGAGAGAGAGAGAGAAAGAAAGAGAAGCTGTGAGTGAGAGAGTGAGAGAGAGAGAGTGAAAGAGAAGTTGTGAGAGAGAGAGAGAAAGAGAAGCTGTGAGTGAGAGAGAGAGAAGCTGTGAGTGAGAGAGAGAGAAGATGTGAGTGTGAGATTGAGAGAGAGAAAGAGAAGCTGTGAGTGAGAGAGAGAAGCTGTGAGTGAGAGAGAGAGAAAGAGAAGGTGTGAGTGAGAGAGAGAAAGAGAAGCTGTGAGTGAGAGAGAGAGAGAAGCTGTGAGTGAGAGAGAGAGAGAAGATGTGAGTGTGAGAGAGAAAGAGAAGCTGTGAGTGAGAGAGAGAGAGAAAGAGAAGCTGTGAGTTAGAGAGAGATAAAGAGAAGCTGTGAGTGAGAGAGAGAGAAAGAGAAGCTGTGAGTTAGAGAGAGAGAGAGAGAAAGAGAAGCTGTGAGTGAGAGAGAGAGAGAAAGAGAAGCTGTGAGAGAGAAAGAGAAGCTGTGAGTGAGAGAGAGAGAAGCTGTGAGTGAGAGAGAGAGAGAAGATGTGAGTGAGAGAGAGAAAGAGAAAGAGAAACTGTGAGTGAGTGAGAGAGAGAGATAATGAGAAGTTGTGAATGATAGAGAGAGATAAAGAAAATCTGTGAGTGAGAGAGAGAAAAAGAAGCTGGGAGTGAGTAAGAGAGAGAAAGAGAAGCTGTGAGTGTGTGTGAGAGAGAGAAGCTGTGTGAGAGAGAGAGAGAGAGAGAGAAGCTGTGAGTGCGAGAGAAAGAAAGAAAGAGAAGCTGTGATGAGTGAGAGAGAGAGAGAAAAAAACTGTGAGTGAGAGAGAGAGAGAAGGAGAAGCTGTGAGTGAGATAGAGAGAGAGAAAGAGAAGCTGTGAGTGAGTGAGAGAGAGAGAAGCTGTGAGTGAGAGAGAAAGAGAAGCTGTGAGTGAGAGAGAAAGAGAAGCTATGAGTTAGAGAGAGAGAGTGAAAGAGAAGCTGTGAGTGAGAGAGAGAGAGTGAGGAGCTGTGAGATAGAGAGAGAAAGAGAAGCTGTGAGTGAGAGAGAGAGAGAGAGAAACTGTGAGTGAGAGAGAAAGAGAAGTTGTGAGTGAGAGAGAAATAGAAGCTGTATGTGTGTGAGAGAGAGAGAAGCTGTGTGAGAGAGAGAGAGAAAGAGAAGCTGTGAGTGAGAGAGAGAGAGAAAGAGAAGCTGTGAGTGAGAGAGTGAGATAAAGAGAAGCTGTGAGTTAGAGAGAGACAGAGAAAGAGAAGCTGTGAGTGAGAGAGAGAAAAAAAGAAGCTGTGAGTGAGAGAGAGAGAGAGAGAAAGAGAAGCTGTGAGTGAGAGAGAGAGAGAAGCTGTGAGTGAGAGTGAGAGAGAAAGAGAAGCTCTGAGTGAGAGAGTGAGAGAAAGAGAAGCTCTGAGTGAGAGAGAGAGAAAGAGAAGCTGTGAGTGAGAGAGAGAAGCTGTGAGTGAGAGAGAGAGAGAAAGAGAAGCTGTGTGAGAGAGAGAATCTGTGAGTGAGAGAGAGAGAGAAAGAAAGAGAAGATGTCAGTGAGTGAGGGAGAGAGAGAGAAGCTGTGAGTGAGAGAGAGAGAGAAAGAGAAGCTGTGTGAGAGAGAGAATCTTTGAGTGAGAGAGAGAGAGAGAAAGAAAGAGAAGATGTGAGTGAGAGAGAAAGAGAAGCTGTGAGTGAGAGAGAGAGAGAAAGAGAAGCTGTGAGTGAGAGAGAGAGAAAGAGAAGCTGTGAGTGAGAGAGAGAGAGAAAGAGAAGCTGTGTGAGAGAGAGAATCTGTGAGTGAGAGAGAGAGAGAGAAAGAAAGAGAAGATGTCAGTGAGAGAGGGAGAGAGAGAGAGAAGCTGTGAGTGAGAGAGAGAGAAGCTGTGAGTGAGTGAGAGAGAGAGAAAGAGAAGGTGTGAGTGAGAGAGAGAGAGAGAAAGAGAAGGTGTGAGTGAGAGAGAGAGAAAGAGAAGCTGTGAGAGAGAGAAAGAGAAGCTGTGAGTGAGAGAGCGAGAGAAAGAGAAGCTGTGAGTGAGAGAGAGAGAAAGAGAAGCTGTGAGTGAGAGAGAGAAAGAGAAGCTGTGTGAGAGAGAGAATCTGTGAGTGAGAGAGAGAGAGAAGCTGTGAGTGAGAGAGAAATAGAAGTTGTGAGTGAGAGAGAAAGAGAAGCTATGAGTTAGAGAGAGAGAGTGAAAGAGAAGCTGTGAGTGAGAGAGAGAGAGTGAGGAGCTGTGCGATAGAGAGAGAAAGAGAAGCTGTGAGTGAGAGAGAGAGAGAGAAACTGTGAGTGAGAGAGAAAGAGAATCTGTGAGTGAGAGAGAAATAGAAGCTGTGTGTGTGTGTGAGAGAGAGAAGCTGTGAGTGAGAGAGAGAGAAAGAGAAGCTGTGAGTGAGAGAGAGAGAGAAAGAGAAGCTGTGAGTGAGAGAGTGAGAGAGAGAGAGTGAAAGAGAAGTTGTGAGAGAGAGAGAGAAAGAGAAGCTGTGAGTGAGAGAGAGAGAAGCTGTGAGTGAGAGAGAGAGAAGATGTGAGTGTGAGATTGAGAGAGAGAAAGAGAAGCTGTGAGTGAGAGAGAGAAGCTGTGAGTGAGAGAGAGAGAAAGAGAAGGTGTGAGTGAGAGAGAGAAAGAGAAGCTGTGAGTGAGAGAGAGAGAGAAGCTGTGAGTGAGAGAGAGAGAGAAGATGTGAGTATGAGAGAGAAAGAGAAGCTGTGAGTGAGAGAGAGAGAGAAAGAGAAGCTGTGAGTTAGAGAGAGATAAAGAGAAGCTGTGAGTGAGAGAGAGAGAAAGAGAAGCTGTGAGTTAGAGAGAGAGAGAGAGAAAGAGAAGCTGTGAGTGAGAGAGAGAGAGAAAGAGAAGCTGTGAGAGAGAAAGAGAAGCTGTGAGTGAGAGAGAGAGAAGCTGTGAGTGAGAGAGAGAGAGAAGATGTGAGTGAGAGAGAGAAAGAGAAAGAGAAACTGTGAGTGAGTGAGAGAGAGAGATAATGAGAAGTTGTGAATGATAGAGAGAGATAAAGAAAATCTGTGAGTGAGAGAGAGAAAAAGAAGCTGGGAGTGAGTAAGAGAGAGAAAGAGAAGCTGTGAGTGTGTGTGAGAGAGAGAAGCTGTGAGAGAGAGAGAGAGAGAGAGAGAAGCTGTGAGTGCGAGAGAAAGAAAGAAAGAGAAGCTGTGATGAGTGAGAGAGAGAGAGAAAAAAACTGTGAGTGAGAGAGAGAGAGAGAAGGAGAAGCTGTGAGTGAGATAGAGAGAGAGAAAGAGAAGCTGTGAGTGAGTGAGAGAGAGAGAAGCTGTGAGTGAGAGAGAAAGAGAAGCTGTGAGTGAGAGAGAAAGAGAAGCTATGAGTTAGAGAGAGAGAGTGAAAGAGAAGCTGTGAGTGAGAGAGAGAGTGAGGAGCTGTGAGATAGAGAGAGAAAGAGAAGCTGTGAGTGAGAGAGAGAGAGAGAGAAACTGTGAGTGAGAGAGAAAGAGAAGTTGTGAGTGAGAGAGAAATAGAAGCTGTATGTGTGTGAGAGAGAGAGAAGCTGTGTGAGAGAGAGAGAGAAAGAGAAGCTGTGAGTGAGAGAGAGAGAGAAAGAGAAGCTGTGAGTGAGAGAGTGAGATAAAGAGAAGCTGTGAGTTAGAGAGAGACAGAGAAAGAGAAGCTGTGAGTGAGAGAGAGAAAAAAAGAAGCTGTGAGTGAGAGAGAGAGAGAGAGAAAGAGAAGCTGTGAGTGAGAGAGAGAGAGAAGCTGTGAGTGAGAGTGAGAGAGAAAGAGAAGCTCTGAGTGAGAGAGTGAGAGAAAGAGAAGCTCTGAGTGAGAGAGAGAGAAAGAGAAGCTGTGAGTGAGAGAGAGAAGCTGTGAGTGAGAGAGAGAGAGAAAGAGAAGCTGTGTGAGAGAGAGAATCTGTGAGTGAGAGAGAGAGAGAGAAAGAAAGAGAAGATGTCAGTGAGTGAGGGAGAGAGAGAGAAGCTGTGAGTGAGAGAGAGAGAGAAAGAGAAGCTGTGTGAGAGAGAGAATCTTTGAGTGAGAGAGAGAGAGAGAAAGAAAGAGAAGCTGTGAGTGAGAGAGAAAGAGAAAGAGAAGCTGTGAGTGAGAGAGAGAGAAAGAGAAGCTGTGAGTGAGAGAGAGAGAAAGAGAAGCTGTGTGAGAGAGAGAATCTGTGAGTGAGAGAGAGAGAGAGAAAGAAAGAGAAGATGTCAGTGAGAGAGGGAGAGAGAGAGAGAAGCTGTGAGTGAGAGAGAGAGAAGCTGTGAGTGAGTGAGAGAGAGAGAAAGAGAAGGTGTGAGTGAGAGAGAGAGAGAGAAAGAGAAGGTGTGAGTGAGAGAGAGAGAGAAAGAGAAGCTGTGAGAGAGAGAAAGAGAAGCTGTGAGTGAGAGAGCGAGAGAAAGAGAAGCTGTGAGTGAGAGAGAGAGAAAGAGAAGCTGTGAGTGAGAGAGAGAAAGAGAAGCTGTGTGAGAGAGAGAATCTGTGAGTGAGAGAGAGAGAGAAAGAAAGAGAAGATGTCAGTGAGAGAGGGAGAGAGAGAGAGAAGCTGTGAGTGAGAGAGAGAGAGAAAGATAAGCTGTGTGAGAGAGGGAGGGAAAGAGAAGCTGTGAGTGAGAGAGAGAGAGAGAGTGAGAAGCTGTGAGTGAGAGAGAGAGAGAGAAGATGTGAGTGGAGAGTGTGAGAGAGAAAGAGGTGTGAGTGAGAGAGAGAGAGAGAGAAAGAGAAGCTGTGAGTGAGAGAGAGAGAAAGGTAAGCTGTGAGAGAGAGAGAGAAGCTGTGAGTGAGAGAGAAAGAAAGAAATAGAAGCTGTGAGTGAGTGAGAGAGAGAAGCTGTGAATGAGAGAGAGAGAAGCTGTGTGTGTGTGAGAGAGAGAGAAGCTGTGAGTGAGAGAGAGAGAGAGAAAGAGAAGCTGTGAGAGAGAGAAAGAGAAGCTGTGAGTGAGAGAGAAAGAGAAGCTGTGAGTGAGAGAGAGAGAGAGAAAGAGAAGCTGTGAGATAGAGAGAGAGAAAGAGAAGCTGTGAGTGAGAGAGAGAGAGAGAAAGAGAAGCTGTGTGTGAGAGAGAGAGAAGCTGTGAGTGAGAGAGAAAGAAAGAAATAGAAGCTGTGAGTGAGTGAGAGAGAGAGAAGCTGTGAGTGAGAGAGAGAGAGAAGCTGTGAGTGAGAGAGAAAGGGAAAGAGAGGCTGTGTGAGAGAGAGAGAGAGAAAGAGAAGGTGTGAGTGAGAGAGAGAGAGAAAGAGAAGCTGTGAGAGAGAGAGAGAAGCTGTGAGTGAGAGAGAAAGAAAGAAATAGAAGCTGTGAGTGAGTGAGAGAGAGAGAAGCTGTGAGTGAGAGAGAGAGAGAAGCTGTGAGTGAGTGAGAGAGAGAAAGAGAAGCTGTGAGTGAGAGGGAGAGAGAGAAACAGAAGCTGTGAGAGAGAGAAAGAGAAGCTGTGAGTGAGAGAGAGAGAAGCTGTGTGTGTGTGAGAGAGAGAGAAGCTGTGAGTGAGAGAGAGAGAGAGAAAGAGAAGCTGTGAGAGAGAGAAAGAGAAGCTGTGAGTGAGAGAGAAAGAGAAGCTGTGAGTGAGAGAGAGAGAGAGAAAGAGAAGCTGTGAGATAGAGAGAGAGAAAGAGAAGCTGTGAGTGAGAGAGAGAGAGAGAAAGAGAAGCTGTGTGTGAGAGAGAGAGAAGCTGTGAGTGAGAGAGAAAGAAAGAAATAGAAGCTGTGAGTGAGTGAGAGAGAGAGAAGCTGTGAGTGAGAGAGAGAGAGAAGCTGTGAGTGAGAGAGAAAGGGAAAGAGAGGCTGTGTGAGAGAGAGAGAGAGAAAGAGAAGGTGTGAGTGAGAGAGAGAGAGAAAGAGAAGCTGTGAGAGAGAGAGAGAAGCTGTGAGTGAGAGAGAAAGAAAGAAATAGAAGCTGTGAGTGAGTGAGAGAGAGAGAAGCTGTGAGTGAGAGAGAGAGAGAAGCTGTGAGTGAGTGAGAGAGAGAAAGAGAAGCTGTGAGTGAGAGGGAGAGAGAGAAACAGAAGCTGTGAGAGAGAGAAAGAGAAGCTGTGAGTGAGAGAGAAAGAGAAGCTGTGAGTGAGAGAGAGAGAGAAAGAGAAGCTGTGAGTGAGAGAGAGAGAGAGAGAGAAGCTGTGAGTGAGAGAGAGAGAGAAAGAAAGAGAAGCTGTGAGTGAGAGAGAGAGAAGCTGTGAGAGAGAGAGGGAGAAAGAGAAGCTGTGAGTGAGAGAGAGAGAAAGAGAAGCTGTGAGTGAGAGAGAGAGAGAGAGAAAGAGAAGCTGTGAGAGAGAGAGAAGTTGTGAGTGAGTGAGAGAGAGAGAAGCTGTGTGTGAGAGAGAGAGAAGCTGTGAGTGAGAGAGAGAGAGAGAAGGAGAAGCTGTGAGTGAGATAGAGAGAGAGAAAGAGAAGCTGTGAGTGAGAGAGAGAGAGAAGCTGTGAGTGAGAGAGAAAGAGAAGTGAGTGAGAGAGAAAGAGAAGCTATGAGTTAGAGAGAGAGAGTGAAAGAGAAGCTGTGAGTGAGAGAGAGAGAGAGTGAGGAGCTGTGAGATAGAGAGAGAAAGAGAAGCTGTGAGTGAGAGAGAGAGAGAGAAACTGTGAGTGAGAGAGAAAGAGAAGCTGTGAGTGAGAGAGAAAGAGAAGCTGTGTGTGTGTGAGAGAGAAAGAAGCTGTGAGTGAGAGAGAGAGAAAGAGAAGCTGTGAGTGAGAGAGAGAGAAAGAGAAGCTGTGAGTGAGAGCGTGAGATAAAGAGAAGCTGTGAGTTAGAGAGAGAGAGAAAGAGAAGCTGTGTGTGTGTGAGAGAGAAGCTGTGAGTGAGAGAGAGAGGGAGAAATTGAAGCGGTGAGTGAGAGAGAGAGAGAATGAGAAGGTGTGAGAGAGAGAGAGAGAAAAAAAGAATCTGTGAGTGAGAGAGAGAGAGAAGCTGTGAGTGAGAGAGAGATAAAGAGAAGCTGTGAGTTAGAGAGAGACAGAGAAAGAGAAGCTGTGAGTGAGAGAGAGAGAGAAAGAGAAGCTGTGTGTGTGTGAGAGAGAGAAGCTGTGAGTGAGAGAGAGAGAGAAAGAGAAGATGTTAGTGAGAGAGTGAGAGAGAGAAAGAGAAGCTGTGAGTGAGAGAGAGAGAAGCTGTGAGTGAGAGAGAGAGAGAGAAAGAGAAGGTGTGTGTGAGAGAGAGAAAGAGAAGCTGTGAGTGAGAGAGAGAGAGAAGATAAGAGTGAGAGAGAGAGAGAAGATGTGAGTGAGAGAGAGAAAGAGAAAGAGAAGCTGTGAGTGAGTGAGAGAGAGTGATAAAGAGAAGCTGTGAGTGATAGAGAGAGATAAAGAAACGCTGTGAGTGAGAGAGAGAAAGAGAAGCTGGGAGTGAGTAAGAGAGAGAAAGAGAAGCTGTGAGTGAGAGAGAGAGAGAGAAGCTGTGAGTGAGAGAGAGAGAGAAGCTGTGAGTGAGAGAAGAAAGAAAGAAAGAGAAACTGTGAGTGAGTGAGAGAGAGAAACTTTGAGTGAGAGAGAGAGAGAGAAAGAGAAGCTGTGAGTGAGAGAGAGAAAGAAAGAGAAGCTGTGAGTGAGAGAGAGAGAGAAGCTGTGAGTGAGAGTGAGATGGAGAAAGAGAAGCTGTGTGAGAGAGAGAAAGAAAGAGAAGCTATGAGCGAGCGAGAGAGAGAAGCTGTGAGTGAGAGAGAGAGGGAGAAAGAGAAGCTGTGAGTGAGAAGAGAGGGAAAGAGAAGCTGTGAGTGAGAAAGAGAGACAGAGAAAGAGAAGCTGTGAGTGAGAGAGAGAGAGCTAGAAGCTGTGAGTGAGTGAGAGAGAGAAAGAGAAGCTGTGAGTGCGAGAGAGAGAGAAAGAGAAGCTGTGAGTGAGAGAGAGATAAAGAGAAGCTGTGAGTTAGAGAGAGAGAGAGAAAGAGAAGCTGTGAGTGAGTGAGAGAGAGAAAAGAGAATCTCTGAGTGAGAGAGTGAGAGAAGCTGTGAGTAAGAGAGAGAAAGAGAAGCTGTGAGTGAGAGAGAGATAAAGAGAAGCTGTGAGTTAGAGAGAGATAGAGAAAGAGCTGTGAGTGAGAGAGAGAGAGAAAGAGAATCTGTGAGAGAGAGAGAGAAGCTGTGAGTGAGAGAGAGAGAAAGAGAAGATGTTAGTGAGTGAGTGAGAGAGAGAAAGAGAAGTTGTGAGTGAGAGAGGGAGAGAGAGAGAAAGAGAAGTTGTGAGAGAGAGAGAGAGAAAGAGAAGCTGTGAGTGAGAGAGAGAGAGAAGCTGTGATTGAGAGAGAGAAGATGTGAGTGTGAGATTGAGAGAGAGAAAGAGAAGCTGTGAGTGAGAGAGAGAAGCTGTGAGTGAGAGAGAGAGAAAGAGAAGGTGTGAGTGAGAGAGAGAAAGAGAAGCTGTGAGTGAGAGAGAGAGAGAAGCTGTGAGTGAGAGAGAGATAAGATGTGAGTGAGAGAGAGAAAGAGAAGCTGTGAGTGAGAGAGAGAGAGAAAGAGAAGCTGTGAGTGAGAGAGAGACAGAGAAAGAGAAGCTGTGAGTGAGAGAGAGAGAGAAAGAGAAGCTGTGAGTTAGAGAGAGAGAGAGAAAGAGAAGCTGTGAGTGAGAGAGAGAGAGAAAGAGAAGCTGTGAGTTAGAGAGAGAGAGAAAGAGAAGCTGTGAGTGAGAGAGAGAGAAGCTGTGAGTGAGAGAGAGAGAGAAGATGTGAGTGAGAGAGAGAAAGAGAAAGAGAAACTGTGAGTGAGTGAGAGAGAGAGATAATGAGAAGCTGTGAATGATAGAGAGAGATAAAGAAAAGCTGTGAGTGAGAGAGAGAAAGAGAAGCTGGGAGTGAGTAAGAGAGAGAAAAAGAAGCTGTGAGTGTGTGAGAGAGAGGGAAGCTGTGAGTGAGAGAGAGAGAGAAAGAGAAGCTGTGAGTTAGAGAGAGATAAAGAGAAGCTGTGAGTGAGAGAGAGAGAGAGAAGCTGTGAGTGAGAGAGAGAGAGAGAAAGAGAAGCTGTGAGAGAGAGAAAGAGAAGCTGTGAGTGAGAGAGAAAGAGAAGCTGTGAGTGAGAGAGAGAGAAAGAGAAGCTGTGAGTGAGAGAGAGAGAAAGAGAAGCTGTGAGTGAGAGAGAGAGAGAGAGAGAAAGAGAAGCTGTGTGTGAGAGAGAGAGAAGCTGTGAGTGAGAGAGAAAGAAAGAAATAGAAGCTGTGAGTGAGTGAGAGAGAGAGAAGCTGTGAGTGAGAGAGAGAGAGAGAAGCTGTGAGTGAGAGAGAGAGAGAAAGAGAAGCTGTGTGAGAGAGAGAATCTGTGAGTGAGAGAGAGAGAGAGAAAGAAAGAGAAGATGTCAGTGAGAGAGGGAGAGAGAGAGAGAAGCTGTGAGTGAGAGAGAGAGAAGCTGTGAGTGAGTGAGAGAGAGAGAAAGAGAAGGTGTGAGTGAGAGAGAGAGAGAGAAAGAGAAGGTGTGAGTGAGAGAGAGAGAGAAAGAGAAGCTGTGAGAGAGAGAAAGAGAAGCTGTGAGTGAGAGAGCGAGAGAAAGAGAAGCTGTGAGAGAGAGAGAGAGAAAGAGAAGCTGTGAGTGAGAGAGAGAAAGAGAAGCTGTGTGAGAGAGAGAATCTGTGAGTGAGAGAGAGAGAGAAAGAAAGAGAAGATGTCAGTGAGAGAGGGAGAGAGAGAGAGAAGCTGTGAGTGAGAGAGAGAGAGAAAGATAAGCTGTGTGAGAGAGGGAGGGAAAGAGAAGCTGTGAGTGAGAGAGAGAGAGAGAGTGAGAAGCTGTGAGTGAGAGAGAGAGAGAGAAGATGTGAGTGGAGAGTGTGAGAGAGAAAGAGGTGTGAGTGAGAGAGAGAGAGAGAGAAAGAGAAGCTGTGAGTGAGAGAGAGAGAAAGGTAAGCTGTGAGAGAGAGAGAGAAGCTGTGAGTGAGAGAGAAAGAAAGAAATAGAAGCTGTGAGTGAGTGAGAGAGAGAAGCTGTGAATGAGAGAGAGAGAAGCTGTGAGTGTGTGTGAGAGAGAGAGAAGCTGTGAGTGAGAGAGAGAGAGAAAGAGAAGCTGTGAGAGAGAGAAAGAGAAGCTGTGAGTGAGAGAGAAAGAGAAGCTGTGAGTGAGAGAGAGAGAGAGAAAGAGAAGCTGTGAGTGAGAGAGAGAGAAAGAGAAGCTGTGAGTGAGAGAGAGAGAGAGAAAGAGAAGCTGTGTGAGAGAGAGAGAGAAGCTGTGAGTGAGAGAGAAAGAAAGAAATAGAAGCTGTGAGTGAGTGAGAGAGAGAGAAGCTGTGAGTGAGAGAGAGAGAGAAGCTGTGAGTGAGAGAGAAAGGGAAAGAGAGGCTGTGTGAGAGAGAGAGAGAGAAAGAGAAGGTGTGAGTGAGAGAGAGAGAGAAAGAGAAGCTGTGAGAGAGAGAGAGAAGCTGTGAGTGAGAGAGAAAGAAAGAAATAGAAGCTGTGAGTGAGTGAGAGAGAGAGAAGCTGTGAGTGAGAGAGAGAGAGAAGCTGTGAGTGAGTGAGAGAGAGAAAGAGAAGCTGTGAGTGAGAGGGAGAGAGAGAAAGAGAAGCTGTGAGAGAGAGAAAGAGAAGCTGTGAGTGAGAGAGAAAGAGAAGCTGTGAGTGAGAGAGAGAGAGAAAGAGAAGCTGTGAGTGAGAGAGAGAGAGAGAGAGAAGCTGTGAGTGAGAGAGAGAGAGAAAGAAAGAGAAGCTGTGAGTGAGAGAGAGAGAAGCTGTGAGAGAGAGAGGGAGAAAGAGAAGCTGTGAGTGAGAGAGAGAGAAAGAGAAGCTGTGAGTGAGAGAGAGAGAGAGAGAAAGAGAAGCTGTGAGAGAGAGAGAAGTTGTGAGTGAGTGAGAGAGAGAGAAGCTGTGTGTGAGAGAGAGAGAAGCTGTGAGTGAGAGAGAGAGAGAGAAGGAGAAGCTGTGAGTGAGATAGAGAGAGAGAAAGAGAAGCTGTGAGTGAGAGAGAGAGAGAAGCTGTGAGTGAGAGAGAAAGAGAAGTGAGTGAGAGAGAAAGAGAAGCTATGAGTTAGAGAGAGAGAGTGAAAGAGAAGCTGTGAGTGAGAGAGAGAGAGAGTGAGGAGCTGTGAGATAGAGAGAGAAAGAGAAGCTGTGAGTGAGAGAGAGAGAGAGAAACTGTGAGTGAGAGAGAAAGAGAAGCTGTGAGTGAGAGAGAAAGAGAAGCTGTGTGTGTGTGAGAGAGAAAGAAGCTGTGAGTGAGAGAGAGAGAAAGAGAAGCTGTGAGTGAGAGAGAGAGAAAGAGAAGCTGTGAGTGAGAGAGTGAGATAAAGAGAAGCTGTGAGTTAGAGAGAGAGAGAAAGAGAAGCTGTGTGTGTGTGAGAGAGAAGCTGTGAGTGAGAGAGAGAGGGAGAAATTGAAGCGGTGAGTGAGAGAGAGAGAGAAAGAGAAGGTGTGAGAGAGAGAGAGAGAAAAAAAGAATCTGTGAGTGAGAGAGAGAGAGAAGCTGTGAGTGAGAGAGAGATAAAGAGAAGCTGTGAGTTAGAGAGAGACAGAGAAAGAGAAGCTGTGAGTGAGAGAGAGAGAGAAAGAGAAGCTGTGTGTGTGTGAGAGAGAGAAGCTGTGAGTGAGAGAGAGAGAGAAAGAGAAGATGTTAGTGAGAGAGTGAGAGAGAGAAAGAGAAGCTGTGAGTGAGAGAGAGAGAAGCTGTGAGTGAGAGAGAGAGAGAGAAAGAGAAGGTGTGTGTGAGAGAGAGAAAGAGAAGCTGTGAGTGAGAGAGAGAGAGAAGATAAGAGTGAGAGAGAGAGAGAAGATGTGAGTGAGAGAGAGAAAGAGAAAGAGAAGCTGTGAGTGAGTGAGAGAGAGTGATAAAGAGAAGCTGTGAGTGATAGAGAGAGATAAAGAAACGCTGTGAGTGAGAGAGAGAAAGAGAAGCTGGGAGTGAGTAAGAGAGAGAAAGAGAAGCTGTGAGTGAGAGAGAGAGAGAAGCTGTGAGTGAGAGAGAGAGAGAGAAGCTGTGAGTGAGAGAAGAAAGAAAGAAAGAGAAACTGTGAGTGAGTGAGAGAGAGAAACTTTGAGTGAGAGAGAGAGAGAGAAAGAGAAGCTGTGAGTGAGAGAGAGAAAGAAAGAGAAGCTGTGAGTGTGAGAGAGAGAGAAGCTGTGAGTGAGAGTGAGATGGAGAAAGAGAAGCTGTGTGAGAGAGAGAAAGAAAGAGAAGCTATGAGCGAGCGAGAGAGAGAAGCTGTGAGTGAGAGAGAGAGGGAGAAAGAGAAGCTGTGAGTGAGAAGAGAGGGAAAGAGAAGCTGTGAGTGAGAAAGAGAGACAGAGAAAGAGAAGCTGTGAGTGAGAGAGAGAGAGCTAGAAGCTGTGAGTGAGTGAGAGAGAGAAAGAGAAGCTGTGAGTGCGAGAGAGAGAGAAAGAGAAGCTGTGAGTGAGAGAGAGATAAAGAGAAGCTGTGAGTTAGAGAGAGAGAGAGAAAGAGAAGCTGTGAGTGAGTGAGAGAGAGAAAAGAGAATCTCTGAGTGAGAGAGTGAGAGAAGCTGTGAGTAAGAGAGAGAAAGAGAAGCTGTGAGTGAGAGAGAGATAAAGAGAAGCTGTGAGTTAGAGAGAGATAGAGAAAGAGCTGTGAGTGAGAGAGAGAGAGAAAGAGAATCTGTGAGAGAGAGAGAGAAGCTGTGAGTGAGAGAGAGAGAAAGAGAAGATGTTAGTGAGTGAGTGAGAGAGAGAAAGAGAAGTTGTGAGTGAGAGAGGGAGAGAGAGAGAAAGAGAAGTTGTGAGAGAGAGAGAGAGAAAGAGAAGCTGTGAGTGAGAGAGAGAGAGAAGCTGTGATTGAGAGAGAGAAGATGTGAGTGTGAGATTGAGAGAGAGAAAGAGAAGCTGTGAGTGAGAGAGAGAAGCTGTGAGTGAGAGAGAGAGAAAGAGAAGGTGTGAGTGAGAGAGAGAAAGAGAAGCTGTGAGTGAGAGAGAGAGAGAAGCTGTGAGTGAGAGAGAGATAAGATGTGAGTGAGAGAGAGAAAGAGAAGCTGTGAGTGAGAGAGAGAGAGAAAGAGAAGCTGTGAGTGAGAGAGAGACAGAGAAAGAGAAGCTGTGAGTGAGAGAGAGAGAGAAAGAGAAGCTGTGAGTTAGAGAGAGAGAGAGAAAGAGAAGCTGTGAGTGAGAGAGAGAGAGAAGGAGAAGCTGTGAGTTAGAGAGAGAGAGAAAGAGAAGCTGTGAGTGAGAGAGAGAGAAGCTGTGAGTGAGAGAGAGAGAGAAGATGTGAGTGAGAGAGAGAAAGAGAAAGAGAAACTGTGAGTGAGTGAGAGAGAGAGATAATGAGAAGCTGTGAATGATAGAGAGAGATAAAGAAAAGCTGTGAGTGAGAGAGAGAAAGAGAAGCTGGGAGTGAGTAAGAGAGAGAAAAAGAAGCTGTGAGTGTGTGAGAGAGAGGGAAGCTGTGAGTGAGAGAGAGAGAGAAAGAGAAGCTGTGAGTTAGAGAGAGATAAAGAGAAGCTGTGAGTGAGAGAGAGAGAGACGCTGTGAGTGAGAGAGAGAGAGAGAAAGAGAAGCTGTGAGAGAGAGAAAGAGAAGCTGTGAGTGAGAGAGAAAGAGAAGCTGTGAGTGAGAGAGAGAGAAAGAGAAGCTGTGAGTGAGAGAGAGAGAAAGAGAAGCTGTGAGTGAGAGAGAGAGAGAGAGAGAAAGAGAAGCTGTGTGTGAGAGAGAGAGAAGCTGTGAGTGAGAGAGAAAGAAAGAAATAGAAGCTGTGAGTGAGTGAGAGAGAGAGAAGCTGTGAGTGAGAGAGAGAGAGAGAAGCTGTGAGTGAGAGAGAAAGGGAAAGAGAGGCTGTGTGTGAGAGAGAGAGAAAGAGAAGGTGTGAGTGAGAGAGAGAGAAAGAGAAGCTGTGTGAGAGAGAGAGAAGCTGTGAGTGAGAGAGAAAGAAAGAAATAGAAGCTGTGAGTGAGTGAGAGAGAGAGAAGCTGTGAGTGAGAGAGAGAGAGAAGCTGTGAGTGAGTGAGAGAGAGAGAAAGAGAAGCTGTGAGTGAGAGAGAGAGAGAGAAAGAGAAGCTGTGTGAGAGAGAAAGAGAAGCTGTGAGTGAGAGAGAAAGAGAAGCTGTGAGTGAGAGAGAGAGAGAAAGAGAAGCTGTGAGTGAGAGAGAGAGTGAAGCTGTGAGTGAGAGAGAGAAAGAGAAGCTGTGTGTGAGAGAAAGAGAGAGAGAGAGAAGCTGTGAGTGAGAGAGAGATATAGAGAAGCTGTGAGTTAGAGAGAGAGAGAAAGAGAAGCTGTGAGTGAGAGAGAGAGAGAAAAAGAAGCTGTGTGAGATAGAGAAGCTGTGAGTGAGAGAGAGAGAGAGAAAGAAAGAGAAGATGTCAGTGAGTGAGGGAGAGAGAGAGAGAAGCTGTGAGTGAGAGAGAGAGAGAAAGAGAAGCTGTGTGAGAGAGAGAATCTGTGAGTGAGAGAGAGAGAGAGAAAGAAAGAGAAGATGTGAGTGAGAGAGAAAGATAAGCTGTGTGAGAGAGGGAGAGAAAGAGAAGCTGTGAGTGAGAGAGAGAGAGAGTGAGAAGCTGTGAGTGAGAGAGAGAGAGAGAGAGAAGATGTGAGTGAGAGAGTGAGAGAGAGAAAGTGGTGTGAGTGAGAGAGAGAGAGAGAAAGAGAAGCTGTGAGTGAGAGAGAGAGAGAGAGAGAAAGAGAAGCTGTGTGAGAGAGAGAGAGAAGCTGTGAGTGAGAGAGAAAGAAAGAAATAGAAGCTGTGAGTGAGTGAGAGAGAGAGAAGCTGTGAGTGAGAGAGAGAGAGAAGCTGTGAGTGAGAGAGAGAGAGAAAGAGAAGCTGTGAGAGAGAGAAAGAGAAGCTGTGAGTGAGAGAGAAAGAGAAGCTGTGAGTGAGAGAGAGAGAGAAAGAGAAGCTGTGAGTGAGAGAGAGAGAAAGAGAAGCTGTGAGTGAGAGAGAGAGAGAAAGAGAAGCTGTGAGAGAGAGAGAAGCTGTGAGTGAGAGAGAAAGAAAGAAATAGAAGCTGTGAGTGATTGAGAGAGAGAGAAGCTGTGAGTGAGAGAGAGAGAAAGAGAAAGAGAAGCTGTGAGTGAGAGAGAGAGAGAAAGAGAAGCTGTGAGAGAGAGAAAGAGAAGCTGTGAGTGAGAGAGAAAGAGAAGCTGTGAGTGAGAGAGAGAGAGAAAGAGAAGCTGTGAGTGAGAGAGAGAGAGAGAGAAAGAGAAGCTGTGAGTGAGTGAGAGAGAGAAAGAAAGAGAAGCTGTGAGTGAGAGAGAGAGAAGCTGTGAGTGAGAGAGAGAGGGAGAAAGAGAAGCTGTGAGTGAGAGAGAGAGAAAGAGAAGCTGTGAGTGAGAGAGAGAGAGAGAAAGAGAAGCTGTGTGAGAGAGAGAAGTTGTGAGTGAGTGAGAGAGAGAAGCTGTGAGAGAGAGAGAGAGAAGCTGTGAGTGAGAGAGAGAGAGAGAGAAGGAGAAGCTGTGAGTGAGATAGAGAGAGAGAAAGAGAAGCTGTGAGTGAGAGAGAGAGAGAAGCTGTGAGTGAGAGAGAAATAGAAGTTGTGAGTGAGAGAGAAAGAGAAGCTATGAGTTAGAGAGAGAGAGTGAAAGAGAAGCTGTGAGTGAGAGAGAGAGAGTGAGGAGCTGTGAGATAGAGAGAGAAAGAGAAGCTGTGAGTGAGAGAGAGAGAGAGAAACTGTGAGTGAGAGAGAAAGAGAATCTGTGAGTGAGAGAGAAATAGAAGCTGTGTGTGTGTGAGAGAGAGAGAAGCTGTGAGTGAGAGAGAGAGAAAGAGAAGGTGTGAGTGAGAGAGAGAAAGAGAAGCTGTGAGTGAGAGAGAGAGAGAAGCTGTGAGTGAGAGAGAGAGATAAGATGTGAGTGAGAGAGAGAAAGAGAAGCTGTGAGTGAGAGAGAGAGAGAAAGAGAAGCTGTGAGTGAGAGAGAGACAGAGAAAGAGAAGCTGTGAGTGAGAGAGAGAGAGAAAGAGAAGCTGTGAGTTAGAGAGAGAGAGAGAAAGAGAAGCTGTGAGTGAGAGAGAGAGAGAAAGAGAAGCTGTGAGTTAGAGAGAGAGAGAGAAAGATAAGCTGTGAGTGAGAGAGAGAGAAGCTGTGAGTGAGAGAGAGAGAGAAGATGTGAGTGAGAGAGAGAAAGAGAAAGAGAAACTGTGAGTGAGTGAGAGAGAGAGATAATGAGAAGCTGTGAATGATAGAGAGAGATAAAGAAAAGCTGTGAGTGAGAGAGAGAAAGAGAAGCTGGGAGTGAGTAAGAGAGAGAAAAAGAAGCTGTGAGTGTGTGAGAGAGAGGGAAGCTGTGAGTGAGAGAGAGAGAGAAAGAGAAGCTGTGAGTTAGAGAGAGATAAAGAGAAGCTGTGAGTGAGAGAGAGAGAGAGAGAAGCTGTAAGTGAGAGAGAGAGAGAGAAAGAGAAGCTGTGAGAGAGAGAAAGAGAAGCTGTGAGTGAGAGAGAAAGAGAAGCTGTGAGTGAGAGAGAGAGAGAAAGAGAAGCTGTGAGTGAGAGAGAGAGAAAGAGAAGCTGTGAGTGAGAGAGAGAGAGAGAAAGAGAAGCTGTGTGAGAGAGAGAGAGAAGCTGTGAGTGAGAGAGAAAGAAAGAAATAGAAGCTGTGAGTGAGTGAGAGAGAGAGAAGCTGTGAGTGAGAGAGATATAGAGAAGCTGTGAGTGAGAGAGAAAGGGAAAGAGAGGCTGTGTGAGAGAGAGAGAGAAAGAGAAGGTGTGAGTGAGAGAGAGAGAAAGAGAAGCTGTGAGAGAGAGAGAGAAGCTGTGAGTGGGAGAGAAAGAAAGAAATAGAAGCTGTGAGTGAGTGAGAGAGAGAGAAGCTGTGAGTGAGGGAGAGAGAGAAGCTGTGAGTGAGTGAGTGAGAGAGAAAGAGAAGCTGTGAGTGAGAGAGAGAGAGAGAAAGAGAAGCTGTGAGAGAGAGAAAGAGAAGCTGTGAGTGAGAGAGAAAGAGAAGCTGTGAGTGAGAGAGAGAGAGAAAGAGAAGCTGTGAGTGAGAGAGAGAGAGAGTGAAGCTGTGAGTGAGAGAGAGAAAGAGAAGCTGTGTGTGAGAGAAAGAGAGAGAGAGAGAGAGAAGCTGTGAGTGAGAGAGAGATATAGAGAAGCTGTGAGTTAGAGAGAGAGAGAAAGAGAAGCTGTGAGTGAGAGAGAGAGAGAAAGAGAAGCTGTGTGAGATAGAGAAGCTGTGAGTGAGAGAGAGAGAGAGAAAGAAAGAGAAGATGTCAGTGAGTGAGGGAGAGAGAGAGAGAAGCTGTGAGTGAGAGAGAGAGAAAGAGAAGCTGTGTGAGAGAGAGAATCTGTGAGTGAGAGAGAGAGAGAGAAAGAAAGAGAAGATGTGAGTGAGAGAGAAAGATAAGCTGTGTG
Organism: Bradypodion ventrale; assembly: GCA_035047345.1. Classification (NCBI taxonomy): domain Eukaryota; kingdom Metazoa; phylum Chordata; class Lepidosauria; order Squamata; family Chamaeleonidae; genus Bradypodion; species Bradypodion ventrale. Next base: position 6,438,704 of record JAWDJE010000018.1, on the reverse strand, counting down.
AGAGAGGGAGAGAAAGAGAAGCTGTGAGTGAGAGAGAGAGAGAGTGAGAAGCTGTGAGTGAGAGAGAGAGAGAGAGAGAGAAGATGTGAGTGAGAGAGTGAGAGAGAGAAAGAGGTGTGAGTGAGAGAGAGAGAGAGAAAGAGAAGCTGTGAGTGAGAGAGAGAGAGAGAAAGAGAAGCTGTGAGAGAGAGAGAGAAGCTGTGAGTGAGAGAGAAAGAAAGAAATAGAAGCTGTGAGTGAGTGAGAGAGAGAGAGAGAAGCTGTGAGTGAGAGAGAGAGAGAGAAGCTGTGAGTGAGAGAGAGAGAGAAAGAGAAGCTGTGAGAGAGAGAAAGAGAAGCTGTGAGTGAGAGAGAAAGAGAAGCTGTGAGTGAGAGAGAGAGAAAGAGAAGCTGTGAGTTAGAGAGAGATAAAGAGAAGCTGTGAGTGAGAGAGAGAGAGAGAAAGAGAAGCTGTGAGAGAGAGAGAAGCTGTGAGTGAGAGAGAAAGAAAGAAATAGAAGCTGTGAGTGAGTGAGAGAGAGAGAAGCTGTGAGTGAGAGAGAGATAAAGAGAAAGAGAAGCTGTGAGTGAGAGAGAGAGAGAGAAAGAGAAGCTGTGAGAGAGAGAAAGAGAAGCTGTGAGTGAGAGAGAAAGAGAAGCTGTGAGTGAGAGAGAGAGAGAAAGAGAAGCTGTGAGTGAGAGACAGAGAGAGAGAAAGAGAAGCTGTGAGTGAGTGAGAGAGAGAAAGAAAGAGCTGTGAGTGAGAGAGAGAGAAGCTGTGAGTGAGAGAGAGAGGGAGAAAGAGAAGCTGTGAGTGAGAGAGAGAGAAAGAGAAGCTGTGAGTGAGAGAGAGAGAGAGAAAGAGAAGCTGTGTGAGAGAGAGAAGTTGTGAGTGAGTGAGAGAGAGAGAAGCTGTGAGAGAGAGAGAGAGAAGCTGTGAGTGAGAGAGAGAGAGAGAAGGAGAAGCTGTGAGTGAGATAGAGAGAGAGAAAGAGAAGCTGTGAGTGAGAGAGAGAGAGAAGCTGTGAGTGAGAGAGAAATAGAAGTTGTGAGTGAGAGAGAAAGAGAAGCTATGAGTTAGAGAGAGAGAGTGAAAGAGAAGCTGTGAGTGAGAGAGAGAGAGTGAGGAGCTGTGAGATAGAGAGAGAAAGAGAAGCTGTGAGTGAGAGAGAGAGAGAGAAACTGTGAGTGAGAGAGAAAGAGAATCTGTGAGTGAGAGAGAAATAGAAGCTGTGTGTGTGTGAGAGAGAGAAGCTGTGAGTGAGAGAGAGAGAAAGAGAAGCTGTGAGTGAGAGAGAGAGAGAGAAAGAGAAGCTGTGAGTGAGAGAGTGAGATAAAGAGAAGCTGTGAGTTAGAGAGAGACAGAGAAAGAGAAGCTGTGAGTGAGAGAGAGAGAAAAAAAGAAGCTGTGAGTGAGAGAGAGAGAGAAAGAAAGAGAAGCTGTGAGTGAGAGAGAGAGAGAGAAGCTGTGAGTGAGAGTGAGAGAAAGAGAAGATGTTAGTGAGAGAGTGAGAGAGAGAAAGTGAAGCTGTGAGTGAGAGAGAGAGAGAGAAAGAGAAGTTGTGTGTGAGAGAGAGAGAAAGAGAAGCTGTGAGTGAGAGAGAGAGAAGCTGTGAGTGAGAGAGAGAGAAGATGTGAGTGTGAGATTGAGAGAGAGAAAGAGAAGCTGTGAGTGAGAGAGAGAAGCTGTGAGTGAGAGAGAGAAAGAGAAGGTGTGAGTGAGAGAGAGAAAGAGAAGCTGTGAGTGAGAGAGAGAGAGAGAAGCTGTGAGTGAGAGAGAGAGATGTGAGTGTGAGAGAGAAAGAGAAGCTGTGAGTGAGAGAGAGAGAGAAAGAGAAGCTGTGAGTTATAGAGATAAAGAGAAGCTGTGAGTGAGAGAGAGAGAAAGAGAAGCTGTGAGTTAGAGAGAGAGAGAGAGAAAGAGAAGCTGTGAGTGAGAGAGAGAGAGAAAGAGAAGCTGTGAGAGAGAAAGAGAAGCTGTGAGTGAGAGAGAGAGAAGCTGTGAGTGAGAGAGAGAGAGAAGATGTGAGTGAGAGAGAGAAAGAGAAAGAGAAACTGTGAGTGAGTGAGAGAGAGAGATAATGAGAAGCTGTGAATGATAGAGAGAGATAAAGAAAATCTGTGAGTGAGAGAGAGAAAAAGAAGCTGGGAGTGAGTAAGAGAGAGAAAGAGAAGCTGTGTGAGAGAGAGAGAGAGAGAAGCTGTGAGTGCGAGAGAAAGAAAGAAAGAGAAGCTGTGATGAGTGAGAGAGAGAGAGAGAAAAAAACTGTGAGTGAGAGAGAGAGAGAGAGAAGGAGAAGCTGTGAGTGAGATAGAGAGAGAGAAAGTGAAGCTGTGAGTGAGTGAGAGAGAGAGAAGCTGTGAGTGAGAGAGAAAGAGAAGCTATGAGTTAGAGAGAGAGAGTGAAAGAGAAGCTGTGAGTGAGAGAGAGAGTGAGGAGCTGTGAGATAGAGAGAGAAAGAGAAGCTGTGTGAGAGAGAGAATCTGTGAGTGAGAGAGAGAGAGAAAGAAAGAGAAGATGTGAGTGAGAGAGATGGATTAAGCTGTGTGAGAGAGGGAGAGAAAGAGAAGCTGTGAGTGAGAGAGAGAGAGAGAAAGAGAAGCTGTGAGAGAGAGAGAGAGAAGCTGTGAGTGAGAGAGAAAGAAAGAAATAGAAGCTGTGAGTGAGTGAGAGAGAGAGAGAGAAGCTGTGAGTGAGAGAGAGAGAGAAGCTGTGAGTGAGAGAGAGAGAGAAAGAGAAGCTGTGAGAGAGAGAAAGAGAAGCTGTGAGTGAGAGAGAAAGAGAAGCTGTGAGTGAGAGAGAGAGAGAAAGAGAAGCTGTGAGTGAGAGAGAGAGAAAGAGAAGCTGTGAGTGAGAGAGAGAGAGAGAAAGAGAAGCTGTGAGAGAGAGAGAAGCTGTGAGTGAGAGAGAGAGAGAGAAACTGTGAGTGAGAGAGAAAGAGAATCTGTGAGTGAGAGAGAAATAGAAGCTGTGTGTGTGTGAGAGATAGAGAAGCTGTGAGTGAGAGAGAGAGAAAGAGAAGCTGTGAGTGAGAGAGAGAGAAAGAGAAGCTGTGAGTGAGAGAGTGAGATAAAGAGAAGCTGTGAGTTAGAGAGAGACAGAGAAAGAGAAGCTGTGAGTGAGAGAGAGAGAAAAAAAGAAGCTGTGAGTGAGAGAGAGAGAGAGAAAGAGAAGCTGTGAGTGAGAGAGAGAGAGAGAAGCTGTGAGTGAGAGTGAGAGAAAGAGAAGATGTTAGTGAGAGAGTGAGAGAGAGAAAGAGAAGCTGTGAGTGAGAGAGAGAGAGAGAGAGAGAGAAAGAGAAGTTGTGAGAGAGAGAGAGAGAAAGAGAAGCTGTGAGTGAGAGAGAGAGAAGCTGTGAGTGAGAGAGAGAGAAGATGTGAGTGTGAGATTGAGAGAGAGAAAGAGAAGCTGTGAGTGAGAGAGAGAAGCTGTGAGTGAGAGAGAGAGAAAGAGAAGGTGTGAGTGAGAGAGAGAAAGAGAAGCTGTGAGTGAGAGAGAGAGAGAGAAGCTGTGAGTGAGAGAGAGAGAGAAGATGTGAGTGTGAGAGAGAAAGAGAAGCTGTGAGTGAGAGAGAGAGAGAAAGAGAAGCTGTGAGTTAGAGAGAGATAAAGAGAAGCTGTGAGTGAGAGAGAGAGAAAGAGAAGCTGTGAGTTAGAGAGAGAGAGAGAAAGAGAAGCTGTGAGTGAGAGAGAGAGAGAAAGAGAAGCTGTGAGAGAGAAAGAGAAGCTGTGAGTGAGAGAGAGAGAAGCTGTGAGTGAGAGAGAGAGAGAAGATGTGAGTGAGAGAGAGAAAGAGAAAGAGAAACTGTGAGTGAGTGAGAGAGAGAGATAATGAGAAGTTGTGAATGATAGGGAGAGATAAAGAAAATCTGTGAGTGAGAGAGAGAAAAAGAAGCTGGGAGTGAGTAAGAGAGAGAAAGAGAAGCTGTGAGTGTGTGTGAGAGAGAGAAGCTGTGAGAGAGAGAGAGAGAGAGAGAGAAGCTGTGAGTGCGAGAGAAAGAAAGAAAGAGAAGCTGTGATGAGTGAGAGAGAGAGAGAAAAAAAAACTGTGAGTGAGAGAGAGAGAGAGAGAAGGAGAAGCTGTGAGTGAGATAGAGAGAGAGAAAGAGAAGCTGTGAGTGAGTGAGAGAGAGAGAGAAGCTGTGAGTGAGAGAGAAAGAGAAGCTGTGAGTGAGAGAGAAAGAGAAGCTATGAGTTAGAGAGAGAGAGTGAAAGAGAAGCTGTGAGTGAGAGAGAGAGAGTGAGGAGCTGTGAGATAGAGAGAGAAAGAGAAGCTGTGAGTGAGAGAGAGAGAGAGAGAAACTGTGAGTGAGAGAGAAAGAGAAGTTGTGAGTGAGAGAGAAATAGAAGCTGTGTGTGTGTGAGAGAGAGAGAAGCTGTGTGTGTGAGAGAGAGAAAGAGAAGCTGTGAGTGAGAGAGAGAGAGAAAGAGAAGCTGTGAGTGAGAGAGTGAGATAAAGAGAAGCTGTGAGTTAGAGAGAGACAGAGAAAGAGAAGCTGTGAGTGAGAGAGAGAGAAAAAAAGAAGCTGTGAGTGAGAGAGAGAGAGAGAGAAAGAGAAGCTGTGAGTGAGAGAGAGAGAGAAGCTGTGAGTGAGAGTGAGAGAGAAAGAGAAGCTCTGAGTGAGAGAGTGAGAGAAAGAGAAGCTCTGAGTGAGAGAGAGAGAAAGAGAAGCTGTGAGTGAGAGAGAGAAGCTGTGAGTGAGAGAGAGAGAGAAAGAGAAGCTGTGTGAGAGAGAGAATCTGTGAGTGAGAGAGAGAGAGAGAAAGAAAGAGAAGATGTCAGTGAGAGAGGGAGAGAGAGAGAGAAGCTGTGAGTGAGAGAGAGAGAAGCTGTGAGTGAGTGAGAGAGAGAGAGAAGCTGTGAGTGAGAGAGAGAAAGAGAAGCTGTGAGTGAGAGAAAGAGAGAGAGAGAGAAGCTGTGAGTGAGAGAGAGATATAGAGAAGCTGTGAGTTAGAGAGAGAGAGAAAGAGAATCTGTGAGTGAGAGAGAGAGAGAAAGAGAAGCTGTGTGAGAGAGAGAATCTGTGAGTGAGAGAGAGAGAGAGAAAGAAAGAGAAGATGTCAGTGAGTGAGGGAGAGAGAGAAGCTGTGAGTGAGAGAGAGAGAGAAAGAGAAGCTGTGTGAGAGAGAGAATCTGTGAGTGAGAGAGAGAGAGAGAAAGAAAGAGAAGATGTGAGTGAGAGAGAAAGAGAAGCTGTGAGTGAGAGAGTGAGATAAAGAGAAGCTGTGAGTTAGAGAGAGACAGAGAAAGAGAAGCTGTGAGTGAGAGAGAGAGAAAAAAAGAAGCTGTGAGTGAGAGAGAGAGAGAGAAAGAGAAGCTGTGAGTGAGAGAGAGAGAGAGAAGCTGTGAGTGAGAGTGAGAGAAAGAGAAGATGTTAGTGAGAGAGTGAGAGAGAGAAAGAGAAGCTGTGAGTGAGAGAGAGAGAGAGAGAGAGAGAAAGAGAAGTTGTGAGAGAGAGAGAGAGAAAGAGAAGCTGTGAGTGAGAGAGAGAGAAGCTGTGAGTGAGAGAGAGAGAAGATGTGAGTGTGAGATTGAGAGAGAGAAAGAGAAGCTGTGAGTGAGAGAGAGAAGCTGTGAGTGAGAGAGAGAGAAAGAGAAGGTGTGAGTGAGAGAGAGAAAGAGAAGCTGTGAGTGAGAGAGAGAGAGAGAAGCTGTGAGTGAGAGAGAGAGAGAAGATGTGAGTGTGAGAGAGAAAGAGAAGCTGTGAGTGAGAGAGAGAGAGAAAGAGAAGCTGTGAGTTAGAGAGAGATAAAGAGAAGCTGTGAGTGAGAGAGAGAGAAAGAGAAGCTGTGAGTTAGAGAGAGAGAGAGAGAAAGAGAAGCTGTGAGTGACAGAGAGAGAGAAAGAGAAGCTGTGAGAGAGAAAGAGAAGCTGTGAGTGAGAGAGAGAGAAGCTGTGAGTGAGAGAGAGAGAGAAGATGTGAGTGAGAGAGAGAAAGAGAAAGAGAAACTGTGAGTGAGTGAGAGAGAGAGATAATGAGAAGTTGTGAATGATAGGGAGAGATAAAGAAAATCTGTGAGTGAGAGAGAGAAAAAGAAGCTGGGAGTGAGTAAGAGAGAGAAAGAGAAGCTGTGAGTGTGTGTGAGAGAGAGAAGCTGTGAGAGAGAGAGAGAGAGAGAGAAGCTGTGAGTGCGAGAGAAAGAAAGAAAGAGAAGCTGTGATGAGTGAGAGAGAGAGAGAAAAAAAACTGTGAGTGAGAGAGAGAGAGAGAAGGAGAAGCTGTGAGTGAGATAGAGAGAGAGAAAGAGAAGCTGTGAGTGAGTGAGAGAGAGAGAAGCTGTGAGTGAGAGAGAAAGAGAAGCTGTGAGTGAGAGAGAAAGAGAAGCTATGAGTTAGAGAGAGAGAGTGAAAGAGAAGCTGTGAGTGAGAGAGAGAGAGTGAGGAGCTGTGAGATAGAGAGAGAAAGAGAAGCTGTGAGTGAGAGAGAGAGAGAGAGAAACTGTGAGTGAGAGAGAAAGAGAAGTTGTGAGTGAGAGAGAAATAGAAGCTGTGTGTGTGTGAGAGAGAGAGAAGCTGTGTGTGTGAGAGAGAGAAAGAGAAGCTGTGAGTGAGAGAGAGAGAGAAAGAGAAGCTGTGAGTGAGAGAGTGAGATAAAGAGAAGCTGTGAGTTAGAGAGAGACAGAGAAAGAGAAGCTGTGAGTGAGAGAGAGAGAAAAAAAGAAGCTGTGAGTGAGAGAGAGAGAGAGAGAAAGAGAAGCTGTGAGTGAGAGAGAGAGAGAAGCTGTGAGTGAGAGTGAGAGAGAAAGAGAAGCTCTGAGTGAGAGAGTGAGAGAAAGAGAAGCTCTGAGTGAGAGAGAGAGAAAGAGAAGCTGTGAGTGAGAGAGAGAAGCTGTGAGTGAGAGAGAGAGAGAAAGAGAAGCTGTGTGAGAGAGAGAATCTTTGAGTGAGAGAGAGAGAGAGAAAGAAAGAGAAGATGTCAGTGAGAGAGGGAGAGAGAGAGAGAAGCTGTGAGTGAGAGAGAGAGAAGCTGTGAGTGAGTGAGAGAGAGAGAGAAGCTGTGAGTGAGAGAGAGAAAGAGAAGCTGTGAGTGAGAGAAAGAGAGAGAGAGAGAAGCTGTGAGTGAGAGAGAGATATAGAGAAGCTGTGAGTTAGAGAGAGAGAGAAAGAGAATCTGTGAGTGAGAGAGAGAGAGAAAGAGAAGCTGTGTGAGAGAGAGAATCTGTGAGTGAGAGAGAGAGAGAGAAAGAAAGAGAAGATGTCAGTGAGTGAGGGAGAGAGAGAAGCTGTGAGTGAGAGAGAGAGAGAAAGAGAAGCTGTGTGAGAGAGAGAATCTGTGAGTGAGAGAGAGAGAGAGAAAGAAAGAGAAGATGTGAGTGAGAGAGAAAGAGAAGCTGTGAGTGAGAGAGAGAGAGAAAGAGAAGCTGTGAGTGAGAGAGAGAGAAAGAGAAGCTGTGAGTGAGAGAGAGAGAGAAAGAGAAGCTGTGTGAGAGAGAGAATCTGTGAGTGAGAGAGAGAGAGAGAAAGAAAGAGAAGATGTCAGTGAGAGAGGGAGAGAGAGAGAGAAGCTGTGAGTGAGAGAGAGAGAAGCTGTGAGTGAGTGAGAGAGAGAGAAAGAGAAGGTGTGAGTGAGAGAGAGAGAGAGAAAGAGAAGGTGTGAGTGAGAGAGAGAGAGAGAAAGAGAAGCTGTGAGAGAGAGAAAGAGAAGCTGTGAGTGAGAGAGCGAGAGAAAGAGAAGCTGTGAGTGAGAGAGAGAGAAAGAGAAGCTGTGAGTGAGAGAGAGAAAGAGAAGCTGTGTGAGAGAGAGAATCTGTGAGTGAGAGAGAGAGAGAAAGAAAGAGAAGATGTCAGTGAGAGAGGGAGAGAGAGAGAGAGAAGCTGTGAGTGAGAGAGAGAGAGAAAGATAAGCTGTGTGAGAGAGGGAGGGAAAGAGAAGCTGTGAGTGAGAGAGAGAGAGAGTGAGAAGCTGTGAGTGAGAGAGAGAGAGAGAAGATGTGAGTGGAGAGTGTGAGAGAGAAAGAGGTGTGAGTGAGAGAGAGAGAGAGAGAAAGAGAAGCTGTGAGTGAGAGAGAGAGAAAGATAAGCTGTGAGAGAGAGAGAGAAGCTGTGAGTGAGAGAGAAAGAAAGAAATAGAAGCTGTGAGTGAGTGAGAGAGAGAAGCTGTGAATGAGAGAGAGAGAAGCTGTGAGTGTGTGTGAGAGAGAGAGAAGCTGTGAGTGAGAGAGAGAGAGAGAAAGAGAAGCTGTGAGAGAGAGAAAGAGAAGCTGTGAGTGAGAGAGAAAGAGAAGCTGTGAGTGAGAGAGAGAGAGAAAGAGAAGCTGTGAGTGAGAGAGAGAGAAAGAGAAGCTGTGAGTGAGAGAGAGAGAGAGAAAGAGAAGCTGTGTGAGAGAGAGAGAGAAGCTGTGAGTGAGAGAGAAAGAAAGAAATAGAAGCTGTGTGAGTGAGAGAGAGAGAAGCTGTGAGTGAGAGAGAGAGAGAGATGTGAGTGAGAGAGAAAGGGAAAGAGAGGCTGTGTGAGAGAGAGAGAGAGAAAGAGAAGGTGTGAGTGAGAGAGAGAGAAAGAGAAGCTGTGAGAGAGAGAGAGAAGCTGTGAGTGAGAGAGAAAGAAAGAAATAGAAGCTGTGAGTGAGTGAGAGAGAGAGAAGCTGTGAGTGAGAGAGAGAGAGAAGCTGTGAGTGAGTGAGAGAGAGAGAAAGAGAAGCTGTGAGTGAGAGAGAGAGAGAGAAAGAGAAGCTGTGAGAGAGAGAAAGAGAAGCTGTGAGTGAGAGAGAAAGAGAAGCTGTGAGTGAGAGAGAGAGAGAAAGAGAAGCTGTGAGTGAGAGAGAGAGAGAGAGGGAGAGAAGCTGTGAGTGAGAGAGAGAGAGAAAGAAAGAAAGAGAAGCTGTGAGTGAGAGAGAGAGAAGCTGTGAGAGAGAGAGGGAGAAAGAGAAGCTGTGAGTGAGAGAGAGAGAAAGAGAAGCTGTGAGTGAGAGAGAGAGAGAGAGAAAGAGAAGCTGTGAGAGAGAGAGAAGTTGTGAGTGAGTGAGAGAGAGAGAAGCTGTGTGTGAGAGAGAGAGAAGCTGTGAGTGAGAGAGAGAGAGAGAAGGAGAAGCTGTGAGTGAGATAGAGAGAGAAAAAGAGAAGCTGTGAGTGAGAGAGAGAGAGAAGCTGTGAGTGAGAGAGAAAGAGAAGTGAGTGAGAGAGAAAGAGAAGCTATGAGTTAGAGAGAGAGAGTGAAAGAGAAGCTGTGAGTGAGAGAGAGAGAGAGTGAGGAGCTGTGAGATAGAGAGAGAAAGAGAAGCTGTGAGTGAGAGAGAGAGAGAGAAACTGTGAGTGAGAGAGAAAGAGAAGCTGTGAGTGAGAGAGAAAGAGAAGCTGTGTGTGTGTGAGAGAGAAAGAAGCTGTGAGTGAGAGAGAGAGAAAGAGAAGCTGTGAGTGAGAGAGAGAGAAAGAGAAGCTGTGAGTGAGAGAGTGAGATAAAGAGAAGCTGTGAGAGAGAGAAAGAGAAGCTGTGAGTGAGAGAGAAAGAGAAGCTGTGAGTGAGAGAGAGAGGGAGAAATTGAAGCGGTGAGTGAGAGAGAGAGAGAAAGAGAAGGTGTGAGAGAGATAGAGAGAAAAAAAGAATCTGTGAGTGAGAGAGAGAGAGAAGCTGTGAGTGAGAGAGAGATAAAGAGAAGCTGTGAGTTAGAGAGAGACAGAGAAAGAGAAGCTGTGAGTGAGAGAGAGAGAGAAAGAGAAGCTGTGTGTGTGAGAGAGAGAAGCTGTGAGTGAGAGAGAGAGAGAAAGAGAAGATGTTAGTGAGAGAGTAAGAGAGAGAAAGAGAAGCTGTGAGTGAGAGAGAGAGAAGCTGTGAGTGAGAGAGAGAGAGAGAAAGAGAAGGTGTGTGTGAGAGAGAGAAAGAGAAGCTGTGAGTGAGAGAGAGAGAGAAGATAAGAGTGAGAGAGAGAGAGAAGATGTGAGTGAGAGAGAGAAAGAGAAAGAGAAGCTGTGAGTGAGTGAGAGAGAGTGATAAAGAGAAGCTGTGAGTGATAGAGAGAGATAAAGAAATGCTGTGAGTGAGAGAGAGAAAGAGAAGCTGGGAGTGAGTAAGAGAGAGAAAGAGAAGCTGTGTGTGAGAGAGAGAGAGAAGCTGTGAGTGAGAGAGAGAGAGAGAAGCTGTGAGTGAGAGAAGAAAGAAAGAAAGAGAAACTGTGAGTGAGTGAGAGAGAGAAACTTTGAGTGAGAGAGAGAGAGAGAAAGAGAAGCTGTGAGTGAGAGAGAGAAAGAAAGAGAAGCTGTGAGTGAGAGAGAGAGAGAAGCTGTGAGTGAGAGTGAGATGGAGAAAGAGAAGCTGTGTGAGAGAGAGAAAGAAAGAGAAGCTATGAGCGAGCGAGAGAGAGAAGCTGTGAGTGAGAGAGAGAGGGAGAAAGAGAAGCTGTGAGTGAGAAGAGAGGGAAAGAGAAGCTGTGAGTGAGAAAGAGAGACAGAGAAAGAGAAGCTGTGAGTGAGAGAGAGAGAGCTAGAAGCTGTGAGTGAGTGAGAGAGAGAAAGAGAAGCTGTGAGTGCGAGAGAGAGAGAAAGAGAAACTGTGAGTGAGAGAGAGATAAAGAGAAGCTGTGAGTTAGAGAGAGAGAGAAAGAGAAGCTGTGAGTGAGTGAGAGAGAGAAAAGAGAATCTCTGAGTGAGAGAGTGAGAGAAGCTGTGAGTAAGAGAGAGAAAGAGAAGCTGTGAGTGAGAGAGAGATAAAGAGAAGCTGTGAGTTAGAGAGAGATAGAGAAAGAGCTGTGAGTGAGAGAGAGAGAGAAAGAGAAGCTGTGAGAGAGAGAGAGAAGCTGTGAGTGAGAGAGAGAGAAAGAGAAGATGTTAGTGAGTGAGTGAGAGAGAGAAAGAGAAGCTGTGAGTGAGAGAGAGAGAGAGAGAGAAAGAGAAGTTGTGAGAGAGAGAGAGAGAAAGAGAAGCTGTGAGTGTGAGAGAGAGAGAAGCTGTGAGTGAGAGAGAGAAGATGTGAGTGTGAGATTGAGAGAGAGAAAGAGAAGCTGTGAGTGAGAGAGAGAAGCTGTGAGTGAGAGAGAGAAGCTGTGAGTGAGAGAGAGAGAAAGAGAAGGTGTGAGTGAGAGAGAGAAAGAGAAGCTGTGAGTGAGAGAGAGAGAGAAGCTGTGAGTGAGAGAGAGAGATAAGATGTGAGTGAGAGAGAGAAAGAGAAGCTGTGAGTGAGAGAGAGAGAGAAAGAGAAGCTGTGAGTGAGAGAGAGATAAAGAGAAGCTGTGAGTGAGAGAGAGAGAGAAAGAGAAGCTGTGAGTTAGAGAGAGAGAGAGAAAGAGAAGCTGTGAGTGAGAGAGAGAGAGAAAGAGAAGCTGTGAGTTAGAGAGAGAGAGAAAGAGAAGCTGTGAGTGAGAGAGAGAAGCTGTGAGTGAGAGAGAGAGAGAGAAGATGTGAGTGAGAGAGAGAAAGAGAAAGAGAAACTGTGAGTGAGTGAGAGAGAGAGATAATGAGAAGCTGTGAATGATAGAGAGAGATAAAGAAAAGCTGTGAGTGAGAGAGAGAAAGAGAAGCTGGGAGTGAGTAAGAGAGAGAAAAAGAAGCTGTGAGTGTGTGAGAGAGAGGGAAGCTGTGAGTGAGAGAGTGAGAGAAAGAGAAGCTGTGAGTTAGAGAGAGATAAAGAGAAGCTGTGAGTGAGAGAGAGAGAGAGACAAGCTGTGAGTGAGAGAGAGAGAGAGAAAGAGAAGCTGTGAGAGAGAGAAAGAGAAGCTGTGAGTGAGAGAGAAAGAGAAGCTGTGAGTGAGACAGAGAGAGAAAGAGAAGCTGTGAGTGAGAGAGAGAGAAAGAGAAGCTGTGAGTGAGAGAGAGAGAGAGAAGCTGTGAGTGAGAGAGAAAGAAAGAAATAGAAGCTGTGAGTGAGTGAGAGAGAGAGAAGCTGTGAGTGAGAGAGAGAGAGAGAAGATGTGAGTGAGAGAGAAAGGGAAAGAGAGGCTGTGTGTGAGAGAGAGAGAAAGAGAAGGTGTGAGTGAGAGAGAGAGAAAGAGAAGCTGTGAGAGAGAGAGAGAAGCTGTGAGTGAGAGAGAAAGAAAGAAATAGAAGCTGTGAGTGAGTGAGAGAGAGAGAAGCTGTGAGTGAGAGAGAGAGAGAAGCTGTGAGTGAGTGAGAGAGAGAGAGAGAGAAGCTGTGAGTGAGAGAGAGAGAGAGAAAGAGAAGCTGTGAGAGAGAGAAAGAGAAGCTGTGAGTGAGAGAGAAAGAGAAGCTGTGAGTGAGACAGAGAGAGAAAGAGAAGCTGTGAGTGAGAGAGAGAGAAAGAGAAGCTGTGAGTGAGAGAGAGAGAGAGAAGCTGTGAGTGAGAGAGAAAGAAAGAAATAGAAGCTGTGAGTGAGTGAGAGAGAGAGAAGCTGTGAGTGAGAGAGAGAGAGAGAAGATGTGAGTGAGAGAGAAAGGGAAAGAGAGGCTGTGTGTGAGAGAGAGAGAAAGAGAAGGTGTGAGTGAGAGAGAGAGAAAGAGAAGCTGTGAGAGAGAGAGAGAAGCTGTGAGTGAGAGAGAAAGAAAGAAATAGAAGCTGTGAGTGAGTGAGAGAGAGAGAAGCTGTGAGTGAGAGAGAGAGAGAAGCTGTGAGTGAGTGAGAGAGAGAGAAAGAGAAGCTGTGAGTGAGAGAGAGAGAGAGAAAGAGAAGCTGTGAGAGAGAGAAAGAGAAGCTGTGAGTGAGAGAGAAAGAGAAGCTGTGAGTGAGAGAGAGAGAGAAAGAGAAGCTGTGAGTGAGAAAGAGAGACAGAGAAAGAGAAGCTGTGAGTGAGAGAGAGAGAGCTAGAAGCTGTGAGTGAGTGAGAGAGAGAAAGAGAAGCTGTGAGTGCGAGAGAGAGAGAAAGAGAAGCTGTGAGTGAGAGAGAGATAAAGAGAAGCTGTGAGTTAGAGAGAGAGAGAGAAAGAGAAGCTGTGAGTGAGTGAGAGAGAGAAAAGAGAATCTCTGAGTGAGAGAGTGAGAGAAGCTGTGAGTAAGAGAGAGAAAGAGAAGCTGTGAGTGAGAGAGAGATAAAGAGAAGCTGTGAGTTAGAGAGAGATAGAGAAAGAGCTGTGAGTGAGAGAGAGAGAGAAAGAGAAGCTGTGAGAGAGAGAGAGAAGCTGTGAGTGAGAGAGAGAGAAAGAGAAGATGTTAGTGAGTGAGTGAGAGAGAGAAAGAGAAGCTGTGAGTGAGAGAGAGAGAGAGAGAAAGAGAAGTTGTGAGAGAGAGAGAGAGAAAGAGAAGCTGTGAGTGTGAGAGAGAGAGAAGCTGTGAGTGAGAGAGAGAAGATGTGAGTGTGAGATTGAGAGAGAGAAAGAGAAGCTGTGAGTGAGAGAGAGAAGCTGTGAGTGAGAGAGAGAAGCTGTGAGTGAGAGAGAGAGAAAGAGAAGGTGTGAGTGAGAGAGAGAAAGAGAAGCTGTGAGTGAGAGAGAGAGAGAAGCTGTGAGTGAGAGAGAGAGATAAGATGTGAGTGAGAGAGAGAAAGAGAAGCTGTGAGTGAGAGAGAGAGAGAAAGAGAAGCTGTGAGTGAGAGAGAGATAAAGAGAAGCTGTGAGTGAGAGAGAGAGAGAAAGAGAAGCTGTGAGTTAGAGAGAGAGAGAGAAAGAGAAGCTGTGAGTGAGAGAGAGAGAGAAAGAGAAGCTGTGAGTTAGAGAGAGAGAGAGAAAGAGAAGCTGTGAGTGAGAGAGAGAGAAGCTGTGAGTGAGAGAGAGAGAGAGAAGATGTGAGTGAGAGAGAGAAAGAGAAAGAGAAACTGTGAGTGAGTGAGAGAGAGAGATAATGAGAAGCTGTGAATGATAGAGAGAGATAAAGAAAAGCTGTGAGTGAGAGAGAGAAAGAGAAGCTGGGAGTGAGTAAGAGAGAGAAAAAGAAGCTGTGAGTGTGTGAGAGAGAGGGAAGCTGTGAGTGAGAGAGAGAGAGAAAGAGAAGCTGTGAGTTAGAGAGAGATAAAGAGAAGCTGTGAGTGAGAGAGAGAGAGAGAGAAGCTGTGAGTGAGAGAGAGAGAGAGAAAGAGAAGCTGTGAGAGAGAGAAAGAGAAGCTGTGAGTGAGAGAGAAAGAGAAGCTGTGAGTGAGACAGAGAGAGAAAGAGAAGCTGTGAGTGAGAGAGAGAGAAAGAGAAGCTGTGAGTGAGAGAGAGAGAGAGAAAGAGAAGCTGTGTGAGAGAGAGAGAGAAGCTGTGAGTGAGAGAGAAAGAAAGAAATAGAAGCTGTGAGTGAGTGAGAGAGAGAGAAGCTGTGAGTGAGAGAGAGAGAGAGAAGATGTGAGTGAGAGAGAAAGGGAAAGAGAGGCTGTGTGTGAGAGAGAGAGAAAGAGAAGGTGTGAGTGAGAGAGAGAGAAAGAGAAGCTGTGTGAGAGAGAGAGAAGCTGTGAGTGAGAGAGAAAGAAAGAAATAGAAGCTGTGAGTGAGTGAGAGAGAGAGAAGCTGTGAGTGAGAGAGAGAGAAGCTGTGAGTGAGTGAGAGAGAGAGAAAGAGAAGCTGTGAGTGAGAGAGAGAGAGAGAAAGAGAAGCTGTGAGAGAGAGAAAGAGAAGCTGTGAGTGAGAGAGAAAGAGAAGCTGTGAGTGAGAGAGAGAGAGAAAGAGAAGCTGTGAGTGAGAGAGAGAGAGAGAGAGAGAAGCTGTGAGTGAGAGAGAGAGAAAGAAAGAGAAGCTGTGAGTGAGAGAGAGAGAAGCTGTGAGAGAGAGAGGGAGAAAGAGAAGCTGTGAGTGAGAGAGAGAGAAAGAGAAGCTGTGAGTGAGAGAGAGAGAGAGAGAAAGAGAAGCTGTGAGAGAGAGAGAAGTTGTGAGTGAGTGAGAGAGAGAGAAGCTGTGAGAGAGAGAGAGAGAAGCTGTGAGTGAGAGAGAGAGAGAGAAGGAGAAGCTGTGAGTGAGATAGAGAGAGAGAAAGAGAAGCTGTGAGTGAGAGAGAGAGAGAAGCTGTGAGTGAGAGAGAAAGAGAAGTTGTGAGTGAGAGAGAAAGAGAAGCTGTGAGTTAGAGAGAGAGAGTGAAAGAGAAGCTGTGAGTGAGAGAGAGAGAGAGTGAGGAGCTGTGAGATAGAGAGAGAAAAAGAAGCTGTGAGTGAGAGAGAGAGAGAGAAAATGTGAGTGAGAGAGAAAGAGAAGCTGTGAGTGAGAGAGAAAGAGAAGCTGTGTGTGTGTGAGAGAGAAAGAAGCTGTGAGTGAGAGAGAGAGAAAGAGAAGCTGTGAGTGAGAGAGAGAGAAAGAGTAGCTGTGAGTGAGAGAGTGAGATAAAGAGAAGCTGTGAGTTAGAGAGAGAGAGAAAGAGAAGCTGTGTGTGTGTGAGAGAGAAGCTGTGAGTGAGAGAGAGAGGGAGAAATTGAAGCGGTGAGTGAGAGAGAGAGAGAAAGAGAAGGTGTGAGAGAGAGAGAGAAAAAAAAAGAATCTGTGAGTGAGAGAGAGAGAAGCTGTGAGTGAGAGAGAGATAAAGAGAAGCTGTGAGTTAGAGAGAGACAGAGAAAGAGAAGCTGTGAGTGAGAGAGAGAGAGAAAGAGAAGCTGTGTGTGTGTGAGAGAGAGAAGCTGTGAGTGAGAGAGAGAGAGAAAGAGAAGATGTTAGTGAGAGAGTGAGAGAGAGAAAGAGAAGCGGTGAGTGAGAGAGAGAGAAGCTGTGAGTGAGAGAGAGAGAGAGAAAGAGAAGGTGTGTGTGAGAGAGAGAAAGAGAAGCTGTGAGTGAGAGAGAGAGAGAAGATAAGAGTGAGAGAGAGAGAGAAGATGTGAGTGAGAGAAAGAGAAAGAGAAGCTGTGAGTGAGTGAGAGAGAGTGATAAAGAGAAGCTGTGAGTGATAGAGAGAGATAAAGAAATGCTGTGAGTGAGAGAGAGAAAGAGAAGCTGGGAGTGAGTAAGAGAGAGAAAGAGAAGCTGTGAGTGAGAGAGAGAGAGAGAAGCTGTGAGTGAGAGAGAGAGAGAAGCTGTGAGTGAGAGAAGAAAGAAAGAAAGAGAAACTGTGAGTGAGTGAGAGAGAGAAACTGTGAGTGAGAGAGAGAGAGAGAAAGAGAAGCTGTGAGTGAGAGAGAGAAAGAAAGAGAAGCTGTGAGTGAGAGAGAGAGAGAAGCTGTGAGTGAGAGTGAGATGGAGAAAGAGAAGCTGTGTGAGAGAGAGAAAGAAAGAGAAGCTATGAGCGAGCGAGAGAGAGAAGCTGTGAGTGAGAGAGAGAGGGAGAAAGAGAAGCTGTGAGTGAGAAGAGAGGGAAAGAGAAGCTGTGAGTGAGAAAGAGAGACAGAGAAAGAGAAGCTGTGAGTGAGAGAGAGAGAGCTAGAAGCTGTGAGTGAGTGAGAGAGAGAAAGAGAAGCTGTGAGTGCGAGAGAGAGAAAGAGAAGCTGTGAGTGAGAGAGAGATAAAGAGAAGTTGTGAGTTAGAGAGAGAGAGAGAAAGAGAAGCTGTGAGTGAGAGAGAGAAAAGAGAATCTCTGAGTGAGAGAGTGAGAGAAGCTGTGAGTAAGAGAGAGAAAGAGAAGCTGTGAGTGAGAGAGAGATAAAGAGAAGCTGTGAGTTAGAGAGAGATAGAGAAAGAGCTGTGAGTGAGAGAGAGAGAGAAAGAGAAGCTGTGAGAGAGAGAGAGAAGCTGTGAGTGAGAGAGAGAGAAAGAGAAGATGTTAGTGAGAGAGTGAGAGAGAGAAAGAGAAGCTGTGAGTGAGAGAGAGAGAGAGAGAGAAAGAGAAGTTGTGAGAGAGAGAGAGAGAAAGAGAAGCTGTGAGTGAGAGAGAGAGAGAAGCTGTGAGTGAGAGAGAGAAGATGTGAGTGTGAGATTGAGAGAGAGAAAGAGAAGCTGTGAGTGAGAGAGAAGCTGTGAGTGAGAGACAGAGAAAAAAAGAAGCTGTGAGTGAGAGAGAGAGAGAGAAAGAGAAGCTGTGAGTGAGAGAGAGAGAGAAGCTGTGAGTGAGAGTGAGAGAGAAAGAAGCTCTGAGTGAGAGAGTGAGAGAAAGAGAAGCTCTGAGTGAGAGAGAGAGAAAGAGAAGCTGTGAGTGAGAGAGAGAAGCTGTGAGTGAGAGAGAGAGAGAAAGAGAAGCTCTGAGTGAGAGAGAGAGAAAGAGAAGCTGTGAGTGTGAGAGAGAGTGAGAAAAAGGGAAGCTGTGAGTGAGCATGAGAGAGAGAGAAGCTGTGACAGTGGGAGAGAGAAAGAGAGAAAGAGAAGCTGTGAGTGAGAGAGAGAGAAAGAAAGAGAAGCTATGAGTGAGATAGAGAGAAGCTATGAGTGAGAGAGAGAAGGAGAAAGAGAATCTGTGAGTGAGAGAGAGAGAGAGATAGAGTAGCTGTGAGTGAGAGAGAGAGAGAAGCTGTGAGTGAGAGAGAGAAAGAGAAGCTGTGAGTGAGAGAAAGAGAGAGAGAGAAAGAGAAGCTGTGAGTGAGAGAGAGATATAGAGAAGCTGTGAGTTAGAGAGAGAGAGAAAGAGAAGCTGTGAGTGAGAGAGAGAGAGAGAAAGAGAAGCTGTTGGAGACAGAGAATCTGTGAGTGAGAGAGAGAGAGAAAGAAAGAGAAGATGTCAGTGAGTGAGGGAGAGAGAGAGAAGCTGTGAGTGAGAGAGAGAGAGAGAAAGAGAAGCTGTGTGAGAGAGAGAATCTGTGAGTGAGAGAGAGAGAGAGAAAGAAAGAGAAGATGTGATGAGAGAGAAAGAGAAGCTGTGAGTGAGAGAGAGAGAGAAAGAGAAGCTGTGAGTGAGAGAGAGAGAAAGAGAAGCTGTGAGTGAGAGAGAGAGAGAAAGAGAAGCTGTGTGAGAGAGAGAACCTGTGTGTGTGTGAGAGAGAGAGAAAGATTGAGAAGATGTCAGTGAGAGAGGGAGAGAGAGACAGAAGCTGTGAGTGAGAGAGAGAGAGAGAAAGATATGCTGTGTGAGAGAGGGAGAGAAAGAGAAGCTGTGAGTGAGAGAGAGAGAGTGAAAGAGAAGCTGTGAGTGAGAGAGAGAGAGTGAGGAGCTGTGAGATAGAGAGAGAAAGAGAAGCTGTGAGTGAGAGAGAGAGAGAGAAACTGTGTGAGAGAGAAAGAGAAGCTGTGTGTGAGAGAGAAATAGAAGCTGTGTGTGTGTGTGAGAGAGAGAAGCTGTGAGTGAGAGAGAGAGAAAGAGAAGCTGTGAGTGAGAGAGAGAGAGAAAGAGAAGCTGTGAGTGAGAGAGTGAGATAAAGAGAAGCTGTGAGTTAGAGAGAGACAGAGAAAGAGAAGCTGTGAGTTAGAGAGAGAGAAAAAAAGAAGCTGTGAGTGAGAGAGAGAGAGAGAGAGAAAGAGAAGCTGTGAGAGAGAGAGAGAGAGAAGCTGTGAGTGAGAGTGAGAGAGAAAGAGAAGCTGTGAGTGAGAGAGTGAGAGAAAGAGAAGCTCTGAGTGAGAGAGAGAGAAAGAGAAGCTGTGAGTGAGAGAGAGAAGCTGTGAGTGAGAGAGAGAGAGAAAGAGAAGCTCTGAGTGAGAGAGAGAGAAAGAGAAGCTGTGAGTGTGAGAGAGAGTGAGAAAAAGGGAAGCTGTGAGTGAGCGTGAGAGAGAGAGAAGCTGTGACAGTGGGAGAGAGAAAGAGAGAAAGAGAAGCTGTGAGTGAGAGAGAGAGAAAGAAAGAGAAGCAATGAGTGAGATAGAGAGAAGCTATGAGTGAGAGAGAGAAGGAGAAAGAGAATCTGTGAGTGAGTGAGAGAGAGAGAGAGAGTAGCTGTGAGTGAGAGAGAGAGAAGCTGTGAGTGAGTGAGAGAGAGAGAGAAGCTGTGAGTGAGAGAGAGAAAGAGAAGCTGTGAGTGAGAGAAAGAGAGAGAGAGAGAAGCTGTGAGTGAGAGAGAGATATAGAGAATCTGTGAGTTAGAGAGAGAGAGAAAGAGAAGCTGTGAGTGAGAGAGAGAGAGAAAGAGAAGCTGTGTGAGAGAGAGAATCTGTGAGTGAGAGAGAGAGAGAGAGAAAGAGAAGATGTCAGTGAGTGAGGGAGAGAGAGAGAGAAGCTGTGAGTGAGAGAGAGAGAGAAAGAGAAGCTGTGTGAGAGAGAGAATCTGTGAGTGAGAGAGAGAGAGAGAAAGAAAGAGAAGATGTGAGTGAGAGAGAAAGAGAAGCTGTGAGTGAGAGAGAGAGAGAAAGAGAAGCTGTGAGTGAGAGAAAGAGAAAGAGAAGCTGTGAGTGAGAGAGAGAGAGAAAGAGAAGCTGTGTGAGAGAGAGAATCTGTGAGTGAGAGAGAGAGAGAGAAAGAAAGAGAAGATGTCAGTGAGAGAGGGAGAGAGAGAGAGAAGCTGTGAGTGAGAGAGAGAGAAGCTGTGAGTGAGTGAGAGAGAGAGAGAAGCTGTGAGTGAGAGAGAGAAAGAGAAGCTGTGAGTGAGAGAAAGAGAGAGAGAGAGAGAAAAGCTGTGAGTGAGAGAGAGATATAGAGAAGCTGTGAGTTAGAGAGAGAGAGAAAGAGAAGCTGTGAGTGAGAGAGAGAGAGAAAGAGAAGCTGTGTGAGAGAGAGAATCTGTGAGTGAGAGAGAGAGAGAGAAAGAAAGAGAAGATGTCAGTGAGTGAGGGAGAGAGAGAGAGAAGCTGTGAGTGAGAGAGAGAGAGAAAGAGAAGCTGTGTGAGAGAGAGAATCTGTGAGTGAGAGAGAGAGAGAGAAAGAAAGAGAAGATGTGAGTGAGAGAGAAAGATAAGCTGTGTGAGAGAGGGAGAGAAAGAGAAGCTGTGAGTGAGAGAGAGAGAGAGTGAGAAGCTGTGAGTGAGAGAGAGAGAGAGAAGATGTGAGTGAGAGAGTGAGAGAGAGAAAGAGGTGTGAGTGAGAGAGAGAGAGAGAAAGAGAATCTGTGAGTGAGAGAGAGAGAGAGAAAGAGAAGCTGTGAGAGAGAGAGAGAGAAGCTGTGAGTGAGAGAGAAAGAAAGAAATAGAAGCTGTGAGTGAGTGAGAGAGAGAGAAGCTGTGTGTGTGAGAGAGAGAGAAGCTGTGAGTGAGAGAGAGAGAGAGAGAAGCTGTGAGTGAGAGAGAGAGAGAGAAAGAGAAGCTGTGAGAGAGAGAAAGAGAAGCTGTGAGTGAGAGAGAAAGAGAAGCTGTGAGTGAGAGAGAGAGAGAAAGAGAAGCTGTGAGTGAGAGAGAGAGAAAGAGAAGCTGTGAGTGAGAGAGAGAGAGAGAAAGAGAAGCTGTGAGAGAGAGAGAAGCTGTGAGTGAGAGAGAAAGAAAGAAATAGAAGCTGTGAGTGAGTGAGAGAGAGAGAAGCTGTGAGTGAGAGAGAGAGAAAGAGAAAGAGAAGCTGTGAGTGAGAGAGAGAGAGAGAAAGAGAAGCTGTGAGAGAGAGAAAGAGAAGCTGTGAGTGAGAGAGAAAGATAAGCTGTGAGTGAGAGAGAGAGAGAAAGCGAAGCTGTGTGAGAGAGAGAATCTGTGAGTGAGAGAGAGAGAGAGAAAGAAAGAGAAGATGTCAGTGAGTGAGGGAGAGAGAGAGAGAAGCTGTGAGTGAGAGAGAGAGAGAAAGAGAAGCTGTGTGAGAGAGAGAATCTGTGAGTGAGAGAGAGAGAGAGAAAGAAAGAGAAGATGTGAGTGAGAGAGAAAGATAAGCTGTGTGAGAGAGGGAGAGAAAGAGAAGCTGTGAGTGAGAGAGAGAGAGAGTGAGAAGCTGTGAGTGAGAGAGAGAGAGAGAGAAGATGTGAGTGAGAGAGTGAGAGAGAGAAAGAGGTGTGAGTGAGAGAGAGAGAGAGAAAGAGAAGCTGTGAGTGAGAGAGAGAGAGAGAAAGAGAAGCTGTGAGAGAGAGAGAGAGAAGCTGTGAGTGAGAGAGAAAGAAAGAAATAGAAGCTGTGAGTGAGTGAGAGAGAGAGAAGCTGTGTGTGTGTGTGAGAGAGAAGCTGTGAGTGAGAGAGAGAGAGAGAGAAGCTGTGAGTGAGAGAGAGAGAGAGAAAGAGAAGCTGTGAGAGAGAGAAAGAGAAGCTGTGAGTGAGAGAGAAAGAGAAGCTGTGAGTGAGAGAGAGAGAGAAAGAGAAGCTGTGAGTGAGAGAGAGAAAGAGAAGCTGTGAGTGAGAGAGAGAGAGAGAAAGAGAAGCTGTGAGAGAGAGAGAAGCTGTGAGTGAGAGAGAAAGAAAGAAATAGAAGCTGTGAGTGAGTGAGAGAGAGAGAAGCTGTGAGTGAGAGAGAGAGAAAGAGAAAGAGAAGCTGTGAGTGAGAGAGAGAGAGAAAGAGAAGCTGTGAGAGAGAGAAAGAGAAGCTGTGAGTGAGAGAGAAAGAGAAGCTGTGAGTGAGAGAGAGAGAGAAAGAGAAGCTGTGAGTGAGAGAGAGAGAGAGAGAAAGAGAAGCTGTGAGTGAGTGAGAGAGAGAAAGAAAGAGAAGCTGTGAGTGAGAGAGAGAGAAGCTGTGAGTGAGAGAGAGAGGGAGAAAGAGAAGCTGTGAGTGATAGAGAGAGAAAGAGAAGCTGTGAGTGAGAGAGAGAGAGAGAAAGAGAAGCTGTGAGAGAGAGAGAAGTTGTGAGTGAGTGAGAGAGAGAGAAGCTGTGTGAGAGAGAGAGAGAGAAGCTGTGAGTGAGAGAGAGAGAAGGAGAAGCTGTGAGTGAGATAGAGAGAGAGAAAGAGAAGCTGTGAGTGAGAGAGAGAGAGAAGCTGTGAGCGAGAGAGAAATAGAAGTTGTGAGTGAGAGAGAAAGAGAAGCTATGAGTTAGAGAGAGAGAGTGAAAGAGAAGCTGTGAGTGAGAGAGAGAGAGTGAGGAGCTGTGAGATAGAGAGAGAAAGAGAAGCTCTGAGTGAGAGAGAGAGAGAGAAACTGTGAGTGAGAGAGAAAGAGAATCTGTGAGTGAGAGAGAAATAGAAGCTGTGTGTGTGTGAGAGAGAGAGAAGCTGTGAGTGAGAGAGAGAGAAAGAGAAGCTGTGAGTGAGAGAGAGAGAGAAAGAGAAGCTGTGAGTGAGAGAGTGAGATAAAGAGAAGCTGTGAGTTAGAGAGAGACAGAGAAAGAGAAGCTGTGAGTGAGAGAGAGAAAAAAAAAGAAGCTGTGAGTGAGAGAGAGAGAGAGAGAAAGAGAAGCTGTGAGTGAGAGAGAGAGAGAGAAGCTGTGAGTGAGAGTGAGAGAGAAAGAGAAGCTGTGAGTGAGAGAGTGAGAGAAAGAGAAGCTCTGAGTGAGAGAGAGAAAGAGAAGCTGAGTGAGAGAGAGAAGCTGTGAGTGAGAGAGAGAAAGAGAAGCTGTGAGTGAGAGAGAGAGAGAAAGAAAGAGAAGCTGTGAGTGAGAGAGAGAGAAGCTGTGAGTGAGAGAGAGAGGGAGAAAGAGAAGCTGTGAGTGAGAGAGAGAGAAAGAGAAGCTGTGAGTGAGAGAGAGAGAGAGAAAGAGAAGCTGTGTGAGAGAAAGTTGTGAGTGAGTGAGAGAGAGAGAAGCTGTGAGAGAGAGAGAGAGGGAGAAGCTGTGAGTGAGAGAGAGAGAGAGAGAAGGAGAAGCCGTGAGTGAGATAGAGAGAGAGAAAGAGAAACTGTGAGTGAGAGAGAGAGAGAGAAGCTGTGAGTGAGAGAGAAAGAGAAGCTGTGAGTGAGAGAGAAAGAGAAGCTATGAGTTAGAGAGAGAGAGTGAAAGAGAAGCTGTGAGTGAGAGAGAGAGAAGCTGTGAGTGAGAGAGAGAGAGAAAGAGAAGGTGTGAGTGAGAGAGAGAGAGAGAAAGAGAAGCTGTGAGAGAGAGAAAGAGAAGCTGTGAGTGAGAGAGAGAGAGAAAGAGAAGCTGTGAGTGAGAGAGAGAGAAAGAGAAGCTGTGAGTGAGAGAGAGAGAAAGAGAAGCTGTGTGAGAGAGAGAATCTGTGAGTGAGAGAGAGAGAGAGAAAGAAAGAGAAGATGTCAGTGAGAGAGGGAGAGAGAGAGAGAGAAGCTGTGAGTGAGAGAGAGAGTGAAAGAGAAGCTGTGAGTGAGAGAGAGAGAGTGAGGAGCTGTGAGATAGAGAGAGAAAGAGAAGCTGTGAGTGAGAGAGAGAGAGAGAGAAACTGTGAGTGAGAGAGAAAGAGAAGTTGTGTGAGAGAGAAATAGAAGCTGTGTGTGTGTGAGAGAGAGAGAAGCTGTGTGTGTGAGAGAGAGAAAGAGAAGCTGTGAGTGAGAGAGAGAGAGAAAGAGAAGCTGTGAGTGAGAGAGTGAGATAAAGAGAAGCTGTGAGTTAGAGAGAGACAGAGAAAGAGAAGCTGTGAGTGAGAGAGAGAGAAAAAAAGAAGCTGTGAGTGAGAGAGAGAGAGAGAGGAAGAGAAGCTGTGAGTGAGAGAGAGAGAGAAGCTGTGAGTGAGAGTGAGAGAGAAAGAGAAGCTCTGAGTGAGAGAGTGAGAGAAAGAGAAGCTCTGAGTGAGAGAGAGAGAAAGAGAAGCTGTGAGTGAGAGAGAGAAGCTGTGAGTGAGAGAGAGAGAGAAAGAGAAGCTGTGTGAGAGAGAGAATCTGTGAGTGAGAGAGAGAGAGAGAAAGAAAGAGAAGATGTCAGTGAGAGAGGGAGAGAGAGAGAGAAGCTGTGAGTGAGAGAGAGAGAAGCTGTGAGTGAGTGAGAGAGAGAGAGAAGCTGTGAGTGAGAGAGAGAAAGAGAAGCTGTGAGTGAGAGAAAGAGAGAGAGAGAGAAGCTGTGAGTGAGAGAGAGATATAGAGAAGCTGTGAGTTAGAGAGAGAGAGAAAGAGAATCTGAGAGTGAGAGAGAGAGAGAAAGAGAAGCTGTGTGAGAGAGAGAATCTGTGAGTGAGAGAGAGAGAGAGAAAGAAAGAGAAGATGTCAGTGAGTGAGGGAGAGAGAGAAGCTGTGAGTGAGAGAGAGAGAGAAAGAGAAGCTGTGTGAGAGAGAGAATCTGTGAGTGAGAGAGAGAGAGAGAAAGAAAGAGAAGATGTGAGTGAGAGAGAAAGAGAAGCTGTGAGTGAGAGAGAGAGAGAAAGAGAAGCTGTGAGTGAGAGAGAGAGAAAGAGAAGCTGTGAGTGAGAGAGAGAGAGAAAGAGAAGCTGTGTGAGAGAGAGAATCTGTGAGTGAGAGAGAGAGAGAAAGAAAGAGAAGATGTCAGTGAGAGAGGGAGAGAGAGAGAGAAGCTGTGAGTGAGAGAGAGAGAAGCTGTGAGTGAGTGAGAGAGAGAGAAAGAGAAGGTGTGAGTGAGAGAGAGAGAGAGAAAGAGAAGGTGTGAGTGAGAGAGAGAGAGAGAAAGAGAAGCTGTGAGAGAGAGAAAGAGAAGCTGTGAGTGAGAGAGCGAGAGAAAGAGAAGCTGTGAGTGAGAGAGAGAGAAAGAGAAGCTGTGAGTGAGAGAGAGAAAGAGAAGCTGTGTGAGAGAGAGAATCTGTGAGTGAGAGAGAGAGAGAAAGAAAGAGAAGATGTCAGTGAGAGAGGGAGAGAGAGAGAGAGAAGCTGTGAGTGAGAGAGAGAGAGAAAGATAAGCTGTGTGAGAGAGGGAGGGAAAGAGAAGCTGTGAGTGAGAGAGAGAGAGAGTGAGAAGCTGTGAGTGAGAGAGAGAGAGAGAAGATGTGAGTGGAGAGTGTGAGAGAGAAAGAGGTGTGAGTGAGAGAGAGAGAGAGAGAAAGAGAAGCTGTGAGTGAGAGAGAGAGAAAGATAAGCTGTGAGAGAGAGAGAGAAGCTGTGAGTGAGAGAGAAAGAAAGAAATAGAAGCTGTGAGTGAGTGAGAGAGAGAAGCTGTGAATGAGAGAGAGAGAAGCTGTGAGTGTGTGTGAGAGAGAGAGAAGCTGTGAGTGAGAGAGAGAGAGAGAAAGAGAAGCTGTGAGAGAGAGAAAGAGAAGCTGTGAGTGAGAGAGAAAGAGAAGCTGTGAGTGAGAGAGAGAGAGAAAGAGAAGCTGTGAGTGAGAGAGAGAGAAAGAGAAGCTGTGAGTGAGAGAGAGAGAGAGAAAGAGAAGCTGTGTGAGAGAGAGAGAGAAGCTGTGAGTGAGAGAGAAAGAAAGAAATAGAAGCTGTGTGAGTGAGAGAGAGAGAAGCTGTGAGTGAGAGAGAGAGAGAGATGTGAGTGAGAGAGAAAGGGAAAGAGAGGCTGTGTGAGAGAGAGAGAGAGAAAGAGAAGGTGTGAGTGAGAGAGAGAGAGAAAGAGAAGCTGTGAGAGAGAGAGAGAAGCTGTGAGTGAGAGAGAAAGAAAGAAATAGAAGCTGTGAGTGAGTGAGAGAGAGAGAAGCTGTGAGTGAGAGAGAGAGAGAAGCTGTGAGTGAGTGAGAGAGAGAGAAAGAGAAGCTGTGAGTGAGAGAGAGAGAGAGAAAGAGAAGCTGTGAGAGAGAGAAAGAGAAGCTGTGAGTGAGAGAGAAAGAGAAGCTGTGAGTGAGAGAGAGAGAGAAAGAGAAGCTGTGAGTGAGAGAGAGAGAGAGAGGGAGAGAAGCTGTGAGTGAGAGAGAGAGAGAAAGAAAGAAAGAGAAGCTGTGAGTGAGAGAGAGAGAAGCTGTGAGAGAGAGAGGGAGAAAGAGAAGCTGTGAGTGAGAGAGAGAGAAAGAGAAGCTGTGAGTGAGAGAGAGAGAGAGAGAAAGAGAAGCTGTGAGAGAGAGAGAAGTTGTGAGTGAGTGAGAGAGAGAGAAGCTGTGTGTGAGAGAGAGAGAAGCTGTGAGTGAGAGAGAGAGAGAGAAGGAGAAGCTGTGAGTGAGATAGAGAGAGAGAAAGAGAAGCTGTGAGTGAGAGAGAGAGAGAAGCTGTGAGTGAGAGAGAAAGAGAAGTGAGTGAGAGAGAAAGAGAAGCTATGAGTTAGAGAGAGAGAGTGAAAGAGAAGCTGTGAGTGAGAGAGAGAGAGAGTGAGGAGCTGTGAGATAGAGAGAGAAAGAGAAGCTGTGAGTGAGAGAGAGAGAGAGAAACTGTGAGTGAGAGAGAAAGAGAAGCTGTGAGTGAGAGAGAAAGAGAAGCTGTGTGTGTGTGAGAGAGAAAGAAGCTGTGAGTGAGAGAGAGAGAAAGAGAAGCTGTGAGTGAGAGAGAGAGAAAGAGAAGCTGTGAGTGAGAGAGTGAGATAAAGAGAAGCTGTGAGAGAGAGAAAGAGAAGCTGTGAGTGAGAGAGAAAGAGAAGCTGTGAGTGAGAGAGAGAGGGAGAAATTGAAGCGGTGAGTGAGAGAGAGAGAGAAAGAGAAGGTGTGAGAGAGATAGAGAGAAAAAAAGAATCTGTGAGTGAGAGAGAGAGAGAAGCTGTGAGTGAGAGAGAGATAAAGAGAAGCTGTGAGTTAGAGAGAGACAGAGAAAGAGAAGCTGTGAGTGAGAGAGAGAGAGAAAGAGAAGCTGTGTGTGAGAGAGAGAGACGCTGTGAGTGAGAGAGAGAGAGAAAGAGAAGATGTTAGTGAGAGAGTGAGAGAGAGAAAGAGAAGCTGTGAGTGAGAGAGAGAGAAGCTGTGAGTGAGAGAGAGAGAGAGAAAGAGAAGGTGTGTGTGAGAGAGAGAAAGAGAAGCTGTGAGTGAGAGAGAGAGAGAAGATAAGAGTGAGAGAGAGAGAGAAGATGTGAGTGAGAGAGAGAAAGAGAAAGAGAAGCTGTGAGTGAGTGAGAGAGAGTGATAAAGAGAAGCTGTGAGTGATAGAGAGAGATAAAGAAATGCTGTGAGTGAGAGAGAGAAAGAGAAGCTGGGAGTGAGTAAGAGAGAGAAAGAGAAGCTGTGTGTGAGAGAGAGAGAGAAGCTGTGAGTGAGAGAGAGAGAGAGAGAAGCTGTGAGTGAGAGAAGAAAGAAAGAAAGAGAAACTGTGAGTGAGTGAGAGAGAGAAACTTTGAGTGAGAGAGAGAGAGAGAAAGAGAAGCTGTGAGTGAGAGAGAGAAAGAAAGAGAAGCTGTGAGTGAGAGAGAGAGAGAAGCTGTGAGTGAGAGTGAGATGGAGAAAGAGAAGCTGTGTGAGAGAGAGAAAGAAAGAGAAGCTATGAGCGAGCGAGAGAGAGAAGCTGTGAGTGAGAGAGAGAGGGAGAAAGAGAAGCTGTGAGTGAGAAGAGAGGGAAAGAGAAGCTGTGAGTGAGAAAGAGAGACAGAGAAAGAGAAGCTGTGAGTGAGAGAGAGAGAGCTAGAAGCTGTGAGTGAGTGAGAGAGAGAAAGAGAAGCTGTGAGTGCGAGAGAGAGAGAAAGAGAAACTGTGAGTGAGAGAGAGATAAAGAGAAGCTGTGAGTTAGAGAGAGAGAGAGAAAGAGAAGCTGTGAGTGAGTGAGAGAGAGAAAAGAGAATCTCTGAGTGAGAGAGTGAGAGAAGCTGTGAGTAAGAGAGAGAAAGAGAAGCTGTGAGTGAGAGAGAGATAAAGAGAAGCTGTGAGTTAGAGAGAGATAGAGAAAGAGCTGTGAGTGAGAGAGAGAGAGAAAGAGAAGCTGTGAGAGAGAGAGAGAAGCTGTGAGTGAGAGAGAGAGAAAGAGAAGATGTTAGTGAGTGAGTGAGAGAGAGAAAGAGAAGCTGTGAGTGAGAGAGAGAGAGAGAGAGAAAGAGAAGTTGTGAGAGAGAGAGAGAGAAAGAGAAGCTGTGAGTGTGAGAGAGAGAGAAGCTGTGAGTGAGAGAGAGAAGATGTGAGTGTGAGATTGAGAGAGAGAAAGAGAAGCTGTGAGTGAGAGAGAGAAGCTGTGAGTGAGAGAGAGAAGCTGTGAGTGAGAGAGAGAGAAAGAGAAGGTGTGAGTGAGAGAGAGAAAGAGAAGCTGTGAGTGAGAGAGAGAGAGAAGCTGTGAGTGAGAGAGAGAGATAAGATGTGAGTGAGAGAGAGAAAGAGAAGCTGTGAGTGAGAGAGAGAGAGAAAGAGAAGCTGTGAGTGAGAGAGAGATAAAGAGAAGCTGTGAGTGAGAGAGAGAGAGAAAGAGAAGCTGTGAGTTAGAGAGAGAGAGAGAAAGAGAAGCTGTGAGTGAGAGAGAGAGAGAAAGAGAAGCTGTGAGTTAGAGAGAGAGAGAAAGAGAAGCTGTGAGTGAGAGAGAGAAGCTGTGAGTGAGAGAGAGAGAGAAGATGTGAGTGAGAGAGAGAAAGAGAAAGAGAAACTGTGAGTGAGTGAGAGAGAGAGATAATGAGAAGCTGTGAATGATAGAGAGAGATAAAGAAAAGCTGTGAGTGAGAGAGAGAAAGAGAAGCTGGGAGTGAGTAAGAGAGAGAAAAAGAAGCTGTGAGTGTGTGAGAGAGAGGGAAGCTGTGAGTGAGAGAGTGAGAGAAAGAGAAGCTGTGAGTTAGAGAGAGATAAAGAGAAGCTGTGAGTGAGAGAGAGAGAGAGAGAAGCTGTGAGTGAGAGAGAGAGAGAGAAAGAGAAGCTGTGAGAGAGAGAAAGAGAAGCTGTGAGTGAGAGAGAAAGAGAAGCTGTGAGTGAGACAGAGAGAGAAAGAGAAGCTGTGAGTGAGAGAGAGAGAAAGAGAAGCTGTGAGTGAGAGAGAGAGAGAGAAAGAGAAGCTGTGTGAGAGAGAGAGAGAAGCTGTGAGTGAGAGAGAAAGAAAGAAATAGAAGCTGTGAGTGAGTGAGAGAGAGAGAAGCTGTGAGTGAGAGAGAGAGAGAGAAGATGTGAGTGAGAGAGAAAGGGAAAGAGAGGCTGTGTGTGAGAGAGAGAGAAAGAGAAGGTGTGAGTGAGAGAGAGAGAAAGAGAAGCTGTGAGAGAGAGAGAGAAGCTGTGAGTGAGAGAGAAAGAAAGAAATAGAAGCTGTGAGTGAGTGAGAGAGAGAGAAGCTGTGAGTGAGAGAGAGAGAGAAGCTGTGAGTGAGTGAGAGAGAGAGAAAGAGAAGCTGTGAGTGAGAGAGAGAGAGAGAAAGAGAAGCTGTGAGAGAGAGAAAGAGAAGCTGTGAGTGAGAGAGAAAGAGAAGCTGTGAGTGAGAGAGAGAGAGAAAGAGAAGCTGTGAGTGAGAAAGAGAGACAGAGAAAGAGAAGCTGTGAGTGAGAGAGAGAGAGCTAGAAGCTGTGAGTGAGTGAGAGAGAGAAAGAGAAGCTGTGAGTGCGAGAGAGAGAGAAAGAGAAGCTGTGAGTGAGAGAGAGATAAAGAGAAGCTGTGAGTTAGAGAGAGAGAGAGAAAGAGAAGCTGTGAGTGAGTGAGAGAGAGAAAAGAGAATCTCTGAGTGAGAGAGTGAGAGAAGCTGTGAGTAAGAGAGAGAAAGAGAAGCTGTGAGTGAGAGAGAGATAAAGAGAAGCTGTGAGTTAGAGAGAGATAGAGAAAGAGCTGTGAGTGAGAGAGAGAGAGAAAGAGAAGCTGTGAGAGAGAGAGAGAAGCTGTGAGTGAGAGAGAGAGAAAGAGAAGATGTTAGTGAGTGAGTGAGAGAGAGAAAGAGAAGCTGTGAGTGAGAGAGAGAGAGAGAGAGAAAGAGAAGTTGTGAGAGAGAGAGAGAGAAAGAGAAGCTGTGAGTGTGAGAGAGAGAGAAGCTGTGAGTGAGAGAGAGAAGATGTGAGTGTGAGATTGAGAGAGAGAAAGAGAAGCTGTGAGTGAGAGAGAGAAGCTGTGAGTGAGAGAGAGAAGGTGTGAGTGAGAGAGAGAGAAAGAGAAGGTGTGAGTGAGAGAGAGAAAGAGAAGCTGTGAGTGAGAGAGAGAGAGAAGCTGTGAGTGAGAGAGAGAGATAAGATGTGAGTGAGAGAGAGAAAGAGAAGCTGTGAGTGAGAGAGAGAGAGAAAGAGAAGCTGTGAGTGAGAGAGAGATAAAGAGAAGCTGTGAGTGAGAGAGAGAGAGAAAGAGAAGCTGTGAGTTAGAGAGAGAGAGAGAAAGAGAAGCTGTGAGTGAGAGAGAGAGAGAAAGAGAAGCTGTGAGTTAGAGAGAGAGAGAGAAAGAGAAGCTGTGAGTGAGAGAGAGAGAAGCTGTGAGTGAGAGAGAGAGAAGATGTGAGTGAGAGAGAGAAAGAGAAAGAGAAACTGTGAGTGAGTGAGAGAGAGAGATAATGAGAAGCTGTGAATGATAGAGAGAGATAAAGAAAAGCTGTGAGTGAGAGAGAGAAAGAGAAGCTGGGAGTGAGTAAGAGAGAGAAAAAGAAGCTGTGAGTGTGTGAGAGAGAGGGAAGCTGTGAGTGAGAGAGAGAGAGAAAGAGAAGCTGTGAGTTAGAGAGAGATAAAGAGAAGCTGTGAGTGAGAGAGAGAGAGAGAGAAGCTGTGAGTGAGAGAGAGAGAGAGAAAGAGAAGCTGTGAGAGAGAGAAAGAGAAGCTGTGAGTGAGAGAGAAAGAGAAGCTGTGAGTGAGACAGAGAGAGAAAGAGAAGCTGTGAGTGAGAGAGAGAGAAAGAGAAGCTGTGAGTGAGAGAGAGAGAGAGAAAGAGAAGCTGTGTGAGAGAGAGAGAGAAGCTGTGAGTGAGAGAGAAAGAAAGAAATAGAAGCTGTGAGTGAGTGAGAGAGAGAGAAGCTGTGAGTGAGAGAGAGAGAGAGAAGATGTGAGTGAGAGAGAAAGGGAAAGAGAGGCTGTGTGTGAGAGAGAGAGAAAGAGAAGGTGTGAGTGAGAGAGAGAGAAAGAGAAGCTGTGTGAGAGAGAGAGAAGCTGTGAGTGAGAGAGAAAGAAAGAAATAGAAGCTGTGAGTGAGTGAGAGAGAGAGAAGCTGTGAGTGAGAGAGAGAGAAGCTGTGAGTGAGTGAGAGAGAGAGAAAGAGAAGCTGTGAGTGAGAGAGAGAGAGAGAAAGAGAAGCTGTGAGAGAGAGAAAGAGAAGCTGTGAGTGAGAGAGAAAGAGAAGCTGTGAGTGAGAGAGAGAGAGAAAGAGAAGCTGTGAGTGAGAGAGAGAGAGAGAGAGAGAAGCTGTGAGTGAGAGAGAGAGAAAGAAAGAGAAGCTGTGAGTGAGAGAGAGAGAAGCTGTGAGAGAGAGAGGGAGAAAGAGAAGCTGTGAGTGAGAGAGAGAGAAAGAGAAGCTGTGAGTGAGAGAGAGAGAGAGAGAAAGAGAAGCTGTGAGAGAGAGAGAAGTTGTGAGTGAGTGAGAGAGAGAGAAGCTGTGAGAGAGAGAGAGAGAAGCTGTGAGTGAGAGAGAGAGAGAGAAGGAGAAGCTGTGAGTGAGATAGAGAGAGAGAAAGAGAAGCTGTGAGTGAGAGAGAGAGAGAAGCTGTGAGTGAGAGAGAAAGAGAAGTTGTGAGTGAGAGAGAAAGAGAAGCTGTGAGTTAGAGAGAGAGAGTGAAAGAGAAGCTGTGAGTGAGAGAGAGAGAGAGTGAGGAGCTGTGAGATAGAGAGAGAAAAAGAAGCTGTGAGTGAGAGAGAGAGAGAGAAAATGTGAGTGAGAGAGAAAGAGAAGCTGTGAGTGAGAGAGAAAGAGAAGCTGTGTGTGTGTGAGAGAGAAAGAAGCTGTGAGTGAGAGAGAGAGAAAGAGAAGCTGTGAGTGAGAGAGAGAGAAAGAGTAGCTGTGAGTGAGAGAGTGAGATAAAGAGAAGCTGTGAGTTAGAGAGAGAGAGAAAGAGAAGCTGTGTGTGTGTGAGAGAGAAGCTGTGAGTGAGAGAGAGAGGGAGAAATTGAAGCGGTGAGTGAGAGAGAGAGAGAAAGAGAAGGTGTGAGAGAGAGAGAGAAAAAAAGAATCTGTGAGTGAGAGAGAGAGAAGCTGTGAGTGAGAGAGAGATAAAGAGAAGCTGTGAGTTAGAGAGAGACAGAGAAAGAGAAGCTGTGAGTGAGAGAGAGAGAGAAAGAGAAGCTGTGTGTGTGTGAGAGAGAGAAGCTGTGAGTGAGAGAGAGAGAGAAAGAGAAGATGTTAGTGAGAGAGTGAGAGAGAGAAAGAGAAGCGGTGAGTGAGAGAGAGAGAAGCTGTGAGTGAGAGAGAGAGAGAGAAAGAGAAGGTGTGTGTGAGAGAGAGAAAGAGAAGCTGTGAGTGAGAGAGAGAGAGAAGATAAGAGTGAGAGAGAGAGAGAAGATGTGAGTGAGAGAAAGAGAAAGAGAAGCTGTGAGTGAGTGAGAGAGAGTGATAAAGAGAAGCTGTGAGTGATAGAGAGAGATAAAGAAATGCTGTGAGTGAGAGAGAGAAAGAGAAGCTGGGAGTGAGTAAGAGAGAGAAAGAGAAGCTGTGAGTGAGAGAGAGAGAGAGAAGCTGTGAGTGAGAGAGAGAGAGAAGCTGTGAGTGAGAGAAGAAAGAAAGAAAGAGAAACTGTGAGTGAGTGAGAGAGAGAAACTGTGAGTGAGAGAGAGAGAGAGAAAGAGAAGCTGTGAGTGAGAGAGAGAAAGAAAGAGAAGCTGTGAGTGAGAGAGAGAGAGAAGCTGTGAGTGAGAGTGAGATGGAGAAAGAGAAGCTGTGTGAGAGAGAGAAAGAAAGAGAAGCTATGAGCGAGCGAGAGAGAGAAGCTGTGAGTGAGAGAGAGAGGGAGAAAGAGAAGCTGTGAGTGAGAAGAGAGGGAAAGAGAAGCTGTGAGTGAGAAAGAGAGACAGAGAAAGAGAAGCTGTGAGTGAGAGAGAGAGAGCTAGAAGCTGTGAGTGAGTGAGAGAGAGAAAGAGAAGCTGTGAGTGCGAGAGAGAGAAAGAGAAGCTGTGAGTGAGAGAGAGATAAAGAGAAGTTGTGAGTTAGAGAGAGAGAGAGAAAGAGAAGCTGTGAGTGAGAGAGAGAAAAGAGAATCTCTGAGTGAGAGAGTGAGAGAAGCTGTGAGTAAGAGAGAGAAAGAGAAGCTGTGAGTGAGAGAGAGATAAAGAGAAGCTGTGAGTTAGAGAGAGATAGAGAAAGAGCTGTGAGTGAGAGAGAGAGAGAAAGAGAAGCTGTGAGAGAGAGAGAGAAGCTGTGAGTGAGAGAGAGAGAAAGAGAAGATGTTAGTGAGAGAGTGAGAGACAGAAAGAGAAGCTGTGAGTGAGAGAGAGAGAGAGAGAGAAAGAGAAGTTGTGAGAGAGAGAGAGAGAAAGAGAAGCTGTGAGTGAGAGAGAGAGAGAAGCTGTGAGTGAGAGAGAGAAGATGTGAGTGTGAGATTGAGAGAGAGAAAGAGAAGCTGTGAGTGAGAGAGAGAAGCTGTGAGTGAGAGACAGAGAAAAAAAGAAGCTGTGAGTGAGAGAGAGAGAGAGAGAAAGAGAAGCTGTGAGTGAGAGAGAGAGAGAAGCTGTGAGTGAGAGTGAGAGAGAAAGAAGCTCTGAGTGAGAGAGTGAGAGAAAGAGAAGCTCTGAGTGAGAGAGAGAGAAAGAGAAGCTGTGAGTGAGAGAGAGAAGCTGTGAGTGAGAGAGAGAGAGAAAGAGAAGCTCTGAGTGAGAGAGAGAGAAAGAGAAGCTGTGAGTGTGAGAGAGAGTGAGAAAAAGGGAAGCTGTGAGTGAGCATGAGAGAGAGAGAAGCTGTGACAGTGGGAGAGAGAAAGAGAGAAAGAGAAGCTGTGAGTGAGAGAGAGAGAAAGAAAGAGAAGCTATGAGTGAGATAGAGAGAAGCTATGAGTGAGAGAGAGAAGGAGAAAGAGAATCTGTGAGTGAGAGAGAGAGAGAGTAGCTGTGAGTGAGAGAGAGAGAGAAGCTGTGAGTGAGAGAGAGAAAGAGAAGCTGTGAGTGAGAGAAAGAGAGAGAGAGAAAGAGAAGCTGTGAGTGAGAGAGAGATATAGAGAAGCTGTGAGTTAGAGAGAGAGAGAAAGAGAAGCTGTGAGTGAGAGAGAGAGAGAGAAAGAGAAGCTGTTGGAGACAGAGAATCTGTGAGTGAGAGAGAGAGAGAAAGAAAGAGAAGATGTCAGTGAGTGAGGGAGAGAGAGAGAAGCTGTGAGTGAGAGAGAGAGAGAGAAAGAGAAGCTGTGTGAGAGAGAGAATCTGTGAGTGAGAGAGAGAGAGAGAAAGAAAGAGAAGATGTGATGAGAGAGAAAGAGAAGCTGTGAGTGAGAGAGAGAGAGAAAGAGAAGCTGTGAGTGAGAGAGAGAGAAAGAGAAGCTGTGAGTGAGAGAGAGAGAGAAAGAGAAGCTGTGTGAGAGAGAGAACCTGTGTGTGTGTGTGAGAGAGAGAAAGATTGAGAAGATGTCAGTGAGAGAGGGAGAGAGAGACAGAAGCTGTGAGTGAGAGAGAGAGAGAGAAAGATATGCTGTGTGAGAGAGGGAGAGAAAGAGAAGCTGTGAGTGAGAGAGAGAGAGTGAAAGAGAAGCTGTGAGTGAGAGAGAGAGAGTGAGGAGCTGTGAGATAGAGAGAGAAAGAGAAGCTGTGAGTGAGAGAGAGAGAGAGAAACTGTGTGAGAGAGAAAGAGAAGCTGTGTGTGAGAGAGAAATAGAAGCTGTGTGTGTGTGAGAGAGAGAGAAGCTGTGAGTGAGAGAGAGAGAAAGAGAAGCTGTGAGTGAGAGAGAGAGAGAAAGAGAAGCTGTGAGTGAGAGAGTGAGATAAAGAGAAGCTGTGAGTTAGAGAGAGACAGAGAAAGAGAAGCTGTGAGTTAGAGAGAGAGAAAAAAAGAAGCTGTGAGTGAGAGAGAGAGAGAGAGAGAAAGAGAAGCTGTGAGAGAGAGAGAGAGAGAAGCTGTGAGTGAGAGTGAGAGAGAAAGAGAAGCTGTGAGTGAGAGAGTGAGAGAAAGAGAAGCTCTGAGTGAGAGAGAGAGAAAGAGAAGCTGTGAGTGAGAGAGAGAAGCTGTGAGTGAGAGAGAGAGAGAAAGAGAAGCTCTGAGTGAGAGAGAGAGAAAGAGAAGCTGTGAGTGTGAGAGAGAGTGAGAAAAAGGGAAGCTGTGAGTGAGCGTGAGAGAGAGAGAAGCTGTGACA
This sequence comes from Bradypodion ventrale, assembly GCA_035047345.1. NCBI lineage: Eukaryota > Metazoa > Chordata > Lepidosauria > Squamata > Chamaeleonidae > Bradypodion > Bradypodion ventrale. The sequence continues at coordinate 6,404,520 of JAWDJE010000018.1, read as the reverse complement.
GTGGGAGAGAGAAAGAGAGAAAGAGAAGCTGTGAGTGAGAGAGAGAGAAAGAAAGAGAAGCAATGAGTGAGATAGAGAGAAGCTATGAGTGAGAGAGAGAAGGAGAAAGAGAATCTGTGAGTGAGTGAGAGAGAGAGAGAGAGTAGCTGTGAGTGAGAGAGAGAGAAGCTGTGAGTGAGTGAGAGAGAGAGAGAAGCTGTGAGTGAGAGAGAGAAAGAGAAGCTGTGAGTGAGAGAAAGAGAGAGAGAGAGAAGCTGTGAGTGAGAGAGAGATATAGAGAATCTGTGAGTTAGAGAGAGAGAGAAAGAGAAGCTGTGAGTGAGAGAGAGAGAGAAAGAGAAGCTGTGTGAGAGAGAGAATCTGTGAGTGAGAGAGAGAGAGAAAGAAAGAGAAGATGTCAGTGAGTGAGGGAGAGAGAGAGAGAAGCTGTGAGTGAGAGAGAGAGAGAAAGAGAAGCTGTGTGAGAGAGAGAATCTGTGAGTGAGAGAGAGAGAGAGAAAGAAAGAGAAGATGTGAGTGAGAGAGAAAGAGAAGCTGTGAGTGAGAGAGAGAGAGAAAGAGAAGCTGTGAGTGAGAGAAAGAGAAAGAGAAGCTGTGAGTGAGAGAGAGAGAGAAAGAGAAGCTGTGTGAGAGAGAGAATCTGTGAGTGAGAGAGAGAGAGAGAAAGAAAGAGAAGATGTCAGTGAGAGAGGGAGAGAGAGAGAGAAGCTGTGAGTGAGAGAGAGAGAAGCTGTGAGTGAGTGAGTGAGAGAGAGAAGCTGTGAGTGAGAGAGAGAAAGAGAAGCTGTGAGTGAGAGAAAGAGAGAGAGAGAGAGAAAAGCTGTGAGTGAGAGAGAGATATAGAGAAGCTGTGAGTTAGAGAGAGAGAGAAAGAGAAGCTGTGAGTGAGAGAGAGAGAGAAAGAGAAGCTGTGTGAGAGAGAGAATCTGTGAGTGAGAGAGAGAGAGAGAAAGAAAGAGAAGATGTCAGTGAGTGAGGGAGAGAGAGAGAGAAGCTGTGAGTGAGAGAGAGAGAGAAAGAGAAGCTGTGTGAGAGAGAGAATCTGTGAGTGAGAGAGAGAGAAAGAAAGAGAAGATGTGAGTGAGAGAGAAAGATAAGCTGTGTGAGAGAGGGAGAGAAAGAGAAGCTGTGAGTGAGAGAGAGAGAGAGTGAGAAGCTGTGAGTGAGAGAGAGAAGATGTGAGTGAGAGAGTGAGAGAGAGAAAGAGGTGTGAGTGAGAGAGAGAGAGAGAAAGAGAATCTGTGAGTGAGAGAGAGAGAGAGAAAGAGAAGCTGTGAGAGAGAGAGAGAGAAGCTGTGAGTGAGAGAGAAAGAAAGAAATAGAAGCTGTGAGTGAGTGAGAGAGAGAGAAGCTGTGTGTGTGAGAGAGAGAGAAGCTGTGAGTGAGAGAGAGAGAGAGAGAAGCTGTGAGTGAGAGAGAGAGAGAGAAAGAGAAGCTGTGAGAGAGAGAAAGAGAAGCTGTGAGTGAGAGAGAAAGAGAAGCTGTGAGTGAGAGAGAGAGAGAAAGAGAAGCTGTGAGTGAGAGAGAGAGAGAAAGAGAAGCTGTGAGTGAGAGAGAGAGAGAGAAAGAGAAGCTGTGAGAGAGAGAGAAGCTGTGAGTGAGAGAGAAAGAAAGAAATAGAAGCTGTGAGTGAGTGAGAGAGAGAGAAGCTGTGAGTGAGAGAGAGAGAGAAAGAGAAGCTCTGAGTGAGAGAGAGAGAAAGAGAAGCTGTGAGTGTGAGAGAGAGTGAGAAAAAGGGAAGCTGTGAGTGAGCGTGAGAGAGAGAGAAGCTGTGACAGTGGGAGAGAGAAAGAGAGAAAGAGAAGCTGTGAGTGAGAGAGAGAGAAAGAAAGAGAAGCAATGAGTGAGATAGAGAGAAGCTATGAGTGAGAGAGAGAAGGAGAAAGAGAATCTGTGAGTGAGTGAGAGAGAGAGAGAGAGTAGCTGTGAGTGAGAGAGAGAGAAGCTGTGAGTGAGTGAGAGAGAGAAAGAGAAGCTGTGAGTGAGAGAAAGAGAGAGAGAGAGAAGCTGTGAGTGAGAGAGAGATATAGAGAATCTGTGAGTTAGAGAGAGAGAGAAAGAGAAGCTGTGAGTGAGAGAGAGAGAGAAAGAGAAGCTGTGTGAGAGAGAGAATCTGTGAGTGAGAGAGAGAGAGAAAGAAAGAGAAGATGTCAGTGAGTGAGGGAGAGAGAGAGAGAAGCTGTGAGTGAGAGAGAGAGAGAAAGAGAAGCTGTGTGAGAGAGAGAATCTGTGAGTGAGAGAGAGAGAGAGAAAGAAAGAGAAGATGTGAGTGAGAGAGAAAGAGAAGCTGTGAGTGAGAGAGAGAGAGAAAGAGAAGCTGTGAGTGAGAGAAAGAGAAAGAGAAGCTGTGAGTGAGAGAGAGAGAGAAAGAGAAGCTGTGTGAGAGAGAGAATCTGTGAGTGAGAGAGAGAGAGAGAAAGAAAGAGAAGATGTCAGTGAGAGAGGGAGAGAGAGAGAGAAGCTGTGAGTGAGAGAGAGAGAAGCTGTGAGTGAGTGAGTGAGAGAGAGAAGCTGTGAGTGAGAGAGAGAAAGAGAAGCTGTGAGTGAGAGAAAGAGAGAGAGAGAGAGAAAAGCTGTGAGTGAGAGAGAGATATAGAGAAGCTGTGAGTTAGAGAGAGAGAGAAAGAGAAGCTGTGAGTGAGAGAGAGAGAGAAAGAGAAGCTGTGTGAGAGAGAGAATCTGTGAGTGAGAGAGAGAGAGAGAAAGAAAGAGAAGATGTCAGTGAGTGAGGGAGAGAGAGAGAGAAGCTGTGAGTGAGAGAGAGAGAGAAAGAGAAGCTGTGTGAGAGAGAGAATCTGTGAGTGAGAGAGAGAGAAAGAAAGAGAAGATGTGAGTGAGAGAGAAAGATAAGCTGTGTGAGAGAGGGAGAGAAAGAGAAGCTGTGAGTGAGAGAGAGAGAGAGTGAGAAGCTGTGAGTGAGAGAGAGAAGATGTGAGTGAGAGAGTGAGAGAGAGAAAGAGGTGTGAGTGAGAGAGAGAGAGAGAAAGAGAATCTGTGAGTGAGAGAGAGAGAGAGAAAGAGAAGCTGTGAGAGAGAGAGAGAGAAGCTGTGAGTGAGAGAGAAAGAAAGAAATAGAAGCTGTGAGTGAGTGAGAGAGAGAGAAGCTGTGTGTGTGAGAGAGAGAGAAGCTGTGAGTGAGAGAGAGAGAGAGAGAAGCTGTGAGTGAGAGAGAGAGAGAGAAAGAGAAGCTGTGAGAGAGAGAAAGAGAAGCTGTGAGTGAGAGAGAAAGAGAAGCTGTGAGTGAGAGAGAGAGAGAAAGAGAAGCTGTGAGTGAGAGAGAGAGAAAGAGAAGCTGTGAGTGAGAGAGAGAGAGAGAAAGAGAAGCTGTGAGAGAGAGAGAAGCTGTGAGTGAGAGAGAAAGAAAGAAATAGAAGCTGTGAGTGAGTGAGAGAGAGAGAAGCTGTGAGTGAGAGAGAGAGAAAGAGAAAGAGAAGCTGTGAGAGAGAGAGAGAGAGAGAAAGAGAAGCTGTGAGAGAGAGAAAGAGAAGCTGTGAGTGAGAGAGAAAGATAAGCTGTGAGTGAGAGAGAGAGAGAAAGCGAAGCTGTGTGAGAGAGAGAATCTGTGAGTGAGAGAGAGAGAGAGAAAGAAAGAGAAGATGTGAGTGAGAGAGAAAGATAAGCTGTGTGAGAGAGGGAGAGAAAGAGAAGCTGTGAGTGAGAGAGAGAGAGAGTGAGAAGCTGTGAGTGAGAGAGAGAGAGAGAGAAGATGTGAGTGAGAGAGTGAGAGAGAGAAAGAGGTGTGAGTGAGAGAGAGAGAGAGAAAGAGAAGCTGTGAGTGAGAGAGAGAGAGAGAAAGAGAAGCTGTGAGAGAGAGAGAGAGAAGCTGTGAGTGAGAGAGAAAGAAAGAAATAGAAGCTGTGAGTGAGTGAGAGAGAGAGAAGCTGTGTGTGTGTGTGAGAGAGAAGCTGTGAGTGAGAGAGAGAGAGAGAGAAGCTGTGAGTGAGAGAGAGAGAGAGAAAGAGAAGCTGTGAGAGAGAGAAAGAGAAGCTGTGAGTGAGAGAGAAAGAGAAGCTGTGAGTGAGAGAGAGAGAGAAAGAGAAGCTGTGAGTGAGAGAGAGAAAGAGAAGCTGTGAGTGAGAGAGAGAGAGAGAAAGAGAAGCTGTGAGAGAGAGAGAAGCTGTGAGTGAGAGAGAAAGAAAGAAATAGAAGCTGTGAGTGAGTGAGAGAGAGAGAAGCTGTGAGTGAGAGAGAGAGAAAGAGAAAGAGAAGCTGTGAGTGAGAGAGAGAGAGAAAGAGAAGCTGTGAGAGAGAGAAAGAGAAGCTGTGAGTGAGAGAGAAAGAGAAGCTGTGAGTGAGAGAGAGAGAGAAAGAGAAGCTGTGAGTGAGAGAGAGAGAGAGAGAAAGAGAAGCTGTGAGTGAGTGAGAGAGAGAAAGAAAGAGAAGCTGTGAGTGAGAGAGAGAGAAGCTGTGAGTGAGAGAGAGAGGGAGAAAGAGAAGCTGTGAGTGATAGAGAGAGAAAGAGAAGCTGTGAGTGAGAGAGAGAGAGAGAAAGAGAAGCTGTGAGAGAGAGAGAAGTTGTGAGTGAGTGAGAGAGAGAGAAGCTGTGTGAGAGAGAGAGAGAGAAGCTGTGAGTGAGAGAGAGAGAAGGAGAAGCTGTGAGTGAGATAGAGAGAGAGAAAGAGAAGCTGTGAGTGAGAGAGAGAGAGAAGCTGTGAGCGAGAGAGAAATAGAAGTTGTGAGTGAGAGAGAAAGAGAAGCTATGAGTTAGAGAGAGAGAGTGAAAGAGAAGCTGTGAGTGAGAGAGAGAGAGTGAGGAGCTGTGAGATAGAGAGAGAAAGAGAAGCTCTGAGTGAGAGAGAGAGAGAGAAACTGTGAGTGAGAGAGAAAGAGAATCTGTGAGTGAGAGAGAAATAGAAGCTGTGTGTGTGTGAGAGAGAGAGAAGCTGTGAGTGAGAGAGAGAGAAAGAGAAGCTGTGAGTGAGAGAGAGAGAGAAAGAGAAGCTGTGAGTGAGAGAGTGAGATAAAGAGAAGCTGTGAGTTAGAGAGACAGAGAAAGAGAAGCTGTGAGTGAGAGAGAGAAAAAAAAAGAAGCTGTGAGTGAGAGAGAGAGAGAGAGAAAGAGAAGCTGTGAGTGAGAGAGAGAGAGAGAAGCTGTGAGTGAGAGTGAGAGAGAAAGAGAAGCTGTGAGTGAGAGAGTGAGAGAAAGAGAAGCTCTGAGTGAGAGAGAGAAAGAGAAGCTGAGTGAGAGAGAGAAGCTGTGAGTGAGAGAGAGAAAGAGAAGCTGTGAGTGAGAGAGAGAGAGAAAGAAAGAGAAGCTGTGAGTGAGAGAGAGAGAAGCTGTGAGTGAGAGAGAGAGGGAGAAAGAGAAGCTGTGAGTGAGAGAGAGAGAAAGAGAAGCTGTGAGTGAGAGAGAGAGAGAGAAAGAGAAGCTGTGTGAGAGAGAGAAGTTGTGAGTGAGTGAGAGAGAGAGAAGCTGTGAGAGAGAGAGAGAGGGAGAAGCTGTGAGTGAGAGAGAGAGAGAGAGAAGGAGAAGCCGTGAGTGAGATAGAGAGAGAGAAAGAGAAACTGTGAGTGAGAGAGAGAGAGAGAAGCTGTGAGTGAGAGAGAAAGAGAAGCTGTGAGTGAGAGAGAAAGAGAAGCTATGAGTTAGAGAGAGAGAGTGAAAGAGAAGCTGTGAGTGAGAGAGAGAGAAGCTGTGAGTGAGAGAGAGAGAGAAAGAGAAGGTGTGAGTGAGAGAGAGAGAGAGAAAGAGAAGCTGTGAGAGAGAGAAAGAGAAGCTGTGAGTGAGAGAGAGAGAGAAAGAGAAGCTGTGAGTGAGAGAGAGAGAAAGAGAAGCTGTGAGTGAGAGAGAGAGAAAGAGAAGCTGTGTGAGAGAGAGAATCTGTGAGTGAGAGAGAGAGAGAGAAAGAAAGAGAAGATGTCAGTGAGAGAGGGAGAGAGAGAGAGAGAAGCTGTGAGTGAGAGAGAGAGAGAAAGATAAGCTGTGTGAGAGAGGGAGGGAAAGAGAAGCTGTGAGTGAGAGAGAGAGAGAGAAAGAGAAGCTGTGAGTGAGAGAGAGAGAGAAGCTGTGAGTGAGAGAGAGAAGATGTGAGTGTGAGATTGAGAGAGAGAAAGAGAAGCTGTGAGTGAGAGAGAGAAGCTGTGAGTGGGAGAGAGAGAAAGAGAAGGTGTGAGTGAAGAGAGAGAAAGAGAAGCTGTGAGTGAGAGAGAGAGAGAAGCTGTGAGTGAGAGAGAGAGAGAGAGAGAGAGAGAAAAGCTGTGAGTGAGAGAGAGATATAGAGAAGCTGTGAGTTAGAGAGAGAGAGAAAGAGAAGCTGTGAGTGAGAGAGAGAGAGAAAGAGAAGCTGTGTGAGAGAGAGAATCTGTGAGTGAGAGAGAGAGAGAGAAAGAAAGAGAAGATGTCAGTGAGTGAGGGAGAGAGAGAGAGAAGCTGTGAGTGAGAGAGAGAGAGAAAGAGAAGCTGTGTGAGAGAGAGAATCTGTGAGTGAGAGAGAGAGAGAGAAAGAAAGAGAAGATGTGAGTGAGAGAGAAAGATAAGCTGTGTGAGAGAGGGAGAGAAAGAGAAGCTGTGAGTGAGAGAGAGAGAGAGTGAGAAGCTGTGAGTGAGAGAGAGAGAGAGAAGATGTGAGTGAGAGAGTGAGAGAGAGAAAGAGGTGTGAGTGAGAGAGAGAGAGAGAAAGAGAATCTGTGAGTGAGAGAGAGAGAGAGAAAGAGAAACTGTGAGAGAGAGAGAGAAGCTGTGAGTGAGAGAGAAAGAAAGAAATAGAAGCTGTGAGTGAGTGAGAGAGAGAGAAGCTGTGTGTGTGAGAGAGAGAGAAGCTGTGAGTGAGAGAGAGAGAGAGAAGCTGTGAGTGAGAGAGAGAGAGAAAGAGAAGCTGTGAGAGAGAGAAAGAGAAGCTGTGAGTGAGAGAGAAAGAGAAGCTGTGAGTGAGAGAGAGAGAGAAAGAGAAGCTGTGAGTGAGAGAGAGAGAAAGAGAAGCTGTGAGTGAGAGAGAGAGAGAGAAAGAGAAGCTGTGAGAGAGAGTGAAGCTGTGAGTGAGAGAGAAAGAAAGAAATAGAAGCTGTGAGTGAGTGAGAGAGAGAGAAGCTGTGAGTGAGAGAGAGAGAAAGAGAAAGAGAAGCTGTGAGTGAGAGAGAGAGAGAGAAAGAGAAGCTGTGAGAGAGAGAAAGAGAAGCTGTGAGTGAGAGAGAAAGATAAGCTGTGAGTGAGAGAGAGAGAGAAAGAGAAGCTGTGTGAGAGAGAGAATCTGTGAGTGAGAGAGAGAGAGAGAAAGAAAGAGAAGATGTCAGTGAGTGAGGGAGAGAGAGAGAGAAGCTGTGAGTGAGAGAGAGAGAGAAAGAGAAGCTGTGTGAGAGAGAGAATCTGTGAGTGAGAGAGAGAGAGAGAAAGAAAGAGAAGATGTGAGTGAGAGAGAAAGATAAGCTGTGTGAGAGAGGGAGAGAAAGAGAAGCTGTGAGTGAGAGAGAGAGAGAGTGAGAAGCTGTGAGTGAGAGAGAGAGAGAGAGAAGATGTGAGTGAGAGAGTGAGAGAGAGAAAGAGGTGTGAGTGAGAGAGAGAGAGAGAAAGAGAAGCTGTGAGTGAGAGAGAGAGAGAGAAAGAGAAGCTGTGAGAGAGAGAGAGAGAGAGAAAGAGAAGCTCTGAGTGAGAGAGAGAGAAAGAGAAGCTGTGAGTGTGAGAGAGAGTGAGAAAAAGGGAAGCTGTGAGTGAGCGTGAGAGAGAGAGAAGCTGTGACAGTGGGAGAGAGAAAGAGAGAAAGAGAAGCTGTGAGTGAGAGAGAGAGAAAGAAAGAGAAGCAATGAGTGAGATAGAGAGAAGCTATGAGTGAGAGAGAGAAGGAGAAAGAGAATCTGTGAGTGAGAGAGAGAGAGAGAGAAAGAGAAGCTGTGAGAGAGAGAGAGAGAAGCTGTGAGTGAGTGTGAGAGAGAAAGAGAAGCTGTGAGTGAGAGAGTGAGAGAAAGAGAAGCTCTGAGTGAGAGAGAGAAAGAGAAGCTGAGTGAGAGAGAGAAGCTGTGAGTGAGAGAGAGAAAGAGAAGCTGTGAGTGAGAGAGAGAGAGAAAGAAAGAGAAGCTGTGAGTGAGAGAGAGAGAAGCTGTGAGTGAGAGAGAGAGGGAGAAAGAGAAGCTGTGAGTGAGAGAGAGAGAAAGAGAAGCTGTGAGTGAGAGAGAGAGAGAGAGAGAAAGAGAAGCTGTGTGAGAGAGAGAAGTTGTGAGTGAGTGAGAGAGAGAGAAGCTGTGAGAGAGAGAGAGAGGGAGAAGCTGTGAGTGAGAGAGAGAGAGAGAGAAGGAGAAGCCGTGAGTGAGATAGAGAGAGAGAAAGAGAAACTGTGAGTGAGAGAGAGAGAGAGAAGCTGTGAGTGAGAGAGAAAGAGAAGCTGTGAGTGAGAGAGAAAGAGAAGCTATGAGTTAGAGAGAGAGAGTGAAAGAGAAGCTGTGAGTGAGAGAGAGAGAAGCTGTGAGTGAGAGAGAGAGAGAAAGAGAAGGTGTGAGTGAGAGAGAGAGAGAGAAAGAGAAGCTGTGAGAGAGAGAAAGAGAAGCTGTGAGTGAGAGAGAGAGAGAAAGAGAAGCTGTGAGTGAGAGAGAGAGAAAGAGAAGCTGTGAGTGAGAGAGAGAGAAAGAAAAGCTGTGTGAGAGAGAGAATCTGTGAGTGAGAGAGAGAGAGAGAAAGAAAGAGAAGATGTCAGTGAGAGAGGGAGAGAGAGAGAGAGAAGCTGTGAGTGAGAGAGAGAGAGAAAGATAAGCTGTGTGAGAGAGGGAGGGAAAGAGAAGCTGTGAGTGAGAGAGAGAGAGAGAAAGAGAAGCTGTGAGTGAGAGAGAGAGAGAAGCTGTGAGTGAGAGAGAGAAGATGTGAGTGTGAGATTGAGAGAGAGAAAGAGAAGCTGTGAGTGAGAGAGAGAAGCTGTGAGTGAGAGAGAGAGAAAGAGAAGGTGTGAGTGAAGAGAGAGAAAGAGAAGCTGTGAGTGAGAGAGAGAGAGAAGCTGTGAGTGAGAGAGAGAGAGAGAGAGAAAAGCTGTGAGTGAGAGAGAGATATAGAGAAGCTGTGAGTTAGAGAGAGAGAGAAAGAGAAGCTGTGAGTGAGAGAGAGAGAGAAAGAGAAGCTGTGTGAGAGAGAGAATCTGTGAGTGAGAGAGAGAGAGAGAAAGAAAGAGAAGATGTCAGTGAGTGAGGGAGAGAGAGAGAGAAGCTGTGAGTGAGAGAGAGAGAGAAAGAGAAGCTGTGTGAGAGAGAGAATCTGTGAGTGAGAGAGAGAGAGAGAAAGAAAGAGAAGATGTGAGTGAGAGAGAAAGATAAGCTGTGTGAGAGAGGGAGAGAAAGAGAAGCTGTGAGTGAGAGAGAGAGAGAGTGAGAAGCTGTGAGTGAGAGAGAGAGAGAAGCTGTGAGTGAGAGAGAGAAGATGTGAGTGTGAGATTGAGAGAGAGAAAGAGAAGCTGTGAGTGAGAGAGAGAAGCTGTGAGTGAGAGAGAGAGAAAGAGAAGGTGTGAGTGAAGAGAGAGAAAGAGAAGCTGTGAGTGAGAGAGAGAGAGAAGCTGTGAGTGAGAGAGAGAGAGAAAGAGAAGCTGTGTGAGAGAGAGAATCTGTGAGTGAGAGAGAGAGAGAGAAAGAAAGAGAAGATGTCAGTGAGTGAGGGAGAGAGAGAGAGAAGCTGTGAGTGAGAGAGAGAGAGAAAGAGAAGCTGTGTGAGAGAGAGAATCTGTGAGTGAGAGAGAGAGAGAGAAAGAAAGAGAAGATGTGAGTGAGAGAGAAAGATAAGCTGTGTGAGAGAGGGAGAGAAAGAGAAGCTGTGAGTGAGAGAGAGAGAGAGTGAGAAGCTGTGAGTGAGAGAGAGAGAGAGAAGATGTGAGTGAGAGAGTGAGAGAGAGAAAGAGGTGTGAGAGAGAGAGAGAGAGAAAGAGAAGCTCTGAGTGAGAGAGAGAGAAAGAGAAGCTGTGAGTGTGAGAGAGAGTGAGAAAAAGGGAAGCTGTGAGTGAGCGTGAGAGAGAGAGAAGCTGTGACAGTGGGAGAGAGAAAGAGAGAAAGAGAAGCTGTGAGTGAGAGAGAGAGAAAGAAAGAGAAGCAATGAGTGAGATAGAGAGAAGCTATGAGTGAGAGAGAGAAGGAGAAAGAGAATCTGTGAGTGAGAGAGAGAGAGAGAGAAAGAGAAGCTGTGAGTGAGAGAGAGAGAGAGAAGCTGTGAGTGAGTGTGAGAGAGAAAGAGAAGCTGTGAGTGAGAGAGTGAGAGAAAGAGAAGCTCTGAGTGAGAGAGAGAAAGAGAAGCTGAGTGAGAGAGAGAAGCTGTGAGTGAGAGAGAGAAAGAGAAGCTGTGAGTGAGAGAGAGAGAGAAAGAAAGAGAAGCTGTGAGTGAGAGAGAGAGAAGCTGTGAGTGAGAGAGAGAGGGAGAAAGAGAAGCTGTGAGTGAGAGAGAGAGAAAGAGAAGCTGTGAGTGAGAGAGAGAGAGAGAGAGAAAGAGAAGCTGTGTGAGAGAGAGAAGTTGTGAGTGAGTGAGAGAGAGAGAAGCTGTGAGAGAGAGAGAGAGGGAGAAGCTGTGAGTGAGAGAGAGAGAGAGAGAAGGAGAAGCCGTGAGTGAGATAGAGAGAGAGAAAGAGAAACTGTGAGTGAGAGAGAGAGAGAGAAGCTGTGAGTGAGAGAGAAAGAGAAGCTGTGAGTGAGAGAGAAAGAGAAGCTATGAGTTAGAGAGAGAGAGTGAAAGAGAAGCTGTGAGTGAGAGAGAGAGAAGCTGTGAGTGAGAGAGAGAGAGAAAGAGAAGGTGTGAGTGAGAGAGAGAGAGAGAAAGAGAAGCTGTGAGAGAGAGAAAGAGAAGCTGTGAGTGAGAGAGAGAGAGAAAGAGAAGCTGTGAGTGAGAGAGAGAGAAAGAGAAGCTGTGAGTGAGAGAGAGAGAAAGAAAAGCTGTGTGAGAGAGAGAATCTGTGAGTGAGAGAGAGAGAGAGAAAGAAAGAGAAGATGTCAGTGAGAGAGGGAGAGAGAGAGAGAGAAGCTGTGAGTGAGAGAGAGAGAGAGAAAGATAAGCTGTGTGAGAGAGGGAGGGAAAGAGAAGCTGTGAGTGAGAGAGAGAGAGAGAAAGAGAAGCTGTGAGTGAGAGAGAGAGAGAAGCTGTGAGTGAGAGAGAGAAGATGTGAGTGTGAGATTGAGAGAGAGAAAGAGAAGCTGTGAGTGAGAGAGAGAAGCTGTGAGTGAGAGAGAGAGAAAGAGAAGGTGTGAGTGTAGAGAGAGAAAGAGAAGCTGTGAGTGAGAGAGAGAGAGAAGCTGTGAGTGAGAGAGAGAGAGAGAGAGAAAAGCTGTGAGTGAGAGAGAGATATAGAGAAGCTGTGAGTTAGAGAGAGAGAGAAAGAGAAGCTGTGAGTGAGAGAGAGAGAGAAAGAGAAGCTGTGTGAGAGAGAGAATCTGTGAGTGAGAGAGAGAGAGAGAAAGAAAGAGAAGATGTCAGTGAGTGAGGGAGAGAGAGAGAGAAGCTGTGAGTGAGAGAGAGAGAGAAAGAGAAGCTGTGTGAGAGAGAGAATCTGTGAGTGAGAGAGAGAGAGAGAAAGAAAGAGAAGATGTGAGTGAGAGAGAAAGATAAGCTGTGTGAGAGAGGGAGAGAAAGAGAAGCTGTGAGTGAGAGAGAGAGAGAGTGAGAAGCTGTGAGTGAGAGAGAGAGAGAAGCTGTGAGTGAGAGAGAGAAGATGTGAGTGTGAGATTGAGAGAGAGAAAGAGAAGCTGTGAGTGAGAGAGAGAAGCTGTGAGTGAGAGAGAGAGAAAGAGAAGGTGTGAGTGAAGAGAGAGAAAGAGAAGCTGTGAGTGAGAGAGAGAGAGAAGCTGTGAGTGAGAGAGAGAGAGAAAGAGAAGCTGTGTGAGAGAGAGAATCTGTGAGTGAGAGAGAGAGAGAGAAAGAAAGAGAAGATGTCAGTGAGTGAGGGAGAGAGAGAGAGAAGCTGTGAGTGAGAGAGAGAGAGAAAGAGAAGCTGTGTGAGAGAGAGAATCTGTGAGTGAGAGAGAGAGAGAGAAAGAAAGAGAAGATGTGAGTGAGAGAGAAAGATAAGCTGTGTGAGAGAGGGAGAGAAAGAGAAGCTGTGAGTGAGAGAGAGAGAGAGTGAGAAGCTGTGAGTGAGAGAGAGAGAGAGAAGATGTGAGTGAGAGAGTGAGAGAGAGAAAGAGGTGTGAGTGAGAGAGAGAGAGAGAAAGAGAATCTGTGAGTGAGAGAGAGAGAGAGAAAGAGAAACTGTGTGAGAGAGAGAGAGAAGCTGTGAGTGAGAGAGAAAGAAAGAAATAGAAGCTGTGAGTGAGTGAGAGAGAGAGAAGCTGTGTGTGTGAGAGAGAGAGAAGCTGTGAGTGAGAGAGAGAGAGAGAAGCTGTGAGTGAGAGAGAGAGAGAGAAAGAGAAGCTGTGAGAGAGAGAAAGAGAAGCTGTGAGTGAGAGAGAAAGAGAAGCTGTGAGTGAGAGAGAGAGAGAAAGAGAAGCTGTGAGTGAGAGAGAGAGAAAGAGAAGCTGTGAGTGAGAGAGAGAGAGAGAAAGAGAAGCTGTGAGAGAGAGTGAAGCTGTGAGTGAGAGAGAAAGAAAGAAATAGAAGCTGTGAGTGAGTGAGAGAGAGAGAAGCTGTGAGTGAGAGAGAGAGAAAGAGAAAGAGAAGCTGTGAGTGAGAGAGAGAGAGAGAAAGAGAAGCTGTGAGAGAGAGAAAGAGAAGCTGTGAGTGAGAGAGAAAGATAAGCTGTGAGTGAGAGAGAGAGAGAAAGAGAAGCTGTGTGAGAGAGAGAATCTGTGAGTGAGAGAGAGAGAGAGAAAGAAAGAGAAGATGTCAGTGAGTGAGGGAGAGAGAGAGAGAAGCTGTGAGTGAGAGAGAGAGAGAAAGAGAAGCTGTGTGTGAGAGAGAATCTGTGAGTGAGAGAGAGAGAGAGAGAAAGAAAGAGAAGATGTGAGTGAGAGAGAAAGATAAGCTGTGTGAGAGAGGGAGAGAAAGAGAAGCTGTGAGTGAGAGAGAGAGAGAGTGAGAAGCTGTGAGTGAGAGAGAGAGAGAGAGAAGATGTGAGTGAGAGAGTGAGAGAGAGAAAGAGGTGTGAGTGAGAGAGAGAGAGAGAAAGAGAAGCTGTGAGTGAGAGAGAGAGAGAGAAAGAGAAGCTGTGAGAGAGAGAGAGAGAGAGAAAGAGAAGCTCTGAGAGAGAGAGAGAGAAAGAGAAGCTGTGAGTGAGAGAGAGAGAGAGAGAAGATGTGAGTGAGAGAGTGAGAGAGAGAAAGAGGTGTGAGTGAGAGAGAGAGAGAGAAAGAGAAGCTGTGAGTGAGAGAGAGAGAGAAAGAGAAGCTGTGAGTGAGAGAGAGAGAGAGAAAGAGAAGCTGTGAGTGAGAGAGAGAGAGAAGCTGTGAGTGAGAGAGAGAAGATGTGAGTGTGAGATTGAGAGAGAGAAAGAGAAGCTGTGAGTGAGAGAGAGAAGCTGTGAGTGAGAGAGAGAGAAAGAGAAGGTGTGAGTGAAGAGAGAGAAAGAGAAGCTGTGAGTGAGAGAGAGAGAGAAGCTGTGAGTGAGAGAGAGAGAGAGAGAGAGAAAAGCTGTGAGTGAGAGAGAGATATAGAGAAGCTGTGAGTTAGAGAGAGAGAGAAAGAGAAGCTGTGAGTGAGAGAGAGAGAGAAAGAGAAGCTGTGTGAGAGAGAGAATCTGTGAGTGAGAGAGAGAGAGAAAGAAAGAGAAGATGTCAGTGAGTGAGGGAGAGAGAGAGAGAAGCTGTGAGTGAGAGAGAGAGAGAAAGAGAAGCTGTGTGAGAGAGAGAATCTGTGAGTGAGAGAGAGAGAGAGAAAGAAAGAGAAGATGTGAGTGAGAGAGAAAGATAAGCTGTGTGAGAGAGGGAGAGAAAGAGAAGCTGTGAGTGAGAGAGAGAGAGAGTGAGAAGCTGTGAGTGAGAGAGAGAGAGAGAAGATGTGAGTGAGAGAGTGAGAGAGAGAAAGAGGTGTGAGTGAGAGAGAGAGAGAGAAAGAGAATCTGTGAGTGAGAGAGAGAGAGAGAAAGAGAAACTGTGAGAGAGAGAGAGAAGCTGTGAGTGAGAGAGAAAGAAAGAAATAGAAGCTGTGAGTGAGTGAGAGAGAGAGAAGCTGTGTGTGAGAGAGAGAGAGAAGCTGTGAGTGAGAGAGAGAGAGAGAGAAGCTGTGAGTGAGAGAGAGAGAGAGAAAGAGAAGCTGTGAGAGAGAGAAAGAGAAGCTGTGAGTGAGAGAGAAAGAGAAGCTGTGAGTGAGAGAGAGAGAGAAAGAGAAGCTGTGTGAGAGAGAGAATCTGTGAGTGAGAGAGAGAGAGAGAAAGAAAGAGAAGATGTCAGTGAGTGAGGGAGAGAGAGAGAGAAGCTGTGAGTGAGAGAGAGAGAGAAAGAGAAGCTGTGTGAGAGAGAGAATCTGTGAGTGAGAGAGAGAGAGAGAAAGAAAGAGAAGATGTGAGTGAGAGAGAAAGATAAGCTGTGTGAGAGAGGGAGAGAAAGAGAAGCTGTGAGTGAGAGAGAGAGAGAGTGAGAAGCTGTGAGTGAGAGAGAGAGAGAAGCTGTGAGTGAGAGAGAGAAGATGTGAGTGTGAGATTGAGAGAGAGAAAGAGAAGCTGTGAGTGAGAGAGAGAAGCTGTGAGTGAGAGAGAGAGAAAGAGAAGGTGTGAGTGAAGAGAGAGAAAGAGAAGCTGTGAGTGAGAGAGAGAGAGAAGCTGTGAGTGAGAGAGAGAGAGAAAGAGAAGCTGTGTGAGAGAGAGAATCTGTGAGTGAGAGAGAGAGAGAGAAAGAAAGAGAAGATGTCAGTGAGTGAGGGAGAGAGAGAGAGAAGCTGTGAGTGAGAGAGAGAGAGAAAGAGAAGCTGTGTGAGAGAGAGAATCTGTGAGTGAGAGAGAGAGAGAGAAAGAAAGAGAAGATGTGAGTGAGAGAGAAAGATAAGCTGTGTGAGAGAGGGAGAGAAAGAGAAGCTGTGAGTGAGAGAGAGAGAGAGTGAGAAGCTGTGAGTGAGAGAGAGAGAGAGAAGATGTGAGTGAGAGAGTGAGAGAGAGAAAGAGGTGTGAGTGAGAGAGAGAGAGAGAAAGAGAATCTGTGAGTGAGAGAGAGAGAGAGAAAGAGAAACTGTGTGAGAGAGAGAGAGAAGCTGTGAGTGAGAGAGAAAGAAAGAAATAGAAGCTGTGAGTGAGTGAGAGAGAGAGAAGCTGTGTGTGTGAGAGAGAGAGAAGCTGTGAGTGAGAGAGAGAGAGAGAGAAGCTGTGAGTGAGAGAGAGAGAGAGAAAGAGAAGCTGTGAGAGAGAGAAAGAGAAGCTGTGAGTGAGAGAGAAAGAGAAGCTGTGAGTGAGAGAGAGAGAGAAAGAGAAGCTGTGAGTGAGAGAGAGAGAAAGAGAAGCTGTGAGTGAGAGAGAGAGAGAGAAAGAGAAGCTGTGAGAGAGAGTGAAGCTGTGAGTGAGAGAGAAAGAAAGAAATAGAAGCTGTGAGTGAGTGAGAGAGAGAGAAGCTGTGAGTGAGAGAGAGAGAAAGAGAAAGAGAAGCTGTGAGTGAGAGAGAGAGAGAAAGAGAAGCTGTGAGAGAGAGAAAGAGAAGCTGTGAGTGAGAGAGAAAGATAAGCTGTGAGTGAGAGAGAGAGAGAAAGAGAAGCTGTGTGAGAGAGAGAATCTGTGAGTGAGAGAGAGAGAGAGAAAGAAAGAGAAGATGTCAGTGAGTGAGAGAGAGAGAGAGAGAAGCTGTGAGTGAGAGAGAGAGAGAAAGAGAAGCTGTGTGAGAGAGAGAATCTGTGAGTGAGAGAGAGAGAGAGAAAGAAAGAGAAGATGTGAGTGAGAGAGAAAGATAAGCTGTGTGAGAGAGGGAGAGAAAGAGAAGCTGTGAGTGAGAGAGAGAGAGAGTGAGAAGCTGTGAGTGAGAGAGAGAGAGAGAGAAGATGTGAGTGAGAGAGTGAGAGAGAGAAAGAGGTGTGAGTGAGAGAGAGAGAGAGAAAGAGAAGCTGTGAGTGAGAGAGAGAGAGAGAAAGAGAAGCTGTGAGAGAGAGAGAGAGAGAGAAAGAGAAGCTCTGAGTGAGAGAGAGAGAAAGAGAAGCTGTGAGTGAGAGAGAGAGAGAGAGAAGATGTGAGTGAGAGAGTGAGAGAGAGAAAGAGGTGTGAGTGAGAGAGAGAGAGAGAAAGAGAAGCTGTGAGTGAGAGAGAGAGAGAAAGAGAAGCTGTGAGTGAGAGAGAGAGAGAGAAAGAGAAGCTGTGAGTGAGAGAGAGAGAGAAGCTGTGAGTGAGAGAGAGAAGATGTGAGTGTGAGATTGAGAGAGAGAAAGAGAAGCTGTGAGTGAGAGAGAGAAGCTGTGAGTGAGAGAGAGAGAAAGAGAAGGTGTGAGTGAAGAGAGAGAAAGAGAAGCTGTGAGTGAGAGAGAGAGAGAAGCTGTGAGTGAGAGAGAGAGAGAGAGAGAGAAAAGCTGTGAGTGAGAGAGAGATATAGAGAAGCTGTGAGTTAGAGAGAGAGAGAAAGAGAAGCTGTGAGTGAGAGAGAGAGAGAAAGAGAAGCTGTGTGAGAGAGAGAATCTGTGAGTGAGAGAGAGAGAGAGAAAGAAAGAGAAGATGTCAGTGAGTGAGGGAGAGAGAGAGAGAAGCTGTGAGTGAGAGAGAGAGAGAAAGAGAAGCTGTGTGAGAGAGAGAATCTGTGAGTGAGAGAGAGAGAGAGAAAGAAAGAGAAGATGTGAGTGAGAGAGAAAGATAAGCTGTGTGAGAGAGGGAGAGAAAGAGAAGCTGTGAGTGAGAGAGAGAGAGAGTGAGAAGCTGTGAGTGAGAGAGAGAGAGAGAAGATGTGAGTGAGAGAGTGAGAGAGAGAAAGAGGTGTGAGTGAGAGAGAGAGAGAGAAAGAGAATCTGTGAGTGAGAGAGAGAGAGAGAAAGAGAAACTGTGAGAGAGAGAGAGAGAAGCTGTGAGTGAGAGAGAAAGAAAGAAATAGAAGCTGTGAGTGAGTGAGAGAGAGAGAAGCTGTGTGTGTGAGAGAGAGAGAAGCTGTGAGTGAGAGAGAGAGAGAGAGAAGCTGTGAGTGAGAGAGAGAGAGAGAAAGAGAAGCTGTGAGAGAGAGAAAGAGAAGCTGTGAGTGAGAGAGAAAGAGAAGCTGTGAGTGAGAGAGAGAGAGAAAGAGAAGCTGTGAGTGAGAGAGAGAGAAAGAGAAGCTGTGAGTGAGAGAGAGAGAGAGAGAAGATGTGAGTGAGAGAGTGAGAGAGAGAAAGAGGTGTGAGTGAGAGAGAGAGAGAAAGAGAAGCTGTGAGTGAGAGAGAGAGAGAGAAAGAGAAGCTGTGAGTGAGAGAGAGAGAGAGAAAGAGAAGCTGTGAGAGAGAGTGAAGCTGTGAGTGAGAGAGAAAGAAAGAAATAGAAGCTGTGAGTGAGTGAGAGAGAGAGAAGCTGTGAGTGAGAGAGAGAGAAAGAGAAAGAGAAGCTGTGAGTGAGAGAGAGAGAGAGAAAGAGAAGCTGTGAGAGAGAGAAAGAGAAGCTGTGAGTGAGAGAGAAAGATAAGCTGTGAGTGAGAGAGAGAGAGAAAGAGAAGCTGTGTGAGAGAGAGAATCTGTGAGTGAGAGAGAGAGAGAGAAAGAAAGAGAAGATGTCAGTGAGTGAGGGAGAGAGAGAGAGAAGCTGTGAGTGAGAGAGAGAGAGAAAGAGAAGCTGTGTGAGAGAGAGAATCTGTGAGTGAGAGAGAGAGAGAGAAAGAAAGAGAAGATGTGAGTGAGAGAGAAAGATAAGCTGTGTGAGAGAGGGAGAGAAAGAGAAGCTGTGAGTGAGAGAGAGAGAGAGTGAGAAGCTGTGAGTGAGAGAGAGAGAGAGAGAAGATGTGAGTGAGAGAGTGAGAGAGAGAAAGAGGTGTGAGTGAGAGAGAGAGAGAGAAAGAGAAGCTGTGAGTGAGAGAGAGAGAGAGAAAGAGAAGCTGTGAGAGAGAGAAAGAGAAGCTGTGAGTGAGAGAGAAAGAGAAGCTGTGAGTGAGAGAGAGAGAGAAAGAGAAGCTGTGAGTGAGAGAGAGAGAAAGAGAAGCTGTGAGTGAGAGAGAGAGAGAGAAAGAGAAGCTGTGAGAGAGAGTGAAGCTGTGAGTGAGAGAGAAAGAAAGAAATAGAAGCTGTGAGTGAGTGAGAGAGAGAGAAGCTGTGAGTGAGAGAGAGAGAAAGAGAAAGAGAAGCTGTGAGTGAGAGAGAGAGAGAGAAAGAGAAGCTGTGAGAGAGAGAAAGAGAAGCTGTGAGTGAGAGAGAAAGATAAGCTGTGAGTGAGAGAGAGAGAGAAAGAGAAGCTGTGTGAGAGAGAGAATCTGTGAGTGAGAGAGAGAGAGAGAAAGAAAGAGAAGATGTCAGTGAGTGAGGGAGAGAGAGAGAGAAGCTGTGAGTGAGAGAGAGAGAGAAAGAGAAGCTGTGTGAGAGAGAGAATCTGTGAGTGAGAGAGAGAGAGAGAAAGAAAGAGAAGATGTGAGTGAGAGAGAAAGATAAGCTGTGTGAGAGAGGGAGAGAAAGAGAAGCTGTGAGTGAGAGAGAGAGAGAGTGAGAAGCTGTGAGTGAGAGAGAGAGAGAGAGAAGATGTGAGTGAGAGAGTGAGAGAGAGAAAGAGGTGTGAGTGAGAGAGAGAGAGAGAAAGAGAAGCTGTGAGTGAGAGAGAGAGAGAAAGAGAAGCTGTGAGAGAGAGAGAGAGAAGCTGTGAGTGAGAGAGAAAGAAAGAAATAGAAGCTGTGAGTGAGTGAGAGAGAGAGAAGCTGTGAGTGAGAGAGAGAGAGAGAGAAGCTGTGAGTGAGAGAGAGAGAGAGAAAGAGAAGCTGTGAGAGAGAGAAAGAGAAGCTGTGAGTGAGAGAGAAAGAGAAGCTGTGAGTGAGAGAGAGAGAGAAAGAGAAGCTGTGAGTGAGAGAGAAAAAGAGAAGCTGTGAGTGAGAGAGAGAGAGAGAAAGAGAAGCTGTGAGAGAGAGAGAAGCTGTGAGTGAGAGAGAAAGAAAGAAATAGAAGCTGTGAGTGAGTGAGAGAGAGAGAAGCTGTGAGTGAGAGAGAGAGAAAGAGAAAGAGAAGCTGTGAGTGAGAGAGAGAGAGAAAGAGAAGCTGTGAGAGAGAGAAAGAGAAGCTGTGAGTGAGAGAGAAAGAGAAGCTGTGAGTGAGAGAGAGAGAGAAAGAGAAGCTGTGAGTGAGAGAGAGAGAGAGAGAGAAAGAGAAGCTGTGAGTGAGTGAGAGAGAGAAAGAAAGAGAAGCTGTGAGTGAGAGAGAGAGAAGCTGTGAGTGAGAGAGAGAGGGAGAAAGAGAAGCTGTGAGTGAGAGAGAGAGAAAGAGAAGCTGTGAGAGAGAGAGAGAGAGAGAAAGAGAAGCTGTGAGAGAGAGAGAAGTTGTGAGTGAGTGAGAGAGAGAGAAGCTGTGTGTGAGAGAGAGAGAGAGAAGCTGTGAGTGAGAGAGAGAGAGAGAGAAGGAGAAGCTGTGAGTGAGATAGAGAGAGAGAAAGAGAAGCTGTGAGTGAGAGAGAGAGAGAAGCTGTGAGCGAGAGAGAAATAGAAGTTGTGAGTGAGAGAGAAAGAGAAGCTATGAGTTAGAGAGAGAGAGTGAAAGAGAAGCTGTGAGTGAGAGAGAGAGAGTGAGGAGCTGTGAGATAGAGAGAGAAAGAGAAGCTGTGAGTGAGAGAGAGAGAGAGAGAAACTGTGAGTGAGAGAGAAAGAGAATCTGTGAGTGAGAGAGAAATAGAAGCTGTGTGTGTGAGAGAGAGAGAGAAGCTGTGAGTGAGAGAGAGAGAAAGAGAAGCTGTGAGTGAGAGAGAGAGAGAAAGAGAAGCTGTGAGTGAGAGAGTGAGATAAAGAGAAGCTGTGAGTTAGAGAGAGACAGAGAAAGAGAAGCTCTGAGTGAGAGAGAGAGAAAAAAAGAAGCTGTGAGTGAGAGAGAGAGAGAGAAAGAGAAGCTGTGAGTGAGAGAGAGAGAGAGAAGCTGTGAGTGAGAGTGAGAGAGAAAGAGAAGCTGTGAGTGAGAGAGTGAGAGAAAGAGAAGCTCTGAGTGAGAGAGAGAAAGAGAAGCTGAGTGAGAGAGAGAAGCTGTGAGTGAGAGAGAGAAAGAGAAGCTGTGAGTGAGAGAGAGAGAGAAAGAAAGAGAAGCTGTGAGTGAGAGAGAGAGAAGCTGTGAGTGAGAGAGAGAGGGAGAAAGAGAAGCTGTGAGTGAGAGAGAGAGAAAGAGAAGCTGTGAGTGAGAGAGAGAGAGAGAGAAAGAGAAGCTGTGTGAGAGAGAGAAGTTGTGAGTGAGTGAGAGAGAGAGAAGCTGTGAGAGAGAGAGAGAGGGAGAAGCTGTGAGTGAGAGAGAGAGAGAGAGAAGGAGAAGCCGTGAGTGAGATAGAGAGAGAGAAAGAGAAACTGTGAGTGAGAGAGAGAGAGAGAAGCTGTGAGTGAGAGAGAAAGAGAAGCTGTGAGTGAGAGAGAAAGAGAAGCTATGAGTTAGAGAGAGAGAGTGAAAGAGAAGCTGTGAGTGAGAGAGAGAGAAGCTGTGAGTGAGAGAGAGATAGAGAAAGAGAAGGTGTGAGTGAGAGAGAGAGAGAGAAAGAGAAGCTGTGAGAGAGAGAAAGAGAAGCTGTGAGTGAGAGAGAGAGAGAAAGAGAAGCTGTGAGTGAGAGAGAGAGAAAGAGAAGCTGTGAGTGAGAGAGAGAGAAAGAGAAGCTGTGTGAGAGAGAGAATCTGTGAGTGAGAGAGAGAGAGAGAAAGAAAGAGAAGATGTCAGTGAGAGAGGGAGAGAGAGAGAGAGAAGCTGTGAGTGAGAGAGAGAGAGAAAGATAAGCTGTGTGAGAGAGGGAGGGAAAGAGAAGCTGTGAGTGAGAGAGAGAGAGAGAAAGAGAAGCTGTGAGTGAGAGAGAGAGAGAAGCTGTGAGTGAGAGAGAGAAGATGTGAGTGTGAGATTGAGAGAGAGAAAGAGAAGCTGTGAGTGAGAGAGAGAAGCTGTGAGTGAGAGAGAGAGAAAGAGAAGGTGTGAGTGAAGAGAGAGAAAGAGAAGCTGTGAGTGAGAGAGAGAGAGAAGCTGTGAGTGAGAGAGAGAGATAAGATGTGAGTGAGAGAGAGAAAGAGAAGCTGTGAGTGAGAGAGAGAGAGAAAGAGAAGCTGTGAGTGAGAGAGAGATAAAGAGAAGCTGTGAGTGAGAGAGAGAGAGAAAGAGAAGCTGTGAGTTAGAGAGAGAGAGAGAAAGAGAAGCTGTGAGTGAGAGAGAGAGAGAGAAAGAGAAGCTGTGAGTTAGAGAGAGAGAGAGAAAGAGGAGCTGTGAGTGAGAGAGAGAGAAGCTGTGAGTGAGAGAGAGAGAGAAGATGTGAGTGAGAGAGAGAAAGAGAAAGAGAAACTGTGAGTGAGTGAGAGAGAGAGATAATGAGAAGCTGTGAATGATAGAGAGAGATAAAGAAAAGCTGTGAGTGAGAGAGAGAAAGAGAAGCTGGGAGTGAGTAAGAGAGAGAAAAAGAAGCTGTGAGTGTGTGAGAGAGAGGGAAGCTGTGAGTGAGAGAGAGAGAGAAAGAGAAGCTGTGAGTTAGAGAGAGATAAAGAGAAGCTGTGAGTGAGAGAGAGAGAGAGAGAAGCTGTGAGTGAGAGAGAGAGAGAGAAAGAGAAGCTGTGAGAGAGAGAAAGAGAAGCTGTGAGTGAGAGAGAAAGAGAAGCTGTGAGTGAGAGAGAGAGAGAAAGAGAAGCTGTGAGTGAGAGAGAGAGAAAGAGAAGCTGTGAGTGAGAGAGAGAGAGAGAAAGAGAAGCTGTGTGAGAGAGAGAGAGAATGTGAGTGAGAGAGAAAGAAAGAAATAGAAGCTGTGAGTGAGTGAGAGAGAGAAGCTGTGAGTGAGAGAGAGAGAGAGAAGATGTGAGTGAGAGAGAAAGGGAAAGAGAGGCTGTGTGAGAGAGAGAGAGAGAAAGAGAAGCTGTGAGTTAGAGAGAGATAAAGAGAAGCTGTGAGTGAGAGAGAGAGAGAGAGAAGCTGTGAGTGAGAGAGAGAGAGAGAAAGAGAAGCTGTGAGAGAGAGAAAGAGAAGCTGTGAGTGAGAGAGAAAGAGAAGCTGTGAGTGAGAGAGAGAGAGAGAAAGAGAAGCTGTGAGTGAGAGAGAGAGAGAGAAAGAGAAGCTGTGAGAGAGAGAAAGAGAAGCTGTGAGTGAGAGAGAAAGAGAAGCTGTGAGTGAGAGAGAGAGAGAAAGAGAAGCTGTGAGTGAGAGAGAGAGAGAGAGAGAGAAGCTGTGAGTGAGAGAGAGAGAGAAAGAAAGAGAAGCTGTGAGTGAGAGAGAGAGAAGCTGTGAGAGAGAGAGGGAGAAAGAGAAGCTGTGAGTGAGAGAGAGAGAAAGAGAAGCTGTGAGTGAGAGAGAGAGAGAGAGAAAGAGAAGCTGTGAGAGAGAGAGAAGTTGTGAGTGAGTGAGAGAGAGAGAAGCTGTGAGAGAGAGAGAGAAGCTGTGAGTGAGAGAGAGAGAGAGAAGGAGAAGCTGTGAGTGAGATAGAGAGAGAGAAAGAGAAGCTGTGAGTGAGAGAGAGAGAGAAGCTGTGAGTGAGAGAGAAAGAGAAGTTGTGAGTGAGAGAGAAAGAGAAGCTATGAGTTAGAGAGAGAGAGTGAAAGAGAAGCTGTGAGTGAGAGAGAGAGAGAGTGAGGAGCTGTGAGATAGAGAGAGAAAAAGAAGCTGTGAGTGAGAGAGAGAGAGAGAAACTGTGAGTGAGAGAGAAAGAGAAGCTGTGAGTGAGAGAGAAAGAGAAGCTGTGTGTGTGAGAGAGAAAGAAGCTGTGAGTGAGAGAGAGAGAAAGAGAAGCTGTGAGTGAGAGAGAGAGAAAGAGAAGCTGTGAGTGAGAGAGTGAGATAAAGAGAAGCTGTGAGTTAGAGAGAGAAAGAGAAGCTGTGTGTATGTGAGAGAGAAGCTGTGAGTGAGAGAGAGAGGGAGAAATTGAAGCGGTGAGTGTGAGAGAGAGAGAAAGAGAAGGTGTGAGAGAGAGAGAGAGAGAAAAAAAGAATCTGTGAGTGAGAGAGAGAGAGAAGCTGTGAGTGAGAGAGAGATAAAGAGAAGCTGTGAGTTAGAGAGAGACAGAGAAAGAGAAGCTGTGAGTGAGAGAGAGAGAGAAAGAGAAGCTGTGTGTGTGTGAGAGAGAGAAGCTGTGAGTGAGAGAGAGAGAGAAAGAGAAGATGTTAGTGAGAGAGTGAGAGAGAGAAAGAGAAGCTGTGAGTGAGAGAGAGAGAAGCTGTGAGTGAGAGAGAGAGAGAGAAAGAGAAGGTGTGTGTGAGAGAGAGAAAGAGAAGCTGTGAGTGAGAGAGAGAGAAAAGATAAGAGTGAGAGAGAGAGAGAAGATGTGAGTGAGAGAAAGAGAAAGAGAAGCTGTGAGTGAGTGAGAGAGAGTGATAAAGAGAAGCTGTGAGTGATAGAGAGAGATAAAGAAACGCTGTGAGTGAGAGAGAGAAAGAGAAGCTGGGAGTGAGTAAGAGAGAGAAAGAGAAGCTGTGAGTGAGAGAGAGAGAGAGAAGCTGTGAGTGAGAGAGAGAGAGAGAAGCTGTGAGTGAGAGAAGAAAGAAAGAAAGAGAAACTGTGAGTGAGTGAGAGAGAGAAACTGTGAGTGAGAGAGAGAGAGAGAAAGAGAAGCTGTGAGTGAGAGAGAGAAAGAAAGAGAAGCTGTGAGTGAGAGAGAGAGAGAAGCTGTGAGTGAGAGTGAGATGGAGAAAGAGAAGCTGTGTGAGAGAGAGAAAGAAAGAGAAGCTATGAGCGAGCGAGAGAGAGAAGCTGTGAGTGAGAGAGAGAGGGAGAAAGAGAAGCTGTGAGTGAGAAGAGAGGGAAAGAGAAGCTGTGAGTGAGAAAGAGAGACAGAGAAAGAGAAGCTGTGAGTGAGAGAGAGAGAGCTAGAAGCTGTGAGTGAGTGAGAGAGAGAAAGAGAAGCTGTGAGTGCGAGAGAGAGAAAGAGAAGCTGTGAGTGAGAGAGAGATAAAGAGAAGCTGTGAGTTAGAGAGAGAGAGAGAAAGAGAAGCTGTGAGTGAGTGAGAGAGAGAAAAGAGAATCTCTGAGTGAGAGAGTGAGAGAAGCTGTGAGTAAGAGAGAGAAAGAGAAGCTGTGAGTGAGAGAGAGATAAAGAGAAGCTGTGAGTTAGAGAGCGATAGAGAAAGAGCTGTGAGTGAGAGAGAGAGAGAAAGAGAAGCTGTGAGAGAGAGAGAAGCTGTGAGTGAGAGAGAGAGAAAGAGAAGATGTTAGTGAGAGAGTGAGAGAGAGAAAGAGAAGCTGTGAGTGAGAGAGAGAGAGAAAGAAAGAGAAGTTGTGAGAGAGAGAGAGAGAAAGAGAAGCTGTGAGTGAGAGAGAGAGAGAAGCTGTGAGTGAGAGAGAGAAGATGTGAGTGTGAGATTGAGAGAGAGAAAGAGAAGCTGTGAGTGAGAGAGAGAAGCTGTGAGTGAGAGAGAGAAAAAAAAGAAGCTGTGAGTGAGAGAGAGAGAGAGAGAGAAAGAGAAGCTGTGAGTGAGAGAGAGAGAGAAGCTGTGAGTGAGAGTGAGAGAGAAAGAGAAGCTCTCAGTGAGAGAGTGAGAGAAAGAGAAGCTCTGAGTGAGAGAGAGAGAAAGAGAAGCTGTGAGTGAGAGAGAGAAGCTGTGAGTGAGAGAGAGAGAGAAAGAGAAGCTCTGAGTGAGAGAGAGAGAAAGAGAAGCTGTGAGTGTGAGAGAGAGTGAGAAAAAGGGAAGCTGTGAGTGAGCATGAGAGAGAGAGAAGCTGTGACAGTGGGAGAGAGAAAGAGAGAAAGAGAAGCTGTGAGTGAGAGAGAGAGAAAGAAAGAGAAGCTATGAGTGAGATAGAGAGAAGCTATGAGTGAGAGAGAGAAGGAGAAAGAGAATCTGTGAGTGAGAGAGAGAGAGAGATAGAGTAGCTGTGAGTGAGAGAGAGAGAGAAGCTGTGAGTGAGAGAGAGAAAGAGAAGCTGTGAGTGAGAGAAAGAGAGAGAGAGAAAGAGAAGCTGTGAGTGAGAGAGAGATATAGAGAAGCTGTGAGTTAGAGAGAGAGAGTAAGAGAAGCTGTGAGTGAGAGAGAGAGAGAAAGAGAAGCTGTGTGAGACAGAGAATCTGTGAGTGAGAGAGAGAGAGAAAGAAAGAGAAGATGTCAGTGAGTGAGGGAGAGAGAGAGAGAAGCTGTGAGTGAGAGAGAGAGAGAGAAAGAGAAGCTGTGAGAGAGAATCTGTGAGTGAGAGAGAGAGAGAGAAAGAAAGAGAAGATGTGATGAGAGAGAAAGAGAAGCTGTGAGTGAGAGAGAGAGAGAAAGAGAAGCTGTGAGTGAGAGAGAGAGAGAGAGAAGCTGTGAGTGAGAGAGAGAGAGAAAGAGAAGCTGTGTGAGAGAGAGAATCTGTGTGTGTGTGTGAGAGAGAGAAAGATTGAGAAGATGTCAGTGAGAGAGGGAGAGAGAGACAGAAGCTGTGAGTGAGAGAGAGAGAGAGAAAGATATGCTGTGTGAGAGAGGGAGAGAAAGAGAAGCTGTGAGTGAGAGAGAGAGTGTGAAAGAGAAGCTGTGAGTGAGAGAGAGAGAGTGAGGAGCTGTGAGATAGAGAGAGAAAGAGAAGCTGTGAGTGAGAGAGAGAGAGAGAAACTGTGTGAGAGAGAAAGAGAAGCTGTGTGTGAGAGAGAAATAGAAGCTGTGTGTGTGTGTGAGAGAGAGAAGCTGTGAGTGAGAGAGAGAGAAAGAGAAGCTGTGAGTGAGAGAGAGAGAGAAAGAGAAGCTGTGAGTGAGAGAGTGAGATAAAGAGAAGCTGTGAGTTAGAGAGAGACAGAGAAAGAGAAGCTGTGAGTTAGAGAGAGAGAAAAAAAGAAGCTGTGAGTGAGAGAGAGAGAGAGAGAGAAAGAGAAGCTGTGAGAGAGAGAGAGAGAGAAGCTGTGAGTGAGAGTGAGAGAGAAAGAGAAGCTGTGAGTGAGAGAGTGAGAGAAAGAGAAGCTCTGAGTGAGAGAGAGAGAAAGAGAAGCTGTGAGTGAGAGAGAGAAGCTGTGAGTGAGAGAGAGAGAGAAAGAGAAGCTCTGAGTGAGAGAGAGAGAAAGAGAAGCTGTGATTGTGAGAGAGAGTGAGAAAAAGGGAAGCTGTGAGTGAGCGTGAGAGAGAGAGAAGCTGTGACAGTGGGAGAGAGAAAGAGAGAAAGAGAAGCTGTGAGTGAGAGAGAGAGAAAGAGAAGCTGTGAGTGAGAGAGAGAGAGAAAGAGAAGCTGTGAGTGAGAGAGTGAGATAAAGAGAAGCTGTGAGTTAGAGAGAGACAGAGAAAGAGAAGCTGTGAGTGAGAGAGAGAGAAGCTGTGAGTGAGTGAGAGAGAGAGAGAAGCTGTGAGTGAGAGAGAGAAAGAGAAGCTGTGAGTGAGAGAAAGAGAGAGAGAGAGAAGCTGTGAGTGAGAGAGAGATATAGAGAATCTGTGAGTTAGAGAGAGAGAGAAAGAGAAGCTGTGAGTGAGAGAGAGAGAGAAAGAGAAGCTGTGTGAGAGAGAGAATCTGTGAGTGAGAGAGAGAGAGAAAGAAAGAGAAGATGTCAGTGAGTGAGGGAGAGAGAGAGAGAAGCTGTGAGTGAGAGAGAGAGAGAAAGAGAAGCTGTGTGAGAGAGAGAATCTGTGAGTGAGAGAGAGAGAGAGAAAGAAAGAGAAGATGTGAGTGAGAGAGAAAGAGAAGCTGTGAGTGAGAGAGAGAGAGAAAGAGAAGCTGTGAGTGAGAGAAAGAGAAAGAGAAGCTGTGAGTGAGAGAGAGAGAGAAAGAGAAGCTGTGTGAGAGAGAGAATCTGTGAGTGAGAGAGAGAGAGAGAGAGAAAGAAAGAGAAGATGTCAGTGAGAGAGGGAGAGAGAGAGAAGCTGTGAGAGAGAGAGAGAGAAGCTGTGAGTGAGTGAGAGAGAGAGAGAAGCTGTGAGTGAGAGAGAGAAAGAGAAGCTGTGAGTGAGAGAAAGAGAGAGAGAGAGAGAAAAGCTGTGAGTGAGAGAGAGATATAGAGAAGCTGTGAGTTAGAGAGAGAGAGAAAGAGAAGCTGTGAGTGAGAGAGAGAGAGAAAGAGAAGCTGTGTGAGAGAGAGAATCTGTGAGTGAGAGAGAGAGAGAGAAAGAAAGAGAAGATGTCAGTGAGTGAGGGAGAGAGAGAGAGAAGCTGTGAGTGAGAGAGAGAGAGAAAGAGAAGCTGTGTGAGAGAGAGAATCTGTGAGTGAGAGAGAGAGAGAGAAAGAAAGAGAAGATGTGAGTGAGAGAGAAAGATAAGCTGTGTGAGAGAGGGAGAGAAAGAGAAGCTGTGAGTGAGAGAGAGAGAGTGAGAAGCTGTGAGTGAGAGAGAGAGAGAGAAGATGTGAGTGAGAGAGTGAGAGAGAGAAAGAGGTGTGAGTGAGAGAGAGAGAGAGAAAGAGAATCTGTGAGTGAGAGAGAGAGAGAGAAAGAGAAGCTGTGAGAGAGAGAGAGAGAAGCTGTGAGTGAGAGAGAAAGAAAGAAATAGAAGCTGTGAGTGAGTGAGAGAGAGAGAAGCTGTGTGTGTGAGAGAGAGAGAAGCTGTGAGTGAGAGAGAGAGAGAGAGAGAGAAGCTGTGAGTGAGAGAGAGAGAGAGAAAGAGAAGCTGTGAGAAAGGGAAAGAGAAGCTGTGAGTGAGAGAGAAAGAGAAGCTGTGAGTGAGAGAGAGAGAGAAAGAGAAGCTGTGAGTGAGAGAGAGAGAAAGAGAAGCTGTGAGTGAGAGAGAGAGAGAGAAAGAGAAGCTGTGAGAGAGAGAGAAGCTGTGAGTGAGAGAGAAAGAAAGAAATAGAAGCTGTGAGTGAGTGAGAGAGAGAGAAGCTGTGAGTGAGAGAGAGAGAAAGAGAAAGAGAAGCTGTGAGTGAGAGAGAGAGAGAGAAAGAGAAGCTGTGAGAGAGAGAAAGAGAAGCTGTGAGTGAGAGAGAAAGATAAGCTGTGTGTGAGAGAGAGAGAGAAAGAGAAGCTGTGTGAGAGAGAGAATCTGTGAGTGAGAGAGAGAGAGAGAAAGAAAGAGAAGATGTCAGTGAGTGAGGGAGAGAGAGAGAGAAGGTGTTAGTGAGAGAGAGAGAGAAAGAGAAGCTGTGTGAGAGAGAGAATCTGTGAGTGAGAGAGAGAGAGAGAAAGAAAGAGAAGATGTGAGTGAGAGAGAAAGATAAGCTGTGTGAGAGAGGGAGAGAAAGAGAAGCTGTGAGTGAGAGAGAGAGAGAGTGAGAAGCTGTGAGTGAGAGAGAGAGAGAGAGAAGATGTGAGTGAGAGAGTGAGAGAGAGAAAGAGGTGTGAGTGAGAGAGAGAGAGAGATAGAGAAGCTGTGAGTGAGAGAGAGAGAGAGAAAGAGAAGCTGTGAGAGAGAGAGAGAGAAGCTGTGAGTGAGAGAGAAAGAAAGAAATAGAAGCTGTGAGTGAGTGAGAGAGAGAGAAGCTGTGTGTGTGAGAGAGAGAGAAGCTGTGAGTGAGAGAGAGAGAGAGAAGCTGTGAGTGAGAGAGAGAGAGAGAAAGAGAAGCTGTGAGAGAGAGAAAGAGAAGCTGTGAGTGAGAGAGAAAGAGAAGCTGTGAGTGAGAGAGAGAGAGAAAGAGAAGCTGTGAGTGAGAGAGAGAAAGAGAAGCTGTGAGTGAGAGAGAGAGAGAGAAAGAGAAGCTGTGAGAGAGAGAGAGAAGCTGTGAGTGAGAGAGAAAGAAAGAAATAGAAGCTGTGAGTGAGTGAGAGAGAGAGAAGCTGTGAGTGAGAGAGAGAGAAAGAGAAAGAGAAGCTGTGAGTGAGAGAGAGAGAGAAAGAGAAGCTGTGAGAGAGAGAAAGAGAAGCTGTGAGTGAGAGAGAAAGAGAAGCTGTGAGTGAGAGAGAGAGAGAAAGAGAAGCTGTGAGTGAGAGAGAGAGAGAGAGAAAGAGAAGCTGTGAGTGAGTGAGAGAGAGAAAGAAAGAGAAGCTGTGAGTGAGAGAGAGAGAAGCTGTGAGTGAGAGAGAGAGGGAGAAAGAGAAGCTGTGAGTGAGAGAGAGAGAAAGAGAAGCTGTGAGTGAGAGAGAGAGAGAGAAAGAGAAGCTGTGAGAGAGAGAGAAGTTGTGAGTGAGTGAGAGAGAGAGAAGCTGTGTGAGAGAGAGAGAGAGAAGCTGTGAGTGAGAGAGAGAGAGAGAGAAGGAGAAGCTGTGAGTGAGATAGAGAGAGAGAAAGAGAAGCTGTGAGTGAGAGAGAGAGAGAAGCTGTGAGTGAGAGAGAAATAGAAGTTGTGAGTGAGAGAGAAAGAGAAGCTATGAGTTAGAGAGAGAGAGTGAAAGAGAAGCTGTGAGTGAGAGAGAGAGAGTGAGGAGCTGTGAGATAGAGAGAGAAAGAGAAGCTGTGAGTGAGAGAGAGAGAGAGAAACTGTGAGTGAGAGAGAAAGAGAATCTGTGAGTGAGAGAGAAATAGAAGCTGTGTGTGTGTGAGAGAGAGAGAAGCTGTGAGTGAGAGAGAGAGAAAGAGAAGCTGTGAGTGAGAGAGAGAGAGAAAGAGAAGCTGTGAGTGAGAGAGTGAGATAAAGAGAAGCTGTGAGTTAGAGAGAGACAGAGAAAGAGAAGCTGTGAGTGAGAGAGAGAGAAAAAAAGAAGCTGTGAGTGAGAGAGAGAGAGAGAGAAAGAGAAGCTGTGAGTGAGAGAGAGAGAGAGAAGCTGTGAGTGAGAGTGAGAGAGAAAGAGAAGCTGTGAGTGAGAGAGTGAGAGAAAGAAGCTCTGAGTGAGAGAGAGAAAGAGAAGCTGAGTGAGAGAGAGAAGCTGTGAGTGAGAGAGAGAAAGAGAAGCTGTGAGTGAGAGAGAGAGAAAGAAAGAGAAGCTGTGTGAGAGAGAGAATTTGTGAGTGAGTGAGAGAGAGAGAAGCTGTGAGAGAAAGAGAGAGGGAGAAGCTGTGAGTGAGAGAGAGAGAGAGAGAAGGAGAAGCCGTGAGTGAGATAGAGAGAGAGAAAGAGAAACTGTGAGTGAGAGAGAGAGAGAGAAGCTGTGAGTGAGAGAGAAAGAGAAGCTGTGAGTGAGAGAGAAAGAGAAGCTATGAGTTAGAGAGAGAGAGTGAAAGAGAAGCTGTGAGTGAGAGAGAGAGAAGCTGTGAGTGAGAGAGAGAGAGAGAAAGAGAAGGTGTGAGTGAGAGAGAGAGAGAGAAAGAGAAGCTGTGAGAGAGAGAAAGAGAAGCTGTGAGTGAGAGAGAGAGAGAAAGAGAAGCTGTGAGTGAGAGAGAGAGAAAGAGAAGCTGTGAGTGAGAGAGAGAGAAAGAGAAGCTGTGTGAGAGAGAGAATCTGTGAGTGAGAGAGAGAGAGAGAAAGAAAGAGAAGATGTCAGTGAGAGAGGGAGAGAGAGAGAGATGCTGTGAGTGAGAGAGAGAGAGAAAGATAAGCTGTGTGAGAGAGGGAGGGAAAGAGAAGCTGTGAGTGAGAGAGAGAGAGAGAGTGAGAAGCTGTGAGTGAGAGAGAGAGAGAGAAGATGTGAGTGGAGAGTGAGAGAGAGAAAGAGGTGTGAGTGAGAGAGAGAGAGAGAGAAAGAGAAGCTGTGAGTGAGAGAGAGAGAAAGAAAAGCTGTGAGAGAGAGAGAGAAGCTGTGAGTGAGAGAGAAAGAAAGAAATAGAAGCTGTGAGTGAGTGAGAGAGAGAAGCTGTGAATGAGACAGAGAGAAGCTGTGAGTGTGTGTGAGAGAGAGAGAAGCTGTGAGTGAGAGAGTGAGAGAAAGAGAAGCTGTGTGAGAGAGAAAGAGAAGC
Organism: Bradypodion ventrale; assembly: GCA_035047345.1. Classification (NCBI taxonomy): domain Eukaryota; kingdom Metazoa; phylum Chordata; class Lepidosauria; order Squamata; family Chamaeleonidae; genus Bradypodion; species Bradypodion ventrale. Next base: position 6,374,087 of record JAWDJE010000018.1, on the reverse strand, counting down.
TGTGAGTGAGAGAGAGAGAAAGAGAAGCTGTGAGTGAGAGAGAGAGAGAAAGAGAAGCTGTGTGTGAGAGAGAGAGAAGCTGTGAGTGAGAGAGAAAGAAAGAAATAGAAGCTGTGAGTGAGTGAGAGAGAGAGAAGCTGTGAGTGAGAGAGAAATAGAAGTTGTGAGTGAGAGAGAAAGAGAAGCTATGAGTTAGAGAGAGAGAGTGAAAGAGAAGCTGTGAGTGAGAGAGAGAGAGTGAGGAGCTGTGAGATAGAGAGAGAAAGAGAAGCTCTGAGTGAGTGAGAGAGAGAGAAACTGTGAGTGAGAGAGAAAGAGAATCTGTGAGTGAGAGAGAAATAGAAGCTGTGTGTGTGTGAGAGAGAGAAGCTGTGAGTGAGAGAGAGAGAAAGAGAAGCTGTGAGTGAGAGAGAGAGAGAAAGAGAAGCTGTGAGTGAGAGAGTGAGATAAAGAGAAGCTGTGAGTTAGAGAGAGACAGAGAAAGAGAAGCTGTGAGTGAGAGAGAGAGAAAAAAAGAAGCTGTGAGTGAGAGAGAGAGAGAGAGAAAGAGAAGCTGTGAGTGAGAGAGAGAGAGAGAAGCTGTGAGTGAGAGTGAGAGAGAAAGAGAAGCTGTGAGTGAGAGAGTGAGAGAAAGAGAAGCTCTGAGTGAGAGAGAGAAAGAGAAGCTGAGTGAGAGAGAGAAGCTGTGAGTGAGAGAGAGAAAGAGAAGCTGTGAGTGAGAGAGAGAGAGAAAGAAAGAGAAGCTGTGAGTGAGAGAGAGAGAAGCTGTGAGTGAGAGAGAGAGGGAGAAAGAGAAGCTGTGAGTGAGAGAGAGAAAGAGAAGCTGTGAGTGAGAGAGAGAGAGAGAGAAAGAGAAGCTGTGTGAGAGAGAGAAGTTGTGAGTGAGTGAGAGAGAGAGAAGCTGTGAGAGAGAGAGAGAGGGAGAAGCTGTGAGTGAGAGAGAGAGAGAGAGAAGGAGAAGCCGTGAGTGAGATAGAGAGAGAGAAAGAGAAACTGTGAGTGAGAGAGAGAGAGAGAAGCTGTGAGTGAGAGAGAAAGAGAAGCTGTGAGTGAGAGAGAAAGAGAAGCTATGAGTTAGAGAGAGAGAGTGAAAGAGAAGCTGTGAGTGAGAGAGAGAGAAGCTGTGAGTGAGAGAGAGAGAGAAAGAGAAGGTGTGAGTGAGAGAGAGAGAGAGAAAGAGAAGCTGTGAGAGAGAGAAAGAGAAGCTGTGAGTGAGAGAGAGAGAGAAAGAGAAGCTGTGAGTGAGAGAGAGAGAAAGAGAAGCTGTGAGTGAGAGAGAGAGAAAGAGAAGCTGTGTGAGAGAGAGAATCTGTGAGTGAGAGAGAGAGAGAGAAAGAAAGAGAAGATGTCAGTGAGAGAGGGAGAGAGAGAGAGAGAAGCTGTGAGTGAGAGAGAGAGAGAAAGATAAGCTGTGTGAGAGAGGGAGGGAAAGAGAAGCTGTGAGTGAGAGAGAGAGAGAGAAAGAGAAGCTGTGAGTGAGAGAGAGAGAGAAGCTGTGAGTGAGAGAGAGAAGATGTGAGTGTGAGATTGAGAGAGAGAAAGAGAAGCTGTGAGTGAGAGAGAGAAGCTGTGAGTGAGAGAGAGAGAAAGAGAAGGTGTGAGTGAAGAGAGAGAAAGAGAAGCTGTGAGTGAGAGAGAGAGAGAAGCTGTGAGTGAGAGAGAGAGAGAGAGAGAGAAAAGCTGTGAGTGAGAGAGAGATATAGAGAAGCTGTGAGTTAGAGAGAGAGAGAAAGAGAAGCTGTGTGAGAGAGAGAATCTGTGAGTGAGAGAGAGAGAGAAAGAAAGAGAAGATGTCAGTGAGTGAGGGAGAGAGAGAGAGAAGCTGTGAGTGAGAGAGAGAGAGAAAGAGAAGCTGTGTGAGAGAGAGAATCTGTGAGTGAGAGAGAGAGAGAGAAAGAAAGAGAAGATGTGAGTGAGAGAGAAAGATAAGCTGTGTGAGAGAGGGAGAGAAAGAGAAGCTGTGAGTGAGAGAGAGAGAGAGTGAGAAGCTGTGAGTGAGAGAGAGAGAGAGAAGATGTGAGTGAGAGAGTGAGAGAGAGAAAGAGGTGTGAGTGAGAGAGAGAGAGAGAAAGAGAATCTGTGAGTGAGAGAGAGAGAGAGAAAGAGATACTGTGAGAGAGAGAGAGAGAAGCTGTGAGTGAGAGAGAAAGAAAGAAATAGAAGCTGTGAGTGAGTGAGAGAGAGAGAAGCTGTGTGTGTGAGAGAGAGAGAAGCTGTGAGTGAGAGAGAGAGAGAGAGAAGCTGTGAGTGAGAGAGAGAGAGAGAAAGAGAAGCTGTGAGAGAGAGAAAGAGAAGCTGTGAGTGAGAGAGAAAGGGAAGCTGTGAGTGAGAGAAAGAGAGAAAGAGAAGCTGTGAGTGAGAGAGAGAGAAAGAGAAGCTGTGAGTGAGAGAGAGAGAGAGAAAGAGAAGCTGTGAGAGAGAGTGAAGCTGTGAGTGAGAGAGAAAGAAAGAAATAGAAGCTGTGAGTGAGTGAGAGAGAGAGAAGCTGTGAGTGAGAGAGAGAGAAAGAGAAAGAGAAGCTGTGAGTGAGAGAGAGAGAGAGAAAGAGAAGCTGTGTGAGAGAGAAAGAGAAGCTGTGAGTGAGAGAGAAAGATAAGCTGTGAGTGAGAGAGAGAGAGAAAGAGAAGCTGTGTGAGAGAGAGAATCTGTGAGTGAGAGAGAGAGAGAGAAAGAAAGAGAAGATGTCAGTGAGTGAGGGAGAGAGAGAGAGAAGCTGTGAGTGAGAGAGAGAGAGAAAGAGAAGCTGTGTGAGAGAGAGAATCTGTGAGTGAGAGAGAGAGAGAGAAAGAAAGAGAAGATGTGAGTGAGAGAGAAAGATAAGCTGTGTGAGAGAGGGAGAGAAAGAGAAGCTGTGAGTGAGAGAGAGAGAGAGTGAGAAGCTGTGAGTGAGAGAGAGAGAGAGAGAAGATGTGAGTGAGAGAGTGAGAGAGAGAAAGAGGTGTGAGTGAGAGAGAGAGAGAGAAAGAGAAGCTGTGAGTGAGAGAGAGAGAGAGAAAGAGAAGCTGTGAGAGAGAGAGAGAGAAGCTGTGAGTGAGAGAGAAAGAAAGAAATAGAAGCTGTGAGAGAGAGAAAGAGAAGCTGTGAGTGAGAGAGAGAGAGAGAAAGAGAAGCTGTGAGAGAGAGAGAAGCTGTGAGTGAGAGAGAAAGAAAGAAATAGAAGCTGTGAGTGAGTGAGAGAGAGAGAAGCTGTGAGATAGAGAGAGAGAAAGAGAAAGAGAAGCTGTGAGTGAGAGAGAGAGAGAAAGAGAAGCTGTGAGAGAGAGAAAGAGAAGCTGTGAGTGAGAGAGAAAGAGAAGCTGTGAGTGAGAGAGAGAGAGAAAGAGAAGCTGTGAGTGAGAGAGAGAGAGAGAGAGAAAGAGAAGCTGTGAGTGAGTGAGAGAGAGAAAGAAAGAGAAGCTGTGAGTGAGAGAGAGAGAAGCTGTGAGTGAGAGAGAGAGGGAGAAAGAGAAGCTGTGAGTGAGAGAGAGAGAAAGAGAAGCTGTGAGAGAGAGAGAGAGAGAGAAAGAGAAGCTGTGAGAGAGAGAGAAGTTGTGAGTGAGTGAGAGAGAGAGAAGCTGTGTGAGAGAGAGAGAGAAAGAAGCTGTGAGTGAGAGAGAGAGAGAGAGAAGGAGAAGCTGTGAGTGAGATAGAGAGAGAGAAAGAGAAGCTGTGAGTGAGAGAGAGAGAGAAGCTGTGAGCGAGAGAGAAATAGAAGTTGTGAGTGAGAGAGAAAGAGAAGCTATGAGTTAGAGAGAGAGAGTGAAAGAGAAGCTGTGAGTGAGAGAGAGAGAGTGAGGAGCTGTGAGATAGAGAGAGAAAGAGAAGCTGTGAGTGAGAGAGAGAGAGAAACTGTGAGTGAGAGAGAAAGAGAATCTGTGAGTGAGAGAGAAATAGAAGCTGTGTGTGTGAGAGAGAGAGAGAAGCTGTGAGTGAGAGAGAGAGAAAGAGAAGCTGTGAGTGAGAGAGAGAGAGAAAGAGAAGCTGTGAGTGAGAGAGTGAGATAAAGAGAAGCTGTGAGTTAGAGAGAGACAGAGAAAGAGAAGCTGTGAGTGAGAGAGAGAGAAAAAAAGAAGCTGTGAGTGAGAGAGAGAGAGAGAGAAAGAGAAGCTGTGAGTGAGAGAGAGAGAGAGAAGCTGTGAGTGAGAGTGAGAGAGAAAGAGAAGCTGTGAGTGAGAGAGTGAGAGAAAGAGAAGCTCTGAGTGAGAGAGAGAAAGAGAAGCTGAGTGAGAGAGAGAAGCTGTGAGTGAGAGAGAGAAAGAGAAGCTGTGAGTGAGAGAGAGAGAGAAAGAAAGAGAAGCTGTGAGTGAGAGAGAGAGAAGCTGTGAGTGAGAGAGAGAGGGAGAAAGAGAAGCTGTGAGTGAGAGAGAGAGAGAGAGAGAAAGAGAAGCTGTGTGAGAGAGAGAAGTTGTGAGTGAGTGAGAGAGAGAGAAGCTGTGAGAGAGAGAGAGAGGGAGAAGCTGTGAGTGAGAGAGAGAGAGAGAGAAGGAGAAGCCGTGAGTGAGATAGAGAGAGAGAAAGAGAAACTGTGAGTGAGAGAGAGAGAGAGAAGCTGTGAGTGAGAGAGAAAGAGAAGCTGTGAGTGAGAGAGAAAGAGAAGCTATGAGTTAGAGAGAGAGAGTGAAAGAGAAGCTGTGAGTGAGAGAGAGAGAAGCTGTGAGTGAGAGAGAGAGAGAGAAAGAGAAGGTGTGAGTGAGAGAGAGAGAGAGAAAGAGAAGCTGTGAGAGAGAGAAAGAGAAGCTGTGAGTGAGAGAGAGAGAGAAAGAGAAGCTGTGAGTGAGAGAGAGAGAAAGAGAAGCTGTGAGTGAGAGAGAGAGAAAGAGAAGCTGTGTGAGAGAGAGAATCTGTGAGTGAGAGAGAGAGAGAGAAAGAAAGAGAAGATGTCAGTGAGAGAGGGAGAGAGAGAGAGAGAAGCTGTGAGTGAGAGAGAGAGAGAAAGATAAGCTGTGTGAGAGAGGGAGGGAAAGAGAAGCTGTGAGTGAGAGAGAGAGAGAGAAAGAGAAGCTGTGAGTGAGAGAGAGAGAGAAGCTGTGAGTGAGAGAGAGAAGATGTGAGTGTGAGATTGAGAGAGAGAAAGAGAAGCTGTGAGTGAGAGAGAGAAGCTGTGAGTGAGAGAGAGAGAAAGAGAAGGTGTGAGTGAAGAGAGAGAAAGAGAAGCTGTGAGTGAGAGAGAGAGAAGCTGTGAGTGAGAGAGAGAGATAAGATGTGAGTGAGAGAGAGAAAGAGAAGCTGTGAGTGAGAGAGAGAGAGAAAGAGAAGCTGTGAGTGAGAGAGAGATAAAGAGAAGCTGTGAGTGAGAGAGAGAGAGAGAGAGAGAGAAGCTGTGAGTTAGAGAGAGAGAGAGAAAGAGAAGCTGTGAGTGAGAGAGAGAGAGAGAAAGAGAAGCTGTGAGTTAGAGAGAGAGAGAGAAAGAGGAGCTGTGAGTGAGAGAGAGAGAAGCTGTGAGTGAGAGAGAGAGAGAAGATGTGAGTGAGAGAGAGAAAGAGAAAGAGAAACTGTGAGTGAGTGAGAGAGAGAGATAATGAGAAGCTGTGAATGATAGAGAGAGATAAAGAAAAGCTGTGAGTGAGAGAGAGAAAGAGAAGCTGGGAGTGAGTAAGAGAGAGAAAAAGAAGCTGTGAGTGTGTGAGAGAGAGGGAAGCTGTGAGTGAGAGAGAGAGAGAAAGAGAAGCTGTGAGTTAGAGAGAGATAAAGAGAAGCTGTGAGTGAGAGAGAGAGAGAGAGAAGCTGTGAGTGAGAGAGAGAGAGAGAAAGAGAAGCTGTGAGAGAGAGAAAGAGAAGCTGTGAGTGAGAGAGAAAGAGAAGCTGTGAGTGAGAGAGAGAGAGAAAGAGAAGCTGTGAGTGAGAGAGAGAGAAAGAGAAGCTGTGAGTGAGAGAGAGAGAGAGAAAGAGAAGCTGTGTGAGAGAGAGAGAAGCTGTGAGTGAGAGAGAAAGAAAGAAATAGAAGCTGTGAGTGAGTGAGAGAGAGAGAAGCTGTGAGTGAGAGAGAGAGAGAGAAGATGTGAGTGAGAGAGAAAGGGAAAGAGAGGCTGTGTGAGAGAGAGAGAGAGAAAGAGAAGGTGTGAGTGAGAGAGAGAGAAGCTGTGAGTGAGAGAGAGAGAGAAAGAAAGAGAAGCTGTGAGTGAGAGAGAGAGAAGCTGTGAGTGAGAGAGAGAGGGAGAAAGAGAAGCTGTGAGTGAGAGAGAGAGAGAGAGAGAAAGAGAAGCTGTGTGAGAGAGAGAAGTTGTGAGTGAGTGAGAGAGAGAGAAGCTGTGAGAGAGAGAGAGAGGGAGAAGCTGTGAGTGAGAGAGAGAGAGAGAGAAGGAGAAGCCGTGAGTGAGATAGAGAGAGAGAAAGAGAAACTGTGAGTGAGAGAGAGAGAGAGAAGCTGTGAGTGAGAGAGAAAGAGAAGCTGTGAGTGAGAGAGAAAGAGAAGCTATGAGTTAGAGAGAGAGAGTGAAAGAGAAGCTGTGAGTGAGAGAGAGAGAAGCTGTGAGTGAGAGAGAGAGAGAGAAAGAGAAGGTGTGAGTGAGAGAGAGAGAGAGAAAGAGAAGCTGTGAGAGAGAGAAAGAGAAGCTGTGAGTGAGAGAGAGAGAGAAAGAGAAGCTGTGAGTGAGAGAGAGAGAAAGAGAAGCTGTGAGTGAGAGAGAGAGAAAGAGAAGCTGTGTGAGAGAGAGAATCTGTGAGTGAGAGAGAGAGAGAGAAAGAAAGAGAAGATGTCAGTGAGAGAGGGAGAGAGAGAGAGAGAAGCTGTGAGTGAGAGAGAGAGAGAAAGATAAGCTGTGTGAGAGAGGGAGGGAAAGAGAAGCTGTGAGTGAGAGAGAGAGAGAGAAAGAGAAGCTGTGAGTGAGAGAGAGAGAGAAGCTGTGAGTGAGAGAGAGAAGATGTGAGTGTGAGATTGAGAGAGAGAAAGAGAAGCTGTGAGTGAGAGAGAGAAGCTGTGAGTGAGAGAGAGAGAAAGAGAAGGTGTGAGTGAAGAGAGAGAAAGAGAAGCTGTGAGTGAGAGAGAGAGAGAAGCTGTGAGTGAGAGAGAGAGATAAGATGTGAGTGAGAGAGAGAAAGAGAAGCTGTGAGTGAGAGAGAGAGAAAGAGAAGCTGTGAGTGAGAGAGAGATAAAGAGAAGCTGTGAGTGAGAGAGAGAGAGAGAGAGAGAGAAGCTGTGAGTTAGAGAGAGAGAGAGAAAGAGAAGCTGTGAGTGAGAGAGAGAGAGAGAAAGAGAAGCTGTGAGTTAGAGAGAGAGAGAGAAAGAGGAGCTGTGAGTGAGAGAGAGAGAAGCTGTGAGTGAGAGAGAGAGAGAAGATGTGAGTGAGAGAGAGAAAGAGAAAGAGAAACTGTGAGTGAGTGAGAGAGAGAGATAATGAGAAGCTGTGAATGATAGAGAGAGATAAAGAAAAGCTGTGAGTGAGAGAGAGAAAGAGAAGCTGGGAGTGAGTAAGAGAGAGAAAAAGAAGCTGTGAGTGTGTGAGAGAGAGGGAAGCTGTGAGTGAGAGAGAGAGAGAAAGAGAAGCTGTGAGTTAGAGAGAGATAAAGAGAAGCTGTGAGTGAGAGAGAGAGAGAGAGAAGCTGTGAGTGAGAGAGAGAGAGAGAAAGAGAAGCTGTGAGAGAGAGAAAGAGAAGCTGTGAGTGAGAGAGAAAGAGAAGCTGTGAGTGAGAGAGAGAGAGAAAGAGAAGCTGCGAGTGAGAGAGAGAGAAAGAGAAGCTGTGAGTGAGAGAGAGAGAGAGAAAGAGAAGCTGTGTGAGAGAGAGAGAGAAGCTGTGAGTGAGAGAGAAAGAAAGAAATAGAAGCTGTGAGTGAGTGAGAGAGAGAGAAGCTGTGAGTGAGAGAGAGAGAGAGAAGATGTGAGTGAGAGAGAAAGGGAAAGAGAGGCTGTGTGAGAGAGAGAGAGAGAAAGAGAAGGTGTGAGTGAGAGAGAGAGAAAGAGAAGCTGTGAGAGAGAGAGAGAAGCTGTGAGTGAGAGAGAAAGAAAGAAATAGAAGCTGTGAGTGAGTGAGAGAGAGAGAAGCTGTGAGTGAGAGAGAGAGAGAAGCTGTGAGTGAGTGAGAGAGAGAGAAAGAGAAGCTGTGAGTGAGAGAGAGAGAGAGAAAGAGAAGCTGTGAGAGAGAGAAAGAGAAGCTGTGAGTGAGAGAGAAAGAGAAGCTGTGAGTGAGAGAGAGAGAGAAAGAGAAGCTGTGAGTGAGAGAGAGAGAGAGAGAGAGAAGCTGTGAGTGAGAGAGAGAGAGAAAGAAAGAGAAGCTGTGAGTGAGAGAGAGAGAAGCTGTGAGAGAGAGAGGGAGAAAGAGAAGCTGTGAGTGAGAGAGAGAGAAAGAGAAGCTGTGAGTGAGAGAGGGAGAGAGAGAAAGAGAAGCTGTGAGAGAGAGAGAAGTTGTGAGTGAGTGAGAGAGAGAGAAGCTGTGAGAGAGAGAGCGAGAAGCTGTGAGTGAGAGAGAGAGAGAAGGAGAAGCTGTGAGTGAGATAGAGAGAGAGAAAGAGAAGCTGTGAGTGAGAGAGAGAGAGAAGCTGTGAGTGAGAGAGAAAGAGAAGTTGTGAGTGAGAGAGAAAGAGAAGCTATGAGTTAGAGAGAGAGAGTGAAAGAGAAGCTGTGAGTGAGAGAGAGAGAGAGTGAGGAGCTGTGAGATAGAGAGAGAAAAAGAAGCTGTGAGTGAGAGAGAGAGAGAGAAACTGTGAGTGAGAGAGAAAGAGAAGCTGTGAGTGAGAGAGAAAGAGAAGCTGTGTGTGTGAGAGAGAAAGAAGCTGTGAGTGAGAGAGAGAGAAAGAGAAGCTGTGAGTGAGAGAGAGAGAAAGAGAAGCTGTGAGTGAGAGAGTGAGATAAAGAGAAGCTGTGAGTTAGAGAGAGAAAGAGAAGCTGTGTGTATGTGAGAGAGAAGCTGTGAGTGAGAGAGAGAGGGAGAAATTGAAGCGGTGAGTGAGAGAGAGAGAGAAAGAGAAGGTGTGAGAGAGAGAGAGAGAGAAAAAAAGAATCTGTGAGTGAGAGAGAGAGAGAAGCTGTGAGTGAGAGAGAGATAAAGAGAAGCTGTGAGTTAGAGAGAGACAGAGAAAGAGAAGCTGTGAGTGAGAGAGAGAGAGAAAGAGAAGCTGTGTGTGTGTGAGAGAGAGAAGCTGTGAGTGAGAGAGAGAGAGAAAGAGAAGATGTTAGTGAGAGAGTGAGAGAGAGAAAGAGAAGCTGTGAGTGAGAGAGAGAGAAGCTGTGAGTGAGAGAGAGAGAGAGAAAGAGAAGGTGTGTGTGAGAGAGAGAAAGAGAAGCTGTGAGTGAGAGAGAGAGAGAAGATAAGAGTGAGAGAGAGAGAGAAGATGTGAGTGAGAGAAAGAGAAAGAGAAGCTGTGAGTGAGTGAGAGAGAGTGATAAAGAGAAGCTGTGAGTGATAGAGAGAGATAAAGAAACGCTGTGAGTGAGAGAGAGAAAGAGAAGCTGGGAGTGAGTAAGAGAGAGAAAGAGAAGCTGTGAGTGAGAGAGAGAGAGAGAAGCTGTGAGTGAGAGAGAGAGAGAGAAGCTGTGAGTGAGAGAAGAAAGAAAGAAAGAGAAACTGTGAGTGAGTGAGAGAGAGAAACTGTGAGTGAGAGAGAGAGAGAGAAAGAGAAGCTGTGAGTGAGAGAGAGAAAGAAAGAGAAGCTGTGAGTGAGAGAGAGAGAGAAGCTGTGAGTGAGAGTGAGATGGAGAAAGAGAAGCTGTGTGAGAGAGAGAAAGAAAGAGAAGCTATGAGCGAGCGAGAGAGAGAAGCTGTGAGTGAGAGAGAGAGGGAGAAAGAGAAGCTGTGAGTGAGAAGAGAGGGAAAGAGAAGCTGTGAGTGAGAAAGAGAGACAGAGAAAGAGAAGCTGTGAGTGAGAGAGAGAGAGCTAGAAGCTGTGAGTGAGTGAGAGAGAGAAAGAGAAGCTGTGAGTGCGAGAGAGAGAAAGAGAAGCTGTGAGTGAGAGAGAGATAAAGAGAAGCTGTGAGTTAGAGAGAGAGAGAGAAAGAGAAGCTGTGAGTGAGTGAGAGAGAGAAAAGAGAATCTCTGAGTGAGAGAGTGAGAGAAGCTGTGAGTAAGAGAGAGAAAGAGAAGCTGTGAGTGAGAGAGAGATAAAGAGAAGCTGTGAGTTAGAGAGCGATAGAGAAAGAGCTGTGAGTGAGAGAGAGAGAGAAAGAGAAGCTGTGAGAGAGAGAGAAGCTGTGAGTGAGAGAGAGAGAAAGAGAAGATGTTAGTGAGAGAGTGAGAGAGAGAAAGAGAAGCTGTGAGTGAGAGAGAGAGAGAAAGAAAGAGAAGTTGTGAGAGAGAGAGAGAGAAAGAGAAGCTGTGAGTGAGAGAGAGAGAGAAGCTGTGAGTGAGAGAGAGAAGATGTGAGTGTGAGATTGAGAGAGAGAAAGAGAAGCTGTGAGTGAGAGAGAGAAGCTGTGAGTGAGAGAGAGAAGCTGTGAGTGAGAGAGAGAAAAAAAAGAAGCTGTGAGTGAGAGAGAGAGAGAGAGAGAAAGAGAAGCTGTGAGTGAGAGAGAGAGAGAAGCTGTGAGTGAGAGTGAGAGAGAAAGAGAAGCTCTGAGTGAGAGAGTGAGAGAAAGAGAAGCTCTGAGTGAGAGAGAGAGAAAGAGAAGCTGTGAGTGAGAGAGAGAAGCTGTGAGTGAGAGAGAGAGAGAAAGAGAAGCTCTGAGTGAGAGAGAGAGAAAGAGAAGCTGTGAGTGTGAGAGAGAGTGAGAAAAAGGGAAGCTGTGAGTGAGCATGAGAGAGAGAGAAGCTGTGACAGTGTGAGAGAGAAAGAGAGAAAGAGAAGCTGTGAGTGAGAGAGAGAGAAAGAAAGAGAAGCTATGAGTGAGATAGAGAGAAGCTATGAGTGAGAGAGAGAAGGAGAAAGAGAATCTGTGAGTGAGAGAGAGAGAGAGATAGAGTAGCTGTGAGTGAGAGAGAGAGAGAAGCTGTGAGTGAGAGAGAGAAAGAGAAGCTGTGAGTGAGAGAAAGAGAGAGAGAGAAAGAGAAGCTGTGAGTGAGAGAGAGATATAGAGAAGCTGTGAGTTAGAGAGAGAGAGTAAGAGAAGCTGTGAGTGAGAGAGAGAGAGAAAGAGAAGCTGTGTGAGACAGAGAATCTGTGAGTGAGAGAGAGAGAGAAAGAAAGAGAAGATGTCAGTGAGTGAGGGAGAGAGAGAGAGAAGCTGTGAGTGAGAGAGAGAGAGAGAAAGAGAAGCTGTGAGAGAGAATCTGTGAGTGAGAGAGAGAGAGAGAAAGAAAGAGAAGATGTGATGAGAGAGAAAGAGAAGCTGTGAGTGAGAGAGAGAGAGAAAGAGAAGCTGTGAGTGAGAGAGAGAGAGAGAGAAGCTGTGAGTGAGAGAGAGAGAGAAAGAGAAGCTGTGTGAGAGAGAGAATCTGTGTGTGTGTGAGAGAGAGAGAAAGATTGAGAAGATGTCAGTGAGAGAGGGAGAGAGAGACAGAAGCTGTGAGTGAGAGAGAGAGAGAGAAAGATATGCTGTGTGAGAGAGGGAGAGAAAGAGAAGCTGTGAGTGAGAGAGAGAGAGTGAAAGAGAAGCTGTGAGTGAGAGAGAGAGAGTGAGGAGCTGTGAGATAGAGAGAGAAAGAGAAGCTGTGAGTGAGAGAGAGAGAGAAACTGTGTGAGAGAGAAAGAGAAGCTGTGTGTGAGAGAGAAATAGAAGCTGTGTGTGTGTGTGAGAGAGAGAAGCTGTGAGTGAGAGAGAGAGAAAGAGAAGCTGTGAGTGAGAGAGAGAGAGAAAGAGAAGCTGTGAGTGAGAGAGTGAGATAAAGAGAAGCTGTGAGTTAGAGAGAGACAGAGAAAGAGAAGCTGTGAGTTAGAGAGAGAGAAAAAAAGAAGCTGTGAGTGAGAGAGAGAGAGAGAGAGAAAGAGAAGCTGTGAGAGAGAGAGAGAGAGAAGCTGTGAGTGAGAGTGAGAGAGAAAGAGAAGCTGTGAGTGAGAGAGTGAGAGAAAGAGAAGCTCTGAGTGAGAGAGAGAAAGAGAAGCTGTGAGTGAGAGAGAGAAGCTGTGAGTGAGAGAGAGAGAGAAAGAGAAGCTCTGAGTGAGAGAGAGAGAAAGAGAAGCTGTGAGTGTGAGAGAGAGTGAGAAAAAGGGAAGCTGTGAGTGAGCGTGAGAGAGAGAGAAGCTGTGACAGTGGGAGAGAGAAAGAGAGAAAGAGAAGCTGTGAGTGAGAGAGAGAGAAAGAAAGAGAAGCTATGAGTGAGATAGAGAGAAGCTATGAGTGAGAGAGAGAAGGAGAAAGAGAATCTGTGAGTGAGTGAGAGAGAGAGATAGAGTAGCTGTGAGTGAGAGAGAGAGAAGCTGTGAGTGAGTGAGAGAGAGAGAGAAACTGTGAGTGAGAGAGAGAAAGAGAAGCTGTGAGTGAGAGAAAGAGAGAGAGAGAGAAGCTGTGAGTGAGAGAGAGATATAGAGAATCTGTGAGTTAGAGAGAGAGAGAAAGAGAAGCTGTGAGTGAGAGAGAGAGAGAAAGAGAAGCTGTGTGAGAGAGAGAATCTGTGAGTGAGAGAGAGAGAGAAAGAAAGAGAAGATGTCAGTGAGTGAGGGAGAGAGAGAGAGAAGCTGTGAGTGAGAGAGAGAGAGAAAGAGAAGCTGTGTGAGAGAGAGAATCTGTGAGTGAGAGAGAGAGAGAGAAAGAAAGAGAAGATGTGAGTGAGAGAGAAAGAGAAGCTGTGAGTGAGAGAGAGAGAGAAAGAGAAGCTGTGAGTGAGAGAAAGAGAAAGAGAAGCTGTGAGTGAGAGAGAGAGAGAAAGAGAAGCTGTGTGAGAGAGAGAATCTGTGAGTGAGAGAGAGAGAGAGAAAGAAAGAGAAGATGTCAGTGAGAGAGGGAGAGAGAGAGAAGCTGTGAGTGAGAGAGAGAGAAGCTGTGAGTGAGTGAGAGAGAGAGAGAAGCTGTGAGTGAGAGAGAGAAAGAGAAGCTGTGAGTGAGAGAAAGAGAGAGAGAGAGAAAAGCTGTGAGTGAGAGAGAGATATAGAGAAGCTGTGAGTTAGAGAGAGAGAGAAAGAGAAGCTGTGAGTGAGAGAGAGAGAGAAAGAGAAGCTGTGTGAGAGAGAGAATCTGTGAGTGAGAGAGAGAGAGAGAAAGAAAGAGAAGATGTCAGTGAGTGAGGGAGAGAGAGAGAGAAGCTGTGAGTGAGAGAGAGAGAGAAAGAGAAGCTGTGTGAGAGAGAGAATCTGTGAGTGAGAGAGAGAGAGAAAGAAAGAGAAGATGTGAGTGAGAGAGAAAGATAAGCTGTGTGAGAGAGGGAGAGAAAGAGAAGCTGTGAGTGAGAGAGAGAGAGAGTGAGAAGCTGTGAGTGAGAGAGAGAGAGAGAAGATGTGAGTGAGAGAGTGAGAGAGAGAAAGAGGTGTGAGTGAGAGAGAGAGAGAGAAAGAGAATCTGTGAGTGAGAGAGAGAGAGAGAAAGAGAAGCTGTGAGAGAGAGAGAGAGAAGCTGTGAGTGAGAGAGAAAGAAAGAAATAGAAGCTGTGAGTGAGTGAGAGAGAGAAGCTGTGTGTGTGAGAGAGAGAGAAGCTGTGAGTGAGAGAGAGAGAGAGAGAGAGAAGCTGTGAGTGAGAGAGAGAGAGAGAAAGAGAAGCTGTGAGAAAGAGAAAGAGAAGCTGTGAGTGAGAGAGAAAGAGAAGCTGTGAGTGAGAGAGAGAGAGAGAGAGAAGCTGTGAGTGAGAGAGAGAGAAAGAGAAGCTGTGAGTGAGAGAGAGAGAGAGAAAGAGAAGCTGTGAGAGAGAGAGAAGCTGTGAGTGAGAGAGAAAGAAAGAAATAGAAGCTGTGAGTGAGTGAGAGAGAGAGAAGCTGTGAGTGAGAGAGAGAGAAAGAGAAAGAGAAGCTGTGAGTGAGAGAGAGAGAGAGAAAGAGAAGCTGTGAGAGAGAGAAAGAGAAGCTGTGAGTGAGAGAGAAAGATAAGCTGTGAGTGAGAGAGAGAGAGAAAGAGAAGCTGTGTGAGAGAGAGAATCTGTGAGTGAGAGAGAGAGAGAGAAAGAAAGAGAAGATGTCAGTGAGTGAGGGAGAGAGAGAGAGAAGGTGTGAGTGAGAGAGAGAGAGAAAGAGAAGCTGTGTGAGAGAGAGAATCTGTGAGTGAGAGAGAGAGAGAGAAAGAATGAGAAGATGTGAGTGAGAGAGAAAGATAAGCTGTGTGAGAGAGGGAGAGAAAGAGAAGCTGTGAGTGAGAGAGAGAGAGAGTGAGAAGCTGTGAGTGAGAGAGAGAGAGAGAGAAGATGTGAGTGAGAGAGTGAGAAAGAGAAAGAGGTGTGAGTGAGAGAGAGAGAGAGATAGAGAAGCTGTGAGTGAGAGAGAGAGAGAGAAAGAGAAGCTGTGAGAGAGAGAGAGAGAAGCTGTGAGTGAGAGAGAAAGAAAGAAATAGAAGCTGTGAGTGAGTGAGAGAGAGAGAAGCTGTGTGTGTGAGAGAGAGAGAAGCTGTGAGTGAGAGAGAGAGAGAAGCTGTGAGTGAGAGAGAGAGAGAGAAAGAGAAGCTGTGAGAGAGAGAAAGAGAAGCTGTGAGTGAGAGAGAAAGAGAAGCTGTGAGTGAGAGAGAGAGAGAAAGAGAATCTGTGAGTGAGAGAGAGAAAGAGAAGCTGTGAGTGAGAGAGAGAGAGAGAAAGAGAAGCTGTGAGAGAGAGAGAAGCTGTGAGTGAGAGAGAAAGAAAGAAATAGAAGCTGTGAGTGAGTGAGAGAGAGAGAAGCTGTGAGTGAGAGAGAGAGAAAGAAGAAAGAGAAGCTGTGAGTGAGAGAGAGAGAGAAAGAGAAGCTGTGAGAGAGAGAAAGAGAAGCTGTGAGTGAGAGAGAAAGAGAAGCTGTGAGTGAGAGAGAGAGAGAAAGAGAAGCTGTGAGTGAGAGAGAGAGAGAGAGAGAAAGAGAAGCTGTGAGTGAGTGAGAGAGAGAAAGAAAGAGAAGCTGTGAGTGAGAGAGAGAGAAGCTGTGAGTGAGAGAGAGAGGGAGAAAGAGAAGCTGTGAGTGAGAGAGAGAGAAAGAGAAGCTGTGAGTGAGAGAGAGAGAGAGAAAGAGAAGCTGTGAGAGAGAGAGAAGTTGTGAGTGAGTGAGAGAGAGAGAAGCTGTGTGTGAGAGAGAGAGAGAGAAGCTGTGAGTGAGAGAGAGAGAGAGAGAAGGAGAAGCTGTGAGTGAGATAGAGAGAGAGAAAGAGAAGCTGTGAGTGAGAGAGAGAGAGAAGCTGTGAGTGAGAGAGAAATAGAAGTTGTGAGTGAGAGAGAAAGAGAAGCTATGAGTTAGAGAGAGAGAGTGAAAGAGAAGCTGTGAGTGAGAGAGAGAGAGTGAGGAGCTGTGAGATAGAGAGAGAAAGAGAAGCTGTGAGTGAGAGAGAGAGAGAGAAACTGTGAGTGAGAGAGAAAGAGAATCTGTGAGTGAGAGAGAAATAGAAGCTGTGTGTGTGTGAGAGAGAGAGAAGCTGTGAGTGAGAGAGAGAGAAAGAGAAGCTGTGAGTGAGAGAGAGAGAGAAAGAGAAGCTGTGAGTGAGAGAGTGAGATAAAGAGAAGCTGTGAGTTAGAGAGAGACAGAGAAAGAGAAGCTGTGAGTGAGAGAGAGAGAAAAAAAGAAGCTGTGAGTGAGAGAGAGAGAGAGAGAAAGAGAAGCTGTGAGTGAGAGAGAGAGAGAGAAGCTGTGAGTGTGAGTGAGAGAGAAAGAGAAGCTGTGAGTGAGAGAGTGAGAGAAAGAAGCTCTGAGTGAGAGAGAGAAAGAGAAGCTGAGTGAGAGAGAGAAGCTGTGAGTGAGAGAGAGAAAGAGAAGCTGTGAGTGAGAGAGAGAGAAAGAAAGAGAAGCTGTGAGTGAGAGAGAGAGAAGCTGTGAGTGAGAGAGAGAGGGAGAAAGAGAAGCTGTGAGTGAGAGAGAGAGAAAGAGAAGCTGTGAGTGAGAGAGAGAGAGAGAGAAAGAGAAGCTGTGTGAGAGAGAGAATTTGTGAGTGAGTGAGAGAGAGAGAAGCTGTGAGAGAAAGAGAGAGGGAGAAGCTGTGAGTGAGAGAGAGAGAGAGAGAAGGAGAAGCCGTGAGTGAGATAGAGAGAGAGAAAGAGAAACTGTGAGTGAGAGAGAGAGAGAGAAGCTGTGAGTGAGAGAGAAAGAGAAGCTGTGAGTGAGAGAGAAAGAGAAGCTATGAGTTAGAGAGAGAGAGTGAAAGAGAAGCTGTGAGTGAGAGAGAGAGAAGCTGTGAGTGAGAGAGAGAGAGAGAAAGAGAAGGTGTGAGTGAGAGAGAGAGAGAGAAAGAGAAGCTGTGAGAGAGAGAAAGAGAAGCTGTGAGTGAGAGAGAGAGAGAAAGAGAAGCTGTGAGTGAGAGAGAGAGAAAGAGAAGCTGTGAGTGAGAGAGAGAGAAAGAGAAGCTGTGTGAGAGAGAGAATTTGTGAGTGAGAGAGAGAGAGAAAGAAAGAGAAGATGTCAGTGAGAGAGGGAGAGAGAGAGAGAGATGCTGTGAGTGAGAGAGAGAGAGAAAGATAAGCTGTGTGAGAGAGGGAGGGAAAGAGAAGCTGTGAGTGAGAGAGAGAGAGAGAGTGAGAAGCTGTGAGTGAGAGAGAGAGAGAGAAGATGTGAGTGGAGAGTGAGAGAGAGAAAGAGGTGTGAGTGAGAGAGAGAGAGAGAGAAAGAGAAGCTGTGAGTGAGAGAGAGAGAAAGATAAGCTGTGAGAGAGAGAGAGAAGCTGTGAGTGAGAGAGAAAGAAAGAAATAGAAGCTGTGAGTGAGTGAGAGAGAGAAGCTGTGAATGAGACAGAGAGAAGCTGTGAGTGTGTGTGAGAGAGAGAGAAGCTGTGAGTGAGAGAGAGAGAGAGAAAGAGAAGCTGTGTGAGAGAGAAAGAGAAGCTGTGAGTGAGAGAGAAAGAGAAGCTGTGAGTGAGAGAGAGAGAGAAAGAGAAGCTGTGAGTGAGAGAGAGAGAAAGAGAAGCTGTGAGTGAGAGAGAGAGAGAAAGAGAAGCTGTGTGTGAGAGAGAGAGAAGCTGTGAGTGAGAGAGAAAGAAAGAAATAGAAGCTGTGAGTGAGTGAGAGAGAGAGAAGCTGTGAGTGAGAGAGAGAGAGAAGCTGTGAGTGAGAGAGAAAGGGAAAGAGAGGCTGTGAGAGAGAGAGAGAGAGAAAGAGAAGGTGTGAGTGAGAGAGAGAGAGAGAAAGAGAAGCTGTGAGAGAGAGAAAGAGAAGCTGTGAGTGAGAGAGAAAGAGAAGCTGTGAGTGAGAGAGAGAGAGAAAGAGAAGCTGTGAGTGAGAGAGAGAGAGAGAGAGAAGCTGTGAGTGAGAGAGAGAGAGAAAGAAAGAGAAGCTGTGAGTGAGAGAGAGAGAAGCTGTGAGAGAGAGAGGGAGAAAGAGAAGCTGTGAGTGAGAGAGAGAGAAAGAGAAGCTGTGAGTGAGAGAGAGAGAGAGAGAAAGAGAAGCTGTGAGAGAGAGAGAAGTTGTGAGTGAGTGAGAGAGAGAGAAGCTGTGAGAGAGAGAGAGAGAAGCTGTGAGTGAGAGAGAGAGAGAAGGAGAAGCTGTGAGTGAGATAGAGAGAGAGAAAGAGAAGCTGTGAGTGAGAGAGAGAGAGAAGCTGTGAGTGAGAGAGAAAGAGAAGTTGTGAGTGAGAGAGAAAGAGAAGCTATGAGTTAGAGAGAGAGAGTGAAAGAGAAGCTGTGAGTGAGAGAGAGAGAGAGTGAGGAGCTGTGAGATAGAGAGAGAAAGAGAAGCTGTGAGTGAGTGAGAGAGAGAGAAACTGTGAGTGAGAGAGAAAGAGAAGCTGTGAGTGAGAGAGAAAGAGATGCTGTGTGTGTGTGAGAGAGAAAGAAGCTGTGAGTGAGAGAGAGAGAAAGAGAAGCTGTGAGTGAGAGAGAGAGAAAGAGAAGCTGTGAGTGAGAGAGTGAGATAAAGAGAAGCTGTGAGTTAGAGAGAGGGAGAAAGAGAAGCTGTGTGTGTGTGAGAGAGAAGCTGTGAGTGAGAGAGAGAGGGAGAAATTGAAGCGGTGAGTGAGAGAGAGAAAGAGAAGGTGTGAGAGAGAGAGAGAGAAAAAAAGAATCTGTGAGTGAGAGAGAGAGCTAAGCTATGAGTGAGAGAGAGATAAAGAGAAGCTGTGAGTTAGAGAGAGACAGAGAAAGAGAAGCTGTGAGTGAGAGAGAGAGAGAAAGAGAAGCTGTGTGTGTGTGAGAGAGAGAAGCTGTGAGTGAGAGAGAGAGAAAGAGAAGATGTTAGTGAGAGAGTGAGAGAGAGAAAGAGAAGCTGTGAGTGAGAGAGAGAGAAGCTGTGAGTGAGAGAGAGAGAGAGAAAGAGAAGGTGTGTGTGTGAGAGAGAAAGAGAAGCTGTGAGTGAGAGAGAGAGAGAAGATAAGAGTGAGAGAGAGAGAGAAGATGTGAGTGAGAGAGAGAAAGAGAAAGAGAAGCTGTGAGTGAGTGAGAGAGAGTGATAAAGAGAAGCTGTGAGTGATAGAGAGAGATAAAGAAACGCTGTGAGTGAGAGAGAGAAAGAGAAGCTGGGAGTGAGTAAGAGAGAGAAAGAGAAGCTGTGTGAGAGAGAGAGAGAGAAGCTGTGAGTGAGAGAGAGAGAGAGAAGCTGTGAGTGAGAGAGAAAGAAAGAAAGAGAAACTGTGAGTGAGTGAGAGAGAGAAACTGTGAGTGAGAGAGAGAGAGAGAAAGAGAAGCTGTGAGTGAGAGAGAGAAAGAAAGAGAAGCTGTGAGTGAGAGAGAGAGAGAAGCTGTGAGTGAGAGTGAGATGGAGAAAGAGAAGCTGTGTGAGAGAGAGAAAGAAAGAGAAGCTATGAGCGAGAGAGAGAGAGAGAAGCTGTGAGTGAGAGAGAGAGGGAGAAAGAGAAGCTGTGAGTGAGAAGAGAGGGAAAGAGAAGCTGTGAGTGAGAAAGAGAGACAGAGAAAGAGAAGCTGTGAGTGAGAGAGAGAGAGCTAGAAGCTGTGAGTGAGTGAGAGAGAGAAAGAGAAGCTGTGAGTGCGAGAGAGAGAGAAAGAGAAGCTGTGAGTGAGAGAGAGATAAAGAGAAGCTGTGAGTTAGAGAGAGAGAGAGAAAGAGAAGCTGTGAGTGAGTGAGAGAGAGAAAAGAGAATCTCTGAGTGAGAGAGTGAGAGAAGCTGTGAGTAAGAGAGAGAAAGAGAAGCTGTGAGTGAGAGAGAGATAAAGAGAAGCTGTGAGTTAGAGAGAGATAGAGAAAGAGCTGTGAGTGAGAGAGAGAGAGAAAGAGAAGCTGTGAGAGAGAGAGAGAAGCTGTGAGTGAGAGATAGAGAAAGAGAAGATGTTATTGAGAGAGTGAGAGAGAGAAAGAGAAGCTGTGAGTGAGAGAGAGAGAGAGAGAGAGAAAGAGAAGTTGTGAGAGAGAGAGAGAGAAAGAGAAGCTGTGAGTGAGAGAGATAGAGAAGCTGTGAGTGAGAGAGAGAGAAGATGTGAGTGTGAGATTGAGAGAGAGAAAGAGAAGCTGTGAGTGAGAGAGAGAAGCTGTGAGTGAGAGAGAGAGAAAGAGAAGGTGTGAGTGAGAGAGAGAAAGAGAAGCTGTGAGTGAGAGAGAGAGAGAAGCTGTGAGTGAGAGAGAGAGAGAAGATGTGAGTGAGAGAGAGAAAGAGAAGCTGTGAGTGAGAGAGAGAGAGAAAGAGAAGCTGTGAGTGAGAGAGAGATAAAGAGAAGCTGTGAGTGAGAGAGAGAGAGAAAGAGAAGCTGTGAGTGAGAGAGAGAAAGAGAAGCTGGGAGTGAGTAAGAGAGAGAAAAAGAAGCTGTGAGTGTGTGTGAGAGAGAGAAGCTGTGAGTGAGAGAGAGAGAGAGAGAAGCTGTGAGTGCGAGAGAAAGAAAGAAAGTGAAGCTGTGATGAGTGAGAGAGAGAGAGAAAAAAAATGTGAGTGAGAGAGAGAGAGAGAGAAAGAGAAGCTGTGAGTGAGAGAGAGAGAGAAAGAAAGAGAAGCTGTGAGTGAGAGAGAGAGAAGCTGTGAGTGAGAGAGAGAGGGAGAAAGAGAAGCTGTGAGTGAGAGAGAGAGAAAGAGAAGCTGTGTTTGAGAGAGAGAGAGAGAGAAAGAGAAGCTGTGAGAGAGAGAGAAGTTGTGAGTGAGTGAGAGAGAGAGAAGCTGTGAGTGAGAGAAAGAGAAGCTATGAGTTAGAGAGAGAGAGAGAAAGAGAAGCTGTGAGTGAGAGAGAGAGAGTGAGGAGCTGTGAGATAGAGAGAGAAAGAGAAGCTGTGAGTGAGAGAGAGAGAGAGAGAAGGAGAAGCTGTGAGTGAGATAGAGAGAGAGAAAGAGAAGCTGTGAGTGAGAGAGAGAGAGAGAAGCTGTGAGTGAGAGAGAAAGAGAAGCTGTGAGTGAGAGAGAAAGAGAAGCTATGAGTTAGAGAGAGAGAGAGAAAGAGAAGCTGTGAGTGAGAGAGAGAGAGTGAGGAGCTGTGAGATAGAGAGAGAAAGAGAAGCTGTGAGTGAGAGAGAGAGAGAGAGAAACTGTGAGTGAGAGAGAAAGAGAAGCTGTGAGTGAGAGAGAAATAGAAGCTGTGTGTGTGTGAGAGAGAGAGAAGCTGTGAGTGAGAGAGAGAGAAAGAGAAGCTGTGAGTGAGAGAGAGAGAGAAACAGAAGCTGTGAGTGAGAGAGTGAGATAAAGAGAAGCTGTGAGTTAGAGAGAGACAGAGAAAGAGAAGCTGTGAGTGAGAGAGAGAGAAAAAAAGAAGCTGTGAGTGAGAGAGAGAGAGAGAGAGAGAAAGTGAAGCTGTGAGTGAGAGAGAGAGAAAGAAACTGTGAGTGAGAATGAGAGAGAAAGAGAAGCTGTGAGTGAGAGAGTGAGAGAAAGAGAAGCTCTGAGTGAGAGAGAGAAAGAGAAGCTGTGAGTGAGAGAGAGAAGCTGTGAGTGAGAGAGAGAGAAAGAGAAGCTGTGAGTGTGAGAGAGAGTGAGAAAAAGGGAAGCTGTGAGTGAGCGTGAGAGAGAGAGAAGCTGTGACAGTGGGAGAGAGAAAGAGAGAAAAAGAAGCTGTGAGTGAGAGAGAGAGAAAGAAAGAGAAGCTATGAGTGTGTGAGAGAGAAGCTATGAGTGAGAGAGAGAAGGAGAAAGAGAATCTGTGAGTGAGAGAGAGAGAGAGATAGAGTAGCTGTGAGTGAGAGAGAGAGAGAAGCTGTGAGTGAGTGAGAGAGAGAGAGAAGCTGTGAGTGAGAGAGAGAAAGAGAAGCTATGAGTGAGAGAAAGAGAGAGAGAGAAAGAGAAGCTGTGAGTAAGAGAGAGAGAGAAAGAGAAGCTGTGAGTGAGAGAGAGATAAAGAGAAGCTGTGAGTGAGAGAGATATAGAGAAGCTGTGAGTTAGAGAGAGAGAGAAAGAGAAGCTGTGAGTGAGAGAGAGAGAGAAAGAGAAGCTGTGTGTGAGAGAGAATCTATGAGTGAGTGAGAGAGAAATAGAAGCTGTGAGTGAGAGAGAGAAGTTGTGAGTGAGAGAGAGATATAGAGAAGCTGTGAGTTAGAGAGAGAGAGAAAGAGAAGCTGTGAGTGAGAGAGAGAGAGAAAGAGAAGCTGTGTGAGAGAGAGAATCTGTGAGTGAGAGAGAGAGAAAGAAAGAAAGAGAAGATGTCAGTGAGTGAGAGAGAGAGAGAAAGAGTATCTGTGAGTGAGAGAGAGAGAAAGAGAAGGTGTGAGTGAGAGAGAGAAAGAGAAGCTGTGAGTGAGAGAGAGAGAGAAAGAGAAGCTGTGAGTGAGAGAGAGATAAAGAGAAGCTGTGAGTGAGAGAGAGAGAGAAAGAGAAGCTGTGAGTTAGAGAGAGAGAGAGAGAGAAGCTGTGAGTGAGAGAGAGAGAGAAAGAGAAGCTGTGAGTTAGAGAGAGAGAGAGAAAGAGAAGCTGTGAGTGAGAGAGAGAAGCTGTGAGTGAGAGAGAGAGAAGATGTGAGTGAGAGAGAGAAAGAGAAAGAGAAACTGTGAGTGAGTGAGAGAGAGAGATAATGAGAAGCTGTGAATGATAGAGAGAGATAAAGAAAAGCTGTGAGTGAGAGAGAGAAAGAGAAGCTGGGAGTGAGTAAGAGAGAGAAAGAGAAGCTGTGAGTGTGTGAGAGAGAGAGAAGCTGTGAGTGAGAGAGAGAGAGAGAGAAGCTGTGAGTGCGAGAGAAAGAAAGAAAGAGAAGCTGTGATGAGTGAGAGAGAGAGAGAAAAATGTGAG
The DNA here is from genome assembly GCA_035047345.1 of Bradypodion ventrale. Taxonomy (NCBI): domain Eukaryota; kingdom Metazoa; phylum Chordata; class Lepidosauria; order Squamata; family Chamaeleonidae; genus Bradypodion; species Bradypodion ventrale. The sequence continues at coordinate 6,352,141 of JAWDJE010000018.1, read as the reverse complement.
TGAGAGAGAGAGAGAGAAAGAGAAGCTGTTAGTGAGAGAGAGAGAGAAAGAAAGAGAAGCTGTGAGTGAGAGACAGAGAAGCTGTGAGTGAGAGAGAGAGGGAGAAAGAGAAGCTGTGTTTGAGAGAGAGAGAGAGAGAGAAAGAGAAGCTGTGAGAGAGAGAGAAGTTGTGAGTGAGTGAGAGAGAGAGAAGCTGTGAGAGAGAGAGAGAGGGAGAAGCTGTGAGTGAGAGAGAGAGAGAGAAGGAGAAGCTGTGAGTGAGATAGAGAGAGAGAAAGAGAAGCTGTGAGTGAGAGAGAGAGAGAGAAGCTGTGAGTGAGAGAGAAAGAGAAGTTGTGAGAGAGAGAGAAAGAGAAGCTATGAGTTAGAGAGAGAGAGTGAAAGAGAAGCTGTGTGTGAGAGAGAGAGAGTGAGGAGCTGTGAGATAGAGAGAGAAAGAGAAGCTGTGAGTGAGAGAGAGAGAGAGAAACTGTGAGTGAGAGAGAAAGAGAAGCTGTGAGTGAGAGAGAAATAGAAGCTGTGTGTGTGTGTGAGAGAGAGAAGCTGTGAGTGAGAGAGAGAGAAAGAGAAGCTGTGAGTGAGAGAGAGAGAGAAAGAGAAGCTGTGAGTGAGAGAGTGAGATAAAGAGAAGCTGTGAGTTAGAGAGAGACAGAGAAAGAGAAGCTGTGAGTGAGAGAGAGAGAGAAAAAGCTGTGAGTGAGAGAGAGAGAGAGAAAGTGAAGCTGTGAGTGAGTGAGAGAGAGAGAAGCTGTGAGTGAGAATGAGAGAGAAAGAGAAGCTGTGAGTGAGAGTGAGAGAAAGAGAAGCTCTGAGTGAGAGAGAGAGAAAGAGAAGCTGTGAGTGAGAGAGAAGCTGTGAGTGAGAGAGAGAGAGAAAGAGAAGCTGTGAGTGTGAGAGAGAGAGAGAAAAAGGGAAGCTGTGAGTGAGCGTGAGAGAGAGAGAAGCTGTGACAATGGGAGAGAGAAAGAGAGAAAGAGAAGCTGTGAGTGAGAGAGAGAGAAAGAAAGAGAAGCTATGAGTGAGAGAGAGAGAAGCTATGAGTGAGAGATAGAAGGAGAAAGAGAATCTGTGAGTGAGAGAGAGAGAGATAGAGTAGCTGTGAGTGAGAGAGAGAGAGAAGCTGTAAGTGAGTGAGAGAGAGAGAGAGAAGCTGTGAGTGAGAGAGAGAATGAGAAGCTGTGAGTGAGAGAAAGAGAGAGAGAGAAAGAGAAGCTGTGAGTGAGAGAGAGATATAGAGAAGCTGTGAGTTAGAGAGAGAGAGAAAGAGAAGCTGTGAGTGAGAGAGAGAGAGAAAGAGAAGCTGTGTGAGAGAGAGAATCTGTGAGTGAGAGAGAGAGAGAAAGAAAGAGAAGATGTGAGTGAGAGAGAAAGAGAAGCTGTGAGTGAGAGAGAGAGAGAAAGAGAAGCTGTGAGTGAGAGAGAGAGAAAGAGAAGCTGTGAGTGAGAGAGAGAGAGAAAGAGAAGCTGTGTGAGAGAGAGAATCTGTGAGTGAGAGAGAGAGAAAGAGAAGCTGTGTGAGAGAGAGAATCTGTGAGTGAGAGAGAGAGAGAGAAAGAAAGAGAAGATGTGAGTGAGAGAGAAAGAGAAGCTGTGAGTGAGAGAGAGAGAGAAAGAGAAGCTGTGAGTGAGAGAGAGAGAAAGAGAAGCTGTGAGTGAGAGAGAGAGAGAAAGAGAAGCTGTGTGAGAGAGAGAATCTGTGAGTGAGAGAGAGAGAGAAAGAAAGAGAAGATGTCAGTGAGAGAGGGAGAGAGAGAGAGAAGCTGTGACTGAGAGAGAGAGAGAAAGATATGCTATGTGAGAGAGGGAGAGAAAGAGAAGCTGTGAGTGAGAGAGAGAGAGTGAAAGAGAAGCTGTGAGTGAGAGAGAGAGAGTGAGGAGCTGTGAGATAGAGAGAGAAAGAGAAGCTGTGAGTGAGAGAGAGAGAGAGAGAGAAACTGTGTGAGAGAGAAAGAGAAGCTGTGAGTGAGAGAGAAATAGAAGCTGTGTGTGTGTGAGAGAGAGAGAAGCTGTGAGTGAGAGAGAGAGAAAGAGAAGCTGTGAGTGAGAGAGAGAGAGAAAGAGAAGCTGTGAGTCAGAGAGTGAGATAAAGAGAAGCTGTGAGTTAGAGAGAGACAGAGAAAGAGAAGCTGTGAGTCAGAGAGAGAGAAAAAAGAAGCTGTGAGTGAGAGAGAGAGAGAGAGAGAGAGAAGCTGTGAGTGAGTGAGAGAGAGAGAAGCTGTGAGTGAGTGAGAGAGGAAAGCTGTGAGTGAGAGAGAGAGAGAGAGAGAAAGGGAAGCTGTGAGTGAGAGAGAGAGAGAAAGAGAAGCTGTGAGTGAGAGAGAGAGAAAGAGAAACTGTGAGTGTGAGAGAGAGATAAAGAGAAGCTGTGAGTTAGAGAGATACAGAGATAAAGAGAAGCTGTGAGTGAGAGAGAGAGAGAGAAGCTGTGAGTGAGAGTGAGAGAGAAAGAGAAGCTGTGAGTGAGAGAGTGAGAGAAAGAGAAGCTCTGAGTGAGAGAGAGAGAAAGAGAAGCTGTGAGTGAGAGAGAGAAGCTGTGAGTGAGATAGAGAGAGAAAGAGAAGCTCTGAGTGAGAGAGTGAGAAAGAGAAGCTGTGAGTGTGAGAGAGAGTGAGAAAAAGGGAACCTGTGAGTGAGCGTGAGAGAGAGAGAAGCTGTGACAGTGGGAGAGAGAAAGAGAGAAAGAGAAGCTGTGAGTGAGAGAGAGAGAAAGAAAGAGAAGCTATGAGTGAGAGAGAGAGAAGCTGTGAGTGAGTGAGAGAGAGAGAGAAGCTGTGAGTGAGAGAGAGAAAGAGAAGCTGTGAGTGAGAGAAAGAGAGTGAGAGAAAGAGAAGCTGTGAGTGAGAGAGAGATATAGAGAAGCTGTGAGTTAGAGAGAGAGAGAGAGAGAAGCTGTGAGTGAGAGAGAGAGAAAGAGAAGCTGTGTGAGAGAGAGAATCTGTGAGTGAGAGAGAGAGAGAGAAAGAAAGAGAAGATGTCAGTGAGTGAGGGAGAGAGAGAGAGAGAAGCTGTGAGTGAGAGAGAGAGAGAAAGATCAGCTGTGTGAGAGAGGGAGAGAAAGAGAAGCTGTGAGTGAGAGAGAGAGAGAGTGAGAAGCTGTGAGTGAGAGAGAGAGAGAAGCTGTGAGTGAGAGAGAGAGAGAAAGAGAAGCTGTGAGTGAGAGAGAGAGAGAAAGAGAAGCTGTGAGAGAGAGAGAGAAGCTGTGAGTGAGAGAGAAAGAAAGAAATAGAAGCTGTGAGTGAGTGAGAGAGAGAGAAGCTGTGAGTGAGAGAGAGAGAGAAGCTGTGAGTGAGAGAGAGAGAGAGAGAAAGAGAAGCTGTGAGTGAGAGAGAGAGAGAAAGAGAAGCTGTGAGTGAGAGAGAAAGAGAAGCTGTGAGTGAGAGAGAGAGAGAAAGAGAAGCTGTGAGTGAGAGAGAGAGAAAGAGAAGCTGTGAGTGAGAGAGAGAGAGAGAAAGAGAAGCTGTGAGAGAGAGAGAAGCTGTGAGAGAGAGAGAAAGAAAGAAATAGAAGCTGTGAGTGAGTGAGAGAGAGAGAAGCCATGAGTGAGTGAGAGAGAGAGAAGCTGTGAGTGAGAGAGAAAGGGAAAGAGAGGCTGTGAGTGAGAGAGAGAGAGAAAGAGAAGGTGTGAGTGAGAGAGAGAGAAAGAAATAGAAGCTGTGAGTGAGAGGGAGAGAGAAGCTGTGAGTGCGAGAGAGAGAGAGAGAAAGAGAAGCTGTGAGTGAGAGAGAGAAAGAGAAGTTGTGAGAGAGAGAAAGGGAAGCTGTGAGTGAGAGAGAAAGAGAAGCTGTGAGTGAGAGAGAGAGAAAGAGAAGCTGTGTGAGAGAGAGAGAGAAAGAAAGAGAAGATGTGAGTGAGAGAGAAAGAGAAGCTGTGAGTGAGAGAGAGAGAGAAAGAGAAGCTGTGAGTGAGAGAGAGAGAAAGAGAAGCTGTGAGTGAGAGAGAGAGAGAAAGAGAAGCTGTGTGAGAGAGAGAATCTGTGAGTGAGAGAGAGAGAGAAAGAAAGAGAAGATGTCAGAGAGAGAGGGAGAGAGAGAGAGAAGCTGTGAGTGAGAGAGAGAGAGAAAGATATGCTGTGTGAGAGAGGGAGAGAAAGAGAAGCTGTGAGTGAGAGAGAGAGAGTGAGGAGCTGTGAGATAGAGAGAGAAAGAGAAGCTGTGAGTGAGAGAGAGAGAGAGAGAGAAACTGTGTGAGAGAGAAAGAGAAGCTGTGAGTGAGAGAGAAATAGAAGCTGTGTGTGTGTGAGAGAGAGAGAAGCTGTGAGTGAGAGAGAGAGAAAGAGAAGCTATGAGTGAGAGAGAGAGAGAAAGAGAAGCTGTGAGTGAGAGAGTGAGATAAAGAGAAGCTGTGAGTTAGAGAGAGACAGAGAAAGAGAAGCTGTGAGTCAGAGAGAGAGAAAAAAAGAAGCTGTGAATGAGAGAGAGAGAGAGAGAAAGAGAAGCTGTGAGTGAGTGAGAGAGAGAGAAGCTGTGAGTGAGTGAGAGAGGAAAGCTGTGAGTGAGAGAGAGAGAGAGAGAGAAAGGGAAGCTGTGAGTGAGAGAGAGAGAGAGAAAGAGAAGCTGTGAGTGAGAGAGAGAGAAAGAGAAACTGTGAGTGTGAGAGAGAGATAAAGAGAAGCTGTGAGTTAGAGAGATACAGAGATAAAGAGAAGCTGTGAGTGAGAGAGAGAGAGAAGCTGTGAGTGAGAGTGAGAGAGAAAGAGAAGCTGTGAGTGAGAGAGTGAGAGAAAGAGAAGCTCTGAGTGAGAGAGAGAGAAAGAGAAGCTGTGAGTGAGAGAGAGAAGCTGTGAGTGAGAGAGAGAGAGAAAGAGAAGCTCTGAGTGAGAGAGTGAGAAAGAGAAGCTGTGAGTGTGAGAGAGAGTGAGAAAAAGGGAAGCTGTGAGTGAGCGTGAGAGAGAGAGAAGCTGTGACAGTGGGAGAGAGAAAGAGAGAAAGAGAAGCTGTGAGTGAGAGAGAGAGAAAGAAAGAGAAGCTATGAGTGAGAGAGAGAGAAGCTGTGAGTGAGTGAGAGAGAGAGAGAAGCTGTGAGTGAGAGAGAGAAAGAGAAGCTGTGAGTGAGAGAAAGAGAGAGCGAGAAAGAGAAGCTGTGAGTGAGAGAGATATATAGAGAAGCTGTGAGTTAGAGAGAGAGAGAAAGAGAAGCTGTGAGTGAGAGAGAGAGAAAGAGAAGCTGTGTGAGAGAGAGAATCTGTGAGTGAGAGAGAGAGAGAGAAAGAAAGAGAAGATGTCAGTGAGTGAGGGAGAGAGAGAGAGAGAAGCTGTGAGTGAGAGAGAGAGAGAGTGAGAAGCTGTGAGTGAGAGAGAGAGAGAAGCTGTGAGTGAGAGAGAGAGAGAGAAAGAGAAGCTGTGAATGAGAGAGAGAGAGAAAGAGAAGCTGTGAGAGAGAGAGAGAAGCTGTGAGTGAGAGAGAAAGAAAGAAATAGAAGCTGTGAGTGAGTGAGAGAGAGAGAAGCTGTGAGTGAGAGAGAGAGAGAAGCTGTGAGTGAGAGAGAGAGAGAAAGAGAAGCTGTGAGTGAGAGAGAGAGAGAAAGAGAAGCTGTGAGTGAGAGAGAAAGAGAAGCTGTGAGTGAGAGAGAGAGAGAAAGAGAAGCTGTGAGTGAGAGAGAGAGAAAGAGAAGCTGTGAGTGAGAGAGAGAGAGAGAAAGAGAAGCTGTGAGAGAGAGAGAAGCTGTGAGAGAGAGAGAAAGAAAGAAATAGAAGCTGTGAGTGAGTGAGAGAGAGAGAAGCCATGAGTGAGTGAGAGAGAGAGAAGCTGTGAGTGAGAGAGAAAGGGAAAGAGAGGCTGTGAGTGAGAGAGAGAGAGAGAGAAAGAGAAGGTGTGAGTGAGAGAGAGAGAAAGAAATAGAAGCTGTGAGTGAGAGAGAGAGAGAAGCTGTGAGTGCGAGAGAGAGAGAGAGAGAAAGAGAAGCTGTGAGTGAGAGAGAGAAAGAGAAGTTGTGAGAGAGAGAAAGGGAAGCTGTGAGTGAGAGAGAAAGAGAAGCTGTGAGTGAGAGAGAGAGAAAGAGAAGCTGTGTGAGAGAGAGAGAGAGAAGGTGTGAGTGAGAGAGAGAGAGAGAAAGAGAAGCTGTGTGAGAGAGAGAAGCTGTGAGTGAGAGAGAAAGAAAGAAATAGAAGCTGTGAGTGAGTGAGAGAGAGAAGCTGTGAGTGAGTGAGAGAGAGAGAAGCTGTGAGTGAGAGAGAAAGGGAAAGAGAGGCTGTGAGTGAAAGAGAGAGAGAGAGAAGCTATGAGTAAGAGAGAGAGAGAAGCTGTGAGTGTGAGAGAAAGAGAGGCTGTGAGTGAGAGAGAGAGAGAAGCTGTGAGAGAGAGATAAAGAGAAGCTGTGAGTTAGAGAGAGAGAGAAAGAGAAGCTGTGAGTGAGACAGAGAGAAAGAGAAGTTGTGTGTGTGTGAGAGAGAGAAGCTGTGAGTGAGAGAGAGAGAAAGAGAAGCTGTGAGTGAGAGAGAAAGCTGTGAGTGAGAGAGAAAGAGAAAGAGAAGCTGTGAGTGAGAGAGAGAGAGAAGCTGTGAGTGAGAGAGAGAGAGAAACTGTGAGTGAGAGAGAGAGAGAGAAGCTGTGAGTGAGTGAGTGAGAGAGAGAGAAGCTGTGAGTGAGAGAGAGAGAAAGAGAAGCTGTGAGTGAGTGAGTGAGAGACAAGGTGTGAGTGAGAGAGAGAGAGAAGCTGTGAGTGAGAGAGAAAGAAAGATAGAGAAGCTGTGAGTGAGAGAGAGAGAGAAAGAGAAGCTGTGAGTGAGAGAGAGAGAGAGAGAGAGAGAAGCTGTGAGTGAGAGAGAGAGAGAAAGTAAGAGAAGCTGTGAGTGAGAGAGAGAGAGAAAGTGTAGATGTGAGTGAGAGAGAGAAAGAGGTGTGAGTGAGAGAGAGAGAAAGAGAAGCTGTGAGAGAGAGAGAGAGAAAGAGAAGCTGTGACTGAGAGAGAGATAAAGACAAGTTGTGAGTTCGAGAGAGACAGAGAGAAAGAGAGAGAGTAGCTGTGAGTGAGAAAGAGAGAGAAGCTGTGAGTGAGAGAGAGAGAAAGAGATGTGAGTGAGAGAGAGAAAGAGAAACTGTGAGTTAGAGAGAGAGAGAAAGAAAGAGAAGCTGTGAGTGAGAGAGAGATAAAGAGAAGCTGTGAGTTAGAGAGAGACAGATAAAGAGAAGCTGTGAGTGAGAGAGAGAGAAGCTGTGAGTGAGAGAGAGAGAGTAAGAGAAGCTGTGAGTGTGAGAGAGAGAGAGATAGAGAAGCTGTGAGTGAGAGAGAGAGAGAAAGAAAAGCTGTGAGTGAGGGAGTGAGAGAAAGAGAAGCTGTGAGTATGAGAGTGAGAAAGAAAGAGAAGCTGTGAGTGAGAGAGAGAGGGTGAAAGAGAAGCTGTGATTGTGAGAGAGAGGGAGAAAAAGGGAAGCTGTGAGTGAGCGTGAGAGAGAGAGAGAGAAGCTGTGACAGTGGGAGAGAGAGAGAGAGAAAGAGAAGCTGTGAGTGAGAGAGAGAGAAAGAAAGAGAAGCTATGAGCGAGAGAGAGAGAGAGAAGCTGTGAGTTACAGAGAGAGGGAGAAAGAGAAGCTGTGAGTGAGAGAGAGAGGGAAAGAGAAGCTGTGAGTGAGAAAGAGAGACAGAGAAAGAGAAGCTGTGAGTGAGAGAGAGAGAGCTAGAAGCTGTGAGTGAGTGAGAGAGAGAAAGAGAAGGTGTAAGTGCGAGAGAGAGAGAAAGAGGAGCTGTGAGTGAGAGAGAGATAGAGAAGCTGTGAGTTAGAGAGAGAGAGAAAGAGAAGCTGTGAGTGAGAGAGAGAGAGAAAAAGAGAATCTGTGAGTGAGAGAGAGAGAGAGAAGCTGTGAGTAAGAGAGAGAAAGAGAAGCTGTGAGTGAGAGAGAGAGAGAGAAAGAGAAGCTGTGAGTGAAAGAGAGAGAGAAAGAGAAGCTGTGAGTGAGAGAGAGATAAAGAGAAGCTGTGAGTTAGAGAGAGACAGAGAAAGAGCTGTGTGTGTGTGAGAGAGAAAGAGAAGCTGTGTGAGGGAGAGAGAGAAGCTGTGAGTGAGAGAGAGAGAAAGATAAGCTGTGAGAGAGAGAGAGAGAAAGAGAAGTTGTGAGAGAGAGAGAAAGAGAAGCTGTGAGTGAGAGAGAGAGAGAAGCTGTGAGTGAGAGAGAGAGAGAGAAGATGTGAGTGTGAGATTGTGAGAGAGAAAGAGAAGCTGTGAGTGAGAGAGAGAAGCTGTGAGTGAGAGAGAGAGAGAAAGAGAAGCTGTGAGTGAGAGAGAGAAAGAGAAGCTGTGAGTGAGAGAGAGAGAGAAAGAGAAGCTGTGAGTGAGAGAGAGATAAAGAGAAGCTGTGAGTGAGAGAGAGAGAGAAAGAGAAGCTGTGAGTTAGAGAGAGAGAGAAAGAGAAGCTGTGAGTGAGAGAGAGAGAGAAAGAGAAGCTGTGTGTGTGTGAGAGAGAGAAGCTGTGAGTGAGTGAGAGAGAAAGAGAAGATGTTAGTGAGATTGAGAGAGAGAAAGAGAAGCTGTGAGTGAGAGAGAGAGAACCTGTGAGTGAGAGGGAGAGAGAGAAAGAGAAGGTGTGAGTGAGAGAGAGAAAGAGAAGCTGTGAGTGAGAGAGAGAGAGAAGCTGTGAGTGAGAGAGAGGGAGAGAAGATGTGAGTGAGAGAGAGAAATAGAAAGAGAAACTGTGAGTGAGTGAGAGAGAGAGATAAAGAGAAGCTGTGAGTGATAGAGAGAGATAAAGAAAAGCTGTGAGTGAGAGAGAGAAAGAGAAGCTTGGAGTGAGTAAGAGAGAGAGAGAGAAGCTGTGAGTGAGAGAGAAAGAAAGAAAGAAAGAGAAGCTGTGAGTGAGTGAGAGAGAGAGAGAAACTGTGAGTGAGAGAGACAGAGAAAGAGAAGCTGTGAGTGAGAGAGAGAGAGAAAGAAAGAGAAGCTGTGAGTGAGAGAGAGAGAAGCTGTGAGTGAGAGAGAGAGGGAGAAAGTGAAGCGGTGAGTGAGAGAGAGAGAGAAAGCGAAGCTGTGAGTGACAGAGAGAGCGAGAAAAAAAGAATCTGTGAGTGAGAGAGAGAGAGAAGCTGTGAGTGAGTGAGAGTGAGAGAAGCTGTGAGAGAGAGAGAGAAAGAAAAGCTGTGAGTGAGAGAGAGAGAGAGAAAGAGAAGCTGTGAGTGAGAGAGATATAAAGAGAAGCTGTGAGTTAGAGAGAGACAGAGAAAGAGAAGCTGTGAGTGAGAGAGAGAGAGAAAGAGAAGCTGTGTGTGTGTGTGAGAGAGAGAAGCTGTGAGTGAGAGAGAGAGAGAAAGAGAAGGTGTGTGTGTGTGAGAGAGAAAGAGAAGCTGTGAGTGAGAGAGAGAGAGAAGATGTGAGTGTGAGAGAGAGAAGATGTGAGTGAGAGAAAGGGAAAGAGAAGCTGTGAGTGAGTGAGAGAGAGATAAAGAGAAGCTGTGAGTGTGTGAGAGAGATAAAGAGAAGCTGTGAGTTAGAGAGAGACAGAGAAAGAGAAGCTGTGAGTGAGAGAGTGAGAGAGAAAGAGAAGCTGTGAGTGAGAGAGAGAGAGAAAGATAAGCTGTGAGTGAGAGAGAGAGAAAGAAAGAGATGCTGTGAGTGAGAGAGAGAGGGTGAAAGAGAAGCTGTGATTGTGAGAGAGAGGGAGAAAAAGCTGTCAGTGAGTGTGAGAGAGAGAGAAGCTGTGACAGTGGGAGAGAGAGAAAGAGAAGCTGTGAGTGAGTGAGAGAGAAAGAAAGAGAAGCTATGAGTGAGAGAGTGAAGCTGTAAGTGAGAGAGAGAGGGAGAAAGAGAAGCTGTGTGTGAGAGAGAGAAAGAGAAGCTGTGAGTGAGAGAGACAGACAGAGAAAGAGAAGCTGTGAGAGAGAGAGAGCGAGCTAGAAGGTGTGAGTGAGTGAGAGAGAGAGAAGCTGTGAGTGAGAGAGAGAAAGAGAAGCTGTGAGTGAGAGAGAGAGAGAAAGAGAAGCTGTGAGTGAGAGAGAGATAAAGAGAAGCTGTGAGTTAGAGAGAGAGAGAAAGAGAAGCTGTGAGTGAGAGAGAGAGAAGCTGTGAGTGAGAGAGAGAGGGAGAAAGTGAAGCGGTGAGTGAGAGAGAGAGAGAAAGAGAAGCTGTGAGTGAGAGAGAGAGCGAGAAAAAAGAATGTGTGAGTGAGAGAAAGAGAGAGAAAAGCTGTGAGTGAGAGAGAGAGAGAGAAGCTGTGAGTGAGAGAGAGAGAGAAAGAGAAGCTGTGTGTGACAGAGAGAGAAGCTGTGAGTGAGAGAGAGAGAAAGAGAAGATGTTAGTGAGAGAGTGAGAGAGAGAAAGAGAAGCTGTGAGTGAGAGAGAGAGAGAAAGAGAAGGTGTGTGTGTGAGAGAGAAAGAGAAGCTGTGAGTGTGAGAGAGAGAAAAGATGTGAGTGAGAGAGAGAGAGAAGATGTGAGTGAGAGAAAGAGAAAGAGAAGCTGTGAGTGAGTGAGAGAGAGAGATAAAGAGAAGCTGTGAGTGATAGAGAGAGATAAACAAAAGCTGTGAGTGAGAGAGAGAAAGAGAAGCTGGGAGTGAGTAAGAGAGAGAAAGAGAAGCTGGGAGTGAGAGAGAGAGAGAAGCTGTGAGTGAGAGAGAGAGAGAGAGAAGCTGTGAGTGAGAGAGAAAGAAAGAAAGAGAAGCTGTGAGTGAGTGAGTGAGAGAGAGAGAAACTGTGAGTGAGAGAGAGAGAGAGAGAAAGAGAAGCTGTGAGTGAGAGAGAGAGAGAAAGAAAGAGAAGCTGTGAGTGAGAGATAGAAGCTGTGAGTGAGAGAGAGATGGAGAAAGAGAAGCCGTGGAGAGAGAAAGAAAGAGAAGCTGTGGGTGAGAGAGAGAGAGAAAGTGAAGATGTGAGAGAGAGAAAGAGGTGTGAGTGAGAGAGAGAGAGAGAAGCTGTGAGTGAGAGAGAGAGAGAAAGAGAAGCTGTGACTGAGAGAGAGAGATAAAGACAAGCTGTGAGTTAGAGAGAGACAGAGAAAGAGAAGCTGTGAGTGAGAGAGAGAGAGAAAGAGATGTGAGTGAGAGAGAAAAAGAGAAACTGTGAGTGAGAGAGAGAGAGAAAGAAAGACAAGCTGTGTGAGAGAGAGATAAAGAGAAGCTGTGAGTTAGAGAGAGACAGAGAAAGAGAAGCTGTGAGTGAGAGAGAGAGAGAGAAGCTGTGAGTGTGAGAGAGAGAGAGAGAGAAGCTGAGAGTGAGAGAGAGAGAGAGAAAGAGATGCTGTGAGTGAGAGAGTGAGAGAAAGAGAAGCTGTGAGTGAGAGGGAGAGGGTGAAAAAGAAACTGTGTGTGAGAGAGAAGGAGAAAAAGGGAAACTGTGAGTGAGCGTGAGAGAGAGAGAAGGTGTGACAGTGGGAGAGAGAGAGAGAAAGAGAAGCTGTGAGTGAGAGAAGGAGAAAGAAAGAAAGAGAAGCTATGAGTGAGAGAGAGAAGCTGTGAGTGAGAGAGAGAGGGAGAAAGAGAAGTTATGTGTGAGAGAGAGAGGGAAAGAGAAGCTGTGAGTGTGAGAGAGAGACAGAGAAAGAGAAGCTGTGAGTGAGAGAGAGAGAGCTAGAAGCTGTGAGTGAGTGAGAGAGAGAGAAGCTGTGACTGAGTGAGAGAAAGAGAAGCTGTGAGTGAGAGAGAGAGAGAAAGAGAAGTTGTGAGTGAGAGAGAGATAAAGAGAAGCTGTGAGTTAGAGAGAGAGAGAAAGAGAAGCTGTGAGTGAGAGAGAGAGAGAAAAAGAGAATCTGTGAGTGAGAGAGAGAAAGAGAGAAGCTGTGAGTGAGAGAGAAAGAGACGCTGTGAGTGAGAGAGAGAGAAAGAGAAGCTGTGAGTGAGAGAGAGATAAAGAAGCTGTGAGTTAGAGAGAGACAGAGAAAGAGAAGCTGTGAGTGAGAGAGAGAGAGAAAGAGAAGCTGTGTGTGTGTGAGAGAGAAGCTGTGAGTGAGAGAGAGAGAAAGAGAAGATGTTAGTGAGAGAGTGAGAGAGAGAAAGAGAAGGTGTGTGTGTGAGAGAGAAAGAGAAGCTGTGAGAGAGAGAGAGAAGATGTGAGTGAGAGAGAGAGAGAGAAGATGTGAGTGAGAGAAAGAGAAAGAGAAGCTGTGAGTGAGTGAGAGAGAGAGATAAAGAGAAGCTGTGAGTGAGAGAGAGAAAGAGAAGCTGGGAGTGAGTAAGAGAGAGAAAGAGAGGCTGTGAGTGAGAGAGAGAGAGAGAAGCTGTGAGTGAGAGAGAAAGAAAGAAAGAGAAGATGTGAGTGAGTGAGAGAGAGAGAGAGAAACTGTGAGTGAGAGAGAGAGAGAAAGAGAAACTGTGAGTGAGAGAGAGAGAAGATGTGAGTGAGAGAAAGAGAAAGAGAAGCTGTGAGTGAGTGAGAGAGAGATAAAGAGAAGCTGTGAGTGATAGAGAGAGATAAAGAAAAGCTGTGAGTGAGAGAGAAAGAGAAGCTGGGAGTGAGTAAGAGAGAGAAAGAGAAGCTGTGAGTGAGAGAGAGAGAGAGAAGCTGTGAGTGAGAGAGAGAGAGAGAGAAGCTGTGAGTGAGAGAGAGAGAGAAAGAAAGAGAAGCTGTGAGTGAGTGAGAGAGAGAGAGAGAAACTGTGAGTGAGTGAGAGAGAGAGAAAGAGAAGCTGTGAGTGAGAGAGAGAGAGAAAGAAAGAGAAGCTGTGAGTGAGAGAGAGAGAAGCTGTGAGTGAGAGAGAGATGGAGAAAGAGAAGCTGTGTGAGAGAGAGAAAGAAAGAGAATCTGTGAATGAGAGAGAGAAAGAAAGTGAAGATGTGTGAGAGAGAAAGAGGTGTGAGTGAGAGAGAGAGAGAGAGAAGCTGTGAGTGAGAGAGAGAGAAAGAGAAGCTGTGACTGAGAAAGAGATAAAGACAAGCTGTGAGTTAGAGAGAGACAGAGAAAGAGAAGCTGTGAGTGAGAGAGAGAGAGAATGAGATGTGAGTGAGAGAGAGAAAGAGAAACTGTGAGTGAGAGAGAGAGAGAGAAAGAAAGACAAGCTGCGAGTGAGAGTGAGATAAAGAGAAGCTGTGAGTTAGAGAGAGACAGAGAAAGAGAAGCTTGAGTGAGAGAGAGAGAGAGACGCTGTGAGTGTGAGAGAGATAGAGATAGAGACACTGTGAGTGAGAGAGAGAGAGAGAAAGAAAAGCTGTGAGTGAGAGAGAGAGAAAGAGAAGCTGTGAGTGAGAGAGAGAGGGTGAAAGAGAAACTGTGTGTGAGAGAGAGGGAGAAAAAGGGAAGCTGTGAGTGAGCGTGAGAGAGAGAGAAGGTGTGACAGTGGGAGAGAGAGAGAGAAAGAGAAGCTGTGAGTGAGAGAGAGAGAAAGAAAGAAAGAGAAGCTATGAGTGAGAGAGAGAAGCTGTGAGTGAGAGAGAGAGGGAGAAAGAGAAGCTGTGAGTGAGAGAGAGAGGGAAAGAGAAGCTGTGAGTGTGAGAGAGAGACAGAGAAAGAGAAGCTGTGAGTGAGAGAGAGAGAGCTAGAAACTGTGTGAGTGAGAGAGAGAGAGAAGCTGTGAGTGAGTGAGAGAAAGAGAAGCTGTGAGTGAGAGAGAGAGAGAGAGAAGCTGTGAGTGAGAGAGAGATAAAGAGAAGCTGTGAGTTAGAGAGAGAGAGAGAAAGAGAAGCTGTGAGTGAGAGAGAGAGAAAAAAGAGGATCTGTGAGTGAGAGAGAGAAAGCTGTGAGTGAGAGAGAGAAAGAGAGAAGCTGTGTGAGAGAGAAAAACAGAAGCTGTGAGTGAGAGAGAGAGAGAGAAAGAGAAGCTGTGAGTGAGAGAGAGATAAAGAAGCTGTGAGTTAGAGAGAGACAGAGAAAGAGAAGCTGTGAGTGAGAGAGAGAGAGAAAGAGAAGCTGTGTGTGAGATAGAGAAGCTGCGAGTGAGAGAGAGAGAGAAAGAGAAGATGTTAGTGAGAGAGTGAGAGAGAGAAAGAGAAGCTGTGAGTGAGAGTGAGAGAGAAGCTGTGAGTGACAGAGAGAGAGAGAAGCTGTCAATGAGAGAGAGAGAGAGAAGATGTGAGTGTGAGAGAGAAAGAGAAAGAGAAGCTGTGAGTGAGTGAGAGAGAGAGAGAGATAAAGAGAAGCTGTGAGTGATAAAGAGAGATAAAGAGAAGCTGTGAGAGAGAGAGAGAGAAGCTGTGAGTGAGAGAGAGAGAGAAAGAGAAGCTGTGAGTGAGTGAGTGAGAGAGAAGCTGTGAGTGAGAGAGAGAGAGAAGCTGTGAGTGAGAGAGAAAGAAAGAGAGAGAAGCTGTGAGTGAGAGAGAGAGAGAGTAAGAGAAGCTGTGAGTGAGAGAGAGAAAGAGAAGCTGGGAGTAAGAGAGAGAAAGAGAAGCTGTGAGTGAGAGAGAGAGAGAGAAGCTGTGAGTGAGAGAGAGAGAGAGAGAAGCTGTGAGTGAGAGAGAAAGAAAGAGAAGCTGTGAGTGAGTGAGAGAGAGAGAGAAACTGTGAGTGAGTGAGAGAGAGAGAGAAAGAGAAGCTGTGAGTGAGAGAGAGAGAGAAAGAAAGAGAAGCTGTGAGTGAGAGAGAGAGAGAAGCTGTGAGTGAGAGAGAGATGGAGAAAGAGAAGCTGTGTGAGAGAGAGAAAGAAAGAGAATCTGTGAGTGAGAGAGAGAAAGAAAGTGAAGATGTGTGAGAGAGAAAGAGGTGTGAGTGAGAGAGGGAGAAAGAGAAGCTGTGACTGAGAAAGAGATAAAGACAAGCTGTGAGTTAGAGAGAGACAGAGAAAGAGAAGCTGTGAGTGAGAGAGAGAGAGAATGAGATGTGAGTGAGAGAGAGAAAGAGAAACTGTGAGTGAGAGAGAGAGAGAGAAAGAAAGACAAGCTGCGAGTGAGAGAGAGATAAAGAGAAGCTGTGAGTTAGAGAGAGACAGAGAATGAGAAGCTTGAGTGAGAGAGAGAGAGAAGCTGTGAGTTTGAGAGAGATAGAGATAGAGACGCTGTGAGTGAGAGAGAGAGAGAAAGAAAAGCTGTGAGTGAGAGAGTGAGAGAAAGAGAAGCTGAGTGAGAGAGAGAGGGTGAAAGAGAAACTGTGTGTGAGAGAGAGGGAGAAAAAGGGAAGCTGTGAGTGAGCATGAGAGAGAGAGAGAAGGTGTGACAGTGGGAGAGAGAGAGAAAGAGAAGCTGTGAGTGAGAGAGAGAGAAAGAAAGGAAGAGAAGCTATGAGTGAGAGAGAGAAGCTGTGAGTGAGAGAGAGAGGGAGAAAGAGAAGCTGTGAGTGAGAGAGAGAGGGAAAGAGAAGCTGTGAGTGTGAGAGAGAGACAGAGAAAGAGAAGCTGTGAGTGAGAGAGAGAGAGCTAGAAGCTGTGTGTGAGTGAGAGAGAGAGAAGCTGTGAGTGAGTGAGAGAAAGAGAAGCTGTGAGTGAGAGAGAGAGAGAGAGAGAGAAGCTGTGAGTGAGAGAGAGATAAAGAGAAGCTGTGAGTTAGAGAGAGAGAGAGAGAAGCTGTGAGTGAGAGAGAGAGAGAAAAAGAGAATCTGTGAGTGAGAGAGAGAGAGAGAAGCTATGAGTGAGAGAGAGAAAGAGAGAAGCTGTGTGAGAGAGAAAAAGAGAAGCTGTGAGTGAGAGAGAGAGAGAGAAAGAGAAGCTGTGAGTGAGAGAGAGATAAAGAGAAGCTGTGAGTTAGAGAGAGAGAGAGAGAAGCTGTGAGTGAGAGAGAGAGAAAAAAAGAGAATCTGTGAGTGAGAGAGAGAGAGAGAAGCTATGAGTGAGAGAGAGAAAGAGAGAAGCTGTGTGAGAGAGAAAAAGAGAAGCTGTGAGTGAGAGAGAGAGAGAGAAAGAGAAGCTGTGAGTGAGAGAGAGATAAAGAAGCTGTGAGTTAGAGCGAGACAGAGAAAGAGAAGCTGTGAGTGAGAGAGAGAGAAAAAGAGAAGCTGTGTGTGTGAGAGAGAGAAGCTGTGAGTGAGAGAGAGAAAGAGAAGATGTTAGTGAGAGAGTGAGAGAGAGAAAGAGAAGCTGTGAGTGAGAGTGAGAGAGAAGCTGTGAGTGACAGAGAGAGAGAGAAAGAGAAGTTGTGTGTGTGAGAGAGAGAGAAGCTGTGAGTGAGAGAGAGAGAGAGAAGCTGTCAATGAGAGAGAGAGAGAGAGAAGATTTGAGTGTGAGAGAGAAAGAGAAAGAGAAGCTGTGAGTGAGTGAGAGAGAGAGAGAGATAAAGAGAAGCTGTGAGTGATAAAGAGAGATAAAGAGAAGCTGTGTGTGAGAGAGAGAAGCTGTGAGTGAGAGAGAGAGAGAAAGAGAAGCTGTGAGTGAGTGAGTGAGAGAGAAGGTGTGAGTGAGAGAGAGAGAGAAGCTGTGAGTGAGAGAGAAAGAAAGAGAGAGAGAAGCTGTGAGTGAGAGAGAGAGAGAGTAAGAGAAGCTTTGAGTGAGAGAGAGAGAGAAAGAGAAGCTGTGAGTGAGAGAGAGAGAGAAAGAAAGAGAAGCTGTGAGTGAGAGAGAGAGAGAAAGTGAAGATGTGAGTGAGAGAGAGAAAGAGGTGTGAGAGAGAGGGAGAGAGAAAGAGAAGCTGTGAGTGAGAGAGAGAGAGAAAGAGAAGCTGTGACTGAGAGAGAGAGATAAAGACAAGCTGTGAGTTAGAGAGAGACAGAGAGAGAGATAGCTGTGAGTGAGAAAGAGAGAGAAGCTGTGAGTGAGAGAGAGAGAGAAAGAGATGTGAGTGAGAGAGAGAAAGAGAAACTGTGAGTGAGAGAGAGAGAGAGAAATAAAGAGAAGCTGTGAGTGAGAGAGAGATAAAGAGAAGCTGTGAGTTAGAGAGAGACAGAGAAAGAGAAGCTGTGAGTGAGAGAGAGAGAGAAAGAGAAGCTGTGAGTGAGAGAGAGAGAGAAAGAGAAGCTGTGAGTGTGTGAGAGAGAGAGAGATAGAGAAGCTGTGAGTGAGAGAGAGTAAGAAAAAGAAAAGCTGTGAGTGAGGGAGTGAGAGAAAGAGAAGCTGTGAGTGAGAGAGAGAGAAAGAAAGAGAAGCTGTGAGTGAGAGAGAGAGGGTGAAAGAGAAGCTGTGATTGTGAGAGAGAAGGAGAAAAAGGGAAGCTGTGAGTGAGCGTGAGAGAGAGAGAGAAGCTGTGACAGTGGGAGAGAGAGAGAGAAAGAGAAGCTGTGAGTGAGAGAGAGAGAAAGAAAGAGAAGCTATGAGCGAGAGAGAGAGAGAGAGAGAAGCTGTGAGTGAGAGAGAGAGGGAAAGAGAAGCTGTGAGTGAGAGAGAGAGAGCTAGAAGCTGTGAGTGAATGAGAGAGAGAAAGAGAAGCTGTGCGTGTGTGTGAGAGAGAAAGAGATGCTGTGAGTGAGAGAGAGAGAAAGAAAGAGAAGCTGTGAGTGAGAGAGAGAGAGAGAAAGAGAAGCTGTGAGTGAGAGAGAGAGAAGCTGTGAGTGAGAGAGAGAGAAGATGTGAGTGAGAGAGAGAAAGATAAAGAGAAACTGTGAGTGAGTGAGAGAGAGAGATAATGAGAAGCTGTGAATGATAGAGAGAGATAAAGAAAAGCTGTGAGTGAGAGAGAGAAAGAGAAGCTGGGAGTGAGTAAGAGAGAGAAAGAGAAGCTGTGAGTGTGTGAGAGAGAGAGAAGCTGTGAGTGAGAGAGAGAGAGAGAGAAGCTGTGAGTGCGAGAGAGACAGAGAAAGAGAAGCTTGAGTGAGAGAGAGAGAGACGCTGTGAGTGTGAGAGAGATAGAGATAGAGACACTGTGAGTGAGAGAGAGAGAGAGAAAGAAAAGCTGTGAGTGAGAGAGAGAGAAAGAGAAGCTGTGAGTGAGAGAGAGAGGGTGAAAGAGAAACTATGTGTGAAAGAGAGGGAGAAAAAGGGAAGCTGTGAGTGAGCGTGAGAGAGAGAGAGAAGGTGTGACAGTGGGAGAGAGAGAGATAAAGAGAAGCTGTGAGTTAGAGAGAGACAGAGAAAGAGAAGCTTGAGTGAGAGAGAGAGAGAGACGCTGTGAGTGTGAGAGAGATAGAGATAGAGACACTGTGAGTGAGAGAGAGAGAGAGAAAGAAAAGCTGTGAGTGAGAGAGAGAGAAAGAGAAGCTGTGAGTGAGAGAGAGAGGGTGAAAGAGAAACTGTGTGTGAGAGAGAGGGAGAAAAAGGGAAGTTGTGAGTGAGCATGTGAGAGAGAGAAGCTGTGACAGTGGGAGAGAGAAAGAGAGAAAGAGAAGCTGTGAGTGAGAGAGAGAGAAAAAAAGAGAAGCTATGAGTGAGAGAGAGAGAGAAGATGTGAGTGAGAGAGAGAAGGAGAAAGAGAATCTGTGAGTGAGAGAGAGAGAGAGAGAAGCTGTGAGTGAGAGAGAGAAAGAGAAGCTGTGAGTGAGAGAAAGAGAGAGAGAGAAAGAGAAGCTGTGAGTGAGAGAGAGATAAAGAGAAGCTGTGAGTTAGAGAGAGAGAGAAAGAGAAGTTGTGAGTGAGAGAGGGAGAGAAAGAGAAGCTGTGTGAGAGAGAGAATCTGTGAGTGAGAGAGAGAGAGAAAGAGAAGATATCAGTGAGAGAGGGAGAGAGAGAGAGAAGCTGTGAGAGAGAGAGAGAGAGAAAGATAAGCTGTGTGAGAGAGGGAGAGAAAGAGAAGCTGTGAGTGAGAGAGAGAGAGTGAGAAGCTGTGAGTGAGAGAGAAAGAGAGAGAAAGCTGTGAGTGAGAGAGAAAGAGAAGCTGTGAGTGAGAGAGAAAGAGAAGCTGTGTGTGTGTGAGAGAGAGAGAAGCTGTGTGTGTGAGAAAGAGAAAGAGAAGCTGTGAGTGAGAGAGAGAGAGAAAGAGAAGCTGTGAGTGAGAGAGTGAGATAAAGAGAAGCTGTGAGTTAGAGAGAGACAGAGAAACAGAATCTGTGAGTGAGAGAGAGAGGGAGAAAGTGAAGCGGTGAGTGAGAGAGAGAGAGAGAAGCTGTGAGTGAGAGAGAGAGCGAGAAAAAAGAATCTGTGAGTGAGAGAGAGAGAAGCTGTGAGTGAGAGAGAGAGAGAGAAGCTGTGAGTGTGAGAGAGAAAGAGAAGCTGTGAGTGAGTGAAAGAGAGAGAAGTTGTGAGTGAGAGAGAGAAAGAGAAGCTGTGAGTTTGTGTGAGAGAGAAAGAGAAACTGTGAGTGAGAGAGAGAGAGAAAGAGAAGCTGTGTGTGTGAGAGAGAGAGAAGCTGTGAGTGAGAGAGAGAGAGAAAGAGAAGATGTTAGTGAGAGAGTGAGAGAGAGAAAGAGAAGTTGTGAGTGAGAGAGAGAGAAGCTGTGAGTGAGAGAGAGAGAGAGAAAGAGAAGGTGTGTGTGTGAGAGAGAAAGAGAAGCTGTGAGTGAGAGAGAGAGAGAAGATGTGAGTGTGAGAGAGAAGATGTGAGTGAGAGAAAGAGAAAGAGAAGCTGTGAGTGAGTGTGAGAGAGAGATAAAGAGAAGCTGTGAGTGATAGAGAGAGATAAAGAAAAGCTGTGAGTGAGAGAGAGAAAGAGAAGCTGGGAGTGAGTAAGAGAGAGAAAGAGAAGCTGTGAGTGAGAGAGAGAGAGAGAAGCTGTGAGTGAGAGAGAGAGAGAAGCTGTGAGTGAGAAAGAAAGAAAGAAAGAGAAGCTGTGAGTGAGTGAGAGAGAGAGAAACTGTGAGTGAGAGAGAAAGAGAAGCTGTGAGTGAGAGAGAGAGAAAGAGAAGCTGTGTGTGAGAGAGAGAAAAAGAGAAGCTGTGAGTGAGAGAGAGAGAGAAAGAGAAGCTGTGAGAGAGAGAGAGGAGCTGTGAGTGAGAGAGAGAGAAAGAAATAGAAGCTGTGAGTGAGTGAGAGCGAGAGCTGTGAGTGAGAGAGAGAGATAGAAGCTGTGAGTGAGAGAGAAAGGGAAAGAGAGGCTGTGAGTGAGAGAGAGAGAGAGAAAGAGAAGCTGTGAGTGAGAGAGAGAGAGAAAGAGAAGCTGTGTGAGAGAGAGAGAAGCTGTGAGTGAGATAGAAAGAAAGAAATAGAAGCTGTGAGTGAGTGAGAGAGAAGCTGTGAGTGAGAGAGAGAGAGAGAAAGTGAAGCTGTGAGTGAGAGAGAGAGAGAAAGAGAAGCTGTGAGAGAGAGAAAGAGAAGCTGTGAGTGACAGAGAAAGAGAAGCTGTGAGTGAGAGAGAGAGAGAAAGAGAAGCTGTGAGTGACAGAGAAAGAGAAGCTGTGAGTGACAGAGAAAGAGAAGCTGTGAGTGAGAGAGAGAGAGAAAGAGAAGCTGTGAGTGAGAGAGAGAGAGAGAGAAGCTGTGAGTGAGAGAGAGAGAGAAAGAGAAGCTGTGAGTGAGAGAGAGAGAGAGAAGCTGTGAGTGAGAGGGAAAGAAAGAAATAGAAGGAGTGAGTGAGTGAGAGAGAGAGAAGCTGTGAGTGAGAGAGAGAGAGAAGCTGTGAGTGAGAGAGAAAGGGAAAGAGAGGCTGTGAGTGAGTGAGAGAGAGAGAGAGAAGCTGTGAGTGAGAGAGAGAGAGAAGCTGTGAGTGAGAGAGAAAGAGAGGCTGTGAGTGAGAGAGAGAGAGAAGCTGAGTGAGAGAGATATAAAGAGAAGCTTTGAGTTAGAGAGAGAGAGAAAGAGAAGCTGTGAGTGAGAAAGAGAGAAAGAGAAGCTGTGTGTGTGTGTGAGAGAGAGAAGCTGTGAGTGAGAGAGAGAGAGAGAGAGAAGCTGTGAGTGAGAGAGAAAGCTGTGAGTGAGAGAGAATGAGAAAGAGAAGCTGTGAGTGAGAGAGAGAGAGAAGCTGTGAGTGTGTGTGTGAGAGAGAGAAACTGTGAGTGAGAGCGAGAGAGAAGGTGTGAGTGAGTGAGTGAGAGAGATAGAAGCTGTGAGTGAGAGAGAGAAATAAAGAGAAGCTGTGAGTGAGTGAGTGAGATAGAGAGAAGCTGTGAGTGTGAGAGAGAAATAAAGAGAAGCTGTGAGTTAGAGAGAGACAGAGAAAGAGAAGCTGTGAGTGAGAGAGTGAGAGAGAAAGAGAAGCTGTGTGAGAGAGAGAGAGAAAGAGAAGCTGTGAGTGAGAGAGAGAGAAAGAAAGAGATGCTGTGAGTGAGAGAGAGAGGGTGAAAGAGAAGCTGTGATTGTGAGAGAGAGGGAGAAAAAGCTGTCAGTGAGCGTGAGAGAGAGAGAGAAGCTGTGACAGTGGGAGAGAGAGAAAGAGAAGCTGTGAGTGAGTGAGAGAGAAAGAAAGAGAAGCAATGAGTGAGAGAGAGAAGCTGTAAGTGAGAGAGAGAGGGAGAAAGAGAAGCTGTGTGTGAGAGAGAGAAAGAGAAGCTGTGAGTGAGAGAGACAGACAGAGAAAGAGAAGCTGTGAGTGAGAGAGAGAGAGCTAGAAGCTGTGAGTGAGTGAGAGAGAGAGAAGCTGTGAGTGAGAGAGAGAAAGAGAAGCTCTGAGTGAGAGAGAGATAAAGAGAAGCTGTGAGTTAGAGAGAGAGAGAAAGAGAAGCTGTGAGTGAGAGAGAGAGAAGCTGTGAGTGAGAGAGAGAGGGAGAAAGTGAAGCGGTGAGTGAGAGAGAGAGAGAAAGCGAAGCTGTGAGTGACAGAGAGAGCGAGAAAAAAAGAATCTGTGAGTGAGAGAGAGAGAGAAGCTGTGAGTGAGTGAGAGAGAGAGAAGCTGTGAGAGAGAGAGAGAAAGAAAAGCTGTGAGTGAGAGAGAGAGAAAGAGAAGCTGTGAGTGAGAGAGATATAAAGAGAAGCTGTGAGTTAGAGAGAGACAGAGAAAGAGAAGCTGTGAGTGAGAGAGAGAGAGAAAGAGAAGCTGTGTGTGTGTGTGAGAGAGAGAAGCTGTGAGTGAGAGAGAGAGAGAAAGAGAAGGTGTGTGTGTGTGAGAGAGAAAGAGAAGCTGTGAGTGAGAGAGAGAGAGAAGATGTGAGTGTGAAAGAGAGAAGATGTGAGTGAGAGAAAGGGAAAGAGAAGCTGTGAGTGAGTGAGAGAGAGATAAAGAGAAGCTGTGAGTGTGTGAGAGAGATAAAGAGAAGCTGTGAGTTAGAGAGAGACAGAGAAAGAGAAGTTGTGAGTGAGAGAGTGAGAGAGAAAGAGAAGCTGTGAGTGAGAGAGAGAGAGAAAGATAAGCTGTGAGTGAGAGAGAGAAAGAAAGAGATGCTGTGAGTGAGAGAGAGAGGGTGAAAGAGAAGCTGTGATTGTGAGAGAGAGGGAGAAAAAGCTGTCAGTGAGTGTGAGAGAGAGAGAAGCTGTGACAGTGGGAGAGAGAGAAAGAGAAGCTGTGAGTGAGTGAGAGAGAAAGAAAGAGAAGCTATGAGTGAGAGAGTGAAGCTGTAAGTGAGAGAGAGAGGGAGAAAGAGAAGCTGTGTGTGAGAGAGAGAAAGAGAAGCTGTGAGTGAGAGAGACAGACAGAGAAAGAGAAGCTGTGAGTGAGAGAGAGAGAGCTAGAAGGTGTGAGTGAGTGAGAGAGAGAGAAGCTGTGAGTGAGAGAGAGAGAGAAAGAGAAGCTGTGAGTGAGAGAGAGATAAAGAGAAGCTGTGAGTTAGAGAGAGAGAGAAAGAGAAGCTGTGAGTGAGAGAGAGAGAGAAGCTGTGAGTGAGAGAGAGAGGGAGAAAGTGAAGCGGTGAGTGAGAGAGAGAGAGAAAGAGAAGCTGTGAGTGAGAGAGAGAGCGAGAAAAAAGAATGTGTGAGTGAGAGAAAGAGAGAGAAAAGCTGTGAGTGAGAGAGAGAGAGAGAAGCTGTGAGTGAGAGAGAGATAAAGAGAAGCTGTGAGTTAGAGAGAGACAGAGAAAGAGAAGCTGTGAGTGAGAGAGAGAGAGAAAGAGAAGCTGTGTGTGACAGAGAGAGAAGCTGTGAGTGAGAGAGAGAGAAAGAGAAGATGTTAGTGAGAGAGTGAGAGAGAGAAAGAGAAGCTGTGAGTGAGAGAGAGAGAGAAAGAGAAGGTGTGTGTGAGAGAGAGAAAGAGAAGCTGTGAGTGTGAGAGAGAGAGAAGATGTGAGTGAGAGAGAGAGAGAAGATGTGAGTGAGAGAAAGAGAAAGAGAAGCTGTGAGTGAGTGAGAGAGAGAGATAAAGAGAAGCTGTGAGTGATAGAGAGAGATAAACAAAAGCTGTGAGTGAGAGAGAGAAAGAGAAGCTGGGAGTGAGTAAGAGAGAGAAAGAGAAGCTGGGAGTGAGAGAGAGAGAGAAACTGTGAGTGAGAGAGAGAGAGAGAGAAAGAGAAGCTGTGAGTGAGAGAGAGAGAGAAAGAAAGAGAAGCTGTGAGTGAGAGAGAGAAGCTGTGAGTGAGAGAGAGATGGAGAAAGAGAAGCCGTGTGAGAGAGAGAAAGAAAGAGAAGCTGTGGGTGAGAGAGAGAGAGAAAGTGAAGATGTGAGAGAGAGAAAGAGGTGTGAGTGAGAGAGAGAGAGAGAAGCTGTGAGTGAGAGAGAGAGAGAAAGAGAAGCTGTGACTGAGAGAGAGAGATAAAGACAAGCTGTGAGTTAGAGAGAGACAGAGAAAGAGAAGCTGTGAGTGAGAGAGAGAGAGAAAGAGATGTGAGTGAGAGAGAGAAAGAGAAACTGTGAGTGAGAGAGAGAGAGAAAGAAAGACAAGCTGTGAGTGAGAGAGAGATAAAGAGAAGCTGTGAGTTAGAGAGAGACAGAGAAAGAGAAGCTGTGAGTGAGAGAGAGAGAGAGAAGCTGTGAGTGTGAGAGAGAGAGAGAGAGAGAAGCTGAGAGTGAGAGAGAGAGAGAAAGAGAAGCTGTGAGTGAGAGAGTGATTGAAAGAGTAGCTGTGAGTGAGAGGGAGAGGGTGAAAAAGAAACTGTGTGTGAGAGAGAAGGAGAAAAAGGGAAGCTGTGAGTGAGCGTGAGAGAGAGAGAGAAGGTGTGACAGTGGGAGAGAGAGAGAAAGAGAAGCTGTGAGTGAGAGAAGGAGAAAGAAAGAAAGAGAAGCTATGAGTGAGAGAGAGAAGCTGTGAGTGAGAGAGAGAGGGAGAAAGAGAAGTTATGTGTGAGAGAGAGAGGGAAAGAGAAGCTGTGAGTGTGAGAGAGAGACAGAGAAAGAGAAGCTGTGAGTGAGAGAGAGAGAGCTAGAAGCTGTGAGTGAGTGAGAGAGAGAGAAGCTGTGACTGAGTGAGAGAAAGAGAAGCTGTGAGTGAGAGAGAGAGAGAAAGAGAAGTTGTGAGTGAGAGAGAGATAAAGAGAAGCTGTGAGTTAGAGAGAGAGAGAAAGAGAAGCTGTGAGTGAGAGAGAGAGAGAAAAAGAGAATCTGTGAGTGAGAGAGAGAAAGAGAGAAGCTGTGAGTGAGAGAGAAAGAGACGCTGTGAGTGAGAGAGAGAGAAAGAGAAGCTGTGAGTGAGAGAGAGATAAAGAAGCTGTGAGTTAGAGAGAGACAGAGAAAGAGAAGCTGTGAGTGAGAGAGAGAGAGAAAGAGAAGCTGTGTGTGTGTGAGAGAGAAGCTGTGAGTGAGAGAGAGAGAAAGAGAAGATGTTAGTGAGAGAGTGAGAGAGAGAAAGAGAAGGTGTGTGTGTGAGAGAGAAAGAGAAGCTGTGAGAGAGAGAGAGAAGATGTGAGAGAGAGAGAGAGAGAGAGAGAAGATGTGAGTGAGAGAAAGAGAAAGAGAAGCTGTGAGTGAGTGAGAGAGAGAGATAAAGAGAAGCTGTGAGTGAGAGAGAGAAAGAGAAGCTGGGAGTGAGTAAGAGAGAGAAAGAGAGGCTGTGAGTGAGAGAGAGAGAGAGAAGCTGTGAGTGAGAGAGAAAGAAAGAGAAGCTGTGAGTGAGTGAGAGAGAGAGAGAGAAACTGTGAGTGAGAGAGAGAGAGAAAGAGAAACTGTGAGTGAGAGAGAGAGAAGATGTGAGTGAGAGAAAGAGAAAGAGAAGCTGTGAGTGAGTGAGAGAGAGATAAAGAGAAGCTGTGAGTGATAGAGAGAGATAAAGAAAAGCTGTGAGTGAGAGAGAAAGAGAAGCTGGGAGTGAGTAAGAGAGAGAAAGAGAAGCTGTGAGTGAGAGAGAGAGAGAGAGAAGCTGTGAGTGAGAGAGAGAGAGAGAGAAGCTGTGAGTGAGAGAGAAAGAAAGAAAGAGAAGCTGTGAGTGAGTGAGAGAGAGAGAGAGAAACTGTGAGTGAGTGAGAGAGAGAGAAAGAGAAGCTGTGAGTGAGAGAGAGAGAGAAAGAAAGAGAAGCTGTGAGTGAGAGAGAGAGAGAGAAGCTGTGAGTGAGAGAGAGATGGAGAAAGAGAAGCTGTGTGAGAGAGAGAAAGAAAGAGAATCTGTGAATGAGAGAGAGAAAGAAAGTGAAGATGTGTGAGAGAGAAAGAGGTGTGAGTGAGAGAGAGAGAGAGAGAAGCTGTGAGTGAGAGAGAGAGAAAGAGAAGCTGTGACTGAGAAAGAGATAAAGACAAGCTGTGAGTTAGAGAGAGACAGAGAAAGAGAAGCTGTGAGTGAGAGAGAGAGAGAATGAGATGTGAGTGAGAGAGAGAAAGAGAAACTGTGAGTGAGAGAGAGAGAGAGAAAGAAAGACAAGCTGCGAGTGAGAGAGAGATAAAGAGAAGCTGTGAGTTAGAGAGAGACAGAGAAAGAGAAGCTTGAGTGAGAGAGAGAGAGAGACGCTGTGAGTGTGAGAGAGATAGAGATAGAGACACTGTGAGTGAGAGAGAGAGAGAGAAAGAAAAGCTGTGAGTGAGAGAGAGAGAAAGAGAAGCTGTGAGTGAGAGAGAGAGGGTGAAAGAGAAACTGTGTGTGAGAGAGAGGGAGAAAAAGGGAAGCTGTGAGTGAGCGTGAGAGAGAGAGAGAAGGTGTGACAGTGGGAGAGAGAGAGAGAAAGAGAAGCTGTGAGTGAGAGAGAGAGAAAGAAAGAAAGAAAGAGAAGCTATGAGTGAGAGAGAGAAGCTGTGAGTGAGAGAGAGAGGGAGAAAGAGAAGCTGTGAGTGAGAGAGAGAGGGAAAGAGAAGCTGTGAGTGTGAGAGAGAGACAGAGAAAGAGAAGCTGTGAGTGAGAGAGAGAGAGCTAGAAACTGTGTGAGTGAGAGAGAGAGAGAAGCTGTGAGTGAGTGAGAGAAAGAGAAGCTGTGAGTGAGAGAGAGAGAAGCTGTGAGTGAGAGAGAGATAAAGAGAAGCTGTGAGTTAGAGAGAGAGAGAGAAAGAGAAGCTGTGAGTGAGAGAGAGAGAAAAAAGAGAATCTGTGAGTGAGAGAGAGAAAGCTGTGAGTGAGAGAGCGAAAGAGAGAAGCTGTGTGAGAGAGAAAAACAGAAGCTGTGAGTGAGAGAGAGAGAGAGAAAGAGAAGCTGTGAGTGAGAGAGAGATAAAGAAGCTATGAGTTAGAGAGAGACAGAGAAAGAGAAGCTGTGAGTGAGAGAGAGAGAGAAAGAGAAGCTGTGTGTGTGAGATAGAGAAGCTGTGAGTGAGAGAGAGAGAGAAAGAGAAGATGTTAGTGAGAGAGTGAGAGAGAGAAAGAGAAGCTGTGAGTGAGAGTGAGAGAGAAGCTGTGAGTGACAGAGAGAGAGAGAAAGAGAAGTTGTGTGTGTGAGAGAGAGAGAAGCTGTGAGTGAGAGAGAGAGAGAGAAGCTGTCAATGAGAGAGAGAGAGAGAAGATGTGAGTGTGAGAGAGAAAGAGAAAGAGAAGCTGTGAGTGAGTGAGAGAGAGAGAGAGATAAAGAGAAGCTGTGAGTGATAAAGAGAGATAAAGAGAAGCTGTGAGAGAGAGAGAGAAGCTGTGAGTGAGAGAGAGAGAGAAAGAGAAGCTATGAGTGAGTGAGTGAGAGAGAAGCTGTGAGTGAGAGAGAGAGAGAAGCTGTGAGTGAGAGAGAAAGAAAGAGAGAGAAGCTGTGAGTGAGAGAGAGAGAGAGTAAGAGAAGCTGTGAGTGAGAGAGAGAAAGAGAAGCTGGGAGTAAGAGAGAGAAAGAGAAGCTGTGAGAGAGAGAGAGAGAGAGAAGCTGTGAGTGAGAGAGAGAGAGAGAGAAGCTGTGAGTGAGAGAGAAAGAAAGAGAAGCTGTGAGTGAGTGAGAGAGAGAGAGAAACTGTGAGTGAGTGAGAGAGAGAGAAAGAGAAGCTGTGAGTGAGAGAGAGAGAGAAAGAAAGAGAAGCTGTGAGTGAGAGAGAGAGAGAAGCTGTGAGTGAGAGAGAGATGGAGAAAGAGAAGCTGTGTGAGAGAGAGAAAGAAAGAGAATCTGTGAGTGAGGAGAGAAAGAAAGTGAAGATGTGTGAGAGAGAAAGAGGTGTGAGTGAGAGAGAGAGAGAAAGAGAAGCTGTGACTGAGAAAGAGATAAAGACAAGCTGTGAGTTAGAGAGAGACAGAGAAAGAGAAGCTGTGAGTGAGAGAGAGAGAGAATGAGATGTGAGTGAGAGAGAGAAAGAGAAACTGTGAGTGAGAGAGAGAGAGAGAAAGAAAGACAAGCTGCGAGTGAGATAGAGATAAAGAGAAGCTGTGAGTTAGAGAGAGACAGAGAATGAGAAGCTTGAGTGAGAGAGAGAGAAGCTGTGAGTGTGAGAGAGATAGAGATAGAGACGCTGTGAGTGAGAGAGAGAGAGAAAGAAAAGCTGTGAGTGAGAGAGTGAGAGAAAGAGAAGCTGTGAGTGAGAGAGAGAGGGTGAAAGAGAAACTGTGTGTGAGAGAGAGGGAGAAAAAGGGAAGCTGTGAGTGAGCATGAGAGAGAGAGAGAAGGTGTGACAGTGGGAGAGAGAGAGAGAAAGAGAAGCTGTGAGTGAGAGAGAGAGAAAGAAAGGAAGAGAAGCTATGAGTGAGAGAGAGAAGCTGTGAGTGAGAGAGAGAGGGAGAAAGAGAAGCTGTGAGTGAGAGAGAGAGGGAAAGAGAAGCTGTGAGTGTGAGAGAGAGACAGAGAAAGAGAAGCTGTGAGTGAGAGAGAGAGAGCTAGAAGCTGTGTGTGAGTGAGAGAGAGAGAGAAGCTGTGAGTGAGTGAGAGAAAGAGAAGCTGTGAGTGAGAGAGAGAGAGAGAGAGAAGCTGTGAGTGAGAGAGAGATAAAGAGAAGCTGTGAGTTAGAGAGAGAGAGAGAGAAGCTGTGAGTGAGAGAGAGAGAGAAAAAGAGAATCTGTGAGTGAGAGAGAGAGAGAGAAGCTGTGAGTGAGAGAGAGAGAAAAAGAGAAGCTGTGTGTGTGAGAGAGAGAAGCTGTGAGTGAGAGAGAGAAAGAGAAGATGTTAGTGAGAGAGTGAGAGAGAGAAAGAGAAGCTGTGAGTGAGAGTGAGAGAGAAGCTGTGAGTGACAGAGAGAGAGAGAAATAGAAGTTGTGTGTGTGAGAGAGAGAGAAGCTGTGAGTGAGAGAGAGAGAGAGAAGCTGTCAATGAGAGAGAGAGAGAGAAGATGTGAGTGTGAGAGAGAAAGAGAAAGAGAAGCTGTGAGTGAGTGAGAGAGAGAGAGATAAAGAGAAGCTGTGAGTGATAAAGAGAGATAAAGAGAAGCTGTGTGAGAGAGAGAGAAGCTGTGAGTGAGAGAGAGAGAGAAAGAGAAGCTGTGAGTGAGTGAGTGAGAGAGAAGGTGTGAGTGAGAGAGAGAAAGAAGCTGTGAGTGAGAGAGAAAGAAAGAGAGAGAGAAGCTGTGAGTGAGAGAGAGAGAGAGTAAGAGAAGCTTTGAGTGAGAGAGAGAGAGAAAGAGAAGCTGTGAGTGAGAGAGAGAGAGAAAGAAAGAGAAGCTGTGAGTGAGAGAGAGAGAGAAAGTGAAGATGTGAGTGAGAGAGAGAAAGAGGTGTGAGAGAGAGGGAGAGAGAAAGAGAAGCTGTGAGTGAGAGAGAGAGAGAAAGAGAAGCTGTGACTGAGAGAGAGAGATAAAGACAAGCTGTGAGTTAGAGAGAGACAGAGAGAGAGATAGCTGTGAGTGAGAAAGAGAGAGAAGCTGTGAGTGAGAGAGAGAGAGAAAGAGATGTGAGTGAGAGAGAGAAAGAGAAACTGTGAGTGAGAGAGAGAGAGAAATAAAGAGAAGCTGTGAGTGAGAGAGAGATAAAGAGAAGCTGTGAGTTAGAGAGAGACAGAGAAAGAGAAGCTGTGAGTGAGAGAGAGAGAGAAAGAGAAGCTGTGAGTGAGAGAGAGAGAGAAAGAGAAGCTGTGAGTGTGAGAGAGAGAGAGAGATAGAGAAGCTGTGAGTGAGAGAGAGTAAGAAAAAGAAAAGCTGTGAGTGAGGGAGTGAGAGAAAGAGAAGCTGTGAGTGAGAGAGAGAGAAAGAAAGAGAAGCTGTGAGTGAGAGAGAGAGGGTGAAAGAGAAGCTGTGATTGTGAGAGAGAAGGAGAAAAAGGGAAGCTGTGAGTGAGCGTGAGAGAGAGAGAGAAGCTGTGACAGTGGGAGAGAGAGAGAGAAAGAGAAGCTGTGAGTGAGAGAGAGAGAAAGAAAGAGAAGCTATGAGCGAGAGAGAGAGAGAGAGAGAAGCTGTGAGTGAGAGAGAGAGGGAAAGAGAAGCTGTGAGTGAGAGAGAGAGAGCTAGAAGCTGTGAGTGAATGAGAGAGAGAAAGAGAAGCTGTGCGTGTGTGTGAGAGAGAAAGAGATGCTGTGAGTGAGAGAGAGAGAAAGAAAGAGAAGCTGTGAGTGAGAGAGAGAGAGAGAAAGAGAAGCTGTGAGTGAGAGAGAGAGAAGCTGTGAGTGAGAGAGAGAGAAGATGTGAGTGAGAGAGAGAAAGAGAAAGAGAAACTGTGAGTGAGTGAGAGAGAGAGATAATGAGAAGCTGTGAATGATAGAGAGAGATAAAGAAAAGCTGTGAGTGAGAGAGAGAAAGAGAAGCTGGGAGTGAGTAAGAGAGAGAAAGAGAAGCTGTGAGTGTGTGAGAGAGAGAGAAGCTGTGAGTGAGAGAGAGAGAGAGAAGCTGTGAGTGCGAGAGAGACAGAGAAAGAGAAGCTTGAGTGAGAGAGAGAGAGAGATGCTGTGAGTGTGAGAGAGAGAGAGATAGAGACACTGTGAGTGAGAGAGAGAGAGAGAAAGAAAAGCTGTGAGTGAGAGAGAGAGAAAGAGAAGCTGTGAGTGAGAGAGAGAGGGTGAAAGAGAAACTGTGTGTGAGAGAGAGGGAGAAAAAGGGAAGCTGTGAGTGAGTGTGAGAGAGAGAGAGAAGGTGTGACAGTGGGAGAGAGAGAGATAAAGAGAAGCTGTGAGTTAGAGAGAGACAGAGAAAGAGAAGCTTGAGTGAGAGAGAGAGAGAGACGCTGTGAGTGTGAGAGAGATAGAGATAGAGACACTGTGAGTGAGAGAGAGAGAGAAAGAAAAGCTGTGAGTGAGAGAGAGAGAAAGAGAAGCTGTGAGTGAGAGAGAGAAGGTGAAAGAGAAACTGTGTGTGAGAGAGAGGGAGAAAAAGGGAAGTTGTGAGTGAGCATGTGAGAGAGAGAAGCTGTGACAGTGGGAGAGAGAAAGAGAGAAAGAGAAGCTGTGAGTGAGAGAGAGAGAAAAAAAGAGAAGCTATGAGTGAGAGAGAGAGAGAAGATGTGAGTGAGAGAGAGAAGGAGAAAGAGAATCTGTGAGTGAGAGAGAGAGAGAGAGAAGCTGTGAGTGAGAGAGAGAAAGAGAAGCTGTGAGTGAGAGAAAGAGAGAGAGAGAAAGAGAAGCTGTGAGTGAGAGAGAGATAAAGAGAAGCTGTGAGTTAGAGAGAGAGAGAAAGAGAAGTTGTGAGTGAGAGAGGGAGAGAAAGAGAAGCTGTGTGAGAGAGAGAATCTGTGAGTGAGAGAGAGAGAGAAAGAGAAGATATCAGTGAGAGAGGGAGAGAGAGAGAGTAGCTGTGAGAGAGAGAGAGAGAGAAAGATAAGCTGTGTGAGAGAGGGAGAGAAAGAGAAGCTGTGAGTGAGAGAGAGAGAGTGAGAAGCTGTGAGTGAGAGAGAAAGAGAGAGAAAGCTGTGAGTGAGAGAGAAAGAGAAGCTGTGAGTGAGAGAGAAAGAGAAGCTGTGTGTGTGTGAGAGAGAGAGAAGCTGTGTGTGTGAGAAAGAGAAAGAGAAGCTGTGAGTGAGAGAGAGAGAGAAAGAGAAGCTGTGAGTGAGAGAGTGAGATAAAGAGAAGCTGTGAGTTAGAGAGAGACAGAGAAACAGAATCTGTGAGTGAGAGAGAGAGAGAAAAAAAGAAGCTGTGAGTGAGAGAAAGAGAGAGAGAAAGAGAAGCTGTGAGTGAGTGAGAGAGAGAGAAGCTGTGAGTGAGGGTGAGAGAGAAAGAGAAGCTGTGTGAGAGAGTGAGAGAAAGAGAAGCTGTGAGTGAGAGAGAAAGAAAGAAAGAGAAGCTGTGAGTGAGAGAGAGAAGCTGTGAGTGAGAGAGAAAGAGAATCTGTGAGTGAGAGAGAGAGAGAAGCTGTGAGTGAGAGAGAAAGAGAAGCTGTGAGTGAGAGAGAAAGAGAAGCTGTGTGTGTGTGAGAGAGAGAAGCTGTGAGTGAGAGAGAGAGAAAGAGAAGCTGTGAGTGAGAGAGAGAGAGAGAAAGAGAAGCTGTGAGTGAGAGAGTGAGATAAAGAGAAGCTGTGAGTTAGAGAGAGACAGAGAAAGAGAAGCTGTGAGTGAGAGAGAGAGAGAGAGAAGCTGTGAGTGAGAGAGAGAGAGAAGCTGTGAGTGAGAGTGAGAGAGAAAGAGAAGCTGTGAGTGAGAGAGTGACAGAAAGAGAAGCTGTGAGTGAGAGAGAGAGAAAGAAAGAGAAGCTGTGAGTGAGAGAGAGAAGCTGTGAGTGAGAGAGAGAGAAAGAGATGCTCTGAGTGAGAGAGAGAGAAAGAGAAGCTGTGAGTGTGAGAGAGAGTGAGAAAAAGGGAAGTTGTGAGTGAGCGTGTGAGAGAGAGAAGCTGTGACAGTGGGAGAGTGAAAGAGAGAAAGAGAAGCTGTGAGTGAGAGAGAGAGAAAGAAAGAGAAGCTATGAGTGAGAGAGAGAGAGAAGCTGTGAGTGAGAGAGAGAAGGAGAAAGAGAATCTGTGAGTGAGAGAGAGAGGGAGATAGAGTAGCTGTGAGTGAGAGAGAAAGCTGTGAGTGAGTGAGAGAGAGAGAGAAGCTGTGAGTGAGAGAGAGAAAGAGAAGCTGTGAGTGAGAGAAAGAGAGAGAGAGAAAGAGAAGCTGTGAGTGAGAGAGAGAGAAAGAGAAGCTGTGAGTTAGAGAGAGAGAGAAAGAGAAGTTGTGAGTGAGAGAGGGAGAGAAAGAGAAGCTGTGTGAGAGAGAGAATCTGTGAGTGAGAGAGAGAGAGAAAGAGAAGATATCAGTGAGAGAGGGAGAGAGAGAGAGAGAAGCTGTGAGAGAGAGAGAGAGAAAGATAAGCTGTGTGAGGGAGGGAGAGAAAGAGAAGCTGTGAGTGAGAGAGAGAGAGTGAGAAGCTGTGAGTGAGAGAGAAAGAGAGAGAAGCTGTGAGTGAGAGAGAGAGAGAGAGAAAGAGAAGCTGTGAGTGAGAGAGAGAGAGAAAGAGAAGCTGTGAGAGAGAGAGAGAAGCTGTGAGTGAGAGAGAAAGCAAGAAATAGAAGCTGTGAGTGAGTGAGAGAGAAGCTGTGAGTGTGTGAGAGAGAGAAGATGTGAGTGAGAGAGAGAGAGAGAAAGAGAAGCTGTGAGTGAGAGAGAGAGAGAAAGAGAAGCTGTGAGAGAGAGAAAGAGAAGCTGTGAGTGAGAGAGAAAGAGAAGCTGTGAGTGAGAGAGATAGAGAAAGAGAAGCTGTGAGTGAGAGAGAGAGAAAGAGAAGCTGTGAGTGAGACAGAGAGAGGAAGAGAAACTGTGTGAGAGAGAGAGAAGAAGTGAGTGAGAGAGAAAGAAAGAAATAGAAGCTGTGAGTGAGTGAGAGAGAGAGAAGCTGTGAGTGAGTGAGAGAGAGAGAAGCTGTGAGTGAGAGAGAAAGGGAAAGAGAGGCTGTGAGTGAGAGAGAGAGAGAGAGTGAAGCTGTGAGTGAGAGAGAGAGAGAAAGCGAAGATGTGAGAGAGAGAGAGAAGCTGTGAGTGAGAGAGAAAGAAAGAAATAGAAGCTGTGAGTGAGTGAGAGAGAGAGAAGCTGTGAGTGAGAGAGAGAGAGAAGCTGTGAGTGAGAGAGAGAAAGAGAAGCTGTGAGTGAGAGAGAGAGAGAAAGAGAAGCTGTGAGTGAGAGAGAGATAAAGAGAAGCTTTGAGTTAGAGAGAGAGAGAAAGAGAAGCTGTGAGTGAGAGAGAGAGAAGCTGTGAGTGAGAGAGAGAGGGAGAATGTGAAGCGGTGAGTGAGAGAGAGAGAGATAGAGAAGCTGTGAGTGAGAGAGAGAGCGAGAAAAAAAGAATCTGTGAGTGAGAGAGAGAGAGAGAAGCTGTGAGTGAGAGAGAGAGAGAGAGAAGCTGTGAGTGAGAGAGAGAAAGAGAAGCTGTGAGTGAGAGAGAGAGAGAAAGAGAAGCTGTGAGTGAGAGAGAGATAAAGAGAAGCTGTGAGTTAGAGAGAGACAGAGAAAGAGAAGCTGTGAGTGAGAGAGAGAGAGAGAAGCTGTGAGTGAGAGAGAGAGAGAGAAGCTGTGAGTGAGAGAGAAAGAGAGGCTGTGAGTGAGAGAGAGAGGGTGAAAGCGAAGCTGAGATTGTGAGAGAGAGGGAGAAAAAGGGAAGCTGTCAGTGAGCGTGAGAGAGAGAGAGAGAAGCTGTGACAGTGGGAGAGAGAGAAAGAGAAGCTGTGAGTGAGTGAGAGAGAAAGAAAGAGAGGCTATGAGTGTGAGAGAGAGAAGCTGTAAGTGAGAGAGAGAGGGAGAAAGAGAAGCTGTGAGAGAGATAGAGAAAGAGAAGCTGTGAGTGAGAGAGAGAGAAAGAGAAGCTGTGAGTGAGAGAGAGATAAAGAGAAGCTGTGAGTTAGAGAGAGAGAGAAAGAGAAGCTGTGAGTGAGAGAGCGAGAAGCTGTGAGTGAGAGAGAGAGGGAGAAAGTGAAGCGGTGAGTGAGAGAGAGAGAGAGAAGCTGTGAGTGAGAGAGAGAGCGAGAAAAAAGAATCTGTGAGTGAGAGAGAGAGAAGCTGTGAGTGAGAGAGAGAGAGAGAAGCTGTGAGTGTGAGAGAGAAAGAGAAGCTGTGAGTGAGTGAAAGAGAGAGAAGTTGTGAGTGAGAGAGAGAAAGAGAAGCTGTGAGTTTGTGTGAGAGAGAAAGAGAAACTGTGAGTGAGAGAGAGAGAGAAAGAGAAGCTGTGTGTGTGAGAGAGAGAGAAGCTGTGAGTGAGAGAGAGAGAGAAAGAGAAGATGTTAGTGAGAGAGTGAGAGAGAGAAAGAGAAGTTGTGAGTGAGAGAGAGAGAAGCTGTGAGTGAGAGAGAGAGAGAGAAAGAGAAGGTGTGTGTGTGAGAGAGAAAGAGAAGCTGTGAGTGAGAGAGAGAGAGAAGATGTGAGTGTGAGAGAGAAGATGTGAGTGAGAGAAAGAGAAAGAGAAGCTGTGAGTGAGTGTGAGAGAGAGATAAAGAGAAGCTGTGAGTGATAGAGAGAGATAAAGAAAAGCTGTGAGTGAGAGAGAGAAAGAGAAGCTGGGAGTGAGTAAGAGAGAGAAAGAGAAGCTGTGAGTGAGAGAGAGAGAGAGAAGCTGTGAGTGAGAGAGAGAGAGAAGCTGTGAGTGAGAAAGAAAGAAAGAAAGAGAAGCTGTGAGTGAGTGAGAGAGAGAGAAACTGTGAGTGAAAGAGAAAGAGAAGCTGTGAGTGAGAGAGAGAGAAAGAGAAGCTGTGTGTGAGAGAGAGAAAAAGAGAAGCTGTGAGTGAGAGAGAGAGAGAAAGAGAAGCTGTGAGAGAGAGAGAGGAGCTGTGAGTGAGAGAGAGAGAAAGAAATAGAAGCTGTGAGTGAGTGAGAGCGAGAGCTGTGAGTGAGAGAGAGAGATAGAAGCTGTGAGTGAGAGAGAAAGGGAAAGAGAGGCTGTGAGTGAGAGAGAGAGAGAGAAAGAGAAGCTGTGAGTGAGAGAGAGAGAGAAAGAGAAGCTGTGTGAGAGAGAGAGAAGCTGTGAGTGAGATAGAAAGAAAGAAATAGAAGCTGTGAGTGAGTGAGAGAGAAGCTGTGAGTGAGAGAGAGAGAGAGAAAGTGAAGCTGTGAGTGAGAGAGAGAGAGAAAGAGAAGCTGTGAGAGAGAGAAAGAGAAGCTGTGAGTGACAGAGAAAGAGAAGCTGTGAGTGAGAGAGAGAGAGAAAGAGAAGCTGTGAGTGACAGAGAAAGAGAAGCTGTGAGTGACAGAGAAAGAGAAGCTGTGAGTGAGAGAGAGAGAGAAAGAGAAGCTGTGAGTGAGAGAGAGAGAGAGAGAAGCTGTGAGTGAGAGAGAGAGAGAAAGAGAAGCTGTGAGTGAGAGAGAGAGAGAGAAGCTGTGAGTGAGAGGGAAAGAAAGAAATAGAAGGAGTGAGTGAGTGAGAGAGAGAGAAGCTGTGAGTGAGAGAGAGAGAGAAGCTGTGAGTGAGAGAGAAAGGGAAAGAGAGGCTGTGAGTGAGTGAGAGAGAGAGAGAGAAGCTGTGAGTGAGAGAGAGAGAGAAGCTGTGAGTGAGAGAGAAAGAGAGGCTGTGAGTGAGAGAGAGAGAGAAGCTGAGTGAGAGAGATATAAAGAGAAGCTTTGAGTTAGAGAGAGAGAGAAAGAGAAGCTGTGAGTGAGAAAGAGAGAAAGAGAAGCTGTGTGTGTGTGTGAGAGAGAGAAGCTGTGAGTGAGAGAGAGAGAGAGAGAGAAGCTGTGAGTGAGAGAGAAAGCTGTGAGTGAGAGAGAATGAGAAAGAGAAGCTGTGAGTGAGAGAGAGAGAGAGAAGCTGTGAGTGTGTGTGTGAGAGAGAGAAACTGTGAGTGAGAGCGAGAGAGAAGGTGTGAGTGAGTGAGTGAGAGAGATAGAAGCTGTGAGTGAGAGAGAGAAATAAAGAGAAGCTGTGAGTGAGTGAGTGAGATAGAGAGAAGCTGTGAGTGTGAGAGAGAAATAAAGAGAAGCTGTGAGTTAGAGAGAGACAGAGAAAGAGAAGCTGTGAGTGAGAGAGTGAGAGAGAAAGAGAAGCTGTGTGAGAGAGAGAGAGAATGAGAAGCTGTGAGTGAGAGAGAGAGAAAGAAAGAGATGCTGTGAGTGAGAGAGAGAGGGTGAAAGAGAAGCTGTGATTGTGAGAGAGAGGGAGAAAAAGCTGTCAGTGAGCGTGAGAGAGAGAGAGAAGCTGTGACAGTGGGAGAGAGAGAAAGAGAAGCTGTGAGTGAGTGAGAGAGAAAGAAAGAGAAGCAATGAGTGAGAGAGAGAAGCTGTAAGTGAGAGAGAGAGGGAGAAAGAGAAGCTGTGTGTGAGAGAGAGAAAGAGAAGCTGTGAGTGAGAGAGACAGACAGAGAAAGAGAAGCTGTGAGTGAGAGAGAGAGAGCTAGAAGCTGTGAGTGTATGAGAGAGAGAGAAGCTGTGAGTGAGAGAGAGAAAGAGAAGCTCTGAGTGAGAGAGAGATAAAGAGAAGCTGTGAGTTAGAGAGAGAGAGAAAGAGAAGCTGTGAGTGAGAGAGAGAGAAGCTGTGAGTGAGAGAGAGAGGGAGAAAGTGAAGCGGTGAGTGAGAGAGAGAGAGAAAGCGAAGCTGTGAGTGACAGAGAGAGCGAGAAAAAAAGAATCTGTGAGTGAGAGAGAGAGAGAAGCTGTGAGTGAGTGAGAGAGAGAGAAGCTGTGAGAGAGAGAGAGAAAGAAAAGCTGTGAGTGAGAGAGAGAGAAAGAGAAGCTGTGAGTGAGAGAGATATAAAGAGAAGCTGTGAGTTAGAGAGAGACAGAGAAAGAGAAGCTGTGAGTGAGAGAGAGAGAGAAAGAGAAGCTGTGTGTGTGTGTGAGAGAGAGAAGCTGTGAGTGAGAGAGAGAGAGAAAGAGAAGGTGTGTGTGTGTGAGAGAGAAAGAGAAGCTGTGAGTGAGAGAGAGAGAGAAGATGTGAGTGTGAAAGAGAGAAGATGTGAGTGAGAGAAAGGGAAAGAGAAGCTGTGAGTGAGTGAGAGAGAGATAAAGAGAAGCTGTGAGTGTGTGAGAGAGATAAAGAGAAGCTGTGAGTTAGAGAGAGACAGAGAAAGAGAAGTTGTGAGTGAGAGAGTGAGAGAGAAAGAGAAGCTGTGAGTGAGAGAGAGAGAGAAAGATAAGCTGTGAGTGAGAGAGAGAAAGAAAGAGATGCTGTGAGTGAGAGAGAGAGGGTGAAAGAGAAGCTGTGATTGTGAGAGAGAGGGAGAAAAAGCTGTCAGTGAGTGTGAGAGAGAGAGAAGCTGTGACAGTGGGAGAGAGAGAAAGAGAAGCTGTGAGTGAGTGAGAGAGAAAGAAAGAGAAGCTATGAGTGAGAGAGTGAAGCTGTAAGTGAGAGAGAGAGGGAGAAAGAGAAGCTGTGTGTGAGAGAGAGAAAGAGAAGCTGTGAGTGAGAGAGACAGACAGAGAAAGAGAAGCTGTGAGTGAGAGAGAGAGAGCTAGAAGGTGTGAGTGAGTGAGAGAGAGAGAAGCTGTGAGTGAGAGAGAGAGAGAAAGAGAAGCTGTGAGTGAGAGAGAGATAAAGAGAAGCTGTGAGTTAGAGAGAGAGAGAAAGAGAAGCTGTGAGTGAGAGAGAGAGAGAAGCTGTGAGTGAGAGAGAGAGGGAGAAAGTGAAGCGGTGAGTGAGAGAGAGAGAGAAAGAGAAGCTGTGAGTGAGAGAGAGAGCGAGAAAAAAGAATGTGTGAGTGAGAGAAAGAGAGAGAAAAGCTGTGAGTGAGAGAGAGAGAGAGAAGCTGTGAGTGAGAGAGAGATAAAGAGAAGCTGTGAGTTAGAGAGAGACAGAGAAAGAGAAGCTGTGAGTGAGAGAGAGAGAGAAAGAGAAGCTGTGTGTGACAGAGAGAGAAGCTGTGAGTGAGAGAGAGAGAAAGAGAAGATGTTAGTGAGAGAGTGAGAGAGAGAAAGAGAAGCTGTGAGTGAGAGAGAGAGAGAAAGAGAAGGTGTGTGTGTGAGAGAGAAAGAGAAGCTGTGAGTGTGAGAGAGAGAGAAGATGTGAGTGAGAGAGAGAGAGAAGATGTGAGTGAGAGAAAGAGAAAGAGAAGCTGTGAGTGAGTGAGAGAGAGAGATAAAGAGAAGCTGTGAGTGATAGAGAGAGATAAACAAAAGCTGTGAGTGAGAGAGAGAAAGAGAAGCTGGGAGTGAGTAAGAGAGAGAAAGAGAAGCTGGGAGTGAGAGAGAGAGAGAAACTGTGAGTGAGAGAGAGAGAGAGAGAAAGAGAAGCTGTGAGTGAGAGAGAGAGAGAAAGAAAGAGAAGCTGTGAGTGAGAGAGAGAAGCTGTGAGTGAGAGAGAGATGGAGAAAGAGAAGCCGTGTGAGAGAGAGAAAGAAAGAGAAGCTGTGGGTGAGAGAGAGAGAGAAAGTGAAGATGTGAGAGAGAGAAAGAGGTGTGAGTGAGAGAGAGAGAGAGAAGCTGTGAGTGAGAGAGAGAGAGAAAGAGAAGCTGTGACTGAGAGAGAGAGATAAAGACAAGCTGTGAGTTAGAGAGAGACAGAGAAAGAGAAGCTGTGAGTGAGAGAGAGAGAGAAAGAGATGTGAGTGAGAGAGAGAAATAGAAACTGTGAGTGAGAGAGAGAGAGAAAGAAAGACAAGCTGTGAGTGAGAGAGAGATAAAGAGAAGCTGTGAGTTAGAGAGAGACAGAGAAAGAGAAGCTGTGAGTGAGAGAGAGAGAGAGAAGCTGTGAGTGTGAGAGAGAGAGAGAGAGAGAAGCTGAGAGTGAGAGAGAGAGAGAAAGAGAAGCTGTGAGTGAGAGAGTGATTGAAAGAGTAGCTGTGAGTGAGAGGGAGAGGGTGAAAAAGAAACTGTGTGTGAGAGAGAAGGAGAAAAAGGGAAGCTGTGAGTGAGCGTGAGAGAGAGAGAGAAGGTGTGACAGTGGGAGAGAGAGAGAGAAAGAGAAGCTGTGAGTGAGAGAAGGAGAAAGAAAGAAAGAGAAGCTATGAGTGAGAGAGAGAAGCTGTGAGTGAGAGAGAGAGGGAGAAAGAGAAGTTATGTGTGAGAGAGAGAGGGAAAGAGAAGCTGTGAGTGTGAGAGAGAGACAGAGAAAGAGAAGCTGTGAGTGAGAGAGAGAGAGCTAGAAGCTGTGAGTGAGTGAGAGAGAGAGAAGCTGTGACTGAGTGAGAGAAAGAGAAGCTGTGAGTGAGAGAGAGAGAGAAAGAGAAGTTGTGAGTGAGAGAGAGATAAAGAGAAGCTGTGAGTTAGAGAGAGAGAGAAAGAGAAGCTGTGAGTGAGAGAGAGAGAGAAAAAGAGAATCTGTGAGTGAGAGAGAGAAAGAGAGAAGCTGTGAGTGAGAGAGAAAGAGACGCTGTGAGTGAGAGAGAGAGAAAGAGAAGCTGTGAGTGAGAGAGAGATAAAGAAGCTGTGAGTTAGAGAGAGACAGAGAAAGAGAAGCTGTGAGTGAGAGAGAGAGAGAAAGAGAAGCTGTGTGTGTGTGAGAGAGAAGCTGTGAGTGAGAGAGAGAGAAAGAGAAGATGTTAGTGAGAGAGTGAGAGAGAGAAAGAGAAGGTGTGTGTGTGAGAGAGAAAGAGAAGCTGTGTGAGAGAGAGAGAAGATGTGAGAGAGAGAGAGAGAGAGAGAGAAGATGTGAGTGAGAGAAAGAGAAAGAGAAGCTGTGAGTGAGTGAGAGAGAGAGATAAAGAGAAGCTGTGAGTGAGAGAGAGAAAGAGAAGCTGGGAGTGAGTAAGAGAGAGAAAGAGAGGCTGTGAGTGAGAGAGAGAGAGAGAAGCTGTGAGTGAGAGAGAAAGAAAGAGAAGCTGTGAGTGAGTGAGAGAGAGAGAGAGAAACTGTGAGTGAGAGAGAGAGAGAAAGAGAAACTGTGAGTGAGAGAGAGAGAAGATGTGAGTGAGAGAAAGAGAAAGAGAAGCTGTGAGTGAGTGAGAGAGAGATAAAGAGAAGCTGTGAGTGATAGAGAGAGATAAAGAAAAGCTGTGAGTGAGAGAGAAAGAGAAGCTGGGAGTGAGTAAGAGAGAGAAAGAGAAGCTGTGAGTGAGAGAGAGAGAGAGAGAAGCTGTGAGTGAGAGAGAGAGAGAGAGAAGCTGTGAGTGAGAGAGAAAGAAAGAAAGAGAAGCTGTGAGTGAGTGAGAGAGAGAGAGAGAAACTGTGAGTGAGTGAGAGAGAGAGAAAGAGAAGCTGTGAGTGAGAGAGAGAGAGAAAGAAAGAGAAGCTGTGAGTGAGAGAGAGAGAGAGAAGCTGTGAGTGAGAGAGAGATGGAGAAAGAGAAGCTGTGTGAGAGAGAGAAAGAAAGAGAATCTGTGAATGAGAGAGAGAAAGAAAGTGAAGATGTGTGAGAGAGAAAGAGGTGTGAGTGAGAGAGAGAGAGAGAGAAGCTGTGAGTGAGAGAGAGAGAAAGAGAAGCTGTGACTGAGAAAGAGATAAAGACAAGCTGTGAGTTAGAGAGAGACAGAGAAAGAGAAGCTGTGAGTGAGAGAGAGAGAGAATGAGATGTGAGTGAGAGAGAGAAAGAGAAACTGTGAGTGAGAGAGAGAGAGAGAAAGAAAGACAAGCTGCGAGTGAGAGAGAGATAAAGAGAAGCTGTGAGTTAGAGAGAGACAGAGAAAGAGAAGCTTGAGTGAGAGAGAGAGAGAGACGCTGTGAGTGTGAGAGAGATAGAGATAGAGACACTGTGAGTGAGAGAGAGAGAGAGAAAGAAAAGCTGTGAGTGAGAGAGAGAGAAAGAGAAGCTGTGAGTGAGAGAGAGAGGGTGAAAGAGAAACTGTGTGTGAGAGAGAGGGAGAAAAAGGGAAGCTGTGAGTGAGCGTGAGAGAGAGAGAGAAGGTGTGACAGTGGGAGAGAGAGAGAGAAAGAGAAGCTGTGAGTGAGAGAGAGAGAAAGAAAGAAAGAAAGAGAAGCTATGAGTGAGAGAGAGAAGCTGTGAGTGAGAGAGAGAGGGAGAAAGAGAAGCTGTGAGTGAGAGAGAGAGGGAAAGAGAAGCTGTGAGTGTGAGAGAGAGACAGAGAAAGAGAAGCTGTGAGTGAGAGAGAGAGAGCTAGAAACTGTGTGAGTGAGAGAGAGAGAGAAGCTGTGAGTGAGTGAGAGAAAGAGAAGCTGTGAGTGAGAGAGAGAGAAGCTGTGAGTGAGAGAGAGATAAAGAGAAGCTGTGAGTTAGAGAGAGAGAGAGAAAGAGAAGCTGTGAGTGAGAGAGAGAGAAAAAAGAGAATCTGTGAGTGAGAGAGAGAAAGCTGTGAGTGAGAGAGCGAAAGAGAGAAGCTGTGTGAGAGAGAAAAACAGAAGCTGTGAGTGAGAGAGAGAGAGAGAAAGAGAAGCTGTGAGTGAGAGAGAGATAAAGAAGCTATGAGTTAGAGAGAGACAGAGAAAGAGAAGCTGTGAGTGAGAGAGAGAGAGAAAGAGAAGCTGTGTGTGTGAGATAGAGAAGCTGCGAGTGAGAGAGAGAGAGAAAGAGAAGATGTTAGTGAGAGAGTGAGAGAGAGAAAGAGAAGCTGTGAGTGAGAGTGAGAGAGAAGCTGTGAGTGACAGAGAGAGAGAGAAAGAGAAGTTGTGTGTGTGAGAGAGAGAGAAGCTGTGAGTGAGAGAGAGAGAGAGAAGCTGTCAATGAGAGAGAGAGAGAGAAGATGTGAGTGTGAGAGAGAAAGAGAAAGAGAAGCTGTGAGTGAGTGAGAGAGAGAGAGAGATAAAGAGAAGCTGTGAGTGATAAAGAGAGATAAAGAGAAGCTGTGAGAGAGAGAGAGAAGCTGTGAGTGAGAGAGAGAGAGAAAGAGAAGCTATGAGTGAGTGAGTGAGAGAGAAGCTGTGAGTGAGAGAGAGAGAGAAGCTGTGAGTGAGAGAGAAAGAAAGAGAGAGAAGCTGTGAGTGAGAGAGAGAGAGAGTAAGAGAAGCTGTGAGTGAGAGAGAGAAAGAGAAGCTGGGAGTAAGAGAGAGAAAGAGAAGCTGTGAGAGAGAGAGAGAGAGAGAAGCTGTGAGTGAGAGAGAGAGAGAGAGAAGCTGTGAGTGAGAGAGAAAGAAAGAGAAGCTGTGAGTGAGTGAGAGAGAGAGAGAAACTGTGAGTGAGTGAGAGAGAGAGAAAGAGAAGCTGTGAGTGAGAGAGAGAGAGAAAGAAAGAGAAGCTGTGAGTGAGAGAGAGAGAGAAGCTGTGAGTGAGAGAGAGATGGAGAAAGAGAAGCTGTGTGAGAGAGAGAAAGAAAGAGAATCTGTGAGTGAGAGAGAGAAAGAAAGTGAAGATGTGTGAGAGAGAAAGAGGTGTGAGTGAGAGAGAGAGAGAAAGAGAAGCTGTGACTGAGAAAGAGATAAAGACAAGCTGTGAGTTAGAGAGAGACAGAGAAAGAGAAGCTGTGAGTGAGAGAGAGAGAGAATGAGATGTGAGTGAGAGAGAGAAAGAGAAACTGTGAGTGAGAGAGAGAGAGAGAAAGAAAGACAAGCTGCGAGTGAGATAGAGATAAAGAGAAGCTGTGAGTTAGAGAGAGACAGAGAATGAGAAGCTTGAGTGAGAGAGAGAGAAGCTGTGAGTGTGAGAGAGATAGAGATAGAGACGCTGTGAGTGAGAGAGAGAGAGAAAGAAAAGCTGTGAGTGAGAGAGTGAGAGAAAGAGAAGCTGTGAGTGAGAGAGAGAGGGTGAAAGAGAAACTGTGTGTGAGAGAGAGGGAGAAAAAGGGAAGCTGTGAGTGAGCATGAGAGAGAGAGAGAAGGTGTGACAGTGGGAGAGAGAGAGAGAAAGAGAAGCTGTGAGTGAGAGAGAGAGAAAGAAAGGAAGAGAAGCTATGAGTGAGAGAGAGAAGCTGTGAGTGAGAGAGAGAGGGAGAAAGAGAAGCTGTGAGTGAGAGAGAGAGGGAAAGAGAAGCTGTGAGTGTGAGAGAGAGACAGAGAAAGAGAAGCTGTGAGTGAGAGAGAGAGAGCTAGAAGCTGTGTGTGAGTGAGAGAGAGAGAGAAGCTGTGAGTGAGTGAGAGAAAGAGAAGCTGTGAGTGAGAGAGAGAGAGAGAGAGAGAAGCTGTGAGTGAGAGAGAGATAAAGAGAAGCTGTGAGTTAGAGAGAGAGAGAGAGAAGCTGTGAGTGAGAGAGAGAGAGAAAAAGAGAATCTGTGAGTGAGAGAGAGAGAGAGAAGCTGTGAGTGAGAGAGAGAAAGAGAGAAGCTGTGTGAGAGAGAAAAAGAGAAGCTGTGAGTGAGAGAGAGAGAGAGAAAGAGAAGCTGTGAGTGAGAGAGAGATAAAGAAGCTGTGAGTTAGAGAGAGACAGAGAAAGAGAAGCTGTGAGTGAGAGAGAGAGAAAAAGAGAAGCTGTGTGTGTGAGAGAGAGAAGCTGTGAGTGAGAGAGAGAAAGAGAAGATGTTAGTGAGAGAGTGAGAGAGAGAAAGAGAAGCTGTGAGTGAGAGTGAGAGAGAAGCTGTGAGTGACAGAGAGAGAGAGAAATAGAAGTTGTGTGTGTGAGAGAGAGAGAAGCTGTGAGTGAGAGAGAGAGAGAGAAGCTGTCAATGAGAGAGAGAGAGAGAAGATGTGAGTGTGAGAGAGAAAGAGAAAGAGAAGCTGTGAGTGAGTGAGAGAGAGAGAGATAAAGAGAAGCTGTGAGTGATAAAGAGAGATAAAGAGAAGCTGTGTGAGAGAGAGAGAAGCTGTGAGTGAGAGAGAGAGAGAAAGAGAAGCTGTGAGTGAGTGAGTGAGAGAGAAGGTGTGAGTGAGAGAGAGAAAGAAGCTGTGAGTGAGAGAGAAAGAAAGAGAGAGAGAAGCTGTGAGTGAGAGAGAGAGAGAGTAAGAGAAGCTTTGAGTGAGAGAGAGAGAGAAAGAGAAGCTGTGAGTGAGAGAGAGAGAGAAAGAAAGAGAAGCTGTGAGTGAGAGAGAGAGAGAAAGTGAAGATGTGAGTGAGAGAGAGAAAGAGGTGTGAGAGAGAGGGAGAGAGAAAGAGAAGCTGTGAGTGAGAGAGAGAGAGAAAGAGAAGCTGTGACTGAGAGAGAGAGATAAAGACAAGCTGTGAGTTAGAGAGAGACAGAGAGAGAGATAGCTGTGAGTGAGAAAGAGAGAGAAGCTGTGAGTGAGAGAGAGAGAGAAAGAGATGTGAGTGAGAGAGAGAAAGAGAAACTGTGAGTGAGAGAGAGAGAGAAATAAAGAGA
Source organism: Bradypodion ventrale (assembly GCA_035047345.1). Lineage (NCBI taxonomy): Eukaryota > Metazoa > Chordata > Lepidosauria > Squamata > Chamaeleonidae > Bradypodion > Bradypodion ventrale. The sequence continues at coordinate 6,308,584 of JAWDJE010000018.1, read as the reverse complement.
AGCTGTGAGTGAGAGAGAGATAAAGAGAAGCTGTGAGTTAGAGAGAGACAGAGAAAGAGAAGCTGTGAGTGAGAGAGAGAGAGAAAGAGAAGCTGTGAGTGAGAGAGAGAGAGAAAGAGAAGCTGTGAGTGTGAGAGAGAGAGAGAGATAGAGAAGCTGTGAGTGAGAGAGAGTAAGAAAAAGAAAAGCTGTGAGGGAGTGAGAGAAAGAGAAGCTGTGAGTGAGAGAGAGAGAAAGAAAGAGAAGCTGTGAGTGAGAGAGAGAGGGTGAAAGAGAAGCTGTGATTGTGAGAGAGAAGGAGAAAAAGGGAAGCTGTGAGTGAGCGTGAGAGAGAGAGAGAAGCTGTGACAGTGGGAGAGAGAGAGAGAAAGAGAAGCTGTGAGTGAGAGAGAGAGAAAGAAAGAGAAGCTATGAGCGAGAGAGAGAGAGAGAGAGAAGCTGTGAGTGAGAGAGAGAGGGAAAGAGAAGCTGTGAGTGAGAGAGAGAGAGCTAGAAGCTGTGAGTGAATGAGAGAGAGAAAGAGAAGCTGTGCGTGTGTGTGAGAGAGAAAGAGATGCTGTGAGTGAGAGAGAGAGAAAGAAAGAGAAGCTGTGAGTGAGAGAGAGAGAGAGAAAGAGAAGCTGTGAGTGAGAGAGAGAGAAGCTGTGAGTGAGAGAGAGAGAAGATGTGAGTGAGAGAGAGAAAGAGAAAGAGAAACTGTGAGTGAGTGAGAGAGAGAGATAATGAGAAGCTGTGAATGATAGAGAGAGATAAAGAAAAGCTGTGAGTGAGAGAGAGAAAGAGAAGCTGGGAGTGAGTAAGAGAGAGAAAGAGAAGCTGTGAGTGTGTGAGAGAGAGAGAAGCTGTGAGTGAGAGAGAGAGAGAGAAGCTGTGAGTGCGAGAGAGACAGAGAAAGAGAAGCTTGAGTGAGAGAGAGAGAGAGATGCTGTGAGTGTGAGAGAGAGAGAGATAGAGACACTGTGAGTGAGAGAGAGAGAGAGAAAGAAAAGCTGTGAGTGAGAGAGAGAGAAAGAGAAGCTGTGAGTGAGAGAGAGAGGGTGAAAGAGAAACTGTGTGTGAGAGAGAGGGAGAAAAAGGGAAGCTGTGAGTGAGCGTGAGAGAGAGAGAGAAGGTGTGACAGTGGGAGAGAGAGAGATAAAGAGAAGCTGTGAGTTAGAGAGAGACAGAGAAAGAGAAGCTTGAGTGAGAGAGAGAGAGAGACGCTGTGAGTGTGAGAGAGATAGAGATAGAGACACTGTGAGTGAGAGAGAGAGAGAAAGAAAAGCTGTGAGTGAGAGAGAGAGAAAGAGAAGCTGTGAGTGAGAGAGAGAAGGTGAAAGAGAAACTGTGTGTGAGAGAGAGGGAGAAAAAGGGAAGTTGTGAGTGAGCATGAGAGAGAGAGAGAAGGTGTGACAGTGGGAGAGAGAGAGAGAAAGAGAAGCTGTGAGTGAGAGAGAGAGAAAGAAAGGAAGAGAAGCTATGAGTGAGAGAGAGAAGCTGTGAGTGAGAGAGAGAGGGAGAAAGAGAAGCTGTGAGTGAGAGAGAGAGGGAAAGAGAAGCTGTGAGTGTGAGAGAGAGACAGAGAAAGAGAAGCTGTGAGTGAGAGAGAGCGAGCTAGAAGCTGTGTGTGAGTGAGAGAGAGAGAGAAGCTGTGAGTGAGTGAGAGAAAGAGAAGCTGTGAGTGAGAGAGAGAGAGAGAGAGAAGCTGTGAGTGAGAGAGAGATAAAGAGAAGCTGTGAGTTAGAGAGAGAGAGAGAGAAGCTGTGAGTGAGAGAGAGAGAGAAAAAGAGAATCTGTGAGTGAGAGAGAGAGAGAGAAGCTGTGAGTGAGAGAGAGAAAGAGAGAAGCTGTGTGAGAGAGAAAAAGAGGAGCTGTGAGTGAGAGAGAGAGAGAGAAAGAGAAGCTGTGAGTGAGAGAGAGATAAAGAAGCTGTGAGTTAGAGAGAGACAGAGAAAGAGAAGCTGTGAGTGAGAGAGAGAGAGAAAGAGAAGCTGTGTGTGTGAGAGAGAGAAGCTGTGAGTGAGAGAGAGAAAGAGAAGATGTTAGTGAGAGAGTGAGAGAGAGAAAGAGAAGCTGTGAGTGAGAGTGAGAGAGAAGCTGTGAGTGACAGAGAGAGAGAGAAATAGAAGTTGTGTGTGAGAGAGAGAGAGAAGCTGTGAGTGAGAGAGAGAGAGAGAAGCTGTCAATGAGAGAGAGAGAGAAGATGTGAGTGTGAGAGAGAAAGAGAGAGAAGCTGTGAGTGAGTGAGAGAGAGAGAGAGATAAAGAGAAGCTGTGAGTGATAAAGAGAGATAAAGAGAAGCTGTGTGAGAGAGAGAGAAGCTGTGAGTGAGAGAGAGAGAGAAAGAGAAGCTGTGAGTGAGTGAGTGAGAGAGAAGGTGTGAGTGAGAGAGAGAAAGAAGCTGAGAGAGAAAGAAAGAGAGAGAGAAGCTGTGAGTGAGAGAGAGAGAGAGTAAGAGAAGCTTTGAGTGAGAGAGAGAGAGAGAAAGAGAAGCTGTGAGTGAGAGAGAGAGAGAAAGAAAGAGAAGCTGTGAGTGAGAGAGAGAGAGAAAGTGAAGATGTGAGTGAGAGAGAGAAAGAGGTGTGAGAGAGAGGGAGAGAGAAAGAGAAGCTGTGAGTGAGAGAGAGAGAGAAAGAGAAGCTGTGACTGAGAGAGAGAGATAAAGACAAGCTGTGAGTTAGAGAGAGACAGAGAGAGAGATAGCTGTGAGTGAGAAAGAGAGAGAAGCTGTGAGTGAGAGAGAGAGAAAGAGATGTGAGTGAGAGAGAGAAAGAGAAACTGTGAGTGAGAGAGAGAGAGAGAAATAAAGAGAAGCTGTGAGTGAGAGAGAGATAAAGAGAAGCTGTGAGTTAGAGAGAGACAGAGAAAGAGAAGCTGTGAGTGAGAGAGAGAGAGAAAGAGAAGCTGTGAGTGAGAGAGAGAGAGAAAGAGAAGCTGTGAGTGTGAGAGAGAGAGAGAGATAGAGAAGCTGTGAGTGAGAGAGAGTAAGAAAAAGAAAAGCTGTGAGTGAGGGAGTGAGAGAAAGAGAAGCTGTGAGTGAGAGAGAGAGAAAGAAAGAGAAGCTGTGAGTGAGAGAGAGAGGGTGAAAGAGAAGCTGTGATTGTGAGAGAGAAGGAGAAAAAGGGAAGCTGTGAGTGAGCGTGAGAGAGAGAGAGAAGCTGTGACAGTGGGAGAGAGAGAGAGAAAGAGAAGCTGTGAGTGAGAGAGAGAGAAAGAAAGAGAAGCTATGAGCGAGAGAGAGAGAGAGAGAGAAGCTGTGAGTGAGAGAGAGAGGGAAAGAGAAGCTGTGAGTGAGAGAGAGAGAGCTAGAAGCTGTGAGTGAATGAGAGAGAGAAAGAGAAGCTGTGCGTGTGTGTGAGAGAGAAAGAGATGCTGTGAGTGAGAGAGAGAGAAAGAAAGAGAAGCTGTGAGTGAGAGAGAGAGAGAGAAAGAGAAGCTGTGAGTGAGAGAGAGAGAAGCTGTGAGTGAGAGAGAGAGAAGATGTGAGTGAGAGAGAGAAAGAGAAAGAGAAACTGTGAGTGAGTGAGAGAGTGAGATAATGAGAAGCTGTGAATGATAGAGAGAGATAAAGAAAAGCTGTGAGTGAGAGAGAGAAAGAGAAGCTGGGAGTGAGTAAGAGAGAGAAAGAGAAGCTGTGAGTGTGTGAGAGAGAGAAGCTTGAGTGAGAGAGAGAGAGAGATGCTGTGAGTGTGAGAGAGATAGAGATAGAGACACTGTGAGTGAGAGAGAGAGAGAAAGAAAAGCTGTGTGAGAGAGAGAGAAAGAGAAGCTGTGAGTGAGAGAGAGAAGGTGAAAGAGAAACTGTGTGTGAGAGAGAGGGAGAAAAAGGGAAGTTGTGAGTGAGCATGTGAGAGAGAGAAGCTGTGACAGTGGGAGAGAGAAAGAGAGAAAGAGAAGCTGTGAGTGAGAGAGAGAGAAAGAAAGAGAAGCTATGAGTGAGAGAGAGAGAGAGAAGCTGTGAGTGAGAGAGAGAAGGAGAAAGAGAATCTGTGAGTGAGAGAGAGAGAGAGAGAGTAGCTGTGAGTGAGAGAGAAAGCTGTGAGTGAGTGAGAGAGAGAGAGAAGCTGTGAGTGAGAGAGAGAAAGAGAAGCTGTGAGTGAGAGAAAGAGAGAGAGAGAAAGAGAAGCTGTGAGTGAGAGAGAGATAAAGAGAAGCTGTGAGTTAGAGAGAGAGAGAAAGAGAAGTTGTGAGTGAGAGAGGGAGAGAAAGAGAAGCTGTGTGAGAGAGAGAATCTGTGAGTGAGAGAGAGAGAGAAAGAGAAGATATCAGTGAGAGAGGGAGAGAGAGAGAGAAGCTGTGTGAGAGAGAGAGAGAGAAAGATAAGCTGTGTGAGAGAGGGAGAGAAAGAGAAGCTGTGAGTGAGAGAGAGAGAGAGTGAGAAGCTGTGAGTGAGAGAGAAAGAGAGAGAAGCTGTGAGTGAGAGAGAAAGAGAAGCTGTGAGGGAGAGAGAAAGAGAAGCTGTGTGTGTGAGAGAGAGAGAGAAGCTGTGTGTGAGAGAGAGAGAAAGAGAAGCTGTGAGTGAGAGAGAGAGAGAAAGAGAAGCTGTGAGTGAGAGAGTGAGATAAAGAGAAGCTGTGAGTTAGAGAGAGACAGAGAAACAGAATCTGTGAGTGAGAGAGAGAGAAAAAAAGAAGCTGTGAGTGAGAGAAAGAGAGAGAGAAAGAGAAGCTGTGAGTGAGTGAGAGAGAGAGAAGCTGTGAGTGAGGGTGAGAGAGAAAGAGAAGCTGTGTGAGAGAGTGAGAGAAAGAGAAGCTGTGAGTGAGAGAGAAAGAAAGAAAGAGAAGCTGTGAGTGAGAGAGAGAAGCTGTGAGTGAGAGAGAAAGAGAATCTGTGAGTGAGAGAGAGAGAGAAGCTGTGAGTGAGAGAGAAAGAGAAGCTGTGAGTGAGAGAGAAAGAGAAGCTGTGTGTGTGTGAGAGAGAGAAGCTGTGAGTGAGAGAGAGAGAAAGAGAAGCTGTGAGTGAGAGAGAGAGAGAAAGAGAAGCTGTGAGTGAGAGAGTGAGATAAAGAGAAGCTGTGAGTTAGAGAGAGACAGAGAAAGAGAAGCTGTGAGTGAGAGAGAGAGAGAGAGAGAAGCTGTGAGTGAGAGAGAGAGAGAAGCTGTGAGTGAGAGTGAGAGAGAAAGAGAAGCTGTGAGTGAGAGAGTGAGAGAAAGAGAAGCTGTGAGTGAGAGAGAGAGAAAGAAAGAGAAGCTGTGAGTGAGAGAGAGAAGGTGTGAGTGAGAGAGAGAGAGAAAGAGATGCTCTGAGTGAGAGAGAGAGAAAGAGAAGCTGTGAGTGTGAGAGAGAGTGAGAAAAAGGGAAGTTGTGAGTGAGCGTGTGAGAGAGAGAAGCTGTGACAGTGGGAGAGTGAAAGAGAGAAAGAGAAGCTGTGAGTGAGAGAGAGAAAAAAAAAGAGAAGCTATGAGTGAGAGAGAGAGAGAAGCTGTGAGTGAGAGAGAGAAGGAGAAAGAGAATCTGTGAGTGAGAGAGAGAGGGAGATAGAGTAGCTGTGAGTGAGAGAGAAAGCTGTGAGTGAGTGAGAGAGAGAGAGAAGCTGTGAGTGAGAGAGAGAAAGAGAAGCTGTGAGTGAGAGAAAGAGAGAGAGAGAAAGAGAAGCTGTGAGTGAGAGAGAGATAAAGAGAAGCTGTGAGTTAGAGAGAGAGAGAAAGAGAAGTTGTGAGTGAGAGAGGGAGAGAAAGAGAAGCTGTGTGAGAGAGAGAATCTGTGAGTGAGAGAGAGAGAGAAAGAGAAGATATCAGTGAGAGAGGGAGAGAGAGAGAGAGAAGCTGTGAGAGAGAGAGAGAGAGAAAGATAAGCTGTGTGAGAGAGGGAGAGAAAGAGAAGCTGTGAGTGAGAGAGAGAGAGTGAGAAGCTGTGAGTGAGAGAGAAAGAGAGAGAAGCTGTGAGTGAGAGAGAGAGAGAGAGAAAGAGAAGCTGTGAGTGAGAGAGAGAGAGAGAAAGAGAAGCTGTGAGAGAGAGAGAGAAGCTGTGAGTGAGAGAGAAAGAAAGAAATAGAAGCTGTGAGTGAGTGAGAGAGAAGCTGTGAGTGTGTGAGAGAGAGAAGATGTGAGTGAGAGAGAGAGAGAGAAAGAGAAGCTGTGAGTGAGAGAGAGAGAGAAAGAGAAGCTGTGAGAGAGAGAAAGAGAAGCTGTGAGTGAGAGAGAAAGAGAAGCTGTGAGTGAGAGAGATAGAGAAAGAGAAGCTGTGAGTGAGAGAGAGAGAATGAGAAGCTGTGAGTGAGACAGAGAGAGGAAGAGAAACTGTGAGAGAGAGAGAGAAGCTGTGAGTGAGAGAGAAAGAAAGAAATAGAAGCTGTGAGTGAGTGAGAGAGAGAGAAGCTGTGAGTGAGTGAGAGAGAGAGAAGCTGTGAGTGAGAGAGAAAGGGAAAGAGAGGCTGTGAGTGAGAGAGAGAGAGAGAGTGAAGCTGTGAGTGAGAGAGAGAGAGAAAGCGAAGATGTGAGAGAGAGAGAGAGAAGCTGTGAGTGAGAGAGAAAGAAAGAAATAGAAGCTGTGAGTGAGTGAGAGAGAGAGAAGCTGTGAGTGAGAGAGAGAGAGAAGCTGTGAGTGAGAGAGAGAAAGAGAAGCTGTGAGTGAGAGAGAGAGAGAAAGAGAAGCTGTGAGTGAGAGAGAGATAAAGAGAAGCTTTGAGTTAGAGAGAGAGAGAAAGAGAAGCTGTGAGTGAGAGAGAGAGAAGCTGTGAGTGAGAGAGAGAGGGAGAATGTGAAGCGGTGAGTGAGAGAGATAGAGATAGAGAAGCTGTGAGTGAGAGAGAGAGCGAGAAAAAAAGAATCTGTGAGTGAGAGAGAGAGAGAGAAGCTGTGAGTGAGAGAGAGAGAGAGAAGCTGTGAGTGAGAGAGAGAAAGAGAAGCTGTGAGTGAGAGAGAGAGAGAAAGAGAAGCTGTGAGTGAGAGAGAGATAAAGAGAAGCTGTGAGTTAGAGAGAGACAGAGAAAGAGAAGCTGTGAGTGAGAGAGAGAGAGAGAAGCTGTGAGTGAGAGAGAGAGAGAGAAGCTGTGAGTGAGAGAGAAAGAGAGGCTGTGAGTGAGAGAGAGAGGGTGAAAGCGAAGCTGAGATTGTGAGAGAGAGGGAGAAAAAGGGAAGCTGTCAGTGAGCGTGAGAGAGAGAGAGAGAAGCTGTGACAGTGGGAGAGAGAGAAAGAGAAGCTGTGAGTGAGTGAGAGAGAAAGAAAGAGAAGCTATGAGTGTGAGAGAGAGAAGCTGTAAGTGAGAGAGAGAGGGAGAAAGAGAAGCTGTGAGAGAGATAGAGAAAGAGAAGCTGTGAGTGAGAGAGAGAGACAGAGAAAGAGAACCTGTGAGTGAGAGAGAGAGAGCTAGAAGTTGTGAGTGAGTGAGGGAGAGACAAGCTGTGAGTGAGAGAGAGAAAGAGAAGCTGTGAGTGAGAGAGAGAGAAAGAGAAGCTGTGAGTGAGAGAGAGATAAAGAGAAGCTGTGAGTTAGAGAGAGAGAGAAAGAGAAGCTGTGAGTGAGAGAGAGAGAAGCTGTGAGTGAGAGAGAGAGGGAGAAAGTGAAGCGGTGAGTGAGAGAGAGAGAGAGAAGCTGTGAGTGAGAGAGAGAGCGAGAAAAAAGAATCTGTGAGTGAGAGAGAGAGAAGCTGTGAGTGAGAGAGAGAGAGAGAAGCTGTGAGTGTGAGAGAGAAAGAGAAGCTGTGAGTGAGTGAAAGAGAGAGAAGTTGTGAGTGAGAGAGAGAAAGAGAAGCTGTGAGTTTGTGTGAGAGAGAAAGAGAAGCTGTGAGTGAGAGAGAGAGAGAAAGAGAAGCTGTGTGTGTGAGAGAGAGAGAAGCTGTGAGTGAGAGAGAGAGAGAAAGAGAAGATGTTAGTGAGAGAGTGAGAGAGAGAAAGAGAAGTTGTGAGTGAGAGAGAGAGAAGCTGTGAGTGAGAGAGAGAGAGAGAAAGAGAAGGTGTGTGTGTGAGAGAGAAAGAGAAGCTGTGAGTGAGAGAGAGAGAGAAGATGTGAGTGTGAGAGAGAAGATGTGAGTGAGAGAAAGAGAAAGAGAAGCTGTGAGTGAGTGTGAGAGAGAGATAAAGAGAAGCTGTGAGTGATAGAGAGAGATAAAGAAAAGCTGTGAGTGAGAGAGAGAAAGAGAAGCTGGGAGTGAGTAAGAGAGAGAAAGAGAAGCTGTGAGTGAGAGAGAGACAGAGAAAGAGAAGCTGTGAGTGAGAGAGAGAGAGAGAGAAGATGTGAGTGAGAGAGAGAGAGAGAAGCTGTGAGTGAGAGAGAAAGAGAGGCTGTGAGTGAGAGAGAGAGGGTGAAAGCGAAGCTGAGATTGTGAGAGAGAGGGAGAAAAAGGGAAGCTGTCAGTGAGCGTGAGAGAGAGAGAGAGAAGCTGTGACAGTGGGAGAGAGAGAAAGAGAAGCTGTGAGTGAGTGAGAGAGAAAGAAAGAGAAGCTATGAGTGTGAGAGAGAGAAGCTGTAAGTGAGAGAGAGAGGGAGAAAGAGAAGCTGTGAGAGAGATAGAGAAAGAGAAGCTGTGAGTGAGAGAGAGAGACAAAGAAAGAGAACCTGTGAGTGAGAGAGAGAGAGCTAGAAGTTGTGAGTGAGTGAGGGAGAGACAAGCTGTGAGTGAGAGAGAGAAAGAGAAGCTGTGAGTGAGAGAGAGAGAAAGAGAAGCTGTGAGTGAGAGAGAGATAAAGAGAAGCTGTGAGTTAGAGAGAGAGAGAAAGAGAAGCTGTGAGTGAGAGAGAGAGAAGCTGTGAGTGAGAGAGAGAGGGAGAAAGTGAAGCGGTGAGAGAGAGAGAGAGAGAGAAGCTGTGAGTGAGAGAGAGAGCGAGAAAAAAGAATCTGTGAGTGAGAGAGAGAGAAGCTGTGAGTGAGAGAGAGAGAGAAGCTGTGAGTGTGAGAGAGAAAGAGAAGCTGTGAGTGAGTGAAAGTGAGAGAAGTTGTGAGTGAGAGAGAGAAAGAGAAGCTGTGTGTGTGAGAGAGAGAGAAGCTGTGAGTGAGAGAGAGAGAGAAAGAGAAGATGTTAGTGAGAGAGTGAGAGAGAGAAAGAGAAGTTGTGAGTGAGAGAGAGAGAAGCTGTGAGTGAGAGAGAGAGAGAGAAAGAGAAGGTGTGTGTGTGAGAGAGAAAGAGAAGCTGTGAGTGAGAGAGAGAGAGAAGATGTGAGTGTGAGAGAGAAGATGTGAGTGAGAGAAAGAGAAAGAGAAGCTGTGAGTGAGTGTGAGAGAGAGATAAAGAGAAGCTGTGAGTGATAGAGAGAGATAAAGAAAAGCTGTGAGTGAGAGAGAGAAAGAGAAGCTGGGAGTGAGTAAGAGAGAGAAAGAGAAGGTGTGAGTGAGAGAGAGATAAAGAGAAGCTGTGAGTTAGAGAGAGAGAGAAAGAGAAGCTGTGAGTGAGAGAGCGAGAAGCTGTGAGTGAGAGAGAGAGGGAGAAAGTGAAGCGGTGAGTGAGAGAGAGAGAGAGAAGCTGTGAGTGAGAGAGAGAGCGAGAAAAAAGAATCTGTGAGTGAGAGAGAGAGAAGCTGTGAGTGAGAGAGAGAGAGAGAAGTTGTGAGTGAGAGAGAGAAAGAGAAGCTGTGAGTTTGTGTGAGAGAGAAAGAGAAACTGTGAGTGAGAGAGAGAGAGAAATAGAAGCTGTGTGTGTGAGAGAGAGAGAAGCTGTGAGTGAGAGAGAGAGAGAAAGAGAAGATGTTAGTGAGAGAGAGAAAGAGAAGTTGTGAGTGAGAGAGAGAGAAGCTGTGAGTGAGAGAGAGAGAGAGAGAAAGAGAAGGTGTGTGTGTGAGAGAGAAAGAGAAGCTGTGAGTGAGAGAGAGAGAGAAGATGTGAGTGTGAGAGAGAAGATGTGAGTGAGAGAAAGAGAAAGAGAAGCTGTGAGTGAGTGTGAGAGAGAGATAAAGAGAAGCTGTGAGTGATAGAGAGAGATAAAGAAAAGCTGTGAGTGAGAGAGAGAAAGAGAAGCTGTGAGTGAGTGAAAGAGAGAGAAGTTGTGAGTGAGAGAGAGAAAGAGAAGCTGTGAGTTTGTGTGAGAGAGAAAGAGAAACTGTGAGTGAGAGAGAGAGAGAAATAGAAGCTGTGTGTGTGAGAGAGAGAGAAGCTGTGAGTGAGAGAGAGAGAGAAAGAGAAGATGTTAGTGAGAGAGTGAGAGAGAGAAAGAGAAGTTGTGAGTGAGAGAGAGAGAAGCTGTGAGTGAGAGAGAGAGAGAGAAAGAGAAGGTGTGTGTGTGAGAGAGAAAGAGAAGCTGTGAGTGAGAGAGAGAGAGAAGATGTGAGTGTGAGAGAGAAGATGTGAGTGAGAGAAAGAGAAAGAGAAGCTGTGAGTGAGTGTGAGAGAGAGATAAAGAGAAGCTGTGAGTGATAGAGAGAGATAAAGAAAAGCTGTGAGTGAGAGAGAGAAAGAGAAGCTGGGAGTGAGTAAGAGAGAGAAAGAGAAGCTGTGAGTGAGAGAGAGAGAGAAGCTGTGAGTGAGAGAGAGAGAGAAGCTGTGAGTGAGAAAGAAAGAAAGAAAGAGAAGCTGTGAGTGAGTGAGAGAGAGAGAAACTGTGAGTGAGAGAGAAAGAGAAGCTGTGAGTGAGAGAGAGAGAAAGAGAAGCTGTGTGTGAGAGAGAGAAAAAGAGAAGCTGTGAGTGAGAGAGAGAGAGAAAGAGAAGCTGTGAGAGAGAGAGAGGAGCTGTGAGTGAGAGAGAGAGAAAGAAATAGAAGCTGTGAGTGAGTGAGAGCGAGAGCTGTGAGTGAGAGAGAGAGATAGAAGCTGTGAGTGAGAGAGAAAGGGAAAGAGAGGCTGTGAGTGAGAGAGAGAGAGAGAAAGAGAAGCTGTGAGTGAGAGAGAGAGAGAAAGAGAAGCTGTGTGAGAGAGAGAGAAGCTGTGAGTGAGATAGAAAGAAAGAAATAGAAGCTGTGAGTGAGTGAGAGAGAAGCTGTGAGTGAGAGAGAGAGAGAGAAAGTGAAGCTGTGAGTGAGAGAGAGAGAGAAAGAGAAGCTGTGAGAGAGAGAAAGAGAAGCTGTGAGTGACAGAGAAAGAGAAGCTGTGAGTGAGAGAGAGAGAGAAAGAGAAGCTGTGAGTGACAGAGAAAGAGAAGCTGTGAGTGAGAGAGAGAGAGAAAGAGAAGCTGTGAGTGAGAGAGAGAGAGAGAAGCTGTGAGTGAGAGAGAGAGAGAAAGAGAAGCTGTGTGAGAGAGAGAGAGAAGCTGTGAGTGAGAGGGAAAGAAAGAAATAGAAGGAGTGAGTGAGTGAGAGAGAGAGAAGCTGTGAGTGAGAGAGAGAGAGAAGCTGTGAGTGAGAGAGAAAGGGAAAGAGAGGCTGTGAGTGAGTGAGAGAGAGAGAGAGAAGCTGTGAGTGAGAGAGAGAGAGAAGCTGTGAGTGAGAGAGAAAGAGAGGCTGTGAGTGAGAGAGAGAGAGAAGGTGAGTGAGAGAGATATAAAGAGAAGCTTTGAGTTAGAGAGAGAGAGAAAGAGAAGCTGTGAGTGAGAAAGAGAGAAAGAGAAGCTGTGTGTGTGTGTGAGAGAGAGAAGCTGTGAGTGAGAGAGAGAGAGAGAGAGAAGCTGTGAGTGAGAGAGAAAGCTGTGAGTGAGAGAGAATGAGAAAGAGAAGCTGTGAGTGAGAGAGAGAGAGAGAAGCTGTGAGTGTGTGTGAGAGAGAGAGAAACTGTGAGTGAGAGCGAGAGAGAAGGTGTGAGTGAGTGAGTGAGAGAGATAGAAGCTGTGAGTGAGAGAGAGAAATAAAGAGAAGCTGTGAGTGAGTGAGAGAGATAGAGAGAAGCTGTGAGTGTGAGAGAGAAATAAAGAGAAGCTGTGAGTTAGAGAGAAACAGAGAAAGAGAAGCTGTGAGTGAGAGAGAGAGAAAGAAAGAGAAGCTGTGAGTGTGAGAGAGAGATAAAGAGAAGCTGTGAGTTAGAGAGAGACAGAGAAAGAGAAGCTGTGAGTGAGAGAGTGAGAGAGAAAGATAAGCTGTGTGAGAGAGAGAGAGAAAGAGAAGCTGTGAGTGAGAGAGAGAGAAAGAAAGAGATGCTGTGAGTGAGAGAGAGAGGGTGAAAGAGAAGCTGTGATTGTGAGAGAGAGGGAGAAAAAGCTGTCAGTGAGCGTGAGAGAGAGAGAGAAGCTGTGACAGTGGGAGAGATAGAAAGAGAAGCTGTGAGTGAGTGAGAGAGAAAGAAAGAGAAGCAATGAGTGAGAGAGAGAAGCTGTAAGTGAGAGAGAGAGGGAGAAAGAGAAGCTGTGTGTGAGAGAGAGAAAGAGAAGCTGTGAGTGAGAGAGACAGACAGAGAAAGAGAAGCTGTGAGTGAGAGAGAGAGAGCTAGAAGCTGTGAGTGAGTGAGAGAGAGAGAAGCTGTGAGTGAGAGAGAGAAAGAGAAGCTCTGAGTGAGAGAGAGATAAAGAGAAGCTGTGAGTTAGAGAGAGAGAGAAAGAGAAGCTGTGAGTGAGAGAGAGAGAAGCTGTGAGTGAGAGAGAGAGGGAGAAAGTGAAGCGGTGAGTGAGAGAGAGAGAGAAAGCGAAGCTGTGAGTGACAGAGAGAGCGAGAAAAAAAGAATCTGTGAGTGAGAGAGAGAGAGAAGCTGTGAGTGAGTGAGAGAGAGAGAAGCTGTGAGAGAGAGAGAGAAAGAAAAGCTGTGAGTGAGAGAGAGAGAAAGAGAAGCTGTGAGTGAGAGAGATATAAAGAGAAGCTGTGAGTTAGAGAGAGACAGAGAAAGAGAAGCTGTGAGTGAGAGAGAGAGAGAAAGAGAAGCTGTGTGTGCGTGAGAGAGAGAAGCTGTGAGTGAGAGAGAGAGAGAAAGAGAAGGTGTGTGTGTGTGAGAGAGAAAGAGAAGCTGTGAGTGAGAGAGAGAGAGAAGATGTGAGTGTGAAAGAGAGAAGATGTGAGTGAGAGAAAGGGAAAGAGAAGCTGTGAGTGAGTGAGAGAGAGATAAAGAGAAGCTGTGAGTGTGTGAGAGAGATAAAGAGAAGCTGTGAGTTAGAGAGAGACAGAGAAAGAGAAGTTGTGAGTGACAGAGTGAGAGAGAAAGAGAAGCTGTGAGTGAGAGAGAGAGAGAAAGATAAGCTGTGAGTGAGAGAGAGAAAGAAAGAGATGCTGTGAGTGAGAGAGAGAGGGTGAAAGAGAAGCTGTGATTGTGAGAGAGAGGGAGAAAAAGCTGTCAGTGAGTGTGAGAGAGAGAGAAGCTGTGACAGTGGGAGAGAGAGAAAGAGAAGCTGTGAGTGAGTGAGAGAGAAAGAAAGAGAAGCTATGAGTGAGAGAGTGAAGCTGTAAGTGAGAGAGAGAGGGAGAAAGAGAAGCTGTGTGTGTGAGAGAGAAAGAGAAGCTGTGAGTGAGAGAGACAGACAGAGAAAGAGAAGCTGTGAGTGAGAGAGAGAGAGCTAGAAGGTGTGAGTGAGTGAGAGAGAGAGAAGCTGTGAGTGAGAGAGAGAGAGAAAGAGAAGCTGTGAGTGAGAGAGAGATAAAGAGAAGCTGTGAGTTAGAGAGAGAGAGAAAGAGAAGCTGTGAGTGAGAGAGAGAGAGAAGCTGTGAGTGAGAGATAGAGGGAGAAAGTGAAGCGGTGAGTGAGAGAGAGAGAGAAAGAGAAGCTGTGAGTGAGAGAGAGAGCGAGAAAAAAGAATGTGTGAGTGAGAGAAAGAGAGAGAAAAGCTGTGAGTGAGAGAGAGAGAGAGAAGCTGTGAGTGAGAGAGAGATAAAGAGAAGCTGTGAGTTAGAGAGAGACAGAGAAAGAGAAGCTGTGAGTGAGAGAGAGAGAGAAAGAGAAGCTGTGTGTGACAGAGAGAGAAGCTGTGAGTGAGAGAGAGAGAAAGAGAAGATGTTAGTGAGAGAGTGAGAGAGAGAAAGAGAAGCTGTGAGTGAGAGAGAGAGAGAAAGAGAAGGTGTGTGTGTGAGAGAGAAAGAGAAGCTGTGAGTGTGAGAGAGAGAGAAGATGTGAGTGAGAGAGAGAGAGAAGATGTGAGTGAGAGAAAGAGAAAGAGAAGCTGTGAGTGAGTGAGAGAGAGAGATAAAGAGAAGCTGTGAGTGATAGAGAGAGATAAACAAAAGCTGTGAGTGAGAGAGAGAAAGAGAAGCTGGGAGTGAGTAAGAGAGAGAAAGAGAAGCTGGGAGTGAGAGAGAGAGAGAAGCTGTGAGTGAGAGAGAGAGAGAGAGAAGCTGTGAGTGAGAGAGAAAGAAAGAAAGAGAAGCTGTGAGTGAGTGAGTGAGAGAGAGAGAAACTGTGAGTGAGAGAGAGAGAGAGAGAAAGAGAAGCTGTGAGTGAGAGAGAGAGAGAAAGAAAGAGAAGCTGTGAGTGAGAGAGAGAAGCTGTGAGTGAGAGAGAGATGGAGAAAGAGAAGCCGTGTGAGAGAGAGAAAGAAAGAGAAGCTGTGGGTGAGAGAGAGAGAGAAAGTGAAGATGTGAGAGAGAGAAAGAGGTGTGAGTGAGAGAGAGAGAGAGAAGCTGTGAGTGAGAGAGAGAGAGAAAGAGAAGCTGTGACTGAGAGAGAGAGATAAAGACAAGCTGTGAGTTAGAGAGAGACAGAGAAAGAGAAGCTGTGAGTGAGAGAGAGAGAGAAAGAGATGTGAGTGAGAGAGAGAAAGAGAAACTGTGAGTGAGAGAGAGAGAGAAAGAAAGACAAGCTGTGAGTGAGAGAGAGATAAAGAGAAGCTGTGAGTTAGAGAGAGACAGAGAAAGAGAAGCTGTGAGTGAGAGAGAGAGAGAGAAGCTGTGAGTGTGAGAGAGAGAGAGAGAGAGAAGCTGAGAGTGAGAGAGAGAGAGAAAGAGAAGCTGTGAGTGAGAGAGTGAGAGAAAGAGAAGCTGTGAGTGAGAGGGAGAGGGTGAAAAAGAAACTGTGTGTGAGAGAGAAGGAGAAAAAGGGAAGCTGTGAGTGAGCGTGAGAGAGAGAGAGAAGGTGTGACAGTGGGAGAGAGAGAGAGAAAGAGAAGCTGTGAGTGAGAGAAGGAGAAAGAAAGAAAGAGAAGCTATGAGTGAGAGAGAGAAGCTGTGAGTGAGAGAGAGAGGGAGAAAGAGAAGTTATGTGTGAGAGAGAGAGGGAAAGAGAAGCTGTGAGTGTGAGAGAGAGACAGAGAAAGAGAAGCTGTGAGTGAGAGAGAGAGAGCTAGAAGCTGTGAGTGAGTGAGAGAGAGAGAAGCTGTGACTGAGTGAGAGAAAGAGAAGCTGTGAGTGAGAGAGAGAGAAAGAGAAGTTGTGAGTGAGAGAGAGATAAAGAGAAGCTGTGAGTTAGAGAGAGAGAGAAAGAGAAGCTGTGAGTGAGAGAGAGAGAGAAAAAGAGAATCTGTGAGTGAGAGAGAGAAAGAGAGAAGCTGTGAGTGAGAGAGAAAGAGACGCTGTGAGTGAGAGAGAGAGAAAGAGAAGCTGTGAGTGAGAGAGAGATAAAGAAGCTGTGAGTTAGAGAGAGACAGAGAAAGAGAAGCTGTGAGTGAGAGAGAGAGAGAAAGAGAAGCTGTGTGTGTGTGAGAGAGAAGCTGTGAGTGAGAGAGAGAGAAAGAGAAGATGTTAGTGAGAGAGTGAGAGAGAGAAAGAGAAGGTGTGTGTGTGAGAGAGAAAGAGAAGCTGTGAGAGAGAGAGAGAAGATGTGAGAGAGAGAGAGAGAGAGAGAGAAGATGTGAGTGAGAGAAAGAGAAAGAGAAGCTGTGAGTGAGTGAGAGAGAGAGATAAAGAGAAGCTGTGAGTGAGAGAGAGAAAGAGAAGCTGGGAGTGAGTAAGAGAGAGAAAGAGAGGCTGTGAGTGAGTGAGAGAGAGAGAAGCTGTGAGTGAGAGAGAAAGAAAGAGAAGCTGTGAGTGAGAGAAAGAAAGAAAGAGAAGCTGTGAGTGAGAGAGAGAGAGAGAGAGAAACTGTGAGTGAGAGAGAGAGAGAAAGAGAAACTGTGAGTGAGAGAGAGAGAAGATGTGAGTGAGAGAAAGAGAAAGAGAAGCTGTGAGTGAGTGAGAGAGAGATAAAGAGAAGCTGTGAGTGATAGAGAGAGATAAAGAAAAGCTGTGAGTGAGAGAGAAAGAGAAGCTGGGAGTGAGTAAGAGAGAGAAAGAGAAGCTGTGAGTGAGAGAGAGAGAGAGAGAAGCTGTGAGTGAGAGAGAGAGAGAGAGAAGCTGTGAGTGAGAGAGAAAGAAAGAAAGAGAAGCTGTGAGTGAGTGAGAGAGAGAGAGAGAAACTGTGAGTGAGTGAGAGAGAGAGAAAGAGAAGCTGTGAGTGAGAGAGAGAGAGAAAGAAAGAGAAGCTGTGAGTGAGAGAGAGAGAGAAGCTGTGAGTGAGAGAGAGATGGAGAAAGAGAAGCTGTGTGAGAGAGAGAAAGAAAGAGAATCTGTGAATGAGAGAGAGAAAGAAAGTGAAGATGTGTGAGAGAGAAAGAGGTGTGAGTGAGAGAGAGAGAGAGAGAAGCTGTGAGTGAGGGAGAGAGAAAGAGAAGCTGTGACTGAGAAAGAGATAAAGACAAGCTGTGAGTTAGAGAGAGACAGAAAGAGAAGCTGTGAGTGAGAGAGAGAGAGAATGAGATGTGAGTGAGAGAGAGAAAGAGAAACTGTGAGTGAGAGAGAGAGAGAGAAAGAAAGACAAGCTGCGAGTGAGAGAGAGATAAAGAGAAGCTGTGAGTTAGAGAGAGACAGAGAAAGAGAAGCTTGAGTGAGAGAGAGAGAGACGCTGTGAGTGTGAGAGAGATAGAGATAGAGACACTGTGAGTGAGAGAGAGAGAGAGAAAGAAAAGCTGTGAGTGAGAGAGAGAGAAAGAGAAGCTGTGAGTGAGAGAGAGAGGGTGAAAGAGAAACTGTGTGTGAGAGAGAGGGAGAAAAAGGGAAGCTGTGAGTGAGCGTGAGAGAGAGAGAGAAGGTGTGACAGTGGGAGAGAGAGAGAGAAAGAGAAGCTGTGAGTGAGAGAGAGAGAAAGAAAGAAAGAGAAGCTATGAGTGAGAGAGAGAAGCTGTGAGTGAGAGAGAGAGGGAGAAAGAGAAGCTGTGAGTGAGAGAGAGAGGGAAAGAGAAGCTGTGAGTGTGAGAGAGAGACAGAGAAAGAGAAGCTGTGAGTGAGAGAGAGAGAGCTAGAAACTGTGTGAGTGAGAGAGAGAGAGAAGCTGTGAGTGAGTGAGAGAAAGAGAAGCTGTGAGTGAGAGAGAGAGAGAGAGAAGCTGTGAGTGAGAGAGAGATAAAGAGAAGCTGTGAGTTAGAGAGAGAGAGAGAAAGAGAAGCTGTGAGTGAGAGAGAGAGAAAAAAGAGAATCTGTGAGTGAGTGAGAGAAAGCTGTGAGTGAGAGAGAGAAAGAGAGAAGCTGTGTGAGAGAGAAAAACAGAAGCTGTGAGTGAGAGAGAGAGAGAGAAAGAGAAGCTGTGAGTGAGAGAGAGATAAAGAAGCTGTGAGTTAGAGAGAGACAGAGAAAGAGAAGCTGTGAGTGAGAGAGAGAGAGAAAGAGAAGCTGTGTGTGTGAGATAGAGAAGCTGCGAGTGAGAGAGAGAGAGAAAGAGAAGATGTTAGTGAGAGAGTGAGAGAGAGAAAGAGAAGCTGTGAGTGAGAGTGAGAGAGAAGCTGTGAGTGACAGAGAGAGAGAGAAAGAGAAGTTGTGTGTGAGAGAGAGAGAGAAGCTGTGAGTGAGAGAGAGAGAGAGAAGCTGTCAATGAGAGAGAGAGAGAGAAGATGTGAGTGTGAGAGAGAAAGAGAAAGAGAAGCTGTGAGTGAGTGAGAGAGAGAGAGAGATAAAGAGAAGCTGTGAGTGATAAAGAGAGATAAAGAGAAGCTGTGAGAGAGAGAGAGAGAGAGAGAAGCTGTGAGTGAGAGAGAGAGAGAAAGAGAAGCTGTGAGTGAGTGTGTGAGAGAGAAGCTGTGATTGAGAGAGAGAGAGAAGCTGTGAGTGAGAGAGAAAGAAAGAGAGAGAAGCTGTGAGTGAGAGAGAGAGAGAGTAAGAGAAGCTGTGAGTGAGAGAGAGAAAGAGAAGCTGGGAGTAAGAGAGAGAAAGAGAAGCTGTGAGTGAGAGAGAGAGAGAAGCTGTGAGTGAGAGAGAGAGAGAGAGAAGCTGTGAGTGAGAGAGAAAGAAAGAGAAGCTGTGAGTGAGTGAGAGAGAGAGAGAAACTGTGAGTGAGTGAGAGAGAGAGAAAGAGAAGCTGTGAATGAGAGAGAGAGAGAAAGAAAGAGAAGCTGTGAGTGAGAGAGAGAGAGAAGCTGTGAGTGAGAGAGAGATGGAGAAAGAGAAGCTGTGTGAGAGAGAGAAAGAAAGAGAATCTGTGAGTGAGAGAGAGAAAGAAAGTGAAGATGTGTGAGAGAGAAAGAGGTGTGAGTGAGAGAGAGAGAAAGAGAAGCTGTGACTGAGAAAGAGATAAAGACAAGCTGTGAGTTAGAGAGAGACAGAGAAAGAGAAGCTGTGAGTGAGAGAGAGAGAATGAGATGTGAGTGAGAGAGAAAGAGAAACTGTGAGTGAGAGAGAGAGAGAGAGAGAAAGACAAGCTGCGAGTGAGAGAGAGATAAAGAGAAGCTGTGAGTTAGAGAGAGACAGAGAATGAGAAGCTTGAGTGAGAGAGAGAGAGAAGCTGTGAGTGTGAGAGAGATAGAGATAGAGACGCTGTGAGTGAGAGAGAGAGAAAGAAAAGCTGTGAGTGAGAGAGTGAGAGAAAGAGAAGCTGTGAGTGAGAGAGAGAGGGTGAAAGAGAAACTGTGTGTGAGAGAGAGGGAGAAAAAGGGAAGCTGTGAGTGAGCATGAGAGAGAGAGAGAAGGTGTGACAGTGGGAGAGAGAGAGAAAGAGAAGCTGTGAGTGAGAGAGAGAGAAAGAAAGGAAGAGAAGCTATGAGTGAGAGAGAGAAGCTGTGAGTGAGAGAGAGAGGGAGAAAGAGAAGCTGTGAGTGAGAGAGAGAGGGAAAGAGAAGCTGTGAGTGTGAGAGAGAGACAGAGAAAGAGAAGCTGTGAGTGAGAGAGAGAGAGAAAGAAAGAGAAGCTGTGAGTGAGAGAGAGAGAGAAGCTGTGAGTGAGAGAGAGATGGAGAAAGAGAAGCTGTGTGAGAGAGAGAAAGAAAGAGAATCTGTGAATGAGAGAGAGAAAGAAAGTGAAGATGTGTGAGAGAGAAAGAGGTGTGAGTGAGAGAGAGAGAGAGAGAAGCTGTGAGTGAGGGAGAGAGAAAGAGAAGCTGTGACTGAGAAAGAGATAAAGACAAGCTGTGAGTTAGAGAGAGACAGAAAGAGAAGCTGTGAGTGAGAGAGAGAGAGAATGAGATGTGAGTGAGAGAGAGAAAGAGAAACTGTGAGTGAGAGAGAGAGAGAGAAAGAAAGACAAGCTGCGAGTGAGAGAGAGATAAAGAGAAGCTGTGAGTTAGAGAGAGACAGAGAAAGAGAAGCTTGAGTGAGAGAGAGAGAGACGCTGTGAGTGTGAGAGAGATAGAGATAGAGACACTGTGAGTGAGAGAGAGAGAGAGAAAGAAAAGCTGTGAGTGAGAGAGAGAGAAAGAGAAGCTGTGAGTGAGAGAGAGAGGGTGAAAGAGAAACTGTGTGTGAGAGAGAGGGAGAAAAAGGGAAGCTGTGAGTGAGCGTGAGAGAGAGAGAGAAGGTGTGACAGTGGGAGAGAGAGAAAGAAAGAGAAGCTGTGAGTGAGAGAGAGAGAAAGAAAGAAAGAGAAGCTATGAGTGAGAGAGAGAAGCTGTGAGTGAGAGAGAGAGGGAGAAAGAGAAGCTGTGAGTGAGAGAGAGAGGGAAAGAGAAGCTGTGAGTGTGAGAGAGAGACAGAGAAAGAGAAGCTGTGAGTGAGAGAGAGAGAGCTAGAAACTGTGTGAGTGAGAGAGAGAGAGAAGCTGTGAGTGAGTGAGAGAAAGAGAAGCTGTGAGTGAGAGAGAGAGAGAGAGAAGCTGTGAGTGAGAGAGAGATAAAGAGAAGCTGTGAGTTAGAGAGAGAGAGAGAAAGAGAAGCTGTGAGTGAGAGAGAGAGAAAAAAGAGAATCTGTGAGTGAGTGAGAGAAAGCTGTGAGTGAGAGAGAGAAAGAGAGAAGCTGTGTGAGAGAGAAAAACAGAAGCTGTGAGTGAGAGAGAGAGAGAGAAAGAGAAGCTGTGAGTGAGAGAGAGATAAAGAAGCTGTGAGTTAGAGAGAGACAGAGAAAGAGAAGCTGTGAGTGAGAGAGAGAGAGAAAGAGAAGCTGTGTGTGTGAGATAGAGAAGCTGCGAGTGAGAGAGAGAGAGAAAGAGAAGATGTTAGTGAGAGAGTGAGAGAGAGAAAGAGAAGCTGTGAGTGAGAGTGAGAGAGAAGCTGTGAGTGACAGAGAGAGAGAGAAAGAGAAGTTGTGTGTGAGAGAGAGAGAGAAGCTGTGAGTGAGAGAGAGAGAGAAGCTGTCAATGAGAGAGAGAGAGAGAAGATGTGAGTGTGAGAGAGAAAGAGAAAGAGAAGCTGTGAGTGAGTGAGAGAGAGAGAGAGATAAAGAGAAGCTGTGAGTGATAAAGAGAGATAAAGAGAAGCTGTGAGAGAGAGAGAGAGAGAGAGAAGCTGTGAGTGAGAGAGAGAGAGAAAGAGAAGCTGTGAGTGAGTGTGTGAGAGAGAAGCTGTGATTGAGAGAGAGAGAGAAGCTGTGAGTGAGAGAGAAAGAAAGAGAGAGAAGCTGTGAGTGAGAGAGAGAGAGAGTAAGAGAAGCTGTGAGTGAGAGAGAGAAAGAGAAGCTGGGAGTAAGAGAGAGAAAGAGAAGCTGTGAGTGAGAGAGAGAGAGAAGCTGTGAGTGAGAGAGAGAGAGAGAGAAGCTGTGAGTGAGAGAGAAAGAAAGAGAAGCTGTGAGTGAGTGAGAGAGAGAGAGAAACTGTGAGTGAGTGAGAGAGAGAGAAAGAGAAGCTGTGAATGAGAGAGAGAGAGAAAGAAAGAGAAGCTGTGAGTGAGAGAGAGAGAGAAGCTGTGAGTGAGAGAGAGATGGAGAAAGAGAAGCTGTGTGAGAGAGAGAAAGAAAGAGAATCTGTGAGTGAGAGAGAGAAAGAAAGTGAAGATGTGTGAGAGAGAAAGAGGTGTGAGTGAGAGAGAGAGAAAGAGAAGCTGTGACTGAGAAAGAGATAAAGACAAGCTGTGAGTTAGAGAGAGACAGAGAAAGAGAAGCTGTGAGTGAGAGAGAGAGAATGAGATGTGAGTGAGAGAGAAAGAGAAACTGTGAGTGAGAGAGAGAGAGAGAGAGAAAGACAAGCTGCGAGTGAGAGAGAGATAAAGAGAAGCTGTGAGTTAGAGAGAGACAGAGAATGAGAAGCTTGAGTGAGAGAGAGAGAGAAGCTGTGAGTGTGAGAGAGATAGAGATAGAGACGCTGTGAGTGAGAGAGAGAGAGAAAGAAAAGCTGTGAGTGAGAGAGTGAGAGAAAGAGAAGCTGTGAGTGAGAGAGAGAGGGTGAAAGAGAAACTGTGTGTGAGAGAGAGGGAGAAAAAGGGAAGCTGTGAGTGAGCATGAGAGAGAGAGAGAAGGTGTGACAGTGGGAGAGAGAGAGAAAGAGAAGCTGTGAGTGAGAGAGAGAGAAAGAAAGGAAGAGAAGCTATGAGTGAGAGAGAGAAGCTGTGAGTGAGAGAGAGAGGGAGAAAGAGAAGCTGTGAGTGAGAGAGAGAGGGAAAGAGAAGCTGTGAGTGTGAGAGAGAGACAGAGAAAGAGAAGCTGTGAGTGAGAGAGAGCGAGCTAGAAGCTGTGTGTGAGTGAGAGAGAGAGAGAAGCTGTGAGTGAGTGAGAGAAAGAGAAGCTGTGAGTGAGAGAGAGAGAGAGAGAGAGAGAAGCTGTGAGTGAGAGAGAGATAAAGAGAAGCTGTGAGTTAGAGAGAGAGAGAGAGAAGCTGTGAGTGAGAGAGAGAGAGAAAAAGAGAATCTGTGAGTGAGAGAGAGAGAGAGAAGCTGTGAGTGAGAGAGAGAAAGAGAGAAGCTGTGTGAGAGAGAAAAAGAGAAGCTGTGAGTGAGAGAGAGAGAGAAAGAGAAGCTGTGAGTGAGAGAGAGATAAAGAAGCTGTGAGTTAGAGAGAGACAGAGAAAGAGAAGCTGTGAGTGAGAGAGAGAGAAAAAGAGAAGCTGTGTGTGTGAGAGAGAGAAGCTGTGAGTGAGAGAGAGAAAGAGAAGATGTTAGTGAGAGAGTGAGAGAGAGAAAGAGAAGCTGTGAGTGAGAGTGAGAGAGAAGCTGTGAGTGACAGAGAGAGAGAGAAAGAGAAGTTGTGTGTGTGAGAGAGAGAGAAGCTGTGAGTGAGTGAGAGAGAGAGAAGCTGTCAATGAGAGAGAGAGAGAAGATGTGAGTGTGAGAGAGAAAGAGAAAGAGAAGCTGTGAGTGAGTGAGAGAGAGAGAGAGATAAAGAGAAGCTGTGAGTGATAAAGAGAGATAAAGAGAAGCTGTGTGAGAGAGAGAGAAGCTGTGAGTGAGAGAGAGAGAGAAAGAGAAGCTGTGAGTGAGTGAGTGAGAGAGAAGGTGTGAGTGAGAGAGAGAGAAGCTGTGAGTGAGAGAGAAAGAAAGAGAGAGAGAAGCTGTGAGTGAGAGAGAGAGAGTAAGAGAAGCTTTGAGTGAGAGAGAGAGAGAAAGAGAAGCTGTGAGTGAGAGAGAGAGAGAAAGAAAGAGAAGCTGTGAGTGAGAGAGAGAGAGAAAGTGAAGATGTGAGTGAGAGAGAGAAAGAGGTGTGAGAGAGAGGGAGAGAGAAAGAGAAGCTGTGAGTGAGAGAGAGAGAGAAAGAGAAGCTGTGACTGAGAGAGAGAGATAAAGACAAGCTGTGAGTTAGAGAGAGACAGAGAGAGAAATAGCTGTGAGTGAGAAAGAGAGAGAAGCTGTGAGTGAGAGAGAGAGAGAAAGAGATGTGAGTGAGAGAGAGAAAGAGAAACTGTGAGTGAGTGAGAGAGAGAGAAATAAAGAGAAGCTGTGAGTGAGAGAGAGATAAAGAGAAGCTGTGAGTTAGAGAGAGACAGAGAAAGAGAAGCTGTGAGTGAGAGAGAGAGAGAAAGAGAAGCTGTGAGTGAGAGAGAGAGAGAAAGAGAAGCTGTGAGTGTGTGAGAGAGAGAGAGATAGAGAAGCTGTGAGTGAGAGAGAGTAAGAAAAAGAAAAGCTGTGAGTGAGGGAGTGAGAGAAAGAGAAGCTGTGAGTGAGAGAGAGAGAAAGAAAGAGAAGCTGTGAGTGAGAGAGAGAGGGTGAAAGAGAAGCTGTGATTGTGAGAGAGAAGGAGAAAAAGGGAAGCTGTGAGTGAGCGTGAGAGAGAGAGAGAACCTGTGACAGTGGGAGAGAGAGAGAGAAAGAGAAGCTGTGAGTGAGAGAGAGAGAAAGAAAGAGAAGCTATGAGCGAGAGAGAGAGAGAGAGAAGCTGTGAGTGAGAGAGAGAGGGAAAGAGAAGCTGTGAGTGAGAGAGAGAGAGCTAGAAGCTGTGAGTGACTGAGAGAGAGAAAGAGAAGCTGTGCGTGTGTGTGAGAGAGAAAGAGATGCTGTGAGTGAGAGAGAGAGAAAGAAAGAGAAGCTGTGAGTGAGAGAGAGAGAGAGAAAGAGAAGCTGGGAGTGAGAGAGAGAGAAGCTGTGAGTGAGAGAGAGAGAAGATGTGAGTGAGAGAGAGAAAGAGAAAGAGAAACTGTGAGTGAGAGAGAGAGATAATGAGAAGCTGTGAATGATAGAGAGAGATAAAGAAAAGCTGTGAGTGAGAGAGAGAAAGAGAAGCTGGGAGTGAGTAAGAGAGAGAAAGAGAAGCTGTGAGTGTGTGAGAGAGAGAGAAGCTGTGAGTGAGAGAGAGAGAGAGAGAAGCTGTGAGTGCGAGAGAGACAGAGAAAGAGAAGCTTGAGTGAGAGAGAGAGAGACGCTGTGAGTGTGAGAGAGATAGAGATAGAGACACTGTGAGTGAGAGAGAGAGAGAGAAAGAAAAGCTGTGAGTGAGAGAGAGAGAAAGAGAAGCTGTGAGTGAGAGAGAGAGGGTGAAAGAGAAACTGTGTGTGAGAGAGAGGGAGAAAAAGGGAAGCTGTGAGTGAGTGTGAGAGAGAGAGAGAAGGTGTGACAGTGGGAGAGAGAGAGATAAAGAGAAGCTGTGAGTTAGAGAGAGACAGAGAAAGAGAAGCTTGAGTGAGAGAGAGAGAGAGAGACGCTGTGAGTGTGAGAGAGATAGAGATAGAGACACTGTGAGTGAGAGAGAGAGAGAGAAAGAAAAGGTGTGAGTGAGAGAGAGAGAAAGAGAAGCTGTGAGTGAGAGAGAGAGGGTGAAAGAGAAACTGTGTGTGAGAGAGAGGGAGAAAAAGGGAAGCTGTGAGTGAGCGTGAGAAAGAGAGAGAAGGTGTGACAGTGGGAGAGAGAGAGAGAAAGAGAAGCTGTGAGTGAGAGAGAGAGAAAGAAAGAAAGAGAAGCTATGAGTGAGAGAGAGAAGCTGTGAGTGAGAGAGAGAGGGAGAAAGAGAAGCTGTGAGTGAGAGAGAGAGGGAAAGAGAAGCTGTGAGTGTGAGAGAGAGACAGAGAAAGAGAAGCTGTGAGTGAGAGAGAGAGAGCTAGAAACTGTGTGAGTGAGAGAGAGAGAGAAGCTGTGAGTGAGTGAGAGAAAGAGAAGCTGTGAGTGAGAGAGAGAGAGAGAGAAGCTGTGAGTGAGAGAGAGATAAAGAGAAGCTGTGAGTTAGAGAGAGAGAGAGAAAGTGAAGCTGTGAGTGAGAGAGAGAGAGAAAAGAGAGAATCTGTGAGTGAGAGAGAGAAAGCTGTGAGTGAGAGAGAGAAAGAGAGAAGCTGTGTGAGAGAGAAAAAGAGAAGCTGTGAGTGAGAGAGAGAGAGAAAGAGAAGCTGTGAGTGAGAGAGAGATAAAGAAGCTGTGAGTTAGAGAGAGACAGAGAAAGAGAAGCTGTGAGTGAGAGAGCGAGAGAAAGAGAAGCTGTGTGTGTGAGATAGAGAAGCTGTGAGTGAGAGAGAGAGAAAGAGAAGATGTTAGTGAGAGAGTGAGAGAGAGAAAGAGAAGCTGTGAGTGAGAGTGAGAGAGAAGCTGTGAGTGACAGAGAGAGAGAAAGAGAAGTTGTGTGTGTGTGAGAGAGAGAAGCTGTGAGTGAGAGAGAGAGAGAAGCTGTCAATGAGAGAGAGAGAGAGAAGATGTGAGTGTGAGAGAGAAAGAGAAGCTGTGAGTGAGTGAGAGAGAGAGAGATAAAGAGAAGCTGTGAGTGATAAAGAGAGATAAAGAGAAGCTGTGAGAGAGAGAGAGAGAGAAGCTGTGAGTGAGAGAGAGAGAGAAAGAGAAGCTGTGAGTGAGTGAGTGAGAGAGAAGCTGTGAGTGAGAGAGAGAGAGAAGCTGTGAGTGAGAGAGAGAGAAAGAGAGAGAAGCTGTGAGTGAGAGTGAGAGAGAGTAAGAGAAGCTGTGAGTGAGAGAGAGAAAGAGAAGCTGGGAGTAAGTAAGAGAGAGAAAGAGAAGCTGTGAGTGAGAGAGAGAGAGAAGCTGTGAGTGAGAGAGAGAGAGAGAGAAGCTGTGAGTGAGAGAGAAAGAAAGAGAAGCTGTGAGTGAGAGAGAGAGAAAGAGAAGCTGTGAGTGAGAGAGAGAGAAGCTGTGAGTGAGAGAGAGAGAAGATGTGAGTGAGAGAGAGAAAGAGAAACTGTGAGTGAGAGAGAGAGATAATGAGAAGCTGTGAAAGATAGAGAGAGATAAAGAAAAGCTGTGAGTGAGAGAGAGAAAGAGAAGCTGGGAGTGAGTAAGAGAGAGAAAGAGAAGCTGTGAGTGTGTGATTGAGAGAGAAGCTGTGAGTGAGAGAGAGAGAGAGAGAAGCTGTGAGTGCGAGAGAGACAGAGAAAGAGAAGCTTGAGTGAGAGAGAGAGAGAGACGCTGTGAGTGTGAGAGAGATAGAGATAGAGACACTGTGAGTGAGAGAGAGAGAGAGAAAGAAAAGCTGTGAGTGAGAGAGAGAGAAAGAGAAGCTGTGAGTGAGAGAGAGAGGGTGAAAGAGAAACTGTCTGTGAGAGAGAGGGAGAAAAAGGGAAGCTGTGAGTGAGCGTGAGAGAGAGAGAGAAGGTGTGACAGTGGGAGAGAGAGAGATAAAGAGAAGCTGTGAGTTAGAGAGAGACAGAGAAAGAGAAGCTTGAGTGAGAGAGAGAGAGAGACGCTGTGAGTGTGAGAGAGATAGAGATAGAGACACTGTGAGTGAGAGAGAGAGAGAGAAAGAAAAGGTGTGAGTGAGAGAGAGAGAAAGAGAAGCTGTGAGTGAGAGAGAGAGGGTGAAAGAGAAACTGTGTGTGAGAGAGAGGGAGAAAAAGGGAAGCTGTGAGTGAGCGTGAGAGAGAGAGAGAAGGTGTGACAGTGGGAGAGAGAGAGAGAAAGAGAAGCTGTGAGTGAGAGAGAGAGAAAGAAAGAAAGAGAAGCTATGAGTGAGAGAGAGAAGCTGTGAGTGAGAGAGAGGGAGAAAGAGAAGCTGTGAGTGAGAGAGAGAGAGGGAAAGAGAAGCTGTGAGTGTGAGAGAGAGACAGAGAAAGAGAAGCTGTGAGTGAGAGAGAGAGAGCTAGAAACTGTGTGAGTGAGAGAGAGAGAGAAGCTGTGAGTGAGTGAGAGAAAGAGAAGCTGTGAGTGAGAGAGAGAGAGAGAGAAGCTGTGAGTGAGAGAGAGATAAAGAGAAGCTGTGAGTTAGAGAGAGAGAGAGAAAGAGAAGCTGTGAGTGAGAGAGAGAGAGAAAAAAGAGAATCTGTGAGTGAGAGAGAGAAAGCTGTGAGTGAGAGAGAGAAAGAGAGAAGCTGTGTGAGAGAGAAAAAGAGAAGCTGTGAGTGAGAGAGAGAGAGAGAGAGAAGCTGTGAGTGAGAGAGAGATAAAGAAGCTGTGAGTTAGAGAGAGACAGAGAAAGAGAAGCTGTGAGTGAGAGAGAGAGAGAAAGAGAAGCTGTGTGTGTGAGATAGAGAAGCTGTGAGTGAGAGAGAGAGAAAGAGAAGATGTTAGTGAGAGAGTGAGAGAGAGAAAGAGAAGCTGTGAGTGAGAGTGAGAGAGAAGCTGTGAGTGACAGAGAGAGAGAGAAAGAGAAGTTGTGTGTGTGTGAGAGAGAGAAGCTGTGAGTGAGAGAGAGAGAGAAGCTGTCAATGAGAGAGAGAGAGAAGATGTGAGTGTGAGAGAGAAAGAGAAAGAGAAGCTGTGAGTGAGTGAGAGAGAGAGAGATAAAGAGAAGCTGTGAGTGATAAAGAGAGATAAAGAGAAGCTGTGAGAGAGAGAGAGAGAGAGAAGCTGTGAGTGAGAGAGAGAGAGAAAGAGAAGCTGTGAGTGAGTGAGTGAGAGAGAAGCTGTGAGTGAGAGAGAGAGAGAAGCTGTGAGTGAGAGAGAAAGAAAGAGAGAGAAGCTGTGAGTGAGAGAGAGAGAGAGTAAGAGAAGCTGTGAGTGAGAGAGAGAAAGAGAAGCTGGGAGTAAGTAAGAGAGAGAAAGAGAAGCTGTGAGTGAGAGAGAGAGAGAGAAGCTGTGAGTGAGAGAGAGAGAGAGAGAAGCTGTGAGTGAGAGAGAAAGAAAGAGAAGCTGTGAGTGAGTGAGAGAGAGAGAGAGAAACTGTGAGTGAGTGAGAGAGAGAGAAAGAGAAGCTGTGAGTGAGAGAGAGAGAGAAAGAAAGAGAAGCTGTGAGTGAGAGAGAGAGAAGCTGTGAGTGAGAGAGAGATGGAGAAAGAGAAGCTGTGTGAGAGAGAGAAAGAAAGAGAATCTGTGAGTGAGAGAGAGAAAGAAAGTGAAGATGTGTGAGAGAGAAAGAGGTGTGAGTGAGAGAGAGAGAAAGAGAAGCTGTGACTGAGAAAGAGATAAAGACAAGTTGTGAGTTAGAGAGAGACAGAGAAAGAGAAGCTGTGAGTGAGAGAGAGAGAGAGAAAGAAAGACAAGCTGCGAGTGAGAGAGAGATAAAGAGAAGCTGTGAGTTAGAGAGAGACAGAGAATGAGAAGCTTGAGTGAGAGAGAGAGAGAAGCTGTGAGTGTGAGAGAGATAGAGATAGAGACGCTGTGAGTGAGAGAGAGAGAAAGAAAAGCTGTGAGTGAGAGAGTGAGAGAAAGAGAAGCTGTGAGTGAGAGAGAGAGGGTGAAAGAGAAACTGTGTGTGAGAGAGAGGGAGAAAAAGGGAAGCTGTGAGTGAGCATGAGAGAGAGAGAGAAGGTGTGACAGTGGGAGAGAGAGAGAGAAAGAGAAGCTGTGAGTGAGAGAGAGAGAAAGAAAGAAAGAGAAGCTATGAGTGAGAGAGAGAAGCTGTGAGTGAGAGAGAGAGGGAGAAAGAGGCTGTGAGTGAGAGAGAGAGGGAAAGAGAAGCTGTGAGTGTGAGAGAGAGACAGAGAAAGAGAAGCTGTGAGTGAGAGAGAGAGCTAGAAGCTGTGTGTGAGTGAGAGAGAGAGAGAAGCTGTGAGTGAGTGAGAGAAAGAGAAGCTGTGAGTGAGAGAGAGAGAGAGAGAGAAGCTGTGCGTGAGAGAGAGATAAAGAGAAGCTGTGAGTTAGAGAGAGAGAGAGAGAAGCTGTGAGTGAGAGAGAGAGAGAAAAAGAGAATCTGTGAGTGAGAGAGAGAGAGAGAAGCTGTGAGTGAGAGAGAGAAAGAGAGAAGCTGTGTGAGAGAGAAAAAGAGAAGCTGTGAGTGAGAGAGAGATAGAGAAAGAGAAGCTGTGAGTGAGAGAGAGATAAAGAAGCTGTGAGTTAGAGAGAGACAGAGAAAGAGAAGCTGTGAGTGAGAGAGAGAGAAAAAGAGAAGCTGTGTGTGTGAGAGAGAGAAGCTGTGAGTGAGAGAGAGAAAGAGAAGATGTTAGTGAGAGAGTGAGAGAGAGAAAGAGAAGCTGTGAGTGAGAGTGAGAGAGAAGCTGTGAGTGACAGAGAGAGAGAGAAAGAGAAGTTGTGTGTGTGAGAGAGAGAGAAGCTGTGAGTGAGAGAGAGAGAGAAGCTGTCAATGAGAGAGAGAGAGAAGATGTGAGTGTGAGAGAGAAAGAGAAGCTGTGAGTGAGTGAGAGAGAGAGAGAGATAAAGAGAAGCTGTGAGTGATAAAGAGAGATAAAGAGAAGCTGTGTGAGAGAGAGAGAAGCTGTGAGTGAGAGAGAGAGAGAAAGAGAAGCTGTGAGTGAGTGAGTGAGAGAGAAGGTGTGAGTGAGAGAGAGAGAGAAGCTGTGAGTGAGAGAGAAAGAAAGAGAGAGAGAAGCTGTGAGTGAGAGAGAGAGAGAGAGTAAGAGAAGCTTTGAGTGAGAGAGAGAGAGAAAGAGAAGCTGTGAGTGAGAGAGAGAGAGAAAGAAAGAGAAGCTGTGAGTGAGAGAGAGAGAGAAAGTGAAGATGTGAGTGAGAGAGAGAAAGAGGTGTGAGAGAGAGGGAGAGAGAAAGAGAAGCTGTGAGTGAGAGAGAGAGAAAGAGAAGCTGTGACTGAGAGAGAGAGATAAAGACAAGCTGTGAGTTAGAGAGAGACAGAGAGAGAGATAGCTGTGAGTGAGAAAGAGAGAGAAGCTGTGAGTGAGAGAGAGAGAGAAAGAGATGTGAGTGAGAGAGAGAAAGAGAAACTGTGAGTGAGAGAGAGAGAGAAATAAAGAGAAGCTGTGAGTGAGAGAGAGATAAAGAGAAGCTGTGAGTTAGAGAGAGACAGAGAAAGAGAAGCTGTGAGTGAGAGAGAGAGAGAAAGAGAAGCTGTGAGTGTGAAAGAGAGAGAGAGATAGAGAAGCTGTGAGTGAGAGAGAGTAAGAAAAAGAAAAGCTGTGAGTGAGGGAGTGAGAGAAAGAGAAGCTGTGAGTGAGAGAGAGAGAAAGAAAGAGAAGCTGTGAGTGAGAGAGAGAGGGTGAAAGAGAAGCTGTGATTGTGAGAGAGAAGGAGAAAAAGGGAAGCTGTGAGTGAGCGTGAGAGAGAGAGAGAAGCTGTGACAGTGGGAGAGAGAGAGAGAAAGAGAAGCTGTGAGTGAGAGAGAGAGAAAGAAAGAGAAGCTATGAGCTAGAGAGAGAGAGAGAGAGAAGCTGTGAGTGAGAGAGAGAGGGAAAGAGAAGCTGTGAGTGAGAGAGAGAGAGCTAGAAGCTGTGAGTGAATGAGAGAGAGAAAGAGAAGCTGTGCGTGTGTGTGAGAGAGAAAGAGATGCTGTGAGTGAGAGAGAGAGAAAGAAAGAGAAGCTGTGAGTGAGAGAGAAGCTTTGAGTGAGAGAGAGAGGGAGAAAGAGAATCTGTGAGTAAGAGAGAGAGAAGCTGTGAGTGAGAGAGAGAGAGAAAGAGAAGCTGTGAGTGATAGAGAGAGAAGCTGTGAGTGAGAGAGCGAGAGAGAAAGATTAGCTGTGAGTTAGAGAGAGAGAGAGAAGCTGTGTGTGTGTGTGAGAGAGAAGCTGTGATTGAGAGAGAGAGAAAGAGATGTTAGTGAGAGAGAGAGAAAGAGAAGCTGTGAGTGAGAGAGAGAGAGAAGCTGTGAGTGAGAAAGAGAGAGAAGCTGTGAGTGAGAGAGAGAGAGAGAGAAAGAGAAGATGTGAGTGAGAGAGAGAAAGAGAACCTGTGAGTGAGAGAGAGAGAGAGAAAGAGAGAAAAGCTGTGCGTGAGAGAGAGAGAGAGAGAAAGAGATGTGAGTGAGAGAGAGAAAGAGAAACTGTGAGTGAGAGAGAGAGAGAGAAAGAAAGAGAAGCTGTGAGTGAGAGAGAGACAGAGAAAGAGAAGCTGTGAGTGAGAGAGAGAGAGAGAAAGAGAAGCTGTGAGTGAGAGAGAGAGAGAAAGAGAAGCTGTGAGTGTGAGAGAGAGAGAGAGAGAGAAGCTGTGAGTGAGAGAGAGAGAGAGAAAGAAAAGCTGTGAGTGAGGGAGTGAGAGAAAGAGAAGCTGTGAGTGAGAGAGAGAGAAAGAAAGAGAAGCTGTGAGTGAGAGAGAGAGGGTGAAAGAGAAGCTGTGATTGTGAGAGAGAGGGAGAAAAAGGGAAGCTGTGAGTGAGCGTGAGAGAGAGAGAGAAGCTGTGACAGTCGGAGAGAGAGAGAGAAAGAGAAGCTGTGAGTGAGAGAGAGAGAAAGAAAGAGAAGCTATGATCGAGAGAGAGAGAGAGAGAATCTGTGAGTGAGAGAGAGAGGGAAAGAGAAGCTGTGAGTGAGAGAGAGAGAGAGAGAGCTAGAAGCTGTGACTGAGTGAGAGAGAGAAAGAGAAGCTGTGCGTGTGTGAGAGAGAGAAAGAGAAGCTGTGAGTGAGAGAGAGATAAAGAGAAGCTGTGAGTTAGAGAGAGAGAGAAAGAGAAGCTGTGAGTGAGAGAGAGAGAAAGAGAAGCTGTGAGTGAGAGAGAGAGAGAGAAAAAGAGAAGCTGTGAGTTAAAGAGAGAGAGAAGCTGTGAGTGAGAGAGAGAGAGAAGCTGTGAGTGAGATAGAGAGAGAGAAAGAGAAGCTGTGAGTGAGAGAGAGAGAAAGAGAAGCTGTGAGTGAGAGAGAGATAAAGAGAAGCTGTGAGTTAGAGAGAGACAGAGAAAGAGAAGCTCTGAGTGAGAGAGAGAGAGAAAGAGAAGCTGTGAGAGAGAGAGAGCAGCTGTGAGTAAGAGAGAGAGAAAGAGAAGATGTTAGTGAGAGAGTGAGAGAGAGAAAAAGAAGCTGTGAGTGAGAGAGAGAAGCTGTGAGTGAGAGAGAGAGTGAAAGAGAA
Organism: Bradypodion ventrale; assembly: GCA_035047345.1. Classification (NCBI taxonomy): domain Eukaryota; kingdom Metazoa; phylum Chordata; class Lepidosauria; order Squamata; family Chamaeleonidae; genus Bradypodion; species Bradypodion ventrale. The sequence goes on along the minus strand of JAWDJE010000018.1, from coordinate 6,277,313 downwards.
GCTGTGTCAGAGAGAGAGAGAAACAGAAGCTGTGAGTGAGAGAGAGAGAGAGAAGCTGTGAGTGAGAGAGAGAGAGAAGATGTGAGTGTGAGAGAAAAAGAGAAAGAGAAGCTGTGAGTGAGTGAGAGAGAGATAAAGAGAAGCTGTGAGTGATAGAGAGTGATAAAGAGAAGCTGTGAGAGAGAGAAAGAGAAGCTGTGAGTGAGAGAGAGAGAGAAAGAGAAGCTGTGAGTGAGTGAGAGAGAGAAGCTGTGAGTGAGAGAGAGAGAGAAGCTGTGATTGAAAGAGAAAGAAAGAAAGAGAAGCTGTGAGTGAGAGAGAGAGAGAGAAAGAGAAGCTGTGAGTGAGAGAGAGATGGAGAAAGAGAAGCTGTGAGTGAGAGAGAGAGAGAAAGAAAGAGAAGCTGTGTGAGAGAGAGGCTATGAGTGAGAGAGAGGGGGAGAAAGAGAAGATGTGAGTGAGAGAGAGAGAGAAAGAGAAGCTGTGAGTGAGAGAGAGAGAGAGAAATTGAAGATGTGAGTGAGAGAGTGAGAGAGAGAAAGAGGTGTGAGTGAGAGAGAGAGAGAAGCTGTGAGTGAGAGAGAGAGAAAGAGAAACTATGACTGAGAGAGAGAGATAAAGACAAGCTGTGAGTTAGAGAGAGACAGAGAAAGAGAAGCTGTGAGTGAGAGAGAGAGAGAAGCTGTGAGTGAGAAAGAGAGAGAAGCTGTGAGTGAGAGAGAGAGAGAGAAAGAGAAGATGTGAGTGAGAGAGAGAAAGAGAAACTGTGAGTGAGAGAGAGAGAGAGAAAGAGAGAGAAGCTGTGCGTGAGAGAGAGAGAGAGAGAAAGAGATGTGAGTGAGAGAGAGAAAGAGAAACTGTGAGTGAGTGAGAGAGAGAGAGAGTAAGAGAAGCTGTGAGTTAGAGAGAGATAAAGAGAAGCTGTGAGTTAGAGAGAGACAGAGAAAGAGAAGCTGTGAGTGAGAGAGAGAGAGAGAGAAAGAGAAGCTGTGAGAGAGAGAGAGAGAGAAAGAGAAGCTGTGAGTGTGAGAGAGAGAGAGATAGAGAAGGTGTGAGTGAGAGAGAGAGAGAGAAAGAAAAGCTGTGAGTGAGGGAGTGAGAGAAAGAGAAGCTGTGAGTGAGAGAGAGAGAGAAAGAAAGAGAAGCTGTGAGTGAGAGAGAGAGGGTGAAAGAGAAGCTGTGATTGTGAGAGAGAGGGAGAAAAAGGGAAGCTGTGATTGAGCGTGAGAGAGAGAGAGAAGCTGTGACAGTCGGAGAGAGAGAGAGAGAGAGAAGCTGTGAGTGAGAGAGAGAGGGAAAGAGAAGCTGTGAGTGAGAGAGAGAGACAGAGAAAGAGAAGCTGTGAGTGAGAGAGAGAGAGCTAGAAGCTGTGAGTGAGTGAGAGAGAGAAAGAGAAGCTGTGTGTGTGAGAGAGAGAGAAAGAGAAGCTGTGAGTGAGAGAGAGATAAAGAGAAGCTGTGAGTTAGAGAGAGAGAGAAAGAGAAGCTGTGAGTGAGAGAGAGAGAGAGAAAAAGAGAAGCTGTGTGTTAAAGAGAGAGAGAAGCTGTGAGTGAGAGAGAGAAAGAGAAGCTGTGAGTGAGATAGAGAGAGAGAAAGAGAAGCTGTGAGTGAGAGAGAGAGAAAGAGAAGCTGTGAGTGAGAGAGAGATAAAGAGAAGCTGTGAGTTAGAGAGAGACAGAGAAAGAGAAGCTGTGAGTGTGAGAGAGAGAGAAAGAGAAGCTGTGAGAGAGAGAGAGAGCAGCTGTGAGTAAGAGAGAGAGAAAGAGAAGATGTTAGTGAGAGAGTGAGAGAGAGAAAAAGAAGCTGTGAGTGAGAGAGAGAGAAGCTGTGAGTGAGAGAGAGAGTGAAAGAGAAGCTGTGTGAGAGGGAGAGAAAGAGAAGCTGTGAGTGAGAGAGAGAGAGAAGCTGTGAGTGAGAGAGAGAGAGAGAGAAGATGTGAGTGTGAGAGAAAAAGAGAAAGAGAAGCTGTGAGTGAGTGAGAGAGAGATAAAGAGAAGCTGTGAGTGATAGAGAGTGATAAAGAGAAGCTGTGAGAGAGAGAAAGAGAAGCTGTGAGTGAGAGAGAGAGAGAAAGAGAAGCTGTGAGTGAGAGAGAGAGAGAAAGAGAAGCTGTGAGTGAGTGAGAGAGAGAAGCTGTGAGTGAGAGAGAGAGAGAAAGAGAAGCTGTGAGAGAGAGAGAGAGCAGCTGTGAGTAAGAGAGAGAGAAAGAGAAGATGTTAGTGAGAGAGTGAGAGAGAGAAAAAGAAGCTGTGAGTGAGAGAGAGAGAAGCTGTGAGTGAGAGAGAGAGTGAAAGAGAAGCTGTGTGAGAGGGAGAGAAAGAGAAGCTGTGAGTGAGAGAGAGAGAGAAGCTGTGAGTGAGAGAGAGAGAGAGAGAAGATGTGAGTGTGAGAGAAAAAGAGAAAGAGAAGCTGTGAGTGAGTGAGAGAGAGATAAAGAGAAGCTGTGAGTGATAGAGAGTGATAAAGAAAAGCTGTGAGAGAGAGAAAGAGAAGCTGTGAGTGAGAGAGAGAGAGAAAGAGAAGCTGTGAGTGAGTGAGAGAGAGAAGCTGTGAGTGAGAGAGAGAGAGAAGCTGTGATTGAGAGAAAAAGAAAGAAAGAGAAGCTGTGAGTGAGAGAGAGAGAGAGAAAGAGAAGCTGTGAGTGAGAGAGAGATGGAGAAAGAGAAGCTGTGAGTGAGAGAGAGAGAGAAAGAAAGAGAAGCTGTGTGTGAGAGAGAAGCTGTGAGTGAGAGAGAGAGGGAGAAAGAGAAGATGTGAGTGAGAGAGAGAGAGAAAGAGAAGCTGTGAGTGAGAGAGAGAGAGAAAGTGAAGATGTGAGTGAGAGAGTGAGAGAGAGAAAGAGGTGTGAGTGAGAGAGAGAGAGAAGCTGTGAGCGAGAGAGAGAAAGAGAAACTATGACTGAGAGAGAGAGATAAAGACAAGCTGTGAGTTAGAGAGAGACAGAGAAAGAGAAGCTGTGAGTGAGAGAGAGAGAGAGAGAAGCTATGAGTGAGAAAGAGAGAGAAGCTGTGAGTGAGAGAGAGAGAGAGAGAGAAAGAGAAGATGTGAGTGAGAGAGAGAAAGAGAACCTGTGAGTGAGAGAGAGAGAGAAAGAAAGAGAAGCTGTGAGTGAGAGAGAGAGATAAAGAGAAGCTGTGAGAGAGAGACAGAGAAAGAGAAGCTGTGAGTGAGAGAGAGAGAAAGAGAAGCTGTGAGTGAGAGAGAGAGTGAAAGAAAGAGAAGCTGTGAGTGTGAGAGAGAGAAGCTTTGAGTGAGAGAGAGAGGGAGAAACTGAAGCGGTGAGTGAGAGAGAGAGAAAAAGAGAAGCTGTGAGTGCGAGAGAGAGAGAGAAAGAGAATCTGTGAGTAAGAGAGAGAGAGAAAAGCTGTGAGTGAGAGAGAGAGAGATAGAAGCTGTGAGTGAGAGAGAGAAAGAGAAGCTGTGAGTGAGAGAGAGAGAGAAAGAGAAGCTGTGAGTGAGAGAGAGGCAGAGAAAGAGAAGCTGTGAGTGAGAGAGAGAGAGAGAGAAATAGAAGCTGTGTGTGTGTGAGAGAGAGAGAAGCTGTGAGTGAGAGAGAGAGAGAAAGAAAAGATGTTAGTAAGAGAGTGAGAGAGAGAAAGAGAACCTGTGAGTGAGAGAGAGAGAAGGTGTGAGGAGAGAGAAAGAGAAGATTTGAGTGTGAGAGAGAAAGAGAAAGAGAAAGAGAAGATTTGAGTGAGTGAGAGAGAGAGATAAAGAGAAGCTGTGAGTGATAGAGAGAGATAAAGAGAATCTGTGAGTGAGAGAGAGAGAAGCTGTGAGTGAGAGAGAGAGAGAAAGAGAAGCTGTGAGTGAGAGAGAGAAGCTGTGAGTGAGAGAGAGAGATAGAAGCTGTGAGAGAGAGAAAGAAAGAAAGAGAAGATGTGAGTGAGAGAGAGAGAGAAGCTGTGAGAGAGAGAGAGGGAGAAAGAGAAGCTGTGAGTGAGAGAGAGAAAGAAAGAAAGAGAAGCTGTGAGTGAGAGAGAGAGAGAGAAGCTGTGAGTGAGAGAGAGAGAGAGAGAAGCTGTGAGTGAGAGAGAGAGAGAAAGAGAAGCTGTGAGTGAGTGAGTGAGAGAGAAGGTGTGAGTGAGAGAGAGAGAGAGAAGCTGTGAGTGAGAGAGAAAGAAAGATAGAGAAGCTGTGAGTGAGAGAGAGAGAGAAAGAGAAGCTGTGAGTGAAAGAGAGAGAGAGAAAGAGAAGCTGTGAGAGAGAGAGAGAGAAAGAAAGAGAAGCTGTGAGTGAGAGAGAGAGAGAAAGTGAAGATGTGAGTGAGAGAGAGAAAGAGGTGTGAGTGAGAGAGAGAGAGAAAGAGAAGCTGTGAGTGACAGAGAGAGAAAGAGAAGCTGTGACTGAGAGAGAGATAAAGACAAGCTGTGAGTTAGAGAGAGACAGAGAGAGAGAGAGTAGCTGTGAGTGAGAAAGAGAGAGAAGCTGTGAGTGAGAGAGAGAGAGAGAAAGAGATGTGAGTGAGAGAGAGAAAGAGAAACTGTGAGTGAGAGAGAGATAAAGTAAGAGAAGCTGTGAGTGAGAGAGAGATAAAGAGAAGCTGTGAGTTAGAGAGAGAGAGAGAAAGAGAAGCTGTGAGTGAGAGAGAGAGAGAGAGTAAGAGAAGCTGTGAGTAAGAGAGAGAGAGAAAGAGAAGCTGTGAGTGTGTGAGAGAGAGATAGAGAAGCTGTGAGTGAGAGAGAGAGAGAAAGAGATGTGAGTGAGAGAGAGAAAGAGAAACTGTGAGAGAGAGAGAGAGAGAGAAAGACAAGCTGTGAGTGAGAGAGAGATAAAGAGAAGCTGTGAGTTAGAGAGAGACAGAGAAAGAGAAGCTTGAGTGAGAGAGAGAGAGAAGCTGTGAGTGTGAGAGAGATAGAGATAGAGATGCTGTGAGTGAGAGAGAGATAAAGAGAAGCTGTGAGTTAGAGAGAGACAGAGAAAGAGAAGCTTGAGTGAGAGAGAGAAAGAGAAGCTGTGAGTGAGAGAGTGAGAGAAAGAGAAGCTGTGAGTGAGAGAGAGAGAGAGAGAGAAAAGCTGTGAGTGAGGGAGTGAGAGAAAGAGAAGCTGTGAGTGAGAGAGAGAGAAAGAAAGAGAAGCTGTGAGTGTGAGAGAGAGGGTGAAAGAGAAGCTGTGATTGTGAGAGAGAGGGAGAAAAAGGGAAGCTGTGAGTGCGAGAGAGAGAGAGAAAGAGAATCTGTGAGTAACAGAGAGAGAAAAGCTGTGAGTGAGAGAGAGAGAGATAGAAGCTGTGAGTGAGAGAGAGAAAGAGAAGCTGTGAGTGAGAGAGAGAGAGCGAAAGAGAAGCTGTGAGTGAGAGAGAGAGAAAGAGAAGCTGTGAGTGAGAGAGAGAGAAGCTGTGAGTGAGAGAGAGAGAAAGAGAAGATGTGAGTGAGTGAGAGAGAGAAAGAAAGTGAAGATGTGTGTGAAAGAAAGAGGTGTGAGTGAGAGAGAGAGAGAGAGAGAGAGAAGCTGTGAGTGAGAGAGAGAGAAAGAGAAGCTGTGACTGAGAAAGAGATAAAGACAAGCTGTGAGTTAGAGAGAGACAGAGAAAGAGAAGCTGTGAGTGAGAGAGAGAGAGAATGAGATGTGAGTGAGAGAGAGAAAGAGAAACTGTGAGTGAGAGAGAGAGAGAAAGAAAGACAAGCTGCGAGTGAGAGAGAGATAAAGAGAAGCTGTGAGTTAGAGAGAGACAGAGAAAGAGAAGCTTGAGTGAGAGAGAGAGAGAGAAGCTGTGAGTGTGAGAGAGATAGAGATAGAGACGCTGTGAGTGAGAGAGAGAGAGAGAAAGAAAAGCTGTGAGTGAGAGAGAGAGAGAAAGAGAAGCTGTGAGTGAGTGAGTGAGAGAGAAGGTGTGAGTGAGAGAGAGAGAGAATCTTGAGTGAGAGAGAGAGAGAAGCTGTGAGTGTGAGAGAGATAGAGATAGAGATGCTGTGAGTGAGAGAGAGATAAAGAGAAGCTGTGAGTTAGAGAGAGACAGAGAAAGAGAAGCTTGAGTGAGAGAGAGAAAGAGAAGCTGTGAGTGAGAGAGTGAGAGAAAGAGAAGCTGTGAGTGAGAGAGAGAGAGAGAGAAAAGCTGTGAGTGAGGGTGTGAGAGAAAGAGAAGCTGTGAGTGAGAGAGAGAGAAAGAAAGAGAAGCTGTGAGTGTGAGAGAGAGGGTGAAAGAGAAGCTGTGATTGTGAGAGAGAGGGAGAAAAAGGGAAGCTGTGAGTGCGAGAGAGAGAGAAAGAGAATCTGTGAGTAACAGAGAGAGAAAAGCTGTGAGTGAGAGAGAGAGAGATAGAAGCTGTGAGTGAGAGAGAGAAAGAGAAGCTGTGAGTGAGAGAGAGAGAGCGAAAGAGAAGCTGTGAGTGAGAGAGAGAGAAAGAGAAGCTGTGAGTGAGAGAGAGAGAAGCTGTGAGTGAGAGAGAGAGAAAGAGAAGATGTGAGTGAGTGAGAGAGAGAAAGAAAGTGAAGATGTGTGTGAAAGAAAGAGGTGTGAGTGAGAGAGAGAGAGAGAGAGAAGCTGTGAGTGAGAGAGAGAGAAAGAGAAGCTGTGACTGAGAAAGAGATAAAGACAAGCTGTGAGTTAGAGAAAGACAGAGAAAGAGAAGCTGTGAGTGAGAGAGAGAGAGAATGAGATGTGAGTGAGAGAGAGAAAGAGAAACTGTGAGTGAGAGAGAGAGAGAAAGAAAGACAAGCTGCGAGTGAGAGAGAGATAAAGAGAAGCTGTGAGTTAGAGAGAGACAGAGAAAGAGAAGCTTGAGTGAGAGAGAGAGAGAGAAGCTGTGAGTGTGAGAGAGATAGAGATAGAGACGCTGTGAGTGAGAGAGAGAGAGAGAAAGAAAAGCTGTGAGTGAGAGAGAGAGAGAAAGAGAAGCTGTGAGTGAGTGAGTGAGAGAGAAGGTGTGAGTGAGAGAGAGAGAGAAGCTGTGAGTGAGAGAGAAAGAAAGAGAGAGAAGCTGTGAGTGAGAGAGAGAGAGAGTAAGAGAAGCTTTGAGTGAGAGAGAGAGAGAAAGAGAAGCTGTGAGTGAGAGAGAGCAAGAAAAAGAAAAGCTGTGAGTGAGGGAGTGAGAGAAAGAGAAGCTGTGAGTGAGAGAGAGAGAAAGAAAGAGAAGCTGTGAGTGAGAGAGAGAGGGTGAAAGAGAAGCTGTGATTGTGAGAGAGAAGGAGAAAAAGGGAAGCTGTGAGTGAGCGTGAGAGAGAGAGAGAAGCTGTGACAGTGGGAGAGAGAGAGAAAGAGAAGCTGTGAGTGAGAGAGAGAGAAAGAAAGAGAAGCTATGAGCGAGAGAGAGAGAGAGAGAAGCAGTGAGTGAGAGAGAGAGGGAAAGAGAAGCTGTGAGTGAGAGAGAGAGACAGAGAAAGAGAAGCTGTGAGTGAGAGAGAGAGAGCTAGAAGCTGTGAGTGAATGAGAGAGAGAAAGAGAAGCTGTGCGTGTGTGTGAGAGAGAAAGAGATGCTGTGAGTGAGAGAGAGAGAAAGAAAGAGAAGCTGTGAGTGAGAGAGAAGCTTTGAGTGAGAGAGAGAGGGAGAAAGAGAATCTGTGAGTAAGAGAGAGAGAAAAGCTGTGAGTGAGAGAGAGAGAGAAAGAGAAGCTGTGAGTGATAGAGAGAGAAGCTGTGAGTGAGAGAGCGAGAGAGAAAGATAAGCTGTGAGTTAGAGAGAAACAGAGAAAGAGAAGGTGTGAGTGAGAGAGAGAGAAGCTGTGTGTGTGTGAGAGAGAGAAGCTGTGATTGAGAGAGAGAGAAAGAGATGTTAGTGAGAGAGAGAGAAAGAGAAGCTGTGAGTGAGAGAGAGAGAAAGAGAAGCTGTGAGTGAGAGAGAGAGAGAAAGAAAGAGAAGCTGTGAGTGAGAGAGAGAGAGAGAAGCTGTGAGTGAGAGAGAGAGAGAGAGAGAAGCTGTGAGTGAGAGAGAGAGAGAAAGAGAAGCTGTGAGTGAGTGAGTGAGAGAGAAGGTGTGAGTGAGAGAGAGAGAGAAGCTGTGAGTGAGAGAGAAAGAAAGATAGAGAAGCTGTGAGTGAGAGAGAGAGAGAAAGAGAAGCTGTGAGTGAAAGAGAGAGAGAGAAAGAGAAGCTGTGTGAGAGAGAGAGAGAAAGAAAGAGAAGCTGTGAGTGAGAGAGAGAGAGAAAGTGAAGATGTGAGTGAGAGAGAGAAAGAGGTGTGAGTGAGAGAGAGAGAGAAAGAGAAGCTGTGAGTGAGAGAGAGAGAAAGAGAAGCTGTGACTGAGAGAGAGATAAAGACAAGCTGTGAGTTAGAGAGAGACAGAGAGAGAGAGAGTAGCTGTGAGTGAGAAAGAGAGAGAAGCTGTGAGTGAGAGAGAGAGAGAGAAAGAGATGTGAGTGAGAGAGAGAAAGAGAAACTGTGAGTGAGAGAGAGAGAGAAAGTAAGAGAAGCTGTGAGTGAGAGAGAGATAAAGAGAAGCTGTGAGTTAGAGAGAGAGAGAGAGAGAGAAGCTGTGAGTGAGAGAGAGAGAGAGAGAAAGAGAAGCTGTGAGTAAGAGAGAGAGAAAGAGAAGCTGTGAGTGTGTGAGAGAGAGATAGAGAAGCTGTGAGTGAGAGAGAGAGAGAAAGAGATGTGAGTGAGAGAGAGAAAGAGAAACTGTGAGAGAGAGAGAGAGAGAGAGAAAGACAAGCTGTGAGTGAGAGAGAGATAAAGAGAAGATGTGAGTTAGAGAGAGACAGAGAAAGAGAAGCTTGAGTGAGAGAGAGAGAGAAGCTGTGAGTGTGAGAGAGATAGAGATAGAGATGCTGTGAGTGAGAGAGAGATAAAGAGAAGCTGTGAGTTAGAGAGAGACAGAGAAAGAGAAGCTTGAGTGAGAGAGAGAAAGAGAAGCTGTGAGTGAGAGAGTGAGAGAAAGAGAAGCTGTGAGTGAGAGAGAGAGAGAGAGAGAAAAGCTGTGAGTGAGGGAGTGAGAGAAAGAGAAGCTGTGAGTGAGAGAGAGAGAAAGAAAGAGAAGCTGTGAGTGTGAGAGAGAGGGTGAAAGAGAAGCTGTGATTGTGAGAGAGAGGGAGAAAAAGGGAAGCTGTGAGTGAGAGTGAGAGAGAGAGAGAAGCTGTGACAGTGGGAGAGAGTGAGAGAGAAAGAGAAGCTGTGAGTGAGAGAGAAAGAAAGAGAAGCTATGAGCGAGAGAGAGAGAGAGAGAAGCTGTGAGTGAGAGAGAGAGGGAAAGAGAAGCTGTGAGTGAGAGAGAGAGACAGAGAAAGAGAAGCTGTGAGTGAGAGAGAGAGAGCTAGAAGCTGTGAGTGAGTGAGTGAGTGAGAGAAAGAGAAGCTGTGCGTGTGTGAGAGAGAGAAAGAGAAGCTGTGAGTGAGAGAGAGATAAAGAGAAGCTGTGAGTTAGAGAGAGAGAGAAAGAGAAGCTGTGAGTGAGAGAGAGAGAGAGAGAAAAAGAGAATCTGTGAGTGAGAGAGAGAGAGAAGCTGTGAGTGAGAGAGAGAAAGAGAAGCTGTGAATGAGAGAGAGAGAGAGAGAAAGAGAAGCTGTGAGTGAGAGAGAGATAAAGAGAAGCTGTGAGTGAGAGAGAGATAAAGAGAAGATGTGAGTTAGAGAGAGACAGAGAAAGAGAAGCTGTGAGTTAGAGAGAGAAAGAGAAGCTGTGAGTGAGAGAGAGAGAAGCTGTGAGTGAGAGAGAGAGTGAAAGAGAAGCTGTGTGTGTGAGAGAGAGAAAGAGAAGCTGTGAGTGAGAGAGAGAGAGAAGCTGTGAGTGAGAGAGAGAGTGAGAAAGAGAAGCTGTGAGTGTGAGAGAGAAAGAGAAAGAGAAGCTGTGAGTGAGTGAGAGAGAGATAAAGAGAAGCTGTGAGTGATAGAGAGAGATAAAGAGAAGCTGTGAGAGATAGAAAGAGAAGCTGTGAGTGAGAGAGAGAGAGAAAGAGAAGCTGTGAGTGAGTGAGAGAGAGAAGCTGTGATTGAAAGAGAAAGAAAGAAAGAGAAGCTGTGAGTGAGAGAGAGAGAGAGAAAGAGAAGCTGTGAGTGAGAGAGAGAGAGAAAGAAAGAGAAGCTGTGTGAGAGAGAGAAGCTGTGAGTGAGAGAGAGAGGGAGAAAGAGAAGATGTGAGTGAGAGAGAGAGAAAGAGAAGCTGTGAGTGAGAGAGAGAGAGAGAAATTGAAGATGTGAGTGAGAGAGTGAGAGAGAGAAAGAGGTGTGAGTGAGAGAGAGAGAAGCTGTGTGTGAGGGAGTGAAAGAGAAACTATGACTGAGAGAGAGAGATAAAGACAAGCTGTGAGTTAGAGAGAGACAGAGAAAGAGAAGCTGTGAGTGAGTGAGAGAGAGAGAAGCTGTGAGTGAGAAAGAGAGAGAAGCTGTGAGTGAGAGAGAGAGAGAGAAAGAGAAGATGTGAGTGAGAGAGAGAAAGAGAACTTGTGAGTGAGAGAGAGAGAGAGAGAGAGAGAGAAGCTGTGTGTGTGTGAGAGAGAGAGAAGGAGATGTGAGAGAGAGAGAGAAAGAGAAACTGTGAGTGAGAGAGAGAGAGAAAGAAAGAGAAGCTGTGAGTGAGAGAGAGATAAAGAGAAGCTGTGAGTTAGAGAGAGACAGAGAAAGAGAAGCTGTGAGTGAGAGAGAGAGAGAAAGAGAAGCTGTGAGTGAGAGAGAGAGAGAAAGAGAAGCTGTGAGTGTGAGAGAGAGAGAGATAGAGAAGCTGTGAGTGAGAGAGAGAGAGAGAAAGAAAAGCTGTGAGTGAGGGAGTGAGAGAAAGAGAAGCTGTGAGTGAGAGAGAGAGAAAGAAAGAGAAGCTGTGAGTGAGAGAGAGAGGGTGAAAGAGAAGCTGTGATTGTGAGAGAGAGAGAGAAGCTGTGAGTGAGAGAGAGAGTGAGAAGATGTGAGTGTGAGAGAGAAAGAGAAAGAGAAGCTGTGAGTGAGTGAGAGAGAGATAAAGAGAAGCTGTGAGTGATAGAGAGAGATAAAGAGAAGCTGTGAGAGAGAGAAAGAGAAGCTGTGAGTGAGAGAGAGAGAGAAAGAGAAGCTGTGAGTGAGTGAGAGAGAGAAGCTGTGAGTGACAGAGAGAGAAGCTGTGATTGAGAGAGAAAGAAAGAAAGAGAAGCTGTGAGTGAGAGAGAGAGAGAGAAAGAGAAGCTGTGAGTGAGAGAGAGAGAGAAAGAAAGAGAAGCTGTGTGAGAGAGAGAAGCTGTGAGTGAGAGAGAGAGGGAGAAAGAGAAGATGTGAGTGAGAGAGAGAGAGAAAGAGAAGCTGTGAGTGAGAGAGAGAGAAATTGAAGATGTGAGTGAGAGAGTGAGAGAGAGAAAGAGGTGTGAGTGAGAGAGAGAGAGAAGCTGTGTGTGAGGGAGAGAAAGAGAAACTATGACTGAGAGAGAGAGATAAAGACAAGCTGTGAGTTAGAGAGAGACAGAGAAAGAGAAGCTGTGAGTGAGTGAGAGAGAGAGAAGCTGTGAGTGAGAAAGAGAGAGAAGCTGTGAGTGAGAGAGAGAGAGAGAAAGAGAAGATGTGAGTGAGAGAGAGAAAGAGAACTTGTGAGTGAGAGAGAGAGAGAAGCTGTGTGAGAGAGAGAGAGAGAGAAGGAGATGTGAGTGAGAGAGAGAAAGAGAAACTGTGAGTGAGAGAGAGAGAGAAAGAAAGAGAAGCTGTGAGTGAGAGAGAGATAAAGAGAAGCTGTGAGTTAGAGAGAGACAGAGAAAGAGAAGCTGTGAGTGAGAGAGAGAGAGAAAGAGAAGCTGTGAGTGAGAGAGAGAGAGAAAGAGAAGCTGTGAGTGTGTGAGAGAGAGAGAGATAGAGAAGCTGTGAGTGAGAGAGAGAGAGAGAAAGAAAAGCTGTGAGTGAGGGAGTGAGAGAAAGAGAAGCTGTGAGTGAGAGAGAGAGAAAGAAAGAGAAGCTGTGAGTGAGAGAGAGAGGGTGAAAGAGAAGCTGTGATTGTGAGAGAGAGAGAGAAGCTGTGAGTGAGAGAGAGAGTGAGAAGATGTGAGTGTGAGAGAGAAAGAGAAAGAGAAGCTGTGAGTGAGTGAGAGAGAGATAAAGAGAAGCTGTGAGTGATAGAGAGAGATAAAGAGAAGCTGTGAGAGAGAGAAAGAGAAGCTGTGAGTGAGAGAGAGAGAGAAAGAGAAGCTGTGAGTGAGTGAGAGAGAGAAGCTGTGAGTGAGAGAGAGAGAGAAGCTGTGATTGAGAGAGAGAGAAAGAAAGAGAAGCTGTGAGTGAGAGAGAGAGAGAAAGAGAAGCTGTGAGTGAGAGAGAGAGAGAGAGAAGCTGTGAGTGAGAGAGAGAGAGAAAGAAAGAGAAGCTGTGTGTGAGAGAGAAGCTGTGAGTGAGAGAGAGAGGGAGAAAGAGAAGATGTGAGTGAGAGAGAGAGAGAAAGAGAAGCTGTGAGTGAGAGAGAGAGAGAGAGAGAGAAGCTGTGAGTGAGAGAGAGAGAAAGAGAAACTATGACTGAGAGAGAGAGATTAAGACAAGCTGTGAGTTAGAGAGAGACAGAGAAAGAGAAGCTGTGAGTGAGTGAGAGAGAGAGAAGCTGTGAGTGAGAAAGAGAGAGAAGCTGTGAGTGAGAGAGAGAGAGAGAAAGAGAAGATGTGAGTGAGAGAGAGAAAGAGAACCTGTGAGTGAGAGAGAGAGAGAAAGAGAGAGAAGCTGTGCGTGAGAGAGAGAGAGAAAGAGATGTGAGTGAGAGAGAGAAAGAGAACCTGTGAGTGAGAGAGAGAGAGAGAAAGAAAGAGAAGCTGTGAGTGAGAGAGAGATAAAGAGAAGCTGTGAGTTAGAGTGAGACAGAGAAAGAGAAGCTGTGAGTGAGAGAGAGAGAGAGAAAGAGAAGCTGTGAGTGAGAGAGAGAGAGAAAGAGAAGCTGTGAGTGTGAGAGAGAGAGAGATAGAGAAGCTGTGAGTGAGAGAGAGAGAGAAAGAAAAGCTGTGAGTGAGGGAGTGAGAGAAAGAGAAGCTGTGAGTGAGAGAGAGAGGGAGAAAGAGAAGATGTGAGTGAGAGAGAGAGAGAAAGAGAAGCTGTGAGTGAGAGAGAGAGAGAGAGAGAGAAGCTGTGAGTGAGAGAGAGAGAAAGAGAAACTATGACTGAGAGAGAGAGATTAAGACAAGCTGTGAGTTAGAGAGAGACAGAGAAAGAGAAGCTGTGAGTGAGTGAGAGAGAGAGAAGCTGTGAGTGAGAAAGAGAGAGAAGCTGTGAGTGAGAGAGAGAGAGAGAAAGAGAAGATGTGAGTGAGAGAGAGAAAGAGAACCTGTGAGTGAGAGAGAGAGAGAAAGAGAGAGAAGCTGTGCGTGAGAGAGAGAGAGAAAGAGATGTGAGTGAGAGAGAGAAAGAGAACCTGTGAGTGAGAGAGAGAGAGAGAAAGAAAGAGAAGCTGTGAGTGAGAGAGAGATAAAGAGAAGCTGTGAGTTAGAGTGAGACAGAGAAAGAGAAGCTGTGAGTGAGAGAGAGAGAGAGAAAGAGAAGCTGTGAGTGAGAGAGAGAGAGAAAGAGAAGCTGTGAGTGTGAGAGAGAGAGAGATAGAGAAGCTGTGAGTGAGAGAGAGAGAGAAAGAAAAGCTGTGAGTGAGGGAGTGAGAGAAAGAGAAGCTGTGAGTGAGAGAGAGAGAATGAAAGAGAAGCTGTGAGTGAGAGAGAGAGGGTGAAAGAGAAGCTGTGATTGTGAGAGAGAGGGAGAAAAAGGGAAGCTGTGAGTGAGCGTGAGAGAGAGAGAAGCTGTGACAGTGGGAGAGAGAGAGAGAGAAAGCGAAGCTGTGAGTGAGAGAGAGAGAAAGAAAGAGAAGCTATGAGCGAGAGAGAGAGAGAAAGAAGCTGTGAGTGAGAGAGAGAGGGAAAGAGAAGCTGTGAGTGAGAGAGAGAGACAGAGAAAGAGAAGCTGTGAGTGAGAGAGAGAGCTAGAAGCTGTGAGTGAGTGAGAGAGAGAAAGAGAAGCTGTGCATGTGAGAGAGAGAGAAAGAGAAGCTGTGAGTGAGAGAGAGATAAAGAGAAGCTGTGAGTGAGAGAGAGAGAGAAAGAGAAGCTGTGAGTGAGAGAGAGAGAGAGAAAGAGAAGCTGTGAGTAAGAGAGAGAGAAAGAGAAGCTGTGAGTGAGAGAGGGATAAAGAGAAGCTGTGAGTTAGAGAGAGACAGAGAAAGAGAAGCTGTGAGAGAGAGAAAGAGAAGCTGTGAGAGAGAGAGAGAGAAGCTGTGAGTAAGAGAGAGAGAAAGAGAAGATGTTAGTGAGAGAGTGTGAGAGAGAAAGAGAAGCTGTGAGTGAGAGAGAGAGAAGCTGTGAGTGAGAGAGAGAGTGAAAGAGAAGCTGTGAGAGAGAGAGAGAAAGAGAAGCTGTGAGTGAGAGAGAGAGAAGCTGTGAGTGAGAGAGAGAGAGAAGATGTGAGTGTGAGAGAGAAAGAGAAAGAGAAGCTGTGAGTGAGTGAGAGAGAGATAAAGAGAAGCTGTGAGTGATAGAGAGAGATAAAGAGAAGCTGTGAGAGAGAGAAAGAGAAGCTGTGAGTGAGAGAGAGAGAGAAAGAGAAGCTGTGAGTGAGTGAGAGAGAGAAGCTGTGAGTGAGAGAGAGAGAGAAGCTGTGATTGAGAGAGAAAGAAAGAAAGAGAAGCTGTGAGTGAGAGAGAGAGAGAGAAAGAGAAGCTGTGAGTGAGAGAGAGAGAGAGAGAAGCTGTGAGTGAGAGAGAGAGAGAAAGAAAGAGAAGCTGTGTGTGTGAGAGAAGCTGTGAGTGAGAGAGAGAGGGAGAAAGAGAAGATGTGAGTGAGAGAGAGAGAGAAAGAGAAGGTGTGAGTGAGTGAGAGAGAGAGAAAGTGAAGATGTGAGTGAGAGAGTGAGAGAGAGAAAGAGGTGTGAGTGAGAGAGAGAGAGAAGCTGTGAGTGAGAGAGAGAGAAAGAGAAACTATGACTGAGAGAGAGAGATAAAGACAAGCTGTGAGTTAGAGAGAGACAGAGAAAGAGCTGTGAGTGAGAGAGAGAGAGAGAAGCTGTGAGTGAGAGAGAGAGAGAAGCTGTGATTGAGAGAGAAAGAAAGAAAGAGAAGCTGTGAGTGAGAGAGAGAGAGAGAGAAAGAGAAGCTGTGAGTGAGAGAGAGAGAGAGAAGCTGTGAGTGAGAGAGAGAGAGAAAGAAAGAGAAGCTGTGTGTGAGAGAGAAGCTGTGAGTGAGAGAGAGAGGGAAAAAGAGAAGATGTGAGTGAGAGAGAGAGAGAAAGAGAAGCTGTGAGTGAGTGAGAGAGAGAGAAAGTGAAGATGTGAGTGAGAGAGTGAGAGAGTGAGAGAGAGAAAGAGGTGTGAGTGAGAGAGAGAGAGAAGCTGTGAGTGAGAGAGAGAGAAAGAGAAACTATGACTGAGAGAGAGAGATAAAGACAAGCTGTGAGTTAGAGAGAGACAGAGAAAGAGAAGCTGTGAGTGAGAGAGAGAGAGAGAAGCTGTGAGTGAGAGAGAGAAGCTGTGAGTGAGAGAGAGATAGAAGCTGTGAGTGAGAGAAAAAGAAAGAAAGAGAAGATGTGAGTGAGAGAGATAGAGAAGATGTGAGTGAGAGAGACAGGGATAAAGAGAAGCTGTGAGTGAGAGAGAGAGAGAAAGAAAGAGAAGCTGTGAGTGAGAGAGAGAGAGAAGCTGTGAGTGAGAGAGAGAGGGAGAAAGAGAAACTGTGAGTGAGAGAGAGAGAGAGAGAAAGAGAAGCTGTGAGTGTGAGAGAGAGAGAAGATGTGAGTGAGAGAGTGAGAGAGAGAAAGAGGTGTGAGTGAGAGAGAGAGAGAAAGAGAAGCTGTGAGTGAGAGAGAGAATGAAAGAGAAGCTGTGACTGAGAGAGAGAGATAAAGACAAGCTGTGAGTTAGAGAGAGACAGAGAAAGAAAAGTTGTGAGTGAGATAGAGAGAGAGTAGCTGTGAGTGAGAAAGAGAGAGAAGCTGTGAGTAAGAGAGAGAGAAAGAGAAGATGTGAGTGAGAGAGAGAAAGAGAAACTGTGAGTGAGAGAGAGAAAGAAAGAAAGAGAAGCTGTGAGTGAGAGATAGAGAGAAAGAGAAACTGTGACTGAGAGAGAGATAAAGACAAGCTGTGAGTTAGAGAGAGACAGAGAAAGAGAAGCTGTGAGTGAGAGAGAGAGAGAGAAGCTGTGAGTGAGAGAGAGAGAGAAAGAGAAGATGTGAGTGAGAGAGAGAAAGAGAACCTTTGAGTGAGAGAGAGAGAGAAAGAAAGAGAAGCTGTGAGTGAGAGAGAGAGATAAAGAGAAGCTGTGAGAGAGAGACAGAGAAAGAGAAGCTGTGAGTGAGAGAGAGAGAAAGAGAAGCTGTCAGTGAGAGAGAGATAAAGAGAAGCTGTGAGTGAGAGATAGAGAAAGAGAAGCTGTGAGTGAGAGAGAGAGAGAGAAAGAAAGAGAAGCTGTGAGTGAGAGAGAAAGAAGCTTTGAGTGAGTGAGAGAGGGAGAAAGTGAAGAGGTGAGTGAGAGAGAGAGAATAAGAGAAGCTGTGAGTGCGAGAGAGAGAGAAAAAGAGAATCTGTGAGTAAGAGAGAGAGAGAGAAGCTGTGAGTGAGAGAGAGAGAGATAGAAGCTGAGAGTGAGAGAGAGAAAGAGAAGCTGTGAGTGAGAGAGAGAGAGAAAGAGAAGCTGTGAGTAAGAGAGAGGCAGAGAAAGAGAAGCTGTGAGTGAGAGAGAGAGAAAGAGAAGCTGTGTGTGTGAGAGAGAGAGAAGATGTGAGTGAGAGAGAGAGAGAGAAAGAGAAGATGTTAGTAAGAGAGTGAGAGAGAGAAAGAGAACCTGTGAGTGAGAGAGAGAGAGAGAAGCTGTGAGTGAGAGAGAGAGAAGGTGTGAGGAGAGAGAGAGAGAAGATGTGAGTGTGAGAGAGAAAGAGAAAGAGAAGCTTTGAGTGAGTGAGAGAGAGAGATAAAGAGAAGCTGTGAGTGATAGAGAGAGATAAAGAGAAGCTGTGAGTGAGAGAGAGAAGCTGTGAGTGAGAGAGAGAGATAAAGAGAAGCTGTGAGTGAGAGTGAAAGAAAGAAAGAGAAGATGTGAGTGAGAGAGAAAGAGAAGATGTGAGTGAGAGAGACAGAGAGAAAGAGAAGCTGTGAGTGAGAGAGAGAGAGAAAGAAAGAGAAGCTGTGAGTGAGAGAGAGAGAGAAGCTGTGAGTGAGAGAGAGAGGGAGAAAGAGACGCTGTGAGTGAGAGAGAGAGAGTGAGAAAGAGAAGCTGTGAGTGAGAGAGAGAGAGAGAGAAGATGTGAGTGAGAGAGTGAGAGAGAGAAAGAGGTGTGAGTGAGAGAGAGAGAGAAAGAGAAGCTGTGAGTGAGAGAGAGAATGAAAGAGAAGCTGTGACTGAGAGAGAGAGATAAAGACAAGCTGTGAGTTAGAGAGAGACAGAGAAAGATAAGTTGTGAGTGAGATAGAGAGAGAGTAGCTGTGAGTGAGAAAGAGAGAGAAACTGTGAGTGAGAGAGAGAGAGAGAGAGAAAGAGAAGATGTGAGTGAGAGAGAAAGAGAAACTGTGAGTGAGAGAGAGAGAGAAAGAAAGAGAAGCTGTGAGTGAGAGAGAGAGAGAAAGAGAAGCTGTGAGTAAGAGAGAGGCAGAGAAAGAGAAGCTGTGAGTGAGAGAGAGAGAGAAAGAGAAGCTGTGTGTGTGAGAGAGAGAGAAGCTGTGAGTGAGAGAGAGAGAGAGAAAGAGATGTTAGTAAGAGAGTGAGAGAGAGAAAGAGAACCTGTGAGTGAGAGAGAGAGAGAGAAGCTGTGAGTGAGAGAGAGAGAAGGTGTGAGGAGAGAGAGAGAGAAGATGTGTGAGAGAGAAAGAGAAAGAGAAGCTTTGAGTGAGTGAGAGAGAGAGATAAAGAGAAGCTGTGAGTGAGAGAGAGAGATAAAGAGAAGCTGTGAGTGAGAGAGAGAAGCTGTGAGTGAGAGAGATAGATAGAAGCTGTGAGTGAGAGTGAAAGAAAGAAAGAGAAGATGTGAGTGAGAGAGAAAGAGAAGATGTGAGTGAGAGAGACAGAGAGAAAGAGAAGCTGTGAGTGAGAGAGAGAGAGAAAGAAAGAGAAGCTGTGAGTGAGAGAGAGAGAAGCTGTGAGTGAGAGAGAGAGGGAGAAAGAGACGCTGTGAGTGAGAGTGAGAGAGTGAGAAAGAGAAGCTGTGAGTGAGAGAGAGAGAGAGAGAAGATGTGAGTGAGAGAGTGAGAGAGAGAAAGAGGTGTGAGTGAGAGAGAGAGAGAGAAAGAGAAGCTGTGAGTGAGAGAGAGAATGAAAGAGAAGCTGTGACTGAGAGAGAGAGATAAAGACAAGCTGTGAGTTAGAGAGAGACAGAGAAAGATAAGTTGTGAGTGAGATAGAGAGAGAGTAGCTGTGAGTGAGAAAGAGAGAGAAACTGTGAGTGAGAGAGAGAGAGAGAGAGAAAGAGAAGATGTGAGTGAGAGAGAAAGAGAAACTGTGAGTGAGAGAGAGAGAGAAAGAAAGAGAAGCTGTGAGTGAGAGAGAGATAAAGAGAAGCTGTGAGTTAGAGAGACAGAGAAAGAGAAGCTGTGAGTGAGAGAGAGAGAGAGAAAGAGAAGCTGTGAGTGAGAGAGAGAGAAAGAGAAGCTGTGAGTGAGAGAGAGAGAGAGAAAGAGAAGCTGTCAGAGAGAGAGAAAGAGAGAGATGCTGTGAGTGAGTGAGAGAGAGAAGCTGTGAGTGAGAGTGAGAGGGAGCAAGAGAAGCAGTGAGTGAGAGAGAGAAAGAGAAGCTGTGAGTGAGAGAGAGAGAGAGAAAAAGAGAAGTGAGTGAGAGAGAGAAGCTGTGAGTGAGAGAGAGAGAGCGAAGCTGTGAGAGAGATAGAGAAAGAGAAGCTGTGTGTGTGAGAGAGAGAAAGAGAAGCTGTGAGTGAGAGAGAGATAAAGAGAAGCTGTGAGTTAGAGAGAAACAGTGAAAGAGAAGCTATGAGTGAGAGAGAGAGAGAGAAAGAGAAGCTGTGTGTGTGAGAGAGAGAAGCTGTGAGTGAGAGAGAGAGAGAAAGAGAAGATAGTGAGAGAGAGAGAGAAAGAGAAGCTGTGAGTGAGAGAGAGAAAGAGAGGCTGTGAGTGATAGAGAGAGAGAGAGAAAGAGAATCTGTGATTGAGAGAGAGATAAAGAGAAGCTGTGAGTTAGAGAGAGACAGAGAAAGAGAAGCTGTGAGTGAGAGAGGGAGAGAAAGAGAAGCTGTGAGTGAGAGAGAGAGTAAGAGAAGCTGTGAGTGAGAGAGAGACAGAAGCTTTGAGTGAGAGAGTGAGGGAGTAAGAGAAGCTGTGAGTGAGAGAGAGAAAGAGAAACTGTGAGTGAGAGAGAGAGAGAAAGAAAGAGAAGCTGTGAGTGAGAGATAGAGAGAAAGAGAAACTGTGACTGAGAGAGAGAGATAAAGACAAGCTGTGAGTGAGAGAGAGACAGAGAAAGAGAAGCTGTGAGTGAGAGAGAGAGAGAGAAAGAAGCTGTGAGTGAGAGAGAGAGAGAGAAAGAGAAGATGTGAGTGAGAGAGAGAAAGAAAACCTTTGAGTGAGAGAGAGAGAGAGAGAAAGAGAAGCTGTGAGTGAGAGAGAGAGATAAAGAGAAGCTGTGAGAGAGAGACAGAGAAAGGGAAGCTGTGAGTGAGAGAGAGAGAAAGAGAAGCTGTGAGTGAGAGAGAGATAAATAGAAGCTGTGAGTGAGAGAGAGAGAAAGAGAAGCTGTGAGTGAGAGAGAGAGAGAAAGAAAGAGAAGCTGTGAGTGAGAGAGACAGAAGCTTTGAGTGAGTGAGAGAGGGAGAAAGTGAAGCGGTGAGTGAGAGAGAGAGAATAAGAGAAGCTGTGAGTGCGAGAGAGAGAGAGAAAAAGAGAATCTGTGAGTAAGAGAGAGAGAGAGAAGCTGTGAGTGAGAGAGAGAGAGATAGAAGCTGAGAGTGAGAGAGAGAAAGAGAAGCTGTGAGTGAGAGAGAGAGAGAAAGAGAAGCTGTGAGTAAGAGAGAGGCAGAGAAAGGGAAGCTGTGAGTGAGAGAGAGAGAGAGAAAGAGAAGCTGTGTGTGTGTGAGAGAGAGAAGCTGTGAGTGAGAGAGAGAGAGAGAAAGAGAAGATGTTAGTAAGAGAGTGAGAGAGAGAAAGAGAACCTGTGAGTGAGAAAGAGAGAGAGAAGCTGTGAGTGAGAGAGAGAGTAGGGGTGAGGAGAGAGAGAGAGAAGATGTGAGTGTGAGAGAGAAAGAGAAAGAGAAGCTTTGAGTGAGTGAGAGAGAGAGATAAAGAGAAGCTGTGAGTGATAGAGAGAGATAAAGAGAAGCTGTGAGTGAGAGAGAAGCTGTGAGTGAGAGAGAGAGAAAAAAGAATGTGAGTGAGAGAGAGAAGCTGTGAGTGTGAGAGAGAGATAGAAGCTGTGAGTGAGAGAGAAAGAAAGAAAGAGAAGATGTGAGTGAGAGAGAAAGAGAAGATGTGAGTGAGAGAGAGAGAGAAAGAGAAGATAGTGAGAGAGAGAGAGAAAGAGAAGCTGTGAGTGAGAGAGAGAAAGAGAGGCTGTGAGTGATAGAGAGAGAGAGAGAAAGAGAATCTGTGATTGAGAGAGAGAGAAAGAGAAGCTGTGAGTTAGAGAGAGACAGAGAAAGAGAAGCTGTGAGTGAGAGAGAGAGAGAAAGAGAAGCTGTGAGTGAGAGAGAGAGTAAGAGAAGCTGTGAGTGAGAGAGAGACAGAAGCTGTGAGTGAGAGAGTGAGGGAGTAAGAGAAGCTGTGAGTGAGAGAGAGAAAGAGAAACTGTGAGTGAGAGAGAGAGAGAAAGAAAGAGAAGCTGTGAGTGAGAGATAGAGAGAAAGAGAAACTGTGACTGAGAGAGAGAGATAAAGACAAGCTGTGAGTTAGAGAGAGACAGAGAAAGAGAAGCTGTGAGTGAGAGAGAGAGAGAGAGAAGCTGTGAGTGAGAGAGAGAGAGAAAGAGAAGATGTGAGTGAGAGAGAGAAAGAGAACCTTTGAGTGAGAGAGAGAGAGAGAGAAAGAAAGAGAAGCTGTGAGTGAGAGAGAGAGATAAAGGGAAGCTGTGAGAGAGAGACAGAGAAAGAGAAGCTGTGAGTGAGAGAGAGAGAAAGAGAAGCTGTGAGTGAGAGAAGAAGAGATAGAAGCTGAGAGTGAGAGAGAGAAAGAGAAGCTGTGAGTGAGAGAGAGAGAGAAAGAGAAGCTGTGAGTAAGAGAGAGGAAGAGAAAGAGAAGCTGTGAGTGAGAGAGAGAGAGAAAGAGTAGCTGTGTGTGTGAGAGAGAGAGAGAAGCTGTGAGTGAGAGAGAGAGAGAGAAAGAGAAGATGTTAGTAAGAGAGTGAGAGAGAGAAAGAGAACCTGTGAGTGAGAAAGAGAGAGAGAAGCTGTGAGTGAGAGAGAGAGAAGGTGTGAGGAGAGAGAGAGAAGATGTGAGTGTGAGAGAGAAAGAGAAAGAGAAGCTTTGAGTGAGTGAGAGAGAGAGATAAAGAGAAGCTGTGAGTGATAGAGAGAGATAAAGAGAAGCTGTGAGTGAGAGAGAGAGAAGCTGTGAGTGAGAGAGAGAGAAAAAGAAGCTGTGAGTGAGAGAGAGAAGCTGTGAGTGTGAGAGAGAGATAGAAGCTGTGAGTGAGAGAGAAAGAAAGAAAGAGAAGATGTGAGTGAGAGAGAAAGAGAAGATGTGAGTGAGAGAGACAGAGAGAAAGAGAAGCTGTGAGTGAGAGAGAGAGAGAAAGAAAGAGAAGCTGTGAGTGAGAGAGATAGAGAAGCTGTGAGTGAGAGAGAGATTGAGAAAGAGAAGCTGTGAGTGAGAGAGAGAGTAAGAAAGAGAAGCTGTGAGAGAGAGAGAGAGAAGATGTGAGTGAGAGAGTGAGAGAGAGAAAGAGGTGTGAGTGAGAGAGAGAGAGAGAGAAAGAGAAGCTGTGAGTGAGAGAGAGAATGAAAGAGAAGCTGTGACTGAGAGAGAGAGATAAAGACAAGCTGTGAGTTAGAGAGAGACAGAGAAAGATAAGTTGTGAGTGAGATAGCGAGAGAGTAGCTGTGAGTGAGAAAGAGAGAGAAACTGTGAGTGAGAGAGAGAGAGAGAAAGAGAAGATGTGAGTGAGAGAGAGAAAGAGAAACTGTGAGTGAGAGAGAGAGAGAAAGAAAGAGAAGCTGTGAGTGAGAGAGAGATAAAGAGAAGCTGTGAGACAGAGAAAGAGAAGCTGTGAGTGAGAGAGAGAGAAGCTGTGAGTGAGAGAGAGAGAGAAAAAGAAGCTGTGAGTGAGAGAGAGAAGCTGTGAGTGTGAGAGAGAGATAGAAGCTGTGAGTGAGAGAGAAAGAAAGAAAGAGAAGATGTGAGTGAGAGAGAAAGAGAAGATGTGAGTGAGAGACTGAGAGAAAGAGAAGCTGTGAGTGAGAGAGAGAGAGAAAGAAAGAGAAGCTGTGAGTGAGAGAGATAGAGAAGCTGTGAGTGAGAGAGAGAGGGAGAAAGAGAAGCTGTGAGTGAGAGAGAGAGAGTAAGAAAGAGAAGCTGTGAGAGAGAGAGAGAGAAGATGTGAGTGAGAGAGTGAGAGAGAGAAAGAGGTGTGAGTGAGAGAGAGAGAGAGAGAGAAAGAGAAGCTGTGAGTGAGAGAGAGAATGAAAGAGAAGCTGTGACTGAGAGAGAGAGATAAAGACAAGCTGTGAGTTAGAGAGAGACAGAGAAAGATAAGTTGTGAGTGAGATAGCGAGAGAGTAGCTGTGAGTGAGAAAGAGAGAGAAACTGTGAGTGAGAGAGAGAGAGAGAAAGAGAAGATGTGAGTGAGAGAGAGAAAGAGAAACTGTGAGTGAGAGAGAGAGAGAAAGAAAGAGAAGCTGTGAGTGAGAGAGAGATAAAGAGAAGCTGTGAGACAGAGAAAGAGAAGCTGTGAGTGAGAGAGAGAGAGAAAGAGAAGCTGTGAGTGAGAGAGAGAGAGAGAAAGAGAAGCTGTGAGTGAGAGAGAGAGAGAAGGAGAAGCTGTCAGAGAGAGAGAGAAAGAGAGAGATGCTGTGAGTGAGTGAGAGAGAGAAGCTGTGAGTGAGAGTGAGAGGGAGCAAGAGAAGCGGTGAGTGAGAGAGAGAAAGAGAAGCTGTGAGTGAGAGAGAGAGAGAGAAAAAGAGAAGATGTGAGTGAGAGAGAGAAGCTGTGAGTGAGAGAGAGAGAGCGAAGCTGTGAGAGAGATAGAGAAAGAGAAGCTGTGTGTGTGTGAGAGAGAAAGAGAAGCTGTGAGTGAGAGAGAGAGAAAGAGAAGATAGTGAGAGAGAGAGAGAAAGAGAAGCTGTGAGTGAGAGAGAGAAAGAGAGGCTGTGAGTGATAGAGAGAGAGAGAGAAAGAGAATCTGTGATTGAGAGAGAGATAAAGAGAAGCTGTGAGTTAGAGAGAGACAGAGAAAGAGAAGCTGTGAGTGAGAGAGAGAGAGAAAGAGAAGCTGTGAGTGAGGGAGAGAGTAAAAGAAGCTGTGAGTGAGAGAGAGACAGAAGCTGTGAGTGAGAGAGTGAGGGAGTAAGAGAAGCTGTGAGTGAGAGAGAGAGAGAAAGAAAAGCTGTGAATGAGAGAGAGAAGCTTTGAGTGAGAGAGAGAGAAAGAGAAGCTGTGAGTGAGAGAGAGAGAAAGAGAAGCTGTGAGTGTGAGAGAGAGTGAGAAAAAGGCAAGCTGTGAGTGAGACTGAGAGAGAGAGAAGCTGTGAGAGTGGGAGAGAGAGAGAGAGAAAGAGAAGGTGTGAGTGAGAGATAGAGAAAGAAAGAGAAGCTATGCGTGAGAGAGAGAGAAGCTGTGAGTGAGAGAGAGAGAGAAAGAGAAGCGGTGAGTGAGAGAGAGAATGAAAGAGAAGCTGTGACTGAGAGAGAGAGATAAAGACAAGCTGTGAGTTAGAGAGAGACAGAGAAAGAGAAGCTGTGAGTGAGATAGAGAGAGTAGCTGTGAGTGAGAAAGAGAGAGAAGCTGTGAGTGAGAGAGAGAGAGAGAGAAAGAGAGAAAGAGAAGATGTGAGTGAGAGAGAGAAAGAGAAACTGTGAGTGAGAGAGAGAGAGAAAGAAAGAGAAGCTGTGAGTGAGAGTGAGATAAAGAGAAGCTGTGAGAGAGAGACAGAGAAAGAGAAGCTGTGAGTGAGAGAGAGAGAAAAAAAGAGAAGATGAGAGTGAGAGAGAGAGAGAGAAAGAGAAGCTGTCAGAGAGAGACAGAAAGAAAGAGATGCTGTGAGTGAGTGAGAGAGAGAAGCTGTGAGTGAGAGAGAGAGGGAGCAAGAGAAGCGGAGAGTGAGAGAGAGAGAGAAAGAGAAGCTGTGAGTGAGAGAGAGAGAGAGAAAAAGAGAAGATGTGAGTGAGTGAGAGAGAGAGAAGCTGTGAGTGAGAGAGAGAGAGAGCGAAGCTGTGAGAGAGATAGAGAAAGAGAAGCTGTGAGTGTGAGAGAGAGAAAGAGAAGCTGTGAGTGAGAGAGAGATAAAGAGAAGCTGTGTGTTAGAGAGAAACAGTGAAAGAGAAGCTATGAGTGAGAGATAGAGAGAAAGAGAAGCTGTGTGTGTGTGACCGAGAGAAGCTGTGTGTGAGAGAGAGAGAAAGAGAAGATAGTGAGAGAGTGAGAGAGAAAGAGAAGCTGTGAGTGATAGAGAGAGAGAAGCTGTGAGTGAGAGAGCGAGAGAGAAAGAGAAGCTGTGAGTTAGAGAGAAACAGAGAAAGAGAAGCTGTGAGTGAGAGAGAGAGAGAGAAAGAGAAGCTATGTGTGTGTGAGAGAGAGAAGCTGTGAGTGAGAGAGAGAGAAAGAGAAGATGTTAGTAAGAGAGAGAGAAAGAGAAGCTGTGAGTGAGAGAGAGAGAAAGAGAAGCTGTGAGTGAGAGAGAGAGAAAGAAAGAGAAGCTGTGAGTGAGAGAGAGAGAAGCTTTGAGTGAGAGAGAAAGGGAGAAAGTGAAGCGGTAAGTGAGACAGAGAGAAAAAGAGAAGCTGTGAGTGCGAGAGAGAGAGAGAAAGAGAATCTGTGAGTAAGAGAGAGAGAGAGAAGCTGTGAGTGAGAGAGAGAGAGATAGAAGCTCTGAGTGAGAGAGAGAAAGAGAAGCTGTGAGTGAGAGAGAGACAGAGAAAGAGAAGCTGTGAGAGAGAGAGAGAGAAGCTGTGAGTGAGAGAGAGAGAAAGAGAAGCTGTGAGTGAGAGAGAGAGAGAGAAAGAAAGAGAAGCTGTGAGTGAGAGAGAGAGAAAGAGAAGCTGTGAGTGAGAGAGAGATAAAGAGAAGCTGTGAGTTAGTGAGAAACAGTGAAAGAGAAGCTATGAGTGAGAGAGAGAGAGAAAGAGTAGCTGTGTGTGTGTGTGAGAGAGAAGCTGTGAGTGAGAGAGTGAGAGAGAAAGAGAAGCTGTGAGTTAGAGAGAAACAGAGAAAGAGAAGATGTGAGTGAGAGAGAGAAAGAGAAACTGTGAGTGAGAGAGAGAGAGAAAGAAAGAGAAGCTGTGAGTGAGAGAGAGATAAAGAGAAGCTGTGAGTTAGAGAGACAGAGAAAGAGAAGCTGTGAGTGAGAGAGAGAGAAAAAGAGAAGCTGAGAGTGAGAGAGAGAGAGAGAAAGAGAAGCTGTGAGTGAGAGAGAGAGTGAGAAAGAGAAGCTGTCAGAGAGAGAGAAAGAAAGAGATGCTGTGAGTGAGTGAGAGAGAGAAGCTGTGAGTGAGAGAGAGAGGGAGCAAGAGAAGCGGAGAGTGAGAGAGAGAGAGAAAGAGAAGCTGTGAGTGAGTGAGAGAGAGAGAGAAGCTGTGAGTGAGAGAGAGAGAGAGCGAAGCTGTGAGAGAGATAGAGAAAGAGAAGCTGTGAGTGAGAGAGAGAGAAAGAGAAGCTGTGAGTGAGAGAGAGATAAAGAGAAGCTGTGAGTTAGAGAGAAACAGTGAAAGAGAAGCTATGAGTGAGTGAGAGAGAAAGTGAAGCTGTGTGTGTGTGAGAGAGAGTAGCTGTGTGAGAGAGAGAGAGAAAGAGAAGATAGTGAGAGAGTGAGAGAGAAAGAGAAGCTGTGAGTGATAGAGAGAGAGAAGCTGTGAGTGAGAGAGCGAGAGAGAAAGAGAAGCTGTGAGTTAGAGAGAAACAGAGAAAGAGAAGCTGTGAGTGAGAGAGAGAGAAGCTGTGTGTGTGAGAGAGAGAAGCTGTGAGTGAGAGAGAGAGAAAGAGAAGATGTTAGTGAGAGAGAGAGAAAGAGAAGCTGTGAGTGAGAGAGAGAGAAAGAGAAGCTGTGAGTGAGAGAGAGAGAAAGAGAGAGAAGCTGTGAGTGAGAGAGAGAGAAGCTTTGAGTGAGAGAGAGAGGGAGAAAGTGAAGCGGTGAGTGAGAGAGAGAGAAAAAGAGAAGCAGTGAGTGCGAGAGAGAGAGAGAGAAAGAGAATCTGTGAGTAAGAGAGAGAGAGAAGCTGTGAGTGAGAGAGAGATAGAAGCTCTGAGTGAGAGAGAGAGAGAGAGAGAAAGAAAGAGAAGCTGTGAGTGAGAGAGAGAGAGAGAAGCTGTGAGTGAGAGATAAAGAGAAGCTGTGAGTTAGAGAGAAACAGTGAAAGAGAAGCTGTGAGTGAGAGAGAGAGAGAAAGAGAAGCTTTGTGTGTGTGAGAGAGAGAAGCTGTGAGTGAGAGAGAGAGAGAAAGAGAAGAGAGTGAGAGAGTGAGAGAGAAAGAGAAGCTGTGAGTGATAGAGAGAGAAAAGCTGTGAGTGAGAGAGCGAGAGAGAAAGAGAAGCTGTGAGTTAGAGAGAAACAGAGAAAGAGAAGCTGTGAGTGAGAGAGAGAGAGAGAAAGAGAAGCTGTGTGTGTGTGAGAGAGAGAAGCTGTGAGTGAGAGAGAGAAAGAGAAGATGTTAGTGAGAGAGAGACAAAGAGAAGCTGTGAGTGAGAGAGAGAGAAAGAGAAGCTGTGAGTGAGAGAGAGAGAGAAAGAAAGAGAAGCTGTGAGTGAGAGAGAGAGAAGCTTTGAGTGTGAGAGAGAGGGAGAAAGTGAAGCGGTGAGTGAGAGAGAGAGAAAAAGAGAAGCTGTGAGTGCGAGAGAGAGAGAGAAAGAGAATCTGTGAGTAAGAGAGAGAGAGAGAAGCTGTGAGTGAGAGAGAGAGAGATAGAAGCTGTGAGTGAGAGAGAGAAAGAGAAGCTGTGAGAGAGAGAGAGAGAGAGAGAGAGAAGCTGTGAGTGAGAGAGAGACAGAGAAAGAGAAGCTGTGAGTGAGAGAGAGAGAAGCTGTGAGTGAGACAGAGAGAAAGAGAAGCTGTGAGTGAGAGTGAGAGAGAAAGAAAGAGAAGCTGTGAGTGAGAGAGAGAAGCTTTGAGTGAGAGAGAGAGAAAGAAAGAGAAGCTGTGAGTGAGAGAGAGAGAGAAGCTTTGAGTGAGAGAGAGAGGGAGAAAGTGAAGCGGTGAGTAAGAGAGAGAGGAAAAGAGAAGCTGTGAGTGCGAGAGAGAGAGAGAGAGAAAGAGAATCTGTGAGTAAGAGAGAGAGAGAAGCTGTGAGTGAGAGAGAGAGATAGAAGCTCTGAGTGAGAGAGAGAGAGAGAGAGAAAGAGAAGCTGTGAGTGAGAGAGAGAGAAAGAGAAGCTGTGAGATAGAGAGAGATAAAGAGAAGCTGTGAGTTAGAGAGAAACAGTGAAAGAGAAGCTATGAGTGAGAGAGAGAGAGAGAGAAAGAGAAGCTTTGTGTGTGAGAGAGAGAGAAGCTGTGAGTGAGAGAGAGAGAGAAAGAGAAGAGAGTGAGAGAGTGAGAGAGAAAGAGAAGCTGTGAGTGATAGAGAGAGAAAAGCTGTGAGTGAGAGAGCGAGAGAGAAAGAGAAGCTGTGAGTTAGAGAGAAACAGAGAAAGAGAAGCTGTGAGTGAGAGAGAGAGAGAAAGAGAAGCTGTGTGTGTGAGAGAGAGAGAAGCTGTGAGTGAGAGAGAGAAAGAGAAGATGTTAGTGAGAGAGAGACAAAGAGAAGCTGTGAGTGAGAGAGAGAGAAAGAGAAGCTGTGAGTGAGAGAGAGAGAGAAAGAAAGAGAAGCTGTGAGTGAGAGAGAGAGAAGCTTTGAGTGTGAGAGAGAGGGAGAAAGTGAAGCGGTGAGTGAGAGAGAGAGAAAAAGAGAAGCTGTGAGTGCGAGAGAGAGAGAGAAAGAGAATCTGTGAGTAAGAGAGAGAGAGAGAAGCTGTGAGTGAGAGAGAGAGAGATAGAAGCTGTGAGTGAGAGAGAGAAAGAGAAGCTGTGAGAGAGAGAGAGAGAGAGAGAGAAGCTGTGAGTGAGAGACAGAGAAAGAGAAGCTGTGAGTGAGAGAGAGAGAAGCTGTGAGTGAGACAGAGAGAAAGAGAAGCTGTGAGTGAGAGTGAGAGAGAAAGAAAGAGAAGCTGTGAGTGAGAGAGAGAAGCTTTGAGTGAGAGAGAGAGAAAGAAAGAGAAGCTGTGAGTGAGAGAGAGAGAAGCTTTGAGTGAGAGAGAGAGGGAGAAAGTGAAGCGGTGAGTAAGAGAAAGAGGAAAAGAGAAGCTGTGAGTGCGAGAGAGAGAGGAGAGAAAGAGAATCTGTGAGTAAGAGAGAGAGAGAAGCTGTGAGTGAGAGAGAGAGATAGAAGCTCTGAGTGAGAGAGAGAGAGAGAGAGAGAAAGAGAAGCTGTGAGTGAGAGAGAGAGAAAGAGAAGCTGTGAGATAGAGAGAGATAAAGAGAAGCTGTGAGTTAGAGAGAAACAGTGAAAGAGAAGCTATGAGTGAGAGAGAGAGAGAGAGAGAGAGAGAAGCTTTGTGTGTGTGAGAGAGAGAAGCTGTGAGTGAGAGAGAGAAAGAGAAGAGAGTGAGAGAGTGAGAGAGAAAGAGAAGCTGTGAGTGATAGAGAGAGAGAAGCTGTGAGTGAGAGAGCGAGAGAGAAAGAGAAGCTGTGAGTTAGAGAGAAACAGAGAAAGAGAAGCTGTGAGTGAGAGAGAGAGAGAAAGAGAAGCTGTGTGTGTGTGTGAGAGAGAAGCTCTGAGTGAGAGAGAGAAAGAGAAGATCTTAGTGAGAGAGAGACAAAGAGAAGCTGTGAGTGAGAGAGAGAGAAAGAGAAGCTGTGAGTGAGAGAGAGAGAAAGAAAGAGAAGCTGTGAGTAAGAGAGAGAGAGAGAAGCTGTGAGTGAGAGAGAGAGAGATAGAAGCTGTGAGTGTGACAGAGAAAGAGAAGCTGTGAGTGAGAGAGAGACAGAGAAAGAGAAGCTGTGAGTGAGAGAGAGAGAGAAGCTGTGAGTGAGACAGAGAGAAAGAGAAGCTGTGAGTGAGAGAGAGAGAGAGAGAGAGAAGCTGTGTGTGAGAGAGAGAAAGAGAAACTATGACTGAGAGAGAGAGATTAAGACAAGCTGTGAGTTAGAGAGAGACAGAGAAAGAGAAGCTGTGAGTGAGTGAGAGAGAGAGAAGCTGTGAGTGAGAAAGAGAGAGAAGCTGTGAGTGAGAGAGAGAGAGAGAAAGAGAAGATGTGAGTGAGAGAGAGAAAGAGAACCTGTGAGTGAGAGAGAGAGAGAAAGAGAGAGAAGCTGTGCGTGAGAGAGAGAGAGAAAGAGATGTGAGTGAGAGAGAGAAAGAGAACCTGTGAGTGAGAGAGAGAGAGAGAAAGAAAGAGAAGCTGTGAGTGAGAGAGAGATAAAGAGAAGCTGTGAGTTAGAGTGAGACAGAGAAAGAGAAGCTGTGAGTGAGAGAGAGAGAGAGAAAGAGAAGCTGTGAGTGAGAGAGAGAGAGAAAGAGAAGCTGTGAGTGTGAGAGAGAGAGAGATAGAGAAGCTGTGAGTGAGAGAGAGAGAGAAAGAAAAGCTGTGAGTGAGGGAGTGAGAGAAAGAGAAGCTGTGAGTGAGAGAGAGAGAATGAAAGAGAAGCTGTGAGTGAGAGAGAGAGGGTGAAAGAGAAGCTGTGATTGTGAGAGAGAGGGAGAAAAAGGGAAGCTGTGAGTGAGCGTGAGAGAGAGAGAAGCTGTGACAGTGGGAGAGAGAGAGAGAGAAAGCGAAGCTGTGAGTGAGAGAGAGAGAAAGAAAGAGAAGCTATGAGCGAGAGAGAGAGAGAAAGAAGCTGTGAGTGAGAGAGAGAGGGAAAGAGAAGCTGTGAGTGAGAGAGAGAGACAGAGAAAGAGAAGCTGTGAGTGAGAGAGAGAGCTAGAAGCTGTGAGTGAGTGAGAGAGAGAAAGAGAAGCTGTGCATGTGAGAGAGAGAGAAAGAGAAGCTGTGAGTGAGAGAGAGATAAAGAGAAGCTGTGAGTGAGAGAGAGAGAGAAAGAGAAGCTGTGAGTGAGAGAGAGAGAGAGAAAGAGAAGCTGTGAGTAAGAGAGAGAGAAAGAGAAGCTGTGAGTGAGAGAGGGATAAAGAGAAGCTGTGAGTTAGAGAGAGACAGAGAAAGAGAAGCTGTGAGAGAGAGAAAGAGAAGCTGTGAGAGAGAGAGAGAGAAGCTGTGAGTAAGAGAGAGAGAAAGAGAAGATGTTAGTGAGAGAGTGTGAGAGAGAAAGAGAAGCTGTGAGTGAGAGAGAGAGAAGCTGTGAGTGAGAGAGAGAGTGAAAGAGAAGCTGTGAGAGAGAGAGAGAAAGAGAAGCTGTGAGTGAGAGAGAGAGAAGCTGTGAGTGAGAGAGAGAGAGAAGATGTGAGTGTGAGAGAGAAAGAGAAAGAGAAGCTGTGAGTGAGTGAGAGAGAGATAAAGAGAAGCTGTGAGTGATAGAGAGAGATAAAGAGAAGCTGTGAGAGAGAGAAAGAGAAGCTGTGAGTGAGAGAGAGAGAGAAAGAGAAGCTGTGAGTGAGTGAGAGAGAGAAGCTGTGAGTGAGAGAGAGAGAGAAGCTGTGATTGAGAGAGAAAGAAAGAAAGAGAAGCTGTGAGTGAGAGAGAGAGAGAGAAAGAGAAGCTGTGAGTGAGAGAGAGAGAGAGAGAAGCTGTGAGTGAGAGAGAGAGAGAAAGAAAGAGAAGCTGTGTGTGTGAGAGAAGCTGTGAGTGAGAGAGAGAGGGAGAAAGAGAAGATGTGAGTGAGAGAGAGAGAGAAAGAGAAGCTGTGAGTGAGTGAGAGAGAGAGAAAGTGAAGATGTGAGTGAGAGAGTGAGAGAGAGAAAGAGGTGTGAGTGAGAGAGAGAGAGAAGCTGTGAGTGAGAGAGAGAGAAAGAGAAACTATGACTGAGAGAGAGAGATAAAGACAAGCTGTGAGTTAGAGAGAGACAGAGAAAGAGAAGCTGTGAGTGAGAGAGAGAGAGAGAAGCTGTGAGTGAGAGAGAGAGAGAAGCTGTGATTGAGAGAGAAAGAAAGAAAGAGAAGCTGTGAGTGAGAGAGAGAGAGAGAAAGAGAAGCTGTGAGTGAGAGAGAGAGAGAGAAGCTGTGAGTGAGAGAGAGAGAGAAAGAAAGAGAAGCTGTGTGTGAGAGAGAAGCTGTGAGTGAGAGAGAGAGGGAAAAAGAGAAGATGTGAGTGAGAGAGAGAGAGAAAGAGAAGCTGTGAGTGAGTGAGAGAGAGAGAAAGTGAAGATGTGAGTGAGAGAGTGAGAGAGTGAGAGAGAGAAAGAGGTGTGAGTGAGAGAGAGAGAGAAGCTGTGAGTGAGAGAGAGAGAAAGAGAAACTATGACTGAGAGAGAGAGATAAAGACAAGCTGTGAGTTAGAGAGAGACAGAGAAAGAGAAGCTGTGAGTGAGAGAGAGAGAGAGAAGCTGTGAGTGAGAGAGAGAAGCTGTGAGTGAGAGAGAGATAGAAGCTGTGAGTGAGAGAAAAAGAAAGAAAGAGAAGATGTGAGTGAGAGAGATAGAGAAGATGTGAGTGAGAGAGACAGGGATAAAGAGAAGCTGTGAGTGAGAGAGAGAGAGAAAGAAAGAGAAGCTGTGAGTGAGAGAGAGAGAGAAGCTGTGAGTGAGAGAGAGAGGGAGAAAGAGAAACTGTGAGTGAGAGAGAGAGAGAGAGAAAGAGAAGCTGTGAGTGTGAGAGAGAGAGAGAAGATGTGAGTGAGAGAGTGAGAGAGAGAAAGAGGTGTGAGTGAGAGAGAGAGAAAGAGAAGCTGTGAGTGAGAGAGAGAATGAAAGAGAAGCTGTGACTGAGAGAGAGAGATAAAGACAAGCTGTGAGTTAGAGAGAGACAGAGAAAGAAAAGTTGTGAGTGAGATAGAGAGAGAGTAGCTGTGAGTGAGAAAGAGAGAGAAGCTGTGAGTAAGAGAGAGAGAAAGAGAAGATGTGAGTGAGAGAGAGAAAGAGAAACTGTGAGTGAGAGAGAGAAAGAAAGAAAGAGAAGCTGTGAGTGAGAGATAGAGAGAAAGAGAAACTGTGACTGAGAGAGAGATAAAGACAAGCTGTGAGTTAGAGAGAGACAGAGAAAGAGAAGCTGTGAGTGAGAGAGAGAGAGAGAAGCTGTGAGTGAGAGAGAGAGAGAAAGAGAAGATGTGAGTGAGAGAGAGAAAGAGAACCTTTGAGTGAGAGAGAGAGAGAAAGAAAGAGAAGCTGTGAGTGAGAGAGAGAGATAAAGAGAAGCTGTGAGAGAGAGACAGAGAAAGAGAAGCTGTGAGTGAGAGAGAGAGAAAGAGAAGCTGTCAGTGAGAGAGAGATAAAGAGAAGCTGTGAGTGAGAGATAGAGAAAGAGAAGCTGTGAGTGAGAGAGAGATAGAAAGAGAAGCTGTGAGTGAGAGAGAAAGAAGCTTTGAGTGAGTGAGAGAGGGAGAAAGTGAAGAGGTGAGTGAGAGAGAGAGAATAAGAGAAGCTGTGAGTGCGAGAGAGAGAGAAAAAGAGAATCTGTGAGTAAGAGAGAGAGAGAGAAGCTGTGAGTGAGAGAGAGAGAGATAGAAGCTGAGAGTGAGAGAGAGAAAGAGAAGCTGTGAGTGAGAGAGAGAGAGAAAGAGAAGCTGTGAGTAAGAGAGAGGCAGAGAAAGAGAAGCTGTGAGTGAGAGAGAGAGAAAGAGAAGCTGTGTGTGTGAGAGAGAGAGAAGATGTGAGTGAGAGAGAGAGAGAGAAAGAGAAGATGTTAGTAAGAGAGTGAGAGAGAGAAAGAGAACCTGTGAGTGAGAGAGAGAGAGAGAAGCTGTGAGTGAGAGAGAGAGAAGGTGTGAGGAGAGAGAGAGAGAAGATGTGAGTGTGAGAGAGAAAGAGAAAGAGAAGCTTTGAGTGAGTGAGAGAGAGAGATAAAGAGAAGCTGTGAGTGATAGAGAGAGATAAAGAGAAGCTGTGAGTGAGAGAGAGAAGCTGTGAGTGAGAGAGAGAGATAAAGAGAAGCTGTGAGTGAGAGTGAAAGAAAGAAAGAGAAGATGTGAGTGAGAGAGAAAGAGAAGATGTGAGTGAGAGAGACAGAGAGAAAGAGAAGCTGTGAGTGAGAGAGAGAGAGAAAGAAAGAGAAGCTGTGAGTGAGAGAGAGAGAGAAGCTGTGAGTGAGAGAGAGAGGGAGAAAGAGACGCTGTGAGTGAGAGAGAGAGAGTGAGAAAGAGAAGCTGTGAGTGAGAGAGAGAGAGAGAGAAGATGTGAGTGAGAGAGTGAGAGAGAGAAAGAGGTGTGAGTGAGAGAGAGAGAAAAAGAGAAGCTGTGAGTGAGAGAGAGAATGAAAGAGAAGCTGTGACTGAGAGAGAGAGATAAAGACAAGCTGTGAGTTAGAGAGAGACAGAGAAAGATAAGTTGTGAGTGAGATAGAGAGAGAGTAGCTGTGAGTGAGAAAGAGAGAGAAACTGTGAGTGAGAGAGAGAGAGAGAG
Organism: Bradypodion ventrale; assembly: GCA_035047345.1. Lineage (NCBI taxonomy): Eukaryota > Metazoa > Chordata > Lepidosauria > Squamata > Chamaeleonidae > Bradypodion > Bradypodion ventrale. Next base: position 6,243,990 of record JAWDJE010000018.1, on the reverse strand, counting down.
AGAAAGAGAAGATGTGAGTGAGAGAGAAAGAGAAACTGTGAGTGAGAGAGAGAGAGAAAGAAAGAGAAGCTGTGAGTGAGAGAGAGAGAGAAAGAGAAGCTGTGAGTAAGAGAGAGGCAGAGAAAGAGAAGCTGTGAGTGAGAGAGAGAGAGAAAGAGAAGCTGTGTGTGTGAGAGAGAGAGAAGCTGTGAGTGAGAGAGAGAGAGAGAAAGAGAAGATGTTAGTAAGAGAGTGAGAGAGAGAAAGAGAACCTGTGAGTGAGAGAGAGAGAGAGAAGCTGTGAGTGAGAGAGAGAGAAGGTGTGAGGAGAGAGAGAGAGAAGATGTGTGAGAGAGAAAGAGAAAGAGAAGCTTTGAGTGAGTGAGAGAGAGAGATAAAGAGAAGCTGTGAGTGATAGAGAGAGATAAAGAGAAGCTGTGAGTGAGAGAGAGAAGCTGTGAGTGAGAGAGAGAGATAGAAGCTGTGAGTGAGAGTGAAAGAAAGAAAGAGAAGATGTGAGTGAGAGAGAAAGAGAAGATGTGAGTGAGAGAGACAGAGAGAAAGAGAAGCTGTGAGTGAGAGAGAGAGAGAAAGAAAGAGAAGCTGTGAGTGAGTGAGAGAGAGAAGCTGTGAGTGAGAGAGAGAGGGAGAAAGAGACGCTGTGAGTGAGAGTGAGAGAGTGAGAAAGAGAAGCTGTGAGTGAGAGAGAGAGAGAGAGAAGATGTGAGTGAGAGAGTGAGAGAGAGAAAGAGGTGTGAGTGAGAGAGAGAGAGAGAAAGAGAAGCTGTGAGTGAGAGAGAGAATGAAAGAGAAGCTGTGACTGAGAGAGAGAGATAAAGACAAGCTGTGAGTTAGAGAGAGACAGAGAAAGATAAGTTGTGAGTGAGATAGAGAGAGAGTAGCTGTGAGTGAGAAAGAGAGAGAAACTGTGAGTGAGAGAGAGAGAGAGAGAGAAAGAGAAGATGTGAGTGAGAGAGAAAGAGAAACTGTGAGTGAGAGAGAGAGAGAAAGAAAGAGAAGCTGTGAGTGAGAGAGAGATAAAGAGAAGCTGTGAGTTAGAGAGACATAGAAAGAGAAGCTGTGAGTGAGAGAGAGAGAGAGAAAGAGAAGCTGTGAGTGAGAGAGAGAGAAAGAGAAGCTGTGAGTGAGAGAGAGAGAGAGAAAGAGAAGCTGTCAGAGAGAGAGAAAGAGAGAGATGCTGTGAGTGAGTGAGAGAGAGAAGCTGTGAGTGAGAGTGAGAGGGAGCAAGAGAAGCAGTGAGTGAGAGAGAGAAAGAGAAGCTGTGAGTGAGAGAGAGAGAGAAAAAGAGAAGTGAGTGAGAGAGAGAAGCTGTGAGTGAGAGAGAGAGAGCGAAGCTGTGAGAGAGATAGAGAAAGAGAAGCTGTGTGTGTGAGAGAGAGAAAGAGAAGCTGTGAGTGAGAGAGAGAGTAGGGGTGAGGAGAGAGAGAGAGAAGATGTGAGTGTGAGAGAGAAAGAGAAAGAGAAGCTTTGAGTGAGTGAGAGAGAGAGATAAAGAGAAGCTGTGAGTGATAGAGAGAGATAAAGAGAAGCTGTGAGTGAGAGAGAAGCTGTGAGTGAGAGAGAGAGAAAAAAGAAGCTGTGAGTGAGAGAGAGAAGCTGTGAGTGTGAGAGAGAGATAGAAGCTGTGAGTGAGAGAGAAAGAAAGAAAGAGAAGATGTGAGTGAGAGAGAAAGAGAAGATGTGAGTGAGAGAGAGAGAGAAAGAGAAGATAGTGAGAGAGAGAGAGAAAGAGAAGCTGTGAGTGAGAGAGAGAAAGAAAGAGAGGCTGTGAGTGATAGAGAGAGAGAGAGAAAGAGAATCTGTGATTGAGAGAGAGAGAAAGAGAAGCTGTGAGTTAGAGAGAGACAGAGAAAGAGAAGCTGTGAGTGAGAGAGAGAGAGAAAGAGAAGCTGTGAGTGAGAGAGAGAGTAAGAGAAGCTGTGAGTGAGAGAGAGACAGAAGCTGTGAGTGAGAGAGTGAGGGAGTAAGAGAAGCTGTGAGTGAGAGAGAGAAAGAGAAACTGTGAGTGAGAGAGAGAGAGAAAGAAAGAGAAGCTGTGAGTGAGAGATAGAGAGAAAGAGAAACTGTGACTGAGAGAGAGAGATAAAGACAAGCTGTGAGTTAGAGAGAGACAGAGAAAGAGAAGCTGTGAGTGAGAGAGAGAGAGAGAAGCTGTGAGTGAGAGAGAGAGAGAAAGAGAAGATGTGAGTGAGAGAGAGAAAGAGAACCTTTGAGTGAGAGAGAGAGAGAGAGAAAGAAAGAGAAGCTGTGAGTGAGAGAGAGAGATAAAGGGAAGCTGTGAGAGAGAGACAGAGAAAGAGAAGCTGTGAGTGAGAGAGAGAGAAAGAGAAGCTGTGAGTGAGAGAAGAAGAGATAGAAGCTGAGAGTGAGAGAGAGAAAGAGAAGCTGTGAGTGAGAGAGAGAGAGAAAGAGAAGCTGTGAGTAAGAGAGAGGAAGAGAAAGAGAAGCTGTGAGTGAGAGAGAGAGAGAAAGAGTAGCTGTGTGTGTGAGAGAGAGAGAGAAGCTGTGAGTGAGAGAGAGAGAGAGAAAGAGAAGATGTTAGTAAGAGAGTGAGAGAGAGAAAGAGAACCTGTGAGTGAGAAAGAGAGAGAGAAGCTGTGAGTGAGAGAGAGAGAAGGTGTGAGGAGAGAGAGAGAAGATGTGAGTGTGAGAGAGAAAGAGAAAGAGAAGCTTTGAGTGAGTGAGAGAGAGAGATAAAGAGAAGCTGTGAGTGATAGAGAGAGATAAAGAGAAGCTGTGAGTGAGAGAGAGAGAAGCTGTGAGTGAGAGAGAGAGAAAAAGAAGCTGTGAGTGAGAGAGAGAAGCTGTGAGTGTGAGAGAGAGATAGAAGCTGTGAGTGAGAGAGAAAGAAAGAAAGAGAAGATGTGAGTGAGAGAGAAAGAGAAGATGTGAGTGAGAGAGACAGAGAGAAAGAGAAGCTGTGAGTGAGAGAGAGAGAGAAAGAAAGAAAGAGAAGCTGTGAGTGAGAGAGATAGAGAAGCTGTGAGTGAGAGAGAGAGGGAGAAAGAGAAGCTGTGAGTGAGAGAGAGAGTAAGAAAGAGAAGCTGTGTGAGAGAGAGAGAGAAGATGTGAGTGAGAGAGTGAGAGAGAGAAAGAGGTGTGAGTGAGAGAGAGAGAGAGAGAGAAAGAGAAGCTGTGAGTGAGAGAGAGAATGAAAGAGAAGCTGTGACTGAGAGAGAGAGATAAAGACAAGCTGTGAGTTAGAGAGAGACAGAGAAAGATAAGTTGTGAGTGAGATAGCGAGAGAGTAGCTGTGAGTGAGAAAGAGAGAGAAACTGTGAGTGAGAGAGAGAGAGAGAAAGAGAAGATGTGAGTGAGAGAGAGAAAGAGAAACTGTGAGTGAGAGAGAGAGAGAAAGAAAGAGAAGCTGTGAGTGAGAGAGAGATAAAGAGAAGCTGTGAGACAGAGAAAGAGAAGCTGTGAGTGAGAGAGAGAGAAGCTGTGAGTGAGAGAGAGAGAGAAAAAGAAGCTGTGAGTGAGAGAGAGAAGCTGTGAGTGTGAGAGAGAGATAGAAGCTGTGAGTGAGAGAGAAAGAAAGAAAGAGAAGATGTGAGTGAGAGAGAAAGAGAAGATGTGAGTGAGAGAGACTGAGAGAAAGAGAAGCTGTGAGTGAGAGAGAGAGAGAAAGAAAGAGAAGCTGTGAGTGAGAGAGATAGAGAAGCTGTGAGTGAGAGAGAGAGGGAGAAAGAGAAGCTGTGAGTGAGAGAGAGAGAGTAAGAAAGAGAAGCTGTGAGAGAGAGAGAGAGAAGATGTGAGTGAGAGAGTGAGAGAGAGAAAGAGGTGTGAGTGAGAGAGAGAGAGAGAGAGAAAGAGAAGCTGTGAGTGAGAGAGAGAATGAAAGAGAAGCTGTGACTGAGAGAGAGAGATAAAGACAAGCTGTGAGTTAGAGAGAGACAGAGAAAGATAAGTTGTGAGTGAGATAGCGAGAGAGTAGCTGTGAGTGAGAAAGAGAGAGAAACTGTGAGTGAGAGAGAGAGAGAGAAAGAGAAGATGTGAGTGAGAGAGAGAAAGAGAAACTGTGAGTGAGAGAGAGAGAGAAAGAAAGAGAAGCTGTGAGTGAGAGAGAGATAAAGAGAAGCTGTGAGACAGAGAAAGAGAAGCTGTGAGTGAGAGAGAGAGAGAAAGAGAAGCTGTGAGTGAGAGAGAGAGAGAGAAAGAGAAGCTGTGAGTGAGAGAGAGAGAGAAGGAGAAGCTGTCAGAGAGAGAGAGAAAGAGAGAGATGCTGTGAGTGAGTGAGAGAGAGAAGCTGTGAGTGAGAGTGAGAGGGAGCAAGAGAAGCGGTGAGTGAGAGAGAGAAAGAGAAGCTGTGAGTGAGAGAGAGAGAGAGAAAAAGAGAAGATGTGAGTGAGAGAGAGAAGCTGTGAGTGAGAGAGAGAGAGCGAAGCTGTGAGAGAGATAGAGAAAGAGAAGCTGTGTGTGTGTGAGAGAGAAAGAGAAGCTGTGAGTGAGAGAGAGAGAAAGAGAAGATAGTGAGAGAGAGAGAGAAAGAGAAGCTGTGAGTGAGAGAGAGAAAGAGAGGCTGTGAGTGATAGAGAGAGAGAGAGAAAGAGAATCTGTGATTGAGAGAGAGATAAAGAGAAGCTGTGAGTTAGAGAGAGACAGAGAAAGAGAAGCTGTGAGTGAGAGAGAGAGAGAAAGAGAAGCTGTGAGTGAGGGAGAGAGTAAGAGAAGCTGTGAGTGAGAGAGAGACAGAAGCTGTGAGTGAGAGAGTGAGGGAGTAAGAGAAGCTGTGAGTGAGAGAGAGAGAAGCTTTGAGTGAGAGAGAGAGGGAGAAAGTGAAGCGGTGAGTGAGAGAGAGAGAAAAAGAGAAGCAGTGAGTGCGAGAGAGAGAGAGAGAAAGAGAATCTGTGAGTAAGAGAGAGAGAGAAGCTGTGAGTTAGAGAGAGACAGAGAAAGAGAAGCTGTGAGTGAGAGAGAGAGAGAAAGAGAAGCTGTGAGTGAGGGAGAGAGTAAGAGAAGCTGTGAGTGAGAGAGAGACAGAAGCTGTGAGTGAGAGAGAGAGAGAAAGAAAAGCTGTGAATGAGAGAGAGAAGCTTTGAGTGAGAGAGAGAGAAAGAGAAGCTGTGAGTGAGAGAGAGAGAAAGAGAAGCTGTGAGTGTGAGAGAGAGTGAGAAATATGCAAGCTGTGAGTGAGACTGAGAGAGAGAGAAGCTGTGAGAGTGGGAGAGAGAGAGAGAGAAAGAGAAGGTGTGAGTGAGAGATAGAGAAAGAAAGAGAAGCTATGCGTGAGAGAGAGAGAAGCTGTGAGTGAGAGAGAGAGAGAAAGAGAAGCGGTGAGTGAGAGAGAGAATGAAAGAGAAGCTGTGACTGAGAGAGAGAGATAAAGACAAGCTGTGAGTTAGAGAGAGACAGAGAAAGAGAAGCTGTGAGTGAGATAGAGAGAGTAGCTGTGAGTGAGAAAGAGAGAGAAGCTGTGAGTGAGAGAGAGAGAGAGAGAAAGAGAGAAAGAGAAGATGTGAGTGAGAGAGAGAAAGAGAAACTGTGAGTGAGAGAGAGAGAGAAAGAAAGAGAAGCTGTGAGTGAGAGTGAGATAAAGAGAAGCTGTGAGAGAGAGACAGAGAAAGAGAAGCTGTGAGTGAGAGAGAGAGAAAAAAAGAGAAGATGAGAGTGAGAGAGAGAGAGAGAAAGAGAAGCTGTCAGAGAGAGACAGAAAGAAAGAGATGCTGTGAGTGAGTGAGAGAGAGAAGCTGTGAGTGAGAGAGAGAGGGAGCAAGAGAAGCGGAGAGTGAGAGAGAGAGAGAAAGAGAAGCTGTGAGTGAGAGAGAGAGAGAGAAAAAGAGAAGATGTGAGTGAGTGAGAGAGAGAGAAGCTGTGAGTGAGAGAGAGAGAGAGCGAAGCTGTGAGAGAGATAGAGAAAGAGAAGCTGTGAGTGTGAGAGAGAGAAAGAGAAGCTGTGAGTGAGAGAGAGATAAAGAGAAGCTGTGTGTTAGAGAGAAACAGTGAAAGAGAAGCTATGAGTGAGAGATAGAGAGAAAGAGAAGCTGTGTGTGTGTGACCGAGAGAAGCTGTGTGTGAGAGAGAGAGAAAGAGAAGATAGTGAGAGAGTGAGAGAGAAAGAGAAGCTGTGAGTGATAGAGAGAGAGAAGCTGTGAGTGAGAGAGCGAGAGAGAAAGAGAAGCTGTGAGTTAGAGAGAAACAGAGAAAGAGAAGCTGTGAGTGAGAGAGAGAGAGAGAAAGAGAAGCTATGTGTGTGTGAGAGAGAGAAGCTGTGAGTGAGAGAGAGAGAAAGAGAAGATGTTAGTGAGAGAGAGAGAAAGAGAAGCTGTGAGTGAGAGAGAGAGAAAGAGAAGCTGTGAGTGAGAGAGAGAGAAAGAAAGAGAAGCTGTGAGTGAGAGAGAGAGAAGCTTTGAGTGAGAGAGAAAGGGAGAAAGTGAAGCGGTAAGTGAGACAGAGAGAAAAAGAGAAGCTGTGAGTGCGAGAGAGAGAGAGAAAGAGAATCTGTGAGTAAGAGAGAGAGAGAGAAGCTGTGAGTGAGAGAGAGAGAGATAGAAGCTCTGAGTGAGAGAGAGAAAGAGAAGCTGTGAGTGAGAGAGAGACAGAGAAAGAGAAGCTGTGAGAGAGAGAGAGAGAAGCTGTGAGTGAGAGAGAGAGAAAGAGAAGCTGTGAGTGAGAGAGAGAGAGAGAAAGAAAGAGAAGCTGTGAGTGAGAGAGAGAAAGAGAAGCTGTGAGTGAGAGAGAGATAAAGAGAAGCTGTGAGTTAGTGAGAAACAGTGAAAGAGAAGCTATGAGTGAGAGAGAGAGAGAAAGAGTAGCTGTGTGTGTGTGTGAGAGAGAAGCTGTGAGTGAGAGAGTGAGAGAGAAAGAGAAGCTGTGAGTTAGAGAGAAACAGAGAAAGAGAAGATGTGAGTGAGAGAGAGAAAGAGAAACTGTGAGTGAGAGAGAGAGAGAAAGAAAGAGAAGCTGTGAGTGAGAGAGAGATAAAGAGAAGCTGTGAGTTAGAGAGACAGAGAAAGAGAAGCTGTGAGTGAGAGAGAGAGAAAAAGAGAAGCTGAGAGTGAGAGAGAGAGAGAGAAAGAGAAGCTGTGAGTGAGAGAGAGAGTGAGAAAGAGAAGCTGTCAGAGAGAGAGAAAGAAAGAGATGCTGTGAGTGAGTGAGAGAGAGAATCTGTGAGTGAGAGAGAGAGGGAGCAAGAGAAGCGGAGAGTGAGAGAGAGAGAGAAAGAGAAGCTGTGAGTGAGTGAGAGAGAGAGAGAAGCTGTGAGTGAGAGAGAGAGAGAGCGAAGCTGTGAGAGAGATAGAGAAAGAGAAGCTGTGAGTGAGAGAGAGAGAAAGAGAAGCTGTGAGTGAGAGAGAGATAAAGAGAAGCTGTGAGTTAGAGAGAAACAGTGAAAGAGAAGCTATGAGTGAGAGAGAGAGAAAGAGAAGCTGTGTGTGTGTGAGAGAGAGTAGCTGTGTGAGAGAGAGAGAGAAAGAGAAGATAGTGAGAGAGTGAGAGAGAAAGAGAAGCTGTGAGTGATAGAGAGAGAGAAGCTGTGAGTGAGAGAGCGAGAGAGAAAGAGAAGCTGTGAGTTAGAGAGAAACAGAGAAAGAGAAGCTGTGAGTGAGAGAGAGAGAAGCTGTGTGTGTGAGAGAGAGAAGCTGTGAGTGAGAGAGAGAGAAAGAGAAGATGTTAGTGAGAGAGAGAGAAAGAGAAGCTGTGAGTGAGAGAGAGAGAAAGAGAAGCTGTGAGTGAGAGAGAGAGAAAGAAAGAGAAGCTGTGAGTGAGAGAGAGAGAAGCTTTGAGTGAGAGAGAGAGGGAGAAAGTGAAGCGGTGAGTGAGAGAGAGAGAAAAAGAGAAGCAGTGAGTGCGAGAGAGAGAGAGAGAAAGAGAATCTGTGAGTAAGAGAGAGAGAGAAGCTGTGAGTGAGAGAGAGATAGAAGCTCTGAGTGAGAGAGAGAGAGAGAGAGAAAGAAAGAGAAGCTGTGAGTGAGAGAGAGAGAGAGAAGCTGTGAGTGAGAGATAAAGAGAAGCTGTGAGTTAGAGAGAAACAGTGAAAGAGAAGCTGTGAGTGAGAGAGAGAGAGAAAGAGAAGCTTTGTGTGTGTGAGAGAGAGAAGCTGTGAGTGAGAGAGAGAGAGAAAGAGAAGAGAGTGAGAGAGTGAGAGAGAAAGAGAAGCTGTGAGTGATAGAGAGAGAAAAGCTGTGAGTGAGAGAGCGAGAGAGAAAGAGAAGCTGTGAGTTAGAGAGAAACAGAGAAAGAGAAGCTGTGAGTGAGAGAGAGAGAGAGAAAGAGAAGCTGTGAGTGAGAGAGAGAGAGAGCGAAGCTGTGAGAGAGATAGAGAAAGAGAAGCTGTGAGTGAGAGAGAGAGAAAGAGAAGCTGTGAGTGAGAGAGAGATAAAGAGAAGCTGTGAGTTAGAGAGAAACAGTGAAAGAGAAGCTATGAGTGAGAGAGAGAGAAAGAGAAGCTGTGTGTGTGTGAGAGAGAGTAGCTGTGTGAGAGAGAGAGAGAAAGAGAAGATAGTGAGAGAGTGAGAGAGAAAGAGAAGCTGTGAGTGATAGAGAGAGAGAAGCTGTGAGTGAGAGAGCGAGAGAGAAAGAGAAGCTGTGAGTTAGAGAGAAACAGAGAAAGAGAAGCTGTGAGTGAGAGAGAGAGAAGCTGTGTGTGTGAGAGAGAGAAGCTGTGAGTGAGAGAGAGAGAAAGAGAAGATGTTAGTGAGAGAGAGAGAAAGAGAAGCTGTGAGTGAGAGAGAGAGAAAGAGAAGCTGTGAGTGAGAGAGAGAGAAAGAAAGAGAAGCTGTGAGTGAGAGAGAGAGAAGCTTTGAGTGAGAGAGAGAGGGAGAAAGTGAAGCGGTGAGTGAGAGAGAGAGAAAAAGAGAAGCAGTGAGTGCGAGAGAGAGAGAGAGAAAGAGAATCTGTGAGTAAGAGAGAGAGAGAAGCTGTGAGTGAGAGAGAGATAGAAGCTCTGAGTGAGAGAGAGAGAGAGAGAGAAAGAAAGAGAAGCTGTGAGTGAGAGAGAGAGAGAGAAGCTGTGAGTGAGAGATAAAGAGAAGCTGTGAGTTAGAGAGAAACAGTGAAAGAGAAGCTGTGAGTGAGAGAGAGAGAGAAAGAGAAGCTTTGTGTGTGTGAGAGAGAGAAGCTGTGAGTGAGAGAGAGAGAGAAAGAGAAGAGAGTGAGAGAGTGAGAGAGAAAGAGAAGCTGTGAGTGATAGAGAGAGAAAAGCTGTGAGTGAGAGAGCGAGAGAGAAAGAGAAGCTGTGAGTTAGAGAGAAACAGAGAAAGAGAAGCTGTGAGTGAGAGAGAGAGAGAGAAAGAGAAGCTGTGTGTGTGTGAGAGAGAGAAGCTGTGAGTGAGAGAGAGAAAGAGAAGATGTTAGTGAGAGAGAGACAAAGAGAAGCTGTGAGTGAGAGAGAGAGAAAGAGAAGCTGTGAGTGAGAGAGAGAGAGAAAGAAAGAGAAGCTGTGAGTGAGAGAGAGAGAAGCTTTGAGTGTGAGAGAGAGGGAGAAAGTGAAGCGGTGAGTGAGAGAGAGAGAAAAAGAGAAGCTGTGAGTGCGAGAGAGAGAGAGAAAGAGAATCTGTGAGTAAGAGAGAGAGAGAGAAGCTGTGAGTGAGAGAGAGAGAGATAGAAGCTGTGAGTGAGAGAGAGAAAGAGAAGCTGTGAGAGAGAGAGAGAGAGAGAGAGAGAGAAGCTGTGAGTGAGAGAGAGACAGAGAAAGAGAAGCTGTGAGTGAGAGAGAGAGAAGCTGTGAGTGAGACAGAGAGAAAGAGAAGCTGTGAGTGAGAGTGAGAGAGAAAGAAAGAGAAGCTGTGAGTGAGAGAGAGAAGCTTTGAGTGAGAGAGAGAGAAAGAAAGAGAAGCTGTGAGTGAGAGAGAGAGAGAAGCTTTGAGTGAGAGAGAGAGGGAGAAAGTGAAGCGGTGAGTAAGAGAGAGAGGAAAAGAGAAGCTGTGAGTGCGAGAGAGAGAGAGAGAAAGAGAATCTGTGAGTAAGAGAGAGAGAGAAGCTGTGAGTGAGAGAGAGAGATAGAAGCTCTGAGTGAGAGAGAGAGAGAGAGAGAAAGAGAAGCTGTGAGTGAGAGAGAGAGAAAGAGAAGCTGTGAGATAGAGAGAGATAAAGAGAAGCTGTGAGTTAGAGAGAAACAGTGAAAGAGAAGCTATGAGTGAGAGAGAGAGAGAGAGAGAGAAGCTTTGTGTGTGTGAGAGAGAGAAGCTGTGAGTGAGAGAGAGAGAGAAAGAGAAGAGAGTGAGAGAGTGAGAGAGAAAGAGAAGCTGTGAGTGATAGAGAGAGAAAAGCTGTGAGTGAGAGAGCGAGAGAGAAAGAGAAGCTGTGAGTTAGAGAGAAACAGAGAAAGAGAAGCTGTGAGTGAGAGAGAGAGAGAAAGAGAAGCTGTGTGTGTGAGAGAGAGAGAAGCTGTGAGTGAGAGAGAGAAAGAGAAGATGTTAGTGAGAGAGAGACAAAGAGAAGCTGTGAGTGAGAGAGAGAGAAAGAGAAGCTGTGAGTGAGAGAGAGAGAGAAAGAAAGAGAAGCTGTGAGTGAGAGAGAGTTAAGCTTTGAGTGTGAGAGAGAGGGAGAAAGTGAAGCGGTGAGTGAGAGAGAGAGAAAAAGAGAAGCTGTGAGTGCGAGAGAGAGAGAGAAAGAGAATCTGTGAGTAAGAGAGAGAGAGAGAAGCTGTGAGTGAGAGAGAGAGAGATAGAAGCTGTGAGTGAGAGAGAGAAAGAGAAGCTGTGAGAGAGAGAGAGAGAGAGAGAAGCTGTGAGTGAGAGAGAGACAGAGAAAGAGAAGCTGTGAGTGAGAGAGAGAGAAGCTGTGAGTGAGACAGAGAGAAAGAGAAGCTGTGAGTGAGAGTGAGAGAGAAAGAAAGAGAAGCTGTGAGTGAGAGAGAGAAGCTTTGAGTGAGAGAGAGAGAAAGAAAGAGAAGCTGTGAGTGAGAGAGAGAGAAGCTTTGAGTGAGAGAGAGAGGGAGAAAGTGAAGCGGTGAGTAAGAGAAAGAGGAAAAGAGAAGCTGTGAGTGCGAGAGAGAGAGGAGAGAAAGAGAATCTGTGAGTAAGAGAGAGAGAGAAGCTGTGAGTGAGAGAGAGAGATAGAAGCTCTGAGTGAGAGTGAGAGAGAGAGAGAGAAAGAGAAGCTGTGAGTGAGAGAGAGAGAAAGAGAAGCTGTGAGATAGAGAGAGATAAAGAGAAGCTGTGAGTTAGAGAGAAACAGTGAAAGAGAAGCTATGAGTGAGAGAGAGAGAGAGAGAGAGAAGCTTTGTGTGTGTGAGAGAGAGAAGCTGTGAGTGAGAGAGAGAGAGAAAGAGAAGAGAGTGAGAGAGTGAGAGAGAAAGAGAAGCTGTGAGTGATAGAGAGAGAGAAGCTGTGAGTGAGAGAGCGAGAGAGAAAGAGAAGCTGTGAGTTAGAGAGAAACAGAGAAAGAGAAGCTGTGAGTGAGAGAGATCGAAAGAGAAGCTGTGTGTGTGTGTGAGAGAGAAGCTCTGAGTGAGAGAGAGAAAGAGAAGATGTTAGTGAGAGAGAGACAAAGAGAAGCTGTGAGTGAGAGAGAGAGAAAGAGAAGCTGTGAGTGAGAGAGAGAGAAAGAAAGAGAAGCTGTGAGTAAGAGAGAGAGAGAGAAGCTGTGAGTGAGAGAGAGAGAGATAGAAGCTGTGAGTGTGAGAGAGAAAGAGAAGCTGTGAGTGAGAGAGAGACAGAGAAAGAGAAGCTGTGAGTGAGAGAGAGAGAGAAGCTGTGAGTGAGACAGAGAGAAAGAGAAGCTGTGAGTGAGAGAGAGAGAGAAAGAAAGAGAAGCTGTGAGTGAGAGAGAGAAGCTGTGAGTGAGAGAGAGAGAGAGAAAGAGAAGCTGTGAGTGAGAGAGAGACAGAGAAAGAGAAGCTGTGAGTGAGAGAGAGTGAAAGAGAAGATGTTAGTGAGATTGAGAGAGAGAAAGAGAAGCTGTGAGTGAGAGAGGGAGAAGCTGTGAGTGAGAGGGAGAGAGAGAAAGAGTAGGTGTGAGTGAGAGAGAGAAAGAGAAAGAGAAGATGTTAGTGAGAGAGTGAGAGAGAGAAAGAGAACCTGTGAGTGAGAGAGAGAGAGAGAATCTGTGAGTGAGAGAGAGAGAAGGTGTGAGGAGAGAGAGAGAGAAGATGTGAGTGTGAGAGAGAAAGAGAAAGAGAAGCTGTGAGTGAGTGAGAGAGAGAGATAAAGAGAAGCTGTGAGTGATAGAGAGAGATAAAGAGAAGCTGTGAGTGAGAGAGAGAGAAGCTGTGAGTGAGAGAGAGTGAGAAAGAGAAGCTGTGAGTGAGAGAGAGAGAAGTTGTGAGTGAGAGAGAGAGATAGAAGCTGTGAGTGAGAGAGAAAGAAAGAAAGAAAGAGATGTGAGAGAGAGAGAGAGAGAAAGAGAAGATGTGAGAGAGAGAGAGAAAGAGAAGCTGTGAGTGAGAGAGAGAGAGAAAGAAAGAAGCTGTGAGTGAGAGAGAGAGAAGCTGAAAGTGAGAGAGAGAGGGAGAAAGAGAAGCTGTGAGTGAGAGAGAGAGAGAGAAAGAGAAGCTGTGAGTGAGAGAGAGAGAAAGAGAAGCTGTGAGTGAGAGAGAGAGAAAGAGAAGCTGTCAGAGAGAGAGAGGGAAAGAAAGAGATGCTGTGAGTGAGTGAGAGAGAGAAGCTGTGAGAGAGAGAGGGAGCAAGAGAAGCGGTGAGTGAGAGAGAGAGAAAGAGAAGCTGTGAGAGAGAGAGAGATAAAGAGAAGCTGTGAGTGAGAGAGAGAGAAAGAGAAGCTGTGAGAGAGAGAGATAAAGAGAAGCTGTGAGTTAGAGAGAAACAGTGAAAGAGAAGCTATGAGTGAGTGAGAGAGAGAAATAGAAGTTGTGTGTGTGAGAGAGAGAGATGCTGTGAGTGGGAGAGAGAGAGAATGAGAAGATAGTGAGAGAGTGAGAGAGAGAAAGAGAAGCTGTGAGTGAGAGAGAGAGAGAAGCTGTGAGTGAGAGAGCGAGAGAGAAAGAGAAGCTGTGAGTTAGAGAGAAACAGAGAAAGAGAAGCTGTGAGTGAGAGAGAAAGAGAAGCTGTGTGTGTGAGAGAGAGAAGCTGTGAGTGAGAGAGAGGCAAAGAGAAGCTGTGAGTGAGAGAGAGAGAAAGAGAAGCTGTGAGTGAGAGAGAGAGAAAGAAAGAGAAGCTGTGAGTGAGAGAGAGAAGCTTTGAGTGAGAGAGAGAGGGAGAAAGTGAAGCGGTGAGTGAGAGAGAGAGAAAAAGAGAAGCTGTGAGTGCGAGAGAGAGAGAGAAAGAGAAGCTGTGAGTAAGAGAGAGAGAGAAGCTGTGAGTGTGAGAGAGAGATAGAAGCTGTGAGTGAGAGAGAGAAAGAGAAGCTGTGAGTGAGAGAGAGAGAGAGACAGAGAAGCTGTGAGTGAGAGAGAGACAGAGAAAGAGAAGCTGTGAGTGAGAGAGAGAGAGAGAAAGAGAAGCTGTGTGTGTGTGTGAGAGAGAGTTGTGAGTGAGAGAGAGAGAGAAAGAGAAGATGTTAGTTGGAGAGTGAGAGAGAGAAAGAGAACCTGTGAGTGAGTGAGAGAGAGAGAATCTGTGAGTGAGTGAGAGAGAGAGAAGGTGTGAGGAGAGAGAGAGAGAAGATGTGAGTGTGAGAGAGAAAGAGAAAGAGAGGCTGTGAGTGAGTGAGAGAGTGAGATAAAGAGAAGCTGTGAGTGATAGAGAGAGATAAAGAGAAGCTGTGAGTGAGAGAGAGAGAAGCTGTGAGTGAGAGAGAGAGATAGAAGCTGTGAGTGAGAGAGAAAGAAAGAAAGAAAGAGATGTGAATGAGAGAGAGAGAGAAAGAGAAGATGTGAGAGAGAGAGAGAAAGAGAAGCTGTGAGTGAGAGAGAGAGAGAAAGAAAGAGAAGCTGTGAGTGAGAGAGAGAGAAGCTGAGAGTGAGAGAGAGAGGGAGAAAGAGAAGCTGTGAGTGAGAGAGAGAGAAAGAGAAGCTGTGAGTGAGAGAGAGAGAGAGAAAGAGAAGCTGTGAGTGAGAGAGAGAGAGAGAAAGAGAAGCTGTCAGAGAGAGAGAGAGAAAGAAAGAGATGCTGTGAGTGAGTGAGAGAGAGAAGCTGTGAGAGAGAGAGGGAGCAAGAGAAGCGGTGAGTGAGAGAGAGAGAGAAAGAGAAGCTGTGAGTGAGAGAGAGAGAGAGAGAAAAAGAGAAGCTGTGAGTGAGAGAGAGAGAGAGAAGCTGTGAGTGAGAGAGAGAGAGAGCGAAGCTGTGAGAGAGATAGAGAAAGAGAAGCTGTGAGTGAGAGAGAGAGAAAGAGAAGGTGTGAGTGAGAGAGAGATAAAGAGAAGCTGTGAGTTAGAGAGAAACAGTGAAAGAGAAGCTATGAGTGAGAGAGAGAGAAATAGAAGCTGTGTGTATGAGAGAGAGAGATGCTGTGAGTGAGAGAGAGAGAGAAAGAGAAGATAGTGAGAGAGTGAGAGAGAGAAAGAGAAGCTGTGAGTGAGAGAGAGAGAAGCTGTGAGTGAGAGAGCGAGAAAGAAAGAGAAGCTGTGAGTTAGAGAGAAACAGAGAAAGAGAAGCTGTGAGTGAGAGAGAGAGAGAAAGAGAAGCTGTGTGTGTGTGAGAGAGAAGCTGTGAGTGAGTGAGAGAGAAAGAGAAGATGTTAGTGAGAGAGAGAGAAAGAGAAGCTGTGAGTGAGAGAGAAAGAGAAGCTGTGAGTGAGAGAGAGAGAGAAAGAAAGAGAAGCTGTGAGTGAGAGAGAGAGAAGCTTTGAGTGAGAGAGAGAGGGAGAAAGTGAAGTGGTGAGTGAGAGAGAGAGAAAAAGAGAAGCTGTGAGTGAGAGAGAGAGAGAGAAAGAGAATCTGTGAGTAAGAGAGAGAGAAGCTGTGAGTGAGAGAGAGATAGAAGCTGTGAGTGAGAGAGAGAAAGAGAAGCTGTGAGTGAGAGAGAGAGAGAAAGAGAAGCTGTGAGTGAGAGAGAGAGTCAGAAGCTGTGAGTGAGAGAGAGAGAAAGAGAAGCTGTGAGTGAGAGAGAGAGAAAGAAAGAGAAGCTGTGAGTGAGAGAGAGAGGGAGAAAGTGAAGCAGTGAGTGAGAGAGAGAAAAAAAGAGAAGCTGTGAGTGCGAGAGAGAGAGAGAAAGAGAATCTGTGAGAAAGAGAGAGAGAGAAGCTGTGGGTGAGAGAGAGAGATAGAAGCTGTGAGTGAGAGAGAGAAAGAGAAGCTGTGAGTGAGAGAGAGAGAGAGAGAAAGAGAAGCTGTGAGTGAGAGAGAGAGAGAGAGAGAGAAGCTGTGTGTGTGTGAGAGAGAGAAGCTGTGAGTGAGAGAGAGAGAGAGAGAAAGAGAAGATGTTAGTGAGAGTGAGAGAGAGAAAGAGAACCTGTGAGTGAGAGAGAGAGAGAGAGCTGTGAGTGAGAGAGAGAGAGAGAAGGTGTGAGGAGAGAGTGAGAGAAGATGTGAGTGTGAGAGAGAAAGAGAAAGAGAAGCTGTGAGTGAGTGAGAGAGATAAAGAGAAGCTGTGAGTGATAGAGAGATATAAAGAGAAGCTGCTAGTGAGAGAGAGAGAAGCTGTGAGTGAGAGAGAGAGAGAAAGAGAAGCTGTGAGTGAGAGAGAGAGAAGCTGTGATTGAGAGAGAGAGAGATAGAAGCTTTGAGTGAGAGAGAAATAAAGAAAGAGAAGATGTGAGTGAGAGAGAGAGAGAGAAAATGTGAGTGAGAGAGAGAGAGAAAGAGAAGCTGTGAGTGAGAGAGAGAGAGAAAGAAAGAGAAGCTGTGAGTGAGAGAGAGAGATGCTGTGAGTGAGAGAGAGATGGAGAAAGAGAAGCTGTGAGTGAGAGAGAGAGAGAAAGAGAAGCTGTGAGTGAGAGAGAGAGTGAAGATGTGAGTGAGAGAGTGAGAGAGAGAAAGAGAAGCTGTGTGAGAGAGAGAATGAAAGAGAAGCTGTGACTGAGAGAGAGATAAAGACAAGCTGTGAGTTAGAGAGAGACAGAGAAAGAGAAGCTGTGAGTGAGATAGAGAGAGAGTAGCTGTGAGTGAGAAAGAGAGAGAAGCTGTGAGTGAGAGAGAGAGAGAGAAAGAGAAAATGTGAGTGAGAGAGAGAAAGAGAAGCTGTGAGTGTGAGAGAGAGAGAGAGAAAGAGAAGCTGTGAGTGAGAGAGAGAGAGAAAGAGAAGCTGTGAGTGAGAGAGAGAGAGAGAAAGAGAAGCTGTCAGTGAGAGAGAGAGAGAAAGAAAGAGATGCTGTGAGTGAGTGAGAGAGAAGCTGTGAGTGAGAGAGAGGGGGAGAAAGAGAAGCGGTGAGTGAGAGAGAGAGAGAAAGAGAAGCTTTGAGTGAGAGAGAGAGAGAGAAAGAAGCTGTGAGTGAGAGAGAGAGAGAAGCTGTGAGTGAGAGAGAGAGAGAGCGAAGCTGTGAGAGAGATAGAGAAAGAGAAGCTGTGAGTGAGAGAGAGAGAAAGAAAGAGAAGCTGTGAGTGAGAGAGAGATAAAGAGAAGCTGTGAGTTAGAGAGAAACAGAGAAAGAGAAGCTATGAGTGAGAGAGAGAGAGAAAGAGAAGCTGTGTGTGTGTGAGAGAGAAGCTGTGAGTGAGAGAGAGAGAGAAAGAGAAGATAGTGCGAGAGTGAGAGAGAGAAAGAGAAGCTGTGAGTGAGAGAGAGAGAAAGAGAAGCTGTGAGTGAGAGAGCGAGAGAGAAAGAGAAGCTGTGAGTGAGAGAGAGAGAAAGAGAAGCTGTGAGTTAGAGAGAAACAGAGAAAGAGAAGCTGTGAGTGAGAGAGAAAGAGAGAAAGAGAAGCTGTGAGTGTGAGATAGAAAGAGAAGCTGTGTGTGAGAGAGAGAGAGAGAAAGAGAAGCTGTGAGTGACAGAGAGAGAAAAAGAGAAGCTGTGAGTTAGAGAGAGAGAGAGAAAGAGAATCTGTGAGTAAGAGAGAGAGAGAGAAGCTGTGAGTGTGAGAGAGAGATAGAAGCTGTGAGTGAGAGAGAGAAACAGAAGCTGTGAGTGAGAGAGAGAGAGAGAGAAAGAGAAGCTGTGAGTGAGAGAGAGACAGAGAAAGAGAAGCTGTGAGTGAGAGAGAGAGAAGCTGTGAGTGAGAGAGAGAGAAAGAGAAGCTGTGAGTGAGAGAGAGAGAAAGAAAGAGAAGCTGTGAGTGAGAGAGAGAAGCTTTGAGTGAGAGAGAGAGGGAGAAAGTGAAGCGGTGAGTGATAGAGAGAGAAAAAGAGAAGCTGTGAGTGCGAGAGAGAGAGAGAAAGAGAATCTGTGAGTAAGAGAGAGAGAGAAAAGCTGTGAGTGTGAGAAAGAGATAGAAGCTGTGAGTGAGAGAGAGAAAGAGAAGCTGTGAGTGAGAGAGAGAGAGAGACAGAGAAGCTGTGAGTGAGAGAGAGACAGAGAAAGAGAAGCTGTGAGTGAGAGAGAGAGAGAGAAAGAGAAGCTGTGTGTGTGTGTGAGAGAGAGAAGCTGTGAGTGAGAGAGAGAGAAAGAGAAGATGTTAGTTGGAGAGTGAGAGAGAGAAAGAGAACCTGTGAGTGAGAGAGAGAGAGAGAATCTGTGAGTGAGTGAGAGAGAGAGAAGGTGTGAGGAGAGAGAGAGAGAAGATGTGAGTGTGAGAGAGAAAGAGAAAGAGAGGCTGTGAGTGAGTGAGAGAGAGAGATAAAGAGAAGCTGTGAGTGATAGAGAGAGATAAAGAGAAGCTGTGAGTGAGAGAGAGAGAAGCTGTGAGTGTGAGAGAGAGATAGAAGCTGTGAGTGAGAGAGAAAGAAAGAAAGAAAGAGATGTGAATGAGAGAGAGAGAGAAAGAGAAGATGTGAGAGAGAGAGAGAAAGAGAAGCTGTGAGTGAGAGAGAGAGAGAAAGAAAGAGAAGCTGTGAGTGAGAGAGAGAGAAGCTGAGAGTGAGAGAGAGAGGGAGAAAGAGAAGCTGTGAGTGAGAGAGAGAGAGAAAGAGAAGCTGTGAGTGAGAGAGAGAGAAAGAGAAGCTGTGAGTGAGAGAGAGAGAGAAAGAGAAGCTGTCAGAGAGAGAGAGAGAAAGAAAGAGATGCTGTGAGTGAGTGAGAGAGAGAAGCTGTGAGAGAGAGAGGGAGCAAGAGAAGCGGTGAGTGAGAGAGAGAGAGAAAGAGAAGCTGTGAGTGAGAGAGAGAGAGAGAAAAAGAGAAGATGTGAGTGAGAGAGAGAGAGAGAGAAGCTGTGAGTGAGTGAGAGAGAGCGAAGCTGTGAGAGAGATAGAGAAAGAGAAGCTGTGAGTGAGAGAGAGAGAAAGAGAAGGTGTGAGTGAGAGAGAGAGAGAAAGAAAGAGAAGCTGTGAGTGAGAGAGAGAGAAAGAGAAGCTGTGAGTGAGAGAGAGAGAGAAAGAAAGAGAAGCTGTGAGTGAGAGAGACAGAAAGAGAAGCTGTGAGTTAGAGAGAGACAGAGAAAGAGAAGCTGTGAGTGAGAGAGAGAGAAAAATAGAAGCTGTGAGTGAGAGAGAGAGAAAGAGAAGCTGTGAGTGAGAGAGAGAGAGAGAGAAAGAGAAGCTGTCAGTGAGAGAGAGAGAGAAAGAAAGAGATGTTGTGAGTGAGTGAGAGAGAAGCTGTGAGTGAGAGAGAGGGGGAGAAAGAGAAGCGGTGAGTGAGAGAGAGAGAGAGAGAGAAGCTGTGAGTGAGAGAGAGAGAGAGAGAAAGAAGCTGTGAGTGAGAGAGAGAGAAGCTGTGAGTGAGAGAGAGAGAGAGCGAAGCTGTGAGAGAGATAGAGAAAGAGAAGCTGTGAGTGAGAGAGAGAGAAAGAAAGAGAAGCTGTGAGTGAGAGAGAGATAAAGAGAAGCTGTGAGTTAGAGAGAAACAGAGAAAGAGAAGCTATGAGTGAGAGAGAGAGAGAAAGAGAAGTTGTGTGTGTGTGGGAGAGAAGCTGTGAGTGAGAGAGAGAGAGAAAGAGAAGATAGTGAGAGAGTGAGAGAGAGAAAGAGAAGCTGTGAGTGAGAGAGTGAGAAAAGCTGTGAGTGAGAGAGCGAGAGAGAAAGAGAAGCTGTGAGTGAGAGAGAGAGAAAGAGAAGCTGTGAGTTAGAGAGAAACAGAGAAAGAGAAGCTGTGAGTGAGAGAGAAAGAGAGAAAGAGAAGCTGTGAGTGTGAGAGAGAGAAAGAGAAGCTGTGTGTGAGAGAGAGAGAGAGAAAGAGAAGCTGTGAGTGACAGAGAGAGAAAAAGAGAAGCTGTGAGTTAGAGAGGGACAGAAAAAGAGAAGCTGTGAGTGAGAAAGAGAGAGAAGCTGTGAGTGAGAGAGAGAGAGAGAAGATGTGAGTGAGAGAGAGAAAGAGAAACTGTGTGTGTGAGAGAGAGAGAAAGAGAAGATGTGAGTGAGAGAGAGAGAGAAGCTGTGAGTGAGAGAGAGAGAGAGAAAGAGAAATTGTGTGTGTGTGTGAGAGAGAGAAGCTGTGAGTGAGAGTAGAGAGAGAAAGAGAAGCTGTGAGTGAGAGAGAGAGAGAAAGAGAAGCTGTGAGTGAGAGAGACAGAGAAAGAGAAGCTGTGAGTGAGAAAGAGAGAGAAGCTGTGAGAGAGAGAGAGAGCAAGCTGTGAGTGTTAGAGAGAAAGACATGCTGTGAGTGAGAGAGAGAGAGAGACAGAGAAGCTGTGAGTGAGAGAGAGAAAGAGAAGCTGTGAGTTAGAGAGAGACAGAGGAAGATATGCTGTGAGTGAGAGAGAGAGAGAAAGAGAACCTGTGAATGAGAGAGAGAAGCTGTGAGTGAGAGAGAGAGAGAAAGAGAAGATGTGAGTGAGAGAGAGAGAGAAAGAGAAGATGTGAGTGAGAGAGAGAGAAAGAGAAGCTGTGAGTGTGAGAGAGAGAGAGAGAAGCTGTGTGAGAGAGAGATAGATATGCTGTGAGGGAAAGAGAGAGAAGCTGTGAGTGAGAGAGAGAGAGAAAGACAAGCTGTGTGTGTGTGAGAAAGAGAAGCTGTGAGTGAGTGAGAGAGAGAGAAGATGTGAGTGAGAGAGAGAAGCTGTGAGTGTGAGAGAGAGAGATAAAGAGAAGCTGTGAGTGAGAGAGAGAGAGAAAGAGAAGCTGGGAGTGAGAGAGAGAGAAAGAGAAGCTGTGTGAGAAAGAGAGAGAAGCTGTGTGAGAGAGAGAGAAGCTGTGAGTGAGAGAGACAGAAAGAAAGAGAAGCTGTGAGTGAGAGAGAGAGAAAGAGAAGCTGTGTGAGAGGGAGAGAGAAGGAGAAGCTGTGAGTGAGAGAGAGAGAGAAAGAGAAGCTGTGAGTTAGAGAGAGACAGAGAAAGAGAAGCTGTGAATGAGAAAGAGAGAGAAGCTGTGAGTGAGAGAGAGAGAGGGAAAGAGAAGATGTGAGTGAGAGAGAGAAAGAAAGAGAAACTGCGAGTGAGATAGAGAGAGAAAGAGAAGCTGTGAGTGAAAGAGAGAGAGAGAAAGAGAAGCTGTGAGAGAGAGAGAGAGAGAGAAGCTGTGAGTGAGAGAGAGAGAGAGAAAGAGAAGCTGTGAGTGAGAGAGAGAGAAAGAGAAGCTGTGAGTGAGTGAGAGAGAGAGGCTGTGAGTGAGAGAGTGGGAGAAGCTGTGTGTGTGTGATAGAGAGAGAGAAGCTGTGAGTGAGAGAGAGAGAAAGAAAGAGAAGCTGTGAGTGTGAGAGAGAAGCTGTGAGTGAGAGAGAGGGAGAAAGAGAAGCTGTGAGTGAGAGAGAGAGAAAGAGAAGCTGTGAGTGAGAGAGAGAGAGAGAAAGAGAAGCTGTGATTGAGAGAGAGAGAAGCTGTGAGTGAGTGAGAGAGAAAAAGAAGCTCTGAGAGAGAGAGAAGCTGTGAGTGAGAGAGAGAGAGAAAGAGAAGCTGTGAGTGAGAGAGAGAAAAACAGAAGCTGTGAGTTAGAGAGAGACAGAGAAAGAGAAGCTGTGAGTGAGAGAAGAGAGAGAGAAAGAGAAGCTGTGAGTGAGAGAGAGAAAGGGAAAGAGAAGCTGTGAGTGAGAGAGAGAGAGAAAGAGAAGCTGTGAGTGAGAGAGAGAGAGAAAGAGAAGCTGTGAGTGAGAGAGAGAGAAAGAGAAGCTGTGAGTGAGAGAGAGAGGGAAAGAAAGAGAAGCTGTGAGTGAGAGCGAAAGAGAAGCTGTTAGTGAGAGAGCGAGAGAAAGAGAAGCTGTGAGTGAGAGAGAGAGATATGCTGTGAGTGTGAGAGAGAGAGAGAGAAGCTGTGAGTGAGATAGAGAGAGAGAAAGAGAAGCTGTGAGTAAGAGAGAGAGAGAGAATCTGTGAGTGCGTGAGAGAGAGTGAGAGATAAGCTGTGAGTGAGAGAGAGTGAAAGAGAAGCTGTGAGTGAGAGAGAGAGAGAGAAAGAGAAGCTGTGAGTGAGGGAGAGATAAAGAGAAGCTGTGAGTTAGAGAGAGACAGAGAAACAGAAGCTGTGAGTGAAAGAGAGAGAGAGAAAGAGAAGCTGTGAGTGAGTGAGTGAGAGAGAGAGAAGCTGTGAGTGAGAGAGAGAGAGAAAGAGAAGCTGTGAGAGAGAGAAAGAGAGAGAGAAGCTGTGAGTGAGTGAGTGAGAGAGAAGATGTGAGTGAGAGAGAGAAAGTGAAGCTGTGAGTGAGAGAGAGAGAGAGAGAAAGAGAAGATGTGAGTGAGAGAGAGAGAAAGAGAAGATGTGAGTGAAAGTGAGAGAAGCTGTGAGTGAGTGAGATAAAGAGAGAGAGAAGCTGTGAGTGAGAGAGAGAGAAAGAGAAGCTGTGAGAGAGAGAGAGAAAGAGAAGCTGTGAGTGACAGAGAGAGATAAAGAGAAGCTGTGTGTTAGAGAGAGACAGAGAAAGAGAAAGAGAAGCTGTGAGTGAGAAAGAGAGAGAAGCTGTGAGAGAGAGAGCGAGAAGATGTGAGTGAGAGAGAGAAAGAGATACTGTGAGTGAGAGAGAGAGAAAGAGAAGCTGTGAATTAGAGAGAGACAGAGAAAGAGAAGCTGTGAGTGAGAGAAGAGAGAGAGAAAGAGAAGCTGTGAGTGAGAGAGAAAGAGAAGCTGTGAGTGTGTGTGAGAGAGAAAGAGAATCTTTGAGTGAAAGAGAGAGAAGCTGTGAGTGAGTGAGATAAAGAGAGAGAGAAGCTGTGAGTGAGAGAGAGAGAAAGAGAAGCTGTGAGAGAGAGAGAAAGAGAAGCTGTGAGTGACAGAGAGAGATAAAGAGAAGCTGTGAGTTAGAGAGAGACAGAGAAAGAGAAGCTGTGAGTGAGAAAGAGAGAGAAGCTGTGTGAGAGAGAGAGAGAAGATGTGAGTGAGAGAGAGAGAGAGAAGATGTGAGTGAGAGAGAGAAAGAGAAACTGTGAGTGAGAGAGAGAGAGAGAAAGAGAAGCTGTGAGTTAGAGAGAGACAGAGAAAGAGAAGCTGTGAGTGAGAGAAGAGAGAGAGAAAGAGAAGCTGTGAGTGACAGAGAGAAAGAGAAGCTGTGAGTGAGAGAGAGAGAAAGAGAAGCTGTGAGTGAGAGAGAGAGAGAGAAAGAGAAGCTGTGAGTGAGAGAGAGAGAGAAAGAGAAGCTGTGAGTGAGAGAGAGGGAATGAAGGAGAAGCTGTGAGTGAGAGAGAGAGGGAGAAAGAGAAGCTGTGAGTGAGAGAGAGAGAAAGAGAAGCTGAGTGAGAGAGAGAGATATGCTGTGAGTGAGAGAGAGAGAGAGAGAAGCTGTGAGATAGAGAGAGAGAAAGAGAAGCTGTGAGTAAGAGAGAGAGAGAGAAGCTGTGAGTGCGTGAGAGAGAGCGAGAGAGAAGCTGTGAGTGAGAGAGAGTGAAAGAGAAGCTGTGAGTGAGTGAGTGAGAGAGAGAGAAGCTGTCAGTGAGAGAGAGAGAGAAAGAGAAGCTGTGAGAGAGAGAGAAAGAGAGAGAGAGAAGCTGTGAGTGAGTGAGAGAGAGAAGATGTGAGTGAGAGAGAGAGAAAGAGAAGCTGTGAGTGAGAGAGAGAGAGAAAGAGAAGCTGTGAGTGAGAGAGAGAGAGAGAGAAAGAGAAGCTGTGAGTGAGAGAGAGGGAAAGAAGGAGAAGCTGTGAGTGAGAGAGAGAGGGAGAAAGAGAAGCTGTGAGTGAGAGAGAGAGAAAGAGAAGCTGTGAGTGAGAAAGAGAGATATGCTGTGTGTGTGTGAGAGAGAGAGAAGGTGTGAGTGAGATTGAGAGAGAGAAAGAGAAGCTGTGAGTAAGAGAGAGAGAGAGAAGCTGTGAGTGCGTGAGAGAGAGCGAGAGAGAAGCTGTGAGTGAGAGAGAGTGAAAGAGAAGCTGTGAGTGAGAGAGAGAGATTGAGAAAGAGAAGCTGTGAGTGAGGGAGCGATAAAGAGAAGCTGTGAGTTAGAGAGAGACAGAGAAAGAGAAGCTGTGAGTGAAAGAGAGAGAGAGAAAGAGAAGCTGTGAGTGAGTGAGTGAGAGAGAGAGAAGCTGTGAGTGAGAGAGAGAGAAAGAGAATCTGTGAGAGAGAGAGAAAGAGAGAGAGAAGCTGTGAGTGAGAGAGAGAGAGAAGATGTGAGTGAGAGAGAGAAAGTGAAGCTGTGAGTGAGAGAGAGAGAGAAAGAGAAGATGTGAGTGTGAGAGAGAGAAAGAGAAGATGTGAGTGAGAGAGAGAGAAGCTGTGAGAGAGATAGAGAGAAGCTGTGAGTGAGAGAGAGAGAAAGAAAGAGAAGCTGTGAGTGAGAGAGAGAAAAAGAAAGAGATCTGTGAGTGAGTGAGAGAGAAGCTGTGAGTGAGAGGGAGAGAGAGAGAGAGAAGCTGTGAGTGACAGAGAGAGAAAGAGAAGCTGTGAGTGAGAGAGAGAGAAAGAGAAGCTGTGAGTATGAGAGAGAGAGAGATGCTGTGTGTGAGAGAGAGACAAGTTGTGAGAGAGAGAAAGAGACTGAGAGAGAATGAGAGAGAGAGAAAGAGAAGCTGTGAGTGTGAGAGAGAGAAAGAGAAGCTGTGAGTGAGAGTGAGAGAGAGAGAGAGAAGCTGTGACAGAGAGAGAGAGAGAGTAAAAGAGAGGCTGTGAGTGAGAGAGAGAGTAAGAAAGAAGAAGCTGTGAGTGAGAGATAGAGAGAAAGAGAAGCTGTGGGAGAGAGAAAAAGAAGCTGTGAGTGAGAGAGAGAGAAAGAGAAGCAGTGAATATGAGAGAGAGAGAGAGAGAAGCTGTGAGTGGGAGAGAGAGAGAGAAAGAGAAGCTGAGTGAGAGAGAGAGAAAGAGAAGCTGTGGGTGAGAGAGAGAGAGAGAGAGAAAGAGTAGCTGTGAGTGAGTGAGAGAGAGAGAAGGTGTGAGTGAGAGAGAGAAAGAGAAGCTGTGAGTGTGTGTGAGAGAGAAAGAGAAGCTGTGAGTGAGAGGGAGAGAGAGAGAAGCTGTGAATGAGAGAGAGAAAAAGAGCAGCTGTGAGTGAGAGAGAGAAAGAGAAGCTGTGAGTGAGAGAGAGAGAGAAAGAGAAGCTGTGTGTGTGTGAGAGAAAGAGAAGCTGTGAGTGAGAGAGGGCGAGAGAGAGAGAATCTTTGAGTGAGAGAGAGAGAAAGAGAAGCTGTGAGTGAGAGAGAGAGAGAAAGAGAAGCTGTGAGTGAGAGAGGGAGAGAAAGAGAAGTTGTGAGTGGGAGAGAGAGAGAGAAAGAGAAGCTGTGAGTGAGAGAGAGAAAGAGAAGCTGTGAGTGAGAGAGAGAGAGAGAGAGAAGCTGTGAGAGAGAGAAAAAGAAGCTGTGAGTGAGAGAGAGAGAAAGAGAAGCTGTGAGTGAGAGAGAGAGAAAGAGAAGCTGTGAGTGGGAGAGAGAGAGAGAAAGAGAAGCTGTGAGTGAGAGAGAGAAAGAGAAGCTGTGAGTGAGAGAGAGTGGGAGAAAGAAAAGCTGTGAGTGAGAGAGAGAGAGAGAAGCTGTGAGTGAGAGAGTGAGAGAGAGTGAGTATGAGAAGCTGTGAGTGAGAGAGAGAGAGAGAAAGAGAAGTGGTGAGTGAGAGAGAGAGAAGCTGTGAGTGAGAGAGAGAGAGAAAGAGAAGCTGTGAGTTAGAGAGAGACAGAGAAAGAGAAGCTGTGAGTCAGAGAGAAGCTGTGAGTGAGAGAGGGAGAGAGAGAGACAGAGAAGATGTGAGTGAGAGAGAGAGAAGCTGTTAGTGAGAGAGAGAAAGAGAAAGAGAAGCTGTGAGTGAGAGAGAGAGACAGAGAAGCTATAAGTGAGAGAGAGAGAGAAAGAAGCTGAGAGAGAGAGAGTGAAGCTGTGAGTGAGAGAGAGAGAGAGAGAAAGAGAAGCTGTTAGTGAGAGAGAGAGAAAGAAAGAGAAGCTGTGAGTGAGAGAGAGAAGCTGTGAGTGAGAGAGAGAGAAAGAGAAGCTGTGAGTGAGAGAGAGAGGGAGAAAGAGAAGCTGTGAGTGAGAGAGAGAGAGAAAGAAAGAGAAGCTGTGAGTGAGAGAGAGAGAAGCAGTGAGAGAGAGAGGGAGAAAGAGAAGTTGTGAGTGAGAGAGAGAGAGAAAGAGAAGCTGTGAGTGAGAGAGAGGGAGAGAAAAAGAGAAGCTGCGAGTGAGAGAGAGAGAGAGAGAAGCTGTGAGAGAGAGAGAGAGAAAGAGAAGCTGTGAGTGAGAGAGAGAGAAAGAGAAGCTGTGAGTGAGAGAGAGAGAGGAAGAGAAACTGTGAGTGAGAGAGAGAGATAAAGAGAAGCAGTGAGTTAGAGAGAGACAGAGAAAGAGCTGTGAGTGAGAGAGAGAGAAAGAGAAGCTGTGAATGAGAGAGAGAGAAGCTGTGAGGGAGGGAGAGAGAGAGAGAAGCTGTGAGTGAGAGAGAGAGAAGCTGTGAGAGGGAGAGAGAGAAAAAGAAGATGCGAGTGAGTGAGAGAGAGAAGCTGTGAGTGAGAGAGAGAGAAGCTGTGAGTGAGAGAGAGACAGAGAAAGAGAAGCTGTGAGTGAGAGAGAGAGATAAAGCAAAGCTGTGAGTTAGAGAGAGACAGAGAAAGAGAAGCTGTGAGTGAGAGAGAGAGAGAAAGAGAAGCTGTGAGTGAGAGAGAGAGAGAAGCTGTGAGTGACAGAGAGAAAGAGGAACTGTGAGTGAGAGAGAGAGAAAAAGAGAAGCTGTGAGTGAGAGAGAGAGAGAGAGAGAAGCTGTGAGTGAGAGAGAGAAAACGAAAGAAAAGCTGTGAGTGAGAGAGAGAGAAGCTGTGAGTGAGAGAGAGAGGATGAAAGAGAAGCTGTTAGTGAGAGAGAGAGAAAGAGAAGCTGCGAGTGAGAGGGAGAGAGAGAGAAGCTGTGAGTGACAGAGAGAAAAAGAGAAGCTGTGAGTGACAGAGAGAGAGAGAAAGAGAAGCTGTAAGTGAGAGAGAGAGAGAGAGAAAGAGAAGCTGTGAGTGGGAGAGAGAGAGAGAAAGAGAAGCTGTGAGTGAGAGAGATAGAAAGAGAAGCTGTGGGTGAGAGAGAGAGAGAGAAAGAGAAGCTGTGAGTGAGTGAGAGAGAGAGAAGTTGTGAGTGAGAGAGAGAAAGAGAAGCTGTGAGTGTGTGTGTGAGAGAAAGAGAAGCTGTGAGTGAGAGGGAGAGAGAGAGAGAAGCTGTGAATGAGAGAGAGAGAAAGAGCAGCTGTGAGTGAGAGAGAGAAAGAGAAGCTGTGAGTGAGAGAGAGAGAAAGAGAAGCTGTGAGAGAGAGAGAGAGAAAGAGAAGCTGTGAGTGAGAGAGGGAGAGAGAGAGAAAGAGAAGCTTTGAGTGAGAGAAAGAGAGAGAAAGAAAGAGAAGCTGTGAGTGAGAGAGAGAAAGAGAAGCTGTGAGTGAGAGAGAGAGAGAGAGAAAGAGAAGTTGTGAGTGAGAGAGAGAGAGAAGCTGTGTGAGAGAGAGAGAAGCTGTGAGAGAGAGAAAAAGAAGCTGTGAGTGAGAGAGAGAGAAAGAGAAGCTGTGAGTGAGAGAGAGAGAAAGAGAAGCTGTGAGTGAGAGAGAGAGAAAGAGAAGCTGTGAGTGAGAGAGAGAGAGGAAGAGAAACTGTGAGTGAGAGAGAGAGATAAAGAGAAGCAGTGAGTTAGAGAGAGACAGAGAAAGAGCTGTGAGTGAGAGAGAGAGAAAGAGAAGCTGTGAATGAGAGAGAGAGAAGCTGTGAGGGAGAGAGAGAGAGAGAAGCTGTGAGTGAGAGAGAGAGAAGCTGTGAGAGGGAGAGAGAGAGAAAAAGAAGATGCGAGTGAGTGAGAGAGAGAAGCTGTGAGTGAGAGAGAGAGAAGCTGTGAGTGAGAGAGAGACAGAGAAAGAGAAGCTGTGAGTGAGAGAGAGAGATAAAGCAAAGCTGTGAGTTAGAGAGAGACAGAGAAAGAGAAGCTGTGAGTGAGAGAGAGAGAGAAAGAGAAGCTGTGAGTGAGAGAGAGAAAGAAGCTGTGAGTGACAGAGAGAAAGAGGAGCTGTGAGTGAGAGAGAGAGAAAAAGAGAAGCTGTGAGTGAGAGAGTGAGAGAAGCTGTGAGTGAGAGAGAGAAAACGAAAGAAAAGCTGTCAGTGAGAGAGAGAGAAGCTGTGAGTGAGAGAGAGAGGATGAAAGAGAAGCTGTTAGTGAGAGAGAGAGAAAGAGAAGCTGCGAGTGAGAGGGAGAGAGAGAGAGAAGCTGTGAGTGACAGAGAGAAAAAGAGAAGCTGTGAGTGACAGAGAGAGAGAGAAAGAGAAGCTGTAAGTGAGAGAGAGAGAGAGAGAAAGAGAAGCTGTGAGTGGGAGAGAGAGAGAGAAAGAGAAGCTGTGAGTGAGAGAGAGAAAGAGAAGCTGTGAGTGAGAGAGAGAGAGAGAGAAAGAGAAGTTGTGAGTGAGAGAGAGAGAGAAGCTGTGTGAGAGAGAGAGAAGCTGTGAGAGAGAGGAAGAGAAGCTGTGAGTGTGTGTGTGAGAGAAAGAGAAGCTGTGAGTGAGAGGGAGAGAGAGAGAAGCTGTGAATGAGAGAGAGAGAAAGAGCAGCTGTGAGTGAGAGAGAGAAAGAGAAGCTGTGAGTGAGAGAGAGAGAAAGAGAAGCTGTGTGAGAGAGAGAGAAAGAGAAGCTGTGAGTGAGAGAGGGAGAGAGAGAGAAAGAGAAGCTTTGAGTGAGAGAAAGAGAGAGAAAGAAAGAGAAGCTGTGAGTGAGAGAGAGAAAGAGAACCTGTGAGTGAGAGAGAGAGAGAGAAAGAGAAGTTGTGAGTGAGAGAGAGAGAGAGAGAAGCTGTGTGAGAGAGAGAGAAGCTGTGAGAGAGAGAAAAAGAAGCTGTGAGTGAGAGAGAGAGAAAGAGAAGCTGTGAGTGAGAGAGAGAGAAAGAGAAGCTGTGAGTGGGAGAGAGAGAGAAAGAGAAGCTGTGAGTGAGAGAGAGAAAGAGAAGCTGTGAGTGAGAGAGAGAGGGAGAAAGAGAAGCTGTGAGTGAGAGAAAGAGAGAGAAGCTGTGAGAGAGAGTGAGAGATAGTGAGTATGAGAAGCTGTGAATGAGAGAGAGAGAGAGAAAGAGGAGCGGTGAGTGAGAGAGAGAGAAGCTGTGAGTGAGAGAGATAGAGATAAAGAGAAGCTGTGAGTTAGAGAGAGACAGAGAAAGAGAAGCTGTGAGTCAGAGAGAGAGAAGCTGTGAGTGAGAGAGAGAGAGAGAGAGAAGATGTGAGTGAGAGAGAGAGAAGCTGTTAGTGAGAGAGAGAGAGAGAGAAAGAGAAGCTGTGAGTGAGAGAGAGACAGAGAAAGAGAAGCTATAAGTGAGAGAGAGAGAAGCTGTGTGAGAGAGAGAGAAAGAGAAGCTGTGAGTGAGAGAGAGAGAGAAAGAGAAGATGTGAGTGCGAGAGAGAGAGAAAGAGAAGCTGTGAGTATGAGAGAGAGAGAGATGCTGTGTGTGTGAGAGAGAGAAGCTGTGAGAGAGAGAAAGAGACTGAGAGAGAATGAGAGATAGAGAAAGTGAAGCTGTGAGTGAGAGAGAGAAAAAGAGAAGCTGTGAGTGTGAGAGAGAGAGAGAAGCTGTGACAGTGAGAGAGAGAGTAAAAGAGAGGCTGTGAGTGAGAGAGAGAGAAAGAAAGAAGAAGCTGTGAGTGAGAGAGAGAGAGAAAGAGAAGCTGTGAGAGAGAGAAAAAGAAGCTGTGAGTGAGAGAGAGAGAAAGAGAAGCTGTGAGTGAGAGAGAGAGAGAGAAAGAGAAGCTGTGAGTGAGAGAGAGAGAGAGAAAGAGAAGCTGTGAGTGAGAGAGAGAGAAAGAGAAGCTGTGGGTGAGAGAGAGAGAGAGAAAGAGAAGCTGTGAGTGAGTGAGAGAGAGAGAAGTTGTGAGTGAGAGAGAGAAAGAGAAGTTGTGAGTGTGTGTGAGAGAGAAAGAGAAGCTGTGAGGGAGAGGGAGAGAGAGAGAGAAGCTGTGAATGAGAGAGAGAGAAAGAGCAGCTGTGAGTGAGAGAGAGAAAGAGAAGCTGTGAGTGAGAGAGAGAGAAAGAGAAACTGTGAGAGAGAGAAAGAGAAGCTGTGAGTGAGAGAGGGAGAGAGAGAAAGAGAAGCTTTGAGTGAGAGAGAGAGAGAAAGAGAAGCTGTGAGTGAGAGAGAGAAAGAGAAGCTGTGAGTGAGTGAGAGAGAGAAAGAGAAGCTGTGAGTGAGAGAGAGAGAGAAAGAGAAGTTGTGAGTGAGAGAGAGAGAGAGAAGCTGTGTGAGAGAGAGAGAAGCTGTGTGAGAGAGAAAAAGAAGCTGTGAGTGAGAGAGAGAGAAAGAGAAGCTGTGAGTGAGAGAGAGAGAAAGAGAAGCTGTGAGTGGGAGAGAGAGAGAGAAAGAGAAGCTGTGAGTGAGAGAGAGAAAGAGAAGCTGTGAGTGAGAGAGAGAGGGAGAAAGAGAAGCTGTGAGTGAGAGAAAGAGAGAGAATCTGTGAGTGAGAGAGAGAGAGAGTATGAGAAGCTGTGAGTGAGAGAGAGAGAGAGAGAAAGAGAAGCGGTGAGAGAGAGAGAGAGAAGCTGTGAGTGAGAGAGAGAGATAAAGAGAAGCTGTGAGTTAGAGAGAGACAGAGAAAGAGAAGCTGTGAGTCAGAGAGAGAGAAGCTGTGAGTGAGAGAGAGAGAGAGAGAAAGAGAAGATGTGAGTGAGAGAGAGGTAGAAGCTGTTAGTGAGAGAGAGAGAGAGAGAGAAAGAGTAGCTGTGAGTGAGAGAGAGAGACAGAGAAAGAGAAGCTATAAGTGTGAGAGAGAGAGAAAGAAGCTGAGATAGAGAGAGTGAAGCTGTGAGTGAGAGAGAGACAGAGAAAGAGAAGATGTGAGTGTGAGAGAGAGAGAGAAGCTGTGAGTCAGAGAGAGAGAAGCTGTGAGTCAGAGAGAGAGAAAAAGAAAAGCTGTGAGTAAGAGAGAGTGATAAAGCAATGCTGTGAGGGAGAGAGACAGAGAAAGAGAAGCTGTGAGTGAGAGAGAGAGAGGATGAGAAGCTGTGAGTGAGAGAGAGAGAGAGAAAGAGATGCTGTGAGTGTGAGTGTGAGAGTGAGAGAAAGAGAAGCTGTGAGTGAGTGATAGAGAGAGATACAGAAGGTGTGAGTGAGAGAGAGAGAAAGAGAAGCTGTGAGTGAGAGAGAGAAAAAGAAAGAAAAGCTGTGAGTGAGAGAGAGAGAAGCTGTGAGTGAGAGAGAGAGAAAAAAAGAGAAGCTGTGAGTGAGAGAGAGAGAGATAGAAGCTGTGAGTGAGTGAGAGAGAGAAGCTGTGAGTGAGAGAGAAAGAGAAGCTGTGAGTGAGAGAGAAAGAGAAACTGTGAGTGAGAGAGAGAGATAAAGAGAAGCTGTGAGTTAGAGAGAGACAGAGAAAGAGAAGCTGTGAGTGAGAGAGAGAGAAAGAGAAGCTGTGAGTGAGAGAGAGAAGCTGTGAGTGAGGGAGAGAGAGAGAAGCTGTGAGTGAGAGAGAGAGAAGCTGTGAGAGAGAGAGAGAAAGAGAAGATGCGAGTGAGAGAGAGAGAGAGAGAAGCTGTGAGTGAGAGAGAGAGAAGCTGTGAGTGAGAGAGAGAGAGAGAAAGAGAAGCTGTGAGTGAGAGAGAGAGATAAAGCAAAGCTGTGAGTTAGAGAGAGACAGAGAAAGAGAAGCTGTGAGTGGGAGAGAGAGAGAAAGAGAAGCTGTGAGTGAGAGTTAGAAAGAGAAGCTGTGGGTGAGAGAGAGAGAGAAAGAGAAGGTGTGAGTGAGTGAGAGAGAGAGAGAAGGTGTGAGTGAGAGAGAGAAAGAGAAGCTGTTAGTGTGTGTGAGAGAGAAAGAGAAGCTGTGAGTGAGAGGGAGAGAGAGAGAGAAGCTGTGAATGAGAGAGAGAGAAAGAGCAGCTGTGAGTGAGAGAGAGAAAGAGAAGCTGTGAGTGAGAGAGAGAGAGAAAGAGAAGCTGTGAGAGAGAGAGAGAAAGAGAAGCTTTGAGTGAGAGAGGGAGAGAGAGAAAGAGAAGCTTTGAGTGAGAGAGAGAGAGAGAAAGAGAAGCTGTGAGTGAGAGAGAGAGAGAAAGAGAAGCTGTGAGTGAGAGAGAGAGAGAAAGAGAAGCTGTGAGTGAGAGAGAGAGAGAGAGAAGCTGTGAGAGATTGAAAAAGAAGCTGTGAGTGAGAGAGAGAGAAAGAGAAGCTGTGAGTGAGAGAGAGAGAAAGAGAAGCTGTGAGTGGGAGAAAGAGAGAGGAAGAGAAGCTGTGAGTGAGAGAGAGAAAGAGAAGCTGTGAGTGAGAGAGAGAGGGAGAAAGAGAAGCTGTGAGTGAGAGAGAGAGAGAAGCTGTGAGTGAGAGAGTGAGAGAGAGTGAGTATGAGAAGCTGTGAGTGAGAGAGAGAGAGAGAGAAAGAGAAGCGGTGAGTGAGAGAGAGAGAGAAGCTGTGAGTGAGAGAGAGAGAAAGAAGCTGAGAGAGAGAGAGAGTGAAGCAGTGAGTGAGAGAGAGAGAGAGAAAGAGAAGCTGTGAGTGAGAGAGAGAGATAAAGCAAAGCTGTGAGTTAGAGAGAGACAGAGAAAGAGAAGCTGTGAGTGAGAGAGAGAGAGAAAGAGAAGCTGTGAGTGAGAGAGAGAGAGAGAAGCTGTGAGTGACAGAGAGAAAGAGGAGCTGTGAGTGAGAGAGAGAAAAAGAGATGCTGTGAGTGAGAGAGAGAGAGAGAAAGAGAAGCTGTGAGTGAGAAAGAGAGAAAGAGAAGCTGTGAGTGAGAGAGAGAAAATGAAAGAAAAGCTGTGAGTGAGAGAGAGAGAAGCTGTGAGTGAGAGAGAGAGAGAGAAGCTGTGAGTGACAGAGAAAGAGGAGCTGTGAGTGAGAGAGAGAAAAAGAGAAGCTGTGAGTGACAGAGAGAGAAAGAGAAGCTGTGAGTGACAGAGAGAGAGAAAGAGAAGCTGTGAGTGAGAGAGAGAGAGAGAGAGAGAGAGAGAAAGAGAATCTGTGTGTGTGAGAGAGAAAGAGAAGCTGTGAGAGAGAGAGAAAGAGAAGCTGTGAGTGAGAGAGAGAGAGAAAGAGAAGATGTGAGTGCGAGAGAGAGAGAAAGAGAAGCTGTGAGTATGAGAGAGAGAGAGAAAGAGAAGCTGTGAGTGAGAGAGAGAGAAGCTGTGAGTGAGAGAGAGAGAGAGAAGATGTGAGTGAGAGAGAGAGAAAGAATCTGTGACAGTGAGAGAGAGAGAGCAAAAGAGAAGCTGTGAGTGAGAGAGAGAGAAAGAAAGAAGAAGCTGTGAGTGAGAGAGAGAAAGAGAAGCAGTGAGAGAGAGAAAAAGAAGCTGTGAGTGTGAGAGAGAGAAAGAGAAGCTGTGAGTGAGAGAGAGAGAGAGATGCTGTGAGTGGGAGAGAGAGAGAAAGAGAAGCTGTGAGTGAGAGTTAGAAAGAGAAGCTGTGGGTGAGAGAGAGAGAGAAAGAGAAGGTGTGAGTGAGTGAGAGAGAGAGAGAAGGTGTGAGTGAGAGAGAGAAAGAGAAGCTGTTAGTGTGTGTGAGAGAGAAAGAGAAGCTGTGAGTGAGAGGGAGAGAGAGAGAGAAGCTGTGAATGAGAGAGAGAGAAAGAGCAGCTGTGAGTGAGAGAGAGAAAGAGAAGCTGTGAGTGAGAGAGAGAGAGAAAGAGAAGCTGTGAGAGAGAGAGAGAAAGAGAAGCTGTGAGTGAGAGAGGGAGAGAGAGAAAGAGAAGCTTTGAGTGAGAGAGAGAGAGAGAAAGAGAAGCTGTGAGTGAGAGAGAGAGAGAAAGAGAAGCTGTGAGTGAGAGAGAGAGAGAAAGAGAAGCTGTGAGTGAGAGAGAGAGAGAGAGAAGCTGTGAGAGATTGAAAAAGAAGCTGTGAGTGAGAGAGAGAGAAAGAGAAGCTGTGAGTGAGAGAGAGAGAAAGAGAAGCTGTGAGTGGGAGAAAGAGAGAGGAAGAGAAGGTGTGAGTGAGAGAGAGAAAGAGAAGCTGTGAGTGAGAGAGAGAGGGAGAAAGAGAAGCTGTGAGTGAGAGAGAGAGAGAAGCTGTGAGTGAGAGAGTGAGAGAGAGTGAGTATGAGAAGCTGTGAGTGAGAGAGAGAGAGAGAGAAAGAGAAGCGGTGAGTGAGAGAGAGAGAGAAGCTGTGAGTGAGAGAGAGAGAAAGAAGCTGAGAGAGAGAGAGAGTGAAGCAGTGAGTGAGAGAAAGAGAAAGAGAAGATGTGAGTGAGTGAGAGAGAGAGAGAAGCTGTGAGTGAGAGAGAGAGAGAAGCTGTGAGTCAGAGAGAGAGAAAAAGAAAAGCTGTGAGTAAGAGAGAGTCATAAATCAATGCTGTGAGAGAGAGAGACAGAAAAAGAGAAGCTGTGAGTGAGAGAGAGAGAGAGAATGAGAAGCTGTGAGTGAGAGAGAGAGAGAGATGCTGTGAGTGTGAGAGTGAGAGAAAGAGAAGCTGTGAGTGAGTGATAGAGAGAGATACAGAAGGTGTGAGTGAGAGAGAGAGAGAAAGAGAAGGTGTGAGTGAGAGAGAGAGAAGCTGTGAGTGAGAGAGAGAGGGAGAAAGAGAAGCTGTGAGTGAGAGAGAGAGAGAAAGAGAAGCTGTGAGTGAGAGGGAGAGAGAGAGAGAAGCTGTGAGTGACAGAGGGAGAAAGAGAAGCTGTGAGTGACAGAGAGAGAGAAAAAGAGAAGAAGTGAGTGAGAGAGAGAGAGAAAGAGAAGCTGTGAGAGAGAGAGAGAAAGAGAAGCTGTGAGTGAGAGAGAGAGAGAAAGAGAAGCTGTGAGTGCGAGAGAGAGAGAGAGAAAGTGAAGCTGTGTGTAAGAGACAGAGAGAGAATTTGTGTGTGAGACAGAGAGAGAGAAGCTGTGTGAGAGAGAAAGAGACTGTGAGAATGAGAGAGAGAAAGAGAAGCTGTGAGTGAGAGAGAGAGAGAAAGAGAAGCTGTGAGTGAGAGAGAGAGAGAGAGAAGCTGTTAGTGAGAGAGAGAATGAAATAAGCTGTCCGTGAGAGAGAGAGAGAAAGAGAAGCTGTGAGTGAGAGAGAGAGACAGAGAAAGAGAAGCTATGAGTGAGAGAGAGAGAGCGAGAGAGAAGCTGAGTGAGAGAGAGAGAGTGAAGCTGTGAGTGAGAGAAAGAGAAAGAGAATCTGTGAGTAAGAGTGAGAGATAAAGCGATGCTGTGCGAGAGAGAGACAGAGAAAGAGAAGCTGTGAGTGACAGAGAGAGAGAAAAAGAGAAGAAGTGAGTGAGAGAGAGAGAGAAAGAGAAGCTGTGTGAGAGAGAGAAAGAGAAGCTGTGAGTGAGAGAGAGAGAGAAAGAGAAGCTGTGAGTGTGAGAGAGAGAGAGAGAGAAAGTGAAGCTGTGAGTAAGAGACAGAGAGAGAATCTGTGAGTGAGAGAGAGAGAGAGAAGCTGTGAGAGAGAGAAAGAGACTGTGAGAATGAGAGAGAGAAAGAGAAGCTGTGAGTGAGAGAGAGAGAGAAAGAGAAGCTGTGAGTGAGAGAGAGAGAGAAAGAGAAGCTGTTAGTGAGAGAGAGAGTGAAATAAGCTGTCCGTGAGAGAGAGAGAGAAAGAGAATTTGTGAGTGAGAGAGAGAGACAGAGAAAGAGAAGCTATGAGTGAGAGAGAGAGAGAGAAAGAGAAGCTGAGTGTGTGAGAGAGAGAGAGAAGCTGTGAGTGAGAGAGAGAGAAAGAGAAGCTGTGAGTAAGAGCGAGAGAGAAAGAGAAGCTGTGAGTGAGAGAGAGAAATAGAAAGAGATCTGTGAGTGAGAGAGAGAGAAGCTGTGAGTGAGAGAGAGAGATAAAGAGAAACTGTGAGTGAGAGGGAGAGAGAGAGAGAAGCTGTGAGTGACAGAGAGAGAAAGAGAAGCTGTGAGTGAGAGAGAGAGAGAAAGAGAAGCTGTGTGAGAGAGAGAGAAAGAGAAGCTGGGTGTGAGAGAGAGAGTAAGATAAGCTGTGAGTGCGAGAGAGAGAGAGAGAGAGAAAGAGAAGCTGTGAGTAAGACAGAGAGAGAAGCTGGGAGTGAGAGAGAGAGCGAAGGTGTGAGTGAGAGAGAAAGAGAAAGAGAAGCTGTGAGTGAGAGAAAGAGTGAAAGAAGCTGTGAGTGAGAGAGAGAGAGAGAAAGAGAAGCTGTGAGTGAGAGTGTGAGAAAGCAAGCTGTGAGTGAGAGAGCAAGAGAAAGAGAAGCTGTGAGTGGGAGAGAGAGTGAGAGAAAGAGAAGCTGTGAGTGAGAGTGAGAGAGAGAGAAAGAGAAGCTGTTACAGTGAGTGAGAGAGAGAGCGAAAGAGAAGCTGTGAGTGAGAGAGAGAGAGAGAATCTGTGAGTGAGAGAGAGAAGCTGTGTGAGAGAGAAAGAGACTGTGAGAGAGAATGAGAGAGAGAAAGAGAAGCTGTGAGTGAGTGAGAGAGAGAAAGAGAAGCTGTGAGTGAGAGAGAGAAAGAGAAGCTGTCAGTGAGAGAGAGAGAGAAAGAGAAGCTGTGAGTGATAGAGAGAGACAGAGAAAGAGAAGCTATGAGTGAGAGAGAGAGAGAGAAAGAGAAGCTGAGTGAAAGAGAGAGTGAAGCTATGAGTGAGAGAGGGAGAGAGAAAGAGAAGCTGTGAGTGAGAGAGAGAGAGAAGCTGTGAGTGAGTGAGAGAGAGAAGCTGTGAGTGACAGAAAGAGAGAAAGAGAATCTGTGAGTAAGAGATAGAGATAAAGCGATGCTGTGCGAGAGAGAGACAAAGAGAAGCTGTGAGTGAGTGAGAGAGAGAGAGAGAGAGATGCTGTGAGTGAGTGAGAGAGAGAAAGAGAAGCTGTGAGTGAGAGAGAGAGAGAAGCTGTGAGTGAGAGAGAGAGAGAAGCTGTGAGTGAGAGAGAGAGGGAGAAAAAAGCTGTGAGTGAAAGAGAGAAAAAGAAAGAGATCTGTGAGTGAGTGAGAGAGAAGCTGTGAGTGAGAGGGAGAGGGAGAAGCTGTGAGTGACAGAGAGAGAAAGAGAAGCTGTGAGTGAGAGAGAGAGAGAGAAAGAGAAGCTGTGAGAGAGAGAGAAATAGAAGCTGAGTGTGAGAGAGAGAAAGATAAGCTGTGAGTGCGAGAGAGAGAGAGAGAGAGAGAAAGAGAATCTGTGAGTAAGAGACAGAGAGAGAAGCTGTGAGTGAGAGAGAGAAGCTGTGAGAGAGAGAAAGAGTGTGAGAGAGAATTAGAGAGAGAAAGAGAAGCTGTGAGAGAGAGAGAGAGAGAAAGAGAAGCTGTGAGTGAAAGAGAAAGAGAAGCTGTGAGTGAGAGAGAGAGACAGAGAAAGAGAAGCTATGAGTGAGAGAGAGAGAGTGAAGCTGTGAGTGAGAGAGAGAGAGAGAAAGAGAAGATGTAAGTGAGAGAGAGAGAGAGAAGCTGTGAGTGAGAGAGAGAGAGAAGCTGTGAGTGAGAGAGAGAGAGAAAGAGAATCTGTGAGTAAGAGATAGAGATAAAGCGATGCTGTGCGAGAGAGAGACAGAGAAAGAGAAGCTGTGAGAGAGAGAGAGAGAAAAAAAGAGAAGCTGAGGGTGAGAGAGAGAAAAAGAAAGAGATCTGTGAGTGAGAGAGAGAGAAGCTGTGAGTGAGAGAGAGAGGGAGAATGAGAAGCTGTGAGTGAGAGAGAGAGAGAAAGAGAAGCTGTGAGTGAGAGGGAGAGAGAGGGAGAAACTGTGAGTGACAGAGAGAGAAAGAGAAGCTGTGAGTGAGAGAGTGAGAGAAAGAGAAGCTGTGAGAGAGAGAGAGAAATAGAAGCTGAGAGTGAGAGAGAGAAAGATAAGCTGTGAGTGCGAGAGAGAGAGAGAGAAAGAGAAGCTGTGAGTAAGAGACAGAGAGAGAAGCTGTAAGTGAGAGAGAGAAGCTGTGAGAGAGAGAAAGAGTGTGAGAGAGAATGAGAGAGAGAAAGAGAAGCTGTGAGTGAGAGAGTGAGAGAAAGAGAAGCTGTGAGTGAGAGAGAAAGAGAAGCTGTGAGTGAGAGAGAGAGTGAAAGAAGCTGTGAGTGAGAGAGATAAAGAAAGAGAAGCTGTGAGTGAGAGAGAGAGAAAGCAAGCTGTGAGTGAGAGAGCGAGAGAAAGAGAAGCTGTGAGTGGGAGAGAGAGTAAGAGAAAGAGAAGCTGTGAGTGAAAGTGAGAGGGAGAGAAAGAGAAGCTGTTACAGTGAGAGAGAGAGAGCGAAAGAGAAGCTGTGAGTGAGAGAGAGAGAGAAGAGAAGCTGTGTGTGGGAGAGAGATTGAGAAGCTGGGAGTGTGTGTGTGAGAGAGAAAGAGAAGCTGTGAGTAAGAGAGAGAGAGAGAGAAGCTGTGAGTGAGAGAGAGAGAGAGAGAGAAAGAGAAGTTGTGAGAGAGAGAGAGAAAGAGAAGCTGTGAGTGAGAGAGAGAGAAGCTGTGAGTGAGAGAGAGAGAGAGAAAGAGAAGATGTGTGAGAGAGAGAGAAAGAGAAGCTGTGAGTGAGAGAGAGAGAGAGAGAGAGAAGATGTGAGTGAGAGAGAGAGAAGCTGTTAGTGAGAGAGAGAGAGAGAGAAAGAGAAGCTGTGAGTGAGAGAGAGACAGAGAAAGAGAAGCTATAAGTGTGAGAGAGAGAAGCTGTGTGTGAGAGAGAGAAAGAGAAGCTGTGAGTGAGAGAGAGAGAGAAAGAGAAGATGTGAGTGCGAGAGAGAGAGAAAGAGAAGCTGTGAGTATGAGAGAGAGAGAGATGCTGTGTGTGTGAGAGAGAGAAGCTGTGAGAGAGAGAAAGAGACTGAGAGAGAATGAGAGATAGAGAAAGTGAAGCTGTGAGTGAGAGAGAGAAAAAGAGAAGCTGTGAGTGTGAGAGAGAGAGAGAGAAGCTGTGACAGTGAGAGAGAGAGTAAAAGAGAGGCTGTGAGTGAGAGAGAGAGAAAGAAAGAAGAAGCTGTGAGTGAGAGAGAGAGGGAAAGAGAAGCTGTGAGAGAGAGAAAAAGAAGCTGTGAGTGAGAGAGAGAGAAAGAGAAGCTGTGAGTGAGAGAGAGAGAGAGAAAGAGAAGCTGTGAGTGGGAGAGAGAGAGAGAAAGAGAAGCTGTGAGTGAGAGAGAGAAAGAGAAGCTGTGGGTGAGAGAGAGAGAGAGAGAAAGAGAAGCTGTGAGTGAGTGAGAGAGAGAGAAGTTGTGAGTGAGAGAGAGAAAGAGAAGTTGTGAGTGTGTGTGAGAGAGAAAGAGAAGCTGTGAGGGAGAGGGAGAGAGAGAGAGAAGCTGTGAATGAGAGAGAGAGAAAGAGCAGCTGTGAGTGAGAGAGAGAAAGAGAAGCTGTGAGTGAGAGAGAGAGAAAGAGAAACTGTGAGAGAGAGAAAGAGAAGCTGTGAGTGAGAGAGGGAGAGAGAGAAAGAGAAGCATTGAGTGAGAGAGAGAGAGAAAGAGAAGCTGTGAGTGAGAGAGAGAAAGAGAAGCTGTGAGTGAGTGAGAGAGAGAAAGAGAAGCTGTGAGTGAGAGAGAGAGAGAAAGAGAAGTTGTGAGTGAGAGAGAGAGAGAGAAGCTGTGTGAGAGAGAGAGAAGCTGTGTGAGAGAGAAAAAGAAGCTGTGAGTGAGAGAGAGAGAAAGAGAAGCTGTGAGTGAGAGAGAGAGAAAGAGAAGCTGTGAGTGGGAGAGAGAGAGAGAAAGAGAAGCTGTGAGTGAGAGAGAGAAAGAGAAGCTGTGAGTGAGAGAGAGAGGGAGAAAGAGAAGCTGTGAGTGAGAGAAAGAGAGAGAAGCTGTGAGTGAGAGAGAGAGAGAGTGAGTATGAGAAGCTGTGAGTGAGAGAGAGAGAGAGAGAAAGAGAAGCGGTGAGAGAGAGTGAGAGAAGCTGTGAGTGAGAGAGAGAGATAAAGAGAAGCTGTGAGTTAGAGAGAGACAGAGAAAGAGAAGCTGTGAGTCAGAGAGAGAGAAGCTGTGAGTGAGAGAGAGAGAGAGAAAGAGAAGATGTGAGT
The DNA here is from genome assembly GCA_035047345.1 of Bradypodion ventrale. Taxonomy (NCBI): domain Eukaryota; kingdom Metazoa; phylum Chordata; class Lepidosauria; order Squamata; family Chamaeleonidae; genus Bradypodion; species Bradypodion ventrale. The sequence goes on along the minus strand of JAWDJE010000018.1, from coordinate 6,205,102 downwards.
GAGAGAGAGGTAGAAGCTGTTAGTGAGAGAGAGAGAGAGAGAAAGAGTAGCTGTGAGTGAAAGAGAGAGACAGAGAAAGAGAAGCTATAAGTGAGAGAGAGAGAGAAAGAAGCTGAGATAGAGAGAGTGAAGCTGTGAGTGAGAGAGAGACAGAGAAAGAGAAGATGTGAGTGTGAGAGAGAGAGAGAAGCTGTGAGTGAGAGAGAGAGAAGCTGTGAGTCAGAGAGAGAGAAAAAGAAAAGCTGTGAGTAAGAGAGAGTGATAAAGCAATGCTGTGAGGGAGAGAGACAGAGAAAGAGAAGCTGTGAGTGAGAGAGAGAGAGAATGAGAAGCTGTGAGTGAGAGAGAGAGAGAGAGAGAAAGAGATGCTGTGAGTGTGAGTGTGAGAGTGAGAGAAAGAGAAGCTGTGAGTGAGTGATAGAGAGAGATACAGAAGGTGTGAGTGAGAGAGAGAGAGAAAGAGAAGCTGTGAGTGAGAGAGAGAAAAAGAAAGAAAAGCTGTGAGTGAGAGAGAGAGAAGCTGTGAGTGAGAGAGAGAGAGAAAAATAGAAGATGTGAGTGAGAGAGAGAGAGATAGAAGCTGTGAGTGAGTGAGAGAGAGAAGCTGTGAGTGAGAGAGAAAGAGAAGCTGTGAGTGAGAGAGAAAGAGAAACTGTGAGTGAGGGAGAGAGATAAAGAGAAGCTGTGAGTTAGAGAGAGACAGAGAAAGAGAAGCTGTGAGTGAGAGAGAGAGAAAGAGAAGCTGTGACTGAGAGAGAGAAGCTGTGAGTGAGGGAGAGAGAGAGAGAAGCTGTGAGTGAGAGAGAGAGAAGCTGTGAGAGAGAGAGAGAAAGAGAAGATGCGAGTGAGAGAGAGAGAGAGAGAAGCTGTGAGTGAGAGAGAGAGAAGCTGTGAGTGAGAGACAGAGAGAGAAAGAGAAGCTGTGAGTGAGAGAGAGAGAGAGATGCTGTGAGTGTGAGAGTGAGAGAAAGAGAAGCTGTGAGTGAGTGATAGAGAGAGATACAGAAGGTGTGAGTGAGAGAGAGAGAAAGAGAAGGTGTGAGTGAGAGAGAGAGAAGCTGTGAGTGAGAGAGAGAGGGAGAAAGAGAAGCTGTGAGTGAGAGAGAGAGAGAGAGAGAAGCTGTGAGTGAGAGGGAGAGAGAGAGAGAAGCTGTGAGTGACAGAGGGAGAAAGAGAAGCTGTGAGTGACAGAGAGAGAAAAAGAGAAGAAGTGAGTGAGAGAGAGAGAGAAAGAGAAGCTGTGAGAGAGAGAGAGAAAGAGAAGCTGTGAGTGAGAGAGAGAGAGAAAGAGAAGCTGTGAGTGCGAGAGAGAGAGAGAGAAAGTGAAGCTGTGTGTAAGAGACAGAGAGAGAATTTGTGTGTGAGACAGAGAGAGAGAAGCTGTGAGAGAGAGAAAGAGACTCTGTGAGAATGAGAGAGAGAAAGAGAAGCTGTGAGTGAGAGAGAGAGAGAAAGAGAAGCTGTGAGTGAGAGAGAGAGAGAGAGAAGCTGTTAGTGAGAGAGAGAATGAAATAAGCTGTCCGTGAGAGAGAGAGAGAAAGAGAAGCTGTGAGTGAGAGAGAGAGACAGAGAAAGAGAAGCTATGAGTGAGAGAGAGAGAGAGAGAGAGAAGCTGAGTGAGAGAGAGAGAGTGAAGCTGTGAGTGAGAGAAAGAGAAAGAGAATCTGTGAGTAAGAGTGAGAGATAAAGCGATGCTGTGCGAGAGAGAGACAGAGAAAGAGAAGCTGTGAGTGACAGAGAGAGAGAAAAAGAGAAGAAGTGAGTGAGAGAGAGAGAGAAAGAGAAGCTGTGTGAGAGAGAGAAAGAGAAGCTGTGAGTGAGAGAGAGAGAGAAAGAGAAGCTGTGAGTGTGTGAGAGAGAGAGAGAGAAAGTGAAGCTGTGAGTAAGAGACAGAGAGAGAATCTGTGAGTGAGAGAGAGAGAGAAGCTGTGAGAGAGAGAAAGAGACTGTGAGAATGAGAGAGAGAAAGAGAAGCTGTGAGTGAGAGAGAGAGAGAAAGAGAAGCTGTGAGTGAGAGAGAGAGAGAAAGAGAAGCTGTTAGTGAGAGAGAGAGTGAAATAAGCTGTCCGTGAGAGAGAGAGAGAAAGAGAATTTGTGAGTGAGAGAGAGAGACAGAGAAAGAGAAGCTATGAGTGAGAGAGAGAGAGAGAAAGAGAAGCTGAGTGAGAGAGAGAGAGAGAAGCTGTGAGTGAGAGAGAGAGAAAGAGAAGCTGTGAGTAAGAGCGAGAGAGAAAGAGAAGCTGTGAGTGAGAGAGAGAAATAGAAAGAGATCTGTGAGTGAGAGAGAGAGAAGCTGTGAGTGAGAGAGAGAGATAAAGAGAAACTGTGAGTGAGAGGGAGAGAGAGAGAGTAGCTGTGAGTGACAGAGAGAGAAAGAGAAGCTGTGAGTGAGAGAGAGAGAGAAAGAGAAGCTGTGTGAGAGAGAGAGAAAGAGAAGCTGGGAGTGAGAGAGAGAGTAAGATAAGCTGTGAGTGCGAGAGAGAGAGAGAGAGAAAGAGAAGCTGTGAGTAAGACAGAGAGAGAAGCTGGGAGTGAGAGAGAGAGCGAAGGTGTGAGTGAGAGAGAAAGAGAAAGAGAAGCTGTGAGTGAGAGAAAGAGTGAAAGAAGCTGTGAGTGAGAGAGAGAGAGAGAAAGAGAAGCTGTGAGTGAGAGTGTGAGAAAGCAAGCTGTGAGTGAGAGAGCAAGAGAAAGAGAAGCTGTGAGTGGGAGAGAGAGTGAGAGAAAGAGAAGCTGTGAGTGAGAGTGAGAGAGAGAGAAAGAGAAGCTGTTACAGTGAGTGAGAGAGAGAGCGAAAGAGAAGCTGTGAGTGAGAGAGAGAGAGAGAATCTGTGAGTGAGAGAGAGAAGCTGTGTGAGAGAGAAAGAGACTGTGAGAGAGAATGAGAGAGAGAAAGAGAAGCTGTGAGTGAGTGAGAGAGAGAAAGAGAAGCTGTGAGTGAGAGAGAGAAAGAGAAGCTGTCAGTGAGAGAGAGAGAGAAAGAGAAGCTGTGAGTGATAGAGAGAGACAGAGAAAGAGAAGCTATGAGTGAGAGAGAGAGAGAGAAAGAGAAGCTGAGTGAAAGAGAGAGTGAAGCTATGAGTGAGAGAGGGAGAGAGAAAGAGAAGCTGTGAGTGAGAGAGAGAGAGAAGCTGTGAGTGAGTGAGAGAGAGAAGCTGTGAGTGACAGAGAGAGAGAAAGAGAATCTGTGAGTAAGAGATAGAGATAAAGCGATGCTGTGCGAGAGAGAGACAAAGAGAAGCTGTGAGTGAGTGAGAGAGAGAGAGAGAGAGATGCTGTGAGTGAGTAGAGAGAGAGAAAGAGAAGCTGTGAGTGAGAGAGAGAGAGAAGCTGTGAGTGAGAGAGAGAGAGAAGCTGTGAGTGAGAGAGAGAGGGAGAAAAAAGCTGTGAGTGAAAGAGAGAAAAAGAAAGAGATCTGTGAGTGAGTGAGAGAGAAGCTGTGAGTGAGAGGGAGAGGGAGAAGCTGTGAGTGACAGAGAGAGAAAGAGAAGCTGTGAGTGAGAGAGAGAGAGAGAAAGAGAAGCTGTGAGAGAGAGAGAAATAGAAGCTGAGTGTGAGAGAGAGAAAGATAAGCTGTGAGTGCGAGAGAGAGAGAGAGAGAGAGAAAGAGAAGCTGTGAGTAAGAGACAGAGAGAGAAGCTGTGAGTGAGAGAGAGAAGCTGTGAGAGAGAGAAAGAGTGTGAGAGAGAATTAGAGAGAGAAAGAGAAGCTGTGAGAGAGAGAGAGAAAGAGAAGCTGTGAGTGAAAGAGAAAGAGAAGCTGTGAGTGAGAGAGAGAGACAGAGAAAGAGAAGCTATGAGTGAGAGAGAGAGTGAAGCTGTGAGTGAGAGAGAGAGAGAGAAAGAGAAGATGTAAGTGAGAGAGAGAGAGAGAAGCTGTGAGTGAGAGAGAGAGAGAAGCTGTGAGTGAGAGAGAGAGAGAAAGAGAATCTGTGAGTAAGAGATAGAGATAAAGCGATGCTGTGCGAGAGAGAGACAGAGAAAGAGAAGCTGTGAGAGAGAGAGAGAGAAAAAAAGAGAAGCTGAGGGTGAGAGAGAGAAAAAGAAAGAGATCTGTGAGTGAGAGAGAGAGAAGCTGTGAGTGAGAGAGAGAGGGAGAATGAGAAGCTGTGAGTGAGAGAGAGAGAGAAAGAGAAGCTGTGAGTGAGAGGGAGAGAGAGGGAGAAACTGTGAGTGACAGAGAGAGAAAGAGAAGCTGTGAGTGAGAGAGTGAGAGAAAGAGAAGCTGTGAGAGAGAGAGAGAAAGAGAAGCTGAGGGTGAGAGAGAGAAAGATAAGCTGTGAGTGAGAGAGAGAGAGAAAGAGAAGCTGTGAGTAAGAGACAGAGAGAGAAGCTGTAAGTGAGAGAGAGAAGCTGTGAGAGAGAGAAAGAGTGTGAGAGAGAATGAGAGAGAGAAAGAGAAGCTGTGAGTGAGAGAGTGAGAGAAAGAGAAGCTGTGAGTGAGAGAGAAAGAGAAGCTGTGAGTGAGAGAGAGAGTGAAAGAAGCTGTGAGTGAGAGAGATAGAGAAAGAGAAGCTGTGAGTGAGAGAGAGAGAAAGCAAGCTGTGAGTGAGAGAGCGAGAGAAAGAGAAGCTGTGAGTGGGAGAGAGAGTAAGAGAAAGAGAAGCTGTGAGTGAAAGTGAGAGGGAGAGAAAGAGAAGCTGTTACAGTGAGAGAGAGAGAGCGAAAGAGAAGCTGTGAGTGAGAGAGAGAGAGAAGAGAAGCTGTGAGTGGGAGAGAGATTGAGAAGCTGGGAGTGTGTGTGTGAGAGAGAAAGAGAAGCTGTGAGTAAGAGAGAGAGAGAGAGAAGCTGTGAGTGAGAGAGAGAGAGAGAGAGAAAGAGAAGTTGTGAGAGAGAGAGAGAAAGAGAAGCTGTGAGTGAGAGAGAGAGAAGCTGTGAGTGAGAGAGAGAGAGAGAAAGAGAAGATGTGTGAGAGAGAGAGAAAGAGAAGCTGTGAGTGAGAGAGAGAGAGAGAGAGAGAAGATGTGAGTGAGAGAGAGAGAAGCTGTTAGTGAGAGAGAGAGAGAGAGAAAGAGAAGCTGTGAGTGAGAGAGAGACAGAGAAAGAGAAGCTATAAGTGAGAGAGAGAGAAGCTGTGTGAGAGAGAGAGAAAGAGAAGCTGTGAGTGAGAGAGAGAGAGAAAGAGAAGATGTGAGTGCGAGAGAGAGAGAAAGAGAAGCTGTGAGTATGAGAGAGAGAGAGATGCTGTGTGTGTGAGAGAGAGAAGCTGTGAGAGAGAGAAAGAGACTGAGAGAGAATGAGAGATAGAGAAAGTGAAGCTGTGAGTGAGAGAGAGAAAAAGAGAAGCTGTGAGTGTGAGAGAGAGAGAGAGAAGCTGTGACAGTGAGAGAGAGAGTAAAAGAGAGGCTGTGAGTGAGAGAGAGAGAAAGAAAGAAGAAGCTGTGAGTGAGAGAGAGAGAGAAAGAGAAGCTGTGAGAGAGAGAAAAAGAAGCTGTGAGTGAGAGAGAGAGAAAGAGAAGCTGTGAGTGAGAGAGAGAGAGAGAAAGAGAAGCTGTGAGTGGGAGAGAGAGAGAGAAAGAGAAGCTGTGAGTGAGAGAGAGAGAAAGAGAAGCTGTGGGTGAGAGAGAGAGAGAGAGAAAGAGAAGCTGTGAGTGAGTGAGAGAGAGAGAAGTTGTGAGTGAGAGAGAGAAAGAGAAGTTGTGAGTGTGTGTGAGAGAGAAAGAGAAGCTGTGAGGGAGAGGGAGAGAGAGAGAGAAGCTGTGAATGAGAGAGAGAGAAAGAGCAGCTGTGAGTGAGAGAGAGAAAGAGAAGCTGTGAGTGAGAGAGAGAGAAAGAGAAACTGTGAGAGAGAGAAAGAGAAGCTGTGAGTGAGAGAGGGAGAGAGAGAAAGAGAAGCTTTGAGTGAGAGAGAGAGAGAAAGAGAAGCTGTGAGTGAGAGAGAGAAAGAGAAGCTGTGAGTGAGTGAGAGAGAGAAAGAGAAGCTGTGAGTGAGAGAGAGAGAGAAAGAGAAGTTGTGAGTGAGAGAGAGAGAGAGAAGCTGTGTGAGAGAGAGAGAAGCTGTGTGAGAGAGAAAAAGAAGCTGTGAGTGAGAGAGAGAGAAAGAGAAGCTGTGAGTGAGAGAGAGAGAAAGAGAAGCTGTGAGTGGGAGAGAGAGAGAGAAAGAGAAGCTGTGAGTGAGAGAGAGAAAGAGAAGCTGTGAGTGAGAGAGAGAGGGAGAAAGAGAAGCTGTGAGTGAGAGAAAGAGAGAGAAGCTGTGAGTGAGAGAGAGAGAGAGTGAGTATGAGAAGCTGTGAGTGAGAGAGAGAGAGAGAAAGAGAAGCGGTGAGAGAGAGTGAGAGAAGCTGTGAGTGAGAGAGAGAGATAAAGAGAAGCTGTGAGTTAGAGAGAGACAGAGAAAGAGAAGCTGTGAGTCAGAGAGAGAGAAGCTGTGAGTGAGAGAGAGAGAGAGAGAAAGAGAAGATGTGAGTGAGAGAGAGGTAGAAGCTGTTAGTGAGAGAGAGAGAGAGAGAAAGAGTAGCTGTGAGTGAAAGAGAGAGACAGAGAAAGAGAAGCTATAAGTGAGAGAGAGAGAGAAAGAAGCTGAGATAGAGAGAGTGAAGCTGTGAGTGAGAGAGAGACAGAGAAAGAGAAGATGTGAGTGTGTGAGAGAGAGAGAAGCTGTGAGTGAGAGAGAGAGAAGCTGTGAGTCAGAGAGAGAGAAAAAGAAAAGCTGTGAGTAAGAGAGAGTGATAAAGCAATGCTGTGAGGGAGAGAGACAGAGAAAGAGAAGCTGTGAGTGAGAGAGAGAGAGAATGAGAAGCTGTGAGTGAGAGAGAGAGAGAGAAAGAGATGCTGTGAGTGTGAGTGTGAGAGTGAGAGAAAGAGAAGCTGTGAGTGAGTGATAGAGAGAGATACAGAAGGTGTGAGTGAGAGAGAGAGAGAAAGAGAAGCTGTGAGTGAGAGAGAGAAAAAGAAAGAAAAGCTGTGAGTGAGAGAAAGCTGTGAGTTAGAGAGAGACAGAGAAAGAGAAGCTGTGAGTGAGAGAGAGAGAAAGAGAAGCTGTGAGTGAGAGAGAGAAGCTGTGAGTGAGGGAGAGAGAGAGAGAAGCTGTGAGTGAGAGAGAGAGAAGCTGTGAGAGAGAGAGAGAAAGAGAAGATGCGAGTGAGAGAGAGAGAGAGAGAAGCTGTGAGTGAGAGAGAGAGAAGCTGTGAGTGAGAGAGAGAGAGAGAAAGAGAAGCTGTGAGTGAGAGAGAGAGATAAACCAAAGCTGTGAGTTAGAGAGAGACAGAGAAAGAGAAGCTGTGAGTGAGAGAGAGAGAGAAAGAGAAGCTGTGAGTGAGAGAGAGAGAGAGAAGCTGTGAGTGACAGAGAGAAAGAGGAGCTGTGAGTGAGAGAGAGAAAAAGAGATGCTGTGAGTGAGAGAGAGAGAGAGAAAGAGAAGCTGTGAGTGAGAAAGAGAGAAAGAGAAGCTGTGAGTGAGAGAGAGAAAATGAAAGAAAAGCTGTGAGTGAGAGAGAGAGAAGCTGTGAGTGAGAGAGAGAGAGAGAAGCTGTGAGTGACAGAGAAAGAGGAGCTGTGAGTGAGAGAGAGAAAAAGAGAAGCTGTGAGTGACAGAGAGAGAAAGAGAAGCTGTGAGTGACAGAGAGAGAGAAAGAGAAGCTGTGAGTGAGAGAGAGAGAGAGAGAGAGAAAGAGAATCTGTGTGTGTGAGAGAGAAAGAGAAGCTGTGAGAGAGAGAGAAAGAGAAGCTGTGAGTGAGAGAGAGAGAGAGAAAGAGAAGATGTGAGTGCGAGAGAGAGAGAAAGAGAAGCTGTGAGTATGAGAGAGAGAGAGATGCTGTGTGTGTGAGAGAGAGAGGAGCTGTGAGAGAGAGAAAGAGACTGAGAGAGAATGAGAGAGAGAGAAAGAGAAGTTGTGAGTGAGAGAGAGAGAAAGAGAAGCTGTGAGTGAGAGAGAGAGAGAGAATCTGTGACAGTGAGAGAGAGAGAGCAAAAGAGAAGCTGTGAGTGAGAGAGAGAGAAAGAAAGAAGAAGCTGTGAGTGAGAGAGAGAAAGAGAAGCAGTGAGAGAGAGAAAAAGAAGCTGTGAGTGTGAGAGAGAGAAAGAGAAGCTGTGAGTGAGAGAGAGAGAGAGAGATGCTGTGAGTGGGAGAGAGAGAGAAAGAGAAGCTGTGAGTGAGAGTTAGAAAGAGAAGCTGTGGGTGAGAGAGAGAGAGAAAGAGAAGGTGTGAGTGAGTGAGAGAGAGAGAGAAGGTGTGAGTGAGAGAGAGAAAGAGAAGCTGTTAGTGTGTGTGAGAGAGAAAGAGAAGCTGTGAGTGAGAGGGAGAGAGAGAGAAGCTGTGAATGAGAGAGAGAGAAAGAGCAGCTGTGAGTGAGAGAGAGAAAGAGAAGCTGTGAGTGAGAGAGAGAGAGAAAGAGAAGCTGTGAGAGAGAGAGAGAAAGAGAAGCTGTGAGTGAGAGAGGGAGAGAGAGAAAGAGAAGCTTTGAGTGAGAGAGAGAGAGAGAAAGAGAAGCTGTGAGTGAGAGAGAGAGAGAAAGAGAAGCTGTGAGTGAGCGAGAGAGAGAAAGAGAAGCTGTGAGTGAGAGAGAGAGAGAGAGAAGCTGTGAGAGATTGAAAAAGAAGCTGTGAGTGAGAGAGAGAGAAAGAGAAGCTGTGAGTGAGAGAGAGAGAAAGAGAAGCTGTGAGTGGGAGAAAGAGAGAGGAAGAGAAGCTGTGAGTGAGAGAGAGAAAGAGAAGCTGTGAGTGAGAGAGAGAGGGAGAAAGAGAAGCTGTGAGTGAGAGAGAGAGAGAAGCTGTGAGTGAGAGAGTGAGAGAGAGTGAGTATGAGAAGCTGTGAGTGAGAGAGAGAGAGAGAGAAAGAGAAGCGGTGAGTGAGAGAGAGAGAGAAGCTGTGAGTGAGAGAGAGAGAAAGAAGCTGAGAGAGAGAGAGAGTGAAGCAGTGAGTGAGAGAAAGAGAAGATGTGAGTGAGTGAGAGAGAGAGAGAAGCTGTGAGTGAGAGAGAGAGAGAAGCTGTGAGTCAGAGAGAGAGAAAAAGAAAAGCTGTGAGTAAGAGAGAGTCATAAAGCAATGCTGTGAGAGAGAGAGACAGAAAAAGAGAAGCTGTGAGTGAGAGAGAGAGAGAGAATGAGAAGCTGTGAGTGAGAGAGAGAGAGAGATGCTGTGAGTGTGAGAGTGAGAGAAAGAGAAGCTGTGAGTGAGTGATAGAGAGAGATACAGAAGGTGTGAGTGAGAGAGAGAGAGAAAGAGAAGGTGTGAGTGAGAGAGAGAGAAGCTGTGAGTGAGAGAGAGAGGGAGAAAGAGAAGCTGTGAGTGAGAGAGAGAGAGAAAGAGAAGCTGTGAGTGAGAGGGAGAGAGAGAGAGAAGCTGTGAGTGACAGAGGGAGAAAGAGAAGCTGTGAGTGACAGAGAGAGAGAAAAAGAGAAGAAGTGAGTGAGAGAGAGAGAGAAAGAGAAGCTGTGAGAGAGAGAGAGAAAGAGAAGCTGTGAGTGAGAGAGAGAGAGAAAGAGAAGCTGTGAGTGCGAGAGAGAGAGAGAAAGTGAAGCTGTGTGTAAGAGACAGAGAGAGAATTTGTGTGTGAGACAGAGAGAGAGAAGCTGTGAGAGAGAGAAAGAGACTCTGTGAGAATGAGAGAGAGAAAGAGAAGCTGTGAGTGAGTGAGAGAGAGAGAGAGAAGCTGTTAGTGAGAGAGAGAATGAAATAAGCTGTCCGTGAGAGAGAGAGAGAAAGAGAAGCTGTGAGTGAGAGAGAGAGACAGAGAAAGAGAAGCTATGAGTGAGAGAGAGCGAGAGAAAGAGAAGCTGAGTGAGAGAGAGAGAGTGAAGCTGTGAGTGAGAGAAAGAGAAAGAGAATCTGTGAGTAAGAGTGAGAGATAAAGCGATGCTGTGCGAGAGAGAGACAGAGAAAGAGAAGCTGTGAGTGACAGAGAGAGAGAAAAAGAGAAGAAGTGAGTGAGAGAGAGAGAGAAAGAGAAGCTGTGAGAGAGAGAGAAAGAGAAGCTGTGAGTGAGAGAGAGAGAGAAAGAGAAGCTGTGAGTGCGAGAGAGAGAGAGAGAGAGAAAGTGAAGCTGTGAGTAAGAGACAGAGAGAGAATCTGTGAGTGAGAGAGAGAGAGAGAAGCTGTGAGAGAGAGAAAGAGACTGTGAGAATGAGAGAGAGAAAGAGAAGCTGTGAGTGAGAGAGAGAGAGAAAGAGAAGCTGTGAGTGAGAGAGAGAGAGAAAGAGAAGCTGTTAGTGAGAGAGAGAGTGAAATAAGCTGTCCGTGAGAGAGAGAGAGAAAGAGAATTTGTGAGTGAGAGAGAGAGACAGAGAAAGAGAAGCTATGTGTGAGAGAGAGAGAAAAAGAGAAGCTGAGTGAGAGAGAGAGAGAGAAGCTGTGAGTGAGAGAGAGAGAAAGAGAAGCTGTGAGTGAGAGCGAGAGAGAAAGAGAAGCTGTGAGTGAGAGAGAGAAATAGAAAGAGATCTGTGAGTGAGAGAGAGAGAAGCTGTGAGTGAGAGAGAGAGATAAAGAGAAACTGTGAGTGAGAGGGAGAGAGAGAGAGAAGCTGTGAGTGACAGAGAGAGAAAGAGAAGCTGTGAGTGAGAGAGAGAGAGAAAGAGAAGCTGTGTGAGAGGGAGAGAAAGAGAAGCTGGGAGTGAGAGAGAGAGTAAGATAAGCTGTGAGTGCGAGAGAGAGAGAGAGAGAGAGAAAGAGAAGCTGTGAGTAAGACAGAGAGAGAAGCTGGGAGTGAGAGAGAGAGCGAAGGTGTGAGTGAGAGAGAAAGAGAAAGAGAAGCTGTGAGTGAGAGAAAGAGTGAAAGAAGCTGTGAGTGAGAGAGAGAGAGAGAAAGAGAAGCTGTGAGTGAGAGTGTGAGAAAGCAAGCTGTGAGTGAGAGAGCAAGAGAAAGAGAAGCTGTGAGTGGGAGAGAGAGTGAGAGAAAGAGAAGCTGTGAGTGAGAGTGAGAGAGAGAGAAAGAGAAGCTGTTACAGTGAGTGAGAGAGAGAGCGAAAGAGAAGCTGTGAGTGAGAGAGAGAGAGAGAATCTGTGAGTGAGAGAGAGAAGCTGTGAGAGAGAAAGAGACTGTGAGAGAGAATGAGAGAGAGAAAGAGAAGCTGTGAGTGAGTGAGAGAGAGAAAGAGAAGCGGTGAGTGAGAGAGAGAGAGAAAGAGAAGCTGTTAGTGAGAGAGAGAGTGAAAGAAGCTGTCAGTGAGAGAGAGAGAGAAGCTGTGAGTGATAGAGAGACAGAGAAAGAGAAGCTATGAGTGAGAGAGAGAGAGAGAAAGAGAAGCTGAGTGAAAGAGAGAGTGAAGCTATGAGTGAGAGAGGGAGAGAGAAAGAGAAGCTGTGAGTGAGAGAGAGAGAGAAGCTGTGAGTGAGTGAGAGAGAGAAGCTGTGAGTGACAGAGAGAGAGAAAGAGAATCTGTGAGTAAGAGATAGAGATAAAGCGATGCTGTGCGAGAGAGAGACAAAGAGAAGCTGTGAGTGAGTGACAGAGAGAGAGAGAGAGAGATGCTGTGAGTGAGTGAGAGAGAGAAAGAGAAGCTGTGAGTGAGAGAGAGAGAGAAGCTGTGAGTGAGAGAGAGAGAGAAGCTGTGAGTGAGAGAGAGAGGGAGAAAAAAGCTGTGAGTGAAAGAGAGAAAAAGAAAGAGATCTGTGAGTGAGTGAGAGAGAAGCTGTGAGTGAGAGGGAGAGGGAGAAGCTGTGAGTGACAGAGAGAGAAAGAGAAGCTGTGAGTGAGAGAGAGAGAGAGAAAGAGAAGCTGAGAGAGAGAGAGAAATAGAAGCTGAGTGTGAGAGAGAGAAAGATAAGCTGTGAGTGCGAGAGAGAGAGAGAGAGAGAGAAATAGAAGCTGTGAGTAAGAGACAGAGAGAGAAGCTGTGAGTGAGAGAGAGAAGCTGTGAGAGAGAGAAAGAGTGTGAGAGAGAATTAGAGAGAGAAAGAGAAGCTGTGAGAGAGAGAGAGAAAGAGAAGCTGTGAGTGAAAGAGAAAGAGAAGCTGTGAGTGAGAGAGAGAGACAGAGAAAGAGAAGCTATGAGTGAGAGAGAGAGAGTGAAGCTGTGAGTGAGAGAGAGAGAGAAAGAGAAGATGTAAGTGAGAGAGAGAGAGAGAAGCTGTGAGTGAGAGAGAGAAGCTGTGAGTGACAGAGAGAGAGAAAGAGAATCTGTGAGTAAGAGATAGAGATAAAGCGATGCTGTGCGAGAGAGAGACAGAGAAAGAGAAGCTGTGAGTGAGAGAGAGAGAAAAAAAGAGAAGCTGAGGGTGAGAGAGAGAAAAAGAAAGAGATCTGTGAGTGAGAGAGAGAGAAGCTGTGAGTGAGAGAGAGAGGGAGAATGAGAAGCTGTGAGTGAGAGAGAGAGAGAAAGAGAAGCTGTGAGTGAGAGGGAGAGAGGGGGAGAAACTGTGAGTGACAGAGAGAGAAAGAGAAGCTGTGAGTGAGAGAGTGAGAGAAAGAGAAGCTGTGAGAGAGAGAGAGAAAGAGAAGCTGAGAGTGAGAGAGAGAAAGATAAGCTGTGAGTGCGAGAGAGAGAGAGAGAAAGAGAAGCTGTGAGTAAGAGACAGAGAGAGAAGCTGTAAGTGAGAGAGAGAAGCTGTGAGAGAGAGAAAGAGTGTGAGAGAGAATGAGAGAGAGAAAGAGAAGCTGTGAGTGAGAGAGTGAGAGAAAGAGAAGCTGTGAGTGAGAGAGAAAGAGAAGCTGTGAGTGAGAGAGAGAGTGAAAGAAGCTGTGAGTGAGAGAGATAGAGAAAGAGAAGCTGTGAGTGAGAGAGAGAGAAAGCAAGCTGTGAGTGAGAGAGCGAGAGAAAGAGAAGCTGTGAGTGGGAGAGAGAGTAAGAGAAAGAGAAGCTGTGAGTGAAAGTGAGAGGGAGAGAAAGAGAAGCTGTTACAGTGAGAGTGAGAGAGCGAAAGAGAAGCTGTGAGTGAGAGAGAGAGAGAAGAGAAGCTGTGAGTGGGAGAGAGATTGAGAAGCTGGGAGTGTGTGTGTGAGAGAGAAAGAGAAGCTGTGAGTAAGAGAGAGAGAGAGAGAAGCTGTGAGTGAGAGAGAGAGAGAGAAAGAGAAGTTGTGAGAGAGAGAGAGAAAGAGAAGCTGTGAGTGAGAGAGAGAGAAGCTGTGAGTGAGAGAGAGAGAGAGAAAGAGAAGATGTGAGAGAGAGAGAGAAAGAGAAGCTGTGAGTGAGAGAGAGAGAGAAGCTGTGAGTGAGAGAGAGAGAGAGAGAGAAGATGTGAGTGAGAGAGAGAGAAGCTGTTAGTGAGAGAGAGAGAGAGAGAAAGAGAAGCTGTGAGTGAGAGAGAGACAGAGAAAGAGAAGCTATAAGTGAGAGAGAGAGAAGCTGTGTGAGAGAGAGAGAAAGAGAAGCTGTGAGTGAGAGAGAGAGAGAAAGAGAAGATGTGAGTGCGAGAGAGAGAGAAAGAGAAGCTGTGAGTATGAGAGAGAGAGAGATGCTGTGTGTGTGAGAGAGAGAAGCTGTGAGAGAGAGAAAGAGACTGAGAGAGAATGAGAGATAGAGAAAGTGAAGCTGTGAGTGAGAGAGAGAAAAAGAGAAGCTGTGAGTGTGAGAGAGAGAGAGAGAAGCTGTGACAGTGAGAGAGAGAGTAAAAGAGAGGCTGTGAGTGAGAGAGAGAGAAAGAAAGAAGAAGCTGTGAGTGAGAGAGAGAGAGAAAGAGAAGCTGTGAGAGAGAGAAAGAGAAGCTGTGAGTGAGAGAGAGAGAAAGAGAAGCTGTGAGTGAGAGAGAGAGAGAGAGAAAGAGAAGCTGTGAGTGGGAGAGAGAGAGAGAAAGAGAAGCTGTGAGTGAGAGAGAGAGAAAGAGAAGCTGTGGGTGAGAGAGAGAGAGAGAAAGAGAAGCTGTGAGTGAGTGAGAGAGAGAGAAGTTGTGAGTGAGAGAGAGAAAGAGAAGTTGTGAGTGTGTGTGAGAGAGAAAGAGAAGCTGTGAGGGAGAGGGAGAGAGAGAGAGAAGCTGTGAATGAGAGAGAGAGAAAGAGCAGCTGTGAGTGAGAGAGAGAAAGAGAAGCTGTGAGTGAGAGAGAGAGAAAGAGAAACTGTGAGAGAGAGAAAGAGAAGCTGTGAGTGAGAGAGGGAGAGAGAGAAAGAGAAGCTTTGAGTGAGAGAGAGAGAGAAAGAGAAGCTGTGAGTGAGAGAGAGAAAGAGAAGCTGTGAGTGAGTGAGAGAGAGAAAGAGAAGCTGTGAGTCAGAGAGAGAGAAAGAGAAGTTGTGAGTGAGAGAGAGAGAGAGAAGCTGTGTGAGAGAGAGAGAAGCTGTGTGAGAGAGAAAAAGAAGCTGTGAGTGAGAGAGAGAGAAAGAGAAGCTGTGAGTGAGAGAGAGAGAAAGAGAAGCTGTGAGTGGGAGAGAGAGAGAGAAAGAGAAGCTGTGAGTGAGAGAGAGAAAGAGAAGCTGTGAGTGAGAGAGAGAGGGAGAAAGAGAAGCTGTGAGTGAGAGAAAGAGAGAGAAGCTGTGAGTGAGAGAGAGAGAGAGTGAGTATGAGAAGCTGTGAGTGAGAGAGAGAGAGAGAGAAAGAGAAGCGGTGAGAGAGAGAGAGAGAAGCTGTGAGTGAGAGAGAGAGATAAAGAGAAGCTGTGAGTTAGAGAGAGACAGAGAAAGAGAAGCTGTGAGTCAGAGAGAGAGAAGCTATGAGTGAGAGAGAGAGAGAGAGAAAGAGAAGATGTGAGTGAGAGAGAGGTAGAAGCTGTTAGTGAGAGAGAGAGAGAGAGAAAGAGTAGCTGTGAGTGAGAGAGAGAGACAGAGAAAGAGAAGCTATAAGTGAGAGAGAGAGAGAAAGAAGCTGAGATAGAGAGAGTGAAGCTGTGAGTGAGAGAGAGACAGAGAAAGAGAAGATGTGAGTGTGAGAGAGAGAGAGAAGCTGTGAGTGAGAGAGAGAGAAGCTGTGAGTCAGAGAGAGAGAAAAAGAAAAGCTGTGAGTAAGAGAGAGTGATAAAGCAATGCTGTGAGGGAGAGAGACAGAGAAAGAGAAGCTGTGAGTGAGAGAGAGAGAGAATGAGAAGCTGTGAGTGAGAGAGAGAGAGAGAAAGAGATGCTGTGAGTGTGAGTGTGAGAGTGAGAGAAAGAGAAGCTGTGAGTGAGTGATAGAGAGAGATACAGAAGGTGTGAGTGAGAGAGAGAGAGAAAGAGAAGCTGTGAGTGAGAGAGAGAAAAAGAAAGAAAAGCTGTGAGTGTGAGAGAGAGAAGCTGTGAGTGAGAGAGAGAGAGAAAAAGAGAAGCTGTGAGTGAGAGAGAGAGATAGAAGCTGTGAGTGAGTGACAGAGAGAAGCTGTGAGTGAGAGAGAAAGAGAAGCTGTGAGTGAGAGAGAAAGAGAAACTGTGAGTGAGAGAGAGAGATAAAGAGAAGCTGTGAGTTAGAGAGAGACAGAGAAAGAGAAGCTGTGAGTGAGAGAGAGAGAAAGAGAAGCTGTGAGTGAGAGAGAGAAGCTGTGAGTGAGGGAGAGAGAGAGAGAAGCTGTGAGTGAGAGAGAGAGAAGCTGTGAGAGAGAGAGAGAAAGAGAAGATGCGAGTGAGAGAGAGAGAGAGAGAAGCTGTGAGTGAGAGAGAGAGAAGCTGTGAGTGAGAGAGAGAGAGAGAAAGAGAAGCTGTGAGTGAGAGATAGAGATAAAGCAAAGCTGTGAGTTAGAGAGAGACAGAGAAAGAGAAGCTGTGAGTGAGAGAGAGAGAGAAAGAGAAGCTGTGAGCGAGAGAGAGAGAGAGAAGCTGTGAGTGACAGAGAGAAAGAGGAGCTGTGAGTGAGAGAGAGAAAAAGAGATGCTGTGAGTGAGAGAGAGAGAGAGAAATAGAAGCTGTGAGTGAGAAAGAGAGAAAGAGAAGCTGTGAGTGAGAGAGAGAAAATGAAAGAAAAGCTGTGAGTGAGAGAGAGAGAAGCTGTGAGTGAGAGAGAGAGAGAGAAGCTGTGAGTGACAGAGAAAGAGGAGCTGTGAGTGAGAGAGAGAAAAAGAGAAGCTGAGGGTGAGAGAGAGAAAAAGAAAGAGATCTGTGAGTGAGAGAGAGAGAAGCTGTGAGTGAGAGAGAGACGGAGAATGAGAAGCTGTGAGTGAGAGAGAGAGAGAAAGAGAAGCTGTGAGTGAGAGGGAGAGAGAGGGAGAAACTGTGAGTGACAGAGAGAGAAAGAGAAGCTGTGAGTGAGAGAGTGAGAGAAAGAGAAGCTGTGAGAGAGAGAGAGAAAGAGAAGCTGAGAGTGAGAGAGAGAAAGATAAGCTGTGAGTGCGAGAGAGAGAGAGAGAAAGAGAAGCTGTGAGTAAGAGACAGAGAGAGAAGCTGTAAGTGAGAGAGAGAAGCTGTGAGAGAGAGAAAGAGTGTGAGAGAGAATGAGAGAGAGAAAGAGAAGCTGTGAGTGAGAGAGTGAGAGAAAGAGAAGCTGTGAGTGAGAGAGAAAGAGAAGCTGTGAGTGAGAGAGAGAGTGAAAGAAGCTGTGAGTGAGAGAGATACAGAAAGAGAAGCTGTGAGTGAGAGAGAGAGAAAGCAAGCTGTGAGTGAGAGAGCGAGAGAAAGAGAAGCTGTGAGTGGGAGAGAGAGTAAGAGAAAGAGAAGCTGTGAGTGAAAGTGAGAGGGAGAGAAAGAGAAGCTGTTACAGTGAGAGAGAGAGAGCGAAAGAGAAGCTGTGAGTGAGAGAGAGAGAGAAGAGAAGCTGTGAGTGGGAGAGAGATTGAGAAGCTGGGAGTGTGTGTGTGAGAGAGAAAGAGAAGCTGTGAGTAAGAGAGAGAGAGAGAGAAGCTGTGAGTGAGAGAGAGAGAGAGAAAGAGAAGTTGTGAGAGAGAGAGAGAAAGAGAAGCTGTGTGAGAGAGAGAGAAGCTGTGAGTGAGAGAGAGAGAGAAAGAGAAGATGTGAGAGAGAGAGAGAAAGAGAAGCTGTGAGTGAGTGAGAGAGAGAAGCTGTGAGTGAGAGAGAGAGAGAGAGAGAGAAGATGTGAGTGAGAGAGAGAGAAGCTGTTAGTGAGAGAGAGAGAGAGAGAGAAAGAGAAGCTGTGAGTGAGAGAGAGACAGAGAAAGAGAAGCTATAAGTGAGAGAGAGAGAAGCTGTGTGAGAGAGAGAGAAAGAGAAGCTGTGAGTGAGAGAGAGAGAGAAAGAGAAGATGTGAGTGCGAGAGAGAGAGAAAGAGAAGCTGTGAGTATGAGAGAGAGAGAGATGCTGTGTGTGTGAGAGAGAGAAGCTGTGAGAGAGAGAAAGAGACTGAGAGAGAATGAGAGATAGAGAAAGTGAAGCTGTGAGTGAGAGAGAGAAAAAGAGAAGCTGTGAGTGTGAGAGAGAGAGAGAGAAGCTGTGACAGTGAGAGAGAGAGTAAAAGAGAGGCTGTGAGTGAGAGAGAGAGAAAGAAAGAAGAAGCTGTGAGTGAGAGAGAGAGAGAAAGAGAAGCTGTGAGAGAGAGAAAAAGAAGCTGTGAGTGAGAGAGAGAGAAAGAGAAGCTGTGAGTGAGAGAGAGAGAGAGAAAGAGAAGCTGTGAGTGGGAGAGAGAGAGAGAAAGAGAAGCTGTGAGTGAGAGAGAGAGAAAGAGAAGCTGTGGGTGAGAGAGAGAGAGAGAGAGAAGCTGTGAGTGAGTGAGAGAGAGAGAAGTTGTGAGTGAGAGAGAGAAAGAGAAGTTGTGAGTGTGTGTGAGAGAGAAAGAGAACCTGTGAGGGAGAGAGAGAGAGAGAGAGAGAGAAGCTGTGAATGAGAGAGAGAGAAAGAGCAGCTGTGAGTGAGAGAGAGAAAGAGAAGCTGTGAGTGAGAGAGAGAGAAAGAGAAACTGTGAGAGAGAGAAAGAGAAGCTGTGAGTGAGAGAGGGAGAGAGAGAAAGAGAAGCTTTGAGTGAGAGAGAGAGAGAAAGAGAAGCTGTGAGTGAGAGAGAGAAAGAGAAGCTGTGAGTGAGTGAGAGAGAGAAAGAGAAGCTGTGAGTGAGAGAGAGAGAAAGAGAAGTTGTGAGTGAGAGAGAGAGAGAGAAGCTGTGTGTGAGAGAGAGAAGCTGTGTGAGAGAGAAAAAGAAGCTGTGAGTGAGAGAGAGAGAAAGAGAAGCTGTGAGTGAGAGAGAGAGAAAGAGAAGCTGTGAGTGGGAGAGAGAGAGAGAAAGAGAAGCTGTGAGTGAGAGAGAGAGGGAGAAAGAGAAGCTGTGAGTGAGAGAAAGAGAGAGAAGCTGTGAGTGAGAGAGAGAGAGAGTGAGTATGAGAAGCTGTGAGTGAGAGAGAGAGAGAGAGAAAGAGAAGCGGTGAGAGAGAGAGAGAGAAGCTGTGTGAGAGAGAGAGATAAAGAGAAGCTGTGAGTGAGAGAGAGATAGAGAAGATGTGAGTGAGAGAGAGAAAGAGGTGTGAGTGAGAGAGAGAGAGAAAGAGAAGCTGTGAGTGAGAGAGAGAATGAAAGAGAAGCTTTGACTGAGAGAGAGAGATAAAGACAAGCTGTGAGTTAGAGAGAGACAGAGAAAGATAAGTTGTGAGTGAGATAGAGAGAGAGTAGCTGTGAGTGAGAAAGAGAGAGAAGCTGTGAGTGAGTGAGAGAGAGAGAGAAAGAGAAGATGTGAGTGAGAGAGAGAAAGAGAAACTGTGAGTGAGAGAGAGAGAGAAAGAAAGAGAAGCTGTGAGTGAGAGAGAGATAAAGAGAAGCTGTGAGTTAGAGAGAGACAGAGAAAGAGAAGCTGTGAGTGAGAGAGAGAGAGAAAGAGAAGCTGTGAGTGAGAGAGAGAGAGAGAGAAAGAGAAGATGTGAGTGAGAGAGAGGTAGAAGCTGTTAGTGAGAGAGAGAGAGAGAGAGAAAGAGTAGCTGTGAGTGAGAGAGAGAGACAGAGAAAGAGAAGCTATAAGTGAGAGAGAGAGAGAAAGAAGCTGAGATAGAGAGAGTGAAGCTGTGAGTGAGAGAGAGACAGAGAAAGAGAAGATGTGAGTGTGAGAGAGAGAGAGAAGCTGTGAGTGACAGAGAGAGAAGCTGTGAGTCAGAGAGAGAGAAAAAGAAAAGCTGTGAGTAAGAGAGAGTGATAAAGCAATGCTGTGAGGGAGAGAGACAGAGAAAGAGAAGCTGTGAGTGAGAGAGAGAGAGAATGAGAAGCTGTGAGTGAGAGAGAGAGAGAGAAAGAGATGCTGTGAGTGTGAGTGTGAGAGTGAGAGAAAGAGAAGCTGTGAGTGAGTGATAGAGAGAGATACAGAAGGTGTGAGTGAGAGAGAGAGAGAAAGAGAAGCTGTGAGTGAGAGAGAGAAAAAGAAAGAAAAGCTGTGAGTGTGAGAGAGAGAAGCTGTGAGTGAGAGAGAGAGAGAAAAAGAGAAGCTGTGAGTGAGAGAGAGAGAGATAGAAGCTGTGAGTGACAGAGAGAGAAAGAGAAGCTGTGAGTGAGAGAGAGAGAGAGAAAGAGAAGCTGTGAGAGAGAGAGAAATAGAAGCTGAGTGTGAGAGAGAGAAAGATAAGCTGTGAGTGCGAGAGAGAGAGAGAGAGAAAGAGAAGCTGTGAGTAAGAGACAGAGAGAGAAGCTGTGAGTGAGAGAGAGAAGCTGTGAGAGAGAGAAAGAGTGTGAGAGAGAATTAGAGAGAGAAAGAGAAGCTGTGAGAGAGAGAGAGAAAGAGAAGCTGTGAGTGAAAGAGAAAGAGAAGCTGTGAGTGAGAGAGAGAGACAGAGAAAGAGAAGCTATGAGTGAGAGAGAGAGAGTGAAGCTGTGAGTGAGAGAGAGAGAGAGAAAGAGAAGATGTAAGTGAGAGAGAGAGAGAGAAGCTGTGAGTGAGAGAGAGAAGCTGTGAGTGACAGAGAGAGAGAAAGAGAATCTGTGAGTAAGAGATAGAGATAAAGCGATGCTGTGCGAGAGAGAGACAGAGAAAGAGAAGCTGTGAGTGAGAGAGAGAGAAAAAAAGAGAAGCTGAGGGTGAGAGAGAGAAAAAGAAAGAGATCTGTGAGTGAGAGAGAGAGAAGCTGTGAGTGAGAGAGAGAGGGAGAATGAGAAGCTGTGAGTGAGAGAGAGAGAGAAAGAGAAGCTGTGAGTGAGAGGGAGAGAGAGGGAGAAACTGTGAGTGACAGAGAGAGAAAGAGAAGCTGTGAGTGAGAGAGTGAGAGAAAGAGAAGCTGTGAGAGAGAGAGAGAAAGAGAAGCTGAGAGTGAGAGAGAGAAAGATAAGCTGTGAGTGCGAGAGAGAGAGAGAGAAAGAGAAGCTGTGAGTAAGAGACAGAGAGAGAAGCTGTAAGTGAGAGAGAGAAGCTGTGAGAGAGAGAAAGAGTGTGAGAGAGAATGAGAGAGAGAAAGAGAAGCTGTGAGTGAGAGAGTGAGAGAAAGAGAAGCTGTGAGTGAGAGAGAAAGAGAAGCTGTGAGTGAGAGAGAGAGTGAAAGAAGCTGTGAGTGAGAGAGATAGAGAAAGAGAAGCTGTGAGTGAGAGAGAGAGAAAGCAAGCTGTGAGTGAGAGAGCGAGAGAAAGAGAAGCTGTGAGTGGGAGAGAGAGTAAGAGAAAGAGAAGCTGTGAGTGAAAGTGAGAGGGAGAGAAAGAGAAGCTGTTACAGTGAGAGTGAGAGAGCGAAAGAGAAGCTGTGAGTGAGAGAGAGAGAGAAGAGAAGCTGTGAGTGGGAGAGAGATTGAGAAGCTGGGAGTGTGTGTGTGAGAGAGAAAGAGAAGCTGTGAGTAAGAGAGAGAGAGAGAGAAGCTGTGAGTGAGAGAGAGAGAGAGAAAGAGAAGTTGTGAGAGAGAGAGAGAAAGAGAAGCTGTGAGTGAGAGAGAGAGAAGCTGTGAGTGAGAGAGAGAGAGAGAAAGAGAAGATGTGAGAGAGAGAGAGAAAGAGAAGCTGTGAGTGAGAGAGAGAGAGAAGCTGTGAGTGAGAGAGAGAGAGAGAGAGAAGATGTGAGTGAGAGAGAGAGAAGCTGTTAGTGAGAGAGAGAGAGAGAGAGAGAAAGAGAAGCTGTGAGTGAGAGAGAGACAGAGAAAGAGAAGCTATAAGTGAGAGAGAGAGAAGCTGTGTGAGAGAGAGAGAAAGAGAAGCTGTGAGTGAGAGAGAGAGAGAAAGAGAAGATGTGAGTGCGAGAGAGAGAGAGAAAGAGAAGCTGTGAGTATGAGAGAGAGAGAGATGCTGTGTGTGTGTGAGAGAGAAGCTGTGAGAGAGAGAAAGAGACTGAGAGAGAATGAGAGATAGAGAAAGTGAAGCTGTGAGTGAGAGAGAGAAAAAGAGAAGCTGTGAGTGTGAGAGAGAGAGAGAGAAGCTGTGACAGTGAGAGAGAGAGTAAAAGAGGCTGTGAGTGAGAGAGAGAGAAAGAAAGAAGAAGCTGTGAGTGAGAGAGAGAGAGAAAGAGAAGCTGTGAGTGAGAGAAAAAGAAGCTGTGAGTGAGAGAGAGAGAAAGAGAAGCTGTGAGTGAGAGAGAGAGAGAGAAAGAGAAGCTGTGAGTGGGAGAGAGAGAGAGAAAGAGAAGCTGTGAGTGAGAGAGAGAGAAAGAGAAGCTGTGGGTGAGAGAGAGAGAGAAAGAGAAGCTGTGAGTGAGTGAGAGAGAGAGAAGTTGTGAGTGAGAGAGAGAAAGAGAAGTTGTGAGTGTGTGTGAGAGAGAAAGAGAAGCTGTGAGGGAGAGGGAGAGAGAGAGAGAAGCTGTGAATGAGAGAGAGAGAAAGAGCAGCTGTGAGTGAGAGAGAGAAAGAGAAGCTGTGAGTGAGAGAGAGAGAAAGAGAAACTGTGAGAGAGAGAAAGAGAAGCTGTGAGTGAGAGAGGGAGAGAGAGAAAGAGAAGCTTTGAGTGAGAGAGAGAGAGAAAGAGAAGCTGTGAGTGAGAGAGAGAAAGAGAAGCTGTGAGTGAGTGAGAGAGAGAAAGAGAAGCTGTGAGTGAGAGAGAGAGAAAGAGAAGTTGTGAGTGAGAGAGAGAGAGAGAAGCTGTGTGAGAGAGAGAGAAGCTGTGTGAGAGAGAAAAAGAAGCTGTGAGTGAGAGAGAGAGAAAGAGAAGCTGTGAGTGAGAGAGAGAGAAAGAGAAGCTGTGAGTGGGAGAGAGAGAGAGAAAGAGAAGCTGTGAGTGAGAGAGAGAAAGAGAAGCTGTGAGTGAGAGAGAGAGGGAGAAAGAGAAGCTGTGAGTGAGAGAAAGAGAGAGAAGCTGTGAGTGAGAGAGAGAGAGAGTGAGTATGAGAAGCTGTGAGTGAGAGAGAGAGAGAGAGAAAGAGAAGCGGTGAGAGAGAGAGAGAGAAGCTGTGAGTGAGAGAGAGAGATAAAGAGAAGCTGTGAGTTAGAGAGAGACAGAGAAAGAGAAGCTGTGAGTCAGAGAGAGAGAAGCTATGAGTGAGAGAGAGAGAGAGAAAGAGAAGATGTGAGTGAGAGAGAGGTAGAAGCTGTTAGTGAGAGAGAGAGAGAGAGAGAAAGAGTAGCTGTGAGTGAGAGAGAGAGACAGAGAAAGAGAAGCTATAAGTGAGAGAGAGAGAGAAAGAAGCTGAGATAGAGAGAGTGAAGCTGTGAGTGAGAGAGAGACAGAGAAAGAGAAGATGTGAGTGTGAGAGAGAGAGAGAAGCTGTGAGTGAGAGAGAGAGAAGCTGTGAGTCAGAGAGAGAGAAAAAGAAAAGCTGTGAGTAAGAGAGAGTGATAAAGCAATGCTGTGAGGGAGAGAGACAGAGAAAGAGAAACTGTGAGTGAGAGAGAGAGAGAATGAGAAGCTGTGAGTGAGAGAGAGAGAGAGAAAGAGATGCTGTGAGTGTGAGTGTGAGAGTGAGAGAAAGAGAAGCTGTGAGTGAGTGATAGAGAGAGATACAGAAGGTGTGAGTGAGAGAGAGAGAGAAAGAGAAGCTGTGAGTGAGAGAGAGAAAAAGAAAGAAAAGCTGTGAGTGTGAGAGAGAGAAGCTGTGAGTGAGAGAGAGAGAGAAAAAGAGAAGCTGTGAGTGAGAGAGAGAGATAGAAGCTGTGAGTGAGTGAGAGAGAGAAGCTGTGAGTGAGAGAGAAAGAGAAGCTGTGAGTGAGAGAGAAAGAGAAACTGTGAGTGAGAGAGAGAGATAAAGAGAAGCTGTGAGTTAGAGAGAGACAGAGAAAGAGAAGCTGTGAGTGAGAGAGAGAGAAAGAGAAGCTGTGAGTGAGAGAGAGAAGCTGTGAGTGAGGGAGAGAGAGAGAGAAGCTGTGAGTGAGAGAGAGAGAAGCTGTGTGAGAGAGAGAGAAAGAGAAGATGCGAGTGAGAGAGAGAGAGAGAGAAGCTGTGAGTGAGAGAGAGAGAAGCTGTGAGTGAGAGAGAGAGAGAGAAAGAGAAGCTGTGAGTGAGAGATAGAGATAAAGCAAAGCTGTGAGTTAGAGAGAGACAGAGAAAGAGAAGCTGTGAGTGAGAGAGAGAGAGAAAGAGAAGCTGTGAGTGAGAGAGAGAGAGAGAAGCTGTGAGTGACAGAGAGAAAGAGGAGCTGTGAGTGAGAGAGAGAAAAAGAGATGCTGTGAGTGAGAGAGAGAGAGAGAAATAGAAGCTTTGAGTGAGAAAGAGAGAAAGAGAAGCTGTGAGTGAGAGAGAGAAAATGAAAGAAAAGCTGTGAGTGAGAGAGAGAGAAGCTGTGAGTGAGAGAGAGAGAGAGAAGCTGTGAGTGACAGAGAAAGAGGAGCTGTGAGTGAGAGAGAGAAAAAGAGAAGCTGAGGGTGAGAGAGAGAAAAAGAAAGAGATCTGTGAGTGAGAGAGAGAGAAGCTGTGAGTGAGAGAGAGAGGGAGAATGAGAAGCTATGAGTGAGAGTGAGAGAGAAAGGGATGCTGTGAGTGAGAGGGAGAGAGAGGAACTGTGAGTGACAGAGAGAGAAAGAGAAGCTGTGAGTGAGAGAGTGAGAGAAAGAGAAGCTGTGAGAGAGAGAGAGAAAGAGAAGCTGAGAGTGAGAGAGAGAAAGATAAGCTGTGAGTGCGAGAGAGAGAGAGAGAAAGAGAAGCTGTGAGTAAGAGACAGAGAGAGAAGCTGTAAGTGAGAGAGAGAAGCTGTGAGAGAGAGAAAGAGTGTGAGAGAGAATGAGAGAGAGAAAGAGAAGCTGTGAGTGAGAGAGTGAGAGAAAGAGAAGCTGTGAGTGAGAGAGAAAGAGAAGCTGTGAGTGAGAGAGAGAGTGAAAGAAGCTGTGAGTGAGAGAGATAGAGAAAGAGAAGCTGTGAGTGAGAGAGAGAGAAAGCAAGCTGTGAGTGAGAGAGCGAGAGAAAGAGAAGCTGTGAGTGGGAGAGAGAGTAAGAGAAAGAGAAGCTGTGAGTGAAAGTGAGAGGGAGAGAAAGAGAAGCTGTTACAGTGAGAGAGAGAGAGCGAAAGAGAAGCTGTGAGTGAGAGAGAGAGAGAAGAGAAGCTGTGAGTGGGAGAGAGATTGAGAAGCTGGGAGTGTGTGTGTGAGAGAGAAAGAGAAGCTGTGAGTAAGAGAGAGAGAGAGAGAAGCTGTGAGTGAGAGAGAGAGAGAGAAAGAGAAGTTGTGAGAGAGAGAGAGAAAGAGAAGCTGTGTGAGAGAGAGAAGCTGTGAGTGAGAGAGAGAGAGAGAAAGAGAAGATGTGAGAGAGAGAGAGAAAGAGAAGCTGTGAGTGAGTGAGAGAGAGAAGCTGTGAGTGAGAGAGAGAGAGAGAGAGAGAAGATGTGAGTGAGAGAGTGAGAAGCTGTTAGTGAGAGAGAGAGAGAGAGAGAGAAAGAGAAGCTGTGAGTGAGAGAGAGACAGAGAAAGAGAAGCTATAAGTGAGAGAGAGAGAAGCTGTGTGAGAGAGAGAGAAAGAGAAGCTGTGAGTGAGAGAGAGAGAGAAAGAGAAGATGTGAGTGCGAGAGAGAGAGAAAGAGAAGCTGTGAGTATGAGAGAGAGAGAGATGCTGTTTGTGTGAGAGAGAGAAGCTGTGAGAGAGAGAAAGAGACTGAGAGAGAATGAGAGATAGAGAAAGTGAAGCTGTGAGTGAGAGAGAGAAAAAGAGAAGCTGTGAGTGTGAGAGAGAGAGAGAGAAGCTGTGACAGTGAGAGAGAGAGTAAAAGAGAGGCTGTGAGTGAGAGAGAGAGAAAGAAAGAAGAAGCTGTGAGTGAGAGAGAGAGAGAAAGAGAAGCTGTGAGAGAGAGAAAAAGAAGCTGTGAGTGAGAGAGAGAGAAAGAGAAGCTGTGAGTGAGAGAGAGAGAGAGAAAGAGAAGCTGTGAGTGAGAGAGAGACAGAGAAAGAGAAGCTATAAGTGAGAGAGAGAGAAAGAGAAGCTGTGGGTGAGAGAGAGAGAGAGAGAGAAGCTGTGAGTGAGTGAGAGAGAGAGAAGTTGTGAGTGAGAGAGAGAAAGAGAAGTTGTGAGTGTGTGTGAGAGAGAAAGAGAAGCTGTGAGGGAGAGAGAGAGAGAGAGAGAAGCTGTGAATGAGAGAGAGAGAAAGAGCAGCTGTGAGTGAGAGAGAGAAAGAGAAGCTGTGAGTGAGAGAGAGAGAAAGAGAAACTGTGAGAGAGAGAAAGAGAAGCTGTGAGTGAGAGAGGGAGAGAGAGAAAGAGAAGCTTTGAGTGAGAGAGAGAGAGAAAGAGAAGCTGTGAGTGAGAGAGAGAAAGAGAAGCTGTGAGTGAGTGAGAGAGAGAAAGAGAAGCTGTGAGTGAGAGAGAGAGAAAGAGAAGTTGTGAGTGAGAGAGAGAGAGAGAAGCTGTGTGAGAGAGAGAGAAGCTGTGTGAGAGAGAAAAAGAAGCTGTGAGTGAGAGAGAGAGAAAGAGAAGCTGTGAGTGAGAGAGAGAGAAAGAGAAGCTGTGAGTGGGAGAGAGAGAGAGAAAGAGAAGCTGTGAGTGAGAGAGAGAAAGAGAAGCTGTGAGTGAGAGAGAGAGGGAGAAAGAGAAGCTGTGAGTGAGAGAAAGAGAGAGAAGCTGTGAGTGAGAGAGAGAGAGAGTGAGTATGAGAAGCTGTGAGTGAGAGAGAGAGAGAGAGAAAGAGAAGCGGTGAGAGAGAGAGAGAGAAGCTGTGTGAGAGAGAGAGATAAAGAGAAGCTGTGAGTTAGAGAGAGACAGAGAAAGAGAAGCTGTGAGTCAGAGAGAGAGAAGCTATGAGTGTGAGAGAGAGAGAGAGAAAGAGAAGATGTGAGTGAGAGAGAGGTAGAAGCTGTTAGTGAGAGAGAGAGAGAGAGAGAAAGAGTAGCTGTGAGTGAGAGAGAGAGACAGAGAAAGAGAAGCTATAAGTGAGAGAGAGAGAAAGAAGCTGAGATAGAGAGAGTGAAGCTGTGAGTGAGAGAGAGACAGAGAAAGAGAAGATGTGAGTGTGAGAGAGAGAGAGAAGCTGTGAGTGAGAGAGAGAGAAGCTGTGAGTCAGAGAGAGAGAAAAAGAAAAGCTGTGAGTAAGAGAGAGTGATAAAGCAATGCTGTGAGGGAGAGAGACAGAGAAAGAGAAGCTGTGAGTGAGAGAGAGAGAGAATGAGAAGCTGTGAGTGAGAGAGAGAGAGAGAAAGAGATGCTGTGAGTGTGAGTGTGAGAGTGAGAGAAAGAGAAGCTGTGAGTGAGTGATAGAGAGAGATACAGAAGGTGTGAGTGAGAGAGAGAGAGAAAGAGAAGCTGTGAGTGAGAGAGAGAAAAAGAAAGAAAAGCTGTGAGTGTGAGAGAGAGAAGCTGTGAGTGAGAGAGAGAGAGAAAAAGAGAAGCTGTGAGTGAGAGAGAGAGAGATAGAAGCTGTGAGTGAGTGAGAGAGAGAAGCTGTGAGTGAGAGAGAAAGAGAAGCTGTGAGTGAGAGAGAAAGAGAAACTGTGAGTGAGAGAGAGAGATAAAGAGAAGCTGTGAGAGAGAGACAGAGAAAGAGAAGCTGTGAGTGAGAGAGAGAGAAAGAGAAGCTGTGAGTGAGAGAGAGAAGCTGTGAGTGAGGGAGAGAGAGAGAGAAGCTGTGAGTGAGAGAGAGAGAAGCTGTGAGAGAGAGAGAGAAAGAGAAGATGCGAGTGAGAGAGAGAGAGAGAGAAGCTGTGAGTGAGAGAGAGAGAAGCTGTGAGTGAGAGAGAGAGAGAGAAAGAGAAGCTGTGAGTGAGAGATAGAGATAAAGCAAAGCTGTGAGTTAGAGAGAGACAGAGAAAGAGAAGCTGTGAGTGAGAGAGAGAGAGAAAGAGAAGCTGTGAGTGAGAGAGAGAGAGAGAAGCTGTGAGTGACAGAGAGAAAGAGGAGCTGTGAGTGAGAGAGAGAAAAAGAGATGCTGTGAGTGAGAGAGAGAGAGAGAAAGAGAAGCTGTGAGTGAGAAAGAGAGAAAGAGAAGCTGTGAGTGAGAGAGAGAAAATGAAAGAAAAGCTGTGAGTGAGAGAGAGAGAAGCTGTGAGTGAGAGAGAGAGAGAGAAGCTGTGAGTGACAGAGAAAGAGGAGCTGTGAGTGAGAGAGAGAAAAAGAGAAGCTGTGAGTGACAGAGAGAGAAAGAGAAGCTGTGAGTGACAGAGAGAGAGAAAGAGAAGCTGTGAGTGAGAGAGAGAGAGAGAGAGAGAAAGAGAATCTGTGTGTGTGAGAGAGAAAGAGAAGCTGTGAGAGAGAGAGAAAGAGAAGCTGTGAGTGAGAGAGAGAGAGAAAGAGAAGATGTGAGTGCGAGAGAGAGAGAAAGAGAAGCTGTGAGTATGAGAGAGAGAGAGATGCTGTGTGTGTGAGAGAGAGAGGAGCTGTGAGAGAGAGAAAGAGACTGAGAGAGAATGAGAGAGAGAGAAAGAGAAGTTGTGAGTGAGAGAGAGAGAAAGAGAAGCTGTGAGTGAGAGAGAGAGAGAGAATCTGTGACAGTGAGAGAGAGAGAGCAAAAGAGAAGCTGTGAGTGAGAGAGAGAGAAAGAAAGAAGAAGCTGTGAGTGAGAGAGAGAAAGAGAAGCAGTGAGAGAGAGAAAAAGAAGCTGTGAGTGTGAGAGAGAGAAAGAGAAGCTGTGAGTGAGAGAGAGAGAGAGAGATGCTGTGAGTGGGAGAGAGAGAGAAAGAGAAGCTGTGAGTGAGAGTTAGAAAGAGAAGCTGTGGGTGAGAGAGAGAGAGAAAGAGAAGGTGTGAGTGAGTGAGAGAGAGAAGGTGTGAGTGAGAGAGAGAAAGAGAAGCTGTTAGTGTGTGTGTGAGAGAAAGAGAAGCTGTGAGTGAGAGGGAGAGAGAGAGAGAAGCTGTGAATGAGAGAGAGAGAAAGAGCAGCTGTGAGTGAGAGAGAGAGAGAAGCTGTGAGTGAGAGAGAGAGAGAAAGAGAAGCTGTGAGAGAGAGAGAGAAAGAGAAGCTGTGAGTGAGAGAGGGAGAGAGAGAAAGAGAAGCTTTGAGTGAGAGAGAGAGAGAGAAAGAGAAGCTGTGAGTGAGAGAGAGAGAGAAAGAGAAGCTGTGAGTGAGAGAGAGAGAGAAAGAGAAGCTGTGAGTGAGAGAGAGAGAGAGAGAAGCTGTGAGAGATTGAAAAAGAAGCTGTGAGTGAGAGAGAGAGAAAGAGAAGCTGTGAGTGAGAGAGAGAGAAAGAGAAGCTGTGAGTGGGAGAAAGAGAGAGGAAGAGAAGCTGTGAGTGAGAGAGAGAAAGAGAAGCTGTGAGAGAGAGAGAGAGGGAGAAAGAGAAGCTGTGAGTGAGAGAGAGAGAGAAGCTGTGAGTGAGAGAGTGAGAGAGAGTGAGTATGAGAAGCTGTGAGTGAGAGAGAGAGAGAGAGAAAGAGAAGCGGTGAGTGAGAGAGAGAGAGAAGCTGTGAGTGAGAGAGAGAGAAAGAAGCTGAGAGAGAGAGAGAGTGAAGCAGTGAGTGAGAGAAAGAGAAAGAGAAGATGTGAGTGAGTGAGAGAGAGAGAGAAGCTGTGAGTGAGAGAGAGAGAGAAGCTGTGAGTCAGAGAGAGAGAAAAAGAAAAGCTGTGAGTAAGAGAGAGTCATAAAGCAATGCTGTGAGAGAGAGAGACAGAAAAAGAGAAGCTGTGAGTGAGAGAGAGAGAATGAGAAGCTGTGAGTGAGAGAGAGAGAGAGATGCTGTGAGTGTGAGAGTGAGAGAAAGAGAAGCTGTGAGTGAGTGATAGAGAGAGATACAGAAGGTGTGAGTGAGAGAGAGAGAGAAAGAGAAGGTGTGAGTGAGAGAGAGAGAAGCTGTGAGTGAGAGAGAGAGGGAGAAAGAGAAGCTGTGAGTGAGAGAGAGAGAGAAAGAGAAGCTGTGAGTGAGAGGGAGAGAGAGAGAGAAGCTGTGAGTGACAGAGGGAGAAAGAGAAGATGTGAGTGACAGAGAGAGAGAAAAAGAGAAGAAGTGAGTGAGAGAGAGAGAGAAAGAGAAGCTGTGTGAGAGAGAGAGAAAGAGAAGCTGTGAGTGAGAGAGAGAGAGAAAGAGAAGCTGTGAGTGCGAGAGAGAGAGAGAGAAAGTGAAGCTGTGTGTAAGAGACAGAGAGAGTATTTGTGTGTGAGACAGAGAGAGAGAAGCTGTGAGAGAGAGAAAGAGACTCTGTGAGAATGAGAGAGAGAAAGAGAAGCTGTGAGTGAGAGAGAGAGAGAAAGAGAAGCTGTGAGTGAGAGAGAGAGAGAGAGAAGCTGTTAGTGAGAGAGAGAATGAAATAAGCTGTCCGTGAGAGAGAGAGAGAAAGAGAAGCTGTGAGTGAGAGAGAGAGACAGAGAAAGAGAAGCTATGAGTGAGAGAGAGAGAGAGAAAGAGAAGCTGAGTGAGAGAGAGAGAGTGAAGCTGTGAGTGAGAGAAAGAGAAAGAGAATCTGTGAGTAAGAGTGAGAGATAAAGCGATGCTGTGCGAGAGAGAGACAGAGAAAGAGAAGCTGTGAGTGACAGAGAGAGAGAAAAAGAGAAGAAGTGAGTGAGAGAGAGAGAGAAAGAGAAGCTGTGAGAGAGAGAGAAAGAGAAGCTGTGAGTGAGAGAGAGAGAGAAAGAGAAGCTGTGAGTGCGAGAGAGAGAGAGAGAGAAAGTGAAGCTGTGAGTAAGACAGAGAGAGAATCTGTGAGTGAGAGAGAGAGAGAGAAGCTGTGAGAGAGAGAAAGAGACTGTGAGAATGAGAGAGAGAAAGAGAAGCTGTGAGTGAGAGAGAGAGAGAAAGAGAAGCTGTGAGTGAGAGAGAGAGAGAGAAAGAGAAGCTGTTAGTGAGAGAGAGAGTGAAATAAGCTGTCCGTGAGAGAGAGAGAGAAAGAGAATTTGTGAGTGAGAGAGAGAGACAGAGAAAGAGAAGCTATGAGTGAGAGAGAGAGAGAAAGAGAAGCTGAGTGAGAGAGAGAGAGAGAAGCTGTGAGTGAGAGAGAGAGAAAGAGAAGCTGTGAGTGAGAGCGAGAGAGAAAGAGAAGCTGTGAGTGAGAGAGAGAAATAGAAAGAGATCTGTGAGTGA
The DNA here is from genome assembly GCA_035047345.1 of Bradypodion ventrale. Classification (NCBI taxonomy): domain Eukaryota; kingdom Metazoa; phylum Chordata; class Lepidosauria; order Squamata; family Chamaeleonidae; genus Bradypodion; species Bradypodion ventrale. The sequence goes on along the minus strand of JAWDJE010000018.1, from coordinate 6,175,160 downwards.
GAGAGAGAGAAGCTGTGAGTGAGAGAGAGAGATAAAGAGAAACTGTGAGTGAGAGGGAGAGAGAGAGAAGCTGTGAGTGACAGAGAGAGAAAGAGAAGCTGTGAGTGAGAGAGAGAGAGAAAGAGAAGCTGTGTGAGAGAGAGAGAAAGAGAAGCTGGGAGTGAGAGAGAGAGTAAGATAAGCTGTGAGTGCGAGAGAGAGAGAGAGAGAAAGAGAAGCTGTGAGTAAGACAGAGAGAGAAGCTGGGAGTGAGAGAGAGAGCGAAGGTGTGAGTGAGAGAGAAAGAGAAAGAGAAGCTGTGAGTGAGAGAAAGAGTGAAAGAAGCTGTGAGTGAGAGAGAGAGAGAGAAAGAGAAGCTGTGAGTGAGAGTGTGAGAAAGCAAGCTGTGAGTGAGAGAGCAAGAGAAAGAGAAGCTGTGAGTGGGAGAGAGAGTGAGAGAAAGAGAAGCTGTGAGTGAGAGTGAGAGAGAGAGAAAGAGAAGCTGTTACAGTGAGTGAGAGAGAGAGCGAAAGAGAAGCTGTGAGTGAGAGAGAGAGAGAGAATCTGTGAGTGAGAGAGAGAAGCTGTGAGAGAGAAAGAGACTGTGAGAGAGAATGAGAGAGAGAAAGAGAAGCTGTGAGTGAGTGAGAGAGAGAAAGAGAAGCTGTGAGTGAGAGAGAGAGAGAAAGAGAAGCTGTTAGTGAGAGAGAGAGTGAAAGAAGCTGTCAGTGAGAGAGAGAGAGAAAGAGAAGCTGTGAGTGATAGAGAGACAGAGAAAGAGAAGCTATGAGTGAGAGAGAGAGAGAGAAAGAGAAGCTGAGTGAAAGAGAGAGTGAAGCTATGAGTGAGAGAGGGAGAGAGAAAGAGAAGCTGTGAGTGAGAGAGAGAGAGAAGCTGTGAGTGAGTGAGAGAGAGAAGCTGTGAGTGACAGAGAGAGAGAAAGAGAATCTGTGAGTAAGAGATAGAGATAAAGCGATGCTGTGCGAGAGAGAGACAAAGAGAAGCTGTGAGTGAGTGAGAGAGAGAGAGAGAGAGAGATGCTGTGAGTGAGTGAGAGAGAGAAAGAGAAGCTGTGAGTGAGAGAGAGAGAGAAGCTGTGAGTGAGAGAGAGAGAGAAGCTGTGAGTGAGAGAGAGAGGGAGAAAAAAGCTGTGAGTGAAAGAGAGAAAAAGAAAGAGATCTGTGAGTGAGTGAGAGAGAAGCTGTGAGTGAGAGGGAGAGGGAGAAGCTGTGAGTGACAGAGAGAGAAAGAGAAGCTGTGAGTGAGAGAGAGAGAGAGAAAGAGAAGCTGTGAGAGAGAGAGAAATAGAAGCTGAGTGTGAGAGAGAGAAAGATAAGCTGTGAGTGCGAGAGAGAGAGAGAGAGAGAGAGAAATAGAAGCTGTGAGTAAGAGACAGAGAGAGAAGCTGTGAGTGAGAGAGAGAAGCTGTGAGAGAGAGAAAGAGTGTGAGAGAGAATTAGAGAGAGAAAGAGAAGCTGTGAGAGAGAGAGAGAAAGAGAAGCTGTGAGTCAAAGAGAAAGAGAAGCTGTGAGTGAGAGAGAGAGACAGAGAAAGAGAAGCTATGAGTGAGTGAGAGAGAGTGAAGCTGTGAGTGAGAGAGAGAGAGAAAGAGAAGATGTAAGTGAGAGAGAGAGAGAGAAGCTGTGAGTGAGAGAGAGAAGCTGTGAGTGACAGAGAGAGAAAGAGAATCTGTGAGTAAGAGATAGAGATAAAGCGATGCTGTGCGAGAGAGAGACAGAGAAAGAGAAGCTGTGAGTGAGAGAGAGAGAAAAAAAGAGAAGCTGATGGTGAGAGAGAGAAAAAGAAAGAGATCTGTGAGTGAGAGAGAGAGAAGCTGTGAGTGAGAGAGAGAGGGAGAATGAGAAGCTGTGAGTGAGAGAGAGAGAGAAAGAGAAGCTGTGAGTGAGAGGGAGAGAGAGGGAGAAACTGTGAGTGACAGAGAGAGAAAGAGAAGCTGTGAGTGAGAGAGTGAGAGAAAGAGAAGCTGTGAGAGAGAGAGAGAAAGAGAAGCTGAGAGTGAGAGAGAGAAAGATAAGCTGTGAGTGCGAGAGAGAGAGAGAAAGAGAAGCTGTGAGTAAGAGACAGAGAGAGAAGCTGTAAGTGAGAGAGAGAAGCTGTGAGAGAGAGAAAGAGTGTGAGAGAGAATGAGAGAGAGAAAGAGAAGCTGTGAGTGAGAGAGTGAGAGAAAGAGAAGCTGTGAGTGAGAGAGAAAGAGAAGCTGTGAGTGAGAGAGAGAGTGAAAGAAGCTGTGAGTGAGAGAGATAGAGAAAGAGAAGCTGTGAGTGAGAGAGAGAGAAAGCAAGCTGTGAGTGAGAGAGCGAGAGAAAGAGAAGCTGTGAGTGGGAGAGAGAGTAAGAGAAAGAGAAGCTGTGAGTGAAAGTGAGAGGGAGAGAAAGAGAAGCTGTTACAGTGAGAGTGAGAGAGCGAAAGAGAAGCTGTGAGTGAGAGAGAGAGAGAAGAGAAGCTGTGAGTGGGAGAGAGATTGAGAAGCTGGGAGTGTGTGTGTGAGAGAGAAAGAGAAGCTGTGAGTAAGAGAGAGAGAGAGAGAAGCTGTGAGTGAGAGAGAGAGAGAGAAAGAGAAGTTGTGAGAGAGAGAGAGAAAGAGAAGCTGTGAGTGAGAGAGAGAGAAGCTGTGAGTGAGAGAGAGAGAGAGAAAGAGAAGATGTGAGAGAGAGAGAGAAAGAAGCTGTGAGTGAGAGAGAGAGAGAAGCTGTGAGTGAGAGAGAGAGAGAAAGAGAAGCTGTGAGTGAGAGAGAGACAGAGAAAGAGAAGCTATAAGTGAGAGAGAGAGAAGCTGTGTGAGAGAGAGAGAAAGAGAAGCTGTGAGTGAGAGAGAGAGAGAAAGAGAAGATGTGAGTGCGAGAGAGAGAGAGAAAGAGAAGCTGTGAGTATGAGAGAGAGAGAGATGCTGTGTGTGTGAGAGAGAGAAGCTGTGAGAGAGAGAAAGAGACTGAGAGAGAATGAGAGATAGAGAAAGTGAAGCTGTGAGTGAGAGAGAGAAAAAGAGAAGCTGTGAGTGAGAGAGAGAGAGAGAGAAGCTGTGACAGTGAGAGAGAGAGTAAAAGAGAGGCTGTGAGTGAGAGAGAGAGAAAGAAAGAAGAAGCTGTGAGTGAGAGAGAGAGAGAAAGAGAAGCTGTGAGAGAGAGAAAGAGAAGCTGTGAGTGAGAGAGAGAGAAAGAGAAGCTGTGAGTGAGAGAGAGAGAGAGAAAGAGAAGCTGTGAGTGGGAGAGAGAGAGAGAAAGAGAAGCTGTGAGTGAGAGAGAGAGAAAGAGAAGCTGTGGGTGAGAGAGAGAGAGAGAAAGAGAAGCTGTGAGTGAGTGAGAGAGAGAGAAGTTGTGAGTGAGAGAGAGAAAGAGAAGTTGTGAGTGTGTGTGAGAGAGAAAGAGAAGCTGTGAGGGAGAGGGAGAGAGAGAGAGAAGCTGTGAATGAGAGAGAGAGAAAGAGCAGCTGTGAGTGAGAGAGAGAAAGAGAAGCTGTGAGTGAGAGAGAGAGAAAGAGAAACTGTGAGAGAGAGAAAGAGAAGCTGTGAGTGAGAGAGGGAGAGAGAGAAAGAGAAGCTTTGAGTGAGAGAGAGAGAGAAAGAGAAGCTGTGAGTGAGAGAGAGAAAGAGAAGCTGTGAGTGAGTGAGAGAGAGAAAGAGAAGCTGTGAGTGAGAGAGAGAGAAAGAGAAGTTGTGAGTGAGAGAGAGAGAGAGAAGCTGTGTGAGAGAGAGAGAAGCTGTGTGAGAGAGAAAAAGAAGCTGTGAGTGAGAGAGAGAGAAAGAGAAGCTGTGAGTGAGAGAGAGAGAAAGAGAAGCTGTGAGTGGGAGAGAGAGAGAGAAAGAGAAGCTGTGAGTGAGAGAGAGAAAGAGAAGCTGTGAGTGAGAGAGAGAGGGAGAAAGAGAAGCTGTGAGTGAGAGAAAGAGAGAGAAGCTGTGAGTGAGTGAGAGAGAGAGTGAGTATGAGAAGCTGTGAGTGAGAGAGAGAGAGAGAGAAAGAGAAGCGGTGAGAGAGAGAGAGAGAAGCTGTGAGTGAGAGAGAGAGATAAAGAGAAGCTGTGAGTTAGAGAGAGACAGAGAAAGAGAAGCTGTGAGTCAGAGAGAGAGAAGCTATGAGTGAGAGAGAGAGAGAGAGAAAGAGAAGATGTGAGTGAGAGAGAGGTAGAAGCTGTTAGTGAGAGAGAGAGAGAGAGAGAAAGAGTAGCTGTGAGTGAGAGAGAGAGACAGAGAAAGAGAAGATATAAGTGAGAGAGAGAGAGAAAGAAGCTGAGATAGAGAGAGTGAAGCTGTGAGTGAGAGAGAGACAGAGAAAGAGAAGATGTGAGTGTGAGAGAGAGAGAGAAGCTGTGAGTGAGAGAGAGAGAAGCTGTGAGTCAGAGAGAGAGAAAAAGAAAAGCTGTGAGTAAGAGAGAGTGATAAAGCAATGCTGTGAGGGAGAGAGACAGAGAAAGAGAAGCTGTGAGTGAGAGAGAGAGAGAATGAGAAGCTGTGAGTGAGAGAGAGAGAGAGAAAGAGATGCTGTGAGTGTGAGTGTGAGAGTGAGAGAAAGAGAAGCTGTGAGTGAGTGATAGAGAGAGATACAGAAGGTGTGAGTGAGAGAGAGAGAGAAAGAGAAGCTGTGAGTGAGAGAGAGAAAAAGAAAGAAAAGCTGTGAGTGTGAGAGAGAGAAGCTGTGAGTGAGAGAGAGAGAGAAAAAGAGAAGCTGTGAGTGAGAGAGAGAGATAGAAGCTGTGAGTGAGTGAGAGAGAGAAGCTGTGAGTGAGAGAGAAAGAGAAGCTGTGAGTGAGAGAGAAAGAGAAACTGTGAGTGAGAGAGAGAGATAAAGAGAAGCTGTGAGTTAGAGAGAGACAGAGAAAGAGAAGCTGTGAGTGAGAGAGAGAGAAAGAGAAGCTGTGAGTGAGAGAGAGAAGCTGTGAGTGAGGGAGAGAGAGAGAGAAGCTGTGAGTGAGAGAGAGAGAAGCTGTGAGAGAGAGAGAGAAAGAGAAGATGCGAGTGAGAGAGAGAGAGAGAGAAGCTGTGAGTGAGAGAGAGAGAAGCTGTGAGTGAGAGAGAGAGAGAGAAAGAGAAGCTGTGAGTGAGAGATAGAGATAAAGCAAAGCTGTGAGTTAGAGAGAGACAGAGAAAGAGAAGCTGTGAGTGAGAGAGAGAGAGAAAGAGAAGCTGTGAGTGAGAGAGAGAGAGAGAAGCTGTGAGTGACAGAGAGAAAGAGGAGCTGTGAGTGAGAGAGAGAAAAAGAGATGCTGTGAGTGAGAGAGAGAGAGAGAAATAGAAGCTGTGAGTGAGAAAGAGAGAAAGAGAAGCTGTGAGTGAGAGAGAGAAAATGAAAGAAAAGCTGTGAGTGAGAGAGAGAGAAGCTGTGAGTGAGAGAGAGAGAGAGAAGCTGTGAGTGACAGAGAAAGAGGAGCTGTGAGTGAGAGAGAGAAAAAGAGAAGCTGAGGGTGAGAGAGAGAAAAAGAAAGAGATCTGTGAGTGAGAGAGAGAGAAGCTGTGAGTGAGAGAGAGAGGGAGAATGAGAAGCTGTGAGTGAGAGAGAGAGAGAAAGAGAAGCTGTGAGTGAGAGGGAGAGAGAGGGAGAAACTGTGAGTGACAGAGAGAGAAAGAGAAGCTGTGAGTGAGAGAGTGAGAGAAAGAGAAGCTGTGAGAGAGAGAGAGAAAGAGAAGCTGAGAGTGAGAGAGAGAAAGATAAGCTGTGAGTGCGAGAGAGAGAGAGAGAGAAAGAGAAGCTGTGAGTAAGAGACAGAGAGAGAAGCTGTAAGTGAGAGAGAGAAGCTGTGAGAGAGAGAAAGAGTGTGAGAGAGAATGAGAGAGAGAAAGAGAAGCTGTGAGTGAGAGAGTGAGAGAAAGAGAAGCTGTGAGTGAGAGAGAAAGAGAAGCTGTGAGTGAGAGAGAGAGTGAAAGAAGCTGTGAGTGAGAGAGATAGAGAAAGAGAAGCTGTGAGTGAGAGAGAGAGAAAGCAAGCTGTGAGTGAGAGAGCGAGAGAGAGAAGCTGTGAGTGGGAGAGAGAGTAAGAGAAAGAGAAGCTGTGAGTGAAAGTGAGAGGGAGAGAAAGAGAAGCTGTTACAGTGAGAGAGAGAGAGCGAAAGAGAAGCTGTGAGTGAGAGAGAGAGAGAAGAGAAGCTGTGAGTGGGAGAGAGATTGAGAAGCTGGGAGTGTGTGTGTGAGAGAGAAAGAGAAGCTGTGAGTAAGAGAGAGAGAGAGAGAAGCTGTGAGTGAGAGAGAGAGAGAGAAAGAGAAGTTGTGAGAGAGAGAGAGAGAAAGAGAAGCTGTGTGAGAGAGAGAGAAGCTGTGAGTGAGAGAGAGAGAGAGAAAGAGAAGATGTGTGAGAGAGAGAGAAAGAGAAGCTGTGAGTGAGTGAGAGAGAGAAGCTGTGAGTGAGAGAGAGAGAGAGAGAGAGAAGATGTGAGTGAGAGAGAGAGAAGCTGTTAGTGAGAGAGAGAGAGAGAGAGAGAAAGAGAAGCTGTGAGTGAGAGAGAGACAGAGAAAGAGAAGCTATAAGTGAGAGAGAGAGAAGCTGTGTGAGAGAGAGAGAAAGAGAAGCTGTGAGTGAGAGAGAGAGAGAAAGAGAAGATGTGAGTGCGAGAGAGAGAGAAAGAGAAGCTGTGAGTATGAGAGAGAGAGAGATGCTGTGTGTGTGAGAGAGAGAAGCTGTGAGAGAGAGAAAGAGACTGAGAGAGAATGAGAGATAGAGAAAGTGAAGCTGTGAGTGAGAGAGAGAAAAAGAGAAGCTGTGAGTGTGAGAGAGAGAGAGAGAAGCTGTGACAGTGAGAGAGAGAGTAAAAGAGAGGCTGTGAGTGAGAGAGAGAGAAAGAAAGAAGAAGCTGTGAGTGAGAGAGAGAGAGAAAGAGAAGCTGTGAGAGAGAGAAAAAGAAGCTGTGAGTGAGAGAGAGAGAAAGAGAAGCTGTGAGTGAGAGAGAGAGAGAGAAAGAGAAGCTGTGAGTGGGAGAGAGAGAGAGAAAGAGAAGCTGTGAGTGAGAGAGAGAGAAAGAGAAGCTGTGGGTGAGAGAGAGAGAGAGAGAGAGAAGCTGTGAGTGAGAGAGATAAAGAGAAGCTGTGAGTGAGAGAGAGATAGAGAAGATGTGAGTGAGAGAGAGAAAGAGGTGTGAGTGAGAGAGAGAGAGAAAGAGAAGCTGTGAGTGAGAGAGAGAATGAAAGAGAAGCTTTGACTGAGAGAGAGAGATAAAGACAAGCTGTGAGTTAGAGAGAGACAGAGAAAGATAAGTTGTGAGTGAGATAGAGAGAGAGTAGCTGTGAGTGAGAAAGAGAGAGAAGCTGTGAGTGAGTGAGAGAGAGAGAGAAAGAGAAGATGTGAGTGAGAGAGAGAAAGAGAAACTGTGAGTGAGAGAGAGAGAGAAAGAAAGAGAAGCTGTGAGTGAGAGAGAGATAAAGAGAAGCTGTGAGTTAGAGAGAGACAGAGAAAGAGAAGCTGTGAGTGAGAGAGAGAGAGAAAGAGAAGCTGTGAGTGAGAGAGAGAGAGAGAAAGAGAAGATGTGAGTGAGAGAGAGGTAGAAGCTGTTAGTGAGAGAGAGAGAGAGAGAAAGAGTAGCTGTGAGTGAGAGAGAGAGACAGAGAAAGAGAAGCTATAAGTGAGAGAGAGAGAGAAAGAAGCTGAGATAGAGAGAGTGAAGCTGTGAGTGAGAGAGAGACAGAGAAAGAGAAGATGTGAGTGTGAGAGAGAGAGAGAAGCTGTGAGTGAGAGAGAGAGAAGCTGTGAGTCAGAGAGAGAGAAAAAGAAAAGCTGTGAGTAAGAGAGAGTGATAAAGCAATGCTGTGAGGGAGAGAGACAGAGAAAGAGAAGCTGTGAGTGAGAGAGAGAGAGAATGAGAAGCTGTGAGTGAGAGAGAGAGAGAAAGAGATGCTGTGAGTGTGAGTGTGAGAGTGAGAGAAAGAGAAGCTGTGAGTGAGTGATAGAGAGAGATACAGAAGGTGTGAGTGAGAGAGAGAGAGAAAGAGAAGCTGTGAGTGAGAGAGAGAAAAAGAAAGAAAAGCTGTGAGTGTGAGAGAGAGAAGCTGTGAGTGAGAGAGAGAGAGAAAAAGGGAAGCTGTGAGTGAGAGAGAGAGAGATAGAAGCTGTGAGTGACAGAGAGAGAAAGAGAAGCTGTGAGTGAGAGAGAGAGAGAGAAAGAGAAGCTGTGAGAGAGAGAGAAATAGAAGCTGAGTGTGAGAGAGAGAAAGATAAGCTGTGAGTGCGAGAGAGAGAGAGAGAAAGAGAAGCTGTGAGTAAGAGACAGAGAGAGAAGCTGTGAGTGAGAGAGAGAAGCTGTGAGAGAGAGAAAGAGTGTGAGAGAGAATTAGAGAGAGAAAGAGAAGCTGTGAGAGAGAGAGAGAAAGAGAAGCTGTGAGTGAAAGAGAAAGAGAAGCTGTGAGTGAGAGAGAGAGACAGAGAAAGAGAAGCTATGAGTGAGAGAGAGAGAGTGAAGCTGTGAGTGAGAGAGAGAGAGAGAAAGAGAAGATGTAAGTGAGAGAGAGAGAGAGAAGCTGTGAGTGAGAGAGAGAAGCTGTGAGTGACAGAGAGAGAGAAAGAGAATCTGTGAGTAAGAGATAGAGATAAAGCGATGCTGTGCGAGAGAGAGACAGAGAAAGAGAAGCTGTGAGTGAGAGAGAGAGAAAAAAAGAGAAGCTGAGGGTGAGAGAGAGAAAAAGAAAGAGATCTGTGAGTGAGAGAGAGAGAAGCTGTGAGTGAGAGAGAGAGGGAGAATGAGAAGCTGTGAGTGAGAGAGAGAGAGAAAGAGAAGCTGTGAGTGAGAGGGAGAGAGAGGGAGAAACTGTGAGTGACAGAGAGAGAAAGAGAAGCTGTGAGTGAGAGAGTGAGAGAAAGAGAAGCTGTGAGAGAGAGAGAGAAAGAGAAGCTGAGAGTGAGAGAGAGAAAGATAAGCTGTGAGTGCGAGAGAGAGAGAGAGAAAGAGAAGCTGTGAGTAAGAGACAGAGAGAGAAGCTGTAAGTGAGAGAGAGAAGCTGTGAGAGAGAGAAAGAGTGTGAGAGAGAATGAGAGAGAGAAAGAGAAGCTGTGAGTGAGAGAGTGAGAGAAAGAGAAGCTGTGAGTGAGAGAGAAAGAGAAGCTGTGAGTGAGAGAGAGAGTGAAAGAAGCTGTGAGTGAGAGAGATAGAGAAAGAGAAGCTGTGAGTGAGAGAGAGAGAAAGCAAGCTGTGAGTGAGAGAGCGAGAGAAAGAGAAGCTGTGAGTGGGAGAGAGAGTAAGAGAAAGAGAAGCTGTGAGTGAAAGTGAGAGGGAGAGAAAGAGAAGCTGTTACAGTGAGAGTGAGAGAGCGAAAGAGAAGCTGTGAGTGAGAGAGAGAGAGAAGAGAAGCTGTGAGTGGGAGAGAGATTGAGAAGCTGGGAGTGTGTGTGTGAGAGAGAAAGAGAAGCTGTGAGTAAGAGAGAGAGAGAGAAGCTGTGAGTGAGAGAGAGAGAGAGAAAGAGAAGTTGTGAGAGAGAGAGAGAAAGAGAAGCTGTGAGTGAGAGAGAGAGAAGCTGTGAGTGAGAGAGAGAGAGAGAAAGAGAAGATGTGAGAGAGAGAGAGAAAGAGAAGCTGTGAGTGAGAGAGAGAGAGAAGCTGTGAGTGAGAGAGAGAGAGAGAAGATGTGAGTGAGAGAGAGAGAAGCTGTTAGTGAGAGAGAGAGAGAGAGAGAGAAAGAGAAGCTGTGAGTGAGAGAGAGACAGAGAAAGAGAAGCTATAAGTGAGAGAGAGAGAAGCTGTGTGAGAGAGAGAGAAAGAGAAGCTGTGAGTGAGAGAGAGAGAGAAAGAGAAGATGTGAGTGCGAGAGAGAGAGAAAGAGAAGCTGTGAGTATGAGAGAGAGAGAGATGCTGTGTGTGTGAGAGAGAGAAGCTGTGAGAGAGAGAAAGAGACTGAGAGAGAATGAGAGATAGAGAAAGTGAAGCTGTGAGTGAGAGAGAGAAAAAGAGAAGCTGTGAGTGTGAGAGAGAGAGAGAGAAGCTGTGACAGTGAGAGAGAGAGTAAAAGAGAGGCTGTGAGTGAGAGAGAGAGAAAGAAAGAAGAAGCTGTGAGTGAGAGAGAGAGAGAAAGAGAAGCTGTGAGAGAGAGAAAAAGAAGCTGTGAGTGAGAGAGAGAGAAAGAGAAGCTGTGAGTGAGAGAGAGAGAGAGAAAGAGAAGCTGTGAGTGGGAGAGAGAGAGAGAAAGAGAAGCTGTGAGTGAGAGAGAGAGAAAGAGAAGCTGTGGGTGAGAGAGAGAGAGAGAAAGAGAAGCTGTGAGTGAGTGAGAGAGAGAGAAGTTGTGAGTGAGAGAGAGAAAGAGAAGTTGTGAGTGTGTGTGAGAGAGAAAGAGAAGCTGTGAGGGAGAGGGAGAGAGAGAGAGAAGCTGTGAATGAGAGAGAGAGAAAGAGCAGCTGTGAGTGAGAGAGAGAAAGAGAAGCTGTGAGTGAGAGAGAGAGAAAGAGAAACTGTGAGAGAGAGAAAGAGAAGCTGTGAGTGAGAGAGGGAGAGAGAGAAAGAGAAGCTTTGAGTGAGAGAGAGAGAGAAAGAGAAGCTGTGAGTGAGAGAGAGAAAGAGAAGCTGTGAGTGAGTGAGAGAGAGAAAGAGAAGCTGTGAGTGAGAGAGAGAGAAAGAGAAGTTGTGAGTGAGAGAGAGAGAGAGAAGCTGTGTGAGAGAGAGAGAAGCTGTGTGAGAGAGAAAAAGAAGCTGTGAGTGAGAGAGAGAGAAAGAGAAGCTGTGAGTGAGAGAGAGAGAAAGAGAAGCTGTGAGTGGGAGAGAGAGAGAGAAAGAGAAGCTGTGAGTGAGAGAGAGAAAGAGAAGCTGTGAGTGAGAGAGAGAGGGAGAAAGAGAAGCTGTGAGTGAGAGAAAGAGAGAGAAGCTGTGAGTGAGAGAGAGAGAGAGTGAGTATGAGAAGCTGTGAGTGAGAGAGAGAGAGAGAGAAAGAGAAGCGGTGAGAGAGAGAGAGAGAAGCTGTGAGTGAGAGAGAGAGATAAAGAGAAGCTGTGAGTTAGAGAGAGACAGAGAAAGAGAAGCTGTGAGTCAGAGAGAGAGAAGCTATGAGTGAGAGAGAGAGAGAGAGAAAGAGAAGATGTGAGTGAGAGAGAGGTAGAAGCTGTTAGTGAGAGAGAGAGAGAGAGAGAAAGAGTAGCTGTGAGTGAGAGAGAGAGACAGAGAAAGAGAAGCTATAAGTGAGAGAGAGAGAGAAAGAAGCTGAGATAGAGAGAGTGAAGCTGTGAGTGAGAGAGAGACAGAGAAAGAGAAGATGTGAGTGTGAGAGAGAGAGAGAAGCTGTGAGTGAGAGAGAGAGAAGCTGTGAGTCAGAGAGAGAGAAAAAGAAAAGCTGTGAGTAAGAGAGAGTGATAAAGCAATGCTGTGAGGGAGAGAGACAGAGAAAGAGAAGCTGTGAGTGAGAGAGAGAGAGAATGAGAAGCTGTGAGTGAGAGAGAGAGAGAGAAAGAGATGCTGTGAGTGTGAGTGTGAGAGTGAGAGAAAGAGAAGCTGTGAGTGAGTGATAGAGAGAGATACAGAAGGTGTGAGTGAGAGAGAGAGAGAAAGAGAAGCTGTGAGTGAGAGAGAGAAAAAGAAAGAAAAGCTGTGAGTGTGAGAGAGAGAAGCTGTGAGTGAGAGAGAGAGAGAAAAAGAGAAGCTGTGAGTGAGAGAGAGAGATAGAAGCTGTGAGTGAGTGAGAGAGAGAAGCTGTGAGTGAGAGAGAAAGAGAAGCTGTGAGTGAGAGAGAAAGAGAAACTGTGAGTGAGAGAGAGAGATAAAGAGAAGCTGTGAGTTAGAGAGAGACAGAGAAAGAGAAGCTGTGAGTGAGAGAGAGAGAAAGAGAAGCTGTGAGTGAGAGAGAGAAGCTGTGAGTGAGGGAGAGAGAGAGAGAAGCTGTGAGTGAGAGAGAGAGAAGCTGTGAGAGAGAGAGAGAAAGAGAAGATGCGAGTGAGAGAGAGAGAGAGAGAAGCTGTGAGTGAGAGAGAGAGAAGCTGTGAGTGAGAGAGAGAGAGAGAAAGAGAAGCTGTGAGTGAGAGATAGAGATAAAGCAAAGCTGTGAGTTAGAGAGAGACAGAGAAAGAGAAGCTGTGAGTGAGAGAGAGAGAGAAAGAGAAGCTGTGAGTGAGAGAGAGAGAGAGAAGCTGTGAGTGACAGAGAGAAAGAGGAGCTGTGAGTGAGAGAGAGAAAAAGAGATGCTGTGAGTGAGAGAGAGAGAGAGAAATAGAAGCTGTGAGTGAGAAAGAGAGAAAGAGAAGCTGTGAGTGAGAGAGAAAATGAAAGAAAAGCTGTGAGTGAGAGAGAGAGAAGCTGTGAGTGAGAGAGAGAGAGAGAAGCTGTGAGTGACAGAGAAAGAGGAGCTGTGAGTGAGAGAGAGAAAAAGAGAAGCTGAGGGTGAGAGAGAGAAAAAGAAAGAGATCTGTGAGTGAGAGAGAGAGAAGCTGTGAGTGAGAGAGAGAGGGAGAATGAGAAGCTGTGAGTGAGAGAGAGAGAGAAAGAGAAGCTGTGAGTGAGAGGGAGAGAGAGGGAGAAACTGTGAGTGACAGAGAGAGAAAGAGAAGCTGTGAGTGAGAGAGTGAGAGAAAGAGAAGCTGTGAGAGAGAGAGAGAAAGAGAAGCTGAGAGTGAGAGAGAGAAAGATAAGCTGTGAGTGCGAGAGAGAGAGAGAGAAAGAGAAGCTGTGAGTAAGAGACAGAGAGAGAAGCTGTAAGTGAGAGAGAGAAGCTGTGAGAGAGAGAAAGAGTGTGAGAGAGAATGAGAGAGAGAAAGAGAAGCTGTGAGTGAGAGAGTGAGAGAAAGAGAAGCTGTGAGTGAGAGAGAAAGAGAAGCTGTGAGTGAGAGAGAGAGTGAAAGAAGCTGTGAGTGAGAGAGATAGAGAAAGAGAAGCTGTGAGTGAGAGAGAGAGAAAGCAAGCTGTGAGTGAGAGAGCGAGAGAAAGAGAAGCTGTGAGTGGGAGAGAGAGTAAGAGAAAGAGAAGCTGTGAGTGAAAGTGAGAGGGAGAGAAAGAGAAGCTGTTACAGTGAGAGAGAGAGTGCGAAAGAGAAGCTGTGAGTGAGAGAGAGAGAGAAGAGAAGCTGTGAGTGGGAGAGAGATTGAGAAGCTGGGAGTGTGTGTGAGAGAGAGAAAGAGAAGCTGTGAGTAAGAGAGAGAGAGAGAGAAGCTGTGAGTGAGAGAGAGAGAGAGAAAGAGAAGTTGTGAGAGAGAGAGAGAAAGAGAAGCTGTGTGTGAGAGAGAGAAGCTGTGAGTGAGAGAGAGAGAAAGAGAAGATGTGAGAGAGAGAGAGAGAGAGAAGCTGTGAGTGAGTGAGAGAGAGAAGCTGTGAGTGAGAGAGAGAGAGAGAGAGAGAAGATGTGAGTGAGAGAGAGAGAAGCTGTTAGTGAGAGAGAGAGAGAGAGAGAGAAAGAGAAGCTGTGAGTGAGAGAGAGACAGAGAAAGAGAAGCTATAAGTGAGAGAGAGAGAAGCTGTGTGTGAGAGAGAGAAAGAGAAGCTGTGAGTGAGAGAGAGAGAGAAAGAGAAGATGTGAGTGCGAGAGAGAGAGAAAGAGAAGCTGTGAGTATGAGAGAGAGAGAGATGCTGTGTGTGTGAGAGAGAGAAGCTGTGAGAGAGAGAAAGAGACTGAGAGAGAATGAGAGATAGAGAAAGTGAAGCTGTGAGTGAGAGAGAGAAAAAGAGAAGCTGTGAGTGTGAGAGAGAGAGAGAGAAGCTGTGACAGTGAGAGAGAGAGTAAAAGAGAGGCTGTGAGTGAGAGAGAGAGAAAGAAAGAAGAAGCTGTGAGTGAGAGAGAGAGAGAAAGAGAAGCTGTGAGAGAGAGAAAAAGAAGCTGTGAGTGAGAGAGAGAGAAAGAGAAGCTGTGAGTGAGAGAGAGAGAGAGAAAGAGAAGCTGTGAGTGGGAGAGAGAGAGAGAAAGAGAAGCTGTGAGTGAGAGAGAGAGAAAGAGAAGCTGTGGGTGAGAGAGAGAGAGAGAGAGAGAAGCTGTGAGTGAGTGAGAGAGAGAGAAGTTGTGAGTGAGAGAGAGAAAGAGAAGTTGTGAGTGTGTGTGAGAGAGAAAGAGAAGCTGTGAGGGAGAGAGAGAGAGAGAGAGAAGCTGTGAATGAGAGAGAGAGAAAGAGCAGCTGTGAGTGAGAGAGAGAAAGAGAAGCTGTGAGTGAGAGAGAGAGAAAGAGAAACTGTGAGAGAGAGAAAGAGAAGCTGTGAGTGAGAGAGGGAGAGAGAGAAAGAGAAGCTTTGAGTGAGAGAGAGAGAGAAAGAGAAGCTGTGAGTGAGAGAGAGAAAGAGAAGCTGTGAGTGAGTGAGAGAGAGAAAGAGAAGCTGTGAGTGAGAGAGAGAGAAAGAGAAGTTGTGAGTGAGAGAGAGAGAGAGAAGCTGTGTGAGAGAGAGAGAAGCTGTGTGAGAGAGAAAAAGAAGCTGTGAGTGAGAGAGAGAGAAAGAGAAGCTGTGAGTGAGAGAGAGAGAAAGAGAAGCTGTGAGTGGGAGAGAGAGAGAGAGAGAAAGAGAAGCTGTGAGTGAGAGAGAGAAAGAGAAGCTGTGAGTGAGAGAGAGAGGGAGAAAGAGAAGCTGTGAGTGAGAGAAAGAGAGAGAAGCTGTGAGTGAGAGAGAGAGAGAGTGAGTATGAGAAGCTGTGAGTGAGAGAGAGAGAGAGAGAAAGAGAAGCGGTGAGAGAGAGAGAGAGAAGCTGTGTGAGAGAGAGAGATAAAGAGAAGCTGTGAGTTAGAGAGAGACAGAGAAAGAGAAGCTGTGAGTCAGAGAGAGAGAAGCTATGAGTGAGAGAGAGAGAGAGAGAAAGAGAAGATGTGAGTGAGAGAGAGGTAGAAGCTGTTAGTGAGAGAGAGAGAGAGAGAGAAAGAGTAGCTGTGAGTGAGAGAGAGAGACAGAGAAAGAGAAGCTATAAGTGAGAGAGAGAGAGAAAGAAGCTGAGATAGAGAGAGTGAAGCTGTGAGTGAGAGAGAGACAGAGAAAGAGAAGATGTGAGTGTGAGAGAGAGAGAGAAGCTGTGAGTGAGAGAGAGAGAAGCTGTGAGTCAGAGAGAGAGAAAAAGAAAAGCTGTGAGTAAGAGAGAGTGATAAAGCAATGCTGTGAGGGAGAGAGACAGAGAAAGAGAAGCTGTGAGTGAGAGAGAGAGAGAATGAGAAGCTGTGAGTGAGAGAGAGAGAGAGAAAGAGATGCTGTGAGTGTGAGTGTGAGAGTGAGAGAAAGAGAAGCTGTGAGTGAGTGATAGAGAGAGATACAGAAGGTGTGAGTTAGTGAGAGAGAGAAAGAGAAGCTGTGAGTGAGAGAGAGAAAAAGAAAGAAAAGCTGTGAGTGTGAGAGAGAGAAGCTGTGAGTGAGAGAGAGAGAGAAAAAGAGAAGCTGTGAGTGAGAGAGAGAGAGATAGAAGCTGTGAGTGAGTGAGAGAGAGAAGCTGTGAGTGAGAGAGAAAGAGAAGCTGTGAGTGAGAGAGAAAGAGAAACTGTGAGTGAGAGAGAGAGATAAAGAGAAGCTGTGAGTTAGAGAGAGACAGAGAAAGAGAAGCTGTGAGTGAGAGAGAGAGAAAGAGAAGCTGTGAGTGAGAGAGAGAAGCTGTGAGTGAGGGAGAGAGAGAGAGAAGCTGTGAGTGAGAGAGAGAGAAGCTGTGAGAGAGAGAGAGAAAGAGAAGATGCGAGTGAGAGAGAGAGAGAGAGAAGCTGTGAGTGAGAGAGAGAGAAGCTGTGAGTGAGAGAGAGAGAGAGAAAGAGAAGCTGTGAGTGAGAGATAGAGATAAAGCAAAGCTGTGAGTTAGAGAGAGACAGAGAAAGAGAAGCTGTGAGTGAGAGAGAGAGAGAAAGAGAAGCTGTGAGTGAGAGAGAGAGAGAAGCTGTGAGTGACAGAGAGAAAGAGGAGCTGTGAGTGAGAGAGAGAAAAAGAGATGCTGTGAGTGAGAGAGAGAGAGAGAAAGAGAAGCTGTGAGTGAGAAAGAGAGAAAGAGAAGCTGTGAGTGAGAGAGAGAAAATGAAAGAAAAGCTGTGAGTGAGAGAGAGAGAAGCTGTGAGTGAGAGAGAGAGAGAGAAGCTGTGAGTGACAGAGAAAGAGGAGCTGTGAGTGAGAGAGAGAAAAAGAGAAGCTGTGAGTGACAGAGAGAGAAAGAGAAGCTGTGAGTAACAGAGAGAGAGAAAGAGAAGCTGTGAGTGAGAGAGAGAGAGAGAGAGAGAAAGAGAATCTGTGTGTGTGAGAGAGAAAGAGAAGCTGTGAGAGAGAGAGAAAGAGAAGCTGTGAGTGAGAGAGAGAGAGAAAGAGAAGATGTGAGTGCGAGAGAGAGAGAAAGAGAAGCTGTGAGTATGAGAGAGAGAGAGATGCTGTGTGTGTGAGAGAGAGAGGAGCTGTGAGAGAGAGAAAGAGACTGAGAGAGAATGAGAGAGAGAGAAAGAGAAGTTGTGAGTGAGAGAGAGAGAAAGAGAAGCTGTGAGTGAGAGAGAGAGAGAGAATCTGTGACAGTGAGAGAGAGAGAGCAAAAGAGAAGCTGTGAGTGAGAGAGAGAGAAAGAAAGAAGAAGCTGTGAGTGAGAGAGAGAAAGAGAAGCAGTGAGAGAGAGAAAAAGAAGCTGTGAGTGTGAGAGAGAGAAAGAGAAGCTGTGAGTGAGAGAGAGAGAGAGAGATGCTGTGAGTGGGAGAGAGAGAGAGAAGCTGTGTGAGAGAGAGAGAAGCTGTGTGAGAGAGAAAAAGAAGCTGTGAGTGAGAGAGAGAGAAAGAGAAGCTGTGAGTGAGAGAGAGAGAAAGAGAAGCTGTGAGTGGGAGAGAGAGAGAGAAAGAGAAGCTGTGAGTGAGAGAGAGAAAGAGAAGCTGTGAGTGAGAGAGAGAGGGAGAAAGAGAAGCTGTGAGTGAGAGAAAGAGAGAGAAGCTGTGAGTGAGAGAGAGAGAGAGTGAGTATGAGAAGCTGTGAGTGAGAGAGAGAGAGAGAGAAAGAGAAGCGGTGAGAGAGAGAGAGAGAAGCTGTGAGTGAGAGAGAGAGATAAAGAGAAGCTGTGAGTTAGAGAGAGACAGAGAAAGAGAAGCTGTGAGTCAGAGAGAGAGAAGCTATGAGTGAGAGAGAGAGAGAGAGAAAGAGAAGATGTGAGTGAGAGAGAGGTAGAAGCTGTTAGTGAGAGAGAGAGAGAGAGAGAAAGAGTAGCTGTGAGTGAGAGAGAGAGACAGAGAAAGAGAAGCTATAAGTGAGAGAGAGAGAGAAAGAAGCTGAGATAGAGAGAGTGAAGCTGTGAGTGAGAGAGAGACAGAGAAAGAGAAGATGTGAGTGTGAGAGAGAGAGAGAAGCTGTGAGTGAGAGAGAGAGAAGCTGTGAGTCAGAGAGAGAGAAAAAGAAAAGCTGTGAGTAAGAGAGAGTGATAAAGCAATGCTGTGAGGGAGAGAGACAGAGAAAGAGAAGCTGTGAGTGAGAGAGAGAGAGAATGAGAAGCTGTGAGTGAGAGAGAGAGAGAGAAAGAGATGCTGTGAGTGTGAGTGTGAGAGTGAGAGAAAGAGAAGCTGTGAGTGAGTGATAGAGAGAGATACAGAAGGTGTGAGTGAGAGAGAGAGAGAAAGAGAAGCTGTGAGTGAGAGAGAGAAAAAGAAAGAAAAGCTGTGAGTGTGAGAGAGAGAAGCTGTGAGTGAGAGAGAGAGAGAAAAAGAGAAGCTGTGAGTGAGAGAGAGAGATAGAAGCTGTGAGTGAGTGAGAGAGAGAAGCTGTGAGTGAGAGAGAAAGAGAAGCTGTGAGTGAGAGAGAAAGAGAAACTGTGAGTGAGAGAGAGAGATAAAGAGAAGCTGTGAGTTAGAGAGAGACAGAGAAAGAGAAGCTGTGAGTGAGAGAGAGAGAAAGAGAAGCTGTGAGTGAGAGAGAGAAGCTGTGAGTGAGGGAGAGAGAGAGAGAAGCTGTGAGTGAGAGAGAGAGAAGCTGTGAGAGAGAGAGAGAAAGAGAAGATGCGAGTGAGAGAGAGAGAGAGAGAAGCTGTGAGTGAGAGAGAGAGAAGCTGTGAGTGAGAGAGAGAGAGAGAAAGAGAAGCTGTGAGTGAGAGATAGAGATAAAGCAAAGCTGTGAGTTAGAGAGAGACAGAGAAAGAGAAGCTGTGAGTGAGAGAGAGAGAGAAAGAGAAGCTGTGAGTGAGAGAGAGAGAGAGAAGCTGTGAGTGACAGAGAGAAAGAGGAGCTGTGAGTGAGAGAGAGAAAAAGAGATGCTGTGAGTGAGAGAGAGAGAGAGAAATAGAAGCTGTGAGTGAGAAAGAGAGAAAGAGAAGCTGTGAGTGAGAGAGAAAATGAAAGAAAAGCTGTGAGTGAGAGAGAGAGAAGCTGTGAGTGAGAGAGAGAGAGAGAAGCTGTGAGTGACAGAGAAAGAGGAGCTGTGAGTGAGAGAGAGAAAAAGAGAAGCTGAGGGTGAGAGAGAGAAAAAGAAAGAGATCTGTGAGTGAGAGAGAGAGAAGCTGTGAGTGAGAGAGAGAGGGAGAATGAGAAGCTGTGAGTGAGAGAGAGAGAGAAAGAGAAGCTGTGAGTGAGAGGGAGAGAGAGGGAGAAACTGTGAGTGACAGAGAGAGAAAGAGAAGCTGTGAGTGAGAGAGTGAGAGAAAGAGAAGCTGTGAGAGAGAGAGAGAAAGAGAAGCTGAGAGTGAGAGAGAGAAAGATAAGCTGTGAGTGCGAGAGAGAGAGAGAGAAAGAGAAGCTGTGAGTAAGAGACAGAGAGAGAAGCTGTAAGTGAGAGAGAGAAGCTGTGAGAGAGAGAAAGAGTGTGAGAGAGAATGAGAGAGAGAAAGAGAAGCTGTGAGTGAGAGAGTGAGAGAAAGAGAAGCTGTGAGTGAGAGAGAAAGAGAAGCTGTGAGTGAGAGAGAGAGTGAAAGAAGCTGTGAGTGAGAGAGATAGAGAAAGAGAAGCTGTGAGTGAGAGAGAGAGAAAGCAAGCTGTGAGTGAGAGAGCGAGAGAAAGAGAAGCTGTGAGTGGGAGAGAGAGTAAGAGAAAGAGAAGCTGTGAGTGAAAGTGAGAGGGAGAGAAAGAGAAGCTGTTACAGTGAGAGAGAGAGTGCGAAAGAGAAGCTGTGAGTGAGAGAGAGAGAGAAGAGAAGCTGTGAGTGGGAGAGAGATTGAGAAGCTGGGAGTGTGTGTGAGAGAGAGAAAGAGAAGCTGTGAGTAAGAGAGAGAGAGAGAGAAGCTGTGAGTGAGAGAGAGAGAGAGAAAGAGAAGTTGTGAGAGAGAGAGAGAAAGAGAAGCTGTGTGTGAGAGAGAGAAGCTGTGAGTGAGAGAGAGAGAAAGAGAAGATGTGAGAGAGAGAGAGAGAGAGAAGCTGTGAGTGAGTGAGAGAGAGAAGCTGTGAGTGAGAGAGAGAGAGAGAGAGAGAAGATGTGAGTGAGAGAGAGAGAAGCTGTTAGTGAGAGAGAGAGAGAGAGAGAGAAAGAGAAGCTGTGAGTGAGAGAGAGACAGAGAAAGAGAAGCTATAAGTGAGAGAGAGAGAAGCTGTGTGTGAGAGAGAGAAAGAGAAGCTGTGAGTGAGAGAGAGAGAGAAAGAGAAGATGTGAGTGCGAGAGAGAGAGAAAGAGAAGCTGTGAGTATGAGAGAGAGAGAGATGCTGTGTGTGTGAGAGAGAGAAGCTGTGAGAGAGAGAAAGAGACTGAGAGAGAATGAGAGATAGAGAAAGTGAAGCTGTGAGTGAGAGAGAGAAAAAGAGAAGCTGTGAGTGTGAGAGAGAGAGAGAGAAGCTGTGACAGTGAGAGAGAGAGTAAAAGAGAGGCTGTGAGTGAGAGAGAGAGAAAGAAAGAAGAAGCTGTGAGTGAGAGAGAGAGAGAAAGAGAAGCTGTGAGAGAGAGAAAAAGAAGCTGTGAGTGAGAGAGAGAGAAAGAGAAGCTGTGAGTGAGAGAGAGAGAGAGAAAGAGAAGCTGTGAGTGGGAGAGAGAGAGAGAAAGAGAAGCTGTGAGTGAGAGAGAGAGAAAGAGAAGCTGTGGGTGAGAGAGAGAGAGAGAGAGAGAAGCTGTGAGTGAGTGAGAGAGAGAGAAGTTGTGAGTGAGAGAGAGAAAGAGAAGTTGTGAGTGTGTGTGAGAGAGAAAGAGAAGCTGTGAGGGAGAGAGAGAGAGAGAGAGAAGCTGTGAATGAGAGAGAGAGAAAGAGCAGCTGTGAGTGAGAGAGAGAAAGAGAAGCTGTGAGTGAGAGAGAGAGAAAGAGAAACTGTGAGAGAGAGAAAGAGAAGCTGTGAGTGAGAGAGGGAGAGAGAGAAAGAGAAGCTTTGAGTGAGAGAGAGAGAGAAAGAGAAGCTGTGAGTGAGAGAGAGAAAGAGAAGCTGTGAGTGAGTGAGAGAGAGAAAGAGAAGCTGTGAGTGAGAGAGAGAGAAAGAGAAGTTGTGAGTGAGAGAGAGAGAGAGAAGCTGTGTGAGAGAGAGAGAAGCTGTGTGAGAGAGAAAAAGAAGCTGTGAGTGAGAGAGAGAGAAAGAGAAGCTGTGAGTGAGAGAGAGAGAAAGAGAAGCTGTGAGTGGGAGAGAGAGAGAGAGAGAAAGAGAAGCTGTGAGTGAGAGAGAGAAAGAGAAGCTGTGAGTGAGAGAGAGAGGGAGAAAGAGAAGCTGTGAGTGAGAGAAAGAGAGAGAAGCTGTGAGTGAGAGAGAGAGAGAGTGAGTATGAGAAGCTGTGAGTGAGAGAGAGAGAGAGAGAAAGAGAAGCGGTGAGAGAGAGAGAGAGAAGCTGTGTGAGAGAGAGAGATAAAGAGAAGCTGTGAGTTAGAGAGAGACAGAGAAAGAGAAGCTGTGAGTCAGAGAGAGAGAAGCTATGAGTGAGAGAGAGAGAGAGAGAAAGAGAAGATGTGAGTGAGAGAGAGGTAGAAGCTGTTAGTGAGAGAGAGAGAGAGAGAGAAAGAGTAGCTGTGAGTGAGAGAGAGAGACAGAGAAAGAGAAGCTATAAGTGAGAGAGAGAGAGAAAGAAGCTGAGATAGAGAGAGTGAAGCTGTGAGTGAGAGAGAGACAGAGAAAGAGAAGATGTGAGTGTGAGAGAGAGAGAGAAGCTGTGAGTGAGAGAGAGAGAAGCTGTGAGTCAGAGAGAGAGAAAAAGAAAAGCTGTGAGTAAGAGAGAGTGATAAAGCAATGCTGTGAGGGAGAGAGACAGAGAAAGAGAAGCTGTGAGTGAGAGAGAGAGAGAATGAGAAGCTGTGAGTGAGAGAGAGAGAGAGAAAGAGATGCTGTGAGTGTGAGTGTGAGAGTGAGAGAAAGAGAAGCTGTGAGTGAGTGATAGAGAGAGATACAGAAGGTGTGAGTTAGTGAGAGAGAGAAAGAGAAGCTGTGAGTGAGAGAGAGAAAAAGAAAGAAAAGCTGTGAGTGTGAGAGAGAGAAGCTGTGAGTGAGAGAGAGAGAGAAAAAGAGAAGCTGTGAGTGAGAGAGAGAGAGATAGAAGCTGTGAGTGAGTGAGAGAGAGAAGCTGTGAGTGAGAGAGAAAGAGAAGCTGTGAGTGAGAGAGAAAGAGAAACTGTGAGTGAGAGAGAGAGATAAAGAGAAGCTGTGAGTTAGAGAGAGACAGAGAAAGAGAAGCTGTGAGTGAGAGAGAGAGAAAGAGAAGCTGTGAGTGAGAGAGAGAAGCTGTGAGTGAGGGAGAGAGAGAGAGAAGCTGTGAGTGAGAGAGAGAGAAGCTGTGAGAGAGAGAGAGAAAGAGAAGATGCGAGTGAGAGAGAGAGAGAGAGAAGCTGTGAGTGAGAGAGAGAGAAGCTGTGAGTGAGAGAGAGAGAGAGAAAGAGAAGCTGTGAGTGAGAGATAGAGATAAAGCAAAGCTGTGAGTTAGAGAGAGACAGAGAAAGAGAAGCTGTGAGTGAGAGAGAGAGAGAAAGAGAAGCTGTGAGTGAGAGAGAGAGAGAAGCTGTGAGTGACAGAGAGAAAGAGGAGCTGTGAGTGAGAGAGAGAAAAAGAGATGCTGTGAGTGAGAGAGAGAGAGAGAAAGAGAAGCTGTGAGTGAGAAAGAGAGAAAGAGAAGCTGTGAGTGAGAGAGAGAAAATGAAAGAAAAGCTGTGAGTGAGAGAGAGAGAAGCTGTGAGTGAGAGAGAGAGAGAGAAGCTGTGAGTGACAGAGAAAGAGGAGCTGTGAGTGAGAGAGAGAAAAAGAGAAGCTGTGAGTGACAGAGAGAGAAAGAGAAGCTGTGAGTAACAGAGAGAGAGAAAGAGAAGCTGTGAGTGAGAGAGAGAGAGAGAGAGAGAAAGAGAATCTGTGTGTGTGAGAGAGAAAGAGAAGCTGTGAGAGAGAGAGAAAGAGAAGCTGTGAGTGAGAGAGAGAGAGAAAGAGAAGATGTGAGTGCGAGAGAGAGAGAAAGAGAAGCTGTGAGTATGAGAGAGAGAGAGATGCTGTGTGTGTGAGAGAGAGAGGAGCTGTGAGAGAGAGAAAGAGACTGAGAGAGAATGAGAGAGAGAGAAAGAGAAGTTGTGAGTGAGAGAGAGAGAAAGAGAAGCTGTGAGTGAGAGAGAGAGAGAGAATCTGTGACAGTGAGAGAGAGAGAGCAAAAGAGAAGCTGTGAGTGAGAGAGAGAGAAAGAAAGAAGAAGCTGTGAGTGAGAGAGAGAAAGAGAAGCAGTGAGAGAGAGAAAAAGAAGCTGTGAGTGTGAGAGAGAGAAAGAGAAGCTGTGAGTGAGAGAGAGAGAGAGAGATGCTGTGAGTGGGAGAGAGAGAGAAAGAGAAGCTGTGAGTGAGAGTTAGAAAGAGAAGCTGTGGGTGAGAGAGAGAGAGAAAGAGAAGGTGTGAGTGAGTGAGAGAGAGAAGGTGTGAGTGAGAGAGAGAAAGAGAAGCTGTTAGTGTGTGTGAGAGAGAAAGAGAAGCTGTGAGTGAGAGGGAGAGAGAGAGAGAAGCTGTGAATGAGAGAGAGAGAAAGAGCAGCTGTGAGTGAGAGAGAGAGAGAAGCTGTGAGTGAGAGAGAGAGAGAAAGAGAAGCTGTGAGAGAGAGAGAGAAAGAGAAGCTGTGAGTGAGAGAGGGAGAGAGAGAAAGAGAAGCTTTGAGTGAGAGAGAGAGAGAGAAAGAGAAGCTGTGAGTGAGAGAGAGAGAAAGAGAAGCTGTGAGTGAGAGAGAGAGAGAAAGAGAAGCTGTGAGTGAGAGAGAGAGAGAGAGAAGCTGTGAGAGATTGAAAAAGAAGCTGTGAGTGAGAGAGAGAGAAAGAGAAGCTGTGAGTGAGAGAGAGAGAAAGAGAAGCTGTGAGTGGGAGAAAGAGAGAGGAAGAGAAGCTGTGAGTGAGAGAGAGAAAGAGAAGCTGTGAGAGAGAGAGAGGGAGAAAGAGAAGCTGTGAGTGAGAGAGAGAGAGAAGCTGTGAGTGAGAGAGTGAGAGAGAGTGAGTATGAGAAGCTGTGAGTGAGAGAGAGAGAGAGAGAAAGAGAAGCGGTGAGTGAGAGAGAGAGAGAAGCTGTGAGTGAGAGAGAGAGAAAGAAGCTGAGAGAGAGAGAGAGTGAAGCAGTGAGTGAGAGAAAGAGAAAGAGAAGATGTGAGTGAGTGAGAGAGAGAGAGAAGCTGTGAGTGAGAGAGAGAGAGAAGCTGTGAGTCAGAGAGAGAGAAAAAGAAAAGCTGTGAGTAAGAGAGAGTCATAAAGCAATGCTGTGAGAGAGAGAGACAGAAAAAGAGAAGCTGTGAGTGAGAGAGAGAGAGAGAATGAGAAGCTGTGAGTGAGAGAGAGAGAGAGATGCTGTGAGTGTGAGAGTGAGAGAAAGAGAAGCTGTGAGTGAGTGATAGAGAGAGATACAGAAGGTGTGAGTGAGAGAGAGAGAGAAAGAGAAGGTGTGAGTGAGAGAGAGAGAAGCTGTGAGTGAGAGAGAGAGGGAGAAAGAGAAGCTGTGAGTGAGAGAGAGAGAGAAAGAGAAGCTGTGAGTGAGAGGGAGAGAGAGAGAGAAGCTGTGAGTGACAGAGGGAGAAAGAGAAGATGTGAGTGACAGAGAGAGAGAAAAAGAGAAGAAGTGAGTGAGAGAGAGAGAGAAAGAGAAGCTGTGTGAGAGAGAGAGAAAGAGAAGCTGTGAGTGAGAGAGAGAGAGAAAGAGAAGCTGTGAGTGCGAGAGAGAGAGAGAGAAAGTGAAGCTGTGTGTAAGAGACAGAGAGAGAATTTGTGTGTGAGACAGAGAGAGAGAAGCTGTGAGAGAGAGAAAGAGTGTGAGAGAGAATTAGAGAGAGAAAGAGAAGCTGTGAGAGAGAGAGAGAAAGAGAAGCTGTGAGTGAAAGAGAAAGAGAAGCTGTGAGTGAGAGAGAGAGACAGAGAAAGAGAAGCTATGAGTGAGAGAGAGAGAGTGAAGCTGTGAGTGAGAGAGAGAGAGAGAAAGAGAAGATGTAAGTGAGAGAGAGAGAGAGAAGCTGTGAGTGAGAGAGAGAAGCTGTGAGTGACAGAGAGAGAGAAAGAGAATCTGTGAGTAAGAGATAGAGATAAAGCGATGCTGTGCGAGAGAGAGACAGAGAAAGAGAAGCTGTGAGTGAGAGAGAGAGAAAAAAAGAGAAGCTGAGGGTGAGAGAGAGAAAAAGAAAGAGATCTGTGAGTGAGAGAGAGAGAAGCTGTGAGTGAGAGAGAGAGGGAGAATGAGAAGCTGTGAGTGAGAGAGAGAGAGAAAGAGAAGCTGTGAGTGAGAGGGAGAGAGAGGGAGAAACTGTGAGTGACAGAGAGAGAAAGAGAAGCTGTGAGTGAGAGAGTGAGAGAAAGAGAAGCTGTGAGAGAGAGAGAGAAAGAGAAGCTGAGAGTGAGAGAGAGAAAGATAAGCTGTGAGTGCGAGAGAGAGAGAGAGAAAGAGAAGCTGTGAGTAAGAGACAGAGAGAGAAGCTGTAAGTGAGAGAGAGAAGCTGTGAGAGAGAGAAAGAGTGTGAGAGAGAATGAGAGAGAGAAAGAGAAGCTGTGAGTGAGAGAGTGAGAGAAAGAGAAGCTGTGAGTGAGAGAGAAAGAGAAGCTGTGAGTGAGAGAGAGAGTGAAAGAAGCTGTGAGTGAGAGAGATAGAGAAAGAGAAGCTGTGAGTGAGAGAGAGAGAAAGCAAGCTGTGAGTGAGAGAGCGAGAGAAAGAGAAGCTGTGAGTGGGAGAGAGAGTAAGAGAAAGAGAAGCTGTGAGTGAAAGTGAGAGGGAGAGAAAGAGAAGCTGTTACAGTGAGAGTGAGAGAGCGAAAGAGAAGCTGTGAGTGAGAGAGAGAGAGAAGAGAAGCTGTGAGTGGGAGAGAGATTGAGAAGCTGGGAGTGTGTGTGTGAGAGAGAAAGAGAAGCTGTGAGTAAGAGAGAGAGAGAGAGAAGCTGTGAGTGAGAGAGAGAGAGAGAAAGAGAAGTTGTGAGAGAGAGAGAGAAAGAGAAGCTGTGAGTGAGAGAGAGAGAAGCTGTGAGTGAGAGAGAGAGAGAGAAAGAGAAGATGTGAGAGAGAGAGAGAAAGAGAAGCTGTGAGTGAGAGAGAGAGAGAAGCTGTGAGTGAGAGAGAGAGAGAGAGAAGATGTGAGTGAGAGAGAGAGAAGCTGTTAGTGAGAGAGAGAGAGAGAGAGAGAAAGAGAAGCTGTGAGTGAGAGAGAGACAGAGAAAGAGAAGCTATAAGTGAGAGAGAGAGAAGCTGTGTGAGAGAGAGAGAAAGAGAAGCTGTGAGTGAGAGAGAGAGAGAAAGAGAAGATGTGAGTGCGAGAGAGAGAGAAAGAGAAGCTGTGAGTATGAGAGAGAGAGAGATGCTGTGTGTGTGAGAGAGAGAAGCTGTGAGAGAGAGAAAGAGACTGAGAGAGAATGAGAGATAGAGAAAGTGAAGCTGTGAGTGAGAGAGAGAAAAAGAGAAGCTGTGAGTGTGAGAGAGAGAGAGAGAAGCTGTGACAGTGAGAGAGAGAGTAAAAGAGAGGCTGTGAGTGAGAGAGAGAGAAAGAAAGAAGAAGCTGTGAGTGAGAGAGAGAGAGAAAGAGAAGCTGTGAGAGAGAGAAAAAGAAGCTGTGAGTGAGAGAGAGAGAAAGAGAAGCTGTGAGTGAGAGAGAGAGAGAGAAAGAGAAGCTGTGAGTGGGAGAGAGAGAGAGAAAGAGAAGCTGTGAGTGAGAGAGAGAGAAAGAGAAGCTGTGGGTGAGAGAGAGAGAGAGAAAGAGAAGCTGTGAGTGAGTGAGAGAGAGAGAAGTTGTGAGTGAGAGAGAGAAAGAGAAGTTGTGAGTGTGTGTGAGAGAGAAAGAGAAGCTGTGAGGGAGAGGGAGAGAGAGAGAGAAGCTGTGAATGAGAGAGAGAGAAAGAGCAGCTGTGAGTGAGAGAGAGAAAGAGAAGCTGTGAGTGAGAGAGAGAGAAAGAGAAACTGTGAGAGAGAGAAAGAGAAGCTGTGAGTGAGAGAGGGAGAGAGAGAAAGAGAAGCTTTGAGTGAGAGAGAGAGAGAAAGAGAAGCTGTGAGTGAGAGAGAGAAAGAGAAGCTGTGAGTGAGTGAGAGAGAGAAAGAGAAGCTGTGAGTGAGAGAGAGAGAAAGAGAAGTTGTGAGTGAGAGAGAGAGAGAGAAGCTGTGTGAGAGAGAGAGAAGCTGTGTGAGAGAGAAAAAGAAGCTGTGAGTGAGAGAGAGAGAAAGAGAAGCTGTGAGTGAGAGAGAGAGAAAGAGAAGCTGTGAGTGGGAGAGAGAGAGAGAAAGAGAAGCTGTGAGTGAGAGAGAGAAAGAGAAGCTGTGAGTGAGAGAGAGAGGGAGAAAGAGAAGCTGTGAGTGAGAGAAAGAGAGAGAAGCTGTGAGTGAGAGAGAGAGAGAGTGAGTATGAGAAGCTGTGAGTGAGAGAGAGAGAGAGAGAAAGAGAAGCGGTGAGAGAGAGAGAGAGAAGCTGTGAGTGAGAGAGAGAGATAAAGAGAAGCTGTGAGTTAGAGAGAGACAGAGAAAGAGAAGCTGTGAGTCAGAGAGAGAGAAGCTATGAGTGAGAGAGAGAGAGAGAGAAAGAGAAGATGTGAGTGAGAGAGAGGTAGAAGCTGTTAGTGAGAGAGAGAGAGAGAGAGAAAGAGTAGCTGTGAGTGAGAGAGAGAGACAGAGAAAGAGAAGCTATAAGTGAGAGAGAGAGAGAAAGAAGCTGAGATAGAGAGAGTGAAGCTGTGAGTGAGAGAGAGACAGAGAAAGAGAAGATGTGAGTGTGAGAGAGAGAGAGAAGCTGTGAGTGAGAGAGAGAGAAGCTGTGAGTCAGAGAGAGAGAAAAAGAAAAGCTGTGAGTAAGAGAGAGTGATAAAGCAATGCTGTGAGGGAGAGAGACAGAGAAAGAGAAGCTGTGAGTGAGAGAGAGAGAGAATGAGAAGCTGTGAGTGAGAGAGAGAGAGAGAAAGAGATGCTGTGAGTGTGAGTGTGAGAGTGAGAGAAAGAGAAGCTGTGAGTGAGTGATAGAGAGAGATACAGAAGGTGTGAGTGAGAGAGAGAGAGAAAGAGAAGCTGTGAGTGAGAGAGAGAAAAAGAAAGAAAAGCTGTGAGTGTGAGAGAGAGAAGCTGTGAGTGAGAGAGAGAGAGAAAAAGAGAAGCTGTGAGTGAGAGAGAGAGATAGAAGCTGTGAGTGAGTGAGAGAGAGAAGCTGTGAGTGAGAGAGAAAGAGAAGCTGTGAGTGAGAGAGAAAGAGAAACTGTGAGTGAGAGAGAGAGATAAAGAGAAGCTGTGAGTTAGAGAGAGACAGAGAAAGAGAAGCTGTGAGTGAGAGAGAGAGAAAGAGAAGCTGTGAGTGAGAGAGAGAAGCTGTGAGTGAGGGAGAGAGAGAGAGAAGCTGTGAGTGAGAGAGAGAGAAGCTGTGAGAGAGAGAGAGAAAGAGAAGATGCGAGTGAGAGAGAGAGAGAGAGAAGCTGTGAGTGAGAGAGAGAGAAGCTGTGAGTGAGAGAGAGAGAGAGAAAGAGAAGCTGTGAGTGAGAGATAGAGATAAAGCAAAGCTGTGAGTTAGAGAGAGACAGAGAAAGAGAAGCTGTGAGTGAGAGAGAGAGAGAAAGAGAAGCTGTGAGTGAGAGAGAGAGAGAGAAGCTGTGAGTGACAGAGAGAAAGAGGAGCTGTGAGTGAGAGAGAGAAAAAGAGATGCTGTGAGTGAGAGAGAGAGAGAGAAATAGAAGCTGTGAGTGAGAAAGAGAGAAAGAGAAGCTGTGAGTGAGAGAGAAAATGAAAGAAAAGCTGTGAGTGAGAGAGAGAGAAGCTGTGAGTGAGAGAGAGAGAGAGAAGCTGTGAGTGACAGAGAAAGAGGAGCTGTGAGTGAGAGAGAGAAAAAGAGAAGCTGAGGGTGAGAGAGAGAAAAAGAAAGAGATCTGTGAGTGAGAGAGAGAGAAGCTGTGAGTGAGAGAGAGAGGGAGAATGAGAAGCTGTGAGTGAGAGAGAGAGAGAAAGAGAAGCTGTGAGTGAGAGGGAGAGAGAGGGAGAAACTGTGAGTGACAGAGAGAGAAAGAGAAGCTGTGAGTGAGAGAGTGAGAGAAAGAGAAGCTGTGAGAGAGAGAGAGAAAGAGAAGCTGAGAGTGAGAGAGAGAAAGATAAGCTGTGAGTGCGAGAGAGAGAGAGAGAAAGAGAAGCTGTGAGTAAGAGACAGAGAGAGAAGCTGTAAGTGAGAGAGAGAAGCTGTGAGAGAGAGAAAGAGTGTGAGAGAGAATGAGAGAGAGAAAGAGAAGCTGTGAGTGAGAGAGTGAGAGAAAGAGAAGCTGTGAGTGAGAGAGAAAGAGAAGCTGTGAGTGAGAGAGAGAGTGAAAGAAGCTGTGAGTGAGAGAGATAGAGAAAGAGAAGCTGTGAGTGAGAGAGAGAGAAAGCAAGCTGTGAGTGAGAGAGCGAGAGAAAGAGAAGCTGTGAGTGGGAGAGAGAGTAAGAGAAAGAGAAGCTGTGAGTGAAAGTGAGAGGGAGAGAAAGAGAAGCTGTTACAGTGAGAGAGAGAGAGCGAAAGAGAAGCTGTGAGTGAGAGAGAGAGAGAAGAGAAGCTGTGAGTGGGAGAGAGATTGAGAAGCTGGGAGTGTGTGTGTGAGAGAGAAAGAGAAGCTGTGAGTAAGAGAGAGAGAGAGAGAAGCTGTGAGTGAGAGAGAGAGAGAGAAAGAGAAGTTGTGAGAGAGAGAGAGAAAGAGAAGCTGTGTGAGAGAGAGAGAAGCTGTGAGTGAGAGAGAGAGAAAGAGAAGATGTGAGAGAGAGAGAGAAAGAGAAGCTGTGAGTGAGTGAGAGAGAGAAGCTGTGAGTGAGAGAGAGAGAGAGAGAGAGAAGATGTGAGTGAGAGAGAGAGAAGCTGTTAGTGAGAGAGAGAGAGAGAGAGAGAAAGAGAAGCTGTGAGTGAGAGAGAGACAGAGAAAGAGAAGCTATAAGTGAGAGAGAGAGAAGCTGTGTGAGAGAGAGAGAAAGAGAAGCTGTGAGTGAGAGAGAGAGAGAAAGAGAAGATGTGAGTGCGAGAGAGAGAGAAAGAGAAGCTGTGAGTATGAGAGAGAGAGAGATGCTGTGTGTGTGAGAGAGAGAAGCTGTGAGAGAGAGAAAGAGACTGAGAGAGAATGAGAGATAGAGAAAGTGAAGCTGTGAGTGAGAGAGAGAAAAAGAGAAGCTGTGAGTGTGAGAGAGAGAGAGAGAAGCTGTGACAGTGAGAGAGAGAGTAAAAGAGAGGCTGTGAGTGAGAGAGAGAGAAAGAAAGAAGAAGCTGTGAGTGAGAGAGAGAGAGAAAGAGAAGCTGTGAGAGAGAGAAAAAGAAGCTGTGAGTGAGAGAGAGAGAAAGAGAAGCTGTGAGTGAGAGAGAGAGAGAGAAAGAGAAGCTGTGAGTGGGAGAGAGAGAGAGAAAGAGAAGCTGTGAGTGAGAGAGAGAGAAAGAGAAGCTGTGGGTGAGAGAGAGAGAGAGAGAGAGAAGCTGTGAGTGAGTGAGAGAGAGAGAAGTTGTGAGTGAGAGAGAGAAAGAGAAGTTGTGAGTGTGTGTGAGAGAGAAAGAGAAGCTGTGAGGGAGAGAGAGAGAGAGAGAAGCTGTGAATGAGAGAGAGAGAAAGAGCAGCTGTGAGTGAGAGAGAGAAAGAGAAGCTGTGAGTGAGAGAGAGAGAAAGAGAAACTGTGAGAGAGAGAAAGAGAAGCTGTGAGTGAGAGAGGGAGAGAGAGAAAGAGAAGCTTTGAGTGAGAGAGAGAGAGAAAGAGAAGCTGTGAGTGAGAGAGAGAAAGAGAAGCTGTGAGTGAGTGAGAGAGAGAAAGAGAAGCTGTGAGTGAGAGAGAGAGAAAGAGAAGTTGTGAGTGAGAGAGAGAGAGAGAAGCTGTGTGAGAGAGAGAGAAGCTGTGTGAGAGAGAAAAAGAAGCTGTGAGTGAGAGAGAGAGAAAGAGAAGCTGTGAGTGAGAGAGAGAGAAAGAGAAGCTGTGAGTGGGAGAGAGAGAGAGAAAGAGAAGCTGTGAGTGAGAGAGAGAGAAAGAGAAGCTGTGAGTGAGAGAGAGAGGGAGAAAGAGAAGCTGTGAGTGAGAGAAAGGGAGAGAAGCTGTGAGTGAGAGAGAGAGAGAGTGAGTATGAGAAGCTGTGAGTGAGAGAGAGAGAGAGAGAAAGAGAAGCGGTGAGAGAGAGAGAGAGAAGCTGTGTGAGAGAGAGAGATAAAGAGAAGCTGTGAGTTAGAGAGAGACAGAGAAAGAGAAGCTGTGAGTCAGAGAGAGAGAAGCTATGAGTGAGAGAGAGAGAGAGAGAAAGAGAAGATGTGAGTGAGAGAGAGGTAGAAGCTGTTAGTGAGAGAGAGAGAGAGAGAGAAAGAGTAGCTGTGAGTGAGAGAGAGAGACAGAGAAAGAGAAGCTATAAGTGAGAGAGAGAGAGAAAGAAGCTGAGATAGAGAGAGTGAAGCTGTGAGTGAGAGAGAGACAGAGAAAGAGAAGATGTGAGTGTGAGAGAGAGAGAGAAGCTGTGAGTGAGAGAGAGAGAAGCTGTGAGTCAGAGAGAGAGAAAAAGAAAAGCTGTGAGTAAGAGAGAGTGATAAAGCAATGCTGTGAGGGAGAGAGACAGAGAAAGAGAAGCTGTGAGTGAGAGAGAGAGAGAATGAGAAGCTGTGAGTGAGAGAGAGAGAGAGAAAGAGATGCTGTGAGTGTGAGTGTGAGAGTGAGAGAAAGAGAAGCTGTGAGTGAGTGATAGAGAGAGATACAGAAGGTGTGAGTGAGTGAGAGAGAGAAAGAGAAGCTGTGAGTGAGAGAGAGAAAAAGAAAGAAAAGCTGTGAGTGTGAGAGAGAGAAGCTGTGAGTGAGAGAGAGAGAGAAAAAGAGAAGCTGTGAGTGAGAGAGAGAGAGATAGAAGCTGTGAGTGAGTGAGAGAGAGAAGCTGTGAGTGAGAGAGAAAGAGAAGCTGTGAGTGAGAGAGAAAGAGAAACTGTGAGTGAGAGAGAGAGATAAAGAGAAGCTGTGAGTTAGAGAGAGACAGAGAAAGAGAAGCTGTGAGTGAGAGAGAGAGAAAGAGAAGCTGTGAGTGAGAGAGAGAAGCTGTGAGTGAGGGAGAGAGAGAGAGAAGCTGTGAGTGAGAGAGAGAGAAGCTGTGAGAGAGAGAGAGAAAGAGAAGATGCGAGTGAGAGAGAGAGAGAGAAGCTGTGAGTGAGAGAGAGAGAAGCTGTGAGTGAGAGAGAGAGAAAGAGAAGCTGTGAGTGAGAGATAGAGATAAAGCAAAGCTGTGAGTTAGAGAGAGACAGAGAAAGAGAAGCTGTGAGTGAGAGAGAGAGAGAAAGAGAAGCTGTGAGTGAGAGAGAGAGAGAGAAGCTGTGAGTGACAGAGAGAAAGAGGAGCTGTGAGTGAGAGAGAGAAAAAGAGATGCTGTGAGTGAGAGAGAGAGAGAGAAAGAGAAGCTGTGAGTGAGAAAGAGAGAAAGAGAAGCTGTGAGTGAGAGAGAGAAAATGAAAGAAAAGCTGTGAGTGAGAGAGAGAGAAGCTGTGAGTGAGAGAGAGAGAGAGAAGCTGTGAGTGACAGAGAAAGAGGAGCTGTGAGTGAGAGAGAGAAAAAGAGAAGCTGTGAGTGACAGAGAGAGAAAGAGAAGCTGTGAGTGACAGAGAGAGAGAAAGAGAAGCTGTGAGTGAGAGAGAGAGAGAGAGAGAGAAAGAGAATCTGTGTGTGTGAGAGAGAAAGAGAAGCTGTGAGAGAGAGAGAAAGAGAAGCTGTGAGTGAGAGAGAGAGAAAGAGAAGATGTGAGTGCGAGAGAGAGAGAAAGAGAAGCTGTGAGTATGAGAGAGAGAGAGATGCTGTGTGTGTGAGAGAGAGAGGAGCTGTGTGAGAGAGAAAGAGACTGAGAGAGAATGAGAGAGAGAGAAAGAGAAGTTGTGAGTGAGAGAGAGAGAAAGAGAAGCTGTGAGTGAGAGAGAGAGAGAGAATCTGTGACAGTGAGAGAGAGAGAGCAAAAGAGAAGCTGTGAGTGAGAGAGAGAGAAAGAAAGAAGAAGCTGTGAGTGAGAGAGAGAAAGAGAAGCAGTGAGAGAGAGAAAAAGAAGCTGTGAGTGTGAGAGAGAGAAAGAGAAGCTGTGAGTGAGAGAGAGAGAGAGAGATGCTGTGAGTGGGAGAGAGAGAGAAAGAGAAGCTGTGAGTGAGAGTTAGAAAGAGAAGCTGTGGGTGAGAGAGAGAGAGAAAGAGAAGGTGTGAGTGAGTGAGAGAGAGAAGGTGTGAGTGAGAGAGAGAAAGAGAAGCTGTTAGTGTGTGTGAGAGAGAAAGAGAAGCTGTGAGTGAGAGGGAGAGAGAGAGAGAAGCTGTGAATGAGAGAGAGAGAAAGAGCAGCTGTGAGTGAGAGAGAGAGAGAAGCTGTGAGTGAGAGAGAGAGAGAAAGAGAAGCTGTGAGAGAGAGAGAGAAAGAGAAGCTGTGAGTGAGAGAGGGAGAGAGAGAAAGAGAAGCTTTGAGTGAGAGAGAGAGAGAGAAAGAGAAGCTGTGAGTGAGAGAGAGAGAGAAAGAGAAGCTGTGAGTGAGAGAGAGAGAGAAAGAGAAGCTGTGAGTGAGAGAGAGAGAGAGAGAAGCTGTGAGAGATTGAAAAAGAAGCTGTGAGTGAGAGAGAGAGAAAGAGAAGCTGTGAGTGAGAGAGAGAGAAAGAGAAGCTGTGAGTGGGAGAAAGAGAGAGGAAGAGAAGCTGTGAGTGAGAGAGAGAAAGAGAAGCTGTGAGAGAGAGAGAGGGAGAAAGAGAAGCTGTGAGTGAGACAGAGAGAGAAGCTGTGAGTGAGAGAGTGAGAGAGAGTGAGTATGAGAAGCTGTGAGTGAGAGAGAGAGAGAGAGAAAGAGAAGCGGTGAGTGAGAGAGAGAGAGAAGCTGTGAGTGAGAGAGAGAGAAAGAAGCTGAGAGAGAGAGAGAGTGAAGCAGTGAGTGAGAGAAAGAGAAAGAGAAGATGTGAGTGAGTGAGAGAGAGAGAGAAGCTGTGAGTGAGAGAGAGAGAGAAGCTGTGAGTCAGAGAGAGAGAAAAAGAAAAGCTGTGAGTAAGAGAGAGTCATAAAGCAATGCTGTGAGAGAGAGAGACAGAAAAAGAGAAGCTGTGAGTGAGAGAGAGAGAGAGAATGAGAAGCTGTGAGTGAGAGAGAGAGAGAGATGCTGTGAGTGTGAGAGTGAGAGAAAGAGAAGCTGTGAGTGAGTGATAGAGAGAGATACAGAAGGTGTGAGTGAGAGAGAGAGAGAAAGAGAAGGTGTGAGTGAGAGAGAGAGAAGCTGTGAGTGAGAGAGAGAGGGAGAAAGAGAAGCTGTGAGTGAGAGAGAGAGAGAAAGAGAAGCTGTGAGTGAGAGGGAGAGAGAGAGAGAAGCTGTGAGTGACAGAGGGAGAAAGAGAAGATGTGAGTGACAGAGAGAGAGAAAAAGAGAAGAAGTGAGTGAGAGAGAGAGAGAAAGAGAAGCTGTGTGAGAGAGAGAGAAAGAGAAGCTGTGAGTGAGAGAGAGAGAGAAAGAGAAGCTGTGAGTGCGAGAGAGAGAGAGAGAAAGTGAAGCTGTGTGTAAGAGACAGAGAGAGAATTTGTGTGTGAGACAGAGAGAGAGAAGCTGTGAGAGAGAGAAAGAGACTCTGTGAGAATGAGAGAGAGAAAGAGAAGCTGTGAGTGAGAGAGAGAGAGAAAGAGAAGCTGTGAGTGAGAGAGAGAGAGAGAGAGAAGCTGTTAGTGAGAGAGAGAATGAAATAAGCTGTCCGTGAGAGAGAGAGAGAAAGAGAAGCTGTGAGTGAGAGAGAGAGACAGAGAAAGAGAAGCTATGAGTGAGAGAGAGAGAGAGAGAAAGAGAAGCTGAGTGAGAGAGAGAGAGTGAAGCTGTGAGTGAGAGAAAGAGAAAGAGAATCTGTGAGTAAGAGTGAGAGATAAAGCGATGCTGTGCGAGAGAGAGACAGAGAAAGAGAAGCTGTGAGTGACAGAGAGAGAGAAAAAGAGAAGAAGTGAGTGAGAGAGAGAGAGAAAGAGAAGCTGTGAGAGAGAGAGAAAGAGAAGCTGTGAGTGAGAGAGAGAGAGAAAGAGAAGCTGTGAGTGCGAGAGAGAGAGAGAGAGAAAGTGAAGCTGTGAGTAAGACAGAGAGAGAATCTGTGAGTGAGAGAGAGAGAGAGAAGCTGTGAGAGAGAGAAAGAGACTGTGAGAATGAGAGAGAGAAAGAGAAGCTGTGAGTGAGAGAGAGAGAGAAAGAATAGCTGTGAGTGAGAGAGAGAGAGAGAAAGAGAAGCTGTTAGTGAGAGAGAGAGTGAAATAAGCAGTCCGTGAGAGAGAGAGAGAAAGAGAATTTGTGAGTGAGAGAGAGAGAGACAGAGAAAGAGAAGCTATGAGTGAGAGAGAGAGAGAAAGAGAAGCTGAGTGAGAGAGAGAGAGAGAAGCTGTGAGTGAGAGAGAGAGAAAGAGAAGCTGTGAGTGAGAGCGAGAGAGAAAGAGAAGCTGTGAGTGAGAGAGAGAAATAGAAAGAGATCTGTGAGTGAGAGAGAGAGAAGCTGTGAGTGAGAGAGAGAGATAAAGAGAAACTGTGAGTGAGAGGGAGAGAGAGAGAGAAGCTGTGAGTGACAGAGAGAGAAAGAGAAGCTGTGAGTGAGAGAGAGAGAGAAAGAGAAGCTGTGTGAGAGAGAGAGAAAGAGAAGCTGGGAGTGAGAGAGAGAGTAAGATAAGCTGTGAGTGCGAGAGAGAGAGAGAGAGAGAGAAAGAGAAGCTGTGAGTAAGACAGAGAGAGAAGCTGGGAGTGAGAGAGAGAGCGAAGGTGTGAGTGAGAGAGAAAGAGAAAGAGAAGCTGTGAGTGAGAGAAAGAGTGAAAGAAGCTGTGAGTGAGAGAGAGAGAGAGAAAGAGAAGCTGTGAGTGAGAGTGTGAGAAAGCAAGCTGTGAGTGAGAGAGCAAGAGAAAGAGAAGCTGTGAGTGGGAGAGAGAGTGAGAGAAAGAGAAGCTGTGAGTGAGAGTGAGAGAGAGAGAAAGAGAAGCTGTTACAGTGAGTGAGAGAGAGAGCGAAAGAGAAGCTGTGAGTGAGAGAGAGAGAATCTGTGAGTGAGAGAGAGAAGCTGTGAGAGAGAGAAAGAGACTGTGAGAGAGAATGAGAGAGAGAAAGAGAAGCTTTGAGTGAGTGAGAGAGAGAAAGAGAAGCTGTGAGTGAGAGAGAGAGAGAAAGAGAAGCTGTTAGTGAGAGAGAGAGTGAAAGAAGCTGTCAGTGAGAGAGAGAGAGAAAGAGAAGCTGTGAGTGATAGAGAGAGACAGAGAAAGAGAAGCTATGAGTGAGAGAGAGAGAGAGAAAGAGAAGCTGAGTGAAAGAGAGAGTGAAGCTATGAGTGAGAGAGGGAGAGAGAAAGAGAAGCTGTGTGTGAGAGAGAGAGAGAAGCTGTGAGTGAGTGAGAGAGAGAAGCTGTGAGTGACAGAGAGAGAGAAAGAGAATCTGTGAGTAAGAAATAGAGATAAAGCAATGCTGTGCGAGAGAGAGACAAAGAGAAGCTGTGAGTGAGTGAGTGAGAGAGAGAGAGAGAGATGCTGTGAGTGAGTGAGAGAGAGAAAGAGAAGCTGTGAGTGAGAGAGAGAGAGAAGCTGTGAGTGAGAGAGAGAGAAGCTGTGAGTGAGAGAGAGAGGGAGAAAAAAGCTGTGAGTGAAAGAGAGAAAAAGAAAGAGATCTGTGAGTGAGTGAGAGAGAAGCTGTGAGTGAGAGGGAGAGGGAGAAGCTGTGAGTGACAGAGAGAGAAAGAGAAGCTGTGAGTGAGAGAGAGAGAGAGAAAGAGAAGCTGTGAGAGAGAGAGAAATAGAAGCTGAGTGTGAGAGAGAGAAAGATAAGCTGTGAGTGCGAGAGAGAGAGAGAGAGAAAGAGAAGCTGTGAGTAAGAGACAGAGAGAGAAGCTGTGAGTGAGAGAGAGAAGCTGTGAGAGAGAGAAAGAGTGTGAGAGAGAATTAGAGAGAGAAAGAGAAGCTGTGAGAGAGAGAGAAAGAGAAGCTGTGAGTGAAAGAGAAAGAGAAGCTGTGAGTGAGAGAGAGAAACAGAGAAAG
The DNA here is from genome assembly GCA_035047345.1 of Bradypodion ventrale. Lineage (NCBI taxonomy): Eukaryota > Metazoa > Chordata > Lepidosauria > Squamata > Chamaeleonidae > Bradypodion > Bradypodion ventrale. The sequence goes on along the minus strand of JAWDJE010000018.1, from coordinate 6,139,120 downwards.
AGAAGCTATGAGTGAGAGAGAGAGAGTGAAGCTGTGAGTGAGAGAGAGAGAGAGAAAGAGAAGATGTAAGTGAGAGAGAGAGAGAAGCTGTGAGTGAGAGAGAGAGAGAAGCTGTGAGTGACAGAGAGAGAGAAAGAGAATCTGTGAGTAAGAGATAGAGATAAAGCGATGCTGTGCGAGAGAGAGACAGAGAAAGAGAAGCTGTGAGTGAGAGAGAGAGAAAAAAAGAGAAGCTGAGGGTGAGAGAGAGAAAAAGAAAGAGATCTGTGAGTGAGAGAGAGAGAAGCTGTGAGTGAGAGAGAGAGGGAGAATGAGAAGCTGTGAGTGAGAGAGAGAGAGAAAGAGAAGCTGTGAGTGAGAGGGAGAGAGAGGGAGAAACTGTGAGTGACAGAGAGAGAAAGAGAAGCTGTGAGTGAGAGAGTGAGAGAAAGAGAAGCTGTGTGAGAGAGAGAGAAAGAGAAGCTGAGAGTGAGAGAGAGAAAGATAAGCTGTGAGTGCGAGAGAGAGAGAGAGAAACAGAAGCTGTGAGTAAGAGACAGAGAGAGAAGCTGTAAGTGAGAGAGAGAAGCTGTGAGAGAGAGAAAGAGTGTGAGAGAGAATGAGAGAGAGAAAGAGAAGCTGTGAGTGAGAGAGAGAGTGAAAGAAGCTGTGAGTGAGAGAGATAGAGAAAGAGAAGCTGTGAGTGAGAGAGAGAGAAAGCAAGCTGTGAGTGAGAGAGCGAGAGAAAGAGAAGCTGTGAGTGGGAGAGAGAGTAAGAGAAAGAGAAGCTGTGAGTGAAAGTGAGAGGGAGAGAAAGAGAAGCTGTTACAGTGAGAGAGAGAGAGCGAAAGAGAAGCTGTGAGTGAGAGAGAGAGAGAAGAGAAGCTGTGAGTGGGAGAGAGATTGAGAAGCTGGGAGTGTGTGTGTGAGAGAGAAAGAGAAGCTGTGAGTAAGAGAGAGAGAGAGAGAAGCTGTGAGTGAGAGAGAGAGAGAGAAAGAGAAGTTGTGAGAGAGAGAGAGAAAGAGAAGCTGTGAGTGAGAGAGAGAGAAGCTGTGAGTGAGAGAGAGAGAGAGAAAGAGAAGATGTGAGAGAGAGAGAGAAAGAGAAGCTGTGAGTGAGAGAGAGAGAGAAGATGTGAGTGTGAGAGAGAAAGAGAAAGAGAAGCTGTGAGTGAGTGAGAGAGAGATAAAGAGAAGCTGTGAGGGATAGAGAGAGATAAAGAGAAGCTGTGAGAGAGAGAAAGAGAAGCTGTGAGTGAGAGAGAGAAAGAGAAAGAGAAGCTGTGAGTGAGTGAGAGAGAGAAGCTGTGAGTGAGAGAGAGAGAGAAGCTGTGAGTGAGAGAGAAAGAAAGAAAGAGAAGCTATGAGTGTGAGAGAGAGAGAGAGAAAGAGAAGCTGTGAGTGAGAGAGACAGAGAGAAAGAGAAGCTGTGAGTGAGAGAGAGAAAGAAAGAGAAACTGTGAGTGTGTGAGAGAGAGAAGCTGTGAGTGAGAGAGAGAGGGAGAAAGAGAAGCAGTGAGAGAGAGAGAGAGAGAAAGAGAAGCTGTGAGTGAGAGAGAGATAGAGAAGATGTGAGTGAGAGAGAGAAAGAGGTGTGAGTGAGAGAGAGAGAGAAAGAGAAGCTGTGAGTGAGAGAGAGAATGAAAGAGAAGCTTTGACTGAGAGAGAGAGATAAAGACAAGCTGTGAGTTAGAGAGAGACAGAGAAAGATAAGTTGTGAGTGAGATAGAGAGAGAGTAGCTGTGAGTGAGAAAGAGAGAGAAGCTGTGAGTGAGTGAGAGAGAGAGAGAAAGAGAAGATGTGAGTGAGAGAGAGAAAGAGAAACTGTGAGTGAGAGAGAGAGAGAAAGAAAGAGAAGCTGTGAGTGAGAGAGAGATAAAGAGAAGCTGTGAGTTAGAGAGAGACAGAGAAAGAGAAGCTGTGAGTGAGAGAGAGAGAGAAAGAGAAGCTGTGAGTGAGAGAGAGAGAGAAAGAGAAGCTGTCAGAGAGAGAGAGAAAGAGAGCGATGCTGTGAGTGAGTGAGAGTGAAGCTGTGAGTGAGAGAGAGAGATAAGATGTGAGTGAGAGAGAGAAAGAGAACCTTTGAGTGAGAGAGAGAGAGAGAAAGAAAGAGAAGCTGTGAGTGAGAGAGAGATAAAGAGAAGCTGTGAGTGAGAGAGAGAGAGAGAAAAAGAGAAGATGTGAGTGAGAGAGAGAAAGAGAAACTGTGAGTGAGAGAGAGAGAGAAAGAAAGAGAAGCTGTGAGTGAGAGAGAGATAGAAAGAGAAACTGTGACTGAGAGAGAGAGATAAAGACAAGCTGCGAGTTAGAGAGAGACAGAGAAAGAGAAGCTGTGAGTGAGAGAGAGAGAGAGAGAAGCTGTGAGTGAGAAAGAGAGAGAAGCTGTGAGTGAGAGAGAGAGAGAGAAAGAGAAGATGTGAGTGAGAGAGAGAAAGAGAACCTTTGAGTGAGAGAGAGAGAGAGAAAGAGAAGCTGTGAGTGAGAGAGAGAGATAAAGAGAAGCTGTGAGAGAGAGACAGAGAAAGAGAAGCTGTGAGTGAGAGAGAGAGAAAGAGAAGCTGTGAGTGAGAGAGAGATAAAGAGAAGCTGTGAGTGAGAGAGAGAGAAAGAGAAGCTGTGAGTGAGAGAGAGAGAGAGAAAGGAAGAGAAGCTGTGAGTGAGAGAGAGAGAAGCTTTGAGAGAGTGAGAGAGGGAGAAAGTGAAGCGGTGAGTGAGAGAGAGAATAAGAGAAGCTATGAGTGCGAGAGAGAGAGAGAGAAAAAGAGAATCTGTCAGTAAGAGAGAGAGAGAAGCTGTGAGTGAGAGAGAGAGAGATAGAAGCTGAGAGTGAGAGAGAGAGAGATAGAAGCTGTGAGTGAGAGAGAGAGAGAGAAGCTGTGAGTGAGAGAGAGAGAGAGAAAGAGAAGCTGTGAGTGAGAGAGAGGCAGAGAAAGAGAAGCTGTGAGTGAGAGAGAGAGAGAGAAAGAGAAGCTGTGTGTGTGTGAGAGAGAGAGAAGCTGTGAGTGTGAGAGAGAGATAGAAAGAGAAGATGTTAGTAAGAGAGTGAAAGAGAGAGAAAGATAACCTGTGAGTGAGAAAGAGAGAGAGAAGCTGTGAGTGAGAGAGAGAGAAGTTGTGAGGAGAGAGAGAGAGAGAAGATGTGAGTGTGAGAGAGAAAGAGAAAGAGAAGCTTTGAGTGAGTGAGAGAGAGAGATAAAGAGAAGCTGTGAGTGCTAGAGAGAGATAAAGAGAAGCTGTGAGTGAGAGAGAGAGAAGCTGTGAGTGAGAGAGAGAGAAAGAGAAGCTGTGAGTGAGAGAGAGAAGCTGTGAGCGTGAGAGAGAGATAGAAGCTGTGAGTGAGAGAGAAAGAAAGAAAGAGAAGATGTGAGTGAGAGAGAAAGAGAAGATGTGAGTGAGAGAGACAGAGAGAAAGAGAAGCTGTGAGTGAGAGAGAGAGAAAGAAAGAGAAGCTGTGAGTGAGAGAGAAAGAGAAGCTGTGAGTGAGAGAGAGAGAGAGAAGATTTGAGTGAGAGAGTGAGAGAGAGAAAGAGGTGTGAGTGAGAGAGAGAGAAAGAAAGAGAAGCTGTGAGAGAGAGAATGAAAGAGAAGCTGTGACTGAGAGAGAGAGAGAAAGAAAGAGAAGCTGTGAGTGAGAGAGAGAGAAGCTGTGAGTGAGAGAGAGAGGGAGAAAGAGAAGCTGTGAGTGAGAGAGAGAGAGAGAAAGAGAAGCTGTGAGTGAGAGAGAGAGAGAGAAGATGTGAGTGAGAGAGTGAGAGAGAGAAAGAGGTGTGAGTGAGAGAGAGAGAGAGAAGATGTGAGTGAGAGAGTGAGAGAGAGAAAGAGGTGTGAGTGAGAGAGAGAGAGAGAGAAGCTGTGAGTGAGAGAGAGAATGAAAGAGAAGCTGTGACTGAGAGTGAGAGATAAAGACAAGCTGTGAGTTAGAGAGAGACAGAGAAAGATAAGTTGTGAGTGAGATAGAGAGAGAGTAGCTATGAGTGAGAAAGAGAGAGAAGCTGTGAGTGAGAGAGAGAGATAGAAAGAGAAGATGTGAGTGAGAGAGAGAAAGAGAAACTGTGAGTGAGAGAGAGAGAGAAAGAAAGAGAAGCTGTGAGTGAGAGAGAGATAAAGAGAAGCTGTGAGTTAGAGAGAGACAGAGAAAGAGAAGCTGTGAGTGAGAGAGAGAGAAAGAAAGAGAAGCTGTGAGTGAGAGGGAGAGAAGCTGTGAGTGAGAGAGAGAGGGAGAAAGAGAAGCTGTGAGTGAGAGAGAGAGAGAGAGAAGCTGTGAGTGAGAGAGAGAGAGAGAAGATGTGAGTGAGAGAGTGAGAGAGAGAAAGAGGTGTGAGTGAGAGAGAGAGAAAGAAAGAGAAGCTGTGAGTGAGAGAGAGAATGAAAGAGAAGCTGTGACTGAGAGAGAGATAAAGACAAGCTGTGAGTTAGAGAGAGACAGAGAAAGATAAGTTGTGAGTGAGATAGAGAGAGAGTAGCTGTGAGTGAGAAAGAGAGAGAAGCTGTGAGTGAGAGAGAGAGAGGGAAAGAGAAGATGTGAGAGAGAGAAAGAGAAACTGTGAGTGAGAGAGAGAGAGAAAGAAAGAGAAGCTGTGAGTGAGAGAGAGATAAAGAGAAGCTGTGAGTTAGAGAGAGAGAGAGAAAGAGAAGCTGTGAGTGAGAGAGAGAGAGAGAAAGAGAAGCTGTGAGTGAGAGAGAGAGAGAGAAAGAGAAGCTGTGAGTGAGAGAGAGAGAGAAAGAGAAGCTGTCAGAGAGAGAGAGAAAGAGAGAGATGCTGTGAGTGAGTGAGAGAGAGAAGCTGTGAGTGAGAGTGAGAGGGAGCAAGAGAAGCGGTGAGTGAGAGAAAGAGAAGCTGTGAGTAAGAGAGAGAGAGAAAAAGAGAAGATGTGAGTGAGAGAGAGAGAGAGAGAAGCTGTGAGTGAGAGAGAGAGAGAGAGAGCGAAGCTGTGAGAGAGATAGAGAAAGAGAAGCTGTGAGTGAGAGAGAGAGAAAGAGAAGCTGTGAGTGAGAGAGAGAGAAAGAGAAGCTGTGAGTTGAAGAGAAACAGTGAAAGAGAAGCTATGAGTTAGAGAGAGAGAGAAAGAGAAGCTGTGTGTGTGTGTGTGAGAGAAGCTGTGAGTGACAGAGAGAGCGAAAGAGAAGATAGTGAGAGAGTGAGAGAGAGAAAGAGAAGCTGTGAGTGAGAGAGAGAGAAGCTGTGAGTGAGAGAGCGAGAGAGAAAGAGAAGCTGTGAGTTAGAGAGAAACAGAGAAAGTGAAGCTGTGAGTGAGAGAGAGAGAGAAAGAGAAGCTGTGTGTGTGTGAGAGAGAGAAGCTATGAGTGAGAGAGACAGAAAGAGAAGATGTTAGTGAGAGAGAGAGAAAGAGAAGCTGTGAGTGAGAGAGAGAGAAAGAGAAGCTGTGAGTGAGAGAGAGAGAGAAAGAAAGAGAAGCTGTGAGTGAGAGAGAGAGAAGCTGTGAGTGAGAGAGAGAGAGAAGCTGTGTGTGAGAGAGAGAAAGAGAGGCTGTGAGTGATAGAGAGAGAGAGAGAAAGAGAAGCTGTGAGTGAGAGAGAGAGTAAGAGAAGCTGTGAGTGAGAGAGAGACAGAAGCTGTGAGTGAGAGAGTGAGGGAGTAAGAGAAGCTGTGAGTGAGAGAGAGAGAGAAAGAAAAGCTGTGAGTGAGTGAGAGAAGCTGTGAGTGAGAGAGAGAGAAAGAGAAGCTGTGAGTGAGAGAGAGAGAGAAAGAAAGAGAAGCTGTGTGTGTGTGAGAGAGAGAGAAGCTGTGAGAGAGAGAGAGAGAGAGAAGATGTTAGTAAGAGAGTGAGAGAGAGAAAGAGAACCTGTGAGTGAGAAAGAGAGAGAGAAGCTGTGAGTGAGAGAGAGAGAAGGTGTGAGGAGAGAGAGAGAGAGAAGATGTGAGTGTGAGAGAGAAAGAGAAAGAGAAGCTTTGAGTGAGTGAGAGAGAGAGATAAAGAGAAGCTGTGAGTGATAGAGAGAGACAAAGAGAAGCTGTGAGTGAGAGAGAGAGAGAAGCTGTGAGTGAGAGAGAGAGATAAAGAGAAGCTGGGAGTGAGAGAGAGAAGCTGTGAGTGAGAGAGATATAGAAGCTGTGAGTGAGAGAGAAAGAAAGAAAGAGAAGATGTGAGAGAGAAAGAGAAGATGTGAGTGAGAGAGACAGAGAGAAAGAGAAGCTGTGAGTGAGAGAGAGAGAGAAAGAAAGAAAGAGAAGCTGTGAGTGAGAGAGAGAGAGAAGCTGTGAGTGAGAGAGAGAGGGAGAAAGAGAAGCTGTGAGTGAGAGAGAGAGAAAGAGAAGCTGTGAGTGAGAGAGAGAGAGAGAAGATGTGAGTGAGAGAGTGAGTGAGAGAAAGAGGTGTGAGTGAGAGAGAGAGAGAGAAAGAGAAGCTGTGAGTGAGAGAGAGAATGAAAGAGAAGCTGTGACTGAGAGTGAGAGATAAAGACAAGCTGTGAGTTAGAGAGAGACAGAGAAAGATAAGTTGTGAGTGAGATAGAGAGAGAGTAGCTATGAGTGAGAAAGAGAGAGAAGCTGTGAGTGAGAGAGAGAGATAGAAAGAGAAGATGTGAGTGAGAGAGAGAAAGAGAAACTGTGAGTGAGAGAGAGAGAGAAAGAAAGAGAAGTTGTGAGTGAGAGAGAGATAAAGAGAAGCTGTAAGTTAGAGAGAGACAGAGAAAGAGAAGCTGTGAGTGCGAAAGAGAGAGAAGCTGTGTGAGAGAGAGAGAGAAAGCTGTGAATGTTAGAGAGAAAGACATGCTGTGAGTGAGAGAGAGAGAGAGACAGAGAAGCTGTGAGTGAGAGAGAGAAAAAGAGAAGCTGTGAGTTAGAGAGAGACAGAGGAAGATATGCTGTGAGTGAGTGAGAGAGAGAGAAAGAGAACCTGTGAATGAGAGAGAGAAGCTGTGAGTGAGAGAGAGAAAGAGAAGATGTGAGTGAGAGAGAGAGAGAAAGAGAAGATGTGAGTGAGAGAGAGAGAGAAAGAGAAGCTGTGAGTGAGAGAGAGAGAGAGAAGCTGTGAGAGAGAGAGAGATATGCTGTGAGGGAGAGAGAGAGAAGCTGTGAGTGAGAGAGAGAGAGAAAGACAAGCTGTGTGTGAGAGAGAGAAAGAGAAGCTGTGAGTGAGTGAGAGAGAGAGAAGATGTGAGTGAGAGAGAGAAGCTGTGAGTGTGAGAGAGAGAGAGATAAAGAGAAGCTGTGAGTGAGAGAGAGAGAAAGAGAAGCTGGGAGTGAGAGAGAGAGAAAGAGAAGGTGTGTGAGAAAGAGAGAGAAGCTGTGAGAGAGAGAGAGAAGCTGTGAGTGAGAGAGACAGAAAGAAAGAGAAGCTGTGAGTGAGAGAGAGAGAAAGAGAAGCTGTGTGAGAGGGAGAGAGAAAGAGAAGCTGTGAGTGAGAGAGAGAGAGAAAGAGAAGCTGTGAGTTAGAGAGAGACAGAGAAAGAGAAGCTGTGAGTGAGAAAGAGAGAGAAGCTGTGAGTGAGAGAGAGAGAGAGAAAGAGAAGCTGTGAGTGAGAGAGAGAGAGAGAGAGAAGCTGTGAGTGAGAGAGAGAGAGAGAAGATGTGAGTGAGAGAGTGAGAGAGAGAAAGAGGTGTGAGTGAGAGAGAGAGAAAGAAAGAGAAGCTGTGAGTGAGAGAGAGAATGAAAGAGAAGCTGTGACTGAGAGAGAGATAAAGACAAGCTGTGAGTTAGAGAGAGACAGAGAAAGATAAGTTGTGAGTGAGATAGAGAGAGAGTAGCTGTGAGTGAGAAAGAGAGAGAAGCTGTGAGTGAGAGAGAGAGAGGGAAAGAGAAGATGTGAGAGAGAGAAAGAGAAACTGTGAGTGAGAGAGAGAGAGAAAGAAAGAGAAGCTGTGAGTGAGAGAGAGATAAAGAGAAGCTGTGAGTTAGAGAGAGACAGAGAAAGAGAAGCTGTGAGTGAGAGAGAGAGAGAGAAAGAGAAGCTGTGAGTGAGAGAGAGAGAGAGAAAGAGAAGCTGTGAGTGAGAGAGAGAGAGAAAGAGAAGCTGTCAGAGAGAGAGAGAAAGAGAGAGATGCTGTGAGTGAGTGAGAGAGAGAAGCTGTGAGTGAGAGTGAGAGGGAGCAAGAGAAGCGGTGAGTGAGAGAAAGAGAAGCTGTGAGTAAGAGAGAGAGAGAAAAAGAGAAGATGTGAGTGAGAGAGAGAGAGAGAGAAGCTGTGAGTGAGAGAGAGAGAGAGAGAGCGAAGCTGTGAGAGAGATAGAGAAAGAGAAGCTGTGAGTGAGAGAGAGAGAAAGAGAAGCTGTGAGTGAGAGAGAGATAAAGAGAAGCTGTGAGTTAAAGAGAAACAGTGAAAGAGAAGCTATGAGTGAGAGAGAGAGAGAAAGAGAAGCTGTGTGTGTGTGTGAGAGAGAAGCTGTGAGTGACAGAGAGAGCGAAAGAGAAGATAGTGAGAGAGTGAGAGAGAGAAAGAGAAGCTGTGAGTGAGAGAGAGAGAAGCTGTGAGTGAGAGAGCGAGAGAGAAAGAGAAGCTGTGAGTTAGAGAGAAACAGAGAAAGTGAAGCTGTGAGTGAGAGAGAGAGAGAAAGAGAAGCTGTGTGTGTGTGTGAGAGAGAAGCTATGAGTGAGAGAGACAGAAAGAGAAGATGTTAGTGAGAGAGAAGAGAAAGAGAAGCTGTGAGTGAGAGAGAGAGAAAGAGATGCTGTGAGTGAGAGAGAGAGAGAAAGAAAGAGAAGCTGTGAGTGAGAGAGAGAGAAGCTGTGAGTGAGAGAGAGAGAGAAGCTGTGTGTGAGAGAGAGAAAGAGAGGCTGTGAGTGATAGAGAGAGAGAGAGAGAAAGAGAAGCTGTGAGTGAGAGAGAGAGTAAGAGAAGCTGTGAGTGAGAGAGAGACAGAAGCTGTGAGTGAGAGAGTGAGGGAGTAAGAGAAGCTGTGAGTGAGAGAGAGAGAGAAAGAAAAGCTGTGAGTGAGTGAGAGAAGCTGTGAGTGAGAGAGAGAGAAAGAGAAGCTGTGAGTGAGAGAGAGAGAGAAAGAAAGAGAAGCTGTGTGTGTGTGAGAGAGAGAGAAGCTGTGAGAGAGAGAGAGAGAAAGAGAAGATGTTAGTAAGAGAGTGAGAGAGAGAAAGAGAACCTGTGAGTGAGAAAGAGAGAGAGAAGCTGTGAGTGAGAGAGAGAGAAGGTGTGAGGAGAGAGAGAGAGAAGATGTGAGTGTGAGAGAGAAAGAGAAAGAGAAGCTTTGAGTGAGTGAGAGAGAGAGATAAAGAGAAGCTGTGAGTGATAGAGAGAGACAAAGAGAAGCTGTGAGTGAGAGAGAGAGAGAAGCTGTGAGTGAGAGAGAGAGAGAAAGAGAAGCTGGGAGTGTGAGAGAGAAGCTGTGAGTGAGAGAGAGATAGAAGCTGTGAGTGAGAGAGAAAGAAAGAAAGAGAAGATGTGAGAGAGAAAGAGAAGATGTGAGTGAGAGAGACAGAGAGAAAGAGAAGCTGTGAGTGAGAGAGAGAGAGAAAGAAAGAAAGAGAAGCTGTGAGTGAGAGAGAGAGAGAAGCTGTGAGTGAGAGAGAGAGGGAGAAAGAGAAGCTGTGAGTGAGAGAGAGAGAAAGAGAAGCTGTGAGTGAGAGAGAGAGAGAGAAGATGTGAGTGAGAGAGTGAGTGAGAGAAAGAGGTGTGAGTGAGAGAGAGAGAGAGAAAGAGAAGCTGTGAGTGAGAGAGAGAATGAAAGAGAAGCTGTGACTGAGAGTGAGAGATAAAGACAAGCTGTGAGTTAGAGAGAGACAGAGAAAGATAAGTTGTGAGTGAGATAGAGAGAGAGTAGCTATGAGTGAGAAAGAGAGAGAAGCTGTGAGTGAGAGAGAGAGATAGAAAGAGAAGATGTGAGTGAGAGAGAGAAAGAGAAACTGTGAGTGAGAGAGAGAGAGAAAGAAAGAGAAGCTGTTAGTGAGAGAGAGATAAAGAGAAGCTGTAAGTTAGAGAGAGACAGAGAAAGAGAAGCTGTGAGTGAGAAAGAGAGAGAAGCTGTGAGTGAGAGAGAGAGAGAAAGCTGTGAATGTTAGAGAGAAAGACATGCTGTGAGTGAGAGAGAGAGAGAGAGACAGAGAAGCTGTGAGTGAGAGAGAGAAAAAGAGAAGCTGTGAGTTAGAGAGAGACAGAGGAAGATATGCTGTGAGTGAGTGAGAGAGAGAGAAAGAGAACCTGTGAATGAGAGAGAGAAGCTGTGAGTGAGAGAGAGAAAGAGAAGATGTGAGTGAGAGAGAGAGAGAAAGAGAAGATGTGAGTGAGAGAGAGAGAGAGAAAGAGAAGCTGTGAGTGAGAGAGAGAGAGAGAAGCTGTGAGAGAGAGAGAGATATGCTGTGAGGGAGAGAGAGAGAAGCTGTGAGTGAGAGAGAGAGAGAAAGACAAGCTGTGTGTGAGAGAGAGAAAGAGAAGCTGTGAGTGAGTGAGAGAGAGAGAAGATGTGAGTGAGAGAGAGAAGCTGTGAGTGTGAGAGAGAGAGATAAAGAGAAGCTGTGAGTGAGAGAGAGAGAAAGAGAAGCTGGGAGTGAGAGAGAGAGAAAGAGAAGGTGTGTGAGAAAGAGAGAGAAGCTGTGAGAGAGAGAGAGAAGCTGTGAGTGAGAGAGACAGAAAGAAAGAGAAGCTGTGAGTGAGAGAGAGAGAAAGAGAAGCTGTGTGAGAGGGAGAGAGAAAGAGAAGCTGTGAGTGAGAGAGAGAGAGAAAGAGAAGCTGTGAGTTAGAGAGAGACAGAGAAAGAGAAGCTGTGAGTGAGAAAGAGAGAGAAGCTGTGAGTGAGAGAGAGAGAGAGAAAGAGAAGCTGTGAGTGAGAGAGAGAGAAAGAGAAGCTGTGAGTGAGAGAGAGAGAGGCTGTGAGTGAGAGAGTGGGAGAAGCTGTGTGTGTGTGATAGAGAGAGAGAAGCTGTGAGTGAGAGAGAGAGAGAAAGAAAGAGAAGCTGTGAGTGTGAGAGAGAAGCTGTGTGAGAGAGAGAGAGAAAGAGAAGCTGTGAGTGAGAGAGAGAGAAAGAGAAGCTGTGAGTGAGAGAGAGAGAGGCTGTGAGTGAGAGAGTGGGAGAAGCTGTGTGTGTGTGATAGAGAGAGAGAAGCTGTGAGTGAGAGAGAGAGAAAGAAAGAGAAGCTGTGAGTGTGAGAGAGAAGATGTGAGTGAGAGAGAGAAAGAGAAGCTGTGAGTGAGAGAGAGAGAAAGAGAAGCTGTGAGTGAGAGAGAGAGAGAGAAAGAGAAGCTGTGAGTGAGAGAGAGAGAAGCTGTGAGTGAGTGAGAGAGAAAGAGAAGCTGTGAGAGAGAGAGAAGCTGTGAGTGAGAGAGAGAGATAAATAGAAGCTGTGAGTTAGAGAGAGACAGAGAAAGAGAAGCTGTGAGTGAGAGAGAGAGAGAGAGAGCTGTGAGTGAGAAAGAGAGAGAAGCTGTGAGTGAGAGAGAGAGAAAGAGAAGATGTGAGTGAGAGAGAAAGAGAAGCTGTGAGTGAGAGAGAGAGACAGAAAGAAAGAGAAGCTGTGACTTAGAGAGAGATAAAGACTAGCGGTGAGTTAGAGAGAAACAGAGAAGCTGTGAGTGAGAGAGAGAGAGCGAGAAGCTGTGAGAAAGAGATAGAAGCTGTGAGTGAGAGAGAGAGAGAAAGAGAAGATGTGAGTGAGAGAGAGAGAAAGAAAAACTGTGAGTGAGAGAGAGAGAGAAAGAAAGAAAGAGAAGCTGTAAGTGAGGGAGAGAAATAAAGAGAAGCTGTGAGTTAGAGAGAGACAGAGAAAGAGAAGCTGTGAGTGAGAGAGAGAGAGAGAAAGAGAAGCTGTGAGTGAGAGAGAGAGAAAGAGAAGCTGTGAGTGAGAGAGAGAGAGAGAGAGAAGCTGTGAGTGAGATAGAAAGACACGCTGTGAGTGAGAGAGAGAGAAAGAGAAGCTGTGAGTGAGAGAGAGAAAAACAGAAGCTGTGAGTTAGAGAGAGACAGAGAAAGAGAAGCTGTGAGTGAGAGAAGAGAGAGAGAAAGAGAAGCTGTGAGTGAGAGAGAGAAAGGGAAAGAGAAGCTGTGAGTGAGAGAGAGAGAGAAAGAGAAGCTGTGAGTGAGAGAGAGAGAGAAAGAGAAGCTGTGAGTGAGAGAGAGAAAGAGAAGCTGTGAGTGAGAGAGAGAGGGAAAGAAAGAGAAGCTGTGAGTGAGAGAGAAAGAGAAGCTGTGAGTGAGAGAGAGAGAGAAACAGAAGCTGTGAGTGAGAGAGAGAGATATGCTGTCAGTGAGAGAGAGAGAGAAAGAGAGAAGCTGTGAGTGAGAGAGAGAGAGAGAAAGACAAGCTGTGTGTGTGAGAGAGAAAGAGAAGCTGTGAGTGAGTGAGAGAGAGAGAAGATGTGAGTGAGAGAGAGAATCTGTGAGTGTGAGAGAGAGAGATAAAGAGAAGCTGTGAGTGAGAGAGAGAGAGAGAGAGAAAGAGAAGCTGTGAGTGAGGGAGAGATAAAGAGAAGCTGTGAGTTAGAGAGAGATAAAGAGAAGCTGTGAGTTAGAGAGAGTCAGAGGAAGATATGCTGTGTGTGATAGAGAGAGAGAGAAAGAGAACCTGTGAATGAGAGAGAGAAGCTGTGAGTGAGAGAGAGAGAGAAAGAGAAGATGTGAGTGAGAGAGAGAGAGAAAGAGAAGATGTGAGTGAGAGAGAGAGAGAGAAAGAGAAGCTGTGAGTGAGAGAGAGAGAGAGAGAGAAGCTGGGAGTGAGAGAGAGAAGCTGTGAGTGAGAGAGAGATAGAAGCTGTGAGTGAGAGAGAAAGAAAGAAAGAGAAGATGTGAGAGAGAAAGAGAAGATGTGAGTGAGAGAGACAGAGAGAAAGAGAAGCTGTGAGTGAGAGAGAGAGAGAAAGAAAGAAAGAGAAGCTGTGAGTGAGAGAGAGAGAGAAGCTGTGAGTGAGAGAGAGAGGGAGAAAGAGAAGCTGTGAGTGAGAGAGAGAGAAAGAGAAGCTGTGAGTGAGAGAGAGAGAGAAGATGTGAGTGAGAGAGTGAGTGAGAGAAAGAGGTGTGAGTGAGAGAGAGAGAGAGAAAGAGAAGCTGTGAGTGAGAGAGAGAATGAAAGAGAAGCTGTGACTGAGAGTGAGAGATAAAGACAAGCTGTGAGTTAGAGAGAGACAGAGAAAGATAAGTTGTGAGTGAGATAGAGAGAGAGTAGCTATGAGTGAGAAAGAGAGAGAAGCTGTGAGTGAGAGAGAGAGATAGAAAGAGAAGATGTGAGTGAGAGAGAGAAAGAGAAACTGTGAGTGAGAGAGAGAGAGAAAGAAAGAGAAGCTGTGAGTGAGAGAGAGATAAAGAGAAGCTGTAAGTTAGAGAGAGACAGAGAAAGAGAAGCTGTGAGTGAGAAAGAGAGAGAAGCTGTGAGTGAGAGAGAGAGAGAAAGCTGTGAATGTTAGAGAGAAAGACATGCTGTGAGTGAGAGAGAGAGAGAGAGACAGAGAAGCTGTGAGTGAGAGAGAGAAAAAGAGAAGCTGTGAGTTAGAGAGAGACAGAGGAAGATATGCTGTGAGTGAGTGAGAGAGAGAGAAAGAGAACCTGTGAATGAGAGAGAGAAGCTGTGAGTGAGAGAGAGAAAGAGAAGATGTGAGTGAGAGAGAGAGAGAAAGAGAAGATGTGAGTGAGAGAGAGAGAGAGAAAGAGAAGCTGTGAGTGAGAGAGAGAGAGAGAAGCTGTGAGAGAGAGAGATATGCTGTGAGGGAGAGAGAGAGAAGCTGTGAGTGAGAGAGAGAGAGAAAGACAAGCTGTGTGTGAGAGAGAGAAAGAGAAGCTGTGAGTGAGTGAGAGAGAGAGAAGATGTGAGTGAGAGAGAGAAGCTGTGAGTGTGAGAGAGAGAGATAAAGAGAAGCTGTGAGTGAGAGAGAGAGAAAGAGAAGCTGGGAGTGAGAGAGAGAGAAAGAGAAGGTGTGTGAGAAAGAGAGAGAAGCTGTGTGAGAGAGAGAGAAGCTGTGAGTGAGAGAGACAGAAAGAAAGAGAAGCTGTGAGTGAGAGAGAGAGAAAGAGAAGCTGTGTGAGAGGGAGAGAGAAAGAGAAGCTGTGAGTGAGAGAGAGAGAGAAAGAGAAGCTGTGAGTTAGAGAGAGACAGAGAAAGAGAAGCTGTGAGTGAGAAAGAGAGAGAAGCTGTGAGTGAGAGAGAGAGAGAGAAAGAGAAGCTGTGAGTGAGAGAGAGAGAAAGAGAAGCTGTGAGTGAGAGAGAGAGAGGCTGTGAGTGAGAGAGTGGGGGAAGCTGTGTGTGTGTGATAGAGAGAGAGAAGCTGTGAGTGAGAGAGAGAGAGAAAGAAAGAGAAGCTGTGAGTGTGAGAGAGAAGCTGTGTGAGAGAGAGAGAGAAAGAGAAGCTGTGAGTGAGAGAGAGAGAAAGAGAAGCTGTGAGTGAGAGAGAGAGAGGCTGTGAGTGAGAGAGTGGGAGAAGCTGTGTGTGTGTGATAGAGAGAGAGAAGCTGTGAGTGAGAGAGAGAGAAAGAAAGAGAAGCTGTGAGTGTGAGAGAGAAGATGTGAGTGAGAGAGAGAAAGAGAAGCTGTGAGTGAGTGAGAGAGAAAGAGAAGCTGTGAGTGAGAGAGAGAGAGAGAAAGAGAAGCTGTGAGTGAGAGAGAGAGAAGCTGTGAGTGAGTGAGAGAGAAAGAGAAGCTGTGAGAGAGAGAGAAGCTGTGAGTGAGAGAGAGAGATAAATAGAAGCTGTGAGTTAGAGAGAGACAGAGAAAGAGAAGCTGTGAGTGAGAGAGAGAGAGAGAGAGCTGTGAGTGAGAAAGAGAGAGAAGCTGTGAGTGAGAGAGAGAGAAAGAGAAGATGTGAGTGAGAGAGAAAGAGAAGCTGTGAGTGAGAGAGAGAGACAGAAAGAAAGAGAAGCTGTGACTTAGAGAGAGATAAAGACTAGCGGTGAGTTAGAGAGAAACAGAGAAGCTGTGAGTGAGAGAGAGAGAGCGAGAAGCTGTGAGAGAGAAAGAGATAGAAGCTGTGAGTGAGAGAGAGAGAGAAAGAGAAGATGTGAGTGAGAGAGAGAGAAAGAAAAACTGTGAGTGAGAGAGAGAGAGAAAGAAAGAAAGAGAAGCTGTAAGTGAGGGAGAGAAATAAAGAGAAGCTGTGAGTTAGAGAGAGACAGAGAAAGAGAAGCTGTGAGTGAGAGAGAGAGAGAGAAAGAGAAGCTGTGAGTGAGAGAGAGAGAAAGAGAAGCTGTGAGTGAGAGAGAGAGAGAGAGAGAAGCTGTGAGTGAGATAGAAAGACACGCTGTGAGTGAGAGAGAGAGAAAGAGAAGCTGTGAGTGAGAGAGAAAAAAAAAGAAGCTGTGAGTTAGAGAGAGACAGAGAAAGAGAAGCTGTGAGTGAGAGAAGAGAGAGAGAAAGAGAAGCTGTGAGTGAGAGAGAGAAAGGGAAAGAGAAGCTGTGAGTGAGAGAGAGAGAGAAAGAGAAGCTGTGAGTGAGAGAGAGAGAGAAAGAGAAGCTGTGAGTGAGAGAGAGAAAGAGAAGCTGTGAGTGAGAGAGAGAGGGAAAGAAAGAGAAGCTGTGAGTGAGAGAGAAAGAGAAGCTGTGAGTGAGAGAGAGAGAGAAACAGAAGCTGTGAGTGAGAGAGAGAGATATGCTGTCAGTGAGAGAGAGAGAGAAAGAGAGAAGCTGTGAGTGAGAGAGAGAGAGAGAAATACAAGCTGTGTGTGTGAGAGAGAAAGAGAAGCTGTGAGTGAGTGAGAGAGAGAGAAGATGTGAGTGAGAGAGAGAATCTGTGAGTGTGAGAGAGAGAGATAAAGAGAAGCTGTGAGTGAGAGAGAGAGAGAGAGAGAAAGAGAAGCTGTGAGTGAGGGAGAGATAAAGAGAAGCTGTGAGTTAGAGAGAGACAGAGAAAGAGAAGCTGTGAGTGAAAGAGAGAGAGAGAAAGAGAAGCTGTGAGTGAGGGAGATATAAAGAGAAGCTGTGAGTTAGAGAGAGTCAGAGGAAGATATGCTGTGTGTGATAGAGAGAGAGAGAAAGAGAACCTGTGAATGAGAGAGAGAAGCTGTGAGTGAGAGAGAGAGAGAAAGAGAAGATGTGAGTGAGAGAGAGAGAGAAAGAGAAGATGTGAGTGAGAGAGAGAGAGAGAAAGAGAAGCTGTGAGTGAGAGAGAGAGAGAGAGAAGCTGTGAGAGAGAGAGAGATATGCTGTGAGGGAGAGAGAGAGAAGCTGTGAGTGAGAGAGAGAGAGAAAGACAAGCTGTGTGTGAGAGAGAGAAAGAGAAGCTGTGAGTGAGTGAGAGAGAGAGAAGATGTGAGTGAGAGAGAGAAGCTGTGAGTGTGAGAGAGAGAGAGATAAAGAGAAGCTGTGAGTGAGAGAGAGAGAGAAAGAGAAGCTGTGAGTGAGAGAGTGAGAAAGAGAAGGTGTGTGAGAAAGAGAGAGAAGCTGTGAGAGAGAGAGAGAAGCTGTGAGTGAGAGAGACAGAAAGAAAGAGAAGCTGTGAGTGAGAGAGAGAGAAAGAGAAGCTGTGAGTGAGAGAGAGAGAGAGAAGATGTGAGTGAGAGAGTGAGTGAGAGAAAGAGGTGTGAGTGAGAGAGAGAGAGAGAAAGAGAAGCTGTGAGTGAGAGAGAGAATGAAAGAGAAGCTGTGACTGAGAGTGAGAGATAAAGACAAGCTGTGAGTTAGAGAGAGACAGAGAAAGATAAGTTGTGAGTGAGATAGAGAGAGAGTAGCTATGAGTGAGAAAGAGAGAGAAGCTGTGAGTGAGAGAGAGAGATAGAAAGAGAAGATGTGAGTGAGAGAGAGAAAGAGAAACTGTGAGTGAGAGAGAGAGAGAAAGAAAGAGAAGCTGTGAGTGAGAGAGAGATAAAGAGAAGCTGTAAGTTAGAGAGAGACAGAGAAAGAGAAGCTGTGAGTGAGAAAGAGAGAGAAGCTGTGAGTGAGAGAGAGAGAGAAAGCTGTGAATGTTAGAGAGAAAGACATGCTGTGAGTGAGAGAGAGAGAGAGAGACAGAGAAGCTGTGAGTGAGAGAGAGAAAAAGAGAAGCTGTGAGTTAGAGAGAGACAGAGGAAGATATGCTGTGAGTGAGTGAGAGAGAGAGAAAGAGAACCTGTGAATGAGAGAGAGAAGCTGTGAGTGAGAGAGAGAAAGAGAAGATGTGAGTGAGAGAGAGAGAGAAAGAGAAGATGTGAGTGAGAGAGAGAGAGAGAAAGAGAAGCTGTGAGTGAGAGAGAGAGAGAGAAGCTGTGAGAGAGAGAGATATGCTGTGAGGGAGAGAGAGAGAAGCTGTGAGTGTGAGAGAGAGAGAAAGACAAGCTGTGTGTGAGAGAGAGAAAGAGAAGGTGTGTGAGAAAGAGAGAGAAGCTGTGTGAGAGAGAGAGAAGCTGTGAGTGAGAGAGACAGAAAGAAAGAGAAGCTGTGAGTGAGAGAGAGAGAAAGAGAAGCTGTGTGAGAGGGAGAGAGAAAGAGAAGCTGTGAGTGAGAGAGAGAGAGAAAGAGAAGCTGTGAGTTAGAGAGAGACAGAGAAAGAGAAGCTGTGAGTGAGAAAGAGAGAGAAGCTGTGAGTGAGAGAGAGAGAGAGAAAGAGAAGCTGTGAGTGAGAGAGAGAGAAAGAGAAGCTGTGAGTGAGAGAGAGAGAGGCTGTGAGTGAGAGAGTGGGAGAAGCTGTGTGTGTGTGATAGAGAGAGAGAAGCTGTGAGTGAGAGAGAGAGAGAAAGAAAGAGAAGCTGTGAGTGTGAGAGAGAAGCTGTGTGAGAGAGAGAGAGAAAGAGAAGCTGTGAGTGAGAGAGAGAGAAAGAGAAGCTGTGAGTGAGAGAGAGAGAGGCTGTGAGTGAGAGAGTGGGAGAAGCTGTGTGTGTGTGATAGAGAGAGAGAAGCTGTGAGTGAGAGAGAGAGAAAGAAAGAGAAGCTGTGAGTGTGAGAGAGAAGATGTGAGTGAGAGAGAGAAAGAGAAGCTGTGAGTGAGTGAGAGAGAAAGAGAAGCTGTGAGTGAGAGAGAGAGAGAGAAAGAGAAGCTTTGAGTGAGAGAGAGAGAAGCTGTGAGTGAGTGAGAGAGAAAGAGAAGCTGTGAGAGAGAGAGAAGCTGTGAGTGAGAGAGAGAGATAAATAGAAGCTGTGAGTTAGAGAGAGACAGAGAAAGAGAAGCTGTGAGTGAGAGAGAGAGAGAGAGAGCTGTGAGTGAGAAAGAGAGAGAAGCTGTGAGTGAGAGAGAGAGAAAGAGAAGATGTGAGTGAGAGAGAAAGAGAAGCTGTGAGTGAGAGAGAGAGACAGAAAGAAAGAGAAGCTGTGACTTAGAGAGAGATAAAGACTAGCGGTGAGTTAGAGAGAAACAGAGAAGCTGTGAGTGAGAGAGAGAGAGCGAGAAGCTGTGAGAGAGAAAGAGATAGAAGCTGTGAGTGAGAGAGAGAGAGAAAGAGAAGATGTGAGTGAGAGAGAGAGAAAGAAAAACTGTGAGTGAGAGAGAGAGAGAGAGAAAGAAAGAGAAGCTGTAAGTGAGGGAGAGAAATAAAGAGAAGCTGTGAGTTAGAGAGAGACAGAGAAAGAGAAGCTGTGAGTGAGAGAGAGAGAGAGAAAGAGAAGCTGTGAGTGAGAGAGAGAGAGAGAGAAGCTGTGAGTGAGAGAGAGAGAGAGAGAGAAGCTGTGAGTGAGATAGAAAGACACGCTGTGAGTGAGAGAGAGAGAAAGAGAAGCTGTGAGTGAGAGAGAGAAAAACAGAAGCTGTGAGTTAGAGAGAGACAGAGAAAGAGAAGCTGTGAGTGAGAGAAGAGAGAGAGAAAGAGAAGCTGTGAGTGAGAGAGAGAAAGGGAAAGAGAAGCTGTGAGTGAGAGAGAGAGAGAAAGAGAAGCTGTGAGTGAGAGAGAGAGAGAAAGAGAAGCTGTGAGTGAGAGAGAGAAAGAGAAGCTGTGAGTGAGAGAGAGAGGGAAAGAAAGAGAAGCTGTGAGTGAGAGAGAAAGAGAAGCTGTGAGTGAGAGAGAGAGAGAAACAGAAGCTGTGAGTGAGAGAGAGAGATATGCTGTCAGTGAGAGAGAGAGAGAAAGAGAGAAGCTGTGAGTGAGAGAGAGAGAGAGAAAGACAAGCTGTGTGTGTGAGAGAGAAAGAGAAGCTGTGAGTGAGTGAGAGAGAGAGAAGATGTGAGTGAGAGATAGAATCTGTGAGTGTGAGAGAGAGAGATAAAGAGAAGCTGTGAGTGAGAGAGAGAGAGAGAGAGAAAGAGAAGCTGTGAGTGAGGGAGAGATAAAGAGAAGCTGTGAGTTAGAGAGAGACAGAGAAAGAGAAGCTGTGAGTGAAAGAGAGAGAGAGAAAGAGAAGCTGTGAGTGAGGGAGATATAAAGAGAAGCTGTGAGTTAGAGAGAGTCAGAGGAAGATATGCTGTGTGTGATAGAGAGAGAGAGAAAGAGAACCTGTGAATGAGAGAGAGAAGCTGTGAGTGAGAGAGAGAGAGAAAGAGAAGATGTGAGTGAGAGAGAGAGAGAAAGAGAAGATGTGAGTGAGAGAGAGAGAGAGAAAGAGAAGCTGTGAGTGAGAGAGAGAGAGAGAGAAGCTGTGAGAGAGAGAGATATGCTGTGAGGGAGAGAGAGAGAAGCTGTGAGTGAGAGAGAGAGAGAAAGACAAGCTGTGTGTGAGAGAGAGAAAGAGAAGCTGTGAGTGAGTGAGAGAGAGAGAAGATGTGAGTGAGAGAGAGAAGCTGTGAGTGAGAGAGACAGAAAGAAAGAGAAGCTGTGAGTGAGAGAGAGAGAAAGAGAAGCTGTGTGAGAGGGAGAGAGAAAGAGAAGCTGTGAGTGAGAGAGAGAGAGAAAGAGAAGCTGTGAGTTAGAGAGAGACAGAGAAAGAGAAGCTGTGAGTGAGAAAGAGAGAGAAGCTGTGAGTGAGAGAGAGAGAGAGAAAGAGAAGCTGTGAGTGAGAGAGAGAGAAAGAGAAGCTGTGAGTGAGAGAGAGAGAAAGAGAAGCTGTGAGTGAGAGAGAGAGAGGCTGTGAGTGAGAGAGTGGGAGAAGCTGTGTGTGTGTGATAGAGAGAGAGAAGCTGTGAGTGAGAGAGAGAGAGAAAGAAAGAGAAGCTGTGAGTGTGAGAGAGAAGCTGTGAGTGAGAGAGAGAGAGAAAGAGAAGCTGTGAGTGAGAGAGAGAGAAAGAAAGAGAAGCTGTGAGTGAGAGAGAGAGAGAAGCTGTGAGTGAGAGAGAGAGGGAGAAAGAGAAGCTGTGAGTGAGAGAGAGAGAGAGAAAGAGAAGCTGTGAGTGAGAAAGAGAGAGAGAAGATGTGAGTGAGAGAGTGAGAGAGAGAGAGAGGTGTGAGTGAGAGAGAGAGAGAGAAAGAGAAGCTGTGAGTGAGAGAGAGAATGAAAGAGAAGCTGTGACTGAGAGAGAGATAAAGACAAGCTGTGAGTTAGAGAGAGACAGAGAAAGATAAGTTGTGAGTGAGATAGAGAGAGAGTGAGAGAGAGAGAGGCTGTCAGTGAGAGAGTGGGAGAAGCTGTGTTTGTGTGATAGAGAGAGAGAAGCTGTGAGTGAGAGAGAGAGAGAGAAAGAGAAGCTGTGAGTGAGAGAGAGAGAGAGAAGATGTGAGTGAGAGAGTGAGTGAGAGAAAGAGGTGTGAGTGAGAGAGAGAGAGAAAGAGAAGCTGTGAGTGAGAGAGAGAATGAAAGAGAAGCTGTGACTGAGAGTGAGAGATAAAGACAAGCTGTGAGTTAGAGAGAGACAGAGAAAGATAAGTTGTGAGTGAGATAGAGAGAGAGTAGCTATGAGTGAGAAAGAGAGAGAAGCTGTGAGTGAGAGAGAGAGATAGAAAGAGAAGATGTGAGTGAGAGAGAGAAAGAGAAACTGTGAGTGAGAGAGAGAGAGAAAGAAAGAGAAGCTGTGAGTGAGAGAGATAAAGAGAAGCTGTAAGTTAGAGAGAGACAGAGAAAGAGAAGCTGTGAGTGAGAAAGAGAGAGAAGCTGTGAGTGAGAGAGAGAGAGAAAGCTGTGAATGTTAGAGAGAAAGACATGCTGTGAGTGAGAGAGAGAGAGAGAGACAGAGAAGCTGTGAGTGAGAGAGAGAAAAAGAGAAGCTGTGAGTTAGAGAGAGACAGAGGAAGATATGCTGTGAGTGAGTGAGAGAGAGAGAAAGAGAACCTGTGAATGAGAGAGAGAAGCTGTGAGTGAGAGAGAGAAAGAGAAGATGTGAGTGAGAGAGAGAGAGAGAAAGAGAAGATGTGAGTGAGAGAGAGAGAGAGAAAGAGAAGCTGTGAGTGAGAGAGAGAGAGAGAAGCTGTGAGAGAGAGAGAGATATGCTGTGAGGGAGAGAGAGAGAAGCTGTGAGTGAGAGAGAGAGAGAAAGACAAGCTGTGTGTGAGAGAGAGAAAGAGAAGCTGTGAGTGAGTGAGAGAGAGAGAAGATGTGAGTGAGAGAGAGAAGCTGTGAGTGTGAGAGAGAGAGATAAAGAGAAGCTGTGAGTGAGAGAGAGAGAAAGAGAAGCTGGGAGTGAGAGAGAGAGAAAGAGAAGGTGTGTGAGAAAGAGAGAGAAGCTGTGAGAGAGAGAGAGAAGCTGTGAGTGAGAGAGACAGAAAGAAAGAGAAGCTGTGAGTGAGAGAGAGAGAAAGAGAAGCTGTGTGAGAGGGAGAGAGAAAGAGAAGCTGTGAGTGAGAGAGAGAGAGAAAGAGAAGCTGTGAGTTAGAGAGAGACAGAGAAAGAGAAGCTGTGAGTGAGAAAGAGAGAGAAGCTGTGAGTGAGAGAGAGAGAGAGAAAGAGAAGCTGTGAGTGAGAGAGAGAGAAAGAGAAGCTGTGAGTGAGAGAGAGAGAGGCTGTGAGTGAGAGAGTGGGAGAAGCTGTGTGTGTGTGATAGAGAGAGAGAAGCTGTGAGTGAGAGAGAGAGAGAAAGAAAGAGAAGCTGTGAGTGTGAGAGAGAAGCTGTGTGAGAGAGAGAGAGAAAGAGAAGTTGTGAGTGAGAGAGAGAGAAAGAGAAGCTGTGAGTGAGAGAGAGAGAGGCTGTGAGTGAGAGAGTGGGAGAAGCTGTGTGTGTGTGATAGAGAGAGAGAAGCTGTGAGTGAGAGAGAGAGAAAGAAAGAGAAGCTGTGAGTGTGAGAGAGAAGATGTGAGTGAGAGAGAGAAAGAGAAGCTGTGAGTGAGTGAGAGAGAAAGAGAAGCTGTGAGTGAGAGAGAGAGAGAGAGAGAGAAGCTGTGAGTGAGAGAGAGAGAAGCTGTGAGTGAGTGAGAAAGAGAAGCTGTGAGAGAGAGAGAAGCTGTGAGTGAGAGAGAGAGATAAATAGAAGCTGTGAGTTAGAGAGAGACAGAGAAAGAGAAGCTGTGAGTGAGAGAGAGAGAGAGAGAGCTGTGAGTGAGAA
Organism: Bradypodion ventrale; assembly: GCA_035047345.1. Taxonomy (NCBI): domain Eukaryota; kingdom Metazoa; phylum Chordata; class Lepidosauria; order Squamata; family Chamaeleonidae; genus Bradypodion; species Bradypodion ventrale. The sequence goes on along the minus strand of JAWDJE010000018.1, from coordinate 6,117,009 downwards.
AGAGAGAGAAGCTGTGAGTGAGAGAGAGAGAAAGAGAAGATGTGAGTGAGAGAGAAAGAGAAGCTGTGAGTGAGAGAGAGAGACAGAAAGAAAGAGAAGCTGTGACTTAGAGAGAGATAAAGACTAGCGGTGAGTTAGAGAGAAACAGAGAAGCTGTGAGTGAGAGAGAGAGAGCGAGAAGCTGTGAGAGAGAAAGAGATAGAAGCTGTGAGTGAGAGAGAGAGAGAAAGAGAAGATGTGAGTGAGAGAGAGAGAAAGTAAAACTGTGAGTGAGAGAGAGAGAGAAAGAAAGAAAGAGAAGCTGTAAGTGAGGGAGAGAAATAAAGAGAAGCTGTGAGTTAGAGAGAGACAGAGAAAGAGAAGCTGTGAGTGAGAGAGAGAGAGAGAAAGATAAGCTGTGAGTGAGAGAGAGAGAAAGAGAAGCTGTGAGTGAGAGAGAGAGAGAGAGAAGCTGTGAGTGAGATAGAAAGACACGCTGTGAGTGAGAGAGAGAGAAAGAGAAGCTGTGAGTGAGAGAGAGAAAAACAGAAGCTGTGAGTTAGAGAGAGACAGAGAAAGAGAAGCTGTGAGTGAGAGAAGAGAGAGAGAAAGAGAAGCTGTGAGTGAGAGAGAGAAAGGGAAAGAGAAGCTGTGAGTGAGAGAGAGAGAGAAAGAGAAGCTGTGAGTGAGAGAGTGAGAGAAAGAGAAGCTGTGAGTGAGAGAGAGAAAGAGAAGCTGTGAGTGAGAGAGAGAGGGAAAGAAAGAGAAGCTGTGAGTGAGAGAGAAAGAGAAGCTGTGAGTGAGAGAGAGAGAGAAACAGAAGCTGTGAGTGAGAGAGAGAGATATGCTGTCAGTGAGAGAGAGAGAGAAAGAGAGAAGCTGTGAGTGAGAGAGAGAGAGAGAAAGACAAGCTGTGTGTGTGAGAGAGAAAGAGAAGCTGTGAGTGAGTGAGAGAGAGAGAAGATGTGAGTGAGAGAGAGAATCTGTGAGTGTGAGAGAGAGAGAGAGAGAAGCTGTGAGTGAGAGAGAGAGAGAGAGAAAGAGAAGCTGTGAGTGAGGGAGAGATAAAGAGAAGCTGTGAGTTAGAGAGAGACAGAGAAAGAGAAGCTGTGAGTGAAAGAGAGAGAGAGAAAGAGAAGCTGTGAGTGAGGGAGAGATAAAGAGAAGCTGTGAGTTAGAGAGAGTCAGAGGAAGATATGCTGTGTGTGATAGAGAGAGAGAGAAAGAGAACCTGTGAATGAGAGAGAGAAGCTGTGAGTGAGAGAGAGAGAGAAAGAGAAGATGTGAGTGAGAGAGAGAGAGAAAGAGAAGATGTGAGTGAGAGAGAGAGAGAGAAAGAGAAGCTGTGAGTGAGAGAGAGAGAGAGAGAAGCTGTGAGAGAGAGAGAGATATGCTGTGAGGGAGAGAGAGAGAAGCTGTGAGTGAGAGAGAGAGAGAAAGACAAGCTGTGTGTGTGAGAGAGAAAGAGAAGCTGTGATTGAGTGAGAGAGAGAGAAGATGTGAGTGAGAGAGAGAAGCTGTGAGTGTGAGAGAGAGAGAGATAAAGAGAAGCTGTGAGTGAGAGAGAGAGAGAAAGAGAAGCTGGGAGTGAGAGAGTGAGAAAGAGAAGGTGTGTGAGAAAGAGAGAGAAGCTGTGAGAGAGAGAGAGAAGCTGTGAGTGAGAGAGACAGAAAGAAAGAGAAGCTGTGAGTGAGAGAGAGAGAAAGAGAAGCTGTGTGAGAGGGAGAGAGAAAGAGAAGCTGTGAGTGAGAGAGAGAGAGAAAGAGAAGCTGTGAGTTAGAGAGAGACAGAGAAAGAGAAGCTGTGAGTGAGAAAGAGAGAGAAGCTGTGAGTGAGAGAGAGAGAGAGAAAGAGAAGCTGTGAGTGAGAGAGAGAGAAAGAGAAGCTGTGAGTGAGAGAGAGAGAAAGAGAAGCTGTGAGTGAGAGAGAGAGAGGCTGTGAGTGAGAGAGTGGGAGAAGCTGTGTGTGTGTGATAGAGAGAGAGAAGCTGTGAGTGAGAGAGAGAGAGAAAGAAAGAGAAGCTGTGAGTGTGAGAGAGAAGCTGTGAGTGAGAGAGAGAGAGAAAGAGAAGCTGTGAGTGAGAGAGAGAGAAAGAGAAGCTGTGAGTGAGAGAGAGAGAGGCTGTCAGTGAGAGAGTGGGAGAAGCTGTGTTTGTGTGTTAGAGAGAGAGAAGCTGTGAGTGAGAGAGAGAGAAAGAAAGAGAAGCTGTGAGTGTGAGAGAGAAGCTGTGAGTGAGAGAGAGAGAAAGAGAAGCTGTGAGTGAGTGAGAGAGAAAGAGAAGCTGTAAGTGAGAGAGAGAGAAAGAGCTGTGAGTGAGAGAGAGAAGCTGTGAGTGAGAGAGAGAGATAGAAGCTGTGAGTGAGAGAGAAAGAAAGAAAGAGAAGATGTGAGTGAGAGAGAAAGAGAAGATGTGAGTGAGAGAGACAGAGAGAAAGAGAAGCTGTGAGTGAGAGAGAGAGAAAGAAAGAGAAGCTGTGAGTGAGAGAGAGAGGGAGAAAGAGAAGCTGTGAGTGAGAGAGAGAGAGAGAAAGAGAAGCTGTGAGTGAGAAAGAGAGAGAAGATGTGAGTGAGAGAGTGAGAGAGAGAGAGAGGTGTGAGTGAGAGAGAGAGAGAGAGAGAGAGAGAAGCTGTGAGTGAGAGAGAGAATGAAAGAGAAGCTGTGACTGAGAGAGAGATAAAGACAAGCTTTGAGTTAGAGAGAGACAGAGAAAGATAAGTTGTGAGTGAGATAGAGAGAGAGTAGCTGTGAGTGAGAAAGAGAGAGAAGCTGTGAGTGAGAGAGAGAGAGGGAAAGAGAAGATGTGAGTGAGAGAGAGAAAGGGTAACTGTGAGTGAGAGAGAGAGAAAGAAAGATAAGCTGTGAGTGAGAGAGAGATAAAGAGAAGCTGTGAGTTAGAGAGAGACAGAGAAAGAGAAGCTGTGAGTGAGAGAGAGAGAGAGAAAGAGAAGCTGTGAGTGAGAGAGAGAGAGAGAGAGAGAGAGAAGCTGTGAGTGAGAGAGAGAGAGAAAGAGAAGCTGTCAGAGAGAGAGAGAAAGAGAGAGATGCTGTGAGTGAGTGAGAGAGAGAAGCTGTGAGTGAGAGTGAGATGGAGCAAGAGAAGCGGTGAGTGAGAGAGAGAAAGAGAAGCTGTGAGTAAGAAGAGAGAGAGAGAGAAAAAGAGAAGATGTGAGTGAGAGAGAGAGAGAGAAGCTGTGAGTGAGAGAGAGAGAGAGCGAAGCTGTGAGAGAGATAGAGAAAGAGAAGCTGTGAGTGAGAGAGAGAGAAAGAAAAGCTATGAGTGAGAGAGAGAGAGAAAGAGAAGCTGTGTGTGTGTGAGAGAGAGAAGCTGTGAGTGAGAGAGAGAGAAAGAGAAGATAGTGAGAGAGTGAGAGAGAGAAAGAGAAGCTGTGAGTGAGAGAGCGAGAGAGAAAGAGAAGCTGTGAGTTAGAGAGAAACAGAGAAAATGAAGCTGTGAGTGAGAGAGAGAGAGAAATAGAAGCTGTGTGTGTGAGAGAGAGAGAAGCTGTGAGTGAGAGAGACAGAAAGAGAAGATGTTAGTGAGAGAGAGAGAAAGAGAAGCTGTGAGTGAGAGAGAGAGAAAGAGAAGCTGTGAGTGAGAGAGAGAGAGAAAGAAAGAGAAGCTGTGAGTGAGAGAGAGAGAAGCTGTGAGTGAGAGAGAGAGAGATGCTGTGAGTGAGAGAGAGAAAGAGAGGCTGTGAGTGATAGAGAGAGAGAGCGAAAGAGAATCTGTGATTGAGAGAGAGATAAAGAGAAGCTGTGAGTTAGAGAGAGACAGAGAAAGAGAAGCTTTGAGTGAGAGAGAGAGAGAAAGAGAAGCTGTGAGTGAGAGAGAGAGTAAGAGAAGCTGTGAGTGAGAGAGAGACAGAAGCTGTGAGTGAGAGAGTGAGGGAGTAAGAGAAGCTGTGTGAGAGAGAGAGAAAGAAAAACTGTGAGTGAGTGAGAGAAGCTGTGAGTGAGAGAGAGAGAAAGAGAAGCTGTGAGTGAGAGAGAGAGAGAAAGAAAGAGAAGCTGTGTGTGTGTGTGAGAGAGAAGCTGTGAGAGAGAGAGTGAGAGAGAAAGAGAAGATGTTAGTAAGAGAGTGAGAGAGAGAAAGAGAACCTGTGAGTGAGAAAGAGAGAGAGAAGCTGTGAGTGAGAGAGAGAGAAGGTGTGAGGAGAGAGAGAGAGAAGATGTGAGTGTGAGAGAGAAAGAGAAAGAGAAGCTTTGAGTGAGTGAGTGAGAGAGATAAAGAGAAGCTGTGAGTGATAGAGAGAGATAAAGAGAAGCTGTGAGTGAGAGAGAGAGAAGCTGTGAGTGAGAGAGAGAGAGAAAGAGAAGCTGTGAGTGAGAGAGAGAAGCTGTGAGTGAGAGAGAGATAGAAGCTGTGAGTGAGAGAGAAAGAAAGAAAGAGAAGATGTGAGTGAGACAGAAAGAGAAGATGTGAGTGAGAGAGACAGAGAGAAAGAGAAGCTGTGAGTGAGAGAGAGAGAGAAAGAAAGAGAAGCTGTGAGTGAGAGAGAGAGAGAAGCTGTGAGTGAGAGAGAGAGGGAGAAATAGAAGCTGTGAGTGAGTGAGAGAGAGAAAAAGAGAAGCTGTGAGTTAGAGAGAGACAGAGGAAGATATGCTGTGTGTGATAGAGAGAGAGAGAAAGAGAACCTGTGAATGAGAGAGAGAAGCTGTGAGTGAGAGAGAGAGAGAAAGAGAAGATGTGAGTGAGAGAGAGAGAAAGAGAAGATGTGAGTGAGAGAGAGAGAGAGAAAGAGAAGCTGTGAGTGAGAGAGAGAGAGAGGAGCTGTGAGAGAGAGAGAGATATGCTGTGACGGAGAGAGAGAGAAGCTGTGAGTGAGAGAGAGAGAGAAAGACAAGATGTGTGTGTGAGAGAGAAAGAGAAGCTGTGAGTGAGTGAGAGAGAGAAGATGTGAGTGAGAGAGAGAAGCTGTGAGTGTGAGAGAGAGAGATAAAGAGAAGCTGTGAGTGAGAGAGAGAGAAAGAGAAGCTGGGAGTGAGAGAGAGAGAAAGAGAAGGTGTGTGAGAAAGAGAGAGAAGCTGTGAGAGAGAGAGAAGCTGTGAGTGAGAGAGACAGAAAGAAAGAGAAGCTGCGAGTGAGAGAGAGAGAAAGAGAAGCTGTGTGAGAGGGAGAGAGAAAGAGAAGCTGTGAGTGAGAGGGAGAGAGAAAGAAAAGCTGTGAGTTAGAGAGAGACAGAGAAAGAGAAGCTGTGTGTGAGAAAGAGAGAGAAGCTGTGAGTGAGAGAGAGAGAGAGAAAGAGAAGCTGTGAGTGAGAGAGAGAGAGAGAAGCTGTGAGTGAGAGAGAGAGAGGCTGTGAGTGAGAGAGTGGGAGAAGCTGTGTGTGTGTGATAGAGAGAGAAGCTGTGAGTGAGAGAGAGAGAGAAAGAAAGAGAAGCTGTGAGTGTGAGAGAGAAACTGTGAGTGAGAGAGAGAGAGAGAAAGAGAAGCTGTGAGTGAGAGAGAGAGAAAGAGAAGCTGTGAGTGAGAGAGAGAGAGGCTGTGAGTGAGAGAGTGGGAGATGCTGTGTGTGTGTGATAGAGAGAGAGAAGCTGTGAGTGAGAGAGAGAGAGAAAGAAAGAGAAGCTGTGAGTGTGAGAGAGAAGCTGTGTGAGAGAGAGAGAGAAAGAGAAGCTGTGAGTGAGAGAGAGAGAAAGAGAAGCTGTGAGTGAGAGAGAGAGAGGCTGTGAGTGAGAGAGTGGGAGAAGCTGTGTGTGTGTGATAGAGAGAGAGAAGCTGTGAGTGAGAGAGAGAGAAAGAAAGAGAAGCTGTGAGTGTGAGAGAGAAGATGTGAGTGAGAGAGAGAAAGAGAAGCTGTGAGTGAGTGAGAGAGAAAGAGAAGCTGTGAGTGAGAGAGAGAGAGAGAAAGAGAAGCTGTGAGTGAGAGAGAGAGAAGCTGTGAGTGAGTGAGAGAGAAAGAGAAGCTGTGAGAGAGAGAGAAGCTGTGAGTGAGAGAGAGAGATAAATAGAAGCTGTGAGTTAGAGAGAGACAGAGAAAGAGAAGCTGTGAGTGAGAGAGAGAGAGAGAGAGCTGTGAGTGAGAAAGAGAGAGAAGCTGTGAGTGAGAGAGAGAGAAAGAGAAGATGTGAGTGAGAGAGAAAGAGAAGCTGTGAGTGAGAGAGAGAGACAGAAAGAAAGAGAAGCTGTGACTTAGAGAGAGATAAAGACTAGCGGTGAGTTAGAGAGAAACAGAGAAGCTGTGAGTGAGAGAGAGAGAGCGAGAAGCTGTGAGAGAGAAAGAGATAGAAGCTGTGAGTGAGAGAGAGAGAGAAAGAGAAGATGTGAGTGAGAGAGAGAGAAAGAAAAACTGTGAGTGAGAGAGAGAGAGAAAGAAAGAAAGAGAAGCTGTAAGTGAGGGAGAGAAATAAAGAGAAGCTGTGAGTTAGAGAGAGACAGAGAAAGAGAAGCTGTGAGTGAGAGAGAGAGAGAGAAAGAGAAGCTGTGAGTGAGAGAGAGAGAAAGAGAAGCTGTGAGTGAGAGAGAGAGAGAGAGAAGCTGTGAGTGAGATAGAAAGACATGCTGTGAGTGAGAGAGAGAGAAAGAGAAGCTGTGAGTGAGAGAGAGAAAAACAGAAGCTGTGAGTTAGAGAGAGACAGAGAAAGAGAAGCTGTGAGTGAGAGAAGAGAGAGAGAAAGAGAAGCTGTGAGTGAGAGAGAGAAAGGGAAAGAGAAGCTGTGAGTGAGAGAGAGAGAGAAAGAGAATCTGTGAGTGAGAGAGAGAGAGAAAGAGAAGCTGTGAGTGAGAGAGAGAAAGAGAAGCTGTGAGTGAGAGAGAGAGGGAAAGAAAGAGAAGCTGTGAGTGAGAGAGAAAGAGAAGCTGTGAGTGAGAGAGAGAGAGAAACAGAAGCTGTGAGTGAGAGAGAGAGATATGCTGTCAGTGAGAGAGAGAGAGAAAGAGAGAAGCTGTGAGTGAGAGAGAGAGAGAGAAAGACAAGCTGTGTGTGTGAGAGAGAAAGAGAAGCTGTGAGTGAGTGAGAGAGAGAGAAGATGTGAGTGAGAGAGAGAATCTGTGAGTGTGAGAGAGAGAGATAAAGAGAAGCTGTGAGTGAGAGAGAGAGAGAGAGAGAAAGAGAAGCTGTGAGTGAGGGAGAGATAAAGAGAAGCTGTGAGTTAGAGAGAGACAGAGAAAGAGAAGCTGTGAGTGAAAGAGAGAGAGAGAAAGAGAAGCTGTGAGTGAGGGAGAGATAAAGAGAAGCTGTGAGTTAGAGAGAGTCAGAGGAAGATATGCTGTGTGTGATAGAGAGAGAGAGAAAGAGAACCTGTGAATGAGAGAGAGAAGCTGTGAGTGAGAGAGAGAGAGAAAGAGAAGATGTGAGTGAGAGAGAGAGAGAAAGAGAAGATGTAAGTGAGAGAGAGAGAGAGAAAGAGAAGCTGTGAGTGAGAGAGAGAGAGAGAAGCTGTGTGAGAGAGAGAGATATGCTGTGAGGGAGAGAGAGAGAAGCTGTGAGTGAGAGAGAGAGAGAAAGACAAGCTGTGTGTGAGAGAGAGAAAGAGAAGCTGTGAGTGAGTGAGAGAGAGAGAAGATGTGAGTGAGAGAGAGAAGCTGTGAGTGTGAGAGAGAGAGAGATAAAGAGAAGCTGTGAGTGAGAGAGAGAGAGAAAGAGAAGCTGGGAGTGAGAGAGTGAGAAAGAGAAGGTGTGTGAGAAAGAGAGAGAAGCTGTGAGAGAGAGAGAGAAGCTGTGAGTGAGAGAGACAGAAAGAAAGAGAAGCTGTGAGTGAGAGAGAGAGAAAGAGAAGCTGTGTGAGAGGGAGAGAGAAAGAGAAGCTGTGAGTGAGAGAGAGAGAGAAAGAGAAGCTGTGAGTTAGAGAGAGACAGAGAAAGAGAAGCTGTGAGTGAGAAAGAGAGAGAAGCTGTGAGTGAGAGAGAGAGAGAGAAAGAGAAGCTGTGAGTGAGAGAGAGAGAAAGAGAAGCTGTGAGTGAGAGAGAGAGAAAGAGAAGCTGTGAGTGAGAGAGAGAGAGGCTGTGAGTGAGAGAGTGGGAGAAGCTGTGTGTGTGTGATAGAGAGAGAGAAGCTGTGAGTGAGAGAGAGAGAGAAAGAAAGAGAAGCTGTGAGTGTGAGAGAGAAGCTGTGAGTGAGAGAGAGAGAGAAAGAGAAGCTGTGAGTGAGAGAGAGAGAAAGAGAAGCTGTGAGTGAGAGAGAGAGAGGCTGTCAGTGAGAGAGTGGGAGAAGCTGTGTTTGTGTGATAGAGAGAGAGAAGCTGTGAGTGAGAGAGAGAGAAAGAAAGAGAAGCTGTGAGTGTGAGAGAGAAGCTGTGAGTGAGAGAGAGAGAAAGAGAAGCTGTGAGTGAGTGAGAGAGAAAGAGAAGCTGTAAGTGAGAGAGAGAGAAAGAGAAGCTGTGAGTGAGAGAGAGAAGCTGTGAGTGAGAGAGAGAGATAGAAGCTGTGAGTGAGAGAGAAAGAAAGAAAGAGAAGATGTGAGTGAGAGAGAAAGAGAAGATGTGAGTGAGAGAGACAGAGAGAAAGAGAAGCTGTGAGTGAGAGAGAGAGAAAGAAAGAGAAGCTGTGAGTGAGAGAGAGAGAGAAGCTGTGAGTGAGAGAGAGAGGGAGAAAGAGAAGCTGTGAGTGAGAGAGAGAGAGAGAAAGAGAAGCTGTGAGTGAGAAAGAGAGAGAGAAGATGTGAGTGAGAGAGTGAGAGAGAGAGAGAGGTGTGAGTGAGAGAGAGAGAGAGAAAGAGAAGCTGTGAGTGAGAGAGAGAATGAAAGAGAAGCTGTGACTGAGAGAGAGATAAAGACAAGCTGTGAGTTAGAGAGAGACAGAGAAAGATAAGTTGTGAGTGAGATAGAGAGAGAGTAGCTGTGAGTGAGAAAGAGAGAGAAGCTGTGAGTGAGAGAGAGAGAGGGAAAGAGAAGATGTGAGTGAGAGAGAGAAAGGGTAACTGTGAGTGAGAGAGAGAGAAAGAAAGATAAGCTGTGAGTGAGAGAGAGATAAAGAGAAGCTGTGAGTTAGAGAGAGACAGAGAAAGAGAAGCTGTGAGTGAGAGAGAGAGAGAGAAAGAGAAGCTGTGAGTGAGAGAGAGAGAGAGAGAGAGAGAAGCTGTGAGTGAGAGAGAGAGAGAAAGAGAAGCTGTCAGAGAGAGAGAGAAAGAGAGAGATGCTGTGAGTGAGTGAGAGAGAGAAGCTGTGAGTGAGAGTGAGAGGGAGCAAGAGAAGCGGTGTGAGAGAGAGAAAGAGAAGCTGTGAGTAAGAAGAGAGAGAGAGAGAAAAAGAGAAGATGTGAGTGAGAGAGAGAGAGAGAAGCTGTGAGTGAGAGAGAGAGAGAGCGAAGCTGTGAGAGAGATAGAGAAAGAGAAGCTGTGAGTGAGAGAGAGAGAAAGAGAAGCGGTGAGTGAGAGAGAGAAAGAGAAGCTGTGAGTAAGAGAGAGAGAGAGAAAAAGAGAAGATGTGAGTGAGAGAGAGAGAGAGAGAAGCTGTGAGTGAGAGAGAGAGAGCGAAGCTGTGAGAGAGATAGAGAAAGAAAAGCTGTGAGTGAGAGAGAGAGAAAGAGAAGCTATGAGTGAGAGAGAGAGAGAAAGAGAAGCTGTGTGTGTGTGAGAGAGAGAAGCTGTGAGTGAGAGAGAGAGAAAGAGAAGATAGTGAGAGAGTGAGAGAGAGAAAGAGAAGCTGTGAGTGAGAGAGCGAGAGAGAAAGAGAAGCTGTGAGTTAGAGAGAAACAGAGAAAATGAAGCTGTGAGTGAGAGAGAGAGAGAGAAATAGAAGCTGTGTGTGTGAGAGAGAGAGAAGCTGTGAGTGAGAGAGACAGAAAGAGAAGATGTTAGTGAGAGAGAGAGAAAGAGAAGCTGTGAGTGAGAGAGAGAGAAAGAGAAGCTGTGAGTGAGAGAGAGAGAAGCTGTGAGTGAGAGAGAGAGAGATGCTGTGAGTGAGAGAGAGAAAGAGAGGCTGTGAGTGATAGAGAGAGAGAGAAAGAGAATCTGTGATTGAGAGAGAGATAAAGAGAAGCTGTGAGTTAGAGATAGACAGAGAAAGAGAAGCTTTGAGTGAGAGAGAGAGAGAAAGAGAAGCTGTGAGTGAGAGAGAGAGTAAGAGAAGCTGTGAGTGAGAGAGAGACAGAAGCTGTGAGTGAGAGAGTGAGGGAGTAAGAGAAGCTGTGTGAGAGAGAGAGAGAAAGAAAAGCTGTGAGTGAGTGAGAGAAGCTGTGAGTGAGAGAGAGAGAAAGAGAAGCTGTGAGTGAGAGAGAGAGAGAAAGAAAGAGAAGCTGTGTGTGTGTGTGAGAGAGAAGCTGTGAGAGAGAGAGTGAGAGAGAAAGAGAAGATGTTAGTAAGAGAGTGAGAGAGAGAAAGAGAACCTGTGAGTGAGAAAGAGAGAGAGAAGCTGTGAGTGAGAGAGAGAGAAGGTGTGAGGAGAGAGAGAGAAGATGTGAGTGTGAGAGAGAAAGAGAAAGAGAAGCTTTGAGTGAGTGAGTGAGAGAGATAAAGAGAAGCTGTGAGTGATAGAGAGAGATAAAGAGAAGCTGTGAGTGAGAGAGAGAGAAGCTGTGAGTGAGAGAGAGAGAGAAAGAGAAGCTGTGAGTGAGAGAGAGAAGCTGTGAGTGAGAGAGAGATAGAAGCTGTGAGTGAGAGAGAAAGAAAGAAAGAGAAGATGTGAGTGAGACAGAAAGAGAAGATGTGAGTGAGAGAGACAGAGAGAAAGAGAAGCTGTGAGTGAGAGAGAGAGAGAAAGAAAGAGAAGCTGTGAGTGAGAGAGAGAGAGAAGCTGTGAGTGAGAGAGAGAGGGAGAAATAGAAGCTGTGAGTGAGAGAGAGAGAGAGAGAAAGAGAAGCTGTGAGTGAGTGAGAGAGAGAGAGAAGATGTGAGTGAGAGAGTGAGAGAGAGAAAGAGGTGTGAGTGAGAGAGAGAGAGAGAAAGAGAAGCTGTGAGTGAGAGAGAGAATGAAAGAGAAGCTGTGACTGAGAGTGAGAGATAAAGACAAGCTGTGAGTTAGAGAGAGACAAAGATAAGTTGTGAGTGAGATAGAGAGAGAGTAGCTATGAGTGAGAAAGAGAGAGAAGCTGTGAGTGAGAGAGAGAGATAGAAAGAGAAGATGTGAGTGAGAGAGAGAAAGAGAAACTGTGAGTGAGAGAGAGAGAGAAAGAAAGAGAAGCTGTGAGTGAGAGAGAGATAAAGAGAAGCTGTAAGTTAGAGAGAGACAGAGAAAGAGAAGCTGTGAGTGAGAAAGAGAGAGAAGCTGTGAGTGAGAGAGAGAGAGAGAAAGCTGTGAGTGTTATAGAGAAAGACATGCTGTGAGTGAGAGAGAGAGAGAGAGAGACAGAGAAGCTGTGAGTGAGAGAGAGAAAAAGAGAAGCTGTGAGTTAGAGAGAGACAGAGGAAGATATGCTGTGAGTGAGAGAGAGAGAGAGAAAGAGAACCTGTGAATGAGAGAGAGAAGCTGTGAGTGAGAGAGAGAGAGAAAGAGAAGATGTGAGTGAGAGGGAGAGAGAAAGAGAAGATGTGAGTGAGAGAGAGAGAGAGAAAGAGAAGCTGTGAGTGAGAGAGAGAGAGAGAAGCTGTGAGAGAGAGAGAGATATGCTGTGAGGGAGAGAGAGAGAAGCTGTGAGTGAGAGAGAGAGAGAGAAAGACAAGCTGTGTGTGTGAGAGAGAAAGAGAAGCTGTGAGTGAGTGAGAGAGAGAGAAGATGTGAGTGAGAGAGTGAAGCTGTGAGTGTGTGAGAGAGAGAGATAAAGAGAAGCTGTGAGTGTGAGAGAGAGAGAAAGAGAAGCTGGGAGTGAGAGAGAGAGAAAGAGAAGGTGTGTGAGAAAGAGAGAGAAGCTGTGAGAGAGAGAGAGAAGCTGTGAGTGAGAGAGACAGAAAGAAAGAGAAGCTGTGAGTGAGAAAGTGATAAAGAGAAGCTGTAAGTTAGAGAGAGACAGAGAAAGAGAAGCTTTGAGTGAGAAAGAGAGAGAAGCTGTGAGTGAGAGAGAGAGAGAAAGCTGTGAGTGTTAGAGAGAAAGACATGCTGTGAGTGAGAGAGAGAGAGAGAGAGAAGCTGTGAGTGAGAGAGAGAAAAAGAGAAGCTGTGAGTTAGAGAGAGACAGAGGAAGATATGCTGTGTGTGATAGAGAGAGAGAGAAAAAGAACCTGTGAATGAGAGAGAGAAGCTGTGAGTGAGAGAGAGAGAGAAAGAGAAGATGTGAGTGAGAGAGAGAGAGAAAGAGAAGATGTGAGTGAGAGAGAGAGAGAGAAAGAGAAGCTGTGAGTGAGAGAGAGAGAGAGGAGCTGTGAGAGAGAGAGATATGCTGTGACGGAGAGAGAGAGAAGCTGTGAGTGAGAGAGAGAGAGAAAGACAAGATGTGTGTGTGAGAGAGAAAGAGAAGCTGTGAGTGAGTGAGAGAGAGAAGATGTGAGTGAGAGAGAGAAGCTGTGAGTGTGAGAGAGAGAGATAAAGAGAAGCTGTGAGTGAGAGAGAGAGAGAAAGAGAAGCTGGGAGTGAGAGAGAGAGAAAGAGAAGGTGTGTGAGAAAGAGAGAGAAGCTGTGAGAGAGAGAGAGAAGCTGTGAGTGAGAGAGACAGAAAGAAAGAGAAGCTGCGAGTGAGAGAGAGAGAAAGAGAAGCTGTGTGAGAGGGAGAGAGAAAGAGAAGCTGTGAGTGAGAGAGAGACAGAAAGAAAAGCTGTGAGTTAGAGAGAGACAGAGAAAGAGAAGCTGTGAGTGAGAAAGAGAGAGAAGCTGTGAGTGAGAGAGAGAGAGAGAAAGAGAAGCTGTGAGTGAGAGAGAGAGAGAGAAGCTGTGAGTGAGAGAGAGAGAGGCTGTGAGTGAGAGAGTGGGAGAAGCTGTGTGTGTGTGATAGAGAGAGAAGCTGTGAGTGAGAGAGAGAGAGAAAGAAAGAGAAGCTGTGAGTGTGAGAGAGAAGCTGTGAGTGAGAGAGAGAGAGAGAGAAAGAGAAGCTGTGAGTGAGAGAGAGAGAAAGAGAAGCTGTGAGTGAGAGAGAGAGAGGCTGTGAGTGAGAGAGTGGGAGAAGCTGTGTGTGTGTGATAGAGAGAGAGAAGCTGTGAGTGAGAGAGAGAGAAAGAAAGAGAAGCTGTGAGTGTGAGAGAGAAGCTGTGAGAGAGAGAGAAGCTGTGAGTGAGAGAGAGAGATAAATAGAAGCTGTGAGTTAGAGAGAGACAGAGAAAGAGAAGCTGTGAGTGAGAGAGAGAGAGAGAGCTGTGAGTGAGAAAGAGAGAGAAGCTGTGAGTGAGAGAGAGAGAAAGAGAAGATGTGAGTGAGAGAGAAAGAGAAGCTGTGAGTGAGAGAGAGAGACAGCAAGAAAGAGAAGCTGTGACTTAGAGAGAGATAAAGACTAGCAGTGAGTTAGAGAGAGACAGAGAAAGAGAAGCTGTGAGTGAGAGAGAGAGAGCGAGAAGCTGTGAGAGAGAAAGAGAGAGAAGCTGTGAGTGAGAGAGAGAGAGAAAGAGAAGATGTGAGTGAGAGAGAGAGAAAGAAAAACTGTGAGTGAGAGAGAGAGAGAAAGAAAGAGAAGCTGTAAGTGAGGGAGAGAAATAAAGAAAAGCTGTGAGTTAGAGAGAGACAGAGAAAGAGAAGCTGTGAGTGAGAGAGAGAGAGAAAGAGAAGCTGTGAGTGAGAGAGAGAGAAAGAGAAGCTGTGAGAGAGAGAGAGAGAAGCTGTGAGTGAGAGAGAAAGACACGCTGTGAGTGAGAGAGAGAGAGAAAGAGAAGCTGTGAGTGAGAGAGAGAGAAAGAGAAGCTGTGAGTGAGAGAGAGAGAGAAAGAAAGAGAAGCTGTGAGTGAGAGAGAGAGAAGCTGTGAGTGAGAGAGAGAGAGAAGCTGTGAGTGAGAGAGAGAAAGAGAGGCTGTGAGTGATAGAGAGAGAGAGAGAAAGAGAATCTGTGATTGAGAGAGAGATAAAGAGAAGCTGTGAGTTAGAGAGAGACAGAGAAAGAGAAGCTTTGAGTGAGAGAGAGAGAGAAAGAGAAGCTGTGAGTGAGAGAGAGAGTAAGAGTAAGAGAAGCTGTGAGTGAGAGAGAGACAGAAGCTGTGAGTGAGAGAGTGAGGGAGTAAGAGAAGCTGTGAGTGAGAGAGAGAGAGAAAGAAAAGCTGTGAGTGAGTGAGAGAAGCTGTGAGTGAGAGAGAGAGAAAGAGAAGCTGTGAGTGAGAGAGAGAGAGAAAGAAAGAGAAGCTGTGTGTGTGTGTGAGAGAGAAGCTGTGAGAGAGAGAGAGAGAGAAAGAGAAGATGTTAGTAAGAGAGTGAGAGAGAGAAAGAGAACCTGTGAGTGAGAAAGAGAGAGAGAAGCTGTGAGTGAGAGAGAGAGAGAAGGTGTGAGGAGAGAGAGAGAGAAGATGTGAGTGTGAGAGAGAAAGAGAAAGAGAAGCTTTGAGTGAGTGAGAGAGAGAGATAAAGAGAAGCTGTGAGTGATAGAGAGAGATAGAGAGAAGCTGTGAGTGAGAGAGAGAGAAGCTGTGAGTGAGAGAGAGAGAGAAAGAGAAGCTGTGAGTGAGAGAGAGAAGCTGTGAGTGAGAGAGAGATAGAAGCTGTGAGTGAGAGAGAAAGAAAGAAAGAGAAGATGTGAGTGAGACAGAAAGAGAAGATGTGAGTGAGAGAGACAGAGAGAAAGAGAAGCTGTGAGTGAGAGAGAGAGAGAAGCTGTGAGTGAGAGAGAGAGGGAGAAACAGAAGCTGTGAGTGAGAGAGAGAGAGAGAGAAAGAGAAGCTGTGAGTGAGAGAGAGAGAGAGAAGATGTGAGTGAGAGAGTGAGAGAGAGAAAGAGGTGTGAGTGAGAGAGAGAGAGAGAAACAGAAGCTGTGAGTGAGAGAGAGAATGAAAGAGAAGCTGTGACTGAGAGTGAGAGATAAAGACAAGCTGTGAGTTAGAGAGAGACAAAGATAAGTTGTGAGTGAGATAGAGAGAGAGTAGCTATGAGTGAGAAAGAGAGAGAAGCTGTGAGTGAGAGAGAGAGATAGAAAGAGAAGATGTGAGTGAGAGAGAGAAAGAGAAACTGTGAGTGAGAGAGAGAGAGAAAGAAAGAGAAGCTGTGAGTGAGAGAGAGATAAAGAGAAGCTGTAAGTTAGAGAGAGACAGAGAAAGAGAAGCTGTGAGTGAGAAAGAGAGAGAAGCTGTGAGTGAGAGAGAGAGAAAGCTGTGAGTGTTAGAGAGAAAGACATGCTGTGAGTGAGAGAGAGAGAGAGAGACAGAGAAGCTGTGAGTGAGAGAGAGAAAAAGAGAAGCTGTGAGTTAGAGAGAGACAGAGGAAGATATGCTGTGAGTGAGAGAGAGAGAGAAAGAGAACCTGTGAATGAGAGAGAGAAGCTGTGAGTGAGAGAGAGAGAGAGAAAGAGAATATGTGAGTGAGAGAGAGAGAGAAAGAGAAGATGTGAGTGAGAGAGAGAGAGAGAAAGAGAAGCTGTGAGTGAGAGAGAGAGAGCGAGAAGCTGTGAGAGAGAGAGATATGCTGTGAGGGAGAGAGAGAGAAGCTGTGAGTGAGAGAGAGAGAGAAAGACAAGCTGTGTGTGTGTGAGAGAAAGAGAAGCTGTGAGTGAGTGAGAGAGAGAGAAGATGTGAGTGAGAGAGAGAAGCTGTGAGTGTGAGAGAGAGAGAAAGAGAAGCTGAGAGTGAGAGAGAGAGAAAGAGAAGGTGTGTGAGAAAGAGAGAGAAGCTGTGAGAGAGAGAGAGAAGCTGTGAGTGAGAGAGACAGAAAGAAAGAGAAGCTGTGAGTGAGAGAGTGATAAAGAGAAGCTGTAAGTTAGAGAGAGACAGAGAAAGAGAAGCTTTGAGTGAGAAAGAGAGAGAAGCTGTGAGTGAGAGAGAGAGAGAAAGCTGTGAGTGTTAGAGAGAAAGACATGCTGTGAGTGAGAGAGAGAGAGAGAGAAGCTGTGAGTTAGAGAGAGACAGAGGAAGATATGCTGTGTGTGATAGAGAGAGAGAGAAAGAGAACCTGTGAATGAGAGAGAGAAGCTGTGAGTGAGAGAGAGAGAAAGAGAAGATGTGAGTGAGAGTGAGAGAGAAAGAGAAGATGTGAGTGAGAGAGAGAGAGAGAAAGAGAAGCTGTGAGTGAGAGAGAGAGAGAGAAGCTGTGTGAGAGAGAGAGATATGCTGTGAGGGAGAGAGAGAGAAGCTGTGAGTGAGAGAGAGAGAGAAAGACAAGCTGTGTGTGTGAGAGAGAAAGAGAAGCTGTGAGTGAGTGAGAGAGAGAAGATGTGAGTGAGAGAGAGAAGCTGTGAGTGTGAGAGAGAGAGATAAAGAGAAGCTGTGAGTGAGAGAGAGAGAGAAAGAGAAGCTGGGAGTGAGAGAGAGAGAAAGAGAAGGTGTGTGAGAAAGAGAGAGAAGCTGTGAGAGAGAGAGAGAAGCTGTGAGTGAGAGAGACAGAAAGAAAGAGAAGCTGCGAGTGAGAGAGAGAGAAAGAGAAGCTGTGTGAGAGGGAGAGAGAAAGAGAAGCTGTGAGTGAGAGAGAGAGAGAAAGAAAAGCTGTGAGTTAGAGAGAGACAGAGAAAGAGAAGCTGTGAGTGAGAAAGAGAGAGAAGCTGTGAGTGAGAGAGAGAGAGAAAGAGAAGCTGTGAGTGAGAGAGAGAGAAAGTGAAGCTGTGAGTGAGAGAGAGAGGCTGTGAGTGAGAGAGTGGGAGACGCTGTGTGTGTGTGATAGAGAGAGAGAAGCTGTGAGTGAGAGAGAGAGAAAGAAAGAGAAGCTGTGAGTGTGAGAGAGAAGCTGTGAGTGAGAGAGAGAGAGAGAAAGAGAAGCTGTGAGTGAGAGAGAGAGAAAGAGAAGCTGTGAGTGAGCGAGAGAGAGGCTGTGAGTGAGAGAGTGGGAGAAGCTGTGTGTGTGTGATAGAGAGAGAGAAGCTGTGAGTGAGAGAGAGAGAAAGAAAGAGAAGCTGTGAGTGTGAGAGAGAAGCTGTGAGAGAGAAGCTGTGAGAGAGAGAGAAGCTGTGAGTGAGAGAGAGAGATAAATAGAAGCTGTGAGTTAGAGAGAGACAGAGAAAGAGAAGCTGTGAGTGAGAGAGAGAGAGAGCTGTGAGTGAGAAAGAGAGAGAAGCTGTGAGTGAGAGAGAGAGAAAGAGAAGATGTGAGTGAGAGAGAAAGAGAAGCTGTGAGTGAGAGAGAGAGACAGAAAGAAAGAGAAGCTGTGACTTAGAGAGAGATAAAGACTAGCAGTGAGTTAGAGAGAGACAGAGAAAGAGAAGCTGTGAGTGAGAGAGAGAGAGCGAGAAGCTGTGAGAGAGAAAGAGAGAGAAGCTGTGAGTGAGAGAGAGAGAGAGAAAGAGAAGATGTGAGTGAGAGAGAGAAAGAAAAACTGTGAGTGAGAGAGAGAGAGAGAAAGAAAGAGAAGCTGTAAGTGAGGGAGAGAAATAAAGAGAAGCTGTGAGTTAGAGAGAGACAGAGAAAGAGAAGCTGTGAGTGAGAGAGAGAGAGAGAAAGAGAAGCTGTGAGTGAGAGAGAGAGAAAGAGAAGCTGTGAGAGAGAGAGAGAGAAGCTGTGAGTGAGAGAGAAAGACACGCTGTGAGTGAGAGAGAGAGAGAAAGAGAAGCTGTGAGTGAGAGAGAGAAAAACAGAAGCTGTGAGTTAGAGAGAGACAGAGAAAGAGAAGCTGTGAGTGAGAGAAGAGAGAGAGAAAGAGAAGCTGTGAGTGAGAGAGAGAAAGGGAAAGAGAAGCTGTGAGTGAGAGAGGGAAAGAAAGAGAAGCTGTGAGTGAGAGAGAAAGAGAAGCTGTGAGTGAGAGAGAGAGAGAAACAGAAGCTGTGAGTGAGAGAGAGATATGCTGTGAGAGAGAGAGAGAAAGAGAGAAGCTGTGAGTGAGATAGAGAGAGAGAAAGAGAAGCTGTGAGTAAGAGAGAGAGAGAATCTGTGAGTGCGTGAGAGAGAGTGAGAGAGAAGCTCTGAGTGAGAGAGAGTGAAAGAGAAGCTGTGAGTGAGAGAGAGAGAGAATCTGTGAGTGAGGGAGAGATAAAGAGAAGCTGTGAGTTAGAGAGAGACAGAGAAAGAGAAGCTGTGAGTGAAAGAGAGAGAGAGAAAGAGAAGCTGTGAGTGAGGGAGAGATAAAGAGAAGCTGTGAGTTAGAGAGAGACAGAGGAAGATATGCTGTGTGTGAGAGAGAGAGAGAAAGAGAACCTGCGAATGAGAGAGAGAAGCTGTGAGTGAGAGAGAGAGAGAAAGAGAAGATGTGAGTGAGAGAGAGAGAGAAAGAGAAGATGTGTGAGAGAGAGAGAGAGAGAGAAAGAGAAGCTGTGAGTGAGATAGAGAGAGAGAAGCTGTGTGAGAGAGAGATATGCTGTGAGGGAGAGAGAGAGAAGCTGTGAGTGAGAGAGAGAGAGAAAGACAAGCTGTGTGTGACAGAGAGAAAGAGAAGCTGTGAGTGAGTGAGAGAGAGAGAAGATATGAGTGAGAGAGAAAAGCTGTGAGTTAGAGAGAGAGAGATAAAGAGGAGCTGTGAGTGAGAGAGAGAGAGAAAGAGAAGCTGGGAGTGAGAGAGAGAGAAAGAGAAGGTGTGTGAGAAAGAGAGAGAAGCTGTGAGAGAGAGAGAGAAGCTGTGAGTGAGAGAGACAGAAAGAAAGAGAAGCTGTGAGTGAGAGAGAGAGAAAGAGAAGCTGTGTGAGAGGGAGAGAGAAAGAGAAGCTGTGAGTGAGAGAGAGAGAAAGAGAAGCTGTGAGATAGAGAGAGACAGAGAAAGAGAAGCTGTGAGTGAGAAAGAGAGAGAAGCTGTGAGTGAGAGAGAGAGAGAAAGAGAAGCTGTGAGTGAGAGAGAGAGAAAGAGAAGCTGTGAGTGAGAGAGAGAGAGGCTGTGAGTGAGACAGTGGGAGAAGCTGTGTGTGTGTGATAGAGAGAGAGAAGCTGTGAGTGAGAGAGAGAGAGAAAGAAAGAGAAGCTGTGAGTGTGAGAGAGAAGCTGTGAGTGAGAGAGAGAGAGAGAAAGAGAAGCTGTGAGTGAGAGAGAGAGAAAGAGAAGCTGTGAGTGAGAGAGAGAGAGGGTGTGAGTGAGAGAGTGGGAGAAGCTGTGTGTGTGTGATAGAGAGATAGAAGCTGTGAGTGAGAGAGAGAGAAAGAAAGAGAAGCTGTGAGTGTGAGAGAGAAGCTGTGAGTGAGAGAGAGAGAAAGAGAAGCTGTGAGTGAGTGAGAGAGAAAGAGAAGCTGTGAGTGAGAGAGAGAGAGAGAAAGAGAAGCTGTGAGTGAGAGAGAGAAGCTGTGAGTGAGTGAGAGAGAAAGAGAAGCTGTGAGAGAGAGAGAAGCTGTGAGTGAGAGAGAGAGATAAATAGAAGCTGTGAGTTAGAGAGAGACAGAGAAAGAGAAGCTGTGAGTGAGAGAGAGAGAGAGAGAGCTGTGAGTGAGAAAGAGAGAGAAGCTGTGAGTGAGAGAGAGAGAAAGAGAAGATGTGAGTGAGAGAGAAAGAGAAGCTGTGAGTGAGAGAGAGAGACAGAAAGAAAGAGAAGCTGTGACTTAGAGAGAGATAAAGACTAGCGGTGAGTTAGAGAGAGACAGAGAAAGAGAAGCTGTGAGTGAGAGAGAGAGAGAGAGAAGCTGTGAGAGAGAAAGAGAGAGAAGCTGTGAGTGAGAGAGAGAGAGAGAAAGAGAAGATGTGAGTGAGAGAGAGAGAAAGAAAAACTGTGAGTGAGAGAGAGAGAGAAAGAAAGAAAGAAAGAGAAGCTGTAAGTGAGGGAGAGAAATAAAGAGAAGCTGTGAGTTAGAGAGAGACAGAGAAAGAGAAGCTGTGAGTGAGAGAGAGAGAGAGAAAGAGAAGCTGTCAGTGAGAGAGAGAGAAAGAGAAGCTGTGAGTGAGAGAGAGAAAGAGAAGCTGTGAGTGAGAGAGAGAAAAACAGAAGCTGTGAGTTAGAGAGAGACAGAGAAAGAGAAGCTGTGAGTGAGAGAAGAGAGAGAGAAAGAGAAGCTGTGAGTGAGAGAGAGAAAGGGAAAGAGAAGCTGTGAGTGAGAGAGAGAGAGAAAGAGAAGCTGTGAGTGAGAGAGAGAGAAAGAGAAGCTGTGAGTGAGAGAGAGAGAAAGAGAAGCTATGAGTGAGAGAGAGAGGGAAAGAAAAAGTAGCTGTGAGTGAGAGAGAAAGAGAAGCTGTGAGTGAGAGAGAGAGAGAAACAGAAGCTGTGAGTGAGAGAGAGAGATATGCTGTGAGAGAGAGAGAGAGAAAGAAAGAGAAGCTGTGAGTAAGAGAGAGAGAGAGAATCTGTGAGTGCGTGAGAGAGAGTGAGAGAGAAGCTGTGAGTGAGAGAGAGTGAAAGAGAAGCTGTGAGTGAGAGAGAGAGAGAGAAAGAGAAGCTGTGAGTGAGGGAGAGATAAAGAGAAGCTGTGAGTTAGTGAGAGACAGAGAAAGAGAAGCTGTGAGTGAAAGAGAGAGAGAGAAAGAGAAGCTGTGAGTGAGTGAGAGAGAGAGAGAAGCTGTGAGTGAGAGAGAGAGAAAAAGAGAAGCTGTGAGAGAGAGAAAGAGAGAAGCTGTGAGTGAGAGAGAGAGAGAAGATGTGAGTGAGAGAGAGAAAGTGAAGCTGTGAGTGAGAGAGAGAGAGAGAAAGAGAAGCTGTGAGTGAGAGAGAGAGAGAGATAAAGAGAAGATGTGAGTGAGAGAGAGAGAAAGAGAAGATGTGAGTGAGAGAGAGGGAGAAAGAGAAGCTGTGAGTGTGTGTGTGAGAGAAAGAGAATCTGTGAGTGAAAGAGAGAGAAGCTGCGAGTGAGTGAGATAAAGAGAGAGAGAAGCTGTGAGTGAGAGAGAGAGAAAGAGAAGCTGTGAGAGAGAGAGAGAGAAAGAGAAGCTGTGAGTGACAGAGAGAGATAAAGAGAAGCTGTGAGTGAGAAAGAGAGAGAAGCTGTGAGTGAGAGAGAGAGAGAAGATGTGAGTGAGAGAGAGAAAGGGAAACTGTGAGTGAGAGAGAGAGAGAGAAAGAGAAGCTGTGAGTTAGAGAGAGACAGAGAAAGAGAAGCTGTGAGTGAGAGAAGAGAGAGAGAAAGAGAAGCTGTGAGAGAGAGAGAGAAAGAGAAGCTGTGAGTGAGAGAGAGAGAAAGAGAAGCTGTGAATGAGAGAGAGAGAGAAAGAGAAGCTGTGAGTGAGAGAGAGAGAAAGAGAAGCTGTGAGTGAGAGAGAGGGAAAGAAGGAGAAGCTGTGAGTGAGAGAGAGAGGGAGAAAGAGAAACTGTGAGTGTGAGAGAGAGAAAGAGAACCTGTGAATGAGAGAGAGAAGCTGTGAGTGAGAGAGAGAGAGAAAGAGAAGATGTGAGTGAGAGAGAGAGAGAAAGAGAAGATGTGAGTGAGAGAGAGAGAGAAAGAGAAGCTGTGAGAGAGAGAGAGAAGCTGTGAGAGAGAGAGATATGCTGTGAGGGAGAGAGAGAGAAGCTGTGAGTGAGAGAGAGAGAGAAAGACAAGCTGTGTGAGAGAGAGAGAAAGAGAAGCTGTGAGTGAGTGAGAGAGAGAGAAGATGTGAGTGAGAGAGAGAAGCTGTGAGTGTGAGAGGGAGAGATAAAGAGAAGCTGTGAGTGAGAGAGAGAGAGAAAGAGAAGCTGGGAGTGTGTGAGAGAGAAAGAGAAGCTGTGTGAGAAAGAGAGAGAAGCTGTGAGAGAGAGAGAGAAGCTGTGAGTGAGAGAGACAGAAAGAAAGAGAAGCTGTGAGTGAGAGAGAGCAAGAGAAGCTGTGAGTTAGAGAGAGACAGAGAAAGAGAAGCTGTGAGTGAGAAAAAGAGAGAAGCTGTGAGTGAGAGAGAGAGAGAGAAAGAGAAGATGTGAGTGAGAGAGAGAAAGAGAAACTGCGAGTAAGAGAGAGAGAGAGAAAGAGAAGCTGTGAGTGAGAGAGAAAGTGAGAAAGAGAAGCTGTGAGAGAGAGAGAGAGAGAAGCTGTGAGTGAGAGAGAGAGAGAGAAAGAGAAGCTGTGAGTGAGAGAGAGAAAAAGAGAAGCTGTGAGTGAGAGAGAGAGAGGCTGTGAGTGAGAGAGTGGGAGAAGCTGTGTGTGTGTGATAGAGAGAGAGAAGCTGTGAGTGAGAGAGAGAGAAAGAAAGAGAAGCTGTGAGTGTGTGAGAGAGAAAGAGAAGCTGTGTGAGAAAGAGAGAGAAGCTGTGAGAGAGAGAGAGAAGCTGTGAGTGAGAGAGACAGAAAGAAAGAGAAGCTGTGAGTGAGAGAGAGAGAGCAAGAGAAGCTGTGAGTTAGAGAGAGACAGAGAAAGAGAAGCTGTGAGTGAGAAAAAGAGAGAAGCTGTGAGTGAGAGAGAGAGAGAGAGAAAGAGAAGATGTGAGTGAGAGAGAGAAAGAGAAACTGCGAGTAAGAGAGAGAAAGAGAAAGAGAAGCTGTGAGTGTGAGAGAGAGTGAGAAAGAGAAGCTGTGAGAGAGAGAGAGAGAAGCTGTGTGAGAGAGAGAGAGAGAAAGAGAAGCTGTGAGTGAGAGAGAGAGAAAGAGAAGCTGTGAGTGAGAGAGAGAGAGGCTGTGAGTGAGAGAGTGGGAGAAGCTGTGTGTGTGTGATAGAGAGAGAGAAGCTGTGAGTGAGAGAGAGAGAAAGAAAGAGAAGCTGTGAGTGTGAGAGAGAAGCTGTGAGTGAGAGAGAGGGAGAAAGAGAAGCTGTGAGTGAGAGAGAGAAAGAGAAGCTGTGTGTGAGAGAGAGAGAGAGAAAGAGAAGCTGTGAGTGAGAGAGAGAAGCTGTGAGTGAGTGAGAGAGAAAGAGAAGCTGTGAGAGAGAGAGAAGCTGTGAGTGAGAGAGAGAGAGATAAATAGAAGCTGTGAGTTAGAGAGAGACAGAGAAAGAGAAGCTGTGAGTGAGAGAGAGAGGGAGAGCTGTGAGTGAGAAAGAGAGAGAAGCTGTGAGTGAGAGAGAGAGAAAGAGAAGATGTGAGTGAGAGAGAAAGAGAAGCTGTGAGTGAGAAGAGAGAGAGAAGCTGTGAGTGAGAGAGAGAGGGAGAAACAGAAGCTGTGAGTGAGAGAGAGAGAGAGAGAAAGAGAAGCTGTGAGTGAGAGAGAGAGAGAGAAGATGTGAGTGAGAGAGTGAGAGAGAGAAAGAGGTGTGAGTGAGAGAGAGAGAGAGAAACAGAAGCTGTGAGTGAGAGAGAGAATGAAAGAGAAGCTGTGACTGAGAGTGAGAGATAAAGACAAGCTGTGAGTTAGAGAGAGACAAAGATAAGTTGTGAGTGAGATAGAGAGAGAGTAGCTATGAGTGAGAAAGAGAGAGAAGCTGTGAGTGAGAGAGAGAGATAGAAAGAGAAGATGTGAGTGAGAGAGAGAAAGAGAAACTGTGAGTGAGAGAGAGAGAAAGAAAGAGAAGCTGTGAGTGAGAGAGAGATAAAGAGAAGCTGTAAGTTAGAGAGAGACAGAGAAAGAGAAGCTGTGAGTGAGAAAGAGAGAGAAGCTGTGAGTGAGAGAGAGAGAGAAAGCTGTGAGTGTTAGAGAGAAAGACATGCTGTGAGTGAGAGAGAGAGAGAGAGACAGAGAAGCTGTGAGTGAGAGAGAGAAAAAGAGAAGCTGTGAGTTAGAGAGAGACAGAGGAAGATATGCTGTGAGTGAGAGAGAGAGAGAAAGAGAACCTGTGAATGAGAGAGAGAAGCTGTGAGTGAGAGAGAGAGAGAGAAAGAGAAGATGTGAGTGAGAGAGAGAGAGAAAGAGAAGATGTGAGTGAGAGAGAGAGAGAGAAAGAGAAGCTGTGAGTGAGAGAGAGAGAGAGAGAAGCTGTGAGAGAGAGAGAGATATGCTGTGAGGGAGAGAGAGAGAAGCTGTGAGTGAGAGAGAGAGAGAAAGACAAGCTGTGTGTGTGTGAGAGAAAGAGAAGCTGTGAGTGAGTGAGAGAGAGAGAAGATGTGAGTGAGAGAGAGAAGCTGTGAGTGTGAGAGAGAGAGAAAGAGAAGCTGAGAGTGAGAGAGAGAGAAAGAGAAGGTGTGTGAGAAAGAGAGAGAAGCTGTGAGAGAGAGAGAGAAGCTGTGAGTGAGAGAGACAGAAAGAAAGAGAAGCTGTGAGTGAGAGAGTGATAAAGAGAAGCTGTAAGTTAGAGAGAGACAGAGAAAGAGAAGCTTTGAGTGAGAAAGAGAGAGAAGCTGTGAGTGAGAGAGAGAGAGAAAGCTGTGAGTGTTAGAGAGAAAGACATGCTGTGAGTGAGAGAGAGAGAGAGAGAGAGAAGCTGTGAGTTAGAGAGAGACAGAGGAAGATATGCTGTGTGTGATAGAGAGAGAGAGAAAGAGAACCTGTGAATGAGAGAGAGAAGCTGTGAGTGAGAGAGAGAGAAAGAGAAGATGTGAGTGAGAGTGAGAGAGAAAGAGAAGATGTGAGTGAGAGAGAGAGAGAGAAAGAGAAGCTGTGAGTGAGAGAGAGAGAGAGAAGCTGTGTGAGAGAGAGAGATATGCTGTGAGGGAGAGAGAGAGAAGCTGTGAGTGAGAGAGAGAGAGAAAGACAAGCTGTGTGTGTGAGAGAGAAAGAGAAGCTGTGAGTGAGTGAGAGAGAGAAGATGTGAGTGAGAGAGAGAAGCTGTGAGTGTGAGAGAGAGAGATAAAGAGAAGCTGTGAGTGAGAGAGAGAGAGAAAGAGAAGCTGGGAGTGAGAGAGAGAGAAAGAGAAGGTGTGTGAGAAAGAGAGAGAAGCTGTGAGAGAGAGAGAGAAGCTGTGAGTGAGAGAGACAGAAAGAAAGAGAAGCTGCGAGTGAGAGAGAGAGAAAGAGAAGCTGTGTGAGAGGGAGAGAGAAAGAGAAGCTGTGAGTGAGAGAGAGAGAGAAAGAAAAGCTGTGAATTAGAGAGAGACAGAGAAAGAGAAGCTGTGAGTGAGAAAGAGAGAGAAGCTGTGAGTGAGAGAGAGAGAGAAAGAGAAGCTGTGAGTGAGAGAGAGAGAAAGTGAAGCTGTGAGTGAGAGAGAGAGGCTGTGAGTGAGAGAGTGGGAGACGCTGTGTGTGTGTGATAGAGAGAGAGAAGCTGTGAGTGAGAGAGAGAGAAAGAAAGAGAAGCTGTGAGTGTGAGAGAGAAGCTGTGAGTGAGAGAGAGAGAGAGAAAGAGAAGCTGTGAGTGAGAGAGAGAGAAAGAGAAGCTGTGAGTGAGCGAGAGAGAGGCTGTGAGTGAGAGAGTGGGAGAAGCTGTGTGTGTGTGATAGAGAGAGAGAAGCTGTGAGTGAGAGAGAGAGAAAGAAAGAGAAGCTGTGAGTGTGAGAGAGAAGCTGTGAGAGAGAAGCTGTGAGAGAGAGAGAAGCTGTGAGTGAGAGAGAGAGATAAATAGAAGCTGTGAGTTAGAGAGAGACAGAGAAAGAGAAGCTGTGAGTGAGAGAGAGAGAGAGCTGTGAGTGAGAAAGAGAGAGAAGCTGTGAGTGAGAGAGAGAGAAAGAGAAGATGTGAGTGAGAGAGAAAGAGAAGCTGTGAGTGAGAGAGAGAGACAGAAAGAAAGAGAAGCTGTGACTTAGAGAGAGATAAAGACTAGCAGTGAGTTAGAGAGAGACAGAGAAAGAGAAGCTGTGAGTGAGAGAGAGAGAGCGAGAAGCTGTGAGAGAGAAAGAGAGAGAAGCTGTGAGTGAGAGAGAGAGAGAGAAAGAGAAGATGTGAGTGAGAGAGAGAAAGAAAAACTGTGAGTGAGAGAGAGAGAGAGAAAGAAAGAGAAGCTGTAAGTGAGGGAGAGAAATAAAGAGAAGCTGTGAGTTAGAGAGAGACAGAGAAAGAGAAGATGTGAGTGAGAGAGAGAGAGAGAAAGAGAAGCTGTGAGTGAGAGAGAGAGAAAGAGAAGCTGTGAGAGAGAGAGAGAGAAGCTGTGAGTGAGAGAGAAAGACACGCTGTGAGTGAGAGAGAGAGAGAAAGAGAAGCTGTGAGTGAGAGAGAGAAAAACAGAAGCTGTGAGTTAGAGAGAGACAGAGAAAGAGAAGCTGTGAGTGAGAGAAGAGAGAGAGAAAGAGAAGCTGTGAGTGAGAGAGAGAAAGGGAAAGAGAAGCTGTGAGTGAGAGAGAGAGAGAAAGAGAAGCTGTGAGTGAGAGAGAGAGAGAAAGGGAAGCTGTGAGTGAGAGAGAGAGAAATAGAAGCTGTGAGTGAGAGAGAGAGGGAAAGAAAGAGAAGCTGTGAGTGAGAGAGAAAGAGAAGCTGTGAGTGAGAGAGAGAGAGAAACAGAAGCTGTGAGTGAGAGAGAGATATGCTGTGAGAGAGAGAGAGAAAGAGAGAAGCTGTGAGTGAGATAGAGAGAGAGAAAGAGAAGCTGTGAGTAAGAGAGAGAGAGAATCTGTGAGTGCGTGAGAGAGAGTGAGAGAGAAGCTCTGAGTGAGAGAGAGTGAAAGAGAAGCTGTGAGTGAGAGAGAGAGAGAATCTGTGAGTGAGGGAGAGATAAAGAGAAGCTGTGAGTTAGAGAGAGACAGAGAAAGAGAAGCTGTGAGTGAAAGAGAGAGAGAGAAAGAGAAGCTGTGAGTGAGGGAGAGATAAAGAGAAGCTGTGAGTTAGAGAGAGACAGAGGAAGATATGCTGTGTGTGAGAGAGAGAGAGAAAGAGAACCTGCGAATGAGAGAGAGAAGCTGTGAGTGAGAGAGAGAGAGAAAGAGAAGATGTGAGTGAGAGAGAGAGAGAAAGAGAAGATGTGTGAGAGAGAGAGAGAGAGAGAAAGAGAAGCTGTGAGTGAGATAGAGAGAGAGAAGCTGTGTGTGAGAGAGATATGCTGTGAGGGAGAGAGAGAGAAGCTGTGAGTGAGAGAGAGAGAGAAAGACAAGCTGTGTGTGACAGAGAGAAAGAGAAGCTGTGAGTGAGTGAGAGAGAGAGAAGATATGAGTGAGAGAGAAAAGCTGTGAGTTAGAGAGAGAGAGATAAAGAGGAGCTGTGAGTGAGAGAGAGAGAGAAAGAGAAGCTGGGAGTGAGAGAGAGAGAAAGAGAAGGTGTGTGAGAAAGAGAGAGAAGCTGTGAGAGAGAGAGAGAAGCTGTGAGTGAGAGAGACAGAAAGAAAGAGAAGCTGTGAGTGAGAGAGAGAGAAAGAGAAGCTGTGTGAGAGGGAGAGAGAAAGAGAAGCTGTGAGTGAGAGAGAGAGAAAGAGAAGCTGTGAGATAGAGAGAGACAGAGAAAGAGAAGCTGTGAGTGAGAAAGAGAGAGAAGCTGTGAGTGAGAGAGAGAGAGAAAGAGAAGCTGTGAGTGAGAGAGAGAGAAAGAGAAGCTGTGAGTGAGAGAGAGAGAGGCTGTGAGTGAGACAGTGGGAGAAGCTGTGTGTGTGTGATAGAGAGAGAGAAGCTGTGAGTGAGAGAGAGAGAGAAAGAAAGAGAAGCTGTGAGTGTGAGAGAGAAGCTGTGAGTGAGAGAGAGAGAGAGAAAGAGAAGCTGTGAGTGAGAGAGAGAGAAAGAGAAGCTGTGAGTGAGAGAGAGAGAGGGTGTGAGTGAGAGAGTGGGAGAAGCTGTGTGTGTGTGATAGAGAGATAGAAGCTGTGAGTGAGAGAGAGAGAAAGAAAGAGAAGCTGTGAGTGTGAGAGAGAAGCTGTGAGTGAGAGAGAGAGAAAGAGAAGCTGTGAGTGAGTGAGAGAGAAAGAGAAGCTGTGAGTGAGAGAGAGAGAGAGAAAGAGAAGCTGTGAGTGAGAGAGAGAGAAGCTGTGAGTGAGTGAGAGAGAAAGAGAAGCTGTGAGAGAGAGAGAAGCTGTGAGTGAGAGAGAGAGATAAATAGAAGCTGTGAGTTAGAGAGAGACAGAGAAAGAGAAGCTGTGAGTGAGAGAGAGAGAGAGAGAGCTGTGAGTGAGAAAGAGAGAGAAGCTGTGAGTGAGAGAGAGAGAAAGAGAAGATGTGAGTGAGAGAGAAAGAGAAGCTGTGAGTGAGAGAGAGAGACAGAAAGAAAGAGAAGCTGTGACTTAGAGAGAGATAAAGACTAGCGGTGAGTTAGAGAGAGACAGAGAAAGAGAAGCTGTGAGTGAGAGAGAGAGAGAGAGAAGCTGTGAGAGAGAAAGAGAGAGAAGCTGTGAGTGAGAGAGAGAGAGAGAAAGAGAAGATGTGAGTGAGAGAGAGAGAAAGAAAAACTGTGAGTGAGAGAGAGAGAGAAAGAAAGAAAGAAAGAGAAGCTGTAAGTGAGGGAGAGAAATAAAGAGAAGCTGTGAGTTAGAGAGAGACAGAGAAAGAGAAGCTGTGAGTGAGAGAGAGAGAGAGAAAGAGAAGCTGTCAGTGAGAGAGAGAGAAAGAGAAGCTGTGAGTGAGAGAGAGAAAGAGAAGCTGTGAGTGAGAGAGAGAAAAACAGAAGCTGTGAGTTAGAGAGAGACAGAGAAAGAGAAGCTGTGAGTGAGAGAAGAGAGAGAGAAAGAGAAGCTGTGAGTGAGAGAGAGAAAGGGAAAGAGAAGCTGTGAGTGAGAGAGAGAGAGAAAGAGAAGCTGTGAGTGAGAGAGAGAGAAAGAGAAGCTGTGAGTGAGAGAGAGAGAAAGAGAAGCTATGAGTGAGAGAGAGAGGGAAAGAAAAAGTAGCTGTGAGTGAGAGAGAAAGAGAAGCTGTGAGTGAGAGAGAGAGAGAAACAGAAGCTGTGAGTGAGAGAGAGAGATATGCTGTGAGAGAGAGAGAGAGAAAGAAAGAGAAGCTGTGAGTAAGAGAGAGAGAGAGAATCTGTGAGTGCGTGAGAGAGAGTGAGAGAGAAGCTGTGAGTGAGAGAGAGTGAAAGAGAAGCTGTGAGTGAGAGAGAGAGAGAGAAAGAGAAGCTGTGAGTGAGGGAGAGATAAAGAGAAGCTGTGAGTTAGTGAGAGACAGAGAAAGAGAAGCTGTGAGTGAAAGAGAGAGAGAGAAAGAGAAGCTGTGAGTGAGTGAGAGAGAGAGAGAAGCTGTGAGTGAGAGAGAGAGAGAAAGAGAAGCTGTGAGAGAGAGAAAGAGAGAAGCTGTGAGTGAGAGAGAGAGAGAAGATGTGAGTGAGAGAGAGAAAGTGAAGCTGTGAGTGAGAGAGAGAGAGAGAAAGAGAAGCTGTGAGTGAGAGAGAGAGAGAGATAAAGAGAAGATGTGAGTGAGAGAGAGAGAAAGAGAAGATGTGAGTGAGAGAGAGGGAGAAAGAGAAGCTGTGAGTGTGTGTGTGAGAGAAAGAGAATCTGTGAGTGAAAGAGAGAGAAGCTGCGAGTGAGTGAGATAAAGAGAGAGAGAAGCTGTGAGTGAGAGAGAGAGAAAGAGAAGCTGTGAGAGAGAGAGAGAGAAAGAGAAGCTGTGAGTGACAGAGAGAGATAAAGAGAAGCTGTGAGTGAGAAAGAGAGAGAAGCTGTGAGTGAGAGAGAGAGAGAAGATGTGAGTGAGAGAGAGAAAGGGAAACTGTGAGTGAGAGAGAGAGAGAGAAAGAGAAGCTGTGAGTTAGAGAGAGACAGAGAAAGAGAAGCTGTGAGTGAGAGAAGAGAGAGAGAAAGAGAAGCTGTGAGAGAGAGAGAGAAAGAGAAGCTGTGAGTGAGAGAGAGAGAAAGAGAAGCTGTGAATGAGAGAGAGAGAGAAAGAGAAGCTGTGAGTGAGAGAGAGAGAAAGAGAAGCTGTGAGTGAGAGAGAGGGAAAGAAGGAGAAGCTGTGAGTGAGAGAGAGAGGGAGAAAGAGAAACTGTGAGTGTGAGAGAGAGAAAGAGAACCTGTGAATGAGAGAGAGAAGCTGTGAGTGAGAGAGAGAGAGAAAGAGAAGATGTGAGTGAGAGAGAGAGAGAAAGAGAAGATGTGAGTGAGAGAGAGAGAGAAAGAGAAGCTGTGAGAGAGAGAGAGAAGCTGTGAGAGAGAGAGATATGCTGTGAGGGAGAGAGAGAGAAGCTGTGAGTGAGAGAGAGAGAGAAAGACAAGCTGTGTGAGAGAGAGAGAAAGAGAAGCTGTGAGTGAGTGAGAGAGAGAGAAGATGTGAGTGAGAGAGAGAAGCTGTGAGTGTGAGAGGGAGAGATAAAGAGAAGCTGTGAGTGAGAGAGAGAGAGAAAGAGAAGCTGGGAGTGTGTGAGAGAGAAAGAGAAGCTGTGTGAGAAAGAGAGAGAAGCTGTGAGAGAGAGAGAAGCTGTGAGTGAGAGAGACAGAAAGAAAGAGAAGCTGTGAGTGAGAGAGAGCAAGAGAAGCTGTGAGTTAGAGAGAGACAGAGAAAGAGAAGCTGTGAGTGAGAAAAAGAGAGAAGCTGTGAGTGAGAGAGAGAGAGAGAAAGAGAAGATGTGAGTGAGAGAGAGAAAGAGAAACTGCGAGTAAGAGAGAGAGAGAGAAAGAGAAGCTGTGAGTGAGAGAGAAAGTGAGAAAGAGAAGCTGTGAGAGAGAGAGAGAGAGAAGCTGTGAGTGAGAGAGAGAGAGAGAAAGAGAAGCTGTGAGTGAGAGAGAGAAAAAGAGAAGCTGTGAGTGAGAGAGAGAGAGGCTGTGAGTGAGAGAGTGGGAGAAGCTGTGTGTGTGTGATAGAGAGAGAGAAGCTGTGAGTGAGAGAGAGAGAAAGAAAGAGAAGCTGTGAGTGTGTGAGAGAGAAAGAGAAGCTGTGTGAGAAAGAGAGAGAAGCTGTGAGAGAGAGAGAGAAGCTGTGAGTGAGAGAGACAGAAAGAAAGAGAAGCTGTGAGTGAGAGAGAGAGAGCAAGAGAAGCTGTGAGTTAGAGAGAGACAGAGAAAGAGAAGCTGTGAGTGAGAAAAAGAGAGAAGATGTGAGTGAGAGAGAGAGAGAGAGAAAGAGAAGATGTGAGTGAGAGAGAGAAAGAGAAACTGCGAGTAAGAGAGAGAAAGAGAAAGAGAAGCTGTGAGTGTGAGAGAGAGTGAGAAAGAGAAGCTGTGAGAGAGAGAGAGAGAAGCTGTGTGAGAGAGAGAGAGAGAAAGAGAAGCTGTGAGTGAGAGAGAGAGAAAGAGAAGCTGTGAGTGAGAGAGAGAGAGGCTGTGAGTGAGAGAGTGGGAGAAGCTGTGTGTGTGTGATAGAGAGAGAGAAGCTGTGAGTGAGAGAGAGAGAAAGAAAGAGAAGCTGTGAGTGTGAGAGAGAAGCTGTGAGTGAGAGAGAGGGAGAAAGAGAAGCTGTGAGTGAGAGAGAGAAAGAGAAGCTGTGTGTGAGAGAGAGAGAGAGAAAGAGAAGCTGTGAGTGAGAGAGAGAAGCTGTGAGTGAGTGAGAGAGAAAGAGAAGCTGTGAGAGAGAGAGAAGCTGTGAGTGAGAGAGAGAGAGATAAATAGAAGCTGTGAGTTAGAGAGAGACAGAGAAAGAGAAGCAGTGAGTGAGAGAGAGAGGGAGAGCTGTGAGTGAGAAAGAGAGAGAAGCTGTGAGTGAGAGAGAGAGAAAGAGAAGATGTGAGTGAGAGAGAAAGAGAAGCTGTGAGTGAGAAGAGAGACAGAAAGAAAGAGAAGCTGTGACTTAGAGAGAGATAAAGACTAGCGGTGAGTTAGAGAGAGACAGAGAAAGAGAAGCTGTGAGTGAGTGAGAGAGAGCGAGAAGCTGTGAGATAGAAAGAGAGAGAAGCTGTGAGTGTGAGAGAGAGAGAGAAAGAGAAGATGTGAGTGAGAGAGAGAGAAAGAAAAACTGTGAGTGAGAGCGAGAGAGAAAGAAAGAGAAGCTGTAAGTGAGGGAGAGAGATAAAGAGAAGCTGTGAGTTAGAGAGAGACAGAGAAAGAGAAGCTGTGAGTGAGAGAGAGAGAGAGAGAGAAAGAGAAGCTGTGAGTGAGAGAGAGAGAAAGAGAAGCTGTGAGTGAGAGAGAGAGAAACAGAAGCTGTGAGTGAGAGAGAGACAGAGAAAGTGAAGCTGTGAGTGAGAGAAGAGAGAGAGAAAGAGAAGCTGTGAGTGAGAGAGAGAAAGGGAAAGAGAAGCTGTGAGTGAGAGAGAGAGAGAAAGAGAAGCTGTGAGTGAGAGAGAGAGAGAAAGAGAAGCTGTGAGTGAGAGAGAGAGAAAGAGAAGCTGTGAGTGAGAGAGAGAGGGAAAGAAAGAGAAGCTGTGAGTGAGAGAGAAAGAGAAGGTGTGAGTGAGAGAGAGAGAGAAACAGAAGCTGTGAGTGAGAGAGAGATATGCTGTGAGTGAGAGAGAGAGAGAGAAGCTGTGAGTGAGATAGAGAGAGAGAAAGAGAAGCTGTGAGTAAGAGAGAGAGAGAGAATCTGTGAGTGTGTGTGAGAGAGAGAGAAGCTGTGAGTGAGAGAGAGTGAAAGAGAAGCTGTGAGTGAGAGAGAGAGAAAGAGAAGCTGTGAGTGAGAGAGAGAGAGAAGATTTGAGTGAGAGAGAGAAAGAGAAACTGTGAGTGAGAGAGAGAGAGAGAAAGAGAAGCTGTGAGTTAGAGAGAGACAGAGAAAGAGAAGCTGTGAGTGAGAGAAGAGAGAGAGAAAGAGAAGCTGTGAGTGAGAGAGAGAAAGAGAAGCTGTGAGTGAGAGTGTGAGTGAGAGAGAGAGAAAGAGAAGCTGTGAGAGAGAGAGAAAGAGAAGCTGTGAGTGAGAGAGAGAGAGAAAGAGAAGCTGTGAGTGAGAGAGAGGGAAAGAAGGAGAAGCTGTGAGTGAGAGAGAGAGGGAGAATGAGAAGCTGTGAGTGAGAGAGAGAGAAAGTGAAGCTGTGAGTGAGAGAGAGAGATATGCTGTGAGTGAGAGAGAGAGAGAGAGAAGCTGTGAGTGAGATAGAGAGAGAAAGAGAAGCTGTGAGTAAGAGAGAGAAAGAAGCTGTGAGTGCGTGAGAGAGAGCGAGAGAGAAGCTGTGAGTGAGAGAGAGTGAAAGAGAAGCTGTGAATGAGAGAGAGAGATAGAGAAAGAGAAGCTGTGAGTGAGGGAGAGATAAAGAGAAGCTGTGAGTTAGAGAGAGACAGAGAAAGAGAAGCTGTGAGTAAAAGAGAGAGAGAGAAAGAGAAGCTGTGAGTGAGTGAGTGAGAGAGAGAGAAGCTGTGAGTGAGAGAGAGAGAGAAAGAGAAGCTGAGAGAGAGAGAGAAAGGGAAAGAGAAGCTGTGAGTGAGAGAGAGAGAGAAAGAGAAGCTGTGAGTGAGAGAGAGAGAGAAAGAGAAGCTGTGAGTGAGAGAGAGAGAAAGAGAAGCTGTGAGTCAGAGAGAGAGGGAAAGAAAGAGAAGCAGTGAGTGAGAGAGAAAGAGAAGCTGTGAGTGAGAGAGAGAGAGAAACAGAAGCTGTGAGTGAGAGAGAGATATGCTGTGAGTGAGTGAGAGAGAGAGAAGCTGTGAGTGAGATAGAGAGAGAGAAAGAGAAGATGTGAGTAAGAGAGAGACAGAGAAGCTGTGAGTGCGTGAGAGAGAGTGAGAGAGAAGCTGTGAGTGAGAGAGAGTGAAAGAGAAGCTGTGAGTGAGAGAGAGAGAGAAAGAGAAGCTGTGAGTGAGGGAGAGATAAAGAGAAGCTGTGAGTTAGGGAGAGACAGAGAAAGAGAAGCTGTGAGTGAAAGAGAGAGAGAGAAAGAGAAGCTGTGAGAGAGAGAAAGAGAGAGAAGCTGTGAGTGAGACAGAGAGAGAGAAGATGTGAGTGCGAGAGAGAAAGTGAAGCTGTGAGTGAGAGAGAGAGAGAAAGAGAAGCTGTGAGTGAGAGAGAGAGAGATAAAGAGAAGATGTGTGTGAGAGAGAGAGAAAGAGAAGATGTGAGTGAGAGAGAGGGAGAAAGAGAAGCTGTGAGTGTGTGGGAGAGAGAAAGAGAATCTGTCAGTGAAAGAGAGAGAAGCTGTGAGTGAGTGTGATAAAGAGAGAGAGAAGCTGTGAGTGAGAGAGAGAGAAAGAGAAGCTGTGAGAGAGAGAGAGAGAAAGAGAAGCTGTGAGTGACAGAGAGAGAGATAAAGAGAAGCTGTGTGTTAGAGAGACAGAGAAAGAGAAGCTGTGAGTGAGAAAGAGAGAGAAGCTGTGAGTGTGAGAGAGAGAGAAGATGTGAGTGAGAGAGAGAAAGAGAAACTGTGAGTGAGAGAGAGAGAGAAAGAGAAGCTGTGAGTTAGAGAGAGACAGAGAAAGAGAAGCTGTGAGTGAGAGAAGAGAGAGAGAAAGAGAAGCTGTGAGTGAGAGAGAGAAAGAGAAGCTGTGAGTGAGAGAGAGAGAAAGAGAAGCTGTGAGTGAGAGAGAGAGAGAAAGAGAAGCTGTGAGTGAGAGAGAGAGAGAAAGAGAAGCTGTGAGTGAGAGAGAGGGAAAGAAGGAGAAGCTGTGAGTGAGAGAGAGAGGGAGAAAGAGAAGCTGTGAGTGAGAGAGAGAGAAAGAGAAGCTGTGAGTGAGAGAGAGATATGCTGTGAGTGAGAGAGAGAGAGAAGCTGTGAGTGATATATATAGAGAGAAAGAGAAGCTGTGAGTAAGAGAGAGAGAGAGAGAAGCTGTGAGTGCGTGACAGAGAGCGAGAGAGAAGCTGTGAGTGAGAGAGAGTGAAAGAGAAGCTGTGATTGAGAGAGATAGAGAAAGAGAAGCTGTGAGTGAGGGAGAGATAAAGAGAAGCTGTGAGTTAGAGAGAGACAGAGAAAGAGAAGCTGTGAGTGAAAGAGAGAGAGAGAAAGAGAAGCTGTGAGTGAGTGAGTGAGAGAGAGAGAAGCTGTGAGTGAGAGAGAGAGAGAAAGAGAAGCTGTGTGAGAGAGAGAAAGAGAGAGAGAAGCTGTGATTGAGAGAGAGAGAGAGAAGATGTGAGTGAGAGAGAGAAAGTGAAGCTGTGAGTGAGAGAGAGAGAGAAAGAGAAGATGTGAGTGAGAGAGAGAGAGAAAGAGAAGATGTGAGTGTGAGAGAGAGAAAGAGAAGCTGTGAGTGAGAGAGAGAGAAAGAAAGAGAAGCTGTGAATGAGAGAGAGAAAAAGAAAGAGATCTGTGAGTGAGTGAGAGAGAAGCTCTGAGTGAGAGGGAGAGAGAGAGAGAAGCTGTGAGTGACAGAGAGAGAAAGAGAAGCTGTGAGTGAGAGAGAGAGAGAGAGAGAAGCTGTGAGTATGAGAGAGAGAGATGAAGTGTGTGAGAGAGAGAGAAACTGTGAGAGAGAGAAAGAGACTGAGAGAGAATGAGAGAGAGAGAAAGAGAAGCTGTGAGTGTGAGAGAGAGAAAGAGAAGCTGTGAGTGAGAGTGAGAGAGAGAGAGAGAAGCTGTGACAGAGAGAGAGAGTAAAAGAGAGGCTGTGAGTGAGAGAGAGAGTAAGAAAGAAGAAGCTGTGAGTGAGAGATAGAGAGAAAGAGAAGCTGTGGGAGAGAGAAAAAGAAGCTGTGAGTGAGAGAGAGAGAAAGAGAAGCTGTGAGTAAGAGAGAGAGAGAGAGAAAGAGAAGCTGTGAGTGGGAGAGAGAGAGAAAGAGAAGCTGTGTGTGAGAGAGAGAGAAAGAGAAGCTGTGGGTGAGAGAGAGAGAGAGAGAAAGAGAATCTGTGATTGAGAGAGAGATAAAGAGAAGCTGTGAGTTAGAGAGAGACAGAGAAAGAGAAGCTTTGAGTGAGAGAGAGAGAGAAAGAGAAGATGTGAGTGAGAGAGAGAGTAAGAGAAGCTGTGAGTGAGAGAGAGACAGAAGCTGTGAGTGAGAGAGTGAGGGAGTAAGAGAAGCTGTGAGTGAGAGAGAGAGAGAAAGAAAAGCTGTGAGTGAGTGAGAGAAGCTGTGAGTGAGAGAGAGAGAAAGAGAAGCTGTGAGTGAGAGAGAGAGAAGGTGTGAGGAGAGAGTGAGAGAAGATGTGAGTGTGAGAGAGAAAGAGAAAGAGAAGCTTTGAGTGAGTGAGAGAGAGAGATAAAGAGAAGCTGTGAGTGATAGAGAGAGATAAAGAGAAGCTGTGAGTGAGAGAGAGAGAAGCTGTGAGTGAGAGAGAGAGAGAGAAAGAGAAGCTGTGAGTGAGAGAGAGAAGCTGTGAGTGAGAGAGATAGAAGCTGTGAGTGAGAGAGAAAGAAAGAAAGAGAAAATGTGAGTGAGAGAGAAAGAGAAGATGTGAGTGAGAGAGACAGAGAGAAAGAGAAGCTGTGAGTGAGAGAGAGAGAGAAAGAGAAGCTGTGAGTGAGAGAGAGAGAGAAGCTGTGAGTGAGAGAGAGAGAGGGAGAAAAAGAAGCTGTGAGTGAGAGAGAGAGAGGGAAGATGTGAGTGAGAGAGTGAGAGAGAGAAAGAGGTGTGAGTGAGAGAGAGAGAGAAGCTGTGAGTGAGAGAGAGAATGAAAGAGAAGCTGTGACTGAGAGTGAGAGATAAAGACAAGCTGTGAGTTAGAGAGAGACAGAGAAAGATAAGTTGTGAGTGAGATAGAGAGAGTAGCTCTGAGTGAGAAAGAGAGAGAAGCTGTGAGTGAGAGAGAGAGATAGAAAGAGAAGATGTGAGTGAGAGAGAGAAAGAGAAACTGTGAGTGAGAGAGAGATAAAGAGAAGCTGTAAGTTAGAGAGAGACAGAGAAAGAGAAGCTGTGAGTGAGAAAGAGAGAGAAGCTGTGAGTGAGAGAGAGAGAGAAAGACAAGCTGTGAGTGAGAGAGAGAAAGAGAAGCTGTGAGTGAGTGAGAGAGAGAGAAGATGTGAGTGAGAGAGAGAAGATGTGAGTGTGAGAGAGAGAGAGATAAAGAGAAGCTGTGAGTGAGAGAGAGAGAGAAAGAGAAGCTGGGAGTGAGAGAGAGAGAAAGAGAAGGTGTGTGAGAAAGAGAGAGAAGCTGTGAGAGAGAGAGAGAAGCTGTGAGTGAGAGAGACAGAAAGAAAGAGAAGCTGTGAGTGAGAGAGAGAGAAAGAGAAGCTGTGTGAGAGGGAGAGAGAAAGAGAAGCTGTGAGTTAGAGAGAGAAAGAGAAAGAGAAGCTGTGAGTGAGAAAGAGAGAGAAGCTGTGAGTGAGAGAGAGAGAGAAAGAGAAGCTGTGAGTGAGAGAGAGAGAAAGAGAAGCTGTGAGTGAGAGAGAGAGAGGCTGTGAGTGAGAGAGTGGGAGAAGCTGTGTGTGTGTGTTAGAGAGAGAGAAGCTGTGAGTGAGAGAGAGAGAAAGAAAGAGAAGCTGTGAGTGTGAGAGAGAAGCTGTGAGTGAGAGAGAGAGAGAGAAAGAGAAGCTGTGAGTGAGAGAGAGAGAAAGAGAAGCTGTGAGTGAGAGAGAGAGAGGCTGTGAGTGAGAGAGTGGGAGAAGCTGTGTGTGTGTGATAGAGAGAGAGAAGCTGTGAGTGAGAGAGAGAGAAAGAAAGAGAAGCTGTGAGTGTGAGAGAGAAGCTGTGAGTGAGAGAGAGAGAAAGAGCAGCTGTGAGTGAGTGAGAGAGAAAGAGAAGATGTGAGTGAGAGAGGGAGAGAGAAAGAGAAGCTGTGAGTGAGAGAGAGAGAAGCTGTGAGTGAGTGAGAGAGAAAGAGAAGCTGTGAGAGAGAGAGAAGCTGTGAGTGAGAGAGAGAGATAAATAGAAGCTGTGAGTTAGAGAGAGACAGAGAAAGAGAAGCTGTGAGTGAGAGAGAGAGAGAGCTGTGAGTGAGAAAGAGAGAGAAGCTGTGAGTGAGAGAGAGAGAAAGAGAAGATGTGAGTGAGAGAGAAAGAGAAGCTGTGAGTGAGAGAGAGAGACAGAAAGAAAGAGAAGCTGTGACTTAGAGAGAGATAAAGACTAGCGGTGAGTTAGAGAGAGACAGAGAAAGAGAAGCTGTGAGTGAGAGAGAGAGAGCGAGAAGCTGTGAGAGAGAAAGAGAGAGAAGCTGTGAGTGAGAGAGAGAGAGAGAAAGAGAAGCTGTGAGTGAGAGAGAGAGAAAGAGAAGCTGTGAGTGAGTGAGAGAGAGAGAAGCTGTGAGTGAGAGAGAAAGACACGCTGTGAGTGAGAGAGAGAGAGAAAGAGAAGCTGTGAGTGAGAGAGAGAAAAACAGAAGCTGTGAGTTAGAGAGAGACAGAGAAAGAGAAGCTGTGAGTGAGAGAAGAGAGAGAGAAAGAGAAGCTGTGAGTGAGAGAGAGAAAGGGAAACAGAAGCTGTGAGTGAGAGAGAGAGAGAAAGAGAAGCTGTGAGTGAGAGAGAGAGAGAAAGAGAAGCTGTGAGTGAGAGAGAGAGAAAGAGAAGCTGTGAGTGAGAGAGAGAGGGAAAGAAAGAGAAGCTGTGAGTGAGAGAGAAAGAGAAGCTGTGAGTGAGAGAGAGAGAGAGAAACAGAAGCTGTGAGTGAGAGAGAGAGATATGCTGTGAGTGAGAGAGAGAGAGAAAGAGAGAAGCTGTGAGTGAGATAGAGAGAGAGAAAGAGAAGCTGTGAGTAAGAGAGAGAGAGAGAATCTGTGAGTGCGTGAGAGAGAGTGAGAGAGAAGCTGTGAGTGAGAGAGAGTGAAAGAGAAGCTGTGAGTGAGAGAGAGAGAGAGAAAGAGAAGCTGTGAGTGAGGGAGAGATAAAGAGAAGCTGTGAGTTTGAGAGAGACAGAGAAAGAGATGCTGTGAGTGAAAGAGAGAGAGAGAAAGAGAAGATGTGAGTGAGTGAGTGAGAGAGAGAGAAGCTGTGAGTGAGAGAGAGAGAGAAAGAGAAGCTGTGAGAGAGAGAAAGAGAGAGAGAAGCTGTGAGTGAGAGAGAGAGAAGATGTGAGTGAGAGAGAAAGTGAAGCTGTGAGTGAGAGAGAGAGAGAGAAAGAGAAGCTGTGAGTAAGAGAGAGAGAGATAAAGAGAAGATGTGAGTGAGAGAGAGAAAGAGAAGATGTGAGTGAGAGAGAGGGAGAAAGAGAAGCTGTGAGTGTGTGTGAGAGAGAAAGAGAATCTGTGAGTGAAAGAGAGAAGCTGTGAGAGAGTGAGATAAAGAGAGAGAGAAGCTGTGAGTGAGAGAGAGAGAAAGAGAAGCTGTGAGAGAGAGAGAGAGAAAGAGAAGCTGTGAGTGACAGAGAGAGATAAAGAGAAGCTGTGAGTTAGAGAGAGACAGAGAAAGAGAAGCTGTGAGTGAGAAAGAGAGAGAAGCTGTGAGTGAGAGAGAGAGAGAAGATGTGAGTGAGAGAGAGAAAGAGAAACTGTGAGTGAGAGAGAGAGAGAAAGAGAAGCTGTGAGTTAGAGAGAGACAGAGAAAGAGAAGCTGTGAGTGAGAGAAGAGAGAGAGAAAGAGAAGCTGTGAGTGAGAGAGAAAAAGAGAACCTGTGAGTGAGAGAGAGAGAAAGAGAAGCTGTGAGTGAGAGAGAGAGAGAGAAAGAGAAGCTGTGAGTGAGAGAGAGAGAAAGAGAAGCTGTGAGTGAGAGAGAGGGAAAGAAGGAGAAGCTGTGAGTGAGAGAGAGAGGGAGAAAGAGATGCTGTGAGTGAGTGAGAGAGAAAGAGAACCTGTGAATGAGAGAGAGAAGCTGTGAGTGAGAGAGAGAGAGAAAGAGAAGCTGTGAGTGAGAGAGAGAGAGAAAGAGAAGCTGTGAGTGAGAGAGAGAGAAAGAGAAGCTGTGAGTGAGAGAGAGAGGGAAAGAAAGAGAAGCTGTGAGTGAGAGAGAAAGAGAAGCTGTGAGTGAGAGAGAGAGAGAGAAACAGAAGCTGTGAGTGAGAGAGAGATATGCTGTGAGTGAGAGAGAGAGAGAAAGAGAGAAGCTGTGAGTGAGATAGAGAGAGAGAAAGAGAAGCTGTGAGTAAGAGAGAGAGAGAGAATCTGTGAGTGCGTGAGAGAGAGTGAGAGAGAAGCTGTGAGTGAGAGAGAGTGAAAGAGAAGCTGTGAGTGAGAGAGAGAGAGAGAA
Organism: Bradypodion ventrale; assembly: GCA_035047345.1. Lineage (NCBI taxonomy): Eukaryota > Metazoa > Chordata > Lepidosauria > Squamata > Chamaeleonidae > Bradypodion > Bradypodion ventrale. The sequence goes on along the minus strand of JAWDJE010000018.1, from coordinate 6,077,876 downwards.
AGAGAAGCTGTGAGTGAGGGAGAGATAAAGAGAAGCTGTGAGTTTGAGAGAGACAGAGAAAGAGATGCTGTGAGTGAAAGAGAGAGAGAGAAAGAGAAGATGTGAGTGAGTGAGTGAGAGAGAGAGAAGCTGTGAGTGAGAGAGAGAGAGAAAGAGAAGCTGTGAGAGAGAGAAAGAGAGAGAGAAGCTGTGAGTGAGAGAGAGAGAAGATGTGAGTGAGAGAGAAAGTGAAGCTGTGAGTGAGAGAGAGAGAGAGAAAGAGAAGCTGTGAGTGAGAGAGAGAGAGATAAAGAGAAGATGTGAGTGAGAGAGAGAAAGAGAAGATGTGAGTGAGAGAGAGGGAGAAAGAGAAGCTGTGAGTGTGTGTGTGAGAGAAAGAGAATCTGTGAGTGAAAGAGAGAGAAGCTGTGAGTGAGTGAGATAAAGAGGGAGAGAAGCTGTGAGTGAGAGAGAGAGAAAGAGAAGCTGTGAGAGAGAGAGAGAGAGAAAGAGAAGCTGTGAGTGACAGAGAGAGATAAAGAGAAGCTGTGAGTTAGAGAGAGACAGAGAAAGAGAAGCTGTGAGTGAGAAAGAGAGAGAAGCTGTGAGTGAGAGAGAGAGAGAAGATGTGAGTGAGAGAGAGAAAGAGAAACTGTGAGTGAGAGAGAGAGAGAGAAAGAGAAGCTGTGAGTGTGTGTGAGAGAGAGAAGATGTGAGATAGATATATGCTGTGAGGGAGAGAGAGAGAAGCTGTGAGTGAGAGAGAGAGAGAGAAAGACAAGCTGTGTGTGTGAGAGAGAAAGAGAAGCTGTGAGTGAGTGAGAGAGAGAGAAGATGTGAGTGAGAGAGAGAAGCTGTGAGTGTGAGAGAGAGAGAGATAAAGAGAAGCTGTGAGTGAGAGAGAGAGAGAAAGAGAAGCTGGGAGTGTGTGAGAGAGAAAGAGAAGCTGTGTGAGAAAGAGAGAGAAGCTGTGAGAGAGAGAGAGAAGCTGTGAGTGAGAGAGACAGAAAGAAAGAGAAGCTGTGAGTGAGAGAGAGAGAAAGAGAAGCTGTGTGAGAGGGAGAGAGAAAGAGAAGCTGTGAGTGAGAGAGAGAGAGAAAGAGAAGCTGTGAGTTAGAGAGAGACAGAGAAAGAGAAGCTGTGAGTGAGAAAGAGAGAGAAGCTGTGAGTGAGAGAGAGAGAGAGAAAGAGAAGCTGTGAGTGAGAGAGAGAGAGAGAGAGAGAAGCTGTGAGTGAGAGAGAAAGACACGCTGTGAGTGAGAGAGAGAGAGAAAGAGAAGCTGTGAGTGAGAGAGAGAAAAACAGAAGCTGTGAGTTAGAGAGAGACAGAGAAAGAGAAGCTGTGAGTGAGAGAAGAGAGAGAGAAAGAGAAGCTGTGAGTGAGAGAGAGAAAGGGAAAGAGAAGCTGTGAGTGAGAGAGAGAGAGAAAGAGAAGCTGTGAGTGAGAGAGAGAGAGAAAGAGAAGCTGTGAGTGAGAGAGAGAGAAAGAGAAGCTGTGAGTGAGAGAGAGAGGGAAAGAAAGAGAAGCTGTGAGTGAGAGAGAAAGAGAAGCTCTGAGTGAGAGAGAGAGAGAAACAGAAGCTGTGAGTGAGAGAGAGAGATATGCTGTGAGTGAGAGAGAGAGAGAAAGAGAGAAGCTGTGAGTGAGATAGAGAGAGAGAAAGAGAAGCTGTGAGTAAGAGAGAGAGAGAGAATCTGTGAGTGCGTGAGAGAGAGTGAGAGAGAAGCTGTGAGTGAGAGAGAGTGAAAGAGAAGCTGTGAGTGAGAGAGAGAGAGAGAGAGAAAGAGAAGCTGTGAGTGAGGGAGAGATAAAGAGAAGCTGTGAGTTTGAGAGAGACAGAGAAAGAGATGCTGTGAGTGAAAGAGAGAGAGGGAAAGAGAAGATGTGAGTGAGTGAGTGAGTGAGAGAGAAGCTGTGAGTGAGAGAGAGAGAGAAAGAGAAGCTGTGAGAGAGAGAAAGAGAGAGAGAAGCTGTGAGTGAGAGAGAGAGAGAAGATGTGAGTGAGAGAGAGAAAGTGAAGCTGTGAGTGAGAGAGAGAGAGAGAAAGAGAAGCTGTGAGTGAGAGAGAGAGAGATAAAGAGAAGATGTGAGTGAGAGAGAGAGAAAGAGAAGATGTGAGTGAGAGAGAGGGAGAAAGAGAAGCTGTGTGTGTGAGAGAGAAAGAGAATCTGTGAGTGAAAGAGAGAGAAGCTGTGAGTGAGTGAGATAAAGAGAGAGAGAAGCTGTGAGTGAGAGAGAGAGAAAGAGAAGCTGTGAGAGAGAGAGAGAGAGAAAGAGAAGCTGTGAGAGAGAGAGATAAAGAGAAGCTGTGAGTTAGAGAGAGACAGAGAAAGAGAAGCTGTGAGTGAGAAAGAGAGAGAAGCTGTGAGTGAGAGAGAGAGAGAAGATGTGAGTGAGAGAGAGAAAGAGAAACTGTGAGTGAAAGAGAGAGAGAAAAAGAGAAGCTGTGAGTTAGAGAGAGACAAAGAGAAGCTGTGAGTGAGAGAAGAGAGAGAGAAAGAGAAGCTGTGAGTGAGAGAGAGAAAGAGAAGCTGTGAGTGAGAGAGAGAAAGAGAAGCTGTGAGTGAGAGAGAGAGAGAGAAAGAGAAGCTGTGAGTGAGAGAGAGAGAGAAAGAGAAGCTGTGAGTGAGAGAGAGGGAAAGAAGGAGAAGCTGTGAGTGAGAGAGAGAGGGAGAAAGAGAAGCTGTGAGTGAGTGAGAGAGAAAGAGAACCTGTGAATGAGAGAGAGAAGCTGTGAGTGAGAGAGAGAGAGAAAGAGAAGATGTGAGTGAGAGAGAGAGAGAAAGAGAAGATGTGAGTGAGAGAGAGAGAAAGAGAAGCTGTGAGTGAGAGAGAGAGAAGATGTGAGATAGATATATGCTGTGAGGGAGAGAGAGAGAAGCTGTGAGTGAGAGAGAGAGAGAAAGACAAGCTGTGTGTGAGAGAGAGAAAGAGAAGCTGTGAGTGAGTGAGAGAGAGAGAAGATGTGAGTGAGATAGAGAAGCTGTGAGTGTGAGAGAGAGAGATAAAGAGAAGCTGTGAGTGAGAGAGGGAGAGAAAGAGAAGCTGGGAGTGTGAGAGAGAGAAAGAGAAGCTGTGTGAGAAAGAGAGAGAAGCTGTGAGAGAGAGAAGCTGTGAGTGAGAGAGACAGAAAGAAAGAGAAGCTGTGAGTGAGAGAGAGAGAAAGAGAAGCTGTGTGAGAGGGAGAGAGAAAGAGAAGCTGTGAGTGAGAGAGAGAGAGAAAGAGAAGCTGTGAGTTAGAGAGAGAGAGAAAGAGAAGCTGTGAGTGAGAAAGAGAGAGAAGCTGTGAGTGAGAGAGAGAGAGAAAGAGAAGCTGTGAGTGAGAGAGAGAGAGAAAGAGAAGCTGTGAGTGAGAGAGAGAGAGAAAGAGAAGCTGTGAGTGAGAGAGAGAGAAAGAGAAGCTGTGAGTGAGAGAGAGAGGGAAAGAAAGAGAAGCTGTGAGTGAGATAGAAAGAGAAGCTGTGAGTGAGAGAGAGAGAGAGAAACAGAAACTGTGAGTGAGAGAGAGAGATATGCTGTGAGTGAGAGAGAGAGAGAAAGGGAGAAGCTGTGAGTGAGATAGAGAGAGAGAAAGAGAAGCTGTGAGTAAGAGAGAGAGAGAGAATCTGTGAGTGCGTGAGAGAGAGTGAGAGAGAAGCTGTGAGTGAGAGAGAGTGAAAGAGAAGCTGTGAGTGAGAGAGAGAGAGAGAAAGAGAAGCTGTGAGTGAGGGAGAGATAAAGAGAAGCTGTGAGTTTGAGAGAGACAGAGAAAGAGATGCTGTGAGTGAAAGAGAGAGAGAGAAAGAGAAGATGTGAGTGAGTGAGTGAGAGAGAGAGAAGCTGTGAGTGAGAGAGAGAGAGAAAGAGAAGCTGTGAGAGAGAGAAAGAGAGAGAGAAGCTGTGAGTGAGAGAGAGAGAGAAGATGTGAGTGAGAGAGAAAGTGAAGCTGTGAGTGAGAGAGAGAGAGAGAAAGAGAAGCTGTGAGTGAGAGAGAGAGAGATAAAGAGAAGATGTGAGTGAGAGAGAGAAAGAGAAGATGTGAGTGAGAGAGAGGGAGAAAGAGAAGCTGTGAGTGTGTGTGAGAGAGAAAGAGAATCTGTGAGTGAAAGAGAGAGAAGCTGTGAGTGAGTGAGATAAAGAGAGAGAGAAGCTGTGAGTGAGAGAGAGAGAGAGAAAGAGAAGCTGTGAGTTAGAGAGAGACAGAGAAAGAGAAGCTGTGAGTGAGAGAAGAGAGAGAGAAAGAGAAGCTGTGAGTGAGAGAGAGAAAGAGAAGCTGTGAGTGAGAGAGAGAGAAAGAGAAGCTGTGAGTGAGAGAGAGAGAGAGAGAAAGAGAAGCTGTGAGTGAGAGAGAGAGAAAGAGAAGCTGTGAGTGAGAGAGAGAGAGAAGCTGTGAGTGAGAGAGAGAGAGAAGATGTGAGTGAGAGAGAGAGAAAGAGAAACTGTGAGTGAGAGAGAGAGAGAGAAAGAGAAGCTGTGAGTTAGAGAGAGACAGAGAAAGAGAAGCTGTGAGTGAGAGAAGAGAGAGAGAAAGAGAAGCTGTGAGTGAGAGAGAGAAAGAGAAGCTGTGAGTGAGAGAGAGAGAAAGAGAAGCTGTGAGTGAGAGAGAGAGAGAGAGAAAGAGAAGCTGTGAGTGAGAGAGAGAGAAAGAGAAGCTGTGAGTGAGAGAGAGGGAAAGAAGGAGAAGCTGTGAGTGAGAGAGAGAGGGAGAAAGAGATGCTGTGAGTGAGTGAGAGAGAAAGAGAACCTGTGAATGAGAGAGAGAAGCTGTGAGTGAGAGAGAGAGAGAAAGAAAGAGAAGATGTGAGTGAGAGAGAGAGAGAAAGAGAAGATGTGAGTGAGAGAGAGAGAGAGAAAGAGAAGCTGTGAGTGTGTGAGAGAGAGAGAAGATGTGAGATAGATATATGCTGTGAGGGAGAGTGAGAGAAGCTGTGAGTGAGAGAGAGAGAGAGAAAGACAAGCTGTGTGTGAGAGAGAGAAAGAGAAGCTGTGAGTGAGTGAGAGAGAGAGAAGATGTGAGTGAGAGAGAGAAGCTGTGAGTGGGAGAGAGAGAGAGAGATAAAGAGAAGCTGTGAGTGAGAGAGAGAGAGAAAGAGAAGCTGGGAGTGTGAGAGAGAGAAAGAGAAGCTGTGTGAGAAAGAGAGAAAAGCTGTGAGAGAGAGAGAGAAGCTGTGAGTGAGAGAGACAGAAAGAAAGAGAAGCTGTGAGTGAGAGAGAGAGAAAGAGAAGCTGTGTGAGAGGGAGAGAGAAAGAGAAGCTGTGAGTGAGAGAGAGAGAAAGAGAAGCTGTGAGTTAGAGAGAGACAGAGAAAGAGAAGCTGTGAGTGAGAAAGAGAGAGAAGCTGTGAGTGAGAGAGAGAGAGAGAAAGAGAAGCTGTGAGTGAGAGAGAGAGAGAGAGAAGCTGTGAGTGAGAGAGAAAGACACGCTGTGAGTGAGAGAGAGAGAGAAAGAGAAGCTGTGAGTGAGAGAGAGAAAAACAGAAGCTGTGAGTTAGAGAGAGACAGAGAAAGAGAAGCTGTGAGTGGGAGAAGAGAGAGAGAAAGAGAAGCTGTGAGTGAGAGAGAGAAAGGGAAAGAGAAGCTGTGAGTGAGAGAGAGAGAGAAAGAGAAGCTGTGAGTGAGAGAGAGAGAGAAAGAGAAGCTGTGAGTGAGAGAGAGAGAAAGAGAAGCTGTGAGTGAGAGAGAGAGGGAAAGAAAGAGAAGCTGTGAGTGAGAGAGAAAGAGAAGCTGTGAGTGAGAGAGAGAAAGAAACAGAAGCTGTGAGTGAGAGAGAGAGATATGCTGTGAGTGAGAGAGAGAGAGAAAGAGAAGCTGTGAGTGAGAGAGAGAGAGAAAGAGAAGCTGTGAGTGAGAGAGAGTGAAAGAGAAGCTGTGAGTGAGAGAGAGAGAGAGAGAAAGAGAAGCTGTGAGTGAGGGAGAGATAAAGAGAAGCTGTGAGTTTGAGAGAGACAGAGAAAGAGATGCTGTGAGTGAAAGAGAGAGAGGGAAAGAGAAGATGTGAGTGAGTGAGTGAGAGAGAGAGAAGCTGTGAGTGAGAGAGAGAGAGAAAGAGAAGCTGTGAGAGAGAGAAAGAGAGAGAGAAGCTGTGAGTGAGAGAGAGAGAGAGAAGATGTGAGTGAGAGAGAGAAAGTGAAGCTGTGAGTGAGGGAGAGAGAGAGAGAAAGAGAAGCTGTGAGTGAGAGAGAGAGAGATAAAGAGAAGATGTGTGTGAGAGAGAGAGAAAGAGAAGATGTGAGTGAGAGAGAGGGAGAAAGAGAAGCTGTGAGTGTGTGTGAGAGAGAAAGAGAATCTGTGAGTGAAAGAGAGAGAAGCTGTGAGTGAGTGAGATAAAGATAGAGAGAAGCTGTGAGTGAGAGAGAGAGAAAGAGAAGCTGTGAGAGAGAGAGAGAGAGAAAGAGAAGCTGTGAGTGACAGAGAGAGATAAAGAGAAGCTGTGAGTTAGAGAGAGACAGAGAAAGAGAAGCTGTGAGTGAGAAAGAGAGAGAAGCTGTGAGTGAGAGACAGAGAGAAGATGTGAGTGAGAGAGAGAAAGAGAAACTGTGAGTGAAAGAGAGAGAGAAAAAGAGAAGCTGTGAGTTAGAGAGAGACAAAGAGAAGCTGTGTGTGAGAGAAGAGAGAGAGAAAGAGAAGCTGTGAGTGAGAGAGAGAAAGAGAAGCTGTGAGTGAGAGAGAGAAAGAGAAGCTGTGAGTGAGAGAGAGAGAGAGAAAGAGAAGCTGTGAGTGAGAGAGAGAGAGAAAGAGAAGCTGTGAGTGAGAGAGAGGGAAAGAAGGAGAAGCTGTGAGTGAGAGAGAGAGGGAGAAAGAGAAGCTGTGAGTGAGTGAGAGAGAAAGAGAACCTGTGAATGAGAGAGAGAAGCTGTGAGTGAGAGAGAGAGAGAAAGAGAAGATGTGAGTGAGAGAGAGAGAGAAAGAGAAGATGTGAGTGAGAGAGAGAGAGAGAGAAAGAGAAGCTGTGAGTGAGAGAGAGAAGATGTGAGATAGATATATGCTGTGAGGGAGAGAGAGAAGCTGTGAGTGGGAGAGAGAGAAAGACAAGCTGTGTGTGTGAGAGAGAAAGAGAAGCTGTGAGTGAGTGAGAGAGAGAGAAGATGTGAGTGAGATAGAGAAGCTGTGAGTGTGAGAGAGAGAGATAAAGAGAAGCTGTGAGTGAGAGAGAGAGAGAAAGAGAGGCTGGGAGTGTGAGAGAGAGAAAGAGAAGCTGTGTGAGAAAGAGAGAGAAGCTGTGAGAGAGAGAAGCTGTGAGTGAGAGAGACAGAAAGAAAGAGAAGCTGTGAGTGAGAGAGAGAGAAAGAGAAGCTGTGTGAGAGCGAGAGAGAAAGAGAAGCTGTGAGTGAGAGAGAGAGAGAAAGAGAAGCTGTGAGTTAGAGAGAGAGAGAAAGAGAAGCTGTGAGTGAGAGAGAGAGAGAAAGAGAAGCTGTGAGTTAGAGAGAGACAGAGAAAGAGAAGCTGTGAGTGAGAGAGAGAGAGAAAGAGAAGATGTGAGTGAGAGAGAGAGAGAGAAAGAGAAGCTGTGAGTGAGAGAGAGAGAGAAGATGTGAGATAGATATATGCTGTGAGGGAGAGAGAGAAGCTGTGAGTGGGAGAGAGAGAAAGACAAGCTGTGTGTGTGAGAGAGAAAGAGAAGCTGTGAGTGAGTGAGAGAGAGAGAAGATGTGAGTGAGATAGAGAAGCTGTGAGTGTGAGATAGAGAGATAAAGAGAAGCTGTGAGTGAGAGAGAGAGAGAAAGAGAAGCTGGGAGTGTGAGAGAGAGAAAGAGAAGCTGTGTGAGAAAGAGAGAGAAGCTGTGAGAGAGAGAAGCTGTGAGTGAGAGAGACAGAAAGAAAGAGAAGCTGTGAGTGAGAGAGAGAGAAAGAGAAGCTGTGTGAGAGCGAGAGAGAAAGAGAAGCTGTGAGTGAGAGAGAGAGAGAAAGAGAAGCTGTGAGTTAGAGAGAGAGAAAGAGAAGCTGTGAGTGAGTGAGAAAGAGAGAGAAGCTGTGAGTGAGAGAGAGAGAGAAAGAGAAGCTGTGAGTGAGAGAGAGAGAGAAAGAGAAGCTGTGAGTTAGAGAGAGACAGAGAAAGAGAAGCTGTGAGTGAGAGAGAGAGAGAAGCTGTGAGTGAGAGAGAGAGAGAAAGAGAAGCTGTGAGTGAGAGGGAGAAGCTGTGAGTGAGAGAGAGATAGAAGCTGTGAGTGAGAGAGTAAGAAAGAAAGAGAAGATGTGAGTGAGAGAGAAAGAGAAGATGTGAGTGAGAGAGACAGAGAGAAAGAGAAGCTGTGAGTGAGAGAGAGAGTGAAAGAAAGAGAAGCTGTGAGTGAGAGAGAGAGAGAAGCTGTGAGTGAGAGAGAGAGGGAGAAAGAGAAGCTGTGAGTGAGAGAGAGAGAGAGAGAAAGAGAAGCTGTGAGTGAGAGAGAGAGAGAGAAGATGTGAGTGAGAGAGTAAGAGAGAGAAAGAGGTGTGAGTGAGAGAGAGAGAGAGAGAGAGAAGCTGTGAGTGAGAGAGAGAATGAAAGAGAAGCTGTGACTGAGAGTGAGAGATAAAGACAAGCTGTGAGTTAGAGAGAGACAGAGAAAGATAAGTTGTGAGTGAGAAAGAGAGAGAAGCTGTGAGCGAGAGAGAGAGATAGAAAGAGAAGATGTGAGTGAGAGAGAGAAAGAGAAACTGTGAGTGAGAGAGAGAGAGAAAGAAAGAGAAGCTGTGAGTGAAAGAGAGATAAAGAGAAGCTGTAAGTTAGAGAGAGACAGAGAAAGAGAAGCTGTGAGTGAGAAAGAGAGAGAAGCTGTGAGTGAGAGAGAGAGAGAAAGCTGTGAGTGTTAGAGAGAAAGACATGCTGTGAGTGAGAGAGAGAGAGACAGAGACAGAGAAGCTGTGAGTGAGAGAGAGAAAAAGAGAAGCTGTGAGTTAGAGAGAGACAGAGGAAGATATGCTGTGAGTGAGAGAGAGAGAGAGAAAGAGAACCTGTGAATGAGAGAGAGAAGCTGTGAGTGAGAGAGAGAGAGAAAGAGAAAATGTGAGTTAGAGAGAGACAGAGAAAGAGAAGCTGTGAGTGAGAAAGAGAGAGAAGCTGTGAGTGAGAGAGAGAGAGAGAAAGAGAAGCTGTGAGTGAGAGAGAGAGAAAGAGAAGCTGTGAGTGAGAGAGAGAGAAAGAGAAGCTGTGAGTGAGAGAGAGAGAGGCTGTGAGTGAGAGAGTGGGAGAAGCTGTGTGTGTGTGTGATAGAGAGAGAGAAGCTGTGAGTGAGAGAGAGAGAAAGAAAGAGAAGCTGTGAGTGTGAGAGAGAAGCTGTGAGTGAGAGAGAGAGAGAGAAAGAGAAGCTGTGAGTGAGAGAGAGAGAAAGAGAAGCTGTGAGTGAGAGAGAGAGAGGCTGTGAGTGAGAGAGTGGGAGAAGCTGTGTGTGTGTGATAGAGAGAGAGAAGCTGTGAGTGAGAGAGAGAGAAAGAAAGAGAAGCTGTGAGTGTGAGAGAGAAGCTGTGAGTGAGAGAGAGAGAAAGAGAAGCTGTGAGTCAGTGAGAGAGAAAGAAAGAGAAGCTGTGAGTGAGAGAGAGAGAGAGAAAGAGAAGCTGTGAGTGAGAGGGAGGGAAGCTGTGAGTGAGTGAGAGAGAAAGAGAAGCTGTGAGAGAGAGAGAAGCTGTGAGAGAGAGAGATAAATAGAAGCTGTGAGTTAGAGAGAGACAGAGAAAGAGAAGCTGTGAGAGAGAGAGAGAGAGAGAGAGCTGTGAGTGAGAAAGAGAGAAAGAGAAGCTGTGAGTGAGAGAGAGAGAGAGAAAGAGAAGATGTGAGTGAGAGAGAAACAGAAGCTGTGAGTGAGAGAGAGAGACAGAAAGAAAGAGAAGCTGTGACTTAGAGAGAGATAAAGACTAGCGGTGAGTTAGAGAGAGACAGAGAAAGAGAAGCTGTGAGTGAGAGAGAGAGAGAGAAAGAGAAGATGTGAGTGAGAGAGAGAGAAAGAAAAACTGTGAGTGAGAGAGAGAGAAAGAAAGAGAAGCTGTAACTAAGGGAGAGAGATAAAGAGAAGCTGTGAGTTAGAGAGAGACAGAGAAAGAGAAGCTGTGAGTGAGAAAGAGAGAGAAGCTGTGAGTGAGAGAGAGAGAGAGAAAGAGAAGCTGTGAGTGAGAGAGAGAGAGAGAGAAGCTGTGAGTGAGAGAGAAAGACACGCTGTGAGTGAGAGAGAGAGAGAAAGAGAAGCTGTGAGTGAGAGAGAGAAAAACAGAAGCTGTGAGTTAGAGAGAGACAGAGAAAGAGAAGCTGTGAGTGAGAGAAGAGAGAGAGAAAGAGAAGCTGTGAGTGAGAGAGAGAAAGGGAAAGAGAAGCTGTGAGTGAGAGAGAGAGAGAAAGAGAAGCTGTGAGTGAGAGAGAGAGAGAAAGAGAAGCTGTGAGTGAGAGAGAGAGAAAGAGAAGCTGTGAGTGAGAGAGAGAGGGAAAGAAAGAGAAGCTGTGAGTGAGAGAGAAAGAGAAGCTGTGAGTGAGAGAGAGAGAGAAACAGAAGCTGTGAGTGAGAGAGAGAGATATGCTGTGAGTGAGAGAGAGAGAGAAAGAGAGAAGCTGTGAGTGAGATAGAGAGAGAGAAAGAGAAGCTGTGAGTAAGAGAGAGAGAGAGAATCTGTGAGTGCGTGAGAGAGAGTGAGAGAGAAGCTGTGAGTGAGAGAGAGTGAAAGAGAAGCTGTGAGTGAGAGAGAGAGAGAGAGAGAAAGAGAGAAAGAGAAGCTGTGAGTGAGGGAGAGATAAAGAGAAGCTGTGAGTTTGAGAGAGACAGAGAAAGAGATGCTGTGAGTGAAAGAGAGAGAGAGAAAGAGAAGATGTGAGTGAGTGAGTGAGAGAGAGAGAAGCTGTGAGTGAGAGAGAGAGAGAAAGAGAAGCTGTGAGAGAGAGAAAGAGAGAGAGAAGCTGTGAGTGAGAGAGAGAGAGAGAAGATGTGAGTGAGAGAGAGAAAGTGAAGCTGTGAGTGAGAGAGAGAGAGAAAGAGAAGCTGTGAGTGAGAGAGAGAGAGAAAGAGAAGCTGTGAGTGTGTGTGAGAGAGAAAGAGAATCTGTGAGTGAAAGAGAGAGAAGCTGTGAGTGAGTGAGATAAAGAGAGAGAGAAGCTGTGAGTGAGAGAGAGAGAAAGAGAAGCTGTGAGAGAGAGAGAGAAAGAGAAGCTGTGAGTGACAGAGAGAGATAAAGAGAAGCTGTGAGTTAGAGAGAGACAAAGAGAAGCTGTGAGTGAGAAAGAGAGAGAAGCTGTGAGTGAGAGAGAGAGAGAAGATGTGAGTGAGAGAGAAAGAGAAACTGTGAGTGAAAGAGAGAGAGAAAAAGAGAAGCTGTGAGTTAGAGAGAGACAGAGAAAGAGAAGCTGTGAGTGAGAGAAGAGAGAGAGAAAGAGAAGCTGTGAGTGAGAGAGAGAAAGAGAAGCTGTGAGTGAGAGAGAGAGAAAGATAAGCTGTGAGTGAGAGAGAGAGAGAGAAAGAGAAGCTGTGAGTGAGAGAGAGAAAGAGAAGCTGTGAGTGAGAGAGAGGGAAAGAAGGAGAAGCTGTGAGTGAGAGAGAGAGGGAGAAAGAGAAGATGTGAGTGAGTGAGAGAGAAAGAGAACCTGTGAATGAGAGAGAGAAGCTGTGAGTGAGAGAGAGAGAGAAAGAGAAGATGTGAGTGTGTGAGAGAGAGAAAGAGAAGATGTGAGTGAGAGAGAGAGAGAGAAAGAGAAGCTGTGAGTGAGAGAGAGAGAGAAGATGTGAGATAGATATATGCTGTGAGGGAGAGAGAGAGAAGCTGTGAGTGAGAGAGAGAGAGAGAAAGACAAGCTGTGTGTGTGAGAGAGAAAGAGAAGCTGTGAGTGAGTGAGAGAGAGAGAAGATGTGAGTGAGAGAGAGAAGCTGTGAGTGTGAGAGAGAGAGAGATAAAGAGAAGCTGTGAGTGAGAGAGAGAGAGAAAGAGAAGCTGGGAGTGTTAGAGAGAGAAAGAGAAGCTGTGTGAGAAAGAGAGAGAAGCTGTGAGAGAGAGAAGCTGTGAGTGAGAGAGACAGAAAGAAAGAGAAGCTGTGAGTGAGAGAGAGAGAAAGAGAAGCTATGTGAGAGGGAGAGAGAAAGAGAAGCTGTGAGTGAGAGAGAGAGAGAGAGAAAGAGAAGCTGTGAGTTAGAGAGAGACAGAGAAAGAGAAGCTGTGAGTGAGAAAGAGAGAGAAGCTGTGAGTGAGAGAGAGAGAGAAAGAGAAGCTGTGAGTGAGAGAGAGAGAGAAAGAGAAGCTGTGAGTTAGAGAGAGACAGAGAAAGAGAAGCTGTGAGTGAGAGAGAGAGAGAAGCTGTGAGTGAGAGAGAGAGAGAAAGAGAAGCTGTGAGTGAGAGAGAGAAGCTGTGAGTGAGAGAGAGATAGAAGCTGTGAGTGAGAGAGTAAGAAAGAAAGAGAAGATGTGAGTGAGAGAAAGAGAAGATGTGAGTGAGAGAGACAGAGAGAAAGAGAAGCTGTGAGTGAGAGAGAGAGAGAAAGAAAGAGAAGCTGTGAGTGAGAGAGAGAGAGAAGCTGTGAGTGAGAGAGAGAGGGAGAAAGAGAAGCTGTGAGTGAGAGAGAGAGAGAGAGAAAGAGAAGCTGTGAGAGAGAGAGAGAAAGAAAAGCTGTGAGAGAGAGAGACGCTGTGAGTGAGAGAGAGAGAAAGAGAAGCTGTGAGTGAGAGAGAGAGAGAAAGATAAGCTGTGAGTGTGAGAGAGAGAGAAAGAGAAGCTATGAGTGAGAGAGAGAGAGAAAGAGAAGCTGTGAGTGAGAGAGAAGAGAGAAAGAGAAGCTGTAAGTGGGGAAGAGAGAGAGAGAGAGAAAGAGAAGCTGTGAGTGAGAGAGAAAGAGAAAGAGAAGCTGTGAGTAAGAAAGAGAAAGAGAAACTGTGAGTGAGAGAGAGAGAGAGAAAGAGAAGCTGTGAGTGAGAGAGAGAGAGAGAAAGAGAAGTTGTGAGTGAGAGAGAGAGAAAGAGAAGGTGTGAGTGAGAGAGAGAGAAGCTGTGTGTGTGAGAGAGAAGCTGTGTGTGTGTGAGAGAGAAAGAGAAGCCGTGAGTGAGAGAGAGAGAGAAAGAGAAGCTGTGTGAGAGAGAGAAGCTGTGAGTGAGAGAGAGAGGGAGAAAGAGAAGCTGTGAGTGAGAGAGAGAAAGATAAGCTGTGAGTGAGAGAGAGAGAAAGAGAAGCTGTGAGTGTGAGAGAGAGAGAAAGAGATGCTGTGAGTGAGAGAGAGAGAAAGAGAATCTGTGAGTGAGAGAGAGGGAAATAGAAGCTGTGAGTGTGAGAGAGAGAAAGAGAAGCTGTGAGTGAGAGAGTGAGAGAAAGAGAAGCTATGAGTGCAAGAGAGAGAGAGAGAGACAGAAGCTGTGAGTTAGAGAGAGACAGAGAAAGAGAAGCTGTGAGAGAGAGAGAGAGAGAAAAGCTGTGAGAGAGAGAGACGTTGTGAGTGAGAGAGAGAGAAAGAGAAGCTGTGAGTGAGAGAGAGAGAGAGAGAAAGAGAACCTGTGAGAGAGAGAGAGAGAAAGAGAAGCTGTGAGAGAGAGAAAGAGAGAGAGAAGCTGTGAGTGAGAGAGAGAGAGAGAAGATGTGAGTGAGAGAGAGAAAGTGAAGCTGTGAGTGAGAGAGAGAGAGAAAGAGAAGCTGTGAGTGAGAGAGAGAGAGATAAAGAGAAGATGTGAGTGAGAGAAAGAGAAAGAGAAGATGTGAGTGAGAGAGAGGGAGAAAGAGAAGCTGTGAGTGTGTGTGAGAGAGAAAGAGAATCTGTGAGTGAAAGAGAGAGAAGCTGTGAGTGAGTGAGATAAAGAGAGAGAGAAGCTGTGAGTGAGAGAGAGAGAAAGAGAAGCTGTGAGAGAGAGAGAGAAAGAGAAGCTGTGAGTGACAGAGAGAGATAAAGAGAAGCTGTGAGTTAGAGAGAGACAAAGAGAAGCTGTGAGTGAGAAAGAGAGAGAAGCTGTGAGTGAGAGAGAGAGAGAAGATGTGAGTGAGAGAGAGAGAGAAACAGAAGCTGTGAGTGAGAGAGAGAGATATGCTGTGAGTGAGAGAGAGAGAGAAAGAGAGAAGCTGTGAGTGAGATAGAGAGAGAGAAAGAGAAGCTGTGAGTAAGAGAGAGAGAGAGAATCTGTGAGTGCGTGAGAGAGAGTGAGAGAGAAGCTGTGAGTGAGAGAGAGTGAAAGAGAAGCTGTGAGTGAGAGAGAGAGAGAGAGAGAAAGAGAAGCTGTGAGTGAGGGAGAGATAAAGAGAAGCTGTGAGTTTGAGAGAGACAGAGAAAGAGATGCTGTGAGTGAAAGAGAGAGAGAGAAAGAGAAGATGTGAGTGAGTGAGTGAGAGAGAGAGAAGCTGTGAGTGAGAGAGAGAGAGAAAGAGAAGCTGTGAGAGAGAGAAAGAGAGAGAGAAGCTGTGAGTGAGAGAGAGAGAGAGAAGATGTGAGTGAGAGAGAGAAAGTGAAGCTGTGAGTGAGAGAGAGAGAGAAAGAGAAGCTGTGAGTGAGAGAGAGAGAGATAAAGAGAAGATGTGAGTGAGAGAAAGAGAAAGAGAAGATGTGAGTGAGAGAGAGGGAGAAAGAGAAGCTGTGAGTGTGTGTGAGAGAGAAAGAGAATCTGTGAGTGAAAGAGAGAGAAGCTGTGAGTGAGTGAGATAAAGAGAGAGAGAAGCTGTGAGTGAGAGAGAGAGAAAGAGAAGCTGTGAGAGAGAGAGAGAAAGAGAAGCTGTGAGTGACAGAGAGAGATAAAGAGAAGCTGTGAGTTAGAGAGAGACAAAGAGAAGCTGTGAGTGAGAAAGAGAGAGAAGCTGTGAGTGAGAGAGAGAGAGAAGATGTGAGTGAGAGAGAAAGAGAAACTGTGAGTGAAAGAGAGAGAGAAAAAGAGAAGCTGTGAGTTAGAGAGAGACAGAGAAAGAGAAGCTGTGAGTGAGAGAAGAGAGAGAGAAAGAGAAGCTGTGAGTGAGAGAGAGAAAGAGAAGCTGTGAGTGAGAGAGAGAGAAAGATAAGCTGTGAGTGAGAGAGAGAGAGAGAAAGAGAAGCTGTGAGTGAGAGAGAGAAAGAGAAGCTGTGAGTGAGAGAGAGGGAAAGAAGGAGAAGCTGTGAGTGAGAGAGAGAGGGAGAAAGAGAAGCTGTGAGTGAGTGAGAGAGAAAGAGAACCTGTGAATGAGAGAGAGAAGCTGTGAGTGAGAGAGAGAGAGAAAGAGAAGATGTGAGTGTGAGAGAGAGAGAAAGAGAAGATGTGAGTGAGAGAGAGAGAGAGAAAGAGAAGCTGTGAGTGAGAGAGAGAGAGAAGATGTGAGATAGATATATGCTGTGAGGGAGAGAGAGAGAAGCTGTGAGTGAGAGAGAGAGAGAGAAAGACAAGCTGTGTGTGTGAGAGAGAAAGAGAAGCTGTGAGTGAGTGAGAGAGAGAGAAGATGTGAGTGAGAGAGAGAAGCTGTGAGTGTGAGAGAGAGAGAGATAAAGAGAAGCTGTGAGTGAGAGAGAGAGAGAAAGAGAAGCTGGGAGTGTGAGAGAGAGAAAGAGAAGCTGTGTGAGAAAGAGAGAGAAGCTGTGAGAGAGAGAAGCTGTGAGTGAGAGAGACAGAAAGAAAGAGAAGCTGTGAGTGAGAGAGAGAGAAAGAGAAGCTGTGTGAGAGGGAGAGAGAAAGAGAAGCTGTGAGTGAGAGAGAGAGAGAAAGAGAAGCTGTGAGTTAGAGAGAGACAGAGAAAGAGAAGCTGTGAGTGAGAAAGAGAGAGAAGCTGTGAGTGAGAGAGAGAGAGAAAGAGAAGCTGTGAGTGAGAGAGAGAGAGAAAGAGAAGCTGTGAGTTAGAGAGAGACAGAGAAAGAGAAGCTGTGTGAGAGAGAGAGAGAAGCTGTGAGTGAGAGAGAGAGAGAAAGAGAAGCTGTGAGTGAGAGAGAGATAGAAGCTGTGAGTGAGAGAGTAAGAAAGAAAGAGAAGATGTGAGTGAGAGAGAAAGAGAAGATGTGAGTGAGAGAGACAGAGAGAAAGAGAAGCTGTGAGTGAGAGAGAGAGAGAAAGAAAGAGAAGCTGTGAGAGAGAGAGAGAGAGAAGCTGTGAGTGAGAGAGAGAGGGAGAAAGAGAAGCTGTGAGTGAGAGAGAGAGAGAGAGAAAGAGAAGCTGTGAGAGAGAGAGAGAAAGAAAAGCTGTGAGAGAGAGAGACGCTGTGAGTGAGAGAGAGAGAAAGAGAAGCTGTGAGTGAGAGAGAGAGAGAAAGATAAGCTGTGAGTGTGAGAGAGAGAGAAAGAGAAGCTATGAGTGAGAGAGAGAGAGAAAGAGAAGCTGTGAGTGAGAGAGAAGAGAGAAAGAGAAGCTGTAAGTGGGGAAGAGAGAGAGAGAGAGAAAGAGAAGCTGTGAGTGAGAGAGAGAAAGAGAAAGAGAAGCTGTGAGTAAGAGAGAGAAAGAGAAACTGTGAGTGAGAGAGAGAGAGAGAAAGAGAAGCTGTGAGTGAGAGAGAGAGAGAAAGAGAAGTTGTGAGTGAGAGAGAGAGAAAGAGAAGGTGTGAGTGAGAGAGAGAGAGAAGCTGTGTGTGAGAGAGAGAAGCTGTGTGTGTGAGAGAGAGAAAGAGAAGCTGTGAGTGAGAGAGAGAGAGAAAGAGAAGCTGTGTGAGAGAGAGAAGCTGTGAGTGAGAGAGAGAGGGAGAAAGAGAAGCTGTGAGTGAGAGAGAGAAAGATAAGCTGTGAGTGAGAGAGAGAGAAAGAGAAGCTGTGAGTGTGAGAGAGAGAGAAAGAGATGCTGTGAGTGAGAGAGAGAGGGAGAAAGAGAAGCTGTGAGTGAGTGAGAGAGAAAGAGAACCTGTGAATGAGAGAGAGAAGCTGTGAGTGAGAGAGAGAGAGAAAGAGAAGATGTGAGTGAGAGAGAGAGAGAAAGAGAAGATGTGAGTGAGAGAGAGAGAGAGAGAAAGAGAAGCTGTGAGTGAGAGAGAGAAGATGTGAGATAGATATATGCTGTGAGGGAGAGAGAGAAGCTGTGAGTGGGAGAGAGAGAAAGACAAGCTGTGTGTGTGAGAGAGAAAGAGAAGCTGTGAGTGAGTGAGAGAGAGAGAAGATGTGAGTGAGATAGAGAAGCTGTGAGTGTGAGAGAGAGAGATAAAGAGAAGCTGTGAGTGAGAGAGAGAGAGAAAGAGAGGCTGGGAGTGTGAGAGAGAGAAAGAGAAGCTGTGTGAGAAAGAGAGAGAAGCTGTGAGAGAGAGAAGCTGTGAGTGAGAGAGACAGAAAGAAAGAGAAGCTGTGAGTGAGAGAGAGAGAAAGAGAAGCTGTGTGAGAGCGAGAGAGAAAGAGAAGCTGTGAGTGAGAGAGAGAGAGAAAGAGAAGCTGTGAGTTAGAGAGAGAGAGAAAGAGAAGCTGTGAGTGAGAGAGAGAGAGAAAGAGAAGCTGTGAGTTAGAGAGAGACAGAGAAAGAGAAGCTGTGAGTGAGAGAGAGAGAGAAAGAGAAGATGTGAGTGAGAGAGAGAGAGAGAAAGAGAAGCTGTGAGTGAGAGAGAGAGAGAAGATGTGAGATAGATATATGCTGTGAGGGAGAGAGAGAAGCTGTGAGTGGGAGAGAGAGAAAGACAAGCTGTGTGTGTGAGAGAGAAAGAGAAGCTGTGAGTGAGTGAGAGAGAGAGAAGATGTGAGTGAGATAGAGAAGCTGTGAGTGTGAGATAGAGAGATAAAGAGAAGCTGTGAGTGAGAGAGAGAGAGAAAGAGAAGCTGGGAGTGTGAGAGAGAGAAAGAGAAGCTGTGTGAGAAAGAGAGAGAAGCTGTGAGAGAGAGAAGCTGTGAGTGAGAGAGACAGAAAGAAAGAGAAGCTGTGAGTGAGAGAGAGAGAAAGAGAAGCTGTGTGAGAGCGAGAGAGAAAGAGAAGCTGTGAGTGAGAGAGAGAGAGAAAGAGAAGCTGTGAGTTAGAGAGAGAGAGAAAGAGAAGCTGTGAGTGAGTGAGAAAGAGAGAGAAGCTGTGAGTGAGAGAGAGAGAGAAAGAGAAGCTGTGAGTGAGAGAGAGAGAGAAAGAGAAGCTGTGAGTTAGAGAGAGACAGAGAAAGAGAAGCTGTGAGTGAGAGAGAGAGAGAAGCTGTGAGTGAGAGAGAGAGAGAAAGAGAAGCTGTGAGTGAGAGGGAGAAGCTGTGAGTGAGAGAGAGATAGAAGCTGTGAGTGAGAGAGTAAGAAAGAAAGAGAAGATGTGAGTGAGAGAGAAAGAGAAGATGTGAGTGAGAGAGACAGAGAGAAAGAGAAGCTGTGAGTGAGAGAGAGAGAGAAAGAAAGAGAAGCTGTGAGTGAGAGAGAGAGAGAAGCTGTGAGTGAGAGAGAGAGGGAGAAAGAGAAGCTGTGAGTGAGAGAGAGAGAGAGAGAAAGAGAAGCTGTGAGTGAGAGAGAGAGAGAGAAGATGTGAGTGAGAGAGTAAGAGAGAGAAAGAGGTGTGAGTGAGAGAGAGAGAGAGAGAGAGAAGCTGTGAGTGAGAGAGAGAATGAAAGAGAAGCTGTGACTGAGAGTGAGAGATAAAGACAAGCTGTGAGTTAGAGAGAGACAGAGAAAGATAAGTTGTGAGTGAGAAAGAGAGAGAAGCTGTGAGCGAGAGAGAGAGATAGAAAGAGAAGATGTGAGTGAGAGAGAGAAAGAGAAACTGTGAGTGAGAGAGAGAGAGAAAGAAAGAGAAGCTGTGAGTGAAAGAGAGATAAAGAGAAGCTGTAAGTTAGAGAGAGACAGAGAAAGAGAAGCTGTGAGTGAGAAAGAGAGAGAAGCTGTGAGTGAGAGAGAGAGAGAAAGCTGTGAGTGTTAGAGAGAAAGACATGCTGTGAGTGAGAGAGAGAGAGACAGAGACAGAGAAGCTGTGAGTGAGAGAGAGAAAAAGAGAAGCTGTGAGTTAGAGAGAGACAGAGGAAGATATGCTGTGAGTGAGAGAGAGAGAGAGAAAGAGAACCTGTGAATGAGAGAGAGAAGCTGTGAGTGAGAGAGAGAGAGAAAGAGAAAATGTGAGTTAGAGAGAGACAGAGAAAGAGAAGCTGTGAGTGAGAAAGAGAGAGAAGCTGTGAGTGAGAGAGAGAGAGAGAAAGAGAAGCTGTGAGTGAGAGAGAGAGAAAGAGAAGCTGTGAGTGAGAGAGAGAGAAAGAGAAGCTGTGAGTGAGAGAGAGAGAGGCTGTGAGTGAGAGAGTGGGAGAAGCTGTGTGTGTGTGTGATAGAGAGAGAGAAGCTGTGAGTGAGAGAGAGAGAAAGAAAGAGAAGCTGTGAGTGTGAGAGAGAAGCTGTGAGTGAGAGAGAGAGAGAGAAAGAGAAGCTGTGAGTGAGAGAGAGAGAAAGAGAAGCTGTGAGTGAGAGAGAGAGAGGCTGTGAGTGAGAGAGTGGGAGAAGCTGTGTGTGTGTGATAGAGAGAGAGAAGCTGTGAGTGAGAGAGAGAGAAAGAAAGAGAAGCTGTGAGTGTGAGAGAGAAGCTGTGAGTGAGAGAGAGAGAAAGAGAAGCTGTGAGTCAGTGAGAGAGAAAGAAAGAGAAGCTGTGAGTGAGAGAGAGAGAGAGAAAGAGAAGCTGTGAGTGAGAGGGAGGGAAGCTGTGAGTGAGTGAGAGAGAAAGAGAAGCTGTGAGAGAGAGAGAAGCTGTGTGAGAGAGAGATAAATAGAAGCTGTGAGTTAGAGAGAGACAGAGAAAGAGAAGCTGTGAGTGAGTGAGAGAGAGAGAGAGCTGTGAGTGAGAAAGAGAGAAAGAGAAGCTGTGAGTGAGAGAGAGAGAGAGAAAGAGAAGATGTGAGTGAGAGAGAAACAGAAGCTGTGAGTGAGAGAGAGAGAGACAGAAAGAAAGAGAAGCTGTGACTTAGAGAGAGATAAAGACTAGCGGTGAGTTAGAGAGAGACAGAGAAAGAGAAGCTGTGAGTGAGAGAGAGAGAGAGAAAGAGAAGATGTGAGTGAGAGAGAGAGAAAGAAAAACTGTGAGTGAGAGAGAGAGAAAGAAAGAGAAGCTGTAACTAAGGGAGAGAGATAAAGAGAAGCTGTGAGTTAGAGAGAGACAGAGAAAGAGAAGCTGTGAGTGAGAAAGAGAGAGAAGCTGTGAGTGAGAGAGAGAGAGAGAAAGAGAAGCTGTGAGTGAGAGAGAGAGAGAGAGAAGCTGTGAGTGAGAGAGAAAGACACGCTGTGAGTGAGAGAGAGAGAGAAAGAGAAGCTGTGAGTGAGAGAGAGAAAAACAGAAGCTGTGAGTTAGAGAGAGACAGAGAAAGAGAAGCTGTGAGTGAGAGAAGAGAGAGAGAAAGAGAAGCTGTGAGTGAGAGAGAGAAAGGGAAAGAGAAGCTGTGAGTGAGAGAGAGAGAGAAAGAGAAGCTGTGAGTGAGAGAGAGAGAGAAAGAGAAGCTGTGAGTGAGAGAGAGAGAAAGAGAAGCTGTGAGTGAGAGAGAGAGGGAAAGAAAGAGAAGCTGTGAGTGAGAGAGAAAGAGAAGCTGTGAGTGAGAGAGAGAGAGAAACAGAAGCTGTGAGTGAGAGAGAGAGATATGCTGTGAGTGAGAGAGAGAGAGAAAGAGAGAAGCTGTGAGTGAGATAGAGAGAGAGAAAGAGAAGCTGTGAGTAAGAGAGAGAGAGAGAATCTGTGAGTGCGTGAGAGAGAGTGAGAGAGAAGCTGTGAGTGAGAGAGAGTGAAAGAGAAGCTGTGAGTGAGAGAGAGAGAGAGAGAGAAAGAGAAGCTGTGAGTGAGGGAGAGATAAAGAGAAGCTGTGAGTTTGAGAGAGACAGAGAAAGAGATGCTGTGAGTGAAAGAGAGAGAGAGAAAGAGAAGATGTGAGTGAGTGAGTGAGAGAGAGAGAAGCTGTGAGTGAGAGAGAGAGAGAAAGAGAAGCTGTGAGAGAGAGAAAGAGAGAGAGAAGCTGTGAGTGAGAGAGAGAGAGAGAAGATGTGAGTGAGAGAGAGAAAGTGAAGCTGTGAGTGAGAGAGAGAGAGAAAGAGAAGCTGTGAGTGAGAGAGAGAGAGATAAAGAGAAGATGTGAGTGAGAGAAAGAGAAAGAGAAGATGTGAGTGAGAGAGAGGGAGAAAGAGAAGCTGTGAGTGTGTGTGAGAGAGAAAGAGAATCTGTGAGTGAAAGAGAGAGAAGCTGTGAGTGAGTGAGATAAAGAGAGAGAGAAGCTGTGAGTGAGAGAGAGAGAAAGAGAAGCTGTGAGAGAGAGAGAGAAAGAGAAGCTGTGAGTGACAGAGAGAGATAAAGAGAAGCTGTGAGTTAGAGAGAGACAAAGAGAAGCTGTGAGTGAGAAAGAGAGAGAAGCTGTGAGTGAGAGAGAGAGAGAAGATGTGAGTGAGAGAGAAAGAGAAACTGTGAGTGAAAGAGAGAGAGAAAAAGAGAAGCTGTGAGTTAGAGAGAGACAGAGAAAGAGAAGCTGTGAGTGAGAGAAGAGAGAGAGAAAGAGAAGCTGTGAGTGAGAGAGAGAAAGAGAAGCTGTGAGTGAGAGAGAGAGAAAGATAAGCTGTGAGTGAGAGAGAGAGAGAGAAAGAGAAGCTGTGAGTGAGAGAGAGAAAGAGAAGCTGTGAGTGAGAGAGAGGGAAAGAAGGAGAAGCTGTGAGTGAGAGAGAGAGGGAGAAAGAGAAGCTGTGAGTGAGTGAGAGAGAAAGAGAACCTGTGAATGAGAGAGAGAAGCTGTGAGTGAGAGAGAGAGAGAAAGAGAAGATGTGAGTGTGAGAGAGAGAGAAAGAGAAGATGTGAGTGAGAGAGAGAGAGAGAAAGAGATGCTGTGAGTGAGAGAGAGAGAGAAGATGTGAGATAGATATATGCTGTGAGGGAGAGAGAGAGAAGCTGTGAGTGAGAGAGAGAGAGAGAAAGACAAGCTGTGTGTGTGAGAGAGAAAGAGAAGCTGTGAGTGAGTGAGAGAGAGAGAAGATGTGAGTGAGAGAGAGAAGCTGTGAGTGTGAGAGAGAGAGAGATAAAGAGAAGCTGTGAGTGAGAGAGAGAGAGAAAGAGAAGCTGGGAGTGTTAGAGAGAGAAAGAGAAGCTGTGTGAGAAAGAGAGAGAAGCTGTGAGAGAGAGAAGCTGTGAGTGAGAGAGACAGAAAGAAAGAGAAGCTGTGAGTGAGAGAGAGAGAAAGAGAAGCTATGTGAGAGGGAGAGAGAAAGAGAAGCTGTGAGTGAGAGAGAGAGAGAGAGAAAGAGAAGCTGTGAGTTAGAGAGAGACAGAGAAAGAGAAGCTGTGAGTGAGAAAGAGAGAGAAGCTGTGAGTGAGAGAGAGAGAGAAAGAGAAGCTGTGAGTGAGAGAGAGAGAGAAAGAGAAGCTGTGAGTTAGAGAGAGACAGAGAAAGAGAAGCTGTGAGTGAGAGAGAGAGAGAAGCTGTGAGTGAGAGAGAGAGAGAAAGAGAAGCTGTGAGTGAGAGAGAGAAGCTGTGAGTGAGAGAGAGATAGAAGCTGTGAGTGAGAGAGTAAGAAAGAAAGAGAAGATGTGAGTGAGAGAGAAAGAGAAGATGTGAGTGAGAGAGACAGAGAGAAAGAGAAGCTGTGAGTGAGAGAGAGAGAGAAAGAAAGAGAAGCTGTGAGTGAGAGAGAGAGAGAAGCTGTGAGTGAGAGAGAGAGGGAGAAAGAGAAGCTGTGAGTGAGAGAGAGAGAGAGAGAAAGAGAAGCTGTGAGAGAGAGAGAGAAAGAAAAGCTGTGAGAGAGAGAGACGCTGTGAGTGAGAGAGAGAGAAAGAGAAGCTGTGAGTGAGAGAGAGAGAGAAAGATAAGCTGTGAGTGTGAGAGAGAGAGAAAGAGAAGCTATGAGTGAGAGAGAGAGAGAAAGAGAAGCTGTGAGTGAGAGAGAAGAGAGAAAGAGAAGCTGTAAGTGGGGAAGAGAGAGAGAGAGAGAAAGAGAAGCTGTGAGTGAGAGAGAAAGAGAAAGAGAAGCTGTGAGTAAGAAAGAGAAAGAGAAACTGTGAGTGAGAGAGAGAGAGAGAAAGAGAAGCTGTGAGTGAGAGAGAGAGAGAGAAAGAGAAGTTGTGAGTGAGAGAGAGAGAAAGAGAAGGTGTGAGTGAGAGAGAGAGAGAAGCTGTGTGTGTGAGAGAGAAGCTGTGTGTGTGTGAGAGAGAAAGAGAAGCTGTGAGTGAGAGAGAGAGAGAAAGAGAAGCTGTGTGAGAGAGAGAAGCTGTGAGTGAGAGAGAGAGGGAGAAAGAGAAGCTGTGAGTGAGAGAGAGAAAGATAAGCTGTGAGTGAGAGAGAGAGAAAGAGAAGCTGTGAGTGTGAGAGAGAGAGAAAGAGATGCTGTGAGTGAGAGAGAGAGAAAGAGAATCTGTGAGTGAGAGAGAGGGAAATAGAAGCTGTGAGTGAGAGAGAGAGAAAGAGAAGCTGTGAGTGAGAGAGTGAGAGAAAGAGAAGCTATGAGTGCAAGAGAGAGAGAGAGAGACAGAAGCTGTGAGTTAGAGAGAGACAGAGAAAGAGAAGCTGTGAGAGAGAGAGAGAGAAAAGCTGTGAGAGAGACGTTGTGAGTGAGAGAGAGAGAAAGAGAAGCTGTGAGTGAGAGAGAGAGAGAGAGAAAGAGAACCTGTGAGAGAGAGAGAGAGAAAGAGAAGCTGTGAGAGAGAGAAAGAGAGAGAGAAGCTGTGAGTGAGAGAGAGAGAGAGAAGATGTGAGTGAGAGAGAGAAAGTGAAGCTGTGAGTGAGAGAGAGAGAGAAAGAGAAGCTGTGAGTGAGAGAGAGAGAGATAAAGAGAAGATGTGAGTGAGAGAAAGAGAAAGAGAAGATGTGAGTGAGAGAGAGGGAGAAAGAGAAGCTGTGAGTGTGTGTGAGAGAGAAAGAGAATCTGTGAGTGAAAGAGAGAGAAGCTGTGAGTGAGTGAGATAAAGAGAGAGAGAAGCTGTGAGTGAGAGAGAGAGAAAGAGAAGCTGTGAGAGAGAGAGAGAAAGAGAAGCTGTGAGTGACAGAGAGAGATAAAGAGAAGCTGTGAGTTAGAGAGAGACAAAGAGAAGCTGTGAGTGAGAAAGAGAGAGAAGCTGTGAGTGAGAGAGAGAGAGAAGATGTGAGTGAGAGAGAGAGAGAAACAGAAGCTGTGAGTGAGAGAGAGAGATATGCTGTGAGTGAGAGAGAGAGAGAAAGAGAGAAGCTGTGAGTGAGATAGAGAGAGAGAAAGAGAAGCTGTGAGTAAGAGAGAGAGAGAGAATCTGTGAGTGCGTGAGAGAGAGTGAGAGAGAAGCTGTGAGTGAGAGAGAGTGAAAGAGAAGCTGTGAGTGAGAGAGAGAGAGAGAGAGAAAGAGAAGCTGTGAGTGAGGGAGAGATAAAGAGAAGCTGTGAGTTTGAGAGAGACAGAGAAAGAGATGCTGTGAGTGAAAGAGAGAGAGAGAAAGAGAAGATGTGAGTGAGTGAGTGAGAGAGAGAGAAGCTGTGAGTGAGAGAGAGAGAGAAAGAGAAGCTGTGAGAGAGAGAAAGAGAGAGAGAAGCTGTGAGTGAGAGAGAGAGAGAGAAGATGTGAGTGAGAGAGAGAAAGTGAAGCTGTGAGTGAGAGAGAGAGAGAAAGAGAAGCTGTGAGTGAGAGAGAGAGAGATAAAGAGAAGATGTGAGTGAGAGAAAGAGAAAGAGAAGATGTGAGTGAGAGAGAGGGAGAAAGAGAAGCTGTGAGTGTGTGTGAGAGAGAAAGAGAATCTGTGAGTGAAAGAGAGAGAAGCTGTGAGTGAGTGAGATAAAGAGAGAGAGAAGCTGTGAGTGAGAGAGAGAGAAAGAGAAGCTGTGAGAGAGAGAGAGAAAGAGAAGCTGTGAGTGACAGAGAGAGATAAAGAGAAGCTGTGAGTTAGAGAGAGACAAAGAGAAGCTGTGAGTGAGAAAGAGAGAGAAGCTGTGAGTGAGAGAGAGAGAGAAGATGTGAGTGAGAGAGAAAGAGAAACTGTGAGTGAAAGAGAGAGAGAAAAAGAGAAGCTGTGAGTTAGAGAGAGACAGAGAAAGAGAAGCTGTGAGTGAGAGAAGAGAGAGAGAAAGAGAAGCTGTGAGTGAGAGAGAGAAAGAGAAGCTGTGAGTGAGAGAGAGAGAAAGATAAGCTGTGAGTGAGAGAGAGAGAGAGAAAGAGAAGCTGTGAGTGAGAGAGAGAAAGAGAAGCTGTGAGTGAGAGAGAGGGAAAGAAGGAGAAGCTGTGAGTGAGAGAGAGAGGGAGAAAGAGAAGCTGTGAGTGAGTGAGAGAGAAAGAGAACCTGTGAATGAGAGAGAGAAGCTGTGAGTGAGAGAGAGAGAGAAAGAGAAGATGTGAGTGTGAGAGAGAGAGAAAGAGAAGATGTGAGTGAGAGAGAGAGAGAGAAAGAGAAGCTGTGAGTGAGAGAGAGAGAGAAGATGTGAGATAGATATATGCTGTGAGGGAGAGAGAGAGAAGCTGTGAGTGAGAGAGAGAGAGAGAAAGACAAGCTGTGTGTGTGAGAGAGAAAGAGAAGCTGTGAGTGAGTGAGAGAGAGAGAAGATGTGAGTGAGAGAGAGAAGCTGTGAGTGTGAGAGAGAGAGAGATAAAGAGAAGCTGTGAGTGAGAGAGAGAGAGAAAGAGAAGCTGGGAGTGTGAGAGAGAGAAAGAGAAGCAGTGTGAGAAAGAGAGAGAAGCTGTGAGAGAGAGAAGCTGTGAGTGAGAGAGACAGAAAGAAAGAGAAGCTGTGAGTGAGAGAGAGAGAAAGAGAAGCTGTGTGAGAGGGAGAGAGAAAGAGAAGCTGTGAGTGAGAGAGAGAGAGAAAGAGAAGCTGTGAGTTAGAGAGAGACAGAGAAAGAGAAGCTGTGAGTGAGAAAGAGAGAGAAGCTGTGAGTGAGAGAGAGAGAGAAAGAGAAGCTGTGAGTGAGAGAGAGAGAGAAAGAGAAGCTGTGAGTTAGAGAGAGACAGAGAAAGAGAAGCTGTGTGTGAGAGAGAGAGAAGCTGTGAGTGAGAGAGAGAGAGAAAGAGAAGCTGTGAGTGAGAGAGAGAAGCTGTGAGTGAGAGAGAGATAGAAGCTGTGAGTGAGAGAGTAAGAAAGAAAGAGAAGATGTGAGTGAGAGAGAAAGAGAAGATGTGAGTGAGAGAGACAGAGAGAAAGAGAAGCTGTGAGTGAGAGAGAGAGAGAAAGAAAGAGAAGCTGTGAGTGAGAGAGAGAGAGAAGCTGTGAGTGAGAGAGAGAGGGAGAAAGAGAAGCTGTGAGTGAGAGAGAGAGAGAGAGAAAGAGAAGCTGTGAGAGAGAGAGAGAGAAAGAAAAGCTGTGAGAGAGAGAGACGCTGTGAGTGAGAGAGAGAGAAAGAGAAGCTGTGAGTGAGAGAGAGAGAGAAAGATAAGCTGTGAGTGTGAGAGAGAGAGAAAGAGAAGCTATGAGTGAGAGAGAGAGAGAAAGAGAAGCTGTGAGTGAGAGAGAAGAGAGAAAGAGAAGCTGTAAGTGGGGAAGAGAGAGAGAGAGAGAAAGAGAAGCTGTGAGTGAGAGAGAGAAAGAGAAAGAGAAGCTGTGAGTAAGAGAGAGAAAGAGAAACTGTGAGTGAGAGAGAGAGAGAGAAAGAGAAGCTGTGAGTGAGAGAGAGAGAGAAAGAGAAGTTGTGAGTGAGAGAGAGAGAAAGAGAAGGTGTGAGTGAGAGAGAGAGAGAAGCTGTGTGTGAGAGAGAGAAGCTGTGTGTGTGAGAGAGAGAAAGAGAAGCTGTGAGTGAGAGAGAGAGAGAAAGAGAAGCTGTGTGAGAGAGAGAAGCTGTGAGTGAGAGAGAGAGGGAGAAAGAGAAGCTGTGAGTGAGAGAGAGAAAGATAAGCTGTGAGTGAGAGAGAGAGAAAGAGAAGCTGTGAGTGTGAGAGAGAGAGAAAGAGATGCTGTGAGTGAGAGAGAGAGAAAGAGAATCTGTGAGTGAGAGAGAGGGAAATAGAAGCTGTGAGTGAGAGAGAGAGAAAGAGAAGCTGTGAGTGAGAGAGTGAGAGAAAGAGAAGCTATGAGTGCAAGAGAGAGAGAGAGAGAGACAGAAGCTGTGAGTTAGAGAGAGACAGAGAAAGAGAAGCTGTGAGAGAGAGAGAGAGAGAAAAGCTGTGAGAGAGAGAGACGTTGTGAGTGAGAGAGAGAGAAAGAGAAGCTGTGAGTGAGAGAGAGAGAGAGAGAAAGAGAACCTGTGAGAGAGAGAGAGAGAGAGAGAAGCTGTGAGTGAGAGAGAGAGAAAGAGAAGCTATGAGTGAGAGAGAGGGAAATAGAAGCTGTGAGTGAGAGAGAAAGAGAAGCTGGGAGTGAGAGAGTGAAGAGAAAGAGAAGCTATGAGTGCAAGAGAGAGAGAGAGAGAGAAGCTGTGAGTTAGAGAGAGACAGAGAAAGAGAAGCTGTGAGAGAGAGAGAGAAAGAAAAGCTGTGAGAGAGAGAGACGCTGTGAGTGAGAGAGAGAGAAAGAGAAGCTGTGAGTGAGAGAGAGAGAAAGAGAAGCTGTGAGTGAGAGAGAAAGAGAAGCTGTGAGTGAGAGAGAGAGAAAGAGAAGCTGTGAGTGAGAGAGAGAGAAAGAGAAGCTGTGAGTGAGAGAGAAAGAGAAGCTGTGAGTGAGAGAGAGAGAAAGAGAAGCTGTGAGTGAGAGAGAGGGAAATAGAAGCTGTGTGTGTGTGAGAGAGAGAGAAGCTGTGAGTGAGAGAGTGAGAGAAAGAGTAGCTATGAGTGCAAGAGAGAGAGAGAAAGAGAAGCTGTGAGTTAGAGAGAGACAGAGAAAGAGAAGCTGTGTGAGAGAGAGAAAGAAAAGCTGTGTGAGAGAGAGATGCTGTGAGTGAGAGAGAGAGAATGAGAAGCTGTGAGTGAGAGAGAGAGAAAGAGAAGCTGTGAGTAAGAGAGAGAGAGAAAGAGAAGCTGTGAGTGAGATAAAGAGAAGCAGTGAGTGTGAGAGAGAGAAGCTGTGAGTGAGAGAGAGAGAGGGAAAGAGAAGCTGTGAGTGAGATAGAGAGAGAGAAAGAGAAGCTGTGAGTGAGAGAGAGAGAAAAAGAGAAGCTATGAGTTAGAGAGAGAGACAGAGAAAGAGAAGCTGTGAGAGAGAGAGAATGAAAAGTTGTGAGAGAGAGATCCTGTAAGTGAGAGAGAGAGAGATGCTGTGAGTGAGAGAGAGAGAGAAAGAGAAGCTGTGAGTAAGAGAGAGAGAAAGAGAAGCTGTGAGTGAGTGGGAGAGATAGAAAGAGAAGCTGTGAGTGAGAGAGAGAGAGAAAGAGAAGCTATGAGTGCGAGAGAGAGAGAGAAAGAAAAGCTGTGAGTGAGAGAGATAAAGAGAAGCAGTGAGTGTGAGAGAGAGAAGCTGTGAGTGAGAGAGAGAGAAAGAGAAGCAGTGAGTGAGAGTGAGAGAGAGAGAGAAGCTGTGTGAGAGAGAGAAAGAGAAGCTGTGAGTGAGAGAGAGAAAAAGAGAAGCTGTGAGTGAGAGAGAGATAGAAAGAGAAGCTGTGGGAGAGAGAGATAGAGAGAAGCTGTGAGTGAGAGTGAAAGAAAGAGAAGCTGTGAGAGAGAGAGAGAGAGAAAGAGAAGCTGTGAGTGTGTGAGAGAGAGAAAGAGAAGCTGTGAGTGAGAGAGAGAAAGAAAGAGAAGCTGTGAGTATGAGAGAAGAGAGAAAGAGAAGCTGTGAGTGGGGAAGACAGAGAGAGAGAAAGAGAAGCTGTGAGTGAGAGAGAGAAAGAGAAAGAGAAGCTGTAAGTAAGAGAGAGAAAGAGAAACTGTGAGTGAGAGAGAGAGAGAAAGAGAAGCTGTGAGTGAGAGAGAGAGAAAGAGAAGTTGTGAGTGAGAGAGAGAGAAAGAGAAGGTGTGAGTGAGAGAGAGAGAGAAGCTGTGTGTGAGAGAGAGAAGCTGTGTGTGTGAGAGAGAGAAAGAGAAGCTGTGAGTGAGAGAAAGAGAAGCTGTGTGAGAGAGAGAAGCTGTGAGTGAGAGAGAGAGGGAGAAAGAGAAGCTGTGAGTGAGAGAGAGAAAGATAAGCTGTGAGTGAGAGAGAGAGAAAGAGAAGCTGTAAGTGAGAGAGAGAGAGAAAGAGATGCTGTGAGTGAGAGAGAGAGAAAGAGAAGCTGTGAGTGAGAGAGATGGAAAAAGAAGCTGTGAGTGAGAGAGAGAGAAAGAGAAGCTGTGAGTGAGAGAGTGAGAGAAAGAGAAGCTATGAGTGCAAGAGAGAGAGAGAGAGAAGCTGTGAGTTAGAGAGAGACAGAGAAAGAGAAGCTGTGAGAGAGAGAGAGAAAGAAAAGCGGTGAGAGAGAGAGACGCTGTGAGTGAGAGAGAGAGAAAGAGAAGCTGTGAGTGAGAGAGAGAGAAAGAGAAGCTGTGAGTAAGTGAGAGAGAGAGAAAGAGAAGCTGTGAGTGAGAGAGAGAGAGAAAGAAAAGTTATGAGTGAGAGAGAGAGAGGGAGAGAAAGAGAAGCTGTGAGTGAGAGAGATAAAGAGAAGCAGTGAGTGAGAGAGAGAGAAGCTGTGAGTGAGATAGAGAGAGAGAAAGAGAAGCTGTGAGTGAGAGAAGGGGAAAAAGAGAAGCTGTGAGTGAGAGAGAGAGTGAGAAAGAGAAGCTGTGAGTGAGATAGAGAGAGAGAAAGAGAAGCTGTGAGTGAGAGAGAGAGAGAAGCTGTGAGTGAGTGAGAGAGAGAGAAACTGTGAGTGAGTGAGAGAGAAAGAAAGAAAGAGATGCTCTGGTGAGAGAGAGAGAAGCTGTGAGTGAGAGAGAGAGAAAAAGAGAAGCTGTGAGTTAGAGAGAGAGACAGAGAAAGAGAAGCTGTGAGAGAGAGAGAGAAAGAAAAGCTGTGAGTTAGAGAGATACAGAGAAAGAGAAGCTGTGAGAGAGAGAGAGAGAAAGAAAAGCTGTGAGAGAGAGACGCTGTGAGTGAGAGAGAGAGAGAGATGCTGTGAGTGAGAGAGAGAGAGAAGCTGTGTGTGTGAGAGAGAAGCTGTGTGTGTGAGAGAGAGAAAGAGAAGCTGTGAGTGAGAGAGAGAGAGAAAGAGAAGCTGTGTGAGAGAGAGAAGCTGTGAGTGAGAGAGAGAGGGAGAAAGAGACGCTGTGAGTGAGAGAGAGAAAGATAAGCTGTGAGTGAGAGAGAGAGAAAGAGAAGCTGTGAGTGTGAGAGAGAGAGAAAGAGATGCTGTGAGTGAGAGAGAGAGAAAGAGAAGCTGTGAGTGAGAGAGAGGGAAATAGAAGCTGTGAGTGAGAGAGAGAGAAAGAGAAGCTGTGAGTGAGAGAGTGAGAGAAAGAGAAGCTATGAGTGCAAGAGAGAGAGAGAGAGAGAGAAGCTGTGAGTTAGAGAGAGACAGAGAAAGAGAAGCTGTGAGAGAGAGAGAGAGAGAAAAGTTGTGAGAGAGAGAGACGTTGTGAGTGAGAGAGAGAGAAAGAGAAGCTGTGAGTGAGAGAGAGAGAGAGAAAGAGAACCTGTGAGAGAGAGAGAGAGAAAGAGAAGCTGTGAGTGAGAGAGAGAGAAAGAGAAGCTGTGAGTGAGAGAGAGGGAAATAGAAGCTGTGAGTGAGAGAGAAAGAGAAGCTGGGAGTGAGAGAGTGAAGAGAAAGAGAAGCTATGAGTGCAAGAGAGAGAGAGAGAGAGAAGCTGTGAGTTAGAGAGAGACAGAGAAAGAGAAGCTGTGAGAGAGAGAGAGAAAGAAAAGCTGTGAGAGAGAGAGACGCTGTGAGTGAGAGAGAGAGAAAGAGAAGCTGTGAGTGAGAGAGAGAGAAAAAGAGAAGCTGTGAGTTAGAGAGAGAGACAGAGAAAGAGTAGATGTGTGTGAGAGAGAAAGAAAAGCTGTGTGAGAGAGAGAAGCTGTGAGTGAGAGAGAGAGGAAGAGAAACTGTGAGTGAGAGAGAGAGAAAGAGAAGCTGTGAGTGAGAGAAAGAGAGAGAGAAGCTGTGAGTGAGAGAGAGAGAAAGAGAAGCTATGAGTGTGTGTGTGTGTGAGAGAGAAAGAGAAGCTGTGAGTAAGAGGGAGGGAGAGAAGCTGTGAGTGAGAGAGAGAGAGAAGCTGTGAGTGAGAGGGAGAGAGAGAAAGAGAAGCGAGTCAGTGAGAGAGAAAGAGAAGCTGTGTGAGAGAGAGGAAAAGAAGCTGTGAGTGAGAGAGAGGGGGAGAGAAAGAGAAGCTGTGAGTGAGAGAGAGAGAAAGAGAAGCTATGAGAGAGAAAGAGAAGCTGTGAGTGAGAGAGAGAGATAAAGAGAATCTGTGAGTTAGAGAGAGACAGAGAAAGAGAAGCTGTGAGTGAGTGAGAGAGAGAGAAAGAGAAGCTGTGAGTGAGAGTGAGAGAGAGAGAGAAGCTGTGTGTGAGAGAGAAAGAGAAGCTGTGAGTGAGAGAGATAGAAAGAGAAGCTGTGAGTGAGAGAGAGATAGAAAGAGAAGCTTTGAGAGAGATAGAGAGAAGCTGTGAGTGAGAGTGAAAGAAAGAGAAGCTGTGAGTGAGAGAGAGAGAGAAAGTGAAGCTGTGAGAGAGAGAGAGAAGCTGTGAGTGAGAGAGAGAGGGAGAAAGAGAAGCTGTGAGTGAGAGAGAGAAAAATAAGCTGTGAGTGAGAGAGAGAGAAGCTGATAATGAGAGAGAGATAGAAAGACAAGCTGTGAGTGAGTGAGAGAGAGAGATAGAGAAGCTGTGAGTGAGAGTGTGAGAAAGAGAAGTTGTGAGTGAGAGAGAGAGAAAGAGAAGGTGTGAGTGAGAGAGAGAGAGAAGCTGTGTGTGTGAGAGAGAAGCTGTGTGTGTGTGAGAGAGAAAGAGAAGCTGTGAGTGAGAGAGAGAAGCTGGGAGTGAGAGAGAGAGAAAGGGAAAGAGAAGATGTGAGTGAGAGAGAGAGAAATAGAAGCTGTGAGTGAGATAGAGAGAGAGAAAGAGTAGCTGTGAGTGAGAGAGTGAGAGAGAAGCTGTGAGTGAGTGAGAGAGAAAGAGAAGCTGTGAGTGTGTGTGTGAGAGAAAGAGAAGCTGTGAGTGAGAGAGAGAGAAAGAGAAGCTGTGAGTAAGAGAAAGAGAGAGAAAGAGAAGCTGTGAGTGAGAGAGATAGAAAGAGAAGCTGTGAGTGAGAGAGAGAGAGATAGAGAAGCTATGAGTGCGAGAGAGAGAGAGAGAGAAAGAGAAGCTGTTAGTAAGAGGGATTGAGAGAAGCTGTGAGTGAGAGAGAGAGAGAGAAAGAGAAGCTGTGAGTGAGATAGAGAGAAAGAGAAGTTGTGAGTGAGTGAGAGAAAGGAGAGAAGCTGTGAGTGAGAGAGAAAGAAAGAGAAGCTGAGAGTGTGTGAGAGAGAGAAAGAGAAGCTGTGAATGAGAGAGAGAGAGAAAGAGAAGCTGTGAGTGAGAGAGATGAGAGAAAGAGAAGCTGTCAGTGGGGAAGAGAGAGAGAGAAAGAGAAGCTGTGAGTGAGAGAGAGAGAGAAAGAGAAGCTGTGAGTAAGAGAGAGAGAGAGGAGCTGTGTGAGGGAGAGAGAGAGAAAGAGAAGTTGTGAGTGAGAGAGAGAGAAAGAGAAGTTGTGAGTGAGAGAGAGAGAGAGGAGCTGTGTGAGGGAGAGAGAAGCTGTGAGAGAGAGAGAGAAAGAAAAGCTTTGAGAGAGAGAGAGACAGAAGCTGTGAGAGAGAGAGAGAGAAGCTGTGAGTGAGAGAGAGAGAGAAAGAGAAGCTGTGAGTGAGAGAGAGAGTGAAAGAGAAGCTGTGAGTGAGAGAGAGAGAAAGAGAAGCTGTGAATGAGAGAGTGAGAGAAAGAGAAGCTATGAGTGCAAGAGAGAGAGAGAAGCTGAGAGAGAAAGAGAAGCTGTGAATGAGAGAGTGAGAGAAAGAGAAGCTATGAGTGCAAGAGAGAGAGAGAAGCTGTGAGTAAGAGGGAGAGAGAGCAGCTGTGAGTGAGAGAGAGAGAGTAGCTGTGAGTGAGGGAGAGAGAGAGAAAGAGAAGCTGTGAGTGAGAGAGAGAGACAGAAAGAAAGAGAAGATTTGAGTAGGAGAGAGAGAGAAAGAGAAGCTGTGAGTGAGAGAGAGCTAAAGAGAAGCTGTGAGATAGAGAGAGACAGAGAAAGAGAAGCTGTGAGTGAGTGAGAGAGAGAAAGAGAAGCTGTGAGTGAGAGAGAGAGAGAAAGAGAAGCTGTGAGTGAGAGAGAGAAGCTGTGAGTCAGAGAGAGAGAGAGAAGCTGTGAGTGAGACAGAGAGAGAGAGAAAGGGAAGCTGTGAGAGAGAGAGAGAAAGAAAGAGAAGCTGTGAGTGACAGAGAGAAGCTGTCAGTGAGAGAGAGAGGGGGGGAAAGAGAAGCTGTGTGTGTGTGAGAGAGAGAAGCTGTGAGTGACAGAGAGAGAAGCTGTTAGTGACAGAGAGAGAAAGAGAAGCTGTGAGTGACTGAGAGAAAGAGAAAGAGAAGGTGTGAGTGTGAGAGAGAGAGAAGCTGTGTGTGAGAGAGAGAAGCTGTGTGTGTGTGTGAGAGAAAGAGAAGCTGTGAGAGAGAGAGAGAAAGAAAAGCTGTGAGAGAGAGAGACGCTGTGAGTGAGAGAGAGAGAAAGAGAAGCTGTGAGTGAGAGAGAGAGAAAGAGAAGCTGTGAGTGAGAGAGAAAGAGAAGCTGTGAGTGAGAGAGAGAGAAAGAGAAGCTGTGAGTGAGAGAGAGGGAAATAGAAGCTGTGTGTGTGTGAGAGAGACAGAAGCTGTGAGTGAGAGAGTGAGAGAAAGAATAGCTATGAGTGCAAGAGAGAGAAAGGAAGAGAAGCTGTGAGTTAGAGAGAGACAGAGAAAGAGAAGCTGTGAGAGAGAGAGAAAGAAAAGCTGTGTGAGAGAGAGACGCTGTGAGTGAGAGAGAGAGAATGAGAAGCTGTGAGTGAGAGAGAGAGAAAGAGAAGCTGTGAGTAAGAGAGAGAGAGAGAAAGAGAAGCTGTGAGTGAGATAAAGAGAAGCAGTGAGTGTGTGAGAGAGAAGCTGTGAGTGAGAGAGAGAGAGGGAAAGAGAAGCTGTGAGTGAGATAGAGAGAGAGAAAGAGAAGCTGTGAGTGAGAGAGAGAAAAAGAGAAGCTGTGAGTTAGAGAGAGACAGAGAAAGAGAAGCTGTGAGAGAGAGAGAGAAAGAAAAGCTGTGAGTTAGAGAGATACAGAGAAAGAGAAGCTGTGAGAGAGAGAGAATGAAAAGCTGTGAGAGAGAGATGCTGTAAGTAAGAGAGAGAGAGATGCTGTGAGTGAGAGAGAGAGAGAAAGAGAAGCTGTGAGTAAGAGAGAGAGAGAAAGAGAAGCTGTGAGTGCGAGAGAGAGAGAGAGAAAGAAAAGCTGTGAGTGAGAGAGATAAAGAGAAGCAGTGAGTGTGAGAGAGAGAAGCTGTGAGTGAGAGAGAGAGAAAGAGAAGCAGTGAGTGAGAGTGAGAGAGAGAGAGAAGCTGTGTGAGAGAGAGAAAGAGAAGCTGTGAGTGAGAGAGAGAGAAAGAGAAGCTGTGAGTGAGAGAGAGATAGAAAGAGAAGCTGTGAGAGAGAGAGATAGAGAGAAGCTGTGAGTGAGAGTGAAAGAAAGAGAAGCTGTGAGAGAGAGAGAGAGAGAAAGAGAAGCTGTGAGTGTGTGAGAGAGAGAAAGAGAAGCTGTGAGTGAGAGAGAGAAAGAAAGAGAAGCTGTGAGTGAGAGAGAAGAGAGAAAGAGAAGCTGTGAGTGGGGAAGAGAGAGAGAGAGAGAAAGAGAAGCTGTGAGTGAGAGAGAGAAAGAGAAAGAGAAGCTGTGAGTGAGAGAGAGAGAAAGAGAAGTTGTGAGTGAGAGAGAGAGAAAGAGAAGGTGTGAGTGAGAGAGAGAGAGAAGCTGTGTGAGAGAGAGAGAAGCTGTGTGTGTGAGAGAGAGAAAGAGAAGCTGTGAGTGAGAGAGAGAGAGAGAAAGAGAAGCTGTGTGAGAGAGAGAAGCTGTGAGTGAGAGAGAGAGGGAGAAAGAGAAGCTGTGAGTGAGAGAGAGAAAGATAAGCTGTGAGTGAGAGAGAGAGAAAGAGAAGCTGTAAGTGAGAGAGAGAGAGAAAGAGATGCTGTGAGTGAAAGAGAGAGAAAGAGAAGCTGTGAGTGAGAGAGAGGGAAATAGAAGCTGTGAGTGAGAGAGAGAGAAAGAGAAGCTGTGAGTGAGAGAGTGAGAGAAAGAGAAGCTATGAGTGCAAGAGAGAGAGAGAGAAGCTGTGAGTTAGAGAGAGACAGAGAAAGAGAAGCTGCGAGAGAGAGAGAGAAAGAAAAGCTGTGAGAGAGAGAGACGCTGTGAGTGAGAGAGAAAGAGAAGCTGTGAGTGAGAGAGAGAGAAAGAGAAGCTGTGAGTAAGAGAGAGAGAGAGAGAGAAGCTGTGAGTGAGAGAGAGAGAGAAAGAAAAGTTATGAGTGAGAGAGAGAGAGGGAGAGAAAGAGAAGCTGTGAGTGAGAGAGATAAAGAGAAGCAGTGAGTGAGAGAGAGAGAAGCTGTGAGTGAGAGAGAGAGAGAGAGAAAGAGAAGCTGTGAGTGAGAGAAGGGGAAAAAGAGAAGCTGTGAGTGAGAGAGAGAGAGTGAGAAAGAGAAGCTGTGAGTGAGATAGAGAGAGAGAAAGAGAAGCTGTGAGTGAGAGAGAGAGAGAAGCTGTGAGTGAGTGAGAGAGAGAGAAACTGTGAGTGAGTGAGAGAGAAAGAAAGAGATGCTCTGAGTGAGAGAGAGAGAGAAGCTGTGAGTGAGAGAGAGAGAAAAAGAGAAGCTGTGAGTTAGAGAGAGAGACAGAGAAAGAGAAGCTGTGAGAGAGAGAGAGAAAGAAAAGCTGTGAGTTAGAGAGATACAGAGAAAGAGAAGCTTTGAGAGAGAGAGAGAGAAAGAAAAGCTGTGAGAGAGAGACGCTGTGAGTGAGAGAGAGAGAGAGATGCTGTGAGTGAGAGAGAGAGAGAAAGAGAAGCTGTGAGTAAGAGAGAGAGAGAAAGAGAAGCTGTGAGTGAGTGGGAGAGATAGAAAGAGAAGCTGTGAGTGAGAGAGAGAGAGAAAGAGAAGCTATGAGTGCGAGAGAGAGAGAGAGAAAGAAAAGCTGTGAGTGAGAGAGATAAAGAGAAGCAGTGAGTGTGTGAGAGAGAGAAGCTGTGAGTGAGAGAGAGAGAGAAGCTGTGAGTGAGATTGAGAGAGAGAAAGAGAAGCTGTGAGTGAGAGAGAGAGAAGCTGTGAGTGAGTGAGAGAGAGAGAGAAACTGTGAGTGAGTGAGAGAGAAAGAAAGAGATGCTGTGAGTGAGAGAGAGAGAAAGAGAAGCTGTGAGTGAGAGAGAGAGAAAAAGAGAAGCTGTGAGTTAGAGAGAGAGACAGAGAAAGAGTAGATGTGTGAGAGAGAGAAAGAAAAGCTGTGTGAGAGAGAGAAGCTGTGAGTGAGAGAGAGAGAAAGAGAAACTGTGAGTGAGAGAGAGAGAAAGAGAAGCTGTGAGTGAGAGAAAGAGAGAGAGAAGCTGTGAGTGAGAGAGAGAGAAAGAGAAGCTATGAGTGTGTGTGTGAGAGAGAGAGAAAGAGAAGCTGTGAGTAAGAGGGAGGGAGAGAAGCTGTGAGTGAGAGAGAGAGAGAAGCTGTGAGTGAGAGGGAGAGAGAGAAAGAGAAGCGAGTCAGTGAGAGAGAAAGAGAAGCTGTGTGAGAGAGAGGAAAAGAAGCTGTGAGTGAGAGAGAGGGGGTGAGAAAGAGAAGCTGTTAGTGAGAGAGAGAGAAAGAGAAGCTATGAGAGAGAAAGAGAAGCTGTGAGTGAGAGAGAGAGATAAAGAGAATCTGTGAGTTAGAGAGAGAAAGAGAAAGAGAAGCTGTGAGTGAGTGAGAGAGAGTGAGAGAAGCTGTGTGTGAGAGAGAAAGAGAAGCTGTGAGTGAGAGAGATAGAAAGAGAAGCTGTGAGTGAGAGAGAGATAGAAAGAGAAGCTTTGAGAGAGAGAGAGAGAAGCTGTGAGTGAGAGTGAAAGAAAGAGAAGCTGTGAGTGAGAGAGAGAGAAAGAGAAGCTGTGAGTGTGAGAGAGATAGAAAGAGAAGCTGTGAGTGAGAGAGAGAAAGAGAAGCTGTGAGTGAGAGAGAGAGAGAAAGAGAAGCTGTGAGTGAGAGAGAAGAGAGAAAGAGAAGCTGTGAGTGGGGAAGAGAGAGAGAGAGAAAGAGAAGCTGTGAGTGAGAGAGAGAAAGAGAAAGAGAAGCTGTGAGTAAGAGAGAGAAAGAGAAGTTGTGAGTGAGAGAGAGAGAGAAAGAGAAGTTTGAGTGAGAGAGAGAGAAAGAGAAGTTGTGAGTGAGAGAGAGAGAAAGAGAAGGTGTGAGAGAGAGAGAGAGAAGCTGTGTGTGTGAGAGAGAAGCTGTGTGTGTGTGAGAGAGAAAGAGAAGCTGTGAGTGAGAGAGAGAGAGAAAGTGAAGCTGTGAGAGAGAGAGAGAGAGAAGCTGTGAGTGAGAGAGAGAGGGAGAAAGAGAAGCTGTGAGTGAGAGAGAGAAAAATATGCTGTGTGAGAGAGAGAGAAGCTGATAATGAGAGAGAGATAGAAAGACAAGCTGTGAGTGAGTGAGAGAGAGAGAGAGAAGCTGTGAGTGAGAGTGAGAGAAAGAGAAGTTGTGAGTGAGAGAGAGAGAAAGAGAAGGTGTGAGTGAGAGAGAGAGAGAAGCTGTGTGTGTGAGAGAGAAGCTGTGTGTGTGTGAGAGAGAAAGAGAAGCTGTGAGTGAGAGAGAGAAGCTGGGAGTGAGAGAGAGAGAGAAAGGGAAAGAGAAGATGTGAGTGAGAGAGAGAGAAATAGAAGCTGTGAGTGAGATAGAGAGAGAGAAAGAGTAGCTGTGAGTGAGAGAGTGAGAGAGAAGCTGTGAGTGAGTGAGAGAGAAAGAGAAGCTGTGAGTGTGTGTGTGAGAGAAAGAGAAGCTGTGAGTGAGAGAGAGAGAAAGAGAAGCTGTGAGTAAGAGAAAGAGAGAGAAAGAGAAGCTGTGAGTGAGAGAGATAGAAAGAGAAGCTGTGAGTGAGAGAGAGAGAGATAGAGAAGCTATGAGTGAGAGAGAGAGAGAGAGAGAGAGAAAGAGAAGCTGTTAGTAAGAGGGATTGAGAGAAGTTGTGAGTGAGAGAGAGAGAAGCTGTGAGTGAGTGAGAGAGAGAGAAAGAGAAGCTGTGAGTGAGATAGAGAGAAAGAGAAGTTGTGAGTGAGTGAGAGAAAGGAGAGAAGCTGTGAGTGAGAGAGAAAGAAAGAGAAGCTGAGAGTGAGAGAGAGAGAGAAAGAGAAGCTGTGAATGAGAGAGAGAGAGAAAGAGAAGCTGTGAGTGAGAGAGATGAGAGAAAGAGAAGCTGTCAGTGGGGAAGAGAGAGAGAGAAAGAGAAGCTGTGAGTGAGAGAGAGAGAGAAAGAGAAGCTGTGAGTAAGAGAGAGAAAGAGAAGCTGTGAGTGAGAGAGAGAGAAAGAGAAGTTGTGAGTGAGAGAGAGAGAAAGAAGTTGTGAGTGAGAGAGAGAGAGAGGAGCTGTGTGAGGGAGAGAGAAGCTGTGAGAGAGAGAGAGAAAGAAAAGCTTTGAGAGAGAGAGAGACAGAAGCTGTGAGAGAGAGAGAGAGAGAAGCTGTGAGTGAGAGAGAGAGAGAAAGAGAAGCTGTGAGTGAGAGAGAGAGTGAAAGAGAAGCTGTGAGTGAGAGAGAGAGAAAGAGAAGCTGTGAATGAGAGAGTGAGAGAAAGAGAAGCTATGAGTGCAAGAGAGAGAGAAGCTGTGAGTAAGAGGGAGAGAGAGCAGCTGTGAGTGAGAGAGAGAGAGTAGCTGTGAGTGAGTGAGAGAGAGAGAAAGAGAAGCTGTGAGTGAGGGAGAGAGACAGAAAGAAAGAGAAGATTTGAGTAGGAGAGAGAGAGAAAGAGAAGCTGTGAGTGAGAGAGAGATAAAGAGAAGCTGTGAGATGGAGAGAGACAGAGAAAGAGAAGCTGTGAGTGAGTGAGAGAGAGAAAGAGAAGCTGTGAGTGAGAGAGAGAGAAAGAGAAGCTGTGAGTGAGAGAGAGAGAGAAGCTGTGAGTCAGAGAGAGAGAGAAGCTGTGAGTGAGACAGAGAGAGAGAGAAAGGGAAGCTGTGAGAGAGAGAGAGAAAGAAAGAGAAGCTGTGAGTGAGAGAGAGAGAAGCTGTCAGTGAGAGAGAGAGGGGGGAAAGAGAAGCTGTGTGTGTGAGAGAGAGAGAAGCTGTGAGTGACAGAGAGAGAAGCTGTGAGTGACAGAGAGAGAAAGAGAAGCTGTGAGTGACTGAGAGAAAGAGAAAGAGAAGCTGTGAGTGACAGAGAGAGAAAGAGAATCTGTGAGTGAGAGAGAGAGAAAGAGAAGGTGTGAGTGTGAGAGAGAGAGAAGCTTGTGTGAGAGAGAGAAGCTGTGTGTGTGTGAGAGAGAAAGAGAAGCTGTGAGAGAGAGAGAGAAAGAGAAGCTGTGAGAGAGAGAGAAGCTGTGAGTGAGAGAGAGAGGGAGAAAGAGAAGCTGTGAGTGAGAGAGAGAAAGATAAGCTGTGTGTGTGAGAGAGAGAAGCTGATAGTGAGAGATAGATAGAAAGACAAGCTGTGAGTGAGTGAGAGAGAGAGAGAGAGAGAAGCTGTGAGTGAGAGTGAGAGAAAGAGAAGCTGTGAGTGAGAGAGAGAGAAAAAGAGAAGCTGTGAGAGTGAGAGAGATAGAAAGAGAAGCTGTGTTTAAAAGAGAGAGAGAAGCTGTGAGTGAGAGAGAGAGAAGCTGTGTGTGAGAGAGAAAGAGAAGCTGTGAGTGAGAGAGAGAGAGAAAGAGAAGCTGTGAGTGAGTGAGAGAGAGAGAAAGAGAAGCTGTGAGTGAGAGAGAGTGAGAGAAAGAGAAGCTGTGAGTGAGAGAGAGAGAGAAAGAGAAGCTGTGTGTGAGAGAGAAAGAGAAGCTGTGAGTGAGAGAGAGAGAGAAAGAGAAGCTGTGAGTGAGAGAGAGAGAAAGAGAAGCGGTGAGTGAGAGAGAGGGAAATAGAAGCTGTGAGAGAGAGAGAGAGAAAGAGAAGCTGTGAGTGAGAGAGTGAGAGAAAGAGTAGCTATGAGTGCAAGAGAGAGAGAGAGAAAGAGAAGCTGTGAGTTAGAGAGATAGAGAAAGAGAAGCTGTGAGAGAGAGAGAGAAAGAAAAGCTGTGAGAGAGAGAGACGCTGTGAGTGAGAGAGAGAGAGAATGAGAAGCTGTGAGTGAGAGAGAGAGAAAGAGAAGTTGTGAGTAAGAGAGAGAGAGAAATAGAGGCTGTGAGTGAGAGAGAGAGAGAGAGAAAAGCTATGAGTGCGAGAGAGAGAGAGAAAGAGAAGCTGTGAGTGAGATAAAGAGAAGCAGTGAGTGTGAGAGAGAGAGAAGATGTGAGTGAGAGAGAGAGGGAAAGAGAAGCTGTGAGTGACAGAAGGGGAAAAAGAGAAGCTGTGAGTGAGAGAGAGAGTGAGAAAGAGAAGCTGTGAGTGAGATAGAGAGAGAGAAAGAGAAGCTGTGAGTGAGAGAGAGAGAAGATGTGAGTGAGTGAGAGAGAGAGAAACTGTGAGTGAGTGAGAGAGAAAGAAAGAGATGCTCTGAGTGAGAGAGAGAGAAGCTGTGAGTGAGAGAGAGAGAAAAAGAGAAGCTGTGAGTTAGAGAGAGAGACAGAGAAAGAGAAGCTGTGAGAGAGAGAGAGAGAGAAAGAAAAGCTGTGAGAGAGAGACGCTGTAAGTGAGAGAGAGAGAGATGCTGTGAGTGAGAGAGAGAGAGAAAGAGAAGCTGTGAGTAAGAGAGAGAGAGAAAGAGAAGCTGTGAGTGAGTGGGAGAGATAGAAAGAGAAGCTGTGAGTGAGAGAGAGAGAGAAAGAGAAGGTATGAGTGCGAGAGAGAGAGAGAGAAAGAAAAGCTGTGAGTGAGAGAGATAAAGAGAAGCAGTGAGTGTGAGAGAGAGAAGCTGTGAGTGAGGGAGAGAGAGAGAAAGAGAAGCTGTGAGTGAGATTGAGAGAGAGAAAGAGAAGCTGTGAGTGAGAGAGAGAGAGAAACTGTGAGTGAGTGAGAGAGAAAGAAAGAGATGCTGTGAGTGAGAGAGAGAGAAAGAGAAGCTGTGAGTGAGAAAAAGAGAGAAAGAGAAGCTGTGAGTGAGAGAAAGAGAGAGAGAAGCTGTGAGTGAGAGAGAGAGAGAAAGAGAAGCTATGAGTTTGTGAGAGAGAGAGAGAGAAAGAGAAGCTGTGAGTAAAAGGGAGGGAGAGAAGCTGTGAGTGAGAGAGAGAGAGAAGCTGTGAGTGAGAGGGAGAGAGAGAAAGTGAAGCGAGTCAGAGAGAGAGAGAAAGAGAAGCTGTGTGTGAGAGAGAAAAAGAAGCTGTGAGTGAGAGAGAGGGGGAGAGAAAGAGAAGCTGTGAGTGAGAGAGAGAGAAAGAGAAGCTATGAGAGAGAGAGAAGCTGTGAGTGAGAGAGAGAGATAAAGAGAAGTTGTGAGTTAGAGAGAGACAGAGAAAGAGAAGCTGTGAGTGAGTGAGAGAGAGAGAAAGAGAAGCTGTGAGTGAGAGAGAGAGAGAGAAAGAGAAGCTGTGAGTGAGTGAGAGAGAGAAAGAGAAGTTGTGAGTGAGAGAGAGAGAAAGAGAAGCTGTGAATGAGAGTGAGAGAGAGAGAGAGAAGCTGTGTGTGAGAGAGAAAGAGAAGCTGTGAGTGAGAGAGAGAGAAAGAGAAGCTGTGAGTGAGAGAGAGATAGAAAGAGAATCTGTGAGAGAGAGAGATAGAGAGAAGCTGTGAGTGAGAGTGAAAGGAATAGAAGCTGTGAGTGAGAGAGAGAGAGAGAAAGAGAAGCTGTGAGTGAGTGAGAGAGAGAAAGAGAAGCTGTGAGTGAGAGAGAGACAGAAAGAGAAGCTGTGAGTGAGAGAGAGAGAGAAGCTGTGAGTCAGAGAGAGAGAAAGAGAAGCTTTGAGTGAGACAGAGAGAGAGAGAGAAAGGAAAGCTGTGAGTGAGAGAGAGAGAAAGAAAGAGAAGCTGTGAGTGAGAGAGAGAGAGAAGCTGTCAATGAGAGAGAGAGGGAGAAAGAGAAGCTGTGTGTGTGTGAGAGAGAGAAGCTGTGAGTGAGAGAGAGAAGCTGTGAGTGACAGAGAGAGAAAGAGAAGCTGTGAGTGACTGAGAGAAAGAGAAAGAGAAGATGTGAGTGACAGAGAGAGAAAGAGAATCTGTGAGTGAGAGAGAGAGAAAGAGAAGCTGTGTGTGAGAGAGAGAGAAGCTTTGAGTGAGAGAGAGAGTAAGAGAAGCTGTGAGAGAGAGAGAGATAGAAAGAGAAGCTGTGAGAGAGAGAGAGAGAGAAGCTGTGAGTGAGAGTGAGAGAAAGAGAAGCTGTGAGTGAGAGAGAGAGAGAGAGAAGCTGTGAGTGTGAGAGAGATAGAAAGAGAAGCTGTGATTAAGAGAGAGAGAAGCTGTGAGTGAGAGAGAGAGAAGCTGTGTGTGAGAGAGAAAGAGAAGCTGTGAGTGAGATAGGGAGATAGAAAGAGAAGCTGTGAGTGAGAGAGTGAGAGAGAAGCTGTGAGTGAGAGAGAGAGAAAAAGAGAAGCTGTGAGTCAGAGAGAGAGAGAGAGAGAAGCTGTGAGTGAGACAGAGAGAGAGAGAGAAAGGAAAGCTGTGAGTGAGAGAGAGAGAAAGAAAGAGACTGTGAGTGAGAGAGAGAGAAGCTGTCAGTGAGAGAGAGAGGGAGAAAGAGAAGCTGTGTGTGTGTGAGAGAGAGAAGCTGTGAGTGAGAGAGAGAGAAGCTGTGAGTGACAGAGAGAGAAAGAGAAGCTGTGAGTGACTGAGAGAAAGAGAAAGAGAGGCTGTGAGTGACAGAGAGAGAAAGCGAATCTGTGAGTGAGAGAGAGAGAGAAAGAGAAGCTGTGTGAGAGAGAGAAAGAGAAGCTTTGAGTGAGAGAGAGAGAGTAAGAGAAGCTGTGAGTGAGAGAGAGAAAGAGAAGCTGTGAGTGAGAGAGAGAGAGAGAAGCTGTGAGTGAGAGTGAGAGAAAGAGAAGCTGTGAGTGAGAGAGAGAGAGAAAGAGAAGCTGTGAGTGAGAGAGAGAGAGAAGCTGTGAGTGAGAGTGAGAGAAAGAGAAGTTGTGAGTGAGAGAGAGGGAGAGGAGCTGTGTGAGGGAGAGAGAAGCTGTGAGAGAGAGAGAGAGAAAGAAAAGCTTTGAGAGAGACAGAAGCTGTGAGTGAGAGAGAGAGAAGCTGTGAGTGAGAGAGAGAGAGAAAGAGAAGCTGTGAGTGAGAGAGAGAGGGAAAGAGAAGCTGTGAGTGAGAGAGAGAGAGAGAGAAGCTGTGAGTGAGAGAGTGAGAGAAAGAGAAGCTATGAGTGCAAGAGAGAGAGAGAAGATTTGAGTAAAGGGAGAGAGAGAAGCTGTGAGTGAGAGAGAGAGAGTTGCTGTGAGTGAGTGAGAGAGAGAGAAAGAGAAGCTGTGAGTGAGAGAGAGAGACAGAAAGAAAGAGAAGATTTGAGTAGGAAAGAGAGAGAAAGAGAAGCTGTGAGTGAGAGAGAGATAAAGAGAATCTGTGAGATAGAGAGAGAGACAGAGAAAGAGAAGCTGTGAGTAAAAGGGAGGGAGAGAAGCTGTGAGTGTGTGAGAGAGAGAAGCTGTGAGTGAGAGGGAGAGAGAGAAAGTGAAGCGAGTCAGAGAGAGAGAGAGAAAGAGAAGCTGTGTGTGAGAGAGAAAAAGAAGCTGTGAGTGAGAGAGAGGGGGAGAGAAAGAGAAGCTGTGAGTGAGAGAGAGAGAAAGAGAAGCTATGAGAGAGAGAGAAGCTGTGAGTGAGAGAGAGAGATAAAGAGAAGTTGTGAGTTAGAGAGAGACAGAGAAAGAGAAGCTGTGAGTGAGTGAGAGAGAGAGAAAGAGAAGCTGTGAGTGAGAGAGAGAGAGAGAGAGAAGCTGTGAGTGAGTGAGAGAGAGAAAGAGAAGTTGTGAGTGAGAGAGAGAGAAAGAGAAGCTGTGAGTGAGAGTGAGAGAGAGAGAGAGAAGCTGTGTGTGAGAGAGAAAGAGAAGCTGTGAGTGAGAGAGAGAGAAAGAGAAGCTGTGAGTGAGAGAGAGATAGAAAGAGAAGCTGTGAGAGAGAGAGATAGAGAGAAGCTGTGAGTGAGAGTGAAAGGAAGAGAAGCTGTGAGTGAGAGAGAGAGAGAGAAAGATAAGCTGTGAGTGAGTGAGAGAGAGAAAGAGAAGCTGTGAGTGAGAGAGAGAGAGAAAGAGAAGCTGTGAGTGAGAGAGAGAGAGAAGCTGTGAGTCAGAGAGAGAGAAAGAGAAGCTTTGAGTGAGACAGAGAGAGAGAGAGAAAGGAAAGCTGTGAGTGAGAGAGAGAGAAAGAAAGAGAAGCTGTGAGTGAGAGAGAGAGAGAAGCTGTCAATGAGAGAGAGAGGGAGAAAGAGAAGCTGTGTGTGTGTGAGAGAGAGAAGCTGTGAGTGAGAGAGAGAGAAGCTGTGAGTGACAGAGAGAGAAAGAGAAACTGTGAGTGACTGAGAGAAAGAGAAAGAGAGGCTGTGAGTGACAGAGACAGAAAGCGAATCTGTGAGTGAGAGAGAGAGAGAAAGAGAAGCTGTGTGAGAGAGAGAAAGAGAAGCTTTGAGTGAGAGAGAGAGAGTAAGAGAAGCTGTGAGTGAGAGAGAGAAAGAGAAACTGTGAGTGAGAGAGAGAGAGAGAAGCTGTGAGTGAGAGTGAGAGA
Source organism: Bradypodion ventrale (assembly GCA_035047345.1). Taxonomy (NCBI): domain Eukaryota; kingdom Metazoa; phylum Chordata; class Lepidosauria; order Squamata; family Chamaeleonidae; genus Bradypodion; species Bradypodion ventrale. The sequence continues at coordinate 6,033,739 of JAWDJE010000018.1, read as the reverse complement.
AAGAGAAGCTGTGAGTGAGAGAGAGAGAGAAAGAGAAGCTGTGAGTGAGAGAGAGAGAGAAGCTGTGAGTGAGAGTGAGAGAAAGAGAAGTTGTGAGTGAGAGAGAGAGAGAGGAGCTGTGTGAGGGAGAGAGAAGCTGTGAGAGAGAGAGAGAGAAAGAAAAGCTTTGAGAGAGAGAGACAGAAGCTGTGAGTGAGAGAGAGAGAAGCTGTGAGTGAGAGAGAGAGAGAAAGAGAAGCTGTGAGTGAGAGAGAGAGGGAAAGAGAAGCTGTGAGTGAGAGAGAGAGAAAGAGAAGCTGTGAGTGAGAGAGTGAGAGAAAGAGAAGCTATGAGTGCAAGAGAGAGAGAGAAGCTTTGAGTAAAGGGAGAGAGAGAAGCTGTGAGTGAGAGAGAGAGAGTTGCTGTGAGTGAGTGAGAGAGAGAGAAAGAGAAGCTGTGAGTGAGAGAGAGAGACAGAAAGAAAGAGCAGATTTGAGTAGGAAAGAGAGAGAAAGAGAAGCTGTGAGTGAGAGAGAGATAAAAAGAATCTGTGAGATAGAGAGAGAGACAGAGAAAGAGAAGCTGTGAGTGAGTGAGAGAGAGAAAGAGAAGCTGTGAGTGAGAGAGAGAGAGAGAGAGAAAGAGAAGCTGTGAGTGAGTGAGAGAGAGAAAGAGAAGCTGTGAGTGAGAGAGAGAGAGAGAGAAAGAGAAGCTGTGAGTGAAGGAGAGAGAGTAGCTGTGAGTCAGAGAGAGAGAAAGAGAAGCTGTGAGTGAGACAGAGAGAGAGAGAAAGGAAAGCTGTGAGTGAGAGAGAGAGAAAGAAAGAGAAGCTGTGAGTGAGAGAGAGAGAGAAGCTGTCAGTGAGAGAGAGAGGGAGAAAGAGAAGCTGTGTGTGTGTGAGAGAGAGAAGCTGTGAGTGAGAGAGAGAGAAGCTGTGAGTGACAGAGAGAGAAAGAGAAGCTGTGAGTGACTGAGAGAAAGAGAAAGAGAAGCTGTGAGTGACAGAGAGAGAAAGAGAAGCTGTGAGTGACAGAGAGAGAAAGAGAAGCTGTGTGAGAGAGAGAAAGAGAAGCTGTGAGTGAGAGAGAGAGTAAGAGAAGCTGTGAGTGAGAGAGAGATAGAAAGAGAAGCTGTGAGTGAGAGAGAGAGAGAGAGAGAAGCTGTGAGTGAGAGTGAGAGAAAGAGAAGCTGTGAGTGAGAGAGAGAGAGAGAAAGAGAAGCTGTGAGTGTGAGGGAGATAGAAAGAGAAGCTGTGATTAAGAGAGAGAGAGAAGCTGTGAGTGTGAGAGAGAGAGAAGCTGTGTGAGAGAGAGAAAGAGAAGCTGTGAGTGAGATAGGGAGATAGAAAGAGAAGCTGTGAGTGAGAGAGTGAGAGAGAAGCTGTGAGTGAGAGAGAGAGAAAAAGAGAAGCTGTGAGTTAGAGAGAGACAGAGAAAGAGAAGCTGTGAGTGAGAGAGAGAGAGAGAAAGAGAAGTTGTGAGTGAGAGAGTGAGAGAAGCTGTGAGTCAGAGAGAGAGAGAGAAGCTGTGAGTGAGACAGAGAGAGAGAGAGAAAGGAAAGCTGTGAGTGAGAGAGAGAGAAAGAAAGAGAAGCTGTGAGTGAGAGAGAGAGAAGCTGTCAGTGAGAGAGAGAGGGAGAAAGAGAAGCTGTGTGTGTGTGAGAGAGAGAAGCTGTGAGTGAGAGAGAGAGAAGCTGTGAGTGACAGAGAGAGAAAGAGAAGCTGTGAGTGACTGAGAGAAAGAGAAAGAGAAGCTGTGAGTGACAGAGAGAAAGAGAATCTGTGAGTAAGAGAGAGAGAGAAAGAGAAGCTGTGTGAGAGAGAGAAAGAGAAGCTTTGAGTGAGAGAGAGAGTAAGAGAAGCTGTGAGTGAGAGAGAGAAAGAGAAGCTGTGAGTGAGAGAGAGAGAGAAGATGTGAGTGAGAGTGAGAGAAAGAGAAGCTGTGAGTGAGAGAGAGAGAGAGAAAGAGAAGCTGTGAGTGAGAGAGAGAGAGAGAAGCTGTGAGTGAGAGTGAGAGAAAGAGAAGTTGTGAGTGAGAGAGAGAGTGGAGCTGTGTGAGGGAGAGAGAAGCTGTGAGAGAGAGAGAGAAAGAAAAACTTTGAGAGAGAGAGACAGAAGCTGTGAGTGAGAGAGAGAGAAGCTGTGAGTGAGAGAGAGAAAGAGAAGCTGTGAGTGAGAGAGAGAGGGAAAGAGAAGCTGTGAGTGAGAGAGAGAGAAAGAGAAGCTGTGAGTGAGAGAGTGAGAGAAAGAGAAGCTATGAGTGCAAGTGAGAGAGAGAGAAGCTGTGAGTAAGAGGGAGAGAGAAAAGCTGTGAGAGAGAGAGAGAGAGTTGCTGTGAGTGAGTGAGAGAGAGAGAAAGAGAAGCTCTGAGTGAGAGAGAGAGACAGAAAGAAAGAGAAGATTTGAGTAGGAGAGAGAGAGAAAGAGAAGCTGTGAGTGAGAGAGAGATAAAGAGAAGCTGTGAGATAGAGAGAGAGACAGAGAAAGAGAAGCTGTGAGTGAGTGAGAGAGAGAAAGAGAAGCTGTGAGTGAGAGAGAGAGAAAGAGAAGCTGTGAGTGAGTGAGAGAGAGAAAGAGAAGCTGTGAGTGAGAGAGAGAGAGAGAGAAAGAGAAGCTGTGAGTGAGAGAGAGAGAGAAGCTGTGAGTCAGAGAGAGAGAAAGAGAAGCTGTGAGTGAGACAGAGAGAGAGAGAGAAAGGAAAGCTGTGAGTGAGAGAGAGAGTAAGAAAGAGAAGCTGTGAGTGAGAGAGAGAGAGAAGCTGTCAATGAGAGAGAGAGGGAGAAAGAGAAGCTGTGTGTGTGAGAGAGAGAGAAGCTGTGAGTGAGAGAGAGAGAAGCTGTGAGTGACAGAGAGAGAAAGAGAAGCTGTGAGTGACTGAGAGAAAGAGAAAGAGAAGCTGTGAGTGACAGAGAGAGAAAGAGAATCTGTGAGTGAGAGAGAGAGAGAAAGAGAAGCTGTGTGAGAGAGAGAAAGAGAAGCTTTGAGTGAGAGAGAGAGTAAGAGAAGCTGTGAGTGAGAGAGAGATAGAAAGAGAAGCTGTGAGTGAGAGTGAGAGAAAGAGAAGCTGTGAGTGAGAGAGAGAGAGAGAGAGAAGCTGTGAGTGTGAGAGAGATAGAAAGAGAAGCTGTGATTAAGAGAGAGAGAAGCTGTGAGTGAGAGAGAGAGAGAAGCTGTGTGAGAGAGAGAAAGAGAAGCTGTGAGTGAGATAGGGAGATAGAAAGAGAAGCTGTGAGTGAGAGAGTGAGAGAGAAGCTGTGAGTGAGAGAGAGAGAAAAAGAGAAGCTGTGAGTCAGAGAGAGAGAGAGAGAAGCTGTGAGTGAGACAGAGAGAGAGAGAAAGGAAAGCTGTGAGTGAGAGAGAGAGAAAGAAAGAGACTGTGAGTGAGTGAGAGAGAAGCTGTCAGTGAGAGAGAGAGGGAGAAAGAGAAGATGTGTGTGTTTGAGAGAGAGAAGCTGTGAGTGAGAGAGAGAGAAGCTGTGAGTGACAGAGAGAGAAAGAGAAGCTGTGAGTGACTGAGAGAAAGAGAAAGAGAAGCTGTGAGTGACAGAGAGAGAAAGCGAATCTGTGAGTGAGAGAGAGAGAGAAAGAGAAGCTGTGTGAGAGAGAGAAAGAGAAGCTTTGAGTGAGAGAGAGAGTAAGAGAAGCTGTGAGTGAGAGAGAGAAAGAGAAGCTGTGAGTGAGAGAGAGAGAGAAGATGTGAGTGAGAGTGAGAGAAAGAGAAGCTGTGAGTGAGAGAGAGAGAGAGAAAGAGAAGCTGTGAGTGAGAGAGAGAGAGAGAAGCTGTGAGTGAGAGTGAGAGAAAGAGAAGTTGTGAGTGAGAGAGAGAGTGGAGCTGTGTGAGGGAGAGAGAAGCTGTGAGAGAGAGAGAGAAAGAAAAACTTTGAGAGAGAGAGACAGAAGCTGTGAGTGAGAGAGAGAGAAGCTGTGAGTGAGAGAGAGAAAGAGAAGCTGTGAGTGAGAGAGAGAGGGAAAGAGAAGCTGTGAGTGAGAGAGAGAGAAAGAGAAGCTGTGAGTGAGAGAGTGAGAGAAAGAGAAGCTATGAGTGCAAGTGAGAGAGAGAGAAGCTGTGAGTAAGAGGGAGAGAGAAAAGCTGTGAGAGAGAGAGAGAGAGTTGCTGTGAGTGAGTGAGAGAGAGAGAAAGAGAAGCTCTGAGTGAGAGAGAGAGACAGAAAGAAAGAGAAGATTTGAGTAGGAGAGAGAGAGAAAGAGAAGCTGTGAGTGAGAGAGAGATAAAGAGAAGCTGTGAGATAGAGAGAGAGACAGAGAAAGAGAAGCTGTGAGTGAGTGAGAGAGAGAAAGAGAAGCTGTGAGTGAGAGAGAGAGAAAGAGAAGCTGTGAGTGAGAGAGAGAGAGAAAGAGAAGCTGTGAGTGAGAGAGAGAGAGAGAGAAAGAGAAGCTGTGAGTGAGAGAGAGAGAGAAGCTGTGAGTCAGAGAGAGAGAAAGAGAAGCTGTGAGTGAGACAGAGAGAGAGAGAGAAAGGAAAGCTGTGAGTGAGAGAGAGAGTAAGAAAGAGAAGCTGTGAGTGAGAGAGAGAGAGAAGCTGTCAATGAGAGAGAGAGGGAGAAAGAGAAGCTGTGTGTGTGAGAGAGAGAGAAGCTGTGAGTGAGAGAGAGAGAAGCTGTGAGTGACAGAGAGAGAAAGAGAAGCTGTGAGTGACTGAGAGAAAGAGAAAGAGAAGCTGTGAGTGACAGAGAGAGAAAGAGAATCTGTGAGTGAGAGAGAGAGAGAAAGAGAAGCTGTGTGAGAGAGAGAAAGAGAAGCTTTGAGTGAGAGAGAGAGTAAGAGAAGCTGTGAGTGAGAGAGAGATAGAAAGAGAAGCTGTGAGTGAGAGTGAGAGAAAGAGAAGCTGTGAGTGAGAGAGAGAGAGAGAGAGAGAAGCTGTGAGTGTGAGAGAGATAGAAAGAGAAGCTGTGATTAAGAGAGAGAGAAGCTGTGAGTGAGAGAGAGAGAGAAGCTGTGTGAGAGAGAGAAAGAGAAGCTGTGAGTGAGATAGGGAGATAGAAAGAGAAGCTGTGAGTGAGAGAGTGAGAGAGAAGCTGTGAGTGAGAGAGAGAGAAAAAGAGAAGCTGTGAGTCAGAGAGAGAGAGAGAGAAGCTGTGAGTGAGACAGAGAGAGAGAGAGAAAGGAAAGCTGTGAGTGAGAGAGAGAGAAAGAAAGAGACTGTGAGTGAGTGAGAGAGAAGCTGTCAGTGAGAGAGAGAGGGAGAAAGAGAAGATGTGTGTGTGTGAGAGAGAGAAGCTGTGAGTGAGAGAGAGAGAAGCTGTGAGTGACAGAGAGAGAAAGAGAAGCTGTGAGTGACTGAGAGAAAGAGAAAGAGAAGCTGTGAGTGACAGAGAGAGAAAGCGAATCTGTGAGTGAGAGAGAGAGAGAAAGAGAAGCTGTGTGAGAGAGAGAAAGAGAAGCTTTGAGTGAGAGAGAGAGTAAGAGAAGCTGTGAGTGAGAGAGAGAAAGATAAGCTGTGAGTGAGAGAGAGAGAGAAGCTGTGAGTGAGAGTGAGAGAAAGAGAAGCTGTGAGAGAGAGAGAGAGAGAAAGAGAAGCTGTGAGTGAGAGAGAGAGAGAGAAGCTGTGAGTGAGAGTGAGAGAAAGAGAAGTTGTGAGTGAGAGAGAGAGAGGAGCTGTGTGAGGGAGAGAGAAGCTGTGAGAGAGAGAGAGAGAAAGAAAAGCTTTGAGAGAGAGAGACAGAAGCTGTGAGTGAGAGAGAGAGAAGCTGTGAGTGAGAGAGAGAGAGAAAGAGAAGCTGTGAGTGAGAGAGAGAGGGAAAGAGAAGCTGTGAGTGAGAGAGAGAGAAAGAGAAGCTGTGAGAGAGTGAGAGAAAGAGAAGCTATGAGTGCAAGAGAGAGAGAGAGAAGCTGTGAGTAAAGGGAGAGAGAGAAGCTGTGAGTGAGAGAGAGAGAGTTGCTGTGAGTGAGTGAGAGAGAGAGAAAGAGAACCTGTGAGTGAGAGAGAGAGACAGAAAGAAAGAGAAGATTTGAGTAGGAGAGAGAGAGAAAGAGAAGCTGTGAGTGAGAGAGAGATAAAGAGAATCTGTGAGATAGAGAGAGAGACAGAGAAAGAGAAGCTGTGAGTGAGTGAGAGAGAGAAAGAGAAGCTGTGAGTGAGAGAGAGAGAGAGAGAAAGAGAAGCTGTGACTGAGTGAGAGAGAGAAAGAGAAGCTGTGAGTGAGAGAGAGAGAGAGAAAGAGAAGCTGTGAGTGAAGGAGAGAGAGAGAAGCTGTGAGTCAGAGAGAGAGAAAGAGAAGCTGTGAGTGGGACAGAGAGAGAGAGAGAAAGGAAAGCTGTGAGTGAGAGAGAGAGAAAGAAAGAGAAGCTGTGAGTGAGAGAGAGAAGCTGTCAGTGAGAGAGAGAGGGAGAAAGAGAAGCTGTGTGTGTGTGAGAGAGAGAAGCTGTGAGTGAGAGAGAGAGAAGCTGTGAGTGACAGAGAGAGAAAGAGAAGCTGTGACTGAGAGAAAGAGAAAGAGAAGCTGTGAGTGACAGAGAGAGAAAGAGAAGCTGTGAGAGAGAGAGAGAGAGAGAAGCTGTGTGAGAGAGAGAAAGAGAAGCTTTGATTGAGAGAGAGAGTAAGAGAAGCTGTGAGTGAGAGAGAGATAGAAAGAGAAGCTGTGAGTGAGAGAGAGAGAGAGAGAATCTGTGAGTGAGAGTGAGAGAAAGAGAAGCTGTGAGTGAGAGAGAGAGAGAGAAAGAGAAGCTGTGAGTGTGAGAGAGATAGAAAGAGAAGCTGTGATTAAGAGAGAGAGAGAAGCTGTGAGTGTGTGAGAGAGAGAAGCTGTGTGAGAGAGAGAAAGAGAAGCTGTGAGTGAGATAGGGAGATAGAAAGAGAAGCTGTGAGTGAGAGAGTGAGAGAGAAGCTGTGAGTGAGAGAGAGAGAAAAAGAGAAGCTGTGAGTTAGAGAGACACAGAGAAAGAGAAGCTGTGAGTGAGAGAGAGAGAGAGAAAGAGAAGTTGTGAGTGAGAGAGAGAGAGAAGCTGTGAGTCAGAGAGAGAGAGAGAAGCTGTGAGTGAGACAGAGAGAGAGAAAGGAAAGCTGTGAGTGAGAGAGAGAGAAAGAAAGAGAAGCTGTGAGTGACAGAGAGAGAAGCTGTCAGTGAGAGAGAGAGGGAGAAAGAGAAGCTGTGTGTGTGTGAGAGAGAGAAGATGTCAGTGAGAGAGAAAGAAGCTGTGAGTGACAGAGAGAGAAAGAGAAGCTGTGAGTGACTGAGAGAAAGAGAAAGAGAAGCTGTGAGTGACAGAGAGAGAAAGAGAATCTGTGAGTAAGAGAGAGAGAGAAAGAGAAGCTGTGTGAGAGAGAGAAAGAGAAGCTTTGAGTGAGAGAGAGAGTAAGAGAAGCTGTGAGTGAGAGAGAGAAAGAGAAGCTGTGAGTGAGAGAGAGAAAGAGAAGCTGTGAGTGAGAGTGAGAGAAAGAGAAGCTGTGAGTGAGAGAGTGAGAGAGAAAGAGAAGCTGTGAGTGAGAGAGAGAGAAGCTATGAGTGAGAGTGAGAGAAAGAGAAGTTGTGAGTGAGAGAGAGAGAGTGGAGCTGTGTGAGGGAGAGAGAAGCTGTGAGAGAGAGAGACAGAAGCTGTGAGTGAGAGAGAGAGAAGCTGTGAGTGAGAGAGAGAGAGAAAGAGAAGCTGTGAGTGAGAGAGAGAGGGAAAGAGAAGCTGTGAGTGAGAGAGAGAGAAAGAGAAGCTGTGAGAGAGTGAGAGAAAGAGAAGCTATGAGTGCAAGAGAGAGAGAGAGAAGCTGTGAGTAAAGGGAGAGAGAGAAGCTGTGAGTGAGAGAGAGAGAGTTGCTGTGAGTGAGTGAGAGAGAGAGAAAGAGAACCTGTGAGTGAGAGAGAGAGACAGAAAGAAAGAGAAGATTTGAGTAGGAGAGAGAGAGAAAGAGAAGCTGTGAGTGAGAGAGAGATAAAGAGAATCTGTGAGATAGAGAGAGAGACAGAGAAAGAGAAGCTGTGAGTGAGTGAGAGAGAGAAAGAGAAGCTGTGAGTGAGAGAGAGAGAGAGAGAAAGAGAAGCTGTGACTGAGTGAGAGAGAGAAAGAGAAGCTGTGAGTGAGAGAGAGAGAGAGAAAGAGAAGCTGTGAGTGAAGGAGAGAGAGAGAAGCTGTGAGTCAGAGAGAGAGAAAGAGAAGCTGTGAGTGGGACAGAGAGAGAGAGAGAAAGGAAAGCTGTGAGTGAGAGAGAGAGAAAGAAAGAGAAGCTGTGAGTGAGAGAGAGAAGCTGTCAGTGAGAGAGAGAGGGAGAAAGAGAAGCTGTGTGTGTGTGAGAGAGAGAAGCTGTGAGTGAGAGAGAGAGAAGCTGTGAGTGACAGAGAGAGAAAGAGAAGCTGTGAGTGACTGAGAGAAAGAGAAAGAGAAGCTGTGAGTGACAGAGAGAGAAAGAGAAGCTGTGAGAGAGAGAGAGAGAAAGAGAAGCTGTGTGAGAGAGAGAAAGAGAAGCTTTGATTGAGAGAGAGAGTAAGAGAAGCTGTGAGTGAGAGAGAGATAGAAAGAGAAGCTGTGAGTGAGAGAGAGAGAGAGAGAGAAGCTGTGAGTGAGAGTGAGAGAAAGAGAAGCTGTGAGTGAGAGAGAGAGAGAGAGAGAGAAGCTGTGAGTGTGAGAGAGATAGAAAGAGAAGCTGTGATTAAGAGAGAGAGAGAAGCTGTGAGTGTGTGAGAGAGAGAAGCTGTGTGAGAGAGAGAAAGAGAAGCTGTGAGTGAGATAGGGAGATAGAAAGAGAAGCTGTGAGTGAGAGAGTGAGAGAGAAGCTGTGAGTGAGAGAGAGAGAAAAAGAGAAGCTGTGAGTTAGAGAGACACAGAGAAAGAGAAGCTGTGAGTGAGAGAGAGAGAGAGAAAGAGAAGTTGTGAGTGAGAGAGAGAGAGAAGCTGTGAGTCAGAGAGAGAGAGAGAAGCTGTGAGTGAGACAGAGAGAGAGAAAGGAAAGCTGTGAGTGAGAGAGAGAGAAAGAAAGAGAAGCTGTGAGTGACAGAGAGAGAAGCTGTCAGTGAGAGAGAGAGGGAGAAAGAGAAGCTGTGTGTGTGAGAGAGAGAGAAGCTGTCAGTGAGAGAGAGAGAAGCTGTGAGTGACTGAGAGAAAGGGAAAGAGAAGCTGTGAGTGACAGAGAGAGAAAGAGAATCTGTGAGTAAGAGAGAGAGAGAAAGAGAAGCTGTGTGAGAGAGAGAAAGAGAAGCTTTGAGTGAGAGAGAGAGTAAGAGAAGCTGTGAGTGAGAGAGAGAAAGAGAAGCTGTGAGTGAGAGAGAGAAAGAGAAGCTGTGAGTGAGAGTGAGAGAAAGAGAAGCTGTGAGTGAGAGAGAGAGAGAGAAAGAGAAGCTGTGAGTGAGAGAGAGAGAAGCTATGAGTGAGAGTGAGAGAAAGAGAAGTTGTGAGTGAGAGAGAGAGAGTGGAGCTGTGTGAGGGAGAGAGAAGCTGTGAGAGAGAGAGAGAAAGAAAAGCTTTGAGAGAGAGAGACAGAAGCTGTGAGTGAGAGAGAGAGAAGCTGTGAGTGAGAGAGAGAGAGAAAGAGAAGCTGTGAGTGAGAGAGAGAGACAGAAAGAAAGAGAAGATTTGAGTAGGAGAGAGAGAGAAAGAGAAGCTGTGAGTGAGAGAGAGATAAAGAGAAGCTGTGAGATAGAGAGAGAGACAGAGAAAGAGAAGCTGTGAGTGAGTGAGAGAGAGAAAGAGAAGCTGTGAGTGAGAGAGAGAGAGAAAGAGAAGCTGTGAGTGAGAGAGAGAAAGAGAAGCTGTGAGTGAGAGAGAGAAAGAGAAGCTGTGAGTGAGAGAGAGAGAGAAGCTGTGAGTCAGAGAGAGAGAGAAAGAGAAGCTGTGAGTGAGACAGAGAGAGAGAGAAAGGAAAGCTGTGAGTGAGAGAGAGAGAAAGAAAGAGAAGCTGTGAGTGAGAGAGAGAGAGAAGCTGTCAGTGAGAGAGAGAGGGAGAAAGAGAAGCTGTGTGTGTGTGAGAGAGAGAAGCTGTGAGTGAGAGAGAGAGAAGCTGTGAGTGACAGAGAGAGAAAGAGAAGCTGTGAGTGACTGAGAGAAAGAGAAAGAGAAGCTGTGAGTGACAGAGAGAGAAAGAGAATCTGTGAGTGAGAGAGAGTGAGAAAGAGAAGCTGTGTGAGAGAGAGAAAGAGAAGCTTTGAGTGAGAGAGAGAGTAAGAGAAGCTGTGAGTGAGAGAGAGCTAGAAAGAGAAGCTGTGAGTGAGAGAGAGAGAGAGAAGCTGTGAGTGAGAGTGAGAGAAAGAGAAGCTGTGAGTGAGAGAGAGAGAGAGAAAGAGAAGCTGTGAGTGTGAGAGAGATAGAAAGAGAAGCTGTGATTAAGAGAGAGAGAGAAGCTGTGAGTGAGAGAGAGAGAGAAGCTGTGTGTGAGAGAGAAAGAGAAGCTGTGAGTGAGATAGGGAGATAGAAAGAGAAGCTGTGAGTGAGAGAGTGAGAGAGAAGCTGTGAGTGAGAGAGAGAGAAAAAGAGAAGCTGTGAGTTAGAGAGAGACAGAGAAAGAGAAGCTGTGAGAGAGAGAGAGAGAAAGAAAAGCTGTGTGAGAGAGAGAAGCTGTGAGTGAGAGAGAGACAAAGAGAAGTTGTGAGTGAGAGAGAGAGAGAAAGAGAAGCTGTGAGAGAGAAAGAGAGAGAGAAAGAGAAGCTGTGAGTGAGAGAGAGAGAAAGAGAAGCTGTGAGTTAGAGAAAGAGAGAAACAGAAGCTATGAGTGCGAGAGAGAGAGAGAGAAAGAGAAGCTGTGAGTAAGAGGGAGGGAGAGAAGCTGTGAGTTAGAGAGAGAGAGAAGCTGTGAGTGAGTGAGAGAGGGAGAAAGAGAAGCTGTGTGTGAGAGAGAAAGAGAAGCTGTGAGTGAGATAGGGAGATAGAAAGAGAAGCTGTGAGTGAGAGAGTGAGAGAGAAGCTGTGAGTGAGAGAGAGAGAAAAAGAGAAGCTGTGAGTTAGAGAGAGACAGAGAAAGAGAAGCTGTGAGAGAGAGAGAGAGAAAGAAAAGCTGTGTGAGAGAGAGAAGCTGTGAGTGAGAGAGAGAGAAAGAGAAGCTGTGAGTGAAAGAGAGACAGAAAGAGAAGCTGTGAGAGAGAAAGAGAGAGAGAAAGAGAAGCTGTGAGTGAGAGAGAGAGAAAGAGAAGCTGTGAGTTAGAGAAAGAGAGAAACAGAAGCTATGAGTGCGAGAGAGAGAGAGAGAGAGAAAGAGAAGCTGTGAGTAAGAGGGAGGGAGAGAAGCTGAGAGTGAGAGAGAGAGAATGAGAATCTGTGAGTAAGTGAGAGAGAGAAAGAGAATCTGTGAGTGAGAGAGAGAGAGAGAAAGATAAGCTGTGAGTGAGTGAGAGAGAGAGAGAGAAGCTGTGAGAGTAAGAGAGAGAGAAAGAGAAGCTGTGAGTGAGAGAGAGAAAAAGAGAAGCTGTGAGTGAGAGAGAGAGTGAGAAAAAGAGGTGTGAGTGAGAGATAGAGAATGAGAAGCTGTGAGTGAGAGAGAGAGAAAAGGGGAATGTGTAAGAGAGAGAGAAAGAGAAGCTATGAGTGAGAGAGAGAGAGAGAAAGAGAAGCTGTGAGTGAGAGAGAGAGAGAAAGAGAAGCTGTGAGTGAGAGAGAGAGAAAGAGAAGCTGTGAGTGAGAGAGAGAGAGAGATGAAGTTGTGAGTGAGATAGAGAGAGAAAGAGAAGCTGTGAGTGAGTGAGAGAGAGAAGCTGTGAGAGAGTGAGAGAGAGAGAAGCTGTGAGTGAGAGAGAGAGAGAAAGAAAGAGAAGCTGTGAGTGAGAGAGAGAGAGAGAGAAGCTGTGAGTGAGAGAGAGATAAAGAGAAGCTGTGAGTGAGAGAGAGAGAGAAGCAGTGAGTGAGAGAGAGAGAGAAAGAGAAGCTGTGAGTGAGAGAGAGAGAAAGAAAGAAAGAAAAGCTATGAGTGAGAGAGAGAGAGAAAGTGAAGCTGTGAGTGAGAGAGATAAAGAGAAGCTGTGAGTTAGAGAGAGACAGAGAAAGAGAAGCTGTGAGTGAGAGAGAGAGAAAGAGAAGCTGTGAGTGAGAGAGAGAGAGAGAAAGAAAGAGAAGCTGTGTGTGTGAGAGAGAGAAGCTGTGAGTGAGAGAGAGATAAAGAGAAGCTGTGAGTGAGAGAGAGAGAGAGAAGCAGTGAGTGAGAGAGAGAGAGAGAGAAAGAGAAGCTGTGAGTGAGAGAGAGAGAGAAAGAGAAGCTGTGAGTGAGAGAGATAAAGAGAAGCTGTGAGTTAGAGAGAGATAGAGAAAGAGAAGCTGTGAGTGAGAGAAAGAGAAGCTGTGAGTGAGAGAGAGAGAAAGAAAGAGAAGCTGTGAGTGAGAGAGAGAGAGAGAGAAGTTGTGTGTGAGAGAGAGAAGCTGTGTGTGTGTGAGAGAGAAAGAGAAGGTGTGAGTGAGGGAGAGAGAGAAAGAGAAGCTGTGTGTGTGTGAGAGAGAGAGAAAGAGAAGCTGTGAGTGAGAGATAGAGAAAGAGAAGTTGTGAGTTAGAGAGAGAGAGAGAAAGAGAAGCTGTGAGTGAGAGAGAGAGAGAGAAATTGAATCTGTGAGTCAGAGAGAGAGAAGCTGTGAGTGAGAGAGAGACAGAGAGAGAAAGAGAAGGTGTGAGTGAGAGAGTGAGAGAGAGAAAGAGAAGCTGTGAGTGAGAGAGAGAGAGAAAGAGAAGCTGTGTGAGAGAGAGAGAGAAGCTGTGAGTGAAAGAGAGAGTGAGAAAGAGAAGCTGTGAGAGAGAGAGTGAGAAAGATAAGCTGTGAGTGAGAGAGAGAGAGAAAGAGAAGCTGTGAGTGAGTGAGAGAGAGATATAGAGAAGCTGTGAGTGAGAGAGAGAGAGAAGCTATGAGTGAGTGAGAGAGAAAGAAGCTGTGAGTGAGTGAGAGAGAGAGAAGCTGTGAGGGAGAAAGAGAGAGAGAAGCTGTGAGTGAGTGAGAGAGAGAAGAGAGATGCTGTGAGTGTGAGAGAGAGAAAGAGAAGCTGTGAGTGAGTGAGAGAGTGAGAGAAAGAAAAGCTGTCAGTTAGAGAGATAAAGAGAAGCAGTGAATGTGAGAGAGCGAGAAGCTGTGAGTGAGAGAAGGAGAAGATGTGAGTGAGAGAGAGAGAGAAGCTGTGAGTGAGAGAGAGAAAGGGAAGCATTGAGTGAGAGAGATAAATAGAAGCTGTGAGTGAAAGAGATAAAGAGAAGCTGTGAGTTAGAGAGATAAAAAGAGAAGCTGTGAGTGAGAGAGAGAGAGAAAGAGAATCTGTGAGTGAGAGAGAGAGAGAAAGAGAAGCTGTGAGTGAGAGAGAGAGAAAGAAAGAAAGAGAAGCTGTGAGTGAGAGAGAGAGAGAGAAAGAGAAGCTGTGAGTGAGAGAGATAAAGTGAAGCTGTGAGTTAGAGAGACAGAGAAAGAGAAGCTGTGAGTGAGAGAAAGAGAAGCTGTGAGTGAGAGAGAGAGAAAGAAAGAGAAGCTGTGTGTCAGAGAGAGAGAGAGAAAGAGAAGGTGTGAGTGAGAGAGAGAGAGAAGCTGTGTGTGAGAGAGAGAAGATGTGTGTGTGAGAGAGAGAAAGAGAAGCTGTGAGTGAGGGAGAGAGAGAAAGTGAAGCTGTGTGTGTGAGAGAGAGAGAGAGAAAGAGAAGCTGTGAGTGAAGAGAAGTTGTGAGTGAGAGAGAGAGAGAGAAAGAGAAGCTGTTAGTGAGAGAGAGAGAGAGAAATTGAATCTGTGAGTCAGAGAGAGAGAAGCTGTGAGTGAGAGAGAGAGAAAGAGAAGCTGTGGGTGTGAGAGAGAGAAAGAAGCTGTGAGTGAGAGAGAGAGACAGAGAGAGAAAGAGAAGGTGTGAGTGAGAGAGTGAGAGAGAGAAAGAGAAGCTGTGAGTGAGAGAGAGAGAGAAAGAGAAGATGTGAGTGAGAGAGAGAGAGAGAGAAAGAGAATCTGTGAGTGAGAGAGAGAGAAAAAGAGGAGCTGTGAGTGTGAGAGAGTGAGAGAAAGAGAAGCTGTGAATGAGAGAGAGAGAGAGAGAAGCAGTGAGTGAGAGAGAGAGAGAGAAGCAGTGAGTGAGAGAGAGAGAGAAAGAGAAGCTGTGAGTGAGAGACAGAGAAAGAGAAACTGTGAGTGGGAGAGAGAGAGAGAAAGAGAAGCTGTGAGTGAGAGAGAGAGAGAAAGAGAAGCTGTGAGTAAGAGAGAGAGAAAGAGAAGCTGTGAGTGAGAGAGAGAGAGAAAGGGAAGCTGTGATTGAGAGAGAGAGAGAGAAAGAGAAGCTGTGAGTGAGAGAGAGAGAGAGAAAGAGAAGCTAGGAGTGTGAGAGAGATAGAAAGAGAAGCTGTGATTAAGAGAGAGAAAGAAGCTGTGAGTGAGAGAGAGAGAAGCTGTGTGAGAGAGAGAAAGAGAAGCTGTGAGTGAGATAGGGAGATAGAAAGAGAAGCTGTGAGTGAGAGAGTGAGAGAGAAGCTGTGAGTGAGAGAGAGAGAGAAATAGAAGCTGTGAGTTAGAGAGAGACAGAGAAAGAGAAGTTGTGAGAGAGAGAGAGAGAGAAAGAAAAGCTGTGTGAGAGAGAGAAGCTGTGAGTGAGAGAGAGAGAAAGAGAAGCTGTGAGTGAAAGAGAGACAGAAAGAGAAGCTGTGAGAGAGAAAGAGAGAGAGAAAGAGAAGCTGTGAGTGAGAGAGAGAGAAAGAGAAGCTGTGAGTTAGAGAAAGAGAGAAACAGAAGCTATGAGTGCGAGAGAGAGAGAGGGAGAAAGAGAAGCTGTGAGTAAGAGGGAGGGGGAGAAGCTGAGAGTGAGAGAGAGAGAATGAGAATCTGTGAGTAAGTGAGAGAGAGAAAGAGAATCTGTGAGTGAGAAAGAAAAAGAGGAGCTGTGAGTGTGAGTGAGTGAGAGAAAGAGAAGCTGTGAGTGAGTGAGAGAGAGAGAGAGAAGCTGTGAGAGTAAGAGAGAGAGTAAGAGAAGCTGTGAGTGAGAGAGAGAAAAAGAGAAGCTGTGAGTGAGAGGGAGAGTGAGAAAAAGAGGTGTGAGTGAGAGATAGAGAATGAGAAGCTGTGAGTGAGAGAGAGAGAAAAGGGGAATGTGTAAGAGAGAGAGAAAGAGAAGCTATGAGTGAGAGAGAGAGAGAGAAAGAGAAGCTGTGAGTGAGAGAGAGAGAGAAAGAGAAGCTGTGAGTGAGAGAGAGAGAAAGAGAAGCTGTGAGTGAGAGAGAGAGAGAGATGAAGTTGTGAGTGAGATAGAGAGAGAAAGAGAAGCTGTGAGTGAGTGAGAGAGAGAAGCTGTGAGAGAGTGAGAGAGAGAGAAGCTGTGAGTGAGAGAGAGAGAGAGAAAGAAAGAGAAGCTGTGAGTGAGAGAGAGAGAGAGAGAAGCTGTGAGTGAGAGAGAGATAAAGAGAAGCTGTGAGTGAGAGAGAGAGAGAGAAGCAGTGAGTGAGAGAGAGAGAAAAAGAGAAGCTGTGAGTGAGAGAGAGAGAAAGAAAGAAAGAAAAGCTATGAGTGAGAGAGAGAGAGAAAGTGAAGCTGTGAGTGAGAGAGATAAAGAGAAGCTGTGAGTTAGAGAGAGACAGAGAAAGAGAAGCTGTGAGTGAGAGAGAGATAAAGAGAAGCTGTGAGTGAGAGAGAGAGAGAGAGAAGCAGTGAGTGAGAGAGAGAGAGAAAGAGAAGCTGTGAGTGAGAGAGAGAGAAAGAGAAGCTGTGAGTGAGAGAGATGAAGAGAAGCTGTGAGTTAGAGAGAGATAGAGAAAGAGAAGCTGTGAGTGAGAGAAAGAGAAGCTGTGAGTGAGAGAGAGTGAAAGAAAGAGAAGCTGTGTGTGTGTGTGAGAGAGAGAAGCTGTGTGTGTGAGAGAGAAGCTGTGTGTGTGTGAGAGAGAAAGAGAAGGTGTGAGTGAGGGAGAGAGAGAAAGAGAAGCTGTGTGTGTGTGTGTGAGAGAGAGAAAGAGAATCTGTGAGTGAGAGATAGAGAAAGAGAAGTTGTGAGTTAGAGAGAGAGAGAGAAAGAGAAGCTGTGAGTGAGAGAGAGAGAGAGAAATTGAATCTGTGAGTCAGAGAGAGAGAAGCTGTGAGGGAGAGAGAGATAAAGAGAAGCTGTGGGTGTAAGAGAGAGAAAGAAGCTGTGAGTGAGAGAGAGACAGAGAGAGAAAGAGAAGGTGTGAGTGAGAGAGTGAGAGAGAGAAAGAGAAGCTGTGAGTGAGAGAGAGAGAGAAAGAGAAGCTGTGAGTGAGAGAGAGAGAGAAGCTGTGAGTGAAAGAGAGAGTGAGAAAGAGAAGCTGTGAGAGAGGGAGTGAGAAAGAGAAGCTGTGAGAGAGAGAGAGAGAGAAGCTGTGAGTGAGTGAGAGAGAGATATAGAGAAGCTGTGAGTGAGAGAGAGAGAGAAGCTATGAGTGAGTGAGAGAGAAAGAAGCTGTGAGTGAGTGAGAGAGAGAGAAGCTGTGAGGGAGAAAGAGAGAGAGAAGCTGTGAGTGAGAGAGAGAGAGAAGAGAGATGCTGTGAGTGTGAGAGAGAGAAAGAGAAGCTGTGAGTGAGTGAGAGAGTGAGAGAAAGAAAAGCTGTGAGTTAGAGAGATAAAGAGAAGCAGTGAATGTGAGAGAGCGAGAAGCTGTGAGTGAGAGAAGGAGAAGATGTGAGTGAGAGAGAGAGAGAAGCTGTGAGTGAGAGAGAGAAAGGGAAGCATTGAGTGAGCGAGATAAATAGAAGCTGTGAGTGAAAGAGATAAAGAGAAGCTGTGAGTTAGAGAGATAAAAAGAGAAGCTGTGAGTGAGAGAGAGAGAGAAAGAGAAGCTGTGAGTGAGAGAGAGAGAGAAAGAGAAGCTGTGAGTGAGAGAGAGAGAAAGAAAGAAAGAGAAGCTGTGAGTGAGAGAGAGAGAGAAAGAGAAGCTGTGAGTGAGAGAGATAAAGAGAAGCTGTGAGTTAGAGAGACAGAGAAAGAGAAGCTGTGAGTGAGAGAAAGAGAAGCTGTGAGTGAGAGAGAGAGAAAGAGAGAGAAGCTGTGTGTCAGAGAGAGAGAGAGAAAGAGAAGGTGTGAGTGAGAGAGAGAGAGAAGCTGTGTGAGAGAGAGAGAAGATGTGTGTGTGTGAGAGAGAAAGAGAAGCTGTGAGTGAGGGAGAGAGAGAAAGTGAAGCTGTGTGTGAGAGAGAGAGAGAGAGAAAGAGAAGCTGTGAGTGAAGAGAAGTTGTGAGTGAGAGAGAGAGAGAAAGAGAAGCTGTTAGTGAGAGAGAGAGAGAGAAATTGAATCTGTGAGTCAGAGAGAGAGAAGCTGTGAGTGAGAGAGAGCTAGAAAGAGAAGCTGTGAGTGAGAGAGAGAGAGAGAAGCTGTGAGTGAGAGTGAGAGAAAGAGAAGCTGTGAGTGAGAGAGAGAGAGAGAAAGAGAAGCTGTGAGTGTGAGAGAGATAGAAAGAGAAGCTGTGATTAAGAGAGAGAGAGAAGCTGTGAGTGAGAGAGAGAGAGAAGCTGTGTGTGAGAGAGAAAGAGAAGCTGTGAGTGAGATAGGGAGATAGAAAGAGAAGCTGTGAGTGAGAGAGTGAGAGAGAAGCTGTGAGTGAGAGAGAGAGAAAAAGAGAAGCTGTGAGTTAGAGAGAGACAGAGAAAGAGAAGCTGTGAGAGAGAGAGAGAGAAAGAAAAGCTGTGTGAGAGAGAGAAGCTGTGAGTGAGAGAGAGACAAAGAGAAGTTGTGAGTGAGAGAGAGAGAGAAAGAGAAGCTGTGAGAGAGAAAGAGAGAGAGAAAGAGAAGCTGTGAGTGAGAGAGAGAGAAAGAGAAGCTGTGAGTTAGAGAAAGAGAGAAACAGAAGCTATGAGTGCGAGAGAGAGAGAGAGAAAGAGAAGCTGTGAGTAAGAGGGAGGGAGAGAAGCTGTGAGTTAGAGAGAGAGAGAAGCTGTGAGTGAGTGAGAGAGGGAGAAAGAGAAGCTGTGTGTGAGAGAGAAAGAGAAGCTGTGAGTGAGATAGGGAGATAGAAAGAGAAGCTGTGAGTGAGAGAGTGAGAGAGAAGCTGTGAGTGAGAGAGAGAGAAAAAGAGAAGCTGTGAGTTAGAGAGAGACAGAGAAAGAGAAGCTGTGAGAGAGAGAGAGAAAGAAAAGCTGTGTGAGAGAGAGAAGCTGTGAGTGAGAGAGAGAGAAAGAGAAGCTGTGAGTGAAAGAGAGACAGAAAGAGAAGCTGTGAGAGAGAAAGAGAGAGAGAAAGAGAAGCTGTGAGTGAGAGAGAGAGAAAGAGAAGCTGTGAGTTAGAGAAAGAGAGAAACAGAAGCTATGAGTGCGAGAGAGAGAGAGAGAGAGAAAGAGAAGCTGTGAGTAAGAGGGAGGGAGAGAAGCTGAGAGTGAGAGAGAGAGAATGAGAATCTGTGAGTAAGTGAGAGAGAGAAAGAGAATCTGTGAGTGAGAAAGAAAAAGAGGAGCTGTGAGTGTGAGTGAGTGAGAGAAAGAGAAGCTGTGAGTGAGTGAGAGAGAGAGAGAGAAGCTGTGAGAGTAAGAGAGAGAGAAAGAGAAGCTGTGAGTGAGAGAGAGAAAAAGAGAAGCTGTGAGTGAGAGAGAGAGTGAGAAAAAGAGGTGTGAGTGAGAGATAGAGAATGAGAAGCTGTGAGTGAGAGAGAGAGAAAAGGGGAATGTGTAAGAGAGAGAGAAAGAGAAGCTATGAGTGAGAGAGAGAGAGAGAAAGAGAAGCTGTGAGTGAGAGAGAGAGAGAAAGAGAAGCTGTGAGTGAGAGAGAGAGAAAGAGAAGCTGTGAGTGAGAGAGAGAGAGAGATGAAGTTGTGAGTGAGATAGAGAGAGAAAGAGAAGCTGTGAGTGAGTGAGAGAGAGAAGCTGTGAGAGAGTGAGAGAGAGAGAAGCTGTGAGTGAGAGAGAGAGAGAAAGAAAGAGAAGCTGTGAGTGAGAGAGAGAGAGAGAGAAGCTGTGAGTGAGAGAGAGATAAAGAGAAGCTGTGAGTGAGAGAGAGAGAGAAGCAGTGAGTGAGAGAGAGAGAGAAAGAGAAGCTGTGAGTGAGAGAGAGAGAAAGAAAGAAAGAAAAGCTATGAGTGAGAGAGAGAGAGAAAGTGAAGCTGTGAGTGAGAGAGATAAAGAGAAGCTGTGAGTTAGAGAGAGACAGAGAAAGAGAAGCTGTGAGTGAGAGAGAGAGAAAGAGAAGCTGTGAGTGAGAGAGAGAGAGAAAGAAAGAGAAGCTGTGTGTGTGAGAGAGAGAAGCTGTGAGTGAGAGAGAGATAAAGAGAAGCTGTGAGTGAGAGAGAGAGAGAGAAGCAGTGAGTGAGAGAGAGAGAGAGAGAAAGAGAAGCTGTGAGTGAGAGAGAGAGAGAAAGAGAAGCTGTGAGTGAGAGAGATAAAGAGAAGCTGTGAGTTAGAGAGAGATAGAGAAAGAGAAGCTGTGAGTGAGAGAAAGAGAAGCTGTGAGTGAGAGAGAGAGAAAGAAAGAGAAGCTGTGAGTGAGAGAGAGAGAGAGAGAAGTTGTGTGTGAGAGAGAGAAGCTGTGTGTGTGTGAGAGAGAAAGAGAAGGTGTGAGTGAGGGAGAGAGAGAAAGAGAAGCTGTGTGTGTGTGAGAGAGAGAGAAAGAGAAGCTGTGAGTGAGAGATAGAGAAAGAGAAGTTGTGAGTTAGAGAGAGAGAGAGAAAGAGAAGCTGTGAGTGAGAGAGAGAGAGAGAAATTGAATCTGTGAGTCAGAGAGAGAGAAGCTGTGAGTGAGAGAGAGACAGAGAGAGAAAGAGAAGGTGTGAGTGAGAGAGTGAGAGAGAGAAAGAGAAGCTGTGAGTGAGAGAGAGAGAGAAAGAGAAGCTGTGTGAGAGAGAGAGAGAAGCTGTGAGTGAAAGAGAGAGTGAGAAAGAGAAGCTGTGAGAGAGAGAGTGAGAAAGATAAGCTGTGAGTGAGAGAGAGAGAGAAAGAGAAGCTGTGAGTGAGTGAGAGAGAGATATAGAGAAGCTGTGAGTGAGAGAGAGAGAGAAGCTATGAGTGAGTGAGAGAGAAAGAAGCTGTGAGTGAGTGAGAGAGAGAGAAGCTGTGAGGGAGAAAGAGAGAGAGAAGCTGTGAGTGAGTGAGAGAGAGAAGAGAGATGCTGTGAGTGTGAGAGAGAGAAAGAGAAGCTGTGAGTGAGTGAGAGAGTGAGAGAAAGAAAAGCTGTCAGTTAGAGAGATAAAGAGAAGCAGTGAATGTGAGAGAGCGAGAAGCTGTGAGTGAGAGAAGGAGAAGATGTGAGTGAGAGAGAGAGAGAAGCTGTGAGTGAGAGAGAGAAAGGGAAGCATTGAGTGAGAGAGATAAATAGAAGCTGTGAGTGAAAGAGATAAAGAGAAGCTGTGAGTTAGAGAGATAAAAAGAGAAGCTGTGAGTGAGAGAGAGAGAGAAAGAGAATCTGTGAGTGAGAGAGAGAGAGAAAGAGAAGCTGTGAGTGAGAGAGAGAGAAAGAAAGAAAGAGAAGCTGTGAGTGAGAGAGAGAGAGAGAAAGAGAAGCTGTGAGTGAGAGAGATAAAGTGAAGCTGTGAGTTAGAGAGACAGAGAAAGAGAAGCTGTGAGTGAGAGAAAGAGAAGCTGTGAGTGAGAGAGAGAGAAAGAAAGAGAAGCTGTGTGTCAGAGAGAGAGAGAGAAAGAGAAGGTGTGAGTGAGAGAGAGAGAGAAGCTGTGTGTGAGAGAGAGAAGATGTGTGTGTGAGAGAGAGAAAGAGAAGCTGTGAGTGAGGGAGAGAGAGAAAGTGAAGCTGTGTGTGTGAGAGAGAGAGAGAGAAAGAGAAGCTGTGAGTGAAGAGAAGTTGTGAGTGAGAGAGAGAGAGAGAAAGAGAAGCTGTTAGTGAGAGAGAGAGAGAGAAATTGAATCTGTGAGTCAGAGAGAGAGAAGCTGTGAGTGAGAGAGAGAGAAAGAGAAGCTGTGGGTGTGAGAGAGAGAAAGAAGCTGTGAGTGAGAGAGAGAGACAGAGAGAGAAAGAGAAGGTGTGAGTGAGAGAGTGAGAGAGAGAAAGAGAAGCTGTGAGTGAGAGAGAGAGAGAAAGAGAAGATGTGAGTGAGAGAGAGAGAGAGAGAAAGAGAATCTGTGAGTGAGAGAGAGAGAAAAAGAGGAGCTGTGAGTGTGAGAGAGTGAGAGAAAGAGAAGCTGTGAATGAGAGAGAGAGAGAGAGAAGCAGTGAGTGAGAGAGAGAGAGAGAAGCAGTGAGTGAGAGAGAGAGAGAAAGAGAAGCTGTGAGTGAGAGACAGAGAAAGAGAAACTGTGAGTGGGAGAGAGAGAGAGAAAGAGAAGCTGTGAGTGAGAGAGAGAGAGAAAGAGAAGCTGTGAGTAAGAGAGAGAGAAAGAGAAGCTGTGAGTGAGAGAGAGAGAGAAAGGGAAGCTGTGATTGAGAGAGAGAGAGAGAAAGAGAAGCTGTGAGTGAGAGAGAGAGAGAGAAAGAGAAGCTAGGAGTGTGAGAGAGATAGAAAGAGAAGCTGTGATTAAGAGAGAGAAAGAAGCTGTGAGTGAGAGAGAGAGAAGCTGTGTGAGAGAGAGAAAGAGAAGCTGTGAGTGAGATAGGGAGATAGAAAGAGAAGCTGTGAGTGAGAGAGTGAGAGAGAAGCTGTGAGTGAGAGAGAGAGAGAAATAGAAGCTGTGAGTTAGAGAGAGACAGAGAAAGAGAAGTTGTGAGAGAGAGAGAGAGAGAAAGAAAAGCTGTGTGAGAGAGAGAAGCTGTGAGTGAGAGAGAGAGAAAGAGAAGCTGTGAGTGAAAGAGAGACAGAAAGAGAAGCTGTGAGAGAGAAAGAGAGAGAGAAAGAGAAGCTGTGAGTGAGAGAGAGAGAAAGAGAAGCTGTGAGTTAGAGAAAGAGAGAAACAGAAGCTATGAGTGCGAGAGAGAGAGAGGGAGAAAGAGAAGCTGTGAGTAAGAGGGAGGGGGAGAAGCTGAGAGTGAGAGAGAGAGAATGAGAATCTGTGAGTAAGTGAGAGAGAGAAAGAGAATCTGTGAGTGAGAAAGAAAAAGAGGAGCTGTGAGTGTGAGTGAGTGAGAGAAAGAGAAGCTGTGAGTGAGTGAGAGAGAGAGAGAGAAGCTGTGAGAGTAAGAGAGAGAGTAAGAGAAGCTGTGAGTGAGAGAGAGAAAAAGAGAAGCTGTGAGTGAGAGGGAGAGTGAGAAAAAGAGGTGTGAGTGAGAGATAGAGAATGAGAAGCTGTGAGTGAGAGAGAGAGAAAAGGGGAATGTGTAAGAGAGAGAGAAAGAGAAGCTATGAGTGAGAGAGAGAGAGAGAAAGAGAAGCTGTGAGTGAGAGAGAGAGAGAAAGAGAAGCTGTGAGTGAGAGAGAGAGAAAGAGAAGCTGTGAGTGAGAGAGAGAGAGAGATGAAGTTGTGAGTGAGATAGAGAGAGAAAGAGAAGCTGTGAGTGAGTGAGAGAGAGAAGCTGTGAGAGAGTGAGAGAGAGAGAAGCTGTGAGTGAGAGAGAGAGAGAGAAAGAAAGAGAAGCTGTGAGTGAGAGAGAGAGAGAGAGAAGCTGTGAGTGAGAGAGAGATAAAGAGAAGCTGTGAGTGAGAGAGAGAGAGAGAAGCAGTGAGTGAGAGAGAGAGAAAAAGAGAAGCTGTGAGTGAGAGAGAGAGAAAGAAAGAAAGAAAAGCTATGAGTGAGAGAGAGAGAGAAAGTGAAGCTGTGAGTGAGAGAGATAAAGAGAAGCTGTGAGTTAGAGAGAGACAGAGAAAGAGAAGCTGTGAGTGAGAGAGAGATAAAGAGAAGCTGTGAGTGAGAGAGAGAGAGAGAGAAGCAGTGAGTGAGAGAGAGAGAGAAAGAGAAGCTGTGAGTGAGAGAGAGAGAAAGAGAAGCTGTGAGTGAGAGAGATGAAGAGAAGCTGTGAGTTAGAGAGAGATAGAGAAAGAGAAGCTGTGAGTGAGAGAAAGAGAAGCTGTGAGTGAGAGAGAGTGAAAGAAAGAGAAGCTGTGTGTGTGTGTGAGAGAGAGAAGCTGTGTGTGTGAGAGAGAAGCTGTGTGTGTGTGAGAGAGAAAGAGAAGGTGTGAGTGAGGGAGAGAGAGAAAGAGAAGCTGTGTGTGTGTGTGTGAGAGAGAGAAAGAGAATCTGTGAGTGAGAGATAGAGAAAGAGAAGTTGTGAGTTAGAGAGAGAGAGAGAAAG
Source organism: Bradypodion ventrale (assembly GCA_035047345.1). Lineage (NCBI taxonomy): Eukaryota > Metazoa > Chordata > Lepidosauria > Squamata > Chamaeleonidae > Bradypodion > Bradypodion ventrale. Next base: position 6,010,857 of record JAWDJE010000018.1, on the reverse strand, counting down.
AGAAGCTGTGAGTGAGAGAGAGAGAGAGAAATTGAATCTGTGAGTCAGAGAGAGAGAAGCTGTGAGGGAGAGAGAGATAAAGAGAAGCTGTGGGTGTAAGAGAGAGAAAGAAGCTGTGAGTGAGAGAGAGACAGAGAGAGAAAGAGAAGGTGTGAGTGAGAGAGTGAGAGAGAGAAAGAGAAGCTGTGAGTGAGAGAGAGAGAGAAAGAGAAGCTGTGAGTGAGAGAGAGAGAGAAGCTGTGAGTGAAAGAGAGAGTGAGAAAGAGAAGCTGTGAGAGAGAGAGTGAGAAAGAGAAGCTGTGAGAGAGAGAGAGAGAGAAGCTGTGAGTGAGTGAGAGAGAGATATAGAGAAGCTGTGAGTGAGAGAGAGAGAGAAGCTATGAGTGAGTGAGAGAGAAAGAAGCTGTGAGTGAGTGAGAGAGAGAGAAGCTGTGAGGGAGAAAGAGAGAGAGAAGCTGTGAGTGAGAGAGAGAGAGAAGAGAGATGCTGTGAGTGTGAGAGAGAGAAAGAGAAGCTGTGAGTGAGTGAGAGAGTGAGAGAAAGAAAAGCTGTGAGTTAGAGAGATAAAGAGAAGCAGTGAATGTGAGAGAGCGAGAAGCTGTGAGTGAGAGAAGGAGAAGATGTGAGTGAGAGAGAGAGAGAAGCTGTGAGTGAGAGAGAGAAAGGGAAGCATTGAGTGAGCGAGATAAATAGAAGCTGTGAGTGAAAGAGATAAAGAGAAGCTGTGAGTTAGAGAGATAAAAAGAGAAGCTGTGAGTGAGAGAGAGAGAGAAAGAGAAGCTGTGAGTGAGAGAGAGAGAGAAAGAGAAGCTGTGAGTGAGAGAGAGAGAAAGAAAGAAAGAGAAGCTGTGAGTGAGAGAGAGAGAGAAAGAGAAGCTGTGAGTGAGAGAGATAAAGAGAAGCTGTGAGTTAGAGAGACAGAGAAAGAGAAGCTGTGAGTGAGAGAAAGAGAAGCTGTGAGTGAGAGAGAGAGAAAGAGAGAGAAGCTGTGTGTCAGAGAGAGAGAGAGAAAGAGAAGGTGTGAGTGAGAGAGAGAGAGAAGCTGTGTGAGAGAGAGAGAAGATGTGTGTGTGTGAGAGAGAAAGAGAAGCTGTGAGTGAGGGAGAGAGAGAAAGTGAAGCTGTGTGTGAGAGAGAGAGAGAGAGAAAGAGAAGCTGTGAGTGAAGAGAAGTTGTGAGTGAGAGAGAGAGAGAAAGAGAAGCTGTTAGTGAGAGAGAGAGAGAGAAATTGAATCTGTGAGTCAGAGAGAGAGAAGCTGTGAGTGAGAGAGAGAGAAAGAGAAGCTGTGGGTGTGAGAGAGAGAAAGAAGCTGTGAGTGAGAGAAAGACAGAGAGAGAAAGAGAAGGTGTGAGTGAGAGAGTGAGAGAGAGAAAGAGAAGCTGTGAGTGAGAGAGAGAGAGAAAGAGAAGATGTGAGTGAGAGAGAGAGAGAGAAAGAGAATCTGTGAGTGAGAGAGAGAGAAAAAGAGGAGCTGTGAGTGTGAGAGAGTGAGAGAAAGAGGAGTTGTGAATGAGAGAGAGAGAGAGAGAAAGAGAAGCTGTGAGAGTAAGAGAGAGAGAAAGAGAAGCTGTGAGTGAGAGAGAGAAAAAGAGAAGCTGTGAGTGAGAGAGAGAGAGTGAGAAAAAGAGCTGTGAGTGAGAGATAGAGAATGAGAAGCTGTGAGTGAAAGAGAGAGAAAAAAAGAGAATGTGTAAGAGAGAGATAAAGAGAAGCTATGAGTGAGAGAGAGAGAGAGAAATGAAGTTGTGAGTGAGATAGAGAGAGAAAGAGAAGCTGTGAGTGAGTGAGAGAGAGAGAAGCTGTGAGAGAGTGAGAGAGAGAAGCTGTGAGTGAGAGAGAGAGAGAAAGAAAGAGAAGCTGTGAGTGAGAGAGAGTGAGAGAAGCTGTGAGCGAGAGAGATATAAAGAGAAGCTGTGAGTAAGAGAGAGAGAGAGAGAAGCAGTGAGAGAGAGAGAGAAAGAGAAGCTGTGAGTGAGAGAGAGAGAAAGAAAGAAAGAAAGATTAACTGTGAGTGAGAGAGAGAGAGAAAGAGAAGCTGTGAGTGAGAGAGATAAAGAGAAGCTGTGAGTTAGAGAGAGACAGAGAAAGAGAAGCTGTGAGTGAGAGAGAGAGAAAGAGAATATGTGAGTGAGAGAGAGAGAAAGAAAGAGAAGCTGTGAGTGAGAGAGAGAGAGAAAGAGAAGGTGTGAGTGAGAGAGAGAGAGAGAGAAGTTGTGTGTGAGAGAGAAGCTGTGTGTGTGTGAGAGAGAAAGAGAAGCTGTGAGTGAGGGAGGGAGAGAAAGAGAAGCTGTGTGTGTGTGAGAGAGAGAGAGAGAGAAAGAGAAGCTGTGAGTGAGAGATAGAGAAAGAGAAGTTGTGAGTGAGAGAGAGAGAGAAAGAGAAGCTGTGAGTGAGAGAGAGAGAGAAAAATTGAATGTGAGTGAGAGAGAGAGAAGCTGTGAGTGAGAGAGAGAGAAAAAGAAGCTGTGAGTGAGAGAGAGAGAGAGAAAGAGAAGCTGTGAGTGAGAGAGAGAGAAGCTGTGAGTGAGAGAGAGAGAAATAGAAGCTGCGAGAGAGAGAGAGAGAAGCTGTGTGAGTGAGAGAGAAAGAAGCTGTGAGTGAGAGAGAGAGAGAAGCTGTGAGTGACAGAGAGAGAAAGAGAAGCTGTGAGTGAGAGAGAGATAAAGAGAAGCTGTGAGTTAGAGGGAGACAGAGAAAGAGAAGCTGTGAGTGAGAGAGAGAGAGAGAAGCTGTGAGTGAGAGAGAGAGTAAGAGAAAGAGAAGATGTGAGTGAGAGAGAGAGAGAAAGAGATAATGTGAGTGAGTGAGAGAGAGAGAGAAAGAGAATCTGTGAGTGAGAGAGAGAGAAAGAGAAGCTGTGAGTGTGTGAGAGAGAGAAAGAGAAGCTATGAGTGCGAGAGAGAGAGAGAAGCTGTGAGTAAGAGGGAGGGAGAGAAGCTGTGAGTTAGAGAGAGAGAGAAGCTGTGAGTGAATGAGAGAGGTAAAGAGAAGCTGTGAGTTAGAGAGAGAAAAAGAGAAGCTGTGAGAGAGAGAGAGAAAAAAAGAGAAGCTTAGAGTGAGAGAGAGAGAGAAAAATAGAAGCTGTAAATGAGAGAGAGAGAAAGAGTAGCTGTGAGTGAGAGAGAGAGAAAGAGAAGCTGTGAGTGGGAGAGAGAGAGAGAGAAAGAGAAGCTGTGAGTGAGAGAGAGAGAAAGAGAATCTGTGAGTAAGAGAGAGAGAGAGAGAAAGAGAAGATGTGAGTGAGAGTGAGAGAGAAAGAGCTGTGAGATAGAGAGAGAGAAGCTATGAGTGAGAGAGAGAGAAAGAGAAGGTGTGAGTGAGAGAGAGAGAGAGAAGCTGTGAGAGAGAGAGAGAAAGAGAAGCTGTGAGTGAGAGAGAGAGACAATGAGAATCTGTGAGTGTGAGTGAGAGAGAGAGAGAAAGAGAAGCTGTGAGAGTAAGAGAGAGAGAAAGAGAAGCTGTGAGTAAGAGGGAGAGAGAGAAGCTGTGAGATAGAGAGAGAGAGAAGCTGTGAGTGAGTGAGAGAGAGAAAGAGAAGTTGTGAGTGAGATATATAGAGAGAGAAGCTGTGAGGGAGAAAGAGAGAGAGAGAAGTTGTGAGTGAGTGAGAGAGAGGAGAGAAGCTGTGAGTGAGAGAGAGAGAAAGAGAAGCTGTGAGTGAGAGAGAGAGAAAGAGAAGCTGTGAGTGTGTGTGAGAGAGAAAGAGAAGCTATGATTGCGAGAGAGAGAGAGAGAGAAGCTGTGAGTAAGAGGGAGGGAGAGAAGCTGTGAGTTAGAGAGAGAGAGAAAGAGAAGCTGAGAGTGAGAGAGAGAGAGAAAGAGAAGCTGAGAGTGAGAGAGAGAGAGAAAAAGAGAAGCTGTTAATGAGAGAGAGAGAAAAAGTAGCTGTGAGTGAGAGAGAGAGAAAGAGAAGCTGTGAGTGGCAGAGAGAGAGAAAGAAAAAGAAGCTGTGAGTGAGAGAGAGAGAGAAAGAGAATCTGTGAGTAAGAGAGAGAAAGAGAAAGAGAAGCTGTGAGTGAGAGTGAGAGAGAAAGAGCTGTGAGATAGAGAGAGAGAGAGAAGCTATGAGTGAGAGAGAGAGAAAGAGAAGGTGTGAGTGAGAGAGAGAGAAAGAGAAGCTGTGAGTGGGAGAGAGAGAGAGAGAAAGAGAAGCTGTGGGTGAGAGAGAGAGAGAAAGAGAAGCTGAGAGTAAGAGAGAGAGAGAGAAAGAGAAGCTGTGAGTGAGTGAGAGAGAAAGAGCTGTGAGATAGAGAGAGAGAGAGCAGCTATGAGTGAGAGAGAGAGAAAGAGAAGGTGTGAGTGAGAGAGATAGAGAAGCTGTGAGAGAGAGAGAGAAAGAGAAGCTGTGAGTGAGAGAGAGAGAAAAAGGGAAGCTGTGAGTGTGAGTGAGAGAGAGAGAGAGAAAGAGAAGCTGTGAGAGTAAGAGAGAGAGAAAGAGAAGCTGTGAGTAAGAGGGAGAGAGAGAAGCTGTGAGATAGAGAGAGAGAGAAGCTGTGAGTGAGTGAGAGAGAGAAAGAGAAGTTGTGAGTGAGATAGAGAGAGAGAGAAGCTGTGAGGGAGAAAGAGAGAGAGAGAAGTTGTGAGTGAGTGAGAGAGAGGAGAGAAGCTGTGAGTGAGAGAGAGAGAAAGAGAAGCTGTGAGTGAGAGAGAGAGAAAGAGAAGCTGTGAGTGTGTGAGAGAGAGAAAGAGAAGCTATGAGTGCGAGAGAGAGAGAGAGAGAAGCTGTCAGTAAGAGGGAGGGAGAGAAGATGTGAGTTAGAGAGAGAGAGAAAGAGAAGCTGAGAGTGAGAGAGAGAGAGAAAGAGAAGCTGAGAGTGAGAGAGAGAGAGAAAAAGAGAAGCTGTTAATGAGAGAGAGAGAAAAAGTAGCTGTGAGTGAGAGAGAGAGAAAGAGAAGCTGTGAGTGGCAGAGAGAGAGAGAGAGAAAAAGAAGCTGTGAGTGAGAGAGAGAGAGAAAGAGAATCTGTGAGTAAGAGAGAGAAAGAGAAGCTGTGAGTGAGAGTGAGAGAGAAAGAGCTGTGAGATAGAGAGAGAGAGAGCAGCTATGAGTGAGAGAGAGAGAAAGAGAAGGTGTGAGTGAGTGAGAGAGAAAGAGAAGCTGTGAGTGGGAGAGAGAGAGAGAGAAAGAGAAGCTGTGGGTGAGAGAGAGAGAGAAAGAGAAGCTGAGAGTAAGAGAGAGAGAGAGAAAGAGATGCTGTGAGTGAGTGAGAGAGAAAGAGCTGTGAGATAGAGAGAGAGAGAAGCTATGAGTGAGAGAGAGAGAAAGAGAAGGTGTGAGTGAGAGAGATAGAGAAGCTGTGAGAGAGAGAGAGAAAGAGAAGCTGTGAGTGAGAGAGAGAGAAAAAGGGAAGCTGTGAGTGAGAGAGAGAGAGTGAGAAAAAGAGCTGTGAGTGAGAGATAGAGAATGAGAAGCTGTGAGTGAGAGAGAGAGAAAAAGAGAATGTGTAAGAGAGAGAGAAAGAGAAGCTATGAGTGAGAGAGAGAGAGAAAGAGAAGCTGTGAGTGAGAGAGAGAGAGAAAGAGAAGCTGTGAGTGAGCTAGAGAGAAAGAGAAGATGTGAGTGAGAGAGAGAGAGAGAAATGAAGTTGTGAGTGAGATAGAGAGAGAAAGAGAAGCTGTGAGTGAGTGAGAGAGAGAGAAGCTGTGAGAGAGTGAGAGAGAGAGAAGCTGTGAGTGAGAGAGAGAGAAAGAAAGAGAAGCTGTGAGTGAGAGAGAGAGAGAAGCTGTGAGCGAGAGAGATATAAAGAGAAGCTGTGAGTGAGAGAGAGAGAAGCAGTGAGAGAGAGAGAGAGAAAGAGAAGCTGTGAGTGAGAGAGAGAGAAAGAAAGAAAGATTAACTGTGAGTGAGAGAGAGAGAGAAAGAGAAGCTGTGAGTGAGAGAGATAAAGAGAAGCTGTGAGTTATTGAGAGACAGAGAAAGAGAAGCTGTGAGTGAGAGAGAGAGAAAGAGAATATGTGAGTGAGAGACAGAGAAAGAAAGAGAAGCTGTGAGTGAGAGAGAGAGAGAAAGAGAAGGTGTGAGTGAGAGAGAGAGAGAGAAGTTGTGTGTGAGAGAGAAGCTGTGTGTGTGTGAGAGAGAAAGAGAAGCTGTGAGTGAGGGAGAGAGAGAAAGAGAAGCTGTGTGTGTGTGAGAGAGAGAGAGAGAGAAAGAGAAGCTGTGAGTGAGAGATAGAGAAAGAGAAGTTGTGAGTGAGAGAGAGAGAGAAAGAGAAGCTGTGAGAGAGAGAAAAAAAATTGAATCTGTGAGTGAGAGAGAGAGAAGCTGTGAGTGAGAGAGAGAGAAAAAGAAGCTGTGGGTGAGAGAGAGAGAAAGAAGCTGTGAGTGAGAGAGAGAGACAGTGAGAGAAAGAGAAGCTGTGAGTGAGAGAGTGAGAGAGAGAGAATGAGAAGCTGTGAGTGAGAGAGAGAGAGAAAGAGAAGCTGTGAGTGAGAGAGAGAAGCTGTGAGTGACAGAGAGAGAAATAGAAGCTGCGAGAGAGAGAGAGAGAAGCTGTGAGTGAAGAGAGAGTGAGAAAGAGAAGCTGTGAGAGAGAGAGAGAGAGAAAGAGAAGCTGTGAGTGAGAGAGAGAAAGAGAAGCTGTGAGTGAGTGAGAGAGATATATAGAGAAGCTGTGAGTGAGAGAGAGAGAGAAGCTATGAGTGAGTGAGAGAGAAAGAAGCTGTGAGTGAGAGAGAGAGAGAAGCTGTGAGTGACAGAGAGAGAAAGAGAAGCTGTGAGTGAGAGAGAGATAAAGAGAAGCTGTGAGTTAGAGGGAGACAGAGAAAGAGAAGCTGTGAGTGAGAGAGAGAGAGAAGCTGTGAGTGAGAGAGAGAGTAAGAGAAAGAGAAGATGTGAGTGAGAGAGAGAGAGAAAGAGATAATGTGAGTGAGTGAGAGAGAGAGAGAAAGAGAAGCTGTGAGTGAGAGAGAGAGAAAGAGAAGCTGTGAGTGTGTGAGAGAGAGAAAGAGAAGCTATGAGTGCGAGAGAGAGAGAGAGAAGCTGTGAGTAAGAGGGAGGGAGAGAAGCTGTGAATTAGAGAGAGAGAGAAGCTGTGAGTGAGTGAGAGAGGTAAAGAGAAGCTGTGATTTAGAGAGAGAAAAAGAGAAGCTGTGAGAGAGACAGAGAGAGAAAGAGAAGCTGAGAGTGAGAGAGAGAGAGAAAAAGAGAAGCTGTAAATGAGAGAGAGAGAAAGAGTAGCTGTGAGTGAGAGAGAGAGAAAGAGAAGCTGTGAGTGGGAGACAGAGAGAGAGAAAGAGAAGCTGTGAGTGAGAGAGAGAGAGAAAGAGAATCTGTGAGTAAGAGAGAGAGAGAGAGAGAGAGAGAAGATGTGAGTGAGAGAGAGAAAGAGCTGTGAGTGAGAGAGAGAGAAAGAGAAGCTATGAGTGAGAGAGAGAGAAAGAGAAGTTGTGAGTGAGAGAGAGAGAGAAGCTGTGTGTGAGAGAGAGAAAGAGAAGCTGTGAGTGAGAGAGAGAGAAAGAGAAGCTGTGAGTGAGAGAGAGAGAGAAAGAGAAGCTGTGAGTAAGAGAAAGAGAGAGAAAGAGATGCTGTGAGTGAGAGTGAGAGAGAAAGAGCTGTGAGATAGAGAGAGAGAGAAGCTATGAGTGAGAGAGAGAGAAAGAGAAGGTGTGAGTGAGAGAGAGAGAGAGAAGCTGTGAGAGAGAGAGAGAAAGAGAAGCTGTGAGTGAGAGAGAGAGACAATGAGAATCTATGAGTGAGAGTGAGAGAGAGAGAGAAAGAGAAGCTGTGAGAGTAAGAGAGAGAGAAAGAGAAGCTGTGAGTGAGAGAGAGAAAAAGAGAAGCTGTGTGTGTGTGAGAGAGAAGCTGTGTGTGAGAGGGAAAGAGAAGCTGTGAGTAAGAGGGAGAGAGAGAAGCTGTGAGATAGAGAGAGAGAGAAGCTGTGAGTGAGTGAGAGAGAGAAAGAGAAGTTGTGAGTGAGATAGAGAGAGAGAGAAGCTGTGAGGGAGAAAGAGAGAGAGAGAAGTTGTGAGTGAGTGAGAGAGAGGAGAGACGCTGTGAGTGAGAGAGAGAGAAAGAGAAGCTGTGAGTGTGAGAGAGAGAGAAAGAGAAGCTATGAGTGAAAGAGAGAGAGAGAGAGAAGCTGTGAGTAAGAGGGAGGGAGAGAAGCTGTGAGTTAGAGAGAGAGAGAAGGAGAAGCTGAGAGTGAGAGAGAGAGAGAGAAAGAGAAGCTGAGAGTGAGAGAGGGAGAGAAAAAGAGAAGCTGTTAATGAGAGAGAGAGAAAGAGTAGCTGTGAGTGAGAGAGAGAGAAAGAGAAGCTGTGAGTGGCAGAGAGAGAGAGAGAAAGAGAAGCTGTGAGTGAGAGAGAGAGAGAAAGCGAATCTGTGAGTAAGAGAGAGAGAGAAAGAGAAGCTGTGAGTGAGAGTGAGAGAGAAAGAGCTGTGAGATAGAGAGAGAGAGAGAAGCTATGAGTGTGAGAGAGAGAAAGAGAAGGTGTGAGTGAGTGAGAGAGAGAAGCTGTGAGAGAGAGAGAGAAAGAGAAGCTGTGAGTGAGAGAGAGAAAAAGAGAAGCTGTGAGTGATAGAGAGAGTGAGAAAAAGAGCTGTGAGTGAGAGATAGAGAATGAGAAGCTGTGAGTGAGAGAGAGAGAAAAAGAGAATGTGTAAGAGAGAGAGAAAGAGAAGCTATGTGTGAGAGAGTGAAAGAGAAAGAGAAGCTGTGAGTGAGAGAGAGAGAGAAAGAGAAGCTGTGAGTGAGCTAGAGAGAAAGAGAAGCTGTGAGTGAGAGAGAGAGAGAAATGAAGTTGTGAATGAGATAGAGAGAGAAAGAGAAGCTGTGAGTGAGAGAGAGAGAAGCTGTGAGAGAGTGCGAGAGAGAGAAGCTGTGAGAGAGAGAGAGAAAGAAAGAGAAGCTGTGAGTGAGAGAGAGAGAAGCTGTGAGCGAGAGAGATATAAAGAGAAGCTGTGAGTGAGAGAGAGAGAGAGAGAGAAGCAGTGAGAGAGAGAGAGAGAAAGAGAAGCTGTGAGTGAGAGAGAGAGAAAGAAAGAAAGAAAGATTAACTGTGAGTGAGAGAGAGAGAGAAAGAGAAGCTGTGAGTGAGAGAGATAAAGAGAAGCTGTGAGTTAGAGAGAGACAGAGAAAGAGAAGCTGTGAGTGAGAGAGAGAGAAAGAGAATATGTGAGTGAGAGAGAGAGAAAGAAAGAGAAGCTGTGAGTGAGAGAGAGAGAGAAAGAGAAGGTGTGAGTGAGAGAGAGAGAGAGAAGCTGTGTGTGAGAGAGAAGCTGTGTGTGTGTGAGAGAGAAAGAGAAGCTGTGAGTGAGGGAGAGAGAGAAAGAGAAGCTGTGTGTGTGTGAGAGAGAGAGAGAGAAAGAGAAGCTGTGAGTGAGAGATAGAGAAAGAGAAGTTGTGAGTGAGAGAGAGAGAAAGAGAAGCTGTGAGTGAGAGAGAGAGAGAGAGAAATTGAAAATGTGAGTGAGAGAGAGAGAAGCTGTGAGTGAGAGAGAGAGAAAAAAAGAAGCTGTGGGTGAGAGAGAGAGAAAGAAGCTGTGAGTGAGAGAGAGAGACAAAGAGAGAAAGAGAAGCTGTGAGTGAGAGAGAGAGAAAGAGAAGCTGTGAGTGAGAGAGAGAAGCTGTGAGTGAGAGAGAGAGAAATAGAAGCTGCGAGAGAGAGAGAGAGAAGCTGTGAGTGAAGAGAGAGTGAGAAAGAGAAGCTGTGAGAGAGAGAGTGAGAAAGAGAAGCTGTGAGTGAGAGAGAGAGAAAGAGAAGCTGTGAGTGAGTGAGAGAGATATATAGAGAAGCTGTGAGTGAGAAAGAGAGAGAAGCTATGAGTGAGTGAGAGAGAAAGAAGCTGTGAGTGAGAGAGAGAGAGAAGCTGTGAGTGACAGAGAGAGAAAGAGAAGCTGTGAGTGAGAGAGAGATGAAGAGAAGCTGTGAGTTAGAGGGAGACAGAGAAAGAGAAGCTGTGAGTGAGAGAGAGAGAGAAGCTGTGAGTGAGAGAGAGAGTAAGAGAAAGAGAAGATGTGAGTGAGAGAGAGAGAGAAAGAGATAATGTGAGTGAGTGAGAGAGAGAGAGAAAGAGAAGCTGTGAGTGAGAGAGAGAGAAAGAGAAGCTGTGAGTGTGTGAGAGAGAGAAAGAGAAGCTATGAGTGCGAGAGAGAGAGAGAGAGAAGCTGTGAGTAAGAGGGAGGGAGAGAAGCTGTGAATTAGAGAGAGAGAGAAGCTGTGAGTGAGTGAGAGAGGTAAAGAGAAGCTGTGATTTAGAGAGAGAAAAAGAGAAGCTGTGAGAGAGAGAGAGAGAAAGAGAAGCTGAGAGTGAGAGAGAGAGAGAGAAAAAGAGAAGTTGTAAATGAGAGAGAGAGAAAGAGTAGCTGTGAGTGAGAGAGAGAGAAAGAGAAGCTGTGAGTGGGAGAGAGAGAGAGAAAGAGAAGCTGTGAGTGAGAGAGAGAGAGAAAGAGAATCTGTGAGTAAGAGAGAGAGAGAGAGAAAGAGAAGATGTGAGTGAGAAGAGAGAGCTGTGAGTGAGAGAGAGAGAAAGAGAAGCTATGAGTGAGAGAGAGAGAAAGAGAAGGTGTGAGTGAGAGAGAGAGAGAAGCTGTGTGTGAGAGAGAGAAAGAGAAGCTGTGAGTGAGAGAGAGAGAAAGAGAAGCTGTGAGTGGGAGAGAGAGAGAGAGAAAGAGAAGCTGTGAGTGAGAGAGAGAGAGAAGCTGTGAGCGAGAGAGATATAAAGAGAAGCTGTGAGTGAGAGAGAGAGAAGCAGTGAGAGAGAGAGAGAGAAAGAGAAGCTGTGAGTGAGAGAGAGAGAAAGAAAGAAAGATTAACTGTGAGTGAGAGAGAGAGAGAAAGAGAAGCTGTGAGTGAGAGAGATAAAGAGAAGCTGTGAGTTATTGAGAGACAGAGAAAGAGAAGCTGTGAGTGAGAGAGAGAAAGAGAATATGTGAGTGAGAGAGAGAGAAAGAAAGAGAAGCTGTGAGTGAGAGAGAGAGAGAAAGAGAAGGTGTGAGTGAGAGAGAGAGAGAGAAGTTGTGTGTGAGAGAGAAGCTGTGTGTGTGTGAGAGAGAAAGAGAAGCTGTGAGTGAGGGAGAGAGAGAAAGAGAAGCTGTGTGTGTGTGAGAGAGAGAGAGAGAGAAAGAGAAGCTGTGAGTGAGAGATAGAGAAAGAGAAGTTGTGAGTGAGAGAGAGAGAGAAAGAGAAGCTGTGAGAGAGAGAAAAAAAATTTAATCTGTGAGTGAGAGAGAGAGAAGCTGTGAGTGAGAGAGAGAGAGAAAAAGAAGCTGTGGGTGAGAGAGAGAGAAAGAAGCTGTGAGTGAGAGAGAGAGACAGTGAGAGAAAGAGAAGCTGTGAGTGAGAGAGTGAGAGAGAGAGAATGAGAAGCTGTGAGTGAGAGAGAGAGAGAAAGAGAAGCTGTGAGTGAGAGAGAGAAGCTGTGAGTGACAGAGAGAGAAATAGAAGCTGCGAGAGAGAGAGAGAGAAGCTGTGAGTGAAGAGAGAGTGAGAAAGAGAAGCTGTGAGAGAGAGAGAGAGAGAAAGAGAAGCTGTGAGTGAGAGAGAGAAAGAGAAGCTGTGAGTGAGTGAGAGAGATATATAGAGAAGCTGTGAGTGAGAGAGAGAGAGAAGCTATGAGTGAGTGAGAGAGAAAGAAGCTGTGAGTGAGAGAGAGAGAGAAGCTGTGAGTGACAGAGAGAGAAAGAGAAGCTGTGAGTGAGAGAGAGATAAAGAGAAGCTGTGAGTTAGAGGGAGACAGAGAAAGAGAAGCTGTGAGTGAGAGAGAGAGAGAAGCTGTGAGTGAGAGAGAGAGTAAGAGAAAGAGAAGATGTGAGTGAGAGAGAGAGAGAAAGAGATAATGTGAGTGAGTGAGAGAGAGAGAGAAAGAGAAGCTGTGAGTGAGAGAGAGAGAAAGAGAAGCTGTGAGTGTGTGAGAGAGAGAAAGAGAAGCTATGAGTGCGAGAGAGAGAGAGAGAAGCTGTGAGTAAGAGGGAGGGAGAGAAGCTGTGAATTAGAGAGAGAGAGAAGCTGTGAGTGAGTGAGAGAGGTAAAGAGAAGCTGTGATTTAGAGAGAGAAAAAGAGAAGCTGTGAGAGAGACAGAGAGAGAAAGAGAAGCTGAGAGTGAGAGAGAGAGAGAGAAAAAGAGAAGCTGTAAATGAGAGAGAGAGAAAGAGTAGCTGTGAGTGAGAGAGAGAGAAAGAGAAGCTGTGAGTGGGAGACAGAGAGAGAGAAAGAGAAGCTGTGAGTGAGAGAGAGAGAGAAAGAGAATCTGTGAGTAAGAGAGAGAGAGAGAGAGAGAGAGAAGATGTGAGTGAGAGAGAGAAAGAGCTGTGAGTGAGAGAGAGAGAAAGAGAAGCTATGAGTGAGAGAGAGAGAAAGAGAAGTTGTGAGTGAGAGAGAGAGAGAAGCTGTGTGTGAGAGAGAGAAAGAGAAGCTGTGAGTGAGAGAGAGAGAAAGAGAAGCTGTGAGTGAGAGAGAGAGAGAAAGAGAAGCTGTGAGTAAGAGAAAGAGAGAGAAAGAGATGCTGTGAGTGAGAGTGAGAGAGAAAGAGCTGTGAGATAGAGAGAGAGAGAAGCTATGAGTGAGAGAGAGAGAAAGAGAAGGTGTGAGTGAGAGAGAGAGAGAGAAGCTGTGAGAGAGAGAGAGAAAGAGAAGCTGTGAGTGAGAGAGAGAGACAATGAGAATCTATGAGTGAGAGTGAGAGAGAGAGAGAAAGAGAAGCTGTGAGAGTAAGAGAGAGAGAAAGAGAAGCTGTGAGTGAGAGAGAGAAAAAGAGAAGCTGTGTGTGTGTGAGAGAGAAGCTGTGTGTGAGAGGGAAAGAGAAGCTGTGAGTAAGAGGGAGAGAGAGAAGCTGTGAGATAGAGAGAGAGAGAAGCTGTGAGTGAGTGAGAGAGAGAAAGAGAAGTTGTGAGTGAGATAGAGAGAGAGAGAAGCTGTGAGGGAGAAAGAGAGAGAGAGAAGTTGTGAGTGAGTGAGAGAGAGGAGAGACGCTGTGAGTGAGAGAGAGAGAAAGAGAAGCTGTGAGTGTGAGAGAGAGAGAAAGAGAAGCTATGAGTGAAAGAGAGAGAGAGAGAGAAGCTGTGAGTAAGAGGGAGGGAGAGAAGCTGTGAGTTAGAGAGAGAGAGAAGGAGAAGCTGAGAGTGAGAGAGAGAGAGAGAAAGAGAAGCTGAGAGTGAGAGAGGGAGAGAAAAAGAGAAGCTGTTAATGAGAGAGAGAGAAAGAGTAGCTGTGAGTGAGAGAGAGAGAAAGAGAAGCTGTGAGTGGCAGAGAGAGAGAGAGAAAGAGAAGCTGTGAGTGAGAGAGAGAGAGAAAGCGAATCTGTGAGTAAGAGAGAGAGAGAAAGAGAAGCTGTGAGTGAGAGTGAGAGAGAAAGAGCTGTGAGATAGAGAGAGAGAGAGAAGCTATGAGTGTGAGAGAGAGAAAGAGAAGGTGTGAGTGAGTGAGAGAGAGAAGCTGTGAGAGAGAGAGAGAAAGAGAAGCTGTGAGTGAGAGAGAGAAAAAGAGAAGCTGTGAGTGATAGAGAGAGTGAGAAAAAGAGCTGTGAGTGAGAGATAGAGAATGAGAAGCTGTGAGTGAGAGAGAGAGAAAAAGAGAATGTGTAAGAGAGAGAGAAAGAGAAGCTATGTGTGAGAGAGTGAAAGAGAAAGAGAAGCTGTGAGTGAGAGAGAGAGAGAAAGAGAAGCTGTGAGTGAGCTAGAGAGAAAGAGAAGCTGTGAGTGAGAGAGAGAGAGAAATGAAGTTGTGAATGAGATAGAGAGAGAAAGAGAAGCTGTGAGTGAGAGAGAGAGAAGCTGTGAGAGAGTGCGAGAGAGAGAAGCTGTGAGAGAGAGAGAGAAAGAAAGAGAAGCTGTGAGTGAGAGAGAGAGAAGCTGTGAGCGAGAGAGATATAAAGAGAAGCTGTGAGTGAGAGAGAGAGAGAGAGAGAAGCAGTGAGAGAGAGAGAGAGAAAGAGAAGCTGTGAGTGAGAGAGAGAGAAAGAAAGAAAGAAAGATTAACTGTGAGTGAGAGAGAGAGAGAAAGAGAAGCTGTGAGTGAGAGAGATAAAGAGAAGCTGTGAGTTAGAGAGAGACAGAGAAAGAGAAGCTGTGAGTGAGAGAGAGAGAAAGAGAATATGTGAGTGAGAGAGAGAGAAAGAAAGAGAAGCTGTGAGTGAGAGAGAGAGAGAAAGAGAAGGTGTGAGTGAGAGAGAGAGAGAGAAGCTGTGTGTGAGAGAGAAGCTGTGTGTGTGTGTGAGAGAAAGAGAAGCTGTGAGTGAGGGAGAGAGAGAAAGAGAAGCTGTGTTTGTGTGAGAGAGAGAGAGAGAAAGAGAAGCTGTGAGTGAGAGATAGAGAAAGAGAAGTTGTGAGTGAGAGAGAGAGAAAGAGAAGCTGTGAGTGAGAGAGAGAGAGAGAAATTGAAAATGTGAGTGAGAGAGAGAGAAGCTGTGAGTGAGAGAGAGAGAAAAAAAGAAGCTGTGGGTGAGAGAGAGAGAAAGAAGCTGTGAGTGAGAGAGAGAGACAAAGAGAGAAAGAGAAGCTGTGAGTGAGAGAGAGAGAAAGAGAAGCTGTGAGTGAGAGAGAGAGAAGCTGTGAGTGAGAGAGAGAGAAATAGAAGCTGCGAGAGAGAGAGAGAGAAGCTGTGAGTGAAGAGAGAGTGAGAAAGAGAAGCTGTGAGAGAGAGAGTGAGAAAGAGAAGCTGTGAGTGAGAGAGAGAGAAAGAGAAGCTGTGAGTGAGTGAGAGAGATATATAGAGAAGCTGTGAGTGAGAAAGAGAGAGAAGCTATGAGTGAGTGAGAGAGAAAGAAGCTGTGAGTGAGAGAGAGAGAGAAGCTGTGAGTGACAGAGAGAGAAAGAGAAGCTGTGAGTGAGAGAGAGATGAAGAGAAGCTGTGAGTTAGAGGGAGACAGAGAAAGAGAAGCTGTGAGTGAGAGAGAGAGAGAAGCTGTGAGTGAGAGAGAGAGTAAGAGAAAGAGAAGATGTGAGTGAGAGAGAGAGAGAAAGAGATAATGTGAGTGAGTGAGAGAGAGAGAGAAAGAGAAGCTGTGAGTGAGAGAGAGAGAAAGAGAAGCTGTGAGTGTGTGAGAGAGAGAAAGAGAAGCTATGAGTGCGAGAGAGAGAGAGAGAGAAGCTGTGAGTAAGAGGGAGGGAGAGAAGCTGTGAATTAGAGAGAGAGAGAAGCTGTGAGTGAGTGAGAGAGGTAAAGAGAAGCTGTGATTTAGAGAGAGAAAAAGAGAAGCTGTGAGAGAGAGAGAGAGAAAGAGAAGCTGAGAGTGAGAGAGAGAGAGAGAGAAAGAGAAGTTGTAAATGAGAGAGAGAGAAAGAGTAGCTGTGAGTGAGAGAGAGAGAAAGAGAAGCTGTGAGTGGGAGAGAGAGAGAGAAAGAGAAGCTGTGAGTGAGAGAGAGAGAGAAAGAGAATCTGTGAGTAAGAGAGAGAGAGAGAGAAAGAGAAGATGTGAGTGAGAGAGAGAGAGCTGTGAGTGAGAGAGAGAGAAAGAGAAGCTATGAGTGAGAGAGAGAGAAAGAGAAGGTGTGAGTGAGAGAGAGAGAGAAGCTGTGTGTGAGAGAGAGAAAGAGAAGCTGTGAGTGAGAGAGAGAGAAAGAGAAGCTGTGAGTGGGAGAGAGAGAGAGAGAAAGAGAAGCTGTGAGTGAGAGAGAGAGAGAAAGAGAAGCTGTGAGTAAGAGAAAGAGAGAGAAAGAGATGCTGTGAGTGAGAGTGAGAGAGAAAGAGCTGTGAGATAGAGAGAGAGAGAAGCTATGAGTGAGAGAGAGAAAGAGAATGTGTGAGTGAGAGAGAGAGAGAGAAGCTGTGAGAGAGAGAGAAAGAGAAGCTGTGAGTGAGAGAGAGAGACAATGAGAATCTATGAGTGAGAGTGAGAGAGAGAGAGAAAGAGAAGCTGTGAGAGTAAGAGAGAGAGAAAGAGAAGCTGTGAGTGAGAGAGAGAAAAAGAGAAGCTGTGTGTGAGAGAGAGAGAAGCTGTGTGTGAGAGAGAAAGAGAAGCTGTGAGTAAGAGGGAGAGAGAGAAGCTGTGAGATAGAGAGAGAGAGAAGCTGTGAGTGAGTGAGAGAGAGAAAGAGAAGTTGTGAGTGAGATAGAGAGAGAGAGAAGCTGTGAGGGAGAAAGAGAGAGAGAGAAGTTGTGAGTGAGTGAGAGAGAGGAGAGACGCTGTGAGTGAGAGAGAGAGAAAGAGAAGCTGTGAGTGTGAGAGAGAGAGAAAGAGAAGCTATGAGTGAAAGAGAGAGAGAGAGAAGCTGTGAGTAAGAGCGAGGGAGAGAAGCTGTGAGTTAGAGAGAGAGAGAAGGAGAAGCTGAGAGTGAGAGAGAGAGAGAGAAAGAGAAGCTGAGAGTGAGAGAGGGAGAGAAAAAGAGAAGCTGTTAATGAGAGAGAGAGAAAGAGTAGCTGTGAGTGAGAGAGAGAGAAAGAGAAGCTGTGAGTGGCAGAGAGAGAGAGAGAAAGAGAAGCTGTGAGTGAGAGAGAGAGAGAAAGCGAATCTGTGAGTAAGAGAGAGAGAGAGAAAGAGAAGCTGTGAGTGAGAGTGAGAGAGAAAGAGCTGTGAGATAGAGAGAGAGAGAAGCTATGCGTGAGAGAGAGAGAAAGAGAAGGTGTGAGTGAGAGAGAGAGAAAGATAAGCTGTGAGTGGGAGAGAGAGAGAGAAAGAGAAGCTGTGAGTGAGAGAGAGAGAGAAAGAGAAGCTGTGAGTAAGAGAGAGAGAGAAAGAGAAGCTGTGAGTGAGAGTGAGAGAGAAAGAGCTGTGAGATAGAGAGAGAGAGAGAAGCTATGAGTGTGAGAGAGAGAAAGAGAAGGTGTGAGTGAGAGAGAGAGAGAAGCTGTGAGAGAGAGAGAGAAAGAGAAGCTGTGAGTGAGAGAGAGAAAAAGAGAAGCTGTGAGTGAGAGAGAGAGAGTGAGAAAAAGAGCTGTGAGTGAGAGATAGAGAATGAGAAGCTGTGAGTGAGAGTGAGAGAAAAAGAGAATGTGGAAGAGAGAGAGAAAGAGAAGATGTGAGTGAGAGAGAGAGAGCTGTGAGTGAGAGAGAGAGAAAGAGAAGCTATGAGTGAGAGAGAGAGAAAGAGAAGGTGTGAGTGAGAGAGAGAGAGAAGCTGTGTGTGAGAGAGAGAAAGAGAAGCTGTGAGTGAGAGAGAGAGAAAGAGAAGCTGTGAGTGGGAGAGAGAGAGAGAGAAAGAGAAGCTGTGAGTGAGAGAGAGAGAGAAAGAGAAGCTGTGAGTAAGAGAAAGAGAGAGAAAGAGATGCTGTGAGTGAGAGTGAGAGAGAAAGAGCTGTGAGATAGAGAGAGAGAGAAGCTATGAGTGAGAGAGAGAAAGAGAAGGTGTGAGTGAGAGAGAGAGAGAGAAGCTGTGAGAGAGAGAGAAAGAGAAGCTGTGAGTGAGAGAGAGAGACAATGAGAATCTATGAGTGAGAGTGAGAGAGAGAGAGAAAGAGAAGCTGTGAGAGTAAGAGAGAGAGAAAGAGAAGCTGTGAGTGAGAGAGAGAAAAAGAGAAGCTGTGTGTGTGAGAGAGAGAAGCTGTGTGTGAGAGAGAAAGAGAAGCTGTGAGTAAGAGGGAGAGAGAGAAGCTGTGAGATAGAGAGAGAGAGAAGCTGTGAGTGAGTGAGAGAGAGAAAGAGAAGTTGTGAGTGAGATAGAGAGAGAGAGAAGCTGTGAGGGAGAAAGAGAGAGAGAGAAGTTGTGAGTGAGTGAGAGAGAGGAGAGACGCTGTGAGTGAGAGAGAGAGAAAGAGAAGCTGTGAGTGTGAGAGAGAGAGAAAGAGAAGCTATGAGTGAAAGAGAGAGAGAGAGAAGCTGTGAGTAAGAGCGAGGGAGAGAAGCTGTGAGTTAGAGAGAGAGAGAAGGAGAAGCTGAGAGTGAGAGAGAGAGAGAGAAAGAGAAGCTGAGAGTGAGAGAGGGAGAGAAAAAGAGAAGCTGTTAATGAGAGAGAGAGAAAGAGTAGCTGTGAGTGAGAGAGAGAGAAAGAGAAGCTGTGAGTGGCAGAGAGAGAGAGAGAAAGAGAAGCTGTGAGTGAGAGAGAGAGAGAAAGCGAATCTGTGAGTAAGAGAGAGAGAGAGAAAGAGAAGCTGTGAGTGAGAGTGAGAGAGAAAGAGCTGTGAGATAGAGAGAGAGAGAAGCTATGCGTGAGAGAGAGAGAAAGAGAAGGTGTGAGTGAGAGAGAGAGAAAGATAAGCTGTGAGTGGGAGAGAGAGAGAGAAAGAGAAGCTGTGAGTGAGAGAGAGAGAGAAAGAGAAGCTGTGAGTAAGAGAGAGAGAGAAAGAGAAGCTGTGAGTGAGAGTGAGAGAGAAAGAGCTGTGAGATAGAGAGAGAGAGAGAAGCTATGAGTGTGAGAGAGAGAAAGAGAAGGTGTGAGTGAGAGAGAGAGAGAAGCTGTGAGAGAGAGAGAGAAAGAGAAGCTGTGAGTGAGAGAGAGAAAAAGAGAAGCTGTGAGTGAGAGAGAGAGAGTGAGAAAAAGAGCTGTGAGTGAGAGATAGAGAATGAGAAGCTGTGAGTGAGAGAGAGAGAAAAAGAGAATGTGGAAGAGAGAGAGAAAGAGAAGCTATGTGTGAGAGAGTGAGAGAGAAAGAGAAGCTGTGAGTGAGAGAGAGAGAGAAAGAGAAGCTGTGAGTGAGCTAGAGAGAAAGAGAAGCTGTGAGTGAGAGAGAGAGAGAAATGAAGTTGTGAGTGAGATAGAGAGAGAAAGAGAAGCTGTGAGTGAGTGAGAGAGAGAGAAGCTGTGAGAGAGTGCGAGAGAGAGAAGCTGTGAGAGAGAGAGAGAAAGAAAGAGAAGCTGTGAGTGAGAGAGAGAGAAGCTGTGAGCGAGAGAGATATAAAGAGAAGCTGTGAGTGAGAGAGAGAGAGAGAGAAGCAGTGAGAGAGAGAGAGAGAAAGAGAAGCTGTGAGTGAGAGAGAGAGAAAGAAAGAAAGAAAGATTAACTGTGAGTGAGAGAGAGAGAGAAAGAGAAGCTGTGAGTGAGAGAGATAAAGAGAAGCTGTGAGTTAGAGAGAGACAGAGAAAGAGAAGCTGTGAGTGAGAGAGAGAGAAAGAGAATATGTGAGTGAGAGAGAGAGAAAGAAAGAGAAGTTGTGAGTGAGAGAGAGAGAAAGAGAAGGTGTGAGTGAGAGAGAGAGAGAGAAGCTGTGTGAGAGAGAGAAGCTGTGTGTGTGTGTGAGAGAAAGAGAAGCTGTGAGTGAGGGAGAGAGAGAAAGAGAAGCTGTGTGTGTGTGTGAGAGAGAGAGAGAGAGAAAGAGAAGCTGTGAGTGAGAGATAGAGAAAGAGAAGTTGTGAGTGAGAGAGAGAGAAAGAGAAGCTGTGAGTGAGAGAGAGAGAGAGAAAAATTGAAAATTTGAGTGAGAGAGAGAGAAGCTGTGAGTGAGAGAGAGAGAAAAAAAGAAGCTGTGGGTGAGAGAGAGAGAAAGAAGCTGTGAGTGAGAGAGAGAGACAAAGAGAGAAAGAGAAGCTGTGAGTGAGAGAGAGAGAAAGAGAAGCTGTGAGTGAGAGAGAGAGAAAGAGAAGCTGTGAGTGAGAGAGAGAGAAAGAGAAGCTGTGAGTGAGTGAGAGAGAGATATAGAGAAGCTGTGAGTGAGAGAGAGAGAGAAGCTATGAGTGAGTGAGAGAGAAAGAAGCTGTGAGTGAGAGAGAGAGAGAAGCTGTGAGTGACAGAGAGAGAAAGAGCTGTGAGTGAGAGAGAGAGAAAAAAAGAAGCTGTGGGTGAGAGAGAGAGAGAGAAGCTGTGAGTGAGAGAGAGAGAAATAGAAGCTGCGAGAGAGAGAGAGAGAAGCTGTGAGTGAAGAGAGAGTGAGAAAGAGAAGCTGTGAGAGAGAGAGTGAGAAAGAGAAGCTGTGAGTGAGAGAGAGAGAAAGAGAAGCTGTGAGTGAGTGAGAGAGAGATATAGAGAAGGTGTGAGTGAGAGAGAGAGAGAAGCTATGAGTGAGTGAGAGAGAAAGAAGCTGTGAGTGAGAGAGAGAGAGAAGCTGTGAGTGACAGAGAGAGAAAGAGAAGCTGTGAGTGAGAGAGAGATAAAGAGAAGCTGTGAGTTAGAGGGAGACAGAGAAAGAGAAGCTGTGAGTGAGAGAGACAGAGAGAAGCTGTGAGTGAGAGAGAGAGTAAGAGAAAGAGAAGATGTGAGTGAGAGAGAGAGAGAAAGAGATAATGTGAGTGAGTGAGAGAGAGAGAGAAAGAGAAGCTGTGAGTGAGAGAGAGAGAAAGAGAAGCTGTGAGTGTGTGAGAGAGAGAAAGAGAAGCTATGAGTGCGAGAGAGAGAGAGAGAAGCTGTGAGTAAGAGGGAGGGAGAGAAGCTGTGAGTTAGAGAGAGAGAGAAGCTGTGAGTGAGTGAGAGAGGTAAAGAGAAGCTGTGAGTTAGAGAGAGAAAAAGAGAAGCTGTGAGAGAGAGAGAGAGAAAAAGAGAAGCTGAGAGTGAGAGAGAGATAGAAAAAGAGAAGCTGTAAATGAGAGAGAGAGAAAGAGTAGCTGTTATTGAGAGAGAGAGAAAGAGAAGCTGTGAGTGGGAGAGAGAGAGAGAGAGAAAGAGAAGCTGTGAGTGAGAGAGAGAGAAAGAGAATCTGTGAGTAAGAGAGAGAGAGAGAAAGAGAAGATGTGAGTGAGAGAGAGAGAGAAAGAGCTGTGAGTGAGAGAGAGAGAAAGAGAAGCTATGAGTGAGAGAGAGAGAAAGAGAAGGTGTGAGTGAGAGAGAGAGAGAAGCTGTGTGTGAGAGAGAGAAAGAGAAGCTGTGAGTGAGAGAGAGAGAAAGAGAAGCTGTGAGTGGGAGAGAGAGAGAGAGAAAGAGAAGCTGTGAGTGAGAGAGAGAGACAATGAGAATCTATGAGTGAGAGTGAGAGAGAGAGAAAGAGAAGCTGTGAGAGTAAGAGAGAGAGAAAGAGAAGCTGTGAGTGAGAGAGAGAAAAAGAGAAGCTGTGTTTGTGTGAGAGAGAAGCTGTGTGTGAGAGAGAAAGAGAAGCTGTGAGTAAGAGGGAGAGAGAGAAGCTGTGAGATAGAGAGAGAGAGAAGCTGTGAGTGAGTGAGAGAGAGAAAGAGAAGTTGTGAGTGAGATAGAGAGAGAGAGAAGCTGTGAAGGAGAAAGAGAGAGAGAGAAGTTGTGAGTGAGTGAGAGAGAGGAGAGACGCTGTGAGTGAGAGAGAGAGAAAGAGAAGCTGTGAGTGTGAGAGAGAGAGAAAGAGAAGCTATGAGTGAAAGAGAGAGAGAGAGAAGCTGTGAGTAAGAGGGAGGGAGAGAAGCTGTGAGTTAGAGAGAGAGAGAAGGAGAAGCTGAGAGTGAGAGAGAGAGAGAGAAAGAGAAGCTGAGAGTGAGAGAGGGAGAGAAAAAGAGAAGCTGTTAATGAGAGAGAGAGAAAGAGTAGCTGTGAGTGAGAGAGAGAGAAAGAGAAGCTGTGAGTGGCAGAGAGAGAGAGAGAAAGAGAAGCTGTGAGTGAGAGAGAGAGAGAAAGCAAATCTGTGAGTAGGAGAGAGAGAGAAAGAGAAGCTGTGAGTGAGAGTGAGAGAGAAAGAGCTGTGAGATAGAGAGAGAGAGAGAAGCTATGCATGAGAGAGAGAGAAAGAGAAGGTGTGAGTGAGAGAGAGAGAAAGATAAGCTGTGAGTGGGAGAGAGAGAGAGAGAAAGAGAAGCTGTGAGTGAGAGAGAGAGAGAAAGAGAAGCTGTGAGTAAGAGAGAGAGAGAAAGAGAAGCTGTGAGTGAGAGTGAGAGAGAAAGAGCTGTGAGATAGAGAGAGAGAGAGAGAAGCTATGAGTGTGATAGAGAGAAAGAGAAGGTGTGAGTGAGAGAGAGAGAGAAGCTGTGAGAGAGAGAGAGAAAGAGAAGCTGTGAGTGAGAGAGAGAAAAAGAGAAGCTGTGAGTGAGAGAGAGAGAGTGAGAAAAAGAGCTGTGAGTGAGAGATAGAGAATGAGAAGCTGTGAGTGAGAGAGAGAGAAAAAGAGAATGTGTAAGAGAGAGAGAAAGAGAAGCTATGTGTGAGAGAGTGAGAGAGAAAGAGAAGCTGTGAGTGAGAGAGAGAGAGAAAGAGAAGCTGTGAGTGGCAGAGAGAGAGAGAGAAAGAGAAGCTGTGAGTGAGAGAGAGAGAGAAAGCGAATCTGTGAGTAAGAGAGAGAGAGAAAGAGAAGCTGTGAGTGAGAGTGAGAGAGAAAGAGCTGTGAGATAGAGAGAGAGAGAGAAGCTATGCGTGAGAGAGAGAGAAAGAGAAGGTGTGAGTGAGAGAGAGAGAAAGATAAGCTGTGAGTGGGAGAGAGAGAGAGAGAAAGAGAAGCTGTGAGTGAGAGAGAGAGAGAAAGAGAAGCTGTGAGTAAGAGAGAGAGAGAAAGAGAAGCTGTGAGTGAGAGTGAGAGAGAAAGAGCTGTGAGATAGAGAGAGAGAGAAGCTATGAGTGTGATAGAGAGAAAGAGCAGGTGTGAGTGAGAGAGAGAGAGAAGCTGTGAGAGAGAGAGAGAAAGAGAAGCTGTGAGTGAGAGAGAGAAAAAGAGAAGCTGTGAGTGAGAGAGAGAGAGTGAGAAAAAGAGCTGTGAGTGAGAGATAGAGAATGAGAAGCTGTGAGTGAGAGAGAGAGAAAAAGAGAATGTGTAAGAGAGAGAGAAAGAGAAGCTATGTGTGAGAGAGTGAGAGAGAAAGAGAAGCTGTGAGTGAGAGAGAGAGAGAAAGAGAAGCTGTGAGTGAGCTAGAGAGAAAGAGAAGCTGTGAGTGAGAGAGAGAGAGAAATGAAGTTTTGAGTGAGATAGAGAGAGAAAGAGAAGCTGTGAGTGAGTGAGAGAGAGAGAAGCTGTGAGAGAGTGCGAGAGAGAGAAGCTGTGAGAGAGAGAGAAAGAAAGAGAAGCTGTGAGTGAGAGAGAGAGAGAAGCTGTGAGCGACAGAGATATAAAGAGAAGCTGTGAGTGAGAGAGAGAGAGAGAGAGAAGCAGTGAGAGAGAGAAAGAGAAAGAGAAGCTGTGAGTGAGAGAAAGAGAAGCTGTGAGTGAGAGAGAGAGAAAGAAAGAGAAGCTGTAAGTGAGAGAGAGAGAGAGAAGCTGTGTGTGTGAGAGAGAAGCTGTGAGTGAGGGAGAGAGAGAAAGAGAAGCTGTGTGTGTGTGTGAGAGAGAGAAAGAGAAGCTGTGAGTGAGAGATAGAGAAAGAGAAGTTGTGAGTTAGAGAGAGAGAGAGAAAGAGAAGCTGTGAGTGAGAGAGAGAGAGAGAAATTGAATCTGTGAGTCAGAGAGAGAGAAGCTGTGAGTGAGAGAGAGAGACAGAGAGAGAAAGAGAAGGTGTGAGTGAGAGAGTGAGAGAGAGAAAGAGAAGCTGTGAGTGAGAGAGAGAGAGAAAGAGAAGCTGTGAGTGAGAGAGAGAGAGAAGCTGTGAGTGAAAGAGAGAGTGAGAAAGAGAAGCTGTGAGAGAGAGAGTGAGAAAGATAAGCTGTGAGTGAGAGAGAGAGAGAAAGAGAAGCTGTGAGTGAGTGAGAGAGAGATATAGAGAAGCTGTGAGTGAGAGAGAGAGAGAAGCTATGAGTGAGTGAGAGAGAAAGAAGCTGTGAGTGAGTGAGAGAGAGAGAAGCTGTGAGGGAGAAAGAGAGAGAGAAGCTGTGAGTGAGTGAGAGAGAGAAGAGAGATGCTGTGAGTGTGAGAGAGAGAAAGAGAAGCTGTGAGTGAGTGAGAGAGTGAGAGAAAGAAAAGCTGTGAGTTAGAGAGATAAAGAGAAGCAGTGAATGTGAGAGAGCGAGAAGCTGTGAGTGAGAGAAGGAGAAGATGTGAGTGAGAGAGAGAGAGAAGCTGTGAGTGAGAGAGAGAAAGGGAAGCATTGAGTGAGAGAGATAAATAGAAGCTGTGAGTGAAAGAGATAAAGAGAAGCTGTGAGTTAGAGAGATAAAAAGAGAAGCTATGAGTGAGAGAGAGAGAGAAAGAGAATCTGTGAGTGAGAGAGAGAGAGAAAGAGAAGCTGTGAGTGAGAGAGAGAGAAAGAAAGAAAGAGAAGCTGTGAGTGAGAGAGAGAGAGAAAGAGAAGCTGTGAGTGAGAGAGATAAAGAGAAGCTGTGAGTTAGAGAGACAGAGAAAGAGAAGGTGTGAGTGAGAGAAAGAGAAGCTGTGAGTGAGAGAGAGAGAAAGAAAGAGAAGCTGTGTGTCAGAGAGAGAGAGAGAAAGAGAAGGTGTGAGTGAGAGAGAGAGAGAAGCTGTGTGTGAGAGAGAGAAGATGTGTGTGTGTGAGAGAGAAAGAGAAGCTGTGAGTGAGGGAGAGAGAGAAAGTGAAGCTGTGTGTGTGAGAGAGAGAGAGAGAAAGAGAAGCTGTGAGTGAAGAGAAGTTGTGAGTGAGAGAGAGAGAGAAAGAGAAGCTGTTAGTGAGAGAGAGAGAGAGAAATTGAATCTGTGAGTCAGAGAGAGAGAAGCTGTGAGTGAGAGAGAGAGAAAGAGAAGCTGTGGGTGTGAGAGAGAGAAAGAAGCTGTGAGTGAGAGAGAGAGACAGAGAGAGAAAGAGAAGGTGTGAGTGAGAGAGTGAGAGAGAGAAAGAGAAGCTGTGAGTGAGAGAGAGAGAGAAAGAGAAGATGTGAGTGAGAGAGAGAGAGAAAGAGAATCTGTGAGTGAGAGAGAGAGAAAAAGAGGAGCTGTGAGTGTGAGAGAGTGAGAGAAAGAGAAGCTGTGAATGAGAGAGAGAGAGAGAGAAAGAGAAGCTGTCAGAGTAAGAGAGAGAGAAAGAGAAGCTGTGAGTGAGAGAGAGAAAAAGAGAAGCTGTGAGTGAGAGAGAGAGAGTGAGAAAAAGAGCTGTGAGTGAGAGATAGAGAATGAGAAGCTGTGAGTGAAAGAGAAAAAAAAAAGAGAATGTGTAAGAGAGAGATAAAGAGAAGCTATGAGTGAGAGATAGAGAGAGAAAGAGAAGCTGTGAGTGTGAGAGAGAGAGAAAGAGAAGCTGTGAGTGAGCTAGAGAGAAAGAGAAGCTGTGAGTGAGAGAGAGAGAAATGAAGTTGTGAGTGAGATAGAGAGAGAAAGAGAAGCTGTGAGTGAGTGTGAGAGAGAGAAGCTGTGAGAGAGTGAGAGAGAGAAGCTGTGAGTGAGAGAGAGAGAGAAAGAAAGAGAAGCTGTGAGTGAGAGAGAGTGAGAGAAGCTGTGTGCGAGAGAGATATAAAGAGAAGCTGTGAGTAAGAGAGAGAGAGAGAAGCAGTGAGAGAGAGAGAGAGAAAGAGAAGCTGTGAGTGAGAGAGAGAGAAAGAAAGAAAGAAAGATTAACTGTGAGTGAGAGAGAGAGAGAAAGAGAAGCTGTGAGTGAGAGAGATAAAGAGAAGCTGTGAGTTAGAGAGAGACAGAGAAAGAGAAGCTGTGAGTGAGAGAGAGAGAAAGAGAATATGTGAGTGAGAGAGAGAGAAAGAAAGAGAAGCTGTGAGTGAGAGAGAGAGAGAAAGAGAAGGTGTGAGTGTGAGAGAGAGAGAGAAGTTGTGTGTGAGAGAGAAGCTGTGTGTGTGTGAGAGAGAAAGAGAAGCTGTGAGTGAGGGAGGGAGAGAAAGAGAAGCTGTGAGTGAGAGATAGAGAAAGAGAAGTTGTGAGTGAGAGAGAGAGAGAAAGAGAAGCTGTGAGTGAGAGAGAGAGAGAAAAATTGAATCTGTGAGTGAGAGAGAGAGAAGCTGTGAGTGAGAGAGAGAGAGAAAAAGAAGCTGTGGGTGAGAGAGAGAGAAAGAAGCTGTGAGTGAGAGAGAGAGACAGAGAGAGAAAGAGAAGCTGTGAGTGAGAGAGTGAGAGAGAGAAAGAGAAGCTGTGAGTGAGAGAGAGAGAGAAAGAGAAGCTGTGAGTGAGAGAGAGAGAAGCTGTGAGTGAGAGAGAGAGAAATAGAAGCTGCGAGAGAGAGAGAGAAGCTGTGAGTGAGTGAGAGAGAAAGAAGCTGTGAGTGAGAGAGAGAGAGAAGCTGTGAGTGACAGAGAGAGAAAGAGAAGCTGTGAGTGAGAGAGAGATAAAGAGAAGCTGTGAGTTAGAGGGAGACAGAGAAAGAGAAGCTGTGAGTGAGAGGGAGAGAGAAGCTGTGAGTGAGAGAGAGAGTAAGAGAAAGAGAAGATGTGAGTAAGAGAGAGAGAAAGAGATAATGTGAGTGAGTGAGAGAGAGAGAGAAAGAGAAGCTGTGAGTGAGAGAGAGAGAAAGAGAAGCTGTGAGTGTGTGAGAGAGAGAAAGAGAAGCTATGAGTGCGAGAGAGAGAGAGAGAAGCTGTGAGTAAGAGGGAGGGAGAGAAGCTGTGAGTTAGAGAGAGAGAGAAGCTGTGAGTGAATGAGAGAGGTAAAGAGAAGCTGTGAGTTAGAGAGAGAAAAAGAGAAGCTGTGAGAGAGAGAGAAAAAAAGAGAAGCTGAGAGTGAGAGAGAGAGAGAAAAAGAGAAGCTGTAAATGAGAGAGAGAGAAAGAGTAGCTGTGAGTGAGAGAGAGAGAAAGAGAAGCTGTGAGTGGGAGAGAGAGAGGGAGAAAGAGAAGCTGTGAGTGAGAGAAAGAAAGAGAATCTGTGAGTAAGAGAGAGAGAGAGAGAAAGATAAGATGTGAGTGAGAGAGAGAGAGAAAGAGCTGTGAGTGAGAGAGAGAGAAAGAGAAGCTGTGAGTGAGAGTGAGAGAGAAAGAGCTGTGAGATAGAGAGAGAGAGAGAAGCTATGAGTGAGAGAGAGAAAGAGAAGGTGTGAGTGAGAGAGAGAGAGAGAAGCTGTGAGTGAGAGAGAGAGAGAGAAAAGGAGAAGATGTGAGTGAGAGAGAGAGAGAAGCTGTGAGTGAGAGAGAGAAAGGGAAGCTGTGAGTGAAAGAGATAAAGAGAAGCTGTGAGTTGGAGAGAGAGAAAGAGAAGCTGTGAGTGAGAGAGAGAGAGAAAGAGAAGCTGAGAGTGAGAGAGAGAGAGAAAGAGAAGCTTTGAATGAGAGAGAGAGAGAAAGAGAAGCTGTGAGTGAGAGACAGAGAAAGAGAAACTGTGAGTGGGAGAGAGAGAGAGAAAGAGAAGCTGTGAGTGAGAGAGAGAGAGAAAGAGAAGCTGTGAGTAAGAGAGAGATAAAGAGAAGCTGTGAGTGAGAGAGAGAGAGAAAGGGAAGCTGTGATTGAGAGAGAGAGAGAAAGGGAAGCTGTGATTGAGAGAGAGAGAGAGAAAGAGAAGCTGTGAGTGAGAGAGAGAGAGAGAAAGAGAAGCTAGGAGTGTGAGAGAGATAGAAAGATAAGCTGTGATTAAGAGAGAGAAAGAAGCTGTGAGTGAGAGAGAGAGAGAAGCTGTGTGAGAGAGAGAAAGAGAAGCTGTGAGTGAGATAGGGAGATAGAAAGAGAAGCTGTGAGTGAGAGAGTGAGAGAGAAGCTGTGAGTGAGAGAGAGAGAGAAATAGAAGCTGTGAGTTAGAGAGAGACAGAGAAAGAGAAGTTGTGAGAGAGAGAGAGAGAAAGAAAAGCTGTGTGTGAGAGAGAAGCTGTGAGTGAGAGAGAGAGAAAGAGAAGCTGTGAGTGAAAGAGAGACAGAAAGAGAAGCTGTGAGAGAGAAAGAGAGAGAGAAAGAGAAGCTGTGAGTGAGAGAGAGAGAAAGAGAAGCTGTGAGTTAGAGAAAGAGAGAAACAGAAGCTATGAGTGCGAGAGAGAGAGAGAGAGAGAGAGAAAGAGAAGCTGTGAGTAAGAGGGAGGGAGAGAAGCTGAGAGTGAGAGAGAGAGAATGAGAATCTGTGAGTAAGTGAGAGAGAGAAAGAGAATCTGTGAGTGAGAAAGAAAAAGAGGAGCTGTGAGTGTGAGTGAGTGAGAGAAAGAGAAGCTGTGAGTGAGTGAGAGAGAGAGAGAGAAGCTGTGAGTGAGAGAGAGAGAAAAGGGGAATGTGTAAGAGAGAGAGAAAGAGAAGCTATGAGTGAGAGAGAGAGAGAGAAAGAGAAGCTGTGAGTGAGAGAGAGAGAGAAAGAGAAGCTGTGAGTGAGAGAGAGAGAAAGAGAAGCTGTGAGTGAGAGAGAGAGAGAGAGAGATGAAGTTGTGAGTGAGATAGAGAGAGAAAGAGAAGCTGTGAGTGAGTGAGAGAGAGAAGCTGTGAGAGAGTGAGAGAGAGAGAAGCTGTGAGTGAGAGAGAGAGAGAAAGAAAGAGAAGCTGTGAGTGAGAGAGAGAGAGAGAGAAGCTGTGAGTGAGAGAGAGATAAAGAGAAGCTGTGAGTGAGAGAGAGTGAGAGAAGCAGTGAGTGAGAGAGAGAGAGAAA
The DNA here is from genome assembly GCA_035047345.1 of Bradypodion ventrale. Lineage (NCBI taxonomy): Eukaryota > Metazoa > Chordata > Lepidosauria > Squamata > Chamaeleonidae > Bradypodion > Bradypodion ventrale. The sequence goes on along the minus strand of JAWDJE010000018.1, from coordinate 5,982,855 downwards.
GAGAAGCTGTGAGTGAGAGAGAGAGAAAGAAAGAAAGAAAAGCTATGAGTGAGAGAGAGAGAGAAAGTGAAGCTGTGAGTGAGAGAGATAAAGAGAAGCTGTGAGTTAGAGAGAGACAGAGAAAGAGAAGCTGTGAGTGAGAGAGAGAGAAAGAGTTCTGTGAGTGAGAGAGAGAGAGAGAAAGAAAGAGAAGCTGTGTGTGTGTGAGAGAGAGAGAAGCTGTGAGTGAGAGAGAGATAAAGAGAAGCTGTGAGTGAGAGAGAGAGAGAGAGAAGCAGTGAGTGAGAGAGAGAGAGAAAGAGAAGCTGTGAGTGAGAGAGAGAAAGAGAAGCTGTGAGTGAGAGAGATAAAGAGAAGCTGTGAGTTAGAGAGAGATAGAGAAAGAGAAGCTGTGAGTGAGAGAAAGAGAAGCTGTGAGTGAGAGAGAGAGAAAGAAAGAGAAGCTGTGTGTGTGTGAGAGAGAGAAGCTGTGTGTGTGAGAGAGAAGCTGTGTGTGTGTGAGAGAGAAAGAGAAGGTGTGAGTGAGGGAGAGAGAGAAAGAGAAGCTGTGTGTATGTGTGTGAGAGAGAAAGAGAAGCTGTGAGTGAGAGATAGAGAAAGAGAAGTTGTGAGTTAGAGAGAGAGAGAGAAAGAGAAGCTGTGAGTGAGAGAGAGAGAGAGAAATTGAATCTGTGAGTCAGAGAGAGAGAAGCTGTGAGTGAGAGAGAGATAAAGAGAAGCTGTGGGTGTAAGAGAGAGAAAGAAGCTGTGAGTGAGAGAGAGAGACAGAGAGAGAAAGAGAAGGTGTGAGTGAGAGAGTGAGAGAGAGAAAGAGAAGCTGTGAGTGAGAGAGAGAGAGAGAAAGAGAAGCTGTGAGTGAGAGAGAGAGAGAAGCTGTGAGTGAAAGAGAGAGTGAGAAACAGAAGCTGTGAGAGAGAGAGAGAGAGAGAGAGAAGCTGTGAGTGAGTGAGAGATATAGAGAAGCTGTGAGTGAGAGAGAGAGAGAAGCTATGAGTGAGTGAGAGAGAAAGAAGCTGTGAGTGAGTGAGAGAGAGAGAAGCTGTGAGGGAGAAAGAGAGAGAGAAGCTGTGAGTGAGTGAGAGAGAGAAGAGAGATGCTGTGAGTGTGAGAGAGAGAAAGAGAAGCTGTAAGTGAGTGAGAGAGTGAGAGAAAGAAAAGCTGTGAGTTAGAGAGATAAAGAGAAGCAGTGAATGTGAGAGAGCAAGAAGCTGTGAGTGAGAGAAGGAGATGTGAGTGAGAGAGAGAGAGAAGCTGTGAGTGAGAGAGAGAAAGGGAAGCATTGAGTGAGAGAGATAAATAGAAGCTGTGAGTGAAAGAGATAAAGAGAAGCTGTGAGTTAGAGAGATAAAAAGAGAAGCTGTGAGTGAGAGAGAGAGAGAAAGAGAAGCTGTGAGTGAGAGAGAGAGAGAGAAAGAGAAGCTGTGAGTGAGAGAGAGAGAAAGAGAATCTGTGAGTAAGAGAGAGAGAGAGAAAGAGAAGATGTGAGTGAGAGAGAGAGAAAGAGAAGCTGTGAGTGAGAGTGAGAGAGAAAGAGCTGTGAGATAGAGAGAGAGAGAGAAGCTATGAGTGAGAGAGAGAAAGAGAAGGTGTGAGTGAGAGAGAGAGAGAGAAGCTGTGAGTGAGAGAGAGAGAGAGAAAAGGAGAAGATGTGAGTGAGAGAGAGAGAGAAGCTGTGAGTGAGAGAGAGAAAGGGAAGCTGTGAGTGAAAGAGATAAAGAGAAGCTGTGAGTTGGAGAGAGAGAAAGAGAAGCTGTGAGTGAGAGAGAGAGAGAAAGAGAAGCTGAGAGTGAGAGAGAGAGAGAAAGAGAAGCTTTGAATGAGAGAGAGAGAGAAAGAGAAGCTGTGAGTGAGAGACAGAGAAAGAGAAACTGTGAGTGGGAGAGAGAGAGAGAAAGAGAAGCTGTGAGTGAGAGAGAGAGAGAAAGAGAAGCTGTGAGTAAGAGAGAGAGAAAGAGAAGCTGTGAGTGAGAGAGAGAGAGAAAGGGAAGCTGTGATTGAGAGAGAGAGAGAGAAAGAGAAACTGTGAGTGAGAGAGAGAGAGAGAAAGAGAAGCTAGGAGTGTGAGAGAGATAGAAAGAGAAGCTGTGATTAAGAGAGAGAAAGAAGCTGTGAGTGAGAGAGAGAGAGAAGCTGTGTGAGAGAGAGAAAGAGAAGCTGTGAGTGAGATAGGGAGATAGAAAGAGAAGCTGTGAGTGAGAGAGTGAGAGAGAAGCTGTGAGTGAGAGAGAGAGAGAAATAGAAGCTGTGAGTTAGAGAGAGACAGAGAAAGAGAAGTTGTGAGAGAGAGAGAGAGAGAAAGAAAAGCTGTGTGAGAGAGAGAAGCTGTGAGTGAGAGAGAGAGAAAGAGAAGCTGTGAGTGAAAGAGAGACAGAAAGAGAAGCTGTGAGAGAGAAAGAGAGAGAGAAAGAGAAGCTGTGAGTGAGAGAGAGAGAAAGAGAAGCTGTGAGTTAGAGAAAGAGAGAAACAGAAGCTATGAGTGCGAGAGAGAGGGAGAAAGAGAAGCTGTGAGTAAGAGGGAGGGAGAGAAGCTGAGAGTGAGAGAGAGAGAATGAGAATCTGTGAGTAAGTGAGAGAGAGAAAGAGAATCTGTGAGTGAGAAAGAAAAAGAGGAGCTGTGAGTGTGAGTGAGTGAGAGAAAGAGAAGCTGTGAGTGAGTGAGAGAGAGAGAGAGAAGCTGTGAGAGTAAGAGAGAGAGTAAGAGAAGTTGTGAGTGAGAGAGAGAAAAAGAGAAGCTGTGAGTGAGAGGGAGAGTGAGAAAAAGAGCTGTGAGTGAGAGATAGAGAATGAGAAGCTGTGAGTGAAAGAGAGAGAAAAAAAGAGAATGTGTAAGAGAGAGATAAAGAGAAGCTATGAGTGAGAGAGAGAGAGAGAAATGAAGTTGTGAGTGAGATAGAGAGAGAAAGAGAAGCTGTGAGTGAGTGAGAGAGAGAGAAGCTGTGAGAGTGTGAGAGAGAGAAGCTGTGAGTGAGAGAGAGAGAGAAAGAAAGAGAAGCTGTGAGTGAGAGAGAGTGAGAGAAGCTGTGAGCGAGAGAGATATAAAGAGAAGCTGTGAGTAAGAGAGAGAGAGAGAGAAGCAGTGAGAGAGAGAGAGAGAAAGAGAAGCTGTGAGTGAGAGAGAGAGAAAGAAAGAAAGAAAGATTAACTGTGAGTGAGAGAGAGAGAGAAAGAGAAGCTGTGAGTGAGAGAGATAAAGAGAAGCTGTGAGTTAGAGAGAGACAGAGAAAGAGAAGCTGTGAGTGAGAGAGAGAGAAAGAGAATATGTGAGTGAGAGAGAGAGAAAGAAAGAGAAGCTGTGAGTGAGAGAGAGAGAAAGAGAAGGTGTGAGTGAGAGAGAGAGAGAGAGAAGTTGTGTGTGAGAGAGAAGCTGTGTGTGTGTGAGAGAGAAAGAGAAGCTGTGAGTGAGGGAGGGAGAGAAAGAGAAGCTGTGTGTGTGTGAGAGAGAGAGAGAGAGAAAGAGAAGCTGTGAGTGAGAGATAGAGAAAGAGAAGTTGTGAGTGAGAGAGAGAGAGAAAGAGAAGCTGTGAGTGAGAGAGAGAGAGAAAAATTGAATCTGTGAGTGAGAGAGAGAGAAGCTGTGAGTGAGAGAGAGAGAAAAAGAAGCTGTGAGTGAGAGAGAGAGAGAGAAAGAGAAGCTGTGAGTGAGAGAGAGAGAAGCTGTGAGTGAGAGAGAGAGAAATAGAAGCTGCGAGAGAGAGAGAGAGAAGCTGTGAGTGAGTGAGAGAGAAAGAAGCTGTGAGTGAGAGAGAGAGAAAGAGAAGCTGTGAGTGAGAGAGAGATAAAGAGAAGCTGTGAGTTAGAGGGAGACAGAGAAAGAGAAGCTGTGAGTGAGAGAGAGAGAGAAGCTGTGAGTGAGAGAGAGAGTAAGAGAAAGAGAAGATGTGAGTGAGAGAGAGAGAGAAAGAGATAATGTGAGTGAGTGAGAGAGAGAGAGAAAGAGAATCTGTGAGTGAGAGAGAGAGAAAGAGAAGCTGTGAGTGTGTGAGAGAGAGAAAGAGAAGCTATGAGTGCGAGAGAGAGAGAGAGAAGCTGTGAGTAAGAGGGAGGGAGAGAAGCTGTGAGTTAGAGAGAGAGAGAAGCTGTGAGTGAATGAGAGAGGTAAAGAGAAGCTGTGAGTTAGAGAGAGAAAAAGAGAAGCTGTGAGAGAGAGAGAGAAAAAAAGAGAAGCTGAGAGTGAGAGAGAGAGAGAAAAATAGAAGCTGTAAATGAGAGAGAGAGAAAGAGTAGCTGTGAGTGAGAGAGAGAGAAAGAGAAGCTGTGAGTGGGAGAGAGAGAGAGAGAAAGAGAAGCTGTGAGTGAGAGAGAGAGAAAGAGAATCTGTGAGTAAGAGAGAGAGAGAGAAAGAGAAGATGTGAGTGAGAGAGAGAGAGAGAAAGAGCTGTGAGTTAGAGAGAGAGAAAGAGAAGCTGTGAGTGAGAGTGAGAGAGAAAGAGCTGTGAGATAGAGAGAGAGAAGCTATGAGTGAGAGAGAGAAAGAGAAGGTGTGAGTGAGAGAGAGAAAAGCTGTGAGAGAGAAAGAGAAAGAGAAGCTGTGAGTGAGAGTGAGAGAGAAAGAGCTGAGATAGAGAGAGAGAAGCTATGAGTGAGAGAGAGAGAAAGAGAAGGTGTGAGTGAGAGAGAGAGAGAAGCTGTGAGAGAGAGAGAGAAAGAGAAGCTGTGAGTGAGAGAGAGAGACAATGAGAATCTGTGAGTGTGAGTGAGAGAGAGAGAGAAAGAGAAGCTGTGAGAGTAAGAGAGAGAGAAAGAGAAGCTGTGAGTAAGAGGGAGAGAGAGAAGCTGTGAGATAGAGAGAGAGAGAAGCTGTGAGTGAGTGAGAGAGAGAAAGAGAAGTTGTGAGTGAGATAGAGAGAGAGAGAAGCTGTGAGGGAGAAAGAGAGAGAGAGAAGTTGTGAGTGAGTGAGAGAGAGGAGAGAAGCTGTGAGTGAGAGAGAGAGAAAGAGAAGCTGTGTGTGTGAGAGAGAGAAAGAGAAGCTGTGAGTGTGTGTGAGAGAGAAAGAGAAGCTATGAGTGCGAGAGAGAGAGAGAGAGAAGCTGTGAGTAAGAGGGAGGGAGAGAAGCTGTGAGTTAGAGAGAGAGAGAAAGAGAAGCTGAGAGTGAGAGAGAGAGAGAAAGAGAAGCTGAGAGTGAGAGAGAGAGAGAAAAAGAGAAGCTGTTAATGAGAGAGAGAGAAAAAGTAGCTGTGAGTGAGAGAGAGAGAAAGAGAAGATGTGAGTGGCAGAGAGAGAGAGAGAAGAAGAAGCTGTGAGTGAGAGAGAGAGAAAGAGAATCTGTGAGTAAGAGAGAGAAAGAGAAAGAGAAGCTGTGAGTGAGAGTGAGAGAGAAAGAGCTGTGAGATAGAGAGAAAGAGAAGCTATGAGTGAGATAGAGAGAAAGAGAAGGTGTGAGTGAGAGAGAGAGAAAGAGAAGCTGTGAGTGGGAGAGAGAGAGAGAGAAAGAGAAGCTGTGGGTGAGAGAGAGAGAGAAAGAGAAGCTGAGAGTAAGAGAGAGAGAGAGAAAGAGAAGCTGTGAGTGAGTGAGAGAGAAAGAGCTGTGAGATAGAGAGAGAGAGAAGCTATGAGTGAGAGAGAGAGAAAGAGAAGGTGTGAGTGAGAGAGATAGAGAAGCTGTGAGAGAGAGAGAGAAAGAGAAGCTGTGAGTGAGAGAGAGAGAAAAAGGGAAGCTGTGAGTGTGAGTGAGAGAGAGAGAGAAAGAGAAGCTGTGAGAGTAAGAGAGAGAGAAAGAGAAGCTGTGAGTAAGAGGGAGAGAGAGAAGCTGTGAGATAGAGAGAGAGAGAAGCTGTGAGTGAGTGAGAGAGAGAAAGAGAAGTTGTGAGTGAGATAGAGAGAGAGAGAAGCTGTGAGGGAGAAAGAGAGAGAGAGAAGTTGTGAGTGAGTGAGAGAGAGGAGAGAAGCTGTGAGTGAGAGAGAGAGAAAGAGAAGCTGTGAGTGAGAGAGAGAGAAAGAGAAGCTGTGAGTGTGTGAGAGAGAGAAAGAGAAGCTATGAGTGCGAGAGAGAGAGAGAGAGAAGCTGTGAGTAAGAGGGAGGGAGAGAAGCTGTGAGTTAGAGAGAGAGAGAAAGAGAAGCTGAGAGTGAGAGAGAGAGAGAAAGAGAAGCTGAGAGTGAGAGAGAGAGAGAAAAAGAGAAGCTGTTAATGAGAGAGAGAGAAAAAGTAGCTGTGAGTGAGAGAGAGAGAAAGAGAAGCTGTGAGTGGCAGAGAGAGAGAGAGAAAAAGAAGCTGTGAGTGAGAGAGAGAGAGAAAGAGAATCTGTGAGTAAGAGAGAGAAAGAGAAAGAGAAGCTGTGAGTGAGAGTGAGAGAGAAAGAGCTGTGAGATAGAGAGAGAGAGAGAAGCTATGAGTGAGAGAGAGAGAAAGAGAAGGTGTGAGTGAGTGAGAGAGAAAGAGAAGCTGTGAGTGGGAGAGAGAGAGAGAGAAAGAGAAGCTGTGGGTGAGAGAGAGAGAGAAAGAGAAGCTGAGAGTAAGAGAGAGAGAGAGAAAGAGAAGCTGTGAGTGAGTGAGAGAGAAAGAGCTGTGAGATAGAGAGAGAGAGAAGCTATGAGTGAGAGAGAGAGAAAGAGAAGGTGTGAGTGAGAGAGATAGAGAAGCTGTGAGAGAGAGAGAGAAAGAGAAGCTGTGAGTGAGAGAGAGAGAAAAAGGGAAGCTGTGAGTGAGAGAGAGAGAGTGAGAAAAAGAGCTGTGAGTGAGAGATAGAGAATGAGAAGCTGTGAGTGAGAGAGAGAGAAAAAGAGAATGTGTAAGAGAGAGAGAAAGAGAAGCTATGTGTGAGAGAGAGAGAGAAAGAGAAGCTGTGAGTGAGAGAGAGAGAGAAAGAGAAGCTGTGAGTGAGCTAGAGAGAAAGAGAAGATGTGAGTGAGAGAGAGAGAGAGAGAAATGAAGTTGTGAGTGAGATAGAGAGAGAAAGAGAAGCTGTGAGTGAGTGAGAGAGAGAGAAGCTGTGAGAGAGTGAGAGAGAGAGAAGCTGTGAGTGAGAGAGAGAGAAAGAAAGAGAAGCTGTGAGTGAGAGAGAGAGAGAAGCTGTGAGCGAGAGAGATATAAAGAGAAGCTGTGAGTGAGAGAGAGAGAAGCAGTGAGAGAGAGAGAGAAAGAGAAGCTGTGAGTGAGAGAGAGAGAAAGAAAGAAAGATTAACTGTGAGTGAGAGAGAGAGAGAAAGAGAAGCTGTGAGTGAGAGAGATAAAGAGAAGCTGTGAGTTATTGAGAGACAGAGAAAGAGAAGCTGTGAGTGAGAGAGAGAGAAAGAGAATATGTGAGTGAGAGAGAGAGAAAGAAAGAGAAGCTGTGAGTGAGAGAGAGAGAGAAAGAGAAGGTGTGAGTGAGAGAGAGAGAGAGAAGTTGTGTGTGAGAGAGAAGCTGTGTGTGTGTGAGAGAGAAAGAGAAGCTGTGAGTGAGGGAGAGAGAGAAAGAGAAGCTGTGTGTGTGTGAGAGAGAGAGAGAGAGAAAGAGAAGCTGTGAGTGAGAGATAGAGAAAGAGAAGTTGTGAGTGAGAGAGAGAGAGAAAGAGAAGCTGTGAGAGAGAGAAAAAAAAATTGAATCTGTGAGTGAGAGAGAGAGAAGCTGTGAGTGAGAGAGAGAGAGAAAAAGAAGCTGTGGTTGAGAGAGAGAGAAAGAAGCTGTGAGTGAGAGAGAGAGACAGTGAGAGAAAGAGAAGCTGTGAGTGAGAGAGTGAGAGAGAGAGAATGAGAAGCTGTGAGTGAGAGAGAGAGAGAAAGAGAAGCTGTGAGTGAGAGAGAGAAGCTGTGAGTGACAGAGAGAGAAATAGAAGCTGCGAGAGAGAGAGAGAGAAGCTGTGAGTGAAGAGAGAGTGAGAAAGAGAAGCTGTGAGAGAGAGAGAGAGAGAAAGAGAAGCTGTGAGTGAGAGAGAGAGAAAGAGAAGCTGTGAGTGAGTGAGAGAGATATATAGAGAAGCTGTGAGTGAGAGAGAGAGAGAAGCTATGAGTGAGTGAGAGAGAAAGAAGCTGTGAGTGAGAGAGAGAGAGAAGCTGTGAGTGACAGAGAGAGAAAGAGAAGCTGTGAGTGAGAGAGAGATAAAGAGAAGCTGTGAGTTAGAGGGAGACAGAGAAAGAGAAGCTGTGAGTGCGAGAGAGAGAGAGAGAGAAGCTGTGAGTAAGAGGGAGGGAGAGAAGCTGTGAGTTAGAGAGAGAGAGAAAGAGAAGCTGAGAGTGAGAGAGAGAGAGAAAGAGAAGCTGAGAGTGAGAGAGAGAGAGAAAAAGAGAAGCTGTTAATGAGAGAGAGAGAAAAAGTAGCTGTGAGTGAGAGAGAGAGAAAGAGAAGCTGTGAGTGGCAGAGAGAGAGAGAGAGAAAAAGAAGCTGTGAGTGAGAGAGAGAGAGAAAGAGAATCTGTGAGTAAGAGAGAGAAAGAGAAAGAGAAGCTGTGAGTGAGAGTGAGAGAGAAAGAGCTGTGAGATAGAGAGAGAGAGAGAAGCTATGAGTGAGAGAGAGAGAAAGAGAAGGTGTGAGTGAGTGAGAGAGAAAGAGAAGCTGTGAGTGGGAGAGAGAGAGAGAGAAAGAGAAGCTGTGGGTGAGAGAGAGAGAGAAAGAGAAGCTGAGAGTAAGAGAGAGAGAGAGAAAGAGAAGCTGTGAGTGAGTGAGAGAGAAAGAGCTGTGAGATAGAGAGAGAGAGAAGCTATGAGTGAGAGAGAGAGAAAGAGAAGGTGTGAGTGAGAGAGATAGAGAAGCTGTGAGAGAGAGAGAGAAAGAGAAGCTGTGAGTGAGAGAGAGAGAAAAAGGGAAGCTGTGAGTGAGAGAGAGAGAGTGAGAAAAAGAGCTGTGAGTGAGAGATAGAGAATGAGAAGCTGTGAGTGAGAGAGAGAGAAAAAGAGAATGTGTAAGAGAGAGAGAAAGAGAAGCTATGTGTGAGAGAGAGAGAGAAAGAGAAGCTGTGAGTGAGAGAGAGAGAGAAAGAGAAGCTGTGAGTGAGCTAGAGAGAAAGAGAAGATGTGAGTGAGAGAGAGAGAGAGAGAAATGAAGTTGTGAGTGAGATAGAGAGAGAAAGAGAAGCTGTGAGTGAGTGAGAGAGAGAGAAGCTGTGAGAGAGTGAGAGAGAGAGAAGCTGTGAGTGAGAGAGAGAGAAAGAAAGAGAAGCTGTGAGTGAGAGATAGAGAGAAGCTGTGAGCGAGAGAGATATAAAGAGAAGCTGTGAGTGAGAGAGAGAGAAGCAGTGAGAGAGAGAGAGAGAAAGAGAAGCTGTGAGTGAGAGAGAGAGAAAGAAAGAAAGATTAACTGTGAGTGAGAGAGAGAGAGAAAGAGAAGCTGTGAGTGAGAGAGATAAAGAGAAGCTGTGAGTTATTGAGAGACAGAGAAAGAGAAGCTGTGAGTGAGAGAGAGAGAAAGAGAATATGTGAGTGAGAGAGAGAGAAAGAAAGAGAAGCTGTGAGTGAGAGAGAGAGAGAAAGAGAAGGTGTGAGTGAGAGAGAGAGAGAGAAGTTGTGTGTGAGAGAGAAGCTGTGTGTGTGTGAGAGAGAAAGAGAAGCTGTGAGTGAGGGAGAGAGAGAAAGAGAAGCTGTGTGTGTGTGAGAGAGAGAGAGAGAGAAAGAGAAGCTGTGAGTGAGAGATAGAGAAAGAGAAGTTGTGAGTGAGAGAGAGAGAGAAAGAGAAGCTGTGAGAGAGAGAAAAAAAAATTGAATCTGTGAGTGAGAGAGAGAGAAGCTGTGAGTGAGAGAGAGAGAGAAAAAGAAGCTGTGGGTGAGAGAGAGAGAAAGAAGCTGTGAGTGAGAGAGAGAGACAGTGAGAGAAAGAGAAGCTGTGAGTGAGAGAGTGAGAGAGAGAGAATGAGAAGCTGTGAGTGAGAGAGAGAGAGAAAGAGAAGCTGTGAGTGAGAGAGAGAAGCTGTGAGTGACAGAGAGAGAAATAGAAGCTGCGAGAGAGAGAGAGAGAAGCTGTGAGTGAAGAGAGAGTGAGAAAGAGAAGCTGTGAGAGAGAGAGAGAGAGAAAGAGAAGCTGTGAGTGAGAGAGAGAGAAAGAGAAGCTGTGAGTGAGTGAGAGAGATATATAGAGAAGCTGTGAGTGAGAGAGAGAGAGAAGCTATGAGTGAGTGAGAGAGAAAGAAGCTGTGAGTGAGAGAGAGAGAGAAGCTGTGAGTGACAGAGAGAGAAAGAGAAGCTGTGAGTGAGAGAGAGATAAAGAGAAGCTGTGAGTTAGAGGGAGACAGAGAAAGAGAAGCTGTGAGTGAGAGAGAGAGAGAAGCTGTGAGTGAGAGAGAGAGTAAGAGAAAGAGAAGATGTGAGTGAGAGAGAGAGAAAGAGATAATGTGAGTGAGTGAGAGAGAGAGAGAAAGAGAAGCTGTGAGTGAGAGAGAGAGAAAGAGAAGCTGTGAGTGTGTGAGAGAGAGAAAGAGAAGCTATGAGTGCGAGAGAGAGAGAGAGAAGCTGTGAGTAAGAGGGAGGGAGAGAAGCTGTGAATTAGAGAGAGAGAGAAGCTGTGAGTGAGTGAAAGAGGTAAAGAGAAGCTGTGATTTAGAGAGAGAAAAAGAGAAGCTGTGAGAGAGACAGAGAGAGAAAGAGAAGCTGAGAGTGAGAGAGAGAGAGAGAAAAAGAGAAGCTGTAAATGAGAGAGAGAGAAAGAGTAGCTGTGAGTGAGAGAGAGAGAAAGAGAAGCTGTGAGTGGGAGACAGAGAGAGAGAAAGAGAAGCTGTGAGTGAGAGAGAGAGAGAAAGAGAATCTGTGAGTAAGAGAGAGAGAGAGAGAGAAGATGTGAGTGAGAGAGAGAAAGAGCTGTGAGTGAGAGAGAGAGAAAGAGAAGCTATGAGTGAGAGAGAGAGAAAGAGAAGGTGTGAGAGAGAGAGAGAGAGAAGCTGTGTGTGTGAGAGAGAAAGAGAAGCTGTGAGTGAGAGAGAGAGAAAGAGAAGCTGTGAGTGGGAGAGAGAGAGAGAGAAAGAGAAGCTGTGAGTAAGAGAAAGAGAGAGAAAGAGATGCTGTGAGTGAGAGTGAGAGAGAAAGAGCTGTGAGATAGAGAGAGAGAGAAGCTATGAGTGAGAGAGAGAGAAAGAGAAGGTGTGAGAGAGAGAGAAGCTGTGAGAGAGAGAGAGAAAGAGAAGCTGTGAGTGAGAGAGAGAGACAATGAGAATCTATGAGTGAGAGTGAGAGAGAGAGAAAGAGAAGCTGTGAGAGTAAGAGAGAGAGAAAGAGAAGCTGTGAGTGAGAGAGAGAAAAAGAGAAGCTGTGTGTGTGTGAGAGAGAAGCTGTGTGTGAGAGGGAAAGAGAAGCTGTGAGTAAGAGGGAGAGAGAGAAGCTGTGAGATAGAGAGAGAGAAGCTGTGAGTGAGTGAGAGAGAGAAAGAGAAGTTGTGAGTGAGATAGAGAGAGAGAGAAGCTGTGAGGGAGAAAGAGAGAGAGAGAAGTTGTGAGTGAGTGAGAGAGAGGAGAGACGCTGTGAGTGAGAGAGAGAGAAAGAGAAGCTGTGAGTGTGAGAGAGAGAGAAAGAGAAGCTATGAGTGAAAGAGAGAGAGAGAGAAGCTGTGAGTAAGAGGGAGGGAGAGAAGCTGTGAGTTAGAGAGAGAGAGAAGGAGAAGCTGAGAGTGAGAGAGAGAGAGAGAAAGAGAAGCTGAGAGTGAGAGAGGGAGAGAAAAAGAGAAGCTGTTAATGAGAGAGAGAGAAAGAGTAGCTGTGAGTGAGAGAGAGAGAAAGAGAAGCTGTGAGTGGCAGAGAGAGAGAGAGAAAGAGAAGCTGTGAGTGAGAGAGAGAGAGAAAGCGAATCTGTGAGTAAGAGAGAGAGAGAGAAAGAGAAGCTGTGAGTGAGAGTGAGAGAGAAAGAGCTGTGAGATAGAGAGAGAGAGAGAAGCTATGCGTGAGAGAGAGAGAAAGAGAAGGTGTGAGTGAGAGAGAGAGAAAGATAAGCTGTGAGTGGGAGAGAGAGAGAGAAAGAGAAGCTGTGAGTGAGAGAGAGAGAGAAAGAGAAGCTGTGAGTAAGAGAGAGAGAGAAAGAGAAGCTGTGAGTGAGAGTGAGAGAGAAAGAGCTGTGAGATAGAGAGAGAGAGAGAAGCTATGAGTGTGAGAGAGAGAAAGAGAAGGTGTGAGTGAGTGAGAGAGAGAAGCTGTGAGAGAGAGAGAGAAAGAGAATCTGTGAGTGAGAGAGAGAAAAAGAGAAGCTGTGAGTGAGAGAGAGAGTGAGAAAAAGAGCTGTGAGTGAGAGATAGAGAATGAGAAGCTGTGAGTGAGAGAGAGAGAAAAAGAGAATGTGTAAGAGAGAGAGAAAGAGAAGCTATGTGTGAGAGAGTGAGAGAGAAAGAGAAGCTGTGAGTGAGAGAGAGAGAGAAAGAGAAGCTGTGAGTGAGCTAGAGAGAAAGAGAAGCTGTGAGTGAGAGAGAGAGAGAAATGAAGTTGTGAGTGAGATAGAGAGAGAAAGAGAAGCTGTGAGTGAGTGAGAGAGAGAGAAGCTGTGAGAGAGTGCGAGAGAGAGAAGCTGTGAGAGAGAGAGAGAAAGAAAGAGAAGCTGTGAGTGAGAGAGAGAGAGAAGCTGTGAGCGAGAGAGATATAAAGAGAAGCTGTGAGTGAGAGAGAGAGAGAGAGAAGCAGTGAGAGAGAGAGAGAGAAAGAGAAGCTGTGAGTGAGAGAGAGAGAAAGAAAGAAAGAAAGATTAACTGTGAGTGAGAGAGAGAGAGAAAGAGAAGCTGTGAGTGAGAGAGATAAAGAGAAGCTGTGAGTTAGAGAGAGACAGAGAAAGAGAAGCTGTGAGTGAGAGAGAGAGAAAGAGAATATGTGAGTGAGAGAGAGAGAAAGAAAGAGAAGCTGTGAGTGAGAGAGAGAGAGAAGGAGAAGGTGTGAGTGAGAGAGAGAGAGAGAGAAGCTGTGTGAGAGAGAGAAGCTGTGTGTGTGTGACAGAGAAAGAGAAGCTGTGAGTGAGGGAGATAGAGAAAGAGAAGCTGTGTGTGTGTGAGAGAGAGAGAGAGAAAGAGAAGCTGTGAGTGAGAGATAGAGAAAGAGAAGTTGTGAGTGAGAGAGAGAGAAAGAGAAGCTGTGAGTGAGAGAGAGAGAGAGAGAAATTGAAAATGTGAGTGAGAGAGAGAGAAGCTGTGAGTGAGAGAGAGAGAAAAAAAGAAGCTGTGGGTGAGAGAGAGAGAAAGAAGCTGTGAGTGAGAGAGAGAGACAAAGAGAGAAAGAGAAGCTGTGAGTGAGAGAGAGAGAAAGAGAAGCTGTGAGTGAGAGAGAGAGAAGCTGTGAGTGAGAGAGAGAGAAATAGAAGCTGCGAGAGAGAGAGAGAGAAGCTGTGAGTGAAGAGAGAGTGAGAAAGAGAAGCTGTGAGAGAGAGAGTGAGAAAGAGAAGCTGTGAGTGAGAGAGAGAGAAAGAGAAGCTGTGAGTGAGTGAGAGAGAGATATAGAGAAGCTGTGAGTGAGAAAGAGAGAGAAAGAAGCTGTGAGTGAGAGAGAGAGAGAAGCTGTGAGTGACAGAGAGAGAAAGAGAAGCTGTGAGTGAGAGAGAGATGAAGAGAAGCTGTGAGTTAGAGGGAGACAGAGAAAGAGAAGCTGTGAGTGAGAGAGAGAGAGAAGCTGTGAGTGAGAGAGAGAGTAAGAGAAAGAGAAGATGTGAGTGAGAGAGAGAGAGAAAGAGATAATGTGAGTGAGTGAGTGAGAGAGAGAAGCTGTGAGTGACAGAGAGAGAAAGAGAAGCTGTGAGTGAGAGAGAGATGAAGAGAAGCTGTGAGTTAGAGGGAGACAGAGAAAGAGAAGCTGTGAGTGAGAGAGAGAGAGAAGCTGTGAGTGAGAGAGAGAGTAAGAGAAAGAGAAGATGTGAGTGAGAGAGAGAGAGAAAGAGATAATGTGAGTGAGTGAGAGAGAGAGAGAAAGAGAAGCTGTGAGTGAGAGAGAGAGAAAGAGAAGCTGTGAGTGTGTGAGAGAGAAAGAGAAGCTATGAGTGCGAGAGAGAGAGAGAGAGAAGCTGTGAGTAAGAGGGAGGGAGAGAAGCTGTGAATTAGAGAGAGAGAGAAGCTGTGAGTGAGTGAGAGAGGTAAAGAGAAGCTGTGATTTAGAGAGAGAAAAAGAGAAGCTGTGAGAGAGAGAGAGAGAGAAAGAGAAGCTGAGAGTGAGAGAGAGAGAGAGAGAAAAAGAGAAGCTGTAAATGAGAGAGAGAGAAAGAGTAGCTGTGAGTGAGAGAGAGAGAAAGAGAAGCTGTGAGTGGGAGAGAGAGAGAAAGAGAAGCTGTGAGTGAGAGAGAGAGAGAAAGAGAATCTGTGAGTAAGAGAGAGAGAGAGAGAAAGAGAAGATGTGAGTGAGAGAGAGAGAGCTGTGAGTGAGAGAGAGAGAAAGAGAAGCTATGAGTGAGAGAGAGAGAAAGAGAAGGTGTGAGTGAGAGAGAGAGAGAAGCTGTGTGTGAGAGAGAGAAAGAGAAGCTGTGAGTGAGAGAGAGAGAAAGAGAAGCTGTGAGTGGGAGAGAGAGAGAGAGAAAGAGAAGCTGTGAGTGAGAGAGAGAGAGAAAGAGAAGCTGTGAGTAAGAGAAAGAGAGAGAAAGAGATGCTGTGAGTGAGAGTGAGAGAGAAAGAGCTGTGAGATAGAGAGAGAGAGAAGCTATGAGTGAGAGATAGAAAGAGAAGTTGTGAGTGAGTGAGAGAGAGAGAAGCTGTGTGAGAGAGAGAGAAAGAGAAGCTGTGAGTGAGAGAGAGAGACAATGAGAATCTATGAGTGAGAGTGAGAGAGAGAGAGAAAGAGAAGCTGTGAGAGTAAGAGAGAGAGAAAGAGAAGCTGTGAGTGAGAGAGAGAAAAAGAGAAGCTGTGTGTGTGAGAGAGAGAAGCTGTGTGTGAGAGAGAAAGAGAAGCTGTGAGTAAGAGGGAGAGAGAGAAGCTGTGAGATAGAGATTGAGAAGCTGTGAGTGAGTGAGAGAGAGAAAGAGAAGTTGTGAGTGAGATAGAGAGAGAGAGAAGCTGTGAGGGAGAAAGAGAGAGAGAGAAGTTGTGAGTGAGTGAGAGAGAGGAGAGACGCTGTGAGTGAGAGAGAGAGAAAGAGAAGCTGTGAGTGTGAGAGAGAGAGAAAGAGAAGCTATGAGTGAAAGAGAGAGAGAGAGAAGCTGTGAGTAAGAGCGAGGGAGAGAAGCTGTGAGTTAGAGAGAGAGAGAGAAGGAGAAGCTGAGAGTGAGAGAGAGAGAGAAAGAGAAGCTGAGAGTGAGAGAGGGAGAGAAAAAGAGAAGCTGTTAATGAGAGAGAGAGAAAGAGTAGCTGTGAGTGAGAGAGAGAGAAAGAGAAGCTGTGAGTGGCAGAGAGAGAGAGAGAAAGAGAAGCTGTGAGTGAGAGAGAGAGAGAAAGCGAATCTGTGAGTAAGAGAGAGAGAGAGAAAGAGAAGCTGTGAGTGAGAGTGAGAGAGAAAGAGCTGTGAGATAGAGAGAGAGAGAAGCTATGCGTGAGAGAGAGAGAAAGAGAGGGTGTGAGTGAGAGAGAGAAAAAGATAAGCTGTGAGTGGGAGAGAGAGAGAGAGAAAGAGAAGCTGTGAGTGAGAGAGAGAGAGAAAGAGAAGCTGTGAGTAAGAGAGAGAGAGAAAGAGAAGCTGTGAGTGAGAGTGAGAGAGAAAGAGCTGTGAGATAGAGAGAGAGAGAGAAGCTATGAGTGTGAGAGAGAGAAAGAGAAGGTGTGAGTGAGAGAGAGAGAGAAGCTGTGAGAGAGAGAGAGAGAGAAAGAGAAGCTGTGAGTGAGAGAGAGAGAAAGAGAAGCTGTGAGTGAGTGAGAGAGATATATAGAGAAGCTGTGAGTGAGAGAGAGAGAGAAGCTATGAGTGAGTGAGAGAGAAAGAAGCTGTGAGTGAGAGAGAGAGAGAAGCTGTGAGTGACAGAGAGAGAAAGAGAAGCTGTGAGTGAGAGAGAGATAAAGAGAAGCTGTGAGTTAGAGGGAGACAGAGAAAGAGAAGCTGTGAGTGAGAGAGAGAGAGAAGCTGTGAGTGAGAGAGAGAGTAAGAGAAAGAGAAGATGTGAGTGAGAGAGAGAGAGAAAGAGATAATGTGAGTGAGTGAGAGAGAGAGAGAAAGAGAAGCTGTGAGTGAGAGAGAGAGAAAGAGAAGCTGTGAGTGTGTGAGAGAGAGAAAGAGAAGCTATGAGTGCGAGAGAGAGAGAGAGAAGCTGTGAGTAAGAGGGAGGGAGAGAAGCTGTGAATTAGAGAGAGAGAGAAGCTGTGAGTGAGTGAAAGAGGTAAAGAGAAGCTGTGATTTAGAGAGAAAAAAAGAGAAGCTGTGAGAGAGACAGAGAGAGAAAGAGAAGCTGAGAGTGAGAGAGAGAGAGAGAAAAAGAGAAGCTGTAAATGAGAGAGAGAGAAAGAGTAGCTGTGAGTGAGAGAGAGAGAAAGAGAAGCTGTGAGTGGGAGACAGAGAGAGAGAAAGAGAAGCTGTGAGTGAGAGAGAGAGAGAAAGAGAATCTGTGAGTAAGAGAGAGAGAGAGAGAGAGAAGATGTGAGTGAGAGAGAGAAAGAGCTGTGAGTGAGAGAGAGAGAAAGAGAAGCTATGAGTGAGAGAGAGAGAAAGAGAAGGTGTGAGTGAGAGAGAGAGAGAAGCTGTGTGTGAGAGAGAGAAAGAGAAGCTGTGAGTGAGAGAGAGAGAAAGAGAAGCTGTGAGTGGGAGAGAGAGAGAGAAAGAGAAGCTGTGAGTGAGAGAGAGAGAGAAAGAGAAGCTGTGAGTAAGAGAAAGAGAGAGAAAGAGATGCTGTGAGTGAGAGTGAGAGAGAAAGAGCTGTGAGATAGAGAGAGAGAGAAGCTATGAGTGAGAGAGAGAGAAAGAGAAGGTGTGAGAGAGAGAGAAGCTGTGAGAGAGAGAGAGAAAGAGAAGCTGTGAGTGAGAGAGAGAGACAATGAGAATCTATGAGTGAGAGTGAGAGAGAGAGAGAAAGAGAAGCTGTGAGAGTAAGAGAGAGAGAAAGAGAAGCTGTGAGTGAGAGAGAGAAAAAGAGAAGCTGTGTGTGTGTGAGAGAGAAGCTGTGTGTGAGAGGGAAAGAGAAGCTGTGAGTAAGAGGGAGAGAGAGAAGCTGTGAGATAGAGAGAGAGAAGCTGTGAGTGAGTGAGAGAGAGAAAGAGAAGTTGTGAGTGAGATAGAGAGAGAGAGAAGCTGTGAGGGAGAAAGAGAGAGAGAGAAGTTGTGAGTGAGTGAGAGAGAGGAGAGACGCTGTGAGTGAGAGAGAGAGAAAGAGAAGCTGTGAGTGTGAGAGAGAGAGGAAGAGAAGCTATGAGTGAAAGAGAGAGAGAGAGAAGCTGTGAGTAAGAGGGAGGGAGAGAAGCTGTGAGTTAGAGAGAGAGAGAAGGAGAAGCTGAGAGTGAGAGAGAGAGAGAGAAAGAGAAGCTGAGAGTGAGAGAGGGAGAGAAAAAGAGAAGCTGTTAATGAGAGAGAGAGAAAGAGTAGCTGTGAGTGAGAGAGAGAGAAAGAGAAGCAGTGAGTGGCAGAGAGAGAGAGAGAAAGAGAAGCTGTGAGTGAGAGAGAGAGAAAGCGAATCTGTGAGTAAGAGAGAGAGAGAGAAAGAGAAGCTGTGAGTGAGAGTGAGAGAGAAAGAGCTGTGAGATAGAGAGAGAGAGAGAAGCTATGCGTGAGAGAGAGAGAAAGAGAAGGTGTGAGTGAGAGAGAGAGAAAGATAAGCTGTGAGTGGGAGAGAGAGAGAGAAAGAGAAGCTGTGAGTGAGAGAGAGAGAGAAAGAGAAGCTGTGAGTAAGAGAGAGAGAGAAAGAGAAGCTGTGAGTGAGAGTGAGAGAGAAAGAGCTGTGAGATAGAGAGAGAGAGAGAAGCTATGAGTGTGAGAGAGAGAAAGAGAAGGTGTGAGTGAGTGAGAGAGAGAAGCTGTGAGAGAGAGAGAGAAAGAGAATCTGTGAGTGAGAGAGAGAAAAAGAGAAGCTGTGAGTGAGAGAGAGAGTGAGAAAAAGAGCTGTGAGTGAGAGATAGAGAATGAGAAGCTGTGAGTGAGAGAGAGAGAAAAAGAGAATGTGTAAGAGAGAGAGAAAGAGAAGCTATGTGTGAGAGAGTGAGAGAGAAAGAGAAGCTGTGAGTGAGAGAGAGAGAGAAAGAGAAGCTGTGAGTGAGCTAGAGAGAAAGAGAAGCTGTGAGTGAGAGAGAGAGAGAAATGAAGTTGTGAGTGAGATAGAGAGAGAAAGAGAAGCTGTGAGTGAGTGAGAGAGAGAGAAGCTGTGAGAGAGTGCGAGAGAGAGAAGCTGTGAGAGAGAGAGAGAAAGAAAGAGAAGCTGTGAGTGAGAGAGAGAGAGAAGCTGTGAGCGAGAGAGATATAAAGAGAAGCTGTGAGTGAGAGAGAGAGAGAGAGAAGCAGTGAGAGAGAGAGAGAGAAAGAGAAGCTGTGAGTGAGAGAGAGAGAAAGAAAGAAAGAAAGATTAACTGTGAGTGAGAGAGAGAGAGAAAGAGAAGCTGTGAGTGAGAGAGATAAAGAGAAGCTGTGAGTTAGAGAGAGACAGAGAAAGAGAAGCTGTGAGTGAGAGAGAGAGAAAGAGAATATGTGAGTGAGAGAGAGAGAAAGAAAGAGAAGCTGTGAGTGAGAGAGAGAGAGAAGGAGAAGGTGTGAGTGAGAGAGAGAGAGAGAGAAGCTGTGTGAGAGAGAGAAGCTGTGTGTGTGTGACAGAGAAAGAGAAGCTGTGAGTGAGGGAGATAGAGAAAGAGAAGCTGTGTGTGTGTGAGAGAGAGAGAGAGAAAGAGAAGCTGTGAGTGAGAGATAGAGAAAGAGAAGTTGTGAGTGAGAGAGAGAGAAAGAGAAGCTGTGAGTGAGAGAGAGAGAGAGAGAAATTGAAAATGTGAGTGAGAGAGAGAGAAGCTGTGAGTGAGAGAGAGAGAAAAAAAGAAGCTGTGGGTGAGAGAGAGAGAAAGAAGCTGTGAGTGAGAGAGAGAGACAAAGAGAGAAAGAGAAGCTGTGAGTGAGAGAGAGAGAAAGAGAAGCTGTGAGTGAGAGAGAGAGAAGCTGTGAGTGAGAGAGAGAGAAATAGAAGCTGCGAGAGAGAGAGAGAGAAGCTGTGAGTGAAGAGAGAGTGAGAAAGAGAAGCTGTGAGAGAGAGAGTGAGAAAGAGAAGCTGTGAGTGAGAGAGAGAGAAAGAGAAGCTGTGAGTGAGTGAGAGAGAGATATAGAGAAGCTGTGAGTGAGAAAGAGAGAGAAAGAAGCTGTGAGTGAGAGAGAGAGAGAAGCTGTGAGTGACAGAGAGAGAAAGAGAAGCTGTGAGTGAGAGAGAGATGAAGAGAAGCTGTGAGTTAGAGGGAGACAGAGAAAGAGAAGCTGTGAGTGAGAGAGAGAGAGAAGCTGTGAGTGAGAGAGAGAGTAAGAGAAAGAGAAGATGTGAGTGAGAGAGAGAGAGAAAGAGATAATGTGAGTGAGTGAGTGAGAGAGAGAAGCTGTGAGTGACAGAGAGAGAAAGAGAAGCTGTGAGTGAGAGAGAGATGAAGAGAAGCTGTGAGTTAGAGGGAGACAGAGAAAGAGAAGCTGTGAGTGAGAGAGAGAGAGAAGCTGTGAGTGAGAGAGAGAGTAAGAGAAAGAGAAGATGTGAGTGAGAGAGAGAGAGAAAGAGATAATGTGAGTGAGTGAGAGAGAGAGAGAAAGAGAAGCTGTGAGTGAGAGAGAGAGAAAGAGAAGCTGTGAGTGTGTGAGAGAGAAAGAGAAGCTATGAGTGCGAGAGAGAGAGAGAGAGAGAAGCTGTGAGTAAGAGGGAGGGAGAGAAGCTGTGAATTAGAGAGAGAGAGAAGCTGTGAGTGAGTGAGAGAGGTAAAGAGAAGCTGTGATTTAGAGAGAGAAAAAGAGAAGCTGTGAGAGAGAGAGAGAGAGAAAGAGAAGCTGAGAGTGAGAGAGAGAGAGAGAGAAAAAGAGAAGCTGTAAATGAGAGAGAGAGAAAGAGTAGCTGTGAGTGAGAGAGAGAGAAAGAGAAGCTGTGAGTGGGAGAGAGAGAGAAAGAGAAGCTGTGAGTGAGAGAGAGAGAGAAAGAGAATCTGTGAGTAAGAGAGAGAGAGAGAGAAAGAGAAGATGTGAGTGAGAGAGAGAGAGCTGTGAGTGAGAGAGAGAGAAAGAGAAGCTATGAGTGAGAGAGAGAGAAAGAGAAGGTGTGAGTGAGAGAGAGAGAGAAGCTGTGTGTGAGAGAGAGAAAGAGAAGCTGTGAGTGAGAGAGAGAGAAAGAGAAGCTGTGAGTGGGAGAGAGAGAGAGAGAAAGAGAAGCTGTGAGTGAGAGAGAGAGAGAAAGAGAAGCTGTGAGTAAGAGAAAGAGAGAGAAAGAGATGCTGTGAGTGAGAGTGAGAGAGAAAGAGCTGTGAGATAGAGAGAGAGAGAAGCTATGAGTGAGAGATAGAAAGAGAAGTTGTGAGTGAGTGAGAGAGAGAGAAGCTGTGTGAGAGAGAGAGAAAGAGAAGCTGTGAGTGAGAGAGAGAGACAATGAGAATCTATGAGTGAGAGTGAGAGAGAGAGAGAAAGAGAAGCTGTGAGAGTAAGAGAGAGAGAAAGAGAAGCTGTGAGTGAGAGAGAGAAAAAGAGAAGCTGTGTGTGTGAGAGAGAGAAGCTGTGTGTGAGAGAGAAAGAGAAGCTGTGAGTAAGAGGGAGAGAGAGAAGCTGTGAGATAGAGATTGAGAAGCTGTGAGTGAGTGAGAGAGAGAAAGAGAAGTTGTGAGTGAGATAGAGAGAGAGAGAAGCTGTGAGGGAGAAAGAGAGAGAGAGAAGTTGTGAGTGAGTGAGAGAGAGGAGAGACGCTGTGAGTGAGAGAGAGAGAAAGAGAAGCTGTGAGTGTGAGAGAGAGAGAAAGAGAAGCTATGAGTGAAAGAGAGAGAGAGAGAAGCTGTGAGTAAGAGCGAGGGAGAGAAGCTGTGAGTTAGAGAGAGAGAGAGAAGGAGAAGCTGAGAGTGAGAGAGAGAGAGAAAGAGAAGCTGAGAGTGAGAGAGGGAGAGAAAAAGAGAAGCTGTTAATGAGAGAGAGAGAAAGAGTAGCTGTGAGTGAGAGAGAGAGAAAGAGAAGCTGTGAGTGGCAGAGAGAGAGAGAGAAAGAGAAGCTGTGAGTGAGAGAGAGAGAGAAAGCGAATCTGTGAGTAAGAGAGAGAGAGAGAAAGAGAAGCTGTGAGTGAGAGTGAGAGAGAAAGAGCTGTGAGATAGAGAGAGAGAGAAGCTATGCGTGAGAGAGAGAGAAAGAGAGGGTGTGAGTGAGAGAGAGAAAAAGATAAGCTGTGAGTGGGAGAGAGAGAGAGAGAAAGAGAAGCTGTGAGTGAGAGAGAGAGAGAAAGAGAAGCTGTGAGTAAGAGAGAGAGAGAAAGAGAAGCTGTGAGTGAGAGTGAGAGAGAAAGAGCTGTGAGATAGAGAGAGAGAGAGAAGCTATGAGTGTGAGAGAGAGAAAGAGAAGGTGTGAGTGAGAGAGAGAGAGAAGCTGTGAGAGAGAGAGAGAGAGAAAGAGAAGCTGTGAGTGAGAGAGAGAGAAAGAGAAGCTGTGAGTGAGTGAGAGAGATATATAGAGAAGCTGTGAGTGAGAGAGAGAGAGAAGCTATGAGTGAGTGAGAGAGAAAGAAGCTGTGAGTGAGAGAGAGAGAGAAGCTGTGAGTGACAGAGAGAGAAAGAGAAGCTGTGAGTGAGAGAGAGATAAAGAGAAGCTGTGAGTTAGAGGGAGACAGAGAAAGAGAAGCTGTGAGTGAGAGAGAGAGAGAAGCTGTGAGTGAGAGAGAGAGTAAGAGAAAGAGAAGATGTGAGTGAGAGAGAGAGAGAAAGAGATAATGTGAGTGAGTGAGAGAGAGAGAGAAAGAGAAGCTGTGAGTGAGAGAGAGAGAAAGAGAAGCTGTGAGTGTGTGAGAGAGAGAAAGAGAAGCTATGAGTGCGAGAGAGAGAGAGAGAAGCTGTGAGTAAGAGGGAGGGAGAGAAGCTGTGAATTAGAGAGAGAGAGAAGCTGTGAGTGAGTGAAAGAGGTAAAGAGAAGCTGTGATTTAGAGAGAAAAAAAGAGAAGCTGTGAGAGAGACAGAGAGAGAAAGAGAAGCTGAGAGTGAGAGAGAGAGAGAGAAAAAGAGAAGCTGTAAATGAGAGAGAGAGAAAGAGTAGCTGTGAGTGAGAGAGAGAGAAAGAGAAGCTGTGAGTGGGAGACAGAGAGAGAGAAAGAGAAGCTGTGAGTGAGAGAGAGAGAGAAAGAGAATCTGTGAGTAAGAGAGAGAGAGAGAGAGAGAAGATGTGAGTGAGAGAGAGAAAGAGCTGTGAGTGAGAGAGAGAGAAAGAGAAGCTATGAGTGAGAGAGAGAGAAAGAGAAGGTGTGAGTGAGAGAGAGAGAGAAGCTGTGTGTGAGAGAGAGAAAGAGAAGCTGTGAGTGAGAGAGAGAGAAAGAGAAGCTGTGAGTGGGAGAGAGAGAGAGAAAGAGAAGCTGTGAGTGAGAGAGAGAGAGAAAGAGAAGCTGTGAGTAAGAGAAAGAGAGAGAAAGAGATGCTGTGAGTGAGAGTGAGAGAGAAAGAGCTGTGAGATAGAGAGAGAGAGAAGCTATGAGTGAGAGAGAGAGAAAGAGAAGGTGTGAGAGAGAGAGAAGCTGTGAGAGAGAGAGAGAAAGAGAAGCTGTGAGTGAGAGAGAGAGACAATGAGAATCTATGAGTGAGAGTGAGAGAGAGAGAGAAAGAGAAGCTGTGAGAGTAAGAGAGAGAGAAAGAGAAGCTGTGAGTGAGAGAGAGAAAAAGAGAAGCTGTGTGTGTGTGAGAGAGAAGCTGTGTGTGAGAGGGAAAGAGAAGCTGTGAGTAAGAGGGAGAGAGAGAAGCTGTGAGATAGAGAGAGAGAAGCTGTGAGTGAGTGAGAGAGAGAAAGAGAAGTTGTGAGTGAGATAGAGAGAGAGAGAAGCTGTGAGGGAGAAAGAGAGAGAGAGAAGTTGTGAGTGAGTGAGAGAGAGGAGAGACGCTGTGAGTGAGAGAGAGAGAAAGAGAAGCTGTGAGTGTGAGAGAGAGAGGAAGAGAAGCTATGAGTGAAAGAGAGAGAGAGAGAAGCTGTGAGTAAGAGGGAGGGAGAGAAGCTGTGAGTTAGAGAGAGAGAGAAGGAGAAGCTGAGAGTGAGAGAGAGAGAGAGAAAGAGAAGCTGAGAGTGAGAGAGGGAGAGAAAAAGAGAAGCTGTTAATGAGAGAGAGAGAAAGAGTAGCTGTGAGTGAGAGAGAGAGAAAGAGAAGCAGTGAGTGGCAGAGAGAGAGAGAGAAAGAGAAGCTGTGAGTGAGAGAGAGAGAAAGCGAATCTGTGAGTAAGAGAGAGAGAGAGAAAGAGAAGCTGTGAGTGAGAGTGAGAGAGAAAGAGCTGTGAGATAGAGAGAGAGAGAGAAGCTATGCGTGAGAGAGAGAGAAAGAGAAGGTGTGAGTGAGAGAGAGAGAAAGATAAGCTGTGAGTGGGAGAGAGAGAGAGAGAAAGAGAAGGTGTGAGTGAGAGAGAGAGAGAAAGAGAAGCTGTGAGTAAGAGAGAGAGAGAAAGAGAAGCTGTGAGTGAGAGTGAGAGAGAAAGAGCTGTGAGATAGAGAGAGAGAGAGAAGCTATGAGTGTGAGAGAGAGAAAGAGAAGGTGTGAGTGAGTGAGAGAGAGAAGCTGTGAGAGAGAGAGAGAAAGAGAAGCTGTGAGTGAGAGAGAGAAAAAGAGAAGCTGTGAGTGAGAGAGAGAGTGAGAAAAAGAGCTGTGAGTGAGAGATAGAGAATGAGAAGCTGTGAGTGAGAGAGAGAGAAAAAGAGAATGTGTAAGAGAGAGAGAAAGAGAAGCTATGTGTGAGAGAGTGAGAGAGAAAGAGAAGCTGTGAGTGAGAGAGAGAGAGAAAGAGAAGCTGTGAGTGAGCTAGAGAGAAAGAGAAGCTGTGAGTGAGAGAGAGAGAGAAATGAAGTTGTGAGTGAGATAGAGAAAGAAAGAAAAGCTGTGAGTGAGTGAGAGAGAGAGAAGCTGTGAGAGAGTGCGAGAGAGAGAAGCTGTGAGAGAGAGAGAGAAAGAAAGAGAAGCTGTGAGTGAGAGAGAGAGAGAAGCTGTGAGCGAGAGAGATATAAAGAGAAGCTGTGAGTGAGAGAGAGAGAGAGAGAAGCAGTGAGAGAGAGAGAGAGAAAGAGAAGCTGTGAGTGAGAGAGAGAGAAAGAAAGAAAGAAAGATTAACTGTGAGTGAGAGAGAGAGAGAAAGAGAAGCTGTGAGTGAGAGAGATAAAGAGAAGCTGTGAGTTAGAGAGAGACAGAGAAAGAGAAGCTGTGAGTGAGAGAGAGAGAAAGAGAATATGTGAGTGAGAGAGAGAGAAAGAAAGAGAAGCTGTGAGTGAGAGAGAGAGAGAAAGAGAAGGTGTGAGTGAGAGAGAGAGAGAGAAGCTGTGTGAGAGAGAGAAGCTGTGTGTGTGTGAGAGAGAAAGAGAAGCTGTGAGTGAGGGAGAGAGAGAAAGAGAAGCTGTGTGTGTGAGAGAGAGAGAGAGAGAAAGAGAAGCTGTGAGTGAGAGATAGAGAAAGAGAAGTTGTGAGTGAGAGAGAGAGAAAGAGAAGCTGTGAGTGAGAGAGAGAGAGAGAGAAATTGAAAATGTGAGTGAGAGAGAGAGAAGCTGTGAGTGAGAGAGAGAGAAAAAAAGAAGCTGTGGGTGAGAGAGAGAGAAAGAAGCTGTGAGTGAGAGAGAGAGACAAAGAGAGAAAGAGAAGCTGTGAGTGAGAGAGAGAGAAAGAGAAGCTGTGAGTGAGAGAGAGAGAAGCTGTGAGTGAGAGAGAGAGAAATAGAAGCTGCGAGAGAGAGAGAGAGAAGCTGTGAGTGAAGAGAGAGTGAGAAAGAGAAGCTGTGAGAGAGAGAGTGAGAAAGAGAAGCTGTGAGTGAGAGAGAGAGAAAGAGAAGCTGTGAGTGAGTGAGAGAGAGATATAGAGAAGCTGTGAGTGAGAAAGAGAGAGAAGCTATGAGTGAGTGAGAGAGAAAGAAGCTGTGAGTGAGAGAGAGAGAGAAGCTGTGAGTGACAGAGAGAGAAAGAGAAGCTGTGAGTGAGAGAGAGATGAAGAGAAGCTGTGAGTTAGAGGGAGACAGAGAAAGAGAAGCTGTGAGTGAGAGAGAGAGAGAAGCTGTGAGTGAGAGAGAGAGTAAGAGAAAGAGAAGATGTGAGTGAGAGAGAGAGAGAAAGAGATAATGTGAGTGAGTGAGAGAGAGAGAGAGAAGCTGTGAGTGACAGAGAGAGAAAGAGAAGCTGTGAGTGAGAGAGAGATGAAGAGAAGCTGTGAGTTAGAGGGAGACAGAGAAAGAGAAGCTGTGAGTGAGAGAGAGAGAGAAGCTGTGAGTGAGAGAGAGAGTAAGAGAAAGAGAAGATGTGAGTGAGAGAGAGAGAGAAAGAGATAATGTGAGTGAGTGAGAGAGAGAGAGAAAGAGAAGCTGTGAGTGAGAGAGAGAGAAAGAGAAGCTGTGAGTGTGTGAGAGAGAAAGAGAAGCTATGAGTGCGAGAGAGAGAGAGAGAGAAGCTGTGAGTAAGAGGGAGGGAGAGAAGCTGTGAATTAGAGAGAGAGAGAAGCTGTGAGTGAGTGAGAGAGGTAAAGAGAAGCTGTGATTTAGAGAGAGAAAAAGAGAAGCTGTGAGAGAGAGAGAGAGAGAAAGAGAAGCTGAGAGTGAGAGAGAGAGAGAGAAAAAGAGAAGCTGTAAATGAGAGAGAGAGAAAGAGTAGCTGTGAGTGAGAGAGAGAGAAAGAGAAGCTGTGAGTGGGAGAGAGAGAGAGAAAGAGAAGCTGTGAGTGAGAGAGAGAGAGAAAGAGAATCTGTGAGTAAGAGAGAGAGAGAGAGAAAGAGAAGATGTGAGTGAGAGAGAGAGAGCTGTGAGTGAGAGAGAGAGAAAGAGAAGCTATGAGTGAGAGAGAGAGAAAGAGAAGGTGTGAGTGAGAGAGAGAGAGAAGCTGTGTGTGAGAGAGAGAAAGAGAAGCTGTGAGTGAGAGAGAGAGAAAGAGAAGCTGTGAGTGGGAGAGAGAGAGAGAGAAAGAGAAGCTGTGAGTGAGAGAGAGAGAGAAAGAGAAGCTGTGAGTAAGAGAAAGAGAGAGAAAGAGATGCTGTGAGTGAGAGTGAGAGAGAAAGAGCTGTGAGATAGAGAGAGAGAGAAGCTATGAGTGAGAGAGAGAAAGAGAAGGTGTGAGTGAGTGAGAGAGAGAGAAGCTGTGAGAGAGAGAGAGAAAGAGAAGCTGTGAGTGAGAGAGAGAGACAATGAGAATCTATGAGTGAGAGTGAGAGAGAGAGAGAAAGAGAAGCTGTGAGAGTAAGAGAGAGAGAAAGAGAAGCTGTGAGTGAGAGAGAGAAAAAGAGAAGCTGTGTGTGTGAGAGAGAGAAGCTGTGTGTGAGAGAGAAAGAGAAGCTGTGAGTAAGAGGGAGAGAGAGAAGCTGTGAGATAGAGAGAGAGAGAAGCTGTGAGTGAGTGAGAGAGAGAAAGAGAAGTTGTGAGTGAGATAGAGAGAGAGAGAAGCTGTGAGGGAGAAAGAGAGAGAGAGAAGTTGTGAGTGAGTGAGAGAGAGGAGAGACGCTGTGAGTGAGAGAGAGAGAAAGAGAAGCTGTGAGTGTGAGAGAGAGAGAAAGAGAAGCTATGAGTGAAAGAGAGAGAGAGAGAAGCTGTGAGTAAGAGCGAGGGAGAGAAGCTGTGAGTTAGAGAGAGAGAGAAGGAGAAGCTGAGAGTGAGAGAGAGAGAGAAAGAGAAGCTGAGAGTGAGAGAGGGAGAGAAAAAGAGAAGCTGTTAATGAGAGAGAGAGAAAGAGTAGCTGTGAGTGAGAGAGAGAGAAAGAGAAGCTGTGAGTGGCAGAGAGAGAGAGAGAAAGAGAAGCTGTGAGTGAGAGAGAGAGAGAAAGCGAATCTGTGAGTAAGAGAGAGAGAGAGAAAGAGAAGCTGTGAGTGAGAGTGAGAGAGAAAGAGCTGTGAGATAGAGAGAGAGAGAAGCTATGCGTGAGAGAGAGAGAAAGAGAGGGTGTGAGTGAGAGAGAGAGAAAGATAAGCTGTGAGTGGGAGAGAGAGAGAGAAAGAGAAGCTGTGAGTGAGAGAGAGAGAGAAAGAGAAGCTGTGAGTAAGAGAGAGAGAGAAAGAGAAGCTGTGAGTGAGAGTGAGAGAGAAAGAGCTGTGAGATAGAGAGAGAGAGAGAAGCTATGAGTGTGAGAGAGAGAAAGAGAAGGTGTGAGTGAGAGAGAGAGAGAAGCTGTGAGAGAGAGAGAGAAAGAGAAGGTGTGAGTGAGAGAGAGAAAAAGAGAAGCTGTGAGTGAGAGAGAGAGAGTGAGAAAAAGAGCTGTGAGTGAGAGATAGAGAATGAGAAGCTGTGAGTGAGAGAGAGAGAAAAAGAGAATGTGGAAGAGAGAGAGAAAGAGAAGCTATGTGTGAGAGAGTGAGAGAGAAAGAGAAGCTGTGAGTGAGAGAGAGAGAGAAAGAGAAGCTGTGAGTGAGCTAGAGAGAAAGAGAAGCTGTGAGTGAGAGAGAGAGAGAAATGAAGTTGTGAGTGAGATAGAGAGAGAAAGAGAAGCTGTGAGTGAGTGAGAGAGAGAGAAGCTGTGAGAGAGTGCGAGAGAGAGAAGCTGTGAGAGAGAGAGAGAAAGAAAGAGAAGCTGTGAGTGAGAGAGAGAGAAGCTGTGAGCGAGAGAGATATAAAGAGAAGCTGTGAGTGAGAGAGAGAGAGAGAGAAGCAGTGAGAGAGAGAGAGAGAAAGAGAAGCTGTGAGTGAGAGAGAGAGAAAGAAAGAAAGAAAGATTAACTGTGAGTGAGAGAGAGAGAGAAAGAGAAGCTGTGAGTGAGAGAGATAAAGAGAAGCTGTGAGTTAGAGAGAGACAGACAAAGAGAAGCTGTGAGTGAGAGAGAGAGAAAGAGAATATGTGAGTGAGAGAGAGAGAAAGAAAGAGAAGTTGTGAGTGAGAGAGAGAAAAAGAGAAGGTGTGAGTGAGAGAGAGAGAGAGAAGCTGTGTGAGAGAGAGAAGCTGTGTGTGTGTGTGAGAGAAAGAGAAGCTGTGAGTGAGGGAGAGAGAGAAAGAGAAGCTGTGTGTGTGTGTGTGAGAGAGAGAGAGAAAGAGAAGCTGTGAGTGAGAGATAGAGAAAGAGAAGTTGTGAGTGAGAGAGAGAGAAAGAGAAGCTGTGAGTGAGAGAGAGAGAGAGAAAAATTGAAAATGTGAGTGAGAGAGAGAGAAGCTGTGAGTGAGAGAGAGAAAAAAAAAGAAGCTGTGGGTGAGAGAGAGAGAAAGAAGCTGTGAGTGAGAGAGAGATAAAGAGAGAAAGAGAAGCTGTGAGTGAGAGAGAGAGAAAGAGAAGCTGTGAGTGAGAGAGAGAGAAAGAGAAGCTGTGAGTGAGAGAGAGAGAAAGAGAAGCTGTGAGTGAGTGAGAGAGATATAGAGAAGCTGTGAGTGAGAGAGAGAGAGAAGCTATGAGTGAGTGAGAGAGAAAGAAGCTGTGAGTGAGAGAGAGAGAGAAGCTGTGAGTGACAGAGAGAGAAAGAGCTGTGAGTGAGAGAGAGAGAAAAAAAGAAGCTGTGGGTGAGAGAGAGAGAGAGAAGCTGTGAGTGAGAGAGAGAGAAATAGAAGCTGCGAGAGAGAGAGAGAGAGAAGCTGTGAGTGAAGAGAGAGTGAGAAAGAGAAGCTGTGAGAGAGAGAGTGAGAAAGAGAAGCTGTGAGTGAGAGAGAGAGAAAGAGAAGCTGTGAGTGAGTGAGAGAGAGATATAGAGAAGCTGTGAGTGAGAGAGAGAGAGAAGCTATGAGTGAGTGAGAGAGAAAGAAGCTGTGAGTGAGAGAGAGAGAGAAGCTGTGAGTGACAGAGAGAGAAAGAGAAGCTGTGAGTGAGAGAGAGATAAAGAGAAGCTGTGAGTTAGAGGGAGACAGAGAAAGAGAAGCTGTGAGTGAGAGAGACAGAGAGAAGCTGTGAGTGAGAGAGAGAGTAAGAGAAAGAGAAGATGTGAGTGAGAGAGAGAGAGAAAGAGATAATGTGAGTGAGTGAGAGAGAGAGAGAAAGAGAAGCTGTGAGTGAGAGAGAGAGAAAGAGAAGCTGTGAGTGTGTGAGAGAGAGAAAGAGAAGCTATGAGTGCGAGAGAGAGAGAGAAGCTGTGAGTAAGAGGGAGGGAGAGAAGCTGTGAGTTAGAGAGAGAGAGAAGCTGTGAGTGAGTGAGAGAGGTAAAGAGAAGCTGTGAGTTAGAGAGAGAAAAAGAGAAGCTGTGAGAGAGAGAGAGAGAAAAAGAGAAGCTGAGAGTGAGAGAGAGATAGAAAAAGAGAAGCTGTAAATGAGAGAGAGAGAAAGAGTAGCTGTGAGTGAGAGAGAGAGAAAGAGAAGCTGTGAGTGGGAGAGAGAGAGAGAGAGAAAGAGAAGCTGTGAGTGAGAGAGAGAGAAAGAGAATCTGTGAGTAAGAGAGAGAGAGAGAAAGAGAAGATGTGAGTGAGAGAGAGAGAGAAAGAGCTGTGAGTGAGAGAGAGAGAAAGAGAAGCTATGAGTGAGAGAGAGAGAAAGAGAAGGTGTGAGTGAGAGAGAGAGAGAAGCTGTGTGTGAGAGAGAGAAAGAGAAGCTGTGAGTGAGAGAGAGAGAAAGAGAAGCTGTGAGTGGGAGAGAGAGAGAGAGAAAGAGAAGCTGTGAGTGAGAGAGAGAGACAATGAGAATCTATGAGTGAGAGTGAGAGAGAGAGAAAGAGAAGCTGTGAGAGTAAGAGAGAGAGAAAGAGAAGCTGTGAGTGAGAGAGAGAAAAAGAGAAGCTGTGTTTGTGTGAGAGAGAAGCTGTGTGTGAGAGAGAAAGAGAAGCTGTGAGTAAGAGGGAGAGAGAGAAGCTGTGAGATAGAGAGAGAGAGAAGCTGTGAGTGAGTGAGAGAGAGAAAGAGAAGTTGTGAGTGAGATAGAGAGAGAGAGAAGCTGTGAGGGAGAAAGAGAGAGAGAGAAGTTGTGAGTGAGTGAGAGAGAGGAGAGACGCTGTGAGTGAGAGAGAGAGAAAGAGAAGCTGTGAGTGTGAGAGAGAGAGAAAGAGAAGCTATGAGTGAAAGAGAGAGAGAGAGAAGCTGTGAGTAAGAGGGAGGGAGAGAAGCTGTGAGTTAGAGAGAGAGAGAAGGAGAAGCTGAGAGTGAGTGAGAGAGAGAGAAAGAGAAGCTGAGAGTGAGAGAGGGAGAGAAAAAGAGAAGCTGTTAATGAGAGAGAGAGAAAGAGTAGCTGTGAGTGAGAGAGAGAGAAAGAGAAGCTGTGAGTGGCAGAGAGAGATAGAGAAAGAGAAGCTGTGAGTGAGAGAGAGAGAGAAAGCGAATCTGTGAGTAAGAGAGAGAGAGAAAGAGAAGCTGTGAGTGAGAGTGAGAGAGAAAGAGCTGTGAGATAGAGAGAGAGAGAGAAGCTATGCGTGAGAGAGAGAGAAAGAGAAGGTGTGAGTGAGAGAGAGAGAAAGAGAAGCTGTGAGTGAGAGAGAGAGAAAGAGAAGCTGTGAGTGAGTGAGAGAGAGATATAGAGAAGCTGTGAGTGAGAGAGAGAGAGAAGCTATGAGTGAGTGAGAGAGAAAGAAGCTGTGAGTGAGAGAGAGAGAGAAGCTGTGAGTGACAGAGAGAGAAAGAGCTGTGAGTGAGTGAGAGAGAGAAAGAGAAGTTGTGAGTGAGATAGAGAGAGAGAGAAGCTGTGAGGGAGAAAGAGAGAGAGAGAAGTTGTGAGTGAGTGAGAGAGAGGAGAGACGCTGTGAGTGAGAGAGAGAGAAAGAGAAGCTGTGAGTGTGAGAGAGAGAGAAAGAGAAGCTATGAGTGAAAGAGAGAGAGAGAGAAGCTGTGAGTAAGAGGGAGGGAGAGAAGCTGTGAGTTAGAGAGAGAGAGAAGGAGAAGCTGAGAGTGAGAGAGAGAGAGAGAAAGAGAAGCTGAGAGTGAGAGAGGGAGAGAAAAAGAGAAGCTGTTAATGAGAGAGAGAGAAAGAGTAGCTGTGAGTGAGAGAGAGAGAAAGAGAAGCTGTGAGTGGCAGAGAGAGAGAGAGAAAGAGAAGCTGTGAGTGAGAGAGAGAGAAAGCGAATCTGTGAGTAAGAGAGAGAGAGAGAAAGAGAAGCTGTGAGTGAGAGTGAGAGAGAAAGAGCTGTGAGATAGAGAGAGAGAGAGAAGCTATGCGTGAGAGAGAGAGAAAGAGAAGGTGTGAGTGAGAGAGAGAGAAAGATAAGCTGTGAGTGGGAGAGAGAGAGAGAGAAAGAGAAGCTGTGAGTGAGAGAGAGAGAGAAAGAGAAGCTGTGAGTAAGAGAGAGAGAGAAAGAGAAGCTGTGAGTGAGAGTGAGAGAGAAAGAGCTGTGAGATAGAGAGAGAGAGAGAAGCTATGAGTGTGAGAGAGAGAAAGAGAAGGTGTGAGTGAGTGAGAGAGAGAAGCTGTGAGAGAGAGAGAGAAAGAGAAGCTGTGAGTGAGAGAGAGAAAAAGAGAAGCTGTGAGTGAGAGAGAGAGTGAGAAAAAGAGCTGTGAGTGAGAGATAGAGAATGAGAAGCTGTGAGTGAGAGAGAGAGAAAAAGAGAATGTGTAAGAGAGAGAGAAAGAGAAGCTATGTGTGAGAGAGTGAGAGAGAAAGAGAAGCTGTGAGTGAGAGAGAGAGAGAAAGAGAAGCTGTGAGTGAGCTAGAGAGAAAGAGAAGCTGTGAGTGAGAGAGAGAGAGAAATGAAGTTGTGAGTGAGATAGAGAGAGAAAGAGAAGCTGTGAGTGAGTGAGAGAGAGAGAAGCTGTGAGAGAGTGCGAGAGAGAGAAGCTGTGAGAGAGAGAGAGAAAGAAAGAGAAGCTGTGAGTGAGAGAGAGAGAGAGAAGCTGTGAGCGAGAGAGATATAAAGAGAAGCTGTGAGTGAGAGAGAGAGAGAGAGAAGCAGTGAGAGAGAGAGAGAGAAAGAGAAGCTGTGAGTGAGAGAGAGAGAAAGAAAGAAAGAAAGATTAACTGTGAGTGAGAGAGAGAGAGAAAGAGAAGCTGTGAGTGAGAGAGATAAAGAGAAGCTGTGAGTTAGAGAGAGACAGAGAAAGAGAAGCTGTGAGTGAGAGAGAGAGAAAGAGAATATGTGAGTGAGAGAGAGAGAAAGAAAGAGAAGCTGTGAGTGAGAGAGAGAGAGAAAGAGAAGGTGTGAGTGAGAGAGAGAGAGAGAAGCTGTGTGAGAGAGAGAAGCTGTGTGTGTGTGTGAGAGAAAGAGAAGCTGTGAGTGAGGGAGAGAGAGAAAGAGAAGCTGTGTGTGTGTGAGAGAGAGAGAGAGAAAGAGAAGCTGTGAGTGAGAGATAGAGAAAGAGAAGTTGTGAGTGAGAGAGAGAGAAAGAGAAGCTGTGAGTGAGAGAGAGAGAGAGAGAAATTGAAAATGTGAGTGAGAGAGAGAGAAGCTGTGAGTGAGAGAGAGAGAAAAAAAGAAGCTGTGGGTGAGAGAGAGAGAAAGAAGCTGTGAGTGAGAGAGAGAGACAAAGAGAGAAAGAGAAGCTGTGAGTGAGAGAGAGAGAAAGAGAAGCTGTGAGTGAGAGAGAGAGAAGCTGTGAGTGAGAGAGAGAGAAATAGAAGCTGCGAGAGAGAGAGAGAGAAGCTGTGAGTGAAGAGAGAGTGAGAAAGAGAAGCTGTGAGAGAGAGAGTGAGAAAGAGAAGCTATGAGTGAGTGAGAGAGAAAGAAGCTGTGAGTGAGAGAGAGAGAGAAGCTGTGAGTGACAGAGAGAGAAAGAGAAGCTGTGAGTGAGAGAGAGATGAAGAGAAGCTGTGAGTTAGAGGGAGACAGAGAAAGAGAAGCTGTGAGTGAGAGAGAGAGAGAAGCTGTGAGTGAGAGAGAGAGTAAGAGAAAGAGAAGATGTGAGTGAGAGAGAGAGAGAAAGAGATAATGTGAGTGAGTGAGAGAGAGAGAGAAGCTGTGAGTGACAGAGAGAGAAAGAGAAGCTGTGAGTGAGTGAGAGATGAAGAGAAGCTGTGAGTTAGAGGGAGACAGAGAAAGAGAAGCTGTGAGTGAGAGAGAGAGAGAAGCTGTGAGTGAGAGAGAAAGAGAAAGAGAAGATGTGAGTGAGAGAGAGAGAAAGAGATAATGTGAGTGAGTGAGAGAGAGAGAGAAAGAGAAGCTGTGAGTGAGAGAGAGAGAAAGAGAAGCTGTGAGTGTGTGAGAGAGAAAGAGAAGCTATGAGTGCGAGAGAGAGAGAGAGAGAAGCTGTGAGTAAGAGGGAGGGAGAGAAGCTGTGAATTAGAGAGAGAGAGAAGCTGTGAGTGAGTGAGAGAGGTAAAGAGAAGCTGTGATTTAGAGAGAGAAAAAGAGAAGCTGTGAGAGAGAGAGAGAGAGAGAAGCTGTGAGTAAGAGAGAGAGTGAGAGAGAGAGAAGCTGTGAGAGAGAGAGAGAAAGAGAAGCTGTGAGTGAGAGAGAGAGACAATGAGAATCTATGAGTGAGAGTGAGAGAGAGAGAGAAAGAGAAGCTGTGAGAGTAAGAGAGAGAGAAAGAGAAGCTGTGAGTGAGAGAGAGAAAAAGAGAAGCTGTGTGTGTGAGAGAGAGAAGCTGTGTGTGAGAGAGAAAGAGAAGCTGTGAGTAAGAGGGAGAGAGAGAAGCTGTGAGATAGAGAGAGAGAGAAGCTGTGAGTGAGTGAGAGAGAGAAAGAGAAGTTGTGAGTGAGATAGAGAGAGAGAGAAGCTGTGAGGGAGAAAGAGAGAGAGAGAAGTTGTGAGTGAGTGAGAGAGAGGAGAGACGCTGTGAGTGAGAGAGAGAGAAAGAGAAGCTGTGAGTGTGAGAGAGAGAGAAAGAGAAGCTATGAGTGAAAGAGAGAGAGAGAGAAGCTGTGAGTAAGAGCGAGGGAGAGAAGCTGTGAGTTAGAGAGAGAGAGAAGGAGAAGCTGAGAGTGAGAGAGAGAGAGAAAGAGAAGCTGAGAGGGAGAGAGGGAGAGAAAAAGAGAAGCTGTTAATGAGAGAGAGAGAAAGAGTAGCTGTGAGTGAGAGAGAGAGAAAGAGAAGCTGTGAGTGGCAGAGAGAGAGAGAGAAAGAGAAGCTGTGAGTGAGAGAGAGAGAGAAAGCGAATCTGTGAGTAAGAGAGAGAGAGAGAAAGAGAAGCTGTGAGTGAGAGTGAGAGAGAAAGAGCTGTGAGATAGAGAGAGAGAGAGAAGCTATGCGTGAGAGAGAGAGAAAGAGAAGGTGTGAGTGAGAGAGAGAGAAAGATAAGCTGTGAGTGGGAGAGAGAGAGAGAGAAAGAGAAGCTGTGAGTGAGAGAGAGAGAGAAAGAGAAGCTGTGAGTAAGAGAGAGAGAGAAAGAGAAGCTGTGAGTGAGAGTGAGAGAGAAAGAGCTGTGAGATAGAGAGAGAGAGAGAAGCTATGAGTGTGAGAGAGAGAAAGAGAAGGTGTGAGTGAGAGAGAGAGAGAAGCTGTGAGAGAGAGAGAGAAAGAGAAGCTGTGAGTGAGAGAGAGAAAAAGAGAAGCTGTGAGTGAGAGAGAGAGAGTGAGAAAAAGAGCTGTGAGTGAGAGATAGAGAATGAGAAGCTGTGAGTGAGAGAGAGAGAAAAAGAGAATGTGGAAGAGAGAGAGAAAGAGAAGCTATGTGTGAGAGAGTGAGAGAGAAAGAGAAGCTGTGAGTGAGAGAGAGAGAGAAAGAGAAGCTGTGAGTGAGCTAGAGAGAAAGAGAAGCTGTGAGTGAGAGAGAGAGAGAAATGAAGTTGTGAGTGAGATAGAGAGAGAAAGAGAAGCTGTGAGTGAGTGAGAGAGAGAGAAGCTGTGAGAGAGTGCGAGAGAGAGAAGCTGTGAGAGAGAGAGAGAAAGAAAGAGAAGCTGTGAGTGAGAGAGAGAGAAGCTGTGAGCGAGAGAGATATAAAGAGAAGCTGTGAGTGAGAGAGAGAGAGAGAGAAGCAGTGAGAGAGAGAGAGAGAAAGAGAAGCTGTGAGTGAGAGAGAGAGAAAGAAAGAAAGAAAGATTAACTGTGAGTGAGAGAGAGAGAGAAAGAGAAGCTGTGAGTGAGAGAGATAAAGAGAAGCTGTGAGTTAGAGAGAGACAGAGAAAGAGAAGCTGTGAGTGAGAGAGAGAGAAAGAGAATATGTGAGTGAGAGAGAGAGAAAGAAAGAGAAGTTGTGAGTGAGAGAGAGAGAAAGAGAAGGTGTGAGTGAGAGAGAGAGAGAGAAGCTGTGTGAGAGAGAGAAGCTGTGTGTGTGTGTGAGAGAAAGAGAAGCTGTGAGTGAGGGAGAGAGAGAAAGAGAAGCTGTGTGTGTGTGAGAGAGAGAGAGAGAGAAAGAGAAGCTGTGAGTGAGAGATAGAGAAAGAGAAGTTGTGAGTGAGAGAGAGAGAAAGAGAAGCTGTGAGTGAGAGAGAGAGAGAGAAAAATTGAAAATGTGAGTGAGAGAGAGAGAAGCTGTGAGTGAGAGAGAGAGAAAAAAAGAAGCTGTGGGTGAGAGAGAGAGAAAGAAGCTGTGAGTGAGAGAGAGATAAAGAGAGAAAGAGAAGCTGTGAGTGAGAGAGAGAGAAAGAGAAGCTGTGAGTGAGAGAGAGAGAAAGAGAAGCTGTGAGTGAGAGAGAGAGAAAGAGAAGCTGTGAGTGAGTGAGAGAGAGATATAGAGAAGCTGTGAGTGAGAG
This sequence comes from Bradypodion ventrale, assembly GCA_035047345.1. Taxonomy (NCBI): domain Eukaryota; kingdom Metazoa; phylum Chordata; class Lepidosauria; order Squamata; family Chamaeleonidae; genus Bradypodion; species Bradypodion ventrale. The sequence goes on along the minus strand of JAWDJE010000018.1, from coordinate 5,947,589 downwards.
AGAGAGAGAAGCTATGAGTGAGTGAGAGAGAAAGAAGCTGTGAGTGAGAGAGAGAGAGAAGCTGTGAGTGACAGAGAGAGAAAGAGCTGTGAGTGAGAGAGAGAGAAAAAAAGAAGCTGTGGGTGAGAGAGAGAGAGAAGCTGTGAGTGAGAGAGAGAGAAATAGAAGCTGCGAGAGAGAGAGAGAGAAGCTGTGAGTGAAGAGAGAGTGAGAAAGAGAAGCTGTGAGAGAGAGAGTGAGAAAGAGAAGCTGTGAGAGAGAGAGAGAGAAAGAGAAGCTGTGAGTGAGTGAGAGAGAGATATAGAGAAGCTGTGAGTGAGAGAGAGAGAGAAGCTATGAGTGAGTGAGAGAGAAAGAAGCTGTGAGTGAGAGAGAGAGAGAAGCTGTGAGTGACAGAGAGAGAAAGAGAAGCTGTGAGTGAGAGAGAGATAAAGAGAAGCTGTGAGTTAGAGGGAGACAGAGAAAGAGAAGCTGTGAGTGAGAGAGACAGAGAGAAGCTGTGAGTGAGAGAGAGAGTAAGAGAAAGAGAAGATGTGAGTGAGAGAGAGAGAGAAAGAGATAATGTGAGTGAGTGAGAGAGAGAGAGAAAGAGAAGCTGTGAGTGAGAGACAGAGAAAGAGAAGCTGTGAGTGTGTGAGAGAGAGAAAGAGAAGCTATGAGTGCGAGAGAGAGAGAGAGAAGCTGTGAGTAAGAGGGAGGGAGAGAAGCTGTGAGTTAGAGAGAGAGAGAAGCTGTGAGTGAGTGAGAGAGGTAAAGAGAAGCTGTGAGTTAGAGAGAGAAAAAGAGAAGCTGTGAGAGAGAGAGAGAGAAAAAGAGAAGCTGAGAGTGAGAGAGAGATAGAAAAAGAGAAGCTGTAAATGAGAGAGAGAGAAAGAGTAGCTGTGAGTGAGAGAGAGAGAAAGAGAAGCTGTGAGTGGGAGAGAGAGAGAGAGAGAAAGAGAAGCTGTGAGTGAGAGAGAGAGAAAGAGAATCTGTGAGTAAGAGAGAGAGAGAGAAAGAGAAGATGTGAGTGAGAGAGAGAGAGAAAGAGCTGTGAGTGAGAGAGAGAGAAAGAGAAGCTATGAGTGAGAGAGAGAGAAAGAGAAGGTGTGAGTGAGAGAGAGAGAGAAGCTGTGTGTGAGAGAGAGAAAGAGAAGCTGTGAGTGAGAGAGAGAGAAAGAGAAGCTGTGAGTGGGAGAGAGAGAGAGAGAAAGAGAAGCTGTGAGTGAGAGAGAGAGACAATGAGAATCTATGAGTGAGAGTGAGAGAGAGAGAAAGAGAAGCTGTGAGAGTAAGAGAGAGAGAAAGAGAAGCTGTGAGTGAGAGAGAGAAAAAGAGAAGCTGTGTTTGTGTGAGAGAGAAGCTGTGTGTGAGAGAGAAAGAGAAGCTGTGAGTAAGAGGGAGAGAGAGAAGCTGTGAGATAGAGAGAGAGAGAAGCTGTGAGTGAGTGAGAGAGAGAAAGAGAAGTTGTGAGTGAGATAGAGAGAGAGAGAAGCTGTGAGGGAGAAAGAGAGAGAGAGAAGTTGTGAGTGAGTGAGAGAGAGGAGAGACGCTGTGAGTGAGAGAGAGAGAAAGAGAAGCTGTGAGTGTGAGAGAGAGAGAAAGAGAAGCTATGAGTGAAAGAGAGAGAGAGAGAAGCTGTGAGTAAGAGGGAGGGAGAGAAGCTGTGAGTTAGAGAGAGAGAGAAGGAGAAGCTGAGAGTGAGTGAGAGAGAGAGAAAGAGAAGCTGAGAGTGAGAGAGGGAGAGAAAAAGAGAAGCTGTTAATGAGAGAGAGAGAAAGAGTAGCTGTGAGTGAGAGAGAGAGAAAGAGAAGCTGTGAGTGGCAGAGAGAGATAGAGAAAGAGAAGCTGTGAGTGAGAGAGAGAGAGAAAGCGAATCTGTGAGTAAGAGAGAGAGAGAAAGAGAAGCTGTGAGTGAGAGTGAGAGAGAAAGAGCTGTGAGATAGAGAGAGAGAGAGAAGCTATGCGTGAGAGAGAGAGAAAGAGAAGGTGTGAGTGAGAGAGAGAGAAAGATAAGCTGTGAGTGGGAGAGAGAGAGAGAGAAAGAGAAGCTGTGAGTGAGAGAGAGAGAGAAAGAGAAGCTGTGAGTAAAAGAGGGAGAGAAAGAGAAGCTGTGAGTGAGAGTGAGAGAGAAAGAGCTGTGAGATAGAGAGAGAGAGAGAAGCTATGAGTGTGATAGAGAGAAAGAGAAGGTGTGAGTGAGAGAGAGAGAGAAGCTGTGAGAGAGAGAGAGAAAGAGAAGCTGTGAGTGAGAGAGAGAAAAAGAGAAGCTGTGAGTTAGAGGGAGACAGAGAAAGAGAAGCTGTGAGTGAGAGAGACAGAGAGAAGCTGTGAGTGAGAGAGAGAGTAAGAGAAAGAGAAGATGTGAGTGAGAGAGAGAGAGAAAGAGATAATGTGAGTGAGTGAGAGAGAGAGACAAAGAGAAGCTGTGAGTGAGAGACAGAGAAAGAGAAGCTGTGAGTGTGTGAGAGAGAGAAAGAGAAGCTATGAGTGTGTGAGAGAGAGAGAGAAGCTGTGAGTAAGAGGGAGGGAGAGAAGCTGTGAGTTAGAGAGAGAGAGAAGCTGTGAGTGAGTGAGAGAGGTAAAGAGAAGCTGTGAGTTAGAGAGAGAAAAAGAGAAGCTGTGAGAGAGAGAGAGAGAAAAAGAGAAGCTGAGAGTGAGAGAGAGATAGAAAAAGAGAAGCTGTAAATGAGAGAGAGAGAAAGAGTAGCTGTGAGTGAGAGAGAGAGAAAGAGAAGCTGTGAGTGGGAGAGAGAGAGAGAGAGAAAGAGAAGCTGTGAGTGAGAGAGAGAAAAAGAGAATCTGTGAGTAAGAGAGAGAGAGAGAAAGAGAAGATGTGAGTGAGAGAGAGAGAGAAAGAGCTGTGAGTGAGAGAGAGAGAAAGAGAAGCTATGAGTGAGAGAGAGAGAAAGAGAAGGTGTGAGTGAGAGAGAGAGAGAAGCTGTGTGTGAGAGAGAGAAAGAGAAGCTGTGAGTGAGAGAGAGAGAAAGAGAAGCTGTGAGTGGGAGAGAGAGAGAGAGAAAGAGAAGCTGTGAGTGAGAGAGAGAGACAATGAGAATCTATGAGTGAGAGTGAGAGAGAGAGAAAGAGAAGCTGTGAGAGTAAGAGAGAGAGAAAGAGAAGCTGTGAGTGAGAGAGAGAAAAAGAGAAGCTGTGTTTGTGTGAGAGAGAAGCTGTGTGTGAGAGAGAAAGAGAAGCTGTGAGTAAGAGGGAGAGAGAGAAGCTGTGAGATAGAGAGAGAGAGAAGCTGTGAGTGAGTGAGAGAGAGAAAGAGAAGTTGTGAGTGAGATAGAGAGAGAGAGAAGCTGTGAGGGAGAAAGAGAGAGAGAGAAGTTGTGAGTGAGTGAGAGAGAGGAGAGACGCTGTGAGTGAGAGAGAGAGAAAGAGAAGCTGTGAGTGTGAGAGAGAGAGAAAGAGAAGCTATGAGTGAAAGAGAGAGAGAGAGAAGCTGTGAGTAAGAGGGAGGGAGAGAAGCTGTGAGTTAGAGAGAGAGAGAAGGAGAAGCTGAGAGTGAGTGAGAGAGAGAGAAAGAGAAGCTGAGAGTGAGAGAGGGAGAGAAAAAGAGAAGCTGTTAATGAGAGAGAGAGAAAGAGTAGCTGTGAGTGAGAGAGAGAGAAAGAGAAGCTGTGAGTGGCAGAGAGAGATAGAGAAAGAGAAGCTGTGAGTGAGAGAGAGAGAGAAAGCGAATCTGTGAGTAAGAGAGAGAGAGAAAGAGAAGCTGTGAGTGAGAGTGAGAGAGAAAGAGCTGTGAGATAGAGAGAGAGAGAAGCTATGCGTGAGAGAGAGAGAAAGAGAAGGTGTGAGTGAGAGAGAGAGAAAGATAAGCTGTGAGTGGGAGAGAGAGAGAGAGAAAGAGAAGCTGTGAGTGAGAGAGAGAGAGAAAGAGAAGCTGTGAGTAAAAGAGAGAGAGAAAGAGAAGCTGTGAGTGAGAGTGAGAGAGAAAGAGCTGTGAGATAGAGAGAGAGAGAGAAGCTATGAGTGTGATAGAGAGAAAGAGAAGGTGTGAGTGAGAGAGAGAGAGAAGCTGTGAGAGAGAGAGAGAAAGAGAAGCTGTGAGTGAGAGAGAGAGAGTGAGAAAAAGAGCTGTGAGTGAGAGATAGAGAATGAGAAGCTGTGAGTGAGAGAGAGAGAAAAAGAGAATGTGTAAGAGAGAGAGAAAGAGAAGCTATGTGTGAGAGAGTGAGAGAGAAAGAGAAGCTGTGAGTGAGAGAGAGAGAGAAAGAGAAGCTGTGAGTGAGCTAGAGAGAAAGAGAAGCTGTGAGTGAGAGAGAGAGAGAAATGAAGTTTTGAGTGAGATAGAGAGAGAAAGAGAAGCTGTGAGTGAGTGAGAGAGAGAGAAGCTGTGAGAGAGTGCGAGAGAGAGAAGCTGTGAGAGAGAGAGAGAAAGAAAGAGAAGCTGTGAGTGAGAGAGAGAGAGAAGCTGTGAGCGACAGAGATATAAAGAGAAGCTGTGAGTGAGAGAGAGAGAGAGAGAAGCAGTGAGAGAGAGAGAGAGAAAGAGAAGCTGTGAGTGAGAGAAAGAGAAGCTGTGAGTGAGAGAGAGAGAGAGAAAGAGAAGCTGTGAGTGAGAGAGAGAGAGAGAAGCTGTGTGTGTGAGAGAGAAGCTGTGTGTGTGTGAGAGAGAAAGAGAAGGTGTGAGTGAGGGAGAGAGAGAAAGAGAAGCTGTGTCTGTGTGTGAGAGAGAGAAAGAGAAGCTGTGAGTGAGAGATAGAGAAAGAGAAGTTGTGAGTTAGAGAGAGAGAGAGAAAGAGAAGCTGTGAGTGAGAGAGAGAGAGAGAAATTGAATCTGTGAGTCAGAGAGAGAGAAGCTGTGAGTGAGAGAGAGAGACAGAGAGAGAAATAGAAGGTGTGAGTGAGAGAGTGAGAGAGAGAAAGAGAAGCTGTGAGTGAGAGAGAGAGAGAAAGAGAAGCTGTGAGTGTGAGAGAGAGAGAAGCTGTGAGTGAAAGAGAGAGTGAGAAAGAGAAGCTGTGAGAGAGAGAGTGAGAAAGATAAGCTGTGAGTGAGAGAGAGAGAGAAAGAGAAGCTGTGAGTGAGTGAGAGAGAGATATAGAGAAGCTGTGAGTGAGAGAGAGAGAGAAGCTATGAGTGAGTGAGAGAGAAAGAAGCTGTGAGTGAGTGAGAGAGAGAGAAGCTGTGAGGGAGAAAGAGAGAGAGAAGCTGTGAGTGAGTGAGAGAGAGAAGAGAGATGCTGTGAGTGTGAGAGAGAGAAAGAGAAGCTGTGAGTGAGTGAGAGAGTGAGAGAAAGAAAAGCTGTGAGTTAGAGAGATAAAGAGAAGCAGTGAATGTGAGAGAGCGAGAAGCTGTGAGTGAGAGAAGGAGAAGATGTGAGTGAGAGAGAGAGAGAAGCTGTGAGTGAGAGAGAGAAAGGGAAGCATTGAGTGAGAGAGATAAATAGAAGCTGTGAGTGAAAGAGATAAAGAGAAGCTGTGAGTTAGAGAGATAAAAAGAGAAGCTATGAGTGAGAGAGAGAGAGAAAGAGAATCTGTGAGTGAGAGAGAGAGAGAAAGAGAAGCTGTGAGTGAGAGAGAGAGAAAGAAAGAAAGAGAAGCTGTGAGTGAGAGAGAGAGAGAAAGAGAAGCTGTGAGTGAGAGAGATAAAGAGAAGCTGTGAGTTAGAGAGACAGAGAAAGAGAAGCTGTGAGTGGGAGAAAGAGAAGCTGTGAGTGAGAGAGAGAGAAAGAAAGAGAAGCTGTGTGTCAGAGAGAGAGAGAGAAAGAGAAGGTGTGAGTGAGAGAGAGAGAGAAGCTGTGTGTGAGAGAGAGAAGATGTGTGTGTGTGAGAGAGAAAGAGAAGCTGTGAGTGAGGGAGAGAGAGAAAGTGAAGCTGTGTGTGTGAGAGAGAGAGAGAGAAAGAGAAGCTTTGAGTGAAGAGAAGTTGTGAGTGAGAGAGAGAGAGAGAAAGAGAAGCTGTTAGTGAGAGAGAGAGAGAGAAATTGAATCTGTGAGTCAGAGAGAGAGAAGCTGTGAGTGAGAGAGAGAGAAAGAGAAGCTGTGGGTGTGAGAGAGAGAAAGAAGCTGTGAGTGAGAGAGAGAGACAGAGAGAGAAAGAGAAGGTGTGAGTGAGAGAGTGAGAGAGAGAAAGAGAAGCTGTGAGTGAGAGAGAGAGAGAAAGAGAAGATGTGAGTGAGAGAGAGAGAGAGAAAGAGAATCTGTGAGTGAGAGAGAGAGAAAAAGAGGAGCTGTGAGTGTGAGAGAGTGAGAGAAAGAGAAGCTGTGAATGAGAGAGACAGAGAGAGAAAGAGAAGCTGTCAGAGTAAGAGAGAGAGAAAGAGAAGCTGTGAGTGAGAGAGAGAAAAAGAGAAGCTGTGAGTGAGAGAGAGAGAGTGAGAAAAAGAGCTGTGAGTGAGAGATAGAGAATGAGAAGCTGTGAGTGAAAGAGAAAAAAAAAGAGAATGTGTAAGAGAGAGATAAAGAGAAGCTATGAGTGAGAGAGAGAGAGAGAAAGAGAAGCTGTGAGTGAGAGAGAGAGAGAAAGAGAAGCTGTGAGTGAGCTAGAGAGAAAGAGAAGCTGTGAGTGAGAGAGAGAGAAATGAAGTTGTGAGTGAGATAGAGAGAGAAAGAGAAGCTGTGAGTGAGTGAGAGAGAGAGAAGCTGTGAGAGAGTGAGAGAGAGAAGCTGTGAGTGAGAGAGAGAGAGAAAGAAAGAGAAGCTGTGAGTGAGAGAGAGTGAGAGAAGCTGTGTGCGAGAGAGATATAAAGAGAAGCTGTGAGTAAGAGAGAGAGAGAGAGAAGCAGTGAGAGAGAGAGAGAGAAAGAGAAGCTGTGAGTGAGAGAGAGAGAAAGAAAGAAAGAAAGATTAACTGTGAGTGAGAGAGAGAGAGAAAGAGAAGCTGTGAGTGAGAGAGATAAAGAGAAGCTGTGAGTTAGAGAGAGACAGAGAAAGAGAAGCTGTGAGTGAGAGAGAGAGAAAGAGAATATGTGAGTGAGAGAGAGAGAAAGAAAGAGAAGCTGTGAGTGAGAGAGAGAGAGAAAGAGAAGGTGTGAGTGTGTGAGAGAGAGAGAGAAGTTGTGTGTGAGAGAGAAGCTGTGTGTGTGTGAGAGAGAAAGAGAAGCTGTGAGTGAGGGAGGGAGAGAAAGAGAAGCTGTGTGTGTGTGTGTGAGAGAGAGAGAGAAAGAGAAGCTGTGAGTGAGAGATAGAGAAAGAGAAGTTGTGAGTGAGAGAGAGAGAGAAAGAGAAGCTGTGAGTGAGAGAGAGAGAGAAAAATTGAATCTGTGAGTGAGAGAGAGAGAAGCTGTGAGTGAGAGAGAGAGAGAAAAAGAAGCTGTGGGTGAGAGAGAGAGAAAGAAGCTGTGAGTGAGAGAGAGAGACAGAGAGAGAAAGAGAAGCTGTGAGTGAGAGAGTGAGAGAGAGAAAGAGAAGCTGTGAGTGAGAGAGAGAGAGAAAGAGAAGCTGTGAGTGAGAGAGAGAGAAGCTGTGAGTGAGTGAGAGAGAAAGAAGCTGTGAGTGAGAGAGAGAGAGAAGCTGTGAGTGACAGAGAGAGAAAGAGAAGCTGTGAGTGAGAGAGAGATAAAGAGAAGCTGTGAGTTAGAGGGAGACAGAGAAAGAGAAGCTGTGAGTGAGAGGGAGAGAGAAGCTGTGAGTGAGAGAGAGAGAGTAAGAGAAAGAGAAGATGTGAGTGAGAGAGAGAGAAAGAGATAATGTGAGTGAGTGAGAGAGAGAGAGAAAGAGAAGCTGTGAGTGAGAGAGAGAGAAAGAGAAGCTGTGAGTGTGTGAGAGAGAGAAAGAGAAGCTATGAGTGCGAGAGAGAGAGAGAGAGAAGCTGTGAGTAAGAGGGAGGGAGAGAAGCTGTGAGTTAGAGAGAGAGAGAAGCTGTGAGTGAATGAGAGAGGTAAAGAGAAGCTGTGAGTTAGAGAGAGAAAAAGAGAAGCTGTGAGAGAGAGAGAGAAAAAAAGAGAAGCTGAGAGTGAGAGAGAGAGAGAAAAAGAGAAGCTGTAAATGAGAGAGAGAGAAAGAGTAGCTGTGAGTGAGAGAGAGAGAAAGAGAAGCTGTGAGTGGGAGAGAGAGAGAGAGAAAGAGAAGCTGTGAGTGAGAGAGAGAGAAAGAGAATCTGTGAGTAAGAGAGAGAGAGAGAGAAAGAGCTGTGAGTGAGAGAGAGAGAAAGAGAAGCTGTGAGTGAGAGTGAGAGAGAAAGAGCTGTGAGATAGAGAGAGAGAGAGAAGCTATGAGTGAGAGAGAGAAAGAGAAGGTGTGAGTGAGAGAGAGAGAAGCTGTGAGTGAGAGAGAGAGAGAGAAAAGGAGAAGATGTGAGTGAGAGAGAGAGAGAAGCTGTGAGTGAGAGAGAGAAAGGGAAGCTGTGAGTGAAAGAGATAAAGAGAAGCTGTGAGTTGGAGAGAGAGAAAGAGAAGCTGTGAGTGAGAGAGAGAGAGAAAGAGAAGCTGAGAGTGAGAGAGAGAGAGAAAGAGAAGCTTTGAATGAGAGAGAGAGAAAGAGAAGCTGTGAGTGAGAGACAGAGAAAGAGAAACTGTGAGTGGGAGAGAGAGAGAGAAAGAGAAGCTGTGAGTGAGAGAGAGAGAGAAAGAGAAGCTGTGAGTAAGAGAGAGAGAAAGAGAAGCTGTGAGTGAGAGAGAGAGAGAAAGGGAAGCTGTGATTGAGAGAGAGAGAGAGAAAGAGAAGCTGTGAGTGAGAGAGAGAGAGAAAGAGAAGCTAGGAGTGTGAGAGAGATAGAAAGAGAAGCTGTGATTAAGAGAGAGAAAGAAGCTGTGAGTGAGAGAGAGAGAGAAGCTGTGTGAGAGAGAGAAAGAGAAGCTGTGAGTGAGATAGGGAGATAGAAAGAGAAGCTGTGAGTGAGAGAGTGAGAGAGAAGCTGTGAGTGAGAGAGAGAGAGAAATAGAAGCTGTGAGTTAGAGAGAGACAGAGAAAGAGAAGTTGTGAGAGAGAGAGAGAGAGAAAGAAAAGCTGTGTGAGAGAGAGAAGCTGTGAGTGAGAGAGAGAGAAAGAGAAGCTGTGAGTGAAAGAGAGACAGAAAGAGAAGCTGTGAGAGAGAAAGAGAGAGAGAAAGAGAAGCTGTGAGTGAGAGAGAGAGAAAGAGAAGCTGTGAGTTAGAGAAAGAGAGAAACAGAAGCTATGAGTGCGAGAGAGAGAGAGAGAGAAAGAGAAGCTGTGAGTAAGAGGGAGGGAGAGAAGCTGAGAGTGAGAGAGAGAGAATGAGAATCTGTGAGTAAGTGAGAGAGAGAAAGAGAATCTGTGAGTGAGAAAGAAAAAGAGGAGCTGTGAGTGTGAGTGAGTGAGAGAAAGAGAAGCTGTGAGTGAGTGAGAGAGAGAGAGAGAAGCTGTGAGTGAGAGAGAGAGAAAAGGGGAATGTGTAAGAGAGAGAGAAAGAGAAGCTATGAGTGAGAGAGAGAGAGAGAAAGAGAAGCTGTGAGTGAGAGAGAGAGAGAAAGAGAAGCTGTGAGTGAGAGAGAGAGAAAGAGAAGCTGTGAGTGAGAGAGAGAGAGAGATGAAGTTGTGAGTGAGATAGAGAGAGAAAGAGAAGCTGTGAGTGAGTGAGAGAGAGAAGCTGTGAGAGAGTGAGAGAGAGAGAAGCTGTGAGTGAGAGAGAGAGAGAAAGAAAGAGAAGCTGTGAGTGAGAGAGAGAGAGAGAAGCTGTGAGTGAGAGAGAGATAAAGAGAAGCTGTGAGTGAGAGAGAGAGAGAGAAGCAGTGAGTGAGAGAGAGAAAGAAAGAGAAGCTGTGAGTGAGAGAGAGAGAAAGAAAGAAAGAAAAGCTATGAGTGAGAGAGAGAGAGAAAGTGAAGCTGTGAGTGAGAGAGATAAAGAGAAGCTGTGAGTTAGAGAGAGACAGAGAAAGAGAAGCTGTGAGTGAGAGAGAGAGAAAGAGTTCTGTGAGTGAGAGAGAGAGAGAGAAAGAAAGAGAAGCTGTGTGTGTGTGAGAGAGAGAGAAGCTGTGAGTGAGAGAGAGATAAAGAGAAGCTGTGAGTGAGAGAGAGAGAGAGAGAAGCAGTGAGTGAGAGAGAGAGAAAGAGAAGCTGTGAGTGAGAGAGAGAGAAAGAGAAGCTGTGAGTGAGAGAGATAAAGAGAAGCTGTGAGTTAGAGAGACATAGAGAAAGAGAAGCTGTGAGTGAGAGAAAGAGAAGCTGTGAGTGAGAGAGAGAGAAAGAAAGAGAAGCTGTGTGTGTGTGAGAGAGAGAGAAGCTGTGTGTGTGAGAGAGAAGCTGTGTGTGTGAGAGAGAGAAAGAGAAGGTGTGAGTGAGGGAGAGAGAGAAAGAGAAGCTGTGTGTGTGTGTGAGAGAGAGAGAAAGAGAAGCTGTGAGTGAGAGATAGAGAAAGAGAAGTTGTGAGTTAGAGAGAGAGAGAGAAAGAGAAGCTGTGAGTGAGAGAGAGAGAGAGAAATTGAATCTGTGAGTCAGAGAGAGAGAAGCTGTGAGTGAGAGAGAGATAAAGAGAAGCTGTGGGTGTAAGAGAGAGAAAGAAGCTGTGAGTGAGAGAGAGAGACAGAGAAAGAGAAGCTGTGAGTGAGAGAGAGAGAAAGAGAAGCTGTGAGTGAGAGAGAGAGAGAAGCTGTGAGTGAAAGAGAGAGTGAGAAACAGAAGCTGTGAGAGAGAGAGAGAGAGAGAGAAGCTGTGAGTGAGTGAGAGAGAGATATAGAGAAGCTGTGAGTGAGAGAGAGAGAGAAGCTATGAGTGAGTGAGAGAGAAAGAAGCTGTGAGTGAGTGAGAGAGAGAGAAGCTGTGAGGGAGAAAGAGAGAGAGAAGCTGTGAGTGAGTGAGAGAGAGAAGAGAGATGCTGTGAGTGTGAGAGAGAGAAAGAGAAGCTGTGAGTGAGTGAGAGAGTGAGAGAAAGAAAAGCTGTGAGTTAGAGAGATAAAGAGAAGCAGTGAATGTGAGAGAGCGAGAAGCTGTGAGTGAGAGAAGGAGAAGATGTGAGTGAGAGAGAGAGAGAAGCTGTGAGTGAGAGAGAGAAAGGGAAGCATTGAGTGAGAGAGATAAATAGAAGCTGTGAGTGAAAGAGATAAAGAGAAGCTGTGAGTTAGAGAGATAAAAAGAGAAGCTGTGAGTGAGAGAGAGAGAGAAAGAGAAGCTGTGAGTGAGAGAGAGAGAGAGAAAGAGAAGCTGTGAGTGAGAGAGAGAGAAAGAAAGAAAGAGAAGCTGTGAGTGAGAGAGAGAGAGAGAGAAAGAGAAGCTGTGAGTGAGAGAGATAAAGAGAAGCTGTGAGTTAGAGAGACAGAGAAAGAGAAGCTGTGAGTGAGAGAAAGAGAAGCTGTGAGTGAGAGAGAGAGAAAGAAAGAGAAGCTGTGTGTCAGAGAGAGAGAGAGAAAGAGAAGGTGTGAGTGAGAGAGAGAGAGAAGCTGTGTGAGAGAGAGAGAAGATGTGTGTGTGTGAGAGAGAAAGAGAAGCTGTGAGTGAGGGAGAGAGAGAAAGTGAAGCTGTGTGTGTGAGAGAGAGAGAGAGAAAGAGAAGCTGTGAGTGAAGAGAAGTTGTGAGTGAGAGAGAGAGAGAGAAAGAGAAGCTGTTAGTGAGAGAGAGAGAGAGAAATTGAATCTGTGAGTCAGAGAGAGAGAAGCTGTGAGTGAGAGAGAGAGAAAGAGAAGCTGTGGGTGTGAGAGAGAGAAAGAAGCTGTGAGTGAGAGAGAGACAGAGAGAGAAAGAGAAGGTGTGAGTGAGAGAGTGAGAGAGAGAAAGAGAAGCTGTGAGTGAGAGAGAGAGAGAAAGAGAAGATGTGAGTGAGAGAGAGAGAGAGAAAGAGAATCTGTGAGTGAGAGAGAGAGAAAAAGAGGAGCTGTGAGTGTGAGAGAGTGAGAGAAAGAGAAGCTGTGAATGAGAGAGAGAGAGAGAGAGAGAAAGAGAAGCTGTGAGAGTAAGAGAGAGAGAAAGAGAAGCTGTGAGTGAGAGAGAGAAAAAGAGAAGCTGTGAGTGAGAGAGAGAGTGAGAAAAAGAGCTGTGAGTGAGAGATAGAGAATGAGAAGCTGTGAGTGAAAGAGAGAGAAAAAAAGAGAATGTGTAAGAGAGAGATAAAGAGAAGCTATGAGTGAGAGAGAGAGAGAGAAATGAAGTTGTGAGTGAGATAGAGAGAGAAAGAGAAGCTGTGAGTGAGTGAGAGAGAGAGAAGCTGTGAGAGAGTGAGAGAGAGAAGCTGTGAGTGAGAGAGAGAGAGAAAGAAAGAGAAGCTGTGAGTGAGAGAGAGTGAGAGAAGCTGTGAGCGAGAGAGATATAAAGAGAAGCTGTGAGTAAGAGAGAGAGAGAGAGAAGCAGTGAGAGAGAGAGAGAGAAAGAGAAGCTGTGAGTGAGAGAGAGAGAAAGAAAGAAAGAAAGATTAACTGTGAGTGAGAGAGAGAGAAAGAGAAGCTGTGAGTGAGAGAGATAAAGAGAAGCTGTGAGTTAGAGAGAGACAGAGAAAGAGAAGCTGTGAGTGAGAGAGAGAGAAAGAGAATATGTGAGTGAGAGAGAGAGAAAGAAAGAGAAGCTGTGAGTGAGAGAGAGAGAGAAAGAGAAGGTGTGAGTGAGAGAGAGAGAGAGAGAAGTTGTGTGAGAGAGAGAAGCTGTGTGTGTGTGAGAGAGAAAGAGAAGCTGTGAGTGAGGGAGGGAGAGAAAGAGAAGCTGTGTGTGTGTGAGAGAGAGAGAGAGAGAAAGAGAAGCTGTGAGTGAGAGATAGAGAAAGAGAAGTTGTGAGTGAGAGAGAGAGAGAAAGAGAAGCTGTGAGTGAGAGAGAGAGAGAAAAATTTAATCTGTGAGTGAGAGAGAGAGAAGCTGTGAGTGAGAGAGAGAGAAAAAGAAGCTGTGAGTGAGAGAGAGAGAGAAAGAGAAGCTGTGAGTGAGAGAGAGAGAAGCTGTGAGTGAGAGAGAGAGAAATAGAAGCTGCGAGAGAGAGAGAGAGAAGCTGTGAGTGAGTGAGAGAGAAAGAAGCTGTGAGTGAGAGAGAGAGAGAAGCTGTGAGTGACAGAGAGAGAAAGAGAAGCTGTGAGTGAGAGAGAGATAAAGAGAAGCTGTGAGTTAGAGGGAGACAGAGAAAGAGAAGCTGTGAGTGAGAGAGAGAGAGAAGCTGTGAGTGAGAGAGAGAGTAAGAGAAAGAGAAGATGTGAGTGAGAGAGAGAGAGAAAGAGATAATGTGAGTGAGTGAGAGAGAGAGAGAAAGAGAAGCTGTGAGTGAGAGAGAGAGAAAGAGAAGCTGTGAGTGTGTGAGAGAGAGAAAGAGAAGCTATGAGTGCGAGAGAGAGAGAGAGAAGCTGTGAGTAAGAGGGAGGGAGAGAAGCTGTGAGTTAGAGAGAGAGAGAAGCTGTGAGTGAATGAGAGAGGTAAAGAGAAGCTGTGAGTTAGAGAGAGAAAAAGAGAAGCTGTGAGAGAGAGAGAAAAAAAAGAGAAGCTGAGAGTGAGAGAGAGAGAGAAAAATAGAAGCTGTAAATGAGAGAGAGAGAAAGAGTAGCTGTGAGTGAGAGAGAGAGAAAGAGAAGCTGTGAGTGGGAGAGAGAGAGAGAGAAAGAGAAGCTGTGAGTGAGAGAGAGAGAAAGAGAATCTGTGAGTAAGAGAGAGAGAGAGAAAGAGAAGATGTGAGTGAGAGAGAGAGAGAAAGAGCTGTGAGTTAGAGAAAGAGAAAGAGAAGCTGTGAGTGAAAGTGAGAGAGAAAGAGCTGTGAGATAGAGAGAGAGAGAAGCTATGAGTGAGAGAGAGAAAGAGAAGGTGTGAGAGAGAGAGAGAAAGAGAAGCTGAGAGTGAGAGAGAGAGAGAAAAAGAGAAGCTGTTAATGAGAGAGAGAGAAAAAGTAGCTGTGAGTGAGAGAGAGAGAGAAAGAGAAGCTGTGAGTGGCAGAGAGAGAGAGAGAAAAAGAAGCTGTGAGTGAGAGAGAGAGAGAAAGAGAATCTGTGAGTAAGAGAGAGAAAGAGAAAGAGAAGCTGTGAGTGAGAGTGAGAGAGAAAGAGCTGTGAGATAGAGAGAGAGAGAGAAGCTATGAGTGAGTGAGAGAGAAAGAGAAGGTGTGAGTGAGTGAGAGAGAAAGAGAAGCTGTGAGTGGGAGAGAGAGAGAGAGAAAGAGAAGCTGTGGGTGAGAGAGAGAGAGAAAGAGAAGCTGAGAGTAAGAGAGAGAGAGAGAAAGAGAAGCTGTGAGTGAGTGAGAGAGAAAGAGCTGTGAGATAGAGAGAGAGAGAAGCTATGAGTGAGAGAGAGAGAAAGAGAAGGTGTGAGTGAGAGAGATAGAGAAGCTGTGAGAGAGAGAGAGAAAGAGAAGCTGTGAGTGAGAGAGAGAGAAAAAGGGAAGCTGTGAGTGAGAGAGAGAGAGTGAGAAAAAGAGCTGTGAGTGAGAGATAGAGAATGAGAAGCTGTGAGTGAGAGAGAGAGAAAAAGAGAATGTGTAAGAGAGAGAGAAAGAGAAGCTATGAGTGAGAGAGAGAGAAAGAGAAGCTGTGAGTGAGAGAGAGAGAGAAAGAGAAGCTGTGAGTGAGCTAGAGAGAAAGAGAAGCTGTGAGTGAGAGAGAGAGAGAGAAATGAAGTTGTGAGTGAGATAGAGAGAGAAAGAGAAGCTGTGAGTGAGTGAGAGAGAGAGAAGCTGTGAGAGAGTGAGAGAGAGAGAAGCTGTGAGTGAGGGAGAGAGAAAGAAAGAGAAGCTGTGAGTGAGAGAGAGAGAGAAGCTGTGAGCGAGAGAGATATAAAGAGAAGCTGTGAGTGAGAGAGAGAGAAGCAGTGAGAGAGAGAGAGAGAAAGAGAAGCTGTGAGTGAGAGAGAGAGAAAGAAAGAAAGATTAACTGTGAGTGAGAGAGAGAGAGAAAGAGAAGCTGTGAGTGAGAGAGATGAAGAGAAGCTGTGAGTTATTGAGAGACAGAGAAAGAGAAGCTGTGAGTGAGAGAGAGAGAAAGAGAATATGTGAGTGAGAGAGAGAGAAAGAAAGAGAAGCTGTGAGTGAGAGAGAGAGAGAAAGAGAAGGTGTGAGTGAGAGAGAGAGAGAGAAGTTGTGTGTGTGTGAGAGAGAGAGAGAAAGAAAGAGAAGCTGTGAGTGAGAGATAGAGAAAGAGAAGTTGTGAGTGAGAGAGAGAGAGAAAGAGAAGCTGTGAGAGAGAGAGAAAAAAATTGAATCTGTGAGTGAGAGAGAGAGAAGCTGTGAGTGAGAGAGAGAGAGAAAAAGAAGCTGTGGTTGAGAGAGAGAGAAAGAAGCTGTGAGTGAGAGAGAGAGACAGTGAGAGAAAGAGAAGCTGTGAGTGAGAGAGTGAGAGAGAGAGAATGAGAAGCTGTGAGTGAGAGAGAGAGAGAGAAAGAGAAGCTGTGAGTGAGAGAGAGAAGCTGTGAGTGACAGAGAGAGAAATAGAAGCTGCGAGAGAGAGAGAGAGAAGCTGTGAGTGAAGAGAGAGTGAGAAAGAGAAGCTGTGAGAGAGAGAGAGAGAGAAAGAGAAGCTGTGAGTGAGAGAGAGAGAAAGAGAAGCTGTGAGTGAGTGAGAGAGATATATAGAGAAGCTGTGAGTGAGAGAGAGAGAGAAGCTATGAGTGAGTGAGAGAGAAAGAAGCTGTGAGTGAGAGAGAGAGAGAAGCTGTGAGTGACAGAGAGAGAAAGAGAAGCTGTGAGTGAGAGAGAGATAAAGAGAAGCTGTGAGTTAGAGGGAGACAGAGAAAGAGAAGCTGTGAGTGAGAGAGAGAGAAGCTGTGAGTGAGAGAGAGAGTAAGAGAAAGAGAAGATGTGAGTGAGAGAGAGAGAGAAAGAGATAATGTGAGTGAGTGAGAGAGAGAGAGAAAGAGAAGCTGTGAGTGAGAGAGAGAGAAAGAGAAGCTGTGAGTGTGTGAGAGAGAGAAAGAGAAGCTATGAGTGCGAGAGAGAGAGAGAGAAGCTGTGAGTAAGAGGGAGGGAGAGAAGCTGTGAATTAGAGAGAGAGAGAAGCTGTGAGTGAGTGAGAGAGGTAAAGAGAAGCTGTGATTTAGAGAGAGAAAAAGAGAAGATGTGAGAGAGACAGAGAGAGAAAGAGAAGCTGAGAGTGAGAGAGAGAGAGAGAAAAAGAGAAGCTGTAAATGAGAGAGAGAGAAAGAGTAGCTGTGAGTGAGAGAGAGAGAAAGAGAAGCTGTGAGTGGGAGAGAGAGAGAGAGAAAGAGAAGCTGTGAGTGAGAGAGAGAGAAAGAGAATCTGTGAGTAAGAGAGAGAGAGAGAGAGAAGATGTGAGTGAGAGAGAGAAAGAGCTGTGAGTGAGAGAGAGAGAAAGAGAAGCTATGAGTGAGAGAGAGAGAAAGAGAAGGTGTGAGTGAGAGAGAGAGAGAAGCTGTGTGTGAGAGAGAGAAAGAGAAGCTGTGAGTGAGAGAGAGAGAAAGAGAAGCTGTGAGTGGGAGAGAGAGAGAGAGAAAGAGAAGCTGTGAGTGAGAGAGAGAGAGAAAGAGAAGCTGTGAGTAAGAGAAAGAGAGAGAAAGAGATGCTGTGAGTGAGAGTGAGAGAGAAAGAGCTGTGAGATAGAGAGAGAGAGAAGCTATGAGTGAGAGAGAGAGAAAGAGAAGGTGTGAGTGAGAGAGAGAGAGAAGCTGTGAGAGAGAGAGAGAAAGAGAAGCTGTGAGTGAGAGAGAGAGACAATGAGAATCTATGAGTGAGAGTGGGAGAGAGAGAGAAAGAGAAGCTGTGAGAGTAAGAGAGAGAGAAAGAGAAGCTGTGAGTGAGAGAGAGAAAAAGAGAAGCTGTGTGTGTGTGAGAGAGAAGCTGTGTGTGAGAGGGAAAGAGAAGCTGTGAGTAAGAGGGGGAGAGAGAAGCTGTGAGATAGAGAGAGAGAGAAGCTGTGAGTGAGTGAGAGAGAGAAAGAGAAGTTGTGAGTGAGATAGAGAGAGAGAGAAGCTGTGAGGGAGAAAGAGAGAGAGAGAAGTAGTGAGTGAGTGAGAGAGAGGAGAGACGCTGTGAGTGAGAGAGAGAGAAAGAGAAGCTGTGAGTGTGAGAGAGAGAGAAAGAGAAGCTATGAGTGAAAGAGAGAGAGAGAGAAGCTGTGAGTAAGAGGGAGGGAGAGAAGCTGTGAGTTAGAGAGAGAGAGAAGGAGAAGCTGAGAGTGAGAGAGAGAGAGAGAAAGAGAAGCTGAGAGTGAGAGAGGGAGAGAAAAAGAGAAGCTGTTAATGAGAGAGAGAGAAAGAGTAGCTGTGAGTGAGAGAGAGAGAAAGAGAAGCTGTGAGTGGCAGAGAGAGAGAGAGAGAAAGAGAAGCTGTGAGTGAGAGAGAGAGAAAGCGAATCTGTGAGTAAGAGAGAGAGAGAGAAAGAGAAGCTGTGAGTGAGAGTGAGAGAGAAAGAGCTGTGAGATAGAGAGAGAGAGAGAAGCTATGCGTGAGAGAGAGAGAAAGAGAAGGTGTGAGTGAGAGAGAGAGAAAGATAAGCTGTGAGTGGGAGAGAGAGAGAGAGAAAGAGAAGCTGTGAGTGAGAGAGAGAGAGAAAGAGAAGCTGTGAGTAAGAGAGAGAGAGAAAGAGAAGCTGTGAGTGAGAGTGAGAGAGAAAGAGCTGTGAGATAGAGAGAGAGAGAAGCTATGAGTGTGAGAGAGAGAAAGAGAAGGTGTGAGTGAGAGAGAGAGAGAAGCTGTGAGAGAGAGAGAGAAAGAGAAGCTGTGAGTGAGAGAGAGAAAAAGAGAAGCTGTGAGTGAGAGAGAGAGTGAGAAAAAGAGCTGTGAGTGAGAGATAGAGAATGAGAAGCTGTGAGTGAGAGAGAGAGAAAAAGAGAATGTGTAAGAGAGAGAGAAAGAGAAGCTATGTGTGAGAGAGTGAGAGAGAAAGAGAAGCTGTGAGTGAGAGAGAGAGAGAAAGAGAAGCTGTGAGTGAGCTAGAGAGAAAGAGAAGCTGTGAGTGAGAGAGAGAGAGAAATGAAGTTGTGAGTGAGATAGAGAGAGAAAGAGAAGCTGTGAGTGAGTGAGAGAGAGAGAAGCTGTGAGAGAGTGCGAGAGAGAGAAGCTGTGAGAGAGAGAGAGAAAGAAAGAGAAGCTGTGAGTGAGAGAGAGAGAGAAGCTGTGAGCGAGAGAGATATAAAGAGAAGCTGTGAGTGAGAGAGAGAGAGAAGCAGTGAGAGAGAGAGAGAGAAAGAGAAGCTGTGAGTGAGAGAGAAAGAAAGAAAGATTAACTGTGAGTGAGAGAGAGAGAGAAAGAGAAGCTGTGAGTGAGAGAGATAAAGAGAAGCTGTGAGTTAGAGAGAGACAGAGAAAGAGAAGCTGTGAGTGAGAGAGAGAGAAAGAGAATATGTGAGTGAGAGAGAGAGAAAGAAAGAGAAGCTGTGAGTGAGAGAGAGAGAGAAAGAGAAGGTGTGAGTGAGAGAGAGAGAGAAGCTGTGTGAGAGAGAGAAGCTGTGTGTGTGTGTGAGAGAAAGAGAAGCTGTGAGTGAGGGAGAGAGAGAAAGAGAAGCTGTGTGTGTGTGCGTGAGAGAGAGAGAGAGAAAGAGAAGCTGTGAGTGAGAGATAGAGAAAGAGAAGTTGTGAGTGAGAGAGAGAGAAAGAGAAGCTGTGAGTGAGAGAGAGAGAGAGAAAAATTGAAAATGTGAGTGAGAGAGAGAGAAGCTGTGAGTGAGAGAGAGAGAAAAAAAGAAGCTGTGGGTGAGAGAGAGAGAAAGAAGCTGTGAGTGAGAGAGAGAGACAAAGAGAGAAAGAGAAGCTGTGAGTGAGAGAGAGAGAAAGAGAAGCTGTGAGTGAGAGAGAGAGAAGCTGTGAGTGAGAGAGAGAGAAATAGAAGCTGCGAGAGAGAGAGAGAGAAGCTGTGAGTGAAGAGAGAGTGAGAAAGAGAAGCTGTGAGAGAGAGAGTGAGAAAGAGAAGCTGTGAGTGAGAGAGAGAGAAAGAGAAGCTGTGAGTGAGTGAGAGAGAGATATAGAGAAGCTGTGAGTGAGAAAGAGAGAGAAGCTATGAGTGAGTGAGAGAGAAAGAAGCTGTGAGTGAGAGAGAGAGAGAAGCTGTGAGTGACAGAGAGAGAAAGAGAAGCTGTGAGTGAGAGAGAGATGAAGAGAAGCTGTGAGTTAGAGGGAGACAGAGAAAGAGAAGCTGTGAGTGAGAGAGAGAGAGAAGCTGTGAGTGAGAGAGAGAGTAAGAGAAAGAGAAGATGTGAGTGAGAGAGAGAGAGAAAGAGATAATGTGAGTGAGTGAGAGAGAGAGAGAAAGAGAAGCTGTGAGTGAGAGAGAGAGAAAGAGAAGCTGTGAGTGTGTGAGAAAGAGAAAGAGAAGCTATGAGTGCGAGAGAGAGAGAGAGAAGCTGTGAGTAAGAGGGAGGGAGAGAAGCTGTGAATTAGAGAGAGAGAGAAGCTGTGAGTGAGTGAGAGAGGTAAAGAGAAGCTGTGATTTAGAGAGAGAAAAAGAGAAGCTGTGAGAGAGAGAGAGAGAGAAAGAGAAGCTGAGAGTGAGAGAGAGAGAGAGAAAAAGAGAAGCTGTAAATGAGAGAGAGAGAAAGAGTAGCTGTGAGTGAGAGAGAGAGAAAGAGAAGCTGTGAGTGGGAGAGAGAGAGAGAGAAAGAGAAGCTGTGAGTGAGAGAGAGAGAGAAAGAGAATCTGTGAGTTAGAGAGAGAGAGAGAGAAAGAGAAGATGTGAGTGAGAGAGAGAGCTGTGAGTGAGAGAGAGAGAAAGAGAAGCTATGAGTGAGAGAGAGAGAAAGAGAAGGTGTGAGTAAGAGAGAGAGAGAGAAGCTGTGTGTGTGAGAGAGAAAGAGAAGCTGTGAGTGAGAGAGAGAGAAAGAGAAGCTGTGAGTGGGAGAGAGAGAGAGAGAAAGAGAAGCTGTGAGTGAGAGAGAGAGAGAAAGAGAAGCTGTGAGTAAGAGAAAGAGAGAGAAAGAGATGCTGTGAGTGAGAGTGAGAGAGAAAGAGCTGTGAGATAGAGAGAGAGAAGCTATGAGTGAGAGAGAGAGAAAGAGAAGGTGTGAGTGAGAGAGAGAGAGAGAAGCTGTGAGAGAGAGAGAGAAAGAGAAGCTGTGAGTGAGAGAGAGAGACAATGAGAATCTATGAGTGAGAGTGAGAGAGAGAGAGAAAGAGAAGCTGTGAGAGTAAGAGAGAGAGAAAGAGAAGCTGTGAGTGAGAGAGAGAAAAAGAGAAGCTGTGTGTGTGTGAGAGAGAAGCTGTGTGTGAGAGAGAAAGAGAAGCTGTGAGTAAGAGGGAGAGAGAGAAGCTGTGAGATAGAGAGAGAGAGAAGCTGTGAGTGAGTGAGAGAGAGAAAGAGAAGTTGTGAGTGAGATAGAGAGAGAGAGAAGCTGTGAGGGAGAAAGAGAGAGAGAGAAGTTGTGAGTGAGTGAGAGAGAGGAGAGACGCTGTGAGTGAGAGAGAGAGAAAGAGAAGCTGTGAGTGTGTGAGAGAGAGAAAGAGAAGCTATGAGTGAAAGAGAGAGAGAGAGAAGCTGTGAGTAAGAGCGAGGGAGAGAAGCTGTGAGTTAGAGAGAGAGAGAGAGAAGGAGAAGCTGAGAGTGAGAGAGAGAGAGAAAGAGAAGCTGAGAGTGAGAGAGGGAGAGAAAAAGAGAAGCTGTTAATGAGAGAGAGAGAAAGAGTAGCTGTGAGTGAGAGAGAGAGAAAGAGAAGCTGTGAGTGGCAGAGAGAGAGAGAGAAAGAGAAGCTGTGAGTGAGAGAGAGAGAGAAAGCGAATCTGTGAGTAACAGAGAGAGAGAAAGAGAAGCTGTGAGTGAGAGTGAGAGAGAAAGAGCTGTGAGATAGAGAGAGAGAGAGAAGCTATGCTTGAGAGAGAGAGAAAGAGAAGGTGTGAGTGAGAGAGAGAGAAAGATAAGCTGTGAGTGGGAGAGAGAGAGAGAGAAAGAGAAGCTGTGAGTGAGAGAGAGAGAGAAAGAGATAATGTGAGTGAGTGAGAGAGAGAGAGAAAGAGAAGCTGTGAGTTAGAGGGAGACAGAGAAAGAGAAGCTATGAGTGAGAGGGAGAGAGAAGCTGTGAGTGAGAGAGAGAGTAAGAGAAAGAGAAGATGTGAGTGAGAGAGAGAGAAAGAGATAATGTGAGTGAGTGAGAGAGAGAGAGAAAGAGAAGCTGTGAGTGAGAGAGAGAGAAAGAGAAGCTGTGAGTGTGTGAGAGAGAGAAAGAGAAGCTATGAGTGCGAGAGAGAGAGAGAGAGAAGCTGTGAGTAAGAGGGAGGGAGAGAAGCTGTGAGTTAGAGAGAGAGAGAAGCTGTGAGTGAATGAGAGAGGTAAAGAGAAGCTGTGAGTTAGAGAGAGAAAAAGAGAAGCTGTGAGAGAGAGAGAGAAAAAAAGAGAAGCTGAGAGTGAGAGAGAGAGAGAAAAAGAGAAGCTGTAAATGAGAGAGAGAGAAAGAGTAGCTGTGAGTGAGAGAGAGAGAAAGAGAAGCTGTGAGTGGGAGAGAGAGAGAGAGAAAGAGAAGCTGTGAGTGAGAGAGAGAGAAAAAGAATCTGTGAGTAAGAGAGAGAGAGAGAGAAAGAGAAGATGTGAGTGAGAGAGAGAGAGAAAGAGCTGTGAGTGAGAGAGAGAGAAAGAGAAGCTGTGAGTGAGAGTGAGAGAGAAAGAGCTGTGAGATAGAGAGAGAGAGAGAAGCTATGAGTGAGAGAGAGAAAGAGAAGGTGTGAGTGAGAGAGAGAGAGAGAAGCTGTGAGTGAGAGAGAGAGAGAGAAAAGGAGAAGATGTGAGTGAGAGAGAGAGAGAAGCTGTGAGTGAGAGAGAGAAAGGGAAGCTGTGAGTGAAAGAGATAAAGAGAAGCTGTGAGTTGGAGAGAGAGAAAGAGAAGCTGTGAGTGAGAGAGAGAGAGAAAGAGAAGCTGAGAGTGAGAGAGAGAGAGAAAGAGAAGCTTTGAATGAGAGAGAGAGAGAAAGAGAAGCTGTGAGTGAGAGACAGAGAAAGAGAAACTGTGAGTGGGAGAGAGAGAGAGAAAGAGAAGCTGTGAGTGAGAGAGAGAGAGAAAGAGAAGCTGTGAGTAAGAGAGAGAGAAAGAGAAGCTGTGAGTGAGAGAGAGAGAGAAAGGGAAGCTGTGATTGAGAGAGAGAGAGAGAAAGAGAAGCTGTGAGTGAGAGAGAGAGAGAGAGAGAAAGAGAAGCTAGGAGTGTGAGAGAGATAGAAAGAGAAGCTGTGATTAAGAGAGAGAAAGAAGCTGTGAGTGAGAGAGAGAGAGAAGCTGTGTGAGAGAGAGAAAGAGAAGCTGTGAGTGAGATAGGGAGATAGAAAGAGAAGCTGTGAGTGAGAGAGTGAGAGAGAAGCTGTGAGTGAGAGAGAGAGAGAAATAGAAGCTGTGAGTTAGAGAGAGACAGAGAAAGAGAAGTTGTGAGAGAGAGAGAGAGAGAAAGAAAAGCTGTGTGAGAGAGAGAAGCTGTGAGTGAGAGAGAGAGAAAGAGAAGCTGTGAGTGAAAGAGAGACAGAAAGAGAAGCTGTGAGAGAGAAAGAGAGAGAGAAAGAGAAGCTGTGAGTGAGAGAGAGAGAAAGAGAAGCTGTGAGTTAGAGAAAGAGAGAAACAGAAGCTATGAGTGCGAGAGAGAGAGAGAGAGAGAGAAAGAGAAGTTGTGAGTAAGAGGGAGGGAGAGAAGCTGAGAGTGAGAGAGAGAGAATGAGAATCTGTGAGTAAGTGAGAGAGAGAAAGAGAATCTGTGAGTGAGAAAGAAAAAGAGGAGCTGTGAGTGTGAGTGAGTGAGAGAAAGAGAAGCTGTGAGTGAGTGAGAGAGAGAGAGAGAAGCTGTGAGTGAGAGAGAGAGAAAAGGGGAATGTGTAAGAGAGAGAGAAAGAGAAGCTATGAGTGAGAGAGAGAGAGAGAGAAAGAGAAGCTGTGAGTGAGAGAGAGAGAGAAAGAGAAGCTGTGAGTGAGAGAGAGAGAAAGAGAAGCTGTGAGTGAGAGAGAGAGAGAGAGATGAAGTTGTGAGTGAGATAGAGAGAGAAAGAGAAGCTGTGAGTGAGTGAGAGAGAGAAGCTGTGAGAGAGTGAGAGAGAGAGAAGCTGTGAGTGAGAGAGAGAGAGAAAGAAAGAGAAGCTGTGAGTGAGTGAGAGAGAGAGAAGCTGTGAGTGAGAGAGAGATAGAGAAGCTGTGAGTGAGAGAGAGAGAGAGAAGCAGTGAGTGAGAGAGAGAGATAAAGAGAAGCTGTGAGTGAGAGAGAGAGAAAGAAAGAAAGAAAAGCTATGAGTGAGAGAGAGAGAGAAAGTGAAGCTGTGAGTGAGAGAGATAAAGAGAAGCTGTGAGTTAGAGAGAGACAGAGAAAGAGAAGCTGTGAGTGAGAGAGAGAGAAAGAGTTCTGTGAGTGAGAGAGAGAGAGAGAAAGAAAGAGAAGCTGTGTGTGTGTGAGAGAGAGAGAAGCTGTGAGTGAGAGAGAGATAAAGAGAAGCTGTGAGTGAGAGAGAGAGAGAGAGAAGCAGTGAGTGAGAGAGAGAGAGAAAGAGAAGCTGTGAGTGAGAGAGAGAGAAAGAGAAGCTGTGAGTGAGAGAGATAAAGAGAAGCTGTGAGTTAGAGAGAGATAGAGAAAGAGAAGCTGTGAGTGAGAGAAAGAGAAGCTGTGAGTGAGAGAGAGAGAAAGAAAGAGAAGCTGTGTGTGTGTGAGAGAGAGAGAAGCTGTGTGTGTGAGAGAGAAGCTGTGTGTGTGTGAGAGAGAAAGAGAAGGTGTGAGTGAGGGAGAGAGAGAAAGAGAAGCTGTGTGTGTGTGTGTGTGAGAGAGAGAAAGAGAAGCTGTGAGTGAGAGATAGAGAAAGAGAAGTTGTGAGTTAGAGAGAGAGAGAGAAAGAGAAGCTGTGAGTGAGAGAGAGAGAGAGAAATTGAATCTGTGAGTCAGAGAGAGAGAAGCTGTGAGTGAGAGAGAGATAAAGAGAAGCTGTGGGTGTAAGAGAGAGAAAGAAGCTGTGAGTGAGAGAGAGAGACAGAGAGAGAAAGAGAAGGTGTGAGTGAGAGAGTGAGAGAGAGAAAGAGAAGCTGTGAGTGAGAGAGAGAGAGAAAGAGAAGCTGTGAGTGAGAGAGAGAGAGAAGCTGTGAGTGAAAGAGAGAGTGAGAAACAGAAGCTGTGAGAGAGAGAGAGAGAAGCTGTGAGTGAGTGAGAGAGAGATATAGAGAAGCTGTGAGTGAGAGAGAGAGAGAAGCTATGAGTGAGTGAGAGAGAAAGAAGCTGTGAGTGAGTGAGAGAGAGAGAAGCTGTGAGGGAGAAAGAGAGAGAGAAGCTGTGAGTGAGTGAGAGAGAGAAGAGAGATGCTGTGAGTGTGAGAGAGAGAAAGAGAAGCTGTGAGTGAGTGAGAGAGTGAGAGAAAGAAAAGCTGTGAGTTAGAGAGATAAAGAGAAGCAGTGAATGTGAGAGAGCGAGAAGCTGTGAGTGAGAGAAGGAGAAGATGTGAGTGAGAGAGAGAGAGAAGCTGTGAGTGAGAGAGAGAAAGGGAAGCATTGAGTGAGAGAGATAAATAGAAGCTGTGAGTGAAAGAGATAAAGAGAAGCTGTGAGTTAGAGAGATAAAAAGAGAAGCTGTGAGTGAGAGAGAGAGAGAAAGAGAAGCTGTGAGTGAGAGAGAGAGAGAGAAAGAGAAGCTGTGAGTGAGAGAGAGAGAAAGAAAGAAAGAGAAGCTGTGAGTGAGAGAGAGAGAGAGAGAGAAGCTGTGAGTGAGAGAGATAAAGAGAAGCTGTGAGTTAGAGAGACAGAGAAAGAGAAGCTGTGAGTGAGAGAAAGAGAAGCTGTGAGTGAGAGAGAGAGAAAGAAAGAGAAGCTGTGTGTCAGAGAGAGAGAGAGAAAGAGAAGGTGTGAGTGAGAGAGAGAGAGAAGCTGTGTGTGAGAGAGAGAAGATGTGTGTGTGTGAGAGAAAGAGAAGCTGTGAGTGAGGGAGAGAGAGAAAGTGAAGCTGTGTGTGTGAGAGAGAGAGAGAGAGAGAGAAGCTGTGAGTGAAGAGAAGTTGTGAGTGAGAGAGAGAGAGAGAAAGAGAAGCTGTTAGTGAGAGAGAGAGAGAGAAATTGAATCTGTGAGTCAGAGAGAGAGAAGCTGTGAGTGAGAGAGAGAGAAAGAGAAGCTGTGGGTGTGAGAGAGAGAAAGAAGCTGTGAGTGAGAGAGAGACAGAGAGAGAAAGAGAAGGTGTGAGTGAGAGAGTGAGAGAGAGAAAGAGAAGCTGTGAGTGAGAGAGAGAGAGAAAGAGAAGATGTGAGTGAGAGAGAGAGAGAGAGAGAAAGAGAATCTCTGAGTGAGAGAGAGAGAAAAAGAGGAGCTGTGAGTGTGAGAGAGTGAGAGAAAGAGAAGCTGTGAATGAGAGAGAGAGAGAGAGAAAGAGAAGCTGTGAGAGTAAGAGAGAGAGAAAGAGAAGCTGTGAGTGAGAGAGAGAAAAAGAGAAGCTGTGAGTGAGAGAGAGAGTGAGAAAAAGAGCTGTGAGTGAGAGATAGAGAATGAGAAGCTGTGAGTGAAAGAGAGAGAAAAAAAGAGAATGTGTAAGAGAGAGATAAAGAGAAGCTATGAGTGAGAGAGAGAGAGAGAGAAATGAAGTTGTGAGTGAGATAGAGAGAGAAAGAGAAGCTGTGAGTGAGTGAGAGAGAGAGAAGCTGTGAGAGAGTGAGAGAGAGAAATTGTGAGTGAGAGAGAGAGAGAAAGAAAGAGAAGCTGTGAGTGAGAGAGAGTGAGAGAAGCTGTGAGCGAGAGAGATATAAAGAGAAGCTGTGAGTAAGAGAGAGAGAGAGAGAAGCAGTGAGAGAGAGAGAGAGAAAGAGAAGCTGTGAGTGAGAGAGAGAGAAAGAAAGAAAGAAAGATTAACTGTGAGTGAGAGAGAGAGAAAGAGAAGCTGTGAGTGAGAGAGATAAAGAGAAGCTGTGAGTTAGAGAGAGACAGAGAAAGAGAAGCTGTGAGTGAGAGAGAGAGAAAGAGAATATGTGAGTGAGAGAGAGAGAAAGAAAGAGAAGCTGTGAGTGAGAGAGAGAGAGAAAGAGAAGGTGTGAGTGAGAGAGAGAGAGAGAGAAGTTGTGTGAGAGAGAGAAGCTGTGTGTGTGTGAGAGAGAAAGAGAAGCTGTGAGTGAGGGAGGGAGAGAAAGAGAAGCTGTGTGTGTGTGTGAGAGAGAGAGAGAGAAAGAAAGAGAAGCTGTGAGTGAGAGATAGAGAAAGAGAAGTTGTGAGTGAGAGAGAGAGAGAAAGAGAAGCTGTGAGTGAGAGAGAGAGAGAAAAATTGAATCTGTGAGTGAGAGAGAGAGAAGCTGTGAGTGAGAGAGAGAGAAAAAGAAGCTGTGAGTGAGAGAGAGAGAGAGAAAGAGAAGCTGTGAGTGAGAGAGAGAGAAGCTGTGAGTGAGAGAGAGAGAAATAGAAGCTGCGAGAGAGAGAGAGAGAAGCTGTGAGTGAGTGAGAGAGAAAGAAGCTGTGAGTGAGAGAGAGAGAGAAGCTGTGAGTGACAGAGAGAGAAAGAGAAGCTGTGAGTGAGAGAGAGATAAAGAGAAGCTGTGAGTTAGAGGGAGACAGAGAAAGAGAAGCTGTGAGTGAGAGAGAGAGAGAAGCTGTGAGTGAGAGAGAGAGTAAGAGAAAGAGAAGATGTGAGTGAGAGAGAGAGAGAAAGAGATAATGTGAGTGAGTGAGAGAGAGAGAGAAAGAGAAGCTGTGAGTGAGAGAGAGAGAAAGAGAAGCTGTGAGTGTGTGAGAGAGAGAAAGAGAAGCTATGAGTGCGAGAGAGAGAGAGAGAAGCTGTGAGTAAGAGGGAGGGAGAGAAGCTGTGAGTTAGAGAGAGAGAGAAGCTGTGAGTGATTGAGAGAGGTAAAGAGAAGCTGTGAGTTAGAGAGAAAAAAAGAGAAGCTGTGAGAGAGAGAGAAAAAAAAGAGAAGCTGAGAGTGAGAGAGAGAGAGAAAAATAGAAGCTGTAAATGAGAGAGAGAGAAAGAGTAGCTGTGAGTGAGAGAGAGAGAAAGAGAAGCTGTGAGTGGGAGAGAGAGAGAGAGAAAGAGAAGCTGTGAGTGAGAGAGAGAGAAAGAGAATCTGTGAGTAAGAGAGAGAGAGAGAAAGAGAAGATGTGAGTGAGAGAGAGAGAGAAAGAGCTGTGAGTTAGAGAAAGAGAAAGAGAAGCTGTGAGTGAAAGTGAGAGAGAAAGAGCTGTGAGATAGAGAGAGAGAGAGAAGCTATGAGTGAGAGAGAGAAAGAGAAGGTGTGAGAGAGAGAGAGAAAGAGAAGCTGAGAGTGAGAGAGAGAGAGAAAAAGAGAAGCTGTTAATGAGAGGGAGAGAAAAAGTAGCTGTGAGTGAGAGAGAGAGAAAGAGAAGCTGTGAGTGGCAGAGAGAGAGAGAAAAAGAAGCTGTGAGTGAGAGAGAGAGAGAAAGAGAATCTGTGAGTAAGAGAGAGAAAGAGAAATAGAAGCTGTGAGTGAGAGTGAGAGAGAAAGAGCTGTGAGAGAGAGAGAGAGAGAGAAGCTATGAGTGAGAGAGAGAGAAAGAGAAGGTGTGAGTGAGTGAGAGAGAAAGAGAAGCTGTGAGTGGGAGAGAAAGAGAGAGAAAGAGAAGCTGTGGGTGAGAGAGAGAGAGAAAGAGAAGCTGAGAGTAAGAGAGAGAGAGAGAAAGAGAAGCTGTGAGTGAGTGAGAGAGAAAGAGCTGTGAGATAGAGAGAGAGAGAAACTATGAGTGAGAGAGAGAGAAAGAGAAGGTGTGAGTGAGAGAGATAGAGAAGCTGTGAGAGAGAGAGAGAAAGAGAAGCTGTGAGTGAGAGAGAGAGAAAAAGGGAAGCTGTGAGTGAGAGAGAGAGAGTGAGAAAAAGAGCTGTGAGTGAGAGATAGAGAATGAGAAGCTGTGAGTGAGAGAGAGAGAAAAAGAGAATGTGTAAGAGAGAGAGAAAGAGAAGCTATGAGTGAGAGAGAGAGAGAAAGAGAAGCTGAGAGTGAGAGAGAGAAAGAGAAGCTGTGAGTGAGCTAGAGAGAAAGAGAAGCTGTGAGTGAGAGAGAGAGAGAGAAATGAAGTTGTGAGTGAGATAGAGAGAGAAAGAGAAGCTGTGAGTGAGTGAGAGAGAGAGAAGCTGTGAGAGAGTGAGAGAGAGAGAAGCTGTGAGTGAGAGAGAGAGAAAGAAAGAGAAGCTGTGAGTGAGAGAGAGAAGCTGTGAGCGAGAGAGATATAAAGAGAAGCTGTGAGTGAGAGAGAGAGAAGCAGTGAGAGAGAGAGAGAGAAAGAGAAGCTGTGAGTGAGAGAGAGAAAGAAAGAAAGATTAACTGTGAGTGAGAGAGAGAGAGAAAGAGAAGCTGTGAGTGAGAGAGATGAAGAGAAGCTGTGAGTTATTGAGAGACAGAGAAAGAGAAGCTGTGAGTGAGAGAGAGAGAAAGAGAATATGTGAGTGAGAGAGAGAGAAAGAAAGAGAAGCTGTGAGTGAGAGAGAGAGAGAAAGAGAAGGTGTGAGTGAGAGAGAGAGAGAGAAGTTGTGTGTGAGAGAGAAGCTGTGTGTGTGTGAGAGAGAAAGAGAAGCTGTGAGTGAGGGAGAGAGAGAAAGAGAAGCTGTGTGTGTGTGAGAGAGAGAGAGAGAGAAAGAGAAGCTGTGAGTGAGAGATAGAGAAAGAGAAGTTGTGAGTGAGAGAGAGAGAGAAAGAGAAGCTGTGTGAGAGAGAGAAAAAAATTGAATCTGTGAGTGAGAGAGAGAGAAGCTGTGAGTGAGAGAGAGAGAGAAAAAGAAGCTGTGGGTGAGAGAGAGAGAAAGAAGCTGTGAGTGAGAGAGAGAGACAGTGAGAGAAAGAGAAGCTGTGAGTGAGAGAGTGAGAGAGAGAGAATGAGAAGCTGTGAGTGAGAGAGAGAGAGAAAGAGAAGCTGTGAGTGAGAGAGAGAAGCTGTGAGTGACAGAGAGAGAAATAGAAGCTGCGAGAGAGAGAGAGAGAAGCTGTGAGTGAAGAGAGAGTGAGAAAGAGAAGCTGTGTATGAGAGAGAGAGAAAGAGAAGCTGTGAGTGAGAGAGAGAGAAAGAGAAGCTGTGAGTGAGTGAGAGAGATATATAGAGAAGCTGTGAGTGAGAGAGAGAGAGAAGCTATGAGTGAGTGAGAGAGAAAGAAGCTGTGAGTGAGAGAGAGAGAGAGAAGCTGTGAGTGACAGAGAGAGAAAGAGAAGCTGTGAGTGAGAGAGAGATAAAGAGAAGCTGTGAGTTAGAGGGAGACAGAGAAAGAGAAGCTGTGAGTGAGAGAGAGAGAGAAGCTGTGAGTGAGAGAGAGAGTAAGAGAAAGAGAAGATGTGAGTGAGAGAGAGAGAGAAAGAGATAATGTGAGTGAGTGAGAGAGAGAGAGAAAGAGAAGCTGTGAGTGAGAGAGAGAGAAAGAGAAGCTGTGAGTGTGTGAGAGAGAGAAAGAGAAGCTATGAGTGCGAGAGAGAGAGAGAGAGAGAAGCTGTGAGTAAGAGGGAGGGAGAGAAGCTGTGAATTAGAGAGAGAGAGAAGCTGTGAGTGAGTGAGAGAGGTAAAGAGAAGCTGTGATTTAGAGAGAGAAAAAGAGAAGCTGTGAGAGAGACAGAGAGAGAAAGAGAAGCTGAGAGTGAGAGAGAGAGAGAGAAAAAGAGAAGCTGTAAATGAGAGAGAGAGAAAGAGTAGCTGTGAGTGAGAGAGAGAGAAAGAGAAGCTGTGAGTGGGAGAGAGAGAGAGAGAAAGAGAAGCTGTGAGTGAGAGAGAGAGAGAAAGAGAATCTGTGAGTAAGAGAGAGAGAGAGAGAGAGAGAAGATGTGAGTGAGAGAGAGAAAGAGCTGTGAGTGAGAGAGAGAAAGAGAAGCTATGAGTGAGAGAGAGAAAGAGAAGGTGTGAGTGAGAGAGAGAGAGAAGCTGTGTGTGTGAGAGAGAAAGAGAAGCTGTGAGTGAGAGAGAGAGAGAGAGAAGCTGTGAGTGGGAGAGAGAGAGAGAGAAAGAGAAGCTGTGAGTGAGAGAGAGAGAGAAAGAGAAGCTGTGAGTAAGAGAAAGAGAGAGAAAGAGATGCTGTGAGTGAGAGTGAGAGAGAAAGAGCTGTGAGATAGAGAGAGAGAGAAGCTATGAGTGAGAGAGAGAGAAAGAGAAGGTGTGAGTGAGAGAGAGAGAGAGAAGCTGTGAGAGAGAGAGAGAAAGAGAAGCTGTGAGTGAGAGAGAGAGACAATGAGAATCTATGAGTGAGAGTGAGAGAGAGAGAGAAAGAGAAGCTGTGAGAGTAAGAGAGAGAGAAAGAGAAGCTGTGAGTGAGCGAGAGAAAAAGAGAAGCTGTGTGTGTGTGAGAGAGAAGCTGTGTGTGAGAGGGAAAGAGAAGCTGTGAGTAAGAGGGAGAGAGAGAAGCTGTGAGATAGAGAGAGAGAGAAGCTGTGAGTGAGTGAGAGAGAGAAAGAGAAGTTGTGAGTGAGATAGAGAGAAAGAGAAGCTGTGAGGGAGAAAGAGAGAGAGAGAAGTTGTGAGTGAGTGAGAGAGAGGAGAGACGCTGTGAGTGAGAGAGAGAGAAAGAGAAGCTGTGAGTGTGTGAGAGAGAGAAAGGGAAGCTATGAGTGAAAGAGAGAGAGAGAGAAGCTGTGAGTAAGAGGGAGGGAGAGAAGCTGTGAGTTAGAGAGAGAGAGAAGGAGAAGCTGAGAGTGAGAGAGAGAGAGAGAAAGAGAAGCTGAGAGTGAGAGAGGGAGAGAAAAAGAGAAGCTGTTAATGAGAGAGAGAGAAAGAGTAGCTGTGAGTGAGAGAGAGAGAAAGAGAAGCTGTGAGTGGCAGAGAGAGAGAGAGAAAGAGAAGCTGTGAGTGAGAGAGAGAGAAAGCGAATCTGTGAGTAAGAGAGAGAGAGAGAAAGAGAAGCTGTGAGTGAGAGTGAGAGAGAAAGAGCTGTGAGATAGAGAGAGAGAGAGAAGCTATGCGTGAGAGAGAGAGAAAGAGAAGGTGTGAGTGAGAGAGAGAGAAAGATAAGCTGTGAGTGGGAGAGAGAGAGAGAGAAAGAGAAGCTGTGAGTGAGAGAGAGAGAGAAAGAGAAGCTGTGAGTAAGAGAGAGAGAGAAAGAGAAGCTGTGAGTGAGAGTGAGAGAGAAAGAGCTGTGAGATAGAGAGAGAGAGAGAAGCTATGAGTGTGAGAGAGAGAAAGAGAAGGTGTGAGTGAGAGAGAGAGAGAACCTGTGAGAGAGAGAGAGAAAGAGAAGCTGTGAGTGAGAGAGAGAAAAAGAGAAGCTGTGAGTGAGAGAGAGAGTGAGAAAAAGAGCTGTGAGTGAGAGATAGAGAATGAGAAGCTGTGAGTGAGAGAGAGAGAAAAAGAGAATGTGTAAGAGAGAGAGAAAGAGAAGCTATGTGTGAGAGAGTGAGAGAGAAAGAGAAGCTGTGAGTGAGAGAGAGAGAGAAAGAGAAGTGGTGAGTGAGCTAGAGAGAAAGAGAAGCTGTGAGTGAGAGAGAGAGAGAAATGAAGTTGTGAGTGAGATAGAGAGAGAAAGAGAAGCTGTGAGTGAGTGAGAGAGAGAGAAGCTGTGAGAGAGTGCGAGAGAGAGAAGCTGTGAGAGAGAGAGAGAAAGAAAGAGAAGCTGTGAGTGAGAGAGAGAGAGAAGCTGTGAGCGAGAGAGATATAAAGAGAAGCTGTGAGTGAGAGAGAGAGAGAGAGAAGCAGTGAGAGAGAGAGAGAGAAAGAGAAGCTGTGAGTGAGAGAGAGAGAAAGAAAGAAAGAAAGATTAACTGTGAGTGAGAGAGAGAGAGAAAGAGAAGCTGTGAGTGAGAGAGATAAAGAGAAGCTGTGAGTTAGAGAGAGACAGAGAAAGAGAAGCTGTGAGTGAGAGAGAGAGAAAGAGAATATGTGAGTGAGAGAGAGAGAAAGAAAGAGAAGCTGTGAGTGAGAGAGAGAGAGAAAGAGAAGGTGTGAGTGAGAGAGAGAGAGAGAAGCTGTGTGAGAGAGAGAAGCTGTGTGTGTGTGTGAGAGAAAGAGAAGCTGTGAGTGAGGGAGAGAGAGAAAGAGAAGCTGTGTGTGTGTGAGAGAGAGAGAGAGAAAGAGAAGCTGTGGGTGAGAGATAGAGAAAGAGAAGTTGTGAGTGAGAGAGAGAGAAAGAGAAGCTGTGAGTGAGAGAGAGAGAGAGAAAAATTGAAAATGTGAGTGAGAGAGAGAGAAGCTGTGAGTGATAGAGAGAGAAAAAAAGAAGCTGTGGGTGAGAGAGAGAGAAAGAAGCTGTGTGAGAGAGAGAGATACAAAGAGAGAAAGAGAAGCTGTGAGTGAGAGAGAGAGAAAGAGAAGCTGTGAGTGAGAGAGAGAGAAGCTGTGAGTGAGAGAGAGAGAAATAGAAGCTGCGAGAGAGAGAGAGAGAAGCTGTGAGTGAAGAGAGAGTGAGAAAGAGAAGCTGTGAGAGAGAGAGTGAGAAAGAGAAGCTGTGAGTGAGAGAGAGAGAAAGAGAAGCTGTGAGTGAGTGAGAGAGAGATATAGAGAAGCTGTGAGTGAGAAAGAGAGAGAAGCTATGAGTGAGTGAGAGAGAAAGAAGCTGTGAGTGAGAGAGAGAGAGAAGCTGTGAGTGACAGAGAGAGAAAGAGAAGCTGTGAGTGAGAGAGAGATGAAGAGAAGCTGTGAGTTAGAGGGAGACAGAGAAAGAGAAGCTGTGAGTGAGAGAGAGAGAGAAGCTGTGAGTGAGAGAGAGAGTAAGAGAAAGAGAAGATGTGAGTGAGAGAGAGAGAGAAAGAGATAATGTGAGTGAGTGAGAGAGAGAGAGAAAGAGAAGCTGTGAGTGAGAGAGAGAGAAAGAGAAGCTGTGAGTGTGTGAGAGAGAGAAAGAGAAGCTATGAGTGCGAGAGAGAGAGAGAGAAGCTGTGAGTAAGAGGGAGGGAGAGAAGCTGTGAATTAGAGAGAGAGAGAAGCTGTGAGTGAGTGAGAGAGGTAAAGAGAAGCTGTGATTTAGAGAGAGAAAAAGAGAAGCTGTGAGAGAGAGAGAGAGAGAAAGAGAAGCTGAGAGTGAGAGAGAGAGAGAAAAAGAGAAGCTGTAAATGAGAGAGAGAGAAAGAGTAGCTGTGAGTGAGAGAGAGAGAAAGAGAAGCTGTGAGTGGGAGAGAGAGAGAGAGAAAGAGAAGCTGTGAGTGAGAGAGAGAGAGAAAGAGAATCTGTGAGTAAGAGAGAGAGAGAGAGAAAGAGAAGATGTGAGTGAGAGAGAGAGCTGTGAGTGAGAGAGAGAGAAAGAGAAGCTATGAGTGAGAGAGAGAGAAAGAGAAGGTGTGAGTGAGAGAGAGAGAGAAGCTGTGTGTGAGAGAGAGAAAGAGAAGCTGTGAGTGAGAGAGAGAGAAAGAGAAGCTGTGAGTGGGAGAGAGAGAAAGAGAAAGAGAAGCTGTGAGTGAGAGAGAGAGAGAAAGAGAAGCTGTGAGTAAGAGAAAGAGAGAGAAAGAGATGCTGTGAGTGAGAGTGAGAGAGAAAGAGCTGTGAGATAGAGAGAGAGAAGCTATGAGTGAGAGAGAGAGAAAGAGAAGGTGTGAGTGAGAGAGAGAGAGAAGCTGTGAGAGAGAGAGAGAAAGAGAAGCTGTGAGTGAGAGAGAGAGACAATGAGAATCTATGAGTGAGAGTGAGAGAGAGAGAGAAAGAGAAGCTGTGAGAGTAAGAGAGAGAGAAAGAGAAGCTGTGAGTGAGAGAGAGAAAAAGAGAAGCTGTGTGTGTGAGAGAGAGAAGCTGTGTGTGAGAGAGAAAGAGAAGCTGTGAGTAAGAGGGAGAGAGAGAAGCTGTGAGATAGAGAGAGAGAGAAGCTGTGAGTGAGTGAGAGAGAGAAAGAGAAGTTGTGAGTGAGATAGAGAGAGAGAGAAGCTGTGAGGGAGAAAGAGAGAGAGAGAAGTTGTGAGTGAGTGAGAGAGAGGAGAGACGCTGTGAGTGAGAGAGAGAGAAAGAGAAGCTGTGAGTGTGAGAGAGAGAGAAAGAGAAGCTATGAGTGAAAGAGAGAGAGAGAGAAGCTGTGAGTAAGAGCGAGGGAGAGAAGCTGTGAGTTAGAGAGAGAGAGAGAGAAGGAGAAGCTGAGAGTGAGAGAGAGAGAGAGAAAGAGAAGCTGAGAGTGAGAGAGGGAGAGAAAAAGAGAAGCTGTTAATGAGAGAGAGAGAAAGAGTAGCTGTGAGTGAGAGAGAGAGAAAGAGAAGCTGTGAGTGGCAGAGAGAGAGAGAAAGAGAAGCTGTGAGTGAGAGAGAGAGAGAAAGCGAATCTGTGAGTAAGAGAGAGAGAGAAAGAGAAGCTGTGAGTGAGAGTGAGAGAGAAAGAGCTGTGAGATAGATAGAGAGAGAGAAGCTATGCGTGAGAGAGAGAGAAAGAGAAGGTGTGAGTGAGAGAGAGAGAAAGATAAGCTGTGAGTGGGAGAGAGAGAGAGAGAAAGAGAAGCTGTGAGTGAGAGAGAGAGAGAAAGCGAATCTGTGAGTAAGAGAGAGAGAGAAAGAGAAGATGTGAGTGAGAGTGAGAGAGAAAGAGCTGTGAGATAGAGAGAGAGAGAGAAGCTATGAGTGTGAGAGAGAGAAAGAGAAGGTGTGAGTGAGAGAGAGAGAGAAGCTGAGAGAGAGAGAGAGAAAGAGAAGCTGTGAGTGAGAGAGAGAAAAAGAGAAGCTGTGAGTGAGAGAGAGAGAGTGAGAAAAAGAGCTGTGAGTGAGAGATAGAGAATGAGAAGCTGTGAGTGAGAGAGAGAGAAAAAGAGAATGTGTAAGAGAGAGAGAAAGAGAAGCTATGTGTGAGAGAGTGAGAGAGAAAGAGAAGCTGTGAGTGAGAGAGAGAGAGAAAGAGAAGCTGTGAGTGAGCTAGAGAGAAAGAGAAGCTGTGAGTGAGAGAGAGAGAGAAATGAAGTTGTGAGTGAGATAGAGAGAGAAAGAGAAGCTGTGAGTGAGTGAGAGAGAGAGAAGCTGTGAGAGAGTGCGAGAGAGAGAAGCTGTGAGAGAGAGAGAGAAAGAAAGAGAAGCTGTGAGTGAGAGAGAGAGAGAAGCTGTGAGCGAGAGAGATATAAAGAGAAGCTGTGAGTGAGTGAGAGAGAGAGAGAAGCAGTGAGAGAGAGAGAGAGAAAGAGAAGCTGTGAGTGAGAGAGAGAAAGAAAGAAAGATTAACTGTGAGTGAGAGAGAGAGAGAGAAAGAGAAGCTGTGAGTGAGAGAGATGAAGAGAAGCTGTGAGTTATTGAGAGACAGAGAAAGAGAAGCTGTGAGTGAGAGAGAGAGAAAGAGAATATGTGAGTGAGAGAGAGAGAAAGAAAGAGAAGCTGTGAGTGAGAGAGAGAGAGAAAGAGAAGGTGTGAGTGAGAGAGAGAGAGAGAAGTTGTGTGTGAGAGAGAAGCTGTGTGTGTGTGAGAGAGAAAGAGAAGCTGTGAGTGAGGGAGAGAGAGAAAGAGAAGCTGTGTGTGTGTGTGAGAGAGAGAGAGAGAAAGAGAAGCTGTGAGTGAGAGATAGAGAAAGAGAAGTTGTGAGTGAGAGAGAGAGAGAAAAAGAAGCTGTGTGAGAGAGAGAAAAAAATTGAATCTGTGAGTGAGAGAGAGAGAAGCTGTGAGTGAGAGAGAGAGAGAAAAAGAAGCTGTGGGTGAGAGAGAGAGAAAGAAGCTGTGAGTGAGAGAGAGAGACAGTGAGAGAAAGAGAAGCTGTGAGTGAGAGAGTGAGAGAGAGAGAATGAGAAGCTGTGAGTGAGAGAGAGAGAGAAAGAGAAGCTGTGAGTGAGAGAGAGAAGCTGTGAGTGACAGAGAGAGAAATAGAAGCTGCGAGAGAGAGAGAGAGAAGCTGTGAGTGAAGAGAGAGTGAGAAAGAGAAGCTGTGAGAGAGAGAGAGAGAGAAAGAGAAGCTGTGAGTGAGAGAGAGAGAAAGAGAAGCTGTGAGTGAGTGAGAGAGATATATAGAGAAGCTGTGAGTGAGAGAGAGAGAGAAGCTATGAGTGAGTGAGAGAGAAAGAAGCTGTGAGTGAGAGAGAGAGAGAAGCTGTGAGTGACAGAGAGAGAAAGAGAAGCTGTGAGTGAGAGAGAGATAAAGAGAAGCTGTGAGTTAGAGGGAGACAGAGAAAGAGAAGCTGTGAGTGAGAGAGAGAGAGAAGCTGTGAGTGAGAGAGAGAGTAAGAGAAAGAGAAGATGTGAGTGAGAGAGAGAGAGAAAGAGATAATGTGAGTGAGTGAGAGAGAGAGAGAAAGAGAAGCTGTGAGTGAGAGAGAGAGAAAGAGAAGCTGTGAGTGTGTGAGAGAGAGAAAGAGAAGCTATGAGTGCGAGAGAGAGAGAGAGAGAGAAGCTGTGAGTAAGAGGGAGGGAGAGAAGCTGTGAATTAGAGAGAGAGAGAAGCTGTGAGTGAGTGAGAGAGGTAAAGAGAAGCTGTGAATTAGAGAGAGAAAAAGAGAAGCTGTGAGAGAGACAGAGAGAGAAAGAGAAGCTGAGAGTGAGAGAGAGAGAGAGAAAAAGAGAAGCTGTAAATGAGAGAGAGAGAAAGAGTAGCTGTGAGTGAGAGAGAGAGAAAGAGAAGCTGTGAGTGGGAGAGAGAGAGAGAGAAAGAGAAGCTGTGAGTGAGAGAGAGAGAGAGAAAGAGAATCTGTGAGTAAGAGAGAGAGAGAGAGAGAGAGAAGATGTGAGTGAGAGAGAGAAAGAGCTGTGAGTGAGAGAGAGAGAAAGAGAAGCTATGAGTGAGAGAGAGAAAGAGAAGGTGTGAGTGAGAGAGAGAGAGAAGCTGTGTGTGAGAGAGAGAAAGAGAAGCTGTGAGTGAGAGAGAGAGAAAGAGAAGCTGTGAGTGGGAGAGAGAGAGAGAAAGAGAAGCTGTGAGTGAGAGAGAGAGAGAAAGAGAAGCTGTGAGTAAGAGAAAGAGAGAGAAAGAGATGCTGTGAGTGAGAGTGAGAGAGAAAGAGCTGTGAGATAGAGAGAGAGAGAAGCTATGAGTGAGAGAGAGAGAAAGAGAAGGTGTGAGTGAGAGAGAGAGAGAGAAGCTGTGAGAGAGAGAGAGAAAGAGAAGCTGTGAGTGAGAGAGAGAGACAATGAGAATCTATGAGTGAGAGTGAGAGAGAGAGAGAAAGAGAAGCTGTGAGAGTAAGAGAGAGAGAAAGAGAAGCTGTGAGTGAGCGAGAGAAAAAGAGAAGCTGTGTGTGTGTGAGAGAGAAGCTGTGTGTGAGAGGAAAAGAGAAGCTGTGAGTAAGAGGGAGAGAGAGAAGCTGTGAGATAGAGAGAGAGAGAAGCTGTGAGTGAGTGAGAGAGAGAAAGAGAAGTTGTGAGTGAGATAGAGAGAAAGAGAAGCTGTGAGGGAGAAAGAGAGAGAGAGAAGTTGTGAGTGAGTGAGAGAGAGGAGAGACGCTGTGAGTGAGAGAGAGAGAAAGAGAAGCTGTGAGTGTGTGAGAGAGAGAAAGGGAAGCTATGAGTGAAAGAGAGAGAGAGAGGAGCTGTGAGTAAGAGGGAGGGAGAGAAGCTGTGAGTTAGAGAGAGAGAGAAGGAGAAGCTGAGAGTGAGAGAGAGAGAGAGAAAGAGAAGCTGAGAGTGAGAGAGGGAGAGAAAAAGAGAAGCTGTTAATGAGAGAGAGAGAAAGAGTAGCTGTGAGTGAGAGAGAGAGAAAGAGAAGCTGTGAGTGGCAGAGAGAGAGAGAGAAAGAGAAGCTGTGAGTGAGAGAGAGAGAAAGCGAATCTGTGAGTAAGAGAGAGAGAGAGAAAGAGAAGCTGTGAGTAAGAGAGAGAGAGAAAGAGAAGCTGTGAGTGAGAGTGAGAGAGAAAGAGCTGTGAGATAGAGAGAGAGAGAGAAGCTATGCGTGAGAGAGAGAGAAAGAGAAGGTGTGAGTGAGAGAGAGAGAAAGATAAGCTGTGAGTGGGAGAGAGAGAGAGAGAAAGAGAAGCTGTGAGTGAGAGAGAGAGAGAAAGAGAAGCTGTGAGTAAGAGAGAGAGAGAAAGAGAAGCTGTGAGTGAGAGTGAGAGAGAAAGAGCTGTGAGATAGAGAGAGAGAGAGAAGCTATGAGTGTGAGAGAGAGAAAGAGAAGGTGTGAGTGAGAGAGAGAGAGAAGCTGTGAGAGAGAGAGAGAAAGAGAAGCTGTGAGTGAGAGAGAGAAAAAGAGAAGCTGTGAGTGAGAGAGAGAGTGAGAAAAAGAGCTGTGAGTGAGAGATAGAGAATGAGAAGCTGTGAGTGAGAGAGAGAGAAAAAGAGAATGTGTAAGAGAGAGAGAAAGAGAAGCTATGTGTGAGAGAGTGAGAGAGAAAGAGAAGCTGTGAGTGAGAGAGAGAGAGAAAGAGAAGCTGTGAGTGAGCTAGAGAGAAAGAGAAGCTGTGAGTGAGAGAGAGAGAGAAATGAAGTTGTGAGTGAGATAGAGAGAGAAAGAGAAGCTGTGAGTGAGTGAGAGAGAGAGAAGCTGTGAGAGAGTGCGAGAGAGAGAAGCTGTGAGAGAGAGAGAGAAAGAAAGAGAAGCTGTGAGTGAGAGAGAGAGAGAAGCTGTGAGCGAGAGAGATATAAAGAGAAGCTGTGAGTGAGAGAGAGAGAGAGAAGCAGTGAGAGAGAGAGAGAGAAAGAGAAGCTGTGAGTGAGAGAGAGAGAAAGAAAGAAAGAAAGATTAACTGTGAGTGAGAGAGAGAGAGAAAGAGAAGCTGTGAGTGAGAGAGATAAAGAGAAGCTGTGAGTTAGAGAGAGACAGAGAAAGAGAAGCTGTGAGTGAGAGAGAGAGAAAGAGAATATGTGAGTGAGAGAGAGAGAAAGAAAGAGAAGCTGTGAGTGAGAGAGAGAGAGAAAGAGAAGGTGTGAGTGAGAGAGAGAGAGAAGCTGTGTGAGAGAGAGAAGCTGTGTGTGTGTGTGAGAGAAAGAGAAGCTGTGAGTGAGGGAGAGAGAGAAAGAGAAGCTGTGTGTGTGTGAGAGAGAGAGAGAGAAAGAGAAGCTGTGAGTGAGAGATAGAGAAAGAGAAGTTGTGAGTGAGAGAGAGAGAAAGAGAAGCTGTGAGTGAGAGAGAGAGAGAGAAAAATTGAAAATGTGAGTGAGAGAGAGAGAAGCTGTGAGTGATAGAGAGACAAAAAAAGAAGCTGTGGGTGAGAGAGAGAGAAAGAAGCTGTGAGTGAGAGAGAGAGACAAAGAGAGAAAGAGAAGCTGTGAGTGAGAGAGAGAGAAAGAGAAGCTGTGAGTGAGAGAGAGAGAAGCTGTGAGTGAGAGAGAGAGAAATAGAAGCTGCGAGAGAGAGAGAGAGAAGCTGTGAGTGAAGAGAGAGTGAGAAAGAGAAGCTGTGAGAGAGAGAGTGAGAAAGAGAAGCTGTGAGTGAGAGAGAGAGAAAGAGAAGCTGTGAGTGAGTGAGAGAGAGATATAGAGAAGCTGTGAGTGAGAAAGAGAGAGAAGCTATGAGTGAGTGAGAGAGAAAGAAGCTGTGAGTGAGAGAGAGAGAGAAGCTGTGAGTGACAGAGAGAGAAAGAGAAGCTGTGAGTGAGAGAGAGATGAAGAGAAGCTGTGAGTTAGAGGGAGACAGAGAAAGAGAAGCTGTGAGTGAGAGAGAGAGAGAAGCTGTGAGTGAGAGAGAGAGTAAGAGAAAGAGAAGATGTGAGTGAGAGAGAGAGAGAAAGAGATAATGTGAGTGAGTGAGAGAGAGAGAGAAAGAGAAGCTGTGAGTGAGAGAGAGAGAAAGAGAAGCTGTGAGTGTGTGAGAGAGAGAAAGAGAAGCTATGAGTGCGAGAGAGAGAGAGAGAAGCTGTGAGTAAGAGGGAGGGAGAGAAGCTGTGAATTAGAGAGAGAGAGAAGCTGTGAGTGAGTGAGAGAGGTAAAGAGAAGCTGTGATTTAGAGAGAGAAAAAGAGAAGCTGTGAGAGAGAGAGAGAGAGAAAGAGAAGCTGAGAGTGAGAGAGAGAGAGAAAAAGAGAAGCTGTAAATGAGAGAGAGAGAAAGAGTAGCTGTGAGTGAGAGAGAGAGAAAGAGAAGCTGTGAGTGGGAGAGAGAGAGAGAGAAAGAGAAGCTGTGAGTGAGAGAGAGAGAGAAAGAGAATCTGTGAGTAAGAGAGAGAGAGAGAGAAAGAGAAGATGTGAGTGAGAGAGAGAGCTGTGAGTGAGAGAGAGAGAAAGAGAAGCTATGAGTGAGAGAGAGAGAAAGAGAAGGCGTGAGTGAGAGAGAGAGAGAAGCTGTGTGTGAGAGAGAGAAAGAGAAGCTGTGAGTGAGAGAGAGAGAAAGAGAAGCTGTGAGTGGGAGAGAGAGAGAGAGAAAGAGAAGCTGTGAGTGAGAGAGAGAGAGAAAGAGAAGCTGTGAGTAAGAGAAAGAGAGAGAAAGAGATGCTGTGAGTGAGAGTGAGAGAGAAAGAGCTGTGAGATAGAGAGAGAGAAGCTATGAGTGAGAGAGAGAGAAAGAGAAGGTGTGAGTGAGAGAGAGAGAGAGAAGCTGTGAGAGAGAGAGAGAAAGAGAAGCTGTGAGTGAGAGAGAGAGACAATGAGAATCTATGAGTGAGAGTGAGAGAGAGAGAGAAAGAGAAGCTGTGAGAGTAAGAGAGAGAGAAAGAGAAGCTGTGAGTGAGAGAGAGAAAAAGAGAAGCTGTGTGTGTGTGAGAGAGAAGCTGTGTGTGAGAGAGAAAGAGAAGCTGTGAGTAAGAGGGAGAGAGAGAAGCTGTGAGATAGAGAGAGAGAGAAGCTGTGAGTGAGTGAGAGAGAGAAAGAGAAGTTGTGAGTGAGATAGAGAGAGAGAGAAGCTGTGAGGGAGAAAGAGAGAGAGAGAAGTTGTGAGTGAGTGAGAGAGAGGAGAGACGCTGTGAGTGAGAGAGAGAGAAAGAGAAGCTGTGAGTGTGAGAGAGAGAGAAAGAGAAGCTATGAGTGAAAGAGAGAGAGAGAGAAGCTGTGAGTAAGAGCGAGGGAGAGAAGCTGTGAGTTAGAGAGAGAGAGAGAGAAGGAGAAGCTGAGAGTGAGAGAGAGAGAGAGAAAGAGAAGCTGAGAGTGAGAGAGGGAGAGAAAAAGAGAAGCTGTTAATGAGAGAGAGAGAAAGAGTAGCTGTGAGTGAGAGAGAGAGAAAGAGAAGCTGTGAGTGGCAGAGAGAGAGAGAAAGAGAAGCTGTGAGTGAGAGAGAGAGAGAAAGCGAATCTGTGAGTAAGAGAGAGAGAGAAAGAGAAGCTGTGAGTGAGAGTGAGAGAGAAAGAGCTGTGAGATAGAGAGAGAGAGAGAAGCTATGCGTGAGAGAGAGAGAAAGAGAAGGTGTGAGTGAGAGAGAGAGAAAGATAAGCTGTGAGTGGGAGAGAGAGAGAGAAAGAGAAGCTGTGAGTGAGAGAGAGAGAGAAAGCGAATCTGTGAGTAAGAGAGAGAGAGAAAGAGAAGATGTGAGTGAGAGTGAGAGAGAAAGAGCTGTGAGATAGAGAGAGAGAGAGAAGCTATGAGTGTGAGAGAGAGAAAGAGAAGGTGTGAGTGAGAGAGAGAGAGAAGCTGAGAGAGAGAGAGAGAAAGAGAAGCTGTGAGTGAGAGAGAGAAAAAGAGAAGCTGTGAGTGAGAGAGAGAGAGTGAGAAAAAGAGCTGTGAGTGAGAGATAGAGAATGAGAAGCTGTGAGTGAGAGAGAGAGAAAAAGAGAATGTGTAAGAGAGAGAGAAAGAGAAGCTATGTGTGAGAGAGTGAGAGAGAAAGAGAAGCTGTGAGTGAGAGAGAGAGAGAAAGAGAAGCTGTGAGTGAGCTAGAGAGAAAGAGAAGCTGTGAGTGAGAGAGAGAGAGAAATGAAGTTGTGAGTGAGATAGAGAGAGAAAGAGAAGCTGTGAGTGAGTGAGAGAGAGAGAAGCTGTGAGAGAGTGCGAGAGAGAGAAGCTGTGAGAGAGAGAGAGAAAGAAAGAGAAGCTGTGAGTGAGAGAGAGAGAAAAGCTGTGAGCGAGAGAGATATAAAGAGAAGCTGTGAGTGAGTGAGAGAGAGAGAGAAGCAGTGAGAGAGAGAGAGAGAAAGAGAAGCTGTGAGTGAGAGAGAGAGAAAGAAAGAAAGAAAGATTAACTGTGAGTGAGAGAGAGAGAGAAAGAGAAGCTGTGAGTGAGAGAGATAAAGAGAAGCTGTGTTAGAGAGAGAGAAAGAGAAGCTGTGAGTGAGAGAGAGAGAAAGAGAATATGTGAGTGAGAGAGAGAGAAAGAAAGATAAGCTGTGAGTGAGAGAGAGAGAGAAAGAGAAGGTGTGAGTGAGAGAGAGAGAGAGAAGCTGTGAGTGAGGGAGAGAGAGAAAGAGAAGCTGTGTGTGTGTGAGAGAGAGAGAGAGAAAGAGAAGCTGTGAGTGAGAGATAGAGAAAGAGAAGTTGTGAGTGAGAGAGAGAGAAAGAGAAGCTGTGAGTGAGAGAGAGAGAGAGAAAAATTGAAAATGTGAGTGAGAGAGAGAGAAGCTGTGAGTGAGAGAGAGAGAAAAAAAGAAGCTGTGGGTGAGAGAGAGAGAA
The DNA here is from genome assembly GCA_035047345.1 of Bradypodion ventrale. NCBI lineage: Eukaryota > Metazoa > Chordata > Lepidosauria > Squamata > Chamaeleonidae > Bradypodion > Bradypodion ventrale. Next base: position 5,905,720 of record JAWDJE010000018.1, on the reverse strand, counting down.
AGAAGCTGTGAGTGAGAGAGAGAGACAAAGAGAGAAAGAGAAGCTGTAAGTGAGAGAGAGAGAAAGAGAAGCTGTGAGTGAGAGAGAGAGAAGCTGTGAGTGAGAGAGAGAGAAATAGAAGCTGCGAGAGAGAGAGAGAGAGAAGCTGTGAGTGAAGAGAGAGTGAGAAAGAGAAGCTGTGAGAGAGAGAGTGAGAAAGAGAAGCTGTGAGTGAGAGAGAGAGAAAGAGAAGCTGTGAGTGAGTGAGAGAGAGATATAGAGAAGCTGTGAGTGAGAGAGAGAGAGAAGCTATGAGTGAGTGAGAGAGAAAGAAGCTGTGAGTGAGAGAGAGAGAGAAGCTGTGAGTGACAGAGAGAGAAAGAGAAGCTGTGAGTGAGAGAGAGATAAAGAGAAGCTGTGAGTTAGAGGGAGACAGAGAAAGAGAAGCTGTGAGTGAGAGAGACAGAGAGAAGCTGTGAGTGAGAGAGAGAGTAAGAGAAAGAGAAGATGTGAGTGAGAGAGAGAGAGAAAGAGATAATGTGAGTGAGTGAGAGAGAGAGAGAAAGAGAAGCTGTGAGTGAGAGAGAGAGAAAGAGAAGCTGTGAGTGTGTGTGAGAGAGAAAGAGAAGCTATGAGTGCGAGAGAGAGAGAGAAGCTGTGAGTAAGAGGGAGGGAGAGAAGCTGTGAGTGGCAGAGAGAGAGAGAAAGAGAAGCTGTGAGTGAGAGAGAGAGAGAAAGCGAATCTGTGAGTAAGAGAGAGAGAGAAAGAGAAGCTGTGAGTGAGAGTGAGAGAGAAAGAGCTGTGAGATAGAGAGAGAGAGAAGCTATGCGTGAGAGAGAGAGAAAGAGAAGGTGTGAGTGAGAGAGAGAGAAAGATAAGCTGTGAGTGGGAGAGAGAGAGAGAGAAAGAGAAGCTGTGAGTGAGAGAGAGAGAATGCGAATCTGTGAGTAAGAGAGAGAGAGAAAGAGAAGCTGTGAGTGAGAGTGAGAGAGAAAGAGCTGTGAGATAGAGAGAGAGAGAGAAGCTATGAGTGTGAGAGAGAGAAAGAGAAGGTGTGAGTGAGAGAGAGAGAGAAGCTGAGAGAGAGAGAGAGAAAGAGAAGCTGTGAGTGAGAGAGAGAAAAAGAGAAGCTGTGAGTGAGAGAGAGAGAGTGAGAAAAAGAGCTGTGAGTGAGAGATAGAGAATGAGAAGCTGTGAGTGAGAGAGAGAGAAAAAGAGAATGTGTAAGAGAGAGAGAAAGAGAAGCTATGTGTGAGAGAGTGAGAGAGAAAGAGAAGCTGTGAGTGAGAGAGAGAGAGAAAGAGAAGCTGTGAGTGAGCTAGAGAGAAAGAGAAGCTGTGAGTGAGAGAGAGAGAGAAATGAAGTTGTGAGTGAGATAGAGAGAGAAAGAGAAGCTGTGAGTGAGTGAGAGAGAGAGAAGCTGTGAGAGAGTGCGAGAGAGAGAAGCTGTGAGAGAGAGAGAGAAAGAAAGAGAAGCTGTGAGTGAGAGAGAGAGAGAAGCTGTGAGCGAGAGAGATATAAAGAGAAGCTGTGAGTGAGTGAGAGAGAGAGAGAAGCAGTGAGAGAGAGAGAGAGAAAGAGAAGCTGTGAGTGAGAGAGAGAGAAAGAAAGAAAGATTAACTGTGAGTGAGAGAGAGAGAGAAAGAGAAGCTGTGAGTGAGAGAGATAAAGAGAAGCTGTGTTAGAGAGAGACAGAGAAAGAGAAGCTGTGAGTGAGAGAGAGAGAAAGAGAATATGTGAGTGAGAGAGAGAGAAAGAAAGATAAGCTGTGAGTGAGAGAGAGAGAGAAAGAGAAGGTGTGAGTGAGAGAGAGAGAGAGAAGCTGTGTGAGAGAGAGAAGCTGTGTGTGTGTGTGAGAGAAAGAGAAGCTGTGAGTGAGGGAGAGAGAGAAAGAGAAGCTGTGTGTGTGAGAGAGAGAGAGAGAGAAAGAGAAGCTGTGAGTGAGAGATAGAGAAAGAGAAGTTGTGAGTGAGAGAGAGAGAAAGAGAAGCTGTGAGTGAGAGAGAGAGAGAAAAATTGAAAATGTGAGTGAGAGAGAGAGAAGCTGTGAGTGAGAGAGAGAGAAAAAAAGAAGCTGTGGGTGAGAGAGAGAGAAAGAAGCTGTGAGTGAGAGAGAGAGACAAAGAGAGAAAGAGAAGCTGTAAGTGAGAGAGAGAGAAAGAGAAGCTGTGAGTGAGAGAGAGAGAAGCTGTGAGTGAGAGAGAGAGAAATAGAAGCTGCGAGAGAGAGAGAGAGAAGCTGTGAGTGAAGAGAGAGTGAGAAAGAGAAGCTGTGAGAGAGAGAGTGAGAAAGAGAAGCTGTGAGTGAGAGAGAGAGAAAGAGAAGCTGTGAGTGAGTGAGAGAGAGATATAGAGAAGCTGTGAGTGAGAGAGAGAGAGAAGCTATGAGTGAGTGAGAGAGAAAGAAGCTGTGAGTGAGAGAGAGAGAGAAGCTGTGAGTGACAGAGAGAGAAAGAGAAGCTGTGAGTGAGAGAGAGATAAAGAGAAGCTGTGAGTTAGAGGGAGACAGAGAAAGAGAAGCTGTGAGTGAGAGAGACAGAGAGAAGCTGTGAGTGAGAGAGAGAGTAAGAGAAAGAGAAGATGTGAGTGAGAGAGAGAGAGAAAGAGATAATGTGAGTGAGTGAGAGAGAGAGAGAGAGAAGCTGTGAGTGAGAGAGAGAGAAAGAGAAGCTGTGAGTGTGTGTGAGAGAGAAAGAGAAGCTATGAGTGCGAGAGAGAGAGAGAGAGAAGCTGTGAGTAAGAGGGAGGGAGAGAAGCTGTGAGTTAGAGAGAGAGAGAAGCTGTGAGTGAGTGAGAGAGGTAAAGAGAAGCTGTGAGTTAGAGAGAGAAAAAGAGAAGCTGTGAGAGAGAGAGAGAGAAAAAGAGAAGCTGAGAGTGAAAGAGAGATAGAAAAAGAGAAGCTGTAAATGAGAGAGAGAGAAAGAGTAGCTGTGAGTGAGAGAGAGAGAAAGAGAAGCTGTGAGTGGGAGAGAGAGAGAGAGAAAAAGAAGCTGTGAGTGAGAGAGAGAGAAAGAAAGAGAATCTGTGAGTAAGAGAGAGAGAGAGAAAGAGAAGATGTGAGTGAGAGAGAGAGAGAAAGAGCTGTGAGTGAGAGAGAGAGAAAGAGAAGCTATGAGTGAGAGAGAGAGAAAGAGAAGGTGTGAGTGAGAGAGAGAGAGAAGCTGTGTGTGAGAGAGAGAAAGAGAAGCTGTGAGTGAGAGAGAGAGAAAGAGAAGCTGTGAGTGGGAGAGGGAGAGAGAGAAAGAGAAGCTGTGAGTGAGAGAGAGAGAGAAAGAGAAGCTGTGAGTAAGAGAAAGAGAGAGAAAGAGATGCTGTGAGTGAGAGTGAGAGAGAAAGAGCTGAGAGATAGAGAGAGAGAGAAGCTATGAGTGAGAGAGAGAGAAAGAGAAGGTGTGAGTGAGAGAGAGAGACAATGAGAATCTATGAGTGAGAGTGAGAGAGAGAGAGAAAGAGAAGCTGTGAGAGTAAGAGAGAGAGAAAGAGAAGCTGTGAGTGAGAGAGAGAAAAAGAGAAGCTGTGTTTGTGTGAGAGAGAAACTGTGTGTGAGAGAGAAAGAGAAGCTGTGAGTAAGAGGGAGAGAGAGAAACTGTGAGATAGAGAGAGAGAGAAGCTGTGAGTGAGTGAGAGAGAGAAAGAGAAGTTGTGAGTGAGATAGAGAGAGAGAGAAGCTGTGAGGGAGAAAGAGAGAGAGAGAAGTTGTGAGTGAGTGAGAGAGAGGAGAGACGCTGTGAGTGAGAGAGAGAGAAAGAGAAGCTGTGAGTGTGTGAGAGAGAGAAAGAGAAGCTATGAGTGAAAGAAAGAGAGAGAGAAGCTGTGAGTAAGAGGGAGGGAGAGAAGCTGTGAGTTAGAGAGAGAGAGAAGGAGAAGCTGAGAGTGAGAGAGAGAGAGAGAAAGAGAAGCTGAGAGTGAGAGAGGGAGAGAAAAAGAGAAGCTGTTAATGAGAGAGAGAGAAAGAGTAGCTGTGAGTGAGAGAGAGAGAAAGAGAAGCTGTGAGTGGCAGAGAGAGAGAGAGAAAGAGAAGCTGTGAGTGAGAGAGAGAGAAAGCGAATCTGTGAGTAAGAGAGAGAGAGAGAAAGAGAAGCTGTGAGTAAGAGAGAGAGAGAAAGAGAAGCTGTGAGTGAGAGTGAGAGAGAAAGAGCTGTGAGATAGAGAGAGAGAGAAGCTATGCGTGAGAGAGAGAGAAAGAGAAGGTGTGAGTGAGAGAGAGAGAAAGATAAGCTGTGAGTGGGAGAGAGAGAGAGAGAAAGAGAAGCTGTGAGTGAGAGAGAGAGAGAAAGAGAAGCTGTGAGTAAGAGAGAGAGAGAAAGAGAAGCTGTGAGTGAGAGTGAGAGAGAAAGAGCTGTGAGATAGAGAGAGAGAGAGAAGCTATGAGTGTGAGAGAGAGAAAGAGAAGGTGTGAGTGAGAGAGAGAGAGAAGCTGTGAGAGAGAGAGAGAAAGAGAAGCTGTGAGTGAGAGAGAGAAAAAGAGAAGCTGTGAGTGAGAGAGAGAGTGAGAAAAAGAGCTGTGAGTGAGAGATAGAGAATGAGAAGCTGTGAGTGAGAGAGAGAGAAAAAGAGAATGTGTAAGAGAGAGAGAAAGAGAAGCTATGTGTGAGAGAGTGAGAGAGAAAGAGAAGCTGTGAGTGAGAGAGAGAGAGAAAGAGAAGCTGTGAGTGAGCTAGAGAGAAAGAGAAGCTGTGAGTGAGAGAGAGAGAGAAATGAAGTTGTGAGTGAGATAGAGAGAGAAAGAGAAGCTGTGAGTGAGTGAGAGAGAGAGAAGCTGTGAGAGAGTGCGAGAGAGAGAAGCTGTGAGAGAGAGAGAGAAAGAAAGAGAAGCTGTGAGTGAGAGAGAGAGAGAAGCTGTGAGCGAGAGAGATATAAAGAGAAGCTGTGAGTGAGAGAGAGAGAGAGAAGCAGTGAGAGAGAGAGAGAGAAAGAGAAGCTGTGAGTGAGAGAGAGAGAAAGAAAGAAAGAAAGATTAACTGTGAGTGAGAGAGAGAGAGAAAGAGAAGCTGTGAGTGAGAGAGATAAAGAGAAGCTGTGAGTTAGAGAGAGACAGAGAAAGAGAAGCTGTGAGTGAGAGAGAGAGAAAGAGAATATGTGAGTGAGAGAGAGAGAAAGAAAGAGAAGCTGTGAGTGAGAGAGAGAGAGAAAGAGAAGGTGTGAGTGAGAGAGAGAGAGAAGCTGTGTGAGAGAGAGAAGCTGTGTGTGTGTGTGAGAGAAAGAGAAGCTGTGAGTGAGGGAGAGAGAGAAAGAGAAGCTGTGTGTGTGTGAGAGAGAGAGAGAGAAAGAGAAGCTGTGAGTGAGAGATAGAGAAAGAGAAGTTGTGAGTGAGAGAGAGAGAAAGAGAAGCTGTGAGTGAGAGAGAGAGAGAGAAAAATTGAAAATGTGAGTGAGAGAGAGAGAAGCTGTGAGTGATAGAGAGAGAAAAAAAGAAGCTGTGGGTGAGAGAGAGAGAAAGAAGCTGTGAGTGAGAGAGAGAGACAAAGAGAGAAAGAGAAGCTGTGAGTGAGAGAGAGAGAAAGAGAAGCTGTGAGTGAGAGAGAGAAAGAGAAGCTGTGAGTGAGAGAGAGAGAAAGAGAAGCTGTGAGTGGGAGAGAGAGAGAGAGAAAGAGAAGCTGTGAGTGAGAGAGAGAGAGAAAGAGAAGCTGTGAGTAAGAGAAAGAGAGAGAAAGAGATGCTGTGAGTGAGAGTGAGAGAGAAAGAGCTGTGAGATAGAGAGAGAGAAGCTATGAGTGAGAGAGAGAGAAAGAGAAGGTGTGAGTGAGAGAGAGAGAGAGAAGCTGTGAGAGAGAGAGAGAAAGAGAAGCTGTGAGTGAGAGAGAGAGACAATGAGAATCTATGAGTGAGAGTGAGAGAGAGAGAGAAAGAGAAGCTGTGAGAGTAAGAGAGAGAGAAAGAGAAGCTGTGAGTGAGAGAGAGAAAAAGAGAAGCTGTGTGTGTGTGAGAGAGAAGCTGTGTGTGAGAGAGAAAGAGAAGCTGTGAGTAAGAGGGAGAGAGAGAAGCTGTGAGATAGAGAGAGAGAGAAGCTGTGAGTGAGTGAGAGAGAGAAAGAGAAGTTGTGAGTGAGATAGAGAGAGAGAGAAGCTGTGAGGGAGAAAGAGAGAGAGAGAAGTTGTGAGTGAGTGAGAGAGAGGAGAGACGCTGTGAGTGAGAGAGAGAGAAAGAGAAGCTGTGAGTGTGAGAGAGAGAGAAAGAGAAGCTATGAGTGAAAGAGAGAGAGAGAGAAGCTGTGAGTAAGAGCGAGGGAGAGAAGCTGTGAGTTAGAGAGAGAGAGAGAGAAGGAGAAGCTGAGAGTGAGAGAGAGAGAGAGAAAGAGAAGCTGAGAGTGAGAGAGGGAGAGAAAAAGAGAAGCTGTTAATGAGAGAGAGAGAAAGAGTAGCTGTGAGTGAGAGAGAGAGAAAGAGAAGCTGTGAGTGGCAGAGAGAGAGAGAAAGAGAAGCTGTGAGTGAGAGAGAGAGAGAAAGCGAATCTGTGAGTAAGAGAGAGAGAGAAAGAGAAGCTGTGAGTGAGAGTGAGAGAGAAAGAGCTGTGAGATAGAGAGAGAGAGAGAAGCTATGCGTGAGAGAGAGAGAAAGAGAAGGTGTGAGTGAGAGAGAGAGAAAGATAAGCTGTGAGTGGGAGAGAGAGAGAGAGAAAGAGAAGCTGTGAGTGAGAGAGAGAGAGAAAGCGAATCTGTGAGTAAGAGAGAGAGAGAAAGAGAAGATGTGAGTGAGAGTGAGAGAGAAAGAGCTGTGAGATAGAGAGAGAGAGAGAAGCTATGAGTGTGAGAGAGAGAAAGAGAAGGTGTGAGTGAGAGAGAGAGAGAAGCTGAGAGAGAGAGAGAGAAAGAGAAGCTGTGAGTGAGAGAGAGAAAAAGAGAAGCTGTGAGTGAGAGAGAGAGAGTGAGAAAAAGAGCTGTGAGTGAGAGATAGAGAATGAGAAGCTGTGAGTGAGAGAGAGAGAAAAAGAGAATGTGTAAGAGAGAGAGAAAGAGAAGCTATGTGTGAGAGAGTGAGAGAGAAAGAGAAGCTGTGAGTGAGAGAGAGAGAGAAAGAGAAGCTGTGAGTGAGCTAGAGAGAAAGAGAAGCTGTGAGTGAGAGAGAGAGAGAAATGAAGTTGTGAGTGAGATAGAGAGAGAAAGAGAAGCTGTGAGTGAGTGAGAGAGAGAGAAGCTGTGAGAGAGTGCGAGAGAGAGAAGCTGTGAGAGAGAGAGAGAAAGAAAGAGAAGCTGTGAGTGAGAGAGAGAGAGAAGCTGTGAGCGAGAGAGATATAAAGAGAAGCTGTGAGTGAGTGAGAGAGAGAGAGAAGCAGTGAGAGAGAGAGAGAGAAAGAGAAGCTGTGAGTGAGAGAGAGAAAGAAAGAAAGATTAACTGTGAGTGAGAGAGAGAGAGAGAAAGAGAAGCTGTGAGTGAGAGAGATGAAGAGAAGCTGTGAGTTATTGAGAGACAGAGAAAGAGAAGCTGTGAGTGAGAGAGAGAGAAAGAGAATATGTGAGTGAGAGAGAGAGAAAGAAAGAGAAGCTGTGAGTGAGAGAGAGAGAGAAAGAGAAGGTGTGAGTGAGAGAGAGAGAGAGAAGTTGTGTGTGAGAGAGAAGCTGTGTGTGTGTGAGAGAGAAAGAGAAGCTGTGAGTGAGGGAGAGAGAGAAAGAGAAGCTGTGTGTGTGTGTGAGAGAGAGAGAGAGAAAGAGAAGCTGTGAGTGAGAGATAGAGAAAGAGAAGTTGTGAGTGAGAGAGAGAGAGAAAAAGAAGCTGTGTGAGAGAGAGAAAAAAATTGAATCTGTGAGTGAGAGAGAGAGAAGCTGTGAGTGAGAGAGAGAGAGAAAAAGAAGCTGTGGGTGAGAGAGAGAGAAAGAAGCTGTGAGTGAGAGAGAGAGACAGTGAGAGAAAGAGAAGCTGTGAGTGAGAGAGTGAGAGAGAGAGAATGAGAAGCTGTGAGTGAGAGAGAGAGAGAAAGAGAAGCTGTGAGTGAGAGAGAGAAGCTGTGAGTGACAGAGAGAGAAATAGAAGCTGCGAGAGAGAGAGAGAGAAGCTGTGAGTGAAGAGAGAGTGAGAAAGAGAAGCTGTGAGAGAGAGAGAGAGAGAAAGAGAAGCTGTGAGTGAGAGAGAGAGAAAGAGAAGCTGTGAGTGAGTGAGAGAGATATATAGAGAAGCTGTGAGTGAGAGAGAGAGAGAAGCTATGAGTGAGTGAGAGAGAAAGAAGCTGTGAGTGAGAGAGAGAGAGAGAAGCTGTGAGTGACAGAGAGAGAAAGAGAAGCTGTGAGTGAGAGAGAGATAAAGAGAAGCTGTGAGTTAGAGGGAGACAGAGAAAGAGAAGCTGTGAGTGAGAGAGAGAGAGAAGCTGTGAGTGAGAGAGAGAGTAAGAGAAAGAGAAGATGTGAGTGAGAGAGAGAGAGAAAGAGATAATGTGAGTGAGTGAGAGAGAGAGAGAAAGAGAAGCTGTGAGTGAGAGAGAGAGAAAGAGAAGCTGTGAGTGTGTGAGAGAGAGAAAGAGAAGCTATGAGTGCGAGAGAGAGAGAGAGAGAAGCTGTGAGTAAGAGGGAGGGAGAGAAGCTGTGAATTAGAGAGAGAGAGAAGCTGTGAGAGAGTGAGAGAGGTAAAGAGAAGCTGTGAATTAGAGAGAGAAAAAGAGAAGCTGTGAGAGAGACAGAGAGAGAAAGAGAAGCTGAGAGTGAGAGAGAGAGAGAGAAAAAGAGAAGCTGTAAATGAGAGAGAGAGAAAGAGTAGCTGTGAGTGAGAGAGAGAGAAAGAGAAGCTGTGAGTGGGAGAGAGAGAGAGAGAAAGAGAAGCTGTGAGTGAGAGAGAGAGAGAGAAAGAGAATCTGTGAGTAAGAGAGAGAGAGAGAGAGAGAAGATGTGAGTGAGAGAGAGAAAGAGCTGTGAGTGAGAGAGAGAGAAAGAGAAGCTATGAGTGAGAGAGAGAAAGAGAAGGTGTGAGTGAGAGAGAGAGAGAAGCTGTGTGTGAGAGAGAGAAAGAGAAGCTGTGAGTGAGAGAGAGAGAAAGAGAAGCTGTGAGTGGGAGAGAGAGAGAAAGAGAAGCTGTGAGTGAGAGAGAGAGAGAAAGAGAAGCTGTGAGTAAGAGAAAGAGAGAGAAAGAGATGCTGTGAGTGAGAGTGAGAGAGAAAGAGCTGTGAGATAGAGAGAGAGAGAAGCTATGAGTGAGAGAGAGAGAAAGAGAAGGTGTGAGTGAGAGAGAGAGAGAGAAGCTGTGAGAGAGAGAGAGAAAGAGAAGCTGTGAGTGAGAGAGAGAGACAATGAGAATCTATGAGTGAGAGTGAGAGAGAGAGAGAAAGAGAAGCTGTGAGAGTAAGAGAGAGAGAAAGAGAAGCTGTGAGTGAGCGAGAGAAAAAGAGAAGCTGTGTGTGTGTGAGAGAGAAGCTGTGTGTGAGAGGGAAAGAGAAGCTGTGAGTAAGAGGGAGAGAGAGAAGCTGTGAGATAGAGAGAGAGAGAAGCTGTGAGTGAGTGAGAGAGAGAAAGAGAAGTTGTGAGTGAGATAGAGAGAAAGAGAAGCTGTGAGGGAGAAAGAGAGAGAGAGAAGTTGTGAGTGAGTGAGAGAGAGGAGAGACTCTGTGAGTGAGAGAGAGAGAAAGAGAAGCTGTGAGTGTGTGAGAGAGAGAAAGGGAAGCTATGAGTGAAAGAGAGAGAGAGAGGAGCTGTGAGTAAGAGGGAGGGAGAGAAGCTGTGAGTTAGAGAGAGAGAGAAGGAGAAGCTGAGAGTGAGAGAGAGAGAGAGAAAGAGAAGCTGAGAGTGAGAGAGGGAGAGAAAAAGAGAAGCTGTTAATGAGAGAGAGAGAAAGAGTAGCTGTGAGTGAGAGAGAGAGAAAGAGAAGCTGTGAGTGGCAGAGAGAGAGAGAGAAAGAGAAGCTGTGAGTGAGAGAGAGAGAAAGCGAATCTGTGAGTAAGAGAGAGAGAGAGAAAGAGAAGCTGTGAGTAAGAGAGAGAGAGAAAGAGAAGCTGTGAGTGAGAGTGAGAGAGAAAGAGCTGTGAGATAGAGAGAGAGAGAGAAGCTATGCGTGAGAGAGAGAGAAAGAGAAGGTGTGAGTGAGAGAGAGAGAAAGATAAGCTGTGAGTGGGAGAGAGAGAGAGAGAAAGAGAAGCTGTGAGTGAGAGAGAGAGAGAAAGAGAAGCTGTGAGTAAGAGAGAGAGAGAAAGAGAAGCTGTGAGTGAGAGTGAGAGAGAAAGAGCTGTGAGATAGAGAGAGAGAGAGAAGCTATGAGTGTGAGAGAGAGAAAGAGAATGTGTGAGTGAGAGAGAGAGAGAAGCTGTGAGAGAGAGAGAGAAAGAGAAGCTGTGAGTGAGAGAGAGAAAAAGAGAAGCTGTGAGTGAGAGAGAGAGTGAGAAAAAGAGCTGTGAGTGAGAGATAGAGAATGAGAAGCTGTGAGTGAGAGAGAGAGAAAAAGAGAATGTGTAAGAGAGAGAGAAAGAGAAGCTATGTGTGAGAGAGTGAGAGAGAAAGAGAAGCTGTGAGTGAGAGAGAGAGAGAAAGAGAAGCTGTGAGTGAGCTAGAGAGAAAGAGAAGCTGTGAGTGAGAGAGAGAGAGAAATGAAGTTGTGAGTGAGATAGAGAGAGAAAGAGAAGCTGTGAGTGAGTGAGAGAGAGAGAAGCTGTGAGAGAGTGCGAGAGAGAGAAGCTGTGAGAGAGAGAGAGAAAGAAAGAGAAGCTGTGAGTGAGAGAGAGAGAGAAGCTGTGAGCGAGAGAGATATAAAGAGAAGCTGTGAGTGAGAGAGAGAGAGAGAAGCAGTGAGAGAGAGAGAGAGAAAGAGAAGCTGTGAGTGAGAGAGAGAGAAAGAAAGAAAGAAAGATTAACTGTGAGTGAGAGAGAGAGAGAAAGAGAAGCTGTGAGTGAGAGAGATAAAGAGAAGCTGTGAGTTAGAGAGAGACAGAGAAAGAGAAGCTGTGAGTGAGAGAGAGAGAAAGAGAATATGTGAGTGAGAGAGAGAGAAAGAAAGAGAAGCTGTGAGTGAGAGAGAGAGAGAAAGAGAAGGTGTGAGTGAGAGAGAGAGAGAAGCTGTGTGAGAGAGAGAAGCTGTGTGTGTGTGTGAGAGAAAGAGAAGCTGTGAGTGAGGGAGAGAGAGAAAGAGAAGCTGTGTGTGTGTGAGAGAGAGAGAGAGAAAGAGAAGCTGTGAGTGAGAGATAGAGAAAGAGAAGTTGTGAGTGAGAGAGAGAGAAAGAGAAGCTGTGAGTGAGAGAGAGAGAGAGAAAAATTGAAAATGTGAGTGAGAGAGAGAGAAGCTGTGAGTGATAGAGAGAGAAAAAAAGAAGCTGTGGGTGAGAGAGAGAGAAAGAAGCTGTGAGTGAGAGAGAGAGACAAAGAGAGAAAGAGAAGCTGTGAGTGAGAGAGAGAGAAAGAGAAGCTGTGAGTGAGAGAGAGAGAAGCTGTGAGTGAGAGAGAGAGAAATAGAAGCTGCGAGAGAGAGAGAGAGAAGCTGTGAGTGAAGAGAGAGTGAGAAAGAGAAGCTGTGAGAGAGAGAGTGAGAAAGAGAAGCTGTGAGTGAGAGAGAGAGAAAGAGAAGCTGTGAGTGAGTGAGAGAGAGATATAGAGAAGCTGTGAGTGAGAAAGAGAGAGAAGCTATGAGTGAGTGAGAGAGAAAGAAGCTGTGAGTGAGAGAGAGAGAGAAGCTGTGAGTGACAGAGAGAGAAAGAGAAGCTGTGAGTGAGAGAGAGATGAAGAGAAGCTGTGAGTTAGAGGGAGACAGAGAAAGAGAAGCTGTGAGTGAGAGAGAGAGAGAAGCTGTGAGTGAGAGAGAGAGTAAGAGAAAGAGAAGATGTGAGTGAGAGAGAGAGAGAAAGAGATAATGTGAGTGAGTGAGAGAGAGAGAGAAAGAGAAGCTGTGAGTGAGAGAGAGAGAAAGAGAAGCTGTGAGTGTGTGAGAGAGAGAAAGAGAAGCTATGAGTGCGAGAGAGAGAGAGAGAAGCTGTGAGTAAGAGGGAGGGAGAGAAGCTGTGAATTAGAGAGAGAGAGAAGCTGTGAGTGAGTGAGAGAGGTAAAGAGAAGCTGTGATTTAGAGAGAGAAAAAGAGAAGCTGTGAGAGAGAGAGAGAGAGAAAGAGAAGCTGAGAGTGAGAGAGAGAGAGAAAAAGAGAAGCTGTAAATGAGAGAGAGAGAAAGAGTAGCTGTGAGTGAGAGAGAGAGAAAGAGAAGCTGTGAGTGGGAGAGAGAGAGAGAGAAAGAGAAGCTGTGAGTGAGAGAGAGAGAGAAAGAGAATCTGTGAGTAAGAGAGAGAGAGAGAGAAAGAGAAGATGTGAGTGAGAGAGAGAGCTGTGAGTGAGAGAGAGAGAAAGAGAAGCTATGAGTGAGAGAGAGAGAAAGAGAAGGCGTGAGTGAGAGAGAGAGAGAAGCTGTGTGTGAGAGAGAGAAAGAGAAGCTGTGAGTGAGAGAGAGAGAAAGAGAAGCTGTGAGTGGGAGAGAGAGAGAGAGAAAGAGAAGCTGTGAGTGAGAGAGAGAGAGAAAGAGAAGCTGTGAGTAAGAGAAAGAGAGAGAAAGAGATGCTGTGAGTGAGAGTGAGAGAGAAAGAGCTGTGAGATAGAGAGAGAGAAGCTATGAGTGAGAGAGAGAGAAAGAGAAGGTGTGAGTGAGAGAGAGAGAGAGAAGCTGTGAGAGAGAGAGAGAAAGAGAAGCTGTGAGTGAGAGAGAGAGACAATGAGAATCTATGAGTGAGAGTGAGAGAGAGAGAGAAAGAGAAGCTGTGAGAGTAAGAGAGAGAGAAAGAGAAGTTGTGAGTGAGAGAGAGAAAAAGAGAAGCTGTGTGTGTGTGAGAGAGAAGCTGTGTGTGAGAGAGAAAGAGAAGCTGTGAGTAAGAGGGAGAGAGAGAAGCTGTGAGATAGAGAGAGAGAGAAGCTGTGAGTGAGTGAGAGAGAGAAAGAGAAGTTGTGAGTGAGATAGAGAGAGAGAGAAGCTGTGAGGGAGAAAGAGAGAGAGAGAAGTTGTGAGTGAGTGAGAGAGAGGAGAGACGCTGTGAGTGAGAGAGAGAGAAAGAGAAGCTGTGAGTGTGAGAGAGAGAGAAAGAGAAGCTATGAGTGAAAGAGAGAGAGAGAGAAGCTGTGAGTAAGAGCGAGGGAGAGAAGCTGTGAGTTAGAGAGAGAGAGAGAGAAGGAGAAGCTGAGAGTGAGAGAGAGAGAGAGAAAGAGAAGCTGAGAGTGAGAGAGGGAGAGAAAAAGAGAAGCTGTTAATGAGAGAGAGAGAAAGAGTAGCTGTGAGTGAGAGAGAGAGAAAGAGAAGCTGTGAGTGGCAGAGAGAGAGAGAAAGAGAAGCTGTGAGTGAGAGAGAGAGAGAAAGCGAATCTGTGAGTAAGAGAGAGAGAGAAAGAGAAGCTGTGAGTGAGAGTGAGAGAGAAAGAGCTGTGAGATAGAGAGAGAGAGAGAAGCTATGCGTGAGAGAGAGAGAAAGAGAAGGTGTGAGTGAGAGAGAGAGAAAGATAAGCTGTGAGTGGGAGAGAGAGAGAGAAAGAGAAGCTGTGAGTGAGAGAGAGAGAGAAAGCGAATCTGTGAGTAAGAGAGAGAGAGAAAGAGAAGATGTGAGTGAGAGTGAGAGAGAAAGAGCTGTGAGATAGAGAGAGAGAGAGAAGCTATGAGTGTGAGAGAGAGAAAGAGAAGGTGTGAGTGAGAGAGAGAGAGAAGCTGAGAGAGAGAGAGAGAAAGAGAAGCTGTGAGTGAGAGAGAGAAAAAGAGAAGCTGTGAGTGAGAGAGAGAGAGTGAGAAAAAGAGCTGTGAGTGAGAGATAGAGAATGAGAAGCTGTGAGTGAGAGAGAGAGAAAAAGAGAATGTGTAAGAGAGAGAGAAAGAGAAGCTATGTGTGAGAGAGTGAGAGAGAAAGAGAAGCTGTGAGTGAGAGAGAGAGAGAAAGAGAAGCTGTGAGTGAGCTAGAGAGAAAGAGAAGCTGTGAGTGAGAGAGAGAGAGAAATGAAGTTGTGAGTGAGATAGAGAGAGAAAGAGAAGCTGTGAGTGAGTGAGAGAGAGAGAAGCTGTGAGAGAGTGCGAGAGAGAGAAGCTGTGAGAGAGAGAGAGAAAGAAAGAGAAGCTGTGAGTGAGAGAGAGAGAAAAGCTGTGAGCGAGAGAGATATAAAGAGAAGCTGTGAGTGAGTGAGAGAGAGAGAGAAGCAGTGAGAGAGAGAGAGAGAAAGAGAAGCTGTGAGTGAGAGAGAGAGAAAGAAAGAAAGAAAGATTAACTGTGAGTGAGAGAGAGAGAGAAAGAGAAGCTGTGAGTGAGAGAGATAAAGAGAAGCTGTGTTAGAGAGAGAGAAAGAGAAGCTGTGAGTGAGAGAGAGAGAAAGAGAATATGTGAGTGAGAGAGAGAGAAAGAAAGATAAGCTGTGAGTGAGAGAGAGAGAGAAAGAGAAGGTGTGAGTGAGAGAGAGAGAGAGAAGCTGTGAGTGAGGGAGAGAGAGAAAGAGAAGCTGTGTGTGTGTGAGAGAGAGAGAGAGAAAGAGAAGCTGTGAGTGAGAGATAGAGAAAGAGAAGTTGTGAGTGAGAGAGAGAGAAAGAGAAGCTGTGAGTGAGAGAGAGAGAGAGAAAAATTGAAAATGTGAGTGAGAGAGAGAGAAGCTGTGAGTGAGAGAGAGAGAAAAAAAGAAGCTGTGGGTGAGAGAGAGAGAAAGAAGCTGTGAGTGAGAGAGAGAGACAAAGAGAGAAAGAGAAGCTGTAAGTGAGAGAGAGAGAAAGAGAAGCTGTGAGTGAGAGAGAGAGAAGCTGTGAGTGAGAGAGAGAGAAATAGAAGCTGCGAGAGAGAGAGAGAGAAGCTGTGAGTGAAGAGAGAGTGAGAAAGAGAAGCTGTGAGAGAGAGAGTGAGAAAGAGAAGCTGTGAGTGAGAGAGAGAGAAAGAGAAGCTGTGAGTGAGTGAGAGAGAGATATAGAGAAGCTGTGAGTGAGAGAGAGAGAGAAGCTATGAGTGAGTGAGAGAGAAAGAAGCTGTGAGTGAGAGAGAGAGAGAAGCTGTGAGTGACAGAGAGAGAAAGAGAAGCTGTGAGTGAGAGAGAGATAAAGAGAAGCTGTGAGTTAGAGGGAGACAGAGAAAGAGAAGCTGTGAGTGAGAGAGACAGAGAGAAGCTGTGAGTGAGAGAGAGAGTAAGAGAAAGAGAAGATGTGAGTGAGAGAGAGAGAGAAAGAGATAATGTGAGTGAGTGAGAGAGAGAGAGAAAGAGAAGCTGTGAGTGAGAGAGAGAGAAAGAGAAGCTGTGAGTGTGTGTGAGAGAGAAAGAGAAGCTATGAGTGCGAGAGAGAGAGAGAGAAGCTGTGAGTAAGAGGGAGGGAGAGAAGCTGTGAGTGGCAGAGAGAGAGAGAAAGAGAAGCTGTGAGTGAGAGAGAGAGAGAAAGCGAATCTGTGAGTAAGAGAGAGAGAGAAAGAGAAGCTGTGAGTGAGAGTGAGAGAGAAAGAGCTGTGAGATAGAGAGAGAGAGAGAAGCTATGCGTGAGAGAGAGAGAAAGAGAAGGTGTGAGTGAGAGAGAGAGAAAGATAAGCTGTGAGTGGGAGAGAGAGAGAGAGAAAGAGAAGCTGTGAGTGAGAGAGAGAGAATGCGAATCTGTGAGTAAGAGAGAGAGAGAAAGAGAAGCTGTGAGTGAGAGTGAGAGAGAAAGAGCTGTGAGATAGAGAGAGAGAGAAGCTATGAGTGTGAGAGAGAGAAAGAGAAGGTGTGAGTGAGAGAGAGAGAGAAGCTGAGAGAGAGAGAGAGAAAGAGAAGCTGTGAGTGAGAGAGAGAAAAAGAGAAGCTGTGAGTGAGAGAGAGAGAGTGAGAAAAAGAGCTGTGAGTGAGAGATAGAGAATGAGAAGCTGTGAGTGAGAGAGAGAGAAAAAGAGAATGTGTAAGAGAGAGAGAAAGAGAAGCTATGTGTGAGAGAGTGAGAGAGAAAGAGAAGCTGTGAGTGAGAGAGAGAGAGAAAGAGAAGCTGTGAGTGAGCTAGAGAGAAAGAGAAGCTGTGAGTGAGAGAGAGAGAGAAATGAAGTTGTGAGTGAGATAGAGAGAGAAAGAGAAGCTGTGAGTGAGTGAGAGAGAGAGAAGCTGTGAGAGAGTGCGAGAGAGAGAAGCTGTGAGAGAGAGAGAGAAAGAAAGAGAAGCTGTGAGTGAGAGAGAGAGAGAAGCTGTGAGCGAGAGAGATATAAAGAGAAGCTGTGAGTGAGTGAGAGAGAGAGAGAAGCAGTGAGAGAGAGAGAGAGAAAGAGAAGCTGTGAGTGAGAGAGAGAGAAAGAAAGAAAGATTAACTGTGAGTGAGAGAGAGAGAGAAAGAGAAGCTGTGAGTGAGAGAGATAAAGAGAAGCTGTGTTAGAGAGAGACAGAGAAAGAGAAGCTGTGAGTGAGAGAGAGAGAAAGAGAATATGTGAGTGAGAGAGAGAGAAAGAAAGATAAGCTGTAAGTGAGAGAGAGAGAGAAAGAGAAGGTGTGAGTGAGAGAGAGAGAGAGAAGCTGTGTGAGAGAGAGAAGCTGTGTGTGTGTGTGAGAGAAAGAGAAGCTGTGAGTGAGGGAGAGAGAGAAAGAGAAGCTGTGTGTGTGAGAGAGAGAGAGAGAGAAAGAGAAGCTGTGAGTGAGAGAGAGAAAGAGAAGTTGTGAGTGAGAGAGAGAGAAAGAGAAGCTGTGAGTGAGAGAGAGAGAGAAAAATTGAAAATGTGAGTGAGAGAGAGAGAAGCTGTGAGTGAGAGAGAGAGAAAAAAAGAAGCTGTGGGTGAGAGAGAGAGAAAGAAGCTGTGAGTGAGAGAGAGAGACAAAGAGAGAAAGAGAAGCTGTAAGTGAGAGAGAGAGAAAGAGAAGCTGTGAGTGAGAGAGAGAGAAGCTGTGAGTGAGAGAGAGAGAAATAGAAGCTGCGAGAGAGAGAGAGAGAAGCTGTGAGTGAAGAGAGAGTGAGAAAGAGAAGCTGTGAGAGAGAGAGTGAGAAAGAGAAGCTGTGAGTGAGAGAGAGAGAAAGAGAAGCTGTGAGTGAGTGAGAGAGAGATATAGAGAAGCTGTGAGTGAGAGAGAGAGAGAAGCTATGAGTGAGTGAGAGAGAAAGAAGCTGTGAGTGAGAGAGAGAGAGAAGCTGTGAGTGACAGAGAGAGAAAGAGAAGCTGTGAGTGAGAGAGAGATAAAGAGAAGCTGTGAGTTAGAGGGAGACAGAGAAAGAGAAGCTGTGAGTGAGAGAGACAGAGAGAAGCTGTGAGTGAGAGAGAGAGTAAGAGAAAGAGAAGATGTGAGTGAGAGAGAGAGAGAAAGAGATAATGTGAGTGAGTGAGAGAGAGAGAGAGAGAAGCTGTGAGTGAGAGAGAGAGAAAGAGAAGCTGTGAGTGTGTGTGAGAGAGAAAGAGAAGCTATGAGTGCGAGAGAGAGAGAGAGAGAAGCTGTGAGTAAGAGGGAGGGAGAGAAGCTGTGAGTTAGAGAGAGAGAGAAGCTGTGAGTGAGTGAGAGAGGTAAAGAGAAGCTGTGAGTTAGAGAGAGAAAAAGAGAAGCTGTGAGAGAGAGAGAGAGAAAAAGAGAAGCTGAGAGTGAAAGAGAGATAGAAAAAGAGAAGCTGTAAATGAGAGAGAGAGAAAGAGTAGCTGTGAGTGAGAGAGAGAGAAAGAGAAGCTGTGAGAGGGAGAGAGAGAGAGAGAAAAAGAAGCTGTGAGTGAGAGAGAGAGAAAGAAAGAGAATCTGTGAGTAAGAGAGAGAGAGAGAAAGAGAAGATGTGAGTGAGAGAGAGAGAGAAAGAGCTGTGAGTGAGAGAGAGAGAAAGAGAAGCTATGAGTGAGAGAGAGAGAAAGAGAAGGTGTGAGTGAGAGAGAGAGAGAAGCTGTGTGTGAGAGAGAGAAAGAGAAGCTGTGAGTGAGAGAGAGAGAAAGAGAAGCTGTGAGTGGGAGAGGGAGAGAGAGAAAGAGAAGCTGTGAGTGAGAGAGAGAGAGAAAGAGAAGCTGTGAGTAAGAGAAAGAGAGAGAAAGAGATGCTGTGAGTGAGAGTGAGAGAGAAAGAGCTGAGAGATAGAGAGAGAGAGAAGCTATGAGTGAGAGAGAGAGAAAGAGAAGGTGTGAGTGAGAGAGAGAGACAATGAGAATCTATGAGTGAGAGAGAGAGAGAGAGAGAAAGAGAAGCTGTGAGAGTAAGAGAGAGAGAAAGAGAAGCTGTGAGTGAGAGAGAGAAAAAGAGAAGCTGTGTTTGTGTGAGAGAGAAACTGTGTGTGAGAGAGAAAGAGAAGCTGTGAGTAAGAGGGAGAGAGAGAAACTGTGAGATAGAGAGAGAGAGAAGCTGTGAGTGAGTGAGAGAGAGAAAGAGAAGTTGTGAGTGAGATAGAGAGAGAGAGAAGCTGTGAGGGAGAAAGAGAGAGAGAGAAGTTGTGAGTGAGTGAGAGAGAGGAGAGACGCTGTGAGTGAGAGAGAGAGAAAGAGAAGCTGTGAGTGTGAGAGAGAGAGAAAGAGAAGCTATGAGTGAAAGAAAGAGAGAGAGAAGCTGTGAGTAAGAGGGAGGGAGAGAAGCTGTGAGTTAGAGAGAGAGAGAAGGAGAAGCTGAGAGTGAGAGAGAGAGAGAGAAAGAGAAGCTGAGAGTGAGAGAGGGAGAGAAAAAGAGAAGCTGTTAATGAGAGAGAGAGAAAGAGTAGCTGTGAGTGAGAGAGAGAGAAAGAGAAGCTGTGAGTGGCAGAGAGAGAGAGAGAAAGAGAAGCTGTGAGTGAGAGAGAGAGAGAAAGCGAATCTGTGAGTAAGAGAGAGAGAGAGAAAGAGAAGCTGTGAGTGAGAGTGAGAGAGAAAGAGCTGTGAGATAGAGAGAGAGAGAAGCTATGCGTGAGAGAGAGAGAAAGAGAAGGTGTGAGTGAGAGAGAGAGAAAGATAAGCTGTGAGTGGGAGAGAGAGAGAGAAAGAGAAGCTGTGAGTGAGAGAGAGAGAGAAAGAGAAGCTGTGAGTAAGAGAGAGAGAGAAAGAGAAGCTGTGAGTGAGAGTGAGAGAGAAAGAGCTGTGAGATAGAGAGAGAGAGAAGCTATGAGTGTGATAGAGAGAAAGAGAAGGTGTGAGTGAGAGAGAGAGAGAAGCTGTGAGAGAGAGAGAGAAAGAGAAGCTGTGAGTGAGAGAGAGAAAAAGAGAAGCTGTGAGTGAGAGAGAGAGAGTGAGAAAAAGAGCTGTGAGTGAGAGATAGAGAATGAGAAGCTGTGAGTGAGAGAGAGAGAAAAAGAGAATGTGTAAGAGAGAGAGAAAGAGAAGCTATGTGTGAGAGAGTGAGAGAGAAAGAGAAGCTGTGAGTGAGAGAGAGAGAGAAAGAGAAGCTGTGAGTGAGCTAGAGAGAAAGAGAAGCTGTGAGTGAGAGAGAGAGAGAAATGAAGTTGTGAGTGAGATAGAGAGAGAAAGAGAAGCTGTGAGTGAGTGAGAGAGAGAGAAGCTGTGAGAGAGTGCGAGAGAGAGAAGCTGTGAGAGAGAGAGAGAAAGAAAGAGAAGCTGTGAGTGAGAGAGAGAGAGAAGCTGTGAGCGAGAGAGATATAAAGAGAAGCTGTGAGTGAGAGAGAGAGAGAGAGAGAAGCAGTGAGAGAGAGAGAGAGAAAGAGAAGCTGTGAGTGAGAGAGAAAGAAAGAAAGAAAGATTAACTGTGAGTGAGAGAGAGAGAGAAAGAGAAGCTGTGAGTGAGATAGATAAAGAGAAGCTGTGAGTTAGAGAGAGACAGAGAAAGAGAAGCTGTGAGTGAGAGAGAGAGAAAGAGAATATGTGAGTGAGAGAGAGAGAAAGAAAGAGAAGCTGTGAGTGAGAGAGAGAGAGAAAGAGAAGGTGTGAGTGAGAGAGAGAGAGAGAAGCTGTGTGAGAGAGAGAAGCTGTGTGTGTGTGTGAGAGAAAGAGAAGCTGTGAGTGAGGGAGAGAGAGAAAGAGAAGCTGTGTGTGTGTGAGAGAGAGAGAGAGAAAGAGAAGCTGTGAGTGAGAGATAGAGAAAGAGAAGTTGTGAGTGAGAGAGAGAGAAAGAGAAGCTGTGAGTGAGAGAGAGAGAGAGAAAAATTGAAAATGTGAGTGAGAGAGAGAGAAGCTGTGAGTGAGAGAGAGAGAAAAAAAGAAGCTGTGGGTGAGAGAGAGAGAAAGAAGCTGTGAGTGAGAGAGAGACAAAGAGAGAAAGAGAAGCTGTGAGTGAGAGAGAGAGAAAGAGAAGCTGTGAGTGAGAGAGAGAGAAGCTGTGAGTGAGAGAGAGAGAAATAGAAGCTGCGAGAGAGAGAGAGAGAAGCTGTGAGTGAAGAGAGAGTGAGAAAGAGAAGCTGTGAGAGAGAGAGTGAGAAAGAGAAGCTGCGAGTGAGAGAGAGAGAAAGAGAAGCTGTGAGTGAGTGAGAGAGAGATATAGAGAAGCTGTGAGTGAGAGAGAGAGAGAAGCTATGAGTGAGTGAGAGAGAAAGAAGCTGTGAGTGAGAGAGAGAGAGAAGCTGTGAGTGACAGAGAGAGAAAGAGAAGCTGTGAGTGAGAGAGAGATAAAGAGAAGCTGTGAGTTAGAGGGAGACAGAGAAAGAGAAGCTGTGAGTGAGAGAGACAGAGAGAAGCTGTGAGTGAGAGAGAGAGTAAGAGAAAGAGAAGATGTGAGTGAGAGAGAGAGAGAAAGAGATAATGTGAGTGAGTGAGAGAGAGAGAGAAAGAGAAGCTTTGAGTGAGAGAGAGAGAAAGAGAAGCTGTGAGTGTGTGAGAGAGAGAAAGAGAAGCTATGAGTGCGAGAGAGAGAGAGAGAAGCTGTGAGTAAGAGGGAGGGAGAGAAGCTGTGAGTTAGAGAGAGAGAGAAGCTGTGAGTGAGTGAGAGAGGTAAAGAGAAGCTGTGAGTTAGAGAGAGAAAAAGAGAAGCTGTGAGAGAGAGAGAGAGAAAAAGAGAAGCTGAGAGTGAGAGAGAGAGAAAAAAAGAGAAGCTGTAAATGAGAGAGAGAGAAAGAGTAGCTGTGAGTGAGACAGAGAGAAAGAGAAGCTGTGAGTGAGAGAGAGAGAAAGAGAAGCTGTGAGTGAGAGAGAGAGAAAGAGAATCTGTGAGTAAGAGAGAGAGAGAGAGAGAGAAGATGTGAGTGAGAGAGAGAGAGAAAGAGCTGTGAGTGAGAGAGAGAGAAAGAGAAGCTTTGAGTGAGAGAGAGAGAAAGAGAAGCTGTGAGTGAGAGAGAGAGAGAAGCTGTGAGTGAAGAGAGAGTGAGAAAGAGAAGCTGTGAGAGAGAGAGAGAGAAAGAGAAGCTGTGAGTGAGAGAGAGAGAAAGAGAAGCTGTGAGTGAGTGAGAGAGAGATATAGAGAAGCTGTGAGTGAGAGAGAGAGAGAAGCTATGAGTGAGTGAGAGAGAAAGAAGCTGTGAGTGAGAGAGAGAGAAGCTGTGAGTGACAGAGAGAGAAAGAGAAGCTGTGAGTGAGAGAGAGATAAAGAGAAGCTGTGAGTTAGAGGGAGACAGAGAAAGAGAAGCTGTGAGTGAGAGAGAGAGAGAAGCTGTGAGTGAGAGAGAGAGTAAGAGAAAGAGAAGATGTGAGTGAGAGAGAGAGAGAAAGAGATAATGTGAGTGAGTGAGAGAGAGAGAGAAAGAGAAGCTGTGAGTGAGAGAGAGAGAAAGAGAAGCTGTGAGTGTGTGAGAGAGAGAAAGAGAAGCTATGAGTGCGAGAGAGAGAGAGAAGCTGTGAGTAAGAGGGAGGGAGAGAAGCTGTGAATTAGAGAGAGAGAAGCTGTGAGTGAGTGAGAGAGGTAAAGTGAAGCTGTGATTTAGAGAGAGAAAAAGAGAAGCTGTGAGAGAGACAGAGAGAGAAAGAGAAGCTGAGAGTGAGAGAGAGAGAGAGAAAAAGAGAAGCTGTAAATGAGAGAGAGAGAAAGAGTAGCTGTGAGTGAGAGAGAGAGAAAGAGAAGCTGTGAGTGGGAGAGAGAGAGAAAGAGAAGCTGTGAGTGAGAGAGAGAGAGAAAGAGAATCTGTGAGTAAGAGAGAGAGAGAGAAAGAGAAGATGTGAGTGAGAGAGAGAGAAAGAGCTGTGAGTGAGAGAGAGAGAAAGAGAAGCTATGAGTGAGAGAGAGAGAAAGAGAAGGTGTGAGTGAGAGAGAGAGAGAAGCTGTGTGTGAGAGAGAGAAAGAGAAGCTGTGAGTGAGAGAGAGAGAAAGAGAAGCTGTGAGTGGGAGAGAGAGAGAGAAAGAGAAGCTGTGAGTGAGAGAGAGAGAGAAAGAGAAGCTGTGAGTAAGAGAAAGAGAGAGAAAGAGATGCTGTGAGTGAGAGTGAAAGAGAAAGAGCTGTGAGATAGGGAGAGAGAAGCTATGAGTGAGAGAGAGAGAAAGAGAAGGTGTGAGTGAGAGAGAGAGAGAAGCTGTGAGAGAGAGAGAGAAAGAGAAGCTGTGAGTGAGAGAGAGAGACAATGAGAATCTGTGAGTGAGAGTGAGAGAGAGAGAGAAAGAGAAGCTGTGAGAGTAAGAGAGAGAGAAAGAGAAGCTGTGAGTGAGACAGAGAAAAAGAGAAGCTGTGTGTGTGAGAGAGAGAAGCTGTGTGTGAGAGAGAAAGAGAAGCTGTGAGTAAGAGGGAGAGAGAGAAGCTGTGAGAGTGCGAGAGAGAGAAGCTGTGAGTGAGTGAGAGAGAGAAAGAGAAGTTGTGAGTGAGATAGAGAGAGAGAGAAGCTGTGAGGGAGAAAGAGAGAGAGAGAAGTTGTGAGTGAGTGAGAGAGAGGAGAGACGCTGTGAGTGAGAGAGAGAGAAAGAGAAGCTGTGAGTGTGAGAGAGAGAGAAAGAGAAGCTATGAGTGAAAGAGAGAGAGAGAAGCTGTGAGTAAGAGGGAGGGAGAGAAGCTGTGAGTTAGAGAGAGAGAGAAAGAGAAGCTGAGAGTGAGAGAGAGAGAGAGAAAGAGAAGCTGAGAGTGAGAGAGAGAGAAAAAGAGAAGCTGTTAATGAGAGAGAGAGAAAGAGTAGCTGTGAGTGAGAGAGAGAGAAAGAGAAGCTGTGAGTGGCAGAGAGAGAGAGAGAAAGAGAAGCTGTGAGTGAGAGAGAGAGAGAAAGCGAATCTGTGAGTAAGAGAGAGAGAGAGAAAGAGAAGCTGTGAGTGAGAGTGAGAGAGAAAGAGCTGTGAGATAGAGAGAGAGAAGCTATGCGTGAGAGAGAGAGAAAGAGAAGGTGTGAGTGAGAGAGAGAGAAAGATAAGCTGTGAGTGGGAGAGAGAGAGAGAGAAAGAGAAGCTGTGAGTGAGAGAGAGAGAGAAAGAGAAGCTGTGAGTAAGAGAGAGAGAGAAAGAGAAGCTGTGAGTGAGAGTGAGAGAGAAAGAGCTGTGAGATAGAGAGAGAGAGAAGCTATGAGTGAGAGAGAGAGAAAGAGAAGGTGTGAGTGAGAGAGAGAGAGAAGCTGTGAGAGAGAGAGAGAAAGAGAAGCTGTGAGTGAGAGAGAGAAAAAGAGAAGCTGTGAGTGAGAGAGAGAGAAAGAGAAGCTGTGAGTGAGTGAGAGAGAGATATAGAGAAGCTGTGAGTGAGAGAGAGAGAGAAGCTATGAGTGAGTGAGAGAGAAAGAAGCTGTGAGTGAGAGAGAGAGAAGCTGTGAGTGACAGAGAGAGAAAGAGAAGCTGTGAGTGAGAGAGAGATAAAGAGAAGCTGTGAGTTAGAGGGAGACAGAGAAAGAGAAGCTGTGAGTGAGAGAGAGAGAGAAGCTGTGAGTGAGAGAGAGAGTAAGAGAAAGAGAAGATGTGAGTGAGAGAGAGAGAGAAAGAGATAATGTGAGTGAGTGAGAGAGAGAGAAAGAGAAGCTGTGAGTGAGAGAGAGAGAAAGAGAAGCTGTGAGTGTGTGAGAGAGAGAAAGAGAAGCTATGAGTGCGAGAGAGAGAGAGAAGCTGTGAGTAAGAGGGAGGGAGAGAAGCTGTGAATTAGAGAGAGAGAAGCTGTGAGTGAGTGAGAGAGGTAAAGTGAAGCTGTGATTTAGAGAGAGAAAAAGAGAAGCTGTGAGAGAGACAGAGAGAGAAAGAGAAGCTGAGAGTGAGAGAGAGAGAGAGAAAAAGAGAAGCTGTAAATGAGAGAGAGAGAAAGAGTAGCTGTGAGTGAGAGAGAGAGAAAGAGAAGCTGTGAGTGGGAGAGAGAGAGAAAGAGAAGCTGTGACTGAGAGAGAGAGAGAAAGAGAATCTGTGAGTAAGAGAGAGAGAGAGAAAGAGAAGATGTGAGTGAGAGAGAGAGAAAGAGCTGTGAGTGAGAGAGAGAGAAAGAGAAGCTATGAGTGAGAGAGAGAGAAAGAGAAGGTGTGAGTGAGAGAGAGAGAGAAGCTGTGTGAGAGAGAGAGAAAGAGAAGCTGTGAGTGAGAGAGAGAGAAAGAGAAGCTGTGAGTGGGAGAGAGAGAGAGAAAGAGAAGCTGTGAGTGAGAGAGAGAGAGAAAGAGAAGCTGTGAGTAAGAGAAAGAGAGAGAAAGAGATGCTGTGAGTGAGAGTGAGAGAGAAAGAGCTGTGAGATAGGGAGAGAGAAGCTATGAGTGAGAGAGAGAGAAAGAGAAGGTGTGAGTGAGAGAGAGAGAGAGAAGCTGTGAGAGAGAGAGAGAAAGAGAAGCTGTGAGTGAGAGAGAGAGACAATGAGAATCTGTGAGTGAGAGTGAGAGAGAGAGAGAAAGAGAAGCTGTGAGAGTAAGAGAGAGAGAAAGAGAAGCTGTGAGTGAGACAGAGAAAAAGAGAAGCTGTGTGTGTGTGAGAGAGAAGCTGTGTGTGAGAGAGAAAGAGAAGCTGTGAGTAAGAGGGAGAGAGAGAAGCTGTGAGATAGAGAGAGAGAGAAGCTGTGAGTGAGTGAGAGAGAGAAAGAGAAGTTGTGAGTGAGATAGAGAGAGAGAGAAGCTGTGAGGGAGAAAGAGAGAGAGAGAAGTTGTGAGTAAGTGAGAGAGAGGAGAGACGCTGTGAGTGAGAGAGAGAGAAAGAGAAGCTGTGAGTGTGAGAGAGAGAGAAAGAGAAGCTATGAGTGAAAGAGAGAGAGAGAGAAGCTGTGAGTAAGAGGGAGGGAGAGAAGCTGTGAGTTAGAGAGAGAGAGAAAGAGAAGCTGAGAGTGAGAGAGAGAGAGAAAGAGAAGCTGAGAGTGAGAGAGAGAGAAAAAGAGAAGCTGTTAATGAGAGAGAGAGAAAGAGTAGCTGTGAGTGAGAGAGAGAGAAAGAGAAGCTGTGAGTGGCAGAGAGAGAGAGAAAGAGAAGCTGTGAGTGAGAGAGAGAGAGAAAGCGAATCTGTGAGTAAGAGAGAGAGAGAGAAAGAGAAGCTGTGAGTGAGAGTGAGAGAGAAAGAGCTGTGAGATAGAGAGAGAGAGAGAAGCTATGCGTGAGAGAGAGAAAGAGAAGGTGTGAGTGAGAGAGAGAGAAAGATAAGCTGTGAGTGGGAGAGAGAGAGAGAGAAAGAGAAGCTGTGAGTGAGAGAGAGAGAGAGAGAGAAGCTGTGAGTAAGAGAGAGAGAGAAAGAGAAGCTGTGAGTGAGAGTGAGAGAGAAAGAGCTGTGAGATAGAGAGAGAGAGAGAAGCTATGAGTGAGAGAGAGAGAAAGAGAAGGTGTGAGTGAGAGAGAGAGAGAAGCTGTGAGAGAGAGAGAAAGAGAAGCTGTGAGTGAGAGAGAGAAAAAGAGAAGCTGTGAGTGAGAGAGAGAGAGTGAGAAAAAGAGCTGTGAGTGAGAGATAGAGAATGAGAAGCTGTGAGTGAGAGAGAGAGAAAAAGAGAATGTGTAAGAGAGAGAAAGAGAAGCTATGTGTGAGAGAGTGAGAGAGAAAGAGAAGCTGTGAGTGAGAGAGAGAGAGAAAGAGAAGCTGTGAGTGAGCTAGAGAGAAAGAGAAGCTGTAAGTGAGAGAGAGAGAAATGAAGTTGTGAGTGAGATAGAGAGAGAAAGAGAAGCTGTGAGTGAGTGAGAGAGAGAGAAGCTGTGAGAGAGTGCGAGAGAGAGAAGCTGTGAGAGAGAGAGAGAAAGAAAGAGAAGCTGTGAGTGAGAGAGAGAGAGAAGCTGTGAGCGAGAGAGATATAAAGAGAAGCTGTGAGTGAGAGAGAGAGAGAGAGAAGCAGTGAGAGAGAGAGAGAGATAGAGAAGCTGTGAGTGAGAGAGAGAGAAAGAAAGAAAGAAAGATTAACTGTGAGTGAGAGAGAGAGAGAAAGAGAAGCTGTGAGTGAGAGAGATAAAGAGAAGCTGTGAGTTAGAGAGAGATAGAGAGAGAGAAGCTGTGTGAGAGAGAGAAGCTGTGTGTGTGTGTGAGAGAAAGAGAAGCTGTGAGTGAGGAAGAGAGAGAAAGAGAAGCTGTGTGTGTGAGAGAGAGAGAGAGAGAGAAAGAGAAGCTGTGAGTGAGAGATAGAGAAAGAGAAGTTGTGAGTGAGAGAGAGAGAAAGAGAAGCTGTGGGTGAGAGAGAGAGAAAAAAAGAAGCTGTGGGTGAGAGAGAGAGAAAGAAGCTGTGAGTGAGAGAGAGAGAGACAAAGAGAGAAAGAGAAGCTGTGAGTGAGAGAGAGAGAGAAAGAGAAGCTGTGAGTGAGAGAGAGAGAAGCTGTGAGTGAGAGAGAGAGAAATAGAAGCTGCGAGAGAGAGAAGCTGTGAGTGAAGAGAGAGTGAGAAAGAGAAGCTGTGAGAGAGAGAGTGAGAAAGAGAAGCTGTGAGTGAGAGAGAGAGAAAGAGAAGCTGTGAGTGAGTGAGAGAGAGATATAGAGAAGCTGTGAGTGAGAGAGAGAGAGAAGCTATGAGTGAGAGAGAGAGAGAAGCTGTGAGTGAGAGAGAAAGAGAAGCTGTGAGTGACAGAGAGAGAAAGAGAAGCTGTGAGTTAGAGGGAGACAGAGAAAGAGAAGCTGTGAGTGAGAGAGACAGAGAGAAGCTGTGAGTGAGAGAGAGAGTAAGAGAAAGAGAAGATGTGAGTGAGAGAGAGAGAGAAAGAGATAATGTGAGTGAGTGAGAGAGAGAGAAAGAGAAGCTGTGAGTGAGAGAGAGAGAAAGAGAAGCTGTGAGTGTGTGTGTGAGAGAAAGAGAAGCTATGAGTGCGAGAGAGAGAAGCTGTGAGTAAGAGGGAGGGAGAGAAACTGTGAGTTAGAGAGAGAGAGAAGCTGTGAGTGAGTGAGAGAGGTAAAGAGAAGCTGTGAGTTAGAGAGAGAAAAAGAGAAGCTGTGAGAGAGAGAGAGAGAAAAAGAGAAGCTGAGAGTGAGAGAGAGAGAGAAAAAGAGAAGCTGTAAATGAGAGAGAGAGAAAGAGTAGCTGTGAGTGAGAGAGAGAGAAAGAGAAGCTGTGAGTGGGAGAGAGAGAGAGAGAGAAAGAGAAGCTGTGAGTGAGAGAGAGAACGAGAATCTGTGAGTAAGAGAGAGAGAGAGAAAGAGAAGATGTGAGTGAGAGAGAGAGAGAAAGAGCTGTGAGTGAGAGAGAGAGAAAGAGAAGCTGTGAGTGAGAGAGAGAGAAAGAGAAGGTGTGAGTGAGAGAGAGAGAGAAGCTGTGTGAGAGAGAGAGAAAGAGAAGCTGTGAGTGAGAGAGAGAGAAAGAGAAGCTGTGAGTGGGAGAGAGAGAGAGAGAAAGAGAAGCTGTGAGTGAGAGAGAGAGAGAAAGAGAAGCTGTGAGTAAGAGAGAGAGAGAGAAAGAGAAGCTGTGAGTGAGAGTGAGAGAGAAAGAGCTGTGAGATAGATAGAGAGAGAGAGAAGCTATGAGTGAGAGAGAGAGAAAGAGAAGGTGTGAGAGAGAGAGAGAGAAGCTGTGTGAGAGAGAGAAAGAGAAGCTGTGAGTGAGAGAGAGAGACAATGAGAATCTGTGAGTGAGAGTGAGAGAGAGAGAGAAGCTGTGAGAGTAAGAGAGAGAGAAAGAGAAGCTGTGAGTGAGAGAGAAAAAGAGAAGCTGTGTGTGAGAGAGAGAAGCTGTGTGTGAGAGAGAAAGAGAAGCTGTGAGTAAGAGGGAGAGAGAGAAGCTGTGAGATAGAGAGAGAGAAGCTGTGAGTGAGTGAGAGAGAGAAAGAGAAGTTGTGAGTGAGAGAGAGAAAGAGAAGATGTGAGTGAGAGAGAGAGAAGCTGTGAGTGAGAGAGAGAGAAATAGAAGCTGCGAGAGAGAGAGAGAGAGAGAGATAAGCTGTGAGTGAAGAGAGAGTGAGAAAGGGAAGCTGTGAGAGAGAGTGAGAAAGAGAAGCTGTGAGTGAGAGAGAGAGAAAGAGAATCTGTGAGTGAGTGAGAGAGAGATATAGAGAAGCTGTGAGTGAGAGAGAGAGAGAATCTATGAGTGAGTGAGAGAGAAAGAAGCTGTGAGTGAGAGAGAGAGAGAAGCTGTGAGTGACAGAGAGAGAAAGAGAAGCTGTGAGTGAGAGAGAGATAAAGAGAAGCTGTGAGTTAGAGGGAGACAGAGAAAGAGAAGCTGTGAGTGAGAGAGACAGTGAGAAGCTGTGAGTGAGAGAGAGAGTAAGAGAAAGAGAAGATGTGAGTGAGAGAGAGAGAAAGAGATAATGTGAGTGAGTGAGAGAGAGAGAGAAAGAGAAGCTGTGAGTGAGAGAGAGAGAAAGAGAAGCTGTGAGTGTGTGAGAGAGAGAAAGAGAAGCTATGAGTGCGAGAGAGAGAGAGAGAGAAGCTGTGAGTAAGAGGGAGGGAGAGAAGCTGTGAGTTAGAGAGAGAGAGAAGCTGTGAGTGAGTGAGAGAGGTAAAGAGAAGCTGTGAGTTAGAGAGAGAAAAAGAGAAGCTGTGTGAGAGAGAGAGAGAGAAAGAGAAGCTGAGAGTGAGAGAGAGAGAGAGAAAAAGAGAAGCTGTAAATGAGAGAGAGAGAAAGAGTAGCTGTGAGTGAGAGAGAGAGAGAGAGAAGCTGTGAGTGGGAGAGAGAGAGAGAAAGAGAAGCTGTGAGTGAGAGAGAGAGAGAAAGAGAATCTGTGAGTAAGAGAGACTGAGAGAAAGAGAAGATGTGAGTGAGAGAGAGAGAGAAAGAGCAGTGAGTGAGAGAGAGAGAAAGAGAAGCTATGAGTGAGAGAGAGAGAAAGAGAAGTTGTGAGTGAGAGAGAGAGAGAGAAGCTGTGTGAGATAGAGAGAAAGAGAAGCTGTGAGTGAGAGAGAGAGAAAGAGAATCTGTGAGTGGGAGAGAGAGAGAGAAAGAGAAGCTGTGAGTGAGAGAGAGAGAGAAAGAGAAGCTGTGAGTAAGAGAGAGAGAGAGAAAGAGAAGCTGTGAGTGAGAGTGAGAGAGAAAGAGCTGTGAGATAGATAGATAGAGAGAGAAGCTATGAGTGAGAGAGAGAGAAAGAGAAGGTGTGAGAGAGAGAGAGAAGCTGTGAGAGAGAGAAAGAGAAGCTGTGAGTGAGAGAGAGAGACAATGAGAATCTGTGAGTGAGAGTGAGAGAGAGAGAGAAGCTGTGAGAGTAAGAGAGAGAGAAAAAGAAGCTGTGAGTGAGAGAGAAAAAGAGAAGCTGTGTGTGAGAGAGAGAGAAGCTGTGTGTGAGAGAGAAAGAGAAGCTGTGAGTAAGAGGGAGAGAGAGAAGCTGTGAGATAAAGAGAGAGAGAAGCTGTGAGTGAGTGAGAGAGAGAAAGAGAAGTTGTGAGTGAGAGAGAGAGAAAGAGAAGATGTGAGTGAGAGAGAGAGAGAAAGAGCTGTGAGTGAGAGAGAGAGAAAGAGAAGCTATGAGTGAGAGAGAGAGAAAGAGAAGGTGTGAGTGAGAGAGAGAGAAGCTGTGTGTGTCAGAGAGAAAGAGAAGCTGTGAGTGAGAGAGAGAGAAAGAGAGGCTGTGAGTGGGAGAGAGAGAGAGTGAAAGAGAAGCTGTGAGTGAGAGAGAGAGAGAAAGAGAAGCTGTGAGTAAGAGAGAGAGAGAGAAAGAGAAGCTGTGAGTGAGAGTGAGAGAGAAAGAGCTGTGAGATAGGGAGAGAGAAGCTATGAGTGAGAGAGAGAGAAAGAGAAGGTGTGAGTGAGAGAGAGAGAGAAGCTGTGAGAGAGAGAGAGAAAGAGAAGCTGTGAGTGAGAGAGAGAGACAATGAGAATCTGTGAGTGAGAGTGAGAGAGAGAGAGAAAGAGAAGCTGTGAGAGTAAGAGAGAGAGAAAGAGAAGCTGTGAGTGAGACAGAGAAAAAGAGAAGCTGTGTGTGTGAGAGAGAGAAGCTGTGTGTGAGAGAGAAAGAGAAGCTGTGAGTAAGAGGGAGAGAGAGAAGCTGTGAGATAGAGAGAGAGAGAAGCTGTGAGTGAGTGAGAGAGAGAAAGAGAAGTTGTGAGTGAGATAGAGAGAGAGAGAAGCTGTGAGGGAGAAAGAGAGAGAGAGAAGTTGTGAGTGAGTGAGAGAGAGGAGAGACGCTGTGAGTGAGAGAGAGAGAAAGAGAAGCTGTGAGTGTGAGAGAGAGAGAAAGAGAAGCTATGAGTGAAAGAGAGAGAGAGAAGCTGTGAGTAAGAGGGAGGGAGAGAAGCTGTGAGTTAGAGAGAGAGAGAAAGAGAAGCTGAGAGTGAGAGAGAGAGAGAGAAAGAGAAGCTGAGAGTGAGAGAGAGAGAAAAAGAGAAGCTGTTAATGAGAGAGAGAGAAAGAGTAGCTGTGAGTGAGAGAGAGAGAAAGAGAAGCTGTGAGTGGCAGAGAGAGAGAGAGAAAGAGAAGCTGTGAGTGAGAGAGAGAGAGAAAGCGAATCTGTGAGTAAGAGAGAGAGAGAGAAAGAGAAGCTGTGAGTGAGAGTGAGAGAGAAAGAGCTGTGAGATAGAGAGAGAGAAGCTATGCGTGAGAGAGAGAGAAAGAGAAGGTGTGAGTGAGAGAGAGAGAAAGATAAGCTGTGAGTGGGAGAGAGAGAGATAGAAAGAGAAGCTGTGAGTGAGAGAGAGAGAGAAAGAGAAGCTGTGAGTAAGAGAGAGAGAGAAAGAGAAGCTGTGAGTGAGAGTGAGAGAGAAAGAGCTGTGAGATAGAGAGAGAGAAGCTATGAGTGAGAGAGAGAGAAAGAGAAGGTGTGAGTGAGAGAGAGAGAGAAGCTGTGAGAGAGAGAGAGAAAGAGAAGCTGTGAGTGAGAGAGAGAAAAAGAGAAGCTGTGAGTGAGAGAGAGAGAAAGAGAAGCTGTGAGTGAGTGAGAGAGAGATATAGAGAAGCTGTGAGTGAGAGAGAGAGAGAAGCTATGAGTGAGTGAGAGAGAAAGAAGCTGTGAGTGAGAGAGAGAGAAGCTGTGAGTGACAGAGAGAGAAAGAGAAGCTGTGAGTGAGAGAGAGATAAAGAGAAGCTGTGAGTTAGAGGGAGACAGAGAAAGAGAAGCTGTGAGTGAGAGAGAGAGAGAAGCTGTGAGTGAGAGAGAGAGTAAGAGAAAGAGAAGATGTGAGTGAGAGAGAGAGAGAAAGAGATAATGTGAGTGAGTGAGAGAGAGAGAAAGAGAAGCTGTGAGTGAGAGAGAGAGAAAGAGAAGCTGTGAGTGTGTGAGAGAGAGAAAGAGAAGCTATGAGTGCGAGAGAGAGAGAGAAGCTGTGAGTAAGAGGGAGGGAGAGAAGCTGTGAATTAGAGAGAGAGAAGCTGTGAGTGAGTGAGAGAGGTAAAGTGAAGCTGTGATTTAGAGAGAGAAAAAGAGAAGCTGTGAGAGAGACAGAGAGAGAAAGAGAAGCTGAGAGTGAGAGAGAGAGAGAGAAAAAGAGAAGCTGTAAATGAGAGAGAGAGAAAGAGTAGCTGTGAGTGAGAGAGAGAGAAAGAGAAGCTGTGAGTGGGAGAGAGAGAGAAAGAGAAGCTGTGAGTGAGAGAGAGAGAGAAAGAGAATCTGTGAGTAAGAGAGAGAGAGAGAAAGAGAAGATGTGAGTGAGAGAGAGAGAAAGAGCTGTGAGTGAGAGAGAGAGAAAGAGAAGCTATGAGTGAGAGAGAGAGAAAGAGAAGGTGTGAGTGAGAGAGAGAGAGAAGCTGTGTGAGAGAGAGAGAAAGAGAAGCTGTGAGTGAGAGAGAGAGAAAGAGAAGCTGTGAGTGGGAGAGAGAGAGAGAAAGAGAAGCTGTGAGTGAGAGAGAGAGAGAAAGAGAAGCTGTGAGTAAGAGAAAGAGAGAGAAAGAGATGCTGTGAGTGAGAGTGAGAGAGAAAGAGCTGTGAGATAGGGAGAGAGAAGCTATGAGTGAGAGAGAGAGAAAGAGAAGGTGTGAGTGAGAGAGAGAGAGAGAAGCTGTGAGAGAGAGAGAGAAAGAGAAGCTGTGAGTGAGAGAGAGAGACAATGAGAATCTGTGAGTGAGAGTGAGAGAGAGAGAGAAAGAGAAGCTGTGAGAGTAAGAGAGAGAGAAAGAGAAGCTGTGAGTGAGACAGAGAAAAAGAGAAGCTGTGTGTGTGTGAGAGAGAAGCTGTGTGTGAGAGAGAAAGAGAAGCTGTGAGTAAGAGGGAGAGAGAGAAGCTGTGAGATAGAGAGAGAGAGAAGCTGTGAGTGAGTGAGAGAGAGAAAGAGAAGTTGTGAGTGAGATAGAGAGAGAGAGAAGCTGTGAGGGAGAAAGAGAGAGAGAGAAGTTGTGAGTGAGTGAGAGAGAGGAGAGACGCTGTGAGTGAGAGAGAGAGAAAGAGAAGCTGTGAGTGTGAGAGAGAGAGAAAGAGAAGCTATGAGTGAAAGAGAGAGAGAGAGAAGCTGTGAGTAAGAGGGAGGGAGAGAAGCTGTGAGTTAGAGAGAGAGAGAAAGAGAAGCTGAGAGTGAGAGAGAGAGAGAGAAAGAGAAGCTGAGAGTGAGAGAGAGAGAAAAAGAGAAGCTGTTAATGAGAGAGAGAGAAAGAGTAGCTGTGAGTGAGAGAGAGAGAAAGAGAAGCTGTGAGTGGCAGAGAGAGAGAGAAAGAGAAGCTGTGAGTGAGAGAGAGAGAGAAAGCGAATCTGTGAGTAAGAGAGAGAGAGAGAAAGAGAAGCTGTGAGTGAGAGTGAGAGAGAAAGAGCTGTGAGATAGAGAGAGAGAGAGAAGCTATGCGTGAGAGAGAGAAAGAGAAGGTGTGAGTGAGAGAGAGAGAAAGATAAGCTGTGAGTGGGAGAGAGAGAGAGAGAAAGAGAAGCTGTGAGTGAGAGAGAGAGAGAGAGAGAAGCTGTGAGTAAGAGAGAGAGAGAAAGAGAAGCTGTGAGTGAGAGTGAGAGAGAAAGAGCTGTGAGATAGAGAGAGAGAGAGAAGCTATGAGTGAGAGAGAGAGAAAGAGAAGGTGTGAGTGAGAGAGAGAGAGAAGCTGTGAGAGAGAGAGAAAGAGAAGCTGTGAGTGAGAGAGAGAAAAAGAGAAGCTATGAGTGAGAGAGAGAGAGTGAGAAAAAGAGCTGTGAGTGAGAGATAGAGAATGAGAAGCTGTGAGTGAGAGAGAGAGAAAAAGAGAATGTGTAAGAGAGAGAAAGAGAAGCTATGTGTGAGAGAGTGAGAGAGAAAGAGAAGCTGTGAGTGAGAGAGAGAGAGAAAGAGAAGCTGTGAGTGAGCTAGAGAGAAAGAGAAGCTGTAAGTGAGAGAGAGAGAAATGAAGTTGTGAGTGAGATAGAGAGAGAAAGAGAAGCTGTGAGTGAGTGAGAGAGAGAGAAGCTGTGAGAGAGTGCGAGAGAGAGAAGCTGTGAGAGAGAGAGAGAAAGAAAGAGAAGCTGTGAGTGAGAGAGAGAGAGAAGCTGTGAGCGAGAGAGATATAAAGAGAAGCTGTGAGTGAGAGAGAGAGAGAGAAGCAGTGAGAGAGAGAGAGAGATAGAGAAGCTGTGAGTGAGAGAGAGAGAAAGAAAGAAAGAAAGATTAACTGTGAGTGAGAGAGAGAGAGAAAGAGAAGCTGTGAGTGAGAGAGATAAAGAGAAGCTGTGAGTTAGAGAGAGATAGAGAGAGAGAAGCTGTGTGAGAGAGAGAAGCTGTGTGTGTGTGTGAGAGAAAGAGAAGCTGTGAGTGAGGGAGAGAGAGAAAGAGAAGCTGTGTGTGTGTGAGAGAGAGAGAGAGAGAAAGAGAAGCTGTGAGTGAGAGATAGAGAAAGAGAAGTTGTGAGTGAGAGAGAGAGAAAGAGAAGCTGTGGGTGAGAGAGAGAGAAAAAAAGAAGCTGTGGGTGAGAGAGAGAGAAAGAAGCTGTGAGTGAGAGAGAGAGAGACAAAGAGAGAAAGAGAAGCTGTGAGTGAGAGAGAGAGAGAAAGAGAAGCTGTGAGTGAGAGAGAGAGAAGCTGTGAGTGAGAGAGAGAGAAATAGAAGCTGCGAGAGAGAGAGAAGCTGTGAGTGAAGAGAGAGTGAGAAAGAGAAGCTGTGAGAGAGAGTGAGAAAGAGAAGCTGTGAGTGAGAGAGAGAGAAAGAGAAGCTGTGAGTGAGTGAGAGAGAGATATAGAGAAGCTGTGAGTGAGAGAGAGAGAGAAGCTATGAGTGAGAGAGAGAGAGAAGCTGTGAGTGAGAGAGAAAGAGAAGCTGTGAGTGACAGAGAGAGAAAGAGAAGCTGTGAGTTAGAGGGAGACAGAGAAAGAGAAGCTGTGAGTGAGAGAGACAGAGAGAAGCTGTGAGTGAGAGAGAGAGTAAGAGAAAGAGAAGATGTGAGTGAGAGAGAGAGAGAAAGAGATAATGTGAGTGAGTGAGAGAGAGAGAAAGAGAAGCTGTGAGTGAGAGAGAGAGAAAGAGAAGCTGTGAGTGTGTGTGAGAGAGAAAGAGAAGCTATGAGTGCGAGAGAGAGAAGCTGTGAGTAAGAGGGAGGGAGAGAAACTGTGAGTTAGAGAGAGAGAGAAGCTGTGAGTGAGTGAGAGAGGTAAAGAGAAGCTGTGAGTTAGAGAGAGAAAAAGAGAAGCTGTGAGAGAGAGAGAGAGAAAAAGAGAAGCTGAGAGTGAGAGAGAGAGAGAAAAAGAGAAGCTGTAAATGAGAGAGAGAGAAAGAGTAGCTGTGAGTGAGAGAGAGAGAAAGAGAAGCTGTGAGTGGGAGAGAGAGAGAGAGAGAAAGAGAAGCTGTGAGTGAGAGAGAGAATGAGAATCTGTGAGTAAGAGAGAGAGAGAGAAAGAGAAGATGTGAGTGAGAGAGAGAGAGAAAGAGCTGTGAGTAAGAGAGAGAGAAAGAGAAGCTGTGAGTGAGAGAGAGAGAAAGAGAAGGTGTGAGTGAGAGAGAGAGAGAGAAGCTGTGTGAGAGAGAGAGAAAGAGAAGCTGTGAGTGAGAGAGAGAGAAAGAGAAGCTGTGAGTGGGAGAGAGAGAGAGAGAAAGAGAAGCTGTGAGTGAGAGAGAGAGAGAAAGAGAAGCTGTGAGTAAGAGAGAGAGAGAGAAAGAGAAGCTGTGAGTGAGAGTGAGAGAGAAAGAGCTGTGAGATAGATAGATAGAGAGAGAAGCTATGAGTGAGAGAGAGAGAAAGAGAAGGTGTGAGAGAGAGAGAGAGAAGCTGTGTGAGAGAGAGAAAGAGAAGCTGTGAGTGAGAGAGAGAGACAATGAGAATCTGTGAGTGAGAGTGAGAGAGAGAGAGAAGCTGTGAGAGTAAGAGAGAGAGAAAGAGAAGCTGTGAGTGAGAGAGAAAAAGAGAAGCTGTGTGTGAGAGAGAGAAGCTGTGTGTGAGAGAGAAAGAGAAGCTGTGAGTAAGAGGGAGAGAGAGAAGCTGTGAGATAGAGAGAGAGAAGCTGTGAGTGAGTGAGAGAGAGAAAGAGAAGTTGTGAGTGAGAGAGAGAAAGAGAAGATGTGAGTGAGAGAGAGAGAAGCTGTGAGTGAGAGAGAGAGAAATAGAATCTGCGAGAGAGAGAGAGAGAGAGAGATAAGCTGTGAGTGAAGAGAGAGTGAGAAAGGGAAGCTGTGAGAGAGAGAGTGAGAAAGAGAAGCTGTGAGTGAGAGAGAGAGAAAGAGAATCTGTGAGTGAGTGAGAGAGAGATATAGAGAAGCTGTGAGTGAGAGAGAGAGAGAATCTATGAGTGAGTGAGAGAGAAAGAAGCTGTGAGTGAGAGAGAGAGAGAAGCTGTGAGTGACAGAGAGAGAAAGAGAAGCTGTGAGTGAGAGAGAGATAAAGAGAAGCTGTGAGTTAGAGGGAGACAGAGAAAGAGAAGCTGTGAGTGAGAGAGACAGAGAGAAGCTGTGAGTGAGAGAGAGAGTAAGAGAAAGAGAAGATGTGAGTGAGAGAGAGAGAAAGAGATAATGTGAGTGAGTGAGAGAGAGAGAGAAAGAGAAGCTGTGAGTGAGAGAGAGAGAAAGAGAAGCTGTGAGTGTGTGAGAGAGAGAAAGAGAAGCTATGAGTGCGAGAGAGAGAGAGAGAGAAGCTGTGAGTAAGAGGGAGGGAGAGAAGCTGTGAGTTAGAGAGAGAGAGAAGCTGTGAGTGAGTGAGAGAGGTAAAGAGAAGCTGTGAGTTAGAGAGAGAAAAAGAGAAGCTGTGTGAGAGAGAGAGAGAGAAAGAGAAGCTGAGAGTGAGAGAGAGAGAGAGAAAAAGAGAAGCTGTAAATGAGAGAGAGAGAAAGAGTAGCTGTGAGTGAGAGAGAGAGAGAGAGAAGCTGTGAGTGGGAGAGAGAGAGAGAAAGAGAAGCTGTGAGTGAGAGAGAGAGAGAAAGAGAATCTGTGAGTAAGAGAGACTGAGAGAAAGAGAAGATGTGAGTGAGAGA
This sequence comes from Bradypodion ventrale, assembly GCA_035047345.1. Lineage (NCBI taxonomy): Eukaryota > Metazoa > Chordata > Lepidosauria > Squamata > Chamaeleonidae > Bradypodion > Bradypodion ventrale. The sequence continues at coordinate 5,869,586 of JAWDJE010000018.1, read as the reverse complement.
GAGAGAGAAAGAGAATCTGTGAGTAAGAGAGACTGAGAGAAAGAGAAGATGTGAGTGAGAGAGAGAGAGAAAGAGCAGTGAGTGAGAGAGAGAGAAAGAGAAGCTATGAGTGAGAGAGAGAGAAAGAGAAGTTGTGAGTGAGAGAGAGAGAGAGAAGCTGTGTGAGATAGAGAGAAAGAGAAGCTGTGAGTGAGAGAGAGAGAAAGAGAATCTGTGAGTGGGAGAGAGAGAGAGAAAGAGAAGCTGTGAGTGAGAGAGAGAGAGAAAGAGAAGCTGTGAGTAAGAGAGAGAGAGAGAAAGAGAAGCTGTGAGTGAGAGTGAGAGAGAAAGAGCTGTGAGATAGATAGATAGAGAGAGAAGCTATGAGTGAGAGAGAGAGAAAGAGAAGGTGTGAGAGAGAGAGAGAAGCTGTGTGAGAGAGAGAAAGAGAAGCTGTGAGTGAGAGAGAGAGACAATGAGAATCTGTGAGTGAGAGTGAGAGAGAGAGAGAAGCTGTGAGAGTAAGAGAGAGAGAAAAAGAAGCTGTGAGTGAGAGAGAAAAAGAGAAGCTGTGTGTGAGAGAGAGAGAAGCTGTGTGTGAGAGAGAAAGAGAAGCTGTGAGTAAGAGGGAGAGAGAGAAGCTGTGAGATAAAGAGAGAGAGAAGCTGTGAGTGAGTGAGAGAGAGAAAGAGAAGTTGTGAGTGAGAGAGAGAGAAAGAGAAGATGTGAGTGAGAGAGAGAGAGAAAGAGCTGTGAGTGAGAGAGAGAGAAAGAGAAGCTATGAGTGAGAGAGAGAGAAAGAGAAGGTGTGAGTGAGAGAGAGAGAAGCTGTGTGTGTCAGAGAGAAAGAGAAGCTGTGAGTGAGAGAGAGAGAAAGAGAGGCTGTGAGTGGGAGAGAGAGAGTGAAAGAGAAGCTGTGAGTGAGAGAGAGAGAGAAAGAGAAGCTGTGAGTAAGAGAGAGAGAGAGAAAGAGAAGCTGTGAGTGAGAGTGAGAGAGAAAGAGCTGTGAGATAGAGAGAGAGAGAAGCTATGAGTGAGAGAGAGACAAAGAGAAGGTGTGAGTGAGAGAGAGAGAGAGAAGCTGTGAGAGAGAGAGAAAGAGAAGCTGTGAGTGAGAGAGAGAGACAATGAGAATCTGTGAGTGAGAGTGAGAGAGAGAGAGAAAGAGAAGCTGTGAGAGTAAGAGAGAGAGAAAGAGAAGCTGTGAGTGAGAGAGAGAAAAAGAGAAGCTGTGTGTGAGAGAGAGAGAAGCTGTGTGTGAGAGAGAAAGAGAAGCTGTGAGTAAGAGGGAGAGAGAGAAGCTGTGAGATAGAGAGAGAGAGAAGCTGTGAGTGAGTGAGAGAGAGAAAGAGAAGTTGTGAGTGAGATAGAGAGAGAGAGAAGCTGTGAGGGAGAAAGAGAGAGAGAGAAGTTGTGAGTGAGTGAGAGAGAGGAGAGAAGCTGTGAGTGAGAGAGAGAGAAAGAGAAGCTGTGTGTGAGAGAGAGAGAAAGAGAAGCGGTGAGTGTCTGTGAGAGAGAAAGAGAAGCTATGAGTGAGAGAGAGAGAAAGAGAAGCTGTGAGTGAGAGAGAGAGAAAGAGAAGCTGTGAGTGGGAGAGAGAGAGAGAGAAAGAGAAGCTGTGAGTGAGAGAGAGAGAAAGAGAAGCTGTAAGAGAGAGAGAGAGAGAAAGAGAAGCTGTGAGAGTGAGAGAGAAAGAGCTGTGAGATAGAGAGAGAGAGAAGCTATGAGTGAGAGAGAGAGAAAGAGAAGGTGTGAGTGAGAGAGATAGAGAAGCTGTGAGAGAGAGAGAGAAAGAGAAGCTGTGAGTGAGAGAGAGAAAAAGGGAAGCTGTGAGTGAGAGAGAGAGAGTGAGAAAAAGAGCTGTGAGTGAGAGATAGAGAATGAGAAGCTGTGAGTGAGAGAGAGAGAAAAAGAGAATGTGTAAGAGAGAGAGAAAGAGAAGCTATGAGTGAGAGAGCGAGAGAGAGAAAGAGAAGCTGTGAGTGAGAGAGAGAGAGAAAGAGAAGCTGTGAGTGAGCTAGAGAGAAAGAGAAGCTGTGAGTGAGAGAGAGAGAGAAATGAAGTTGTGAGTGAGATAGAGAGAGAAAGAGAAGCTGTGAGTGAGTGAGAGAGAGAGAAGCTGTGAGAGAGTGAGAGAGAGAGAAGCTGTGAGTGAGAGAGAGACAGAAAGAGAAGCTGTGAGTGAGCTAGAGAGAAAGAGAAGCTGTGAGTGAGAGAGAGAGAGAAATGAAGTTGTGAGTGAGATAGAGAGAGAAAGAGAAGCTGTGAGTGAGTGAGAGAGAGAGAAGCTGTGAGCGAGAGGGATATAAAGAGAAGCTGTGAGTGAGAGAGAGAGAGAGAAGCAGTGAGAGAGAAAGAGAAGCTGTGTGTGAGAGAGAGAGAAAGAAAGAAAGAAAGATTAACTGTGAGTGAGAGAGAGAGAGAAAGAGAAGCTGTGAGTGAGAGAGATAAAGAGAAGCTGTGAGTTAGAGAGAGACAGAGAAAGAGAAGCTGTGAGTGAGAGAGAGAAAAAGAGAATATGTGAGTGAGAAAGAGAGAAAGAAAGAGAAGCTGTGAGTGAGAGAGAGAGAGAAAGAGAAGGTGTGAGTGAGAGAGAGAGAGAGAAGTTGTGTGTGAGAGAGAAGCTGTGTGTGTGTGAGAGAGAAAGAGCAGCTGTGAGTGAGGGAGAGAGAGAAAGAGAAGCTGTGTGTGTGTGAGAGAGAGAGAGAAAGAGAAGCTGTGAGTGAGAGATAGAGAAAGAGAAGTTGTGAGTGAGAGAGAGAGAGAAAGAGAAGCTGTGAGAGAGAGAGAGAAAAATTGAATCTGTGAGTGAGAGAGAGAGAAGCTGTGAGTGAGAGAGAGAGAAAAAAAGAAGCTGTGGGTGAGAGAGAGAGAAAGAAGCTGTGAGTGTGAGAGAGAGACAGTGAGAGAAAGAGAAGCTGTGAGTGAGAGAGTGAGAGAGAGAGAAAGAGAAGCTGTGAGTGAGAGAGAGAGAGAAAGAGAAGCTGTGAGTGAGAGTGAGAAGCTGTGAGTGAGAGAGAGAGAAATAGAAGCTGCAAGAGAGAGAGAGAGAAGCTGTGAGTGAAGAGAGAGTGAGAAAGAGAAGCTGTGAGAGATAGAGAGAGAAAGAGAAGCTGTGAGTGAGAGAGAGAGAAAGAGAAGCTGTGAGTGAGTGAGAGAGAGATATAGAGAAGCTGTGAGTGAGAGAGAGAGAAGCTATGAGTGAGTGAGAGAGAAAGAAGCTGTGAGTGAGAGAGAGAGAAAAGCTGTGAGTGACAGAGAGAGAAAGAGAAGCTGTGAGTGAGAGAGAGATAAAGAGAAGCTGTGAGTTAGAGGGAGACAGAGAAAGAGAAGCTGTGAGTGAGAGAGAGAGAAGCTGTGAGTGAGAGAGAGAGTAAGAGAAAGAGAAGATGTGAGTGAGAGAGAGAGAGAAAGAGATAATGTGAGTGAGTGAGTGAGAGAGAGAAAGAGAAGCTGTGAGTGTGTGTGAGAGAGAAAGAGAAGCTATGGGTGCGAGAGAGAGAGAGAGAGAAGCTGTGAGTAAGAGGGAGGGAGAGAAGCTGTGAGTTAGAGAGAGAGAGAAGCTGTGAGTGAGTGAGAGAGGTAAAGAGAAGCTGTGATTTAGAGAGAGAAAAAGAGAAGCTGTGAGAGAGAGAGATGGAGAAAGTGAAGCTGAGAGTGAGAGAGAGAGAGAGAAAAAGAGAAGCTGTAAATGAGAGAGAGAGAAATAGTAGCTGTGAGTGAGCGAGAGAGAAAGAGAAGCTGTGAGTGGGAGAGAGAGAGAGAAAGAGAAGCTGTGAGTGAGAGAGAGAGAGAAAGAGAATCTGTGAGTAAGAAAGAGAGAGAGAGAGAAGATGTGAGTGAGTGAGAGAGAAAGAGCTGTGAGTGAGAGAGAGAGAAAGAGAAGCTATGAGTGAGAGAGAGAGAAAGAGAAGGTGTGAGTGAGAGAGAGAGAGAAGCTGTGTGTGAGAGAGAGAAAGAGAAGCTGTGAGTGAGAGAGAGAGAAAGAGAAGCTGTGAGTGGGAGAGAGAGAGAGAAAGAGAAGCTGTGAGTGAGAGAGAGAGAGAAAGAGAAGCTGTGAGTAAGAGAGAGAAAGAGTTGCTGTGAGTGAGAGTGAGAGAGAAAGAGCTGTGAGATAGAGAGAGAGAGAAGCTATGAGTGAGAGAGAGAGAAAGAGAAGGTGTGAGTGAGAGAGAGAGAGAGAAGCTGTGAGAGAGAGAGAGAAAGAGAAGCTGTGAGATAGAGAGAGAGAGAGAAGCTATGAGTGAGAGAGAGAGAAAGAGAAGGTGTGAGTGAGAGAGAGAGAAAGAGAAGCTGTGAGTGGGAGAGAGAGAGAAAGAGAAGCTGTGAGTGAGAGAGAGAGAGAAAGAGAAGCTGTGAGTGAGAGTGAGGGAGAAAGAGCTGTGAGATAGAGAGAGAGAGAAGCTATGAGTGAGAGAGAGAGAAAGAGAAGGTGTGTGAGAGAGAGAAGCTGTGAGAGAGAGAGAGAAAGAGAAGCTGTGAGTGAGAGAGAGAGACAATGAGAATCTGTGAGTGAGAGTGAGAGAGAGAGAGAAAGAGAAGCTGTGAGTGAGAGAGAGAGAAGCTGTGTGTGAGAGAGAAAGAGAAGCTGTGAGTAAGAGGGAGAGAGAGAAGCTGTGTGTGAGAGAGAGAGAAGCTGTCAGTGAGTGAGAGAGAGAAAGAGAAGTGAGTGAGATAGAGAGAGAGAAGCTGTGATGGAGAAAGAGAGAGAGAGAAGTTGAGAGTGAGAGAGTGAGATGAGAGAAGCTGTGAGTGAAAGAGAGAGAAATAGAAGGTGATAGAGAGAGAAAGAGAAGCTGTGAATGAGAGAGAGAGAGAAAGAGAAGCTGTGAGTGAGAGAGAAGTTAGAAAGAGAAGCTGTGAGTGGGGAAGAGAGAGAGAGAGAAAGAGAAGCTGTGAGTGAGAGAGAGAAAGAGAAAGAGAAGCTGTGAGTAAGAGAGAAAGAGAAGCTGTGAGTGAGAGAGAGAGAGAGAAAGAGAAGCTGTGAGTGAGAGAGAGAGAGAAAGAGAAGCTGTGAGTAAGAGAGAGAGAGAGAAAGAGAAGCTGTGAGTGAGAGTGAGGGAGAAAGAGCTGTGAGATAGAGAGAGAGAGAGAGAAGCTATGAGAGAGAAAGAGGTGTGAGTGAGAGAGAGAAGCTGTGAGAGAGAGAGAAAGAGAAGCTGTGAGTGAGAGAGAGAGACAATGAGAATCTGTGAGTGAGAGTGAGAGAGAGAGAGAAAGAGAAGCTGTGAGAGTAAGAGAGAGAGAAAGAGAAGCTGTGAGTGAGAGAGAGAAAAAGAGAAGCTGTGAGTGAGAGAGAGAGAAGCTGTGTGTGAGAGAGAAAGAGAAGCTGTGAGTAAGAGGGAGAGAGAGAAGCTGTGTGTGTGTGAGAGAGAAGCTGTCAGTGAGTGAGAGAGAGAAAGAGAAGTTGTGAGTGAGATAGAGAGAGAGAGAAGCTGTGAGGGAGAAAGAGAGAGAGAGAAGTTGAGAGTGAGAGAGTGAGAGGAGAGAAGCTGTGAGTGAAAGAGAGAGAAATAGAAGGTGATAGAGAGAGAGAAAGAGAAGCTGTGAATGAGAGAGAGAGAGAAAGAGAAGCTGTGAGTGAGAGAGAAGAGAGAAAGAGAAGCTGTGAGTGGGGAAGAGAGAGAGAGAGATAAAGAGAAGCTGTGAGTGAGAGAGAGAAAGAGAAAGAGAAGCTGTGAGTAAGAGAGAGAAAGAGAAGCTGTGAGTGAGAGAGAGAGAGAAAGAGAAGCTGTGAGTGAGAGAGAGAGAGAAAGAGAAGCTGTGAGAGGGAGAGAAGCTGTGAGTGAGAGAGAGAGGGAGAAAGAGAAGCTGTGAGTGAGAGAGAGAAAGATAAGCTGTGAGTGAGAGAGAGAGAAGCTGATAGTGAGAGAGAGATAGAAAGACAAGCTGTGAGTGAGAGAGAGAGAGAGAAGCTGTGAGTGAGAGTGAGAGAAAGAGAAGCTGTGAGTGAGAGAGAGAGAAAAAGAGAAGCTGTGAGTGTGAGAGAGATAGAAAGAGAAGCTGTGATTAAGAAAGAGAGAGAAGCTGTGAGTGAGAGAGAGAAGCTGTGTGAGAGAGAGAAAGAGAAGCTGTGAGTGAGAGAGAGAGAAAGAGAAGATGTGTGTGTGAGAGAGAGAAATAGAAGGTGTGAGTGAGATAGAGAGAGAAAGAGAAGCTGTGAGTGAGAGAGTGAGAGAGAAGCTGTGAGTGAGTGAGAGAGAAAGAGAAGCTGTGAGTGAGAGAGAGAGAGAGAAAAGCTATGAGCGAGAGAGATATAAAGAGAAGCTGTGAGTGAGAGAGAGAGAGAGAGAAGCAGAGAGAGAGAGAGAAAGAGAAGCTATGAGTGAGAGAGAGAGAAAGAGAAGGTGTGAGTGAGAGAGAGAGAGAGAGAAAGAGAAGCTGTGAGTTAGAGAGATAAAGAGAAGCAGTGAGTGTGAGAGAGCGAGAAGCTGTGAGTGAGAGAGTGAGAGAAGGAAAAGATGTGAGTGAGAGAGAGAGAGAAGCTGTGAGTGAGAGAGAGAAAGGGAAGCATTGAGTGAGAGAGAGAGAAAGAGAAGCTGTGTGTGGGAGAGAAAGAAAGAGAAGCTGTGTGAGAGAGAGAGAAGCTGTGAGTGAGAGAGAGAGGGAGAAAGAGAAGCTGTGAGTGAGAGAGAGAAAGATAAGCTGAGAGTGAGAGTGAGAGAGAATGAGAATCTGTGAGTGAGTGAGAGAGAGAAAGAGAAGCTGTGAGTTAGAGAGATAAAGAGAAGCAGTGAGTGTGAGAGAGCGAGAAGCTGTGAGTGAGAGAGTGAGAGAAGGAAAAGATGTGAGTGAGAGAGAGAGAGAAGCTGTGAGTGAGAGAGAGAAAGGGAAGCATTGAGTGAGAGAGAGAGAAAGAGAAGCTGTGTGTGGGAGAGAAAGAAAGAGAAGCTGTGTGAGAGAGAGAGAAGCTGTGAGTGAGAGAGAGAGGGAGAAAGAGAAGCTGTGAGTGAGAGAGAGAAAGATAAGCTGAGAGTGAGAGTGAGAGAGAATGAGAATCTGTGAGTGAGTGAGAGAGAGAAAGAGAAGCTGTGAGTGAGAGAGAGAAAGATAAGCTGAGAGTGAGAGAGAGAGAAATAGAAGCTGTGAGTGAGATAGAGAGAGAGAAAGAGAAGCTGTGAGTGAGAGAGAAGCTGTGAGTGAGTGAGAGAGAAAGAGAAGCTGTGAGTGAGTGAGAGAGAGAGAGAAGCTATGAGCGAGAGAGATATAAAGAGAAGCTGTGAGTGAGAGAGAGAGAGAGAGAGAGAAGCAGAGAGAGAGAGAGAGAGAGAGAAGCTATGAGTGAGAGAGAGAGAAAGAGAAGGTGTGAGTGAGAGAGAGAGAGAGAGAAAGAGAAGCTGTGAGTTAGAGAGATAAAGAGAAGCAGTGAGTGTAAGAGAGCGAGAAGCTGTGAGTGAGAGAGTGAGAGAAGGAAAAGATGTGAGTGAGAGAGAGAGAGAAGCTGTGAGTGAGAGAGAGAAAGGGAAGCATTGAGTGAGAGAGAGAGAAAGAGAAGCTGTGTGTGGGAGAGAAAGAAAGAGAAGCTGTGTGAGAGAGAGAGAAGCTGTGAGTGAGAGAGAGAGGGAGAAAGAGAACCTGTGAGTGAGAGAGAGAAAGATAAGCTGAGAGTGAGAGAGAGAGAATGAGAATCTGTGAGTGAGTGAGAGAGAGAAAGAGAAGCTGTGAGTGAGATAGAGAAAGATAAGCTGAGAGTGAGAGAGAGAGAAATAGAAGCTGTGAGTGAGATAGAGAGAGAGAAAGAGAATCTGTGAGTGAGAGAGAAGCTGTGAGTGAGTGAGAGAGAAAGAGAAGCTGTGAGTGGGTGAGAGAGAGAGAGAAGCTATGAGCGAGAGAGATATAAAGAGAAGCTGTGAGTGAGAGAGAGAGAGAGAGAAGCAGAGAGAGAGAGAGAGAGAAGCTATGAGTGAGAGAGAGAGAAAGAGAAGGTGTGAGTGAGAGAGAGAGAGAAAGAGAAGCTGTGAGTTAGAGAGATAAAGAGAAGCAGTGAGTGTGAGAGAGCGAGAAGCTGTGAGTGAGAGAGTGAGAGAAGGAGAAGATGTGAGTGAGAGAGAGAGAGAAGCTGTGAGTGAGAGAGAGAAAGGGAAGCATTGAGTGAGAGAGAGAGAGAAAGAGAAGCTGTGTGTGGGAGAGAAAGAAAGAGAAGCTGTGTGAGAGAGAGAGAAGCTGTGAGTGAGAGAGAGAGGGAGAAGGAGAAGCTGTGAGTGAGAGAGAGAAAGATAAGCTGAGAGTGAGAGAGAGAGAGAGAATGAGAATCTGTGAGTGAGTGAGAGAGAGAAAGAGAATCTGTGTGTGAAAGAGAGAGAAAAAGAGGAGCTGTGAGTGTGAGAGAGTGAGAGAAAGAGAAGCTGTGAGTGAGAGAGAGAGAGAGAAGCTGTGAGAGTAAGAGAGAGAGAAAGAGAAGCTGTGAGTGAGAGAGAGAAAAAGAGAAGCTGTGAGTGAGAGAGAGAGTGAGAAAAAGAGCTGTGAGTGAGAGATAGAGAATGAGAAGCTGTGAGTGAGAGAGAGAAAAAGAGAATGTGTAAGAGAGAGAGAAAGAGAAGCTATGAGTGAGAGAGAGAGAGAGAAAGAGAAGCTGTGAGTGAGACAGAGAGAGAAATAGAAGCTGTGAGTGAAAGAGAGAGAAAGAGAAGCTGTGAGTGAGAGAGAGAGAGAAATGAAGTTGTGAGTGAGATAGAGAGAGAAAGAGAAGCTGTGAGTGAGTGAGAGAGAGAAGATGTGAGAGAGTGAGAGAGAGAAGCTGTGAGTGAGAGAGAGAGAGAAAGAGAAGCGGTGTGTGGGAGAGAAAGAAAGAGAAGCTGTGTGAGAGAGAGAGAAGCTGTGAGTGAGAGAGAGAGGGAAAAAGAGAAGCTGTGAGTGAGAGAGAGAAAGGTAAGCTGAGAGTGAGAGAGAGAGAGAATGAGAATCTGTGAGTGAGTGAGAGAGAGAAAGAGAAGCTGTGAGTGTGAGAGAGAAAGTTAAGCTGAGAGTGAGAGAGAGAGAGAATGAGAATCTGTGAGTGAGTGAGAGAGAGAAAGAGAAGCTGTGAGTGAGAGAGAGAGAAAAAGAGGAGCTGTGAGTGTGAGAGAGTGAGAGAAAGAGAAGCTGTGAGTGAGAGAGAGAGAGAGAAGCTGTGAGAGTAAGAGAGAGAGAAAGAGAAGCTGTGAGTGAGAGAGAGAAAAAGAGAAGCTGTGAGTGAGTGAGAGAGAGTGAGAAAAAGAGCTGTGAGTGAGAGATAGAGAATGAGAAGCTGTGAGTTAGAGAGTGAAAAAGAGAATGTGTAAGAGAGAGAAAGAGAAGCTATGAGTGAGAGAGAGAGAAAGAGAGAGAAGCTGTGAGTGAGAGAGAGAGAAATAGAAGCTGTGAGTGAAAGAGAGAGAAAGAGAAGCTGTGAGTCTGAGAGAGAGAGAAATGAAGTTGTGAGTGAGATAGAGAGAGAAAGAGAAGCTGTGAGTGAGTGAGAGAGAGAAGCTGTGAGAGAGTCAGAGAGAGAGAGGCTGTGAGTGAGAGAGAGAGAGAAAGAAAGAGAAGCTGTGTGTGAGAGAGAGAGAAAGAGAAGCTGTGAGTGAGAGAGATAAAGAGAAGCTGTGAGTTAGAGAGAGACAGAGAAAGAGAAGCTGTGAGTGAGAGAGAGAGAGAAGCTGTGAGTGAGAGAGAAAGAAAGAAAGAGAAGCTGTGTGTCAGAGAGAGAGAGAGAAAGAGAAGGTGTGAGTGAGAGAGAGAGAGAAGCTGTGTGTGAGAGAGAGAAGCTGTGTGTGTGTGAGAGAGAAAGAGAAGCTGTGAGTGAGGGAGAGAGAGAAAGAGAAGCTGTGTGTGTGAGAGAGAGAGAGAAAGAGAAGCTGTGAGTGAGAGATAGAGAAAGAGAAGTTGTGAGTGAGAGAGAGAGAGAAAGAGAAGCTGTGAGTGAGAGAGAAAGGGAAATTGAATCTGTGAGTCAGAGAGAGAGAAGCTGTGAGTGAGAGAGAGAGAAAGAGAAGCTGTGGGTGTGAGAGAGAGAAAGAAGCTGTGAGTGAGAGAGAGAGACAGAGAGAGAAAGAGAAGGTGTGAGTGAGAGAGTGAGAGAGAAAGAGAAGCTGTGAGTGAGAGAGAGAGAAAAAGAGAAGCTGTGAGTGAGAGAGAGAGAGAAGCTGTGAGTGAAAGAGAGAGTGAGAAAGAGAAGCTGTGAGAGAGAGAGTGAGAAAGAGAAGCTGTGAGTGAGAGAGAGAGAGAAAGAGAAGCTGTGAGTGAGTGAGAGAGATATAGAGAAGCTGTGATTGAGAGAGAGAGAGAAGCTATGAGTGAGTGAGAGAGAAAGAAGCTGTGAGTGAGAGAGAGAGAGAAGCTGTGAGGGAGAAAGAGAGAGAGAAGCTGTGAGTGAGTGAGAGAGAGAAGAGAGATGCTGTGAGTGTGTGAGAGAGAAAGAGAAGCTGTGAGTGAGTGAGAGAGAGAGAGATAGAAAAGCTGTGAGTTAGAGAGATAAAGAGAAGCAGTGAGTGTGAGAGAGCGAGAAGCTGTGAGTGAGAGAGAGAGAAGGAGAAGATGAGAGTGTGAGAGAGAGAGAAGCTGTGAGTGAGAGAGAGAAAGGGAAGCATTGAGTGAGAGAGATAAAGAGAAGCTTTGAGTGAAAGAGATAAAGAGAAGCTGTGAGTTAGAGAGAGAAAAAGAGAAGCTGTGAGTGAGAGAGAGAGAAAGAGAAGCTGTGAGTGAGAGAGAGAGAAAGAGAAGCTGTGAGTGAGAGAGAGAGAGTGAGAAAAAGAGCTGTGAGTGAGAGATAGAGAATGAGAAGCTGTGAGTGAGAGAGAGAAAAAGAGAATGTGTAAGAGAGAGAGAAATAGAAGCTATGAGTGAGAGAGAGAGAGAAAGAGAAGCTGTGAGTGAGAGAGAGAGAGAAATAGAAGCTGTGAGTGAAAGAGAGAGAAAGAGAAGCTGTGAGTGAGAGAGAGAGAGAAATGAAGTTGTGAGTGAGATAGAGAGGGAAAGAGAAGCTGTGTGAGTGAGAGAGCGAAGCTGTGAGAGAGTGAGAGAGAGAGAAGCTGTGAGTGAGAGAGAGAAAGAAAGAAAGAGAAGCTGTGAGTGAGAGAGAGAGAGAGAAGCTGTGAGTGAGAGAGAGAGAAAGAAAGAAAGAGAAGCTGTGAGTGAGAGAGAGAGAGAAAGAGAAGCTGTGAGTGAGAGAGATAAAGAGAAGCTGTGAGTTAGAGAGAGACAGAGAATGAGAAGCTGTGAGTGAGAGAGAGAAAGAGAAGCTGTGAGTGAGAGAGAGAAAGAAAGAGAAGCTGTGTGTCAGAGAGAGAGAGAGAAAGAGAAGGTGTGAGTGAGAGAGAGAGAGAGAAGCTGTGTGTGTGAGAGAGAAGCTGTGTGTGTGTGAGAGAGAAAGAGAAGCTGTGAGTGAGGGAGAGAGAGAAAGAGAAGCTGTGTGTGAGAGAGAGAGAGAGAAAGAGAAGCTGTGAGTGAGAGATAGAGAAAGAGAAGTTGTGAGTGAGAGAGAGAGAGAAAAAGAGAAGCTGTGAGTGAGAGAGAGAGAGAAAGAGAAGCTGAGAGTGAGAGAGAGAGAGAAGCTGTGAGTGAGAGAGAGAAAGAGAAGCTGTGAGTTAGAGAGAGAAAAAGAGAAGCTGTGAGTGAAAGAGATAAAGAGAAGCTGTGAGTTAGAGAGAGAAAAAGAGAAGCTGTGAGTGAGAGAGAGAGAGAAAGAGAAGCTGAGAGTGAGAGAGAGAGAGAAAGAGAAGCTTTGAATGAGAGAGAGAGAGAGAAAGAGAAGCTGTGAGTGAGAGAGAGAGGAAGAGAAGCTGTGAGTGGGAGAGAGATAGAGAAAGAGAAGCTGTGAGTGAGTGAGAGAGAGAAAGAGAAGCTGTGAGTAAGAGAGAGAGAGAAAGAGAAGCTGTGTGTGTTTGAGAGAGAGAAAGGGAAGCTGTGAGTGAGAGAGAGAGAGAAAGAGAAGCTATGAGTGAGAGAGAGAGAAGGAGAAGGTGTGAGTGAGAGAGAGAGAAGCTGTGTGTGTGAGAGAGAAGCTGTGTGAGAGACAGAGAGAAAGAGAAGCTGTGAGTGAGAGAGAGAAGCTGTGAGTGAGAGAGAGAGGGAGAAAGAGAAGCTGTGAGTGAGAGAGAGAAAGATAAGCTGAGAGTGAGAGAGAGAGAGAATGAGAATCTGTGAGTGAGAGAGAGAGAGAAAGAGAATCTGTGAGTGAGAAAGAGAGAAAAAGAGGAGCTGTGAGTGTGAGAGAGTGAGAGAAAGAGAAGCTGTGAATGAGAGAGAGAGAGAGAGAGAGAAAGAGAAGCTGTGAGAGTAAGAGAGAGAGAAAGAGAAGCTGTGAGTGAGAGAGAGAAAAAGAGAAGCTGTGAGTGAGAGAGAGAGAGTGAGAAAAAGAGCTGTGAGTGAGAGATAGAGAATGAGAAGCTGTGAGTGATAGAGAGAGAAAAAGAGAATGTGTAAGAGAGAGAGAAAGAGAAGCTGTGAGTGAGAGAGAGAGAAAGAGAAGCTGTGAGTGAGCTAGAGAGAAAGAGAAGCTGTGAGTGAGAGAGAGAGAGAGAGAAATGAAGTTGTGAGTGAGATAGAGAGAGAAAGAGAAGCTGTGAGTGAGTGAGAGAGAGAGAAGCTGTGAGCGAAGGAGATATAAAGAGAAGCTGTGAGTGAGTGAGAGAGAGAGAAGCAGTGAGAGAGAGAGAGAAAGAGAAGCTGTGAGTGAGAGAGAGAGAGAAAGAGAATCTGTGAGTAAGAAAGAGAGAGAGAGAGAGAAGATGTGAGTGAGTGAGAGAGAAAGAGCTGTGAGTGAGAGAGAGAGAAAGAGAAGCTATGAGTGAGAGAGAGAGAAAGAGAAGGTGTGAGTGAGAGAGAGAGAGAAGCTGTGTGTGAGAGAGAGAAAGAGAAGCTGTGAGTGAGAGAGAGAGAAAGAGAAGCTGTGAGTGGGAGAGAGAGAGAGAAAGAGAAGCTGTGAGTGAGAGAGAGAGAGAAAGAGAAGCTGTGAGTAAGAGAGAGAAAGAGTTGCTGTGAGTGAGAGTGAGAGAGAAAGAGCTGTGAGATAGAGAGAGAGAGAAGCTATGAGTGAGAGAGAGAGAAAGAGAAGGTGTGAGTGAGAGAGAGAGAGAGAAGCTGTGAGAGAGAGAGAGAAAGAGAAGCTGTGAGATAGAGAGAGAGAGAGAAGCTATGAGTGAGAGAGAGAGAAAGAGAAGGTGTGAGTGAGAGAGAGAGAAAGCGAAGCTGTGAGTGGGAGAGAGAGAGAAAGAGAAGCTGTGAGTGAGAGAGAGAGAGAAAGAGAAGCTGTGAGTGAGAGTGAGGGAGAAAGAGCTGTGAGATAGAGAGAGAGAGAAGCTATGAGTGAGAGAGAGAGAAAGAGAAGGTGTGTGAGAGAGAGAAGCTGTGAGAGAGAGAGAGAAAGAGAAGCTGTGAGTGAGAGAGAGAGACAATGAGAATCTGTGAGTGAGAGTGAGAGAGAGAGAGAAAGAGAAGCTGTGAGAGTAAGAGAGAGAGAAAGAGAAGCTGTGAGTGAGAGAGAGAAAAAGAGAAGCTGTGAGTGAGAGAGAGAGAAGCTGTGTGTGAGAGAGAAAGAGAAGCTGTGAGTAAGAGGGAGAGAGAGAAGCTGTGTGTGTGAGAGAGAGAAGGTGTCAGTGAGTGAGAGAGAGAAAGAGAAGTGAGTGAGATAGAGAGAGAGAAGCTGTGATGGAGAAAGAGAGAGAGAGAAGTTGAGAGTGAGAGAGTGAGATGAGAGAAGCTGTGAGTGAAAGAGAGAGAAATAGAAGGTGATAGAGAGAGAAAGAGAAGCTGTGAGTGAGAGAGAAGTTAGAAAGAGAAGCTGTGAGTGGGGAAGAGAGAGAGAGAGAAAGAGAAGCTGTGAGTGAGAGAGAAAGAGAAGCTGTGAGTGAGAGAGAGAGAGAGAAAGAGAAGCTGTGAGTGAGAGAGAGAGAGAAAGAGAAGCTGTGAGTAAGAGAGAGAGAGAGAAAGAGAAGCTGTGAGTGAGAGTGAGGGAGAAAGAGCTGTGAGATAGAGAGAGAGAGAGAGAAGCTATGAGAGAGAAAGAGGTGTGAGTGAGAGAGAGAAGCTGTGAGAGAGAGAGAGAAAGAGAAGCTGTGAGTGAGAGAGAGAGACAATGAGAATCTGTGAGTGAGAGTGAGAGAGAGAGAGAAAGAGAAGCTGTGAGAGTAAGAGAGAGAGAAAGAGAAGCTGTGAGTGAGAGAGAGAAAAAGAGAAGCTGTGAGTGAGAGAGAGAGAAGCTGTGTGTGAGAGAGAAAGAGAAGCTGTGAGTAAGAGGGAGAGAGAGAAGCTGTGTGTGTGAGAGAGAGAAGCTGTCAGTGAGTGAGAGAGAGAAAGAGAAGTTGTGAGTGAGATAGAGAGAGAGAGAAGCTGTGAGGGAGAAAGAGAGAGAGAGAAGTTGAGAGTGAGAGAGTGAGAGGAGAGAAGCTGTGAATGAAAGAGAGAGAAATATAAGGTGATAGAGAGAGAGAAAGAGAAGCTGTGAATGAGAGAGAGAGAGAAAGAGAAGCTGTGAGTGAGAGAGAAGAGAGAAAGAGAAGCTGTGAGTGGGGAAGAGAGAGAGAGAGATAAAGAGAAGCTGTGAGTGAGAGAGAGAAAGAGAAAGAGAAGCTGTGAGTAAGAGAGAGAAAGAGAAGCTGTGAGTGAGAGAGAGAGAGAAAGAGAAGCTGTGAGTGAGAGAGAGAGAGAAAGAGAAGCTGTGAGAGGGAGAGAAGCTGTGAGTGAGAGAGAGAGGGAGAAAGAGAAGCTGTGAGTGAGAGAGAGAAAGATAAGCTGTGAGTGAGAGAGAGAGAAGCTGATAGTGAGAGAGAGATAGAAAGACAAGCTGTGAGTGAGAGAGAGAGAGAGAAGCTGTGAGTGAGAGTGAAAGAAAGAGAAGCTGTGAGTGAGAGAGAGAGAAAAAGAGAAGCTGTGAGTGTGAGAGAGATAGAAAGAGAAGCTGTGATTAAGAAAGAGAGAGAAGCTGTGAGTGAGAGAGAGAAGCTGTGTGAGAGAGAGAAAGAGAAGCTGTGAGTGAGAGAGAGAGAAAGAGAAGATGTGTGTGAGAGAGAGAGAAATAGAAGGTGTGAGTGAGATAGAGAGAGAGAAAGAGAAGCTGTGAGTGAGAGAGTGAGAGAGAAGCTGTGAGTGAGTGAGAGAGAAAGAGAAGCTGTGAGTGAGAGAGAGAGAGAGAGAAGCTATGAGCGAGAGAGATATAAAGAGAAGCTGTGAGTGAGAGAGAGAGAGAGAGAAGCAGAGAGAGAGAGAGAAAGAGAAGCTATGAGTGAGAGAGAGAGAAAGAGAAGGTGTGAGTGAGAGAGAGAGAGAGAAAGAGAAGCTGTGAGTTAGAGAGATAAAGAGAAGCAGTGAGTGTGAGAGAGCGAGAAGCTGTGAGTGAGAGAGTGAGAGAAGGAAAAGATGTGAGTGAGAGAGAGAGAGAAGCTGTGAGTGAGAGAGAGAAAGGGAAGCATTGAGTGAGAGAGAGAGAAAGAGAAGCTGTGTGTGGGAGAGAAAGAAAGAGAAGCTGTGTGAGAGAGAGAGAAGCTGTGAGTGAGAGAGAGAGGGAGAAAGAGAAGCTGTGAGTGAGAGAGAGAAAGATAAGCTGAGAGTGAGAGTGAGAGAGAATGAGAATCTGTGAGTGAGTGATAGAGAGAAAGAGAAGCTGTGAGTTAGAGAGATAAAGAGAAGCAGTGAGTGTGAGAGAGCGAGAAGCTGTGAGTGAGAGAGTGAGAGAAGGAAAAGATGTGAGTGAGAGAGAGAGAGAAGCTGTGAGTGAGAGAGAGAAAGGGAAGCATTGAGTGAGAGAGAGAGAAAGAGAAGCTGTGTGTGGGAGAGAAAGAAAGAGAAGCTGTGTGTGAGAGAGAGAAGCTGTGAGTGAGAGAGAGAGGGAGAAAGAGAAGCTGTGAGTGAGAGAGAGAAAGATAAGCTGAGAGTGAGAGTGAGAGAGAATGAGAATCTGTGAGTGAGTGAGAGAGAGAAAGAGAAGCTGTGAGTGAGAGAGAGAAAGATAAGCTGAGAGTGAGAGAGAGAGAAATAGAAGCTGTGAGTGAGATAGAGAGAGAGAAAGAGAAGCTGTGAGTGAGAGAGAAGCTGTGAGTGAGTGAGAGAGAAAGAGAAGCTGTGAGTGAGTGAGAGAGAGAGAGAAGCTATGAGCGAGAGAGATATAAAGAGAAGCTGTGAGTGAGAGAGAGAGAGAGAGAGAGAAGCAGAGAGAGAGAGAGAGAGAAGCTATGAGTGAGAGAGAGAGAAAGAGAAGGTGTGAGTGAGAGGGAGAGAGAGAGAAAGAGAAGCTGTGAGTTAGAGAGATAAAGAGAAGCAGTGAGTGTAAGAGAGCGAGAAGCTGTGAGTGAGAGAGTGAGAGAAGGAAAAGATGTGAGTGAGAGAGAGAGAGAAGCTGTGAGTGAGAGAGAGAAAGGGAAGCATTGAGTGAGAGAGAGAGAAAGAGAAGCTGTGTGTGGGAGAGAAAGAAAGAGAAGCTGTGTGAGAGAGAGAGAAGCTGTGAGTGAGAGAGAGAGGGAGAAAGAGAAGCTGTGAGTGAGAGAGAGAAAGATAAGCTGAGAGTGAGAGAGAGAGAGAATGAGAATCTGTGAGTGAGTGAGAGAGAGAAAGAGAAGCTGTGAGTGAGATAGAGAAAGATAAGCTGAGAGTGAGAGAGAGAGAAATAGAAGCTGTGAGTGAGATAGAGAGAGAGAAAGAGAATCTGTGAGTGAGAGAGAAGCTGTGAGTGAGTGAGAGAGAAAGAGAAGCTGTGAGTGGGTGAGAGAGAGAGAGAAGCTATGAGCGAGAGAGATATAAAGAGAAGCTGTGAGTGAGAGAGAGAGAGAGAGAGAGAAGCAGAGATAGAGAGAGAGAGAGAAGCTATGAGTGAGAGAGAGAGAAAGAGAAGGTGTGAGTGAGAGAGAGAGAGAGAGAAAGAGAAGCTGTGAGTTAGAGAGATAAAGAGAAGCAGTGAGTGTGAGAGAGCGAGAAGCTGTGAGTGAGAGAGTGAGAGAAGGAGAAGATGTGAGTGAGAGAGAGAGAGAAGCTGTGAGTGAGAGAGAGAAAGGGAAGCATTGAGTGAGAGAGAGAGAGAAAGAGAAGCTGTGTGTGGGAGAGAAAGAAAGAGAAGCTGTGTGAGAGAGAGAGAAGCTGTGAGTGAGAGAGAGAGGGAGAAGGAGAAGCTGTGAGTGAGAGAGAGAAAGATAAGCTGAGAGTGAGAGAGAGAGAGAGAATGAGAATCTGTGAGTGAGTGAGAGAGAGAAAGAGAATCTGTGTGTGAAAGAGAGAGAAAAAGAGGAGCTGTGAGTGTGAGAGAGTGAGAGAAAGAGAAGCTGTGAGTGAGAGAGAGAGAGAGAAGCTGTGAGAGTAAGAGAGAGAGAAAGAGAAGCTGTGAGTGAGAGAGAGAAAAAGAGAAGCTGTGAGTGAGAGAGAGAGTGAGAAAAAGAGCTGTGAGTGAGAGATAGAGAATGAGAAGCTGTGAGTGAGAGAGAGAAAAAGAGAATGTGTAAGAGAGAGAGAAAGAGAAGCTATGAGTGAGAGAGAGAGAGAGAAAGAGAAGCTGTGAGTGAGACAGAGAGAGAAATAGAAGCTGTGAGTGAAAGAGAGAGAAAGAGAAGCTGTGAGTGAGAGAGAGAGAGAAATGAAGTTGTGAGTGAGATAGAGAGAGAAAGAGAAGCTGTGAGTGAGTGAGAGAGAGAAGATGTGAGAGAGTGAGAGAGAGAAGCTGTGAGTGAGAGAGAGAGAGAAAGAGAAGCGGTGTGTGGGAGAGAAAGAAAGAGAAGCTGTGTGAGAGAGAGAGAAGCTGTGAGTGAGAGAGAGAGGGAAAAAGAGAAGCTGTGAGTGAGAGAGAGAAAGGTAAGCTGAGAGTGAGAGAGAGAGAGAATGAGAATCTGTGAGTGAGTGAGAGAGAGAAAGAGAAGCTGTGAGTGTGTGAGAGAAAGTTAAGCTGAGAGTGAGAGAGAGAGAGAATGAGAATCTGTGAGTGAGTGAGAGAGAGAAAGAGAAGCTGTGAGTGAGAGAGAGAGAAAAAGAGGAGCTGTGAGTGTGAGAGAGTGAGAGAAAGAGAAGCTGTGAGTGAGAGAGAGAGAGAGAAGCTGTGAGAGTAAGAGAGAGAGAAAGAGAAGCTGTGAGTGAGAGAGAAAAAGAGAAGCTGTGAGTGAGTGAGAGAGAGTGAGAAAAAGAGCTGTGAGTGAGAGATAGAGAATGAGAAGCTGTGAGTTAGAGAGTGAAAAAGAGAATGTGTAAGAGAGAGAAAGAGAAGCTATGAGTGAGAGAGAGAGAAAGAGAGAGAAGCTGTGAGTGAGAGAGAGAGAAATAGAAGCTGTGAGTGAAAGAGAGAGAAAGAGAAGCTGTGAGTCTGAGAGAGAGAGAAATGAAGTTGTGAGTGAGATAGAGAGAGAAAGAGAAGCTGTGAGTGAGTGAGAGAGAGAAGCTGTGAGAGAGTCAGAGAGAGAGAGGCTGTGAGTGAGAGAGAGAGAGAAAGAAAGAGAAGCTGTGTGTGAGAGAGAGAGAAAGAGAAGCTGTGAGTGAGAGAGATAAAGAGAAGCTGTGAGTTAGAGAGAGACAGAGAAAGAGAAGCTGTGAGTGAGAGAGAGAGAGAGAAGCTGTGAGTGAGAGAGAAAGAAAGAAAGAGAAGCTGTGTGTCAGAGAGAGAGAGAGAAAGAGAAGGTGTGAGTGAGAGAGAGAGAGAAGCTGTGTGTGAGAGAGAGAAGCTGTGTGTGTGTGAGAGAGAAAGAGAAGCTGTGAGTGAGGGAGAGAGAGAAAGAGAAGCTGTGTGTGTGAGAGAGAGAGAGAAAGAGAAGCTGTGAGTGAGAGATAGAGAAAGAGAAGTTGTGAGTGAGAGAGAGAGAGAAAGAGAAGCTGTGAGTGAGAGAGAAAGGGAAATTGAATCTGTGAGTCAGAGAGAGAGAAGCTGTGAGTGAGAGAGAGAGAAAGAGAAGCTGTGGGTGTGAGAGAGAGAAAGAAGCTGTGAGTGAGAGAGAGAGACAGAGAGAGAAAGAGAAGGTGTGAGTGAGAGAGTGAGAGAGAAAGAGAAGCTGTGAGTGAGAGAGAGAGAGAAAGAGAAGCTGTGAGTGAGAGAGAGAGAGAAGCTGTGAGTGAAAGAGAGAGTGAGAAAGAGAAGCTGTGAGAGAGAGAGTGAGAAAGAGAAGCTGTGAGTGAGAGAGAGAGAGAAAGAGAAGCTGTGAGTGAGTGAGAGAGATATAGAGAAGCTGTGATTGAGAGAGAGAGAGAAGCTATGAGTGAGTGAGAGAGAAAGAAGCTGTGAGTGAGAGAGAGAGAGAAGCTGTGAGGGAGAAAGAGAGAGAGAAGCTGTGAGTGAGTGAGAGAGAGAAGAGAGATGCTGTGAGTGTGTGAGAGAGAAAGAGAAGCTGTGAGTGAGTGAGAGAGAGAGAGAAAGAAAAGCTGTGAGTTAGAGAGATAAAGAGAAGCAGTGAGTGTGAGAGAGCGAGAAGCTGTGAGTGAGAGAGAGAGAAGGAGAAGATGAGAGTGTGAGAGAGAGAGAAGCTGTGAGTGAGAGAGAGAAAGGGAAGCATTGAGTGAGAGAGATAAAGAGAAGCTTTGAGTGAAAGAGATAAAGAGAAGCTGTGAGTTAGAGAGAGAAAAAGAGAAGCTGTGAGTGAGAGAGAGAGAAAGAGAAGCTGTGAGTGAGAGAGAGAGAAAGAGAAGCTGTGAGTGAGAGAGAGAGAGTGAGAAAAAGAGCTGTGAGTGAGAGAGAGAGAGAGTGAGAAAAAGAGCTGTGAGTGAGAGATAGAGAATGAGAAGCTGTGAGTGAGAGAGAGAAAAAGAGAATGTGTAAGAGAGAGAAAAATAGAAGCTATGAGTGAGAGAGAGAGAGAAAGAGAAGCTGTGAGTGAGAGAGAGAGAGAAATAGAAGCTGTGAGTGAAAGAGAGAGAAAGAGAAGCTGTGAGTGAGAGAGAGAGAGAAATGAAGTTGTGAGTGAGATAGAGAGGGAAAGAGAAGCTGTGTGAGTGAGAGAGCGAAGCTGTGAGAGAGTGAGAGAGAGAGAAGCTGTGAGTGAGAGAGAGAAAGAAAGAAAGAGAAGCTGTGAGTGAGAGAGAGAGAGAGAAGCTGTGAGTGAGAGAGAGAGAAAGAAAGAAAGAGAAGCTGTGAGTGAGAGAGAGAGAGAAAGAGAAGCTGTGAGTGAGAGAGATAAAGAGAAGCTGTGAGTTAGAGAGAGACAGAGAATGAGAAGCTGTGAGTGAGAGAGAGAAAGAGAAGCTGTGAGTGAGAGAGAGAAAGAAAGAGAAGCTGTGTGTCAGAGAGAGAGAGAGAAAGAGAAGGTGTGAGTGAGAGAGAGAGAGAGAAGCTGTGTGTGAGAGAGAGAAGCTGTGTGTGTGTGAGAGAGAAAGAGAAGCTGTGAGTGAGGGAGAGAGAGAAAGAGAAGCTGTGTGTGAGAGAGAGAGAGAGAAAGAGAAGCTGTGAGTGAGAGATAGAGAAAGAGAAGTTGTGAGTGAGAGAGAGAGAGAAAAAGAGAAGCTGTGAGTGAGGGAGAGAGAGAAAGAGAAGCTGAGAGTGAGAGAGAGAGAGAAGCTGTGAGTGAGAGAGAGAAAGGGAAGCATTGAGTGAGAGAGATAAAGAGAAGCTGTGAGTGAAAGAGATAAAGAGAAGCTGTGAGTTAGAGAGAGAAAAAGAGAAGCTGTGAGTGAGAGAGAGAGAGAAAGAGAAGCTGAGAGTGAGAGAGAGAGAGAAAGAGAAGCTTTGAATGAGAGAGAGAGAGAGAAAGAGAAGCTGTGAGTGAGAGAGAGAGGAAGAGAAGCTGTGAGTGGGAGAGAGATAGAGAAAGAGAAGCTGTGAGTGAGAGAGAGAGAGAAAGAGAAGCTGTGAGTAAGAGAGAGAGAGAAAGAGAAGCTGTGTGTGTTTGAGAGAGAGAAAGGGAAGCTCTGAGTGAGAGAGAGAGAGAAAGAGAAGCTATGAGTGAGAGAGAGAGAAGGAGAAGGTGTGAGTGAGAGAGAGAGAAGCTGTGTGTGTGAGAGAGAAGCTGTGTGAGAGACAGAGAGAAAGAGAAGCTGTGAGTGAGAGAGAGAAGCTGTGAGTGAGAGAGAGAGGGAGAAAGAGAAGCTGTGAGTGAGAGAGAGAAAGATAAGCTGAGAGTGAGAGAGAGAGAGAATGAGAATCTGTGAGTGAGAGAGAGAGAGAAAGAGAATCTATGAGTGAGAAAGAGAGAAAAAGAGGAGCTGTGAGTGTGAGAGAGTGAGAGAAAGAGAAGCTGTGAATGAGAGAGAGAGAGAGAGAGAGAAAGAGAAGCTGTGAGAGTAAGAGAGAGAGAAAGAGAAGCTGTGAGTGAGAGAGAGAAAAAGAGAAGCTGTGAGTGAGAGAGAGAGAGTGAGAAAAAGAGCTGTGAGTGAGAGATAGAGAATGAGAAGCTGTGAGTGATAGAGAGAGAAAAAGAGAATGTGTAAGAGAGAGAGAAAGAGAAGCTGTGAGTGAGAGAGAGAGAAAGAGAAGCTGTGAGTGAGCTAGAGAGAAAGAGAAGCTGTGAGTGAGAGAGAGAGAGAGAAATGAAGTTGTGAGTGAGATAGAGAGAGAAAGAGAAGCTGTGAGTGAGTGAGAGAGAGAGAAGATGTGAGCGAAGGAGATATAAAGAGAAGCTGTGAGTGAGTGAGAGAGAGAGAAGCAGTGAGAGAGAGAGAGAAAGAGAAGCTGTGAGTGAGAGAGAGAAAGAAAGAGAAGCTGTGAGTGAGAGAGAGAGAGAGAAGCTGTGAGCGAGAGAGATATAAAGAGAAGCTGTGAGTGAGTGAGAGAGAGAGACGCAGTGAGAGAGAGAGAGAAAGAGAAGCTGTGAGTGAGTGAGAGAGAGAAGCTGTGAGAGAGTCAGAGAGAGAGAGGCTGTGAGTGAGAGAGAGAGAGAAAGAAAGAGAAGCTGTGTGTGAGAGAGAGAGAAAGAGAAGCTGTGAGTGAGAGAGATAAAGAGAAGCTGTGAGTTAGAGAGAGACAGAGAAAGAGAAGCTGTGAGTGAGAGAGAAAGAAAGAAAGAGAAGCTGTGTGTCAGAGAGAGAGAGAGAAAGAGAAGGTGTGAGTGAGAGAGAGAGAGAAGCTGTGTGTGAGAGAGAGAAGCTGTGTGTGTGTGAGAGAGAAAGAGAAGCTGTGAGTGAGGGAGAGAGAGAAAGAGAAGCTGTGTGTGTGAGAGAGAGAGAGAAAGAGAAGCTGTGAGTGAGAGATAGAGAAAGAGAAGTTGTGAGTGAGAGAGAGAGAGAAAGAGAAGCTGTGAGTGAGAGAGAAAGGGAAATTGAATCTGTGAGTCAGAGAGAGAGAAGCTGTGAGTGAGAGAGAGAGAAAGAGAAGCTGTGGGTGTGAGAGAGAGAAAGAAGCTGTGAGTGAAAGAGAGAGACAGAGAGAGAAAGAGAAGGTGTGAGTGAGAGAGTGAGAGAGAAAGAGAAGCTGTGAGTGAGAGAGAGAGAGAAAGAGAAGCTGTGAGTGAGAGAGAGAGAAGCTGTGAGTGAAAGAGAGAGTGAGAAAGAGAAGCTGTGAGAGAGAGAGTGAGAAAGAGAAGCTGTGAGTGAGAGAGAGAGAGAAAGAGAAGCTGTGAGTGAGTGAGAGAGATATAGAGAAGCTGTGATTGAGAGAGAGAGAGAAGCTATGAGTGAGTGAGAGAGAAAGAAGCTGTGAGTGAGAGAGAGAGAGAAGCTGTGAGGGAGAAAGAGAGAGAGAAGCTGTGAGTGAGTGAGAGAGAGAAGAGAGATGCTGTGAGTGTGTGAGAGAGAAAGAGAAGCTGTGAGTGAGTGAGAGAGAGAGAGAAAGAAAAGCTGTGAGTTAGAGAGATAAAGAGAAGCAGTGAGTGTGAGAGAGCGAGAAGCTGTGAGTGAGAGAGAGAGAAGGAGAAGATGAGAGTGTGAGAGAGAGAGAAGCTGTGAGTGAGAGAGAGAAAGGGAAGCATTGAGTGAGAGAGATAAAGAGAAGCTTTGAGTGAAAGAGATAAAGAGAAGCTGTGAGTTAGAGAGAGAAAAAGAGAAGCTGTGAGTGAGAGAGAGAGAAAGAGAAGCTGTGAGTGAGAGAGAGAGAAAGAGAAGCTGTGAGTGAGAGAGAGAGAGTGAGAAAAAGAGCTGTGAGTGAGAGATAGAGAATGAGAAGCTGTGAGTGAGAGAGAGAAAAAGAGAATGTGTAAGAGAGAGAGAAATAGAAGCTATGAGTGAGAGAGAGAGAGAAAGAGAAGCTGTGAGTGAGAGAGAGAGAGAAATAGAAGCTGTGAGTGAAAGAGAGAGAAAGAGAAGCTGTGAGTGAGAGAGAGAGAGAAATGAAGTTGTGAGTGAGATAGAGAGGGAAAGAGAAGCTGTGTGAGTGAGAGAGCGAAGCTGTGAGAGAGTGAGAGAGAGAGAAGCTGTGAGTGAGAGAGAGAAAGAAAGAAAGAGAAGCTGTGAGTGAGAGAGAGAGAGAGAAGCTGTGAGTGAGAGAGAGAGAAAGAAAGAAAGAGAAGCTGTGAGTGAGAGAGAGAGAGAAAGAGAAGCTGTGAGTGAGAGAGATAAAGAGAAGCTGTGAGTTAGAGAGAGACAGAGAATGAGAAGCTGTGAGTGAGAGAGAGAAAGAGAAGCTGTGAGTGAGAGAGAGAAAGAAAGAGAAGCTGTGTGTCAGAGAGAGAGAGAGAAAGAGAAGGTGTGAGTGAGAGAGAGAGAGAGAAGCTGTGTGTGAGAGAGAGAAGCTGTGTGTGTGAGAGAGAGAAAGAGAAGCTGTGAGTGAGGGAGAGAGAGAAAGAGAAGCTGTGTGTGAGAGAGAGAGAGAGAAAGAGAAGCTGTGAGTGAGAGATAGAGAAAGAGAAGTTGTGAGTGAGAGAGAGAGAGAAAAAGAGAAGCTGTGAGTGAGAGAGAGAGAGAAAGAGAAGCTGAGAGTGAGAGAGAGAGAGAAGCTGTGAGTGAGAGAGAGAAAGGGAAGCATTGAGTGAGAGAGATAAAGAGAAGCTGTGAGTGAAAGAGATAAAGAGAAGCTGTGAGTTAGAGAGAGAAAAAGAGAAGCTGTGAGTGAGAGAGAGAGAGAAAGAGAAGCTGAGAGTGAGAGAGAGAGAGAAAGAGAAGCTTTGAATGAGAGAGAGAGAGAGAAAGAGAAGCTGTGAGTGAGAGAGAGAGGAAGAGAAGCTGTGAGTGGGAGAGAGATAGAGAAAGAGAAGCTGTGAGTGAGAGAGTGAGAGAAAGAGAAGCTGTGAGTAAGAGAGAGAGAGAAAGAGAAGCTGTGTGTGTTTGAGAGAGAGAAAGGGAAGCTGTGAGTGAGAGAGAGAGAGAAAGAGAAGCTATGAGTGAGAGAGAGAGAAGGAGAAGGTGTGAGTGAGAGAGAGAGAAGCTGTGTGTGTGAGAGAGAAGCTGTGTGAGAGACAGAGAGAAAGAGAAGCTGTGAGTGAGAGAGAGAAGCTGTGAGTGAGAGAGAGAGGGAGAAAGAGAAGCTGTGAGTGAGAGAGAGAAAGATAAGCTGAGAGTGAGAGAGAGAGAGAATGAGAATCTGTGAGTGAGAGAGAGAGAGAAAGAGAATCTGTGAGTGAGAAAGAGAGAAAAAGAGGAGCTGTGAGTGTGAGAGAGTGAGAGAAAGAGAAGCTGTGAATGAGAGAGAGAGAGAGAGAGAGAAAGAGAAGCTGTGAGAGTAAGAGAGAGAGAAAGAGAAGCTGTGAGTGAGAGAGAGAAAAAGAGAAGCTGTGAGTGAGAGAGAGAGAGTGAGAAAAAGAGCTGTGAGTGAGAGATAGAGAATGAGAAGCTGTGAGTGATAGAGAGAGAAAAAGAGAATGTGTAAGAGAGAGAGAAAGAGAAGCTGTGAGTGAGAGAGAGAGAAAGAGAAGCTGTGAGTGAGCTAGAGAGAAAGAGAAGCTGTGAGTGAGAGAGAGAGAGAGAGAAATGAAGTTGTGAGTGAGATAGAGAGAGAAAGAGAAGCTGTGAGTGAGTGAGAGAGAGAGAAGCTGTGAGCGAAGGAGATATAAAGAGAAGCTGTGAGTGAGTGAGAGAGAGAGAAGCAGTGAGAGAGAGAGAGAAAGAGAAGCTGTGAGTGAGAGAGAGAAAGAAAGAGAAGCTGTGAGTGAGAGAGAGAGAGAGAAGCTGTGAGCGAGAGAGATATAAAGAGAAGCTGTGAGTGAGTGAGAGAGAGAGACGCAGTGAGAGAGAGAGAGAAAGAGAAGCTGTGAGTGAGAGAGAGAGAAAGAAAGAAAGAAAGAGAAACTGTGAGTGAGAGAGAGAGATAAAGAGAAGCTGTGAGTGAGAGAGATAAAGAGAAGCTGTGAGTTAGAGAGAGAGATTAAGAGAAGCTGTGAGTGAGAGAGAGAGAAAGAGAATATGTGAGTGAGAGAGAGAGAAAGAAAGAGAAGCTGTGAGTGAGAGAGAGAGAAAGAGAAGGTTTGTGTGTGTGAGAGAGAGAGAAGCTGTGTGTGAGAGAGAAGCTGTGTGTGTGTGTGAGAGAGAAAGAGAAGCTGTGAGTGAGGGAGAGAGAGAAAGAGAAGCTGTGTGTGTGTGCGAGAGAGACAGAGAGAAAGAGAAGCTGTGAGTGAGAGATAGAGAAAGAGAAGTTGTGAGTGAGAGAGAGAGAGAAAGAGAAGCTGTGAGTGAGTGAGAGAGAGAAAAATTGAATCTGTGAGTGAGAGAGAGAGAAGCTGTGAGTGAGAGAGAGAGAGAAAAAGAAGCTGTGGGTGAGAGAGAGAGAAAGAAGCTGTGAGTGAGAGAGAGAGACAGAGAGAGAAAGAGAAGGTGTGAGTGAGAGAGTGAGAGAGAGAAAGAGAAGCTGTGAGTGAGAGAGAGAGAAAGAGAAGCTGTGAGTGAGTGAGAGAGATATAGAGAAGCTGTGAGTGAGTGAGAGAGAGAGAAGCTGTGAGAGAGTGAGAGAGAGAGAAGCTGTGAGATAGAGAGAGAGAGAAAGAAAGAGAAGCTGTGTGAGAGAGAGAGAGAAGCTGTGAGCGAGAGAGATATAAAGAGAAGCTGTGAGTGAGAGAGAGAGAGAGAAGCAGTGAGAGAGAGAGAAAGGGAAGCTGTGAGTGAGAGAGAGAGAAAGAAAGAAAGATTAACTGTGAGTGAGAGAGAGAGAGAAAGAGAAGCTGTGAGTGAGAGAGATAAAGTGAAGCTGTGAGTTAGAGAGAGACAGAGAAAGAGAAGCTGTGAGTGAGAGAGAGAGAAAGAGAATATGTGAGTGAGAGAGAGAGAAAGAAAAAGAAGCTTTGAGTGACAGAGAGAGAGAAAGAGAAGGTGTGTGTGTGAGAGAGAGAGAGAAGCTGTGTGTGAGAGAGAAGCTGTGTGTGTGTGTGTGTGAGAGAGAGAGAAAGAGAAGCTGTGAGTGAGGGAGAGAGAGAAAGAGAAGCTGTGTGTGTGTGTGTGAGAGAGAGAGAGAGAGAGAGAGAAGCTGTGAGTGAGAGATAGAAAAAGAGAAGTTGTGAGTGAGAGAGAGAGAGAGAAAGAGAAGCTGTGAGTGAGTGAGAGAGAGAAAAATTGAATTTGTGAGTGAGAGAGAGAGAAGCTGTGAGTGAGAGAGAGAGAGAGAGAGAAAAAGAAGCTGTGGGTGAGAGAGAGAGAAAGAAGCTGTGAGTGAGAGAGAGAGACAGAGAGAGAAAGAGAAGGTGTGAGTGAGAGAGTGAGAGAGAGAAAGAGAAGCTGTGAGTGAGAGAGAGAGAAAGAGAAGCTGTGAGTGAGTGGGAGAGAGATATAGAGAAGCTGTGAGTGAGAGAGAGAGAGAAGCTATGAGTGAATGAGAGAGAAAGAAGCTGTGAGTGAGAGAGAGAGAGAAGCTGTGAGTGACAGAGAGAGAAAGAGAAGCTGTGAGTGAGAGAGAGAGAGAGAAGCTGTGAGTGAGAGAGAGAGAAAGAGAAAGAGAAGATGTGAGTGAGAGAGAGAGAAGCTGTGAGTGAGAGAGAGAAAGGGAAGCATTGAGTGAGAGAGATAAAGAGAAGCTGTGAGTGAAAGAGATAAAGAGAAGCTGTGAGTTAGAGAGAGAAAAAGAGAAGCTGTGAGTGAGAGAGAGAGAGAAAGAGAAGCTGTGAGTGAGAGAGAGAAAAAGAGAAGCTGTGAGTGAGAGAGAGAGAGTGAGAAAAAGAGCTGTGAGTGAGAGATAGAGAATGAGAAGCTGTGAGTGAGAGAAAAAGAGAATGTGTAAGAGAGAGAGAAAGAGAAGCTATGAGTGAGAGAGAGAGAGAGAGAAAGAGAAGCTGTGAGTGAGAGAGAGAGAGAAAGAGAAGCTGTGAGTGAGAGAGATAAAGAGAAGCTGTGAGTTAGAGAGAGACAGAGAAAGAGAAGCTGTGAGTGAGAGAGAGAAAGAGAAGCTGTGAGTGAGAGAGAGAGAAAGAAAGAGAAGCTGTGTGTCAGAGAGAGAGAGAGAAAGAGAAGGTGTGAGTGAGAGAGAGAGAGAGAAGCTGTGTGTGTGAGAGAGAAGCTGTGTGTGTGAGAGAGAAAGAGAAGCTGTGAGTGAGGGAGAGAGAGAAAGAGAAGTTGTGTGTGTGAGAGAGAGAGAGAGAAAGAGAAGCTGTGAGAGAGAGATAGAGAAAGAGAAGTTGTGAGTGAGAAAGAGAGAGAAAGAGAAGCTGTGAGTGAGAGAGAGAGAGAAATTGAATCTGTGAGTCAGAGAGTGAGAAGCTGTGAGTGAGAGAGAGAGAAAGAGAAGCTGTGGGTGTGAGAGAGAGAAAGAATCTGTGAGTGAGAGAGAGAGACAGAGAGAGAAAGAGAAGGTGTGAGTGAGAGAGTGAGAGAGAGAAAGAGAAGCTGTGAGTGAGAGAGAGAGAAAGAGAAGCTGTGAGTGAGAGAGAGAGAAGCTGTGAGTGAAAGAGAGAGTGAGAAAGAGAAGCTGTGAGAGAGAGAGTGAGAAAGAGAAGCTGTGAGTGAGAGAGAGAGAGAAAGAGAAGCTGTGAGTGAGTGAGAGAGATATATAGAGAAGCTGTGAGTGAAAGAGAGAGAGAAGCTATGAGTGAGTGAGAGAGAAAGAAGCTGTGAGTGAGAGATAGAGAGAGATGCTGTGAGGGAGAAAGAGAGAGAGAAGCTGTGAGTGAGTGAGAGAGAGAAGAGAGATGCTGTGAGTGTGTGAGAGAGAAAGAGAAGCTGTGAGTGAGTGAGAGAGAGAGAGAAAGAAAAGCTGTGAGTTAGAGAGATAAAGAGAAGCAGTGAGTGTGAGAGAGCAAGAAGCTGAGAGTGAGAGAGAGAGAGAAGGAGAAGATGTGAGTGAGAGAGAGAGAGAAGCTGTGAGTGAGAGAGAGAGAAAGGGAAGCATTGAGTGAGAGAGATAAAGAGAAGCTGTGAGTGAAAGAGATAAAGAGAAGCTGTGAGTTAGAGAGAGAAAAAGAGAAGCTGAGAGTGAGAGAGAGAGAAAGAGAAGCTGAGAGAGAGAGAAAGAGAAGCTTTGAATGAGAGAGAGAGAGAAAGAGAAGCTGTGAGTGAGAGAGAGAGAAAGAGAAGCTGTGAGTGGGAGAGAGAGAGAGAAAGAGAAGCTGTGAGTGAGAGAGTGAGAGAAAGAGAAGCTGTGAGTAAGAGAGAGAGAGAAAGAGAAGCTGTGTGTGTGTGAGAGAGAGAAAGGGAAGATGTGAGTGAGAGAGAGAGAAAGAGAAGGTATGAGTGAGAGAGAGAGAAAGAGAAGGTGTGAGTGAGAGAGAGAGAAGCTGTGTGTGAGAGAGGGAAGCTGTGTGAGAGACAGAGAGAAAGAGAAGCTGTGAGTGAGAGAGAGAAGCTGTGAGTGAGAGAGAGGGAGAAAGAGAAGCTGTGAGTGAGAGAGAGAAAGATAAGCTGAGAGTGAGAGAGAGAGAGAATGAGAATCTGAGTGAGAGAGAGAGAAAGAGAATCTGTGAGTGAGAGAGAGAGAAAAAGAGGAGCTGTGAGTGAGAGAGAGTGAGAGAATGAGAAGCTGTGAATGATAGAGAGAGAGAGAAAGAGAAGCTGTGAGAGTAAGAGAGAGAGAAAGAGAAGCTGTGAGTGAGAGAGAGAAAAAGAGAAGCTGTGAGTGAGAGAGAGAGAGTGAGAAAAAGAGCTGTGAGTGAGAGATAGAGAATGAGAAGCTGTGAGTGAAAGAGAGAGAAAAAGAGAATTTGTAAGAGAGAGAAAGAGAAGCTATGAGTGAGAGAGAGAGAGAGAAAGAGAAGCTGTGAGTGAGAGAGAGAGAAAGAGAAGCTGTGAGTGAGCTAGAGAGAAAGAGAAGCTGTGAGTGAGAGAGAGAGAGAGAAATGAAGTTGTGAGTGAGATAGAGAGAGAAAGAGAAGATGTGAGTGAGTGAGAGAGAGAGAAGCTGTGAGAGAGTGAGAGAGAGAGAAGCTGTGAGTGAGAGAGAGAGAGAGAAGCTGTGAGCGAGAGAGATATAAAGAGAAGCTGTGAGTGAGAGAGAGAGAGAGAGAAGCAGTGAGAGAGAGAGAGAGAGAGAAAGAGAAGCTGTGAGTGAGAGAGAGAGAAAGAAAGAAAGAAAGAGAAACTGTGAGTGAGAGAGAGAGAGAAAGAGAAGCTGTGAGTGAGAGAGATAAAGAGAAGCTGTGAGTTAGAGAGAGAAAGAGAAAGAGAAGCTGTGAGTGAGAGAGAGAGAAAGAGTATATGTGAGTGAGAGAGAGAGAAAGAAAGAGAAGCTGTGAGTGAGAGAGAAAGAGAAAGAGAAGGTGTGTGTGTGTGTGAGAGAGAGAGAGAGAGAGAAGCTGTGAGTGAGAGATAGAGAAAGAGAAGTTGTGAGTGAGAGAGAGAGAGAGAGAGAAAGAGAAGCTGTGAGTGAGAGAGAGAGAGAAAAATTGAATCTGTGAGTGAGAGAGAGAGAAGCTGTGAGTGAGAGAGAGAGAAAGAAGCTGTGGGTGAGAGAGAGAGAAAGAAGCTGTGAGTGAGAGAGAGATAGAGAGAGAAAGAGAAGGTGTGAGTGAGAGAGTGAGAGAGAGAAAGAGAAGCTGTGAGTGAGAGAGAGAGAAAGAGAAGCTGTGAGTGAGTGAGAGAGAGATATAGAGAAGCTGTGAGTGAGAGAGAGAGAGAAGCTATGAGTGAGTGAGAGAGAAAGAAGCTGTGAGTGAGAGAGAGAGAGAGAAGCTGTGAGTGACAGAGAGAGAAAGAGAAGCTGTGAGTGAGAGAGAGAAAGAGAAGCTGTGAGTTAGAGGGAGACAGAGAAAGAGAAGCTGTGAGTGAGAGAGAGATAGAGAAGCTGTGAGTTAGAGAGAGAGAGAGAAAGAGAAGATGTGAGTGAGAGAGAGAGAGATAATGTGAGTGAGAGAGAGAGAGAGAGAAAGAGAAGCTGTGAGTGAGAGAGAGAGAAAGAGAAGCTGTGAGTGTGTGTGAGAGAGAAAGAGAAGCTATGAGTGCGAGAGAGAGAGAGAGAGAAGCTGTGAGTAAGAGGGAGGGAGAGAAGCTGTGAGTTAGAGAGAGAGAAGCTGTGAGTGAGTGAGAGAGATAAAGAGAAGCTGTGAGTTAGAGAGAGAAAAAGAGAAGCTGTGAGAGAGAGAGAAAGAGAAGCTGAGAGTGAGAGAGAGAGAGAGAAAGAGAAGCTGTTAATGAGAGAGAGAGAAAGAGTAGCTGTGAGTGAGAGAGATAGAAAGAGAAGCTGTGAGTGGGAGAGAGAGAGAGAGAGAGAAGCTGTGAGTGAGAGAGAGAGAGAAAGAGAATCTGTGAGTAAGAGAGAGAGAGAGAAAGAGAAGCTGTGAGTGAGAGTGAGAGAGAAAGAGCTGTGAGATAGAGAGAGAGAGAGAAGCTATGAGTGAGAGAGAGAGAAAGAGAAGTTGTGAGTGAGAGAGAGAGACAATGAGAACCTGTGAGTGAGAGTGAGAGAGAGAGAGAAAGAGAAGCAGTGAGAGTAAGAGAGAGAGAAAGAGAAGCTGTGAGTGAGAGAGAGAAAAAGAGAAGCTGTGAATGAGAGAGAGAGAAGCTGTGTGTGAGAGAGAAAGAGAAGCTGTGAGTAAGAGGGAGAGAGAGAAGCTGTGAGATAGAGAGAGAGAGAAGCTGTGAGTGAGTGAGACAGAGAAAGAGAAGCTGTGAGTGAGATAGAGAGAGAGAGAAGCTGTGAGGGAGAAAGAGAGAGAGAGAAGTTGTGAGTGAGTGAGAGAGAGGAGAGAAGCTGTGAGTGAGAGAGAGAGAGAAAGAGAAGCTGTGAGTGAAAGAGAGAGAAAGAGAAGCTATGAGTGTGAGACAGAGAGAGAGAAGCTGTGAGTAAGAGGGAGGGAGAGAAGCTGTGAGTTAGAGAGAGAGAGAAGCTGTGAGTGAGTGAGAGAGATAAAGAGAAGCTGTGAGTTAGAGAGAGAAAAAGAGAAGCTGTGAGAGAGAGAGAGAGAGAAAGAGAAGCTGAGAGTGAGAGAGAGAGAGAAAAAGAGAAGCTGTTAATGAGAGAGAGAGAAAGAGTAGCTGTGAGTGTGAGAGAGAGAAAGAGAAGCTGTGAGTGGCAGAGAGAGAGAGAAAGAGAAGCTGTGAGTGAGAGAGAGAGAGAAAGAGAATCTGTGAGTAAGAGAGAGAGGGAGAAAGAGAAGCTGTGAGTGACAGTGAGAGAAAGAGAAGCTGTGAGTGGGAGAGAGAGAGAAAGAGAAGCTGTGAGTGAGAGAGAGAGAAAGAGAAGCTGTGAGTAAGAGAGTGAGAGAGAAAGAGAAGCTGTGAGTGAGAGTGAGAGAGAAAGAGCTGTGAGAGAGAGAAAGAGAAGGTGTGAGTGAGAGAGAGAGAGAGAAGCTGTGAGAGAGAGAGAAAGAGAAGCTGTGAGTGAGAGAGAGAGACAACGAGAATCTGTGAGTGAGAGTGAGAGAGAGAGAGTGAAAGAGAAGCTGTGAGAGTAAGAGAGAGAGAAAGAGAAGGTGTGAGTGAGAGAGAGAAAAAGAGAAGCTGTGAGTGAGAGAGAGAGAAGCTGTGTGTGAGAGAGAAAGAGAAAGAGAAGCTGTGAGTGAGAGAGAGAGAGAAGCTGTGAGTGAGAGTGAGAGAAAGAGAAGCTGTGAGTGAGAGAGAGTGAAAAAGAGAAGCTGTGAGTGTGAGAGAGATAGAAAGAGAAGCTGTTATTAAGAGAGAGAGAAGCTGTGAGTGAGAGAGAGAGAAGCTGTGTGTGAGAGAGAAAGAGAAGCTGTGCGTGAGAGAGAGAGAGAAAGAGAAGATGTGAGTGTGAGAGAGAGAAATAGAAGCTGTGAGTGAGATAGAGAGAAAGAAAGAGAAGCTGTGAGTGAGAGAGTGAGAGAGAAGCTGTGAGTGAGTGAGAGAGAAAGAGAAGCTGTGAGTGAGAGAGAGAGAGAGAGAAGCTATGAGCGAGAGAGATATAAAGAGAAGCTGTGAGTGAGAGAGAGAGAGAATCAGAGAGAGAGAGAGAGAGAAGCTAAGAGTGAGAGAGGGAGAAAGAGAAGGTGTGAGTGAGAGAGAGAGAAGCTGTGTGTGAGAGAGAGAAGCTGTGTGAGAGACAGAGAGAAAGAGAAACTGTGAGTGAGAGAGAGAGAAGCTGAGTGAGAGAGAGAAAGATAAGCTGAGAGTGAGAGAGAGAGAATGAGAATCTGTGAGTGAGAGAGAGAAAGAGAATCTGTGAGTGAGAGAGAGAGAAAAAGAGGAGCTGTGAGTGTGAGAGAGTGAGAGAAAGAGAAGCTGTGAATGAGAGAGAGAGAGAGAGAAAGAGAAGCTGTGAGAGTAAGAGAGAGAGAGAGAGAAGCTGTGAGTGAGAGAGAGAGAAAGAGAAGCTGTGAGTGAGATAGAGAGAGTGAGAAAAAGAGCTGTGAGTGAGAGATAGAGAATGAGAAGCTGTGAGTGAGAGAGAGAGAGAAAGAGAAGCTGTGAGTGAGAGAGAGAGAAAGTGAAGCTGTGAGTGAGAGAGATAGAGAAATGAAGTTGTGAGTGAGATAGAGAGAGAAAGAGAAGCTGTGAGTGAGTGAGAGAGAGAGAGAAAGAGAAGCTGTGAGTGAGAGAGAGAGAGAAAGAGAAGCTGTGAGTGAGAGAGAGAGAAAGTGAAGCTGTGAGTGAGAGAGAGAGAGAAATGAAGTTGTGAGTGAGATAGAGAGAGAAAGAGAAGCTGTGAGTGAGTGAGAGAGAGAGAAGGTGTGAGAGAGTGAGAGAGAGAAGCTGTGAGTGAGAGAGAGAGAGAAAGAAAGAGAAGCTGTGAGTGAGAGAGAGAGAGAGAGAAAGAGAAGCTGTGAGTGAGAGAGAGAGAGAAAGAGAAGCTGTGAGTGAGAGAGAGAGAAAGTGAAGCTGTGAGTGAGAGAGAGAGAGAAATGAAGTTGTGAGTGAGATAGAGAGAGAAAGAGAAGCTGTGAGTGAGTGAGAGAGAGAGAAGGTGTGAGAGAGTTAGAGAGAGAAGCTGTGAGTGAGAGAGAGAGAGAAAGAAAGAGAAGCTGTGAGTGAGAGAGAGAGAGAGAGAAGCTGTGAGCGAGAGAGAGATAAAAAGAAGCTGTGAGTGAGAGAGAGAGAGAGAGAGAAGCAGTGAGAGAGAGAGAAAGAGAAGCTGTGAGTGAGAGAGAGAGAAAGAAAGAAAGAGAAGCTGTGAGTGAGAGAGAGAGAGAAAGAGAAGCTGTGAGTGAGAGAGATAAAGAGAAGCTGTGAGATAGAGAGAGACAGAGAAAGAGAAGCTATGAGTGAGAGAGAGAGAAAGAGAATCTGTGAGTGAGAGAGAGAGAAAGAAAGAGAAGCTGTGAGTGAGAGAGAGAGAAAGATAAGGTGTGAGTGAGAGAGAGAGAGAGAAGCTGTGTGAGAGAGAGAAGCTGTGTGTGTGTGAGAGAGAAAGAGAAGCTGTGAGTGAGGGAGAGAGAGAAAGAGAAGCTGTGTGTGTGAGAGAGAGAGAGAAAGAAAGAGAAGCTGTGAGTGAGAGATAGAGAAAGAGAAGTTGTGAGTGAGAGAGAGAGAGAAAGAGAAGCTGTGAGTGAGTGAGAGAGAGAGAAATTGAATCTGTGAGTGAGAGAGAGAGAAGCTGTGAGTGAGAGAGAGAGAAAAAGAGAAGCTGTGGGTGAGAGAGAGAGAAAGAAGCTGTGAGTGAGAGAGAGAGACAGAGAGAGAAAGAGAAGGTGTGAGTGAGAGAGTGAGAGAGAGAGAGAAGCTGTGAGTGAGAGAGAGAGAAAGAGAAGCTGTGAGAGAGAGAGAGAGAAGCTGTGAGTGAGAGAGAGAGAAAGAGAAGCTGTGAGAGAGAGAGAGAGAGAAAGAGAAGCTGAGAGTGAGAGAGAGAGAGAAAAAGAGAAGCTGTTAATGAGAGAGAGAGAAAGAGTAGCTGTGAGTGAGAGAGAGAGAAAGAGAAGCTGTGGGTGGCAGAGAGAGAGAGAGAAAGAGAAGCTGTGAGTGAGAGAGAGAGAGAAAGAGAATCTGTGAGTAAGAGAGAGAGGGAGAAAGAGAAGCTGTGAGTGACAGTGAGAGAAAGAGAAGCTGTGAGTGGGAGAGAGAGAGAAAGAGAAGCTGTGAGTGAGAGAGAGAGAAAGAGAAGCTGTGAGTAAGAGAGTGAGAGAGAAAGAGAAGCTGTGAGTGAGAGTGAGAGAGAAAGAGCTGTGAGAGAGAGAAAGAGAAGGTGTGAGTGAGAGAGAGAGAGAGAAGCTGTGAGAGAGAGAGAAAGAGAAGCTGTGAGTGAGAGAGAGAGACAACGAGAATCTGTGAGTGAGAGTGAGAGAGAGAGAGTGAAAGAGAAGCTGTGAGAGTAAGAGAGAGAGAAAGAGAAGGTGTGAGTGAGAGAGAGAAAAAGAGAAGCTGTGAGTGAGAGAGAGAGAAGCTGTGTGTGAGAGAGAAAGAGAAAGAGAAGCTGTGAGTGAGAGAGAGAGAGAAGCTGTGAGTGAGAGTGAGAGAAAGAGAAGCTGTGAGTGAGAGAGAGAGAAAAAGAGAAGCTGTGAGTGTGAGAGAGATAGAAAGAGAAGCTGTGATTAAGAGAGAGAGAGAAGCTGTGAGTGAGAGAGAGAGAAGCTGTGTGTGAGAGAGAAAGAGAAGCTGTGCGTGAGAGAGAGAGAGAAAGAGAAGATGTGAGTGAGAGAGAGAGAAATAGAAGCTGTGAGTGAGATAGAGAGAAAGAAAGAGAAGCTGTGAGTGAGAGAGTGAGAGAGAAGCTGTGAGTGAGTGAGAGAGAAAGAGAAGCTGTGAGTGAGAGAGAGAGAGAGAGAGAAGCTATGAGCGAGAGAGATATAAAGAGAAGCTGTGAGTGAGAGAGAGAGAGAGAGAATCAGAGAGAGAGAGAGAGAGAGAAGCTAAGAGTGAGAGAGGGAGAAAGAGAAGGTGTGAGTGAGAGAGAGAGAAGCTGTGTGTGAGAGAGAGAAGCTGTGTGAGAGACAGAGAGAAAGAGAAACTGTGAGTGAGAGAGAGAGAAGCTGAGTGAGAGAGAGAGGGAGAAAGAGAAGCTGTGAGTGAGAGAGAGAAAGATAAGCTGAGAGTGAGAGAGAGAGAATGAGAATCTGTGAGTGAGAGAGAGAAAGAGAATCTGTGAGTGAGAGAGAGAGAAAAAGAGGAGCTGTGAGTGTGAGAGAGTGAGAGAAAGAGAAGCTGTGAATGAGAGAGAGAGAGAGAGAGAGAAGCTGTGAGAGTAAGAGAGAGAGAGAGAGAAGCTGTGAGTGAGAGAGAGAAAGAGAAGCTGTGAGTGCGATAGAGAGAGTGAGAAAAAGAGCTGTGAGTGAGAGATAGAGAATGAGAAGCTGTGAGTGAGAGAGAGAGAAAAAGAGAATGTGTAAGAGAGAGAAAGAGAAGCTATGAGTGAGAGAGAGAGAGAGAGAGAGAGAAGCTGTGAGTGAGAGAGAGAGAGAAAGAGAAGCTGTGAGTGAGAGAGAGAGAAAGTGAAGCTGTGAGTGAGAGAGAGAGAGAAATGAAGTTGTGAGTGAGATAGAGAGAGAAAGAGAAGCTGTGAGTGAGTGAGAGAGAGAGAAGGTGTGAGAGAGTGAGAGAGAGAAGCTGTGAGTGAGAGAGAGAGAGAAAGAAAGAGAAGCTGTGAGTGAGTGAGAGAGAGAGAAGCTGTGAGCGAGAGAGAGATAAAGAGAAGCTGTGAGTGAGAGAGAGAGAGAGAGAAGCAGTGAGAGAGAGAGAGAGAAAGAGAAGCTGTGAGTGAGAGAGAGAGAAAGAAAGAAAGAGAAGCTGTGAGTGAGAGAGAGAGAGAAAGAGAAGCTGTGAGTGAGAGAGATAAAGAGAAGCTGTGAGATAGAGAGAGACAGAGAAAGAGAAGCTATGAGTGAGAGAGAGAGAAAGAGAATCTGTGAGTGAGAGAGAGAGAAAGAAAGAGAAGCTGTGAGTGAGAGAGAGAGAAAGATAAGGTGTGAGTGAGAGAGAGAGAGAGAGAGAAGCTGTGTGAGAGAGAGAAGCTGTGTGTGTGTGAGAGAGAAAGAGAAGCTGTGAGTGAGGGAGAGAGAGAAAGAGAAGCTGTGTGTGTGAGAGAGAGAGAGAAAGAAAGAGAAGCTGTGAGTGAGAGATAGAGAAAGAGAAGTTGTGAGTGAGAGAGAGAGAGAAAGAGAAGCTGTGAGTGAGTGAGAGAGAGAGAAATTGAATCTGTGAGTGAGAGAGAGAGAAGCTGTGAGTGAGAGAGAGAGAAAAAGAGAAGCTGTGGGTTAGAGAGAGAGAAAGAAGCTGTGAGTGAGAGAGAGAGACAGAGAGAGAAAGAGAAGGTGTGAGTGAGAGAGTGAGAGAGAGAGAGAGAAGCTGTGAGTGAGAGAGAGAGAAAGAGAAGATGTGAGAGAGAGAGAGAGAAAGAGAAGCTGTGAGTGAGAGAGAGAGAAAGAGAAGCTGTGAGTGAGTGAGAGAGAGATATAGAGAAGCTGTGAGTGTGAGAGAGAGAAGCTATGAGTGAGTGAGAGAGAAAGAAGCTGTGAGTGTGAGAGAGAGAGAAGCTGTGAGTGACAGAGAGAGAGAAAGAGAAGCTGTGAGTGAGAGAGAGATACAGAGAAGCTGTGAGTTAGAGGGAGACAGAGAAAGAGAAGCTGTGAGTGAGAGAGAGAGAGAGAAGCTGTGAGTGAGAGAGAGAGAAAGAGAAGATGTGAGTGAGAGAGAGAGAACGAGAAGATGTGAGTGAGTGAGAGAGAGAGAGAAAGAGAAGCTGTGAGTGAGAGAGAGAGAAAGAGAAGCTGTGAGTGAGAGAGAGAGAGAAAGAGAAGCTATGAGTGTGTGAGAGAGAGAGAGAAGCTGTGAGTAAGAGGGAGGGAGAGAAGCTGTGAGTTAGAGAGAGAGAGAAGCTGTGAGTGAGTGAGAGAGATAAAGAGAAGCTGTGGGTTAGAGAGAGAAAAAGAGAAGCCGTGAGAGAGAGAGAGAGAAAGAGAAGCTGAGAGTGAGAGAGAGAGAGAGAAAGAGAAGCTGTTAATGAGAGAGAGAAGGAAAGAGAAGCTGTGAGTGAGAGAGAGAAGCTGTGAGTGGGAGAGAGAGAGAGAGAAAGAGAAGCTGTGAGTGAGAGAGAGAGAGAAAGAGAAGCTGTGAGTAAGAGAGAGAGTGAAAGAGAAGCTGTGAGTGAGAGAGAGAGAGAAAGAGCTGTGAGTGAGAGAGAGAGAAAGAGAAGCTATGAGTGAGAGAGAGAGAAAGAGAAGCTGTGAGTGAGAGAGAGAGGGAGAAGCTGTGTGTGTGAGAGAGAAAGAGAAGCTGTGAGTGAGTGAGAGAGAAAGATAAGCTGTGAGTGGGCGAGAGAGAGAGAGAAAGAGAAGCTGTGAGTGAGAGAGAGAGAGAAAGAGCTGTGAGTGAGAGAGAGAGAAAGAAAGAGAAGCTGTGAGTGAGAGAGAGAGAAAGATAAGGTGTGAGTGAGAGAGAGAGAGAGAAGCAGTGTGAGAGAGAGAAGCTGTGTGTGTGAGAGAGAGAAAGAGAAGCTGTGAGTGAGGGAGAGAGAGAAAGAGAAGCTGTGTGTGTGAGAGAGAGAGAGAAAGAAAGAGAAGCTGTGAGTGAGAGATAGAGAGAGAAGCTGTGAGCGAGAGAGAGATAAAGAGAAGCTGTGAGTGAGAGAGAGAGAGAGAGAAGCAGTGAGAGAGAGAGAGAGAAAGAGAAGCTGTGAGTGAGAGAGAGAGAAAGAAAGAAAGAGAAGCTGTGAGTGAGAGAGAGAGAGAAAGAGAAGCTGTGAGTGAGAGAGATAAAGAGAAGCTGTGAGATAGAGAGAGACAGAGAAAGAGAAGCTATGAGTGAGAGAGAGAGAAAGAGAATCTGTGAGTGAGAGAGAGAGAAAGAAAGAGAAGCTGTGAGTGAGAGAGAGAGAAAGATAAGGTGTGAGTGAGAGAGAGAGAGAGAAGCTGTGTGAGAGAGAGAAGCTGTGTGTGTGTGAGAGAGAAAGAGAAGCTGTGAGTGAGGGAGAGAGAGAAAGAGAAGCTGTGTGTGTGAGAGAGAGAGAGAAAGAAAGAGAAGCTGTGAGTGAGAGATAGAGAAAGAGAAGTTGTGAGTGAGAGAGAGAGAGAAAGAGAAGCTGTGAGTGAGTGAGAGAGAGAGAAATTGAATCTGTGAGTGAGAGAGAGAGAAGCTGTGAGTGAGAGAGAGAGAAAAAGAGAAGCTGTGGGTGAGAGAGAGAGAAAGAAGCTGTGAGTGAGAGAGAGAGACAGAGAGAGAAAGAGAAGGTGTGAGTGAGAGAGTGAGAGAGAGAGAGAGAAGCTGTGAGTGAGAGAGAGAGAAAGAGAAGATGTGAGAGAGAGAGAGAGAAAGAGAAGCTGTGAGTGAGAGAGAGAGAAAGAGAAGCTGTGAGTGAGTGAGAGAGAGATATAGAGAAGCTGTGAGTGTGAGAGAGAGAAGCTATGAGTGAGTGAGAGAGAAAGAAGCTGTGAGTGTGAGAGAGAGAGAAGCTGTGAGTGACAGAGAGAGAGAAAGAGAAGCTGTGAGTGAGAGAGAGATACAGAGA
The DNA here is from genome assembly GCA_035047345.1 of Bradypodion ventrale. Classification (NCBI taxonomy): domain Eukaryota; kingdom Metazoa; phylum Chordata; class Lepidosauria; order Squamata; family Chamaeleonidae; genus Bradypodion; species Bradypodion ventrale. The sequence goes on along the minus strand of JAWDJE010000018.1, from coordinate 5,831,158 downwards.
AGCTGTGAGTTAGAGGGAGACAGAGAAAGAGAAGCTGTGAGTGAGAGAGAGAGAGAGAAGCTGTGAGTGAGAGAGAGAGAAAGAGAAGATGTGAGTGAGAGAGAGAGAACGAGAAGATGTGAGTGAGTGAGAGAGAGAGAGAAAGAGAAGCTGTGAGTGAGAGAGAGAGAAAGAGAAGCTGTGAGTGAGAGAGAGAGAGAAAGAGAAGCTATGAGTGTGTGAGAGAGAGAGAGAAGCTGTGAGTAAGAGGGAGGGAGAGAAGCTGTGAGTTAGAGAGAGAGAGAAGCTGTGAGTGAGTGAGAGAGATAAAGAGAAGCTGTGGGTTAGAGAGAGAAAAAGAGAAGCCGTGAGAGAGAGAGAGAGAAAGAGAAGCTGAGAGTGAGAGAGAGAGAGAGAAAGAGAAGCTGTTAATGAGAGAGAGAAGGAAAGAGAAGCTGTGAGTGAGAGAGAGAAGCTGTGAGTGGGAGAGAGAGAGAGAGAAAGAGAAGCTGTGAGTGAGAGAGAGAGAGAAAGAGAAGCTGTGAGTAAGAGAGAGAGTGAAAGAGAAGCTGTGAGTGAGAGAGAGAGAGAAAGAGCTGTGAGTGAGAGAGAGAGAAAGAGAAGCTATGAGTGAGAGAGAGAGAAAGAGAAGCTGTGAGTGAGAGAGAGAGGGAGAAGCTGTGTGTGTGAGAGAGAAAGAGAAGCTGTGAGTGAGTGAGAGAGAAAGATAAGCTGTGAGTGGGCGAGAGAGAGAGAGAAAGAGAAGCTGTGAGTGAGAGAGAGAGAGAAAGAGCTGTGAGTGAGAGAGAGAGAAAGAAAGAGAAGCTGTGAGTGAGAGAGAGAGAAAGATAAGGTGTGAGTGAGAGAGAGAGAGAGAAGCAGTGTGAGAGAGAGAAGCTGTGTGTGTGAGAGAGAGAAAGAGAAGCTGTGAGTGAGGGAGAGAGAGAAAGAGAAGCTGTGTGTGTGAGAGAGAGAGAGAAAGAAAGAGAAGCTGTGAGTGAGAGATAGAGAAAGAGAAGTTGTGAGTGAGAGAGAGAGAGAAAGAGAAGCTGTGAGTGAGTGAGAGAGAGAGAAATTGAATCTGTGAGTGAGAGAGAGAGAAGCTGTGAGTGAGAGAGAGAGAGAAAGAGAAGCTGTGGGTGAGAGAGAGAGAAAGAAGCTGTGAGTGAGAGAGAGAGACAGAGAGAGAAAGAGAAGGTGTGAGTGAGAGAGTGAGAGAGAAAGAGAAGCTGTGAGTGAGAGAGAGAGAAAGAGAAGCTGTGAGAGAGAGAGAGAGAGAAAGAGCTGTGAGTGAGAGAGAGAGAAAGAGAAGCTGTGAGTGAGTGAGAGAGAGATATAGAGAAGCTGTGAGTGTGAGAGAGAGAAGCTATGAGTGAGTGAGAGAGAAAGAAGCTGTGAGTGAGAGAGAGAGAGAAGCTGTGAGTGACAGAGAGAGAGAAAGAGAAGCTGTGAGTGAGAGAGAGATACAGAGAAGCTGTGAGTTAGAGGGAGACAGAAAAAGAGAAGCTGTGAGTGAGTGAGAGAGAGAAGCTGTGAGTGAGAGAGAGAGAAAGAGAAGATGTGAGTGAGAGAGAGAGAACGAGAAGATGTGAGTGAGTGAGAGAGAGAGAGAAAGAGAAGCTGTGAGTGAGAGAGAGAGAAAGAGAAGCTGTGAGTGAGAGAGAGAGAGAAAGAGAAGCTATGAGTGTGTGTGAGAGAGAGAGAAGCTGTGAGTTAGAGAGAGAGAGAAGCTGTGAGTGAGTGAGAGAGATAAAGAGAAGCTGTGAGTTAGAGAGAGAAAAAGAGAAGCTGTGAGAGAGAGAGAGAGAAAGAGAAGCTGAGAGTGAGAGAGAGAGAGAAAGAGAAGCTGTTAATGAGAGAGAGAGAGAAAGAGAAGCTGTGAGTGAGAGAGAGAAGCTGTGAGTGGGAGAGAGAGAGAGAGAAAGAGAAGCTGTGAGTGAGAGAGAGAGAGAAAGAGAAGCTGTGAGTAAGAGAGAGAGTTAAAGAGAAGCTGTGAGTGAGAGAGAGAGAGAAAGAGCTGTGAGTGAGAGAGAGAGAAAGAGAAGCTATGAGTGAGAGAGAGAGAAAGAGAAGCTGTGAGTGAGTGAGAGAGAGAAGCTGTGTGTGAGAGAGAGAAAGAGAAGCTGTGAGTGAGTGAGAGAGAAAGATAAGCTGTGAGTGGGAGAGAGAGAGAGAGAAAGAGAAGCTGTGAGTGAGAGAGAGAGAGAAAGAGCTGTGAGTGAGAGAGAGAGAAAGAGACGCTATGAGTGAGAGAGAGAGAAAGAGAAGCTGTGAGTGAGAGAGAGAGAGAAGCTGTGAGAGAGAGAGAGAGAAAGAGAAGCTGTGAGTGAGAGAGAGAGAAAGAGAAGCTGTGTGTGAGACAGAAAGAAAAAGCTGTGAGAGAGAGAGAGAAAGATAAGCTGAGAGTGAGAGAGAGAGACAATGAGAATCTGTGAGTGAGAGTGAGAGAGAGAGAAAGAGAAAGAGAAGCTGTGAGAGTAAGAGAGAGAGAAAGAGAAGCTGTGAGTGAGAGAGAGAAAAAGAGAAGCTGTGAGTGAGAGAGAGAGAAGCTGTGTGTGAGAGAGAGAGAAAGAGAAGCTGTGAGTGAGAGAGAGAGAGAAATGAAGTTGTGAGTGAGATAGAGAGAGAAAGAGAAGCTGTGAGTGAGTGAGAGAGAGAGAAGCTGTGAGAGAGTGAGAGAGAGAGAAGCTGTGAGTGAGAGAGGGAGAGAAAGAAAGAGAAGCTGTGAGTGAGAGAGAGAGAGAAGCTGTGAGCGAGAGATATATAAAGAGAAGCTGTGAGTGAGAGAGAGAGAGAGAGAGAGAAGCAGTGAGAGAAAGAGAGAGAAAGAGAAGCTGTGAGTGAGAGAGAGAGAAAGAAAGAAAGAGAAGCTGTGAGTGAGAGAGAGAGAGAGAGAGAAGCTGTGAGTGAGAGAGATAAAGAGAAGCTGTGAGATAGAGAGAGACAGAGAAAGAGAAGCTGTGAGTGAGAGAGAGAGAAAGAGAATCTGTGAGTGAGAGAGAGAGGGAGAAAGAGAAGCTGTTAGTGAGAGAGAGAAAGATAAGCTGAGTGAGAGAGAGAGAAGCTGATAGTGAGAGAGAGATAGAAAGACAAGCTGTGAGTGAGTGAGAGGGAGAGAGAGAAGCTGTGAGTGAGTGAGAGAAAGAGAAGCTGTGAGTGAGAGAGAGAGAAAAAGAGAAGCTGTGAGTGTGAGAGAGATAGAAAGAGAAGCTGTGATTAAGAGAGAGAGAAGCTGTGAGTGAGAGAGAGAGAAGCTGTGTGATAGAGAGAAAGAGAAGCTGTGAGTGAGAGAGTGAGAGAAGCTGTGAGTGAGTGAGAGAGAAAGAGAAGCTGTGAGTGTGTGTGAGAGAGAAAGAGAAGCTGTGATTAAGAGAGAGAGAGAAGCTGTGAGTGAGAGAGAGAGAAGCTGTGTGTGAGAGAGAAAGAGAAGCTGTCAGTGAGAGAGAGAGAAAGAGAAGCTGTGAGTGAGAGAGAGAGAGAGAGAGAAGCTGTGAGTAAGAGAAAGAGAGAGAAAGAGAAGCTGTGAGTGAGAGAGATAGAAAGAGAAGCTGTGAGTGAGAGAGAGAGAGAAAGAGAAGCTATGAGTGCGAGAGGGAGAGAGAGAGAGAAAGAGAAGCTGTTAGTAAGAGGGATTGAGAGAAGCTGTGAGTGAGAGAGAGAGAAGCTGTGAGTGAGTGAGAGAGAGAGAAAGAGAAGCTGTGAGTGAGAGAGAGAGGGAGAAAGAGAAGCTGTGAGTGAGAGAGAGAAAGAGAAGCTGTGAGTGAGAGAGAGAGAAGCTGATAGTGAGAGAGTGATAGAAAGACAAGCTGTCAGTGAGAGAGAGAGAGAAGCTGTGAGTGAGAGTGAGAGAAAGAGAAGCTGTGAGTGAGAGAGAGAGAAAAAGAGAAGCTGTGAGTGTGAGAGAGATAGAAAGAGAAGCTGTGATTAAGAGAGAGAGAGAAGCTGTGAGTGAGAGAGAGAGAGAAGCTGTGTGAGAGAGAGAAAGAGAAGCTGTGAGTGAGAGAGAGTGAAAGAGAAGATGTGAGTGAGAGAGAGAAATAGAAGCTGTGAGTGAGTTAGAGAGAGAAAGAGAAGCTGTGAGTGAGAGAGTGAGAGAGAAGCTGTGAGTGAGTGAGAGAGAAAGAGAAGCTGTGAGTGAGTGAGAGAGAGAGAGAGAAGCTATGAGCGAGAGAGATATAAAGAGAAGCTGTGAGTGAGAGAGAGAGAGAGAGAGAAGCAGTGAGAGAGAGAGAGAGAAAGAAAGAGAAGCTATGAGTGAGAGAGAGAGAAAGAGAAGGTGTGAGTGAGAGAGAGAGAAGCTGTGTGTGTGTGAGAGAAGCTGTGTGAGAGACAGAGAGAAAGAGAAGCTGTGAGTGAGAGAGAGAGAAGCTGAGTGAGAGAGAGAGAGAAAGAGAAGCTGTGAGTGAGAGAGAGAAAAATTGAATCTGTGAGTGAGAGAGAGAGAAGCTGTGAGTGAGAGAGAGAGAGAAAAAGAAGCTGTGGGTGAGAGAGAGAGAAAGAAGCTGTGAGTGAGAGAGAGAGAGAGAGAGAAAGAGAAGGTGTGAGTGAGAGAGTGAGAGAGAAAGAGAAGCTGTGAGTGAGAGAGAGAGAGAAAGAGAAGCTGTGAGTGAGAGAGAGAGAAAGAGAAGCTGTGAGTGTGAGAGAGAGAGAAATGAAGTTGTGAGTGAGATAGAGAGAGAAAGAGAAGCTGTGAGTGAGTGAGAGAGAGAGAAGCTGTGAGAGAGTGAGAGAGAGAGAGAAGCTGTGAGTGAGAGAGGGAGAGAAAGAAAGAGAAGCTGTGAGTGAGAGAGAGAGAGAGAAGCTGTGAGCGAGAGATATATAAAGAGAAGCTGTGAGTGAGAGAGAGAGAGAGAGAGAAGCAGTGAGAGAAAGAGAGAGAAAGAGAAGCTGTGAGTGAGAGAGAGAGAAAAAAAGAAAGAGAAGCTGTGAGTGAGAGAGAGAGAGAGAGAAGCTGTGAGTGAGAGAGATAAAGAGAAGCTGTGAGATAGAGAGAGACAGAGAAAGAGAAGCTGTGAGTGAGAGAGAGAGAAAGAGAATCTGTGAGTGAGAGAGAGAGGGAGAAAGAGAAGCTGTGAGTGAGAGAGAGAAAGATAAGCTGAGTGAGAGAGAGAGAAGCTGATAGTGAGAGAGAGATAGAAAGACAAGCTGTGAGTGAGTGAGAGGGAGAGAGAGAAGCTGTGAGTGAGTGAGAGAAAGAGAAGCTGTGAGTGAGAGAGAGAGAAAAAGAGAAGCTGTGAGTGTGAGAGAGATAGAAAGAGAAGCTGTGATTAAGAGAGAGAGAAGCTGTGAGTGAGAGAGAGAGAAGCTGTGTGATAGAGAGAAAGAGAAGCTGTGAGTGAGAGAGTGAGAGAAGCTGTGAGTGAGTGAGAGAGAAAGAGAAGCTGTGAGTGTGTGTGTGAGAGAAAGAGAAGCTGTGATTAAGAGAGAGAGAGAAGCTGTGAGTGAGAGAGAGAGAAGCTGTGTGTGAGAGAGAAAGAGAAGCTGTCAGTGAGAGAGAGAGAAAGAGAAGCTGTGAGTGAGAGAGAGAGAGAGAGAGAAGCTGTGAGTAAGAGAAAGAGAGAGAAAGAGAAGCTGTGAGTGAGAGAGATAGAAAGAGAAGCTGTGAGTGAGAGAGAGAGAGAAAGAGAAGCTATGAGTGCGAGAGGGAGAGAGAGAGAGAAAGTGAAGCTGTTAGTAAGAGGGATTGAGAGAAGCTGTGAGTGAGAGAGAGAGAGAAGCTGTGAGTGAGTGAGAGAGAGAGAAAGAGAAGCTGTGAGTGAGAGAGAGAGGGAGAAAGAGAAGCTGTGAGTGAGAGAGAGAAAGAGAAGCTGTGAGTGAGAGAGAGAGAAGCTGATAGTGAGAGAGAGATAGAAAGACAAGCTGTGACTGAGAGAGAGAGAGAAGCTGTGAGTGAGAGTGAGAGAAAGAGAAGCTGTGAGTGAGAGAGAGAGAAAAAGAGAAGCTGTGAGTGTGAGAGAGATAGAAAGAGAAGCTGTGATTAAGAGAGAGAGAGAAGCTGTGAGTGAGAGAGAGAGAGAAGCTGTGTGAGAGAGAGAAATAGAAGCTGTGAGTGAGTTAGAGAGAGAAAGAGAAGCTGTGAGTGAGAGAGTGAGAGAGAAGCTGTGAGTGAGTGAGAGAGAAAGAGAAGCTGTGAGTGAGTGAGAGAGAGAGAGAGAAGCTATGAGCGAGAGAGATATAAAGAGAAGCTGTGAGTGAGAGAGAGAGAGAGAGAGAAGCAGTCAGAGAGAGAGAGAGAAAGAAAGAGAAGCTATGAGTGAGAGAGAGAGAAAGAGAAGGTGTGAGTGAGAGAGAGAGAAGCTGTGTGTGTGAGAGAGAAGCTGTGTGAGAGACAGAGAGAAAGAGAAGCTGTGAGTGAGAGAGAGAGAAGCTGAGTGAGAGAGAGAGGGAGAAAGAGAAGCTGTGAGTGAGAGAGAGAAAGATAAGCTGAGAGTGAGAGAGAGAGAGAATGAGAATATGTGAGTGAGAGAGAGAGAGAAAGAGAATCTGTGAGTGAGAGAGAGAGAAAAAGAGGAGCTGTGAGTGTGAGAGAGTGAGAGAAAGAGAAGCTGTGAATGATAGAGAGAAAGAGAAAGAGAAGCTGTGAGAGTAAGAGAGAGAGAAAGAGAAGCTGTGAGTGAGAGAGAGAAAAAGAGAAGCTGTGAGTGAGATAGAGAGAGTGAGAAAGAGCTGTGAGTGAGAGATAGAGAATGAGAAGCTGTGAGTGAGAGAGAGAGAAAAAGAGAATGTGTAAGAGAGAGAGAAAGAGAAGCTATGAGTGAGAGAGAGAAAGAGAAGCTGTGAGTGAGAGAGAGAGAGAGAGAAGCTGTGAGTGAGAGAGAGAGAAAGAGAAGCTGTGAGTGAGAGAGAGAGAGAGAAATGAAGTTGTGAGTGAGATAGAGAGAGAAAGAGAAGCTGTGAGTGAGAGAGAGAGAGAAGCTGTGAGAGAGTGAGAGAGAGAGAAGCTGTGAGTGAGAGAGGGAGAGAAAGAAAGAGAAGCTGTGAGTGAGAGAGAGAGAGAGAAGCTGTGAGTGAGATATATATAAAGAGAAGCTGTGAGTGAGAGAGAGAGAGAGAGAAGCAGTGAGAGAAAGAGAGAGAAAGAGAAGCTGTGAGTGAGAGAGAGAGAGAAAGAAAGAAAGAGAAGCTGTGAGTGAGAGAGAGAGAAAGAGAAGCTGTGAGTGAGAGAGATAAAGAGAAGCTGTGAGATAGAGAGAGAGACAGAGAAAGAGAAGCTGTTAGTGAGAGAGAGAGAAAGAGAATCTGTGAGTGAGAGAGAGAGAAAGAAAGAGAAGCTGTGAGTGAGAGAGAGAGAGAGAAAAATAAGGTGTGAGTGAGAGAGAGAGAGAGAAGCTGTGTGAGAGAGAGAAGCTGTGTGTGTGTGAGAGAGAAATAGAAGCTGTGAGTGAGGGAGAAAGAGAAAGAGAAGCTGTGTGTGTGAGAGAGAGAGAAAGAAAGAGAAGCTGTGAGTGAGAGATAGAGAAAGAGAAGTTGTGAGTGAGAGAGAGAGAGAAAGAGAAGCTGTGAGTGAGAGAGAGAAAAATTGAATCTGTGAGTGAGAGAGAGAGAAGCTGTGAGTGAGAGAGAGAAAAAAAAAGAAGCTGTGGGTGAGAGAGAGAGAAAGAAGCTGTGAGTGAGAGAGAGAGACAGAGAGAGAAAGAGAAGGTGTGAGTGAGAGAGTGAGAGAGAAAGAGAAGCTGAGAGTGAGAGAGAGAGAGAAAGAGAAGCTGTGAGTGAGAGAGAGAGAAAGAGAAGCTGTGAGTGAGAGAGAGAGAGAAATGAAGTTGTGAGTGAGATAGAGAGAGAAAGAGAAGCTGTGAGTGAGTGAGAGAGAGAGAAGCTGTGAGAGAGTGAGAGAGAGAGAAGCTGTGAGTGAGAGAGGGAGAGAAAGAAACAGAAGCTGTGAGTGAGAGAGAGAGAGAGAAGCTGTGAGCGAGAGATATATAAAGAGAAGCTGTGAGTGAGAGAGAGAGAGAGAGAAGCAGTGAGAGAAAGAGAGAGAAAGAGAAGCTGTGAGTGAGAGAGAGAGAAAGAAAGAAAGAGAAGCTGTGAGTGAGAGAGAGAGAGAGAGAAGCTGTGAGGGAGAGAGATAAAGAGAAGCTGTGAGATAGAGAGAGACAGAGAAAGAGAAGCTGTGAGTGAGAGAGAGAGAAAGAGAATCTGTGAGTGAGAGAGAGAGAAAGAGAAGCAGTGAGAGAAAGAGAGAGAAAGAGAAGCTGTGAGTGAGAGAGAGAGAAAGAAAGAAAGAGAAGCTGTGAATGAGAGAGAGAGAGAGAGAAGCTGTGAGTGAGAGAGATAAAGAGAAGCTGTGAGATAGAGAGAGACAGAGAGAGAGAAGCTGTGAGTGAGAGAGAGAGAGAAAAAGAAGCTGTGGGTGAGAGAGAGAGAAAGAAGCTGTGAGTGAGAGAGAGAGACAGAGAGAGAAAGAGAAGGTGTGAGTGAGAGAGTGAGAGAGAAAGAGAAGCTGTGAGTGAGAGAGAGAGAGAAAGAGAAGCTGTGAGTGAGAGAGAGAGAAAGAGAAGCTGTGAGTGAGAGAGAGAGAGAAATGAAGTTGTGAGTGAGATAGAGAGAGAAAGAGAAGCTGTGAGTGAGTGAGAGAGAGAGAAGCTGTGAGAGAGTGAGAGAGAGAGAAGCTGTGAGTGAGAAAGGGAGAGAAAGAAAGAGAAGCTGTGAGTGAGAGAGAGAGAGAGAAGCTGTGAGCGAGAGATATATAAAGAGAAGCTGTGAGTGAGAGAGAGAGAGAGAGAAGCAGTGAGAGAAAGAGAGAGAAAGAGAAGCTGTGAGTGAGAGAGAGAGAAAGAAAGAAAGAGAAGCTGTGAGTGAGAGAGAGAGAGAGAGAGAAGCTGTGAGTGAGAGAGATAAAGAGAAGCTGTGAGATAGAGAGAGACAGAGAAAGAGAAGCTGTGAGTGAGAGAGAGAGAAAGAGAATCTGTGAGTGAGAGAGAGAGAAAGAAAGAGAAGGTGTGAGTGAGAGAGAGAGAGAAGCTGTGTGAGGAGAGAAGCTGTGTGTGTGAGAGAGAGAAAGAGAAGCTGTGAGTGAGAGAGAGAGAGAAAGAGAAGCTGTGAGAGGGAGAGAAGCTGTGAGTGAGAGAGAGAGGGAGAAAGAGAAGCTGTGAGTGAGAGAGATTAAGATAAGCTGAGTGAGAGAGAGAGAAGCTGATAGTGAGAGAGAGATAGAAAGACAAGCTGTGAGTGAGTGAGAGAGAGAGAGAGAAGCTGTGAGTGAGTGAGAGAAAGAGAAGCTGTGAGTGAGAGAGAGAGAAAAAGAGAAGCTGTGAGTGTGAGAGAGATAGAAAGAGAAGCTGTGATTAAGAGAGAGAGAAGCTGTGAGTGAGAGAGAGAGAAGCTGTGTGATAGAGAGAAAGAGAAGCTGTGAGTGAGAGAGTGAGAGAAGCTGTGAGTGAGTGAGAGAGAAATAGAAGCTGTGAGTGTGTGTGAGAGAGAAAGAGAAGCTGTGATTAAGAGAGAGAGAGAAGCTGTGAGTGAGAGAGAAGCTGTGTGTGAGAGAGAAAGAGAAGCTGTCAGTGAGAGAGAGAGAAAGAGAAGCTGTGAGTGAGAGAGAGAGAGAGAGAGAAGCTGTGAGTAAGAGAAAGAGAGAGAAAGAGAAGCTGTGAGTGAGAGAGATAGAAAGAGAAGCTGTGAGTGAGAGAGAGAGAGAAAGAGAAGCTATGAGTGCGAGAGAGAGAGAGAGAGAGAAAGAGAAGCTGTTAGTAAGAGGGATTGAGAGAAGCTGTGAGTGAGAGAGAGAGAAGCTGTGAGTGAGTGAGAGAGAGAGAAAGAGAAGCTGTGAGTGAGATAGAGAGAGAGAGAGAAGTTGTGAGTGAGTGAGAGAGAGGAGAGAAGCTGTGAGTGAGAGAGAGAAAGAAAGAGAAGCTGAGAGTGAGAGAGAGAGAGAAAGAGAAGCTGAGAATGAGAGAGAGAGAGAGAGAGAGAGAAGCTGTGTGAGGGAGAGAGAAGCTATGAGAGAGAGAGAGAAAGAAAAGCTTTGAGAGAGAGAGACAGAAGCTGTGAGTGAGAGAGAGAGAGAGAAAGAGAAGCTGTGAGTGAGAGAGAGAGAGAAAGAGAAGCTGTGAGTGAGAGAGAGGGAAAGAGAAGCTGTGAGTGAGAGAGAGAGAAAGAGAAGCTGTGAGTGAGAGAGTGAGAGAAAGAGAAGCTATGAGTGCAAGAGAGAGAGAGAGAAGCTGTGAGTAAGAGGGAGAGAGAGAAGCTGTGAGTGAGAGAGAGAGAGTAGCTGTGAGTGGTTGAGAGAGAGAGAAAGAGAAGCTGTGAGTGAGAGAGAGACAGAAAGAAAGAGAAGATTTGAGTAGGAGAGAGAGAGAAAGAGAAGCTGTGAGTGAGAGAGAGAGATAAATAGAAGCTGTGAGTTAGAGAGAGACAGAGAAAGAGAAGCTGTGAGTGAGTGAGAGAGAGAAAGAGCTGTGAGTGAGAGAGAGAGAAAGAGAAGCTATGAGTGAGAGAGACAGAAAGAGAAGGTGTGAGTGAGAGAGAGAGAGAAGCTGTGTGTGTGAGAGAGAAAGAGAAGCTGTGAGTGAGAGAGAGAGAAAGAGAAGCTGTGAGTGGGAGAGAGAGAGAGAGAAAGAGAAGCTGTGAGTGAGAGAGAGAGAGAAAGAGAAGCTGTGAGTTAATGAGAGAGAGAGAGAAAGAGAAGCTGTGAGTGAGAGTGAGAGAGAAAGAGCTGTGAGATAGAGAGAGAGAGAGAGAAGCTATGAGTGAGAGAGAGAAAAAGAGAAGGTTTGAGTGTGAGAGAGAGAGAAGCTGTGAGAGTGAGAGAGAAAGAGAAGCTGTGAGTGAGAGAGAGAGACAATGAGAATCTGTGAGTGAGAGTGAGAGAGAGAGAGAGAAAGAGAAGCTGTGAGAGTAAGGGAGAGAGAAAGAGAAGCTGTGAGTGAGAGAGAGAAAAAGAGAAGCTGTGAGTGAGAGAGAGAGAAGCTGTGTGTGAGAGAGAAAGAGAAGCTGTGAGTAAGAGGGAGAGAGAGAAGCTGTGAGATAGAGAGACAGAGAGAAGCTGTGAGTGAGTGAGAGAGAGAAAGAGAAGTTGTGAGTGAGATAGAGAGAGAGAAGCTGTGAGGGAGAAAGACATAGAGAGAAGTTGTGAGTGAGTGAGAGAGAGGAGAGAAGCTGTGAGTGAGAGAGAGAAAGAGAAGGTGATAGAGAGAGAGAAAGAGAAGCTGTGAATGAGAGAGAGAGAAAGAGAAGCTGTGATTGAGAGAGAAGAGAGAAAGAGAAGCTGTGAGTGGGGAAGAGAGAGAGAGAGAGAAAGAGAAGCTGTGAGTGAGAGAGAGAGAGAAAGAGAAGCTGTGAGTAAGAGAGAGAAAGAGAAGCTGTGAGTGAGAGAGAGAGAGAGAGAGAGAGTGAGAAAGAGAAGCTGTGAGTGAGAGAGAGAGGGAGAAAGATAAGCTGTGAGTGAGAGAGAGAAAGATAAGCTGTGAGTGAGAGAGAGAGAAGCTGATAGTGAGAGAGAGATAGAAAGACAAGCTGTGAGTGAGAGAGAGAGAGAAGCTGTGAGTGAGAGTGAGAGAAAGAGCTGTGAGTGAGAGAGAGAGAAAAAGAGAAGCTGTGAGTGTGAGAGAGATAGAAAGAGAAGCTGTGATTAAGAGAGAGAGAAGCTGTGAGTGAGAGAGAGAGAAGCTGTGTGAGAGAGAGAAAGAGAAGCTGTGAGTGAGAGAGAGAGAAAGAGAAGATGTGAGTGAGAGAGAGAAATAGAAGCTGTGAGTGAGATAGAGAGAGAGAAAGAGAAGCTGTGAGTGAGAGAGTGAGAGAGAAGCTGTGAGTGAGTGAGAGAGAAAGACAAGCTGTGAGTGAGTGAGAGAGAGAGAGAGAAGCTATGAGCGAGAGAGATATAAAGAGAAGCTGTGAGTGTGAGAGAGAGAGAGAGAGAAGCAGTGAGGAGAGTGAGAGAAAGAAAGAGAAGCTATGAGTGAGAGAGAGAGAAAGAGAAGGTGTGAGTGAGAGAGAGAGAAGCTGTGTGTGTGAGAGAGAAGCTGTGTGAGAGACAGAGAAAGAGAAGCTGTGAGTGAGAGAGAGAGAAGCTGAGTGAGAGAGAGAGAGAGAAAGAGAAGCTGTGAGTGAGAGATAGAGAAAGAGAAGTTGTGAGTGAGAGAAAGAGAGAAAGAGAAGCTGTGAGTGAGAGAGAGAAAAATTGAATCTGTGAGTGAGAGAGAGAGAAGCTGTGAGTGAGAGAGAAAAAGAAGCTGTGGGTGAGAGAGAGAGAAAGAAGCTGTGAGTGAGAGAGAGAGACAGAGAGAGAAAGAGAAGGTGTGAGTGAGAGAGTGAGAGAGAAAGAGAAGCTGTGAGTGAGAGAGAGAGAGAAAAAGAAGCTGTGAGTGAGAGAGAGAGAAAGAGAAGCTGTGAGTGAGAGAGAGAGAGAAATGAAGTTGTGAGTGAGATAGAGAGAGAAAGAGAAGCTGTGAGTGAGTGAGAGAGAGAGAAGCTGTGAGAGAGTGAGAGAGAGAGAAGCTGAGAGTGAGAAAGGGAGAGAAAGAAAGAGAAGCTGTGAGAGAGAGAGAGAGAGAGAAGCTGTGAGCGAGAGATATATAAAGAGAAGCTGTGAGTGAGAGAGAGAGAGAGAGAGAGAAGCAGTGAGAGAAAGAGAGAGAAAGAGAAGCTGTGAGTGAGAGAGAGAGAAAGAAAGAAAGAGAAGCTGTGAGAGAGAGAGAGAGAGAGAAGCTGTGAGTGAGAGAGATAAAGAGAAGCTGTGAGATAGAGAGAGACAGAGAAAGAGAAGCTGTGAGTGAGAGAGAGAGAAAGAGAATCTGTGAGTGAGAGAGAGAGAAAGAAAGAGAAGCAGTGAGAGAAAGAGAGAGAAAGAGAAGCTGTGAGTGAGAGAGAGAGAAAGAAAGAAAGAGAAGCTGTGAGTGAGAGAGAGAGAGAGAGAAGCTGTGAGTGAGAGAGATAAAGAGAAGCTGTGAGATAGAGAGAGACAGAGAAAGAGAAGCTGTGAGTGAGAGAGAGAGAGAAAAAGAAGCTGTGGGTGAGAGAGAGAGAAAGAAGCTGTGAGTGAGAGAGAGAAAGAGAAGGTGTGAGTGAGAGAGTGAGAGAGAAAGAGAAGCTGTGAGTGAGAGAGAGAGAGAAAGAGAAGCTGTGAGTGAGAGAGAGAGAAAGAGAAGCTGTGAGTGAGAGAGAGAGAGAAATGAAGTTGTGAGTGAGATAGAGAGAGAAAGAGAAGCTGTGAGTCAGTGAGAGAGAGAGAAGCTGTGAGAGAGTGAGAGAGAGAGAAGCTGTGAGTGAGAGAGGGAGAGAAAGAAAGAGAAGCTGTGAGTGAGAGAGAGAGAGAGAAGCTGTGAGCGAGATATATATAAAGAGAAGCTGTGAGTGAGAGAGAGAGAGAGAGAAGCAGTGAGAGAAAGAGAGAGAAAGAGAAGCTGTGAGTGAGAGAGAGAGAAAGAAAGAAAGAGAAGCTGTGAGTGAGAGAGAGAGAGAGAGAAGCTGTGAGTGAGAGAGATAAAGAGAAGCTGTGAGATAGAGAGAGACAGAGAAAGAGAAGCTGTGAGTGAGAGAGAGAGAAAGAGAATCTGTGAGTGAGAGAGAGAGACAGAAAGAGAAGGTGTGAGTGAGAGAGAGAGAGAAGCTGTGTGAGAAGGAGAGAAGCTGTGTGTGAGAGAGAGAGAAAGAGAAGCTGTGAGTGAGAGAGAGAGAGAAAGAGAAGCTGTGAGAGGGAGAGAAGCTGTGAGTGAGAGAGAGAGGGAGAAAGAGAAGCTGTGAGTGAGAGAGAGAAAGATAAGCTGAGTGAGAGAGAGAGAAGCTGATAGTGAGAGAGAGATAGAAAGACAAGCTGTGAGTGAGTGAGAGAGAGAGAGAGAAGCTGTGAGTGAGTGAGAGAAAGAGAAGCTGTGAGTGAGAGAGAGAGAAAAAGAGAAGCTGTGAGTGTGAGAGAGATAGAAAGAGAAGCTGTGATTAAGAGAGAGAGAAGCTGTGAGTGAGAGAGAGAGAAGCTGTGTGATAGAGAGAAAGAGAAGCTGTGAGTGAGAGAGTGAGAGAAGCTGTGAGTGAGTGAGAGAGAAAGAGAAGCTGTGAGTGTGTGTGAGAGAGAAAGAGAAGCTGTGATTAAGAGAGAGAGAAAAGCTGTGAGTGAGAGAGAGAGAAGCTGTGTGTGAGAGAGAAAGAGAAGCTGTCAGTGAGAGAGAGAGAAAGAGAAGCTGTGAGTGAGAGAGAGAGAGAGAGAGAGAAGCTGTGAGTAAGAGAAAGAGAGAGAAAGAGAAGCTGTGAGTGAGAGAGATAGAAAGAGAAGCTGTGAGTGAGAGAGAGAGAGAAAGAGAAGCTATGAGTGCGAGAGAGAGAGAGAGAGAGAAAGAGAAGCTGTTAGTAAGAGGGATTGAGAGAAGCTGTGAGTGAGAGAGAGAGAAGCTGTGAGTGAGTGAGAGAGAGAGAAAGAGAAGCTGTGAGTGAGATAGAGAGAGAGAGAGAAGTTGTGAGTGAGTGAGAGAGAGGAGAGAAGCTGTGAGTGAGAGAAAGAAAGAAAGAGAAGCTGAGAGTGAGAGAGAGAGAGAAAGAGAAGCTGTGAATGAGAGAGAGAGAGAGAGAGAGAAGCTGTGTGAGGGAGAGAGAAGCTATGAGAGAGAGAGAGAAAGAAAAGCTTTGAGAGAGAGAGACAGAAGCTGTGAGTGAGAGAGAGAGAGAGAAAGAGAAGCTGTGAGTGAGAGAGAGAGAGAAAGAGAAGCTGTGAGTGAGAGAGAGGGAAAGAGAAGCTGTGAGTGAGAGAGAGAGAAAGAGAAGCTGTGAGTGAGAGAGTGAGAGAAAGAGAAGCTATGAGTGCAAGAGAGAGAGAGAGAGAAGCTGTGAGTAAGAGGGAGAGAGAGAAGCTGTGAGTGAGAGAGAGAGAGTAGCTGTGAGTGGGTGAGAGAGAGAGAAAGAGAAGCTGTGAGTGAGAGAGAGAGACAGAAAGAAAGAGAAGATTTGAGTAGGAGAGAGAGAGAAAGAGAAGCTGTGAGTGAGAGAGAGAGATAAAGAGAAGCTGTGAGTTAGAGAGAGACAGAGAAGGAGAAGCTGTGAGTGAGTGAGAGAGAAAGAGCTGTGAGTGAGAGAGAGAGAAAGAGAAGCTATGAGTGAGAGAGACAGAAAGAGAAGGTGTGAGTGAGAGAGAGAGAGAAGCTGTGTGTGTGAGAGAGAAAGAGAAGCTGTGAGTGAGAGAGAGAGAAAGAGAAGCTGTGAGTGGGAGAGAGAGAGAGAAAGAGAAGCTGTGAGTGAGAGAGAGAGAAAGAGAAGCTGTGAGTTAATGAGAGAGAGAGAGAAAGAGAAGCTGTGAGTGAGAGTGAGAGAGAAAGAGCTGTGAGATAGAGAGAGAGAGAAGCTATGAGTGAGAGAGAGAAAAAGAGAAGGTGTGAGTGTGAGAGAGAGAGAAGCTGTGAGAGAGAGAGAGAAAGAGAAGCTGTGAGTGAGAGAGAGAGACAATGAGAATCTGTGAGTGAGAGTGAGAGAGAGAGAGAGAAAGAGAAGCTGTGAGAGTAAGAGAGAGAGAAAGAGAAGCTGTGAGTGAGAGAGAGAAAAAGAGAAGCTGTGAGTGAGAGAGAGAGAAGCTGTGTGTGAGAGAGAAAGAGAAGCTGTGAGTAAGAGGGAGAGAGAGAAGCTGTGCGATAGAGAGACAGAGAGAAGCTGTGAGTGAGTGAGAGAGAGAAAGAGAAGTTGTGAGTGAGATAGAGAGAGAGAAGCTGTGAGGGAGAAAGAGAGAGAGAGAAGTTGTGAGTGAGTGAGAGAGAGGAGAGAAGCTGTGAGTGAGAGAGAGAAAGAGAAGGTGATAGAGAGAGAGAAAGAGAAGCTGTGAATGAGAGAGAGAGAGAGAGAAGCTGTGATTGAGAGAGAAGAGAGAAAGAGAAGCTGTGAGTGGGGAAGAGAGAGAGAGAGAAAGAGAAGCTGTGAGTGAGAGAGAGAGAGAGAAAGAGAAGCTGTGAGTAAGAGAGAGAAAGAGAAGCTGTGAGTGAGAGAGAGAGAGAGAGAGTGGGAAAGAGAAGCTGTGAGTGAGAGAGAGAGAGAAAGAGAAGCTGTGAGAGGGAGAGAAGCTGTGAGTGAGAGAGAGAGGGAGAAAGATAAGCTGTGAGTGAGAGAGAGAAAGATAAGCTGTGAGTGAGAGAGAGAGAAGCTGATAGTGAGAGAGAGATAGAAAGACAAGCTGTGAGTGAGAGAGAGAGAGAAGCTGTGAGTGAGAGTGAGAGAAAGAGAAGCTGTGAGTGAGAGAGAGAGAAAAAGAGAAGCTGTGAGTGTGAGAGAGATAGAAAGAGAAGCTGTGATTAAGAGAGAGAGAAGCTGTGATTAAGAGAGAGAGAAGCTGTGAGTGAGAGAGAGAGAAGCTGTGTGAGAGAGAGAAAGAGAAGCTGTGAGTGAGAGAGAGAGAAAGAGAAGATGTGAGTGAGAGAGAGAAATAGAAGCTGTGAGTGAGATAGAGTGAGAGAAAGAGAAGCTGTGAGTGAGAGAGTGAGAGAGAAGCTGTGAGTGAGTGAGAGAGAAAGAGAAGCTGTGAGTGAGTGAGAGAGAGAGAGAGAAGCTATGAGCGAGAGAGATATAAAGAGAAGCTGTGAGTGAGAGAGAGAGAGAGAAGCAGTGAGGAGAGTAAGAGAAAGAAAGAGAAGCTATGAGTGAGAGAGAGAGAAAGAGAAGGTGTGAGTGAGAGAGAGAGAAGCTGTGTGTGTGAGAGAGAAGCTGTGTGAGAGACAGAGAGAAAGAGAAGCTGTGAGTGAGAGAGAGAGAAGCTGAGTGAGAGAGAGAGGGAGAAAGAGAAGCTGTGAGTGAGAGAGAGAAAGATAAGCTGAGAGTGAGAGAGAGAGAGAATGAGAATATGTGAGTGAGAGAGAAAGAGAATGTGAGTGAGAGAGAGAGAAAAAGAGGAGCTGTGAGTGTGAGAGAGTGAGAGAAAGAGAAGCTGTGAATGAGAGAGAGAGAGAGAGAGAGAAGCTGTGAGAGTAAGAGAGAGAGAGAAGCTGTGAGTGAGAGAGAGAAAAAGAGAAGCTGTGAGTGAGATAGAGAGAGTGAGAAAAAGAGCTGTGAGTGAGAGATAGAGAATGAGAAGCTGTGAGTGAGAGAGAGAAAAAGAGAATGTGTAAGAGAGAGAGAAAGAGAAGCTATGAGTGAGAGAGAGAGAGAAAGAGAAGCTGTGAGTGAGAGAGAGAGAGAAAGAGAAGCTGTGAGTGAGAGAGAGAGAAAGAGAAGCTGTGAGTGAGAGAGAGAGAGAGAAATGAAGTTGTGAGTGAGATAGAGAGAGAAAGAGAAGCTGTCAGTGAGTGAGAGAGAGAGAAGCTGTGAGAGAGTGAGAGAGAGAGAAGCTGTGAGTGAGAGAGGGAGAGAAAGAAAGAGAAGCTGTGAGTGAGAGAGAGAGAGAGAAGCTGTGAGCGAGAGATATATAAAGAGAAGCTGTGAGTGAGAGAGAGAGAGAGAGAAGCAGTGAGAGAAAGAGAGAGAAAGAGAAGTTGTGATTGAGAGAGAGAGAAAGAAAGAAAGAGAAGCTGTGAGTGAGAGAGAGAGATAAAGAGAAGCTGTGAGTGAGAGAGATAAAGAGAAGCTGTGAGATAGAGAGAGACAGAGAAAGAGAAGCTGTGAGTGAGAGAGAGAGAAAGAGAATCTGTGAGTGAGAGAGAGAGAAAGAAAGAGAAGCTGTGAGAGAGAGAGAGAGAGAGAAAGATAAGGTGTGAGTGAGAGAGAGAGAAGCTGTGTGAGAGAGAGAAGCTGTGTGTGTGTGTGAGAGAAAGAGAAGCTGTGAGTGAGGGAGAAAGAGAAAGAGAAGCTGTGTGTGTGAGAGAGAGAGAAAGAAAGAGAAGCTGTGAGTGAGAGATAGAGAAAGAGAAGATGTGAGTGAGAGAGAGAGAAAGAGAAGCGGTGAGTGAGAGAGAGAGAAAAATTGAATCTGTGAGTGAGAGAGAGAGAAGCTGTGAGTGAGAGAGAGAGAGAAAGAGAAGCTGTGGGTGAGAGAGAGAGAAAGAAGCTGTGAGTGAGAGAGGGAGACAGAGAGAGAAAGAGAAGGTGTGAGTGAGAGAGTGAGAGAGAAAGAGAAGCTGTGAGTGAGAGAGAGAGAGAAAGAGAAGCTGTGAGTGAGATAGAGAGAGAAAGAGAAGCTGTGAGTGAGTGAGAGAGAGAGAAGCTGTGAGAGAGTGAGAGAGAGAGAAGCTGTGAGTGAGAGAGAGAGAGAAAGAAAGGGAAGCTGTGAGTGAGAGAGAGAGAGAGAAGCTGTGAGCGAGAGATATATAAAGAGAAGCTGTGAGTGAGAGAGAGAGAGAGAAGCAGTGAGAGAAAGAGAGAGAAAGAGAAGCTGTGAGTGAGAGAGAGAGAGAGAAAGAAAGAGAAGATGTGAGTGAGAGAGAGAGAAAGAGAAGCTGTGAGTGAGAGAGATAAAGAGAAGCTGTGAGATAGAGAGAGACAGAGAAAGAGATATATAAAGAGAAGCTGTGAGTGAGAGAGAGAGAGAGAGAAGCAGTGAGAGAAAGAGAGAGAAAGAGAAGCTGTGAGTGAGAGAGAGAGAAAGAAAGAAAGAGAAGCTGTGAGTGAGAGAGAGAGAAAGAGAAGCTGTGAGTGAGAGAGATAAAGAGAAGCTGTGAGATAGAGAGAGACAGAGAAAGAGAAGCTGTGAGTGAGTGAGAGAGAAAGAGAATCTGTGAGTGAGAGAGAGAGAAAGAAATAGAAGCTGTGAGTGAGAGAGAGAGAGAGAAAGATAAGGAGTGAGTGAGAGAGAGAGAGAAGCTGTGTGAGAGAGAGAAGCTGTGTGTGTGTGTGTGAGAGAGAAAGAGAAGGTGTGAGTGAGGGAGAAAGAGAAAGAGAAGCTGTGTGTGTGAGAGAGAGAGAAAGAAAGAGAAGCTGTTAGTGAGAGATAGAGAAAGAGAAGTTGTGAGTGAGAGAGAGAGAGAAAGAGAAGCTGTGAGTGAGAGAGAGAGAGAAAAATTGAATCTGTGAGTGAGAGAGAGAAGCTGTGAGTGAGAGAGAGAGACAAAGAGAAGCTGTGGGTGAGAGAGAGAGAAAGAAGCTGTGAGTGCGAGAGAGAGACAGAGAGAGAAAGAGAAGGTGTGAGTGAGAGAGTGAGAGAGAGAAAGAGAAGCTGTGAGTGAGAGAGAGAGAGAAAGAGAAGCTGTGAGTGAGAGAGAGAGAAGCTGTGAGTGAGAGAGATTGAAAGTGAAGCTGTGAGAGAGAGAGAGAGAGAAGCTGTGAGTGAAGAGAGAGTGAGAAAGAGAAGCTGTGAGAGAGAGAGTGAGAAAGAGAAGCTGTGAGTGAGAGAGAGAGAGAGAGAAGCTGTGAGTGAGTGAGAGAGAGATATAGAGAAGGTGTGAGTGAGAGAGAGAGAAGCTATGAGTGAGTGAGAGAGAAAGAAGCTGTGAGTGAGAGAGAGAGAGAAGCTGTGAGTGACAGAGAGAGAGAAAGAGAAGCTGTGAGTGAGAGAGAGATACAGAGAAGCTGTGAGTTAGAGGGAGACAGAGAAAGAGAAGCTGTGAGTGAGAGAGAGAGAGAGAAGCTGTGAGTGAGAGAGAGAGAAAGAGAAAGAGAAGATGTGAGTGAGAGAGAATGAAAGAGAAGATGTGAGTGTGTGAGAGAGTGAGAGAAAGAGAAGCTGTGAGTGAGAGAGAGAGAAAGAGAAGCTGTGAGTGTGTGTGAGAGAGAAAGAGAAGCTATGAGTGCGAGAGAGAGAGAGAGAGAGAAGCTGTGAGTAAGAGGGAGGGAAAGAAGCTGTGAGTTAGAGAGAGAGAGAAGCTGTGAGTGAGTGAGAGAGAGAAAGAGAAGCTGTTAATGAGAGAGGGAGAGAGAAGCTGTGAGTGAGAGAGAGAGAAAGAGAAGCTGTGAGTGGGAGAGAGAGAGAGAGAAAGAGAAGCTGTGAGTGAGAGAGAGAGAGAAAGAGAAGATGTTAGTGTGAGAGTGAGAGAGTGAAAGAGAAGCTGTGAGTGAGAGAGAGAGAGAGAGAAAGAGCTGAGTGAGAGAGAGAGAGAAAGAGAAGCTATGAGTGAGAGAGAGAGAAAGAGAAGGTGTGAGTGAGAGAGAGAGAGAGAAGCTGTGTGAGAGAGAGAAAGAGAAGCTGTGAGTGAGTGAGAGACAGAAAGAGAAGCTGTGAGTGGGAGAGAGAGAGAGAAAGAGAAGCTGTGAGTGAGAGAGAGAGAAAGAGAAGCTGTGAGTAAGAGAGAGAGAGAGAAAGAGAAGCTGTGAGTGAGAGAGAGAGAGAAAGAGCTATGAGTGAGAGAGAGAGAGAAAGAGAAGCTATGAGTGAGAGAGAGAGAAAGAGAAGGTGTGAGTGAGTGAGAGAGAGAGAAGCTGTGAGAAAGAGAGAGAGAAAGAGAAGCTGTGAGTGAGAGAGAGAGAGAAAGAGAAGCTGTGTGTGAGAGAGAAAGAAAGAGAAGCTGTGAGAGAGAGAGAGAAAGATAAGCTGAGAGTGAGAGAGAGAGACAATGAGAATCTGTGAGTGAGAGTGAGAGAGAGAGGGAGAAAGAGAAGCTGTGAGAGTAAGAGAGAGAGAAAGAGAAGCTGTGAGTGAGAGAGAGAAAAAGAGAAGCTGTGAGTGAGAGAGAGAGAAGCTGTGTGTGAGAGAGAAAGAGAAGCTGTGAGTAAGAGGGAGAGAGAGAAGCTGTGAGATAGAGAGAGAGAGAGAAGCTGTGAGTGAGTGAGAGAGAGAGAAAGAGAAGTTGTGAGTGAGATAGAGAGAGAGAGAAGCTGTGAGGGAGAAAGAGACAGAGAGAAGTTGTGAGTGACTGAGAGAGAGGAGAGAAGCTGTGAGTGAGAGAGAGAGAGAAAGAGAAGGTGATAGAGAGAGAGAAAGAGAAGCTGTGAATGAGAGAGAGAGAGAAAGAGAAGCTGTGAGTGAGAGAGAAGAGAGAAAGAGAAGCTGTGAGTGGGGAAGAGAGAGAGAGAGAAAGAGAAGCTGTGAGTGAGAGAGAGAAAGAGAAAGAGAAGCTGTGAGTAAGAGAGAGAAAGAGAAGCTGTGAGTGAGAGAGAGATAGAGAGAAAGAGAAGCTGTGAGTGAGAGAGAGAGAAAGAGAAGGTGTGAGTGAGAGAGAGAGAGAAACTGTGTGTGTGAGAGAGAAGCTGTGTGTGTGTGAGAGAGAAAGAGAAGCTGTGAGTGAGAGAGAGAGAGAAAGAGAAGCTATGAGAGGGAGAGAAGCTGTGAGTGAGAGAGAGGGAGAAAGAGAAGCTGTGAGTGAGAGAGAAAAAGATAAGCTGTGAGTGAGAGAGAGAGAAGCTGATAGTGAGAGAGAGATAGAAAGACAAGCTGTGAGTGAGTGAGTGAGAGAGAGAAGCTGTGAGTGAGAGTGAGAGAAAGAGAAGCTGTGAGTGAGAGAGAGAGAAAAAGAGAAGCTGTGAGTGTGAGAGAGATAGAAAGAGAAGCTGTGATTAAGAGAGAGAGAGAAGCTGTGAGTGAGAGAGAGAGAAGCTGTGTGAGAGAGAGAAAGAGAAGCTGTGAGTGAGAGAGAGAGAAAGAGAAGATGTGAGTGAGAGAGAGAGAAATAGAAGCTGTGTGAGATAGAGAGAGAGAAAGAGAAGCTGTGAGTGAGAGAGTG
Source organism: Bradypodion ventrale (assembly GCA_035047345.1). Lineage (NCBI taxonomy): Eukaryota > Metazoa > Chordata > Lepidosauria > Squamata > Chamaeleonidae > Bradypodion > Bradypodion ventrale. Next base: position 5,809,754 of record JAWDJE010000018.1, on the reverse strand, counting down.
AGAGAAGCTGTGAGTGAGTGAGAGAGAAAGAGAAGCTGTGAGTGTGTGTGAGAAAGAAAGAGAAGCTGTGATTAAGAGAGAGAGAAGCTGTGAGTGTGAGAGAGAGAAGCTGTGTGTGAGAGAGAAAGAGAAGCTGTGAGTGAGAGAGATAGAAAGAGAAGCTGTGAGTGAGAGAGAGAGAGAAAGAGAAGCTATGAGTGCGAGAGAGAGAGACAGAAAGAGAAGCTGTTAGTAAGAGGGATTGAGAGAAGCTGTGAGTGAGAGAGAGAGAAGCTGTGAGTGAGTGAGAGAGAGAGAAAGAGAAGCTGTGAGTGAGATAGAGAGAGAAGTTGTGAGAGAGTGAGAGAGAGGAGAGAAGCTGTGAGTGAGAGAGAGAAAGAAAGAGAAGCTGAGAGTGAGAGAGAGAGAGAAAGAGAAGCTGTGAATGAGAGAGAGAGAGAAAGAGAAGCTGTGTGAGGCAGAGAGAAGCTATGAGAGAGAGAGAGAAAGAAAAGCTTTGAGAGAGAGAGACAGAAGCTGTGAGTGAGAGAGAGAGAGAGAAAGGGAAGCTGTGAGTGAGAGAGAGAGAGAAAGAGAAGCTGTGAGTGAGAGAGAGAGGGAAAGAGAAGCTGTTAGTGAGAGAGAGAGAAAGAGAAGCTGTGAGTGAGAGAGTGAGAGAAAGAGAAGCTATGAGTGCAAGAGAGAGAGAGAGAGAAGCTGTGAGTAAGAGGGAGATAGAGAAGCTGTGAGTGAGAGAGAGAGAGAAGCTGTGAGTGAGAGAGAGAGAGAGAGAGAGAAAGGGAAGCTGTGAGTGAGAAAGAGAGAGAAGCTGTCAGTGAGAGAGAGAGGGAGAAAGAGAAGCTGTGAGAGAGAGAGAGAGAGAGAGAGAAGCTGTGAGTGACAGAGAGAGAAGCTGTGAGTGACAGAGAGAGAAAGAGAAGCTGTGAGTGAGAGAGAGAGAGAAAGAGAAGCTGTGAGTGACAGAGAGAGAAAGAGAATCTGTGAGAGAGAGAGAGAGAAGCTGTGTGAGAGAGAGAAAGAGAAGCTGTGAGTGAGAGAGAGTAAGAGAAGCTGTGAGTGAGAGAGAGATAGAAAAAGAAGCTGTGAGTGAGAGATAGCGAGAGAGAAGCTGTGAGTGAGAGTGAGAGAAAGAGAAGCTGTGAGTGAGAAAGAGAAAGAGAAGCTGTGAGTGTGAGAGAGATAGAAAGAGAAGCTGTGATTAAGAGAGAGAGAGAAGCTGTGAGTGAGAGAGAGAGAAGCTGTGTGAGAGAGAGAAAGAGTAGCTGTGAGTGAGATAGGGAGATAGAAAGAGAAGCTGTGAGTGAGAGAGTGAGAGAGAAGCTGTGAGTGAGTGAGAGAGGAAGAGAAGCTGTGAGTGTGTGTGAGAGAGAAAGAGAAGCTGTGATTAAGAGAGAGAGAGAAGCTGTGAATGAGAGTGAGAGAAGCTGTGTGTGAGAGAGAAAGAGAAGCTGTGAGTGAGAGAGAGAGAGAAAGAAAAGCTGTGAGTGAGAGAGAGAAAGACAAGCTGTGAGTGAGAGAAAGAGAGAAAGAGAAGCAATGAGTGAGAGAGAGAGAAAGAAAAGCTGTGAGTGAGAGAGAGAGAAAAAGAGAAGCTGTGAGTTAGAGAGAGACAGAGAAATAAAAGCTGTGAGAGAGAGAGAAAGAAAAGCTGTGAGAGAGAGAGAGACGCTGTGAGTGATAGAGAGAGAAAGAGAAGATGTGAGTGAGAGAGAGAGAGAAAGAGAAGCAGTGAGTGAGAGAGAGAGAGAAAGAGAAGCTGTGAGTGAGAGAGAGAGAAAGAGAAGCTATGAGTGCGAGAGAGAGAGAGAGAGAAGCTATGAGCGAGAGAGATATAAAGAGAAGCTGTGAGTGAGAGAGAGAGAGAGAGAGAGAGAGAGAAGCAGTGAGAGAGAGAGAGAGAGAGAGAAGCTATGAGTGAGTGAGAGAGAAAGAGAAGGTGTGAGTGAGAGAGAGAGAAGCTGTGTGTGAGAGAGAGAAGCTGTGTGAGAGACAGAGAGAAAGAGAAGCTGTGAGTGAAAGAGATAAAGAGAAGCTGTGAGTTAGAGAGAGAAAAAGAGAAGCTGTGAGTGAGAGAGAGAGAGAAAGAGAAGCTGAGAGTGAGAGAGAGAGAGACGCTGTGAGTGAGAGAGAGAAAGGGAAGCATTGAGTGAGAGAGATAAAGAGAAGCTGTGAGTGAAAGAGATAAAGAGAAGCTGTGAGTTAGAGATAGAAAAAGAGAAGCTGTGAGTGAGAGAGAGAGAGAAAGAGAAGCTGAGAGTGAGAGAGAGAGAGAAAGAGAAGCTTTGAATGAGAGAGGGAGAGAGAAAGAGAAGCTGTGAGTGAGAAAGAGAGGAAGAGAAGCTGTGAGTGGGAGAGAGAGAGAGAAAGAGAAGCTGTGAGTAAGAGAGAGAAAGAGAAGCTGTGAGTAAGAGAGAGAAAGAGAAGCTGTGAGTGAGAGAGAGAGAGAGAAAGAGAAGCTGTGAGTGAGAGAGAGAGAGAAAGAGAAGTTGTGAGTGAGAGAGAGAGAAAGAGAAGGTGTGAGTGAGAGAGAGAGAGAAGCTGTGTGAGAGAGAGAGAAGCTGTGTGTGTGTGAGAGAGAAAGAGAAGCTGTGAGAGAGAGAGAGAGAGAGAAAGAGAAGCTGTGAGAGGGAGAGAAGCTGTGAGAGAGAGAGGGAGAAAGAGAAGCTGTGAGTGAGAGAGAAAAAGATAAGCTGTGAGTGACAGAGAGAGAAAGAGAAGCTGTGAGTGAGAGAGAGAGAGAAAGAGAAGCTGTGAGTGACAGAGAGAGAAAGAGAATCTGTGAGAGAGAGAGAGAGAAGCTGTGTGAGAGAGAGAAAGAGAAGCTGTGAGTGAGAGAGAGTAAGAGAAGCTGTGAGTGAGAGAGAGATAGAAAGAGAAGCTGTGAGTGAGAGATAGCGAGAGAGAAGCTGTGAGTGAGAGTGAGAGAAAGAGAAGCTGTGAGTGAGAAAGAGAAAGAGAAGCTGTGAGTGTGAGAGAGATAGAAAGAGAAGCTGTGATTAAGAGAGAGAGAGAAGCTGTGAGTGAGAGAGAGAGAAGCTGTGTGTGAGAGAGAAAGAGTAGCTGTGAGTGAGATAGGGAGATAGAAAGAGAAGCTGTGAGTGAGAGAGTGAGAGAGAAGCTGTGAGTGAGTGAGAGAGGAAGAGAAGCTGTGAGTGTGTGTGAGAGAGAAAGAGAAGCTGTGATTAAGAGAGAGAGAGAGAAGCTGTGAATGAGAGTGAGAGAAGCTGTGTGTGAGAGAGAAAGAGAAGCTGTGAGTGAGAGAGAGAGAAAGAAAAGCTGTGAGTGAGAGAGAGAAAGACAAGCTGTGAGTGAGAGAAAGAGAGAAAGAGAAACAATGAGTGAGAGAGAGAGAAAGAGAAGCTGTGAGTGAGAGAGAGAGAAAAAGAGAAGCTGTGAGTTAGAGAGAGACAGAGAAATAAAAGCTGTGTGAGAGAGAGAAAGAAAAGCTGTGAGAGAGAGAGAGACGCTGTGAGTGATAGAGAGAGAAAGAGAAGATGTGAGTGAGAGAGAGAGAGAAAGAGAAGCAGTGAGTGAGAGAGAGAGAGAAAGAGAAGCTGTGAGTGAGAGAGAGAGAAAGAGAAGCTATGAGTGCGAGAGAGAGAGAGAGAAGCTATGAGCGAGAGAGATATAAAGAGAAGCTGTGAGTGAGAGAGAGAGAGAGAGAGAGAAGCAGTGAGAGAGAGAGAGAGAGAGAGAAGCTATGAGTGAGAGAGAGAGAAAGAGAAGGTGTGAGTGAGAGAGAGAGAAGCTGTGTGTGAGAGAGAGAAGCTGTGTGAGAGACAGAGAGAAAGAGAAGCTGTGAGTGAAAGAGATAAAGAGAAGCTGTGAGTTAGAGAGAGAAAAAGAGAAGCTGTGAGTGAGAGAGAGAGAGAAAGAGAAGCTGAGAGTGAGAGAGAGAGACGCTGTGAGTGAGAGAGAGAAAGGGAAGCATTGAGTGAGAGAGATAAAGAGAAGCTGTGAGTGAAAGAGATAAAGAGAAGCTGTGAGTTAGAGATAGAAAAAGAGAAGCTGTGAGTGAGAGAGAGAGAGAAAGAGAAGCTGAGAGTGAGAGAGAGAGAGAAAGAGAAGCTTTGAATGAGAGAGGGAGAGAGAAAGAGAAGCTGTGAGTGAGAAAGAGAGGAAGAGAAGCTGTGAGTGGGAGAGAGAGAGAGAAAGAGAAGCTGTGAGTAAGAGAGAGAAAGAGAAGCTGTGAGTGAGAGAGAGAGAGAAAGAGAAGCTGTGACTGAGAGAGAGAGAAAGAGAAGTTGTGAGTGAGAGATAGAGAAAGAGAAGGTGTGAGTGAGAGAGAGAGAGAAGCTGTGTGAGAGAGAGAGAAGCTGTGTGTGTGTGAGAGAGAAAGAGAAGCTGTGAGAGAGAGAGAGAGAAAGAGAAGCTGTGAGAGGGAGAGAAGCTGTGAGAGAGAGAGGGAGAAAGAGAAGCTGTGAGTGAGAGAGAAAAAGATAAGCTGTGAGTGAGAGAGAGAGAAGCTGATAGTGAGAGAGAGATAGAAAGACAAGCTGTGAGTGAGTGAGAGAGAGAGAGAAGCTGTGAGTGAGAGTGAGAGAAAGAGAAGCTGTGAGTGAGAGAGAGAAAAAGAGAAGCTGTGAGTGTGAGAGAGATAGAAAGATAAGCTGTGTGAGAGAGAGAAAGAGAAGCTGTGAGTGAGAGAGAGAGAAAGAGAAGATGTGAGTGAGAGAGAGAGAAATAGAAGCTGAGTGAGATAGAGAGAGAGAAAGAGAAGCTGTGAGTGAGAGAGTGAGAGAAGCTGTGAGTGAGTGAGAGAGAAAGAGAAGCTGTGAGTGTGTGTGAGAAAGAAAGAGAAGCTGTGATTAAGAGAGAGAGAAGCTGTGAGTGTGAGAGAGAGAAGCTGTGTGTGAGAGAGAAAGAGAAGCTGTCAGTGAGAGAGAGAGAAAGAGAAGCTGTGAGAGAGAGAGAGAGAAAGAGACGCTGTGAGTAAGAGAAAGAGAGAGAAAGAGAAGCTGTGAGTGAGAGAGATAGAAAGAGAAGCTGTGAGTGAGAGAGAGAGAGAAAGAGAAGCTATGAGTGCGAGAGAGAGAGAGAGAGAAGCTGTGAGTGAGAGTGAGAGAAAGAGAAGCTGTGAGTGAGAGAGAGAAAAAGAGAAGCTGTGAGTGTGAGAGAGATAGAAAGATAAGCTGTGTGAGAGAGAGAAAGAGAAGCTGTGAGTGAGAGAGAGAGAAAGAGAAGATGTGAGTGAGAGAGAGAGAAATAGAAGCTGAGTGAGATAGAGAGAGAGAAAGAGAAGCTGTGAGTGAGAGAGTGAGAGAAGCTGTGAGTGAGTGAGAGAGAAAGAGAAGCTGTGAGTGTGTGTGAGAAAGAAAGAGAAGCTGTGATTAAGAGAGAGAGAAGCTGTGAGTGTGAGAGAGAGAAGCTGTGTGAGAGAGAGAAAGAGAAGCTGTGAGTGAGAGAGATAGAAAGAGAAGCTGTGAGTGAGAGAAGAGAGAAAGAGAAGCTATGAGTGCGAGAGAGAGAGAGAGAGAAAGAGAAGCTGTTAGTAAGAGGGATTGAGAGAAGCTGTGAGTGAGAGAGAGAGAAGCTGTGAGTGAGTGAGAGAGAGAGAAAGAGAAGCTGTGAGTGAGATAGAGAGAGAAGTTGTGAGAGAGTGAGAGAGAGGAGAGAAGCTGTGAGTGAGAGAGAGAAAGAAAGAGAAGCTGAGAGTGAGAGAGAGAGAAAGAGAAGCTGTGAATGAGAGAGAGAGAGAAAGAGAAGCTGTGTGAGGGAGAGAGAAGCTATGAGAGAGAGAGAGAAAGAAAAGCTTTGAGAGAGAGAGACAGAAGCTGTGAGTGAGAGAGAGAGAGAGAAAGGGAAGCTGTGAGTGAGAGAGAGAGAGAAAGAGAAGCTGTGAGTGAGAGAGAGAGGGAAAGAGAATCTGTGAGTGAGAGAGAGAGAAAGAGAAGCTGTGAGTGAGAGAGTGAGAGAAAGAGAAGCTATGAGTGCAAGAGAGAGAGAAGCTGTGAGTAAGAGGGAGAGAGAGAAGCTGTGAGTGAGGGAGAGAGAGAAGCTGTGAGTGAGAGAGAGAGAGAGAGAGAGAGAAAGGGAAGCTGTGAGTGAGAAAGAGAGAGAAGCTGTCAGTGAGAGAGAGAGGGAGAAAGAGAAGCTGTGAGAGAGAGAGAGAGAGAAGCTGTGAGTGACAGAGAGAGAAGCTGTGAGTGACAGAGAGAGAAAGAGAAGCTGTGAGTGAGAGAGAGAGAGAAAGAGAAGCTGTGAGTGACAGAGAGAGAAAGAGAATCTGTGAGAGAGAGAGAGAGAGAGAAGCTGTGTGAGAGAGAGAAAGAGAAGCTGTGAGTGAGAGAGAGTAAGAGAAGCTGTGAGTGAGAGAGAGATAGAAAGAGAAGCTGTGAGTGAGAGATAGAGAGAGAGAAGCTGTGAGTGAGAGTGAGAGAAAGAGAAGCTGTGAGTGAGAAAGAGAAAGAGAAGCTGTGAGTGTGAGAGAGATAGAAAGAGAAGCTGTGATTAAGAGAGAGAGAGAAGCTGTGAGTGAGAGAGAGAGAAGCTGTGTGAGAGAGAGAAAGAGTAGCTGTGAGTGAGATAGGGAGATGGAAAGAGAAGCTGTGAGTGAGAGAGTGAGAGAGAAGCTGTGAGTGAGTGAGAGAGGAAGAGAAGCTGTGAGTGTGTGTGTGAGAGAAAGAGAAGCTGTGATTAAGAGAGAGAGAGAGAGAAGCTGTGAATGAGAGTGAGAGAAGCTGTGAGTGAGAGAGAGAGAGAAAGAAAAGCTGTGAGTGAGAGAGAGAAAGACAAGCTGTGAGTGAGAGAAAGAGAGAAAGAGAAGCAATGAGTGAGAGAGAGAGAAAAAGAAGCTGTGAGTGAGAGACAGAGAAAAAGAGAAGCTGTGAGTTAGAGAGAGACAGAGAAATAAAAGCTGTGAGAGAGAGAGAAAGAAAAGCTGTGAGAGAGAGAGAGACGCTGTGAGTGATAGAGAGAGAAAGAGAAGATGTGAGTGAGAGAGAGAGAGAAAGAGAAGCAGTGAGTGCGAGAGAGAGAGAGAGAAGCTATGAGCGAGAGAGATATAAAGAGAAGCAGTGAGAGAGAGAGAGAGAGAAAGAGAAGCTATGAGTGAGAGAGAGAGAAAGAGAAGGTGTGAGTGAGAGAGAGAGAAGCTGTGTGTGAGAGAGAGAAGCTGTGTGTGAGACAGAGAGAAAGAGAAGCTGAGTGAAAGAGATAAAGAGAAGCTGTGAGTTAGAGAGAGAAAAAGAGAAGCTGTGAGTGAGAGAGAGAAAGAGAAGCTGAGAGTGAGAGAGAGAGAGAAGCTGTGAGTGAGAGAGAGAAAGGGAAGCATTGAGTGAGAGATAAAGAGAAGCTGTGAGTGAAAGAGATAAAGAGAAGCTGTGAGTGAGAGAGAGAAAGAGAAGCTGAGAGTGAGAGAGAGAGAGAAAGAGAAGCTTTGAATGAGAGAGAGAGAGAGAAAGAGAAGCTGTGAGTGAGAGAGAGAGGAAGAGAAGCTGTGAGTGGGAGAGAGAGAGAGAAAGAGAAGCTGTGAGTGAGAGAGAGAGAGAAAGAGAAGCTGTGAGTAAGAGAGAGAGAGAAAGAGAAGCTGTGTGTGTGTGAGAGAGAAAGGGAAGCAGTGAGTGAGAGAGAGAGAAAGAGAAGCTATGAGTGAGAGAGAGAGAAAGAGAAGGTGTGAGTGAGAGAGAGAGAAGCTGTGTGTGTGAGAGAGAAGCTGTGTGAGAGACAGAGAGAAAGAGAAGCTGTGAGTGAGAGAGAGAAGCTGTGAGTGAGAGAGAGAGGGAGAAAGAGAAGCTGTGAGTGAGAGAGAGAAAGATAAGCTGAGAGTGAGAGAGAGAGAATGAGAATCTGTGAGTGAGAGAGAGAGAGAAAGAGAATCTGTGAGTGAGAAAGAGAGAAAAAGAGGAGCTGTGAGTGTGAGAGAGTGAGAGAAAGAGAAGCTGTGAATGAGAGAGAGAGAGAGAGAAAGAGAAGCTGTGAGAGTAAGAGAGAGAGAAAGAGAAGCTGTGAGTGAGAGAGAGAAAAAGAGAAGCTGTGAGTGAGAGAGAGTGAGAAAAAGAGCTGTGAGTGAGAGATAGAGAATGAGAAGCTGTGAGTGAGAGAGAGAGAAAAAGAGAATGTGTAAGAGAGAGAGAAAGAGAAGCTATGAGTGAGAGAGAGAGAGAGAAAGAGAAGCTGTGAGTGAGAGAGAGAGAAAGAGAAGCTGTGAGTGAGCTAGAGAGAAAGAGAAGCTGTGAGTGAGAGAGAGAGAGAAATGAAGTTGTGAGTGAGATAGAGAGAGAAAAAGAAGCTGTGAGTGAGTGAGAGAGAGAAGCTGTGAGTGAGAGAGAGAGAAAGAAAGAGAAGCTGTGAGTGAGAGAGAGAGAGAGAAGCTGTGAGCGAGAGAGATATAAAGAGAAGCTGTGAGTGAGAGAGAGAGAGAAGCAGTGAGAGAGAGAGAGAGAGAAAGAGAAGCTGTGAGTGAGAGAGAGAGAAAGAAAGAAAGAGAAACTGTGAGTGAGAGAGAGAGAGAAAGAGAAGCTGTGAGTTAGAGAGAGACAGAGAAAGAGAAGCTGTGAGTGAGAGAGAGAGAAAGAGAATATGTGAGTGAGAGAGAGAGAAAGAAAGAGAAGCTGTGAGTGAGAGAGAGAGAGAAAGAGAAGGTGTGACAGAGAGAGAGAAGCTGTGTGAGAGAGAGAAGCAGTGTGTGTGTGAGAGAGAAAGAGAAGCTGTGAGTGAGGGAGAGAGAAAGAGAAGCTGTGTTTGTGTGTGTGAGAGAGAGAGAAAGAGAAGCCGTGAGTGAGAGAGAGAGAGATAAATTGAATCTGTGAGTGAGAGAGAGAGAAGCTGTGAGTGAGAGAGAGAGAGAAAAAGAAGCTGTGGGTGAGAGAGAGAGAAAGAAGCTGTGAGTGAGAGAGAGAGAGAAAGAGAAGCTGTGAGTGAGAGAGATAGAAAGAGAAGCTGTGAATGAGAGAGAGAGAGAAAGAGAAGCTATGAGTGTGAGAGATATAAAGAGAAGCTGTGAGTGAGAGAGAGAGAGAGAGAAGCAGTGAGAGAGAGAGAGAGAGAGAAAGAGAAGCTATGAGTGAGAGAGAGAGAAAGAGAAGGTGTGAGTGAGAGAGAGAGAAGCTGTGTGTGAGAGAGAGAAGCTGTGTGAGAGACAGAGAGAAAGAGAAGCTGTGAGTGAAAGAGATAAAGAGAAGCTGTGAGTTAGAGAGAGAAAAATAGAAGCTGTGAGTGAGAGAGAGAGAGAAAGAGAAGCTGAGAGTGAGAGAGAGAGAGAAGCTGTGAGTGAGAGAGAGAAAGGGAAGCATTGAGTGAGAGATAAAGAGAAGCTGTGAGTGAAAGAGATAAAGAGAAGCTGTGAGTTAGAGAGAGAAAAAGAGAAGCTGTGAGTGAGAGAGAGAGAAAGAGAAGCTGAGAGTGAGAGAGAGAGAGAAAGAGAAGCTTTGAATGAGAGAGAGAGAGAGAAAGAGAAGCTGTGAGTGAGAGAGAGAGGAAGAGAAGCTGTGAGTCGGAGAGAGAGAGAGAGAAAGAGAAGCTGTGAGTGAGAGCGAGCGAGAAAGAGAAGCTGTGAGTAAGAGAGAGAGAGAAAGAGAAGCTGTGAGTGAGAGAGATAGAAAGAGAAGCTGTGAATGAGAGAGAGAGAGAAAGAGAAGCTATGAGTGCGAGAGAGAGAGAGAAGCTATGAGCGAGAGAGATATAAAGAGAAACTGTGAGTGAGAGAGAGAGAGAGAGAAGCAGTGAGAGAGAGAGAGAGAGAGAAAGAGAAGCTATGAGTGAGAGAGAGAGAAAGAGAAGCTGAGAGTGAGAGAGAGAGAGAAAGAGAAGCTTTGAATGAGAGAGAGAGAGAGAAAGAGAAGCTGTGAGTGAGAGAGAGAGGAAGAGAAGCTGTGAGTGGGAGAGAGAGAGAGAGAAAGAGAAGCTGTGAGTGAGAGAGAGCGAGAAAGAGAAGCTGTGAGTAAGAGAGAGAGAAAAAGAGAAGCTATGAGTGAGAGAGAGAGAAAGAGAAGGTGTGAGTGAGAGAGAGAGAAGCTGTGTGTGTGAGAGAGAAGCTGTGTGAGAGAAAGAGAGAAAGAGAAGCTGTGAGTGAGAGAGAGAAGCTGTGAGTGAGAGAGAGAGGGAGAAAGAGAAGCTGTGAGTGAGAGAGAGAAAGATAAGCTGAGAGTGAGAGAGAGAGAATGAGAATCTGTGAGTGAGAGAGAGAGAGAAAGAGAATCTGTGAGTGAGAAAGAGAGAAAAAGAGGAGCTGTGAGTGTGAGAGAGTGAGAGAAAGAGAAGCTGTGAATGAGAGAGAGAGAGAGAAAGAGAAGCTGTGAGAGTAAGAGAGAGAGAAAGAGATGCTGTGAGTGAGAGAGAGAAAAAGAGAAGCTGTGAGTGAGAGAGAGAGAGTGAGAAAAAGAACTGTGAGTGAGAGATAGAGAATGAGAAGTTGTGAGTGAGAGAGAGAGAAAAATAGAATGTGTAAGAGAGAGAGAAAGAGAAGCTATGAGTGAGAGAGAGAGAGAGAGAAAGAGAAGCTGTGAGTGAGAGAGAGAGAAAGAGAAGCTGTGAGTGAGCTAGAGAGAAAGAGAAGCTGTGAGTGAGAGAGAGAGAGAGAAATGAAGTTGTGAGTGAGATAGAGAGAGAAAGAGAAGCTGTGAGTGAGTGAGAGAGAGAGAAGCTGTGAGAGAGTGAGAGAGAGAGAAGCTGTGAGAGAGAGAGAGAGAAAGAAAGAGAAGCTGTGAGTGAGAGAGAGAGAGAAGCTGTGAGCGAGAGAGAGATATAAAGAGAAGCTGTGAGTGAGAGAGAGAGAGAGAAGCAGTGAGAGAGAGAGAGAGAGAGAAAGAGAAGCTGTGAATGAGAGAGAGAGAGAAAGAGAAGCTATGAGTGCGAGAGAGAGAGAGAAGCTATGAGCGAGAGAGATATAAAGAGAAACTGTGAGTGAGAGAGAGAGAGAGAGAAGCAGTGAGAGAGAGAGAGAGAGAAAGAGAAGCTATGAGTGAGAGAGAGAGAAAGAGAAGCTGAGAGTGAGAGAGAGAGAGAAAGAGAAGCTTTGAATGAGAGAGAGAGAGAGAAAGAGAAGCTGTGAGTGAGAGAGAGAGGAAGAGAAGCTGTGAGTGGGAGAGAGAGAGAGAGAAAGAGAAGCTGTGAGTGAGAGAGAGCGAGAAAGAGAAGCTGTGAGTAAGAGAGAGAGAAAAAGAGAAGCTATGAGTGAGAGAGAGAGAAAGAGAAGGTGTGAGTGAGAGAGAGAGAAGCTGTGTGTGTGAGAGAGAAGCTGTGTGAGAGAAAGAGAGAAAGAGAAGCTGTGAGTGAGAGAGAGAAGCTGTGAGTGAGAGAGAGAGGGAGAAAGAGAAGCTGTGAGTGAGAGAGAGAAAGATAAGCTGAGAGTGAGAGAGAGAGAATGAGAATCTGTGAGTGAGAGAGAGAGAGAAAGAGAATCTGTGAGTGAGAAAGAGAGAAAAAGAGGAGCTGTGAGTGTGAGAGAGTGAGAGAAAGAGAAGCTGTGAATGAGAGAGAGAGAGAGAAAGAGAAGCTGTGAGAGTAAGAGAGAGAGAAAGAGATGCTGTGAGTGAGAGAGAGAAAAAGAGAAGCTGTGAGTGAGAGAGAGAGAGTGAGAAAAAGAACTGTGAGTGAGAGATAGAGAATGAGAAGTTGTGAGTGAGAGAGAGAGAAAAATAGAATGTGTAAGAGAGAGAGAAAGAGAAGCTATGAGTGAGAGAGAGAGAGAGAGAAAGAGAAGCTGTGAGTGAGAGAGAGAGAAAGAGAAGCTGTGAGTGAGCTAGAGAGAAAGAGAAGCTGTGAGTGAGAGAGAGAGAGAGAAATGAAGTTGTGAGTGAGATAGAGAGAGAAAGAGAAGCTGTGAGTGAGTGAGAGAGAGAGAAGCTGTGAGAGAGTGAGAGAGAGAGAAGCTGTGAGAGAGAGAGAGAGAAAGAAAGAGAAGCTGTGAGTGAGAGAGAGAGAGAAGCTGTGAGCGAGAGAGAGATATAAAGAGAAGCTGTGAGTGAGAGAGAGAGAGAGAAGCAGTGAGAGAGAGAGAGAGAGAGAAAGAGAAGCTGTGAGTGAGAGAGAGAGAAAGAAAGAAAGAAAGAGAAACTGTGTGAGAGAGAGAGAGAGAAAGAGAAGCTGTGAGTGAGAGAGATAAAGAGAAGCTGTGAGTTAGAGAGAGACAGAGAAAGAGAAGCTGTGAGTGAGTGAGAGAGAAAGAGAATATGTGAGTGAGAGAGAGAGAAAGAAAGAGAAGCTGTGAGTGAGAGAGAGAGAGAAAGAGAAGGTGGGTGTGTGAGAGAGAGAGAGAAGCTGTGTGAGAGAGAGAAGCTGTGTGTGTGTGAGAGAGAAAGAGAAGCTGTGAGTGAGGGAGAGAGAGAAAGAGAAGCTGTGTGTGTGTGAGAGAGAGAGAGAGAAAGAGAAGCTGTGAGTGAGAGATAGAGAAAGAGAAGTTGTGAGTGAGAGAGAGAGAGAGAAAGAGAAGCTGTGAGTGAGAGAGAGAGAAAAATTGAATATGTGAGTGAGAGAGAGAGAAGCTGTGAGTGAGAGAGAGAGAGAAAAAGAAGCTGTGGGTGAGAGAGAGAGAAAGATGCTGTGAGTGAGAGAGAGAGAGAGAGAGAAAGAGAAGGTGTGAGTGAGAGAGTGAGAGAGAGAAAGAGAAGCTGTGAGTTAGAGATAGAAAAAGAGAAGCTGTGAGTGCGAGAGAGAGAGAGAGAAAGAGAAGCTGTGAGTGAGAGAGAGAAAAAGAGAAGCTGTGAGTGAGAGAGAGAGAGTGAGAAAAAGAGCTGTGAGTGAGAGATAGAGAATGAGAAGCTGTGAGTGAGAGAGAGAAAAAGAGAATGTGTAAGAGAGAGAGAAAGAGAAGCTATGAGTGAGAGAGAGAGAGAGAGAAAAAGAAGCTGTGAGTGAGAGAGAGAGAGGAAGAGAAGCTGTGAGTGAGAGAGATAAAGAGAAGCTGTGAGTTAGAGAGAGACAGAGAAAGAGAAGCTGTGAGTGAGAGAGAGAAAGAGAAGCTGTGAGTGAGAGAGAGAGAAAGAAAGAGAAGCTGTGTGTCAGAGAGAGAGAGAGAAAGAGAAGGTGTGAGTGAGAGAGAGAGAGAGAAGCTGTGTGTGTGAGAGAGAAGCTGTGTGTGTGTGAGAGAGAAAGAGAAGCTGTGAGTGAGGGAGAGAGAGAAAGAGAAGTTATGTGTGTGAGAGAGAGAGAGAGAAAGAGAAGCTGTGAGTGAGAGATAGAGAAAGAGAAGTTCTGAGTGAGAGAGTGAGAGAGAAAGAGAAGCTGTGAGAGAGAGAGAAAGGGAAGCATTGAGTGAGAGAGATAAAGAGAAGCTGTGAGTGAAAGAGATAAAGAGAAGCTGTGAGTTAGAGAGAGAAAAAGAGAAGCTGTGAGTGAGAGAGAGAGAGAAAGAGAAGCTGAGAGTGAGAGAAAGAGAGAAAGAGAAGCTTTGAATGAGAGAGAGAGAGAGAAAGAGAAGCTGTGAGTTAGAGAGAGAGGAAGAGAAGCTGTGAGTGGGAGAGAGAGAGAAAGAGAAGCTGTGAGTGAGAGAGAGAGAGAAAGAGAAGCTGTGAGTAAGAGAGAGAGAGAAAGAGAAGGTGTGAGTGAGAGAGAGAGAAGCTGTGTGTGTGAGAGAGAAGCTGTGTGAGAGACAGAGAGAAAGAGAAGTTGTGAGTGAGAGAGAGAAGCTGTGAGTGAGAGGGAGAGGGAGAAAGAGAAGCTGTGAGTGAGAGAGAGAAAGATAAGCTGAGAGTGAGAGAGAGAGAATGAGAATCTGTGAGTGAGAGAGAGAGAGAAAGAGAATCTGTGAGTGAGAAAGAGAGAAAAAGAGGAGCTGTGAGTGTGAGAGAGAGACCGAGAAGCTGTGAATGAGAGAGAGAGAGAGAGAGAAAGAGAAGCTGTGAGAGTAAGAGAGAGAGAAAGAGAAGCTGTGAGTGAGAGAGAGAAAAAGAGAAGCTGTGAGTGATAGAGAGAGAGTGAGAAAAAGAGCTGTGAGTGAGAGAGAGAGAAAAAGAGAATGTGTAAGAGAGAGAGAAAGAGAAGCTATGAGTGAGAGAGAGAGAGAGAAAGAAAAGCTGTGAGTGAGAGAGAGAGAAAGAGAAGCTGTGAGTGAGCTAGAGAGAAAGAGAAGCTGTGAGTGAGCTAGAGAGAAAGAGAAGCTGTGAGTGAGCGAGAGAGAGAGAAATGAAGTTGTGAGTGAGATAGAGAGAGAAAGAAAGAGAAGCTGTGAGTGAGAGAGAGAGAGAGAAGCTGTGAGCGAGAGAGATATAAAGAGAAGCTGTGAGTGAGAGAGAGAGAGAGAGAAGCAGTGAGAGAGAGAGAGAGAAAGAGAAGCTGTGAGTGAGAGAGAAAGAAAGAAAGAAAGAAAGAAAGAGAAACTGTGAGTGAGAGAGAGAGAGAAAGAGAAACTGTGAGTGAGAGAGATAAAGAGAAGCTGTGAGTTAGAGAGAGACAGAGAAAGAGAAGCTGTGAGTGAGAGAGAGAGAAAGAGAATATGTGAGTGAGAGAGAGAAAGAAAGAGAAGCTGTGAGTGAGAGAGAGAGAGAAAGAGAAGGTGTGTGTGTGAGAGAGAGAGAAGCTGTGTGAGAGAGAGAAGCTGTGTGTGTGTGAGAGAGAAAGAGAAGCTGTGAGTGAGGGAGAGAGAGAAAGAGAAGCTGTGTGTGTGTGTGAGAGAGAGAGAGAGAGAGAGAAGCTGTGAGTGAGAGATAGAGAAAGAGAAGTTGTGAGTGAGAGAGAGAGAGAAAGAGAAGCTGTGAGTGAGAGAGAGAGAGAAAAATTGAATCTGTGAGTGAGAGAGAGAAGCTGTGAGTGAGAGAGAGAGAAAAAGAAGCTGTGGGTGAGAGAGAGAGAAAGAAGCTGTGAGTGAGAGAGAGACAGAGAGAGAAAGAGAAGGTGTGAGTGAGAGAGTGAGAGAGAGAAAGAGAAGCTGTGAGAGAGAGAGAAAGAGAAGCTGTGAGTGAGTGAGAGAGAGATATACAGAAGCTGTGAGTGAGAGAGAGAGAGAAGCTATGAGTGAGTGAGAGAGAAAGAAGCTGTGAGTGAGAGAGAGAGAGAAGCTGTGAGTTACAGAGAGAGAAAGAGAAGCTGTGAGTGAGAGAGAGATAAAGAGAAGCTGTGAGTTAGAGGGAGACAGAGAAAGAGAAGCTGTGAGTGAGAGAGAGAGAAGCTATGAGAGAGAGAGAGAAAGAGAAAGAGAAGATGTGAGTGAGAGAGAGAGAGAAGATGTGAGTGAGAGAGAGAAAGGGAAGCATTGAGTGAGAGAGATAAAGAGAAGCTGTGAGTGAAAGAGATAAAGAGAAGCTGTGAGTTAGAGAGAGAAAAAGAGAAGCTGTGAGTGAGAGAGAGAGAGAAAGAGAAGCTGTGAGTGAGAGAGAGAAAAAGAGAAGCTGTGAGTGAGAGAGAGAGTGTGAGAAAAAGAGCTGTGAGTGAGAGATAGAGAATGAGAAGCTGTGTGTGTGAGAGAGAAAAAGAGAATGTGTAAGAGAGAGAGAAAGAGAAGCTATGAGTGAGAGAGAGAAAGAGAAGCTGTGAGTGAGAGAGAGAGAGAAAGAGAAGCTGTGAGTGAGAGAGATAAAGAGAAGCTGTGAGTTAGAGAGAGACAGAGAAAGAGAAGCTGTGAGTGAGAGAGAGAAAGAGAAGCTGTGAGTGAGAGAGAGAGAAAGAAAGAGAAGGTGTGTGTCAGAGAGAGAAAGAGAAGGTGTGAGTGAGTGAGAGAGAGAGAAGCTGTGTGTGAGAGAGAGAAGCTGTGTGTGAGAGAGAGAGAAAGAGAAGCTGTGAGTGAGGGAGAGAGAGAAAGAGAAGTTGTGTGTGTGTGTGAGAGAGAGAATGAGAAGCTGTGAGTGAGAGATAGAGAAAGAGAAGTTGTGAGTGAGAGAGAGAGAGAGAGAGAGAAGCTGTGAGTGAGAGAAAGAGAGAAATTGAATCTGTGAGTCAGAGAGAGAGAAGCTGTGAGTGAGAGAGAGAGAAAGAGAAGCTGTGGGTGTGAGAGAGAGAAAGCAGCTGTGAGTGAGAGAGAGAGAAGCTGTGAGTGAAAGAGAGAGTGAGAAAGAGAAGGTGTGAGTGAGAGAGTTAGAGAGAGAATGAGAAGCTGTGAGTGAGAGAGAGAGAAAAAGAGAATGTGTAAGAGAGTGAGAAAGAGAAGCTATGAGTGAGAGAGAGAGAGAGAAAGAGAAGCTGTGAGTGAGGGAGAGAGAGAAAGAGAAGTTGTGTGTGTGAGAGAGAGAAAGAGAAGCTGTGAGTGAGAGATAGAGAAAGAGAAGTTGTGAGTGAGAGAGAGAGAGAAAGAGAAGTTGTGAGTGAGAGAGAGAGAGAAATTGAATCTGTGAGTCAGAGAGAGAGAAGCTGTGAGTGAGAGAGAGAGAAAGAGAAGCTGTGAGTGAGAGAGAGAGACAGAGAGAGAAAGAGAAGGTGTGAGTGAGAGAGTGAGAGTGAGAAAGAGAAGCTGTGAGTGAGAGAGAGAGAGAAAGAGAAGCTGTGAGTGAGAGTGAGAGAAGCTGTGAGTGAAAGAGAGAGTGAGAAAGAGAAGCTGTGAGAGAGAGAGTGAGAAAGAGAAGCTGTGAGTGAGAGAGAGAGAAAGAGAAGCTGTGAGTGAGTGAGAGAGAGATATAGAGAAGCTGTGAGTGAAAGAGAGAGAGAAGCTATGAGTGAGTGAGAGAGAAAGAAGCTGTGAGTGAGAGAGAGAGAGAGAAGCTGTGAGGGAGAAAGAGAGAGAGAAGCTGTGAGTGAGTGAGAGAGAGAAGAGAGATGCTGTGAGTGTGAGAGAGAGAAAGAGAAGCTGTGAGTGAGTGAGAGAGAGAGAGAAAGAAAAGCTGTGAGTTAGAGAGATAAAGAGAAGCAGTGAGTGTGAGAGAGCGAGAAGCTGTGAGTGAGAGAGAGAGAGAATGAGAAGATGTGAGTGAGAGAGAGAGAGAAGCTGTGAGTGAGAGAGAGAAAGGGAAGCATTGAGTGAGAGAGATAAAGAGAAGCTGTGAGTGAAAGAGATAAAGAGAAGCTGTGAGTTAGAGAAGAGAAAAAGAGTAGCTGTGAGTGAGAGAGAGAGAAAGAGAAGCTGAGAGTGAGAGAGAGAGAGAATGAGAAGCTTTGAATGAGAGAGAGAGAGAGAAAGAGAAGCTGTGAGTGAGAGAGAGAGAAAGAGAAGCTGTGAGTGGGAGAGAGAGAGAGAAAGAGAAGCTGTGTGTGTGTGAGAGAGAGAAAGGGAAGCTGTGAGTGAGAGAGAGAGAAAGAGAAGCTATGAGTGAGAGAGAGAGAGAGAGAAGGTGTGAGTGAGAGAGAGAGAGTGAGAAAAAGAGCTGTGAGTGAGAGATAGAGAATGAGAAGCTGTGAGTGAGAGAGAGAGAAAAAGAGAATGTGTAAGAGAGAGAGAAAGAGAAGCTATGAGTGAGAGAGAGAGAGAGAAAGAGAAGCTGTGAGTGAGAGAGAGAGAAAGAGAAGGTGTGAGTGAGAGAGAGAGAAAGAGAAGGTGTGAGTGAGAGAGAGAGAAGCTGTGTGTGAGAGAGAGAAGCTGTGTGAGAGACAGAAAGAAAGAGAAGCTGTGAGTGAGAGAGAGAAGCTGTGAGTGAGAGAGAGAGGGAGAAAGAGAAGCTGTGAGTGAGAGAGAGAAAGATAAGCTGAGAGTGAGAGAGAGAGAGAATGAGAATCTGTGAGTGAGAGAGAGAGAAAGAAGCTGTGAGTGAGAGAGAGAGATAGAGAGAGAAAGAGAAGGTGTGCGTGAGAGAGTGAGAGAGAGAAAGAGACGCTGTGAGTGAGAGAGAGAGAAAGAGAAGCTGTGAGTGAGTGAGAGAGAGATATAGAGAAGTTGTGAGTGAGAGAGAGAGAGAAGCTATGAGTGAGTGAGAGAGAAAGAAGCTGTGAGTGAGAGAGAGAGAGAGAAGCTGTGAGTGACAGAGAGAGAAAGAGAAGCTGTGAGTGAGAGAGAGAAAGAGAAGCTGTGAGTTAGAGGGAGACAGAGAAAGAGAAGCTGTGAGTGAGAGAGAGAGAGAGAAGCTGTGAGTGAGAGAGAGAGAAAGAGAAAGAGAAGATGTGAGTGAGAGAGAGAGAGAGATAATGTGAGTGAGTGAGAGAGAGAGAGAAAGAGAAGCTGTGAGTGAGAGAGAGAGAAAGAGAAGCTGTGAGTGAGAGAGAGAGAAAGAGAAGCTGTGAGTGGGAGAGAGAGAGAAAGAGCTGTGAGATAGAGAGAGAGAAGCTATGAGAGAGAGAGAAAGAGAAGGTGTGAGTGAGAGAGAGAGAGAAGCTGTGTGAGAGAGAGAAAGAGAAGCTGTGAGTGAGAGAGAGAGAGACAATGAGAATCTGTGAGTGAGAGTGAGAGAGAGAGAGAAAGAGAAGCTGTGAGAGTAAGAGAGAGAGAAAGAGAAGCTGTGAGTGAGAGAGAGAAAAAGAGAAGCTGTGAGTGAGAGAGAGAGAAGCTGTGTGTGAGAGAGAAAGAGAAGCTGTGAGTAAGAGGGAGAGAGAGAAGCTGTGAGATAGAGAGAGAGAGAAGCTGTGAGTGAGTGAGAGAGAGAAAGAGAAGTTGTTAGTGAGAGAGAGAGAGAGAGAGAAGCTGTGAGGGAGAAAGAGAGAGAGAGAAGTTGTGAGTGAGTGAGAGAGAGGAGAGAAGCTGTGAGTGAGAGAGAGAGAAAGAGAAGGTGATAGAGAGAGAGAAAGAGAAGCTGTGAGTGAGAGAGAGAGAGAAAGAGAACCTGTGAGTGAGAGAGAAGAGAGAAAGAGAAGCTGTGTTTGGGGAAGTGAGAGAGAGAGAGAAAGAGAAGCTGTGAGTGAGAGAGAGAAAGAGAAAGAGAAGCTGTGAGTAAGAGAGAGAAAGAGAAGCTGTGAGTGAGAGAGAGATAGAGAGAAAGATAAGCTGTGAGTGAGAGAGAGAGAGAAAGAGAAGCTGTGAGAGGGAGAGAAGCTGTGAGTGAGAGAGAGAGGGAGAAAGAGAAGCTGTGAGTGAGAGAGAGAAAGATAAGCTGTGAGTGAGAGAGAGAAGCTGATAGTGAGAGAGAGATAGAAAGACAAGCTGTGAGTGAGAGAGAGAGAGAGAAGCTGTGAGTGAGAGTGAGAGAAAGAGAAGCTGTGAGTGAGAGAGAGAGAAAAAGAGAAGCTGTGAGTGTGAGAGAGATAGAAAGAGAAGCTGTGATTAAGAGAGAGAGAGAAGCTGTGAGTGAGAGAGAGAGAAGCTGTGTGAGAGAGAGAAAGAGAAGCTGTAAGTGAGAGAGAGAGAGAAAGAGAAGATGTGAGTGAGAGAGAGAGAAATAGAAGCTGTGAGTGAGATAGAGAGAGAGAAAGAGAAGCTGTGAGTGAGAGAGTGAGAGAGAAGCTGTGAGTGAGTGAGAGAGAAAGAGAAGCTGTGAGTGAGAGAGAGAGAGAGAGAAGCTATGAGTGAGAGAGATATAAAGAGAAGCTGTGAGTGAGAGAGAGAGAGAGAGAAGCAGAGAGAGGGAGAGAGAGAAAGAGAAGCTATGAGTGAGAGAGAGAGAAAGAGAAGGTGTGAGTGAGAGAGAGAGAAAGAGAAGCTGTGAGTGAGTGAGAGAGAGATATAGAGAAGTTGTGAGTGAGAGAGAGAGAGAAGCTATGAGTGAGTGAGAGAGAAAGAAGCTGTGAGTGAGAGAGAGAGAGAGAAGCTGTGAGTGACAGAGAGAGAAAGAGAAGCTGTGAGTGAGAGAGAGAAAGAGAAGCTGTGAGTTAGAGGGAGACAGAGAAAGAGAAGCTGTGAGTGAGAGAGAGAGAGAGAAGCTGTGAGCGAGAGAGAGAGAAAGAGAAAGAGAAGATGTGAGTGAGAGAGAGAGAGAGATAATGTGAGTGAGTGAGAGAGAGAGAGAAAGAGAAGCTGTGAGTGAGAGAGAGAGAAAGAGAAGCTGTGAGTGAGAGAGAGAGAAAGAGAAGCTGTGAGTGGGAGAGAGAGAGAAAGAGCTGTGAGATAGAGAGAGAGAAGCTATGAGAGAGAGAGAAAGAGAAGGTGTGAGTGAGAGAGAGAGAGAAGCTGTGAGAGAGAGAGAGAAAGAGAAGCTGTGAGTGAGAGAGAGAGAGACAATGAGAATCTGTGAGTGAGAGTGAGAGAGAGAGAGAAAGAGAAGCTGTGAGAGTAAGAGAGAGAGAAAGAGAAGCTGTGAGTGAGAGAGAGAAAAAGAGAAGCTGTGAGTGAGAGAGAGAGAAGCTGTGTGTGAGAGAGAAAGAGAAGCTGTGAGTAAGAGGGAGAGAGAGAAGCTGTGAGATAGAGAGAGAGAGAAGCTGTGAGTGAGTGAGAGAGAGAAAGAGAAGTTGTGAGTGAGAGAGAGAGAGAGAGAAGCTGTGAGGGAGAAAGAGAGAGAGAGAAGTTGTGAGTGAGTGAGAGAGAGGAGAGAAGCTGTGAGTGAGAGAGAGAGAAAGAGAAGGTGATAGAGAGAGAGAAAGAGAAGCTGTGAGTGAGAGAGAGAGAGAAAGAGAAGATGTGAGTGAGAGAGAAGAGAGAAAGAGAAGCTGTGTTTGGGGAAGTGAGAGAGAGAGAAAGAGAAGCTGTGAGTGAGAGAGAGAAAGCGAAAGAGAAGCTGTGAGTAAGAGAGAGAAAGAGAAGCTGTGAGTGAGAGAGAGAGAGAGAAAGATAAGCTGTGAGTGAGAGAGAGAGAGAAAGAGAAGCTGTGAGAGGGAGAGAAGCTGTGAGTGAGAGAGAGAGGGAGAAAGAGAAGCTGTGAGTGAGAGAGAGAAAGATAAGCTGTGAGTGAGAGAGAGAAGCTGATAGTGAGAGAGAGATAGAAAGACAAGCTGTGAGTGAGAGAGAGAGAGAGAAGCTGTGAGTGAGAGTGAGAGAAAGAGAAGCTGTGAGTGAGAGAGAGAGAAAAAGAGAAGCTGTGAGTGTGAGAGAGATAGAAAGAGAAGCTGTGATTAAGAGAGAGAGAGAAGCTGTGAGTGAGAGAGAGAGAAGCTGTGATTAAGAGAGAGAAAGAGAAGCTGTGAGTGAGAGAGAGAGAGAAAGAGAAGATGTGAGTGAGAGAGAGAGAAATAGAAGCTGTGAGTGAGATAGAGAGAGAGAAAGAGAAGCTGTGAGTGAGAGAGTGAGAGAGAAGCTGTGAGTGAGTGAGAGAGAAAGAGAAGCTGTGAGTGAGAGAGAGAGAGAAGCTATGAGTGAGAGAGATATAAAGAGAAGCTGTGAGTGAGAGAGAGAGAGAGAAGCAGAGAGAGAGAGAGAGAGAAAGAGAAGCTATGAGTGAGAGAGAGAGAAAGAGAAGGTGTGAGTGAGAGAGAGAGAAGCTGTGTGTGAGAGAGAGAAGCTGTGTGAGAGACAGAGAGAAAGAGAAGCTGTGAGTGAGAGAGAGAAGCTGAGTGAGAGAGAGAGGGAGAAAGAGAAGCTGTGAGTGAGAGAGAGAAAGATAAGCTGAGAGTGAGAGAGAGAGAGAATGAGAATCTGTGAGTGAGAGAGAGAGAGAAAGAGAATCTGTGAGTGAGAGAGAGAGAAAAAGAGGAGCTGTGAGTGTGAGAGAGTGAGAGAAAGAGAAGCTGTGAATGAGAGAGAGAGAGAGAAAGAGAAGCTTTGAGAGTAAGAGAGAGAGAAAGAGAAGCTGTGAGTGAGAGAGAGAAAAAGAGAAGCTGTGAGTGAGATAGAGAGAGTGAGAAAAAGAGCTGTGAGTGAGAGATAGAGAATGAGAAGCTGTGAGTGAGAGAGAGAGAAAAAGAGAATGTGTAAGAGAGAGAGAAAGAGAAGCTATGAGTGAGAGAGAGAGAGAAATGAAGTTGTGAGTGAGATAGAGAGAGAAAGAGAAGCTGTGAGTGAGTGAGAGAAAGAGAAGCTGTGAGTGAGAGAGAGAGAAGCTGTGAGTGAGAGAGAGAGAGAAAGAAAGAGAAGCTGTGAGTGAGAGAGAGAGAGAAGCTGTGAGCGAGAGAGAGATAAAGAGAAGCTGTGAGTGAGAGAGAGAGAGAGAGAAGCAGTGAGAGAGAGAGAGAGAGAAAGAGAATCTGTGAGTGAGAGAGAGAGAAAGAAAGAAAGAAATATAAGGTGTGAGTGAGAGAGAGAGAGAAAGATAAGGTGTGAGTGAGAGAGAGAGAGAGAAGCTGTGTGAGAGAGAGAAGCTGTGTGTGTGAGAGAGAGAAAGAGAAGCTGTGAGTGAGGGAGAGAGAGAAAGAGAAGCTGTGTGTGTGAGAGAGAGAGAGAAAGAAAGAGAAGCTGTGAGTGAGAGATAGATTAAGAGAAGTTGTGAGTGAGAGAGAGAGAGAAAGAGAAGCTGTGAGTGAGAGAGAGAGAAAAATTGAATCTGTGAGTGAGAGAGAGAGAAGCTGTGAGTGAGAGAGAGAGAGAAAGAGAAGCTGTGGGGGAGAGAGACAGAAAGAAGCTGTGAGTGAGAGAGAGAGAGAAAGAGAAGCTCTGGGTGAGAGAGACAGAAAGAAGCTGTGAGTGAGAGAGAGAGACAGAGAGAGAAAGAGAAGGTGTGAGTGAGAGAGTGAGAGAGAGAAAGAAGCTGTGAGTGAAAGAGAGAGAGAAAGAGAAGCTGTGAGTGAGAGAGAGAGAAGCTGTGAGTGAGTGAGAGAGAAATAGAAGCTGTGTGTGAGAGAGAGAGAAGCTGTGAGTGAAGAGAGAGTGAGAAAGAGAAGCTGTGAGAGAGAGAGAGAGAAAGAGAAGCTGTGAGTGAGAGAGAGAGAAAGAGAAGCTGTGAGTGAGTGAGAGAGAGAGAGAAGCTATGAGTGAGTGAGAGAGAAAGAAGCTGTGAGTGAGAGAGAGAGAGAAGCTGTGAGTGACAGAGAGAGAGAAAGAGAAGCTGTGAGTGAGAGAGAGTTACAGAGAAGCTGTGAGTTAGAGGGAGACAGAGAAAGAGAAGCTGTGAGTGAGAGAGAGAGAGAGAAGCTGTGAATGAGAGAGAGAGAAAGAGAAAGAGAATATGTGAGTGAGAGAGAGAGAAAGAGAAGATGTGAGTGAGTGAGAGAGAGAGAGAAAGAGAAGCTGTGAGTGAGAGAGAGAGAAAGAGAAGCTGTGAGTGAGAGAGAGAGAGAAAGAGAAGCTATGAGTGCGAGAGAGAGAGAGAGAAGCTGTGAGTAAGAGGGAGGGAGAGAAGCTGTGAGTTAGAGAGAGAGCGAAGCTGTGAGAGAGTGAGAGAGATAAAGAGAAGCTGTGAGTTAGAGAGAGAAAAAGAGAAGCTGTGAGAGAGAGAGAGAGAGAGAGAAGCTGAGAGTGAGAGATAGAGAAAGAGAAGCTGTGAGTGAGAGAGAGAGAGAAAGAGAAGCTATGAGTGCGAGAGAGAGAGAGAGAAGCTGTGAGTAAGAGGGAGGGAGAGAAGCTGTGAGTTAGAGAGAGAGAGAAGCTGTGAGAGAGTGAGAGAGATAAAGAGAAGCTGTGAGTTAGAGAGAGAAAAAGAGAAGCTGTGAGAGAGAGAGTGAGAAAAAGAGCTGTGAGTGAGAGATAGAGAATGAGAAGCTGTGAGTGAGAGAGAGAGAAAAAGAGAATGTGTAAGAGAGAGAGAAAGAGAAGCTATGAGTGAGAGAGAGAGAGAGAGAAAGAAAAGCTGTGAGTGAGAGAGAGAAAGAGAAGCTGTGAGTGAGCTAGAGAGAAAGAGAAGCTGTGAGTGAGCTAGAGAGAAAGAGAAGCTGTGAGTGAGCGAGAGAGAGAGAAATGAAGTTGTGAGTGAGATAGAGAGAGAAAGAGAAGCTGTGAGTGAGTGAGAGAGAGAGAAGCTGTGAGAGAGTGAGAGAGAGAGAAGCTGTGAGTGAGAGAGAGAGAGAAAGAAAGAGAAGCTGTGAGTGAGAGAGAGAGAGAGAAGCTGTGAGCGAGAGAGATATAAAGAGAAGCTGTGAGTGAGAGAGAGAGAGAGAAGCAGTGAGAGAGAGAGAGAGAGAAAGAGAAGCTGTGAGTGAGAGAGAGAGAAGGAAAGAAAGAAAGAGAAACTGTGAGTGAGAGAGAGAGAGAAAGAGAAACTGTGAGTGAGAGAGATAAAGAGAAGCTGTGAGTTAGAGAGAGACAGAGAAAGAGAAGCTGTGAGTGAGAGAGAGAGAAAGAGAATATGTGAGTGAGAGAGAGAAAGAAAGAGAAGCTGTGAGTGAGAGAGAGAGAGAAAGAGAAGGTGTGTGTGTGTGAGAGAGAGAGAAGCTGTGTGAGAGAGAGAAGCTGTGTGTGTGTGAGAGAGAAAGAGAAGCTGTGAGTGAGGGAGAGAGAGAAAGAGAAGCTGTGTGTGTGAGAGAGAGAGAGAGAGAGAAGCTGTGAGTGAGAGATAGAGAAAGAGAAGTTGTGAGTGAGAGAGAGAGAGAAAGAGAAGCTGTGAGTGAGAGAGAGAGAGAAAAATTGAATCTGTGAGTGAGAGAGAGAAGCTGTGAGAGAGAGAGAAAAAGAAGCTGTGGGTGAGAGAGAGAGAAAGAAGCTGTGAGTGAGAGAGAGACAGAGAGAGAAAGAGAAGGTGTGAGTGAGAGAGTGAGAGAGACAAAGAGAAGCTGTGAGAGAGAGAAAGAGAAGCTGTGAGTGAGTGAGAGAGATATATAGAGAAGCTGTGAGTGAGAGAGAGAGAGAAGCTATGAGTGAGTGAGAGAGAAAGAAGCTGTGAGAAAGAGAGAGAGAGAAGCTGTGAGTTACAGAGAGAGAAAGAGAAGCTGTGAGTGAGAGAGAGATAAAGAGAAGCTGTGAGTTAGAGGGAGACAGAGAAAGAGAAGCTGTGAGTGAGAGAGAGAGAAGCTATGAGAGAGGGAGAGAAAGAGAAAGAGAAGATGTGAGTGAGAGAGAGAGAGAAGATGTGAGTGAGAGAGAGAAAGGGAAGCATTGAGTGAGAGAGATAAAGAGAAGCTGTGAGTGAAAGAGATAAAGAGAAGCTGTGAGTTAGAGAGAGAAAAAGAGAAGCTGTGAGTGAGAGAGAGAGAGAAAGAGAAGCTGTGAGTGAGAGAGAGAAAAAGAGAAGCTGTGAGTGAGAGAGAGAGAGTGAGAAAAAGAGCTGTGAGTGAGAGATAGAGAATGAGAAGCTGTGTGTGAGAGAGAGAAAAAGAGAATGTGTAAGAGAGAGAGAAAGAGAAGCTATGAGTGAGAGAGAGAAAGAGAAGCTGTGAGTGAGAGAGAGAGAGAAAGAGAAGCTGTGAGTGAGAGAGAGAAAGAGAAGCTGTGAGTGAGAGAGAGAGAAAGAAAGAGAAGCTGTGTGTCAGAGAGAGAAAGAGAAGGTGTGAGTGAGAGAGAGAGAGAGAAGCTGTGTGTGAGAGAGAGAAGCTGTGTGTGTGAGAGAGAGAAAGAGAAGCTGTGAGTGAGGGAGAGAGAGAAAGAGAAGTTGTGTGTGTGTGAGAGAGAGAGAATGAGAAGCTGTGAGTGAGAGATAGAGAAAGAGAAGTTGTGAGAGAGAGAGAGAGAGAGAGAAGCTGTGAGTGAGAGAAAGAGAGAAATTGAATCTGTGAGTCAGAGAGAGAGAAGCTGTGAGTGAGAGAGAGAGAAAGAGAAGCTGTGGGTGTGAGAGAGAGAAAGAAGCTGTGAGTGAGAGAGAGAGAAGCTGTGAGTGAAAGAGAGAGTGAGAAAGAGAAGGTGTGAGTGAGAGAGTGAGAGAGAGAATGAGAAGCTGTGAGTGAGAGAGAGAGAAAAAGAGAATGTGTAAGAGAGAGAAAGAGAAGCTATGAGTGAGAGAGAGAGAGAGAAAGAGAAGCTGTGAGTGAGGGAGAGAGAGAAAGAGAAGTTGTGTGTGTGAGAGAGAGAAAGAGAAGCTGTGAGTGAGAGATAGAGAAAGAGAAGTTGTGAGTGAGAGAGAGAGAGAAAGAGAAGCTGTGAGTGAGAGAGAGAGAGAAATTGAATCTTTGAGTCAGAGAGAGAGAAGCTGTGAGTGAGAGAGAGAGAAAGAGAAGCTGTGGGTGTGAGAGAGAGAAAGAAGCTGTGAGTGAGAGAGAGAGACAGAGAGAGAAAGAGAAGGTGTGAGTGAGAGAGTGAGAGAGAGAAAGAGAAGCTGTGAGTGAGAGAGAGAGAGAAAGAGAAGCTGTGAGTGAGAGTGAGAGAAGCTGTGAGTGAAAGAGAGAGTGAGAAAGAGAAGCTGTGAGAGAGAGAGTGAGAAAGAGAAGCTGTGAGTGAGAGAGAGAGAAAGAGAAGCTGTGAGTGAGTGAGAGAGAGATATAGAGAAGCTGTGAGTGAAAGAGAGAGAGAAGCTATGAGTGAGTGAGAGAGAAAGAAGCTGTGAGTGAGAGAGAGAGAGAGAAGCTGTGAGGGAGAAAGAGAGAGAGAAGCTGTGAGTGAGTGAGAGAGAGAAGAGAGATGCTGTGAGTGTGAGAGAGAGAAAGAGAAGCTGTGAGTGAGTGAGAGAGAGAGAGAAAGAAAAGCTGTGAGTTAGAGAGATAAAGAGAAGCAGTGAGTGTGAGAGAGCGAGAAGCTGTGAGTGAGAGAGAGAGAGAAGGAGAAGATGTGAGTGAGAGAGAGAGAGAAGCTGTGAGTGAGAGAGAGAAAGGGAAGCATTGAGTGAGAGAGATAAAGAGAAGCTGTGGGTGAAAGAGATAAAGAGAAGCTGTGAGTTAGAGAAGAGAAAAAGAGTAGCTGTGAGTGAGAGAGAGAGAAAGAGAAGCTGTGAGTGAGAGAGAGAAAGAGAAGCTGTGAGTTAGAGGGAGACAGAGAAAGAGAAGCTGTGAGTGAGAGAGAGAGAGAGAAGCTGTGAGTGAGAGAGAGAGAGAAAGAGAAAGAGAAGATGTGAGTGAGAGAGAGAGAGAGATAATGTGAGTGAGTGAGAGAGAGAGAGAAAGAGAAGCTGTGAGTGAGAGAGAGAGAAAGAGAAGCTGTGAGTGAGAGAGAGAGAAAGAGAAGCTGTGAGTGGGAGAGAGAGAGAAAGAGCTGTGAGATAGAGAGAGAGAAGCTATGAGAGAGAGAGAAAGAGAAGGTGTGAGTGAGAGAGAGAGAGAAGCTGTGAGAGAGAGAGAGAAAGAGAAGCTGTGAGTGAGAGAGAGAGACAATGAGAATCTGTGAGTGAGAGTGAGAGAGATAGAGAAAGAGAAGCTGTGAGAGTAAGAGAGAGAGAAAGAGAAGCTGTGAGTGAGAGAGAGAAAAAGAGAAGCTGTGAGTGAGAGAGAGAGAAGCTGTGTGTGAGAGAGAAAGAGAAGCTGTGAGTAAGAGGGAGAGAGAGAAGCTGTGAGATAGAGAGAGAGAGAAGCTGTGAGTGAGTGAGAGAGAGAAAGAGAAGTTGTGAGTGAGAGAGAGAGAGAGAGAAGCTGTGAGGGAGAAAGAGAGAGAGAGAAGTTGTGAGTGAGTGAGAGAGAGGAGAGAAGCTGTGAGTGAGAGAGAGAGAAAGAGAAGGTGATAGAGAGAGAGAAAGAGAAGCTGTGAGTGAGAGAGAGAGAGAAAGAGAAGCTGTGAGTGAGAGAGAAGAGAGAAAGAGAAGCTGTGTTTGGGGAAGTGAGAGAGAGAGAGAAAGAGAAGCTGTGAGTGAGAGAGAGAAAGAGAAAGAGAAGCTGTGAGTAAGAGAGAGAAAGAGAAGCTGTGAGTGAGAGAGAGAGAGAGAAAGATAAGCTGTGAGTGAGAGAGAGAGAGAAAGAGAAGCTGTGAGAGGGAGAGAAGCTGTGAGTGAGAGAGAGAGGGAGAAAGAGAAGCTGTGAGTGAGAGAGAGAAAGATAAGCTGTGAGTGAGAGAGAGTAGCTGATAGTGAGAGAGAGATAGAAAGACAAGCTGTGAGTGAGAGAGAGAGAGAGAGAAGCTCTGAGTGAGAGTGAGAGAAAGAGAAGCTGTGAGTGAGAGAGAGAGAAAAAGAGAAGCTGTGAGTGTGAGAGAGATAGAAAGAGAAGCTGTGATTAAGAGAGAGAGAGAAGCTGTGAGTGAGAGAGAGAGAAGCTGTGTGAGAGAGAGAAAGAGAAGCTGTGAGTGAGAGAGAGAGAGAAAGAGAAGATGTGAGTGAGAGAGAGAGAAATAGAAGCTGTGAGTGAGATAGAGAGAGAGAAAGAGAAGCTGTGAGTGAGAGAGTGAGAGAGAAGCTGTGAGTGAGTGAGAGAGAAAGAGAAGCTGTGAGTGAGAGAGAGAGAGAGAGAAGCTATGAGTGAGAGAGATATAAAGAGAAGCTGTGAGTGAGAGAGAGAGAGAGAGAAGCAGAGAGAGAGAGAGAGAGAAAGAGAAGCTATGAGTGAGAGAGAGAGAAAGAGAAGGTGTGAGTGAGAGAGAGAGAAAGAGAAGCTGTGAGTGAGTGAGAGAGAGATATAGAGAAGTTGTGAGTGAGAGAGAGAGAAAGAGAAGCTGTGAGTGAGTGAGAGAGAAAGAAGCTGTGAGTGAGAGAGAGAGAGAGAAGCTGTGAGTGACAGAGAGAGAAAGAGAAGCTGTGAGTGAGAGAGAGAAAGAGAAGCTGTGAGTTAGATGGAGACAGAGAAAGAGAAGCTGTGAGTGAGTGAGAGAGAGAGAAGCTGTGAGCGAGAGAGAGAGAAAGAGAAAGAGAAGATGTGAGTGAGAGAGAGAGAGAGATAATGTGAGTGAGTGAGAGAGAGAGAGAAAGAGAAGCTGTGAGTGAGAGAGAGAGAAAGAGAAGCTGTGAGTGAGAGAGAGAGAAAGAGAAGCTGTGAGTGGGAGAGAGAAAGAGCTGTGAGATAGAGAGAGAGAAGCTATGAGAGAGAGAGAAAGAGAAGGTGTGAGTGAGAGAGAGAGAGAAGCTGTGAGAGAGAGAGAGAAAGAGAAGCTGTGAGAGAGAGAGAGAAAGAGAAGCTGTGAGTGAGAGAGAGAGAGACAATGAGAATCTGTGAGTGAGAGTGAGAGAGAGAGAGAAAGAGAAGCTGTGAGAGTAAGAGAGAGAGAAAGAGAAGCTGTGAGTGAGAGAGAGAAAAAGAGAAGCTGTGAGTGAGAGAGAGAGAAGCTGTGTGTGAGAGAGAAAGAGAAGCTGTGAGTAAGAGGGAGAGAGAGAAGCTGTGAGATAGAGAGAGAGAGAGAAGCTGTGAGTGAGTGAGAGAGAGAAAGAGAAGTTGTGAGTGAGAGAGAGAGAGAGAAGCTGTGAGGGAGAAAGAGAGAGAGAGAAGTTGTGAGTGAGTGAGAGAGAGGAGAGAAGCTGTGAGTGAGAGAGAGAGAAAGAGAAGGTGATAGAGAGAGAGAAAGAGAAGCTGTGAGTGAGAGAGAGAGAGAAAGAGAAGCTGTGAGTGAGAGAGAAGAGAGAAAGAGAAGCTGTGTTTGGGGAAGTGAGAGAGAGAGAGAAAGAGAAGCTGTGAGTGAGAGAGAGAAAGAGAAAGAGAAGCTGTGAGTAAGAGAGAGAAAGAGAAGCTGTGAGTGAGAGAGAGAGAGAGAAAGATAAGCTGTGAGTGAGAGAGAGAGAGAAAGAGAAGCTGTGAGAGGGAGAGAAGCTGTGAGTGAGAGAGAGAGGGAGAAAGAGAAGCTGTGAGTGAGAGAGAGAAAGATAAGCTGTGAGTGAGAGAGAGAAGCTGATAGTGAGAGAGAGATAGAAAGACAAGCTGTGAGTGAGAGAGAGAGAGAGAGAAGCTGTGAGTGAGAGTGAGAGAAAGAGAAGCTGTGAGTGAGAGAGAGAGAAAAAGAGAAGCTGTGAGTGTGAGAGAGATAGAAAGAGAAGCTGTGATTAAGAGAGAGAGAGAAGCTGTGAGTGAGAGAGAGAGAAGCTGTGTGAGAGAGAGAAAGAGAAGCTGTGAGTGAGAGAGAGAGAGAAAGAGAAGATGTGAGTGAGAGAGAGAGAAATAGAAGCTGTGAGTGAGATAGAGAGAGAGAAAGAGAAGCTGTGAGTGAGAGAGTGAGAGAGAAGCTGTGAGTGAGTGAGAGAGAAAGAGAAGCTGTGAGTGAGAGAGAGAGAGAGAGAAGCAGAGAGAGAGAGAGAGAGAGAAGCTATGAGTGAGAGAGAGAGAAAGAGAAGGTGTGAGTGAGAGAGAGAGAAGCTGTGTGTGAGAGAGAGAAGCTGTGTGAGAGACAGAGAGAAAGAGAAGCTGTGAGTGAGAGAGAGAAGCTGAGTGAGAGAGAGAGGGAGAAAGAGAAGCTGTGAGTGAGAGAGAGAAAGATAAGCTGAGAGTGAGAGAGAGAGAGAATGAGAATCTGTCCTCGAGTAGGTCCCATGTACATGCGAAAAAAAGGAATATGCCCTGTCGGAAAACTTAATTGGGGATATAGAAAGTACGGAAATTGGGATTATTAAGGAATCGGACCATGCTAAAGTATATTTGGAATTGAAAATATCAAAAAATATTCAAAGAGTTAGAAATTGGAGGTACGATCCTAATTTGTTCAAAGATCAGAAAAGCAAAGAGGCAATTATGGAAAGTTGGAAAGAAAGTTGGCAATGGAATGATAATAATGAGGTTGATTTTAACATTGTATGGGATACCATGAAGTCAGTTTTTAGGGGGGAAAGCATAAAAGTGGCAAGCCTCAAATATAAAAGGTATAAAGCAGAATACATAGAAAAAGAAAGAGAAATAAAACAATTACAGGAAGAACACGCAAAAAGTAAAGATAAAAAATTTTTCTTGAAACTACAAGGACTTAAGGCAGAAGTAACGGGTAAAGATATTGATAAAGTTAAACGAGATTTGATCTATTTAAACAGAGAATATTTTGAATTTAGTAATAAGAACTCAAAACTATTAGCAAGAGCAGCTAAGGTTAAAAGGGAAAAAAGAGAGATTGGGGTGTTAGTTGACAGGCAAGGTTCAAGGTGTAATAAGAATAGCGATAAATGTAAAATAGTTAGGGAATTTTACCAGGGGTTATATGCAAAAAAAGAAATAGATATGGAAAAGCTTAAAAGGATATTGGAGAGGCAGTTAGGGAATGGGATAAAGCAAGAGCATAGGGAGAAAATGGAGGAAAAGATAACTGATAAAGAGGTTAAGGGGGTAATAAGCGGATTGAAGATAGGGAAAGCCCCGGGGGATGATGGATTATCAACAGAGTTTTATAAAGAATTTAAAGAGGTGGTGGTCCCGAAATTGGTGAAGTTATATAATTATATACTAGATGGAGGATCAATTCCGACTTCATGGTATAACACTACAATTGTTCTTTTGCCAAAGCCTGGTAAGAATTTGGAAAGAGTGGATTCGTACAGACCAATTTTGCTTATAAATCAAGATGCGAAGATCTTCACGGCAATATTGGCTAACCGTTTAAATAGTTTTATGGGGGAATATATAAATGTTGATCAAGTTGGGTTTCTAAAAGGACGACACATGGCGGATTTGACTAGAAGGGTATTAGATTTAATAGACAGTGTTAATCAAACAAAGGAAAAAGTGGGATTACTATCATTGGATATTTTTAAGGCATTTGATTCATTGCAGTGGTCTTCAATTAAGGAAATAGTTAGAAAATATGGGTTTGGAGATAAATTTAATAGGGTTATAGATTTACTATATCAAAAAGGAAATGCCAGGGTTAGAGTAAACGGGGAGCTCACGGATGTGGTAAAGCTAGAGGCAGGCACTAGGCAGGGTTGCCCATTATCTCCTATTTTGTTTATAATGGCAATGGAGATTTTAGCTAAAAGTATAAGGGAGGATTCAAATATAGAAGGGATTATGGGCAATAAAGTGAGCATGTACGCTGATGATACATTGCTTATGGTGAAGCACCCGGAACAGAAAATGGATAGGATTAAAGATCATCTACAAGTATTTCAAGCTATAACAGGATTAAAGATAAATTGGGATAAATCTGAATTGATGTTGTGTAATTTGAAATTGAGTGAGATGGGTAGGACGGTGTTGACACTTAATATACAAATCAAAGATAAGTTGAAGTATTTAGGGATAATTATTTCCAACAAATTAGAAGAACTTAAACGATTGAATTATGACAGCTTGAGAATTGAATTTAGGAATAAAATACGAGAACTTCAGAAGTTAAAGCTGTCATGGTTCGGAAGGATTGCTATGTGTAAAATGATACTGTTACCAAAGATTAACTTTTTATTTGATACGCTCGCGATCCATTTAAAAGAGAAAGAAATCAATGAGTTTCAAAAAATGTTTAATGATTTTTGTAATGGAGGAAAAAAATCTAGGCTTCCAAAGAAACTATGGTATTTGTCTCAGAAAAAAGGAGGGTTGGGTATGCCAAATCTGTTAGTATATTACCGAGCATTTCAAGTCAGGAATGTTGTGAAGATCTTGGCAAGAGAAAAGGTAATTTGGGAACAATTGGAAATGAAAGAATACAGAAATATTGGAAACTTGAATTTTCTGGGAATGAAGGATAAGGTGAAAAGGTCAAATAATACTATGATGAAAGGTCTCATGGAGGTGTGGAAGAAGGTAAAAAAAGATATGGTCCCGAATCTCTCCCCAATCTTGGAATTGACCGATATGATGTGTTTCCCAATAAAATTAGACAAAGAAAAAATAGAAATATTGGATAAAAATGGAACGTTGTTATTGAAGGATTGGTTAAAAGCATGTGATGTTGATGCCGAGCGGAAAAAAATGTTCGAGATATTAAATTTGAATTGGTTTCAGAAGTTAAAGGTGGACAATTGGAATAAAAAATATAAAAGAGAACTAGGGTCAGACAGAGTACTCACGGAATTTGAGGAATTGGTAAGGAAGATTAGAAAAGGGGAAAGTAGTATTAAGGGTCTTGTAAGTAAGCTTTATAATATATTGAATAGAGGTGCAGATCCACAGGAGGATTTGAGACGGAAGTGGGAACAAAATTTGAATATAAAAATTGGGGAGATTGAATGGAAAAATAAATGGAAAAAGAGAATTATGAGAACAATGTCTGTAAGAATTAAAGAACATAATTTTAAGATGTTGTGGCAATGGTACCTGACACCATTAAGACTTTACCAAATGGATAATAAAAGAGATAAGTTATGTTGGAGATGTAAAGAATTTGATGGAACATATGAACATATGTGGTGGAGTTGTAAAAAAATAAGGGATTTTTGGGGAAGAATAGAAAATGAATTTGGTGAAATAGTGGGTAAAAGTGTTAAGTTGGTGTCGGGTACTATTCTTTTAACGAATGTGGAAGATCTGGGTTTAAACAAGGAGGAAAAAGAATTACTGGAAATTGTATTGACAACGGGTAGACAATGTATAGCCAGAAATTGGAAAAACGATGTAGATATTCAGGTTGGAGAATGGTATAAAGAAATGTGGAGTTTAGCATTGAATGATAAATTGACATGGGAGATTAAAGTCAAAAGAGATAATTTAAAAGAGAATAGATTCTGGAACATATGGAAACCGTTCGTGGATCACTCTATTATGGCAGGTGATAGTTCAGGACCAGTACCATCCCAAAGAAGTTTCTGGACTTGAGTAGAAAATAAACTCTCCGGGCATTGTATATATTCACAGGGTGTTTTTTTTTTTTACTGGTTAAAAAGATTAGTGGTAGTACAGAAAGTTTTTCTCTATTATTTTGGACTTTGAAATAAAGGTTCTTAATATTTGGTGGTTAAATAGTAGTTAATGAATATAGATATTGTTATGTGCTAGCATATAGTAATGTTTGTTAGTATGATATTACGGACTTGTTAGTGTAATGTATTGTTAATGTACTGTTAATGTTTTCTTTTCTTTTTCTGTATGTTTATTAAAAACTTAATAAAAAAAAGAAGAAGAATGAGAATCTGTGAGTGAGAGAGAGAGAGAAAGAGAATCTGTGAGTGAGAGAGAGAGAAAAAGAGGAGCTGTGAGTGTGAGAGAGTGAGAGAAAGAGAAGCTGTGAATGAGAAAGAGAGAGAGAGAGAAAGAGAAGCTTTGAGAGTAAGAGAGAGAGAAAGAGAAGCTGTGAGTGAGAGAGAGAAAAAGAGAAGCTGTGAGTGAGATAGCGAGAGTGAGAAAAAGAGCTGTGAGTGAGAGATAGAGAATGAGAAGCTGTGAGTGAGAGAGAGAGAAAAAGAGAATGTGTAAGAGAGAGAGAAAGAGAAGCTATGAGTGAGAGAGAGAGAGAAATGAAGTTGTGAGTGAGATAGAGAGAGAAAGAGAAGCTGTGAGTGAGTGAGAGAAAGAGAAGCTGTGAGTGAGAGAGAGAGAAGCTGTGAGTGAGAGAGAGAGAGAAAGAAAGAGAAGCTGTGAGTGAGAGAGAGAGAGAAGCTGTGAGCGAGAGAGAGATAAAGAGAAGCTGTGAGTGAGAGAGAGAGAGAGAGAGAAGCAGTGAGAGAGAGAGAGAGAAAGAGAATCTGTGAGTGAGAGAGAGAGAAAGAAAGAAAGAAAGATAAGGTGTGAGTGAGAGAGAGAGAGAAAGATAAGGTGTGAGTGAGAGAGAGAGAGAGAAGCTGTGTGAGAGAGAGAAGCTGTGTGTGAGAGAGAGAGAAAGAGAAGCTGTGAGTGAGGGAGAGAGAGAAAGAGAAGCTGTGTGTGTGAGAGAGAGAGAGAAAGAAAGATAAGCTGTGAGTGAGAGATAGATTAAGAGAAGTTGTGAGTGAGAGAGAGAGAGAAAGAGAAGCTGTGAGTGAGAGAGAGAGAAAAATTGAATCTGTGAGTGAGAGAGAGAGAAGCTGTGAGTGAGAGAGAGAGAGAAAGAGAAGCTGTGGGGGAGAGAGACAGAAAGAAGCTGTGAGTGAGAGAGAGAGAGAAAGAGAAGCTGTGGGTGAGAGAGACAGAAAGAAGCTGTGAGTGAGAGAGAGAGACAGAGAGAGAAAGAGAAGGTGTGAGTGAGAGAGTGAGAGAGAGAAAGAAGCTGTGAGTGAAAGAGAGAGAGAAAGAGAAGCTGTGAGTGAGAGAGAGAGAAGCTGTGAGTGAGTGAGAGAGAAATAGAAGCTGTGTGAGAGAGAGAGAGAAGCTGTGAGTGAAGAGAGAGTGAGAAAGAGAAGCTGTGAGAGAGAGAGAGAGAGAGAGAGAAGCTGTGAGTGAGAGAGAGAGAAAGAGAAGCTGTGAGTGAGTGAGAGAGAGAGAGAAGCTGTGAGTGACAGAGAGAGAGAAAGAGAAGCTGTGAGTGAGAGAGAGTTACAGAGAAGCTGTGAGTTAGAGGGAGACAGAGAAAGAGAAGCTGTGAGTGAGAGAGAGAGAGAGAGGCTGTGAGTGAGAGAGAGAGAAAGAGAAAGAGAAGATGTGAGTGAGAGAGAGAGAGAGAGAAGATGTGAGTGAGTGAGAGAGAGAGAAAGAGAAGCTGTGAGTGAGAGAGAGAGAAAGAGAAGCTGTGAGTGAGAGAGAGAGAGAAAGAGAAGCTATGAGTGCGAGAGAGAGAGAGAGAAGGTGTGAGTAAGAGGGAGGGAGAGAAGCTGTGAGTTAGAGAGAGAGAGAAGCTGTGAGAGAGTGAGAGAGATAAAGAGAAGCTGTGAGTTAGAGAGAGAAAAAGAGAAGCTGTGAGAGAGAGAGAGAGAAAGAGAAGCTGAGAGTGAGAGAGAGAGAGGAAGAGAAGCTGTTAATGAGAGAGAGAGAGAAAGAGAAGCTGTGAGTGAGAGAGAGAGAAAGAGAAGCTGTGAGTGGGAGAGAGAGAGAGAGAAAGAGAAGCTGTGAGTGAGAGAGAGAGAGAAAGAGAAGCTGTGAGTAAGAGAGAGAGTGAAAGAGAAGCTGTGAGTGAGAGAGAGAGAGAAAGAGCTGTGAGTGAGAGAGAGAGAAAGAGAAGCTATAAGTGAGAGAGAGAGAAAGAGAAGGTGTGAGAGAGAGAGAGAGAAGCTGTGTGTGAGAGAGAGAAAGAGAAGCTGTGAGTGAGTGAGAGAGAAAGAGAAGCTGTGAGTGGGAGAGAGAGAGAGAGAAAGAGAAGCTGTGAGTGAGAGAGAGAGAAAGAGAAGCTGTGAGTAAGAGAGAGAGAGAGAAAGAGAAGCTGTGAGTGAGAGAGAGAGAAGCTGTGTGTGAGAGAGAAAGAGAAGTAAGAGGGAGAGAGAGAAGCTGTGAGATAGAGAGAGAGAGAGAGAAGCTGTGAGTGAGTTAGAGAGAGAGAAAGAGAAGTTGTGAGTGAGATAGAGAGAGAGAGAAGCTGTGAGGGAGAAAGAGAGAGAGAGAAGTTGTGAGTGAGTGAGAGAGAGGAGAGAAGCTGTGAGTGAGAGAGAGAGAGAAAGAGAAGGTGATAGAGAGAGAGAAAGAGAAGCTGTGAATGAGAGAGAGAGAAAGAGAAGCTGTGAGTGAGAGAGAAGAGAGAAAGAGAAGGTGATAGAGAGAGAGAAAGAGAAGCTGTGAGTGAGAGAGAGAAAGAGAAAGAGAAGCTGTGAGTAAGAGAGAGAAAGAGAAGCTGTGAGTGAGAGAGAGAGAGAGAAAGAGAAGCTGTGAGTGAGAGAGAGAGAGAAAGAGAAGCTGTGAGTGAGAGAGAGAGGGAAAGAGAAGCTGTGAGAGAGAGAGAGAGAGAGAAGCTGTGAGTAAGAGGGAGAGAGAGAAGCTGTGAGTGAGAGAGAGAGAGTAGCTGTGAGTGGGTGAGAGAGAGAGAAAGAGAAGCTGTGAGTGAGAGAGAGAGACAGAAAGAAAGTGAAGATTTCAGTAGGAGAGAGAGAGAAAGAGAAGCTGTGAGTGAGAGAGAGAGATAAAGAGAAGCTGTGAGTTAGAGAGAGACAGAGAAAGAGAAGCTGTGAGTGAGTGAGAGAGAGAAAGAGCTGTGAGTGAGAGAGAGAGAAAGAGAAGCTATGAGTGAGAGAGACAGAAAGAGAAGGTGTGAGTGAGAGAGAGAGAGAAGCTGTGTGAGAGAGAGAGAAAGAGAAGCTGTGAGTGAGAGAGAGAGAAAGAGAAGCTGTGAGTGGGAGAGAGAGAGAGAGAAAGAGAAGCTGTGAGTGAGAGAGAGAGAGAAAGAGAAGCTGTGAGTAAGAGAGAGAGAGAGAAAGAGAAGCTGTGAGTGAGAGTGAGAGAGAAAGAGCTGTGAGATAGAGAGAGAGAGAAGCTATGAGTGAGAGAGAGAGAAAGAGAAGGTGTGAGTGAGAGAGAGAGAGAAGCTGTGAGAGAGAGAGAGAAAGAGAAGCTGTGAGTGAGAGAGAGAGACAATGAGAATCTGTGAGTGAGAGTGAGAGAGAGAGAGAGAGAGAAAGAGAAGCTGTGAGAGTAAGAGAGAGAGAAAGAGAAGCTGTGAGTGAGAGAGAGAAAAAGAGAAGCTGTGAGTGAGAGAGAGAGAAGCTGTGTGTGAGAGAGAAAGAGAAGCTGTAAGAGGGAGAGAGAGAAGCTGTGAGATAGAGAGAGAGAGAAGCTGTGAGTGAGTGAGAGAGAGAAAGAGAAGTTGTGAGTGAGATAGAGAGAGAGAGAAGCTGTGAGGGAGAAAGAGAGAGAGAGAAGTTGTGAGTGAGTGAGAGAGAGAAAGAGAAGCTGTGAATGAGAGAGAGAGAGAAAGAGAAGCTGTGAGTGAGAGAGAAAGAGAAGCTGTGAGTGGGGAAGAGAGAGAGAGAGAGAGAAAGAGAAGCTGTGAGTAAGAGAGAGAAAGAGAAGCTGTGAGTGAGTGAGAGAGAGAGAGAGAAAGAGAAGCTTTGAATGAGAGAGAGAGAGAGAAAGAGAAGCTGTGAGTGAGAGAGAGAGAAAGAGAAGCTGTGAGTGGGAGAGAGAGAGAGAAGGAGAAGCTGTGTGTGTGTGAGACAGAGAAAGGGAAGCTGTGAGTGAGTGAGAGAGAGAGAGAGAGAAAGAGAAGCTGTGAGTGAGAGTGAGAGAAAAAGAGCTGTGAGATAGAGAGAGAGAAGCTATGAGTGAGAGAGAGAGAAAGAGAAGGTGTGTGTGAGAGAGAGAGAGAAGCTGTGAGAGAGAGAGAGAGAGAGAAGCTGTGAGTGAGAGAGAGAGACAATGAGAATCTGTGAGTGAGAGTGAGAGAGAGAGAGAGAGAGAAAGAGAAGCTGTGAGAGTAAGAGAGAGAGAAAGAGAAGCTGTGAGTGAGAGAGAGAAAAAGAGAAGCTGTGAGTGAGAGAGAGAGAAGCTGTGTGTGAGAGAGAAAGAGAAGCTGTGAGTAAGAGGGAGAGAGAGAAGCTGTGAGATAGAGAGAGAGAGAGAAGCTGTGAGTGAGTGAGAGAGAGAAAGAGAAGTTGTGAGTGAGAAAGAGAGAGAGAGAAGCTGTGAGGGAGAAAGAGAGAGAGAGAGAAGTTGTGAGTGAGTGAGAGAGAGAAAGAGAAGCTGTGAATGAGAGAGAGAGAGAAAGAGAAGCTGTGAGTGAGAGAGAAGAGAGAAAGAGAAGCTGTGAGTGGGGAAGAGAGAGAGAGAGAGAGAAAGAGAAGCTGTGAGTAAGAGAGAGAAAGAGAAGCTGTGAGTGAGAGAGAGAGAGAGAGAGAAAGAGAAGCTTTGAATGAGAGAGAGAGAGAGAAAGAGAAGCTGTGAGTGAGAGAGAGAGAAAGAGAAGCTGTGAGTGGGAAAGAGAGAGAGAAAGAGAAGCTGTGTGTGTGTGTGAGAGAGAAAGGGAAGCTGTGAGTGAGAGAGAGAGAAAGAGAAGCTATGAGTGAGAGAGAGAGAAAAAGAGAATGTGTAAGAGAGAGAGAAAGAGAAGCTATGAGTGAGAGAGAGAGAGAGAAAGAGAAGCTGTGAGTGAGAGAGAGAGAAAGAGAAGGTGTGAGTGAGAGAGAGAGAAAGAGAAGGTGTGAGTGAGAGAGAGAGAAGCTGTGTGTGAGAGAGAGAAGCTGTGTGAGAGACAGAAAGAAAGAGAAGCTGTGAGTGAGAGAGAGAAGCTGTGAGTGAGAGAGAGAGGGAGAAAGAGAAGCTGTGAGTGAGAGAGAGAAAGATAAGCTGAGAGTGAGAGAGAGAGAGAATGAGAATCTGTGAGTGAGAGAGAGAGAGAAAGAGAATCTGTGAGTGAGAGAGAGAGAAAAAGAGGAGCTGTGAGTGTGAGAGAGTGAGAGAAAGAGAAGCTGTGAATGAGAGAGAGAGAGAGAGAGAAAGAGAAGCTGTGAGAGTAAGAGAGAGAGAAAGAGAAGCTGTGAGTGAGAGAGAGAAAAACAGAAGC
This sequence comes from Bradypodion ventrale, assembly GCA_035047345.1. Taxonomy (NCBI): domain Eukaryota; kingdom Metazoa; phylum Chordata; class Lepidosauria; order Squamata; family Chamaeleonidae; genus Bradypodion; species Bradypodion ventrale. The sequence goes on along the minus strand of JAWDJE010000018.1, from coordinate 5,771,266 downwards.
TGTGAGTGAGAGAGAGAGAGTGAGAAAAAGAGCTGTGAGTGAGAGAGAATGAGAAGCTGTGAGTGAGAGAGAGAGAAAAAGAGAATGTGTAAGAGAGAGAGAAAGAGAAGCTATGAGTGAGAGAGAGAGAGAGAGAAAGAGAAGCTGTGAGTGAGGGAGAGAGAGAAAGAGAAGTTGTGTGTGTGAGAGAGAGAGAGAGAAAAAGAGAAGCTGTGAGTGAGAGATAGAGAAAGAGAAGTTGTGAGTGAGAGAGAGAGAGAAAGAGAAGCTGTGAGTGTGAGAGAGAGAAATTGAATCTGTGAGTCAGAGAGAGAGAAGCTGTGAGTGAGAGAGAGAGAAAGAGAAGCTGTGGGTGTGAGAGAGAGAAAGAAGCTGTGAGTGAGAGAGAGAGACAGAGAGAGAAAGAGAAGGTGTGAGTGAGAGAGTGAGAGAGAGAAAGAGAAGCTGTGAGTGAGAGAGAGAGAGAAAGAGAAGCTGTGATTGAGAGAAAGAAGCTGTGAGTGAAAGAGAGAGTGAGAAAGAGAAGCTGTGAGAGAGAGAGTGAGAAAGAGAAGCTGTGAGTGAGAGAGAGAGAGAAAGAGAAGCTGTGAGTGAGAGAGAGAGAGAAGCTGTGAGGGAGAAAGAGAGAGAGAAGCTGTGAGTGAGTGAGAGAGAGAAGAGAGATGCTGTGAGTGTGAGAGAGAGAAAGAGAAGCTGTGAGTGAGTGAGAGAGAGAAAGAAAAGCTGTGAGTTAGAGAGATAAAGAGAAGCAGTGAGTGTGAGAGAGCGAGAAGCTGTGAGTGAGAGAGAGAGAGAAGGAGAAGATGTGAGTGAGTGAGAGAGAGAAGCTGTGAGTGAGAGAGAGAAAGGGAAGCATTGAGTGAGAGAGATAAAGAGAAGCTGTGAGTGAAAGAGATAAAGAGAAGCTGTGAGTTAGAGAAGAGAAAAAGAGAAGCTGTGAGTGAGAGAGAGAGAGAAAGAGAAGCTGAGAGTGAGAGAGAGAGAGAAAGAGAAGCTTTGAATGAGAGAGAGAGAGAGAAAGAGAAGCTGTGAGTGAGAGAGAGAGAAAGAGAAGCTGTGAGTGGGAGAGAGAGAAAGAGAAGCTGTGTGTGTGTGTGAGAGAGAAAGGGAAGCTGTGAGTGAGAGGGAGAGAAAGAGAAGCTATGAGTGAGAGAGAGAGAAAGAGAAGGTGTGAGTGAGAGAGAGAGAGTGAGAAAAAGAGCTGTGAGTGAGATATAGAGAATGAGAACCTGTGAGTGAGAGAGAGAGAAAAAGAGAATGTGTAAGAGAGAGAAAGAGAAGCTATGAGTGAGAGAGAGAGAGAGAGAGAAAGAGAAGCTGTGAGTGAGAGAGAGAGAAAGAGAAGGTGTGTGTGAGAGAGAGAGAAAGAGAAGGTGTGAGTGAGAGAGAGAGAAGCTGTGTGTGAGAGAGAGAAGCTGTGTGAGAGACAGAAAGAAAGATAAGCTGTGAGTGAGAGAGAGAAGTTGTGAGTAAGAGAGAGAGGGAGAAAGAGAAGCTGTGAGTGAGAGAGAGAAAGATAAGATGAGAGTGAGAGAGAGAGAGAATGAGAATCTGTGAGTGAGAGAGAGAGAAAGAGAATCTGTGAGTGAGAGAGAGAGAAAAAGAGGAGCTGTGAGTGTGAGAGAGTGAGAGAAAGAGAAGCTGTGAATGAGAGAGAGAGAGAGAGAGAGAAAGAGAAGCTGTGAGAGTAAGAGAGAGAGAAAGAGAAGCTGTGAGTGAGAGAGAGAAAAAGAGAAGCTGTGAGTGAGAGAGAGAGTGAGAAAAAGAGCTGTGAGTGAGAGATAGAGAATGAGAAGCTGTGAGTGAGAGAGAGAGAAAAAGAGAATGTGTAAGAGAGAGAGAAAGAGAAGCTATGAGTGAGAGAGAGAGAGAGAAAGAGAAGCTGTGAGTGAGAGAGAAAGAGAAGCTGTGAGTGAGCTAGAGAGAAAGAGAAGCTGTGAGAGAGAGAGAGAGAGAAATGTAGTAGTGAGTGAGATAGAGAGAGAAAGAGAAGCTGTGAGTGAGTGAGAGAGAGAGAAGCTGTGAGAGAGTGAGAGAGAGAGAAGCTGTGAGTGAGAGAGAGAGAGAAAGAAAGAGAAGCTGTGAGTGAGAGAGAGAGAGAGAAGCTGTGAGCGAGAGAGATATAAAGAGAAGCTGTGAGTGAGAGAGAGAGAGAGAAGCAGTGAGAGAGAGAGAGAGAGAAAGAGAAGCTGTGAGTGAGAGAGAGAGAAAGAAAGAAAGAGAAACTGTGAGTGAGAGAGAGAGAGAAAGAGAAGCTGTGAGTGAGAGAGATAAAGAGAAGCTGTGAGTTAGAGAGAGACAAAGAAAGAGAAGCTGTGAGTGAGAGAGAGAGAAAGAGAATATGTGAGTGAGAGAGAGAGAAAGAAAGAGAAGCTGTGAGTGTGTGAGAGAGAGAAAGAGAAGTTGTGAGAGAGAGAGAGAGAGAGAGAAGCTGTGTGAGAGAGAGAAGCTGTGTGTGTGTGAGAGAGAAAGAGAAGCTGTGAGTGAGGGAGAGAGAGAAAGAGAAGCTGTGTGTGTGTGTGAGAGAGAGAGAGAGAAAGAGAAGCTGTGAGTGAGAGAGAGAAAAACAGAAGCTGTGAGTGAGAGAGAGAGAGTGAGAAAAAGAGCTGTGAGTGAGAGATAGAGAATGAGAAGCTGTGAGTGAGAGAGAGAGAAAAAGAGAATGTGTAAGAGAGAGAGAAAGAGAAGCTATGAGTGAGAGAGAGAGAGAGAAAGAGAAGCTGTGAGTGAGGGAGAGAGAGAAAGAGAAGTTGTGTGTGTGAGAGAGAGAGAGAGAAAGAGAAGCTGTGAGTGAGAGATAGAGAAAGAGAAGTTGTGAGTGAGAGAGAGAGAGAAAGAGAAGCTGTGAGTGAGAGAGAGAGAAATTGAATCTTTGAGTCAGAGAGAGAGAAGCTGTGAGTGAGAGAGAGAGAAAGAGAAGCTGTGGGTGTGAGAGAGAGAAAGAAGCTGTGAGTGAGAGAGAGAGACAGAGAGAGAAAGAGAAGGTGTGAGTGAGAGAGTGAGAGAGAGAAAGAGAAGCTGTGAGTGAGAGAGAGAGAGAAAGAGAAGCTGTGAGTGAGAGAGAGAAGCTGTGAGTGAAAGAGAGAGTGAGAAAGAGAAGCTGTGAGAGAGAGAGTGAGAAAGAGAAGCTGTGAGTGAGAGAGAGAGAGAAAGAGAAGCTGTGAGTGAGAGAGAGAGAGAAGCTGTGAGGGAGAAAGAGAGAGAGAAGCTGTGAGTGAGTGAGAGAGAGAAGAGAGATGCTGTGAGTGTGAGAGAGAGAAAGAGAAGCTGTGAGTGAGTGAGAGAGAGAGAGAAAGAAAAGCTGTGAGTTAAAGAGATAAAGAGAAGCAGTGAGTGTGAGAGAGCGAGAAGCTGTGAGTGAGAGAGAGAGAGAAGGAGAAGATGTGAGTGAGTGAGAGAGAGAAGCTGTGAGTGAGAGAGAGAAAGGGAAGCATTGAGTGAGAGAGATAAAGAGAAGCTGTGAGTTAGAGAAGAGAAAAAGAGAAGCTGTGAGTGAGAGAGAGAGAGAAAGAGAAGCTGAGAGTGAGAGAGAGAGAGAAAGAGAAGCTTTGAATGAGAGAGAGAGAGAAAGAGAAGCTGTGAGTGAGAGAGAGAGAAAGAGAAGCTGTGAGTGGGAGAGAGAGAGAGAGAAAGAGAAGCTGTGTGTGTGTGAGAGATAGAAAGGGAAGCTGTGAGTGAGAGAGAGAGAAAGAGAAGCTATGAGTGAGAGAGAGAGAAAGAGAAGGTGTGAGTGAGAGAGAGAGTGTGAGAAAAAGAGCTGTGAGTGAGAGATAGAGAATGAGAACCTGTGAGTGAGAGAGAGAGAAAAAGAGAAAGTGTAAGAGAGAGAAAGAGAAGCTATGAGTGAGAGAGAGAGAGAGAGAGAGAGAAAGAGAAGCTGTGAGTGAGAGAGAGAGAAAGAGAAGGTGTGTGTGTGAGAGAGAGAAAGAGAAGGTGTGAGTGAGAGAGAGAGAAGCTATGTGTGAGAGAGATAAGCTGTGTGAGAGACAGAAAGAAAGAGAAGCTGTGAGTGAGAGAGAGAAGCTGTGAGTGAGAGAGAGAGGGAGAAAGAGAAGCTGTGAGTGAGAGAGAGAAAGATAAGCTGAGAGAGAGAGAGAGAGAGAATGAGAATCTGTGAGTGAGTGAGAGAGAGAAAGAGAATCTGTGAGTGAGAGAGAGAGAAAAAGAGGAGCTGTGAGTGTGAGAGAGTGAGAGAAAGAGAAGCTGTGAATGAGAGAGAGAGAGAGAGAGAAAGAGAAGCTGTGAGAGTAAGAGAGAGAGAAAGAGAAGCTGTGAGTGAGAGAGAGAAAATGAGAAGCTGTGAGTGAGAGACAGAGAGTGAGAAAAAGAGCTGTGAGTGAGAGATAGAGAATGAGAAGCTGTGAGTGAGAGAGAGAGAAAAAGAGAATGTGTAAGAGAGAGAGAAAGAGAAGCTATGAGTGAGAGAGAGAGAGAGAGAAAGAGAAGCTGTGAGTGAGAGAGAAAGAGAAGCTGTGAGTGAGCTAGAGAGAAAGAGAAGCTGTGAGTGAGAGAGAGAGAGAGAGAAATGTAGTAGTGAGTGAGATAGAGAGAGAAAGAGAAGCTGTGAGTGAGTGAGAGAGAGAGAAGCTGTGAGAGAGTGAGAGAGAGAGAAGCTGTGAGTGAGAGAGAGAGAGAAAGAAAGAGAAGCTGTGAGTGAGAGAGAGAGAGAAGCTGTGAGCGAGAGAGATATAAAGAGAAGCTGTGAGTGAGAGAGAGAGAGAGAGAAGCAGTGAGAGAGAGAGAGAGAGAAAGAGAAGCTGTGAGTGAGAGAGAGAGAAAGAAAGAAAGAAAGAGAAACTGTGAGTGAGAGAGAGAGAGAAAGAGAAGCTGTGAGTGAGAGAGATAAAGAGAAGCTGTGAGTTAGAGAGAGACAAAGAAAGAGAAGCTGTGAGTGAGAGAGAGAGAAAGAGAATATGTGAGTGAGAGAGAGAGAAAGAAAGAGAAGATGTGAGTGAGAGAGAGAGAGAAAGAGAAGTTGTGAGAGAGAGAGAGAGAAGCTGTGTGAGAGCGTGAAGCTGTGTGTGTGTGAGAGAGAAAGAGAAGCTGTGAGTGAGGGAGAGAGAGAAAGAGAAGCTGTGTGTGTGTGTGAGAGAGAGAGAGAGAGAAAGAGAAGCTGTGAGTGAGAGATAGAGAAAGAGAAGTTGTGAGTGAGAGAGAGAGAAAGAGAAGCTGTGAGTGAGAGAGAGAGAGAGAAATTGAATCTGTGAGTGAGAGAGAGAGAAGCTGTGAGTGAGAGAGAGAGAGAAAAAGAAGCTGTGAGAGAGAGAGAGAGAAAGAAGCTGTGAGTGAGAGAGAGAGATAGAGAGAGAAAGAGAAGGTGTGAGTGAGAGAGTGAGAGAGAGAAAGAGAAGCTGTGAGTGAGAGAGAGAGAAAGAGAAGCTGTGAGTGAGTGAGAGAGAGATATAGAGAAGCTGTGAGTGAGTGAGAGAGAGAAGCTATGAGTGAGTGAGAGAGAAAGAAGCTGTGAGTGAGAGAGAGAGAGAAGCTGTGAGTGACAGAGAGAGAAAGAGAAGCTGTGAGTGAGAGAGAGAAAGAGAAGCTGTGAGTGAGAGAGAGAAAGAGAAGCTGTGAGTTAGAGGGAGACAGAGAAAGAGAAGCTGTGAGTGAGAGAGAGAGAGAGAAGCTGTGAGTGAGAGAGAGAGAAAGAGAAAGAGAAGATGTGAGTGAGAGAGAGAGAGAGATAATGTGAGTGAGTGAGAGAGAGAGAGAAAGAGAAGCTGTGAGTGAGAGAGAGAGAAAGAGAAGCTGTGAGTGTGTGAGAGAGAGAAAGAGAAGTTATGAGTGTGTGTGAGAGAGAGAGAGAAGCTGTGAGTAAGAGGGAGGGAGAGAAGCTGTGAGTTAGAGAGAGAGAAGCTGTGAGTGAGTGAGAGAGATAAAGAGAAGCTGTGAGTTAGAGAGAGAAAAAGAGAAGCTGTGAGAGAGAGAGAGAAAAAGAGAAGCTGAGAGTGAGAGAGAGAGAAAAAGAGAAGCTGTTAATGAGAGAGAGAGAGAAGCTGTGAGTGAGAGAGAGAGAAATAGAAGCTGTGAGTGGGAGAGAGAGAGAGAAAGAGAAGCTGTGAGTGAGTGAGAGAGAGAAAGAGAATCTGTGAGTAAGAGAGAGAGAGAGAAGCTGTGAGTGAGAGAGAGAGAGAAAGAGCTGTGAGTGAGAGAGAGAGAAAGAGAAGCTATGAGTGAGAGAGAGAGAAAGAGAAGGTGTGAGTGAGAGAGAGAGAGAGAAGCTGTGTGAGAGAGAGAGAAAGAGAAGCTGTGAGTGAGAGAAAGAGAAAGAGAAGCTGTGAGTTGGAGAGAGAGAGAGAAAGAGAAGCTGTGAGTGAGAGAGAGAGAGAAAGAGAAGCTGTGAGTAAGAGAGAGAGAGAGAAAGAGAAGCTGTGTGTGAGAGTGAGAGAGAAAGAGCTGTGATATAGAGAGAGAGAGAAGCTATGAGAGAGAGAGAAAGAGAAGGTGTGAGTGAGAGAGAGAGAAGCTGTGAGAGAGAGAGAGAAAGAGAAGCTGTGAGTGAGAGAGAGAGACAATGAGAATCTGTGAGTGAGAGTGAGAGAGAGAGAGAAAGAGAAGCTGTGAGAGTAAGAGAGAGAGAAAGAGAAGCTGTGAGTGAGAGAGAGAAAAAGAGAAGCTGTGAGTGAGAGAGAGAGAAGCTGTGTGTGAGAGAGAAAGAGAAGCTGTGAGTAATAGGGAGAGAGAGAAGGTGTGAGATAGAGAGAGAGAGAAGCTGTGAGTGGGTGAGAGAGAGAAAGAGAAGGTGATAGAGAGAGAGAAAGAGAAGCTGTGAATGAGAAAGAGAGAGAAAGAGAAGCTGTGAGTGAGAGAGAAGAGAGAAAGAGAAGCTGTGAGTGGGGAAGAGAGAGAGAGAGAGAAAGAGAAGCTGTGAGTGAGAGAGAGAAAGAGAAAGAGAAGCTGTGAGTAAGAGAGAGAAAGAGAAGCTGTGAGTGAGAGAGAGAGAGAAAGATAAGCTGTGAGTGAGAGAGAGAGAGAAAGAGAAGCTGTGAGAGGGAGAGAAGCTGTGAGTGAGAGAGAGGGAGAAAGAGAAGCTGTGAGTGAGAGAGAGAAAGATAAGCTGTGAGTGAGAGAGAGAAGCTGATAGTGAGAGAGAGATAGAAAGACAAGCTGTGAGTGAGAGAGAGAGAGAAGCTGTGAGTGAGAGTGAGAGAAAGAGAAGCTGTGAGTGAGAGAGAGAGAAAAAGAGAAGCTGTGAGTGTGAGAGAGATAGAAAGAGAAGCTGTAATTAAGAGAGAGAGAGAAGCTGTGAGTGAGAGAGAGAATCTGTGTGTGAGAGAGAAAGAGAAGCTGTGAGTGAGAGAGAGAGAGAAAGAAAGAGAAGATGTGAGAGAGAGAGAGAGAAATAGAAGCTGTGAGTGAGATAGAGAGAGAGAAAGAGAAGCTGTGAGTGAGAGAGTGAGAGAGAAGCTATGAGCGAGGGAGATATAAAGAGAAGCTGTGAGTGAGAGAGAGAGTGAGAGAAGCAGAGAGAGAGAGAGAGAGAGAGAAAGAGAAGCTATGAGTGAGAGAGAGACAAAGAGAAGGTGTGAGTGAGAGAGAGAGAAGCTGTGTGTGTGAGAGAGAAGCTGTGTGAGAGACAGAGAGAAAGAGAAGCTGTGAGTGAGAGAAAGAGAAGCTGAGTGAGAGAGAGAGGGAGAAAGAGAAGCTGTGAGTGAGAGAGAGAAAGATAAGCTGAGAGTGAGAGAGAGAGAGAATGAGAATCTGTGAGTGAGAGAGAGAAAGAGAATCTGTGAGTGAGAGAGAGAGAAAAAGAGGAGCTGTGAGTGTGAGAGAGTGAGAGAAAGAGAAGCTGTGAATGAGAGAGAGAGAGAGAGAGAGAAGCTGTGAGAGTAAGAGAGAGAGAAAGAGAAGCTGTGAGTGAGAGAGAGAAAAAGAGAAGCTGTGAGTGAGATAGAGAGAGTGAGAAAAAGAGCTGTGAGTGAGAGATAGAGAATGAGAAGCTGTGAGTGAGAGAGAGAGAAAAAGAGAATGTGTAGGAGAGAGAGAAAGAGAAGCTATGAGTGAGAGAGAGAGAGAGAAATGAAGTTGTGAGTGAGATAGAGAGAGAAAGAGAAGCTGTGAGTGAGTGAGAGAAAGAGAAGCTGTGAGTGAGAGAGAGATAAAGAGAAGCTGTGAGTTAGAGAGAGAGAGAGAAGCAGTGAGAGAGAGAGACAGAAAGAGAAGCTGTGTGAGAGAGAGAGAAAGAAAGAGAAGCTGTGAGTGAGAGAGAGAGAGAAAGAGAAGCTGTGAGTGAGAGAGATAAAGAGAAGCTGTGAGATAGAGAGAGACGGAGAAAGAGAAGCTGTGAGTGAGAGAGAGAGAAAGAGAATCTGTGAGTGAGAGAGAGAGAAAGAAAGAAAGAGAAGCTGTGAGTGAGAGAGAGAGAGAAAGATAAGGTGTGAGTGAGAGAGAGAGAGAGAGAAGCTATGAGTGAGAGCGAGAGAAAGAGAAGGTGTGAGTGAGAGAGAGAGAGAAAGAGAAGCTGTGAGTGAGAGAGAGAGACAATGAGAATCTGTGAGTGAGAGTGAGAGAGAGAGAGAGAAAGAGAAGCTGTGAGAGTAAGAGAGAGAGAAAAAGAAGCTGTGAGTGAGAGAGAGAAAAAGAGAAGCTGTGAGTGAGAGAGAGAGAAGCTGTGTGTGAGTGAGAGAGAGAAAGAGAAGTTGTGAGTGAGATAGAGAGAGAGAGAAGCTGTGAGGGAGAAAGAGAGAGAGAGAAGTTTTGAGTGAGTGAGAGAGAGAAAGAGAAGCTGTGAATGAGAGAGAAAGAGAAAGAGAAGCTGTGAGTGAGAGAGAGAGAGAAATAGAAGCTGTGAGAGGGAGAGAAGCTGTGAGTGAGAGAGAGAGGGAGAAAGAGAAGCTGTTTAGTGAGAGAGAGAAAGATAAGCTGTGAGTGAGAGAGAGAGAAGCTGATAGTGAGAGAGAGATAGAAAGACAAGCTGTGAGTGAGAGAGAGAGAGAGAAGCTGTGAGATAGAGAGAGAGAGAAGCTGTGAGTGAGTGAGAGAGAGAAAGAGAAGTTGTGAGTGAGATAGAGAGAGAGAGAAGCTGTGAGGGAGAAAGAGAGAGAGAGAAGTTGTGAGTGAGTGAGAGAGAGAAAGAGAAGCTGTGAATGAGAGAGAGAGAGAAAGAGAAGCTGTGAGTGAGAGAGAGAGAGAAATAGAAGCTGTGAGAGGGAGAGAAGCTGTGAGTGAGAGAGAGAGGGAGAAAGAGAAGCTGTTTAGTGAGAGAGAGAAAGATAAGCTGTGAGTGAGAGAGAGAGAAGCTGATAGTGAGAGAGAGATAGAAAGACAAGCTGTGAGTGAGAGAGAGAGAGAGAAGCTGTGAGTGAGAGTGAGAGAAAGAGAAGCTGTGAGTGAGAGAGAGAGAGAGAAAAAGAGAAGATGTGAGTGTGAGAGAGATAGAAAGAGAAGCTGTGATTAAGAAAGAGAGAGAAGCTGTGAGTGAGAGAGAGAGAAGTTGTGTGAGAGAGAGAAAGAGAAGCTGTGAGTGAGAGAGAGAGAAAGAGAAGATGTGAGTGAGAGAGAGAAATAGAAGCTGTGAGTGAGATAGAGAGAGAGAAAGAGAAGCTGTGAGTGAGAGAGTGAGAGAGAAGCTGTGAGTGAGTGAGAGAGAAAGAGAAGCTGTGAGTGAGAGAGAGAGAGAGAAGCTATGAGCGAGAGAGATATAAAGAGAAGCTGTGAGTGAGAGAGAGAGAGAGAGAGAGAGAAGCAGTGAGAGAGAGAGAGAGAAAGAAAGAGGCTATGAGTGAGAGAGAGAGAAAGAGAAGGTGTGAGCGAGAGAGAGAGAAGCTGTGTGTGTGAGAGAGAAGCTGTGTGAGAGACAGAGAGAAAGAGAAGCTGTGAGTGAGAGAGAGAGAAGCTGAGTGAGAGAGAGAGGGAGAAAGAGAAGCTGTGAGTGAGAGAGAGAAAGATAAGCTGAGAGTGAGCGAGAGAGAGAATGAGAATATGTGAGTGAGAGAGAGAGAGAAAGAGAATCTGTGAGTGAGAGAGAGAGAAAAAGAGGAGCTGTGAGTGTGAGAGAGTGAGAGAAAGAGAAGCTGTGAATGAGAGAGAGAGAGAGAGAGAGAGAAAGAGAAGCTGTGAGAGTAAGAGAGAGAGAAAGAGAAGCTGTGAGTGAGAGAGAGAAAAAGAGAAGCTGTGAGTGAGATAGAGAGAGTGAGAAAAAGAGCTGTGAGTGAGAGATAGAGAATGAGAAGCTGTGAGTGAGAGAGAGAGAAAAAGAGAATGTGTAAGAGAGAGAGAAAGAGAAGCTATGAGTGAGAGAGAGAGAGAGAGAGAGAAGCTGTGAGTGAGAGAGAGAGAAAGAGAAGCTGTGAGTGAATGAGAGAGAAAGAGAAGCTGTGAGTGAGAGAGAGAGAGAAATGAAGTTGTGAGTGAGATAGAGAGAGAAAGAGAAGCTGTGAGTGAGTGAGAGAGAGAGAAGCTGTGAGAGAGTGAGAGAGAGAGAAGCTGTGAGTGAGAGAGGGAGAGAAAGAAAGAGAAGCTGTGAGTGAGATAGAGACAGAGAAGCTGTGAGTGAGAGATATATAAAGAGAAGCTGTGAGTGAGAGAGAGAGAGAGAGAGGCAGTGAGAGAGAGAGAGAGAGAAGCTGTGAGTGAGAGAGAGAGAAAGAAAGAAAGAGAAGCTGTGAGTGAGATAGAGAGAGAAAGAGAAGCTGTGAGTGAGAGAGATAAAGAGAAGCTGTGAGATAGAGAGAGACAGAGAAAGAGAAGCTGTGAGTGAGAGAGAGAGAAAGAGAATCTGTGAGTGAGAGAGAGAGAAAGAAAGAGAAGCTGTGAGTGAGAGAGAGAGAGAGAAAGATAAGGTGTGAGTGAGAGAGAGAAGCTGTGTGAGAGAGAGAAGCTGTGTGTGTGTGAGAGAGAAAGAGAAGCTGTGAGTGAGGGAGAAAGAGAAAGAGAAGCTGTGAGTGAGAGAGAGAGAGAAAAATTGAATCTGTGAGTGAGAGAGAGAGAAGCTGTGAGTGAGAGAGAGAGAGAAAGAGAAGCTGTGGGTGAGAGAGAGAGAAAGAAGCTGTGAGTGAGAGAGAGAGACAGAGAGAGAAAGAGAAGGTGTGAGTGAGAGAGTGAGAGAGATAAAAGAGAAGCTGTGAGTGAGAGAGAGAGAAAGAGAAGCTGTGAGTGAGAGAGAGAGAAGCTGTGAGTGAGAGAGAGAGAAAGTGAAGCTGTGTGAGAGAGAGAGAGAAGCTGTGAGTGAAGAGAGAGTGAGAAAGAGAAGCTGTGAGAGAGAGAGAGAGAAAGAGAAGCTGTGAGTGAGTGAGAGAGAGATATAGAGAAGCTGTGAGTGAGAGAGAGAGAAGCTATGAGTGAGTGAGAGAGAAAGAAGCTGTGAGTGAGAGAGAGAGAGAAGCTGTGAGTGACAGAGAGAGAGAACGAGAAGCTGTGAGTGAGAGAGAGAGAGAAGCAGTGAGAGAGAGAGGGAGAGAAGCTGTGAGTGAGAGAGAGAGAAAGAAAGAAAGAGAAGCTGTGAGTGAGAGAGAGAGAGAGAAAGAGAAGCTGTGAGTGAGAGAGATAAAGAGAAGCTGTGAGATAGAAAGAGACAGAGAAAGAGAAGCTGTGAGTGAGAGAGAGAGAAAGAGAATCTGTGAGTGAGAGAGAGAGAAAGAAAGAGAAGCTGTGAGTGAGAGAGAGAGAGAGAAAGATAAGGTGTGAGTGAGAGAGAGAGAGAAGCTGTGTGAGAGAGAGAAGCTGTGTGTGTGTGAGAGAGAAAGAGAAGCTGTGAGTGAGGGAGAAAGAGAAAGAGAAGCTGTGTGTGTGAGAGAGAAAGAAAGAGAAGCTGTGAGTGAGAGAAAGAGAAAGAGAAGTTGTGAGTGAGAGAGAGAGAGAAAGAGAAGCTGTGAGTGAGAGAGAGAGAGAAAAATTGAATCTGTGAGTGAGAGAGAGAGAAGCTGTGAGTGAGAGAGAGAGAGATAAAGAAGCTGTGAGTGAGAGAGAGAGACAGAGAGAGAAAGAGAAGGTGTGAGTGCGAGAGTGAGAGAGAGAAAGAGAAGCTGTGAGTGAGAGAGAGAGAAAGAGAAGCTGTGAGTGAGAGAGAGAGAAGCTGTGAGTGAGAGAGAGAGAAAGTGAAGCTGTGTGAGAGAGAGAGAAGCTGTGAGTGAAGAGAGAGTGAGAAAGAGAAGCTGTGAGAGAGAGAGAGAGAAAGAGAAGCTGTGAGTGAGTGAGAGAGAAGCTGTGAGTGAGAGAGAGAGAGAAAGAAAGAGAAGCTGTGAGTGAGAGAGAGAGAGAGAAGCTGTGAGCGAGAGAGAGATAAAGAGAAGCTGTGAGTTAGAGAGAGAGAGAGAAGCAGTGAGAGAGAGAGACAGAAAGAGAAGCTGTGAGTGAGAGAGATAGAAAGAAAGAAAGAGAAGCTGTGAGTGAGAGAGAGAGAGAAAGAGAAGCTGTGAGTGAGAGAGATAAAGAGAAGCTGTGAGATAGAGAGAGACAGAGAAAGAGAAGCTGTGAGTGAGAGAGAGAGAAAGAGAATCTGTGAGTGAGAGAGAGAGAAAGAAAGAAAGAGAAGCTGTGAGTGAGAGAGAGAGAGAAAGATAAGGTGTGAGTGAGAGAGAGAGAGAGAAGCTATGAGTGAGAGCGAGAGAAAGAGAAGGTGTGAGTGAGAGAGAGAGAGAAGCTGTGAGAGAGAGAGAGAAAGAGAAGCTGTGAGTGAGAGAGAGAGAGACAATGAGAATCTGTGAGTGAGAGTGAGAGAGAGAGAGAGAGAAAGAGAAGCTGTGAGAGTAAGAGAGAGAGAAAAAGAAGCTGTGAGTGAGAGAGAGAAAAAGAGAAGCTGTGAGTGAGAGAGCGAGAAGCTGTGTGTGAGAGAGAGAGAAGCTGTGTGTGTGAGAGAAAGAGAAGCTGTGAGTAAGAGGGAGAGAGAGAAGCTGTGAGATAGAGAGAGAGAGAAGCTGTGAGTGAGATAGAGAGAGAGAGAAGCTGTGAGGGAGAAAGAGAGAGAGAGAAGTTGTGAGTGAGTGAGAGAGAGAAAGAGAAGCTGTGAATGAGAGAGAGAGAGAAAGAGAAGCTGTGAGTGAGAGAGAGAGAGAAATAGAAGCTGTGAGAGGGAGAGAAGCTGTGAGTGAGAGAGAGAGGGAGAAAGAGAAGCTGTTTAGTGAGAGAGAGAAAGATAAGCTGTGAGTGAGAGAGAGAAGCTGATAGTGAGAGAGAGATAGAAAGACAAGCTGTGAGTGAGAGAGAGAGAGAGAAGCTGTGAGTGAGAGTGAGAGAAAGAGAAGCTGTGAGTGAAAGAGAGAGAAATAGAGAAGATGTGAGTGTGAGAGAGATAGAAAGAGAAGCTGTGATTAAGAAAGAGAGAGAAGCTGTGAGTGAGAGAGAGAGAAGCTGTGTGAGAGAGAGAAAGAGAAGCTGTGAGTGAGAGAGAGAGAAAGAGAAGATGTGAGTGAGAGAGAGAAATAGAAGCTGTGAGTGAGATAGAGAGAGAGAAAGAGAAGCTGTGAGTGAGAGAGTGAGAGAGAAGCTGTGAGTGAGTGAGAGAGAAAGAGAAGCTGTGAGTGAGAGAGAGAGAGAGAAGCTATGAGCGAGAGAGATATAAAGAGAAGCTGTGAGTGAGAGAGAGAGAGAGAGAGAAGCAGTGAGAGAGAGAGAGAGAAAGAAAGAGGCTATGAGTGAGAGAGAGAGAAAGAGAAGGTGTGAGCGAGAGAGAGAGAAGCTGTGTGTGTGAGAGAGAAGCTGTGTGAGAGACAGAGAGAAAGAGAAGCTGTGAGTGAGAGAGAGAGAAGCTGAGTGAGAGAGAGAGGGAGAAAGAGAAGCTGTGAGTGAGAGAGAGAAAGATAAGCTGAGAGTGAGCGAGAGAGAGAATGAGAATATGTGAGTGAGAGAGAGAAAGAGAATCTGTGAGTGAGAGAGAGAGAAAAAGAGGAGCTGTGAGTGTGAGAGAGTGAGAGAAAGAGAAGCTGTGAATGAGAAAGAGAGAGAGAAAGAGAAGCTGTGAGAGTAAGAGAGAGAGAAAGAGAAGCTGTGAGTGAGAGAGAGAAAAAGAGAAGCTGTGAGTGAGATAGAGAGAGTGAGAAAAAGAGCTGTGAGTGAGAGATAGAGAATGAGAAGCTGTGAGTGAGAGAGAGAGAAAAAGAGAATGTGTAAGAGAGAGAGAAAGAGAAGCTATGAGTGAGAGAGAGAGAGAGAGAGAAGCTGTGAGTGAGAGAGAGAGAGAAAGAGAAGTTGTGAGTGAATGAGAGAGAAAGAGAAGCTGTGAGTGAGAGAGAGAGAGAGAAATGAAGTTGTGAGTGAAATAGAGAGAGAAAGAGAAGCTGTGAGTGAGTGAGAGAGAGAGAAGCTGTGAGAGAGTGAGAGAGAGAGAAGCTGTGAGTGAGAGAGGGAGAGAAAGAAAGAGAAGCTGTGAGTGAGAGAGAGAGAGAGAAGCTGTGAGTGAGAGATATATAAAGAGAAGCTGTGAGTGAGAGAGAGAGAGAGGCAGTGAGAGAGAGAGAGAGAGAGAAGCTGTGAGTGAGAGAGAGAGAAAGAAAGAAAGAGAAGCTGTGAGTGAGAGAGAGAGAGAAAGAGAAGCTGTGAGTGAGAGAGATAAAGAGAAGCTGTGAGATAGAGAGAGACAGAGAAAGAGAAGCTGTGAGTGAGAGAGAGAGAAAGAGAATCTGTGAGTGAGAGAGAGAGAAAGAAAGAGAAGCTGTGAGTGAGAGAGAGAGAGAGAAAGATAAGGTGTGAGTGAGAGAGAGAGAGAAGCTGTGTGAGAGAGAGAAGCTGTGTGTGTGAGAGAGAAAGAGAAGCTGTGAGTGAGGGAGAAAGAGAAAGAGAAGCTGTGTGTGAGAGAGAGAGAGAGAAAGAGAAGCTGTGAGTGAGAGATAGAGAAAGAGAAGTTGTGAGTGAGAGAGAGAGAAAGAGAAGCTGTGAGTGAGAGAGAGAGAGAAAAATTGAATCTGTGAGTGAGAGAGAGAGAAGCTGTGAGTGAGAGAGAGAGAGAAAGAGAAGCAGTGGGTGAGAGAGAGAGAAAGAAGCTGTGAGTGAGAGAGAGAGACAGAGAGAGAAAGAGAAGGTGTGAGTGAGAGAGTGAGAGAGAGAAAGAGAAGCTGTGAGTGAGAGAGAGAGAAAGAGAAGCTGTGAGTGAGAGAGAGAGAAGCTGTGAGTGAGAGAGAGAGAAAGTGAAGCTGTGTGTGAGAGAGAGAGAAGCTGTGAGTGAAGAGAGAGTGAGAAAGAGAAGCTGTGAGAGAGAGAGAGAGAAAGAGAAGCTGTGAGTGAGTGAGAGAGAGATATAGAGAAGCTGTGAGTGAGAGAGAGAGAAGCTATGAGTGAGTGAGAGAGAAAGAAGCTGTGAGTGAGAGAGAGAGAGAAGCTGTGAGTGACAGAGAGAGAGAACGAGCTGTGAGTGAGAGAGAGAGAGAAGCAGTGAGAGAGAGAGAGAGAAGCTGTGAGTGAGAGAGAGAGAAAGAAAGAAAGAGAAGCTGTGAGTGAGAGAGAAATAGAGAAAGAGAAGCTGTGAGTGAGAGAGATAAAGAGAAGCTGTGAGATAGAGAGAGACAGAGAAAGAGAAGCTGTGAGTGAGAGAGAGAGAGAAAGAGAATCTGTGAGTAAAAGAGAGAGAAAGAAAGAGAAGCTGTGAGTGAGAGAGAGAGAGAGAAAGATAAGGTGTGAGTGAGAGAGAGAGAGAAGCTGTGTGAGAGAGAGAAGCTGTGTGTGTGTGAGAGAGAAAGAGAAGCTGTGAGTGAGGGAGAAAGAGAAAGAGAAGCTGTGTGTGAGAGAGAGAAAGAAAGAGAAGCTGTGAGTGAGAGAAAGAGAAAGAGAAGTTGTGAGTGAGAGAGAGAGAGAAAGAGAAGGTGTGAGTGAGAGAGAGAGAGAAAAATTGAATCTGTGAGTGAGAGAGAGAGAAGCTGTGAGTGAGAGAGAGAGAAAGAAGCTGTGAGTGAGAGAGAGAGACAGAGAGAGAAAGAGAAGGTGTGAGTGCGAGAGTGAGAGAGAGAAAGAGAACCTGTGAGTGAGAGAGAGAGAAAGAGAAGCTGTGAGTGAGAGAGAGAGAAGCTGTGAGTGAGAGAGAGAGAAAGTGAAGCTGTGTGAGAGAGAGAGAGAAGCTGTGAGTGAAGAGAGAGTGAGAAATAGAAGCTGTGAGAGAGAGAGAGAGAAAGAGAAGCTGTGAGTGAGTGAGAGAGAGATATAGAGAAGCTGTGAGTGAGAGAGAGAGAAGCTATGAGTGAGTGAGAGAGAAAGAAGCTGTGAGTGAGAGAGAGAGAGAAGCTGTGAGTGACAGAGAGAGAGAAAGAGAAGCTATGAGTGAGAGAGAGATACAGAGAAGCTGTGAGATAGAGGGAGACAAGGAAAGAGAAGCTGTGAGTGAGAGAGAGAGAGAGAGAAGCTGTGAGTGAGAGAGAGAGAAAGAGAAAGAGAAGATGTGAGTGAGAGAGAGAGGAAGAGAAAGAGAAGATGTGAGTGAGAGAGAGAGAAAGAGAAGATATGAGTGAGTGAGAGAGGGAGAGAAAGAGAAGCTGTGAGTGAGAGAAAGAGAAAGAGAAGCTGTGAGTGTGTGTGAGAGAGAAAGAGAAGCTATGAGTGCAAGAGAGAGAGAGAGAGAGAGAGAAGCTGTGAGTAAGAGGGAGGGAGAGAAGCTGTGAGTTATAGAGAGAGAGAAGCTGTGAGTGAGTGAGAGAGATAAAGAGAAGCTGTGAGTTATAGAGAGAAAAATAGAAGCTGTGAGAGAGAGAGAGAGAAAGAGAAGCTGAGAGTGAGAGAGAGAGAGAGAAAGAGAAGCTGTTAATGAGAGAGAGAAAGAGAAGCTGTGAGTGAGAGAGAGAGAAAGAGAAGCTGTGAGTGGGAGAGAGAGAGAGAGAAAGAGAAGCTGTGAGTGAGAGAGAGAGAGAAAGAGAAGATGTTAGTGAGAGAGTGAGAGAGTGAAAGAGAAGCTGTGAGTGAGAGAGAGAGAGAAAGAGCTGAGAGTGAGAGAGAGAGAAAGAGAAGCTATGAGTGAGAGAGAGAGAAAGAGAAGGTGTGAGTGAGAGAGAGAGAGAGAGAAGCTGTGTGTGTGAGAGAGAAAGAGAAGCTGTGAGTGAGTGAGTGAGAAAGAGAAGCTGTGAGTGGGAGAGAGAGAGAGAAAGAGAAGCTGTGAGTGAGAGAGAGAGAGAGAAGCTGTGAGATAGAGAGAGAGAGAGAAGCTGTGAGTGAGTGAGAGAGAGAGAAAGAGAAGTTGTGAGTGAGATAGAGAGAGAGAAGCTGTGAGGGAGAAAGAGAGAGAGAGAAGTTGTGAGTGAGTGAGAGAGAGGAGAGAAGCTGTGAGTGAGAGAGAGAGAGAAAGAGAAGGTGATAGAGAGAGAGAAAGAGAAGCTGTGAATGAGAGAGAGAGAGAAAGAGAAGCTGTGAGTGAGAGAGAAGAGAGAAAGAGAAGCTGTGAGTGGGGAAGAGAGAGAGAGAGAAAGAGAAGCTGTGAGTGAGAGAGAGAAAGAGAAAGAGAAGCTGTGAGTAAGAGAGAGAAAGAGAAGCTGTGAGTGAGAGAGAGAGAGAGAGAAAGAGAAGCTGTGAGTGAGAGAGAGAGAGAAAGAGAAGTTGTGAGTGAGAGAGAGAGAATGAGAAGGTGTGAGTGAGTGAGAGAGAGAAGCTGTGTGAGAGAGAGAGAAGCTGTGTGTGTGAGAGTGAGAAAGAGAAGCTGTGAGTGAGAGAGAGAGAGAAAGAGAAGCTGTGAGAGGGAGAGAAGCTGTGAGTGAGAGAGAGAGGGAGAAAGAGAAGCTGTGAGTGAGAGAGAGAAAGATAAGCTGTGAGTGAGAGAGAGAGAAGCTGATAGTGAGAGAGAGATAGAAAGACAAGCTGTGAGTGAGTGAGAGAGAGAGAGAGAAGCTGTGAGTGAGAGTGAGAGAAAGAGAAGCTGTGAGTGAGTGAGAGAGAAAAAGAGAAGCTGTGAGTGTGAGAGAGATAGAAAGAGAAGCTGTGATTAAGAGAGAGAGAGAAGCTGTGAGTGAGAGAGAGAGAAGCTGTGTGTGAGAGAGAAAGAGAAGCTGTGAGTGAGAGAGAGAGAAAGAGAAGATGTGAGTGAGAGAGAGAGAAATAGAAGCTGTGAGTGAGATAGAGAGAGAGAAAGAGAAGCTGTGAGTGAGAGAGTGATAGAAGCTGTGAGTGAGTGAGAGAGAAAGAGAAGCTGTGAGTGTGTGTGAGAGAGAAAGAGAAGCTGTGATTAAGAGAGAGAGAAGCTGTGAGTGAGAGAGAGAGAAGCTGTGTGAGAGAGAGAAAGAGAAGCTGTCAGTGTGAGAGAGAGAAAGAGAAGCTGTGAGTGAGAGAGAGAGAGAAAGAGAAGCTGTGAGTAAGAGAAAGAGAGAGAAAGAGAAGCTGTGAGTGAGAGAGATAGAAAGAGAAGCTGTGAGTGAGAGAGAGAGAGAAAGAGAAGCTATGAGTGTGAGAGAGAGAGAGAGAAAGAAAAGCTGTTAGTAAGAGGCAGTGAGAGAAGCTGTGAGTGAGAGAGAGAGAAGCTGTGAGTGAGTGAGAGAGAGAGAAAGAGAAGCTGTGAGTGAGATAGATAGAGAGAGAGAAGTTGTGAGTGAGTGAGAGAAAGGAGAGAAGCTGTGAGTGAGAGAGAGAAAGAAAGAGAAGCTGAGAGTGAGAGAGAGAGAGAAAGAGAAGCTGTGAATGAGAGAGAGAGAGAAAGAGAAGCTGTGTGAGGGAGAGAGAAGCTATGAGAGTGAGAGAGAAAGAAAAGCTTTGAGAGAGAGAGACAGAAGCTGAGATGAGAGAGAGAGAGAGAAAGAGAAGCTGTGAGTGAGAGAGAGAGGGAAAGAGAAGCTGTGAGTGAGAGAGAGAGAAAGAGAAGCTGTGAGTGAGAGAGTGAGAGAAAGAGAAGCTATGAGTGCAAGAGAGAGAGAGAGAAGCTGTGAGTAAGAGGGAGAGAGAGAAGCTGTGAGTGAGAGAGAGAGTAGCTGTGAGTGGGTGAGAGAGAGAGAAAGAGAAGCTGTGAGTGAGAGAGAGAGACAGAAAGAAAGAGAAGATTTGAGTAGGAGAGAGAGAGAAAGAGAAGCTGTGAGTGAGAGAGAGAGATAAAGAGAAGCTGTGAGTTAGAGAGACAGAAAGAGAAGGTGTGAGTGAGAGAGAGAGAAGCTGTGAGAGAGAGAGAGAAAGAGAAGCTGTGAGTGAGTGAGAGAGAGAAAGAGAAGCTGTGAGTGAGAGAGAGAGAGAGAAAGAGCTGTGAGTGAGAAAGAGAGAGAAGCTGTGAGTCAGAGAGAGAGAGAGAGAATCTGTGAGTCAGAGAGAGAGAGAGAGAAGCTGTGAGTGAGACAGAGAGAGAGAGAAAGGGAAGCTGTGAGTGAGAGAGAGAGAAAGAAAGAGAAGCTGTGAGTGAGAGAGAGAGAAGCTGTCAGTGAGAGAGAGAGGGAGAAAGAGAAGCTGTGTGTGAGAGAGAGAGAGAAGCTGTGAGTGACAGAGAGAGAAGCTGTGAGTGACAGAGAGAGAAAGAGAAGCTGTGAGTGACTGAGAGAGAGAGAAAGAGAAGCTGTGAGTGACAGAGAGAGAAAGAGAATCTGTGAGTGAGAGAGAGAGAGAAGCTGTGAGAGAGAGAAAGAGAAGCTGTGAGTGAGAGAGAGAGTAAGAGAAGCTGTGAGTGAGAGAGAGATAGAAAGAGAAGCTGTGAGTGAGAGATAGAGAGAGAGAAGCTGTGAGTGAGAGTTAGAGAAAGAGAAGCTGTGAGTGAGAGAGAGAAATAGAAGCTGTGAGTGTGAGAGAGATAGAAAGAGAAGCTGTGATTAATAGAGAGAGAGAAGCTGTGAGTGAGAGAGAGAGAAGCTGTGTGAGAGAGAGAAAGAGTAGCTGTGAGTGAGATAGGGAGATAGAAAGAGAAGCTGTGAGTGAGAGAGTGAGAGAGAAAGAGAAGCTGTGAGTGAGAGAGATAAAGAGAAGCTGTGAGATAGAAAGAGACAGAGAAAGAGAAGCTGTGAGTGAGAGAGAGAGAAAGAGAATCTGTGAGTGAGAGAGAGAGAAAGAAAGAGAAGCTGTGAGTGAGAGAGAGAGAGAGAAAGATAAGGTGTGAGTGAGAGAGAGAGAGAAGCTGTGTGAGAGAGAGAAGCTGTGTGTGTGTGAGAGAGAAAGAGAAGCTGTGAGTGAGGGAGAAAGAGAAAGAGAAGCTGTGTGTGTGAGAGAGAAAGAAAGAGAAGCTGTGAGTGAGAGAAAGAGAAAGAGAAGTTGTGAGTGAGAGAGAGAGAGAAAGAGAAGCTGTGAGTGAGAGAGAGAGAGAAAAATTGAATCTGTGAGTGAGAGAGAGAGAAGCTGTGAGTGAGAGAGAGAGAGAGAAAGAAGCTGTGAGTGAGAGAGAGAGACAGAGAGAGAAAGAGAAGGTGTGAGTGCGAGAGTGAGAGAGAGAAAGAGAAGCTGTGAGTGAGAGAGAGAGAAAGAGAAGCTGTGAGTGAGAGAGAGAGAAGCTGTGAGTGAGAGAGAGAGAAAGTGAAGCTGTGTGAGAGAGAGAGAGAAGCTGTGAGTGAAGAGAGAGTGAGAAAGAGAAGCTGTGAGAGAGAGAGAGAGAAAGAGAAGCTGTGAGTGAGTGAGAGAGAAGCTGTGAGTGAGAGAGAGAGAGAAAGAAAGAGAAGCTGTGAGTGAGAGAGAGAGAGAGAAGCTGTGAGCGAGAGAGAGATAAAGAGAAGCTGTGAGTTAGAGAGAGAGAGAGAAGCAGTGAGAGAGAGAGACAGAAAGAGAAGCTGTGAGTGAGAGAGAGAGAAAGAAAGAAAGAGAAGCTGTGAGTGAGAGAGAGAGAGAAAGAGAAGCTGTGAGTGAGAGAGATAAAGAGAAGCTGTGAGATAGAGAGAGACAGAGAAAGAGAAGCTGTGAGTGAGAGAGAGAGAAAGAGAATCTGTGAGTGAGAGAGAGAGAAAGAAAGAAAGAGAAGCTGTGAGTGAGAGAGAGAGAGAAAGATAAGGTGTGAGTGAGAGAGAGAGAGAGAAGCTATGAGTGAGAGTGAGAGAAAGAGAAGGTGTGAGTGAGAGAGAGAGAGAAGCTGTGAGAGAGAGAGAGAAAGAGAAGCTGTGAGTGAGAGAGAGAGACAATGAGAATCTGTGAGTGAGAGTGAGAGAGAGAGAGAGAAAGAGAAGCTGTGAGAGTAAGAGAGAGAGAAAAAGAAGCTGTGAGTGAGAGAGAGAAAAAGAGAAGCTGTGAGTGAGAGAGAGAGAAGCTGTGTGTGAGAGAGAGAGAAGCTGTGTGTGTGAGAGAAAGAGAAGCTGTGAGTAAGAGGGAGAGAGAGAAGCTGTGAGATAGAGAGAGAGAGAGAAGCTGTGAGTGAGATAGAGAGAGAGAGAAGCTGTGAGGGAGAGAGAGAGAGAGAGAAGTTGTGAGTGAGTGAGAGAGAGAAAGAGAAGCTGTGAATGAGAGAGAGAGAGAAAGAGAAGCTGTGAGTGAGAGAGAGAGAGAAATAGAAGCTGTGAGAGGGAGAGAAGCTGTGAGTGAGAGAGAGAGGGAGAAAGAGAAGCTGTTTAGTGAGAGAGAGAAAGATAAGCTGTGAGTGAGAGAGAGAAGCTGATAGTGAGAGAGAGATAGAAAGACAAGCTGTGAGTGAGAGAGAGAGAGAGAAGCTGTGAGTGAGAGTGAGAGAAAGAGAAGCTGTGAGTGAGAGAGAGAGAAATAGAGAAGATGTGAGTGTGAGAGAGATAGAAAGAGAAGCTGTGATTAAGAAAGAGAGAGAAGCTGTGAGTGAGAGAGAGAGAAGCTGTGTGAGAGAGAGAAAGAGAAGCTGTGAGTGAGAGAGAGAGAAAGAGAAGATGTGAGTGAGAGAGAGAAATAGAAGCTGTGAGTGAGATAGAGAGAGAGAGAGAAAGAGAAGCTGTGAGTGAGAGAGTGAGAGAGAAGCTGTGAGTGAGTGAGAGAGAAAGAGAAGCTGTGAGTGAGAGAGAGAGAGAGAAGCTATGAGCGAGAGAGATATAAAGAGAAGCTGTGAGTGAGAGAGAGAGAGAGAGAAGCAGTGAGAGAGAGAGAGAGAAAGAAAGAGGCTATGAGTGAGAGAGAGAGAAAGAGAAGGTGTGAGCGAGAGAGAGAGAAGCTGTGTGTGTGAGAGAGAAGCTGTGTGAGAGACAGAGAGAAAGATAAGCTGTGAGTGAGAGAGAGAGAAGCTGAGTGAGAGAGAGAGGGAGAAAGAGAAGCTGTGAGTGAGAGAGAGAAAGATAAGCTGAGAGTGAGCGAGAGAGAGAATGAGAATATGTGAGTGAGAGAGAGAGAGAAAGAGAATCTGTGAGTGAGAGAGAGAGAAAAAGAGGAGCTGTGAGTGTGAGAGAGTGAGAGAAAGAGAAGCTGTGAATGAGAAAGAGAGAGAGAAAGAGAAGCTGTGAGAGTAAGAGAGAGAGAAAGAGAAGCTGTGAGTGAGAGAGAGAAAAAGAGAAGCTGTGAGTGAGATAGAGAGAGTGAGAAAAAGAGCTGTGAGTGAGAGATAGAGAATGAGAAGCTGTGAGTGAGAGAGAGAGAAAAAGAGAATGTGTAAGAGAGAGAGAAAGAGAAGCTATGAGTGAGAGAGAGAGAGAGAGAGAGAAGCTGTGAGTGAGAGAGAGAGAGAAAGAGAAGTTGTGAGTGAATGAGAGAGAAAGAGAAGCTGTGAGTGAGAGAGAGAGAGAGAAATGAAGTTGTGAGTGAAATAGAGAGAGAAAGAGAAGCTGTGAGTGAGTGAGAGAGAGAGAAGCTGTGAGAGAGTGAGAGAGAGAGAAGCTGTGAGTGAGAGAGGGAGAGAAAGAAAGAGAAGCTGTGAGTGAGAGAGAGAGAGAGAAGCTGTGAGTGAGAGATATATAAAGAGAAGCTGTGAGTGAGAGAGAGAGAGAGAGAGGCAGTGAGAGAGAGAGAGAGAGAAGCTGTGAGTGAGAGAGAGAGAAAGAAAGAAAGAGAAGCTGTGAGTGAGAGAGAGAGAGAGAAAGAGAAGCTGTGAGTGAGAGAGATAAAGAGAAGCTGTGAGATAGAGAGAGACAGAGAAAGAGAAGCTGTGAGTGAGAGAGAGAGAAAGAGAATCTGTGAGTGAGAGAGAGAGAAAGAAAGAGAAGCTGTGAGTGAGAGAGAGAGAGAGAAAGATAAGGTGTGAGTGAGAGAGAGAGAGAAGCTGTGTGAGAGAGAGAAGCTGTGTGTGTGAGAGAGAAAGAGAAGCTGTGAGTGAGGGAGAAAGAGAAAGAGAAGCTGTGTGTGAGAGAGAGAGAGAAAGAAAGAGAAGCTGTGAGTGAGAGATAGAGAAAGAGAAGTTGTGAGTGAGAGAGAGAGAAAGAGAAGCTGTGAGTGAGAGAGAGAGAGAAAAATTGAATCTGTGAGTGAGAGAGAGAGAAGCTGTGAGTGAGAGAGAGAGAGAAAGAGAAGCTGTGGGTGAGAGAGAGAGAAAGAAGCTGTGAGTGAGAGAGAGAGACAGAGAGAGAAAGAGAAGGTGTGAGTGAGAGAGTGAGAGAGAGAAAGAGAAGCTGTGAGTGAGAGAGAGAGAAAGAGAAGCTGTGAGTGAGAGAGAGAGAAGCTGTGAGTGAGAGAGAGAGAAAGTGAAGCTGTGTGTGAGAGAGAGAGAAGCTGTGAGTGAAGAGAGAGTGAGAAAGAGAAGCTGTGAGAGAGAGAGAGAGAAAGAGAAGCTGTGAGTGAGTGAGAGAGAGATATAGAGAAGCTGTGAGTGAGAGAGAGAGAAGCTATGAGTGAGTGAGAGAGAAAGAAGCTGTGAGTGAGAGAGAGAGAGAAGCTGTGAGTGACAGAGAGAGAGAACGAGAAGCTGTGAGTGAGAGAGAGAGAGAAGCAGTGAGAGAGAGAGAGAGAGAAGCTGTGAGTGAGAGAGAGAGAAAGAAAGAAAGAGAAGCTGTGAGTGAGAGAGAAATAGAGAAAGAGAAGCTGTGAGTGAGAGAGATAAAGAGAAGCTGTGAGATAGAGAGAGACAGAGAAAGAGAAGCTGTGAGTGAGAGAGAGAGAAAGAGAATCTGTGAGTGAGAGAGAGAGAAAGAAAGAGAAGCTGTGAGTGAGAGAGAGAGAGAGAAAGATAAGGTGTGAGTGAGAGAGAGAGAGAAGCTGTGTGAGAGAGAGAAGCTGTGTGTGTGTGAGAGAGAAAGAGAAGCTGTGAGTGAGGGAGAAAGAGAAAGAGAAGCTGTGTGTGTGAGAGAGAAAGAAAGAGAAGCTGTGAGTGAGAGAAAGAGAAAGAGAAGTTGTGAGTGAGAGAGAGAGAGAAAGAGAAGGTGTGAGTGAGAGAGAGAGAGAAAAATTGAATCTGTGAGTGAGAGAGAGAGAAGCTGTGAGTGAGAGAGAGAGAAAGAAGCTGTGAGTGAGAGAGAGAGACAGAGAGAGAAAGAGAAGGTGTGAGTGCGAGAGTGAGAGAGAGAAAGAGAACCTGTGAGTGAGAGAGAGAGAAAGAGAAGCTGTGAGTGAGAGAGAGAGAAGCTGTGAGTGAGAGAGAGAGAAAGTGAAGCTGTGTGAGAGAGAGAGAGAAGCTGTGAGTGAAGAGAGAGTGAGAAAGA
Organism: Bradypodion ventrale; assembly: GCA_035047345.1. Taxonomy (NCBI): domain Eukaryota; kingdom Metazoa; phylum Chordata; class Lepidosauria; order Squamata; family Chamaeleonidae; genus Bradypodion; species Bradypodion ventrale. The sequence goes on along the minus strand of JAWDJE010000018.1, from coordinate 5,746,961 downwards.
GAAGCTGTGAGAGAGAGAGAGAGAAAGAGAAGCTGTGAGTGAGTGAGAGAGAGATATAGAGAAGCTGTGAGTGAGAGAGAGAGAAGCTATGAGTGAGTGAGAGAGAAAGAAGCTGTGAGTGAGAGAGAGAGAGAAGCTGTGAGTGACAGAGAGAGAGAAAGAGAAGCTATGAGTGAGAGAGAGATACAGAGAAGCTGTGAGATAGAGGGAGACAGAGAAAGAGAAGCTGTGAGTGAGAGAGAGAGAGAGAGAAGCTGTGAGTGAGAGAGAGAGAAAGAGAAAGAGAAGATGTGAGTGAGAGAGAGAGGAAGAGAAAGAGAAGATGTGAGTGAGAGAGAGAGAAAGAGAAGATGTGAGTGAGTGAGAGAGGGAGAGAAAGAGAAGCTGTGAGTGAGAGAAAGAGAAAGAGAAGCTGTGAGTGTGTGTGTGAGAGAAAGAGAAGCTATGAGTGCAAGAGAGAGAGAGAGAGAGAGAGAAGCTGTGAGTAAGAGGGAGGGAGAGAAGCTGTGAGTTATAGAGAGAGAGAAGCTGTGAGTGAGTGAGAGAGATAAAGAGAAGCTGTGAGTTATAGAGAGAAAAATAGAAGCTGTGAGAGAGAGAGAGAGAGAGAAGCTGAGAGTGAGAGAGAGAGAGAGAAAGAGAAGCTGTTAATGAGAGAGAGAAAGAGAAGCTGTGAGTGAGAGAGAGAGAAAGAGAAGCTGTGAGTGGGAGAGAGAGAGAGAGAAAGAGAAGCTGTGAGTGAGAGAGAGAGAGAAAGAGAAGATGTTAGTGAGAGAGTGAGAGAGTGAAAGAGAAGCTGTGAGTGAGAGAGAGAGAGAAAGAGCTGAGAGTGAGAGAGAGAGAAAGAGAAGCTATGAGTGAGAGAGAGAGAAAGAGAAGGTGTGAGTGAGAGAGAGAGAGAGAGAAGCTGTGTGTGTGAGAGAGAAAGAGAAGCTGTGAGTGAGTGAGTGAGAAAGAGAAGCTGTGAGTGGGAGAGAGAGAGAGAAAGAGAAGCTGTGAGTGAGAGAGAGAGAGAGAGAAGCTGTGAGATAGAGAGAGAGAGAGAAGCTGTGAGTGAGTGAGAGAGAGAGAAAGAGAAGTTGTGAGTGAGATAGAGAGAGAGAAGCTGTGAGGGAGAAAGAGAGAGAGAGAAGTTGTGAGTGAGTGAGAGAGAGGAGAGAAGCTGTGAGTGAGAGAGAGAGAGAAAGAGAAGGTGATAGAGAGAGAGAAAGAGAAGCTGTGAATGAGAGAGAGAGAGAAAGAGAAGCTGTGAGTGAGAGAGAAGAGAGAAAGAGAAGCTGTGAGTGGGGAAGAGAGAGAGAGAGAAAGAGAAGCTGTGAGTGAGAGAGAGAAAGAGAAAGAGAAGCTGTGAGTAAGAGAGAGAAAGAGAAGCTGTGAGTGAGAGAGAGAGAGAGAGAAAGAGAAGCTGTGAGTGAGAGAGAGAGAGAAAGAGAAGTTGTGAGTGAGAGAGAGAGAATGAGAAGGTGTGAGTGAGTGAGAGAGAGAAGCTGTGTGAGAGAGAGAGAAGCTGTGTGTGTGAGAGTGAGAAAGAGAAGCTGTGAGTGAGAGAGAGAGAGAAAGAGAAGCTGTGAGAGGGAGAGAAGCTGTGAGTGAGAGAGAGAGGGAGAAAGAGAAGCTGTGAGTGAGAGAGAGAAAGATAAGCTGTGAGTGAGAGAGAGAGAAGCTGATAGTGAGAGAGAGATAGAAAGACAAGCTGTGAGTGAGTGAGAGAGAGAGAGAGAAGCTGTGAGTGAGAGTGAGAGAAAGAGAAGCTGTGAGTGAGTGAGAGAGAAAAAGAGAAGCTGTGAGTGTGAGAGAGATAGAAAGAGAAGCTGTGATTAAGAGAGAGAGAGAAGCTGTGAGTGAGAGAGAGAGAAGCTGTGTGAGAGAGAGAAAGAGAAGCTGTGAGTGAGAGAGAGAGAAAGAGAAGATGTGAGTGAGAGAGAGAGAAATAGAAGCTGTGAGTGAGATAGAGAGAGAGAAAGAGAAGCTGTGAGTGAGAGAGTGATAGAAGCTGTGAGTGAGTGAGAGAGAAAGAGAAGCTGTGAGTGTGTGTGAGAGAGAAAGAGAAGCTGTGATTAAGAGAGAGAGAAGCTGTGAGTGAGAGAGAGAGAAGCTGTGTGAGAGAGAGAAAGAGAAGCTGTCAGTGTGAGAGAGAGAAAGAGAAGCTGTGAGTGAGAGAGAGAGAGAAAGAGAAGCTGTGAGTAAGAGAAAGAGAGAGAAAGAGAAGCTGTGAGTGAGAGAGATAGAAAGAGAAGCTGTGAGTGAGAGAGAGAGAGAAAGAGAAGCTATGAGTGTGAGAGAGAGAGAGAGAAAGAAAAGCTGTTAGTAAGAGGCAGTGAGAGAAGCTGTGAGTGAGAGAGAGAGAAGCTGTGAGTGAGTGAGAGAGAGAGAAAGAGAAGCTGTGAGTGAGATAGATAGAGAGAGAGAAGTTGTGAGTGAGTGAGAGAGAGGAGAGAAGCTGTGAGTGAGAGAGAGAAAGAAAGAGAAGCTGAGAGTGAGAGAGAGAGAGAAACAGAAGCTGTGAATGAGAGAGAGAGAGAAAGAGAAGCTGTGTGAGGGAGAGAGAAGCTATGAGAGTGAGAGAGAAAGAAAAGCTTTGAGAGAGAGAGACAGAAGCTGTGAGTGAGAGAGAGAGAGAGAAAGAGAAGCTGTGAGTGAGAGAGAGAGGGAAAGAGAAGCTGTGAGTGAGAGAGAGAGAAAGAGAAGCTGTGAGTGAGAGAGTGAGAGAAAGAGAAGCTATGAGTGCAAGAGAGAGAGAGAGAAGCTGTGAGTAAGAGGGAGAGAGAGAAGCTGTGAGTGAGAGAGAGAGTAGCTGTGAGTGGGTGAGAGAGAGAGAAAGAGAAGCTGTGAGTGAGAGAGAGAGACAGAAAGAAAGAGAAGATTTGAGTAGGAGAGAGAGAGAAAGAGAAGCTGTGAGTGAGAGAGAGAGATAAAGAGAAGCTGTGAGTTAGAGAGACAGAAAGAGAAGGTGTGAGTGAGAGAGAGAGAAGCTGTGAGAGAGAGAGAGAAAGAGAAGCTGTGAGTGAGTGAGAGAGAGAAAGAGAAGCTGTGAGTGAGAGAGAGAGAGAGAAAGAGCTGTGAGTGAGAAAGAGAGAGAAGCTGTGAGTCAGAGAGAGAGAGAGAGAATCTGTGAGTCAGAGAGAGAGAGAGAGAAGCTGTGAGTGAGACAGAGAGAGAGAGAGAAAGGGAAGCTGTGAGTGAGAGAGAGAGAAAGAAAGAGAAGCTGTGAGTGAGAGAGAGAGAAGCTGTCAGTGAGAGAGAGAGGGAGAAAGAGAAGCTGTGTGTGAGAGAGAGAGAGAAGCTGTGAGTGACAGAGAGAGAAGCTGTGAGTGACAGAGAGAGAAAGAGAAGCTGTGAGTGACTGAGAGAGAGAGAAAGAGAAGCTGTGAGTGACAGAGAGAGAAAGAGAATCTGTGAGTGAGAGAGAGAGAGAAGCTGTGAGAGAGAGAAAGAGAAGCTGTGAGTGAGAGAGAGAGTAAGAGAAGCTGTGAGTGAGAGAGAGATAGAAAGAGAAGCTGTGAGTGAGAGATAGAGAGAGAGAAGCTGTGAGTGAGAGTTAGAGAAAGAGAAGCTGTGAGTGAGAGAGAGAAATAGAAGCTGTGAGTGTGAGAGAGATAGAAAGAGAAGCTGTGATTAATAGAGAGAGAGAAGCTGTGAGTGAGAGAGAGAGAAGCTGTGTGAGAGAGAGAAAGAGTAGCTGTGAGTGAGATAGGGAGATAGAAAGAGAAGCTGTGAGTGAGAGAGTGAGAGAGATGCTGTGAGTGAGTGAGAGAGGAAGAGAAGCTGTGAGTGTGTGTGAGAGAGAAAGAGAAGCTGTGATTAAGAGAGAGAGAGAGAGAGGAGCTGTGAATGAGAGTGAGAGACGCTGTGTGTGAGAGAGAAAGAGAAGCTGTGAGTGAGAGAGAGAGAAAGAAAAGCGGTGAGTGAGAGAGAGAAAGACAAGCTGTGAGTGAGAGAGAGAGAGAAAGAGAAGCAATGAGTGAGAAAGAGAGAGAGAGAAGCTGTGAGTGAGAGAGAGAGAGAAAGAGAAGCTGTGAGTTAGAGAGAGACAGAGAAATAAAAGCTGTGAGAGAGAGAGAGAAAGAAAAGCTGTGAGAGAGAGAGAGGATGCTGTGAGTGATAGAGAGAGAAAGAGAAGATGTGAGTGAGAGAGAGAGGGAAAGAGAAGCAGTGAGTGAGAGAGAGAGAGAAAGAGAAGCTGTGAGTGAGAGAGATAGAAAGAGAAGCTGTGAATGAGAGAGAGAGAGAAAGAGAAGCTATGAGTGCGAGAGAGAGAGAGAGAAGCTATGAGCGAGAGAGATATAAAGAGAAGCTGTGAGTGAGAGAGAGAGAGAGAAAGAGAAGCTATGAGTGAGAGAGAGAGAAAGAAAAGGTGTGAGTGAGAGAGAGAGAAGCTGTGTGTGAGAGAGAGAAGCTGTGTGAGAGACAGAGAGAAAGAGAAGCTGTGAGTGAGAGAGAGAGAAGCTGAGTGAGAGAGAGAGGGAGAAAGAGAAGCTGTGAGTGAGAGAGAGAAAGATAAGCTGAGAGTGAGAGAGAAAGAGAATGAGAATCTGTGAGTGAGAGAGAGAGAGAAAGAGAATCTGTGAGTGAGAGAGAGAGTAAAAGAGGAGCTGTGAGTGGGAGAGTGAGAGAAAGAGAAGCTGTGAATGAGAGAGAGAGAGAGAGAGAAAGAGAAGCTGTGAGTGAGAGAGAGAAAAAGAGAAGCTGTGAGTGAGATAGAGAGAGTGAGAAAAAGAGCTGTGAGTGAGAGATAGAGAATGAGAAGCTGTGAGTGAGAGAGAGAGAGAGAAAAAGAGAATGTGTAAGAGAGAGAGAAAGAGAAGCTATGAGTGAGAGAGAGAGAGAGAAAGAGAAGCTGTGAGTGAGAGAGAGAGATAGAGAAGCTGTGAGTGAGAGAGAGAGAAAGAGAAGCTGTGAGTGACTGAGAGAGAGAGAAAGAGAAGCTGTGAGTGACAGAGAGAGAAAGAGAATCTGTGAGTGAGAGAGAGAGAGAAGCTGTGAGAGAGAGAAAGAGAAGCTGTGAGTGAGAGAGAGAGTAAGAGAAGCTGTGAGTGAGAGAGAGATAGAAAGAGAAGCTGTGAGTGAGAGATAGAGAGAGAGAAGCTGTGAGTGAGAGTTAGAGAAAGAGAAGCTGTGAGTGAGAGAGAGAAATAGAAGCTGTGAGTGTGAGAGAGATAGAAAGAGAAGCTGTGATTAATAGAGAGAGAGAAGCTGTGAGTGAGAGAGAGAGAAGCTGTGTGAGAGAGAGAAAGAGTAGCTGTGAGTGAGATAGGGAGATAGAAAGAGAAGCTGTGAGTGAGAGAGTGAGAGAGATGCTGTGAGTGAGTGAGAGAGGAAGAGAAGCTGTGAGTGTGTGTGAGAGAGAAAGAGAAGCTGTGATTAAGAGAGAGAGAGAGAGAGGAGCTGTGAATGAGAGTGAGAGACGCTGTGTGTGAGAGAGAAAGAGAAGCTGTGAGTGAGAGAGAGAGAAAGAAAAGCAGTGAGTGAGAGAGAGAAAGACAAGCTGTGAGTGAGAGAGAGAGAGAAAGAGAAGCAATGAGTGAGAAAGAGAGAGAGAGAAGCTGTGAGTGAGAGAGAGAGAGAAAGAGAAGCTGTGAGTTAGAGAGAGACAGAGAAAGAAAAGCTGTGAGAGAGAGAGAGAAAGAAAAGCTGTGAGAGAGAGAGAGGATGCTGTGAGTGATAGAGAGAGAAATAGAAGCTGTGAGTGAGATAGAGAGAGAGAAAGAGAAGCTGTGAGTGAGAGAGTGATAGAAGCTGTGAGTGAGTGAGAGAGAAAGAGAAGCTGTGAGTGTGTGTGAGAGAGAAAGAGAAGCTGTGATTAAGAGAGAGAGAAGCTGTGAGTAAGAGAGAGAGAAGCTGTGTGAGAGAGAGAAAGAGAAGCTGTCAGTGTGAGAGAGAGAAAGAGAAGCTGTGAGTGAGAGAGAGAGAGAAAGAGAAGCTGTGAGTAAGAGAAAGAGAGAGAAAGAGAAGCTGTGAGTGAGAGAGATAGAAAGAGAAGCTGTGAGTGAGAGAGAGAGAGAAAGAGAAGCTATGAGTGTGAGAGAGAGAGAGAGAAAGAAAAGCTGTTAGTAAGAGGCAGTGAGAGAAGCTGTGAGTGAGAGAGAGAGAAGCTGTGAGTGAGTGAGAGAGAGAGAAAGAGAAGCTGTGAGTGAGATAGATAGAGAGAGAGAAGTTGTGAGTGAGTGAGAGAGAGGAGAGAAGCTGTGAGTGAGAGAGAGAAAGAAAGAGAAGCTGAGAGTGAGAGAGAGAGAGAAAGAGAAGCTGTGAATGAGAGAGAGAGAGAAAGAGAAGCTGTGTGAGGGAGAGAGAAGCTATGAGAGTGAGAGAGAAAGAAAAGCTTTGAGAGAGAGAGACAGAAGCTGTGAGTGAGAGAGAGAGAGAGAAAGAGAAGCTGTGAGTGAGAGAGAGAGGGAAAGAGAAGCTGTGAGTGAGAGAGAGAGAAAGAGAAGCTGTGAGTGAGAGAGTGAGAGAAAGAGAAGCTATGAGTGCAAGAGAGAGAGAGAGAAGTTGTGAGTAAGAGGGAGAGAGAGAAGCTGTGAGTTAGAGAGAGATTAGCTGTGAGTGGGTGAGAGAGAGAGAAAGAGAAGCTGTGAGTGAGAGAGAGAGACAGAAAGAAAGAGAAGATTTGAGTAGGAGAGAGAGAGAAAGAGAAGCTGTGAGTGAGAGAGAGAGATAAAGAGAAGCTGTGAGTTAGAGAGACAGAAAGAGAAGGTGTGAGTGAGAGAGAGAGAAGCTGTGAGAGAGAGAGAAAGAGAAGCTGTGAGTGAGTGAGAGAGAGAAAGAGAAGCTGTGAGTGAGAGAGAGAGAGAGAAAGAGCTGTGAGTGAGAAAGAGAGAGAAGCTGTGAGTCAGAGAGAGAGAGAGAGAATCTGTGAGTCAGAGAGAGAGAGAGAGAAGCTGTGAGTGAGACAGAGAGAGAGAGAGAAAGGGAAGCTGTGAGTGAGAGAGAGAGAAAGAAAGAGAAGCTGTGAGTGAGAGAGAGAGAAGCTGTCAGTGAGAGAGAGAGGGAGAAAGAGAAGCTGTGTGTGTGAGAGAGAGAGAAGCTGTGAGTGACAGAGAGAGAAGCTGTGAGTGACAGAGAGAGAAAGAGAAGCTGTGAGTGACTGAGAGAGAGAGAAAGAGAAGCTGTGAGTGACAGAGAGAGAAAGAGAATCTGTGAGTGAGAGAGAGAGAGAAGCTGTGAGAGAGAGAAAGAGAAGCTGTGAGTGAGAGAGAGAGTAAGAGAAGCTGTGAGTGAGAGAGAGATAGAAAGAGAAGCTGTGAGTGAGAGATAGAGAGAGAGAAGCTGTGAGTGAGAGTTAGAGAAAGAGAAGCTGTGAGTGAGAGAGAGAAATAGAAGCTGTGAGTGTGAGAGAGATAGAAAGAGAAGCTGTGATTAATAGAGAGAGAGAAGCTGTGAGTGAGAGAGAGAGAAGCTGTGTGAGAGAGAGAAAGAGTAGCTGTGAGTGAGATAGGGAGATAGAAAGAGAAGCTGTGAGTGAGAGAGTGAGAGAGATGCTGTGAGTGAGTGAGAGAGGAAGAGAAGCTGTGAGTGTGTGTGAGAGAGAAAGAGAAGCTGTGATTAAGAGAGAGAGAGAGAGAGGAGCTGTGAATGAGAGTGAGAGACGCTGTGTGTGAGAGAGAAAGAGAAGCTGTGAGTGAGAGAGAGAGAAAGAAAAGCGGTGAGTGAGAGAGAGAAAGACAAGCTGTGAGTGAGAGAGAGAGAGAAAGAGAAGCAATGAGTGAGAAAGAGAGAGAGAGAAGCTGTGAGTGAGAGAGAGAGAGAAAGAGAAGCTGTGAGTTAGAGAGAGACAGAGAAATAAAAGCTGTGAGAGAGAGAGAGAAAGAAAAGCTGTGAGAGAGAGAGAGGATGCTGTGAGTGATCGAGAGAGAAAGAGAAGATGTGAGTGAGAGAGAGAGGGAAAGAGAAGCAGTGAGTGAGAGAGAGAGAGAAAGAGAAGCTGTGAGTGAGAGAGATAGAAAGAGAAGCTGTGAATGAGAGAGAGAGAGAAAGAGAAGCTATGAGTGCGAGAGAGAGAGAGAAGCTATGAGCGAGAGAGATATAAAGAGAAGCTGTGAGTGAGAGAGAGAGAGAGAAAGAGAAGCTATGAGTGAGAGAGAGAGAAAGAAAAGGTGTGAGTGAGAGAGAGAGAAGCTGTGTGTGAGAGAGAGAAGCTGTGTGAGAGACAGAGAGAAAGAGAAGCTGTGAGTGAGAGAGAGAGAAGCTGAGTGAGAGAGAGAGGGAGAAAGAGAAGCTGTGAGTGAGAGAGAGAAAGATAAGCTGAGAGTGAGAGAGAAAGAGAATGAGAATCTGTGAGTGAGAGAGAGAGAGAAAGAGAATCTGTGAGTGAGAGAGAGAGTAAAAGAGGAGCTGTGAGTGGGAGAGTGAGAGAAAGAGAAGCTGTGAATGAGAGAGAGAGAGAGAGAGAAAGAGAAGCTGTGAGTGAGAGAGAGAAAAAGAGAAGCTGTGAGTGAGATAGAGAGAGTGAGAAAAAGAGCTGTGAGTGAGAGATAGAGAATGAGAAGCTGTGAGTGAGAGAGAGAGAGAGAAAAAGAGAATGTGTAAGAGAGAGAGAAAGAGAAGCTATGAGTGAGAGAGAGAGAGAGAAAGAGAAGCTGTGAGTGAGAGAGAGAGATAGAGAAGCTGTGAGTGAGAGAGAGAGAAAGAGAAGCTGTGAGTGTGTGAGAGAGAGAAATGAAGTTGTGAGTGAGATAGAGAGAGAAAGAGAAGCTGTGAGTGAGTGAGAGAGAGAGAAGCTGTGAGAGAGTGAGAGAGAGAGAAGCTGTGAGTGAGAGAGAGAGAGAAAGAAAGAGAAGCTGTGAGTGAGAGAGAGAGAGAAGCTGTGAGCGAGAGAGATATAAAGAGAAGCTGTGAGTGAGAGAGAGAGAGAGAAGCAGTGAGAGAGAGAGAGAGAAAGAGAAGCTGTGAGTGAGAGAGAGAGAAAGAAAGAAAGAGAAGCTGTGAGTGAGAGAGAGAGAGAAAGAGAAGCTGTGAGTGAGAGAGATAAAGAGAAGCTGTGAGATAGAGAGAGACAGAGAAAGAGAAGCTGTGAGTGAGAGAGACAGAAAGAGAATCTGTGAGTGAGAGAGAAAGAAAGAAAGAGAAGCTGTGAGTGAGAGAGAGAGAAAGATAAGGTGTCAGTGTGAGAGAGAGAGAGAAGCTGTGAGAGAGAGAGAAGCTGTGTGTGTGTGAGAGAGAAAGTGAAGCTGTGAGTGAGGGAGAAAGAGAAAGAGAAGCTGTGTGTGAGAGAGAGAGAGAGAAAGTAAGAGAAGCTGTGAGTGAGAGATAGAGAAAGAGAAAGAGAAGATGTGAGTGAGAGAGAGAGAAAGAGAAGATGTGAGTGTGTGAGAGAGGGAGAGAAAGAGATGCTGTGAGTGAGAGAGAGAGAAAGAGAAGCTGTGAGTGACAGAGAGAGAAGCTGTGAGTGACAGAGAGAGAAAGAGAAGCTGTGAGTGAGAGAGAGAGAAAGAGAAGATGTGAGTGAGAGAGAGAGAAATAGAAGCTGTGAGTGAGATAGAGAGAGAGAAAGAGAAGCTGTGAGTGAGAGAGTGATAGAAGCTGTGAGTGAGTGAGAGAGAAAGAGAAGCTGTGAGTGTGTGTGAGAGAGAAAGAGAAGCTGTGATTAAGAGAGAGAGAAGCTGTGAGTGAGAGAGAGAGAAGCTGTGTGAGAGAGAGAAAGAGAAGCTGTCAGTGTGAGAGAGAGAAAGAGAAGCTGTGAGTGAGAGAGAGAGAGAAAGAGAAGCTGTGAGTAAGAGAAAGAGAGAGAAAGAGAAGCTGTGAGTGAGAGAGATAGAAAGAGAAGCTGTGAGTGAGAGAGAGAGAGAAAGAGAAGCTATGAGTGTGAGAGAGAGAGAGAGAAAGAAAAGCTGTTAGTAAGAGGCAGTGAGAGAAGCTGTGAGTGAGAGAGAGAGAAGCTGTGAGTGAGTGAGAGAGAGAGAAAGAGAAGCTGTGAGTGAGATAGATAGAGAGAGAGAAGTTGTGAGTGAGTGAGAGAGAGGAGAGAAGCTGTGAGTGAGAGAGAGAAAGAAAGAGAAGCTGAGAGTGAGAGAGAGAGAGAAACAGAAGCTGTGAATGAGAGAGAGAGAGAAAGAGAAGCTGTGTGAGGGAGAGAGAAGCTATGAGAGTGAGAGAGAAAGAAAAGCTTTGAGAGAGAGAGACAGAAGCTGTGAGTGAGAGAGAGAGAGAGAAAGAGAAGCTGTGAGTGAGAGAGAGAGGGAAAGAGAAGCTGTGAGTGAGAGAGAGAGAAAGAGAAGCTGTGAGTGAGAGAGTGAGAGAAAGAGAAGCTATGAGTGCAAGAGAGAGAGAGAGAAGCTGTGAGTAAGAGGGAGAGAGAGAAGCTGTGAGTGAGAGAGAGAGTAGCTGTGAGTGGGTGAGAGAGAGAGAAAGAGAAGCTGTGAGTGAGAGAGAGAGACAGAAAGAAAGAGAAGATTTGAGTAGGAGAGAGAGAGAAAGAGAAGCTGTGAGTGAGAGAGAGAGATAAAGAGAAGCTGTGAGTTAGAGAGACAGAAAGAGAAGGTGTGAGTGAGAGAGAGAGAAGCTGTGAGAGAGAGAGAGAAAGAGAAGCTGTGAGTGAGTGAGAGAGAGAAAGAGAAGCTGTGAGTGAGAGAGAGAGAGAGAAAGAGCTGTGAGTGAGAAAGAGAGAGAAGCTGTGAGTCAGAGAGAGAGAGAGAGAATCTGTGAGTCAGAGAGAGAGAGAGAGAAGCTGTGAGTGAGACAGAGAGAGAGAGAGAAAGGGAAGCTGTGAGTGAGAGAGAGAGAAAGAAAGAGAAGCTGTGAGTGAGAGAGAGAGAAGCTGTCAGTGAGAGAGAGAGGGAGAAAGAGAAGCTGTGTGTGAGAGAGAGAGAGAAGCTGTGAGTGACAGAGAGAGAAGCTGTGAGTGACAGAGAGAGAAAGAGAAGCTGTGAGTGACTGAGAGAGAGAGAAAGAGAAGCTGTGAGTGACAGAGAGAGAAAGAGAATCTGTGAGTGAGAGAGAGAGAGAAGCTGTGAGAGAGAGAAAGAGAAGCTGTGAGTGAGAGAGAGAGTAAGAGAAGCTGTGAGTGAGAGAGAGATAGAAAGAGAAGCTGTGAGTGAGAGATAGAGAGAGAGAAGCTGTGAGTGAGAGTTAGAGAAAGAGAAGCTGTGAGTGAGAGAGAGAAATAGAAGCTGTGAGTGTGAGAGAGATAGAAAGAGAAGCTGTGATTAATAGAGAGAGAGAAGCTGTGAGTGAGAGAGAGAGAAGCTGTGTGAGAGAGAGAAAGAGTAGCTGTGAGTGAGATAGGGAGATAGAAAGAGAAGCTGTGAGTGAGAGAGTGAGAGAGATGCTGTGAGTGAGTGAGAGAGGAAGAGAAGCTGTGAGTGTGTGTGAGAGAGAAAGAGAAGCTGTGATTAAGAGAGAGAGAGAGAGAGGAGCTGTGAATGAGAGTGAGAGACGCTGTGTGTGAGAGAGAAAGAGAAGCTGTGAGTGAGAGAGAGAGAAAGAAAAGCGGTGAGTGAGAGAGAGAAAGACAAGCTGTGAGTGAGAGAGAGAGAGAAAGAGAAGCAATGAGTGAGAAAGAGAGAGAGAGAAGCTGTGAGTGAGAGAGAGAGAGAAAGAGAAGCTGTGAGTTAGAGAGAGACAGAGAAATAAAAGCTGTGAGAGAGAGAGAGAAAGAAAAGCTGTGAGAGAGAGAGAGGATGCTGTGAGTGATAGAGAGAGAAAGAGAAGATGTGAGTGAGAGAGAGAGGGAAAGAGAAGCAGTGAGTGAGAGAGAGAGAGAAAGAGAAGCTGTGAGTGAGAGAGATAGAAAGAGAAGCTGTGAATGAGAGAGAGAGAGAAAGAGAAGCTATGAGTGCGAGAGAGAGAGAGAAGCTATGAGCGAGAGAGATATAAAGAGAAGCTGTGAGTGAGAGAGAGAGAGAGAAAGAGAAGCTATGAGTGAGAGAGAGAGAAAGAAAAGGTGTGAGTGAGAGAGAGAGAAGCTGTGTGTGAGAGAGAGAAGCTGTGTGAGAGACAGAGAGAAAGAGAAGCTGTGAGTGAGAGAGAGAGAAGCTGAGTGAGAGAGAGAGGGAGAAAGAGAAGCTGTGAGTGAGAGAGAGAAAGATAAGCTGAGAGTGAGAGAGAAAGAGAATGAGAATCTGTGAGTGAGAGAGAGAGAGAAAGAGAATCTGTGAGTGAGAGAGAGAGTAAAAGAGGAGCTGTGAGTGGGAGAGTGAGAGAAAGAGAAGCTGTGAATGAGAGAGAGAGAGAGAGAGAAAGAGAAGCTGTGAGTGAGAGAGAGAAAAAGAGAAGCTGTGAGTGAGATAGAGAGAGTGAGAAAAAGAGCTGTGAGTGAGAGATAGAGAATGAGAAGCTGTGAGTGAGAGAGAGAGAGAGAAAAAGAGAATGTGTAAGAGAGAGAGAAAGAGAAGCTATGAGTGAGAGAGAGAGAGAGAAAGAGAAGCTGTGAGTGAGAGAGAGAGATAGAGAAGCTGTGAGTGAGAGAGAGAGAAAGAGAAGCTGTGAGTGACTGAGAGAGAGAGAAAGAGAAGCTGTGAGTGACAGAGAGAGAAAGAGAATCTGTGAGTGAGAGAGAGAGAGAAGCTGTGAGAGAGAGAAAGAGAAGCTGTGAGTGAGAGAGAGAGTAAGAGAAGCTGTGAGTGAGAGAGAGATAGAAAGAGAAGCTGTGAGTGAGAGATAGAGAGAGAGAAGCTGTGAGTGAGAGTTAGAGAAAGAGAAGCTGTGAGTGAGAGAGAGAAATAGAAGCTGTGAGTGTGAGAGAGATAGAAAGAGAAGCTGTGATTAATAGAGAGAGAGAAGCTGTGAGTGAGAGAGAGAGAAGCTGTGTGAGAGAGAGAAAGAGTAGCTGTGAGTGAGATAGGGAGATAGAAAGAGAAGCTGTGAGTGAGAGAGTGAGAGAGATGCTGTGAGTGAGTGAGAGAGGAAGAGAAGCTGTGAGTGTGTGTGAGAGAGAAAGAGAAGCTGTGATTAAGAGAGAGAGAGAGAGAGGAGCTGTGAATGAGAGTGAGAGACGCTGTGTGTGAGAGAGAAAGAGAAGCTGTGAGTGAGAGAGAGAGAAAGAAAAGCAGTGAGTGAGAGAGAGAAAGACAAGCTGTGAGTGAGAGAGAGAGAGAAAGAGAAGCAATGAGTGAGAAAGAGAGAGAGAGAAGCTGTGAGTGAGAGAGAGAGAGAAAGAGAAGCTGTGAGTTAGAGAGAGACAGAGAAAGAAAAGCTGTGAGAGAGAGAGAGAAAGAAAAGCTGTGAGAGAGAGAGAGGATGCTGTGAGTGATAGAGAGAGAAATAGAAGCTGTGAGTGAGATAGAGAGAGAGAAAGAGAAGCTGTGAGTGAGAGAGTGATAGAAGCTGTGAGTGAGTGAGAGAGAAAGAGAAGCTGTGAGTGTGTGTGAGAGAGAAAGAGAAGCTGTGATTAAGAGAGAGAGAAGCTGTGAGTAAGAGAGAGAGAAGCTGTGTGAGAGAGAGAAAGAGAAGCTGTCAGTGTGAGAGAGAGAAAGAGAAGCTGTGAGTGAGAGAGAGAGAGAAAGAGAAGCTGTGAGTAAGAGAAAGAGAGAGAAAGAGAAGCTGTGAGTGAGAGAGATAGAAAGAGAAGCTGTGAGTGAGAGAGAGAGAGAAAGAGAAGCTATGAGTGTGAGAGAGAGAGAGAGAAAGAAAAGCTGTTAGTAAGAGGCAGTGAGAGAAGCTGTGAGTGAGAGAGAGAGAAGCTGTGAGTGAGTGAGAGAGAGAGAAAGAGAAGCTGTGAGTGAGATAGATAGAGAGAGAGAAGTTGTGAGTGAGTGAGAGAGAGGAGAGAAGCTGTGAGTGAGAGAGAGAAAGAAAGAGAAGCTGAGAGTGAGAGAGAGAGAGAAAGAGAAGCTGTGAATGAGAGAGAGAGAGAAAGAGAAGCTGTGTGAGGGAGAGAGAAGCTATGAGAGTGAGAGAGAAAGAAAAGCTTTGAGAGAGAGAGACAGAAGCTGTGAGTGAGAGAGAGAGAGAGAAAGAGAAGCTGTGAGTGAGAGAGAGAGGGAAAGAGAAGCTGTGAGTGAGAGAGAGAGAAAGAGAAGCTGTGAGTGAGAGAGTGAGAGAAAGAGAAGCTATGAGTGCAAGAGAGAGAGAGAGAAGTTGTGAGTAAGAGGGAGAGAGAGAAGCTGTGAGTTAGAGAGAGATTAGCTGTGAGTGGGTGAGAGAGAGAGAAAGAGAAGCTGTGAGTGAGAGAGAGAGACAGAAAGAAAGAGAAGATTTGAGTAGGAGAGAGAGAGAAAGAGAAGCTGTGAGTGAGAGAGAGAGATAAAGAGAAGCTGTGAGTTAGAGAGACAGAAAGAGAAGGTGTGAGTGAGAGAGAGAGAAGCTGTGAGAGAGAGAGAAAGAGAAGCTGTGAGTGAGTGAGAGAGAGAAAGAGAAGCTGTGAGTGAGAGAGAGAGAGAGAAAGAGCTGTGAGTGAGAAAGAGAGAGAAGCTGTGAGTCAGAGAGAGAGAGAGAGAATCTGTGAGTCAGAGAGAGAGAGAGAGAAGCTGTGAGTGAGACAGAGAGAGAGAGAGAAAGGGAAGCTGTGAGTGAGAGAGAGAGAAAGAAAGAGAAGCTGTGAGTGAGAGAGAGAGAAGCTGTCAGTGAGAGAGAGAGGGAGAAAGAGAAGCTGTGTGTGTGAGAGAGAGAGAAGCTGTGAGTGACAGAGAGAGAAGCTGTGAGTGACAGAGAGAGAAAGAGAAGCTGTGAGTGACTGAGAGAGAGAGAAAGAGAAGCTGTGAGTGACAGAGAGAGAAAGAGAATCTGTGAGTGAGAGAGAGAGAGAAGCTGTGAGAGAGAGAAAGAGAAGCTGTGAGTGAGAGAGAGAGTAAGAGAAGCTGTGAGTGAGAGAGAGATAGAAAGAGAAGCTGTGAGTGAGAGATAGAGAGAGAGAAGCTGTGAGTGAGAGTTAGAGAAAGAGAAGCTGTGAGTGAGAGAGAGAAATAGAAGCTGTGAGTGTGAGAGAGATAGAAAGAGAAGCTGTGATTAATAGAGAGAGAGAAGCTGTGAGTGAGAGAGAGAGAAGCTGTGTGAGAGAGAGAAAGAGTAGCTGTGAGTGAGATAGGGAGATAGAAAGAGAAGCTGTGAGTGAGAGAGTGAGAGAGATGCTGTGAGTGAGTGAGAGAGGAAGAGAAGCTGTGAGTGTGTGTGAGAGAGAAAGAGAAGCTGTGATTAAGAGAGAGAGAGAGAGAGGAGCTGTGAATGAGAGTGAGAGACGCTGTGTGTGAGAGAGAAAGAGAAGCTGTGAGTGAGAGAGAGAGAAAGAAAAGCGGTGAGTGAGAGAGAGAAAGACAAGCTGTGAGTGAGAGAGAGAGAGAAAGAGAAGCAATGAGTGAGAAAGAGAGAGAGAGAAGCTGTGAGTGAGAGAGAGAGAGAAAGAGAAGCTGTGAGTTAGAGAGAGACAGAGAAATAAAAGCTGTGAGAGAGAGAGAGAAAGAAAAGCTGTGAGAGAGAGAGAGGATGCTGTGAGTGATCGAGAGAGAAAGAGAAGATGTGAGTGAGAGAGAGAGGGAAAGAGAAGCAGTGAGTGAGAGAGAGAGAGAAAGAGAAGCTGTGAGTGAGAGAGATAGAAAGAGAAGCTGTGAATGAGAGAGAGAGAGAAAGAGAAGCTATGAGTGCGAGAGAGAGAGAGAAGCTATGAGCGAGAGAGATATAAAGAGAAGCTGTGAGTGAGAGAGAGAGAGAGAAAGAGAAGCTATGAGTGAGAGAGAGAGAAAGAAAAGGTGTGAGTGAGAGAGAGAGAAGCTGTGTGTGAGAGAGAGAAGCTGTGTGAGAGACAGAGAGAAAGAGAAGCTGTGAGTGAGAGAGAGAGAAGCTGAGTGAGAGAGAGAGGGAGAAAGAGAAGCTGTGAGTGAGAGAGAGAAAGATAAGCTGAGAGTGAGAGAGAAAGAGAATGAGAATCTGTGAGTGAGAGAGAGAGAGAAAGAGAATCTGTGAGTGAGAGAGAGAGTAAAAGAGGAGCTGTGAGTGGGAGAGTGAGAGAAAGAGAAGCTGTGAATGAGAGAGAGAGAGAGAGAGAAAGAGAAGCTGTGAGTGAGAGAGAGAAAAAGAGAAGCTGTGAGTGAGATAGAGAGAGTGAGAAAAAGAGCTGTGAGTGAGAGATAGAGAATGAGAAGCTGTGAGTGAGAGAGAGAGAGAGAAAAAGAGAATGTGTAAGAGAGAGAGAAAGAGAAGCTATGAGTGAGAGAGAGAGAGAGAAAGAGAAGCTGTGAGTGAGAGAGAGAGATAGAGAAGCTGTGAGTGAGAGAGAGAGAAAGAGAAGCTGTGAGTGTGTGAGAGAGAGAAATGAAGTTGTGAGTGAGATAGAGAGAGAAAGAGAAGCTGTGAGTGAGTGAGAGAGAGAGAAGCTGTGAGAGAGTGAGAGAGAGAGAAGCTGTGAGTGAGAGAGAGAGAGAAAGAAAGAGAAGCTGTGAGTGAGAGAGAGAGAGAAGCTGTGAGCGAGAGAGATATAAAGAGAAGCTGTGAGTGAGAGAGAGAGAGAGAAGCAGTGAGAGAGAGAGAGAGAAAGAGAAGCTGTGAGTGAGAGAGAGAGAAAGAAAGAAAGAGAAGCTGTGAGTGAGAGAGAGAGAGAAAGAGAAGCTGTGAGTGAGAGAGATAAAGAGAAGCTGTGAGATAGAGAGAGACAGAGAAAGAGAAGCTGTGAGTGAGAGAGACAGAAAGAGAATCTGTGAGTGAGAGAGAAAGAAAGAAAGAGAAGCTGTGAGTGAGAGAGAGAGAAAGATAAGGTGTCAGTGTGAGAGAGAGAGAGAAGCTGTGAGAGAGAGAGAAGCTGTGTGTGTGTGAGAGAGAAAGTGAAGCTGTGAGTGAGGGAGAAAGAGAAAGAGAAGCTGTGTGTGAGAGAGAGAGAGAGAAAGTAAGAGAAGCTGTGAGTGAGAGATAGAGAAAGAGAAAGAGAAGATGTGAGTGAGAGAGAGAGAAAGAGAAGATGTGAGTGTGTGAGAGAGGGAGAGAAAGAGATGCTGTGAGTGAGAGAGAGAGAAAGAGAAGCTGTGAGTGACAGAGAGAGAAGCTGTGAGTGACAGAGAGAGAAAGAGAAGCTGTGAGTGACTGAGAGAGAGAGAAAGAGAATCTGTGAGTGAGAGAGAGAAAGAAAGAGAAGCTGTGAGTGAGAGAGAGAGAGAGAAAGATAAGGTGTGAGTGAGAGAGAGAGAGAAGCTGTGTGAGAGAGAGAAGCTGTGTGTGTGTGAGAGAGAAAGAGAAGCTGTGTGTGTGAGAGAGAGAGAAAGAAAGAGAAGCTGTGAGTGAGAGATAGAGAAAGAGAAGTTGTGAGTGAGAGAGAGAGAAAGAGAAGCTGTGAGTGAGAGATAGAGAGAAAAATTGAATCTGTGAGTGAGAGAGAGAGAAGCTGTGAGTGAGAGAGAGAGAGAAAGAGAAGCTGTGGGTGAGAGAGAGAGAAAGAAGCTGTGAGTGAGAGAGAGAGACAGAGAGAGAAAGAGAAGGTGTGAGTGAGAGAGTGAGAGAGAGAAAGAGAAGCTGTGAGTGAGAGAGAGAGAGAAAGAGAAGCTGTGAGTGAGAGAGAGAGAAGCTGTGAGTGAGAGAGAGAGAAAGTGAAGCTGTGAGAGAGAGAGAGAAGCTGTGAGTGAAGAGAGAGTGAGAAAGAGAAGCTGTGAGAGAGAGAGAGAGAAAGAGAAGCTGTGAGTGACTGAGAGAGAGATATAGAGAAGCTGTGAGTGAGAGAGAGAGAAGCTATGAGTGCGTGAGAGAGAAAGAAGCTGTGAGTGAGAGAGAGAGAGAAGCTGTGAGTGACAGAGAGAGAGAAAGAGAAGCTGTGAGTGAGAGAGAGAGAGAAGCAGTGAGAGAGAGAGAGAGAAGCTGTGAGTGAGAGAGAGAGAAAGAAAGAAAGAGAAGCTGTGAGTGAGAGAGAGAGAGAAAGAGAAGCTGTGAGTGTGAGAGAGAGAAAGAGAATCTGTGAGTGAGAGAGAGAGAAAGAAAGAGAAGCTGTGAGTGAGAGAGAGAGAGAGAAAGATAAGGTGTGAGTGAGAGAGAGAGAGAAGCTGTGTGAGAGAGAGAAGCTGTGTGTATGTGAGAGAGAAAGAGAAGCTGTGAGTGAGGGAGAAAGAGAAAGAGAAGCTGTGTGTGTGAGAGAGAAAGAAAGAGAAGCTGTGAGTGAGAGATAGAGAAAGAGAAGTTGTGAGTGAGAGAGAGAGAGAAAGAGAAGCTGTGAGTGAGAGAGAGAGAGAAAAATTGAATCTGTGAGTGAGAGAGAGAGAAGCTGTGAGTGAGAGAGAGAGAGAAAGAGAAGCTGTGGGTGAGAGAGAGAGAAAGAAGCTGTGAGTGAGAGAGAGAGACAGAGAGAGAAAGAGAAGGTGTGAGTGAGAGAGTGAGAGAGAGAAAGAGAAGCTGTGTGAGAGAGAGAGAGAGAGAGAGAAGCTGTGAGTGAGAGAGAGAGAAGCTGTGAGTGAGTGAGAGAGAGAAGCAGTGAGAGAGAGAGAGAGAAGCTGTGAGTGAGAGAGAGAGAAAGAAAGAAAGAGAAGCTGTGAGTGAGAGAGAGAAAGAGAAGCTGTGAGTGAGAGAGAGAGAAAGAGAATCTGTGAGTGAGAGAGAGAGAAAGAAAGAGAAGCTGTGAGTGAGAGAGAGAGAGAGAAAGATAAGGTGTGAGTGAGAGAGAGAGAGAAGCTGTGTGAGAGAGAGAAGCTGTGTGTATGTGAGAGAGAAAGAGAAGCTGTGAGTGAGGGAGAAAGAGAAAGAGAAGCTGTGTGTGTGAGAGAGAAAGAAAGAGAAGCTGTGAGTGAGAGATAGAGAAAGAGAAGTTGTGAGTGAGAGAGAGAGAGAAAGAGAAGCTGTGAGTGAGTGAGAGAGAGAAAAATTGAATCTGTGAGTGAGAGAGAGAGAAGCTGTGAGTGAGAGAGAGAGAAAGAGAAGCTGTGGGTGAGAGAGAGAGAAAGAAGCTGTGAGTGAGAGAGAGAGACAGAGAGAGAAAGAGAAGGTGTGAGTTGAGAGAGTGAGAGAGAGAAAGAGAAGCTGTGAGAGAGAGAGAGAGAGAAAGAGAAGCTGTGAGTGAGAGAGAGAGAAGCTGTGAGTGAGAGAGAGAGAAAGTGAAGCTGTGTGAGAGAGAGAGAGAAGCTGTGAGTGAAGAGAGAGTGAGAAAGAGAAGCTGTGAGAGAGAGAGAGAGAAAGAGAATCTGTGAGTGAGATAGAGAGAGAGAAAGAGAAGCTGTGAGTGAGAGAGAGAGAGAAGCTGTGAGTGAGAGAGAGAGCAGCTGTGAGTGAGAGAGAGAGAAAGAAAAGCTGTGAATGAGAGAGAGGGAGAAAGAGAAGCTATGAGTGCGAGAGTGAGAGAGAGAAGCTATGAGCGAGAGAGATATAAAGAGAAGCTGTGAGTGAGAGAGAGAGAGAGAGAGAGAGAAGCAGTGAGAGAGAGAGAGAGAGAGAAAGAGAAGCTATGAGTGAGAGAGAGAGAAAGAGAAGGTGTGAGTGAGAGAGAGAGAAGCTGTGTGTGTGAGAGAGAAGCTGTGTGAGAGACAGAGAGAAAGAGAAGCTGTGAGTGAGAGAGAGAGAAGCTGAGTGAGAGAGAGAGGGAGAAAGAGAAGCTGTGAGTGAGAGAGAGAAAGATAAGCTGAGAGTGAGAGAGAGAGAGAATGAGAATCTGTGAGTGAGAGAGAGAGAGAAAGAGAATCTGTGAGTGAGAGAGAGAGAAAAAGAGGAGCTGTGAGTGTGAGAGAGTGAGAGAAAGAGAAGCTGTGAATGAGAGAGAGAGAGAGAGAGAAAGAGAAGCTGTGAGAGTAAGAGAGAGAGAAAGAGAAGCTGTGAGTGAGAGAGAGAAAAAGAGAAGCTGTGAGTGAGATAGAGAGAGTAAGAAAAAGAGCTGTGAGTGAGAGATAGAGAATGAGAAGCTGTGAGTGAGAGAGAGAGAAAAAGAGAATGTGTAAGAGAGAGAGAAAGAGAAGCTATGAGTGAGAGAGAGAGAGAAAGAGAAGCTGTGATTGAGAGAGAGAGAAAGAGAAGCTGTGAGTGAGAGAGAGAGAAAGAGAAGCTGTGAGTGAGAGAGAGAGAGAAATGAAGTTGTGAGTGAGATAGAGAGAGAAAGAGAAGCTGTGAGTGAGTGAGAGAGAGAGAAGCTGTGAGAGAGTGAGAGAGAGAGAAGCTGTGAGTGAGAGAGAGAGAGAAAGAAAGAGAAGCTGTGAGTGAGAGAGAGAGAGAGAGAAGCTGTGAGCGAGAGAGATATAAAGAGAAGCTGTGAGTGAGAGAGAGAGAGAGAGAAGCAGTGAGAGAGAGAGAGAAAGAGAAGCTGTGAGTGAGAGAGAGAGAAAGAAAGAAAGAGAAGCTGTGAGTGAGAGAGAGAGAGAAAGAGAAGCTGTGAGTGAGAGAGATAAAGAGAAGCTGTGAGATAGAGAGAGACAGAGAAAGAGAAGCTGTGAGTGAGAGAGACAGAAAGAGAATCTGTGAGTGAGAGAGAAAGAAAGAAAGAGAAGCTGTGAGTGAGAGAGAGAGAGAAAGATAAGGTGTGAGTGAGTGAGAGAGAGAGAAGCTGTGTGAGAGAGAGAAGCTGTGTGTGTGAGAGAGAGAAAGTGAAGCTGTGAGTGAGGGAGAAAGAGAAAGAGAAGCTGTGTTTGTGTGAGAGAGAGACAAAGTAAGAGAAGCTGTGAGTGAGAGATAGAGAAAGAGAAAGAGAAGATGTGAGTGAGAGAGAGAGAAAGAGAAGATGTGAGTGAGTGAGAGAGGGAGAGAAAGAGAAGCTGTGAGTGAGAGAGAGAGAAAGAGAAGCTGTGAGTGTTTGTGAGAGAGAAAGAGAAGCTATGAGTGCGAGAGAGAGAGAGAGAGAGAAGCTGTGAGTAAGAGGGAGGGAGAGAAGCTGTGAGTTAGAGAGAGAGAAGCTGTGAGTGAGTGAGAGAGATAAAGAGAAGCTGTGAGTTAGAGAGAGAAAAAGAGAAGCTGTGTGAGAGAGAGAGAGAGAAAGAGAAGCTGAGAGTGAGAGAGAGAGAGAGAAAGAGAGAAGCTGTTAATGAGAGAGAGAGAGAAAGAGAAGCTGTGAGTGAGAGAGAGAGAGAAAGAGAAGCTGTGAGTGGGAGAGAGAGAGAGAGAAAGAGAAGCTGTGAGTGAGAGAGAGAGAAAGAGAAGCTATGAGTAAGAGAGAGAGTGAAAGAGAAGCTGTGAGTGAGAGAGAGAGAGAAAGAGCTGTGAGTGAGAGAGAGAGAGAAAGAGAAGCTATGTGAGAGAGAGAGAGAAAGAGAAGGTGTGAGTGAGAGAGAGAGAGAGAAGCTGTGTGTGAGAGAGAGAAAGAGAAGCTGTGAGTGAATGAGAGAGAAAGAGAAGCTGTGAGTGGGAGAGAGAGAGAGAGAAAGAGAAGCTGTGAGTGAGAGAGAGAGAAAGAGAAGCTGTGAGTGAGAGAGAGAGAGAAAGAGCTGTGAGTGAGAGAGAGAGAGAAAGAGAAGCTATGAGTGAGAGAGAGAGAAAGAATAGGTATGAGTGAAAGAGAGAGAGAAGCTGTGAGAGAGAGAGAGAGAAAGAGAAGCTGTGAGTGAGAGAGAGAGAGAAAGAGAAGCTGTGTGTGAGAGAGAAAGAAAGAGAAGCTGTCAGAGAGAGAGAGAAAGATAAGCTGAGAGTGAGAGAGAGAGACAATGAGAATCTGTGAGTGAGAGTGAGAGAGAGAGAGAGAGAAGCTGTGAGAGTAAGAGAGAGAGAAAGAGAAGCTGTGAGTGAGAGAGAGAAAAAGAGAAGCTGTGAGTGAGAGAGAGAGAAGCTGTGTGTGAGAGAGAAAGAGAAGCTGTGAGTAAGAGGGAGAGAGAGAAGCTGTGAGATAGAGAGAGAGAGAAGCTGTGAGTGAGTGAGAGAGAGAGAAAGAGAAGTTGTGAGTGAGATAGAGAGAGAGAAGCTGTGAGGGAGAAAGAGAGAGAAAGAGAAGCTGTGAGTGAGAGAGAAGAGAGAAAGAGAAGCTATGAGTGGGGAAGAGAGAGAGAGAGAAAGAGAAAGAGAAGCTGTGAGTAAGAGAGAAAGAGAAGATGTGAGTGAGAGAGAGAGAAAGAGAAGCTGTGAGTGAGAGAGAGAGAAAAAGAGAAGTTGTGAGTGAGAGAGAGAGAAAGAGAAGGTGAGTGAGAGAGAGAGAGAGAAGCTGTGTGTGTGAGAGAGAGAAAGAGAAGCTGTGAGTGAGAGAGAGAGAGAGAGAAGCAGTGAGAGAGAGAGAGAAAGAGAAGCTGTGAGTGAGAGAGAGAGAAAGAAAGAAAGAGAAGCTGTGAGTGAGAGAGAGAGAGAAAGAGAAGCTGTGAGTGAGAGAGATAAAGAGAAGCTGTGAGATAGAGAGAGACAGAGAAAGAGAAGCTGTGAGTGAGAGAGACAGAAAGAGAATCTGTGAGTGAGAGAGAAAGAAAGAAAGAGAAGCTGTGAGTGAGAGAGAGAGAGAAAGATAAGGTGTGAGTGAGTGAGAGAGAGAGAAGCTGTGTGAGAGAGAGAAGCTGTGTGTGTGAGAGAGAGAAAGTGAAGCTGTGAGTGAGGGAGAAAGAGAAAGAGAAGCTGTGTTTGTGTGAGAGAGAGACAAAGTAAGAGAAGCTGTGAGTGAGAGATAGAGAAAGAGAAAGAGAAGATGTGAGTGAGAGAGAGAGAAAGAGAAGATGTGAGTGAGTGAGAGAGGGAGAGAAAGAGAAGCTGTGAGTGAGAGAGAGAGAAAGAGAAGCTGTGAGTGTGTGTGAGAGAGAAAGAGAAGCTATGAGTGCGAGAGAGAGAGAGAGAGAAGCTGTGAGTAAGAGGGAGGGAGAGAAGCTGTGAGTTAGAGAGAGAGAAGCTGTGAGTGAGTGAGAGAGATAAAGAGAAGCTGTGAGTTAGAGAGAGAAAAAGAGAAGCTGTGTGAGAGAGAGAGAGAGAAAGAGAAGCTGAGAGTGAGAGAGAGAGAGAGAAAGAGAGAAGCTGTTAATGAGAGAGAGAGAGAAAGAGAAGCTGTGAGTGAGAGAGAGAGAGAAAGAGAAGCTGTGAGTGGGAGAGAGAGAGAGAGAAAGAGAAGCTGTGAGTGAGAGAGAGAGAAAGAGAAGCTATGAGTAAGAGAGAGAGTGAAAGAGAAGCTGTGAGTGAGAGAGAGAGAGAAAGAGCTGTGAGTGAGAGAGAGAGAGAAAGAGAAGCTATGTGAGAGAGAGAGAGAAAGAGAAGGTGTGAGTGAGAGAGAGAGAGAGAAGCTGTGTGTGAGAGAGAGAAAGAGAAGCTGTGAGTGAATGAGAGAGAAAGAGAAGCTGTGAGTGGGAGAGAGAGAGAGAGAAAGAGAAGCTGTGAGTGAGAGAGAGAGAAAGAGAAGCTGTGAGTGAGAGAGAGAGAGAAAGAGCTGTGAGTGAGAGAGAGAGAGAAAGAGAAGCTATGAGTGAGAGAGAGAGAAAGAGTAGGTATGAGTGAAAGAGAGAGAGAAGCTGTGAGAGAGAGAGAGAGAAAGAGAAGCTGTGAGTGAGAGAGAGAGAGAAAGAGAAGCTGTGTGTGAGAGAGAAAGAAAGAGAAGCTGTGAGAGAGAGAGAGAAAGATAAGCTGAGAGTGAGAGAGAGAGACAATGAGAATCTGTGAGTGAGAGTGAGAGAGAGAGAGAGAGAAGCTGTGAGAGTAAGAGAGAGAGAAAGAGAAGCTGTGAGTGAGAGAGAGAAAAAGAGAAGCTGTGAGTGAGAGAGAGAGAAGCTGTGTGTGAGAGAGAAAGAGAAGCTGTGAGTAAGAGGGAGAGAGAGAAGCTGTGAGATAGAGAGAGAGAGAAGCTGTGAGTGAGTGAGAGAGAGAGAAAGAGAAGTTGTGAGTGAGATAGAGAGAGAGAAGCTGTGAGGGAGAAAGAGAGAGAAAGAGAAGCTGTGAGTGAGAGAGAAGAGAGAAAGAGAAGCTATGAGTGGGGAAGAGAGAGAGAGAGAAAGAGAAAGAGAAGCTGTGAGTAAGAGAGAAAGAGAAGATGTGAGTGAGAGAGAGAGAAAGAGAAGCTGTGAGTGAGAGAGAGAGAAAAAGAGAAGTTGTGAGTGAGAGAGAGAGAAAGAGAAGGTGAGTGAGAGAGAGAGAAGCTGTGTGTGTGTGAGAGAGAAAGAGAAGCTGTGAGTGAGAGAGAGAGAGAAAGAGAAGCTGTGAGAGGCAGAGAAGCTGTGAGTGAGAGAGAGAGGGAGAAAGAGAAGCTGTGAGTGAGAGAGAGAAAGATAAGCTGTGAGTGAGAGTGAGAGAAGCTGATAGTGAGAGAGAGATAGAAAGACAAGCTGTGAGTGAGTGAGAGAGAGAGAGAAGCTGTGAGTGAGAGTGAGAGAAAGAGAAGCTGTGAGTGAGAGAGAGAGAAAAAGAGAAGCTGTGAGTGTCAGAGAGATAGAAAGAGAAGCTGTGATTAAGAGAGAGAGAGAAGCTGTGAGTGAGAGAGAGAGAAGCTGTGTGAGAGAGAGAAAGAGAAGCTGTGAGTGTGAGAGAGAGAGAGAGAAGATGTGAGTGAGAGAGAGAGAAAGAGAAGCTGTGAGTGAGATAGAGAGAGAGAAAGAGAAGCTGTGAGTGAGAGAGTGAGATAAGCTGTGAGTGAGTGAGAGAGAAAGAGAAGCTGTGAGTGTGTGTGTGAGAGAAAGAGAAGCTGTGATTAAGAGAGAGAAAGAAGTTGTGAGTGAGAGAGAGAGAAGCTGTGTGTGAGAGAGAAAGAGAAGCTATCAGTGAGAGAGAGAGAAAGAGAAGCTGTGAGTGAGAGAGAGAGAGAAAGAGAAGCTGTGAGTAAGAGAAAGAGAGAGAAAGAGAAGCTGTGAGTGAGAGAGATAGAAAGAGAAGCTGTGAGTGAGAGAGAGAGAAAGAGAAGCTATGAGTGCGAGAGAGAGAGAGAGAAAGAGAAGCTGTTAGTAAGAGGGATTGAGAGAAGCTGTGAGTGAGATAGAGAGAAGCTGTGAGTGAGTGAGAGAGAGAGAAAGAGAAGCTGTGAGTGAGATAGAGAGAGAGAGAGAAGTTGTGAGTGAGTGAGAGAGAGGAGAGAAGCTGTGAGTGAGAGAGAGAAAGAAAGAGAAGCTGAGAGTGAGAGAGAGAGAGAAAGAGAAGCTGTGAATGAGAGAGAGAGAAAGAGAAGCTGTGTGAGGGAGAGAGAAGCTATGAGAGAGAGAGAAAGAAAAGCTTTGAGAGAGAGAGACAGAAGCTGTGAGTGAGAGAGAGAGAGAGAAAGAGAAGCTGTGAGTGAGAGAGAGAGAGAAAGAGAAGCTGTGAGTGAGAGAGTGAGAAAGAGAAGCTGTGAGTGAGAGAGTGAGAGAAAGATAAGCTATGAGTGCAAGAGAGAGAGAGAGAAGTTGTGAGTAAGAGGGAGAGAGAGAAGCTGTGAGTGAGAGAGAGAGTAGCTGTGAGTAGGAGAGAGAGAGAAAGAGAAGCTGTGAGTGAGAGAGAGAGATAAAGAGAAGCTGTGAGTTAGAGAGAGACAGAGAAAGAGAAGCTGTGAGTGAGTGAGAGAGAGAAAGAGAAGCTGTGAGTGAGAGAGAGAGAAAGAGAAGCTGTGAGTGAGAAAGAGAGAGAAGCTGTGAGTCAGAGAGAGAAAGAAGCTGTGAGTGAGACAGAGAGAGAGAGAGAGAAAGGGAAGCTGTGAGTGAGAGAGAGAGAAAGAAAGAGAAGCTGTGAGTGAGAGAGAGAGAAAAGCTGTCAGTGAGAGAGAGAGGGAGAAAGAGAAGCTGTGTGTGTGAGAGAGAGAGAGAAGCTGTGAGTGACAGAGAGAGAAGCTGTGAGTGACAGAGAGAGAAAGAGAAGCTGTGAGTGACTGAGAGAGAGAGAAAGAGAAGCTGTGAGTGACAGAGAGAGAAAGAGAATCTGTGAGTGAGAGAGAGAGAGAGAAGCTGTGTGAGAGAAAGAAAGAAAAGCTGTGAGTGAGAGAGTAAGAGAAGCTGTGAGTGAGAGAGAGATAGAAAGAAAAGCTGTGAGTGAGAGATAGAGAGAGAGAAGATGTGAGTGAGAGTGAGAGAAAGAGAAGCTGTGAATGAGAGAGAGAGAGAGAGAAGCTGTGAGTGTGAGAGAGATAGAAAGAGAAGCTGTGATTAAGAGAGAGAGAGAAGCTGTGAGTGAGAGAGAGAGAAGCTGTGTGAGAGAGAGAAAGAGAAGCTGTGAGTGAGATAGGGAGATAGAAAGAGAAGCTGTGAGTGAGAGAGTGAGAGAGGAGCTGTGAGTGAGTGAGAGAGAAAGAGAAGCTGTGAGTGTGTGAGAGAGAGAAAGAGAAGCTGTGATTAAGAGAGAGAGAGAGAAGCTGTGAATGAGAGTGAGAGAAGCTGTGTGTGAGAGAGAAAGAGAAGCTGTGAGTGAGAGAGAGAGAGAAAGAAAAGCTGTGAGTGAGAGAGAGAAAGACAAGCTGTGAGTGAGAGAGAGAGATAGAAAGAGAAGCAATGAGTGAGAGAAGAGAGAAAGAGAAGCTGTGAGTGAGAGAGAGAGAAAAAGAGAAGCTGTGAGTTAGAGAGAGACAGAGAAATAAAAGCTGTGAGAGAGAGAGAGAGAAAGAAAAGCTGTGAGAGAGAGAGACGCTGTGAGTGATAGAGAGAGAAAGAGAAGATGTGAGTGAGAGAAAGAGAGAAAGAGAAGCAGTGAGTGAGAGAGAGAAAGAGAAGCTGTGAGTGAGAGAGATAGAAAGAGAAGCTGTGAATGAGAGAGAGAGAGAAAGAGTAGCTATGAGTGCGAGAGAGAGAGAGAAAGAGAAGCTGTGAGTAAGAGGGAGAGAAGCTGTGAGTGACAGAGAGAGAAGCTGTGAGTGAGTGAGAGAGAGAGAAAGAGAAGCTGTGAGTGAGATAGAGAGAGAGAAGCTGTGAGGGAGAAAGAGAGAGAGAGAAGCTGTGAGTGAGTGAGAGAGAGAAGAGAGAAGCTGTGAGTGAGAGAGAGAGAAAGAGAAGCTGTGAGTGAGTGAGAGAGAGAGAGAAGCTGTGAGTGAGAGACATAAAGAGAAGCAGTGAGTGTGTGGAGAGAAGCTGTGAGTGAGAGAGAGAGAGAAAGAGAAGCTGTGAGTGAGAGAGAGAGAATGAGAAGCTGTGAGTGAGAGAGGGAGAGAAGCTGTGAGTGAGTGAGAGAGAGGGAGAAGCTGTGAGTGAGAGAGAGAGAAAGAGATGCTGTGAGTGAGAGAGAGAGAAAGAGAAGCTGTGAGTGAGAGAGAGAGAAAAAGAGAAGCTGTGAGTTAGAGAAAGACAGAGAAAGAGAAGCTGTGAGAGAGAGAGAGAAAGAAAAGCTGTGAGAGAGAGAGAAGCTGTGAGTGAGAGAGAGAGAAAGAGAAGCTGTGAGCGAGAGAGAGAGAAAGAGAAGCTGTGAGAGAGAGAGAGAGAAAGAGAAGCTGTGAGTGAGAGAGAGAGATAGAGAAGCTGTGAGTTAGAGAAAGAGAGAAAGAGAAGCTATGTGTGTGAGAGAGAGAGAGAGAGAAAGAGAAGCTGTGAGTAAGAGGGAGAGAAGCTGTGAGTTAGAGAGAGAGAAGCTGTGAGTGAGTGAGAGAGGGAGAAAGAGAAGCTGTGAGTGAGATAGAGAGAGAGAAGCTGTGAGGGAGAAAGAGAGAGAGAAGCTGTGAGTGAGAGAGAGAGAGAAGAGAGAAGCTGTGAGTGTGAGAGAGAGAAAGAGAAGCTGAGAATGAGTGAGAGAGAGAGAAAGAGAAGCTGTGAGTGAGAGCGATAAAGAGAAGCAGTGAGTGTGAGAGAGTGAGAAGCTGTGAGTGAGAGAGAGAAGGAGAAGATGTGAGTGAGAGAGAGAGAGAAGCTGTGAGTGAGAGAGAGAAAGGGAAGCTTTGAGTGAGAGAGATAAAGAGAAGCTGTGAGTGAAAGAGATAGAAAGAAGCTGTGAGTTAGAGAGAGAAAAAGAGAAGCTGTGAGAGAGAGAGAAAGAGAAGCTGTGAGTGAGAGAGAGAGAGAAAGAGAAGCTTTGAATGAGAGAGAGAGAAAGAGAAGCTGTGAGTGAGAGAGAGAGAAAGAGAAGCTGTGAGCGAGAGAGAGAGAGAGAGAAAGAGAAGCTGTGTGTGTGAGAGAGAGAAAGAGAAGCTGTGAGTGTGTGTGAGGGAGAAAGAGAAGCTGTGATTAAGAGAGAGAGAGAGAGAGAAGCTGTGAATGAGAGTGAGAGAAGCTGTGTGAGAGAGAGAAAAAGAAGCTGTGAGTGAGAGATAGAGAAAGAAAAGCTGTGAGTGAGAGAGAGAAAGACAAGCTGTGAGTGAGAGAGAGAGAGAAAGAGAAGCAATGAGTGAGAGAGAGAGAAAGAGAAGCTGTGAGTGAGAGAGAGAGAAAAAGAGAAGCTGTGAGTTAGAGAGAGACAGAGAAATAAAAGCTGTGAGAGAGAGAGAAATAAAAGCTGTGAGAGAGAGAGAGACACTGTGAGTGATAGAGAGAGAAAGAGAAGATGTGAGTGAGTGAGAGAGAGAAAGAGAAGCAGTGAGTGAGAGAGAGAGAGAAAGAGAAGCTGTGAGTGAGAGAGATAAAGAGAAGCAGTGAGTGTGTGAGAGAGAGAAGCTGTGAGTGAGAGAGAGAGAGAAAGAGAAGCTGTGAGTGAGAGAGAGAAAGAGAAGCTGTGAGTGAGAGAGGGAGAGAAGCTGTGAGTGAGTGAGAGAGAGAGAGAAGCTGTGAGTGAGAGAGAGAGAAAGAGATGCTGTGAGTGAGAGAGAGAGAAAGAGAAGGTGTGAGTGAGATAGAGAGAGAGAGAAGCTGTGAGGGAGAAAGAGAGAGAGAAGCTGTGAGTGAGTGAGAGAGAGAAGAGAGAAGCTGTGAGTGAGAGAGAGAGAAAGAGAAGCTGTGAGTGAGTGAGAGAGCGAGAGAAGCTGTGAGTGAGAGAGATAAAGAGAAGCTGTGAGTGTGTGAGAGAGAGAAGCTGTGAGTGAGAGAGAGAGAGAAAGAGAAGCTGTGAGTGAGAGAGAGAAAGAGAAGCTGTGAGTGAGAGAGGGAGAGAAGCTGTGAGTGAGTGAGAGAGAGAGAGAAGCTGTGAGTGAGAGAGAGAGAAAGAGATGCTGTGAGTGAGAGAGAGAGAAAGAGAAGCTGTGAGTGAGATAGAGAGAAAAAGAGAAGCTCTGAGTTAGAGAGAGACAGAGAAAGAGAAGCTGTGAGAGAGAGAGAGAAAGAAAAGCTGTGAGAGAGAGAGAAGCTGTGAGTGAGAGAGAGAGAAAGAGAAGCTGTGAGCATGAGAGAGAGAGAAAGAGAAGCTGTGAGAGAGAGAGAGAGAAAGAGAAGCTGTGAGTGAGAGAGAAAGAGAAGCTGTGAGTTAGAGAAAGAGAGAAAGAGAAGCTATGAGTGAGAGAGAGAGAGAGAGAGAGAGAAAGAGAAGCTGTGAGTGAGTGAGAGAGGGAGAAAGAGAAGCTGTGAGTGAGATAGAGAGAGAGAAGCTGTGAGGGAGAAAGAGAGAGAGAAGCTGTGAGTGAGTGAGAGAGAGAAGAGAGAAGCTGTGAGTGACAGAGAGAGAAAGAGAAGCTGTGAGTGAGAGAGAGAGAAGCTGTGTGAGAGAGAGAAAGAAAAGATGTGAGTGAGAGAGAGAGTAAGAGAAGCTGTGAGTGAGAGAGAGATAGAAAGAAAAGCTGTGAGTGAGAGATAGAGAGAGAGAAGATGTGAGTGAGAGTGAGAGAAAGAGAAGCTGTGAATGAGAGAGAGAGAGAAAGAGAAGCTGTGAGTGTGAGAGAGATAGAAAGAGAAGCTGTGATTAAGAGAGAGAGAGAAGCTGTGAGTGAGAGAGAGAGAAGCTGTGTGTGAGAGAGAAAGAGAAGCTGTGAGTGAGATAGGGAGATAGAAAGAGAAGCTGTGAGTGAGAGAGTGAGAGAGGAGCTGTGAGTGAGTGAGAGAGAAAGAAGCTGTGAGTGTGTGTGAGAGAGAAAGAGAAGCTATGATTAAGAGAGAGAGAGAGAGAAGCTGTGAATGAGAGTGAGAGAAGCTGTGTGAGAGAGAGAAAGAGAAGCTGTGAGTGAGAGAGAGAGAGAAAGAAAAGCTGTGAGTGAGAGAGAGAAAGAGAAGCTGTGAGTGAGAGAGAGAGAGAGAAAGAGAAGCAATGAGTGAGAGAAGAGAGAAAGAGAAGCTGTGAGTGAGAGAGAGAGAAAAAGAGAAGCTGTGAGTTAGAGAGAGACAGAGAAATAAAAGCTGTGAGAGAGAGAGAGAGAAAGAAAAGCTGTGAGAGAGAGAGAGACGCTGTGAGTGATAGAGAGAGAAAGAGAAGATGTGAGTGAGAGAAAGAGAGAAAGAGAAGCAGTGAGTGAGAGAGAGAGAGAAGCTGTGAGTGAGAGAGATAGAAAGAGAAGCTGTGAATGAGAGAGAGAGAGAAAGAGAAGCTATGAGTGCGAGAGAGAGAGAGAGAGAGAGAAAGAGAAGCTGTGAGTAAGAGGGAGAGAAGCTGTGAGTGACAGAGAGAGAAGCTGTGAGTAAGTGAGAGAGAGAGAAAGAGAAGCTGTGAGTGAGATAGAGAGAGAGAGAAGCTGTGAGGGAGAAAGAGAGAGAGAGAAGCTGTGAGTGAGTGAGAGAGAGAAGAGAGAAGCTGTGAGTGAGAGAGAGAGAAAGAGAAGCTGTGAGTGAGTGAGAGAGAGAAGCTGTGAGTGAGAGACATAAAGAGAAGCAGTGAGTGTGAGAGAGAGAGAAGCTGTGAGTGAGAGAGAGAGAAAGAGAAGCTGTGAGTGAGAGAGAGAGAATGAGAAGCTGTGAGTGAGAGAGGGAGAGAAGCTGTGAGTGAGTGAGAGAGAGAGAGAAGCTGTGAGTGAGAGAGAGAGAAAGAGATGCTGTGAGTGAGAGAGAGAGAAAGAGAAGCTGTGAGTGAGAGAGAGAGAAAAAGAGAAGCTGTGAGTTAGAGAAAGACAGAGAAAGAGAAGCTGTGAGAGAGAGAGAGAAAGAAAAGCTGTGAGAGAGAGAGAAGCTGTGAGTGAGAGAGAGAGAAAGAGAAGCTGTGAGCGAGAGAGAGAGAGAAAGAGAAGCTGTGAGAGAGAGAGAGAGAAAGAGAAGCTGTGAGTGAGAGAGAGAGATAGAGAAGCTGTGAGTTAGAGAAAGAGAGAAAGAGAAGCTATGAGTGCGAGAGAGAGAGAGAGAGAAAGAGAAGCTGTGAGTAAGAGGGAGAGAAGCTGTGAGTTAGAGAGAGAGAAGCTGTGAGTGAGTGAGAGAGGGAGAAAGAGAAGCTGTGAGTGAGATAGAGAGAGAGAAGCTGTGAGGGAGAAAGAGAGAGAGAAGCTGTGAGTGAGAGAGAGAGAGAAGAGAGAAGCTGTGAGTGTGAGAGAGAGAAAGAGAAGCTGAGAATGAGTGAGAGAGAGAGAAAGAGAAGCTGTGAGTGAGAGCGATAAAGAGAAGCAGTGAGTGTGAGAGAGTGAGAAGCTGTGAGTGAGAGAGAGAAGGAGAAGATGTGAGTGAGAGAGAGAGAGAAGCTGTGAGTGAGAGAGAGAAAGGGAAGCTTTGAGTGAGAGAGATAAAGAGAAGCTGTGAGTGAAAGAGATAGAAAGAAGCTGTGAGTTAGAGAGAGAAAAAGAGAAGCTGTGAGAGAGAGAGAAAGAGAAGCTGTGAGTGAGAGAGAGAGAGAAAGAGAAGCTTTGAATGAGAGAGAGAGAAAGAGAAGCTGTGAGTGAGAGAGAGAGAAAGAGAAGCTGTGAGCGAGAGAGAGAGAGAGAGAAAGAGAAGCTGTGTGAGAGAGAGAGAGAAAGAGAAGCTGTGAGTGTGTGTGTGAGAGAAAGAGAAGCTGTGATTAAGAGAGAGAGAGAGAGAGAAGCTGTGAATGAGAGGGAGAGAAGCTGTGTGAGAGAGAGAAAGAGAAGCTGTGAGTGAGAGATAGAGAAAGAAAAGCTGTGAGTGAGAGAGAGAAAGACAAGCTGTGAGTGAGAGAGAGAGAGAAAGAGAAGCAATGAGTGAGAGAGAGAGAAAGAGAAGCTGTGAGTGAGAGAGAGAGAAAAAGAGAAGCTGTGAGTTAGAGAGAGACAGAGAAATAAAAGCTGTGAGAGAGAGAGAAATAAAAGCTGTGAGAGAGAGAGAGACACTGTGAGTGATAGAGAGAGAAAGAGAAGATGTGAGTGAGTGAGAGAGAGAAAGAGAAGCAGTGAGTGAGAGAGAGAGAGAAAGAGAAGCTGTGAGTGAGAGAGATAAAGAGAAGCAGTGAGTGTGTGAGAGAGAGAAGCTGTGAGTGAGAGAGAGAGAGAAAGAGAAGCTGTGAGTGAGAGAGAGAAAGAGAAGCTGTGAGTGAGAGAGGGAGAGAAGCTGTGAGTGAGTGAGAGAGAGAGAGAAGCTGTGAGTGAGAGAGAGAGAAAGAGATGCTGTGAGTGAGAGAGAGAGAAAGAGAAGGTGTGAGTGAGATAGAGAGAGAGAGAAGCTGTGAGGGAGAAAGAGAGAGAGAAGCTGTGAGTGAGTGAGAGAGAGAAGAGAGAAGCTGTGAGTGAGAGAGAGAGAAAGAGAAGCTGTGAGTGAGTGAGAGAGCGAGAGAAGCTGTGAGTGAGAGTGATAAAGAGAAGCAGTGAGTGTGTGAGAGAGAGAAGCTGTGAGTGAGAGAGAGAGAGAAAGAGAAGCTGTGAGTGAGAGAGAGAAAGAGAAGCTGTGAGTGAGAGAGGGAGAGAAGCTGTGAGTGAGTGAGAGAGAGAAGCTGTGAGTGAGAGAGAGAGAAAGAGATGCTGTGAGTGAGAGAGAGAGAAAGAGAAGCTGTGAGTGAGATAGAGAGAAAAAGAGAAGCTCTGAGTTAGAGAGAGACAGAGAAAGAGAAGCTGTGAGAGAGAGAGAGAAAGAAAAGCTGTGTGAGAGAGAGAAGCTGTGAGTGAGAGAGAGAGAAAGAGAAGCTGTGAGCATGAGAGAGAGAGAAAGAGAAGCTGTGAGAGAGAGAGAGAAAGAGAAGCTGTGAGTGAGAGAGAAAGAGAAGCTGTGAGTTAGAGAAAGAGAGAAAGAGAAGCTATGAGTGAGAGAGAGAGAGAGAGAGAGAAAGAGAAGCTGTGAGTGAGTGAGAGAGGGAGAAAGAGAAGCTGTGAGTGAGATAGAGAGAGAGAAGCTGTGAGGGAGAAAGAGAGAGAGAAGCTGTGAGTGAGTGAGAGAGAGAAGAGAGATGCTGTGAGTGACAGAGAGAGAAAGAGAATCTGTGAGTGAGAGAGAGAGAAGCTGTGTGAGAGAGAGAAAGAAAAGCTGTGAGTGAGAGAGAGAGTAAGAGAAGCTGTGAGTGAGAGAGAGATAGAAAGAAAAGCTGTGAGTGAGAGATAGAGAGAGAGAAGATGTGAGTGAGAGTGAGAGAAAGAGAAGCTGTGAATGAGAGAGAGAGAGAAAGAGAAGCTGTGAGTGTGAGAGAGATAGAAAGAGAAGCTGTGATTAAGAGAGAGAGAGAAGCTGTGAGTGAGAGAGAGAGAAGCTGTGTGTGAGAGAGAAAGAGAAGCTGTGAGTGAGATAGGGAGATAGAAAGAGAAGCTGTGAGTGAGAGAGTGAGAGAGGAGCTGTGAGTGAGTGAGAGAGAAAGAAGCTGTGAGTGTGTGTGAGAGAGAAAGAGAAGCTATGATTAAGAGAGAGAGAGAGAGAAGCTGTGAATGAGAGTGAGAGAAGCTGTGTGAGAGAGAGAAAGAGAAGCTGTGAGTGAGAGAGAGAGAGAAAGAAAAGCTGTGAGTGAGAGAGAGAAAGACAAGCTGTGAGTGAGAGAGAGAGAGAGAAAGAGAAGCAATGAGTGAGAGAAGAGAGAAAGAGAAGCTGTGAGTGAGAGAGAGAGAAAAAGAGAAGCTGTGAGTTAGAGAGAGACAGAGAAATAAAAGCTGTGAGAGAGAGAGAGAGAAAGAAAAGCTGTGAGAGAGAGAGAGACGCTGTGAGTGATAGAGAGAGAAAGAGAAGATGTGAGTGAGAGAAAGAGAGAAAGAGAAGCAGTGAGTGAGAGAGAGAAAGAGAAGCTGTGAGTGAGAGAGATAGAAAGAGAAGCTGTGAATGAGAGAGAGAGAGAAAGAGAAGCTATGAGTGCGAGAGAGAGAGAGAGAGAAAGAGAAGCTGTGAGTAAGAGGGAGAGAAGCTGTGAGTGACAGAGAGAGAAGCTGTGAGTGAGTGAGAGAGAGAGAAAGAGAAGCTGTGAGTGAGATAGAGAGAGAGAGAAGCTGTGAGGGAGAAAGAGAGAGAGAGAAGCTGTGAGTGAGTGAGAGAGAGAAGAGAGAAGCTGTGAGTGAGAGAGAGAGAAAGAGAAGCTGTGAGTGAGTGAGAGAGAGAAGCTGTGAGTGAGAGACATAAAGAGAAGCAGTGAGTGTGAGAGAGAGAGAAGCTGTGAGTGAGAGAGAGAGAAAGAGAAGCTGTGAGTGAGAGAGAAATGAGAAGCTGTGAGTGAGAGAGGGAGAGAAGCTGTGAGTGAGTGAGAGAGAGAGAGAGAAGCTGTGAGTGAGAGAGAGAGAAAGAGATGCTGTGAGAGAGAGAGAGAAAGAGAAGCTGTGAGTGAGAGAGAGAGAAAAAGAGAAGCTGTGAGTTAGAGAAAGACAGAGAAAGAGAAGCTGTGAGAGAGAGAGAGAAAGAAAAGCTGTGAGAGAGAGAGAAGCTGTGAGTGAGAGAGAGAGAAAGAGAAGCTGTGAGCGAGAGAGAGAGAGAAAGAGAAGCTGTGAGAGAGAGAGAGAGAAAGAGAAGCTGTGAGTGAGAGAGAGAGAAAGAGAAGCTGTGAGTTAGAGAAAGAGAGAAAGAGAAGCTATGAGTGCGAGAGAGAGAGAGAAAGAGAAGCTGTGAGTAAGAGGGAGAGAAGCTGTGAGTTAGAGAGAGAGAAGCTGTGAGTGAGTGAGAGAGGGAGAAAGAGAAGCTGTGAGTGAGATAGAGAGAGAGAAGCTGTGAGGGAGAAAGAGAGAGAGAAGCTGTGAGTGAGAGAGAGAGAGAAGAGAGAAGCTGTGAGTGTGAGAGAGAGAAAGAGAAGCTGAGAATGAGTGAGAGAGAGAGAAAGAGAAGCTGTGAGTGATAGAGATAAAGAGAAGCAGTGAGTGTGAGAGAGCGAGAAGCTGTGAGTGAGAGAGAGAAGGAGAAGATGTGAGTGAGAGAGAGAGAGAAGCTGTGAGAGAGAGAGAGAAAGGGAGGCTTTGAGTGAGAGAGATAAAGAGAAGCTGTGAGTGAAAGAGATAGAAAGAAGCTGTGAGTTAGAGAGAGAAAAAGAGAAGCTGTGAGTGAGAGAGAGAGAAAGAGAAGCTGAGAGTGAGAGAGAGAGAGAAAGAGAAGCTTTGAATGAGAGAGAGAGAAAGAGAAGCTGTGAGTGAGAGAGAGAGAAAGAGAAGCTGTGAGCGAGAGAGAGAGAGAGAGAAAGAGAAGCTGTGAGAGAGAGAGAGAGAAAGAGAAGCTGTGAGTGTGTGTGAGAGAGAAAGAGAAGCTGTGATTAAGAGAGAGAGAGAGAGAGAAGCTGTGAATGAGAGTGAGAGAAGCTGTGTGTGAGAGAGAAAGAGAAGCTGTGAGTGAGAGATAGAGAAAGAAAAGATGTGAGTGAGAGAGAGAAAGACAAGCTGTGAGTGAGAGAGAGAGAAAGAAAAGCTGTGAGTGAGAGAGAGAAAGACAAGCTGTGAGTGAGAGAGAGAGAGAGAAAGAGAAGCAATGAGTGAGAGAAGAGAGAAAAAGAAGCTGTGAGTGAGAGAGAGAGAAAAAGAGAAGCTGTGAGTTAGAGAGAGACAGAGAAATAAAAGCTGTGAGAGAGAGAGAGAGAAAGAAAAGCTGTGAGAGAGAGAGAGACGCTGTGAGTGATAGAGAGAGAAAGAGAAGATGTGAGTGAGAGAAAGAGAGAAAGAGAAGCAGTGAGTGAGAGAGAGAAAGAGAAGCTGTGAGAGAGAGAGATAGAAAGAGAAGCTGTGAATGAGAGAGAGAGAGAAAGAGAAGCTATGAGTGCGAGAGAGAGAGAGAGAGAGAGAGAAAGAGAAGCTGTGAGTAAGAGGGAGAGAAGCTGTGAGTGACAGAGAGAGAAGCTGTGAGTGAGTGAGAGAGAGAGAAAGAGAAGCTGTGAGTGAGATAGAGAGAGAGAGAAGCTGTGAGGGAGAAAGAGAGAGAGAGAAGCTGTGAGTGAGTGAGAGAGAGAAGAGAGAAGCTGTGAGTGAGAGAGAGAGAAAGAGAAGCTGTGAGTGAGTGAGAGAGAGAAGCTGTGAGTGAGAGACATAAAGAGAAGCAGTGAGTGTGAGAGAGAGAGAAGCTGTGAGTGAGAGAGAGAGAAAGAGAAGCTGTGAGTGAGAGAGAAATGAGAAGCTGTGAGTGAGAGAGGGAGAGAAGCTGTGAGTGAGTGAGAGAGAGAGAGAGAAGCTGTGAGTGAGAGAGAGAGAAAGAGATGCTGTGAGTGAGAGAGAGAGAAAGAGAAGCTGTGAGTGAGAGAGAGAGAAAAAGAGAAGCTGTGAGTTAGAGAAAGACAGAGAAAGAGAAGCTGTGAGAGAGAGAGAGAAAGAAAAGCTGTGAGAGAGAGAGAAGCTGTGAGTGAGAGAGAGAGAAAGAGAAGCTGTGAGCGAGAGAGAGAGAGAAAGAGAAGCTGTGAGAGAGAGAGAGAGAAAGAGAAGCTGTGAGTGAGAGAGAGAGAAAGAGAAGCTGTGAGTTAGAGAAAGAGAGAAAGAGAAGCTATGAGTGCGAGAGAGAGAGAGAGAAAGAGAAGCTGTGAGTAAGAGGGAGAGAAGCTGTGAGTTAGAGAGAGAGAAGCTGTGAGTGAGTGAGAGAGGGAGAAAGAGAAGCTGTGAGTGAGATAGAGAGAGAGAAGCTGTGAGGGAGAAAGAGAGAGAGAAGCTGTGAGTGAGAGAGAGAGAGAAGAGAGAAGCTGTGAGTGTGAGAGAGAGAAAGAGAAGCTGAGAATGAGTGAGAGAGAGAGAAAGAGAAGCTGTGAGTGATAGAGATAAAGAGAAGCAGTGAGTGTGAGAGAGCGAGAAGCTGTGAGTGAGAGAGAGAAGGAGAAGATGTGAGTGAGAGAGGGAGAGAAGCTGTGAGTGAGAGAGAGAAAGGGAGGCTTTGAGTGAGAGAGATAAAGAGAAGCTGTGAGTGAAAGAGATAGAAAGAAGCTGTGAGTTAGAGAGAGAAAAAGAGAAGCTGTGAGTGAGAGAGAGAGAAAGAGAAGCTGAGAGTGAGAGAGAGAGAGAAAGAGAAGCTTTGAATGAGAGAGAGAGAAAGAGAAGCTGTGAGTGAGAGAGAGAGAAAGAGAAGCTGTGAGCGAGAGAGAGAGAGAGAGAAAGAGAAGCTGTGAGAGAGAGAGAGAAAGAGAAGCTGTGAGTGTGTGTGAGAGAGAAAGAGAAGCTGTGATTAAGAGAGAGAGAGAGAGAGAAGCTGTGAATGAGAGTGAGAGAAGCTGTGTGAGAGAGAGAAAGAGAAGCTGTGAGTGAGAGATAGAGAAAGAAAAGATGTGAGTGAGAGAGAGAAAGACAAGCTGTGAGTGAGAGAGAGAGAGAAAGAGAAGCAATGAGTGAGAGAGAGAGAAAGAGAATCTGTGAGTGAGAGAGAGAGAAAAAGAGAAGCTGTGAGTTAGAGAGAGACAGAGAAATAAAAGCTGTGAGAGAGAGAGAAATAAAAGCTGTGAGAGAGAGAGAGAGACACTGTGAGTGATAGAGAGAGAAAGAGAAGATGTGAGTGAGTGAGAGAGAGAAAGAGAAGCAGTGAGTGAGAGAGAGAGAGAAAGAGAAGCTGTGAGTGAGAGAGATAGAAAGAGGAGCTGTGAATGAGAGAGAGAGAGAAAGAGAAGCTATGAGTGCGAGAGAGAGAGAGAGAGAGAGAGAAAGAGAAGCTGTGAGTAAGAGGGAGAGAAGCTGTGAGTGACAGAGAGAGAAGCTGTGAGTGAGTGAGAGAGAGAGAAAGAGAAGGTGTGAGTGAGATAGAGAGAGAGAGAAGCTGTGAGGGAGAAAGAGAGAGAGAAGCTGTGAGTGAGTGAGAGAGAGAAGAGAGAAGCTGTGAGTGAGAGAGAGAGAAAGAGAAGCTGTGAGTGAGTGAGAGAGCGAGAGAAGCTGTGAGTGAGAGAGATAAAGAGAAGCAGTGAGTGTATGAGAGAGAGAAGCTATGAGTGAGAGAGAGAGAGAAAGAGAAGCTGTGAGTGAGAGAGAGAGAAAGAGAAGCTGTGAGTGAGAGAGGGAGAGAAGCTGTGAGTGAGTGAGAGAGAGAGAGAAGCTGTGAGTGAGAGAGAGAGAAAGAGATGCTGTGAGTGAGAGAGAGAGAAAGAGAAGCTGTGAGTGAGATAGAGAGAAAAAGAGAAGCTCTGAGTTAGAGAGAGACAGAGAAAGAGAAGCTGTGAGAGAGAGAGAGAAAGAAAAGCTGTGAGAGAGAGAAGCTGTGAGTGAGAGAGAGAGAAAGAGAAGCTGTGAGCATGAGAGAGAGAGAAAGAGAAGCTGTGAGAGAGAGAGAGAGAAAGAGAAGCTGTGAGTGAGAGAGAAAGAGAAGCTGTGAGTTAGAGAAAGAGAGAAAGAGAAGCTATGAGTGAGAGAGAGAGAGAGAGAGAGAGAAGCTGTGAGTGAGTGAGAGAGGGAGAAAGAGAAGCTGTGAGTGAGATAGAGAGAGAGAAGCTGTGTGGGAGAAAGAGAGAGAGAAGCTGTGAGTGAGTGAGAGAGAGAAGAGAGAAGCTGTGAGTGTGTGAGAGAGAAAGAGAAGCTGTGAGTGAGTGAGAGAGAGAAAGAAAGAGAAGCTGTGAGTGAGAGAGATAAAGAGAAGCAGTGAGTGTGAGAGAGCGAGAAGCTGTGAGTGAGAGAGAGAGAAGGAGAAGATGTGAGTGAGAGAGAGAGAAGCTGTGAGTGAGAGAGAGAAAGGGAAGCTTTGAGTGAGAGAGATAATGAGAAGCTGTGAGTGAAAGAGATAAAGAGAAGCTGTGAGTTAGAGAGAGAAAAAGAGAAGCTGTGAGTGAGAGAGAGAGAGAAAGAGAAGCTGAGAGTGAGAGAGAGAGAGAAAGAGAAGCTTTGAATGAGAGAGAGAGAGAAAGAGAAGCTGTGAGTGAGAGAGAGAGAAAGAGAAGCTGTGAGTGGGAGAGAGAGAGAGAAAGAGAAGGTGTGTGTGTGAGAGAGAGAGAAGCTGTGTGTGAGAGAGAGAAAGAGAAGCTGTGAGTGAGAGAGAGAGAAGGAGAAGCTGTGAGTGGGAGAGAGAGAGAGAAAGAGAAGGTGTGAGTTAGAGAGAGAAAAAGAGAAGCTGTGAGTGAGAGAGAGAGAGAAAGAGAAGCTGAGAGTGAGAGAGAGAGAAAGAGAAGCTTTGAATGAGAGAGAGAGAGAAAGAGAAGCTGTGAGTGAGAGAGAGAGAAAGAGAAGCTGTGAGTGGGAGAGAGAGAGAAAGTGAAGGTGTGTGAGAGAGAGAGAGAGAAGCTGTGTGTGTGAGAGAGAAAGAGAAGCTGTGAGTGAGAGAGAGAGAAGGAGAAGCTGTGAGTGGGAGAGAGAGAGAGAGAAAGAGAAGCTGTGAGTGAGAGAGAGAGAAAGAGAAGCTGTGAGTAAGAGAGAGAGAGAGAAAGAGAAGCTGTGAGTGAGAGAGAGAGAGAAAGAGCTGTGAGTGAGAGAGAGAGAGAAAGAGAAGCTATGAGTGAGAGAGAGAGAAAGAGAAGGTGTGAGAGAGAGAAGTTGTGAGAAACAGAGAAAGAGAAGCTGTGAGTGAGAGAGAGAGAGAAAGAGAAGCTGTGTGTGAGAGAGAAAGAAAGAAAGAGAAGCTGTGAGAGAGAGAGAGAAAGATAAGCTGAGCGTGAGAGAGAGAGACAATGAGAATCTGTGAGTGAGAGAGAGAGAGAGAGAAAGAGAAGCTGTGAGAGTAAGAGAGAGAGAAAGAGAAGCTGTGAGTGAGAGAGAGAAAAAGAGAAGCTGTGAGTGAGAGAGAGAAGCTGTGTGTGAGAGAGAAAGAGAAGCTGTTAGTAAGCGGGAGAGAGAGAAGCTGTGAGTGAGTGAGAGAGAGAGAAAGAGAAGTTGTGAGTGAGATAGAGAGGGAGAGAAGCTGTGAGGGAGAAAGAGAGAGAGAGAAGTTGTGAGTGAGTGAGAGAGAGGAGAGAAGCTGTGAGTGAGAGAGAGAGAGAAAGAGAAGGTGATAGAGAGAGAAAGAGAAGCTGTGAATGAGAGAGAGAGAGAAAGAGAAGCTGTGAGTGAGAGAGAAGAGAGAAAGAGAAGCTGTGAGTGGGGAAGAGAGAGAGAGAGAGAAAGAGAAGCTGTGAGTGAGAGAGAGAAAGAGAAAGAGAAGCTGTGAGTAAGAGAGAGAAAGAGAAGCTGTGAGTGAGAGAGAGAGAGAAAGAGAAGCTGTGAGTGTGTGAGAGAGAGAGAAAGAGAAGTTGTGAGTGAGAGAGAGAGAAAGAGAAGGTGTGAGTGAGAGAGAGAGAGAAGCTGTGTGTGTGAGAGAGAAGCTGTGTGTGTGTGAGAGAGAAAGAGAAGCTGTGAGTGAGAGAGAGAGAGAAAGAGAAGCTGTGAGAGGGAGAGAAGCTATGAGTGAGAGAGAGAGGGAGAAAGAGAAGCTGTGAGTGAGAGAGAGAAAGATAAGCTGTGAGTGAGAGAGAGAGAAGCTGATAGTGAGAGAGAGATAGAAAGACAAGCTGTGAGTGAGTGAGAGAGAGAGAGAGAGAAGCTGTGAGTGAGAGTGAGAGAAAGAGAAGCTGTGAGTGAGAGAGAGAGAAAAAGAGAAGCTGTGAGTGTGAGAGAGATAGAAAGAGAAGATGTGAGTGAGAGAGAGAGAAATATAAGCTGTGAGTGAGATAGAGAGAGAGAAAGAGAAGCTGTGAGTGAGAGAGTGAGAGAGAAGCTGTGAATGAGTGAGAGAGAAAGAGAAGCTGTGAGTGAGAGAGAAAGAGAAGCTGTGAGTTAGAGAAAGAGAGAAATAGAAGCTATGAGTGAGAGAGAGAGAGAAAGAGAAGCTGTGAGTGAGTGAGAGACGGAGAAAGAGAAGCTGTGAGTGAGATAGAGAGAGAGAAGCTGTGAGGGAGAAAGAGAGAGAGAAGCTGTGAGTGAGTGAGAGAGAGAAGAGAGAAGCTGTGAGTGTGAGAGAGAGAAAGAGAAGCTGTGAGTGAGTGAGAGAGAGAAAGAAAGAGAAGCTGTGAGTGAGAGAGATAAAGAGAAGCAGTGAGTGTGAGAGAGCGAGAAGCTGTGAGTGAGAGAGAGAGAAGGAGAAGATGTGAGTGAGAGAGAGAGAAGCTGTGAGTGAGAGAGAGAAAGGGAAGCTTTGAGTGAGAGAGATAATGAGAAGCTGTGAGTGAAAGAGATAAAGAGAAGCTGTGAGTTAGAGAGAGAAAAAGAGAAGCTGTGAGTGAGAGAGAGAGAGAAAGAGAAGCTGAGAGTGAGAGAGAGAGAGAAAGAGAAGCTTTGAATGAGAGAGAGAGAGAAAGAGATGCTGTGAGTGAGAGAGAGAGAAAGAGAAGCTGTGAGTGGGAGAGAGAGAGAAAGAGAAGGTGTGAGAGAGAGAGAGAGAAGCTGTGTGTGAGAGAGAGAAAGAGAAGCTGTGAGTGAGAGAGAGAGAAGGAGAAGCTGTGAGTGGGAGAGAGAGAGAGAAAGAGAAGCTGTGAGTGAGAGAGAGAGAGAAAGAGAAGCTGTGAGTAAGAGAGAGAAAGAGAAAGAGAAGCTGTGAGTGAGAGAGAGAGAGAGAAAGAGCTGTGAGTGAGAGAGAGAGAGAAAGAGAAGCTATGAGTGAGAGAGAGAGAAAGAGAAGGTGTGAGAGAGAGAAGTTGTGAGAGAGAGACAAAAAGAAGCTGTGAGTGAGAGAGAGAAAGAGAAGCTGTGTGTGAGAGAGAAAGAAAGAAAGAGAAGCTGTGAGAGAGAGAGAGAAAGATAAGCTGAGAGTGAGAGAGAGAGACAATGAGAATCTGTGAGTGAGAGTGAGAAAGAGAGAGAAAGAGAAGGTGTGAGAGTAAGAGAGAGAGAAAGAGAAGCTGTGAGTGAGAGAGAGAAAAAGAGAAGCTGTGAGTGAGAGAGAGAGAAGCTGTGTGTGAGAGAGAAAGAGAAGCTGTGAGTAAGAGGGAGAGAGAGAAGCTGTGAGTGAGTGAGAGATAGAGAAAGAGAAGTTGTGAGTGAGATAGAGAGGGAGAGAAGCTGTGAGGGAGAAAGAGAGAGAGAGAAGTTGTGAGTGAGTGAGAGAGAGGAGAGAAGCTGTGAGTGAGAGAGAGAGAGAAAGAGAAGGTGATAGAGAGAGAAAGAGAAGCTGTGAATGAGAGAGAGAGAGAAAGAGAAGCTGTGAGTGGGGAAGAGAGAGAGAGAAAGAGAAGCTGTGAGTGAGAGAGAGAAAGAGAAAGAGAAGCTGTGACTAAGAGAGAGAAAGAGAAGCTGTGAGTGAGAGAGAGAGAGAAAGAGAAGCTGTGAGTGTGTGTGAGAGAGAAAGAGAAGTTGTGAGTGAGTGAGAGAGAAAGAGAAGGTGTGAGTGAGAGAGAGAGAAGCTGTGTGTGAGAGAGAGAAGCTGTGTGTGTGTGAGAGAGAAAGAGAAGCTGTGAATGAGAGAGAGGGAGAAAGAGAAGCTGTGAGTGAGAGAGAGAAAGATAAGCTGTGAGTGAGAGAGAGAGAAGCTGATAGTGAGAGAGAGATAGAAAGACAAGCTGTGAGTGAGTGAGAGAGAGAGAGAGAAGCTGTGAGTGAGAGTGAGAGAAAGAGAAGCTGTGAGTGAGAGAGAGAGAAAAAGAGAAGCTGTGAGTGTGAGAGAGATAGAAAGAGAAGATGTGAGTGAGAGAGAGAGAAATAGAAGCTGTGAGTGAGATAGAGAGAGAGAAAGAGAAGCTGTGAGTGAGAGAGTGAGAGAGAAGCTGTGAATGAGTGAGAGAGAAAGAGAAGCTGTGACTGTGTGTGTGAGAGAAAGAGAAGCTGTGATTAAGAGAGAGAGAAGCTGTGAGTGAGAGAGAGAGAAAGAGAAGCTGTGAGTAAGAGAAAGAGAGAGAAAGAGAAGCTGTGAGTGAGATAGAAAGAGAAGCTGTGAGTGAGAGAGAGAGAGAAAGAGAAGCAATTGGTGCGAGAGAGAGAGAGAGAGAGAATGAGAAGCTGTTAGTAAGAGGGATTGAGAGAAGCTGTGAGTGGCAGAGAGAGAAGCTGTGAGTGAGTGAGAGAGAGAGAAAGAGAAGCTGTGAGTGAGATAGAGAGAGAGAAGTTGTGAGTGAATGAGAGAGAGGAGAGAAGCTGTGAGTGAGAGAGAGAAAGAAAGAGAAGCTGAGAGTGAGAGAGAGAGGGAAAGAGAAGCTGTGAGTGAGAGAGAGAGAAAGAGAAGCTGTGAGTGAGAGAGTGAGAGAAAGAGAAGCTATGAGTGCAAGAGAGAGAGAGAGAGAGAAGCTGTGAGTAAGAGGGAGAGAGAGAAGCTGTGAGTGAGAGAGAGAGAGTAGCTGTGAGTGAGTGGGAGAGAGAGAAAGAGAAGCTGTGAGTGAGAGAGAGAGAGACAGAAAGAAAGAGAAGATTTGAGTAGGAGAGAGAGAGAAAGAATAGCTGTGAGTGAGAGAGAGATAAAGAGAAGCTGTGAGTTAGAGAGAGACAGAGAAAGAGAAGCTGTGAGTGAGTGAGAGAGAGAAAGAGAAGCTGTGAGTGAGAGAGAGAGAGAGAAAGAGAAGCTGTGAGTGAGAAAGAGAGAGAAGCTGTGAGTCAGAGAGAGAGAGAAGCTGTGAGTGAGACAGAGAGAGAGAGAGAAAGGGAAGCTGTGAGTGAGAGAGAGAGAAAGAAAGAGAAGCTGTGAGTGAGAGAGAGAGAGAAGCTGTCAGTGAGAGAGAGAGGGAGAAAGAGAAGCTGTGTGTTAGAGAGAGAGAGAGAAGCTGTGAGTGACAGAGAGGGAAAGAGAAGCTGTGAGTGACTGAGAGAGAGAGAAAGAGAAGCTGTGAGTGACAGAGAGAGAAAGAGAATCTGTGAGAGAGAGAGAGAGAGAGAGAAGCTCTGTGAGAGAGAGAAATTGAAGCTGTGAGTGAGAGAGAGAGTAAGAGAAGCTGTGAGTGAGAGAGAGATAGCAAGAGAAGCTGTGAGTGAGAG
Source organism: Bradypodion ventrale (assembly GCA_035047345.1). Lineage (NCBI taxonomy): Eukaryota > Metazoa > Chordata > Lepidosauria > Squamata > Chamaeleonidae > Bradypodion > Bradypodion ventrale. The sequence goes on along the minus strand of JAWDJE010000018.1, from coordinate 5,703,463 downwards.
AGAAAGAGAAGCTGTGAGTGCGAGTGAGAGAAAGAGAAGCTGTGACTGAGAGAGAGAGAAAGAGAAGCTGTGAGTGTGGGAGAGATAGAAAGAGAAGCTGTGATTAAGAGAGAGAGAAGCTGTGAGTGAGAGAGAGATAAGCTGTGTGAGCGAGAGAAAGAGAAGCTGTGAGTGAGATAGGGAGATAGAAAGAGAAGCTGTGAGTGAGAGAGAGAGTAAGAGAAGCTGTGTGAGAGAGAGATAGAAAGAGAAGCTGTGAGTGAGTGAGAGAGAAAGAGAAGCTGTGAGTGTGTGTGAGAGAGAAAGAGAAGCTGTGATTAAGAGAGAGAGAGAGAGAAGCTGTGAATGAGAGTGGATAAGCTGTGTGAGAGAGAGAAAGAGAAGCTGTGAGTGAGAGAGAGAGAGAAAGAAAAGCTGTGAGTGAGAGAGAGAGAAAGACAAGCTGTGAGTGAGAGGGAGAAAGACAAGCTGTGAGTGAGAGAGAGAGAGAAAGAGAAGCAATGAGTGAGAGAGAGAAAGAGAAGCTGTGAGTGAGAGAGAGAGAAAAAGAGAAGCTGTGAGTTAGAGAGAGACAGAGAAATAAAAGCTGTGAGAGAGAGAGAAAGAAAAGCTGTGAGAGAGAGATGCTGTGAGTGATAGAGAGAGAAAGAGAAGATGTGTGTGTGTGAGAGAGAGAAGCAGTGAGTGAGAGAGAGAGAGAAAGAGAAGCTGTGAGTGAGAGTGATAGAAAGAGAAGCTGTGAGTAAGAGGGAGAGAAGCTGTGAGTGACAGAGAGAGAAGCTGGTTGAGTGAGAGTGAGAGAGAGAAAGAGCTGTGAGTGAGATAGAGAGAGAGAGAAGCTGTGAGGGAGAAAGAGAGAGAGAGAAGCTGTGAGTGAGTGAGAGAGAAGAGAGAAGCTGTTAGTGAGAGAGAGAGAGAAAGAGAAGCTGTGAGTGAGTGAGAGAGAGAGAGAAGCTGTGAGTGAGAGAGATAAAGAGAAGCAGTGAGTGTGTGAGAGAGAGAAGCTGTGAGTGAGAGAGAGAGAGAAAGAGAAGCTGTGAGTGAGAGAGAGAGAAAGAGAAGCTGTGAGTGAGAGAGAGAGAGAAGCTGTGAGTGAGTGAGAGAGAGAGAGAAGCTGTGAGTGAGACAGAGAGAAAGAGATGCTGTGAGTGAGAGAGAGAGAAAGAGAAGCTGTGAGTGAGAGAGAGCGAAAAAGAGAAGCTGTGAGTTAGAGAGAGACAGAGAAAGAGAAGCTGTGAGAGAGAGAGAGAGAAAGAGAAGCTGTGAGCATGAGAGAGAGAGAAAGAGAAGCTGTGAGAGAGAGAGAGAGAAAGAGAAGCTGTGAGTGAGAGAGAAAGAGAAGCTGTGAGTTAGAGAAAGAGAGAAAGAGAAGCTATGAGTGAGAGGGAGAGAGAGAGAGAGAGAAGCTGTGAGTGAGTGAGAGAGGGAGAAAGAGAAGCTGTGAGTGAGATAGAGAGAGAGAAGCTGTGTGGGAGAAAGAGAGAGAGAAGCTGTGAGTGAGTGAGAGAGAGAAGAGAGAAGCTGTGAGTGTGAGAGAGAGAAAGAGAAGCTGTGAGTGAGTGAGAGAGAGAAAGAAAGAGAAGCTGTGAGTGAGAGAGATAAAGAGAAGCAGTGAGTGTGAGAGAGCGAGAAGCTGTGAGTGAGAGAGAGAGAAGGAGAAGATGTGAGTGAGAGAGAGAGAAGCTGTGAGTGAGAGAGAGAAAGGGAAGCTTTGAGTGAGAGAGATAATGAGAAGCTGTGAGTGAAAGAGATAAAGAGAAGCTGTGAGTTAGAGAGAGAAAAAGAGAAGCTGTGAGTGAGAGAGAGAGAAAGAGAAGCTGAGAGTGAGAGAGAGAGAGAAAGAGAAGCTTTGAATGAGAGAGAGAGAGAAAGAGAAGCTGTGAGTGAGAGAGAGAGAAAGAGAAGCTGTGAGTGGGAGAGAGAGAGAGAAAGAGAAGGTGTGTGTGTGAGAGAGAGAGAAGCTGTGTGTGTGAGAGAGAAAGAGAAGCTGTGAGTGAGAGAGAGAGAAGGAGAAGCTGTGAGTGGGAGAGAGAGAGAGAAAGAGAAGGTGTGAGTTAGAGAGAGAAAAAGAGAAGCTGTGAGTGAGAGAGAGAGAGAAAGAGAAGCTGAGAGTGAGAGAGAGAGAAAGAGAAGCTTTGAATGAGAGAGAGAGAGAAAGAGAAGCTGTGAGTGAGAGAGAGAGAAAGAGAAGCTGTGAGTGGGAGAGAGAGAGAAAGTGAAGGTGTGTGAGAGAGAGAGAGAAGCTGTGTGTGTGAGAGAGAAAGAGAAGCTGTGAGTGAGAGAGAGAGAAGGAGAAGCTGTGAGTGGGAGAGAGAGAGAGAGAAAGAGAAGCTGTGAGTGAGAGAGAGAGAAAGAGAAGCTGTGAGTAAGAGAGAGAGAGAGAAAGAGAAGCTGTGAGTGAGAGAGAGAGAGAAAGAGCTGTGAGTGAGAGAGAGAGAGAAAGAGAAGCTATGAGTGAGAGAGAGAGAAAGAGAAGGTGTGAGAGAGAGAAGTTGTGAGAAACAGAGAAAGAGAAGCTGTGAGTGAGAGAGAGAGAGAAAGAGAAGCTGTGTGTGAGAGAGAAAGAAAGAAAGAGAAGCTGTGAGAGAGAGAGAGAAAGATAAGCTGAGCGTGAGAGAGAGAGACAATGAGAATCTGTGAGTGAGAGAGAGAGAGAGAGAAAGAGAAGCTGTGAGAGTAAGAGAGAGAGAAAGAGAAGCTGTGAGTGAGAGAGAGAAAAAGAGAAGCTGTGAGTGAGAGAGAGAAGCTGTGTGTGAGAGAGAAAGAGAAGCTGTTAGTAAGCGGGAGAGAGAGAAGCTGTGAGTGAGTGAGAGAGAGAGAAAGAGAAGTTGTGAGTGAGATAGAGAGGGAGAGAAGCTGTGAGGGAGAAAGAGAGAGAGAGAAGTTGTGAGTGAGTGAGAGAGAGGAGAGAAGCTGTGAGTGAGAGAGAGAGAGAAAGAGAAGGTGATAGAGAGAGAAAGAGAAGCTGTGAATGAGAGAGAGAGAGAAAGAGAAGCTGTGAGTGAGAGAGAAGAGAGAAAGAGAAGCTGTGAGTGGGGAAGAGAGAGAGAGAGAGAAAGAGAAGCTGTGAGTGAGAGAGAGAAAGAGAAAGAGAAGCTGTGAGTAAGAGAGAGAAAGAGAAGCTGTGAGTGAGAGAGAGAGAGAAAGAGAAGCTGTGAGTGTGTGAGAGAGAGAGAAAGAGAAGTTGTGAGTGAGAGAGAGAGAAAGAGAAGGTGTGAGTGAGAGAGAGAGAGAAGCTGTGTGTGTGAGAGAGAAGCTGTGTGTGTGTGAGAGAGAAAGAGAAGCTGTGAGTGAGAGAGAGAGAGAAAGAGAAGCTGTGAGAGGGAGAGAAGCTATGAGTGAGAGAGAGAGGGAGAAAGAGAAGCTGTGAGTGAGAGAGAGAAAGATAAGCTGTGAGTGAGAGAGAGAGAAGCTGATAGTGAGAGAGAGATAGAAAGACAAGCTGTGAGTGAGTGAGAGAGAGAGAGAGAGAAGCTGTGAGTGAGAGTGAGAGAAAAAGAGAAGCTGTGAGTGTGAGAGAGATAGAAAGAGAAGATGTGAGTGAGAGAGAGAGAAATATAAGCTGTGAGTGAGATAGAGAGAGAGAAAGAGAAGCTGTGAGTGAGAGAGTGAGAGAGAAGCTGTGAATGAGTGAGAGAGAAAGAGAAGCTGTGAGTGAGAGAGAAAGAGAAGCTGTGAGTTAGAGAAAGAGAGAAATAGAAGCTATGAGTGAGAGAGAGAGAGAGAAAGAGAAGCTGTGAGTGAGTGAGAGACGGAGAAAGAGAAGCTGTGAGTGAGATAGAGAGAGAGAAGCTGTGAGGGAGAAAGACAGAGAGAAGCTGTGAGTGAGTGAGAGAGAGAAGAGAGAAGCTGTGAGTGTGAGAGAGAGAAAGAGAAGCTGTGAGTGAGTGAGAGAGAGAAAGAAAGAGAAGCTGTGAGTGAGAGAGATAAAGAGAAGCAGTGAGTGTGAGAGAGCGAGAAGCTGTGAGTGAGAGAGAGAGAAGGAGAAGATGTGAGTGAGAGAGAGAGAAGCTGTGAGTGAGAGAGAGAAAGGGAAGCTTTGAGTGAGAGAGATAATGAGAAGCTGTGAGTGAAAGAGATAAAGAGAAGCTGTGAGTTAGAGAGAGAAAAAGAGAAGCTGTGAGTGAGAGAGAGAGAGAAAGAGAAGCTGAGAGTGAGAGAGAGAGAGAAAGAGAAGCTTTGAATGAGAGAGAGAGAGAAAGAGATGCTGTGAGTGAGAGAGAGAGAAAGAGAAGCTGTGAGTGGGAGAGAGAGAGAAAGAGAAGGTGTGAGAGAGAGAGAGAGAAGCTGTGTGTGAGAGAGAGAAAGAGAAGCTGTGAGTGAGAGAGAGAGAAGGAGAAGCTGTGAGTGGGAGAGAGAGAGAGAAAGAGAAGCTGTGAGTGAGAGAGAGAGAGAAATAGAAGCTGTGAGTAAGAGAGAGAAAGAGAAAGAGAAGCTGTGAGTGAGAGAGAGAGAGAGAAAGAGCTGTGAGTGAGAGAGAGAGAGAAAGAGAAGCTATGAGTGAGAGAGAGAGAAAGAGAAGGTGTGAGAGAGAGAAGTTGTGAGAGAGAGACAAAAAGAAGCTGTGAGTGAGAGAGAGAAAGAGAAGCTGTGTGTGAGAGAGAAAGAAAGAAAGAGAAGCTGTGAGAGAGAGAGAGAGAAAGATAAGCTGAGAGTGAGAGAGAGAGACAATGAGAATCTGTGAGTGAGAGTGAGAAAGAGAGAGAAAGAGAAGGTGTGAGAGTAAGAGAGAGAGAAAGAGAAGCTGTGAGTGAGAGAGAGAAAAAGAGAAGCTGTGAGTGAGAGAGAGAGAAGCTGTGTGTGAGAGAGAAAGAGAAGCTGTGAGTAAGAGGGAGAGAGAGAAGCTGTGAGTGAGTGAGAGATAGAGAAAGAGAAGTTGTGAGTGAGATAGAGAGGGAGAGAAGCTGTGAGGGAGAAAGAGAGAGAGAGAAGTTGTGAGTGAGTGAGAGAGAGGAGAGAAGCTGTGAGTGAGAGAGAGAGAGAAAGAGAAGGTGATAGAGAGAGAAAGAGAAGCTGTGAATGAGAGAGAGAGAGAAAGAGAAGCTGTGAGTGGGGAAGAGAGAGAGAGAAAGAGAAGCTGTGAGTGAGAGAGAGAAAGAGAAAGAGAAGCTGTGACTAAGAGAGAGAAAGAGAAGCTGTGAGTGAGAGAGAGAGAGAAAGAGAAGCTTTGAGTGTGTGTGAGAGAGAAAGAGAAGTTGTGAGTGAGTGAGAGAGAAAGAGAAGGTGTGAGTGAGAGAGAGAGAAGCTGTGTGTGAGAGAGAGAAGCTGTGTGTGTGTGAGAGAGAAAGAGAAGCTGTGAATGAGAGAGAGGGAGAAAGAGAAGCTGTGAGTGAGAGAGAGAAAGATAAGCTGTGAGTGAGAGAGAGAGAAGCTGATAGTGAGAGAGAGATAGAAAGACAAGCTGTGAGTGAGTGAGAGAGAGAGAGAGAAGCTGTGAGTGAGAGTGAGAGAAAGAGAAGCTGTGAGTGAGAGAGAGAGAAAAAGAGAAGCTGTGAGTGTGAGAGAGATAGAAAGAGAAGATGTGAGTGAGAGAGAGAGAAATAGAAGCTGTGAGTGAGATAGAGAGAGAGAAAGAGAAGCTGTGAGTGAGAGAGTGAGAGAGAAGCTGTGAATGAGTGAGAGAGAAAGAGAAGCTGTGACTGTGTGTGTGAGAGAAAGAGAAGCTGTGATTAAGAGAGAGAGAAGCTGTGAGTGAGAGAGAGAGAAAGAGAAGCTGTGAGTAAGAGAAAGAGAGAGAAAGAGAAGCTGTGAGTGAGATAGAAAGAGAAGCTGTGAGTGAGAGAGAGAGAGAAAGAGAAGCTATGAGTGAGAAAGAGAGAGAAGCTGTGAGTCAGAGAGAGAGAGAAGCTGTGAGTGAGACAGAGAGAGAGAGAGAAAGGGAAGCTGTGAGTGAGAGAGAGAGAGAGAATGAGAAGCTGTTAGTAAGAGGGATTGAGAGAAGCTGTGAGTGGCAGAGAGAGAAGCTGTGAGTGAGTGAGAGAGAGAGAAAGAGAAGCTGTGAGTGAGATAGAGAGAGAGAAGTTGTGAGTGAATGAGAGAGAGGAGAGAAGCTGTGAGTGAGAGAGAGAAAGAAAGAGAAGCTGAGAGTGAGAGAGAGAGGGAAAGAGAAGCTGTGAGTGAGAGAGAGAGAAAGAGAAGCTGTGAGTGAGAGAGTGAGAGAAAGAGAAGCTATGAGTGCAAGAGAGAGAGAGAGAGAGAAGCTGTGAGTAAGAGGGAGAGAGAGAAGCTGTGAGTGAGAGAGAGAGAGTAGCTGTGAGTGAGTGGGAGAGAGAGAAAGAGAAGCTGTGAGTGAGAGAGAGAGAGACAGAAAGAAAGAGAAGATTTGAGTAGGAGAGAGAGAGAAAGAATAGCTGTGAGTGAGAGAGAGATAAAGAGAAGCTGTGAGTTAGAGAGAGACAGAGAAAGAGAAGCTGTGAGTGAGTGAGAGAGAGAAAGAGAAGCTGTGAGTGAGAGAGAGAGAGAGAAAGAGAAGCTGTGAGTGAGAAAGAGAGAGAAGCTGTGAGTCAGAGAGAGAGAGAAGCTGTGAGTGAGACAGAGAGAGAGAGAGAAAGGGAAGCTGTGAGTGAGAGAGAGAGAAAGAAAGAGAAGCTGTGAGTGAGAGAGAGAGAGAAGCTGTCAGTGAGAGAGAGAGGGAGAAAGAGAAGCTGTGTGTTAGAGAGAGAGAGAGAAGCTGTGAGTGACAGAGAGGGAAAGAGAAGCTGTGAGTGACTGAGAGAGAGAGAAAGAGAAGCTGTGAGTGACAGAGAGAGAAAGAGAATCTGTGAGAGAGAGAGAGAGAGAGAGAAGCTCTGTGAGAGAGAGAAATTGAAGCTGTGAGTGAGAGAGAGAGTAAGAGAAGCTGTGAGTGAGAGAGAGATAGCAAGAGAAGCTGTGAGTGAGAGAGAAAGAGAAGCTGTGAGTGCGAGTGAGAGAAAGAGAAGCTGTGACTGAGAGAGAGAGAAAGAGAAGCTGTGAGTGTGGGAGAGATAGAAAGAGAAGCTGTGATTAAGAGAGAGAGAAGCTGTGAGTGAGAGAGAGATAAGCTGTGTGAGCGAGAGAAAGAGAAGCTGTGAGTGAGATAGGGAGATAGAAAGAGAAGCTGTGAGTGAGAGAGAGAGTAAGAGAAGCTGTGAGTGAGAGAGAGATAGAAAGAGAAGCTGTGAGTGAGTGAGAGAGAAAGAGAAGCTGTGAGTGTGTGTGAGAGAGAAAGAGAAGCTGTGATTAAGAGAGAGAGAGAGAGAAGCTGTGAATGAGAGTGGATAAGCTGTGTGAGAGAGAGAAAGAGAAGCTGTGAGTGAGAGAGAGAGAGAAAGAAAAGCTGTGAGTGAGAGAGAGAGAAAGACAAGCTGTGAGTGAGAGGGAGAAAGACAAGCTGTGAGTGAGAGAGAGAGAGAAAGAGAAGCAATGAGTGAGAGAGAGAAAGAGAAGCTGTGAGTGAGAGAGAGAGAAAAAGAGAAGCTGTGAGTTAGAGAGAGACAGAGAAATAAAAGCTGTGAGAGAGAGAGAAAGAAAAGCTGTGAGAGAGAGATGCTGTGAGTGATAGAGAGAGAAAGAGAAGATGTGTGTGTGTGAGAGAGAGAAGCAGTGAGTGAGAGAGAGAAAGAGAAGCTGTGAGTGAGAGTGATAGAAAGAGAAGCTGTGAGTAAGAGGGAGAGAAGCTGTGAGTGACAGAGAGAGAAGCTGGTTGAGTGAGAGTGAGAGAGAGAAAGAGCTGTGAGTGAGATAGAGAGAGAGAGAAGCTGTGAGGGAGAAAGAGAGAGAGAGAAGCTGTGAGTGAGTGAGAGAGAAGAGAGAAGCTGTTAGTGAGAGAGAGAGAGAAAGAGAAGCTGTGAGTGAGTGAGAGAGAGAGAGAAGCTGTGAGTGAGAGAGATAAAGAGAAGCAGTGAGTGTGTGAGAGAGAGAAGCTGTGAGTGAGAGAGAGAGAGAAAGAGAAGCTGTGAGTGAGAGAGAGAGAAAGAGAAGCTGTGAGTGAGAGAGAGAGAGAAGCTGTGAGTGAGTGAGAGAGAGAGAGAAGCTGTGAGTGAGACAGAGAGAAAGAGATGCTGTGAGTGAGAGAGAGAGAAAGAGAAGCTGTGAGTGAGAGAGAGCGAAAAAGAGAAGCTGTGAGTTAGAGAGAGACAGAGAAAGAGAAGCTGTGAGAGAGAGAGAGAAAGAAAAGCTGTGAGAGAGAGAGAAGCTGTGAGTGAGAGAGAGAAGCTGTGAGTGAGTGAGAGAGGGAGAAAGAGAAGCTGTGAGTGAGATAGAGAGAGAGAAGCTGTGAGGGAGAAAGAGAGAGAGAAGCTGTGAGTGAGAGAGAGAGAGAAGAGAGAAGCTGTGAGTGTGTGAGAGAGAAAGAGAAGCTGTGAGTGAGTGAGAGAGAGAGAGAAAGAGAAGCTGTGAGTGAGAGAGATAAAGAGAAGCAGTGAGTGTGAGAGAGCGAGAAGCTGTGAGTGAGAGAGAGAGAGAAGGAGAAGATGTGAGTGAGAGAGAGAGAGAAGCTGTGAGTGAGAGAGAGAAAGGGAAGCTTTGAGTGAGAGAGATAAAGAGAAGCTGTGAGTGAAAGAGATAAAGAGAAGCTGTGAGTTAGAGAGAGAAAAAGAGAAGCTGTGAGTGAGAGAGAGAGAAAAAGAGAAGCTGAGAGTGAGAGAGAGAGAAAGAAAGAGAAGCTTTGAATGAGAGAGAGAGAGAAAAAGAGAAGCTGTGAGTGAGAGAGAGAGAAAGAGAAGCTGTGAGTGGGAGGGAGAGAGAGAAAGAGAAGCTGTGAGTGAGAGAGAGAGAAAGGGAAGCTGTGAGTGAGAGAGAGAGAGAGAAAGAGAAGCTGTGAGTGAGAGAGAGAGAGAAAGAGAAGCTGTGTGTGGGAGAGAAAGAAAGAGAAGCTGTGTGAGAGAGAGAGAAGCTGTGTGAGAGAAAGAGAGAAAGAGAAGCTGTGGGTGAGAGAGAGAGAGAAAGAGAAGCTGTGTGTGGGAGAGAAAGAAAGAGAAGCTATGTGAGAGAGAGAGAAGCTGTGAGTGAGAGAGAGAGGGAGAAAGAGAAGCTGTGAGTGAGAGAGAGAAATATAAGCTGAGAGTGAGAGAGAGAGAGAAAGAGAAGCTGTGAGTGAGAGAGAGAGGGAAAGAGAAGCTGTGAGTGAGAGAGAGAGAAAGAGAAGCTGTGAGTGAGAGAGTGAGAGAAAGAGAAGCTATGAGTGCAAGAGAGAGAGAAAGAGAGAGAAGCTGTGAGTCAGAGAGAGAGAGAGAAGCTGTGAGTGAGACAGAGAGAGAGAGAGAGAGAAAGGGAAGCTGTGAGTGAGTGAGAGAGAGAGAAAGAGAAGCTGTGAGTGAGAGAGAGAGACAGAAAGAAAGAGAAGATTTGAGTAGGAGAGAGAGAGAAAGAATAGCTGTGAGTGAGAGAGAGATAAAGAGAAGCTGTGAGTTAGAGAGAGAGAGAGAAAGAGAAGCTGTGAGTGAGAAAGAGAGAGAAGCTGTGTCAGAGAGAGAGAGAGAAGCTGTGAGTGAGACAGAGAGAGAGAGAGAAAGCGAAGCTGTGAGTGAGAGAGAGAGAAAGAAAGAGAAGCTCTGAGTGAGAGAGAGAGAGAAGCTGTGTCAGAGAGAGAGAGAGAAGCTGTGAGTGAGACAGAGAGAGAGAGAGAAAGCGAAGCTGTGAGTGAGAGAGAGAGAGAGAAAGAGAAGCTGTGAGTGAGAAAGAGAGAGAAGCTGTGTCAGAGAGAGAGAGAGAAGCTGTGAGTGAGACAGAGAGAGAGAGAGAAAGCGAAGCTGTGAGTGAGAGAGAGAGAAAGAAAGAGAAGCTCTGAGTGAGAGAGAGAGAGAAGCTGTCAGTGATAGAGAGAGGGAGAAAGAGAAGCTGTGTGTGTGTGTGAGAGAGAGAGAGAAGCTGTGAGTGACAGAGAGAGAAGCTGTGAGTGACAGAGAGAGAAAGAGAAGCTGTGAGTGACTGAGAGAGAGAGAAAGAGAAGCTGTGAGTGACAGAGAGAGAAAGAGAATCTGTGAGTGAGAGAGAGAGAGAGAAGCTGTGTGTGAGAGAGAAATTGAAGCTGTGAGTGAGAGAGAGATAGAAAGAGAAGCTGTGAGTGAGAGAGAGAAAAGCTGTGAGTGAGAGTGAGAGAAAGAGAAGCTGTGAGTGAGAGAGAGAGAGAAAGAGAAGCTGTGAGAGAGAGAGAGAGAGAGAAAGAGAAGCTGTGAGTGAGAAAGAGAGAGAAGCTGTTAGTCAGAGAGAGAGAGAGAAGCTGTGAGTGAGACAGAGAGAGAGAGAGAAAGGGAAGCTGTGAGTGAGAGAGAGAGAAAGAAAGAGAAGCTCTGAGTGAGAGAGAGAGAAGCTGTCAGTGATAGAGAGAGGGAGAAAGAGAAGCTGTGTGTGTGAGAGAGAGAGAAGCTGTGAGTGACAGAGAGAGAAGCTGTGAGTGACAGAGAGAGAAAGAGAAGCTGTGAGTGACTGAGAGAGAGAGAAAGAGAAGCTGTGAGTGACAGAGAGAGAAAGAGAATCTGTGAGTGAGAGAGAGAGAAGGTGTGTGTGAGAGAGAAATTGAAGCTGTGAGTGAGAGAGAGATAGAAAGAGAAGCTGTGAGTGAGAGAGAGAAAAGCTGTGAGTGAGAGTGAGAGAAAGAGAAGCTGTGAGTGAGAGAGAGAGAGAAAGAGAAGCTGTGAGTGTGAGAGAGATAGAAAGAGAAGCTGTGATTAAGAGAGAGAGAGAAGCTGTGAATGAGAGAGAGAGAAGCTATGTGAGAGAGAGAAAGAGAAGCTGTGAGTGAGATAGGGAGATAGAAAGAGAAGCTGTGAGTGAGTGAGTGAGAGAGAAGCTGTGAGTGAGTGAGAGAGAAAGAGAAGCTGTGAGTGTGTGTGAGAGAGAAAGAGAAGCTGTCATTAAGAGAGAGAGAGAGAGAGAAGCTGTGAATGAGAGTGAGAGAAGCTGTGTGAGTGAGAGAAAGAGAAGCTGTGAGTGAGAGAGAGAGAAAGAAAAGCTGTGAGTGAGAGAGAGAGAATGACAAGCTGTGAGTGAGAGAGAGAGAGAGAAAGAGAAGCAATGAGTGAGAGAGAGAGAAAGAGAAGCTGTGAGTGAGAGAGAGAGAAAAAGAGAAGCTGTAAGTTAGAGAGAGACAGAGAAATAAAAGCTGTGTGAGAGAGAGAAAGAAAAGCTGTGAGAGAGAGAGACGCTGTGCTTGATAGAGAGAGAAAGAGAAGATGTGAGTGAGAGAGAGAGAAAGAGAAGCAGTGAGTGAGAGAGAGAGAGAAAGAGAAGCTGTGAGTGAGAGAGATAGAAAGAGAAGCTGTGAGTAAGAGGGAGAGAAGCTGTGAGTGACAGAGAGAGAAGCTGTGAGTGAGTGAGAGAGAGAGAAAGAGAAGCTGTGAGTGAGATAGAGAGAGAGAGAAGCTGTGAGGGAGAAAGAGAGAGAGAGAAGCTGTGAGTGAGTGAGAGAGAGAAGAGAGAAGCTGTGAGTGAGAGAGAGAGAAAGAGAAGCTGTGAGTGAGTGAGAGAGAGAGAGAAGCTGTGAATGAGAGAGATAAAGAGAAGCAGTGAGTGTGAGAGAGAGAGAAGCTGTGAGTGAGAGAGAGAGAGAAAGAGAAGCTGTGAGTGAGAGAGAGAGAAAGAGAAGCTGTGAGTGAGAGAGAGAGAGAAGCTGTGAGTGAGTGAGAGAGAGAGAAGCTGTGAGTGAGAGAGAGAGAAAGAGATGCTGTGAGTGAGAGAGAGAGAAAGAGAAGCTGTGAGTGAGAGAGAGAGAAAAAGAGAAGCTGTGAGTTAGAGAGAGACAGAGAAAGAGAAGCTGTGAGAGAGAGAGAAAGAAAAGCTGTGAGAGAGAGAGAAGCTGTGAGTGAGAGAGAGAGAAAGAGAAGCTGTGAGTGAGAGAGAGAGAAAGAGAAGCTGTGTGTGAGAGAGAGAGAAAGAGAATCTGTGAGTGAGAGAGAGAGAAAGAGAAGCTGTGAGTTAGAGAAAGAGAGAAAGAGAAGCTATGAGTGCGAGAGAGAGAGAGAGAAATAGAAGCTGTGAGTAAGAGGGAGAGAAGCTGTGAGTTAGAGAGAGAGAATCTGTGAGTGAGTGAGAGAGGGAGAAAGAGAAGCTGTGAGTGAGATAGAGAGAGAGAAGCTGTGAGGGAGAAAGAGAGAGAGAAGCTGTGAGTGAGTGAGAGAGAGAAGAGAGAAGCTGTGAGTGTGAGAGAGAGAAAGAGAAGCTGTGAGTGAGTGAGAGAGAGAGAGTAAGAGAAGCTGTGAGTGAGAGAGATAAAGAGAAGCAGTGAGTGTGAGAGAGCGAGAAGCTGTGAGTGAGAGAGAGAGAGAGAAGGAGAAGATGTGAGTGAGAGAGAGAGAGAAGCTGTGAGTGAGAGAGAGAAAGGGAAGCTTTGAGTGAGAGAGATATAGAGAAGCTGTGAGTGAAAGAGATAAAGAGAAGCTGTGAGTTAGAGAGAGAAAAAGAGAAGCTGTGAGTGAGAGAGAGAGAGAAAGAGAAGCTGAGAGTGAGAGAGAGAGAGAAAGAGAAGCTTTGAATGAGAGAGAGAGAGAAAGAGAAACTGTGAGTGAGAGAGAGAGAAAGAGAAGCTGTGAGTGGGAGAGAGAGAGAGAAAGAGAAGCTGTGAGTGAGAGAGAGAGAGAAAGAGAAGCTGTGAGTAAGAGAGAGAGAGAGAGAAGCTGTGAGTGAGAGAGAGAGAAAGGGAAGCTGTGAGTGAGAGAGAGAGAGAGAAAGTGAAGCTGTGAGTGAGAGAGAGAGAGAGAAAGAGAAGGTGTGACTGAGAGAGCGAGAGAAGCTGTGAGTGAGAGAGAGAAGCTGTGTCAGAGAGAGAGAAAGAGAAGCTGTGAGTGAGTGAGAGAGAGAAAGAGAAGCTGTGTGTGGGAGGGAAAGAAAGAGAAGCTGTGAGAGAGAGAGAGAAGCTGTGAGTGAGAGAGAGGGAGAAAGAGAAGCTGTGAGTGAGAGAGAGACATATAAGCTGAGAGTGAGAGAGAGAAAAAATAAGAATCTGTGAGTGAGTGAGAGAGAGAAAGAGAATCAGTGAGTGAGAGAGAGAGAAAAAGAGGAGCTGTGAGTGTGAGAGAGTGAGAGAAAGAGAAGCTGTGAGTGAGAGAGAGAGAGAGAAAGAGAAGCTGTGAGAGTAAGAGAGAGAGAAAGAGAAGCTCTGAGTGAGAGAGAGAAAAAGAGAAGCAGTGAGTGAGAGAGAGAGAGTGAGAAAAAGAGCTGTGAGTGAGAGATAGAGAAAGAGAAGCTGTGAGTGAGAGAGAGAAAAAAGAGAATGTGTAAGAGAGTGAGAAAGAGAAGCTATGAGTGAGAGAGAGAGAGAGAGAGAAAGAGAAGGTGTGAGTGAGAGAGAGAGAGAAAAAGAAGCTGTGAGTGAGAGAGAGAGAAAGAGAAGCTGTGAGTGAGAGAGAGAGAGAAATGAAGTTGTGAGTGAGATAGAGAGAAAGAGAAGCTGTGAGTGAGTGAGAGAGAGAAGCTGTGAGAGAGTGAGAGAGAGAAGCTGTGAGTGAGAGAGAGAGAGAAAGAAAGAGAAGCTGTGAGTGAGAGAGAGAGAGAAAGAGAAGCTATGAGTGCGAGAGAGAGAGAGAGAATGAGAAGCTGTTAGTAAGAGGGATTGAGAGAAGCTGTGAGTGGCAGAGAGAGAAGCTGTGAGTGAGTGAGAGAGAGAGAAAGAGAAGCTGTGAGTGAGATAGAGAGAGAAGTTGTGAGTGAATGAGAGAGAAGAGAGAAGCTGTGAGTGAGAGAGAGAAAGAAAGAGAAGCTGAGAGTGAGAGAGAGAGAGAAAGAGAAGCTGTGAATGAGAGAGAGAGAAAGAGAAGCTGTGTGAGGGAGAGAGAAGCTATGAGAGAGAGAGAGCAAGAAAAGCTTTGAGAGAGAGAGAGAAGCTGTGAGTGAGAGAGAGAGAGAGAAAGAGAAGCTGTGAGTGAGTGAGAGAGAGAAAGAGAAGCTGTGAGTGAGAGAGAGAGAGAAAGAGAAGCTGTGAGTGAGAGAGAGAGAAAGAGAAGCTGTGAGTGAGAGAGAGAGAGAAGCTGTGAGTGAGTGAGAGAGAGAGAAGCTGTGAGTGAGAGAGAGAGAAAGAGATGCTGTGAGTGAGAGAGAGAGAAAGAGAAGCTGTGAGTGAGAGAGAGAGAAAAAGAGAAGCTGTGAGTTAGAGAGAGACAGAGAAAGAGAAGCTGTGAGAGAGAGAGAAAGAAAAGCTGTGAGAGAGAGAGAAGCTGTGAGTGAGAGAGAGAGAAAGAGAAGCTGTGAGTGAGAGAGAGAGAAAGAGAAGCTGTGTGAGAGAGAGAGAAAGAGAATCTGTGAGTGAGAGAGAGAGAAAGAGAAGCTGTGAGTTAGAGAAAGAGAGAAAGAGAAGCTATGAGTGCGAGAGAGAGAGAGAGAGAGAAATAGAAGCTGTGAGTAAGAGGGAGAGAAGCTGTGAGTTAGAGAGAGAGAATCTGTGAGTGAGTGAGAGAGGGAGAAAGAGAAGCTGTGAGTGAGATAGAGAGAGAGAAGCTGTGAGGGAGAAAGAGAGAGAGAAGCTGTGAGTGAGTGAGAGAGAGAAGAGAGAAGCTGTGAGTGTGAGAGAGAGAAAGAGAAGCTGTGAGTGAGTGAGAGAGAGAGAGAAAGAGAAGCTGTGAGTGAGAGAGATAAAGAGAAGCAGTGAGTGTGAGAGAGCGAGAAGCTGTGAGTGAGAGAGAGAGAGAGAAGGAGAAGATGTGAGTGAGAGAGAGAGAGAAGCTGTGAGTGAGAGAGAGAAAGGGAAGCTTTGAGTGAGAGAGATATAGAGAAGCTGTGAGTGAAAGAGATAAAGAGAAGCTGTGAGTTAGAGAGAGAAAAAGAGAAGCTGTGAGTGAGAGAGAGAGAGAAAGAGAAGCTGAGAGTGAGAGAGAGAGAGAAAGAGAAGCTTTGAATGAGAGAGAGAGAGAAAGAGAAACTGTGAGTGAGAGAGAGAGAAAGAGAAGCTGTGAGTGGGAGAGAGAGAGAGAAAGAGAAGCTGTGAGTGAGAGAGAGAGAGAGAGAGAAAGAGAAGCTGTGAGTAAGAGAGAGAGAGAGAGAAGCTGTGAGTGAGAGAGAGAGAAAGGGAAGCTGTGAGTGAGAGAGAGAGAGAGAAAGTGAAGCTGTGAGTGAGAGAGAGAGAGAGAAAGAGAAGGTGTGACTGAGAGAGCGAGAGAAGCTGTGAGTGAGAGAGAGAAGCTGTGTCAGAGAGAGAGAAAGAGAAGCTGTGAGTGAGAGAGAGAGAGAAAGAGAAGCTGTGTGTGGGAGGGAAAGAAAGAGAAGCTGTGAGAGAGAGAGAGAAGCTGTGAGTGAGAGAGAGGGAGAAAGAGAAGCTGTGAGTGAGAGAGAGACATATAAGCTGAGAGTGAGAGAGAGAGAAAATAAGAATCTGTGAGTGAGTGAGAGAGAGAAAGAGAATCAGTGAGTGAGAGAGAGAGAAAAAGAGGAGCTGTGAGTGTGAGAGAGTGAGAGAAAGAGAAGCTGTGAGTGAGAGAGAGAGAGAGAAAGAGAAGCTGTGAGAGTAAGAGAGAGAGAAAGAGAAGCTCTGAGTGAGAGAGAGAAAAAGAGAAGCAGTGAGTGAGAGAGAGAGAGTGAGAAAAAGAGCTGTGAGTGAGAGATAGAGAAAGAGAAGCTGTGAGTGAGAGAGAGAAAAAAGAGAATGTGTAAGAGAGTGAGAAAGAGAAGCTATGAGTGAGAGAGAGAGAGAGAGAGAAAGAGAAGGTGTGAGTGAGAGAGAGAGAGAAAAAGAAGCTGTGAGTGAGAGAGAGAGAAAGAGAAGCTGTGAGTGAGAGAGAGAGAGAAATGAAGTTGTGAGTGAGATAGAGAGAAAGAGAAGCTGTGAGTGAGACAGAGAGAAAGAGATGCTGTGAGTGAGAGAGAGAGAAAGAGAAGCTGTGAGTGAGAGAGAGAGAAAGAGAAGCTGTGAGTGAGAGAGAGCGAAAAAGAGAAGCTGTGAGTTAGAGAGAGACAGAGAAAGAGAAGCTGTGAGAGAGAGAGAGAAAGAAAAGCTGTGAGAGAGAGAGAAGCTGTGAGTGAGAGAGAGAAGCTGTGAGTGAGAGAGAGAGAGAGAGAGAGAGAGAAGGTGTGAGTGAGAGAGAGAGAGAAAAAGAAGCTGTGAGTGAGAGAGAGAGAAAGAGAAGCTGTGAGTGAGAGAGAGAGAGAAATGAAGTTGTGAGTGAGATAGAGAGAAAGAGAAGCTGTGAGTGAGACAGAGAGAAAGAGAAGCTTTGAATGAGAGAGAGAGAGAAAGAGAAACTGTGAGTGAGAGAGAGAGAAAGAGAAGCTGTGAGTGGGAGAGAGAGAGAGAAAGAGAAGCTGTGAGTGAGAGAGAGAGAGAGAAAGAGAAGCTGTGAGTAAGAGAGAGAGAGAGAGAAGCTGTGAGTGAGAGAGAGAGAAAGGGAAGCTGTGAGTGAGAGAGAGAGAGAGAAAGTGAAGCTGTGAGTGAGAGAGAGAGAGAGAAAGAGAAGGTGTGACTGAGAGAGCGAGAGAAGCTGTGAGTGAGAGAGAGAAGCTGTGTCAGAGAGAGAGAAAGAGAAGCTGTGAGTGAGAGAGAGAGAGAAAGAGAAGCTGTGTGTGGGAGGGAAAGAAAGAGAAGCTGTGAGAGAGAGAGAGAAGCTGTGAGTGAGAGAGAGGGAGAAAGAGAAGCTGTGAGTGAGAGAGAGACATATAAGCTGAGAGTGAGAGAGAGAGAAAATAAGAATCTGTGAGTGAGTGAGAGAGAGAAAGAGAATCAGTGAGTGAGAGAGAGAGAAAAAGAGGAGCTGTGAGTGTGAGAGAGTGAGAGAAAGAGAAGCTGTGAGTGAGAGAGAGAGAGAAAGAGAAGCTGTGAGAGTAAGAGAGAGAGAAAGAGAAGCTCTGAGTGAGAGAGAGAAAAAGAGAAGCAGTGAGTGAGAGAGAGAGAGTGAGAAAAAGAGCTGTGAGTGAGAGATAGAGAAAGAGAAGCTGTGAGTGAGAGAGAGAAAAAAGAGAATGTGTAAGAGAGTGAGAAAGAGAAGCTATGAGTGAGAGAGAGAGAGAGAGAGAAAGAGAAGGTGTGAGTGAGAGAGAGAGAGAAAAAGAAGCTGTGAGTGAGAGAGAGAGAGAGAAAGAGAAGCTGTGAGAGTAAGAGAGAGAGAAAGAGAAGCTCTGAGTGAGAGAGAGAAAAAGAGAAGCAGTGAGTGAGAGAGAGAGAGTGAGAAAAAGAGCTGTGAGTGAGAGATAGAGAAAGAGAAGCTGTGAGTGAGAGAGAGAAAAAAGAGAATGTGTAAGAGAGTGAGAAAGAGAAGCTATGAGTGAGAGAGAGAGAGAGAGAGAAAGAGAAGGTGTGAGTGAGAGAGAGAGAGAAAAAGAAGCTGTGAGTGAGAGAGAGAGAAAGAGAAGCTGTGAGTGAGAGAGAGAGAGAAATGAAGTTGTGAGTGAGATAGAGAGAAAGAGAAGCTGTGAGTGAGTGAGAGAGAGAAGCTGTGAGAGAGTGAGAGAGAGAAGCTGTGAGTGAGAGAGAGAGAGAAAGAAAGAGAAGCTGTGAGTGAGAGAGAGAGAGAAAGAGAAGCTATGAGTGCGAGAGAGAGAGAGAGAATGAGAAGCTGTTAGTAAGAGGGATTGAGAGAAGCTGTGAGTGGCAGAGAGAGAAGCTGTGAGTGAGTGAGAGAGAGAGAAAGAGAAGCTGTGAGTGAGATAGAGAGAGAGAAGTTGTGAGTGAATGAGAGAGAGGAGAGAAGCTGTGAGTGAGAGAGAGAAAGAAAGAGAAGCTGAGAGTGAGAGAGAGAGAGAAAGAGAAGCTGTGAATGAGAGAGAGAGAAAGAGAAGCTGTGTGAGGGAGAGAGAAGCTATGAGAGAGAGAGAGCAAGAAAAGCTTTGAGAGAGAGAGAGAAGCTGTGAGTGAGAGAGAGAGAGAGAAAGAGAAGCTGTGAGTGAGAGAGAGAGAGAAAGAGAAGCTGTGAGTGAGAGAGAGAGGGAAAGAGAAGCTGTGAGTGAGAGAGAGAGAAAGAGAAGCTGTGAGTGAGAGAGTGAGAGAAAGAGAAGCTATGAGTGCAAGAGAGAGAGAGAGAGAGAAGCTGTGAGTAAGAGGGAGAGAGAGAAGCTGTGAGTGAGAGAGAGAGAGTAGCTGTGAGTGAGTGGGAGAGAGAGAAAGAGAAGCTGTGAGTGAGATAGAGAGAGAGAAGCTGTGAGGGAGAAAGAGAGAGAGAAGCTGTGAGTGAGAGAGAGAGAAAGGGAAGCTGTGAGTGAGAGAGAGAGAGAGAAAGTGAAGCTGTGAGTGAGAGAGAGAGAGAGAAAGAGAAGGTGTGACTGAGAGAGCGAGAGAAGCTGTGAGTGAGAGAGAGAAGCTGTGTCAGAGAGAGAGAAAGAGAAGCTGTGAGTGAGAGAGTGAGAGAAAGAGAAGCTATGAGTGCAAGAGAGAGAGAGAGAGAAGCTGTGAGTGAGAGAGAGAGAAAGGGAAGCTGTGAGTGAGAGAGAGAGAGAGAAAGTGAAGCTGTGAGTGAGAGAGAGAGAGAAAGAGAAGCTGTGAGTGAGAGAGAGAGAAAGAGAAGCTGTGAGTGAGAGAGAGAGAGAAGCTGTGAGTGAGTGAGAGAGAGAGAAGCTGTGAGTGAGAGAGAGAGAAAGAGATGCTGTGAGTGAGAGAGAGAGAAAGAGAAGCTGTGAGTGAGAGAGAGAGAAAAAGAGAAGCTGTGAGTTAGAGAGAGACAGAGAAAGAGAAGCTGTGAGAGAGAGAGAAAGAAAAGCTGTGAGAGAGAGAGAAGCTGTGAGTGAGAGAGAGAGAAAGAGAAGCTGTGAGTGAGAGAGAGAGAAAGAGAAGCTGTGTGAGAGAGAGAGAAAGAGAATCTGTGAGTGAGAGAGAGAGAAAGAGAAGCTGTGAGTTAGAGAAAGAGAGAAAGAGAAGCTATGAGTGCGAGAGAGAGAGAGAGAGAGAAATAGAAGCTGTGAGTAAGAGGGAGAGAAGCTGTGAGTTAGAGAGAGAGAATCTGTGAGTGAGTGAGAGAGGGAGAAAGAGAAGCTGTGAGTGAGATAGAGAGAGAGAAGCTGTGAGGGAGAAAGAGAGAGAGAAGCTGTGAGTGAGTGAGAGAGAGAAGAGAGAAGCTGTGAGTGTGAGAGAGAGAAAGAGAAGCTGTGAGTGAGTGAGAGAGAGAGAGAAAGAGAAGCTGTGAGTGAGAGAGATAAAGAGAAGCAGTGAGTGTGAGAGAGCGAGAAGCTGTGAGTGAGAGAGAGAGAGAGAAGGAGAAGATGTGAGTGAGAGAGAGAGAGAAGCTGTGAGTGAGAGAGAGAAAGGGAAGCTTTGAGTGAGAGAGATATAGAGAAGCTGTGAGTGAAAGAGATAAAGAGAAGCTGTGAGTTAGAGAGAGAAAAAGAGAAGCTGTGAGTGAGAGAGAGAGAGAAAGAGAAGCTGAGAGTGAGAGAGAGAGAGAAAGAGAAGCTTTGAATGAGAGAGAGAGAGAAAGAGAAACTGTGAGTGAGAGAGAGAGAAAGAGAAGCTGTGAGTGGGAGAGAGAGAGAGAAAGAGAAGCTGTGAGTGAGAGAGAGAGAGAGAGAGAAAGAGAAGCTGTGAGTAAGAGAGAGAGAGAGAGAAGCTGTGAGTGAGAGAGAGAGAAAGGGAAGCTGTGAGTGAGAGAGAGAGAGAGAAAGTGAAGCTGTGAGTGAGAGAGAGAGAGAGAAAGAGAAGGTGTGACTGAGAGAGCGAGAGAAGCTGTGAGTGAGAGAGAGAAGCTGTGTCAGAGAGAGAGAAAGAGAAGCTGTGAGTGAGAGAGAGAGAGAAAGAGAAGCTGTGTGTGGGAGGGAAAGAAAGAGAAGCTGTGAGAGAGAGAGAGAAGCTGTGAGTGAGAGAGAGGGAGAAAGAGAAGCTGTGAGTGAGAGAGAGACATATAAGCTGAGAGTGAGAGAGAGAGAAAATAAGAATCTGTGAGTGAGTGAGAGAGAGAAAGAGAATCAGTGAGTGAGAGAGAGAGAAAAAGAGGAGCTGTGAGTGTGAGAGAGTGAGAGAAAGAGAAGCTGTGAGTGAGAGAGAGAGAGAGAAAGAGAAGCTGTGAGAGTAAGAGAGAGAGAAAGAGAAGCTCTGAGTGAGAGAGAGAAAAAGAGAAGCAGTGAGTGAGAGAGAGAGAGTGAGAAAAAGAGCTGTGAGTGAGAGATAGAGAAAGAGAAGCTGTGAGTGAGAGAGAGAAAAAAGAGAATGTGTAAGAGAGTGAGAAAGAGAAGCTATGAGTGAGAGAGAGAGAGAGAGAGAAAGAGAAGGTGTGAGTGAGAGAGAGAGAGAAAAAGAAGCTGTGAGTGAGAGAGAGAGAAAGAGAAGCTGTGAGTGAGAGAGAGAGAGAAATGAAGTTGTGAGTGAGATAGAGAGAAAGAGAAGCTGTGAGTGAGACAGAGAGAAAGAGATGCTGTGAGTGAGAGAGAGAGAAAGAGAAGCTGTGAGTGAGAGAGAGAGAAAGAGAAGCTGTGAGTGAGAGAGAGCGAAAAAGAGAAGCTGTGAGTTAGAGAGAGACAGAGAAAGAGAAGCTGTGAGAGAGAGAGAGAAAGAAAAGCTGTGAGAGAGAGAGAAGCTGTGAGTGAGAGAGAGAAGCTGTGAGTGAGAGAGAGAGAGAGAGAGAGAGAGAAGGTGTGAGTGAGAGAGAGAGAGAAAAAGAAGCTGTGAGTGAGAGAGAGAGAAAGAGAAGCTGTGAGTGAGAGAGAGAGAGAAATGAAGTTGTGAGTGAGATAGAGAGAAAGAGAAGCTGTGAGTGAGACAGAGAGAAAGAGAAGCTTTGAATGAGAGAGAGAGAGAAAGAGAAACTGTGAGTGAGAGAGAGAGAAAGAGAAGCTGTGAGTGGGAGAGAGAGAGAGAAAGAGAAGCTGTGAGTGAGAGAGAGAGAGAGAAAGAGAAGCTGTGAGTAAGAGAGAGAGAGAGAGAAGCTGTGAGTGAGAGAGAGAGAAAGGGAAGCTGTGAGTGAGAGAGAGAGAGAGAAAGTGAAGCTGTGAGTGAGAGAGAGAGAGAGAAAGAGAAGGTGTGACTGAGAGAGCGAGAGAAGCTGTGAGTGAGAGAGAGAAGCTGTGTCAGAGAGAGAGAAAGAGAAGCTGTGAGTGAGAGAGAGAGAGAAAGAGAAGCTGTGTGTGGGAGGGAAAGAAAGAGAAGCTGTGAGAGAGAGAGAGAAGCTGTGAGTGAGAGAGAGGGAGAAAGAGAAGCTGTGAGTGAGAGAGAGACATATAAGCTGAGAGTGAGAGAGAGAGAAAATAAGAATCTGTGAGTGAGTGAGAGAGAGAAAGAGAATCAGTGAGTGAGAGAGAGAGAAAAAGAGGAGCTGTGAGTGTGAGAGAGTGAGAGAAAGAGAAGCTGTGAGTGAGAGAGAGAGAGAAAGAGAAGCTGTGAGAGTAAGAGAGAGAGAAAGAGAAGCTCTGAGTGAGAGAGAGAAAAAGAGAAGCAGTGAGTGAGAGAGAGAGAGTGAGAAAAAGAGCTGTGAGTGAGAGATAGAGAAAGAGAAGCTGTGAGTGAGAGAGAGAAAAAAGAGAATGTGTAAGAGAGTGAGAAAGAGAAGCTATGAGTGAGAGAGAGAGAGAGAGAGAAAGAGAAGGTGTGAGTGAGAGAGAGAGAGAAAAAGAAGCTGTGAGTGAGAGAGAGAGAGAGAAAGAGAAGCTGTGAGAGTAAGAGAGAGAGAAAGAGAAGCTCTGAGTGAGAGAGAGAAAAAGAGAAGCAGTGAGTGAGAGAGAGAGAGTGAGAAAAAGAGCTGTGAGTGAGAGATAGAGAAAGAGAAGCTGTGAGTGAGAGAGAGAAAAAAGAGAATGTGTAAGAGAGTGAGAAAGAGAAGCTATGAGTGAGAGAGAGAGAGAGAGAGAAAGAGAAGGTGTGAGTGAGAGAGAGAGAGAAAAAGAAGCTGTGAGTGAGAGAGAGAGAAAGAGAAGCTGTGAGTGAGAGAGAGAGAGAAATGAAGTTGTGAGTGAGATAGAGAGAAAGAGAAGCTGTGAGTGAGTGAGAGAGAGAAGCTGTGAGAGAGTGAGAGAGAGAAGCTGTGAGTGAGAGAGAGAGAGAAAGAAAGAGAAGCTGTGAGTGAGAGAGAGAGAGAAAGAGAAGCTATGAGTGCGAGAGAGAGAGAGAGAATGAGAAGCTGTTAGTAAGAGGGATTGAGAGAAGCTGTGAGTGGCAGAGAGAGAAGCTGTGAGTGAGTGAGAGAGAGAGAAAGAGAAGCTGTGAGTGAGATAGAGAGAGAGAAGTTGTGAGTGAATGAGAGAGAGGAGAGAAGCTGTGAGTGAGAGAGAGAAAGAAAGAGAAGCTGAGAGTGAGAGAGAGAGAGAAAGAGAAGCTGTGAATGAGAGAGAGAGAAAGAGAAGCTGTGTGAGGGAGAGAGAAGCTATGAGAGAGAGAGAGCAAGAAAAGCTTTGAGAGAGAGAGAGAAGCTGTGAGTGAGAGAGAGAGAGAGAAAGAGAAGCTGTGAGTGAGAGAGAGAGAGAAAGAGAAGCTGTGAGTGAGAGAGAGAGGGAAAGAGAAGCTGTGAGTGAGAGAGAGAGAAAGAGAAGCTGTGAGTGAGAGAGTGAGAGAAAGAGAAGCTATGAGTGCAAGAGAGAGAGAGAGAGAGAAGCTGTGAGTAAGAGGGAGAGAGAGAAGCTGTGAGTGAGAGAGAGAGAGTAGCTGTGAGTGAGTGGGAGAGAGAGAAAGAGAAGCTGTGAGTGAGAGAGAGAGACAGAAAGAGAAGATTTGAGTAGGAGAGAGAGAAAGAATAGCTGTGAGTGAGAGAGAGATAAAGAGAAGCTGTGAGTTAGAGAGAGACAGAGAAAGAGAAGCTGTGAGTGAGTGAGAGAGAGAAAGAGAAGCTGTGAGTGAGAGAGAGAGAGAGAAAGAGAAGCTGTGAGTGAGAAAGAGAGAGAAGCTGTGAGTCAGAGAGAGAGAGAGAAGCTGTGAGTGAGACAGAGAGAGAGAGAGAAAGGGAAGCTGTGAGTGAGAGAGAGAGAAAGAAAGAGAAGCTGTGAGTGAGTGAGAGAGAGAAGCTGTCAGTGAGAGAGAGAGGGAGAAAGAGAAGCTGTGTGTGTGAGAGAGAGAGAGAAGCTGTGAGTGACAGAGAGGGAAAGAGAAGCTGTGAGTGACTGAGAGAGAGAGAAAGAGAAGCTGTGAGTGACAGAGAGAGAAAGAGAATCTGTGAGAGAGAGAGAGAGAGAGAAGCTCTGTGAGAGAGAGAAATTGAAGCTGTGAGTGAGAGAGAGAGTAAGAGAAGCTGTGAGTGAGAGAGAGATAGCAAGAGAAGCTGTGAGTGAGAGAGAAAGAGAAGCTGTGAGTGCGAGTGAGAGAAAGAGAAGCTGTGACTGAGAGAGAGAGAAAGAGAAGCTGTGAGTGTGGGAGAGATAGAAAGAGAAGCTGTGATTAAGAGAGAGAGAAGCTGTGAGTGAGAGAGAGATAAGCTGTGTGAGCGAGAGAAAGAGAAGCTGTGAGTGAGATAGGGAGATAGAAAGAGAAGCTGTGAGTGAGAGAGAGAGTAAGAGAAGCTGTGAGTGAGAGAGAGATAGAAAGAGAAGCTGTGAGTGAGTGAGAGAGAAAGAGAAGCTGTGAGTGTGTGTGTGAGAGAAAGAGAAGCTGTGATTAAGAGAGAGAGAGAGAGAAGCTGTGAATGAGAGTGGATAAGCTGTGTGAGAGAATGAAAGAGAAGCTGTGAGTGAGAGAGAGAGAGAAAGAAAAGCTGTGAGTGAGAGAGAGAGAAAGACAAGCTGTGAGTGAGAGGGAGAAAGACAAGCTGTGAGTGAGAGAGAGAGAGAAAGAGAAGCAATGAGTGAGAGAGAGAGAAAGAGAAGCTGTGAGTGAGAGAGAGAGAAAAAGAGAAGCTGTGAGTTAGAGAGAGACAGAGAAATAAAAGCTGTGAGAGAGAGAGAAAGAAAAGCTGTGAGAGAGAGAGAGACGCTGTGAGTGATAGAGAGAGAAAGAGAAGATGTGTGTGAGAGAGAGAGAGAAGCAGTGAGTGAGAGAGAGAGAGAAAGAGAAGCTGTGAGTGAGAGTGATAGAAAGAGAAGCTGTGAGTAAGAGGGAGAGAAGCTGTGAGTGACAGAGAGAGAAGCTGTGTGAGTGAGAGTGAGAGAGAGAAAGAGCTGTGAGTGAGATAGAGAGAGAGAGAAGCTGTGAGGGAGAAAGAGAGAGAGAGAAGCTGTGAGTGAGTGAGAGAGAAGAGAGAAGCTGTTAGTGAGAGAGAGAGAGAAAGAGAAGCTGTGAGTGAGTGAGAGAGAGAAGCTGTGAGTGAGAGAGATAAAGAGAAGCAGTGAGTGTGAGAGAGAGAGAAGCTGTGAGTGAGAGAGAGAGAGAAAGAGAAGCTGTGAGTGAGAGAGAGAGAAAGAGAAGCTGTGAGTGAGAGAGAGAGAGAAGCTGTGAGTGAGTGAGAGAGAGAGAGAAGCTGTGAGTGAGAGAGAGAGAAAGAGATGCTGTGAGTGAGAGAGAGAAAAATGGAAGCTGTGAGTGAGAGAGAGCGAAAAAGAGAAGCTGTGAGTTAGAGAGAGACAGAGAAAGAGAAGCTGTGAGAGAGAGAGAGAAAGAAAAGCTGTGAGAGAGAGAGAAGCTGTGAGTGAGAGAGAGAAGCTGTGAGTGAGTGAGAGAGGGAGAAAGAGAAGCTGTGAGTGAGATAGAGAGAGAGAAGCTGTGAGGGAGAAAGAGAGAGAGAAGCTGTGAGTGAGAGAGAGAGAGAAGAGAGAAGCTGTGAGTGTGTGAGAGAGAAAGAGAAGCTGTGAGTGAGTGAGAGAGAGAGAGAAAGAGAAGCTGTGAGTGAGAGAGATAAAGAGAAGCAGTGAGTGTGAGAGAGCGAGAAGCTGTGAGTGAGAGAGAGAGAGAGAGAAGGAGAAGATGTGAGTGAGAGAGAGAGAGAAGATGTGAGTGAGAGAGAGAAAGGGAAGCTTTGAGTGAGAGAGATAAAGAGAAGCTGTGAGTGAAAGAGATAAAGAGAAGCTGTGAGTTAGAGAGAGAAAAAGAGAAGCAGTGAGAGAGAGAGAAAAAGAGAAGCTGAGAGTGAGAGAGAGAGAAAGAGAAGCTTTGAATGAGAGAGAGAGAGAAAAAGAGAAGCTGTGAGTGAGAGAGAGAGAAAGAGAAGCTGTGAGTGGGAGGGAGAGAGAGAAAGAGAAGCTGTGAGTGAGAGAGAGAGAAAGGGAAGCTGTGAGTGAGAGAGAGAGAGAAAGAGAAGCTGTGAGTGAGAGAGAGAGAGAAAGAGAAGCTGTGTGTGGGAGAGAAAGAAAGAGAAGCTGTGTGAGAGAGAGAAGCTGTGTGAGAGAAAGAGAGAAAGAGAAGCTGTGGGTGAGAGAGAGAGAGAAAAAGAAGCTGTGTGTGGGAGAGAAAGAAAGAGAAGCTGTGTGAGAGAGAGAGAAGCTGTGAGTGAGAGAGAGAGGGAGAAAGAGAAGCTGTGAGTGAGAGAAAGAAATATAAGCTGAGAGTGAGAGAGAGAGAGAAAGAGAAGCTGTGAGTGAGAGAGAGAGGGAAAGAGAAGCTGTGAGTGAGAGAGAGAGAAAGAGAAGCTGTGAGTGAGAGAGTGAGAGAAAGAGAAGCTATGAGTGCAAGAGAGAGAGAAAGAGAGAGAAGCTGTGAGTCAGAGAGAGAGAGAGAAGCTGTGAGTGAGACAGAGAGAGAGAGAGAGAGAAAGGGAAGCTGTGAGTGAGTGAGAGAGAGAGAAAGAGAAGCTGTGAGTGAGAGAGAGAGACAGAAAGAAAGAGAAGATTTGAGTAGGAGAGAGAGAGAAAGAATAGCTGTGAGTGAGAGAGAGATAAAGAGAAGCTGTGAGTTAGAGAGAGACAGAGAAAGAGAAGCTTTGAGTGAGTGAGAGAGTGAAAGAGAAGCTGTGAGTGAGAGAGAGAGAGAGAAAGAGAAGCTGTGAGTGAGAAAGAGAGAGAAGCTGTGAGTCAGAGAGAGAGAGAGAAGCTGTGAGTGAGACAGAGAGAGAGAGAGAAAGCGAAGCTGTGAGTGAGAGAGAGAGAAAGAAAGAGAAGCTCTGAGTGAGAGAGAGAGAGAAGCTGTCAGTGATAGAGAGAGGTAGAAAGAGAAGCTGTGTGTGTGTGTGAGAGAGAGAGAGAAGCTGTGAGTGACAGAGAGAGAAGCTGTGAGTGACAGAGAGAGAAAGAGAAGCTGTGAGTGACTGAGAGAGAGAGAAAGAGAAGCTGTGAGTGACAGAGAGAGAAAGAGAATCTGTGAGTGAGAGAGAGAGAGAGAAGCTGTGTGTGAGAGAGAAATTGAAGCTGTGAGTGAGAGAGAGATAGAAAGAGAAGCTGTGAGTGAGAGAGAGAAAAGCTGTGAGTGAGAGTGAGAGAAAGAGAAGCTGTGAGTGAGAGAGAGAGAGAAAGAGAAGCTGTGAGTGAGAGAGAGAGAGAGAAAGAGAAGCTGTGAGTGAGAAAGAGAGAGAAGCTGTGAGTCAGAGAGAGAGAGAGAAGCTGTGAGTGAGACAGAGAGAGAGAGAGAGAAAGGGAAGCTGTGAGTGAGAGAGAGAGAAAGAAAGAGAAGCTCTGAGTGAGAGAGAGAGAGAAGCTGTCAGTGATAGAGAGAGGGAGAAAGAGAAGCTGTGTGTGTGAGAGAGAGAGAAGCTGTGAGTGACAGAGAGAGAAGCTGTGAGTGACAGAGAGAGAAAGAGAAGCTGTGAGTGACTGAGAGAGAGAGAAAGAGAAGCTGTGAGTGACAGAGAGAGAAAGAGAATCTGTGAGTGAGAGAGAGAGAGAAGCTGTGTGTGAGAGAGAAATTGAAGCTGTGAGTGAGAGAGAGATAGAAAGAGAAGCTGTGAGTGAGAGAGAGAAAAGCTGTGAGTGAGAGTGAGAGAAAGAGAAGCTGTGAGTGAGAGAGAGAGAGAAAGAGAAGCTGTGAGTGTGAGAGAGATAGAAAGAGAAGCTGTGATTAAGAGAGAGAGAGAAGCTGTGAATGAGAGAGAGAGAAGCTGTGTGAGAGAGAGAAAGAGAAGCTGTGAGTGAGATAGGGAGATAGAAAGAGAAGCTGTGAGTGAGAGAGTGAGAGAGAAGCTGTGAGTGAGTGAGAGAGAAAGAGAAGCTGTGAGTGTGTGTGAGAGAGAAAGAGAAGCTGTGATTAAGAGAGAGAGAGAGAGAAGCTGTGAATGAGAGTGAGAGAAGCTGTGTGAGTGAGAGAAAGAGAAGCTGTGAGTGAGAGAGAGAGAAAGAAAAGCTGTGAGTGAGAGAGAGAGAATGACAAGCTGTGAGTGAGAGAGAGAGAGAGAAAGAGAAGCAATGAGTGAGAGAGAGAGAAAGAGAAGCTGTGAGTGAGAGAGAGAGAAAAAGAGAAGCTGTGAGTTAGAGAGAGACAGAGAAATAAAAGCTGTGAGAGAGAGAGAAAGAAAAGCTGTGAGAGAGAGAGACGCTGTGAGTGATAGAGAGAGAAAGAGAAGATGTGAGTGAGAGAGAGAGAAAGAGAAGCAGTGAGTGAGAGAGAGAGAGAGAGAAAGAGAAGCTGTGAGTGAGAGAGATAGAAAGAGAAGCTGTGAGTAAGAGGGAGAGAAGCTGTGAGTGACAGAGAGAGAAGCTGTGAGTGAGTGAGAGAGAGAGAAAGAGAAGCTGTGAGTGAGATAGAGAGAGAGAGAAGCTGTGAGGGAGAAAGAGAGAGAGAGAAGCTGTGAGTGAGTGAGAGAGTGAAGAGAGAAGCTGTGAGTGAGAGAGAGAGAAAGAGAAGCTGTGAGTGAGTGAGAGAGAGAGAGAAGCTTTGAGTGAGAGAGATAAAGAGAAGCAGTGAGTGTGAGAGAGAGAGAAGCTGTGAGTGAGAGAGAGAGAGAAAGAGAAGCTGTGAGTGAGAGAGAGAGAAAGAGAAGCTGTGAGTGAGAGAGAGAGAGAAGCTGTGAGTGAGTGAGAGAGAGAAGCTGTGAGTGAGAGAGAGAGAAAGAGATGCTGTGAGTGAGAGAGAGAGAAAGAGAAGCTGTGAGTGAGAGAGAGAGAAAAAGAGAAGCTGTGAGTTAGAGAGAGACAGAGAAAGAGAATGTGAGAGAGAGAGAAAGAAATGCTGTGAGAGAGAGAAGCTGTGAGTGAGAGAGAGAGAAAGAGAAGCTGTGAGTGAGAGAGAGAGAAAGAGAAGCTGTGTGAGAGAGAGAGAGAAAGAGAATCTGTGAGTGAGAGAGAGAGAAAGAGAAGCTGTGAGTTAGAGAAAGAGAGAAAGAGAAGCTATGAGTGCGAGAGAGAGAGAGAGAGAGAGAAATAGAAGCTGTGAGTAAGAGGGAGAGAAGCTGTGAGTTAGAGAGAGAGAATCTGTGAGTGAGTGAGAGAGGGAGAAAGAGAAGCTGTGAGTGAGATAGAGAGAGAGAAGCTGTGAGGGAGAAAGAGAGAGAGAAGCTGTGAGTGAGTGAGAGAGAGAAGAGAGAAGCTGTGAGTGTGAGAGAGAGAAAGAGAAGCTGTGAGTGAGTGAGAGAGAGAGAGAAAGAGAAGCTGTGAGTGAGAGAGATAAAGAGAAGCAGTGAGTGTGAGAGAGCGAGAAGCTGTGAGTGAGAGAGAGAGAGAGAAGGAGAAGATGTGAGTGAGAGAGAGAGAGAAGCTGTGAGTGAGAGAGAGAAAGGGAAGCTTTGAGTGAGAGAGATATAGAGAAGCTGTGAGTGAAAGAGATAAAGAGAAGCTGTGAGTTAGAGAGAGAAAAAGAGAAGCTGTGAGTGAGAGAGAGAGAGAAAGAGAAGCTGAGAGTGAGAGAGAGAGAGAAAGAGAAGCTTTGAATGAGAGAGAGAGAGAAAGAGAAACTGTGAGTGAGAGTGAGAGAGAGAAAGTGAAGCTGTGAGTGAGAGAGAGAGAGAGAAAGAGAAGGTGTGACTGAGAGAGCGAGAGAAGCTGTGAGTGAGAGAGAGAAGCTGTGTCAGAGAGAGAGAAAGAGAAGCTGTGAGTGAGAGAGAGAGAGAAAGAGAAGCTGTGTGTGGGAGGGAAAGAAAGAGAAGCTGTGAGAGAGAGAGAGAAGCTGTGAGTGAGAGAGAGGGAGAAAGAGAAGCTGTGAGTGAGAGAGAGACATATAAGCTGAGAGTGAGAGAGAGAGAAAATAAGAATCTGTGAGTGAGTGAGAGAGAGAAAGAGAATCAGTGAGTGAGAGAGAGAGAAAAAGAGGAGCTGTGAGTGTGAGAGAGTGAGAGAAAGAGAAGCTGTGAGTGAGAGAGAGAGAGAAAGAGAAGCTGTGAGAGTAAGAGAGAGAGAAAGAGAAGCTCTGAGTGAGAGAGAGAAAAAGAGAAGCAGTGAGTGAGAGAGAGAGAGTGAGAAAAAGAGCTGTGAGTGAGAGATAGAGAAAGAGAAGCTGTGAGTGAGAGAGAGAAAAAAGAGAATGTGTAAGAGAGTGAGAGAGAGAAGCTATGAGTGAGAGAGAGAGAGAGAGAGAAAGAGAAGGTGTGAGTGAGAGAGAGAGAGAAAAAGAAGCTGTGAGTGAGAGAGAGAGAAAGAGAAGCTGTGAGTGAGAGAGAGAGAGAAATGAAGTTGTGAGTGAGATAGAGAGAAAGAGAAGCTGTGAGTGAGTGAGAGAGAGAAGCTGTGAGAGAGAGAGAGAGAGAAGCTGTGAGTAAGAGAGAGAGAGAAAGAAAGAGAAGCTGTGAGTGAGAGAGAGAGAGAGAGAGAAGCTGTGAGTGAGAGAGAGATAAAGAGAAGCTGTGAGTGAGAGAGAGAGAGAAGCAATGAGTGAGAGAGAGAGAGAAAGAGAAGCTGTGAGTGAGAGAGAGAGAAAGAAAGAAAGAGAAGCTGTGAGTGAGAGAGAGAGAGAAAGAGAAAGAGAAGCTGTGAGTGAGAGAGAGAAAGAGAAGCTGTGAGTTAGAGAGAGCCAGAGAAAGAGAAGCTGTGAGTGAGAGAGAGAGAAAGAGAAGCTGTGAGTGAGAGAGAGAGAAAGAAAGAGAAGCTGTGAGTGAGAGAGAGAGAGAAAGAGAATGTGTGTGTGTGAGAGAGAGAGAAGCTGTGTGAGAGAGAGAGAAGCTGTGTGTGTGTGAGAGATAAAGAGAAGCTGTGAGTGAGGGAGAGAGAGAAAGAGAAGCTGTGTGTGAGAGAGAGAGAGAGAAAGAGAAGCTGTGAGTGAGAGATAGAGAAAGAGAAGTTGTGAGTGAGAGAGAGAGAGAAAGAGAAGCTGTGAGTGAGTGAGAGAGAGAGAAAATGAATCTGTGAGAGAGAGAAGCTGTGAGTGAGAGAGAGAGAGAAAGAGAAGCTGTGGGTGTGAGAGAGAGAAAGAAGCTGTGAGTGAGAGAGAGACAGAGAGAGAAAGAGAAGGTCTGAGTGAGAGAGTGAGAGAGAGAAAGAGAAGCTGTGAGTGAGAGAGAGAGAGAAAGAGAAGCTTTGAGTGAGAGAGAGAGAGAAGCTGTGAGTGAAAGAGAGAGTGAGAAAGAGATGCTATGAGAGAGAGTGAGAAAGAGAAGCTGTGAGTGAGTGAGAGAGAGAAAGAGAAGCTGTGAGAGAGAGAGTGAGAAAGAGAAGCTGTGAGTGAGAGAGAGAGAGAGAGAAGCTGTGAGTGAGTGAGAGAGAGATACAGAGAAGCTGTGAGTGAGAGAGAGAGAGAGAAGCTATGAGTGAGTGAGAGAGAAAGAAGCTGTGAGTGAGAGAGAGAGAGAAGCTGTGAGGGAGAAAGAGAGAGAGAAGCTGTGAGTGAGTGAGAGAGAGAAGAGAGAAGCTGTGAGTCTGAGAGAGAGAAAGAGAAGCTGTGAGTGAGTGAGAGAGAGAGAGAAAGAGAAGCTGTGAGTTAGAGAGATAAAGAGCTGCAGTGCGTGTAAGAGAGCGAGAAGCTGTGATTGAGAGAGAGAGAAGGAGAAGATGTGAGTGAGAGAGAGAGAGAAGCTGTGAGTGAGAGAGAGAAAGGGAAGCTTTGAATGAGAGAGATAAAGAGAAGCTGTGAGTGAAAGAGATAAAGAGAAGCTGTGAGTTAGAGAGAGAAAAAGAGAAGCTGTGAGTGAGAGAGAGAGAAAGAGAAGCTGAGAGTGAGAGAGAGAGAGAAAGAGAAGCTTTGAATGTGAGAGAGAGAGAGAAAGAGAATCTGTGAGTGAGAGAGAGAGAAAGAGAAGCTGTGAGTGGGAGAGAGAGAGAGAAAGAGAAGCTGTGAGTGAGAGAGAGAGAGAAAGAGAAGCTGTGAGTAAGAGAGAGAGAGAAAGAGAAGCTGTGTGTGTGTGAGAGAGAGAAAGGGAAGCTGTGAGTGAGAGAGAGAGAAAGAGAAGCTATGAGTGAGAGAGAGAGAAAGAGAAGGTGTGAGTGAGAGAGAGAGTGAAGCTGTGTGTGAGAGAGAGAAGCTGTGTGAGAGACAGAGAGAAAGTGAAGCTGTGAGTGAGAGAGAGAAGCTGTGAGTGAGAGAGAGAGGGAGAAAGAGAAGCTGTGAATGAGAGAGAGAAAGATAAGCTGAGAGTGATAGAGAAAGAGAATGAGAATCTGTGTGAGAGAGACAGAGAAAGAGAAGCTGTGAGTGAGAGAGAGAGAAAGAGAAGCTGTGAGTGAGAGAGAGAGAGAAAGAGAAGGTGTGAGTGAGAGAGAGAGAGAGAGAAGCTGTGTGTGAGAGAGAAGCTGTGAGTGAGAGAGAGAGAAAGAGAAGCTGTGAGTGAAAGAGAGATAGAAAGAGAATCTGTGTGTGTGTGTGAGAGAGAGAGAAGCTGTGAGTGAGAGTGAGAGAAAGAGAAGCTGTGAGTGAGAGAGAGAGAGAAAGAGAAGCTGTGAGTTTGAGAGATAGAAAGAGAAGCTAAGAGTAAGAGAGAGAGAGAAGCTGTGAGTGAGAGAGAGAGAAGCTGTGTGAGTGACAATGAGAGAGAGAGAAAGAGAAGCTGTGAGTGAGAGAGAGAGATAAAGAGAAGCTGTGAGTGAGTGAGAGAGAGAGAAGCTGTGAGTGAGAGAGAGAGAAGCTGTGAGTGAGAGAGTGAGAGAAAGAAAGAGAAGATGTGAGTGAGAGAGAGAGAGAGAAAGAGAAGCTGTGATTGAGAGAGAGATATAAAGAGAAGCTGTGAGTTAGAGAGAGACAGAGAAAGAGAAGCTGTGAGTAAGAGAGAGAGAGAAGCTGTGAGTGAGAGTGAGAGAAAGAGAATATGTGAGTGAGAGAGAGAGAGAGAGAAAGAGAAGCTGTGAGTGTGTGAGAGAGAGAAGCTGTGAGTAAGAGAGAGAGAGAAGCTGTGAGTGAGAGAGAGAGAAAGAAAGAGAAGCTGTGAGAGAGAGAGAAAGAGAAACTGTGAGTGAGAGAGAGAGAAAGAGAAGCTGTGAGTGAGAAAGAGTGAGAAAGAGCTGTGAGTGAGTGAGAGAGAGAGAGAGAGAAGCTGTGAGTGAGAGAGAGAAAGGGAAGCTTTGAATGAGAGAGATAAAGAGAAGCTGTGAGTGAAAGAGATAAAGAGAAGCTGTGAGTTAGAGAGAGAAAAAGAGAAGCTGTGAGTGAGAGAGAGAGAAAGAGAAGCTGAGAGTGAGAGAGAGAGAGAAAGAGAAGCTTTGAATGTGAGAGAGAGAGAGAAAGAGAATCTGTGAGTGAGAGAGAGAGAAAGAGAAGCTGTGAGTGGGAGAGAGAGAGAGAAAGAGAAGCTGTGAGTGAGAGAGAGAGAGAAAGAGAAGCTGTGAGTAAGAGAGAGAGAGAAAGAGAAGCTGTGTGTGTGTGAGAGAGAGAAAGGGAAGCTGTGAGTGAGAGAGAGAGAAAGAGAAGCTATGAGTGAGAGAGAGAGAAAGAGAAGGTGTGAGTGAGAGAGAGAGTGAAGCTGTGTGTGAGAGAGAGAAGCTGTGTGAGAGACAGAGAGAAAGTGAAGCTGTGAGTGAGAGAGAGAAGCTGTGAGTGAGAGAGAGAGGGAGAAAGAGAAGCTGTGAATGAGAGAGAGAAAGATAAGCTGAGAGTGATAGAGAAAGAGAATGAGAATCTGTGTGAGAGAGACAGAGAAAGAGAAGCTGTGAGTGAGAGAGAGAGAAAGAGAAGCTGTGAGTGAGAGAGAGAGAGAAAGAGAAGGTGTGAGTGAGAGAGAGAGAGAGAGAAGCTGTGTGTGAGAGAGAAGCTGTGAGTGAGAGAGAGAGAAAGAGAAGCTGTGAGTGAAAGAGAGATAGAAAGAGAATCTGTGTGTGTGTGTGAGAGAGAGAGAAGCTGTGAGTGAGAGTGAGAGAAAGAGAAGCTGTGAGTGAGAGAGAGAGAGAAAGAGAAGCTGTGAGTTTGAGAGATAGAAAGAGAAGCTAAGAGTAAGAGAGAGAGAGAAGCTGTGAGTGAGAGAGAGAGAAGCTGTGTGAGTGACAATGAGAGAGAGAGAAAGAGAAGCTGTGAGTGAGAGAGAGAGATAAAGAGAAGCTGTGAGTGAGTGAGAGAGAGAGAAGCTGTGAGTGAGAGAGAGAGAAGCTGTGAGTGAGAGAGTGAGAGAAAGAAAGAGAAGATGTGAGTGAGAGAGAGAGAGAGAAAGAGAAGCTGTGATTGAGAGAGAGATATAAAGAGAAGCTGTGAGTTAGAGAGAGACAGAGAAAGAGAAGCTGTGAGTAAGAGAGAGAGAGAAGCTGTGAGTGAGAGTGAGAGAAAGAGAATATGTGAGTGAGAGAGAGAGAGAGAGAAAGAGAAGCTGTGAGTGTGTGAGAGAGAGAAGCTGTGAGTAAGAGAGAGAGAGAAGCTGTGAGTGAGAGAGAGAGAAAGAAAGAGAAGCTGTGAGAGAGAGAGAAAGAGAAACTGTGAGTGAGAGAGAGAGAAAGAGAAGCTGTGAGTGAGAAAGAGTGAGAAAGAGCTGTGAGTGAGTGAGAGAGAGAGAGAGAGAAATCTGTGAGTGGGAGAGAGAGAGAGAAGCTGTGAGTGAGAGAGAGAGAAAGAGAAGCTGTGTGTGTGAGAGAGAAAGAGAAGCTGTGAGTGAGAGAGAGAGAAAGAAAGAGAAGCTGTGAGTGAGAGAGAGATAAAGAGAAGCTGTTAGTTAGAGAGAGAGAAAGAGAAGCTGCGAGTGCGAGAAAGAGAGAGAAAGAGAAGCTGTGAGTGAGAGAGAGAGAAAGAGAAGCTGTGAGTGAGTGAGAGAGAGAAGCTGTGAGTGAGAGAGAGAGAAAGAGAGGCTGTGAGTGCAAGAGAGAGAGAGAGAAAGATAAGCTGTGAGTGAGATAGAGAAGCTGTGAGTGAGAGAGAGAGGGAGAAAGAGAAACTGTGAGTGAGAGAGAGAGAGAAAGAGAAGCTGTGAGTGAGAGAGAGAGAAGCTGTGAGTGACAGAGAGAAAGAGAAGCTGTGAGTGACAGACAGAGAGAGAAAGAGAAGCAGTGAGTGAGAGAGAGAAAGAGAAGCTGTGAGTGAGTGAGAGTGAGAAAGAGAAGCTGTGAGTGAGTGAGAGAGAGAGAAAAAGCTGTGAGTGAGAGAGAGAGAAGCTGTGAGTGAGAGAGAGAGAAAGAGAAGCTGTGTGTGTGTGAGAGAGAAAGAGAAGCTGGGAGAGAGAGAGAGAAAGGGAAGATGTGAGTGAGAGAGAGAGAAAGAAAGAGAAGCTGTGAGTGAGAGAGAGAGAGAAGCTGTGAGTGAGAGAGAGAGGGAGAAAGAGAAGCTGTGCGTGAGTGAGAGAGAGAAAGATAAGCTGTGAGGGAGAGAGAGAGAAGCTGTGGTGGACAGAGAGAGAAAGAGAAGCTGTGAGTGACAGAGAGAGAGAAAGAGAAGCTGTGAGTGAGAGCGAGAAAGAGAAGCTGTGAGGGAGAGAGAGAGAGAGAGAAAGAGATGCTGTGAGAAAGAGTGAGAAAGAGAAGCTGTGAGTGAGAGAGAGAGAAAGAAAGAGAAGCTGTGTGTGTGAGAGAGATAGAAAGAGAAGCTGTGAGTAAGAGAGAGATAGAAGATGTGAGTGAGAGTGAGAGAAAGAGAATATGTGAGTGAGAGAGAGAGAGAGAAAGAGAAGCTGTGAGTGTGAGAGAGAGAAGCTGTGAGTAAGAGAGAGAGAGAAGCTGTGTGTGAGAGAGAAAGAGACACTGTGAGTGATAGCGAGAGAGAGAGAAAGAGGAGCTGTGAGTGAGAGAGAGAGAGAGAAAGTCAAGCTGTGAGTGAGAGAAAGAGTAGCTGTGAGTGAGAGAGAGAGAGAAAGAGAAGCTGTGAGTGAGATAGAGAGAGAGAAAGAAAAGCTGAGTGAGAGAGATAGAGAGAATCTGTGAGTGAGTGACAGATAGAGAAGCTGTGAGTGAGAGAGAGAGAAAGGGAAGCTGTGAGTGAGAGAGAGAGAGAGAAGCTGTGATTGAGAGAGAGATAAAGAGAAGCTGTGAGTTAGAGAGAGACAAAGAGAAGCTGTGAGTGAGAGAGAAAGAAATGCTGTGTGTGTGTGAGAGAGAGAGAAGCTGTGAGTGAGAGAGAGAGAAAGAGAAGCTGTGAGTGAGAGAGAGAGAGAAAGAGAAGCTGTGAGTGAGAGAGAGAAGCTGTGAGTGAGAGAGAGAGGGAGAAAGAGAAACTGTGAGTGAGAGAGAGAGAGAAAGAGAAGCTGTGAGCGAGAGAGAGAGAGAAGCTGTGAGTGACTGATAGAGAAAGAGAAGCTGTGAGTGACAGAGAGAGAGAGAAAGAGAAGTTGTGAGTGAGAGAGAGAAAAAGAAGGTGTGAGTGAGAGAGAGAGAAAGAGAAACTGTGAGAGAGAGAGAAAGAGAAGATGTGAGTGAGAGAGAGAGAAAGAGAAGCTGTGAGTGAAAGAGAGATAGAAAGAGAAACTGTGAGTGAGAGAGAGAAGCTGTGAGTGAGAGTGAGAGAAAGAGAGGCTGTGATTGAGAGAGAAAGAGAGAAAGAGAAGCTGTGAGTTTGAGAGAGATAGAAAGAGAAGCTGGGAGTAAGAGAGAGAGAGAAAGAGAAGCTGTGAGTGAGAGAGAGAGAAAGAGAAGCTGTGAGTGAGAGAGAGAGAAAGAGATGCTGTGAGTGAGAGAGAGAAGCTGTGAGTTAGTGTGAGAGAGAGAGAAGCTGTGAGTGAGACAGAGAGAAAGAGAAGCTGTGAGTGCGAGAAAGAGAGAGAGATAGAGAAGCTGTGAGTGAGAGAGAGAAAGAGAAGCTGAATGAGAGAGATAGAGAGAAGCTGTGAGTGAGTGACAGAGAGAGAGAAGCTGTGAGTGAGAGAGAGAGAAAGAGAAGCTGTGAGTGAGAGAGAGAGAGAAAGAGGAAGCTGTGATTGAGAAAGATAAAGAGAAGCTGTGAGTTAGAGAGAGACAAAGAGAAGCTGTGAGTGAGAGAGAAAGAAATGCTGTGTGTGAGAGAGAGAGAAGCTGTGAGTGAGAGAGAGAGAAAGAGAAGCTGTGAGTGAGAGAGAGAGAGAAAGAGAAGCTGTGAGTGAGAGAGAGCGGGAGAAAGAGAAACTGTGAGTGA
Organism: Bradypodion ventrale; assembly: GCA_035047345.1. Lineage (NCBI taxonomy): Eukaryota > Metazoa > Chordata > Lepidosauria > Squamata > Chamaeleonidae > Bradypodion > Bradypodion ventrale. The sequence goes on along the minus strand of JAWDJE010000018.1, from coordinate 5,667,516 downwards.
GAGAGAGAGAGAGAAAGAGAAGCTGTGAGCGAGAGAGAGAGAGAGAGAGAGAAGCTGTGAGTGACAGAGAGAGATAGAAAGAGAAGCTGTGAGTGAGAGAGAGAAAAAGAAGCTGTGAGTGAGAGAAAGAGAGAGAAAGAGAAGCTGTGAGAGAGAGTGAAAGAGAAGCTGTGAGTGAGAGAGAGAGAGAAAGAGAAGCTGTGAGTGAGAGATAGAGAGAGAGAGAGAAGCTGTGAGTGAGAGAGAAAGAGAAGCTTTGAGTGAGAGAGAGAGAGAAAAAGAGAAGCTGTGAGTGTGTGTGAGAGAGAAAGAGAAGCTGTGAGTGAGAGAGAGAGAGAAAGAGAAGCTGTGAGTGAGAGAGAGAGAAGCTGTGAGTGAGAGAGAGCGGGAGAAAGAGAAACTGTGAGTGAGAGAGAGAGAGAGAAAGAGAAGCTGTGAGCGAGAGAGAGAGAGAGAAGCTGTGAGTGACAGAGAGAGATAGAAAGAGAAGCTGTGAGTGAGAGAGAGAAAAAGAAGCTGTGAGTGAGAGAAAGAGAGAGAAAGAGAAGCTGTGAGAGAGAGTGAAAGAGAAGCTGTGAGTGAGAGAGAAAGAGAAAGAGAAGCTGTGAGTTAGAGAGAGAGAGAAAGAGAAGCTGTGAGTGAGAGATAGAGAGAGAGAGAGAAGCTGTGAGTGAGAGAGAAAGAGAAGCTTTGAGTGAGAGAGAGAGAGAAAAAGAGAAGCTGTGAGTGTGTGTGAGAGAGAAAGAGAAGCTGTGAGCGAGAGAGAGAGAGAGAGAAACTGTGAGTGACAGAGAGAGAAAGAGAAGCTGTGAGTGACAGAGAGAGAGAAGCTGTGTGTGAGAGAGAGAAAGAGACTGTTAGTGAGAGTGAGAGAGAAAGAGAAGCTGTGAGTGAGTGAGAGAGAGAAGCTGTGAGTGACAGAGAGAGAAAGAGAAGCTGTGAGTGACCGAGAGAGAGAGAAAGAGAAGCTGTGAGTGAGAGAGAGAGAAAGAGAATCTGTGAGTGAGAGAGAAAGAGAAAGAGAAGCTGTGAGTGAGTGTGAGAGAGAGAGAAATAGAAGATGTGAGAGAGAGAGAGAGAAAGAGAAGCTGTGAGTGAGAGAGAAAGAGAAGCTGTGATGGAGAGAGAGAAAGAGAAGCTGTGAGTGAGAGAGAGAGAAAGAGAAGCTTTGAAAGAGAGAGAGGGAAGCTGTGAGTGAGAGAGAGAGAGAGAAAAAGAAGATGTGAGTGAGAGAGATAGAGAAAGAGAAGCTGTGAGTGAGAGAGAGAGAGAGTAAGAGAAGCTGTGAGTGTGAGAGAGAGAAACAGAAGCTGTGAGTGAGAGAGAAAGAAAGAGAATCTGTGAGTTAGAGAAAGAGAAAGAGAAGCTGTGAGAGAGAGAGAGAGAAAGAGAAGCTGTGTGAGAGAGAGAGAGAGAAAGAGAAGCTGTGAGCGAGAGAGAAAGAAAAGCTGTGAGTGAGAGAGAGAGAAAGAGAAGCTGTGAGTGAGTGAGAGAGAGAGAGAAAAAGCTGTGAGTGAGTGAGAGAGAGAAGTTGTGCGTGAGAGAGAGAAAGAGAAAGAGAAGCTGTGTGTGTGTGAGAGAGAAAGAGAAGCTGTGAGTGAGAGAGAGAGAGAGAAAGGGAAGCTGTGAGTGAAAGAGAGAGAAAGAAAGAGAAGCTGTGAGTGAGAGAGAAGCTGTGAGTGAGAGAGAGAGGGAGAAAGAGAAGCTGTGAGTGAGTGAGAGAGAGAAAGAGAAGCTGTGAGTGAGAGAGAGAGAGAAGCTCTGGTTGACAGAGAGAGAAAGAGAAGCTGTGAGTGACAGAGAGAGAGAGAAAGAAAAGCTGTGAGTTAGAGAGAGACAAAGAGAAGCTGTGAGTGAGAGAGAAAGAAAAGCTGTGTGAGAGAGAGAGAGAAGCTGTGAGTGAGAGAGAGAGAAAGAGAAGCTGTGAGTGAGAGAGAAGCTGTGAGTGAGAGAGAGAGGGAGAAAGAAAAACTGTGAGTGAGAGAGAGAAAGAGAAAGAGAAGCTGTGAGCGAGAGAGAGAGAGAAGCTGTGAGTGACAGAGAGAGAAAGAGGAGCTGTGAGTGACAGAGAGAGAGAGAAAGAGAAGTTGTGAGTGAGAGAGAGAGAAAAAGAAGCTGTGAGTGAGACAGAGAGAAAGAGAAGCTGTGAGAGAGAGAGAAAGAGAAGATGTGAGTGAGAGAGAGAAAGAGGAGCTGTGAGTGAAAGAGAGATAGAAAGAGAAAATGTGAGTGAGAGAGAGAGAGAAGCTGTGAGTGAAAGGGAGAGAAAGAGAGGCTGTGAGTGAGAGAGAGAGAGAAAGAGAAGCTGTGAGTTTGAGAGACATAGAAAGAGAAGCTGGGAGTAAGAGAGAGAGAGAAATAGAAGCTGTGAGTGAGAGAGAGAGAAAAAGAAGCTGTGAGGGAGAGAGAGAGAAGCTGTGAGTGAGAGAGAGAGGGAGAAAGATAAGCTGTGAGTGAGTGAGAGAGAGAAAGATAAGCTGTGAGTGAGAGAGAGAGAGAAGCTGTGGTTGACAGAGAGAGAAATAGAAGCTGTGAGTGACAGAGAGAGAGAAAGAGAAGCTGTGAGTGAGAGAGAGTGAGAAACAGAAGCTGTGAGTGAGTGAGAGAGAGAAAGAGAAAAAGCTGTGAGTGAGTGAGAGAGAGAGAGAAGCTGTGAGTGAGAGAGAGAGAAAAAGAAGCTGTGTGAGAGAGAGAGAGAAAGAGAAGCTGTGAGTGAGAGAGAGAGAAAGAAAGAAAAGCTGTGAGTGAGAGAGATAGAGAAAGAGAAGCTGTGAGTGAGAGAGAGAGAGAGTAAGAGAAGCTGTGAGTGTGAGAGAGAGAAACAGAAGCTGTGAGTGAGAGAGAAAGAAAGAGAATCTGTGAGTTAGAGAAAGAGAAAGAGAAGCTGTGAGAGAGAGAGAGAGAAAGAGAAGCTGTGTGAGAGAGAGAGAGAGAAAGAGAAGCTGTGAGCGAGAGAGAAAGAAAAGCTGTGAGTGAGAGAGAGAGAAAGAGAAGCTGTGAGTGAGTGAGAGAGAGAGAGAAAAAGCTGTGAGTGAGTGAGAGAGAGAAGTTGTGCGTGAGAGAGAGAAAGAGAAAGAGAAGCTGTGTGTGTGTGAGAGAGAAAGAGAAGCTGTGAGTGAGAGAGAGAGAGAGAAAGGGAAGCTGTGAGTGAAAGAGAGAGAAAGAAAGAGAAGCTGTGAGTGAGAGAGAAGCTGTGAGTGAGAGAGAGAGGGAGAAAGAGAAGCTGTGAGTGAGTGAGAGAGAGAAAGAGAAGCTGTGAGTGAGAGAGAGAGAGAAGCTCTGGTTGACAGAGAGAGAAAGAGAAGCTGTGAGTGACAGAGAGAGAGAGAAAGAAAAGCTGTGAGTTAGAGAGAGACAAAGAGAAGCTGTGAGTGAGAGAGAAAGAAAAGCTGTGTGAGAGAGAGAGAGAAGCTGTGAGTGAGAGAGAGAGAAAGAGAAGCTGTGAGTGAGAGAGAAGCTGTGAGTGAGAGAGAGAGGGAGAAAGAAAAACTGTGAGTGAGAGAGAGAAAGAGAAAGAGAAGCTGTGAGCGAGAGAGAGAGAGAAGCTGTGAGTGACAGAGAGAGAAAGAGGAGCTGTGAGTGACAGAGAGAGAGAGAAAGAGAAGTTGTGAGTGAGAGAGAGAGAAAAAGAAGCTGTGAGTGAGACAGAGAGAAAGAGAAGCTGTGAGAGAGAGAGAAAGAGAAGATGTGAGTGAGAGAGAGAAAGAGGAGCTGTGAGTGAAAGAGAGATAGAAAGAGAAAATGTGAGTGAGAGAGAGAGAGAAGCTGTGAGTGAAAGGGAGAGAAAGAGAGGCTGTGAGTGAGAGAGAGAGAGAAAGAGAAGCTGTGAGTTTGAGAGACATAGAAAGAGAAGCTGGGAGTAAGAGAGAGAGAGAAATAGAAGCTGTGAGTGAGAGAGAGAGAAAAAGAAGCTGTGAGGGAGAGAGAGAGAAGCTGTGAGTGAGAGAGAGAGGGAGAAAGATAAGCTGTGAGTGAGTGAGAGAGAGAAAGATAAGCTGTGAGTGAGAGAGAGAGAGAAGCTGTGGTTGACAGAGAGAGAAATAGAAGCTGTGAGTGACAGAGAGAGAGAAAGAGAAGCTGTGAGTGAGAGAGAGTGAGAAACAGAAGCTGTGAGTGAGTGAGAGAGAGAAAGAGAAAAAGCTGTGAGTGAGTGAGAGAGAGAGAGAAGCTGTGAGTGAGAGAGAGAGAAAAAGAAGCTGTGTGAGAGAGAGAGAGAAAGAGAAGCTGTGAGTGAGAGAGAGAGAAAGAAAGAAAAGCTGTGAGTGAGAGAGAGAGATAAAGAGAAGCTGTGAGTTAGAGAGAGAGAGAAAGAGAAGCTGCGAGTGCGAGAAAGAGAGAGAAAGAGAAGCTGTGAGTGAGAGAGAGAGAGTGAAAGAGAAGCTGTGAGTGAGTGAGAGAGAGAAGCTGTGAGTGAGTGAGAGAGAAAGAGAATGTGAGTGCAAGAGAGAGAGAGAAAAAGAGAAGCTGCGAGTGCGAGAAAGAGAGAGAAAGAGAAGCTGTGAGTGAGAGAGAGAGAGTGAAAGAGAAGCTGTGAGTGAGAGAGAGAGAGAAGCTGTGAGTGAGAGAGAGAGAAAGAGAAGCTGTGAGTGAGAGAGAGTGAGAATGAGAAGCTGTGAGTGAGAGAGAGAGAAAGAGATGCTGTGAGTGAGAGAGAGAGAAGCTGTGAGTGAGTGTGAGAGAGAGAGAAGCTGTGAGTGAGAGAAAGTGAAAGAGAAGCTGTGAGTGAGTGAGAGAGAAAGAGATGCTGTGAGTGAGAGAGAGAAGCTGTGAGTGAGTGTGAGAGAGAGAAGCTGTGAGTGAGAGAGAGAGAAAGAGAAGCTGTGAGTGCGAGAGAGAGAGAGAAAGAGAAGCTGTGAGTGAGATAGAGAGAGAAAGAGAAGCTGTGAGTGAGAGAGAGAGAGAAAGAGAAGCTGTGATTGAGAGAGAGATAAGGAGAAGCTGTGAGTTAGAGAGAGACAAAGAGAAGCTGTGAGTGAGAGAGAAAGAAATGCTGTGTGAGAGAGAGAGAGAAGCTGTGAGTGAGAGAGAGTGAGAAAGAGAAGCTGTGAGTGAGAGTGAGAGAAGCTGTGAGTCAGAGAGAGAGGGAGAAAGAGAAACTGTGAGTGAGAGAGAGAGAGAGAAAGAGAAGCTGTGAGCGAGAGAGAGAGAGAGAAAGAGAAGCTGTGAGTGAGAGAGAGAGAAGCTGTGAGTGAGAGAGGGAGAAAGAGAAACTGTGAGTGAGTGACAGAGAGAGAAAGAGGTTGTGAGTGAGAGAGAGAGAAAAAGAAGGTGTGAGTGAGAGAGAGCAAAAGAGAAGCTGTGTGAGAGAGAGAAAGAGATGTGTGAGAGAGAGAAAGAGAAGCTGTGAGTGAAAGAGAGATAGAAAGAGAAACTGTGAGTGAGAGAGAGAGAGAAGCTGTGGTTGACAGAGAGAGAAATAGAAGCTGTGAGTGACAGAGAGAGAGAAAGAGAAGCTGTGAGTGAGAGAGAGTGAGAAACAGAAGCTGTGAGTGAGTGAGAGAGAGAAAGAGAAAAAGCTGTGAGTGAGTGAGAGAGAGAGAGAAGCTGTGAGTGAGAGAGAGAGAAAGAGAAGCTGTGTGAGAGAGAGAGAGAAAGAGAAGCTGTGAGTGAGAGAGAGAGAAAGAAAGAAAAGCTGTGAGTGAGAGAGAGAGATAAAGAGAAGCTGTGAGTTAGAGAGAGAGAGAAAGAGAAGCTGCGAGTGCGAGAAAGAGAGAGAAAGAGTAGCTGTGAGTGAGAGAGAGAGTGAAAGAGAAGCTGTGAGTGTGTGAGAGAGAGAAGCTGTGAGTAAGAGAGAGAGAGAAGCTGTGAGTGAGAGAGAGAGAAAGAAAGAGAAGCTGTGAGAGAGAGAGAAAGAGAAACTGTGAGTGAGAGAGAGAGAAAGAGAAGCTGTGAGTGAGAAAGAGTGAGAAAGAGCTGTGAGTGAGTGAGAGAGAGAGAGAGAGAAATCTGTGAGTGGGAGAGAGAGAGAGAAGCTGTGAGTGAGAGAGAGAGAAAGAGAAGCTGTGTGTGTGAGAGAGAAAGAGAAGCTGTGAGTGAGAGAGAGAGAAAGAAAGAGAAGCTGTGAGTGAGAGAGAGATAAAGAGAAGCTGTTAGTTAGAGAGAGAGAAAGAGAAGCTGCGAGTGCGAGAAAGAGAGAGAAAGAGAAGCTGTGAGTGAGAGAGAGAGAAAGAGAAGCTGTGAGTGAGAGAGAGAGAGAAGCTGTGAGTGAGAGAGAGAGAAAGAGAGGCTGTGAGTGCAAGAGAGAGAGAGAGAAAGATAAGCTGTGAGTGAGATAGAGAAGCTGTGAGTGAGAGAGAGAGGGAGAAAGAGAAACTGTGAGTGAGAGAGAGAGAGAAAGAGAAGCTGTGAGTGAGAGAGAGAGAAGCTGTGAGTGACAGAGAGAAAGAGAAGCTGTGAGTGACAGACAGAGAGAGAAAGAGAAGCAGTGAGTGAGAGAGAGAAAGAGAAGCTGTGAGTGAGTGAGAGTGAGAAAGAGAAGCTGTGAGTGAGTGAGAGAGAGAGAAAAAGCTGTGAGTGAGAGAGAGAGAAGCTGTGAGTGAGAGAGAGAGAAAGAGAAGCTGTGTGTGTGTGAGAGAGAAAGAGAAGCTGGGAGAGAGAGAGAGAAAGGGAAGATGTGAGTGAGAGAGAGAGAAAGAAAGAGAAGCTGTGAGTGAGAGAGAGAGAGAAGCTGTGAGTGAGAGAGAGAGGGAGAAAGAGAAGCTGTGCGTGAGTGAGAGAGAGAAAGATAAGCTGTGAGGGAGAGAGAGAGAAGCTGTGGTGGACAGAGAGAGAAAGAGAAGCTGTGAGTGACAGAGAGAGAGAAAGAGAAGCTGTGAGTGAGAGCGAGAAAGAGAAGCTGTGAGGGAGAGAGAGAGAGAGAGAAAGAGATGCTGTGAGAAAGAGTGAGAAAGAGAAGCTGTGAGTGAGAGAGAGAGAAAGAAAGAGAAGCTGTGTGTGTGAGAGAGATAGAAAGAGAAGCTGTGAGTAAGAGAGAGATAGAAGATGTGAGTGAGAGTGAGAGAAAGAGAATATGTGAGTGAGAGAGAGAGAGAGAAAGAGAAGCTGTGAGTGTGAGAGAGAGAAGCTGTGAGTAAGATAGAGAGAGATGCTGTGTGTGAGAGAGAAAGAGACACTGTGAGTGATAGCGAGAGAGAGAGAAAGAGGAGCTGTGAGTGAGAGAGAGAGAGAGAAAGTCAAGCTGTGAGTGAGAGAAAGAGTAGCTGTGAGTGAGAGAGAGAGAGAAAGAGAAGCTGTGAGTGAGATAGAGAGAGAGAAAGAAAAGCTGAGTGAGAGAGATAGAGAGAATCTGTGAGTGAGTGACAGATAGAGAAGCTGTGAGTGAGAGAGAGAGAAAGGGAAGCTGTGAGTGAGAGAGAGAGAGAGAAGCTGTGATTGAGAGAGAGATAAAGAGAAGCTGTGAGTTAGAGAGAGACAAAGAGAAGCTGTGAGTGAGAGAGAAAGAAATGCTGTGTGTGTGTGAGAGAGAGAGAAGCTGTGAGTGAGAGAGAGAGAAAGAGAAGCTGTGAGTGAGAGAGAGAGAGAAAGAGAAGCTGTGAGTGAGAGAGAGAAGCTGTGAGTGAGAGAGAGAGGGAGAAAGAGAAACTGTGAGTGAGAGAGAGAGAGAAAGAGAAGCTGTGAGCGAGAGAGAGAGAGAAGCTGTGAGTGACTGATAGAGAAAGAGAAGCTGTGAGTGACAGAGAGAGAGAGAAAGAGAAGTTGTGAGTGAGAGAGAGAAAAAGAAGGTGTGAGTGAGAGAGAGAGAAAGAGAAACTGTGAGAGAGAGAGAAAGAGAAGATGTGAGTGAGAGAGAGAGAAAGAGAAGCTGTGAGTGAAAGAGAGATAGAAAGAGAAACTGTGAGTGAGAGAGAGAAGCTGTGAGTGAGAGTGAGAGAAAGAGAGGCTGTGATTGAGAGAGAAAGAGAGAAAGAGAAGCTGTGAGTTTGAGAGAGATAGAAAGAGAAGCTGGGAGTAAGAGAGAGAGAGAAAGAGAAGCTGTGAGTGAGAGAGAGAGAAAGAGAAGCTGTGAGTGAGAGAGAGAGAAAGAGATGCTGTGAGTGAGAGAGAGAAGCTGTGAGTTAGTGTGAGAGAGAGAGAAGCTGTGAGTGAGACAGAGAGAAAGAGAAGCTGTGAGTGCGAGAAAGAGAGAGAGATAGAGAAGCTGTGAGTGAGAGAGAGAAAGAGAAGCTGAATGAGAGAGATAGAGAGAAGCTGTGAGTGAGTGACAGAGAGAGAGAAGCTGTGAGTGAGAGAGAGAGAAAGAGAAGCTGTGAGTGAGAGAGAGAGAGAAAGAGGAAGCTGTGATTGAGAAAGATAAAGAGAAGCTGTGAGTTAGAGAGAGACAAAGAGAAGCTGTGAGTGAGAGAGAAAGAAATGCTGTGTGTGAGAGAGAGAGAAGCTGTGAGTGAGAGAGAGAGAAAGAGAAGCTGTGAGTGAGAGAGAGAGAGAAAGAGAAGCTGTGAGTGAGAGAGAGCGGGAGAAAGAGAAACTGTGAGTGAGAGAGAGAGAGAGAAAGAGAAGCTGTGAGCGAGAGAGAGAGAGAGAGAGAAGCTGTGAGTGACAGAGAGAGATAGAAAGAGAAGCTGTGAGTGAGAGAGAGAAAAAGAAGCTGTGAGTGAGAGAAAGAGAGAGAAAGAGAAGCTGTGAGAGAGAGTGAAAGAGAAGCTGTGAGTGAGAGAGAGAGAGAAAGAGAAGCTGTGAGTTAGAGAGAGAGAGAAAGAGAAGCTGTGAGTGAGAGATAGAGAGAGAGAGAGAAGCTGTGAGTGAGAGAGAAAGAGAAGCTTTGAGTGAGAGAGAGAGAGAAAAAGAGAAGCTGTGAGTGTGTGTGAGAGAGAAAGAGAAGCTGTGAGTGAGAGAGAGAGAGAAAGAGAAGCTGTGAGTGAGAGAGAGAGAAGCTGTGAGTGAGAGAGAGCGGGAGAAAGAGAAACTGTGAGTGAGAGAGAGAGAGAGAAAGAGAAGCTGTGAGCGAGAGAGAGAGAGAGAAGCTGTGAGTGACAGAGAGAGATAGAAAGAGAAGCTGTGAGTGAGAGAGAGAAAAAGAAGCTGTGAGTGAGAGAAAGAGAGAGAAAGAGAAGCTGTGAGAGAGAGTGAAAGAGAAGCTGTGAGTGAGAGAGAAAGAGAAAGAGAAGCTGTGAGTTAGAGAGAGAGAGAAAGAGAAGCTGTGAGTGAGAGATAGAGAGAGAGAGAGAAGCTGTGAGTGAGAGAGAAAGAGAAGCTTTGAGTGAGAGAGAGAGAGAAAAAGAGAAGCTGTGAGTGTGTGTGAGAGAGAAAGAGAAGCTGTGAGCGAGAGAGAGAGAGAGAGAAACTGTGAGTGACAGAGAGAGAAAGAGAAGCTGTGAGTGACAGAGAGAGAGAAGCTGTGTGTGAGAGAGAGAAAGAGACTGTTAGTGAGAGTGAGAGAGAAAGAGAAGCTGTGAGTGAGTGAGAGAGAGAAGCTGTGAGTGACAGAGAGAGAAAGAGAAGCTGTGAGTGACCGAGAGAGAGAGAAAGAGAAGCTGTGAGTGAGAGAGAGAGAAAGAGAATCTGTGAGTGAGAGAGAAAGAGAAAGAGAAGCTGTGAGTGAGTGTGAGAGAGAGAGAAATAGAAGATGTGAGAGAGAGAGAGAGAAAGAGAAGCTGTGAGTGAGAGAGAAAGAGAAGCTGTGATGGAGAGAGAGAAAGAGAAGCTGTGAGTGAGAGAGAGAGAAAGAGAAGCTTTGAAAGAGAGAGAGGGAAGCTGTGAGTGAGAGAGAGAGAGAGAAAAAGAAGATGTGAGTGAGAGAGATAGAGAAAGAGAAGCTGTGAGTGAGAGAGAGAGAGAGTAAGAGAAGCTGTGAGTGTGAGAGAGAGAAACAGAAGCTGTGAGTGAGAGAGAAAGAAAGAGAATCTGTGAGTTAGAGAAAGAGAAAGAGAAGCTGTGAGAGAGAGAGAGAGAAAGAGAAGCTGTGTGAGAGAGAGAGAGAGAAAGAGAAGCTGTGAGCGAGAGAGAAAGAAAAGCTGTGAGTGAGAGAGAGAGAAAGAGAAGCTGTGAGTGAGTGAGAGAGAGAGAGAAAAAGCTGTGAGTGAGTGAGAGAGAGAAGTTGTGCGTGAGAGAGAGAAAGAGAAAGAGAAGCTGTGTGTGTGTGAGAGAGAAAGAGAAGCTGTGAGTGAGAGAGAGAGAGAGAAAGGGAAGCTGTGAGTGAAAGAGAGAGAAAGAAAGAGAAGCTGTGAGTGAGAGAGAAGCTGTGAGTGAGAGAGAGAGGGAGAAAGAGAAGCTGTGAGTGAGTGAGAGAGAGAAAGAGAAGCTGTGAGTGAGAGAGAGAGAGAAGCTCTGGTTGACAGAGAGAGAAAGAGAAGCTGTGAGTGACAGAGAGAGAGAGAAAGAAAAGCTGTGAGTTAGAGAGAGACAAAGAGAAGCTGTGAGTGAGAGAGAAAGAAAAGCTGTGTGAGAGAGAGAGAGAAGCTGTGAGTGAGAGAGAGAGAAAGAGAAGCTGTGAGTGAGAGAGAAGCTGTGAGTGAGAGAGAGAGGGAGAAAGAAAAACTGTGAGTGAGAGAGAGAAAGAGAAAGAGAAGCTGTGAGCGAGAGAGAGAGAGAGAAGCTGTGAGTGACAGAGAGAGAAAGAGGAGCTGTGAGTGACAGAGAGAGAGAGAAAGAGAAGTTGTGAGTGAGAGAGAGAGAAAAAGAAGCTGTGAGTGAGACAGAGAGAAAGAGAAGCTGTGAGAGAGAGAGAAAGAGAAGATGTGAGTGAGAGAGAGAAAGAGGAGCTGTGAGTGAAAGAGAGATAGAAAGAGAAAATGTGAGTGAGAGAGAGAGAGAAGCTGTGAGTGAAAGGGAGAGAAAGAGAGGCTGTGAGTGAGAGAGAGAGAGAGAAAGAGAAGCTGTGAGTTTGAGAGACATAGAAAGAGAAGCTGGGAGTAAGAGAGAGAGAGAAATAGAAGCTGTGAGTGAGAGAGAGAGAAAAAGAAGCTGTGAGGGAGAGAGAGAGAAGCTGTGAGTGAGAGAGAGAGGGAGAAAGATAAGCTGTGAGTGAGTGAGAGAGAGAAAGATAAGCTGTGAGTGAGAGAGAGAGAGAAGCTGTGGTTGACAGAGAGAGAAATAGAAGCTGTGAGTGACAGAGAGAGAGAAAGAGAAGCTGTGAGTGAGAGAGAGTGAGAAACAGAAGCTGTGAGTGAGTGAGAGAGAGAAAGAGAAAAAGCTGTGAGTGAGTGAGAGAGAGAGAGAAGCTGTGAGTGAGAGAGAGAGAAAAAGAAGCTGTGTGAGAGAGAGAGAGAAAGAGAAGCTGTGAGTGAGAGAGAGAGAAAGAAAGAAAAGCTGTGAGTGAGAGAGAGAGATAAAGAGAAGCTGTGAGTTAGAGAGAGAGAGAAAGAGAAGCTGCGAGTGCGAGAAAGAGAGAGAAAGAGAAGCTGTGAGTGAGAGAGAGAGAGTGAAAGAGAAGCTGTGAGTGAGTGAGAGAGAGAAGCTGTGAGTGAGTGAGAGAGAAAGAGAATGTGAGTGCAAGAGAGAGAGAGAAAAAGAGAAGCTGCGAGTGCGAGAAAGAGAGAGAAAGAGAAGCTGTGAGTGAGAGAGAGAGAGTGAAAGAGAAGCTGTGAGTGAGAGAGAGAGAGAAGCTGTGAGTGAGAGAGAGAGAAAGAGAAGCTGTGAGTGAGAGAGAGTGAGAATGAGAAGCTGTGAGTGAGAGAGAGAGAAAGAGATGCTGTGAGTGAGAGAGAGAGAAGCTGTGAGTGAGTGTGAGAGAGAGAGAAGCTGTGAGTGAGAGAAAGTGAAAGAGAAGCTGTGAGTGAGTGAGAGAGAAAGAGATGCTGTGAGTGAGAGAGAGAAGCTGTGAGTGAGTGTGAGAGAGAGAAGCTGTGAGTGAGAGAGAGAGAAAGAGAAGCTGTGAGTGCGAGAGAGAGAGAGAAAGAGAAGCTGTGAGTGAGATAGAGAGAGAAAGAGAAGCTGTGAGTGAGAGAGAGAGAGAAAGAGAAGCTGTGATTGAGAGAGAGATAAGGAGAAGCTGTGAGTTAGAGAGAGACAAAGAGAAGCTGTGAGTGAGAGAGAAAGAAATGCTGTGTGAGAGAGAGAGAGAAGCTGTGAGTGAGAGAGAGTGAGAAAGAGAAGCTGTGAGTGAGAGTGAGAGAAGCTGTGAGTCAGAGAGAGAGGGAGAAAGAGAAACTGTGAGTGAGAGAGAGAGAGAGAAAGAGAAGCTGTGAGCGAGAGAGAGAGAGAGAAAGAGAAGCTGTGAGTGAGAGAGAGAGAAGCTGTGAGTGAGAGAGGGAGAAAGAGAAACTGTGAGTGAGTGACAGAGAGAGAAAGAGGTTGTGAGTGAGAGAGAGAGAAAAAGAAGGTGTGAGTGAGAGAGAGCAAAAGAGAAGCTGTGTGAGAGAGAGAAAGAGATGTGTGAGAGAGAGAAAGAGAAGCTGTGAGTGAAAGAGAGATAGAAAGAGAAACTGTGAGTGAGAGAGAGAGAGAAGCTGTGGTTGACAGAGAGAGAAATAGAAGCTGTGAGTGACAGAGAGAGAGAAAGAGAAGCTGTGAGTGAGAGAGAGTGAGAAACAGAAGCTGTGAGTGAGTGAGAGAGAGAAAGAGAAAAAGCTGTGAGTGAGTGAGAGAGAGAGAGAAGCTGTGAGTGAGAGAGAGAGAAAGAGAAGCTGTGTGAGAGAGAGAGAGAAAGAGAAGCTGTGAGTGAGAGAGAGAGAAAGAAAGAAAAGCTGTGAGTGAGAGAGAGAGATAAAGAGAAGCTGTGAGTTAGAGAGAGAGAGAAAGAGAAGCTGCGAGTGCGAGAAAGAGAGAGAAAGAGTAGCTGTGAGTGAGAGAGAGAGAGTGAAAGAGAAGCTGTGAGTGAGAGAGAGAGAGAAGCTGTGAGTGAGTGAGAGAGAAAGAGAATGTGAGTGCAAGAGAGAGAGAGAAAAAGAGAAGCTGCGAGTGCGAGAAAGAGAGAGAAAGAGAAGCTGTGAGTGAGAGAGAGAGAGTGAAAGAGAAGCTGTGAGTGAGAGAGAGAGAGAAGCTGTGAGTGAGAGAGAGAGAAAGAGAAGCTGTGAGTGAGAGAGAGTGAGAATGAGAAGCTGTGAGTGAGAGAGAGAGAAAGAGATGCTGTGAGTGAGAGAGAGAAGCTGTGAGTGAGTGTGAGAGAGAGAGAAGCTGTGAGTGAGAGAAAGTGAAAGAGAAGCTGTGAGTGAGTGAGAGAGAAAGAGATGCTGTGAGTGAGAGAGAGAGAAGCTGTGAGTGAGTGTGAGAGAGAGAAGCTGTGAGTGAGAGAGAGAGAAAGAGAAGCTGTGAGTGCGAGAGAGAGAGAGAAAGAGAAGCTGTGAGTGAGATAGAGAGAGAAAGAGAAGCTGTGAGTGAGAGAGAGAGAGAAAGAGAAGCTGTGATTGAGAGAGAGATAAAGAGAAGCTGTGAGTTAGAGAGAGACAAAGAGAAGCTGTGAGTGAGAGAGAAAGAAATGCTGTGTGAGAGAGAGAGAGAAGCTGTGAGTGAGAGAGAGTGAGAAAGAGAAGCTGTGAGTGAGAGTGAGAGAAGCTGTGAGTCAGAGAGAGAGGGAGAAAGAGAAACTGTGAGTGAGAGAGAGAGAGAGAAAGAGAAGCTGTGAGCGAGAGAGAGAGAGAGAAAGAGAAGCTGTGAGTGAGAGAGAGAGAAGCTGTGAGTGATAGAGGGAGAAAGAGAAACTGTGAGTGAGTGACAGAGAGAGAAAGAGGTTGTGAGTGAGAGAGAGAGAAAAAGAAGGTGTGAGTGAGAGAGAGCAAAAGAGAAGCTGTGTGAGAGAGAGAAAGAGATGTGTGAGAGAGAGAAAGAGAAGCTGTGAGTGAAAGAGAGATAGAAAGAGAAACTGTGAGTGAGAGAGAGAGAGAAGCTGTGAGTGAGAGTGAGAAAGTGAGGCTGTGAGTGAGAGAGAAAGAGAGAAAGAGAAGCTGTGAGTTTGAGAGAGATAGAAAGAGAAGCTGGGAGTAAGAGAGAGAGAGAAGCTGTGAGTGAGAGAGAGAGAAGCTGTGAGTGAGAGTGAGAGAGAGAGAAAGAGAAGCTGTGAGTGAGAGAGAGAGAGAGAGAAAGAGAAGCTGTGAGTGAGAGAGAGAGAAAGAGAAGCTGCGAGTGAGAGAGAGAGAAAGAGATGCTGTGAGTGAGAGAGAGAGAAGCTGTGAGTGAGTGTGAGAGAGAAAGAAGCTGTGAGTGAGAGAGAGAGAAAGAGAAGCTGTGAGTTAGAGAGAGACAGAGAAAGAGAAGCTGTGAGTGAGAGAGAGAGAAAATAAAGCTGTGTGAGAGAGAGAGAGAAGCTGTGAGTGAGAGAGAGAGAAAGAGAAGCTGTGAGTGAGAGAGAGAAAGAGAAGCTGTGAGTGCGTGAGAGAGAGAGAAAAAGAGAAGCTGTGAGTGAGAGAGAGAAGCTGTGTGTGAGAGAGAGAGAAGCTGTGAGTGAGAGAGAGAGATAAAGAGAAGCTGTGAGTTAGAGAGAGAGAGAAAGAGAAGCTGCGAGTGCGAGAAAGAGAGAGAAAGAGTAGCTGTGAGTGAGAGAGAGAGAGTGAAAGAGAAGCTGTGAGTGTGTGAGAGAGAGAAGCTGTGAGTAAGAGAGAGAGAGAAGCTGTGAGTGAGAGAGAGAGAAAGAAAGAGAAGCTGTGAGAGAGAGAGAAAGAGAAACTGTGAGTGAGAGAGAGAGAAAGAGAAGCTGTGAGTGAGAAAGAGTGAGAAAGAGCTGTGAGTGAGTGAGAGAGAGAGAGAGAGAAATCTGTGAGTGGGAGAGAGAGAGAGAAGCTGTGAGTGAGAGAGAGAGAAAGAGAAGCTGTGTGTGTGAGAGAGAAAGAGAAGCTGTGAGTGAGAGAGAGAGAAAGAAAGAGAAGCTGTGAGTGAGAGAGAGATAAAGAGAAGCTGTTAGTTAGAGAGAGAGAAAGAGAAGCTGCGAGTGCGAGAAAGAGAGAGAAAGAGAAGCTGTGAGTGAGAGAGAGAGAAAGAGAAGCTGTGAGTGAGAGAGAGAGAGAAGCTGTGAGTGAGAGAGAGAGAAAGAGAGGCTGTGAGTGCAAGAGAGAGAGAGAGAAAGATAAGCTGTGAGTGAGATAGAGAAGCTGTGAGTGAGAGAGAGAGGGAGAAAGAGAAACTGTGAGTGAGAGAGAGAGAGAAAGAGAAGCTGTGAGTGAGAGAGAGAGAAGCTGTGAGTGACAGAGAGAAAGAGAAGCTGTGAGTGACAGACAGAGAGAGAAAGAGAAGCAGTGAGTGAGAGAGAGAAAGAGAAGCTGTGAGTGAGTGAGAGTGAGAAAGAGAAGCTGTGAGTGAGTGAGAGAGAGAGAAAAAGCTGTGAGTGAGAGAGAGAGAAGCTGTGAGTGAGAGAGAGAGAAAGAGAAGCTGTGTGTGTGTGAGAGAGAAAGAGAAGCTGGGAGAGAGAGAGAGAAAGGGAAGATGTGAGTGAGAGAGAGAGAAAGAAAGAGAAGCTGTGAGTGAGAGAGAGAGAGAAGCTGTGAGTGAGAGAGAGAGGGAGAAAGAGAAGCTGTGCGTGAGTGAGAGAGAGAAAGATAAGCTGTGAGGGAGAGAGAGAGAAGCTGTGGTGGACAGAGAGAGAAAGAGAAGCTGTGAGTGACAGAGAGAGAGAAAGAGAAGCTGTGAGTGAGAGCGAGAAAGAGAAGCTGTGAGGGAGAGAGAGAGAGAGAGAAAGAGATGCTGTGAGAAAGAGTGAGAAAGAGAAGCTGTGAGTGAGAGAGAGAGAAAGAAAGAGAAGCTGTGTGTGTGAGAGAGATAGAAAGAGAAGCTGTGAGTAAGAGAGAGATAGAAGATGTGAGTGAGAGTGAGAGAAAGAGAATATGTGAGTGAGAGAGAGAGAGAGAAAGAGAAGCTGTGAGTGTGAGAGAGAGAAGCTGTGAGTAAGAGAGAGAGAGAAGCTGTGTGTGAGAGAGAAAGAGACACTGTGAGTGATAGCGAGAGAGAGAGAAAGAGGAGCTGTGAGTGAGAGAGAGAGAGAGAAAGTCAAGCTGTGAGTGAGAGAAAGAGTAGCTGTGAGTGAGAGAGAGAGAGAAAGAGAAGCTGTGAGTGAGATAGAGAGAGAGAAAGAAAAGCTGAGTGAGAGAGATAGAGAGAATCTGTGAGTGAGTGACAGATAGAGAAGCTGTGAGTGAGAGAGAGAGAAAGGGAAGCTGTGAGTGAGAGAGAGAGAGAGAAGCTGTGATTGAGAGAGAGATAAAGAGAAGCTGTGAGTTAGAGAGAGACAAAGAGAAGCTGTGAGTGAGAGAGAAAGAAATGCTGTGTGTGTGTGAGAGAGAGAGAAGCTGTGAGTGAGAGAGAGAGAAAGAGAAGCTGTGAGTGAGAGAGAGAGAGAAAGAGAAGCTGTGAGTGAGAGAGAGAAGCTGTGAGTGAGAGAGAGAGGGAGAAAGAGAAACTGTGAGTGAGAGAGAGAGAGAAAGAGAAGCTGTGTGCGAGAGAGAGAGAGAAGCTATGAGTGACTGATAGAGAAAGAGAAGCTGTGAGTGACAGAGAGAGAGAGAAAGAGAAGTTGTGAGTGAGAGAGAGAAAAAGAAGGTGTGAGTGAGAGAGAGAGAAAGAGAAACTGTGAGAGAGAGAGAAAGAGAAGATGTGAGTGAGAGAGAGAGAAAGAGAAGCTGTGAGTGAAAGAGAGATAGAAAGAGAAACTGTGAGTGAGAGAGAGAAGCTGTGAGTGAGAGTGAGAGAAAGAGAGGCTGTGATTGAGAGAGAAAGAGAGAAAGAGAAGCTGTGAGTTTGAGAGAGATAGAAAGAGAAGCTGGGAGTAAGAGAGAGAGAGAAAGAGAAGCTGTGAGTGAGAGAGAGAGAAAGAGAAGCTGTGAGTGAGAGAGAGAGAAAGAGATGCTGTGAGTGAGAGAGAGAAGCTGTGAGTTAGTGTGAGAGAGAGAGAAGCTGTGAGTGAGACAGAGAGAAAGAGAAGCTGTGAGTGCGAGAAAGAGAGAGAGATAGAGAAGCTGTGAGTGAGAGAGAGAAAGAGAAGCTGAATGAGAGAGATAGAGAGAAGCTGTGAGTGAGTGACAGAGAGAGAGAAGCTGTGAGTGAGAGAGAGAAAAAGAAGCTGTGAGTGAGAGAAAGAGAGAGAAAGAGAAGCTGTGAGAGAGAGTGAAAGAGAAGCTGTGAGTGAGAGAGAGAGAGAAAGAGAAGCTGTGAGTTAGAGAGAGAGAAAAGAGAAGCTGTGAGTGAGAGATAGAGAGAGAGAGAGAAGCTGTGAGTGAGAGAGAAAGAGAAGCTTTGAGTGAGAGAGAGAGAGAAAAAGAGAAGCTGTGAGTGTGTGTGAGAGAGAAAGAGAAGCTGTGAGTGAGAGAGAGAGAGAAAGAGAAGCTGTGAGTGAGAGAGAGAGAAGCTGTGAGTGAGAGAGAGCGGGAGAAAGAGAAACTGTGAGTGAGAGAGAGAGAGAGAAAGAGAAGCTGTGAGCGAGAGAGAGAGAGAGAAGCTGTGAGTGACAGAGAGAGATAGAAAGAGAAGCTGTGAGTGAGAGAGAGAAAAAGAAGCTGTGAGTGAGAGAAAGAGAGAGAAAGAGAAGCTGTGAGAGAGAGTGAAAGAGAAGCTGTGAGTGAGAGAGAAAGAGAAAGAGAAGCTGTGAGTTAGAGAGAGAGAGAAAGAGAAGCTGTGAGTGAGAGATAGAGAGAGAGAGAGAAGCTGTGAGTGAGAGAGAAAGAGAAGCTTTGAGTGAGAGAGAGAGAGAAAAAGAGAAGCTGTGAGTGTGTGTGAGAGAGAAAGAGAAGCTGTGAGCGAGAGAGAGAGAGAGAGAAACTGTGAGTGACAGAGAGAGAAAGAGAAGCTGTGAGTGACAGAGAGAGAGAAGCTGTGTGTGAGAGAGAGAAAGAGACTGTTAGTGAGAGTGAGAGAGAAAGAGAAGCTGTGAGTGAGTGAGAGAGAGAAGCTGTGAGTGACAGAGAGAGAAAGAGAAGCTGTGAGTGACCGAGAGAGAGAGAAAGAGAAGCTGTGAGTGAGAGAGAGAGAAAGAGAATCTGTGAGTGAGAGAGAAAGAGAAAGAGAAGCTGTGAGTGAGTGTGAGAGAGAGAGAAATAGAAGATGTGAGAGAGAGAGAGAGAAAGAGAAGCTGTGAGTGAGAGAGAAAGAGAAGCTGTGATGGAGAGAGAGAAAGAGAAGCTGTGAGTGAGAGAGAGAGAAAGAGAAGCTTTGAAAGAGAGAGAGGGAAGCTGTGAGTGAGAGAGAGAGAGAGAAAAAGAAGATGTGAGTGAGAGAGATAGAGAAAGAGAAGCTGTGAGTGAGAGAGAGAGAGAGTAAGAGAAGCTGTGAGTGTGAGAGAGAGAAACAGAAGCTGTGAGTGAGAGAGAAAGAAAGAGAATCTGTGAGTTAGAGAAAGAGAAAGAGAAGCTGTGAGAGAGAGAGAGAGAAAGAGAAGCTGTGTGAGAGAGAGAGAGAGAAAGAGAAGCTGTGAGCGAGAGAGAAAGAAAAGCTGTGAGTGAGAGAGAGAGAAAGAGAAGCTGTGAGTGAGTGAGAGAGAGAGAGAAAAAGCTGTGAGTGAGTGAGAGAGAGAAGTTGTGCGTGAGAGAGAGAAAGAGAAAGAGAAGCTGTGTGTGTGTGAGAGAGAAAGAGAAGCTGTGAGTGAGAGAGAGAGAGAGAAAGGGAAGCTGTGAGTGAAAGAGAGAGAAAGAAAGAGAAGCTGTGAGTGAGAGAGAAGCTGTGAGTGAGAGAGAGAGGGAGAAAGAGAAGCTGTGAGTGAGTGAGAGAGAGAAAGAGAAGCTGTGAGTGAGAGAGAGAGAGAAGCTCTGGTTGACAGAGAGAGAAAGAGAAGCTGTGAGTGACAGAGAGAGAGAGAAAGAAAAGCTGTGAGTTAGAGAGAGACAAAGAGAAGCTGTGAGTGAGAGAGAAAGAAAAGCTGTGTGAGAGAGAGAGAGAAGCTGTGAGTGAGAGAGAGAGAAAGAGAAGCTGTGAGTGAGAGAGAAGCTGTGAGTGAGAGAGAGAGGGAGAAAGAAAAACTGTGAGTGAGAGAGAGAAAGAGAAAGAGAAGCTGTGAGCGAGAGAGAGAGAGAGAAGCTGTGAGTGACAGAGAGAGAAAGAGGAGCTGTGAGTGACAGAGAGAGAGAGAAAGAGAAGTTGTGAGTGAGAGAGAGAGAAAAAGAAGCTGTGAGTGAGACAGAGAGAAAGAGAAGCTGTGAGAGAGAGAGAAAGAGAAGATGTGAGTGAGAGAGAGAAAGAGGAGCTGTGAGTGAAAGAGAGATAGAAAGAGAAAATGTGAGTGAGAGAGAGAGAGAAGCTGTGAGTGAAAGGGAGAGAAAGAGAGGCTGTGAGTGAGAGAGAGAGAGAGAAAGAGAAGCTGTGAGTTTGAGAGACATAGAAAGAGAAGCTGGGAGTAAGAGAGAGAGAGAAATAGAAGCTGTGAGTGAGAGAGAGAGAAAAAGAAGCTGTGAGGGAGAGAGAGAGAAGCTGTGAGTGAGAGAGAGAGGGAGAAAGATAAGCTGTGAGTGAGTGAGAGAGAGAAAGATAAGCTGTGAGTGAGAGAGAGAGAGAAGCTGTGGTTGACAGAGAGAGAAATAGAAGCTGTGAGTGACAGAGAGAGAGAAAGAGAAGCTGTGAGTGAGAGAGAGTGAGAAACAGAAGCTGTGAGTGAGTGAGAGAGAGAAAGAGAAAAAGCTGTGAGTGAGTGAGAGAGAGAGAGAAGCTGTGAGTGAGAGAGAGAGAAAAAGAAGCTGTGTGAGAGAGAGAGAGAAAGAGAAGCTGTGAGTGAGAGAGAGAGAAAGAAAGAAAAGCTGTGAGTGAGAGAGAGAGATAAAGAGAAGCTGTGAGTTAGAGAGAGAGAGAAAGAGAAGCTGCGAGTGCGAGAAAGAGAGAGAAAGAGAAGCTGTGAGTGAGAGAGAGAGAGTGAAAGAGAAGCTGTGAGTGAGTGAGAGAGAGAAGCTGTGAGTGAGTGAGAGAGAAAGAGAATGTGAGTGCAAGAGAGAGAGAGAAAAAGAGAAGCTGCGAGTGCGAGAAAGAGAGAGAAAGAGAAGCTGTGAGTGAGAGAGAGAGAGTGAAAGAGAAGCTGTGAGTGAGAGAGAGAGAGAAGCTGTGAGTGAGAGAGAGAGAAAGAGAAGCTGTGAGTGAGAGAGAGTGAGAATGAGAAGCTGTGAGTGAGAGAGAGAGAAAGAGATGCTGTGAGTGAGAGAGAGAGAAGCTGTGAGTGAGTGTGAGAGAGAGAGAAGCTGTGAGTGAGAGAAAGTGAAAGAGAAGCTGTGAGTGAGTGAGAGAGAAAGAGATGCTGTGAGTGAGAGAGAGAAGCTGTGAGTGAGTGTGAGAGAGAGAAGCTGTGAGTGAGAGAGAGAGAAAGAGAAGCTGTGAGTGCGAGAGAGAGAGAGAAAGAGAAGCTGTGAGTGAGATAGAGAGAGAAAGAGAAGCTGTGAGTGAGAGAGAGAGAGAAAGAGAAGCTGTGATTGAGAGAGAGATAAGGAGAAGCTGTGAGTTAGAGAGAGACAAAGAGAAGCTGTGAGTGAGAGAGAAAGAAATGCTGTGTGAGAGAGAGAGAGAAGCTGTGAGTGAGAGAGAGTGAGAAAGAGAAGCTGTGAGTGAGAGTGAGAGAAGCTGTGAGTCAGAGAGAGAGGGAGAAAGAGAAACTGTGAGTGAGAGAGAGAGAGAGAAAGAGAAGCTGTGAGCGAGAGAGAGAGAGAGAAAGAGAAGCTGTGAGTGAGAGAGAGAGAAGCTGTGAGTGAGAGAGGGAGAAAGAGAAACTGTGAGTGAGTGACAGAGAGAGAAAGAGGTTGTGAGTGAGAGAGAGAGAAAAAGAAGGTGTGAGTGAGAGAGAGCAAAAGAGAAGCTGTGTGAGAGAGAGAAAGAGATGTGTGAGAGAGAGAAAGAGAAGCTGTGAGTGAAAGAGAGATAGAAAGAGAAACTGTGAGTGAGAGAGAGAGAGAAGCTGTGGTTGACAGAGAGAGAAATAGAAGCTGTGAGTGACAGAGAGAGAGAAAGAGAAGCTGTGAGTGAGAGAGAGTGAGAAACAGAAGCTGTGAGTGAGTGAGAGAGAGAAAGAGAAAAAGCTGTGAGTGAGTGAGAGAGAGAGAGAAGCTGTGAGTGAGAGAGAGAGAAAGAGAAGCTGTGTGAGAGAGAGAGAGAAAGAGAAGCTGTGAGTGAGAGAGAGAGAAAGAAAGAAAAGCTGTGAGTGAGAGAGAGAGATAAAGAGAAGCTGTGAGTTAGAGAGAGAGAGAAAGAGAAGCTGCGAGTGCGAGAAAGAGAGAGAAAGAGTAGCTGTGAGTGAGAGAGAGAGAGTGAAAGAGAAGCTGTGAGTGAGAGAGAGAGAGAAGCTGTGAGTGAGTGAGAGAGAAAGAGAATGTGAGTGCAAGAGAGAGAGAGAAAAAGAGAAGCTGCGAGTGCGAGAAAGAGAGAGAAAGAGAAGCTGTGAGTGAGAGAGAGAGAGTGAAAGAGAAGCTGTGAGTGAGAGAGAGAGAGAAGCTGTGAGTGAGAGAGAGAGAAAGAGAAGCTGTGAGTGAGAGAGAGTGAGAATGAGAAGCTGTGAGTGAGAGAGAGAGAAAGAGATGCTGTGAGTGAGAGAGAGAAGCTGTGAGTGAGTGTGAGAGAGAGAGAAGCTGTGAGTGAGAGAAAGTGAAAGAGAAGCTGTGAGTGAGTGAGAGAGAAAGAGATGCTGTGAGTGAGAGAGAGAGAAGCTGTGAGTGAGTGTGAGAGAGAGAAGCTGTGAGTGAGAGAGAGAGAAAGAGAAGCTGTGAGTGCGAGAGAGAGAGAGAAAGAGAAGCTGTGAGTGAGATAGAGAGAGAAAGAGAAGCTGTGAGTGAGAGAGAGAGAGAAAGAGAAGCTGTGATTGAGAGAGAGATAAAGAGAAGCTGTGAGTTAGAGAGAGACAAAGAGAAGCTGTGAGTGAGAGAGAAAGAAATGCTGTGTGAGAGAGAGAGAGAAGCTGTGAGTGAGAGAGAGTGAGAAAGAGAAGCTGTGAGTGAGAGTGAGAGAAGCTGTGAGTCAGAGAGAGAGGGAGAAAGAGAAACTGTGAGTGAGAGAGAGAGAGAGAAAGAGAAGCTGTGAGCGAGAGAGAGAGAGAGAAAGAGAAGCTGTGAGTGAGAGAGAGAGAAGCTGTGAGTGATAGAGGGAGAAAGAGAAACTGTGAGTGAGTGACAGAGAGAGAAAGAGGTTGTGAGTGAGAGAGAGAGAAAAAGAAGGTGTGAGTGAGAGAGAGCAAAAGAGAAGCTGTGTGAGAGAGAGAAAGAGATGTGTGAGAGAGAGAAAGAGAAGCTGTGAGTGAAAGAGAGATAGAAAGAGAAACTGTGAGTGAGAGAGAGAGAGAAGCTGTGAGTGAGAGTGAGAAAGTGAGGCTGTGAGTGAGAGAGAAAGAGAGAAAGAGAAGCTGTGAGTTTGAGAGAGATAGAAAGAGAAGCTGGGAGTAAGAGAGAGAGAGAAGCTGTGAGTGAGAGAGAGAGAAGCTGTGAGTGAGAGTGAGAGAGAGAGAAAGAGAAGCTGTGAGTGAGAGAGAGAGAGAGAGAAAGAGAAGCTGTGAGTGAGAGAGAGAGAAAGAGAAGCTGCGAGTGAGAGAGAGAGAAAGAGATGCTGTGAGTGAGAGAGAGAGAAGCTGTGAGTGAGTGTGAGAGAGAAAGAAGCTGTGAGTGAGAGAGAGAGAAAGAGAAGCTGTGAGTTAGAGAGAGACAGAGAAAGAGAAGCTGTGAGTGAGAGAGAGAGAAAATAAAGCTGTGTGAGAGAGAGAGAGAAGCTGTGAGTGAGAGAGAGAGAAAGAGAAGCTGTGAGTGAGAGAGAGAAAGAGAAGCTGTGAGTGCGTGAGAGAGAGAGAAAAAGAGAAGCTGTGAGTGAGAGAGAGAAGCTGTGTGTGAGAGAGAGAGAAGCTGTGAGTGAGAGAGAGAGATAAAGAGAAGCTGTGAGTTAGAGAGAGAGAGAAAGAGAAGCTGCGAGTGCGAGGAAGAGGGAGAAAGAGAAGCTGTGAGTGAGAGAGAGAGAAAGAGAAGCTGTGAGTGCAAGAGAGAGAGAGAAAGAGAAGCTGTGAGTGAGATAGAGAGATAAAGAGAAGTTGTGAGTTAGAGAGAGAGAGAGAAGCTGTGAGTGAGAGAGAGAAAAAATAAAGCTGTGTGTGTGAGAGAGAAGCTGTGAGTGAGAGAGGGAGAAAGAGAAGCTGTGAGTGAGAGAGAGAGAAAGAGAAGCTGTGAGTGAGTGAGAGAGAGAGAGAAAAAGCTGTGAGTGTGTGAGAGAGAGAGAAGCTGTGAGTGAGAGAGAGAGAGAGAAAGAGAAGCTGTGTGCGTGTGAGAGAGAGAGAGAAGCTGTGAGTGAGAGAGAGAGAGAGAAAGGGAAGCTGTGAGTGAGAGAGAGAGAAAGAAAGAGAAGATGTGAGTGAGAGAGAGAGAGAGAAGCTGTGTGTGAGAGAGAGAGAGTAGCTGTGAGTGAGAGAGAGAGAGAAAGAGAAGCTGTGAGTGAGAGAGAGAGAAGCTGTGAGTGAGAGAGAAAGGGAGAAAGAAACTGTGAGTGAGAGAGAGAGAGAGAAAGAGAAGCTGTGAGCAAGAGAGTGAGAGAGAGAAGCTGTGAGTGACAGAGAGAGAAAGAGAAGCTGTGAGTGACAGAGAGAGAGAGAAAGAGAAGTTGTGAGTGAGAGAGAGAGAAAAAGAAGCTGTGAGTGAGAGAGAGAGAGATGCTGTCAGTGAGAGTGAGAGAAAGAGAGTCTGTAAGAGAGAGAGAGAGAAAGAGAAGCTGTGAGTTTGAGAGAGATAGAAAGAGAAGTTGGGAGTAAGAGAGAGAGTGAAATAGAAGCTGTGAGTGAGAGAGAGAGAGAAAGAGAAGCTGTGAGGGAGAGAGAGTGAGAGAGAAAGAGAAGCTTTGAGTGAGAGAGAGAAAGAAGCTGTGATTGAGAGAGAGAGAGAGAAGCTGTGAGTGAGAGAGAGGGAGAAAGAGAAGCTGTGAGTGTGTGTGAGAGAGAAAGAGAAGCTGTGAGTGAGAGAGAGAGAAGCTGTGAGTGACAGAGAAAGAGAAGCTGTGAGAGAGAGAGAGAGAGAGAAAGAGAAGCTGTGAGTGAGAGATAGAGAAAGAGAAGCTGTGAGTGAGAGAGAGAGAGAAAGAGAAGCTGTGAGAGTGAGAGAGAAAGAGAAGCTGTGAGGGAGAGAGAGATAATAAGAAGCTGTGAGTGAGAGAGAGAGAGAGAAAGAGAAGCTGTGAGTGAGAGAGAGAAAAAGAGAAGCTGTGAGTGAGAGAGAGAGAGAAAAAGAGAAGCTGTGAGTGTGTGTGAGAGAGAAAGAGATGTTGTGAGTAAGAGAGAGAGAGAAGATGTGAGCGAGAGAGAGAGAAGCTGTGTGAGAGAGAGAAAGAGACACTGTTAGTGAGAGTGAGAGAGAGAGAAAGAGAAGCTGTGAGTGATAGAGAAAGAGAAGCTGTGAGTGACAGAGAGAGAAATAGAAGCTGTGAGTGACAGAGACAGAGAAAGAGAAGCTGTGAGTGAGAGAGAGAGAAAGAGAAGCTGTGAGTGAGAGAGAGAGAGAAAGAGAAGCTGTGAGAGTGGGAGAGAAAGAGAAGCTGTGAGGAAGAGAGAGAAAGAGAAGCTGTGAGTGAGAGAGAGAGAAAGAGAAGCTGTGAGAGAGAGAGAGAGAAGCTGTGAGTGAGAGAGAGAGAAAGAGAAGCTGTGAGTGAGAGAGAGAGAGAGAGAAGCTGTGATTGTGAGAGAGAGTGAAAGAGATGTTGTGAGTAAGAGAGAGAGAAGCTGTGAGTGAGAGAGAGAGAAGCTGTGTGTGAGAGAGAGACACTGTAAGTGAGAGCGAGAGAGAGAGAGAGAAAGAGAAGTTGTGAGTGAGAAAGAGGGAGAGAAAGAGTAGCTGTGAGTGAGAGAGAGTGAGAGAGAAAGAGAAGCTTTGAGTGAGAGAGAGAGAGAAAGAAGCTATGAGTGAGAGAGAGAGAGAAAGGGAAGCTGTGAGTGAGAGAGACAGAGAGAAAGAGGAAGCTGTGAGTGAGAGAGATAGAGAGAAGCTGTGAGTGAGTGACAGAGAGAGAAAAGCTATGAGTGAGAGAGAGAGAGAAGCTGTAAGTGAGAGAGAGAGAGAGAGAAAGAGAAGCTGTGATTGAGAGAGAGAGATAAAGAGAAGCTGTAAGTTAGAGAGAGACAAAGAGAATCTGTGGGTGAGAGAGAGAGAAAGAAAAGCTGTGTGAGAGAGAGAGAAGCTGTGAGTGAGAGAGAGAGAGAAGCTGTGAGTGAGAGAGAGAGAAAGAGAAGCTGTGAGTGAGAGAGAGAGAGAAAGTGAAGCTGTGAGTAAGAGAGAGAGAGAAAGAGAAGCTGTGAGTGAGAGACAGAGAGAAAGAGAAGCTGTGAGTGAGTGAGTGAGAGAGAGAAATAGAAGCTGTGAGTGAGAGAGAAAGAGAAGCTGTGATGGAGAGAGAGAAGCTGTGAGTGTGAGAGAGAGAAAGAGAAGCTGTGAGTGAGAGAGAGAGAGTATGAGAAGCTGTGCGTGTGAGAGAGAGAGAGAAAGAGAAGCTGTGAGTGAGAGAGAGATAAAGAGAATCTGTGAGTTAGAGAAAGAAAGAGAAAGAGAAGCTGTGAGTGAGAGAGAGAGAGAAAGAGAAGCTGTGAGTGAGAGACAGAGAAGCTGTGAGTTAGAGAGAGACAGAGAAAGAGAAGCTGTGAGTGAGAGAGAGAGTGAAAGAGAATCTGTGAGTGAGAGATAGAGAGAGAGAGAAGCTGTGAGTGAGAGAGAAAGAAAGAGAAGCTTTGAGTGAGAGAGCGAAAGAAAAAGAGAAGCTGTGAGTGTGTGTGAGAGAGAAAGAGATGTTGTGAGTAAGAGAGAGAGAGAGAAGCTGTGAGTGAGAGAGAGAGAAGCTGTGTGTGAGAAAGAGACTGTTCATGAGAGTGAGAGAGAGAGAAAGAGCTGTGAGTGAGAGAGAGAGAAGCTGTGAGTGACAGAGAGAGAAAGAGAAGCTGTGAGTGACAGAGAGAGAGAGAAAGAGAAGCTGTGAGTGAGAGAGAGAGAAAGAGAATCTGTGAGTGAGAGAGAAAGAGAAAGAGAAGCTGTGAGTGAGTGAGAGAGAGAGAGAAATAGAAGGTGTGAGTGAGTGAGAGAGAGAGAGAAGCTGTGAGTGAGGGAGAAAGAGAAGCTGTGATGGAGAGAGAGAAAGAGAAGCTGTGAGTGAGAGAGAGAGAATGAGAAGCTGTGAGTGAGAGAGAGAGAGAGTAAGAGAAGCTGTGAGTGTGAGAGAGAGAAAGACAAGCTGTGAGTAGGGAGAGATAAAGAGAATCTGTGAGTTAGAGAGAGAAAGAGAAAGAGAAGCTGTGAGTGAGAGAGAGAGAGAAAGAGGAGCTGTGAGCGAGAGAGAGTGAGAGAAAGAGAAGCTGTGAGTGAGAGACAGAGAAAGAAAGAGAAGCTGTAAGTGAGAGGGAGAGAAGCTGTGAGTGAGAGAGAGGGAGAAAGAGAAGCTGTGAGTGAAAGAGAGAGAAAGAGAAGCTGTGAGTGAGAGAGAGAGTGTGAGTGTGAGAGAGAGAGAAGCTGTGAGTAAGAGAGAGAGAGAGAAGCTGTGAGTGAGAGAGAGAGAAGGTGTGTGTGAGAGAGAAAGAGACACTGTGAGTGATAGTGAGAGAGAGAGAAAGAGAAGCTGTGAGTGAGAGAGAGAGAGAGAGAAACTCAAGCTGTGAGTGAGAGAGAGAAGCTGTGAGTGAGAGAGAGAGAGGGAAAGAGAAGGTGTGAGTGAGATAGAGAGAGAGAAAGAGAAGCTGAGTGAGAGAGATAGAGAGAAGCTGTGAGTGAGTGACAGAGAAAGAAGCTGTGAGTGAGAGAGAGAGAGAAGCTGTGAGTGAGAGAGAGAGAAAGAGAAGCTGTGATTGAGAGAGAGATAAAGAGAAGCTGTGAGTTAGTTAGAGACAAAGAGAAGCTGTGAGTGAGAGAGAAAGAAATGCTGTGTGTGAGAGAGAGAGAAGCTGTGAGTGAGAGAGAGAAAGAGAAGCTGTGAGTGAGAGAGAGAGAAGCTGTGAGTGAGAGAGAGTGGGAGAAAGAGAAACTGTGAGTGAGAGAGAGAGAGAGAAAGAGAAGCTGTGAGCGAGAGAGAGAGAGAGAAGCTGTGAGTGACAGAGAGAGAAAGAGAAGCTGTGAGTGACAGAGAGAGAGAAAGAGAAGTTGTGAGTGAGAGAGAGAAAAAAAGAAGGTGTGAGTGAGAGAGAGAAAAAGAGAAGTTGTGAGAGAGAGAAAGAGAAGATGTGAGTGAGAGAGAGAAAGAGAAGCTGTGAGTGAAAGAGAGATAGAAAGAGAAACTGTGAGTGAGAGAGAGAGAGAGAGAGAGAGAAGGTGTGAGTGAGAGTGAGAGAAAGAGAGACTGTGAGAGAGAGAAAGAGAGAAAGAGAAGCTGTGAGTTTGAGAGAGATAGTAAGAGAAGCTGTGAGTAAGAGAGAGAGAGAGAAAGAGAAGCTGTGAGTGAGAGAGAGAGAAAGAGAAGCTGTGTGAGAGAGAGAAAGAGATGATGTGAATGAGAGAGAGAGAAGCTGTGAGTGAGTGTGAGAGAGAGAGAAGCTGTGAGTGAGACAGAGAGAAAGAGAAGCTGTGAGTGCGAGAGAGAGAGAGAGAGAGAAAGAGAAGCTGTGAGTGAGAGATAGAGAAAGAGAAGCTGTGAGTGAGAGAGAGAGAGAAAGAGAAGCTGTGAGAGTGAGAGAGAAAGAGAAGCTGTGAGGGAGAGAGAGAGAATAAGAAGCTGTGAGTGAGAGAGAGAGAGAGAAAGAGAAGCTGTGAGTGAGAGAGAGAAAAAGAGAAGCTGTGAGTGAGAGAGAGAGAGAAAAAGAGAAGCTGTGAGTGTGTGTGAGAGAGAAAGAGATGTTGTGAGTAAGAGAGAGAGAGAAGATGTGAGCGAGAGAGAGAGAAGCTGTGTGAGAGAGAGAAAGAGACACTGTTAGTGAGAGTGAGAGAGAGAGAAAGAGAAGCTGTGAGTGATAGAGAAAGAGAAGCTGTGAGTGACAGAGAGAGAAATAGAAGCTGTGAGTGACAGAGAGAGAGAAAGAGAAGCTGTGAGTGAGAGAGAGAGAAAGAGAAGCTGTTAGTGAGAGAGAGAGAGAAAGAGAAGCTGTGAGAGTGGGAGAGAAAGAGAAGCTGTGAGGGAGAGAGAGAAAGAGAAGCTGTGAGTGAGAGAGAGAGAAAGAGAAGCTGTGAGAGAGAGAGAGAGAAGCTGTGAGTGAGAGAGAGAGAAAGAGAAGCTGTGAGTGAGAGAGAGAGAGAGAGAAGCTGTGATTGTGAGAGAGAGTGAAAGAGATGTTGTGAGTAAGAGAGAGAGAAGCTGTGAGTGAGAGAGAGAGAAGCTGTGTGTGAGAGAGAGACACTGTTAGTGAGAGCGAGAGAGAGAGAGAGAAAGAGAAGTTGTGAGTGAGAAAGAGGGAGAGAAAGAGTAGCTGTGAGTGAGAGAGAGTGAGAGAGAAAGAGAAGCTTTGAGTGAGAGAGAGAGAGAAAGAAGCTGTGAGTGAGAGAGAGAGAGAAAGGGAAGCTGTGAGTGAGAGAGACAGAGAGAAAGAGGAAGCTGTGAGTGAGAGAGATAGAGAGAAGCTGTGAGTGAGTGACAGAGAGAGAAAAGCTATGAGTGAGAGAGAGAGAGAAGCTGTAAGTGAGAGAGAGAGAGAGAGAAAGAGAAGCTGTGATTGAGAGAGAGAGATAAAGAGAAGCTGTAAGTTAGAGAGAGACAAAGAGAATCTGTGGGTGAGAGAGAGAGAAAGAAAAGCTGTGTGAGAGAGAGAGAAGCTGTGAGTGAGAGAGAGAGAGAAGCTGTGAGTGAGAGAGAGAGAAAGAGAAGCTGTGAGTGAGAGAGAGAGAGAAAGTGAAGCTGTGAGTAAGAGAGAGAGAGAAAGAGAAGCTGTGAGTGAGAGACAGAGAGAAAGAGAAGCTGTGAGTGAGTGAGTGAGAGAGAGAAATAGAAGCTGTGAGTGAGAGAGAAAGAGAAGCTGTGATGGAGAGAGAGAAGCTGTGAGTGAGAGAGAGAGAAAGAGAAGCTGTGAGTGAGAGAGAGAGAGTAAGAGAAGCTGTGCGTGTGAGAGAGAGAGAGAAAGAGAAGCTGTGAGTGAGAGAGAGATAAAGAGAATCTGTGAGTTAGAGAAAGAAAGAGAAAGAGAAGCTGTGAGTGAGAGAGAGAGAGAAAGAGAAGCTGTGATTGAGAGAGAGAGATAAAGAGAAGCTGTAAGTTAGAGAGAGACAAAGAGAATCTGTGGGTGAGAGAGAGAGAAAGAAAAGCTGTGTGAGAGAGAGAGAAGCTGTGAGTGAGAGAGAGAGAGAAGCTGTGAGTGAGAGAGAGAGAAAGAGAAGCTGTGAGTGAGAGAGAGAGAGAAAGTGAAGCTGTGAGTAAGAGAGAGAGAGAAAGAGAAGCTGTGAGTGAGAGACAGAGAGAAAGAGAAGCTGTGAGTGAGTGAGTGAGAGAGAGAAATAGAAGCTGTGAGTGAGAGAGAAAGAGAAGCTGTGATGGAGAGAGAGAAGCTGTGAGTGAGAGAGAGAGAAAGAGAAGCTGTGAGTGAGAGAGAGAGAGTAAGAGAAGCTGTGCGTGTGAGAGAGAGAGAGAAAGAGAAGCTGTGAGTGAGAGAGAGATAAAGAGAATCTGTGAGTTAGAGAAAGAAAGAGAAAGAGAAGCTGTGAGTGAGAGAGAGAGAGAAAGAGAAGCTGTGAGTGAGAGACAGAGAAGCTGTGAGTTAGAGAGAGACAGAGAAAGAGAAGCTGTGAGTGAGAGAGAGAGTGAAAGAGAATCTGTGAGTGAGAGATAGAGAGAGAGAGAAGCTGTGAGTGAGAGAGAAAGAAAGAGAAGCTTTGAGTGAGAGAGCGAAAGAAAAAGAGAAGCTGTGAGTGTGTGTGAGAGAGAAAGAGATGTTGTGAGTAAGAGAGAGAGAGAGAAGCTGTGAGTGAGAGAGAGAGAAGCTGTGTGTGAGAAAGAGACTGTTCATGAGAGTGAGAGAGAGAGAAAGAGCTGTGAGTGAGAGAGAGAGAAGCTGTGAGTGACAGAGAGAGAAAGAGAAGCTGTGAGTGACAGAGAGAGAGAGAAAGAGAAGCTGTGAGTGAGAGAGAGAGAAAGAGAATCTGTGAGTGAGAGAGAAAGAGAAAGAGAAGCTGTGAGTGAGTGAGAGAGAGAGAGAAATAGAAGGTGTGAGTGAGTGAGAGAGAGAGAGAAGCTGTGAGTGAGGGAGAAAGAGAAGCTGTGATGGAGAGAGAGAAAGAGAAGCTGTGAGTGAGAGAGAGAGAATGAGAAGCTGTGAGTGAGAGAGAGAGAGAGTAAGAGAAGCTGTGAGTGTGAGAGAGAGAAAGACAAGCTGTGAGTAGGGAGAGATAAAGAGAATCTGTGAGTTAGAGAGAGAAAGAGAAAGAGAAGCTGTGAGTGAGAGAGAGAGAGAAAGAGGAGCTGTGAGCGAGAGAGAGTGAGAGAAAGAGAAGCTGTGAGTGAGAGACAGAGAAAGAAAGAGAAGCTGTAAGTGAGAGGGAGAGAAGCTGTGAGTGAGAGAGAGGGAGAAAGAGAAGCTGTGAGTGAAAGAGAGAGAAAGAGAAGCTGTGAGTGAGAGAGAGAGTGTGAGTGTGAGAGAGAGAGAAGCTGTGAGTAAGAGAGAGAGAGAGAAGCTGTGAGTGAGAGAGAGAGAAGGTGTGTGTGAGAGAGAAAGAGACACTGTGAGTGATAGTGAGAGAGAGAGAAAGAGAAGCTGTGAGTGAGAGAGAGAGAGAGAGAAACTCAAGCTGTGAGTGAGAGAGAGAAGCTGTGAGTGAGAGAGAGAGAGGGAAAGAGAAGGTGTGAGTGAGATAGAGAGAGAGAAAGAGAAGCTGAGTGAGAGAGATAGAGAGAAGCTGTGAGTGAGTGACAGAGAAAGAAGCTGTGAGTGAGAGAGAGAGAGAAGCTGTGAGTGAGAGAGAGAGAAAGAGAAGCTGTGATTGAGAGAGAGATAAAGAGAAGCTGTGAGTTAGTAAGAGACAAAGAGAAGCTGTGAGTGAGAGAGAAAGAAATGCTGTGTGTGAGAGAGAGAGAAGCTGTGAGTGAGAGAGAGAAAGAGAAGCTGTGAGTGAGAGAGAGAGAAGCTGTGAGTGAGAGAGAGTGGGAGAAAGAGAAACTGTGAGTGAGAGAGAGAGAGAGAAAGAGAAGCTGTGAGCGAGAGAGAGAGAGAGAAGCTGTGAGTGACAGAGAGAGAAAGAGAAGCTGTGAGTGACAGAGAGAGAGAAAGAGAAGTTGTGAGTGAGAGAGAGAAAAAAAGAAGGTGTGAGTGAGAGAGAGAAAAAGAGAAGCTGTGAGAGAGAGAAAGAGAAGATGTGAGTGAGAGAGAGAAAGAGAAGCTGTGAGTGAAAGATAGATAGAAAGAGAAACTGTGAGTGAGAGAGAGAGAGAGAGAGAGAGAAGGTGTGAGTGAGAGTGAGAGAAAGAGAGACTGTGAGAGAGAGAAAGAGAGAAAGAGAAGCTGTGAGTTTGAGAGAGATAGTAAGAGAAGCTGTGAGTAAGAGAGAGAGAGAGAAAGAGAAGCTGTGAGTGAGAGAGAGAGAAAGAGAAGCTGTGTGAGAGAGAGAAAGAGATGCTGTGAATGAGAGAGAGAGAAGCTGTGAGTGAGTGTGAGAGAGAGAGAAGCTGTGAGTGAGACAGAGAGAAAGAGAAGCTGTGAGTGCGAGAGAGAGAGAGAGAGAGAGAAAGAGAAGCTGTGAGTGAGATAGAGAGAGAGAAAGAGAAGCTGAGTGAAAGAGATAGGGAGAAGCTGTGAGTGAGTGACAGAGAGAGAGAAGCTGTGAGTGAGAGAGAGAGAGAAAGAGAAGCTGTGAGTGAGAGAGAGAGAGAAAGAGAAGCTGTGATTGAGAGAGAGATAAAGAGAAGCTGTGAGTTAGAGAGAGACAAAGTGAAGCTGTGAGTGAGAGAGAAAGAAATGCTGTGTGTGAGAGAGAGAGAAGCTGTGAGTGAGAGAGAGAAAGAGAAGCTGTGATTGAGAGAGAGAGAGAAAGAGAAGCTGTCAGTGAGAGAGAGAGAAGCTGTGAGTGAGAGAGAGAGGGAGAAAGAAAGAGAAAGTGTGAGTGAGAGAGAGAGAGAAAGAGAAGCTGTGAGTGAGAGAAAGAGAGAAAGAAAGAGAAAGAGAAGCTGTGAGTGAGAGAGAGATACAGATAGAGAAGCTGTGAGTGAGTGAGAGAGAGAAAGAGAAGATGTGAGTGAGAGAGAGAGAGAAAGAGAAAGAGAAGCTGTGAGTGAGAGAGAGAGAGAAAGATAAGATATGAGTGAGAGAGAGAGAGGAAGAGAAGCTGTGAGTGAGAGAGAAATTAAGTTAAGCTGTGAGTGAAAGAGAGAGATAGAGAAAGAGAAGATGTGTGTGTGAGAGAGAGAGAAGCTGTGTGAGAGAGAGAGAGAGAGAAAGAGAAGCTGTGAGTGAGAGAGAGAGAAAGAGAAGCTGTGAGTGAGAGAGAGAGAGAGAGAAGCTGTGTGTGTGAGAGAGAATGAGAAGCTGTGAGTGAGAGAGAGAGAAAGAGAAGCTGTGTGTGAGAGAGAGAAATAGAAGATGTGAGTGAGAGAGAGAGAAAGAGAAGCTGTGAGTGAGAGAGAAAGAGAAGCTGTGAGGGAGAGAGAGAGGGAAGCTGTGAGTGAGAAGAGAGAGACTGAAAGAGAAGCTGTGAGTGAGAGAGAGAGAAAGAGAAGATGTGAGTTGCTTCTCTTACTCTCTCTCTCTCTCACTCACAGCTTCTCTTTCTCTCTCTCTCTCACTCACATCTTCTCTTTCTCTCTCTCTCTCTCACTCACAGCTTCCCTCTCTCTCTCTCACAGCTTCTCTTTCTCTCTCTCTCTCACTCACAGCTTCTCTTTCTCTCTCTCCCTCACATCTTCTCTTTCTCTCTCACTCACAGCTTCTCTTTCTCTCTCTCTCACTCACATCTTCTATTTCTCTCTCTCTCTCACTCACTCACTCACAGCTTCTCTTTCTCTTTCTCTCACTCACAGCTTCCCTTTCTTTCTCTCCCTCACTCACAGCTTCTCTTTCTCTCTCTCTCACTCACAGCTTCTCTTTCACTCTCTCTCTTCTCACTCACAACTTCTCTTTCTCTCTCTCACTCACAGCTTTTCTCTCTCTCACACACAGCTTCTCTTTCTCTCTCTCCCACTCTCACAGCTTCTCTTTCTCTCTCTCTCTCACTCACAGCTTCTCTCTCTCTCTCTCACTCACAGCTTCTCTTTCTCTCTCTGTCACTCACAGCTTCTCTTTCTCTCTCACTCACAGCTTCTCTTTCTCTCTCTCTCTCTCACTCTCACTAACAGTGTCTCTTTCTCTCTCACACACAGCTTCTCTCTCTCTCACTCACAGCTTCTCTCTCTCTTACTCACAACATCTCTTTCTCTCACACACACACTCACAGCTTCTCTTTTTCTCTCTCTCTCTCTCACTCACATCTTCTCTTTCTCTCTCTCTCACTCACAGCTTCTCTTTCTCTCTGTCTCACTCACAGCTTCTCTCTCTCTCTCTCTCACTAACTCACAGCTTTTCTCTATCTCTCTCACAGCTTCTCTTTCTCTATCTCTCACTCACAGCTTCTCTCTCTCACACACAGCTTCTCTTTCTCTCTCTCACACTCACAGCTTCTCTTTCTCTGTCTCTCTAACTCACAGCTTCTCTTCATCTCTCTCTCACACAGCTTCTCTTTCTCTCTCTCACACACTCACAGCTTCTCTCTCTCTCACTCACTCACAGCTTTTCTTTCTCTCTCTCTCAAAGCTTCTCTTTCTCTCTCTCTCACTCACAGCTTCTCTCTCTCTCACACACACACAGCTTCTCTTTCTCTCTCTCTCTCACTCACAGCTTCTCTTTCTCTCTCTCCCTCACAGCTGCTCTTTCTCTCTCACTCTCACAGCTTCTCTTTCTCTCTCTCTCACTCACATCTTCTCTCTCTCTCTCTCACTTACAGCTTCTCTTTCTCTTTCTCTCTCTCTCACTCACAGCTTCTCTTTCTCTCTCTCTCTGTCACTCACAGCTTCTCTTTCTCTCTCTCTCACACAGCTTCTCATCCGTTTACTCAAATTATGCCTTTTCTTTAAAGACACTCCTGGTAGCTCCAACCCATTCTCTCCCCGCTCTACTTTTTCACCAGCTGTTGATAATCCTGCTATCGAAGTTTTTCACAGGTTAGTTCTACGAGACATTTCTGCTCTAGAAGATCGCTACCATGGCTGTTATATTGCATTTGTTACATGCACGTTTGGAACCGGACTACCAGACTTTTCATGGATTATGTTCATGGACTTTGATTAGCGCTTTTAGCCATCACGATACCCTTCTACGTCGATACAGCCCACCTGGCTGTTATCACCAGTTTACGTAGTCACCTCGTGCCTCCCTGTATGCCTGGATGTTTACATAGCCCTCCCGGCTGTTATTGCATTTCTTATACTTGGCTTTTTTCGTCAATTCTGCATACGCATACACGGAATACCATGGGATCCATGTTTTGAACCAGCTTTAAAACTTGTTACTGTTCTACGGACATTTTTACCTTATTATCAGGCTCCACCCTGCTGACACACCAGCCTTTTCGGACATACTATCGTCCTAGTCTCTCTCACTCGTGTGGGATGTCTCGTGGTGTTTGCCTACTTAGATTGTATTTCCACTGTTTGTCTGGTTTCTCAGTGTCCTTTTACTTGCATTTTCACTTATTAAATACATATTTTGTAGTATATCTGCTCTTTCGGGGTGTTTTCTCTCTTTTCCTTGTGAGTTAGAGAGAGACAGAGAAAGAGAAGCTGTGAGTGAGAGAGAGAAAAAATAAAGCTGTGAGAGAGAGAGAGAGAAGCTGTGAGTGAGAGAGAGAGAGAAAGAGAAGCTGTGAGTGAGAGAGAGAGAAAGAGAAGCTGTGAGTGAGTGAGAGAGAGAGAAAAAGAGAAGCTGTGAGTGAGAGAGAGAGAGAGAAGCTGTGAGTGAGAGAGAGAGAGAGAAGCTGTGAGTGAGAGAGAGAGATAAAGAGAAGCTGTGAGTAAGAGAGAGAGAGAAAAAGAAGCTGCGAGTGTGAGAAAGAGAAGCTGTGAGTGAGAGAGAGAGAAAGAGAAGCTGTGAGTGCAAGAGAGAGAGAGAAAGAGAAGCTGTGAGTGAGATAGAGAGATAAAGAGAAGTTGTGAGTTAGAGAGAGAGAGAAAGAGAAGCTGTTAGTGAGAGAGAGAGAAAATAAAGCTGTGTGAGAGAGAGAGAAGCTGTGAGTGAGAGAGAGAGAAAGAGAAGCTGTGAGTGAGAGAGAGTGAGAAAGAGAAGCTGTGAGTGAGTGAGTGAGAGAGAGAAAAAACTGTGAGTGAGTGAGAGAGAGAAGCTGTGAGTGAGAGAGAGAGAGAAAGAGAAGCTGTGTGTGAGAGAGAGAGAAAGAGAAGCTGTGAGTGAGAGAGAGAGAGAGAGAGAGAGAAAGGGAAGCTGTGAGTGAGAGAGAGAGAAAGAAAGAGAAGCTGTGAGTGAGAGAGAGAGAGAAGCTGTGAGTGAGAGAGAGGGAGAAAGATAAGATGTGAGTGAGTGAGAGAGAGAAAGATAAGATGTGAGTGAGTGAGAGAGAGAAAGATAAGCTGTGAGTGAGAGAGAGAGAAAGAGAAGCTGTGAGTGACAGAGAGAGAGAGAGAAAGAAAAGCTGTGAGTTAGAGAGACAAAGAGAAGCTGTGAGTGAGAGAGAAAGAAAGAGAAGCTGTGAGTGAAAGAGAGATAGAAAGAAACTGTGTGTGTGAGAGAGAGAAAGAGAAGCTGTGAGTGAGAGAGAGAGAGAGAGAAAGAGAAGCTGTGAGTGAGAGAGAGAGAGAGAGAGAGAGAGAAGCTGTGAGTGAGAGAGAGAGGGAGAAAGAGAAACTGTGAGTGAGAGAGAGAGAGAAAGAGAAGCTGTGAGTGAGAGAGAGAGAAGCTGTGAGTGAGAGAGAGAGGGAGAAAGAGAAACTGTGAGTGAGAGAGAGAGAGAAAGAGAAGCTGTGAGCGAGAGAGAGAGAGAGAAGCTGTGAGTGACAGAGAGAGAAAGAGAAGCTGTGAGTGACAGAGAGAGAGAGAAAGAGAAGTTGTGAGTGAGAGAGAAAGAGAAGATGTGAGTGAGAGAGAGAGAAAGAGAAGCTGTGAGTGAAAGAGAGATAGAAAGAGAAACTGTGAGTGAGAGAGAGAGAGAGAGAGAAGCTGTGAGTGAGATTGAGAGAAAGAGAGGCTGTGAGTGAGAGAGAGAGAGAGAAAGAGAAGCTGTGAGTTTGAGAGAGATAGAAAGAGAAGCTGGGAGTAAGAGAGAGAGAAGCTGTGAGAGAGAGAAGCTGTGTGTGTGAGAGAGAAAGACACTGTGAGTGAGAGTGAGAGAGAGAAAGAGAAGCTGTGAGTGAGAGAGAGAGAGAAAGAGAAGCTGTGAGTGAGAGAGAGAGAAAGAGAAGCTGTGAGTGAGAGAGAGAGAAAGAGAAGCTGTGAGTGAGAGAGAGAAGGTGTGAGTAAGTGTGTGAGAGAGAGAAGCTGTGAGTGAGAGAGAGAGAAAGAGAAGCTGTGAGTTCGAGAGAGAGAGAGAGAGAAAGAGAAGCTGTGAGTGAGAGAGACAGAGAAAGAGAAGCTGTGAGTGAGTGAGAGAGAAAATAAAGCTGTGTGTGTGAGAAGCTGTGAGTGAGAGAGAGAGAGAAGCTGTGAGTGAGAGAGAGAGAAAGAGAAGCTGTGAGTGAGAGAGAGAGAGAAAAAGAGAAGCTGTGAGTGAGAGAGAGAGAGAGAAGCTGTGAGTGAGAGAGAGAGAGAGAGAGAGAGAAAGGGAAGCTGTGAGTGAGTGAGAGAAAGAGTGAAGCTGTGAGTGACAGAGAGAGAGAGAAAGAGAAGCTGTGAGTGAGAGAGAGAGATAAAGAGAAGCTGTGAGTTAGAGAGACAGAGAAAGAGAAGCTGTGAGTGAGAGAGAAAGAGAAAGAGAATCTGTGAGTGAGAGAGAGAGAAGCTGTGTGTGTGAGAGAAAGAGACACTGTGAGTGAGAGTGAGAGAGAGAGAAAGAGAAGCTGAGTGAGAGAGAGAGAGAGACAAGCTGTGAGTGAGAGAGAGAGAGAAGCTGTGAGTGAGAGAGAGATAAAGAGAAGCTGTGAGTGCAAGAGAGAGAGAGAAAGAGAAGCTGTGAGTGAGATAGAGAGATAAAGAGAAGTTGTGAGATAGAGAGAGACAGTGAAAGAGAAGCTGTGAGTGAGAGAGAGAGAAAATAAAGCTGTGAGAGAGAGAGAAGCTGTGAGTGAGAGAGTGTGAGAAAGAGAAGCTGTGAGTGAGAGAGAGCGAGAGAAAAAAAGCTGTGAGTGAGAGAGAGAGAGAAGCTGTGAGTGAGAGAGAGAGAGAGAAAGAGAAGCTGTGTGAGAGAGAGAGAGAAAGAGAAGCTGTGAGTGAAAGAGAGAGAGAAAGGGAAGCTGTGAGTGAGAGAGAGAGAAAGAAAGAGAAGCTGTG
This sequence comes from Bradypodion ventrale, assembly GCA_035047345.1. NCBI lineage: Eukaryota > Metazoa > Chordata > Lepidosauria > Squamata > Chamaeleonidae > Bradypodion > Bradypodion ventrale. Next base: position 5,630,399 of record JAWDJE010000018.1, on the reverse strand, counting down.
AGTGAGAGAGAGAGAAGCTGTGAGTGAGAGAGAGAGGGAGAAAGAGAAGCTGTGAGTGAGTGAGAGAGAGAAAGATAAGCTGTGAATCAGAGAGAGAGAAGCTGTGAGTGACAGAGAGAGAGAGAAAGAGTAGCTGTGAGTGAGAGAGAGAAAGAGATGCTTTGAGTGAGAGAGAGAGAGAAAGAGAAGCCGTGAGAGAGAGTGAGAAAGAGAAGCTGTGAGTGAGAGAGAGAGAAAGATAAGCTGTGTGTGAGAGAGAGATAGAAAGAGAAGCTGTGAGTGAGTGAGAGAGAGAGAGAAGCTGTGAGTGATAGTGAGAGAAAGAGAAGCTGTGAGAGAGAGAGAGGGAGCGAGAGAAAGAGAATCTGTGAGTGTGTGAGAGAGAGAAGCTGTGTGTAAGAGAGAGAGAGAAGCTGTGTGTGAGAGAGAAAGAGACACTGTGAGTGAGAGTGAGAGAGAGAAAGAGAAGCTGTGAGTGAGAGAGAGAGAGAGAAAGACAAGCTGTGAGAGAGAGAGAGAGAAGCTGTGAGTGAGAGAGAGAGAAAGAGAAGCTGTGAGTGCAAGAGAGAGAGAGAAAGAGAAGCTGTGAGAGAGAGTGAGAAAGAGAAGCTGTGAGTGAGAGAGAGAGAAAGATAAGCTGTGTGTGAGAGAGAGATAGAAAGAGAAGCTGTGAGTGAGTGAGAGAGAGAGAGAGAGAGAAGCTGTGAGTGAGAGTGAGAGAAAGAGAAGCTGTGTGAGAGAGAGGGAGCGAGAGAAAGAGAAGCTGTGAGTGTGTGAGAGAGAGAAGCTGTGTGTAAGAGAAAGAGAGAAGCTGTGTGTGAGAGAGAGAAGCTGTGTGTGAGAGAGAAAGAGACACTGTGAGTGAGAGTGAGAGAGAGAGAAAGAGAAGCTGTGAGTGAGTGAGAGAGAGAGAAAGACAAGCTGTGTGTGTGTGAGAGAGAGAAGCTGAGTGAGAGAGAGAGAGAAAGAGAAGCTCTGAGTGAGATAGAGAGAGAGAAAGAGAAGCTGTGAATGAGAGAGAGAGAGAAGCTGTGAGTGAATGAGAGAGAGAGAGAAGCTGTGAGTGAGAGAGAGAGAAAGAGAAGCTGTGAGTGCAAGAGAGAGAGAGAGAGAAGCTGTGAGTGAGATAGAGAGATAAAGAGAAGTTGTGAGATAGAGAGAGACAGAGAAAGAGAAGCTGTGAGTGAGAGAGAGAGAAAAAGCTGTGTGTGAGAGAGAGAGAAGCTGTGAGTGAGAGAGAGAGAAAGAGAAGCTGTGAGTGAGAGAGAGTGAGAAAGAGAAGCTGTGAGTGAGTGAGAGAGAGAGAAAAAGCTGTGAGTGAGAGAGAGAGAGAAGCTGTGAGTGAGAGAGAGAGAGAAAGAGAAGCTGTGTGTGTGTGAGAGAGAAAGAGAAGCGGTGAGTGCAAGAGAGAGAGAGAAAGAGAAGCTGTGAGTGAGATAGAGAGATAAAGAGAAGTTGTGAGATAGAGAGAGACAGAGAAAGAGAAGCTGTGAGTGAGAGAGAGAGAAAATAAAGCTGTGAGAGGGAGAGAGAAGCTGTGAGTGAGAGAGAGAAAGAGAAACTGTGAGTGAGAGAGAGTGAGAAAGAGAAGCTGTGAGTGAGTGAGAGAGAGAGAGAAAAAGCTGTGAGTGAGAGAGAGAGAGAAGGTGTGAGTGAGAGTGAGAGAGAGAAAGAGAAGCTGTGTGTGTGTGAGAGAGAGAGAGAGAAGGTGTGAGTGAGAGAGAGAGAGGGAAGCTGTGAGTGAGAGAGAGAAAGAAAGAGAAGCTGTGAGTGAGAATGAGAGAAGCTGTGAGAGAGAGAAAGAGGGAGAAAAAGAAGCTGTGAGTGAGTGAGAGAGAGAAAGAGAAGCTGTGAGTGAGTGAGAGAGAGAGAGAAGATGTGGTTGACAGAGAGTGAAAGAGAAGCTGTGAGTGAGAGAGAGAGAAAGAGAAGCTGTGAGTGAGAGAGAGAAAGAGAAGCTGTGAGTGAAAGAGAGAGAGAAAGAGAAGCTGTGTGAGAGAGAGAGAAATAGAAGCTGTGAGTGAGAGAGAGAGAAAGAGAAGCTGTGTGTGAGAGAGAGATAGAAAGAGAAGCTGTGAGTGAGAGAGAGAGAAGCTGTGAGTGAGAGAGAGAGGGAGAAAGAGAAGCTGTGAGTGAGTGAGAGAGAGAAAGATAAGCTGTGAATCAGAGAGAGAGAGAAGCTGTGAGTGACAGAGAGAGAGAGAAAGAGTAGCTGTGAGTGAGAGAGAGAAAGAGAAGCTTTGAGTGAGAGAGAGAGAGAAAGAGAAGCTGTGAGAGAGAGTGAGAAAGAGAAGCTGTGAGTGAGAGAGAGAGAAAGATAAGCTGTGTGTGAGAGAGAGATAGAAAGAGAAGCTGTGAGTGAGTGAGAGAGAGAGAAGCTGTGAGTGAGAGTGAGAGAAAGAGAAGCTGTGAGAGAGAGAGGGAGCGAGAGAAAGAGAAGCTGTGAGTGTGTGAGAGAGAGAAGCTGTGTGTCAGAGAGAGAGAGAAGCTGTGTGTGTGAGAGAGAAGCTGTGTGTGAGAGAGAAAGAGACACTGTGAGTGAGAGTGAGAGAGAGAGAAAGAGAAGCTGTGAGTGAGAGAGAGAGAGAGAAAGACAAGCTGTGAGAGAGAGAGAGAGAGAAGCTGTGAGTGAGAGAGAGTGAAAGAGAAGCTGTGAGTGCAAGAGAGAGAGAGAAAGAGAAGCTGTGAGAGAGAGTAAGAAAGAGAAGCTGTGAGTGAGAGAGAGAGAAAGAGAAGCTGTGTGTGAGAGAGAGATAGAAAGAGAAGCTGTGAGTGAGTGAGAGAGAGAGAGAGAAGCTGTGAGTGAGAGTGAAAGAGAAGCTGTGTGTGAGAGAGGGAGCGAGAGAAAGAGAAGCTGTGAGTGTGTGAGAGAGAGAAGCTGTGTGTAAGAGAAAGAGAGAAGCTGTGTGTGAGAGAGAGAAGCTGTGTGTGAGAGAGAAAGAGACACTGTGAGTGAGAGTGAGCGAGAGAGAAAGAGAAGCTGTGAGTGAGTGAGAGAGAGAGAAAGACAAGCTGTGTGTGTGTGTGAGAGAGAGAAGCTGTGAGTGAGAGAGAGAGAGAAAGAGAAGCTCTGAGTGAGATAGAGAGAGAGAAAGAGAAGCTGTGAATGAGAGAAAGAGAGAAGCTGTGAGTGAATGAGAGAGAGAGAGAAGCTGTGAGTGAGAGAGAGAGAAAGAGAAGCTGTGAGTGCAAGAGAGAGAGAGAGAAGCTGTGAGTGAGATACAGAGATAAAGAGAAGTTGTGAGATAGAGAGAGACAGAGAAAGAGAAGCTGTGAGTGAGAGAGAGAAAAAAAAGCTGTGAGAGAGAGAGAAGCTGTGAGTGAGAGAGAGAGAAAGAGAAGCTGTGAGTGAGAGAGAGTGAGAAAGAGAAGCTGTGAGTGAGTGAGAGAGAGAGAAAAAGCTGTGAGTGAGAGAGAGAGAGAAGCTGTGAGTGAGAGAGAGAGAGAAAGAGAAGCTGTGTGTGTGAGAGAGAGAAAGAGAAGCGGTGAGTGCAAGAGAGAGAGAGAAAGAGAAGCTGTGAGTGAGATAGAGAGATAAAGAGAAGTTGTGAGATAGAGAGAGACAGAGAAAGAGAAGCTGTGAGTGAGAGAGAGAGAAAATAAAGCTGTGAGAGAGAGAGAGAAGCTGTGAGTGAGAGAGAAAAAGAGAAACTGTGAGTGAGAGAGAGTGAGAAAGAGAAGCTGTGAGTGAGTGAGAGAGAGAGAGAAAAAGCTGTGAGTGAGAGAGAGAGAGAAGGTGTGAGTGAGAGTGAGAGAGGAAAGCTGTGAGTGAGAGAGAGAGAAAGAAAGAGAAGCTGTGAGTGAGAATGAGAGAAGCTGTGAGAGAGAGAAAGAGGGAGAAAAAGAAGCTGTGAGTGAGTGAGAGAGAAAGAGAAGCTGTGAGTGAGTGAGAGAGAGAGAGAAGCTGTGGTTGACAGAGAGAGAAAGAGAAGCTGTGAGTGAGAGAGAGAGAAAGAGAAGCTGTGAGTGAGAGAGAGAAAGAGAAGCTGTGAGTGAAAGAGAGAGAAAGAGAAGCTGTGTGAGATAGAGAGAAATAGAAGCAGTGAGTGAGAGAGAGAGAAAAAGAAGCTGTGTGTGAGAGAGATAGAAAGAGAAGCTGTGAGTGAGAGAGAAAGAAAAGCTGTGTGTGTGAGAGAGAGAAGCTGTGAGTGAGAGAGAGAGAAAGAGAAGCTGTGAGTGAGAGAGAGAGAGAAGCTGTGAGTGCGAGAGAAGGAGAAAGAGAAACTGTGAGTGAGAGAGAGGGAGAAAGAAGCTGTGAGCGAGAGAGAGAGAGAAGCTGTGAGTGACAGCGAGAGAAAGAGAAGCTGTGAGTGACAGAGAGAGAGAGAAAGAGAAGTTGTGAGTGAGAGAGAGAGAGAGAAAGAAGCTGTGAGTGAGAGAGAGAGAAAGAGAAGCTGTGTGAGAGAGAGAAAGAGAAGATGTGAGTGAGAGAGAGAGAAAGAGAAGCTTTGAGTGAAAGAGAGATAGAAAGAGAAACTGTGAGTGAGAGAGAGAGAGAGAGAAGCTGTGAGTGAGATTGAGAGAAAGAGAGGCTGTGAGTGAGAGAGAGAGAGAGAAAGAGAAGCTGTGAGTTTGAGAGAGATAGAAAGAGAAGCTGGGAGTAAGAGAGAGAGAGAGAGAAGCTGTGAGAGAGAGAAGCTGTGTGTGAGAGAGAGAAAGACACTGTGAGTGAGAGTGAGAGGGAGAAAGAGAAGCTGTGAGTGAGAGAGAGAGAGAAAGAGATGCTGTGAGTGAGAGAGAGAGAAAGAGAAGCTGTGAGTGCAAGAGAGAGAGAGAGAGAGAAAGAGAAGCTGTGAGTGAGAGAGAGAGAAAATAAAGCTGTGTGTGAGAGAGAGAAGCTGTGAGTGAGAGAGAGAGAGAAGCTGTGAGTGAGAGAGAGAGAAAGAGAAGCTGTGAGTGAGAGAGAGAAAAAGAGAAGCTGTGAGTGAGAGAGAGAGAGAAGCTGTGAGTGAGTGAGACAGAGGAAGAGAAGCTGTGAGTGAGAGAGAGAGAGAGAGAAAGGGAAGCTGTGAGTGAGTGAGAGAGAGAGTGAAGCTGTGAGTGACAGAGAGAGAGAGAAAGAGAAGCTCTGAGTGAGAGAGAGAGATAAAGAGAAGCTGTGAGTTAGAGAGAGTGAGAAAGGGAAGCTGTGAGTGAGTGAGAGAGAGAAGCTGTGAGTGCGAGAGAGAGAGAGAAAGAGAAGATGTGAGTGAGAGAGAGAGAAAGAGAAGCTGTGAGTGAGAGAGAGAGAAAGAGAAGCTGTGAGTGAGAGAGAGAGAAGCTGTGTGTGAGAGAGAAAGAGACACTGTGAGTGAGAGTGAGAGAGAGAGAAAGAAAAGCTGTGAGTGAGAGAGAGAGAGAAAGAGAAGCTGTGAGTTAGAGAGACAGAGAAAGAGAAGCTGTGAGTGAGAGAGAGAGAAAGAGAAGCTGTGAGTGAGAGAGAGAGAAGCTGTGTGTGTGAGAGAAAGAGACACTGTGAGGGAGAGGGAGAGAGAGAGAAAGAGACGCTGTGAGTGAGAGGGAGAGAGAAAGACAAGCTATGAGTGAGAGAGAGAGAGAGAAGCTGTGAGTGAGAGAGAGAGAAAGAGAAGCTCTGAGTGAGATAGAGAGAGAGAAAGAGAAGCTGTGAATGAGAGAGAGAGAGAGAGAAGCTGTGGTTGACAGAGAGAGAGAGAAGCTGTGAGTGAAAGAGAGAGAGAAAGAGAAGCTGTGTGTGAGAGAGAGAAATAGAAGCTGTGAGTGAGAGAGAGAGAAAGAGAAGCTGTGTGTGAGAGAGATAGAAAGAGAAGCTGCGAGTGAGAGAGAAAGAAAAGCTGTGTGTGTGAGAGAGAGAAGCTGTGAGTGAGAGAGAGAGAAAGAGAAGCTGTGAGTGAGAGAGAGAGGGAGAAAGAGAAACTGTGAGTGAGAGAGAGAAAGAGAAGCTGTGAGTGAGAGAGAGAGAGAAAGAGAAGCTGTGAGAGAGAGAGAGAAATAGAAGCTGTGAGTGAGAGAGAGAGAAAAAGAAGCTGTGTGTGAGAGAGATAGAAAGAGAAGCTGTGAGTGAGAGAGAAAGAAAAGCTGTGTGTGTGAGAGAGAGAAGCTGTGAGTGAGAGAGAGAGAAAGAGAAGCTGTGAGTGAGAGAGAGAGAGAAGCTGTGAGTGAGAGAGAAGGAGAAAGAGAAACTGTGAGTGAGAGAGAGGGAGAAAGAGAAGCTGTGAGCGAGAGAGAGAGAGAGAAGCTGTGAGTGACAGCGCGAGAAAGAGAAGCTGTGAGTGACAGAGAGAGAGAGAAAGAGAAGTTGTGAGTGAGAGAGAGAGAAAGAAGCTGTGAGTGAGAGAGAGAGAAAGAGAAGCTGTGTGAGAGAGAGAAAGAGAAGATGTGAGTGAGAGAGAGAGAAAGAGAAGCTGTGAGTGAAAGAGAGATAGAAAGAGAAACTGTGAGAGAGAGAGAGAGAGAGAAGCTGTGAGTGAGATTGAGAGAAAGAGAGGCTGTGAGTGAGAGAGAGAGAGAAAGAGAAGCTGTGAGTTTGAGAGAGATAGAAAGAGAAGCTGGGAGTAAGAGAGAGAGAGAAGCTGTGAGAGAGAGAAGCTGTGTGTGTGAGAGAGAAAGACACTGTGAGTGAGAGTGAGAGGGAGAAAGAGAAGCTGTGAGTGAGAGAGAGAGAGAAAGAGATGCTGTGAGTGAGAGAGAGAGAAAGAGAAGCTGTGAGTGCGAGAGAGAGAGAGAAAGAGAAGCTGTGAGTGAGAGAGAGAGACAGACAGAGAAAGAGAAGCTGTGAGTGAGAGAGAGAGAAAATAAAGCTGTGTGTGAGAGAGAGAAGCTGTGAGTGAGAGAGAGAGAGAAGCTGTGAGTGAGAGAGAGAGAAAGAGAAGCTGTGAGTGAGAGAGAGAGAAAAAGAGAAGCTGTGAGTGAGAGAGAGAGAAGCTGTGAGTGAGTGAGAGAGAGGAAGAGAAGCTGTGAGTGAGAGAGAGAGAGAGAGAGAGAAAGGGAAGCTGTGAGTGAGTGAGAGAGAGAGTGAAGCTGTGAGTGACAGAGAGAGAGAAAGAGAAGCTGTGAGTGAGAGAGAGAGATAATGAGAAGCTGTGAGTTAGAGAGAGAGAGAAAGGGAAGCTGTGATTGAGTGAGAGAGAGAAGCTGTGAGTGCGAGAGAGAGAGAGAGAAAGAGAAGATGTGAGTGAGAGAGAGAGAAAGAGAAGCTGTGAGTGAGAGAGAGAGAGAAAGAGAAGCTGTGAGTGAGAGAGAGAGAAGCTGTGTGTGAGAGAGAAAGAGACACTGTGAGTGAGAGTGAGAGAGAGAGAAAGAAAAGCTGTGAGTGAGAGAGAGAGATAAAGAGAAGCTGTGAGTTAGAGAGACAGAGAAAGAGAAGCTGTGAGTGAGAGAGAGAGAAAGAGAAGCTGTGAGTGAGAGAGAGAGAAGCTGTGTGTGAGAGAGAAAGAGACACTGTGAGGGAGAGGGAGAGAGAGAGAAAGAGACGCTGTGAGTGAGAGGGAGAGAGAAAGACAAGCTATGAGTGAGAGAGAGAGAGAGAAGCTGTGAGTGAGAGAGAGAGAGAGAAAGAGAAGCTCTGAGTGAGATAGAGAGAGAGAAAGAGAAGCTGTGAATGAGAGAGAGAGAGAGAGAAGCTGTGGTTGACAGAGAGAGAGAGAAGCTGTGAGTGAAAGAGAGAGAGAAAGAGAAGCTGTGTGAGAGAGAGAGAAATAGAAGCTGTGAGTGAGAGAGTGAGAAAGAGAAGCTGTGTGTGAGAGAGATAGAAAGAGAAGCTGTGAGTGAGAGAGAAAGAAAAGCTGTGTGTGTGAGAGAGAGAAGCTGTGAGTGAGAGAGAGAAAGAGAAGCTGTGAGTGAGAGAGAGAGAGAAGCTGTGAGTGAGAGAGAGAGGGAGAAAGAGAAACTGTGAGTGAGAGAGAGAGAGAAAGAGAAGCTGTGAGCGAGAGAGAGAGAGAAGCTGTGAGTGACAGAGAGAGAAAGAGAAGCTGTGAGTGAGAGAGAGAGAAAGAGAAGCTGTGAGCGAGAGAGAGAGAGAAGCTGTGAGTGACAGAGAGAGAAAGAGAAGCTGTGAGTGACAGAGAGAGAGAGAAAGAGAAGTTGTGAGTGAGAGATAGAGAGAAAGAAGCTGTGAGTGAGAGAGAGAGAAAGAAAGAGAAGCTGTGTGTGAGAGAGAAAGAGAAGATGTGAGTGAGAGAGAGAGAAAGAGAAGCTGTGAGTGAAAGAGAGATAGAAAGAGAAACTGTGAGTGAGAGAGAGAGAGAGAGAAGCTGTGAGTGAGATTGAGAGAAAGAGAGGCTGTGAGTGAGAGAGAGAGAGAGAAAGAGAAGCTGTGAGTTTGAGAGAGACAGAAAGAGAAGCTGGGAGTAAGAGAGAGAGAGAAGCTGTGAGAGAGAGAAGCTGTGTGTGAGAGAGAGAAAGACACTGTGAGTGAGAGTGAGAGGGAGAAAGAGAAGCTGTGAGTGAGAGAGAGAGAGAAAGAGAAGCTGTGAGTGAGAGAGAGAGAAAGAGAAGCTGTGAGTGCGAGAGAGAGAGAGAGAAAGAGAAGCTGTGAGTGAGAGAGAGAGACAGAGAAAGAGAAGCTGTGAGTGAGAGAGAGAGAAAATAAAGCTGTGTGTGTGAGAGAGAAGCTGTGAGTGAGAGAGAGAGAGAAGCTGTGAGTGAGAGAGAGAGAAAGAGAAGCTGTGAGTGAGAGAGAGAGAAAAAGAGAAGCTGTGAGTGAGAGAGAGAGAAGCTGTGAGTGAGTGAGAGAGAGGAAGAGAAGCTGTGAGTGAGAGAGAGAGAGAGAGAGAGAAAGGGAAGCTGTGAGTGAGTGAGAGAGAGAGTGAAGCTGTGAGTGACAGAGAGAGAGAAAGAGAAGCTGTGAGTGAGAGAGAGAGATAATGAGAAGCTGTGAGTTAGAGAGAGAGAGAAAGGGAAGCTGTGATTGAGAGAGAGAAGCTGTGAGTGCGAGAGAGAGAGAGAGAAAGAGAAGATGTGAGTGAGAGAGAGAGAAAGAGAAGCTGTGAGTGAGAGAGAGAGAGAAAGAGAAGCTGTGAGTGAGAGAGAGAGAAGCTGTGTGTGAGAGAGAAAGAGACACTGTGAGTGAGAGTGAGAGAGAGAGAAAGAAAAGCTGTGAGTGAGAGAGAGAGATAAAGAGAAGCTGTGAGTTAGAGAGACAGAGAAAGAGAAGCTGTGAGTGAGAGAGTGAGAGAAAGAGAAGCTGTGAGTGAGAGAGAGAGAAGCTGTGTGTGTGTGAGAGAGAGAGACACTGTGAGGGAGAGTGAGAGAGAGAGAAAGAGACGCTGTGAGTGAGAGGGAGAGAGAAAGACAAGCTATGAGTGAGAGAGAGAGAAAGAGAAGCTGTGAGTGCAAGAGAGAGAGAGAAAGAGAAGCTGATAGTGAGATAGAGGGATAAAGAGAAGTTGTGAGATAGAGAGAGACAGAGAAAGAGAAGCTGTGAGTGAGAGAGAGAGAGAAAATAAACCTGTGAGAGAGAGAGAGAAGCTGTGAGTGAGAGAGAGAGAAAGAGAAGCTGTGAGAGAGAGAGAGTGAGAAAGAGAAGCTGTGAGTGAGTGAGAGAGAGAGAGAAAAAGCTGTGAGTGAGTGAGAGAGAGAGAAGGTGTGAGTGAGAGTGAGAGAGAGAAAGAGAAGCTGTGTGTGTGTGTGAGAGAGAAAGAGAAGGTGTGAGTGAGAGAGAGAGAGAAAGGGAAGCTGTGAGTGAGAGAGAGAGAAAGAAAGAGAAGCTGTGAGTGAGAATGAGAGAAGTTGTGAGAGAGAGAAAGAGGGAGAAAAAGAAGCTGTGCGTGAGTGAGAGAGAGAAAGATAAGCTGTGAGTGAGTGAGTGAGAGAGAGGAGCTGTGGTTGACAGAGAGAGAAAGAGAAGCTGTGAGTGAGAGAGAGAGAAAGGGAAGCTGTGTGTGAGAGAGATAGAAAGAGAAGCTGTGAGTGAGTGAGAGAGAGAGAGAGAAGCTGTGAGTGAGAGTGAGAGAAAGAGAAGCTGTGAGTGAGAGAGGGAGCGAGAGAAAGAGAAGCTGAGTGTGTGAGAGAGAGAAGCTGTGAGTAAGAGAGAGAAGCTGTGAGTGAGAGAGAGAAGCTGTGTGTGAGAGAGAAAGAGACACTGTGAGTGAGAGTGAGAGAGAGAGAGAAAGAGAAGCTGTGAGTGAGTGTGTGTGTGAGAGAGAGAAAGACATGCTGTGAGTGAGAGAGAGGTTGAGAAGCTGTGAGTGAGAGAGAGAGAGAGAAAGAGAAGCTGTGAGTGAGATAGATAGAGAGAAAGAAAAGCTGTGAGTGAGAGAGATAGAGAGAAGCTGTGAGTGAGTGACAGAGAGAGAGAAGCTGTGAGTGAGAGAGAGACAAAGAGAAGCTGTGAGTGAAAGAGAGATAGAAAAAGAAACTGTGAGTGAGAGAGAGAGAGAGAGAAGCGGTGAGTGAGTGTGAGAGAAAGAGAGGCTGTGTGTGTGTGAGAGAGAGAGAGAGAAAGAGAAGCTGTGAGTTTGAGAGAGATAGAAAGAGAACCTGGGAGTAAGAGAGAGAGAGAGAAGCTGTGAGTGAGAGAGAGAGAAGCTGTGTGTGTGAGAGAAAAAGACACTGTGAGTGAGAGAGAGAGAGAGAGAAAGAGTAGCTGTGAGTGAGAGAGAGAGAGAGAATGAGAAGCTGTGAGTGAGAGAGAGAGAAAGAGAAGCTGTGAGTGAGTGAGAGAGAGAAGCTGTGAGTGAGTGTGAGAGAGAGAGAAGCTGTGAGTGAGAGAGAGAGAGAAGCTGTGAGTGCGAGAGAGAGAGAAAGAGAAGCTGTGAGTGAGATAGAGAGATAAAGAGAAGCTGTGAGTTAGACAGACAGAGAAAGAGAAGCTGTGAGAGAGAGAGAGAGAAAATAAAGCTGTGCGAGAGAGAGAAGCTGTGAGTGAGAGAGAGAGAAAGAGAAGCTGTGAGTGAGTGAGAGAGAGAGAAAAAGAGAAGCTGTGAGTGAGAGAGAGAGAGAAGCTGTGAGTGATTGAGAGAGAGAAAGAGAAGCTGTGAGTGAGAGAGAGAGAGAGAAAGGGAAGCTGGGAGTGAGTGAGAGAGAGAGAGAAGCTGTGAGTGACAGAGAGAGAGAAAGAGAAGCTGTGAGTGAGAGAGAGAGATAAAGAGAAGCTGTGAGTTAGAGAGAGAGAAAGGGAAGCTGTGAGTGAGTGAGAGAGAGAGAAGCTGTGAGTGAGAGAGAGAGAGAAAGAGAAGATGTGAGTAAGAGAGAGAGAGAAAGAGAAACTGTGAGTGTGTGAGAGAGAGAAAGAGAAGCTGTGAGTGAGTGAGAGAGATAAAGAGAAGCTGTGAGTTAGAGAGACAGAGAAAGAGAAGCTGTGAGTGAGACAGAAAGAGAAAGAGAAGCTGTGAGTGAGAGAGAGAGAAGCTGTGTGTGAGAGAGAAAGAGACACTGTGAGTGAGAGTGAGAGAGAGAGAAAGAGAAGCTGAGTGAGAGAGAGAGAGAAACAAGCTGTGAGTGAGAGAGAGAGAAGCTGTGAGTGAGAGAGAGATAAAGAGAAGCTGTGAGTGCAAGAGAGAGAGAGAAAGAGAAGCTGTTAGTGAGATAGAGAGATAAAGAGAAGTTGTGAGATAGAGAGAGACAGTGAAAGAGAAGCTGTGAGTGCAAGAGAGAGAGAGAAAGAGAAGCTGTGAGTGAGAGAGATAGAAAGAGAAGCTGTGAGTGAGTGAGAGAGAGAGAGAAGCTGTGAGTGAGAGTGAGAGAAAGAGAAGCTGTGAGTGAGAGAGGGAGCGAGAGAAAGAGAAGCTGTGAGTGTGTGAGAGAGAGAAGCTGTGAGTAAGAGAGAGAAGCTGTGAGTGAGAGAGAGAAGCTGTGTGTGAGAGAGAAAGAGACACTGTGAGTAAGAGTGAGAGAGAGAGAAAGAGAAGCTGTGAGTGAGTGTGTGTGTGAGAGAGAGAAAGACAAGCTGTGAGTGAGAGAGAGGGAGAGAAGCTGTGAGTGAGAGAGAGAGAGAGAAAGAGAAGCTGTGAGTGAGATAGATAGAGAGAAAGAAAATCTGTGAGTGAGAGAGATAGAGAGAAGCTGTGAGTGAGTGACAGAGAGAGAGAAGCTGTGAGTGAGAGAGAGACAAAGAGAAGCTGTGAGTGAAAGAGAGATAGAAAAAGATACTGTGAGTAAGAGAGAGAGAGAGAGAAGCGGTGAGTGAGTGTGAGAGAAAGAGAGGCTGTGTGTGTGAGAGAGAGAGAGAGAGAAAGAGAAGCTGTGAGTTTGAGAGAGATAGAAAGAGAACCTGGGAGTAAGAGAGAGAGAGAGAAGCTGTGAGTGTGAGAGAGAGAAGCTGTGTGTGTGAGAGAAAAAGACCCTGTGAGTGAGAGAGAGAGAGAGAAAGAGTAGCTGTGAGTGAGAGAGAGAGAGAAAGAGAAGCTGTGAGTGAGAGAGAGAAAGAGAAGCTGTGAGTGAGAGAGAGAGAGAAGCTGTGAGTGAGTGTGAGAGAGAGAGAGAAGCTGTGAGTGAGAGAGAGAAAGAGAAGCTGTGAGTGAGATAGAGAGATAAAGAGAAGCTGTGAGTTAGACAGACAGAGAAAGAGAAGCTGTGAGTGAGAGAGAGAGAAAATAAAGCTGTGCGAGAGAGAGAAGCTGTGAGTGTGAGAGAGAGAAAGAGAAGCTGTGAGTGAGTGAGAGAGAGAGAAAAAGAGAAGCTGTGAGTGAGAGAGAGAGAGAGAGAAGCTGTGAGTGAGTGGGAGAGATAGAGAGAAGCTGTGAGTGAGTGACAGAGAGAGAGAAGCTGTGAGTGAGAGAGAGACAAAGAGAAGCTGTGAGTGAAAGAGAGATAGAAAAAGAAACTGAGTGAGAGAGAGAGAGAATCGGTGAGTGAGTGTGAGAGAAAGAGAGGCTGTGTGTGTGAGAGAGAGAGAGAGAAAGAGAAGCTGTGAGTTTGAGAGAGATAAAAAGAGAACCTGGGAGTAAGGGAGAGAGAGAGAAGCTGTGAGTGTGAGAGAGAGAATCTGTGTGTGTGAGAGAAAAAGACACTGTGAGTGAGAGAGAGAGAGAAAGAGTAGCTGTGAGTGAGAGAGAGAGAGAAAGAGAAGCTGTGAGTGAGAGAGAGAGAAAGAGAAGCTGTGAGTGAGAGAGAGAGAGAAGCTGTGAGTGAGTGTGAGAGAGAGAGAGAAGCTGTGAGTGAGAGAGAGAAAGAGAAGCTGTGAGTGCGAGAGAGAGAGAGAAAGAGAAGCTGTGAGTGAGATAGAGAGATAAAGAGAAGCTGTGAGTTAGACAGACAGAGAAGGAGAAGCTGTGAGTGAGAGAGAGAGAAAATAAAGCTGTGCGAGAGAGAGAAGCTGTGAGTGAGAGAGAGAGAAAGAGAAGCTGTGAGTGAGTGAGAGAGAGAGAAAAAGAGAAGTGTGAGTGAGAGAGAGAGAGAGAGAGAAGCTGTGAGTGAGTGAGAGAGAGAAAGAGAAGCTGTGAGTGAGAGAGAGAGAGAGAAAGGGAAGCTGTGAGTGAGTGAGAGAGAGAGAGAAGCTGTGAGTGTCAGAGAGAGAGAAAGAGAAGCTGTGAGTGAGTGAGAGAGAGAAAAAGAGAAGCTGTGAGTGAGAGAGAGAGAGAAAGAGAAGCTGTGAGTTAGAGAGAGAGAGAGAAAGAGAAGATGTGAGTGAGAGAGAGAGAGAAAGAGAAGCTGTGAGTGTGTGAGAGAAAGAGAAGCTGTGAGTGAGAGAGAGAGATAAAGAGAAGCTGTGAGTTAGAGAGACAGAGAAAGAGAAGCTGTGAGTGAGACAGAAAGAGAAAGAGAAGCTGTGAGTGAGAGAGAGAGAAGCTGTGTGTGTGAGAGAAAGAGACACTGTGAGTGAGAGTGAGAGAGAAAGAGAAGCTGAGTGAGAGAGAGAGAGAGAGAAGCTGTGAGTGAGAGAGAGAGAGAAGCTGTGAGTGAGAGAGAGATAAAGAGAAGCTGTGAGTGCAAGAGAAAGAGAGAAAGAGAAGGTGTTAGTGAGATAGAGAGATAAAGAGAAGTTGTGAGATAGAGAGAGACAGTGAAAGAGAAGCTGTGAGTGCAAGGGAGAGAGAGAAAGAGAAGCTGTGAGTGAGATAGAGAGATAAAGAGAAGTTGTGAGATAGAGACAGTGAAAGAGAAGCTGTGAGTGAGAGAGAGAGAAAATAAAGCTGTGAGAGAGAGAGAGAAACTGTGAGTGAGAGAGAGAGAGAAGCTGTGAGTGAGAGAGTGTGAGAAAGAGAAGCTGTGAGTGAGAGAGAGAGAGAAAAAGCTGTGAGTGAGAGAGAGAGAGGAGCTGTGAGTGAGAGAGAGAGAGAAAGAGAAGCTGTGTGTGTGTGAGAGAGAAAGAGAAGCTGTGAGTGAGAGAGAGAGAGAAAGGGAAGCTGTGAGTGAGAGAGAGAGAAAGAAAGAGAAGCTGTGAGTGAGAGAGAGAGAAGCTGTGAGTGAGAGAGAGAGGGAGAAAGAGAAGCTGTGAGTGAGTGAGAGAGAGAAAGATAAGCTGTGAATCAGAGAGAGAGAGTGCAGCTGTGAGTGACAGAGAGAGAGAGAAAGAGTAGCTGTGAGTGAGAGAGAGAAAGAGAAGCTGTGAGTGAGAGAGAGCGAGAAAGAGAAGCTGTGAGAGAGAGTGAGAAAGAGAAGCTGTGAGTGAGAGAGAGAGAAAGATAAGCTGTGTGTGAGAGAGAGATAGAAAGAGAAGCTGTGAGTGAGTGAGAGAGAGAGAGAAGCTGTGAGTGAGAGTGAGAGAAGAAGCTGTGAGTGAGAGAGAGACAAAGAGAAGCTGTGAGTGAAAGAGAGATAGAAAAAGAAACTGAGTGAGAGAGAGAGAGAAGCGGTGAGTGAGTGTGAGAGAAAGAGAGGCTGTGTGTGAGAGAGAGAGAGAGAAAGAGAAGCTGTGAGTTTGAGAGAGATAGAAAGAGAACCTGGGAGTAAGGGAGAGAGAGAGAAGCTGTGAGTGAGAGAGAGAGAAGCTGTGTGTGTGAGAGAAAAAGACACTGTGAGAGAGAGAGAGAGAGAGAGAAAGAGTAGCTGTGAGTGAGAGAGAGAGAGAAAGAGAAGCTGTGAGTGAGAGTGAGAGAGAGAGAAAGAGAAGCTGAGTGAGAGAGAGAGAGAGACAAGCTCTGAGTGAGAGAGAGAGAAGCTGTGAGTGAGAGAGAGATAAAGAGAAGCTGTGAGTGCAAGAGAGAGAGAAAGAGAAGCTGTTAGTGAGATAGAGAGATAAAGAGAAGTTGTGAGATAGAGAGAGACAGTGAAAGAGAAGCTGTGAGTGCAAGAGAGAGAGAGAAAGAGAAGCTGTGAGTGAGAGAGATAGAAAGAGAAGATGTGAGTGAGTGAGAGAGAGAGAGAAGCTGTGAGTGAGAGTGAGAGAAAGAGAAGCTGTGAGTGAGAGAGGGAGCGAGAGAAAGAGAAGCTGTGAGTGTGTGTGAGAGAGAAGCTGTGAGTAAGAGAGAGAAGCTGTGAGTGAGAGAGAGAAGCTGTGTGTGAGAGAGAAAGAGACACTGTGAGTGAGAGTGAGAGAGAGAGAAAGAGAAGCTGTGAGTGAGTGTGTGTGTGAGAGAGAGAAAGACAAGCTGTGAGTGAGAGAGAGGGAGAGAAGCTGTGAGTGAGAGAGAGAGAGAGAAAGAGAAGCTGTGAGTGAGATAGATAGAGAGAAAGAAAATCTGTGAGTGAGAGAGATAGAGAGAAGCTGTGAGTGAGTGACAGAGAGAGAGAAGCTGTGAGTGAGAGAGAGACAAAGAGAAGCTGTGAGTGAAAGAGAGATAGAAAAAGAAACTGTGAGTAAGAGAGAGAGAGAGAGAAGCGGTGAGTGAGTGTGAGAGAAAGAGAGGCTGTGTGTGTGAGAGAGAGAGAGAGAAAGAGAAGCTGTGAGTTTGAGAGAGATAGAAAGAGAACCTGGGAGTAAGAGAGAGAGAGAGAAGCTGTGAGTGAGAGAGAGAGAAGCTGTGTGTGTGAGAGAAAAAGACCCTGTGAGTGAGAGAGAGAGAGAGAGAAAGAGTAGCTGTGAGTGAGAGAGAGAGAGAAAGAGAAGCTGTGAGTGAGAGAGAGAGAAAGAGAAGCTGTGAGTGAGAGAGAGAGAGAAGCTGTGAGTGAGTGTGTGAGAGAGAGAGAAGCTGTGAGTGAGAGAGAGAAAGAGAAGCTGTGAGTGCAAGAGAGAGAGAGAAAGAGAAGCTGTGAGTGAGATAGAGAGATAAAGAGAAGCTGTGAGTTAGACAGACAGAGAAAGAGAAGCTGTGAGTGAGAGAGAGAGAAAATAAAGCTGTGCGAGAGAGAGAAGCTGTGAGTGAGAGAGAGAGAAAGAGAAGCTGTGAGTGAGTGAGAGAGAGAGAAAAAGAGAAGCTGTGAGTGAGAGAGAGAGAGAAGCTGTGAGTGAGTGGGAGAGATAGAGAGAAGCTGTGAGTGAGTGACAGAGAGAGAGAAGCTGTGAGTGAGAGAGAGACAAAGAGAAGCTGTGAGTGAAAGAGAGATAGAAAAAGAAACTGAGTGAGAGAGAGAGAGAGAAGCGGTGAGTGAGTGTGAGAGAAAGAGAGGCTGTGTGTATGAGAGAGAGAGAGAAAGAGAAGCTGTGAGTTTGAGAGAGATAGAAAGAGAACCTGGGAGTAAGGGAGAGAGAGAGAAGCTGTGAGTGAGAGAGAGAGAAGCTGTGTGTGTGAGAGAAAAAGACACTGTGAGTGAGAGAGAGAGAGAGAGAAAGAGTAGCTGTGAGTGAGAGAGAGAGAGAAAGAGAAGCTGTGAGTGAGAGAGAGAGAAAGAGAAGCTGTGAGTGAGAGAGAGAGAGAAGCTGTGAGTGAGTGTGAGAGAGGGAGAGAAGCTGTGAGTGAGAGAGAGAAAGAGAAGCTGTGAGTGCGAGAGAGAGAGAGAAAGAGAAGCTGTGAGTGAGATAGACAGATAAAGAGAAGCTGTGAGTTAGACAGACAGAGAAAGAGAAGCTGTGAGTGAGAGAGAGAGAAAATAAAGCTGTGCGAGAGAGAGAAGCTATGAGTGAGAGAGAGAGAAAGAGAAGCTGTGAGTGAGTGAGAGAGAAAAAGAGAAGTGTGAGTGAGAGAGAGAGAGAGAGAAGCTGTGAGTGAGTGAGAGAGAGAAAGAGAAGCTGTGAGTGAGAGAGAGAGAGAAAGGGAAGCTGTGAGTGAGTGAGAGAGAGTGAGAAGCTGTGAGTGACAGAGAGAGAAAGAGAAGCTGTGAGTGAGTGAGAGAGAGAGAAAAAGAGAAGCTGTGAGTGAGAGAGAGAGAAAGAGAAGCTGTGAGTTAGAGAGAGAGAGAGAGAAAGAGAAGATGTGAGTGAGAGAGAGAGATAAAGAGAAGCTGTGAGTTAGAGAGACAGAGAAAGAGAAGCTGTGAGTGAGACAGAAAGAGAAAGAGAAGCTGTGAGTGAGAGAGAGAGAAAATAAAGCTGTGTGAGAGAGAGAGAAACTGTGAGTGAGAGAGAGAGAGAAAGAGAAGCTGAGTGAGAGAGAGAGAGAGACAAGCTGTGAGTGAGAGAGAGAGAGAAGCTTTGAGTGAGAGAGAGATAAAGAGAAGCTGTGAGTGCAAGAGAGAGAGAGAAAAAGAAGCTGTTAGTGAGATAGAGAGATAAAGAGAAGTTGTGAGATAGAGAGAGACAGTGAAAGAGAAGCTGTGAGTGCAAGAGAGAGAGAGAAAGAGAAGCTGTGAGTGAGATAGAGAGATAAAGAGAAGTTGTGAGATAGAGAGAGACAGTGAAAGAGAAGCTGTGAGTGAGAGAGAGAGAAAATAAAGCTGTGTGAGAGAGAGAGAAAAACTGTGAGTGAGAGAGAGAGAGAAGCTGTGGGTGAGAGAGTGTGAGAAAGAGAAGCTGTGAGTGAGAGAGAGAGAGAAAAAGCTGTGAGTGAGTGAGAGAGAGAAGCTGTGAGTGAGAGAGAGAGAGAGAAAGAGAAGCTGTGTATGTGAGAGAGAGAAAGAGAAGCTGTGAGTGAGAGAGAGAGAGAAAGGGAAGCTGTGAGTGAGAGAGAGAGAAAGAAAGAGAAGCTGTGAGTGAGAGAGAGAGAAGCTGTGAGTGAGAGAGAGAGGGAGAAAGAGAAGCTGTGAGTGAGTGAGAGAGAGAAAGATAAGCTGTGAATCAGAGAGAGAGCAGCTGTGAGTGACAGAGAGAGAGAGAAATAGTAGCTGTGAGTGAGAGAGAGAAAGAGAAGCTGAGTGAGAGAGAGCGAGAAAGAGAAGCTGTGAGAGAGAGTGAGAAAGAGAAGCTGTGAGTGAGAGAGAGAGAAAGATAAGCTGTGTGTGAGAGAGAGATAGAAAGAGAAGCTGTGAGTGAGTGAGAGAGAGAGAGAAGCTGTGAGTGAGAGTGAGAGAAGAAGCTGTGAGTGAGAGAGAGACAAAGAGAAGCTGTGAGTGAAAGAGAGATAGAAAAAGAAACTGAGTGAGAGAGAGAGAGAGAGAAGCAGTGAGTGAGTGTGAGATAAAGAGAGGCTGTGTGTGTGTGAGAGAGAGAGAGAAAGAGAAGCTGTGAGTTTGAGAGAGATAGAAAGAGAACCTGGGAGTAAGGGAGAGAGAGAGAAGCTGTGAGTGAGAGAGAGAGAAGCTGTGTGTGTGAGAGAAAAAGACACTGTGAGTGAGAGAGAGAGAGAGAAAGAGTAGCTGTGAGTGAGAGAGAGAGAGAAAGAGAAGCTGTGAGTGAGAGAGAGAGAAAGAGAAGCTGTGAGTGAGAGAGAGAGAGAAGCTGTGAGTGAGTGTGAGAGAGAGAGAGAAGCTGTGAGTGAGAGAGAGAAAGAGAAGCTGTGAGTGCGAGAGAGAGAGAGAAAGAGAAGCTGTGAGTGAGATAGAGAGATAAAGAGAAGCTGTGAGTTAGACAGACAGAGTAAGAGAAGCTGTGAGTGAGAGAGAGAGAAAATAAAGCTGTGCGAGAGAGAGAAGCTGTGAGAGAGAGAGAAAGAGAAGCTGTGAGTGAGTGAGAGAGAGAGAAAAAGAGAAGTGTGAGTGAGAGAGAGAGAGAGAGAGAGAAGCTGTGAGTGAGTGAGAGAGAGAAAGAGAAGCTGTGAGTGAGAGAGAGAGAGAGAAAGGGAAGCTGTGAGTGAGTGAGAGAGAGAGAGAAGCTGTGAGTGACAGAGAGAGAGAAAGAGAAGCTGCGAGTGAGTGAGAGAGAGAGAAAAAGAGAAGCTGTGAGTGAGAGAGAGAGAGAAAGAGAAGCTGTGAGTTAGAGAGAGAGAGAGAAAGAGAAGATGTGAGTGAGAGAGAGAGAGAAAGAGAAGCTGTGAGTGTGTGAGAGAGAGAAAGAGAAGCTGTGAGTGAGAGAGAGAGATAAAGAGAAGCTGTGAGTTAGAGAGACAGAGAAAGAGAAGCTGTGAGTGAGACAGAAAGAGAAAGAGAAGCTGTGAGTGAGAGAGAGAGAAGCTGTGTGTGTGAGAGAAAGAGACACTGTGAGTGAGAGTGAGAGAGAAAGAGAAGCTGAGTGAGAGAGAGAGAGAGACAAGCTGTGAGTGAGAGAGAGAGAAACTGTGAGTGAGAGAGAGATAAAGAGAAGCTGTGAGTGCAAGAGAGAGAGAGAAAGAGAAGCTGTTAGTGAGATAGAGAGATAAAGAGAAGTTGTGAGATAGAGAGAGACAGTGAAAGAGAAGCTGTGAGTGCAAGAGAGAGAGAGAAAGAGAAGCTGTGAGTGAGATAGAGAGATAAAGAGAAGTTGTGAGATAGAGAGAGACAGTGAAAGAGAAGCTGTGAGTGAGAGAGAGAGAAAATAAAGCTGTGAGAGAGAGAGAGAAATTGTGAGTGAGAGAGAGAGAGAAGCTGTGAGTGAGAGAGTGTGAGAAAGAGAAGCTGTGAGTGAGAGAGAGAGAGAAAATGCTGTGAGTGAGAGAGAGAGAGAAGCTGTGAGTGAGAGAGAGAGAGAGAAAGAGAAGCTGTGTGTGTGAGAGAGAGAAAGAGAAGCTGTGAGTGAGAGAGAGAGAGAAAGGGAAGCTGTGAGTGAGAGAGAGAGAAAGAAAGAGAAGCTGTGAGTGAGAGAGAGAGAAGCTGTGAGTGAGAGAGAGAGGGAGAAAGAGAAGCTGTGAGTGAGAGAGAGAAAGATAAGCTGTGAATCAGAGAGAGAGAGCAGCTGTGAGTGACAGAGAGAGAGAGAAAGAGTAGCTGTGAGTGAGAGAGAGAAAGAGAAGCTGTGAGTGAGAGAGAGCGAGAAAGAGAAGCTGTGAGAGAGAGGGAGAAAGAGAAGCTGTGAGTGAGAGAGAGAGAAAGATAAGCTGTGTGTGAGAGAGAGATAGAAAGAGAAGCTGTGAGTGAGTGAGAGAGAGAGAGAAGCTGTGAGTGAGAGTGAGAGAAGAAGCTGTGAGTGAGAGAGGGAGCGGGGGAAAGAGAAGCTGTGAGTGTGTGAGAGAGAGAAGCTGTGTGTAAGAGAGAGAGAGAAGCTGTGTGTGAGAGAGAGAAGCTGTGTGTGAGAGAGAAAGAGACACTGTGAGTGAGAGTGAGAGAGAGAAAGAGAAGCTGTGAGTGAGAGAGAGAGAGAGAAAGACAAGCTGTGAGAGAGAGAGAGAGAAGCTGTGAGTGAGAGAGAGAGAAAGAGAACCTGTGAGTGCAAGAGAGAGAGAGAAAGAGAAGCTGTGAGAGAGAGTGAGAAAGAGAAGCTGTGAGTGAGAGAGAGAGAAAGAGAAGCTGTGTGTGTGAGAGAGAGAAAGACAAGCTGTGAGAGACAGAGAGAGAAGCTGTGAGTGAGAGAGAGAGAGAGAAAGAGAAGCTCTGAGTGAGATAGAGAGAGAAAGAGAAGCTGTGAATGAGAGAGAGAGAGAGAAGCTGTGAGTGAATGAGAGAGAGAGAAGCTGTGAGTGAGAGAGAGAGAAAGAGAAGCTGTGAGTGAGATAGAGAGATAAAGAGAAGTTGTGAGATAGAGAGAGACAGAGAAAGAGAAGCTGTGAGTGAGAGAGAGAGAAAAAAGCTGTGAGAGAGAGAGAAGCTGTGAGTGAGAGAGAGAGAAAGAGAAGCTGTGAGTGATAGAGAGTGAGAAAGAGAAGCTTTGAGTGAGTGAGAGAGAGAGAAAAAAAGCTGTGAGTGAGAGAGAGAGAAGCTGTGAGTGAGAGAGAGAGAGAGAGAAGCTGTGTGTGTGAGAGAGAGAAAGAGAAGCGGTGAGTACAAGAGAGAGAGAGAGAAAGAGAAGCTGTGAGTGAGATAGAGAGATAAAGAGAAGTTGTGAGATAGAGAGAGACAGAGAAAGAGAAGCTGTGAGTGAGAGAGAGAAAATAAAGCTGTGAGAGAGAGAGAGTGAGAAAGAGAAGCTGTGAGTGAGTGAGAGAGAGAGAGAAAAAGCTGTGAGTGAGAGAGAGAGAGAAGGTGTGAGTGAGAGTGAGAAAGAGAAAGAGAAGCTGTGTGTGTGAGAGAGAGAGAAAGAGAAGGTGTGAGTGAGAGAGAGAGAGAAAGGGAAGCTGTGAGTGAGAGAGAGAGAAAGAAATATTAGCTGTGAGTGAGAATAAGAGAAGCTGTGAGAGAGAGAAAGAGGGAGAAAAAGAAGCTGTGAGTGAGTGAGAGAGAGAAAGATAAGCTGTGAGTGAGTGAGAGAGAGAGAGAAGCTGTGGTTGACAGAGAGAGAAAGAAAAGCTGAGTTAAAGAGAGAGAGAAAGAGAAGCTGTGTGTGAGAGAGAGAAATAGAAGCTGTGAGTGAGAGAGAGAGAAAGAGAAGCTGTGTGTGAGAGAGATAGAAAGAGAAGCTGTGAGTGAGTGAGAGAGAGAGAGAGAGAAGCTGTGAGTGAGAGTGAGAGAATGAGAAGCTGTGAGTGAGAGAGGGAGTGAGAGAAAGAGAAGCTGTGAGTGTGAGAGAGAGAAGCTGTGAGTAAGAGAGAGAAGCTGTGAGTGAGAGAGAGAAGCTGTGTGTGAGAGAGAAAGAGACACTGTGAGTGAGAGTGAGAGAGAGAGAAACAGAAGCTGTGAGTGAGTGTGTGTGAGAGAGAGAAAGACAAGCTGTGAGTGAGAGAGAGGGAGAGAAGCTGTGAGTGAGAAAGAGAGAGAGAAAGAGAAGCTGTGAGTGAGATAGATAGAGAGAAAGAAAAGCTGTGAGTGAGAGAGATAGAGAGAAGCCGTGAGTGAGTGACAGAGAGAGAGAAGCTGTGAGTGAGAGAGAGACAAAGAGAAGCTGTGAGTGAAAGAGAGATAGAAAAAGAAAGTGTGTGTGAGAGAGAGAGAGAAGCGGTGAGTGAGTGTGAGAGAAAGAGAGGGTGTGTGAGAGAGAGAGAGAGAGAGAGAGAGAGAAGCTGTGAGTTTGAGAGAGATAGAAAGAGAACCTGGGAGTAAGAGAGAGCGAGAGAAGCTGTGAGTGAGAGAGAGAGAAGCTGTGTGTGTGAGAGAAAAAGACACTGTGAGTGAGAGAGAGAGAGAGAAAGAGAAGCTGTGAGTGAGAGAGAGAGAAAGAGAAGCTGTGAGTGAGAGAGAGAGAAAGAGAAGCTGTGAGTGAGAGAGAGAGAGAGAAGCTGTGAGTGAGTGTGAGAGAGAGAGAAGCTGTGAGTGAGAGAGAGAAAGAGAAGCTGTGAGTGCGAGTGAGAGAGAAAGAGAAGCTGTGAGTGAGATAGAGAGATAAAGAGAAGCTGTGAGTTAGACACAGAGAAAGAGAAGCTGTGAGTGAGAGAGAGAGAAAATAAAGCTGTGCGAGAGAGAGAAGCTGTGAGTGAGAGAGAGAAAGAGAAGCTGTGAGTGAGTGAGAGAGAGAGAAAGAGAAGGTGTGAGTGAGAGAGAGAGAGAGAAGCTGTGAGTGAGTGAGAGAGAGAAAGAGAAGCTGTGAGTGAGAGAGAGAGAGAAATGAAGCTGTGAGTGAGTGAGAGAGAGAGAAGCTGTGAGTGACAGAGAGAGAGAAAGAGAAGCTGTGAGTGAGAGAGAGAGATAAAGAGAAGCTGTGAGTTAGAGAGAGAGAGAAAGGGAAGCTGTGAGTGAGTGAGAGAGAGAGAAGCTGTGAGTGAGAGAGAGAGAGAGAAAGAGAAGATGTGAGTGAGAGAGAGAGAGAAAGAGAAGCTGTGAGTGTGTGTGAGAGAGAAAGAGAATCTGTGAGTGAGAGAGAGAGATAAAGAGAAGCTCTGAGTTAGAGAGACAGAGAAAGAGAAGCTGTGAGTGAGAGAGAAAGAGAAGCTGTGAGTGAGAGAGAGAGAGAAAGGGAAGCTGTAAGTGAGAGAGAGAAAGAAAGAGAAGCTGTGAGTGAGAGAGAGAGAAGCTGTGAGTGAGAGAGAGAGGGAGAAAGAGAAGCTGTGAGTGAGTGAGAGAGAGAAAGATAAGCTGTGAATCAGAGAGAGAGAGAAGCTGTGAGTGACAGAGAGAGAGAGAAAGAGTAGCTGTGAGTGAGAGAGAGAAAGAGAAGCTTTGAGTGAGAGAGAGAGAGAAAGAGAAGCTGTGAGAGAGAGTGAGAAAGAGAAGCTGTGAGTGAGAGAGAGAGAAAGATAAGCTGTGTGTGAGAGAGAGATAGAAAGAGAAGCTGTGAGTGAGTGAGAGAGAGAGAGAAGCTGTGAGTGAGAGTGAGAGAAAGAGAAGCTGTGAGAGAGAGAGGGAGCGAGAGAAAGAGAAGCTGTGAGTGTGTGTGAGAGAGAAGCTGTGTGTAAGAGAGAGAGAGAAGCTGTGTGTGAGAGAGAGAAGCTGTGTGTGAGAGAGAAAGAGACACTGTGAGTGAGAGTGAGAGAGAGAGAAAGAGAAGATGTGAGTGAGAGAGAGAGAGAGAAAGACAAGCTGTGTGAGAGAGAGAGAAGCTGTGAGTGAGAGAGAGAGAAAGAGAAGCTGTGAGTGCAAGAGAGAGAGAGAAAGAGAAGCTGTGAGAGAGAGTGAGAAAGAGAAGCTGTGAGTGAGAGAGAGAAAAAGATAAGCTGTGTGAGAGAGAGGGAGCGAGAGAAAGAGAAGCTGTGAGTGTGTGAGAGAGAGAAGCTGTGTGTAAGAGAAAGAGAGAAGCTGTGTGTGAGAGAGAGAAGCTGTGTGTGAGAGAGAAAGAGACACTGTGAGTGAGAGTGAGAGAGAGAGAAAGAGAAGCTGTGAGTGAGTGAGAGAGAGAGAAAGACAAGCTGTGTGTGTGTGAGAGAGAGAGAAGCTGTGAGTGAGAGAGAGAGAGAAAGAGAAGCTCTGAGTGAGATAGAGAGAGAGAAAGAGAAGCTGTGAATGAGAGAGAGAGAGAGAAGCTGTGAGAGAATGAGAGAGAGAGAGAAGCTGTGAGTGAGAGAGAGAGAAAGAGAAGCTGTGAGTGCAAGAGAGAGAGAGAGAGAAGCTGTGAGTGAGATAGAGAGATAAAGAGAAGTTGTGAGATAGAGAGAGACAGAGAAAGAGAAGCTGTGAGTGAGAGAGAGAGAAAAAAGCTTTGAGAGAGAGAGAGAAGCTGTGAGTGAGAGAGAGAGAAAGAGAAGCTGTGAGTGAGAGAGAGTGAGAAAGAGAAGCTGTGAGTGAGTGAGAGAGAGAAAAAGCTGTGAGTGAGAGAGAGAGAGAAGCTGTGAGTGAGAGAGAGAGAGAAAGAGAAGCTGTGTGTGTGTGAGAGAGAATGAGAAGTGGTGAGTGCAAGAGAGAGAGAGAAAGAGAAGCTGTGAGTGAGATAGAGATAAAGAGAAGTTGTGAGATAGAGAGAGACAGAGAAAGAGAAGCTGTGAGTGAGAGAGAAAATAAAGCTGTGAGAGAGAGAGAGAAGCTGTGAGTGAGAGAGAGAAAGAGAAACTGTGAGTGAGAGAGAGAGAAAGAAAGAGAAGCTGTGAGTGAGAGAGAGAGAAGCTGTGAGTGAGAGAGAGAGGGAGAAAGAGAAGCTGTGAGTGAGTGAGAGAGAGAAAGATAAGCTGTGAATCAGAGAGAGAGAGAAGCTGTGAGTGACAGAGAGAGAGAGAAAGAGTAGCTGTGAGTGAGAGAGAGAAAGAGAAGCTGTGAGTGCAAGAGAGAGAGAAAGAGAAGCTGTGAGAGAGAGTGAGAAAGAGAAGCTGTGAGTGAGAGAGAGAGAAAGATAAGCTGTGTGTGAGAGAGAGATAGAAAGAGAAGCTGTGAGTGAGTGAGAGAGAGAGAGAGAAGCTGTGAGTGAGAGTGAGAGAAAGAGAAGCTGTGTGAGAGAGAGGGAGCGAGAGAAAGAGAAGCTGTGAGTGTGTGAGAGAGAGAAGCTGTGTGTAAGAGAAAGAGAGAAGCTGTGTGTGAGAGAGAGAAGCTGTGTGTGAGAGAGAAAGAGACACTGTGAGTGAGAGTGAGAGAGAGAGAAAGAGAAGCTGTGAGTGAGTGAGAGAGAGAGAAAGACAAGCTGTGTGTGTGTGAGAGAGAGAGAAGCTGTGAGTGAGAGAGAGAGAGAAAGAGAAGCTCTCAGTGAGAAAGAGAGAGAGAAAGAGAAGCTGTGAATGAGAGAGAGAGAGAAGCTGTGAGAGAATGAGAGAGAGAGAGAAGCTGTGAGAGAGAGAGAGAGAAAGAGAAGCTGTGAGTGCAAGAGAGAGAGAGAGAGAAGCTGTGAGTGAGATAGAGAGATAAAGAGAAGTTGTGAGATAGAGAGAGACAGAGAAAGAGAAGCTGTGAGTGAGAGAGAGAGAAAAAAGCTGTGAGAGAGAGAGAGAAGCTGTGAGTGAGAGAGAGAGAAAGAGAAGCTGTGAGCGAGAGAGAGTGAGAAAGAGAAGCTGTGAGTGAGTGAGAGAGAGAGAAAAAGCTGTGAGTGAGAGAGAGAGAGAAGCTGTGAGTGAGAGAGAGAGAGAAAGATAAGCTGTGTGTGAGAGAGAGATAGAAAGAGAAGCTGTGAGTGAGTGAGAGAGAGAGAGAAGCTGTGAGTGAGAGTGAGAGAAAGAGAAGCTGTGAGAGAGAGAGGGAGCGAGAAAAGAGAAGCTGTGAGTGTGTGTGAGAGAGAAGCTGTGTGTAAGAGAGAGAGAGAAGCTGTGTGTGAGAGAGAGAAGCTGTGTGTGAGAGAGAAAGAGACACTGTGAGTGAGAGTGAGAGAGAGAGAAAGAGAAGCTGTGAGTGAGAGAGAGAGAGAGAGAAAGACAAGCTGTGAGAGAGAGAGAGAAGCTGTGAGTGAGAGAGAGAGAAAGAGAAGCTGTGAGTGCAAGAGAGAGAGAGAAAGAGAAGCTGTGAGAGAGAGTGAGAAAGAGAAGCTGTGAGTGAGAGAGAGAGAAAGATAAGCTGTGTGTGAGAGAGAGAGAGAGAGAAGCTGTGAGTGAGTGAGAGAGAGAGAGAGAGGCTGTGAGTGAGAGTGAGAGAAAGAGAAGCTGTGTGAGAGAGAGGGAGCGAGAGAAAGAGAAGCTGTGAGTGTGTGAGAGAGAGAAGCTGTGTGTAAGAGAAAGAGAGAAGCTGTGTGTGAGAGAGAGAAGCTGTGTGTGAGAGAGAAAGAGACACTGTGAGTGAGAGTGAGAGAGAGAGAAAGAGAAGCTGTGAGTGAGTGAGAGAGAGAGAAAGACAAGCTGTGTGTGTGTGAGAGAGAGAGAAGCTGTGAGTGAGAGAGAGAGAGAAAGAGAAGCTCTGAGTGAGATAGAGAGAGAGAAAGAGAAGCTGTGAATGAGAGAGAGAGAGAGAAGCTGTGAGAGAATGAGAGAGAGAGAGAAGCTGTGAGTGAGAGAGAGAGAAAGAGAAGCTGTGAGTGCAAGAGAGAGAGAGAGAGAAGCTGTGAGTGAGATAGAGAGATAAAGAGAAGTTGTGAGATAGAGAGAGACAGAGAAAGAGAAGCTGTGAGTGAGAGAGAGAGAAAAAAGCTGTGAGAGAGAGAAGCTGTGAGTGAGAGAGAGAGAAAGAGAAGCTGTGAGTGAGAGAGAGTGAGAAAGAGAAGCTGTGAGTGAGTGAGAGAGAGAGAAAAAGCTGTGAGTGAGAGAGAGAGAGAAGCTGTGAGTGAGAGAGAGAGAGAAAGAGAAGCTGTGTGTGTGTGAGAGAGAAAGAGAAGTGGTGAGTGCAAGAGAGAGAGAGAAAGAGAAGCTGTGAGTGAGATAGAGAGATAAAGAGAAGTTGTGAGATAGAGAGAGACAGAGAAAGAGAAGCTGTGAGTGAGAGAGAGAGAAAATAAAGCTGTGTGTGAGAGAGAGAAGCTGTGAGTGAGAGAGAGAAAGAGAAACTGTGAGTGAGAGAGAGTGAGAAAGAGAAGCTGTGAGTGAGTGAGAGAGAGAGAGAAAAAGCTGTGAGTGAGAGAGAGAGAGAAGGTGTGAGTGAGAGAGAGAAAGAGAAGCTGTGTGTGTGTGTGTGAGAGAGAGAAGGTGTGAGTGAGAGAGAGAGGGAAGCTGTGAGTGAGAGAGAGAGAAAGAAAGAGAAGCTGTGAGTGAGAATGAGAGAAGCTGTGAGAGAGAGAAAGAGGGAGAAAAAGAAGCTGTGAGTGAGTGAGAGAGAGAAAGAGAAGCTGTGAGTGAGTGAGAGAGAGAGAGAAGCTGTGGTTGACAGAGAGAGAAAGAGATGCTGTGAGTGAGAGAGAGAGAAAGAGAAGCTGTGAGTGAGAGAGAGAAAGAGAAGCTGTGAGTGAAAGAGAGAGAGAAAGAGAAGCTGTGTGTGAGAGAGAGAGAAGCTGTGAGTGAGAGAGAGAGAAAGAGAAGCTGTGAGTGAGAGAGAGAGAGAAGCTGTGAGTGAGATAGAAGGAGAAAGAGAAACTGTGAGTGAGAGAGAGGGAGAAAGAGAAGCTGTGAGCGAGAGAGAGAGAGAGAAGCTGTGAGTGACAGCGAGAGAAAGAGAAGCTGTGAGTGACAGAGAGAGAGAGAAAGAGAAGTTGTGAGTGAGAGAGAGAGAGAAAGAAGCTGTGAGTGAGAGAGAGAGAAAGAGAAGCTGTGTGAGAGAGAGAAAGAGAAGATGTGAGTGAGAGAGAGAGAAAGAGAAGCTGTGAGTGAAAGAGAGATAGAAAGAGAAACTGTGAGTGAGAGAGAGAGAGAAGCTGTGAGTGAGATTGAGAGAAACAGAGGCTGTGAGTGAGAGAGAGAGAGAGAAAGAGAAGCTGTGAGTTTGAGAGAGACAGAAAAAGAAGCTGGGAGTAAGAGAGAGAGAGAAGCTGTGAGAGAGAGAAGCTGTGTGTGAGAGAGAGAGAGAAGCTGTGAGTGAGAGAGAGAGAGAAAGAGAAGCTGTGAGTGAGAGAGAGTGAAAAAGAGAAGCTGTGAGTGAGTGAGAGAGAGAAGCTGTGAGTGAGTGAGAGAGAGGAAGAGAAGCTGTGAGTGAGAGAGAGAGAGAGAGAAAGGGAAGCTGTGAGTGAGTGAGAGAGAGAGTGAAGCTGTGAGTGACAGAGAGAGAGAAAGAGAAGCTGTGAGTGAGAGAGAGAGATAAAGAGAAGCTGTGAGTTAGAGAGAGAGAGAAAGGGAAGCTGTGAGTGAGTGAGAGAGAGAAGCTGTGAGTGCGAGAGAGAGAGAGAAAGAGAAGATGTGAGTGAGAGAGAGAAAGAGAAGCTGTGAGTGAGAGAGAGAGAGAAAGAGAAGCTGTGTGAGAGAGAGAGAAGCTGTGTGTGAGAGAGAAAGAGACACTGTGAGTGAGAGTGAGAGAGAGAGAAAGAAAAGCTGTGAGTGAGAGAGAGAGATAAAGAGAAGCTGTGAGTTAGAGAGACAGAGAAAGAGAAGCTGTGAGTGAGAGAGAGAGAGAAGGAGAAGCTGTGAGTGAGAGAGAGAGAAGCTGTGTGTGTGTGAGAGAGAGAGTCACTGTGAGGGAGAGTGAGAGAGAGAGAAAGAGACGCTGTGAGTGAGAGGGAGAGAGAAAGACAAGCTATGAGTGAGAGAGAGAGAAAGAGAAGCTGTGAGTGCAAGAGAGAGAGAGAAAGAGAAGCTGTGAGTGAGATAGAGGGATAAAGAGAAGTTGTGAGATAGAGAGAGACAGAGAAAGAGAAGCTGTGGGTGAGAGAGAGAAAAAATAAACCTGTGAGAGAGAGAGAGAAGCTGTGAGTGAGAGAGAGAGAAAGAGAAGCTGTGAGTGAGTGAGAGAGAGAGAGAAAAAGCTGTGAGTGAGAGAGAGAGAGAAGGTGTGAGTGAGAGTGAGAGAGAGAAAGAGAAGCTGTGTGTGTGTGAGAGAGAGAAAGAGAAGGTGTGAGTGAGAGAGAGAGAGAAAGGGAAGCTGTGAGTGAGAGAGAGAGAAAGAAAGAGAAGCTGTGAGTGAGAATGAGAGAAGCTGTGAGAGAGAGAAAGAGGGAGAAAAAGAAGCTGTGTGTGAGTGAGAGAGAGAAAGATAAGCTGTGAGTGAGAGAGTGAGAGAGAGAAGCTGTGGTTGACAGAGAGAGAAAGAGAAGCTGTGAGAGAGAGAGAGTGAGAAAGAGAAGCTGTGAGTGAGTGAGAGAGAGAGAGAAAAAGCTGTGAGTGAGAGAGAGAGAGAGAAGGTGTGAGTGAGAGTGAGAGAGAGAAAGAGAAGCTGTGAGTGAGAGAGAGAGAAAGAGAAGCTGTGTGTGAGAGAGATAGAAAGAGAAGCTGTGAGTGAGTGAGAGAGAGAGAGAGAAGCTGTGAGTGAGAGTGAGAGAAAGAGAAGCTGTGAGTGAGAGAGGGAGCGAGAGAAAGAGAAGCTGTGAGTGTGTGAGAGAGAGAAGCTGTGAGTAAGAGAGAGAAGCTGTGAGTGAGAGAGAGAAGCTGTGTGAGAGAGAAAGAGACACTGTGAGTGAGAGTGAGAGAGAGTGAGAGAGAAAGAGAAGCTGTGAGTGAGTGTGTGTGTGTGAGAGAGAAAGACAAGCTGTGAGTGAGAGAGAGGGAGAGAAGCTGTGAGTGAGAGAGAGAGAGAGAGAGAAAGAGAAGCTGTGAGTGAGATAGATAGAGAGAAAGAAAAGCTGTGAGTGAGAGAGATAGAGAGAAGCTGTGAGTGAGTGACAGAGGGAGAGAAGCTGTGAGTGAGAGAGAGAAAGAGAAGCTGTGAGTGTGAGAGAGAGAGAAAGAGAAGCTGTGAGTGAGATAGAGAGATAAAGAGAAGCTGTGAGTTAGACACAGAGAAAGAGAAGCTGTGAGTGAGAGAGAGAGAAAATAAAGCTGTGCGAGAGAGAGAAGCTGTGAGTGAGAGAGAGAGAAAGAGAAGCTGTGAGTGAGTGAGAGAGAGAGAGAAAGAGAAGGTGTGAGTGAGAGAGAGAGAGAGAAGCTGTGAGTGAGTGAGAGAGAGAAAGAGAAGCTGTGAGTGAGAGAGAGAGAGAGAAAGGGAAGCTGTGAGTGAGTGAGAGAGAGAGAAGCTGTGAGTGACAGAGAGAGAGAAAGAGAAGCTGTGAGTGAGAGAGAGATAAAGGGAAGCTGTGAGTTAGAGAGAGAGAGAAAGGGAAGCTGTGAGTGAGTGAGAGAGAGAAGCTGTGAGTGAGAGAGAGAGAGAAAGAGAAGATGTGAGTGAGAGAGAGAGAGAAAGAGAAGCTGTGAGTGTGTGTGAGAGAGAAAGAGAAGCTGTGAGTGAGAGAGAGAGATAAAGAGAAGCTGTGAGTTAGAGAGACAGAGAAAGAGAAGCTGTAAGTGAGAGAGAAAGAGAAGCTGTGAGTGAGAGAGAGAGAGAAAGGGAAGCTGTGAGTGAGAGAGAGAGAAAGAAAGAGAAGCTGTGAGTGAGAGAGAGAGAAGCTGTGAGTGAGAGAGAGAGGGAGAAAGAGAAGCTGTGAGTGAGTGAGAGAGAGAAAGATAAGCTGTGAATCAGAGAGAGAGAGAAGCTGTGAGTGACAGAGAGAGAGAGAAAGAGTAGCTGTGAGTGAGAGAGAGAAAGAGAAGCTTTGAGTGAGAGAGAAAGAGAAGCTGTGAGAGAGAGTGAGAAAGAGAAGCTGTGAGTGAGAGAGAGAGAAAGATAAGCTGTGTGTGAGAGAGAGATAGAAAGAGAAGCTGTGAGTGAGTGAGAGAGAGAGAGAAGCTGTGAGTGAGAGTGAGAGAAAGAGAAGCTGTGAGAGAGAGAGGGAGCGAGAGAAAGAGAAGCTGTGAGTGTGTGAGAAAGAGAAGCTGTGTGTAAGAGAGAGAGAGAAGCTGTGTGAGAGAGAGAGAAGCTGTGTGTGAGAGAGAAAGAGACACTGTGAGTGAGAGTGAGAGAGAGAGAAAGAGAAGCTGTGAGTGAGAGAGAGAGAGAGAAAGACAAGCTGTGAGAGAGAGAGAGAATCTGTGAGTGAGAGAGAGAGAAAGAGAAGCTGTGAGTGCAAGAGAGAGAGAGAAAGAGAAGCTGTGAGAGAGAGTGAGAAAGAGAAGCTGTGAGTGAGAGAGACAGAAAGATAAGCTGTGTGTGAGAGAGAGATAGAAAGAGAAGCTGTGAGTGAGTGAGAGAGAGAGAGAGAAGCTGTGAGTGAGAGTGAGAGAAAGAGAAGCTGTGTGAGAGAGAGGGAGCGAGAGAAGCTGTGAGTGAGAGAGAGAGAAAGAGAAGCTGTGAGTGCAAGAGAGAGAGAGAGAAGCTGTGAGTGAGATAGAGAGATAAAGAGAAGTTGTGAGATAGAGAGAGACAGAGAAAGAGAAGCTGTGAGTGAGAGAGAGAGAAAAAAGCTGTGAGAGAGAGAGAGAAGCTGTGAGTGAGAGAGAGAGAAAGAGAAGCTGTGAGTGAGAGAGAGTGAGAAAGAGAAGCTGTGAGTGAGTGAGAGAGAGAGAAAAAGCTGTGAGTGAGAGAGAGAGAGAAGCTGTGAGTGAGAGAGAGAGAGAAAGAGAAGCTGTGTGTGTGTGAGAGAGAAAGAGAAGTGGTGAGTGCAAGAGAGAGAGAGAAAGAGAAGCTGTGAGTGAGATAGAGAGATAAAGAGAAGTTGTGAGATAGAGAGAGACAGAGAAAGAGAAGCTGTGAGTGAGAGAGAGAGAAAATAAAGCTGTGAGAGAGAGAGAGAAGCTGTGAGTGAGAGAGAGAAAGAGAAACTGTGAGTGAGAGAGAGTGAGAAAGAGAAGCTGTGAGTGAGTGAGAGAGAGAGAGAAAAAGCTGTGAGTGAGAGAGAGAGAGAAGGTGTGAGTGAGAGTGAGAGAGAGAAAGAGAAGCTGTGTGTGTGTGTGTGAGAGAGAGAGAAGGTGTGAGTGAGAGAGAGAGAGGGAAGCTGTGAGTGAGAGAGAGAGAAAGGAAGAGAAGCTGTGAGTGAGAATGAGAGAAGCTGTGAGAGAGAGAAAGAGGGAGAAAAAGAAGCTGTGAGTGAGTGAGAAAGAGAAAGAGAAGCTGTGAGTGAGTGAGAGAGAGAGAAGCTGTGGTTGACAGAGAGAGAAAGAGAAGCTGTGAGTGAGAGAGAGAGAAAGAGAAGCTGTGAGTGAGAGAGAGAAAGAGAAGCTGTGAGTGAAAGAGAGAGAGAAAGAGAAGCTGTGTGTGTTAGAGAGAAATAGAAGCTGTGAGTGAGAGAGAGAGAAAGTGAAGCTGTGTGTGAGAGAGATAGAAAGAGAAGCTGTGAGTGAGAGAGAAAGATAAGCTGTGTGTGTGAGAGAGAGAAGCTGTGAGTGAGAGAGAGAGAAAGAGAAGCTGTGAGTGAGATTGAGAGAGAAGCTGTGAGTGAGAGAGAAGGAGAAAGAGAAACTGTGAGTGAGAGAGAGGGAGGAAGAGAAGCTGTGAGCGAGAGAGAGAGAGAGAAGCTGTGAGTGACAGCGAGAGAAAGAGAAGCTGTGAGTGACAGAGAGAGAGAGAAAGAGAAGTTGTGAGTGAGAGAGAGAGAGAAAGAAGCTGTGAGTGAGAGAGAGAGAAAGAGAAGCTGTGTGTGAGAGAGAAAGAGAAGATGTGAGTGAGAGAGAGAGAAAGAGAAGCTGTGAGTGAAAGAGAGATAGAAAGAGAAACTGTGAGTGAGAGAGAGAGAGAGAAGCTGTGAGTGAGATTGAGAGAAAGAGAGGCTGTGAGTGAGAGAGAGAGAGAGAAAGAGAAGCTGTGAGTTTGAGAGGGATAGAAAGAGAAGCTGGGAGTAAGAGAGAGAGAGAAGCTGTGAGAGAGAGAAGCTGTGTGTGTGAGAGAGAAAGACACTGTGAGTGAGAGTGAGAGGGAGAAAGAGAAGCTGTGAGTGAGAGAGAGAGAGAAAGAGAAGCTGTGAGTGAGAGAGAGAGAAAGAGAAGCTGTGAGTGCGAGAGAGAGAGAGAAAGAGAAGCTGTGAGTGAGAGAGAGAGACAGAGAAAGAGAAGCTGTGAGTGAGAGAGAGAGAAAATAAAGCTGTGTGTGAGAGAGAGAAGCTGTGAGTGAGAGAGAGAGAGAAGCTGTGAGTGAGAGAGAGAGAAAGAGAAGCTGTGAGTGAGAGAGAGAGAAAGAGAAGCTGTGAGTGAGAGAGAGAAAGAGAAGCTGTGAGTGAAAGAGAGAGGGAGAAAGAGAAGCTGTGAGTGAGTGAGAGAGAGAAAGATAAGCTGTGAATCAGAGAGAGAGAGAAGCTGTGAGTGACAGAGAGAGAGAGAAAGAGTAGCTGTGAGTGAGAGAGAGAAAGAGAAGCTTTGAGTGAGAGAGAGAGAGAAAGAGAAGCTATGAGAGAGTGAGAAAGAGAAGCTGTGAGTGAGAGAGAGAGAAAGATAAGCTGTGTGTGAGAGAGAGATAGAAAGAGAAGCTGTGAGTGAGTGAGTGAGAGAGAGAAGCTGTGAGTGAGAGTGAGAGAAAGAGAAGCTGTGAGAGAGAGAGGGAGCGAGAGAAAGAGAAGCTGTGAGTGTGTGTGAGAGAGAAGCTGTGTGTAAGAGAGAGAGAGAAGCTGTGTGAGAGAGAGAGAAGCTGTGTGTGAGAGAGAAAGAGACACTGTGAGTGAGAGTGAGAGAGAGAGAAAGAGAAGCTGTGAGTGAGAGAGAGAGAGAGAAAGACAAGCTGTGAGAGAGAGAGAGAAGCTGTGAGTGAGAGAGAGAGAAAGAAAGAGAAGCTGTGAGAGAGAGTGAGAAAGAGAAGGTGTGAGTGAGAGAGACAGAAAGATAAGCTGTGTGTGAGAGAGAGATAGAAAGAGAAGCTGTGAGTGAGTGAGAGAGAGAGAGAGAAGCTGTGAGTGAGAGTGAGAGAAAGAGAAGCTGTGTGAGAGAGAGGGAGCGAGAGAAGCTGTGAGTGAGAGAGAGAGAAAGAGAAGCTGTGAGTGCAAGAGAGAGAGAGAGAAGCTGTGAGTGAGATAGAGAGATAAAGAGAAGTTGTGAGATAGAGAGAGACAGAGAAAGAGAAGCTGTGAGTGAGAGAGAGAGAAAAAAGCTGTGTGAGAGAGAGAGAGAAGCTGTGAGTGAGAGAGAGAGAAAGAGAAGCTGTGAGTGAGAGAGAGTGAGAAAGAGAAGCTGTGAGTGATTGAGAGAGAGAGAAAAAGCTGTGAGTGAGAGAGAGAGAAGCTGTGAGTGAGAGAGAGAGAGAAAGAGAAGCTGTGTGTGTGAGAGAGAGAAAGAGAAGTGGTGAGTGCAAGAGAGAGAGAGAAAGAGAAGCTGTGAGTGAGATAGAGAGATAAAGAGAAGTTGTGAGATAGAGAGAGACAGAGAAAGAGAAGCTGTGAGTGAGAGAGAGAGAAAATAAAGCTGTGAGAGAGAGAGAGAAGCTGTGAGTGAGAGAGAGAAAGAGAAACTGTGAGTGAGAGAGAGTGAGAAAGAGAAGCTGTGAGTGAGTGAGAGAGAGAGAAAAAAGCTGTGAGTGAGAGAGAGAGAGAAGGTGTGAGTGAGAGTGAGAGAGAGAAAGAGAAGCTGTGTGTGTGTGAGAGAGAGAGAGAAGGTGTGAGTGAGTGAGAGAGAGGGAAGCTGTGAGTGAGAGAGAGAGAAAGGAAGAGAAGCTGTGAGTGAGAATGAGAGAAGCTGTGAGAGAGAGAAAGAGGGAGAAAAGAAGCTGTGAGTGAGTGAGAGAGAGAAAGAGAAGCTGTGAGTGAGTGAGAGAGAGAGAAGCTGTGGTTGACAGAGAGAGAAAGGGAAGCTGTGAGTGAGAGAGAGAGAAAGAGAAGCTGTGAGTGAGAGAGAGAAAGAGAAGCTGTGAGTGAAAGAGAGAGAGAAAGAGAAGCTGTGTGTGAGAGAGAGAAATAGAAGCTGTGAGTGAGAGAGAGAGAAAGTGAAGCTGTGTGAGAGAGATAGAAAGAGAAGCTGTGAGTGAGAGAGAAAGATAAGCTGTGTGTGTGAGAGAGAGAAGCTGTGAGTGAGAGAGAGAGAAAGAGAAGCTGTGAGTGAGAGAGAGAGAGAAGCTGTGAGTGAGAGAGAAGGAGAAAGAGAAACTGTGAGTGAGAGAGAGGGAGAAAGAGAAGCTGTGAGCGAGAGAGAGAGAGAGAAGCTGTGAGTGACAGCGAGAGAAAGAGAAGCTGTGAGTGACAGAGAGAGAGAGAAAGAGAAGTTGTGAGTGAGAGAGAGAGAGAAAGAAGCTGTGAGTGAGAGAGAGAGAAAGAGAAGCTGTGTGTGAGAGAGAAAGAGAAGATGTGAGTGAGAGAGAGAGAAAGAGAAGCTGTGAGTGAAAGAGAGATAGAAAGAGAAACTGTGAGTGAGAGAGAGAGAGAGAGAAGCTGTGAGTGAGATTGAGAGAAAGAGAGGCTGTGAGTGAGAGAGAGAGAGAGAAAGAGAAGCTGTGAGTTTGAGAGGGATAGAAAGAGAAGCTGGGAGTAAGAGAGAGAGAGAAGCTGTGAGAGAGAGAAGCTGTGTGTGAGAGAGAGAAAGACACTGTGAGTGATAGTGAGAGGGAGAAAGAGAAGCTGTGAGTGAGAGAGAGAGAGAAAGAGAAGCTGTGAGTGAGAGAGAGAGAAAGAGAAGCTGTGAGTGCGAGAGAGAGAGAGAAAGAGAAGCTGTGAGTGAGAGAGAGAGACAGAGAAAGAGAAGCTGTGAGTGAGAGAGAGAGAAAATAAAGCTGTGTGTGAGAGAGAGAAGCTGTGAGTGAGAGAGAGAGAGAAGCTGTGAGTGAGAGAGAGAGAGAGAAAGAGAAGCTGTGAGTGAGAGAGAGAGAAAAAGAGAAGCTGTGAGTGAGAGAGAGAGAGAAGCTGTGAGTGAGTGAGAGAGAGGAAGAGAAGCTGTGAGTGAGAGAGAGAGAGAGAGAGAAAGGGAAGCTGTGAGTGAGTGAGAGAGAGAGGGAAGCTGTGAGTGACAGGGAGAGAGAGAGAGAAAGAGAAGCTGTGAGTGAGAGAGAGAGATAAAGAGAAGCTGTGAGTTAGAGAGAGAGAGAAAGGGAAGCTGTGAGTGAGTGAGAGAGAGAAGCTGTGAGTGCGAGAGAGAGAGAGAGAGAAAGAGAAGATGTGAGTGAGAGAGAGAGAAAGAGAAGCTGTGAGTGAGAGAGAGAGAGAAAGAGAAGCTGTGAGTGAGAGAGGGAGAAGCTGTGTGTGAGAGAGAAAGAGACACTGTGAGTGAGAGTGAGAGAGAGAGAAAGAAAAGCTGTGAGTGAGAGAGAGAGAGATAAAGAGAAGCTGTGAGTTAGAGAGACAGAGAAAGAGAAGCTGTGAGTGAGAGAGAGAGAAAAAGAGAAGCTGTGAGTGAGTGAGAGAGAAGCTGTGTGTGTGAGAGAAAGAGACACTGTGAGGGAGAGTGAGAGAGAGAGAAAGAGACGCTGTGAGTGAGAGGGAGAGAGAATGACAAGCTATGAGTGAGAGAGAGAGAGAGAAGCTGTGAGTGAGAGAGAGAGAGAAAGAGAAGCTCTGAGTGAGATAGAGAGAGAGAAAGAGAAGCTGTGAATGAGAGAGAGAGAGAGAGAAACTGTGGTTGACAGAGAGAGAAAGAGAAGCTGTGAGTGAGAGAGAGAGAAAGAGAAGCTGTGAGTGAGAGAGAGAAAGAGAAGCTGTGAGTGAAAGAGAGAGAGAAAGAGAAGCTGTGTGAGAGAGAGAGAAATAGAAGCTGTGAGTGAGAGAGAGAGAAAGAGAAGCTGTGTGTGAGAGAGATAGAAAGAGAAGCTGTGAGTGAGAGAGAAAGAAAAGCTTTGTGTGTGAGAGAGAGAAGCTGTGAGTGAGAGAGAGAGAAAGAGAAGCTGTGAGTGAGAGAGAGAGAGAAGCTGTGAGTGAGAGAGAGAGGGAGAAAGAGAAACTGTGAGTGAGAGAGAGAGAGAAAGAGAAGCTGTGAGTGAGAGAAAGAAAAGCTGTGTGTGTGTGAGAGAGAAGCTGTGAGTGAGAGAGAGAGAAAGAGAAGCTGTGAGTGAGAGAGAGAGAGAAGCTGTGAGTGAGAGAGAGAGGGAGAAAGAGAAACTGTGAGTGAGAGAGAGAGAGAAAGAGAAGCTGTGAGCGAGAGAGAGAGAGAGAGAAGCTGTGAGTGACAGAGAGAGAAAGAGAAGCTGTGAGTGACAGAGAGAGAGAGAAAGAGAAGTTGTGAGTGAGAGAGAGAGAGAAAGAAGCTGTGAGTGAGAGAGAGAGAAAGAGAAGCTGTGTGAGAGAGAGAAAGAGATGATGTGAGTGAGAGAGAGAGAAAGAGAAGCTGTGAGTGAAAGAGAGATAGAAAGAGAAACTGTGAGTGAGAGAGAGAGAGAAGCTGTGAGTGAGATTGAGAGAAAGAGAGGCTGTGAGTGAGAGAGAGAGAGAGAAAGAGAAGCTGTGAGTTTGAGAGGGATAGAAAGAGAAGCTGGGAGTAAGAGAGAGAGAGAAGCTGTGAGAGAGAGAAGCTGTGTGTGTGAGAGAGAAAGACACTGTGAGTGAGAGGGAGAGGGAGAAAGAGAAGCTGTGAGTGAGAGAGAGAGAGAAAGAGAAGCTGTGAGTGAGAGAGAGAGAAAGAGAAGCTGTGAGTGCGAGAGAGAGAGAGAGAAAGAGAAGCTGTGAGTGAGAGAGAGAGACAGAGAAAGAGAAGCTGTGAGTGAGAGAGAGAGAGAAAATAAAGCTGTGTGTGTGAGAGAGAAGCTGTGAGTGAGAGAGAGAGAGAAGCTGTGAGTGAGAGAGAGAGAGAGAAAGAGAAGCTGTGAGTGAGAGAGAGAGAAAAAGAGAAGCTGTGAGTGAGTGAGAGAGAGAGAGAAAAAGCTGTGAGTGAGAGAGAGAGAGAAGGTGTGAGTGAGAGTGAGAGAGAGAAAGAGAAGCTGTGTGTGTGAGAGAGAGAGAAAGAGAAGGTGTGAGTGAGAGAGAGAGAGAAAGGGAAGCTGTGAGTGAGAGAGAGAGAAAGAAAGAGAAGCTGTGAGTGAGAATGAGAGAAGCTGTGAGAGAGAGAAAGAGGGAGAAAAAGAAGCTGTGCGTGAGTGAGAGAGAGAAAGATAAGCTGTGAGTGAGAGAGTGAGAGAGAGAAGCTGTGGTTGACAGAGAGAGAAAGAGAAGCTGTGAGAGAGAGAGAGTGAGAAAGAGAAGCTGTGAGTGAGTGAGAGAGAGAGAGAAAAAGCTGTGAGTGAGAGAGAGAGAGAAGGTGTGAGTGAGAGTGAGAGAGAGAAAGAGAAGCTGTGAGTGAGAGAGAGAGAAAGAGAAGCTGTGTGTGTGAGAGAGAGAAAGAGAAACTGTGAGTGAGTGAGAGAGAGAGAGAAGCTGTGAGTGAGAGTGAGAGAAAGAGAAGCTGTGAGTGAGAGAGGGAGCGAGAGAAAGAGAAGCTGTGAGTGTGAGAGAGACAGAAAAAGAAGCTGGGAGTAAGAGAGAGAGAGAAGCTGTGTGAGAGAGAAGCTGTGTGTGAGAGAGAGAAAGACACTGTGAGTGAGAGGGAGAAAGAGAAGCTGTGAGTGAGAGAGAGAGAGAAAGAGAAGCTGTGAGTGAGAGAGAGAGAAAGAGAAGCTGTGAGTGCGAGAGAGAGCGAGAGAAAGAGAAGCTGTGAGTGTGAGAGAGAGACAGAGAAAGAGAAGCTGTGAGTGAGAGAGAGAGAAAATAAAGCTGTGTGTGAGAGAGAGAAGCTGTGAGTGAGAGAGAGAGAGAAGCTGTGAGTGAGAGAGAGAGAGAAAGAGAAGCTGTGAGTGAGAGAGAGTGAAAAAGAGAAGCTGTGAGTGAGTGAGAGAGAGAAGCTGTGAGTGAGTGAGAGAGAGGAAGAGAAGCTGTGAGTGAGAGAGAGAGAGAGAGAAAGGGAAGCTGTGAGTGAGTGAGAGAGAGAGTGAAGCTGTGAGTGACAGAGAGAGAGAGAAAGAGAAGCTGTGAGTTAGAGAGAGAGAGAAAGGGAAGCTGTGAGTGAGTGAGAGAGAGAAGCTGTGAGTGCGAGAGAGAGAGAGAAAGAGAAGATGTGAGTGAGAGAGAGAGAAAGAGAAGCTGTGAGTGAGAGAGAGAGAGAAAGAGAAGCTGTGTGAGAGAGAGAGAAGCTGTGTGTGAGAGAGAAAGAGACACTGTGAGTGAGAGTGAGAGAGAGAGAAAGAAAAGCTGTGAGTGAGAGAGAGAGATAAAGAGAAGCTGTGAGTTAGAGAGACAGAGAAAGAGAAGCTGTGAGTGAGAGAGAGAGAGAAGGAGAAGCTGTGAGTGAGAGAGAGAGAAGCTGTGTGTGTGTGAGAGAGAGAGTCACTGTGAGGGAGAGTGAGAGAGAGAGAAAGAGACGCTGTGAGTGAGAGGGAGAGAGAAAGACAAGCTATGAGTGAGAGAGAGAGAGAGAGAAGCTGTGAGTGCAAGAGAGAGAGAGAAAGAGAAGCTGTGAGTGAGATAGAGGGATAAAGAGAAGTTGTGAGATAGAGAGAGACAGAGAAAGAGAAGCTGTGGGTGAGAGAGAGAAAAAATAAACCTGTGAGAGAGAGAGAGAAGCTGTGAGTGAGAGAGAGAGAAAGAGAAGCTGTGAGTGAGTGAGAGAGAGAGAGAAAAAGCTGTGAGTGAGAGAGAGAGAGAAGGTGTGAGTGAGAGTGAGAGAGAGAAAGAGAAGCTGTGTGTGTGTGAGAGAGAGAAAGAGAAGGTGTGAGTGAGAGAGAGAGAGAAAGGGAAGCTGTGAGTGAGAGAGAGAGAAAGAAAGAGAAGCTGTGAGTGAGAATGAGAGAAGCTGTGAGAGAGAGAAAGAGGGAGAAAAAGAAGCTGTGCGTGAGTGAGAGAGAGAAAGATAAGCTGTGAGTGAGAGAGTGAGAGAGAGAAGCTGTGGTTGACAGAGAGAGAAAGAGAAGCTGTGAGAGAGAGAGAGTGAGAAAGAGAAGCTGTGAGTGAGTGAGAGAGAGAGAGAAAAAGCTGTGAGTGAGAGAGAGAGAGAGAAGGTGTGAGTGAGAGTGAGAGAGAGAAAGAGAAGCTGTGAGTGAGAGAGAGAGAAAGAGAAGCTGTGTGTGAGAGAGATAGAAAGAGAAGCTGTGAGTGAGTGAGAGAGAGAGAGAGAAGCTGTGAGTGAGAGTGAGAGAAAGAGAAGCTGTGAGTGAGAGAGGGAGCGAGAGAAAGAGAAGCTGTGAGTGTGTGAGAGAGAGAAGCTGTGAGTAAGAGAGAGAAGCTGTGAGTGAGAGAGAGAAGCTGTGTGTGAGAGAGAAAGAGACACTGTGAGTGAGAGTGAGAGAGAGTGAGAGAGAAAGAGAAGCTGTGAGTGAGTGTGTGTGTGAGAGAGAGAAAGACAAGCTGTGAGTGAGAGAGAGGGAGAGAAGCTGTGAGTGAGAGAGAGAGAGAGAAAGAGAAGCTGTGAGTGAGATAGATAGAGAGAAAGAAAAGCTGTGAGTGAGAGAGATAGAGAGAAGCTGTGAGTGAGTGACAGAGGGAGAGAAGCTGTGAGTGAGAGAGAGAAAGAGAAGCTGTGAGTGTGAGAGAGAGAGAAAGAGAAGCTGTGAGTGAGATAGAGAGATAAAGAGAAGCTGTGAGTTAGACACAGAGAAAGAGAAGCTGTGAGTGAGAGAGAGAGAAAATAAAGCTGTGCGAGAGAGAGAAGCTGTGAGTGAGAGAGAAAGAGAAGCTGTGAGTGAGTGAGAGAGAGAGAGAAAGAGAAGGTGTGAGTGAGAGAGAGAGAGAGAAGCTGTGAGTGAGTGAGAGAGAGAAAGAGAAGCTGTGAGTGAGAGAGAGAGAGAAAGGGAAGCTGTGAGTGAGAGTGAGAGAAAGAGAAGCTGTGAGAGAGAGAGGGAGCGAGAGAAAGAGAAGCTGTGAGTGTGTGAGAAAGAGAAGCTGTGTGTAAGAGAGAGAGAGAAGCTGTGTGAGAGAGAGAGAAGCTGTGTGTGAGAGAGAAAGAGACACTGTGAGTGAGAGTGAGAGAGAGAGAAAGAGAAGCTGTGAGTGAGTGAGAGAGAGAGAAGCTGTGAGTGACAGAGAGAGAGAAAGAGAAGCTGTGAGTGAGAGAGAGAGATAAAGGGAAGCTGTGAGTTAGAGAGAGAGAGAAAGGGAAGCTGTGAGTGAGTGAGAGAGAGAGAAGCTGTGAGTGAGAGAGAGAGAGAAAGAGAAGATGTGAGTGAGAGAGAGAGAGAAAGAGAAGCTGTGAGTGTGTGTGAGAGAGAAAGAGAAGCTGTGAGTGAGAGAGAGAGATAAAGAGAAGCTGTGAGTTAGAGAGACAGAGAAAGAGAAGCTGTGAGTGAGAGAGAAAGAGAAGCTGTGAGTGAGAGAGAGAGAGAAAGGGAAGCTGTGAGTGAGAGAGAGAGAAAGAAAGAGAAGCTGTGAGTGAGAGAGAGAGAAGCTGTCAGTGAGAGAGAGAGGGAGAAAGAGAAGCTGTGAGTGAGTGAGAGAGAGAAAGATAAGCTGTGAATCAGAGAGAGAGAGAAGCTGTGAGTGACAGAGAGAGAGAGAAAGAGTAGCTGTGAGTGAGAGAGAGAAAGAGAAGCTTTGAGTGAGAGAGAGAGAGAAAGAGAAGCTGTGAGAGTGAGAAAGAGAAGCTGTGAGTGAGAGAGAGAGAAAGATAAGCTGTGTGTGAGAGAGAGATAGAAAGAGAAGCTGTGAGTGAGTGAGAGAGAGAGAGAAGCTGTGAGTGAGAGTGAGAGAAAGAGAAGCTGTGAGAGAGAGAGGGAGCGAGAGAAAGAGAAGCTGTGAGTGTGTGAGAAAGAGAAGCTGTGTGTAAGAGAGAGAGAGAAGCTGTGTGAGAGAGAGAGAAGCTGTGTGTGAGAGAGAAAGAGACACTGTGAGTGAGAGTGAGAGAGAGAGAAAGAGAAGCTGTGAGTGAGAGAGAGAGAGAGAAAGACAAGCTGTGAGAGAGAGAGAGAAGCTGTGAGTGAGAGAGAGAGAAAGAGAAGCTGTGAGTGCAAGAGAGAGAGAGAAAGAGAAGCTGTGAGAGAGAGTGAGAAAGAGAAGCTGTGAGTGAGAGAGACAGAAAGATAAGCTGTGTGTGAGAGAGAGATAGAAAGAGAAGCTGTGAGTGAGTGAGAGAGAGAGAGAGAAGCTGTGAGTGAGAGTGAGAGAAAGAGAAGCTGTGTGAGAGAGAGGGAGCGAGAGAAGCTGTGAGTGAGAGAGAGAGAAAGAGAAGCTGTGAGTGCAAGAGAGAGAGAGAGAAGCTGTGAGTGAGATAGAGAGATAAAGAGAAGTTGTGAGATAGAGAGAGACAGAGAAAGAGAAGCTGTGAGTGAGAGAGAGAGAAAAAAGCTGTGAGAGAGAGAGAAGGTGTGAGTGAGAGAGAGAGAAAGAGAAGCTGTGAGTGAGAGAGAGTGAGAAAGAGAAGCTGTGAGTGAGTGAGAGAGAGAGAAAAAGCTGTGAGTGAGAGAGAGAGAGAAGCTGTGAGTGAGAGAGAGAGAGAAAGAGAAGCTGTGTGTGTGAGAGAGAGAAAGAGAAGTGGTGAGTGCAAGAGAGAGAGAGAAAGAGAAGCTGTGAGTGAGATAGAGAGATAAAGAGAAGTTGTGAGATAGAGAGAGACAGAGAAAGAGAAGCTGTGAGTGAGAGAGAGAGAAAATAAAGCTGTGAGAGAGAGAGAGAAGCTGTGAGTGAGAGAGAGAAAGAGAAACTGTGAGTGAGAGAGAGTGAGAAAGAGAAGCTGTGAGTGAGTGAGAGAGAGAGAGAGAAAAAGCTGTGAGTGAGAGAGAGAGAGAAGGTGTGAGTGAGAGTGAGAGAGAGAAAGAGAAGCTGTGTGTGTGTGAGAGAGAGAGAGAAGGTGTGAGTGAGAGAGAGAGAGGGAAGCTGTGAGTGAGAGAGAGAGAAAGGAAGAGAAGCTGTGAGTGAGAATGAGAGAAGCTGTGAGAGAGAGAAAGAGGGAGAAAAGAAGCTGTGAGTGAGTGAGAGAGAGAAAGAGAAGCTGTGAGTGAGTGAGAGAGAGAGAAGCTGTGGTTGACAGAGAGAGAA
This sequence comes from Bradypodion ventrale, assembly GCA_035047345.1. NCBI lineage: Eukaryota > Metazoa > Chordata > Lepidosauria > Squamata > Chamaeleonidae > Bradypodion > Bradypodion ventrale. Next base: position 5,587,933 of record JAWDJE010000018.1, on the reverse strand, counting down.
AGAGAAGCTGTGAGTGAGAGAGAGAGAAAGAGAAGCTGTGAGTGAGAGAGAGAAAGAGAAGCTGTGAGTGAAAGAGAGAGAGAAAGAGAAGCTGTGTGTGAGAGAGAGAAATAGAAGCTGTGAGTGAGAGAGAGAGAAAGTGAAGCTGTGTGTGAGAGAGATAGAAAGAGAAGCTGTGAGTGAGAGAGAAAGATAAGCTGTGTGTGTGAGAGAGAGAAGCTGTGAGTGAGAGAGAGAGAAAGAGAAGCTGTGAGTGAGAGAGAGAGAGAAGCTGTGAGTGAGAGAGAAGGAGAAAGAGAAACTGTGAGTGAGAGAGAGGGAGAAAGAGAAGCTGTGAGCGAGAGAGAGAGAGAGAAGCTGTGAGTGACAGCGAGAGAAAGAGAAGCTGTGAGTGACAGAGAGAGAGAGAAAGAGAAGTTGTGAGTGAGAGAGAGAGAGAAAGAAGCTGTGAGTGAGAGAGAGAGAAAGAGAAGCTGTGTGAGAGAGAGAAAGAGAAGATGTGAGTGAGAGAGAGAGAAAGAGAAGCTGTGAGTGAAAGAGAGATAGAAAGAGAAACTGTGAGTGAGAGAGAGAGAGAGAAGCTGTGAGTGAGATTGAGAGAAAGAGAGGCTGTGAGTGAGAGAGAGAGAGAGAAAGAGAAGCTGTGAGTTTGAGAGGGATAGAAAGAGAAGCTGGGAGTAAGAGAGAGAGAGAAGCTGTGAGAGAGAGAAGCTGTGTGTGAGAGAGAGAAAGACACTGTGAGTGAGAGTGAGAGGGAGAAAGAGAAGCTGTGAGTGAGAGAGAGAGAGAAAGAGAAGCTGTGAGTGAGAGAGAGAGAAAGAGAAGCTGTGAGTGCGAGAGAGAGAGAGAAAGAGAAGCTGTGAGTGAGAGAGAGAGACAGAGAAAGAGAAGCTGTGAGTGAGAGAGAGAGAAAATAAAGCTGTGTGTGTGAGAGAGAAGCTGTGAGTGAGTGAGAGAGAGAAGCTGTGAGTGAGAGAGAGAGAGAGAAAGAGAAGCTGTGAGTGAGAGAGAGAGAAAAAGAGAAGCTGTGAGTGAGAGAGAGAGAGAAGCTGTGAGTGAGTGAGAGAGAGGAAGAGAAGCTGTGAGTGAGAGAGAGAGAGAGAGAGAAAGGGAAGCTGTGAGTGAGTGAGAGAGAGAGGGAAGCTGTGAGTGACAGAGAGAGAGAGAGAGAAAGAGAAGCTGTGAGTGAGAGAGAGAGATAAAGAGAAGCTGTGAGTTAGAGAGAGAGAGAAAGGGAAGCTGTGAGTGAGTGAGAGAGAGAAGCTGTGAGTGCGAGAGAGAGAGAGAGAAAGAGAAGATGTGAGTGAGAGAGAGAGAAAGAGAAGCTGTGAGTGAGAGAGAGAGAGAAAGAGAAGCTGTGAGTGAGAGAGAGAGAAGCTGTGTGTGAGAGAGAAAGAGACACTGTGAGTGAGAGTGAGAGAGAGAGAAAGAAAAGCTGTGAGTGAGAGAGAGAGAGATAAAGAGAAGCTGTGAGTTAGAGAGACAGAGAAAGAGAAGCTGTGAGTGAGAGAGAGAGAAAAAGAGAAGCTGTGAGTGAGTGAGAGAGAAGCTGTGTGTGTGAGAGAAAGAGACACTGTGAGGGAGAGTGAGAGAGAGAGAAAGAGACGCTGTGAGTGAGAGGGAGAGAGAATGACAAGCTATGAGTGAGAGAGAGAGAGAAGCTGTGAGTGAGAGAGAGAGAGAAAGAGAAGCTCTGAGTGAGATAGAGAGAGAGAAAGAGAAGCTGTGAATGAGAGAGAGAGAGAGAGAAACTGTGGTTGACAGAGAGAGAAAGAGAAGCTGTGAGTGAGAGAGAGAGAAAGAGAAGCTGTGAGTGAGAGAGAGAAAGAGAAGCTGTGAGTGAAAGAGAGAGAGAAAGAGAAGCTGTGTGAGAGAGAGAGAAATAGAAGCTGTGAGTGAGAGAGAGAGAAAGAGAAGCTGTGTGTGAAAGAGATAGAAAGAGAAGCTGTGAGTGAGAGAGAAAGAAAAGCTTTGTGTGTGAGAGAGAGAAGCTGTGAGTGAGAGAGAGAGAAAGAGAAGCTGTGAGTGAGAGAGAGAGAGAAGCTGTGAGTGAGAGAGAGAGGGAGAAAGAGAAACTGTGAGTGAGAGAGAGAGAGAAAGAGAAGCTGTGAGTGAGAGAAAGAAAAGCTGTGTGTGTGTGAGAGAGAAGCTGTGAGTGAGAGAGAGAGAAAGAGAAGCTGTGAGTGAGAGAGAGAGAGAAGCTGTGAGTGAGAGAGAGGGGGAGAAAGAGAAACTGTGAGTGAGAGAGAGAGAGAAAGAGAAGCTGTGAGCGAGAGAGAGAGAGAGAGAAGCTGTGAGTGACAGAGAGAGAAAGAGAAGCTGTGAGTGACAGAGAGAGAGAGAAAGAGAAGTTGTGAGTGAGAGAGAGAGAGAAAGAAGCTGTGAGTGAGAGAGAGAGAAAGAGAAGCTGTGTGAGAGAGAGAAAGAGATGATGTGAGTGAGAGAGAGAGAAAGAGAAGCTGTGAGTGAAAGAGAGATAGAAAGAGAAACTGTGAGTGAGAGAGAGAGAGAAGCTGTGAGTGAGATTGAGAGAAAGAGAGGCTGTGAGTGAGAGAGAGAGAGAGAAAGAGAAGCTGTGAGTTTGAGAGGGATAGAAAGAGAAGCTGGGAGTAAGAGAGAGAGAGAAGCTGTGAGAGAGAGAAGCTGTGTGTGTGAGAGAGAAAGACACTGTGAGTGAGAGTGAGAGGGAGAAAGAGAAGCTGTGAGTGAGAGAGAGAGAGAAAGAGAAGCTGTGAGTGAGAGAGAGAGAAAGAGAAGCTGTGAGTGCGAGAGAGAGAGAGAAAGAGAAGCTGTGAGTGAGAGAGAGAGAGAAGGTGTGAGTGAGAGTGAGAGAGAGAAAGAGAAGCTGTGTGTGTGAGAGAGAGAGAAAGAGAAGGTGTGAGTGAGAGAGAGAGAGAAAGGGAAGCTGTGAGTGAGAGAGAGAGAAAGAAAGAGAAGCTGTGAGTGAGAATGAGAGAAGCTGTGAGAGAGAGAAAGAGGGAGAAAAAGAAGCTGTGCGTGAGTGAGAGAGAGAAAGATAAGCTGTGAGTGAGAGAGTGAGAGAGAGAAGCTGTGGTTGACAGAGAGAGAAAGAGAAGCTGTGAGAGAGAGAGAGTGAGAAAGAGAAGCTGTGAGTGAGTGAGAGAGAGAGAGAAAAAGCTGTGAGTGAGAGAGAGAGAAGGTGTGAGTGAGAGTGAGAGAGAGAAAGAGAAGCTGTGAGTGAGAGAGAGAGAAAGAGAAGCTGTGTGTGAGAGAGAGAGAAAGAGAAGCTGTGAGTGAGTGAGAGAGAGAGAGAAGCTGTGAGTGAGAGTGAGAGAAAGAGAAGCTGTGAGTGAGAGAGGGAGCGAGAGAAAGAGAAGCTGTGAGTGTGAGAGAGAGAAGCTGTGAGTAAGAGAGAAGCTGTGAGTGAGAGAGAGAAGCTGTGTGTGAGAGAGAAAGAGACACTGAGTGAGAGTGAGAGAGAGAGAGAGAAAGAGAAGCTGTGAGTGAGTGTGTGTGTGTGAGAGAGAAAGACAAGCTGTGAGTGAGAGAGAGGGAGAGAAGCTGTGAGTGAGAGAGAGAGAGAGAAAGAGAAGCTGTGAGTGAGATAGATAGAGAGAAAGAAAATCTGTGAGTGAGAGAGATAGAGAGAAGCTGTGAGTGAGTGACAGAGGGAGAGAAGCTGTGAGTGAGAGAGAGAAAGAGAAGCTGTGAGTGCGAGAGAGAGAGAAAGAGAAGCTGTGAGTGAGATAGAGAGATAAAGAGAAGCTGTGAGTTAGACACAGTGAAAGAGAAGCTGTGAGTGAGAGAGAGAGAAAATAAAGCTGTGCGAGAGAGAGAAGCTGTGAGTGAGAGAGAGAGAAAGAGAAGCTGTGAGTGAGTGAGAGAGAGAGAGAAAGAGAAGGTGTGAGTGAGAGAGAGAGAGAGAAGCTGTGAGTGAGTGAGAGAGAGAAAGAGAAGCTGTGAGTGAGAGAGAGAGAGAGAAAGGGAAGCTGTGAGTGAGTGAGAGAGAGAGAAGCTGTGAGTGACAGAGAGAGAGAAAGAGAAGCTGTGAGTGAGAGAGAGAGATAAAGAGAAGCTGTGAGTTAGAGAGAGAGAGAAAGAGAAGCTGTGAGTTTGAGAGAGACAGAAAAAGAAGCTGGGAGTAAGAGAGAGAGAGAAGCTGTGAGAGAGAGAAGCTGTGTGTGAGAGAGAGAGAGAAGCTGTGAGTGAGAGAGAGAGAGAAAGAGAAGCTGTGAGTGAGAGAGAGTGAAAAAGAGAAGCTGTGAGTGAGTGAGAGAGAGAAGCTGTGAGTGAGTGAGAGAGAGGAAGAGAAGCTGTGAGTGAGAGAGAGAGAGAGAGAAAGGGAAGCTGTGAGTGAGTGAGAGAGAGAGTGAAGCTGTGAGTGACAGAGAGAGAGAAAGAGAAGCTGTGAGTGAGAGAGAGAGATAAAGAGAAGCTGTGAGTTAGAGAGAGAGAGAAAGGGAAGCTGTGAGTGAGTGAGAGAGAGAAGCTGTGAGTGCGAGAGAGAGAGAGAAAGAGAAGATGTGAGTGAGAGAGAGAAAGAGAAGCTGTGAGTGAGAGAGAGAGAGAAAGAGAAGCTGTGTGAGAGAGAGAGAAGCTGTGTGTGAGAGAGAAAGAGACACTGTGAGTGAGAGTGAGAGAGAGAGAAAGAAAAGCTGTGAGTGAGAGAGAGAGATAAAGAGAAGCTGTGAGTTAGAGAGACAGAGAAAGAGAAGCTGTGAGTGAGAGAGAGAGAGAAGGAGAAGCTGTGAGTGAGAGAGAGAGAAGCTGTGTGTGTGTGAGAGAGAGAGTCACTGTGAGGGAGAGTGAGAGAGAGAGAAAGAGACGCTGTGAGTGAGAGGGAGAGAGAAAGACAAGCTATGAGTGAGAGAGAGAGAAAGAGAAGCTGTGAGTGCAAGAGAGAGAGAGAAAGAGAAGCTGTGAGTGAGATAGAGGGATAAAGAGAAGTTGTGAGATAGAGAGAGACAGAGAAAGAGAAGCTGTGGGTGAGAGAGAGAAAAAATAAACCTGTGAGAGAGAGAGAGAAGCTGTGAGTGAGAGAGAGAGAAAGAGAAGCTGTGAGTGAGTGAGAGAGAGAGAGAAAAAGCTGTGAGTGAGAGAGAGAGAGAAGGTGTGAGTGAGAGTGAGAGAGAGAAAGAGAAGCTGTGTGTGTGTGAGAGAGAGAAAGAGAAGGTGTGAGTGAGAGAGAGAGAGAAAGGGAAGCTGTGAGTGAGAGAGAGAGAAAGAAAGAGAAGCTGTGAGTGAGAATGAGAGAAGCTGTGAGAGAGAGAAAGAGGGAGAAAAAGAAGCTGTGCGTGAGTGAGAGAGAGAAAGATAAGCTGTGAGTGAGAGAGTGAGAGAGAGAAGCTGTGGTTGACAGAGAGAGAAAGAGAAGCTGTGAGAGAGAGAGAGTGAGAAAGAGAAGCTGTGAGTGAGTGAGAGAGAGAGAGAAAAAGCTGTGAGTGAGAGAGAGAGAGAGAAGGTGTGAGTGAGAGTGAGAGAGAGAAAGAGAAGCTGTGAGTGAGAGAGAGAGAAAGAGAAGCTGTGTGTGAGAGAGATAGAAAGAGAAGCTGTGAGTGAGTGAGAGAGAGAGAGAGAAGCTGTGAGTGAGAGTGAGAGAAAGAGAAGCTGTGAGTGAGAGAGGGAGCGAGAGAAAGAGAAGCTGTGAGTGTGTGAGAGAGAGAAGCTGTGAGTAAGAGAGAGAAGCTGTGAGTGAGAGAGAGAAGCTGTGTGAGAGAGAAAGAGACACTGTGAGTGAGAGTGAGAGAGAGTGAGAGAGAAAGAGAAGCTGTGAGTGAGTGTGTGTGTGTGAGAGAGAAAGACAAGCTGTGAGTGAGAGAGAGGGAGAGAAGCTGTGAGTGAGAGAGAGAGAGAGAGAGAAAGAGAAGCTGTGAGTGAGATAGATAGAGAGAAAGAAAAGCTGTGAGTGAGAGAGATAGAGAGAAGCTGTGAGTGAGTGACAGAGGGAGAGAAGCTGTGAGTGAGAGAGAGAAAGAGAAGCTGTGAGTGTGAGAGAGAGAGAAAGAGAAGCTGTGAGTGAGATAGAGAGATAAAGAGAAGCTGTGAGTTAGACACAGAGAAAGAGAAGCTGTGAGTGAGAGAGAGAGAAAATAAAGCTGTGCGAGAGAGAGAAGCTGTGAGTGAGAGAGAGAGAAAGAGAAGCTGTGAGTGAGTGAGAGAGAGAGAGAAAGAGAAGGTGTGAGTGAGAGAGAGAGAGAGAAGCTGTGAGTGAGTGAGAGAGAGAAAGAGAAGCTGTGAGTGAGAGAGAGAGAGAGAAAGGGAAGCTGTGAGTGAGTGAGAGAGAGAGAAGCTGTGAGTGACAGAGAGAGAGAAAGAGAAGCTGTGAGTGAGAGAGAGAGATAAAGGGAAGCTGTGAGTTAGAGAGAGAGAGAAAGGGAAGCTGTGAGTGAGTGAGAGAGAGAAGCTGTGAGTGAGAGAGAGAGAGAAAGAGAAGATGTGAGTGAGAGAGAGAGAGAAAGAGAAGCTGTGAGTGTGTGTGAGAGAGAAAGAGAAGCTGTGAGTGAGAGAGAGAGATAAAGAGAAGCTGTGAGTTAGAGAGACAGAGAAAGAGAAGCTGTGAGTGAGAGAGAAAGAGAAGCTGTGAGTGAGAGAGAGAGAGAAAGGGAAGCTGTGAGTGAGAGAGAGAGAAAGAAAGAGAAGCTGTGAGTGAGAGAGAGAGAAGCTGTGAGTGAGAGAGAGAGGGAGAAAGAGAAGCTGTGAGTGAGTGAGAGAGAGAAAGATAAGCTGTGAATCAGAGAGAGAGAGAAGCTGTGAGTGACAGAGAGAGAGAGAAAGAGTAGCTGTGAGTGAGAGAGAGAAAGAGAAGCTTTGAGTGAGAGAGAAAGAGAAGCTGTGAGAGAGAGTGAGAAAGAGAAGCTGTGAGTGAGAGAGAGAGAAAGATAAGCTGTGTGTGAGAGAGAGATAGAAAGAGAAGCTGAGAGTGAGTGAGAGAGAGAGAGAAGCTGTGAGTGAGAGTGAGAGAAAGAGAAGCTGTGAGAGAGAGAGGGAGCGAGAGAAAGAGAAGCTGTGAGTGTGTGAGAAAGAGAAGCTGTGTGTAAGAGAGAGAGAGAAGCTGTGTGAGAGAGAGAGAAGCTGTGTGTGAGAGAGAAAGAGACACTGTGAGTGAGAGTGAGAGAGAGAGAAAGAGAAGCTGTGAGTGAGAGAGAGAGAGAAAGACAAGCTGTGAGAGAGAGAGAGAAGCTGTGAGTGAGAGAGAGAGAAAGAGAAGCTGTGAGTGCAAGAGAGAGAGAGAAAGAGAAGCTGTGAGAGAGAGTGAGAAAGAGAAGCTGTGAGTGAGAGAGACAGAAAGATAAGCTGTGTGTGAGAGAGAGATAGAAAGAGAAGCTGTGAGTGAGTGAGAGAGAGAGAGAGAAGCTGTGAGTGAGAGTGAGAGAAAGAGAAGCTGTGTGAGAGAGAGGGAGCGAGAGAAGCTGTGAGTGAGAGAGAGAGAAAGAGAAGCTGTGAGTGCAAGAGAGAGAGAGAGAAGCTGTGAGTGAGATAGAGAGATAAAGAGAAGTTGTGAGATAGAGAGAGACAGAGAAAGAGAAGCTGTGAGTGAGAGAGAGAGAAAAAAGCTGTGAGAGAGAGAGAGAAGCTGTGAGTGAGAGAGAGAGAAAGAGAAGCTGTGAGTGAGAGAGAGTGAGAAAGAGAAGCTGTGAGTGAGTGAGAGAGAGAGAAAAAGCTGTGAGTGAGAGAGAGAGAGAAGCTGTGAGTGAGAGAGAGAGAGAAAGAGAAGCTGTGTGTGTGTGAGAGAGAAAGAGAAGTGGTGAGTGCAAGAGAGAGAGAGAAAGAGAAGCTGTGAGTGAGATAGAGAGATAAAGAGAAGTTGTGAGATAGAGAGAGACAGAGAAAGAGAAGCTGTGAGTGAGAGAGAGAGAAAATAAAGCTGTGAGAGAGAGAGAGAAGCTGTGAGTGAGAGAGAGAAAGAGAAACTGTGAGTGAGAGAGAGTGAGAAAGAGAAGCTGTGAGTGAGTGAGAGAGAGAGAGAAAAAGCTGTGAGTGAGAGAGAGAGAGAAGGTGTGAGTGAGAGTGAGAGAGAGAAAGAGAAGCTGTGTGTGTGTGTGTGAGAGAGAGAGAAGGTGTGAGTGAGAGAGAGAGAGGGAAGCTGTGAGTGAGAGAGAGAGAAAGGAAGAGAAGCTGTGAGTGAGAATGAGAGAAGCTGTGAGAGAGAAAGAGGGAGAAAAAGAAGCTGTGAGTGAGTGAGAAAGAGAAAGAGAAGCTGTGAGTGAGTGAGAGAGAGAGAAGCTGTGGTTGACAGAGAGAGAAAGAGAAGCTGTGAGTGAGAGAGAGAGAAAGAGAAGCTGTGAGTGAGAGAGAGAAAGAGAAGCTGTGAGTGAAAGAGAGAGAGAAAGAGAAGCTGTGTGTGTTAGAGAGAAATAGAAGCTGTGAGTGAGAGAGAGAGAAAGTGAAGCTGTGTGTGAGAGAGATAGAAAGAGAAGCTGTGAGTGAGAGAGAAAGATAAGCTGTGTGTGTGAGAGAGAGAAGCTGTGAGTGAGAGAGAGAGAAAGAGAAGCTGTGAGTGAGATTGAGAGAGAAGCTGTGAGTGAGAGAGAAGGAGAAAGAGAAACTGTGAGTGAGAGAGAGGGAGGAAGAGAAGCTGTGAGCGAGAGAGAGAGAGAGAAGCTGTGAGTGACAGCGAGAGAAAGAGAAGCTGTGAGTGACAGAGAGAGAGAGAAAGAGAAGTTGTGAGTGAGAGAGAGAGAGAAAGAAGCTGTGAGTGAGAGAGAGAGAAAGAGAAGCTGTGTGTGAGAGAGAAAGAGAAGATGTGAGTGAGAGAGAGAGAAAGAGAAGCTGTGAGTGAAAGAGAGATAGAAAGAGAAACTGTGAGTGAGAGAGAGAGAGAGAAGCTGTGAGTGAGATTGAGAGAAAGAGAGGCTGTGAGTGAGAGAGAGAGAGAGAAAGAGAAGCTGTGAGTTTGAGAGGGATAGAAAGAGAAGCTGGGAGTAAGAGAGAGAGAGAAGCTGTGAGAGAGAGAAGCTGTGTGTGTGAGAGAGAAAGACACTGTGAGTGAGAGTGAGAGGGAGAAAGAGAAGCTGTGAGTGAGAGAGAGAGAGAAAGAGAAGCTGTGAGTGAGAGAGAGAGAAAGAGAAGCTGTGAGTGCGAGAGAGAGAGAGAAAGAGAAGCTGTGAGTGAGAGAGAGAGACAGAGAAAGAGAAGCTGTGAGTGAGAGAGAGAGAAAATAAAGCTGTGTGTGAGAGAGAGAAGCTGTGAGTGAGAGAGAGAGAGAAGCTGTGAGTGAGAGAGAGAGAAAGAGAAGCTGTGAGTGAGAGAGAGAGAAAGAGAAGCTGTGAGTGAGAGAGAGAAAGAGAAGCTGTGAGTGAAAGAGAGAGGGAGAAAGAGAAGCTGTGAGTGAGTGAGAGAGAGAAAGATAAGCTGTGAATCAGAGAGAGAGAGAAGCTGTGAGTGACAGAGAGAGAGAGAAAGAGTAGCTGTGAGTGAGAGAGAGAAAGAGAAGCTTTGAGTGAGAGAGAGAGAGAAAGAGAAGCTATGAGAGAGTGAGAAAGAGAAGCTGTGAGTGAGAGAGAGAGAAAGATAAGCTGTGTGTGAGAGAGAGATAGAAAGAGAAGCTGTGAGTGAGTGAGTGAGAGAGAGAAGCTGTGAGTGAGAGTGAGAGAAAGAGAAGCTGTGAGAGAGAGAGGGAGCGAGAGAAAGAGAAGCTGTGAGTGTGTGTGAGAGAGAAGCTGTGTGTAAGAGAGAGAGAGAAGCTGTGTGAGAGAGAGAGAAGCTGTGTGTGAGAGAGAAAGAGACACTGTGAGTGAGAGTGAGAGAGAGAGAAAGAGAAGCTGTGAGTGAGAGAGAGAGAGAGAAAGACAAGCTGTGAGAGAGAGAGAGAAGCTGTGAGTGAGAGAGAGAGAAAGAGAAGCTGTGAGAGAGAGTGAGAAAGAGAAGGTGTGAGTGAGAGAGACAGAAAGATAAGCTGTGTGTGAGAGAGAGATAGAAAGAGAAGCTGTGAGTGAGTGAGAGAGAGAGAGAGAAGCTGTGAGTGAGAGTGAGAGAAAGAGAAGCTGTGTGAGAGAGAGGGAGCGAGAGAAGCTGTGAGTGAGAGAGAGAGAAAGAGAAGCTGTGAGTGCAAGAGAGAGAGAGAGAAGCTGTGAGTGAGATAGAGAGATAAAGAGAAGTTGTGAGATAGAGAGAGACAGAGAAAGAGAAGCTGTGAGTGAGAGAGAGAGAAAAAAGCTGTGTGAGAGAGAGAGAGAAGCTGTGAGTGAGAGAGAGAGAAAGAGAAGCTGTGAGTGAGAGAGAGTGAGAAAGAGAAGCTGTGAGTGATTGAGAGAGAGAGAAAAAGCTGTGAGTGAGAGAGAGAGAAGCTGTGAGTGAGAGAGAGAGAGAAAGAGAAGCTGTGTGTGAGAGAGAGAGAAAGAGAAGTGGTGAGTGCAAGAGAGAGAGAGAAAGAGAAGCTGTGAGTGAGATAGAGAGATAAAGAGAAGTTGTGAGATAGAGAGAGACAGAGAAAGAGAAGCTGTGAGTGAGAGAGAGAGAAAATAAAGCTGTGAGAGAGAGAGAGAAGCTGTGAGTGAGAGAGAGAAAGAGAAACTGTGAGTGAGAGAGAGTGAGAAAGAGAAGCTGTGAGTGAGTGAGAGAGAGAGAAAAAAGCTGTGAGTGAGAGAGAGAGAGAAGGTGTGAGTGAGAGTGAGAGAGAGAAAGAGAAGCTGTGTGTGTGAGACAGAGAGAGAGAAGGTGTGAGTGAGTGAGAGAGAGGGAAGCTGTGAGTGAGAGAGAGAGAAAGGAAGAGAAGCTGTGAGTGAGAATGAGAGAAGCTGTGAGAGAGAGAAAGAGGGAGAAAAGAAGCTGTGAGTGAGTGAGAGAGAGAAAGAGAAGCTGTGAGTGAGTGAGAGAGAGAGAAGCTGTGGTTGACAGAGAGAGAAAGAGAAGCTGTGAGTGAGAGAGAGAGAAAGAGAAGCTGTGAGTGAGAGAGAGAAAGAGAAGCTGTGAGTGAAAGAGAGAGAGAAAGAGAAGCTGTGTGTGAGAGAGAGAAATAGAAGCTGTGAGTGAGAGAGAGAGAAAGTGAAGCTGTGTGAGAGAGATAGAAAGAGAAGCTGTGAGTGAGAGAGAAAGATAAGCTGTGTGTGTGAGAGAGAGAAGCTGTGAGTGAGAGAGAGAGAAAGAGAAGCTGTGAGTGAGAGAGAGAGAGAAGCTGTGAGTGAGAGAGAAGGAGAAAGAGAAACTGTGAGTGAGAGAGAGGGAGAAAGAGAAGCTGTGAGCGAGAGAGAGAGAGAGAAGCTGTGAGTGACAGCGAGAGAAAGAGAAGCTGTGAGTGACAGAGAGAGAGAGAAAGAGAAGTTGTGAGTGAGAGAGAGAGAGAAAGAAGCTGTGAGTGAGAGAGAGAGAAAGAGAAGCTGTGTGTGAGAGAGAAAGAGAAGATGTGAGTGAGAGAGAGAGAAAGAGAAGCTGTGAGTGAAAGAGAGATAGAAAGAGAAACTGTGAGTGAGAGAGAGAGAGAGAGAAGCTGTGAGTGAGATTGAGAGAAAGAGAGGCTGTGAGTGAGAGAGAGAGAGAGAAAGAGAAGCTGTGAGTTTGAGAGGGATAGAAAGAGAAGCTGGGAGTAAGAGAGAGAGAGAAGCTGTGAGAGAGAGAAGCTGTGTGTGAGAGAGAGAAAGACACTGTGAGTGATAGTGAGAGGGAGAAAGAGAAGCTGTGAGTGAGAGAGAGAGAGAAAGAGAAGCTGTGAGTGAGAGAGAGAGAAAGAGAAGCTGTGAGTGCGAGAGAGAGAGAGAAAGAGAAGCTGTGAGTGAGAGAGAGAGACAGAGAAAGAGAAGCTGTGAGTGAGAGAGAGAGAAAATAAAGCTGTGTGTGAGAGAGAGAAGCTGTGAGTGAGAGAGAGAGAGAAGCTGTGAGTGAGAGAGAGAGAGAGAAAGAGAAGCTGTGAGTGAGAGAGAGAGAAAAAGAGAAGCTGTGAGTGAGAGAGAGAGAGAAGCTGTGAGTGAGTGAGAGAGAGAAAGAGAAGCTGTGAGTGTGTGTGAGAGAGAAGCTGTGTGTAAGAGAGAGAGAGAAGCTGTGTGAGAGAGAGAGAAGCTGTGTGTGAGAGAGAAAGAGACACTGTGAGTGAGAGTGAGAGAGAGAGAAAGAGAAGCTGTGAGTGAGAGAGAGAGAGAGAAAGACAAGCTGTGAGAGAGAGAGAAGCTGTGAGTGAGAGAGAGAGAAAGAGAAGCTGTGAGTGCAAGAGAGAGGGAGAAAGAGAAGCTGTGAGAGAGAGTGAGAAAGAGAAGGTGTGAGTGAGAGAGACAGAAAGATAAGCTGTGTGTGAGAGAGAGATAGAAAGAGAAGCTGTGAGTGAGTGAGAGAGAGAGAGAGAAGGTGTGAGTGAGAGTGAGAGAAAGAGAAGCTGTGTGAGAGAGAGGGAGCGAGAGAAGCTGTGAGTGAGAGAGAGAGAAAGAGAAGCTGTGAGTGCAAGAGAGAGAGAGAGAAGCTGTGAGTGAGATAGAGAGATAAAGAGAAGTTGTGAGATAGAGAGAGACAGAGAAAGAGAAGCTGTGAGTGAGAGAGAGAGAAAAAAGCTGTGTGTGAGAGAGAGAGAAGCTGTGAGTGAGAGAGAGAGAAAGAGAAGCTGTGAGTGAGAGAGAGTGAGAAAGAGAAGCTGTGAGTGATTGAGAGAGAGAGAAAAAGCTGTGAGTGAGAGAGAGAGAAGCTGTGAGTGAGAGAGAGAGAGAAAGAGAAGCTGTGTGTGTGTGAGAGAGAAAGAGAAGTGGTGAGTGCAAGAGAGAGAGAGAAAGAGAAGCTGTGAGTGAGATAGAGAGATAAAGAGAAGTTGTGAGATAGAGAGAGACAGAGAAAGAGAAGCTGTGAGTGAGAGAGAGACAAAATAAAGCTGTGTGAGAGAGAGAGAAGCTGTGAGTGAGAGAGAGAAAGAGAAACTGTGAGTGAGAGAGAGTGAGAAAGAGAAGCTGTGAGTGAGTGAGAGAGAGAGAAAAAAAGCTGTGAGTGAGAGAGAGAGAGAAGGTGTGAGTGAGAGTGAGAGAGAGAAAGAGAAGCTGTGTGTGTGTGAGAGAGAGAGAGAAGGTGTGAGTGAGAGAGAGAGAGGGAAGCTGTGAGTGAGAGAGAGAGAAAGGAAGAGAAGCTGTGAGTGAGAATGAGAGAAGCTGTGAGAGAGAGAAAGAGGGAGAAAAGAAGCTGTGAGTGAGTGAGAGAGAGAAAGAGAAGCTGTGAGTGAGTGAGAGAGAGAGAAGCTGTGGTTGACAGAGAGAGAAAGAGAAGCTGTGAGTGAGAGAGAGAGAAAGAGAAGCTGTGAGTGAGAGAGAGAAAGAGAAGCTGTGAGTGAAAGAGAGAGAGAAAGAGAAGCTGTGTGTGAGAGAGAGAAATAGAAGCTGTGAGTGAGAGAGAGAGAAAGTGAAGCTGTGTGTGAGAGAGATAGAAAGAGAAGCTGTGAGTGAGAGAGAAAGATAAGCTGTGTGTGTGAGAGAGAGAAGCTGTGAGTGAGAGAGAGAGAAAGAGAAGCTGTGAGTGAGAGAGAGAGAGAAGCTGTGAGTGAGAGAGAAGGAGAAAGAGAAACTGTGAGTGAGAGAGAGGGAGAAAGAGAAGCTGTGAGCGAGAGAGAGAGAGAGAAGCTGTGAGTGACAGCGAGAGAAAGAGAAGCTGTGAGTGACAGAGAGAGAGAGAAAGAGAAGTTGTGAGTGAGAGAGAGAGAGAAAGAAGCTGTGAGTGAGAGAGAGAGAAATAGAAGCTGTGTGAGAGAGAGAAAGAGAAGATGTGAGTGAGAGAGAGAGAAAGAGAAGCTGTGAGTGAAAGAGAGATAGAAAGAGAAACTGTGAGTGAGAGAGAGAGAGAGAAGCTGTGAGTGAGATTGAGAGAAAGAGAGGCTGTGAGTGAGAGAGAGAGAGAGAAAGAGAAGCTGTGAGTTTGAGAGGGATAGAAAGAGAAGCTGGGAGTAAGAGAGAGAGAGAAGCTGTGAGAGAGAGAAGCTGTGTGTGAGAGAGAGAAAGACACTGTGAGTGAGAGTGAGAGGGAGAAAGAGAAGCTGTGAGTGAGAGAGAGAGAGAAAGAGAAGCTGTGAGTGAGAGAGAGAGAAAGAGAAGCTGTGAGTGCGAGAGAGAGAGAGAAAGAGAAGCTGTGAGTGAGAGAGAGAGACAGAGAAAGAGAAGCTGTGAGTGAGAGAGAGAGAAAATAAAGCTGTGTGTGTGAGAGAGAAGCTGTGAGTGAGTGAGAGAGAGAAGCTGTGAGTGAGAGAGAGAGAGAGAAAGAGAAGCTGTGAGTGAGAGAGAGAGAAAAAGAGAAGCTGTGAGTGAGAGAGAGAGAGAAGCTGTGAGTGAGTGAGAGAGAGGAAGAGAAGCTGTGAGTGAGAGAGAGAGAGAGAGAGAAAGGGAAGCTGTGAGTGAGTGAGAGAGAGAGGGAAGCTGTGAGTGACAGAGAGAGAGAGAGAGAAAGAGAAGCTGTGAGTGAGAGAGAGAGATAAAGAGAAGCTGTGAGTTAGAGAGAGAGAGAAAGGGAAGCTGTGAGTGAGTGAGAGAGAGAAGCTGTGAGTGCGAGAGAGAGAGAGAGAAAGAGAAGATGTGAGTGAGAGAGAGAGAAAGAGAAGCTGTGAGTGAGAGAGAGAGAGAAAGAGAAGCTGTGAGTGAGAGAGAGAGAAGCTGTGTGTGAGAGAGAAAGAGACACTGTGAGTGAGAGTGAGAGAGAGAGAAAGAAAAGCTGTGAGTGAGAGAGAGAGAGATAAAGAGAAGCTGTGAGTTAGAGAGACAGAGAAAGAGAAGCTGTGAGTGAGAGAGAGAGAAAAAGAGAAGCTGTGAGTGAGTGAGAGAGAAGCTGTGTGTGTGAGAGAAAGAGACACTGTGAGGGAGAGTGAGAGAGAGAGAAAGAGACGCTGTGAGTGAGAGGGAGAGAGAATGACAAGCTATGAGTGAGAGAGAGAGAGAAGCTGTGAGTGAGAGAGAGAGAGAAAGAGAAGCTCTGAGTGAGATAGAGAGAGAGAAAGAGAAGCTGTGAATGAGAGAGAGAGAGAGAGAAACTGTGGTTGACAGAGAGAGAAAGAGAAGCTGTGAGTGAGAGAGAGAGAAAGAGAAGCTGTGAGTGAGAGAGAGAAAGAGAAGCTGTGAGTGAAAGAGAGAGAGAAAGAGAAGCTGTGTGAGAGAGAGAGAAATAGAAGCTGTGAGTGAGAGAGAGAGAAAGAGAAGCTGTGTGTGAGAGAGATAGAAAGAGAAGCTGTGAGTGAGAGAGAAAGAAAAGCTTTGTGTGTGAGAGAGAGAAGCTGTGAGTGAGAGAGAGAGAAAGAGAAGCTGTGAGTGAGAGAGAGAGAGAAGCTGTGAGTGAGAGAGAGAGGGAGAAAGAGAAACTGTGAGTGAGAGAGAGAGAGAAAGAGAAGCTGTGAGTGAGAGAAAGAAAAGCTGTGTGTGTGTGAGAGAGAAGCTGTGAGTGAGAGAGAGAGAAAGAGAAGCTGTGAGTGAGAGAGAGAGAGAAGCTGTGAGTGAGAGAGAGGGGGAGAAAGAGAAACTGTGAGTGAGAGAGAGAGAGAAAGAGAAGCTGTGAGCGAGAGAGAGAGAGAGAGAAGCTGTGAGTGACAGAGAGAGAAAGAGAAGCTGTGAGTGACAGAGAGAGAGAGAAAGAGAAGTTGTGAGTGAGAGAGAGAGAGAAAGAAGCTGTGAGTGAGAGAGAGAGAAAGAGAAGCTGTGTGAGAGAGAGAAAGAGATGATGTGAGTGAGAGAGAGAGAAAGAGAAGCTGTGAGTGAAAGAGAGATAGAAAGAGAAACTGTGAGTGAGAGAGAGAGAGAAGCTGTGAGTGAGAGAGAGAGAGAGAAAGAGAAGCTGTGAGTTTGAGAGGGATAGAAAGAGAAGCTGGGAGTAAGAGAGAGAGAGAAGCTGTGAGAGAGAGAAGCTGTGTGTGTGAGAGAGAAAGACACTGTGAGTGAGAGTGAGAAGGAGAAAGAGAAGCTGTGAGTGAGAGAGAGAGAGAAAGAGAAGCTGTGAGTGAGAGAGAGAGAAAGAGAAGCTGTGAGTGCGAGAGAGAGAGAGAAAGAGAAGCTGTGAGTGAGAGAGAGAGAGAAGGTGTGAGTGAGAGTGAGAGAGAGAAAGAGAAGCTGTGTGTGTGAGAGAGAGAGAAAGAGAAGGTGTGAGTGAGAGAGAGAGAGAAAGGGAAGCTGTGAGTGAGAGAGAGAGAAAGAAAGAGAAGCTGTGAGTGAGAATGAGAGAAGCTGTGAGAGAGAGAAAGAGGGAGAAAAAGAAGCTGTGCGTGAGTGAGAGAGAGAAAGATAAGCTGTGAGTGAGAGAGTGAGAGAGAGAAGCTGTGGTTGACAGAGAGAGAAAGAGAAGCTGTGAGAGAGAGAGAGTGAGAAAGAGAAGCTGTGAGTGAGTGAGAGAGAGAGAGAAAAAGCTGTGAGTGAGAGAGAGAGAGAAGGTGTGAGTGAGAGTGAGAGAGAGAAAGAGAAGCTGTGAGTGAGAGAGAGAGAAAGAGAAGCTGTGTGTGAGAGAGAGAGAAAGAGAAGCTGTGAGTGAGTGAGAGAGAGAGAGAAGCTGTGAGTGAGAGTGAGAGAAAGAGAAGCTGTGAGTGAGAGAGGGAGCGAGAGAAAGAGAAGCTGTGAGTGTGAGAGAGAGAAGCTGTGAGTAAGAGAGAAGCTGTGAGTGAGAGAGAGAAGCTGTGTGTGAGAGAGAAAGAGACACTGAGTGAGAGTGAGAGAGAGAGAGAGAAAGAGAAGCTGTGAGTGAGTGTGTGTGTGTGAGAGAGAAAGACAAGCTGTGAGTGAGAGAGAGGGAGAGAAGCTGTGAGTGAGAGAGAGAGAGAGAAAGAGAAGCTGTGAGTGAGATAGATAGAGAGAAAGAAAATCTGTGAGTGAGAGAGATAGAGAGAAGCTGTGAGTGAGTGACAGAGGGAGAGAAGCTGTGAGTGAGAGAGAGAAAGAGAAGCTGTGAGTGCGAGAGAGAGAGAAAGAGAAGCTGTGAGTGAGATAGAGAGATAAAGAGAAGCTGTGAGTTAGACACAGTGAAAGAGAAGCTGTGAGTGAGAGAGAGAGAAAATAAAGCTGTGCGAGAGAGAGAAGCTGTGAGTGAGAGAGAGAGAAAGAGAAGCTGTGAGTGAGTGAGAGAGAGAGAGAAAGAGAAGGTGTGAGTGAGAGAGAGAGAGAGAAGCTGTGAGTGAGTGAGAGAGAGAAAGAGAAGCTGTGAGTGAGAGAGAGAGAGAGAAAGGGAAGCTGTGAGTGAGTGAGAGAGAGAGAAGCTGTGAGTGACAGAGAGAGAGAAAGAGAAGCTGTGAGTGAGAGAGAGAGATAAAGAGAAGCTGTGAGTTAGAGAGAGAGAGAAAGGGAAGCTGTGAGTGAGTGAGAGAGAGAGAAGCTGTGAGTGAGAGAGAGAGAGAAAGAGAAGATGTGAGTGAGAGAGAGAGAGAAAGAGAAGCTGTGAGTGTGTGAGAGAGAGAAAGAGAAGCTGTGAGTGAGAGAGAGAGATAAAGAGAAGCTGTGAGTTAGAGAGACAGAGAAAGAGAAGCTGTGAGTGAGAGAGAAAGAGAAGCTGTGAGTGAGAGAGAGAGAAAGGGAAGCTGTGAGTGAGAGAGAGAGAAAGAAAGAGAAGCTGTGAGTGAGAGAGAGAGAAGCTGTGAGTGAGAGAGAGAGGGAGAAAGAGAAGCTGTGAGTGAGTGAGAGAGAGAAAGATAAGCTGTGAATCAGAGAGAGAGAGAAGCTGTGAGTGACAGAGAGAGAGAGAAAGAGTAGCTGTGAGTGAGAGAGAGAAAGAGAAGCTTTGAGTGAGAGAGAGAGAGAAAGAGAAGCTGTGAGAGAGAGTGAGAAAGAGAAGCTGTGAGTGAGAGAGAGAGAAAGATAAGCTGTGTGAGAGAGAGAGATAGAAAGAGAAACTGTGAGTGAGTGAGAGAGAGAGAGAAGCTGTGAGTGAGAGTGAGAGAAAGAGAAGCTGTGAGAGAGAGAGGAAGCGAGAGAAAGAGAAGCTGTGAGTGTGTGAGAGAGAGAAGCTCTGTGTAAGAGAGAGAGAGAAGCTGTGTGAGAGAGAGAGAAGCTGTGTGTGAGAGAGAAAGAGACACTGTGAGTGAGAGTGAGAGAGAGAGAAAGAGAAGCTGTGAGTGAGAGAGAGATAGAGAAAGACAAGCTGTGAGAGAGAGAGAGAAGCTGTGAGTGAGAGAGAGAGAAAGAGAAGCTGTGAGTGCAAGAGAGAGAGAGAAAGAGAAGCTGTGAGAGAGAGTGAGAAAGAGAAGCTGTGAGTGAGAGAGACAGAAAGATAAGCTGTGTGTAAGAGAGAGATAGAAAGAGAAGCTGTGAGTGAGTGAGAGAGAGAGAGAGAAGCTGTGAGTGAGAGTGAGAGAAAGAGAAGCTGTGTGAGAGAGAGGGAGCGAGAGAAGCTGTGAGTGAGAGAGAGAGAAAGAGAAGCTGTGAGTGCAAGAGAGAGAGAGAGAGAAGCTGTGAGTGAGATAGAGAGATAAAGAGAAGTTGTGAGATAGAGAGAGACAGAGAAAGAGAAGCTGTGAGTGAGAGAGAGAGAGAAAAGCTGTGAGAGAGAGAGAGAAGCTGTGAGTGAGAGAGAGAGAAAGAGAAGCTGTGAGTGAGAGAGAGTGAGAAAGAGAAGCTGTGAGTGAGTGAGAGAGAGAGAAAAAGCTGTGAGTGAGAGAGAGAGAGAAGCTGTGAGTGAGAGAGAGAGAGAAAGAGAAGCTGTGTGTATGAGAGAGAGAAAGAGAAGTGGTGAGTGCAAGAGAGAGAGAGAAAGAGAAGCTGTGAGTGAGATAGAGAGATAAAGAGAAGTTGTGAGATAGAGAGAGACAGAGAAAGAGAAGCTGTGAGTGAGAGAGAGAGAAAATAAAGCTGTGAGAGAGAGAGAGAAGCTGTGAGTGAGAGAGAGAAAGAGAAACTGTGAGTGAGAGAGAGTGAGAAAGAGAAGCTGTGAGTGAGTGAGAGAGAGAGAGAAAAAGCTGTGAGTGAGAGAGAGAGAAGGTGTGAGTGAGAGTGAGAGAGAGAAAGAAAAGCTGTGTGTGTGAGAGAGAGAGAGAGAGAAGGTGTGAGTGAGAGAGAGAGAGGGAAGCTGTGAGTGAGAGAGAGAGAAAGAAAGAGAAGCTGTGAGTGAGAATGAGAGAAGCTGTGAGAGAGAGAAAGAGGGAGAAAAAGAAGCTGTGAGTGAGTGAGAGAGAGAAAGAGAAGCTGTGAGTGAGTGAGAGAGAGAGAAGCTGTGGTTGACAGAGAGAGAAAGAGAAGCTGTGAGTGAGAGAGAGAAAGAGAAGCTGTGAGTGAAAGAGAGAGAGAAAGAGAAGCTGTGTGTGTGAGAGAGAAATAGAAGCTGTGAGTGAGAGAGAGAGAAAGTGAAGCTGTGTGTGAGAGAGATAGAAAGAGAAGCTGTGAGTGAGAGAGAAAGATAAGCTGTGTGTGAGAGAGAGAGAAGCTGTGAGTGAGAGAGAGAGAAAGAGAAGCTGTGAGTGAGAGAGAGAGAGAAGCTGTGAGTGAGAGAGAAGGAGAAAGAGAAACTGTGAGTGAGTGAGAGGGAGAAAGAGAAGCTGTGAGCGAGAGAGAGAGAGAGAAGGTGTGAGTGACAGCGAGAGAAAGAGAAGCTGTGAGTGACAGAGAGAGAGAGAAAGAGAAGTTGTGAGTGAGAGAGAGAGAGAAAGAAGCTGTGAGTGAGAGAGAGAGAAAGAGAAGCTGTGTGAGAGAGAGAAAGAGAAGATGTGAGTGAGAGAGAGAGAAAGAGAAGCTGTGAGTGAAAGAGAGATAGAAAGAGAAACTGTGAGTGAGAGAGAGAGAGAAGCTGTGAGTGAGATTGAGAGAAAGAGAGGCTGTGAGTGAGAGAGAGAGAAAGAGAAGCTGTGAGTTTGAGAGGGATAGAAAGAGAAGCTGGGAGTAAGAGAGAGAGAGAAGCTGTGAGAGAGAGAAGCTGTGTGTGAGAGAGAGAAAGACACTGTGAGTGAGAGTGAGAGGGAGAAAGAGAAGCTGTGAGTGAGAGAGAGAGAAAGAGAAGCTGTGAGTGAGAGAGAGAGAAAGAGAAGCTGTGAGTGCGAGAGAGAGAGAGAGAAAGAGAAGCTGTGAGTGAGAGAGAGAGACAGAGAAAGAGAAGCTGTGAGTGAGAGAGAGAGAAAATAAAGCTGTGTGTGAGAGAGAGAAGCTGTGAGTGAGAGAGAGAGAAAAGGTGTGAGTGAGAGAGAGAGAGAGAAAGAGAAGCTGTGAGTGAGAGAGAGAGAAAAAGAGAAGCTGTGAGTGAGAGAGAGAGAGAGAGAAAGGGAAGCTGTGAGTGAGTGAGAGAGAGAGGGAAGCTGTGAGTGACAGAGAGAGAGAGAGAAAGAGAAGCTGTGAGTGAGAGAGAGAGAAAATAAAGCTGTGTGAGAGAAAGAGAAGCTGTGAGTGAGTGAGAGAGAGAGAAAAAAAGCTGTGAGTGAGAGAGAGAGAGAAGGTGTGAGTGAGAGTGAGAGAGAGAAAGAAAAGCTGTGTGTGAGAGAGAGAGAGAGAGAGAAGGTGTGAGTGAGAGAGAGAGAGGGAAGCTGTGAGTGAGAGAGAGAGAAAGAAAGAGAAGCTGTGAGTGAGAATGAGAGAAGCTGTGAGAGAGAGAAAGAGGGAGAAAAAGAAGCTGTGAGTGAGTGAGAGAGAGAAAGAGAAGCTGTGAGTGAGTGAGAGAGAGAGAAGCTGTGGTTGACAGAGAGAGAAAGAGAAGCTGTGAGTGAGAGAGAGAGAAAGAGAAGCTGTGAGTGAGAGAGAGAAAGAGAAGCTGTGAGTGAAAGAGAGAGAGAAAGAGAAGCTGTGTGTGAGAGAGAGAAATAGAAGCTGTGAGTGAGAGAGAGAGAAAGTGAAGCTGTGTGTGAGAGAGATAGAAAGAGAAGCTGTGAGTGAGAGAGAAAGATAAGCTGTGTGTGAGAGAGAGAGAAGCTGTGAGTGAGAGAGAGAGAAAGAGAAGCTGTGAGTGAGAGAGAGAGAGAAGCTGTGAGTGAGAGAGAAGGAGAAAGAGAAACTGTGAGTGAGAGAGAGGGAGAAAGAGAAGCTGTGAGCGAGAGAGAGAGAGAGAAGCTGTGAGTGACAGCAAGAGAAAGAGAAGCTGTGAGTGACAGAGAGAGAGAGAAAGAGAAGTTGTGAGTGAGAGAGAGAGAGAAAGAAGCTGTGAGTGAGAGAGAGAGAAAGAGAAGCTGTGTGAGAGAGAGAAAGAGAAGATGTGAGTGAGAGAGAGAGAAAGAGAAGCTGTGAGTGAAAGAGAGATAGAAAGAGAAACTGTGAGTGAGAGAGAGAGAGAGAAGCTGTGAGTGAGATTGAGAGAAAGAGAGGCTGTGAGTGAGAGAGAGAGAAAGAGAAGCTGTGAGTTTGAGAGGGATAGAAAGAGAAGCTGGGAGTAAGAGAGAGAGAGAAGCTGTGAGAGAGAGAAGCTGTGTGTGTGAGAGAGAAAGACACTGTGAGTGAGAGTGAGAGGGAGAAAGAGAAGCTGTGAGTGAGAGAGAGAGAAAGAGAAGCTGTGAGTGAGAGAGAGAGAAAGAGAAGCTGTGAGTGCGAGAGAGAGAGAGAAAGAGAAGCTGTGAGTGAGAGAGAGACAGAGAAAGAGAAGCTGTGAGTGAGAGAGAGAGAAAATAAAGCTGTGTGTGAGAGAGAGAAGCTGTGAGTGAGAGAGAGAGAAAAGCTGTGAGTGAGAGAGAGAGAGAAAGAGAAGCTGTGAGTGAGAGAGAGAGAAAAAGAGAAGCTGTGAGTGAGAGAGAGAGAGAAGCTGTGAGTGAGTGAGAGAGAGGAAGAGAAGCTGTGAGTGAGAGAGAGAGAGAGAGAGAAAGGGAAGCTGTGAGTGAGTGAGAGAGAGAGGGAAGCTGTGAGTGACAGAGAGAGAGAGAGAAAGAGAAGCTGTGAGTGAGAGAGAGAGATAAAGAGAAGCTGTGAGTTAGAGAGAGAGAGAAAGGGAAGCTGTGAGTGAGTGAGAGAGAGAAGCTGTGAGTGCGAGAGAGAGAGAGAGAAAGAGAAGATGTGAGTGAGAGAGAGAGAAAGAGAAGCTGTGAGTGAGAGAGAGAGAAAGAGAAGCTGTGAGTGAGAGAGAGAGAAGCTGTGTGTGAGAGAGAAAGAGACACTGTGAGTGAGAGTGAGAGAGAGAGAAAGAGAAGCTGTGAGTTAGAGAGACAGAGAAAGAGAAGCTGTGAGTGAGAGAGAGAGAGAGAAGCTGTGAGTGAGAGAGAAGGAGAAAGAGAAACTGTGAGTGAGAGAGAGGGAGAAAGAGAAGCTGTGAGCGAGAGAGAGAGAGAGAGAAGCTGTGAGTGACAGCGAGAGAAAGAGAAGCTGTGAGTGACAGAGAGAGAGAGAAAGAGAAGTTGTGAGTGAGAGAGAGAGAGAAAGAAGCTGTGAGTGAGAGAGAGAGAAAGAGAAGCTGTGTGAGAGAGAGAAAGAGAAGATGTGAGTGAGAGAGAGAGAGAAGCTGTGAGTGAGAGAGAAGGAGAAAGAGAAACTGTGAGTGAGAGAGAGAGAGAGAAGCTGTGAGTGAGATTGAGAGAAAGAGAGGCTGTGAGTGAGAGAGAGAGAAAGAGAAGCTGTGAGTTTGAGAGGGATAGAAAGAGAAGCTGGGAGTAAGAGAGAGAGAGAAGCTGTGAGAGAGAGAAGCTGTGTGTGAGAGAGAGAAAGACACTGTGAGTGAGTGAGAGGGAGAAAGAGAAGCTGTGAGTGAGAGAGAGAGAAAGAGAAGCTGTGAGTGAGAGAGAGAGAAAGAGAAGCTGTGAGTGCGAGAGAGAGAGAGAAAGAGAAGCTGTGAGAGAGAGAGAGACAGAGAAAGAGAAGCTGTGAGTGAGAGAGAGAGAAAATAAAGCTGTGTGTGAGAGAGAGAAGCTGTGAGTGAGAGAGAGAGAAAAGCTGTGAGTGAGAGAGAGAGAGAAAGAGAAGCTGTGAGTGAGAGAGAGAGAAAAAGAGAAGCTGTGAGTGAGAGAGAGAGAGAAGCTGTGAGTGAGTGAGAGAGAGGAAGAGAAGCTGTGAGTGAGAGAGAGAGAGAGAGAGAAAGGGAAGCTGTGAGTGAGTGAGAGAGAGAGGGAAGCTGTGAGTGACAGAGAGAGAGAGAGAAAGAGAAGCTGTGAGTGAGAGAGAGAGATAAAGAGAAGCTGTGAGTTAGAGAGAGAGAAAGGGAAGCTGTGAGTGAGTGAGAGAGAGAAGCTCTGAGTGCGAGAGAGAGAGAGAGAAAGAGAAGATGTGAGTGAGAGAGAGAGAAAGAGAAGCTGTGAGTGAGAGAGAGAGAAAGAGAAGCTGTGAGTGAGAGAGAGAGAAGCTGTGTGTGAGAGAGAAAGAGACACTGTGAGTGAGAGTGAGAGAGAGAGAAAGAAAAGCTGTGAGTGAGAGAGAGAGAGATAAAGAGAAGCTGTGAGTTAGAGAGACAGAGAAAGAGAAGCTGTGAGTGAGAGAGAGAGAGAAGCTGTGAGTGAGAGAGAAGGAGAAAGAGAAACTGTGAGTGAGAGAGAGGGAGAAAGAGAAGCTGTGAGCGAGAGAGAGAGAGAGAGAAGCTGTGAGTGACAGCGAGAGAAAGAGAAGCTGTGAGTGACAGAGAGAGAGAGAAAGAGAAGTTGTGAGTGAGAGAGAGAGAGAAAGAAGCTGTAAGTGAGAGAGAGAGAAAGAGAAGCTGTGTGTGAGAGAGAAAGAGAAGATGTGAGTGAGAGAGAGAGAAAGAGAAGCTGTGAGTGAAAGAGAGATAGAAAGAGAAACTGTGAGTGAGAGAGAGAGAGAGAAGCTGTGAGTGAGATTGAGAGAAAGAGAGGCTGTGAGTGAGAGAGAGAGAAAGAGAAGCTGTGAGTTTGAGAGGGATAGAAAGAGAAGCTGGGAGTAAGAGAGAGAGAGAAGCTGTGAGAGAGAGAAGCTGTGTGTGAGAGAGAGAAAGACACTGTGAGTGAGAGTGAGAGGGAGAAAGAGAAGCTGTGAGTGAGAGAGAGAGAAAGAGAAGCTGTAAGTGAGAGAGAGAGAAAGAGAAGCTGTGAGTGCGAGAGAAAGAGAGAGAAAGAGAAGCTGTGAGTGAGAGAGAGAGACAGAGAAAGAGAAGTTGTGAGTGAGAGAGAGAGAAAATAAAGCTGTGTGTGAGAGAGAGAAGCTGTGAGTGAGAGAGAGAGAAAAGCTGTGAGTGAGAGAGAGAGAGAGAAAGAGAAGCTGTGAGTGAGAGAGAGAGAAAAAGAGAAGCTGTGAGTGAGAGAGAGTGAGAAGCTGTGAGTGAGTGAGAGAGAGGAAGAGAAGCTGTGAGTGAGAGAGAGAGAGAGAGAAAGGGAAGCTGTGAGTGAGTGAGAGAGAGAGGGAAGCTGTGAGTGACAGAGAGAGAGAGAGAAAGAGAAGCTGTGAGTGAGAGAGAGAGATAAAGAGAAGCTGTGAGTTAGAGAGAGAGAGAAAGGGAAGCTGTGAGTGAGTGAGAGAGAGAAGCTGTGAGTGCGAGAGAGAGAGAGAGAAAGAGAAGATGTGAGTGAGAGAGAGAGAAAGAGAAGCTGTGAGTGAGAGAGAGAGAAAGAGAAGCTGTGAGTGAGAGAGAGAGAAGCTGTGTGTGAGAGAGAAAGAGACACTGTGAGTGAGAGTGAGAGAGAGAGAAAGAAAAGCTGTGAGTGAGAGAGAGAGATAAAGAGAAGCTGTGAGTTAGAGAGACAGAGAAAGAGAAGCTGTGAGTGAGAGAGAGAGAGAAAGAGAAGCTGTGAGTGAGAGAGAGAGAAGCTGTGTGTGTGAGAGAAAGAGACACTGTGAGGGAGAGTGAGAGAGAGAGAAAGAGACGCTGTGAGTGAGAGGGAGAGAGAAAGACAAGCTATGAGAGAGAGAGAGAGAGAGAAGCTGTGAGTGAGAGAGAGAGAGAAAGAGAAGCTCTGAGTGAGATAGAGAGAGAGAAAGAGAAGTTGTGAATGAGAGAGAGAGAGAGAAACTGTGGTTGACAGAGAGAGAAAGAGAAGCTGTGAGTGAGAGAGAGAGAAAGAGAAGCTGTGAGTGAGAGAGAGAAAGAGAAGCTGTGAGTGAAAGAGAGAGAGAAAGAGAAGCTGTGTGAGAGAGAGAAATAGAAGCTGTGAGTGAGAGAGAGAGAAAGAGAAGCTGTGTGTGAGAGAGATAGAAAGAGAAGCTGTGAGTGAGAGAGAAAGAAAAGCTGTGTGTGTGAGAGAGAGAAGCTGTGAGTGAGAGAGAGAGAAAGAGAAGCTGTGAGTGAGAGAGAGAGAGAAGCTGTGAGTGAGAGAGAGAGGGAGAAAGAGAAACTGTGAGTGAGAGAGAGAGAGAAAGAGAAGCTGTGAGTGAGAGAGAAAGAAAAGCTGTGTGTGAGAGAGAGAGAAGCTGTGAGTGAGAGAGAGAGAAAGAGAAGCTGTGAGTGAGAGAGAGAGAGAAGCTGTGAGTGAGAGAGAGAGGGAGAAAGAGAAACTGTGAGTGAGAGAGAGAGAGAAAGAGAAGCTGTGAGCGAGAGAGAGAGAAGCTGTGAGTGACAGAGAGAGAAAGAGAAGCTGTGAGTGACAGAGAGAGAGAGAAAGAGAAGTTGTGAGTGAGAGAGAGAGAGAAAGAAGCTGTGAGTGAGAGAGAGAGAAAGAGAAGCTGTGTGAGAGAGAGAAAGAGAAGATGTGAGTGAGAGAGAGAGAAAGAGAAGCTGTGAGTGAAAGAGAGATAGAAAGAGAAACTGTGAGTGAGAGAGAGAGAGAGAAGCTGTGAGTGAGATTGAGAGAAAGAGAGGCTGTGAGTGAGAGAGAGAGAGAGAAAGAGAAGCTGTGAGTTTGAGAGGGATAGAAAGAGAAGCTGGGAGTAAGAGAGAGAGAGAAGCTGTGAGAGAGAGAAGCTGTGTGTGAGAGAGAGAAAGAGAAGCTGTGAGTGAGAGAGAGAGAGAAAGAGAAGCTGTGAGTGAGAGAGAGAGAAAGAGAAGCTGTGAGTGCGAGAGAGAGAGAGAGAAAGAGAAGCTGTGAGTGAGAGAGAGACAGAGAAAGAGAAGCTGTGAGTGAGAGAGAGAAAAAATAAAGCTGTGTGTGTGAGAGAGAAGCTGTGAGTGAGAGAGAGAGAGAAGCTGTGAGTGAGAGAGAGAGAGAGAAAGAGAAGCTGTGAGTGAGAGAGAGAGAAAAAGAGAAGCTGTGAGTGAGTGAGAGAGAGAGAGAAAAAGCTGTGAGTGAGAGAGAGAGAGAAGGTGTGAGTGAGAGTGAGAGAGAGAAAGAGAAGCTGTGTGTGTGAGAGAGAGAGAAAGAGAAGGTGTGAGTGAGAGAGAGAGATAAAGAGAAGCTGTGAGTTAGAGAGAGAGAGAAAGGGAAGCTGTGAGTGAGTGAGAGAGAGAAGCTGTGAGTGCGAGAGAGAGAGAGAGAAAGAGAAGATGTGAGTGAGAGAGAGAGAAAGAGAAGCTGTGAGTGAGAGAGAGAGAGAAAGAGAAGCTGTGAGTGAGAGAGAGAGAAGCTGTGTGTGAGAGAGAAAGAGACACTGTGAGTGAGAGTGAGAGAGAGAGAAAGAAAAGCTGTGAGTGAGAGAGAGAGAGATAAAGAGAAGCTGTGAGTTAGAGAGACAGAGAAAGAGAAGCTGTGAGTGAGAGAGAGAGAGAAAGAGAAGCTGTGAGTGAGAGAGAGAGAAGCTGTGTGTGTGAGAGAAAGAGACACTGTGAGGGAGAGTGAGAGAGAGAGAAAGAGTCGCTGTGAGTGAGAGGGAGAGAGAAAGACAAGCTATGAGTGAGAGAGAGAGAGAGAAGCTGTGAGTGAGAGAGAGAGAGAAAGAGAAGCTCTGAGTGAGATAGAGAGAGAGAAAGAGAAGCTGTGAATGAGAGAGAGAGAGAGAGAAACTGTGGTTGACAGAGAGAGAAAGAGAAGCTGTGAGTGAGAGAGAGAGAAAGAGAAGCTGTGAGTGAGAGAGAGAAAGAGAAGCTGTGAGTGAAAGAGAGAGAGAAAGAGAAGCTGTGTGAGAGAGAGAGAAATAGAAGCTGTGAGTGAGAGAGAAAGAAAAGCTGTGTGTGTGAGAGAGAGAAGCTGTGAGTGAGAGAGAGAGAAAGAGAAGCTGTGAGTGAGAGAGAGAGAGAAGCTGTGAGTGAGAGAGAGAGAGAAAGAGAAACTGTGAGTGAGAGAGAGAGAGAAAGAGAAGCTGTGAGCGAGAGAGAGAGAGAAGCTGTGAGTGACAGAGAGAGAAAGAAAAGCTGTGAGTGACAGAGAGAGAGAGAAAGAGAAGTTGTGAGTGAGAGAGAGAGTGAAAGAAGCTGTGAGTGAGAGAGAGAGAAAGAGAAGCTGTGTGTGAGAGAGAAAGAGAAGATGTGAGTGAGAGAGAGAGAAAGAAAGAGAAGCTGTGAGTGAAAGAGAGATAGAAAGAGAAACTGTGAGTGAGAGAGAGAGAGAGAGGCTGTGAGTGAGAGAGAGAGAGAGAAAGAGAAGCTGTGAGTTTGAGAGAGACAGAAAGAGAAGCTGGGAGTAAGAGAGAGAGAGAGAAGCTGTGAGAGAGAGAAGCTGTGTGTGAGAGAGAGAAAGACACTGTGAGTGAGAGTGAGAGGGAGAAAGAGAAGCTGTGAGTGAGAGAGAGAGAGAAAGAGAAGCTGTGAGTGCGAGAGAGAGAGAGAGAAAGAGAAGCTGTGAGTGTGAGAGAGAGACAGAGAAAGAGAAGCTGTGAGTGAGAGAGAGAGAGAAAGAGAAGCTGTGAGTGAGAGAGAGAGAAGCTGTGTGTGTGAGAGAAAGAGACACTGTGAGGGAGAGTGAGAGAGAGAGAAAGAGACACTGTGAGTGAGAGGGAGAGAGATAGACAAGCTATGAGTGAGAGAGAGAGAGAGAAGCTGTGAGTGAGAGAGAGAGAGAAAGAGAAGCTCTGAGTGAGATTGAGAGAGAGAAAGAGAAGCTGTGAATGAGAGAGAGAGAGAGAGAAACTGTGGTTGACAGAGAGAGAAAGAGAAGCTGTGAGTGAGAGAGAGAGAAAGAGAAGCTGTGAGTGAGAGAGAGAAAGAGAAGCTGTGAGTGAAAGAGAGAGAGAAAGAGAAGCTGTGTGAGAGAGAGAGAAATAGAAGCTGTGAGTGAGAGAGAGAGAAAGAGAAGCTGTGAGTGAGAGAGAAAGAAAAGCTGTGTGTGAGAGAGAGAGAAGCTGTGAGTGAGAGAGAGAGAAAGAGAAGCTGTGAGTGAGAGAGAGAGAGAAGCTGTGAGTGAGAGAGAGAGGGAGAAAGAGAAACTGTGAGTGAGAGAGAGAGAGAAAGAGAAGCTGTGAGCGAGAGAGAGAGAGAGAAGCTGTGAGTGACAGAGAGAGAAAGAGAAGCTGTGAGTGACAGAGAGAGAGAGAAAGAGAAGTTGTGAGTGAGAGAGAGAGAAAAAAAGCTGTGAGTGAAAGAGAGACAGAAAGAGAAACTGTGAGTGAGAGAGAGAGAGAAAGTGAAGCTGTGAGTGAGATTGAGAGAAAGAGAGGCTGTGAGTGAGAGAGAGAGAGAGAAAGAGAAGTTGTGAGTGAGAATGAGAGAAGCTGTGAGAGAGAGAAAGAGGGAGAAAAAGAAGCTGTGCGTGAGTGAGAGAGAGAAAGATAAGCTGTGAGTGAGAGAGTGAGAGAGAGAAGCTGTGGTTGACAGAGAGAGAAAGAGAAGCTGTGAGAGAGAGAGAGTGAGAAAGAGAAGCTGTGAGTGAGTGAGAGAGAGAGAGAAAAAGCTGTGAGTGAGAGAGAGAGCGAGAAGCTGTGAGTGAGAGTGAGAGAAAGAGAAGCTGTGAGTGAGAGAGGGAGCGAGAGAAAGAGAAGCTGTGAGTGTGAGAGAGAGAGAAGCTGTGAGTAAGAGAGAGAAGCTGTGAGTGAGAGAGAGAAGCTGTGTGTGAGAGAGAAAGAGACACTGTGAGTGAGAGTGAGAGAGAGAGAGAGAGAAAGAGAAGCTGTGAGTGAGTGTGTGTGTGAGAGAGAGAAAGACAAGCTGTGAGTGAGAGAGAGGGAGAGAAGCTGTGAGTGAGAGAGAGAGAGAGAAAGAGAAGCTGTGAGTGAGATAGATAGAGAGAAAGAAAAGCTGTGAGTGAGAGAGATAGAGAGAAGCTGTGAGTGAGTGACAGAGAGAGAGAAGCTGTGAGTGAGAGAGAGACAAAGAGAAGCTGTGAGTGAAAGAGAGATAGAAAAAGAAACTGTGAGTGAGAGAGAGAGAGAGAAGCGGTGAGTGAGTGTGAGAGAAAGAGAGGCTGTGTGTGTGAGAGAGAGAGAGAGAAAGAGAAGCTGTGAGTTTGAGAGAGATAGAATGCGAACCTGGGAGTAAGAGAGAGAGAGAGAAGCTGTGAGTGAGAGAGAGAGAAGCTGTGTGTGTGAGAGAAAAAGACACTGTGAGTGAGAGAGAGAGAGAGAGAAAGAGTAGCTGTGAGTGAGAGAGAGAGAGAGAAGGAGAAGCTGTGAGTGAGAGACAGAGAAAGAGAAGCTGTGAGTGAGTTGGAGAGAGAAGCTGTGAGTGAGTGTGAGAGAGAGAGAAGCTGTGAGTGTGAGAGAGAGAGAAGCTGTGAGTGCGAGAGAGAGAGAGAGAAAGAGAAGCTGTGAGTGAGATAGAGAGATAAAGAGAAGGTGTGAGTTAGACAGACAGAGAAAGAGAAGCTGTGAGTGAGAGAGAGAAAAAATAAAGCTGTGCGAGATTGAGAAGCTGTGAGTGAGAGAGAGAATGAAAGAGAAGCTGTGAGTGAGTGAGAGAGAGAGAAAAAGAGAAGCTGTGAGTGAGTGAGAGAGAGAGAAGCTGTGAGTGATTGAGAGAGAGAAAGAGAAGCTGTGAGTGAGAGAGAGAGAGAGAAAGGGAAGCTGTGAGTGAGTGAGTGAGAGAGAGAAGCTGTGAGTGAGAGAGAGAGAGAGAAAGAGAAGATGTGAGTGAGAGAGAGAGAGAAAGAGAAACTGTGAGTGTGAGAGAGAGAGGAAGAGAAGCTGTGAGTGAGAGAGAGAGATAAAGAGAAGCTGTGAGTTAGAGAGACAGAGAAAGAGAAGCTGTGAGTGACACAGAAAGAGAAAGAGAAGCTGTGAGTGAGAGAGAGAGAAGCTGTGTGTGAGAGAGAAAGAGACACTGTGAGTGAGAGTGAGAGAGAGAGAAAGAGAAGCTGAGTGAGAGAGAGAGAGAGACAAGCTGTGAGTGAGAGAGAGAAAGAAGCTGTGAGTGAGAGAGAGATAAAGAGAAGCTGTGAGTGCAAGAGAGAGAGAGAAAGAGAAGCTGTTAGTGAGATAGAGAGATAAAGAGAAGTTGTGAGATAGAGAGAGACAGTGAAATAGAAGCTGTGAGTGCAAGAGAGAGAGAGAAAGAGAAGCTGTGAGTGAGAGAGATAGAAAGAGAAGCTGTGAGTGAGTGAGAGAGAGAGAGAAGCTGTGAGTGAGAGTGAGAGAAAGAGAAGCTGTGAGAGAGAGAGGGAGCGAGAGAAAGAGAAGCTGTGAGTGTGAGAGAGAGAGAAGCTGTGAGTAAGAGAGAGAAGCTGTGAGTGAGAGAGAGAAGCTGTGTGAGAGAGAGAAAGAGACACTGTGAGTGAGAGTGAGAGAGAGAGAAAGAAAGAGAAGCTGTGAGTGAGTGTGTGTGTGAGAGAGAGAAAGACAAGCTGTGAGTGAGACAGAGGGAGAGAAGCTGTGAGTGAGAGAGAGAGAGAGAGTGAGAAGCTGTGAGTGAGATAGATAGAGAGAAAGAAAATCTGTGAGTGAGAGAGATAGAGAGAAGCTGTGAGTGAGTGACAGAGAGAGAGAAGCTGTGAGTGAGAGAGAGACAAAGAGAAGCTGTGAGTGAAAGAGAGTTAGAAAAAGAAACTGTGAGTGAGAGAGAGAGAGAGAGAAGCGGTGAGTGAGTGTGAGAGAAAGAGAGGCTGTGTGAGAGAGAGAGAGAGAGAGAAAGAGAAGCTGTGAGTTTGAGAGAGATAGAAAGAGAACCTGGGAGTAAGAGAGAGAGAGAGAAGCTGTGAGTGAGAGAGAGAGAAGCTGTGTGTGTGAGAGAAAAAGACACTGTGAGTGAGAGAGAGAGAGAGAGAAAGAGTATCTGTGAGTGAGAGAGAGAGAGAAAGAGTATCTGTGAGTGAGAGAGAGAGAAAGAGAAGCTGTGAGTGAGAGAGAGAGAGAAGCTGTGAGTGAGAGAGAGAAAGAGAAGCTGTGAGTGCGAGAGAGAGAGAGAGAAAGAGAAGCTTTGAGTGAGATAGAGAGATAAAGAGAAGCTATGAGTTAGACAGACAGAGAAAGAGAAGCTGTGAGTGAGAGAGAGAGAAAATAAAGCTGTGCGAGAGAGAGAAGCTGTGAGTGAGAGAGAGAGAAAGAGAAGCTGTGAGTGAGTGAGAGAGAGAGAAAAAGAGAAGCTGTGAGTGAGAGAGAGAGAGAAGCTGTGAGTGAGTGAGAGAGAGAAAGAGAAGCTGTGAATGACAGAGAGAGAGAAAGAGAAGCTGTGAGTGAGTGAGAGAGAGAGAAAAAGAGAAGCTGTGAGTGAGAGAGAGAGAGAAAGAGAAGCTGTGAGTTAGAGAGAGAGAGAGAAAGAGAAGATGTGAGTGAGAGAGAGAGAGAAAGAGAAGCTGTGAGTGTGTGAGAGAGAGAAAGAGAAGCTGTGAGTGAGAGAGAGAGATAAAGAGAAGCTGTGAGTTAGAGAGACAGAGAAAGAGAAGCTGTGAGTGAGACAGAAAGAGAAAGAGAAGCTGTGAGTGGGAGAGAGAGAAGCTGTGTGTGTGAGAGAAAGAGACACTGTGAGTGAGAGTGAGAGAGAAAGAGAAGCTGAGTGAGAGAGAGAGAGAGAGAGAGACAAGCTGTGAGTGAGAGAGAGAGAAGCTGTGAGTGAGAGAGAGATAAAGAGAAGCTGTGAGTGCAAGAGAGAGAGAGAAAGAGAAGCTGTTAGTGAGATAGAGAGATAAAGAGAAGTTGTGAGATAGAGAGAGACAGTGAAAGAGAAGCTGTGAGTGAGAGAGAGAGAAAATAAAGCTGTGAGAGAGAGAGAGAGAAGCTGTGAGTGAGTGAGAGAGAGAAGCTGTGAGTGAGAGAGTGTGAGAAAGAGAAGCTTGGAGTGAGAGAGAGAGAGAAAAAGCTGTGAGTGAGAGAGAGAGAGAAGCTGTGAGTGAGAGAGAGAGAGAAAGAGAAGCTGTGAGTGAGAGAGAGAGAGAAAGGGAAGCTGTGAGTGAGAGAGAGAGAAAGAAAGAGAAGCTGTGAGTGAGAGAGAGAGAAGCTGTGAGTGAGAGAGAGAGGGAGAAAGAGAAGCTGTGAGTGAGTGAGAGAGAGAAAGATAAGCTGTGAATCAGAGAGAGAGAGCAGCTGTGAGTGACAGAGAGAGAGAGAAAGAGTAGCTGTGAGTGAGAGAGAGAAAGAGAAGCTGTGAGTGAGAGAGAGAGAGAAAGAGAAGCTGTGAGAGAGAGTGAGAAAGAGAAGCTGTGAGTGAGAGAGAGAGAAAGATAAGCTGTGTGTGAGAGAGAGATAGAAAGAGAAGCTGTGAGTGAGTGAGTGAGAGAGAGAGAAGCTGTGAGTGAGAGTGAGAGAAAGAAGCTGTGAGAGAGAGAGGGAGCGGGGAAAGAGAAGCTGTGAGTGTGTGAGAGAGAGAAGCTGTGTGTAAGAGAGAGAGAGAAGCTGTGTGTGTGAGAGAGAAGCTGTGTGTGAGAGAGAAAGAGACACTGTGAGTGAGAGTGAGAGAGAGAAAGAGAAGCTGTGAGTGAGAGAGAGAGAGAGAAAGACAAGCTGTGAGAGAGAGAGAGAAGCTGTGAGTGAGAGAGAGAGAAAGAGAAGCTGTGAGTGCAAGAGAGAGAGAGAAAGAGAAGCTGTGAGAGAGAGTGAGAAAGAGAAGCTGTGAGTGAGAGAGAGAGAAAGAGAAGCTGTTTGTGTGAGAGAGAGAAAGACAAGCTGTGTGAGAGAGAGAGAGAGAAGCTGTGAGTGAGAGAGAGAGAGAAAGAAAAGCTCTGAGTGAGATAGAGAGAGAGAAAGAGAAGCTGTGAATGAGAGAGAGAGAGAGAAGCTGTGAGTGAATGAGAGAGAGAGAAGCTGTGAGTGAGAGAGAGAGAAAGAGAAGCTGTGAGTGCAAGAGAGAGAGAGATAGAGAGAAGCTGTGAGTGAGATAGAGAGATAAAGAGTTGTGAGATAGAGAGAGACAGAGAAAGAGAAGCTGTGAGTGAGAGAGAGAGAAAAAAGCTGTGAGAGAGAGAGAGAAGCTGTGAGTGAGAGAGAGAGAAAGAGAAGCTGTGAGTGAGAGAGTGTGAGAAAGAGAAGCTGTGAGTGAGTGAGAGAGAGAGAGAAAAAGCTGTGAGTGAGAGAGAGAGAAGCTGTGAGTGAGAGAGAGAGAGAGAGAAGCTGTGTGTGAGAGAGAGAGAAAGAGAAGCTGTGAGTGCAAGAGAGAGAGAGAAAGAGAAGCTGTGAGTGAGATAGAGAGATAAAGAGAAGTTGTGAGATAGAGAGAGACAGAGAAAGAGAAGCTGTGAGTGAGAGAGAGAAAATAAAGCTGTGAGAGAGAGAGAGTGAGAAAGAGAAGCTGTGAGTGAGTTAGAGAGAGAGAGAAAAAGCTGTGAGTGAGAGAGAGAAGGTGTGAGTGAGAGTGAGAGAGAGAAAGAGAAGCTGTGTGTGTGTGTGAGAGAGAGAAAGAGAAGGTGTGAGTGAGAGAGAGAGAGAGAGAGAAAGGGAAGCTGTGAGTG
The DNA here is from genome assembly GCA_035047345.1 of Bradypodion ventrale. Classification (NCBI taxonomy): domain Eukaryota; kingdom Metazoa; phylum Chordata; class Lepidosauria; order Squamata; family Chamaeleonidae; genus Bradypodion; species Bradypodion ventrale. Next base: position 5,554,671 of record JAWDJE010000018.1, on the reverse strand, counting down.
AGAGAGAGAGAAAGAAAGATTAGCTGTGAGTGAGAATGAGAGAAGCTGTGAGAGAGAGAAAGAGGGAGAAAAAGAAGCTGTGAGTGAGTGAGAGAGAGAAAGATAAGCTGTGAGTGAGTGAGAGAGAGAGAGAAGCTGTGGTTGACAGAGAGAGAAAGAGAAGCTGTGAGTGAGAGAGAGAGAAAGAGAAGCTGTGAGTGAGAGAGAGAAAGAAAAGCTGTGAGTGAAAGAGAGAGAGAAAGAGAAGCTGTGTGAGAGAGAGAGAAATAGAAGCTGTGAGTGAGAGAGAGAGAAAGAGAAGCTGTGTGTGAGAGAGATAGAAAGAGAAGCTGTGAGTGAGTGAGAGAGAGAGAGAGAGAAGCTGTGAGTGAGAGTGAGAGAATGAGAAGCTGTGAGTGAGAGAGGGAGTGAGAGAAAGAGAAGCTGTGAGTGTGAGAGAGAGAAGCTGTGAGTAAGAGAGAGAAGCTGTGAGTGAGAGAGAGAAGCTGTGTGTGAGAGAGAAAGAGACACTGTGAGTGAGAGTGAGAGAGAGAGAAAGAGAAGCTGTGAGTGAGTGTGTGTGTGAGAGAGAGAAAGACAAGCTGTGAGTGAGAGAGAGGGAGAGAAGCTGTGAGTGAGAGAGAGAGAGAGAAAGAGAAGCTGTGAGTGAGATAGATAGAGAGAAAGAAAAGCTGTGAGTGAGAGAGATAGAGAGAAGCCGTGAGTGAGTGACAGAGAGAGAGAAGCTGTGAGTGAGAGAGAGACAAAGAGAAGCTGTGAGTGAAAGAGAGATAGAAAAAGAAACTGTGAGAGAGAGAGAGAGAAGCGGTGAGTGAGTGTGAGAGAAAGAGAGGGTGTGTGTGAGAGAGAGAGAGAGAGAAAGAGAAGCTGTGAGTTTGAGAGAGATAGAAAGAGAACCTGGGAGTAAGAGAGAGAGAGAGAAGCTGTGAGTGAGAGAGAGAGAAGCTGTGTGTGAGAGAGAAAAAGACACTGTGAGTGAGAGAGAGAGAGAGAAAGAGAAGCTGTGAGTGAGAGAGAGAGAGAAAGAGAAGCTGTGAGTGAGAGAGAGAAAGAGAAGCTGTGAGTGAGAGAGAGAGAGAAGCTGTGAGTGAGTGTGAGAGAGAGAGAAGCTGTGAGTGAGAGAGAGAAAGAGAAGCTGTGAGTGCGAGAGAGAGAAAGAGAAGCTGTGAGTGAGATAGAGAGATAAAGAGAAGCTGTGAGTTAGACACAGAGAAAGAGAAGCTGTGAGTGAGAGAGAGAGAAAATAAAGCTGTGCGAGAGAGAGAAGCTGTGAATGAGAGAGAGAGAAAGAGAAGCTGTGAGTGAGTGAGAGAGAGAGAAAAAGAGAAGGTGTGAGAGAGAGAGAGAGATGCTGTGAGTGAGTGAGAGAGAGAAAGAGAAGCTGTGAGTGAGAGAGAGAGAGAGAAATGGAAGCTGTGAGTGAGTGAGAGAGAGAGAAGCTGTGAGTGACAGAGAGAGAGAAAGAGAAGCTGTGAGTGAGAGAGAGAGAGATAAAGAGAAGCTGTGAGTTAGAGAGAGAGAGAAATGGAAGCTGTGAGTGAGTGAGAGAGAGAGAAGCTGTGAGTGAGAGAGAGAGAGAGAAAGAGAAATGTGAGTGAGAGAGAGAGAGAAAGAGAAGCTGTGAGTGTGTGAGAGAGAGAAAGAGAAGCTGTGAGTGAGAGAGAGAGATAAAGAGAAGCTGTGAGTTAGAGAGACAGAGAAAGAGAAGCTGTGAGTGAGAGAGAAAGAGAAAGAGAAGCTGTGAGTGAGAGAGAGAGAAGCTGTGTGTGTGAGAGAAAGAGACACTGTGAGTGAGAGTGAGAGAGAGAGAAAGAGAAGCTGAGTGAGAGAGAGAGAGAGACAAGCTGTGAGTGAGAGAGAGAGAGAAGCTGTGAGTGAGAGAGAGATAAAGAGAAGCTGTGAGTGCAAGAGAGAGAGAGAAAGAGAAGCTGTGAGTGAGATAGAGACATAAAGAGAAGTTGTGAGATAGAGAGAGACAGTGAAAGAGAAGCTGTGAGTGCAAGAGAGAGAGAGAAAGAGAAGCTTTGAGTGAGATAGAGAGATAAAGAGAAGTTGTGAGATAGAGAGAGACAGTGAAAGAGAAGCTGTGAGTGAGAGAGAGAGAAAATAAAGCTGTGAGAGAGAGAGAGAAGCTGTGAGTGAGAGAGAGAGAAGCTGTGAGTGAGAGAGTGTGAGAAAGAGAAGCTGTAAGTGAGAGAGAAAGTGAGAAAAAAAGCTGTGAGTGAGAGAGAGAGAGAAGCTGTGAGTGAGAGAGAGAGAGAGAAAGAGAAGCTGTGTGAGAGAGAGAGAGAAAGGGAAGCAGTGAGTGAGAGAGAGAGAAAGAAAGAGAAGCTGTGAGTGAGAGAGAGAGAAGCTGTGAGTGAGAGAGAGAGAGAGAAAGAGAAGATGTGAGTGAGAGAGAGAGAGAAAGAGAAGCTGTGAGTGTGTGAGAGAGAGAAAGAGAAGCTGTGAGTGAGAGAGAGAGATAAAGAGAAGCTGTGAGTTAGAGAGACAGAGAAAGAGAAGCTGTGAGTGAGAGAGAAAGAGAAAGAGAAGCTGTGAGTGAGAGAGAGAGAAGCTGTGTGTGTGAGAGAAAGAGACACTGTGAGTGAGAGTGAGAGAGAGAGAAAGAGAAGCTGAGTGAGAGAGAGAGAGACAAGCTGTGAGTGAGAGAGAGAGAGAAGCTGTGAGTGAGAGAGAGATAAAGAGAAGCTGTGAGTGCAAGAGAGAGAGAGAAAGAGAAGCTGTGAGAGAGAGAAAGAGAAGCTGTGTGAGAGAGAGAAAAAGAAGCTGTGAGTGAGAAAGAGAGAGAAAGAGAAGTTGTGAGTGAGTGAGAGAGAAAGAAATAGATGCTGTGATTGAGAGAGAGAGAAAGAGAAGCTGTGAGAGAGAGAGTGAAAGAGAATCTGTGAGTGTGTGAGAGCTAGAGAGAAAGAGAAGCTGTGAGTAAGAGAGAGAGAAGCTGTGAGTGAGAGAGAGAGAGAGAAAGAGAAGATGTGAGTGAGTGAGAGAGAGAGAAGCTGTGCGTGAGAAAGAGAGAGAGAAGCTGTGAGAGAGAGAGCGAAAGAGAAGCTGTGAGTGAGTGAGAGAAAAAGAGAAACTGTGAGAGAGATAGAGAGAGAAAGAGAAGCTGTGAGTGAGATAGAGAGAGAGAGAGAAGCTGTGAGTGAGTGAGAGAGATTGAGAAGCTGTGAGTGAGAGAGAGAAAGAGAAGCTGTGAATGAGAGAGAGAGAAAGAGAAGTTGTTAATGAGTGAGAGGGAGAGAAGCTGTGAGTGAGAGAGAGAAAGAAGCTTTGAGTGAGTGAGAGACAGAGAAAGAGAAGCTGTGAGTGAGAGAGAGAGAGAGAGAGAGTAACTGTGAGTGAGAGAGAGAGATAACAAGAAGCTGTGAGGTAGAGAGAGACAGAGAAAGAGAAGCTGTGAGTGAGAGAGAGAGAGAAGCTGTGAGTGAGAGAGAGAGAAGCTGTGAGTGAGAGAGAGAGAAAGAGAAGCTGTGAGTGAGTGAGAGATAGAGAAGCTGTGAGTGAGAGAGAGAAGCTGTGAGTGAGAGAGTGTGAGAAAGAGAAGCTGTGAGTGAGAGAGAGAGAGAAAAAAAAGCTGTGAGTGAGAGAGAGAGAGTGAAGGTGTGAGTGAGAGAGAGAGAGAGAAAGAGAAGCTGTGTGAGAGAGAGAGAAAGAGAAGCTGTGAGTGAGAGAGAGAGAGAAAGGGAAGCTGTGAGCGAGAGAGAGAGAAAGAAAGAGAAGCTGTGAGTGAGAGAGAGAGAAGCTGTGAGTGAGAGAGAGAGGGAGAAAGAGAAGCTGTGAGTGAGTGAGAGAGAGAAAGATAAGCTGTGAATCAGAGAGAGAGAGAAGCTGTGAGTGACAGAGAGAGAGAAAGAGTAGCTGTGAGTGAGAGAGAGAAAGAGAAGCTGTGAGTGAGAGAGAGAGAGAAAGAGAAGCTGTGAGAGAGAGTGTGAAAGAGAAGCTGTGAGTGAGAGAGAGAGAAAGAGAAGCTGTGTGTGAGAGAGAGATAGAAAGAGAAGCTGTGAGTGAGTGAGAGAGAGAGAGAGAAGCTGTGAGTGAGAGTGAGAGAAAGAGAAGCTGAGAGAGAGAGGGAGCGAGAGAAAGAGAAGCTGTGAGTGTGTGTGAGAGAGAAGCTGTGTGTAAGAGAGAGAGAGAAGCTGTGTGTGAGAGAGAAAGAGCACTGTGAGTGAGAGTGAGAGAGAGAGAAAGAGAAGCTGTGAGAGAGAGAGAGAGAAAGACAAGCTGTGTGTGTGAGAGAGAGAGAAGCTGTGAGTGAGAGAGAGAGAGAAAGAGAAGCTCTGAGTGAGATAGAGAGAGAGAGAAAGAGAAGCTGTGAATGAGAGAGAGAGAGAAGCTGTGAGTGAATGAGAGAGAGAGAGAAGCTGTGAGTGAGAGAGAGAGAAAGAGAAGCTGTGAGTGCAATAGAGAGTGAGAGAAAGAGAAGCTGTGAGTGAGATAGAGAGATAAAGAGAAGTTGTGAGATAGAGAGAGACAGAGAAAGAGAAGCTGTGAGTGAGAGAGAGAGAAAAAGCTGTGAGAGAGAGAGAGAAGCTGTGAGTGAGAGAGAGAGAGAGAGAAGCTGTGAGTGAGAGAGAGTGAGAAAGAGAAGCTGTGAGTGAGAGAGAGAGAGAGAAGCTGTGAGTGAGAGAGAGAGAGAAGCTGTGAGTGAGGGAGAGATAGATAGAGATGCTGTGAGTGAATGGGAGAGAGAGAGAAAGAGAAGCTGTGAGTGAGAGAGAGAGAGAGAAGCTGTGAGTGTGTGTGAGAGAGAGAAGCTGTGAGTGACAAAGAGAGAGAGAAAGAGAAGCTGTGAGTGAGAGAGAGAGAAAGAGAAGCTGTGAGTGAGTGAGAGAGACAGAAACAGAAGCTGTGAGTGTGAAAGAGAGAGAGAGAAGCTGTGAGTGAGAGAGGGAGAAAGAGAAGATGTAAGTGAGAGAGAGAGTGAGAGAGAGAATCTGTGAGTGAGTGAGAGAGAGAGAAAGAGAAGCTGTGAGTGAGTGAGAGAGAGAAAAAGAGAAGCTGTGAGTGAGTGAGAGAGAGAGAGAAAGAGAAGCTGTGAGTGAGAAAGAGAGAAAGAGATGCTGTGAGAGAGAGAGAGAGAAAGAGGAGCTGTGAGTGAGAGAGAGAGGGAGAGAGAAAGAGAAGCTGTTAGTGAGAGAAAGAAGGAAAGAGAAGCTGTGAGTGAGTGAGAGAGAGAGAGAAGCTGTGTGTGTGTGTGTGAGAGAGAGGGAAGCTGTGATTGAGAGAGAGAGAGTAAGAGAAGCTGTGAGTGAGAGAGAGAGAGAAGCTGTGAGTGAGAAAGAGAGAGAGAAGCTGTGAGTGAGAGAGAGAGAAAGAGAAGGTGTGAGTGAGAGTGACAGAGAGAGAGAAAGAAGCTGTGAGTGAGAGAGAGAGAAAGAGAAGCTGTGAGTGAGAGAGAGAGAAAGCAAAGCTGTGAGTGAGAGAGAGAGAAAGAGAAGATGTGACTGAGTGAGAGAAAGAGAAGCTGTGTGTGTGAGACAGAGAGAAGCTGTGAGTGAGAATGAGAGAAAAAGAAGCTGTGTCAGAGAGAGAGAAAGAGAAACTGTGAGTGAGAGAGAGAGAGAGAAGCTGTGAGTGAGAGAGAGAGAGAGAAAGAGAAGCTGTGAGTGACAGAGAGAGAAAGAGAAGCTGTGAGTGAGAGAGAAGGTGAGAAAGAAGCTTTGAGTGAGAGAGAGAGAAAGAGAAGCTTTGAGTGAGGGAGAGAGAGAAAGAGAAGCTGTGAGTGAGAGAGAGAGAAAGAAAGAGAAGCTGTGAGTGAGAGAGAGAGAGAAAGAGAAGTTGTGTGAGAGAGAGAGAGAGAAGAGAAGCTGTGAGTGAGAGAGAAAGAGAAGCTGAGTGACATAGAGAGATAATGAGAAGCTGTGAGAGAGAGAGAGAGAAAGAGAAGCTGTGTGTATGTCAGAGAGAGAAAAAGTAAAGCTGCGAGTGAAAGGGAGGGAGAAAGACAAGCTGTGAGTGAGAGAAGAGAGAGAGAGAGAAGCTGTGAGTGAGTGAGAGAGAGAAGCTGTGTGTGAGCGAGAGAGAAGCTGTGACTGAGAGAGAGAGAAAGAGAAGCTGTGAGTGAGAAGGAGAGAGAAATAGAAGCTGTGAGTGAGAGTGAGAGTGAAAGAGAAGCTGTGAGAGAGAGAGGGAGAAAGAGAAGATGTAAGTGAGAGAGTGAGTGAGAGAGAGAAGCTGTGAGTGAGTGAGAGAGAGAGAAAGAGAAGCTGTGAGTGAGTGAGAGAGAAAGAAAGAGAAGCTGTGAGTGAGAGAGAGAGAGAAAGAGAAGCTGTTAGTGAGAGAGAGGGAAACAGAAGCTGTGAGTGAAAGAGAGAGAGAGAAGCTGTGTATTTGAGAGAGAGAGAAGATGTGATTGAGAGAGAGAAAGAGAAGCTGTGAATGAGAGACAGAGAGAGAAGTTGTGAGTGAGAGAGAGAAATAGAAGCTGTGAGTGAGAGAGAGAGGTGGAGAAAGAGAAGCTGTGTGAGAGAGAGAGAGAGAGAAGCTGTGAGTGAGAGAGAGAGAAAGATAATCTGTGAGTGAGAGTGAGAGAGAGAGAATGAGAAGTTGTGAGTGAGAGAGAGAGAAAGAGAATGTGTGAGTGAGAGAGAGAGAGAATGAGAAGCTGTGAGTGAGAGAGAGAGGAGCTGTGTGTGTGAGAGAGAAAGAGAAGCTGTGAGTGACAGAGATAGATAGAGAGAGAAAGAGAAGCTGTGAGTGAGAGAGAGAGATTAAGAAACTGTGAGTGAGAGAGAGAGAAGTTGTGAGTGTGAGAGAGAGAAGCTGTGTGTGTGCGTGAGAGAGAGAAAGAGAAGCTGTGAGTGAGAGAGAGAGAGAAAGAAAGAGAAGCTGTGAGTGAGAGAGAGAGTGAAAGAAAGAGAAGCTGTGTGTGTGAGAGAGAGAGAAGCTGTGAGTGAGAGAGAGAGAGAAGCTGTGAGTGAGGGAGAGATAGATAGAGATGCTGTGAGTGAAAGGGACAGAGAGAGAAAGAGAAGCTGTGAGTGAGAGAGAGAGAGAGAGAAAGAGAATCTGTGTGTGTGAGAGAGAGAAGCTGTGAGTGAGAAAGAGAGAAAGAGAGTCTGTGAGTGAGAGAGACAGAAAGAGAAGCTGTGAGTGTGAAAGAGAGAGAGAAGCTGTGAGTGAGAGAGAGGAGCTGTGAGTGAGAGAGAGAGAAAGAGTAGCTGTTAGTGAGAGAAGAGATAGAGAAAGAGAAGCTGTGAGTGAGAGAGTGAGAGAGAGGAGCTGTGAGCGAGAGGGAGAGAGAGAAAGATAACCTGTGAGTGAGACTGAGAGAGAGAAAGAGAAGCTGTGAGTGAGAGAGAGGGGGAGAAAGAGAAGCTGTGTGTGAGAGAGAGACAAAGAGAAGCTGTGATTGAGAGAGAGAGAAAGATAATCTGTGAGGGAGAGTGAGAGAGAGAGAAAGAGAAGTTGTGAGTGAGAGAGAGAGAAGCTCTGTGTGTGAGAGAGAAAGAGAAGCTGTGAGTGAGAGAGAGAGAGAGAAGCTGTGAGTGAGAGAGAGAGGAAGAAGCTTTGAGTGAGAGAAAGAGAAAGAGAAGCTGTGTGTGAGAGAGAGAAAGAGCTGTGAGTGAGAGAGAGAGAGAAAGCTGAGAGTGAGAGAGAGAGAGAAGTTGTGAGTGAGACAGAGAGAAGCTCTGTGTGTGCGTGAGAGAGAGAAAGAGAAGCTGTGAGTGAGAGAGAGAGAAAGAGAAGTTGTGAGTGAGAGAGAGAGAAAAATAGAAGCTGTGTGTGAGAGAGAGAGAATTAGAAGCTGTGAGTGAGAGAGAGAGAAGCTGTGTGTTAGAGAGAAAGAGAAGTTGTGAGTGAGAGAAAGAGAGAAAGAAGCTTTGAGTGAGAAAAAGAGAGAAAGAGAAGCTGTGAGTGAGAGAGAGAGGAAGAGCTGTGAGTGAGAGAGAGAGAGAAAGAGAAGCTGTGAGTGAGAGAGAGAGAAGCTGTGAGTGAGAGAGAGAGAAGCTTTGTGTGTTTGTGTGTGAGAGAGAAGCTGTGAGAGAGAGAAAGAGAAAGAGAAGCTGTGAGTGAGAGAGAGAGAAAGAGAAGCTGTGAGTGAGAAAGAGAGAGAAGCTGTGTGTGAGGGAGAGAGAGAAAGAGAAGCTGTGAGTGAGAGGGAAAGAGAGAGAAAGAGAAGCTGAGTGAGAGAGAGAGAGAGAGAAAGAGAAGCTGTGAGTGTGTGAGAGAGAGAAGCTGTGAGTGAGTGAGAGAGAGAGAAAGAGAAGCTGTGAGTGAGAGAGAGAGAGAAAGAGAAGCTGTGAGTGAGTGAGAGAGAGAGAAAGAGAAGCTGTGAGTGAGAAAGAGAGAAAGAGATGAGGTGAGTGAGAGAGAGAGAGAAGCTGTGAGTGAGAGTGAGAGAGAGAGAGCGAAAGAGAAGCTGTGTGTGTGAGAGAGAAAGAGAAGCTGTGAGTGAGAGTGAGAGAGAGAAAGAAAGAAGCTGTGAGTGAGAGAGATTAAGAGAAGCTGTGAGTGAGAGAGAGATAGAGAGAGAAAGAGAAGTTGTTAGTGAGCGAAAGAGGGAAAGAGAAGCTGTGATTGAGATAGAGAGAGAGGGAAGCTGTGATTGAGAGAGAGAGATAAAGAGAAGCTGTGAGTGAGATAGAGAGAGAGAAGCTGTGAGTGAGAGTGAGTGAGAGAGAGAAAGAAGCTGTGAGTGAGAGAGAGAGAAAGAGAAGCTGTGAGTGAGAGAGAGAGAGAAAGCAAAGCTGTGAGTGAGAGAGAGAGAGAGAGAAAGAGAAGATGTGACTGAGTGAGAGAAAGAGAAGCTGTGTGTGTGACACAGAGAAGCTGTGAGTGAGAGAGAGAGAAAAAGAAGCTGTGTCAGAGAGAGAGAGAAAGAGAAGCTGTGAGTGAGAGAGAGAGAGAAAGAAGCTGTGAGTGAGAGAGAGAGAGAAAGAGAAGCTGTGAGTGAGAGAGAGAGAAAGGGAAGCTGTGAGTGAGAGAGAAGGTGAGAAAGAAGCTTTGAGTGAGAGAGAGAGAGAAAGAGAAGCTGTGAGTGAGAGAGAGAGAGAAAGAGAAGCTGTGAGTGAGAGAGAGAGAGAAAGAAAGAGAAGCTGTGAGTGAGAGAGAAAGAGAAGCTGTGAGTGAGAGAGAGAGAGAAGAGAAGCTGTGAGTGAGAGAGAGAGAAAGAGAAGCTGAGTGACAGAGAGAGATAATGAGAAGCTGTGAGAGAGAGAGAGAAAGAGTAGCTGTGTGTATGTGAGAGAGAGAAAAAGTAAAGCTGCGAGTGAGAGGGAGGGAGAAAGACAAGCTGTGAGTGAGAGAATAGAGAGAGAGAGAGAAGCTGTGAGTGAGTGAGAGAGAGAAGCTGTGTGTGTGAGAGAGAGAAATAGAAGCTGTGAGTGAGAGAGAGAGAGAAGAGAAGCTGTGAGTGAGTGAGTGAGAGAAAAAGAAGCTGTGAGTGACAGAGAGAGTGAAAGTGAAGCTGTGAGAGAGAGAAGCTGTGAGTGAGAGTGAGAGAGAAAGAGAAGCTGTGAGTGAGAGAGGGAGAAAGAGAAGCTGTAAGTGAGAGAGAGAGAGTGAGAGAGAGAGAAGCTGTGAGTGAGTGAGAGAGAGAGAAAGAGAAGCTGTGAGTGAGTGAGAGAGAGAGAGAAGCTGTGAGTGAGTGAGAGAGAGAAAGAGAAGCTGTTAGTGAGAGAGAGGGAAAGAGAAGCTGTGAGTGAAAGAGAGAGAGAAAGAGAAGCTGTTAGTGAGAGAGAGGGAAAGAGAAGCTGTGAGTGAGTGAGAGAGAGAGAAAGAGAAGCTGTGAGTGAGTGAGTGAGAGAGAGAGAAGCTGTGAGTGAGAGAGAGAGAGAAAGAGAAGCTGTTAGTGAGAGAGAGGGAAAGAGAAGCTGTGAGTGAGTGAGAGAGAGAGAAAGAGAAGCTGTGAGTGAGAAAGAGAGAAAGAGATGAGGTGAGTGAGAGAGAGAGAGAAGCTGTGAGTGAGAGTGAGAGAGAGAGCAAAAGAGAAGCTGTGTGTGTGAGAGAGAGAAAGAGAAGCTGTGAGTGAGAGTGAGAGAGAGAGAGAAAGAAGCTGTGAGTGAGAGAGAGAGAAAGAGAAGCTGTGAGTGAGAGAGAGATAGAGAGAGAAAGAGAAGTTGTTAGTGAGAGAAAGAGGGAAAGAGAAGCTGTGAGTGAGATAGAGAGAGAGGGAAGCTGTGATTGAGAGAGAGATAAAGAGAAGCTGTGAGTGAGATAGAGAGAGAGAAGCTGTGAGTGAGAAAGAGAGAGAGAAGCTGTGAGTGAGAGTGAGAGAGAGAGCGAAAGAGATGCTGTGAGTGAGAGAGAGAGAAAGAGAAGCTGTGAGTGAGAGTGAGTGAGAGAGAGAAAGAAGCTGTGAGTGAGAGAGAGAGAAAGTGAAGCTGTGAGTGAGAGAGAGAAAAAGCAAAGCTGTGAGTGAGAGAGAGAGAGAGAGAAAGAGAAGATGTGACTGAGTGAGAGAAAGAGAAGCTGTGTGTGTGAGACAGAGAGAAGCTGTGAGTGAGAGAGAGAGAAAAAGAAGCTGTGTCAGAGAGAGAGAGAAAGAGAAGCTGTGAGTGAGAGAGAGAGAGAAAGAAGTTGTGAGTGAGAGAGAGAGAGAAAGAGAAGCTGTGAGTGAGAGAGAGAGAAAGGGAAGCTGTTAGTGAAAGAGAAGGTGAGAAAGAAGCTTTGAGTGAGAGAGAGAGAAAGAGAAGCTGTGAGTGAGGGAGAGAGAGAAAGAGAAGCTGTGAGTGAGAGAGAGAGAAAAAGAGAAGCTGTGAGTGAGAGAGAGAGAAAGAGAAGCTGTGAGTGAGAGAGAGAGAGAGAAGAGAAGCTGTGAGTGAGAGAGAGAGAAAGAGAAGCTGAGAGTGAGAGAGAGAAGTTGTGAGTGAGACAGAGAGAGAAGCTGTGTATGTGTGTGAGAGAGAGAAAGAGAAGCTGTGAGTGAGAGAGAGAGAAAGAGAAGTTGTGAGTGAGAGAGAGAGAGAAATAGAAGCTGTATGAGAGAGAGAGAGAATGAGAAGCTGTGAGTGAGAGAGAGAGAAGCTGTGTGTGTGAGAGAAAGAGAAGCTGTGAGTGAGAGAGATAGAGAGAGAAAGAGAAGCTGTAAGTGAGAGAGAGAGAGAAGCTGTGTATTTGAGAGAGAGAGAAGATGTGATTGTGAGAGAGAAAGAGAAGCTGTGAATGAGAGACAGAGAGAGAAGTTGTGAGTGAGAGAGAGAAATAGAAGCTGTGAGTGAGAGAGAGAGGTGGAGAAAGAGAAGCTGTGTGTGTGTGAGAGAGAAAGAGAAGCTGTGAGTGAGAGAGAGAGAAAGATAATCTGTGAGTGAGAGTGAGAGAGAGAGAATGAGAAGTTGTGAGTGAGAGAGAGAGAAAGATAATCTGTGAGTGAGAGTGAGAGAGAGAGAATGAGAAGCTGTGAGTGAGAGAGATAGAGAGAGAAAGAGAAGCTGTGAGTGAGAGAGAGAGAAGTTGTGAGTGAGAGAGAGAGAAGCTGTGTGTGTGCCTGAGAGAGAGAAAGAGAAGCTGTGAGTGAGACAGAGAGAGAAAGAAAGAGAAGCTGTGAGTGAGAGATAGAGAGAAAGAAAGAGTAGCTGTGAGTGAGAGAGAGAGAGAGAAGCTGTGAGTGAGTGAGAGAGAGAAGCTGTGAGTGAGGGAGAGATAGATAGAGATGCTGTGAGTGAATGGGAGAGAGAGAGAAAGAGTAGCTGTGAGTGAGAGAGAGAGAGAGAAGCTGTGAGTGTGTGTGAGAGAGAGAAGCTGTGAGTGAGAAAGAGAGAGAGAAAGAGAAGCTGTGAGTGAGAGAGAGAGAAAGAGAAGCTGTGAGTGAGTGAGAGAGACAGAAACAGAAGCTGTGAGTGTGAAAGAGAGAGAGAGAAGCTGTGAGTGAGAGAGAGAGAAGCTGTGAGTGAAAGAGAGAGAAAGAGTAGCTGTTAGTGAGAGAAGAGAGAGAGAAAGAGAAGCTGTGAGTGAGAGAGTGAGAGAGAGGAGCTGTGAGCGAGAGAGAGAGAGAGAAAGATAAGCTGAGTGAGAGAGAGAGAAAGAGAAGCTATGAGTGTGAGAGAGAGAAAGAAAGAGAAGCTGTGAGTGAGACTGAGAGAGAGAAAGAGAAGATGTGAGTGAGAGAGAGGGGGGAGAAAGAGAAGCTGTGTGTGAGAGAGAGTCAAAGAGAAGCTGTGATTGAGAGAGAGAGAAAGATAATCTGTGAGGTAGAGTGAGAGAGAGAGAAAGAGAAGTTGTGAGTGAGAGAGAGAGAAGCTCTGTGTGTGAGAGAGAAAGAGAAGCTGTGAGTGAGAGAGATAGAGAGAGAAAGAGAAGCTGTGAGTGAGAGAGAGAGAAAGAAGCTTTGAGTGAGGGAAAGAGAGAAATAGAAGCTGTGAGAGAGAGAGAGAAAGAGAAGTTGTGAGTGAGAGAGAGAGAGAGAAATAGAAGCTGTGAGAGAGAGAGAGAGAATGAGAAGCTGTGAGTGAGAGAGAGAGAAGCTGTGTGAGAGAGAGATAGAGAAGCTGTGAGAGAGAGATAGAGAGAGAAAGAGAACCTGTGAGTGAGAGAGAGAGAGAAAGAAGCTTTGCGTGAGAGAAAGAGAGAGAGAAGCTGTGAGTGAGAGAGAGAAAGAGCTGTGAGTGAGAGAGAGAGAGAAAGAGAAGCTGTGAGTGAGAGAGAGAGAAGCTGTGAGTGAGTGAGAGAGAGAGAAGCTGTGTGTGGGTGAGAGAGAGAAAGAGAAACTGTGAGAGAGATAGAGAAAGAGAAGCTGTGAGTGAGAGAGAGAGAGAAAGAGAAGTTGTGAGTGAGAGAGAAGCTGTGTGTGAGGGAGAGAGAGAAAGAGAAGCTGTGAGTGAGAGGGATAGAGAGAGAAAGAGAGAGAGAGAGAAAGAGAAGCTGTGAGTGTGTGAGAGAGAGAAGCTGTGAGTGAGAGAGAGAGAGAGAGAAGAGAAGCTGTGAGTGAGAGAGAGAGAAAGAGAAGCTGAGTGACATAGAGAGATAATGAGAAGCTGTGTGAGAGAGAGAGAAATAGAAGCTGTGTGTATGTCAGAGAGAGAAAAAGTAAAGCTGCGAGTGAGAGGGAGGGAGAAAGACAAGCTGTGAGTGAGAGAAGAGAGAGAGAGAGAAGCTGTGAGTGAGTGATAGAGAGAAGCTGTGTGTGAGCGAGAGAGAAGCTGTGACTGAGAGAGAGAGAAAGAGAAGCTGTGAGTGAGAGAGAGAGAGAAATAGAAGCTGTGAGTGAGAGTGAGAGTGAAAGAGAAGCTGTGAGTGAGAGAGGGAGAAAGAGAAGATGTAAGTGAGAGAGAGAGTGAGAGAGAGAATCTGTGAGTGAGTGAGAGAGAGAGAAAGAGAAGCTGTGAGTGAGTGAGAGAGAGAAAAAGAGAAGCTGTGAATGAGTGAGAGAGAGAGAGAAAGAGAAGCTGTGAGTGAGAAAGAGAGAAAGAGATGCTGTGAGAGAGAGAGAGAGAAAGAGGAGCTGTGAGTGAGAGAGAGAGGGAGAGAGAAAGAGAAGCTGTTAGTGAGAGAAAGAAGGAAAGAGAAGCTGTGAGTGAGTGAGAGAGAGAGAGAAGCTGTGTGTGTGAGAGAGAGAGAGGGAAGCTGTGATTGAGAGAGAGAGTAAGAGAAGCTGTGAGTGAGAGAGAGAGAGAAGCTGTGAGTGAGAAAGAGAGAGAGAAGCTGTGAGTGAGAGAGAGAGAAAGAGAAGCTGTGAGTGAGAGTGACAGAGAGAGAGAAAGAAGCTGTGAGTGAGAGAGAGAGAAAGAGAAGCTGTGAGTGAGAGAGAGAGAGAAGCTGTGAGTGAGAATGAGAGAAAAAGAAGCTGTGTCAGAGAGAGAGAAAGAGAAACTGTGAGTGAGAGAGAGAGTGAAAGAGAAGCTGTGAGTGAGAGAGAGAGAGAAAGAGAAGCTGTTAGTGAGAGAGAGGGAAACAGAAGCTGTGAGTGAAAGAGAGAGAGAGAAGCTGTGTATTTGAGAGAGAGAGAAGATGTGATTGAGAGAGAGAAAGAGAAGCTGTGAATGAGAGACAGAGAGAGAAGTTGTGAGTGAGAGAGAGAAATAGAAGCTGTGAGTGAGAGAGAGAGGTGGAGAAAGAGAAGCTGTGTGTGTGTGAGAGAGAAAGAGAAGCTGTGAGTGTGAGAGAGAGAAAGATAATCTGTGAGTGAGAGTGAGAGAGAGAGAAAGAGAATGTGTGAGTGAGAGAGAGAGAGAATGAGAAGCTGTGAGTGAGAGAGAGAGGAGCTGTGTGTGTGAGAGAGAAAGAGAAGCTGTGAGTGACAGAGATAGATAGAGAGAGAAAGAGAAGCTGTGTGAGAGAGAGAGATTAAGAAACTGTGAGTGAGAGAGAGAGAAGTTGTGAGTGTGAGAGAGAGAAGCTGTGTGTGTGCGTGAGAGAGAGAAAGAGAAGCTGTGAGTGAGAGAGAGAGAGAAAGAAAGAGAAGCTGTGAGTGAGAGAGAGAGAGAAAGAAAGAGAAGCTGTGAGTGAGAGAGAGAGAGAAGCTGTGAGTGAGAGAGAGAGAGAAGCTGCGAGTGAGGGAGAGATAGATAGAGATGCTGTGAGTGAAAGGGACAGAGAGAGAAAGAGAAGCTGTGAGTGAGAGAGAGAGAGAGAGAAAGAGAAGCTGTGTGTGTGAGAGAGAGAAGCTGTGAGTGAGAAAGAGAGAAAGAGAGTCTGAGAGTGAGAGAGACAGAAAGAGAAGCTGTGAGTGTGAAAGAGAGAGAGAAGCTGTGAGTGAGAGAGAGGAGCTGTGAGTGAGAGAGAGAGAAAGAGTAGCTGTTAGTGAGAGAAGAGATAGAGAAAGAGAAGCTGTGAGTGAGAGAGGGAGAGAGAGGAGCTGTGAACGAGAGGGAGAGAGAGAAAGATAAGCTGTGAGTGAGAGAGAGAGAAAGAGAAGCTATGAGAGAAGGAGAGAAAGAAAGAGAAGCTGTGAGTGAGACTGAGAGAGAGAAAGAGAAGCTGTGAGTGAGAGAGAGGGGGAGAAAGAGAAGCTGTGTGTGTGAGAGAGAAAGAGAAGCTGTGATTGAGAGAGAGAGAAAGATAATCTGTGAGGGAGAGTGAGAGAGAGAGAAAGAGAAGTTGTGAGTGAGAGAGAGAGAAGCTCTGTGTGTGAGAGAGAAAGAGAAGCTGTGAGTGAGAGAGAGAGAAAGAGAAGCTGTGAATGAGAGAGAGAGGAAGAAGCTTTGAGTGAGAGAAAGAGAAGCTGTGTGAGAGAGAGAGAAAGAGCTGTGAGTGAGAGAGAGAGAGAAAGCTGAGAGTGAGAGAGAGAGAGAAGTTGTGAGTGAGACAGAGAGAAGCTCTGTGTGTGCGTGAGAGAGAGAAAGAGAAGCTGTGAGTGAGAGAGAGAGAAAGAGAAGTTGTGAGTGAGAGAGAGAGAGAAATAGAAGCTGTGTGTGTGTGAGAGAGAATTAGAAGCTGTGAGTGAGAGAGAGAGAAGCTGTGTGTTAGAGAGAAAGAGAAGTTGTGAGTGAGAGAAAGAGAGAAAGAAGCTTTGAGTGAGAAAAAGAGAGAAAGAGAAGCTGTGAGTGAGAGAGAGAGAAAGAGCTGTGAGTGAGAGAGAGAGAAAGAGAAGCTGTGAGTGAGAGAGAGAGAAGCTGTGAGTGAGAGAGAGAGAGAAGCTTTGTGTGTTTGTGTGTGAGAGAGAAGCTGTGAGAGAGAGAAAGAGAAAGAGAAGCTGTGAGTGAGAGAGAGAGAGAAAGAGAAGCTGTGAGTGAGAGAGAGAGAGAAGCTGTGTGTGAGGGAGAGAGAGAAAGAGAAGCTGTGAGTGAGAGGGAAAGAGAGAGAAAGAGAAGCTGAGTGAGAGAGAGAGAGAGAGAAAGAGAAGCTGTGAGTGTGTGAGAGAGAGAAGCTGTGAGTGAGTGAGAGAGAGAAAAAGAGAAGCTGTGAGTGAGAGAGAGAGAGAAAGAGAAGCTGTGAGTGAGAGTGAGAGAGAGAGCGAAAGAGAAGCTGTGTGTGTGTGAGAGAGAAAGAGAAGCTGTGAGTGAGAGTGAGAGAGAGAGAGAAAGAAGCTGTGAGTGAGAGAGAGAGAAAGAGAAGCTGTGAGTGAGAGAGATAGAGAGAGAAAGAGAAGTTGTTAGTGAGCGAAAGAGGGAAAGAGAAGCTGTGATTGAGATAGAGAGAGAGGGAAGCTGTGATTGAGTGAGAGAGATAAAGAGAAGCTGTGAGTGAGATAGAGAGAGAGAGAAGCTGTGAGTGAGAAAGAGAGAGAGAAGCTGTGAGTGAGAGTGAGAGAGAGAGCGAAAGAGATGCTGTGAGTGAGAGAGAGAGAAAGAGAAGCTGTGAGTGAGAGTGAGTGAGAGAGAGAAAGAAGCTGAGTGAGAGAGAGAGAAAGAGAAGCTGTGAGTGAGAGAGAGAGAAAGCAAAGCTGTGAGTGAGAGAGAGAGAGAGAGAAAGTGAAGATGTGACTGAGTGAGAGAAAGAGAAGCTGTGTGTGTGAGACAGAGAAGCTGTGAGTGAGAGAGAGAGAAAAAGAAGCTGTGTCAGAGAGAGAGAGAAAGACAAGCTGTGAGTGAGAGAGAGAGAGAAAGAAGCTGTGAGTGAGAGAGAGAGAGAAAGAGAAGCTGTGAGTGTGAGAGAGAGAAAGGGAAGCTGTGAGTGAGAGAGAAGGTGAGAAAGAAGCTTTGAGTGAGAGAGAGAGAGAAAGAGAAGCTGTGAGTGAGAGAGAGAGAGAAAGAGAAGCTGTGAGTGAGAGAGAGAGAGAAAGAAAGAGAAGCTGTGAGTGAGAGAGAAAGAGATAGAAGAGAAGCTGTGAGTGAGAGAGAGAGAAAGAGAAGCTGAGTGACAGAGAGAGATAATGAGAAGCAGTGAGAGAGAGAGAGAGAGAAAGAGTAGCTGTGTGTATGTGAGAGAGAGAAAAAGTAAAGCTGCGAGTGAGAGGGAGGGAGAAAGACAAGCTGTGAGTGAGAGAATAGAGAGAGAGAGAAGCTGTGAGTGAGTGAGAGAGAGAAGCTGTGTGTGAGAGAGAGAGAAATAGAAGCTGTGAGTGAGAGAGAGAGAGAAGAGAAGCTGTGAGTGAGTGAGTGAGAGAAAAAGAAGCTGTGAGTGACAGAGAGAGTGAAAGTGAAGCTGTGAGAGAGAGAAGCTGTGAGTGAGAGAGAAAGAGAAGCTGTGAGTGAGAGAGGGAGAAAGAGAAGCTGTAAGTGAGAGAGAGAGAGTGAGAGAGAGAGAAGCTGTGAGTGAGTGAGTGAGAGAGAGAGAAAGAAGCTGTGAGTGAGTGAGAGAGAGAGAGAGAAGCTGTGAGTGTGAGAGAGAGAGAAAGAGAAGCTGTTAGTGAGAGAGAGGGAAAGAGAAGCTGTGAGTGAAAGAGAGAGAGAAAGAGAAGCTGTTAGTGAGAAAGAGGGAAAGAGAAGCTGTGAGTGAGTGAGAGAGAGAGAAAGAGAAGCTGTGAGTGAGTGAGTGAGAGAGAGAGAAGCTGTGAGTGAGAGAGAGAGAGAAAGAGAAGCTGTTAGTGAGAGAGAGGGAAAGAGAAGCTGTGAGTGAGTGAGAGAGAGAGAAAGGGAAGCTGTGAGTGAGAAAGAGAGAAAGAGATGAGGTGAGTGAGAGAGAGAGAAGCTGTGAGTGAGAGTGAGAGAGAGAGCGAAAGAAGCTGTGAGTGAGAGAGAGAGAAAGAGAAGCTGTGAGTGAGAGAGAGATAGAGAGAGAAAGAGAAGTTGTTAGTGAGAGAAAGAGGGAAAGAGAAGCTGTTAGTGAGATAGAGAGAGAGGGAAGCTGTGATTGAGAGAGAGAGATAAAGAGAAGCTGTGAGTGCGATAGAGAGAGAGAGAAGCTGTGAGTGAGAAAGAGAGAGAGAAGCTGTGAGTGAGAGTGAGAGAGAGAGCGAAAGAGATGCTGTGAGTGAGAGAGAGAGAAAGAGAAGCTGTGAGTGAGAGTGAGTGAGTGAGAGAAAGAAGCTGTGAGTGAGAGAGAGAGAAAGTGAAGCTGTGAGTGAGAGAGAGAAAAAGCAAAGCTGTGAGTGAGAGAGAGAGACAGAGAAAGAGAAGATGTGACTGAGTGAGAGAAAGAGAAGCTGTGTGTGTGAGACAGAGAGAAGCTGTGAGTGAGAGAGAGAGAAAAAGAAGCTGTGTCAGAGAGAGAGAGAAAGAGAAGCTGTGAGTGAGAGAGAGAGAGAAAGAAGCTGTGAGTGAGAGAGAGAGAGAAAGAGAAGCTGTGAGTGAGAGAGAGAGAAAGGGAAGCTGTTAGTGAGAGAGAAGGTGAGAAAGAAGCTTTGAGTGAGAGAGAGAGAGAGAGAAGCTGTGAGTGAGGGAGAGAGAGAAAGAGAAGCTGTGAGTGAGAGAGAGAGAGAAAGAAAGAGAAGCTGTGAGTGAGAGAGAGAGAGAAAGAGAAGCTGTGAGTGAGAGAGAGAGAGAAGAGAAGCTGTGAGTGAGAGAGAGAGAAAGAGAAGCTGAGAGTGAGAGAGAGAGAAGTTGTGAGTGAGACAGAGAGAGAAGATGTGTATGTGTGTGTGAGAGATAAAGAGAAGCTGTGAGTGAGAGAGAGAGAAAGAGAAGTTGTGAGTGAGAGAGAGAGAGATGTATGAGAGAGAGAGAGAATGAGAAGCTGTGAGTGAGAGAGAGAGAAGCTGTGTGTGAGAGAGAAAGAGAAGCTGTGAGTGAGAGAGATAGAGAGAGAAAGAGAAGCTGTGAGTGAGAGAGAGAGAGAAGCTTTGTATTTGAGAGAGAGAGAAGATGTGATTGTGAGAGAGAAAGAGAAGCTGTGAATGAGAGACAGAGAGAGAAGTTGTGAGTGAGAGAGAGAAATAGAAGCTGTGAGTGAGAGAGAGAGGTGGAGAAAGAGAAGCTGTGTGTGAGAGAGAGAGAAAGAGAAGCTGTGAGTGAGAGAGAGAGAAAGATAATCTGTGAGTGAGAGTGAGAGAGAGAGAATGAGAAGTTGTGAGTGAGAGAGAGAGAAAGAGAATGTGTGAGTGAGAGAGAGAGAGAATGAGAAGCTGTGAGTGAGAGAGAGGAGCTATGTGTGTGAGAGAGAAAGAGAAGCTGTGAGTGAGAGAGATAGATAGAGAGAGAAAGAGAAGCTGTGAGTGAGAGAGAGAGAGTAAGAAACTGTGAGTGAGAGAGAGAGAAAGAGAAGCTGAGAGTGAGAGAGAGAGAGAAGTTGTGAGTGTGAGAGAGAGAAGCTGTGTGTGTGCATGA
Organism: Bradypodion ventrale; assembly: GCA_035047345.1. Lineage (NCBI taxonomy): Eukaryota > Metazoa > Chordata > Lepidosauria > Squamata > Chamaeleonidae > Bradypodion > Bradypodion ventrale. The sequence goes on along the minus strand of JAWDJE010000018.1, from coordinate 5,535,646 downwards.
GAGAGAGAAAGAGAAGCTGTGAGTGAGAGAGAGAGAGAGAGAAAGAAAGAGAAGCTGTGAGTGAGAGAGAGAGAGAAAGAAAGAGAAGCTGTGAGTGAGAGAGAGAGAAGCTGTGAGTGAGGGAGAGATAGATAGACATGCTGTGAGTGAAAGGGACAGAGAGAGAAAGAGAAGCTGTGAGTGAGAGAGAGAGAGAGAGAAAGAGAAGCTGTGAGTGTGTGTGAGAGAGAAGCTGTGAGTGAGAAAGAGAGAGAGAAAGAGAAGCTGTGAGTGAGAGAGAGAGAAAGAGAGTCTTTGAGTGAGAGAGACAGAAAGAGAAGCTGTGAGTGTGAAAGAGAGAGAGAAGCTGTGTGTGAGAGAGAGAGGAGCTGTGCGTGAGAGAGAGAGAAAGAGTAGCTGTTAGTGAAAGAAGAGATAGAGAAAGAGAAGCTGTGAGTGAGAGAGTGAGAGAGAGGAGCTGTGAGCGAGAGGGAGAGAGAGAAAGATAAGCTGTGTGTGAGAGAGTGAGAAAGAGAAGCTATGAGTGAGAAGGAGTGAAAGAAAGAGAAGCTGTGAGTGAGACTGAGAGAGAGAAAGAGAAGCTGTGAGTGAGAGAGAGGGGGGAGAAAGAGAAGCTGTGTGTGTGTGAGAGAAAGAGAAGCTGTGATTGAGAGAGAGAGAAAGATAATCTGTGAGGGAGAGTGAGAGAGAGAGAAAGAGAAGTTGTGAGTGAGAGAGAGAGAAGCTCTGTGTGTGTGAGAGAAAGAGAAGCTGTGAGTGAGAGAGAGAGAAAGAGAAACTGTGAGTGAGAGAGAGAGGAAGAAGCTTTGAGTGAGAGAAAGAGAAAGAGAAGCTGTGAGAGAGAGAGAGAAAGAGCTGTGAGTGAGAGAGAGAGAGAAAGCTGAGAGTGAGAGAGACAGAGAGAAGCTCTGTGTGTGTGTGAGAGAGAGAAAGAGAAGCTGTGAGTGAGAGAGAGAGAAAGAGAAGTTGTGAGTGAGAGAGAGAGAAATAGAAGCTGTGTGTGTGAGAGAGAGAAAGAGAAGCTGTGAGTGAGAGAGAGAGAAAGAGAAGTTGTGAGTGAGAGAGAGAGAAATAGTAGCTGTGAGTGAGAGAGAGAGAGAAGAGAAGCTGTGAGTGAGTGAGAGAGAGAGAGAAAAAGAAGCTGTGAGTGACAGAGAGAGAGAAAGTGAAGCTGTGAGAGAGAGAAGCTGTGAGTGAGAGTGAGAGAGAAAGAGAAGCTGTGAGTGAGAGAGGGAGAAAGAGAAGCTGTAAGTGAGAGAGAGAGAGTGAGAGAGAGAGAAGCTGTGAGTGAGTGAGAGAGAGAGAGAGAGAGAGAAGCTGTTAGTGAGAGAGAGGGAAAGAGAAGCTGTGAGTGAAAGAGAGAGAGAGAAGCTGTGTGTTTGAGAGAGAGAGAAGATGTGATTGAGAGAGAGAAAGAGAAGCTGTGAGTGAGAGACAGAGAGAGAAGTTGTGAGTGAGAGAGAAAGAGAAGCTGTGAGTGAGAGAGAGAGAAAGAAAGAGAAGCTGTGAGTGAGACTGAGAGAGAGAATGAGAAGCTGTGAGTGAGAGAGAGAGGTGGAGAAAGAGAAGCTGTGTGTGTGTGAGAGAGAAAGAGAAGCTGTGAGTGAGAGAGAGAGAAAGATAAACTGTGAGTGAGAGTGAGAGAGAGAGAAAGAGTAGTTGTGAGTGAGAGAGAGAGAAAGAGAATGTGTGAGTGAGAGAGAGAGAAAGAATGAGAAGCTGTGAGTGAGAGAGAGAAGAGCTCTGTGTGTGTGAGAGAAAGATAAGCTGTGAGTGAGAGAGATAGAGAGAGAAAGTGTGAGTGAAAGAGAGAGAGAAAGAAACTGTGAGTGAGAGAGAGAGAAAGAGAAGCTGTGAGTGAGAGAGAGAGTTGTGAGTGAGAGAGAGAGAAGCTGTGTGTGTGTGAGAGAGAGAGAAAGAGAAGCTGTGAGTGAGAGAGAGAGAAAAAAAGAGAAGCTGTGAGTGAGAGAGAGAGAGTAAGAAAGAGAAGCTGTGAGTGAGAGAGAGAGAGAGAGAAGCTGTGAGTGAGAGAGAGAGAGAAGCTGTGAGTGAGGGAGAGATAGATAGAGATTCTGTGAGTGAAAGGGACAGAGAGAGAAAGAGAAGCTGTGAGTGAGAGAGAGAGAGAGAGAGAAAGAGAATCTGTGAGTGTGTGTGTGAGAGAGAAGCTGTGAGTGAGAAAGAGAGAGAGAAAGAGAAGCTGTGAGTGAGAGAGAGAGAAAAGAGAAGCTGTGAGTGAGTGAGAGAGACAGAAAGAGAAGCTGTGAGTGTGAAAGAGAGAGAGAGAAGCTGTGAGTGTGAGAGAGAGAAGCTGTGAGTGAGAGAGAAAGAGTAGCTGTTAGTGAGAGAAGAGAGAGAGAAAGAGAAGCTGTGAGTGAGAGAGTGAGAGAGAGGAACTGTGAGCGAGAGGGAGAGAGAGAAAGATAAGCTGTGAGTGAGAGAGAGAGAAAGAGAAGCTATGTTTGAGACAGAGAGAAAGAAAGAGAAGCTGTGAGTGAGACTGAGAGAGAGAAAGAGATCCTGTGAGTGAGAGAGAGGGGGGAGAAAGAGAAGCTGTGTGTGTGAGAGAGAAAGAGAAGCTGTGATTGAGAGATAGAGAAAGATAATCTGTGATGGAGAGTGAGAGAGAGAGAAAGACAAGTTGTGAGTGAGAGAGAGAGAAGCTGAGAGTGAGCGAGATAGAGAGAGAAAGAGAAGCTGTGAGTGAGAGAGAGAGAAAGAAGCTTTGAGTGAAAGAGAGAAAGAGAAGCTGTGAGAGAGAGAGAGAAAGAGCTTTGAGTGAGAGAGAGAGAAAGAGAAGCTGAGAGTGAGAGAGAGAGAAGTTGTGAGTGAGACAGAGAGAGAATCTGTGTATGTGTGTGTGAGAGAGAAAGAGAAGCTGTGAGTGTGTGTGAGAGAGAAGCTGTGAGTGAGTGAGAGAGAGAGAGAAGCTGTGAGTGAGAGAGAGAGAGAAAGAGAAGCTGTGAGTGAGTGAGAGAGAGAGAAAGAGAAGCTGTGAGTGAGAAAGAGAGAAAGAGATGAGGTGAGTGAGAGAGAGAGAGAGAAGCTGTGAGTGAGAGTGAGAGAGAGAGAGCGAAAGAGAAGCTGTGTGTGTGTGAGAGAGAAAGAGAAGATGTGAGTGAGAGTGAGAGAGAGAAAGAAAGAAGCTGTGAGTGAGAGAGATAAAGAGAAGCTGTGAGTGAGAGAGAGATAGAGAGAGAAAGAGAAGTTGTTAGTGAGAGAAAGAGGGAAAGAGAAGCTGTGAGTGAGATAGAGAGAGAGGGAAGCTGTGATTGAGAGAGAGAGAGAAAGAGAAGCTGTGAGTGAGAGAGAGAGAGAAGCTGTGAGTGAGAAAGAGAGAGAGAAGCTGTGAGTGAGAGTGAAAGAGAGAGCGAAAGAGATGCTGTGAGTGAGAGAGAGAGAAAGAGAAGGTGTGAGTGAAAGAGAGAGAAAGAGAAGCTGTGAGTGAGAGAGAGAGAAAGCAAAGCTGTGAGTGAGTGAGAGAGAGGGAGAGAGAGAAGATGTGACTGAGTGAGAGAAAGAGAAGCTGTGTGTGTGAGACAGAGAGAAGCTGTGAGTGAGAGAGAGAGAAAGAATAGCTGTTAGTGAGAGAAGAGAGAGAGAAAGAGAAGCTGTGAGTGAGAGAGAGAGAAAGATAATCTGTGAGGTAGAGTGAGAGAGAGAGAAAGAGAAGTTGTGAGTGAGAGAGAGAAGCTCTGTGTGTGAGAGAGAAAGAGAAGCTGTGAGTGAGAGAGATAGAGAGAGAAAGAGAAGTTGTGAGTGAGAGAGAGAAAGAGAATGTGTGAGTGAGAGAGAGAGAGAATGAGAAGCTGTGAGTGAGAGATAGATGAGCTGTGTGTGTGAGAGAGAAAGAGAAGCTGTGAGTGAGAGAGATAGAGAGAGAAAGAGAAGCTGTGAGTGAGAGAGAGAGAAGTTGTGAGTGAGAGAGAGAGAAGCTGTGTGTGTGCGTGAGAGAGAGAAAGAGAAGCTGTGAGTGAGACAGAGAGAGAAAGAAAGAGAAGCTGTGAGTGAGAGATAGAGAGAAAGAAAGAGAAGCTGTGAGTGTGTGTGAGAGAGAGAAGCTGTGAGTGAGAGAGAGAGAGAAGCTGTGAGTGAGGGAGAGATAGATAGAGATGCTGTGAGTGAATGGGAGAGAGAGAGAAAGAGAAGCTGTGAGTGAGAGAGAGAGAGAGAAGCTGTGAGTGTGTGTGAGAGAGAGAAGCTGTGAGTGAGAAAGAGAGAGAGAAAGAGAAGCTGTGAGTGAGAGAGAGAGAAAGAGAAGCTGTGAGTGAGAGAGAGAGACAGAAACAGAAGCTGTGAGTGTGAAAGAGAGAGAGAGAAGCTGTGAGTGAGAGAGAGAGAAGCTGTGAGTGAGAGAGAGAGAAAGAGTAGCTGTTAGTGAGAGAAGAGAGAGAGAAAGAGAAGCTGTGAGTGAGAGAGTGAGAGAGAGGAGCTGTGAGCGAGAGAGAGAGAGAAAGATAAGCTGAGAGTGAGAGAGAGAGAAAGAGAAGCTATGAGTGAGAGAGAGAGAAAGAAAGAGAAGCTGTGAGTGAGACTGAGAGAGAGAAAGAGAAGCTGTGAGTGAGAGAGAGGGGGGAGAAAGAGAAGCTGTGTGTGAGAGAGAGACAAAGAGAAGATGTGATTGAGAGTGAGAGAAAGATAATCTGTGAGGTAGAGTGAGAGAGAGAGAAAGAGAAGTTGTGAGTGAGAGAGAGAGAAGCTCTGTGTGTGAGAGAGAAAGAGAAACTGTGAGTGAGAGAGATAGAGAGAGAAAGAGAAGCTGTGAGTGAGAGAGAGAGAAAGAAGCTTTGAGAGAGGGAAAGAGAGAAATCGAATCTGTGAGAGAGAGAGAGAGAAAGAGAAGTTGTGAGTGAGAGAGAGAGAGAAATAGACGCTGTGTGTGTGAGAGAGAATGAGAAGCTGTGAGTGTGAGAGAGAGAAGCTGTGTGAGAGAGAGATAGAGAAGCTGTGAGAGAGAGAGAGAGAGAGAAAGAGAATCTGTGAGTGAGAGAGAGAGAGAAAGAAGCTTTGAGTGAGAGAAAGAGAGAAAGAGAAGCTGTGAGTGAGAGAGAGAAAGAGCTGTGAGTGAGAGAGAGAGAAAGAGAAGCTGTGAGTGAGAGAGAGAGAAGCTGTGAGTGAGTGAGAGAGAGAGAAGCTGTGTGTGGGTGAGAGAGAGATAGAGAAACTGTGTGAGAGAGAGAGAAAGAGAAGCTGTGAGTGTGAGAGAGAGAGAAAGAGAAGTTGTGAGTGAGAGAGAGAGAGAGAACCTGTGTGTGAGGGAGAGAGAGAAAGAGAAGCTGTGAGTGAGAGGGATAGAGAGAGAAAGAGAGAGAGAGAGAAAGAGAAGCTGTGAGTGTGTGTGAGAGAGAAGCTGTGAGTGAGTGAGAGAGGGAGAAAGAGAAGCTGTGAGTGAGAGAGAGAAAAAGAGAAGCTGTGAGTGAGTGAGAGAGAGAGAGAAAGAGAAGTTGTGAGTGAGAAAGAGAGAGAGAGATGCTGTGAGAGAGAGAGAGAGAGAAAGAGGAGCTGTGAGTGAGAGAGAGAGGGAGAGAGAAAGATAAGCTGTTAGTGAGAGATAGAAGGAAAGAGAAGCTGTGAGTGAGTGAGAGAGAGAGAAGCTGTGTGTGTGTGTGAGAGAGAGAGGGAAGCTGTGATTGAGAGAGAGAGAGTAAGAGAAGCTGTGAGTGAGAGAGAGAGAGAAGCTGTGAGTGAGAAAGAGAGAGAGAAGCTGTGAGTGAGAGAGAGAGAAAGAGAAGCTGTGAGTGAGAGTGACAGAGAGAGAGAAAGAAGCTGTGAGTGAGAGAGAGAGAAAGAGAAGATGTGACTGAGTGAGAGAAAGAGAAGCTGTGTGTGTGTGACAGAGAAGCTGTGAGTGAGAATGAGAGAAAAAGAAGCTGTGTCAGAGAGAGAGAAAGAGAAACTGTGAGTGAGAGAGAGAGAGAAAGAGAAGCTGTGAGTGAGAGAGAGAGAGAGAAAGAGAAGCTGTGAGTGACAGAGAGAGAAAGAGAAGCGGTGAGTGAGAGAGAAGGTGAGAAAGAAGCTTTGAGTGAGAGAGAGAGAAAGAGAAGCTTTGAGTGAGGGAGAGAGAGAAAGAGAAGCTGTGAGTGAGAGAGAGAGAAAGAAAGAGAAGCTGTGAGTGAGAGAGAGAGAAAGAGAAGTTGTGTGAGAGAGAGAGAGAGAGAAGAGAAGCTGTGAGTGAGAGAGAGAGAAAGAGAAGCTGAGTGACATAGAGAGATAATGAGAAGCTGTGAGAGAGAGAGAGAAAGAGAAGCTGTGTGTATGTCAGAGAGAGAAAAAGTAAAGCTGCGAGTGAGAGGGAGGGAGAAAGACAACCTGTGAGTGAGAGAAGAGAGAGAGAGAGAAGCTGTGAGTGAGTGAGACAGAGAAGCTGTGTGTGAGCGAGAGAGAAGCTGTGACTGAGAGAGAGAGAAAGAGAAGCTGTGAGTGAGAGAGAAAAATAGAAGCTGTGAGTGAGAGTGAGAGTGAAAGAGAAGCTGTGAGTGAGAGAGGGAGAAAGAGAAGATGTAAGTGAGAGAGAGAGTGAGAGAGAGAATCTGTGTGAGTGAGAGAGAGAGAAAGAGAATCTGTGAGTGAGTGAGAGAGAGAGAAAGAGAAGCTGTGAGTGAGTGAGAGAGAGAAAAAGAGAAGCTGTGAGTGAGTGAGAGAGAGAGAGAAAGAGAAGCTGTGAGTGAGAAAGAGAGAAAGAGATGCTGTGAGAGAGAGAGAGAGAAAGAGGAGCTGTGAGTGAGAGAGAGAGGGAGAGAGAAAGAGAAGCTGTTAGTGAGAGAAAGAAGGAAAGAGAAGCTGTGAGTGAGTGAGAGAGAGAGAGAAGCTGTGTGTGTGTGAGAGAGAGAGAGGGAAGCTGTGATTGAGAGAGAAAGAGAAGCTGTGAGTGAGAGAGAGAGAGAAGCTGTGAGTGAGAAAGAGAGAGAGAAGCTGTGAGTGAGAGAGAGAGAAAGAGAAGCTGTGAGTGAGAGTGACAGAGAGAGAGAAAGAAGCTGTGAGTGAGAGAGAGAGAAAGAGAAGCTGTGAGTGAGAGAGAGAGAAAGCAAAGCTGTGAGTGAGAGAGAGATAAAGAGAAGATGTGACTGAGTGAGAGAAAGAGAAGCTGTGTGTGAGACAGAGAGAAGCTGTGAGTGAGAATGAGAGAAAAAGAAGCTGTGTCAGAGAGAGAGAAAGAGAAACTGTGAGTGAGAGAGAGAGAGAAAGAGAAGCTGTGAGTGAGAGAGAGAGAAAGAGAAGCTGTGTGTGACAGAGAGAGAAAGAGAAGCTGTGAGTGAGAGAGAAGGTGAGAAAGAAGCTTTGAGTGAGAGAGAGAGAAAGAGAAGCTTTGAGTGAGGGAGAGAGAGAAAGAGAAGCTGTGAGTGAGAGAGAGAGAAAGAAAGAGAAGCTGTGAGTGAGAGAGAGAGAGAAAGAGAAGTTGTGTGAGAGAGAGAGAGAGAGAAGAGAAGCTGTGAGTGAGAGAGAGAGAAAGAGAAGCTGAGTGACATAGAGAGATAATGAGAAGCTGTGAGAGAGAGAGAGAGAAAGAGAAGCTGTGTGTATGTCAGAGAGAGAAAAAGTAAAGCTGCGAGTGAAAGGGAGGGAGAAAGACAAGCTGTGAGTGAGAGAAGAGAGAGAGAGAGAAGCTGTGAGTGAGTGAGAGAGAGAAGCTGTGTGTGAGCGAGAGAGAAGCTGTGACTGAGAGAGAGAGAAAGAGAAGCTGTGAGTGAGTGAGAGAGAATGAGAAATAGCAGCTGTGAGTGAGAGTGAGAGTGAAAGAGAAGCTGTGAGTGAGAGAGGGAGAAAGAGAAGATGTAAGTGAGAGAGAGAGTGAGAGAGAGAAGCTGTGAGTGAGTGTGAGAGAGAAGCTGTGAGTGAGTGAGAGAGGGAGAAAGAGAAGCTGTGAGTGAGAGAGAGAAAAAGAGAAGCTGTGAGTGAGTGAGAGAGAGAGAGAAAGAGAAGTTGTGAGTGAGAAAGAGAGAGAGAGATGCTGTGAGAGAGAGAGAGAGAGAAAGAGGAGCTGTGAGTGAGAGAGAGAGGGAGAGAGAAAGATAAGCTGTTAGTGAGAGATAGAAGGAAAGAGAAGCTGTGAGTGAGTGAGAGAGAGAGAAGCTGTGTGTGTGTGTGAGAGAGAGAGGGAAGCTGTGATTGAGAGAGAGAGAGTAAGAGAAGCTGTGAGTGAGAGAGAGAGAGAAGCTGTGAGTGAGAAAGAGAGAGAGAAGCTGTGAGTGAGAGAGAGAGAAAGAGAAGCTGTGAGTGAGAGTGACAGAGAGAGAGAAAGAAGCTGTGAGTGAGAGAGAGAGAAAGAGAAGATGTGACTGAGTGAGAGAAAGAGAAGCTGTGTGTGTGTGACAGAGAAGCTGTGAGTGAGAATGAGAGAAAAAGAAGCTGTGTCAGAGAGAGAGAAAGAGAAACTGTGAGTGAGAGAGAGAGAGAAAGAGAAGCTGTGAGTGAGAGAGAGAGAGAGAAAGAGAAGCTGTGAGTGACAGAGAGAGAAAGAGAAGCGGTGAGTGAGAGAGAAGGTGAGAAAGAAGCTTTGAGTGAGAGAGAGAGAAAGAGAAGCTTTGAGTGAGGGAGAGAGAGAAAGAGAAGCTGTGAGTGAGAGAGAGAGAAAGAAAGAGAAGCTGTGAGTGAGAGAGAGAGAAAGAGAAGTTGTGTGAGAGAGAGAGAGAGAGAAGAGAAGCTGTGAGTGAGAGAGAGAGAAAGAGAAGCTGAGTGACATAGAGAGATAATGAGAAGCTGTGAGAGAGAGAGAGAAAGAGAAGCTGTGTGTATGTCAGAGAGAGAAAAAGTAAAGCTGCGAGTGAGAGGGAGGGAGAAAGACAACCTGTGAGTGAGAGAAGAGAGAGAGAGAGAAGCTGTGAGTGAGTGAGACAGAGAAGCTGTGTGTGAGCGAGAGAGAAGCTGTGACTGAGAGAGAGAGAAAGAGAAGCTGTGAGTGAGAGAGAAAAATAGAAGCTGTGAGTGAGAGTGAGAGTGAAAGAGAAGCTGTGAGTGAGAGAGGGAGAAAGAGAAGATGTAAGTGAGAGAGAGAGTGAGAGAGAGAATCTGTGTGAGTGAGAGAGAGAGAAAGAGAATCTGTGAGTGAGTGAGAGAGAGAGAAAGAGAAGCTGTGAGTGAGTGAGAGAGAGAAAAAGAGAAGCTGTGAGTGAGTGAGAGAGAGAGAGAAAGAGAAGCTGTGAGTGAGAAAGAGAGAAAGAGATGCTGTGAGAGAGAGAGAGAGAAAGAGGAGCTGTGAGTGAGAGAGAGAGGGAGAGAGAAAGAGAAGCTGTTAGTGAGAGAAAGAAGGAAAGAGAAGCTGTGAGTGAGTGAGAGAGAGAGAGAAGCTGTGTGTGTGTGAGAGAGAGAGAGGGAAGCTGTGATTGAGAGAGAAAGAGAAGCTGTGAGTGAGAGAGAGAGAGAAGCTGTGAGTGAGAAAGAGAGAGAGAAGCTGTGAGTGAGAGAGAGAGAAAGAGAAGCTGTGAGTGAGAGTGACAGAGAGAGAGAAAGAAGCTGTGAGTGAGAGAGAGAGAAAGAGAAGCTGTGAGTGAGAGAGAGAGAAAGCAAAGCTGTGAGTGAGAGAGAGATAAAGAGAAGATGTGACTGAGTGAGAGAAAGAGAAGCTGTGTGTGAGACAGAGAGAAGCTGTGAGTGAGAATGAGAGAAAGAGAAGCTGTGTGTGAGACAGAGAGAAGCTGTGAGTGAGAATGAGAGAAAAAGAAGCTGTGTCAGAGAGAGAGAAAGAGAAACTGTGAGTGAGAGAGAGAGAGAAAGAGAAGCTGTGAGTGAGAGAGAGAGAAAGAGAAGCTGTGTGTGACAGAGAGAGAAAGAGAAGCTGTGAGTGAGAGAGAAGGTGAGAAAGAAGCTTTGAGTGAGAGAGAGAGAAAGAGAAGCTTTGAGTGAGGGAGAGAGAGAAAGAGAAGCTGTGAGTGAGAGAGAGAGAAAGAAAGAGAAGCTGTGAGTGAGAGAGAGAGAGAAAGAGAAGTTGTGTGAGAGAGAGAGAGAGAGAAGAGAAGCTGTGAGTGAGAGAGAGAGAAAGAGAAGCTGAGTGACATAGAGAGATAATGAGAAGCTGTGAGAGAGAGAGAGAGAAAGAGAAGCTGTGTGTATGTCAGAGAGAGAAAAAGTAAAGCTGCGAGTGAAAGGGAGGGAGAAAGACAAGCTGTGAGTGAGAGAAGAGAGAGAGAGAGAAGCTGTGAGTGAGTGAGAGAGAGAAGCTGTGTGTGAGCGAGAGAGAAGCTGTGACTGAGAGAGAGAGAAAGAGAAGCTGTGAGTGAGTGAGAGAGAGAGAGAAATAGCAGCTGTGAGTGAGAGTGAGAGTGAAAGAGAAGCTGTGAGTGAGAGAGGGAGAAAGAGAAGATGTAAGTGAGAGAGAGAGTGAGAGAGAGAAGCTGTGAGTGAGTGAGAGAGAGAGAAAGAGAAGCTGTGAGTGAGTGAGAGAGAAAGAAAGAGAAGCTGTGAGTGAGAGAGAGAGAAAGAGAAGCTGTTAGTGAGAGAGAGGGAAACAGAAGCTGTGAGTGAAAGAGAGAGAGAGAAGCTGTGTATTTGAGAGAGAGAAGATGTGATTGAGAGAGAGAAAGAGAAGCTGTGAATGAGAGAAAGAGAGAGAAGTTGTGAGTGAGAGAGAGAAATAGAAGCTGTGAGTGAGAGAGAGAGGTGGAGAAAGAGAAGCTGTGTGTGAGAGAGAGAGAAAGAGAAGCTGTGAGTGAGAGAGAGAGAAAGATAATCTGTGAGTGAGAGTGAGAGAGAGAGAATGAGAAGTTGTGAGTGAGAGAGAGAGAAAGAGAATGTGTGAGTGAGAGAGAGAGAGAATGAGAAGCTGTGAGTGAGAGAGAGAGGAGCTGTGTGTGAGAGAGAGAAAGAGAAGCTGTGAGTGACAGAGATAGATAGAGAGAGAAAGAGAAGCTGTGAGTGAGAGAGAGAGATTAAGAAACTGTGAGTGAGAGAGAGAGAAGTTGTGAGTGTGAGAGAGAGAAGCTGTGCGTGTGCGTGAGAGAGAGAAAGAGAAGCTGTGAGTGAGAGAGAGAGAAAGACAAGCTATGAGTGAGAAGGAGAGAAAGAAAGAGAAGCTGTGAGTGAGACTGAGAGAGAGAAAGAGAAGCTGTGAGTGAGAGAGAGGGGGAGAAAGAGAAGCTGTGTGTGAGAGAGAGAAAGAGAAGCTGTGATTGAGAGAGAGAGAAAGATAATCTGTGAGGGAGAGTGAGAGAGAGAGAAAGAGAAGTTGTGAGTGAGAGAGAGAGAAGCTCTGTGTGTGTGAGAGAAAGAGAAGCTGTGAGTGAGAGAGAGAGAAAGAGAAGCTGTGAGTGAGAGAGAGAAAGAGCTGTGAGTGAGAGAGAGAGAGAAAGCTGAGAGTGAGAGAGAGAGAGAAGTTGTGAGTGAGACAGAGAGAAGCTCTGTGTGTGCGTGAGAGAGAGAAAGAGAAGCTGTGAGTGAGAGAGAGAGAAAGAGAAGTTGTGAGTGAGAGAGAGAGAGAAATAGAAGCTGTGTGTGAGAGAGAGAGAATTAGAAGCTGTGAGTGAGAGAGAGAGAAGCTGTGTGTTAGAGAGAAAGAGAAGTTGTGAGTGAGAGAAAGAGAGAAAGAAGCTTTGAGTGAGAAAAAGAGAGAAAGAGAAGCTGTGAGTGAGAGAGAGAGAAAGAGCTGTGAGTGAGAGAGAGAGAGAAAGAGAAGCTGTGAGTGAGAGAGAGAGAAGCTGTGAGTGAGTGAGAGAGAGAAGCTTTGTGTGTTTGTGTGTGAGAGAGAAGCTGTGAGAGAGAGAAAGAGAAAGAGAAGCTGTGAGTGAGAGAGAGAGAGAGAAAGAGAAGCTGTGAGTGAGAGAGAGAGAGAAGCTGTGTGTGAGGGAGAGAGAGAAAGAGAAGCTGTGAGTGAGAGGGAAAGAGAGAGAAAGAGAAGCTGAGTGAGAGAGAGAGAGAGAGAAAGAGAAGCTGTGAGTGTGTGAGAGAGAGAAGCTGTGAGTGAGTGAGAGAGAGAGAAAGAGAAGCTGAGTGAGAGAGAGAGAAAGAGAAGCTGTGAGTGAGTGAGAGAGAGAGAAAGAGAAGCTGTGAGTGAGAAAGAGAGAAAGAGATGAGGTGAGTGAGAGAGAGAGAGAAGCTGTGAGTGAGAGTGAGAGAGAGAGCGAAAGAGAAGCTGTGTGTGTGTGAGAGAGAAAGAGAAGCTGTGAGTGAGAGTGAGAGAGAGAGAGAAAGAAGCTGTGAGTGAGAGAGAGAGAAAGAGAAGCTGTGAGTGAGAGAGATAGAGAGAGAAAGAGAAGTTGTTAGTGAGCGAAAGAGGGAAAGAGAAGCTGTGATTGAGATAGAGAGAGAGGGAAGCTGTGATTGAGAGAGAGAGATAAAGAGAAGCTGTGAGTGAGATAGAGAGAGAGAGAAGCTGTGAGTGAGAAAGAGAGAGAGAAGCTGTGAGTGAGAGTGAGAGAGAGAGCGAAAGAGATGCTGTGAGTGAGAGAGAGAGAAAGAGAAGCTGTGAGTGAGAGTGAGTGAGAGAGAGAAAGAAGCTGTGAGTGAGAGAGAGAGAAAGAGAAGCTGTGAGTGAGAGAGAGAGAAAGCAAAGCTGTGAGTGAGAGAGAGAGAGAGAGAAAGAGAAGATGTCACTGAGTGAGAGAAAGAGAAGCTGTGTGTGTGAGACAGAGAAGCTGTGAGTGAGAGAGAGAGAAAAAGAAGCTGTGTCAGAGAGAGAGAGAAAGAGAAGCTGTGAGTGAGAGAGAGAGAGAAAGAAGCTGTGAGTGAGTGAGAGAGAGAAAGAGTAGCTGTGAGTGAGAGAGAGAGAAAGGGAAGCTGTGAGTGAGAGAGAAGGTGAGAAAGAAGCTTTGAGTGAGAGAGAGAGAGAAAGAGAAGCTGTGAGTGAGAGAGAGAGAGAAAGAGAAGCTGTGAGTGAGAGAGAGAGAAAGAAAGAGAAGCTGTGAGTGAGAGAGAAAGAGAAGCTGTGAGTGAGAGAGAGAGAGAGAGAAGAGAAGCTGTGAGTGAGAGAGAGAGAAAGAGAAGCTGAGTGACAGAGAGAGATAATGAGAAGCTGTGAGAGAGAGAGAGAGAAAGAGTAGCTGTGTGTATGTGAGAGAGAGAAAAAGTAAAGCTGCGAGTGAGAGGGAGGGAGAAAGACAAGATGTGAGTGAGAGAATAGAGAGAGAGAGAAGCTGTGAGAGAGTGAGAGAGAGAAGCTGTGTGTGAGAGAGAGAGAAATAGAAGCTGTGAGTGAGAGAGAGAAGAGAAGCTGTGAGTGAGTGAGTGAGAGAAAAAGAAGCTGTGAGTGACAGAGAGAGTAAAAGTGAAGCTGTGAGAGAGAGAAGCTGTGAGTGAGAGTGAGAGTGAGAGAGAAAGAGAAGCTGTGAGTGAGAGAGGGAGAAAGAGAAGCTGTAAGTGAGAGAGAGAGTGAGAGAGAGAGAAGCTGTGAGTGAGTGAGAGAGAGAGAAAGAGAAGCTGTGAGTGAGTGAGAGAGAGAGAGAAGCTGTGTGTGTGTGAGAGAGAGAGAGGGAAGCTGTGAGTGAGAGAGAGAGAGAAGCTGTGAGTGAGAAAGAGAGAGAGAAGCTGTGAGTGAGAGAGAGAGAAAGAGAAGCTGTGAGAGTGACAGAGAGAGAGAAAGAAGCTGTGAGTGAGAGAGAGAGAAAGAGAAGCTGTGAGTGAGAGAGAGAGAAAGCAAAGCTGTGAGTGAGAGAGAGATAAAGAGAAGATGTGACTGAGTGAGAGAAAGAGAAGCTGTGTGTGAGACAGAGAGAAGCTGTGAGTGAGAATGAGAGAAAAAGAAGCTGTGTCAGAGAGAGAGAAAGAGAAACTGTGAGTGAGAGAGAGAGAGAAAGAGAAGCTGTGAGTGAGAGAGAGAGAGAAAGAGAAGCTGTGTGTGACAGAGAGAGAAAGAGAAGCTGTGAGTGAGAGAGAAGGTGAGAAAGAAGCTTTGAGTGAGAGAGAGAGAAAGAGAAGCTTTGAGTGAGGGAGAGAGAGAAAGAGAAGCTGTGAGTGAGAGAGAGAGAAAGAAAGAGAAGCTGTGAGTGAGAGAGAGAGAGAAAGAGAAGTTGTGTGAGAGAGAGAGAGAGAGAAGAGAAGCTGTGAGTGAGAGAGAAAGAGAAGCTGAGTGACATAGAGAGATAATGAGAAGCTGTGAGAGAGAGAGAGAAAGAGAAGCTGTGTGTATGTCAGAGAGAGAAAAAGTAAAGCTGCGAGTGAAAGGGAGGGAGAAAGACAAGCTGTGAGTGAGAGAAGAGAGAGAGAGAGAAGCTGTGAGTGAGTGAGAGAGAGAAAGAAGCTGTGAGTGAGTGAGAGAGAGAAAGAGTAGCTGTGAGTGAGAGAGAGAGAAAGGGAAGCTGTGAGTGAGAGAGAAGGTGAGAAAGAAGCTTTGAGTGAGAGAGAGAGAGAAAGAGAAGCTGTGAGTGAGAGTGAGAGAGAGCGAAAGAGAAGCTGTGTGTGTGTGAGAGAGAAAGAGAAGCTGTGAGTGAGAGTGAGAGAGAGAGAGAAAGAAGCTGTGAGTGAGAGAGAGAGAAAGAGAAGCTGTGAGTGAGAGAGATAGAGAGAGAAAGAGAAGTTGTTAGTGAGCGAAAGAGGGAAAGAGAAGCTGTGATTGAGATAGAGAGAGAGGGAAGCTGTGATTGAGAGAGAGAGATAAAGAGAAGCTGTGAGTGAGATAGAGAGAGAGAGAAGCTGTGAGTGAGAAAGAGAGAGAGAAGCTGTGAGTGAGAGTGAGAGAGAGAGCGAAAGAGATGCTGTGAGTGAGAGAGAGAGAAAGAGAAGCTGTGAGTGAGAGTGAGTGAGAGAGAGAAAGAAGCTGTGAGTGAGAGAGAGAGAAAGAGAAGCTGTGAGTGAGAGAGAGAGAAAGCAAAGCTGTGAGTGAGAGAGAGAGAGAGAGAGAAAGAGAAGATGTGACTGAGTGAGAGAAAGAGAAGCTGTGTGTGTGAGACAGAGAAGCTGTGAGTGAGAGAGAGAGAAAAAGAAGCTGTGTCAGAGAGAGAGAGAAAGAGAAGCTGTGAGTGAGAGAGAGAGAGAAAGAAGCTGTGAGTGAGTGAGAGAGAGAAAGAGTAGCTGTGAGTGAGAGAGAGAGAAAGGGAAGCTGTGAGTGAGAGAGAAGGTGAGAAAGAAGCTTTGAGTGAGAGAGAGAGAGAGAGAGAAGCTGTGAGTGAGAGAGAGAGAGAAAGAGAAGCTGTGAGTGAGAGAGAGAGAAAGAAAGAGAAGCTGTGAGTGAGAGAGAAAGAGAAGCTGTGAGTGAGAGAGAGAGAGAGAGAAGAGAAGCTGTGAGTGAGAGAGAGAGAAAGAGAAGCTGAGTGACAGAGAGAGATAATGAGAAGCTGTGAGAGAGAGAGAGAGAAAGAGTAGCTGTGTGTATGTGAGAGAGAGAAAAAGTAAAGCTGCGAGTGAGAGGGAGGGAGAAAGACAAGCTGTGAGTGAGAGAATAGAGAGAGAGAGAAGCTGTGAGAGAGTGAGAGAGAGAAGCTGTGTGTGAGAGAGAGAGAAATAGAAGCTGTGAGTGACAGAGAGAAGAGAAGCTGTGAGTGAGTGAGTGAGAGAAAAAGAAGCTGTGAGTGACAGAGAGAGTGAAAGTGAAGCTGTGAGAGAGAGAAGCTGTGAGTGAGAGTGAGAGTGAGAGAGAAAGAGAAGCTGTGAGTGAGAGAGGGAGAAAGAGAAGCTGTAAGTGAGAGAGAGAGTGAGAGAGAGAGAAGCTGTGAGTGAGTGAGAGAGAGAGAAAGAGAAGCTGTGAGTGAGTGAGAGAGAGAGAGAAGCTGTGTGTGTGTGTGAGAGAGAGAGGGAAGCTGTGAGTGAGAGAGAGAGAGAAGCTGTGAGTGAGAAAGAGAGAGAGAAGCTGTGAGTGAGAGAGAGAGAAAGAGAAGCTGTGAGTGAGAGTGACAGAGAGAGAGAAAGAAGCTGTGAGTGAGAGAGAGAGAAAGAGAAGCTGTGAGTGAGAGAGAGAGAAAGCAAAGCTGTGAGTGAGAGAGAGATAAAGAGAAGATGTGACTGAGTGAGAGAAAGAGAAGCTGTGTGTGAGACAGAGAGAAGCTGTGAGTGAGAATGAGAGAAAAAGAAGCTGTGTCAGAGAGAGAGAAAGAGAAACTGTGAGTGAGAGAGAGAGAGAAAGAGAAGCTGTGAGTGAGAGAGAGAGAGAAAGAGAAGCTGTGTGTGACAGAGAGAGAAAGAGAAGCTGTGAGTGAGAGAGAAGGTGAGAAAGAAGCTTTGAGTGAGAGAGAGAGAAAGAGAAGCTTTGTGAGGGAGAGAGAGAAAGAGAAGCTGTGAGTGAGAGAGAGAGAAAGAAAGAGAAGCTGTGAGTGAGAGAGAGAGAGAAAGAGAAGTTGTGTGAGAGAGAGAGAGAGAGAGAGAGAAGAGAAGCTGTGAGTGAGAGAGAAAGAGAAGCTGAGTGACATAGAGAGATAATGAGAAGCTGTGAGAGAGAGAGAGAAAGAGAAGCTGTGTGTATGTCAGAGAGAGAAAAAGTAAAGCTGCGAGTGAAAGGGAGGGAGAAAGACAAGCTGTGAGTGAGAGAAGAGAGAGAGAGAGAAGCTGTGAGTGAGTGAGAGAGAGAAGCTGTGTGTGAGCGAGAGAGAAGCTGTGACTGAGAGAGAGAGAAAGAGAAGCTGTGAGTGAGAGAGAGAGAGAAATAGCAGCTGTGAGTGAGAGTGAGAGTGAAAGAGAAGCTGTGAGTGAGAGAGGGAGAAAGAGAAGATGTAAGTGAGAGAGAGAGTGAGAGAGAGAAGCTGTGAGTGAGTGAGAGAGAGAGAAAGAGAAGCTGTGAGTGAGTGATAGAGAAAGAAAGAGAAGCTGTGAGTGAGAGAGAGAGAAATAGAAGCTGTTAGTGAGAGAGAGGGAAACAGAAGCTGTGAGTGAAAGAGAGAGAGAGAAGCTGTGTATTTGAGAGAGAGAAGATGTGATTGAGAGAGAGAAAGAGAAGCTGTGAATGAGAGAAAGAGAGAGAAGTTGTGAGTGAGAGAGAGAAATAGAAGCTGTGAGTGAGAGAGAGAGGTGGAGAAAGAGAAGCTGTGTGTGAGAGAGAGAGAAAGAGAAGCTGTGAGTGAGAGAGAGAGAAAGATAATCTGTGAGTGAGAGTGAGAGAGAGAGAATGAGAAGTTGTGAGTGAGAGAGAGAGAAAGAGAATGTGTGAGTGAGAGAGAGAGAGAATGAGAAGCTGTGAGTGAGAGAGAGAGGAGCTGTGTGTGTGAGAGAGAAAGAGAAGCTGTGAGTGACAGAGATAGATAGAGAGAGAAAGAGAAGCTGTGAGTGAGAGAGAGAGATTAAGAAACTGTGAGTGAGAGAGAGAGAAGTTGTGAGTGTGAGAGAGAGAAGCTGTGTGTGTGCGTGAGAGAGAAAGAGAAGCTGTGAGTGAGAGAGAGAGAGAAAGAAAGAGAAGCTGTGAGTGAGAGAGAGAGAGAAAGAAAGAGAAGCTGTGAGTGAGAGAGAGAGAGAAGCTGTGAGTGAGAGAGAGAGAGAAGCTGTGAGTGAGGGAGAGATAGATAGAGATGCTGTGAGTGAAAGGGACAGAGAGAGAAAGAGAAGCTGTGAGTGAGAGAGAGAGAGAGAGAAAGAGAAGCTGTGTGTGTGAGAGAGAGAAGCTGTGAGTGAGAAAGAGAGTGTGAGTTAGAGAGACAGAAAGAGAAGCTGTGAGTGTGAAAGAGAGAGAGAAGCTGTGAGTGAGAGAGAGGAGCTGTGAGTGAGAGAGAGAGAAAGAGTAGCTGTTAGTGAGAGAAGAGATAGAGAAAGAGAAGCTGTGAGTGAGAGAGAGAGGAGCTGTGAGCGAGAGGGAGAGAGAGAAAGATAAGCTGTGAGTGAGAGAGAGAGAAAGACAAGCTATGAGTGAGAAGGAGAGAAAGAAAGAGAAGCTGTGAGTGAGACTGAGAGAGAGAAAGAGAAGCTGTGAGTGAGAGAGAGGGGGAGAAAGAGAAGCTGTGTGTGAGAGAGAGAAAGAGAAGCTGTGATTGAGAGAGAGAGAAAGATAATCTGTGAGGGAGAGTGAGAGAGAGAGAAAGAGAAGTTGTGAGTGAGAGAGAGAGAAGCTCTGTGTGTGTGAGAGAAAGAGAAGCTGTGAGTGAGAGAGAGAGAAAGAGAAGCTGTGAGTGAGAGAGAGAAAGAGCTGTGAGTGAGAGAGAGAGAGAAAGCTGAGAGTGAGAGAGAGAGAGAAGTTGTGAGTGAGACAGAGAGAAGCTCTGTGTGTGCGTGAGAGAGAGAAAGAGAAGCTGTGAGTGAGAGAGAGAGAAAGAGAAGTTGTGAGTGAGAGAGAGAGAGAAATAGAAGCTGTGTGTGTGAGAGAGAGAATTAGAAGCTGTGAGTGAGAGAAAGCTGTGTGTTAGAGAGAAAGAGAAGTTGTGAGTGAGAGAAAGAGAGAAAGAAGCTTTGAGTGAGAAAAAGAGAGAAAGAGAAGCTGTGAGTGAGAGAGAAAGAGCTGTGAGTGAGAGAGAGAGAGAAAGAGAAGCTGTGAGTGAGAGAGAGAGAAGCTGTGAGTGAGAGAGAGAGAGAAGCTTTGTGTGTTTGTGTGTGAGAGAGAAGCTGTGAGAGAGAGAAAGAGAAAGAGAAGCTGTGAGTGAGAGAGAGAGAGAAAGAGAAGCTGTGAGTGAGAGAGAGAGAGAAGCTGTGTGTGAGGGAGAGAGAGAAAGAGAAGCTGTGAGTGAGAGGGAAAGAGAGAGAAAGAGAAGCTGAGTGAGAGAGAGAGAGAGAAAGAGAAGCTGTGAGTGTGTGAGAGAGAGAAGCTGTGAGTGAGTGAGAGAGAGAGAAAGAGAAGCTGTGAGTGAGAGAGAGAGAAAGAGAAGCTGTGAGTGAGTGAGAGAGAGAGAAAGAGAAGCTGTGAGTGAGAAAGAGAGAAAGAGATGAGGTGAGTGAGAGAGAGAGAGAAGCTGTGAGTGAGAGTGAGAGAGAGAGCGAAAGAGAAGCTGTGTGTGTGTGTGAGAGAAAGAGAAGCTGTGAGTGAGAGTGAGAGAGAGAGAGAAAGAAGCTGTGAGTGAGAGAGAGAGAAAGAGAAGCTGTGAGTGAGAGAGAGATAGAGAGAGAAAGAGAAGTTGTTAGTGAGCGAAAGAGGGAAAGAGAAGCTGTGATTGAGATAGAGAGAGAGGGAAGCTGTGATTGAGAGAGAGAGATAAAGAGAAGCTGTGAGTGAGATAGAGAGAGAGAGAAGCTGTGAGTGAGAAAGAGAGAGAGAAGCTGTGAGTGAGAGTGAGAGAGAGAGCGAAAGAGATGCTGTGAGTGAGAGAGAGAGAAAGAGAAGCTGTGAGTGAGAGTGAGTGAGAGAGAGAAAGAAGCTGTGAGTGAGAGAGAGAGAAAGAGAAGCTGTGAGTGAGAGAGAGAGAAAGCAAAGCTGTGAGTGAGAGAGAGAGAGAGAGAAAGAGAAGATGTGACTGAGTGAGAGAAAGAGAAGCTGTGTGTGTGAGACAGAGAAGCTGTGAGTGAGAGAGAGAGAAAAAGAAGCTGTGTCAGAGAGAGAGAGAAAGAGAAGCTGTGAGTGAGAGAGAGAGAGAAAGAAGCTGTGAGTGAGTGAGAGAGAGAAAGAGTAGCTGTGAGTGAGAGAGAGAGAAAGGGAAGCTGTGAGTGAGAGAGAAGGTGAGAAAGAAGCTTTGAGTGAGAGAGAGAGAGAAAGAGAAGCTGTGAGTGAGAGAGAGAGAGAAAGAGAAGCTGTGAGTGAGAGAGAGAGAGAAAGAAAGAGAAGCTGTGAGTGAGAGAGAAAGAGAAGCTGTGAGTGAGAGAGAGAGAGAGAGAAGAGAAGCTGTGAGTGAGAGAGAGAGAAAGAGAAGCTGAGTGACAGAGAGAGATAATGAGAAGCTGTGAGAGAGAGAGAGAGAAAGAGTAGCTGTGTGTATGTGAGAGAGAGAAAAAGTAAAGCTGCGAGTGAGAGGGAGGGAGAAAGACAAGCTGTGAGTGAGAGAATAGAGAGAGAGAGAGAAGCTGTGAGAGAGTGAGAGAGAGAAGCTGTGTGTGTGAGAGAGAGAAATAGAAGCTGTGAGTGAGAGAGAGAAGAGAAGCTGTGAGTGAGTGAGTGAGAGAAAAAGAAGCTGTGAGTGACAGAGAGAGTGAAAGTGAAGCTGTGAGAGAGAGAAGCTGTGAGTGAGAGTGAGAGTGAGAGAGAAAGAGAAGCTGTGAGTGAGAGAGGGAGAAAGAGAAGCTGTAAGTGAGAGAGAGAGTGAGAGAGAGAGAAGCTGTGAGTGAGTGAGAGAGAGAGAAAGAGAAGCTGTGAGTGAGTGAGAGAGAGAGAGAGAAGCTGTGAGTGAGAGAGAGAGTGAAAGAGAAGCTGTTAGTGAGAGAGAGGCAAAGAGAAGCTGTGAGTGAGTGAGAGAGAGAAAGAGAAGCTGTGAGTGAGTGAGTGAGAGAGAGAGAAGCTGTGAGTGAGAGAGAGAGAGAAAGAGAAGCTGTTAGTGAGAGAGAGGGAAAGAGAAGCTGTGAGTGAGTGAGAGAGAGAGAAAGAGAAGCTGTGAGTGAGAAAGAGAGAAAGAGATTAGGTGAGTGAGAGAGCGAGAGAAGCTGTGAGTGAGAGTGAGAGAGAGAGAGAAAGAGAAGCTGTGTGTGTGAGAGAGAGAAAGAGAAGCTGTGAGTGAGTGAGAGAGAGAGAAAGAGAAGCTGTGAGTGAGTGAGTGAGAGAGAGAGAAGCTGTGAGTGAGAGAGAGAGAGAAAGAGAAGCTGTTAGTGAGAGAGAGGGAAAGAGAAGCTGTGAGTGAGTGAGAGAGAGAGAAAGAGAAGCTGTGAGTGAGAAAGAGAGAAAGAGATGAGGTGAGTGAGAGAGAGAGAGGAGCTGTGAGTGAGAGTGAGAGAGAGAGCGAAAGAGAAGCTGTGTGTGTGAGAGAGAGAAAGAGAAGCTGTGAGTGAGAGTGAGAGAGAGAGAGAAAGAAGCTGTGAGTGTGAGAGAGAGAAAGAGAAGCTGTGTGAGTGAGTGAGAGAGAGAGAAGCTGTGAGTGAGAGAGAGAGAGAAAGAGAAGTTGTTAGTGAGAGAAAGAGGGAAAGAGAAGCTGTGAGTGAGATAGAGAGAGAGGGAAGCTGTGATTGATTGAGAGTGATAAAGAGAAGCTGTGAGTGAGATAGAGAGAGAGAAGCTGTGAGTGAGAAAGAGAGAGAGAAGTTGTGAGTGAGAGTGAGAGAGAGAGCGAAAGAGATGCTGTGAGTGAGAGAGAGAGAAAGAGAAGCTGTGAGTGAGAGTGAGTGAGAGAGAGAAAGAAGCTGTGAGTGAGAGAGAGAGAAAGTGAAGCTGTGAGTGAGAGAGAGAAAAAGCACAGCTGTGAGTGAGAGAGAGAGAGAAAGAGAAGATGTGACTGAGTGAGAGAAAGAGAAGCCGTGTGTGTGAGACAGAGAGAAGCTGTGAGTGAGAGAGAGAGAAAAAGAAGCTGTGTCAGAGAGAGAGAGAAAGAGAAGCTGTGAGTGAGAGAGAGAGAGAAAGAAGCTGTGAGTGAGAGAGAGAGAAAGGGAAGCTGTTAGTGAAAGAGAAGGTGAGAAAGAAGCTTTGAGTGAGAGAGAGAGAAAGAGAAGCTGTGAGTGAGGGAGAAAGAGAAAGAGAAGCTGTGAGTGAGAGAGAGAGAGAAAGAAAGAGAAGCTGTGAGTGAGAGAGAGAGAGAAAGAGAAGCTGTGAGTGAGAGAGAGAGAGAGAAGAGAAGCTGTGAGTGAGAGAGAGAGAAAGAGAAGCTGAGAGTGAGAGAGAGAGAAGTTGTGAGTGAGACAGAGAGAGAAGCTGTGTATGTGTGTGTGAGAGAGAAAGAGAAGCTGTGAGTGAGAGAGAGAGAAAGAGAAGTTGTGAGTGAGAGAGAGAGAGAAATAGAAGCTGTATGAGAGAGAGAGAGAATGAGAAGCTGTGAGTGAGAGAGAGAGAAGCTGTGTGTGAGAGAGAAAGAGAAGCTGTGAGTGAGAGAGATAGAGAGAGAAAGAGAAGCTGTGAGTGAGAGAGAGAGAGAGAAGCTGTGTATTTGAGAGAGAGAGAAGATGTGATTGTGAGAGAGAAAGAGAAGCTGTGAATGAGAGACAGAGAGAGAAGTTGTGAGTGAGAGAGAGAAATAGAAGCTGTGAGTGAGAGAGAGAGGTGGAGAAAGAGAAGCTGTGTGTGTGAGAGAGAGAAAGAGAAGCTGTGAGTGAGAGAGAGAGAAAGATAATCTGTGAGTGAGAGTGAGAGAGAGAGAATGAGAAGTTGTGAGTGAGAGAGAGAGAAAGATAATCTGTGAGTGAGAGTGAGAGAGAGAGAATGAGAAGCTGTGAGTGAGAGATAGATGAGCTGTGTGTGTGAGAGAGAAAGAGAAGCTGTGAGTGAGAGAGATAGAGAGAGAAAGAGAAGCTGTGAGTGAGAGAGAGAGAAGTTGTGAGTGAGAGAGAGAGAAGCTGTGTGTGTGCGTGAGAGAGAGAAAGAGAAGCTGTGAGTGAGACAGAGAGAGAAAGAAAGAAGCTGTGAGTGAGAGATAGAGAGAAAGAAAGAGAAGCTGTGAGTGAGAGAGAGAGAGAGAAGCTGTGAGTGAGAGAGAGAGAAGCTGTGAGTGAGGGAGAGATAGATAGAGATGCTGTGAGTTGAATGGGAGAGAGAGAGAAAGAGAAGCTGTGAGTGAGAGAGAGAGAGAGAAGCTGTGAGTGTGTGTGAGAGAGAGAAGCTGTGAGTGAGAAAGAGAGAGAGAAAGAGAAGCTGTGAGTGAGAGAGAGAGAAAGAGAAGCTGTGAGTGAGTGAGAGAGACAGAAACAGAAGCTGTGAGTGTGAAAGAGAGAGAGAGAAGCTGTGAGTGAGAGAGAGAGAAGCTGTGAGTGAGAGAGAGAGAAAGAGTAGCTGTTAGTGAGAGAAGAGAGAGAGAAAGAGAAGCTGTGAGTGAGAGAGTGAGAGAGAAGAGCTGTGAGAGAGAGAGAGAGAGAGAAAGATAAGCTGAGAGTGAGAGAGAGAGAAAGAGAAGCTATGAGTGAGAGAGAGAGAAAGAAAGAGAAGCTGTGAGTGAGACTGAGAGAGAGAAAGAGAAGCTGTGAGTGAGAGAGAGGGGGGAGAAAGAGAAGCTGTGTGTGAGAGAGAGACAAAGAGAAGCTGTGATTGAGAGAGAGAGAAAGATAATCTGTGAGGTAGAGTGAGAGAGAGAGAAAGAGAAGTTGTGAGTGAGAGAGAGAGAAGCTCTGTGTGTGAGAGAGAAAGAGAAGCTGTGAGTGAGAGAGATAGAGAGAGAAAGAGAAGCTGTGAGTGAGAGAGAGAGAAAGAAGCTTTGAGTGAGGGAAAGAGAGAAATAGAAGCTGTGAGAGAGAGAGAGAGAAAGAGAAGTTGTGAGTGAGAGAGAGAGAGAAATAGAAGCTGTGAGAGAGAGAGAGAGAATGAGAAGCTGTGAGTGAGAGAGAGAGAAGCTGTGTGAGAGAGAGATAGAGAAGCTGTGAGAGAGAGATAGAGAGAGAAAGAGAATCTGTGAGTGAGAGAGAGAGAGAAAGAAGCTTTGAGTGAGAGAAAGAGAGAAAGAGAAGCTGTGAGTGAGAGAGAGAGAAGCTGTGAGTGAGAGAGAGAGAAAGAGTAGCTGTTAGTGAGAGAAGAGAGAGAGAAAGAGCTGTGAGTGAGAGAGAGAGAAAGAGAAGCTGTGAGTGAGAGAGAGAGAAGCTGTGAGTGAGTGAGAGAGAGAGAAGCTGTGTGTGGGTGAGAGAGAGAAAGAGAAACTGTGAGAGAGAGAGAGAAAGAGAAGCTGTGAGTGAGAGAGTGAGAGAAAGAGAAGTTGTGAGTGAGAGAGAGAGAAAGGGAAGCTGTTAGTGAAAGAGAAGGTGAGAAAGAAGCTTTGAGTGAGAGAGAGAGAAAGAGAAGCTGTGAGTGAGGGAGAGAGAGAAAGAGAAGCTGTGAGTGAGAGAGAGAGAAAGAAAGAGAAGCTGTGAGTGAGAGAGAGAGAGAGAGAGAAGCTGTGAGTGAGAAAGAGAGAGAGAAGAGAAGCTGTGAGTGAGAGAGAGAGAAAGAGAAGCTGAGAGTGAGAGAGAGAGAAGTTGTGAGTGAGACAGAGAGAGAAGCTGTGTATGTGTGTGAGAGAGAGAAAGAGAAGCTGTGAGTGAGAGAGAGAGAAAGAGAAGTTGTGAGTGAGAGAGAGAGAGAAATAGAAGCTGTATGAGAGAGAGAGAGAATGAGAAGCTGTGAGTGAGAGAGAGAGAAGCTGTGTGTGAGAGAGAAAGAGAAGCTGTGAGTGAGAGAGATAGAGAGAGAAGGAGAAGCTGTGAGTGAGAGAGAGAGAGAGAAGCTGTGTATTTGAGAGAGAGAGAAGATGTGATTGTGAGAGAGAAAGAGAAGCTGTGAATGAGAGACAGAGAGAGAAGTTGTGAGTGAGAGAGAGAAATAGAAGCTGTGAGTGAGAGAGAGAGGTGGAGAAAGAGAAGCTGTGTGTGTGAGAGAGAGAAAGAGAAGCTGTGAGTGAGAGAGAGAGAAAGATAATCTGTGAGTGAGAGTGAGAGAGAGAGAATGAGGTTGTGAGTGAGAGAGAGAGAAAGATAATCTGTGAGTGAGAGTGAGAGAGAGAGAATGAGAAGCTGTGAGTGAGAGATAGATGAGCTGTGTGTGTGAGAGAGAAAGAGAAGCTGTGAGTAAGAGAGATAGAGAGAGAAAGAGAAGCTGTGAGTGAGAGAGAGAGAAGTTGTGAGTGAGAGAGAGAGAAGCTGTGTGTGTGCGTGAGAGAGAGAAAGAGAAGCTGTGAGTGAGACAGAGAGAAAGAAAGAGAAGCTGTGAGTGAGAGATAGAGAGAAAGAAAGAGAAGCTGTGAGTGAGAGAGAGAGAGAGAAGCTGTGAGTGAGAGAGAGAGAGAAGCTGTGAGTGAGGGAGAGATAGAGAGAGAGGGAAGCTGTGATTGAGAGAGAGAGAGAAAGAGAAGCTGTGAGTGAGATAGAGAGAGAGAGAAGCTGTGAGTGAGAAAGAGAGAGAGAAGACCCAGGATGACTCCGATTGGACACTAGCTAGAGCTGCTATTAGGGCCTATCTAGTGGCGATAGGGGTGGTGAGGCGGCAATACTTCACCACCCTTATTGCCTCCGCTGATAATCGCCCAGCCGCCCTGTTCCGGGTAACCAGGTCCCTCCTTGGTAGGGGGGGATCGGTGCCCGGTTGGCAGGGTTCGGCTGAGGACTTTGCTGACCATCTGGTGGAGAAAATCGATCGGATTCGTTCAGGATTGAATCCTGGCGTGGATGGGGAGGGTCGGGGAGGTGCCGGAGCATTGTCTTGCTGTACGATCTGGGATCAGTTCGATCCTGTTGTCCCTGATGAAGTGGACAGGCTCCTTGCAGCTGTTCGTGCCACTACATGTCCTTTGGATCCCTGTCCTACTTGGTTGGTGAAAGCCTCCAAGGAGGTAACAGGTGGCTGGATAGGGGGGATAATAAATGCCTCTTTACGGGAGGGGGTATTTCCTGCACAGCTAAAACATGCTTTGGTGCGCCCCCTCCTGAAGAAAATGTCCCTCGACCCAGCTGTCCTTAACAACTACAGGCCAGTTTCCAACCTGCCCTTTTTGGGTAAGGTTTTGGAAAAGGCGGTGGCGCGTCAGCTGCAGAGTGTCCTGGAGGAAGCGGATTATCTAGACCCCTTTCAATCAGGGTTCAGGCCCGGATATGGAACGGAGACGGCATTGGTCGCACTGATGGATGATCTCTGGCGGGAGCGGGACGGGGGTTGTCCATCCGTCCTTGCTCTTCTTGACCTCTCAGCGGCTTTTGATACCGTCGACCACGGTATCCTTCTGGAACGGCTCGAAGGACTGGGGATCCAGGGCACTGTGTTGTCCTGGTTTTCCTCATTTCTGGAGGGCCGTACCCAGTCGGTATGGTTAGAGAGTGAGAGGTCCAGCCCTAGGCCCCTCAAATATGGGGTGCCTCAGGGCTCTGTGCTCTCTCCTCTCTTATTTAACATCTACATGAAGCCGCTGGGTGAGATCATTCGTTCCCACGGGGTGCGGTACCATCAGTACGCGGATGATACACAGTTGTACATCTCGGCCCGTGGGGACCCCAGTGATGCTGTTGAAATCCTATCCGGATGCCTAGAGGCCATTGGGGTCTGGATGGGGGCCAATGGGCTTCGGCTGAATCCCAGCAAGACAGAGTGGCTGTGGATAAGGGGCCCCGCATTATCCAGGGAGTTACCATCTTTGGTACTGGATGGGGCTGTTCTGCCCCAGACAGACCCAGTGCGCAACTTGGGGGTTCTTCTGGACTCGCGGCTGCTGCTGGAAGAACAAGTGGCGGCTGTGGCCAGGAGGGCTTTTGCCCAACTTCGGGTGATTCGCCAATTGCGCACACTCCTGGACCGGGGCTCCTTGCTTATGGTCACCCATGCTCTGGTTACTTCCCGACTAGACTATTGTAATGCGCTCTACATGGGGCTGCCCTTGACGACCATTCGGAGGCTGCAGCTGGTCCAGAATGCGGCGGCCCGGGTGGTGATGGGGTGTGGGCGATATGCCCATGTCTCTCCCCTACTTCGGGAGCTGCACTGGTTACCAGTTTGTCTCCGGGTGCAATTTAAGGTGCTGGTTTTGACCTTTAAAGCCCTACATGGCAGGGGGCCGGGATACCTTAGAGACCGCATCGTCCCAAGAGTGTCTGCCCGTCCAACCAGAGCGGACAGGAGGGGTTCTCTAGTGGTGCCACCGACTAGGGATGCACATTTGTCTAGCACCCGAAGGAGGGCCTTCTCCGTGTCCGCACCAACTCTCTGGAACCTCCTGCCAATAGACCTAAGACTCCAAAGTGAACTGCTGCCCTTCAGGAAAGGAGTGAAGACCTGGCTGGCAGGGCAGGTGTGGGGCCCGAATGGGACTATGGTGCCCGCCTGCTGGCTTGTATAAGAACTTTCTCTTCCTCCTTTGTACAGTGGATGGGATGGGTGGGTGGGACATGGGGGTTTTTAAAGGGGGTGGGTTGGGGGTTTTTTTTATAATTATTTTTTATAATTGTTTTTATGTCTTTTGTGAATTGTTGTGATGCCGCCCTGAGTCGGGTTCTGCCTGAGCGGGCGGCATATACAAATTTGACTAATAAATAAATAAATAAATAAATAAGAAGCTGTGAGTGAGAGTGAAAGAGAGAGCGAAAGAGATGCTGTGAGTGAGAGAGAGAGAAAGAGAAGGTGTGAGTGAAAGAGAGAGAAAGAGAAGCTGTGAGTGAGAGAGAGAGAAAGCAAAGCTGTGAGTGAGAGAGAGAGAGAGAGAAGATGTGACTGAGTGAGAGAAAGAGAAGCTGTGTGTGTGAGACAGAGAGAAGCTGTGAGAGAGAGAGAAAGAGTAGCTGTTAGTGAGAGAAGAGAGAGAAAGAGAAGCTGTGAGTGAGAGAGTGAGAGAGAGGAGCTGTGAGCGAGAGGGAGAGAGAGAAAGATAAGCTGAGAGTGAGAGAGAGAGAAAGAGAAGCTATGAGTGAGAGAGAGAGAAAGAAAGAGAAGCTGTGAGTGAGACTGAGAGAGAGAAAGAGAAGCTGTGAGTGAGAGAGAGGGGGGAGAAAGAGAAGCTGTGTGTGAGAGAGAGACAAAGAGAAGCTGTGATTGAGAGAGAGAGAAAGATAATCTGTGAGGTAGAGTGAGAGAGAGAGAAAGAGAAGTTGTGAGTGAGAGAGAGAGAAGCTCTGTGTGTGAGAGAGAAAGAGAAGCTGTGAGTGAGAGAGATAGACAGAGAAAGAGAAGTTGTGAGTGAGAGAGAGAAAGAGAATGTGTGAGTGAGAGAGAGAGAGAATGAGAAGCTGTGAGTGAGAGATAGATGAGCTGTGTGTGTGAGAGAGAAAGAGAAGCTGTGAGTGAGAGAGATAGAGAGAGAAAGAGAAGCTGTGAGTGAGAGAGAGAGAAGTTGTGAGTGAGAGAGAGAGAAGCTGTGTGTGTGCGTGAGAGAGAGAAAGAGAAGCTGTGAGTGAGACAGAGAGAGAAAGAAAGAGAAGCTGTGAGTGAGAGATAGAGAGAAAGAAAGAGAAGCTGTGAGTGAGAGAGAGAGAGAAGCTGTGAGTGAGAGAGAGAGAGAAGCTGTGAGTGAGGGAGAGATAGATAGAGATGCTGTGAGTGAATGGGAGAGAGAGAGAAAGAGAAGCTGTGAGTGAGAGAGAGAGAGAGAAGCTGTGAGTTTGTGTGAGAGAGAGAAGCTGTGAGTGAGAAAGAGAGAGAGAAAGAGAAGCTGTGAGTGAGAGAGAGAGAAAGAGAAGCTGTGAGTGAGTGAGAGAGACAGAAACAGAAGCTGTGAGTGTGAAAGAGAGAGAGAGAAGCTGTGAGTGAGAGAGGGAGAAAGAGAAGATGTAAGTGAGAGAGAGAGTGAGAGAGAGAATCTGTGAGTGAGTGAGAGAGAGAGAAAGAGAAGCTGTGAGTGAGTGAGAGAGAGAAAAAGAGAAGCTGTGAGTGAGTGAGAGAGAGAGAGAAAGAGAAGCTGTGAGTGAGAAAGAGAGAAAGAGATGCTGTGAGAGAGAGAGAGAGAAAGAGGAGCTGTGAGTGAGAGAGAGAGGGAGAGAGAAAGAGAAGCTGTTAGTGAGAGAAAGGAAAGAGAAGCTGTGAGTGAGTGAGAGAGAGAGAGAAGCTGTGTGTGTGTGTGAGAGAGAGAGGGAAGCTGTGATTGAGAGAGAGAGAGTAAGAGAAGCTGTGAGTGAGAGAGAGAGAGAAGCTGTGAGTGAGAAAGAGAGAGAGAAGCTGTGAGTGAGAGAGAGAGAAAGAGAAGGTGTGAGTGAGAGTGACAGAGAGAGAGAAAGAAGCTGTGAGTGAGAGAGAGAGAAAGAGAAGCTGTGAGTGAGAGAGAGAGAAAGCAAAGCTGTGAGTGAGAGAGAGAGAAAGAGAAGATGTGACTGAGTGAGAGAAAGAGAAGCTGTGTGTGTGAGACAGAGAGAAGCTGTGAGTGAGAATGAGAGAAAAAGAAGCTGTGTCAGAGAGAGAGAAAGAGAAACTGTGAGTGAGAGAGAGAGAGAAAGAGAAGCTGTGAGTGAGAGAGAGAGAGAGAAAGAGAAGCTGTGAGTGACAGAGAGAGAAAGAGAAGCTGTGAGTGAGAGAGAAGGTGAGAAAGAAGCTTTGAGTGAGAGAGAGAGAAAGAGAAGCTTTGAGTGAGGGTGAGAGAGAAAGAGAAGCTGTGAGTGAGAGAGAGAGAAAGAAAGAGAAGCTGTGAGTGAGAGAGAGAGAGAAAGAGAAGTTGTGTGTGAGAGAGAGAGAGAGAAGAGAAGCTGTGAGTGAGAGAGAGAGAAAGAGAAGCTGAGTGACATAGAGAGATAATGAGAAGCTGTGAGAGAGAGAGAGAGAAAGAGAAGCTGTGTGTATGTCAGAGAGAGAAAAAGTAAAGCTGCGAGTGAAAGGGAGGGAGAAAGACAAGCTGTGAGTGAGAGAAGAGAGAGAGAGAGAAGCTGTGAGTGAGTGAGAGAGAGAAGCTGTGTGTGAGCGAGAGAGAAGCTGTGACTGAGAGAGAGAGAAAGAGAAGCTGTGAGTGAGAAGGAGAGATTAATAGAAGCTGTGAGTGAGAGTGAGAGTGAAAGAGAAGCTGTGAGTGAGAGAGGGAGAAAGAGAAGATGTAAGTGAGAGAGTGAGTGAGAGAGAGAAGCTGTGAGTGAGTGAGAGAGAGAGAAAGAGAAGCTGTGAGTGAGTGAGAGAGAAAGAAAGAGAAGCTGTGAGTGAGAGAGAGAGAGAAAGAGAAGCTGTTAGTGAGAGAGAGGGAAACAGAAGCTGTGAGTGAAAGAGAGAGAGAGAAGCTGTGTATTTGAGAGAGAGAGAAGATGTGATTGAGAGAGAGAAAGAGAAGCTGTGAATGAGAGACAGAGAGAGAAGTTGTGAGTGAGAGAGAGAAATAGAAGCTGTGAGTGAGAGAGAGAGGTGGAGAAAGAGAAGCTGTGTGTGAGAGAGAGAGAAAGAGAAGCTGTGAGTGAGAGAGAGAGAAAGATAATCTGTGAGTGAGAGTGAGAGAGAGAGAATGAGAAGTTGTGAGTGAGAGAGAGAGAAAGAGAATGTGTGAGTGAGAGAGAGAGAGAATGAGAAGCTGTGAGTGAGAGAGAGAGGAGCTGTGTGTGTGAGAGAGAAAGAGAAGCTGTGAGTGACAGAGATAGATAGAGAGAGAAAGAGAAGCTGTGAGTGAGAGAGAGAGATTAAGAAACTGTGAGTGAGAGAGAGAGAAGTTGTGAGTGTGAGAGAGAGAAGCTGTGTGTGTGCGTGAGAGAGAGAAAGAGAAGCTGTGAGTGAGAGAGAGAGAGAAAGAAAGAGAAGCTGTGAGTGAGAGAGAGAGTGAAAGAAAGAGAAGCTGTGAGTGAGAGAGAGAGAGAAGCTGTGAGTGAGAGAGAGAGAGAAGCTGTGAGTGAGGGAGAGATAGATAGAGATGCTGTGAGTGAAAGGGACAGAGAGAGAAAGAGAAGCTGTGAGTGAGAGAGAGAGAGAGAAAGAGAAGCTGTGTGTGTGAGAGAGAGAAGCTGTGAGTGAGAAAGAGAGAAAGAGAGTCTGTGAGTGAGAGAGACAGAGAGAGAAAGAGAAGCTGTGAGTGAGAGAGAGAGAGAGAGAAAGAGAAGCTGTGTGTGTGAGAGAGAGAAGCTGTGAGTGTGAAAGAGAGAGAGAAGCTGTGAGTGAGAGAGAGGAGCTGTGAGTGACAGAGAGAGAAAGAGTAGCTGTTAGTGAGAGAGTGAGAGAGAGGAGCTGTGAGCGAGAGGGAGAGAGAGAAAGATAAGCTGTGAGTGAGACTGAGAGAGAGAAAGAGAAGCTGTGAGTGAGAGAGAGGGGGAGAAAGAGAAGCTGTAAGTGAGAGAGAGAGTGAGAGAGAGAGAAGCTGTGAGTGAGTGAGAGAGAGAGAAAGAGAAGCTGTGAGTGAGTGAGAGAGAGAGAGAAGCTGTGTGTGTGTGTGTGAGAGAGAGGGAAGCTGTGATTGAGAGAGAAAGAGAAGCTGTGAGTGAGAGAGAGAGAGAAGCTGTGAGTGAGAAAGAGAGAGAGAAGCTGTGAGTGAGAGAGAGAGAAAGAGAAGCTGTGAGTGAGAGTGACAGAGAGAGAGAAAGAAGCTGTGAGTGAGAGAGAGAGAAATAGAAGCTGTGAGTGAGAGAGAGAGAAAGCAAAGCTGTGAGTGAGAGAGAGATAAAGAGAAGATGTGACTGAGTGAGAGAAAGAGAAGCTGTGTGTGAGACAGAGAGAAGCTGTGAGTGAGAATGAGAGAAAAAGAAGCTGTGTCAGAGAGAGAGAAAGAGAAACTGTGAGTGAGAGAGAGAGAGAAAGAGAAGCTGTGAGTGAGAGAGAGAGAGAAAGAGAAGCTGTGTGTGACAGAGAGAGAAAGAGAAGCTGTGAGTGAGAGAGAAGGTGAGAAAGAAGCTTTGAGTGAGAGAGAGAGAAAGAGAAGCTTTGAGTGAGGGAGAGAGAGAAAGAGAAGCTGTGAGTGAGAGAGAGAGAAAGAAAGAGAAGCTGTGAGTGAGAGAGAGAGAGAAAGAGAAGTTGTGTGTGAGAGAGAGAGAGAGAGAAGAGAAGCTGTGAGTGAGAGAGAAAGAGAAGCTGAGTGACATAGAGAGATAATGAGAAGCTGTGAGAGAGAGAGAGAGAAAGAGAAGCTGTGTGTATGTCAGAGAGAGAAAAAGTAAAGCTGCGAGTGAAAGGGAGGGAGAAAGACAAGCTGTGAGTGAGAGAAGAGAGAGAGAGAGAAGCTGTGAGTGAGTGAGAGAGAGAAGCTGTGTGTGAGCGAGAGAGAAGCTGTGACTGAGAGAGAGAGAAAGAGAAGCTGTGAGTGAGAGAGAGAGAGAAATAGCAGCTGTGAGTGAGAGTGAGAGTGAAAGAGAAGCTGTGAGTGAGAGAGGGAGAAAGAGAAGATGTAAGTGAGAGAGAGAGTGAGAGAGAGAAGCTGTGAGTGAGTGAGAGAGAGAGAAAGAGAAGCTGTGAGTGAGTGAGAGAGAAAGAAAGAGAAGCTGTGAGTGAGAGAGAGAGAAAGAGAAGCTGTTAGTGAGAGAGAGGGAAACAGAAGATGTGAGTGAAAGAGAGAGAGAGAAGCTGTGTATTTGAGAGAGAGAAGATGTGATTGAGAGAGAGAAAGAGAAGCTGTGAATGAGAGAAAGAGAGAGAAGTTGTGAGTGATAGAGAGAAATAGAAGCTGTGAGTGAGAGAGAGAGGTGGAGAAAGAGAAGCTGTGTGTGAGAGAGAGAGAAAGAGAAGCTGTGAGTGAGAGAGAGAGAAAGATAATCTGTGAGTGAGAGTGAGAGAGAGAGAATGAGAAGTTGTGAGTGAGAGAGAGAGAAAGAGAATGTGTGAGTGAGAGAGAGAGAGAATGAGAAGCTGTGAGTGAGAGAGAGAGGAGCTGTGTGTGTGAGAGAGAAAGAGAAGCTGTGAGTGACAGAGATAGATAGAGAGAGAAAGAGAAGCTGTGAGTGAGAGAGAGAGATTAAGAAACTGTGAGTGAGAGAGAGAGAAGTTGTGAGTGTGAGAGAGAGAAGCTGTGTGTGTGCGTGAGAGAGAGAAAGAGAAGCTGTGAGTGAGAGAGAGAGAGAAAGAAAGAGAAGGTGTGAGTGAGAGAGAGAGAGAAAGAAAGAGAATCTGTGAGTGAGAGAGAGAGAGAAGCTGTGAGTGAGAGAGAGAGAGAAGCTGTGAGTGAGGGAGAGATAGATAGAGATGCTGTGAGTGAAAGGGACAGAGAGAGAAAGAGAAGCTGTGAGTGAGAGAGAGAGAGAGAGAAAGAGAAGCTGTGTGTGAGAGAGAGAGAAGCTGTGAGTGAGAAAGAGAGAAAGAGAGTCTGTGAGTGAGAGAGACAGAAAGAGAAGCTGTGAGTGTGAAAGAGAGAGAGAAGCTGTGAGTGAGAGAGAGGAGCTGTGAATGAGAGAGAGAGAAAGAGTAGCTGTTAGTGAGAGAAGAGATAGAGAAAGAGAAGCTGTGAGTGAGAGAGAGAGGAGCTGTGAGCGAGAGGGAGAGAGAGAAAGATAAGCTGTGAGTGAGAGAGAGAGAAAGACAAGCTATGAGTGAGAAGGAGAGAAAGAAAGAGAAGCTGTGAGTGAGACTGAGAGAGAGAAAGAGAAGCTGTGAGTGAGAGAGAGGGGGAGAAAGAGAAGCTGTGTGTGAGAGAGAGAAAGAGAAGCTGTGATTGAGAGAGAGAGAAAGATAATCTGTGAGGGAGAGTGAGAGAGAGAGAAAGAGAAGTTGTGAGTGAGAGAGAGAGAAGCTCTGTGTGTGTGAGAGAAAGAGAAGCTGTGAGTGAGAGAGAGAGAAAGAGAAGCTGTGAGTGAGAGAGAGAAAGAGCTGTGAGTGAGAGAGAGAGAGAAAGCTGAGAGTGAGAGAGAGAGAGAAGTTGTGAGTGAGACAGAGAGAAGCTCTGTGTGTGCGTGAGAGAGAGAAAGAGAAGCTGTGAGTGAGAGAGAGAGAAAGAGAAGTTGTGAGTGAGAGAGAGAGAGAAATAGAAGCTGTGTGAGAGAGAGAGAGAATTAGAAGCTGTGAGTGAGAGAAAGCTGTGTGTTAGAGAGAAAGAGAAGTTGTGAGTGAGAGAAAGAAAGAAGCTTTGAGTGAGAAAAAGAGAGAAAGAGAAGCTGTGAGTGAGAGAGAGAGAAAGAGCTGTGAGTGAGAGAGAGAGAGAAAGAGAAGCTGTGAGTGAGAGAGAGAGAAGCTGTGAGTGAGAGAGAGAGAGAAGCTTTGTGTGTTTGTGTGTGAGAGAGAAGCTGTGAGAGAGAGAAAGAGAAAGAGAAGCTGTGAGTGAGAGAGAGAGAGAAAGAGAAGCTGTGAGTGAGAGAGAGAGAGAAGCTGTGTGTGAGGGAGAGAGAGAAAGAGAAGCTGTGAGTGAGAGGGAAAGAGAGAGAAAGAGAAGCTGAGTGAGAGAGAGAGAGAGAAAGAGAAGCTGTGAGTGTGTGTGAGAGAGAAGCTGTGAGTGAGTGAGAGAGAGAGAAAGAGAAGCTGTGAGTGAGAGAGAGAGAAAGAGAAGCTGTGAGTGAGTGAGAGAGAGAGAAAGAGAAGCTGTGAGTGAGAAAGAGAGAAAGAGATGAGGTGAGTGAGAGAGAGAGAAAAGCTGTGAGTGAGAGTGAGAGAGAGAGCGAAAGAGAAGCTGTGTGTGTGTGAGAGAGAAAGAGAAGCTGTGAGTGAGAGTGAGAGAGAGAGAGAAAGAAGCTGTGAGTGAGAGAGAGAGAAAGAGAAGCTGTGAGTGAGAGAGAGATAGAGAGAGAAAGAGAAGTTGTTAGTGAGCGAAAGAGGGAAAGAGAAGCTGTGATTGAGATAGAGAGAGAGGGAAGCTGTGATTGAGAGAGAGAGATAAAGAGAAGCTGTGAGTGAGATAGAGAGAGAGAGAAGCTGTGAGTGTGAAAGAGAGAGAGAAGCTGTGAGTGAGAGTGAGAGAGAGAGCGAAAGAGATGCTGTGAGTGAGAGAGAGAGAAAGAGAAGCTGTGAGTGAGAGTGAGTGAGAGAGAGAAAGAAGCTGTGAGTGAGAGAGAGAGAAAGAGAAGCTGTGAGTGAGAGAGAGAGAAAGCAAAGCTGTGAGTGTGAGAGAGAGAGAGAATGAGAAGATGTGACTGAGTGAGAGAAAGAGAAGCTGTGTGTGTGGGACAGAGAAGCTGTGAGTGAGAGAGAGAGAAAAAGAAGCTGTGTCAGAGAGAGAGAGAAAGAGAAGCTGTGAGTGAGAGAGAGAGAGAAAGAGAAGCTGTGAGTGAGAGAGAGCGAAAGAAAGAGAAGCTGTGAGTGAGAGAGAGAGAGAAAGAGAAGTTGTGTGTGAGAGAGAGAAGAGAAGCTGTGAGTGAGAGAGAGAGAAAGAGAAGCTGAGTGACATAGAGAGATAATGAGAAGCTGTGAGAGAGAGAGAGAGAAAGAGAAGCTGTGTGTATGTCAGAGAGAGAAAAAGTAAAGCTGCGAGTGAAAGGGAGGGAGAAAGACAAGCTGTTAGTGAGAGAAGAGAGAGAGTGAGAAGCTGTGAGTGAGTGAGAGAGAGAAGCTGTGTGTGAGCGAGAGAGAAGCTGTGACTGAGAGAGAGAGAAAGAGAAGCTGTGAGTGAGAAGGAGAGAGAAATAGAAGCTGTGAGTGAGAGTGAGATTGAAAGAGAAGCTGTGAGTGAGAGAGGGAGAAAGAGAAGATGTAAGTGAGAGAGTGAGTGAGAGAGAGAAGCTGTGAGTGAGTGAGAGAGAGAGAAAGAGAAGCTGTGAGTGAGTGAGAGAGAAAGAAAGAGAAGCTGTGAGTGAGAGAGAGGAGCTGTGAGCGAGAGGGAGAGAGAGAAAGATAAGCTGTGAGTGAGACTGAGAGAGAGAAAGAGAAGCTGTGAGTGAGAGAGAGGGGGAGAAAGAGAAGCTGTGTGTGAGAGAGAGACAAAGAGAAGCTGTGATTGAGAGAGAGAGAAAGATAATCTGTGAGGGAGAGTGAGAGAGAGAGAAAGAGAAGTTGTGAGTGAGAGAGAGAGAAGCTCTGTGTGTGAGAGAGAAAGAGAAGCTGTGAGTGAGAGAGAGAGAGAGAGAAGCTGTGAGTGAGAGAGAGAGGAAGAAGCTTTGAGTGAGAGAAAGAGAAAGAGAAGCTGTGTGAGAGAGAGAGAAAGAGCTGTGAGTGAGAGAGAGAGAGAAAGCTGAGAGTGAGAGAGAGAGAGAAGTTGTGAGTGAGACAGAGAGAAGCTCTGTGTGTGCGTGAGAGAGAGAAAGAGAAGCTGTGAGTGAGAGAGAGAGAAAGAGAAGTTGTGAGTGAGAGAGAGAGAAAAATAGAAGCTGTGTGTGTGAGAGAGAGAATTAGAAGCTGTGAGTGAGAGAGAGAGAAGCTGTGTGTTAGAGAGAAAGAGAAGTTGTGAGTGAGAGAAAGAGAGAAAGAAGCTTTGAGTGAGAAAAAGAGAGAAAGAGAAGCTGTGAGTGAGAGAGAGAGGAAGAGCTGTGAGTGAGAGAGAGAGAGAAAGAGAAGCTGTGAGTGAGAGAGAGAAGCTGTGAGTGAGAGAGAGAGAGAAGCTTTGTGTGTTTGTGTGTGAGAGAGAAGCTGTGAGAGAGAGAAAGAGAAAGAGAAGCTGTGAGTGAGAGAGAGAGAAAGAGAAGCTGTGAGTGAGAAAGAGAGAGAAGCTGTGTGTGAGGGAGAGAGAGAAAGAGAAGCTGTGAGTGAGAGGGAAAGAGAGAGAAAGAGAAGCTGAGTGAGAGAGAGAGAGAGAGAAAGAGAAGCTGTGAGTGTGTGAGAGAGAGAAGCTGTGAGTGAGTGAGAGAGAGAGAAAGAGAAGCTGTGAGTGAGAGAGAGAGAGAAAGAGAAGCTGTGAGTGAGTGAGAGAGAGAGAAAGAGAAGCTGTGAGTGAGAAAGAGAGAAAGAGATGAGGTGAGTGAGAGAGAGAGAGAAGCTGTGAGTGAGAGTGAGAGAGAGAGAGCGAAAGAGAAGCTGTGTGTGTGAGAGAGAAAGAGAAGCTGTGAGTGAGAGTGAGAGAGAGAAAGAAAGAAGCTGTGAGTGAGAGAGAGAAAGAGAAGCTGTGAGTGAGAGAGAGATAGAGAGAGAAAGAGAAGTTGTTAGTGAGCGAAAGAGGGAAAGAGAAGCTGTGATTGAGATAGAGAGAGAGGGAAGCTGTGATTGAGAGAGAGAGATAAAGAGAAGCTGTGAGTGAGATAGAGAGAGAGAAGCTGTGAGTGAGAGTGAGTGAGAGAGAGAAAGAAGCTGTGAGTGAGAGAGAGAGAAAGAGAAGCTGTGAGTGAGAGAGAGAGAGAAAGCAAAGCTGTGAGTGAGAGAGAGAGAGAGAGAAAGAGAAGATGTGACTGAGTGAGAGAAAGAGAAGCTGTGTGTGTGACACAGAGAAGCTGTGAGTGAGAGAGAGAGAAAAAGAAGCTGTGTCAGAGAGAGAGAGAAAGAGAAGCTGTGAGTGAGAGAGAGAGATAAAGAAGCTGTGAGTGAGAGAGAGAGAGAAAGAGATGCTGTGAGTGAGAGAGAGAGAAAGGGAAGCTGTGAGTGAGAGAGAAGGTGAGAAAGAAGCTTTGAGTGAGAGAGAGAGAGAAAGAGAAGCTGTGAGTGAGAGAGAGAGAGAAAGAGAAGCTGTGAGTGAGAGAGAGAGAGAGAAAGAAAGAGAAGCTGTGAGTGAGAGAGAAAGAGAAGCTGTGAGTGAGAGAGAGAGAGAAGAGAAGCTGTGAGTGAGAGAGAGAGAAAGAGAAGCTGAGTGACAGAGAGAGATAATGAGAAGCTGTGAGAGAGAGAGAGAAAGAGTAGCTGTGTGTATGTGAGAGAGAGAAAAAGTAAAGCTGCGAGTGAGAGGGAGGGAGAAAGACAAGCTGTGAGTGAGAGAATAGAGAGAGAGAGAAGCTGTGAGTGAGTGAGAGAGAGAAGCTGTGTGTGAGAGAGAGAGAAATAGAAGCTGTGAGTGAGAGAGAGAGAGAAGAGAAGCTGTGAGTGAGTGAGTGAGAGAAAAAGAAGCTGTGAGTGACAGAGAGAGTGAAAGTGAAGCTGTGAGAGAGAGAAGCTGTGAGTGAGAGTGAGAGAGAAAGAGAAGCTGTGAGTGAGAGAGGGAGAAAGAGAAGCTGTAAGTGAGAGAGAGAGAGTGAGAGAGAGAGAAGCTGTGAGTGAGTGAGAGAGAGAGAAAGAGAAGCTGTGAGTGAGTGAGAGAGAGAGAGAAGCTGTGAGTGAGTGAGAGAGAGAAAGAGAAGCTGTTAGTGAGAGAGAGGGAAAGAGAAGCTGTGAGTGAAAGAGAGAGAGAAAGAGAAGCTGTTAGTGAGAGAGAGGGAAAGAGAAGCTGTGAGTGAGTGAGAGAGAGAGAAAGAGAAGCTGTGAGTGAGTGAGTGAGAGAGAGAGAAGCTGTGAGTGAGAGAGAGAGAGAAAGAGAAGCTGTTAGTGAGAGAGAGGGAAAGAGAAGCTGTGAGTGAGTGAGAGAGAGAGAAAGAGAAGCTGTGAGTGAGAAAGAGAGAAAGAGATGAGGTGAGTGAGAGAGAGAGAGAAGCTGTGAGTGAGAGTGAGAGAGAGAGCAAAAGAGAAGCTGTGTGTGTGTGAGAGAGAAAGAGAAGCTGTGAGTGAGAGTGAGAGAGAGAGAGAAAGAAGCTGTGAGTGAGAGAGAGAGAAAGAGAAGCTGTGAGTGAGAGAGAGATAGAGAGAGAAAGAGAAGTTGTTAGTGAGAGAAAGAGGGAAAGAGAAGCTGTGAGTGAGATAGAGAGAGAGGGAAGCTGTGATTGAGAGAGAGATAAAGAGAAGCTGTGAGTGAGATAGAGAGAGAGAGAAGCTGTGAGTGAGAAAGAGAGAGAGAAGCTGTGAGTGAGAGTGAGAGAGAGAGCGAAAGAGATGCTGTGAGTGAGAGAGAGAGAAAGAGAAGCTGTGAGTGAGAGAGAGAGAAAGAGAAGCTGTGAGTGAGAGTGAGTGAGAGAGAGAAAGAAGCTGTGAGTGAGAGAGAGAGAAAGTGAAGCTGTGAGTGAGAGAGAGAAAAAGCAAAGCTGTGAGTGAGAGAGAGAGAGAGAAAGAGAAGATGTGACTGAGTGAGAGAAAGAGAAGCTGTGTGTGTGAGACAGAGAGAAGCTGTGAGTGAGAGAGAGAGAAAAAGAAGCTGTGTCAGAGAGAGAGAAAGAGAAGCTGTGAGTGAGAGAGAGAGAGAAAGAAGCTGTGAGTGAGAGAGAGAGAGAAAGAGAAGCTGTGAGTGAGAGAGAGAGAAAGGGAAGCTGTTAGTGAAAGAGAAGGTGAGAAAGAAGCTTTGAGTGAGAGAGAGAGAAAGAGAAGCTGTGAGTGAGGGAGAGAGAGAAAGAGAAGCTGTGAGTGAGAGAGAGAAAAAGAGAAGCTGTGAGTGAGAGAGAGAGAAAGAGAAGCTGTGAGTGAGAGAGAGAGAGAGAAGAGAAGCTGTGAGTGAGAGAGAGAGAAAGAGAAGCTGAGAGTGAGAGAGAGAAGTTGTGAGTGAGACAGAGAGAGAAGCTGTGTATGTGTGTGTGAGAGAGAAAGAGAAGCTGTGAGTGAGAGAGAGAGAAAGAGAAGTTGTGAGTTAGAGAGAGAGAGAAATAGAAGCTGTATGAGAGAGAGAGAGAATGAGAAGCTGTGAGTGAGAGAGAGAGAAGCTGTGTGTGTGAGAGAAAGAGAAGCTGTGAGTGAGAGAGATAGAGAGAGAAAGAGAAGCTGTGAGTGAGAGAGAGAGAGAAGCTGTGTATTTGAGAGAGAGAGAAGATGTGATTGTGAGAGAGAAAGAGAAGCTGTGAATGAGAGACAGAGAGAGAAGTTGTGAGTGAGAGAGAGAAAGAGAAGCTGTGAGTGAGAGAGAGAGGTGGAGAAAGAGAAGCTGTGTGTGTGAGAGAGAGAAAGAGAAGCTGTGAGTGAGAGAGAGAGAAAGATAATCTGTGAGTGAGAGTGAGAGAGAGAGAATGAGAAGTTGTGAGTGAGAGAGAGAGAAAGATAATCTGTGAGTGAGAGTGAGAGAGAGAGAATGAGAAGCTGTGAGTGAGAGATAGATGAGCTGTGTGTGTGAGAGAGAAAGAGAAGCTGTGAGTGAGAGAGATAGAGAGAGAAAGAGAAGCTGTGAGTGAGAGAGAGAGAAGTTGTGAGTGAGAGAGAGAGAAGTTGTGTGTGTGCGTGAGAGAGAGAAAGAGAAGCTGTGAGTGAGACAGAGAGAGAAAGAAAGAGAAGCTGTGAGTGAGAGATAGAGAGAAAGAAAGAGTAGCTGTGAGTGAGAGAGAGAGAGAGAAGCTGTGAGTGAGTGAGAGAGAGAAGCTGTGAGTGAGGGAGAGATAGATAGAGATGCTGTGAGTGAATGGGAGAGAGAGAGAAAGAGTAGCTGTGAGTGAGAGAGAGAGAGAGAAGCTGTGAGTGTGTGTGAGAGAGAGAAGCTGTGAGTGAGAAAGAGAGAGAGAAAGAGAAGCTGTGAGTGAGAGAGAGAGAAAGAGAAGCTGTGAGTGAGTGAGAGAGACAGAAACAGAAGCTGTGAGTGTGAAAGAGAGAGAGAGAAGCTGTGAGTGAGAGAGAGAGAAGCTGTGAGTGAGAGAGAGAGAAAGAGTAGCTGTTAGTGAGAGAAGAGAGAGAGAAAGAGAAGCTGTGAGTGAGAGAGTGAGAGAGAGGAGCTGTGAGCGAGAGAGAGAGAGAGAGAAAGATAAGCTGAGTGAGAGAGAGAGAAAGAGAAGCTATGAGTGAGAGAGAGAGAAAGAAAGAGAAGCTGTGAGTGAGACTGAGAGAGAGAAAGAGAAGATGTGAGTGAGAGAGAGGGGGGAGAAAGAGAGGCTGTGTGTGAGAGAGAGACAAAGAGAAGCTGTGATTGAGAGAGAGAGAAAGATAATCTGTGAGGTAGAGTGAGAGAGAGAGAAAGAGAAGTTGTGAGTGAGAGAGAGAGAAGCTCTGTGTGTGAGAGAGAAAGAGAAGCTGTGAGTGAGAGAGATAGAGAGAGAAAGAGAAGCTGTGAGTGAGAGAGAGAGAAAGAAGCTTTGAGTGAGGGAAAGAGAGAAATAGAAGCTGTGAGAGAGAGAGAGAAAGAGAAGTTGTGAGTGAGAGAGAGAGAGAGAAATAGAAGCTGTGAGAGAGAGAGAGAGAATGAGAAGCTGTGAGTGAGAGAGAGAGAAGCTGTGTGAGAGAGAGATAGAGAAGCTGTGAGAGAGAGATAGAGAGAGAAAGAGAACCTGTGAGTGAGAGAGAGAGAGAAAGAAGCTTTGCGTGAGAGAAAGAGAGAGAGAAGCTGTGAGTGAGAGAGAGAAAGAGCTGTGAGTGAGAGAGAGAGAGAAAGAGAAGCTGTGAGTGAGAGAGAGAGAAGCTGTGAGTGAGTGAGAGAGAGAGAAGCTGTGTGTGGGTGAGAGAGAGAAAGAGAAACTGTGAGAGAGATAGAGAAAGAGAAGCTGTGAGTGAGTGAGAGAGAGAAAGAGAAGTTGTGAGTGAGAGAGAGAGAGAAGCTGTGTGTGAGGGAGAGAGAGAAAGAGAAGCTGTGAGTGAGAGGGATAGAGAGAGAAAGAGAGAGAGAGAAAGAGAAGCTGTGAGTGTGTGAGAGAGAGAAGCTGTGAGTGAGAGAGAGAGAGAGAGAGAAGAGAAGCTGTGAGTGAGAGAGAGAGAAAGAGAAGCTGAGTGACATAGAGAGATAATGAGAAGCTGTGTGAGAGAGAGAGAAATAGAAGCTGTGTGTATGTCAGAGAGAGAAAAAGTAAAGCTGCGAGTGAGAGGGAGGGAGAAAGACAAGCTGTGAGTGAGAGAAGAGAGAGAGAGAGAAGCTGTGAGTGAGTGATAGAGAGAAGCTGTGTGTGAGCGAGAGAGAAGCTGTGACTGAGAGAGAGAGAAAGAGAAGCTGTGAGTGAGAGAGAGAGAGAAATAGAAGCTGTGAGTGAGAGTGAGAGTGAAAGAGAAGCTGTGAGTGAGAGAGGGAGAAAGAGAAGATGTAAGTGAGAGAGAGAGTGAGAGAGAGAATCTGTGAGTGAGTGAGAGAGAGAGAAAGAGAAGCTGTGAGTGAGTGAGAGAGAGAAAAAGAGAAGCTGTGAATGAGTGAGAGAGAGAGAGAAAGAGAAGCTGTGAGTGAGAAAGAGAGAAAGAGATGCTGTGAGAGAGAGAGAGAGAAAGAGGAGCTGTGAGTGAGAGAGAGAGGGAGAGAGAAAGAGAAGCTGTTAGTGAGAGAAAGAAGGAAAGAGAAGCTGTGAGTGAGTGAGAGAGAGAGAGAAGCTGTGTGTGTGTGTGTGTGAGAGAGAGGGAAGCTGTGATTGAGAGAGAGAGAGTAAGAGAAGCTGTGAGTGAGAGAGAGAGAGAAGCTGTGAGTGAGAAAGAGAGAGAGAAGCTGTGAGTGAGAGAGAGAGAGAGAGAAGCTGTGAGTGAGAGTGACAGAGAGAGAGAAAGAAGCTGTGAGTGAGAGAGAGAGAAAGAGAAGCTGTGAGTGAGAGAGAGAGAAAGCAAAGCTGTGAGTGAGAGAGAGAGAGAAAGAGAAGATGTGACTGAGTGAGAGAAAGAGAAGCTGTGTGTGTGAGACAGAGAGAAGCTGTGAGTGAGAATGAGAGAAAAAGAAGCTGTGTCA
This sequence comes from Bradypodion ventrale, assembly GCA_035047345.1. Classification (NCBI taxonomy): domain Eukaryota; kingdom Metazoa; phylum Chordata; class Lepidosauria; order Squamata; family Chamaeleonidae; genus Bradypodion; species Bradypodion ventrale. The sequence continues at coordinate 5,494,088 of JAWDJE010000018.1, read as the reverse complement.
GAGAGAGAGAAAGAGAAACTGTGAGTGAGAGAGAGAGAGAAAGAGAAGCTGTGAGTGAGAGAGAGAGAGAAAGAGAAGCTGTTAGTGAGAGAGAGGGAAACAGAAGCTGTGAGTGAAAGAGAGAGAGAGAAGCTGTGTATTTGAGAGAGAGAGAAGGTGTGATTGAGAGAGAGAAAGAGAAGCTGTGAATGAGAGACAGAGAGAGAAGTTGTGAGTGAGAGAGAGAAATAGAAGCTGTGAGTGAGAGAGAGAGGTGGAGAAAGAGAAGCTGTGTGTGAGAGAGAGAGAAAGAGAAGCTGTGAGTGAGAGAGAGAGAAAGATAATCTGTGAGTGAGAGTGAGAGAGAGAGAATGAGAAGTTGTGAGTGAGAGAGAGAGAAAGAGAATGTGTGAGTGAGAGAGAGAGAGAATGAGAAGCTGTGAGTGAGAGAGAGAGGAGCTGTGTGTGTGAGAGAGAAAGAGAAGCTGTGAGTGACAGAGATAGATAGAGAGAGAAAGAGAAGCTGTGAGTGAGAGAGAGAGATTAAGAAACTGTGAGTGAGAGAGAGAGAAGTTGTGAGTGTGAGAGAGAGAAGCTGTGTGTGTGCGTGAGAGAGAGAAAGAGAAGCTGTGAGTGAGAGAGAGAGAGAAAGAAAGAGAAGCTGTGAGTGAGAGAGAGAGTGAAAGAAAGAGAAGCTGTGAGTGAGAGAGAGAGAGAAGCTGTGAGTGAGAGAGAGAGAGAAGCTGTGAGTGAGGGAGAGATAGATAGAGATGCTGTGAGTGAAAGGGACAGAGAGAGAAAGAGAAGCTGTGAGTGAGAGAGAGAGAGAGAGAAAGAGAAGCTGTGTGTGTGAGAGAGAGAAGCTGTGAGTGAGAAAGAGAGAAAGAGAGTCTGTGAGTGAGAGAGACAGAAAGAGAAGCTGTGAGTGTGAAAGAGAGAGAGAAGCTGTGAGTGAGAGAGAGGAGCTGTGAGTGACAGAGAGAGAAAGAGTAGCTGTTAGTGAGAGAGTGAGAGAGAGGAGCTGTGAGTGAGAGGGAGAGAGAGAAAGATAAGCTGTGAGTGAGACTGAGAGAGAAAGAGAAGCTATGAGTGAGAAGGAGAGAAAGAAAGAGAAGCTGTGAGTGAGACTGAGAGAGAGAAAGAGAAGCTGTGAGTGAGAGAGAGGGGGAGAAAGAGAAGCTGTGTGTGTGAGAGAGAAAGAGAAGCTGTGATTGAGAGAGAGAGAAAGATAATCTGTGAGGGAGAGTGAGAGAGAGAGAAAGAGAAGTTGTGAGTGAGAGAGAGAGAAGCTCTGTGTGTGAGAAAGAGAAGCTGTGAGTGAGAGAGAGAGAAAGAGAAGCTGTGAGTGAGAGAGAGAGGAAGAAGCTTTGAGTGAGAGAAAGAGAAAGAGAAGCTGTGTGTGAGAGAGAGAAAGAGCTGTGAGTGAGAGAGAGAGAGAAAGCTGAGAGTGAGAGAGAGAGAGAAGTTGTGAGTGAGACAGAGAGAAGCTCTGTGTGTGCGTGAGAGAGAGAAAGAGAAGCTGTGAGTGAGAGAGAGAGAAAGAGAAGTTGTGAGTGAGAGAGAGAGAGAAATAGAAGCTGTGTGTGAGAGAGAGAGAATTAGAAGCTGTGAGTGAGAGAGAGAGAAGCTGTGTGTTAGAGAGAAAGAGAAGTTGTGAGTGAGAGAAAGAGAGAAAGAAGCTTTGAGTGAGAAAAAGAGAGAAAGAGAAGCTGTGAGTGAGAGAGAGAGAAAGAGCTGTGAGTGAGAGAGAGAGAAAGAGAAGCTGTGAGTGAGAGAGAGAGAAGCTGTGAGTGAGAGAGAGAGAGAAGCTTTGTGTGTTTGTGTGTGAGAGAGAAGCTGTGAGAGAGAGAAAGAGAAAGAGAAGCTGTGAGTGAGAGAGAGAGAAAGAGAAGCTGTGAGTGAGAGAGAGAGAGAAGCTGTGTGTGAGGGAGAGAGAGAAAGAGAAGCTGTGAGTGAGAGGGAAAGAGAGAGAAAGAGAAGCTGAGTGAGAGAGAGAGAGAGAGAAAGAGAAGCTGTGAGTGTGTGAGAGAGAGAAGCTGTGAGTGAGTGAGAGAGAGAAAAAGAGAAGCTGTGAGTGAGAGAGAGAGAAAGAGAAGCTGTGAGTGAGAGTGAGAGAGAGAGCGAAAGAGAAGCTGTGTGTGTGTGAGAGAGAAAGAGAAGCTGTGAGTGAGAGTGAGAGAGAGAGAGAAAGAAGCTGTGAGTGAGAGAGAGAGAAAGAGAAGCTGTGAGTGAGAGAGAGATAGAGAGAGAAAGAGAAGTTGTTAGTGAGTGAAAGAGGGAAAGAGAAGCTGTGATTGAGATAGAGAGAGAGGGAAGCTGTGATTGAGTGAGAGAGATAAAGAGAAGCTGTGAGTGAGATAGAGAGAGAGAGAAGCTGTGAGTGAGAAAGAGAGAGAGAAGCTGTGAGTGAGAGTGAGAGAGAGAGCGAAAGAGATGCTGTGAGTGAGAGAGAGAGAAAGAGAAGCTGTGAGTGAGAGTGAGTGAGAGAGAGAAAGAAGCTGAGTGAGAGAGAGAGAAAGAGAAGCTGTGAGTGAGAGAGAGAGAAAGCAAAGCTGTGAGTGAGAGAGAGAGAGAGAGAAAGAGAAGATGTGACTGAGTGAGAGAAAGAGAAGCTGTGTGTGTGAGACAGAGAAGCTGTGAGTGAGAGAGAGAGAAAAAGAAGCTGTGTCAGAGAGAGAGAGAAAGACAAGCTGTGAGTGAGAGAGAGAGAGAAAGAAGCTGTGAGTGAGAGAGAGAGAGAAAGAGAAGCTGTGAGTGTGAGAGAGAGAAAGGGAAGCTGTGAGTGAGAGAGAAGGTGAGAAAGAAGCTTTGAGTGAGAGAGAGAGAGAAAGAGAAGCTGTGAGTGAGAGAGAGAGAGAAAGAGAAGCTGTGAGTGAGAGAGAGAGAGAAAGAAAGAGAAGCTGTGAGTGAGAGAGAAAGAGATAGAAGAGAAGCTGTGAGTGAGAGAGAGAGAAAGAGAAGCTGAGTGACAGAGAGAGATAATGAGAAGCTGTGAGAGAGAGAGAGAGAGAAAGAGTAGCTGTGTGTATGTGAGAGAGAGAAAAAGTAAAGCTGCGAGTGAGAGGGAGGGAGAAAGACAAGCTGTGAGTGAGAGAATAGAGAGAGAGAGAAGCTGTGAGTGAGTGAGAGAGAGAGAAGCTGTGTGTGAGAGAGAGAGAAATAGAAGCTGTGAGTGAGAGAGAGAGAGAAGAGAAGCTGTGAGTGAGTGAGTGAGAGAAAAAGAAGCTGTGAGTGACAGAGAGAGTGAAAGTGAAGCTGTGAGAGAGAGAAGCTGTGAGTGAGAGAGAAAGAGAAGCTGTGAGTGAGAGAGGGAGAAAGAGAAGCTGTAAGTGAGAGAGAGAGAGTGAGAGAGAGAGAAGCTGTGAGTGAGTGAGTGAGAGAGAGAGAAAGAGAAGCTGTGAGTGAGTGAGAGAGAGAGAGAGAAGCTGTGAGTGTGAGAGAGAGAGAAAGAGAAGCTGTTAGTGAGAGAGAGGGAAAGAGAAGCTGTGAGTGAAAGAGAGAGAGAAAGAGAAGCTGTTAGTGAGAGAGAGGGAAAGAGAAGCTGTGAGTGAGTGAGAGAGAGAGAAAGAGAAGCTGTGAGTGAGTGAGTGAGAGAGAGAGAAGCTGTGAGTGAGAGAGAGAGAGAAAGAGAAGCTGTTAGTGAGAGAGAGGGAAAGAGAAGCTGTGAGTGAGTGAGAGAGGGAGAAAGAGAAGCTGTGAGTGAGAAAGAGAGAAAGAGATGAGGTGAGTGAGAGAGAGAGAAGCTGTGAGTGAGAGTGAGAGAGAGAGCGAAAGAGAAGCTGTGTGTGTGAGAGAGAGAAAGAGAAGCTGTGAGTGAGAGTGAGAGAGAGAGAGAAAGAAGCTGTGAGTGAGAGAGAGAGAAAGAGAAGCTGTGAGTGAGAGAGAGATAGAGAGAGAAAGAGAAGTTGTTAGTGAGAGAAAGAGGGAAAGAGAAGCTGTTAGTGAGATAGAGAGAGAGGGAAGCTGTGATTGAGAGAGAGAGATAAAGAGAAGCTGTGAGTGCGATAGAGAGAGAGAGAAGCTGTGAGTGAGAAAGAGAGAGAGAAGCTGTGAGTGAGAGTGAGAGAGAGAGCGAAAGAGATGCTGTGAGTGAGAGAGAGAGAAAGAGAAGCTGTGAGTGAGAGTGAGTGAGAGAGAGAAAGAAGCTGTGAGTGAGAGAGAGAGAAAGTGAAGCTGTGAGTGAGAGAGAGAAAAAGCAAAGCTGTGAGTGAGAGAGAGAGAGAGAGAAAGAGAAGGTGTGACTGAGTGAGAGAAAGAGAAGCTGTGTGTGTGAGACAGAGAGAAGCTGTGAGTGAGAGAGAGAGAAAAAGAAGCTGTGTCAGAGAGAGAGAGAAAGAGAAGCTGTGAGTGAGAGAGAGAGAGAAAGAAGCTGTGAGTGAGAGAGAGAGAGAAAGAGAAGCTGTGAGTGAGAGAGAGAGAAAGGGAAGCTGTTAGTGAGAGAGAAGGTGAGAAAGAAGCTTTGAGTGAGAGAGAGAGAAAGAGAAGCTGTGAGTGAGGGAGAGAGAGAAAGAGAAGCTGTGAGTGAGAGAGAGAGAGAAAGAAAGAGAAGCTGTGAGTGAGAGAGAGAGAGAAAGAGAAGCTGTGAGTGAGAGAGAGAGAGAAGAGAAGCTGTGAGTGAGAGAGAGAGAAAGAGAAGCTGAGAGTGAGAGAGAGAGAAGTTGTGAGTGAGACAGAGAGAGAAGCTGTGTATGTGTGTGTGAGAGAGAAAGAGAAGCTGTGAGTGAGAGAGAGAGAAAGAGAAGTTGTGAGTGAGAGAGAGAGAGATGTATGAGAGAGAGAGAATGAGAAGCTGTGAGTGAGAGAGAGAGAAGCTGTGTGTGAGAGAGAAAGAGAAGCTGTGAGTGAGAGAGATAGAGAGAGAAAGAGAAGCTGTGAGTGAGAGAGAGAGAGAGAAGCTTTGTATTTGAGAGAGAGAAGATGTGATTGTGAGAGAGAAAGAGAAGCTGTGAATGAGAGACAGAGAGAGAAGTTGTGAGTGAGAGAGAGAAATAGAAGCTGTGAGTGAGAGAGAGAGGTGGAGAAAGAGAAGCTGTGTGTGTGAGAGAGAGAAAGAGAAGCTGTGAGTGAGAGAGAGAGAAAGATAATCTGTGAGTGAGAGTGAGAGAGAGAGAATGAGAAGTTGTGAGTGAGAGAGAGAGAAAGAGAATGTGTGAGTGAGAGAGAGAGAGAGAATGAGAAGCTGTGAGTGAGAGAGAGGAGCTATGTGTGTGAGAGAGAAAGAGAAGCTGTGAGTGAGAGAGATAGATAGAGAGAGAAAGAGAAGCTGTGAGTGAGAGAGAGAGAGTAAGAAACTGTGAGTGAGAGAGAGAGAAAGAGAAGCTGAGAGTGAGAGAGAGAGAGAAGTTGTGAGTGTGAGAGAGAGAAGCTGTGTGTGTGCGTGAGAGAGAGAAAGAGAAGCTGTGAGTGAGAGAGAGAGAGAGAGAGAAAGAGAAGCTGTGAGTGAGAGAGAGAGAGAAAGAAAGAGAAGCTGTGAGTGAGAGAGAGAGAAGCTGTGAGTGAGGGAGAGATAGATAGACATGCTGTGAGTGAAAGGGACAGAGAGAGAAAGAGAAGCTGTGAGTGAGAGAGAGAGAGAGAGAAAGAGAAGCTGTGAGTGTGTGTGAGAGAGAAGCTGTGAGTGAGAAAGAGAGAGAGAAAGAGAAGCTGTGAGTGGGAGAGAGAGAAAGTCTTTGAGTGAGAGAGACAGAAAGAGAAGCTGTGAGTGTGAAAGAGAGAGAGAAGCTGTGTGTGAGAGAGAGAGGAGCTGTGCGTGAGAGAGAGAAAGAGTAGCTGTTAGTGAAAGAAGAGATAGAGAAAGATAAGCTGTGAGTGAGAGAGTGAGAGAGAGGAGCTGTGAGCGAGAGGGAGAGAGAGAAAGATAAGCTGTGTGTGAGAGAGTGAGAAAGAGAAGCTATGAGTGAGAAGGAGAGAAAGAAAGAGAAGCTGTGAGTGAGACTGAGAGAGAGAAAGAGAAGCTGTGAGTGAGAGAGAGGGGGGAGAAAGAGATGCTGTGTGTGTGTGAGAGAAAGAGAAGCTGTGATTGAGAGAGAGAGAAAGATAATCTGTGAGGGAGAGTGAGAGAGAGAGAAAGAGAAGTTGTGAATGAGAGAGAGAGAAGCTCTGTGTGTGTGAGAGAAAGAGAAGCTGTGAGTGAGAGAGAGAGAAAGAGAAGCTGTGAGTGAGAGAGAGAGGAAGAAGCTTTGAGTGAGAGAAAGAGAAAGAGAAGCTGTGAGAGAGAGAGAGAAAGAGCTGTGAGTGAGAGAGAGAGAGAAAGCTGAGAGTGAGAGAGACAGAGAGAAGCTCTGTGTGTGTGTGAGAGAGAGAAAGAGAAGCTGTGAGTGAGAGAGAGAGAAAGAGAAGTTGTGAGTGAGAGAGAGAGAAATAGAAGCTGTGTGTGAGAGAGAGAGAATGAGAAGCTGTGAGTGAGAGAGAGAGAAGCTGTGTGTTAGAGAGAAAGAGAAGCTGTGAGTGAGAGAGAGAGAGAGAGAAAGAGAAGTTGTGAGTGAGAGAGAGAGAGAAAGAAGCTTTGAGTGAGAGAAAGAGAAGCTGTGAGTGAGAGAGAGAGAAAGAGCTGTGAGTGAGAGAGAGAGAGAGAAAGAGAAGCTGTGAGTGAGAGAGAGAGAAGCTTTTTTGTGTTTGTGTGAGAGAGAAGCTGTGAGAGAGAGAAAGAGAAAGAGAAGCTGTGAGTGAGAGAGAGAGAGAAAGAGAAGCTGTGAGTGAGAGGGATAGAGAGAGAAAGAGAAGCTGTGTGTGTGAGAGAGAGAGAGAAAGAGAAGCTGTGAGTGTGTGAGAGAGAGAAGCTGTGAGTGAGTGAGAGAGAGAGAGAGAAGCTGTGAGTGAGAGAGAGAGAGAAAGAGAAGCTGTGAGTGAGTGAGAGAGAGAGAGATGCTGTGAGAGAGAGAGAGAGAAAGAGGAGCTGTGAGTGAGAGAGAGAGGGAGAGAGAAAGAGAAGCTGTTAGTGAGAGAAAGAAGGAAAGAGAAGCTGTGAGTGAGTGAGAGAGAGAGAAGCTGTGAGTGAGTGAGAGAGAGAGCGAAAGAGAAGCTGTGTGTGTGTGAGAGAGAAAGAGAAGCTGTGAGTGAGAGTGAGAGAGAGAGAGAAAGAAGCTGTGAGTGAGAGAGAGAAAGAGAAGCTGTGAGTGAGAGAGAGATAGAGAGAGAAAGAGAAGTTGTTAGTGAGAGAAAGAGGGAAAGAGAAGCTGTGAGTGAGATAGAGAGAGAGGGAAGCTGTGATTGAGAGAGAGAGAGAAAGAGAAGCTGTGAGTGAGATAGAGAGAGAGATAAGCTGTGAGTGAGAGTGAAAGAGAGAGCGAAAGAGATGCTGTGAGTGAGAGAGAGAGAAAGAGAAGCTGTGAGTGAGTGAGTGAGAGAGAGAAAGAAGCTGTGAGTGAAAGAGAGAAAGAGAAGCTGTGAGTGAGAGAGAGAGAAAGCAAAGCTGTGAGTGAGAGAGAGAGAGAGAGAAAGAGAAGATGTGACTGAGTGAGAGAAAGAGAAGCTGTGTGTGAGACAGAGAGAAGCTGTGAGTGAGAAGGAGAGAAAGAAAGAGAAGCTGTGAGTGAGACTGAGAGAGAGAAAGAGAAGCTGTGAGTGAGAGAGAGAGAAAGATAATCTGTGAGGGAGAGTGAGAGAGAGAGAAAGAGAAGTTCTGAGTGAGAGAGAGAGAAGCTCTGTGTGTGAGAGAGAAAGAGAAGCTGTGAGTGAGAGAGATAGTAAGAGAAGTTGTGAGTGAGAGCGAGAAAGAAGCTTTGAGTGAGAGAAAGAGAAAGAGAAGCTGTGTGTGTGAGAGAGAAATAGCTGTGAGTGAGAGAGAGAGAGAAAGCTGAGAGTGAGAGAGAGAGAAGTTGTGAGTGAGACAGAGAGAAGCTCTGTGTGTGTGTGTGAGAGAGAGAGAGGTTGTGAGTGAGAGAGAGAGAAATAGAAGCTGTGTGTGAGAGAGAGAGAATGAGAAGCTGTGAGTGAGAGAGAGAAGCTGTGTGTTAGAGAGAAAGAGAAGCTGTGAGTGAGAGAGATAGAGAGAGAAAGAGAAGTTGTGATTGAGAGAGAGAGAAAGAAGCTTTGAGTGAGAGAAAGAGAGAAAGAGAAGCTGTGAGTGAGAGAGAGAGAAAGAACTGTGAGTGATAGAGAGATAGAGAGAGAAGCTGTGAGTGAGAGAGAGAGAAGCTGTGAGTGAGAGAGAGAGAGAATCTTTGTGTGTGTGTGTGAGAGAGAAGCTGTGAGAGATAGAAAGAGAAAGAGAAGTGGGAGTGAGAGAGAGAGAAAGAGAAGCTGTGAGTGAGAGAGAGAGAGAAGCTGTGTGTGAGGGAGAGAGAGAAAGAGAAGCTGTGAGTGAGAGGGATAGAGAGAGAAAGAGAAGCTGAGTGAGAGAGAGAGAGAGAGAGGCTGTGAGTGTGTGAGAGAGAGAAGCTGTGAGTGAGTGAGAGATAGAGAAAGAGAAGCTGTGAGTGAGAGAGAGAGAGAGAGAAGCTGTGAGTGAGAGAGAGAGAGAGAAAGAGAAGCTGTGAGTGAGAGAGAGAGAGAGAGAGAAGCTGAGAGTGAGAGTGAGAGAGAGCGCGAAAGAGAAGCTGTGTGTGTGTGAGAGAAAGAGAAGCTGTGAGTGAGAGTGAGAGAGAGAGAGAAAGAAGCTGTGAGTGAGAGAGAGAGAAAGAGAAGCAGTGAGTGAGAGAGAGATAGAGAGAGAAAGAGAAGTTGTTAGTGAGATAGAGAGAGAGGGAAGCTGTGATTGAGAGAGAGAGAGAAAGAGAAGCTGTGAGTGAGATAGAGAGAGAGAGAAGCTGTGAGTGAGAAAGAGAGAGAGAAGCTGTGAGTGAGAGTGAGAGAGCGAGCGAAAGAGATGCTGTGTGTGTGAGAGAGAGAAAGAGAAGCTGTGAGTGAGAGTGAGTGAGAGAGAGAAAGAAGCTTTGAGTGAGAGAGAGAGAAAGAGAAGCTGTGAGTGAGAGAGAGAGAAAGCAAAGCTGTGAGTGAGAGAGAGAGAGAGAAAGAGAAGATGTGACTGAGTGAGAGAAAGAGAAGCTGTGTGTGTGAGACAGAGAGAAGCTGTGAGTGAGAGATAGAGAAAAAGAAGCTGTGTCAGAGAGAGAGAGAAAGAGAAGCTGTGAGTGAGAGAGAGAGAAAGAGAAGCTGTGAGTGAGAGAGAGAGAAAGTGAAGCTGTGAGTGAGAGAGAGAAAAAGCAAAGCTGTGAGTGAGAGAGAGAGAGAGAGAAAGAGAAGATGTGACTGAGTGAGAGAAAGAGAAGCTGTGTGTGTGAGACAGAGAGAAGCTGTGAGTGAGAGAGAGAGAAAAAGAAGCTGTGTCAGAGAGAGAGAAAGAGAAGCTGTGAGTGAGAGAGAGAGAGAAAGAAGCTGTGAGTGTGAGAGAGAGAGAAAGAGAAGCTGTGAGTGAGAGAGAGAGAAAGGGAAGCTGTTAGTGAGAGAGAAGGTGAGAAAGAAGCTTTGAGTGAGAGAGAGAGAAAGAGAAGCTGTGAGTGAGTGAGAGAGAGAAAGAGAAGCTGTGAGTGAGAGAGAGAGAAAGAAAGAGAAGCTGTGAGTGAGAGAGAGAGAGAACGAGAAGCTGTGAGTGAGAGAGAGAGAGAAGAGAAGCTGTGAGTGAGAGAGAGAGAAAGAGAAGCTGAGAGTGAGAGAGAGAGAAGTTGTGAGTGAGACAGAGAGAGAAGCTGTGTATGTGTGTGAGAGAGAGAAAGAGAAGCTGTGAGTGAGAGAGAGAGAAAGAGAAGTTGTGAGTGTGTGAGAGAGAAATAGAAGCTGTATGAGAGAGAGAGAATGAGAAGCTGTGAGTGAGAGAGAGAGAAGCTGTGTGTGAGAGAGAAAGAGAAGCTGTGAGTGAGAGAGATAGAGAGAGAAAGAGAAGCTGTGAGTGAGAGAGAGAGAGAAGCTGTGTATTTGAGAGAGAGAGAAGAAGTGATTGTGAGAGAGAAAGAGAAGCTGTGAATGAGAGACAGAGAGATAAGTTGTGAGTGAGAGAGAGAAATAGAAGCTGTGAGTGAGAGAGAGAGGTGGAGAAAGAGAAGCTGTGTGTGAGAGAGAGAGGAAGAGAAGCTGTGAGTGAGAGAGAGAGAAAGATAATCTGTGAGTGAGAGTGAGAGAGAGAGAATGAGAAGTTGTGAGTGAGAGAGAGAGAAAGAGAATGTGTGAGTGAGAGAGAGAGAGAATGAGAAGCTGTGAGTGAGAGAGAGGAGCTATGTGTGTGAGAGAGAAAGAGAAGCTGTGAGTGAGAGAGATAGATAGAGAGAGAAAGAGAAGCTGTGAGTGAGAGAGAGAGAGTAAGAAACTGTGAGTGAGTGAGAGAGAAAGAGAAGCTGAGAGTGAGAGAGAGAGAGAAGTTGTGAGTGTGAGAGAGAGAAGCTGTGTGTGTGCGTGAGAGAGAGAAAGAGAAGCTGTGAGTGAGAGAGAGAGAGAGAGAAAGAAAGAGAAGCTGTGAGTGAGAGAGAGAGAGAAAGAAAGAGAAGCTGTGAGTGAGAGAGAGAGAGAGAAGCTGTGAGTGAGAGAGAGAGAAGCTGTGAGTGAGGGAGAGATAGATAGACATGCTGTGAGTGGAAGTTACAGAGAGAGAAAGAGAAGCTGTGAGTGAGAGAGAGAGAGAGAAAGAGAAGCTGTGAGTGTGTGTGAGAGAGAGAAGCTGTGAGTGAGAAAGAGAGAGAGAAAGAGAAGCTGTGAGTGAGAGAGAGAGAAAGAGAGTCTGTGAGTGAGAGAGACAGAAAGAGAAGCTGTGAGTGTGAAAGAGAGAGAGAGAAGCTGTGTGTGAGAGAGAGAGGAGCTGTGCGTGAGAGAGAGAGAAAGAGTAGCTGTTAGTGAAAGAAGAGATAGAGAAAGAGAAGCTGTGAGTGAGAGAGTGAGAGAGAGGAGCTGTGAGCGAGAGGGAGAGAGAGAAAGATAAGCTGTGTGTGCGAGAGAGAGAAAGAGAAGCTATGAGTGAGAAGGAGAGAAAGAAAGAGAAGCTGTGTGTGAGACTGAGAGAGAGAAAGAGAAGCTGTGAGTGAGAGAGAGGGGGGAGAAAGAGAAGCTGTGTGTGAGAGAGAGAAAGAGAAGCTGTGATTGAGAGAGAGAGAAAGATAATCTGTGAGGGAGAGTGAGAGAGAGAGAAAGAGAAGTTGTGAGTGAGAGAGAGAGAAGCTCTGTGTGTGTGAGAGAAAGAGAAGCTGTGAGTGAGAGAGAGAGAAAGAGAAGCTGTGAGTGAGAGAGAGAAAGAGCTGTGAGTGAGAGAGAGAGAGAAAGCTGAGAGTGAGAGAGAGAGAGAAGTTGTGAGTGAGACAGAGAGAAGCTCTGTGTGTGCGTGAGAGAGAGAAAGAGAAGCTGTGAGTGAGAGAGAGAGAAAGAGAAGTTGTGAGTGAGAGAGAGAGAGAAATAGAAGCTGTGTGTGTGAGAGAGAGAATTAGAAGCTGTGAGTGAGAGAAAGCTGTGTGTTAGAGAGAAAGAGAAGTTGTGAGTGAGAGAAAGAGAGAAAGAAGCTTTGAGTGAGAAAAAGAGAGAAAGAGAAGCTGTGAGTGAGAGAGAAAGAGCTGTGAGTGAGAGAGAGAGAGAAAGAGAAGCTGTGAGTGAGAGAGAGAGAAGCTGTGAGTGAGAGAGAGAGAAGCTTTGTGTGTTTGTGTGTGAGAGAGAAGCTGTGAGAGAGAGAAAGAGAAAGAGAAGCTGTGAGTGAGAGAGAGAGAGAAAGAGAAGCTGTGAGTGAGAGAGAGAGAGAAGCTGTGTGTGAGGGAGAGAGAGAAAGAGAAGCTGTGAGTGAGAGGGAAAGAGAGAGAAAGAGAAGCTGAGTGAGAGAGAGAGAGAGAAAGAGAAGCTGTGAGTGTGTGAGAGAGAGAAGCTGTGAGTGAGTGAGAGAGAGAGAAAGAGAAGCTGTGAGTGAGAGAGAGAGAAAGAGAAGCTGTGAGTGAGTGAGAGAGAGAGAAAGAGAAGCTGTGAGTGAGAAAGAGAGAAAGAGATGAGGTGAGTGAGAGAGAGAGAGAAGCTGTGAGTGAGAGTGAGAGAGAGAGCGAAAGAGAAGCTGTGTGTGTGTGTGAGAGAAAGAGAAGCTGTGAGTGAGAGTGAGAGAGAGAGAGAAAGAAGCTGTGAGTGAGAGAGAGAGAAAGAGAAGCTGTGAGTGAGAGAGAGATAGAGAGAGAAAGAGAAGTTGTTAGTGAGCGAAAGAGGGAAAGAGAAGCTGTGATTGAGATAGAGAGAGAGGGAAGCTGTGATTGAGAGAGAGAGATAAAGAGAAGCTGTGAGTGAGATAGAGAGAGAGAGAAGCTGTGAGTGAGAAAGAGAGAGAGAAGCTGTGAGTGAGAGTGAGAGAGAGAGCGAAAGAGATGCTGTGAGTGAGAGAGAGAGAAAGAGAAGCTGTGAGTGAGAGTGAGTGAGAGAGAGAAAGAAGCTGTGAGTGAGAGAGAGAGAAAGAGAAGCTGTGAGTGAGAGAGAGAGAAAGCAAAGCTGTGAGTGAGAGAGAGAGAGAGAGAAAGAGAAGATGTGACTGAGTGAGAGAAAGAGAAGCTGTGTGTGTGAGACAGAGAAGCTGTGAGTGAGAGAGAGAGAAAAAGAAGCTGTGTCAGAGAGAGAGAGAAAGAGAAGCTGTGAGTGAGAGAGAGAGAGAAAGAAGCTGTGAGTGAGTGAGAGAGAGAAAGAGTAGCTGTGAGTGAGAGAGAGAGAAAGGGAAGCTGTGAGTGAGAGAGAAGGTGAGAAAGAAGCTTTGAGTGAGAGAGAGAGAGAAAGAGAAGCTGTGAGTGAGAGAGAGAGAGAAAGAGAAGCTGTGAGTGAGAGAGAGAGAGAAAGAAAGAGAAGCTGTGAGTGAGAGAGAAAGAGAAGCTGTGAGTGAGTGAGAGAGAGAAAGAGAAGCTGTGAGTGAGAGAGAGAGAAAGAAAGAGAAGCTGTGAGTGAGAGAGAGAGAGAACGAGAAGCTGTGAGTGAGAGAGAGAGAGAAGAGAAGCTGTGAGTGAGAGAGAGAGAAAGAGAAGCTGAGAGTGAGAGAGAGAGAAGTTGTGAGTGAGACAGAGAGAGAAGCTGTGTATGTGTGTGAGAGAGAGAAAGAGAAGCTGTGAGTGAGAGAGAGAGAAAGAGAAGTTGTGAGTGTGTGAGAGAGAAATAGAAGCTGTATGAGAGAGAGAGAATGAGAAGCTGTGAGTGAGAGAGAGAGAAGCTGTGTGTGTGAGAGAAAGAGAAGCTGTGAGTGAGAGAGATAGAGAGAGAAAGAGAAGCTGTGAGTGAGAGAGAGAGAGAAGCTGTGTATTTGAGAGAGAGAGAAGAAGTGATTGTGAGAGAGAAAGAGAAGCTGTGAATGAGAGACAGAGAGATAAGTTGTGAGTGAGAGAGAGAAATAGAAGCTGTGAGTGAGAGAGAGAGGTGGAGAAAGAGAAGCTGTGTGTGTGAGAGAGAGAAAGAGAAGCTGTGAGTGAGAGAGAGAGAAAGATAATCTGTGAGTGAGAGTGAGAGAGAGAGAATGAGAAGTTGTGAGTGAGAGAGAGAGAAAGAGAATGTGTGAGTGAGAGAGAGAGAGAATGAGAAGCTGTGAGTGAGAGAGAGGAGCTATGTGTGTGAGAGAGAAAGAGAAGCTGTGAGTGAGAGAGATAGATAGAGAGAGAAAGAGAAGCTGTGAGTGAGAGAGAGAGAGTAAGAAACTGTGAGTGAGTGAGAGAGAAAGAGAAGCTGAGAGTGAGAGAGAGAGAGAAGTTGTGAGTGTGAGAGAGAGAAGCTGTGTGTGTGCGTGAGAGAGAGAAAGAGAAGCTGTGAGTGAGAGAGAGAGAGAGAGAAAGAAAGAGAAGCTGTGAGTGAGAGAGAGAGAGAAAGAAAGAGAAGCTGTGAGTGAGAGAGAGAGAGAGAAGCTGTGAGTGAGAGAGAGAGAAGCTGTGAGTGAGGGAGAGATAGATAGACATGCTGTGAGTGGAAGTTACAGAGAGAGAAAGAGAAGCTGTGAGTGAGAGAGAGAGAGAGAAAGAGAAGCTGTGAGTGTGTGTGAGAGAGAGAAGCTGTGAGTGAGAAAGAGAGAGAGAAAGAGAAGCTGTGAGTGAGAGAGAGAGAAAGAGAGTCTGTGAGTGAGAGAGACAGAAAGAGAAGCTGTGAGTGTGAAAGAGAGAGAGAGAAGCTGTGTGTGAGAGAGAGAGGAGCTGTGCGTGAGAGAGAGAGAAAGAGTAGCTGTTAGTGAAAGAAGAGATAGAGAAAGAGAAGCTGTGAGTGAGAGAGTGAGAGAGAGGAGCTGTGAGCGAGAGGGAGAGAGAGAAAGATAAGCTGTGTGTGCGAGAGAGAGAAAGAGAAGCTATGAGTGAGAAGGAGAGAAAGAAAGAGAAGCTGTGTGTGAGACTGAGAGAGAGAAAGAGAAGCTGTGAGTGAGAGAGAGGGGGGAGAAAGAGAAGCTGTGTGTGAGAGAGAGAAAGAGAAGCTGTGATTGAGAGAGAGAGAAAGATAATCTGTGAGGGAGTGTGAGAGAGAGAGAAAGAGAAGTTGTGAGTGAGAGAGAGAGAAGCTCTGTGTGTGTGAGAGAAAGAGAAGCTGTGAGTGAGAGAGAGAGAAAGAGAAGCTGTGAGTGAGAGAGAGAAAGAGCTGTGAGTGAGAGAGAGAGAGAAAGCTGAGAGTGAGAGAGAGAGAGAAGTTGTGAGTGAGACAGAGAGAAGCTCTGTGTGTGCGTGAGAGAGAGAAAGAGAAGCTGTGAGTGAGAGAGAGAGAAAGAGAAGTTGTGAGTGAGAGAGAGAGAGAAATAGAAGCTGTGTGTGTGAGAGAGAGAATTAGAAGCTGTGAGTGAGAGAAAGCTGTGTGTTAGAGAGAAAGAGAAGTTGTGAGTGAGAGAAAGAGAGAAAGAAGCTTTGAGTGAGAAAAAGAGAGAAAGAGAAGCTGTGAGTGAGAGAGAAAGAGCTGTGAGTGAGAGAGAGAGAGAAAGAGAAGCTGTGAGTGAGAGAGAGAGAAGCTGTGAGTGAGAGAGAGAGAGAAGCTTTGTGTGTTTGTGTGTGAGAGAGAAGCTGTGAGAGAGAGAAAGAGAAAGAGAAGCTGTGAGTGAGAGAGAGAGAGAAAGAGAAGCTGTGAGTGAGAGAGAGAGAGAAGCTGTGTGTGAGGGAGAGAGAGAAAGAGAAGCTGTGAGTGAGAGGGAAAGAGAGAGAAAGAGAAGCTGAGTGAGAGAGAGAGAGAGAAAGAGAAGCTGTGAGTGTGTGAGAGAGAGAAGCTGTGAGTGAGTGAGAGAGAGAGAAAGAGAAGCTGTGAGTGAGAGAGAGAGAAAGAGAAGCTGTGAGTGAGTGAGAGAGAGAGAAAGAGTAGCTGTGAGTGAGAAAGAGAGAAAGAGATGAGGTGAGTGAGAGAGAGAGAGAAGCTGTGAGTGAGAGTGAGAGAGAGAGCGAAAGAGAAGCTGTGTGTGTGTGTGAGAGAAAGAGAAGCTGTGAGTGAGAGTGAGAGAGAGAGAGAAAGAAGCTGTGAGTGAGAGAGAGAGAAAGAGAAGCTGTGAGTGAGAGAGAGATAGAGAGAGAAAGAGAAGTTGTTAGTGAGCGAAAGAGGGAAAGAGAAGCTGTGATTGAGATAGAGAGAGAGGGAAGCTGTGATTGAGAGAGAGAGATAAAGAGAAGCTGTGAGTGAGATAGAGAGAGAGAGAAGCTGTGAGTGAGAAAGAGAGAGAGAAGCTGTGAGTGAGAGTGAGAGAGAGAGCGAAAGAGATGCTGTGAGTGAGAGAGAGAGAAAGAGAAGCTGTGAGTGAGAGTGAGTGAGAGAGAGAAAGAAGCTGTGAGTGAGAGAGAGAGAAAGAGAAGCTGTGAGTGAGAGAGAGAGAAAGCAAAGCTGTGAGTGAGAGAGAGAGAGAGAGAAAGAGAAGATGTGACTGAGTGAGAGAAAGAGAAGCTGTGTGTGTGAGACAGAGAAGCTGTGAGTGAGAGAGAGAGAAAAAGAAGCTGTGTCAGAGAGAGAGAGAAAGAGAAGCTGTGAGTGAGAGAGAGAGAGAAAGAAGCTGTGAGTGAGTGAGAGAGAGAAAGAGTAGCTGTGAGTGAGAGAGAGAGAAAGGGAAGCTGTGAGTGAGAGAGAAGGTGAGAAAGAAGCTTTGAGTGAGAGAGAGAGAGAAAGAGAAGCTGTGAGTGAGAGAGAGAGAGAAAGAGAAGCTGTGAGTGAGAGAGAGAGAGAAAGAAAGAGAAGCTGTGAGTGAGAGAGAAAGAGAAGCTGTGAGTGAGAGAGAGAGAGAGAGAAGAGAAGCTGTGAGTGAGAGAGAGAGAAAGAGAAGCTGAGTGACAGAGAGAGATAATGAGAAGCTGTGAGAGAGAGAGAGAGAAAGAGTAGCTGTGTGTATGTGAGAGAGAGAAAAAGTAAAGCTGCGAGTGAGAGGGAGGGAGAAAGACAAGCTGTGAGTGAGAGAATAGAGAGAGAGAGAGAAGCTGTGAGAGAGTGAGAGAGAGAAGCTGTGTGTGTGAGAGAGAGAAATAGAAGCTGTGAGTGAGAGAGAGAAGAGAAGCTGTGAGTGAGTGAGTGAGAGAAAAAGAAGCTGTGAGTGACAGAGAGAGTGAAAGTGAAGCTGTGAGAGAGAGACGCTGTGAGTGAGAGTGAGAGTGAGAGAGAAAGAGAAGCTGTGAGTGAGAGAGGGAGAAAGAGAAGCTGTAAGTGAGAGAGAGAGTGAGAGAGAGAGAAGCTGTGAGTGAGTGAGAGAGAGAGAAAGAGAAGCTGTGAGTGAGTGAGAGAGAGAGAGAGAAGCTGTGAGTGAGAGAGAGAGTGAAAGAGAAGCTGTTAGTGAGAGAGAGGGAAAGAGAAGCTGTGAGTGAGTGAGAGAGAGAAAGAGAAGCTGTGAGTGAGTGAGTGAGAGAGAGAGAAGCTGTGAGTGAGAGAGAGAGAGAAAGAGAAGCTGTTAGTGAGAGAGAGGGAAAGAGAAGCTGTGAGTGAGTGAGAGAGAGAGAAAGAGAAGCTGTGAGTGAGAAAGAGAGAAAGAGATTAGGTGAGTGAGAGAGAGAGAGAAGCTGTGAGTGAGAGTGAGAGAGAGAGAGAAAGAGAAGCTGTGTGTGTGAGAGAGAGAAAGAGAAGCTGTGAGTGAGTGAGAGAGAGAGAAAGAGAAGCTGTGAGTGAGTGAGTGAGAGAGAGAGAAGCTGTGAGTGAGAGAGAGAGAGAAAGAGAAGCTGTTAGTGAGAGAGAGGGAAAGAGAAGCTGTGAGTGAGTGAGAGAGAGAGAAAGAGAAGCTGTGAGTGAGAAAGAGAGAAAGAGATGAGGTGAGTGAGAGAGAGAGAGGAGCTGTGAGTGAGAGTGAGAGAGAGAGCGAAAGAGAAGCTGTGTGTGTGAGAGAGAGAAAGAGAAGCTGTGAGTGAGAGTGAGAGAGAGAGAGAAAGAAGCTGTGAGTGTGAGAGAGAGAAAGAGAAGCTGTGTGAGTGAGTGAGAGAGAGAGAAGCTGTGAGTGAGAGAGAGAGAAAGAGAAGTTGTTAGTGAGAGAAAGAGGGAAAGAGAAGCTGTGAGTGAGATAGAGAGAGAGGGAAGCTGTGATTGATTGAGAGTGATAAAGAGAAGCTGTGAGTGAGATAGAGAGAGAGAAGCTGTGAGTGAGAAAGAGAGAGAGAAGTTGTGAGTGAGAGTGAGAGAGAGAGCGAAAGAGATGCTGTGAGTGAGAGAGAGAGAAAGAGAAGCTGTGAGTGAGAGTGAGTGAGAGAGAGAAAGAAGCTGTGAGTGAGAGAGAGAGAAAGTGAAGCTGTGAGTGAGAGAGAGAAAAAGCACAGCTGTGAGTGAGAGAGAGAGAGAAAGAGAAGATGTGACTGAGTGAGAGAAAGAGAAGCCGTGTGTGTGAGACAGAGAGAAGCTGTGAGTGAGAGAGAGAGAAAAAGAAGCTGTGTCAGAGAGAGAGAGAGAAAGAGAAGCTGTGAGTGAGAGAGAGAGAGAAAGAAGCTGTGAGTGAGAGAGAGAGAAAGGGAAGCTGTTAGTGAAAGAGAAGGTGAGAAAGAAGCTTTGAGTGAGAGAGAGAGAAAGAGAAGCTGTGAGTGAGGGAGAAAGAGAAAGAGAAGCTGTGAGTGAGAGAGAGAGAGAAAGAAAGAGAAGCTGTGAGTGAGAGAGAGAGAGAAAGAGAAGCTGTGAGTGAGAGAGAGAGAGAGAAGAGAAGCTGTGAGTGAGAGAGAGAGAAAGAGAAGCTGAGAGTGAGAGAGAGAGAAGTTGTGAGTGAGACAGAGAGAGAAGCTGTGTATGTGTGTGTGAGAGAGAAAGAGAAGCTGTGAGTGAGAGAGAGAGAAAGAGAAGTTGTGAGTGAGAGAGAGAGAGAAATAGAAGCTGTATGAGAGAGAGAGAGAATGAGAAGCTGTGAGTGAGAGAGAGAGAAGCTGTGTGTGAGAGAGAAAGAGAAGCTGTGAGTGAGAGAGATAGAGAGAGAAAGAGAAGCTGTGAGTGAGAGAGAGAGAGAGAAGCTGTGTATTTGAGAGAGAGAGAAGATGTGATTGTGAGAGAGAAAGAGAAGCTGTGAATGAGAGACAGAGAGAGAAGTTGTGAGTGAGAGAGAGAAATAGAAGCTGTGAGTGAGAGAGAGAGGTGGAGAAAGAGAAGCTGTGTGTGTGTGAGAGAGAAAGAGAAGCTGTGAGTGAGAGAGAGAGAAAGATAATCTGTGAGTGAGAGTGAGAGAGAGAGAATGAGAAGTTGTGAGTGAGAGAGAGAGAAAGATAATCTGTGAGTGAGAGTGAGAGAGAGAGAATGAGAAGCTGTGAGTGAGAGATAGATGAGCTGTGTGTGTGAGAGAGAAAGAGAAGCTGTGAGTGAGAGAGATAGAGAGAGAAAGAGAAGCTGTGAGTGAGAGAGAGAGAAGTTGTGAGTGAGAGAGAGAGAAGCTGTGTGTGTGCGTGAGAGAGAGAAAGAGAAGCTGTGAGTGAGACAGAGAGAGAAAGAAAGAAGCTGTGAGTGAGAGATAGAGAGAAAGAAAGAGAAGCTGTGAGTGAGAGAGAGAGAGAGAAGCTGTGAGTGAGAGAGAGAGAAGCTGTGAGTGAGGGAGAGATAGATAGAGATGCTGTGAGTTGAATGGGAGAGAGAGAGAAAGAGAAGCTGTGAGTGAGAGAGAGAGAGAGAAGCTGTGAGTGTGTGTGAGAGAGAGAAGCTGTGAGTGAGAAAGAGAGAGAGAAAGAGAAGCTGTGAGTGAGAGAGAGAGAAAGAGAAGCTGTGAGTGAGTGAGAGAGACAGAAACAGAAGCTGTGAGTGTGAAAGAGAGAGAGAGAAGCTGTGAGTGAGAGAGAGAGAAGCTGTGAGTGAGAGAGAGAGAAAGAGTAGCTGTTAGTGAGAGAAGAGAGAGAGAAAGAGAAGCTGTGAGTGAGAGAGTGAGAGAGAAGAGCTGTGAGAGAGAGAGAGAGAGAGAAAGATAAGCTGAGAGTGAGAGAGAGAGAAAGAGAAGCTATGAGTGAGAGAGAGAGAAAGAAAGAGAAGCTGTGAGTGAGACTGAGAGAGAGAAAGAGAAGCTGTGAGTGAGAGAGAGGGGGGAGAAAGAGAAGCTGTGTGTGAGAGAGAGACAAAGAGAAGCTGTGATTGAGAGAGAGAGAAAGATAATCTGTGAGGTAGAGTGAGAGAGAGAGAAAGAGAAGTTGTGAGTGAGAGAGAGAGAAGCTCTGTGTGTGAGAGAGAAAGAGAAGCTGTGAGTGAGAGAGATAGAGAGAGAAAGAGAAGCTGTGAGTGAGAGAGAGAGAAAGAAGCTTTGAGTGAGGGAAAGAGAGAAATAGAAGCTGTGAGAGAGAGAGAGAGAAAGAGAAGTTGTGAGTGAGAGAGAGAGAGAAATAGAAGCTGTGAGAGAGAGAGAGAGAATGAGAAGCTGTGAGTGAGAGAGAGAGAAGCTGTGTGAGAGAGAGATAGAGAAGCTGTGAGAGAGAGATAGAGAGAGAAAGAGAATCTGTGAGTGAGAGAGAGAGAGAAAGAAGCTTTGAGTGAGAGAAAGAGAGAAAGAGAAGCTGTGAGTGAGAGAGAGAGAAGCTGTGAGTGAGAGAGAGAGAAAGAGTAGCTGTTAGTGAGAGAAGAGAGAGAGAAAGAGCTGTGAGTGAGAGAGAGAGAAAGAGAAGCTGTGAGTGAGAGAGAGAGAAGCTGTGAGTGAGTGAGAGAGAGAGAAGCTGTGTGTGGGTGAGAGAGAGAAAGAGAAACTGTGAGAGAGAGAGAGAAAGAGAAGCTGTGAGTGAGAGAGTGAGAGAAAGAGAAGTTGTGAGTGAGAGAGAGAGAAAGGGAAGCTGTTAGTGAAAGAGAAGGTGAGAAAGAAGCTTTGAGTGAGAGAGAGAGAAAGAGAAGCTGTGAGTGAGGGAGAGAGAGAAAGAGAAGCTGTGAGTGAGAGAGAGAGAAAGAAAGAGAAGCTGTGAGTGAGAGAGAGAGAGAGAGAGAAGCTGTGAGTGAGAAAGAGAGAGAGAAGAGAAGCTGTGAGTGAGAGAGAGAGAAAGAGAAGCTGAGAGTGAGAGAGAGAGAAGTTGTGAGTGAGACAGAGAGAGAAGCTGTGTATGTGTGTGAGAGAGAGAAAGAGAAGCTGTGAGTGAGAGAGAGAGAAAGAGAAGTTGTGAGTGAGAGAGAGAGAGAAATAGAAGCTGTATGAGAGAGAGAGAGAATGAGAAGCTGTGAGTGAGAGAGAGAGAAGCTGTGTGTGAGAGAGAAAGAGAAGCTGTGAGTGAGAGAGATAGAGAGAGAAGGAGAAGCTGTGAGTGAGAGAGAGAGAGAGAAGCTGTGTATTTGAGAGAGAGAGAAGATGTGATTGTGAGAGAGAAAGAGAAGCTGTGAATGAGAGACAGAGAGAGAAGTTGTGAGTGAGAGAGAGAAATAGAAGCTGTGAGTGAGAGAGAGAGGTGGAGAAAGAGAAGCTGTGTGTGTGAGAGAGAGAAAGAGAAGCTGTGAGTGAGAGAGAGAGAAAGATAATCTGTGAGTGAGAGTGAGAGAGAGAGAATGAGGTTGTGAGTGAGAGAGAGAGAAAGATAATCTGTGAGTGAGAGTGAGAGAGAGAGAATGAGAAGCTGTGAGTGAGAGATAGATGAGCTGTGTGTGTGAGAGAGAAAGAGAAGCTGTGAGTAAGAGAGATAGAGAGAGAAAGAGAAGCTGTGAGTGAGAGAGAGAGAAGTTGTGAGTGAGAGAGAGAGAAGCTGTGTGTGTGCGTGAGAGAGAGAAAGAGAAGCTGTGAGTGAGACAGAGAGAAAGAAAGAGAAGCTGTGAGTGAGAGATAGAGAGAAAGAAAGAGAAGCTGTGAGTGAGAGAGAGAGAGAGAAGCTGTGAGTGAGAGAGAGAGAGAAGCTGTGAGTGAGGGAGAGATAGAGAGAGAGGGAAGCTGTGATTGAGAGAGAGAGAGAAAGAGAAGCTGTGAGTGAGATAGAGAGAGAGAGAAGCTGTGAGTGAGAAAGAGAGAGAGAAGACCCAGGATGACTCCGATTGGACACTAGCTAGAGCTGCTATTAGGGCCTATCTAGTGGCGATAGGGGTGGTGAGGCGGCAATACTTCACCACCCTTATTGCCTCCGCTGATAATCGCCCAGCCGCCCTGTTCCGGGTAACCAGGTCCCTCCTTGGTAGGGGGGGATCGGTGCCCGGTTGGCAGGGTTCGGCTGAGGACTTTGCTGACCATCTGGTGGAGAAAATCGATCGGATTCGTTCAGGATTGAATCCTGGCGTGGATGGGGAGGGTCGGGGAGGTGCCGGAGCATTGTCTTGCTGTACGATCTGGGATCAGTTCGATCCTGTTGTCCCTGATGAAGTGGACAGGCTCCTTGCAGCTGTTCGTGCCACTACATGTCCTTTGGATCCCTGTCCTACTTGGTTGGTGAAAGCCTCCAAGGAGGTAACAGGTGGCTGGATAGGGGGGATAATAAATGCCTCTTTACGGGAGGGGGTATTTCCTGCACAGCTAAAACATGCTTTGGTGCGCCCCCTCCTGAAGAAAATGTCCCTCGACCCAGCTGTCCTTAACAACTACAGGCCAGTTTCCAACCTGCCCTTTTTGGGTAAGGTTTTGGAAAAGGCGGTGGCGCGTCAGCTGCAGAGTGTCCTGGAGGAAGCGGATTATCTAGACCCCTTTCAATCAGGGTTCAGGCCCGGATATGGAACGGAGACGGCATTGGTCGCACTGATGGATGATCTCTGGCGGGAGCGGGACGGGGGTTGTCCATCCGTCCTTGCTCTTCTTGACCTCTCAGCGGCTTTTGATACCGTCGACCACGGTATCCTTCTGGAACGGCTCGAAGGACTGGGGATCCAGGGCACTGTGTTGTCCTGGTTTTCCTCATTTCTGGAGGGCCGTACCCAGTCGGTATGGTTAGAGAGTGAGAGGTCCAGCCCTAGGCCCCTCAAATATGGGGTGCCTCAGGGCTCTGTGCTCTCTCCTCTCTTATTTAACATCTACATGAAGCCGCTGGGTGAGATCATTCGTTCCCACGGGGTGCGGTACCATCAGTACGCGGATGATACACAGTTGTACATCTCGGCCCGTGGGGACCCCAGTGATGCTGTTGAAATCCTATCCGGATGCCTAGAGGCCATTGGGGTCTGGATGGGGGCCAATGGGCTTCGGCTGAATCCCAGCAAGACAGAGTGGCTGTGGATAAGGGGCCCCGCATTATCCAGGGAGTTACCATCTTTGGTACTGGATGGGGCTGTTCTGCCCCAGACAGACCCAGTGCGCAACTTGGGGGTTCTTCTGGACTCGCGGCTGCTGCTGGAAGAACAAGTGGCGGCTGTGGCCAGGAGGGCTTTTGCCCAACTTCGGGTGATTCGCCAATTGCGCACACTCCTGGACCGGGGCTCCTTGCTTATGGTCACCCATGCTCTGGTTACTTCCCGACTAGACTATTGTAATGCGCTCTACATGGGGCTGCCCTTGACGACCATTCGGAGGCTGCAGCTGGTCCAGAATGCGGCGGCCCGGGTGGTGATGGGGTGTGGGCGATATGCCCATGTCTCTCCCCTACTTCGGGAGCTGCACTGGTTACCAGTTTGTCTCCGGGTGCAATTTAAGGTGCTGGTTTTGACCTTTAAAGCCCTACATGGCAGGGGGCCGGGATACCTTAGAGACCGCATCGTCCCAAGAGTGTCTGCCCGTCCAACCAGAGCGGACAGGAGGGGTTCTCTAGTGGTGCCACCGACTAGGGATGCACATTTGTCTAGCACCCGAAGGAGGGCCTTCTCCGTGTCCGCACCAACTCTCTGGAACCTCCTGCCAATAGACCTAAGACTCCAAAGTGAACTGCTGCCCTTCAGGAAAGGAGTGAAGACCTGGCTGGCAGGGCAGGTGTGGGGCCCGAATGGGACTATGGTGCCCGCCTGCTGGCTTGTATAAGAACTTTCTCTTCCTCCTTTGTACAGTGGATGGGATGGGTGGGTGGGACATGGGGGTTTTTAAAGGGGGTGGGTTGGGGGTTTTTTTTATAATTATTTTTTATAATTGTTTTTATGTCTTTTGTGAATTGTTGTGATGCCGCCCTGAGTCGGGTTCTGCCTGAGCGGGCGGCATATACAAATTTGACTAATAAATAAATAAATAAATAAATAAGAAGCTGTGAGTGAGAGTGAAAGAGAGAGCGAAAGAGATGCTGTGAGTGAGAGAGAGAGAAAGAGAAGGTGTGAGTGAAAGAGAGAGAAAGAGAAGCTGTGAGTGAGAGAGAGAGAAAGCAAAGCTGTGAGTGAGAGAGAGAGAGAGAGAAGATGTGACTGAGTGAGAGAAAGAGAAGCTGTGTGTGTGAGACAGAGAGAAGCTGTGAGAGAGAGAGAAAGAGTAGCTGTTAGTGAGAGAAGAGAGAGAAAGAGAAGCTGTGAGTGAGAGAGTGAGAGAGAGGAGCTGTGAGCGAGAGGGAGAGAGAGAAAGATAAGCTGAGAGTGAGAGAGAGAGAAAGAGAAGCTATGAGTGAGAGAGAGAGAAAGAAAGAGAAGCTGTGAGTGAGACTGAGAGAGAGAAAGAGAAGCTGTGAGTGAGAGAGAGGGGGGAGAAAGAGAAGCTGTGTGTGAGAGAGAGACAAAGAGAAGCTGTGATTGAGAGAGAGAGAAAGATAATCTGTGAGGTAGAGTGAGAGAGAGAGAAAGAGAAGTTGTGAGTGAGAGAGAGAGAAGCTCTGTGTGTGAGAGAGAAAGAGAAGCTGTGAGTGAGAGAGATAGACAGAGAAAGAGAAGTTGTGAGTGAGAGAGAGAAAGAGAATGTGTGAGTGAGAGAGAGAGAGAATGAGAAGCTGTGAGTGAGAGATAGATGAGCTGTGTGTGTGAGAGAGAAAGAGAAGCTGTGAGTGAGAGAGATAGAGAGAGAAAGAGAAGCTGTGAGTGAGAGAGAGAGAAGTTGTGAGTGAGAGAGAGAGAAGCTGTGTGTGTGCGTGAGAGAGAGAAAGAGAAGCTGTGAGTGAGACAGAGAGAGAAAGAAAGAGAAGCTGTGAGTGAGAGATAGAGAGAAAGAAAGAGAAGCTGTGAGTGAGAGAGAGAGAGAAGCTGTGAGTGAGAGAGAGAGAGAAGCTGTGAGTGAGGGAGAGATAGATAGAGATGCTGTGAGTGAATGGGAGAGAGAGAGAAAGAGAAGCTGTGAGTGAGAGAGAGAGAGAGAAGCTGTGAGTTTGTGTGAGAGAGAGAAGCTGTGAGTGAGAAAGAGAGAGAGAAAGAGAAGCTGTGAGTGAGAGAGAGAGAAAGAGAAGCTGTGAGTGAGTGAGAGAGACAGAAACAGAAGCTGTGAGTGTGAAAGAGAGAGAGAGAAGCTGTGAGTGAGAGAGGGAGAAAGAGAAGATGTAAGTGAGAGAGAGAGTGAGAGAGAGAATCTGTGAGTGAGTGAGAGAGAGAGAAAGAGAAGCTGTGAGTGAGTGAGAGAGAGAAAAAGAGAAGCTGTGAGTGAGTGAGAGAGAGAGAGAAAGAGAAGCTGTGAGTGAGAAAGAGAGAAAGAGATGCTGTGAGAGAGAGAGAGAGAAAGAGGAGCTGTGAGTGAGAGAGAGAGGGAGAGAGAAAGAGAAGCTGTTAGTGAGAGAAAGGAAAGAGAAGCTGTGAGTGAGTGAGAGAGAGAGAGAAGCTGTGTGTGTGTGTGAGAGAGAGAGGGAAGCTGTGATTGAGAGAGAGAGAGTAAGAGAAGCTGTGAGTGAGAGAGAGAGAGAAGCTGTGAGTGAGAAAGAGAGAGAGAAGCTGTGAGTGAGAGAGAGAGAAAGAGAAGGTGTGAGTGAGAGTGACAGAGAGAGAGAAAGAAGCTGTGAGTGAGAGAGAGAAAGAGAAGCTGTGAGTGAGAGAGAGAGAAAGCAAAGCTGTGAGTGAGAGAGAGAGAAAGAGAAGATGTGACTGAGTGAGAGAAAGAGAAGCTGTGTGTGTGAGACAGAGAGAAGCTGTGAGTGAGAATGAGAGAAAAAGAAGCTGTGTCAGAGAGAGAGAAAGAGAAACTGTGAGTGAGAGAGAGAGAGAAAGAGAAGCTGTGAGTGAGAGAGAGAGAGAGAAAGAGAAGCTGTGAGTGACAGAGAGAGAAAGAGAAGCTGTGAGTGAGAGAGAAGGTGAGAAAGAAGCTTTGAGTGAGAGAGAGAGAAAGAGAAGCTTTGAGTGAGGGTGAGAGAGAAAGAGAAGCTGTGAGTGAGAGAGAGAGAAAGAAAGAGAAGCTGTGAGTGAGAGAGAGAGAGAAAGAGAAGTTGTGTGTGAGAGAGAGAGAGAGAAGAGAAGCTGTGAGTGAGAGAGAGAGAAAGAGAAGCTGAGTGACATAGAGAGATAATGAGAAGCTGTGAGAGAGAGAGAGAGAAAGAGAAGCTGTGTGTATGTCAGAGAGAGAAAAAGTAAAGCTGCGAGTGAAAGGGAGGGAGAAAGACAAGCTGTGAGTGAGAGAAGAGAGAGAGAGAGAAGCTGTGAGTGAGTGAGAGAGAGAAGCTGTGTGTGAGCGAGAGAGAAGCTGTGACTGAGAGAGAGAGAAAGAGAAGCTGTGAGTGAGAAGGAGAGAGAAATAGAAGCTGTGAGTGAGAGTGAGAGTGAAAGAGAAGCTGTGAGTGAGAGAGGGAGAAAGAGAAGATGTAAGTGAGAGAGTGAGTGAGAGAGAGAAGCTGTGAGTGAGTGAGAGAGAGAGAAAGAGAAGCTGTGAGTGAGTGAGAGAGAAAGAAAGAGAAGCTGTGAGTGAGAGAGAGAGAGAAAGAGAAGCTGTTAGTGAGAGAGAGGGAAACAGAAGCTGTGAGTGAAAGAGAGAGAGAGAAGCTGTGTATTTGAGAGAGAGAGAAGATGTGATTGAGAGAGAGAAAGAGAAGCTGTGAATGAGAGACAGAGAGAGAAGTTGTGAGTGAGAGAGAGAAATAGAAGCTGTGAGTGAGAGAGAGAGGTGGAGAAAGAGAAGCTGTGTGTGAGAGAGAGAGAAAGAGAAGCTGTGAGTGAGAGAGAGAGAAAGATAATCTGTGAGTGAGAGTGAGAGAGAGAGAATGAGAAGTTGTGAGTGAGAGAGAGAGAAAGAGAATGTGTGAGTGAGAGAGAGAGAGAATGAGAAGCTGTGAGTGAGAGAGAGAGGAGCTGTGTGTGTGAGAGAGAAAGAGAAGCTGTGAGTGACAGAGATAGATAGAGAGAGAAAGAGAAGCTGTGAGTGAGAGAGAGAGATTAAGAAACTGTGAGTGAGAGAGAGAGAAGTTGTGAGTGTGAGAGAGAGAAGCTGTGTGTGTGCGTGAGAGAGAGAAAGAGAAGCTGTGAGTGAGAGAGAGAGAGAAAGAAAGAGAAGCTGTGAGTGAGAGAGAGAGTGAAAGAAAGAGAAGCTGTGAGTGAGAGAGAGAGAGAAGCTGTGAGTGAGAGAGAGAGAGAAGCTGTGAGTGAGGGAGAGATAGATAGAGATGCTGTGAGTGAAAGGGACAGAGAGAGAAAGAGAAGCTGTGAGTGAGAGAGAGAGAGAGAAAGAGAAGCTGTGTGTGTGAGAGAGAGAAGCTGTGAGTGAGAAAGAGAGAAAGAGAGTCTGTGAGTGAGAGAGACAGAGAGAGAAAGAGAAGCTGTGAGTGAGAGAGAGAGAGAGAGAAAGAGAAGCTGTGTGTGTGAGAGAGAGAAGCTGTGAGTGTGAAAGAGAGAGAGAAGCTGTGAGTGAGAGAGAGGAGCTGTGAGTGACAGAGAGAGAAAGAGTAGCTGTTAGTGAGAGAGTGAGAGAGAGGAGCTGTGAGCGAGAGGGAGAGAGAGAAAGATAAGCTGTGAGTGAGACTGAGAGAGAGAAAGAGAAGCTGTGAGTGAGAGAGAGGGGGAGAAAGAGAAGCTGTAAGTGAGAGAGAGAGTGAGAGAGAGAGAAGCTGTGAGTGAGTGAGAGAGAGAGAAAGAGAAGCTGTGAGTGAGTGAGAGAGAGAGAGAAGCTGTGTGTGTGTGTGAGAGAGAGAGGGAAGCTGTGATTGAGAGAGAAAGAGAAGCTGTGAGTGAGAGAGAGAGAGAAGCTGTGAGTGAGAAAGAGAGAGAGAAGCTGTGAGTGAGAGAGAGAGAAAGAGAAGCTGTGAGTGAGAGTGACAGAGAGAGAGAAAGAAGCTGTGAGTGAGAGAGAGAGAAATAGAAGCTGTGAGTGAGAGAGAGAGAAAGCAAAGCTGTGAGTGAGAGAGAGATAAAGAGAAGATGTGACTGAGTGAGAGAAAGAGAAGCTGTGTGTGAGACAGAGAGAAGCTGTGAGTGAGAATGAGAGAAAAAGAAGCTGTGTCAGAGAGAGAGAAAGAGAAACTGTGAGTGAGAGAGAGAGAGAAAGAGAAGCTGTGAGTGAGAGAGAGAGAGAAAGAGAAGCTGTGTGTGACAGAGAGAGAAAGAGAAGCTGTGAGTGAGAGAGAAGGTGAGAAAGAAGCTTTGAGTGAGAGAGAGAGAAAGAGAAGCTTTGAGTGAGGGAGAGAGAGAAAGAGAAGCTGTGAGTGAGAGAGAGAGAAAGAAAGAGAAGCTGTGAGTGAGAGAGAGAGAGAAAGAGAAGTTGTGTGTGAGAGAGAGAGAGAGAGAAGAGAAGCTGTGAGTGAGAGAGAAAGAGAAGCTGAGTGACATAGAGAGATAATGAGAAGCTGTGAGAGAAAGAGAGAGAAAGAGAAGCTGTGTGTATGTCAGAGAGAGAAAAAGTAAAGCTGCGAGTGAAAGGGAGGGAGAAAGACAAGCTGTGAGTGAGAGAAGAGAGAGAGAGAGAAGCTGTGAGTGAGTGAGAGAGAGAAGCTGTGTGTGAGCGAGAGAGAAGCTGTGACTGAGAGAGAGAGAAAGAGAAGCTGTGAGTGAGAGAGAGAGAGAAATAGCAGCTGTGAGTGAGAGTGAGAGTGAAAGAGAAGCTGTGAGTGAGAGAGGGAGAAAGAGAAGATGTAAGTGAGAGAGAGA
Source organism: Bradypodion ventrale (assembly GCA_035047345.1). Lineage (NCBI taxonomy): Eukaryota > Metazoa > Chordata > Lepidosauria > Squamata > Chamaeleonidae > Bradypodion > Bradypodion ventrale. The sequence continues at coordinate 5,466,047 of JAWDJE010000018.1, read as the reverse complement.
GTGAGAGAGAGAAGCTGTGAGTGAGTGAGAGAGAGAGAAAGAGAAGCTGTGAGTGAGTGAGAGAGAAAGAAAGAGAAGCTGTGAGTGAGAGAGAGAGAAAGAGAAGCTGTTAGTGAGAGAGAGGGAAACAGAAGATGTGAGTGAAAGAGAGAGAGAGAAGCTGTGTATTTGAGAGAGAGAAGATGTGATTGAGAGAGAGAAAGAGAAGCTGTGAATGAGAGAAAGAGAGAGAAGTTGTGAGTGATAGAGAGAAATAGAAGCTGTGAGTGAGAGAGAGAGGTGGAGAAAGAGAAGCTGTGTGAGAGAGAGAGAGAAAGAGAAGCTGTGAGTGAGAGAGAGAGAAAGATAATCTGTGAGTGAGAGTGAGAGAGAGAGAATGAGAAGTTGTGAGTGAGAGAGAGAGAAAGAGAATGTGTGAGTGAGAGAGAGAGAGAATGAGAAGCTGTGAGTGAGAGAGAGAGGAGCTGTGTGTGTGAGAGAGAAAGAGAAGCTGTGAGTGACAGAGATAGATAGAGAGAGAAAGAGAAGCTGTGAGTGAGAGAGAGAGATTAAGAAACTGTGAGTGAGAGAGAGAGAAGTTGTGAGTGTGAGAGAGAGAAGCTGTGTGTGTGCGTGAGAGAGAGAAAGAGAAGCTGTGAGTGAGAGAGAGAGAGAAAGAAAGAGAAGGTGTGAGTGAGAGAGAGAGAGAAAGAAAGAGAATCTGTGAGTGAGAGAGAGAGAGAAGCTGTGAGTGAGAGAGAGAGAGAAGCTGTGAGTGAGGGAGAGATAGATAGAGATGCTGTGAGTGAAAGGGACAGAGAGAGAAAGAGAAGCTGTGAGTGAGAGAGAGAGAGAGAGAAAGAGAAGCTGTGTGTGAGAGAGAGAGAAGCTGTGAGTGAGAAAGAGAGAAAGAGAGTCTGTGAGTGAGAGAGACAGAAAGAGAAGCTGTGAGTGTGAAAGAGAGAGAGAAGCTGTGAGTGAGAGAGAGGAGCTGTGAATGAGAGAGAGAGAAAGAGTAGCTGTTAGTGAGAGAAGAGATAGAGAAAGAGAAGCTGTGAGTGAGAGAGAGAGGAGCTGTGAGCGAGAGGGAGAGAGAGAAAGATAAGCTGTGAGTGAGAGAGAGAGAAAGACAAGCTATGAGTGAGAAGGAGAGAAAGAAAGAGAAGCTGTGAGTGAGACTGAGAGAGAGAAAGAGAAGCTGTGAGTGAGAGAGAGGGGGAGAAAGAGAAGCTGTGTGTGAGAGAGAGAAAGAGAAGCTGTGATTGAGAGAGAGAGAAAGATAATCTGTGAGGGAGAGTGAGAGAGAGAGAAAGAGAAGTTGTGAGTGAGAGAGAGAGAAGCTCTGTGTGTGTGAGAGAAAGAGAAGCTGTGAGTGAGAGAGAGAGAAAGAGAAGCTGTGAGTGAGAGAGAGAAAGAGCTGTGAGTGAGAGAGAGAGAGAAAGCTGAGAGTGAGAGAGAGAGAGAAGTTGTGAGTGAGACAGAGAGAAGCTCTGTGTGTGCGTGAGAGAGAGAAAGAGAAGCTGTGAGTGAGAGAGAGAGAAAGAGAAGTTGTGAGTGAGAGAGAGAGAGAAATAGAAGCTGTGTGAGAGAGAGAGAGAATTAGAAGCTGTGAGTGAGAGAAAGCTGTGTGTTAGAGAGAAAGAGAAGTTGTGAGTGAGAGAAAGAAAGAAGCTTTGAGTGAGAAAAAGAGAGAAAGAGAAGCTGTGAGTGAGAGAGAGAGAAAGAGCTGTGAGTGAGAGAGAGAGAGAAAGAGAAGCTGTGAGTGAGAGAGAGAGAAGCTGTGAGTGAGAGAGAGAGAGAAGCTTTGTGTGTTTGTGTGTGAGAGAGAAGCTGTGAGAGAGAGAAAGAGAAAGAGAAGCTGTGAGTGAGAGAGAGAGAGAAAGAGAAGCTGTGAGTGAGAGAGAGAGAGAAGCTGTGTGTGAGGGAGAGAGAGAAAGAGAAGCTGTGAGTGAGAGGGAAAGAGAGAGAAAGAGAAGCTGAGTGAGAGAGAGAGAGAGAAAGAGAAGCTGTGAGTGTGTGTGAGAGAGAAGCTGTGAGTGAGTGAGAGAGAGAGAAAGAGAAGCTGTGAGTGAGAGAGAGAGAAAGAGAAGCTGTGAGTGAGTGAGAGAGAGAGAAAGAGAAGCTGTGAGTGAGAAAGAGAGAAAGAGATGAGGTGAGTGAGAGAGAGAGAAAAGCTGTGAGTGAGAGTGAGAGAGAGAGCGAAAGAGAAGCTGTGTGTGTGTGAGAGAGAAAGAGAAGCTGTGAGTGAGAGTGAGAGAGAGAGAGAAAGAAGCTGTGAGTGAGAGAGAGAGAAAGAGAAGCTGTGAGTGAGAGAGAGATAGAGAGAGAAAGAGAAGTTGTTAGTGAGCGAAAGAGGGAAAGAGAAGCTGTGATTGAGATAGAGAGAGAGGGAAGCTGTGATTGAGAGAGAGAGATAAAGAGAAGCTGTGAGTGAGATAGAGAGAGAGAGAAGCTGTGAGTGTGAAAGAGAGAGAGAAGCTGTGAGTGAGAGTGAGAGAGAGAGCGAAAGAGATGCTGTGAGTGAGAGAGAGAGAAAGAGAAGCTGTGAGTGAGAGTGAGTGAGAGAGAGAAAGAAGCTGTGAGTGAGAGAGAGAGAAAGAGAAGCTGTGAGTGAGAGAGAGAGAAAGCAAAGCTGTGAGTGTGAGAGAGAGAGAGAATGAGAAGATGTGACTGAGTGAGAGAAAGAGAAGCTGTGTGTGTGAGACAGAGAAGCTGTGAGTGAGAGAGAGAGAAAAAGAAGCTGTGTCAGAGAGAGAGAGAAAGAGAAGCTGTGAGTGAGAGAGAGAGAGAAAGAGAAGCTGTGAGTGAGAGAGAGCGAAAGAAAGAGAAGCTGTGAGTGAGAGAGAGAGAGAAAGAGAAGTTGTGTGTGAGAGAGAGAAGAGAAGCTGTGAGTGAGAGAGAGAGAAAGAGAAGCTGAGTGACATAGAGAGATAATGAGAAGCTGTGAGAGAGAGAGAGAGAAAGAGAAGCTGTGTGTATGTCAGAGAGAGAAAAAGTAAAGCTGCGAGTGAAAGGGAGGGAGAAAGACAAGCTGTTAGTGAGAGAAGAGAGAGAGTGAGAAGCTGTGAGTGAGTGAGAGAGAGAAGCTGTGTGTGAGCGAGAGAGAAGCTGTGACTGAGAGAGAGAGAAAGAGAAGCTGTGAGTGAGAAGGAGAGAGAAATAGAAGCTGTGAGTGAGAGTGAGATTGAAAGAGAAGCTGTGAGTGAGAGAGGGAGAAAGAGAAGATGTAAGTGAGAGAGTGAGTGAGAGAGAGAAGCTGTGAGTGAGTGAGAGAGAGAGAAAGAGAAGCTGTGAGTGAGTGAGAGAGAAAGAAAGAGAAGCTGTGAGTGAGAGAGAGGAGCTGTGAGCGAGAGGGAGAGAGAGAAAGATAAGCTGTGAGTGAGACTGAGAGAGAGAAAGAGAAGCTGTGAGTGAGAGAGAGGGGGAGAAAGAGAAGCTGTGTGTGAGAGAGAGACAAAGAGAAGCTGTGATTGAGAGAGAGAGAAAGATAATCTGTGAGGGAGAGTGAGAGAGAGAGAAAGAGAAGTTGTGAGTGAGAGAGAGAGAAGCTCTGTGTGTGAGAGAGAAAGAGAAGCTGTGAGTGAGAGAGAGAGAGAGAAGCTGTGAGTGAGAGAGAGAGGAAGAAGCTTTGAGTGAGAGAAAGAGAAAGAGAAGCTGTGTGAGAGAGAGAGAAAGAGCTGTGAGTGAGAGAGAGAGAGAAAGCTGAGAGTGAGAGAGAGAGAGAAGTTGTGAGTGAGACAGAGAGAAGCTCTGTGTGTGCGTGAGAGAGAGAAAGAGAAGCTGTGAGTGAGAGAGAGAGAAAGAGAAGTTGTGAGTGAGAGAGAGAGAAAAATAGAAGCTGTGTGTGTGAGAGAGAGAATTAGAAGCTGTGAGTGAGAGAGAGAGAAGCTGTGTGTTAGAGAGAAAGAGAAGTTGTGAGTGAGAGAAAGAGAGAAAGAAGCTTTGAGTGAGAAAAAGAGAGAAAGAGAAGCTGTGAGTGAGAGAGAGAGGAAGAGCTGTGAGTGAGAGAGAGAGAGAAAGAGAAGCTGTGAGTGAGAGAGAGAAGCTGTGAGTGAGAGAGAGAGAGAAGCTTTGTGTGTTTGTGTGTGAGAGAGAAGCTGTGAGAGAGAGAAAGAGAAAGAGAAGCTGTGAGTGAGAGAGAGAGAAAGAGAAGCTGTGAGTGAGAAAGAGAGAAAAGCTGTGTGTGAGGGAGAGAGAGAAAGAGAAGCTGTGAGTGAGAGGGAAAGAGAGAGAAAGAGAAGCTGAGTGAGAGAGAGAGAGAGAGAAAGAGAAGCTGTGAGTGTGTGAGAGAGAGAAGCTGTGAGTGAGTGAGAGAGAGAGAAAGAGAAGCTGTGAGTGAGAGAGAGAGAGAAAGAGAAGCTGTGAGTGAGTGAGAGAGAGAGAAAGAGAAGCTGTGAGTGAGAAAGAGAGAAAGAGATGAGGTGAGTGAGAGAGAGAGAGAAGCTGTGAGTGAGAGTGAGAGAGAGAGAGCGAAAGAGAAGCTGTGTGTGTGAGAGAGAAAGAGAAGCTGTGAGTGAGAGTGAGAGAGAGAAAGAAAGAAGCTGTGAGTGAGAGAGAGAAAGAGAAGCTGTGAGTGAGAGAGAGATAGAGAGAGAAAGAGAAGTTGTTAGTGAGCGAAAGAGGGAAAGAGAAGCTGTGATTGAGATAGAGAGAGAGGGAAGCTGTGATTGAGAGAGAGAGATAAAGAGAAGCTGTGAGTGAGATAGAGAGAGAGAAGCTGTGAGTGAGAGTGAGTGAGAGAGAGAAAGAAGCTGTGAGTGAGAGAGAGAGAAAGAGAAGCTGTGAGTGAGAGAGAGAGAGAAAGCAAAGCTGTGAGTGAGAGAGAGAGAGAGAGAAAGAGAAGATGTGACTGAGTGAGAGAAAGAGAAGCTGTGTGTGTGACACAGAGAAGCTGTGAGTGAGAGAGAGAGAAAAAGAAGCTGTGTCAGAGAGAGAGAGAAAGAGAAGCTGTGAGTGAGAGAGAGAGATAAAGAAGCTGTGAGTGAGAGAGAGAGAGAAAGAGATGCTGTGAGTGAGAGAGAGAGAAAGGGAAGCTGTGAGTGAGAGAGAAGGTGAGAAAGAAGCTTTGAGTGAGAGAGAGAGAGAAAGAGAAGCTGTGAGTGAGAGAGAGAGAGAAAGAGAAGCTGTGAGTGAGAGAGAGAGAGAGAAAGAAAGAGAAGCTGTGAGTGAGAGAGAAAGAGAAGCTGTGAGTGAGAGAGAGAGAGAAGAGAAGCTGTGAGTGAGAGAGAGAGAAAGAGAAGCTGAGTGACAGAGAGAGATAATGAGAAGCTGTGAGAGAGAGAGAGAAAGAGTAGCTGTGTGTATGTGAGAGAGAGAAAAAGTAAAGCTGCGAGTGAGAGGGAGGGAGAAAGACAAGCTGTGAGTGAGAGAATAGAGAGAGAGAGAAGCTGTGAGTGAGTGAGAGAGAGAAGCTGTGTGTGAGAGAGAGAGAAATAGAAGCTGTGAGTGAGAGAGAGAGAGAAGAGAAGCTGTGAGTGAGTGAGTGAGAGAAAAAGAAGCTGTGAGTGACAGAGAGAGTGAAAGTGAAGCTGTGAGAGAGAGAAGCTGTGAGTGAGAGTGAGAGAGAAAGAGAAGCTGTGAGTGAGAGAGGGAGAAAGAGAAGCTGTAAGTGAGAGAGAGAGAGTGAGAGAGAGAGAAGCTGTGAGTGAGTGAGAGAGAGAGAAAGAGAAGCTGTGAGTGAGTGAGAGAGAGAGAGAAGCTGTGAGTGAGTGAGAGAGAGAAAGAGAAGCTGTTAGTGAGAGAGAGGGAAAGAGAAGCTGTGAGTGAAAGAGAGAGAGAAAGAGAAGCTGTTAGTGAGAGAGAGGGAAAGAGAAGCTGTGAGTGAGTGAGAGAGAGAGAAAGAGAAGCTGTGAGTGAGTGAGTGAGAGAGAGAGAAGCTGTGAGTGAGAGAGAGAGAGAAAGAGAAGCTGTTAGTGAGAGAGAGGGAAAGAGAAGCTGTGAGTGAGTGAGAGAGAGAGAAAGAGAAGCTGTGAGTGAGAAAGAGAGAAAGAGATGAGGTGAGTGAGAGAGAGAGAGAAGCTGTGAGTGAGAGTGAGAGAGAGAGCAAAAGAGAAGCTGTGTGTGTGTGAGAGAGAAAGAGAAGCTGTGAGTGAGAGTGAGAGAGAGAGAGAAAGAAGCTGTGAGTGAGAGAGAGAGAAAGAGAAGCTGTGAGTGAGAGAGAGATAGAGAGAGAAAGAGAAGTTGTTAGTGAGAGAAAGAGGGAAAGAGAAGCTGTGAGTGAGATAGAGAGAGAGGGAAGCTGTGATTGAGAGAGAGATAAAGAGAAGCTGTGAGTGAGATAGAGAGAGAGAGAAGCTGTGAGTGAGAAAGAGAGAGAGAAGCTGTGAGTGAGAGTGAGAGAGAGAGCGAAAGAGATGCTGTGAGTGAGAGAGAGAGAAAGAGAAGCTGTGAGTGAGAGAGAGAGAAAGAGAAGCTGTGAGTGAGAGTGAGTGAGAGAGAGAAAGAAGCTGTGAGTGAGAGAGAGAGAAAGTGAAGCTGTGAGTGAGAGAGAGAAAAAGCAAAGCTGTGAGTGAGAGAGAGAGAGAGAAAGAGAAGATGTGACTGAGTGAGAGAAAGAGAAGCTGTGTGTGTGAGACAGAGAGAAGCTGTGAGTGAGAGAGAGAGAAAAAGAAGCTGTGTCAGAGAGAGAGAGAAAGAGAAGCTGTGAGTGAGTGAGAGAGAGAAAGAAGCTGTGAGTGAGAGAGAGAGAGAAAGAGAAGCTGTGAGTGAGAGAGAGAGAAAGGGAAGCTGTTAGTGAAAGAGAAGGTGAGAAAGAAGCTTTGAGTGAGAGAGAGAGAAAGAGAAGCTGTGAGTGAGGGAGAGAGAGAAAGAGAAGCTGTGAGTGAGAGAGAGAGAAAAAGAGAAGCTGTGAGTGAGAGAGAGAGAAAGAGAAGCTGTGAGTGAGAGAGAGAGAGAGAAGAGAAGCTGTGAGTGAGAGAGAGAGAAAGAGAAGCTGAGAGTGAGAGAGAGAAGTTGTGAGTGAGACAGAGAGAGAAGCTGTGTATGTGTGTGTGAGAGAGAAAGAGAAGCTGTGAGTGAGAGAGAGAGAAAGAGAAGTTGTGAGTGAGAGAGAGAGAGAAATAGAAGCTGTATGAGAGAGAGAGAGAATGAGAAGCTGTGAGTGAGAGAGAGAGAAGCTGTGTGTGTGAGAGAAAGAGAAGCTGTGAGTGAGAGAGATAGAGAGAGAAAGAGAAGCTGTGAGTGAGAGAGAGAGAGAAGCTGTGTATTTGAGAGAGAGAGAAGATGTGATTGTGAGAGAGAAAGAGAAGCTGTGAATGAGAGACAGAGAGAGAAGTTGTGAGTGAGAGAGAGAAAGAGAAGCTGTGAGTGAGAGAGAGAGGTGGAGAAAGAGAAGCTGTGTGTGTGAGAGAGAGAAAGAGAAGCTGTGAGTGAGAGAGAGAGAAAGATAATCTGTGAGTGAGAGTGAGAGAGAGAGAATGAGAAGTTGTGAGTGAGAGAGAGAGAAAGATAATCTGTGAGTGAGAGTGAGAGAGAGAGAATGAGAAGCTGTGAGTGAGAGATAGATGAGCTGTGTGTGTGAGAGAGAAAGAGAAGCTGTGAGTGAGAGAGATAGAGAGAGAAAGAGAAGCTGTGAGTGAGAGAGAGAGAAGTTGTGAGTGAGAGAGAGAGAAGTTGTGTGTGTGCGTGAGAGAGAGAAAGACAAGCTGTGAGTGAGACAGAGAGAGAAAGAAAGAGAAGCTGTGAGTGAGAGATAGAGAGAAAGAAAGAGTAGCTGTGAGTGAGAGAGAGAGAGAGAAGCTGTGAGTGAGTGAGAGAGAGAAGCTGTGAGTGAGGGAGAGATAGATAGAGATGCTGTGAGTGAATGGGAGAGAGAGAGAAAGAGTAGCTGTGAGTGAGAGAGAGAGAGAGAAGCTGTGAGTGTGTGTGAGAGAGAGAAGCTGTGAGTGAGAAAGAGAGAGAGAAAGAGAAGCTGTGAGTGAGAGAGAGAGAAAGAGAAGCTGTGAGTGAGTGAGAGAGACAGAAACAGAAGCTGTGAGTGTGAAAGAGAGAGAGAGAAGCTGTGAGTGAGAGAGAGAGAAGCTGTGAGTGAGAGAGAGAGAAAGAGTAGCTGTTAGTGAGAGAAGAGAGAGAAAGAGAAGCTGTGAGTGAGAGAGTGAGAGAGAGGAGCTGTGAGCGAGAGAGAGAGAGAGAGAAAGATAAGCTGAGTGAGAGAGAGAGAAAGAGAAGCTATGAGTGAGAGAGAGAGAAAGAAAGAGAAGCTGTGAGTGAGACTGAGAGAGAGAAAGAGAAGATGTGAGTGAGAGAGAGGGGGGAGAAAGAGAGGCTGTGTGTGAGAGAGAGACAAAGAGAAGCTGTGATTGAGAGAGAGAGAAAGATAATCTGTGAGGTAGAGTGAGAGAGAGAGAAAGAGAAGTTGTGAGTGAGAGAGAGAGAAGCTCTGTGTGTGAGAGAGAAAGAGAAGCTGTGAGTGAGAGAGATAGAGAGAGAAAGAGAAGCTGTGAGTGAGAGAGAGAGAAAGAAGCTTTGAGTGAGGGAAAGAGAGAAATAGAAGCTGTGAGAGAGAGAGAGAAAGAGAAGTTGTGAGTGAGAGAGAGAGAGAGAAATAGAAGCTGTGAGAGAGAGAGAGAGAATGAGAAGCTGTGAGTGAGAGAGAGAGAAGCTGTGTGAGAGAGAGATAGAGAAGCTGTGAGAGAGAGATAGAGAGAGAAAGAGAACCTGTGAGTGAGAGAGAGAGAGAAAGAAGCTTTGCGTGAGAGAAAGAGAGAGAGAAGCTGTGAGTGAGAGAGAGAAAGAGCTGTGAGTGAGAGAGAGAGAGAAAGAGAAGCTGTGAGTGAGAGAGAGAGAAGCTGTGAGTGAGTGAGAGAGAGAGAAGCTGTGTGTGGGTGAGAGAGAGAAAGAGAAACTGTGAGAGAGATAGAGAAAGAGAAGCTGTGAGTGAGTGAGAGAGAGAAAGAGAAGTTGTGAGTGAGAGAGAGAGAGAAGCTGTGTGTGAGGGAGAGAGAGAAAGAGAAGCTGTGAGTGAGAGGGATAGAGAGAGAAAGAGAGAGAGAGAGAAAGAGAAGCTGTGAGTGTGTGAGAGAGAGAAGCTGTGAGTGAGAGAGAGAGAGAGAGAAGAGAAGCTGTGAGTGAGAGAGAGAGAAAGAGAAGCTGAGTGACATAGAGAGATAATGAGAAGCTGTGTGAGAGAGAGAGAAATAGAAGCTGTGTGTATGTCAGAGAGAGAAAAAGTAAAGCTGCGAGTGAGAGGGAGGGAGAAAGACAAGCTGTGAGTGAGAGAAGAGAGAGAGAGAGAAGCTGTGAGTGAGTGATAGAGAGAAGCTGTGTGTGAGCGAGAGAGAAGCTGTGACTGAGAGAGAGAGAAAGAGAAGCTGTGAGTGAGAGAGAGAGAGAAATAGAAGCTGTGAGTGAGAGTGAGAGTGAAAGAGAAGCTGTGAGTGAGAGAGGGAGAAAGAGAAGATGTAAGTGAGAGAGAGAGTGAGAGAGAGAATCTGTGAGTGAGTGAGAGAGAGAGAAAGAGAAGCTGTGAGTGAGTGAGAGAGAGAAAAAGAGAAGCTGTGAATTAGTGAGAGAGAGAGAGAAAGAGAAGCTGTGAGTGAGAAAGAGAGAAAGAGATGCTGTGAGAGAGAGAGAGAGAAAGAGGAGCTGTGAGTGAGAGAGAGAGGGAGAGAGAAAGAGAAGCTGTTAGTGAGAGAAAGAAGGAAAGAGAAGCTGTGAGTGAGTGAGAGAGAGAGAGAAGCTGTGTGTGTGTGTGTGTGAGAGAGAGGGAAGCTGTGATTGAGAGAGAGAGAGTAAGAGAAGCTGTGAGTGAGAGAGAGAGAGAAGCTGTGAGTGAGAAAGAGAGAGAGAAGCTGTGAGTGAGAGAGAGAGAGAGAGAAGCTGTGAGTGAGAGTGACAGAGAGAGAGAAAGAAGCTGTGAGTGAGAGAGAGAGAAAGAGAAGCTGTGAGTGAGAGAGAGAGAAAGCAAAGCTGTGAGTGAGAGAGAGAGAGAAAGAGAAGATGTGACTGAGTGAGAGAAAGAGAAGCTGTGTGTGTGAGACAGAGAGAAGCTGTGAGTGAGAATGAGAGAAAAAGAAGCTGTGTCAGAGAGAGAGAAAGAGAAACTGTGAGTGAGAGAGAGAGAGAAAGAGAAGCTGTGAGTGAGAGAGAGAGAGAAAGAGAAGCTGTTAGTGAGAGAGAGGGAAACAGAAGCTGTGAGTGAAAGAGAGAGAGAGAAGCTGTGTATTTGAGAGAGAGAGAAGGTGTGATTGAGAGAGAGAAAGAGAAGCTGTGAATGAGAGACAGAGAGAGAAGTTGTGAGTGAGAGAGAGAAATAGAAGCTGTGAGTGAGAGAGAGAGGTGGAGAAAGAGAAGCTGTGTGTGAGAGAGAGAGAAAGAGAAGCTGTGAGTGAGAGAGAGAGAAAGAGAAGCTGTGAGTGAGAGTGAGAGAGAGAGAATGAGAAGTTGTGAGTGAGAGAGAGAGAAAGAGAATGTGTGAGTGAGAGAGAGAGAGAATGAGAAGCTGTGAGTGAGAGAGAGAGGAGCTGTGTGTGTGAGAGAGAAAGAGAAGCTGTGAGTGACAGAGATAGATAGAGAGAGAAAGAGAAGCTGTGAGTGAGAGAGAGAGATTAAGAAACTGTGAGTGAGAGAGAGAGAAGTTGTGAGTGTGAGAGAGAGAAGCTGTGTGTGTGCGTGAGAGAGAGAAAGAGAAGCTGTGAGTGAGAGAGAGAGAGAAAGAAAGAGAAGCTGTGAGTGAGAGAGAGAGTGAAAGAAAGAGAAGCTGTGAGTGAGAGAGAGAGAGAAGCTGTGAGTGAGAGAGAGAGAGAAGCTGTGAGTGAGGGAGAGATAGATAGAGATGCTGTGAGTGAAAGGGACAGAGAGAGAAAGAGAAGCTGTGAGTGAGAGAGAGAGAGAGAGAAAGAGAAGCTGTGTGTGTGAGAGAGAGAAGCTGTGAGTGAGAAAGAGAGAAAGAGAGTCTGTGAGTGAGAGAGACAGAAAGAGAAGCTGTGAGTGTGAAAGAGAGAGAGAAGCTGTGAGTGAGAGAGAGGAGCTGTGAGTGACAGAGAGAGAAAGAGTAGCTGTTAGTGAGAGAGTGAGAGAGAGGAGCTGTGAGTGAGAGGGAGAGAGAGAAAGATAAGCTGTGAGTGAGACTGAGAGAGAGAAAGAGAAGCTATGAGTGAGAAGGAGAGAAAGAAAGAGAAGCTGTGAGTGAGACTGAGAGAGAGAAAGAGAAGCTGTGAGTGAGAGAGAGGGGGAGAAAGAGAAGCTGTGTGTGTGAGAGAGAAAGAGAAGCTGTGATTGAGAGAGAGAGAAAGATAATCTGTGAGGGAGAGTGAGAGAGAGAGAAAGAGAAGTTGTGAGTGAGAGAGAGAGAAGCTCTGTGTGTGAGAAAGAGAAGCTGTGAGTGAGAGAGAGAGAAAGAGAAGCTGTGAGTGAGAGAGAGAGGAAGAAGCTTTGAGTGAGAGAAAGAGAAAGAGAAGCTGTGTGTGAGAGAGAGAAAGAGCTGTGAGTGAGAGAGAGAGAGAAAGCTGAGAGTGAGAGAGAGAGAGAAGTTGTGAGTGAGACAGAGAGAAGCTCTGTGTGTGCGTGAGAGAGAGAAAGAGAAGCTGTGAGTGAGAGAGAGAGAAAGAGAAGTTGTGAGTGAGAGAGAGAGAGAAATAGAAGCTGTGTGTGAGAGAGAGAGAATTAGAAGCTGTGAGTGAGAGAGAGAGAAGCTGTGTGTTAGAGAGAAAGAGAAGTTGTGAGTGAGAGAAAGAGAGAAAGAAGCTTTGAGTGAGAAAAAGAGAGAAAGAGAAGCTGTGAGTGAGAGAGAGAGAAAGAGCTGTGAGTGAGAGAGAGAGAAAGAGAAGCTGTGAGTGAGAGAGAGAGAAGCTGTGAGTGAGAGAGAGAGAGAAGCTTTGTGTGTTTGTGTGTGAGAGAGAAGCTGTGAGAGAGAGAAAGAGAAAGAGAAGCTGTGAGTGAGAGAGAGAGAAAGAGAAGCTGTGAGTGAGAGAGAGAGAGAAGCTGTGTGTGAGGGAGAGAGAGAAAGAGAAGCTGTGAGTGAGAGGGAAAGAGAGAGAAAGAGAAGCTGAGTGAGAGAGAGAGAGAGAGAAAGAGAAGCTGTGAGTGTGTGAGAGAGAGAAGCTGTGAGTGAGTGAGAGAGAGAAAAAGAGAAGCTGTGAGTGAGAGAGAGAGAAAGAGAAGCTGTGAGTGAGAGTGAGAGAGAGAGCGAAAGAGAAGCTGTGTGTGTGTGAGAGAGAAAGAGAAGCTGTGAGTGAGAGTGAGAGAGAGAGAGAAAGAAGCTGTGAGTGAGAGAGAGAGAAAGAGAAGCTGTGAGTGAGAGAGAGATAGAGAGAGAAAGAGAAGTTGTTAGTGAGTGAAAGAGGGAAAGAGAAGCTGTGATTGAGATAGAGAGAGAGGGAAGCTGTGATTGAGTGAGAGAGATAAAGAGAAGCTGTGAGTGAGATAGAGAGAGAGAGAAGCTGTGAGTGAGAAAGAGAGAGAGAAGCTGTGAGTGAGAGTGAGAGAGAGAGCGAAAGAGATGCTGTGAGTGAGAGAGAGAGAAAGAGAAGCTGTGAGTGAGAGTGAGTGAGAGAGAGAAAGAAGCTGAGTGAGAGAGAGAGAAAGAGAAGCTGTGAGTGAGAGAGAGAGAAAGCAAAGCTGTGAGTGAGAGAGAGAGAGAGAGAAAGAGAAGATGTGACTGAGTGAGAGAAAGAGAAGCTGTGTGTGTGAGACAGAGAAGCTGTGAGTGAGAGAGAGAGAAAAAGAAGCTGTGTCAGAGAGAGAGAGAAAGACAAGCTGTGAGTGAGAGAGAGAGAGAAAGAAGCTGTGAGTGAGAGAGAGAGAGAAAGAGAAGCTGTGAGTGTGAGAGAGAGAAAGGGAAGCTGTGAGTGAGAGAGAAGGTGAGAAAGAAGCTTTGAGTGAGAGAGAGAGAGAAAGAGAAGCTGTGAGTGAGAGAGAGAGAGAAAGAGAAGCTGTGAGTGAGAGAGAGAGAGAAAGAAAGAGAAGCTGTGAGTGAGAGAGAAAGAGATAGAAGAGAAGCTGTGAGTGAGAGAGAGAGAAAGAGAAGCTGAGTGACAGAGAGAGATAATGAGAAGCTGTGAGAGAGAGAGAGAGAGAAAGAGTAGCTGTGTGTATGTGAGAGAGAGAAAAAGTAAAGCTGCGAGTGAGAGGGAGGGAGAAAGACAAGCTGTGAGTGAGAGAATAGAGAGAGAGAGAAGCTGTGAGTGAGTGAGAGAGAGAGAAGCTGTGTGTGAGAGAGAGAGAAATAGAAGCTGTGAGTGAGAGAGAGAGAAGAGAAGCTGTGAGTGAGTGAGTGAGAGAAAAAGAAGCTGTGAGTGACAGAGAGAGTGAAAGTGAAGCTGTGAGAGAGAGAAGCTGTGAGTGAGAGAGAAAGAGAAGCTGTGAGTGAGAGAGGGAGAAAGAGAAGCTGTAAGTGAGAGAGAGAGAGTGAGAGAGAGAGAAGCTGTGAGTGAGTGAGTGAGAGAGAGAGAAAGAGAAGCTGTGAGTGAGTGAGAGAGAGAGAGAGAAGCTGTGAGTGTGAGAGAGAGAGAAAGAGAAGCTGTTAGTGAGAGAGAGGGAAAGAGAAGCTGTGAGTGAAAGAGAGAGAGAAAGAGAAGCTGTTAGTGAGAGAGAGGGAAAGAGAAGCTGTGAGTGAGTGAGAGAGAGAGAAAGAGAAGCTGTGAGTGAGTGAGTGAGAGAGAGAGAAGCTGTGAGTGAGAGAGAGAGAGAAAGAGAAGCTGTTAGTGAGAGAGAGGGAAAGAGAAGCTGTGAGTGAGTGAGAGAGGGAGAAAGAGAAGCTGTGAGTGAGAAAGAGAGAAAGAGATGAGGTGAGTGAGAGAGAGAGAAGCTGTGAGTGAGAGTGAGAGAGAGAGCGAAAGAGAAGCTGTGTGTGTGAGAGAGAGAAAGAGAAGCTGTGAGTGAGAGTGAGAGAGAGAGAGAAAGAAGCTGTGAGTGAGAGAGAGAGAAAGAGAAGCTGTGAGTGAGAGAGAGATAGAGAGAGAAAGAGAAGTTGTTAGTGAGAGAAAGAGGGAAAGAGAAGCTGTTAGTGAGATAGAGAGAGAGGGAAGCTGTGATTGAGAGAGAGAGATAAAGAGAAGCTGTGAGTGCGATAGAGAGAGAGAGAAGCTGTGAGTGAGAAAGAGAGAGAGAAGCTGTGAGTGAGAGTGAGAGAGAGAGCGAAAGAGATGCTGTGAGTGAGAGAGAGAGAAAGAGAAGCTGTGAGTGAGAGTGAGTGAGAGAGAGAAAGAAGCTGTGAGTGAGAGAGAGAGAAAGTGAAGCTGTGAGTGAGAGAGAGAAAAAGCAAAGCTGTGAGTGAGAGAGAGAGAGAGAGAAAGAGAAGATGTGACTGAGTGAGAGAAAGAGAAGCTGTGTGTGTGAGACAGAGAGAAGCTGTGAGTGAGAGAGAGAGAAAAAGAAGCTGTGTCAGAGAGAGAGAGAAAGAGAAGCTGTGAGTGAGAGAGAGAGAGAAAGAAGCTGTGAGTGAGAGAGAGAGAGAAAGAGAAGCTGTGAGTGAGAGAGAGAGAAAGGGAAGCTGTTAGTGAGAGAGAAGGTGAGAAAGAAGCTTTGAGTGAGAGAGAGAGAAAGAGAAGCTGTGAGTGAGGGAGAGAGAGAAAGAGAAGCTGTGAGTGAGAGAGAGAGAGAAAGAAAGAGAAGCTGTGAGTGAGAGAGAGAGAGAAAGAGAAGCTGTGAGTGAGAGAGAGAGAGAAGAGAAGCTGTGAGTGAGAGAGAGAGAAAGAGAAGCTGAGAGTGAGAGAGAGAGAAGTTGTGAGTGAGACAGAGAGAGAAGCTGTGTATGTGTGTGTGAGAGAGAAAGAGAAGCTGTGAGTGAGAGAGAGAGAAAGAGAAGTTGTGAGTGAGAGAGAGAGAGATGTATGAGAGAGAGAGAATGAGAAGCTGTGAGTGAGAGAGAGAGAAGCTGTGTGTGTGAGAGAAAGAGAAGCTGTGAGTGAGAGAGATAGAGAGAGAAAGAGAAGCTGTGAGTGAGAGAGAGAGAGAGAAGCTTTGTATTTGAGAGAGAGAAGATGTGATTGTGAGAGAGAAAGAGAAGCTGTGAATGAGAGACAGAGAGAGAAGTTGTGAGTGAGAGAGAGAAATAGAAGCTGTGAGTGAGAGAGAGAGGTGGAGAAAGAGAAGCTGTGTGTGTGAGAGAGAGAAAGAGAAGCTGTGAGTGAGAGAGAGAGAAAGATAATCTGTGAGTGAGAGTGAGAGAGAGAGAATGAGAAGTTGTGAGTGAGAGAGAGAGAAAGAGAATGTGTGAGTGAGAGAGAGAGAGAGAATGAGAAGCTGTGAGTGAGAGAGAGGAGCTATGTGTGTGAGAGAGAAAGAGAAGCTGTGAGTGAGAGAGATAGATAGAGAGAGAAAGAGAAGCTGTGAGTGAGAGAGAGAGAGTAAGAAACTGTGAGTGAGAGAGAGAGAAAGAGAAGCTGAGAGTGAGAGAGAGAGAGAAGTTGTGAGTGTGAGAGAGAGAAGCTGTGTGTGTGCGTGAGAGAGAGAAAGAGAAGCTGTGAGTGAGAGAGAGAGAGAGAGAGAAAGAGAAGCTGTGAGTGAGAGAGAGAGAGAAAGAAAGAGAAGCTGTGAGTGAGAGAGAGAGAAGCTGTGAGTGAGGGAGAGATAGATAGACATGCTGTGAGTGAAAGGGACAGAGAGAGAAAGAGAAGCTGTGAGTGAGAGAGAGAGAGAGAGAAAGAGAAGCTGTGAGTGTGTGTGAGAGAGAAGCTGTGAGTGAGAAAGAGAGAGAGAAAGAGAAGCTGTGAGTGAGAGAGAGAGAAAGTCTTTGAGTGAGAGAGACAGAAAGAGAAGCTGTGAGTGTGAAAGAGAGAGAGAAGCTGTGTGTGAGAGAGAGAGGAGCTGTGCGTGAGAGAGAGAAAGAGTAGCTGTTAGTGAAAGAAGAGATAGAGAAAGATAAGCTGTGAGTGAGAGAGTGAGAGAGAGGAGCTGTGAGCGAGAGGGAGAGAGAGAAAGATAAGCTGTGTGTGAGAGAGTGAGAAAGAGAAGCTATGAGTGAGAAGGAGAGAAAGAAAGAGAAGCTGTGAGTGAGACTGAGAGAGAGAAAGAGAAGCTGTGAGTGAGAGAGAGGGGGGAGAAAGAGATGCTGTGTGTGTGTGAGAGAAAGAGAAGCTGTGATTGAGAGAGAGAGAAAGATAATCTGTGAGGGAGAGTGAGAGAGAGAGAAAGAGAAGTTGTGAATGAGAGAGAGAGAAGCTCTGTGTGTGTGAGAGAAAGAGAAGCTGTGAGTGAGAGAGAGAGAAAGAGAAGCTGTGAGTGAGAGAGAGAGGAAGAAGCTTTGAGTGAGAGAAAGAGAAAGAGAAGCTGTGAGAGAGAGAGAGAAAGAGCTGTGAGTGAGAGAGAGAGAGAAAGCTGAGAGTGAGAGAGACAGAGAGAAGCTCTGTGTGTGTGTGTGAGAGAGAAAGAGAAGCTGTGAGTGAGAGAGAGAGAAAGAGAAGTTGTGAGTGAGAGAGAGAGAAATAGAAGCTGTGTGTGAGAGAGAGAGAATGAGAAGCTGTGAGTGAGAGAGAGAGAAGCTGTGTGTTAGAGAGAAAGAGAAGCTGTGAGTGAGAGAGAGAGAGAGAGAAAGAGAAGTTGTGAGTGAGAGAGAGAGAGAAAGAAGCTTTGAGTGAGAGAAAGAGAAGCTGTGAGTGAGAGAGAGAGAAAGAGCTGTGAGTGAGAGAGAGAGAGAGAAAGAGAAGCTGTGAGTGAGAGAGAGAGAAGCTTTTTTGTGTTTGTGTGAGAGAGAAGCTGTGAGAGAGAGAAAGAGAAAGAGAAGCTGTGAGTGAGAGAGAGAGAGAAAGAGAAGCTGTGAGTGAGAGGGATAGAGAGAGAAAGAGAAGCTGTGTGTGTGAGAGAGAGAGAGAAAGAGAAGCTGTGAGTGTGTGAGAGAGAGAAGCTGTGAGTGAGTGAGAGAGAGAGAGAGAAGCTGTGAGTGAGAGAGAGAGAGAAAGAGAAGCTGTGAGTGAGTGAGAGAGAGAGAGATGCTGTGAGAGAGAGAGAGAGAAAGAGGAGCTGTGAGTGAGAGAGAGAGGGAGAGAGAAAGAGAAGCTGTTAGTGAGAGAAAGAAGGAAAGAGAAGCTGTGAGTGAGTGAGAGAGAGAGAAGCTGTGAGTGAGTGAGAGAGAGAGCGAAAGAGAAGCTGTGTGTGTGTGAGAGAGAAAGAGAAGCTGTGAGTGAGAGTGAGAGAGAGAGAGAAAGAAGCTGTGAGTGAGAGAGAGAAAGAGAAGCTGTGAGTGAGAGAGAGATAGAGAGAGAAAGAGAAGTTGTTAGTGAGAGAAAGAGGGAAAGAGAAGCTGTGAGTGAGATAGAGAGAGAGGGAAGCTGTGATTGAGAGAGAGAGAGAAAGAGAAGCTGTGAGTGAGATAGAGAGAGAGATAAGCTGTGAGTGAGAGTGAAAGAGAGAGCGAAAGAGATGCTGTGAGTGAGAGAGAGAGAAAGAGAAGCTGTGAGTGAGTGAGTGAGAGAGAGAAAGAAGCTGTGAGTGAAAGAGAGAAAGAGAAGCTGTGAGTGAGAGAGAGAGAAAGCAAAGCTGTGAGTGAGAGAGAGAGAGAGAGAAAGAGAAGATGTGACTGAGTGAGAGAAAGAGAAGCTGTGTGTGAGACAGAGAGAAGCTGTGAGTGAGAAGGAGAGAAAGAAAGAGAAGCTGTGAGTGAGACTGAGAGAGAGAAAGAGAAGCTGTGAGTGAGAGAGAGAGAAAGATAATCTGTGAGGGAGAGTGAGAGAGAGAGAAAGAGAAGTTCTGAGTGAGAGAGAGAGAAGCTCTGTGTGTGAGAGAGAAAGAGAAGCTGTGAGTGAGAGAGATAGTAAGAGAAGTTGTGAGTGAGAGCGAGAAAGAAGCTTTGAGTGAGAGAAAGAGAAAGAGAAGCTGTGTGTGTGAGAGAGAAATAGCTGTGAGTGAGAGAGAGAGAGAAAGCTGAGAGTGAGAGAGAGAGAAGTTGTGAGTGAGACAGAGAGAAGCTCTGTGTGTGTGTGTGAGAGAGAGAGAGGTTGTGAGTGAGAGAGAGAGAAATAGAAGCTGTGTGTGAGAGAGAGAGAATGAGAAGCTGTGAGTGAGAGAGAGAAGCTGTGTGTTAGAGAGAAAGAGAAGCTGTGAGTGAGAGAGATAGAGAGAGAAAGAGAAGTTGTGATTGAGAGAGAGAGAAAGAAGCTTTGAGTGAGAGAAAGAGAGAAAGAGAAGCTGTGAGTGAGAGAGAGAGAAAGAACTGTGAGTGATAGAGAGATAGAGAGAGAAGCTGTGAGTGAGAGAGAGAGAAGCTGTGAGTGAGAGAGAGAGAGAATCTTTGTGTGTGTGTGTGAGAGAGAAGCTGTGAGAGATAGAAAGAGAAAGAGAAGTGGGAGTGAGAGAGAGAGAAAGAGAAGCTGTGAGTGAGAGAGAGAGAGAAGCTGTGTGTGAGGGAGAGAGAGAAAGAGAAGCTGTGAGTGAGAGGGATAGAGAAAGAGAAGCTGAGTGAGAGAGAGAGAGAGAGAGGCTGTGAGTGTGTGAGAGAGAGAAGCTGTGAGTGAGTGAGAGATAGAGAAAGAGAAGCTGTGAGTGAGAGAGAGAGAGAGAGAAGCTGTGAGTGAGAGAGAGAGAGAGAAAGAGAAGCTGTGAGTGAGAGAGAGAGAGAGAGAGAAGCTGAGAGTGAGAGTGAGAGAGAGCGCGAAAGAGAAGCTGTGTGTGTGTGAGAGAAAGAGAAGCTGTGAGTGAGAGTGAGAGAGAGAGAGAAAGAAGCTGTGAGTGAGAGAGAGAGAAAGAGAAGCAGTGAGTGAGAGAGAGATAGAGAGAGAAAGAGAAGTTGTTAGTGAGATAGAGAGAGAGGGAAGCTGTGATTGAGAGAGAGAGAGAAAGAGAAGCTGTGAGTGAGATAGAGAGAGAGAGAAGCTGTGAGTGAGAAAGAGAGAGAGAAGCTGTGAGTGAGAGTGAGAGAGCGAGCGAAAGAGATGCTGTGTGTGTGAGAGAGAGAAAGAGAAGCTGTGAGTGAGAGTGAGTGAGAGAGAGAAAGAAGCTTTGAGTGAGAGAGAGAGAAAGAGAAGCTGTGAGTGAGAGAGAGAGAAAGCAAAGCTGTGAGTGAGAGAGAGAGAGAGAAAGAGAAGATGTGACTGAGTGAGAGAAAGAGAAGCTGTGTGTGTGAGACAGAGAGAAGCTGTGAGTGAGAGATAGAGAAAAAGAAGCTGTGTCAGAGAGAGAGAGAAAGAGAAGCTGTGAGTGAGAGAGAGAGAAAGAGAAGCTGTGAGTGAGAGAGAGAGAAAGTGAAGCTGTGAGTGAGAGAGAGAAAAAGCAAAGCTGTGAGTGAGAGAGAGAGAGAGAGAAAGAGAAGATGTGACTGAGTGAGAGAAAGAGAAGCTGTGTGTGTGAGACAGAGAGAAGCTGTGAGTGAGAGAGAGAGAAAAAGAAGCTGTGTCAGAGAGAGAGAAAGAGAAGCTGTGAGTGAGAGAGAGAGAGAAAGAAGCTGTGAGTGTGAGAGAGAGAGAAAGAGAAGCTGTGAGTGAGAGAGAGAGAAAGGGAAGCTGTTAGTGAGAGAGAAGGTGAGAAAGAAGCTTTGAGTGAGAGAGAGAGAAAGAGAAGCTGTGAGTGAGTGAGAGAGAGAAAGAGAAGCTGTGAGTGAGAGAGAGAGAAAGAAAGAGAAGCTGTGAGTGAGAGAGAGAGAGAACGAGAAGCTGTGAGTGAGAGAGAGAGAGAAGAGAAGCTGTGAGTGAGAGAGAGAGAAAGAGAAGCTGAGAGTGAGAGAGAGAGAAGTTGTGAGTGAGACAGAGAGAGAAGCTGTGTATGTGTGTGAGAGAGAGAAAGAGAAGCTGTGAGTGAGAGAGAGAGAAAGAGAAGTTGTGAGTGTGTGAGAGAGAAATAGAAGCTGTATGAGAGAGAGAGAATGAGAAGCTGTGAGTGAGAGAGAGAGAAGCTGTGTGTGAGAGAGAAAGAGAAGCTGTGAGTGAGAGAGATAGAGAGAGAAAGAGAAGCTGTGAGTGAGAGAGAGAGAGAAGCTGTGTATTTGAGAGAGAGAGAAGAAGTGATTGTGAGAGAGAAAGAGAAGCTGTGAATGAGAGACAGAGAGATAAGTTGTGAGTGAGAGAGAGAAATAGAAGCTGTGAGTGAGAGAGAGAGGTGGAGAAAGAGAAGCTGTGTGTGAGAGAGAGAGAAAGAGAAGCTGTGAGTGAGAGAGAGAGAAAGATAATCTGTGAGTGAGAGTGAGAGAGAGAGAATGAGAAGTTGTGAGTGAGAGAGAGAGAAAGAGAATGTGTGAGTGAGAGAGAGAGAGAATGAGAAGCTGTGAGTGAGAGAGAGGAGCTATGTGTGTGAGAGAGAAAGAGAAGCTGTGAGTGAGAGAGATAGATAGAGAGAGAAAGAGAAGCTGTGAGTGAGAGAGAGAGAGTAAGAAACTGTGAGTGAGTGAGAGAGAAAGAGAAGCTGAGAGTGAGAGAGAGAGAGAAGTTGTGAGTGTGAGAGAGAGAAGCTGTGTGTGTGCGTGAGAGAGAGAAAGAGAAGCTGTGAGTGAGAGAGAGAGAGAGAGAAAGAAAGAGAAGCTGTGAGTGAGAGAGAGAGAGAAAGAAAGAGAAGCTGTGAGTGAGAGAGAGAGAGAGAAGCTGTGAGTGAGAGAGAGAGAAGCTGTGAGTGAGGGAGAGATAGATAGACATGCTGTGAGTGGAAGTTACAGAGAGAGAAAGAGAAGCTGTGAGTGAGAGAGAGAGAGAGAAAGAGAAGCTGTGAGTGTGTGTGAGAGAGAGAAGCTGTGAGTGAGAAAGAGAGAGAGAAAGAGAAGCTGTGAGTGAGAGAGAGAGAAAGAGAGTCTGTGAGTGAGAGAGACAGAAAGAGAAGCTGTGAGTGTGAAAGAGAGAGAGAGAAGCTGTGTGTGAGAGAGAGAGGAGCTGTGCGTGAGAGAGAGAGAAAGAGTAGCTGTTAGTGAAAGAAGAGATAGAGAAAGAGAAGCTGTGAGTGAGAGAGTGAGAGAGAGGAGCTGTGAGCGAGAGGGAGAGAGAGAAAGATAAGCTGTGTGTGCGAGAGAGAGAAAGAGAAGCTATGAGTGAGAAGGAGAGAAAGAAAGAGAAGCTGTGTGTGAGACTGAGAGAGAGAAAGAGAAGCTGTGAGTGAGAGAGAGGGGGGAGAAAGAGAAGCTGTGTGTGTGTGTGAGAGAGAGAAAGAGAAACTGTGAGTGAGAGAAAGAGAGAAAGGAGAAACTGTGAGTGAGAGAGAGAGAAAGAGCTGTGAGTTAGAGAGAGAGAGAAGCCATGAGTGAGAGAGAGAGAAGCTGTGAGTGAGTGAGAGAGAGAAGCTGTGTGTGTGTGTGAGAGAGAGAAAGAGAAACTGTGAGTGAGAGAAAGAGAGAAAGGAGAAGCTGTGAGTGAGAGAGAGAGAAAGAGAAGCTGTGAGTGAGAGAGAGAGAAGCTGAGAGTGAGGGAGAGAGAGAAACAGAAGCTGTGAGTGAGAGAGAGAGAATGTGAGTGAGAGAGAGAGAAATAGAAGCTGTGAGTGAGAGTGAGAGAGAGAGTGAAAGAGAAGCTGTGAGTGAGAGAGAGATAGAGAGAGAAAGAGAAGCTGTGAGTGAGAGAGAGAGAGAAAGAAGCTTTGTGTGAGAGAAAGAGAGAAAGAGAAGCTGTGAGTGAGTGAGAGAGAAAGAGCTGTGAGTGAGAGAGAGAGAGAAAGAGGTGAGTGAGAGAGAGAGAGAAGCTCTGTGTGAGGGAGAGAGAGAAAGAGAAGCTGTGAGTGAGAGAGAGAAAGAGAAGCTGTGAGTGAGAGAGAGAGAATGTGAGTGAGAGAGAGAGAAATAGAAGTTGTGAGTGAGAGTGAGAGAGAGAGCGAAAGAGAGGCTGTGAGTGAGAGAGAGAGAGAGAGAAAGAGAAGCTGTGAGTGAGAGAGAGAGAGAAAGAAGCTTTGAGTGAGAGAAAGAGAGAAAGAGAAGCTGTGAGTGAGAGAGAGAGAAGCTGAGAGTGAGGGAGAGAGAGAAAGAGAAGCTGTGAGTGAGAGGGATAGAGAGAGAAAGAGAAGCTGAGTAAGAGAGAGAGAGAGAAAGAGAAGCTGTGAGTGAGAGGGATAGAGCGAGAAAGAGAAGCTGAGTGAGAGAGAGAGAGAAAGAGAAGCTGCGAGTGAGTGAGAGAGAGAGAGAGAGAGAAGCTGTGAGTGAGAGAGTGAGAGAGAAAGAGAAACTTTGTGAGAGAGAGAAAGCGAAGCTGTGAGTGAGAGAGAGAGAAGCTGTGATTGAGAGAAGAGAGAGAGAAAGAGACGGTGTGTGTGTGTGAGAGAGAGAAGCTGTGTGTGTGAGAGAAGCTGTGAGTGAGAGGGACAGAAAGAAAACCTGTGAGTGAGAGAGAAGGTGAGAAAGAAGCTTTGAGTGAGAGAGAGAAAAAGAGAAACAGAAGCTGTGAGTGAGGGAGAGAGAGAAAGAGAAGCTATGAGTGAGAGAGAGAGAAAGAAAGAGAAGCTGTGAGTGAGAGAGAGGGAGAGAAAGAGAAGCTGTGAGTGAGAGAGAGAGAAGCTGTGAGTGAGTGAGAGAGAGAAGCTGTGTGTGTGTGTGAGAGAGAAACAGAAACTGTGAGTGAGAGAAAGAGAGAAAGAGAAGCTGTGAGTGAGAGAGAGAGAGAGAAAGAGAAGCTGTGAGTGAGAGAGAGAGAAGCTGAGAGTGAGGGAGAGAGAGGAAGAGAAGCTGTGAGTGAGAGAGATAGAGAGAGAAAGAGAAGCTTTGAGTGAGAGATAGAGAAAAAGAAGCTGTGTCAGAGAGAGAGAGAAAGAGAAGCTGTGAGTGAGAGAGAGAGAAAGAGAAGCTGTGAGTGAGAGAGAGAGAAAGTGAAGCTGTGAGTGAGAGAGAGAAAAAGCAAAGCTGTGAGTGAGAGAGAGAGAGAGAGAAAGAGAAGATGTGACTGAGTGAGAGAAAGAGAAGCTGTGTGTGTGAGACAGAGAGAAGCTGTGAGTGAGAGAGAGAGAAAAAGAAGCTGTGTCAGAGAGAGGGAAAGAGAAGCTGTGAGTGAGAGAGAGAGAGAAAGAAGCTGTGAGTGTGAGAGAGAGAGAAAGAGAAGCTGTGAGTGAGAGAGAGAGAAAGGGAAGCTGTTAGTGAGAGAGAAGGTGAGAAAGAAGCTTTGAGTGAGAGAGAGAGAAAGAGAAGCTGTGAGTGAGTGAGAGAGAGAAAGAGAAGCTGTGAGTGAGAGAGAGAGAAAGAAAGAGAAGCTGTGAGTGAGAGAGAGAGAGAACGAGAAGCTGTGAGTGAGAGAGAGAGAGAGAAGAGAAGCTGTGAGTGAGAGAGAGAGAAAGAGAAGCTGAGAGTGAGAGAGAGAGAAGTTGTGAGTGAGACAGAGAGAGAAGCTGTGTATGTGTGTGAGAGAGAGAAAGAGAAGCTGTGAGTGAGAGAGAGAGAAAGAGAAGTTGTGAGTGTGAGAGAGAGAAATAGAAGCTGTATGAGAGAGAGAGAATGAGAAGCTGTGAGTGAGAGAGAGAGAAGCTGTGTGTGAGAGAGAAAGAGAAGCTGTGAGTGAGAGAGATAGAGAGAGAAAGAGAAGCTGTGAGTGAGAGAGAGAGAGAGAAGCTGTGTATTTGAGAGAGAGAGAAGAAGTGATTGTGAGAGAGAAAGAGAACCTGTGAATGAGAGACAGAGAGATAAGTTGTGAGTGAGAGAGAGAAATAGAAGCTGTGAGTGAGAGAGAGAGGTGGAGAAAGAGAAGCTGTGTGTGAGAGAGAGAGAAAGATAATCTGTGAGTGAGAGTGAGAGAGAGAGAATGAGAAGCTGTGAGTGAGAGAGAGAGAAAGATAATCTGTGAGTGAGAGTGAGAGAGAGAGAATGAGAAGTTGTGAGTGAGAGAGAGAGAAAGAGAATGTGTGAGTGAGAGAGAGAGAGAATGAGAAGCTGTGAGTGAGAGAGAGGAGCTATGTGTGTGAGAGAGAAAGAGAAGCTGTGAGTGAGAGAGTTAGATAGAGAGAGAAAGAGAAGCTGTGAGTGAGAGAGAGAGAGTAAGAAACTGTGAGTGAGAGAGAGAGAAAGAGAAGCTGAGAGTGAGAGAGAGAGAGAAGTTGTGAGTGTGAGAGAGAGAAGCTGTGTGTGTGCGTGAGAGAGAGAAAGAGAAGCTGTGAGTGAGAGAGAGAGAGAGAAAGAAAGAGAAGCTGTGAGTGAGAG
Organism: Bradypodion ventrale; assembly: GCA_035047345.1. NCBI lineage: Eukaryota > Metazoa > Chordata > Lepidosauria > Squamata > Chamaeleonidae > Bradypodion > Bradypodion ventrale. The sequence goes on along the minus strand of JAWDJE010000018.1, from coordinate 5,442,115 downwards.
AGAGAGAGAAAGAAAGAGAAGCTGTGAGTGAGAGAGAGAGAGAGAAGCTGTGAGTGAGAGAGAGAGAAGCTGTGAGTGAGGGAGAGATAGATAGACATGCTGTGAGTGGAAGTTACAGAGAGAGAAAGAGAAGCTGTGAGTGAGAGAGAGAGAGAGAAAGAGAAGCTGTGAGTGTGTGTGAGAGAGAGAAGCTGTGAGTGAGAAAGAGAGAGAGAAAGAGAAGCTGTGAGTGAGAGAGAGAGAATGTGAGTGAGAGAGAGAGAAATAGAAGCTGTGAGTGAGAGTGAGAGAGAGAGTGAAAGAGAAGCTGTGAGTGAGAGAGAGATAGAGAGAGAAAGAGAAGCTGTGAGTGAGAGAGAGAGAGAAAGAAGCTTTGTGTGAGAGAAAGAGAGAAAGAGAAGCTGTGAGTGAGTGAGAGAGAAAGAGCTGTGAGTGAGAGAGAGAGAGAAAGAGGTGAGTGAGAGAGAGAGAGAAGCTCTGTGTGAGGGAGAGAGAGAAAGAGAAGCTGTGAGTGAGAGAGAGAAAGAGAAGCTGTGAGTGAGAGAGAGAGAATGTGAGTGAGAGAGAGAGAAATAGAAGTTGTGAGTGAGAGTGAGAGAGAGAGCGAAAGAGAGGCTGTGAGTGAGAGAGAGAGAGAGAGAAAGAGAAGCTGTGAGTGAGAGAGAGAGAGAAAGAAGCTTTGAGTGAGAGAAAGAGAGAAAGAGAAGCTGTGAGTGAGAGAGAGAGAAGCTGAGAGTGAGGGAGAGAGAGAAAGAGAAGCTGTGAGTGAGAGGGATAGAGAGAGAAAGAGAAGCTGAGTAAGAGAGAGAGAGAGAAAGAGAAGCTGTGAGTGAGAGGGATAGAGCGAGAAAGAGAAGCTGAGTGAGAGAGAGAGAGAAAGAGAAGCTGCGAGTGAGTGAGAGAGAGAGAGAGAGAGAAGCTGTGAGTGAGAGAGTGAGAGAGAAAGAGAAACTTTGTGAGAGAGAGAAAGCGAAGCTGTGAGTGAGAGAGAGAGAAGCTGTGATTGAGAGAAGAGAGAGAGAAAGAGACGGTGTGTGTGTGTGAGAGAGAGAAGCTGTGTGTGTGAGAGAAGCTGTGAGTGAGAGGGACAGAAAGAAAACCTGTGAGTGAGAGAGAAGGTGAGAAAGAAGCTTTGAGTGAGAGAGAGAAAAAGAGAAACAGAAGCTGTGAGTGAGGGAGAGAGAGAAAGAGAAGCTATGAGTGAGAGAGAGAGAAAGAAAGAGAAGCTGTGAGTGAGAGAGAGGGAGAGAAAGAGAAGCTGTGAGTGAGAGAGAGAGAAGCTGTGAGTGAGTGAGAGAGAGAAGCTGTGTGTGTGTGTGAGAGAGAAACAGAAACTGTGAGTGAGAGAAAGAGAGAAAGAGAAGCTGTGAGTGAGAGAGAGAGAGAGAAAGAGAAGCTGTGAGTGAGAGAGAGAGAAGCTGAGAGTGAGGGAGAGAGAGGAAGAGAAGCTGTGAGTGAGAGAGATAGAGAGAGAAAGAGAAGCTTTGAGTGAGAGATAGAGAAAAAGAAGCTGTGTCAGAGAGAGAGAGAAAGAGAAGCTGTGAGTGAGAGAGAGAGAAAGAGAAGCTGTGAGTGAGAGAGAGAGAAAGTGAAGCTGTGAGTGAGAGAGAGAAAAAGCAAAGCTGTGAGTGAGAGAGAGAGAGAGAGAAAGAGAAGATGTGACTGAGTGAGAGAAAGAGAAGCTGTGTGTGTGAGACAGAGAGAAGCTGTGAGTGAGAGAGAGAGAAAAAGAAGCTGTGTCAGAGAGAGGGAAAGAGAAGCTGTGAGTGAGAGAGAGAGAGAAAGAAGCTGTGAGTGTGAGAGAGAGAGAAAGAGAAGCTGTGAGTGAGAGAGAGAGAAAGGGAAGCTGTTAGTGAGAGAGAAGGTGAGAAAGAAGCTTTGAGTGAGAGAGAGAGAAAGAGAAGCTGTGAGTGAGTGAGAGAGAGAAAGAGAAGCTGTGAGTGAGAGAGAGAGAAAGAAAGAGAAGCTGTGAGTGAGAGAGAGAGAGAACGAGAAGCTGTGAGTGAGAGAGAGAGAGAGAAGAGAAGCTGTGAGTGAGAGAGAGAGAAAGAGAAGCTGAGAGTGAGAGAGAGAGAAGTTGTGAGTGAGACAGAGAGAGAAGCTGTGTATGTGTGTGAGAGAGAGAAAGAGAAGCTGTGAGTGAGAGAGAGAGAAAGAGAAGTTGTGAGTGTGAGAGAGAGAAATAGAAGCTGTATGAGAGAGAGAGAATGAGAAGCTGTGAGTGAGAGAGAGAGAAGCTGTGTGTGAGAGAGAAAGAGAAGCTGTGAGTGAGAGAGATAGAGAGAGAAAGAGAAGCTGTGAGTGAGAGAGAGAGAGAGAAGCTGTGTATTTGAGAGAGAGAGAAGAAGTGATTGTGAGAGAGAAAGAGAACCTGTGAATGAGAGACAGAGAGATAAGTTGTGAGTGAGAGAGAGAAATAGAAGCTGTGAGTGAGAGAGAGAGGTGGAGAAAGAGAAGCTGTGTGTGAGAGAGAGAGAAAGATAATCTGTGAGTGAGAGTGAGAGAGAGAGAATGAGAAGCTGTGAGTGAGAGAGAGAGAAAGATAATCTGTGAGTGAGAGTGAGAGAGAGAGAATGAGAAGTTGTGAGTGAGAGAGAGAGAAAGAGAATGTGTGAGTGAGAGAGAGAGAGAATGAGAAGCTGTGAGTGAGAGAGAGGAGCTATGTGTGTGAGAGAGAAAGAGAAGCTGTGAGTGAGAGAGTTAGATAGAGAGAGAAAGAGAAGCTGTGAGTGAGAGAGAGAGAGTAAGAAACTGTGAGTGAGAGAGAGAGAAAGAGAAGCTGAGAGTGAGAGAGAGAGAGAAGTTGTGAGTGTGAGAGAGAGAAGCTGTGTGTGTGCGTGAGAGAGAGAAAGAGAAGCTGTGAGTGAGAGAGAGAGAGAGAAAGAAAGAGAAGCTGTGAGTGAGAGAGAGAGAGAAAGAAAGAGAAGCTGTGAGTGAGAGAGAGAGAGAGAAGCTGTGAGTGAGAGAGAGAGAAGCTGTGAGTGAGGGAGAGATAGATAGACATGCTGTGAGTGGAAGTTACAGAGAGAGAAAGAGAAGCTGTGAGTGAGAGAGAGAGAGAGAAAGAGAAGCTGTGAGTGTGTGTGAGAGAGAGAAGCTGTGAGTGAGAAAGAGAGAGAGAAAGAGAAGCTGTGAGTGAGAGAGAGAGAAAGAGAGTCTGTGAGTGAGAGAGACAGAAAGAGAAGCTGTGAGTGTGAAAGAGAGAGAGAGAAGCTGTGTGTGAGAGAGAGAGGAGCTGTACGTGAGAGAGAGAGAAAGAGTAGCTGTTAGTGAAAGAAGAAATAGAGAAAGAGAAGCTGTGAGTGAGAGAGTGAGAGAGAGGAGATGTGAGCGAGAGGGAGAGAGAGAAAGATAAGCTGTGTGTGCGAGAGAGAGAAAGAGAAGCTATGAGTGAGAAGGAGAGAAAGAAAGAGAAGCTGTGTGTGAGACTGAGAGAGAGAAAGAGAAGCTGTGAGTGAGAGAGAGGGGGGAGAAAGAGAAGCTGTGTGTGTGTGTGAGAGAGAGAAAGAGAAACTGTGAGTGAGAGAAAGAGAGAAAGGAGAAACTGTGAGTGAGAGAGAGAGAAAGAGCTGTGAGTTAGAGAGAGAGAGAAGCCATGAGTGAGAGAGAGAGAAGCTGTGAGTGAGTGAGAGAGAGAAGCTGTGTGTGTGTGTGTGAGAGAGAAAGAGAAACTGTGAGTGAGAGAAAGAGAGAAAGGAGAAGCTGTGAGTGAGAGAGAGAGAAAGAGAAGCTGTGAGTGAGAGAGAGAGAAGCTGAGAGTGAGGGAGAGAGAGAAACAGAAGCTGTGAGTGAGAGAGAGAGAATGTGAGTGAGAGAGAGAGAAATAGAAGCTGTGAGTGAGAGTGAGAGAGAGAGTGAAAGAGAAGCTGTGAGTGAGAGAGAGATAGAGAGAGAAAGAGAAGCTGTGAGTGAGAGAGAGAGAGAAAGGAGAAGCTGTGAGTGAGTGAGAGAGAGAGAGAAGCTCTGTGTGAGGGAGAGAGAGAAAGAGAAGCTGTGAGTGAGAGAGAGAAAGAGAAGCTGTGAGTGAGAGAGAGAGAATGTGAGTGAGAGAGAGAGAAATAGAAGTTGTGAGTGAGAGTGAGAGAGAGAGCGAAAGAGAGGCTGTGAGTGAGAGAGAGAGAGAGAGAGAGAAGCTGTGAGTGAGAGAGAGAGAGAAAGAAGCTTTGAGTGAGAGAAAGAGAGAAAGAGAAGCTGTGAGTGAGAGAGAGAGAAGCTGAGAGTGAGGGAGAGAGAGAAAGAGAAGCTGTGAGTGAGAGGGATAGAGAGAGAAAGAGAAGCTGAGTAAGAGAGAGAGAGAGAAAGAGAAGCTGTGAGTGAGAGGGATAGAGCGAGAAAGAGAAGCTGAGTGAGAGAGAGAGAGAAAGAGAAGCTGCGAGTGAGTGAGAGAGAGAGAGAAAGAGAAGCTGTGAGTGAGAGAGTGAGAGAGAAAGAGAAACTTTGTGAGAGAGAGAAAGCGAAGCTGTGAGTGAGAGAGAGAGAAGCTGTGATTGAGAGAAGAGAGAGAGAAAGAGACGGTGTGTGTGTGAGAGAGAGAGAAGCTGTGTGTGTTAGAGAAGCTGTGAGTGAGAGGGACAGAAAGAAAACCTGTGAGTGAGAGAGAAGGTGAGAAAGAAGCTTTGAGTGAGAGAGAGAAAAAGAGAAACAGAAGCTGTGAGTGAGGGAGAGAGAGAAAGAGAAGCTATGAGTGAGAGAGAGAGAAAGAAAGAGAAGCTGTGAGTGAGAGAGAGGGAGAGAAAGAGAAGCTGTGAGTGAGAGAGAGAGAAGCTGTGAGTGAGTGAGAGAGAGAAGCTGTGTGTGTGTGTGAGAGAGAAACAGAAACTGTGAGTGAGAGAAAGAGAGAAAGAGAAGCTGTGAGTGAGAGAGAGAGAGAGAAAGAGAAGCTGTGAGTGAGAGAGAGAGAGAAGCTGTGAGTGAGGGATAGATAGAGATGCTGTGAGTGAAAGGGACAGAGAGAGAAAGAGAAGCTGTGAGTGAGAGAGAGAGAGAGAGAAAGAGAAGCTGTGTGTGTGAGAGAGAGAAGCTGTGAGTGAGAAAGAGAGAAAGAGAGTCTGTGAGTGAGAGAGACAGAAAGAGAAGCTGTGAGTGTGAAAGAGAGAGAGAAGCTGTGAGTGAGAGAGAGGAGCTGTGAGTGAGAGAGAGAGAAAGAGTAGCTGTTAGTGAGAGAAGAGATAGAGAAAGAGAAGCTGTGAGTGAGAGAGTGAGAGAGAGGAGCTGTGAGCGAGAGGGAGAGAGAGAAAGATAAGCTGTGAGTGAGACTGAGAGAGAGAAAGAGAAGCTGTGAGTGAGAGAGAGGGGGAGAAAGAGAAGCTGTGTGTGAGAGAGAGACAAAGAGAAGCTGTGATTGAGAGAGAGAGAAAGATAATCTGTGAGGGAGAGTGAGAGAGAGAGAAAGAGAAGTTGTGAGTGAGAGAGAGAGAAGCTCTGTGTGTGAGAGAGAAAGAGAAGCTGTGAGTGAGAGAGAGAGAGAGAAGCTGTGAGTGAGAGAGAGAGGAAGAAGCTTTGAGTGAGAGAAAGAGAAAGAGAAGCTGTGTGTGAGAGAGAGAAAGAGCTGTGAGTGAGAGAGAGAGAGAAAGCTGAGAGTGAGAGAGAGAGAGAAGTTGTCAGTGAGACAGAGAGAAGCTCTGTGTGTGCGTGAGAGAGAGAAAGAGAAGCTGTGAGTGAGAGAGAGAGAAAGAGAAGTTGTGAGTGAGAGAGAGAGAAAAATAGAAGCTGTGTGTGAGAGAGAGAGAATTAGAAGCTGTGAGTGAGAGAGAGAGAAGCTGTGTGTTAGAGAGAAAGAGAAGTTGTGAGTGAGAGAAAGAGAGAAAGAAGCTTTGAGTGAGAAAAAGAGAGAAAGAGAAGCTGTGAGTGAGAGAGAGAGGAAGAGCTGTGAGTGAGAGAGAGAGAGAAAGAGAAGCTGTGAGTGAGAGAGAGAAGCTGTGAGTGAGAGAGAGAGAGAAGCTTTGTGTGTTTGTGTGTGAGAGAGAAGCTGTGAGAGAGAGAAAGAGAAAGAGAAGCTGTGAGTGAGAGAGAGAGAAAGAGAAGCTGTGAGTGAGAAAGAGAGAGAAGCTGTGTGTGAGGGAGAGAGAGAAAGAGAAGCTGTGAGTGAGAGGGAAAGAGAGAGAAAGAGAAGCTGAGTGAGAGAGAGAGAGAGAGAAAGAGAAGCTGTGAGTGAGAGTGAGAGAGAGAAAGAAAGAAGCTGTGAGTGAGAGAGAGAAAGAGAAGCTGTGAGTGAGAGAGAGATAGAGAGAGAAAGAGAAGTTGTTAGTGAGCGAAAGAGGGAAAGAGAAGCTGTGATTGAGATAGAGAGAGAGGGAAGCTGTGATTGAGAGAGAGAGATAAAGAGAAGCTGTGAGTGAGATAGAGAGAGAGAAGCTGTGAGTGAGAGTGAGTGAGAGAGAGAAAGAAGCTGTGAGTGAGAGAGAGAGAAAGAGAAGCTGTGAGTGAGAGAGAGAGAGAAAGCAAAGCTGTGAGTGAGAGAGAGAGAGAGAGAAAGAGAAGATGTGACTGAGTGAGAGAAAGAGAAGCTGTGTGTGTGACACAGAGAAGCTGTGAGTGAGAGAGAGAGAAAAAGAAGCTGTGTCAGAGAGAGAGAGAAAGAGAAGCTGTGAGTGAGAGAGAGAGAGAAAGAAGCTGTGAGTGAGAGAGAGAGAGAAAGAGAAGCTGTGAGTGAGAGAGAGAGAAAGGGAAGCTGTGAGTGAGAGAGAAGGTGAGAAAGAAGCTTTGAGTGAGAGAGAGAGAGAAAGAGAAGCTGTGAGTGAGAGAGAGAGAGAAAGAGAAGCTGTGAGTGAGAGAGAGAGAGAAAGAAAGAGAAGCTGTGAGTGAGAGAGAAAGAGAAGCTGTGAGTGAGAGAGAGAGAGAAGAGAAGCTGTGAGTGAGAGAGAGAGAAAGAGAAGCTGAGTGACAGAGAGAGATAATGAGAAGCTGTGAGAGAGAGAGAGAAAGAGTAGCTGTGTGTATGTGAGAGAGAGAAAAAGTAAAGCTGCGAGTGAGAGGGAGGGAGAAAGACAAGCTGTGAGTGAGAGAATAGAGAGAGAGAGAGAAGCTGTGAGTGAGTGAGAGAGAGAAGCTGTGTGTGAGAGAGAGAGAAATAGAAGCTGTGAGTGAGAGAGAGAGAAGAGAAGCTGTGAGTGAGTGAGTGAGAGAAAAAGAAGCTGTGAGTGACAGAGAGAGTGAAAGTGAAGCTGTGAGAGAGAGAAGCTGTGAGTGAGAGTGAGAGAGAAAGAGAAGCTGTGAGTGAGAGAGGGAGAAAGAGAAGCTGTAAGTGAGAGAGAGAGAGTGAGAGAGAGAGAAGCTGTGAGTGAGTGAGAGAGAGAGAAAGAGAAGCTGTGAGTGAGTGAGAGAGAGAGAAAGAGAAGCTGTGAGTGAGAAAGAGAGAAAGAGATGAGGTGAGTGAGAGAGAGAGAGAAGCTGTGAGTGAGAGTGAGAGAGAGCGAGCGAAAGAGAAGCTGTGTGTGTGAGAGAGAAAGAGAAGCTGTGAGTGAGAGTGAGAGAGAGAAAGAAAGAAGCTGTGAGTGAGAGAGAGAAAGAGAAGCTGTGAGTGAGAGAGAGATAGAGAGAGAAAGAGAAGTTGTTAGTGAGCGAAAGAGGGAAAGAGAAGCTGTGATTGAGATAGAGAGAGAGGGAAGCTGTGATTGAGAGAGAGAGATAAAGAGAAGCTGTGAGTGAGATAGAGAGAGAGAAGCTGTGAGTGAGAGTGAGTGAGAGAGAGAAAGAAGCTGTGAGTGAGAGAGAGAGAAAGAGAAGCTGTGAGTGAGAGAGAGAGAGAAAGCAAAGCTGTGAGTGAGAGAGAGAGAGAGAGAAAGAGAAGATGTGACTGAGTGAGAGAAAGAGAAGCTGTGTGTGTGACACAGAGAAGCTGTGAGTGAGAGAGAGAGAAAAAGAAGCTGTGTCAGAGAGAGAGAGAAAGAGAAGCTGTGAGTGAGAGAGAGAGAGAAAGAAGCTGTGAGTGAGAGAGAGAGAGAAAGAGAAGCTGTGAGTGAGAGAGAGAGAAAGGGAAGCTGTGAGTGAGAGAGAAGGTGAGAAAGAAGCTTTGAGTGAGAGAGAGAGAGAAAGAGAAGCTGTGAGTGAGAGAGAGAGAGAAAGAGAAGCTGTGAGTGAGAGAGAGAGAGAAGAGAAGCTGTGAGTGAGAGAGAGAGAAAGAGAAGCTGAGTGACAGAGAGAGATAATGAGAAGCTGTGAGAGAGAGAGAGAAAGAGTAGCTGTGTGTATGTGAGAGAGAGAAAAAGTAAAGCTGCGAGTGAGAGGGAGGGAGAAAGACAAGCTGTGAGTGAGAGAATAGAGAGAGAGAGAGAAGCTGTGAGTGAGTGAGAGAGAGAAGCTGTGTGTGAGAGAGAGAGAAATAGAAGCTGTGAGTGAGAGAGAGAGAAGAGAAGCTGTGAGTGAGTGAGTGAGAGAAAAAGAAGCTGTGAGTGACAGAGAGAGTGAAAGTGAAGCTGTGAGAGAGAGAAGCTGTGAGTGAGAGTGAGAGAGAAAGAGAAGCTGTGAGTGAGAGAGGGAGAAAGAGAAGCTGTAAGTGAGAGAGAGAGAGTGAGAGAGAGAGAAGCTGTGAGTGAGTGAGAGAGAGAGAAAGAGAAGCTGTGAGTGAGTGAGAGAGAGAGAGAAGCTGTGAGTGAGTGAGAGAGAGAAAGAGGCTGTTAGTGAGAGAGAGGGAAAGAGAAGCTGTGAGTGAAAGAGAGAGAGAAAGAGAAGCTGTTAGTGAGAGAGAGGGAAAGAGAAGCTGTGAGTGAGTGAGAGAGAGAGAAAGAGAAGCTGTGAGTGAGTGAGTGAGAGAGAGAGAAGCTGTGAGTGAGAGAGAGAGAGAAAGAGAAGCTGTTAGTGAGAGAGAGGGAAAGAGAAGCTGTGAGTGAGTGAGAGAGAGAGAAAGAGAAGCTGTGAGTGAGAAAGAGAGAAAGAGATGAGGTGAGTGAGAGAGAGAGAGAGAAGCTGTGAGTGAGAGTGAGAGAGAGAGCGAAAGAGAAGCTGTGTGTGTGTGAGAGAGAAAGAGAAGCTGTGAGTGAGAGTGAGAGAGAGAGAGAAAGAAGCTGTGAGTGAGAGAGAGAGAAAGAGAAGCTGTGAGTGAGAGAGAGATAGAGAGAGAAAGAGAAGTTGTTAGTGAGAGAAAGAGGGAAAGAGAAGCTGTGAGTGAGATAGAGAGAGAGGGAAGCTGTGATTGAGAGAGAGATAAAGAGAAGCTGTGAGTGAGATAGAGAGAGAGAGAAGCTGTGAGTGAGAAAGAGAGAGAGAAGCTGTGAGTGAGAGTGAGAGAGAGAGCGAAAGAGATGCTGTGAGTGAGAGAGAGAGAAAGAGAAGCTGTGAGTGAGAGTGAGTGAGAGAGAGAAAGAAGCTGTGAGTGAGAGAGAGAGAAAGTGAAGCTGTGAGTAAGAGAGAGAAAAAGCAAAGCTGTGAGTGAGAGAGAGAGAGAGAGAAAGAGAAGATGTGACTGAGTGAGAGAAAGAGAAGCTGTGTGTGTGAGACAGAGAGAAGCTGTGAGTGAGAGAGAGAGAAAAAGAAGCTGTGTCAGAGAGAGAGAGAAAGAGAAGCTGTGAGTGAGAGAGAGAGAGAAAGAAGCTGTGAGTGAGAGAGAGAGAAAGAGAAGCTGTGAGTGAGAGAGAGAGAAAGGGAAGCTGTTAGTGAAAGAGAAGGTGAGAAAGAAGCTTTGAGTGAGAGAGAGAGAAAGAGAAGCTGTGAGTGAGGGAGAGAGAGAAAGAGAAGCTGTGAGTGAGAGAGAGAGAAAAAGAGAAGCTGTGAGTGAGAGAGAGAGAAAGAGAAGCTGTGAGTGAGAGAGAGAGAGAGAAGAGAAGCTGTGAGTGAGAGAGAGAGAAAGAGAAGCTGAGAGTGAGAGAGAGAAGTTGTGAGTGAGACAGAGAGAGAAGCTGTGTATGTGTGTGAGAGAGAGAAAGAGAAGCTGTGAGTGAGAGAGAGAGAAAGAGAAGTTGTGAGTGAGAGAGAGAGAGAAATAGAAGCTGTATGAGAGAGAGAGAGAATGAGAAGCTGTGAGTGAGAGAGAGAGAAGCTGTGTGTGTGAGAGAAAGAGAAGCTGTGAGTGAGAGAGATAGAGAGAGAAAGAGAAGCTGTGAGTGAGAGAGAGAGAGAAGCTGTGTATTTGAGAGAGAGAGAAGATGTGATTGTGAGCGAGAAAGAGAAGCTGTGAATGAGAGACAGAGAGAGAAGTTGTGAGTGAGAGAGAGAAATAGAAGCTGTGAGTGAGAGAGAGAGGTGGAGAAAGAGAAGCTGTGTGTGTGTGAGAGAGAAAGAGAAGCTGTGAGTGAGAGAGAGAGAAAGATAATCTGTGAGTGAGAGAGAGAGAGAGAGAATGAGAAGTTGTGAGTGAGAGAGAGAGAAAGATAATCTGTGAGTGAGAGTGAGAGAGAGAGAATGAGAAGCTGTGAGTGAGAGATAGATGAGCTGTGTGTGTGAGAGAGAAAGAGAAGCTGTGAGTGAGAGAGATAGAGAGAGAAAGAGAAGCTGTGAGTGAGAGAGAGAGAAGTTGTGAGTGAGAGAGAGAGAAGCTGTGTGTGTGCGTGAGAGAGAGAAAGAGAAGCTGTGAGTGAGACAGAGAGAGAAAGAAAGAGAAGCTGTGAGTGAGAGATAGAGAGAAAGAAAGAGTAGCTGTGAGTGAGAGAGAGAGAGAGAAGCTGTGAGTGAGTGAGAGAGAGAAGCTGTGAGTGAGGGAGAGATAGATAGAGATGCTGTGAGTGAATGGGAGAGAGAGAAAAAGAGTAGCTGTGAGTGAGACAGAGAGAGAGAAGCTGTGAGTGTGTGTGAGAGAGAGAAGCTGTGAGTGAGAAAGAGAGAGAGAAAGAGAAGCTGTGAGTGAGAGAGAGAGAAAGAGAAGTTGTGAGTGAGAGAGAGAGAGAGAAATAGAAGCTGTGAGAGAGAGAGAGAGAATGAGAAGCTGTGAGTGAGAGAGAGAGAAGCTGTGTGAGAGAGAGATAGAGAAGCTGTGAGAGAGAGATAGAGAGAGAAAGAGAACCTGTGAGTGAGAGAGAGAGAGAAAGAAGCTTTGCGTGAGAGAAAGAGAGAGAGAAGCTGTGAGTGAGAGAGAGAAAGAGCTGTGAGTGAGAGAGAGAGAGAAAGAGAAGCTGTGAGTGAGAGAGAGAGAAGCTGTGAGTGAGTGAGAGAGAGAGAAGCTGTGTGTGGGTGAGAGAGAGAAAGAGAAACTGTGAGAGAGATAGAGAAAGAGAAGCTGTGAGTGAGAGAGAGAGAGAAAGAGAAGTTGTGAGTGAGAGAGAGAGAGAAGCTGTGTGTGAGGGAGAGAGAGAAAGAGAAGCTGTGAGTGAGAGGGATAGAGAGAGAAAGAGAGAGAGAGAGAAAGAGAAGCTGTGAGTGTGTGTGAGAGAGAAGCTGTGAGTGAGAGAGAGAGAGAGAGAAGAGAAGCTGTGAGTGAGAGAGAGAGAAAGAGAAGCTGAGTGACATAGAGAGATAATGAGAAGCTGTGTGAGAGAGAGAGAAATAGAAGCTGTGTGTATGTCAGAGAGAGAAAAAGTAAAGCTGCGAGTGAGAGGGAGGGAGAAAGACAAGCTGTGAGTGAGAGAAGAGAGAGAGAGAGAAGCTGTGAGTGAGTGATAGAGAGAAGCTGTGTGTGAGCGAGAGAGAAGCTGTGACTGAGAGAGAGTGAAAGAGAAGCTGTGAGTGAGAGAGAGAGAGAAATAGAAGCTGTGAGTGAGAGTGAGAGTGAAAGAGAAGCTGTGAGTGAGAGAGGGAGAAAGAGAAGATGTAAGTGAGAGAGAGAGTGAGAGAGAGAATCTGTGAGTGAGTGAGAGAGAGAGAAAGAGAAGCTGTGAGTGAGTGAGAGAGAGAAAAAGAGAAGCTGTGAATGAGTGAGAGAGAGAGAGAAAGAGAAGCTGTGAGTGAGAAAGAGAGAAAGAGATGCTGTGAGAGAGAGAGAGAGAAAGAGGAGCTGTGAGTGAGAGAGAGAGGGAGAGAGAAAGAGAAGCTGTTAGTGAGAGAAAGAAAGAAAGAGAAGCTGTGAGTGAGTGAGAGAGAGAGAGAAGCTGTGTGTGTGTGTGTGAGAGAGGGAAGCTGTGATTGAGAGAGAGAGTAAGAGAAGCTGTGAGTGAGAGAGAGAGAGAAGCTGTGAGTGAGAAAGAGAGAGAGAAGCTGTGAGTGAGAGAGAGAGAAAGAGAAGCTGTGAGTGAGAGTGACAGAGAGAGAGAAAGAAGCTGTGAGTGAGAGAGAGAGAAAGAGAAGCTGTGAGTGAGAGAGAGAGAAAGCAAAGCTGTGAGTGAGAGAGAGAGAAAGAGAAGATGTGACTGAGTGAGAGAAAGAGAAGCTGTGTGTGTGAGACAGAGAGAAGCTGTGAGTGAGAATGAGAGAAAAAGAAGCTGTGTCAGAGAGAGAGAAAGAGAAACTGTGAGTGAGAGAGAGAGAGAAAGAGAAGCTGTGAGTGAGAGAGAGAGAGAAAGAGAAGCTGTTAGTGAGAGAGAGGGAAACAGAAGCTGTGAGTGAAAGAGAGAGAGAGAAGCTGTGTATTTGAGAGAGAGAGAAGATGTGATTGAGAGAGAGAAAGAGAAGCTGTGAATGAGAGACAGAGAGAGAAGTTGTGAGTGAGAGAGAGAAATAGAAGCTGAGAGTGAGAGAGAGAGGTGGAGAAAGAGAAGCTGTGTGTGTGAGAGAGAGAAAGAGAAGCTGTGAGTGTGAGAGAGAGAAAGATAATCTGTGAGTGAGAGTGAGAGAGAGAGAATGAGAAGTTGTGAGTGAGAGAGAGAGAAAGAGAATGTGTGAGTGAGAGAGAGAGAGAATGAGAAGCTGTGAGTGAGAGAGAGAGGAGCTGTGTGTGTGAGAGAGAAAGAGAAGCTGTGAGTGACAGAGATAGATAGAGAGAGAAAGAGAAGCTGTGTGAGAGAGAGAGATTAAGAAACTGTGAGTGAGAGAGAGAGAAGTTGTGAGTGTGAGAGAGAGAAGCTGTGTGTGTGCGTGAGAGAGAGAAAGAGAAGCTGTGAGTGAGAGAGAGAGGGAAAGAAAGAGAAGCTGTGAGTGAGAGAGAGAGAGAAAGAAAGAGAAGCTGTGAGTGAGAGAGAGAGAGAAGCTGTGAGTGAGAGAGAAAGAGAAGCTGTGAGTGAGAGAGAGAGAGAGAGAAAGAGAAGCTGTGTGTGTGAGAGAGAGAAGCTGTGAGTGAGAAAGAGAGAAAGAGAGTCTGAGAGTGAGAGAGAGAGAAAGAGAAGCTGTGAGTGTGAAAGAGAGAGAGAAGCTGTGAGTGAGAGAGAGGAGCTGTGAGTGAGAGAGAGAGAAAGAGTAGCTGTTAGTGAGAGAAGAGATAGAGAAAGAGAAGCTGTGAGTGAGAGAGTGAGAGAGAGGAGCTGTGAGCGAGAGGGAGAGAGAGAAAGATAAGCTGTGAGTGAGAGAGAGAGAAAGAGAAGCTATGAGTGAGAAGGAGAGAAAGAAAGAGAAGCTGTGAGTGAGACTGAGAGAGAGAAAGAGAAGCTGTGAGTGAGAGAGAGGGGGAGAAAGAGAAGCTGTGTGTGTGAGAGAGAAAGAGAAGCTGTGATTGAGAGAGAGAGAAAGATAATCTGTGAGGGAGAGTGAGAGAGAGAGAAAGAGAAGTTGTGAGTGAGAGAGAGAGAAGCTCTGTGTGTGAGAAAGAGAAGCTGTGAGTGAGAGAGAGAGAAAGAGAAGCTGTGAGTGAGAGAGAGAGGAAGAAGCTTTGAGTGAGAGAAAGAGAAAGAGAAGCTGTGTGAGAGAGAGAGAAAGAGCTGTGAGTGAGAGAGAGAGAGAAAGCTGAGAGTGAGAGAGAGAGAAGTTGTGAGTGAGACAGAGAGAAGCTCTGTGTGTGCGTGAGAGAGAGAAAGAGAAGCTGTGAGTGAGAGAGAGAGAAAGAGAAGTTGTGAGTGAGAGAGAGAGAGAAATAGAAGCTGTGTGTGAGAGAGAGAGAATTAGAAGCTGTGAGTGAGAGAGAGAGAAGCTGTGTGTTAGAGAGAAAGAGAAGTTGTGAGTGAGAGAAAGAGAGAAAGAAGCTTTGAGTGAGAAAAAGAGAGAAAGAGAAGCTGTGAGTGAGAGAGAGAGAAAGAGCTGTGAGTGAGAGAGAGAGAAAGAGAAGCTGTGAGTGAGAGAGAGAGAAGCTGTGAGTGAGAGAGAGAGAGAAGCTTTGTGTGTTTGTGTGTGAGAGAGAAGCTGTGAGAGAGAGAAAGAGAAAGAGAAGCTGTGAGTGAGAGAGAGAGAGAAAGAGAAGCTGTGAGTGAGAGAGAGAGAGAAGCTGTGTGTGAGGGAGAGAGAGAAAGAGAAGCTGTGAGTGAGAGGGAAAGAGAGAGAAAGAGAAGCTGAGTGAGAGAGAGAGAGAGAAAGAGAAGCTGTGAGTGTGTGAGAGAGAGAAGCTGTGAGTGAGTGAGAGAGAGAAAAAGAGAAGCTGTGAGTGAGAGAGAGAGAAAGAGAAGCTGTGAGTGAGAGTGAGAGAGAGAGCGAAAGAGAAGCTGTGTGTGTGTGAGAGAGAAAGAGAAGCTGTGAGTGAGAGTGAGAGAGAGAGAGAAAGAAGCTGTGAGTGAGAGAGAGAGAAAGAGAAGCTGTGAGTGAGAGAGAGATAGAGAGAGAAAGAGAAGTTGTTAGTGAGCGAAAGAGGGAAAGAGAAGCTGTGATTGAGATAGAGAGAGAGGGAAGCTGTGATTGAGTGAGAGAGATAAAGAGAAGCTGTGAGTGAGATAGAGAGAGAGAGAAGCTGTGAGTGAGAAAGAGAGAGAGAAGCTGTGAGTGAGAGTGAGAGAGAGAGCGAAAGAGATGCTGTGAGTGAGAGAGAGAGAAAGAGAAGCTGTGAGTGAGAGTGAGTGAGAGAGAGAAAGAAGCTGAGTGAGAGAGAGAGAAAGAGAAGCTGTGAGTGAGAGAGAGAGAGAAAGCAAAGCTGTGAGTGAGAGAGAGAGAGAGAGAAAGAGAAGATGTGACTGAGTGAGAGAAAGAGAAGCTGTGTGTGTGAGACAGAGAAGCTGTGAGTGAGAGAGAGAGAAAAAGAAGCTGTGTCAGAGAGAGAGAGAAAGAAGCTGTGAGTGAGAGAGAGAGAAAGAAGCTGTGAGTGAGAGAGAGAGAGAAAGAGAAGCTGTGAGTGTGAGAGAGAGAAAGGGAAGCTGTGAGTGAGAGAGAAGGTGAGAAAGAAGCTTTGAGTGAGAGAGAGAGAGAAAGAGAAGCTGTGAGTGAGAGAGAGAGAGAAAGAGAAGCTGTGAGTGAGAGAGAGAGAGAAAGAAAGAGAAGCTGTGAGTGAGAGAGAAAGGGATAGAAGAGAAGCTGTGAGTGAGAGAGAGAGAGAAAGAGAAGCTGAGTGACAGAGAGAGATAATGAGAAGCTGTGAGAGAGAGAGAGAGAAAGAGTAGCTGTGTGTATGTGAGAGAGAGAAAAAGTAAAGCTGCGAGTGAGAGGGAGGGAGAAAGACAAGCTGTGAGTGAGAGAATAGAGAGAGAGAGAAGCTGTGAGTGAGTGAGAGAGAGAAACTGTGTGTGAGTGAGAGAGAGAGAAAGAGAAGCTGTGAGTGAGAGTGAGAGAGAGAGCGAAAGAGAAGCTGTGTGTGTGTGAGAGAGAAAGAGAAGCTGTGAGTGAGAGTGAGAGAGAGAGAGAAAGAAGCTGTGAGTGAGAGAGAGAGAAAGAGAAGCTGTGAGTGAGAGAGAGATAGAGAGAGAAAGAGAAGTTGTTAGTGAGCGAAAGAGGGAAAGAGAAGCTGTGATTGAGATAGAGAGAGAGGGAAGCTGTGATTGAGTGAGAGAGATAAAGAGAAGCTGTGAGTGAGATAGAGAGAGAGAGAAGCTGTGAGTGAGAAAGAGAGAGAGAAGCTGTGAGTGAGAGTGAGAGAGAGAGCGAAAGAGATGCTGTGAGTGAGAGAGAGAGAAAGAGAAGCTGTGAGTGAGAGTGAGTGAGAGAGAGAAAGAAGCTGAGTGAGAGAGAGAGAAAGAGAAGCTGTGAGTGAGAGAGAGAGAGAAAGCAAAGCTGTGAGTGAGAGAGAGAGAGAGAGAAAGAGAAGATGTGACTGAGTGAGAGAAAGAGAAGCTGTGTGTGTGAGACAGAGAAGCTGTGAGTGAGAGAGAGAGAAAAAGAAGCTGTGTCAGAGAGAGAGAGAAAGAAGCTGTGAGTGAGAGAGAGAGAAAGAAGCTGTGAGTGAGAGAGAGAGAGAAAGAGAAGCTGTGAGTGTGAGAGAGAGAAAGGGAAGCTGTGAGTGAGAGAGAAGGTGAGAAAGAAGCTTTGAGTGAGAGAGAGAGAGAAAGAGAAGCTGTGAGTGAGAGAGAGAGAGAAAGAGAAGCTGTGAGTGAGAGAGAGAGAGAAAGAAAGAGAAGCTGTGAGTGAGAGAGAAAGGGATAGAAGAGAAGCTGTGAGTGAGAGAGAGAGAGAAAGAGAAGCTGAGTGACAGAGAGAGATAATGAGAAGCTGTGAGAGAGAGAGAGAGAAAGAGTAGCTGTGTGTATGTGAGAGAGAGAAAAAGTAAAGCTGCGAGTGAGAGGGAGGGAGAAAGACAAGCTGTGAGTGAGAGAATAGAGAGAGAGAGAAGCTGTGAGTGAGTGAGAGAGAGAAACTGTGTGTGAGAGAGAGAGAGAGAAAGAGAAGCTGTGAGTGAGAAAGAGAGAAAGAGATGAGGTGAGTGAGAGAGAGAGAAGCTGTGAGTGAGAGTGAGAGAGAGAGCGAAAGAGAAGCTGTGTGTGTGTGTGAGAGAAAGAGAAGCTGTGAGTGAGAGTGAGAGAGAGAGAGAAAGAAGCTGTGAGTGAGAGAGAGAGAAAGAGAAGCTGTGAGTGAGAGAGAGATAGAGAGAGAAAGAGAAGTTGTTAGTGAGCGAAAGAGGGAAAGAGAAGCTGTGATTGAGATAGAGAGAGAGGGAAGCTGTGATTGAGAGAGAGAGATAAAGAGAAGCTGTGAGTGAGATAGAGAGAGAGAGAAGCTGTGAGTGAGAAAGAGAGAGAGAAGCTGTGAGTGAGAGTGAGAGAGAGAGCGAAAGAGATGCTGTGGGTGAGAGAGAGAGAAAGAGAAGCTGTGAGTGAGAGTGAGTGAGAGAGAGAAAGAAGCTGTGAGTGAGAGAGAGAGAAAGAGAAGCTGTGAGTGAGAGAGAGAGAAAGCAAAGCTGTGAGTGAGAGAGAGAGAGAGAGAAAGAGAAGATGTGACTGAGTGAGAGAAAGAGAAGCTGTGTGTGTGAGACAGAGAAGCTGTGAGTGAGAGAGAGAGAAAAAGAAGCTGTGTCAGAGAGAGAGAGAAAGAGAAGCTGTGAGTGAGAGAGAGAGAGAAAGAAGCTGTGAGTGAGTGAGAGAGAGAAAGAGTAGCTGTGAGTGAGAGAGAGAGAAAGGGAAGCTGTGAGTGAGAGAGAAGGTGAGAAAGAAGCTTTGAGTGAGAGAGAGAGAGAAAGAGAAGCTGTGAGTGAGAGAGAGAGAGAAAGAGAAGCTGTGAGTGAGAGAGAGAGAGAAAGAAAGAGAAGCTGTGAGTGAGAGAGAAAGAGAAGCTGTGAGTGAGAGAGAGAGAGAGAGAAGAGAAGCTGTGAGTGAGAGAGAGAGAAAGAGAAGCTGAGTGACAGAGAGAGATAATGAGAAGCTGTGAGAGAGAGAGAGAGAAAGAGTAGCTGTGTGTATGTGAGAGAGAGAAAAAGTAAAGCTGCGAGTGAGAGGGAGGGAGAAAGACAAGCTGTGAGTGAGAGAATAGAGAGAGAGAGAGAAGCTGTGAGAGAGTGAGAGAGAGAAGCTGTGTGTGTGAGAGAGAGAAATAGAAGCTGTGAGTGAGAGAGAGAAGAGAAGCTGTGAGTGAGTGAGTGAGAGAAAAAGAAGCTGTGAGTGACAGAGAGAGTGAAAGTGAAGCTGTGAGAGAGAGAAGCTGTGAGTGAGAGTGAGAGTGAGAGAGAAAGAGAAGCTGTGAGTGAGAGAGGGAGAAAGAGAAGCTGTAAGTGAGAGAGAGAGTGAGAGAGAGAGAAGCTGTGAGTGAGTGAGAGAGAGAGAAAGAGAAGCTGTGAGTGAGTGAGAGAGAGAGAGAGAAGCTGTGAGTGAGAGAGAGAGTGAAAGAGAAGCTGTTAGTGAGAGAGAGGGAAAGAGAAGCTGTGAGTGAGTGAGAGAGAGAGAAAGAGAAGCTGTGAGTGAGTGAGTGAGAGAGAGAGAAGCTGTGAGTGAGAGAGAGAGAGAAAGAGAAGCTGTTAGTGAGAGAGAGGGAAAGAGAAGCTGTGAGTGAGTGAGAGAGAGAGAAAGAGAAGCTGTGAGTGAGAAAGAGAGAAAGAGATGAGGTGAGTGAGAGAGAGAGAGAAGCTGTGAGTGAGAGTGAGAGAGAGAGCGAAAGAGAAGCTGTGTGTGTGTGAGAGAGAAAGAGAAGCTGTGAGTGAGTGAGAGAGAGAGAAAGAGAAGCTGTGAGTGAGTGAGAGAGAGAGAAAGAGAAGCTGTGAGTGAGAAAGAGAGAAAGAGATGAGGTGAGTGAGAGAGAGAGAAGCTGTGAGTGAGAGTGAGAGAGAGAGCGAAAGAGAAGCTGTGTGTGTGAGAGAGAGAAAGAGAAGCTGTGAGTGAGAGTGAGAGAGAGAGAGAAAGAAGCTGTGAGTGTGAGAGAGAGAAAGAGAAGCTGTGTGAGTGAGTGAGAGAGAGAGAAGCTGTGAGTGAGAGAGAGAGAGAAAGAGAAGTTGTTAGTGAGAGAAAGAGGGAAAGAGAAGCTGTGAGTGAGATAGAGAGAGAGGGAAGCTGTGATTGATTGAGAGTGATAAAGAGAAGCTGTGAGTGAGATAGAGAGAGAGAAGCTGTGAGTGAGAAAGAGAGAGAGAAGTTGTGAGTGAGAGTGAGAGAGAGAGCGAAAGAGATGCTGTGAGTGAGAGAGAGAGAAATAGAAGCTGTGAGTGAGAGTGAGTGAGAGAGAGAAAGAAGCTGTGAGTGAGAGAGAGAGAAAGTGAAGCTGTGAGTGAGAGAGAGAAAAAGCACAGCTGTGAGTGAGAGAGAGAGAGAAAGAGAAGATGTGACTGAGTGAGAGAAAGAGAAGCCGTGTGTGTGAGACAGAGAGAAGCTGTGAGTGAGAGAGAGAGAAAAAGAAGCTGTGTCAGAGAGAGAGAGAAAGAGAAGCTGTGAGTGAGAGAGAGAGAGAAAGAAGCTGTGAGTGAGAGAGAGAGAGAAAGAGAAGCTGTGAGTGAGAGAGAGAGAAAGGGAAGCTGTTAGTGAAAGAGAAGGTGAGAAAGAAGCTTTGAGTGAGAGAGAGAGAAAGAGAAGCTGTGAGTGAGGGAGAAAGAGAAAGAGAAGCTGTGAGTGAGAGAGAGAGAGAAAGAAAGAGAAGCTGTGAGTGAGAGAGAGAGAGAAAGAGAAGCTGTGAGTGAGAGAGAGAGAGAGAAGAGAAGCTGTGAGTGAGAGAGAGAGAAAGAGAAGCTGAGAGTGAGAGAGAGAGAAGTTGTGAGTGAGACAGAGAGAGAAGCTGTGTATGTGTGTGTGAGAGAGAAAGAGAAGCTGTGAGTGAGAGAGAGAGAAAGAGAAGTTGTGAGTGAGAGAGAGAGAGAAATAGAAGCTGTATGAGAGAGAGAGAGAATGAGAAGCTGTGAGTGAGAGAGAGAGAAGCTGTGTGTGAGAGAGAAAGAGAAGCTGTGAGTGAGAGAGATAGAGAGAGAAAGAGAAGCTGTGAGTGAGAGAGAGAGAGAGAAGCTGTGTATTTGAGAGAGAGAGAAGATGTGATTGTGAGAGAGAAAGAGAAGCTGTGAATGAGAGACAGAGAGAGAAGTTGTGAGTGAGAGAGAGAAATAGAAGCTGTGAGTGAGAGAGAGAGGTGGAGAAAGAGAAGCTGTGTGTGTGAGAGAGAGAAAGAGAAGCTGTGAGTGAGAGAGAGAGAAAGATAATCTGTGAGTGAGAGTGAGAGAGAGAGAATGAGAAGTTGTGAGTGAGAGAGAGAGAAAGATAATCTGTGAGTGAGAGTGAGAGAGAGAGAATGAGAAGCTGTGAGTGAGAGATAGATGAGCTGTGTGTGTGAGAGAGAAAGAGAAGCTGTGAGTGAGAGAGATAGAGAGAGAAAGAGAAGCTGTGAGTGAGAGAGAGAGAAGTTGTGAGTGAGAGAGAGAGAAGCTGTGTGTGTGCGTGAGAGAGAGAAAGAGAAGCTGTGAGTGAGACAGAGAGAGAAAGAAAGAGAAGCTGTGAGTGAGAGATAGAGAGAAAGAAAGAGAAGCTGTGAGTGAGAGAGAGAGAGAGAAGCTGTGAGTGAGAGAGAGAGAGAAGCTGTGAGTGAGGGAGAGATAGATAGAGATGCTGTGAGTTGAATGGGAGAGAGAGAGAAAGAGAAGCTGTGAGTGAGAGAGAGAGAGAGAAGCTGTGAGTGTGTGTGAGAGAGAGAAGCTGTGAGTGAGAAAGAGAGAGAGAAAGAGAAGCTGTGAGTGAGAGAGAGAGAAAGAGAAGCTGTGAGTGAGTGAGAGAGACAGAAAACGAAGCTGTGAGTGTGAAAGAGAGAGAGAGAAGCTGTGAGTGAGAGAGAGAGAAGCTGTGAGTGAGAGAGAGAGAAAGAGTAGCTGTTAGTGAGAGAAGAGAGAGAGAAAGAGAAGCTGTGAGTGAGAGAGTGAGAGAGAAGAGCTGTGAGAGAGAGAGAGAGAGAGAAAGATAAGCTGAGAGTGAGAGAGAGAGAAAGAGAAGCTATGAGTGAGAGAGAGAGAAAGAAAGAGAAGCTGTGAGTGAGACTGAGAGAGAGAAAGAGAAGCTGTGAGTGAGAGAGAGGGGGGAGAAAGAGAAGCTGTGTGTGAGAGAGAGACAAAGAGAAGCTGTGATTGAGAGAGAGAGAAAGATAATCTGTGAGGTAGAGTGAGAGAGAGAGAAAGAGAAGTTGTGAGTGAGAGAGAGAGAAGCTCTGTGTGTGAGAGAGAAAGAGAAGCTGTGAGTGAGAGAGATAGAGAGAGAAAGAGAAGCTGTGAGTGAGAGAGAGAGAAAGAAGCTTTGAGTGAGGGAAAGAGAGAAATAGAAGCTGTGAGAGAGAGAGAGAGAGAAAGAAAAGTTGTGAGTGAGAGAGAGAGAGAGAAATAGAAGCTGTGAGAGAGAGAGAGAATGAGAAGCTGTGAGTGAGAGAGAGAGAAGCTGTGTGAGAGAGAGATAGAGAAGCTGTGAGAGAGAGATAGAGAGAGAAAGAGAATCTGTGAGTGAGAGAGAGAGAGAAAGAAGCTTTGAGTGAGAGAAAGAGAGAAAGAGAAGCTGTGAGTGAGAGAGAGAGAAGCTGTGAGTGAGAGAGAGAAAGAGTAGCTGTTAGTGAGAGAAGAGAGAGAGAAAGAGCTGTGAGTGAGAGAGAGAGAAAGAGAAGCTGTGAGTGAGAGAGAGAGAAGCTGTGAGTGAGTGAGAGAGAGAGAAGCTGTGTGTGGGTGAGAGAGAGAAAGAGAAACTGTGAGAGAGAGAGAGAAAGAGAAGCTGTGAGTGAGAGAGTGAGAGAAAGAGAAGTTGTGAGTGAGAGAGAGAGAAAGGGAAGCTGTTAGTGAAAGAGAAGGTGAGAAAGAAGCTTTGAGTGAGAGAGAGAGAAAGAGAAGCTGTGAGTGAGGGAGAGAGAGAAAGAGAAGCTGTGAGTGAGAGAGAGAGAAAGAAAGAGAAGCTGTGAGTGAGAGAGAGAGAGAGAGAAGCTGTGAGTGAGAAAGAGAGAGAGAAGAGAAGCTGTGAGTGAGAGAGAGAGAAAGAAAAGCTGAGAGTGAGAGAGAGAGAAGTTGTGAGTGAGACAGAGAGAGAAGCTGTGTATGTGTGTGAGAGAGAGAAAGAGAAGCTGTGAGTGAGAGAGAGAGAAAGAGAAGTTGTGAGTGAGAGAGAGAGAAATAGAAGCTGTATGAGAGAGAGAGAGAATGAGAAGCTGTGAGTGAGAGAGAGAGAAGCTGTGTGTGAGAGAGAAAGAGAAGCTGTGAGTGAGAGAGATAGAGAGAGAAGGAGAAGCTGTGAGTGAGAGAGAGAGAGAGAAGCTGTGTATTTGAGAGAGAGAGAAGATGTGATTGTGAGAGAGAAAGAGAAGCTGTGAATGAGAGACAGAGAGAGAAGTTGTGAGTGAGAGAGAGAAATAGAAGCTGTGAGTGAGAGAGAGAGGTGGAGAAAGAGAAGCTGTGTGTGTGAGAGAGAGAAAGAGAAGCTGTGAGTGAGAGAGAGAGAAAGATAATCTGTGAGTGAGAGTGAGAGAGAGAGAATGAGGTTGTGAGTGAGAGAGAGAGAAAGATAATCTGTGAGTGAGAGTGAGAGAGAGAGAATGAGAAGCTGTGAGTGAGAGATAGATGAGCTGTGTGTGTGAGAGAGAGATAGAGAAGCTGTGAGTAAGAGAGATAGAGAGAGAAAGAGAAGCTGTGAGTGAGAGAGAGAGAAGTTGTGAGTGAGAGAGAGAGAAGCTGTGTGTGTGCGTGAGAGAGAGAAAGAGAAGCTGTGAGTGAGACAGAGAGAAAGAAAGAGAAGCTGTGAGTGAGAGATAGAGAGAAAGAAAGAGAAGCTGTGAGTGAGAGAGAGAGAGAGAAGCTGTGAGTGAGAGAGAGAGAGAAGCTGTGAGTGAGGGAGAGATAGATAGAGATGCTGTGAGTGAATGGGAGAGAGAGAGAAAGAGAAGCTGTGAGTGAGAGAGAGAGAGAGAAGCTGTGAGTGTGTGTGTGAGAGAGAAGCTGTGAGTGAGAAAGAGAGAGAGAAAGAGAAGCTGTGAGTGAGAGAGAGAGAAAGAGAAGCTGTGAGTGAGTGAGAGAGACAGAAACAGAAGCTGTGAGTGTGAAAGAGAGAGAGAGAACCTGTGAGTGAGAGAGAGAGAAGCTGTGAGTGAGAGAGAGAGAAAGAGTAGCTGTTAGTGAGAGAAGAGAGAGAGAAAGAGAAGCTGTGAGTGAGAGAGTGAGAGAGAGGAGCTGTGAGCGAGAGAGAGAGAGAGAAAGATAAGCTGAGAGTGAGAGAGAGAGAACGAGAAGCTATGAGTGAGAAAGAGAGAGAAAGAAAGAGAAGCTGTGAGTGAGACTGAGAGAGAGAAAGAGAAGCTGTGAGTGAGAGAGAGGGGGGAGAAAAAGAAGCTGTGTGTGAGAGAGAGACAAAGAGAAGCTGTGATTGAGAGAGAGAGAAAGATAATCTGTGAGGTAGAGTGAGAGAGAGAGAAAGAGAAGTTGTGAGTGAGAGAGAGAGAAGCTCTGTGTGTGAGAGAGAAAGAGAAGCTGTGAGTGAGAGAGATAGAGAGAGAAAGAGAAGCTGTGAGTGAGAGAGAGAGAAAGAAGCTTTGAGTGAGGGAAAGAGAGAAATAGAAGCTGTGAGAGAGACAGAGAGAAAGAGAAGTTGTGAGTGAGAGAGAGAGAGAGAAATAGAAGCTGTGTGAGAGAGAGAGAGAATGAGAAGCTGTGAGTGAGAGAGAGAGAAGCTGTGTGTGAGAGAGAAAGAGAAGCTGTGAGTGAGAGAGATAGAGAGAGAAAGAGAAGCTGTGAGTGAGAGAGAGAGAAAGAGAAGCTGTGAGTGAGAGAGAGAGAAAGATAATCTGTGAGTGAGAGTGAGAGAGAGAGAATGAGAAGTTGTGAGTGAGAGAGAGAGAAAGATAATCTGTGAGTGAGAGTGAGAGAGAGAGAATGAGAAGCTGTGAGTGAGAGATAGATGAGCTGTGTGTGTGAGAGAGAAAGAGAAGCTGTGAGTGAGAGAGATAGAGAGAGAAAGAGAAGCTGTGAGTGAGAGAGAGAGAGAAGTTGTGAGTGAGAGAGAGAGAAGCTGTGTGTGTGCGTGAGAGAGAGAAAGAGAAGCTGTGAGTGAGACAGAGAGAGAAAGAAAGAGAAGCTGTGAGTGAGAGATAGAGAGAAAGAAAGTGAAGCTGTGAGTGAGAGAGAGAGAGAGAAGCTGTGAGTGAGAGAGAGAGAGAAGCTGTGAGTGAGGGAGAGATAGATAGAGATGCTGTGAGTTGAATGGGAGAGAGAGAGAAAGAGAAGCTGTGAGTGAGAGAGAGAGAGAGAAGCTGTGAGTGTGTGTGAGAGAGAGAAGCTGTGAGTGAGAAAGAGAGAGAGAAAGAGAAGCTGTGAGTGAGAGAGAGAGAAAGAGAAGCTGTGAGTGAGTGAGAGAGACAGAAACAGAAGCTGTGAGTGTGAAAGAGAGAGAGAGAAGCTGTGAGTGAGAGAGAGAGAAGCTGTGAGTGAGAGAGAGAGAAAGAGTAGCTGTTAGTGAGAGAAGAGAGAGAGAAAGAGAAGCTGTGAGTGAGAGAGTGAGAGAGAAGAGCTGTGAGAGAGAGAGAGAGAGAGAAAGATAAGCTGAGAGTGAGAGAGAGAGAAAGAGAAGCTATGAGTGAGAGAGAGAGAAAGAAAGAGAAGCTGTGAGTGAGACTGAGAGAGAGAAAGAGAAGCTGTGAGTGAGAGAGAGGGGGGAGAAAGAGAAGCTGTGTGTGAGAGAGAGACAAAGAGAAGCTGTGATTGAGAGAGAGAGAAAGATAATCTGTGAGGTAGAGTGAGAGAGAGAGAAAGAGAAGTTGTGAGTGAGAGAGAGAGAAGCTCTGTGTGTGAGAGAGAAAGAGAAGCTGTGAGTGAGAGAGATAGAGAGAGAAAGAGAAGCTGTGAGTGAGAGAGAGAGAAAGAAGCTTTGAGTGAGGGAAAGAGAGAAATAGAAGCTGTGAGAGAGAGAGAGAGAAAGAGAAGTTGTGAGTGAGAGAGAGAGAGAGAAATAGAAGCTGTGAGAGAGAGAGAGAAAATGAGAAGCTGTGAGTGAGAGAGAGAGAAGCTGTGTGAGAGAGAGATAGAGAAGCTGTGAGAGAGAGATAGAGAGAGAAAGAGAATCTGTGAGTGAGAGAGAGAGAGAAAGAAGCTTTGAGTGAGAGAAAGAGAGAAAGAGAAGCTGTGAGTGAGAGAGAGAGAAGCTGTGAGTGAGAGAGAGAGAAAGAGTAGCTGTTAGTGAGAGAAGAGAGAGAGAAAGAGCTGTGAGTGAGAGAGAGAGAAAGAGAAGCTGTGAGTGAGAGAGAGAGAAGCTGTGAGTGAGTGAGAGAGAAAGATAATCTGTGAGTGAGAGTGAGAGAGAGAGAATGAGAAGTTGTGAGTGAGAGAGAGAGAAAGAGAATGTGTGAGTGAGAGAGAGAGAGAATGAGAAGCTGTGAGTGAGAGAGAGGAGCTATGTGTGTGAGAGAGAAAGAGAAGCTGTGAGTGAGAGAGATAGATAGAGAGAGAAAGAGAAGCTGTGAGTGAGAGAGAGAGAGTAAGAAACTGTGAGTGAGTGAGAGAGAAAGAGAAGCTGAGAGTGAGAGAGAGAGAGAAGTTGTGAGTGTGAGAGAGAGAAGCTGTGTGTGTGCGTGAGAGAGAGAAAGAGAAGCTGTGAGTGAGAGAGAGAGAGAGAGAAAGAAAGAGAAGCTGTGAGTGAGAGAGAGAGAGAAAGAAAGAGAAGCTGTGAGTGAGAGAGAGAGAGAGAAGCTGTGAGTGAGAGAGAGAGAAGCTGTGAGTGAGGGAGAGATAGATAGACATGCTGTGAGTGGAAGTTACAGAGAGAGAAAGAGAAGCTGTGAGTGAGAGAGAGAGAGAGAAAGAGAAGCTGTGAGTGTGTGTGAGAGAGAGAAGCTGTGAGTGAGAAAGAGAGAGAGAAAGAGAAGCTGTGAGTGAGAGAGAGAGAAAGAGAGTCTGTGAGTGAGAGAGACAGAAAGAGAAGCTGTGAGTGTGAAAGAGAGAGAGAGAAGCTGTGTGTGAGAGAGAGAGGAGCTGTGCGTGAGAGAGAGAGAAAGAGTAGCTGTTAGTGAAAGAAGAGATAGAGAAAGAGAAGCTGTGAGTGAGAGAGTGAGAGAGAGGAGCTGTGAGCGAGAGGGAGAGAGAGAAAGATAAGCTGTGTGTGCGAGAGAGAGAAAGAGAAGCTATGAGTGAGAAGGAGAGAAAGAAAGAGAAGCTGTGTGTGAGACTGAGAGAGAGAAAGAGAAGCTGTGAGTGAGAGAGAGGGGGGAGAAAGAGAAGCTGTGTGTGTGTGTGAGAGAGAGAAAGAGAAACTGTGAGTGAGAGAAAGAGAGAAAGGAGAAACTGTGAGTGAGAGAGAGAGAAAGAGCTGTGAGTTAGAGAGAGAGAGAAGCCATGAGTGAGAGAGAGAGAAGCTGTGAGTGAGTGAGAGAGAGAAGCTGTGTGTGTGTGTGTGAGAGAGAGAAAGAGAAACTGTGAGTGAGAGAAAGAGAGAAAGGAGAAGCTGTGAGTGAGAGAGAGAGAAAGAGAAGCTGTGAGTGAGAGAGAGAGAAGCTGAGAGTGAGGGAGAGAGAGAAACAGAAGCTGTGAGTGAGAGAGAGAGAATGTGAGTGAGAGAGAGAGAAATAGAAGCTGTGAGTGAGAGTGAGAGAGAGAGTGAAAGAGAAGCTGTGAGTGAGAGAGAGATAGAGAGAGAAAGAGAAGCTGTGAGTGAGAGAGAGAGAGAAAGAAGCTTTGTGTGAGAGAAAGAGAGAAAGAGAAGCTGTGAGTGAGTGAGAGAGAAAGAGCTGTGAGTGAGAGAGAGAGAGAAAGAGGTGAGTGAGAGAGAGAGAGAAGCTCTGTGTGAGGGAGAGAGAGAAAGAGAAGCTGTGAGTGAGAGAGAGAAAGAGAAGCTGTGAGTGAGAGAGAGTGAATGTGAGTGAGAGAGAGAGAAATAGAAGTTGTGAGTGAGAGTGAGAGAGAGAGCGAAAGAGAGGCTGTGAGTGAGAGAGAGAGAGAGAGAAAGAGAAGCTGTGAGTGAGAGGGAGAGAGAAAGAAGCTTTGAGTGAGAGAAAGAGAGAAAGAGAAGCTGTGAGTGAGAGAGAGAGAAGCTGAGAGTGAGGGAGAGAGAGAAAGAGAAGCTGTGAGTGAGAGGGATAGAGAGAGAAAGAGAAGCTGAGTAAGAGAGAGAGAGAGAAAGAGAAGCTGTGAGTGAGAGGGATAGAGCGAGAAAGAGAAGCTGAGTGAGAGAGAGAGAGAAAGAGAAGCTGCGAGTGAGTGAGAGAGAGAGAGAGAGAGAAGCTGTGAGTGAGAGAGTGAGAGAGAAAGAGAAACTTTGTGAGAGAGAGAAAGCGAAGCTGTGAGTGAGAGAGAGAGAAGCTGTGATTGAGAGAAGAGAGAGAGAAAGAGACGGTGTGTGTGTGTGTGAGAGAGAAGCTGTGTGTGTGAGAGAAGCTGTGAGTGAGAGGGACAGAAAGAAAACCTGTGAGTGAGAGAGAAGGTGAGAAAGAAGCTTTGAGTGAGAGAGAGAAAAAGAGAAACAGAAGCTGTGAGTGAGGGAGAGAGAGAAAGAGAAGCTATGAGTGAGAGAGAGAGAAAGAAAGAGAAGCTGTGAGTGAGAGAGAGGGAGAGAAAGAGAAGCTGTGAGTGAGAGAGAGAGAAGCTGTGAGTGAGTGAGAGAGAGAAGCTGTGTGTGTGTGTGAGAGAGAAACAGAAACTGTGAGTGAGAGAAAGAGAGAAAGAGAAGCTGTGAGTGAGAGAGAGAGAGAGAAAGAGAAGCTGTGAGTGAGAGAGAGAGAAGCTGAGAGTGAGGGAGAGAGAGGAAGAGAAGCTGTGAGTGAGAGGGATAGAGAGAGAAAGAGAAGCTGTGAGTGAGAGATAGAGAAAAAGAAGCTGTGTCAGAGAGAGAGAGAAAGAGAAGCTGTGAGTGAGAGAGAGAGAAAGAGAAGCTGTGAGTGAGAGAGAGAGAAAGTGAAGCTGTGAGTGAGAGAGAGAAAAAGCAAAGCTGTGAGTGAGAGAGAGAGAGAGAGAAAGAGAAGATGTGACTGAGTGAGAGAAAGAGAAGCTGTGTGTGTGAGACAGAGAGAAGCTGTGAGTGAGAGAGAGAGAAAAAGAAGCTGTGTCAGAGAGAGGGAAAGAGAAGCTGTGAGTGAGAGAGAGAGAGAAAGAAGCTGTGAGTGTGAGAGAGAGAGAAAGAGAAGCTGTGAGTGAGAGAGAGAGAAAGGGAAGCTGTTAGTGAGAGAGAAGGTGAGAAAGAAGCTTTGAGTGAGAGAGAGAGAAAGAGAAGCTGTGAGTGAGTGAGAGAGAGAAAGAGAAGCTGTGAGTGAGAGAGAGAGAAAGAAAGAGAAGCTGTGAGTGAGAGAGAGAGAGAACGAGAAGCTGTGAGTGAGAGAGAGAGAGAGAAGAGAAGCTGTGAGTGAGAGAGAGAGAAAGAAAAGCTGAGAGTGAGAGAGAGAGAAGTTGTGAGTGAGACAGAGAGAGAAGCTGTGTATGTGTGTGAGAGAGAGAAAGAGAAGCTGTGAGTGAGAGAGAGAGAAAGAGAAGTTGTGAGTGTGAGAGAGAGAAATAGAAGCTGTATGAGAGAGAGAGAATGAGAAGCTGTGAGTGAGAGAGAGAGAAGCTGTGTGTGAGAGAGAAAGAGAAGCTGTGAGTGAGAGAGATAGAGAGAGAAAGAGAAGCTGTGAGTGAGAGAGAGAGAGAGAAGCTGTGTATTTGAGAGAGAGAGAAGAAGTGATTGTGAGAGAGAAAGAGAACCTGTGAATGAGAGACAGAGAGATAAGTTGTGAGTGAGAGAGAGAAATAGAAGCTGTGAGTGAGAGAGAGAGGTGGAGAAAGAGAAGCTGTGTGTGAGAGAGAGAGAAAGATAATCTGTGAGTGAGAGTGAGAGAGAGAGAATGAGAAGCTGTGAGTGAGAGAGAGAGAAAGATAATCTGTGAGTGAGAGTGAGAGAGAGAGAATGAGAAGTTGTGAGTGAGAGAGAGAGAAAGAGAATGTGTGAGTGAGAGAGAGAGAGAATGAGAAGCTGTGAGTGAGAGAGAGGAGCTATGTGTGTGAGAGAGAAAGAGAAGCTGTGAGTGAGAGAGTTAGATAGAGAGAGAAAGAGAAGCTGTGAGTGAGAGAGAGAGAGTAAGAAACTGTGAGTGAGAGAGAGAGAAAGAGAAGCTGAGAGTGAGAGAGAGAGAGAAGTTGTGAGTGTGAGAGAGAGAAGCTGTGTGTGTGCGTGAGAGAGAGAAAGAGAAGCTGTGAGTGAGAGAGAGAGAGAGAAAGAAAGAGAAGCTGTGAGTGAGAGAGAGAGAGAAAGAAAGAGAAGCTGTGAGTGAGAGAGAGAGAGAGAAGCTGTGAGTGAGAGAGAGAGAAGCTGTGAGTGAGGGAGAGATAGATAGACATGCTGTGAGTGGAAGTTACAGAGAGAGAAAGAGAAGCTGTGAGTGAGAGAGAGAGAGAGAAAGAGAAGCTGTGAGTGTGTGTGAGAGAGAGAAGCTGTGAGTGAGAAAGAGAGAGAGAAAGAGAAGCTGTGAGTGTGAGAGAGAGAAAGAGAGTCTGTGAGTGAGAGAGACAGAAAGAGAAGCTGTGAGTGTGAAAGAGAGAGAGAGAAGCTGTGTGTGTGAGAGAGAGGAGCTGTACGTGAGAGAGAGAGAAAGAGTAGCTGTTAGTGAAAGAAGAGATAGAGAAAGAGAAGCTGTGAGTGAGAGAGTGAGAGAGAGGAGATGTGAGCGAGAGGGAGAGAGAGAAAGATAAGCTGTGTGTGCGAGAGAGAGAAAGAGAAGCTATGAGTGAGAAGGAGAGAAAGAAAGAGAAGCTGTGTGTGAGACTGAGAGAGAGAAAGAGAAGCTGTGAGTGAGAGAGAGGGGGGAGAAAGAGAAGCTGTGTGTGTGTGTGAGAGAGAGAAAGAGAAACTGTGAGTGAGAGAAAGAGAGAAAGGAGAAACTGTGAGAGAGAGAGAGAGAAAGAGCTGTGAGTTAGAGAGAGAGAGAAGCCATGAGTGAGAGAGAGAGAAGCTGTGAGTGAGTGAGAGAGAGAAGCTGTGTGTGTGTGTGTGAGAGAGAAAGAGAAACTGTGAGTGAGAGAAAGAGAGAAAGGAGAAGCTGTGAGTGAGAGAGAGAGAAAGAGAAGCTGTGAGTGAGAGAGAGAGAAGCTGAGAGTGAGGGAGAGAGAGAAACAGAAGCTGTGAGTGAGAGAGAGAGAATGTGAGTGAGAGAGAGAGAAATAGAAGCTGTGAGTGAGAGTGAGAGAGAGAGTGAAAGAGAAGCTGTGAGTGAGAGAGAGATAGAGAGAGAAAGAGAAGCTGTGAGTGAGAGAGAGAGAGAAAGAAGCTTTGTGTGAGAGAAAGAGAGAAAGAGAAGCTGTGAGTGAGTGAGAGAGAAAGAGCTGTGAGTGAGAGAGAGAGAGAGAAAGAGGTGAGTGAGAGAGAGAGAGAAGCTCTGTGTGAGGGAGAGAGAGAAAGAGAAGCTGTGAGTGTGTGTGAGAGAGAGAAGCTGTGAGTGAGAAAGAGAGAGAGAAAGAGAAGCTGTGAGTGAGAGAGAGAGAAAGAGAAGTTGTGAGTGAGAGAGAGAGAGAAATAGAAGCTGTGAGAGAGAGAGAGAGAATGAGAAGCTGTGAGTGAGAGAGAGAGAAGCTGTGTGAGAGAGAGATAGAGAAGCTGTGAGAGAGAGATAGAGAGAGAAAGAGAACCTGTGAGTGAGAGAGAGAGAGAAAGAAGCTTTGCGTGAGAGAAAGAGAGAGAGAAGCTGTGAGTGAGAGAGAGAAAGAGCTGTGAGTGAGAGAGAGAGAGAAAGAGAAGCTGTGAGTGAGAGAGAGAGAAGCTGTGAGTGAGTGAGAGAGAGAGAAGCTGTGTGTGGGTGAGAGAGAGAAAGAGAAACTGTGAGAGAGATAGAGAAAGAGAAGCTGTGAGTGAGAGAGAGAGAGAAAGAGAAGTTGTGAGTGAGAGAGAGAGAGAAGCTGTGTGTGAGGGAGAGAGAGAAAGAGAAGCTGTGAGTGAGAGGGATAGAGAGAGAAAGAGAGAGAGAGAGAAAGAGAAGCTGTGAGTGTGTGAGAGAGAGAAGCTGTGAGTGAGAGAGAGAGAGAGAGAAGAGAAGCTGTGAGTGAGAGAGAGAGAAAGAGAAGCTGAGTGACATAGAGAGATAATGAGAAGCTGTGTGAGAGAGAGAGAAATAGAAGCTGTGTGTATGTCAGAGAGAGAAAAAGTAAAGCTGCGAGTGAGAGGGAGGGAGAAAGACAAGCTGTGAGTGAGAGAAGAGAGAGAGAGAAGCTGTGAGTGAGTGATAGAGAGAAGCTGTGTGTGAGCGAGAGAGAAGCTGTGACTGAGAGAGAGAGAAAGAGAAGCTGTGAGTGAGAGAGAGAGAGAAATAGAAGCTGTGAGTGAGAGTGAGAGTGAAAGAGAAGCTGTGAGTGAGAGAGGGAGAAAGAGAAGATGTAAGTGAGAGAGAGAGTGAGAGAGAGAATCTGTGAGTGAGTGAGAGAGAGAGAAGGAGAAGCTGTGAGTGAGTGAGAGAGAGAAAAAGAGAAGCTGTGAATGAGTGAGAGAGAGAGAGAAAGAGAAGCTGTGAGTGAGAAAGAGAGAAAGAGATGCTGTGAGAGAGAGAGAGAGAAAGAGGAGCTGTGAGTGAGAGAGAGAGGGAGAGAGAAAGAGAAGCTGTTAGTGAGAGAAAGAAAGAAAGAGAAGCTGTGAGTGAGTGAGAGAGAGAGAGAAGCTGTGTGTGTGTGTGTGAGAGAGGGAAGCTGTGATTGAGAGAGAGAGTAAGAGAAGCTGTGAGTGAGAGAGAGAGAGAAGCTGTGAGTGAGAAAGAGAGAGAGAAGCTGTGAGTGAGAGAGAGAGAAAGAGAAGCTGTGAGTGAGAGTGACAGAGAGAGAGAAAGAAGCTGTGAGTGAGAGAGAGAGAAAGAGAAGCTGTGAGTGAGAGAGAGAGAAAGCAAAGCTGTGAGTGAGAGAGAGAGAAAGAGAAGATGTGACTGAGTGAGAGAAAGAGAAGCTGTGTGTGTGAGACAGAGAGAAGCTGTGAGTGAGAATGAGAGAAAAAGAAGCTGTGTCAGAGAGAGAGAAAGAGAAACTGTGAGTGAGAGAGAGAGAGAAAGAGAAGCTGTGAGTGAGAGAGAGAGAGAAAGAGAAGCTGTTAGTGAGAGAGAGGGAAACAGAAGCTGTGAGTGAAAGAGAGAGAGAGAAGCTGTGTATTTGAGAGAGAGAGAAGATGTGATTGAGAGAGAGAAAGAGAAGCTGTGAATGAGAGACAGAGAGAGAAGTTGTGAGTGAGAGAGAGAAATAGAAGCTGAGAGTGAGAGAGAGAGGTGGAGAAAGAGAAGCTGTGTGTGTGTGAGAGAGAAAGAGAAGCTGTGAGTGTGAGAGAGAGAAAGATAATCTGTGAGTGAGAGTGAGAGAGAGAGAATGAGAAGTTGTGAGTGAGAGAGAGAGAAAGAGAATGTGTGAGTGAGAGAGAGAGAGAATGAGAAGCTGTGAGTGAGAGAGAGAGGAGCTGTGTGTGTGAGAGAGAAAGAGAAGCTGTGAGTGACAGAGATAGATAGAGAGAGAAAGAGAAGCTGTGTGAGAGAGAGAGATTAAGAAACTGTGAGTGAGAGAGAGAGAAGTTGTGAGTGTGAGAGAGAGAAGCTGTGTGTGTGCGTGAGAGAGAGAAAGAGAAGCTGTGAGTGAGAGAGAGAGAGAAAGAAAGAGAAGCTGTGAGTGAGAGAGAGAGAGAAAGAAAGAGAAGCTGTGCGTGAGAGAGAGAGAGAAGCTGTGAGTGAGAGAGAGAGAGAAGCTGTGAGTGAGGGAGAGATAGATAGAGATGCTCTGAGTGAAAGGGACAGAGAGAGAAAGAGAAGCTGTGAGTGAGAGAGAGAGAGAGAGAAAGAGAAGCTGTGTGTGTGAGAGAGAGAAGCTGTGAGTGAGAAAGAGAGAAAGAGAGTCTGAGAGTGAGAGAGAGAGAAAGAGAAGCTGTGAGTGTGAAAGAGAGAGAGAAGCTGTGAGTGAGAGAGAGGAGCTGTGAGTGAGAGAGAGAGAAAGAGTAGCTGTTAGTGAGAGAAGAGATAGAGAAAGAGAAGCTGTGAGTGAGAGAGTGAGAGAGAGGAGCTGTGAGCGAGAGGGAGAGAGAGAAAGATAAGCTGTGAGTGAGAGAGAGAGAAAGAGAAGCTATGAGTGAGAAGGAGAGAAAGAAAGAGAAGCTGTGAGTGAGACTGAGAGAGAGAAAGAGAAGCTGTGAGTGAGAGAGAGGGGGAGAAAGAGAAGCTGTGTGTGTGAGAGAGAAAGAGAAGCTGTGATTGAGAGAGAGAGAAAGATAATCTGTGAGGGAGAGTGAGAGAGAGAGAAAGAGAAGTTGTGAGTGAGAGAGAGAGAAGCTCTGTGTGTGAGAAAGAGAAGCTGTGAGTGAGAGAGAGAGAAAGAGAAGCTGTGAGTGAGAGAGAGAGGAAGAAGCTTTGAGTGAGAGAAAGAGAAAGAGAAGCTGTGTGAGAGAGAGAGAAAGAGCTGTGAGTGAGAGAGAGAGAGAAAGCTGAGAGTGAGAGAGAGAGAGAAGTTGTGAGTGAGACAGAGAGAAGCTCTGTGTGTGCGTGAG
The DNA here is from genome assembly GCA_035047345.1 of Bradypodion ventrale. Taxonomy (NCBI): domain Eukaryota; kingdom Metazoa; phylum Chordata; class Lepidosauria; order Squamata; family Chamaeleonidae; genus Bradypodion; species Bradypodion ventrale. The sequence continues at coordinate 5,409,173 of JAWDJE010000018.1, read as the reverse complement.
AGAGAGAAAGAGAAGCTGTGAGTGAGAGAGAGAGAAAGAGAAGTTGTGAGTGAGAGAGAGAGAAATAGAAGCTGTGTGTGAGAGAGAGAGAATTAGAAGCTGTGAGTGAGAGAGAGAGAAGCTGTGTGTTAGAGAGAAAGAGAAGTTGTGAGTGAGAGAAAGAGAGAAAGAAGCTTTGAGTGAGAAAAAGAGAGAAAGAGAAGCTGTGAGTGAGAGAGAGAGAAAGAGCTGTGAGTGAGAGAGAGAGAAAGAGAAGCTGTGAGTGAGAGAGAGAGAAGCTGTGAGTGAGAGAGAGAGAGAAGCTTTGTGTGTTTGTGTGTGAGAGAGAAGCTGTGAGAGAGAGAAAGAGAAAGAGAAGCTGTGAGTGAGAGAGAGAGAGAAAGAGAAGCTGTGAGTGAGAGAGAGAGAGAAGCTGTGTGTGAGGGAGAGAGAGAAAGAGAAGCTGTGAGTGAGAGGGAAAGAGAGAGAAAGAGAAGCTGAGTGAGAGAGAGAGAGAGAAAGAGAAGCTGTGAGTGTGTGAGAGAGAGAAGCTGTGAGTGAGTGAGAGAGAGAAAAAGAGAAGCTGTGAGTGAGAGAGAGAGAAAGAGAAGCTGTGAGTGAGAGTGAGAGAGAGAGCGAAAGAGAAGCTGTGTGTGTGTGAGAGAGAAAGAGAAGCTGTGAGTGAGAGTGAGAGAGAGAGAGAAAGAAGCTGTGAGTGAGAGAGAGAGAAAGAGAAGCTGTGAGTGAGAGAGAGATAGAGAGAGAAAGAGAAGTTGTTAGTGAGCGAAAGAGGGAAAGAGAAGCTGTGATTGAGATAGAGAGAGAGGGAAGCTGTGATTGAGTGAGAGAGATAAAGAGAAGCTGTGAGTGAGATAGAGAGAGAGAGAAGCTGTGAGTGAGAAAGAGAGAGAGAAGCTGTGAGTGAGAGTGAGAGAGAGAGCGAAAGAGATGCTGTGAGTGAGAGAGAGAGAAAGAGAAGCTGTGAGTGAGAGTGAGTGAGAGAGAGAAAGAAGCTGAGTGAGAGAGAGAGAAAGAGAAGCTGTGAGTGAGAGAGAGAGAGAAAGCAAAGCTGTGAGTGAGAGAGAGAGAGAGAGAAAGAGAAGATGTGACTGAGTGAGAGAAAGAGAAGCTGTGTGTGTGAGACAGAGAAGCTGTGAGTGAGAGAGAGAGAAAAAGAAGCTGTGTCAGAGAGAGAGAGAAAGAAGCTGTGAGTGAGAGAGAGAGAGAAAGAAGCTGTGAGTGAGAGAGAGAGAGAAAGAGAAGCTGTGAGTGTGAGAGAGAGAAAGGGAAGCTGTGAGTGAGAGAGAAGGTGAGAAAGAAGCTTTGAGTGAGAGAGAGAGAGAAAGAGAAGCTGTGAGTGAGAGAGAGAGAGAAAGAGAAGCTGTGAGTGAGAGAGAGAGAGAAAGAAAGAGAAGCTGTGAGTGAGAGAGAAAGGGATAGAAGAGAAGCTGTGAGTGAGAGAGAGAGAGAAAGAGAAGCTGAGTGACAGAGAGAGATAATGAGAAGCTGTGAGAGAGAGAGAGAGAAAGAGTAGCTGTGTGTATGTGAGAGAGAAAAAGTAAAGCTGCGAGTGAGAGGGAGGGAGAAAGACAAGCTGTGAGTGAGAGAATAGAGAGAGAGAGAAGCTGTGAGTGAGTGAGAGAGAGAAACTGTGTGTGAGAGAGAGAGAGAGAAAGAGAAGCTGTGAGTGAGAAAGAGAGAAAGAGATGAGGTGAGTGAGAGAGAGAGAGAAGCTGTGAGTGAGAGTGAGAGAGAGAGCGAAAGAGAAGCTGTGTGTGTGTGTGTGAGAGAAAGAGAAGCTGTGAGTGAGAGTGAGAGAGAGAGAGAAAGAAGCTGTGAGTGAGAGAGAGAGAAAGAGAAGCTGTGAGTGAGAGAGAGATAGAGAGAGAAAGAGAAGTTGTTAGTGAGCGAAAGAGGGAAAGAGAAGCTGTGATTGAGATAGAGAGAGAGGGAAGCTGTGATTGAGAGAGAGAGATAAAGAGAAGCTGTGAGTGAGATAGAGAGAGAGAGAAGCTGTGAGTGAGAAAGAGAGAGAGAAGCTGTGAGTGAGAGTGAGAGAGAGAGCGAAAGAGATGCTGTGAGTGAGAGAGAGAGAAAGAGAAGCTGTGAGTGAGAGTGAGTGAGAGAGAGAAAGAAGCTGTGAGTGAGAGAGAGAGAAAGAGAAGCTGTGAGTGAGAGAGAGAGAAAGCAAAGCTGTGAGTGAGAGAGAGAGAGAGAGAAAGAGAAGATGTGACTGAGTGAGAGAAAGAGAAGCTGTGTGTGTGAGACAGAGAAGCTGTGAGTGAGAGAGAGAGAAAAAGAAGCTGTGTCAGAGAGAGAGAGAAAGAGAAGCTGTGAGTGAGAGAGAGAGAGAAAGAAGCTGTGAGTGAGTGAGAGAGAGAAAGAGTAGCTGTGAGTGAGAGAGAGAGAAAGGGAAGCTGTGAGTGAGAGAGAAGGTGAGAAAGAAGCTTTGAGTGAGAGAGAGAGAGAAAGAGAAGCTGTGAGTGAGAGAGAGAGAGAAAGAGAAGCTGTGAGTGAGAGAGAGAGAGAAAGAAAGAGAAGCTGTGAGTGAGAGAGAAAGAGAAGCTGTGAGTGAGAGAGAGAGAGAGAGAAGAGAAGCTGTGAGTGAGAGAGAGAGAAAGAGAAGCTGAGTGACAGAGAGAGATAATGAGAAGCTGTGAGAGAGAGAGAGAGAAAGAGTAGCTGTGTGTATGTGAGAGAGAGAAAAAGTAAAGCTGCGAGTGAGAGGGAGGGAGAAAGACAAGCTGTGAGTGAGAGAATAGAGAGAGAGAGAGAAGCTGTGAGAGAGTGAGAGAGAGAAGCTGTGTGTGTGAGAGAGAAATAGAAGCTGTGAGTGAGAGAGAGAAGAGAAGCTGTGAGTGAGTGAGTGAGAGAAAAAGAAGCTGTGAGTGACAGAGAGAGTGAAAGTGAAGCTGTGAGAGAGAGAAGCTGTGAGTGAGAGTGAGAGTGAGAGAGAAAGAGAAGCTGTGAGTGAGAGAGGGAGAAAGAGAAGCTGTAAGTGAGAGAGAGAGTGAGAGAGAGAGAAGCTGTGAGTGAGTGAGAGAGAGAGAAAGAGAAGCTGTGAGTGAGTGAGAGAGAGAGAGAGAAGCTGTGAGTGAGAGAGAGAGTGAAAGAGAAGCTGTTAGTGAGAGAGAGGGAAAGAGAAGCTGTGAGTGAGTGAGAGAGAGAGAAAGAGAAGCTGTGAGTGAGTGAGTGAGAGAGAGAGAAGCTGTGAGTGAGAGAGAGAGAGAAAGAGAAGCTGTTAGTGAGAGAGAGGGAAAGAGAAGCTGTGAGTGAGTGAGAGAGAGAGAAAGAGAAGCTGTGAGTGAGAAAGAGAGAAAGAGATGAGGTGAGTGAGAGAGAGAGAGAAGCTGTGAGTGAGAGTGAGAGAGAGAGCGAAAGAGAAGCTGTGTGTGTGTGAGAGAGAAAGAGAAGCTGTGAGTGAGTGAGAGAGAGAGAAAGAGAAGCTGTGAGTGAGTGAGTGAGAGAGAGAGAAGCTGTGAGTGAGAGAGAGAGAGAAAGAGAAGCTGTTAGTGAGAGAGAGGGAAAGAGAAGCTGTGAGTGAGTGAGAGAGAGAGAAAGAGAAGCTGTGAGTGAGAAAGAGAGAAAGAGATGAGGTGAGTGAGAGAGAGAGAGAAGCTGTGAGTGAGAGTGAGAGAGAGAGCGAAAGAGAAGCTGTGTGTGTGAGAGAGAGAAAGAGAAGCTGTGAGTGAGAGTGAGAGAGAGAGAGAAAGAAGCTGTGAGTGTGAGAGAGAGAAAGAGAAGCTGTGTGAGTGAGTGAGAGAGAGAGAAGCTGTGAGTGAGAGAGAGAGAGAAAGAGAAGTTGTTAGTGAGAGAAAGAGGGAAAGAGAAGCTGTGAGTGAGATAGAGAGAGAGGGAAGCTGTGATTGATTGAGAGTGATAAAGAGAAGCTGTGAGTGAGATAGAGAGAGAGAAGCTGTGAGTGAGAAAGAGAGAGAGAAGTTGTGAGTGAGAGTGAGAGAGAGAGCGAAAGAGATGCTGTGAGTGAGAGAGAGAAAGAGAAGCTGTGAGTGAGAGTGAGTGAGAGAGAGAAAGAAGCTGTGAGTGAGAGAGAGAGAAAGTGAAGCTGTGAGTGAGAGAGAGAAAAAGCACAGCTGTGAGTGAGAGAGAGAGAGAAAGAGAAGATGTGACTGAGTGAGAGAAAGAGAAGCCGTGTGTGTGAGACAGAGAGAAGCTGTGAGTGAGAGAGAGAGAAAAAGAAGCTGTGTCAGAGAGAGAGAGAAAGAGAAGCTGTGAGTGAGAGAGAGAGAGAAAGAAGCTGTGAGTGAGAGAGAGAGAGAAAGAGAAGCTGTGAGTGAGAGAGAGAGAAAGGGAAGCTGTTAGTGAAAGAGAAGGTGAGAAAGAAGCTTTGAGTGAGAGAGAGAGAAAGAGAAGCTGTGAGTGAGGGAGAAAGAGAAAGAGAAGCTGTGAGTGAGAGAGAGAGAGAAAGAAAGAGAAGCTGTGAGTGAGAGAGAGAGAGAAAGAGAAGCTGTGAGTGAGAGAGAGAGAGAGAAGAGAAGCTGTGAGTGAGAGAGAGAGAAAGAGAAGCTGAGAGTGAGAGAGAGAGAAGTTGTGAGTGAGACAGAGAGAGAAGCTGTGTATGTGTGTGTGAGAGAGAAAGAGAAGCTGTGAGTGAGAGAGAGAGAAAGAGAAGTTGTGAGTGAGAGAGAGAGAGAAATAGAAGCTGTATGAGAGAGAGAGAGAATGAGAAGCTGTGAGTGAGAGAGAGAGAAGCTGTGTGTGAGAGAGAAAGAGAAGCTGTGAGTGAGAGAGATAGAGAGAGAAAGAGAAGCTGTGAGTGAGAGAGAGAGAGAGAAGTGTGTATTTGAGAGAGAGAGAAGATGTGATTGTGAGAGAGAAAGAGAAGCTGTGAATGAGAGACAGAGAGAGAAGTTGTGAGTGAGAGAGAGAAATAGAAGCTGTGAGTGAGAGAGAGAGGTGGAGAAAGAGAAGCTGTGTGTGTGTGAGAGAGAAAGAGAAGCTGTGAGTGAGAGAGAGAGAAAGATAATCTGTGAGTGAGAGTGAGAGAGAGAGAATGAGAAGTTGTGAGTGAGAGAGAGAAAGATAATCTGTGAGTGAGAGTGAGAGAGAGAGAATGAGAAGCTGTGAGTGAGAGATAGATGAGCTGTGTGTGTGAGAGAGAAAGAGAAGCTGTGAGTGAGAGAGATAGAGAGAGAAAGAGAAGCTGTGAGTGAGAGAGAGAGAAGTTGTGAGTGAGAGAGAGAGAAGCTGTGTGTGTGCGTGAGAGAGAGAAAGAGAAGCTGTGAGTGAGACAGAGAGAGAAAGAAAGAGAAGCTGTGAGTGAGAGATAGAGAGAAAGAAAGAGAAGCTGTGAGTGAGAGAGAGAGAGAGAAGCTGTGAGTGAGAGAGAGAGAGAAGCTGTGAGTGAGGGAGAGATAGATAGAGATGCTGTGAGTTGAATGGGAGAGAGAGAGAAAGAGAAGCTGTGAGTGAGAGAGAGAGAGAGAAGCTGTGAGTGTGTGAGAGAGAGAGAAGCTGTGAGTGAGAAAGAGAGAGAGAAAGAGAAGCTGTGAGTGAGAGAGAGAGAAAGAGAAGCTGTGAGTGAGTGAGAGAGACAGAAAACGAAGCTGTGAGTGTGAAAGAGAGAGAGAGAAGCTGTGAGTGAGAGAGAGAGAAGCTGTGAGTGAGAGAGAGAGAAAGAGTAGCTGTTAGTGAGAGAAGAGAGAGAGAAAGAGAAGCTGTGAGTGAGAGAGTGAGAGAGAAGAGCTGTGAGAGAGAGAGAGAGAGAGAAAGATAAGCTGAGAGTGAGAGAGAGAGAAAGAGAAGCTATGAGTGAGAGAGAGAGAAAGAAAGAGAAGCTGTGAGTGAGACTGAGAGAGAGAAAGAGAAGCTGTGAGTGAGAGAGAGGGGGGAGAAAGAGAAGCTGTGTGTGAGAGAGAGACAAAGAGAAGCTGTGATTGAGAGAGAGAGAAAGATAATCTGTGAGGTAGAGTGAGAGAGAGAGAAAGAGAAGTTGTGAGTGAGAGAGAGAGAAGCTCTGTGTGTGAGAGAGAAAGAGAAGCTGTGAGTGAGAGAGATAGAGAGAGAAAGAGAAGCTGTGAGTGAGAGAGAGAGAAAGAAGCTTTGAGTGAGGGAAAGAGAGAAATAGAAGCTGTGAGAGAGAGAGAGAGAAAGAAAAGTTGTGAGTGAGAGAGAGAGAGAGAAATAGAAGCTGTGAGAGAGAGAGAGAATGAGAAGCTGTGAGTGAGAGAGAGAGAAGCTGTGTGAGAGAGAGATAGCGAAGCTGTGAGAGAGAGATAGAGAGAGAAAGAGAATCTGTGAGTGAGAGAGAGAGAGAAAGAAGCTTTGAGTGAGAGAAAGAGAGAAAGAGAAGCTGTGAGTGAGAGAGAGAGAAGCTGTGAGTGAGAGAGAGAAAGAGTAGCTGTTAGTGAGAGAAGAGAGAGAGAAAGAGCTGTGAGTGAGAGAGAGAGAAAGAGAAGCTGTGAGTGAGAGAGAGAGAAGCTGTGAGTGAGTGAGAGAGAGAGAAGCTGTGTGTGGGTGAGAGAGAGAAAGAGAAACTGTGAGAGAGAGAGAGAAAGAGAAGCTGTGAGTGAGAGAGTGAGAGAAAGAGAAGTTGTGAGTGAGAGAGAGAGAAAGGGAAGCTGTTAGTGAAAGAGAAGGTGAGAAAGAAGCTTTGAGTGAGAGAGAGAGAAAGAGAAGCTGTGAGTGAGGGAGAGAGAGAAAGAGAAGCTGTGAGTGAGAGAGAGAGAAAGAAAGAGAAGCTGTGAGTGAGAGAGAGAGAGAGAGAAGCTGTGAGTGAGAAAGAGAGAGAGAAGAGAAGCTGTGAGTGAGAGAGAGAGAAAGAAAAGCTGAGAGTGAGAGAGAGAGAAGTTGTGAGTGAGACAGAGAGAGAAGCTGTGTATGTGTGTGTGAGAGAGAAAGAGAAGCTGTGAGTGAGAGAGAGAGAAAGAGAAGTTGTGAGTGAGAGAGAGAGAAATAGAAGCTGTATGAGAGAGAGAGAATGAGAAGCTGTGAGTGAGAGAGAGAGAAGCTGTGTGTGAGAGAGAAAGAGAAGCTGTGAGTGAGAGAGATAGAGAGAAGGAGAAGCTGTGAGTGAGAGAGAGAGAGAGAAGCTGTGTATTTGAGAGAGAGAGAAGATGTGATTGTGAGAGAGAAAGAGAAGCTGTGAATGAGAGACAGAGAGAGAAGTTGTGAGTGAGAGAGAGAAATAGAAGCTGTGAGTGAGAGAGAGAGGTGGAGAAAGAGAAGCTGTGTGTGTGTGAGAGAGAAAGAGAAGCTGTGAGTGAGAGAGAGAGAAAGATAATCTGTGAGTGAGAGTGAGAGAGAGAGAATGAGGTTGTGAGTGAGAGAGAGAGAAAGATAATCTGTGAGTGAGAGTGAGAGAGAGAGAATGAGAAGCTGTGAGTGAGAGATAGATGAGCTGTGTGTGTGAGAGAGAAAGAGAAGCTGTGAGTAAGAGAGATAGAGAGAGAAAGAGAAGCTGTGAGTGAGAGAGAGAGAAGTTGTGAGTGAGAGAGAGAGAAGCTGTGTGTGTGCGTGAGAGAGAGAAAGAGAAGCTGTGAGTGAGACAGAGAGAAAGAAAGAGAAGCTGTGAGTGAGAGATAGAGAGAAAGAAAGAGAAGCTGTGAGTGAGTGAGAGAGAGAGAAGCTGTGAGTGAGAGAGAGAGAGAAGCTGTGAGTGTTGGAGAGATAGATAGAGATGCTGTGAGTGAATGGGAGAGAGAGAGAAAGAGAAGCTGTGAGTGAGAGAGAGAGAGAGAAGCTGTGAGTGTGTGTGTGAGAGAGAAGCTGTGAGTGAGAAAGAGAGAGAGAAAGAGAAGCTGTGAGTGAGAGAGAGAGAAAGAGAAGCTGTGAGTGAGTGAGAGAGACAGAAACAGAAGCTGTGAGTGTGAAAGAGAGAGAGAGAACCTGTGAGTGAGAGAGAGAGAAGCTGTGAGTGAGAGAGAGAGAAAGAGTAGCTGTTAGTGAGAGAAGAGAGAGAGAAAGAGAAGCTGTGAGTGAGAGAGTGAGAGAGAGGAGCTGTGAGCGAGAGAGAGAGAGAGAAAGATAAGCTGAGAGTGAGAGAGAGAGAACGAGAAGCTATGAGTGAGAGAGAGAGAGAAAGAAAGAGAAGCTGTGAGTGAGACTGAGAGAGAGAAAGAGAAGCTGTGAGTGAGAGAGAGGGGGGAGAAAAAGAAGCTGTGTGTGAGAGAGAGACAAAGAGAAGCTGTGATTGAGAGAGAGAGAAAGATAATCTGTGAGGTAGAGTGAGAGAGAGAGAAAGAGAAGTTGTGAGTGAGAGAGAGAGAAGCTCTGTGTGTGAGAGAGAAAGAGAAGCTGTGAGTGAGAGAGATAGAGAGAGAAAGAGAAGCTGTGAGTGAGAGAGAGAGAAAGAAGCTTTGAGTGAGAGAAAGAGAGAAATAGAAGCTGTGAGAGAGACAATGAGAAAGAGAAGTTGTGAGTGAGAGAGAGAGAGAGAAATAGAAGCTGTGTGAGAGAGAGAGAGAATGAGAAGCTGTGAGTGAGAGAGAGAGAAGCTGTGTGTGAGAGAGAAAGAGAAGCTGTGAGTGAGAGAGATAGAGAGAGAAAGAGAAGCTGTGAGTGAGAGAGAGAGAAAGAGAAGCTGTGAGTGAGAGAGAGAGAAAGATAATCTGTGAGTGAGAGTGAGAGAGAGAGAATGAGAAGTTGTGAGTGAGAGAGAGAGAAAGATAATCTGTGAGTGAGAGTGAGAGAGAGAGAATGAGAAGCTGTGAGTGAGAGATAGATGAGCTGTGTGTGTGAGAGAGAAAGAGAAGCTGTGAGTGAGAGAGATAGAGAGAGAAAGAGAAGCTGTGAGTGAGAGAGAGAGAAGTTGTGAGTGAGAGAGAGAGAAGCTGTGTGTGTGCGTGAGAGAGAGAAAGAGAAGCTGTGAGTGAGACAGAGAGAGAAAGAAAGAGAAGCTGTGAGTGAGAGATAGAGAGAAAGAAAGAGAAGCTGTGAGTGAGAGAGAGAGAGAGAAGCTGTGAGTGAGAGAGAGAGAGAAGCTGTGAGTGAGGGAGAGATAGATAGAGATGCTGTGAGTTGAATGGGAGAGAGAGAGAAAGAGAAGCTGTGAGTGAGAGAGAGAGAGAGAAGCTGTGAGTGTGTGTGAGAGAGAGAAGCTGTGAGTGAGAAAGAGAGAGAGAAAGAGAAGCTGTGAGTGAGAGAGAGAGAAAGAGAAGCTGTGAGTGAGTGAGAGAGACAGAAACAGAAGCTGTGAGTGTGAAAGAGAGAGAGAGAAGCTGTGAGTGAGAGAGAGAGAAGCTGTGAGTGAGAGAGAGAGAAAGAGTAGCTGTTAGTGAGAGAAGAGAGAGAGAAAGAGAAGCTGTGAGTGAGAGAGTGAGAGAGAAGAGCTGTGAGAGAGAGAGAGAGAGAGAAAGATAAGCTGAGAGTGAGAGAGAGAGAAAGAGAAGCTATGAGTGAGAGAGAGAGAAAGAAAGAGAAGCTGTGAGTGAGACTGAGAGAGAGAAAGAGAAGCTGTGAGTGAGAGAGAGGGGGGAGAAAGAGAAGCTGTGTGTGAGAGAGAGACAAAGAGAAGCTGTGATTGAGAGAGAGAGAAAGATAATCTGTGAGGTAGAGTGAGAGAGAGAGAAAGAGAAGTTGTGAGTGAGAGAGAGAGAAGCTCTGTGTGTGAGAGAGAAAGAGAAGCTGTGAGTGAGAGAGATAGAGAGAGAAAGAGAAGCTGTGAGTGAGAGAGAGAGAAAGAAGCTTTGAGTGAGGGAAAGAGAGAAATAGAAGCTGTGAGAGAGAGAGAGAGAAAGAGAAGTTGTGAGTGAGAGAGAGAGAGAGAAATAGAAGCTGTGAGAGAGAGAGAGAAAATGAGAAGCTGTGAGTGAGAGAGAGAGAAGCTGTGTGAGAGAGAGATAGAGAAGCTGTGAGAGAGAGATAGAGAGAGAAAGAGAATCTGTGAGTGAGAGAGAGAGAGAAAGAAGCTTTGAGTGAGAGAAAGAGAGAAAGAGAAGCTGTGAGTGAGAGAGAGAGAAGCTGTGAGTGAGAGAGAGAGAAAGAGTAGCTGTTAGTGAGAGAAGAGAGAGAGAAAGAGCTGTGAGTGAGAGAGAGAGAAAGAGAAGCTGTGAGTGAGAGAGAGAGAAGCTGTGAGTGAGTGAGAGAGAGAAAGAGAAACTGTGAGAGAGAGAGAGAGAGAGAAGCTGTGAGTGAGAGAGAGAGAAAGAGTAGCTGTTAGTGAGAGAAGAGAGAGAGAAAGAGCTGTGAGTGAGAGAGAGAGAAAGAGAAGCTGTGAGTGAGAGAGAGAGAAGCTGTGTGTGGGTGAGAGAGAGAAAGAGAAACTGTGAGAGAGAGAGAGAAAGAGAAGCTGTGAGTGAGAGAGTGAGAGAAAGAGAAGTTGTGAGTGAGAGAGAGAGAAAGGGAAGCTGTTAGTGAAAGAGAAGGTGAGAAAGAAGCTTTGAGTGAGAGAGAGAGAAAGAGAAGCTGTGAGTGAGGGAGAGAGAGAAAGAGAAGCTGTGAGTGAGAGAGAGAGAGAAAGAAAGAGAAGCTGTGAGTGAGAGAGAGAGAGAGAGAAGCTGTGAGTGAGAAAGAGAGAGAGAAGAGAAGCTGTGAGTGAGAGAGAGAGAAAGAGAAGCTGAGAGTGAGAGAGAGAAGTTGTGAGTGAGACAGAGAGAGAAGCTGTGTATGTGTGTGAGAGAGAGAAAGAGAAGCTGTGAGTGAGAGAGAGAGAAAGAGAAGTTGTGAGTGAGAGAGAGAAATAGAAGCTGTATGAGAGAGAGAGAGAATGAGAAGCTGTGAGTGAGAGAGAGAGAAGCTGTGTGTGAGAGAGAAAGAGAAGCTGTGAGTGAGAGAGATAGAGAGAGAAGGAGAAGCTGTGAGTGAGAGAGAGAGAGAGAAGCTGTGTATTTGAGAGAGAGAGAAGATGTGATTGTGAGAGAGAAAGAGAAGCTGTGAATGAGAGACAGAGAGAGAAGTTGTGAGTGAGAGAGAGAAATAGAAGCTGTGAGTGAGAGAGAGAGGTGGAGAAAGAGAAGCTGTGTGTGTGTGAGAGAGAAAGAGAAGCTGTGAGTGAGAGAGAGAGAAAGATAATCTGTGAGTGAGAGTGAGAGAGAGAGAATGAGGTTGTGAGTGAGAGAGAGAGAAAGATAATCTGTGAGTGAGAGTGAGAGAGAGAGAATGAGAAGCTGTGAGTGAGAGATAGATGAGCTGTGTGTGTGAGAGAGAAAGAGAAGCTGTGAGTGAGAGAGATAGAGAGAGAAAGAGAAGCTGTGAGTGAGAGAGAGAGAAGTTGTGAGTGAGAGAGAGAGAAGCTGTGTGTGTGCGTGAGAGAGAGAAAGAGAAGCTGTGAGTGAGACAGAGAGAAAGAAAGAGAAGCTGTGAGTGAGAGATAGAGAGAAAGAAAGAGAAGCTGTGAGTGAGAGAGAGAGAGAGAAGCTGTGAGTGAGAGAGAGAGAGAAGCTGTGAGTGAGGGAGAGATAGATAGCGATGCTGTGAGTGAATGGGAGAGAGAGAGAAAGAGAAGCTGTGAGTGAGAGAGAGAGAGAGAAGCTGTGAGTGTGTGTGAGAGAGAGAAGCTGTGAGTGAGAAAGAGAGAGAGAAAGAGAAGCTGTGAGTGAGAGAGAGAGAAAGAGAAGCTGTGAGTGAGTGAGAGAGACAGAAACAGAAGCTGTGAGTGTGAAAGAGAGAGAGAGAACCTGTGAGTGAGAGAGAGAGAAGCTGTGAGTGAGAGAGAGAGAAAGAGTAGCTGTTAGTGAGAGAAGAGAGAGAGAAAGATAAGCTGAGAGTGAGAGAGAGAGAACGAGAAGCTATGAGTGAGAGAGAGAGAAAGAAAGAGAAGCTGTGAGTGAGACTGAGAGAGAGAAAGAGAAGCTGTGAGTGAGAGAGAGGGGGGAGAAAAAGAAGCTGTGTGTGAGAGAGAGACAAAGAGAAGCTGTGATTGAGAGAGAGAGAAAGATAATCTGTGAGGTAGAGTGAGAGAGAGAGAAAGAGAAGTTGTGAGTGAGAGAGAGAGAAGCTCTGTGTGTGAGAGAGAAAGAGAAGCTGTGAGTGAGAGAGATAGAGAGAGAAAGAGAAGCTGTGAGTGAGAGAGAGAGAAAGAAGCTTTGAGTGAGGGAAAGAGAGAAATAGAAGCTGTGAGAGAGACAGAGAGAAAGAGAAGTTGTGAGTGAGAGAGAGAGAGAGAAATAGAAGCTGTGTGAGAGAGAGAGAGAATGAGAAGCTGTAAGTGAGAGAGAGAGAAGCTGTGTGAGAGAGAGATAGAGAAGCTGTGAGAGAGAGATAGAGAGAGAAAGAGAATCTGTGAGTGAGAGAGAGAGAGAAAGAAGCTTTGAGTGAGAGAAAGAGAGAAAGAGAAGCTGTGAGTGAGAGAGAGAAAGAGCTGAGAGTGAGAGAGAGAGAAAGAGAAGCTGTGAGTGAGAGAGAGAAGCTGTGAGTGAGTGTGAGAGAGAGAAGCTGTGTGTGGGTGAGAGAGAGAAAGAGAAACTGTGAGAGAGAGAGAGAAAGAGAAGCTGTGAGTGAGAGAGAGAGAGAAAGAGAAGTTGTGAGTGAGAGAGAGAGAGAGAAGCTGTGTGTGAGGGAGAGAGAGAAAGAGAAGCTGTGAGTGAGAGGGATAGAGAGAGAAAGAGAGAGAGAGAGAAAGAGAAGCTGTGAGTGTGTGAGAGAGAGAAGCTGTGAGTGAGTGAGAGAGGGAGAAAGAGAAGCTGTGAGTGAGAGAGAGAAAAAGAGAAGCTGTGAGTGAGTGAGAGAGAGAGAGAAAGAGAAGTTGTGAGTGAGAAAGAGAGAGAGAGATGCTGTGAGAGAGAGAGAGAGAAAGAGGAGCTGTGAGTGAGAGAGAGAGGGAGAGAGAAAGATAAGCTGTTAGTGAGAGAAAGAAGGAAAGAGAAGCTGTGAGTGAGTGAGAGAGAGAGAGAAGCTGTGTGTGTGTGAGAGAGAGAGAGGGAAGCTGTGATTGAGAGAGAGAGAGTAAGAGAAGCTGTGAGTGAGAGAGAGAGAGAAGCTGTGAGTGAGAAAGAGAGAGAGAAGCTGTGAGTGAGAGAGAGAGAAAGAGAAGCTGTGAGTGAGAGTGACAGAGAGAGAGAAAGAAGCTGTGAGTGAGAGAGAGAGAAAGAGAAGCTGTGAGTGAGAGAGAGAGAAAGCAAAGCTGTGAGTGAGAGAGAGAGAAAGAGAAGATGTGACTGAGTGAGAGAAAGAGAAGCTGTGTGTGTGAGACAGAGAGAAGCTGTGAGTGAGAATGAGAGAAAAAGAAGCTGTGTCAGAGAGAGAGAAAGAGAAACTGTGAGTGAGAGAGAGAGAGAAAGAGAAGCTGTGAGTGAGAGAGAGAGAGAGAGAAAGAGAAGCTGTGAGTGACAGAGAGAGAAAGAGAAGCTGTGAGTGAGAGAGAAGGTGAGAAAGAAGCTTTGAGTGAGAGAGAGAGAAAGAGAAGCTTTGAGTGAGGGAGAGAGAGAAAGAGAAGCTGTGAGTGAGAGAGAGAGAAAGAAAGAGAAGCTGTGAGTGAGAGAGAGAGAAAGAGAAGTTGTGTGTGAGAGAGAGAGAGAGAAGAGAAGCTGTGAGTGAGAGAGAGAGAAAGAGAACCTGAGTGACATAGAGAGATAATGAGAAGCTGTGAGAGAGAGAGAGAAAGAGAAGCTGTGTGTATGTCAGAGAGAGAAAAAGTAAAGCTGCGAGTGAGAGGGAGGGAGAAAGACAAGCTGTGAGTGAGAGAAGAGAGAGAGAGAGAAGCTGTGAGTGAGTGTGAGAGAGAAGCTGTGTGTGAGCGAGAGAGAAGCTGTGACTGAGAGAGAGAGAAAGAGAAGCTGTGAGTGAGAGAGAGAGAGAAATAGAAGCTGTGAGTGAGAGTGAGAGTGAAAGAGAAGCTGTGAGTGAGAGAGGGAGAAAGAGAAGATGTAAGTGAGAGAGAGAGTGAGAGAGAGAATCTGTTAGTGAGTGAGAGAGAGAGAAAGAGAAGCTGTGAGTGAGTGAGAGAGAGAAAAAGAGAAGCTGTGAGTGAGTGAGAGAGAGAGAGAAAGAGAAGCTGTGAGTGAGAAAGAGAGAAAGAGATGCTGTGAGAGAGAGAGAGAGAGAAAGCGGAGCTGTGAGTGAGAGAGAGAGGGAGAGAGAAAGAGAAGCTGTTAGTGAGAGAAAGAAGGAAAGAGAAGCTGTGAGTGAGTGAGAGAGAGAGAGAAGCTGTGTGTGTGTGTGTGAGAGAGAGGGAAGCTGTGATTGAGAGAGAGAGAGTAAGAGAAGCTGTGAGTGAGAGAGAGAGAGAAGCTGTGAGTGAGAAAGAGAGAGAGAAGCTGTGAGTGAGAGAGAGAGAAAGAGAAGCTGTGAGTGAGAGTGACACAGAGAGAGAAAGAAGCTGTGAGTGAGAGAGAGAGAAAGAGAAGCTGTGAGTGAGAGAGAGAGAAAGCAAAGCTGTGAGTGAGAGAAAGAGAAAGAGAAGATGTGACTGAGTGAGAGAAAGAGAAGCTGTGTGTGTGAGACAGAGAGAAGCTGTGAGTGAGAATGAGAGAAAAAGAAGCTGTGTCAGAGAGAGAGAAAGAGAAACTGTGAGTGAGAGAGAGAAAGAGAAGCTGTGAGTGAGAGAGAGAGAGAAAGAGAAGCTGTGAGTGACAGAGAGAGAAAGAGAAGCTGTGAGTGAGAGAGAAGGTGAGAAAGAAGCTTTGAGTGAGAGAGAGAGAAAGAGAAGATTTGAGTGAGGGAGAGAGAGAAAGAGAAGCTGTGAGTGAGAGAGAAAGAAAGAAAGAGAAGCTGTGAGTGAGAGAGAGAGAAAGAGAAGTTGTGTGAGAGAGAGAGAGAGAGAAGAGAAGCTGTGAGTGAGAGAGAGAGAAAGAGAAGCTGAGTGACATAGAGAGATAATGAGAAGCTGTGTGAGAGAGAGAGAAAGAGAAGCTGTGTGTATGTCAGAGAGAGAAAAAGTAAAGCTGCGAGTGAAAGGGAGGGAGAAAGACAAGCTGTGAGTGAGAGAAGAGAGAGAGAGAGAAGCTGTGAGTGAGTGAGAGAGAGAAGCTGTGTGTGTGCGAGAGAGAAGCTGTGACTGAGAGAGAGAGAAAGAGAAGCTGTGAGTGAGAGAGAGAGAGAAATAGAAGCTGTGAGTGAGAGTGAGAGTGAAAGAGAAGCTGTGAGTGAGAGAGGGAGAAAGAGAAGACGTAAGTGAGAGAGAGAGTGAGAGAGAGAAGCTGTGAGTGAGTGAGAGAGAGAGAAAGAGAAGCTGTGAGTGAGTGAGAGAGAAAGAAAGAGAAGCTGTGAGTGAGAGAGAGAGAGAAAGAGAAGCTGTTAGTGAGAGAGAGGGAAACAGAAGCTGTGAGTGAAAGAGAGAGAGAGAAGCTGTGTATTTGAGAGAGAGAGAAGATGTGATTGAGAGAGAGAAAGAGAAGCTGTGAATGAGAGACAGAGAGAGAAGTTGTGAGTGAGAGAGAGAAATAGAAGCTGTGAGTGAGAGAGAGAGGTGGAGAAAGAGACGCTGTGTGTGTGAGAGAGAGAAAGAGAAGCTGTGAGTGAGACAGAGAGAAAGATAATCTGTGAGTGAGAGTGAGAGAGAGAGAATGAGAAGTTGTGAGTGAGAGAGAGAGAAAGAGAATGTGTGAGTGAGAGAGAGAGAGAATGAGAAGCTGTGAGTGAGAGAGAGAGGAGCTGTGTGTGTGAGAGAGAAAGAGAAGCTGTGAGTGACAGAGATAGATAGAGAGAGAAAGAGAAGCTGTGAGTGAGAGAGAGAGATTAAGAAACTGTGAGTGAGAGAGAGAGAAGTTGTGAGTGTGAGAGAGAGAAGCTGTGTGTGTGCGTGAGAGAGAGAAAGAGAAGCTGTGAGTGAGAGAGAGAGAGAAAGAAAGAGAAGCTGTGAGTGAGGGAGAGAGAGAAAGAAAGAGAAGCTGTGAGTGAGAGAGAGAGAGAAGCTGTGAGTGAGAGAGAGAAGCTGTGAGTGAGGGAGAGATAGATAGAGATGCTGTGAGTGAAAGGGACAGAGAGAGAAAGAGAAGCTGTGAGTGAGAGAGAGAGAGAGAAAGAGAAGCTGTGAGTGAGAGAGAGAGGAAGAGCTGTGAGTGAGAGAGAGAGAGAAAGAGAAGCTGTGTGTGTGAGAGAGAGAAGCTGTGAGTGAGAAAGAGAGAAAGAGAGTCTGTGAGTGAGAGAGACAGAAAGAGAAGCTGTGAGTGTGAAAGAGAGAGAGAAGCTGTGAGTGAGAGAGAGGAGCTGTGAGTGAGAGAGAGAGAAAGAGTAGCTGTTAGTGAGAGAAGAGATAGAGAAAGAGAAGCTGTGAGTGAGAGAGTGAGAGAGAGGAGCTGTGAGCGAGAGGGAGAGAGAGAAAGATAAGCTGTGAGTGAGAGAGAGAGAGAGAAAGAGAAGCTATGAGTGAGAAGGAGAGAAAGAAAGAGAAGCTGTGAGTGAGACTGAGAGAGAGAAAGAGAAGCTGTGAGTGAGAGAGAGGGGGAAAAAGAGAAGCTGTGTGTGTGAGAGAGAAAGAGAAGCTGTGATTGAGAGAGAGAGAAAGATAATCTGTGAGGGAGAGTGAGAGAGAGAGAAAGAGAAGTTGTGAGTGAGAGAGAGAGAAGCTCTGTGTGTGAGAGAGAAAGAGAAGCTGTGAGTGAGAGAGAGAGAAAGAGAAGCTCTGAGTGAGAAAGAGAGGAAGAAGCTTTGAGTGAGAGAAAGAGAAGCTGTGAGAGAGAGAGAGAAAGAGCTGTGAGTGAGAGAGAGAGAGAAAGCTGAGAGTGAGAGAGAGAGAGAAGTTGTGAGTGAGACAGAGAGAAGCTCTGTGTGTGCGTGAGAGAGAGAAAGAGAAGCTGTGAGTGAGAGAGAGAGAAAGAGAAGTTGTGAGTGAGAGAGAGAGAGAAATAGAAGCTGTGTGTGAGAGAGAGAGAATTAGAAGCTGTGAGTGAGAGAGAGAGAAGCTGTGTGTTAGAGAGAAAGAGAAGTTGTGAGTGAGAGAAAGAGAGAAAGAAGCTTTGAGTGAGAAAAAGAGAGAAAGAGAAGCTGTGAGTGAGAGAGAGAGAAAGAGCTGTGAGTGAGAGAGAGAGAGAAAGAGAAGCTGTGAGTGAGAGAGAGAGAAGCTGTGAGTGAGAGAGAGAGAGAAGCTTTGTGTGTTTGTGTGTGAGAGAGAAGCTGTGAGAGAGAGAAAGAGAAAGAGAAGCTGTGAGTGAGAGAGAGAGAGAAAGAGAAGCTGTGAGTGAGAGAGAGAGAGAAGCTGTGTGTGAGGGAGAGAGAGAAAGAGAAGCTGTGAGTGAGAGGGAAAGAGAGAGAAAGAGAAGCTGAGTGAGAGAGAGAGAGAGAGAAAGAGAAGCTGTGAGTGTGTGAGAGAGAGAAGCTGTGAGTGAGTGAGAGAGAGAGAAAGAGAAGCTGTGAGTGAGAGAGAGAGAGAAAGAGAAGCTGTGAGTGAGTGAGAGAGAGAGAAAGAGAAGCTGTGAGTGGGAAAGAGAGAAAGAGATGAGGTGAGTGAGAGAGAGAGAGAAGCTGTGAGTGAGAGTGTGAGAGAGAGAGCGAAAGAGAAGCTGTGTGTGTGTGTGAGAGAAAGAGAAGCTGTGAGTGAGAGTGAGAGAGAGAAAGAAAGAAGCTGTGAGTGAGAGAGAAAAAGAGAAGCTGTGAGTGAGAGAGAGAGAGAGAGAGAAAGAGAAGTTGTTAGTGAGAGAAAGAGGGAAAGAGAAGCTGTGAGTGAGATAGAGAGAGAGGGAAGCTGTGATTGAGAGAGAGAGAGAAAGAGAAGCTGTGAGTGAGATAGAGAGAGAGAGAAGCTGTGAGTGAGAAAGAGAGAGAGAAGACCCAGGATGACTCCGATTGGACACTAGCTAGAGCTGCTATTAGGGCCTATCTAGTGGCGATAGGGGTGGTGAGGCGGCAATACTTCACCACCCTTATTGCCTCCGCTGATAATCGCCCAGCCGCCCTGTTCCGGGTAACCAGGTCCCTCCTTGGTAGGGGGGGATCGGTGCCCGGTTGGCAGGGTTCGGCTGAGGACTTTGCTGACCATCTGGTGGAGAAAATCGATCGGATTCGTTCAGGATTGAATCCTGGCGTGGATGGGGAGGGTCGGGGAGGTGCCGGAGCATTGTCTTGCTGTACGATCTGGGATCAGTTCGATCCTGTTGTCCCTGATGAAGTGGACAGGCTCCTTGCAGCTGTTCGTGCCACTACATGTCCTTTGGATCCCTGTCCTACTTGGTTGGTGAAAGCCTCCAAGGAGGTAACAGGTGGCTGGATAGGGGGGATAATAAATGCCTCTTTACGGGAGGGGGTATTTCCTGCACAGCTAAAACATGCTTTGGTGCGCCCCCTCCTGAAGAAAATGTCCCTCGACCCAGCTGTCCTTAACAACTACAGGCCAGTTTCCAACCTGCCCTTTTTGGGTAAGGTTTTGGAAAAGGCGGTGGCGCGTCAGCTGCAGAGTGTCCTGGAGGAAGCGGATTATCTAGACCCCTTTCAATCAGGGTTCAGGCCCGGATATGGAACGGAGACGGCATTGGTCGCACTGATGGATGATCTCTGGCGGGAGCGGGACGGGGGTTGTCCATCCGTCCTTGCTCTTCTTGACCTCTCAGCGGCTTTTGATACCGTCGACCACGGTATCCTTCTGGAACGGCTCGAAGGACTGGGGATCCAGGGCACTGTGTTGTCCTGGTTTTCCTCATTTCTGGAGGGCCGTACCCAGTCGGTATGGTTAGAGAGTGAGAGGTCCAGCCCTAGGCCCCTCAAATATGGGGTGCCTCAGGGCTCTGTGCTCTCTCCTCTCTTATTTAACATCTACATGAAGCCGCTGGGTGAGATCATTCGTTCCCACGGGGTGCGGTACCATCAGTACGCGGATGATACACAGTTGTACATCTCGGCCCGTGGGGACCCCAGTGATGCTGTTGAAATCCTATCCGGATGCCTAGAGGCCATTGGGGTCTGGATGGGGGCCAATGGGCTTCGGCTGAATCCCAGCAAGACAGAGTGGCTGTGGATAAGGGGCCCCGCGTTATCCAGGGAGTTACCATCTTTGGTACTGGATGGGGCTGTTCTGCCCCAGACAGACCCAGTGCGCAACTTGGGGGTTCTTCTGGACTCGCGGCTGCTGCTGGAAGAACAAGTGGCGGCTGTGGCCAGGAGGGCTTTTGCCCAACTTCGGGTGATTCGCCAATTGCGCACACTCCTGGACCGGGGCTCCTTGCTTATGGTCACCCATGCTCTGGTTACTTCCCGACTAGACTATTGTAATGCGCTCTACATGGGGCTGCCCTTGACGACCATTCGGAGGCTGCAGCTGGTCCAGAATGCGGCGGCCCGGGTGGTGATGGGGTGTGGGCGATATGCCCATGTCTCTCCCCTACTTCGGGAGCTGCACTGGTTACCAGTTTGTCTCCGGGTGCAATTTAAGGTGCTGGTTTTGACCTTTAAAGCCCTACATGGCAGGGGGCCGGGATACCTTAGAGACCGCATCGTCCCAAGAGTGTCTGCCCGTCCAACCAGAGCGGACAGGAGGGGTTCTCTAGTGGTGCCACCGACTAGGGATGCACATTTGTCTAGCACCCGAAGGAGGGCCTTCTCCGTGTCCGCACCAACTCTCTGGAACCTCCTGCCAATAGACCTAAGACTCCAAAGTGAACTGCTGCCCTTCAGGAAAGGAGTGAAGACCTGGCTGGCAGGGCAGGTGTGGGGCCCGCCTGCTGGCTTGTATAAGAACTTTCTCTTCCTCCTTTGTACAGTGGATGGGATGGGTGGGTGGGACATGGGGGTTTTTAAAGGGGGTGGGTTGGGGTTTTTTTTTATAATTATTTTTTATAATTGTTTTTATGTCTTTTGTGAATTGTTGTGATGCCGCCCTGAGTCGGGTTCTGCCTGAGCGGGCGGCATATACAAATTTGACTAATAAATAAATAAATAAATAAATAAATAAGAAGCTGTGAGTGAGAGTGAAAGAGAGAGCGAAAGAGATGCTGTGAGTGAGAGAGAGAGAAAGAGAAGGTGTGAGTGAAAGAGAGAGAAAGAAAAGCTGTGAGTGAGAGAGAGAGAAAGCAAAGCTGTGAGTGAGAGAGAGAGAGAGAGAAGATGTGACTGAGTGAGAGAAAGAGAAGCTGTGTGTGTGAGACAGAGAGAAGCTGTGAGAGAGAGAGAAAGAGTAGCTGTTAGTGAGAGAAGAGAGAGAAAGAGAAGCTGTGAGTGAGAGAGTGAGAGAGAGGAGCTGTGAGCGAGAGGGAGAGAGAGAAAGATAAGCTGAGAGTGAGAGAGAGAGAAAGAGAAGCTATGAGTGAGAGAGAGAGAAAGAAAGAGAAGCTGTGAGTGAGACTGAGAGAGAGAAAGAGAAGCTGTGAGTGAGAGAGAGGGGGGAGAAAGAGAAGCTGTGTGTGAGAGAGAGACAAAGAGAAGCTGTGATTGAGAGAGAGAGAAAGATAATCTGTGAGGTAGAGTGAGAGAGAGAGAAAGAGAAGTTGTGAGTGAGAGAGAGAGAAGCTCTGTGTGTGAGAGAGAAAGAGAAGCTGTGAGTGAGAGAGATAGACAGAGAAAGAGAAGTTGTGAGTGAGAGAGAGAAAGAGAATGTGTGAGTGAGAGAGAGAGAGAATGAGAAGCTGTGAGTGAGAGATAGATGAGCTGTGTGTGTGAGAGAGAAAGAGAAGCTGTGAGTGAGAGAGATAGAGAGAGAAAGAGAAGCTGTGAGTGAGAGAGAGAGAAGTTGTGAGTGAGAGAGAGAGAAGCTGTGTGTGTGCGTGAGAGAGAGAAAGAGAAGCTGTGAGTGAGACAGAGAGAGAAAGAAAGAGAAGCTGTGAGTGAGAGATAGAGAGAAAGAAAGAGAAGCTGTGAGTGAGAGAGAGAGAGAGAAGCTGTGAGTGAGAGAGAGAGAGAAGCTGTGAGTGAGGGAGAGATAGATAGAGATGCTGTGAGTGAATGGGAGAGAGAGAGAAAGAGAAGCTGTGAGTGAGAGAGAGAGAGAGAAGCTGTGAGTGTGTGTGAGAGAGAGAAGCTGTGAGTGAGAAAGAGAGAGAGAAAGAGAAGCTGTGAGTGAGAGAGAGAGAAAGAGAAGCTGTGAGTGAGTGAGAGAGACAGAAACAGAAGCTGTGAGTGTGAAAGAGAGAGAGAGAAGCTGTGAGTGAGAGAGGGAGAAAGAGAAGATGTAAGTGAGAGAGAGAGTGAGAGAGAGAATCTGTGAGTGAGTGAGAGAGAGAGAAAGAGAAGCTGTGAGTGAGTGAGAGAGAGAAAAAGAGAAGCTGTGAGTGAGTGAGAGAGAGAGAGAAAGAGAAGCTGTGAGTGAGAAAGAGAGAAAGAGATGCTGTGAGAGAGAGAGAGAGAAAGAGGAGCTGTGAGTGAGAGAGAGAGGGAGAGAGAAAGAGAAGCTGTTAGTGAGAGAAAGGAAAGAGAAGCTGTGAGTGAGTGAGAGAGAGAGAGAAGCTGTGTGTGTGTGTGAGAGAGAGAGGGAAGCTGTGATTGAGAGAGAGAGAGTAAGAGAAGCTGTGAGTGAGAGAGAGAGAGAAGCTGTGAGTGAGAAAGAGAGAGAGAAGCTGTGAGTGAGAGAGAGAGAAAGAGAAGGTGTGAGTGAGAGTGACAGAGAGAGAGAAAGAAGCTGTGAGTGAGAGAGAGAGAAAGAGAAGCTGTGAGTGAGAGAGAGAGAAAGCAAAGCTGTGAGTGAGAGAGAGAGAAAGAGAAGATGTGACTGAGTGAGAGAAAGAGAAGCTGTGTGTGTGAGACAGAGAGAAGCTGTGAGTGAGAATGAGAGAAAAAGAAGCTGTGTCAGAGAGAGAGAAAGAGAAACTGTGAGTGAGAGAGAGAGAGAAAGAGAAGCTGTGAGTGAGAGAGAGAGAGAGAAAGAGAAGCTGTGAGTGACAGAGAGAGAAAGAGAAGCTGTGAGTGAGAGAGAAGGTGAGAAAGAAGCTTTGAGTGAGAGAGAGAGAAAGAGAAGCTTTGAGTGAGGGAGAGAGAGAAAGAGAAGCTGTGAGTGAGAGAGAGAGAAAGAAAGAGAAGCTGTGAGTGAGAGAGAGAGAAAGAGAAGTTGTGTGAGAGAGAGAGAGAGAAGAGAAGCTGTGAGTGAGAGAGAGAGAAAGAGAAGCTGAGTGACATAGAGAGATAATGAGAAGCTGTGAGAGAGAGAGAGAGAAAGAGAAGCTGTGTGTATGTCAGAGAGAGAAAAAGTAAAGCTGCGAGTGAAAGGGAGGGAGAAAGACAAGCTGTGAGTGAGAGAAGAGAGAGAGAGAGAAGCTGTGAGTGAGTGAGAGAGAGAAGCTGTGTGTGAGCGAGAGAGAAGCTGTGACTGAGAGAGAGAGAAAGAGAAGCTGTGAGTGAGAAGGAGAGAGAAATAGAAGCTGTGAGTGAGAGTGAGAGTGAAAGAGAAGCTGTGAGTGAGAGAGGGAGAAAGAGAAGATGTAAGTGAGAGAGTGAGTGAGAGAGAGAAGCTGTGAGTGAGTGAGAGAGAGAGAAAGAGAAGCTGTGAGTGAGTGAGAGAGAAAGAAAGAGAAGCTGTGAGTGAGAGAGAGAGAGAAAGAGAAGCTGTTAGTGAGAGAGAGGGAAACAGAAGCTGTGAGTGAAAGAGAGAGAGAGAAGCTGTGTATTTGAGAGAGAGAGAAGATGTGATTGAGAGAGAGAAAGAGAAGCTGTGAATGAGAGACAGAGAGAGAAGTTGTGAGTGAGAGAGAGAAATAGAAGCTGTGAGTGAGAGAGAGAGGTGGAGAAAGAGAAGCTGTGTGTGAGAGAGAGAGAAAGAGAAGCTGTGAGTGAGAGAGAGAGAAAGATAATCTGTGAGTGAGAGTGAGAGAGAGAGAATGAGAAGTTGTGAGTGAGAGAGAGAGAAAGAGAATGTGTGAGTGAGAGAGAGAGAGAATGAGAAGCTGTGAGTGAGAGAGAGAGGAGCTGTGTGTGTGAGAGAGAAAGAGAAGCTGTGAGTGACAGAGATAGATAGAGAGAGAAAGAGAAGCTGTGAGTGAGAGAGAGAGATTAAGAAACTGTGAGTGAGAGAGAGAGAAGTTGTGAGTGTGAGAGAGAGAAGCTGTGTGTGTGCGTGAGAGAGAGAAAGAGAAGCTGTGAGTGAGAGAGAGAGAGAAAGAAAGAGAAGCTGTGAGTGAGAGAGAGAGTGAAAGAAAGAGAAGCTGTGAGTGAGAGAGAGAGAGAAGCTGTGAGTGAGAGAGAGAGAGAAGCTGTGAGTGAGGGAGAGATAGATAGAGATGCTGTGAGTGAAAGGGACAGAGAGAGAAAGAGAAGCTGTGAGTGAGAGAGAGAGAGAAAGAAAGAGAAGCTGTGTGTGTGAGAGAGAGAAGCTGTGAGTGAGAAAGAGAGAAAGAGAGTCTGTGAGTGAGAGAGACAGAAAGAGAAGCTGTGAGTGTGAAAGAGAGAGAGAAGCTGTGAGTGAGAGAGAGGAGCTGTGAGTGACAGAGAGAGAAAGAGTAGCTGTTAGTGAGAGAGTGAGAGAGAGGAGCTGTGAGCGAGAGGGAGAGAGAGAAAGATAAACTGTGAGTGAGACTGAGAGAGAGAAAGAGAAGCTGTGAGTGAGAGAGAGGGGGAGAAAGAGAAGCTGTAAGTGAGAGAGAGAGTGAGAGAGAGAGAAGCTGTGAGTGAGTGAGAGAGAGAGAAAGAGAAGCTGTGAGTGAGTGAGAGAGAGAGAGAAGCTGTGTGTGTGTGTGTGAGAGAGAGGGAAGCTGTGATTGAGAGAGAAAGAGAAGCTGTGAGTGAGAGAGAGAGAGAAGCTGTGAGTGAGAAAGAGAGAGAGAAGCTGTGAGTGAGAGAGAGAGAAAGAGAAGCTGTGAGTGAGAGTGACAGAGAGAGAGAAAGAAGCTGTGAGTGAGAGAGAGAGAAAGAGAAGCTGTGAGTGAGAGAGAGAGAAAGCAAAGCTGTGAGTGAGAGAGAGATAAAGAGAAGATGTGACTGAGTGAGAGAAAGAGAAGCTGTGTGTGAGACAGAGAGAAGCTGTGAGTGAGAATGAGAGAAAAAGAAGCTGTGTCAGAGAGAGAGAAAGAGAAACTGTGAGTGAGAGAGAGAGAGAAAGAGAAGCTGTGAGTGAGAGAGAGAGAGAAAGAGAAGCTGTGTGTGACAGAGAGAGAAAGAGAAGCTGTGAGTGAGAGAGAAGGTGAGAAAGAAGCTTTGAGTGAGAGAGAGAGAAAGAGAAGCTTTGAGTGAGGGAGAGAGAGAAAGAGAAGCTGTGAGTGAGAGAGAGAGAAAGAAAGAGAAGCTGTGAGTGAGAGAGAGAGAGAAAGAGAAGTTGTGTGTGAGAGAGAGAGAGAGAAGAGAAGCTGTGAGTGAGAGAGAAAGAGAAGCTGAGTGACATAGAGAGATAATGAGAAGCTGTGAGAGAGAGAGAAAGAGAAGCTGTGTGTATGTCAGAGAGAGAAAAAGTAAAGCTGCGAGTGAAAGGGAGGGAGAAAGACAAGCTGTGAGTGAGAGAAGAGAGAGAGAGAGAAGCTGTGAGTGAGTGAGAGAGAGAAGCTGTGTGTGAGCGAGAGAGAAGCTGTGACTGAGAGAGAGAGAAAGAGAAGCTGTGAGTGAGAGAGAGAGAGAAATAGCAGCTGTGAGTGAGAGTGAGAGTGAAAGAGAAGCTGTGAGTGAGAGAGGGAGAAAGAGAAGATGTAAGTGAGAGAGAGAGTGAGAGAGAGAAGCTGTGAGTGAGTGAGAGAGAGAGAAAGAGAAGCTGTGAGTGAGTGAGAGAGAAAGAAAGAGAAGCTGTGAGTGAGAGAGAGAGAAAGAGAAGCTGTTAGTGAGAGAGAGGGAAACAGAAGATGTGAGTGAAAGAGAGAGAGAGAAGCTGTGTATTTGAGAGAGAGAAGATGTGATTGAGAGAGAGAAAGAGAAGCTGTGAATGAGAGAAAGAGAGAGAAGTTGTGAGTGATAGAGAGAAATAGAAGCTGTGAGTGAGAGAGAGAGGTGGAGAAAGAGAAGCTGTGTGTGAGAGAGAGAGAAAGAGAAGCTGTGAGTGAGAGAGAGAGAAAGATAATCTGTGAGTGAGAGTGAGAGAGAGAGAATGAGAAGTTGTGAGTGAGAGAGAGAGAAAGAGAATGTGTGAGTGAGAGAGAGAGAGAATGAGAAGCTGTGAGTGAGAGAGAGAGGAGCTGTGTGTGTGAGAGAGAAAGAGAAGCTGTGAGTGACAGAGATAGATAGAGAGAGAAAGAGAAGCTGTGAGTGAGAGAGAGATTAAGAAACTGTGAGTGAGAGAGAGAGAAGTTGTGAGTGTGAGAGAGAGAAGCTGTGTGTGTGCGTGAGAGAGAGAAAGAGAAGCTGTGAGTGAGAGAGAGAGAGAAAGAAAGAGAAGCTGTGAGTGAGAGAGAGAGAAAGAAAGAGAATCTGTGAGTGAGAGAGAGAGAGAAGCTGTGAGTGAGAGAGAGAGAGAAGCTGTGAGTGAGGGAGAGATAGATAGAGATGCTGTGAGTGAAAGGGACAGAGAGAGAAAGAGAAGCTGTGAGTGAGAGAGAGAGAGAGAGAAAGAGAAGCTGTGTGTGTGAGAGAGAGAAGCTGTGAGTGAGAAAGAGAGAAAGAGAGTCTGTGAGTGAGAGAGACAGAAAGAGAAGCTGTGTGTGAAAGAGAGAGAGAAGCTGTGAGTGAGAGAGAGGAGCTGTGAGTGAGAGAGAGAGAAAGAGTAGCTGTTAGTGAGAGAAGAGATAGAGAAAGAGAAGCTGTGAGTGAGAGAGAGAGGAGCTGTGAGCGAGAGGGAGAGAGAGAAAGATAAGCTGTGAGTGAGAGAGAGAGAAAGACAAGCTATGAGTGAGAAGGAGAGAAAGAAAGAGAAGCTGTGAGTGAGACTGAGAGAGAGAAAGAGAAGCTGTGAGTGAGAGAGAGGGGGAGAAAGAGAAGCTGTGTGTGAGAGAGAGAAAGAGAAGCTGTGATTGAGAGAGAGAGAAAGATAATCTGTGAGGGAGAGTGAGAGAGAGAGAAAGAGAAGTTGTGAGTGAGAGAGAGAGAAGCTCTGTGTGTGTGAGAGAAAGAGAAGCTGTGAGTGAGAGAGAGAGAAAGAGAAGCTGTGAGTGAGAGAGAGAAAGAGCTGTGAGTGAGAGAGAGAGAGAAAGCTGAGAGTGAGAGAGAGAGAGAAGTTGTGAGTGAGACAGAGAGAAGCTCTGTGTGTGCGTGAGAGAGAGAAAGAGAAGCTGTGAGTGAGAGAGAGAGAAAGAGAAGTTGTGAGTGAGAGAGAGAGAGAAATAGAAGCTGTGTGTGAGAGAGAGAGAATTAGAAGCTGTGAGTGAGAGAAAGCTGTGTGTTAGAGAGAAAGAGAAGTTGTGAGTGAGAGAAAGAAAGAAGCTTTGAGTGAGAAAAAGAGAGAAAGAGAAGCTGTGAGTGAGAGAGAGAGAAAGAGCTGTGAGTGAGAGAGAGAGAGAAAGAGAAGCTGTGAGTGAGAGAGAGAGAAGCTGTGAGTGAGAGAGAGAGAGAAGCTTTGTGTGTTTGTGTGTGAGAGAGAAGCTGTGAGAGAGAGAAAGAGAAAGAGAAGCTGTGAGTGAGAGAGAGAGAGAAAGAGAAGCTGTGAGTGAGAGAGAGAGAGAAGCTGTGTGTGAGGGAGAGAGAGAAAGAGAAGCTGTGAGTGAGAGGGAAAGAGAGAGAAAGAGAAGCTGAGTGAGAGAGAGAGAGAGAAAGAGAAGCTGTGAGTGTGTGAGAGAGAGAAGCTGTGAGTGAGTGAGAGAGAGAGAAAGAGAAGCTGTGAGTGAGAGAGAGAGAGAAAGAGAAGCTGTGAGTGAGTGAGAGAGAGAGAAAGAGAAGCTGTGAGTGAGAAAGAGAGAAAGAGATGAGGTGAGTGAGAGAGAGAGAAAAGCTGTGAGTGAGAGTGAGAGAGAGAGCGAAAGAGAAGCTGTGTGTGTGTGAGAGAGAAAGAGAAGCTGTGAGTGAGAGTGAGAGAGAGAGAGAAAGAAGCTGTGAGTGAGAGAGAGAGAAAGAGAAGCTGTGAGTGAGAGAGAGATAGAGAGAGAAAGAGAAGTTGTTAGTGAGCGAAAGAGGGAAAGAGAAGCTGTGATTGAGATAGAGAGAGAGGGAAGCTGTGATTGAGAGAGAGAGATAAAGAGAAGCTGTGAGTGAGATAGAGAGAGAGAGAAGCTGTGAGTGAGAAAGAGAATGAGAAGCTGTGAGTGAGAGTGAGAGAGAGAGCGAAAGAGATGCTGTGAGTGAGAGAGAGAGAAAGAGAAGCTGTGAGTGAGAGTGAGTGAGAGAGAGAAAGAAGCTGTGAGTGAGAGAGAGAGAAAGAGAAGCTGTGAGTGAGAGAGAAAGCAAAGCTGTGAGTGAGAGAGAGAGAGAGAGAAAGAGAAGATGTGACTGAGTGAGAGAAAGAGAAGCTGTGTGTGTGAGACAGAGAAGCTGTGAGTGAGAGAGAGAGAAAAAGAAGCTGTGTCAGAGAGAGAGAGAAAGAGAAGCTGTGAGTGAGAGAGAGAGAGAGAAAGAGAAGCTGTGAGTGAGAGAGAGCGAAAGAAAGAGAAGCTGTGAGTGAGAGAGAGAGAGAAAGAGAAGTTGTGTGAGAGAGAGAGAGAGAAGAGAAGCTGTGAGTGAGAGAGAGAGAAAGAGAAGCTGAGTGACATAGAGAGATAATGAGAAGCTGTGAGAGAGAGAGAGAGAAAGAGAAGCTGTGTGTATGTCAGAGAGAGAAAAAGTAAAGCTGCGAGTGAAAGGGAGGGAGAAAGACAAGCTGTTAGTGAGAGAAGAGAGAGAGTGAGAAGCTGTGAGTGAGTGAGAGAGAGAAGCTGTGTGTGAGCGAGAGAGAAGCTGTGACTGAGAGAGAGAGAAAGAGAAGCTGTGAGTGAGAAGGAGAGAGAAATAGAAGCTGTGAGTGAGAGTGAGAGTGAAAGAGAAGCTGTGAGTGAGAGAGGGAGAAAGAGAAGATGTAAGTGAGAGAGTGAGTGAGAGAGAGAAGCTGTGAGTGAGTGAGAGAGAGAGAAAGAGAAGCTGTGAGTGAGTGAGAGAGAAAGAAAGAGAAGCTGTGAGTGAGAGAGAGAGAGAAAGAGAAGCTGTTAGTGAGAGAGAGGGAAACAGAAGCTGTGAGTGAAAGAGAGAGAGAGAAGCTGTGTATTTGAGAGAGAGAGAAGATGTGATTGAGAGAGAGAAAGAGAAGCTGTGAATGAGAGACAGAGAGAGAAGTTGTGAGTGAGAGAGAGAAATAGAAGCTGTGAGTGAGAGAGAGAGGTGGAGAAAGAGAAGCTGTGTGTGAGAGAGAGAGAAAGAGAAGCTGTGAGTGAGAGAGAGAGAAAGATAATCTGTGAGTGAGAGTGAGAGAGAGAGAATGAGAAGTTGTGAGTGAGAGAGAGAGAAAGAGAATGTGTGAGTGAGAGAGAGAGAGAATGAGAAGCTGTGAGTGAGAGAGAGAGGAGCTGTGTGTGTGAGAGAGAAAGAGAAGCTGTGAGTGACAGAGATAGATAGAGAGAGAAAGAGAAGCTGTGAGTGAGAGAGAGAGATTAAGAAACTGTGAGTGAGAGAGAGAGAAGTTGTGAGTGTGTGAGAGAGAAGCTGTGTGTGTGCGTGAGAGAGAGAAAGAGAAGCTGTGAGTGAGAGAGAGAGAGAAAGAAAGAGAAGCTGTGAGTGAGAGAGAGAGTGAAAGAAAGAGAAGCTGTGAGTGAGAGAGAGAGAGAAGCTGTGAGTGAGAGAGAGAGAGAAGCTGTGAGTGAGGGAGAGATAGATAGAGATGCTGTGAGTGAAAGGGACAGAGAGAGAAAGAGAAGCTGTGAGTGAGAGAGAGAGAGAGAGAAAGAGAAGCTGTGTGTGTGAGAGAGAGAAGCTGTGAGTGAGAAAGAGAGAAAGAGAGTCTGTGAGTGAGAGAGACAGAAAGAGAAGCTGTGAGTGTGAAAGAGAGAGAGAAGCTGTGAGTGAGAGAGAGGAGCTGTGAGTGACAGAGAGAAAGAGTAGCTGTTAGTGAGAGAGTGAGAGAGAGGAGCTGTGAGCGAGAGGGAGAGAGAGAAAGATAAGCTGTGAGTGAGACTGAGAGAGAGAAAGAGAAGCTGTGAGTGAGAGAGAGGGGGAGAAAGAGAAGCTGTAAGTGAGAGAGAGAGTGAGAGAGAGAGAAGCTGTGAGTGAGTGAGAGAGAGAGAAAGAGAAGCTGTGAGTGAGTGAGAGAGAGAGAGAAGCTGTGTGTGTGTGTGAGAGAGAGAGGGAAGCTGTGATTGAGAGAGAAAGAGAAGCTGTGAGTGAGAGAGAGAGAGAAGCTGTGAGTGAGAAAGAGAGAGAGAAGCTGTGAGTGAGTGAGAGAGAAAGAGAAGCTGTGAGTGAGAGTGACAGAGAGAGAGAAAGAAGCTGTGAGTGAGAGAGAGAGAAAGAGAAGCTGTGAGTGAGAGAGAGAGAAAGCAAAGCTGTGAGTGAGAGAGAGATAAAGAGAAGATGTGACTGAGTGAGAGAAAGAGAAGCTGTGTGTGAGACAGAGAGAAGCTGTGAGTGAGAATGAGAGAAAAAGAAGCTGTGTCAGAGAGAGAGAAAGAGAAACTGTGAGTGAGAGAGAGAGAGAAAGAGAAGCTGTGAGTGAGAGAGAGAGAGAAAGAGAAGCTGTGTGTGACAGAGAGAGAAAGAGAAGCTGTGAGTGAGAGAGAAGGTGAGAAAGAAGCTTTGAGTGAGAGAGAGAGAAAGAGAAGCTTTGAGTGAGGGAGAGAGAGAAAGAGAAGCTGTGAGTGAGAGAGAGAGAAAGAAAGAGAAGCTGTGAGTGAGAGAGAGAGAGAAAGAGAAGTTGTGTGTGAGAGAGAGAGAGAGAGAAGAGAAGCTGTGAGTGAGAGAGAAAGAGAAGCTGAGTGACATAGAGAGATAATGAGAAGCTGTGAGAGAGAGAGAGAGAAAGAGAAGCTGTGTATATGTCAGAGAGAGAAAAAGTAAAGCTGCGAGTGAAAGGGAGGGAGAAAGACAAGCTGTGAGTGAGAGAAGAGAGAGAGAGAAGCTGTGAGTGAGTGAGAGAGAGAAGCTGTGTGTGAGCGAGAGAGAAGCTGTGACTGAGAGAGAGAGAAAGAGAAGCTGTGAGTGAGAGAGAGAGAGAAATAGCAGCTGTGAGTGAGAGTGAGAGTGAAAGAGAAGCTGTGAGTGAGAGAGGGAGAAAGAGAAGATGTAAGTGAGAGAGAGAGTGAGAGAGAGAAGCTGTGAGTGAGTGAGAGAGAGAGAAAGAGAAGCTGTGAGTGAGTGAGAGAGAAAGAAAGAGAAGCTGTGAGTGAGAGAGAGAGAAAGAGAAGCTGTTAGTGAGAGAGAGGGAAACAGAAGCTGTGAGTGAAAGAGAGAGAGAGAAGCTGTGTATTTGAGAGAGAGAAGATGTGATTGAGAGAGAGAAAGAGAAGCTGTGAATGAGAGAAAGAGAGAGAAGTTGTGAGTGATAGAGAGAAATAGAAGCTGTGAGTGAGAGAGAGAGGTGGAGAAAGAGAAGCTGTGTGTGTGAGAGAGAGAAAGAGAAGCTGTGAGTGAGAGAGAGAGAAAGATAATCTGTGAGTGAGAGTGAGAGAGAGAGAATGAGAAGTTGTGAGTGAGAGAGAGAGAAAGAGAATGTGTGAGTGAGAGAGAGAGAGAATGAGAAGCTGTGAGTGAGAGAGAGAGGAGCTGTGTGTGTGAGAGAGAAAGAGAAGCTGGGAGTGACAGAGATAGATAGAGAGAGAAAGAGAAGCTGTGAGTGAGAGAGAGAGATTAAGAAACTGTGAGTGAGAGAGAGAGAAGTTGTGAGTGTGAGAGAGAGAAGCTGTGTGTGTGCGTGAGAGAGAGAAAGAGAAGCTGTGAGTGAGAGAGAGAGAGAAAGAAAGAGAAGCTGTGAGTGAGAGAGAGAGAGAAAGAAAGAGAATCTGTGAGTGAGAGAGAGAGAGAAGCTGTGAGTGAGAGAGAGAGAGAAGCTGTGAGTGAGGGAGAGATAGATAGAGATGCTGTGAGTGAAAGGGACAGAGAGAGAAAGAGAAGCTGTGAGTGAGAGAGAGAGAGAGAGAAAGAGAAGCTGTGTGTGTGAGAGAGAGAAGCTGTGAGTGAGAAAGAGAGAAAGAGAGTCTGTGAGTGAGAGAGACAGAAAGAGAAGCTGTGAGTGTGAAAGAGAGAGAGAAGCTGTGAGTGAGAGAGAGGAGCTGTGAGTGAGAGAGAGAGAAAGAGTAGCTGTTAGTGAGAGAAGAGATAGAGAAAGAGAAGCTGTGAGTGAGAGAGAGAGGAGCTGTGAGCGAGAGGGAGAGAGAGAAAGATAAGCTGTGAGTGAGAGAGAGAGAAAGACAAGCTATGAGTGAGAAGGAGAGAAAGAAAGAGAAGCTGTGAGTGAGACTGAGAGAGAGAAAGAGAAGCTGTGAGTGAGAGAGAGGGGGAGAAAGAGAAGCTGTGTGTGAGAGAGAGAAAGAGAAGCTGTGATTGAGAGAGAGAGAAAGATAATCTGTGAGGGAGAGTGAGAGAGAGAGAAAGAGAAGTTGTGAGTGAGAGAGAGAGAAGCTCTGTGTGTGTGAGAGAAAGAGAAGCTGTGAGTGAGAGAGAGAGAAAGAGAAGCTGTGAGTGAGAGAGAGAAAGAGCTGTGAGTGAGAGAGAGAGAGAAAGCTGAGAGTGAGAGAGAGAGAGAAGTTGTGAGTGAGACAGAGAGAAGCTCTGTGTGTGCGTGAGAGAGAGAAAGAGAAGCTGTGAGTGAGAGAGAGAGAAAGAGAAGTTGTGAGTGAGAGAGAGAGAGAAATAGAAGCTGTGTGTGAGAGAGAGAGAATTAGAAGCTGTGAGTGAGAGAAAGCTGTGTGTTAGAGAGAAAGAGAAGTTGTGAGTGAGAGAAAGAGAGAAAGAAGCTTTGAGTGAGAAAAAGAGAGAAAGAGAAGCTGTGAGTGAGAGAGAAAGAAAGAGCTGTGAGTGAGAGAGAGAGAGAAAGAGAAGCTGTGAGTGAGAGAGAGAGAAGCTGTGAGTGAGAGAGAGAGAGAAGCTTTGTGTGTTTGTGTGTGAGAGAGAAGCTGTGAGAGAGAGAAAGAGAAAGAGAAGCTGTGAGTGAGAGAGAGAGAGAAAGAGAAGCTGTGAGTGAGAGAGAGAGAGAAGCTGTGTGTGAGGGAGAGAGAGAAAGAGAAGCTGTGAGTGAGAGGGAAAGAGAGAGAAAGAGAAGCTGAGTGAGAGAGAGAGAAAGAGAAGCTGTGAGTGTGTGAGAGAGAGAAGCTGTGAGTGAGTGAGAGAGAGAGAAAGAGAAGCTGTGAGTGAGTGAGAGAGAGAGAAAGAGAAGCTGTGAGTGAGAAAGAGAGAAAGAGATGAGGTGAGTGAGAGAGAGAGAGAAGCTGTGAGTGAGAGTGAGAGAGAGAGCGAAAGAGAAGCTGTGTGTGTGAGAGAGAGAAAGAGAAGCTGTGAGTGAGAGTGAGAGAGAGAGAGAAAGAAGCTGTGAGTGAGAGAGAGAGAAAGAGAAGCTGTGAGTGAGAGAGAGATAGAGAGAGAAAGAGAAGTTGTTAGTGAGCGAAAGAGGGAAAGAGAAGCTGTGATTGAGATAGAGAGAGAGGGAAGCTGTGATTGAGAGAGAGAGATAAAGAGAAGCTGTGAGTGAGATAGAGAGAGAGAGAAGCTGTGAGTGAGAAAGAGAGAGAGAAGCTGTGAGTGAGAGTGAGAGAGAGAGCGAAAGAGATGCTGTGAGTGAGAGAGAGAGAAAAAGAAGCTGTGTCAGAGAGAGAGAGAAAGAGAAGCTGTGAGTGAGAGAGAGAGAGAAAGAAGCTGTGAGTGAGTGAGAGAGAGAAAGAGTAGCTGTGAGTGAGAGAGAGAGAAAGGGAAGCTGTGAGTGAGAGAGAAGGTGAGAAAGAAGCTTTGCGTGAGAGAGAGAGAGAAAGAGAAGCTGTGAGTGAGAGAGAGAGAGAAAGAGAAGCTCTGAGTGAGAGAGAGAGAGAAAGAAAGAGAAGCTGTGAGTGAGAGAGAAAGAGAAGCTGTGAGTGAGAGAGAGAGAGAGAGAAGAGAAGCTGTGAGTGAGAGAGAGAGAAAGAGAAGCTGAGTGACAGAGAGAGATAATGAGAAGCTGTGAGAGAGAGAGAGAGAAAGAGTAGCTGTGTGTATGTGAGAGAGAGAAAAAGTAAAGCTGCGAGTGAGAGGGAGGGAGAAAGACAAGCTGTGAGTGAGAGAATAGAGAGAGAGAGAGAAGCTGTGAGAGAGTGAGAGAGAGAAGCTGTGTGTGAGAGTGAGAGAGAGAGCGAAAGAGAAGCTGTGTGTGTGTGAGAGAGAAAGAGAAGCTGTGAGTGAGTGAGAGAGAGAGAAAGAGAAGCTGTGAGTGAGTGAGTGAGAGAGAGAGAAGCTGTGAGTGAGAGAGAGAGAGGAAGAGAAGCTGTTAGTGAGAGAGAGGGAAAGAGAAGCTGTGAGTGAGTGAGAGAGAGAGAAAGAGAAGCTGTGAGTGAGAAAGAGAGAAAGAGATGAGGTGAGTGAGAGAGAGAGAGAAGCTGTGAGTGAGAGTGAGAGAGAGAGCGAAAGAGAAGCTGTGTGTGTGAGAGAGAGAAAGAGAAGCTGTGAGTGAGAGTGAGAGAGAGAGAGAAAGAAGCTGTGAGTGTGAGAGAGAGAAAGAGAAGCTGTGAGTGAGTGAGTGAGAGAGAGAGAAGCTGTGAGTGAGAGAGAGAGAGAAAGAGAAGTTGTTAGTGAGAGAAAGAGGGAAAGAGAAGCTGTGAGTGAGATAGAGAGAGAGGGAAGCTGTGATTGATTGAGAGAGATAAAGAGAAGCTGTGAGTGAGATAGAGAGAGAAGCTGTGAGTGAGAAAGAGAGAGAGAAGCTGTGAGTGAGAGTGAGAGAGAGAGCGAAAGAGATGCTGTGAGTGAGAGAGAGAGAAAGAGAAGCTGTGAGTGAGAGTGAGTGAGAGAGAGAAAGAAGCTGTGAGTGAGAGAGAGAGAAAGTGAAGCTGTGAGTGAGAGAGAGAAAAAGCACAGCTGTGAGTGAGAGAGAGAGAGAAAGAGAAGCTGTGTGTGTGAGAGAGAGAAGCTGTGAGTGAGAAAGAGAGAAAGAGAGTCTGTGAGTGAGAGAGACAGAAAGAGAAGCTGTGAGTGTGAAAGAGAGAGAGAAGCTGTGAGTGAGAGAGAGGAGCTGTGAGTGAGAGAGAGAGAAAGAGTAGCTGTTAGTGAGAGAAGAGATAGAGAAAGAGAAGCTGTGAGTGAGAGAGAGAGGAGCTGTGAGCGAGAGGGAGAGAGAGAAAGATAAGCTGTGAGTGAGAGAGAGAGAAAGACAAGCTATGAGTGAGAAGGAGAGAAAGAAAGAGAAGCTGTGAGTGAGACTGAGAGAGAGAAAGAGAAGCTGTGAGTGAGAGAGAGGGGGAGAAAGAGAAGCTGTGTGTGAGAGAGAGAAAGAGAAGCTGTGATTGAGAGAGAGAGAAAGATAATCTGTGAGGGAGAGTGAGAGAGAGAGAAAGAGAAGTTGTGAGTGAGAGAGAGAGAAGCTCTGTGTGTGTGAGAGAAAGAGAAGCTGTGAGTGAGAGAGAGAGAAAGAGAAGCTGTGAGTGAGAGAGAGAAAGAGCTGTGAGTGAGAGAGAGAGAGAAAGCTGAGAGTGAGAGAGAGAGAGAAGTTGTGAGTGAGACAGAGAGAAGCTCTGTGTGTGCGTGAGAGAGAGAAAGAGAAGCTGTGAGTGAGAGAGAGAGAAAGAGAAGTTGTGAGTGAGAGAGAGAGAGAAATAGAAGCTGTGTGTGAGAGAGAGAGAATTAGAAGCTGTGAGTGAGAGAAAGCTGTGTGTTAGAGAGAAAGAGAAGTTGTGAGTGAGAGAAAGAGAGAAAGAAGCTTTGAGTGAGAAAAAGAGAGAAAGAGAAGCTGTGAGTGAGAGAGAAAGAAAGAGCTGTGAGTGAGAGAGAGAGAGAAAGAGAAGCTGTGAGTGAGAGAGAGAGAAGCTGTGAGTGAGAGAGAGAGAGAAGCTTTGTGTGTTTGTGTGTGAGAGAGAAGCTGTGAGAGAGAGAAAGAGAAAGAGAAGCTGTGAGTGAGAGAGAGAGAGAAAGAGAAGCTGTGAGTGAGAGAGAGAGAGAAGCTGTGTGTGAGGGAGAGAGAGAAAGAGAAGCTGTGAGTGAGAGGGAAAGAGAGAGAAAGAGAAGCTGAGTGAGAGAGAGAGAGAGAAAGAGAAGCTGTGAGTGTGTGAGAGAGAGAAGCTGTGAGTGAGTGAGAGAGAGAGAAAGAGAAGCTGTGAGTGAGTGAGAGAGAGAGAAAGAGAAGCTGTGAGTGAGAAAGAGAGAAAGAGATGAGGTGAGTGAGAGAGAGAGAGAAGCTGTGAGTGAGAGTGAGAGAGAGAGCGAAAGAGAAGCTGTGTGTGTGTGAGAGAGAAAGAGAAGCTGTGAGTGAGAGTGAGAGAGAGAGAGAAAGAAGCTGTGAGTGAGAGAGAGAGAAAGAGAAGCTGTGAGTGAGAGAGAGATAGAGAGAGAAAGAGAAGTTGTTAGTGAGCGAAAGAGGGAAAGAGAAGCTGTGATTGAGATAGAGAGAGAGGGAAGCTGTGATTGAGAGAGAGAGATAAAGAGAAGCTGTGAGTGAGATAGAGAGAGAGAGAAGCTGTGAGTGAGAAAGAGAGAGAGAAGCTGTGAGTGAGAGTGAGAGAGAGAGCGAAAGAGATGCTGTGAGTGAGAGAGAGAGAAAAAGAAGCTGTGTCAGAGAGAGAGAGAAAGAGAAGCTGTGAGTGAGAGAGAGAGAGAAAGAAGCTGTGAGTGAGTGAGAGAGAGAAAGAGTAGCTGTGAGTGAGAGAGAGAGAAAGGGAAGCTGTGAGTGAGAGAGAAGGTGAGAAAGAAGCTTTGAGTGAGAGAGAGAGAGAAAGAGAAGCTGTGAGTGAGAGAGAGAGAGAAAGAGAAGCTCTGAGTGAGAGAGAGAGAGAAAGAAAGAGAAGCTGTGAGTGAGAGAGAAAGAGAAGCTGTGAGTGAGAGAGAGAGAGAGAGAAGAGAAGCTGTGAGTGAGAGAGAGAGAAAGAGAAGCTGAGTGACAGAGAGAGATAATGAGAAGCTGTGAGAGAGAGAGAGAAAGAGTAGCTGTGTGTATGTGAGAGAGAGAAAAAGTAAAGCTGCGAGTGAGAGGGAGGGAGAAAGACAAGCTGTGAGTGAGAGAATAGAGAGAGAGAGAGAAGCTGTGAGAGAGTGAGAGAGAGAAGCTGTGTGTGAGAGTGAGAGAGAGAGCGAAAGAGAAGCTGTGTGTGTGTGAGAGAGAAAGAGAAGCTGTGAGTGAGTGAGAGAGAGAGAAAGAGAAGCTGTGAGTGAGTGAGTGAGAGAGAGAGAAGCTGTGAGTGAGAGAGAGAGAGAAAGAGAAGCTGTTAGTGAGAGAGAGGGAAAGAGAAGCTGTGAGTGAGTGAGAGAGAGAGAAAGAGAAGCTGTGAGTGAGAAAGAGAGAAAGAGATGAGGTGAGTGAGAGAGAGAGAGAAGCTGTGAGTGAGAGTGAGAGAGAGAGCGAAAGAGAAGCTGTGTGTGTGAGAGAGAGAAAGAGAAGCTGTGAGTGAGAGTGAGAGAGAGAGAGAAAGAAGCTGTGAGTGTGAGAGAGAGAAAGAGAAGCTGTGAGTGAGTGAGTGAGAGAGAGAGAAGCTGTGAGTGAGAGAGAGAGAGAAAGAGAAGTTGTTAGTGAGAGAAAGAGGGAAAGAGAAGCTGTGAGTGAGATAGAGAGAGAGGGAAGCTGTGATTGATTGAGAGAGATAAAGAGAAGCTGTGAGTGAGATAGAGAGAGAGAAGCTGTGAGTGAGAAAGAGAGAGAGAAGCTGTGAGTGAGAGTGAGAGAGAGAGCGAAAGAGATGCTGTGAGTGAGAGAGAGAGAAAGAGAAGCTGTGAGTGAGAGTGAGTGAGAGAGAGAAAGAAGCTGTGAGTGAGAGAGAGAGAAAGTGAAGCTGTGAGTGAGAGAGAGAAAAAGCACAGCTGTGAGTGAGAGAGAGAGAGAAAGAGAAGATGTGACTGAGTGAGAGAAAGAGAAGCCGTGTGTGTGAGACAGAGAGAAGCTGTGAGTGAGAGAGAGAGAAAAAGAAGCTGTGTCAGAGAGAGAGAGAAAGAGAAGCTGTGAGTGAGAGAGAGAGAGAAAGAAGCTGTGAGTGAGAGAGAGAGAGAGAAAGAGAAGCTGTGAGTGAGAGAGAGAGAAAGGGAAGCTGTTAGTGAAAGAGAAGGTGAGAAAGAAGCTTTGAGTGAGAGAGAGAGAAAGAGAAGCTGTGAGTGAGGGAGAAAGAGAAAGAGAAGCTGTGAGTGAGAGAGAGAGAGAAAGAAAGAGAAGCTGTGAGTGAGAGAGAGAGAGAAAGAGAAGCTGTGAGTGAGAGAGA
Organism: Bradypodion ventrale; assembly: GCA_035047345.1. Lineage (NCBI taxonomy): Eukaryota > Metazoa > Chordata > Lepidosauria > Squamata > Chamaeleonidae > Bradypodion > Bradypodion ventrale. Next base: position 5,372,349 of record JAWDJE010000018.1, on the reverse strand, counting down.
GAGAGAAGAGAAGCTGTGAGTGAGAGAGAGAGAAAGAGAAGCTGAGAGTGAGAGAGAGAGAAGTTGTGAGTGAGACAGAGAGAGAAGCTGTGTATGTGTGTGTGAGAGAGAAAGAGAAGCTGTGAGTGAGAGAGAGAGAAAGAGAAGTTGTGAGTGAGAGAGAGAGAGAAATAGAAGCTGTATGAGAGAGAGAGAGAATGAGAAGCTGTGAGTGAGAGAGAGAGAAGCTGTGTGTGAGAGAGAAAGAGAAGCTGTGAGTGAGAGAGATAGAGAGAGAAAGAGAAGCTGTGAGTGAGAGAGAGAGAGAGAAGCTGTGTATTTGAGAGAGAGAGAAGATGTGATTGTGAGAGAGAAAGAGAAGCTGTGAATGAGAGACAGAGAGAGAAGTTGTGAGTGAGAGAGAGAAATAGAAGCTGTGAGTGAGAGAGAGAGGTGGAGAAAGAAGCTGTGTGTGTGAGAGAGAGAAAGAGAAGCTGTGAGTGAGAGAGAGAGAAAGATAATCTGTGAGTGAGAGTGAGAGAGAGAGAATGAGAAGTTGTGAGTGAGAGAGAGAGAAAGATAATCTGTGAGTGAGAGTGAGAGAGAGAGAATGAGAAGCTGTGAGTGAGAGATAGATGAGCTGTGTGTGTGAGAGAGAAAGAGAAGCTGTGAGTGAGAGAGATAGAGAGAGAAAGAGAAGCTGTGAGTGAGAGAGAGAGAAGTTGTGAGTGAGAGAGAGAGAAGCTGTGTGTGTGCGTGAGAGAGAGAAAGAGAAGCTGTGAGTGAGACAGAGAGAGAAAGAAAGAGAAGCTGTGAGTGAGAGATAGAGAGAAAGAAAGAGAAGCTGTGAGTGAGAGAGAGAGAGAGAAGCTGTGAGTGAGAGAGAGAGAGAAGCTGTGAGTGAGGGAGAGATAGATAGAGATGCTGTGAGTGAATGGGAGAGAGAGAGAAAGAGAAGCTGTGAGTGAGAGAGAGAGAGAGAAGCTGTGAGTGTGTGTGAGAGAGAGAAGCTGTGAGTGAGAAAGAGAGAGAGAAAGAGAAGCTGTGAGTGAGAGAGAGAGAAAGAGAAGCTGTGAGTGAGTGAGAGAGACAGAAACAGAAGCTGTGAGTGTGAAAGAGAGAGAGAGAAGCTGTGAGTGAGAGAGAGAGAAGCTGTGAGTGAGAGAGAGAGAAAGAGTAGCTGTTAGTGAGAGAAGAGAGAGAGAAAGATAAGCTGAGAGTGAGAGAGAGAGAAAGAGAAGCTATGAGTGAGAGAGAGAGAAAGAAAGAGAAGCTGTGAGTGAGACTGAGAGAGAGAAAGAGAAGCTGTGAGTGAGAGAGAGGGGGGAGAAAGAGAAGCTGTGTGTGAGAGAGAGACAAAGAGAAGCTGTGATTGAGAGAGAGAGAAAGATAATCTGTGAGGTAGAGTGAGAGAGAGAGAAAGAGAAGTTGTGAGTGAGAGAGAGAGAAGCTCTGTGTGTGAGAGAGAAAGAGAAGCTGTGAGTGAGAGAGATAGAGAGAGAAAGAGAAGCTGTGAGTGAGAGAGAGAGAAAGAAGCTTTGAGTGAGGGAAAGAGAGAAATAGAAGCTGTGAGACAGAGAGAGAGAAAGAGAAGTTGTGAGTGAGAGAGAGAGAGAGAAATAGAAGCTGTGAGAGAGAGAGAGAATGAGAAGCTGTGAGTGAGAGAGAGAGAAGCTGTGTGAGAGAGAGATAGAGAAGCTGTGAGAGAGAGATAGAGAGAGAAAGAGAATCTGTGAGTGAGAGAGAGAGAGAAAGAAGCTTTGAGTGAGAGAAAGAGAGAAAGAGAAGCTGTGAGTGAGAGAGAGAGAAGCTGTGAGTGAGAGAGAGAGAAAGAGTAGCTGTTAGTGAGAGAAGAGAGAGAGAAAGAGCTGTGAGTGAGAGAGAGAGAAAGAGAAGCTGTGAGTGAGAGAGAGAGAAGCTGTGAGTGAGTGAGAGAGAGAGAAGCTGTGTGTGGGTGAGAGAGAGAAAGAGAAACTGTGAGAGAGAGAGAGAAAGAGAAGCTGTGAGTGAGAGAGAGAGAGAAAGAGAAGTTGTGAGTGAGAGAGAGAGAAAGGGAAGCTGTTAGTGAAAGAGAAGGTGAGAAAGAAGCTTTGAGTGAGAGAGAGAGAAAGAGAAGCTGTGAGTGAGGGAGAGAGAGAAAGAGAAGCAGTGAGTGAGAGAGAGAGAGAAAGAAAGAGAAGCTGTGAGTGAGAGAGAGAGAGAGAGAGAAGCTGTGAGTGAGAAAGAGAGAGAGAAGAGAAGCTGTGAGTGAGAGAGAGAGAAAGAGAAGCTGAGAGTGAGAGAGAGAGAAGTTGTGAGTGAGACAGAGAGAGAAGCTGTGTATGTGTGTGAGAGAGAGAAAGAGAAGCTGTGAGTGAGAGAGAGAGAAAGAGAAGTTGTGAGTGAGAGAGAGAGAGAAATAGAAGCTGTATGAGAGAGAGAGAGAATGAGAAGCTGTGAGTGAGAGAGAGAGAAGCTGTGTGTGAGAGAGAAAGAGAAGCTGTGAGTGAGAGAGATAGAGAGAGAAGGAGAAGCTGTGAGTGAGAGAGAGAGAGAGAAGTTGTGTATTTGAGAGAGAGAGAAGATGTGATTGTGAGAGAGAAAGAGAAGCTGTGAATGAGAGACAGAGAGAGAAGTTGTGAGTGAGAGAGAGAAATAGAAGCTGTGAGTGAGAGAGAGAGGTGGAGAAAGAGAAGCTGTGTGTGTGAGAGAGAGAAAGAGAAGCTGTGAGTGAGAGCGAGAGAAAGATAATCTGTGAGTGAGAGTGAGAGAGAGAGAATGAGGTTGTGAGTGAGAGAGAGAGAAAGATAATCTGTGAGTGAGAGTGAGAGAGAGAGAATGAGAAGCTGTGAGTGAGAGATAGATGAGCTGTGTGTGTGAGAGAGAAAGAGAAGCTGTGAGTGAGAGAGATAGAGAGAGAAAGAGAAGCTGTGAGTGAGAGAGAGAGAAGTTGTGAGTGAGAGAAAGAGAAGCTGTGAGTGAGAGATAGAGAGAAAGAAAGAGAAGCTGTGAGTGAGAGAGAGACAGAGAAGCTGTGAGTGAGAGAGAGAGAGAAGCTGTGAGTGAGGGAGAGATAGATAGAGATGCTGTGAGTGAATGGGAGAGAGAGAGAAAGAGAAGCTGTGAGTGAGAGAGAGAGAGAGAAGCTGTGAGTGTGTGTGAGAGAGAGAAGCTGTGAGTGAGAAAGAGAGAGAGAAAGAGAAGCTGTGAGTGAGAGAGAGAGAAAGAAAAGCTGTGAGTGAGTGAGAGAGACAGAAACAGAAGCTGTGAGTGTGAAAGAGAGAGAGAGAACCTGTGAGTGAGAGAGAGAGAAGCTGTGAGTGAGAGAGAGAGAAAGAGTAGCTGTTAGTGAGAGAAGAGAGAGAGAAAGAGAAGCTGTGAGTGAGAGAGTGAGAGAGAGGAGCTGTGAGCGAGAGAGAGAGAGAGAAAGATAAGCTGAGAGTGAGAGAGAGAGAACGAGAAGCTATGAGTGAGAGAGAGAGAAAGAAAGAGAAGCTGTGAGTGAGACTGAGAGAGAGAAAGAGAAGCTGTGAGTGAGAGAGAGGGGGGAGAAAAAGAAGCTGTGTGTGAGAGAGAGACAAAGAGAAGCTGTGATTGAGAGAGAGAGAAAGATAATCTGTGAGGTAGAGTGAGAGAGAGAGAAAGAGAAGTTGTGAGTGAGAGAGAGAGAAGCTCTGTGTGTGAGAGAGAAAGAGAAGCTGTGAGTGAGAGAGATAGAGAGAGAAAGAGAAGCTGTGAGTGAGAGAGAGAGAAAGCAGCTTTGAGTGAGGGAAAGAGAGAAATAGAAGCTGTGAGAGAGACAGAGAGAAAGAGAAGTTGTGAGTGAGAGAGAGAGAGAGAAATAGAAGCTGTGTGTGAGAGAGAGAGAATGAGAAGCTGTAAGTGAGAGAGAGAGAAGCTGTGTGAGAGAGAGATAGAGAAGCTGTGAGAGAGAGAGATAGAGAGAAAGAGAATCTGTGTGAGAGAGAGAGAGAAAGAAGCTTTGAGTGAGAGAAAGAGAGAAAGAGAAGCTGTGAGTGAGAGAGAGAATGAGCTGAGAGTGAGAGAGAGAGAAAGAGAAGCTGTGAGTGAGAGAGAGAGAAGCTGTGAGTGAGTGAGAGAGAGAGAAGCTGTGTGTGGGTGAGAGAGAGAAAGAGAAACTGTGAGAGAGAGAGAGAAAGAGAAGCTGTGAGTGAGAGAGAGAGAGAAAGAGAAGTTGTGAGTGAGAGAGAGAGAAGCTGTGTGTGAGGGAGAGAGAGAAAGAGAAGCTGTGAGTGAGAGGGATAGAGAGAGAAAGAGAGAGAGAGAGAAAGAGAAGCTGTGAGTGTGTGAGAGAGAGAAGCTGTGAGTGAGTGAGAGAGGGAGAAAGAGAAGCTGTGAGTGAGAGAGAGAAAAAGAGAAGCTGTGAGTGAGTGAGAGAGAGAGAGAAAGAGAAGTTGTGAGTGAGAAAGAGAGAGAGAGATGCTGTGAGAGAGAGAGAGAGAGAAAGAGGAGCTGTGAGTGAGAGAGAGAGGGAGAGAGAAAGATAAGCTGTTAGTGAGAGAAAGAAGGAAAGAGAAGCTGTGAGTGAGTGAGAGAGAGAGAGAAGCTGCGAGTGAGAGGGAGGGAGAAAGACAAGCTGTGAGTGAGAGAAGAGAGAGAGAGAGAAGCTGTGAGTGAGTGTGAGAGAGAAGCTGTGTGTGAGCGAGAGAGAAGCTGTGACTGAGAGAGAGAGAAAGAGAAGCTGTGAGTGAGAGAGAGAGAGAAATAGAAGCTGTGAGTGAGAGTGAGAGTGAAAGAGAAGCTGTGAGTGAGAGAGGGAGAAAGAGAAGATGTAAGTGAGAGAGAGAGTGAGAGAGAGAATCTGTGAGTGAGTGAGAGAGAGAGAAAGAGAAGCTGTGAGTGAGAGAGAGAGAAAGAGAAGCTGTGAGTGAGAGAGAGAGAAAGCAAAGCTGTGAGTGAGAGAGAGAGAAAGAGAAGATGTGACTGAGTGAGAGAAAGAGAAGCTGTGTGTGTGAGACAGAGAGAAGCTGTGAGTGAGAATGAGAGAAAAAGAAGCTGTGTCAGAGAGAGAGAAAGAGAAACTGTGAGTGAGAGAGAGAAAGAGAAGCTGTGAGTGAGAGAGAGAGAGAAAGAGAAGCTGTGAGTGACAGAGAGAGAAAGAGAAGCTGTGAGTGAGAGAGAAGGTGAGAAAGAAGCTTTGAGTGAGAGAGAGAGAAAGAGAAGATTTGAGTGAGGGAGAGAGAGAAAGAGAAGCTGTGAGTGAGAGAGAGAGAAAGAAAGAGAAGCTGTGAGTGAGAGAGAGAGAAAGAGAAGTTGTGTGAGAGAGAGAGAGAGAGAAGAGAAGCTGTGAGTGAGAGAGAGAGAAAGAGAAGCTGAGTGACATAGAGAGATAATGAGAAGCTGTGTGAGAGAGAGAGAAAGAGAAGCTGTGTGTATGTCAGAGAGAGAAAAAGTAAAGCTGCGAGTGAAAGGGAGGGAGAAAGACAAGCTGTGAGTGAGAGAAGAGAGAGAGAGAGAAGCTGTGAGTGAGTGAGAGAGAGAAGCTGTGACTGAGAGAGAGAGAAAGAGAAGCTGTGAGTGAGAGAGAGAGAAATAGAAGCTGTGAGTGAGAGTGAGAGTGAAAGAGAAGCTGTGAGTGAGAGAGGGAGAAAGAGAAGACGTAAGTGAGAGAGAGAGTGAGAGAGAGAAGCTGTGAGTGAGTGAGAGAGAGAGAAAGAGAAGCTGTGAGTGAGTGAGAGAGAAAGAAAGAGAAGCTGTGAGTGAGAGAGAGAGAGAAAGAGAAGCTGTTAGTGAGAGAGAGGGAAACAGAAGCTGTGAGTGAAAGAGAGAGAGAGAAGCTGTGTATTTGAGAGAGAGAGAAGATGTGATTGAGAGAGAGAAAGAGAAGCTGTGAATGAGAGACAGAGAGAGAAGTTGTGAGTGAGAGAGAGAAATAGAAGCTGTGAGTGAGAGAGAGAGGTGGAGAAAGAGAAGCTGTGTGTGAGAGAGAGAGAAAGAGAAGCTGTGAGTGAGACAGAGAGAAAGATAATCTGTGAGTGAGAGTGAGAGAGAGAGAATGAGAAGTTGTGAGTGAGAGAGAGAGAAAGAGAATGTGTGAGTGAGAGAGAGAGAGAATGAGAAGCTGTGAGTGAGAGAGAGAGGAGCTGTGTGTGTGAGAGAGAAAGAGAAGCTGTGAGTGACAGAGATAGATAGAGAGTGAAAGAGAAGCTGTGAGTGAGAGAGAGAGATTAAGAAACTGTGAGTGAGAGAGAGAGAAGTTGTGAGTGTGAGAGAGAGAAGCTGTGTGTGTGCGTGAGAGAGAGAAAGAGAAGCTGTGAGTGAGAGAGAGAGAGAAAGAAAGAGAAGCTGTGAGTGAGAGAGAGAGAGAAAGAAAGAGAAGCTGTGAGTGAGAGAGAGAGAGAAGCTGTGAGTGAGAGAGAGAGAAGCTGTGAGTGAGGGAGAGATAGATAGAGATGCTGTGAGTGAAAGGGACAGAGAGAGAAAGAGAAGCTGTGAGTGAGAGAGAGAGAGAGAGAAAGAGAAGCTGTGTGTGAGAGAGAGAGAAGCTGTGAGTGAGAAAGAGAGAAAGAGAGTCTGTGAGTGAGAGAGACAGAAAGAGAAGCTGTGAGTGTGAAAGAGAGAGAGAAGCTGTGAGTGAGAGAGAGGAGCTGTGAGTGAGAGAGAGAGAAAGAGTAGCTGTTAGTGAGAGAAGAGATAGAGAAAGAGAAGCTGTGAGTGAGAGAGTGAGAGAGAGGAGCTGTGAGCGAGAGGGAGAGAGAGAAAGATAAGCTGTGAGTGAGAGAGAGAGAGAGAAAGAGAAGCTATGAGTGAGAAGGAGAGAAAGAAAGAGAAGCTGTGAGTGAGACTGAGAGAGAGAAAGAGAAGCTGTGAGTGAGAGAGAGGGGGAGAAAGAGAAGCTGTGTGTGTGAGAGAGAAAGAGAAGCTGTGATTGAGAGAGAGAGAAAGATAATCTGTGAGGGAGAGTGAGAGAGAGAGAAAGAGAAGTTGTGAGTGAGAGAGAGAGAAGCTCTGTGTGTGAGAGAGAAAGAGAAGCTGTGAGTGAGAGAGAGAGAAAGAGAAGCTCTGAGTGAGAGAGAGAGGAAGAAGCTTTGAGTGAGAGAAAGAGAAGCTGTGAGAGAGAGAGAGAAAGAGCTGTGAGTGAGAGAGAGAGAGAAAGCTGAGAGTGAGAGAGAGAGAGAAGTTGTGAGTGAGACAGAGAGAAGCTCTGTGTGTGCGTGAGAGAGAGAAAGAGAAGCTGTGAGTGAGAGAGAGAGAAAGAGAAGTTGTGAGTGAGAGAGAGAGAGAAATAGAAGCTGTGTGAGAGAGAGAGAATTAGAAGCTGTGAGTGAGAGAGAGAGAAGCTGTGTGTTAGAGAGAAAGAGAAGTTGTGAGTGAGAGAAAGAGAGAAAGAAGCTTTGAGTGAGAAAAAGAGAGAAAGAGAAGCTGTGAGTGAGAGAGAGAGAAAGAGCTGTGAGTGAGAGAGAGAGAGAAAGAGAAGCTGTGAGTGAGAGAGAGAGAAGCTGTGAGTGAGAGAGAGAGAGAAGCTTTGTGTGTTTGTGTGTGAGAGAGAAGCTGTGAGAGAGAGAAAGAGAAAGAGAAGCTGTGAGTGAGAGAGAGAGAGAAAGAGAAGCTGTGAGTGAGAGAGAGAGAGAAGCTGTGTGTGAGGGAGAGAGAGAAAGAGAAGCTGTGAGTGAGAGGGAAAGAGAGAGAAAGAGAAGCTGAGTGAGAGAGAGAGAGAGAGAGAGAGAAGCTGTGAGTGTGTGAGAGAGAGAAGCTGTGAGTGAGTGAGAGAGAGAGAAAGAGAAGCTGTGAGTGAGAGAGAGAGAGAAAGAGAAGCTGTGAGTGAGTGAGAGAGAGAGAAAGAGAAGCTGTGAGTGAGAAAGAGAGAAAGAGATGAGGTGAGTGAGAGAGAGAGAGAAGCTGTGAGTGAGAGTGTGAGAGAGAGAGCGAAAGAGAAGCTGTGTGTGTGTGTGAGAGAAAGAGAAGCTGTGAGTGAGAGTGAGAGAGAGAAAGAAAGAAGCTGTGAGTGAGAGAGAAAAAGAGAAGCTGTGAGTGAGAGAGAGAGAGAGAGAAAGAGAAGTTGTTAGTGAGAGAAAGAGGGAAAGAGAAGCTGTGAGTGAGATAGAGAGAGAGGGAAGCTGTGATTGAGAGAGAGAGAGAAAGAGAAGCTGTGAGTGAGATAGAGAGAGAGAGAAGCTGTGAGTGAGAAAGAGAGAGAGAAGACCCAGGATGACTCCGATTGGACACTAGCTAGAGCTGCTATTAGGGCCTATCTAGTGGTGATAGGGGTGGTGAGGCGGCAATACTTCACCACCCTTATTGCCTCCGCTGATAATCGCCCAGCCGCCCTGTTCCGGGTAACCAGGTCCCTCCTTGGTAGGGGGGGATCGGTGCCCGGTTGGCAGGGTTCGGCTGAGGACTTTGCTGACCATCTGGTGGAGAAAATCGATCGGATTCGTTCAGGATTGAATCCTGGCGTGGATGGGGAGGGTCGGGGAGGTGCCGGAGCATTGTCTTGCTGTACGATCTGGGATCAGTTCGATCCTGTTGTCCCTGATGAAGTGGACAGGCTCCTTGCAGCTGTTCGTGCCACTACATGTCCTTTGGATCCCTGTCCTACTTGGTTGGTGAAAGCCTCCAAGGAGGTAACAGGTGGCTGGATAGGGGGGATAATAAATGCCTCTTTACGGGAGGGGGTATTTCCTGCACATCTAAAACATGCTTTGGTGCGCCCCCTCCTGAAGAAAATGTCCCTCGACCCAGCTGTCCTTAACAACTGCAGGCCAGTTTCCAACCTGCCCTTTTTGGTTAAGGTTTTGGAAAAGGCGGTGGCGCGTCAGCTGCAGAGTGTCCTGGAGGAAGCGGTTTATCTAGACCCCTTTCAATCAGGGTTCAGGCCCGGATATGGAACGGAGACGGCATTGGTCGCACTGATGGATGATCTCTGGCGGGAGCGGGACGGGGGTTGTCCATCCGTCCTTGCTCTTCTTGACCTCTCAGCGGCTTTTGATACCGTCGACCACGGTATCCTTCTGGAACGGCTCGAAGGACTGGGGATCCAGGGCACTGTGTTGTCCTGGTTTTCCTCATTTCTGGAGGGCCGTACCCAGTCGGTATGGTTAGAGAGTGAGAGGTCCAGCCCTAGGCCCCTCAAATATGGGGTGCCTCAGGGCTCTGTGCTCTCTCCTCTCTTATTTAACATCTACATGAAGCCGCTGGGTGAGATCATTCGTTCCCACGGGGTGCGGTACCATCAGTACGCGGATGATACACAGTTGTACATCTCGGCCCGTGGGGACCCCAGTGATGCTGTTGAAATCCTATCCGGATGCCTAGAGGCCATTGGGGTCTGGATGGGGGCCAATGGGCTTCGGCTGAATCCCAGCAAGACAGAGTGGCTGTGGATAAGGGGCCCCGCGTTATCCAGGGAGTTACCATCTTTGGTACTGGATGGGGCTGTTCTGCCCCAGACAGACCCAGTGCGCAACTTGGGGGTTCTTCTGGACTCGCGGCTGCTGCTGGAAGAACAAGTGGCGGCTGTGGCCAGGAGGGCTTTTGCCCAACTTCGGGTGATTCGCCAATTGCGCACACTCCTGGACCGGGGCTCCTTGCTTATGGTCACCCATGCTCTGGTTACTTCCCGACTAGACTATTGTAATGCGCTCTACATGGGGCTGCCCTTGACGACCATTCGGAGGCTGCAGCTGGTCCAGAATGCGGCGGCCCGGGTGGTGATGGGGTGTGGGCGATATGCCCATGTCTCTCCCCTACTTCGGGAGCTGCACTGGTTACCAGTTTGTCTCCGGGTGCAATTTAAGGTGCTGGTTTTGACCTTTAAAGCCCTACATGGCAGGGGGCCGGGATACCTTAGAGACCGCATCATCCCAAGAGTGTCTGCCCGTCCAACCAGAGCGGACAGGAGGGGTTCTCTAGTGGTGCCACCGACTAGGGATGCACATTTGTCTAGCACCCGAAGGAGGGCCTTCTCCGTGTCCACACCAACTCTCTGGAACCTCCTGCCAATAGACCTAAGACTCCAAAGTGAACTGCTGCCCTTCAGGAAAGGAGTGAAGACCTGGCTGGCAGGGCAGGTGTGGGGCCCGAATGGGACTATGGTGCCCGCCTGCTGGCTTGTATAAGAACTTTCTCTTCCTCCTTTGTACAGTGGATGGGATGGGTGGGTGGGACATGGGGGTTTTTAAAGGGGGTGGGTTGGGGGGGTTTTTTATAATTATTTTTTATAATTGTTTTTATGTCTTTTGTGAATTGTTGTGATGCCGCCCTGAGTCGGGTTCTGCCTGAGCGGGCGGCATATACAAATTTGACTAATAAATAAATAAATAAATAAATAAGAAGCTGTGAGTGAGAGTGAAAGAGAGAGCGAAAGAGATGCTGTGAGTGAGAGAGAGAGAAAGAGAAGGTGTGAGTGAAAGAGAGAGAAAGAGAAGCTGTGAGTGAGAGAGAGAGAAAGCAAAGCTGTGAGTGAGAGAGAGAGAGAGAGAAGATGTGACTGAGTGAGAGAAAGAGAAGCTGTGTGTGTGAGACAGAGAGAAGCTGTGAGTGAGAGAGAGAGAAAGAGTAGCTGTTAGTGAGAGAAGAGAGAGAAAGAGAAGCTGTGAGTGAGAGAGTGAGAGAGAGGAGCTGTGAGCGAGAGGGAGAGAGAGAAAGATAAGCTGAGAGTGAGAGAGAGAGAAAGAGAAGCTATGAGTGAGAGAGAGAGAAAGAAAGAGAAGCTGTGAGTGAGACTGAGAGAGAGAAAGAGAAGCTGTGAGTGAGAGAGAGGGGGGAGAAAGAGAAGCTGTGTGTGAGAGAGAGACAAAGAGAAGCTGTGATTGAGAGAGAGAGAAAGATAATCTGTGAGGTAGAGTGAGAGAGAGAGAAAGAGAAGTTGTGAGTGAGAGAGAGAGAAGCTCTGTGTGTGAGAGAGAAAGAGAAGCTGTGAGTGAGAGAGATAGACAGAGAAAGAGAAGTTGTGAGTGAGAGAGAGAAAGAGAATGTGTGAGTGAGAGAGAGAGAGAATGAGAAGCTGTGAGTGAGAGATAGATGAGCTGTGTGTGTGAGAGAGAAAGAGAAGCTGTGAGTGAGAGAGATAGAGAGAGAAAGAGAAGCTGTGAGTGAGAGAGAGAGAAGTTGTGAGTGAGAGAGAGAGAAGCTGTGTGTGTGCGTGAGAGAGAGAAAGAGAAGCTGTGAGTGAGACAGAGAGAGAAAGAAAGAGAAGCTGTGAGTGAGAGATAGAGAGAAAGAAAGAGAAGCTGTGAGTGAGAGAGAGAGAGAGAAGCTGTGAGTGAGAGAGAGAGAGAAGCTGTGAGTGAGGGAGAGATAGATAGAGATGCTGTGAGTGAATGGGAGAGAGAGAGAAAGAGAAGCTGTGAGTGAGAGAGAGAGAGAGAAGCTGTGAGTGTGTGTGAGAGAGAGAAGCTGTGAGTGAGAAAGAGAGAGAGAAAGAGAAGCTGTGAGTGAGAGAGAGAGAAAGAGAAGCTGTGAGTGAGTGAGAGAGACAGAAACAGAAGCTGTGAGTGTGAAAGAGAGAGAGAGAAGCTGTGAGTGAGAGAGGGAGAAAGAGAAGATGTAAGTGAGAGAGAGAGTGAGAGAGAGAATCTGTGAGTGAGTGAGAGAGAGAGAAAGAGAAGCTGTGAGTGAGTGAGAGAGAGAAAAAGAGAAGCTGTGAGTGAGTGAGAGAGAGAGAGAAAGAGAAGCTGTGAGTGAGAAAGAGAGAAAGAGATGCTGTGAGAGAGAGAGAGAGAAAGAGGAGCTGTGAGTGAGAGAGAGAGGGAGAGAGAAAGAGAAGCTGTTAGTGAGAGAAAGGAAAGAGAAGCTGTGAGTGAGTGAGAGAGAGAGAGAAGCTGTGTGTGTGTGTGAGAGAGAGAGGGAAGCTGTGATTGAGAGAGAGAGAGTAAGAGAAGCTGTGAGTGAGAGAGAGAGAGAAGCTGTGAGTGAGAAAGAGAGAGAGAAGCTGTGAGTGAGAGAGAGAGAAAGAGAAGGTGTGAGTGAGAGTGACAGAGAGAGAGAAAGAAGCTGTGAGTGAGAGAGAGAGAAAGAGAAGCTGTGAGTGAGAGAGAGAGAAAGCAAAGCTGTGAGTGAGAGAGAGAGAAAGAGAAGATGTGACTGAGTGAGAGAAAGAGAAGCTGTGTGTGTGAGACAGAGAGAAGCTGTGAGTGAGAATGAGAGAAAAAGAAGCTGTGTCAGAGAGAGAGAAAGAGAAACTGTGAGTGAGAGAGAGAGAGAAAGAGAAGCTGTGAGTGAGAGAGAGAGAGAGAAAGAGAAGCTGTGAGTGACAGAGAGAGAAAGAGAAGCTGTGAGTGAGAGAGAAGGTGAGAAAGAAGCTTTGAGTGAGAGAGAGAGAAAGAGAAGCTTTGAGTGAGGGAGAGAGAGAAAGAGAAGCTGTGAGTGAGAGAGAGAGAAAGAAAGAGAAGCTGTGAGTGAGAGAGAGAGAGAAAGAGAAGTTGTGTGAGAGAGAGAGAGAGAGAAGAGAAGCTGTGAGTGAGAGAGAGAGAAAGAGAAGCTGAGTGACATAGAGAGATAATGAGAAGCTGTGAGAGAGAGAGAGAGAGAGAGAAGCTGTGTGTATGTCAGAGAGAGAAAAAGTAAAGCTGCGAGTGAAAGGGAGGGAGAAAGACAAGCTGTGAGTGAGAGAAGAGAGAGAGAGAAGCTGTGAGTGAGTGAGAGAGAGAAGCTGTGTGTGAGCGAGAGAGAAGCTGTGACTGAGAGAGAGAGAAAGAGAAGCTGTGAGTGAGAAGGAGAGAGAAATAGAAGCTGTGAGTGAGAGTGAGAGTGAAAGAGAAGCTGTGAGTGAGAGAGGGAGAAAGAGAAGATGTAAGTGAGAGAGTGAGTGAGAGAGAGAAGCTGTGAGTGAGTGAGAGAGAGAGAAAGAGAAGCTGTGAGTGAGTGAGAGAGAAAGAAAGAGAAGCTGTGAGTGAGAGAGAGAGAGAAAGAGAAGCTGTTAGTGAGAGAGAGGGAAACAGAAGCTGTGAGTGAAAGAGAGAGAGAGAAGCTGTGTATTTGAGAGAGAGAGAAGATGTGATTGAGAGAGAGAAAGAGAAGCTGTGAATGAGAGACAGAGAGAGAAGTTGTGAGTGAGAGAGAGAAATAGAAGCTGTGAGTGAGAGAGAGAGGTGGAGAAAGAGAAGCTGTGTGTGAGAGAGAGAGAAAGAGAAGCTGTGAGTGAGAGAGAGAGAAAGATAATCTGTGAGTGAGAGTGAGAGAGAGAGAATGAGAAGTTGTGAGTGAGAGAGAGAGAAAGAGAATGTGTGAGTGAGAGAGAGAGAGAATGAGAAGCTGTGAGTGAGAGAGAGAGGAGCTGTGTGTGTGAGAGAGAAAGAGAAGCTGTGAGTGACAGAGATAGATAGAGAGAGAAAGAGAAGCTGTGAGTGAGAGAGAGAGATTAAGAAACTGTGAGTGAGAGAGAGAGAAGTTGTGAGTGTGAGAGAGAGAAGCTGTGTGTGTGCGTGAGAGAGAGAAAGAGAAGCTGTGAGTGAGAGAGAGAGAGAGAGAAAGAGAAGCTGTGAGTGAGAGAGAGAGTGAAAGAAAGAGAAGCTGTGAGTGAGAGAGAGAGAGAAGCTGTGAGTGAGAGAGAGAGAGAAGCTGTGAGTGAGGGAGAGATAGATAGAGATGCTGTGAGTGAAAGGGACAGAGAGAGAAAGAGAAGCTGTGAGTGAGAGAGAGAGAGAGAGAGAGAGAAGCTGTGTGTGTGAGAGAGAGAAGCTGTGAGTGAGAAAGAGAGAAAGAGAGTCTGTGAGTGAGAGAGACAGAAAGAGAAGCTGTGAGTGTGAAAGAGAGAGAGAAGCTGTGAGTGAGAGAGAGGAGCTGTGAGTGACAGAGAGAGAAAGAGTAGCTGTTAGTGAGAGAGTGAGAGAGAGGAGCTGTGAGCGAGAGGGAGAGAGAGAAAGATAAGCTGTGAGTGAGACTGAGAGAGAGAAAGAGAAGCTGTGAGTGAGAGAGAGGGGGAGAAAGAGAAGCTGTAAGTGAGAGAGAGAGTGAGAGAGAGAGAAGCTGTGAGTGAGTGAGAGAGAGAGAAAGAGAAGCTGTGAGTGAGTGAGAGAGAGAGAGAAGCTGTGTGTGTGTGTGTGAGAGAGAGGGAAGCTGTGATTGAGAGAGAAAGAGAAGCTGTGAGTGAGAGAGAGAGAGAAGCTGTGAGTGAGAAAGAGAGAGAGAAGCTGTGAGTGAGAGAGAGAGAAAGAGAAGCTGTGAGTGAGAGTGACAGAGAGAGAGAAAGAAGCTGTGAGTGAGAGAGAGAGAAAGAGAAGCTGTGAGTGAGAGAGAGAGAAAGCAAAGCTGTGAGTGAGAGAGAGATAAAGAGAAGATGTGACTGAGTGAGAGAAAGAGAAGCTGTGTGTGAGACAGAGAGAAGCTGTGAGTGAGAATGAGAGAAAAAGAAGCTGTGTCAGAGAGAGAGAAAGAGAAACTGTGAGTGAGAGAGAGAGAGAAAGAGAAGCTGTGAGTGAGAGAGAGAGAGAAAGAGAAGCTGTGTGTGACAGAGAGAGAAAGAGAAGCTGTGAGTGAGAGAGAAGGTGAGAAAGAAGCTTTGAGTGAGAGAGAGAGAAAGAGAAGCTTTGAGTGAGGGAGAGAGAGAAAGAGAAGCTGTGAGTGAGAGAGAGAGAAAGAAAGAGAAGCTGTGAGTGAGAGAGAGAGAGAAAGAGAAGTTGTGTGTGAGAGAGAGAGAGAGAAGAGAAGCTGTGAGTGAGAGAGAAAGAGAAGCTGAGTGACATAGAGAGATAATGAGAAGCTGTGAGAGAGAGAGAGAGAAAGAGAAGCTGTGTGTATGTCAGAGAGAGAAAAAGTAAAGCTGCGAGTGAAAGGGAGGGAGAAAGACAAGCTGTGAGTGAGAGAAGAGAGAGAGAGAGAAGCTGTGAGTGAGTGAGAGAGAGAAGCTGTGTGTGAGCGAGAGAGAAGCTGTGACTGAGAGAGAGAGAAAGAGAAGCTGTGAGTGAGAGAGAGAGAGAAATAGCAGCTGTGAGTGAGAGTGAGAGTGAAAGAGAAGCTGTGAGTGAGAGAGGGAGAAAGAGAAGATGTAAGTGAGAGAGAGAGTGAGAGAGAGAAGCTGTGAGTGAGTGAGAGAGAGAGAAAGAGAAGCTGTGAGTGAGTGAGAGAGAAAGAAAGAGAAGCTGTGAGTGAGAGAGAGAGAAAGAGAAGCTGTTAGTGAGAGAGAGGGAAACAGAAGATGTGAGTGAAAGAGAGAGAGAGAAGCTGTGTATTTGAGAGAGAGAAGATGTGATTGAGAGAGAGAAAGAGAAGCTGTGAATGAGAGAAAGAGAGAGAAGTTGTGAGTGATAGAGAGAAATAGAAGCTGTGAGTGAGAGAGAGAGGTGGAGAAAGAGAAGCTGTGTGTGAGAGAGAGAGAAAGAGAAGCTGTGAGTGAGAGAGAGAGAAAGATAATCTGTGAGTGAGAGTGAGAGAGAGAGAATGAGAAGTTGTGAGTGAGAGAGAGAGAAAGAGAATGTGTGAGTGAGAGAGAGAGAGAATGAGAAGCTGTGAGTGAGAGAGAGAGGAGCTGTGTGTGTGAGAGAGAAAGAGAAGCTGTGAGTGACAGAGATAGATAGAGAGAGAAAGAGAAGCTGTGAGTGAGAGAGAGATTAAGAAACTGTGAGTGAGAGAGAGAGAAGTTGTGAGTGTGAGAGAGAGAAGCTGTGTGTGTGCGTGAGAGAGAGAAAGAGAAGCTGTGAGTGAGAGAGAGAGAGAAAGAAAGAGAAGCTGTGAGTGAGAGAGAGAGAGAAAGAAAGAGAATCTGTGAGTGAGAGAGAGAGAGAAGCTGTGAGTGAGAGAGAGAGAGAAGCTGTGAGTGAGGGAGAGATAGATAGAGATGCTGTGAGTGAAAGGGACAGAGAGAGAAAGAGAAGCTGTGAGTGAGAGAGAGAGAGAGAGAAAGAGAAGCTGTGTGTGTGAGAGAGAGAAGCTGTGAGTGAGAAAGAGAGAAAGAGAGTCTGTGAGTGAGAGAGACAGAAAGAGAAGCTGTGAGTGTGAAAGAGAGAGAGAAGCTGTGAGTGAGAGAGAGGAGCTGTGAGTGAGAGAGAGAGAAAGAGTAGCTGTTAGTGAGAGAAGAGATAGAGAAAGAGAAGCTGTGAGTGAGAGAGAGAGGAGCTGTGAGCGAGAGGGAGAGAGAGAAAGATAAGCTGTGAGTGAGAGAGAGAGAAAGACAAGCTATGAGTGAGAAGGAGAGAAAGAAAGAGAAGCTGTGAGTGAGACTGAGAGAGAGAAAGAGAAGCTGTGAGTGAGAGAGAGGGGGAGAAAGAGAAGCTGTGTGTGAGAGAGAGAAAGAGAAGCTGTGATTGAGAGAGAGAGAAAGATAATCTGTGAGGGAGAGTGAGAGAGAGAGAAAGAGAAGTTGTGAGTGAGAGAGAGAGAAGCTCTGTGTGTGTGAGAGAAAGAGAAGCTGTGAGTGAGAGAGAGAGAAAGAGAAGCTGTGAGTGAGAGAGAGAAAGAGCTGTGAGTGAGAGAGAGAGAGAAAGCTGAGAGTGAGAGAGAGAGAGAAGTTGTGAGTGAGACAGAGAGAAGCTCTGTGTGTGCGTGAGAGAGAGAAAGAGAAGCTGTGAGTGAGAGAGAGAGAGAAAGAGAAGTTGTGAGTGAGAGAGAGAGAGAAATAGAAGCTGTGTGTGAGAGAGAGAGAATTAGAAGCTGTGAGTGAGAGAAAGCTGTGTGTTAGAGAGAAAGAGAAGTTGTGAGTGAGAGAAAGAAAGAAGCTTTGAGTGAGAAAAAGAGAGAAAGAGAAGCTGTGAGTGAGAGAGAGAGAAAGAGCTGTGAGTGAGAGAGAGAGAGAAAGAGAAGCTGTGAGTGAGAGAGAGAGAAGCTGTGAGTGAGAGAGAGAGAGAAGCTTTGTGTGTTTGTGTGTGAGAGAGAAGCTGTGAGAGAGAGAAAGAGAAAGAGAAGCTGTGAGTGAGAGAGAGAGAGAAAGAGAAGCTGTGAGTGAGAGAGAGAGAGAAGCTGTGTGTGAGGGAGAGAGAGAAAGAGAAGCTGTGAGTGAGAGGGAAAGAGAGAGAAAGAGAAGCTGAGTGAGAGAGAGAGAGAGAAAGAGAAGCTGTGAGTGTGTGAGAGAGAGAAGCTGTGAGTGAGTGAGAGAGAGAGAAAGAGAAGCTGTGAGTGAGAGAGAGAGAAAGAGAAGCTGTGAGTGAGTGAGAGAGAGAGAAAGAGAAGCTGTGAGTGAGAAAGAGAGAAAGAGATGAGGTGAGTGAGAGAGAGAGAAAAGCTGTGAGTGAGAGTGAGAGAGAGAGCGAAAGAGAAGCTGTGTGTGTGTGAGAGAGAAAGAGAAGCTGTGAGTGAGAGTGAGAGAGAGAGAGAAAGAAGCTGTGAGTGAGAGAGAGAGAAAGAGAAGCTGTGAGTGAGAGAGAGATAGAGAGAGAAAGAGAAGTTGTTAGTGAGCGAAAGAGGGAAAGAGAAGCTGTGATTGAGATAGAGAGAGAGGGAAGCTGTGATTGAGAGAGAGAGATAAAGAGAAGCTGTGAGTGAGATAGAGAGAGAGAGAAGCTGTGAGTGAGAAAGAGAGAAAGAAGCTGTGAGTGAGAGTGAGAGAGAGAGCGAAAGAGATGCTGTGAGTGAGAGAGAGAGAAAGAGAAGCTGTGAGTGAGAGTGAGTGAGAGAGAGAAAGAAGCTGTGAGTGAGAGAGAGAGAAAGAGAAGCTGTGAGTGAGAGAGAGAGAAAGCAAAGCTGTGAGTGAGAGAGAGAGAGAGAGAAAGAGAAGATGTGACTGAGTGAGAGAAAGAGAAGCTGTGTGTGTGAGACAGAGAAGCTGTGAGTGAGAGAGAGAGAAAAAGAAGCTGTGTCAGAGAGAGAGAGAAAGAGAAGCTGTGAGTGAGAGAGAGAGAGAGAAAGAGAAGCTGTGAGTGAGAGAGAGCGAAAGAAAGAGAAGCTGTGAGTGAGAGAGAGAGAGAAAGAGAAGTTGTGTGTGTGAGAGAGAGAGAAGAGAAGCTGTGAGTGAGAGAGAGAGAAAGAGAAGCTGAGTGACATAGAGAGATAATGAGAAGCTGTGAGAGAGAGAGAGAGAAAGAGAAGCTGTGTGTATGTCAGAGAGAGAAAAAGTAAAGCTGCGAGTGAAAGGGAGGGAGAAAGACAAGCTGTTAGTGAGAGAAGAGAGAGAGTGAGAAGCTGTGAGTGAGTGAGAGAGAGAAGCTGTGTGTGAGCGAGAGAGAAGCTGTGACTGAGAGAGAGAGAAAGAGAAGCTGTGAGTGAGAAGGAGAGAGAAATAGAAGCTGTGAGTGAGAGTGAGAGTGAAAGAGAAGCTGTGAGTGAGAGAGGGAGAAAGAGAAGATGTAAGTGAGAGAGTGAGTGAGAGAGAGAAGCTGTGAGTGAGTGAGAGAGAGAGAAAGAGAAGCTGTGAGTGAGTGAGAGAGAAAGAAAGAGAAGCTGTGAGTGAGAGAGAGAGAGAAAGAGAAGCTGTTAGTGAGAGAGAGGGAAACAGAAGCTGTGAGTGAAAGAGAGAGAGAAGCTGTGTATTTGAGAGAGAGAGAAGATGTGATTGAGAGAGAGAAAGAGAAGCTGTGAATGAGAGACAGAGAGAGAAGTTGTGAGTGAGAGAGAGAAATAGAAGCTGTGAGTGAGAGAGAGAGGTGGAGAAAGAGAAGCTGTGTGTGAGAGAGAGAGAAAGAGAAGCTGTGAGTGAGAGAGAGAGAAAGATAATCTGTGAGTGAGAGTGAGAGAGAGAGAATGAGAAGTTGTGAGTGAGAGAGAGAGAAAGAGAATGTGTGAGTGAGAGAGAGAGAGAATGAGAAGCTGTGAGTGAGAGAGAGAGGAGCTGTGTGTGTGAGAGAGAAAGAGAAGCTGTGAGTGACAGAGATAGATAGAGAGAGAAAGAGAAGCTGTGAGTGAGAGAGAGAGATTAAGAAACTGTGAGTGAGAGAGAGAGAAGTTGTGAGTGTGTGAGAGAGAAGCTGTGTGTGTGCGTGAGAGAGAGAAAGAGAAGCTGTGAGTGAGAGAGAGAGAGAAAGAAAGAGAAGCTGTGAGTGAGAGAGAGAGTGAAAGAAAGAGAAGCTGTGAGTGAGAGAGAGAGAGAAGCTGTGAGTGAGAGAGAGAGAGAAGCTGTGAGTGAGGGAGAGATAGATAGAGATGCTGTGAGTGAAAGGGACAGAGAGAGAAAGAGAAGCTGTGAGTGAGAGAGAGAGAGAGAGAAAGAGAAGCTGTGTGTGTGAGAGAGAGAAGCTGTGAGTGAGAAAGAGAGAAAGAGAGTCTGTGAGTGAGAGAGACAGAAAGAGAAGCTGTGAGTGTGAAAGAGAGAGAGAAGCTGTGAGTGAGAGAGAGGAGCTGTGAGTGACAGAGAGAAAGAGTAGCTGTTAGTGAGAGAGTGAGAGAGAGGAGCTGTGAGCGAGAGGGAGAGAGAGAAAGATAAGCTGTGAGTGAGACTGAGAGAGAGAAAGAGAAGCTGTGAGTGAGAGAGAGGGGGAGAAAGAGAAGCTGTAAGTGAGAGAGAGAGTGAGAGAGAGAGAAGCTGTGAGTGAGTGAGAGAGAGAGAAAGAGAAGCTGTGAGTGAGTGAGAGAGAGAGAGAAGCTGTGTGTGTGTGAGAGAGAGAGAGGGAAGCTGTGATTGAGAGAGAAAGAGAAGCTGTGAGTGAGAGAGAGAGAGAAGCTGTGAGTGAGAAAGAGAGAGAGAAGCTGTGAGTGAGAGAGAGAGAAAGAGAAGCTGTGAGTGAGAGTGACAGAGAGAGAGAAAGAAGCTGTGAGTGAGAGAGAGAGAAAGAGAAGCTGTGAGTGAGAGAGAGAGAAAGCAAAGCTGTGAGTGTGAGAGAGATAAAGAGAAGATGTGACTGAGTGAGAGAAAGAGAAGCTGTGTGTGAGACAGAGAGAAGCTGTGAGTGAGAATGAGAGAAAAAGAAGCTGTGTCAGAGAGAGAGAAAGAGAAACTGTGAGTGAGAGAGAGAGAGAGAGAAAGAGAAGCTGTGAGTGAGAGAGAGAGAGAAAGAGAAGCTGTGTGTGACAGAGAGAGAAAGAGAAGCTGTGAGTGAGAGAGAAGGTGAGAAAGAAGCTTTGAGTGAGAGAGAGAGAAAGAGAAGCTTTGAGTGAGGGAGAGAGAGAAAGAGAAGCTGTGAGTGAGAGAGAGAGAAAGAAAGAGAAGCTGTGAGTGAGAGAGAGAGAGAAAGAGAAGTTGTGTGAGAGAGAGAGAGAGAAGAGAAGCTGTGAGTGAGAGAGAAAGAGAAGCTGAGTGACATAGAGAGATAATGAGAAGCTGTGAGAGAGAGAGAGAGAAAGAGAAGCTGTGTATATGTCAGAGAGAGAAAAAGTAAAGCTGCGAGTGAAAGGGAGGGAGAAAGACAAGCTGTGAGTGAGAGAAGAGAGAGAGAGAAGCTGTGAGTGAGTGAGAGAGAGAAGCTGTGTGTGAGCGAGAGAGAAGCTGTGACTGAGAGAGAGAGAAAGAGAAGCTGTGAGTGAGAGAGAGAGAGAAATAGCAGCTGTGAGTGAGCGTGAGAGTGAAAGAGAAGCTGTGAGTGAGAGAGGGAGAAAGAGAAGATGTAAGTGAGAGAGAGAGTGAGAGAGAGAAGCTGTGAGTGAGTGAGAGAGAGAGAAAGAGAAGCTGTGAGTGAGTGAGAGAGAAAGAAAGAGAAGCTGTGAGTGAGAGAGAGAAAGAGAAGCTGTTAGTGAGAGAGAGGGAAACAGAAGCTGTGAGTGAAAGAGAGAGAGAGAAGCTGTGTATTTGAGAGAGAGAAGATGTGATTGAGAGAGAGAAAGAGAAGCTGTGAATGAGAGAAAGAGAGAGAAGTTGTGAGTGATAGAGAGAAATAGAAGCTGTGAGTGAGAGAGAGAGGTGGAGAAAGAGAAGCTGTGTGTGAGAGAGAGAGAAAGAGAAGCTGTGAGTGAGAGAGAGAGAAAGATAATCTGTGAGTGAGAGTGAGAGAGAGAGAATGAGAAGTTGTGAGTGAGAGAGAGAGAAAGAGAATGTGTGAGTGAGAGAGAGAGAGAATGAGAAGCTGTGAGTGAGAGAGAGAGGAGCTGTGTGTGTGAGAGAGAAAGAGAAGCTGGGAGTGACAGAGATAGATAGAGAGAGAAAGAGAAGCTGTGAGTGAGAGAGAGAGATTAAGAAACTGTGAGTGAGAGAGAGAGAAGTTGTGAGTGTGAGAGAGAGAAGCTGTGTGTGTGCGTGAGAGAGAGAAAGAGAAGCTGTGAGTGAGAGAGAGAGAGAGAAAGAAAGAGAAGCTGTGAGTGAGAGAGAGAGAGAAAGAAAGAGAATCTGTGAGTGAGAGAGAGAGAGAAGCTGTGAGTGAGAGAGAGAGAGAAGCTGTGAGTGAGGGAGAGATAGATAGAGATGCTGTGAGTGAAAGGGACAGAGAGAGAAAGAGAAGCTGTGAGTGAGAGAGAGAGAGAGAGAAAGAGAAGCTGTGTGTGTGAGAGAGAGAAGCTGTGAGTGAGAAAGAGAGAAAGAGAGTCTGTGAGTGAGAGAGACAGAAAGAGAAGCTGTGAGTGTGAAAGAGAGAGAGAAGCTGTGAGTGAGAGAGAGGAGCTGTGAGTGAGAGAGAGAGAAAGAGTAGCTGTTAGTGAGAGAAGAGATAGAGAAAGAGAAGCTGTGAGTGAGAGAGAGAGGAGCTGTGAGCGAGAGGGAGAGAGAGAAAGATAAGCTGTGAGTGAGAGAGAGAGAAAGACAAGCTATGAGTGAGAAGGAGAGAAAGAAAGAGAAGCTGTGAGTGAGACTGAGAGAGAGAAAGAGAAGCTGTGAGTGAGAGAGAGGGGGAGAAAGAGAAGCTGTGTGTGAGAGAGAGAAAGAGAAGCTGTGATTGAGAGAGAGAGAAAGATAATCTGTGAGGGAGAGTGAGAGAGAGAGAAAGAGAAGTTGTGAGTGAGAGAGAGAGAAGCTCTGTGTGTGTGAGAGAAAGAGAAGCTGTGAGTGAGAGAGAGAGAAAGAGAAGCTGTGAGTGAGAGAGAGAAAGAGCTGTGAGTGAGAGAGAGAGAGAAAGCTGAGAGTGAGAGAGAGAGAGAAGTTGTGAGTGAGACAGAGAGAAGCTCTGTGTGTGCGTGAGAGAGAGAAAGAGAAGCTGTGAGTGAGAGAGAGAGAAAGAGAAGTTGTGAGTGTGAGAGAGAGAGAAATAGAAGCTGTGAGTGAGAGAGAGAGAATTAGAAGCTGTGAGTGAGAGAAAGCTGTGTGTTAGAGAGAAAGAGAAGTTGTGAGTGAGAGAAAGAGAGAAAGAAGCTTTGAGTGAGAAAAAGAGAGAAAGAGAAGCTGTGAGTGAGAGAGAAAGAAAGAGCTGTGAGTGAGAGAGAGAGAGAAAGAGAAGCTGTGAGTGAGAGAGAGAGAAGCTGTGAGTGAGAGAGAGAGAGAAGCTTTGTGTGTTTGTGTGTGAGAGAGAAGCTGTGAGAGAGAGAAAGAGAAAGAGAAGCTGTGAGTGAGAGAGAGAGAGAAAGAGAAGCTGTGAGTGAGAGAGAGAGAGAAGCTGTGTGTGAGGGAGAGAGAGAAAGAGAAGCTGTGAGTGAGAGGGAAAGAGAGAGAAAGAGAAGCTGAGTGAGAGAGAGAGAGAGAAAGAGAAGCTGTCAGTGTGTGAGAGAGAGAAGCTGTGAGTGAGTGAGAGAGAGAGAAAGAGAAGCTGTGAGTGAGTGAGAGAGAGAGAAAGAGAAGCTGTGAGTGAGAAAGAGAGAAAGAGATGAGGTGAGTGAGAGAGAGAGAGAAGCTGTGAGTGAGAGTGAGAGAGAGAGCGAAAGAGAAGCTGTGTGTGTGAGAGAGAGAAAGAGAAGCTGTGAGTGAGAGTGAGAGAGAGAGAGAAAGAAGCTGTGAGTGAGAGAGAGAGAAAGAGAAGCTGTGAGTGAGAGAGAGATAGAGAGAGAAAGAGAAGTTGTTAGTGAGCGAAAGAGGGAAAGAGAAGCTGTGATTGAGATAGAGAGAGAGGGAAGCTGTGATTGAGAGAGAGAGATAAAGAGAAGCTGTGAGTGAGATAGAGAGAGAGAGAAGCTGTGAGTGAGAAAGAGAGAGAGAAGCTGTGAGTGAGAGTGAGAGAGAGAGCGAAAGAGATGCTGTGAGTGAGAGAGAGAGAAAAAGAAGCTGTGTCAGAGAGAGAGAGAAAGAGAAGCTGTGAGTGAGAGAGAGAGAGAAAGAAGCTGTGAGTGAGTGAGAGAGAGAAAGAGTAGCTGTGAGTGAGAGAGAGAGAAAGGGAAGCTGTGAGTGAGAGAGAAGGTGAGAAAGAAGCTTTGAGTGAGAGAGAGAGAGAAAGAGAAGCTGTGAGTGAGAGAGAGAGAGAAAGAGAAGCTGTGAGTGAGAGAGAGAGAAAGAAAGAGAAGCTGTGAGTGAGAGAGAAAGAGAAGCTGTGAGTGAGAGAGAGAGAGAGAGAAGAGAAGCTGTGAGTGAGAGAGAGAGAAAGAGAAGCTGAGTGACAGAGAGAGATAATGAGAAGCTGTGAGAGAGAGAGAGAGAGAGAGTAGCTGTGTGTATGTGAGAGAGAGAAAAAGTAAAGCTGCGAGTGAGAGGGAGGGAGAAAGACAAGCTGTGAGTGAGAGAATAGAGAGAGAGAGAGAAGCTGTGAGAGAGTGAGAGAGAGAAGCTGTGTGTGAGAGTGAGAGAGAGAGCGAAAGAGAAGCTGTGTGTGTGTGAGAGAGAAAGAGAAGCTGTGAGTGAGTGAGAGAGAGAGAAAGAGAAGCTGTGAGTGAGTGAGTGAGTGAGAGAGAAGCTGTGAGTGAGAGAGAGAGAGAAAGAGAAGCTGTTAGTGAGAGAGAGGGAAAGAGAAGCTGTGAGTGAGTGAGAGAGAGAGAAAGAGAAGCTGTGAGTGAGAAAGAGAGAAAGAGATGAGGTGAGTGAGAGAGAGAGAGAAGCTGTGAGTGAGAGTGAGAGAGAGAGCGAAAGAGAAGCTGTGTGTGTGAGAGAGAGAAAGAGAAGCTGTGAGTGAGAGAGAGAGAGAGAGAGAAAGAAGCTGTGAGTGTGAGAGAGAGAAAGAGAAGCTGTGAGTGAGTGAGTGAGAGAGAGAGAAGCTGTGAGTGAGAGAGAGAGAGAAAGAGAAGTTGTTAGTGAGAGAAAGAGGGAAAGAGAAGCTGTGAGTGAGATAGAGAGAGAGGGAAGCTGTGATTGATTGAGAGAGATAAAGAGAAGCTGTGAGTGAGATAGAGAGAGAGAAGCTGTGAGTGAGAAAGAGAGAGAGAAGCTGTGAGTGAGAGTGAGAGAGAGAGCGAAAGAGATGCTGTGAGTGAGAGAGAGAGAAAGAGAAGCTGTGAGTGAGAGTGAGTGAGAGAGAGAAAGAAGCTGTGAGTGAGAGAGAGAGAAAGTGAAGCTGTGAGTGAGAGAGAGAAAAAGCACAGCTGTGAGTGAGAGAGAGAGAGAAAGAGAAGATGTGACTGAGTGAGAGAAAGAGAAGCCGTGTGTGTGAGACAGAGAGAAGCTGTGAGTGAGAGAGAGAGAAAAAGAAGCTGTGTCAGAGAGAGAGAGAAAGAGAAGCTGTGAGTGAGAGAGAGAGAGAAAGAAGCTGTGAGTGAGAGAGAGAGAGAGAAAGAGAAGCTGTGAGTGAGAGAGAGAGAAAGGGAAGCTGTTAGTGAAAGAGAAGGTGAGAAAGAAGCTTTGAGTGAGAGAGAGAGAGAAGCTGTGAGTGAGGGAGAAAGAGAAAGAGAAGCTGTGAGTGAGAGAGAGAGAGAAAGAAAGAGAAGCTGTGAGTGAGAGAGAGAGAGAAAGAGAAGCTGTGAGTGAGAGAGAGAGAGAAGAGAAGCTGTGAGTGAGAGAGAGAGAAAGAGAAGCTGAGAGTGAGAGAGAGAGAAGTTGTGAGTGAGACAGAGAGAGAAGCTGTGTATGTGTGTGTGAGAGAGAAAGAGAAGCTGTGAGTGAGAGAGAGAGAAAGAGAAGTTGTGAGTGAGAGAGAGAGAGAAATAGAAGCTGTATGCGAGAGAGAGAGAATGAGAAGCTGTGAGTGAGAGAGAGAGAAGCTGTGTGTGAGAGAGAAAGAGAAGCTGTGAGTGAGAGAGATAGAGAGAGAAAGAGAAGCTGTGAGTGAGAGAGAGAGAGAAGCTGTGTATTTGAGAGAGAGAGAAGATGTGATTGTGAGAGAGAAAGAGAAGCTGTGAATGAGAGACAGAGAGAGAAGTTGTGAGTGAGAGAGAGAAATAGAAGCTGTGAGTGAGAGAGAGAGGTGGAGAAAGAAGCTGTGTGTGTGTGAGAGAGAAAGAGAAGCTGTGAGTGAGAGAGAGAGAAAGATAATCTGTGAGTGAGAGTGAGAGAGAGAGAATGAGAAGTTGTGAGTGAGAGAGAGAGAAAGATAATCTGTGAGTGAGAGTGAGAGAGAGAGAATGAGAAGCTGTGAGTGAGAGATAGATGAGCTGTGTGTGTGAGAGAGAAAGAGAAGCTGTGAGTGAGAGAGATAGAGAGAGAAAGAGAAGCTGTGAGTGAGAGAGAGAGAAGTTGTGAGTGAGAGAGAGAGAAGCTGTGTGTGTGCGTGAGAGAGAGAAAGAGAAGCTGTGAGTGAGACAGAGAGAGAAAGAAAGAGAAGCTGTGAGTGAGAGATAGAGAGAAAGAAAGAGAAGCTGTGAGTGAGAGAGAGAGAGAGAAGCTGTGAGTGAGAGAGAGAGAGAAGCTGTGAGTGAGGGAGAGATAGATAGAGATGCTGTGAGTGAATGGGAGAGAGAGAGAAAGAGAAGCTGTGAGTGAGAGAGAGAGAGAGAAGCTGTGAGTGTGTGTGAGAGAGAGAAGCTGTGAGTGAGAAAGAGAGAGAGAAAGAGAAGCTGTGAGTGAGAGAGAGAGAAAGAGAAGCTGTGAGTGAGTGAGAGAGACAGAAACAGAAGCTGTGAGTGTGAAAGAGAGAGAGAGAAGCTGTGAGTGAGAGAGAGAGAAGCTGTGAGTGAGAGAGAGAGAAAGAGTAGCTGTTAGTGAGAGAAGAGAGAGAGAAAGATAAGCTGAGAGTGAGAGAGAGAGAAAGAGAAGCTATGAGTGAGAGAGAGAGAAAGAAAGAGAAGCTGTGAGTGAGACTGAGAGAGAGAAAGAGAAGCTGTGAGTGAGAGAGAGGGGGGAGAAAGAGAAGCTGTGTGTGAGAGAGAGACAAAGAGAAGCTGTGATTGAGAGAGAGAGAAAGATAATCTGTGAGGTAGAGTGAGAGAGAGAGAAAGAGAAGTTGTGAGTGAGAGAGAGAGAAGCTCTGTGTGTGAGAGAGAAAGAGAAGCTGTGAGTGAGAGAGATAGAGAGAGAAAGAGAAGCTGTGAGTGAGAGAGAGAGAAAGAAGCTTTGAGTGAGGGAAAGAGAGAAATAGAAGCTGTGAGACAGAGAGAGAGAAAGAGAAGTTGTGAGTGAGAGAGAGAGAGAGAAATAGAAGCTGTGAGAGAGAGAGAGAATGAGAAGCTGTGAGTGAGAGAGAGAGAAGCTGTGTGAGAGAGAGATAGAGAAGCTGTGAGAGAGAGATAGAGAGAGAAAGAGAATCTGTGAGTGAGAGAGAGAGAGAAAGAAGCTTTGAGTGAGAGAAAGAGAGAAAGAGAAGCTGTGAGTGAGAGAGAGAGAAGCTGTGAGTGAGAGAGAGAGAAAGAGTAGCTGTTAGTGAGAGAAGAGAGAGAGAAAGAGCTGTGAGTGAGAGAGAGAGAAAGAGAAGCTGTGAGTGAGAGAGAGAGAAGCTGTGAGTGAGTGAGAGAGAGAGAAGCTGTGTGTGGGTGAGAGAGAGAAAGAGAAACTGTGAGAGAGAGAGAGAAAGAGAAGCTGTGAGTGAGAGAGAGAGAGAAAGAGAAGTTGTGAGTGAGAGAGAGAGAAAGGGAAGCTGTTAGTGAAAGAGAAGGTGAGAAAGAAGCTTTGAGTGAGAGAGAGAGAAAGAGAAGCTGTGAGTGAGGGAGAGAGAGAAAGAGAAGCAGTGAGTGAGAGAGAGAGAGAAAGAAAGAGAAGCTGTGAGTGAGAGAGAGAGAGAGAGAAGCTGTGAGTGAGAAAGAGAGAGAGAAGAGAAGCTGTGAGTGAGAGAGAGAGAAAGAGAAGCTGAGAGTGAGAGAGAGAGAAGTTGTGAGTGAGACAGAGAGAGAAGCTGTGTATGTGTGTGAGAGAGAGAAAGAGAAGCTGTGAGTGAGAGAGAGAGAAAGAGAAGTTGTGAGTGAGAGAGAGAGAGAAATAGAAGCTGTATGAGAGAGAGAGAGAATGAGAAGCTGTGAGTGAGAGAGAGAGAAGCTGTGTGTGAGAGAGAAAGAGAAGCTGTGAGTGAGAGAGATAGAGAGAGAAGGAGAAGCTGTGAGTGAGAGAGAGAGAGAAGTTGTGTATTTGAGAGAGAGAGAAGATGTGATTGTGAGAGAGAAAGAGAAGCTGTGAATGAGAGACAGAGAGAGAAGTTGTGAGTGAGAGAGAGAAATAGAAGCTGTGAGTGAGAGAGAGAGGTGGAGAAAGAGAAGCTGTGTGTGTGAGAGAGAGAAAGAGAAGCTGTGAGTGAGAGAGAGAGAAAGATAATCTGTGAGTGAGAGTGAGAGAGAGAGAATGAGGTTGTGAGTGAGAGAGAGAGAAAGATAATCTGTGAGTGAGAGTGAGAGAGAGAGAATGAGAAGCTGTGAGTGAGAGATAGATGAGCTGTGTGTGTGAGAGAGAAAGAGAAGCTGTGAGTGAGAGAGATAGAGAGAGAAAGAGAAGCTGTGAGTGAGAGAGAGAGAAGTTGTGAGTGAGAGAGAGAGAAGCTGTGTGTGTGCGTGAGAGAGAGAAAGAGAAGCTGTGAGTGAGACAGAGAGAAAGAAAGAGAAGCTGTGAGTGAGAGATAGAGAGAAAGAAAGAGAAGCTGTGAGTGAGAGAGAGACAGAGAAGCTGTGAGTGAGAGAGAGAGAGAAGCTGTGAGTGAGGGAGAGATAGATAGAGATGCTGTGAGTGAATGGGAGAGAGAGAGAAAGAGAAGCTGTGAGTGAGAGAGAGAGAGAAGCTGTGAGTGTGTGTGAGAGAGAGAAGCTGTGAGTGAGAAAGAGAGAGAGAAAGAGAAGCTGTGAGTGAGAGAGAGAGAAAGAGAAGCTGTGAGTGAGTGAGAGAGACAGAAACAGAAGCTGTGAGTGTGAAAGAGAGAGAGAGAACCTGTGAGTGAGAGAGAGAGAAGCTGTGAGTGAGAGAGAGAGAAAGAGTAGCTGTTAGTGAGAGAAGAGAGAGAGAAAGAGAATCTGTGAGTGAGAGAGTGAGAGAGAGGAGCTGTGAGCGAGAGAGAGAGAGAGAAAGATAAGCTGAGAGTGAGAGAGAGAGAACGAGAAGCTATGAGTGAGAGAGAGAGAAAGAAAGAGAAGCTGTGAGTGAGACTGAGAGAGAGAAAGAGAAGCTGTGAGTGAGAGAGAGGGGGGAGAAAAAGAAGCTGTGTGTGAGAGAGAGACAAAGAGAAGCTGTGATTGAGAGAGAGAGAAAGATAATCTGTGAGGTAGAGTGAGAGAGAGAGAAAGAGAAGTTGTGAGTGAGAGAGAGAGAAGCTCTGTGTGTGAGAGAGAAAGAGAAGCTGTGAGTAAGAGAGATAGAGAGAGAAAGAGAAGCTGTGAGTGAGAGAGAGAGAAAGAAGCTTTGAGTGAGGGAAAGAGAGAAATAGAAGCTGTGAGAGAGACAGAGAGAAAGAGAAGTTGTGAGTGAGAGAGAGAGAGAGAAATAGAAGCTGTGTGTGAGAGAGAGAGAATGAGAAGCTGTAAGTGAGAGAGAGAGAAGCTGTGTGAGAGAGAGATAGAGAAGCTGTGAGAGAGAGAGATAGAGAGAAAGAGAATCTGTGAGTGAGAGAGAGAGAGAAAGAAGCTTTGAGTGAGAGAAAGAGAGAAAGAGAAGCTGTGAGTGAGAGAGAGAATGAGCTGAGAGTGAGAGAGAGAGAAAGAGAAGCTGTGAGTGAGAGAGAGAGAAGCTGTGAGTGAGTGAGAGAGAGAGAAGCTGTGTGTGGGTGAGAGAGAGAAAGAGAAACTATGTGAGAGAGAGAGAAAGAGAAGCTGTGAGTGAGAGAGAGAGAGAAAGAGAAGTTGTGAGTGAGAGAGAGAGAGAGAAGCTGTGTGTGAGGGAGAGAGAGAAAGAGAAGCTGTGAGTGAGAGGGATAGAGAGAGAAAGAGAGAGAGAGAGAAAGAGAAGCTGTGAGTGTGTGAGAGAGAGAAGCTGTGAGTGAGTGAGAGAGGGAGAAAGAGAAGCTGTGAGTGAGAGAGAGAAAAAGAGAAGCTGTGAGTGAGTGAGAGAGAGAGAGAAAGAGAAGTTGTGAGTGAGAAAGAGAGAGAGAGATGCTGTGAGAGAGAGAGAGAGAGAAAGAGGAGCTGTGAGTGAGAGAGAGAGGGAGAGAGAAAGATAAGCTGTTAGTGAGAGAAAGAAGGAAAGAGAAGCTGTGAGTGAGTGAGAGAGAGAGAGAAGCTGCGAGTGAGAGGGAGGGAGAAAGACAAGCTGTGAGTGAGAGAAGAGAGAGAGAGAGAAGCTGTGAGTGAGTGTGAGAGAGAAGCTGTGTGTGAGCGAGAGAGAAGCTGTGACTGAGAGAGAGAGAAAGAGAAGCTGTGAGTGAGAGAGAGAGAGAAATAGAAGCTGTGAGTGAGAGTGAGAGTGAAAGAGAAGCTGTGAGTGAGAGAGGGAGAAAGAGAAGATGTAAGTGAGAGAGAGAGTGAGAGAGAGAATCTGTGAGTGAGTGAGAGAGAGAGAAAGAGAAGCTGTGAGTGAGAGAGAGAGAAAGAGAAGCTGTGAGTGAGAGAGAGAGAAAGCAAAGCTGTGAGTGAGAGAGAGAGAAAGAGAAGATGTGACTGAGTGAGAGAAAGAGAAGCTGTGTGTGTGAGACAGAGAGAAGCTGTGAGTGAGAATGAGAGAAAAAGAAGCTGTGTCAGAGAGAGAGAAAGAGAAACTGTGAGTGAGAGAGAGAAAGAGAAGCTGTGAGTGAGAGAGAGAGAGAAAGAGAAGCTGTGAGTGACAGAGAGAGAAAGAGAAGCTGTGAGTGAGAGAGAAGGTGAGAAAGAAGCTTTGAGTGAGAGAGAGAGAAAGAGAAGATTTGAGTGAGGGAGAGAGAGAAAGAGAAGCTGTGAGTGAGAGAGAGAGAAAGAAAGAGAAGCTGTGAGTGAGAGAGAGAGAAAGAGAAGTTGTGTGTGAGAGAGAGAGAGAGAGAGAAGAGAAGCTGTGAGTGAGAGAGAGAGAAAGAGAAGCTGAGTGACATAGAGAGATAATGAGAAGCTGTGTGAGAGAGAGAGAAAGAGAAGCTGTGTGTATGTCAGAGAGAGAAAAAGTAAAGCTGCGAGTGAAAGGGAGGGAGAAAGACAAGCTGTGAGTGAGAGAAGAGAGAGAGAGAGAAGCTGTGAGTGAGTGAGAGAGAGAAGCTGTGACTGAGAGAGAGAGAAAGAGAAGCTGTGAGTGAGAGAGAGAGAAATAGAAGCTGTGAGTGAGAGTGAGAGTGAAAGAGAAGCTGTGAGTGAGAGAGGGAGAAAGAGAAGACGTAAGTGAGAGAGAGAGTGAGAGAGAGAAGCTGTGAGTGAGTGAGAGAGAGAGAAAGAGAAGCTGTGAGTGAGTGAGAGAGAAAGAAAGAGAAGCTGTGAGTGAGAGAGAGAGAGAAAGAGAAGCTGTTAGTGAGAGAGAGGGAAACAGAAGCTGTGAGTGAAAGAGAGAGAGAGAAGCTGTGTATTTGAGAGAGAGAGAAGATGTGATTGAGAGAGAGAAAGAGAAGCTGTGAATGAGAGACAGAGAGAGAAGTTGTGAGTGAGAGAGAGAAATAGAAGCTGTGAGTGAGAGAGAGAGGTGGAGAAAGAGAAGCTGTGTGTGAGAGAGAGAGAAAGAGAAGCTGTGAGTGAGACAGAGAGAAAGATAATCTGTGAGTGAGAGTGAGAGAGAGAGAATGAGAAGTTGTGAGTGAGAGAGAGAGAAAGAGAATGTGTGAGTGAGAGAGAGAGAGAATGAGAAGCTGTGAGTGAGAGAGAGAGGAGCTGTGTGTGTGAGAGAGAAAGAGAAGCTGTGAGTGACAGAGATAGATAGAGAGTGAAAGAGAAGCTGTGAGTGAGAGAGAGAGATTAAGAAACTGTGAGTGAGAGAGAGAGAAGTTGTGAGTGTGAGAGAGAGAAGCTGTGTGTGTGCGTGAGAGAGAGAAAGAGAAGCTGTGAGTGAGAGAGAGAGAGAAAGAAAGAGAAGCTGTGAGTGAGAGAGAGAGAGAAAGAAAGAGAAGCTGTGAGTGAGAGAGAGAGAGAAGCTGTGAGTGAGAGAGAGAGAAGCTGTGAGTGAGGGAGAGATAGATAGAGATGCTGTGAGTGAAAGGGACAGAGAGAGAAAGAGAAGCTGTGAGTGAGAGAGAGAGAGAGAAAGAGAAGCTGTGTGTGAGAGAGAGAGAAGCTGTGAGTGAGAAAGAGAGAAAGAGAGTCTGTGAGTGAGAGAGACAGAAAGAGAAGCTGTGAGTGTGAAAGAGAGAGAGAAGCTGTGAGTGAGAGAGAGGAGCTGTGAGTGAGAGAGAGAGAAAGAGTAGCTGTTAGTGAGAGAAGAGATAGAGAAAGAGAAGCTGTGAGTGAGAGAGTGAGAGAGAGGAGGTGTGAGCGAGAGGGAGAGAGAGAAAGATAAGCTGTGAGTGAGAGAGAGAGAGAGAAAGAGAAGCTATGAGTGAGAAGGAGAGAAAGAAAGAGAAGCTGTGAGTGAGACTGAGAGAGAGAAAGAGAAGCTATGAGTGAGAGAGAGGGGAGAAAGAGAAGCTGTGTATGTGAGAGAGAAAGAGAAGCTGTGATTGAGAGAGAGAGAAAGATAATCTGTGAGGGAGAGTGAGAGAGAGAGAAAGAGAAGTTGTGAGTGAGAGAGAGAGAAGCTCTGTGTGTGAGAGAGAAAGAGAAGCTGTGAGTGAGAGAGAGAGAAAGAGAAGCTCTGAGTGAGAGAGAGAGGAAGAAGCTTTGAGTGAGAGAAAGAGAAGCTGTGAGAGAGAGAGAGAAAGAGCTGTGAGTGAGAGAGAGAGAGAAAGCTGAGAGTGAGAGAGAGAGAGAAGTTGTGAGTGAGACAGAGAGAAGCTCTGTGTGTGCGTGAGAGAGAGAAAGAGAAGCTGTGAGTGAGAGAGAGAGAAAGAGAAGTTGTGAGTGAGAGAGAGAGAGAAATAGAAGCTGTGTGAGAGAGAGAGAGAATTAGAAGCTGTGAGTGAGAGAGAGAGAAGCTGTGTGTTAGAGAGAAAGAGAAGTTGTGAGTGAGAGAAAGAGAGAAAGAAGCTTTGAGTGAGAAAAAGAGAGAAAGAGAAGCTGTGAGTGAGAGAGAGAGAAAGAGCTGTGAGTGAGAGAGAGAGAGAAAGAGAAGCTGTGAGTGAGAGAGAGAGAAGCTGTGAGTGAGAGAGAGAGAGAAGCTTTGTGTGTTTGTGTGTGAGAGAGAAGCTGTGAGAGAGAGAAAGAGAAAGAGAAGCTGTGAGTGAGAGAGAGAGAGAAAGAGAAGCTGTGAGTGAGAGAGAGAGAGAAGCTGTGTGTGAGGGAGAGAGAGAAAGAGAAGCTGTGAGTGAGAGGGAAAGAGAGAGAAAGAGAAGCTGAGTGAGAGAGAGAGAGAGAGAAAGAGAAGCTGTGAGTGTGTGAGAGAGAGAAGCTGTGAGTGAGTGAGAGAGAGAGAAAGAGAAGCTGTGAGTGAGAGAGAGAGAGAAAGAGAAGCTGTGAGTGAGTGAGAGAGAGAGAAAGAGAAGCTGTGAGTGAGAAAGAGAGAAAGAGATGAGGTGAGTGAGAGAGAGAGAGAAGCTGTGAGTGAGAGTGTGAGAGAGAGAGCGAAAGAGAAGCTGTGTGTGTGTGTGAGAGAAAGAGAAGCTGTGAGTGAGAGTGAGAGAGAGAAAGAAAGAAGCTGTGAGTGAGAGAGAAAAAGAGAAGCTGTGAGTGAGAGAGAGAGAGAGAGAAAGAGAAGTTGTTAGTGAGAGAAAGAGGGAAAGAGAAGCTGTGAGTGAGATAGAGAGAGAGGGAAGCTGTGATTGAGAGAGAGAGAGAAAGAGAAGCTGTGAGTGAGATAGAGAGAGAGAGAAGCTGTGAGTGAGAAAGAGAGAGAGAAGACCCAGGATGACTCCGATTGGACACTAGCTAGAGCTGCTATTAGGGCCTATCTAGTGGCGATAGGGGTGGTGAGGCGGCAATACTTCACCACCCTTATTGCCTCCGCTGATAATCGCCCAGCCGCCCTGTTCCGGGTAACCAGGTCCCTCCTTGGTAGGGGGGGATCGGTGCCCGGTTGGCAGGGTTCGGCTGAGGACTTTGCTGACCATCTGGTGGAGAAAATCGATCGGATTCGTTCAGGATTGAATCCTGGCGTGGATGGGGAGGGTCGGGGAGGTGCCGGAGCATTGTCTTGCTGTACGATCTGGGATCAGTTCGATCCTGTTGTCCCTGATGAAGTGGACAGGCTCCTTGCAGCTGTTCGTGCCACTACATGTCCTTTGGATCCCTGTCCTACTTGGTTGGTGAAAGCCTCCAAGGAGGTAACAGGTGGCTGGATAGGGGGGATAATAAATGCCTCTTTACGGGAGGGGGTATTTCCTGCACAGCTAAAACATGCTTTGGTGCGCCCCCTCCTGAAGAAAATGTCCCTCGACCCAGCTGTCCTTAACAACTACAGGCCAGTTTCCAACCTGCCCTTTTTGGGTAAGGTTTTGGAAAAGGCGGTGGCGCGTCAGCTGCAGAGTGTCCTGGAGGAAGCGGTTTATCTAGACCCCTTTCAATCAGGGTTCAGGCCCGGATATGGAACGGAGACGGCATTGGTCGCACTGATGGATGATCTCTGGCGGGAGCGGGACGGGGGTTGTCCATCCGTCCTTGCTCTTCTTGACCTCTCAGCGGCTTTTGATACCGTCGACCACGGTATCCTTCTGGAACGGCTCGAAGGACTGGGGATCCAGGGCACTGTGTTGTCCTGGTTTTCCTCATTTCTGGAGGGCCGTACCCAGTCGGTATGGTTAGAGAGTGAGAGGTCCAGCCCTAGGCCCCTCAAATATGGGGTGCCTCAGGGCTCTGTGCTCTCTCCTCTCTTATTTAACATCTACATGAAGCCGCTGGGTGAGATCATTCGTTCCCACGGGGTGCGGTACCATCAGTACGCGGATGATACACAGTTGTACATCTCGGCCCGTGGGGACCCCAGTGATGCTGTTGAAATCCTATCCGGATGCCTAGAGGCCATTGGGGTCTGGATGGGGGCCAATGGGCTTCGGCTGAATCCCAGCAAGACAGAGTGGCTGTGGATAAGGGGCCCCGCGTTATCCAGGGAGTTACCATCTTTGGTACTGGATGGGGCTGTTCTGCCCCAGACAGACCCAGTGCGCAACTTGGGGGTTCTTCTGGACTCGCGGCTGCTGCTGGAAGAACAAGTGGCGGCTGTGGCCAGGAGGGCTTTTGCCCAACTTCGGGTGATTCGCCAATTGCGCACACTCCTGGACCGGGGCTCCTTGCTTATGGTCACCCATGCTCTGGTTACTTCCCGACTAGACTATTGTAATGCGCTCTACATGGGGCTGCCCTTGACGACCATTCGGAGGCTGCAGCTGGTCCAGAATGCGGCGGCCCGGGTGGTGATGGGGTGTGGGCGATATGCCCATGTCTCTCCCCTACTTCGGGAGCTGCACTGGTTACCAGTTTGTCTCCGGGTGCAATTTAAGGTGCTGGTTTTGACCTTTAAAGCCCTACATGGCAGGGGGCCGGGATACCTTAGAGACCGCATCATCCCAAGAGTGTCTGCCCGTCCAACCAGAGCGGACAGGAGGGGTTCTCTAGTGGTGCCACCGACTAGGGATGCACATTTGTCTAGCACCCGAAGGAGGGCCTTCTCCGTGTCCACACCAACTCTCTGGAACCTCCTGCCAATAGACCTAAGACTCCAAAGTGAACTGCTGCCCTTCAGGAAAGGAGTGAAGACCTGGCTGGCAGGGCAGGTGTGGGGCCCGAATGGGACTATGGTGCCCGCCTGCTGGCTTGTATAAGAACTTTCTCTTCCTCCTTTGTACAGTGGATGGGATGGGTGGGTGGGACATGGGGGTTTTTAAAGGGGGTGGGTTGGGGGGGGTTTTTATAATTATTTTTTATAATTGTTTTTATGTCTTTTGTGAATTGTTGTGATGCCGCCCTGAGTCGGGTTCTGCCTGAGCGGGCGGCATATACAAATTTGACTAATAAATAAATAAATAAATAAATAAGAAGCTGTGAGTGAGAGTGAAAGAGAGAGCGAAAGAGATGCTGTGAGTGAGAGAGAGAGAAAGAGAAGGTGTGAGTGAAAGAGAGAGAAAGAGAAGCTGTGAGTGAGAGAGAGAGAAAGCAAAGCTGTGAGTGAGAGAGAGAGAGAGAAGATGTGACTGAGTGAGAGAAAGAGAAGCTGTGTGTGAGAGACAGAGAGAAGCTGTGAGTGAGAGAGAGAGAAAGAGTAGCTGTTAGTGAGAGAAGAGAGAGAAAGAGAAGCTGTGAGTGAGAGAGTGAGAGAGAGGAGCTGTGAGCGAGAGGGAGAGAGAGAAAGATAAGCTGAGAGTGAGAGAGAGAGAAAGAGAAGCTATGAGTGAGAGAGAGAGAAAGAAAGAGAAGCTGTGAGTGAGACTGAGAGAGAGAAAGAGAAGCTGTGAGTGAGAGAGAGGGGGGAGAAAGAGAAGCTGTGTGTGAGAGAGAGACAAAGAGAAGCTGTGATTGAGAGAGAGAGAAAGATAATCTGTGAGGTAGAGTGAGAGAGAGAGAAAGAGATGTTGTGAGTGAGAGAGAGAGAAGCTCTGTGTGTGAGAGAGAAAGAGAAGCTGTGAGTGAGAGAGATAGACAGAGAAAGAGAAGTTGTGAGTGAGAGAGAGAAAGAGAATGTGTGAGTGAGAGAGAGAGAGAATGAGAAGCTGTGAGTGAGAGATAGATGAGCTGTGTGTGTGAGAGAGAAAGAGAAGCTGTGAGTGAGAGAGATAGAGAGAGAAAGAGAAGCTGTGAGTGAGAGAGAGAGAAGTTGTGAGTGAGAGAGAGAGAAGCTGTGTGTGTGCGTGAGAGAGAGAAAGAGAAGCTGTGAGTGAGACAGAGAGAGAAAGAAAGAGAAGCTGTGAGTGAGAGATAGAGAGAAAGAAAGAGAAGCTGTGAGTGAGAGAGAGAGAGAGAAGCTGTGAGTGAGAGAGAGAGAGAAGCTGTGAGTGAGGGAGAGATAGATAGAGATGCTGTGAGTGAATGGGAGAGAGAGAGAAAGAGAAGCTGTGAGTGAGAGAGAGAGAGAGAAGCTGTGAGTGTGTGTGTGAGAGAGAAGCTGTGAGTGAGAAAGAGAGAGAGAAAGAGAAGCTGTGAGTGAGAGAGAGAGAAAGAGAAGCTGTGAGTGAGTGAGAGAGACAGAAACAGAAGCTGTGAGTGTGAAAGAGAGAGAGAGAAGCTGTGAGTGAGAGAGGGAGAAAGAGAAGATGTAAGTGAGAGAGAGAGTGAGAGAGAGAATCTGTGAGTGAGTGAGAGAGAGAGAAAGAGAAGCTGTGAGTGAGTGAGAGAGAGAAAAAGAGAAGCTGTGAGTGAGTGAGAGAGAGAGAGAAAGAGAAGCTGTGAGTGAGAAAGAGAGAAAGAGATGCTGTGAGAGAGAGAGAGAGAAAGAGGAGCTGTGAGTGAGAGAGAGAGGGAGAGAGAAAGAGAAGCTGTTAGTGAGAGAAAGAAGGAAAGAGAAGCTGTGAGTGAGTGAGAGAGAGAGAGAAGCTGTGTGTGTGTGTGTGAGAGAGAGGGAAGCTGTGATTGAGAGAGAGAGAGTAAGAGAAGCTGTGAGTGAGAGAGAGAGAGAAGCTGTGAGTGAGAAAGAGAGAGAGAAGCTGTGAGTGAGAGAGAGAGAAAGAGAAGGTGTGAGTGAGAGTGACAGAGAGAGAGAAAGAAGCTGTGAGTGAGAGAGAGAGAAAGAGAAGCTGTGAGTGAGAGAGAGAGAAAGCAAAGCTGTGAGTGAGAGAGAGAGAAAGAGAAGATGTGACTGAGTGAGAGAAAGAGAAGCTGTGTGTGTGAGACAGAGAGAAGCTGTGAGTGAGAATGAGAGAAAAAGAAGCTGTGTCAGAGAGAGAGAAAGAGAAACTGTGAGTGAGAGAGAGAGAGAAAGAGAAGCTGTGAGTGAGAGAGAGAGAGAGAAAGAGAAGCTGTGAGTGACAGAGAGAGAAAGAGAAGCTGTGAGTGAGAGAGAAGGTGAGAAAGAAGCTTTGAGTGAGAGAGAGAGAAAGAGAAGCTTTGAGTGAGGGAGAGAGAGAAAGAGAAGCTGTGAGTGAGAGAGAGAGAAAGAAAGAGAAGCTGTGAGTGAGAGAGAGAGAGAAAGAGAAGTTGTGTGAGAGAGAGAGAAGAGAAGCTGTGAGTGAGAGAGAGAGAAAGAGAAGCTGAGTGACATAGAGAGATAATGAGAAGCTGTGAGAGAGAGAGAGAGAAAGAGAAGCTGTGTGTATGTCAGAGAGAGAAAAAGTAAAGCTGCGAGTGAAAGGGAGGGAGAAAGACAAGCTGTGAGTGAGAGAAGAGAGAGAGAGAGAAGCTGTGAGTGAGTGAGAGAGAGAAGCTGTGTGTGAGCGAGAGAGAAGCTGTGACTGAGAGAGAGAGAAAGAGAAGCTGTGAGTGAGAAGGAGAGAGAAATAGAAGCTGTGAGTGAGAGTGAGAGTGAAAGAGAAGCTGTGAGTGAGAGAGGGAGAAAGAGAAGATGTAAGTGAGAGAGTGAGTGAGAGAGAGAAGCTGTGAGTGAGTGAGAGAGAGAGAAAGAGAAGCTGTGAGTGAGTGAGAGAGAAAGAAAGAGAAGCTGTGAGAGAGAGAGAGAGAGAAAGAGAAGCTGTTAGTGAGAGAGAGGGAAACAGAAGCTGTGAGTGAAAGAGAGAGAGAGAAGCTGTGTATTTGAGAGAGAGAGAAGATGTGATTGAGAGAGAGAAAGAGAAGCTGTGAATGAGAGACAGAGAGAGAAGTTGTGAGTGAGAGAGAGAAATAGAAGCTGTGAGTGAGAGAGAGAGGTGGAGAAAGAGAAGCTGTGTGTGTGAGAGAGAGAAAGAGAAGCTGTGAGTGAGAGAGAGAGAAAGATAATCTGTGAGTGAGAGTGAGAGAGAGAATGAGAAGTTGTGAGTGAGAGAGAGAGAAAGAGAATGTGTGAGTGAGAGAGAGAGAGAATGAGAAGCTGTGAGTGAGAGAGAGAGGAGCTGTGTGTGTGAGAGAGAAAGAGAAGCTGTGAGTGACAGAGATAGATAGAGAGAGAAAGAGAAGCTGTGAGTGATAGAGAGAGATTAAGAAACTGTGAGTGAGAGAGAGAGAAGTTGTGAGTGTGAGAGAGAGAAGCTGTGTGTGTGCGTGAGAGAGAGAAAGAGAAGCTGTGAGTGAGAGAGAGAGAGAAAGAAAGAGAAGCTGTGAGTGAGAGAGAGAGTGAAAGAAAGAGAAGCTGTGAGTGAGAGAGAGAGAGAAGCTGTGAGTGAGAGAGAGAGAAAGAAAGAGAAGCTGTGAGTGAGAGAGAGAGAGAGAGAAGCTGTGAGTGAGAAAGAGAGAGAGAAGAGAAGCTGTGAGTGAGAGAGAGAGAAAGAGAAGCTGAGAGTGAGAGAGAGAGAAAGAGAAGCTGAGAGTGAGAGAGAGAGAAAGAGAAGCTGTGAGTGAGAGAGAGAGAAAGAAAGAGAAGCTGTGAGTGAGAGAGAGAGAGAGAGAAGCTGTGAGTGAGAAAGAGAGAGAGAAGAGAAGCTGTGAGTGAGAGAGAGAGAAAGAGAAGCTGAGAGTGAGAGAGAGAGAAGTTGTGAGTGAGACAGAGAGAGAAGCTGTGTATGTGTGTGAGAGAGAGAAAGAGAAGCTGTGAGTGAGAGAGAGAGAAAGAGAAGTTGTGAGTGAGAGAGAGAGAGAAATAGAAGCTGTATGAGAGAGAGAGAGAATGAGAAGCTGTGAGTGAGAGAGAGAGAAGCTGTGTGTGAGAGAGAAAGAGAAGCTGTGAGTGAGAGAGATAGAGAGAGAAGGAGAAGCTGTGAGTGAGAGAGAGAGAGAAGTTGTGTATTTGAGAGAGAGAGAAGATGTGATTGTGAGAGAGAAAGAGAAGCTGTGAATGAGAGACAGAGAGAGAAGTTGTGAGTGAGAGAGAGAAATAGAAGCTGTGAGTGAGAGAGAGAGGTGGAGAAAGAGAAGCTGTGTGTGTGAGAGAGAGAAAGAGAAGCTGTGAGTGAGAGAGAGAGAAAGATAATCTGTGAGTGAGAGTGAGAGAGAGAGAATGAGGTTGTGAGTGAGAGAGAGAGAAAGATAATCTGTGAGTGAGAGTGAGAGAGAGAGAATGAGAAGCTGTGAGTGAGAGATAGATGAGCTGTGTGTGTGAGAGAGAAAGAGAAGCTGTGAGTGAGAGAGATAGAGAGAGAAAGAGAAGCTGTGAGTGAGAGAGAGAGAAGTTGTGAGTGAGAGAGAGAGAAGCTGTGTGTGTGCGTGAGAGAGAGAAAGAGAAGCTGTGAGTGAGACAGAGAGAAAGAAAGAGAAGCTGTGAGTGAGAGATAGAGAGAAAGAAAGAGAAGCTGTGAGTGAGAGAGAGACAGAGAAGCTGTGAGTGAGAGAGAGAGAGAAGCTGTGAGTGAGGGAGAGATAGATAGAGATGCTGTGAGTGAATGGGAGAGAGAGAGAAAGAGAAGCTGTGAGTGAGAGAGAGAGAGAAGCTGTGAGTGTGTGTGAGAGAGAGAAGCTGTGAGTGAGAAAGAGAGAGAGAAAGAGAAGCTGTGAGTGAGAGAGAGAGAAAGAGAAGCTGTGAGTGAGTGAGAGAGACAGAAACAGAAGCTGTGAGTGTGAAAGAGAGAGAGAGAACCTGTGAGTGAGAGAGAGAGAAGCTGTGAGTGAGAGAGAGAGAAAGAGTAGCTGTTAGTGAGAGAAGAGAGAGAGAAAGAGAATCTGTGAGTGAGAGAGTGAGAGAGAGGAGCTGTGAGCGAGAGAGAGAGAGAGAAAGATAAGCTGAGAGTGAGAGAGAGAGAACGAGAAGCTATGAGTGAGAGAGAGAGAAAGAAAGAGAAGCTGTGAGTGAGACTGAGAGAGAGAAAGAGAAGCTGTGAGTGAGAGAGAGGGGGGAGAAAAAGAAGCTGTGTGTGAGAGAGAGACAAAGAGAAGCTGTGATTGAGAGAGAGAGAAAGATAATCTGTGAGGTAGAGTGAGAGAGAGAGAAAGAGAAGTTGTGAGTGAGAGAGAGAGAAGCTCTGTGTGTGAGAGAGAAAGAGAAGCTGTGAGTAAGAGAGATAGAGAGAGAAAGAGAAGCTGTGAGTGAGAGAGAGAGAAAGAAGCTTTGAGTGAGGGAAAGAGAGAAATAGAAGCTGTGAGAGAGACAGAGAGAAAGAGAAGTTGTGAGTGAGAGAGAGAGAGAGAAATAGAAGCTGTGTGTGAGAGAGAGAGAATGAGAAGCTGTAAGTGAGAGAGAGAGAAGCTGTGTGAGAGAGAGATAGAGAAGCTGTGAGAGAGAGAGATAGAGAGAAAGAGAATCTGTGAGTGAGAGAGAGAGAGAAAGAAGCTTTGAGTGAGAGAAAGAGAGAAAGAGAAGCTGTGAGTGAGAGAGAGAATGAGCTGAGAGTGAGAGAGAGAGAAAGAGAAGCTGTGAGTGAGAGAGAGAGAAGCTGTGAGTGAGTGAGAGAGAGAGAAGCTGTGTGTGGGTGAGAGAGAGAAAGAGAAACTGTGTGAGAGAGAGAGAAAGAGAAGCTGTGAGTGAGAGAGAGAGAGAAAGAGAAGTTGTGAGTGAGAGAGAGAGAGAGAAGCTGTGTGTGAGGGAGAGAGAGAAAGAGAAGCTGTGAGTGAGAGGGATAGAGAGAGAAAGAGAGAGAGAGAGAAAGAGAAGCTGTGAGTGTGTGAGAGAGAGAAGCTGTGAGTGAGTGAGAGAGGGAGAAAGAGAAGCTGTGAGTGAGAGAGAGAAAAAGAGAAGCTGTGAGTGAGTGAGAGAGAGAGAGAAAGAGAAGTTGTGAGTGAGAAAGAGAGAGAGAGATGCTGTGAGAGAGAGAGAGAGAGAAAGAGGAGCTGTGAGTGAGAGAGAGAGGGAGAGAGAAAGATAAGCTGTTAGTGAGAGAAAGAAGGAAAGAGAAGCTGTGAGTGAGTGAGAGAGAGAGAGAAGCTGCGAGTGAGAGGGAGGGAGAAAGACAAGCTGTGAGTGAGAGAAGAGAGAGAGAGAGAAGCTGTGAGTGAGTGTGAGAGAGAAGCTGTGTGTGAGCGAGAGAGAAGCTGTGACTGAGAGAGAGAGAAAGAGAAGCTGTGAGTGAGAGAGAGAGAGAAATAGAAGCTGTGAGTGAGAGTGAGAGTGAAAGAGAAGCTGTGAGTGAGAGAGGGAGAAAGAGAAGATGTAAGTGAGAGAGAGAGTGAGAGAGAGAATCTGTGAGTGAGTGAGAGAGAGAGAAAGAGAAGCTGTGAGTGAGAGAGAGAGAAAGAGAAGCTGTGAGTGAGAGAGAGAGAAAGCAAAGCTGTGAGTGAGAGAGAGAGAAAGAGAAGATGTGACTGAGTGAGAGAAAGAGAAGCTGTGTGTGTGAGACAGAGAGAAGCTGTGAGTGAGAATGAGAGAAAAAGAAGCTGTGTCAGAGAGAGAGAAAGAGAAACTGTGAGTGAGAGAGAGAAAGAGAAGCTGTGAGTGAGAGAGAGAGAGAAAGAGAAGCTGTGAGTGACAGAGAGAGAAAGAGAAGCTGTGAGTGAGAGAGAAGGTGAGAAAGAAGCTTTGAGTGAGAGAGAGAGAAAGAGAAGATTTGAGTGAGGGAGAGAGAGAAAGAGAAGCTGTGAGTGAGAGAGAGAGAAAGAAAGAGAAGCTGTGAGTGAGAGAGAGAGAAAGAGAAGTTGTGTGAGAGAGAGAGAGAGAGAGAGAAGAGAAGCTGTGAGTGAGAGAGAGAGAAAGAGAAGCTGAGTGACATAGAGAGATAATGAGAAGCTGTGTGAGAGAGAGAGAAAGAGAAGCTGTGTGTATGTCAGAGAGAGAAAAAGTAAAGCTGCGAGTGAAAGGGAGGGAGAAAGACAAGCTGTGAGTGAGAGAAGAGAGAGAGAGAGAAGCTGTGAGTGAGTGAGAGAGAGAAGCTGTGACTGAGAGAGAGAGAAAGAGAAGCTGTGAGTGAGAGAGAGAGAAATAGAAGCTGTGAGTGAGAGTGAGAGTGAAAGAGAAGCTGTGAGTGAGAGAGGGAGAAAGAGAAGACGTAAGTGAGAGAGAGAGTGAGAGAGAGAAGCTGTGAGTGAGTGAGAGAGAGAGAAAGAGAAGCTGTGAGTGAGTGAGAGAGAAAGAAAGAGAAGCTGTGAGTGAGAGAGAGAGAGAAAGAGAAGCTGTTAGTGAGAGAGAGGGAAACAGAAGCTGTGAGTGAAAGAGAGAGAGAGAAGCTGTGTATTTGAGAGAGAGAGAAGATGTGATTGAGAGAGAGAAAGAGAAGCTGTGAATGAGAGACAGAGAGAGAAGTTGTGAGTGAGAGAGAGAAATAGAAGCTGTGAGTGAGAGAGAGAGGTGGAGAAAGAGAAGCTGTGTGTGAGAGAGAGAGAAAGAGAAGCTGTGAGTGAGACAGAGAGAAAGATAATCTGTGAGTGAGAGTGAGAGAGAGAGAATGAGAAGTTGTGAGTGAGAGAGAGAGAAAGAGAATGTGTGAGTGAGAGAGAGAGAGAATGAGAAGCTGTGAGTGAGAGAGAGAGGAGCTGTGTGTGTGAGAGAGAAAGAGAAGCTGTGAGTGACAGAGATAGATAGAGAGTGAAAGAGAAGCTGTGAGTGAGAGAGAGAGATTAAGAAACTGTGAGTGAGAGAGAGAGAAGTTGTGAGTGTGAGAGAGAGAAGCTGTGTGTGTGCGTGAGAGAGAGAAAGAGAAGCTGTGAGTGAGAGAGAGAGAGAAAGAAAGAGAAGCTGTGAGTGAGAGAGAGAGAGAAAGAAAGAGAAGCTGTGAGTGAGAGAGAGAGAGAAGCTGTGAGTGAGAGAGAGAGAAGCTGTGAGTGAGGGAGAGATAGATAGAGATGCTGTGAGTGAAAGGGACAGAGAGAGAAAGAGAAGCTGTGAGTGAGAGAGAGAGAGAGAAAGAGAAGCTGTGTGTGAGAGAGAGAGAAGCTGTGAGTGAGAAAGAGAGAAAGAGAGTCTGTGAGTGAGAGAGACAGAAAGAGAAGCTGTGAGTGTGAAAGAGAGAGAGAAGCTGTGAGTGAGAGAGAGGAGCTGTGAGTGAGAGAGAGAGAAAGAGTAGCTGTTAGTGAGAGAAGAGATAGAGAAAGAGAAGCTGTGAGTGAGAGAGTGAGAGAGAGGAGCTGTGAGCGAGAGGGAGAGAGAGAAAGATAAGCTGTGAGTGAGAGAGAGAGAGAGAAAGAGAAGCTATGAGTGAGAAGGAGAGAAAGAAAGAGAAGCTGTGAGTGAGACTGAGAGAGAGAAAGAGAAGCTGTGAGTGAGAGAGAGGGGAGAAAGAGAAGCTGTGTATGTGAGAGAGAAAGAGAAGCTGTGATTGAGAGAGAGAGAAAGATAATCTGTGAGGGAGAGTGAGAGAGAGAGAAAGAGAAGTTGTGAGTGAGAGAGAGAGAAGCTCTGTGTGTGAGAGAGAAAGAGAATCTGTGAGTGAGAGAGAGAGAAAGAGAAGCTCTGAGTGAGAGAGAGAGGAAGAAGCTTTGAGTGAGAGAAAGAGAAGCTGTGAGAGAGAGAGAGAAAGAGCTGTGAGTGAGAGAGAGAGAGAAAGCTGAGAGTGAGAGAGAGAGAGAAGTTGTGAGTGAGACAGAGAGAAGCTCTGTGTGTGCGTGAGAGAGAGAAAGAGAAGCTGTGAGTGAGAGAGAGAGAAAGAGAAGTTGTGAGTGAGAGAGAGAGAGAAATAGAAGCTGTGTGAGAGAGAGAGAGAATTAGAAGCTGTGAGTGAGAGAGAGAGAAGCTGTGTGTTAGAGAGAAAGAGAAGTTGTGAGTGAGAGAAAGAGAGAAAGAAGCTTTGAGTGAGAAAAAGAGAGAAAGAGAAGCTGTGAGTGAGAGAGAGAGAAAGAGCTGTGAGTGAGAGAGAGAGAGAAAGAGAAGCTGTGAGTGAGAGAGAGAGAAGCTGTGAGTGAGAGAGAGAGAGAAGCTTTGTGTGTTTGTGTGTGAGAGAGAAGCTGTGAGAGAGAGAAAGAGAAAGAGAAGCTGTGAGTGAGAGAGAGAGAGAAAGAGAAGCTGTGAGTGAGAGAGAGAGAGAAGCTGTGTGTGAGGGAGAGAGAGAAAGAGAAGCTGTGAGTGAGAGGGAAAGAGAGAGAAAGAGAAGCTGAGTGAGAGAGAGAGAGAGAGAAAG
Organism: Bradypodion ventrale; assembly: GCA_035047345.1. Taxonomy (NCBI): domain Eukaryota; kingdom Metazoa; phylum Chordata; class Lepidosauria; order Squamata; family Chamaeleonidae; genus Bradypodion; species Bradypodion ventrale. The sequence continues at coordinate 5,328,607 of JAWDJE010000018.1, read as the reverse complement.
AGAAGCTGTGAGTGTGTGAGAGAGAGAAGCTGTGAGTGAGTGAGAGAGAGAGAAAGAGAAGCTGTGAGTGAGAGAGAGAGAGAAAGAGAAGCTGTGAGTGAGTGAGAGAGAGAGAAAGAGAAGCTGTGAGTGAGAAAGAGAGAAAGAGATGAGGTGAGTGAGAGAGAGAGAGAAGCTGTGAGTGAGAGTGTGAGAGAGAGAGCGAAAGAGAAGCTGTGTGTGTGTGTGAGAGAAAGAGAAGCTGTGAGTGAGAGTGAGAGAGAGAAAGAAAGAAGCTGTGAGTGAGAGAGAAAAAGAGAAGCTGTGAGTGAGAGAGAGAGAGAGAGAAAGAGAAGTTGTTAGTGAGAGAAAGAGGGAAAGAGAAGCTGTGAGTGAGATAGAGAGAGAGGGAAGCTGTGATTGAGAGAGAGAGAGAAAGAGAAGCTGTGAGTGAGATAGAGAGAGAGAGAAGCTGTGAGTGAGAAAGAGAGAGAGAAGACCCAGGATGACTCCGATTGGACACTAGCTAGAGCTGCTATTAGGGCCTATCTAGTGGCGATAGGGGTGGTGAGGCGGCAATACTTCACCACCCTTATTGCCTCCGCTGATAATCGCCCAGCCGCCCTGTTCCGGGTAACCAGGTCCCTCCTTGGTAGGGGGGGATCGGTGCCCGGTTGGCAGGGTTCGGCTGAGGACTTTGCTGACCATCTGGTGGAGAAAATCGATCGGATTCGTTCAGGATTGAATCCTGGCGTGGATGGGGAGGGTCGGGGAGGTGCCGGAGCATTGTCTTGCTGTACGATCTGGGATCAGTTCGATCCTGTTGTCCCTGATGAAGTGGACAGGCTCCTTGCAGCTGTTCGTGCCACTACATGTCCTTTGGATCCCTGTCCTACTTGGTTGGTGAAAGCCTCCAAGGAGGTAACAGGTGGCTGGATAGGGGGGATAATAAATGCCTCTTTACGGGAGGGGGTATTTCCTGCACAGCTAAAACATGCTTTGGTGCGCCCCCTCCTGAAGAAAATGTCCCTCGACCCAGCTGTCCTTAACAACTACAGGCCAGTTTCCAACCTGCCCTTTTTGGGTAAGGTTTTGGAAAAGGCGGTGGCGCGTCAGCTGCAGAGTGTCCTGGAGGAAGCGGTTTATCTAGACCCCTTTCAATCAGGGTTCAGGCCCGGATATGGAACGGAGACGGCATTGGTCGCACTGATGGATGATCTCTGGCGGGAGCGGGACGGGGGTTGTCCATCCGTCCTTGCTCTTCTTGACCTCTCAGCGGCTTTTGATACCGTCGACCACGGTATCCTTCTGGAACGGCTCGAAGGACTGGGGATCCAGGGCACTGTGTTGTCCTGGTTTTCCTCATTTCTGGAGGGCCGTACCCAGTCGGTATGGTTAGAGAGTGAGAGGTCCAGCCCTAGGCCCCTCAAATATGGGGTGCCTCAGGGCTCTGTGCTCTCTCCTCTCTTATTTAACATCTACATGAAGCCGCTGGGTGAGATCATTCGTTCCCACGGGGTGCGGTACCATCAGTACGCGGATGATACACAGTTGTACATCTCGGCCCGTGGGGACCCCAGTGATGCTGTTGAAATCCTATCCGGATGCCTAGAGGCCATTGGGGTCTGGATGGGGGCCAATGGGCTTCGGCTGAATCCCAGCAAGACAGAGTGGCTGTGGATAAGGGGCCCCGCGTTATCCAGGGAGTTACCATCTTTGGTACTGGATGGGGCTGTTCTGCCCCAGACAGACCCAGTGCGCAACTTGGGGGTTCTTCTGGACTCGCGGCTGCTGCTGGAAGAACAAGTGGCGGCTGTGGCCAGGAGGGCTTTTGCCCAACTTCGGGTGATTCGCCAATTGCGCACACTCCTGGACCGGGGCTCCTTGCTTATGGTCACCCATGCTCTGGTTACTTCCCGACTAGACTATTGTAATGCGCTCTACATGGGGCTGCCCTTGACGACCATTCGGAGGCTGCAGCTGGTCCAGAATGCGGCGGCCCGGGTGGTGATGGGGTGTGGGCGATATGCCCATGTCTCTCCCCTACTTCGGGAGCTGCACTGGTTACCAGTTTGTCTCCGGGTGCAATTTAAGGTGCTGGTTTTGACCTTTAAAGCCCTACATGGCAGGGGGCCGGGATACCTTAGAGACCGCATCATCCCAAGAGTGTCTGCCCGTCCAACCAGAGCGGACAGGAGGGGTTCTCTAGTGGTGCCACCGACTAGGGATGCACATTTGTCTAGCACCCGAAGGAGGGCCTTCTCCGTGTCCACACCAACTCTCTGGAACCTCCTGCCAATAGACCTAAGACTCCAAAGTGAACTGCTGCCCTTCAGGAAAGGAGTGAAGACCTGGCTGGCAGGGCAGGTGTGGGGCCCGAATGGGACTATGGTGCCCGCCTGCTGGCTTGTATAAGAACTTTCTCTTCCTCCTTTGTACAGTGGATGGGATGGGTGGGTGGGACATGGGGGTTTTTAAAGGGGGTGGGTTGGGGGGTTTTTTTATAATTATTTTTTATAATTGTTTTTATGTCTTTTGTGAATTGTTGTGATGCCGCCCTGAGTCGGGTTCTGCCTGAGCGGGCGGCATATACAAATTTGACTAATAAATAAATAAATAAATAAATAAGAAGCTGTGAGTGAGAGTGAAAGAGAGAGCGAAAGAGATGCTGTGAGTGAGAGAGAGAGAAAGAGAAGGTGTGAGTGAAAGAGAGAGAAAGAGAAGCTGTGAGTGAGAGAGAGAGAAAGCAAAGCTGTGAGTGAGAGAGAGAGAGAGAAGATGTGACTGAGTGAGAGAAAGAGAAGCTGTGTGTGAGAGACAGAGAGAAGCTGTGAGTGAGAGAGAGAGAAAGAGTAGCTGTTAGTGAGAGAAGAGAGAGAAAGAGAAGCTGTGAGTGAGAGAGTGAGAGAGAGGAGCTGTGAGCGAGAGGGAGAGAGAGAAAGATAAGCTGAGAGTGAGAGAGAGAGAAAGAGAAGCTATGAGTGAGAGAGAGAGAAAGAAAGAGAAGCTGTGAGTGAGACTGAGAGAGAGAAAGAGAAGCTGTGAGTGAGAGAGAGGGGGGAGAAAGAGAAGCTGTGTGTGAGAGAGAGACAAAGAGAAGCTGTGATTGAGAGAGAGAGAAAGATAATCTGTGAGGTAGAGTGAGAGAGAGAGAAAGAGATGTTGTGAGTGAGAGAGAGAGAAGCTCTGTGTGTGAGAGAGAAAGAGAAGCTGTGAGTGAGAGAGATAGACAGAGAAAGAGAAGTTGTGAGTGAGAGAGAGAAAGAGAATGTGTGAGTGAGAGAGAGAGAGAATGAGAAGCTGTGAGTGAGAGATAGATGAGCTGTGTGTGTGAGAGAGAAAGAGAAGCTGTGAGTGAGAGAGATAGAGAGAGAAAGAGAAGCTGTGAGTGAGAGAGAGAGAAGTTGTGAGTGAGAGAGAGAGAAGCTGTGTGTGTGCGTGAGAGAGAGAAAGAGAAGCTGTGAGTGAGACAGAGAGAGAAAGAAAGAGAAGCTGTGAGTGAGAGATAGAGAGAAAGAAAGAGAAGCTGTGAGTGAGAGAGAGAGAGAGAAGCTGTGAGTGAGAGAGAGAGAGAAGCTGTGAGTGAGGGAGAGATAGATAGAGATGCTGTGAGTGAATGGGAGAGAGAGAGAAAGAGAAGCTGTGAGTGAGAGAGAGAGAGAGAAGCTGTGAGTGTGTGTGAGAGAGAGAAGCTGTGAGTGAGAAAGAGAGAGAGAAAGAGAAGCTGTGAGTGAGAGAGAGAGAAAGAGAAGCTGTGAGTGAGTGAGAGAGACAGAAACAGAAGCTGTGAGTGTGAAAGAGAGAGAGAGAAGCTGTGAGTGAGAGAGGGAGAAAGAGAAGATGTAAGTGAGAGAGAGAGTGAGAGAGAGAATCTGTGAGTGAGTGAGAGAGAGAGAAAGAGAAGCTGTGAGTGAGTGAGAGAGAGAAAAAGAGAAGCTGTGAGTGAGTGAGAGAGAGAGAGAAAGAGAAGCTGTGAGTGAGAAAGAGAGAAAGAGATGCTGTGAGAGAGAGAGAGAGAAAGAGGAGCTGTGAGTGAGAGAGAGAGGGAGAGAGAAAGAGAAGCTGTTAGTGAGAGAAAGAAGGAAAGAGAAGCTGTGAGTGAGTGAGAGAGAGAGAGAAGCTGTGTGTGTGTGTGAGAGAGAGAGGGAAGCTGTGATTGAGAGAGAGAGAGTAAGAGAAGCTGTGAGTGAGAGAGAGAGAGAAGCTGTGAGTGAGAAAGAGAGAGAGAAGCTGTGAGTGAGAGAGAGAGAAAGAGAAGGTGTGAGTGAGAGTGACAGAGAGAGAGAAAGAAGCTGTGAGTGAGAGAGAGAGAAAGAGAAGCTGTGAGTGAGAGAGAGAGAAAGCAAAGCTGTGAGTGAGAGAGAGAGAAAGAGAAGATGTGACTGAGTGAGAGAAAGAGAAGCTGTGTGTGTGAGACAGAGAGAAGCTGTGAGTGAGAATGAGAGAAAAAGAAGCTGTGTCAGAGAGAGAGAAAGAGAAACTGTGAGTGAGAGAGAGAGAGAAAGAGAAGCTGTGAGTGAGAGAGAGAGAGAGAAAGAGAAGCTGTGAGTGACAGAGAGAGAAAGAGAAGCTGTGAGTGAGAGAGAAGGTGAGAAAGAAGCTTTGAGTGAGAGAGAGAGAAAGAGAAGCTTTGAGTGAGGGAGAGAGAGAAAGAGAAGCTGTGAGTGAGAGAGAGAGAAAGAAAGAGAAGCTGTGAGTGAGAGAGAGAGAGAAAGAGAAGTTGTGTGAGAGAGAGAGAAGAGAAGCTGTGAGTGAGAGAGAGAGAAAGAGAAGCTGAGTGACATAGAGAGATAATGAGAAGCTGTGAGAGAGAGAGAGAGAAAGAGAAGCTGTGTGTATGTCAGAGAGAGAAAAAGTAAAGCTGCGAGTGAAAGGGAGGGAGAAAGACAAGCTGTGAGTGAGAGAAGAGAGAGAGAGAGAAGCTGTGAGTGAGTGAGAGAGAGAAGCTGTGTGTGAGCGAGAGAGAAGCTGTGACTGAGAGAGAGAGAAAGAGAAGCTGTGAGTGAGAAGGAGAGAGAAATAGAAGCTGTGAGTGAGAGTGAGAGTGAAAGAGAAGCTGTGAGTGAGAGAGGGAGAAAGAGAAGATGTAAGTGAGAGAGTGAGTGAGAGAGAGAAGCTGTGAGTGAGTGAGAGAGAGAGAAAGAGAAGCTGTGAGTGAGTGAGAGAGAAAGAAAGAGAAGCTGTGAGAGAGAGAGAGAGAGAAAGAGAAGCTGTTAGTGAGAGAGAGGGAAACAGAAGCTGTGAGTGAAAGAGAGAGAGAGAAGCTGTGTATTTGAGAGAGAGAGAAGATGTGATTGAGAGAGAGAAAGAGAAGCTGTGAATGAGAGACAGAGAGAGAAGTTGTGAGTGAGAGAGAGAAATAGAAGCTGTGAGTGAGAGAGAGAGGTGGAGAAAGAGAAGCTGTGTGTGAGAGAGAGAGAAAGAGAAGCTGTGAGTGAGAGAGAGAGAAAGATAATCTGTGAGTGAGAGTGAGAGAGAGAGAATGAGAAGTTGTGAGTGAGAGAGAGAGAAAGAGAATGTGTGAGTGAGAGAGAGAGAGAATGAGAAGCTGTGAGTGAGAGAGAGAGGAGCTGTGTGTGTGAGAGAGAAAGAGAAGCTGTGAGTGACAGAGATAGATAGAGAGAGAAAGAGAAGCTGTGAGTGAGAGAGAGAGATTAAGAAACTGTGAGTGAGAGAGAGAGAAGTTGTGAGTGTGAGAGAGAGAAGCTGTGTGTGTGCGTGAGAGAGAGAAAGAGAAGCTGTGAGTGAGAGAGAGAGAGAAAGAAAGAGAAGCTGTGAGTGAGAGAGAGAGTGAAAGAAAGAGAAGCTGTGAGTGAGAGAGAGAGAGAAGCTGTGAGTGAGAGAGAGAGAGAAGCTGTGAGTGAGGGAGAGATAGATAGAGATGCTGTGAGTGAAAGGGACAGAGAGAGAAAGAGAAGCTGTGAGTGAGAGAGAGAGAGAGAGAAAGAGAAGCTGTGTGTGTGAGAGAGAAGCTGTGAGTGAGAAAGAGAGAAAGAGAGTCTGTGAGTGAGAGAGACAGAAAGAGAAGCTGTGAGTGTGAAAGAGAGAGAGAAGCTGTGAGTGAGAGAGAGGAGCTGTGAGTGAGAGAGAGAGAAAGAGTAGCTGTTAGTGAGAGAAGAGATAGAGAAAGAGAAGCTGTGAGTGAGAGAGTGAGAGAGAGGAGCTGTGAGCGAGAGGGAGAGAGAGAAAGATAAGCTGTGAGTGAGACTGAGAGAGAGAAAGAGAAGCTGTGAGTGAGAGAGAGGGGGAGAAAGAGAAGCTGTGTGTGAGAGAGAGACAAAGAGAAGCTGTGATTGAGAGAGAGAGAAAGATAATCTGTGAGGGAGAGTGAGAGAGAGAGAAAGAGAAGTTGTGAGTGAGAGAGAGAGAAGCTCTGTGTGTGAGAGAGAAAGAGAAGCTGTGAGTGAGAGAGAGAGAGAGAAGCTGTGAGTGAGAGAGAGAGGAAGAAGCTTTGAGTGAGAGAAAGAGAAAGAGAAGCTGTGTGAGAGAGAGAGAAAGAGCTGTGAGTGAGAGAGAGAGAGAAAGCTGAGAGTGAGAGAGAGAGAAGTTGTGAGTGAGACAGAGAGAAGCTCTGTGTGTGCGTGAGAGAGAGAAAGAGAAGCTGTGAGTGAGAGAGAGAGAAAGAGAAGTTGTGAGTGAGAGAGAGAGAAAAATAGAAGCTGTGTGTGAGAGAGAGAGAATTAGAAGCTGTGAGTGAGAGAGAGAGAAGCTGTGTGTTAGAGAGAAAGAGAAGTTGTGAGTGAGAGAAAGAGAGAAAGAAGCTTTGAGTGAGAAAAAGAGAGAAAGAGAAGCTGTGAGTGAGAGAGAGAGGAAGAGCTGTGAGTGAGAGAGAGAGAGAAAGAGAAGCTGTGTGTGTGAGAGAGAGAAGCTGTGAGTGAGAAAGAGAGAAAGAGAGTCTGTGAGTGAGAGAGACAGAAAGAGAAGCTGTGAGTGTGAAAGAGAGAGAGAAGCTGTGAGTGAGAGAGAGGAGCTGTGAGTGAGAGAGAGAGAAAGAGTAGCTGTTAGTGAGAGAAGAGATAGAGAAAGAGAAGCTGTGAGTGAGAGAGTGAGAGAGAGGAGCTGTGAGCGAGAGGGAGAGAGAGAAAGATAAGCTGTGAGTGAGAGAGAGAGAGAGAAAGAGAAGCTATGAGTGAGAAGGAGAGAAAGAAAGAGAAGCTGTGAGTGAGACTGAGAGAGAGAAAGAGAAGCTGTGAGTGAGAGAGAGGGGGAAAAAGAGAAGCTGTGTGTGTGAGAGAGAAAGAGAAGCTGTGATTGAGAGAGAGAGAAAGATAATCTGTGAGGGAGAGTGAGAGAGAGAGAAAGAGAAGTTGTGAGTGAGAGAGAGAGAAGCTCTGTGTGTGAGAGAGAAAGAGAAGCTGTGAGTGAGAGAGAGAGAAAGAGAAGCTCTGAGTGAGAAAGAGAGGAAGAAGCTTTGAGTGAGAGAAAGAGAAGCTGTGAGAGAGAGAGAGAAAGAGCTGTGAGTGAGAGAGAGAGAGAAAGCTGAGAGTGAGAGAGAGAGAGAAGTTGTGAGTGAGACAGAGAGAAGCTCTGTGTGTGCGTGAGAGAGAGAAAGAGAAGCTGTGAGTGAGAGAGAGAGAAAGAGAAGTTGTGAGTGAGAGAGAGAGAGAAATAGAAGCTGTGTGTGAGAGAGAGAGAATTAGAAGCTGTGAGTGAGAGAGAGAGAAGCTGTGTGTTAGAGAGAAAGAGAAGTTGTGAGTGAGAGAAAGAGAGAAAGAAGCTTTGAGTGAGAAAAAGAGAGAAAGAGAAGCTGTGAGTGAGAGAGAGAGAAAGAGCTGTGAGTGAGAGAGAGAGAGAAAGAGAAGCTGTGAGTGAGAGAGAGAGAAGCTGTGAGTGAGAGAGAGAGAGAAGCTTTGTGTGTTTGTGTGTGAGAGAGAAGCTGTGAGAGAGAGAAAGAGAAAGAGAAGCTGTGAGTGAGAGAGAGAGAGAAAGAGAAGCTGTGAGTGAGAGAGAGAGAGAAGCTGTGTGTGAGGGAGAGAGAGAAAGAGAAGCTGTGAGTGAGAGGGAAAGAGAGAGAAAGAGAAGCTGAGTGAGAGAGAGAGAGAGAGAAAGAGAAGCTGTGAGTGTGTGAGAGAGAGAAGCTGTGAGTGAGTGAGAGAGAGAGAAAGAGAAGCTGTGAGTGAGAGAGAGAGAGAAAGAGAAGCTGTGAGTGAGTGAGAGAGAGAGAAAGAGAAGCTGTGAGTGGGAAAGAGAGAAAGAGATGAGGTGAGTGAGAGAGAGAGAGAAGCTGTGAGTGAGAGTGTGAGAGAGAGAGCGAAAGAGAAGCTGTGTGTGTGTGTGAGAGAAAGAGAAGCTGTGAGTGAGAGTGAGAGAGAGAAAGAAAGAAGCTGTGAGTGAGAGAGAAAAAGAGAAGCTGTGAGTGAGAGAGAGAGAGAGAGAGAAAGAGAAGTTGTTAGTGAGAGAAAGAGGGAAAGAGAAGCTGTGAGTGAGATAGAGAGAGAGGGAAGCTGTGATTGAGAGAGAGAGAGAAAGAGAAGCTGTGAGTGAGATAGAGAGAGAGAGAAGCTGTGAGTGAGAAAGAGAGAGAGAAGACCCAGGATGACTCCGATTGGACACTAGCTAGAGCTGCTATTAGGGCCTATCTAGTGGCGATAGGGGTGGTGAGGCGGCAATACTTCACCACCCTTATTGCCTCCGCTGATAATCGCCCAGCCGCCCTGTTCCGGGTAACCAGGTCCCTCCTTGGTAGGGGGGGATCGGTGCCCGGTTGGCAGGGTTCGGCTGAGGACTTTGCTGACCATCTGGTGGAGAAAATCGATCGGATTCGTTCAGGATTGAATCCTGGCGTGGATGGGGAGGGTCGGGGAGGTGCCGGAGCATTGTCTTGCTGTACGATCTGGGATCAGTTCGATCCTGTTGTCCCTGATGAAGTGGACAGGCTCCTTGCAGCTGTTCGTGCCACTACATGTCCTTTGGATCCCTGTCCTACTTGGTTGGTGAAAGCCTCCAAGGAGGTAACAGGTGGCTGGATAGGGGGGATAATAAATGCCTCTTTACGGGAGGGGGTATTTCCTGCACAGCTAAAACATGCTTTGGTGCGCCCCCTCCTGAAGAAAATGTCCCTCGACCCAGCTGTCCTTAACAACTACAGGCCAGTTTCCAACCTGCCCTTTTTGGGTAAGGTTTTGGAAAAGGCGGTGGCGCGTCAGCTGCAGAGTGTCCTGGAGGAAGCGGATTATCTAGACCCCTTTCAATCAGGGTTCAGGCCCGGATATGGAACGGAGACGGCATTGGTCGCACTGATGGATGATCTCTGGCGGGAGCGGGACGGGGGTTGTCCATCCGTCCTTGCTCTTCTTGACCTCTCAGCGGCTTTTGATACCGTCGACCACGGTATCCTTCTGGAACGGCTCGAAGGACTGGGGATCCAGGGCACTGTGTTGTCCTGGTTTTCCTCATTTCTGGAGGGCCGTACCCAGTCGGTATGGTTAGAGAGTGAGAGGTCCAGCCCTAGGCCCCTCAAATATGGGGTGCCTCAGGGCTCTGTGCTCTCTCCTCTCTTATTTAACATCTACATGAAGCCGCTGGGTGAGATCATTCGTTCCCACGGGGTGCGGTACCATCAGTACGCGGATGATACACAGTTGTACATCTCGGCCCGTGGGGACCCCAGTGATGCTGTTGAAATCCTATCCGGATGCCTAGAGGCCATTGGGGTCTGGATGGGGGCCAATGGGCTTCGGCTGAATCCCAGCAAGACAGAGTGGCTGTGGATAAGGGGCCCCGCGTTATCCAGGGAGTTACCATCTTTGGTACTGGATGGGGCTGTTCTGCCCCAGACAGACCCAGTGCGCAACTTGGGGGTTCTTCTGGACTCGCGGCTGCTGCTGGAAGAACAAGTGGCGGCTGTGGCCAGGAGGGCTTTTGCCCAACTTCGGGTGATTCGCCAATTGCGCACACTCCTGGACCGGGGCTCCTTGCTTATGGTCACCCATGCTCTGGTTACTTCCCGACTAGACTATTGTAATGCGCTCTACATGGGGCTGCCCTTGACGACCATTCGGAGGCTGCAGCTGGTCCAGAATGCGGCGGCCCGGGTGGTGATGGGGTGTGGGCGATATGCCCATGTCTCTCCCCTACTTCGGGAGCTGCACTGGTTACCAGTTTGTCTCCGGGTGCAATTTAAGGTGCTGGTTTTGACCTTTAAAGCCCTACATGGCAGGGGGCCGGGATACCTTAGAGACCGCATCATCCCAAGAGTGTCTGCCCGTCCAACCAGAGCGGACAGGAGGGGTTCTCTAGTGGTGCCACCGACTAGGGATGCACATTTGTCTAGCACCCGAAGGAGGGCCTTCTCCGTGTCCACACCAACTCTCTGGAACCTCCTGCCAATAGACCTAAGACTCCAAAGTGAACTGCTGCCCTTCAGGAAAGGAGTGAAGACCTGGCTGGCAGGGCAGGTGTGGGGCCCGAATGGGACTATGGTGCCCGCCTGCTGGCTTGTATAAGAACTTTCTCTTCCTCCTTTGTACAGTGGATGGGATGGGTGGGTGGGACATGGGGGTTTTTAAAGGGGGTGGGTTGGGGGGGTTTTTTATAATTATTTTTTATAATTGTTTTTATGTCTTTTGTGAATTGTTGTGATGCCGCCCTGAGTCGGGTTCTGCCTGAGCGGGCGGCATATACAAATTTGACTAATAAATAAATAAATAAGAAGCTGTGAGTGAGAGTGAAAGAGAGAGCGAAAGAGATGCTGTGAGTGAGAGAGAGAGAAAGAGAAGGTGTGAGTGAAAGAGAGAGAAAGAGAAGCTGTGAGTGAGAGAGAGAGAAAGCAAAGCTGTGAGTGAGAGAGAGAGAGAGAGAAGATGTGACTGAGTGAGAGAAAGAGAAGCTGTGTGTGTGAGACAGAGAGAAGCTGTGAGTGAGAGAGAGAGAAAGAGTAGCTGTTAGTGAGAGAAGAGAGAGAAAGAGAAGCTGTGAGTGAGAGAGTGAGAGAGAGGAGCTGTGAGCGAGAGGGAGAGAGAGAAAGATAAGCTGAGAGTGAGAGAGAGAGAAAGAGAAGCTATGAGTGAGAGAGAGAGAAAGAAAGAGAAGCTGTGAGTGAGACTGAGAGAGAGAAAGAGAAGCTGTGAGTGAGAGAGAGGGGGGAGAAAGAGAAGCTGTGTGTGAGAGAGAGACAAAGAGAAGCTGTGATTGAGAGAGAGAGAAAGATAATCTGTGAGGTAGAGTGAGAGAGAGAGAAAGAGATGTTGTGAGTGAGAGAGAGAGAAGCTCTGTGTGTGAGAGAGAAAGAGAAGCTGTGAGTGAGAGAGATAGACAGAGAAAGAGAAGTTGTGAGTGAGAGAGAGAAAGAGAATGTGTGAGTGAGAGAGAGAGAGAATGAGAAGCTGTGAGTGAGAGATAGATGAGCTGTGTGTGAGAGAGAGAAAGAGAAGCTGTGAGTGAGAGAGATAGAGAGAGAAAGAGAAGCTGTGAGTGAGAGAGAGAGAAGTTGTGAGTGAGAGAGAGAGAAGCTGTGTGTGTGCGTGAGAGAGAGAAAGAGAAGCTGTGAGTGAGACAGAGAGAGAAAGAAAGAGAAGCTGTGAGTGAGAGATAGAGAGAAAGAAAGAGAAGCTGTGAGTGAGAGAGAGAGAGAGAAGCTGTGAGTGAGAGAGAGAGAGAAGCTCTGAGTGAGGGAGAGATAGATAGAGATGCTGTGAGTGAATGGGAGAGAGAGAGAAAGAGAAGCTGTGAGTGAGAGAGAGAGAGAGAAGCTGTGAGTGTGTGTGAGAGAGAGAAGCTGTGAGTGAGAAAGAGAGAGAGAAAGAGAAGCTGTGAGTGAGAGAGAGAGAAAGAGAAGCTGTGAGTGAGTGAGAGAGACAGAAACAGAAGCTGTGAGTGTGAAAGAGAGAGAGAGAAGCTGTGAGTGAGAGAGGGAGAAAGAGAAGATGTAAGTGAGAGAGAGAGTGAGAGAGAGAATCTGTGAGTGAGTGAGAGAGAGCGAAAGAGAAGCTGTGAGTGAGTGAGAGAGAGAAAAAGAGAAGCTGTGAGTGAGTGAGAGAGAGAGAGAAAGAGAAGCTGTGAGTGAGAAAGAGAGAAAGAGATGCTGTGAGAGAGAGAGAGAGAAAGAGGAGCTGTGAGTGAGAGAGAGAGGGAGAGAGAAAGAGAAGCTGTTAGTGAGAGAAAGAAGGAAAGAGAAGCTGTGAGTGAGTGAGAGAGAGAGAGAAGCTGTGTGTGTGTGTGAGAGAGAGAGGGAAGCTGTGATTGAGAGAGAGAGAGTAAGAGAAGCTGTGAGTGAGAGAGAGAGAGAAGCTGTGAGTGAGAAAGAGAGAGAGAAGCTGTGAGTGAGAGAGAGAGAAAGAGAAGGTGTGAGTGAGAGTGACAGAGAGAGAGAAAGAAGCTGTGAGTGAGAGAGAGAGAAAGAGAAGCTGTGAGTGAGAGAGAGAGAAAGCAAAGCTGTGAGTGAGAGAGAGAGAAAGAGAAGATGTGACTGAGTGAGAGAAAGAGAAGCTGTGTGTGTGAGACAGAGAGAAGCTGTGAGTGAGAATGAGAGAAAAAGAAGCTGTGTCAGAGAGAGAGAAAGAGAAACTGTGAGTGAGAGAGAGAGAGAAAGAGAAGCTGTGAGTGAGAGAGAGAGAGAGAAAGAGAAGCTGTGAGAGAGAGAGAAAGAGAAGCTGTGAGTGAGAGAGAAGGTGAGAAAGAAGCTTTGAGTGAGAGAGAGAGAAAGAGAAGCTTTGAGTGAGGGAGAGAGAGAAAGAGAAGCTGTGAGTGAGAGAGAGAGAAAGAAAGAGAAGCTGTGAGTGAGAGAGAGAGAGAAAGAGAAGTTGTGTGAGAGAGAGAGAGAGAGAAGAGAAGCTGTGAGTGAGAGAGAGAGAAAGAGAAGCTGAGTGACATAGAGAGATAATGAGAAGCTGTGAGAGAGAGAGAGAGAAAGAGAAGCTGTGTGTATGTCAGAGAGAGAAAAAGTAAAGCTGCGAGTGAAAGGGAGGGAGAAAGACAAGCTGTGAGTGAGAGAAGAGAGAGAGAGAGAAGCTGTGAGTGAGTGAGAGAGAGAAGCTGTGTGTGAGCGAGAGAGAAGCTGTGACTGAGAGAGAGAGAAAGAGAAGCTGTGAGTGAGAAGGAGAGAGAAATAGAAGCTGTGAGTGAGAGTGAGAGTGAAAGAGAAGCTGTGAGTGAGAGAGGGAGAAAGAGAAGATGTAAGTGAGAGAGTGAGTGAGAGAGAGAAGCTGTGAGTGAGTGAGAGAGAGAGAAAGAGAAGCTGTGAGTGAGTGAGAGAGAAAGAAAGAGAAGCTGTGAGTGAGAGAGAGAGAGAAAGAGAAGCTGTTAGTGAGAGAGAGGGAAACAGAAGCTGTGAGTGAAAGAGAGAGAGAGAAGCTGTGTATTTGAGAGAGAGAGAAGATGTGATTGAGAGAGAGAAAGAGAAGCTGTGAATGAGAGACAGAGAGAGAAGTTGTGAGTGAGAGAGAGAAATAGAAGCTGTGAGTGAGAGAGAGAGGTGGAGAAAGAGAAGCTGTGTGTGAGAGAGAGAGAAAGAGAAGCTGTGAGTGAGAGAGAGAGAAAGATAATCTGTGAGTGAGAGTGAGAGAGAGAGAATGAGAAGTTGTGAGTGAGAGAGAGAGAAAGAGAATGTGTGAGTGAGAGAGAGAGAGAATGAGAAGCTGTGAGTGAGAGAGAGAGGAGCTGTGTGTGTGAGAGAGAAAGAGAAGCTGTGAGTGACAGAGATAGATAGAGAGAGAAAGAGAAGCTGTGAGTGAGAGAGAGAGATTAAGAAACTGTGAGTGAGAGAGAGAGAAGTTGTGAGTGTGAGAGAGAGAAGCTGTGTGTGTGCGTGAGAGAGAGAAAGAGAAGCTGTGAGTGAGAGAGAGAGAGAAAGAAAGAGAAGCTGTGAGTGAGAGAGAGAGTGAAAGAAAGAGAAGCTGTGAGTGAGAGAGAGAGAGAAGCTGTGAGTGAGAGAGAGAGAGAAGCTGTGAGTGAGGGAGAGATAGATAGAGATGCTGTGAGTGAAAGGGACAGAGAGAGAAAGAGAAGCTGTGAGTGAGAGAGAGAGAGAGAGAAAGAGAAGCTGTGTGTGTGAGAGAGAAGCTGTGAGTGAGAAAGAGAGAAAGAGAGTCTGTGAGTGAGAGAGACAGAAAGAGAAGCTGTGAGTGTGAAAGAGAGAGAGAAGCTGTGAGTGAGAGAGAGGAGCTGTGAGTGAGAGAGAGAGAAAGAGTAGCTGTTAGTGAGAGAAGAGATAGAGAAAGAGAAGCTGTGAGTGAGAGAGTGAGAGAGAGGAGCTGTGAGCGAGAGGGAGAGAGAGAAAGATAAGCTGTGAGTGAGACTGAGAGAGAGAAAGAGAAGCTGTGAGTGAGAGAGAGGGGGAGAAAGAGAAGCTGTGTGTGAGAGAGAGACAAAGAGAAGCTGTGATTGAGAGAGAGAGAAAGATAATCTGTGAGGGAGAGTGAGAGAGAGAGAAAGAGAAGTTGTGAGTGAGAGAGAGAGAAGCTCTGTGTGTGAGAGAGAAAGAGAAGCTGTGAGTGAGAGAGAGAGAGAGAAGCTGTGAGTGAGAGAGAGAGGAAGAAGCTTTGAGTGAGAGAAAGAGAAAGAGAAGCTGTGTGTGAGAGAGAGAAAGAGCTGTGAGTGAGAGAGAGAGAGAAAGCTGAGAGTGAGAGAGAGAGAGAAGTTGTGAGTGAGACAGAGAGAAGCTCTGTGTGTGCGTGAGAGAGAGAAAGAGAAGCTGTGAGTGAGAGAGAGAGAAAGAGAAGTTGTGAGTGAGAGAGAGAGAAAAATAGAAGCTGTGTGTGAGAGAGAGAGAATTAGAAGCTGTGAGTGAGAGAGAGAGAAGCTGTGTGTTAGAGAGAAAGAGAAGTTGTGAGTGAGAGAAAGAGAGAAAGAAGCTTTGAGTGAGAAAAAGAGAGAAAGAGAAGCTGTCAGTGAGAGAGAGAGGAAGAGCTGTGAGTGAGAGAGAGAGAGAAAGAGAAGCTGTGAGTGAGAGAGAGAAGCTGTGAGTGAGAGAGAGAGAGAAGCTTTGTGTGTTTGTGTGTGAGAGAGAAGCTGTGAGAGAGAGAAAGAGAAAGAGAAGCTGTGAGTGAGAGAGAGAGAAAGAGAAGCTGTGAGTGAGAAAGAGAGAGAAGCTGTGTGTGAGGGAGAGAGAGAAAGAGAAGCTGTGAGTGAGAGGGAAAGAGAGAGAAAGAGAAGCTGAGTGAGAGAGAGAGAGAGAGAAAGAGAAGCTGTGAGTGTGTGAGAGAGAGAAGCTGTGAGTGAGTGAGAGAGAGAGAAAGAGAAGCTGTGAGTGAGAGAGAGAGAGAAAGAGAAGCTGTGAGTGAGTGAGAGAGAGAGAAAGAGAAGCTGTGAGTGAGAAAGAGAGAAAGAGATGAGGTGAGTGAGAGAGAGAGAGAAGCTGTGAGTGAGAGTGAGAGAGAGCGAGCGAAAGAGAAGCTGTGTGTGTGAGAGAGAAAGAGAAGCTGTGAGTGAGAGTGAGAGAGAGAAAGAAAGAAGCTGTGAGTGAGAGAGAGAAAGAGAAGCTGTGAGTGAGAGAGAGATAGAGAGAGAAAGAGAAGTTGTTAGTGAGCGAAAGAGGGAAAGAGAAGCTGTGATTGAGATAGAGAGAGAGGGAAGCTGTGATTGAGAGAGAGAGATAAAGAGAAGCTGTGAGTGAGATAGAGAGAGAGAAGCTGTGAGTGAGAGTGAGTGAGAGAGAGAAAGAAGCTGTGAGTGAGAGAGAGAGAAAGAGAAGCTGTGAGTGAGAGAGAGAGAGAAAGCAAAGCTGTGAGTGAGAGAGAGAGAGAGAAAGAGAAGATGTGACTGAGTGAGAGAAAGAGAAGCTGTGTGTGTGACACAGAGAAGCTGTGAGTGAGAGAGAGAGAAAAAGAAGCTGTGTCAGAGAGAGAGAGAAAGAGAAGCTGTGAGTGAGAGAGAGAGAGAAAGAAGCTGTGAGTGAGAGAGAGAGAGAAAGAGAAGCTGTGAGTGAGAGAGAGAGAAAGGGAAGCTGTGAGTGAGAGAGAAGGTGAGAAAGAAGCTTTGAGTGAGAGAGAGAGAGAAAGAGAAGCTGTGAGTGAGAGAGAGAGAGAAAGAGAAGCTGTGAGTGAGAGAGAAAGAGAGAAAGAAAGAGAAGCTGTGAGTGAGAGAGAAAGAGAAGCTGTGAGTGAGAGAGAGAGAGAAGAGAAGCTGTGAGTGAGAGAGAGAGAAAGAGAAGCTGAGTGACAGAGAGAGATAATGAGAAGCTGTGAGAGAGAGAGAGAAAGAGTAGCTGTGTGTATGTGAGAGAGAGAAAAAGTAAAGCTGCGAGTGAGAGGGAGGGAGAAAGACAAGCTGTGAGTGAGAGAATAGAGAGAGAGAGAAGCTGTGAGTGAGTGAGAGAGAGAAGCTGTGTGTGAGAGAGAGAGAAATAGAAGCTGTGAGTGAGAGAGAGAGAGAAGAGAAGCTGTGAGTGAGTGAGTGAGAGAAAAAGAAGCTGTGAGTGACAGAGAGAGTGAAAGTGAAGCTGTGAGAGAGAGAAGCTGTGAGTGAGAGTGAGAGAGAAAGAGAAGCTGTGAGTGAGAGAGGGAGAAAGAGAAGCTGTAAGTGAGAGAGAGAGAGTGAGAGAGAGAGAAGCTGTGAGTGAGTGAGAGAGAGAGAAAGAGAAGCTGTGAGTGAGTGAGAGAGAGAGAGAAGCTGTGAGTGAGTGAGAGAGAGAAAGAGAAGCTGTTAGTGAGAGAGAGGGAAAGAGAAGCTGTGAGTGAAAGAGAGAGAGAAAGAGAAGCTGTTAGTGAGAGAGAGGGAAAGAGAAGCTGTGAGTGAGTGAGAGAGAGAGAAAGAGAAGCTGTGAGTGAGTGAGTGAGAGAGAGAGAAGCTGTGAGTGAGAGAGAGAGAGAAAGAGAAGCTGTTAGTGAGAGAGAGGGAAAGAGAAGCTGTGAGTGAGTGAGAGAGAGAGAAAGAGAAGCTGTGAGTGAGAAAGAGAGAAAGAGATGAGGTGAGTGAGAGAGAGAGAGAAGCTGTGAGTGAGAGTGAGAGAGAGAGCGAAAGAGAAGCTGTGTGTGTGTGAGAGAGAAAGAGAAGCTGTGAGTGAGAGTGAGAGAGAGAGTGAAAGAAGCTGTGAGTGAGAGAGAGAGAAAGAGAAGCTGTGAGTGAGAGAGAGATAGAGAGAGAAAGAGAAGTTGTTAGTGAGAGAAAGAGGGAAAGAGAAGCTGTGAGTGAGATAGAGAGAGAGGGAAGCTGTGATTGAGAGAGAGATAAAGAGAAGCTGTGAGTGAGATAGAGAGAGAGAGAAGCTGTGAGTGAGAAAGAGAGAGAGAAGCTGTGAGTGAGAGTGAGAGAGAGAGCGAAAGAGATGCTGTGAGTGAGAGAGAGAGAAAGAGAAGCTGTGAGTGAGAGTGAGAGAGAGAGAGAAAGAAGCTGTGAGTGAGAGAGAGAGAAAGTGAAGCTGTGAGTGAGAGAGAGAAAAAGCAAAGCTGTGAGTGAGAGAGAGAGAGAGAAAGAGAAGATGTGACTGAGTGAGAGAAAGAGAAGCTGTGTGTGTGAGACAGAGAGAAGCTGTGAGTGAGAGAGAGAGAAAAAGAAGCTGTGTCAGAGAGAGAGAGAAAGAGAAGCTGTGAGTGAGAGAGAGAGAGAAAGAAGCTGTGAGTGAGAGAGAGAGAGAAAGAGAAGCTGTGAGTGAGAGAGAGAGAAAGGGAAGCTGTTAGTGAAAGAGAAGGTGAGAAAGAAGCTTTGAGTGAGAGAGAGAGAAAGAGAAGCTGTGAGTGAGGGAGAGAGAGAAAGAGAAGCTGTGAGTGAGAGAGAGAGAAAAAGAGAAGCTGTGAGTGAGAGAGAGAGAAAGAGAAGCTGTGAGTGAGAGAGAGAGAGAGAAGAGAAGCTGTGAGTGAGAGAGAGAGAAAGAGAAGCTGAGAGTGAGAGAGAGAAGTTGTGAGTGAGACAGAGAGAGAAGCTGTGTATGTGTGTGAGAGAGAGAAAGAGAAGCTGTGAGTGAGAGAGAGAGAAAGAGAAGTTGTGAGTGAGAGAGAGAGAGAAATAGAAGCTGTATGAGAGAGAGAGAATGAGAAGCTGTGAGTGAGAGAGAGAGAAGCTGTGTGTGTGAGAGAAAGAGAAGCTGTGAGTGAGAGAGATAGAGAGAGAAAGAGAAGCTGTGAGTGAGAGAGAGAGAGAAGCTGTGTATTTGAGAGAGAGAGAAGATGTGATTGTGAGAGAGAAAGAGAAGCTGTGAATGAGAGACAGAGAGAGAAGTTGTGAGTGAGAGAGAGAAATAGAAGCTGTGAGTGAGAGAGAGAGGTGGAGAAAGAGAAGCTGTGTGTGTGAGAGAGAGAAAGAGAAGCTGTGAGTGAGAGAGAGAGAAAGATAATCTGTGAGTGAGAGTGAGAGAGAGAGAATGAGAAGTTGTGAGTGAGAGAGAGAGAAAGATAATCTGTGAGTGAGAGTGAGAGAGAGAGAATGAGAAGCTGTGAGTGAGAGATAGATGAGCTGTGTGTGTGAGAGAGAAAGAGAAGCTGTGAGTGAGAGAGATAGAGAGAGAAAGAGAAGCTGTGAGTGAGAGAGAGAGAAGTTGTGAGTGAGAGAGACAGAAGCTGTGTGTGTGCGTGAGAGAGAGAAAGAGAAGCTGTGAGTGAGACAGAGAGAGAAAGAAAGAGAAGCTGTGAGTGAGAGATAGAGAGAAAGAAAGAGTAGCTGTGAGTGAGAGAGAGAGAGAGAAGCTGTGAGTGAGTGAGAGAGAGAAGCTGTGAGTGAGGGAGAGATAGATAGAGATGCTGTGAGTGAATGGGAGAGAGAGAGAAAGAGTAGCTGTGAGTGAGAGAGAGAGAGAGAAGCTGTGAGTGTGTGTGAGAGAGAGAAGCTGTGAGTGAGAAAGAGAGAGAGAAAGAGAAGCTGTGAGTGAGAGAGAGAGAAAGAGAAGCTGTGAGTGAGTGAGAGAGACAGAAACAGAAGCTGTGTGTGAAAGAGAGAGAGAGAAGCTGTGAGTGAGAGAGAGAGAAGCTATGAGTGAGAGAGAGAGAAAGAGTAGCTGTTAGTGAGAGAAGAGAGAGAGAAAGAGAAGCTGTGAGTGAGAGAGTGAGAGAGAGGAGCTGTGAGCGAGAGAGAGAGAGAGAAAGATAAGCTGAGTGAGAGAGAGAGAAAGAGAAGCTATGAGTGAGAGAGAGAGAAAGAAAGAGAAGCTGTGAGTGAGACTGAGAGAGAGAAAGAGAAGATGTGAGTGAGAGAGAGGGGGGAGAAAGAGAGGCTGTGTGTGAGAGAGAGACAAAGAGAAGCTGTGATTGAGAGAGAGAGAAAGATAATCTGTGAGGTAGAGTGAGAGAGAGAGAAAGAGAAGTTGTGAGTGAGAGAGAGAGAAGCTCTGTGTGTGAGAGAGAAAGAGAAGCTGTGAGTGAGAGAGATAGAGAGAGAAAGAGAAGCTGTGAGTGAGAGAGAGAGAAAGAAGCTTTGAGTGAGGGAAAGAGAGAAATAGAAGCTGTGAGAGAGAGAGAGAAAGAGAAGTTGTGAGTGAGAGAGAGAGAGAGAAATAGAAGCTGTGAGAGAGAGAGAGAGAATGAGAAGCTGTGAGTGAGAGAGAGAGAAGCTGTGTGAGAGAGAGATAGAGAAGCTTTGAGAGAGAGATAGAGAGAGAAAGAGAACCTGTGAGTGAGAGAGAGAGAGAAAGAAGCTTTGCGTGAGAGAAAGAGAGAGAGAAGCTGTGAGTGAGAGAGAGAAAGAGCTGTGAGTGAGAGAGAGAGAGAAAGAGAAGCTGTGAGTGAGAGAGAGAGAAGCTGTGAGTGAGTGAGAGAGAGAGAAGCTGTGTGTGGGTGAGAGAGAGAAAGAGAAACTGTGAGAGAGATAGAGAAAGAGAAGCTGTGAGTGAGTGAGAGAGAGAAAGAGAAGTTGTGAGTGAGAGAGAGAGAGAAGCTGTGTGTGAGGGAGAGAGAGAAAGAGAAGCTGTGAGTGAGAGGGATAGAGAGAGAAAGAGAGAGAGAGAGAAAGAGAAGCTGTGAGTGTGTGAGAGAGAGAAGCTGTGAGTGAGAGAGAGAGAGAGAGAAGAGAAGCTGTGAGTGAGAGAGAGAGAAAGAGAAGCTGAGTGACATAGAGAGATAATGAGAAGCTGTGTGAGAGAGAGAGAAATAGAAGCTGTGTGTATGTCAGAGAGAGAAAAAGTAAAGCTGCGAGTGAGAGGGAGGGAGAAAGACAAGCTGTGAGTGAGAGAAGAGAGAGAGAGAGAAGCTGTGAGTGAGTGATAGAGAGAAGCTGTGTGTGAGCGAGAGAGAAGCTGTGACTGAGAGAGAGAGAAAGAGAAGCTGTGAGTGAGAGAGAGAGAGAAATAGAAGCTGTGAGTGAGAGTGAGAGTGAAAGAGAAGCTGTGAGTGAGAGAGGGAGAAAGAGAAGATGTAAGTGAGAGAGAGAGTGAGAGAGAGAATCTGTGAGTGAGTGAGAGAGAGAGAAAGAGAAGCTGTGAGTGAGTGAGAGAGAGAAAAAGAGAAGCTGTGAATGAGTGAGAGAGAGAGAGAAAGAGAAGCTGTGAGTGAGAAAGAGAGAAAGAGATGCTGTGAGAGAGAGAGAGAGAAAGAGGAGCTGTGAGTGAGAGAGAGAGGGAGAGAGAAAGAGAAGCTGTTAGTGAGAGAAAGAAGGAAAGAGAAGCTGTGAGTGAGTGAGAGAGAGAGAGAAGCTGTGTGTGTGTGTGTGTGAGAGAGGGAAGCTGTGATTGAGAGAGAGAGAGTAAGAGAAGCTGTGAGTGAGAGAGAGAGAGAAGCTGTGAGTGAGAAAGAGAGAGAGAAGCTGTGAGTGAGAGAGAGAGAAAGAGAAGCTGTGAGTGAGAGTGACAGAGAGAGAGAAAGAAGCTGTGAGTGAGAGAGAGAGAAAGAGAAGCTGTGAGTGAGAGAGAGAGAAAGCAAAGCTGTGAGTGAGAGAGAGAGAGAAAGAGAAGATGTGACTGAGTGAGAGAAAGAGAAGCTGTGTGTGTGAGACAGAGAGAAGCTGTGAGTGAGAATGAGAGAAAAAGAAGCTGTGTCAGAGAGAGAGAAAGAGAAACTGTGAGTGAGAGAGAGAGAGAAAGAGAAGCTGTGAGTGAGAGAGAGAGAGAAAGAGAAGCTGTTAGTGAGAGAGAGGGAAACAGAAGCTGTGAGTGAAAGAGAGAGAGAGAAGCTGTGTATTAGAGAGAGAAGGTGTGATTGAGAGAGAGAAAGAGAAGCTGTGAATGAGAGACAGAGAGAGAAGTTGTGAGTGAGAGAGAGAAATAGAAGCTGTGAGTGAGAGAGAGAGGTGGAGAAAGAGAAGCTGTGTGTGACAGAGAGAGAAAGAGAAGCTGTGAGTGAGAGAGAGAGAAAGATAATCTGTGAGTGAGAGTGAGAGAGAGAGAATGAGAAGTTGTGAGTGAGAGAGAGAGAAAGAGAATGTGTGAGTGAGAGAGAGAGAGAATGAGAAGCTGTGAGTGAGAGAGAGAGGAGCTGTGTGTGTGAGAGAGAAAGAGAAGCTGTGAGTGACAGAGATAGATAGAGAGAGAAAGAGAAGCTGTGAGTGAGAGAGAGAGATTAAGAAACTGTGAGTGAGAGAGAGAGAAGTTGTGAGTGTGAGAGAGAGAAGCTGTGTGTGTGCGTGAGAGAGAGAAAGAGAAGCTGTGAGTGAGAGAGAGAGAGAAAGAAAGAGAAGCTGTGAGTGAGAGAGAGAGTGAAAGAAAGAGAAGCTGTGAGTGAGAGAGAGAGAGAAGCTGTGAGTGAGAGAGAGAGAGAAGCTGTGAGTGAGGGAGAGATAGATAGAGATGCTGTGAGTGAAAGGGACAGAGAGAGAAAGAGAAGCTGTGAGTGAGAGAGAGAGAGAGAGAAAGAGAAGCTGTGTGTGTGAGAGAGAGAAGCTGTGAGTGAGAAAGAGAGAAAGAGAGTCTGTGAGTGAGAGAGACAGAAAGAGAAGCTGTGAGTGTGAAAGAGAGAGAGAAGCTGTGAGTGAGAGAGAGGAGCTGTGAGTGACAGAGAGAGAAAGAGTAGCTGTTAGTGAGAGAGTGAGAGAGAGGAGCTGTGAGCGAGAGGGAGAGAGAGAAAGATAAGCTGTGAGTGAGACTGAGAGAGAGAAAGAGAAGCTATGAGTGAGAAGGAGAGAAAGAAAGAGAAGCTGTGAGTGAGACTGAGAGAGAGAAAGAGAAGCTGTGAGTGAGAGAGAGGGGGAGAAAGAGAAGCTGTGTGTGTGAGAGAGAAAGAGAAGCTGTGATTGAGAGAGAGAGAAAGATAATCTGTGAGGGAGAGTGAGAGAGAGAGAAAGAGAAGTTGTGAGTGAGAGAGAGAGAAGCTCTGTGTGTGAGAAAGAGAAGCTGTGAGTGAGAGAGAGAGAAAGAGAAGCTGTGAGTGAGAGAGAGAGGAAGAAGCTTTGAGTGAGAGAAAGAGAAAGAGAAGCTGTGTGTGAGAGAGAGAAAGAGCTGTGAGTGAGAGAGAGAGAGAAAGCTGAGAGTGAGAGAGAGAGAGAAGTTGTGAGTGAGACAGAGAGAAGCTCTGTGTGTGCGTGAGAGAGAGAAAGAGAAGCTGTGAGTGAGAGAGAGAGAAAGAGAAGTTGTGAGTGAGAGAGAGAGAGAAATAGAAGCTGTGTGTGAGAGAGAGAGAATTAGAAGCTGTGAGTGAGAGAGAGAGAAGCTGTGTGTTAGAGAGAAAGAGAAGTTGTGAGTGAGAGAAAGAGAGAAAGAAGCTTTGAGTGAGAAAAAGAGAGAAAGAGAAGCTGTGAGTGAGAGAGAGAGAAAGAGCTGTGAGTGAGAGAGAGAGAAAGAGAAGCTGTGAGTGAGAGAGAGAGAAGCTGTGAGTGAGAGAGAGAGAGAAGCTTTGTGTGTTTGTGTGTGAGAGAGAAGCTGTGAGAGAGAGAAAGAGAAAGAGAAGCTGTGAGTGAGAGAGAGAGAGAAAGAAAGAGAAGCTGTGAGTGAGAGAGAGAGAGAAGCTGTGTGTGAGGGAGAGAGAGAAAGAGAAGCTGTGAGTGAGAGGGAAAGAGAGAGAAAGAGAAGCTGAGTGAGAGAGAGAGAGAGAGAAAGAGAAGCTGTGAGTGTGTGAGAGAGAGAAGCTGTGAGTGAGTGAGAGAGAGAAAAAGAGAAGCTGTGAGTGAGAGAGAGAGAAAGAGAAGCTGTGAGTGAGAGTGAGAGAGAGAGCGAAAGAGAAGCTGTGTGTGTGTGAGAGAGAAAGAGAAGCTGTGAGTGAGAGTGAGAGAGAGAGAGAAAGAAGCTGTGAGTGAGAGAGAGAGAAAGAGAAGCTGTGAGTGAGAGAGAGATAGAGAGAGAAAGAGAAGTTGTTAGTGAGTGAAAGAGGGAAAGAGAAGCTGTGATTGAGATAGAGAGAGAGGGAAGCTGTGATTGAGTGAGAGAGATAAAGAGAAGCTGTGAGTGAGATAGAGAGAGAGAGAAGCTGTGAGTGAGAAAGAGAGAGAGAAGCTGTGAGTGAGAGTGAGAGAGAGAGCGAAAGAGATGCTGTGAGTGAGAGAGAGAGAAAGAGAAGCTGTGAGTGAGAGTGAGTGAGAGAGAGAAAGAAGCTGAGTGAGAGAGAGAGAAAGAGAAGCTGTGAGTGAGAGAGAGAGAAAGCAAAGCTGTGAGTGAGAGAGAGAGAGAGAGAAAGAGAAGATGTGACTGAGTGAAAGAGAAGCTGTGTGTGTGAGACAGAGAAGCTGTGAGTGAGAGAGAGAGAAAAAGAAGCTGTGTCAGAGAGAGAGAGAAAGACAAGCTGTGAGTGAGAGAGAGAGAGAAAGAAGCTGTGAGTGAGAGAGAGAGAGAAAGAGAAGCTGTGAGTGTGAGAGAGAGAAAGGGAAGCTGTGAGTGAGAGAGAAGGTGAGAAAGAAGCTTTGAGTGAGAGAGAGAGAGAAAGAGAAGCTGTGAGTGAGAGAGAGAGAGAAAGAGAAGCTGTGAGTGAGAGAGAGAGAGAAAGAAAGAGAAGCTGTGAGTGAGAGAGAAAGAGAGAGAAGAGAAGCTGTGAGTGAGAGAGAGAGAAAGAGAAGCTGAGTGACAGAGAGAGATAATGAGAAGCTGTGAGAGAGAGAGAGAAAGAGTAGCTGTGTGTATGTGAGAGAGAGAAAAAGTAAAGCTGCGAGTGAGAGGGAGGGAGAAAGACAAGCTGTGAGTGAGAGAATAGAGAGAGAGAGAAGCTGTGAGTGAGTGAGAGAGAGAAGCTGTGTGTGAGAGAGAGAGAAATAGAAGCTGTGAGTGAGAGAGAGAGAGAAGAGAAGCTGTGAGTGAGTGAGTGAGAGAAAAAGAAGCTGTGAGTGACAGAGAGAGTGAAAGTGAAGCTGTGAGAGAGAGAAGCTGTGAGTGAGAGAGAAAGAGAAGCTGTGAGTGAGAGAGGGAGAAAGAGAAGCTGTAAGTGAGAGAGAGAGAGTGAGAGAGAGAGAAGCTGTGAGTGAGTGAGTGAGAGAGAGAGAAAGAGAAGCTGTGAGTGAGTGAGAGAGAGAGAGAGAAGCTGTGAGTGTGAGAGAGAGAGAAAGAGAAGCTGTTAGTGAGAGAGAGGGAAAGAGAAGCTGTGAGTGAAAGAGAGAGAGAAAGAGAAGCTGTTAGTGAGAGAGAGGGAAAGAGAAGCTGTGAGTGAGTGAGAGAGAGAGAAAGAGAAGCTGTGAGTGAGTGAGTGAGAGAGAGAGAAGCTGTGAGTGAGAGAGAGAGAGAAAGAGAAGCTGTTAGTGAGAGAGAGGGAAAGAGAAGCTGTGAGTGAGTGAGAGAGGGAGAAAGAGAAGCTGTGAGTAAGAAAGAGAGAAAGAGATGAGGTGAGTGAGAGAGAGAGAAGCTGTGAGTGAGAGTGAGAGAGAGAGCGAAAGAGAAGCTGTGTGTGTGAGAGAGAGAAAGAGAAGCTGTGAGTGAGAGTGAGAGAGAGAGAGAAAGAAGCTGTGAGTGAGAGAGAGAGAAAGAGAAGCTGTGAGTGAGAGAGAGAGAGAGAGAGAAAGAGAAGTTGTTAGTGAGAGAAAGAGGGAAAGAGAAGCTGTTAGTGAGATAGAGAGAGAGGGAAGCTGTGATTGAGAGAGAGAGATAAAGAGAAGCTGTGAGTGCGATAGAGAGAGAGAGAAGCTGTGAGTGAGAAAGAGAGAGAGAAGCTGTGAGTGAGAGTGAGAGAGAGAGCGAAAGAGATGCTGTGAGTGAGAGAGAGAGAAAGAGAAGCTGTGAGTGAGAGTGAGTGAGAGAGAGAAAGAAGCTGTGAGTGAGAGAGAGAGAAAGTGAAGCTGTGAGTGAGAGAGAGAAAAAGCAAAGCTGTGAGTGAGAGAGAGAGAGAGAGAAAGAGAAGATGTGACTGAGTGAGAGAAAGAGAAGCTGTCTGTGTGAGACAGAGAGAAGCTGTGAGTGAGAGAGAGAGAAAAAGAAGCTGTGTCAGAGAGAGAGAGAAAGAGAAGCTGTGAGTGAGAGAGAGAGAGAAAGAAGCTGTGAGTGAGAGAGAGAGAGAAAGAGAAGCTGTGAGTGAGAGAGAGAGAAAGGGAAGCTGTTAGTGAGAGAGAAGGTGAGAAAGAAGCTTTGAGTGAGAGAGAGAGAAAGAGAAGCTGTGAGTGAGGGAGAGAGAGAAAGAGAAGCTGTGAGTGAGAGAGAGAGAGAAAGAAAGAGAAGCTGTGAGTGAGAGAGAGAGAGAAAGAGAAGCTGTGAGTGAGAGAGAGAGAGAAGAGAAGCTGTGAGTGAGAGAGAGAGAAAGAGAAGCTGAGAGTGAGAGAGAGAGAAGTTGTGAGTGAGACAGAGAGAGAAGCTGTGTATGTGTGTGTGAGAGAGAAAGAGAAGCTGTGAGTGAGAGAGAGAGAAAGAGAAGTTGTGAGTGAGAGAGAGAGAGATGTATGAGAGAGAGAGAATGAGAAGCTGTGAGTGAGAGAGAGAGAAGCTGTGTGTGAGAGAGAAAGAGAAGCTGTGAGTGAGATAGATAGAGAGAGAAAGAGAAGCTGTGAGTGAGAGAGAGAGAGAGAAGCTTTGTATTTGAGAGAGAGAGAAGATGTGATTGTGAGAGAGAAAGAGAAGCTGTGAATGAGAGACAGAGAGAGAAGTTGTGAGTGAGAGAGAGAAATAGAAGCTGTGAGTGAGAGAGAGAGGTGGAGAAAGAGAAGCTGTGTGTGTGAGAGAGAGAAAGAGAAGCTGTGAGTGAGAGAGAGAGAAAGATAATCTGTGAGTGAGAGTGAGAGAGAGAGAATGAGAAGTTGTGAGTGAGAGAGAGAGAAAGAGAATGTGTGAGTGAGAGAGAGAGAGAGAATGAGAAGCTGTGAGTGAGAGAGAGGAGCTATGTGTGTGAGAGAGAAAGAGAAGCTGTGAGTGAGAGAGATAGATAGAGAGAGAAAGAGAAGCTGTGAGTGAGAGAGAGAGAGTAAGAAACTGTGAGTGAGAGAGAGAGAAAGAGAAGCTGAGAGTGAGAGAGAGAGAGAAGTTGTGAGTGTGAGAGAGAGAAGCTGTGTGTGTGCGTGAGAGAGAGAAAGAGAAGCTGTGAGTGAGAGAGAGAGAGAGAGAAAGAGAAGCTGTGAGTGAGAGAGAGAGAGAAAGAAAGAGAAGCTGTGAGTGAGAGAGAGAGAAGCTGTGAGTGAGGGAGAGATAGATAGACATGCTGTGAGTGAAAGGGACAGAGAGAGAAAGAGAAGCTGTGAGTGAGAGAGAGAGAGAGAGAAAGAGAAGCTGTGAGTGTGTGTGAGAGAGAAGCTGTGAGTGAGAAAGAGAGAGAGAAAGAGAAGCTGTGAGTGAGAGAGAGAGAAAGAGAGTCTTTGAGTGAGAGAGACAGAAAGAGAAGCTGTGAGTGTGAAAGAGAGAGAGAAGCTGTGTGTGAGAGAGAGAGGAGCTGTGCGTGAGAGAGAGAAAGAGTAGCTGTTAGTGAAAGAA
This sequence comes from Bradypodion ventrale, assembly GCA_035047345.1. NCBI lineage: Eukaryota > Metazoa > Chordata > Lepidosauria > Squamata > Chamaeleonidae > Bradypodion > Bradypodion ventrale. Next base: position 5,302,032 of record JAWDJE010000018.1, on the reverse strand, counting down.
GAGATAGAGAAAGAGAAGCTGTGAGTGAGAGAGTGAGAGAGAGAGGAGCTGTGAGCGACAGGGAGAGAGAGAAAGATAAGCTGTGTGTGAGAGAGTGAGAAAGAGAAGCTATGAGTGAGAAGGAGAGAAAGAAAGAGAAGCTGTGAGTGAGACTGAGAGAGAGAAAGAGAAGCTGTGAGTGAGAGAGAGGGGGGAGAAAGAGAAGCTGTGTGTGTGTGAGAGAAAGAGAAGCTGTGATTGAGAGAGAGAGAAAGATAATCTGTGAGGGAGAGTGAGAGAGAGAGAAAGAGAAGTTGTGAGTGAGAGAGAGAGAAGCTCTGTGTGTGTGAGAGAAAGAGAAGCTGTGAGTGAGAGAGAGAGAAAGAGAAGCTGTGAGTGAGAGAGAGAGGAAGAAGCTTTGAGTGAGAGAAAGAGAAAGAGAAGCTGTGAGAGAGAGAGAGAAAGAGCTGTGAGTGAGAGAGAGAGAGAAAGCTGAGAGTGAGAGAGACAGAGAGAAGCTCTGTGTGTGTGTGAGAGAGAGAAAGAGAAGCTGTGAGTGAGAGAGAGAGAAAGAGAAGTTGTGAGTGAGAGAGAGAGAAATAGAAGCTGTGTGTGAGAGAGAGAGAATGAGAAGCTGTGAGTGAGAGAGAGAGAAGCTGTGTGTTAGAGAGAAAGAGAAGCTGTGAGTGAGAGAGAGAGAGAGAGAGAAAGAGAAGTTGTGAGTGAGAGAGAGAGAGAAAGAAGCTTTGAGTGAGAGAAAGAGAAGCTGTGAGTGAGAGAGAGAGAAAGAGCTGTGAGTGAGAGAGAGAGAGAGAAAGAGAAGCTGTGAGTGAGAGAGAGAGAAGCTTTGTGTGTGTGTGAGAGAGAGAAGCTGTGAGAGAGAGAAAGAGAAAGAGAAGCTGTGAGTGAGAGAGAGAGAGAAAGAGAAGCTGTGAGTGAGAGGGATAGAGAGAGAAAGAGAAGCTGTGTGTGTGAGAGAGAGAGAGAAAGAGAAGCTGTGAGTGTGTGAGAGAGAGAAGCTGTGAGTGAGTGAGAGAGAGAGAGAGAAGCTGTGAGTGAGAGAGAGAGAGAAAGAGAAGCTGTGAGTGAGTGAGAGAGAGAGAGATGCTGTGAGAGAGAGAGAGAGAAAGAGGAGCTGTGAGTGAGAGAGAGAGGGAGAGAGAAAGAGAAGCTGTTAGTGAGAGAAAGAAGGAAAGAGAAGCTGTGAGTGAGTGAGAGAGAGAGAAGCTGTGAGTGAGTGAGAGAGAGAGCGAAAGAGAAGCTGTGTGTGTGTGAGAGAGAAAGAGAAGCTGTGAGTGAGAGTGAGAGAGAGAAGCTGTGAGTGAGAGAGAGATAGAGAGAGAAAGAGAAGTTGTTAGTGAGAGAAAGAGGGAAAGAGAAGCTGTGAGTGAGATAGAGAGAGAGGGAAGCTGTGATTGAGAGAGAGAGAGAAAGAGAAGCTGTGAGTGAGATAGAGAGAGAGATAAGCTGTGAGTGAGAGTGAGAGAGAGAGCGAAAGAGATGCTGTGAGTGAGAGAGAGAGAAAGAGAAGCTGTGAGTGAGTGAGTGAGAGAGAGAAAGAAGCTGTGAGTGAAAGAGAGAAAGAGAAGCTGTGAGTGAGAGAGAGAGAAAGCAAAGCTGTGAGTGAGAGAGAGAGAGAGAGAAAGAGAAGATGTGACTGAGTGAGAGAAAGAGAAGCTGTGTGTGAGACAGAGAGAAGCTGTGAGTGAGAAGGAGAGAAAGAAAGAGAAGCTGTGAGTGAGACTGAGAGAGAGAAAGAGAAGCTGTGAGTGAGAGAGAGAGAAAGATAATCTGTGAGGGAGAGTGAGAGAGAGAGAAAGAGAAGTTGTGAGTGAGAGAGAGAGAAGCTCTGTGTGTGAGAGAGAAAGAGAAGCTGTGAGTGAGAGAGATAGTAAGAGAAGTTGTGAGTGAGAGCGAGAAAGAAGCTTTGAGTGAGAGAAAGAGAAAGAGAAGCTGTGTGTGTGAGAGAGAAATAGCTGTGAGTGAGAGAGAGAGAGAAAGCTGAGAGTGAGAGAGAGAGAAGTTGTGAGTGAGACAGAGAGAAGCTCTGTGTGTGTGTGTGTGAGAGAGAGAGGTTGTGAGTGAGAGAGAGAGAAATAGAAGCTGTGTGTGAGAGAGAGAGAATGAGAAGCTGTGAGTGAGAGAGAGAGAAGCTGTGTGTTAGAGAGAAAGAGAAGCTGTGAGTGAGAGAGATAGAGAGAGAAAGAGAAGTTGTGATTGAGAGAGAGAGAAAGAAGCTTTGAGTGAGAGAAAGAGAGTAAGAGAAGCTGTGAGTGAGAGAGAGAGAAAGAACTGTGAGTGATAGAGAGATAGAGAGAGAAGCTGTGAGTGAGAGAGAGAGAAGCTGTGAGTGAGAGAGAGAGAGAAGCTTTGTGTGTGTGTGTGTGAGAGAGAAGCTGTGAGAGATAGAAAGAGAAAGAGAAGTGGGAGTGAGAGAGAGAGAGAAAGAGAAGCTGTGAGTGAGAGAGAGAGAGAAGCTGTGTGTGAGGGAGAGAGAGAAAGAGAAGCTGTGAGTGAGAGGGATAGAGAGAGAAAGAGAAGCTGAGTGAGAGAGAGAGAGAGAGGCTGTGAGTGTGTGAGAGAGAGAGCGAAAGAGAAGCTGTGTGTGTGTGAGAGAGAAAGAGAAGCTGTGAGTGAGAGTGAGAGAGAGAGAGAAAGAAGCTGTGAGTGAGAGAGAGAGAAAGAGAAGCTGTGAGTGAGAGAGAGATAGAGAGAGAAAGAGAAGTTGTTAGTGAGTGAAAGAGGGAAAGAGAAGCTGTGATTGAGATAGAGAGAGAGGGAAGCTGTGATTGAGTGAGAGAGATAAAGAGAAGCTGTGAGTGAGATAGAGAGAGAGAGAAGCTGTGAGTGAGAAAGAGAGAGAGAAGCTGTGAGTGAGAGTGAGAGAGAGAGCGAAAGAGATGCTGTGAGTGAGAGAGAGAGAAAGAGAAGCTGTGAGTGAGAGTGAGAGAGAGAGCGAAAGAGAAGCTGTGTGTGTGTGAGAGAGAAAGAGAAGCTGTGAGTGAGAGTGAGAGAGAGAGAGAAAGAAGCTGTGAGTGAGAGAGAGAGAAAGAGAAGCTGTGAGTGAGAGAGAGATAGAGAGAGAAAGAGAAGTTGTTAGTGAGTGAAAGAGGGAAAGAGAAGCTGTGATTGAGATAGAGAGAGAGGGAAGCTGTGATTGAGTGAGAGAGATAAAGAGAAGCTGTGAGTGAGATAGAGAGAGAGAGAAGCTGTGAGTGAGAAAGAGAGAGAGAAGCTGTGAGTGAGAGTGAGAGAGAGAGCGAAAGAGATGCTGTGAGTGAGAGAGAGAGAAAGAGAAGCTGTGAGTGAGAGTGAGTGAGAGAGAGAAAGAAGCTGAGTGAGAGAGAGAGAAAGAGAAGCTGTGAGTGAGAGAGAGAGAAAGCAAAGCTGTGAGTGAGAGAGAGAGAGAGAGAAAGAGAAGATGTGACTGAGTGAAAGAGAAGCTGTGTGTGTGAGACAGAGAAGCTGTGAGTGAGAGAGAGAGAAAAAGAAGCTGTGTCAGAGAGAGAGAGAAAGACAAGCTGTGAGTGAGAGAGAGAGAGAAAGAAGCTGTGAGTGAGAGAGAGAGAGAAAGAGAAGCTGTGAGTGTGAGAGAGAGAAAGGGAAGCTGTGAGTGAGAGAGAAGGTGAGAAAGAAGCTTTGAGTGAGAGAGAGAGAGAAAGAGAAGCTGTGAGTGAGAGAGAGAGAGAAAGAGAAGCTGTGAGTGAGAGAGAGAGAGAAAGAAAGAGAAGCTGTGAGTGAGAGAGAAAGAGAGAGAAGAGAAGCTGTGAGTGAGAGAGAGAGAAAGAGAAGCTGAGTGACAGAGAGAGATAATGAGAAGCTGTGAGAGAGAGAGAGAAAGAGTAGCTGTGTGTATGTGAGAGAGAGAAAAAGTAAAGCTGCGAGTGAGAGGGAGGGAGAAAGACAAGCTGTGAGTGAGAGAATAGAGAGAGAGAGAAGCTGTGAGTGAGTGAGAGAGAGAAGCTGTGTGTGAGAGAGAGAGAAATAGAAGCTGTGAGTGAGAGAGAGAGAGAAGAGAAGCTGTGAGTGAGTGAGTGAGAGAAAAAGAAGCTGTGAGTGACAGAGAGAGTGAAAGTGAAGCTGTGAGAGAGAGAAGCTGTGAGTGAGAGAGAAAGAGAAGCTGTGAGTGAGAGAGGGAGAAAGAGAAGCTGTAAGTGAGAGAGAGAGAGTGAGAGAGAGAGAAGCTGTGAGTGAGTGAGTGAGAGAGAGAGAAAGAGAAGCTGTGAGTGAGTGAGAGAGAGAGAGAGAAGCTGTGAGTGTGAGAGAGAGAGAAAGAGAAGCTGTTAGTGAGAGAGAGGGAAAGAGAAGCTGTGAGTGAAAGAGAGAGAGAAAGAGAAGCTGTTAGTGAGAGAGAGGGAAAGAGAAGCTGTGAGTGAGTGAGAGAGAGAGAAAGAGAAGCTGTGAGTGAGTGAGTGAGAGAGAGAGAAGCTGTGAGTGAGAGAGAGAGAGAAAGAGAAGCTGTTAGTGAGAGAGAGGGAAAGAGAAGCTGTGAGTGAGTGAGAGAGGGAGAAAGAGAAGCTGTGAGTAAGAAAGAGAGAAAGAGATGAGGTGAGTGAGAGAGAGAGAAGCTGTGAGTGAGAGTGAGAGAGAGAGCGAAAGAGAAGCTGTGTGTGTGAGAGAGAGAAAGAGAAGCTGTGAGTGAGAGTGAGAGAGAGAGAGAAAGAAGCTGTGAGTGAGAGAGAGAGAAAGAGAAGCTGTGAGTGAGAGAGAGAGAGAGAGAGAAAGAGAAGTTGTTAGTGAGAGAAAGAGGGAAAGAGAAGCTGTTAGTGAGATAGAGAGAGAGGGAAGCTGTGATTGAGAGAGAGAGATAAAGAGAAGCTGTGAGTGCGATAGAGAGAGAGAGAAGCTGTGAGTGAGAAAGAGAGAGAGAAGCTGTGAGTGAGAGTGAGAGAGAGAGCGAAAGAGATGCTGTGAGTGAGAGAGAGAGAAAGAGAAGCTGTGAGTGAGAGTGAGTGAGAGAGAGAAAGAAGCTGTGAGTGAGAGAGAGAGAAAGTGAAGCTGTGAGTGAGAGAGAGAAAAAGCAAAGCTGTGAGTGAGAGAGAGAGAGAGAGAAAGAGAAGATGTGACTGAGTGAGAGAAAGAGAAGCTGTCTGTGTGAGACAGAGAGAAGCTGTGAGTGAGAGAGAGAGAAAAAGAAGCTGTGTCAGAGAGAGAGAGAAAGAGAAGCTGTGAGTGAGAGAGAGAGAGAAAGAAGCTGTGAGTGAGAGAGAGAGAGAAAGAGAAGCTGTGAGTGAGAGAGAGAGAAAGGGAAGCTGTTAGTGAGAGAGAAGGTGAGAAAGAAGCTTTGAGTGAGAGAGAGAGAAAGAGAAGCTGTGAGTGAGGGAGAGAGAGAAAGAGAAGCTGTGAGTGAGAGAGAGAGAGAAAGAAAGAGAAGCTGTGAGTGAGAGAGAGAGAGAAAGAGAAGCTGTGAGTGAGAGAGAGAGAGAAGAGAAGCTGTGAGTGAGAGAGAGAGAAAGAGAAGCTGAGAGTGAGAGAGAGAGAAGTTGTGAGTGAGACAGAGAGAGAAGCTGTGTATGTGTGTGTGAGAGAGAAAGAGAAGCTGTGAGTGAGAGAGAGAGAAAGAGAAGTTGTGAGTGAGAGAGAGAGAGATGTATGAGAGAGAGAGAATGAGAAGCTGTGAGTGAGAGAGAGAGAAGCTGTGTGTGAGAGAGAAAGAGAAGCTGTGAGTGAGATAGATAGAGAGAGAAAGAGAAGCTGTGAGTGAGAGAGAGAGAGAGAAGCTTTGTATTTGAGAGAGAGAGAAGATGTGATTGTGAGAGAGAAAGAGAAGCTGTGAATGAGAGACAGAGAGAGAAGTTGTGAGTGAGAGAGAGAAATAGAAGCTGTGAGTGAGAGAGAGAGGTGGAGAAAGAGAAGCTGTGTGTGTGAGAGAGAGAAAGAGAAGCTGTGAGTGAGAGAGAGAGAAAGATAATCTGTGAGTGAGAGTGAGAGAGAGAGAATGAGAAGTTGTGAGTGAGAGAGAGAGAAAGAGAATGTGTGAGTGAGAGAGAGAGAGAGAATGAGAAGCTGTGAGTGAGAGAGAGGAGCTATGTGTGTGAGAGAGAAAGAGAAGCTGTGAGTGAGAGAGATAGATAGAGAGAGAAAGAGAAGCTGTGAGTGAGAGAGAGAGAGTAAGAAACTGTGAGTGAGAGAGAGAGAAAGAGAAGCTGAGAGTGAGAGAGAGAGAGAAGTTGTGAGTGTGAGAGAGAGAAGCTGTGTGTGTGCGTGAGAGAGAGAAAGAGAAGCTGTGAGTGAGAGAGAGAGAGAGAGAAAGAGAAGCTGTGAGTGAGAGAGAGAGAGAAAGAAAGAGAAGCTGTGAGTGAGAGAGAGAGAAGCTGTGAGTGAGGGAGAGATAGATAGACATGCTGTGAGTGAAAGGGACAGAGAGAGAAAGAGAAGCTGTGAGTGAGAGAGAGAGAGAGAGAAAGAGAAGCTGTGAGTGTGTGTGAGAGAGAAGCTGTGAGTGAGAAAGAGAGAGAGAAAGAGAAGCTGTGAGTGAGAGAGAGAGAAAGAGAGTCTTTGAGTGAGAGAGACAGAAAGAGAAGCTGTGAGTGTGAAAGAGAGAGAGAAGCTGTGTGTGAGAGAGAGAGGAGCTGTGCGTGAGAGAGAGAAAGAGTAGCTGTTAGTGAAAGAAGAGATAGAGAAAGAGAAGCTGTGAGTGAGAGAGTGAGAGAGAGAGGAGCTGTGAGCGACAGGGAGAGAGAGAAAGATAAGCTGTGTGTGAGAGAGTGAGAAAGAGAAGCTATGAGTGAGAAGGAGAGAAAGAAAGAGAAGCTGTGAGTGAGACTGAGAGAGAGAAAGAGAAGCTGTGAGTGAGAGAGAGGGGGGAGAAAGAGAAGCTGTGTGTGTGTGAGAGAAAGAGAAGCTGTGATTGAGAGAGAGAGAAAGATAATCTGTGAGGGAGAGTGAGAGAGAGAGAAAGAGAAGTTGTGAGTGAGAGAGAGAGAAGCTCTGTGTGTGTGAGAGAAAGAGAAGCTGTGAGTGAGAGAGAGAGAAAGAGAAGCTGTGAGTGAGAGAGAGAGGAAGAAGCTTTGAGTGAGAGAAAGAGAAAGAGAAGCTGTGAGAGAGAGAGAGAAAGAGCTGTGAGTGAGAGAGAGAGAGAAAGCTGAGAGTGAGAGAGACAGAGAGAAGCTCTGTGTGTGTGTGAGAGAGAGAAAGAGAAGCTGTGAGTGAGAGAGAGAGAAAGAGAAGTTGTGAGTGAGAGAGAGAGAAATAGAAGCTGTGTGTGAGAGAGAGAGAATGAGAAGCTGTGAGTGAGAGAGAGAGAAGCTGTGTGTTAGAGAGAAAGAGAAGCTGTGAGTGAGAGAGAGAGAGAGAGAGAGAAAGAGAAGTTGTGAGTGAGAGAGAGAGAGAAAGAAGCTTTGAGTGAGAGAAAGAGAAGCTGTGAGTGAGAGAGAGAGAAAGAGCTGTGAGTGAGAGAGAGAGAGAGAAAGAGAAGCTGTGAGTGAGAGAGAGAGAAGCTTTGTGTGTGTGTGAGAGAGAGAAGCTGTGAGAGAGAGAAAGAGAAAGAGAAGCTGTGAGTGAGAGAGAGAGAGAAAGAGAAGCTGTGAGTGAGAGGGATAGAGAGAGAAAGAGAAGCTGTGTGTGTGAGAGAGAGAGAGAAAGAGAAGCTGTGAGTGTGTGAGAGAGAGAAGCTGTGAGTGAGTGAGAGAGAGAGAGAGAAGCTGTGAGTGAGAGAGAGAGAGAAAGAGAAGCTGTGAGTGAGTGAGAGAGAGAGAGATGCTGTGAGAGAGAGAGAGAGAAAGAGGAGCTGTGAGTGAGAGAGAGAGGGAGAGAGAAAGAGAAGCTGTTAGTGAGAGAAAGAAGGAAAGAGAAGCTGTGAGTGAGTGAGAGAGAGAGAAGCTGTGAGTGAGTGAGAGAGAGAGCGAAAGAGAAGCTGTGTGTGTGTGAGAGAGAAAGAGAAGCTGTGAGTGAGAGTGAGAGAGAGAAGCTGTGAGTGAGAGAGAGATAGAGAGAGAAAGAGAAGTTGTTAGTGAGAGAAAGAGGGAAAGAGAAGCTGTGAGTGAGATAGAGAGAGAGGGAAGCTGTGATTGAGAGAGAGAGAGAAAGAGAAGCTGTGAGTGAGATAGAGAGAGAGATAAGCTGTGAGTGAGAGTGAGAGAGAGAGCGAAAGAGATGCTGTGAGTGAGAGAGAGAGAAAGAGAAGCTGTGAGTGAGTGAGTGAGAGAGAGAAAGAAGCTGTGAGTGAAAGAGAGAAAGAGAAGCTGTGAGTGAGAGAGAGAGAAAGCAAAGCTGTGAGTGAGAGAGAGAGAGAGAGAAAGAGAAGATGTGACTGAGTGAGAGAAAGAGAAGCTGTGTGTGAGACAGAGAGAAGCTGTGAGTGAGAAGGAGAGAAAGAAAGAGAAGCTGTGAGTGAGACTGAGAGAGAGAAAGAGAAGCTGTGAGTGAGAGAGAGAGAAAGATAATCTGTGAGGGAGAGTGAGAGAGAGAGAAAGAGAAGTTGTGAGTGAGAGAGAGAGAAGCTCTGTGTGTGAGAGAGAAAGAGAAGCTGTGAGTGAGAGAGATAGTAAGAGAAGTTGTGAGTGAGAGCGAGAAAGAAGCTTTGAGTGAGAGAAAGAGAAAGAGAAGCTGTGTGTGTGAGAGAGAAATAGCTGTGAGTGAGAGAGAGAGAGAAAGCTGAGAGTGAGAGAGAGAGAAGTTGTGAGTGAGACAGAGAGAAGCTCTGTGTGTGTGTGTGTGAGAGAGAGAGGTTGTGAGTGAGAGAGAGAGAAATAGAAGCTGTGTGTGAGAGAGAGAGAATGAGAAGCTGTGAGTGAGAGAGAGAGAAGCTGTGTGTTAGAGAGAAAGAGAAGCTGTGAGTGAGAGAGATAGAGAGAGAAAGAGAAGTTGTGATTGAGAGAGAGAGAAAGAAGCTTTGAGTGAGAGAAAGAGAGTAAGAGAAGCTGTGAGTGAGAGAGAGAGAAAGAACTGTGAGTGATAGAGAGATAGAGAGAGAAGCTGTGAGTGAGAGAGAGAGAAGCTGTGAGTGAGAGAGAGAGAGAAGCTTTGTGTGTGTGTGTGTGAGAGAGAAGCTGTGAGAGATAGAAAGAGAAAGAGAAGTGGGAGTGAGAGAGAGAGAGAAAGAGAAGCTGTGAGTGAGAGAGAGAGAGAAGCTGTGTGTGAGGGAGAGAGAGAAAGAGAAGCTGTGAGTGAGAGGGATAGAGAGAGAAAGAGAAGCTGAGTGAGAGAGAGAGAGAGAGGCTGTGAGTGTGTGAGAGAGAGAAGCTGTGAGTGAGTGAGAGATAGAGAAAGAGAAGCTGTGAGTGAGAGAGAGAGAGAGAGAAGCTGTGAGTGAGAGAGAGAGAGAGAAAGAGAAGCTGTGAGTGAGAGAGAGAGAGAGAGAGAAGCTGTGAGTGAGAGTGAGAGAGAGCGCGAAAGAGAAGCTGTGTGTGTGTGAGAGAAAGAGAAGCTGTGAGTGAGAGTGAGAGAGAGAGAGAAAGAAGCTGTGAGTGAGAGAGAGAGAAAGAGAAGCAGTGAGTGAGAGAGAGATAGAGAGAGAAAGAGAAGTTGTTAGTGAGATAGAGAGAGAGGGAAGCTGTGATTGAGAGAGAGAGAGAAAGAGAAGCTGTGAGTGAGATAGAGAGAGAGAGAAGCTGTGAGTGAGAAAGAGAGAGAGAAGCTGTGAGTGAGAGTGAGAGAGCGAGCGAAAGAGATGCTGTGTGTGTGAGAGAGAAAAAGAGAAGCTGTGAGTGAGAGTGAGTGAGAGAGAGAAAGAAGCTGTGAGTGAGAGAGAGAAAGAGAAGCTGTGAGTGAGAGAGAGAGAAAGCAAAGCTGTGAGTGAGAGAGAGAGAGAGAGAAAGAGAAGATGTGACTGAGTGAGAGAAAGAGAAGCTGTGTGTGAGACAGAGAGAAGCTGTGAGTGAGAGATAGAGAAAAAGAAGCTGTGTCAGAGAGAGAGAGAAAGAGAAGCTGTGAGTGAGAGAGAGAGAAAGAGAAGCTGTGAGTGAGAGAGAGAGAAAGTGAAGCTGTGAGTGAGAGAGAGAAAAAGCAAAGCTGTGAGTGAGAGAGAGAGAGAGAGAAAGAGAAGATGTGACTGAGTGAGAGAAAGAGAAGCTGTGTGTGTGAGACAGAGAGAAGCTGTGAGTGAGAGAGAGAGAAAAAGAAGCTGTGTCAGAGAGAGAGAAAGAGAAGCTGTGAGTGAGAGAGAGAGAGAAAGAAGCTGTGAGTGTGAGAGAGAGAGAAAGAGAAGCTGTGAGTGAGAGAGAGAGAAAGGGAAGCTGTTAGTGAGAGAGAAGGTGAGAAAGAAGCTTTGAGTGAGAGAGAGAGAAAGAGAAGCTGTGAGTGAGTGAGAGAGAGAAAGAGAAGCTGTGAGTGAGAGAGAGAGAAAGAAAGAGAAGCTGTGAGTGAGAGAGAGAGAGAACGAGAAGCTGTGAGTGAGAGAGAGAGAAGAGAAGCTGTGAGTGAGAGAGAGAGAAAGAGAAGCTGAGAGTGAGAGAGAGAGAAGTTGTGAGTGAGACAGAGAGAGAAGCTGTGTATGTGTGTGTGAGAGAGAAAGAGAAGCTGTGAGTGAGAGAGAGAGAAAGAGAAGTTGTGAGTGTGTGAGAGAGAAATAGAAGCTGTATGAGAGAGAGAATGAGAAGCTGTGAGTGAGAGAGAGAGAAGCTGTGTGTGAGAGAGAAAGAGAAGCTGTGAGTGAGAGAGATAGAGAGAGAAAGAGAAGCTGTGAGTGAGAGAGAGAGAGAAGCTGTGTATTTGAGAGAGAGAGAAGAAGTGATTGTGAGAGAGAAAGAGAAGCTGTGAATGAGAGACAGAGAGATAAGTTGTGAGTGAGAGAGAGAAATAGAAGCTGTGAGTGAGAGAGAGAGGTGGAGAAAGAGAAGCTGTGTGTGAGAGAGAGAGAAAGAGAAGCTGTGAGTGAGAGAGAGAGAAAGATAATCTGTGAGTGAGAGTGAGAGAGAGAGAATGAGAGGTTGTGAGTGAGAGAGAGAGAAAGAGAATGTGTGAGTGAGAGAGAGAGAGAATGAGAAGCTGTGAGTGAGAGAGAGGAGCTATGTGTGTGAGAGAGAAAGAGAAGCTGTGAGTGAGAGAGATAGATAGAGAGAGAAAGAGAAGCTGTGAGTGAGAGAGAGAGAGTAAGAAACTGTGAGTGAGTGAGAGAGAAAGAGAAGCTGAGAGTGAGAGAGAGAGAGAAGTTGTGAGTGTGAGAGAGAGAAGCTGTGTGTGTGCGTGAGAGAGAGAAAGAGAAGCTGTGAGTGAGAGAGAGAGAGAGAGAAAGAAAGAGAAGCTGTGAGTGAGAGAGAGAGAGAAAGAAAGAGAAGCTGTGAGTGAGAGAGAGAGAGAGAAGCTGTGAGTGAGAGAGAGAGAAGCTGTGAGTGAGGGAGAGATAGATAGACATGCTGTGAGTGGAAGTTACAGAGAGAGAAAGAGAAGCTGTGAGTGAGAGAGAGAGAGAGAAAGAGAAGCTGTGAGTGTGTGTGAGAGAGAGAAGCTGTGAGTGAGAAAGAGAGAGAGAAAGAGAAGCTGTGAGTGAGAGAGAGAGAAAGAGAGTCTGTGAGTGAGAGAGACAGAAAGAGAAGCTGTGAGTGTGAAAGAGAGAGAGAGAAGCTGTGTGTGAGAGAGAGAGGAGCTGTGCGTGAGAGAGAGAGAAAGAGTAGCTGTTAGTGAAAGAAGAGATAGAGAAAGAGAAGCTGTGAGTGAGAGAGTGAGAGAGAGGAGCTGTGAGCGAGAGGGAGAGAGAGAAAGATAAGCTGTGTGTGCGAGAGAGAGAAAGAGAAGCTATGAGTGAGAAGGAGAGAAAGAAAGAGAAGCTGTGTGTGAGACTGAGAGAGAGAAAGAGAAGCTGTGAGTGAGAGAGAGGGGGGAGAAAGAGAAGCTGTGTGTGTGTGTGAGAGAGAGAAAGAGAAACTGTGAGTGAGAGAAAGAGAGAAAGGAGAAACTGTGAGTGAGAGAGAGAGAAAGAGCTGTGAGTTAGAGAGAGAGAGAAGCCATGAGTGAGAGAGAGAGAAGCTGTGAGTGAGTGAGAGAGAGAAGCTTTGTGTGTGTGTGAGAGAGAGAAAGAGAAACTGTGAGTGAGAGAAAGAGAGAAAGGAGAAGCTGTGAGTGAGAGAGAGAGAAAGAGAAGCTGTGAGTGAGAGAGAGAGAAGCTGAGAGTGAGGGAGAGAGAGAAACAGAAGCTGTGAGTGAGAGAGAGAGAATGTGAGTGAGAGAGAGAGAAATAGAAGCTGTGAGTGAGAGTGAGAGAGAGAGTGAAAGAGAAGCTGTGAGTGAGAGAGAGATAGAGAGAGAAAGAGAAGCTGTGAGTGAGAGAGAGAGAGAAAGAAGCTTTGTGTGAGAGAAAGAGAGAAAGAGAAGCTGTGAGTGAGTGAGAGAGAAAGAGCTGTGAGTGAGAGAGAGAGAGAAAGAGGTGAGTGAGAGAGAGAGAGAAGCTCTGTGTAAGGGAGAGAGAGAAAGAGAAGCTGTGAGTGAGAGAGAGAAAGAGAAGCTGTGAGTGAGAGAGAGAGAATGTGAGTGAGAGAGAGAGAAATAGAAGTTGTGAGTGAGAGTGAGAGAGAGAGCGAAAGAGAGGCTGTGAGTGAGAGAGAGAGAGAGAGAAAGAGAAGCTGTGAGTGAGAGAGAGAGAGAAAGAAGCTTTGAGTGAGAGAAAGAGAGAAAGAGAAGCTGTGAGTGAGAGAGAGAGAAGCTGAGAGTGAGGGAGAGAGAGAAAGAGAAGCTGTGAGTGAGAGGGATAGAGAGAGAAAGAGAAGCTGAGTAAGAGAGAGAGAGAGAAAGAGAAGCTGTGAGTGAGAGGGATAGAGCGAGAAAGAGAAGCTGAGTGAGAGAGAGAGAGAAAGAGAAGCTGCGAGTGAGTGAGAGAGAGAGAGAGAGAGAAGCTGTGAGTGAGAGAGTGAGAGAGAAAGAGAAACTTTGTGAGAGAGAGAAAGCGAAGCTGTGAGTGAGAGAGAGAGAAGCTGTGATTGAGAGAAGAGAGAGAGAAAGAGACGGTGTGTGTGTGTGTGAGAGAGAAGCTGTGTGTGTGAGAGAAGCTGTGAGTGAGAGGGACAGAAAGAAAACCTGTGAGTGAGAGAGAAGGTGAGAAAGAAGCTTTGAGTGAGAGAGAGAAAAAGAGAAACAGAAGCTGTGAGTGAGGGAGAGAGAGAAAGAGAAGCTATGAGTGAGAGAGAGAGAAAGAAAGAGAAGCTGTGAGTGAGAGAGAGGGAGAGAAAGAGAAGCTGTGAGTGAGAGAGAGAGAAGCTGTGAGTGAGTGAGAGAGAGAAGCTGTGTGTGTGTGTGTGAGAGAAACAGAAACTGTGAGTGAGAGAAAGAGAGAAAGAGAAGCTGTGAGTGAGAGAGAGAGAGAGAAAGAGAAGCTGTGAGTGAGAGAGAGAGAAGCTGAGAGTGAGGGAGAGAGAGGAAGAGAAGCTGTGAGTGAGAGGGATAGAGAGAGAAAGAGAAGCTGTGAGTGAGAGATAGAGAAAAAGAAGCTGTGTCAGAGAGAGAGAGAAAGAGAAGCTGTGAGTGAGAGAGAGAGAAAGAGAAGCTGTGAGTGAGAGAGAGAGAAAGTGAAGCTGTGAGTGAGAGAGAGAAAAAGCAAAGCTGTGAGTGAGAGAGAGAGAGAGAGAAAGAGAAGATGTGACTGAGTGAGAGAAAGAGAAGCTGTGTGTGTGAGACAGAGAGAAGCTGTGAGTGAGAGAGAGAGAAAAAGAAGCTGTGTCAGAGAGAGAGAAAGAGAAGCTGTGAGTGAGAGAGAGAGAGAAAGAAGCTGTGAGTGTGTGAGAGAGAGAAAGAGAAGCTGTGAGTGAGAGAGAGAGAAAGGGAAGCTGTTAGTGAGAGAGAAGGTGAGAAAGAAGCTTTGAGTGAGAGAGAGAGAAAGAGAAGCTGTGAGTGAGTGAGAGAGAGAAAGAGAAGCTGTGAGTGAGAGAGAGAGAAAGAAAGAGAAGCTGTGAGTGAGAGAGAGAGAGAACGAGAAGCTGTGAGTGAGAGAGAGAGAGAGAAGAGAAGCTGTGAGTGAGAGAGAGAGAAAGAGAAGCTGAGAGTGAGAGAGAGAGAAGTTGTGAGTGAGACAGAGAGAGAAGCTGTGTATGTGTGTGAGAGAGAGAAAGAGAAGCTGTGAGTGAGAGAGAGAGAAAGAGAAGTTGTGAGTGTGAGAGAGAGAAATAGAAGCTGTATGAGAGAGAGAGAATGAGAAGCTGTGAGTGAGAGAGAGAGAAGCTGTGTGTGAGAGAGAAAGAGAAGCTGTGAGTGAGAGAGATAGAGAGAGAAAGAGAAGCTGTGAGTGAGAGAGAGAGAGAGAAGCTGTGTATTTGAGAGAGAGAGAAGAAGTGATTGTGAGAGAGAAAGAGAACCTGTGAATGAGAGACAGAGAGATAAGTTGTGAGTGAGAGAGAGAAATAGAAGCTGTGAGTGAGAGAGAGAGGTGGAGAAAGAGAAGCTGTGTGTGTGAGAGAGAGAAAGAGAAGCTGTGAGTGAGAGAGAGAGAAAGATAATCTGTGAGTGAGAGTGAGAGAGAGAGAATGAGAAGTTGTGAGTGAGAGAGAGAGAAAGAGAATGTGTGAGTGAGAGAGAGAGAGAATGAGAAGCTGTGAGTGAGAGAGAGGAGCTATGTGTGTGAGAGAGAAAGAGAAGCTGTGAGTGAGAGAGTTAGATAGAGAGAGAAAGAGAAGCTGTGAGTGAGAGAGAGAGAGTAAGAAACTGTGAGTGAGAGAGAGAGAAAGAGAAGCTGAGAGTGAGAGAGAGAGAGAAGTTGTGAGTGTGTGAGAGAGAAGCTGTGTGTGTGCGTGAGAGAGAGAAAGAGAAGCTGTGAGTGAGAGAGAGAGAGAGAAAGAAAGAGAAGCTGTGAGTGAGAGAGAGAGAGAAAGAAAGAGAAGCTGTGAGTGAGAGAGAGAGAGAGAAGCTGTGAGTGAGAGAGAGAGAAGCTGTGAGTGAGGGAGAGATAGATAGACATGCTGTGAGTGGAAGTTACAGAGAGAGAAAGAGAAGCTGTGAGTGAGAGAGAGAGAGAGAAAGAGAAGCTGTGAGTGTGTGTGAGAGAGAGAAGCTGTGAGTGAGAAAGAGAGAGAGAAAGAGAAGCTGTGAGTGAGAGAGAGAGAAAGAGAGTCTGTGAGTGAGAGAGACAGAAAGAGAAGCTGTGAGTGTGAAAGAGAGAGAGAGAAGCTGTGTGTGAGAGAGAGAGGAGCTGTACGTGAGAGAGAGAGAAAGAGTAGCTGTTAGTGAAAGAAGAGATAGAGAAAGAGAAGCTGTGAGTGAGAGAGTGAGAGGAGATGTGAGCGAGAGGGAGAGAGAGAAAGATAAGCTGTGTGTGCGAGAGAGAGAAAGAGAAGCTATGAGTGAGAAGGAGAGAAAGAAAGAGAAGCTGTGTGTGAGACTGAGAGAGAGAAAGAGAAGCTGTGAGTGAGAGAGAGGGGGGAGAAAGAGAAGCTGTGTGTGTGTGTGAGAGAGAGAAAGAGAAACTGTGAGTGAGAGAAAGAGAGAAAGGAGAAACTGTGAGTGAGAGAGAGAGAAAGAGCTGTGAGTTAGAGAGAGAGAGAAGCCATGAGTGAGAGAGAGAGAAGCTGTGAGTGAGTGAGAGAGAGAAGCTGTGTGTGTGTGTGTGAGAGAGAAAGAGAAATTGTGAGTGAGAGAAAGAGAGAAAGGAGAAGCTGTGAGTGAGAGAGAGAGAAAGAGAAGCTGTGAGTGAGAGAGAGAGAAGCTGAGAGTGAGGGAGAGAGAGAAACAGAAGCTGTGAGTGAGAGAGAGAGAATGTGAGTGAGAGAGAGAGAAATAGAAGCTGTGAGTGAGAGTGAGAGAGAGAGTGAAAGAGAAGCTGTGAGTGAGAGAGAGATAGAGAGAGAAAGAGAAGCTGTGAGTGAGAGAGAGAGAGAAAGAAGCTTTGTGTGAGAGAAAGAGAGAAAGAGAAGCTGTGAGTGAGTGAGAGAGAAAGAGCTGTGAGTGAGAGAGAGAGAGAGAAAGAGGTGAGTGAGAGAGAGAGAGAAGCTCTGTGTGAGGGAGAGAGAGAAAGAGAAGCTGTGAGTGAGAGAGAGAAAGAGAAGCTGTGAGTGAGAGAGAGAGAATGTGAGTGAGAGAGAGAGAAATAGAAGTTGTGAGTGAGAGTGAGAGAGAGAGCGAAAGAGAGGCTGTGAGTGAGAGAGAGAGAGAGAGAGAGAGAGAAGCTGTGAGTGAGAGAGAGAGAGAAAGAAGCTTTGAGTGAGAGAAAGAGAGAAAGAGAAGCTGTGAGTGAGAGAGAGAGAAGCTGAGAGTGAGGGAGAGAGAGAAAGAGAAGCTGTGAGTGAGAGGGATAGAGAGAGAAAGATAAGCTGAGTAAGAGAGAGAGAGAAAGAGAAGCTGTGAGTGAGAGGGATAGAGCGAGAAAGAGAAGCTGAGTGAGAGAGAGAGAGAAAGAGAAGCTGCGAGTGAGTGAGAGAGAGAGAGAGAGAGAAGCTGTGAGTGAGAGAGTGAGAGAGAAAGAGAAACTTTGTGAGAGAGAGAAAGCGAAGCAGTGAGTGAGAGAGAGAGAAGCTGTGATTGAGAGAAGAGAGAGAGAAAGAGACGGTGTGTGTGTGAGAGAGAGAGAAGCTGTGTGTGTGAGAGAAGCTGTGAGTGAGAGGGACAGAAAGAAAATCTGTGAGTGAGAGAGAAGGTGAGAAAGAAGCTTTGAGTGAGAGAGAGAAAAAGAGAAACAGAAGCTGTGAGTGAGGGAGAGAGAGAAAGAGAAGCTATGAGTGAGAGAGAGAGAAAGAAAGAGAAGCTGTGAGTGAGAGAGAGGGAGAGAAAGAGAAGCTGTGAGTGAGAGAGAGAGAAGCTGTGAGTGAGTGAGAGAGAGAAGCTGTGTGTGTGTGTGAGAGAGAAACAGAATCTGTGAGTGAGAGAAAGAGAGAAAGAGAAGCTGTGAGTGAGAGAGAGAGAGAGAAAGAGAAGCTGTGAGTGAGAGAGAGAGAGAAGCTGTGAGTGAGGGATAGATAGAGATGCTGTGAGTGAAAGGGACAGAGAGAGAAAGAGAAGCTGTGAGTGAGAGAGAGAGAGAGAGAGAAAGAGAAGCTGTGTGTGTGAGAGAGAGAAGCTGTGAGTGAGAAAGAGAGAAAGAGAGTCTGTGAGTGAGAGAGACAGAAAGAGAAGCTGTGAGTGTGAAAGAGAGAGAGAAGCTGTGAGTGAGAGAGAGGAGCTGTGAGTGAGAGAGAGAGAAAGAGTAGCTGTTAGTGAGAGAAGAGATAGAGAAAGAGAAGCTGTGAGTGAGAGAGTGAGAGAGAGGAGCTGTGAGCGAGAGGGAGAGAGAGAAAGATAAGCTGTGAGTGAGACTGAGAGAGAGAAAGAGAAGCTGTGAGTGAGAGAGAGGGGGAGAAAGAGAAGCTGTGTGTGAGAGAGAGACAAAGAGAAGCTGTGATTGAGAGAGAGAGAAAGATAATCTGTGAGGGAGAGTGAGAGAGAGAGAAAGAGAAGTTGTGAGTGAGAGAGAGAGAAGCTCTGTGTGTGAGAGAGAAAGAGAAGCTGTGAGTGAGAGAGAGAGAGAGAAGCTGTGAGTGAGAGAGAGAGGAAGAAGCTTTGAGTGAGAGAAAGAGAAAGAGAAGCTGTGTGAGAAAGAGAGAAAGAGCTGTGAGTGAGAGAGAGAGAGAAAGCTGAGAGTGAGAGAGAGAGAGAAGTTGTGAGTGAGACAGAGAGAAGCTCTGTGTGTGCGTGAGAGAGAGAAAGAGAAGCTGTGAGTGAGAGAGAGAGAAAGAGAAGTTGTGAGTGAGAGAGAGAGAAAAATAGAAGCTGTGTGTGAGAGAGAGAGAATTAGAAGCTGTGAGTGAGAGAGAGAGAAGCTGTGTGTTAGAGAGAAAGAGAAGTTGTGAGTGAGAGAAAGAGAGAAAGAAGCTTTGAGTGAGAAAAAGAGAGAGAGAGAAGCTGTGAGTGAGAGAGAGAGGAAGAGCTGTGAGTGAGAGAGAGAGAGAAAGAGAAGCTGTGAGTGAGAGAGAGAAGCTGTGAGTGAGAGAGAGAGAGAAGCTTTGTGTGTTTGTGTGTGAGAGAGAAGCTGTGAGAGAGAGAAAGAGAAAGAGAAGCTGTGAGTGAGAGAGAGAGAAAGAGAAGCTGTGAGTGAGAAAGAGAGAGAAGCTGTGTGTGAGGGAGAGAGAGAAAGAGAAGCTGTGAGTGAGAGGGAAAGAGAGAGAAAGAGAAGCTGAGTGAGAGAGAGAGAGAGAGAAAGAGAAGCTGTGAGTGTGTGAGAGAGAGAAGCTGTGAGTGAGTGAGAGAGAGAGAAAGAGAAGCTGTGAGTGAGAGAGAGAGAGAAAGAGAAGCTGTGAGTGAGTGAGAGAGAGAGAAAGAGAAGCTGTGAGTGAGAAAGAGAGAAAGAGATGAGGTGAGTGAGAGAGAGAGAGAAGCTGTGAGTGAGAGTGAGAGAGAGCGAGCGAAAGAGAAGCTGTGTGTGTGAGAGAGAAAGAGAAGCTGTGAGTGAGAGTGAGAGAGAGAAAGAAAGAAGCTGTGAGTGAGAGAGAGAAAGAGAAGCTGTGAGTGAGAGAGAGATAGAGAGAGAAAGAGAAGTTGTTAGTGAGCGAAAGAGGGAAAGAGAAGCTGTGATTGAGATAGAGAGAGAGGGAAGCTGTGATTGAGAGAGAGAGATAAAGAGAAGCTGTGAGTGAGATAGAGAGAGAGAAGCTGTGAGTGAGAGTGAGTGAGAGAGAGAAAGAAGCTGTGAGTGAGAGAGAGAGAAAGAGAAGCTGTGAGTGAGAGAGAGAGAGAAAGCAAAGCTGTGAGTGAGAGAGAGAGAGAGAGAAAGAGAAGATGTGACTGAGTGAGAGAAAGAGAAGCTGTGTGTGTGACACAGAGAAGCTGTGAGTGAGAGAGAGAGAAAAAGAAGCTGTGTCAGAGAGAGAGAGAAAGAGAAGCTGTGAGTGAGAGAGAGAGAGAAAGAAGCTGTGAGTGAGAGAGAGAGAGAAACAGAAGCTGTGAGTGAGAGAGAGAGAAAGGGAAGCTGTGAGTGAGAGAGAAGGTGAGAAAGAAGCTTTGAGTGAGAGAGAGAGAGAAAGAGAAGCTGTGAGTGAGAGAGAGAGAAAGAGAAGCTGTGAGTGAGAGAGAGAGAGAAAGAAAGAGAAGCTGTGAGTGAGAGAGAAAGAGAAGCTGTGAGTGAGAGAGAGAGAGAAGAGAAGCTGTGAGTGAGAGAGAGAGAAAGAGAAGCTGAGTGACAGAGAGAGATAATGAGAAGCTGTGAGAGAGAGAGAGAAAGAGTAGCTGTGTGTATGTGAGAGAGAGAAAAAGTAAAGCTGCGAGTGAGAGGGAGGGAGAAAGACAAGCTGTGAGTGAGAGAATAGAGAGAGAGAGAGAAGCTGTGAGTGAGTGAGAGAGAGAAGCTGTGTGTGAGAGAGAGAGAAATAGAAGCTGTGAGTGAGAGAGAGAGAGAAGAGAAGCTGTGAGTGAGTGAGTGAGAGAAAAAGAAGCTGTGAGTGACAGAGAGAGTGAAAGTGAAGCTGTGTGAGAGAGAAGGTGTGAGTGAGAGTGAGAGAGAAAGAGAAGCTGTGAGTGAGAGAGGGAGAAAGAGAAGCTGTAAGTGAGAGAGAGAGAGTGAGAGAGAGAGAAGCTGTGAGTGAGTGAGAGAGAGAGAAAGAGAAGCTGTGAGTGAGTGAGAGAGAGAGAGAAGCTGTGAGTGAGTGAGAGAGAGAAAGTGAAGCTGTTAGTGAGAGAGAGGGAAAGAGAAGCTGTGAGTGAAAGAGAGAGAGAAAGAGAAGCTGTTAGTGAGAGAGAGGGAAAGAGAAGCTGTGAGTGAGTGAGAGAGAGAGAAAGAGAAGCTGTGAGTGAGTGAGTGAGAGAGAGAGAAGCTGTGAGTGAGAGAGAGAGAGAAAGAGAAGCTGTTAGTGAGAGAGAGGGAAAGAGAAGCTGTGAGTGAGTGAGAGAGAGAGAAAGAGAAGCTGTGAGTGAGAAAGAGAGAAAGAGATGAGGTGAGTGAGAGAGAGAGAGAGAAGCTGTGAGTGAGAGTGAGAGAGAGAGCGAAAGAGAAGCTGTGTGTGTGTGAGAGAGAAAGAGAAGCTGTGAGTGAGAGTGAGAGAGAGAGAGAAAGAAGCTGTGAGTGAGAGAGAGAGAAAGAGAAGCTGTGAGTGAGAGAGAGATAGAGAGAGAAAGAGAAGTTGTTAGTGAGAGAAAGAGGGAAAGAGAAGCTGTGAGTGAGATAGAGAGAGAGGGAAGCTGTGATTGAGAGAGAGATAAAGAGAAGCTGTGAGTGAGATAGAGAGAGAGAGAAGCTGTGAGTGAGAAAGAGAGAGAGAAGCTGTGAGTGAGAGTGAGAGAGAGAGCGAAAGAGATGCTGTGAGTGAGAGAGAGAGAAAGAGAAGCTGTGAGTGAGAGTGAGTGAGAGAGAGAAAGAAGCTGTGAGTGAGAGAGAGAGAAAGTGAAGCTGTGAGTGAGAGAGAGAAAAAGCAAAGCTGTGAGTGAGAGAGAGAGAGAGAGAAAGAGAAGATGTGACTGAGTGAGAGAAAGAGAAGCTGTGTGTGTGAGACAGAGAGAAGCTGTGAGTGAGAGAGAGAGAAAAAGAAGCTGTGTCAGAGAGAGAGAGAAAGAGAAGCTGTGAGTGAGAGAGAGAGAGAAATAAGCTGTGAGTGAGAGAGAGAGAGAAAGAGAAGCTGTGAGTGAGAGAGAGAGAAAGGGAAGCTGTTAGTGAAAGAGAAGGTGAGAAAGAAGCTTTGAGTGAGAGAGAGAGAAAGAGAAGCTGTGAGTGAGGGAGAGAGAGAAAGAGAAGCTGTGAGTGAGAGAGAGAGAAAAAGAGAAGCTGTGAGTGAGAGAGAGAGAAAGAGAAGCTGTGAGTGAGAGAGAGAGAGAGAAGAGAAGCTGTGAGTGAGAGAGAGAGAAAGAGAAGCTGAGAGTGAGAGAGAGAAGTTGTGAGTGAGACAGAGAGAGAAGCTGTGTATGTGTGTGAGAGAGAGAAAGAGAAGCTGTGAGTGAGAGAGAGAGAAAGAGAAGTTGTGAGTGAGAGAGAGAGAGAAATAGAAGCTGTATGAGAGAGAGAGAGAATGAGAAGCTGTGAGTGAGAGAGAGAGAAGCTGTGTGTGTGAGAGAAAGAGAAGCTGTGAGTGAGAGAGATAGAGAGAAAGAGAAGCTGTGAGTGAGAGAGAGAGAGAAGCTGTGTATTTGAGAGAGAGAGAAGATGGGATTGTGAGAGAGAAAGAGAAGCTGTGAATGAGAGACAGAGAGAGAAGTTGTGAGTGAGAGAGAGAAATAGAAGCTGTGAGTGAGAGAGAGAGGTGGAGAAAGAGAAGCTGTGTGTGTGTGAGAGAGAAAGAGAAGCTGTGAGTGAGAGAGAGAGAAAGATAATCTGTGAGTGAGAGTGAGAGAGAGAGAATGAGAAGTTGTGAGTGAGAGAGAGAGAAAGATAATCTGTGAGTGAGAGTGAGAGAGAGAGAATGAGAAGCTGTGAGTGAGAGATAGATGAGCTGTGTGTGTGAGAGAGAAAGAGAAGCTGTGAGTGAGAGAGATAGAGAGAGAAAGAGAAGCTGTGAGTGAGAGAGAGAGAAGTTGTGAGTGAGAGAGAGAGAAGCTGTGTGTGTGCGTGAGAGAGAGAAAGAGAAGCTGTGAGTGAGACAGAGAGAGAAAGAAAGAGAAGCTGTGAGTGAGAGATAGAGAGAAAGAAAGAGTAGCTGTGAGTGAGAGAGAGAGAGAGAAGCTGTGAGTGAGTGAGAGAGAGAAGCTGTGAGTGAGGGAGAGATAGATAGAGATGCTGTGAGTGAATGGGAGAGAGAGAGAAAGAGTAGCTGTGAGTGAGACAGAGAGAGAGAAGCTGTGAGTGTGTGTGAGAGAGAGAAGCTGTGAGTGAGAAAGAGAGAGAGAAAGAGAAGCTGTGAGTGAGAGAGAGAGAAAGAGAAGCTGTGAGTGAGTGAGAGAGACAGAAACAGAAGCTGTGAGTGTGAAAGAGAGAGAGAGAAGCTGTGAGTGAGAGAGAGAAAAGCTGTGAGTGAGAGAGAGAGAAAGAGTAGCTGTTAGTGAGAGAAGAGAGAGAGAAAGAGAAGCTGTGAGTGAGAGAGTGAGAGAGAGGAGCTGTGAGCGAGAGAGAGAGAGAGAAAGATAAGCTGAGTGAGAGAGAGAGAAAGAGAAGCTATGAGTGAGAGAGAGAGAAAGAAAGAGAAGCTGTGAGTGAGACTGAGAGAGAGAAAGAGAAGATGTGAGTGAGAGAGAGGGGGGAGAAAGAGAAGCTGTGTGTGAGAGAGAGACAAAGAGAAGCTGTGATTGAGAGAGAGAGAAAGATAATCTGTGAGGTAGAGTGAGAGAGAGAGAAAGAGAAGTTGTGAGTGAGAGAGAGAGAAGCTCTGTGTGAGAGAGAGAAAGAGAAGCTGTGAGTGAGAGAGATAGAGAGAGAAAGAGAAGCTGTGAGTGAGAGAGAGAGAAAGAAGCTTTGAGTGAGGGAAAGAGAGAAATAGAAGCTGTGAGAGAGAGAGAGAAAGAGAAGTTGTGAGTGAGAGAGAGAGAGAGAAATAGAAGCTGTGAGAGAGAGAGAGAGAATGAGAAGCTGTGAGTGAGAGAGAGAGAAGCTGTGTGAGAGAGAGATAGAGAAGCTGTGAGAGAGAGATAGAGAGAGAAAGAGAACCTGTGAGTGAGAGAGAGAGAGAAAGAAGCTTTGCGTGAGAGAAAGAGAGAGAGAAGCTGTGAGTGAGAGAGAGAAAGAGCTGTGAGTGAGAGAGAGAGAGAAAGAGAAGCTGTGAGTGAGAGAGAGAGAAGCTGTGAGTGAGTGAGAGAGAGAGAAGCTGTGTGTGGGTGAGAGAGAGAAAGAGAAAATGTGAGAGAGATAGAGAAAGAGAAGCTGTGAGTGAGAGAGAGAGAGAAAGAGAAGTTGTGAGTGAGAGAGAGAGAGAAGCTGTGTGTGAGGGAGAGAGAGAAAGAGAAGCTGTGAGTGAGAGGGATAGAGAGAGAAAGAGAGAGAGAGAGAAAGAGAAGCTGTGAGTGTGTGAGAGAGAGAAGCTGTGAGTGAGAGAGAGAGAGAGAGAAGAGAAGCTGTGAGTGAGAGAGAGAGAAAGAGAAGCTGAGTGACATAGAGAGATAATGAGAAGCTGTGTGAGAGAGAGAGAAATAGAAGCTGTGTGTATGTCAGAGAGAGAAAAAGTAAAGCTGCGAGTGAGAGGGAGGGAGAAAGACAAGCTGTGAGTGAGAGAAGAGAGAGAGAGAGAAGCTGTGAGTGAGTGATAGAGAGAAGCTGTGTGTGAGCGAGAGAGAAGCTGTGACTGAGAGAGAGAGAAAGAGAAGCTGTGAGTGAGAGAGAGAGAGAAATAGAAGCTGTGAGTGAGAGTGAGAGTGAAAGAGAAGCTGTGAGTGAGAGAGAGAGAAAGAGAAGATGTAAGTGAGAGAGAGAGTGAGAGAGAGAATCTGTGAGTGAGTGAGAGAGAGAGAAAGAGAAGCTGTGAGTGAGTGAGAGAGAGAAAAAGAGAAGCTGTGAATGAGTGAGAGAGAGAGAGAAAGAGAAGCTGTGAGTGAGAAAGAGAGAAAGAGATGCTGTGAGAGAGAGAGAGAGAAAGAGGAGCTGTGAGTGAGAGAGAGAGGGAGAGAGAAAGAGAAGCTGTTAGTGAGAGAAAGAAGGAAAGAGAAGCTGTGAGTGAGTGAGAGAGATAGAGAAGCTGTGTGTGTGTGTGTGAGAGAGGGAAGCTGTGATTGAGAGAGAGAGTAAGAGAAGCTGTGAGTGAGAGAGAGAGAGAAGCTGTGAGTGAGAAAGAGAGAGAGAAGCTGTGAGTGAGAGAGAGAGAAAGAGAAGCTGTGAGTGAGAGTGACAGAGAGAGAGAAAGAAGCTGTGAGTGAGAGAGAGAGAAAGAGAAGCTGTGAGTGAGAGAGAGAGAAAGCAAAGCTGTGAGTGAGAGAGAGAGAAAGAGAAGATGTGACTGAGTGAGAGAAAGAGAAGCTGTGTGTGTGAGACAGAGAGAAGCTGTGAGTGAGAATGAGAGAAAAAGAAGCTGTGTCAGAGAGAGAGAAAGAGAAACTGTGAGTGAGAGAGAGAGAGAAAGAGAAGCTGTGAGTGAGAGAGAGAGAGAAAGAGAAGCTGTTAGTGAGAGAGAGGGAAACAGAAGCTGTGAGTGAAAGAGAGAGAGAAGCTGTGTATTTGAGAGAGAGAGAAGATGTGATTGAGAGAGAGAAAGAGAAGCTGTGAATGAGAGACAGAGAGAGAAGTTGTGAGTGAGAGAGAGAAATAGAAGCTGTGAGTGAGAGAGAGAGGTGGAGAAAGAGAAGCTGTGTGTGTGAGAGAGAGAAAGAGAAGCTGTGAGTGTGAGAGAGAGAAAGATAATCTGTGAGTGAGAGTGAGAGAGAGAAAATGAGAAGTTGTGAGTGAGAGAGAGAGAAAGAGAATGTGTGAGTGAGAGAGAGAGAGAATGAGAAGCTGTGAGTGAGAGAGAGAGGAGCTGTGTGTGTGAGAGAGAAAGAGAAGCTGTGAGTGACAGAGATAGATAGAGAGAGAAAGAGAAGCTGTGTGAGAGAGAGAGATTAAGAAACTGTGAGTGAGAGAGAGAGAAGTTGTGAGTGTGAGAGAGAGAAGCTGTGTGTGTGCGTGAGAGAGAGAAAGAGAAGCTGTGAGTGAGAGAGAGAGAGAAAGAAAGAGAAGCTGTGAGTGAGAGAGAGAGAGAAAGAAAGAGAAGCTGTGAGTGAGAGAGAGAGAGAAGCTGTGAGTGAGAGAGAGAGAGAAGCTGTGAGTGAGGGAGAGATAGATAGAGATGCTGTGAGTGAAAGGGACAGAGAGAGAAAGAGAAGCTGTGAGTGAGAGAGAGAGAGAGAGAAAGAGAAGCTGTGTGTGTGAGAGAGAGAAGCTGTGAGTGAGAAAGAGAGAAAGAGAGTCTGAGAGTGAGAGAGAGAGAAAGAGAAGCTGTGAGTGTGAAAGAGAGAGAGAAGCTGTGAGTGAGAGAGAGGAGCTGTGAGTGAGAGAGAGAGAAAGAGTAGCTGTTAGTGAGAGAAGAGATAGAGAAAGAGAAGCTGTGAGTGAGAGAGTGAGAGAGAGGAGCTGTGAGCGAGAGGGAGAGAGAGAAAGATAAGCTGTGAGTGAGAGAGAGAGAAAGAGAAGCTATGAGTGAGAAGGAGAGAAAGAAAGAGAAGCTGTGAGTGAGACTGAGAGAGAGAAAGAGAAGCTGTGAGTGAGAGAGAGGGGGAGAAAGAGAAGCTGTGTGTGTGAGAGAGAAAGAGAAGCTGTGATTGAGAGAGAGAGAAAGATAATCTGTGAGGGATAGTGAGAGAGAGAGAAAGAGAAGTTGTGAGTGAGAGAGAGAGAAGCTCTGTGTGTGAGAAAGAGAAGCTGTGAGTGAGAGAGAGAGAAAGAGAAGCTGTGAGTGAGAGAGAGAGGAAGAAGCTTTGAGTGAGAGAAAGAGAAAGAGAAGCTGTGTGAGAGAGAGAGAAAGAGCTGTGAGTGAGAGAGAGAGAGAAAGCTGAGAGTGAGAGAGAGAGAGAAGTTGTGAGTGAGACAGAGAGAAGCTCTGTGTGTGCGTGAGAGAGAGAAAGAGAAGCTGTGAGTGAGAGAGAGAGAAAGAGAAGTTGTGAGTGAGAGAGAGAGAGAAATAGAAGCTGTGTGTGAGAGAGAGAGAATTAGAAGCTGTGAGTGAGAGAGAGAGAAGCTGTGTGTTAGAGAGAAAGAGAAGTTGTGAGTGAGAGAAAGAGAGAAAGAAGCTTTGAGTGAGAAAAAGAGAGAAAGAGAAGCTGTGAGTGAGAGAGAGAGAAAGAGCTGTGAGAGAGAGAAAGAGAAAGAGAAGCTGTGAGTGAGAGAGAGAGAGAAAGAGAAGCTGTGAGTGAGAGAGAGAGAGAAGCTGTGTGTGAGGGAGAGAGAGAAAGAGAAGCTGTGAGTGAGAGGGAAAGAGAGAGAAAGAGAAGCTGAGTGAGAGAGAGAGAGAGAAAGAGAAGCTGTGAGTGTGTGAGAGAGAGAAGCTGTGAGTGAGTGAGAGAGAGAAAAAGAGAAGCTGTGAGTGAGAGAGAGAGAAAGAGAAGCTGTGAGTGAGAGTGAGAGAGAGAGCGAAAGAGAAGCTGTGTGTGTGTGAGAGAGAAAGAGAAGCTGTGAGTGAGAGTGAGAGAGAGAGAGAAAGAAGCTGTGAGTGAGAGAGAGATAGAGAGAGAAAGAGAAGTTGTTAGTGAGCGAAAGAGGGAAAGAGAAGCTGTGATTGAGATAGAGAGAGAGGGAAGCTGTGATTGAGTGAGAGAGATAAAGAGAAGCTGTGAGTGAGATAGAGAGAGAGAGAAGCTGTGAGTGAGAAAGAGAGAGAGAAGCTGAGAGTGAGAGTGAGAGAGAGAGCGAAAGAGATGCTGTGAGTGAGAGAGAGAGAAAGAGAAGCTGTGAGTGAGAGTGAGTGAGAGAGAGAAAGAAGCTGAGTGAGAGAGAGAGAAAGAGAAGCTGTGAGTGAGAGAGAGAGAAAGCAAAGCTGTGAGTGAGAGAGAGAGAGAGAAAGAGAAGATGTGACTGAGTGAGAGAAAGAGAAGCTGTGTGTGTGAGACAGAGAAGCTGTGAGTGAGAGAGAGAGAAAAAGAAGCTGTGTCAGAGAGAGAGAGAAAGACAAGCTGTGAGTGAGAGAGAGAGAGAAAGAAGCTGTGAGTGAGAGAGAGAGAGAAAGAGAAGCTGTGAGTGTGAGAGAGAGAAAGGGAAGCTGTGAGTGAGAGAGAAGGTGAGAAAGAAGCTTTGAGTGAGAGAGAGAGAGAAAGAGAAGCTGTGAGTGAGAGAGAGAGAGAAAGAGAAGCTGTGAGTGAGAGAGAGAGAGAAAGAAAGAGAAGCTGTGAGTGAGAGAGAAAGGGATAGAAGAGAAGCTGTGAGTGAGAGAGAGAGAGAAAGAGAAGCTGAGTGACAGAGAGAGATAATGAGAAGCTGTGAGAGAGAGAGAGAGAAAGAGTAGCTGTGTGTATGTGAGAGAGAGAAAAAGTAAAGCTGCGAGTGAGAGGGAGGGAGAAAGACAAGCTGTGAGTGAGAGAATAGAGAGAGAGAGAAGCTGTGAGTGAGTGAGAGAGAGAAGCTGTGTGTGTGTGAGAGAGAAATAGAAGCTGTGAGTGAGAGAGAGAGAGAAGTGAAGCTGTGAGTGAGTGAGTGAGAGAAAAAGAAGCTGTGAGTGACAGAGAGAGTGAAAGTGAAGCTGTGAGAGAGAGAAGCTGTGAGTGAGAGAGAAAGAGAAGCTGTGAGTGAGAGAGGGAGAAAGAGAAGCTGTAAGTGAGAGAGAGAGAGTGAGAGAGAGAGAAGCTGTGAGTGAGTGAGTGAGAGAGAGAGAAAGAGAAGCTGTGAGTGAGTGAGAGAGAGAGAGAAGCTGTGAGTGTGAGAGAGAGAGAAAGAGAAGCTGTTAGTGAGAGAGAGGGAAAGAGAAGCTGTGAGTGAAAGAGAGAGAGAAAGAGAAGCTGTTAGTGAGAGAGAGGGAAAGAGAAGCTGTGAGTGAGAGAGAGAGAGAGAGAAAGAGAAGCTGTGAGTGAGTGAGTGAGAGAGAGAGAAGCTGTGAGTGAGAGAGAGAGAGAAAGAGAAGCTGTTAGTGAGAGAGAGGGAAAGAGAAGCTGTGAGTGAGTGAGAGAGAGAGAAAGAGAAGCTGTGAGTGAGAAAGAGAGAAAGAGATGAGGTGAGTGAGAGAGAGAGAAGCTGTGAGTGAGAGTGAGAGAGAGAGCGAAAGAGAAGCTGTGTGTGTGTGAGAGAGAAAGAGAAGCTGTGAGTGAGAGTGAGAGAGAGAGAGAAAGAAGCTGTGAGTGAGAGAGAGAGAAAGAGAAGGTGTGAGTGAGAGAGAGATAGAGAGAGAAAGAGAAGTTGTTAGTGAGAGAAAGAGGGAAAGAGAAGCTGTTAGTGAGATAGAGAGAGAGGGAAGCTGTGATTGAGAGAGAGAGATAAAGAGAAGCTGTGAGTGCGATAGAGAGAGAGAGAAGCTGTGAGTGAGAAAGAGAGAGAGAAGCTGTGAGTGAGAGTGAGAGAGAGAGCGAAAGAGATGGTGTGAGTGAGAGAGAGAGAAAGAGAAGCTGTGAGTGAGAGTGAGTGAGAGAGAGAAAGAAGCTGTGAGTGAGAGAGAGAGAAAGTGAAGCTGTGAGTGAGAGAGAGAAAAAGCAAAGCTGTGAGTGAGAGAGAGAGAGAGAAAGAGAAGATGTGACTGAGTGAGAGAAAGAGAAGCTGTGTGTGTGAGACAGAGAGAAGCTGTGAGTGAGAGAGAGAGAAAAAGAAGCTGTGTCAGAGAGAGAGAGAAAGAGAAGCTGTGAGTGAGAGAGAGAGAGAAAGAAGCTGTGAGTGAGAGAGAGAGAGAATGAGAAGCTGTGAGTGAGAGAGAGATTAAGGGAAGCTGTTAGTGAGAGAGAAGGTGAGAAAGAAGCTTTGAGTGAGAGAGAGAGAAACAGAAGCTGTGAGTGAGGGAGAGAGAGAAAGAGAAGCTGTGAGTGAGAGAGAGAGAGAAAGAAAGAGAAGCTGTGAGTGAGAGAGAGAGAGAAAGAGAAGCTGTGAGTGAGAGAGAGAGAGAAGAGAAGCTGTGAGTGAGAGAGAGAGAAAGAGAAGCTGAGAGTGAGAGAGAGAGAAGTTGTGAGTGAGACAGAGAGAGAAGCTGTGTATGTGTGTGTGAGAGAGAAAGAGAAGCTGTGAGTGAGAGAGAGAGAAAGAGAAGTTGTGAGTGAGAGAGAGAGAGATGTATGAGAGAGAGAGAGAATGAGAAGCTGTGAGTGAGAGATAGAGAAGCTGTGTGTGAGAGAGAAAGAGAAGCTGTGAGTGAGAGAGATAGAGAGAGAAAGAGAAGCTGTGAGTGAGAGAGAGAGAGAGAAGCTTTGTATTTGAGAGAGAGAGAAGATGTGATTGTGAGAGAGAAAGAGAAGCTGTGAATGAGAGACAGAGAGAGAAGTTGTGAGTGAGAGAGAGAAATAGAAGCTGTGAGTGAGAGAGAGAGGTGGAGAAAGAGAAGCTGTGTGTGAGAGAGAGAGAAAGAGAAGCTGTGAGTGAGAGAGAGAGAAAGATAATCTGTGAGAGTGAGAGAGAGAGAATGAGAAGTTGTGAGTGAGAGAGAGAGAAAGAGAATGTGTGAGTGAGAGAGAGAGAGAGAATGAGAAGCTGTGAGTGAGAGAGAGGAGCTATGTGTGTGAGAGAGAAAGAGAAGCTGTGAGTGAGAGAGATAGATAGAGAGAGAAAGAGAAGCTGTGAGTGAGAGAGAGAGAGTAAGAAACTGTGAGTGAGAGAGAGAGAAAGAGAAGCTGAGAGTGAGAGAGAGAGAGAAGTTGTGAGTGTGAGAGAGAGAAGCTGTGTGTGTGTGAGAGAGAGAGAAAGAGAAGCTGTGAGTGAGAGAGAGAGAGAGAGAGAAAGAGAAGCTGTGAGTGAGAGAGAGAGAGAAAGAAAGAGAAGCTGTGAGTGAGAGAGAGAGAAGCTGTGAGTGAGGGAGAGATAGATAGACATGCTGTGAGTGAAAGGGACAGAGAGAGAAAGAGAAGCTGTGAGTGAGAGAGAGAGAGAGAGAAAGAGAAGCTGTGAGTGTGTGTGAGAGAGAAGCTGTGAGTGAGAAAGAGAGAGAGAAAGAGAAGCTGTGAGTGAGAGAGAGAGAAAGAGAGTCTTTGAGTGAGAGAGACAGAAAGAGAAGCTGTGAGTGTGAAAGAGAGAGAGAAGCTGTGTGTGAGAGAGAGAGGAGCTGTGCGTGAGAGAGAGAGAAAGAGTAGCTGTTAGTGAAAGAAGAGATAGAGAAAGAGAAGCTGTGAGTGAGAGAGTGAGAGAGAGGAGCTGTGAGCGAGAGGGAGAGAGAGAAAGATAAGCTGTGTGTGAGAGAGTGAGAAAGAGAAGCTATGAGTGAGAAGGAGAGAAAGAAAGAGAAGCTGTGAGTGAGACTGAGAGAGAGAAAGAGAAGCTGTGAGTGAGAGAGAGGGGGGAGAAAGAGAAGCTGTGTGTGTGTGAGAGAAAGAGAAGCTGTGGTTGAGAGAGAGAGAAAGATAATCTGTGAGGGAGAGTGAGAGAGAGAGAAAGAGAAGTTGTGAGAGAGAGAGAGAAGCTCTGTGTGTGTGAGAGAAAGAGAAGCTGTGAGTGAGAGAGAGAGAAAGAGAAGCTGTGAGTGAGAGAGAGAGGAAGAAGCTTTGAGTGAGAGAAAGAGAAAGAGAAGCTGTGTGAGAGAGAGAGAAAGAGCTGTGAGTGAGAGAGAGAGAGAAAGCTGAGAGTGAGAGAGACAGAGAGAAGCTCTGTGTGTGTGTGTGAGAGAGAAAGAGAAGCTGTGAGTGAGAGAGAGAGAAAGAGAAGTTGTGAGTGAGAGAGAGAGAAATAGAAGCTGTGTGTGAGAGAGAGAGAATGAGAAGCTGTGAGTGAGAGAGAGAGAAGCTGTGTGTTAGAGAGAAAGAGAAGCTGTGAGCGAGAGAGAGAGAGAGAGAAAGAGAAGTTGTGAGTGAGAGAGAGAGAGAAAGAAGCTTTGAGTGAGAGAAAGAGAAGCTGTGAGTGAGAGAGAGAGAAAGAGCTGTGAGTGAGAGAGAGAGAGAGAAAGAGAAGCTGTGAGTGAGAGAGAGAGAAGCTGTGAGTGAGAGAGAGAGAAGCTTTGTGTGTGTGTGAGAGAGAAGCTGTGAGAGAGAGAAAGAGAAAGAGAAGCTGTGAGTGAGAGAGAGAGAGAAAGAGAAGCTGTGAGTGAGAGGGATAGAGAGAGAAAGAGAAGCTGTGTGTGTGAGAGAGAGAGAGAAAGAGAAGCTGTGAGTGTGTGAGAGAGAGAAGCTGTGAGTGAGTGAGAGAGAGAGAGAGAAGCTGTGAGTGAGAGAGAGAGAAAGAGAAGCTGTGAGTGAGTGAGAGAGAGAGAGATGCTGTGAGAGAGAGAGAGAGAAAGAGGAGCTGTGAGTGAGAGAGAGAGGGAGAGAGAAAGAGAAGCTGTTAGTGAGAGAAAGAAGGAAAGAGAAGCTGTGAGTGAGTGAGAGAGAGAGAAGCTGTGAGTGAGTGAGAGAGAGAGCGAAAGAGAAGCTGTGTGTGTGAGAGAGAGAAAGAGAAGCTGTGAGTGAGAGTGAGAGAGAGAGAGAAAGAAGCTGTGAGTGAGAGAGAGAAAGAGAAGCTGTGAGTGAGAGAGAGATAGAGAGAGAAAGAGAAGTTGTTAGTGAGAGAAAGAGGGAAAGAGAAGCTGTGAGTGAGATAGAGAGAGAGGGAAGCTGTGATTGAGAGAGAGAGAGAAAGAGAAGCTGTGAGTGAGATAGAGAGAGAGATAAGCTGTGAGTGAGAGTGAGAGAGAGAGCGAAAGAGATGCTGTGAGTGAGAGAGAGAGAAAGAGAAGCTGTGAGTGAGTGAGTGAGAGAGAGAAAGAAGCTGTGAGTGAAAGAGAGAAAGAGAAGCTGTGAGTGAGAGAGAGAAAGCAAAGCTGTGAGTGAGAGAGAGAGAGAGAGAAAGAGAAGATGTGACTGAGTGAGAGAAAGAGAAGCTGTGTGTGAGACAGAGAGAAGCTGTGAGTGAGAAGGAGAGAAAGAAAGAGAAGCTGTGAGTGAGACTGAGAGAGAAAGAGAAGCTGTGAGTGAGAGAGAGAGAAAGATAATCTGTGAGGGAGAGTGAGAGAGAGAGAAAGAGAAGTTGTGAGTGAGAGAGAGAGAAGCTCTGTGTGTGAGAGAGAAAGAGAAGCTGTGAGTGAGAGAGATAGTAAGAGAAGTTGTGAGTGAGAGAGCGAGAAAGAAGCTTTGAGTGAGAGAAAGAGAAAGAGAAGCTGTGTGTGAGAGAGAGAAATAGCTGTGAGTGAGAGAGAGAGAGAAAGCTGAGAGTGAGAGAGAGAGAAGTTGTGAGTGAGACAGAGAGAAGCTCTGTGTGTGTGTGTGAGAGAGAGAGAGGTTGTGAGTGAGAGAGAGAGAAATAGAAGCTGTGTGTGAGAGAGAGAGAATGAGAAGCTGTGAGTGAGAGAGAGAGAAGCTGTGTGTTAGAGAGAAAGAGAAGCTGTGAGTGAGAGAGATAGAGAGAGAAAGAGAAGTTGTGATTGAGAGAGAAAGAAGCTTTGAGTGAGAGAAAGAGAGAAAGAGAAGCTGTGAGTGAGAGAGAGAGAAAGAACTGTGAGTGATAGAGAGAGAGATAGAGAGAGAAGCTGTGAGTGAGAGAGAGAGAAGCTGTGAGTGAGAGAGAGAGAGAAGCTTTGTGTGTGTGAGAGAGAGAGAAGCTGTGAGAGATAGAAAGAGAAAGAGAAGTGGGAGTGAGAGAGAGAGAGAAAGAGAAGCTGTGAGTGAGAGAGAGAGAAGCTGTGTGTGAGGGAGAGAGAGAAAGAGAAGCTGTGAGTGAGAGGGATAGAGAGAGAAAGAGAAGCTGAGTGAGAGAGAGAGATAGAGAGGCTGTGAGTGTGTGAGAGAGAGAAGCTGTGAGTGAGTGAGAGATAGAGAAAGAGAAGCTGTGAGTGTGAGAGAGAGAGAGAGAAGCTGTGAGTGAGAGAGAGAGAGAGAAAGAGAAGCTGTGAGTGAGAGAGAGAGAGAGAGAAGCTGTGAGTGAGAGTGAGAGAGAGCGCGAAAGAGAAGCTGTGTGTGTGTGAGAGAAAGAGAAGCTGTGAGTGAGAGTGAGAGAGAGAGAGAAAGAAGCTGTGAGTGAGAGAGAGAGAAAGAGAAGCAGTGAGTGAGAGAGAGATAGAGAGAGAAAGAGAAGTTGTTAGTGAGATAGAGAGAGAGGGAAGCTGTGATTGAGAGAGAGAGAGAAAGAGAAGCTGTGAGTGAGATAGAGAGAGAGAGAAGCTGTGAGTGAGAAAGAGAGAGAGAAGCTGTGAGTGAGAGTGAGAGAGCGAGCGAAAGAGATGCTGTGTGTGTGAGAGAGAGAAAGAGAAGCTGTGAGTGAGAGTGAGTGAGAGAGAGAAAGAAGCTGTGAGTGAGAGAGAGAGAAAGAGAAGCTGTGAGTGAGAGAGAGAGAAAGCAAAGCTGTGAGTGAGAGAGAGAGAGAGAAAGAGAAGATGTGACTGAGTGAGAGAAAGAGAAGCTGTGTGTGTGAGACAGAAAGAAGCTGTGAGTGAGAGATAGAGAAAAAGAAGCTGTGTCAGAGAGAGAGAGAAAGAGAAGCTGTGAGTGAGAGAGAGAGAAAGAGAAGCTGTGAGTGAGAGAGAGAGAAAGTGAAGCTGTGAGTGAGAGAGAGAAAAAGCAAAGCTGTGAGTGAGAGAGAGAGAGAGAGAAAGAGAAGATGTGACTGAGTGAGAGAAAGAGAAGCTGTGTGTGTGAGACAGAGAGAAGCTGTGAGTGAGAGAGAGAGAAAAAGAAGCTGTGTCAGAGAGAGAGAAAGAGAAGCTGTGAGTGAGAGAGAGAGAGAAAGAAGCTGTGAGTGTGAGAGAGAGAGAAAGAGAAGCTGTGAGTGAGAGAGAGAGAAAGGGAAGCTGTTAGTGAGAGAGAAGGTGAGAAAGAAGCTTTGAGTGAGAGAGAGAGAAAGAGAAGCTGTGAGTGAGTGAGAGAGAGAAAGAGAAGCTGTGAGTGAGAGAGAGAGAAAGAAAGAGAAGCTGTGAGTGAGAGAGAGAGAGAACGAGAAGCTGTGAGTGAGAGAGAGAGAGAGAAGAGAAGCTGTGAGTGAGAGAGAGAGAAAGAGAAGCTGAGAGTGAGAGAGAGAGAAGTTGTGAGTGAGACAGAGAGAGAAGCTGTGTATGTGTGTGAGAGAGAGAAAGAGAAGCTGTGAGTGAGAGAGAGAGAAAGAGAAGTTGTGAGTGTGAGAGAGAGAAATAGAAGCTGTATGAGAGAGAGAGAATGAGAAGCTGTGAGTGAGAGAGAGAGAAGCTGTGTGTGAGAGAGAAAGAGAAGCTGTGAGTGAGAGAGATAGAGAGAGAAAGAGAAGCTGTGAGTGAGAGAGAGAGAGAGAAGCTGTGTATTTGAGAGAGAGAGAAGAAGTGATTGTGAGAGAGAAAGAGAAGCTGTGAATGAGAGACAGAGAGATAAGTTGTGAGTGAGAGAGAGAAATAGAAGCTGTGAGTGAGAGAGAGAGGTGGAGAAAGAGAAGCTGTGTGTGTGAGAGAGAGAAAGAGAAGCTGTGAGTGAGAGAGAGAGAAAGATAATCTGTGAGTGAGAGTGAGAGAGAGAGAATGAGAAGTTGTGAGTGAGAGAGAGAGAAAGAGAATGTGTGAGTGAGAGAGAGAGAATGAGAAGCTGTGAGTGAGAGAGAGGAGCTATGTGTGTGAGAGAGAAAGAGAAGCTGTGAGTGAGAGAGATAGATAGAGAGAGAAAGAGAAGCTGTGAGTGAGAGAGAGAGAGTAAGAAACTGTGAGTGAGAGAGAGAGAAAGAGAAGCTGAGAGTGAGAGAGAGAGAGAAGTTGTGAGTGTGAGAGAGAGAAGCTGTGTGTGTGCGTGAGAGAGAGAAAGAGAAGCTGTGAGTGAGAGAGAGAGAGAGAGAAAGAAAGAGAAGCTGTGAGTGAGAGAGAGAGAAAGAAAGAGAAGCTGTGAGTGAGAGAGAGAGAGAGAAGCTGTGAGTGAGAGAGAGAGAAGCTGTGAGTGAGGGAGAGATACATAGACATGCTGTGAGTGGAAGTTACAGAGAGAGAAAGAGAAGCTGTGAGTGAGAGAGAGAGAGAGAAAGAGAAGCTGTGAGTGTGTGTGAGAGAGAGAAGCTGTGAGTGAGAAAGAGAGAGAGAAAGAGAAGCTGTGAGTGAGAGAGAGAGAAAGAGAGTCTGTGAGTGAGAGAGACAGAAAGAGAAGCTGTGAGTGTGAAAGAGAGAGAGAAGCTGTGTGTGAGAGAGAGAGGAGTTGTGCGTGAGAGAGAGAGAAAGAGTAGCTGTTAGTGAAAGAAGAGATAGAGAAAGAGAAGCTGTGAGTGAGAGAGTGAGAGAGAGGAGCTGTGAGCGAGAGGGAGAGAGAGAAAGATAAGCTGTGTGTGCGAGAGAGAGAAAGAGAAGCTATGAGTGAGAAGGAGAGAAAGAAAGAGAAGCTGTGTGTGAGACTGAGAGAGAGAAAGAGAAGCTGTGAGTGAGAGAGAGGGGGGAGAAAGAGAAGCTGTGTGTGTGTGTGTGAGAGAGAAAGAGAAACTGTGAGTGAGAGAAAGAGAGAAAGGAGAAACTGTGAGTGAGAGAGAGAGAAAGAGCTGTGAGTTAGAGAGAGAGAGAAGCCATGAGTGAGAGAGAGAGAAGCTGTGAGTGAGTGAGAGAGAGAAGCTGTGTGTGTGTGTGTGAGAGAGAAAGAGAAACTGTGAGTGAGAGAAAGAGAGAAAGGAGAAGCTGTGAGTGAGAGAGAGAGAAAGAGAAGCTGTGAGTGAGAGAGAGAGAAGCTGAGAGTGAGGGAGAGAGAGAAACAGAAGCTGTGAGTGAGAGAGAGAGAATGTGAGTGAGAGAGAGAGAAATAGCTGTGAGTGAGAGTGAGAGAGAGAGTGAAAGAGAAGCTGTGAGTGAGAGAGAGATAGAGAGAGAAAGAGAAGCTGTGAGTGAGAGAGAGAGAGAAAGAAGCTTTGTGTGAGAGA
Organism: Bradypodion ventrale; assembly: GCA_035047345.1. NCBI lineage: Eukaryota > Metazoa > Chordata > Lepidosauria > Squamata > Chamaeleonidae > Bradypodion > Bradypodion ventrale. Next base: position 5,266,988 of record JAWDJE010000018.1, on the reverse strand, counting down.
AAGAGAGAAAGAGAAGCTGTGAGTGAGTGAGAGAGAAAGAGCTGTGAGTGAGAGAGAGAGAGAGAGAGAAAGAGGTGAGTGAGAGAGAGAGAGAAGCTCTGTGTGAGGGAGAGAGAGAAAGAGAAGCTGTGAGTGAGAGAGAGAAAGAGAAGCTGTGAGTGAGAGAGAGAGAATGTGAGTGAGAGAGAGAGAAATAGAAGTTGTGAGTGAGAGTGAGAGAGAGAGCGAAAGAGAGGCTGTGAGTGAGAGTGAGAGAGAGAAAGAGAAGCTGTGAGTGAGAGAGAGAGAGAAAGAAGCTTTGAGTGAGAGAAAGAGAGAAAGAGAAGCTGTGAGTGAGAGAGAGAGAAGCTGAGAGTGAGGGAGAGAGAGAAAGAGAAGCTGTGAGTGAGAGGGATAGAGAGAGAAAGAGAAGCTGAGTAAGAGAGAGAGAGAGAAAGAGAAGCTGTGAGTGAGAGGGATAGAGCGAGAAAGAGAAGCTGAGTGAGAGAGAGAGAGAAAGAGAAGCTGCGAGTGAGTGAGAGAGAGAGAGAGAGAGAGAAGCTGTGAGTGAGAGAGTGAGAGAGAAAGAGAAACTTTGTGAGAGAGAGAAAGCGAAGCTGTGAGTGAGAGCGAGAGAAGCTGTGATTGAGAGAAGAGAGAGAGAAAGAGACGGTGTGTGTGTGTGAGAGAGAGAAGCTGTGTGTGTGAGAGAAGCTGTGAGTGAGAGGGACAGAAAGAAAACCTGTGAGTGAGAGAGAAGGTGAGAAAGAAGCTTTGAGTGAGAGAGAGAAAAAGAGAAACAGAAGCTGTGAGTGAGGGAGAGAGAGAAAGAGAAGCTATGAGTGAGAGAGGGAGAAAGAAAGAGAAGCTGTGAGTGAGAGAGAGGGAGAGAAAGAGAAGCTGTGAGTGAGAGAGAGAGAAGCTGTGAGTGAGTGAGAGAGAGAAGCTGTGTGTGTGTGTGAGAGAGAAACAGAAACTGTGAGTGAGAGAAAGAGAGAAAGAGAAGCTGTGAGTGAGAGAGAGAGAGAGAAAGAGAAGCTGTGAGTGAGAGAGAGAGAAGCTGAGAGTGAGGGAGAGAGAGGAAGAGAAGCTGTGAGTGAGAGGGATAGAGAGAGAAAGAGAAGCTGTGAGTGAGAGATAGAGAAAAAGAAGCTGTGTCAGAGAGAGAGAGAAAGAGAAGCTGTGAGTGAGAGAGAGAGAAAGAGAAGCTGTGAGTGAGAGAGAGAGAAAGTGAAGCTGTGAGTGAGAGAGAGAAAAAACAAAGCTGTGAGTGAGAGAGAGAGAGAGAAAGAGAAGATGTGACTGAGTGAGAGAAAGAGAAGCTGTGTGTGTGAGACAGAGAGAAGCTGTGAGTGAGAGAGAGAGAAAAAGAAGCTGTGTCAGAGAGAGAGAAAGAGAAGCTGTGAGTGAGAGAGAGAGAGAAAGAAGCTGTGAGTGTGAGAGAGAGAGAAAGAGAAGCTGTGAGTGAGAGAGAGAGAAAGGGAAGCTGTTAGTGAGAGAGAAGGTGAGAAAGAAGCTTTGAGTGAGAGAGAGAGAAAGAGAAGCTGTGAGTGAGTGAGAGAGAGAAAGAGAAGCTGTGAGTGAGAGAGAGAGAAAGAAAGAGAAGCTGTGAGTGAGAGAGAGAGAGAACGAGAAGCTGTGAGTGAGAGAGAGAGAGAGAAGAGAAGCTGTGAGTGAGAGAGAGAGAAAGAGAAGCTGAGAGTGAGAGAGAGAGAAGTTGTGAGTGAGACAGAGAGAGAAGCTGTGTATGTGTGTGAGAGAGAGAAAGAGAAGCTGTGAGTGAGAGAGAGAGAAAGAGAAGTTGTGAGTGTGAGAGAGAGAAATAGAAGCTGTATGAGAGAGAGAGAATGAGAAGCTGTGAGTGAGAGAGAGAGAAGCTGTGTGTGAGAGAGAAAGAGAAGCTGTGAGTGAGAGAGATAGAGAGAGAAAGAGAAGCTGTGAGTGAGAGAGAGAGAGAAGCTGTGTATTTGAGAGAGAGAGAAGAAGTGATTGTGAGAGAGAAAGAGAAGCTGTGAATGAGAGACAGAGAGATAAGTTGTGAGTGAGAGAGAGAAATAGAAGCTGTGAGTGAGAGAGAGAGGTGGAGAAAGAGAAGCTGTGTGTGTGAGAGAGAGAAAGAGAAGCTGTGAGTGAGAGAGAGAGAAAGATAATCTGTGAGTGAGAGTGAGAGAGAGAGAATGAGAAGTTGTGAGTGAGAGAGAGAGAAAGATAATGTGTGAGTGAGAGAGAGAGAGAATGAGAAGCTGTGAGTGAGAGAGAGGAGCTATGTGTGTGAGAGAGAAAGAGAAGCTGTGAGTGAGAGAGATAGATAGAGAGAGAAAGAGAAGCTGTGAGTGAGAGAGAGAGAGTAAGAAACTGTGAGTGAGAGAGAGAGAAAGAGAAGCTGAGAGTGAGAGAGAGAGAGAAGTTGTGAGTGTGAGAGAGAGAAGCTGTGTGTGTGCGTGAGAGAGAGAAAGAGAAGCTGTGAGTGAGAGAGAGAGAGAGAGAAAGAAAGAGAAGCTGTGAGTGAGAGAGAGAGAGAAAGAAAGAGAAGCTGTGAGTGAGAGAGAGAGAGAGAAGCTGTGAGTGAGAGAGAGAGAAGCTGTGAGTGAGGGAGAGATAGATAGACATGCTGTGAGTGGAAGTTACAGAGAGAGAAAGAGAAGCTGTGAGTGAGAGAGAGAGAGAGAAAGAGAAGCTGTGAGTGTGTGTGAGAGAGAGAAGCTGTGAGTGAGAAAGAGAGAGAGAAAGAGAAGCTGTGAGTGAGAGAGAGAGAAAGAGAGTCTGTGAGTGAGAGAGACAGAAAGAGAAGCTGTGAGTGTGAAAGAGAGAGAGAGAAGCTGTGTGTGAGAGAGAGAGGAGCTGTGCGTGAGAGAGAGAGAAAGAGTAGCTGTTAGTGAAAGAAGAGATAGAGAAAGAGAAGCTGTGAGTGAGAGAGTGAGAGAGAGGAGCTGTGAGCGAGAGGGAGAGAGAGAAAGATAAGCTGTGTGTGCGAGAGAGAGAAAGAGAAGCTATGAGTGAGAAGGAGAGAAAGAAAGAGAAGCTGTGTGTGAGACTGAGAGAGAGAAAGAGAAGCTGTGAGTGAGAGAGAGGGGGGAGAAAGAGAAGCTGTGTGTGTGTGTGTGAGAGAGAAAGAGAAACTGTGAGTGAGAGAAAGAGAGAAAGGAGAAACTGTGAGTGAGAGAGAGAGAAAGAGCTGTGAGTTAGAGAGAGAGAAGCCATGAGTGAGAGAGAGAGAAGCTGTGAGTGAGTGAGAGAGAGAAGCTGTGTGTGTGTGTGTGAGAGAGAAAGAGAAACTGTGAGTGAGAGAAAGAGAGAAAGGAGAAGCTGTGAGTGAGAGAGAGAGAAAGAGAAGCTGTGAGTGAGAGAGAGAGAAGCTGAGAGTGAGGGAGAGAGAGACAGAAGCTGTGAGTGAGAGAGAGAGAATGTGAGTGAGAGAGAGAGAAATAGAAGCTGTGAGTGAGAGTGAGAGAGAGAGTGAAAGAGAAGCTGTGAGTGAGAGAGAGATAGAGAGAGAAAGAGAAGCTGTGAGTGAGAGAGAGAGAGAAAGAAGCTTTGTGTGAGAGAAAGAGAGAAAGAGAAGCTGTGAGTGAGTGAGAGAGAAAGAGCTGTGAGTGAGAGAGAGAGAGAGAAAGAGGTGAGTGAGAGAGAGAGAGAAGCTCTGTGTGAGGGAGAGAGAGAAAGAGAAGCTGTGAGTGAGAGAGAGAAAGAGAAGCTGTGAGTGAGAGAGAGAGAATGTGAGTGAGAGAGAGAGAAATAGAAGTTGTGAGTGAGAGTGAGAGAGAGAGCGAAAGAGAGGCTGTGAGTGAGAGAGAGAGAGAGAAAGAGAAGCTGTGAGTGAGAGAGAGAGAGAAAGAAGCTTTGAGTGAGAGAAAGAGAGAAAGAGAAGCTGTGAGTGAGAGAGAGAGAAGCTGAGAGTGAGGGAGAGAGAGAAAGAGAAGCTGTGAGTGAGAGGGATAGAGAGAGAAAGAGAAGCTGAGTAAGAGAGAGAGAGAGAAAGAGAAGCTGTGAGTGAGAGGGATAGAGCGAGAAAGAGAAGCTGAGTGAGAGAGAGAGAGAAAGAGAAGCTGCGAGTGAGTGAGAGAGAGAGAGAGAGAGAGAAGCTGTGAGTGAGAGAGTGAGAGAGAAAGAGAAACTTTGTGAGAGAGAGAAAGCGAAGCTGTGAGTGAGAGAGAGAGAAGCTGTGATTGAGAGAAGAGAGAGAGAAAGAGACGGTGTGTGTGTGTGAGAGAGAGAAGCTGTGTGTGTGAGAGAAGCTGTGAGTGAGAGGGACAGAAAGAAAACCTGTGAGTGAGAGAGAAGGTGAGAAAGAAGCTTTGAGTGAGAGAGAGAAAAAGAGAAACAGAAGCTGTGAGTGAGGGAGAGAGAGAAAGAGAAGCTATGAGTGAGAGAGAGAGAAAGAAAGAGAAGCTGTGAGTGAGAGAGAGGGAGAGAAAGAGAAGCTGTGAGTGAGAGAGAGAGAAGCTGTGAGTGAGTGAGAGAGAGAAGCTGTGTGTGTGTGAGAGAGAAACAGAAACTGTGAGTGAGAGAAAGAGAGAAAGAGAAGCTGTGAGTGAGAGAGAGAGAGAGAAAGAGAAGCTGTGAGTGAGAGAGAGAGAAGCTGAGAGTGAGGGAGAGAGAGGAAGAGAAGCTGTGAGTGAGAGGGATAGAGAGAGAAAGAGAAGCTGTGAGTGAGAGATAGAGAAAAAGAAGCTGTGTCAGAGAGAGAGAGAAAGAGAAGCTGTGAGTGAGAGAGAGAGAAAGAGAAGCTGTGAGTGAGAGAGAGAGAAAGTGAAGCTGTGAGTGAGAGAGAGAAAAAACAAAGCTGTGAGTGAGAGAGAGAGAGAGAAGCTGTGAGTGAGAGAGAGAGAGAAAGAAGCTGTGAGTGTGAGAGAGAGAGAAAGAGAAGCTGTGAGTGAGAGAGAGAGAAAGGGAAGCTGTTAGTGAGAGAGAAGGTGAGAAAGAAGCTTTGAGTAAGAGAGAGAGAAAGAGAAGCTGTGAGTGAGTGAGAGAGAGAAAGAGAAGCTGTGAGTGAGAGAGAGAGAAAGAAAGAGAAGCTGTGAGTGAGAGAGAGAGAGAACGAGAAGCTGTGAGTGAGAGAGAGAGAGAGAAGAGAAGCTGTGAGTGAGAGAGAGAGAAAGAGAAGCTGAGAGTGAGAGAGAGAGAAGTTGTGAGTGAGACAGAGAGAGAAGCTGTGTATGTGTGTGAGAGAGAGAAAGAGAAGCTGTGAGTGAGAGAGAGAGAAAGAGAAGTTGTGAGTGTGAGAGAGAGAAATAGAAGCTGTATGAGAGAGAGAGAATGAGAAGCTGTGAGTGAGAGAGAGAGAAGCTGTGTGTGAGAGAGAAAGAGAAGCTGTGAGTGAGAGAGATAGAGAGAGAAAGAGAAGCTGTGAGTGAGAGAGAGAGAGAGAAGCTGTGTATTTGAGAGAGAGAGAAGAAGTGATTGTGAGAGAGAAAGAGAAGCTGTGAATGAGAGACAGAGAGATAAGTTGTGAGTGAGAGAGAGAAATAGAAGCTGTGAGTGAGAGAGAGAGGTGGAGAAAGAGAAGCTGTGTGTGTGAGAGAGAGAAAGAGAAGCTGTGAGTGAGAGAGAGAGAAAGATAATCTGTGAGTGAGAGTGAGAGAGAGAGAATGAGAAGTTGTGAGTGAGAGAGAGAGAAAGAGAATGTGTGAGTGAGAGAGAGAGAGAATGAGAAGCTGTGAGTGAGAGAGAGGAGCTATGTGTGTGAGAGAGAAAGAGAAGCTGTGAGTGAGAGAGATAGATAGAGAGAGAAAGAGAAGCTGTGAGTGAGAGAGAGAGAGTAAGAAACTGTGAGTGAGAGAGAGAGAAAGAGAAGCTGAGAGTGAGAGAGAGAGAGAAGTTGTGAGTGTGAGAGAGAGAAGCTGTGTGTGTGCGTGAGAGAGAGAAAGAGAAGCTGTGAGTGAGAGAGAGAGAGAGAAAGAGAAGCTGTGAGTGAGAGAGAGAGAGAAAGAAAGAGAAGCTGTGAGTGAGAGAGAGAGAGAGAAGCTGTGAGTGAGAGAGAGAGAAGCTGTGAGTGAGGGAGAGATAGATAGACATGCTGTGAGTGGAAGTTACAGAGAGAGAAAGAGAAGCTGTGAGTGAGAGAGAGAGAGAGAAAGAGAAGCTGTGAGTGTGTGTGAGAGAGAGAAGCTGTGAGTGAGAAAGAGAGAGAGAAAGAGAAGCTGTGAGTGAGAGAGAGAGAAAGAGAGTCTGTGAGTGAGAGAGACAGAAAGAGAAGCTGTGAGTGTGAAAGAGAGAGAGAGAAGCTGTGTGTGAGAGAGAGGAGCTGTGCGTGAGAGAGAGAGAAAGAGTAGCTGTTAGTGAAAGAAGAGATAGAGAAAGAGAAGCTGTGAGTGAGAGAGTGAGAGAGAGGAGCTGTGAGCGAGAGGGAGAGAGAGAAAGATAAGCTGTGTGTGCGAGAGAGAGAAAGAGAAGCTATGAGTGAGAAGGAGAGAAAGAAAGAGAAGCTGTGTGTGAGACTGAGAGAGAGAAAGAGAAGCTGTGAGTGAGAGAGAGGGGGGAGAAAGAGAAGCTGTGTGTGTGTGTGAGAGAGAGAAAGAGAAACTGTGAGTGAGAGAAAGAGAGAAAGGAGAAACTGTGAGTGAGAGAGAGAGAAAGAGCTGTGAGTTAGAGAGAGAGAGAAGCCATGAGTGAGAGAGAGAGAAGCTGTGAGTGAGTGAGAGAGAGAAGCTGTGTGTGTGTGTGAGAGAGAGAAAGAGAAACTGTGAGTGAGAGAAAGAGAGAAAGGAGAAGCTGTGAGTGAGAGAGAGAGAAAGAGAAGCTGTGAGTGAGAGAGAGAGAAGCTGAGAGTGAGGGAGAGAGAGAAACAGTAGCTGTGAGTGAGAGAGAGAGAATGTGAGTGAGAGAGAGAGAAATAGAAGCTGTGAGTGAGAGTGAGAGAGAGAGTGAAAGAGAAGCTGTGAGTGAGAGAGAGATAGAGAGAGAAAGAGAAGCTGTGAGTGAGAGAGAGAGAGAAAGAAGCTTTGTGTGAGAGAAAGAGAGAAAGAGAAGCTGTGAGTGAGTGAGAGAGAAAGAGCTGTGAGTGAGAGAGAGAGAGAGAAAGAGGTGAGTGAGAGAGAGAGAGAAGCTCTGTGTGAGGGAGAGAGAGAAAGAGAAGCTGTGAGTGAGAGAGAGAAAGAGAAGCTGTGAGTGAGAGAGAGAGAATGTGAGTGAGAGAGAGAGAAATAGAAGTTGTGAGTGAGAGTGAGAGAGAGAGCGAAAGAGAAGCTGTGAGTGAGAGAGAGATAGAGAGAGAAAGAGAAGATGTGAGTGAGAGAGAGAGAGAAAGAAGCTTTGAGTGAGAGAAAGAGAGAAAGAGAAGCTGTGAGTGAGTGAGAGAGAAAGAGCTGTGAGTGAGAGAGTGAGAGAAAGAGAAGCTGTGAGTGAGAGAGAGAGAGAAGCTGTGTGTGAGGGAGAGAGAGAAAGAGAAGCTGTGAGTGAGAGGGATAGAGCGAGAAAGAGAAGCTAAGTGAGAGAGAGAGAGAAAGAGAAGCTGTGAGTGAGTGAGAGAGAGAGAGAAAGAGAAGCTGTGAGTGAGTGAGAGAGAAAGAGAAACTGTGTGAGAGAGAGAGAAAGCAAAGCTGTGAGTGAGAGAGAGAGAAGCTGTGAGTGAGAGAAGAGAGAGAGAAAGAGAAGGTGTGTGTGTGTGAGAGAGAGAAGCTGTGTGTGTGAAAGAGAAGCTGTGATTGAGAGGGACAGAAAGAAAACCTGTGAGTGAGAGAGAAGGTGAGAAAGAAGCTTTGAGTGAGTGAGAGAGAAAGAGAAACAGAAGCTGTGAGTGAGGGAGAGAGAGAAAGAGAAGCTATGAGTGAGAGAGAGAGAAAGAAATAGAAGCTGTGAGAGAGAGAGAGAGAGAAAGAGAAGCTGTGAGTGATAGAAGAGAGAGAGAAAGAGAAGCTGTGAGTGAGAGAGAGAGAAGCTGTTAGTGAAAGAAAGAATGAAAGAGATGCTGTGAGTGAGAGAGAGAGAGAGAATCTGTGAGTGAGAGTGAGAGAGAGAAAGAAAGAAAGAGAAGTTGTGAGTGAGAGTGAGAGAGAAATAGAAGCTGTGAGAGAGAGAGAGAGAGAAGCTGTGAGTGAGAGAGAGAGAAAGAGAAGCTGTGAGTGAGAGTGAGAGAGAGAAAGAAAGAGAAGCTGTGAGAGAGAGAGAGAATGAGAAGCTGTGAGTGAGAGAGAGAGAAGCTGTGAATGAGAGAGCGAAAGAGAAGCTGTGGGTGAGAGAGAGAGAAAGAAGATTTGAGTGAGAGAAAGAGAGAATGAGAAGCTGTGAGTGAGAGAGAGAGAAAGAGCTGTGAGTTAGAGAGAGAGAGAAGCCATGAGTGAGAGAGAGAGAAGCTGTGAGTGAGTGAGAGAGAGAAGCTGTGTGTGTGTGTGAGAGAGAGAAAGAGAAACTGTGAGTGAGAGAAAGAGAGAAAGGAGAAGCGAGAAGCTGTGAGTGAGAGAGAGAGAAAGAGAAGCTGTGAGTGAGAGAGAGAGAAGCTGAGAGTGAGGGAGAGAGAGAAAGAGAAGCTGTGAGTGAGAGAGAGAGAATGTGAGTGAGAGAGAGAGAAATAGAAGCTGTGAGTGAGAGTGAGAGAGAGAGTGAAAGAGAAGCTGTGAGTGAGAGAGAGATAGAGAGAGAAAGAGAAGCTGTGAGTGAGAGAGAGAGAGAAAGAAGCTTTGAGTGAGAGAAAGAGAGAAAGAGAAGCTGTGAGTGAGTGAGAGAGAAAGAGCTGTGAGTGAGAGAGAGAGAGAAAGAGAAGCTGTGAGTGAGAGAGAGAGAGAAGCTGTGTGTGAGTGAGAGAGAGAAAGAGAAGCTGTGAGTGAGAGAGAGAAAGAGAAGCTGTGAGTGAGAGAGAGAGAATGTGAGTGAGAGAGAGAGAAATAGAAGTTGTGAGTGAGAGTGAGAGAGAGAGCGAAAGAGAGGCTGTGAGTGAGAGAGAGATAGAGAGAGAAAGAGAAGCTGTGAGTGAGAGAGAGAGAATGTGAGTGAGAGAGAGAGAAATAGAAGTTGTGAGTGAGAGTGAGAGAGAGAGCGAAAGAGAGGCTGTGAGTGAGAGAGAGATAGAGAGAGAAAGAGAAGCTGTGAGTGAGAGAGAGAGAGAGAAAGAAGCTTTGAGTGAGAGAAAGAGAGAAAGAGAAGCTGTGAGTGAGAGAGAGAGAAGCTGTGAGTGAGAGGGATAGAGAGAGAAAGAGAAGCTGAGTAAGAGAGAGAGAGAGAAAGAGAAGCTGTGCGTGTGTGTGAGAGAGAAGCTGTGACTGAGTGAGAGAGAGAGAAAGTGAAGCTGTGAGTGAGAAAGAGAGAAAGAGAAGCTGTGAGTGAGTGAGTGAGAGAGAGAGAAATAGAAGCTGTGAGTGAGAAAGAGAGGGAGAGAAGCTGTGAGTGAGAGAGAGAGAAGCTATGAGTGAGAGAAGAGAGAGAAAGATAAGCTGTGAGTGAGAGAAAGAGAGAAAGAGAAGCTGTGAGTGAGAGAGAGAAATAGAAGTTGTGAGTGAGAGAGAGAGAGAAACTATGAGTGAGAGGGAGCGAGAGAAAGAGAAGCTGTGAGTGAGAGAGAGAGAGAAAGAAAGAGAAACTGTGAGTGAGAGAGAGAGAATGTGAGTGAGAGAGAGAGAAATAGAAGCTGTGAGTGAGAGTGAGAGAGAGAGCGAAAGAGAAGCTGTGAGTGAGAGAGAGATAGAGAGAGAAAGAGAAGCTGTGAGTGAGAGAGAGAGAGAAAGAACCTTTGAGTGAGAGAAAGAGAGAAAGAGAAGCTGTGAGTGAGAGAGAGAGAGAAGCTGTGTGTGAGGGAGAGAGATTAAGAGAAGCTGTGAGTGAGAGGGATAGAGCGAGAAAGAGAAGCTAAGTGAGAGAGAGAGAGAAAGAGAAGCTGTGAGTGAGAGAGAGAGAGAAGCTGTGTGTGAGGGAGAGAGATTAAGAGAAGCTGTGAGTGAGAGGGATAGAGCGAGAAAGAGAAGCTAAGTGAGAGAGAGAGAGAAAGAGAAGCTGTGAGTGAGTGAGTGAGAGAGAGAAAGAGAAGCTGTGAGTGAGAGAGTGAGAGAGAAAGAGAAACTGTGAGTGAGAGAGTGAGAGAGAAAGAGAAACTGTGAGAGAGAGAGAAAGCGAAGCTGTGAGTGAGAGAGAGAGAAGCTGTGAGTGAGAGAAGAGAGAGAGAAAGAGAAGGTGTGTGTGTGTGAGAGAGAGAAGCTGTGTGTGTGAGAGAGAAGCTGTGAGTGAGAGGGACAGAAAGAAAACCTGTGAGTGAGAGAGAAGGTGAGAAAGAAGCTTTGAGTGAGAGAGAGAGAAAGAGAAACAGAAGCTGTGAGTGAGGGAGAGAGAGAAAGAGAAGCTATGAGTGAGAGAGAGAGAAAGAAAGAGAAGCTGTGAGTGAGAGAGAGAGAGAAAGAGAAGCTGTGAGTGATAGAAGAGTGAGAGAAAGAGATGCTGTGAGTGAGAGAGAGAGAGAAAGAGAAGCTGTGCGTGAGAGAGAGAGAGAGAAGCTGTTAGTGAAAGAAAGAATGAAAGAGATGCTGTGAGTGAGAGAGAGAGAGAGAGAGAGAAGCTGTGAGTGAGAGTGAGAGAGAGAAAGAAAGAAAGAAAGAGAAGTTGTGAGTGAGAGTGAGAGAGAAATAGAAGCTGTGAGAGAGAGAGAGAGAAGCTGTGAGTGAGAGAGATAGAAAGAGAAGCTGTGAGTGAGAGTGAGAGAGAGAAAGAAAGAGAAGCTGTGTGAGAGAGAGAGAATGAGAAGCTGTGAGTGAGAGAGAGAGAAGCTGTGAATGAGAGAGAGAAAGAGAAGCTGTGGGTGAGAGAGAGAGAAAGAAGATTTGAGTGAGAGAAAGAGAGAAAGAGAAGCTGTGAGTGAGAGAGAGAGAAAGAGCTGTGAGTTAGAGAGAGAGAGAGAATCCGTGAGTGAGAGAGAGAGAGAATCTGTGAGTGAGTGAGAGAGAGAAGCTGTGTGTGTGTGTGAGAGAGAGAAAGAGAAACTGTGAGTGAGAGAAAGAGAGAAAGAGAAGCTGTGAGTGAGAGAGAGAGAAAAACAGAAGCTGTGAGTGAGAGAGAGAGAAGCTGAGAGTGAGGGAGAGAGAGAAAGAGAAGCTGTGAGTGAGAGAGAGAGAATGTGAGTGAGAGAGAGAGAAATAGAAGCTGTGAGTGAGAGTGAGAGAGAGAGTGAAAGAGAAGCTGTGAGTGAGAGAGAGATTGAGAGAGAAAGAGAAGCTGTGAGTGAGAGAGAGAGAGAAAGAAGCTTTGAGTGAGAGAAAGAGAGAAAGAGAAGCTGTGAGTGAGTGAGAGAGAAAGAGCGGTGAGTGAGAGAGAGAGAGAAAGAGAAGCTGTGAGTGAGAGAGAGAGAGAAGCTGTGTTTGAGGGAGAGAGAGAAAGAGAAGCTGTGAGTGAGAGAGAGAAAGAGAAGCTGTGAGTGAGAGAGAGAGAATGTGAGTGAGAGAGAGAGAAATAGAATTTGTGAGTGAGAGTGAGAGAGAGAGCGAAAGAGAGGCTGTGAGTGAGAGAGAGATAGAGAGAGAAAGAGAAGCTGTGAGTGAGAGAGAGAGAGAAAGAAGCTTTGAGTGAGAGAAAGAGAGAAAGAGAAGCTGTGAGTGAGAGAGAGAGAAGCTGAGAGTGAGGGACAGAGAGAAAGAGAAGCTGTGAGTGAGAGGGATAGAGAGAGAAAGAGAAGCTGAGTGAGAGAGAGAGAGAGAAAGAGAAGCTGTGCGTGTGTGAGAGAGAGAAGCTGTGACTGAGTGAGAGAGAGAGAAAGTGAAGCTGTGAGTGAGAAAGAGAGAAAGAGAAGCTGTGAGTGAGTGAGAGAGAGAGAGAAATAGAAGCTGTGAGTGAGAAAGAGAGGGAGAGAAGCTGTGAGTGAGAGAGAGAGAAGCTATGAGTGAGAGAAGAGAGAGAAAGATAAGCTGTGAGTGAGAGGGTGAGAAAGAGAAGCTGTGAGTGTGAGAGAGAAATAGAAGCTGTGAGTGAGAGAGAGAAACTATGAGTGAGAGGGAGCGAGAGAAAGAGAAGCTGTGAGTGAGAGAGAGAGAGAGAGAAAGAGAAGCTGTGAGTGAGAGAATGTGAGTGAGAGAGAGAGAAATAGAAGCTGTGAGTGAGAGTGAGAGAGAGAGCGAAAGAGAAGCTGTGAGTGAGAGAGAGATAGAGAGAGAAAGAGAAGCTGTGAGTGAGAGAGAGAGAGAAAGAAGCTTTGAGTGAGAGAAAGAGATAAAGAGAAGCTGTGAGTGAGTGAGAGAGAAAGAGCTGTGAGTGAGAGAGAGAGAGAAAGAGAAACTGTGAGTGATAGAAGAGAGAGAGAAAGAGATGCTGTGAGTGAGAGAGAGAGAGAAAGAGAAGCTGTGAGTGAGAGAGAGAGAGAAGCTGTTAGTGAAAGAAAGAATGAAAGAGATGCTGTGAGTGAGAGAGAGAGAGAGAAGCTGTGAGTGAGAGTGAGAGAGAGAAAGAAAGAAAGAAGTTGTGAGTGAGAGTGAGAGAGAAATAGAAGCTGTAAGAGAGAGAGGGAGAGAAGCTGTGAGTGAGAGAGAGAGAAAGAGAAGCTGTGAGTGAGAGTGAGAGAGAGAAAGAAAGAGAAGCTGTGTGAGAGAGAGAGAATGAGAAGCTGTGAGTGAGAGAGAGAGAAGCTGTGAATGAGAGAGAGAAAGAGAAGCTGTGGGTGAGAGAGAGAGAAAGAAGCTTTGAGTGAGAGAAAGAGAGAAAGAGAAGCTGTGAGTGAGAGAGAGAGAAAGAGCTGTGAGTTAGAGAGAGAGAGAGAAGCCGTGAGTGAGAGAGAGAGAAGCTGTGAGTGAGTGAGAGAGGGAAGCTGTGTGTGTGTGAGAGAGACAGAAAGAGAAACTGTGAGTGAGAGAAAGAGAGAAAGAGAAGTTGTGACTGAGAGAGAGAGAGAGAAAGAGAAGCTGTGAGTGAGAGGGAGAGAAGCTGAGTGAAGGAGAGAGAGAAAGAGAAGCTGTGAGTGAGAGGGATAGAGAGAGAAAGAGAAGCTGAGTGAGAGAGAGAGAGAGAGAGAGAAAAGCTGTGCGTGTGTGAGAGAGAGAAGCTGTGACTGAGTGAGAGAGAAAGTGAAGCTGTGAGTGAGAAAGAGAGAAAGAGAACCTGTGAGTGAGTGAGAGAGAGAGAGAGAGAAAGAGAAGCTGTGAGTGAGAAAGAGAGGGAGAGAAGCTGTGAGTGAGAGAGAGAGAAGCTGTGAGTAAGAGAGAGAGAGAGAGAGAAGCTGTGAGTGAGAGAAGAGAGAGAAAGATAAGCTGTGAGTGAGAGGGAGAGAAAGAGAAGCTGTGAGTGAGAGAGAGAAAGAGAAGCTGTGAGTGAGAGAGAGAATGTGAGTGAGAGATAGAGAAAGAGAAGCTGTGAGTGAGAGAGAGAGAGAGAGAAGCTGTGAGTGAGAGAGAGAGAGAGAAAGAGAAGCTGTGAGTGAGAGAGAGAGAGAGAGAGAAGCTGTGAGTGAGAGTGAGAGAGAGCGCGAAAGAGAAGCTGTGTGTGTGTGTGAGAGAAAGAGAAGCTGTGAGTGAGAGTGAGAGAGAGAGAAAAAGAGAAGCTGTGAGTGAGAGAGAGAGAGAGAAGCTGTGTATTTGAGAGAGAGAGAAGATGTGATTGTGAGAGACAAAGAGAAGCTGTGAATGAGAGACAGAGAGATAAGTTGTGAGTGAGAGAGAGAAATAGAAGCTGTGAGTGAGAGAGAGAGGTGGAGAAAGAGAAGCTGTGTGTGAGAGAGAGAGAAAGAGAAGCTGTGAGTGAGAGAGAGAGAGAAAGATAATCTGTGAGTGAGAGTGAGAGAGAGAGAATGAGAAGTTGTGAGTGAGAGAGAGAGAAAGAGAATGTGTGAGTGAGAGAGAGAGAATGAGAAGCTGTGAGTGAGAGAGAGGAGCTATGTGTGTGAGAGAGAAAGAGAAGCTGTGAGTGAGAGAGATAGATAGAGAGAGAAAGAGAAGCTGTGAGTGAGAGAGAGAGAGTAAGAAACTGTGAGTGAGAGAGAGAGAAAGAGAAGCTGAGAGTGTGAGAGAGAGAGAAGTTGTGAGTGTGAGAGAGAGAAGCTGTGTGTGTGCGTGAGAGAGAGAAAGAGAAGCTGTGAGTGAGAGAGAGAGAGAGAGAAAGAAAGAGAAGCTGTGAGTGAGAGAGAGAGAGAAAGAAAGAGAAGCTGTGAGTGAGAGAGAGAGAGAGAAGCTGTGAGTGAGAGAGAGAGAAGCTGTGAGTGAGGGAGAGATAGATAGACATGCTGTGAGTGGAAGTTACAGAGAGAGAAAGAGAAGCTGTGAGTGAGAGAGAGAGAGAGAAAGAGAAGCTGTGAGTGTGTGTGAGAGAGAGAAGCTGTGAGTGAGAAAGAGAGAGAGAAAGAGAAGCTGTGAGTGAGAGAGAGAAAGAGAGTGTGAGTGAGAGAGACAGAAAGAGAAGCTGTGAGTGTGAAAGAGAGAGAGAGAAGCTGTGTGTGAGAGAGAGAGGAGCTGTGCGTGAGAGAGAGAGAAAGAGTAGCTGTTAGTGAAAGAAGAGATAGAGAAAGAGAAGCTGTGAGTGAGAGAGTGAGAGAGAGGAGCTGTGAGCGAGAGGGAGAGAGAGAAAGATAAGCTGTGTGTGAGAGAGAGAGAAAGAGAAGCTATGAGTGAGAAGGAGAGAAAGAAAGAGAAGCTGTGTGTGAGACTGAGCGAGAGAAAGAGAAGCTGTGAGTGAGAGAGAGGGGGGAGAAAGAGAAGCTGTGTGTGTGTGTGAGAGAGAGAAAGAGAAACTGTGAGTGAGAGAAAGAGAGAAAGGAGAAACTGTGAGTGAGAGAGAGAGAAAGAGCTGTGAGTTAGAGAGAGAGAGAAGCCATGAGTGAGAGAGAGAGAAGCTGTGAGTGAGTGAGAGAGAGAAGCTGTGTGTGTGTGTGTGAGAGAGAAAGAGAAACTGTGAGTGAGAGAAAGAGAGAAAGGAGAAGCTGTGAGTGAGAGAGAGAGAAAGAGAAGCTGTGAGTGAGAGAGAGAGAAGCTGAGAGTGAGGGAGAGAGAGAAAGAGAAGCTGTGAGTGAGAGAGAGAGAATGTGAGTGAGAGAGAGAGAAATAGAAGCTGTGAGTGAGAGTGAGAGAGAGAGTGAAAGAGAAGCTGTGTGTGAGAGAGAGATAGAGAGAGAAAGAGAAGCTGTGAGTGAGAGAGAGAGAAAGATAATCTGTGAGTGAGAGTGAGAGAGAGAGAATGAGAAGTTGTGAGTGAGAGAGAGAGAAAGAGAATGTGTGAGTGAGAGAGAGAGAGAATGAGAAGCTGTGAGTGAGAGAGAGGAGCTATGTGTGTGAGAGAGAAAGAGAAGCTGTGAGTGAGAGAGATAGATAGAGAGAGAAAGAGAAGCTGTGAGTGAGAGAGAGAGTAAGAAACTGTGAGTGAGAGAGAGAGAAAGAGAAGCTGAGAGTGTGAGAGAGAGAGAAGTTGTGAGTGTGAGAGAGAGAAGCTGTGTGTGTGCGTGAGAGAGAGAAAGAGAAGCTGTGAGTGAGAGAGAGAGAGAGAGAAAGAAAGAGAAGCTGTGAGTGAGAGAGAGAGAGAAAGAAAGAGAAGCTGTGAGTGAGAGAGAGAGAGAGAAGCTGTGAGTGAGAGAGAGAGAAGCTGTGAGTGAGGGAGAGATAGATAGACATGCTGTGAGTGGAAGTTACAGAGAGAGAAAGAGAAGCTGTGAGTGAGAGAGAGAGAGAAAGAGAAGCTGTGAGTGTGTGTGAGAGAGAGAAGCTGTGAGTGAGAAAGAGAGAGAGAAAGAGAAGCTGTGAGTGAGAGAGAGAGAAAGAGAGTCTGTGAGTGAGAGAGACAGAAAGAGAAGCTGTGAGTGTGAAAGAGAGAGAGAGAAGCTGTGTGTGAGAGAGAGAGGAGCTGTGCGTGAGAGAGAGAGAAAGAGTAGCTGTTAGTGAAAGAAGAGATAGAGAAAGAGAAGCTGTGAGTGAGAGAGTGAGAGAGAGGAGCTGTGAGCGAGAGGGAGAGAGAGAAAGATAAGCTGTGTGTGTGAGAGAGAGAAAGAGAAGCTATGAGTGAGAAGGAGAGAAAGAAAGAGAAGCTGTGTGTGAGACTGAGAGAGAGAAAGAGAAGCTGTGAGTGAGAGAGAGGGGGGAGAAAGAGAAGCTGTGTGTGTGTGTGAGAGAGAGAAAGAGAAACTGTGAGTGAGAGAAAGAGAGAAAGGAGAAACTGTGAGTGAGAGAGAGAGAAAGAGCTGTGAGTTAGAGAGAGAGAGAAGCCATGAGTGAGAGAGAGAGAAGCTGTGAGTGAGTGAGAGAGAGAAGCTGTGTGTGTGTGTGAGAGAGAGAAAGAGAAACTGTGAGTGAGAGAAAGAGAGAAAGGAGAAGCTGTGAGTGAGAGAGAGAGAAAGAGAAGCTGTGAGTGAGAGAGAGAGAAGCTGAGAGTGAGGGAGAGAGAGAAAGAGAAGCTGTGAGTGAGAGAGAGAGAATGTGAGTGAGAGAGAGAGAAATAGAAGCTGTGAGTGAGAGTGAGAGAGAGAGTGAAAGAGAAGCTGTGAGTGAGAGAGAGATAGAGAGAGAAAGAGAAGCTGTGAGTGAGAGAGAGAGAGAAAGAAGCTTTGTGAGAGAAAGAGAGAAAGAGAAGCTGTGAGTGAGTGAGAGAGAAAGAGCTGTGAGTGAGAGAGAGAGAGAAAGAGGTGAGTGAGAGAGAGAGAGAAGCTCTGTGTGAGGGAGAGAGAGAAAGAGAAGCTGTGAGTGAGAGAGAGAAAGAGAAGCTGTGAGTGAGAGAGAGAGAATGTGAGTGAGAGAGAGAGAAATCGAAGTTGTGAGTGAGAGTGAGAGAGAGAGCGAAAGAGAGGCTGTGAGTGAGAGAGAGAGAGAGAAAGAGAAGCTGTGAGTGAGAGAGAGAGAAAGAAGCTTTGAGTGAGAGAAAGAGAGAAAGAGAAGCTGTGAGTGAGAGAGAGAGAAGCTGAGAGTGAGGGAGAGAGAGAAAGAGAAGCTGTGAGTGAGAGGGATAGAGAGAGAAAGAGAAGCTGAGTAAGAGAGAGAGAGAGAAAGAGAAGCTGTGAGTGAGAGGGACAGAGCGAGAAAGAGAAGCTGAGTGAGAGAGAGAGAGAAAGAGAAGCTGTGAGTGAGTGAGAGAGAGAGAGAGAAGCTGTGAGTGAGAGAGTGAGAGAGAAAGAGAAACTTTGTGAGAGAGAGAAAGCGAAGCTGTGAGTGAGAGAGAGAGAAGCTGTGAGTGAGAGAAGAGAGAGAGAAAGAGACTGTGTGTGTGTGTGAGAGAGAGAAGCTGTGTGTGTGAGAGAAGCTGTGAGTGAGAGAGAAGGTGAGAAAGAAGCTTTGAGTGAGAGAGAGAAAAAGAGAAACAGAAGCTGTGAGTGAGGGAGAGAGAGAAAGAGAAGCTATGAGTGAGAGAGAGAGAAAGAAAGAGAAGCTGTGAGTGAGAGAGAGGGAGAGAAAGAGAAGCTGTGAGTGAGAGAGAGAGAAGCTGTGAGTGAGTGAGAGAGAGAAGCTGTGTGTGTGTGTGAGAGAGAAACAGAAACTGTGAGTGAGAGAAAGAGAGAAAGAGAAGCTGTGAGTGAGAGAGAGAGAGAGAAAGAGAAGCTGTGAGTGAGAGAGAGAGAAGCTGAGAGTGAGGGAGAGAGAGAAAGAGAAGCTGTGAGTGAGAGGGATAGAGAGAGAAAGAGAAGCTGTGAGTGAGAGAGAGAAAGAGAAGCTGTGAGTAATGGAGAGAGAGAGAAAGAGAAGCTGTGAGTGAGAAAGAGAAGCTGTGAGTGAGAGAGAGAGAATGTGAGTGAGAGAGAGAAATAGAAGCTGTGAGTGAGAGTGAGAGAGAGAGCGAAAGAGAAGCTGTGAGTGAGAGAGAGATAGAGAGAGAAAGAGAAGATGTGAGTGAGAGAGAGAAAGAAGCTTTGAGTGAGAGAAAGAGAGAAAGAGAAGCTGTGAGTGAGTGAGAGAGAAAGAGCTGTGAGTGAGAGAGTGAGAGAAAGAGAAGCTGTGAGTGAGAGAGAGAGAGAAGCTGTGTGTGAGGGAGAGAGAGAAAGAGAAGCTGTGAGTGAGAGGGATAGAGCGAGAAAGAGAAGCTAAGTGAGAGAGAGAGAGAAAGAGAAGCTGTGAGTGAGTGAGAGAGAGAGAGAAAGAGAAGCTGTGAGTGAGAGAGAGAGAATGTGAGTGAGAGAGAGAAATAGAAGCTGTGAGTGAGAGTGAGAGAGAGAGCGAAAGAGAAGCTGTGAGTGAGAGAGAGATAGAGAGAGAAAGAGAAGATGTGAGTGAGAGAGAGAGAGAAAGAAGCTTTGAGTGAGAGAAAGAGAGAAAGAGAAGCTGTGAGTGAGTGAGAGAGAAAGAGCTGTGAGTGAGAGAGTGAGAGAAAGAGAAGCTGTGAGTGAGAGAGAGAGAGAAGCTGTGTGTGAGGGAGAGAGAGAAAGAGAAGCTGTGAGTGAGAGGGATAGAGCGAGAAAGAGAAGCTAAGTGAGAGAGAGAGAAAGAGAAGCTGTGAGTGAGTGAGAGAGAGAGAGAAAGAGAAGCTGTGAGTGAGTGAGAGAGAAAGAGAAACTGTGTGAGAGAGAGAGAAAGCAAAGCTGTGAGTGAGAGAGAGAGAAGCTGTGAGTGAGAGAAGAGAGAGAGAAAGAGAAGGTGTGTGTGTGAGAGAGAGAGAAGCTGTGTGTGTGAGAGAGAAGCTGTGAGTGAGAGGGACAGAAAGAAAACCTGTGAGTGAGAGAGAAGGTGAGAAAGAAGCTTTGAGTGAGTGAGAGAGAAAGAGAAACAGAAGCTGTGAGTGAGGGAGAGAGAGAAAGAGAAGCTATGAGTGAGAGAGAGAAAGAAAGAGAAGCTGTGAGAGAGAGAGAGAGAGAGAAAGAGAAGCTGTGAGTGATAGAAGAGAGAGAGAAAGAGAAGCTGTGTGTGAGAGAGAGAGAAGCTGTTAGTGAAAGAAAGAATGAAAGAGATGCTGTGAGTGAGAGAGAGAGAGAGAAGCTGTGAGTGAGAGTGAGAGAGAGAAAGAAAGAAAGAGAAGTTGTGAGTGAGAGTGAGAGAGAAATAGAAGCTGTGAGAGAGAGAGAGAGAAGCTGTGGATGAGAGAGCGAAAGAGAAGCTGTGGGTGAGAGAGAGAGAAAGAAGATTTGAGTGAGAGAAAGAGAGAAAGAGAAGCTGTGAGTGAGAGAGAGAGAAAGAGCTGTGAGTTAGAGAGAGAGAGAAGCCATGAGTGAGAGAGAGAGAAGCTGTGAGTGAGTGAGAGAGAGAAGCTGTGTGTGTGTGTGAGAGAGAGAAAGAGAAGCTGTGAGTGAGAGAGAGAGAAGCTGAGAGTGAGGGAGAGAGAGAAAGAGAAGCTGTGAGTGAGAGAGAGAGAATGTGAGTGAGAGAGAGAGAAATAGAAGCTGTGAGTGAGAGTGAGAGAGAGAGTGAAAGAGAAGCTGTGAGTGAGAGAGAGAGAGAAAGAAGCTTTGCGTGAGAGAAAGAGAGAAAGAGAAGCTGTGAGTGAGTGAGAGAGAAAGAGCTGTGAGTGAGAGAGAGAGAGAAAGAGAAGCTGTGAGTGAGAGAGAGAGAAGCTGTGTGTGAGTGAGAGAGAGAAAGAGAAGCTGTGAGTGAGAGAGAGAAAGAGAAGCTGTGAGTGAGTGAGAGAGAATGTGAGTGAGAGAGAGAGAAATAGAAGTTGTGAGTGAGAGTGAGAGAGAGAGCGAAAGAGAGGCTGTGAGTGAGAGACAGATAGAGAGAGAAAGAGAAGCTGTGAGTGAGAGAGAGAGAGAAAGAAGCTTTGAGTGAGAGAAAGAGAGAAAGAGAAGCTGTGAGTGAGAGAGAGAGAAGCTGAGAGTGAGGGAGAGAGAGAAAGAGAAGCTGTGAGTGAGAGGGATAGAGAGAGAAAGAGAAGCTGAGTAAGAGAGAGAGAGAGAAAGAGAAGCTGTGCGTGTGTGTGAGAGAGAAGCTGTGACTGAGTGAGAGAGAGAGAAAGTGAAGCTGTGAGTGAGAAAGAGAGAAAGAGAAGCTGTGAGTGAGTGAGTGAGAGAGAGAGAAATAGAAGCTGTGAGTGAGAAAGAGAGGGAGAGAAGCTGTGAGTGAGAGAGAGAGAAGCTATGAGTGAGAGAAGAGAGAGAAAGATATGCTGTGAGTGAGAGAGAGAAATAGAAGCTGTGAGTGAGAGAGAGAGAGAAACTCTGAGTGAGAGGGAGCGAGAGAAAGAGAAGCTGTGAGTGAGAGAGAGAGAGAAAGAAAGAGAAGCTGTGAGTGAGAGAGAGAGAGAAGCTGTGTGTGAGGGAGAGAGATTAAGAGAAGCTGTGAGTGAGAGGGATAGAGCGAGAAAGAGAAGCTAAGTGAGAGAGAGAGAGAAAGAGAAGCTGTGAGTGAGTGAGAGAGAGAGAGAAAGAGAAGCTGTGAGTGAGAGAGAGAGAGAAGCTGTGTGTGAGGGAGAGAGATTAAGAGAAGCTGTGAGTGAGAGGGATAGAGCGAGAAAGAGAAGCTAAGTGAGAGAGAGAGAGAAAGAGAAGCTGTGAGTGAGTGAGTGAGAGAGAGAAAGAGAAGCTGTGAGTGAGAGAGTGAGAGAGAAAGAGAAACTGTGAGTGAGAGAGTGAGAGAGAAAGAGAAACTGTGAGAGAGAGAGAGAAAGCGAAGCTGTGAGTTTGAGAGAGAGAAGCTGTGAGTGAGAGAAGAGAGAGAGAAAGAGAAGGTGTGTGTGTGTGTGAGAGAGAAGCTGTGTGTGTGAGAGAGAAGCTGTGAGTGAGAGGGACAGAAAGAAAACCTGTGAGTGAGAGAGAAGGTGAGAAAGAAGCTTTGAGTGAGAGAGAGAGAAAGAGAAACAGAAGCTGTGAGTGAGGGAGAGAGAGAAAGAGAAGCTATGAGTGAGAGAGAGAGAAAGAAAGAGAAGCTGTGAGTGAGAGAGAGAGAGAGAAAGAGAAGCTGTGAGTGATAGAAGAGTGAGAGAAAGAGATGCTGTGAGTGAGAGAGAGAGAGAAAGAGAAGCTGTGCGTGAGAGAGAGAGAGAGAAGTTGTTAGTGAAAGAAAGAATGAAAGAGATGCTGTGAGTGAGAGAGAGAGAGAGAGAGAGAGAAGCTGTGAGTGAGAGTGAGAGAGAGAAAGAAAGAAAGAAAGAAAGAGAAGTTGTGAGTGAGAGTGAGAGAGAAAAAGAAGCTGTGAGAGAGAGAGAGAGAAGCTGTGAGTGAGAGAGATAGAAAGAGAAGCTGTGAGTGAGAGTGAGAGAGAGAAAGAAAGAGAAGCTGTGTGAGAGAGAGAGAATGAGAAGCTGTGAGTGAGAGAGAGAGAAGCTGTGAATGAGAGAGAGAAAGAGAAGCTGTGGGTGAGAGAGAGAGAAAGAAGATTTGAGTGAGAGAAAGAGAGAAAGAGAAGCTGTGAGTGAGAGAGAGAGAAAGAGCTGTGAGTTAGAGAGAGAGAGAGAATCCGTGAGTGAGAGAGAGAGAGAATCTGTGAGTGAGTGAGAGAGAGAAGCTGTGTGTGTGTGTGTGTGAGAGAAAGAGAAACTGTGAGTGAGAGAAAGAGAGAAAGAGAAGCTGTGAGTGAGAGAGAGAGAAAAACAGAAGCTGTGAGTGAGAGAGAGAGAAGCTGAGAGTGAGGGAGAGAGAGAAAGAGAAG
The DNA here is from genome assembly GCA_035047345.1 of Bradypodion ventrale. Classification (NCBI taxonomy): domain Eukaryota; kingdom Metazoa; phylum Chordata; class Lepidosauria; order Squamata; family Chamaeleonidae; genus Bradypodion; species Bradypodion ventrale. Next base: position 5,245,632 of record JAWDJE010000018.1, on the reverse strand, counting down.
CTGTGAGTGAGAGAGAGAGAATGTGAGTGAGAGAGAGAGAAATAGAAGCTGTGAGTGAGAGTGAGAGAGAGAGTGAAAGAGAAGCTGTGAGTGAGAGAGAGATTGAGAGAGAAAGAGAAGCTGTGAGTGAGAGAGAGAGAGAAAGAAGCTTTGAGTGAGAGAAAGAGAGAAAGAGAAGCTGTGAGTGAGTGAGAGAGAAAGAGCTGTGAGTGAGAGAGAGAGAGAAAGAGAAGCTGTGAGTGAGAGAGAGAGAGAAGCTGTGTGTGAGGGAGAGAGAGAAAGAGAAGTTGTGAGTGAGAGAGAGAAAGAGAAGCTGTGAGTGAGAGAGAGAGAATGTGAGTGAGAGAGAGAGAAATAGAAGTTGTGAGTGAGAGTGAGAGAGAGAGCGAAAGAGAGGCTGTGAGTGAGAGAGAGATAGAGAGAGAAAGAGAAGCTGTGAGTGAGAGAGAGAGAGAAAGAAGCTTTGAGTGAGAGAAAGAGAGAAAGAGAAGCTGTGAGTGAGAGAGAGAGAAGCTGAGAGTGAGGGAGAGAGAGAAAGAGAAGCTGTGAGTGAGAGGGATAGAGAGAGAAAGAGAAGCTGAGTGAGAGAGAGAGAGAGAAAGAGAAGCTGTGCGTGTGTGAGAGAGAGAAGCTGTGACTGAGTGAGAGAGAGAGAAAGTGAAGCTGTGAGTGAGAAAGAGAGAAAGAGAAGCTGTGAGTGAGTGAGAGAGAGAGAGAAATAGAAGCTGTGAGTGAGAAAGAGAGGGAGAGAAGCTGTGAGTGAGAGAGAGAGAAGCTATGAGTGAGAGAAGAGAGAGAAAGATAAGCTGTGAGTGAGAGGGTGAGAAAGAGAAGCTGTGAGTGTGAGAGAGAAATAGAAGCTGTGAGTGAGAGAGAGAAACTATGAGTGAAAGGGAGCTAGAGAAAGAGAAGTTGTGAGTGAGAGAGAGAGAGAGAGAAAGAGAAGCTGTGAGTGAGAGAATGTGAGTGAGAGAGAGAGAAATAGAAGCTGTGTGAGAGTGAGAGAGAGAGCGAAAGAGAAGCTGTGAGTGAGAGAGAGATAGAGAGAGAAAGAGAAGCTGTGAGTGAGAGAGAGAGAGAAAGAAGCTTTGAGTGAGAGAAAGAGAGAAAGAGAAGCTGTGAGTGAGTGAGAGAGAAAGAGCTGTGAGTGAGAGAGAGAGAGAAAGAGAAACTGTGAGTGAGAGAGAGAGAGAAGCTGTGTGTGAGGGAGAGAGATTAAGAGAAGCTGTGAGTGAGAGGGATAGAGCGAGAAAGAGGAGCTAAGTGAGAGAGAGAGAGAAAGAGAAGCTGTGAGTGAGTGAGAGAGAGAGAGAAAGAGAAGCTGTGAGTGAGAGAGTGAGAGAGAAAGAGAAACTGTGTGTGAGAGAGAGAAAGTGAAGCTGTGAGTGAGAGAGAGAGAAGCTGTGAGTGAGAGAAGAGAGAGAGAAAGAGAAGGTGTGTGTGTGTGAGAGAGAGAAGCTGTGTGTGTGAGAGAGAAGCTGTGAGTGAGAGGGACAGAAAGAAAACCTGTGAGTGAGAGAGAAGGTGAGAAAGAAGCTTTGAGTGAGAGAGAGAGAAAGAGAAACAGAAGCTGTGAGTGAGGGAGAGAGAGAAAGAGAAGCTATGAGTGAGATAGAGAGAAAGAAAGAGAAGCTGTGAGTGAGAGAGAGAGAGAGAGAAAGAGAAGCTGTGAGTGATAGAAGAGAGAGAGAAAGAGATGCTGTGAGTGAGAGAGAGAGAGAAAGAGAAGCTGTGAGTGAGAGAGAGAGAGAAGCTGTTAGTGAAAGAAAGAATGAAAGAGATGCTGTGAGTGAGAGAGAGAGAGAGAGAAGCTGTGAGTGAGAGTGAGAGAGAGAAAGAAAGAGAAGCTGTGTGAGAGAGAGAGAATGAGAAGCTGTGAGTGAGAGAGAGAGAAGCTGTGAATGAGAGAGAGAAAGAGAAGCTGTGGGTGAGAGAGAGAGAAAGAAGCTTTGAGTGAGAGAAAGAGAGAAAGAGAAGCTGTGAGTGAGAGAGAGAGAAAGAGCTGTGAGTTAGAGAGAGAGAGAGAAGCCGTGAGTGAGAGAGAGAGAAGCTGTGAGTGAGTGAGAGAGAGAAGCTGTGTGTGTGTGAGAGAGACAGAAAGAGAAACTGTGAGTGAGAGAAAGAGAGAAAGAGAAGCTGTGAGTGAGAGAGAGAGAGAAAGAGAAGCTGTGAGTGAGAGAGAGAGAAGCTGAGTGAGGGAGAGAGAGAAAGAGAAGCTGTGAGTGAGAGGGATAGAGAGAGAAAGAGAAGCTGAGTGAGAGAGAGAGAGAGAGAGAGAAAAGCTGTGCGTGTGTGAGAGAGAGAAGCTGTGACTGAGTGAGAGAGAGAGAAAGTGAAGCTGTGAGTGAGAAAGAGAGAGAGAGAACCTGTGAGTGAGTGAGAGAGAGAGAGAGAGAAAGAGAAGCTGTGAGTGAGAAAGAGAGGGAGAGAAGCTGTGAGTGAGAGAGAGAGAAGCTGTGAGTAAGAGAGAGAGAGAGAGAGAAGCTGTGAGTGAGAGAAGAGAGAGAAAGATAAGCTGTGAGTGAGAGGGAGAGAAAGAGAAGCTGTGAGTGAGAGAGAGAAAGAGAAGCTGTGAGAGAGAGAGAATGTGAGTGAGAGAGAGAGAAATAGAAGCTATGAGTGAGAGTGAGAGAGAGAGCGAAAGAGAAGCTGTGAGTGAGAGAGAGATAGAGAGAGAAAGAGAAGCTGTGAGTGAGAGAGAGAGAGAAGCTGTGTGTGAGGGAGAGAGAGAAAGAGAAGTTGTGAGTGAGAGAGAGAAAGAGAAGCTGTGAGTGAGAGAGAGAGAATGTGAGTGAGAGAGAGAGAAATAGAAGTTGTGAGTGAGAGTGAGAGAGAGAGCGAAAGAGAGGCTGTGAGTGAGAGAGAGATAGAGAGAGAAAGAGAAGCTGTGAGTGAGAGAGAGAGAGAAAGAAGCTTTGAGTGAGAGAAAGAGAGAAAGAGAAGCTGTGAGTGAGAGAGAGAGAAGCTGAGAGTGAGGGAGAGAGAGAAAGAGAAGCTCTGAGTGAGAGGGATAGAGAGAGAAAGAGAAGCTGAGTGAGAGAGAGAGAGAGAAAGAGAAGCTGTGCGTGTGTGAGAGAGAGAAGCTGTGACTGAGTGAGAGAGAGAGAAAGTGAAGCTGTGAGTGAGAAAGAGAGAAAGAGAAGCTGTGAGTGAGTGAGAGAGAGAGAGAAATAGAAGCTGTGAGTGAGAAAGAGAGGGAGAGAAGCTGTGAGTGAGAGAGAGAGAAGCTATGAGTGAGAGAAGAGAGAGAAAGATAAGCTGTGAGTGAGAGGGTGAGAAAGAGAAGCTGTGAGTGTGAGAGAGAAATAGAAGCTGTGAGTGAGAGAGAGAAACTATGAGTGAAAGGGAGCTAGAGAAAGAGAAGTTGTGAGTGAGAGAGAGAGAGAGAGAAAGAGAAGCTGTGAGTGAGAGAATGTGAGTGAGAGAGAGAGAAATAGAAGCTGTGTGAGAGTGAGAGAGAGAGCGAAAGAGAAGCTGTGAGTGAGAGAGAGATAGAGAGAGAAAGAGAAGCTGTGAGTGAGAGAGAGAGAGAAAGAAGCTTTGAGTGAGAGAAAGAGAGAAAGAGAAGCTGTGAGTGAGTGAGAGAGAAAGAGCTGTGAGTGAGAGAGAGAGAGAAAGAGAAACTGTGAGTGAGAGAGAGAGAGAAGCTGTGTGTGAGGGAGAGAGATTAAGAGAAGCTGTGAGTGAGAGGGATAGAGCGAGAAAGAGGAGCTAAGTGAGAGAGAGAGAGAAAGAGAAGCTGTGAGTGAGTGAGAGAGAGAGAGAAAGAGAAGCTGTGAGTGAGAGAGTGAGAGAGAAAGAGAAACTGTGTGTGAGAGAGAGAAAGTGAAGCTGTGAGTGAGAGAGAGAGAAGCTGTGAGTGAGAGAAGAGAGAGAGAAAGAGAAGGTGTGTGTGTGTGAGAGAGAGAAGCTGTGTGTGTGAGAGAGAAGCTGTGAGTGAGAGGGACAGAAAGAAAACCTGTGAGTGAGAGAGAAGGTGAGAAAGAAGCTTTGAGTGAGAGAGAGAGAAAGAGAAACAGAAGCTGTGAGTGAGGGAGAGAGAGAAAGAGAAGCTATGAGTGAGATAGAGAGAAAGAAAGAGAAGCTGTGAGTGAGAGAGAGAGAGAGAGAAAGAGAAGCTGTGAGTGATAGAAGAGAGAGAGAAAGAGATGCTGTGAGTGAGAGAGAGAGAGAAAGAGAAGCTGTGAGTGAGAGAGAGAGAGAAGCTGTTAGTGAAAGAAAGAATGAAAGAGATGCTGTGAGTGAGAGAGAGAGAGAGAGAAGCTGTGAGTGAGAGTGAGAGAGAGAAAGAAAGAGAAGCTGTGTGATAGAGAGAGAATGAGAAGCTGTGAGTGAGAGAGAGAGAAGCTGTGAATGAGAGAGAGAAAGAGAAGCTGTGGGTGAGAGAGAGAGAAAGAAGCTTTGAGTGAGAGAAAGAGAGAAAGAGAAGCTGTGAGTGAGAGAGAGAGAAAGAGCTGTGAGTTAGAGAGAGAGAGAGAAGCCGTGAGTGAGAGAGAGAGAAGCTGTGAGTGAGTGAGAGAGAGAAGCTGTGTGTGTGTGAGAGAGACAGAAAGAGAAACTGTGAGTGAGAGAAAGAGAGAAAGAGAAGCTGTGAGTGAGAGAGAGAGAGAAAGAGAAGCTGTGAGTGAGAGAGAGAGAAGCTGAGTGAGGGAGAGAGAGAAAGAGAAGCTGTGAGTGAGAGGGATAGAGAGAGAAAGAGAAGCTGAGTGAGAGAGAGAGAGAGAGAGAGAAAAGCTGTGCGTGTGTGAGAGAGAGAAGCTGTGACTGAGTGAGAGAGAGAGAAAGTGAAGCTGTGAGTGAGAAAGAGAGAGAGAGAACCTGTGAGTGAGTGAGAGAGAGAGAGAGAGAAAGAGAAGCTGTGAGTGAGAAAGAGAGGGAGAGAAGCTGTGAGTGAGAGAGAGAGAAGCTGTGAGTAAGAGAGAGAGAGAGAGAGAAGCTGTGAGTGAGAGAAGAGAGAGAAAGATAAGCTGTGAGTGAGAGGGAGAGAAAGAGAAGCTGTGAGTGAGAGAGAGAAAGAGAAGCTGTGAGAGAGAGAGAATGTGAGTGAGAGAGAGAGAAATAGAAGCTATGAGTGAGAGTGAGAGAGAGAGCGAAAGAGAAGCTGTGAGTGAGAGAGAGATAGAGAGAGAAAGAGAAGCTGTGAGTGAGAGAGAGAGAGAAAGAAGCTTTGAGTGAGAGAAAGAGAGAAAGAGAAGCTGTGAGTGAGTGAGAGAGAAAGAGCTGTGAGTGAGAGAGAGAGAAAGAGAAGCTGTGAGTGAGAGAGAGAGAGAAGCTGTGTGTGAGAGAGAGAGAGAAAGAGAAGCTGTGAGTGAGAGGGATAGAGCGAGAAAGAGAAGCTGAGTGAGAGAGAGAGAGAAAGAGAAGCTGCGAGTGAGTGAGAGAGAGAGAGAGAGAAGCTGTGAGTGAGAGAGTGAGAGAGAAAGAGAAACTTTGTGAGAGAGAGAAAGCGAAGCTGTGAGTGAGAGAGAGAGAAGCTGTGAGTGAGAGAAGAGAGAGAGAAAGAGACGGTGTGTGTGTGTGAGAGAGAGAAGCTGTGTGTGTGAGAGAAGCTGTGAGTGAGAGGGACAGAAAGAAAACCTGTGAGTGAGAGAGAAGGTGAGAAAGAAGCTTTGAGTGAGAGAGAGAGAAAGAGAAACAGAAGCTGTGAGTGAGGGAGAGAGAGAAAGAGAAGCTATGAGTGAGAGAGAGAGAAAGTAAGAGAAGCTGTGAGTGAGAGAGAGAGAGAGAAAGAGAAGCTGTGAGTGAGAGAGAGAGAAGCTGTGAGTGAGTGAGAGAGAGAAGCTGTGTGTGTGTGAGAGAGAGAAACAGAAACTGTGAGTGAGAGAAAGAGAGAAAGAGAAGCTGTGAGTGAGAGAGAGAGAGAGAAAGAGAAGTTGTGAGTGAGAGAGAGAGAAGCTGAGAGTGAGGGAGAGAGAGGAAGAGAAGCTGTGAGTGAGAGGGATAGAGAGAGAAAGAGAAGCTGAGTGAGAGAGAGAGAGAGAAAGAGAAGCTGTGCGTGTGTGAGAGAGAGAAGCTGTGAGTGAGTGAGAGAGAGAGAAAGTGAAGCTGTGAGTGAGAAAGAGAGAAAGAGAAGCTGTGAGTGAGTGAGAGAGGGAGAGAAAGAGAAGCTGTGAGTGAGAAAGCGAGGGAGAGAACCTGTGAGTGAGAGAGAGAGAAGCTGTGAGTAAGAGAGAGAGAGAGAGATAAGCTGTGAGTGAGAGAAGAGAGAGAAAGATAAGCTGTGAGTGAGAGAGAGAGAGAAAGAGAAGCTGTGAGTGAGAGAGAGAGAGAAAGAGAAGCTGTGAGTGAGAGAGAGAGAAGCTGAGAGTGAGGGAGAGAGAGAAAGAGAAGCAGTGAGTGAGAGGGATAGAGAGAGAAAGAGAAGCTGAGTGAGAGAGAGAGAGAGAAAGAGAAGCTGTGCGTGTGTGAGAGAGAGAAGCTGTGACTGAGTGAGAGAGAGAAAGTGAAGCTGTGAGTGAGAAAGAGAGAAAGAGAAGCTGTGAGTGAGTGAGAGAGAGAGAGAAATAGAAGCTGTGAGTGAGAAAGAGAGGGAGAGAAGCTGTGAGTGAGAGAGAGAGAAGCTATGAGTGAGAGAAGAGAGAGAAAGATAAGCTGTGAGTGAGAGGGTGAGAAAGAGAAGCTGTGAGTGTGAGAGAGAAATAGAAGCTGTGAGTGAGAGAGAGAAACTATGAGTGAGAGGGAGCGAGAGAAAGAGAAGCTGTGAGTGAGAGAGAGAGAGAGAGAAAGAGAAGCTGTGAGTGAGAGAATGTGAGTGAGAGAGAGAGAAATAGAAGCTGTGAGTGAGAGTGAGAGAGAGAGCGAAAGAGAAGCTGTGAGTGAGAGAGAGATAGAGAGAGAAAGAGAAGCTGTGAGTGAGAGAGAGAGAGAAAGAAGCTTTGAGTGAGAGAAAGAGAGAAAGAGAAGCTGTGAGTGAGTGAGAGAGAAAGAGCTGTGAGTGAGAGAGCGAGAGAAAGAGAAGCTGTGAGTGAGAGAGAGAGAGAAGCTGTGTGTGAGGGAGAGAGATTAAGAGAAGCTGTGAGTGAGAGGGATAGAGTGAGAAAGAGAAGCTAAGTGAGAGAGAGAGAGAAAGAGAAGCTGTGAGTGAGTGAGAGAGAAAGAGAAACTGTGAGTGAGAGAGAGAGAAGCTGTGAGTGAGAGAAGAGAGAGAGAAAGAGAAGGTGTGTGTGTGAGAGAGAGAGAAGCTGTGTGTGTGAGAGAGAAGCGGTGAGTGAGAGGGACAGAAAGAAAACCTGTGAGTGAGAGAGAAGGTGAGAAAGAAGCTTTGAGTGAGAGAGAGAGAAAGAGAAACAGAAGCTGTGAGTGAGGGAGAGAGAGAAAGAGAAGCTATGAGTGAGATAGAGAGAAAGAAAGAGAAGCTGTGAGTGAGAGAGAGAGAAAGAGAAGCTGTGAGTGATAGAAGAGAGAGAGAAAGAGATGCTGTGAGTGAGAGAGAGAGAGAAAGAGAAGCTGTGAGTGAGAGAGAGAGAGAAGCTGTTAGTGAAAGAAAGAATGAAAGAGATGCTGTGAGTGAGAGAGAGAGAGAGAGAAGCTGTGAGTGAGAGTGAGAGAGAGAAAGAAAGAAAGAAGTTGTGAGTGAGAGAGAAAGAGAAACAGAAGCTGTGAGTGAGGGAGAGAGAGAAAGAGAAGCTATGAGTGAGATAGAGAGAAAGAAAGAGAAGCTGTGAGTGAGAGAGAGAGAGAGAAAGAGAAGCTGTGAGTGATAGAAGAGAGAGAGAAAGAGATGCTGTGAGTGAGAGAGAGAGAGAAAGAGAAGCTGTGAGTGAGAGAGAGAGAGAAGCTGTTAGTGAAAGAAAGAATGAAAGAGATGCTGTGAGTGAGAGAGAGAGAGAGAGAGAAGCTGTGAGTGAGAGTGAGAGAGAGAAAGAAAGAAAGAAGTTGTGAGTGAGAGTGAGAGAGAAATAGAAGCTGTAAGAGAGAGAGGGAGAGAAGCTGTGAGTGAGAGAGAGAGAAAGAGAAGCTGTGAGTGAGAGTGAGAGAGAGAAAGAAAGAGAAGCTGTGAGAGAGAGAGAGAATGAGAAGCTGTGAGTGAGAGAGAGAGAAGCTGTGAATGAGAGAGAGAAAGAGAAGCTGTGGGTGAGAGAGAGAGAAAGAAGCTTTGAGTGAGAGAAAGAGAGAAAGAGAAGCTGTGAGTGAGAGAGAGAGAAAGAGCTGTGAGTTAGAGAGAGAGAGAAGCCGTGAGTGAGAGAGAGAGAAGCTGTGAGTGAGTGAGAGAGAGAAGCTGTGTGTGTGTGAGAGAGACAGAAAGAGAAACTGTGAGTGAGAGAAAGAGAGAAAGAGAAGCTGTGAGTGAGAGAGAGAGAGAAAGAGAAGCTGTGAGTGAGAGAGAGAGAAGCTGAGAGTGAGGGAGCGAGAGAAAAAGAAGCTGTGAGTGAGAGGGATAGAGAGAGAAAGAGAAGCTGAGTGAGAGAGAGAGAGAGAGAAAAGCTGTGCATGTGTGAGAGAGAGAAGCTGTGACTGAGTGAGAGAGAGAGAAAGTGAAGCTGTGAGTGAGAAAGAGAGAAAGAGAACCTGTGAGTGAGTGAGAGAGAGAGAGAGAGAAAGAGAAGCTGTGAGTGAGAAAGAGAGGGAGAGAAGCTGTGAGTGAGAGAGAGAGAAGCTGTGAGTAAGAGAGAAAGAGAGAGAGAAGCTGTGAGTGAGAGAAGAGAGAGAAAGATAAGCTGTGAGTGAGAGGGAGAGAAAGAGAAGCTGTGAGTGAGAGAGAGAAAGAGAAGCTGTGAGTGAGAGAGAGAGAATGTGAGTGAGAGAGAGAGAAATAGAAGCTATGAGTGAGAGTGAGAGAGAGAGCGAAAGAGAAGCTGTGAGTGAGAGAGAGATAGAGAGAGAAAGAGAAGCAGTGAGTGAGAGAGAGAGAGAAAGAAGCTTTGAGTGAGAGAAAGAGAGAAAGAGAAGCTGTGAGTGAGTGAGAGAGAAAGATCTGTGAGTGAGAGAGATAGAGAAAGAGAAGCTGTGAGTGAGAGAGAGAGAGAAGCTGTGTGTGAGGGAGAGAGAGAAAGAGAAGCTGTGAGTGAGAGGGATAGAGCGAGAAAGAGAAGCTGAGTGAGAGAGAGAGAGAAAGAGAAGCTGCGAGTGAGTGAGAGAGAGAGAGAGAGAAGCTGTGAGTGAGAGAGTGAGAGAGAAAGAGAAACTTTGTGAGAGAGAGAACGCGAAGCTGTGAGTGAGAGAGAGAGAAGCTGTGAGTGAGAGAAGAGAGAGAGAAAGAGATGGTGTGTGTGTGTGAGAGAGAGAAGCTGTGTGTGTGAGAGAAGCTGTGAGTGAGAGGGACAGAATGAAAACCTGTGAGTGAGAGAGAAGGTGAGAAAGAAGCTTTGAGTGAGAGAGAGAGAAAGAGAAACAGAAGCTGTGAGTGAGGGAGAGAGAGAAAGAGAAGCTATGAGTGAGAGAGAGAGAAAGAAAGAGAAGCTGTGAGTGAGAGAGAGAGAGAGAAAGAGAAGCTGTGAGTGAGAGAGAGAGAAGCTGTGAGTGAGTGAGAGAGAGAAGCTGTGTGTGTGTGAGAGAGAGAAACAGAAACTGTGAGTGAGAGAAAGAGAGAAAGAGAAGCTGTGAGTGAGAGAGAGAGAGAAAGAGAAGCTGTGAGTGAGAGAGAGAGAAGCTGAGAGTGAGGGAGAGAGAGGAAGAGAAGCTGTGAGTGAGAGGGATAGAGAGAGAAAGAGAAGCTGAGTGAGAGAGAGAGAGAGAAAGAGAAGCTGTGCATGTGTGTGAGAGAGAAGCTGTGACTGAGGGAGAGAGAGAGAAAGTGAAGATGTGAGTGAGAAAGAGAGAAAGAGAAGCTGTGAGTGAGTGAGAGAGAGAGAGAAAGAGAAGCTGTGAGTGAGAAAGCGAGGGAGAGAAGCTGTGAGTGAGAGAGAGAGAAGCTGTGAGTAAGAGAGAGAGAGAGAGATAAGCTGTGAGTGAGAGAAGAGAGAGAAAGATAAGCTGTGAGTGAGAGGGAGAGAAAGAGAAGCTGTGAGTGAGAGAGAGAAATAGAAGCTGTGAGTGAGAGAGAGAGAGAAACTATGAGTGAGATGGAGCGAGAGAAAGAGAAGCTGTGAGTGAGAGAGAGAGAGAAAGAGAAGCTGTGAGTGAGAGAGAGAAAGAGAAGCTGTGAGTGAGAGAGAGAGAATGTGAGTGAGAGAGAGAGAAATAGAAGCTGTGAGTGAGAGTGAGAGAGAGAGCGAAAGAGAAGCTGTGAGTGAGAGAGATAGAGAGAGAAAGAGAAGCTGTGAGTGAGAGAGAGAGAGAAAGAAGCTTTGAGTGAGAGAAAGAGAGAAAGAGAAGCTGTGAGTGACTGAGAGAGAAAGAGCTGTGAGTGAGAGAGAGAGAGAAAGAGAAGCTGTGAGTGAGAGAGAGAGAGAAGCTGTGTGTGAGGGAGAGAGAGAAAGAGAAGCTGTGAGTGAGAGAGAGAAAGAGAAGCTGTGAGTGAGAGAGAGAGAATGTGAGTGAGAGAGAGAGAAATAGAAGCTGTGAGTGAGAGTGAGAGAGAGAGCGAAAGAGAGGCTGTGAGTGAGAGAGAGATAGAGAGAGAAAGAGAAGCTGTGAGTGAGAGAGAGAGAGAAAGAAGCTTTGAGTGAGAGAAAGAGAGAAAGAGAAGCTGTGAATGAGAGAGAGAGAAGCTGAGAGTGAGAGAGAGAGAGAAAGAGAAACTGTGAGTGAGAGGGATAGAGAGAGAAAGAGAAGCTGAGTGAGAGAGAGAGAGAGAAAGAGAAGCTGTGCGTGTGTGAGAGAGAGAAGCTGTGACTGAGTGAGAGAGAGAGAAAGTGAAGCTGTGAGTGAGAAAGAGAGAAAGAGAAGCTGTGAGTGAGTGAGAGAGAGAGAGAGAAAGAGAAGCTGTGAGTGAGAAAGAGAGGGAGAGAAGCTGTGAGTGAGAGAGAGAGAAGCTGTGAGTAAGAGAGAGAGAGAGAGAAGCTATGAGTGAGAGAAGAGAGAGAAAGATAAGCTGTGAGTGAGAGGGAGAGAAAGAGAAGCTGTGAGTGAGAGAGAGAAATAGAAGCTGTGAGTGAGAGAGAGAGAGAAACTATGAGTGAGAGGGAGCGAGAGAAAGAGAAGCTGTGAGTGAGAGAGAGAGAGAGAAAGAGAAGCTGTTAGTGAGAGAGAGAAAGAGAAGCTGTGTGAGAGAGAGAATGTGAGTGAGAGAGAGAGAAATAGAAGCTGTGAGTGAGAGTGAGAGAGAGAGCGAAAGAGAAGCTGTGAGTGAGAGAGAGATAGAGAGAGAAAGAGAAGCTGTGAGTGAGAGAGAGAGAGAAAGAAGCTTTGAGTGAGAGAAAGAGAGAAAGAGAAGCTGTGAGTGAGTGAGAGAGAAAGAGCTGTGAGTGAGAGAGAGAGAGAAAGAGAAGCTGTGAGTGAGAGAGAGAGAGAAGCTGTGTGTGAGGGAGAGAGAGAAAGAGAAGCTGTGAGTGATTGGGATAGAGCGAGAAAGAGAAGCTAAGTGAGAGAGAGAGAGAGAAAGAGAAGCTGTGAGTGAGTGAGAGAGAGAGAGAAAGAGAAGCTGTGAGTGAGAGAGTGAGAGAGAAGCTGTGTGTGTGAGAGAGAAGCTGTGAGTGAGAGGGACAGAAAGAAAACCTGTGAGTGAGAGAGAAGGTGAGAAAGAAGCTTTGAGTGAGTGAGAGAGAAAGAGAAACAGAAGCTGTGAGTGAGAGAGAGAAAGAGAAGCTGTGAGTGATAGAAGAGAGAGAGAAAGAGATGCTGTGAGTGAGTGAGAGAGAGAAAGAGAAGCTGTGAGTGAGAGAGAGAGAGAAGCTGTTAGTGAAAGAAAGAATGAAAGAGATGCTGTGAGTGAGAGAGAGAGAGAGAGAAGCTGTGAGTGAGAGTGAGAGAGAGAAAGAAAGAAAGAGAAGTTGTGAGTGAGAGTGAGAGAGAAATAGAAGCTGTGAGAGAGAGAGAAAGAAGCTGTGAGTGAGAGAGAGAGAAAGAGAAGCTGTGAGTGAGAGAGAGAGAGAGAAAGAAAGAGAAGCTGTGAGAGAGAGAGAGAATGAGAAGCTGTGAGTGAGAGAGAGAGAAGCTGTGAATGAGAGAGAGATAGAGAAGCTGTGGGTGAGAGAGAGAGAAAGAAGCTTTGAGTGAGAGAAAGAGAGAAAGAGAAGCTGTGAGTGAGAGAGAGAGAAAGTGCTGTGAGTTAGAGAGAGAGAGAGAAGCCGTGAGTGAGAAAGAGAGAAGCTGTAAGTGAGTGAGAGAGAGAAGCTGTGTGTGTGTGTGAGAGAGAGAAAGAGAAACTGTGAGTGAGAGAAAGAGAGAAAGAGAAGCTGTGAGTGAGAGAGAGAGAGAAAGAGAAGCTGTGAGTGAGAGAGAGAGAAGCTGAGAGTGAGGGAGAGAGAGAAAGAGAAGCTGTGAGTGAGAGAGAGAGAATGTGAGTGAGAGAGAGAGAAATAGAAGCTGTGAGTGAGAGTGAGAGAGAGAGCGAAAGAGAAGCTGTGAGTGAGAGAGAGATAGAGAGAGAAAGAGAAGCTGTGAGTGAGAGAGAGAGAGAAAGAAGCTTTGAGTGAGAGAAAGAGAGAAAGAGAAGCTGTGAGTGAGTGAGAGAGAAAGAGCTGTGAGTGAGAGAGAGAGAGAAAGAGAAGCTGTGAGTGAGAGAGAGAGAGAAGCTGTGTGTGAGGGAGAGAGAGAAAGAGAAGCTGTGAGTGAGAGAGAGAAAGAGAAGCTGTGAGTGAGAGAGAGAGAATGTGAGTGAGAGAGAGAGAAATAGAAGCTGTGAGTGAGAGTGAGAGAGAGAGCGAAAGAGAGGCTGTGAGTGAGAGACAGATAGAGAGAGAAAGAGAAGCTGTGAGTGAGAGAGAGAGAGAAAGAAGCTTTGAGTGAGAGAAAGAGAGAAAGAGAAGCTGTGAGTGAGAGAGAGAGAAGCTGAGAGTGAGGGAGAGAGATAAAGAGAAGCTGTGAGTGAGAGGGATAGAGAGAGAAAGACAAGCTGAGTGAGAGAGAGAGAGAGAAAGAGAAGCTGTGCGTGTGTGAGAGAGAGAAGCTGTGACTGAGTGAGAGAGAGAGAAAGTGAAGCTGTGAGTGAGAAAGAGAGAAAGAGAAGCTGTGAGTGAGTGAGAGAGAGAGAGAAAGAGAAGCTGTGAGTGAGAAAGAGAGGGAGAGAAGCTGTGAGTGAGAGAGAGAGAAGCTGTGAGTAAGAGAGAGAGAGAGAGAAGCTATGAGTGAGAGAAGAGAGAGAAAGATAAGCTGTGAGTGAGAGGGAGAGAAAGAGAAGCTGTGAGTGAGAGAGAGAAATAGAAGCTGTGAGAGAGAGAGAGAGAAGCTGTGAGTGAGAGAGAGAGAAAGAGAAGCTGTGAGTGAGAGTGAGAGAGAGAAAGAAAGAAAGAGAAGCTGTGAGAGAGAGAGAGAATGAGAAGCTGTGAGTGAGAGAGAGAGAAGCTGTGAATGAGAGAGAGAAAGAGAAGCTGTGGGTGAGAGAGAGAGAAAGAAGCTTTGAGTGAGAGAAAGAGAGAAAGAGAAGCTGTGAGTGAGAGAGAGAGAAAGTGCTGTGAGTTAGAGAGAGAGAGAGAAGCCGTGAGTGAGAAAGAGAGAAGCTGTGAGTGAGTGAGAGAGAGAAGCTGTGTGTGTGTGAGAGAGAGAAAGAGAAACTGTGAGTGAGAGAAAGAGAGAAAGAGAAGCTGTGAGTGAGAGAGAGAGAAAGAGAAGCTGTGAGTGAGAGAGAGAGAAGCTGAGAGTGAGGGAGAGAGAGAAAGAGAAGCTGTGAGTGAGAGAGAGAATGTGAGTGAGAGAGAGAGAAATAGAAGCTGTGAGTGAGAGTGAGAGAGAGAGCAAAAGAGAAGCTGTGAGTGAGAGAGAGATAGAGAGAGAAAGAGAAGCTGTGAGTGAGAGAGAGAGAAAGAAGCTTTGAGTGAGAGAAAGAGAGAAAGAGAAGCTGTGAGTGAGTGAGAGAGAAAGAGCTGTGAGTGAGAGAGAGAGAGAAAGAGAAGCTGTGAGTGAGAGAGAGAGAGAAGCTGTGTGTGAGGGAGAGAGAGAAAGAGAAGCTGTGAGTGAGAGAGAGAAAGAGAAGCTGTGAGTGAGAGAGAGAGAATGTGAGTGAGAGAGAGAGAAATAGAAGCTGTGAGTGAGAGTGAGAGAGAGAGCGAAAGAGAGGCTGTGAGAGAGAGATAGAGAGAGAAAGAGAAGCTGTGAGTGAGAGAGAGAGAGAAAGAAGCTTTGAGTGAGAGAAAGAGAGAAAGAGAAGCTGTGAATGAGAGAGAGAGAAGCTGAGAGTCAGGGAGAGAGAGAAAGAGAAGCTGTGAGTGAGAGGGATAGAGAGAGAAAGAGAAGCTGAGTGAGAGAGAGAGAGAGAAAGAGAAGCTGTGCGTGTGTGAGAGAGAGAAGCTGTGACTGAGTGAGAGAGAGAGAAAGTGAAGCTGTGAGTGAGAAAGAGAGAAAGAGAAGCTGTGAGTGAGTGAGAGAGAGAGAAAGAGAAGCTGTGAGTGAGAAAGAGAGGGAGAGAAGCCTTGAGTGAGAGAGAGAGAAGCTGTGAGTAAGAGAGAGAGAGAGAGAAGCTATGAGTGAGAGGGAGCGAGAGAAAAAGAAGCTGTGAGTGAGAGAGAGAGAGAGAGAAAGAGAAGCTGTGAGTGAGAGAGAGAAAGAGAAGCTGTGTGAGAGAGAGAGTGTGAGTGAGAGAGAGAGAAATAGAAGCTGTGAGTGAGAGTGAGAGAGAGAGCGAAAGAGAAGCTGTGAGTGAGAGAGAGATAGAGAGAGAAAGAGAAGCTGTGAGTGAGAGAGAGAGAGAAAGAAGCTTTGAGTGAGAGAAAGAGAGAAAGAGAAGCTGTGAGTGAGTGAGAGAGAAAGAGCTGTGAGTGAGAGAGAGAGAGAAAGAGAAGCTGTGAGTGAGAGAGAGAGAGAAGCTGTGTGTGAGGGAGAGAGAGAAAGAGAAGCTGTGAGTGATTGGGATAGAGCGAGAAAGAGAAGCTAAGTGAGAGAGAGAGAGAAAGAGAAGCTGTGAGTGAGAGAGTGAGAGAGAAGCTGTGTGTGTGAGAAAGAAGCTGTGAGTGAGAGGGACAGAAAGAAAACCTGTGAGTGAGAGAGAAGGTGAGAAAGAAGCTTTGAGTGAGTGAGAGAGAAAGAGAAACAGAAGCTGTGAGTGAGGGAGAGAGAGAAAGAGAAGCTATGAGTGAGAGAGAGAGAAAGAAAGAGAAGCTGTGAGTGAGAGAGAGAGAGAAAGAGAAGCTGTGAGTGATAGAAGAGAGAGAGAAAGAGATGCTGTGAGTGAGTGAGAGAGAGAAAGAGAAGCTGTGAGTGAGAGAGAGAGAGAAGCTGTTAGTGAAAGAAAGAATGAAAGAGATGCTGTGAGTGAGAGAGAGAGAGAGAGAAGCTGTGAGTGAGAGTGAGAGAGAGAAAGAAAGAAAGAGAAGTTGTGAGTGAGAGTGAGAGAGAAATAGAAGCTGTGAGAGAGAGAGAAAGAAGCTGTGAGTGAGAGAGAGAGAAAGAGAAGCTGTGAGTGAGAGTGAGAGAGAGAAAGAAAGAGAAGCTGTGAGAGAGAGAGAGAATGAGAAGCTGTGAGTGAGAGAGAGAGAAGCTGTGAATGAGAGAGAGATAGAGAAGCTGTGGGTGAGAGAGAGAGAAAGAAGCTTTGAGTGAGAGAAAGAGAGAAAGAGAAGCTGTGAGTGAGAGAGAGAGAAAGTGCTGTGAGTTAGAGAGAGAGAGAGAAGCCGTGAGTGAGAAAGAGAGAAGCTGTGAGTGAGTGAGAGAGAGAAGCTGTGTGTGTGTGAGAGAGAGAGAAAGAGAAACTGTGAGTGAGAGAAAGAGAGAAAGAGAAGCTGTGAGTGAGAGAGAGAGAGAAAGAGAAGCTGTGAGTGAGAGAGAGAGAAGCTGAGAGTGAGGGAGAGAGAGAAAGAGAAGCTGTGAGTGAGAGAGAGAGAATGTGAGTGAGAGAGAGAGAAATAGAAGCTGTGAGTGAGAGTGAGAGAGAGAGCGAAAGAGAAGCTGTGAGTGAGAGAGAGATAGAGAGAGAAAGAGAAGCTGTGAGTGAGAGAGAGAGAGAAAGAAGCTTTGAGTGAGAGAAAGAGAGAAAGAGAAGCTGTGAGTGAGTGAGAGAGAAAGAGCTGTGAGTGAGAGAGAGAGAGAAAGAGAAGCTGTGAGTGAGAGAGAGAGAGAAGCTGTGTGTGAGGGAGAGAGAGAAAGAGAAGCTGTGAGTGAGAGAAAAGAGAAGCTGTGAGTGAGAGAGAGAGAATGTGAGTGAGAGAGAGAGAAATAGAAGCTGTGAGTGAGAGTGAGAGAGAGAGCGAAAGAGAACCTGTGAGTGAGAGATAGATAGAGAGAGAAAGAGAAGCTGTGAGTGAGAGAGAGAGAGAAAGAAGCTTTGAGTGAGAGAAAGAGAGAAAGAGAAGCTGTGAGTGAGAGAGAGAGAAGCTGAGAGTGAGGGAGAGAGATAAAGAGAAGCTGTGAGTGAGAGGGATAGAGAGAGAAAGACAAGCTGAGTGAGAGAGAGAGAGAGAAAGAGAAGCTGTGCGTGTGTGAGAGAGAGAAGCTGTGACTGAGTGAGAGAGAGAGAAAGTGAAGCTGTGAGTGAGAAAGAGAGAAAGAGAAGCTGTGAGTGAGTGAGAGAGAGAGAGAAAGAGAAGCTGTGAGTGAGAAAGAGAGGGAGAGAAGCTGTGAGTGAGAGAGAGAGAAGCTGTGAGTAAGAGAGAGAGAAAGAAGCTATGAGTGAGAGAAGAGAGAGAAAGATAAGCAGTGAGTGAGAGGGAGAGAAAGAGAAGCTGTGAGTGAGAGAGAGAAATAGAAGCTGTGAGAGAGAGAGAGAAGCTGTGAGTGAGAGAGAGAGAAAGAGAAGCTGTGAGTGAGAGTGAGAGAGAGAAACAAAGAAAGAGAAGCTGTGAGAGAGAGAGAGAATGAGAAGCTGTGAGTGAGAGAGAGAGAAGCTGTGAATGAGAGAGAGAAAGAGAAGCTGTGGGTGAGAGAGAGAGAAGCTTTGAGTGAGAGAAAGAGAGAAAGAGAAGCTGTGAGTGTGAGAGAGAGAAAGTGCTGTGAGTTAGAGAGAGAGAGAGAAGCCGTGAGTGAGAAAGAGAGAAGCTGTGAGTGAGTGAGAGAGAGAAGCTGTGTGTGTGTGTGAGAGAGAGAAAGAGAAACTGTGAGTGAGAGAAAGAGAGAAAGAGAAGCTGTGAGTGAGAGAGAGAGAGAAAGAGAAGCTGTGAGTGAGAGAGAGAGAAGCTGAGAGTGAGGGAGAGAGAGAAAGAGAAGCTGTGAGTGAGAGAGAGAGAATGTGAGTGAGAGAGAGAGAAATAGAAGCTGTGAGTGAGAGTGAGAGAGAGAGCGAAAGAGAAGCTGTGAGTGAGAGAGAGATAGAGAGAGAAAGAGAAGCTGTGAGTGAGAGAGAGAGAGAAAGAAGCTTTGAGTGAGAGAAAGAGAGAAAGAGAAGCTGTGAGTGAGTGAGAGAGAAAGAGCTGTGAGTGAGAGAGAGAGAGAAAGAGAAGCTGTGAGTGAGAGAGAGAGAGAAGCTGTGTGTGAGGGAGAGAGAGAAAGAGAAGCTGTGAGTGAGAGAGAGAAAGAGAAGCTGTGAGTGAGAGAGAGAGAATGTGAGTGAGAGAGAGAGAAATAGAAGCTGTGAGTGAGAGTGAGAAGAGAGAGCGAAAGAGAGGCTGTGAGTGAGAGAGAGATAGAGAGAGAAAGAGAAGCTGTAAGTGAGAGAGAGAGAGAAAGAAGCTTTGAGTGAGAGAAAGAGAGAAAGAGAAGCTGTGAGTGAGAGAGAGAGAAGCTGAGAGTGAGGGAGAGAGAGAAAGAGAAGCTGTGAGTGAGAGGGATAGAGAGAGAAAGAGAAGCTGAGTGAGAGAGAGAGAGAGAAAGAGAAGCTGTGCGTGTGTGTGAGAGAGAAGCTGTGACTGAGTGAGAGAGAGAGAAAGTGAAGGTGTGAGTGAGAAAGAGAGAAAGAGAAGCTGTGAGTGAGTGAGAGAGAGAGAGAGAAAGAGAAGCTGTGAGTGAGAAAGAGAGGGAGAGAAGCTGTGAGTGAGAGAGAGAGAAGCTGTGAGTAAGAGAGAGAGAGAGAGAGAAGCTATGAGTGAGAGAAGAGAGAGAAAGATAAGCTGTGAGTGAGAGGGAGAGAAAGAGAAGCTGTGAGTGAGAGAGAGAAATAGAAGCTGTGAGAGAGAGAGAGAGAAGCTGTGAGTGAGAGAGAGAGAACGAGAAGCTGTGAGTGAGAGTGAGAGAGAGAAAGAAAGAGAAGCTGTGAGAGAGAGAGAGAATGAGAAGCTGTGAGTGAGAGAGAGAGAAGCTGTGAATGAGAGAGAAAAAGAGAAGCTGTGGGTGAGAGAGAGAGAAAGAAGCTTTGAGTGAGAGAAAGAGAGAAAGAGAAGCTGTGAGTGAGAGAGAGAGAAAGTGCTGTGAGTTAGAGAGAGAGAGAGAAGCCGTGAGTGAGAAAGAGAGAAGCTGTGAGTGAGTGAGAGAGAGAAGCTGTGTGTGTGTGTGAGAGAGAGAGAAAGAGAAACTGTGAGTGAGAGAAAGAGAGAAAGAGAAGCTGTGAGTGAGAGAGAGAGAGAGAAAGAGAAGCTGTGAGTGAGAGAGAGAGAAGCTGAGAGTGAGGGAGAGAGAGAAAGAGAAGCTGTGAGTGAGAGAGAGAGAATGTGAGTGAGAGAGAGAGAAATAGAAGCTGTGAGTGAGAGTGAGAGAGAGAGCGAAAGAGAAGCTGTGAGTGAGAGAGAGATAGAGAGAGAAAGAGAAGCTGTGAGTGAGAGAGAGAGAGAAAGAAGCTTTGAGTGAGAGAAAGAGAGAAAGAGAAGCTGTGAGTGAGTGAGAGAGAAAGAGCTGTGAGTGAGAGAGAGAGAGAAAGAGAAGCTGTGAGTGAGAGAGAGAGAGAAGCTGTGTGTGAGGGAGAGAGAGAAAGAGAAGCTGTGAGTGAGAGAGAGAAAGAGAAGCTGTGAGTGAGAGAGAGAGAATGTGAGTGAGAGAGAGAGAAATAGAAGCTTGAGTGAGAGTGAGAGAGAGAGCGAAAGAGAGGCTGTGAGTGAGAGAGAGATAGAGAGAGAAAGAGAAGCTGTGAGTGAGAGAGTGAGAGAGAAAGAAGCTTTGAGTGAGAGAAAGAGAGAAAGAGAAGCTGTGAGTGAGAGAGAGAGAAGCTGAGAGTGAGGGAGAGAGAGAAAGAGAAGCTGTGAGTGAGAGGGATAGAGAGAGAAAGAGAAGCTGAGTGAGAGAGAGAGAGAGAAAGAGAAGCTGTGCGTGTGTGAGAGAGAGAAGCTGTGACTGAGTGAGAGAGAGAGAAAGTGAAGCTGTGAGTGAGAAAGAGAGAAAGAGAAGCTGTGAGTGAGTGAGAGAGAGAGAGAAAGAGAAGCTGTGAGTGAGAAAGAGAGGGAGAGAAACTGTGAGTGAGAGAGAGAAGCTGTGAGTAAGAGAGAGAGAGAGAAAGCTATGAGTGAGAGAAGAGAGAGAAAGATAAGCTGTGAGTGAGAGGGAGAGAAAGAGAAGCTGTGAGTGTGAGAGAGAAATAGAAGTTGTGAGTGAGAGAGAGAGAGAAACTATGAGTGAGAGGGAGCGAGAGAAAGAGAAGCTGTGAGTGAGAGAGAGAGAGAGAAAGAGAAGCTGTGAGTGAGAGAGAGAAAGAGAAGCTGTGAGTGAGAGAGAGAGAATGTGAGTGAGAGAGAGAGAAATAGAAGCTGTGAGTGAGAGTGAGAGAGAGAGCGAAAGAGAAGCTGTGAGTGAGAGAGAGATAGAGAGAGAAAGAGAAGCTGTGAGTGAGAGAGAGAGAGAAAGAAGCTTTGAGTGAGAGAAAGAGAGAAAGAGAAGCTGTGAGTGAGTGAGAGAGAAAGAGCTGTGAGTGAGAGAGAGAGAGAAAGAGAAGCTGTGAGTGAGAGAGAGAGAGAAGCTGTGTGTGAGGGAGAGAGATTAAGAGAAGCTCTGAGTGAGAGGGATAGAGCGAGAAAGAGAAGCTGTGAGAGAGAGAGTGAGAGAGAAAGAGAAACTGTGTGAGAGAGAGAAAGCGAAGCTGTGAGTGAGAGAGAGAGAAGCTGTGAGTGAGAGAAGAGAGAGAGAAAGAGAAGGGGTGTGTGTGAGAGAGAGAGAAGCTGTGTGTGTGAGAGAGAAGCTGTGAGTGAGAGGGACAGAAAGAAAACCTGTGAGTGAGAGAGAAGGTGAGAAAGAAGCTTTGAGTGAGAGAGAGAGAAAGAGAAACAGAAGCTGTGAGTGAGGGAGAGAGAGAAAGAGAAGCTATGAGTGAGAGAGAGAGAAAGAAAGAGAAGCTGTGACTGAGAGAGAGAGAGAGAAAGAGAAGCTGTGAGTGATAGAAGAGAGAGAGAAAGAGATGCTGTGAGTGAGAGAGAGAGAGAAAGAGAAGCTGTGAGTGTGAGAGAGAGAAGCTGTTAGTGAAAGAAAGAATGAAAGAGATGCTGTGAGTGAGAGAGAGAGAGAGAAGCTGTGAGTGAGAGTGAGAGAGAGAAAGAAAGAAAGAGAAGTTGTGAGTGAGAGTGAGAGAGAAATAGAAGCTGTGTGTGAGAGAGAGAGAAGCTGTGAGTGAGAGAGAGAGAAAGAGAAGCTGTGAGTGAGAGTGAGAGAGAGAAAGAAAGAGAAGCTGTGAGAGAGAGAGAGAATGAGAAGCTGTGAGTGAGAGAGAGAGAAGCTGTTTATGAGAGAGAGAAAGAGAAGCTGTGGGTGAGAGAGAGAGAAAGAAGCTTTGAGTGAGAGAAAGAGAGAAAGAGAAGCTGTGAGTGAGAGAGAGAGAAAGAGCTGTGAGTTAGAGAGAGAGAGAGAAGCTGTGAGTGAGTGAGAGAGAGAAGCTGTGTGTGTGTGAGAGAGACAGAAAGAGAAACTGTGAGTGAGAGAAAGAGAGAAAGAGAAGCTGTGAGTGAGAGAGAGAGAGAAAGAGAAGCTGTGAGTGAGAGAGAGAGAAGCTGAGAGTGAGGGAGAGAGAGAAAGAGAAGCAGTGAGTGAGAGGGATAGAGAGAGAAAGAGAAGCTGAGTGAGAGAGAGAGAGAAAGAGAAGCTGTGCGTGTGTGAGAGAGAGAAGCTGTGACTGAGTGAGAGAGAGAGAAAGTGAAGCTGTGAGTGAGAAAGAGAGAAAGAGAAGCTGTGAGTGAGAAAGAGAGGGAGAGAAGCTGTGAGTGAGAGAGAGAGAAGCTGTGAGTAAGAGAGAGAGAGAGAGAAGCTGTGAGTGAGAGAAGAGAGAGAAAGGGAAGCTGTGAGTGAGAGAGCAATAGAAGCTGTGAGTGTGAGAGAGAGAAGCTATGAGTGAGAGGGACAGAGAGAAATAGAAGCTGTGAGTGAGAGAGAGAGAGAGAAAGAGAAGCTGTGAGTGAGAGAGAGAAAGAGAAGCTGTGAGTGAGAGAGAGAGAATGTGAGTGAGAGAGAGAGAAATAGAAGCTATGAGTGAGAGTGAGAGAAAGAGCGAAAGAGAAGCTGTGAGTGAGAGAGAGATAGAGAGAGAAAGAGAAGCTGTGAGTGAGAGAGAGAAAGAAGCTTTGAGTGAGAGAAAGAGAGAAAGAGAAGCTGTGAGTGAGTGAGAGAGAAAGAGATGTGAGTGAGAGAGATAGAAAGAGAAGCTGTGAGTGAGAGAGAGAGAGAAGCTGTGTGTGAGGGAGAGAGAGAAAGAGAAGCTGTGAGTGAGAGGGATAGAGCGAGAAAGAGAAGCTGAGTGAGAGAGAGAGAGAAAGAGAAGCTGCGAGTGAGTGAGAGAGAGAGAGAGAGAAGCTGTGAGTGAGAGAGTGAGAGAGAAAGAGAAACTTTGTGAGAGAGAGAAAGCGAAGCTGTGAGTGAGAGAGAGAGAAGCTGTGAGTGAGAGAAGAGAGAGAGAAAGAGAAGGTGTGTGTGTGTGAGAGAGAGAAGCTGTGTGTGTGAGAGAGAAGATGTGAGTGAGAGGGACAGAAAGAAAACCTGTGAGTGAGAGAGAAGGTGAGAAAGAAGCTTTGAGTGAGAGAGAGAGAAAGAGAAACAGAAGCTGTGAGTGAGGGAGAGAGAGAAAGAGAAGCTATGAGTGAGAGAGAGAGAAAGAAAGAGAAGCTGTGAGTGAGAGAGAGAGAGAAAGAGAAGCTGTGAGTGAGAGAGAGAGAGGGAAGAGAAGCTGTGAGTGAGAGAGAGAGAAAGAGAAGCTGAGTGACAGATAGAGATAATGAGAAGATGTGAGAGAGAGAGAGAAAGAGAAGCTGTGTGTATGTGAGAGAGAAAAAGTTAAGCTGTGAGTGAGAGAGAGGGAGAAAGACAAGCTGTGAGTGAGAGAAGAGAGAGAGAGAGAAGTTGTGAGTGAGTGAGAGAGAGAAGCTGTGTGTGTGTGAGAGAGAAGCTGTGACTGAGAGAGACAGAAAGAGAAGCTGTGAGTGGAGTGAGAGAGAAAGAGAAGCTGTAAGTGAGAGAGAGAGAGTGAGAAAGAGAGAAGCTGTGAGTGAGTGAGAGAGAGAGAAGATGTGAGTTAGAGATAGAGAGAAAGGAGCTGTGTGTGTGAGAGAGAGAAAGAGAAGGTGTGAGTGAGAGAGAGGGAGAAAGAGAAGCTGTGAGTGAGAGAGAGAGAGAAAGAAGCTTTGAGTGAGAGAAAGAGAGAAAGAGAAGCTGTGAGTGAGAGAGAGAGAAGCTGAGAGTGAGGGAGAGAGAGAAATAGAAGCTGTGAGTGAGAGGGATAGAGAGAGAAAGAGAAGCTGAGTAAGAGAGAGAGAGAGAAAGAGAAGCTGTGAGTGAGAGGGATAGAGCGAGAAAGAGAAGCTGAGTGAGAGAGAGAGAGAAAGAGAAGCTGCGAGTGAGTGAGAGAGAGAGAGAGAGAGAAGCTGTGAGTGAGAGAGTCAGAGAGAAAGAGAAACTTTGTGAGAGAGAGAAAGCGAAGCTGTGAGTGAGAGAGAGAGAAGCTGTGAGTGAGAGAAGAGAGAGAGAAAGAGACGGTGTGTGTGTGAGAGAGAGAGAAGCTGTGTGTGTGAGAGAAGCTGTGAGTGAGAGGGACAGAAAGAAAACCTGTGAGTGAGAGAGAAGGTGAGAAAGAAGCTTTGAGTGAGAGAGAGAGAAAGAGAAACAGAAGCTGTGAGTGAGGGAGAGAGAGAAAGAGAAGCTATGAGTGAGAGAGAGAGAAAGAAAGAGAAGCTGTGAGTGAGAGAGAGAGAGAAAGAGAAGCTGTGAGTGAGAGAGAGAGAATCTGTGAGTGAGTGAGAGAGAGAAGCTGTGTGTGTGTGTGAGAGAGAAACAGAAACTGTGAGTGAGAGAAAGAGAGAAAGAGAAGCTGTGAGTGAGAGAGAGAGAGAGAAAGAGAAGCTGTGAGTGAGAGAGAGAGAAGCTGAGAGTGAGGGAGAGAGAGGAAGAGAAGCTGTGATTGAGAGGGATAGAGAGAGAAAGAGAAGCTGTGAGTGAGAGAGAGAAAGAGAAGCTGTGAGTAATGGAGAGAGAGAGAAAGAGAAGCTGTGAGTGAGAGAGAGAAAGAGAAGCTGTGAGTGAGAGAGAGAGAATGTGAGTGAGAGAGAGCAATAGAAGCTGTGAGTGAGAGTGAGAGAGAGAGCGAAAGAGAAGCTGTGAGTGAGAGAGAGATAGAGAGAGAAAGAGAAACTGTGAGTGAGAGAGAGAGAGAAAGAAGCTTTGAGTGAGAGAAAGAGAGAAAGAGAAGCTGTGAGTGAGTGAGAGAGAAAGAGCTGTGAGTGAGAGAGTGAGAGAAAGAGAAGCTGTGAGTGAGAGAGAGAGAGAAGCTGTGTGTGAGGGAGAGAGAGAAAGAGAAGCTGTGAGTGAGAGGGATAGAGCGAGAAAGAGAAGCTAAGTGAGAGAGAGAGAAAGAGAAGCTGTGAGTGAGAGAGAGAGAGAGAAAGAGAAGCTGTGAGTGAGAGAGAGAGAGAAGCTGTGTGTGAGGGAGAGAGAGAAAGAGATGCTGTGAGTGAGAGAGAGAGAGAAGCTGTGAGTGAGAGAGAGAGAGAAAGAGAAGCTGTGAGTGAGAGAGAGAGAGAAGCTGTGTGTGAGAGAGAGAGAAAGAGAAGCTGTGAGTGAGAGTGAGAGAGAGAAAGAAAGAGAAGCTGTGAGTGAGAGTGAGAGAGAGAAAGAAAGAAAGAGAAGTTGTGAGTGAGAGTGAGAGAGAAATAGAAGCTGTGAGTGAGAGAGAGAGAAAGAGAAGCTGTGAGTGAGAGTGAGAGAGAGAAAGAAAGAGAAGCTGTGAGAGAGAGAGAGAATGAGAAGCTGTGAGTGAGAGAGAGAGAAGCTGTGAATGAGAGAGAGAAAGAGAAGCTGTGGGTGAGAGAGAGAGAAAGAAGATTTGAGTGAGAGAAATAGAGAAAGAGAAGCTGTGAGTGAGAGAGAGAGAAAGAGCTGTGAGTTAGAGAGAGAGAGAAGCCATGAGTGAGAGAGAGAGAAGCTGTGAGTGAGTGAGAGAGAGAAGCTGTGTGTGTGTGTGTGAGAGAGAAAGAGAAACTGTGAGTGAGAGAAAGAGAGAAAGGAGAAGCGAGAAGCTGTGAGTGAGAGAGAAAGAGAAGCTGTGAGTGAGAGAGAGAGAAGCTGAGAGTGAGGGAGAGAGAGAAAGAGAAGCTGTGAGTGAGAGAGAGAGAGAAGCTGTGTGTGTGTGTGAGAGAGAGAAAGAGAAACTGTGAGTGAGAGAAAGAGAGAAAGGAGAAGCGAGAAGCTGTGAGTGAGAGATAAAGAGAAGCTGTGAGTGAGAGAGAGAGAAGCTGAGAGTGAGGGAGGGAGAGAAAGAGAAGCTGTGAGTGAGAGAGAGAGAATGTGAGTGAGAGAGAGAGAAATAGAAGCTGTGAGTGAGAGTGAGAGAGAGAGTGAAAGAGAAGCTGTGAGTGAGAGAGAGATAGAGAGAGAAAGAGAAGCTGTGAGTGAGAGAGAGAGAGAAAGAAGCTTTGAGTGAGAGAAAGAGAGAAAGAGAAGCTGTGAGTGAGTGAGAGAGAAAGAGCTGTGAGTGAGAGAGAGAGAGAAAGAGAAGCTGTGAGTGAGAGAGAGAGAGAAGCTGTGTGTGAGGGAGAGAGAGAAAGAGAAGCTGTGAGTGAGAGAGAGAAAGAGAAGCTGTGAGTGAGAGAGAGAGAATGTGAGTGAGAGAGAGAGAAATAGAAGTTGTGAGTGAGAGTGAGAGAGAGAGCGAAAGAGAGGCTGTGAGTGAGAGAGAGATAGAGAGAGAAAGAGAAGCTGTGAGTGAGAGAGAGAGAGAAAGAAGCTTTGAGTGAGAGAAAGAGAGAAAGAGAAGCTGTGAGTGAGTGAGAGAGAAAGAGCTGTGAGTGAGAGAGTGAGAGAAAGAGAAGCTGTGAGTGAGAGAGAGAGAGAAGCTGTGTGTGAGGGAGAGAGAGAAAGAGAAGCTGTGAGTGAGAGGGATAGAGCGAGAAAGAGAAGCTAAGTGAGAGAGAGAGAAAGAGAAGCTGTGAGTGAGAGAGAGAGAGAGAAAGAGAAGCTGTGAGTGAGAGAGAGAGAGAAGCTGTGTGTGAGGGAGAGAGAGAAAGAGATGCTGTGAGTGAGAGAGAGAGAGAAGCTGTGAGTGAGAGAGAGAGAGAAAGAGAAGCTGTGAGTGAGAGAGAGAGAAGCTGTGAGTGAGTGAGAGAGAGAAGCTGTGTGTGTGTGTGTGAGAGAGAAAGAGAAACTGTGAGTGAGAGAAAGAGAGAAAGGAGAAGCGAGAAGCTGTGAGTGAGAGAGAAAGAGAAGCTGTGAGTGAGAGAGAGAGAAGCTGAGAGTGAGGGAGAGAGAGAAAGAGAAGCTGTGAGTGAGAGAGAGAGAGAAGCTGTGTGTGTGTGTGAGAGAGAGAAAGAGAAACTGTGAGTGAGAGAAAGAGAGAAAGGAGAAGCGAGAAGCTGTGAGTGAGAGATAAAGAGAAGCTGTGAGTGAGAGAGAGAGAAGCTGAGAGTGAGGGAGGGAGAGAAAGAGAAGCTGTGAGTGAGAGAGAGAGAATGTGAGTGAGAGAGAGAGAAATAGAAGCTGTGAGTGAGAGTGAGAGAGAGAGTGAAAGAGAAGCTGTGAGTGAGAGAGAGATAGAGAGAGAAAGAGAAGCTGTGAGTGAGAGAGAGAGAGAAAGAAGCTTTGAGTGAGAGAAAGAGAGAAAGAGAAGCTGTGAGTGAGTGAGAGAGAAAGAGCTGTGAGTGAGAGAGAGAGAGAAAGAGAAGCTGTGAGTGAGAGAGAGAGAGAAGCTGTGTGTGAGGGAGAGAGAGAAAGAGAAGCTGTGAGTGAGAGAGAGAAAGAGAAGCTGTGAGTGAGAGAGAGAGAATGTGAGTGAGAGAGAGAGAAATAGAAGTTGTGAGTGAGAGTGAGAGAGAGAGCGAAAGAGAGGCTGTGAGTGAGAGAGAGATAGAGAGAGAAAGAGAAGCTGTGAGTGAGAGAGAGAGAGAAAGAAGCTTTGAGTGAGAGAAAGAGAGAAAGAGAAGCTGTGAGTGAGAGAGAGAGAAGCTGAGAGTGAGGGAGAGAGAGAAAGAGAGCTGTGAGTGAGAGGGATAGAGAGAGAAAGAGAAGCTGACTAAGAGAGAGAGAGAGAAAGAGAAGCTGTGCGTGTGTGTGAGAGAGAAGCTGTGACTGAGTGAGAGAGAGAGAAAGTGAAGCTGTGAGTGAGAAAGAGAGAAAGAGAAGCTGTGAGTGAGTGAGAGAGAGAGAGAGAAATAGAAGCTGTGAGTGAGAAAGAGAGGGAGAGAAGCTGTGAGTGAGAGAGAGAGAAGCTATGAGTGAGAGAAGAGAGAGAAAGATAAGCTGTGAGTGAGAGAAAGAGAGAAAGAGAAGCTGTGAGTGAGAGAGAGAAATAGAAGCTGTGAGTGAGAGAGAGAGAGAAACTATGAGTGAGAGGGAGCGAGAGAAAGAGAAGCTGTGAGTGAGAGAGAGAGAGAGAAAGAGAAGCTGTGAGTGAGAGAGAGAGAATGTGAGTGAGAGAGAGAGAAATAGAAGCTGTGAGTGAGAGTGAGAGAGAGAGCGAAAGAGAAGCTGTGAGTGAGAGAGAGAGAGAGAGAGAAAGAGAAGCTGTGAGTGAGAGAGAGAGAGAAAGAAGCTTTGAGTGAGAGAAAGAGAGAAAGAGAAGCTGTGAGTGAGTGAGAGAGAAAGAGCTGTGAGTGAGAGAGAGAGAGAAAGAGAAGCTGTGAGTGAGAGAGAGAGAGAAGCTGTGTGTGAGGGAGAGAGATTAAGAGAAGCTGTGAGTGAGAGGGATAGAGCGAGAAAGAGAAGCTAAGTGAGAGAGAGAGAGAAAGAGAAGCTGTGAGTGAGTGAGTGAGAGAGAGAAAGAGAAGCTGTGAGTGAGAGAGTGAGAGAGAAAGAGAAACTGTGAGAGAGAGAGAGAAAGCGAAGCTGTGAGTGAGAGAGAGAGAAGCTGTGAGTGAGAGAGGAGAGAGAGAAAGAGAAGGTGTGTGTGTGTGAGAGAGAGAAGCTGTGTGTGTGAGAGAGAAGCTGTGAGTGAGAGGGACAGAAAGAAAACCTGTGAGTGAGAGAGAAGGTGAGAAAGAAGCTTTGAGTGAGAGAGAGAGAAAGAGAAACAGAAGCTGTGAGTGAGGGAGAGAGAGAAAGAGAAGCTATGAGTGAGAGAGAGAGAAAGAAAGAGAAGCTGTGAGTGAGAGAGAGAGAGAGAAAGAGAAGCTGTGAGTGATAGAAGAGTGAGAGAAAGAGATGCTGTGAGTGAGAGAGAGAGAGAAAGAGAAGCTGTGCGTGAGAGAGAGAGAGAAGCTGTTAGTGAAAGAAAGAATGAAAGAGATGCTGTGAGTGAGAGAGAGAGAGAGAGAGAGAAGCTGTGAGTGAGAGTGAGAGAGAGAAAGAAAGAAAGAAAGAGAAGTTGTGAGTGAGAGTGAGAGAGAAATAGAAGCTGTGTGAGAGAGAGAGAGAAGCTGTGAGTGAGAGAGAGAGAAAGAGAAGCTGTGAGTGAGAGTGAGAAAGAGAAAGAAAGAGAAGCTGTGAGAGAGAGAGAGAATGAGAAGCTGTGAGTGAGAGAGAGAGAAGCTGTGAATGAGAGAGAGAAAGAGAAGCTGTGGGTGAGAGAGAGAGAAAGAAGATTTGAGTGAGAGAAAGAGAGAAAGAGAAGCTGTGAGTGAGAGAGAGAGAAAGAGCTGTGAGTTAGAGAGAGAGAGAATCCGTGAGTGAGAGAGAGAGAGAAGCTGTGAGTGAGTGAGAGAGAGAAGCTGTGTGTGTGTGTGTGAGAGAGAAAGAGAAACGGTGAGTGAGAGAAAGAGAGAAAGAGAAGCTGTGAGTGAGAGAGAGAGAAAAAGAGAAGCTGTGAGTGAGAGAGAGAGAAGCTGAGTGAGGGAGAGAGAGAAAGAGAAGCTGTGAGTGAGTGAGAGAGAAAGAGCTGTGAGTGAGAGAGTGAGAGAAAGAGAAGCTGTGAGTGAGAGAGAGAGAGAAGCTGTGAGTGAGAGAGAGAGAAAAAGAGAAGCTGTGAGTGAGAGAGAGAGAAGCTGAGAGTGAGAGAGTGAGAGAAAGAGAAGCTGTGAGTGAGAGAGAGAGAGAAGCTGTGTGTGAGGGAGAGAGAGAAAGAGAAGCTGTGAGTGAGAGAGAGAGAGAAGCTGTGTGTGAGGGAGAGAGAGAAAGAAAAGCTGTGAGTGAGAGGGATAGAGCGAGAAAGAGAAGCTAAGTGAGAGAGAGAGAGAAAGAGAAGCTGTGTGTGAGAGAGAGAGAGAAAGAGAAGCTGTGAGTGAGAGAGAGAGAGAAGCTGTGTGTGCGGGAGAGAGAGAAAGAGATGCTGTGAGTGAGAGAGAGAGAGAGAGAAGCTGTGAGTGAGAGTGAGAGAAAGAAAGAAAGAAAGAGAAGTTGTGAGTGAGAGTGAGAGAGAAATAGAAGCTGTGAGAGAGAGAGAGAGAAGCTGTGAGTGAGAGAGAGAGAAAGAGAAGCTGTGAGTGAGAGTGAGAGAGAGAAAGAAAGAGAAGCTGTGAGAGAGAGAGAGAATGAGAAGCTGTGAGTGAGAGAGAGAGAAGCTGTGAATGAGAGAGAGAAAGAGAAGCTGTGGGTGAGAGAGAGAGAAAGAAGATTTGAGTGAGAGAAAGAGAGAAAGAGAAGCTGTGAGTGAGAGAGAGAGAAAGAGCTGTGAGTTAGAGAGAGAGAGAAGCCATGAGTGAGAGAGAGAGAAGCTGTGAGTGAGTGAGAGAGAGAAGCTGTGTGTGTGTGTGAGAGAGAGAAAGAGAAACTGTGAGTGAGAGAAAGAGAGAAAGGAAAAGCGAGAAGCTGTGAGTGAGAGAGAGAGAAAGAGAAGCTGTGAGTGAGAGAGAGAGAAGCTGAGAGTGAGGGAGAAAGAGAAAGAGAAGCTGTGAGTGAGAGAGAGAGAATGTGAGTGAGAGAGAGAGAAATAGAAGCTGTGAGTGAGAGTGAGAGAGAGAGTGAAAGAGAAGCTGTGAGTGAGAGAGAGATAGAGAGAGAAAGAGAAGCTGTGAGTGAGAGAGAGAGAGAAAGAAGCTTTGAGTGAGAGAAAGAGAGAAAGAGAAGCTGTGAGTGAGTGAGAGAGAAAGAGCTGTGAGTGAGAGAGAGAGAGAAAGAGAAGCTGTGAGTGAGAGAGAGAGAGAAGCTGTGTGTGAGGGAGAGAGAGAAAGAGAAGCTGTGAGTGAGAGAGAGAAAGAGAAGCTGTGAGTGAGAGAGAGAGAATGTGAGTGAGAGAGAAATAGAAGTTGTGAGTGAGAGTGAGAGAGAGAGCGAAAGAGAGGCTGTGAGTGAGAGAGAGACAGAAAGAGAAAGAGAAGCTGTGAGTGAGAGAGAGAGAGAAAGAAGCTTTGAGTGAGAGAAAGAGAGAAAGAGAAGCTGTGAGTGAGAGAGAGAGAAGCTGAGAGTGAGGGAGAGAGAGAAAGAGAGCTGTGAGTGAGAGGGATAGAGAGAGAAAGAGAAGCTGAGTAAGAGAGAGAGAGAGAAAGAGAAGCTGTGTGTGTGAGAGAGAGAGAAGCTGTGACTGAGTGAGAGAGAGAGAAAGTGAAGCTGTGAGTGAGAAAGAGAGAAAGAGAAGCTGTGAGTGAGTGAGAGAGAGAGAGAGAAATAGAAGCTGTGAGTGAGAAAGAGAGGGAGAGAAGCTGTGAGTGAGAGAGAGAGAAGCTATGAGTGAGAGAAGAGAGAGAAAGATAAGCTGTGAGTGAGAGAAAGAGAGAAAGAGAAGCTGTGAGTGAGAGAGAGAAATAGAAGCTGTGAGTGAGAGAGAGAGAGAAACTATGAGTGAGAGGGAGCGAGAGAAAGAGAAGCTGTGAGTGAGAGAGAGAGAGAGAGAGAGAGAAGCTGTGAGTGAGAGAGAGAGAATGTGAGTGAGAGAGAGAGAAATAGAAGCTGTGAGTGAGAGTGAGAGAGAGAGCGAAAGAGAAGCTGTGAGTGAGAGAGAGATAGAGAGAGAAAGAGAAGCTGTGAGTGAGAGAGAGAGAGAAAGAAGCTTTGAGTGAGAGAAAGAGAGAAAGAGAAGCTGTGAGTGAGTGAGAGAGAAAGAGCTGTGAGTGAGAGAGAGAGAGAAAAGAAGCTGTGAGTGAGAGAGAGAGAGAAGCTGTGTGTGAGGGAGAGAGATTAAGAGAAGCTGTGAGTGAGAGGGATAGAGCGAGAAAGAGAAGCTAAGTGAGAGAGAGAGAGAAAGAGAAGCTGTGAGTGAGAGAGAGAAAGAGAAGCTGTGAGTGAGAGAGTGAGAGAGAAAGAAAAACTGTGAGAGAGAGAGAGAAAGCGAAGCTGTGAGTGAGAGTGAGAGAAGCTGTGAGTGAGAGAAGAAAGAGAGAAAGAGAAGGTGTGTGTGTGTGTGAGAGAGAAGCTGTGCGTGTGAGAGAGAATCTGTGAGTGAGAGGGACAGAAAGAAAACCTGTGAGTGAGAGAGAAGGTGAGAAAGAAGCTTTGAGTGAGAGAGAGAGAAAGAGAAACAGAAGCTGTGAGTGAGGGAGAGAGAGAAAGAGAAGCTATGAGTGAGAGAGAGAGAAAGAAAGAGAAGCTGTGAGTGAGAGAGAGAGAGAGAGAAAGAGAAGCTGTGAGTGATAGAAGAGTGAGAGAAAGAGATGCTGTGAGTGAGAGAGAGAGAGAAAGAGAAGCTGTGCGTGAGAGAGAGAGAGAAACTGTTAGTGAAAGAAAGAATGAAAGAGATGCTGTGAGTGAGAGAGAGAGAGAGAGAGAAGCTGTGAGTGAGAGTGAGAGAGAGAAAGAAAGAAAGAAAGAGAAGTTGTGAGTGAGAGTGAGAGAGAAATAGAAGCTGTGAGAGAGAGAGAGAGAAGCTGTGAGTGAGAGAGAGAGAAAGAGAAGCTGTGAGTGAGAGTGAGAGAGAGAAAGAAAGAGAAGCTGTGAGAGAGAGAGAGAATGAGAAGCTGTGAGTGAGAGAGAGAGAAGCTATGAATGAGAGAGAGAAAGAGAAGCTGTGGGTGAGAGAGAGAGAAAGAAGATTTGAGTGAGAGAAAGAGAGAAAGAGAAGCTGTGAGTGAGAGAGAGAGAAAGAGCTGTGAGTTAGAGAGAGAGAGAGAGAATCCGTGAGAGAGAGAGAGAGAGAAGCTGTGAGTGAGTGAGAGAGAGAAGCTGTGTGTGTGTGTGTGAGAGAGAAAGAGAAACTGTGAGTGAGAGAACGAGAGAAAGAGAAGCTGTGAGTGAGAGAGAGAGAAAAAGAGAAGCTGTGAGTGAGAGAGAGAGAAGCTGAGAGTGAGGGAGAGAGAGAAAGAGAAGCTGTGAGTGAGAGAGAGAGAATGTGAGTGAGAGAGAGAGAAATAGAAGCTGTGAGTGAGAGTGAGAGAGAGAGTGAAAGAGAAGCTGTGAGTGAGAGAGAGATAGAGAGAGAAAGAGAAGCTGTGAGTGAGAGAGAGAGAGAAAGAAGCTTTGAGTGAGAGAAAGAGAGAAAGAGAAGCTGTGAGTGAGTGAGAGAGAAAGAGCTGTGAGTGAGAGAGAGAGAGAAAGAGAAGCTGTGAGTGAGAGAGAGAGAGAAGCTTTGTGTGAGGGAGAGAGAGAAAGAGAAGCTGTGAGTGAGAGAGAGAAAGAGAAGCTGTGAGTGAGAGAGAGAGAATGTGAGTGAGAGAGAGAGAAATAGAAGTTGTGAGTGAGAGTGAGAGAGAGAGCGAAAGAGAGGCTGTGAGTGGGAGAGAGATAGATAGAGAAAGAGAAGCTGTGAGTGAGAGAGAGAGAGAAAGAAGCTTTGAGTGAGAGAAAGAGAGAAAGAGAAGCTGTGAGTGAGAGAGAGAGAAGCTGAGAGTGAGGGAGAGAGAGAAAGAGAAGCTGTGAGTGAGAGGGATAGAGAGAGAAAGAGAAGCTGAGTGAGAGAGAGAGAGAGAAAGAGAAGCTGTGCGTGTGTGTGAGAGAGAAGCTGTGACTGATTGAGAGAGAGAGAAAGTGAAGCTGTGAGTGAGAAAGAGAGAAAGAGAAGCTGTGAGTGAGTGAGAGAGAGAGAGAAATAGAAGCTGTGAGTGAGAAAGAGAGGGAGAGAAGCTGTGAGTGAGAGAGAGAGAAGCTATGAGTGAGAGAAGAGAGAGAAAGATAAGCTGTGAATGAGAGGGTGAGAAAGAGAAGCTGTGAGTGAGAGAGAGAAATAGATGCTGTGAGTGAGAGAGAGAAACTATGAGTGAGAGGGAGCGAGAGAAAGAGAAGCTGTGAGTGAGAGAGAGAGAGAGAAAGAGAAGCTGTGAGTGAGAGAATGTGAGTGAGAGAGAGAGAAATAGAAGCTGTGAGTGAGAGTGAGAGAGAGAGCGAAAGAGAAGCTGTGAGTGAGAGAGAGATAGAGAGAGAAAGAGAAGCTGTGAGTGAGAGAGAGAGAGAAAGAAGCTTTGAGTGAGAGAAAGAGAGAAAGAGAAGCTGTGAGTGAGTGAGAGAGAAAGAGCTGTGAGTGAGAGAGAGAGAGAAAGAGAAGCTGTGAGTGAGAGAGAGAGGGAAGCTGTGTGTGAGGGAGAGAGATTAAGAGAAGCTGTGAGTGAGAGGGATAGAGCGAGAAAGAGAAGCTAAGAGAGAGAGAGAGAGAAAGAGAAGCTGTGAGTGAGTGAGAGAGAGAAAGAGAAGCTGTGAGTGAGAGAGTGAGAGAGAAAGAGAAACTGTGTGAGAGAGAGAGAAAGTGAAGCTGTGAGTGAGAGAAAGAGAAGCTGTGAGTGAGAGTAGAGAGAGAGAAAGAGAAGGTGTGTGTGTGAGAGAGAGAGAAGCTGTGTGTGTGAGAGAGAAGCTGTGAGTGAGAGGGACAGAAAGAAAACCTGTGAGTGAGAGAGAAGGTGAGAAAGAAGCTTTGAGTGAGAGAGAGATAAAGAGAAACAGAAGCTGTGAGTGAGGGAGAGAGAGAAAGAGAAGCTATGAGTGAGATAGAGAGAAAGAAAGAGAAGCTGTGAGTGAGAGAGAGAGAGAAAGAGAAGCTGTGAGTGATAGAAGAGAGAGAGAAAGAGATGCTGTGAGTGAGAGAGAGAGAGAAAGAGAAGCTGTGAGTGAGAGAGAGAGAGAATCTGTTAGTGAAAGAAAGAATGAAAGAGATGCTGTGAGTGAGAGAGAGAGAGAGAGAGAAGCTGTGAGTGAGAGTGAGAGAGAGAAAGAAAGAAAGAAGTTGTGAGTGAGAGTGAGAGAGAAATAGAAGCTGTAAGAGAGAGAGGGAGAGAAGCTGTGAGTGAGAGAGAGAGAAAGAGAAGCTGTGAGTGAGAGTGAGAGAGAGAAAGAAAGAGAAGCTGTGAGAGAGAGAGAATGAGAAGCTGTGAGTGAGAGAGAGAGAAGCTGTGAATAAGAGAGAGAAAGAGAAGCTTTGGAGAGAGAGAGAGAAAGAAGCTTTGAGTGAGAGAAAGAGAGAAAGAGAAGCTGTGAGTGAGAGAGAGAGAAAGAGCTGTGAGTTAGAGAGAGAGAGAAAAGCCGTGAGTGAGAGAGAGAGAAGCTGTGAGTGAGTGAGAGAGAGAAGCAGTGTGTGTGTGAGAGAGACAGAAAGAGAAACTGTGAGTGAGAGAAAGAGAGAAAGAGAAGCTGTGAGTGAGAGAGAGAGAGAAAGAGAAGCTGTGAGTGAGAGAGAGAGAAGCTGAGAGTGAGGGAGAGAGAGAAAGAGAAGCTGTGAGTGAGAGGGATAGAGAGAGAAAGAGAAGCTGAGTGAGAGAGAGAGAGAGAAAGAGAAGCTGTGCGTGTGTGAGAGAGAGAAGCTGTGACTGAGTGAGAGAGAGAGAAAGTGAAGCTGTGAGTGAGAAAGAGAGAAAGAGAAGCTGTGAGTGAGTGAGAGAGAGAGAGAAATAGAAGCTGTGAGTGAGAAAGAGAGGGAGAGAAGCTGTGAGTGAGAGAGAGAGAAGCTATGAGTGAGAGAAGAGAGAGAAAGATAAGCTGTGAATGAGAGGGTGAGAAAGAGAAGCTGTGAGTGTGAGAGAGAGAAATAGATGCTGTGAGTGAGAGAGAGAAACTATGAGTGAGAGGGAGCGAGAGAAAGAGAAGCTGTGAGTGAGAGAGAGAGAGAGAAAGAGAAGCTGTGAGTGAGAGAATGTGAGTGAGAGAGAGAGAAATAGAAGCTGTGAGTGAGAGTGAGAGAGAGAGCGAAAGAGAAGCTGTGAGTGAGAGAGAGATAGAGAGAGAAAGAGAAGCTGTGAGTGAGAGAGAGAGAAAGAAGCTTTGAGTGAGAGAAAGAGAGAAAGAGAAGCTGTGAGTGAGTGAGAGAGAAAGAGCTGTGAGTGAGAGAGAGAGAGAAAGAGAAGCTGTGAGTGAGAGAGAGAGAGAAGCTGTGTGTGAGGGAGAGAGATTAAGAGAAGCTGTGAGTGAGAGGGATAGAGCGAGAAAGAGAAGCTAAGTGAGAGAGAGAGAGAAAGAGAAGCTGTGAGTGAGTGAGAGAGAGAAAGAGAAGCTGTGAGTGAGAGAGTGAGAGAGAAAGAGAAACTGTGTGAGAGAGAGAGAAAGTGAAGCTGTGAGTGAGAGAGAGAGAAGCTGTGAGTGAGAGTAGAGAGAGAGAAAGAGAAGGTGTGTGTTTGAGAGAGAGAGAAGCTGTGTGTGTGAGAGAGAAGCTGTGAGTGAGAGGGACAGAAAGAAAACCTGTGAGTGAGAGAGAAGGTGAGAAAAAAGCTCTGAGTGAGAGAGAGATAAAGAGAAACAGAAGCTGTGAGTGAGGGAGAGAGAGAAAGAGAAGCTATGAGTGAGATAGAGAGAAAGAAAGAGAAGCTGTGAGTGAGAGAGAGAGAGAAAGAGAAGCTGTGAGTGATAGAAGAGAGAGAGAAAGAGATACTGTGAGTGAGAGAGAGAGAGAAAGAGAAGCTGTGAGTGAGAGAGAGAGAGAAGCTGTTAGTGAAAGAAAGAATGAAAGAGATGCTGTGAGTGAGAGAGAGAGAGAGAGAGAAGCTGTGAGTGAGAGTGAGAGAGAGAAAGAAAGAAAGAAGTTGTGAGTGAGAGTGAGAGAGAAATAGAAGCTGTAAGAGAGAGAGGGAGAGAAGCTGTGAGTGAGAGAGAGAGAAAGAGAAGCTGTGAGTGAGAGTGAGAGAGAGAAAGAAAGAGAAGCTGTGAGAGAGAGAGAATGAGAAGCTGTGAGTGAGAGAGAGAGAAGCTGTGAATGAGAGAGAGAAAGAGAAGCTGTGGGTGAGAGAGAGAGAAAGAAGCTTTGAGTGAGAGAAAGAGAGAAAGAGAAGCTGTGAGTGAGAGAGAGAGAAAGAGCTGTGAGTTAGAGAGAGAGAAAAGCCGTGAGTGAGAGAGAGAGAAGCTGTGAGTGAGTGAGAGAGAGAAGCTGTGTGTGTGTGAGAGAGACAGAAAGAGAAACTGTGAGTGAGAGAAAGAGAGAAAGAGAAGCTGTGAGTGAGAGAGAGAGAGAAAGAGAAGCTGTGAGTGAGAGAGAGAGGAGCTGAGAGTGAGGGAGAGAGAGAAAGAGAAGCTGTGAGTGAGAGGGATAGAGAGAGAAAGAGAAGCTGAGTGAGAGAGAGAGAGAGAGAGAGAGAAAAGCTGTGCGTGTGTGAGAGAGAGAAGCTGTGACTGAGTGAGAGAGAGAGAAAGTGAAGCTGTGAGTGAGAAAGAGAGAAAGAGAACCTGTGAGTGAGTGAGAGAGAGAGAGAAAGAGAAGCTGTGAGTGAGAAAGAGAGGGAGAGAAGCTGTGAGTGAGAGAGAGAGAAGCTGTGAGTAAGAAAGAGAGAGAGAGAGAAGCTGTGAGTGAGAGAAGAGAGAGAAAGATAAGCTGTGAGTGAGAGGGACAGAAAGAGAAGCTGTGAGTGAGAGAGCAATAGAAGCTGTGAGTGTGAGAGAGAGAAGCTATGAGTGAGAGGGAGAGAGAGAAATAGAAGCTGTGAGTGAGAGGGATAGAGAGAGAAAGAGAAGCTGAGTAAGAGAGAGAGAGAGAAAGAGAAGCTGTGCGTGTGTGTGTGAGAGAAGCTGTGACTGAGTGAGAGAGAGAGAAAGTGAAGCTGTGAGTGAGAAAGAGAGAAAGAGAAGCTGTGAGTGAGTGAGAGAGAGAGAGAGAAATAGAAGCTGTGAGTGAGAAAGAGAGGGAGAGAAGCTGTGAGTGAGAGAGAGAGAAGCTATGAGTGAGAGAAGAGAGAGAAAGATAAGCTGTGAGTGAGAGAAAGAGAGAAAGAGAAGCTGTGAGTGAGAGAGAGAAATAGAAGCTGTGAGTGAGAGAGAGAGAAACTATGAGTGAGAGGGAGCGAGAGAAAGAGAAGCTGTGAGTGAGAGAGAGAGAGGGAGAAAGAGAAGCTGTGAGTGAGAGAGAGAGAATGTGAGTGAGAGAGAGAGAAATAGAAGCTGTGAGTGAGAGTGAGAGAGAGAGCGAAAGAGAAGCTGTGAGTGAGAGAGAGATAGAGAGAGAAAGAGAAGCTGTGAGTGAGAGAGAGAGAGAAAGAAGCTTTGTGTGAGAGAAAGAGAGAAAGAGC
Source organism: Bradypodion ventrale (assembly GCA_035047345.1). Lineage (NCBI taxonomy): Eukaryota > Metazoa > Chordata > Lepidosauria > Squamata > Chamaeleonidae > Bradypodion > Bradypodion ventrale. The sequence continues at coordinate 5,209,192 of JAWDJE010000018.1, read as the reverse complement.
TGTGAGTGAGTGAGAGAGAAAGAGCTGTGAGTGAGAGAGAGAGAGAAAGAGAAGCTGTGAGTGAGAGAGAGAGAGAAGCTGTGTGTGAGGGAGAGAGATTAAGAGAAGCTGTGAGTGAGAGGGATAGAGCGAGAAAGAGAAGCTAAGTGAGAGAGAGAGAGAAAGAGAAGCTGTGAGTGAGTGAGTGAGAGAGAGAAAGAGAAGCTGTGAGTGAGAGAGTGAGAGAGAAAGAGAAACTGTGAGAGAGAGAGAGAAAGCGAAGCTGTGAGTGAGAGAGAGAGAAGCTATGAGTGAGAGAAGAGAGAGAGAAAGAGAAGGTGTATGTGTGTGTGAGAGAGAAGCTGTGTGTGTGAGAGAGAAGCTGTGAGTGAGAGGGACAGAAAGAAAACCTGTGAGTGAGAGAGAAGGTGAGAAAGAAGCTTTGAGTGAGAGAGAGAGAGAAAGAGAAGCTATGTGAGAGAGAGAGAAAGAAAGAGAAGCTGTGAGTGAGAGAGAGAGAGAGAAAGAGAAGCTGTGAGTGATAGAAGAGTGAGAGAAAGAGATGCTGTGAGTGAGAGAGAGAGAGAAAGAGAAGCTGTGCGTGAGAGAGAGAGAGAAGCTGTTAGTGAAAGAAAGAATGAAAGAGAAGCTGTGAGTGAGAGAGAGAGAGAGAGAGAAAGAGAAGCTGTGAGTGAGAGAGAGAGAGAAAGAAGCTTTGAGTGAGAGAAAGAGAGAAAGAGAAGCTGTGAGTGAGTGAGAGAGAAAGAGCTGTGAGTGAGAGAGAGAGAGAAAGAGAAGCTGTGAGTGAGAGAGAGAGAGAAGCTGTGTGTGAGGGAGAGAGATTAAGAGAAGCTGTGAGTGAGAGGGATAGAGCGAGAAAGAGAAGCTAAGTGAGAGAGAGAGAGAAAGAGAAGCTGTGAGTGAGTGAGTGAGAGAGAGAAAGAGAAGCTGTGAGTGAGAGAGTGAGAGAGAAAGAGAAACTGTGAGAGAGAGAGAGAAAGCGAAGCTGTGAGTGAGAGAGAGAGAAGCTGTGAGTGAGAGAGGAGAGAGAGAAAGAGAAGGTGTGTGTGTGTGAGAGAGAGAAGCTGTGTGTGTGAGAGAGAAGCTGTGAGTGAGAGGGACAGAAAGAAAACCTGTGAGTGAGAGAGAAGGTGAGAAAGAAGCTTTGAGTGAGAGAGAGAGAAAGAGAAACAGAAGCTGTGAGTGAGGGAGAGAGAGAAAGAGAAGCTATGAGTGAGAGAGAGAGAAAGAAAGAGAAGCTGTGAGTGAGAGAGAGAGAGAGAAAGAGAAGCTGTGAGTGATAGAAGAGTGAGAGAAAGAGATGCTGTGAGTGAGAGAGAGAGAGAAAGAGAAGCTGTGCGTGAGAGAGAGAGAGAAGCTGTTAGTGAAAGAAAGAATGAAAGAGATGCTGTGAGTGAGAGAGAGAGAGAGAGAGAGAAGCTGTGAGTGAGAGTGAGAGAGAGAAAGAAAGAAAGAAAGAGAAGTTGTGAGTGAGAGTGAGAGAGAAATAGAAGCTGTGTGAGAGAGAGAGAGAAGCTGTGAGTGAGAGAGAGAGAAAGAGAAGCTGTGAGTGAGAGTGAGAAAGAGAAAGAAAGAGAAGCTGTGAGAGAGAGAGAGAATGAGAAGCTGTGAGTGAGAGAGAGAGAAGCTGTGAATGAGAGAGAGAAAGAGAAGCTGTGGGTGAGAGAGAGAGAAAGAAGATTTGAGTGAGAGAAAGAGAGAAAGAGAAGCTGTGAGTGAGAGAGAGAGAAAGAGCTGTGAGTTAGAGAGAGAGAGAATCCGTGAGTGAGAGAGAGAGAGAAGCTGTGAGTGAGTGAGAGAGAGAAGCTGTGTGTGTGTGTGTGAGAGAGAAAGAGAAACGGTGAGTGAGAGAAAGAGAGAAAGAGAAGCTGTGAGTGAGAGAGAGAGAAAAAGAGAAGCTGTGAGTGAGAGAGAGAGAAGCTGAGTGAGGGAGAGAGAGAAAGAGAAGCTGTGAGTGAGTGAGAGAGAAAGAGCTGTGAGTGAGAGAGTGAGAGAAAGAGAAGCTGTGAGTGAGAGAGAGAGAGAAGCTGTGAGTGAGAGAGAGAGAAAAAGAGAAGCTGTGAGTGAGAGAGAGAGAAGCTGAGAGTGAGAGAGTGAGAGAAAGAGAAGCTGTGAGTGAGAGAGAGAGAGAAGCTGTGTGTGAGGGAGAGAGAGAAAGAGAAGCTGTGAGTGAGAGAGAGAGAGAAGCTGTGTGTGAGGGAGAGAGAGAAAGAAAAGCTGTGAGTGAGAGGGATAGAGCGAGAAAGAGAAGCTAAGTGAGAGAGAGAGAGAAAGAGAAGCTGTGTGTGAGAGAGAGAGAGAAAGAGAAGCTGTGAGTGAGAGAGAGAGAGAAGCTGTGTGTGCGGGAGAGAGAGAAAGAGATGCTGTGAGTGAGAGAGAGAGAGAGAGAAGCTGTGAGTGAGAGTGAGAGAAAGAAAGAAAGAAAGAGAAGTTGTGAGTGAGAGTGAGAGAGAAATAGAAGCTGTGAGAGAGAGAGAGAGAAGCTGTGAGTGAGAGAGAGAGAAAGAGAAGCTGTGAGTGAGAGTGAGAGAGAGAAAGAAAGAGAAGCTGTGAGAGAGAGAGAGAATGAGAAGCTGTGAGTGAGAGAGAGAGAAGCTGTGAATGAGAGAGAGAAAGAGAAGCTGTGGGTGAGAGAGAGAGAAAGAAGATTTGAGTGAGAGAAAGAGAGAAAGAGAAGCTGTGAGTGAGAGAGAGAGAAAGAGCTGTGAGTTAGAGAGAGAGAGAAGCCATGAGTGAGAGAGAGAGAAGCTGTGAGTGAGTGAGAGAGAGAAGCTGTGTGTGTGTGTGAGAGAGAGAAAGAGAAACTGTGAGTGAGAGAAAGAGAGAAAGGAAAAGCGAGAAGCTGTGAGTGAGAGAGAGAGAAAGAGAAGCTGTGAGTGAGAGAGAGAGAAGCTGAGAGTGAGGGAGAAAGAGAAAGAGAAGCTGTGAGTGAGAGAGAGAGAATGTGAGTGAGAGAGAGAGAAATAGAAGCTGTGAGTGAGAGTGAGAGAGAGAGTGAAAGAGAAGCTGTGAGTGAGAGAGAGATAGAGAGAGAAAGAGAAGCTGTGAGTGAGAGAGAGAGAGAAAGAAGCTTTGAGTGAGAGAAAGAGAGAAAGAGAAGCTGTGAGTGAGTGAGAGAGAAAGAGCTGTGAGTGAGAGAGAGAGAGAAAGAGAAGCTGTGAGTGAGAGAGAGAGAGAAGCTGTGTGTGAGGGAGAGAGAGAAAGAGAAGCTGTGAGTGAGAGAGAGAAAGAGAAGCTGTGAGTGAGAGAGAGAGAATGTGAGTGAGAGAGAAATAGAAGTTGTGAGTGAGAGTGAGAGAGAGAGCGAAAGAGAGGCTGTGAGTGAGAGAGAGACAGAAAGAGAAAGAGAAGCTGTGAGTGAGAGAGAGAGAGAAAGAAGCTTTGAGTGAGAGAAAGAGAGAAAGAGAAGCTGTGAGTGAGAGAGAGAGAAGCTGAGAGTGAGGGAGAGAGAGAAAGAGAGCTGTGAGTGAGAGGGATAGAGAGAGAAAGAGAAGCTGAGTAAGAGAGAGAGAGAGAAAGAGAAGCTGTGTGTGTGAGAGAGAGAGAAGCTGTGACTGAGTGAGAGAGAGAGAAAGTGAAGCTGTGAGTGAGAAAGAGAGAAAGAGAAGCTGTGAGTGAGTGAGAGAGAGAGAGAGAAATAGAAGCTGTGAGTGAGAAAGAGAGGGAGAGAAGCTGTGAGTGAGAGAGAGAGAAGCTATGAGTGAGAGAAGAGAGAGAAAGATAAGCTGTGAGTGAGAGAAAGAGAGAAAGAGAAGCTGTGAGTGAGAGAGAGAAATAGAAGCTGTGAGTGAGAGAGAGAGAGAAACTATGAGTGAGAGGGAGCGAGAGAAAGAGAAGCTGTGAGTGAGAGAGAGAGAGAGAGAGAGAGAAGCTGTGAGTGAGAGAGAGAGAATGTGAGTGAGAGAGAGAGAAATAGAAGCTGTGAGTGAGAGTGAGAGAGAGAGCGAAAGAGAAGCTGTGAGTGAGAGAGAGATAGAGAGAGAAAGAGAAGCTGTGAGTGAGAGAGAGAGAGAAAGAAGCTTTGAGTGAGAGAAAGAGAGAAAGAGAAGCTGTGAGTGAGTGAGAGAGAAAGAGCTGTGAGTGAGAGAGAGAGAGAAAAGAAGCTGTGAGTGAGAGAGAGAGAGAAGCTGTGTGTGAGGGAGAGAGATTAAGAGAAGCTGTGAGTGAGAGGGATAGAGCGAGAAAGAGAAGCTAAGTGAGAGAGAGAGAGAAAGAGAAGCTGTGAGTGAGAGAGAGAAAGAGAAGCTGTGAGTGAGAGAGTGAGAGAGAAAGAAAAACTGTGAGAGAGAGAGAGAAAGCGAAGCTGTGAGTGAGAGTGAGAGAAGCTGTGAGTGAGAGAAGAAAGAGAGAAAGAGAAGGTGTGTGTGTGTGTGAGAGAGAAGCTGTGCGTGTGAGAGAGAATCTGTGAGTGAGAGGGACAGAAAGAAAACCTGTGAGTGAGAGAGAAGGTGAGAAAGAAGCTTTGAGTGAGAGAGAGAGAAAGAGAAACAGAAGCTGTGAGTGAGGGAGAGAGAGAAAGAGAAGCTATGAGTGAGAGAGAGAGAAAGAAAGAGAAGCTGTGAGTGAGAGAGAGAGAGAGAGAAAGAGAAGCTGTGAGTGATAGAAGAGTGAGAGAAAGAGATGCTGTGAGTGAGAGAGAGAGAGAAAGAGAAGCTGTGCGTGAGAGAGAGAGAGAAACTGTTAGTGAAAGAAAGAATGAAAGAGATGCTGTGAGTGAGAGAGAGAGAGAGAGAGAAGCTGTGAGTGAGAGTGAGAGAGAGAAAGAAAGAAAGAAAGAGAAGTTGTGAGTGAGAGTGAGAGAGAAATAGAAGCTGTGAGAGAGAGAGAGAGAAGCTGTGAGTGAGAGAGAGAGAAAGAGAAGCTGTGAGTGAGAGTGAGAGAGAGAAAGAAAGAGAAGCTGTGAGAGAGAGAGAGAATGAGAAGCTGTGAGTGAGAGAGAGAGAAGCTATGAATGAGAGAGAGAAAGAGAAGCTGTGGGTGAGAGAGAGAGAAAGAAGATTTGAGTGAGAGAAAGAGAGAAAGAGAAGCTGTGAGTGAGAGAGAGAGAAAGAGCTGTGAGTTAGAGAGAGAGAGAGAGAATCCGTGAGAGAGAGAGAGAGAGAAGCTGTGAGTGAGTGAGAGAGAGAAGCTGTGTGTGTGTGTGTGAGAGAGAAAGAGAAACTGTGAGTGAGAGAACGAGAGAAAGAGAAGCTGTGAGTGAGAGAGAGAGAAAAAGAGAAGCTGTGAGTGAGAGAGAGAGAAGCTGAGAGTGAGGGAGAGAGAGAAAGAGAAGCTGTGAGTGAGAGAGAGAGAATGTGAGTGAGAGAGAGAGAAATAGAAGCTGTGAGTGAGAGTGAGAGAGAGAGTGAAAGAGAAGCTGTGAGTGAGAGAGAGATAGAGAGAGAAAGAGAAGCTGTGAGTGAGAGAGAGAGAGAAAGAAGCTTTGAGTGAGAGAAAGAGAGAAAGAGAAGCTGTGAGTGAGTGAGAGAGAAAGAGCTGTGAGTGAGAGAGAGAGAGAAAGAGAAGCTGTGAGTGAGAGAGAGAGAGAAGCTTTGTGTGAGGGAGAGAGAGAAAGAGAAGCTGTGAGTGAGAGAGAGAAAGAGAAGCTGTGAGTGAGAGAGAGAGAATGTGAGTGAGAGAGAGAGAAATAGAAGTTGTGAGTGAGAGTGAGAGAGAGAGCGAAAGAGAGGCTGTGAGTGGGAGAGAGATAGATAGAGAAAGAGAAGCTGTGAGTGAGAGAGAGAGAGAAAGAAGCTTTGAGTGAGAGAAAGAGAGAAAGAGAAGCTGTGAGTGAGAGAGAGAGAAGCTGAGAGTGAGGGAGAGAGAGAAAGAGAAGCTGTGAGTGAGAGGGATAGAGAGAGAAAGAGAAGCTGAGTGAGAGAGAGAGAGAGAAAGAGAAGCTGTGCGTGTGTGTGAGAGAGAAGCTGTGACTGATTGAGAGAGAGAGAAAGTGAAGCTGTGAGTGAGAAAGAGAGAAAGAGAAGCTGTGAGTGAGTGAGAGAGAGAGAGAAATAGAAGCTGTGAGTGAGAAAGAGAGGGAGAGAAGCTGTGAGTGAGAGAGAGAGAAGCTATGAGTGAGAGAAGAGAGAGAAAGATAAGCTGTGAATGAGAGGGTGAGAAAGAGAAGCTGTGAGTGAGAGAGAGAAATAGATGCTGTGAGTGAGAGAGAGAAACTATGAGTGAGAGGGAGCGAGAGAAAGAGAAGCTGTGAGTGAGAGAGAGAGAGAGAAAGAGAAGCTGTGAGTGAGAGAATGTGAGTGAGAGAGAGAGAAATAGAAGCTGTGAGTGAGAGTGAGAGAGAGAGCGAAAGAGAAGCTGTGAGTGAGAGAGAGATAGAGAGAGAAAGAGAAGCTGTGAGTGAGAGAGAGAGAGAAAGAAGCTTTGAGTGAGAGAAAGAGAGAAAGAGAAGCTGTGAGTGAGTGAGAGAGAAAGAGCTGTGAGTGAGAGAGAGAGAGAAAGAGAAGCTGTGAGTGAGAGAGAGAGGGAAGCTGTGTGTGAGGGAGAGAGATTAAGAGAAGCTGTGAGTGAGAGGGATAGAGCGAGAAAGAGAAGCTAAGAGAGAGAGAGAGAGAAAGAGAAGCTGTGAGTGAGTGAGAGAGAGAAAGAGAAGCTGTGAGTGAGAGAGTGAGAGAGAAAGAGAAACTGTGTGAGAGAGAGAGAAAGTGAAGCTGTGAGTGAGAGAAAGAGAAGCTGTGAGTGAGAGTAGAGAGAGAGAAAGAGAAGGTGTGTGTGTGAGAGAGAGAGAAGCTGTGTGTGTGAGAGAGAAGCTGTGAGTGAGAGGGACAGAAAGAAAACCTGTGAGTGAGAGAGAAGGTGAGAAAGAAGCTTTGAGTGAGAGAGAGATAAAGAGAAACAGAAGCTGTGAGTGAGGGAGAGAGAGAAAGAGAAGCTATGAGTGAGATAGAGAGAAAGAAAGAGAAGCTGTGAGTGAGAGAGAGAGAGAAAGAGAAGCTGTGAGTGATAGAAGAGAGAGAGAAAGAGATGCTGTGAGTGAGAGAGAGAGAGAAAGAGAAGCTGTGAGTGAGAGAGAGAGAGAATCTGTTAGTGAAAGAAAGAATGAAAGAGATGCTGTGAGTGAGAGAGAGAGAGAGAGAGAAGCTGTGAGTGAGAGTGAGAGAGAGAAAGAAAGAAAGAAGTTGTGAGTGAGAGTGAGAGAGAAATAGAAGCTGTAAGAGAGAGAGGGAGAGAAGCTGTGAGTGAGAGAGAGAGAAAGAGAAGCTGTGAGTGAGAGTGAGAGAGAGAAAGAAAGAGAAGCTGTGAGAGAGAGAGAATGAGAAGCTGTGAGTGAGAGAGAGAGAAGCTGTGAATAAGAGAGAGAAAGAGAAGCTTTGGAGAGAGAGAGAGAAAGAAGCTTTGAGTGAGAGAAAGAGAGAAAGAGAAGCTGTGAGTGAGAGAGAGAGAAAGAGCTGTGAGTTAGAGAGAGAGAGAAAAGCCGTGAGTGAGAGAGAGAGAAGCTGTGAGTGAGTGAGAGAGAGAAGCAGTGTGTGTGTGAGAGAGACAGAAAGAGAAACTGTGAGTGAGAGAAAGAGAGAAAGAGAAGCTGTGAGTGAGAGAGAGAGAGAAAGAGAAGCTGTGAGTGAGAGAGAGAGAAGCTGAGAGTGAGGGAGAGAGAGAAAGAGAAGCTGTGAGTGAGAGGGATAGAGAGAGAAAGAGAAGCTGAGTGAGAGAGAGAGAGAGAAAGAGAAGCTGTGCGTGTGTGAGAGAGAGAAGCTGTGACTGAGTGAGAGAGAGAGAAAGTGAAGCTGTGAGTGAGAAAGAGAGAAAGAGAAGCTGTGAGTGAGTGAGAGAGAGAGAGAAATAGAAGCTGTGAGTGAGAAAGAGAGGGAGAGAAGCTGTGAGTGAGAGAGAGAGAAGCTATGAGTGAGAGAAGAGAGAGAAAGATAAGCTGTGAATGAGAGGGTGAGAAAGAGAAGCTGTGAGTGTGAGAGAGAGAAATAGATGCTGTGAGTGAGAGAGAGAAACTATGAGTGAGAGGGAGCGAGAGAAAGAGAAGCTGTGAGTGAGAGAGAGAGAGAGAAAGAGAAGCTGTGAGTGAGAGAATGTGAGTGAGAGAGAGAGAAATAGAAGCTGTGAGTGAGAGTGAGAGAGAGAGCGAAAGAGAAGCTGTGAGTGAGAGAGAGATAGAGAGAGAAAGAGAAGCTGTGAGTGAGAGAGAGAGAAAGAAGCTTTGAGTGAGAGAAAGAGAGAAAGAGAAGCTGTGAGTGAGTGAGAGAGAAAGAGCTGTGAGTGAGAGAGAGAGAGAAAGAGAAGCTGTGAGTGAGAGAGAGAGAGAAGCTGTGTGTGAGGGAGAGAGATTAAGAGAAGCTGTGAGTGAGAGGGATAGAGCGAGAAAGAGAAGCTAAGTGAGAGAGAGAGAGAAAGAGAAGCTGTGAGTGAGTGAGAGAGAGAAAGAGAAGCTGTGAGTGAGAGAGTGAGAGAGAAAGAGAAACTGTGTGAGAGAGAGAGAAAGTGAAGCTGTGAGTGAGAGAGAGAGAAGCTGTGAGTGAGAGTAGAGAGAGAGAAAGAGAAGGTGTGTGTTTGAGAGAGAGAGAAGCTGTGTGTGTGAGAGAGAAGCTGTGAGTGAGAGGGACAGAAAGAAAACCTGTGAGTGAGAGAGAAGGTGAGAAAAAAGCTCTGAGTGAGAGAGAGATAAAGAGAAACAGAAGCTGTGAGTGAGGGAGAGAGAGAAAGAGAAGCTATGAGTGAGATAGAGAGAAAGAAAGAGAAGCTGTGAGTGAGAGAGAGAGAGAAAGAGAAGCTGTGAGTGATAGAAGAGAGAGAGAAAGAGATACTGTGAGTGAGAGAGAGAGAGAAAGAGAAGCTGTGAGTGAGAGAGAGAGAGAAGCTGTTAGTGAAAGAAAGAATGAAAGAGATGCTGTGAGTGAGAGAGAGAGAGAGAGAGAAGCTGTGAGTGAGAGTGAGAGAGAGAAAGAAAGAAAGAAGTTGTGAGTGAGAGTGAGAGAGAAATAGAAGCTGTAAGAGAGAGAGGGAGAGAAGCTGTGAGTGAGAGAGAGAGAAAGAGAAGCTGTGAGTGAGAGTGAGAGAGAGAAAGAAAGAGAAGCTGTGAGAGAGAGAGAATGAGAAGCTGTGAGTGAGAGAGAGAGAAGCTGTGAATGAGAGAGAGAAAGAGAAGCTGTGGGTGAGAGAGAGAGAAAGAAGCTTTGAGTGAGAGAAAGAGAGAAAGAGAAGCTGTGAGTGAGAGAGAGAGAAAGAGCTGTGAGTTAGAGAGAGAGAAAAGCCGTGAGTGAGAGAGAGAGAAGCTGTGAGTGAGTGAGAGAGAGAAGCTGTGTGTGTGTGAGAGAGACAGAAAGAGAAACTGTGAGTGAGAGAAAGAGAGAAAGAGAAGCTGTGAGTGAGAGAGAGAGAGAAAGAGAAGCTGTGAGTGAGAGAGAGAGGAGCTGAGAGTGAGGGAGAGAGAGAAAGAGAAGCTGTGAGTGAGAGGGATAGAGAGAGAAAGAGAAGCTGAGTGAGAGAGAGAGAGAGAGAGAGAGAAAAGCTGTGCGTGTGTGAGAGAGAGAAGCTGTGACTGAGTGAGAGAGAGAGAAAGTGAAGCTGTGAGTGAGAAAGAGAGAAAGAGAACCTGTGAGTGAGTGAGAGAGAGAGAGAAAGAGAAGCTGTGAGTGAGAAAGAGAGGGAGAGAAGCTGTGAGTGAGAGAGAGAGAAGCTGTGAGTAAGAAAGAGAGAGAGAGAGAAGCTGTGAGTGAGAGAAGAGAGAGAAAGATAAGCTGTGAGTGAGAGGGACAGAAAGAGAAGCTGTGAGTGAGAGAGCAATAGAAGCTGTGAGTGTGAGAGAGAGAAGCTATGAGTGAGAGGGAGAGAGAGAAATAGAAGCTGTGAGTGAGAGGGATAGAGAGAGAAAGAGAAGCTGAGTAAGAGAGAGAGAGAGAAAGAGAAGCTGTGCGTGTGTGTGTGAGAGAAGCTGTGACTGAGTGAGAGAGAGAGAAAGTGAAGCTGTGAGTGAGAAAGAGAGAAAGAGAAGCTGTGAGTGAGTGAGAGAGAGAGAGAGAAATAGAAGCTGTGAGTGAGAAAGAGAGGGAGAGAAGCTGTGAGTGAGAGAGAGAGAAGCTATGAGTGAGAGAAGAGAGAGAAAGATAAGCTGTGAGTGAGAGAAAGAGAGAAAGAGAAGCTGTGAGTGAGAGAGAGAAATAGAAGCTGTGAGTGAGAGAGAGAGAAACTATGAGTGAGAGGGAGCGAGAGAAAGAGAAGCTGTGAGTGAGAGAGAGAGAGGGAGAAAGAGAAGCTGTGAGTGAGAGAGAGAGAATGTGAGTGAGAGAGAGAGAAATAGAAGCTGTGAGTGAGAGTGAGAGAGAGAGCGAAAGAGAAGCTGTGAGTGAGAGAGAGATAGAGAGAGAAAGAGAAGCTGTGAGTGAGAGAGAGAGAGAAAGAAGCTTTGTGTGAGAGAAAGAGAGAAAGAGCTGTGAGTGAGTGAGAGAGAAAGAGCTGTGAGTGAGAGAGAGAGAGAAAGAGAAGCTGTGAGTGAGAGAGAGAGAGAAGCTGTGTGTGAGGGAGAGAGATTAAGAGAAGCTGTGAGTGAGAGGGATAGAGCGAGAAAGAGAAGCTAAGTGAGAGAGAGAGAGAAAGAGAAGCTGTGAGTGAGTGAGTGAGAGAGAGAAAGAGAAGCTGTGAGTGAGAGAGTGAGAGAGAAAGAGAAACTGTGAGAGAGAGAGAGAAAGCGAAGCTGTGAGTGAGAGAGAGAGAAGCTATGAGTGAGAGAAGAGAGAGAGAAAGAGAAGGTGTATGTGTGTGTGAGAGAGAAGCTGTGTGTGTGAGAGAGAAGCTGTGAGTGAGAGGGACAGAAAGAAAACCTGTGAGTGAGAGAGAAGGTGAGAAAGAAGCTTTGAGTGAGAGAGAGAGAGAAAGAGAAGCTATGTGAGAGAGAGAGAAAGAAAGAGAAGCTGTGAGTGAGAGAGAGAGAGAGAAAGAGAAGCTGTGAGTGATAGAAGAGTGAGAGAAAGAGATGCTGTGAGTGAGAGAGAGAGAGAAAGAGAAGCTGTGCGTGAGAGAGAGAGAGAAGCTGTTAGTGAAAGAAAGAATGAAAGAGATGCTGTGAGTGAGAGAGAGAGAGAGAGAGAAGCTGTGAGTGAGAGTGTGAGAGAGAAAGAAAGAAAGAAAGAGAAGTTGTGAGTGAGAGTGAGAGAGAAATAGAAGCTGTGAGAGAGAGAGAGAGAAGCTGTGAGTGAGAGAGAGAGAAAGAGAAGGTGAGAGTGAGAGAGAGAAAGAAAGAGAAGCTGTGAGAGAGAGAGAGAATGAGAAGCTGTGAGTGAGAGAGAGAGAAGCTGTGAATGAGAGAGAGAAAGAGAAGCTGTGGGTGAGAGAGAGAGAAAGAAGATTTGAGTGAGAGAAAGAGAGAAAGAGAAGCTGTGAGTGAGAGAGAGAGAAAGAGCTGTGAGTTAGAGAGAGAGAGAGAGAATCCATGAGTGAGAGAGAGAGAGAAGCTGTGAGTGAGTGAGAGAGAGAAGCTGTGTGTGTGTGAGAGAGAGAGAAAGAGAAACTGTGAGTGAGAGAAAGAGAGAAAGAGAAGCTGTGCGTGTGTGAGAGAGAGAAGCTGTGACTGAGTGAGAGAGAGAGAAAGTGAAGCTGTGAGTGAGAAAGAGAGAAAGAGAAGCTGTGAGTGAGTGAGAGAGAGAGAGAAATAGAAGCTGTGAGTGAGAAAGAGAGGGAGAGAAGCTGTGAGTGAGAGAGAGAGAAGCTATGAGTGAGAGAGAGAGAAAAAGAGAAGCTGTGAGTGAGAGAGAGAGAAGCTGAGAGTGAGGGAGAGAGAGAAAGAGAAGCTGTGAGTGAGAGAGAGAATGTGAGTGAGAGAGAGAGAAATAGAAGCTGTGAGTGAGAGTGAGAGAGAGAGTGAAAGAGAAGCTGTGAGTGAGAGAGAGTTAGAGAGAGAAATTGAAGCTGTGAGTGAGAGAGAGAGAGAAAGAAGCTTTGAGTGAGAGAAAGAGAGAAAGAGAAGCTGTGAGTGAGTGAGAGAGAAAGAGCTGTGAGTGAGAGAGAGAGAGAGAAAGAGAAGCTGTGAGTGAGAGAGAGAAAGAGAAGCTGTGAGTGAGAGAGAGAGAATGTGAGTGAGAGAGAGAGAAATAGAAGTTGTGAGTGAGAGTGAGAGAGAGAGCGAAAGAGAGGCTGTGAGTGAGAGAGGGATAGAGAGAGAAAGAGAAGCTGTGAGTGAGAGAGAGAGAGAAAGAAGCTTTGAGTGAGAGAAAGAGAGAAAGAGAAGCTGTGAGTGAGAGAGAGAGAAGCTGAGAGTGAGGGAGAGAGAGAAAGAGAAGCTGTGAGTGAGAGGGATAGAGAGAGAAAGAGAAGCTGAGTGAGAGAGAGAGAGAGAAAGAGAAGCTGTGCGTGTGTGAGAGAGAGAAGCTGTGACTGAGTGAGAGAGAGAGAAAGTGAAGCTGTGAGTGAGAAAGAGAGAAAGAGAAGCTGTGAGTGAGTGAGAGAGAGAGAGAAGCTGTGAGTGAGAAAGAGAGGGAGAGAAGCTGTGAGTGAGAGAGAGAGAAGCTATGAGTGAGAGAAGAGAGAGAAAGATAAGCTGTGAGTGAGAGGGTGAGAAAGAGAAGCTGTGAGTGAGAGAGAGAAATAGAAGCTGTGAGTGAGAGAGAGAAACTATGAGTGAGAGGGAGCGAGAGAAAGAGAAGCTGTGAGTGAGAGAGAGAGAGAGAAAGAGAAGCTGTGAGTGAGAGAATGTGAGTGAGAGAGAGAGAAATAGAAGCTGTGAGTGAGAGTGAGAGAGAGAGCGAAAGAGAAGCTGTGAGTGAGAGAGAGATAGAGAGAGAAAGAGAAGCTGTGAGTGAGAGAGAGAGAAAGAAGCTTTGAGTGAGAGAAAGAGAGAAAGAGAAGCTGTGAGTGAGTGAGAGAGAAAGAGCTGTGAGTGAGAGAGAGAGAGAGAAAGAGAAGCTGTGAGTGAGAGAGAGAGAGAAGCTGTGTGTGAGGGAGAGAGATTAAGAGAAGCTGTGAGTGAGAGGGATAGAGCGAGAAAGAGAAGCTAAGTGAGAGAGAGAGAGAAAGAGAAGTTGTGAGTGAGTGAGAGAGAGAGAAAGAGAAGCTGTGAGTGAGAGAGTGAGAGAGAAAGAGAAACTGTGTGAGAGAGAGAGAAAGTGAAGCTGTGAGTGAGAGAGAGAGAAGCTGTGAGTGAGAGTAGAGAGAGAGAAAGAGAAGGTGTGTGTGTGTGAGAGAGAGAAGCTGTGTGTGTGAGAGAGAAGCTGTGAGTGAGAGGGACAGAAAGAAAACCTGTGAGTGAGAGAGAAGGTGAGAAAGAAGCTTTGAGTGAGAGAGAGAGAAAGAGAAACAGAAGCTGTGAGTGAGGGAGAGAGAGAAAGAGAAGCTATGAGTGAGATAGAGAGAAAGAAAGAGAAGCTGTGAGTGAGAGAGAGAGAGAGAAAGAGAAGCTGTGAGTGATAGAAGAGAGAGAGAAAGAGATGCTGTGAGTGAGAGAGAGAGAGAAAGAGAAGCTGTGAGTGAGAGAGAGAGAGAAGCTGTTAGTGAAAGAAAGAATGAAAGAGATGCTGTGAGTGAGAGAGAGAGAGAGAAGCTGTGAGTGAGAGTGAGAGAGAGAAAGAAAGAAAGAAGTTGTGAGTGAGAGTGAGAGAGAAATAGAAGCTGTAAGAGAGAGAGGGAGAGAAGCTGTGAGTGAGAGAGAGAGAAAGAGAAGCTGTGAGTGAGAGTGAGAGAGAGAAAGAAAGAGAAGCTGTGAGAGAGAGAGAGAATGAGAAGCTGTGAGTGAGAGAGAGAGAAGCTGTGAATGAGAGAGAGAAAGAGAAGCTGTGGGTGAGAGAGAGAGAAAGAAGCTTTGAGTGAGAGAAAGAGAGAAAGAGAAGCTGTGAGTGAGAGAGAGAGAAAGAGCTGTGAGTTAGAGAGAGAGAGAAAACCCGTGAGTGAGAGAGAGAGAAGCTGTGTGTGTGTGAGAGAGACAGAAAGAGAAACTGTGAGTGAGAGAAAGAGAGAAAGAGAAGCTGTGAGTGAGAGAGAGAGAGAAAGAGAAGCTGTGAGTGAGAGAGAGAGAAGCTGAGAGTGAGGGAGAGAGAGAAAGAGAAGCTGTGAGTGAGAGGGATAGAGAGAGATAGAGAAGCTGAGTGAGAGAGAGAGAGAGAGAAAAGCTGTGCGTGTGTGAGAGAGAGAAGCTGTGACTGAGTGAGAGAGAGAGAAAGTGAAGCTGTGAGTGAGAAAGAGAGAACGAGAACCTGTGAGTGAGTGAGAGAGAGAGAGAAAGAGAAGCTGTGAGTGAGAAAGAGAGGGAGAGAAGCTGTGAGTGAGAGAGAGAGAAGCTGTGAGTAAGAAAGAGAGAGAGAGAGAAGCTGTGAGTGAGAGAAGAGAGAGAAAGATAAGCTGTGAGTGAGAGGGAGAGAAAGAGAAGCTGTGAGTGAGAGAGCAATAGAAGCAGTGAGTGTGAGAGAGAGAAGCTATGAGTGAGAGGGAGAGAGAGAAATAGAAGCTGTGAGTGAGAGAGAGAGAGAAAGAGAAGCTGTGAGTGAGAGAGAGAAAGAGAATCTGTGAGTGAGAGAGAGAGAATGTGAGTGAGAGAGAGAGAAATAGAAGCTATGAGTGAGAGTGAGAGAGAGAGCGAAAGAGAAGCTGTGAGTGAGAGAGAGATAGAGAGAGAAAGAGAAGCTGTGAGTGAGAGAGAGAGAGAAAGAAGCTTTGAGTGAGAGAAAGAGAGAAAGAGAAGCTGTGAGTGAGTGAGAGAGAAAGAGCTGTGAGTGAGAGAGAGAGAGAAAGAGAAGCTGTGAGTGAGAGAGAGAGAGAAGCTGTGTGTGAGGGAGAGAGAGAAAGAGAAGCTGTGAGTGAGAGGGATAGAGCGAGAAAGAGAAGCTGAGTGAGAGAGAGAGAGAAAGAGAAGCTGCGAGTGAGTGAGAGAGAGAGAGAGAGAGAAGCTGTGAGTGAGAGAGTGAGAGAGAAAGAGAAACTTTGTGAGAGAGAGAAAGCGAAGCTGTGAGTGAGAGAGAGAGAAGCTGTGAGTGAGAGAAGAGAGAGAGAAAGAGACGGTGTGTGTGTGTGAGAGAGAGAAGCTGTGTGTGTGAGAGAAGCTGTGAGTGAGAGGGACAGAAAGAAAACCTGTGAGTGAGAGAGAAGGTGAGAAAGAAGCTTTGAGTGAGAGAGAGAAAAAGAGAAACAGAAGCTGTGAGTGAGGGAGAGAGAGAAAGAGAAGCTATGAGTGAGAGAGAGAGAAAGAAAGAGAAGCTGTGAGGGAGAGAGAGAGAAAGAGAAGCTGTGAGTGAGAGAGAGAGAAGCTGTGAGTGTGTGTGAGAGAGAAGCTGTGTGTGTGTGAGAGAGAGAAACAGAAACTGTGAGTGAGAGAAAGAGAGAAAGAGAAGCTGTGAGTGAGAGAGAGAGAGAGAAAGAGAAGCTGTGAGTGAGAGAGAGAGAAGCTGAGAGTGAGGGAGAGAGAGGAAGAGAAGCTGTGAGTGAGAGGGATAGAGAGAGAAAGAGAAGCTGAGTGAGAGAGAGAGAGAGAAAGAGAAGCTGTGCATGTGTGAGAGAGAGAAGCTGTGACTGAGGGAGAGAGAGAGAAAGTGAAGCTGTGAGTGAGAAAGAGAGAAAGAGAAGCTGTGAGTGAGTGAGAGAGAGAGAGAAAGAGAAGCTGTGAGTGAGAAAGCGAGGGAGAGAAGCTGTGAGTGAGAGAGAGAGAAGCTGTGAGTAAGAGAGAGAGAGAGATAAGCTGTGAGTGAGAGAAGAGAGAGAAAGATAAGCTGTGAGTGAGAGGGAGAGAAAGAGAAGCTGTGAATGAGAGAGAGAAATAGAAGCTGTGAGTGAGAGAGAGAGAGAAACTATGAGTGAGAGGGAGCGAGAGAAAGAGAAGCTGTGAGTGAGAGAGAGAGAGAGAAAGAGAAGCTGTGAGTGAGAGAGAGAAAGAGAAGCTGTGAGTGAGAGAGAGAGAATGTGAGTGAGAGAGAGAGAAATAGAAGCTGTGAGTGAGAGTGAGAGAGAGAGCAAAAGAGAAGCTGTGAGTGAGAGAGAGATAGAGAGAGAAAGAGAAGCTGTGAGTGAGAGAGAGAGAAAGAAGCTTTGAGTGAGAGAAAGAGAGAAAGAGAAGCTGTGAGAGTGAGGGAGAAAGAGCTGTGAGTGAGAGAGAGAGAGAAAGAGAAGCTGTGAGTGAGAGAGAGAGAGAGAAGCTGTGTGTGAGGGAGAGAGAGAAAGAGAAGCTGTGAGTGAGAGAGAGAAAGAGAAGCTGTGAGTGAGAGAGAGAGAGAATGTGAGTGAGAGAGAGAGAAATAGAAGCTGTGAGTGAGAGTGAGAGAGAGAGCGAATGAGAGGCTGTGAGTGAGAGAGAGATAGAGAGAGAAAGAGAAGCTGTGAGTGAGAGAGAGAGAGAAAGAAGCTTTGAGTGAGAGAAAGAGAGAAAGAGAAGCTGTGAATGAGAGAGAGAGAAGCTGAGAGTGAGGGAGAGAGAGAAAGAGAAGCTGTGAGTGAGAGGGATAGAGAGAGAAAGAGAAGCTGAGTGAGAAAGAGAGAGAGAGAAAGAGAAGCTGTGCGTGTGTGTGAGAGAGAAGCTGTGACTGAGTGAGAGAGAGAGAAAGTGAAGCTGTGAGTGAGAAAGAGAGAAAGAGAAGCTGTGAGTGAGTGAGAGAGAGAGAGAGAAAGAGAAGCTGTGAGTGAGAAAGAGAGGGAGAGAAGCTGTGAGTGAGAGAGAGAGAAGCTGTGAGTAAGAGAGAGAGAGAAGCTATGAGTGAGAGAAGAGAGAGAAAGATAAGCTGTGAGTGAGAGGGAGAGAAAGAGAAGCTGTGAGTGAGAGAGAGAAATAGAAGCTGTGAGTGAGAGAGAGAGAGAAACTATGAGTGAGAGGGAGCGAGAGAAAGAGAAGCTGTAAGTGAGAGAGAGAGAGAAAGAGAAGCTGTGAGTGAGAGAGAGAAAGAGAAGCTGTGTGAGAGAGAGAATGTGAGTGAGAGAGAGAGAAATAGAAGCTGTGAGTGAGAGTGAGAGAGAGAGCGAAAGAGAAGCTGTGAGTGAGAGAGAGATAGAGAGAGAAAGAGAAGCTGTGAGTGAGAGAGAGAGAGAAAGAAGCTTTGAGTGAGAGAAAGAGAGAAAGAGAAGCTGTGAGTGAGTGAGAGAGAAAGAGCTGTGAGTGAGAGAGAGAGAGAAAGAGAAGTTGTGAGTGAGAGAGAGAGAGAAGCTGTGTGTGAGGGAGAGAGAGAAAGAGAAGCTGTGAGTGAGAGGGATAGAGCGAGAAAGAGAAGCTGAGTGAGAGAGAGAGAGAAAGAGAAGCTGCGAGTGAGTGAGAGAGAGAGAGAGAGAAGCTGTGAGTGAGAGAGTGAGAGAGAAAGAGAAACTTTGTGTGAGAGAGAAAGCGAAGCTGTGAGTGAGAGAGAGAGAAGCTGTGAGTGAGAGAAGAGAGAGAGAAAGAGACGGTGTGTGTGTGTGAGAGAGAGAAGCTGTGTGTGTGAGAGAAGCTGTGAGTGAGAGGGACAGAAAGAAAACCTGTGAGTGAGAGAGAAGGTGAGAAAGAAGCTTTGAGTGAGAGAGAGAGAAAGAGAAACAGAAGCTGTGAGTGAGGGAGAGAGAGAAAGAGAAGCTATGAGTGAGAGAGAGAGAAAGAAAGAGAAGCTGTGAGTGAGAGAGAGAGAGAGAAAGAGAAGCTGTGAGTGAGAGAGAGAGAAGCTGTGAGTGTGTGAGAGAGAGAAGCTGTGTGTGTGTGTGAGAGAGAAACAGAAACTGTGAGTGAGAGAAAGAGAGAAAGAGAAGCTGTGAGTGAGAGAGAGAGAGAGAAAGAGAAGCTGTGAGTGAGAGAGAGAGAAGCTGAGAGTGAGGGAGAGAGAGGAAGAGAAGCTGTGAGTGAGAGGGATAGAGAGAGAAAGAGAAGCTGAGTGAGAGAGAGAGAGAGAAAGAGAAGCTGTGCGTGTGTGAGAGAGAGAAGCTGTGACTGAGGGAGAGAGAGAGAAAGTGAAGCTGTGAGTGAGAAAGAGAGAAAGAGAAGCTGTGAGTGAGTGAGAGAGAGAGAGAAAGAGAAGCTGTGAGTGAGAAAGCGAGGGAGAGAAGCTGTGAGTGAGTGAGAGAGAAGCTGTGAGTAAGAGAGAGAGAGAGAGATAAGCTGTGAGTGAGAGAAGAGAGAGAAAGATAAGCTGTGAGTGAGAGGGAGAGAAAGAGAAGCTGTGAGTGAGAGAGAGAAATAGAAGCTGTGAGTGAGAGAGAGAGAGAAACTATGAGTGAGAGGGAGCGAGAGAAAGAGAAGCTGTGAGTGAGAGAGAGAGAGAGAAAGAGAAGCTGTGAGTGAGAGAGAGAAAGAGAAGCTGTGAGTGAGAGAGAGAGAATGTGAGTGAGAGAGAGAGAAATAGAAGCTGTGAGTGAGAGTGAGAGAGAGAGCGAAAGAGAAGCTGTGAGTGAGAGAGAGATAGAGAGAGAAAGAGAAGCTGTGAGTGAGAGAGAGAGAAAGAAGCTTTGAGTGAGAGAAAGAGAGAAAGAGAAGCTGTGAGAGTGAGGGAGAAAGAGCTGTGAGTGAGAGAGAGAGAGAGAAAGAGAAGCTGTGAGTGAGAGAGAGAGAAGCTGTGTGTGAGGGAGAGAGAGAAAGAGAAGCTGTGAGTGAGAGAGAGAAAGAGAAGCTGTGAGTGAGAGAGAGAATGTGAATGAGAGAGAGAGAAATAGAAGCTGTGAGTGAGAGTGAGAGAGAGAGCGAAAGAGAGGCTGTGAGTGAGAGAGATAGAGAGAGAAAGAGAAGCTGTGAGTGAGAGAGAGAGAGAAAGAAGCTTTGAGTGAGAGAAAGAGAGAAAGAGAAGCTGTGAATGAGAGAGAGAGAAGCTGAGAGTGAGGGAGAGAGAGAAAGAGAAGCTGTGAGTGAGAGGGATAGAGAGAGAAAGAGAAGCTGAGTGAGAGAGAGAGAGAGAAAGAGAAGCTGTGCGTGTGTGAGAGAGAGAAGCTGTGACTGAGTGAGAGAGAGAGAAAGTGAAGCTGTGAGTGAGAAAGAGAGAAAGAGAAGCTGTGAGTGAGTGAGAGAGAGAGAGAGAAAGAGAAGCTGTGAGTGAGAAAGAGAGGGAGAGAAGCTGTGAGTGACAGAGAGAGAAGCTGTGAGTAAGAGAGAGAGAGAGAGAAGCTATGAGTGAGAGAAGAGAGAGAAAGATAAGCTGTGAGTGAGAGGGAGAGAAAGAGAAGCTGTGAGTGAGAGAGAGAAATAGAAGCTGTGAGTGAGAGAGAGAGAGAAACTATGAGTGAGAGGGAGCGAGAGAAAGAGAAGCTGTAAGTGAGAGAGAGAGAGAGAAAGAGAAGCTGTGAGTGAGAGAGAGAAAGAGAAGCTGTGTGAGAGAGAGAATGTGAGTGAGAGAGAGAGAAATAGAAGCTGTGAGTGAGAGTGAGAGAGAGAGCGAAAGAGAAGCTGTGAGTGAGAGAGAGATAGAGAGAGAAAGAGAAGCTGTGAGTGAGAGAGAGAGAGAAAGAAGCTTTGAGTGAGAGAAAGAGAAGCTGTGAGTGAGTGAGAGAGAAAGAGCTGTGAGTGAGAGAGAGAGAGAAAGAGAAGCTGTGTGTGAGAGAGAGAGAGAAGCTGTGTGTGAGGGAGAGAGAGAAAGAGAAGATGTGAGTGATTGGGATAGAGCGAGAAAGAGAAGCTAAGTGAGAGAGAGAGAGAAAGAGAAGCTGTGAGTGAGTGAGAGAGAGAGAGAAAGAGAAGCTGTGAGTGAGAGAGTGAGAGAGAAAGAGACGCTGTGAGTGAGAGAGAGAAAGAGAAGCTGTGAGTGAGAGAGAGAGAATGTGAGTGAGAGAGAGAGAAATAGAAGCTGTGAGTGAGAGTGAGAGAGAGAGCGAAAGAGAAGCTGTGAGTGAGAGAGAGAGAGAGAGAGAAAGAGAAGCTGTGAGTGAGAGAGAGAGAGAAAGAGTAGCTGTGAGTGACTGAGAGAGAAAGAGCTGTGAGTGAGAGAGAGAGAGAAAGAGAAGCTGTGAGTGAGAGAGAGAGAGAGAAGCTGTGTGTGAGGGAGAGAGAGAAAGAGAAGCTGTGAGTGAGAGAGAGAAAGAGAAGCTGTGAGTGAGAGAGAGAGAATGTGAGTGAGAGAGAGAGAAATAGAAGCTGTGAGTGAGAGTGAGAGAGAGAGCGAAAGAGAGGCTGTGAGTGAGTGAGAGAGAGAGAGAGAAAGAGAAGCTTTGAGTGAGAGAAAGAGAGAAAGAGAAGCTGTGAATGAGAGAGAGAGAAGCTGAGAGTGAGGGAGAGAGAGAAAGAGAAGCTGTGAGTGAGAGGGATAGAGAGAGAAAGAGAAGCTGCGTGAGAGAGAGAGAGAGAAAGAGAAGCTGTGCGTGTGTGAGAGAGAGAAGCTGTGACTGAGTGAGAGAGAGAGAAAGTGAAGCTGTGAGTGAGAAAGAGAGAAAGAGAAGCTGTGAGTGAGTGAGAGAGAGAGAGAGAAAGAGAAGCTGTGAGTGAGAAAGAGAGGGAGAGAAGCTGTGAGTGAGAGAGAGAGAAGCTGTGAGTAAGAGAGAGAGAGAGAGAGAAGCTATGAGTGAGAGAAGAGAGAGAAAGATAAGCTGTGAGTGAGAGGGAGAGAAAGAGAAGCTGTGAGTGAGAGAGAGAAATAGAAGCTGTGAGTGAGAGAGAGAGAGAAACTATGAATGAGAGGGAGCGAGAGAAAGAGAAGCTGTGAGTGAGAGAGAGAGAGAGAAAGAGAAGCTGTGAGTTAGAGAGAGAAAGAGAAGCTGTGTGAGAGAGAGAATGTGAGTGAGAGAGAGAGAAATAGAAGCTGTGAGTGAGAGTGAGAGAGAGAGCGAAAGAGAAGCTGTGAGTGAGAGAGAGATAGAGAGAGAAAGAGAAGCTGTGAGTGAGAGAGAGAGAGAAAGAAGCTTTGAGTGAGAGAAAGAGAGAAAGAGAAGCTGTGAGTGAGTGAGAGAGAAAGAGCTGTGAGTGAGAGAGAGAGAGAAAGAGAAGCTGTGAGTGAGAGAGAGAGAAGCTGTGTGTGAGGGAGAGAGAGAAAGAGAAGCTGTGAGAGAGAGAGAGAATGAGAAGCTGTGAGTGAGAGAGAGAGAAGCTGTGAATGAGAGAGAGAAAGAGAAGCTGTGGGAGAGAGAGAGAGAAAGAAGCTTTGAGTGAGAGAAAGAGAGAAAGAGAAGCTGTGAGTGAGAGAGAGAGAAAGAGCTGTGAGTTAGAGAGAGAGAGAAAACCCGTGAGTGAGAGAGAGAGAAGCTGTGAGTGAGTGAGAGAGAGAAGCTGTGTGTGTGTGAGAGAGACAGAAAGAGAAACTGTGAGTGAGAGAAAGAGAGAAAGAGAAGCTGTGAGTGAGAGAGAGAGAGAAAGAGAAGCTGTGAGTGAGAGAGAGAGAAGCTGAGAGTGAGGGAGAGAGAGAAAGAGAAGCTGTGAGTGAGAGGGATAGAGAGAGATAGAGAAGCTGAGTGAGAGAGAGAGAGAGAGAAAAGCTGTGCGTGTGTGAGAGAGAGAAGCTGTGACTGAGTGAGAGAGAGAGAAAGTGAAGCTGTGAGTGAGAAAGAGAGAACGAGAACCTGTGAGTGAGTGAGAGAGAGAGAGAAAGAGAAGCTGTGAGTGAGAAAGAGAGGGAGAGAAGCTGTGAGTGAGAGAGAGAGAAGCTGTGAGTAAGAAAGAGAGAGAGAGAGAAGCTGTGAGTGAGAGAAGAGAGAGAAAGATAAGCTGTGAGTGAGAGGGAGAGAAAGAGAAGCTGTGAGTGAGAGAGCAATAGAAGCAGTGAGTGTGAGAGAGAGAAGCTATGAGTGAGAGGGAGAGAGAGAAATAGAAGCTGTGAGTGAGAGAGAGAGAGAAAGAGAAGCTGTGAGTGAGAGAGAGAAAGAGAATCTGTGAGTGAGAGAGAGAGAATGTGAGTGAGAGAGAGAGAAATAGAAGCTATGAGTGAGAGTGAGAGAGAGAGCGAAAGAGAAGCTGTGAGTGAGAGAGAGATAGAGAGAGAAAGAGAAGCTGTGAGTGAGAGAGAGAGAGAAAGAAGCTTTGAGTGAGAGAAAGAGAGAAAGAGAAGCTGTGAGTGAGTGAGAGAGAAAGAGCTGTGAGTGAGAGAGAGAGAGAAAGAGAAGCTGTGAGTGAGAGAGAGAGAGAAGCTGTGTGTGAGGGAGAGAGAGAAAGAGAAGCTGTGAGTGAGAGGGATAGAGCGAGAAAGAGAAGCTGAGTGAGAGAGAGAGAGAGAGAGAAGCTGCGAGTGAGTGAGAGAGAGAGAGAGAGAGAAGCTGTGAGTGAGAGAGTGAGAGAGAAAGAGAAACTTTGTGAGAGAGAGAAAGCGAAGCTGTGAGTGAGAGAGAGAGAAGCTGTGAGTGAGAGAAGAGAGAGAAAGAGACGGTGTGTGTGTGTGAGAGAGAGAAGCTGTGTGTGTGAGAGAAGCTGTGAGTGAGAGGGACAGAAAGAAAACCTGTGAGTGAGAGAGAAGGTGAGAAAGAAGCTTTGAGTGAGAGAGAGAAAAAGAGAAACAGAAGCTGTGAGTGAGGGAGAGAGAGAAAGAGAAGCTATGAGTGAGAGAGAGAGAAAGAAAGAGAAGCTGTGAGGGAGAGAGAGAGAAAGAGAAGCTGTGAGTGAGAGAGAGAGAAGCTGTGAGTGTGTGTGAGAGAGAAGCTGTGTGTGTGTGAGAGAGAGAAACAGAAACTGTGAGTGAGAGAAAGAGAGAAAGAGAAGCTGTGAGTGAGAGAGAGAGAGAGAAAGAGAAGCTGTGAGTGAGAGAGAGAGAAGCTGAGAGTGAGGGAGAGAGAGGAAGAGAAGCTGTGAGTGAGAGGGATAGAGAGAGAAAGAGAAGCTGAGTGAGAGAGAGAGAGAGAAAGAGAAGCTGTGCATGTGTGAGAGAGAGAAGCTGTGACTGAGGGAGAGAGAGAGAAAGTGAAGCTGTGAGTGAGAAAGAGAGAAAGAGAAGCTGTGAGTGAGTGAGAGAGAGTGAGAAAGAGAAGCTGTGAGTGAGAAAGCGAGGGAGAGAAGCTGTGAGTGAGAGAGAGAGAAGCTGTGAGTAAGAGAGAGAGAGAGATAAGCTGTGAGTGAGAGAAGAGAGAGAAAGATAAGCTGTGAGTGAGAGGGAGAGAAAGAGAAGCTGTGAATGAGAGAGAGAAATAGAAGCTGTGAGTGAGAGAGAGAGAGAAACTATGAGTGAGAGGGAGCGAGAGAAAGAGAAGCTGTGAGTGAGAGAGAGAGAGAGAAAGAGAAGCTGTGAGTGAGAGAGAGAAAGAGAAGCTGTGAGTGAGAGAGAGAGAATGTGAGTGAGAGAGAGAGAAATAGAAGCTGTGAGTGAGAGTGAGAGAGAGAGCAAAAGAGAAGCTGTGAGTGAGAGAGAGATAGAGAGAGAAAGAGAAGCTGTGAGTGAGAGAGAGAGAAAGAAGCTTTGAGTGAGAGAAAGAGAGAAAGAGAAGCTGTGAGAGTGAGGGAGAAAGAGCTGTGAGTGAGAGAGAGAGAGAAAGAGAAGCTGTGAGTGAGAGAGAGAGAGAGAAGCTGTGTGTGAGGGAGAGAGAGAAAGAGAAGCTGTGAGTGAGAGAGAGAAAGAGAAGCTGTGAGTGAGAGAGAGAGAGAATGTGAGTGAGAGAGAGAGAAATAGAAGCTGTGAGTGAGAGTGAGAGAGAGAGCGAATGAGAGGCTGTGAGTGAGAGAGAGATAGAGAGAGAAAGAGAAGCTGTGAGTGAGAGAGAGAGAGAAAGAAGCTTTGAGTGAGAGAAAGAGAGAAAGAGAAGCTGTGAATGAGAGAGAGAGAAGCTGAGAGTGAGGGAGAGAGAGAAAGAGAAGCTGTGAGTGAGAGGGATAGAGAGAGAAAGAGAAGCTGAGTGAGAAAGAGAGAGAGAGAAAGAGAAGCTGTGCGTGTGTGAGAGAGAGAAGCTGTGACTGAGTGAGAGAGAGAGAAAGTGAAGCTGTGAGTGAGAAAGAGAGAAAGAGAAGCTGTGAGTGAGTGAGAGAGAGAGAGAGAAAGAGAAGCTGTGAGTGAGAAAGAGAGGGAGAGAAGCTGTGAGTGAGAGAGAGAGAAGCTGTGAGTAAGAGAGAGAGAGAAGCTATGAGTGAGAGAAGAGAGAGAAAGATAAGCTGTGAGTGAGAGGGAGAGAAAGAGAAGCTGTGAGTGAGAGAGAGAAATAGAAGCTGTGAGTGAGAGAGAGAGAGAAACTATGAGTGAGAGGGAGCGAGAGAAAGAGAAGCTGTAAGTGAGAGAGAGAGAGAGAAAGAGAAGCTGTGAGTGAGAGAGAGAAAGAGAAGCTGTGTGAGAGAGAGAATGTGAGTGAGAGAGAGAGAAATAGAAGCTGTGAGTGAGAGTGAGAGAGAGAGCGAAAGAGAAGCTGTGAGTGAGAGAGAGATAGAGAGAGAAAGAGAAGCTGTGAGTGAGAGAGAGAGAGAAAGAAGCTTTGAGTGAGAGAAAGAGAGAAAGAGAAGCTGTGAGTGAGTGAGAGAGAAAGAGCTGTGAGTGAGAGAGAGAGAGAAAGAGAAGTTGTGAGTGAGAGAGAGAGAGAAGCTGTGTGTGAGGGAGAGAGAGAAAGAGAAGCTGTGAGTGAGAGGGATAGAGCGAGAAAGAGAAGCTGAGTGAGAGAGAGAGAGAAAGAGAAGCTGCGAGTGAGTGAGAGAGAGAGAGAGAGAAGCTGTGAGTGAGAGAGTGAGAGAGAAAGAGAAACTTTGTGTGAGAGAGAAAGCGAAGCTGTGAGTGAGAGAGAGAGAAGCTGTGAGTGAGAGAAGAGAGAGAGAAAGAGACGGTGTGTGTGTGTGAGAGAGAGAAGCTGTGTGTGTGAGAGAAGCTGTGAGTGAGAGGGACAGAAAGAAAACCTGTGAGTGAGAGAGAAGGTGAGAAAGAAGCTTTGAGTGAGAGAGAGAGAAAGAGAAACAGAAGCTGTGAGTGAGGGAGAGAGAGAAAGAGAAGCTATGAGTGAGAGAGAGAGAAAGAAAGAGAAGCTGTGAGTGAGAGAGAGAGAGAGAAAGAGAAGCTGTGAGTGAGAGAGAGAGAAGCTGTGAGTGTGTGAGAGAGAGAAGCTGTGTGTGTGTGTGAGAGAGAAACAGAAACTGTGAGTGAGAGAAAGAGAGAAAGAGAAGCTGTGAGTGAGAGAGAGAGAGAGAAAGAGAAGCTGTGAGTGAGAGAGAGAGAAGCTGAGAGTGAGGGAGAGAGAGGAAGAGAAGCTGTGAGTGAGAGGGATAGAGAGAGAAAGAGAAGCTGAGTGAGAGAGAGAGAGAGAAAGAGAAGCTGTGCGTGTGTGAGAGAGAGAAGCTGTGACTGAGGGAGAGAGAGAGAAAGTGAAGCTGTGAGTGAGAAAGAGAGAAAGAGAAGCTGTGAGTGAGTGAGAGAGAGAGAGAAAGAGAAGCTGTGAGTGAGAAAGCGAGGGAGAGAAGCTGTGAGTGAGAGAGAGAGAAGCTGTGAGTAAGAGAGAGAGAGAGATAAGCTGTGAGTGAGAGAAGAGAGAGAAAGATAAGCTGTGAGTGAGAGGGAGAGAAAGAGAAGCTGTGAGTGAGAGAGAGAAATAGAAGCTGTGAGTGAGAGAGAGAGAGAAACTATGAGTGAGAGGGAGCGAGAGAAAGAGAAGCTGTGAGTGAGAGAGAGAGAGAGAAAGAGAAGCTGTGAGTGAGAGAGAGAAAGAGAAGCTGTGAGTGAGAGAGAGAGAATGTGAGTGAGAGAGAGAGAAATAGAAGCTGTGAGTGAGAGTGAGAGAGAGAGCGAAAGAGAAGCTGTGAGTGAGAGAGAGATAGAGAGAGAAAGAGAAGCTGTGAGTGAGAGAGAGAGAAAGAAGCTTTGAGTGAGAGAAAGAGAGAAAGAGAAGCTGTGAGAGTGAGGGAGAAAGAGCTGTGAGTGAGAGAGAGAGAGAGAAAGAGAAGCTGTGAGTGAGAGAGAGAGAGAAGCTGTGTGTGAGGGAGAGAGAGAAAGAGAAGCTGTGAGTGAGAGAGAGAAAGAGAAGCTGTGAGTGAGAGAGAGAGAATGTGAATGAGAGAGAGAGAAATAGAAGCTGTGAGTGAGAGTGAGAGAGAGAGCGAAAGAGAGGCTGTGAGTGAGAGAGATAGAGAGAGAAAGAGAAGCTGTGAGTGAGAGAGAGAGAGAAAGAAGCTTTGAGTGAGAGAAAGAGAGAAAGAGAAGCTGTGAATGAGAGAGAGAGAAGCTGAGAGTGAGGGAGAGAGAGAAAGAGAAGCTGTGAGTGAGAGGGATAGAGAGAGAAAGAGAAGCTGAGTGAGAGAGAGAGAGAGAAAGAGAAGCTGTGCGTGTGTGAGAGAGAGAAGCTGTGACTGAGTGAGAGAGAGAGAAAGTGAAGCTGTGAGTGAGAAAGAGAGAAAGAGAAGCTGTGAGTGAGTGAGAGAGAGAGAGAGAAAGAGAAGCTGTGAGTGAGAAAGAGAGGGAGAGAAGCTGTGAGTGAGAGAGAGAGAAGCTGTGAGTAAGAGAGAGAGAGAGAGAAGCTATGAGTGAGAGAAGAGAGAGAAAGATAAGCTGTGAGTGAGAGGGAGAGAAAGAGAAGCTGTGAGTGAGAGAGAGAAATAGAAGCTGTGAGTGAGAGAGAGAGAGAAACTATGAGTGAGAGGGAGCGAGAGAAAGAGAAGCTGTAAGTGAGAGAGAGAGAGAGAAAGAGAAGCTGTGAGTGAGAGAGAGAAAGAGAAGCTGTGTGAGAGAGAGAATGTGAGTGAGAGAGAGAGAAATAGAAGCTGTGAGTGAGAGTGAGAGAGAGAGCGAAAGAGAAGCTGTGAGTGAGAGAGAGATAGAGAGAGAAAGAGAAGCTGTGAGTGAGAGAGAGAGAGAAAGAAGCTTTGAGTGAGAGAAAGAGAAGCTGTGAGTGAGTGAGAGAGAAAGAGCTGTGAGTGAGAGAGAGAGAGAAAGAGAAGCTGTGTGTGTGAGAGAGAGAGAAGCTGTGTGTGAGGGAGAGAGAGAAAGAGAAGATGTGAGTGATTGGGATAGAGCGAGAAAGAGAAGCTAAGTGAGAGAGAGAGAGAAAGAGAAGCTGTGAGTGAGTGAGAGAGAGAGAGAAAGAGAAGCTGTGAGTGAGAGAGTGAGAGAGAAAGAGACGCTGTGAGTGAGAGAGAGAAAGAGAAGCTGTGAGTGAGAGAGAGAGAATGTGAGTGAGAGAGAGAGAAATAGAAGCTGTGAGTGAGAGTGAGAGAGAGAGCGAAAGAGAAGCTGTGAGTGAGAGAGAGAGAGAGAGAAAGAGAAGCTGTGAGTGAGAGAGAGAGAGAAAGAGTAGCTGTGAGTGACTGAGAGAGAAAGAGCTGTGAGTGAGAGAGAGAGAGAAAGAGAAGCTGTGAGTGAGAGAGAGAGAGAGAAGCTGTGTGTGAGGGAGAGAGAGAAAGAGAAGCTGTGAGTGAGAGAGAGAAAGAGAAGCTGTGAGTGAGAGAGAGAGAATGTGAGTGAGAGAGAGAGAAATAGAAGCTGTGAGTGAGAGTGAGAGAGAGAGCGAAAGAGAGGCTGTGAGTGAGTGAGAGAGAGAGAGAGAAAGAGAAGCTTTGAGTGAGAGAAAGAGAGAAAGAGAAGCTGTGAATGAGAGAGAGAGAAGCTGAGAGTGAGGGAGAGAGAGAAAGAGAAGCTGTGAGTGAGAGGGATAGAGAGAGAAAGAGAAGCTGCGTGAGAGAGAGAGAGAGAAAGAGAAGCTGTGCGTGTGTGAGAGAGAGAAGCTGTGACTGAGTGAGAGAGAGAGAAAGTGAAGCTGTGAGTGAGAAAGAGAGAAAGAGAAGCTGTGAGTGAGTGAGAGAGAGAGAGAGAAAGAGAAGCTGTGAGTGAGAAAGAGAGGGAGAGAAGCTGTGAGTGAGAGAGAGAGAAGCTGTGAGTAAGAGAGAGAGAGAGAGAGAAGCTATGAGTGAGAGAAGAGAGAGAAAGATAAGCTGTGAGTGAGAGGGAGAGAAAGAGAAGCTGTGAGTGAGAGAGAGAAATAGAAGCTGTGAGTGAGAGAGAGAGAGAAACTATGAATGAGAGGGAGCGAGAGAAAGAGAAGCTGTGAGTGAGAGAGAGAGAGAGAAAGAGAAGCTGTGAGTTAGAGAGAGAAAGAGAAGCTGTGTGAGAGAGAGAATGTGAGTGAGAGAGAGAGAAATAGAAGCTGTGAGTGAGAGTGAGAGAGAGAGCGAAAGAGAAGCTGTGAGTGAGAGAGAGATAGAGAGAGAAAGAGAAGCTGTGAGTGAGAGAGAGAGAGAAAGAAGCTTTGAGTGAGAGAAAGAGAGAAAGAGAAGCTGTGAGTGAGTGAGAGAGAAAGAGCTGTGAGTGAGAGAGAGAGAGAAAGAGAAGCTGTGAGTGAGAGAGAGAGAAGCTGTGTGTGAGGGAGAGAGAGAAAGAGAAGCTGTGAGTGATTGGGATAGAGCGAGAAAGAGAAGCTAAGTGAGAGAGAGAGAGAAAGAGAAGCTGTGAGTGAGTGAGAGAGAGAGAGAAAGAGAAGCTGTGAGTGAGAGAGTGAGAGAGAAAGAGAAACTGTGTGAGAGAGAGAGAAAGCGAAGCTGTGAGTGAGAGAGAGAGAAGCTGTGAGTGAGAGAAGAGAGAGAGAAAGAGAAGGTGTGTGTGTGTGAGAGAGAGAAGCTGTGTGTGTGAGAGAGAAGCTGTGAGTGAGAGGGACAGAAAGAAAACCTGTGAGTGAGAGAGAAGGTGAGAAAGAAGATTTGAGTGAGTGAGAGAGAAAGAGAAACAGAAGCTGTGAGTGAGGGAGAGAGAGAAAGAGAAGCTATGAGTGAGAGAGAGAGAAAGAAAGAGAAGCTGTGAGTGAGAGAGAGAGAGAAAGAGAAGCTGTGAGTGATAGAAGAGAGAGAGAAAGAGATGCTGTGAGTGAGTGAGAGAGAGAAAGAGAAGCTGTGAGTGAGAGAGAGAGAGAAGCTGTTAGTGAAAGAAAGAATGAAAGAGATGCTGTGAGTGAGAGAGAGAGAAGCTGTGAGTGAGAGTGAGAGAGAGAAAGAAAGAAAGAGAAGTTGTGAGTGAGAGTGAGAGAGAAATAGAAGCTGTGAGAGAGAGAGAAAGAAGCTGTGAGTGAGAGAGAGAGAAAGAGAAGCTGTGAGTGAGAGTGAGAGAGAGAAAGAAAGAGAAGCTGTGAGAGAGAGAGAGAATGAGAAGCTGTGAGTGAGAGAGAGAGAAGCTGTGAATGAGAGAGAGAAAGAGAAGCTGTGGGTGAGAGTGAGAGAAAGAAGCTTTGAGTGAGAGAAAGAGAGAAAGAGAAGCTGTGAGTGAGAGAGAGAGAAAGTGCTGTGAGTTAGAGAGAGAGAGAGAAGCCGTGAGTGAGAAAGAGAGAAGCTGTGAGTGAGTGAGAGAGAGAAGCTGTGTGTGTGTGTGAGAGAGAGAAAGAGAAACTGTGAGTGAGAGAAAGAGAGAAAGAGAAGCTGTGAGTGAGAGAGAGAGAGAAAGAGAAGCTGTGAGTGAGAGAGAGAGAAGCTGAGAGTGAGCGAGAGAGAGAAAGAGAAGCTGTGAGTGAGAGAGAGAGAATGTGAGTGAGAGAGAGAGAAATAGAAGCTGTGAGTGAGAGTGAGAGAGAGAGTGAAAGAGAAGCTGTGAGTGAGAGAGAGATAGAGAGAGAAAGAGAAGCTGTGAGTGAGAGAGAGAGAGAAAGAAGCTTTGAGTGAGAGAAAGAGAGAAAGAGAAGCTGTGAGTGAGTGAGAGAGAAAGAGCTGTGAGTGGGAGAGAGAGAGAAAGAGAAGCTGTGAGTGAGAGAGAGAGAGAAGCTGTGTGTGAGGGAGAGAGAGAAAGAGAAGCTGTGAGTGAGAGAGAGAAAGAGAAGCTGTGAGTGAGAGAGAGAGAATGTGAGTGAGAGAGAGAGAAATAGAAGCTGTGAGTGAGAGTGAGAGAGAGAGCGAAAGAGAGGCTGTGAGTGAGAGACAGATAGAGAGAGAAAGAGAAGCTGTGAGTGAGAGAGAGAGAGAAAGAAGCTTTGAGTGAGAGAAAGAGAGAAAGAGAAGCTGTGAGTGAGAGAGAGAGAAGCTGAGAGTGAGGGAGAGAGAGAAAGAGAAGCTGTGAGTGAGAGGGATAGAGAGAGAAAGAGAAGCTAAGTGAGAGAGAGAGAGAAAGAGAAGCTGTGCGTGTGTGAGAGAGAGAAGCTGTGACTGAGTGAGAGAGAGAGAAAGTGAAGCTGTGAGTGAGAAAGAGAGAAAGAGAAGCTGTGAGTGAGTGAGAGAGAGAGAGAGAAAGAGAAGCTGTGAGTGAGAAAGAGAGGGAGAGAAGCTGTGAGTGAGAGAGAGAGAAGCTGTGAGTAAGAGAGAGAGAGAGAGAAGCTATGAGTGAGAGAAGAGAGAGAAAGATAAGCTGTGAGTGAGAGGGAGAGATAGAGAAGCTGTGAGTGAGAGAGAGAAATAGAAGATGTGAGAGAGAGAGAGGCTGTGAGTGAGAGAGAGAGAAAGAGAAGCTGTGAGTGAGAGTGAGAGAGAGAAAGGAAGAGAAGCTGTGAGAGAGAGAGAGAATGAGAAGCTGTGAGTGAGAGAGAGGGAAGCTGTGAATGAGAGAGAGAAAGAGAAGCTGTGGGTGAGAGAGAGAGAAAGAAGCTTTGAGTGAGAGAAAGAGAGAAAGAGAAGCTGTGAGTGAGAGAGAGAGAAAGTGCTGTGAGTTAGAGAGAGAGAGAGAAGCCGTGAGTGAGAAAGAGAGAAGCTGTGAGTGAGTGAGAGAGAGAAGCTGTGTGTGTGTGTGAGAGAGAGAAAGAGAAACTGTGAGTGAGAGAAAGAGAGAAAGAGAAGCTGTGAGTGAGAGAGAGAGAGAAAGAGAAGCTGTGAGTGAGAGAGAGAGAAGCTGAGAGTGAGGGAGAGAGAGAAAGAGAAGCTGTGAGTGAGAGAGAGAGAATGTGAGTGAGAGAGAGAGAAATAGAAGCTGTGAGTGAGAGTGAGAGAGAGAGCGAAAGAGAAGCTGTGAGTGAGAGAGAGATAGAGAGAGAAAGAGAAGCTGTGAGTGAGAGAGAGAGAAAGAAGCTTTGTGAGAGAAAGAGAGAAAGAGAAGCTGTGAGTGAGTGAGAGAGAAAGAGCTGTGAGTGAGAGAGAGAGAGAATGAGAAGCTGTGAGTGAGAGAGAGAGAGAAGCTGTGTGTGAGGGAGAGAGAGAAAGAGAAGCTGTGAGTGAGAGAGAGAAAGAGAAGCTGTGAGTGAGAGAGAGAGAATGTGAGTGAGAGAGAGAGAAATAAAAGCTGTGAGTGAGAGTGAGAGAGAGAGCGAAAGAGAGGCTGTGAGTGAGAGAGAGATAGAGAGAGAAAGAGAAGCTGTGAGTGAGAGAGAGAGAGAAAGAAGCTTTGAGTGAGAGAAAGAGAGAAAGAGAAGCTGTGAGTGAGAGAGAGAGAAGCTGAGAGTGAGGGAGAGAGAGAAAGAGAAGCTGTGAGTGAGAGGGATAGAGAGAGAAAGAGAAGCTGAGTGAGAGAGAGAGAGAGAAAGAGAAGCTGTGCGTGTGTGAGAGAGAGAAGCTGTGACTGAGTGAGAGAGAGAGAAAGTGAAGCTGTGAGTGAGAAAGAGAGAAAGAGAAGCTGTGAGTGAGTGAGTGAGAGAGAGAAAGAGAAGCTGTGAGTGAGAAAGAGAGGGAGAGAAGCTGTGTGAGAGAGAGAGAAGCTGTGAGTAAGAGAGAGAGAGAGAAGCTATGAGTGAGAGAAGAGAGAGAAAGATAAGCTGTGAGTGAGAGGGAGAGAAAGAGAAGCTGTGAGTGTGAGAGAGAAATAGAAGCTGTGAGTGAGAGAGAGAGAGAAACTATGAGTGAGAGGGAGCGAGAGAAAGAGAAGCTGTGAGTGAGAGAGAGAGAGAAAGAGAAGCTCTGAGTGAGAGAGAGAAAGAGAAGCTGTGTGAGAGAGAGAATGTGAGTGAGAGAGAGAGAGAAGCTGTGAGTGAGAGTGAGAGAGAGAGCGAAAGAGAAGCTGTGAGTGAGAGAGAGATAGAGAGAGAAAGAGAAGCTGTGAGTGAGAGAGAGAGAAAGAGAAGCTGTGTGTGTGTGAGAGAGAGAAGCTGTGTGTGAGGGAGAGAGAGAAAGAGAAGCTGTGAGTGATTTGGATAGAGCGAGAAAGAGAAGCTACGTGAGAGAGAGAGAGAAAGAGAAGCTGTGAGTGAGTGAGAGAGAGAGAAAGAGAAGCTGTGAGTGAGAGAGTGAGAGAGAAAGAGAAGCTGTGAGTGAGAGAGAGAAAGAGAAGCTGTGAGTGAGAGAGAGAGAATGTGAGTGAGAGAGAGAGAAATAGAAGCTGTGAGTGAGAGTGAGAGAGAGAGCGAAAGAGAAGCTGTGAGTGAGAGAGAGAGAGAGAGAGAAAGAGAAGCTGTGAGTGAGAGAGAGAGAGAAAGAGAAGCTGTGAGTGACTGAGAGAGAAAGAGCTGTGAGTGAGAGAGAGAGAGAAAGAGAAGCTGCAAGTGAGAGAGAGAGAGAAGCTGTGTGTGAGGGAGAGAGAGAAAGAGAAGCTGTGAGTGAGAGAGAGAAAGAGAAGCTGTGAGTGAGAGAGAGAGAATGTGAGTGAGAGAGAGAGAAATAGAAGCTGTGAGTGAGAGTGAGAGAGAGAGCGAAAGAGAGGCTGTGAGTGAGAGAGAGATAGAGAGAGAAAGAGAAGCTGTGAGTGAGAGAGAGAGAGAAAGAAGCTTTGAGTGAGAGAAAGAGAGAAAGAGAAGCTGTGAATGAGAGAGAGAGAAGCTGAGAGTGAGGGAGAGAGAGAAAGAGAAGCTGTGAGTGAGAGGGATAGAGAGAGAAAGAGAAGCTGAGTGAGAGAGAGAGAGAGAAAGAGAAGCTGTGCGTGTGTGAGAGAGAGAAGCTGTGACTGAGTGAGAGAGAGAAAGTGAAGCTGTGAGTGAGAAAGAGAGAAAGAGAAGCTGTGAGTGAGTGAGAGAGAGAGAGAAAGAGAAGCTGTGAGTGAGAAAGAGAGGGAGAGAAGCTGTGAGTGAGAGAGAGAGAGAAGCTGTGAGTAAGAGAGAGAGAGAGAAGCTATGAGTGAGAGAAGAGAGAGAAAGATAAGCTGTGAATGAGAGGGAGAGAAAGAGAAGCTGTGAGTGAGAGAGAGAAATAGAAGCTGTGAGTGAGAGAGAGAGAAACTATGAGTGAGAGGGAGCGAGAGAAAGAGAAGCTGTGAGTGAGAGAGAGAGAGAGAAAGAGAAGCTGTGAGTGAGAGAGAGAAAGAGAAGCTGTGTGAGAGAGAATGTGAGTGAGAGAGAGAGAAATAGAAGCTGTGAGTGAGAGTGAGAGAGCGAGCGAAAGAGAAGCTGTGAGTGAGAGAGAGATAGAGAGAGAAAGAGAAGCTGTGAGTGAGAGAGAGAGAGAAAGAAGCTTTGAGTGAGAGAAAGAGAGAAAGAGAAGCTGTGAGTGAGTGAGAGAGAAAGAGCTGTGAGTGAGAGAGAGAGAAAGAGAAGTTGTGAGTGAGAGAGAGAGAGAAGCTGTGTGTGAGGGAGAGAGAGAAAGAGAAGCTGTGAGTGATTGGGATAGAGCGAGAAAGAGAAGCTAAGTGAGAGAGAGAGAGAAAGAGAAGCTGTGAGTGAGTGAGAGAGAGAGAGAAAGAGAAGATGTGAGTGAGAGTGAGAGAGAAAGAGAAACTGTGTGTGAGAGAGAGAAAGCGAAGCTGTGAGTGAGAGAGAGAGAAGCTGTGAGTGAGAGAAGAGAGAGAGAAAGAGAAGGTGTGTGTGTGAGAGAGAGAGAAGCTGTGTGTGTGAGAGAGAAGCTGTGAGTGAGAGGGACAGAAAGAAAACCTGTGAGTGAGAGAGAAGGTGAGAAAGAAGCTTTGAGTGAGTGAGAGAGAAAGAGAAACAGAAGCTGTGAGTGAGGGAGAGAGAGAAAGAGAAGCTATGAGTGAGAGAGAGAGAAAGAAAGAGAAGCTGTGAGTGAGAGAGAGAGAGAAAGAGAAGCTGTGAGTGATAGAAGAGAGAGAGAAAGAGATGCTGTTAGTGAGTGAGAGAGAGAAAGAGATGCTGTGAGTGAGAGAGAGAGAGAGAAGCTGTGAGTGAGAGTGAGAGAGAGAAAGAAAGAAAGAGAAGTTGTGAGTGAGAGTGAGAGAGAAATAGAAGCTGTGAGAGAGAGAGAAAGAAGCTGTGAGTGAGAGAGAGAGAAAGAGAAGCTGTGAGTGAGAGTGAGAGAGAGAAAGAAAGAGAAGCTGTGTGTGAGAGAGAGAATGAGAAGCTGTGAGTGAGAGAGAGAGAAGCTGTGAATGAGAGAGAGAAAGAGAAGCTGTGGGTGAGAGAGAGAGAAAGAAGCTTTGAGTGAGAGAAAGAGAGAAAGAGAAGCTGTGAGTGAGAGAGAGAGAAAGTGCTGTGAGTTTGAGAGAGAGAGAGAAGCCGTGAGTGAGAAAGAGAGAAGCTGTGAGTGAGTGAGAGAGAGAAGCTGTGTGTGTGTGTGAGAGAGAGAGAGAGGGAAGCTGTGTGTGAGGGAGAGAGAGAAAGAGAAGCTGTGAGTGAGAGAGAGAAAGAGAAGCTGTGAGTGAGAGAGAGAGAAGCTGAGAGTGAGGGAGAGAGAAATAGAAGCTGTGAGTGAGAGAGAGAGCGAAAGAGAGGCTGTGAGTGAGAGACAGATAGAGAGAGAAAGAGAAGCTGTGAGTGAGAGAGAGAGAGAAAGAAGCTTTGAGTGAGAGAAAGAGAGAAAGAGAAGCTGTGAGTGAGAGAGAGAGAAGCTGAGAGTGAGGGAGAGAGAGAAAGAGAAGCTGTGAGTGAGAGGGATAGAGAGAGAAAGAGAAGCTGAGTGAGAGAGAGAGAGAAAGAGAAGCTGTGCGTGTGTGAGAGAGAGAAGCTGTGACTGAGTGAGAGAGAGAGAAAGTGAAGCTGTGAGTGAGAAAGAGAGAAAGAGAAGCTGTGAGTGAGTGAGAGAGAGAGAGAGAAAGAGAAGCTGTGAGTGAGAAAGAGAGAGAGAGAAGCTGTGAGTGAGAGAGAGAGAAGCTGTGAGTAAGAGAGAGAGAGAGAGAAGCTATGAGTGAGAGAAGAGAGAGAAAGATAAGCTGTGAGTGAGAGGGAGAGAAAGAGAAGCTGTGAGTGAGAGAGAGAAATAGAAGATGTGAGAGAGAGAGAGAGAAGCTGTGAGTGAGAGAGAGAGAAAGAGAAGCTGTGAGTGAGAGTGAGAGAGAGAAAGAAAGAGAAGCTGTGAGAGAGAGAGAGAATGAGAAGCTGTGAGTGAGAGAGAGAGAAGCTGTGAATGAGAGAGAGAAAGAGAAGCTGTGGGTGAGAGAGAGAGAAAGAAGCTTTGAGTGAGAGAAAGAGAGAAAGAGAAGCTGTGAGTGAGAGAGAGAGAAAGTGCTGTGAGTTAGAGAGAGAGAGAGAAGCCGTGAGTGAGAAAGAGAGAAGCTGTGAGTGAGTGAGAGAGAGAAGCTGTGTGTGTGTGAGAGAGAGAAAGAGAAACTGTGAGTGAGAGAAAGAGAAGCTGTGAGTGAGAGAGAGAGAGAAAGAGAAGCTGTGAGTGAGAGAGAGAGAAGCTGAGAGTGAGGGAGAGAGAGAAAGAGAAGCTGTGAGTGAGAGAGAGAGAATGTGAGTGAGAGAGAGAGAAATAGAAGCTGTGAGTGAGAGTGAGAGAGAGAGCGAAAGAGAAGCTGTGAGTGAGAGAGAGATAGAGAGAGAAAGAGAAGCTGTGAGTGAGAGAGAGAGAGAGAAAGAAGCTTTGAGTGAGAGAAAGAGAGAAAGAGAAGCTGTGAGTGAGTGAGAGAGAAAGAGCTGTGAGTGAGAGAGAGAGAGAGAAAGAGAAGCTGTGAGTGAGAGAGAGAGAGAAGCTGTGTGTGAGGGAGAGAGAGAAAGAGAAGCTGTGAGTGAGAGAGAGAAAGAGAAGCTGTGAGTGAGAGAGAGAATGTGAGTGAGAGAGAGAGAAATAGAAGCTGTGAGTGAGAGTGAGAGAGAGAGCGAAAGAGAGGCTGTGAGTGAGAGAGAGATAGAAAGAGAAAGAGAAGCTGTGAGTGAGAGAGAGAGAGAAAGAAGCTTTGAGTGAGAGAAAGAGAGAAAGAGAAGCTGTGAGTGAGAGAGAGAGAAGCTGAGAGTGAGGGAGAGAGAGA
Source organism: Bradypodion ventrale (assembly GCA_035047345.1). Classification (NCBI taxonomy): domain Eukaryota; kingdom Metazoa; phylum Chordata; class Lepidosauria; order Squamata; family Chamaeleonidae; genus Bradypodion; species Bradypodion ventrale. The sequence goes on along the minus strand of JAWDJE010000018.1, from coordinate 5,173,571 downwards.
AAGAGAAGCTGTGAGTGAGAGGGATAGAGAGAGAAAGAGAAGCTGAGTGAGAGAGAGAGAGAGAAAGAGAAGCTGTGCGTGTGTGTGTGAGAGAGGCTGTGACTGAGTGAGAGAGAGAGAAAGTGAAGCTGTGAGTGAGAAAGAGAGAAAGAGAAGCTGTGAGTGAGTGAGAGAGAGAGAGAGAAAGAGAAGCTGTGAGTGAGAAAGAGAGGGAGAGAAGCTGTGAGTGAGAGAGAGAGAAGCTGTGAGTAAGAGAGAGAGAGAGAGAAGCTATGAGTGAGAGAAGAGAGAGAAAGATAAGCTGTGAGTGAGAGGGAGAGAAAGAGAAGCTGTGAGTGAGAGAGAGAAATAGAAGCTGTGAGTGAGAGAGAGAGAGAAACTATGAGTGAGAGGGAGCGAGAGAAAGAGAAGCTGTGAGTGAGAGAGAGAGAGAGAAAGAGAAGCTGTGAGTGAGAGAGAGAAAGAGAAGCTGTGTGAGAGAGAGAATGTGAGTGAGAGAGAGAGAAATAGAAGCTGTGAGTGAGAGTGAGAGAGAGAGCGAAAGAGAAGCTGTGAGTGAGAGAGAGATAGAGAGAGAAAGAGAAGCTGTGAGTGAGAGAGAGAGAGAAAGAAGCTTTGAGTGAGAGAAAGAGAGAAAGAGAAGCTGTGAGTGAGTGAGAGAGAAAGAGCTGTGAGTGAGAGAGAGAGAGAGAAAGAGAAGCTGTGAGTGAGAGAGAGAGAGAAGCTGTGTGTGAGGGAGAGAGAGAAAGAGAAGCTGTGAGTGATTGGGATAGAGCGAGAAAGAGAAGCTAAGTGAGAGAGAGAGAGAAAGAGAAGCTGTGAGTGAGTGAGAGAGAGAGAGAAAGAGAAGATGTGAGTGAGAGAGTGAGAGAGAAAGAGAAACTGTGTGAGAGAGAGAAAGCGAAGCTGTGAGTGAGAGAGAGAGAAGCTGTGAGTGAGAGAAGAGAGAGAGAAAGAGAAGGTGTGTGTGTGTGAGAGAGAGAAGCTGTGTGTGTGAGAGAGAAGCTGTGAGTGAGAGGGACAGAAAGAAAACCTGTGAGTGAGAGAGAAGGTGAGAAAGAAGCTTTGAGTGAGTGAGAGAGAAAGAGAAACAGAAGCTGGGAGTGAGGGAGAGAGAGAAAGAGAAACTATGAGTGAGAGAGAGAAAGAAAGAGAAGCTGTGAGTGAGAGAGAGAGAGAAAGAGAAGCTGTGAGTGATAGAAGAGAGAGAGAAAGAGATGCTGTGAGTGAGTGAGAGAGAGAAAGAGATGCTGTGAGTGAGAGAGAGAGAGAGAAGCTGTGAGTGAGAGTGAGAGAGAGAAAGAAAGAAAGAGAAGTTGTGAGTGAGAGTGAGAGAGAAATAGAAGCTGTGAGAGAGAGAGAAAGAAGCTGTGAGTGAGAGAGAGAGAAAGAGAAGCTGTGAGTGAGAGTGAGAGAGAGAAAGAAAGAGAAGCTGTGAGAGAGAGAGAGAATGAGAAGCTGTGAGTGAGAGAGAGAGAAGCTGTGAATGAGAGAGAGAAAGAGAAGCTGTGGGTGAGAGAGAGAGAAAGAAGCTTTGAGTGAGAGAAAGAGAGAAAGAGAAGCTGTGAGTGAGAGAGAGAGAAAGTGCTGTGAGTTAGAGAGAGAGAGAGAAGCCGTGAGTGAGAAAGAGAGAAGCTGTGAGTGAGTGAGAGAGAGAAGCTGTGTGTGTGTGTGTGTGAGAGAGAGAGAAGCTGTGTGTGAGGGAGAGAGAGAAAGAGAAGCTGTGAGTGAGAGAGAGAAAGAGAAGCTGTGAGTGAGAGAGAGAGAAGCTGAGAGTGAGGGAGAGAGAAATAGAAGCTGTGAGTGAGAGTGAGAGAGAGGGCGAAAGAGAGGCTGTGAGTGAGAGACAGATAGAGAGAGAAAGAGAGGCTGTGAGTGAGAGAGAGAGAGAAAGAAGCTTTGAGTGAGAGAAAGAGAGAAAGAGAAGCTGTGAGTGAGAGAGAGAGAAGCTGAGAGTGAGGGAGAGAGAGAAAGAGAAGCTGTGAGTGAGAGGGATAGAGAGAGAAAGAGAAGCTGAGTGAGAGAGAGAGTGAAAGAGAAGCTGTGCGTGTGTGAGAGAGAGAAGCTGTGACTGAGTGAGAGAGAGAGAAAGTGAAGCTGTGAGTGAGAAAGAGAGAAAGAGAAGCTGTGAGTGAGTGAGAGAGAGAGAAAGAGAAGCTGTGAGTGAGAAAGAGAGGGAGAGAAGCTGTGAGTGAGAGAGAGAGAAGCTGTGAGTAAGAGAGAGAGAGAGAAGCTATGACTGAGAGAAGAGAGAGAAAGATAAGCTTTGAGTGAGAGGGAGAGAAAGAGAAGCTGTGAGTGTGAGAGAGAAATAGAAGATGTGAGAGAGAGAGAGAAGCTGTGAGTGAGAGAGAGAGAAAGAGAAGCTGTGAGTGAGAGTGAGAGAGAGAAAGAAAGAGAAGCTGTGAGAGAGAGAGAATGAGAAGCTGTGAGTGAGAGAGAGAGAAGCTGTGAATGAGAGAGAGAAAGAGAAGCTGTGGGTGAGAGAGAGAGAAAGAAGCTTTGAGTGAGAGAAAGAGAGAAAGAGAAGCTGTGAGTGAGAGAGAGAGAAAGTGCTGTGAGTTAGAGAGAGAGAGAGAAGCCGTGAGTGAGAAAGAGAGAAGCTGTGAGTGAGTGAGAGAGAGAAGCTGTGTGTGTGTGTGAGAGAGAGAAAGAGAAACTGTGAGTGAGAGAAAGAGAGAAAGAGAAGCTGTGAGTGAGAGAGAGAGAGAAAGAGAAGCTGTGAGTGAGAGAGAGAGAAGCTGAGAGTGAGGGAGAGAGAGAAAGAGAAGCTGTGAGTGAGAGAGAGAGAATGTGAGTGAGAGAGAGAGAAATAGAAGCTGTGAGTGAGAGTGAGAGAGCGAGCGAAAGAGAAGCTGTGAGTGAGAGAGAGATAGAGAGAGAAAGAGAAGCTGTGAGTGAGAGAGAGAGAGAAAGAAGCTTTGAGTGAGAGAAAGAGAGAAAGAGAAGCTGTGAGTGAGTGAGAGAGAAAGAGCTGTGAGTGAGAGAGAGAGAGAAAGAGAAGCTGTGAGTGAGAGAGAGAGAGAAGCTGTGTGTGAGGGAGAGAGAGAAAGAGAAGCTGTGAGTGAGAGAGAGAAAGAGAAGCTGTGAGTGTGAGAGAGAGAATGTGAGTGAGAGAGAGAGAAATAGAAGCTGTGAGTGAGAGTGAGAGAGAGAGCGAAAGAGAGGCTGTGAGTGAGAGAGATAGAGAGAGAAAGAGAAGCTGTGAGTGAGAGAGAGAGAGAAAGAAGCTTTGTGTGAGAGAAAGAGAGAAAGAGAAGCTGTGAGTGAGAGAGAGAGAAGCTGAGAGTGAGGGAGAGAGAGAAAGAGAAGCTGTGAGTGAGAGGGATAGAGAGAGAAAGAGAAGCTGAGTGAGAGAGAGAGAGAGAAAGAGAAGCTGTGCGTGTGTGAGAGAGAGAAGCTGTGACTGAGTGAGAGAGAGAGAAAGTGAAGCTGTGAGTGAGAAAGAGAGAAAGAGAAGCTGTGAGTGAGTGAGAGAGAGAGAGAGATAGAGAAGCTGTGAGTGAGAAAGAGAGGGAGAGAAGCTGTGAGTGAGAGAGAGAGAAGCTGTGAGTAAGAGAGAGAGAGAGAGAAGCTATGAGTGAGAGAAGAGAGAGAAAGATAAGCTGTGAGTGAGAGGGAGAGAAAGAGAAGCTGTGTGTGAGAGAGAAATAGAAGCTGTGAGAGAGAGAGAGAGAAGCTGTGAGTGAGAGAGAGAGAAAGAGAAGCTGTGAGTGAGAGTGAGAGAGAGAAAGAAAGAGAAGCTGTGAGAGAGAGAGAGAATGAGAAGCTGTGAGTGAGAGAGAGAGAAGCTGTGAATGAGAGAGAGAAAGAGAAGCTGTGGGTGAGAGAGAGAGAAAGAAGATTTGAGTGAGAGAAAGAGAAGCTGTGAGTGAGAGAGAGAGAAAGTGCTGTGAGTTAGAGAGAGAGAGAGAAGCCGTGAGTGAGAAAGAGAGAAGCTGTGAGTGAGTGAGAGAGAGAAGCTGTGTGTGTGTGTGTGAGAGAGAAAGAGAAACTGTGAGTGAGAGAAAGAGAGAAAGAGAAGCTGTGAGTGAGAGAGAGAGAGAGAAAGAGAAGCTGTGAGTGAGAGAGAGAGAAGCTGAGAGTGAGGGAGAGAGAGAAAGAGAAGCTGTGAGTGAGAGAAAGAGAATGTGAGTGAGAGAGAGAGAAATAGAAGCTGTGAGTGAGAGTGAGAGAGAGAGCGAAAGAGAAGCTGTGAGTGAGAGAGAGAGAGAGAGAGAAAGAGAAGCTGTGAGTGAGAGAGAGAGAAAGAGCTGTGAGTGAGAGAGAGAGAAAGAGAAGCTGTGAGTGAGAGAGAGAGAGAAGCTGTGTGTGAGGGAGAGAGAGAAAGAGAAGCTGTGAGTGAGAGAGAGAAAGAGAAGCTGTGAGTGAGAGAGAGAGAATGTGAGTGAGAGTGAGATAGAGAGAGAAAGAGAAGCTGTGAGTGAGAGAGAGAGAGAGAAAGAAGCTTTGAGTGAGAGAAAGAGAGAAAGAGAAGCTGTGAGTGAGAGAGAGAAAAGCTGAGAGTGAGGGAGAGAGAGAAAGAGAAGCTGTGAGTGAGAGGGATAGAGAGAGAAAGAGAAGCTGAGTGAGAGAGAGAGAGAGAAAGAGAAGCTGTGCGTGTGTGAGAGAGAGAAGCTGTGACTGAGTGAGAGAGAGAGAAAGTGAAGCTGTGAGTGAGAAAGAGAGAAAGAGAAGCTGTGAGTGAGTGAGAGAGAGAGAGAGAGAAGCTGTGAGTGAGAAAGAGAGGGAGAGAAACTGTGAGTGAGAGAGAGAGAAGCTGTGAGTAAGAGAGAGAGAGAAGCTATGAGTGAGAGAAGAGAGAGAAAGATAAGCTGTGAGTGAGAGGGAGAGAAAGAGAAGCTGTGAGTGTGAGAGAGAAATTGAAGCTGTGAGTGAGAGAGAGAGAGAAACTATGAGTGAGAGGGAGCGAGAGAAAGAGAAGCTGTGAGTGAGAGAGAGAGAGAAAGAGAAGCTGTGAGTGAGAGAGAGAAAGAGAAGCTGTGAGTGAGAGAGAGAGAAGCTGAGAGTGAGGGAGAGAGAAATAGAAGCTGTGAGTGAGAGTGAGAGAGAGAGCGAAAGAGAGGCTGTGAGTGAGATACAGATAGAGAGAGAAAGAGAGGCTGTGAGTGAGAGAGAGAGAGAGAGAAGCTTTGAGTGAGAGAAAGAGAAAAAGAGAAGCTGTGAGTGAGAGAGAGAGAAGCTGAGAGTGAGGGAGAGAGAGAAAGAGAAGCTGTGAGTGAGAGGGATAGAGAGAGAAAGAGAAGCTGAGTGAGAGAGAGAGAGAGAAAGAGAAGCTGTGCGTGTGTGAGAGAGAGAAGCTGTGACTGAGTGAGAGAGAGAGAAAGTGAAGCTGTGAGTGAGAAAGAGAGAAAGAGAAGCTGTGAGTGAGTGAGAGAGAGAGAGAGAAAGAGAAGCTGTGAGTGAGAAAGAGAGGGAGAGAAGCTGTGAGTGAGAGAGAGAGAAGCTGTGAGTAAGAGAGAGAGAGAGAGAAGCTATGAGTGAGAGAAGAGAGAGAAAGATAAGCTGTGAGTGAGAGGGAGAGAAAGAGAAGCTGTGTGAGAGAGAGAAATAGAAGCTGTGAGAGAGAGAGAGAAGCTGTGAGAGAGAGAGAGAAAGAGAAGCTGTGAGTGAGAGTGAGAGAGAGAAAGAAAGAGAAGCTGTGAGAGAGAGAGAGAATGAGAAGCTGTGAGTGAGAGAGAGAGAAGCTGTGAATGAGAGAGAGAAAGAGAAGCTGCGGGTGAGAGAGAGAGAAAGAAGCTTTGAGTGAGAGAAAGAGAGAAAGAGAAGCTGTGAGTGAGAGAGAGAGAAAGTGCTGTGAGTTAGAGAGAGAGAGAGAAGCCGTGAGTGAGAAAGAGAGAAGCTGTGAGTGAGTGAGAGAGAGAAGCTGTGTGTGTGTGTGAGAGAGAGAAAGAGAAACTGTGAGTGAGAGAAAGAGAGAAAGAGAAGCTGTGAGTGAGAGAGAGAGAGAAAGAGAAGCTGTGAGTGAGAGAGAGAGAAGCTGAGAGTGAGGGAGAGAGAGAAAGAGAAGCTGTGAGTGAGAGAGAGAATGTGAGTGAGAGAGAGAGAAATAGAAGCTGTGAGTGAGAGTGAGAGAGAGAGCGAAAGAGAAGCTGTGAGTGAGAGAGAGATAGAGAAAGAGAAGCTGTGAGTGAGAGAGAGAGAAAGAAGCTTTGAGTGAGAGAAAGAGAGAAAGAGAAGCTGTGAGTGAGAGAGAGAGAAAGAGCTGTGAGTGAGAGAGAGAGAAAGAGAAGCTGTGAGTGAGAGAGAGAGAGAAGCTGTGTGTGAGGGAGAGAGAGAAAGAGAAGCTGTGAGTGAGAGAGAGAAAGAGAAGCTGTGAGTGAGAGAGAGAGAATGTGAGTGAGAGAGAGATAGAGAGAGAAAGAGAAGCTGTGAGTGAGAGAGAGAGAGAGAAAGAAGCTTTGAGTGAGAGAAAGAGAGAAAGAGAAGCTGTGAGTGAGAGAGAGAGAAGCTGAGAGTGAGGGAGAGAGAGAAAGAGAAGCTGTGAGTGAGAGGGATAGAGAGAGAAAGAGAAGCTGAGTGAGAGAGAGAGAGAGAAAGAGAAGCTGTGCGTGTGTGAGAGAGAGAAGCTGTGTGAGTGAGAGAGAGAGAAAGTGAAGCTGTGAGTGAGAAAGAGAGAAAGAGAAGCTGTGAGTGAGTGAGAGAGAGAGAGAGAGAGAAGCTGTGAGTGAGAAAGAGAGGGAGAGAAACTGTGAGTGAGAGAGAGAAGCTGTGAGTAAGAGAGAGAGAGAGAGAGAGAAGCTATGAGTGAGAGAAGAGAGAGAAAGATAAGCTGTGAGTGAGAGGGAGAGAAAGAGAAGCTGTGAGTGTGAGAGAGAAATTGAAGCTGTGAGTGAGAGAGAGAGAGAAACTATGAGTGAGAGGGAGCGAGAGAAAGAGAAGCTGTGAGTGAGAGAGAGAGAGAGAAAGAGAAGCTGTGAGTGAGAGAGAAAGAGAAGCTGTGAGTGAGGGAGAGAGAATGTGAGTGAGAGAGAGAGAAATAGAAGCTGTGAGTGAGGGTGAGAGAGAGAGCGAAAGAGAAGCTGTGAGTGAGAGAGAGATAGAGAGAGAAAGAGAAGCTGTGAGTGAGAGAGAGAGAGAAAGAAGCTTTGAGTGAGAGAAAGAGAGAAAGAGAAGCTGTGAGTGAGTGAGAGAGAAAGAGCTGTGAGAGAGAGAGAGAGAGAAAGAGAAGCTGTGAGTGAGAGAGAGAGAAGCTGTGTGTGAGGGAGAGAGATTAAGAGAAGCTGTGAGTGAGAGGGATAGAGCGAGAAAGAGAAGCTGTGAGAGAGAGAGAGAAAGAGAAGCTGTGAGTGAGTGAGAGAGAGAGAGAAAGAGAAGCTGTGAGTGAGAGAGTGAGAGAGAAAGAGAAACTGTGTGTGTGAGAGAGAAAGCGAAGCTGTGAGTGAGAGAGAGAGAAGCTGTGAGTGAGAGAAGAGAGAGAGAAAGAGAAGGTGTGTGTGTGTGAGAGAGAGAAGCTGTGTGTGTGAGAGAGAAGCTGTGAGTGAGAGGGACAGAAAGAAAACCTGTGAGTGAGAGAGAAGGTGAGAAAGAAGCTTTGAGTGAGAGAGAGAGAAAGAGAAACAGAAGCTGTGAGTGAGGGAGAGAGAGAAAGAGAAGCTATGAGTGAGAGAGAGAGAAAGAAAGAGAAGCTGTGAGTGAGAGAGAGAGAGAAAGAGAAGCTGTGAGTGATAGAAGAGAGAGAGAAAGAGATGCTGTGAGTGAGAGAGAGAGAGAAAGAGAAGCTGTGAGTGAGAGAGAGAGAGAAGCTGTTAGTGAAAGAAAGAATGAAAGAGATGCTGTGAGTGAGTGAGAGAGAGAGAAGCTGTGAGTGAGAGTGAGAGAGAGAAAGAAAGAAAGAGAAGTTGTGAGTGAGAGTGAGAGAGAAATAGAAGCTGTGTGTGTGAGAGAGAGAGAAGCTGTGAGTGAGAGAGAGAGAAAGAGAAGCTGTGAGTGAGAGTGAGAGAGAGAAAGAAAGAGAAGCTGTGAGAGAGAGAGAGAATGAGAAGCTGTGAGTGAGAGAGATAGAGAGAGAAAGAGAAGCTGTGAGTGAGAGCGAGAGAGAAAGAAACTGTGAGTGAGAGAGAGAGAAAGAGAAGCTGAGAGTGAGAGAGAGAGAAGTTGTGAGTGAGAGAGAGAGAAGCTGTGTGTGTGCGTGAGAGAGAGAAAGAGAAGCTGTGAGTGAGAGAGAGAGCGAAAGAAAGAGAAGCTGTGAGTGAGATAGAGAGAAAGAAAGAGAAGCTGTGAGTGAGATAGAGAGAAAGAAAGAGAAGCTGTGAGTGAGAGAGAGAGAGAAGCTGTGAGTGAGGGAGAGATAGATAGAGATGCTGTGAGTGAAAGGGAGAGAGAGAGAAAGAGAAGCTGTGAGTGAGAGAGAGAGAGAGAAGCTGTGAGTGTGTGTGTGAGAGAGAAGCTGTGAGTGAGAAAGAGAGAGAGAAAGAGAAGCTGTGAGTGAGAGAGAGAGAAAGATAATCTGTGAGGTAGAGTGAGAGAGAGAGAAAGAGAAGTTGTGAGTGAGAGAGAGAGAAGCTCTGTGTGTGTGTGAGAGAGAGAAAGAAGCTTTGAGTGAGAGAAAGAGAGAAAGAGAAGCTGTGAATGAGAGAGAGAGAAGCTGAGAGTGAGGGAGAGAGAGAAAGAGAAGCTGTGAGTGAGAGGGATAGAGAGAGAAAGAGAAGCTGAGTGAGAGAGAGAGAGAGAAAGAGAAGCTGTGCATGTGTGAGAGAGAGAAGCTGTGACTGAGTGAGAGAGAGAGAAAGTGAAGCTGTGAGTGAGAAAGAGAGAAAGAAGCTGTGAGTGAGTGAGAGAGAGAAAGAGAAGCTGTGAGTGAGAAAGAGAGGGAGAGAAGTTGTGAGTGAGAGAGAGAGAAGCTGTGAGTAAGAGAGAGAGAGAGAGAAGCTATGAGTGAGAGAAGAGAGAGAAAGATAAGCTGTGAGTGAGAGGGAGAGAAAGAGAATCTGTGAGTGAGAGAGAGAAAGAGAAGCTGTGAGTGAGAGAGTGAGAGAGGAGCTGTGAGCGAGAGGGAGAGAGAGAAAGATAAGCTGAGAGTGAGAGAGAGAGAAAGAGAAGCTAGGAGTGAGAGAGAGAGAAAGAAAGAAAGAGAAGCTGTGAGTGAGACTGAGAGAGAGAAAGAGAAGGTGTGAGTGAGAGAGAGGGGGGAGAAAGAGAAGCTGTGTGTGAGAGAGAGACAAAGAGAAGCTGTGATTGAGAGAGAGAGAAAGATAATCTGTGAGGTAGAGTGAGAGAGAGAGAAAGAGAAGTTGTGAGTGAGAGAGAGAGAAGCTCTGTGTGTGTGTGTGAGAGAGAAAGAAGCTTTGAGTGAGAGAAAGAGAGAAAGAGAAGCTGTGAATGAGAGAGAGAGAAGCTGAGAGTGAGGGAGAGAGAGAAAGAGAAGCTGTGAGTGAGAGGGATAGAGAGAGAAAGAGAAGCTGAGTGAGAGAGAGAGAGAGAAAGAGAAGCTGTGCATGTGTGAGAGAGAGAAGCTGTGACTGAGTGAGAGAGAGAGAAAGTGAAGCTGTGAGTGAGAAAGAGAGAAAGAGAAGCTGTGAGTGAGTGAGAGAGAGAGAGAGAAAGAGAAGCTGTGAGTGAGAAAGAGAGGGAGAGAAGCTGTGAGTGAGAGAGAGAGAAGCTGTGAGTAAGAGAGAGAGAGAGAGAGAGAAGCTATGAGTGAGAGAAGAGAGAGAAAGATAAGCTGTGAGTGAGAGGGAGAGAAAGAGAAGCTGTGAGTGTGAGAGAGAAATAGAAGCTGTGAGTGAGAGAGAGAGAGAAACTATGAGTGAGAGGGAGCGAGAGAAAGAGAAGCTGTGAGTGAGAGAGAGAGAGAGAAAGAGAAGCTGTGAGTGAGAGAGAGAAAGAGAAGCCGTGTGAGAGAGAGAATGTGAGTGAGAGAGAGAGAAATAGAAGCTGTGAGTGAGAGTGAGAGAGAGAGTGAAAGAGAAGCTGTGAGTGAGAGAGAGATAGAGAGAGAAAGAGAAGCTGTGAGTGAGAGAGAGAGAGAAAGAAGCTTTGAGTGAGAGAAAGAGAGAAAGAGAAGCTGTGAGTGAGTGAGAGAGAAAGAGCTGTGAGTGAGAGAGAGAGAGAAAGAGAAGCTGTGAGTGAGAGAGAGAGAGAAGCTGTGTGTGAGGGAGAGAGAGAAAGAGAAGCTGTGAGTGAGAGGGATAGAGCGAGAAAGAGAATCTAAGTGAGAGAGAGAGAAAGAGAAGCTGTGAGTGAGTGAGAGAGAGAGAAAGAGAAGCTGTGAGTGAGAGAGTGAGAGAGAAAGAGAAACTGTGTGTGAGAGAGAGAAAGCGAAGCTGTGAGTGAGAGAGAGAGAAGCTGTGAGTGAGAGAAGAGAGAGAGAAAGAGAAGGTGTGTGTGTGTGAGAGAGAGAAGCTGTGTGTGTGAGAGAGAAGCTGTGAGTGAGAGGGACAGAAAGAATACCTGTGAGTGAGAGAGAAGGTGAGAAAGAAGCTTTGAGTGAGTGAGAGAGAAAGAGAAACAGAAGCTGTGAGTGAGGGAGAGAGAGAAAGAGAAGCTTTGAGTGAGAGAGAGAGAAAGAAAGAGAAGCTGTGAGTTTGAGAGAGAGAGAAAGAGAAGCTGTGAGTGATAGAAGAGAGAGAGAAAGAGATGCTGTGAGTGAGAGAGAGAGAGAAAGAGAAGCTGTGAGTGAGTGAGAGAGAAGCTGTTAGTGAAAGAAAGAATGAAAGAGATGCTGTGAGTGAGAGAGAGAGAGAGAGAGAAGCTGTGAGTGAGAGTGAGAGAGAGAAAGAAAGAAAGAGAAGTTGTGAGTGAGAGTGAGAGAGAAATAGAAGCTGTGAGAGAGAGAGAGAAGCTGTGAGTGAGAGAGAGAGAAAGAGAAGCTGTGAGTGAGAGTGAGAGAGAGAAAGAAAGAGAAGCTGTGAGAGAGAGAGAATGAGAAGCTGTGAGTGAGAGAGAGAGAAGCTGTGAATGAGAGAGAGAAAGAGAAGCTGTGGGTGAGAGAGAGAGAAAGAAGCTTTGAGTGAGAGAAAGAGAGAAAGAGATGCTGTGAGTGAGAGAGAGAGAAAGTGCTGTGAGTTAGAGAGAGAGAGAGAGAAGCCGTGAGTGAGAAAGAGAGAAGCTGTGAGTGAGTGAGAGAGAGAAGCTGTGTGTGTGTGAGAGAGAGAGAAAGAGAAACTGTGAGTGAGAGAAAGAGAGAAAGAGAAGCTGTGAGTGAGAGAGAGAGAGAAAGAGAAGCTGTGAGTGAGAGAGAGAGAAGCTGAGAGTGAGGGAGAGAGAGAAAGAGAAGCTGTGAGTGAGAGAGAGAGAATGTGAGTGAGAGAGAGAGAAATAGAAGCTGTGAGTGAGAGTGAGAGAGAGAGCGAAAGAGAAGCTGTGAGTGAGAGAGAGATAGAGAGAGAAAGAGAAGCTGTGAGTGAGAGAGAGAGAGAAAGAAGCTTTGAGTGAGAGAAAGAGAGAAAGAGAAGCTGTGAGTGAGTGAGAGAGAAAGAGCTGTGAGTGAGAGAGAGAGAAAGAGAAGCTGTGAGTGAGAGAGAGAGAGAGAAGCTGTGTGTGAGGGAGAGAGAGAAAGAGAAGCTGTGAGTGAGAGAGAGAAAGAGAAGCTGTGAGTGAGAGAGAGAGAATGTGAGTGAGAGAGAGAGAAATAGAAGCTGTGAGTGAGAGTGAGAGAGAGAGCGAAAGAGAGGCTGTGAGTGAGAGAGAGATAGAGAGAGAAAGAGAAGCTGTGAGTGAGAGAGAGAGAGAAAGAAGCTTTGAGTGAGAGAAAGAGAGAAAGAGAAGCTGTGAGTGAGAGAGAGAGAAGCTGAGAGTGAGGGAGAGAGAGAAAGAGAAGCTGTGAGTGAGAAAGAGAGAGAGAAAGAGAAGCTGTGAGTGAGAGAGAGAAAGAGAAGCTGTGAGTGAGAGAGAGAGAATGTGAGTGAGAGAGAGAGAAATAGAAGCTGTGAGTGAGAGTGAGAGAGAGAGCGAAAGAGAAGCTGTGAGTGAGAGAGAGATAGAGAGAGAAAGAGAAGCTGTGAGTGAGAGAGAGAGAGAAAGAAGCTTTGAGTGAGAGAAAGAGAGAAAGAGAAGCTGTGAGTGAGTGAGAGAGAAAGAGCTGTGAGTGAGAGAGAGAGAGAATGAGAAGCTGTGAGTGAGAGAGAGAGAGAGAGAAGCTGTGTGTGAGGGAGAGAGATTAAGAGAAGCTGTGAGTGAGAGGGATAGAGCGAGAAAGAGAAGCTAAGTGAGAGAGAGAGAGAAAGAGAAGCTGTGAGTGAGTGAGAGAGAGAGAGAAAGAGAAGCTGTGAGTGAGAGAGTGAGAGAGAAAGAGAAACAGTGTGTGAGAGAGAGAAAGCAAAGCTGTGAGTGAGAGAGAGAGAAGCTGTGAGTGAGAGAAGAGAGAGAGAAAGAGAAGGTGTTTGTGTGTGAGAGAGAGAAGCTGTGTGTGAGAGAGAGAAGCTGTGAGTGAGAGGGACAGAAAGAAAACCTGTGAGTGAGAGAGAAGGTGAGAAAGGAGCTTTGAGTGAGAGAGAAAGAGAAACAGAAGCTGTGAGTGAGGGAGAGAGAGAAAGAGAAGCTATGAGTGAGAGAGAGAGAGAAAGAAAGAGAAGCTGTGAGTGAGAGAGAGAGAGAAAGAAGCTTTGAGTGAGAGAAAGAGAGAAAGAGAAGCTGTGAGTGAGTGAGAGAGAAAGAGCTGTGAGTGAGAGAGAGAGAGAAAGAGAAGCTGTGAGTGAGAGAGAGAGAGAAGCTGTGTGTGAGGGAGAGAGATTAAGAGAAGCTGTGAGTGAGAGGGATAGAGCGAGAAAGAGAAGCTAAGTGAGAGAGAGAGAGAAAGAGAAGCTGTGAGTGAGTGAGAGAGAGAGAGAAAGAGAAGCTGTGAGTGAGAGAGTGAGAGGGAAAGAGAAACTGTGTGAGAGAGAGAGAAAGCGAAGCTGTGAGTGAGAGAGAGAGAAGCTGTGAGTGAGAGAAGAGAGAGAGAAAGAGAAGGTGTGTGTGTGAGAGAGAGAGAAGCTGTGTGTGAGAGAGAGAAGCTGTGAGTGAGAGGGACAGAAAGAAAACCTGTGAGTGAGAGAGAAGGTGAGAAAGAAGCTTTGAGTGAGAGAGAGAGAAAGAGAAACAGAAGCTGTGAGTGAGGGAGAGAGAGAAAGAGAAGCTATGAGTGAGAGAGAGAGAAAGAAAGAGAAGCTGTGAGTGAGAGAGAGAGAGAGAAAGAGAAGCTGTGAGTGATAGAAGAGAGAGAGAAAGAGATGCTGTGAGTGAGAGAGAGAGAGAAAGAGAAGCTGTGAGTGAGAGAGAGAGAGAAGCTGTTAGTGAAAGAAAGAATGAAAGAGATGCTGTGAGTGAGAGAGAGAGAGAGAAGCTGTGAGTGAGAGTGAGAGAGAGAAAGAAAGAAAGAGAAGTTGTGAGTGAGAGTAAGAGAGAAATAGAAGCTGTGTGTGTGTGAGAGAGAGAAGCTGTGAGTGAGAGAGAGAGAAAGAGAAGCTGTGAGTGAGAGTGAGAGAGAGAAAGAAAGAGAAGCTGTGTGCGAGAGAGAATGAGAAGCTGTGAGTGAGAGAGAGAGAAGCTGTTTAGGAGAGAGAGAAAGAGAAGCTGTGGGTGAGAGAGAGAGAAAGAAGCTTTGAGTGAGAGAAAGAGAGAAAGAGAAGCTGTGAGTGAGAGAGAGAGAAAGAGCTGTGAGTTAGAGAGAGAGAGAAGCCGTGAGTGAGAGAGAGAGAAGCTGTGAGTGAGTGAGAGAGAGAAGCTGTGTGTGTGTGAGAGAGACAGAAAGAGAAACTGTGAGTGAGAGAAAGAGAGAAAGAGAAGCTGTGAGTGAGAGAGAGAGAGAAAGAGAAGCTGTGAGTGAGAGAGAGAGAAGCTGAGAGTGAGGGAGAGAGAGAAAGAGAAGCAGTGAGTGAGAGGGATAGAGAGAGAAAGAGAAGCTGAGTGAGAGAGAGAGAGAAAAAGAGAAGCTGTGCGTGTGTGAGAGAGAGAAGCTGTGACTGAGTGAGAGAGAGAGAAAGTGAAGCTGTGAGTGAGAAAGAGAGAAAGAGAGGCTGTCAGTGAGTGAGAGAGAGAGAGAAAGAGAAGCTGTGAGTGAGAAAGAGAGGGAGAGAAGCTGTGAGTAAGAGAGAGAGAGAGAAGCTGTGAGTGAGAGAAGAGAGAGAAAGATAAGCTGTGAGTGAGAGGGAGAGAAAGAGAAGCTGTGAGTGAGAGAGCAATAGAAGCTGTGAGTGTGAGAGAGAGAAGCTATGAGTGAGAGGGACAGAGAGAAATAGAAGCTGTGAGTGAGAGAGAGAGAGAGAAAGAGAAGCTGTGAGTGAGAGAGAGAAAGAGAAGCTGTGAGTGAGAGAGAGAGAATGTGAGTGAGAGAGAGAGAAATAGAAGCTATGAGTGAGAGTGAGAGAGAGAGCGAAAGAGAAGCTGAGTGAGAGAGAGATAGAGAGAGAAAGAGAAGCTGTGAGTGAGAGAGAGAAAGAAGCTTTGAGTGAGAGAAAGAGAGAAAGAGAAGCTGTGAGTGAGTGAGAGAGAAAGAGATGTGAGTGAGAGAGAGAGAGAGAAAGAGAAGCTGTAATTGAGAGAGAGAGAGAGAAGCTGTGTGTGAGGGAGAGAGAGAAAGAGAAGCTGTGAGTGAGAGGGATAGAGCGAGAAAGAGAAGCTGAGTGAGAGAGAGAGAAAGAAAGAGAAGCTGCGAGTGAGTGAGAGAGAGAGAGAGAGAAGCTGTGAGTGAGAGAGTGAGAGAGAAAGAGAAACTTTTTGAGAGAGAGAAAGCGAAGCTGTGAGTGAGAGAGAGAGAAGCTGTGAGTGAGAGAAGAGAGAGAGAGAAAGAGAAGCTGTGAGTGAGAGAGAGAGAGAAAGAGAAGCTGTCAGTGAGAGAGAGAGAGGGAAGAGAAGCTGTGAGTGAGAGAGAGAGAAAGAGAAGCTGAGTGACAGATAGAGATAATGAGAAGATGTGAGAGAGAGAGAGAAAGAGAAGCTGTGTGTATGTGAGAGAGAAAAAGTGAAGCTGTGAGTGAGAGAGAGGGAGAAAGACAAGCTGTGAGTGAGAGAAGAGAGAGAGAGAGAGAAGCTGTGAGTGAGTGAGAGAGAGAAGCTGTGTGTGAGAGAGAGAGAAGCTGTGACTGAGAGAGACAGAAAGAGAAGCTGTGAGTGAGAGTGAGAGAGAAAGAGAAGCTGTAAGTGAGAGAGAGAGAGTGAGAAAGAGAGAAGCTGTGAGTGAGTGAGTGAGAGAGAGAGAAGATGTGAGTTAGAGATAGAGAGAAAGGAGCTGTGTGTGTGAGAGAGAGAAAGAGAAGGTGTGAGTGAGAGAGAGGGAGAAAGAGAAGCTGTTAGTGAGAGAGAGGGAAAGAGAAGCTGTGAGTGAGTGAGAGAGAGAGAGAAAGAGAAGCTGTGAGTGAGAGAGTGAGAGAGAAAGAGAAACTGTGTGTGTGAGAGAGAAAGCGAAGCTGTGAGTGAGAGAGAGAGAAGCTGTGAGTGAGAGAAGAGAGAGAGAAAGAGAAGGTGTGTGTGTGTGAGAGAGAGAAGCTGTGTGTGTGAGAGAGAAGCTGTGAGTGAGAGGGACAGAAAGAAAACCTGTGAGTGAGAGAGAAGGTGAGAAAGAAGCTTTGAGTGAGAGAGAGAGAAAGAGAAACAGAAGCTGTGAGTGAGGGAGAGAGAGAAAGAGAAGCTATGAGTGAGAGAGAGAGAAAGAAAGAGAAGCTGTGAGTGAGAGAGAGAGAGAAAGAGAAGCTGTGAGTGATAGAAGAGAGAGAGAAAGAGATGCTGTGAGTGAGAGAGAGAGAGAAAGAGAAGCTGTGAGTGAGAGAGAGAGAGAAGCTGTTAGTGAAAGAAAGAATGAAAGAGATGCTGTGAGTGAGTGAGAGAGAGAGAAGCTGTGAGTGAGAGTGAGAGAGAGAAAGAAAGAAAGAGAAGTTGTGAGTGAGAGTGAGAGAGAAATAGAAGCTGTGTGTGTGAGAGAGAGAGAAGCTGTGAGTGAGAGAGAGAGAAAGAGAAGCTGTGAGTGAGAGTGAGAGAGAGAAAGAAAGAGAAGCTGTGAGAGAGAGAGAGAATGAGAAGCTGTGAGTGAGAGAGATAGAGAGAGAAAGAGAAGCTGTGAGTGAGAGCGAGAGAGAAAGAAACTGTGAGTGAGAGAGAGAGAAAGAGAAGCTGAGAGTGAGAGAGAGAGAAGTTGTGAGTGAGAGAGAGAGAAGCTGTGTGTGTGCGTGAGAGAGAGAAAGAGAAGCTGTGAGTGAGAGAGAGAGCGAAAGAAAGAGAAGCTGTGAGTGAGATAGAGAGAAAGAAAGAGAAGCTGTGAGTGAGATAGAGAGAAAGAAAGAGAAGCTGTGAGTGAGAGAGAGAGAGAAGCTGTGAGTGAGGGAGAGATAGATAGAGATGCTGTGAGTGAAAGGGAGAGAGAGAGAAAGAGAAGCTGTGAGTGAGAGAGAGAGAGAGAAGCTGTGAGTGTGTGTGTGAGAGAGAAGCTGTGAGTGAGAAAGAGAGAGAGAAAGAGAAGCTGTGAGTGAGAGAGAGAGAAAGATAATCTGTGAGGTAGAGTGAGAGAGAGAGAAAGAGAAGTTGTGAGTGAGAGAGAGAGAAGCTCTCTGTGTGTGTGAGAGAGAGAAAGAAGCTTTGAGTGAGAGAAAGAGAGAAAGAGAAGCTGTGAATGAGAGAGAGAGAAGCTGAGAGTGAGGGAGAGAGAGAAAGAGAAGCTGTGAGTGAGAGGGATAGAGAGAGAAAGAGAAGCTGAGTGAGAGAGAGAGAGAGAAAGAGAAGCTGTGCATGTGTGAGAGAGAGAAGCTGTGACTGAGTGAGAGAGAGAGAAAGTGAAGCTGTGAGTGAGAAAGAGAGAAAGAAGCTGTGAGTGAGTGAGAGAGAGAAAGAGAAGCTGTGAGTGAGAAAGAGAGGGAGAGAAGTTGTGAGTGAGAGAGAGAGAAGCTGTGAGTAAGAGAGAGAGAGAGAGAAGCTATGAGTGAGAGAAGAGAGAGAAAGATAAGCTGTGAGTGAGAGGGAGAGAAAGAGAATCTGTGAGTGAGAGAGAGAAAGAGAAGCTGTGAGTGAGAGAGTGAGAGAGGAGCTGTGAGCGAGAGGGAGAGAGAGAAAGATAAGCTGAGAGTGAGAGAGAGAGAAAGAGAAGCTAGGAGTGAGAGAGAGAGAAAGAAAGAAAGAGAAGCTGTGAGTGAGACTGAGAGAGAGAAAGAGAAGGTGTGAGTGAGAGAGAGGGGGGAGAAAGAGAAGCTGTGTGTGAGAGAGAGACAAAGAGAAGCTGTGATTGAGAGAGAGAGAAAGATAATCTGTGAGGTAGAGTGAGAGAGAGAGAAAGAGAAGTTGTGAGTGAGAGAGAGAGAAGCTCTGTGTGTGTGTGTGAGAGAGAAAGAAGCTTTGAGTGAGAGAAAGAGAGAAAGAGAAGCTGTGAATGAGAGAGAGAGAAGCTGAGAGTGAGGGAGAGAGAGAAAGAGAAGCTGTGAGTGAGAGGGATAGAGAGAGAAAGAGAAGCTGAGTGAGAGAGAGAGAGAGAAAGAGAAGCTGTGCATGTGTGAGAGAGAGAAGCTGTGACTGAGTGAGAGAGAGAGAAAGTGAAGCTGTGAGTGAGAAAGAGAGAAAGAGAAGCTGTGAGTGAGTGAGAGAGAGAGAGAGAAAGAGAAGCTGTGAGTGAGAAAGAGAGGGAGAGAAGCTGTGAGTGAGAGAGAGAGAAGCTGTGAGTAAGAGAGAGAGAGAGAGAGAGAAGCTATGAGTGAGAGAAGAGAGAGAAAGATAAGCTGTGAGTGAGAGGGAGAGAAAGAGAAGCTGTGAGTGTGAGAGAGAAATAGAAGCTGTGAGTGAGAGAGAGAGAGAAACTATGAGTGAGAGGGAGCGAGAGAAAGAGAAGCTGTGAGTGAGAGAGAGAGAGAGAAAGAGAAGCTGTGAGTGAGAGAGAGAAAGAGAAGCCGTGTGAGAGAGAGAATGTGAGTGAGAGAGAGAGAAATAGAAGCTGTGAGTGAGAGTGAGAGAGAGAGTGAAAGAGAAGCTGTGAGTGAGAGAGAGATAGAGAGAGAAAGAGAAGCTGTGAGTGAGAGAGAGAGAGAAAGAAGCTTTGAGTGAGAGAAAGAGAGAAAGAGAAGCTGTGAGTGAGTGAGAGAGAAAGAGCTGTGAGTGAGAGAGAGAGAGAAAGAGAAGCTGTGAGTGAGAGAGAGAGAGAAGCTGTGTGTGAGGGAGAGAGAGAAAGAGAAGCTGTGAGTGAGAGGGATAGAGCGAGAAAGAGAATCTAAGTGAGAGAGAGAGAAAGAGAAGCTGTGAGTGAGTGAGAGAGAGAGAAAGAGAAGCTGTGAGTGAGAGAGTGAGAGAGAAAGAGAAACTGTGTGAGAGAGAGAGAAAGCGAAGCTGTGAGTGAGAGAGAGAGAAGCTGTGAGTGAGAGAAGAGAGAGAGAAAGAGAAGGTGTGTGTGTGTGAGAGAGAGAAGCTGTGTGTGTGAGAGAGAAGCTGTGAGTGAGAGGGACAGAAAGAATACCTGTGAGTGAGAGAGAAGGTGAGAAAGAAGCTTTGAGTGAGTGAGAGAGAAAGAGAAACAGAAGCTGTGAGTGAGGGAGAGAGAGAAAGAGAAGCTTTGAGTGAGAGAGAGAGAAAGAAAGAGAAGCTGTGAGTTTGAGAGAGAGAGAAAGAGAAGCTGTGAGTGATAGAAGAGAGAGAGAAAGAGATGCTGTGAGTGAGAGAGAGAGAGAAAGAGAAGCTGTGAGTGAGTGAGAGAGAAGCTGTTAGTGAAAGAAAGAATGAAAGAGATGCTGTGAGTGAGAGAGAGAGAGAGAGAGAAGCTGTGAGTGAGAGTGAGAGAGAGAAAGAAAGAAAGAGAAGTTGTGAGTGAGAGTGAGAGAGAAATAGAAGCTGTGAGAGAGAGAGAGAAGCTGTGAGTGAGAGAGAGAGAAAGAGAAGCTGTGAGTGAGAGTGAGAGAGAGAAAGAAAGAGAAGCTGTGAGAGAGAGAGAATGAGAAGCTGTGAGTGAGAGAGAGAGAAGCTGTGAATGAGAGAGAGAAAGAGAAGCTGTGGGTGAGAGAGAGAGAAAGAAGCTTTGAGTGAGAGAAAGAGAGAAAGAGATGCTGTGAGTGAGAGAGAGAGAAAGTGCTGTGAGTTAGAGAGAGAGAGAGAGAAGCCGTGAGTGAGAAAGAGAGAAGCTGTGAGTGAGTGAGAGAGAGAAGCTGTGTGTGTGTGAGAGAGAGAGAAAGAGAAACTGTGAGTGAGAGAAAGAGAGAAAGAGAAGCTGTGAGTGAGAGAGAGAGAGAAAGAGAAGCTGTGAGTGAGAGAGAGAGAAGCTGAGAGTGAGGGAGAGAGAGAAAGAGAAGCTGTGAGTGAGAGAGAGAGAATGTGAGTGAGAGAGAGAGAAATAGAAGCTGTGAGTGAGAGTGAGAGAGAGAGCGAAAGAGAAGCTGTGAGTGAGAGAGAGATAGAGAGAGAAAGAGAAGCTGTGAGTGAGAGAGAGAGAGAAAGAAGCTTTGAGTGAGAGAAAGAGAGAAAGAGAAGCTGTGAGTGAGTGAGAGAGAAAGAGCTGTGAGTGAGAGAGAGAGAAAGAGAAGCTGTGAGTGAGAGAGAGAGAGAGAAGCTGTGTGTGAGGGAGAGAGAGAAAGAGAAGCTGTGAGTGAGAGAGAGAAAGAGAAGCTGTGAGTGAGAGAGAGAGAATGTGAGTGAGAGAGAGAGAAATAGAAGCTGTGAGTGAGAGTGAGAGAGAGAGCGAAAGAGAGGCTGTGAGTGAGAGAGAGATAGAGAGAGAAAGAGAAGCTGTGAGTGAGAGAGAGAGAGAAAGAAGCTTTGAGTGAGAGAAAGAGAGAAAGAGAAGCTGTGAGTGAGAGAGAGAGAAGCTGAGAGTGAGGGAGAGAGAGAAAGAGAAGCTGTGAGTGAGAAAGAGAGAGAGAAAGAGAAGCTGTGAGTGAGAGAGAGAAAGAGAAGCTGTGAGTGAGAGAGAGAGAATGTGAGTGAGAGAGAGAGAAATAGAAGCTGTGAGTGAGAGTGAGAGAGAGAGCGAAAGAGAAGCTGTGAGTGAGAGAGAGATAGAGAGAGAAAGAGAAGCTGTGAGTGAGAGAGAGAGAGAAAGAAGCTTTGAGTGAGAGAAAGAGAGAAAGAGAAGCTGTGAGTGAGTGAGAGAGAAAGAGCTGTGAGTGAGAGAGAGAGAGAATGAGAAGCTGTGAGTGAGAGAGAGAGAGAGAGAAGCTGTGTGTGAGGGAGAGAGATTAAGAGAAGCTGTGAGTGAGAGGGATAGAGCGAGAAAGAGAAGCTAAGTGAGAGAGAGAGAGAAAGAGAAGCTGTGAGTGAGTGAGAGAGAGAGAGAAAGAGAAGCTGTGAGTGAGAGAGTGAGAGAGAAAGAGAAACAGTGTGTGTGAGAGAGAAAGCAAAGCTGTGAGTGAGAGAGAGAGAAGCTGTGAGTGAGAGAAGAGAGAGAGAAAGAGAAGGTGTTTGTGTGTGAGAGAGAGAAGCTGTGTGTGACAGAGAGAAGCTGTGAGTGAGAGGGACAGAAAGAAAACCTGTGAGTGAGAGAGAAGGTGAGAAAGGAGCTTTGAGTGAGAGAGAAAGAGAAACAGAAGCTGTGAGTGAGGGAGAGAGAGAAAGAGAAGCTATGAGTGAGAGAGAGAGAGAAAGAAAGAGAAGCTGTGAGTGAGAGAGAGAGAGAAAGAAGCTTTGAGTGAGAGAAAGAGAGAAAGAGAAGCTGTGAGTGAGTGAGAGAGAAAGAGCTGTGAGTGAGAGAGAGAGAGAAAGAGAAGCTGTGAGTGAGAGAGAGAGAGAAGCTGTGTGTGAGGGAGAGAGATTAAGAGAAGCTGTGAGTGAGAGGGATAGAGCGAGAAAGAGAAGCTAAGTGAGAGAGAGAGAGAAAGAGAAGCTGTGAGTGAGTGAGAGAGAGAGAGAAAGAGAAGCTGTGAGTGAGAGAGTGAGAGGGAAAGAGAAACTGTGTGAGAGAGAGAGAAAGCGAAGCTGTGAGTGAGAGAGAGAGAAGCTGTGAGTGAGAGAAGAGAGAGAGAAAGAGAAGGTGTGTGTGTGAGAGAGAGAGAAGCTGTGTGTGAGAGAGAGAAGCTGTGAGTGAGAGGGACAGAAAGAAAACCTGTGAGTGAGAGAGAAGGTGAGAAAGAAGCTTTGAGTGAGAGAGAGAGAAAGAGAAACAGAAGCTGTGAGTGAGGGAGAGAGAGAAAGAGAAGCTATGAGTGAGAGAGAGAGAAAGAAAGAGAAGCTGTGAGTGAGAGAGAGAGAGAGAAAGAGAAGCTGTGAGTGATAGAAGAGAGAGAGAAAGAGATGCTGTGAGTGAGAGAGAGAGAGAAAGAGAAGCTGTGAGTGAGAGAGAGAGAGAAGCTGTTAGTGAAAGAAAGAATGAAAGAGATGCTGTGAGTGAGAGAGAGAGAGAGAAGCTGTGAGTGAGAGTGAGAGAGAGAAAGAAAGAAAGAGAAGTTGTGAGTGAGAGTAAGAGAGAAATAGAAGCTGTGTGTGTGTGAGAGAGAGAAGCTGTGAGTGAGAGAGAGAGAAAGAGAAGCTGTGAGTGAGAGTGAGAGAGAGAAAGAAAGAGAAGCTGTGTGCGAGAGAGAATGAGAAGCTGTGAGTGAGAGAGAGAGAAGCTGTTTAGGAGAGAGAGAAAGAGAAGCTGTGGGTGAGAGAGAGAGAAAGAAGCTTTGAGTGAGAGAAAGAGAGAAAGAGAAGCTGTGAGTGAGAGAGAGAGAAAGAGCTGTGAGTTAGAGAGAGAGAGAAGCCGTGAGTGAGAGAGAGAGAAGCTGTGAGTGAGTGAGAGAGAGAAGCTGTGTGTGTGTGAGAGAGACAGAAAGAGAAACTGTGAGTGAGAGAAAGAGAGAAAGAGAAGCTGTGAGTGAGAGAGAGAGAGAAAGAGAAGCTGTGAGTGAGAGAGAGAGAAGCTGAGAGTGAGGGAGAGAGAGAAAGAGAAGCAGTGAGTGAGAGGGATAGAGAGAGAAAGAGAAGCTGAGAGAGAGAGAGAGAGAAAAAGAGAAGCTGTGCGTGTGTGAGAGAGAGAAGCTGTGACTGAGTGAGAGAGAGAGAAAGTGAAGCTGTGAGTGAGAAAGAGAGAAAGAGAGGCTGTCAGTGAGTGAGAGAGAGAGAGAAAGAGAAGCTGTGAGTGAGAAAGAGAGGGAGAGAAGCTGTGAGTAAGAGAGAGAGAGAGAAGCTGTGAGTGAGAGAAGAGAGAGAAAGATAAGCTGTGAGTGAGAGGGAGAGAAAGAGAAGCTGTGAGTGAGAGAGCAATAGAAGCTGTGAGTGTGAGAGAGAGAAGCTATGAGTGAGAGGGACAGAGAGAAATAGAAGCTGTGAGTGAGAGAGAGAGAGAGAAAGAGAAGCTGTGAGTGAGAGAGAGAAAGAGAAGCTGTGAGTGAGAGAGAGAGAATGTGAGTGAGAGAGAGAGAAATAGAAGCTATGAGTGAGAGTGAGAGAGAGAGCGAAAGAGAAGCTGAGTGAGAGAGAGATAGAGAGAGAAAGAGAAGCTGTGAGTGAGAGAGAGAAAGAAGCTTTGAGTGAGAGAAAGAGAGAAAGAGAAGCTGTGAGTGAGTGAGAGAGAAAGAGATGTGAGTGAGAGAGAGAGAGAGAAAGAGAAGCTGTAATTGAGAGAGAGAGAGAGAAGCTGTGTGTGAGGGAGAGAGAGAAAGAGAAGCTGTGAGTGAGAGGGATAGAGCGAGAAAGAGAAGCTGAGTGAGAGAGAGAGAAAGAAAGAGAAGCTGCGAGTGAGTGAGAGAGAGAGAGAGAGAAGCTGTGAGTGAGAGAGTGAGAGAGAAAGAGAAACTTTTTGAGAGAGAGAAAGCGAAGCTGTGAGTGAGAGAGAGAGAAGCTGTGAGTGAGAGAAGAGAGAGAGAGAAAGAGAAGCTGTGAGTGAGAGAGAGAGAGAAAGAGAAGCTGTCAGTGAGAGAGAGAGGGAAGAGAAGCTGTGAGTGAGAGAGAGAGAAAGAGAAGCTGAGTGACAGATAGAGATAATGAGAAGATGTGAGAGAGAGAGAGAAAGAGAAGCTGTGTGTATGTGAGAGAGAAAAAGTGAAGCTGTGAGTGAGAGAGAGGGAGAAAGACAAGCTGTGAGTGAGAGAAGAGAGAGAGAGAGAGAAGCTGTGAGTGAGTGAGAGAGAGAAGCTGTGTGTGAGAGAGAGAGAAGCTGTGACTGAGAGAGACAGAAAGAGAAGCTGTGAGTGAGAGTGAGAGAGAAAGAGAAGCTGTAAGTGAGAGAGAGAGAGTGAGAAAGAGAGAAGCTGTGAGTGAGTGAGTGAGAGAGAGAGAAGATGTGAGTTAGAGATAGAGAGAAAGGAGCTGTGTGTGTGAGAGAGAGAAAGAGAAGGTGTGAGTGAGAGAGAGGGAGAAAGAGAAGCTGTTAGTGAGAGAGAGGGAAAGAGAAGCTGTGAGTGAAAGAGAGAGAGAGAAGCTGTGTGTTTGAGAGAGAGAGAGAAGATGTGATTGAGAAAGAAAAAGAGAAGCTGTGAGTGAGAGACAGAGAGAGAAGTTGTGAGTGAGAGAGAGAAAGAGAAGCTGTGTGAGAGAGAGAGAGAAAGAAAGAGAAGCTGTGAGTGAGGCTGAGAGAGAGAAAGAGAAGCTGTGAGTGTGTGTGAGAGAGAAGCTTTGAGTGAGAAAAAGAGAGAAAGAGAAGATGTGTGTGTGAGAGAGAAAGAGCTGTGAGTGAGAGAGAGAGAGAGAAGCTGAGAGTGAGAGAGAGAGAAGTTGTGAGTGTGAGAGAGAGAGAAGCTGTGTGTGTGCATGAGAGAGAGAGAGAGAAGCTGTGAGTGAGAGAGAGAGAAAGAGAAGTTGTGAGTGAGAGAGAAATAGAAACTGTGTGTGAGAGAGAGAGAATGAGAAGCTGTGAGTGGGAGAGAGAGAAGCTGTGTGTGTGAGAGAGAAAGAGAAGCTGTGAGTGAGAGAGATAGAGAGAGAAAGAGAAGCTGTGAGTGAGAGAGAGAGAAAGAAGCTTTGAGTGAGAGAAAGAGAGAAAGAGAAGCTGTGAGTGAGTGAGAGAGAAAGAGCTGTGAGTGAGAGAGAGAGAGAAAGAGAAGCTGTGAGTGAGAGAGAGAGAAGCTGTGAGTGAGGGAGAGATAGATAGAGATGCTGTGAGTGAAAGGGAGAGAGAGAGAAAGAGAAGCTGTGAGTGAGAGAGAGAGAGAGAAGCTGTGAGTGTGTGTGTGAGAGAGAAGCTGTGAGTGAGAAAGAGAGAGAGAAAGAGAAGCTGTGAGTGAGAGAGAGAGAAAGAGAAGCTTTGAGTGAGTGAGAGAGACAGAAAGAGAAGCTGTGAGTGTGAAAGAGAGAGAGAGAAGCTGTGAGTGAGAGAGAGAGAAGCTGTGAGTGAGAGAGAGAGAAAGAGTAGCTGTTAGTGAGAGAAGAGAGAGAGAAAGAGAAGCTGTGAGTGAGAGAGTGAGAGAGAGGAGCTGTGAGGGAGAGGGAGAGAGAGAAAGATAAGCTGAGAGTGAGAGAGAGAGAAAGAGAAGCTATGAGTGAGAGAGAGAGAAAGAAAGAGAACCTGTGAGTGAGACTGAGAGAGAGAAACAGAAGCTGTGAGTGAGAGAGAGGGGGAGAAAGAGAAGCTGTGTGTGAGAGAGAGACAAAGAGAAGCTGTGATTGAGAGAGAGAGAAAGATAATCTGTGAGGTAGAGTGAGAGAGAGAGAAAGAGGTTGTGAGTGAGAGAGAGAGAAGCTCTGTGTGTGGGAGAGAAAGAGAAGCTGTGACTGAGAGAGATAGAGAGAGAAAGAGAAGTTGTGAGTGAGAGAGAGAAAGAGAATGTTTGAGTGAGAGAGAGAGAGAGAATGAGAAGCTGTGAGTGAGAGATAGATGAGCTGTGTGTGTGAGAGAGAAAGAGAAGCTGTGAGTGAGAGAGATAGAGAGAGAAAGAGAAGCTGTGAGTGAGGGCGAGAGAGAAAGAAACTGTGAGTGAGAGAGAGAGAAAGAGAAGCTGAGAGTGAGAGAGAGAGAAGTTGTGAGTGAGAGAGAGAGAAGCTGTGTGTGTGCGTGAGAGAGAGAAAGAGAAGCTGTGAGTGAGAGAGAGAGAAAGAAAGAGAAGCTGTGAGTGAGATAGAGAGAAAGAAAGAGAAGCTGTGTGAGAGAGAGAGAAGCTGTGAGTGAGAGAGAGAGAGAAGCTGTGAGTGAGGGAGAGATAGATAGAGATGCTGTGAGTGAAAGGGAGAGAGAGAGAAAGAGAAGCTGTGAGTGAGAGAGAGAGAGAGAGAAGCTGTGAGTGTGTGTGAGAGAGAGAAGCTGTGAGTGAGAAAGAGAGAGAGAAAGAGAAGCTGAGTGAGAGAGAGAGAAAGAGAAGCTGTGAGTGAGTGAGAGAGACAGAAAGAGAAGCTGTGAGTGTGAAAGAGAGAGAGAGAAGCTGTGAGTGAGAGAGAGAGAAGCTGTGAGTGAGAGAGAGAGAAAGAGTAGCTGTTAGTGAGAGAAGAGAGAGAGAAAGAGAAGCTGTGAGTGAGAGAGTGACAGAGAGGAGCTGTGAGCGAGAGGGAGAGCGAGACAGATAAGCTGAGAGTGAGAGAGAGCGAAAGATAAGCTATGAGTGAGAGAGAGAGAAAGAAAGAGAAGCTGTGAGTGAGACTGAGAGAGAGAAAGAGAAGCTGTGAGTGAGAGAGAGGGGGGAGAAAGAGAAGCTGTGTGTGAGAGAGAGACAAAGAGAAGCTGTAATTGAGAGAGAGAGAAAGATAATCTGTGAGGTAGAGTGAGAGAGAGAGAAAGAGAAGTCGTGAGTGAGAGAGAGAGAAGCTCTGTGTGTGAGAGAGAAAGAGAAGCTGTGAGCGAGAGAGATAGAGAGAGAAAGAGAAGCTGTGAGTGAGAGAGAGAGAAAGAAGCTTTGAGTGAGGGAAAGAGAGAAAGAGAAGCTGTGAGAGAGAGAGAAAGAGAAGTTGTGAGTGAGTGAGAGAGAGAGAAATAGAAGCTGTGTGAGAGAGAGAGAGAATGAGAAGCTGTGAGTGAGAGAGAGAGAAGCTGTGTGAGAGAGAGATAGAGAAGCTGTGAGTGAGAGAGAGAGAGAGAAAGAGAAGCTGTGAGTGAGAGATAGAGAGAAAGAAAGAGAAGCAGTGAGTGAGAGAGAGAGAGAGAGAAGCTGTGAGTGAGAGAGAGAGAAGCTGTGAGTGAGGGAGAGATAGATAGAGATGCTGTGAGTGAAAGGGAGAGAGAGAGAGAGAGAGAGAAGCTGTGAGTGTGTGTGAGAGAGAGAAGCTGTGAGTGAGAAAGAGAGAGAGAAAGAGAAGCTGTGAGTGAGAGAGAGAGAAAGAGAAGCTGTGAGTGAGTGAGAGAGACAGAAAGAGAAGCTGTGAGTGTGAAAGAGAGAGAGAGAAGCTGTGAGTGAGAGAGAGAGAAGCTGTGAGTGAGAGAGAGAGAAAGATAATCTGTGAGGCAGAGTGAGAGAGAGAGAAAGAGAAGTTGTGAGTGAGAGAGAGAGAAGCTCTGTGTGTGAGAGAGAAAGAGAAGCTGTGAGTGAGAGAGATAGAGAGAGAAAGAGAAGCTGTGAGTGAGAGAGAGAGAAAGAAGCTTTGAGTGAGGGAAAGAGGGAAAGAGAAGCTGTGAGTGAGAGAGATAGAGAGAGAAACAGAAGCTGTGAGTGAGAGAGAGAGAAAGAACCTTTGAGTGAGGGAAAGAGAGAAAGAGAAGCTGTGAGAGAGAGAGAGAGAAAGAGAAGTTGAGTGAGAGAGAGAGAAGCTGTGTGAGAGAGAGATAGAGAAGCTGTGAGTGAGAGAGAGAGAGAGAGAGAAAGAGAAGCTGTGAGTGAGAGATAGAGAGAAAGAAAGAGAAGCTGTGAGTGAGAGAGAGAGAGAGAAGCTGTGAGTGAGAGAGAGAGAAGCTGTGAGTGAGGGAGAGATAGATAGAGATGCTGTGAGTGAAAGGGAGGGAGAGAGAAAGAGAAGCTGTGAGTGTGTGTGTGAGAGACAAGCTGTGAGTAAGAAAGAGAGAGAGAAAGAGAAGCTGTGAGTGAGAGAGAGAGAAAGAGAAGCTGTGAGTGAGTGAGAGAGACAGAAAGAGAAGCTGTGAGTGTGAAAGAGAGAGAGAGAAGCTGTGAGTGAGAGAGAGAGAAGCTGTGAGTGAGAGAGAGAGAAAGAGTAGCTGTTAGTGAGAGAAGAGAGAGAGAAAGAGAAGCTGTGAGTGAGAGAGTGAGAGAGAGGAGCTGTGAGCGAGAGGGAGAGAGAGAAAGATAAGCTGAGAGTGAGAGAGAGAGAAAGAGAAGCTATGAGTGAGAAAGAGAGAAAGAAAGAGAAGCTGTGAGTGAGACTGAGAGAGAGAAAGAAAAGCTGTGAGTGAGAGAGAGGGGGAGAAAGAGAAGCTGTGTGTGAGAGAGAGACAAAGAGAAGCTGTGATTGTGAGAGAGAGAAAGATAATCTGTGAGGTAGAGAGAGAGAGAGAGAAAGAGAAGTTGTGAGTGAGAGAGAGAGAAGCTCTGTGTGTGAGAGAGAAAGAGAAGCTGTGAGTGAGAGAGAGAGAAAGAAGCTTTGAGTGAGAGAAAGAGAGAAAGAGAAGCTGTGAGAGAGAGAGAGAGAAAGAGAAGTTGTGAGTGAGAGAGAGAGAGAGAAATAGAAGCTGTGTGAGAGAGAGAGAGAATGAGAAGCTGTGAGTGAGAGAGAGAGAAGCTGTGAGAGAGAGAGATAGAGAAGCTGTGAGTGAGAGAGAGAGAGAGAGAAAGAGAAGCTGTGAGTGAGAGATAGAGAGAAAGAAAGAGAAGCTGTGAGTGAGAGAGAGAGAGAGAGAGAGAAGCTGTGAGTGAGAGAGAGAGAAGCTGCGAGTGAGGGAGAGATAGATAGAGATGCTGTGAGTGAAAGGGAGAGAGAGAGAAAGAGAAGCTGTGAGTGAGAGAGAGAGAGAGAGAGAAGCTGTGAGTGAGAGAGAGAGAAAGAAGCTTTGAGTGAGAGAAAGAGAGAAAGAGAAGCTGTGAGAGAGAGAGAGAGAAAGAGAAGTTGTGAGTGAGAGAGAGAGAGAGAAATAGAAGCTGTGTGAGAGAGAGAGAGAATGAGAAGCTGTGAGTGAGAGAGAGAGAAGCTGTGAGAGAGAGAGATAGAGAAGCTGTGAGTGAGAGAGAGAGAGAGAGAAAGAGAAGCTGTGAGTGAGAGATAGAGAGAAAGAAAGAGAAGCTGTGAGTGAGAGAGAGAGAGAGAGAAGCTGTGAGTGAGAGAGAGAGAAGCTGTGAGTGAGGGAGAGATAGATAGAGATGCTGTGAGTGAAAGGGAGAGAGAGAGAAAGAGAAGCTGAGAGTGAGAGAGAGAGAAAGAGAAGCTATGAGTGAGAGAGAGAGAAAGAAAGAGAATCTGTGAGTGAGACTGAGAGAGAGAAAGAGAAGCTGTGAGTGAGAGAGAGGGGGGAGAAAGAGAAGCTGTGTGTGAGAGAGAGACAAAGAGAAGCTGTGATTGAGAGAGAGAGAAAGATAATCTGTGAGGTAGAGTGAGAGAGAGAGAAAGAGAAGTTGTGAGTGAGAGAGAGAGAAGCTCTGTGTGTGAGAGAGAAAGAGAAGCTGTGAGTGAGAGAGAGATAGAGAGAAAGAGAAGCTGTGAGTGAGAGAGATAGAGAGAGAAAGAGAAGTAGTGAGTGAGAGAGGAAGAGAATGTGTGAGTGAGAGAGAGAGAGAATGAGAAGCTGTGAGTGAGAGATAGATGAGCTGTGTGTGTGAGAGAGAAAGAGAAGCTGTGAGTGAGAGAGAGAGAGAGAGAAAGAGAAGCTGTGAGTGAGAGAGAGAGAGAAAGAAACTGCGAGTGAGAGAGAGAGAAAGAGAAGCTGAGAGTGAGAGAGAGAGAAGTTGTGAGTGAGAGAGAGAGAAGCTGTGTGTGTGCGTGAGAGAGAGAAAGAGAAGCTGTGAGTGAGAGAGAGAGAAAGAAAGAGAAGCTGTGAGTGAGAGATAGAGAGAAAGAAAGAGAAGCTGTGAGTGAGAGAGAGAGAGAAAGAAAGAGAAGCTGTGAGTGAGAGAGAGAGAGAAGCTGTGAGTGAGGGAGAGATAGATAGAGATGCTGTGAGTGAAAGGGAGAGAGAGAGAAAGAGAAGCTGTGAGTGAGAGAGAGAGAGAGAGAAGCTGTGAGTGTGTGTGTGAGAGAGAAGCTGTGAGTGAGAAAGAGAGAGAGAAAGAGAAGCTGTGAGTGAGACAGAGAGAAAGAGAAGCTGTGAGTGAGTGAGAGAGACAGAAAGAGAAGCTGTGAGTGTGAAAGAGAGAGAGAGAAGCTGTGAGTGAGAGAGAGAGAAGCTGTGAGTGTGAGAGAGAGAAAGAGTAGCTGTTAGTGAGAGAAGAGAGAGAGAAAGAGAAGCTGTGAGTGAGAGTGAGAGAGAGGAGCTGTGAGTGAGAGGGAGAGAGAGAAAGATAAGCTGAGAGTGAGAGAGAGAGAAAGAGAAGCTGTGAGTGAGAGAGAGAGAAAGAAAGAGAAGCTGTGAGTGAGACTGAGAGAGAGAAAGAGAAGCTGTGAGTGAGAGAGAGGGGGGAGAAAGAGAAGCTGTGTGTGAGAGAGAGACAAAGAGAAGCTGTGATTGAGAGAGAGAGAAAGATAATCTGTGAGGTAGAGTGAGATAGAGAGAAAGAGAAGTTGTGAGTGAGAGAGAGAGAAGCTCTGTGTGTGAGAGAGAAAGAGAA
This sequence comes from Bradypodion ventrale, assembly GCA_035047345.1. Classification (NCBI taxonomy): domain Eukaryota; kingdom Metazoa; phylum Chordata; class Lepidosauria; order Squamata; family Chamaeleonidae; genus Bradypodion; species Bradypodion ventrale. The sequence continues at coordinate 5,144,214 of JAWDJE010000018.1, read as the reverse complement.
GCTGTGAGTGAGAGAGATAGAGAGAGAAAGAGAAGCTGTGAGTGTGAGAGAGAGAAAGAAGCTTTGAGTGAGGGAAAGAGAGAAAGAGAAGCTGTGAGAGAGAGAGAGAGAAAGAGAAGTTGTGAGTGAGAGAGAGAGAGAGAGAAATAGAAGCTGTGTGAGAGAGAGAGAATGAGAAGCTGTGAGTGAGAGAGAGAGAAGCTGTGTGAGAGAGAGATAGAGAAGCTGTGAGTGAGAGAGAGAGAGAGAGAAAGAGAAGCTGTGAGTGAGAGATAGAGAGAAAGAGAGAGAAGCTGTGAGTGAGCGAGAGAGAGAGAAGCTGTGAGTGAGAGAGAGAGAAGCTGTGAGGGAGGGAGAGATAGATAGAGATGCTGTGAGTGAAAGGGAGAGAGAGAGAAAGAGAAGCTGTGAGTGAGAGAGAGAGAGAGAGAGAGAAGCTGTGAGTGTGTGTGAGAGAGAGAAGCTGTGAGTGAGAAAGAGAGAGAGAAAGAGAAGCTGTGAGTGAGAGAGAGAGAAAGAGAAGCTGTGAGTGAGTGAGTGAGATGGAAAGAGAAGCTGTGAGTGTGAAAGAGAGAGAGAGAAGCTGTGAGTGAGAGAGAGAGAAGCTGTGAGTGAGAGAGAGAGAAAGAGTAGCTGTTAGTGAGAGAAGAGAGAGAGAAAGAAAAGCTGTGAGTGAGAGAGGGAGAGAGAGGAGCTGTGAGCGAGAGGGAGAGAGAGAAAGATAAGCTGAGAGTGAGAGAGAGAGAAAGAGAAGCTATGAGTGAGAGAGAGAGAAAGAAAGAGAAGCTGTGAGTGAGACTGAGAGAGAGAGAGAGAAGCTGTGAGTGAGAGAGAGGGGGGAGAAAGAGAAGCTGTGTGTGAGAGAGAGACAAAGAGAAGCTGTGAGTGAGAGAGAGAGAAAGATAATCTGTGAGGTAGAGTGAGAGAGAGAGAAAGAGAAGTTGTGAGTGAGAGAGAGAGAAGCTCTGTGTGTGAGAGAGAAAGAGAAGTTGTGAGTGAGAGAGATAGAGAGAGAAAGAGAAGTTGTGAGTGAGAGAGAGAAAGAGAATGTGTGAGTGAGAGAGAGAGAGAGAATGAGAAGCTGTGAGTGAGAGATAGATGAGCTGTGTGTGTGATAGAGAAAGAGAAGCTGTGAGTGAGAGAGATAGAGAGAGAAAGAGAAGCTGTGAGTGAGAGAGAGAGAGAAAGAAACTGTGAGTGAGAGAGAGAGAAAGAGAAGCTGAGAGTGAGAGAGAGAGAGAAGTTGTGAGTTAGAGAGAGAGAAGCTGTGTGTGTGCGTGAGAGAGAGAAAGAGAAGCTGTGAGTGAGAGAGAAAGAAAGAGAAGCTGTGAGTGAGAGATAGAGAGAAAGAAAGAGAAGCTGTGAGTGAGAGAGAGAGAGAGAGAAGCTGTGAGTGAGAGAGAGAGAGAAGCTGTGAGTGAGGGATAGATAGAGATGCTGTGAGTGAAAGGGAGAGTGAGAGAAAGAGAAGCTGTGAGTGTGAGAGAGAGAGAGAGAAGCTGTGAGTGTGTGTGAGAGAGAGAAGCTGTGAGTGAGAAAGAGAGAGAGAAAGAGAAGCTGTGAGTGAGAGAGAAAGAGAAGCTGTGAGTGAGTGAGAGAGACAGAAGGAGAAGCTGTGAGTGTGAAAGAGAGAGAGAAGCTGTGAGTGAGAGAGGGAGAAGCTGTGAGTGAGAGAGAGAGAAAGAGTAGCTGTTAGTGAGAGAAGAGAGAGAGAAAGAGAAGCTGTGAGTGAGAGAGTGAGAGAGAGGAGTTGTGAGCGAGAGGGAGAGAGAGAAAGATAAGCTGAGAGTGAGAGAGAGAGAAAGATAAGCTATGAGTGAGAGAGAGAGAGAGAAAGAGAAGCTGTGAGTGAGACTGAGAGAGAGAAAGAGAAGCTGTGAATGAGAGAGAGGGGGGAGAAAGAGAAGCTGTGTGTGAGAGAGAGACAAAGAGAAGCTGGGATTGAGAGAGAGAGAAAGATAATCTGTGAGGTAGAGTGAGAGAGAAAGAGAAGTTGTGAGTGAGAGAGAGAAGCTCTGTGTGTGAGAGAGAAAGAGAAGCTGTGAGTGAGAGAGATAGAGAGAGAAAGAGAAGCTGTGAGTGAGAGAGAGACAAAGAGAAGCTGGGATTGAGAGAGAGAGAAAGATAATCTGTGAGGTAGAGTGAGAGAGAAAGAGAAGTTGTGAGTGAGAGAGAGAAGCTCTGTGTGTGTGAGAGAAAGAGAAGCTGTGAGTGAGAGAGATAGAGAGAGAAAGAGAAGCTGTGAGTGAGAGAGAGAGAAAGAAGCTTTGAGTGAGGGAAAGAGAAAGAGAAGCTGTGAGAGAGAGAGAGAGAAAGAGAAGTTGTGAGTGAGAGAGTGAGAGAGAAATAGAAGCTGTGAGAGAGAGAGAGAGAATGAGAAGCTGTGAGTGAGAGAGAGAGAAGCTGTGTGTGAGAGAGATAGAGAAGCTGTGAATGAGAGATAGAGAGAAAGAAAGAGAAGCTGTGAGTGAGAGATAGATGAGCTGTGTGTGAGAGAGAGAAAGAGAAGCTGTGAGTGAGAGAGATAGAGAGAGAAAGAGAAGCTGTGAGTGAGAGAGAGAGAGAAAGAAAGTGTAAGTGAGAGAGAGAGAAAGAGAAGCTGAGAGTGAGAGAGAGAGAGAAGTTGTGAGTGAGAGAGAGAGAAGCTGTGTGTGTGCGTGAGAGAGAGAAAGAGAAGCTGTGTGAGAGAGAGAGAAAGAAAGAGAAGCTGTGAGTGAGAGATAGAGAGGAAGAAAGAGAAGCTGTGAGTGAGAGAGAGAGAGAGAAGCTGTGAGTGAGAGAGAGAGAGAAGCTGTGAGTGAGGGAGAGATAGATAGAGATGCTGTGAGTGAAAGGGAGAGAGAGAGAAAGAGAAGCTGTGAGTGAGAGAGAGAGAGAGAAGCTGTGAGTGTGTGTGAGAGAGAGAAGCTGTGAGTGAGAAAGAGAGAGAGAAAGAGAAGCTGTGAGTGAGCGAGAGAGAGAGAAGCTGTGTGAGAGAGAGAGAAGCTGTGAGTGAGGGAGAGATAGATAGAGATGCTGTGAGTGAAAGGGAGAGAGAGAGAAAGAGAAGCTGTGAGTGAGAGAGAGAGAGAGAAGCTGTGAGTGTGTGTGTGAGAGAGAAGCTGTGAGTGAGAAAGAGAGAGAGAAAGAGAAGCTGTGAGTGAGAGAGAGAGAAAGAGAAGCTGTGAGTGAGTGAGAGAGACAGAAAGAGAAGGTGTGAGTGTGAAAGAGAGAGAGAAGCTGTGAGTGAGAGAGAGAGAAGCTGTGAGTGAGAGAGAGAGAAAGAGTAGCTGTTAGTGAGAGAAGAGAGAGAGAAAGAGAAGCTGTGAGTGAGAGAGTGAGAGAGAGGAGCTGTGAGCGAGAGGGAGAGAGAGAAAGATAAGCTGAGAGTGAGAGAGAGAGAAAGATAAGCTATGAGTGAGAGAGAGAGAAAGAAAGAGAAGCTGTGAGTGAGACTGAGAGAGAGAAAGAGAAGCTGTGAGTGAGAGAGAGGGGGGAGAAAGAGAAGCTGTGTGTGACAGAGAGACAAAGAGAAACTGTGATTGAGAGAGAGAGAAAGATAATCTGTGAGGTAGAGTGAGAGAGAGAGAAAGAGAAGTTGTGAGTGAGAGAGAGAAGCTCTGTGTGTGAGAGAGAAAGAGAAGCTGAGAGTGAGAGAGATAGAGAGAGAAAGAGAAGCTGTGAGTGAGAGAGAGAGAAAGAAGCTTTGAGTGAGGGAAAGACAAAGAGAAGCTCTGAGAGAGAGAGAGAAAGAGAAGTTGTGAGTGAGAGAGAGAGAGAGAAATAGAAGCTGTGTGAGAGAGAGAGAGAATGAGAAGCTGTGTGAGAGAGAGAGAAGCTGTGTGTGAGAGAGATAGAGAAGCTGTGAGTGAGAGAGAGAGAGAGAAAGAGAAGCTGTGAGTGAGAGATAGAGAGAAAGAAAGAGAAGCTGTGAGTGAGAGAGAGAGAGAGAAGCTGTGAGTGAGAGAGAGAGAAGCTGTGAGTGAGGGAGAGATAGATAGAGATGCTGTGAGTGAAAGGGAGAGAGAGAGAAAGAGAAGCTGTGAGTGAGAGAGAGAGAGAGAGAAGCTGTGAGTGTGTGTGAGAGAGAGAAGCTGTGAGTGAGAAAGAGAGAGAGAAAGAGAAGCTGTGAGTGAGAGAGAGAGAGAAAGAGAAGCTGTGAGTGAGTGAGAGAGACAGAAAGAGAAGCTGTGTGTGTGAAAGAGAGAGAGAGAAGCTGTGAGTGAGAGAGAGAGAAGCTGTGAGTGAGAGAGAGAGAATTAGTAGCTGTTAGTGAGAGAAGAGAGAAAGAAAGAGAAGCTGTGAGTGAGAGAGTGAGAGAGAGGAGCTGTGAGCAAGAGGGAGAGAGAGAAAGATAAGCTGAGAGTGAGAGAGAGAGAAAGAGAAGCTATGAGTGAGTAAGAGAGAGAAAGAAAGAGAAGCTGTGAGTGAGACTGAGAGAGAGAAAGAGAAGCTGTGAGTGAGAGAGAGGGGGGAGAAAGAGAAGCTGTGTGTGAGAGAGAGACAAAGAGAAGCTGTGATTGAGAGAGAGAGAAAGATAATCTGTGAGGTAGAGTGAGAGAGAGAGAAAGAGAAGTTGTGAGTGAGAGAGAGAGAAGCTCTGTGTGTGAGAGAGAAAGAGAAGCTGTGAGTGAGAGAGATAGAGAGAGAAAGAGAAGCTGTGGATGAGAGAGAGAGAAAGAAGCTTTGAGGGAGGGAAAGAGAGAAAGAGAAGCTGTGAGAGAGAGAGAGAGAAAGAGAAGTTGTGAGTGAGAGAGAGAGAGAGAAATAGAAGCTGTGTGTGAGAGAGAGAGAATGAGAAGCTGTGAGTGAGAGAGAGAGAAGCTGTGTGAGAGAGAGATAGAGAAGCTGTGAGTGAGAGAGAGAGAGAGAAAGAGAAGCTGTGAGTGAGAGATAGAGAGAAAGAAAGAGCTGTGAGTGAGAGAGAGAGAGAGAGAAGCTGTGAGTGAGAGAGAGAGAAGCTGTGAGTGAGGGAGAGATAGATACAGATGCTGTGAGTGAAAGGGAGAGAGAGAGAAAGAGAAGCTGTGAGTGAGAGAGAGATAGAGAGAGAAAGAAGCTGTGAGTGTGTGTGTGAGAGAGAAGCTGTGAGTGAGAAAGAGAGAGAGAAAGAGAAGCTGTGAGTGAGAGAGAGAGAGAGACAAGCTGTGAGTGAGTGAGAGAGACAGAAAGAGAAGCTGTGAGTATGAAAGAGAGAGAGAAGCTGTGAGTGAGAGAGAGAGAAGCTGTGAGTGAGAGAGAGAGAAAGAGTAGCTGTTAGTGAGAGAAGAGAGAGAGAAAGAGAAGCTGTGAGTGAGAGAGTGAGAGAGAGGAGCTGTGAGCGAGAGGGAGAGAGAGAAAGATAAGCTGAGAGTGAGAGAGAGAGAAAGATAAGCTATGAGTGAGAGAGAGAGAAAGAAAGAGAAGCTGTGAGTGAGACTGAGAGAGAGAAAGAGAAGCTGTGAGTGAGAGAGAGGGGGGAGAAAGAGAAGCTGTGTGTGACAGAGAGACAAAGAGAAACTGTGATTGAGAGAGAGAGAAAGATAATCTGTGAGGTAGAGTGAGAGAGAGAGAAAGAGAAGTTGTGAGTGAGAGAGAGAAGCTCTGTGTGTGAGAGAGAAAGAGAAGCTGAGAGTGAGAGAGATAGAGAGAGAAAGAGAAGCTGTGAGTGAGAGAGAGAGAAAGAAGCTTTGAGTGAGGGAAAGACAAAGAGAAGCTCTGAGAGAGAGAGAGAGAAAGAGAAGTTGTGAGTGAGAGAGAGAGAGAGAAATAGAAGCTGTGTGAGAGAGAGAGAATGAGAAGCTGTGTGAGAGAGAGAGAAGCTGTGTGTGAGAGAGATAGAGAAGCTGTGAGTGAGAGAGAGAGAGAGAGAAAGAGAAGCTGTGAGTGAGAGATAGAGAGAAAGAAAGAGAAGCTGTGAGTGAGAGAGAGAGAGAGAAGCTGTGAGTGAGAGAGAGAGAAGCTGTGAGTGAGGGAGAGATAGATAGAGATGCTGTGAGTGAAAGGGAGAGAGAGAGAAAGAGAAGCTGTGAGTGAGAGAGAGAGAGAGAGAAGCTGTGAGTGTGTGTGAGAGAGAGAAGCTGTGAGTGAGAAAGAGAGAGAGAAAGAGAAGCTGTGAGTGAGAGAGAGAGAGAAAGAGAAGCTGTGAGTGAGTGAGAGAGACAGAAAGAGAAGCTGTGTGTGTGAAAGAGAGAGAGAGAAGCTGTGAGTGAGAGAGAGAGAAGCTGTGAGTGAGAGAGAGAGAAATAGTAGCTGTTAGTGAGAGAAGAGAGAAAGAAAGAGAAGCTGTGAGTGAGAGAGTGAGAGAGAGGAGCTGTGAGCGAGAGGGAGAGAGAGAAAGATAAGCTGAGAGTGAGAGAGAGAGAAAGAGAAGCTATGAGTGAGTAAGAGAGAGAAAGAAAGAGAAGCTGTGAGTGAGACTGAGAGAGAGAAAGAGAAGCTGTGAGTGAGAGAGAGGGGGGAGAAAGAGAAGCTGTGTGTGAGAGAGAGACAAAGAGAAGCTGTGATTGAGAGAGAGAGAAAGATAATCTGTGAGGTAGAGTGAGAGAGAGAGAAAGAGAAGTTGTGAGTGAGAGAGAGAGAAGCTCTGTGTGTGAGAGAGAAAGAGAAGCTGTGAGTGAGAGAGATAGAGAGAGAAAGAGAAGCTGTGGATGAGAGAGAGAGAAAGAAGCTTTGAGGGAGGGAATAGAGAGAAAGAGAAGCTGTGAGAGAGAGAGAGAGAAAGAGAAGTTGTGAGTGAGAGAGAGAGAGAGAAATAGAAGCTGTGTGTGAGAGAGAGAGAATGAGAAGCTGTGAGTGAGAGAGAGAGAAGCTGTGTGAGAGAGAGATAGAGAAGCTGTGAGTGAGAGAGAGAGAGAGAAAGAGAAGCTGTGAGTGAGAGATAGAGAGAAAGAGCTGTGAGTGAGAGAGAGAGAGAGAGAAGCTGTGAGTGAGAGAGAGAGAAGCTGTGAGTGAGGGAGAGATAGATACAGATGCTGTGAGTGAAAGGGAGAGAGAGAGAAAGAGAAGCTGTGAGTGAGAGAGAGATAGAGAGAGAGAGAAGCTGTGAGTGTGTGTGAGAGAGAGAAGCTGTGAGTGAGAAAGAGAGAGAGAAAGAGAAGCTGTGAGTGAGAGAGAGAGAGAGAGAAGCTGTGAGTGAGTGAGAGAGACAGAAAGAGAAGCTGTGAGTATGAAAGAGAGAGAGAGAAGCTGTGAGTGAGAGAGAGAGAAGCTGTGAGTGAGAGAGAGAGAAAGAGTAGCTGTTAGTGAGAGAAGAGAGAGAGAAAGAGAAGCTGTGAGTGAGAGAGTGAGAGAGAGGAGCTGTGAGCAAGAGGGAGAGAGAGAAAGATAAGCTGAGAGTGAGAGAGAGAGAAAGAGAAAGAGAAGCTATGAGTGAGAGAGAGAGAAAGAAAGAGAAGCTGTGAGTGAGACTGAGAGAGAGAAAGAGAAGCTGTGAGTGAGAGAGAGGGGGGAGAAAGAGAAGCTGTGTGTGAGAGAGAGACAAAGAGAAGCTGTGATTGAGAGAGAGAGAAAGATAATCTGTGAGGTAGAGTGAGAGAGAGAGAAAGAGAAGTTGTGAGTGTGAGAGAGAGAAGCTCTGTGTGTGAGAGAGAAAGAGAAGCTGTGAGTGAGAGAGATAGAGAGAGAAAGAGAAGCTGTGAGTGAGAGAGAGAGAAAGAAGCTTTGAGTGAGGGAAAGAGAGAAAGAGAAGCTGTGAGAGAGAGAGAGAGAAAGAGAAGTTGTGAGTGAGAGAGAGAGAGAAATAGAAGCTGTGTGTGAGAGAGAGAGAATGAGAAGCTGTGAGTGAGAGAGAGAGAAGCTGTGTGAGAGAGAGATAGAGAAGCTGTCAGTGAGAGAGAGAGAGAGAGAAAAAGAAGCTGTGAGTGAGAGATGGAGAGAAAGAAAGAGAAGCTGTGAGTGAGAGAGAGAGAGAGAAGATGTGAGTGAGAGAGAGAGAAGCTGTGAGTGAGGTAGAGATAGATAGAGATGCTGTGAGTGAAAGGGAGAGAGAGAGAAAGAAAAGCTGTGAGAGAGAGAGAGAGAGAGAAGCTGTGAGTGTGTGTGAGAGGGAGAAGCTGTGAGTGAGAAAGAGAGAGAGAAAGAGAAGCTGTGAGTGAGAGAGAGAGAAAGAGAAGCTGTGAGTGAGTGAGTGAGATGGAAAGAGAAGCTGTGAGTGTGAAAGAGAGAGAGAGAAGCTGTGAGTGAGAGAGAGAGAAAGAGAAGCTGTGAGTGAGTGAGAGAGACAGAAAGAGTAGCTGTGAGTGTGAAAGAGAGAGAGAGAAGCTGTGAGTGAGAGAGAGAGAAGCTGTGAGTGAGAGAGAGAAAGAGTAGCTGTTAGTGAGAGAAGAGAGAGAGAAAGAGAAGCTGTGAGTGAGAGAGTGAGAGAGAGGAGCTGTGAGCGAGAGGGAGAGAAAGAAAGATAAGCTGAGAGTGAGAGAGAGAGAAAGAGAAGCTATGAGTGAGAGAGAGAGAAAGAAAGAGAAGCTGTGAGTGAGACTGAGAGAGAGAAAGAGAAGCTGTGAGTGAGAGAGAGGGGGGAGAAAGAGAAGCTGTGTGTGAGAGAGAGACAAAGAAAAGCTGTGATTGAGAGAGAGAGAAAGATAATCTGTGAGGTAGAGTGAGAGAGAGAGAAAGAGAAGTTGTGAGTGAGAGAGAGAGAAGCTCTGTGTGTGAGAGAGAAAGAGAAGCTGTGAGTGAGAGAGATAGAGAGAGAAAGAGAAGTTGTGAGTGAGAGAGAGAAACAGAATGTGTGAGTGAGAGAGAGAGAGAGAGAATGAGAAGCTGTGAGTGAGAGACAGATGAGCTGTGTATGTGAGAGAGAAAGAGAAGCTGTGAGTGAGAGAGATAGAGAGAGAAAGAGAAGCTGTGAGTGAGAGAGAGAGAGAAAGAAACTGTGAGTGAGAGAGAGAGAAAGAGAAGCTGAGAGTGCGTGTGAGAGAGAAGTTGTGAGTGAGAGAGAGAGAAGCTGTGAGTGAGAGAGAGAGAAGCTGTGAGTGAGGGAGAGATAGATAGAGATGCTGTGAGTGAAAGGGAGAGAGAGAGAATGAGAAGCTGTGAGTGAGAGAGAGAGAGAGAAGCTGTGAGTGTGTGTGTGAGAGAGAAGCTGTGAGTGAGAAAGAGAGAGAGAAAGAGAAGCTGTGAGTGAGAGAGAGAGAAAGAGAAGCTGTGAGTGAGTGAGAGAGACAGAAAGAGAAGCTGTGTGTGTGAAAGAGAGAGAGAGAAGCTGTGAGTGAGAGAGAGAGAAGCTGTGAGTGAGAGAGAGAGAAATAGTAGCTGTTAGTGAGAGAAGAGAGAGAGAAAGAGAAGCTGTGAGTGAGAGAGTGAGAGAGAGGAGCTATGAGCGAGAGGGAGAGAGAGAAAGATAAGCTGAGAGTGAGAGAGAGAGAAAGAGAAGCTATGAGTGAGTAAGAGAGAGAAAGAAAGAGAAGCTGTGAGTGAGACTGAGAGAGAGAAAGAGAAGCTGTGAGTGAGAGAGAGGGGGGAGAAAGAGAAGCTGTGTGTGAGAGAGAGACAAAGAGAAGCTGTGATTGAGAGAGAGAGAAAGATAATCTGTGAGGTAGTGTGAGAGAGAGAGAAAGAGAAGTTGTGAGTGAGAGAGAGAGAAGCTCTGTGTGTGAGAGAGAAAGAGAAGCTGTGAGTTAGAGAGATAGAGAGAGAAAGAGAAGCTGTGAGTGAGAGAGAGAGAAAGAAGCTTTGAGGGAGGGAAAGAGAGAAAGAGAAGCTGTGAGAGAGAGAGAGAGAAAGAGAAGTTGTGAGTGAGAGAGAGAGAGAAATAGAAGCTGTGTGAGAGAGAGAAAGAATGAGAAGCTGTGAGTGAGAGAGAGAGAAGCTGTGTGAGAGAGAGATAGAGAAGCTGTGAGTGAGAGAGAGAGAGAGAAAGAAACTGTGAGTGAGAGAGAGAGAAAGAGAAGCTGAGAGTGTGTGAGAGAGAGAAGTTGTGAGTGAGAGAGAGAGAAGCTTTGAGTGAGAGAGAGAGAAGCTGTGAGTGAGGGAGAGATAGATAGAGATGCTGTGAGTGAAAGGGAGAGAGAGAGAAAGAGAAGCTGTGAGTGAGTGAGAGAGAGAGAGAAGCTGTGAGTGTGTGTGTGAGAGAGAAGCTGTGAGTGAGAAAGAGAGAGAGAAAGAGAAGCTGTGAGTGAGAGAGAGAGAAAGAGAAGCTGTGTGTGAGTGAGAGAGACAGAAAGAGAAGCTGTGAGTGAGAGAGAGAGAAGCTGTGTGAGAGAGAGATAGAGAAGCTGTGAGTGAGAGAGAGAGAGAGAAAGAGAAGCTGTGAGTGAGAGATAGAGAGAAAGAAAGAGAAGCTGTGAGTGAGAGAGAGAGAGAGAGAAGCTGTGAGTGAGAGAGAGAGAAGCTGTGAGTGAGGGAGAGATAGATACAGATGCTGTGAGTGAAAGGGAGAGAGAGAAAGAAAAGCTGTGAGTGAGAGAGAGAGAGAGAGAGAGAGAAGCTGTGAGTGTGTGTGAGAGAGAGAAGCTGTGAGTGAGAAAGAGAGAGAGAAAGAGAAGCTGTGAGTGAGAGAGAGAGAGAGAGAAGCTGTGAGTGAGTGAGAGAGACAGACAGAGAAGCTGTGAGTATGAAAGAGAGAGAGAGAAGCTGTGAGTGAGAGAGAGAGAAGATGTGAGTGAGAGAGAGAGAAAGAGTAGCTGTTAGTGAGAGAAGAGAGAGAGAAAGAGAAGCTGTGAGTGAGAGAGTGAGAGAGAGGAGCTGTGAGCAAGAGGGAGAGAGAGAAAGATAAGCTGAGAGTGAGAGAGAGAAAGAGAAGCTATGAGTGAGAGAGAGAGAAAGAAAGAGAAGCTGTGAGTGAGACTGAGAGAGAGAAAGAGAAGCTGTGAGTGAGAGAGAGGGGGGAGAAAGAGAAGCTGTGTGTGAGAGAGACACAAAGAGAAGCTGTGATTGAGAGAGAGAGAAAGATAATCTGGGAGGTAGAGTGAGAGAGAGAGAAAGAGAAGTTGTGAGTGAGAGAGAGAGAAGCTCTGTGTGTGAGAGAGAAAGAGAAGCTGTGAGTGAGAGAGATAGAGAGAGAAAGAGAAGCTGTGAGTGAGAGAGAGAGAAAGAAGCTTTGAGTGAGGGAAAGAGAGAAAGAGAAGCTGTGAGAGAGAGAGAGAGAAAGAGAAGTTGTGAGTGAGAGAGAGAGAGAGAGAAAGAGAAGCTGTGTGAGAGAGAGAGAGAATGAGAAGCTGTGAGTGAGAGAGAGACAAGCTGTGTGAGAGAGAGATAGAGAAGCTGTCAGTGAGAGAGAGAGAGAGAGAGAAAGAGAAGCTGTGAGTGAGAGATGGAGAGAAAGAAAGAGAAGCTGTGAGTGAGAGAGAGAGAGAAGCTGTGAGTGAGAGAGAGAGAAGCTGTGAGTGAGGGAGAGATAGATAGAGATGATGTGAGTGAAAGGGAGAGAGAGAAAGAGAAGCTGTGAGAGAGAGAGAGAGAGAGAGAAGCTGTGAGTGTGTGTGTGAGAGAGAAGCTGTGAGTGAGAAAGAGAGAGAGAAAGAGAAGCTGTGAGTGAGAGAGAGAGAAAGAGAATCTGTGAGTGAGTGAGAGAGACAGAAAGAGAAGCTGTGAGTGTGAAAGAGAGAGAGAGAAGCTGTGAGTGAGAGAGAGAGAAGCTGTGAGTGAGAGAGAGAGAAAGAGTAGCTGTTAGTGAGAGAAGAGAGAGAGAAAGAGAAGCTGTGAGTGAGAGAGTGAGAGAGAGGAGCTGTGAGCGAGAGGGAGAGAGAGAAAGATAAGCTGAGAGTGAGAGAGAGAGAAAGAGAAGCTATGAGTGAGAGAGAGAGAAAGAAAGAGAAGCCGTGAATGAGACTGAGAGAGAGAAAGAGAAGCTGTGAGTGAGAGAGAGGGGGGAGAAAGAGAAGCTGTGTGTGAGAGAGAGACAAAGAAAAGCTGTGATTGAGAGAGAGAGAAAGATAATCTGTGAGGTAGAGTGAGAGAGAGAGAAAGAGAAGTTGTGAGTGAGAGAGAGAGAAGCTCTGTGTGTGAGAGAGAAAGAGAAGCTGTGAGTGAGAGAGATAGAGAGAGAAAGAGAAGTTGTGAGTGAGAGAGAGAAACAGAATGTGTGAGTGAGAGAGAGAGAGAGAATGAGAAGCTGTGAGTGAGAGATAGATGAGCTGTGTGTGTGAGAGAGAAAGAGAAGCTGTGAGTGAGAGAGATAGAGAGAGAAATAGAAGCTGTGAGTGAGAGAGAGAGAAAGAAACTGTGAGTGAGAGAGAGAGAAAGAGAAGCTGAGAGTGTGTGAGAGAGAGAAGTTGTGAGTGAGAGAGAGAGAAGCTTTGAGTGAGAGAGAGAGAAGCTGTGAGTGAGGGAGAGATAGATAGAGATGCTGTGAGTGAAAGGGAGAGAGAGAGAAAGAGAAGCTGTGAGTGAGTGAGAGAGAGAGAGAAGCTGTGAGTGTGTGTGTGAGAGAGAAGCTGTGAGTGAGAAAGAGAGAGAGAAAGAGAAGCTGTGAGTGAGAGAGAGAGAAAGAGAAGCTGTGTGTGAGTGAGAGAGACAGAAAGAGAAGCTGTGAGTGTGAAAGAGAGAGAGAGAAGCTGTGAGTGAGAGAGAGAGAAGCTGTGCGTGAGAGAGAGAGAAAGAGTAGCTGTTAGTGAGAGAAGAGAGAGAGAAAGAGAAGCTGTGAGTGAGAGAGTGAGAGAGAGGAGCTGTGAGCGAGAGGGAGAGAGAGAAAGATAAGCTGAGAGTGAGAGAGAGAGAAAGAGAAGCTATGAGTGAGAGAGAGAGAAAGAAAGAGAAGCTGTGAGTGAGACTGAGAGAAAGAAAGAGAAGCTGTGAGTGAGAGAGAGGGGGGAGAAAGAGAAGCTGTGTGTGAGAGAGAGACAAAGAGAAGCTGTGATTGAGAGAGAGAGAAAGATAATCTGTGAGGTAGAGTGAGAGAGAGAGAAAGAGAAGTTGTGTGAAAGAGAGAGAAGCTCTGTGTGTGAGAGAGAAAGAGAAGCTGTGAGTGAGAGAGATAGAGAGAGAAAGAGAAGCTGTGAGTGAGAGAGAGAGAAAGAAGCTTTGAGTGAGGGAAAGAGAGAAATAGAAGCTGTGAGAGAGAGAGAGAGAAAGAGAAGTTGTGAGTGAGAGAGAGAGAGAGAAATAGAAGCTGTGTGAGAGAGAGAGAGAATGAGAAGCTGTGAGTGAGAGAGAGAGAAGCTGTGTGTGTGAGAGAGAGAGAGAGAGAGAAAGAGAACCTGTGAGTGAGTGAGAGAGAGAAAGAAGCTTTGTGAGAGAAAGAGAGAAAGAGAAGCTGTGAGTGAGAGAGAGAAAGAGCTGTGAGTGAGAGAGAGAGAGAAAGAGAAGCTGTGAGTGAGAGAGAGAGAAGCTGTGAGTTAGTGAGAGAGAGAGAAGCTGTGTGTGGGTGAGAGAGAGAAAGAGAAGCTGTGAGAGAGAGAGAGAAGCTGTGAGTGAGAGAGAGAGAGAAAGAGAAGTTGTGAGTGAGAGAGAGAGAGAGAAGCTGTGTGTGAGGGAGAGAGAGAAAGAGAAGCTGTGAGTGAGAGGGATAGAGAGAGAAAGAGAGAGCGAGAGAAAGAGAAGCTGTGAGTGTGTGTGAGAGAGAAGCTGTGAGTGAGTGAGAGAGAGAGAAAGAGAAGCTGTGAGTGAGAGAGAGAAAAAGAGAAGCTGTGAGTGAGTGAGAGAGAGAGAGAGAGAAGCTGTGAGTGAGAAAGAGAGAAAGAGATGCTGTGAGAGAGAGAGAGAGAAAGAGGAGCTGTGAGTGAGAGAGAGAGGGAGAGAGAAAGAGAAGCTGTTAGTGAGAGAAAGAGGGAAAGAAGCTGTGAGTGAGTGAGAGAGAGAGAGAAGCTGTGTGTGTGTCTGAGAGAGAGAGGGAAGCTGTGATTGAGAGAGAGAAAGTAATAGAAGCTGTGAGTGAGAGAGAGAGAAGCTGTGAGTGAGAAAGAGAGAGAGAAGCTGTGAGTGAGAGTGAGAGAGCGAAAGAGAAGCTGTGAGTGAGAGAGAGAGAAAGAGAAGATGTGACTGAGTGAGAGAAAGAGAAGCTGTGTGTATGAGACAGAGAGAAGCTGTGAGTGAGAATGAGAGAAAAAGAAGCTGTGTCAGAGAGAGAGAAAGAGAAACTGTGAGTGAGAGAGAGATAGAAAGTGAAGCTGTGAGTGAGAGAGAGAGAGAGAGAGAAGCTGTGAGTGACAGAGAGAGAAAGAGAAGCTGTGAGTGAGAGAGAAGGTGAGAAAGAAGCTTTGAGTGAGAGAGAGAGAAAGAGAAGCTTTGAGTGAGGGAGAGAGAGAAGAGAAGCTGTGAGTGAGAGAGAGAGAAAGAGAAGCTGAGTGACAGAGAGAGATAATGAGAAGCTGTGAGAGAGAGAGAGAAAGAGAAGCTGTGTGTATGTCAGAGAGAGAAAAAGTAAAGCTGCGAGTGAGAGGGAGGAAGACAAGCTGTGAGTGAGAGAAGAGAGAGAGAGAGAAGCTGTGAGTGAGTGAGAGAGAGAAGCTGTGTGTGAGCGAGAGAGAAGCTGTGACTGAGAGAGAAAGAGAAGCTGTGAATGAGTGAGATAGAGAAATAGAAGCTGTGAGTGAGAGTGAGAGTGAAAGAGAAGCTGTGAGTGAGAGAGGGAGAAAGAGAAGATGTAAGTGAGAGAGAGAGAGTGTGAGAGAGAGAAGCTGTGAGTGAGTGAGAGAGAGAAAGAGAAGCTGTTAGTGAGAGAGAGTGAAAGAGAAGCTGTGAGTGAAAGAGAGAGAGAGAAGCTGTGTATTTGAGAGAGAGAGAAGATGTGATTGAGAGAGAGAAAGAGAAGCTGTGAATGAGAGACAGAGAAGTTGTGAGTGAGAGAGAGAAATAGAAGCTGTGAGTGAGAGAGAGAGAAAGATAATCTGTGAGTGAGAGTGAGAGAGAGAGAATGAGAAGTTGTGAGTGAGAGAGAGAAAGAGAATGTGTGAGTGAGAGAGAGAGAGAATGAGAAGCTGTGAGTGAGAGAGAGAGGAGCTGTGTGTGAGAGAGAGAAAGAGAAGCTGTGAGTGAGAGAGATAGATAGAGAGAGAAAGAGAAGCTGTGAGTGAGAGAGAGAGAGTAAGAAACTGTGAGTGAGAGAGAGAGAAAGAGAAGCTGAGAGTGAGAGAGAGAGAGAAGTTGTGAGTGTGAGAGAGAGAAGCTGTGTGTGTGCGTGAGAGGGAGAAAGAGAAGCTGTGAGTGAGAGAGAGAGAGAGAGAAAGAAAGAGAAGCTGTGAGTGAGAGAGAGAGAGAAAGAAAGAGAAGCTGTGAGTGAGAGAGAGAGAGAGAAGCTGTGAGTGAGGGAGAGAGAGAAGCTGTGAGTGAGGGAGAGATAGATAGAGATGCTGTGAGTGAGAGAGAGAGAGAAAGAGAAGCTGTTAGTGAGAGAGAGGGAAAGAGAAGCTGTGAGTGAAAGAGAGAGAGAGAAGCTGTGTATTTGAGAGAGAGAGAAGATGTGATTGAGAGAGAGAAAGAGAAGCTGTGAATGAGAGACAGAGAGAGAAGTTCTGAGTGAGAGAGAGAAATAGAAGCTGTGAGTGAGAGAGAGTGGAGAAAGAGAAGCTGTGTGTGTGAGAGAGAGAAAGAGAAGCTGTGAGTGAGAGAGAGAGAAAGATAATCTGTGAGTGAGAGTGAGAGAGAGAGAATGAGAAGTTGTGAGCGAGAGAGAGAAAGAGAATGTGTGAGTGAGAGAGAGAGAGAATGAGAAGCTGTGAGTTGGAGAGAGAGAGAGTAAGAACTGTGAGTGAGAGAGAGAGAAAGAGAAGCTGAGAGTGAGAGAGAGAGAGAAGTTGTGAGTGAGAGAGAAGCTGTGTGTGTGCGTGAGAGAGAGAAAGAGAAGCTGTGAGTGAGAGAGAGAGAGAGAAAGAAAGAGAAGCTGTGAGTGAGAGAGAGAGAGAAAGAAAGAGAAGCTGTGAGTGAGAGAGAGAGAGAGAAGCTGTGAGGGAGGGAGAGAGAGAAGCTGTGAGTGAGGGAGAGATAGATAGAGATGCTGTGAGTGAAAGGGACAGTGAGAGAAAGAGAAGCTGTGAGTGAGAGAGAGAGAGAGAAAGAGAAGCTGTGAGTGTGTGTGAGAGAGAGAAGCTGTGAGTGAGAAAGAGAGAGAGAAAGAGAAGCTGTGAGTGAGAGAGAGAGAAAGAGAGTCTGTGAGTGAGAGAGACAGAAAGAGAAGCTGTGAGTGTGAAAGAGAGAGAGAGAGAAGCTGTGAGTGAGAGAGAGAGGAGCTGTGAGTGAGTGAGAGAGAAAGAGTAGCTGTTAGTGAGAGAAGAGATAGAGAAAGAGAAGCTGTGAGTGAGAGAGTGAGAGAGAGGAGCTGTGAGCGAGAGGGAGAGAGAGAAAGATAAGCTGTGAGTGAGAGAGAGAGAAAGAGAAGCTATGAGTGAGAAGGAGAGAAAGAAAGAGAAGCTGTGAGTGAGACTGAGAGAGAGAAAGAGAAGCTGTGAGTGAGAGAGAGGGGGGAGAAAGAGAAGCTGTGTGTGTGAGAGAGAAAGAGAAGCTGTGATTGAGAGAGAGAAAGATAATCTGTGAGGGAGAGTGAGAGAGAGAAAGAGAAGTTGTGAGTGAGAGAGAGAGAAGCTCTGTGTGTGTGAGAGAAAGAGAAGCTGTGAGTGAGAGAGAGAGAAAGAGAAGCTGTGAGTGAGAGAGAGAGGAAGAAGCTTTGAGTGAGAGAAAGAGAAAGAGAAGCTGTGTGAGAGAGAGAGAAAGAGCTGTGAGTGAGAGAGAGAGAAAGCTGAGAGTGAGAGAGAGAGAGAAGTTGTGAGTGAGACAAAGAGAAGCTCTCTGTGTGCGTGAGAGAGAGAAAGAGAAGCTGTGAGTGAGAGAGAGAGAAAGAGAAGTTGTGAGTGAGAGAGAGAGAGAAATAGAAGCTGTGTGTGAGAGAGAGAGAATGAGAAGCTGTGAGTGAGAGAGAGAGAAGCTGTGTGTTAGAGAGAAAGAGAAGCTGTGAGTGAGAGAGATAGAGAGAGAAAGAGAAGTTGTGAGTGAGAGAGAGAGAGAAAGAAGCTTTGAGTGAGAGAAAGAGAGAAAGAGAAGCTGTGAGTGAGAGAGAGAGAAAGAGCTGTGAGTGAGAGAGAGAGAGAAAGAAGCTGTGAGTGAGAGAGAATAAAGCTGTGAGTGAGAGAGAGAGAAGCTTTGTGTGTGTGAGAGAGAGAGAAGCTGTGAGAGAGAGAAAGAGAAAGAGAAGCTGTGAGTGAGAGAGAGAGAGAAAGAGAAGCTGTGAGTGAGAGAGAGAAAGAAAAGCTGTGTGTGAGGGAGAGAGAGAAAGAGAAGCTGTGAGTGAGAGGGATAGAGAGAGAAAGAGAAGCTGAGTGAGAGAGAGAGAGAGAGAGAAAGAGAAGCTGTGAGTGTGTGTGAGAGGGAAGCTGTGAGTGAGTGAGAGAGAGAGAGAGAAGCTGTGAGTGAGAGAGAGAGAGAGAAAGAGAAGCTGTGAGTGAGTGAGAGAGAGAGAGAAAGAGAAGCTGTGAGTGAGAAAGAGAGAAAGAGATGAGGTGAGTGAGAGAGAGAGAGAGAAGCTGTGAGTGAGAGTGAGAGAGAGAGCGCGAAAGAGAAGCTGTGTGTGTGAGAGAGAAAGAGAAGCTGTGAGTGAGAGTGAGAGAGAGAAAGAAAGAAGCTGTGAGTGAGAGAGAGAAAGAGAAGCTGTGAGTGAGAGACAGATAGAGAGAGAAAGAGAAGTTGTTAGTGAGAGAAAGAGGGAAAGAGAAGCTGTGAGTGAGATAGAGAGAGAGGGAAGCTGTGATTGAGAGAGAGAGAGAGAAAGAGAAGCTGTGAGTGAGATAGAGAGAGAGAGAAGTTGTGAGTGAGAAAGAGAGAGAGAAGCTGTGAGTGAGAGTGAAAGAGAGAGCGAAAGAGATGCTGTGAGTGAGAGAGAGAGAAAGAGAAGGTGTGAGTGAAAGAGAGAGAAAGAGAAGCTGTGAGTGAGAGAGAGAGAAAGCAAAGCTGTGAGTGAGAGAGAGAGAGAGAAAGAGAAGATGTGACTGAGTGAGAGAAAGAGAAGCTGTGTGTGTGAGACAGAGAGAAGCTGTGAGTGAGAGAGAGAGAAAGAGTAGCTGTTAGTGAGAGAAGAGAGAGAGAAAGAGAAGCTGTGAGTGAGAGAGTGAGAGAGAGGAGCTGTGAGCGAGAGGGAGAGAGAGAAAGATAAGCTGAGAGTGAGAGAGAGAGAAAGAGAAGCTATGAGTGAGAGAGAGAGAAAGAAAGAGAAGCTGTGAGTGAGACTGAGAGAGAGAAAGAGAAGCTGTGAGTGAGAGAGAGGGGGGAGAAAGAGAAGCTGTGTGTGAGAGAGAGACAAAGAGAAGCTGTGATTGAGAGAGAGAGAAAGATAATCTGTGAGGTAGAGTGAGAGAGAGAGAAAGAGAAGTTGTGAGTGAGAGAGATCGAGAGAGAAAGAGAAGCTGTGAGTGAGAGAGAGAGAAAGAAGCTTTGAGTGAGGGAAAGAGAGAAATAGAAGCTGTGAGAGAGAGAGAGAGAAAGAGAAGTTGTGAGTGAGAGAGCGAGAGAGAAATAGAAGCTGTGAGAGAGAGAGAGAGAATGAGAAGCTGTGAGTGAGAGAGAGAGAAGCTGTGTGAGAGAGAGATAGAGAAGCTGTGAGAGAGAGATAGAGAGAGAAAGAGAATCTGTGAGTGAGAGAGAGAGAGAAAGAAGCTTTGAGTGAGAGAAAGAGAGAAAGAGAAGCTGTGAGTGAGAGAGAGAAAGAGCTGTGAGTGAGAGAGAGAGAGAAAGAGAAGCTGTGAGTGAGAGAGAGAGAAGCTGTGAGTGAGTGAGAGAGAGAGAAGCTGTGTGTGGGTGAGAGAGAGAAAGAGAAACTGTGAGAGAGAGAGAGAAAGAGAAGCTGTGAGTGAGAGAGAGAGAAAGAGAAGTTGTGAGTGAGAGAGAGAGAGAGAGAAGCTGTGTGTGAGGGAGAGAGAGAAAGAGAAGCTGTGAGTGAGAGGGATAGAGAGAGAAAGAGAGCGAGAGAGAAAGAGAAGCTGTGAGTGTGTGTGAGTGAGAAGCTGTGAGTGAGTGAGAGAGAGAGAAAGAGAAGCTGTGAGTGAGAGAGAGAAAAAGAGAAGCTGTGAGTGAGTGAGAGAGAGAGAGAAAGAGAAGCTGTGAGTAAGAAAGAGAGAGAGAGATGCTGTGAGAGAGAGAGACAAAGAGGAGCTGTGAGTGAGAGAGAGAGGGAGAGAGAAAGATAAGCTGTTAGTGAGAGAAAGAAGGAAAGAGAAGCTGTGAGTGAGTGAGAGAGAGAGAGAAGCTGTGTGTGTGTGAGAGAGAGAGGGAAGCTGTGATTGAGGGAGAGAGAGAAAGAGAAGCTGTGAGTGAGAGAGAGAGAGAAGCTGTGAGTGAGAAAGAGAGAGAGAAGCTGTGAGTGAGAGAGAGAGAAAGAGAAGCTGTGAGTGAGAGTGACAGAGAGAGAGAAAGAAGCTGTGAGTGAGAGAGAGAGAAAGAGAAGCTGTGAGTGAGAGAGAGAGAAAGCAAAGCTGTGAGTGAGAGAGAGAGAAAGAGAAGATGTGACTGAGTGAGAGAAAGAGAAGCTGTGTGTGTGAGACAGAGAGAAGCTGTGAGTGAGAATGAGAGAAAAAGAAGCTGTGTCAGAGAGAGAGAAAGAGAAACTGTGAGTGAGAGAGAGAGAGAAAGAGAAGCTGTGAGTGAGAGAGAGAGAGAAAGAGAAGCTGTGAGTGACAGAGAGAGAAAGAGAAGCTGTGAGTGAGAGAGGGAGAAAGAGAAGATGTAAGTGAGAGAGAGAATGAGAGAGAGAATCTGTGAGTGAGTGAGAGAGAGAGAAAGAGAAGCTGTGAGTGAGTGAGAGAGAGAAAAAGAGAAGCTGTGAGTGAGTGAGAGAGAGAGAGAAAGAGAAGCTGTGAGTGAGAAAGAGAGAAAGAGATGCTGTGAGAGAGAGAGAGAGAAAGAGGAGCTGTGAGTGAGAGAGAGAGGGAGAGAGAAAGAGAAGCTGTTAGTGAGAGAAAGAAGGAAAGAGAAGCTGTGAGTGAGAGAGAGAGAGAGAGAAGCTGTGTGTGTGTGTGTGAGAGAGAGGGAAGCTGTGATTGAGAGAGAGAGAGTAAGAGAAGCTGTGAGTGAGAGAGAGAGAGAAGCTGTGAGTGAGAAAGAGAGAGAAAAGTTGTGAGTGAGAGAGAGAGAAAGAGAAGCTGTGAGTGAGAGTGACAGAGAGAGAGAAAGAAGCTGTGAGTGAGAGAGAGAGAAAGAGAAGCTATGAGTGAGAGAGAGAGAAAGCAAAGCTGTGAGTGAGAGAGAGAGAAAAAGAAGCTGTGTCAGAGAGAGAGAAAGAGAAGCTGTGAGTGAGAGAGAGAGAGAAAGAGAAGCTGTGAGTGACAGAGAGAGAGAGAAAGAGAAGCTGTGAGTGACAGAGAGAGAAAGAGAAGCTGTGAGTGACAGAGAAGGTGAGAAAGAAGCTTTGAGTGGGAGAGAGAGAAAGAGAAGCTTTGAGTGAGGGAGAGAGAGAAAGAGAAGCTGTGAGTGAGAGAGAGAGAAAGAAAGAGAAGCTGTGAGTGAGAGAGAGAGTGAAAGAGTAGTTGTGTGTGAGAGAGAGAGAGAGAGAAGAGAAGCTGTGAGTGAGAGAGAGAGAAAGAGAAGCTGAGTGACATAGAGAGATAATGAGAAGCTGTGAGAGAGAGAGAGAGAGAAAGAGAAGCTGTGTGTATGTCAGAGAGAGAAAAAGTAAAGCTGCGAGTGAAAGGGAGGGAGAAAGACAAGCTGTGAGTGAGAGAAGAGAGAGAGAGAGAAGCTGTGAGTGAGTGAGAGAGAGAAGCTGTGTGTGAGCGAGAGAGAAGCTGTGACTGAGAGAGAGAGAAAGAGAAGCTGTGAGTGAGAGAGAGAGAGAAATAGAAGCTGTGAGTGAGAGTGAGAGTGAAAGAGAAGCTGTGAGTGAGAGAGGGAGAAAGAGAAGATGTAAGTGAGAGAGAGAGTGAGAGAGAGAAGCTGTGAGTGAGTGAGAGAGAGAGAAAGAGAAGCTGTGAGTGAGTGAGAGAGAAAGAAAGAGAAGCTGTGAGTGAGAGAGAGAGAAAGAGAAGCTGTGAGTGAGAGAGGAAGAAAGAGAAGATGTAAGTGAGAGAGAGAGTGAGAGAGAGAAGCTGTGACTGAGAGAGAGAGAAAGAGAAGCTGTGAGTGAGAGAGAGAGAAAAATAGAAGCTGTGAGTGAGAGTGAGAGTGAAAGAGAAGCTGTGAGTGAGAGAGGGAGAAAGAGAAGATGTAAGTGAGAGAGAGAGTGAGAGAGAGAAGCTGTGAGTGAGTGAGAGAGAGAGAAAGAGAAGCTGTGAGTGAGTGAGAGAGAAAGAAAGAGAAGCTGTGAGTGAGAGAGAGAGAGAGAGAAGCTGTTAGTGAGAGAGAGGGAAACAGAAGCTGTGAGTGAAAGAGAGAGAGAGAAGCTGTGTATTTGAGAGAGAGAAGATGTGATTGAGAGAGAGAAAGAGAAGCTGTGAATGAGAGACAGAGAGAGAAGTTGTGAGTGAGAGAGAGAAATAGAAGCTGTGAGTGAGAGAGAGAGGTGGAGAAAGAGAAGCTGTGTGTGTGAGAGAGAGAAAGAGAAGCTGTGAGTGAGAGAGAGAGAAAGATAATCTGTGAGTGAGAGTGAGAGAGAGAGAATGAGAAGTTGTGAGTGAGTGAGAGAGAAAGAGAATGTGTGAGTGAGAGAGAGAGAGAATGAGAAGCTGTGAGTGAGAGAGAGAGGAGCTGTGTGTGTGAGAGAGAAAGAGAAGCTGTGAGTGACAGAGATAGATAGAGAGAGAAAGAGAAGCTGTGAGTGAGAGAGAGAGATTAAGAAACTGTGAGTGAGAGAGAGAGAAGTTGTGAGTGTGAGAGAGAAGCTGTGTGTGTGCGTGAGAGAGAGAAAGAGAAGCTGTGAGTGAGAGAGAGAGAGAAAGAAAGAGAAGCTGTGAGTGAGAGAGAGAG